>JASDDO010000001.1:24183295-29114966 GCA_030015575.1 Agapanthus africanus
TATTTCTCAAGTTTAGTATTCGGAGGGTGGACCGAATTCCACCGCATATCCACTTAGGAATCCAAGTAATTGCTTGCCAAATTTATAACCGAAAAGTACCTATAGGTATATGAGTCCATATGGCATTGCGGAAGTTCTCCTATTATATCGTTATATGACAGATCGAGAATTTGTATGCTTTCCATTTCACAAACATTGGAGGGGATTTCTCCAGTGAGGAAGTTCTGTGATAGCATGATATCAGTCAGATAACTCATTTCCTTGTTTATGATCGGTAGAACATCTCCAATAAAATTATTGTCATTCAGGAATATAGCTTGTACACTGGAGTTGAGAAAAGGCAGTTGTCCTTGTAACAGGTTTGAGCTAAGATCAATGACTATGGCACTAGGGATTTTATGCGAATTGGAAATCTCACATCTTATCTGGTTATTCGATATGTTTAAGTAATAGGCTCCAAAAGATACATTCCATATCCAACCTGGCATTACATCGAAAATCCCTGTATCAGAGATGTCTATGTAGGTAAGTTCCATTTGATTTTGAAGCCACAAAGGAAATTTTGGGCCGACTTGACAAGATGTCAGTTCAACATGCTGTAACTGGAAAGGGGGCACCCAGTTTGTGCTTATGTTAAAAGTCAAGTTGTTGGAAGAGCGATACAACTCAACCAAATTCGTCAGATATGAGAAGTGAGCTTCAGAAACAACGCCCTGCATGGAGTTTGAGGTGAGATCCAGGGAAACTAACTCAGGGAGCTGGCCAAGACTCACTGGTAGAGATCCGTTCAAAGGGTTCTCGTCTACATATATCTCATCTGCCTGATCCAATCCGGAATGCTCCTGTTAATTTTGTTGCCTGACAAATTCAACACCGCTAATTTATATCTCTTGTATGCAGGTTTATTACCTAGCAAGCCGGATAAATCCCCAACAATCTTATTCACTGAAAAATCTAAAGTTTCCAAGTCGCACGGATTTCCGAGGATTCCAAGGACCAAACCATGCAAGTTGCTGCTGCTGAGTTTTAAGATTTTTAGTTTGGTGAGGTTGCCAAGACTCTCTGGGACAGTCCCATTCAGATGATTAAAATCGAAGCGTAGGACCTCAAGGGATGACAAGTTCTCCAAAATGCGAGGAACTGGACCATGTAAGTCACATAAACCAAGGTTGAGATTTACAAGACTGTGGCTAAGATTGCTCAACCATTCAAATTTAGTAGAATATTGAAATTGATTCGAGGAAAGATCAAGTATTGCAATAGATGACACATTTGGATGTCGTGAAGAAGAAAAATGATCAGGTGGAGTCTCCAAACTGCAGTCCGATAGTTGCAGCTCTTGTAGAAAAGGAAGCTTAGTGAAGACAACCTGCCAGTCAGCTGCTTTACTTAGGTTAACATAGGAGAGGTCGAGGTATTTCAAAGAAGAGAGATGTGAGAACCACAGGAGGCTATCAACATTGAGATCAAGGGCCGAGCTGAGATCAAGCTCCGAGCTGAGATCATGGTGCTGCAGAGATGTGAGATTCCGAATATGAGGTAGAATGGTATTTGAATAATCAGCGGAGCTGTGGTCGAGATACCTTAGACTTGTGATCGAACCGATGGATTGTGGCATATTAGAGACTATATTGGTTTGGCTTAGGTCCAAATTCTGTAAATGTTTCAAGGTTGACAGAGAGGGGAAATAATCTGCACGTCGGCGACACAAAATGTTGGGAATGGCGAGACGTACAATATGACTGGTTTCATTGCTGCAGCCCACGCCTTCCCATTTGCAGCAGTCGGCGCTGTTCCAAGCCGGTGGCAGTTCATAGTATATAGCTTGGTTTTTGCATTTCTTGAAGACGAGAAGTGCTTGGCTCTCCACATCTCTGCAACCCATGCACACATTGGTCGCTCTGTAGAGGAAACAAAGGCACAGAACAAGGAGGAGATGAAGTATTCGCTCAATTAAAGGACAAGAAAAAGAAATTTCTTTATCACAATTCATTTCCTGAAAGTATCATCAACAGATGGCTACCTACAGATCCAAGATATGAATGATGGAGAAACTTGTAGGTAAGTGGAAAGAATGAGTTTTTTTTTGTGAGAACACTGTGTTACTTAACCTTTGGTAGTGGAATTGGGAATAAATCATGAATCATGAATCATGATCACTATAAATAAAAATATAGCATGCTGAGGAAACTTTTGATTTTGCAATATTTTTTTATTTATCACTTTTTTATTATTATTATTATTTATTTTTGACTGAAAACAGTGGTTTCCCACCAAGCTTCTTGATAAAATAAAAACATAGAACACAACTAGAACATAAAAATACCACTCCACCATCAAGTACATCACAGTTCTAGGACAGCAACTAAGTGTTTGTTGCTACATAAAAATTCTTATAAGCTCATAGGCGTGTCTATTGTCATTTGAAATTCCCAATCTATATATTAAGTTCTCGTTCAATGCTGTATCCTAACCTCCTTTGGAATGCGGTTTTTGGCTGAACAGAGCATTGCATCACTGAACATTGTAAACTTGCTGAAGGAATTTATTAGTTGCTGCATCAATCGCCTAATGTTTATATTCTCATAACAGATACTGTTAGGCCCGTAGTTTTTGTTATCTCGTTATTTCGCATCATTTGTTTTTGACTCGTTGAGCAGAAGCCTTATCAATTGCTTGGAATAACTTGGAACACAGACATTGAATTGAAGTTTAGATCATTGTTTGATGAATTTGTGTAGATTCTTCGTCTTGGTCCACTTCTTCAGGACTATTTCAACTTTTCTTTGGTTCTGCTGACAGCATGTTCAAGGAATCTGATCAACTCATTATGCATGTTACATCATGAAATGTATAATTAAAGTTTTTTAATTTTTTCAAAAAGGATGGTGATAATTTACTGCTCCACTCTAGTCGATTATTTATTTAAAGTTTACAGTTGGCCAAGTCTTCCGAGAAAAAGTTGCATGATTAATTAACCAGGACACTAAAAACTTCACATTCTGATAGCTGTTGACTGTTGTTCTTGCAGGTAAAAAAGGTTAGAAAACAAAGAAGAAAAAGGATTAGTGAAGGATCTATGAAGTTACAAGTCTGCTATATGTGCAACTCCTAGGCAGAGCATATTAACCTCATCATACAAATCTTACTAACCACATCGCACAAGGTGCATATCACTACAGGAGGAAAACAAACCATTCCCTTTAAAATTTTGAAAATGAACACAACCACTGCGCCGCGCCGAGGCAGGCACAGCTGAAGCCTGCGAACATGGATGGCGAGGAGGAGGAGGAGGAGGAGGAGGAGGAGGAGGAGCCTGCAAACTGCAATTAGAAAGTCACACCTCGTGTAGAGAAGGAAGGTTAGGTCAACAAAGGAGATGTCGAGATATTGCAAAGAAGAGAGACGTGAGGGCCACTGAAGGCTTTCAACATTGTTACCAAGTCGAAAGTTATTTTGGATATCAAGGTGCTGCAGAGATGTGAGGTTTCCAATATGAGGTGAAACGGTTCTTGGAAAATCAGTGTTGATGAGTCGGGATACCGAAGACTTGTGATTGAACCGAAGGATTGAATTTATATAGGCATCACTTAGGTCCAAACGCTGTAAATATTTTAAAGTCACCAAAGACGGGAAATAATCTGCCTATTTGTAACACAAAAATTCGTTAATGGTGAGACTTACTATGTAACCAGTTTCGTTATGCTGCATCCCACCCCTCCCCGTTTGCAGCAGTCGCTGATGTTCCAAACCGATGGCATATTGTGTCATACACATTCCCATTGCATTTAAGATAGATCACAAGGCCTAAATGATATACAACCCAGGGGGTTTTTCACAAAGATTTTAAACATTAGGCCCTTTCCAACAATTTTGAAAACAGCAGAGGTTTTTTCTGACTGAACAAGAACTCAGAGCAACAAGTCATAACTGGAAGGTGGGGGGACCAGTTTGAGCTTACGTTGGAAGTCAAGCTGTTGGAAGAGAGATACAGCTCACCCAATTTTGTCAAGTTTAAGAAGCGAGCTTCTGAAACAATTCCCTGCATGGAGAGGCGAGACAAAAGGCAACCAACTTAGAGAGTTGGCCAAGACTCACCGGTAGAGATCCGTTCGAAAGGTTCTCGGACATGTCAAGGTATTTGAGATTTCTCATTGGCTGACAAATTTAACTACTCTTAATTATTTCTCTTGCATGCAAATTTATCTAGAGCGCCTGGGAAAATCTGTGCTAATTTTATTTGATGATAAATTTGAAGTTTCCACGTTGCACAGCACAGATTTCTAAGTATTGCAGGGAATGAGCTCTGCAAGAAGTTATCTAAGATTTTTAGTTTGGTGAGGTTGCCAAGACTCTCTAGGATAGTTCCATTCTGATGATTAGAATTGAACTGAAGGACCTCGAGGGATGACAAACCCTCCAAAAGGCGAGGAATCGGACCATAAAACTCACAGCAAGCAAGATTAAGACTAACAACTGGCTAAGATTGTGCAACCATTCAATTTTATTTATTTATTTATTTTTTGGAGAAAAAAGGTGGGATGATTAACCCGCCTTAAAATTCATTAAAAAGATTTTAATTAAGTACACCGGCTCCTTTATTCTCCTCCATACATAAGAAAAACATAAAATATGCTTATACAAAGCTTATTCTCCACTAATGACATCTAGTACAAACTACCATAATCTCGGCATAAGCGCAGCCATCATGAGAAACCAACTCTTTCGACTGCTCTGCCTGCAGTATGATCTACCTGAGCTTCCCATGTGTTCAATCTGATGCCAATTACATACAATTAGCAATAGTAGCAACCATTCAATTTTGGTATAATCTTGGAATTGATTGTAAGAAAGATCTAGTATGGCAATAGATGAGGCATTAGGGTGTCGACTGTCGTGAAGAAGAAGACAGATCAGATGGAGTAGCAAACCACAACAAACAAATCACAGCTAACGTGGAGCAGGAGCTACTTAGGGAAACACATGAGATTTCGAGATATTACGAAGAAGAGAGATGTGAGAGCCATTGAAGGCATTCAACATGGATAAAGGTCCTCGTAGCAAGGTGCTACGGTGAAGTGAGGTCCCCAATATGGGACGGAATGTTTTTTGGTTTTTGAGCAATTAGTGGAGCTGAGGTCGAGATACCTAACTCTTGAGATTGAATTGATCGATTACGGAATGGTAGTGTTTATACTTTATATAGGTATGACTTAGGTCCAAATGCTATAAATATTTTAAGGTTGTCAAAGAGGGAAAATAATCTGCTCATCGGAGACAAAAAAAGGCAGGAATGATGAAACTTACTATATGACCTGTTTCAATGCTGCAACCCATGCTGTTCCAAGCCGAGGGTACATCGTAGTGAAAACCTTGATATTGCTTGAAGATGAGGAGCCTGTCCTCGTCTTTCCAACCCATGCAAACATTGCTTGTTTTACAGAGGAAACAGAAGCACAGAACAAGGAGATGAGATGTTCTCTTCATTAAAGCACACAAAGAAGATATTCCTCTCACAGTTGCAGTTTACAAAGTATCAGCAACCGATGGCTATTTATAAATCCATGATACGAATGGTGGAGTCAATTTTAGGGACATTGAACAACGCAAGTTGACCTTTGCAGTAGACTTGGAAATATATCTTGATCAATTATGAGGAAAATTATGTTGGTGCCATATATACTTGTGGCTACAACCGATGGCTATTTATAAATATTTATTTTATAGAGGCCACATTAGTCAAGGAAGTCAGGCAAGAGAGAGAGGACTATGAAGTCTCCAAAAGAGAAGGATCTATGAGATTGCAAGCAAAACTTTGAACATACATAATGCTGGGAGTCGTGTTATGACCTACAAGTCTACAACTGAACAAAAAATTAATAAATAAATGTCTTTAGACAATTTATAACACAAGGTATATTATACCAAAAAGTACTGTTGAATTAATAAGAGATTGTTGTATGATAAGAAATTATAATAAAATGATCAATAGTTACATTCACAAACCATTTATTTCTAAGCATGGAAATAAAATGATCAATTGATTCATTCACAAAACCATTCATTTATAAACATGTAGTAGAATATAATTGAAGCTTTTCCTGAATAATTCCCTTCACGATTTTTATTATCTATAGTTTTTCTGTCACTTGTGGATACGGATTTTCTCTTCTTTTTCCTTATCTCGCTTGTTTTTAGTGTTGGTTGTTTACTTGTTTCAGCACTCTCTTGATTAGGTAAATTGGAAATCTGTGAAGTTCAGTTGTGATGCTGGAGGTATGCAACTATTTTCAAGCTAATCTTTACATAGTTCTGGAACAGAGTGTTCAGTACTTGGTGTAGATGCTGCGCCTGTAACAGAGATCAGTTTGGCTCTCCTTTCTTCCTCGACTTTTATTGCTACATGAATATAGGCACCGATGGCTATTGGTCCCTTCCTTTTCTTTTCTTGTTAAGATTTTACATAAATCCGTGTGAGGCAGCGAGACCGGCTCTTTATTTCGAGTCCAGCTCTTTCTTCGCGAAAAAATTGTAGCAGGAACTTGTTTCTATATACTTTTGGATTTTTTTTTTTAATGCATGAATAAGATTCCTTTATTTATACACATTACCTGATTACCATCATCGGATTCAGGGTGCCTGCCTTATTAAATTTTTATATATTCCCCCAACCAGGGGCGTTATATATATATTTATATTTATAAGAGTATACATGGGCTTTTGATATAAGTGAATTCCATCAATAAGATTCAAGCCTTATGGAAGTTTAGCCTATCTTATGTTTTATACCCATACGCTTTTCATATTTTTTTCAATATGGGATTATTTTAATCCACACATCTCAACACTATTATTTGGCCCCTAATATTATTTGTGTAACACCATAGTTTATTTATACAATTTCGTTTGAGTATTTCTTTATTTATGGCTATTCTTGATTTATTGTGTTTTGGGTGCGAATAGTGTAATTAGTATCTGTATTTGCATCCGACCCGACCCGCATGTTGGAAACCCGTCTTGATTCCTGTTTATGATTTATCCCGGTTAGTTAGGAGAATCCGTGCACTTTCATATTGTATAACTGTATTATATCTGAAATCTGCATTTTTCAATATAACATATAAAGTCAAATAAAATATTTTTAAAATATCTATTCATACCCCTAACCCTGTCATGGCATCCGTAAATCGTCTTCTCGTCCCGTTCGATGAAACTGACTCGTTTGGATAGCTACGTGCACGCTACGTGTATCCATTTTTGGGTATACATTTTCGTTATCCGGATATCCTATTTTGGTTTTGGTTAACACGCATATTATCCGTATTTTCAAACCATAATTTTAGACCCGACCCGGGCATGTTTTGGACTACTTTTGGATTAGCCAGAAAACTCAATTTTAACGAATATTATATTCTTATAATATATTAACAGTTTATAGGTTTATAAATTATTTTAAACATAAAAATATTATAAAAGATTTATAAAATCCTAATAAAATCTTTCTCTCTACCCCTTCTTTATATACTACAAATCATCCTAAGGGATCCGATCACCTCCCTCTCTCGCTATTCTCACCTCCTTTCGTCTCGTCTTGGTCGTGAAGCCCTCGCGAGAACCCACGTTCGATCGCCGCTGCCCTCGCCTCGCGCTCATCGCCGCCACGACGTCCCGACCTCACCTCGCCACCACATCTCGACCATCACCTTCTCCTCCTCCATCCCCGACGCCCAACTGCAACCCCACGAACCCAAAACCCATGCTCGTCGCTACACCCGTCGTCGATTCCACGCCGACTACCTCGTCGGCCCTCCCTTCATCGCCACCATCACCTGCGACTCTCCCCTGCACACCCGAGAAAGCCCCGACCCCTGCACAGAACCCTGCACACCTCGCCATCGGAGCTCCGACCACCTCGCCGTCTCCTCCACGCCCTCGCTGCCACCTCTCCTCCCTCTCTCCTCTCTCCAAACTCCCCGACGCCAACCCAACACCAGAGCCTTTCCCTACACCAAGAACCCCTGCACACCGCGGCCACTGTTATAGCCGTGGATCCCGCCATCGACGGTCCATCATCGTCGTCGTCGTTTCGCCTGCCTCGCCTCTGTCCCCAAACACCAAACCACAGACCACCTTCTACTTCTTCTCTTTTCTTTTCTACATTCTTGGTTTTCCGGTCATCGTCGGAGCCGTGCCGCCGCTGCCGATCCGGGATACCCAGTGGACGTTCCCAACCAGTATGGTCACTTTCTTGCATCGCCTAGTTCAGTTCTGAACGCGCGTGTGTGCATTGCGACGTTTACCCGACGTCGGACGCAGCGTACGCACACAATCGTGAGATTCGATCAGGCAAATTTATCTTGCTACATGCTATGTATTATATTTGCATCCATATTAATAATAATAATAACACTACTACAATATAGGGTTGCCCCTACGGCTACAGGAATCCGTAGGGGCAACTTTTTATTGCCCCTACGGATTAATCCGTAGGGGCAACTTTTTATTGCCCCTACGGATTAATCCGTAGGTCCCCATGGTTGTCCCTACGGTGCCGTACGTTTTAATTTAAAAATATTAAATCGTAATTTGTTGTTTGGCCATACGGAGTCGCAAACAAATGATCTACGGTTAAGTCCGTCGGGGCATATATATGGGTTATTAATAAAAAAAAAGGTACAGAAAAGCCCTCGCCGTTCCCAAAAATTCTCTCTCTCACTCTCTCGCGTCTCGATCGTTCCCGCACCTCGATTTTGCACCTCGTCACCACCGCCCTCCGCCCGCGGCCCGCCACTTTCCTCGATCTTTCCTAAAACTTCCTCGTCGACTTCCTCGTTGCCACCGTCCGCGACTCGTCGCCGATTGCGTCGTCGACCACCGGTCTCCTCCGTCGTCTCCTCCACCGCCCGCTACAGGTTAGTAAATCTCAAATTATTTATAATTTTGATGATGTTTGGGCTAGGGTTCAGGGTTCAGGGTAGGGGTGAGGGTTAGGCATCGGGTTCAGTTTAGGGTAGGGTTAGGGTTAGGGTTCGGTTGCGGTTGGGGTTAGGGTTGGGGTTAGGGTTCGGTTGGGGTGGGGTTGGGGTTGGGGTTGGGGTTGGGGTTC
This sequence comes from Agapanthus africanus, assembly GCA_030015575.1. Lineage (NCBI taxonomy): Eukaryota > Viridiplantae > Streptophyta > Magnoliopsida > Asparagales > Amaryllidaceae > Agapanthus > Agapanthus africanus. The sequence goes on from JASDDO010000001.1 coordinate 24,192,402, forward strand.
GGGTTAGGGTTCGGTTGGGGTTGGGGTTGGGGTTAGGGTTATGGTTAATTAGTTGGGCTTAGCATTATGGTAATTAGGGTTAGGGTTAGGGTTTGGTTCAGGTTTAAGGTTAGGGTTAATTTGGGTTAATTAGAGGGTAGGGTTAATTAGTGATAATTTGAAAGGGTTGGGGTGTTGATTAGGATTAATTAGATTAATTTGGGTAAAATGGGTTAAGTTTGGGTTGATTATGGTTAATTAGGTTAATTTGGGTAAAATGGGTTAAGTTTGGGTTGATTAGGGTTAATTAGGTTAATTTGGGTAAATTGGGTTAAGTTTGGGTTAATTAGGGATAATTTGTGTTAGGGTAACGATTATGATTAATTGTGGTTAATTAGGTTAATTTGTGTTATTTAGGGTTAGGGTTTAGGGTGCACTAGTTCATTGCAGTAGGATACTCGATGATAACGTAAACGTACAACTTTACCAAAAACGCAAGAAAAATTTACCCTAAATTTTGAAATTTCGAACCCTTAATAACGAAACGTAAACGTAAAACCTATTCATGTTAAATGTTCAAGTTAAAACTAATATATGATACTCGATGATAATATGAAACTTTCATATTCTCATATGTTCCCCTCCGAAAGGCGGTGCACAGGACCGCGATGTCCTGACGCTGAGATTCGGGGCAGATGCTATTTGGTTTTATCCGTCCACCTCTCCGAAGATGCCAAGTTGATTTATGGCACCGTGTATCGGAGGTTTAGACGGATGCGGCCGATGTAGCAGACTTCGTCAGATTCCCCCTCCGGGTGAGGGGTTTTTGATTATGGAGACGCTCTTCCCTGCAGGCGCAAGCCCCTGCAGTTAATTACGCTACCGCATCGCGGTAAAAACTTTCTCCTTCTCCAGAATTTCACTTCGTGTCGCGTGTGTTTGTTTTATTTGTGGTTGCCCGTGGATTGTATACGGAGACTGAGTAATGCCGTCGCCCGTAGGACGTGGATTAGTCCAAATCCGTATTTATTTAGATTTGGGTTTGGTGTTTTTAGTTTAAGGATACGTTAGCCGTATTGAGGCTAAGATCAACTTAAACTTCGTTAAGGATACGTTAGTCCTGTTTGAGACTAAGATCAACTTAACGTGGTGACCCATTTAATTATATGGTCGTCAGGACTCATCACCTCTCTGACGTCGTTGAAGGATTACAACGATAGGTGTCAGAGGAGTTCAGAGATGTACCCTCGAACCAAAATCGATTTGAAGTTTTATAGTCCATTTAAATGTTTAAGGATACGTTAGCCGTATTTGGGGCTAAGATCAACTTAAAAGGGACCGTTTAGATCCTGCAAAAGAGCATTTGGAGGCTCCATTGTTCCAGTTTAGGGACATAGTGGTCCATAGGTAGTTTAGGGACGTTGCGGTCCATTCTCCAGTTTAGGGACGTGGTGGTCCATGCTCCAGTTTAGGGACGTGGTGGCCCATATTCCAGTTTAAGGACGTGGTGGTCCATATTCTAGTTTTAAGACGTGGTGGTCCGTTATTAGTTTAGGGACGTTTCGGTCCAATATTAGTTTAAGGACGTTTCGGTCCGATATTAGTTTAAGGACATCTCGGTCCACGAGTTTAAGGACCCCGCAGTCCATATACGTGTGTGGTCGTCGGGACCCATCACCTCTCTAACGTCGTTGAAGGATTACAACGACAAATGTCAGAGGAGTTCGGAGATGTACCCTCGAACCAGATATAAATTGATTTAGGGAGCAGCCGTGCTCAGTCAATTTAATTTGAGGACTTACGGCCAAAATTGGGCTAAGTCCAGTTGAAAATGTTCAACACCCTTATTTATTTTTGGTCTATTAGACCTATGCTAGGGCTTTGCCCACACTTAAATAATGCATTGCATTACTTCAGGCCATTTATGCCCATTTTGACTGGGCTCTGCCCTTTTTATTATGATGCAGATCATTTGTTTTGGTCCATTGGACCTTTCAATTGGGCTCTGCCCTTTTAAATAATGCATAGCATTTTATTTATTAGGCCTGTTAAGCCTTTTAATTGGGCCTGGCCCTTCAAGAAGTGAAATGCATTGCATTTGTCAGGCGCTTTGCGCCAATCACTGAGCGCAAGCGCAACAGCGCAGTGCGCTGCGCTGTTGCTCTGCTGACACGTGGCGCGCTCGGTTGAGTTGCGCCAATTCCAGAGAGCAAAGCTCTATTTCAAGAGCGCATAGCGCAAGTTGTTCTGTAGCTGACACGTGGCGCTCTCTCAAGAGCGCAACAACGCAGTTTGGAAGTGCAAAGCACTAAGAATCTTTTAGATTCAACAGAAGTGCAGAGCACTATTTGATTTCTTGATCTAATTTAGATCAAAGAAAAAATAAGTTTTTTTCTTTTTGTTTCAAGAACCAGAGGTTCATAAAAGTGCAAAGCACTATTTTTATTTTGTTGTTTTCTTGTTTTTTAAAGAACCAGTGGTTCATGAGAAGTGCAAAGCACTGTTTATTATGTGAAGAACATTGATCTGGTTTTTAGATCAATGATTTATTAAAAGAGATTTCTTTTCTCTCGTGAAGGTTTTTACCTTTTTCTTTGAAATTTTCTCAGAATTCTCTCTCTGTTTGAAGCTCTTGACTTTTTTTCAAGAAAATGTTGATGCTTTGAATTGAGGCCTAGGGTCCTTTTTATAGTGCCCATAAATTAGTTAAATTTGTTAAAGAGATCTTTTTCTGAGTGATTTGGGGAATTTTCCCCACCGTTGGATCTTTGATCCAAGGGCTTCTGCTTTGCAGAAGAAAATCTTCTTGTTTTAACAAGAACAGAAAAGATTTCTTAGAATTTTAATTCTGTTTGGCGCTGGCACAGCGCGTGACACGTGTCGCACAGCGCAGCCCAACTGCGCTAGCGCATCTACGCTGACACGTGTCGCGCAGCGCACAGCGCAGCGCAACTGCGCTGACACGTGTCGCGCAGCGCAGTGCTTGCGCAACTGAAGCGTTGCTTCCTTTAATTTTTCTTAAAATAGAGCTTTGCTCTGATTGGGTGCGCTGCCTTGGGCGCTGTGCTGCCGTATCAGCTTTTGACACGTGGCGCATTGCGCGCAGCGCACAGGATTTGAAGCGTTGCTTCAAAATTTTGAGTTTTTGAAATTCAAACAGAGCCTTGCTCTAATTGGGGGAAACAAATGCCCCCCCACCGTTGCGCTCACGTGGCGCGCACGTAAGTGCAGCGGTGGCAAAATCGCAGCCTTTGGATCAACTGACAAGTTGAAGGGGCGCAGGCGCCTATAAATAGGACCCTTGGTCCTTAGTAAATGTTTTACCATTTTCAAGAATCTTGAGTTTTCAGAGCCTTGCTCTTGTTTGAGAATTTTAGAGTTTTGCTCTTGCTTTTTCACAAGAACTCCAGAGTTCAGAACTTGAAAACATCTTAGGTATTAATTAAATTAAATTAAAATTGATTAATAGAGCCTTACTCTCATAGATCTTTGATCTAAAACCCTTTTGGGGTTTCATCAGCAGAGCCTTGCTCTGGAAAGTTCATAGATCTACAGAGATCTTGTTCATGGGTTTTAACTCATGAACAGAGCTTTGCTCATGGATCAAATGTAGATCTTTTCTGATCTGAAAATGGAGAACTCCTAAAAGTTTTCATTGATCTTTAAAATCCCAAATTTTAATCTTTAAGGGTTGAAGTTTTTTCTTTTTGATGGATTTTCCATTATTAATATAGGGCTAGGCTCTCCTTAAAGAAATTTTATTCCCTTGAGACCAGAGTTTGACAAATGTCACTATGTGACAGAGCTTTGCTCTAAAAGAGGAGATTTTCTCCTTGTCTCTAGGGATTTCCCACCAATGAGGATATTCTCTTGTAGATCTTTTCATGAATTGACAGTCTCATCTAATGATGGGATTGTCTTATTAAATGATGCACCGTCATCCAGATTTTTGTGGGTCCCCCTTTGGTCCCCTACCCACTGCATCACAGTGTGGAGTAAGATTTTAAAATGCCAAGCGTTAGAACACTAACGGTTATTTTTGTCTTTCTACAGGAAACATGTCTAACGACTTGTCTTTCCCCTTCGTTCGCTCAGAAGGAGGGTTCCCCCATGCGCCAGTGGACCGGATGGCGTTTGCTCTTATTAAAGATCATGACCCCGAGCGCAAAAAACTCCACCTGTGGGGAAGGTGGTACAGCCAGATCATCTAGGGTCGCCGCAGCTTCAGTTTTGCCACGCCGTCTGAGCCCATAACTCCAATCCCTTATGCGGACGAACCCCCGGTGAAGTATGCCATGGAGGTTAAAAATTGGAACTCGGATGACTTCCTCCAACCCGCAATTGGTGCTATTCCCGTGCAGCCGCCGCCGGCGATAGATATTTTAGGGAGGCGAATCTGTCAGGGTGAAGCACGCCCTTGGGGATAGGCCTACAATATTGGATTGGTGCCGCGACCGCCCTCCGGATACTTGCAGTGGGCCCGATACATCTTGTCGGCGAAAAGGACTCATCTAACGAAGATTGTATTGTATTCGGCCGTCTACGTCTCACTCTTCGAGTATCCCTCTCCTCCAACGTGGAGGATCAAGGCTTTTATTGAACAATGGAATATCTCCACCCACACTTTCTTAATGACAGATAGGGAGGTCTCTATTTCTTTGGAGGAGTTTGCCGAACTCTCGGGTTTGCCGATGAGGGGAGAGCATTACGAGGAGTTGCTCCCTCCTGACGAATACGTTTTTGCCACCAAGCCGCTGGTGTTTGACCTGACTCAGGAGAACGCCGTTCAACATCAGTATCCGGGCTTGGTGAAGGTGTTGGAGATCTATGAAGGACTCCATCTGAAATCGGGCGATCGGGGCGTCAGTTTCGCAGATTTTATTGCCCGCTTCATTCGCCCGGAGTTCCTATCAGAGCGGAGTGAGAAGTTCGCCCAGCTCGACGACCCATTCGGTTTCGGCTTGGACCGCCGACCCGTATCGGAAAATGATCAAAGGGATTTTTATCTCCCCGGCGCTGCCATCGTCCCTTTCTCAGAAATCGCCGTCCCGGGCATGGATGAGGAGACCTTTTTTATTGGGTTCTTGGGCTTGTGGCTATGCAGTTTTGCGCTCCCCATGCACCCGCGTCACATGCGGCCTTCCGTCTTTTACCCAGCGCATCGGATGGTGGCTGGTTTGCAGTTATCGGTAGGAATCGCCGGGTTGGCCTACCTTTATAAAGGACTTAGCGTAGCGGCGGACACTAGTGAGCCTGGGGTGCAGCCCTCTAACTTCCAGACGCACTATTTCACCTCCTGGATGGAGATGCACGTGCAAGGGGTGTTCGGTGCCCATAAGATTCCTCCGTTCTTTGAGAAATGCAGACTCCCGAGAGTCATGCGGTTGGTCGGCGCTTCAATTGTGGTTGCACCCCCGCGGGAGTCTAGGGGGCTGCTCCTTCGTCCACGTCTAGTCGGAGCGATGGTTTCCTTTGTGGATAAGGTTATAACCATAGGCTCAGAGACTACTAAGTCAGTAGTGCCACTGCGCGATGATTTCAAGGACGGGGCTTCCGTATTGAAGGCTCAGGAAATCCTCCACCTCTACTCTATTCGGCCGGGCTATCTAGTGTTTAGGCAGAATGAGACAGCACTTTTTATGAGGTGCAACCCGCACCGGTTTGCTCAGCAATCGAGTTACAACCAAGGGATCCCGATGGAAGCTTTCTTGGAAAAGCCCGTGGTCAGCCGAGAGGGGATGAAGAATGCAATGCACCATTTCACACGGCTTAATATAGGTTCCTATTTCTTTATCAGCGAACCCAGCTGTGCCCCTAAGATGCTCAATATATACGTAGCTTGGTATGCGCATGCGATGGGCCCAGTTATCTTAACGGAGAAGCGCATGCTGGTTGACCGTAGGGGTACGCCTCCTGGCGGTGATCGTAAGGCTCCCTTGAAGCCAAGGATTCCGGTCATTCCTCCGTTAAAAGATGCCGGAGTCGATCTACCACGCGTATTGAGTCCTCCGCGTGGATTGCCGCCGCCTGCTACGGTGAATGCACCACCGGTGCCACGTGCTCCCACGAAGACGGTTAATGTAATATCGCCAGAATCCGGCGCAGGAGCGGATATCGGGACCCGCCGCCCCAAGGTGACTGCCAAGCGCAAATCAATTCCAGGTGCATCTAGAGCTGGCGGGCAAAAGAAGAAGAAGTCGATCCTTTCCCTCGACGCGATCCTCAATTTAGAGCCTGAGGCCCCTCTCACCGAAGGAATAAGTGAATATGGCAGCAATAAGGGCTTCTTGGTAGACCCCATAGACACCAATTTGGCAGCCGCTATTGCAGCTTCTGAACGATCAGCAAGGCTCGAAGCGATGTTAAGCAAACTCGCCGAGTCAGGTAACCATTAGCTGCTTTCTTCGTCACTTTATCGCACTTTTTATCATTATTTTTAACTAATACTTTCCCCTATTTTCAACAGGTGTCTCTACCGAAGAAGCTATTGCTGCCTCTTTGAAAACCTTCCAAGAGGAGGAGGAGAAACGTGCTCTAGCAGGCGTTGGTACGTCCCACCCCCTTTTCTTTCATAAGAAAAATTTGTTATCTCTTCTGATGGTCAACCTAACCTTCTTCCTTTGTTTCTTTGCAGGGGCTATATCAGTTGATGCGGGGATCCTTCCCAAGCCTGTTACTGAAGTACCGGTCTCGTCGGGGCTGCTGCAAGAGCCTCGACTTGACAAAACGACGAGGGATGCCTTGAAAAATTTGGAGGCATCCCTATTCACGGACGAAGACGCCTCAATTAAAGAGGCTCTAGTGGCATCCGTCTCAACGGCTCGGAAGGAGAGGAAGCGGTTGAGACGCGAAGCAAAGGCGCATAAAGCTGCTTTGGCCATGGGAGCGGGCCCTAGCACAATCCCTCGCGCTGATACTCCCTCCGAAGAGGCCCCTGTCGCCTTATCTACTGCTCGCAGGAAAGTGGCGCGCGCGGTTCGAAGTGCAAATGATAAATCCTCTTCAGGTAGCATTTCTTTCAGAACCTTGTTGTGAGAATTATAAAGCCATCGGTTCTTATATATCCCATCTTGCAGGGCCAAGTCCGACCGAGGGGGAGGCGGAGACCGTTGAACCCCGGGAAACAGAGGAGGCGGTGCCTGCCGAACCTGAGCTGACGGTGAGCAACGTCGTTGGGGCTACGGGGCCTGAAACAGAGGTTGGGGGATCTTCAGCCTAGAGGGTCATTGATGCCGAACCTGGAGTGGCGGCAGATGAAATGATCGTTCTAACCGAGCCGAGGGTAGTGGTGGGCGAGGCGCTTGAGGCTGACGACCTCATGGTGACAGTGGGCGAAACAACCGTGACCGCCGAACCCGAGGGAGTAACGGGTGAGGTGGCCACGATTCCTGAGGACGAGCCAACCGCTCCTTCTCAGGAATCTGGCAATGCTCCAATCATAGCCCTCCCCGTCTGTGGTCCTCCGCCGTCTCCAGGGCTTGCGAGCACGACAACGGTTCCTATTGAGTCGGGTGATGAGGCCACGGGCGGTGGCCTCATGTCGATGGAGGAGGGAATTGCCTCAGTTTCGGCCGGCAGCTCGTCGGGTAAATTTTGAGTTATTATCCTTCTCTTTTTTTATCTTGCGATCTTTTCTAACAAGTTTGTCTTTGTTTTTAACGTAGGTGCGGCCAATGCCGATGCTCCATTGCTCGAAGGAGCACCGTCAACTACTGCCTTGGCGGTGATCACCTCCCAGCCTTCCCTTGTGCCATCGCGGATGTTGGAAGGTATGGATTTGCGACTCATTAGTTTATCTTTTAACCGCGTAACTTATGTACTAACGTCGTACTACTGTGTCTTTTCAGGAGTGCTCTTTGATCATCTATATCAAGTGTTGCTCCCACACTTCTCCTTCCCATCCGAACTCGCTTCTCCCTCTAATGGTGCCGGTGAGTATATTTTCATTTCAATGTCTTTCTTTTTTTTTTATTGACGGAATTACTTATAACCCTCTTTTTTCTCATCTCAACTGCAGCACTACAGATTGAAAGAGGGGATAAAAGATCGGCTGCGCCACCGGCCCTTCCAGCCTTGCCACCTGCCTCAGCTAGTATAGCGACTATCACATTAATAACTCCCCCTTTTTTACCTCCTGAACTGTTATCTGATCACATCTTGTTTCTTTTCAGCGGTCGTTCCGGTCTCGGCGCCCTTCGACTCTCGTATCATAATGCCGGTAGGTCCTTTCCTGAGATGTCCTTCTTCGAAAAGCACTGCGAACAACTTGTGTACGTTGAGCGACTACATTGAAGAGCTCAACGTTGAGACCCCTACTTCTGCTGCGGACTTCGCTACAGTGGTTAACCCGATGCTGGTGATACTCGTGAATTTCCATGACGAGGGCATCATCGCATCTTGGGTTAATCATTGTATGAAGATCGAGGCTTGCCTGCATCAGCTGGAGTCGATGCGTCCTGCCCCCGAGACTTTAGCCGCGAGCAATGAAAGAGCAGAATGGATTGAAGGAAGCGCCTCTTACGTCCACCACTTGGAACAAGAAGCAGCTTTAAGGCTAAGGGAATGCCAAGAGACCTCAAGCGAGACGGCCCATCTGCGTGCTGAGGTTGAAGCGAATGCTGCCCAAGTGAAGACTATCTTTGAGGGTCTCCTGGAGCGCATCTCCCATGGGCTAAACTTGAAGCGAAAGCTTGATGTAGCTGAGCGCGATACCCCAGGTCGGGAAGCTGCTTATCAGGCCGTCCGGGAGCAGCTTGCGTCTGTCTTGCAGCAACGGGCCCAAGTGGAGGCGGAGCTGGCGGTGGTAGCCGATCAGGAGAAAGCGGGGAAGGAATTGCGCGAACAATTGCTAGATTTATGCAAGATGCTTCCTTCTCAGTAATTCTCCTTGTATCGTTTGTACTTGTAAATAAAAAATGTATGTATATTTTTTATTCTTTAGCATAATGTATCCTGTACTCAATCAAGTTTATGAATAAAAGATGCACATTTTTTTGTAATATGTCGTTTTCTCCATCTTTTCTTTCTTTTACTATCAGCATACCACCTTAGCAAACATGGTTGACAGATGATTAGAACGAGTATTCTGACTTTCTTAAGAAATAGCGATGGCTTAGGCCGCAGGTTCAGATTTGCTGCCTAAGACTTTTCAACTCTATAAGCCGTGAGGGTCTCATAGAGACTTTTCTCCCTACGGATCGAGAGGATCTCGTAGGTGGGTTTTCTCCTTAGGAATCGTGAGGATCCCTAAGTGTGTTTTCTCTTATAAGTCGTAAGGATCTTATAAGAGATTTTTCCCTCTTACGAGTCGAGAGGACTTGTAAGCGGTTGTTCCCCTCCTTGTCGAAGTTCGACGTTGGAGAGTGAGACCCGTGGATGGTATGCAAGAGACCGTTTTGGGCCAACTTGCGGGGTCCCAGTGCTTAGGAAACAGGATTCTTTTATGCCCACTGCCTAAGGCTTTATCCCACGAGTCGAGCCACCTCAACAATTTCTTCACAAGTCGAGACGAATCGAGCGTTTCTCGCAAGAACATCTTAACGTCGCATTTAACCTCTGCTCTTTACGACAGAAGCCCGTTAAGGTTGGTGGTACTTAGGGTTTTGGCCATCTTACCGTCGCATAAGCTGATATAGTCCTCGATAGGCAATCGTGCTGTTCGAGTAGCCCTGCGACTGCCGTGTCTCTGATCTCTTCGGGGGCTGGACAAGACGTCTTCAAGCAATCCTCCTTGGCAGTTTGACCGTCGGAAGAGCAAGCGTTAGGAATTTGCCATGTCGCTTTTTACTTAAGGTTAGGCTTATTTTGGCGAGCCCCGATGAGTCATAACCACTCCGCGCTGGTGTGGAGATGATCTCCGATAGTCTTTCGGGCTTTATGTCAGTTGCCGTCAAGACCCTGAAGCTAGGAATTTGGCCTTTGCTTCGTTTGCTGGCATTGCGTCTGCTGTATCGAGACGAATGTTGCGGTGGGAACTAGGGATTTTGCCGTGGCTCCGTTTGTTTGATGACGTTGCATCTACTGTGTCGATACGAACGTTGGGGTGACATCTCGTCTGCTGTATCGAGACGGACGTCAAGGTGGTGACCATTCCACACTGGTGCGAGACGATCTCCGATTGTCTTTCCGGTTTTATATGAGTTACCGTCAAGACATTGAAGCTAGGAATGTGGCCTTCGCTTTGTTTGCTTTGGTGTGTCCAAATCCTGTTGGAGGAAGAATGCTGGGGTGACAAATCGTCTGATGTATCGAAACGAACGTCGGGGTGGAGCTGGGATTTTGCCGTGGCTACGTTTGTTTGATTGTCGCGTCCGAATCCCGCTGGAGGAAGAACGCTGGGGTGACAACTCGTCTGCTGTATCGAAACGAACGTCGGGGTGGAGCTAGGATTTTGCCGTGGCTCCGTTTGTTTGATTGTCGCGTCCGAATCTCGCTGGAGGAAGAACGCTGGGGTGACAACTCGTCTGCTGTATCGAAACGAATGTCGGGGTGGAGCTGGGATTTTGTCGTGGCTCCGTTTGTTTGATGACGTTGCGTCTGCTGTGTCGAGACGAACGTCGAGGTGGTGACCATTTCACGCTGACATGAAACGATCTCCAGTTTTCTTTCTGGCTTTATATGGGTTGCCGTCAAGACCTTGAAGCTAGGAATTTAGCCTTTGTTTCGTTTGCTTTGTCATGTTCGAAGCTTGTTGGAGGAAGAACGCTGGGGTTGACATTGCGTCTACTGTATCGAGACGAACGTCGAAATGAAGCTGGGATTTTTCCGTCGCTTCGCTTCGTTTCGACCGCAGGGTCTTTTTGTTGGCGTTGTATCTGCATCTTGATGGACTACGAAGGAACGCCTTTATTGACATTTCATCTGCTGTAACGATACGAATGCTCAGATGGTCTCTAGGTTGTCTGTGAACCGTCGAGATTTGGCTTTGCTTTTCTATGGAGCCTGTTGGGAAGGTATGGTTCCCTCTTTATCTGTGCCCCTGGATTGTATACAGGGATCGATGTGATTTCACCTGTAGGGCAAAAAGTTTCATTCTTTCATTTTTTTTATTCTTTCCGCGATGCTCTATCATTTCAGCTTTTTATATCGCGAAAATCGCGATTGCCCAATCATTTCGGCTATTTTTCGCGGTGCCCAATCATTTCGGCTATTTCTTCTTTTTACTCGCTGCTTTTTTATTGCGGGTTGCCCAATCATTTTGGCTATTTATTTTATTTTTACTCGTTGCTTTTTATTGCGAGTTGCCCAATCATTTCGGCTATTCTGCATGCATACCTTTACTTACTGCTTTTTATTGCAAGTTGCCCCCATCATTTCGGCTATTTCGTATGCATGTGCGGCCTACTGGCCTTTCGCCGTAAACCTGAAATTGAACACCGATTTCGGCATCAACATCGCTACAACTGGGATATCGCCAGGAGCGAATCATCATTTGTCTCTGTCGTTGTCGAACAAAGGAGGCTTAGCGACCAGGGTTAGGGTCTTGTCGACTAAGGCTTTGACTTCATGAGCTGTAAGGGTCTCACAAAGTTATTTCTCCCTACAAGTCGTGAGGATCTTATAGGTGTATTTTCTCCTTAGGAATCGTGAGGGTTCCTAAGTGTTTTGCTCCTCTGTAAGTCGTAAGGATCCTACAAGAGGGCTTTCTCCTTGTAAATTGAGAGGATTTACAAGGGTTATTCATCGTGCGAACATATCCCTAATCTCGGATGGGACTTAGTTAGGGAAATGTTTATTCGCGCCCGTGGATTGTATACAAGGGTCAGTATTGAGCCACTTGTAGGGCAATGTCGAAAGTTGTGGGGGTTGCTTAAGCACATGTTTAGGTCCCTGTAACTTAAGACTTTCAAATCTTATAAGCCGTGAGGGTCTCATAAGAGAGTTCTCCTTACGAGTCGTGAGGATCTCACAAGTGTATTTTCTCCTTAGGAATCGTGGGGATCCCTAAGTGTGTTGCTCCCTTGTGAGTCGTAAGGATCTCATGCGGGTGGTTTCTCCTTATAAGGTCGAGAGGACCCTATAAGTGTCTTTTAACGAGGTTGCGCCCTTTCGGGTTTTCACAAACACTCGCCGGTAGCCCTGCTTCCGCTGTTTTTACTCACGGAGCCCTTTCGGGTTTTCATCCGTGCCCATTTTGCTTATGGACATACCCTTTTTTTTTTTATTCTTTTTATTTTCTTCTTCTCCCTTTTTTTTAAAAAAACGAAGTCGCGCCCTTTCGGGTTTTCACGAACACTCGCCAGTACCCCTGCTGTTTTTACTCACGGAGCCCTTTCGGGTTTTCATCCATGCCCATTTTGCTTATGGACATACCTTTTATTTATTTTTTTATTTTTTTTATATTCTCGTCAGCCTGAGGATGCTGCGGTAGTAGTTTAAAGACATTTCGGTCATTTGCAAGTTTTAGGATATTGCGGTCCATCATTAGTTTAAGGACATCTCGGTCCGTTGTTAGTTTAAGGATATTTCGGTCTACCGTCACCGTATTTGAGGCGAACATCTAGTTTATTGACTTTTCGGTCTGTGGGGCTTTCTCTATGACTGACCATGATGCCCCCGGCGTACCCATCTTTCTCGGAACATGCGGTTGTGGCGGGTTCACCTTCCAATTTTCTGACAACGCGAACTTGCCTTGTTGGTATTGGTCTTCAACCCAGTTCTTGAAGACATAGCAATCCTCGATCAGATGACCTACCATTTGATGGTAAGGGCAATAATTAGGATTATTAATATCGCCTAGCCGCAACGGACGTTTTGGACTCGGCAGATTGATGTGTCTGTCGCACACTGCCAGCTCGAACAGTCCCCTTGTTTTATCTTGCGGAAACGAGTAAGGACGTTTCAACTTTTCCTAGAGGGATTGCCGCTTGTTGCTTTGGCGAGCAACCGATCTAGGGTCACTTAATTGTTGTTGAGCGCTGGCGACGAAAACCGTTTTTCCTTTTCCTTTATCCTTTTTGTTCGCTCCGTTGTTTGCGGGGCCGGGATTTTTTCCGAGCAGCGTGCGATTACACGGCTGAACGTCCTCGCAACTTCTCAATTCCTTTATTTTTGAAATAGATTCCCCGAGGGAAGAGTTGGGGGTAGCTTCTTCGTCAGAGTCGCTTCCAAAGGTGATAATTTGCGATCCCTTGAAGTCGGCTATATGACAGTCGTCGGCGGCTCCTTTGCGCTCATATATCGCATTTTTCCGATGTCCACAGGCTTCACACTTTGTCCTGTCGAAGTGTTGCTTTTGAGCGACATACCCTTGCCACCAACAGTTAAAGGATTCGCAGTCTTCGGTAGGATGTATGATCTTCTGATGATATAAACAGAAGTTAGGGTGCATCTCTACCTCAGCGAGAGTATTTTCTTCAGAGGGCGGTAGCTTCATTCCTACTGATAGAGCTTTGGCGAACCTTTTCCTCGTCTTGAATTTGTTTTCACCCGCAGTGTATGGCTTTTGATTTGACGGGAATGCCTTGGCTCTTTCCGGTACGGCCATTTCATGCTCTTGATTGGCTTTTGCTTTCAGACGAATTTCATTTAGGAAGTCATCGATTAACTCGTCTGATGGCTGTAAGATCTCCGGCTCAGGATTCGCTATTGGTTTCTCAGCGCAAGGAGCCTCTTCAACGTCTGCCAGTGAGTGAGAAATCACATGACAAGTCGCTACGTAGTCCTCAGATTCATCTGATGAGTTTTCTCCATCGTTTTCATCCTTGACTAAAGAACAAGCTGCCCCCGGCGTGTCCGTCTTCTTTGGAGAGTGCGGCTGTGGTGGGTTCACCTTCCAGCTTTCAGATAGCGCGAACTTGCCTTGTAGGTATTGATCCTCGATCCATCCCTTAAAGACGAAACAATCCTCAATCGGGTGACTTACCGTTTGGTGGTAAGGGCAATAATTGGGATTATTAAGATCGCCTGGCTGCGACAGACGCTTTAGACTCGGCAGATTAATAAGTCTGTTGCGCACTGCCAGCTCAAACAGTCTTCTCGTTTTATTCTGAGGAAACGAGTACGGACGTCTTAGCCTCTCTTCGAGGGATGGGCGTGGACGCACGTTGTTTTGGCGAACGACCGTCTTTGAGTTGTTCGACTTTTGCTGAGCATTGGCGACGATGATCGCTTTCCCTTTTCCTTTCTCATTTCGGGGATCGGGTCTTGGAGGAGACGGTCCATGGCCCATCTAGTCCATTTGGGCTAATTTGTCGATCAAGGCCTGGAAGGTGGTCGGCCTGAAGAACATCATGAATTGCGAAATGGTCGCCTGCGGATCGAGAGTGCCCACAAACATGCCTACCGCAGGTGCCTCTTCTATGCGTTGTTCGCATTTCGGCCATAGGTTTCGCCATCGTGTTGTGTATTGGACCCACGTTTCGCCAGGCCTTATTCTGGCATTTATTAGTGCTGTTATCGGGGTGCGTTCACTAGCACTCGCGAATCTTTGTGTAAACAGCAGCTCCATCTCCGCAAATGTTTTGACAGAGTCGTTAGGTAGTTCTGAATACCATTCAAAGGCTGTTTCTGCTAAGCTGCCGACGAATTGGCGTAGCAACAACTTGTCATCGCCTCCAGTATTGCCGCATAAGGCCCTGAATTGAGCGACATGCTGATGCGGATTCCCTGTCCTTTTATATACGTGGAATTTAGGGATCGTATATCCCGACGGGTAACTGATTTGGTCGTACCAGCTCAGATACGGTCGTCCGGTTCTAGCAATTTGCCCAGCCGCTTCATTCGCCTGATGAACCCGGATCTGCTGAGCTATATAATCGTCTAGCGCGGCCTTGGAAATGGTTTCATCTTTGGCTGCTGAAAGAGCCGGCGGAGGATTAGATGTCTCCCCTCCATCATCTTCAACAATGATTGGAGGGTCTTCAGCTGGAGGGTCTGGCTGTGACATCATCCCTACCATATCTTGGAAGAGGAGGGCCATTTTCTTTATGCTGGCTGTTTGTTCCGCAGCCTCTTTATCCTTTTTCTTTAATATTCGGCGAAGAAACTCAGCGTCAGTTTCTTGTTCTTGACGCTCATCCGAGAACGTTTCAGAGCTTTCTTTTGGCCCAGTGAGTGCAGCCATTGTAGTCATCATTTCCTGAAGCTTTTGTTGTTGCTCCTGGGCTTTCATCACGGATCAGGTGAGCGGTCGGTGGCCCGTAGAAGTGCGGCTTTCCTCCTTTCCAGAAGCCATATAAACAGTGTGCACCACCATGCCCCCAGATTTGGGGCGTTTGTGTTCAGCGCTTTTATGCTTCGCCATGTTCACAGGGGCTTTTTGCGGCCTCCTTTTCTTCTGAGTGATTGGAGTTAAGGGGGCCGTTGTAATGGGCACCCGGGTAACAATTGGTTTTTGTGGCTTGACAGAGTAATCCTTCTCTTGCCGAACCTTCATCTTTTTCCATTGGCGGAGATAGTTTTCATCAATCACTGACTCCTGGACCTGTCGTCAGACTCTGTAAATTTTAGAGGACAGCCGTTGAGGGGGCTGTTCTAGCTTTTTCTCTGGAGTACTCTTCGTAGCTGAAGGAGTTCGTTTCAACATTGCAGTAGAAGAGTTTCTGCGCACCGCATTTAGCAATTCAAAGCTGTTCCCAATTAGAACAGCAACATCGATCTCCACCATCGGAGTTGATAAAGTAAATCCAGAGGGGGAGTTGCCCCCAGCCTTCCTCACTCGGCGCCAGTGGCGATATCGAGCATGTCGTGCTGATGGAGTTGTTTCAGTTATAGGGGTGACCTCCTCATGCCCCCTGTCAAAAGCAGACTTCCGAGCAGGGGAAGCAACCTTGGTGATCTCGCCGAGAACGGGAGTAGGGATGGCTATCCGCTTCGGGGTAACGCCTTCTGGTATTGCAGGCTTCTTTATGGGCCGTTGGAGCTCTGGTCTAGTCCGTTAAAAACCGAGGCAGTGGAGTTGGGCGACCCGTTGAGAGGGGTCGCGGCATTGGTAAGCCGATTAAGACCGACTTCTTTGGAGCTTCTTGCGACCTCATTGGGGCATTGAAGCTCATCAGTGGGAGCATGGTCCCGAAGAATAGTCCATTGGTGGTTTGAGTTACCCGCTCTACTGGCATTTTGAAAAATGAGGCCGCTCGGGGCCCATAAGTCACTCCTCCAGCAAGGACCGAGCGAGAGTTGCAGTTGTAGGTAGTGCAGTTTGAAGCCATTGATCTTCAGTTCTCTGCACGGAGCAAGAAACCAAATCTTAGTACCTCGAATCCACAGGCAACCACAACAAACCGCGATTTGTTCGCGAACACGACACATAAAGTGTGGAGTGGAAAGAGGAAAAGGTCCCATCGGGCGTGCCAGAATCTGTTCCCCTCTGAAAGGCGGCGCACAGGACCGCGATGTCCTGATGCTGAGATTCGGGGCAGATGCTATTTGGTTTTATCCGTCCACCTCTCCGAAGATGCCAAGTTGATTTATGGCACCGTGTATCGGAGGTTTAGACGGATGCGGCCGATATAGCAGACTTCTTCAGATTCCCCTCCGGGTGAGGGGTTTTTGATTTTGGAGACGCTCTTCCCTGCAGGCGCAAGCCCCTGCAGTTAATTACGCTACCGCATCACGGTAACAACTTTCTCCTTCTCCAGAATTTCACTTCGTGTCGCGTGTGTTTGTTTTATTTATGGTTGCCCGTGGATTGTATACGGAGACTGAGTAATGTCGTCGCCCGTAGGACGTGGATTAGTCCAAATCCGTATTTAATTAGATTTGGGTTTGGTGTTTTTAGTTTAAGGATACGTTAGCCGTATTGAGGCTAAGATCAACTTAAACTTCGTTAAGGATACGTTAGTCCTGTTTGAGACTAAGATCAACTTAACGTGGTGACCCATTTAATTATATGGTCGTCAGGACTCAATCACCTCTCTGACGTCGTTGAAGAATTACAACGATAGGTGTCAGAGGAGTTCAGAGATGTACCCTCGAACCAAAATCGATTTGAAGTTTTATAGTCCATTTAAATGTTTAAGGATACGTTAGCCGTATTTGGGGCTAAGATCAACTTAAAAGGGACCGTTTAGATCCTGCAAAAGAGCATTTGGAGGCTCCATTATTCCAGTTTAGGGACATAGTGGTCCATAGGTAGTTTAGGGACGTGGTGGTCCATGCTCCAGTTTAGGGACGTGGTGGTCCATATTCCAATTTAAGGACGTGGTGGTCCATATTCCAGTTTAAAGACGTGGTGGTCCGTTATTAGTTTAGGGACGTTTCGGTCCAATATTAGTTTAAGGACGTTTCGGTCCAGCATTAGTTTAAGGACGTTTCGATCCAATATTAGTTTAAGGACGTCTCGGTCCAATATTAGTTTAAGGACATCTCGGTCCACGAGTTTAAGGACCCCGCAGTCCATATACGTGTGTGGTCGTCGGGCCCCGTCACCTCTCTGACGTCGTTGAAGGATTACAACGACAGATGTCAGAGGAGTTCGAAGATGTACCCTCGAACCAGATATAAATTGATTTAGGGAGCAGCCGTGCTCAGTCAATTTAATTTGAGGACTTACGGCCAAAATTGGGCTAAGTCAAGTTGAAAATATTCAACACCCTTATTTATTTTTGGTCTATTAGACCTGTGCTAGGGCTTTGCCCACACTTAAATAATGCATTGCATTACTTCAGGCCATTTATGCCCATTTTGACTGGGCTCTGCCCTTTTTATTATGATGCAGATCATTTGTTTTAGTCCATTGGACCTTTCAATTGGGCTCTGCCCTTTTAAATAATGCATAGCATTTTATTTATTAGGCCTGTTAAGCCTTTTAATTGGGCCTGGCCCTTCAGGAAGTGAAATGCATTGCATTTGTCAGGCGCTTTGCGCCAATCACTGAGCGCAAGCGCTTGTGGTGAGGACACGTGTCATGCTCTGGTGAGCGCAAGCGCAACAGCGCAGTGCGCTGCGTTAGTGCGCTGCGCTGTTACTCTGCTGACACGTGGTGCGCTCTGTTGAGTTGCGCCAATTCCAGAGAGCAAAGCTCTATTTCAAGAGCGCATAGCGCAAGTTGTTCTGTAGCTGACACGTGGCGCTCTCTCAAGAGCGCAACAGCGCAGTTTGGAAGTGCAAAGCACTAAGAATCTTTTAGATTCAACAGAAGTGTAGAGCACTATTTGATTTCTTGATCTAATTTAGATCAAAGAAAAAATAAGTTTTTTTCTTTTTGTTTCAAGAACCAGAGGTTCATAAAAGTGCAAAGCACTATTTTTTTTTTGTTATTTTCTTGTTTTTTAAAGAACCAGTGGTTCATGAGAAGTGCAAAGCACTGTTTATTATGTGAAGAACATTGATCTGGTTTTTAGATTAATGATTTATTAAAAGAGATTTCTTTTCTCTCGTGAAGTTTTTTACCTTTTTCTTTGAAATTTTCTCAGAATTCTCTCTCTGTTAAAGCTCTTGACTTTTTTTCAAGAAAATATTGATGCTTTGAATTGAGGCCTAGGGTCCTTTTTATAGTGCCCATAAATTAGTTAAATTTGTTAAAAAGATCTTTCTCTGAGTGATTTGGGGAATTTTCCCCACCGTTGGATCTTTGATCCAAGGGCTTCTGCTTTGCAGAAGAAAATCTTCTTGTTTTAACAAGAACAGAAAAGATTTCTTAGAATTTTAATTCTGTTTGGCGCTGGCACAGCGCGTGACACGTGTCGCGCAGCGCACAGCACAGCACAATTACGCTAGCGCATCTGCGCTGACACGTGTCGCGCAGCGCACAGCGCAGCGCAACTGCGCTAGCGCATCTGCGCTGACACGTGTCGCGCAGCGCAGTGCTTGTGCAACTAAAGCGTTGCTTCCTTTAATTTTGCTTAAAATAGAGCTTTGCTCTGATTGGGTGCGCTGCCTTGGGCGCTGTGCTGCCGTATCAGCTTTTGACACGTGGCGCATTGCGCGCAGCGCACGGGATTTGAAGCGTTACTTCAAAATTTTGAATTTTTGAAATTCAAACAGAGCCTTGCTCTAATTGGGGGAAACATCATCGATACCCATATATGAAACTCAAAGCGCCACTTAGTCTCCGTCTATCGGTTAACATACGTTCGATGTTCATCGTGACATAGAACTATACGAAGGTTGTTAAATATCGGACGGTATAGTTCGGTACTAACAACCGTCGTGTAGTCTATGTGACGAGAAGATTCAATCGTATGATAACCGATAGATTTGTCCCGTGTGGACAAGTTAGGAATGTATAAAGCAAACACCTTCATTAACTTGTGTTTTCATCCGTTTCGAGATATTTCGTCGGTACTTTTCCGCTGGTTCTCCATATACAAAGATAGATTTGATGTTCATTTCAACGTTGTCTCACAGCTTTGAAATGATTATCTATTCTATTACAGTGTACTCGGAGAACAGCGAGGAGGTGCTGCCGAAATTTACTCGAAACGGTTGAAAGCACAAACGAATGGGTGTTTGCTCTATACATTCTTAATGGGATAGAAGCCTTACCCCCGACAGCCGAAACACACACATACAACACTAATACACAACAAACGCATCATTAGTGAGTGATTCAAGATGTTCAAGTTAAAACCAATACTCGATGTTAATATGAAACTTTCATATTCTCATCGATACTCATATATGAAACTCAAAGCGCTACTTAGTCCCCGTCTATCGGTTAACATATGTTCGATGTTCGTCGTGATATAGAACTATACGAAGGTTGTTAAATATCGGACGGTATAGCTCGGTACTAACAACGGTCGTGTAGTTTATGTGACGAGAAGATTCAATCGTATGATAACCGATAGATTTATCCTGTGTGGACAAGTTAGGAATGTATAAAGCAAACACCTGCATTCACTTGTGTTTTCATCCGTTTCGAGTTATTTCTTCGGTATTTTTCGGCTGGTTCCCCGTGTACAAAGATAGATTAGATGTTCATTTCAACGTTATTTCACAGCTTTGAAATGATTATCTATTCTATTACAGTGTACTCGGAGAACAACGGGGAGGTGCTGCCGAAATTTTCTCGAAAAGGTTGAAAGTACAAGCGAATGGGTGTCTGCTCTATACATTCTTAATGGGATATAATCCGTACCCCTTGTAGGGTGTTTTTCGTCACCCCATTGAGATGGGAATACGCACACGCTTGTCAGGCGTATACTACAGATTCCCCCTGCCTAGGGTAGGCCGGGGTTTATTAATTGTGGGGATCCGAATCTCCGGCAGCCGCGGACTAAGTTGCCGTTAATTATCCCTCGCCTTTGGGGCGAGAGAACCTCCGATTAACGGGTTAAACTGGTCATGCGAACTCAATGTGCGGTGTGCGTGTGTTGTGTTTTAAAAGGGGGGTTTTGAATATATCGGGAGCCACGCAGAGTTTTTACGGGGGTCCTGCTACCCGGATAGCGGGCTGGGGGTCAGCCCCCTTACGGGGTGCAGGGCAGCGCCCCGTTAGAAATTTTTTTCTAACAGGGACAGTGTCGTGGTGTATGTGTGTGTGCACATATGTATGCATATGTGTATATATATATATATATGCATATATGTATATATATATATAAAAGAAAGAGGGGGAAAAGGCATCCAAAGGATGCATGGGGCCAGCGCCTTGGGCGCTGTGCTGTGCGCTCAGGCGCTAGCGTGCTACGTGTCGGCACGTGGGCGCTCTGCGCTCGAGCGCAGGGCGCTGTAGTGCAAGCGCACCACGTGTCGGCACGTGGGCGCTTTGCGCTTCAGCGCCTGACGCTCGAGCGCAAGCGCGCCACGTGTTGGCACGTGGGCGCTTTGCGCTTCAGCGCCTGACGCTCGAGCGCAAGTGTGCCACGTGTCGGCACGGGGGCGACTTGCGCTTGAGCGCAAGTGTGCCACGTGTCGGCACGGGGGCGACTTGCGCCAGAGCGCTGTGCGCTTGAGCGCAAGCGCGCCACGTGTCGGCACTGGGATGACTTGCGCTCGAGCGCTTGCGCTTGAGCGCAAGCGCTCCACGTGTCGGCACAGGGGCGACTTGCGCTCGAGCGCTTGCGCTTGAACGCAAGCGCGCCACGTGTCGGCACATGGGCGCTTTGCGCTCGAGCGCAGGGCGCTGTTGTGCAAGCGCGCCACGTGTCAGCACGTGGGCGCTCTGCGCTTGAGCGCCGGCGAGGAAAAGAGGCTTTTAGCCAAAAAAAGATTCTCGGAAGAGAAATCAGAGTGGAGTTGGACTCCTAAATGTGTTTTTGGGGTTAATGGAAGGGGTTCTTCTTCTTCCTCCTCTGTTAGCTGGATCTTGAAGATCAAGAGATGTGAGATCTCAAAATCTCTCCTTTTTAGGATCTAAAGACAGATCCAAGTTCCCCTTTGTGGGTTTGGTGGTGAAAAACTATTTTGTTTTTGAAAAGGAAGAGTAAAACTCTTGATTTAATTCAGAAGAAAGAAGAAGGTTTGAGACCTTCAGAAAAGGGAAAGAAATACAAATCCTAGGTTTTTGAGAGAATGAAAGTATTCTTTTTTATTCATCATCATGTTGCCTTTTATAGGCTTACATATTTACATATAGCCCCTTGGGCTTCACAAAATGGCATTTTTCCTATCCCATGGCCCATGTGCCATTTCATTTTTTGCACATATGCCATGGGCTTACAAAATATTGGCTTTATGCCCATTTTGCATACATTCATGTATAAACAATTACATAAAAATTATTTATTACATGATTTTGTTGTTGGCATGGGGAGGCTGGCCGCGGGCTCGACTTGGGCATGGGACCGCTTGACCTGGGCTTGGGCCCACCTAGCTTGGGAGTTGACCTTGACTTTGACTCGGTCAACCGGGGTGCAAATTTTTACCCCAACAAATTGCCCCCCATCAATAAATGCACACCGCACATTTGAGTTGTGTGCATGAAATTGATGGATCTTGAAGCTGGACTTCGAGGTGGAACATCATTCCGGGGGCGGAGCAGCATCCTGGGGAGCATGATTCCTGGGGATCGGAGCATCATTCCGATTCGCGGAACATAATTCTAACGTCGGAGCATCATTCCGAAGAGTCGAAGCATAATTCCGAAGAGTAGAGGCATGATTCCAAGGATCGGAGCATCATTCCGAATAGCAGAGCATCATTCCAGGGATCGGAGCATCATTCCGATGAGCGGAGCATAATTCCAAGGATCGGAGCATTATTCCGAAGTGCGGAGCATAATTCCAGGGTCGGACATCATTCCGATTTGCGGAGCATAATTCCAGGGGATCGGAGCATCATTCCGATGAGCGGAGCATCATTCCGATGAGCGGAGCATCATTCCGAAGAGCGGAGCATCATTCCAGGGATCAGAGCATCATTTCGAAGAGCGGAGCATGATTCCAGGGTCGGAGCATCATTCCGATTTGTGGAGCATAATTCCAGGGGATCGGAGCATCATTCCGATGAGCGGAGCATAATTCTAAGGATCGGAGCATCATTCCGAAGCGCGGAGCATAATTCCAGGGTCGGAGCATCATTCTGATTTGCGGAGCATAATTCCAGGGATCGAAGCATCATTCCGATGGGCGGAGCATGATTCCTGATTCCAGGGTTCGGAGCATCATTCCGAAGAGCGGAGCATAATTCCAATGATCGGAGCATCATTCCGATTTGCGGAGCATAATTCCAAGGTCGGAGCATCATTCCAAAGAGCGGCAGACATTCTGACCGAAGCATGATTTCGATGCAGAGGTAGATTCCTTGGCGAAGTATAATTCCGACAAGGAAGGCAAATATTCCGAGGCGAAGCATTGATTTTGACACGGGGTACATTATGAGACGGAGCATGATTCCGGCGCAGAGCTTGTTTGCTGACTTGATTCCGAGACGAAACATAATTTCGACAGGGAAGGCAGGTACACCGAGGCGAAGCATCATTTCGACACGGGGTGCATTCTGAGACGAAGCATAATTCCGACGTAGAGCTTGCTGGTTAACTTGATTCCGAGGCGGAGCATAATTCCGGCAGGGAAGGTAGATATCCCGAGGCGAAGTATGATTTCGACACGGGGTAAATTCTGGGACGGAGCATAATTCCGCCGTAGAGGTTGTTGGTTTGATTTGATTTTGGTGACATCAGCATCGCTACACTGGAATATGGTACCAGGAGCGAATCATCATTTGTCATGAGAGGATTTGGGAATTGCTTTTTTTTTGTTTGGCATCAGCATCGCTACACTGGAATATGGTACCAGGAGAGAATCATCATTTGCATTTTCTTATTAGGAAACGATGGCTTAGGAGATAGGTTTTAGGTCTCTATCACCTAAGACTTTTCAATTTTGTGAGCCGTAAGGGTCTCACAAAGCATTTTCTCCCTACGGGTCCTAAGGATCCCGTAGGTGTATTTTCTCCTTAGGAGTCGTGAGGACCCCCAAGTGTGTTGCTCCTTTGTGAGTCGTAAGGATCTCACGCGGGAATTTTCTACTCACAAAGTCGAGAGGACTCTACGAGTGCATTTCATCTCTTTTTCATGAGTTTGCGTCCTTTTGGGTTTTCACAAACTCGCCGGCAGTCCTGCTGTTTTTACTCACGGAGCCCTTTCGGGTTTTCATCCGTGCCCATTTTGCTTGTGGACATACCTATTTTTTATTTTTATTTTATTATTTTTGGAGAGATTGGGATTGTTTTACGCCCGTGGATTGTATACGGTTTTGCAGGATGTATGATCCAGACCGTAGGGCCATAAAAATTCCGGGACTTTGTTGGCGTCTGCATCGCTGCACTGGAATATGGTACCAGGAGCGACTCATCATTCGCCACTAGGTATGGGAATTGGAATTTGGTTAGCGACTGCATCGCTGCACTGGAATATGGTACCGGGAGCGACTCATCATTCGCCGTTGGGGTATGGGGTTTGGAATTTGGTTGGCGTCTGCATCGCTGCACTGAAATATGGTACCAGGAGCGACTCATCATTCGCCGTTGGGGTATGGGATTTGGAATTTGGTTGGCGTTTGCATCGCTGCACTGGAATATGATACCAGGAGCGACTCATCATTCGCCGTTTTGGGATTTGAGTTTGGAATTTGGTTGGCATTTGCATCGCTATACTGGAATATAGTACCAGGAGCGACTCATCATTCGCCACTTGGGGTTTGGGGAGCGATGGCTTAGGAGACAGGTTTGGATCCCTATCGCCTAAGGCTTTTCAATTTTATGGGCCGTAAGGGTCCCATTAAGCATTTTCTCCCAACGGGTCGTAAGGATCCCGTAAGTATATTTTCTCCTTGGGTGTCATGAGGACCCCCAAGTGTGTTCTTTCTTTGTGAGTCGTAAGGATCCCACAAAGGTTTGTTCTCCTCATGTATCGTGAGGACACATGAGTGGGTCTTCTCAATGGAGCATAATTCCGAAGGCGGAGACCAGCCGCGTAACTGGTGATTGTGGTGGAGCATGGGTATGACGAGAATTATTTGAGCCCGTGGATTGTATACGGCAGCCAATTTGGGGACTGGCCGTAGGGCTGGAGAATTTTAAGAAATTGGATTTTGGTTGGCGTCTGCATCGCTGCACTAGAATATGGTACCAGGAGCGACTCATCATTCGCCGTTGTTTTGTTTTTTTTTGGTGTTTTTGTTTTTGTTTTTTTTGTTTTTGTTTTACCGCGATTGCTCTATCATTTCAGCTTTTCTTATCGCGAAGATCACGATTGCCCCATCATTTCGGCTTTTATTCGCAGTTGCCCCATCATTTTGGCTTTATCTTCATGTTTATCTTTACTCGCTGATTTTTATTGCGAGTTTCCCCATCATTTCGGCTTTTCTTTATTTTTCTTTTATTTACACATTTTTTGTTTATTTACATATATATATATATTTTTACATTCCCAGTTTAACGACTTAGAGGTCGACTGTTCCCAGTTTAATGACGTGGTGGTCGTTTGTTTTCTCAGAGAGAGGTAGATATCTGAGAGAATCAGTTTCACAAAGAACTTCGGTCTCCGTTTGTATGAAATTGGCGGTCGCAGCTGGACTGTTTGTTAACACGCCTTTAGACAGTTCTATCTCTCCTGCCTTATATTGTTTTTCGACCCAATCTTTGAAGACGAAGCAGTCCTCAATGGCATGACCTATCACTCTGTGATAGGGGCAGTATTTGGGGTCGTCGGTCCTATTCGCTTCCTATGGTCTTTTTGACTCTGGCAGTTGTAGACCGTTCTTCACGGCGTCTTTGAATATTTTACGGATTTTGTCCCTTCTTAAGGAATAGACCTTATCCAGCTTCTCTTTCAGTGGAGATTCTCCTCCCTCTCCGAACATTGGCTTCCGAGGCTGGTTGGCGCTAGGCCCGCTCATCCCTTGCTTATTTCGGTTAGCCGAAGTGTTGAAAGATTCAGAATCATCGGAGTTTCCGCCTTTGCGATTATCGTCCTTTCGATTTCTCCAGGACCTATTGTTGTTTTGGGAATCCGAGGAGGACTCCTGTTTTAAGCGCTCCAGAATCTGAACTTTCCTGGTCAGCTCTTGGAATGTTTTGAGACCCTTAGTGCATAGAAACGGGACCATCCAATTGTTGAGATTTCTGACAAGGAGACTGACAGATTGGTCCTGCTCTATCGGCGGTTCGCATTTGACGGAGAGATTGCGCCATCGGGTTGTAAAATCCGTGTTGCTTTCGTTGTTCTTGGGCTTGGTCCTTACGAGCTCGGCAATGGTGATCTTATCGCTGACGCTCATGATCCTCTGTCGAAACAAAGATTCCATTTGGACGAAAGTAGTAACGGAGCCATCCGGTATGCTTGCGTATCAGTCGAAAACAACATCGGTCAAGCTATTAACGAATTGGCGGAGGAGAAGCGCATCGTTGCCCCCAGTATTCCTGCATGAGGCTTTGAAGTGGGCGATGTGCTGATTCGCATTTCCCATCCCATCGAATCTTCCGAATTTGGGGATGATATAGCCGCTAGGAAATTCTACCAGATCATACTGAGCAGGATATGGTCTCCCACTACTGCTGATATCTTTTTGCGCTTCGGCTTCGGCCACCAATGTCTTGACTTTGCTGGCAACCAAGTCCATGATTTGATCTTGAGTTAGCGGGCTACTGTCATCGGTAGCCAAGACATTTCCCGAGATAGGATGCGACTGATTTTCATGTAGTTCGCCCACTTTTGGATTTGAGGGAATAGGCGTCGGCTGCTTTGGGACACCATTTCCTGGTTCACGAGCCGAGCCCTCCGCCTGATTGGGCGGCTGAGAGGCAAGCCGGGCTGTGAGCTGCATCACGACATTCGTCAAGTCGTCGATCTTTGAGTAGAGCTTGGCCATCTCCTTGTCTTTGCTTCTGAGCTGCTTTCAGAGCTCTTGGAGGAGTTGCTGCTCTGCGGTCTTAGGACGGAAAGTTGGCTCATCTTCGCTTTCCGAGCCTGACTCCTCATGAATTGAGGGCTCTCTCTGCCTATCATCCTCATCGAGAGGGTTTTCATCATCTAGCGAAGGCGGCTGTTCTTGGGAAGCGGTGACCACATTCAAGCCAGATTGGATTTGAGATGCGGTGGCCCCGTCCTTCCTCTTGCTGCGCGTGCCCACCATGTAGACAGTGTGGACCACATATCCAGCCATCTCTTTATCTTTGGCAGCTGATTTCGCGGAGCAGTCCGGGTTTTGGAAATTCATAAATTTTAACATGGACAGAGCCCTAGCCCTTTTGTTGGCTCTGTATCTGAGCCTTTTCTCCCTCAGCTTCTCGATTTTGAAGGCTTGGCGGGCATCCGCTATCCGGGAAGCCATTGTGAGTTGATCAGAGGGGAGCTTAGAGAAGACACCCGATCGAGCAGTGGTCAAGGGCACCACTAGAGCTTGCTCGGGACGCGTTGTAGCTTTGTTGGTGTTCATAGCCTTGCCCCCAGCTGGGGCCATGGAGGGTCGTTCTGAAACGGACTTGCGCTTGGGCTGAGGTGCCCTCTCGACCACCATATTTGGTCTCCTGCCTTTCGAGACCGGTTTGTCTGCCACCGGGGCTTGAGGAGCCGGGATGGCGCCAGCAGGCATGAACATAATAGAGCCGAATGGTAGCAGCGGCTCCTCCCATTGTCGCCCGAGACTGGCCGGAAGGACCGTCCTGGAGTCTATCTTCATCGTGTAGGAGACGGGAGATGAGTTCATCATCGAAGACATCGTCGGAAGGCGATTGTTTGAAAATCTGCATGAAAGAGCATTATTTTAGTATAAATACAGGTATGTATAATGATTGAGTTCGCATGAATGCTTAACCCAAAATATGGGAGGAGAGATTGGTCCCACCGGGCGTGCCAGAATCTGTAGGGTGTTTTTCGTCACCCCATTGAGATGGGAATACGCGCGCACTTGTCAGGCGTATACTACAGATTCTCCCTGCCTAGGGTAGGCCGGGCTTTATTGATTGTGGGGATCCGAATCTCCGGCAGCCGCGGACTAAGTTGTCGTTAATTACCCCTCGCCTTTGGGGTGAGGGAACCTCCGATTAACGGGTTAAACTGGTCATGCGAACTCAATGTGCGGTGTGCGTGTGTTGTGTTTTAAAAGGGGGGTTTTGGATATATCGAGAGCCACGCAGAGTTTTTACGGAGGTCCCGCTACCCGGATAGCGGGCTGGGGGTCAAGGGGGCTAGCAGCCCCCTTGCGGGGTGTGGGGCAGCGTCCCGTTAGAAATTTTTTTCTAACAGGGACAGTGTCGTGGTGTATGTGTGTGTGCACATATGTATGCACATGTGTATATATGTATATATGTATATATATGCATATATGTATATATATATATATATGCATATATGTATATATATATATATATATATATATATATATATATAAAAGAAAGAGGGGGAAAAGACATCCAAAGGATGCGTGGGGCCAGCGCCTTGGGGGCTGTGCGCCCAGGTGCTGTGCGCTCAGGCGCTAGCGTGCCACGTGTCGGCACGTAGGCGCTCTGCGCTCGAGCGCAAGGCGCTGTAGTGCAAGCGCGCCACGTATTGGCACGTGGGCGCTTTGCGCTTCAGCGCCTGAAGCTCGAGCGCAAGTGCGCCACGTGTCGGCACGGGGGCGACTTGCGCTTGAGCGCTGGGCGCTTGAGCGCAAGTGTGCCACGTGTCGGCACGGGGGCGACTTGCGCCAGAGCGCTGTGCGCTTAAGCGCAAGCGCGCCACGTGTCGGTACTGGGACGGCTTGCGCTTGAGCTCGAGCGCTTGCGCTTGAGCATAAGCGCGCCACGTGTCGGCACTGGGGCGACTTGCGCTCGAGCGCTTGCGCTGAGCGCAAGCGCGCCACGTGTCGGCACATGGACGCTTTGCGCTCGAGCACAGGGCGCTGTTGTGCAAACGCGCCACGTGTCGGCACGTGGGCGCTCTGCGCTTGAGCGCCGGCGAGGAAAAGAGGCTTATAGCCAAAAAAAGATTCTCGGAAGAGAAATCAGAGTGGAGTTGGACTCCTAAATGTGTTTTTGGGGTTAATGGAAGGGGTTCTTCTTCTTCCTCCTCTATTAGCTGGATCTTGAAGATCAAGAGATGTGAGATCTCAAAATCTCTCCTTTTTAGGATCTAAAGACAGATCCAAGTTCCCCTTTGTGGGTTTGGTGGTGAAAAACTATTTTGTTTTTGAAAAGGAAGAGTAAAACTCTTGATTTAATTCAGAAGAAAGAAGAAGGTTTGAGACCTTCAGAAAAAGGAAAGAAATACAAACCCTAGGTTTTTGAGAGAATAAAAGTATTCTTTTTTATTCATCACCATGTTGCCTTTTATAGGCTTACATATTTACATATAGCCTCTTGGGCTTCACAAAATGGCATTTTGCCTATCTTATGGCCTATGTGTCATTTCATTTTTTGCACATAAGCCATGGGCTTACAAAATATTGGCTTTATGCCCATTTTGCATACATTCATATATAAACAATTACATAAAAATTATTTATTACATGATTTTGTTGTTGGCATGGGGAGGCTGGCCGCGGGCTCGACTTGGGCATGGGCCCGCTTGACCTGGGCTTGGGCCCACCTAGCTTGGGGGTTGACCTTGACTTTGACTCGGTTAACCGGGGTGCAAATTTTTACCCCAACACCCCTGACAGCCGAAACACACACATACAACACGAATATACAATAAACGCACACACAGCACATACACACTAACAATCCTACACTTAAGCGAAATCATAAATTGAAACACACATATATAGAATACAACTCATATATGGGTATCCTCAAATCTAATTTTGATTATCGATAATTTATTCTTTTCAATGGCAAACGCACACACAAAGCATATACACGGATTTTCTCCTTTTTCAGTAACCATCCCGTTATTAGATTTCTCAATATAGTCATCATAACCTATAATTTATATGTTATACAGTCTAACATGGCCCATGAGTACGTCAGAGTTAAGGACTGGATGTATGTGGATCGGCAACAACGTATGCAACCTAAGTTTGTCGCAGGAGTTGCTGCTTTTATTGAATTTGCACGCGCACATAATAAGATCGTGATAGAGAAGATTCTCTGCCCGTGTGATAGATGCGGGAATAAGTACTGGCAGAAGGTAGAATTTGTAGAGCTTCATATCATTAAACATGGTTTTACTAGACTTTATACAACTTGGCTATATCACGGGGAAGGAGAAGAATACAGTAATGCGGCAGAAGAAGAAGGAGAAGACGATAATGCGGCAGGAGAAGAAGGAGAAGACGGTAATGCGGCAGAAGAATAAGACGGTAATTTCTTTCCATCAGAAGAAATGGAGGATATGGTAGAGGCTGCCCTAGATGAATCTATTCGTACCGAAGATGACATTCCTTCCGGTCAAGGACCGCGTGCGGATAAGTATAAAAATTTCATGAATGATGCTAGAAAACCAATTTATGAGAATGCAAAGTATTCCACCCTCTCATGGTTCGTCCAACTTTTCCAAATTAAGTGTCTAAATGGATGGACCAACAACTCATTCACAATACTTCTTTCGTTCTTGATAGATTCTATGCCCCCGAGAGATAACGTGCGCTACAGCTGGTACTGAGCCCAGAAGATGATGTCTGATTTGGGTCTGAAGTGTGAGAAGATTCAAGCATGTCCTAAAAATTGCGTGTTGTACCGAAAAGAGAATTCAGATTTGAAAAAGTGTCCAACATGCGGAGAAGCCAGGTATAAGCCGAAAGATTCTGATAAGAACCCCGATATACCTTTCAAGATAGTACGATACTTTTCCATAACACAAAGGCTGCCGAGGCTATTCGGGTGCAAGAAAACAGCCGAGACAATGATTTGGCATCACCGTACTCCTCCAAGTGAAGATGGAAAAATAAATCATCCAAGAGATTCACCGGCATGGAAGGATTTCGATAGGAGACATGCAATATTCAGTACCGATCCTCGCAATGTCAGGCTCGGACTGGTTAGTGATGGCTTCTGCCCATTCAACTATATGGCCTGAAGCCGCAACACATAGCCCGTTGTAATGATAGTTTATAATCCGTCGTCTTAGTTGGTTATGGACCAATCATACTTTATGATACCTCTTCTTATCGACGGACCAAATTCACCGGGAAACAATATCGACGTCTATCTCCGACCTCTGATCGAGGAGTTAAAGTCTTTATTCATTGATGGTGTAGAGACTTACGATGCAAACACAAATACAACCTTCATACTGCGTGCGGCTTTAATGTGGACAATTAATGACTTTCCTGCGTATGGAATGCTATCAGGTTGGTCCGTACATGGTCACAAAGCATGTCCCCATTACCATCAACATACAACATCGAAATTCTTGAATTTTAGCAGGAAGATTTGTTATTACGGCCATCGACGTTTCCTGCCTCTAGACCACCCCTACAGGTTAGACATTGTTCACTTTGATGGTCATCAGGAGCTTCTTGGACCTCCAGCCCCATTGTCCGGAGAGGACATAACTGCTCAGTGGGATGGTTACAATAATGTGACCTTTGGGATGGATCCGACAAAACAGGTCAAATCACCGTTCTGGAACAAGTTAAGCATTTTCTTCGAGCTTTCGTACTGGTCAACAAATTTAGTGCGTCATTGTCTGGACATCATGCACATAGAGAAGGGAGTATCTGAGCACGTACTCAACTTGTTTCTTTGTAAAGACGGGAAATCGAAAGACAACCTCAATATTCGGATGGATCTACAGGACTGGGAAATTAGAAGTGAATTGCATCCTAAACCGGTAGCGGGTAAACCAGGCAAGTTTTTACTTCCCAATACCTCTTATCATATATCACAACCGGAGAAGAAAAGATTCCTGCAGGTGTTGCATGATTTGAAAGTTCCCACAGGTTTCTCAGGATCATTCAGCAAGAAGATAAAAATTATGAAAGGCAAGATCGATGGGCTGAAAAGTCATGATCACTATGTTATTATGGAGCACATTCTCCCATTAGCCCTCAGGACTTCCCTCCCCAAATCGGTTGGTCTAGTAATCAATGACCTATGTTGTTTTTTCAGAGAATTATGTGCTAAAATACTGGATGTTGTGACGATGGATAAACTAGAAAATTCTATTGTGTTGATACTTTGCAAGTTTGAGCGTATTTTCCCACCGTCATTCTTCGATATCATAATATACCTGACGGTTCATCTTGCAACTGAGGCTAAGTTAGCCGGACCGGTACAATATCGATGGATGTATCCCGTCGAGAGGTACGTGGAATTTTTCGTTTCGCGCAATTTGTAAAATTATTGTTGTCATGTATGCCCGTATTTATTTATTTAACATATTTTTCTTTAGCTACCTCTACACTCTTAAAAAGTATATACGCAATAGAAATCGACCAGAGGGTTCTATCATGCAAGGTTATCTTCTAGATGAAGCAACCACATTTTGTTCCCGCTATCTGGACGAGAACATTGAGACGAGACTTAACCGGCCTCGAAGAATTCAGGATGGGCCATATGGTAAAGCCGATTATAAGAGGGTAGACACTATATTTATCAACAAGATATACCGGTTTATCCTCCTCAATAGCGCATGTCTTGAAAAAATTAGAGAGCAAGGTTTTTTGGATTAATTGTTATATTTGTATTTGTGCGTGTATGAAATGATATAATATTAATGTCATAATTTATTGTCGAGAACAGAATTCATTTTAACGAGGTACGTGAGGGGCATCCTGATTGGAATGATGAACGATTGGAAAAATATCATCAGGATAATTTTTGCGATTGGGTTGCAGATCATATAAGTTATTCGAATAATATGTTATTGCTATTAGTTTTAATCTAAACTTATATCGTTATGTATTTGTCGTAAAATTTGTTTTGTTAGATCCACGATCCGAACTTATCTGCATCATTAGAGAGTGATTCAAGATATTTAGCTCAGTTTCCTAGTATGGAGGTTGCATATTATAAAGGATTCGGTGTCCTTGGATACAAATTCGAACTTAAGGACATAGAAACATCTAGAACCACTCAGAATAATGGGATTGCGACGGTAGGATCGGATGGTGTGATTTATTATGGATACTTAAATTGTATACTCGGCATCCAATATTCCGGACGATCAGAACCCTTTTATATATTTCAGTGTACTTGGTACGATACACGAACCGATACGGATAAATGGAGAATCAATATCGGGACTTTGAAAGATGAATATGGATTGACCATTATGAACACACTTCGATTTTACGGTCAGGAAGATCCGTTTATCTTTCCGAACCAAGCATTCCAAGTATACTACTCATAATGTTTGAATCATCCGGGATGGAGTGTCGTATGCCGTTGGAAACCCAGGGATGTTTACGATATCCCAGAATTCGAGGACAGCGATGAGGATCAAGAAGAGAGAAGACTTAGAGTGCTCCGACCGTCTGTTTCGAAAGACGGGTTGTCTTCGGCTGATCATGAAGTTACGTGGGTTAAAAATGATATCAATGATGAAATCCAAGTAGATATGTCTAATGTGTCCACGAAACGAAAAAGGTTATTGGTAATGTTATATTATTACTTCACATTTTACGATCTATACATATAGAATGCATATGTAATGATTGTCTAATGCGTCTACGAACCGTTTGATCTAGATTTGATAATGACGACGAGAGCAGTGAGGAGCGGCAGGAGATCCATCCGCGGCACCGGCAGAGGCAGAGCGGCAGAGCGGTTCTGCCTCCCGGAAAGCTGCGTAGGGACCTTCAGAGGGCCGGTCTTGCACTCCGATTGGAGACCCCTTCGGATGCCTCCTTCCGTGTGGACTTGGCCGCACCTCCAGGTATATTGCACGCATATTCATTTTGAATGTAATATTATAGATATACATGCATATTCATGTCAAAATTACTTACTTAGTCAATATTTGATTGTCTAGTTGTTGGTGGTGCGTCCACATCAGGGACAGAGGCCACTCCCGCACCTCCAGGTATGTTGCACGCATATTCATTTTGAATGTAATATTATAGATATGTATGCATATTCATGTCAAAATTACTTACATAGTCAATGTTTTTCATGTCTAGCTGTCGGTGCGTCCACATCAGGGACAAAGGCCACTCCTGCACCTCCAGGTATGTTTATATATCATATAGTGCATGTATATTGATTTAGAATGTTATATCATAAATATGCATACATTCTTTTTGCTCTTACGTACTTACATCAGGGGCAGAGCTCACCACCGTACCTGCGGGTATGTTTATATATCCTATAGTGTATACATGTTGATTTAGAATGTTATATTATTGATATACGCATTCTTATTGCAATTACTTATATAGTCAATGTTTGATTGTCTAATTATAGGTGGTGTGTCCACGTCTGGTGCAGGGGGCACTCCCATCACTTTCATACCCCCCGCTCAGTCTGCAGGTTTGTATGAATAAATATAAAATATTTATTCATTTTACATATCTTTTAAGAATAAACATGAACTTCATGTAATTTTATCGATATTTATTTTCTAGTTAGAGGGGATGCGTCCACGTCTTGATATTTCACTACTATAAATAAGGGTTGCCCCTACGGATTTATCCGTAGGGGCAACCCACTGCCCCTACTGATATATGCGTAGGGGCGAAAAAATACCCCGTAGGTGCAAAGGCCGCAGGTGCAAGTTGAAGCCCTGAACTTGCCCCTACGGGCAAATTCTTGCCCCTACGGATATATCTGTAGGTCCTGTTGCCCCTACGGAGTAATGCGTAGGGTAAAAAAAAGTTATATTATTTATGGTTTTTTTAATATATTAACTGTACCTACGGATAGAACCGTAGGGGCATGATATAACGCCTACGGATAAAGGCGTAGGTACCTGTCCGTAGGGACCGTATATCAGGATTTCTGATATTTAGCCCCTACGGATAACACTGTAGGGGCTAGTCTTTTGGCCCTACGGTGTAGTCCGTAGGGGCACTCCCAACTCTTGGTTCTGCGATCAGTGGGAAAATATCAGTTACTGCTGTTATTTGGCCCCTACGGGCTTAGCCGTAGGGGCAAAATGTGTACCTACGGTTTAATCCGTAGGTACATAATATTTGTATTTTTTTTTTAAAAATGGGTTGCTTGATTTTTTCCCGCCCTGTGCACAATAATATATACATCAATCAAATATAAAATTAATCATCACACAACATATATCGCAGTATTCATATTCCCATCTCACGCATATAATATACAAAAGAAACCAAAAAACTGAATATGATATAAATATAAACCAAAATCAATATCGTCCAAAATGTTTCAAAATGTAGTACAATATGTATCATATAAATAAATACATATTTAAAAAAATAAGAATCAAAATGCTAGCCTAGCTCGGTCCAGCTCCACCTCTGATAAACGCTAGAATCTTGCGCCTAGCCCGTCGCGTCTGGACCTAACGTGTGCAATAAGCGTGTAAGAACTCTGTTTTATTCGAATTCTTATCATTATCGAGTTATTTCGAAACCCCATTTGGATATCTAGTTTGGAAAACTGTAGTTTATTTTAATTAGATATGTACATGTATGATTAATAAAACCTAAGTGTACAACCAAATAAGCTCAGGCTACGTACTGATATTGGATATGTTGATATCTATAATATGACATGATATTTTACTATTAAGTAGTATACATACCAGCATCTCCTTCAACTCCTGAACGGTGGCCTTCAAGCTCTCCAGTTCCTGCTGGATACGTCGCTCACTGGAGACGGAGGAAGTAACCACCGGGGTGGAGTCCAACCTCATATGGGCCCTGCTAGAGCCCAGTCCTCGGCCTCTCTCCCAACCTCCGTGGTGCCGTCCGTGTGCGGCGTCCAGGACTGGGGTCAGCAGCCTCGAATGCTGCCTTCCCCCTAGCAACTGTCAGAACATTATATTTAGCACATACTGGTCAATAAAATTGACAAGAAATACCAAAATCAACAAATTCAAAGCCTTACCTACAGAGATAGAAGATGTGCTCCTCTGGTATCTGCATGTATCAAAATTTGAATAATATTAATTAATTTCAGTACATACATATTAACAAAGTAAACTCGCATATAGCGCTGCTTACACATAAGACAGGGGGTGAACAAGCTCTTGTAGATCATCAGGCGCAAATCTAATCTCATCAAGCAGCCCAAGATAATGAGTTGGACGACTAGACAAGGTCCACGACTTATAATCAGTCCCGCATACGAGCATATATAAAAATCATAGTTTCTAGGATGACAAATTTTATTGTCAACTACTGTCACCACCTACAGCTAGATAATAATAAAAATTACTAAGAGCAAAAGGAATGTGTGTATATTTATGATATAGCATTCTAAATCAATATACATGCCCTATATGATATATAAACATACCTGGAGGAACGGGAGTGGCCTCTGTCCCTGATATGGACGCATTACCAACAACTAAACAATCAAACATTGACAATATAAGTAATTTTGACATAAACAGGCATGGATATCTATAATATTATATTCAAAATGGATATTAGAGAGCGCACCTGCAGTGAGAAGTGATAAAAGTATCACCCAACAAGGGTGTAATTTACAGAATCAGTTGAGACTCTTGAAAGTCATAGAAGAACCTGACCTGCACAAATCTGATGTATGTTTTCCATTGGACACTAAGAAGTCTCTAAAGGGAAAAGCCTATGTGAAAGCCATCATTAGTTCATATCAGAAGATTGATGCTGAAACAAAAAACAAGGAATGCCATTTTCTTCTTCTTCTGCCACATTACTGTCTTCTCCTTCTTCTTCTGCCACATTACTGTCTTCTCCTTCTTATTATGTGCGCGTGCAAATTCAATGACTATATTGAGAATATGGATTAATAGTGGGTAGGAAAAGTATTTCTCAAATTGCTTTTGCGTCTAAAAACCATAAACTACTAAGTAATAGCATACATAATTTTTTTAGTATAAAGGTTGTTATTTTAAGTTTTCCCTTATAGAGATATGATCTAACTGCCTTTATAAACTATAAGTGTGCAGAAAATTATGATAAGAAACCATAAGAAAGGGTCGTAGCCATGCATAACCTTGAATCTACATACCAAATCATGCACAAGCATGCAATTATTGTCACCTTGCCTTGGAATATAAAATATCTTGGAAGACTATAAGCGAGCATTTAAATCTTGATAGCTTTTGACTTCAACATATATTTTTCTCAAGTACCATGAAATATACTTCCTCCGTATAAACCGTTTTCAGAAAGATGGATTAACAATGACAAATTATCCATTGTGGCTCACTAGGTTAGCATTTTCTCTTCTATTGACTATCTTACTAATCTGCTTGGTAAATTTATTCGGAACCGGCTGCGAATCATTAAAAGACATGCATAAGAAAGAAAGCTAAAATACAGATATATAGCATACCGATACATCGAAACTTCAAAGTTGCGATGACAATCCAGAGATATTTATTTCTACACACGTGGTGCGCGTGAGAATGCGTCAGGCATCATGGACAAATATTTGAGAACATGGAAAGTATTATTAGTATAAAGTAATTAAAGCTTTTAAACGCGTTGGGTAGATATTTTCTTAGTTGATGCAATCATATTATGAGGACTAAATTTAAGCTATTATACATATGCATATGTATTTTTCTAACCTAATATATCACACACACACACACACACACAGAGAAAGAGAGAGAACACCAGTTTGGTAGAGAAATCAGGTAGCAGGATCGTGAAGAAATGGAGTCCATAGTATTGCTCATCATCATCATCCATGATCCTTTTGAAAAAATATTATCAAAAGGATCATGGATGATGATGATGAGCAATGTTATGGACTCCATTTCTTCAGGGTCCTGTTATTTGATTTCTTTACCAAACTGGTGTTCTCTCTGTGTGTGTGTGTGTGTGTGTGATATATTAGGTTAGAAAAATACATATACATATGTATAATAGCTTAAATTTAGTCCTCATGATATGATTGCATCAACTAAGAAAATATCTACCCAACGTGTTTAAAAGCTTTAATTACTTTATACTAATAATACTTTCCATGTTCTCAAATATTTGTCCATGATGCCTGACGCATTCGCACGCGCACCACGTGTGTAGAAATAAATATCTCTGGATTGTCATCGCAACTTTGAAGTTTCGATGTATCGGCATGCTATATATCTGTATTTTAGCTTTCTTTCTTATGCATGTCTTTTAATGATTCGCAGCCGGTTCCGAATAAATTTACCAAGCAGATTAGTAAGATGATCAATAGAAGAGAAAATGCTAACCTAGTGAGCCACAATGGATAATTTGTCATTGTTGATCCATCTTTCTGAAAACGGTTTATACGGAGGAAGTATATTTCATGGTACTTGAGAAAAATATATGTTGAAGTCAAAAGCTATCAAGATTTAAATGCTCGCTTATAGTCTTCCAAGATATTTTATATTCCAAGGCAAGGTGACAATAATTGCATGCTTGTGCATGATTTGGTATGTAGATTCAAGGTTATGCATGGCTACGACCCTTTCTTATGGTTTCTTATCATAATTTTCTGCACACTTATAGTTTATAAAGGCAGTTAGATCATATCTCTATAAGGGAAAACTTAAAATAACAACCTTTATACTAAAAAAATTATGTATGCTATTACTTAGTAGTTTATAGTTTTTAGACGCAAAAGCCATTTGAGAAATACTTTTCCTACCCACTATTAATCCATATTCTCAATATAGTCATTGAATTTGCACGCGCACATAATAAGAAGGAGAAGACAGTAATGTGGCAGAAGAAGAAGAAAATGGCATTCCTTGTTCTCTGTTTCAGCATCAATCTTCTGATATGAACTAATGATGGCTTTCACATAGGTTTTTCCCTTTAGAGACTTCTTAGTGTCCAATGGAAAGCATGCATCAGATTTATGCAGGTCAGGTTCTTCTATGACTTTCAAGAGTCTCAACTGATTCTGTAAATTATACCCTTGTTGGGTGATACTTTTATCACTTCTCACTGCAGGTGCGCTCTCTAATATCCATTTTGAATATCTTGATATTTTGAATGTAAAGATATTTAAAATGGATATTAGAGAGCGCACCTGTAGTGAGAAGTGATAAAAGTATCACCCAATAAGGGTGTAATTTACAGAATCAGTTGAGACTCTTGAAAGTCATAGAAGAACCTGACCTGCACAAATCTGATGTATGCTTTCCATTGGACACTAAGAAGTCTCTAAAGGAGAAAATCCGTGTATATGCTTTGTGTGTGCGTTTGTCGTTGAAAAGAATAAATTATCGATAATTAAAGTTAGATTTGAGGATACCCATGTATGAGTTGTATTCTATATATGTGTGTTTCGATTTATGATTTCGCTTAAGTGTAGGGTTGTTTTTACTTAAAGAAGTATCACCATCTACTATATATAAAAAAATGTAGCAAACTAGGACTAGAACTCATTTAACATTATCAACTAGTGAGATTTCAATATCGAAAACTTCCTAAAGAGGAAAATTACTAAAAGGAAAAGACTCTTTGAACAAAACGCATCCACTAGCAATAATATGGAACTGAGACTCGATCAAGATTCTCTGGACTAAAAAATTCTAAGGAATTGCTATTTGAATTACGTTAATTTGGAACACGATCGTTGTAAGTTGTACTTTTCCCGACTTGTGTCATGCCCATGAGCACACAAACTTCTCCCCAATCACAAATCCCAGTCCAGATTGGTATTCAAAATTTATTTAATTAGTTTGTGATCCACATCATTGATTCATTGCTTGAGGGATCAATGTAGGCACAAATATCACTGAAGCAGTCTAAATCACCATATGAACCGGTTATCGGTTTCAATTCCACCAGAATTAGAATTTCATCCGAACAACTTTCACACAGTAATCGGAACCTGGTCAACAAATTTGTCATGCCCGTTGTGATTTTACTTATGTACAGTACTTCCACAAAATACGTGCTGTCATTTCTAAATGGAAGTTTCTCAGTGCCACCATAGTAGCAGAAGATGGAATTGTTTATCGCAACTAGATTATGCTAAGCCTCGGATAGATTAGGCAAACATGATCTTGAAGAATGTCACGCCCCGCTTCCCAGAGTACGCAAGATTGGGCACGTGACACAGCCAACCATGCTACCTGTGGGTAGGAAGTATCCATCCACAATCACATTACGGCTGTAGAGATATCAAGAACAAGATAAATAAACTAATCTAACACATGTCCAAATCCATAATAACAAGAGTCAATGAACAATAAGTGCGGAAGCAAATGATCCAATACAATAAATGAATAGTACGTCCCATAATGCGGGCTCACATCTGGAAATGAAATGAAATAAATAAACTAATCACTATAGAACTCACAGATCAGCCTGCTGGCTGAAGTACTCCTGCTCGGTCGTCGACAGTGGTAAAGAATCTGGGCCATGCAAAACCCAGACGTCAGCGCGTCATGTCAACCAGTAATATAATATGAACATGGTAATAAGCAATGCAGGGATGAACATGAATAAAACAATAATATAAAATAACAGTGCAGGGTAGTGTGCAGTGGGTAACTATACTGTTCTATCGGGTTTCTATTCTAAAGTCTTTGAAATCAATTGATGACTCGTCGATGTAACTCAATAGTATCCCGTGCATGCCCGGGACCACGGTCAAGACCCTCGGGGCTGAATCCGAGACGTGCCGCTAGGCAGTAACAGGTAGCAGGATGGACGAGTGATGTCAGCATCATCACTCCCGGACTGGCCAAGCCCATAAGACTGATCAGAACAGGTATCGAACTGTTGAGTTACAAGTCGGTTTCACCTTTGATTTCCTCATACCCCCAAGTTATGTATGTCAGGTCAGGTATTCAGTAATCAAGAACTAATGCCAACACAGGATCAGGTAAAAGCAGGTTTGTCTGGGTAGACAACAGGAATGGTCCATGAGGACCCAAGTCAGGTTTGTTGGCATTAGGCATGAGATCAGGTAATAAGTCAGGTCATGGTACAACAGGTTGAGTTGGTAGTAAAGGGTACCATGTCCGGTGCATCGGTATGTATATATATGTCATGTGTATCAAGGCCGGGTCAATATATAATGCAATCGAAGGTGTGCTCACAACAGGTATACAATCGAATAAGGAACAGCAGCAGGAAATAAAGTAAACAGCAATAATAGTTCAATTAATCACAATGGTGCATTAATCTGGTGCAGTTGTATTATATTAACCGGTTCGAGCACCCTTGGGGTGCAATAATCACAAGGTAGTGCACTATCAATAACAGAAAGTAATGAAACTATATGTGTATGATTATCGTCCTTTAAATAGCAAAATGATTAACTACTAATTTTGTTATTAGGGTTACAGTGGCAAAATACGGTTTAAGTTGCAGTATCATGATATATATC
Organism: Agapanthus africanus; assembly: GCA_030015575.1. Lineage (NCBI taxonomy): Eukaryota > Viridiplantae > Streptophyta > Magnoliopsida > Asparagales > Amaryllidaceae > Agapanthus > Agapanthus africanus. The sequence goes on from JASDDO010000001.1 coordinate 24,233,082, forward strand.
ATATTTCGTCCAATCGAGAAAAGTAACTACACTAGTTAATATTTGCAAGTTTTATGAGTCAATCATAATTAATTGGTATAGCATAGCATGTAGCAAGTAATACTTGCATCGACGGTATCGCAAACCGGAAAACACGAACGTAGCGTCGGCGGGAAACACGCGACGGATGCACGGGTCACGGATCGAGTCCAAACGACGAATCAGCGGGGCCACACGGACTGGAGTACTTCGCTGGAGAGTCGGGTCAAGTCATCGGCACGACCGGAATCCGGCGAAATGTCAAAACGGCGACGAAGTTAGCAAAATACAAACTATGGACACGAACGACCAGCGAGGGGTTAACACGAAGGGAGAAAGTAAAGAGATGCTTACAGGGGTGGCACGGGTGTCAACCGCGACGGGTTCGACGGCGATGGGGCGCTGGCGGCGAACAGGAAACGCGGCTGGGCTGAAAGTGGCTGGAATAGGATGGTGTTGTGAGTAGGGGAGGTCCTGGCCTGGTCTGGATCGTAGAGGGAAGAGGAGGTGGTCGGCGGTGCGCTGCGACGACGACGAGAGTCGACGGCGCGATCTCCGGCGAACTAGGGTTTGATGTTAGGGTTAGGCCCGGGTGCAATGGGTGCAGTCCGGCGAGGGAAGAAGGAGGAAGATGAGGAGGTCGGGACGAGGGTGAAGGGAGGAAGTCGACGTCGACGGCGATGGGAGGCGGCGCAGGTGGTTGCCGGCGGCGACTCACGCGACTGCAGCGAAGGCGGCAGGTGGTTGCAGTGCGGGGGAAAAACAATGTTGAGATGGAGAGGAGGAGGCGGAGGCGAGGGTGACGGTGGTGGCGTCGTCGGCGCGGGGGCTGCGGCGGCGACGGCGACGAGATGGCTAGGGTTCGGGGGTTCGTGGGTTCTGCGATGGGGTTTTCTCGTGAAGACGAAGACGAGGGGAAAGGATATAAAGAGATAGAGAGAGATTTTAGGAGAGAGAGAGAGAGAGAATGAGAGAGAGACAGAGAAGAGAGAGATAGAGAGGCGGAGAGAGAGGGAGAGGGTTGGTGGGGCCCACGAGAGGTTAAATCTCTCGTGATTGGCCAGAAGCGAAAGAAATTTAAAATAAAGATTTAAAAAAAAGATTTAAACGTTATATTAGGTAACAGAAATATATATATTATATAGTTTAGATTATTAAATTTAAATGGGTATTTCGGCGCTAAATGAAACATTTTCAATTGCGCCCGGGTTGCGCCCAAATGTTTCAAATTCAAATAATAGGATTTTAAGCGAGTTCCAAATTTTAAAATGAGATGTTTTATGATTAAAATGCATGCCCCCAAGTCGGACACTTGCACGCGCGCGTAGCCGTCCAAACTCGCCCGTTTCACCGAACGGGATGAAATCTCGACGCGCGGACGCTACCACGCGACTAGTGGTGACGAGTAGGCCAATATGGATATTTTTAATTTCATTTTAGGTGTTAAAATTTGTTATATGCAAAAATGACTTAGCCGGTTAAAATTTAGCAATAAGCACCAAACAAGCAAGATAATTGAAATGAGCAATGTCTAACACTCAACCAGTAACAGAAATAGTACTATTGGGCTCGGGTGTTACAAAGAATATAATTAGCAGAGGAAAAATATAATAAAACAAAACAAAGCGTAGCAAATAAGATAAAATAAAATAAAGATATAGAAAATAAAACATTAGGCTTAGGATTTGTAAGCTAGAAGTACAAAATGAAAACAAGTAGTACCTTTCTAACTACGGCATAGTCTACAAGAGACAAGTTAAGCTCCACATCTGACTCAGCCTGATATGAATGTACAACCTACAGAACTGGGCTTGGACATGCTTCAATTCTTGGCCGCTCTGATGCCATTTGTTTATCAAACATAGAGATGTGCAAACATTGTTGGCAAATTACTCGGCAGAACTTAACTTGCATTTATTTCTAATGCCTGCAAAAAGCAGCCTTAGTTTTAGGCTAAACAGAAAAGTGGTTTGTTTGATTACCTCAGCTTCAAGCTGGTCAAGAATTTGTAAGATTCTCTGATGGTAAGTCTGTTCTGATTCAGCCTTAACTGCACAAAGTGCAACAATACAAGTCAAATATGATAACCATGACATGCTAATTCAATGCAGGTAACATAACTAGTAAATGGTGAATTAAGTACCATTGCAAGTGGATGTGTTTTGTTGAATCAATATGATCCTGAGACTCGATCAAGATTCTCTGGACTAAAAAATTCCAAGGAATTGCTATTTGAATTACGTTAATTTGGAACACGTTTGTATGATTGAAGCTAAGAAACAAATATATTTCCATATTATATCATGCATTGTTTTATCAAAAATAATTTTATCACATACCTAGCTATGTGCTGAAGTAGGCTATATATCTCAACAGAGAGAGAAATTTATAACCAACATGCCACGAATATTGAGATTGTATATATATATAAGTAGACATTTGAATCTAGACAAATAGAAAACAAAACTTTATTGCTCCCTTGTCTCTTATCAAAATCATTAGAAATGTTCATTTTTTCGGGGCTCAAAATTTCCTTCACAAGCTTTAAAAGAAACCTAGAAAAATTCTCACCCCCTGCCGCAACCCCCTGCCCTAACCCTAACCCTAACCCCAACCCGAGCCCCGGCCAGTACCCCAACCCCAACCACAGCCCTAGCCGCAGCCCGAGCCCGAGCCCGAGCCCCAATCCCAACCATATATGAAAAACAACCTATGTTCGGTCTTTGAGCATATATGCAAACGAGGCTATGCACAGGAGGCCGCGGTGGGAGACCCACTCGTGCTTAGTTTTTGAGCACGAGTCCTTTAGAACGTTTGCGTTTGGTTTTTATATTTCAAAACGCTCAAATTAATTCTGAACTGGGCATTGATTAATTTTTCAAATTCAATTCTTTTTAATGTCATTTTCACTCCATTCGCTCTTCAATTGCTTCTTCGTCCTCCAATTCCACAAAATTCTGCAGCCATCTCCATCAAAACTGACTAGTATTATCATCAACAGCCCCACCCCAGCAGCACCCTAGCAGCAACCCTAAGGCAAACCCTAACCCCAGCAGCACCCCAGCTAGCTAAACACCAACCCTAAGGCAAACCCTAACCCCAGCCCCACCCCAGCAGCAGCCGAACCCCAACCCTAACCCTACCCCGACCCCGACCCCGACCGCGACCACGACCCCTGCCCAACCCCAACTCGAGCGCGCAACCCCAGACCCAACCATGAACCCTAAGCCCAAAATAATCCAAAAATTCTTTAATTTAGCTCGAGATTTCCTCACCTGAACGGCTGTTGCTGGGGCGGTGGTGACGGCCTGAACTGCGGTGGCGACGGCCTGAACTGCGGTGGCGACGAGAACTGCGGTGGCGATGAAACCGGCGGTGGCGACGAGGAGAACGACGGTGGTGGCGACCGCGAGGCGATTTGGGGTTTTTTTTCACGCGTGATCGAGAGAGAGAGAGAAATTGGGCGTAGGCGATCGATCTGGGTTTTTGTTAAATCGATATTTACTTGCTCCTACGGATATACCCGTAGGTCCTTTGTTTGCGGCTCCGTAGGGAAAAACACCAAATTAAGAATTAATATTTTTATTCTTGGACGTCTGTGCCCGTAGGGGAAACCACTTAGCCCTACGGATTAATCCGTAGGGCCAAGTTAAATCTGCCCCTACGGATTCCAATATCCGTAGAGGCAACCCCCTATTTTACTAGTGTTTCTTGTAGACGCAGTCCAACTCGTGACATACGTACCCAGTCGTGAGATCCGATCAGGAAAGTTTAACTTGCAACATGCTATGTTAATATATCTATTTATATATGAATAAAAATAGTACATGCGTTTCATTATACAGTAAATATTATAGTTTTACCGTTTTACAGTATATGTTCGTATCCGTACTGATAATAACATATTTAATTGTATGTCGGAACATCATGATATCATTATACTATTACATTAGTACAACGTGCTTTCTAATGTGCATCATACGTAGTCATGGACGTATAAAAGGTTATATAGATAGATACATGTGCATCCGTGCATTAACTGTGTTCCGATATTCATTGCAGTTTCACATTTAGGTATCTATTGATACATATGCATCACATGACATGTCCACGACACACTACTTGACTTGTTACATGGATCTTGTTACTAATACCAACGATATTGACGTGTTGTCCTGACGGACGTAACTTGTTGTCTGCATAGACGAGAATTGTACCTGCTTGATCCTGTGATGGCATTAGATCTATATTGGCAATACCTGACTTGAACACAAATCTGGGGGTAAAGGGAAATCAAAAATGTAACCGAAACGTAACTCAAAAGGCTATTATTACATATTTTCCGTTTTTCCGGGCGTTATGGAATAAATCCCTGTTTGCCATTTTTCCGGGCGTTCCGGAATAATTACATGTTTGCCGTTTTTCCGGATATTACGGAATAATTACCTTTTTGCCGTTTCTCCGAGCGTTACGGAATAAATCATGTTACCGTGGTCCCATGGGGAATGAACGGGACGTAGACAGTTGGGTTATGATGAGGATTACATTAATTGATTTCGAAGACTTTTAGAATAGATAACCTAGAAGCACAGTTTTAGGTTATACATCACACATCACATAAATACACATACCTCACTGTTTTATATCCTTGTTATTCATTTATATTCATGTTTACTTATATCATTATATCCTGGATTATCACTGTTATTTGGTATTATGACGCACTGACGTCTGGATTTTGCATGGCCCGGTTCTTCTATCTTTATCGCAGGCTGAACAGGAGTACTTTAGCCATCAAGCCGAGCAGTGAGGAATTGAACGATTGTTATTTTAGAGATGTTTAGTTTAGTTATTTGTTTTCACAGTTTTATTTCCTTGATGTGAGCTCATATTGGGACAGGTTTCAGATGTTGTTTATTGGATTTAATTCGTTTCCGCTTATGCATTTTTCTTGACTCTATTTACTATGGCAAATGGACATGTACTAGATAGATTTTATATTTTCTGTTCTTGATATCCTATAGACAACCGTAATATGACTGTGGAGGGATATTTCCTAACCACGGGTAGCATGGTTGGCCCAGTCACGTGCCGCGGTTTGTACACTCTGGGAAGCGGGGCGTGACACATAGGGGTATCATTGTTCATGCCATCATATAACTCGTCCATCATATCATTTAAACCGGTGATTGATAGGGTTCTCATAGGTGGCAGTAACAGACGATGTGCACCGATTCTATAGTCCACGACCTCTCCATGTAAGTGCCAGATAGTGCGACCTTTACAGAACCCATTATCAGGTATATGCAGTCGAACCGCCCCTCAACTATCAATTCTACCATTACAACATTTCCTACAAGGACAGAGGATCCGACTACCACCCACTCTTGACGAGAATTGCATAAATTCTTCTATACCGATTTTAAATTTAGAGCCAAACTTGTTTTTATTTATCCAAGTGTTATCCATTCTTGTCCGATACGTAAAACTTAATACAGTTCACAATTAATTATTATATCATAACAAACATTTTAAAATCATACACAATACTAACAATTCTAACCCGCAGTGAGAAAGCTAAGAACGAGATGGTTATAAACAAAGAAGATAATGACAATAGTGTCTCGAAAATACATTTGTATGATTTATCATGGCTGGAAATAATAGCAATGCTTATATCTTGGATGTCAATAGGTAACGGCTGTCGGGGGTAAGAGTTCTATCCCATTAAGAATGTATAACGCATACACCCTCTGGACTTATGCTTTCATTCGCTTCGAGAAAATTTCGGCAGCACCTCCCCGCTGTTCTCCGAGTACACTGCAATAGAAGAGATAAACATTCCAATACTATCAGTATTGAGATGATCATCTCAACTATATTTGTACACGGAGAATAAGCGGAAAGATACAGACGAAACTCATCTCGAAACGAATGAAAAGCATAAGTATGCAGAGAAGTGTATATGTTATACATTCTTAACTTGTCCAAAACGGGAAAAATCTATCGGTTATAGTACGACTAGTATTCTCGTCGCATAAACTACGAGATTGTTGTCAACGAAGAACGGCTAACGTTCAGGATTGACAACGCACATGTAGTTTTATGTCATGAAAATAACCGTACGCATATAACTGATAGACGGGTTCTAAATCGCGATATTTTTTCAATGTGAGATACTCGATGACGATATGTATCGGTTTACCTTTTCTCATCATCGAGTATCATGCACTTAATTAAATTGGTTTTAATGGTTATCATTTCAGTATCATCGGTTATTTACCTATTTTGTTTAAGGTTTTGAAATTTTCAGTTTGAATGATAAGTTCTCAAACAATTGATATTATTAACGAAGTTTCTGGATTCATTAAAACAAACACGCATCCATACAACGAGTAATACATAAAAGGGATGGAGTTGTGTACCGGAGACCAACATATATAGAATACGAAGAAATATGGGCAATCACGCCGACGTCAACCCTACAATCACAAAAAAAAATTAATTACAACTGTTCAGCTTAGTATTTCGCTTCTTTATAAATAACAACAATATATATTCTCCTAGTTATAATTAACTGAAATTAACAAGCAGCTAAGTCTAAACCAATTAACTAAAATTAACAACAAATTAACTAAATTAACCCTAACATAACCCTAACCCAAAATTAACCCTAACCCAAACCTTAACCATAAAATTAACCCTAACCCTAACCTTAAAATAAACCCTAATCCTAAATAAAATTAACCATAACGCTAACCCTAAAATTAATTAAAATTAACAAAATATTTACTCTAACCCTAAAATTAACCCTAACTCTAACCCTAAAATTGACCCTAATCCTAAAATTAATCCTCAAACTAACCCTAAAATTAATTAAATTTAACAAAAATTAACAAATTGACTAAATTAAAAGAACTACTCACCGATTTGGCGTCAGAGGCGGGGGGTCGGCTCGGAGACGGTAGATCGGAGGCCAGGGATCGAAGAGAAGGCGGCTGGAGGTGAAGAATGCTTGGAGAGACTCGGAGGGGATTGGAAGAGGGTGGAGGCGGTAGATCCGAGGTGTTCAGAGGCGGGTGCTCGAAGGTGGGCCAGATTGGAGGCGGGAGGCCGGATCGAGTGGAGGCGCTAGAGGGGAAAAGAAATTGGGTGAAAATGGGGGAAATGGAGGGGCACCGGAGGAAATGAAACAAAATGGGGAAAATGAGGGGAAAGGTGACCACGGTAAAATTTTGTTGACTTCGGTCAACTATATTTCAACGGTATTTAGCCGTCGAAATAACTATTGACCGAAATCAACAAAATTTCAAATTTTTTAGATTATTTTGACGGTATTATGCTGTCGAAATAAATCTTTAAAAAAATTCATGTCGAAATTACACCCATTTCCATTTTCTTGTAGCGGGTAAACCTTCAATATGGGTTTTAATTAATGCATATGTTACAGCTGCCAAAACATCAATATCCCACATATGGCCATATGGTATTGCATGCTATTAATTCCAGTGGTCAAAAATGCATGTATCAATTATATATGCCATTCCAATGAGTTATACCTCAGTTGGTATCACACTTCGGCCAAGAGGGGATGTGGCCACAAATTAATCCTTTCGGGCAAATTCATGGATACCCTAGATGCATGGGTGGGTTGTGTGCTTGTGTGGGTTGTGTAGGCGAGTGTTATATGCATAGCTTAGGGCTTATGCAAAAAATAAATAAATAAATAAATAATTATGTAATGCCATAAGTTTTCCATGAATAAATTAACCAAAACCCATATAAGGAACCATAAGCACTGGATAAGAAAAAGTTATAATATAATTAAATTATTAAAATTTTCTAACATGTGGTAACAACCCAAGATATTATATCAAAATTATATGCAATTATGTAGCCTCTTATATTTTATCCCAGCATTAATACCAATCAGACAAGGAACTTTTTCCAACTTCATTTTGTCCCCCTTTGTCTAAATTTCTCACCATATTAAGAGAACTCATCATTTATCATCCATCAAACTTGAGATAAAGATGGAAGGGCATATTGGCAATGGATCCACAAAGAAGTACAGTGACTATTCATTCTCAATTTTATTGTTCAAAAGAATATATATTTGTTGATTTTATATTTCATTCTCTATTCTAGGATTGCAGTAGTAACAGGGGCCAACAAAGGAGTTGGTTTGGAGATTTGCAAGCAGCTAGCATCAAATGGAGTCATGGTCTTGTTAACTGCTAGAGATCAAGAAAGAGGAATTGAAGCTGTTGATAAACTTAAAGACTATGGGGTCTCTGATGTTTTGTTTCATCAGCTAGATGTAGCTGACCCTGCTAGTGTTGCTTCTTTGGCAACTTTTGTCAAGACCCAACTTGGGAAACTTGACATTTTGGTAAGGGACAAACTTGATTTAATCAGCACATAATTTATCTATGTTGTGATCCAATAATCTCTATCAGGAAAGATTATTTAATTACAGGAAAAGTGAAATTAATGAATTCTCATTACTGGTCAATAATGCAGCAGTTGGTGGGTCACAGTAGATCATCAGAGTTTAACTTCCATACAAAAAGCGGTAAATCAAACTATTATTTGAACAATTAGTAACAAATTAAACATGTCTAAGAGATGGTCTAAATTAAACCAAATATACCTTTAACTATCGCTGATTTTCACTGAACTAGCTTAAGGATTTTTATTACATTAAACTCCTTTGAACTTTGGTTTTAAGGGAGTTCTTTTCACTAAATTACCCTTACATGTAGCACTTTAAGGGAGCTTATTGTAATACAGATGAAAAGCAGAGGAAATCACTGCAAAGATTCTCAATATCGCTGATTTCTTCTTTAGTTTTTTACTTCCGTTCTCCATTACACTGCCTCTAACAAAAATAAAGTTCTTGGTGATTTTATATAAAAGTCCATATAGTTGCTCAAATATACAGTTGTATGTTGCAGGAAAATGGATCTGACAAATTGATGAAGTTGTTGGAACAAGCCCATGAGACATGAGATGGCGAAGGAACACTGTTGTAAAAAGCCTTAAAAAGCTCCGCTATACCCTGTTTTAGAGGAAAGCGGTCATGAAGCGCTTCGCTTTTGCATAAAACACTTCTGTGCTTCGTTAATGGCTTGGAACCCCTGCTTTGGCTTCTTTTGCTTGAAACTCCTGCTTAAATCCGTTTTTAAGCATTCAAATGGAATATAGTCAATATTTTCTTAAAAATTGTATATTATCATATCAAATGAAGAAATAATTAAATCTCATTATTGTCTCTAATTTATAACATCATCTCTTTCATACCTTATGTGGATGAAAATATCTTAAAATTATTAAATACATTTATGTTAAGAATATAATTAGTTATTATATATTAGTTATGAATATATTTTGTTATTAGATTACAAGGTGATTTATAACTCCCTATATATAGATTTGTATGGACTCTTATTTAATTATGCCAATAAAATTATCTCCTTTTCGTTGTTTTCATGATATCAGAACTCTTAAAAATAATCAAAAGGAAACCCTTAAAAAAAACTGCCTCCTCTCCAGCCGCCGCCTCCTCTGCCACCTTCGAACCCTTCCAACATTTTCGCATCCCCTCCAACTCCTTCAACCCAAACTCCAGATCTCCTGCCCTCCTTCGAAACCCCTCTCAGCCACCTTCGAACCCCCCTCCACACCTTCGATCTCCTCACCAATACCTTCGAACCCAACCTCCAACCTCCTCGCGGTCCCTCCAGCACCCTCGCCCCCCCCTCGCAGACCATCCCATCAGCCCTGCAACTGCCCCTTGCCTCCAGCCACCTCCAGGTCTGGATCGCAACTCCCTCTCCTGGATAACAACTTGCAGCGTGTAATGACTCTGAAATCACTGTACAGAAATTTTCTTGTTATTGCACAGAAAAGAATATTATAGCCTGTGTAAGAGTTAAAAGTTATTTTTGTTAAATAAAAACAAGAAATAACTTGTATTTGCACTGCTGTGACGTAGCCTGTGTGTTCGATTCCTATCAGACCTAATTATTTTTTTGTTTTTTCTTTTTAATTTTTGGAAGCCCAAGAGTTGCAGGTGCAATACACGGAGAAATGAAAAGTTTCAAAAAAATCAAACAGGCGCAATGAAGTATACACACTCAAATATACACATGGCACGAATCTCGAAACAATGCCTCAAGATCCGACCATCCATTTCCTTCAAAAGGCCGGTGTCAACGGTTGGAATAAGCCCAAATAGCTCCGTGCTTTGCACACACACCCCTTCAACTCCCCTTAACTCTCCTACAATCAAACTGAGACCCTTCATTTCACCATTTAATATCTTTTTAATCCAAAATTTTAATTCCCAAATCCTAATTCTCCACTATAAATACCACCCCATGCCCTAGCACCCCTCTATTCTGAAAATTTCTTGCAAAATCATCTCAAAAGTTCCTACGTGCAAGTGGAGTTAGCAACCAAGTTTCTTCTGTCGAAGATCGAAACCATTTCCAGAGCTCCCACGACACCACGAAACCCTCTCCTTTCTTTCTTACCCTTTCCTCGGTATTACCAAGCCGTAAGTTCCCCTCACCTCTTCTTCTTTTCACATCAATTTATCTCCTAAAACGATATCGGTAAAGTGGAGTTATTTCCAATACATTTTCTTTTTAAACTTTAAACTCCCTTTTCTTTTATACTTTGGTCAAACTAATGTTACCATCCTACTTGTAATTTTGATTACAAACGTTTAGCTTCGAATTTAACCAAAAATTTCATTTGAAACGAACATAAACGAACTTTTTCATTAAAATACCTTGAACTTTATTATCACCTTTTTTCGATATTGGTTAAAACAATACTTTTAGGAAAACTTCACGGGGTAACGACCTACCCCACACGCACACTATGGTTTCATAGCATGATACCTATATATATGTATGTTTGGTTCAAAGATATATTTTTCATTAAAATACCACATCTTTTAAAAACCGAGTTTCTTTTAAAACGATATTTTGTAATTCTTGGCAAATACGCCTCTACAACCCTCATTAGAGGACCCGCTAATTGATGGTCTGGATTATCGCACATTCTTGGGATAGTAGAGTGAGATGCAGAGCTTCTCACGGAGTATTCGATCTCGAAAAGATATAAAATACGGGTCTTTTTTTAAGAAACATGACTTTTCTAAACAAAACAAATTTTTGAAAAATTATATAAAAAAATTATAAATCCGTATTTTTAATAAAAATGTATTATGAAACTATTTTTTAAAAATGAAAGATTAAAATGTTAATAAAATACCATCAAGTTACCAAAATGGCTAGTTTTCAATAAAATACCATAAATTTTTAAAAGCTAGATTTTTATCATTAATATACCCTATAATTGAAATACAAGCTTATGAAAACCCTAAATCTTATAAATCACCCTCGAGATTATTTTTAAAACAATATTAATATATTTTTCATAAAATCCCATCGAGATATGCACACAATACTATAAGGACTATAGAATTAACATAGGCTAAAGCGGTATCATTTTTCTTGAGCCTCAGGGAACCGGAGAAAGTGAGTGCTTGCCTATTTAGGCCAGACAACTTAACGGAGTTATCAATGGCAATTGTCTTGGAAAAGACACAAATCCTGCCGTCCATGTGCGGCAGTTACCGATTACTCCTGAACCTAAGAATTCAAGAGTTAAATCTGTTCATAAGTTTCTAACTTCAACCTGAATCCAAACTCAAACGAGAAACCAAAATCAAATACAAACTTGAATTCTTGATCATGAACCTGAACACTCGAATTCAAATATCAAACTTGAACTTGCATACTTGACTCGACTTGATCGAACCATGGTTATAACTTGACATGGACTTGATATGACTACCTGAATACATGATTACATCCTGAACATGAACCTAAACATTTTATATCCATGGATTCGGCCAAGACCTGTAATCTTAATCTATACAATACAATACGCGGGGATAAAGTGGTAGATTGGTACGGAACGTATATCGTGGCACGAGAGGTCGCTTTAAAAGACACCTACATGAATTCACGTGCTGTTGTCCCGTAGGTTATGACGGGGCCTTATACTACATGTTACCATAGTCCACGGGGTAAGATGGACTCCTCTCATATACATGAATACTTTCTTTATCAAACTACAAATAACCACGTTAGAATAACTATCATATACATGTTGATGATCATATACAATTTTACATGTCTTTTGTTCTTTTAGTTCCTATTCACATGATATACTATTTTCTCTTGTTTCTTTTGGGACTTACCGAGCGCTAGTTCGCTGAAGACATTCCTCTCTGTTTTCTTTCCTTAGAATGTTCTTCAGGAGAACCGGACTCTTAGGAGAAAGAGCCGAGCCAGGAGGAATTGGACCAGCTTACAGCTCAGCCTGACTACCAGTTCTTCCTGCACTTATTTTCTGTATGCCATTGTTTAGGTATTACTTTGTTTATTGTATCTTTTATTTTCAGACAGTTGTATGTAAAGTTAAATGTAAATAAAGTTACCGTTTCATTTTATTACTCTTGTCCTTCTTGTTCATTTTTATATTGCTTAATTACGATTAACGTATTTATTTCATAGTAAATACATTGCGGGCTTGCCACGTCACCGTTTCCATCTATTGGGAAGCGGGACGTGACACAGCAACTTCTTCGACTCCTTCTGGATCTGGATCGATCGAAGATTCCTTTATTTCTCAACTCGGATCTGGATCAAACCCAAAAGACTTCATATCTGCATTCGTTTTTTCTTTATTTCTCAAAACAGACTTGCAGTGATTGCTTGGTGATTAGATATTTAATGGGATTATTTCCAACTCTTATGGATTAAGAGCCATATTTGAGAGTGGATTGTGAACCGCCGCCTCCGTATTTTTTTTTTTGATTGTGTACCTCATTCTCTCTCTCTCGCGATTTACTTTTGCGGCATTCACCATGGATTCCGATTCGGTCTCAATTACTGCTCGTGATCGTTTCCCTATTACTCCTTGTGCTCGTGGTCCCCGTACTCATAGTCATAGCTGTGTTGGCTTTTATAGTTCTTATTGCGGCGGTGCTAATCATCCAGTAAACTAGTTTTTGGAGAAGCATGGATACTCTGATGATACACCAATAGTTCGCCAAACATCCACACCAGTTGTTACTGCTCATTCTTCCTTTTCTGCTGGCAATTTACCTTTATCTAGTACCGAGTGAGGTCAGTTGCATTGTCTCCTCTCCTCTGTAGCTCCTGCTAACCTTTCTACTCCATCAGGTATATCGTTCTTTCTCATTCTAATTCGTGGGTCATTGATTCCGGCGCCTCACATCATATGTCTCGTGATGGACCATCTGATCTTACTTCTAGTCCTCACAGGCTAATTTTTATGGCTGATAGTAATACCACACATGTTTCTGGCTCTGCTGATATATCACTAACTTTATCTTTACACCTGAAAAATTCTTTAATTATGTCATTTTTAAAACAAAACTTGCTTTCTATTCGTAAGCTTACAAATGATTCTAACTGCTCCGTAACATTTTATCCATCTTATTTTGTGATACGGGTTCTGACGAAGCAGCGGATTGGTGGGGGTATGAACAGAATGGAATGTACTACGTAATCACCTTCCCAATACGTCTGCAGCTGTTTCTACTATCCAGTGGCATCGGAGACATGGTCATCCTCCCCTTTCTTCTTTACGTATCATGTTGCCTTCTCTTGATTTATCAGAGTTCAATTGTGAATCATGTATTCTTGGTAAACAGTATCGCTCATCTTTTTCTCCAATTAATAAAAAACACGATTTACCTTTTGCGTTAGTTCACTCAGAAATTTATGGTCCTTTTAAATTTCCTAGTGTGTTTGGTTATAAATATTTTGTGATATTTATCGATGATCATTCCCGTATGACTTGGTTGTATCTTCTGTATAGTAGGTCTGAACTTTTTTTTACCTTTAAAATCTTCGTAGCTGAGATTGCTAATTAATTTGGTGTTCCGGTAAAACTTCTTCGTTCAGATAATGCTAAGGAGTATATTAGCACGGATTTTACTGCATTTTGTTAGACACATGGTATATTGCATCAAACTTCATGTTCTTATACTCCTCAGCAAAATATGATTGCTAAACGGAAGAATCAACATTTGCTTGAGGTAGCCCGCTCTCTTGTTTTGCATATGCATGTCTCTAAACGATTGTGGAATTTTACAGTCTTAGCTGTCTGTTTTTATATCAATCGTATACCTTCTCCGGTGTTAGGCAACCAGTCCCCTTTCTCTATTTTTTTTCCATAGGGCAACTCTTTTCTTGTTCCTCCTAAGGTGTTTAGTCGTCTATGCTATCCTCGTATTCTAGGTCATCATATTGACAAACTTGATCCTAGAGCTGCCTGTATGGTATTTGTAGGTTATTCACAATCCCAAAAAGAGTATGTTTGCTTTAATCCTGCCCAAGGTTCGAGGTTTTGCCCGAAACCACTAATATGTGGTGGTTTCGTATCGGTTTCGGTAGAGACCGATACGAAACCAGCCATACAATATCGTTTTGGTCAAAACCTTTAAAAACTTATTTTTTATACCATTTTTACCGTCATGCTCTGCTTCCCAAAATACGTAAACACGGCTCGTGACTGAGCCAACCATGCTACCTATTATTAGGAATCATTCCTCCACAGTCATATTACGGCTGTCAATCGGATATCAAGAACAATAAAAATATAATCTAGCTAACATATGTCCGTCTGTCACAATAAATAAAATCATGAAATGCATAAAGCGGAAACGAATCAAGATCCAATAAACAATAGTATCTGAATCACGTCCCAATATGAGCTCACATCAATAGAAATAAAACTGCTGAAATAAAAGAAACTAAGATTTTATAAACTAAATAGCTAGCTCCTCATTGCTCGGCTTGATTGCTAAAGTGCACTTGATCTGTCTGCGATAAAAGTAGAGGAACTGGGTCATACAAAACCCAGACGTCAGTAGGTCATAACATCAAAATAATAGTAATAATCAGGATATGATGCTATTATTAAACATGAATGTAAATAATAAACACAAGTATAAAACAGCGAGATATAGGTATGTGATGTGTATTCTAAAGTCTGTGCTTCTAACTTATCTATTCTACAAGTCTTTGAAATCAATTTAGTGGAATCGTCGATGTAACTCAATAGTATCCCGTGCGTGCCCGGGACCACGGTCAAGATTCTCGAGCTAAATCCAAGACGTGTCGCTAAGCAGTAAACAGGTAACATGTACAGATGAATGATGTCAACAGCATCATTCCGGGGTTGGCCGAACCCATAAAGACTGATCAATATGAGTATCGAACTGTTGAGTTATAAGTCAGGTTTCATTATTGATTTCCTCTTACCCCCAAGATTTTGTGTTCAAGTCAAGTATTGATGATATAAATTCTAATGCCAACACAGGATCAAGCACGTACAGGTTTTGTCTATGTAGACAACAAGTCACGTCCGTCAGGACAACAAGTCAGGATTGTCGGCATTAGCAATAATATCCAAGCAACAAGTATGGTAGTGTGTCGTGAACATGTCATGTAATGTATTTTAACCAAAACAGATACCAATGTAAAACTGTAATTAATATCGAAACACGACTAATACCATGATGCATATGTATCTATCTGTAATAACCGTTATACGTCCATTACCATGTATGATGCAATCTCGCTAACATATTGACTGATATAGTAGTATAATAATATCATGACGTTCCGGTATGTAACTAGATATGCTATTATCAGTACGGATACTGTAAAACTATAAATCGGTAATTTCTGCTGGTTAGTAAAACACATGCATTGTAATTTATTAAACAAATATTGATAAGATAAAATAGCATGTTGCAATTTTAAAAACTTGCCTGATTGGATCTCACGTCAAGATATGGATATCACGTTCCGATGTCGGAATACGTCACGATGCAACTTGCGTGCGCAGAACTGGACCTGACTGAGCGGTGATGTGACATGGTGACCAGGCTGGACAATAACGGTGACTGGGTCATCCGGATCGTCGGCGACGCGTGCAACTCCAGCGAGACGGCCGGAATCAAGAAAAGAAAAGAAAGAAAAGAAGAAGAAAGTAGTTGTTGTGTGTTCTCTATTCTTGGTAAAGACAGGGGATGGTGGCGAGATGACGACGTCAAGGTGCTGCCGTCGGCGAGGCGGCGAGGGTGTGGTGATCGAGGAAGAAAGTGCAGGGTGGTCTGGTCGAGAGGAGAAGGAGAGGTCTCGGGGGCGAAAGCTGCAAGTAGGAGGAGGTCGAGAAGGTGCTGTGAGGGTAATGGACGGTGACGAGGGATTCCGGCGACGAGGGTTACCAGTGGGGGTGTTGGGTTTCTTGGCGTTGGGGTTGCTGGGGAGGAGGAAGGGGATGTCTCGGGGAGAGGAGAAGAGATGAGGAGGAGGAGGCAAGGTCGAGAGCGAGAGGGTGAACGGCGGTGAGGGATGGCAACGAGGGCGAACGACGTGGACAAGAGGGAGCGGGTTAGGGTTCTGTAGTGAGAAAAAAATGAGATGAAGAAAGGAAAAGTAAGAGAGACTGTAACACCCTTGTTCATTTATACATGTTCTGTTTTGGGTATTTCTTAAATTATGGCTATTTCTTGATTTATTGCTTTTTGGGTGTGAATAATATAATTGGCATCTGTATTTGCCTCCGACCCAATCCGCTTGCTGGAAACCTGTCTTGATTCCTGTTTATGATCTATCCCGACTAGTTATGAGAATCCGTGCACTTTCATGTTGTATAACTGCATTATATCTGACATCTGTATTTTTTCAATATAACATATAAAGTCATATAAAATAATCTTTCCAACCCATAACTCTCATGTTCTCTTTCACTTTACACCCTACATTTTTCTTTTTCTTTTTCTTTACAACTCGCATCCAACTCTTTATTCCTCTTTATATAACATATATAAATTATTATCAAAAAAAAAAAATCAAATCCTAATACTATTTAAACACCCCACCCTCTTCTTCTTTCTCTTATTCTTCCACTCTCTCTCTCCTTCTCTCCCTCTCCCCTACGAAGAATTCTTGTCCAAACGCCCTAAGCTCTATCGGCTCCTCTCAACGTCGCCCAAGCCACTACTGCCATATCGTCATCAATTCGTCGTCAAGCAAGTTCAAATATTTGCTACATGCTATTATATATTCATTTCAGTTGCGATTCTAACGTTATTATATGTGTTCGATGCAAATCATAATCTGAAAAGCCCTTTTAAAATGACGGAACTTAAGCATAACAGATGGCCCTAGTGATAACGAATACCGTGTTAAGAGTTGGCTCGAAAATACGGATCCTAACACTGTGAAATGTCATCCCCATTTAGATCCGTCGAATCTTTAAATTTCTGTACCTGAATTTTGTAAAAATCATAGTAAATTGATTATACAACGAAATGTTGCGTTCGAGGGCTCATATCGAAGCCAACTCGACAACCTAGAACCCCATATAATTTTTAGTCTGTTCCTGTTTTAAAAAGATGACGGAAACTGGTTCGGAGTGCGGCTCTGGACTGCAGTCCAGAGAAGCTCTGGCTGTCGATTCTCGTTTTGTAATACCTTCTCCCTGCTGTATGAAAATGCCATGATGCGGAACCCCCTATGGTCGCGTAGAGAATTTAGTTAGCTAACCCCTGATTTTTGTCCCGTGTCATTTCGCCGTCATTTGATATTTAATTTGTATTTTAGAATACCGTGGTGTTCTGCAGTTTCTGCAGTGATCCCTCTTACACCAGCACCTTGTACATAACATAACTTTTAATACAGAACTGATATTGATGATACGTTTGGTGCGTTGGAAATATAACAGTAAAGTCTACAATTAGTTGAACTGTAGTGTCGCCTAATTATGCTCCCAACTGGGAGTAAAATGTGTTAAGAAACGGACTTCCAGTTCAGAAATTGGATTTCCAGCAGCAAACTTTCAACTTCGAATGGTCATATCATTTTGTAGGAACAACCTGAGATACTTAAACTTATAAAAATGAAAACCTTATTGAATTATCTTTGTTTTGGTATAAAACACGTCCTTTTTGGAGAACATTTGTTATTTTTTAAGATATTTTACAAATCAGGGTGACGCTGAATTTCTGAACGAAACTTCTTGTGCATAGTTAATCAATACCACTCTATAGTTATTAATCGGTTTGAATATGTTATCCATGTTTATTATTTTATCCATACCATTAATTCTACATAACTAGTTATACCCCATATTACATTAACTCATATTATTAATACATTAGTACCCCATACTTGATATTGTTCATCCTACTTAGTCTTGATATAACCCCTGATCGATATTTGTGCATCCATGCTTTTATTGTACATCCGTACTTTCACCCTGATTCAATACTTGCTACAATTTGATTATGAGCACCAGCTTGATACCTGTGCACTACCTGACATGACCTGATACACCACTACTTGACATGACTTGATACATGTACATTACCTGATATGACCTGATATATCCCTACTTGACATGTTACCTGATATTGTTTCTAATGCCAACAATCCTGACATGTTGTCTCGATGGACATATCCTGTTGTCTGTATAGACAAACATGTTCCTTCTTGATCCTGTGTTGGCATTAGCTTCAGATTTATCAATACCTGACTTGAACACATAACTTGGGGGTATGGGAAAATCAATGATGAAACCTGACTTGTAACTCGACAATTCGCTTGCTTATACTGATCAGTTTTAGGGGCTAGGACAGCCTTGGGATGATACTGTTGACATCATTCATCGGTACATATTTTCCTATTTTAGTGCCTAGCGGCACGTCTCGGTTTCAGCCCGAGAATCTTGACCGTGGTCCCGGACACGTACGGGATACTATTGAGTTATATCGACGATTCATCAAATTGATTTCAAAGACTTGAGAGTAGTTAACCCAGTAGACCAGTTTAGATTACTCATTGTACGTCACCTGGGCCTTTACCCTTCATTGCCCTTATTTATATTACTATCATACGTTATTTACTGTTCATACTCGTACCTGCATGTCTTGCTACTCCTTGATTATATTATTATTGATATTATGGCGCACTGACGTCTGGATTTTGCATGGCCCAGATCCTTTACCTTTGCTATAGGCCGAGCAGGAATATTTCAGTGAACAGGCCGAGCAGTGAGGACCTGTCATTAGTTTAGTTCAGTTTCCTTTCAGTATTTTCATTTCTGATGTGAGCCCGCATTATGGGACGTACATTCCAGATTATTATTGTACTTGGATCTTTTGCTTCCGCATTATTTTATTCTATGACTCGTTTATTCTGGCTTATGGACATGTATTAGATAGTTTATTACTGTTCTAGATATCTCTATAGCCGTAATGTGACTGTGGAGGGATATTTCCTATCCACGGGTAGCATGGTTGCCTCTGTCACGTGCCTATCTTAGCGCACTTTGGGAAGCGGGGCGTGACAGAGACTGAGAGAGAATGAGATATGAATTAATTAGTTATATTAATATAATTAATATATTATATACATTATATACCATCAGTTATATATACTGTATATATATAAAATATATATAGTTAGATTCTACAGATAATACCAGATTGCTCCGAATATTACCCGCAACCATTCAAAAATCTAGTTTTTAAATATGGAGAATATACGTAAAAGTTTAAACCATAAAACGATATCCAGTTAATAAAAATTTATACCCCAAGTATGGATCTACGCAAATATACGTAGCGATCCGAAACGAGTCTGTTTTAACGATTAAGACATGAACATGATATATTGATGCAACCACATAATATGGGATGTGATGACATGCAAGGCTAGATACAAAAATATGTTATTTGATTTTTATTTTGTATTATTAAAAGATATGTGAGATATATTATATGTGCATGACATCTAGATTTGCATGGATATTCTGTACTAGCAAATATTTGACATGATTTTGAACCATGATGGGTTTCAAACATGCGGGTCGGATCGGATAATAATCACAGCTGCTAAATGCACTATCCGTAACCCAAACAACAATAATAAAGAAATCTATCTCAAGATTTGAAATACCCAAAAAAACAGTATAAATGCACTAGGGTGTTACATTTACTGTCATTGTGATCATTGTATGCCTTCGTTGTTAGAAAACCGCAAAAAAAAATGAACCCAAACCCTATATTAATACTTATCTAAGTACAACTTTTAATATATTTTGTATCATGGATGGATTTTTTAATACTAGGATCATTGTCTTGTAATATAAAAATATAAATTTAAGTATTTAACATATTTATACTTATGTATGTTGTATTACCGTCGAAACCGAAACTCGAACCAAGATTAGCGAAACTAGCCGAAACCCAGCGAAACTAATAAAATTATGAGAGGACGAAACCGAAACCGAGTTCTCGAACCTTGATCCTGCCACATCTAAAATTTGTACTTCTTGTGATATGACCTTTTTAACAGATAAAGCCTCTTTTCCACCACCTGTTAAGGACCTCATTCCTACTATTCATGTTCTTCACCTACTTTCTTCAGAGCTTAATTCGTCTGTTCAACCTGTGTGCCTTAATTTTCAGCATGCAGCCCCTTATCCACAGATGTATCACCACCGTAAGAAAGTTGTCTCACCCTCTCCCACTAATTCTTCTTCTAACAATTTTTCTGCAGATACTCCTATACAGTCCACTGTTCCTGATTCTCCACCGCCGCTACCTTCAGAAGATTTCTCTTCCTATTGCCTTGCGCAAGGGTAAACGTTCCTACTGCACATCCAATTTCTAACTGTAACACCCGAGCCCAATGCTGCTAATTTCAGTTACCGTTTGAACGTAGTGTGGCACCCATTTCATTTATCTTGCTTGATTGTTACTTATTGTAATTTTACCTCGTCAATTCATTTCTGCATATAACAATTTATGGCATCTAAAATAAAATTAAAAATATTCATCTTGGCCTACTTGACATCCCTAACTCTGTGGTAGCGTCCGTGCATCGTGTTCTCGTCCCGTTCAGTGAAACGGGCGAGTTTGGACGGCTACGTGCACGTGCGTGTGTCCGTTTTGGGGGTATACTTTTTGATTGTAAAACACTTCATTTTAAATTTTGGATCCCGCCTAAAATTCTATTATTTCAATTTCAAATTTTTGGATCCGACCCGGACGCGATTTGGAAATGTTTTGCTTTGCGCCAAATTCCCAAATTTTAATATTTAAACCATCATATATTTTCTTAATTATATAAATTTACTATTCCCTAAAATCTTTTAAATCTAACCGTATAATATTTCTCCCTATTCCAAATCTTTTAAAAATCATTTCCTAAACAAACCATAATCCCTTCCAACCAATCCCCTCCTTCCCTTTATTCCCGTGGGCCCCACACCTCACACATCTCTCTCTCTCTCTCTCCCCATCCTTCTCTCTCCTCTATATATCTTCTTCCCCCCTTTTCTTTTTAATGAAACGCAGAACCCAAACCCCACGTAACCCGGCCGCCTCGCCCTCGCCGCTGCAGCCCCAACGCCGACGACACCGTCACCAGCATCCTCGCCTCCTCGCCCTCGACAGATCCACCGCACCTCCCTCCTCCTTCTCCCTTCTTCCTGTGCACCCTGCACCAGCGCCGCGGCCACCAGCAACCCCCTACACGCGTCTGCGCCGCCGGAGTCGCCGCCGGTGATCTCGTCCCCGTGTCCCCAACCTTCGTGCGCACTCAGTGAGCATCGCCTCCCCTCCTCTCCTTCTTCTCCTTCCTTCCTTTTCTTTCATTTTCTTCACAGTTCTTGATCGCGGTATCCCCTGCAGGTGGTCTGCCGAAGTTCGTCGACGCCGTCGACCGTCACCACCCGTCCCACAGACCATTGTAAGCCTTCCCTCTCCATCTTCCTTCCCTTTCTTCTTTATTTTTCCGTTCTTTTCTTTGTGCAACTCTTGACATTCACTGTTCTGATCTTGGCCGGAATCCGGTGATGCCGGCGACGTGTCCCGACGTTCCAGCGCGGTACCCCGACCGGTGTGGCTTCACTGTTCGTCGTTTGGGTTCGTTCCGTGAACCGTGCGCCCGTCGCGAGTTTTCCCCGCCGACGTTTAACGTTCCGTTTTCCCGATTCGCGACCCGTCGAGGCAAGTACCCCTTGCTACATGCTAAACAATATTTACATACATATTAATGACACCCTAAACCTATAAATTTAACTTTGGTACGATCATTTCCCTTTTCGTGTTCAATATTGTTATATAACATTTTATCTTTCAAACTTGGAACCTATATATGTAGATATCATTGCATCCATGAAGTCTTAACTTGTTAACATGATTAAATGGCTATAAATTGTCTTACTGCATTCTTATAATGTTGAAATCATCTCTGTGACACAACTGATAACTGTACTGCAAATTGAGTAAATCTGCCTATTGCTTAATTCATTGCTTATATCATGTTGATGATAACCATGCTTGATTGTATAACTGATTGTGAGCACACCTATGATATTGTTTACATCTTGACCTGACTTGCTACATATATATTGATCTACCCGACATGGTACCGTATACTGCTTGACTTGACCTGATGTACCATGACCTGACCCGTTACCTGATCTTGTGTCTAATGCCAATAAACCTGACATGTAGTTCTCATGGACCGTTCCTGTTGTCTATCCAGACAAACCTGTTTACCTGATCCTGTGTTGGCATTAGTTTCTTGATTTCGGGATACCTGACTTGACTTACACATATATCTTGGGGGTATGGGGAAATCAAAGTGAAACCTGACTTGTAACTCAACAGTTCACTACTTGTACTGATCAGTTTTAGAGGCCAGGCCCGCCACGTGACGATGCTGCTGACATCGTTGGTCTTTATCCTTTCCCTGTTAGTGCCTAGCGGCACGTCTCGGTTTCAGCCCGAGAGTCTTAGACCGTGGTCCCGGGCATGCACGGGATACTATTGAGTTACATCGATGATTCATCAATTTGATTTCAAAGACTTTAGAACAGAAAACCTGATAGAACAGTTTAGTTTACCCACTGCACACTACCCTGCACTGCCCTGATATATATTTTGTTACCATTGCTTTATTCATGTTTATATTCGCATTGCCTGTTACACTGTTCATATTTTATTACTTGATGACATGATGCGCTGACGTCTGGGTTTTGCATGGCCCAGATTCTGTACCGCTGTCGCAGTCCGAGCAGGAGTATTTCAGCCGACAGGCTGAGCTGTGAGTGTCAGCAGTAGTTAGCTTTTCTTTCCTGCATTTTATTCCTGATGTGAGCCCGCATTATGGGACATACATTCCAGTTATTTTGTATTGGATCTTTCGCTTCCGCATTTATTTATTCTTGACTCATGTTATCTTGGATTATGGACATGTTTTAGATAGTTTTATTTTGTTCTTAATATCTCTACAGCCGTAATGTGACTGTGGATGGATACTTCCTACCCACAGGTAGCATGGTTGGCTATGTCACGTGCCCATTTTAGTGTACTCTGGGAAGTGGGGCGTGACACTAACTTTGTTTCCTATCATAGACTGACCCCATCTGCTTGTCAGTTTGTTTTTTCCTTATTTGTTATTATTCTTTCTTCCTCTGTTCAGGAAGCTCTTTAGCACACAGATTGGCATGCAGCTATGGTAGAGAAGATTGTCGCATTGTGCTCTAATCAGACTTGAAAATTGGTGCATCCGTCTTCACATAAGAAGGTTGTCGACTGTCGATGGGTTTTTGCTGTCAAGCATAATCCAGATGGGAAGATTGACCGCCTATGTAACAACCGAGTTCAGTTATACCAATTTCTGTGCCGTATTTGTTTGTTTGTGGTGTTTTATTGATTTATCATGTTTGGATGCGAAAGGTAGTTCATTTTTACATTGCATTCGACCCGACCCGCTTGCTTGAACTGGTTGATTCATATTCCTAAACTATCATGTCCTGTTAATTAGACACGTGCATCTCATGTATACTGCATTTTAACATTTCACCTAGCATCGCGTATTTTTACATGTAACATTTTAGATCACGTAAAATAAATTAAAATTGCATTTCATAGCCTGCATGATAACCCTAACCCCGTGGTAGCGTCCGCGCATCGTGTTCTCGTCCCGTTCAGTGAAACGGACGTGTTGGATGGCTACGCGCACGTACGTGCGTTCGTTCTTGGGGGTATTCTTTTTCGTTACATAATCTTTCATTTCAAATTTTGGAGCTTACAAATAATTTTCGTATTTTAAATCTAAATTTTTAGACCCGACCCGGGCGCATTTTGAAATACTTTTGTATCTCGCCAAAAATCATTCATTTAAGATCTTTTAATATTAAACGAATATATATTTTTCTGTTTACCCAAACCAACGAAAATCTTTTAAAATTTTTTTCTTTAAAATATTTTCCCAACCAATCCCAGCTTCCCTTATTGTGCTGGGCCCCACCTCCACCGAGCCATCTCTCTCTCTTTCCCTTTCTCTTTCTCTCTCTTTCCCTTTCTCTTTCTCTCTCTTTCTCCGCAGCTCTCTCTCTCTCTTCCCTTTCTCTCTCCTCTCGCGCTCTCTCTCTCTCACCTCTCGCAATTACTGTTCGCATCTCGGATCGCGTCACCTCCCTCTGATGTGGTCACCTCCCTTAACAACTCCCTTTATTTTTCTCTTCTTCCTCCTATAAAACCCCCGAGCCTCCTCTTCGTAACCCATCACCAACACAAACCCTAAACCCTAAAACTTCATAACTTCATCACCCTCAACTCACCGAGCCTCCTTTTCCTCCTCTTCGCCATCTCCTCCTTCTCCTTTCCATTCCCGAGCCTTACCTGCACCCACAAGAACCCCAAGAACCCATCGCCGCCACCTCATCCCGTCGCCGACCACCTCTCGCCGTCGCCGTCTCTCTTCTTTCTCCTTTCTCTCCTCTGTTCTCCTCCCTTCACAAGACCCCTACACCAACACCCCAGCAAACCAAACCCTAAGGTAACCCTAACCGAACCCCTCGCAGCCAAACCTCATCGCCGGAGTTCCTCCGATCATCACCGTCGACGTCATCGTTCCTCTGAATACCTAGTGAGCAATTCTTCCTGTCTCATTCTTCTTCCTCCTTTCCATTCTTTATTTCTTCTTTCTTTCTATAATGTTTCTTTTCTTTTTTTTTAATGTTAATGTTCACTGTTCTTTGATTGCCGGAATCCTGCCGTGACGACGTCGACAATCCCGACGACCCAGCGAGCATACCTGACCCGTGTATTCACCTTGTGCGTTGTTTGGATTCGTTCCGTGTACCGTGCGCGCGTCGCGACTTTTTCCGCCGACGTGTGACGTTCCGTATACCCGTATCGCGATCCGTCTAGGCAAGTGAAACTTGCTACATGCTATTCATAATATTTTATACTTATTTGATTACATGTTAAACCTATAGATTTAATCCAGCGTCTCATGTTACATTTTAACATTCGATGTCCATTTTATCATTTTAGATTCATAACTTGGAACATACCATGTTGCATTTTGATTTACTATACCTAGTACCCACATCCGTATTTAAATCACATAATAATTATTTACATAGCCCATAGTACCCTTTTAATAGTTTCTACCCGATCGGACACCCGTTTGCATCCATTTAACCTATTTTATGTATAATTGCATCCCTAAATCATTTAACCCATAATAACGAGATTTTAACAATCCATATTTGTTAAAGTGTATTTTACTTAATGTTAGAACCATAACCCTACCTCTAATCATAACTGTGCATCTTTATGCCTTAATCTGTACCTGATTGCATATCACATTACAATGTTCCATTTTATTGTTCCACTAGTACCCCATGCTTGTTTGTATACCCATGCTTATGTTAGTTTGATTATGAGCACCCACATGACATTTTGTGCACCCTGACATGACTGTTACACCTACTACTTGACATGACATGGTACCGTACAACTCTTGACATGACATGATACCTATGTACGACCTGACTTGACCTGATGTACCATTGCTTTACCTGTTACCTAATCTTGTTACTAATGCCAACAAACCTGACCTGTTGTCCCTACGGACATTTCTTGTTGTCTATCCAGACAAACCTGTACCTGCCTGATCCTGCGTTGGTATTAGCTCCAGATTATTTAATACCTGACTTAAACACATATAACTTAGGGGTATGAGGAAATCAATGATGAAACCTGACTTGTAACTCGACAGTTCGCTACTTTTACTGATCAGTTTTAGAGGCTAGGCCAGCTTTGGGATGATGATGCTGACATCATCCATCGTTACCCACTACCTTTTAGAGGCTAGGCCAGCCTTGGGATGATGCTGTTGACATCATTCATCGTTACCCCTTTTCCTTTTAGTGCCTAGCAGCATGTCTCGGTTTCAGCCCGAGAATCTTCACCGTGATCCCGGGTAAGCATGGGATACTGTTGAATTACATCGATGATTCATTAAATTGATTTCAAAGATTGAGAATAGCTAACCCAATAAACCAGTTTAGATTACTCACTACACATTACCCCACTGTCCTTACTTATATCACTGTTATGCATGTTTCATTATTTAAACTCATACCTGCACGTATTGCTACCCCTGTTTATAGTATTGTTTGATATTATGACGCTCCGACGTCTGCGTTTTGCATGGCCCAGATTCCTTGCCTTTGCTGCAGTCTGAGCAGGAGTATTTCAGTCAGCAGGCTGAGCAGTGAGGACTTGCTATTAGTTAGTTCATTTACTTTCGGTATTATTTCATTCCTGATGTGAGCTCGCATTATGGGATGTACATTCCAGTTTATTCTTGTATTGGATCTTTTGCTTCCGCATTATTTTATTCTTGACTCGTTTTATTTGGCTTATGGACATGTGTTAGATAGTTTATTATTGTTCTTGATATCTCTGCAGCCGTAATGTGACTGTGGATGGATATTTCCTATCCACAGGTGTTCCCCTCCGAACGGCGGCCAAGACATGGGCGTCTCGCCTGAGGTTCGGGGCAGATGCTATTTGATTTTATCCGTCCACCTCTCCGAAGATGCCAAGTTGATTTATGGCACCATGTATCGAAGGTTTGAACGGATGCGGCCGATGTAGCAAACTTCGTCAGATTCCCCCTCGCTCGAGAGGTTTTTGATTGTGGGGATGCTCTTCGCTGCAGGCGCAAGCCCCTGCAGTTAATTACGCTACCGCATTGCGGTAACGACTTTCTCCTTCTCCAGCTGGTCACTTCGTGTCGTGGGTATTTGTTTTGTTTGTGGTTTCCCGTGGATTGTATACGGAGACCAATTTATGTCGTCGCCCGTAGGACGTGGATTAGTCCAAATCCGTGTTTTCTTAGATTTGGGTTTGGGGTTTTGGTTTTAGGATACATTAGTCATATTTGAGGCTAAGATCAACTCAAACGTTTGTTAAGGATACGTTAGTCCAGTTTGAGACTAAGATCAACTTAACGGGATCGTTTAGATCCGACAAAAGAGCAATTGGGGGCTCGATTGTTCCAGTTTAGGGACATAGTGGTCCATTGCATGCATGGCCGTCGGGACCCATCACCTCTCTGACGACGTTAAAGGATTACAACGACAGATGTCAGAGGAGTTCAGAGATGTACCCTTGAGCCAAAGTTGATTGGGGGATCTAGAGTCCAATTTGGGACTAAAGTCTGTTTAAAGGTTTAAGGATGCGTTAGCCATATTTGAGGCTAAGATCAACTTAAACGGGATCGTTTAGATCCGACAAAAGAGCATTTGGGGGCTCTATTGTTCCAGTTTAGGGACATAGTGGTCCAACATTCCCATTTTGGGGACGGATGTTAGTTTAAGGACACGTTAGCCATATTTGAGGCTAAGATCAACTTAAACGTTTGTTAAGGATACGTTAGCCTAATTGCCAGACTAAGATCAACTTAACAGGATCGTTTAGATCCGACAAAAGAGCATTTGGGGAGCACTATTGTTCCAGTTTAAGGACATAGTGGTCCATTGCCAGTTTAGGGACATGGTGGTCCAAGTTCCAGTTTAGGGACGTGGTGGTCCAAGTTCCAGTTTAGGGACGTGGTGGTCCATTGCCAGTTTAGGAACCAGGTGGTCCAAGTTCCAGTTTAGGGACGCGGTGGTCCATTGAATGTATGGTTGTCGGGACCCATCACCTCTCTGAAGACATTGAAGGATTACAACGACAAATATCAGAGGAGTTCAGAGATGTACCCTTAAACCAATGAGTTGGTTGAAAGAGCAGATGTGCTCAGTTCAAGATGATTTGAGGAGGCCAATTTGGGCTAAGTCCAATTAAGTTAGAAATATTGGCTCTTGTTGGACCATTAAACATTTGTCTGGGTTCAAACCAACATTATTTAGCAATGCTAAACATTTTCATCTTTGATTTTCTCAGTTCTGAGATTCATTTGGAGGAGGGACTTTTGCCTCTGGAAAATTAGCCGATTTGGCTAAAAGTAGTATTAAACACTAGAGAACAACAGCGTTAAATACTGGAGATAAAACTCTCAAATTAGTGTTAAACACTAAAAGACAATCAGTGTTAAACACTGGAAATATAATCTTCAATTTAGTGTTAAACACTAGAAACAATCAGTGTTAAACACTGGAAATATAATCCCCAAATTAGTGTTAAACACTAAAGAAATAGGGGTCACGTGTGGACACGTGAGAGCGCCCAAAGGGGGGACCAGATCCCTTTCTTCGTTCTGCAATTAAGTGTTAAACACTTTTCATTTCCTGGCCATCACGTTTGGGCACGTGATAGGCATCCACCCATTGGATATTAAAGGGATTTGTTAGGGGTCACGTGGGGACACGTGAGGGCGCCCTAAATGTGGAGCCAGATCTCCTTTTGTTTTATCCTCAAATCTGCGAATAAGTGTTAAACACTTTTCATCTTTATTTTAGAGCATCACGTGTTGGCACGTGATGGGGATTTATGCATCGATAATTACAGCACTTGCTGAGGGGTCACGTGGGGTCACGTGGGAGCGCCCAAAGCTTCTTTTCTTTTGTTTTTTCTTTCTGCATTTTGGGAGTCACGTGGAAGCACGTGAGGCATTGCCTCAAAACTTCTTTTCTTCAGGGATCTTTTCAAGGATCACGTGGGGGCACGTGACCCTAGTTCTTTTCATGAACAGAGATCTTTTAAGAATTGAATTCTCTGTAGGGTTAAACCCTAATTATGATTTTGGAGGAATTAAATTCCTATTGTGACAGAATTAAATTCTTATTTAGGATAAAACCCTGATTTCTTTTTAAAGGAATTAAATTCCCAGATATGTAAAAGAATTAAATTCTTGATTAGGGTTAAACCGTAGTTTTGTTTTAGGAGAATTAAATTCTCAAAACTCAATTCCCCTTCTAAGTTTAGGATCTGCATGGCAGGATCTCGACCCGATGAGAATTAAATTCTCAACTTATGGGGAGATGTGCTCTGTGCAGATCTTCAACCAGAAGAAGAACTAAGTTCTTTTTTGTATAAGAGTTAAACTCTTGGATTTTGAGAATTAAATTCTCTGTTTGAAGTTTTGATCCCCTTTCTTTTCTCACCTAGGGTTTTCTTTGTTGAGAATTTAATTCTCCTTTCTTTTCTTCCCTCTGGAGAATTAAATTCTCCTCCCTCTGTTTTTCTCTCCCAAAAGGGTCTCATTTCTCTTCTTTTCTCTTGACTCCTATTTATAGGAGGAGGAAGAGAATCAATTTGTTTAGCAAACCTTTCATTGAAAGATTTGATTTGTTTTCATAATTAATATGATCCTTTAGATCATCTAGTGAATTTTATTCACCGTTGGATTTTAAATCCAAAGATATTATGTTTGTTATTTCCGGTGAGATTTTAGGGGAAATCTTTCCTTGTCTAAGATTTTTCCATAAATTGCTGATATTTAATCACCCTTGGATCTTTAATACAGCGGTCCCCATAATCTTTTTCCATTTGGAAAGATTTAGAGAAATTTAGAATTTTAATTCTATTTCGAAAGATTTTAAAGAAATTTAGAATTTTATTTCTATTAAACTGTAAGGCTTTCAAAGCCTGTCACGTGCTGGCACGTGACCCTTGGTCATGTGTGAGCACGTGACCCCCAAATTGATTCCTTTAACAGCCGCTTGTTTATGTTGTTGTTTCAACATGTCAACACGTGACCATTGGTCACGTGTAAGCACGTGATACGTCGTTGAGGTATTTTCTGACTTTTAGAATTAAATTCTTTTAAACTGTGAGGCTTTCAAAGCTAGTCACGTGCTGGCACGTGACCCTTGGTCACGTGTGAGCACGTGACTCCCAATTGGGTCGCCGTTTGTTTTTATTTCTGTTTTAACCATCACGTGTCAACACGTGACCATTGATCACGTGTGAGCACGTGATACCTCATTGAGGTAATTCCTGATTTTTAATCAGGGAACAGTGCATAGCATATTCGCTCATAACTTTTGATCCCGGGTGAATTATGAAGCCCATAATATATCAAATCGAAGGGTTTTTCGAGACGCTTTCGATAACATCAGAATTTATCTGTTTCTCATTCGGGAGTTTGTCAAAAAACAGCCCGGAAGATACTGGTTCGCATTTTCTTAAGCGTATCGCTGCCATTTGATACATTGGGCTCTTTTGCGCAGAAATTTTTGGCGGGAACAAATGACCGCCACTATTTTGCCCACGTAAGTATGTGCGTTGGTGAAGTAGTGCAAAGTTATGCATGGTCACCGAATTGAGGGCTTAGGAGACAAGTTTAGGGTCCTTGTAGCCTAAGACTTTTTAACTTTATGAGCCGTGAAGGTCTCACAAAGACTTTTCTCCCTACGGATCGAGAGGATCTCGTAGGTGTATTTTCTCCTTAGGGGTCGTGAGGACTCATAAGTGTGTTTTCTCTCATAAGTCGTAAGGATCTTATAAGAGAATTTTTCCCTCTTACGAGTCGAGAGGACCCGTAAGCGGTTGTTTCCCTCCTTGTCGAGATTCGACTTCGGAAAGTGAGACCCGTGGATAGTATGCAAGAGGCTGTTTTGGGCCGACTTGCAGGATCCCAGTGCTTAGGAAACAAGTTTTTTAATCCCTGCTGCTTAAGGCTTTACCTCACGAGTCGAGACGAATCTGTAAGTCCACGGTAGCGCCCCGGCCGTCTAACAGACGCCAAATGCGGAACAAAAACTTTTTACAACTGGCGCTATCGCGTACTATAACCCGGATCTGCCATTAAAGCTAAACTAACAAATTACAAATGGGTAGAAACGTTATACCGAATGATCCGAGTCCTTCGGTCTTTAACCATCATCCCACGCTTTGTTGCGGCTGCTCCGATCTCCTGAAACTCCAATCTTCTCGTCCAGGTGGCACCACGTCGACGGATCTTTAAACGGGCTCCCGCCTCTGAACCGAGGCAACTCGGTCGTCAAGTTTGCTAAAAGAGACGACCAAGATGAAGTAGAGAATGAGTAGAACACTTTATCTCGTTACGTCCAAGGCTATGGACGAACGGTTAATGAAGTTGCCTTTTGGAATCGGGTGAAAAGAGAAACCGATCACATCTAATTTCTATACACCAAAACTTATATCTTTTTCCAAATGAATCAACCATATTCCACACCAAGCATGGCCAGCCACTATATGGAGGTGGGGGGTGAGTGTAGGAGGGGGGTGACCATAAGCACATAAAGAAAAGCATGAGTCAATGATACACCTAGTATGAATGCATTAATGCAAGTGATGAATCATAATACATAGTCATCAACACATTAATGCACCATTAATGAACAAAGCCACCTCACCATCTTAGTCACCATCCTAGTCACCTCTTCTAGAAGCTTCCACACTTATCTCAAGAAAAGATAAATCCGTATTTAACCAAATGTTAAATACGGCTGATAGAAAACTGGAAACTGGCAGCTTCCAAAAGTGATCCTGAAACGAATTTCAGGATAACCCCGTAATGGTATAAACATACCCGCATTTGTATTACGACCGAATACAAATGCAACTGAGACAAAGATATTATATCTACACAGTATAATACTCGGATCCGGCTTAAACCAAAGCCAACCAGTATTATCTGCCCGAAAAATGACACGTGCGAAAACACACGTGCATTTTCCGAACCTTGCCATAAACCCATACGGCCTCTACAACGTTTCGCCCGAACTTGGGAAAGTGTCTGTGGGGGACTCTAATGACTCATCAACACACTGGCACTGGGTATAACCTCTAGCACGTCAGAGGTACAAGCTGTACGTAACGGTTTGCCTATGTATCGATTGGAAGGGAAGCTGACAAGCGAACTCATCTATAAACCCTACTGAGCCTGACAGTGACAATGTATATACAGTCCAGCCCGTTCGTCTAAAGAGTATCGCATATCGAGTCCAGGGGGTGGATAAAGTCAGACCCCTAATAACGCGATAAATCATGTCGGTATGAAGCCCATCACCACCTGAGAAACTACTGATCCAAATCAGTAATTCTCCATTACCTCGGCCGAGAATTCCTAGTGATGGCCACCCGTGCACCGTGCGACATCAACCCCCAATACCGGGAGACACGAATCCCCGACGATCCGCTCACTTGCCTCCAATGTGGCTCGGGACTGTACCCAACTAAAATCTGTTTGCACAACTCCTTTGAGCGTGGTAGGGTAGTAATCTAAGCACAGTGGGAACTCACACAAGACAAATGACGATCTCAGGTCGATGAACTAACCTGTACACATGTCACCAGGGAATTGCTATCTGACGATATGTATAATACCAACTAGCAGATTCCCGGCGAGTCCTGTCCGGTGTACTCATAACCTAATGAGCACCTGTATACATCTTAGGTGAACCAACTAACACCAATGGCTTGTGAGACCGGCCATTGCCTCTCGTCGGGGTCTCGACTGTATACACTAGTCTACTCTGGAGTATCGATGCCCTGTCTCGAAACTCCCACGACTAGGGACACTTTAAGGATGTGCTTACAGACCCCAGCTCCTACGTATATGATCGCCATCATACTGCTGGTAGTCAAGCAAGAATCCTATGGGCTCTATCATCATGCAATGGTGAACTAAAGCATGTATACGATGATAAATACAAACCAGATAACATACTATCATCTCGAGCAAGACTGTCATATCGGTATAGGTCCTGCCTCAATCATTGCAATCACGTACCTGCGATCCAATAATTGACTTTGAGGGCACTATCTCCAACAATCTCCCACTTGCACTTAAGGCTAATTATTGCGATGTCGCATACTCACAGCCCGTGTGATACCGAACATCCAACTCCTCTACTAATCAGTTTCACAAAGCTAGTTTGTAAAACTCTTGTGTTCGAGAAATAGCCTCGGTGAGTGGATCCGCCCTGATGTTTCTTTCTATGTCTATCTTAATCTCAAGTTCGCGGAGAAAGCCATCTCCCGA
This sequence comes from Agapanthus africanus, assembly GCA_030015575.1. Lineage (NCBI taxonomy): Eukaryota > Viridiplantae > Streptophyta > Magnoliopsida > Asparagales > Amaryllidaceae > Agapanthus > Agapanthus africanus. The sequence goes on from JASDDO010000001.1 coordinate 24,266,498, forward strand.
ATCGAGTAATACCTGTCTTAGAATATGTCTGGATATCTGATGGGACCTAGTTCATAAATGAACTCCAAATCCAAACTTCTTAGACTGTATCGATAACTGAACCTAATCAGTATCCAGCACCATGCCTCCCACAGTATCCTCTTGGACCACCTGTCCATAATACTGTCCCTCGTCAGAGGAAAAACTATAACTCTGACAATCACTCTATCATCCATGTCACATTTGAAGCCTGGAATGATAACCGTCTCCCGAAGGAGGCTGCCATCATCAAATCCATAGAACATTCACTTATGTTCTAAAACTGCTTCCTTATGTTTTTCCAGGATTGGATTAATATAAACTTATCGCATCTAGTGCAAAAACGTTATCTGGTGTGGTACTTGACTTTTCACGATTGACTCAATTGCCTAAGCAAGTGATCTGCCAATCATGCACCTCCCTCTCTACTTTAGTTTCTAAGACACCTTTAGAGAGGGTGACTCCATTACCTGCAGGTACACCACCATACCAGGAGTCATCTATTCTAAAATACTATTAGAATAATGTCAAAGTACCCACATTGGGAAACTATCCAAATCTCGATCTAAAATTATAGATCTAGAAACCAAAATGTCTGATATTATATTCATATCCTTTATGGAGAAACAACTGTGTGAGAACCACAGTACAACCGATCGTAGTATAGGAATTTTACTTCCTACTCTGTGTATGTCATCCAAATACCAGGACATCACACCCTACTACCTTCTCAACAGATCCATCCCCTATTCTGATGAAGTCAAACCCATGACTGTCACATCAAAAATAGATGATCTATCTCCGCTATATATGCTCAAGTCTATAAATAGACATAAGCTATTTGCCCACTATGCTTCCGCTGCTCCCACTGACTACGACAACCCTCTGGCAGAATAATATATACGTGTTCTTCTAAAACTAGTTTAGAACGACGCTATACATATCCTCCTGCCGGGTCTCATAGTCTGGAACAACAGTAGTGTTAAGTCTGGGTAAACAAGAACCTCCCTGTCACCGTCCTTGAGGCTACCGGAGTACCTCTCGGGTGTCTGAGGTTACCCTTCATATCTGTGGAGTGGCTATTGGAATGTCAAACCTGATTGAATATATAGGTCCTATTAAATTTTCCGTAATCGTTCGCGGTTCTGGAATCACTTCCAGTTCTATCATACTCCCACTACTGTTTTCTGAAAAAGTCCATTTTAATAAAACTGTGGCGAGTCAAGAACAATATCACTATTGATCTTCCAGATGGTAGAAAATTAACCCTCGTCAAAACCAGGGTCAACCCACAAACAGCCATTACAGAAACGTGCCTTGAGTTACCCAGTGTCTGGTTTTAAGCATAAGCTGGACAACTCCCCGTATCTTAACATCGTTAAGATATGAACCATTCTATATCCAATATAGAAACAGAGGCACTAATTTAATTGGAACCAGATTCAAATCATGCAGCTGTCTCCAGTGCATAACAACTTAATGAAAAGAGGCTAATCAGCATTACTCAATTTAGAAATCCATCCAATTATGAGTAACCTGAAAGAAAAATAAGTTTCTCAAAACCATTACTTTCATCTGAATACCAATCACAAGTATCTACATCTTCGATCTCTTTGAAGAATCCTGATACTTGCGACATCTGGTTCTCTACTTTATTCTTATACCCATAACTTCTCAAAACTTAGACATTGTATTTCTACGAAACACTTGTCTAAAAACTAGAGAAGTCACAAGTAAACAGAACATAGTACGAGGACCTACCCCTTTGTCCTGATGGACACTGGACAACATACAATACTCTGTATAAGTCCGCTGAGTTGAATAACTCAAAACCTGTGCATCGTAGGTTGAAAACTGTACCCAGGCGATTTCCTCAAATATCACCAGTTACAACGAATTCCGATATAATGAGGATGATCACCTAATTCCCAATAACTTACTCCCACTCATCATCTGTAAAAATCATACAGATATGAGAATGAAACCTGGTAAATACATATCCTGGAGTAAGTATGTAATTGGGAAATCAGTTTACAATTAACAATGCACAGTGAAACTGAAACATGAAAATGTCTCGTAGGGGTATTCTGGTTTTCCTAGTAATGCCTCTTCCATAATCCAATTCATGACTATAACCGTATATCTCTTTGTCATCTCTCCAAATCCCTTTATTTGTCTTTATTCATTACCTTCTGTACACCATCGTTATGCTAAATGGTTTTCTTCCTTCCCTACCGTTCGGCACCAGCCTATGGTTTGGAAGAAGACTATCCAGTAAGCATAACAGGTGTACCCTCCTAATCCTAGGAGTACTCACAACTTGAGAGAAGATGATGATAAAAGATAACTGAATAATACCTTATTCTATTTCTCCCGAACTGGGGGAAAAACAAAGGTGAAATAGGAGTGGCGATGAAGTACGCGGTTTGGTCGTGAATGATAACAGTCACAATTTACTTTGCCCTCTTTCTAATACCTTTTATTTTGTCTTTACATATTACCTTCTGTACACCCTACTTAGGCTAATTGGTTTTCTTCATTCCCTACCTTTCGGCACCTGCCTATGGTTTGGAATAAGACTATCCAATAAACGTAATAGGTGTACTCTCCTAAACTAAGGAGCCCTCACAACCTGAGAGAAGGTGATAATAAACGACAACTGAATAAACCAATTCTATTTCCCCTGAACCTGGATCCATCCTTGAAGTAGTACCTTCGAGTTCGTATATAACCATACGATGGATCTATCCAATGGAAGTGGATATCCGTAGTAATACGGGGTGTTCTGAGAAATACAAAGGGTAAAAGAAGGAGCGGCAATGACTTATGCAACTGTAGATAATCCAAAAGCCAGTATTTGAAGAAGGTTCGGTCAACTTGGTCACTGAGTCATAGTCTAGGGTCAGTCAAAGGTCGCTGCCAAAGAGAGAGAGAGAAAAGAAACACTCCGCGTGCACTCTAACCTAGATCGGAATGGTTATCACTTTATCTAATCAGGAAACCTCTCACTGTTATCTCAAATTCTCCTCCAAACCAGAAAGAAGAATTAGTCAGGATCACCCGAAGAGTAAACTAACTCATCAGTGAGAATCGGGATCCAACTATCATCGCATGATAACTTGATGGAAGCCACTCAAGTTATCACACTCCAGAAGGTATGCGCATATCTGGCAAGTTTCCTGTATGTTTGAAACTCCCGATGTGATTTTTGCCTCATGCTCTTATGACCTTGACTTTAGTCAACAAATCATAAGTCACATGTCAAGTTCTACCCGTCATTATCCAGGTTAATTTGAACCCACCCGTACATACCCTTGACTTCAGTCAACAAGGTAATACGACTGTCCCAAACCAACACATCTATCTATACTACAGATGAATACCCAGCAACTACCAAACACTATGCCTTGACTTTAGTCAACAATCATAGCTTGAATACTACTGAATACCCAAAAGAAATGATGGAGGGCTACGGCTGGTTTTTGGGGAAAAACCTTTAACGTAATGAACTTGATCTCGTTGAAGGAACCAGATAGCTTTTTATAAAAATATAGTGGCGAAAACCTTTTGCTAAAGAGGTCACTCCCGGAGAAGGGATCTCGGCTCTTTCCTCGTGGAATGAGGTGCAGGATATTCCAACTGACTACCGCGATGCAAAGCAACTTGTAATCGACTATATTGAAGTTATTACCCTGACGTAAACTCATGCCCAAGGGGTCACTCCCGGTGAAGGGATCTCGGCCCTTGCCTCGTCGAATGAGGTGCGGGATATTCTAACTGAATATCACTATGCAAAACAAAAGGAAATATCTTTGTAATAACACCTTTTAAAATTTGTTCCAACAACATCAAATATAGGTTTGTTTTATCCTTGCATTGATAAGAATCAATGCAGTCCCATCAATCAATCACACCAGAAAAGAACAAAAATAAAATGTTCATATTTGCCATCCGCATTCGCCACTGGGTCCCGTCATCACCCGTTAGGTTACTTAACTAACGACAGAGCGGGGGCTGGACTAGCGCGGGTGTAAAACATATACAACATCTAATAGTATATATACCAATATACAATAATCGCTCCAGGCGTGATAATATACAACATTACAGAAAAGTAATAAGCATCACAGAACAATACAGATAATCTGGAATCCCCGGCTTTCACAGAGCCGCTACTGAAACCCGACGTTTCCCTGGTCGTGTGGATAGCCTGTGCAATGAAACCTAGACCCCGACGGGTGCGGCAAGTTACCCGCCAAAACCAGAAGCGAGGTAGTCCCCACAGCATAGTGAATGGAACACCCGGCACTTCACGGAATCCGGTAAATTGAGCACCCCTCCTTGGGTCAACCTGTACCCCCTACGAGTGCGGCGAATAGTCTGCCAATTCTAGAGTGAGGTCCCTTTACCTCTCAAAGCCATGAGATACTGACCCGTTACCCTCAAGAACCCGGCTATCTGTGCACTCCTTCGCGGGATAAACCTGGTACAGAAATAAAAATATGTACAACGGGTACATCGACCTCGACCCGGTCGTGCCCCAAAAGAATATTATACAAACAGGCAGTGACGGCAGTCCACATGTTGGACGCTCGCCCCACAATATCAAATGTACAAATAAATCCAAACTGCACTACCATTGCACCCTGCTATCCACCACTACATATCCGCAACATCACAGCACAACACAGAACATCAACGCGAATGTCACGTTCGCAAACCCGTCTAAAAGAACTATAGCAATCAGACGCGGTTTACCGATCAAATGACATTCCCGGTCGGAGATATAAAATAAGTATTGCATACTAACAAATTTAAAATTTCGATCGACCAAATTTTCCGAAGTGGACCCCACGTACTTCTACTGTACAGTAACAAAATCTGGGCCCAAAAAAAATATTCCAAAACCCACAATTTCCAGTGACGAAGCTACTGTGCAAATTTGGAGCAGTGATCATATAGAATGGCCACGGATGCGCGGTCAAACCCTAGGTTTGACCGCGATTCCGCGGCGATATTGAAGGATCACGTTCCCAAATTTTCACCATGTGCTTATAAAACCCTGCACAACTTTCTGTGATATGAAAAATAATTTTAGGACTTGATTTAAAATCGACAGAAACTGTGAACTTGGAAAAATGTGATTTTCGAAATACGGTTCGATCGATATTTTAAACGCGTTAGCATAAGTTTTTTAATCCCTGCTGCTTAAGGCTTTACCTCATGAGTCAAGACGAATCTGTAAGTCCACGGTAGCGTCCCGGCCGTCTAACAGACGCCAAATGCGGAACAAAAACTTTTTACAACTGGCGCTATCGCGTACTATAACCCGGATCTGCCATTAAAGCTAAACCAACAAATTACAAATAGGTAGAAACGTTATACCGAATGATCTGAGTCCTTCGGTCTTTAACCATCATCCCACGCTTTGTTGCGGTTGCTCCGATCTCCTGAAACTCCAATCTTCTCGTCCAGGTGGCACCACGTCGACGGATCTTTAAACGGGCTCCCGCCTCTGAACCGAGGCAACTCGGTCGTCAAGTTTGCTAAAAGAGACGACCAAGATGAAGTAGAGAATGAGTAGAACACTTTGTCTCGTTACGTCCAAGGCTATGGACGAACGGTTAATGAAGTTGCTTTTTGGAATCGGGTGAAAAGAGAAACCGATCACATCTAATTTCTATACACCAAAACTTATATCTTTTTCCAAATGAATCAACCATATTCCACACCAAGCATGGCCGGCCACTATATGGAGGTGGGGGGTGAGTGTAGGAGGGGGGATGACCATAAGCACATAAAGAAAAGCATGAGTCAATGATACACCTAGTATGAATGCATTAATGCAAGTGATGAATCATAATACATAGTCATCAACACATTAATGCACCATTAATGAACAAAGCCACCTCACCATCCTAGTCACCATCCTAGTCACCTCTTCTAGAAGCTTCCACACTTATCTCAAGAAAAGATAAATCCGTATTTAACCAAATGTTAAATACGGCTGATAGAAAACTGGAAACTGGCAACTTCCAAAAGTGATCCTGAAACGAATTTCAGGATAACCCCGTAATGGTATAAACACACCCGCATTTGTATTACGACCGAATACAAATGCAACTGAGACAAAGATATTATATCTACACAGTATAATACTCGGATCCGGCTTAAACCAAAGCCGACCAGTATTATCTGCCAGAAAAATGACACGTGCGAAAACGCACGTGCATTTTCCGAACCTTGCCATAAACCCATACGGCCTCTACAACGGTTCGCCCGAACTCGGAAAAGTGTCTGTGGGGGACTCTAATGACTCATCAACACACTGGCACTGGGTATAACCTCTAGCACGTCAGAGGTACAAGCTGTACGTAACAATTTGCCTATGTATCGATTGGAAGGGAAGCTGACGAGCGAACTCATCTATAAACCCTATTGAGCCTGACAGTGACAATGTATATACAGTCCGGTCCGTTCGTCTAAAGAGTATCACATATCGAGTCTAGGGGGGTGGATAAAGTCAGACCCCTAATAACGCGATAAATCGTGTCGGTATGAAGCCCATCACCACCTGAGAAACTACTGATCCAAATCAGTAATTCTCCACTACCTCGGCCGAGGATTCCTAGTGATGGCCACCCGTGCACTGCGCGAAATCAACCCCCAATACCGGGAGAGACGAATCCCCGACGATCCGCTCACTTGCCTCCAATGTGGCTCGGGACTGTACCCAACTAAAACCTGTTTGCACAACTCCTTTGAGCGTGGTAGGGTAGTAATCTAAGCACAGTGGGAACTCACACGAGACAAATGACGATCTCAGGTCGATGAACTAACCTGTACACATGTCACCAGGGAATTGCTATCTGACGATATGTATAATACCAACTAGCAGATTCCCGGCGAGTCCTGTCCGGTGTACTCATAACCTAATGAGCACCTGTATACATCTTAGGTGAACCAACTAACACCAATGGCTTGTGAGACCGGCCATTGCCCCTCGTCGGGGTCTCGACTGTATACACTAGTCTACTCTGGAGTATCGATGCCCTGTCTCGAAACTCCCACGACTAGGGACACTTTAAGGATGTGCTTACAGACCCCAGCTCCCACGTATATGATCGCCATCATACTGCTGGTAGTCAAGCAAGAATCCTATGGGCTCTATCATCATGCAATGGTGAACTAAAGCATGTATACGATGATAAAGACAAACCAGATAGCATACTATCATCTCGAGCAAGACTGTCATATCGGTATAGGTCCTGCCTCAATCATTGCAATCACGTACCTGCGATCCAATAATTGACTTTGAGGGCACTATCTCCAACAGAATCGAGCAGGTCTCGCAAAGACATCAACTTCCTCATGAGTCGAGACGAATCGAGCATTTCTCGCAAGAATATCCTAACGTCACAGTTAACCTCTGCTCTTTACGACAGAAGTCCGTTAGGGTCTGTGGTACTTAGGGTTTTGGTCGTCGTACCGTCTCATCAGCTGATATATTCCTCGATAGACAATCGTGTTGTTCGAGTAGCCCTGCGACTACCGTGTCTCTGATCCCTTCGGGGGGTGGACAAGACATCTTCAAACAATCCTCCTTAGCAGTTTGACCGTCGGAAGAGCAAGCGTTAGGAATTTGCCATGCCGCTTTTTACTTGAGATTAGGCTCATTTTGGAGAACCCCGATGAGTCATAACCACTCCGCGCTGGTGTGGGATGATCTCCGATAGTCTTTCAGGCTTTATATGACTTGCCGTTAAGACCCTGGAGCTAGGAATTTGGCCTTTGCTTCGTTTGTTGGCATCGCGTCTGCTGTATCGAGACGAATGTCGCGGTTGTCTCTAGGTTGCATGTGAACCGTCGAGGTTTGGAACTAGGGATTTTGCCATGGCTCCGTTTGTTTGAGTGTCGCGTCTGAACCCTGCTGGAGGAAGAACGCTGGGGTGACATTTCATCTGCTGTATCGAGATGATCGTCGAGGTGGTGACCACTCCGCACTGGTGCGAGATGATCTCCGATTGTCTTTCAGGCTTTATATGACTTGCCGTCAAGACCCTGAAGCTAGGAATTTGGCCTTTTGCTTTATTTGCTTTGGCGTGTCCGGATCCTGTTGGAGAAAGGATGCTGTAGTGACATCTCGTCTGCTGTATCGAGACGAACGTCGAGGTGGTGACCACTCCGTGCTGGTGCGAGATGATCTTCGATTGTCTTTCAGGCTTTATATGACTTGCCGTCAAGATCCTGAAGCTATGAATTTGGCCTTCGCTTCATTTGCTTTGGCGCGTCCGAATCCTGCTGGGGGAAGAACGTTGGGGTGACATTTCATCTGCTGTATCGAGATGATCGTCGAGATGGTGACCACTCCGCACTGGTGCGAGATGATCTCCAATTGTCTTTCAAGCTTTATATGACTTGCCGTCAAGACCCTGAAACTAGGAATTTGGCTTTTTGCTTCATTTGCTTTGTCGCGTCTGAATCCTGTTGGAGGAAGGACACTGTTGTTGACATTGCGTCTACTGTATCGAGACGAATGTTGAGGTGAAGCAGGAATTTTGCCATCACTCCGCTTTGTTTCGACCATGGGGTCTTTTGTTGACGTTGCATCTGCATCCTATTGGACTGCGAAGGAACGCCGTTGTTGACATCTCGTCTACTGTATCGAAACGAATGCTGAGGTGAAACTGGGATTTTGCCGTTACTCCGCTTTATTTCGACCATGGAGTCTTTCGTTGACGTTGCATCTACATCCTGCTGGACTGCGAAGGAACACCGTTGTTGACATTGCGTCTGGTGTAACGAGACGAGTGCTGAGATGGAACTGGGATATTGCCATGGCTCCGTTTGATGGTGTAACATCTATGTCATGCTGGAATGAGGAGGCCCACCGTTGTTGGTCTCCAGGCTGCGGATGTGGCCATTGAGATTTAGAACTAGGGACTCTGCCATGGTTCCGTTTCGTTGCGACTTTGAGGTCGATTGTTGACGGCATGTCTGCATCTGGTTGGAGTGAGGAGAAACGCCGTTGGTGATCTCTAAGTTGTCGATGTTGACGTCGAGACCCTGAGACTAGGGATCTTCCTTTGCTTCATTTGTTGACATTGTGTCTGCAATATTACGACAAATATCGAGGTTGTCTCTAGGTTGTCTATGAACCGTCGAGATTTGGCTTCGCTTTCTGATGGAGCCTGTTGGGAAAGTATGGTTCCCTCTTTATTTGTGCCCATAGATTGTATACAGGGGTCAATGTGACCTCACCTGCAGGGCAAAAATTTCATTCTTTCATCATTCATTTTTTTATATTCTTTCCGCGACGCTCTATCATTTCAGCTTTTTATATCGCGAAGATCGCGAATGCCCAATCATTTCGGCTATTTTTCGCGGTGCCCAATCATTTCGGCTATTTATTTTACTTTTACTCGCTGCTTTTTTATTGCGAGTTGCCCAATCATTTCGGCTGTTTTTTTTTATTTTACTCGCTGCTTTTTATTGCGAGTTGCCCAATCATTTCGGCTGTTTTTGTATGCATACATTTTTACTTGCTGATTTCGTTGCAAGTTGCCCCATCATTTCGGCTATCTCATATGCATTTTTGGCTCGCTGATTTTTTTTTATCGCGAGTGAGGAACTTGGAATCTGATGCCAATCTAAGCATCAGCATCGCTACGACTGGAATATTGCCAGGAGCGAATCATCATTTTCCGTAAAAAGACTTGGAATTTGATACCGTTTTAGGCATCAGCATCGCTATCACTGGGATATTGCCAGGAGCGAATCATCATTTGCCTCTGTCGATGTCGAACAAAGGTAGCTTAGTAAACAGGGTTAGGATCCCGTCGACTAAGGTTTTTGACTTCATGAGCCGTAAGGGTCTCATAAAGGGGTTTCTCCCTACGAGTCGTGAGGATCTCGCAGGTGCGTTTTCTCCTTAGGAATCGTGAGGACTGCTAAGTGTATGTTCTCTTATAAGTCGTAAGGATCTTACAAGAGTGTTATCTCCTTATGAGTCGAGAGGACTCACAAGGGTTGTTCACCGTGCGAACATATCCCTAGCCACGGGTGGGACTTGGTTAGGGAAATGTTTATTCGCACCCGTGGATTGTATACAAGGGTCAGTATTGAGCCGCTTGTAGGGCCATATCGGAGGTTGTGGGGGTTTCTTAAGAACAGGTTCAGGTCTCTGTAACTTAAGACTTTCAAATCTTATGAGCCGTGAGGGTCCCATAAGAGAGTTCTCCTTACGAGTCGTGAGGATCTCGCAAGTGTAATTTCTCCTTAAGAATCGTGAGGATCCCTAAGTGTGTTGCTCCCTTGTGAGTCGTAAGGATATCACGCATGTGGTTTCTCCTTACAAGGTCGAGAGGATCTTGTAAGTGTCTTTTAACGAAGTTGCGCCCTTTCGGGTTTTCACAAACACTCGCCGGTAGCCCTGCTGTTTTTACTCACGGAGCCCTTTCGGGTTTTCATCCGTGCCCATTTTGCTTATGGACATACCGTTTTTTTTTGTTTTTTTTGTTTTTTTTTTTTTACTCTTTTTTTTTTAAACGAGGTTGCGCCCTTTTGGGTTTTCACAAACTCGCCGGTACCCCTGCTGTTTTTACTCACGGAGCCCTTTCGGGTTTTCATCCGTGCCCATTTTGCTTATGGACATACCGTTTTTTTTTACCACGCCAGCCTGAGGATGCTGCGGTAGTAGTTTAAAGACGTTTCGGTCATTTGCAAGTTTTAGGACATTGCGTTCCATCATTAGTTTAAGGACGTTTCGGTCCGTATCCAGTTTTAGGACGTAGTGGTCCGTTGTTAGTTTAACGACGTTTCGGTCTATGGGGCTTTTCCTATGAATGAGCATGATGCCCCCGGCATATCCATCTTTCTCGGAGCGTGTGGTTGTGGCAGGCTCACCTTCCAGTTTTCGGATAGCGCAAACTTGCCCTATTGGTGTTGGTCTTCAACCCAGTTTTTGAAGACGTAGCAGTTTTCGATCGGATGGCCCAATACTTGGTGGTAAGGGCAATAATTAGAATTGTTGACATCATTCAGTTGTAGCTGGTGTTTCGGCTCCGATATAGTGATAAGCCTGTTGCGCACTGCTACTTCGAACAACCTCATTGTTTCATCCCGGGGAAATGAGTAAGGACGTTTCAACTTTTCATAGAGCGGTTGACATTTGTTATTTTGGCGAACAACCGGTCTAGGGCTACTCGATTGTTATTGAGCGTTGGCGACGAAGGCCATTTTTTCCTTCCCTTTATCCTTTTTGTTCGATCCCTTGTTTGCGGGTCCGAGATTCTTTCCGGGTAGCGTGCGATTGCACGGCCGAATGTTCTCGCAACTCCTCAATTCTTTCGTTTTAGAGATGGATTCCTTGAAGAGAGGGCCGAGGGCTACTTTTTCGTCGGAATTGCTCCCGAATGTGAGAACTCGCGGTCCCTCGGGATCAACCCTATGACAATTGCCAGGAATTCTTTTATGCTCATCTGTCGTATTTTTCCGCTGTCTACGAGCTTCACGCTTTGTCCTGTTGAAGTGTTGCCTGTGAGCGGCATACCCTTGCCACCAACACTTAAAGGAGTCGCAGTCTTCAGTAGGATGTGCGATCTTCTGATGAAATAAGCAGAAGTTAGGATGCACGTCCGCTTCATCAAGATATATACCACCAGGAGAATTTTCTCTGAAAGAGGGCAGCCTCATCCCCATTGATATGGCTTTGGCGAATCGTTTCCTTGTCTTGATCCTGCTTTCATTTGCGGCGGATGTACTTTGATATAGTGGGAGTGTTTCGACCCTTTTGTCCAGTCGCCGGCATTTGGCCTTTTCAAATATGGCCATCTCGCGCTCCCGATCAGCTTTACTTTTTAAACGCATCTCATCTAGAAAAGCGTCGATCATTTCGTCTGACGGCCACACGAATTCCGGCTCAGGCTCTGCCCCCAGTTTCTCAGTGCAAGGAGTTTTTTCATCATCGGTAAATGAGTAGGAGATCACGTGACAAGTTGCCCCCGGTGCGTCCGTCTTCTTTGGAGTGTGCGGCTGTGGTGGGTTTACTTTCCACTTTTCAGACAGCACGAACTTGCCTTGTAGGTACTGATCCTCGATCCACCCCTTAAAGACGCAACAATCCTCGATCGGGTGACTTACCGTTTGGTGGTAAGGGCAATAATTGGGATCGTTGACATCGCCTGGTTGCAACGGACGTTTTGGACTCGGCAGATTGATGAGTCTATTGCGCACTGCCAGTTCGAACAGTTTCCTTGTTTTATTCTGAGGAAACGAGTAAGGACGTCCCGGTCTCTCCTCGAGGGATGGGCGTGGTCGCACATTGTTTTGGCGAACAACTGGCTTTAAGTGGCTCGGCTGTTGTTGAGTATTGGCGAGGACGATCGCTTTACCTTTCCCCTTTTCATTTCGAGAGTCCGGTTTTGGAGGAAACGGTCCATGGCCCATCTAGTCCATTTGGGCTAATTTGTCGATCAAGGCCTGGAAAGTGGTCGGCCTGAAGAACATCATGAATTGCGAGATGGTCGCTTGCGGATCAAGAGTGCCCACGAACATGCCTACCGCAGGTGCTTCTTCTATGCGTTGTTCGCATTTCGACCATAGGTTCCGCCATCGTGTTACGTAATGGACCCACGTTTCGCCGGGCCTTATCCTGGCATTAATCAGCGCTGTTATCGGGGTGCGTCCACTAGCACTCGCGAATCTTTGTATAAACAGTAGCTCCATTTCCGCAAATGTTTTAACAGAGTCGTTAGGTAGCTCCGAATACCATTCAAAGGCTGTTTCTGTTAAGCTGCCGACGAATTGGGGAAGCAACAGTTTGTCGTCGCCTCCCGTGTTGCCGCATAAGGCCCTGAATTGAGTGACATGCTGATGGGAATTCCCTGTCCCTTTATATACGTGAAACTTAGGGATCGTATATCCCGGCGGGTAACTGATTTGGTCATACCAGCTCGGATAAGGTCGTCCGGTTCTAGCAATTTGCCCAGCCGCCTCATTCGCCTGATGAGCTCGTATTTGCTGAGCTATATAGTCATCCAGTGCGGCCTTGGAAATGGTTTCTTGCTTGGCTGCTGAAAGAGCCGGAGGAGGATTAGATGTCTCCCCTTTATCGTTTTCAACAATGATTGGAGGGTCATCAGCTGGAGGGTCCGGCTGTAACATCATTCCTATCATGTCTTGGAAGAAGAGCGTCATTTGTTTTATGTTAGCCGCTTGCTCTGCGGCTTCTTTGTCCTTCTTTTCGAGGACTCTACGTAGGTAGTCAGCGTCAGTTTCTTGTTCGTGTCGCTGTTCTGATAATGCCTCCGAGCTTTCTTTTGGCCCGGTAAATGCGGCCATTGCAGTCATCATTTCCTGAAGCTTCTGCTGCTGTTCTTGGGCTTTCGTCACGGATCGGGTGAGTGGTCGGTGACCCGTCGCGGCGCGGCTGTCCTCTTTCCCGGATGCCATATAAACAGTATGCACCACTATGCCCCCAGACTTGGGGCGTTTGTGCTCAGCGCTTTTACGGTTCGCCATATTCACAGGGGCTTTTTGCGGCCTCCTTTTCTTTTGAGTGACTGACGCCGAGGGTGTCGTTGCAGTGGGCACCCAAGTAGCCGTTGCTTTTCCTGGCCTGCCAGAGTAGTTTTTCTCCTGCCGAACCTTCATCTCTTTCTATCGGCGGAGATAGTTTTCATCAATCACCGACTCTGGGACCTGTCGCCAAACCTTGTAAATTTTAGAGGACAGCCGTTGAGGGGGCTGCTCTAGCTTTTTCTCAGGAGTATTCTTCACAGGTGAAGGAGTTCGCTTCAGCACCGCAGTAGGAGAGTTTCTGCGCACCGTGTTCAGCAATTCAAAGCTGTTCCCGGTTGGAACAACAGCAACAATCTCCACAGTTGGAGCTGGCGGAGTTATCCCAGAGGGGGAGTTGCCCCCAGCCTTCTTCACTCGGCGCCAGTGGCGACGTCGAGCATGTCGTGCGGATGAGATCACCTCCGTTGTTGGATAAGCTTCTTCATGCCCCCTCTGGGCAGCTTTGATGACCTCGCCTGGAGCAGCAACCGGAATGGCCAGCCTTGTAAAAACTGACTTCTTGGAAGGAGGAGCCTTTCCAATGATTTCGTCCGCTTGAGCCAGGGTGGCTATCTGCTTTGGGATGGCCGCTTCGGGTATCGCGGGCTTGTAGACGTTCTGGCCCAGTTTGTTGAAAGCTGAAGTGTTGGAGTTGGGCGACCCGTTGAGAGGGGCCGCGGCAATGGTAAGTCGATCCAAGACCGACTTCTTCAGGGCTTCTTGCAACGTCATTGGGGCATTGAAGCTCATCGGTGGGAGCATGGTCCCGAAGAATAGTCCAGTGGTGGCTTGAGTTACTTGCTCCACTGGCATCTTGAAAAGGGAGGCCGCTTGGGGCTCATAAGTCACTCCTCCAGTAAGGACGGAGCGAGAGTTGCAGTTGCAGGTAGTGCAGTTTGAAGCCATTGATCTTCTGTTTTCTGCACGGAGAAAGACACCAAGTCTTAGTACCTCGAATCCACAGGCAACCACAGCAAACCACGATTCATTCGCGAACACGACACACGAAGTGTGGAGTGGAAAGAGGAAGAGGTCCCACCGGGCGTGCCAGAATCTGTTCTCCTCCGAACGGCGGCCAAGACATGGGCGTCTCGCCTGAGGTTCGGGGCAGATGCTATTTGGTTTTATCCGTCCACCTCTCCGAAGATGCCAAGTTGATTTATGGCACCATGTATCGAAGGTTTGAACGGATGCGGCCGATGTAGCAAACTTCGTTAGATTCCCCCTCGCTCGAGGGGTTTTTGATTGTGGGGACGCTCTTCCCTGCAGGCGCAAGCCCCTGCAGTTAATTACGCTACCGCATCGCGGTAACAACTTTCTCCTTCTCCAGCTGGTCACTTCGTGTCGTGAGTATTTGTTTTGTTTGTGGTTGCCCGTGGATTGTATACGGAGACCAATTTATGTCGTCGCCCGTAGGACGTGGATTAGTCCAAATCCGTGTTTTCTTAGATTTGAGTTTGGGGTTTTGGTTTGAGGATACATTAGCCATATTTGAGGCTAAGATCAACTCAAACGTTTGTTAAGGATACGTTAGTCCAGTTTGAGACTAAGATCAACTTAACGGGATCGTTTAGATCCGACAAAAGAGAAATTGGGGGCTCGATTGTTCCAGTTTAGGGACATAGTGGTCCATTGCATGCATGGCCGTCGGGACCCATCACCTCTCTGACGACGTTGAAGGATTACAACGACAGATGTCAGAGGAGTTCAGAGATGTACCCTTGAGCCAAAGTTGATTGGGGGATCTAGAGTCCAATTTGGGACTAAAGTCTGTTTGAAGGTTTAAGGATGCGTTAGCCATATTTGAGGCTAAGATCAACTTAAACGGGATCGTTTAGATCCGACAAAAGAGCATTTGGGGGCTCTATTGTTCCAGTTTAGGGACATAGTGGTCCAACATTCCCATTTTGGGGACGGATGTTAGTTTAAGGACATGTTAGCCATATTTGAGGCTAAGATCAACTTAAACGTTTGTTAAGGATACGTTAGCCTAATTGCCAGACTAAGATCAACTTAACAGGATCGTTTAGATCCGACAAAAGAGCATTTGGGGGGCTCTATTGTTCCAGTTTAGGGACATAGTGGTCCATTGCCAATTTAGGGACGTGGTGGTCCAAGTTCCAGTTTAGGGACGTGGTGGTCCATTGCCAGTTTAGGGACATGGTGGTCCAAGTTCCAGTTTAGGGACGTGGTGGTCCATTGAATGTATGGTTGTCGGGACCCATCACCTCTCTGAAGACGTTGAAGAATTATAACGACAAATATCAGAGGAGTTCAGAGATGTACCCTTGAACCAATGAGTTGGTTGAAAGAGCAGATGTGCTCAGTTCAAGATGATTTGAGGACTTATGGCCAATTTGGGCTAAGTCCAATTAAGTTAGAAATATCGGCTCTTGTTGGACCATTAAACATTTGTCTGGGTTCAAACCAACATTATTTAGCAATGCTAAACATTTTCATCTTTGATTTTCTCAGTTCGGAGATTCATTTGGAGGAGGGACTTTTGCCTCTGGAAAATTAGCCGATTTGGCTAAAAGTAGTATTAAACACTAGAGAACAACAGCGTTAAACACTGGAGATAAAACTCTCAAATTAGTGTTAAACACTAAAAGACAATCAGTGTTAAACACTGGAAATATAATCTTCAATTTAGTGTTAAACACTAGAAACAATCAGTGTTAAACACTGGAAATATAATCCCCAAATTAGTGTTAAATACTAAAGAAAGAGGGGTCACGTGTGGACATGTGAGAGCGCCCAAAGGGGGGACCAGATCTCTTTCTTCGTTATGCAATTAAGTGTTAAACACTTTTTATTTCCTGGCCATCACGTGTGGGCACGTGATAGGCATCCACCCATTGGATATTAAAGGGATTTGTTAGGGGTCACGTGGGGACACGCGAGGGCACCCTAAATGTGGAGCCAGATCTCCTTTTGTTTTATCCTCAAATCTGCGAATAAGTGTTAAACACTTTTCATCTTTATTTTAGAGCATCACGTGTTGGCACGTGATGGGGATTTATGCATCGATAATTACAGCACTTGCTGAGGGGTCACGTGGGGACACGTGAGAGCGCCCAAAGCTTCTTTTCTTTTGTTTTTTCTTTCTGCATTTTGGGAGTCACGTGAGAGAACGTGAGGCATTGCCTCAAAGCTTCTTTTCTTCAGGGATCTTTTCAAGGATCACGTGGGGGCACGTGACCCTAGTTCTTTTCATGAACAGAGATCTTTTAAGAATTGAATTCTCTGTAGGGTTAAACCCTAATTATGATTTTGGAGAAATTAAATTCCTATTGTGACAGAATTAAATTCTTATTTAGGATAAAACCCTGATTTCTTTTTAAAGGAATTAAATTCCCAGTTATGTAAAAGAATTAAATTCTTGATTAGGGTTAAACCCTAGTTTTGTTTTAGGAGAATTAAATTCTCAAAACTCAATTCCCCTTCTAAGTTTAGGATCTGCATGGCAGGATCTCGACCCGATGAGAATTAAATTCTCAACTTATGGGGAGATGTGCTCTGTGTAGATCTTCAACCAGAAGAAGAACTAAGTTCTTTTTTGTATAAGAGTTAAACTCTTGGATTTTGAGAATTAAATTCTCTGTTTGAAGTTTTGATCCCCTTTCTTTTCTCACCTAGGGTTTTCTTTGTTGAGAATTAAATTCTCCTTTCTTTTCTTCCCTCTGGAGAATTAAATTCTCCTCCCTCTGTTTTTCTCTCCCAAAAAGGTCTCCTTTCTCTTCTCTTCTCTTGACTCCTATTTATAGGAGGAGGAAGAGAATCAATTTGTTTAGCAAATCTTTCATTGAAAGATTTGATTTGTTTTCATAATTAATATGATCATTTAGATCATCTAGTGAATTTTATTCACCGTTGGATTTTAAATCCAAAGATATTATGTTTGTTATTTCCGGTGAGATTTTAGGGGAAATCTTTCCTTGTCTAAGATTTTTCCATAAATTGCTGATATTTAATCACCCTTGGATCTTTAATCCAGCGGTCCCCATAATCTTTTACCATTTGGAAAGATTTAGAGAAATTTAGAATTTTAATTCTATTTCGAAAGATTTTAGAGAAATTTAGAATTTTAATTCTATTAAACTGTAAGGCTTTCAAAGCCTGTCACGTGCTGGCACGTGACCCTTGGTCATGTGTGAGCACGTGACCCCCAAATTGGTTCCTTTAACAGCCGCTTGTTTATATTGTTGTTTCAACCTGTCAACACGTGACCATTGGCCACGTGTAAGCACGTGATACCTCGTTGAGGTATTTTCTGACTTTTAGAATTAAATTCTTTTAAACTATGAGGCTTTCAAAGCTAGTCACGTGCTGGCACGTGACCCTTGGTCACGTGTGAGCACGTGACTCCCAATTGGGTCCTTCTTCAGCCGTTTGTTTTTATTTCTGTTTTAACCATCACGTGTCAACACGTGACCATTGATCACGTGTGAGCACGTGATACCTCATTGAGGTAATTCCTGATTTTTAATCAGGGAACAGTGCATAGCATATTCGCTCATAACTTTTGATCCCGGATGAATTATGAAGCCCATAATATATCAAATCGAAGGGTTTTTCTAGACGCTTTCGATACCATCAGAATTTATTTGTTTCTCATTCGGAAGTTTGTCAAAAAACAGCCCGGAAGATACTGGTTCGCATTTTCTTAAGCGTATCGCTGCCATTTGATACCTTGGGCTCTTTTGCGCAGAAATTGTCACGCCCCGCTTCCCAGAGTACGCAAGATTTGGGCACATGACATAGCCAACCATGCTACCTGTGGATGGGACGCATCCGTCCACAGTCACATTACGGTTGTAAAGATATCAAGAACAGTAAAATAAACTAAACTAATACATGTCCAAATCCATAATAACAAGAATCAATAAACAATAAGTGCGGAAGCTAATGATCCAATACAATGAATGAACAGTATGTCCCATAATGCGGGCTCACATCTGGAAATGAAATGACAGAAATAAACTAAACTCTCAAGAACTCACAGTTCAGCCTGCTGGCTGAAGTACTCCTGCTCGGTCGACGACAAAGGTACGGAATCTGGGCCATGCAAAACCCAGACGTCAGCGCGTCATGATATCAAGTATACAGCATAAACATGGTAATAAACAATGCAAGCATGAACATGAATAAAGCAGTAATAAGAAGTAATAAGCAGGGTAGTGTGCAAAGGTGACTAACTGTCCTATCAGGTTTTCTACTCTATAGTCTTTGAAACCAATTAATGAATCGTCGATGTAACTCAATAGTATCCCGTGCGTGCCCGGGACCACGGTCATAATCCTCGGGGCTGAGTCCGAGACGTGCCGCTAAGCAGTAAAAGGTAGTAGGATAGACGAGTGATGTCAGCATCATCACTCCCGGACCGGCCAAGCCCGTAAGACTGATCAGAACAATGTATCGAACTGTTGAGTTACAAGTCGGTTTCACCTTTGATTTCCCCATACCCCCAAACTATGTATGTCAAGTCAGGTATTCAGTAGTCAAGGACTAATGCCAACGCAAGGTCAAGTAAAGGTAGGTCTGTCTGGATCGACAGCAGGAATGGTTAGGTTTGTCGGCATTAGGCATGAGATCAGGTAACAGGTCAGGTTACTTTCAACAGGTAGAGTCGATATGTACAGGGTGTTGTGTCCGGCGTATCAGTGCATGTGTCAGGTGTATCAAGATCAGTCAATATGTAATGCAATCAGGTATATGATGATAACAGGCATACTAACAAATAATGAACAGTAGCAGGAAACAGTAAATAACAATTATTATTCTATGTGAACACAGTGATGTTTGTATTTTCATATTAATCCGGTTCACGCACCTTTGAGGTGCAAAAGCCACAAGACGAACAAAATCGATAATATACGTAATGGAGTTACATGAATCTGAACTAAGCACAACAATTGTCTCATGAGTGATTTTAACAAATGAAGTGGGGATGATCTACTTGGTTTGATTAGTTAAGTATGAATTAATAGCAGACCGGTTAATACAAGCAATGATTTCATTGATTTAAAGTTACGGATAATCGTGACTAGCAATTCTAAGTTATAAAAGGTATCGATGTTATACTAGTTGTGTGGTTATAACATGATGATTAAGTTGTAGCATGTTAAGCAAGTATTCGGATACTTGCCTCGGCGGTTCCGCAAACCGAAACACGGATGCGGTGTCGGTAGAAACCACGATACGGAAGCACGGGCCACGGATCGAGTCCCAACAGAGATCAACGGAATCACACGGACCAGGGCTTCTCTGGAGCGTCGGGTTCGTCAGACGGCACGGTCGGATCCCGGCAACGACAAAAGAGCGAAGTTAGCAATACGATAAACATACAAGATCAGCGGGGTTTGCACCAAAGGAAGTAAAGGAATGCTTACAGAGGAGGAACAGGGGTAACTATGGTGAGCCCGACGGCGATGGACCCACCGGCGGCGAACAAGAGGTGCAGCGAGGGTGCTGGAACGGCTGGAGGGTTCGGGGTCGCTGGAAAGGGGTGTTGCGGCGAGCTGGAGGAGAGGGTGACGGCGAGGTCTCGACGAGGAGGGTGAAAGGGGGTCGTGGGAGGCTTCGACGGTCAGAGGCGACGTCGACGGCGAGGTCGCGAGGGATGGAGACGGGGCCGGGGTTGCGTGCAGGTGCGGGAGAGAGGAGGAAGGAGGGAGGAGGAAGGCGCGGTTGTCGCGGAGGCGTCGCAGGCGGCGACGGCGAGGTCGCGGTGGCGACGGTGGTGAGGTCGCGGTAGGCTAGGGTTAGGGTTTGAGGGTTCGCTCGTGGTGGGTTAAGGGGAGGAGGCGGCTGTTGCATGGAAATATATATGGAAAGAGAGAGAGAGTGTTGAGATCGAGAGAGAGAGAAAGAGGAGAGAGGCAGAGAGATTTGTGAGGATGAGAGAGAGAGACTGAGGGAAAGAGAGCGGGGCCCACGAGAAGCAATCCTCCTTCGCGATTGGCTGAGGGTTAATCAAAAAGGGAAATTCTGAAGGATTTTGGGGATATGCAGTTAGGGAAAATAGATTAGAAGGTATATAAATATATATTCGATATTAAATTCAAATGGGCCCTTTTTGGCGCGAAATGAAACATCTCCAAATCGCGCCCGGGTTGCGCCCAAATGATCCAAATTCAAATTATAAGATTTTAAGCGGGTTCCAAATTTTGAAAAGAGGTGTTTAGTGATTAAAATGCATGCCCCCAAGTCGGACACTTGCACGCGCGCGTAGTCGCCCAAACTTGCCCGTTCGGCCAAACGGAACGGAATCTCGACACGCGGACGCTACCACGCGACTAGTGGCGACGAGTAGGCCAACATGGACATCTTAAATTTCATTTTCGGAGTTAAAATTTGTTATGTGCCAAAATGACTAAACCGGGTAAAATTTAGCAATAAACACCAGAAAATCAGGAAAATTGGAAAGAGCAATAAATAACCATTAACTAGTAATATACATAGTATAATTGGGCTCGGGTGTTACAGAAATTTTTGGCGGGAACAACAGGTAGCATGGTTGGCTATGTCACGTGCCCATCTTAGCGTACTCTGGGAAGCGGAGCATGACATGGTTCTTTTGGTATCAGAACCATAGGATCTAGGTTAATCGGGTTTGATTCTTTTGTAGTTGGGTATTGGACCCAATACACGAATCAGAATACTCGTGATTAGGAAACATGTCCTGCCACCTTACCGTCTTGCCATTTTTGAATCTTAACCTCCTCCTGATTATACTTTTACGATATGCAAACCTCCTTTGCATATTGACTCGAGACCTGGTTTCCTTTGGTTATCTCTAGAACTTAGGCGACTTGGGTGGAGTTATGTAATTGTAGCTATGATACCGTGGCATGGTTACAATGCGGTACTCTATTTAAGTAACTTGGAGTTCTAGCCTTGATTCATATCCTTAACCTACATTTTGAATCTGTTGTCATGCTAACCCTTTTGGTGCTTTGATTTCAGGAATATGACAGAAAAGAATCTGAAAACGTATCAAAGGCGTGTTGACGAAGCCGTTATACTTGGAGTAATACGTGGGATGTTGGAGAACCAAAGGCGGCAGACCGAGCTGAACCAGCAGCAAGCTGACTCTTTACAGGAAGGTTTGCGGACCGTTCAGCAATCCGTGAACAATGTTGTGGCCAGACCAGTGGATCGTGTCGGAACCGTAGCGGATTTCAGGAGACTGGGTCCGTCTGCCTTTACTGGCCAGGAGGAGCCGTTGCCAGCGGAGCAGTGGTTGGTTGATACGGAGAACCTACTCATTGCAGCACAGATCCCAGAAGATAAGAGGGTGGATGTGGTACGCATCCAGTTGGTAGACTATGCCCTTAAATGGTGGCTGGTGGAAGAAATTCGCTTGCCCAAGCCGATCCGTTAGGCGGATTTTTCGAAGAGTTTCTTGGAGAAGTTCTTCCCGCGGACTGCACGGGAGGAAATGGAAGAAAGGTTCATCAGTTTGAAGCAGAACGGCGCACCGGTAGATATACATGCGGCTGAATGGACGCGGCTCAGTAGATTCGCTTGACCTCTGGTTGCCAACGATGCTGATAGGGCAAGGAGGTTCATGCGCAGTTTGGATGTGGACATCCAGAGGCAGATTGTCTCCCTGGGTTTGACCACTTTCTCACAGGTACTTACAGCGGCCCGAAACAGCAGAGCCTATCTATGAAGACTGGGAGTACACAGCAGACAACAGTTACAGTACGGAAGCCGACTTTTGCACCGAACCGAGCATATGGACACAGAGGTATTCCAGTGAACCGTCGTGGCGTAACACCTATGAAGAAGCCTGCTGTCGTTGATCAAAGAAGGAGCGTGATTTGTAACAACTGCCATTTACCCGGACATGTGCAAAGAGATTGTCGAAAGAGGCAAGGACTTTGTTTGGTTTGTGGATCGGCGAATCATACTATTAACGCTTGTCCGTCGAAGCTTCGCACGAAGGATGATGTTCAGAAGCCGCCGCAGAAACAGTTTCCGGGACAGAAGCAGCTGACTCAGGGACCCAATCAAGCTCGAGCTTTTACCCTGACGGCTGAGGAAGCTAAAGCTTCAGGAGAAGTTTTTTCAGGTATTCTACTTGTTCATGGTTTTCCCGCATTAGCGTTATTCGATTCTAGTGCATCCCATTGTTTTATGTCGTCCAAGTTTATTGCTACACACTCGATCTGTAACACCCGAGTTCATTTATACCAATTCCAGTTTCCGTATTTACCTATCCATGGTCTTTTCTTGATTTAGCGTGTTTGGGTGCGAATGGTATTTTACATATTACTTTGCATTCGACCCAACCCGCTTGCTTGAACTTGTTTGATTCTTATTCATAGATTACCTTGACTTGTTGCATGGACACGTGCATCTCATGTTTAATACATACTGGTAGTTTATCTAGTATCGCATCTTTTATCATATAACAATTTAAGTTGCTTAAAATAATTTAAAAATACATGACATAGCATGCTTGATACCCCTAACCCTGTGGTAGCGTCCTGGCATCGTGTTCTCGTCCCGTTCAGTGAAACGGACGTGTTTGAATGGCTACGCGCACGTTCGTGCGTCCGTTCTTGGGGGTATGCATTTCTGTTATATAATCTTTCATTTTAAATTTTGAAACTGGCTAATAATTTTCATAAATCAAATCCAAAGTTTTGGACCCGACCCAGGCGCATTTCTAAATTATTTTGTATCCCGCCAGATTTTAATTATTTTTTAAATTTCTTAATCCGTTTAAAATATTTTTAACAGCATACGAGATTTCACAGCCAACAAAATTATTCTTTGAACTGTTAAAATCTTTTTTTAAATTTTTCCTAAAACCCTCCCCCATATCTTTTCCCTCTGGGCCAATCAAAACCCTCCTTTCTTATTTACTCTCTCCCTCTTTCTCTTTCCCTCTCCCTCTTTCTCTCTCTCTCTGTTTCTCTTTTTTTTCCCTTTCTCTCTCTCTCTCCTCTCTCCTCTCTCTTCCTCTCTCCCCACTACGCTCCAACTTTCTTTCTCCTCTCTCTCTATCTCTCTCCTCTCGCGATCTCTCCCTCTCTCCTCTCGCGGTGAGCTGAGTCGCGTCACCTCCCGCGCCGCTATAATCACCTCCCTCCTTATTCTCCCTCTCTTCTCTTTTTAAACCGGAGCTCGACGAGAGAAACCCACGAGGAACTCAACCCTAACCCTAGCCGCCTCCTCTGCCTCCTTCTTCCTGACCTCACCTCCGCCCCCGTCTCCATTCTCCTCCTCCTCGTCCTCATCTTCCTTCTCTCTCTCCCCAACACCTCGCCTGCACCCACTAACCCTGCACACACCCATCGCCTCCTCACCGTCGTCTCTTCACGCCGACGACCTCCCTCACTATTTTCTTATCTCCTCCGCTCATCCTCTCCACCTTCTTCTTCTTCTTTCGCCTTCCCGAGCCCCTCTCCTCTTTCTCGAGCACATACTGCAACGCCCACCAAACCCATCTCCTCGTCACCGGCGATCCCTCGACCTCGCCGTCACCACCAGTCTCCTCTCACCTCCACCTTCATCACCTTCTCCTCATCTCCTCTTCCCACTCACCAAAACCTGCACATCCGAGCCTAAACAACGCAAACCCTAATCTAACTCTAAACCCACAGAAACCCCTGCACCCTTGCCGACAACTCGCCTCCGGTGACCCGACATCGCCACCATCTCGTCTCCCCGTTACCAGTGAGCAACCCTCTTCTTCTCTTTCCACTTCTTCCTCTGCCTTTCTTCTCTTCCTTTCTTTTATTACTTTTCTTCTTTTAAAAGGTTACTGTTCTTTTAGTTGCCGAAATCCGGTCGTGCCGACGACGATCCCGACGACCCAGCGAGGATATCTGACCCGTGTGATCCCATCATGCGTTGTTTGGACTCATTCCGTGTACCGTGCGCGCGTTGCGACTTTTCCCGCCGACGCGTGACGTTCCGTATACCGCTTCGTGATCCGATCAAGGCAAGTGAAACTTGCTACATGCTATTTATAGTATTCCATATTTATTGCATATATATATTTTTAAGCATGAAGTTTGAATTTGGTGCCCTATATCACATTTTACCATCCGATGTCCGTTTATATCATTTTGAGTTAATTGTGAAAACACACCCGGTTGCATATTAGATTACAATGTTGTATGCCCATGCCTATATTTATAACATAGTTCTTGGTCGTATAGCCATAGTACGCTTTAAATAGTGTATAACTGTTCAACACCCGTTTGCATCCATCTAACCTGTTTTATATATAATTGCATCCCTAGGCCATTTAATACATGTTAATGTGATTTTAATATTCCATATTCATTTAAGTGTAAGATACTTAATGTTGGAACCATAAGCCTGACTCTAATCGATAACCGTACATCCATATAGTTTAACCTGTACCTATTTGCATATCATATTACATGTTCCAGTTTATTGTGCTATTAGTAACCATGCTTGTTTTGTATACCCATGCTTATGCTAGTTGATTATGAGCACCCACATGATATCTTATATATCCTGACATGACTTGTTACACCTACTACCTGACCCGACATGGTATCGTGCACCTCTTGATATGATATGATACCTATACTACCTGGCTTGACCTGATGTACCATGGCTTTACCTGTTACCTGATCTTGTGTCTAATGCCAACAAACCTGACCTGTTGTCCTTACGGACCATTCCTATTGTCTATCCAGACAAATCTGTACCTGCCTGATCCTGTGTTAGCATCAGGTTTAGATCACTTAATACCTGACTTGAACACATATAACTTGGGGGTATGGGGAAATCAATGATGAAAACGAACTTGTAACTCAACAGTGTGCTACCTTTACTGATCAGTTTTAGAGGCTAGGCCAGCCTTGGGATGATGCTGCTGACATCATCCATCATATCCACTACCTTTTAGAGGCTAGGCCAGCCTTGGGATGATGCTGCAGACATCATTCATCATTACCCCTTTTCCTTTAGTGCCTAGAGGCATGTCTCGGTTTCAGCCCGAGAATCTTCACCGTGATCCCGGGCACGCACGAGATACTATTGAGTTACATTGATGATTCATCAAATTGATTTCAAAGACTTAAGAGTAGTTAACCCAATAGACCAGTTTAGGTTACTCACTACACATTACCCCACTGTTCTCATTTATATCACTGTTATGCCTGCTTTATGATTATACTTGCACGTCTTGCTACTCTGTTTATATATTATTTCTTGATGTTATGACGCGCTGACGTCCAGGTTTTGCATGGCCCAGATCCTCTACCTTTGTTGCAGACTGATCAGGAGTATTGTCACTGTTAGACCGAGCGGTGAAGATCCTGTTAGTATGCAGTTTTACTTTTCAGGTGTTTCATTTATTGTATCTTTTGCTTCCGCATATTATCATTTCTTGACTCATTTATTCTGGCTCATGGACATGTACTAGATAGTTTAGTTTACTTTCCTGTTCTTGATATCTCTACAGCCGTAATATGACTGTGGAATGATTTTTCCTATCCACAGGTAGCATGGTTGGCTATGTCACGTGCCCATCTTAGCGTACTCTGGGAAGCGGGGCGTGACACGATCACTTGCACGACCCTGTCTAGTTTCTGGGACATACACACTGGGAATGGGAAGATCATATCTAGTAGAGAATGTAAGGATTGTGCAGTTGTTGTTTGCGGACGGGAGCTTTTTGCAGATTTCTTGGTGATTGATACGGGCAGCTATGAAGTCGTCTTGGGAATGGATTTTCTCGGCACTTTCCATGCTCACATTGATTGTAGGGCAAAGAAAGTAATTTTCCAGATTCCCGGACATCCAGAGGTTATCTTCACTGGAGGAAGCAGTTCTGTCGGGCCAGTCGAGTTTAGGGCTAGGCCGACAGCTAATGTTCTTTCGTCGATGGAGGTTGCTAAAGATGAAACGCCAGCTGTTGTTCGAGATTTCGTGGACGTGTTCGAAGACATATCAGGTTTACCGCCGAAGCGAGATGTGGAGTTCGCGATTGATCTTGTCCCTGGTGCAGCGCCAGTTTCTAAAGCGTACTATCCAATGGCACCAGTGGAGTTGGAAGAAGTTAAGAAGCAGCTTACTGAATTACTCGAGAAGGGTTGGATTCGAAGCAGTAACTCGCCTTGGAGAGCTCCAGTTCTTCTAGTCAAGAAGAAAGATGGCACAAAGAGAATGTGCATCGATTATCGAGAATTGAACCGGGTGACTATTAAGAACAAGTACCCGATCTCTCGCATTGGCGAATTATTTGAGCAGCTCAGTGGCTCGAGGGTATTCTCGAAGATGGATTTGCGATCCGGATATCATCAGATCCGAGTTAAAACAGAGGATATTTGCAAGACGACGTTCCGAACTCGGTATGGACATTACGAGTATTTAGTGATGCCCTTCGGAGTAACGAATGCACCGGCGATATTCATGGACTTGATGAACCGAATATTTTCACCATTCTTGGACCAGTTTATTATGGTGTTCATTGATGATATTCTGGTCTACTCGAAGAGTAATGAAGAGCATGCAGAACATTTGAAGATCGCACTGCGGACGTTGAGGCAAGAAAAATTATATGCAAAGATGAGCAAGTGCGAGTTTTGGCTGGATGAAGTAAAGTTTTTGGGGCATGTCGTGTCTGGCGATGGAATAGCTATTGATCCCGAAAAGATTGCAGCAGTTCGATATTGGCCGATTCCGAAGAATGTTGCGGAGATAAGAAGTTTTCTTGGACTCGCCGGGTATTACAGAAGGTTCGTGGAGAACTTTGCCCGTCTGGCGGAGCCTTTGACCAAGCTTACGCGTAAGGAGGTACCATTTGTGTGGACGGATAAGTGTGCGTCAGCTTTTGAGGCGTTGAAGCAGAAATTGATAACCGCTCCTATTTTGACCGTGCCAGACAGTTCCGGAGGATTGGTGATTCACAACGACGCATCTGGGAAAGGATTGGGATGTGTTTTGATGCAGCATGAGAAGGTTATAGCGTACGCATCGAGACAGTTGAAGACCCATGAGAAGAATTATCCAACTCATGACTTGGAACTTGCGGCGGTGATTTTCGCTTTGAAAATTTGGAGACACTACCTTTTGGGCGAAAAGGTCGAGGTTTTCACCGATCATAAAAGCTTGAAGTATGTGTTCACGCCGAAGGAGCTTAATATGAGGCAGCGTAGATGGTTGGAGCTGATGGCTGACTACGATATTGATCTTAAGTACCATCCGGGGAAAGTTAATGTTGTGCCGGATGCGCTTAGTTGGTTGCCAGCAATTCACATGCTGACTACACAGAAGGAACTTATTGAAGACTTTCGAAAATTTGATTTGGAGATTGTGCTACCGCATTCTTCGGGACAGTTGATGCAGCTGCAAATACAGTCGTCGTTGATCGAGAATATTAAAGCAGCGCAATTGCAGGACCCAAGATTGCGGAAGTTTCGAGAACAGGTTGAAGCTGGACTTCGAACAGATTTATTGATCCATGAAGATGGTTCGTTGAGATATGGTAGTCGGTTGTGTGTGCCAAAGGGAGATATTCACGAAGAACTTATGAAGGAGGCGCACAGTTCAGCATATTCCGTACATCCAGGAGGCACGAAGATGTACTGAGATATACGATAGCAATTCTGGTGGGAAGGTATGAAACGGGAAATTGCTCGTTTTGTAGCAAGGTGCTTGGTGTGTCAGCAGATTAAGGCTGAACATCAAAGGGTTGCTGGTTTATTGCAACCACTTCCGATTCCTCAGTGGAAGTGGGAACATATAACCATGGATTTCGTGACGGCTCTACCGCGGAGTCCAAAAGGCAACAATGCAGTTTGGGTGATTGTTGATCGTTTGACCAAGGCAGCTCATTTCATCCCTTTCCGGGTTGGTCAATCAACAGAAACTTTGGCAGAACGGTACATGCAGGAGATTGTAAGGTTGCATAGTGTGCCGGTGAGCATCGTGTCCGACCGTGACACTCGTTTCTTATCACACTTTTGGAGGAGTTTACAGGAAAGTTTGGGGACTCGTTTAAACTTTAGCACCGCTTATCATCCTCAAACAGATGGCCAGTCGGAGAGAACGATCCAAACTCTTGAAGATATGTTGAGAGCTTGCATGTTGGACTTCAAGGGTTCGTGGGAGGATCATCTACATTTGGTGGAGTTTTCTTACAACAACAATTTCCAGGAGACTATTCAGATGGCTCCATTCGAAGCTTTATATGGTCGCAAGTGTCGTTCACCTGTTTGTTGGGAAGATGTTGATGAACGAAGATTGTTGGGACCAGATTTGGTCGTGCAGACAGTTGAGAAGGTTAATACTATCCGAAATCATATGAAAGCAGCACAAGACCGACAGAAGAGTTGGGCAGATACGTCGAGAAGACCTCTATAGTTCGCCGTGGGTAATTTGGTATTCTTGAAGATATCACCGACTAGAGGGGTGATTCGTTTCAGAAGTCGAGGAAAGCTCAGTCCTCGATTCGTTGGAACTTTTGAGATTTTGGAGCGTGTTGGTGAGGTAGTATATCGATTGGCGTTGCCGCAGTCCTTGGCGAATATTCATGACGTGTTTCACGTATCTCAACTCCGTAAATATGTTCGAGATGAAACACATGTGTTGGATCATTCGGAGCTAACTGTACGAGAAGATTTGACTTTTGAGGAGCGACCGGTGTCGATCGTGGATCGAAGAGAAAAGGTTCTTAAGAACAAAATTATCCCTCTTGTACTTGTTTCTTGGGGTAATCGCTCACATGGAGAGTCAATTTGGGAACAAAAAGATGAAATCCGGCAGAAGTTTCCGCATCTATTCTTGTAGTTTGATGGATTGTTTATCCTTTCTTGTTCTTGTAATTTCGAGGACGAAATTATTTTTGTAGTTGGGTATAATGTAACAACCGAGTTCAGTTATACCAATTTATGTGCCATATTTGTTTGTTTGTGGTGTTTTATTGATTTATCATGTTTGGATGCGAATGATAGTTCATTTTTACATTGCATTCGACCCGACCCGCTTGCTTGAACTGGTTGATTCATATTCCTAAACTATCATGTCCTGTTAATTAGACACGTGCATCTCATGTATACTGCATTTTAACATTTCACCTAGCATCGCGTATTTTTACATGTAACATTTTAGATCACGTAAAATAAATTAAAATTGCATTTCATAGCCTATATGATACCCCTAACCCCGTGGTAGCGTCCGCGCATCGTGTTCTCGTCCCGTTCAGTGAAACGGACGTGTTTGGATGGCTACGCGCACGTACGTGCGTCCGTTCTTGGGGGTATGCTTTTTCGTTACATAATCTTTCATTTCAAATTTTGGAGCTTACAAATAATTTTCGTATTTTAAATCTAAATTTTTAGACCCGACCCGGACGCATTTTGAAATACTTTTGTATCTCGCCAAAAATCATTCATTTAAAATCTTTTAATATTAAACAAATATATATTTTTCTGTTTACCCAAACCAATGAAAATCTTTTAAAATTTTTTTCTTTAAAATATTTTCCCAACCAATCCCAGCTTCCCTTATTGTGCTGGGCCCCACCACCACCGAGCCATCTCCCTCTCTTTCCCTTTCTCTTTCTCTCTCTTTCTCCGCAACTCTCTCTCTCTCTTCCCTTTCTCTCTCCTCTCGCGCTCTCGCGCTCACCTCTCGCGATTACTGTTCGCATCTCGGATCGCGTCACCTCCCTCTGATGTGATCACCTCCCTTAACAACTCCCTTTATTTTTCTCTTCTTCCTCCTATAAAACCCCCGAGCCTCCTCTTCGTAACCCATCACCAACACAAACCCTAAACCCTAAAACTTCATAACTTCATTACCCTCAACTCACCGAGCCTCCTCTTCCGCCTCTTCGCCATCTCCTCCTTCTCCTTTCCATTCCCGAGCCTTACCTGCATCCACAAGAACCCCAAGAACCCATCGCCACCACCTCATCCCGTCGCCGACCACCTCTCGCCGTCGCCATCTCTCTTCTCTCTCCTTTCTCTCCTCTGTTCTCCGCCCTTCACAAGACCCCTACGCCAACACCCTAGCAAACCAAACCCTAGCGTAACCCTAACCGAACCCCTAGCAACCAAACCTCATCGCCGGAGTTCCTCCGATCATCACCGTCGACGCCATCGTTCCTCTGAATACCTAGTGAGCAATTCTTCCTGTCTCATTCTTCCTCCTCCTTTCCATTCTTTATTTCTTCTTTCTTTCTATAATGTTTCTTTTCTTTTTTTTTAATGTTAATGTTCACTGTTCTTTGATTGTCGGAATCCGGCCGTGACGACGTCGACAATCCCGACGACCCAGCGAGCATACCTGACCCGTGTATTCACCTTGTGCGTTGTCTGGATTCGTTCCGTGTACCGTGCGCGCGTCGCAACTTTTTCCGCCGATGTGTGACGTTCCGTATACCCGTATCGTGATCCGTCTAGGCAAATGAAACTTGCTACATACTATTCATAATATTTTATACTTATTTGATTACATGTTAAACCTATAGATTTAATCCAGTGTCTCATGTTACATTTTAACATTCGATGTCCATTTTATCATTTTAGATTCATAACTTGGAACATACCATGTTGCATTTTGATTTACTATACCTAGTACTCACATCCATATTTAAATCACATAATAATTATTTATATAGCCCATAGTGCCCTTTTAATAGTTTCTACCCGATCGGACACCCGTTTGCATCCATTTAACATATTTTATGTATAATTGCATCCCTAGATCATTTAACCCATAATAACGAGATTTTAACAATCCATATTTGTTAAAGTGTATTTTACTTAATGTTGGAACCATAACTCTACCTCTAATCATAACTGTGCATCTTTATGCCTTAATCTGTACCTGATTGCATATCACATTACAATATTCCATTTTATTGTTCCACTAGTACCCCATGCTTGTTTGTATACCCATGCTTATGTTAGTTTGATTATGAGCACCCACATGACATTTTGTGCACCCTGACATGACTGTTACACCTACTACTTGACATGACATGGTACCGTGCAACTCTTGACATGACATGATACCTATGTACTACCTGACTTGACCTGATGTACCATTGCTTTACCTGTTACCTAATCTTGTTACTAATGCCAACAAACCTGACCTATTGTCCCTACGGACATTTCTTGTTGTCTATCCAGACAAACTTGTACCTGCCTGATCCTGCGTTGGCCTTAGCTCCAGATTATTTAATACCTGACTTAAACACATATAATTTGAGGGTATGGGGAAATCAATGATGAAACCTGACTTTTAACTCGACAGTTCGCTACCTTTACTGATCAGTTTTAGAGGCTAGGCCAGCCTTGGAATGATACTGCTGATATCATCCATCATTACCCACTACCTTTTAGAGGCTAGGCCAGCCTTGGGATGATGCTGTTGACATCATTCATCGTTACCCCTTTTCCTTTTAGTGCCTAGCGGCATGTCTCGGTTTCAGCCCGAGAATCTTCACCGTGATTCCGGGCACGCACGGGATACTATTGAGTTATATCGATGATTCATTAAATTGATTTCAAAGATTGAGAGTAGTTAACCCAATAGACCAGTTTAGATTACTCACTACACATTACTCCACTGTCCTTACTTATATCACTGTTATGCCTGTTTCATTATTTAAACTCATACCTGCATGTATTGCTACCCCTGTTTATAGTATTGTTTGATATTATGACGCTCTGACGTCTGGGTTTTGCATGGCCCATATTTCTTGCCTTTGCTGTAGTCCGAGCAGGAGTATTTCAGTCAGCAGGCTGAGCAGTGAGGACTTGCTATTAGTTAGTTCATTTACTTCCGGTATTATTTCATTCCTGATGTGAGCCCGCATTATGGGACGTACATTCCAGTTTATTCTTGTATTGGATCTTTTGCTTCCGCATTATTTTATTCTTGACTCGTTTTATTTGGCTTATGGACATGTGTTAGATAGTTTATTATTGTTCTTGATATCTCTACAGCCGTAATATGACTGTGGATGGATATTTTCTATCCACGGGTAGCATGGTTGGCTATGTCACGTGCCCATCTTAGCGTACTCTGGGAAGCGGGGCGTGACAGCCTAAAAACTCGATTAGTGGCCAAAAGATTTACTCAGTAGTATAGTCTGGATTATGTTAAGACTTTTTCACCCGTTGCCAAATTGCCCTCGGTTCGTGTTTTTCTATCATTGATTGTTTCTAAAGCATGGCCACTTTATCAGCTTGATGTGAAAAATGCATTTCTTAATGGCGATCTTTCAGAGACTGTTTATATGCAGCAGCCTTCAGGCTTTGAACGACCGGGGAAATCTATGATTTGTCTTCTATATAAATCGCTGTACGGATTGAAGCAGTGACCGCGTGTCTGATTTGAAAAGTTTTAGTATGGTTCTACAACATATTGGCTTCAAACACAGTAACGCCGACACATCTCTCTTTACACATAATCGTCCACAGGGCAGGGTAATTGTGTTGTTGTATATTGATGATTTTATCATTACTGGAGATGATTCTGTTGGTATCTTTAAGGTAAAAGAACATTTGACTTCACACTTATATACCAAGGACCTTGGGCCACTTAGATATTTCCTTGGAATTAAAGTATCATAGAATTCTAGTAGATTACAGATTTCTCGATGCAGGTATGCACTTGATCTTCTATCTGAGACGGGATTTCTTAAATGTAAACCAGTAAACACCCATATGGATTCCTCGGTCAAACTATCTCGATTGAGCTCTCTCTCGGATTCTCCACTACCTAATCCAGGACGATATCGACGTCTGGTTGGAAAAATTATTTATCTCACTGTCACCCGCCCTGATATTGTCTTCGCCGTTAGCACAGTAAGCCAGTATATGCAGAATCCTTTGACCTCACCTTAAGAAGGTTGGGCATATTCTCAGATATATCAAAAGTTCTCCAGGACAGGGTCTTCTTTACAAATCATCTATGTTGTCGCTCACAGCCTTTACGGATGTTGATTTTGCTGGATCTATTGATGATCGTCGTTCCACGAGTAGTTATTGTGTCTTCTTGGTAGGAAACCTGGTTACATGGAGTAATAAGCAAAATATAATGGCTCATTCTTCTGCAGGGGATGAGTATAGATCTATGACGCATACATTTGCTGAATTGATATGGATTACCTCTCATCTGACAGATCTTGGGGTTCTTTGTTCTCTTCCAACTACTCTTCTATAATAACAAGGTCGCAACCCACATTGCTGAGAATCCAGTTTTTCATGAGCGGACCAAACATATTGAAATAGATTGTCATTTCATTCGTGATAAGATGACAGATAAGATGGTTGCACTCCAACATGTTTCCTCTTCAACTCAACTGGCAGGTATCCTCACCAAAACTCTTTCTCGATCGGTTTTCGCTCGTTTTCTATCCAAACTTGGCATGATTGACATCTATACTCCCGCTTGCGGGGATGTTAAGAATATAATTAATTATTATATATTAATTATGAATATATATATATATATATATATATAGATATATATATATATATTGACTCTTGTTTAATTATGCCAATAAAATGATCTCCTTTTGATTGTTTTCAATTTCTATTATCCCATACAAACTTTATGACAATAAAACATCCTTGTTATGTTTATATTTTGTTTCTTAGAGTTTTTATTAATCTAATTTTCCATCATTATTTTATTTACTATTTAAAAACATCTTGACGTTTTTTGCCACTAAAGCCCGTTGAAGCTAAAGCCCCGTTGTTCCGCTTCGCTACTACGCTACGCTTTCCGCTTTCCACAACATTGTAAAGGGATGGCTGAACATAAGCTACTATGGGATTAAGAGGGTTATTGCAGCACTTGTTCCTCTTCTTCAGCCATGGCAATCACCTAGGATTGTGAAAGTGTCTTCTCGCTATGGAAAGCCAAGTCTAAGTAGAAACCTATCTTGAACTTTCCTTTAATATTATTTAATATTAGCTATGGTTTTAAAAATACTAATTCTAAAATTCAAAATTCAAAAACACAAATTTTGAGGTGTGGCGTCTCCATATTTCACTGTTACTTAGGATAAGCAAGAATTTGAAAGTGGCACCACTGTCAAATTATGTTCTGTGACGAATGTCTATCACGTTTGTCGTACGTTTTGTTTATATTGATCGTTGTAATAACTTTTCTTTTCAGTTAATCCCTAGTGAGAACATACGAAAAGAAATGAGTATTATTGATGGGCTGACAGAAGAGAGATTGGATCAGGTGCTCAAATCATTTCTAAATGATTTTAGGGTTTTTTTTTGAATTATTATGAATTTAAAATTATATTATGAAAATAGGGGGAAAAAAATTATAATTAGCAAAATAGGATGGTTTCACCCCACCCCGCTGGCCCGCCCCCACCCCCACCCCCACCTCCAGTATAGGGGGCGGGTTCTGGGAACCCGCCCCCTATACAAATGTATAGGGGGCGGGTTCCCAGAACCCGCCCTCTATAGTTTTGTATAGAGGGCGGGTTCTGGAAACCCGCCCCCTATACATTTGTATAGGGGGCGGGTTCCCAAAACCCGTCCTTTTTTTTTAAAAAAAAATTAATTTAATTATTCATTATAATTATTACTGATATAATTATAATATTATTATTATTATTATTATAATTATAATTATAATTATAATTTTTAAAAATAAAATAAAATTCAATAGACCAAAAAATAATAAATCCATCAAATTAAATAATAAAATTTCACTATATCAATTTTTTTTTACAGAATAAATCCGTCAAAATTTACAATGCCAAAAAATCCTATCTATTTGTAAAATGTAAATGCTATATCGACGGTCAAATTTATAATGACAAAATGAATCCGTCAAATTTATAATACAAAAAAATCTGAGTGCACTTGTCACGATCCTGAAGGTCCCGCCCCTGATGCATATCCTGGACATCTGGTCCTATAATGGTCTGGTTGTTTGCATAGGCTACATCTGGATTGCCTTTGCTGAGGATCAGCATCCATTGTCATTCGATCTCGACGTACCTTAGGTCTTCCGGGCCTTATATTTTTTTCTGGCGGTAATACAGTCGGTGTTTGTCTGTTGGCAGTATAATAGTGCCAATAGCGACTGTCCGGTATAGGATGAAATTTTGGATCGTATGCACCTTGGTAATTAGAAACTGTATAGTAATGGGAAGCAAAATTGTAATGTGAGGTATGCATACTGCTCGCAGCAGCAATTGCGTGGGCACAAGGTAAATGTTGTTGCTGGAAAAGACCGCATGTACACGAAGAGAGCCCTTCATCTCTAAAGTTCACGGTATATTGATTCCCATTACCGCCCGTCACCTGAAACTCCGCCGTGTCAAACCTTTCGGATCTGTAGTATTGTGCTCTGCGCTCTCTTTTCCGAAAGATATCTTCGTAATACGCGGTGAGCGGAGTGTCCATCGCCAAGGACTTTTCTCTTCTGTGCACAAAATAAGTATTCATCCGGAAAAATGTTCGAACAATCAACCCCTGTATCGGTAAGCCTCTAACCCCTTTAAGGACCCCGTTGAAGCTTTCAGACATATTAGTCGTCATTAGGAGATATCTGCACCCATCATCATGTGCTTGTGACCACATGCGTACTGGATACTCATCTAACCACGCTTTCGCGGCTTGACTCATCTCCCCAATTTTCGTCATGTATATGTCGTGAACATTAGGGTCAGGCGTTTCACCGGCTCTGTACATAAGTTTATGTAGATCCGAATTTTTAAATTTTCGATCAAAATTTTGCCTGAAATGCGTAGGCAAAACCTATATGGGGTCGTCGGAAATACAGATCTCATTGCAGCTAGTATTCCCAGATGTCTATCAGATATGATGCATAAATCCGTTCTATGAAGAACAGATGGGATATTTTTGAGGTTACGGAAAAACCATGACCAGGATGATGTATTTTCACCCTCGACAATAGCAAATCCCAAAGGAAATATACCGTTATTAGCATCAACACCTGTAGCAATTAACATGCAGCCTCTGTACTTACCGTATAGATACGTACCATCAACGCACAATACCGGCCGACAGTGTGTGAAACCAGCCGCACATGGACCAAAGCACCAGAAAATTCTTTGAAACCTGACAGAGCCCTCGACGTCTATTTCTGTGGTTTTTAACCGGTATACGGTCCCCGGATTTGATGCTTTCATGGCTTCCATAAAAGGGACTAGTGAGTTGTACGAGCTTTCCCAGTCCCCGAATATCTTGCACAAAGCCTTTCTACGAGCATCCCATGCCTTCACATACGAAATCTGAATTTTATGCTCTCCGCTAACCAAGAGCCGTATCTCTCGGAGAGTCATCGCCACATCTGTACGGATCAGGGGCATGATTAGCGAGCAAATGTAAGATGAAGTGCAATTCCGGTGATCCTGTAACATAATAGAATTGATGCAAGTGTGTTCTTGGTTGTATTTCGTGACCTTCCAAGCCTTGGCTCTTTTGGAACAACATGCATGCAATCTCCACTGACATTCAGGAGCTTTCGTACATACCACAGTATAGTACGTCTTATTTGACTCTTCGGTTTTAAATGTAACGTTTTGCTGAATGGACCACGACTTCAGCTTACAAATAAGATCTCCTTTTTCCTGAAACAAATCCCCGACGCTGATGCAATCTTCGCTTGCTGCTGTCGCGTCCAAATAGGGTGCCGTATTTACTTCTGCAACGGCTAAGTCTACCCAACCATCATCTTCCAGCGGATCGAGGCCGGGATCTTCTAGTTCGACAAAATCGTTATGCGCAAGCATACCATCAAAGAATGCTACCTCATTCAATCCAGCAGCATATTCCACGCTATCCTCCCCCTGATGACCTTCACCGATTTCATCATCATCACTGCCACACATATCAATATCACCCGTAGCAACATAAGGCTCGGGTGCAATATATGATGGTTGTGGTCGGTGTAATGTGGATGGTTCGGGGTGAGAAGACCGGAAAGATGTGGACGGACATGCTTGAAATGCGCTGCTTGGATCGTGTTGGAATGATGCGGAGGTGTGGAGAAATCTGCGTTTAGTATATAAATTGTTATTATAATATTATTCCTTAATATTTTCGTAACTAAATCATCACTTGTTTCAAATTTATTTACCTGTGGAAGGCTGTGTATGGTAATTCTTGATGTTCTTCTGGGGTGCATGTAACTGCAGCAGTCGACTGGAAGAACCTGGATTTATGCATTTTATTAAATGTTTGAATATTAGTATATAGGTATTACTAAAATGTTTAAATATGGGTTTATAAAATGTTTACCCATGTGCTTGAAGATTTGAATAATGTTGTGTATAGTCATATCCACCGGCACTGACGGCATCATCGTTGACCATGTGACCGTACCCCCAGGAACTATCTCCAGCATTACCATCAAAATTACCCGTTGGAGGGGCATCTGATACTTCCAATTGCTCCTTCTGAACCAAAAGTTCAAAAGAATGCTGGGTGCTCGAGAGACCGAAATCTATCATCGAAGATATTGATGCATCGTCTATAATTTCAACCAATGCATTTCCACTGAACATAGGCCATATACAACTTAACTTAACCCTACTTTCACGGGGATCGTATTTCGTAATTTTGAACACTTTAGCCTCTAGTTCATCATAAGTCGTTGATGCTTCCAATCGCATGATTCGTGCAGACCCGCCCATATACTCGGGACCTTGTGCACTTGTGATAACCTGGCCATCGTATTTACATACAACAAATATACTTGGGGAAGCCATAATCCTGCACAAAAAACAGTTATATTTTTTATGTTGTGTTGAAATTGCAAAAAAATTTCAAACTCGAAGATTGCTTACTTCCAATACTTTATGAACTGTTCTACTGATCGAAGATTGCTTACTCGCAGACTATGGTACTGAACTTCACCTTCGTCTAAAACTCCACACTTACACAAAATTGATAGCGGAGAAGAATTGATCGAAGTAAATGGATAGTGAGCGGTGTAGGATGAAAATTTGACAGAGATGAAATGAAATGGGTAGTGCGGAGACATATTTATAGCGGCAAGATATTGAAGAGAGCGGGTTCTAACAACCCGCCCTCTAATATTATTGAAGAGGCCGGATTTTAATAACCCGCTACAAAATTAATGAAAAGGGCGGGTTCTTGGAACCCGCCCTCTTCAATATGATGTTCTGCAGATTTGACAAGACAATATAAAAAAACAAAATTAATGAAGAGGGCGGGTTCCAGGAACCCGTCCTCTTACTTTCTGAAAACTTTTGTAATTGAAATAGTATTGATGTGACATATCAATATTAATTGCTTAACAAAGGACAAATACAATACACATATCAACGTTACTTCTGCACGCTTACACTTACATTAAATTGATTTGACAAGACAATATAAACAAACAAAATTAATGAAGAGGGCAGGTTCCAGGAACCCGCCCTCTAACTTTCTGAAAACTTTTGTAATTGAAATAGTATTGATGTGACATATCAATATTAATTGCTTAAACAAGTACAAATACAACATATCAACGTTACTTCTGCACGCTTACACTTACATTAAATTGATTTGACAAGACAATATAAACAAACAAAATTAATGAAGAGGGCGGGTTCCAGGAACCCGCCCTCATACTTTCTGAAAACTTTTGTAATTGAAATAGTATTGATGTGACATATCAATATTAATTGCTTAACAAAGTACAAATACAATACACATATCAACGTTACTTCTGCACGCTTACACTTACATTAAATTGATTTGACAAGACAATATAAACAAACAAAATTAATGAAGAGGGCGGGTTCCAGGAACCTGCCCTCTTACTTTCTGAAAACTTTTGTAATTGAAATAGTATTGATGTGACATATGAATAGTATTGATGTGACATATGAATATTAATTGCTAATTGACAAAGGACTATCAACGTTTGACAAAGGACTATCAACGTTACTTGAAAAAGGACAAATAGTACTGAAATAGTACTGATGTGACATCTCACTAATTAATGAAGAGGGCGGGTTCTCTTCTTTGTGAATAAGAACGCTCTCTGTAATTTTTTAAGAGGGCGGGTTCCAGGAACCCGCCCTCTTCATTAATTAGTAATTGATTTGACGAATTATTGAAAAGGGCGGGTTCCTCGAACCCGCCCTCTTTGAACAAAGACGGGTTCCTGGAACCCGTTCACCCTCTCTCTATAAAAGCCGAGCATCCACACTTTCATCAACCACACTTTCACACTTTCTAACTTTCATAAAACTCTCGACAAATCTCTGCTCCAGTACATTTCAATGGAGAATCAACCACTCGACAAATCTCTGCTTGTGCATCAAAACGAACACAGATCGTTCAATATATTACACGGGGAGGAAATATTCTAAACTTAGTTAATTTTTTTTAATTACACCTTTCATTTAATTCTAATAGTTGAAAATAACATTATTTAATTTTGCAGGATGGAGATAATCTCACCGTCGTCACGCATAGCTCAGACAAATGGGTAGTTAGCGACCAACGAATAAACCATCGGCTTAGACGGGCCGGATTTTATGAAGCGTCGTTGATTCGGCATATCCAAATCGACCACGCCCTCGTCACCTCTCTGGTCGAACGTTGGAGAAAAGAGACCCACACATTTCATCTAAGATGGGGTGAGGCCACAATCACACTCCAGGATATTGGCCTCTCACTCGGTTTACGGGTCAATGGGCTTGGGTTGGTCGCTGGAAAAATTGTTGGTCCAGATACCGACCACCCATACTGGGATACATATGCCGAGTCTGCTCTCGGACAGGTAAACAATTTCATTCTGCTTTCCCTATTTAATGTACCTATTTTATGTTTTACATTATTTCTAGCTTTAATATTTAAAAAAATGCTAATATCAGGCACCAGGAGGCCACAGTAAGGAGTATAAAATCAATTTGAACTGGTTAAGAGATACATTTAGTAATATCCCTGATGAAGCCACCGATGAAGTTTTGGATAGACATGCACGTGCCTATATTCTGTACATGATCGGTTCTTGGTTGATGCCGGACCAATCGGCAACGCATGTCCATCCGTTATACCTTGGCTTCCTAGCGGATTTTGATGTCTGTGGCCAATATGCTTGGGGAGCAGGGGTCCTGGCCTTTCTTTATAAGGAACTCGATAAAACATGTGCTCCTACGAAGAATAAAATTTGTGGATGCAGTACATTACTTCAGGTAAATTCTTTATTTTTCACAGCTAGAATTTTGCAATATTAGTTCTCTCTCTTATAATCTGAAACTTTATTTGTAGATCTGGTCGTGGGAGCATATGTATATAGGAAGACCAGAGAATATTAAAATAACTGGCTTGGATATCCCCGGAAAGTCGCTCGGCTGCTGGTGGAATGGGAAGAAAGCGTATAAGGCTCCTCGTCGAGTGCTTAAGTACTATAGAGATGAGTTGGATCGCATGGAGGCGGCTCAGGTAATCATAATTTAGGTAATTTAATTTGTTTTACAATTTTGAAATACCTAAATCACAATTTTTTTACTATGTTATTTGCGCAGTTTCTGTGGACGCCTTATACAGCATATCGTCTAGAAAACTTACCCGGCATCTGTCTCGAAGGAGAGCCGGTTTGGCGGGCTCGATGCCCACTCCTCTGCATCAATGTCGTTGTTATGCACCTCCCGGATAGGGTATTGCGGCAGTTTGATAAATTGCAACATATTCATGTCCCGCCGCCTTCGCCTATGACAGTAGAGGGAGACATGCGAGGAGGAAATACGGAGCGTGATTAGAGGGAGCATCATCATCAGTATTTGCTGAGATGGGAGGATAGGCAGCATAGTATTGCCTTGCAGCATAGTATTGCCTTACAGCAAATAGGTGACCACACAGCTACCGACGCTACCAAAGTATATTTACAGTGGTATAAGCGTGTCACCATAAGATATCTTTCTGCTCCTCCCAAAAACTTCCCAAACATCTCGCGGTACGAGCCTAGAGGCCACATGGAACGAGATTTGGTAAGCCGCCCTCTTTATATCATATTACTTTTTAACATCCGGCGGTATGAGTCAATACTTATTTCTTATTTCTAATGTAACGACAGGCTCGTGGGTTGCATCTCGTACAAACAATGGTGCAGGAACCATACCCGACTGATGCTGGTCCGGCATCTCAGGCTCGATTTTCAAATGTCGACCAATTTATTGGTGATGTATTTGGTTCATATGGTATTTCTCAACATTTATCGCCGGCACGGGAGCCGCAGTATCAACCGGCACCGCAGCCGCAGTATGAACCGGCACCGCAGCCGCAGTATGACCAGGCACCAGAGCCGCAGCATCAAGGAGATCCAGCGCAGCAGGATAAGTGGTTTGGATCACCATATCGTCAGCAGCAACCCTGGCATA
The DNA here is from genome assembly GCA_030015575.1 of Agapanthus africanus. Classification (NCBI taxonomy): domain Eukaryota; kingdom Viridiplantae; phylum Streptophyta; class Magnoliopsida; order Asparagales; family Amaryllidaceae; genus Agapanthus; species Agapanthus africanus. The sequence goes on from JASDDO010000001.1 coordinate 24,308,430, forward strand.
CCGGACAGGCGCAACAACACCAGTCTTGGGGATCAGGTTTTGCAGAACAGCCGTCTTGGGGGTTAGGTTTTGCGCAACAACAGCACCCTTGGGGGTCAGGATTTGCGCAGCAATGGGGCCAAGGTTTTGTGCAAAATCAGCCGCATGAAACCGGGACAGGTTCTTCGCTACAACTGCCCAGTTGGAACACGGATTTAGCGTCCTACGCAAATTTGTTGGGAAGCAGCACATATCCGACACCTGTCCCACATTCAGGTTCAGGATTTGTGGATCAACAGCCTGTCCAAGACGTTGCTGAAGACGAAGCTGAAGCAGAACCCGAACCCGAAGCAGCAGAGCAGACGCCGACGACGCCGCCGCCATCTATCCAAGAAACAGGTGGTTCCTCCAGTCATCCCAGGAGGCATAGGCTTATGTCAAGCCTTCTCGGATTTCATAAAGGAAAAGGAAAAGGAAAAAAATAGTATTTACATTTTACAAATAGATAGGATTTTTTGGCATTGTAAATTTTGACGGATTCATTCTGTAAAAAAAAAAATTGATATAGTGAAATTTTATTATTTAATTTAAATGTTTTTTTTTTGTCTATTGAATTTTATTTTATTTTTAAGAATTATAATTATAATTATAATTATAATTATAATAATAATAATATTATAATTATATCAGTAATAATTATAATGAATAATTAAATTAATTTTTTTTTAAAAAAAAAGGGCGGGTTCAGGGAACCCGCCCCCTATACATTTGTATAGGGGGCGGGTTCCCTGAACCGGCCCCCTATACTGAGGGGTGGGGGCGGGCCAGCAAACCACCCTATTTTGCTAATTATAATTTTTTCCTCCCTATTTTCATAATATAATTTTAAATTCATAATAATTCAAAAAAAAACCATGATTTTAAGGAAGGAAAACTCAAAGCAAATGGTTGGCCAACAAGGCCATCTGCTTACAAAGTCTCTAAAGCAGCAATGAACACCTATACAAAGGTCTTTGCAGAGAAATATAGCGCAATGTGCATTAACTGTGTTGCTCCTGGATTTGTGAAAACAGACATGAATTACAATATTGGAATTTTGACAGTTGAAGGAGGTAAAGGCCCTGTGATGCTAGCTTTGCTTCCTGATGGTAGCCCTTCCGGGCTTTTCTATAACCAAACAATGGTGTCATCCTTTGATTAAGAATTATTCAGTAAATGTAATATATGAACACCACTTTGTGATTTTACCTTCAATAAGTAAAGAAGAATCACTTGTTTGTCCATGTTACCTATATGATGCTTTGTAAAATTTATACCATGAGCAAGAAATATACTGTTACATTCAAGCATGCCACAGGTTGTTGTTCCAACTACATGATGGAACAACTATTACTTGAAATTTTGAGTGCAGTAGCAACAACCTACTTTCTAACTCAAATTGTTGTTCCAACCACATGTTAGAACAACTACTAGTTGGAACCAAACATATATTTTCAGATTTGGGTGTAGTTGGTCCCGTATGGCCCACCAACTACACAAAACCAAACAGACCCTTATTTGGATGGATATCTGAGTCTCAATCAATACACTAGCCTTATCTACTCACTAAGATAACTGCAAATAATGGAAATTTTATATGGTGTGGAGCAGTACACAAGTCTGAGCAAAAGCTGTTCGGCCAAAATTAGAAAGGACTAAATTTCAGTTCACAGCTTAGAATTATGAGCATATGTGCTCGCTGCCTACTTACTAAAAATTTATTTGGCATAAAGAAACTTATTAAGATTTTAGAAATTGCGGTGATTGTTTAGAAATATACTATTACATTCGAGCATGTCACGGGTCGAGTTAACTCGGATTGTAGAAACTGCTATTTCTTATTTCCAAGAAGTCACGGTGAGAATTGGGGGAAAAAACTTCTGCACTGTGGGCAGAAATCTGAGCCTTCTCTCGTGCAACTTTGCTTTCGCTCAACCCAGTATCAGAGTGCTGCTACACAGAAATTCTAAAGTTATGGCAATGTTTAGGGATAACTTTCTATATAGCAACCATCCAATATAAAAGATTGTTTCTTAAAGTGATTCATTTGTTTTTTTCAAGAGCCCACAACTGATGAAATTTTTGTCCTCAATTCTCCTCCACACTCCACTGGTCATTGACTTATTTGGTTGTTATCTTGTCTACTTCATAAGCCAATTAAACATGCAAAGAGAAACACCGCCTCTTCATATGACACATTCCTCTATAAGTTGCATATTCTTAATCTTGGTATCGAAGAAACCATTGAGAAGAGCTATATATTAGTGTTGATTAGCAATTTCCATTGAGAAGAGGTATATATTAGTGCTGATTAGCAATTCCTCTATAAAAATGTTATATTGCTTATGCATGTTTTTTTTTTATATTTCCCGATGTTAGGCTTGCAGTTGTTACAGGAGGAAACAAAGGGATTGAATTTGAGAAATGGAAGCAGCTGGCTTCTAATGGGATTTGAGTTACTTCAACAGTTTGAGATGAGAAGAGAGGTACTGAATCAGTTGAAAAGCTCAAAGAATCTGGACTCTCTGATGTAATCTTTCACCAGTTGGATGTGGCCAAATTAGTAGGGTAGTTCCTTTGGCCATTTCTATCAAGATTCCAATTGGAAAGCTTGATATTTGGTAAGAAATTATTTGTACTGTATAGTTAAGTATGTACTATTTATCAGGATAGCTCAGTGATAATCCATATAATATTTTGCATGTGAAGAATGCTCGCATCTTCATCGAAGTACAATCTCGCATCTTCATCGAAGTACAATCTACTTTGGTGGATAACTATGAAGAAAGCATCTTGTTATAGAATCCTAAACTGCCATGTGTACCAAAAAATAATTATAATAAATAAAAACTTGCCTTGTGTATCATACACTGGCACATATCAAAGAGGGATGCTTCAAACTTTCACCAAATATAGGCCTGCAAAGGAGAGGAAAACTATAATTATACATAAAATCCTGTAAAATTCAAAGGTAAAACCAAAAGGAAATTGCGAATATAATGCATTTCTCCAAATTTTAACATTCCTTATGTCTTAAATCAGTTCACTCTTTAGCTTCATATCATTTTCTCGATGGGTACGTTGAAAAAATGATATATAAATCATGTAAGAAGAAGATAACATTTCCCCCTTCGATTTATCAGATTTCTAATTGAAATTTCTATCTACCATGCAACAGAATAGAAATTGCGCCAATTTACCTCTCTGGATAAAGAAAAGTATCCAACAAACTTGAGAGATGGCAGGATACAATATGAAAACAAACTTCTATGGACAAAATGTGTCGTTGAAGCATTTATGCTTCTTTTTCAATTATCATCATGGAAAATAGTTAACATCCCATCAACCCCTTGATCACCTCAAGGCAATGAATTAGTTCTATCTTATTACGGTATAGTAAATTCATCTAATATATCATATTATCATTTTTCGCACAGTTCATTTCAAATAATAGTATCAAGCAAGAATTATGCAGGGACAAAGCAAGAGAAGAAAGATTGGTGGAGATATGAAAATTGTTGCTAAAAGATTTATTAGAAGCCAACGGTTGGCCAGCTATAGCAGCTGAATATAGGGTGTCTAAGATACTTTGTGAATGTGTACAATTCTTGCAAAAAAATTAACCAGATGTTAGCATTAGCAGTGGTGCCAGGATTTCTTAAAATTGACATGAATTGTAAAACTGGAGCTTCAACTACAGAGGAAAGCATGAGGAGGACCGGTCATGCTACCTTTGTTGCCTGATGATGGGAGCACCAAATTTTTCTTTGACAAGGTCGAAGTCTCCAGCTTCAACTGATCGAATATTCTCTGTAGAAATAACATTATTAATATTATTTAGAAAAATAACACTATTCAGAGAAATAGAATAACATTATTCAAAATAAATAAATAACACAATTCATAAAAATAAGTTATGAGCGATGATCAGAGATTTTGTGTTGTATACTGGTTGCTTTTCAATGTATGTATAGGCATGCATCTGAAACATTAATGAAAGAATGAATCCTGTAGGGTTCAACTTTAGCAATTTTGATGAATTTTCATAGATATTAAGAAATTGTCTACAAAACGAAATGTTTATATTAATATATCAAACAACATACATATTGTAAAAAAAAAAACCACCAAGAACTGAAATTCGATGTTGAGTCAGATATCTAGTGCTATCTATGGCATGTTCTCGAGCTGTTGTCTTCAGGACTTCAGCAGCCCACAGTAAGATGGAGGCATCTGAGAAAAATGTACCTGCAAAGGAGAGAAATAATTGCTGCTATGATGGGCGATTTCGTACAGAATGTCAAGTTGGAGGCATCTGAGAAAAATGTACCTGCAAAGGAGAGAAACTGCTTAACGGTGTTGATTCAGATTCAAGGTCATCGGATACGGTTGGTCAGAGTCTCTGTGGGACCCTGCCAACTCATGGGGTATATAGGTACTTCTGGGATTCTGTAGGGCCCAACCAACGCATTGGATAACGGTTGTTCTGAGCAACCACTGCAGGGCTTGGGTAACTTGGAGGTGGTTAAGTGTTAATGCCTGCTATTTGAACAATAAGCATATTTCCATCAATTTTGTATTCGCTCATGTAAGTGCCTTAGCAGCATTGCTACGGTCCACTTACCTAACAAAACCATATCCTTTGCTAATGTTCATGATCATGCCCCTGACCACTTCAGCTTGACTGAAAGGTCCAAAATGGCAGAACAGTTCAATAAGTGCACTGCCATCCATAGATTAAGGAAGACTACACACAGAGAAATTCGCACCGTCAATCTTTTTCTTTCGCTTGTTTGAATACAATGCTGAGTTAGGCATCAGAGACCAATAATCTTGAGTTCCCAGCAAGAACAAAACACACTGAGATGCTTCATCACTTTTTAAGAGAGAAACTGGAGAATGTGGTAGCAGTAGTTATAATAACTGCTGCTGCTGCTGCTGCTAATTTCAGAAACAGCAAAATATACTCCACGCAATCCGTTTTCACCAGCAACATAATCTTTCCTTGTTAAACTGTAACTCTGAAAAGGGTGATGCCCTCAAGAAGCACATTCTACTTGTAACACCCTAGCACGATCGTACGTTATTTAATTATATTAAATAAATATGTTGGGTATTTATATTATTATTGTTATTGGGTTAAGATTGATATTTAGATGGTTATTATGATAATCGTATCGTTTTACCTTGCCTTGATCTCTAGTTCGAATTGATATAATATTGGTACCCGACCCGCATGCATGTTAACCTATGACATTTTGTTAGTATTTAAGTTTTATTCCTAACCGTATATATCTTATTCATATAATATATATTAAAATATCATGAGATGAGCAAAGAGTATTATATTAATAGAATATATTTATGATTATCTAGTTTGTTAAATAAAAGATAATTATATCTAATATTTTGTTTGTTAATCTATTAACATCTGTTTTAATATCCATACAATATATTATCAAATATTAGTTTTATAACCAAAAATATTATGGTTATCTAAATAGTTATATATTTGATAATTAGTTTTAAGTTTGGTTGCTAGTCTAATAATATCTTATTTTAATGTTCATATAGTATATTTAAATATTAGATATATTAGTATGTTCTTTTAACAAAAGAAATATTTTGGTATGATAACTTTAAAAGAGATATATTTTATTGTGATAGTTTTAAATAAAAGATATGCTTAAATATGGTTAATCCTTTAAGAATCTTTAGATAATCCTTAAACAAATATTTTGGGATGTGTTGTGATCAGTTTAAGTTTTGGAAGGTTTTATTTGAGATTTGCATATATATATAACTCATTATCTATCTATCTCTTTCAAAAACAAATCTTATTTTCTCTCTCCAATCACACTCTCTCTCTCTCATCTTCCTCTTTTCTCTAACATAAATCTAAGTTGACCCCTACGCCTACATTTTCATCTCCTCCAAACCCATCACCCTCGACCGCCGCAACGACGGACACCAACTCCAAACAAGATTGATCACCATCAAAGCGCAACCATCTTCCTCGTCTTAGAGGTAAGTATCTAATACTTGTTCGTACATACTAGTTACGACAACAATTACGGTTATCGTAATATTATTTTTCTATAACGGTTAAAATTGGTATATGTTTTAAGAGAATAATCGTGCTTAATTAATAATTTATTTTGATAAGTATTGATTGTTGTAAAATATAGTCTGAAAATATTATAGTTTACATATGAAACGTGGTCGCTAAGCGGATACGACAAATCTGGAATTTACTATACACCTTACCTTATAAAATTCATTATAAATCATAAAAAAAATCATTAACACATGTTCTTGAGTTCGTTACGAAACTAACTCAAAATACTGTAACCCTGTGAAAGATTTACTTGTAAAATAAATTGTTTAAATAACATAAACTGCAAATGAAAGTCTCTTTGAACTGCTGTTCAGAGAAATTCCACCAGCAAACTTTCAATTTCGAACGTTTATAATTTTTTGTAGGAATAACCTGAGATGCTTTAACTTATAAAAATGAAAACTGTATTAAATTAGCTTTGTTTTGGTATATAACACGTCCATTTTGGAGGACGTTTGTTATTTTTAAACTATTTTACAAATCAGGATGACGCTGAATTTATGAACATAACTTTCTTGTACATGGTTAATCAACACCACTTTTATTGTTATTAATCGGATTGAATATGCTATCCTTGTTAATGCTATTATCTTGATCTTGTACATGATATGATCACGTTATCCCTGACATGCTTGTATACCAATTTATGACATATATCACTGCTATCCTATTATTTTTACTATACTGTTATCGTTATCATACCAATACATACTTACCATATAATATTTACCAATGCTAACAATCCTGATATTGACTTGATTGACCTTATATGTTTTCCCGATGGAAGTAATATTTATATGCGCGTTCCTGTGTTGGCATTAAATAGATATTATTTCTATACTTGACATGAACATGAAAACCTGAGGAAAAGGAAAAATCAAGAATGAAACCCGACTTGTAACTCAACAGTTATTGATTGCTAGAAACCGATCAATCGATACGAGCTTCGGGCTCCGGAATTATGATGTTAACATCATTCATCTATACATAACATTGTTTTACTGCCTAGCGGCACGTCTCGGATTCAGGCCCGAGAATTATTACCGTGGTCCCGGGCATGCACGGGAGACTATTGAGTTACATCGAGGATTTCATTGATTGGTTTCAAATACCTTTATGATAGATAATCTAGCGACATGGACCCTTAGGATATACATAATATGATTGATATTGACATCTTGCTTGTTGCATCACATGTACTGCTATTGCTTATCGTTTGTACTCATGGTATCCAGTTCTTGCACATGGTATATTCTATCCCATACTAGTTTTATTATTATAATATTTATGACACGCTGATGTCTGGGTTTTGCATAGCCCAGATACTTGACCTTAGCACAGGAGGATTGTGATTATTTCGACAGGATTGACAATCAGTGAGAAACATCCCACTGATCTAGTTTTTATTGATGGTTTAGGGTTTTTTTTTCCTTGGAATTTTATTGCTTCCGCTATTGTTTCCTGTTTTTATTTCTTGTGGTTATTGAACATATGATAGATAGATTTATTATTATAGTGTTTTTGATTACTGACATAGTGTTTTTGATTACTGACAGACAGTCGTAATGTGATTATGGAAGGATATTTTCTTACCGTAGGTAGCATGGTTGGCTTTATTATGTTCCCGTATTTGAGTATATTGAGAAGCGGGATGTGACACTATTTCTTTACTATATTGCCTCTTTTAGTTTTCATTAAGTAGATACAGTTGAGAAAAACCAACCAATTGCAAGACAAGTTAATAAAATATTAATATTATAAACTGGCTGTATTTTTGCTAAGAAAAACAAAGTGATCAATCAAGTAGTCCAAGGTTTTTAGCTATAAATAAAACATCTCAAAGTTTGGACCATTGGTGGTAAGAGACAACGGCAATATTGACATATTTATTACAGCCAATATATATTCCATAAATTATATGCAGATATAATTTATGTGGTCCTTCTTTTGTCCAAAAATAATAATAATAATTGATGTGGTCCTGTCATATTTTATCAGCATAGGTCAATCAAACAAGGGACTTTTCTCTTCTTCTTTTTTCCTTCAATTAAATTTTCTCATAGTATATTAGATCATTTCTCATTCACCCACTTGAATGAGAAATAGAAGAGACAATAATAAAGGAATCCACAAAGAGGTATATTTATTGTTTATTCCTATATAATCTCCATCCTATTTACTGTTCAAAAATCAAATTTCTAAATTTCCTGTATAATCTCCATCCTAGGATTGCAGTGGTAACTGGAGCCAACAAAGGAATTGGGCTAGAGATATGCAAGAAGCTAGCATCAAATGGAGTCATGGTCTTGTTAACTGCAAGAAATCAAGAGAGAGGGATTGAAGCTGTTAATAAACTTATAGATTCTGCGGCTTCTGATATTTTGTTTCATCAGCTAGATGTAGCTGAACCTTGTAGTGTTGCTTCTCTGGCAAGTTCTATCAAGACCCAATTTGGGAAACTTGATATTTCGGTAATGATCGAATTTTACAGTACGTAGTTTCTTTAATCTGTAGGTTCAGTAATCTCTATCAAGAAAGATTATTTATTTACAAGGAAAGTGAAACAATGAATTATTATTATCACAGGTCAGCAATGCAGGAATCCGTGGGTATACAATAGCTCATCAGACTTGGCTTCCTCCAAAGAAGAGGTAAATCCAACTGATATTAGCTCAGTCACAAATTAGTCATATCTCAGAAATATGAGAAAGATCCAAGTATATAATGGAACGATAAATCTCATGTTTGCCTTGTGCTTCAAATATTCTCCATCATCATGCATTCATGCTAACAATCGAGTTTTGATCAATTCTGCATGAGTTTGACTATATCTATAACAGCTATTGCACAAAACCCTTCTGCAGTTTAACCTGTAAAGCACTTATAACCCCCCTCGAGTGATTTATTAGCTCAAACACCCCTCTGTTCATCGACCACAACCGTCAAAAACACTCAATTTTTTTTCTAAACAACATAACCAGGTTCTAGAGTTTAACTAGGCAACCATTTGAGTCATTTTGAGTTAATTTTGAGTGTGTTAAGCTGATCAATGAGGCGAGGGGGTGTTTCAACTAAAAATGACTTGACAGAGCACAAGTGCTATACAGGGTGAGCTGTAGGGGGAGAAAAAGGGGAGGGGTGTTATGCAACTAACTCAATAAACAATGTATCGACAACGAATATACAAAAGAGCAGCATGTTTGTATCCTGTGTATGTAGATGATCAGTTGCACAATGCACTTTTTACGTAAAATAATGAAAAACTCGGTATAATTATATTTTAAAAATCATGCAATTACATATATTACTCAAATATAGTTGTCGTATGGAGCAGGAAAATGGATATGACAGATGCAAAGTTGTTGGAAGAAGCAAAAGAGACTTATGAAAAGGCAGAGGACTGCCTGAACATAAACTATTATGACATCAAGAGAGTTAGTGAAGCACTAATCCCTCTTCTTTAGCTATCACAATCACCTAGGATTGTAAATATTTCCTCTGGCGCCTATGGAAAGCTTAGTGTAAGAAGAAATCTGCATTTGCTAAAGTTTCAGTATGCGACTTTTTTTTTTGAATCAGAATATCCTGAAGTACGGTAAAATTGCAGAACCTTCATCTTAAATGAAATATTAATAGTTTTCCCTTTGAGCCTTGCTACAAACTCCTATTTGAATACAAATGAAAAAATTCTCACTTTGTTGACAAGGTACCCTCTAGTCTTAGTAATCCTCCCCCCCCCTCTCTCTCTCTCTGTGAGACAGGCTTAATCAGCCAAGCCCAAAGAAAAATGTTAGTACTTTTTCACGTTTTCTCATTGCGTCTTGTAATTACTCAAGAAATCCAGCTTCTACTTCAGTATAAAATTTCCAGAAAATTCTTTTAATGTTTTTAAGTAGTAGAATTCAGTAATGGCTTGTTAATTGTTTGATAGAGATATGTTAAAAGGGCTGATATTAGTAATTGAAGAGATTTGTGAATAAGGGAAAATTTGGGGTTCAATCAAGATGATGCTATTTAAAGCTTGTCATATGCTTTGTTTAGGTTGATTCTTGTATTTTTCCTCTTTATCATATAAGTGATCATCATAAAATTTTCCTTTTCAGTTTATTCCTGAAGAAAACATAAGAAAAGAAATGAGTATTTGTGACGAGCAGACAGAAGAGAGATTGGATCAATTGCTAAAATCATTTCTAAATGATTTCAAGGAAGGAAAATTCAAAGTCAATGGCCAACGAGTCCATCTGCTTACAAACTCTCTAAAATAGTGAACACCTATACAAAGATCTTAGCAGAGAAATATCCTGCATTTTGCATTAACTGTGTGGCTCCTGGATTTGTGAAAACAGACATAAATTACAACGCTGGGATTTTCACAGTTGAAGGAGCCAAAGGCCCTGTGATGCTAACTTTGCTTCCTGATGGCAGCCCTTCTGGGTTTTACTATTATCAAACAAGTGTGTCTTCATGTGATTAAGGATTAATTAGTTTGTATGTCATACATGTAACAATGTACTTTGTGGCTTTGTCTTAAAACAATGCATTATGGTTGTGTTTTTGCTAGATAGTTAGTTTCATATCAAGCATTTGTATTCTTCATTCATTGTTGTCATCCCCATTTTAAAGTTCTCTGTATGCAGTTTGAACCTTGCTATCCTATTATCTCACATGGTATCTGCAAACTGAAAAGAGAAGGTCTGCATGTAACTTTTATATTTGATTTTTTATGATTTGGGCACCACAATGATTGTGAAGGCTCTGATACAGAATGAAGCATATACAATACTACGAAACTTTGACAGATAATAAAATGGAAAAGAGAAGAAGGAAGTTGCTTCTGAAGATTTCAAGGAGGGGTTATTGGAAACCAACGGTTGGCCAATTATTGCAACTGCATATCAAACGTCAAAATTACTTGTGAATGGGTACAGAAGGATTCTTGCAAATAAGCATCCTAATGTTTGCATAACCAGTGTGAATCCAGGGTTTGTTAAAAACTTAAAACGGACATAAACTGGAACACTGGAGTTTTGACTACAGAGGAAGGTGCGGAAGGACCTTTAATGTTAGCTTTGTTACCTGATGATGGGCCCTCCGGCTATTTCTTTGACAAGACTGAAGTCTCAAGCTTCTATTAATTGAGGTTCTCTGCAAAATAAAATTTTACAGAAAAATCAATGTGTGAGTGAAATTACGAGGAAATGAAATCTATAGGTTCAATATATAGAAAGAAAACATTGATATTCTATAAGGATGAATATATTGAACTATTTAGTAATAAATAACATCTATAGTAGCAGGTTTGATAAATTTTCATAGAGATTAAGAAGGAATATACTTTTCCTACTCACTTTTACTCCTAACCACATGCACCCACGGGATAACAGCATGGGTCCCATGTATGGCATCAATATCTAAATGATGTGGCCCCCATCCTTTTGTCTCTTGGGTACATGCGGATATGAATAAAAGTGTATAGATAAAGTATTTCTCGATTAAGAAACTGTCCACCAAGTCAATATTACAATAATATATCTAACTGACATTGTGAAGGAAAAGAAACACTATGAATAGAATTTCAACATAAGATCATATATTTGGTAGATTTCTGAAGCTGTTTGTTACCTCAAAGCACCAGAATGCTACATTAAATAGTCGGCAATCTACATAAGATGCAGAAGTATATTGAAGCAGAATTTGAGAACACACAGAAATAAGAATGCGAAACCAATAAAAATGACCACCCAGTATTTAAAAGCATAAAACTCCCCCATGGTGGCTCTTGCACAAAGTATCACAAGAGAACAGCAGAGATTATTGTAAATCAAATTCCATGTTTAAGCAAAAAAAAACCTCTTTGGGTTGCCGAAAGGGTTGTAGCAAGTAAACCTCACACAGGACAAAGAACCAGCAGACGAGGGGAAATGATCGAACAATAGTTGGGGGAACCCAAACTTTGTGCAGTTAGCACGATTCAATTTCGTGTCTTTAAAGCATTTGGTACAATTGAGTTTTCCAGTACATAAGATAATTTTTACCATATGATAACCACTATTTTTATCATGGGAGATTTCATGCCAAATATCAAGTTGGAGGCATCTGATATCTACTAAACTCCTGAGAAAAATTAGCTAGAGAAGGAGAGTGGGTGCTCGAAGGTGTTGATTCAAAATCAAGGCTCTTGATATACCCTGGAAACTGAGTGAGTTCATTGGATGTTCCAAAATCACTAGAAAACAGAGAGCTCTGTGTTGGAGTTTGACACAAAGGACCAAGCGAAACTGAAGATAGTCCACTAAAAGTGCTGTTTGAGAATGAAGGAACAGTTCCTAGAAACCTTGACTCTGGGGGGCCCGGCCAACTCATTGGATACGAGGTATTTTGATACTCCGAGGGCCCTGGCCGACTCATCGGATACGGGTTATTCTGAGACTCTGTGAGACTCGCCCAACTCATCGGATAAGGGTTGTTCTGCACAATCACTGCAGGGCTTGGATAAGTTGGAAGCTGCTTAGTTTGGACAGGTGGCGGCAAAATGCCGGCTATTCTGACAATTAGCATTTTCCCATCGATCTTGTACCCATGCATGTGAGCCACAGCCTTAGCAGCATTGATATGGTCAGTGTACTTAACAAACCCATATCCTTTGCTTACGTTGGTGATCCTGTCCCTAACAACTTTCGCTTGACTGAGTGGGCCAAAATGACAGAATAGTTTGATAAGCACATTGTCATCCACAGATTGAGGAAGACAACCGACGTATAGATTTGCATCGTCAATCTCCTTCTTTGGCTTGCTCAAAACCGATGCTGAGCTGGCAATTGGAGGTGGGGCCGGTATAGGAAGTGGTGGATCACTAACAAAGAAGTCTGCATGTTGACCATTTGAGTTGACTCCTGGACCTGGTGCTGTCAACGGACAAGTGGATGTTGCATGGCTTGCCTCACCACAAATGTTGCATGGGTTGGGATTCTTGAAATTTGAACTGTTTCCTCTAACTGTCCCCCTCATCTCGGCAAGCTCTCTTAGCTGGTCACGCTTGAGCTCGTTTTTACCTTCTTCAACTGGAATTAGAAGCTTTTTCACCATAGCTACAGCGCTATCCAAAGAATACTTGTTATTTGCTTCAATCAACACATGTAAGTCATCGGTATCCGAATTATGTTGTTTTGGTCTTCCTTGCAGTTGAGAACCTCGACCGCGTAGATAAATTCGAGCTCCTGTCTCCTTCTCCATTCTCTTTAAAGTGTTACCACAAGGTCCCAATATTATGCCAACAAAATTATACTCAGGATATTCTTTTGATGGTATGTAAAGCTTCTTGGAAATTTTCCGGCTTTTGTAATCTGGCGGTGGTTTAAAATTAGGGCTCTTTCTAATCAATTCTGAAATGATTGATTGCCTCTGGATCATGAGTTTAGATCGAATTCTGGCCTCTCTTGTGTTTATTTGAATACCCAAGTTGTTGTAAATAGGCGGTGGAGATGGAGACCTTTCGCTTGGTGGTCGATCATCAGCTACTCCAGTCTGTAGCTTCCTAGCTACGTCAAAAAGCTGAGCTTGCAATTTTGGAATATCTATATCGATTTCAACATTAGGATGTTGCAATGGAGTCGTCGTGCTAACTTGAGAATCATCATTGGCCCATCTTGACCATCGAGTCTTCCTCTTTTTTGTAGCACCATCCTCTGGTAGCTCAACAGCTTCATCTTTCACATCCCATTTGCTAGGTCTCTTTTTCCCACTACTCACTGTTGTGCTCATTCTTGCATCAGCGGTTACATTATTAGAAGAGTTTTGAAAACCAGATGTCTTAGAAACCCTTTTTGACCCGGCTTCTAAATTAGATGAAGTATTCATCTTTCCTGATTTTGACTGAGTAGGGTTCTTGTTTCTGTTGGAAGATTGGTTAGCAGATCTTTCACAAGGTTCTTCAGGATCATCACTTATCTCTTCTTCCTCTGGTTCTTCTTCACTCGGTTCTTCTTCTAACGACTCTTCTTCACATTGTTCATCTTCTTCTGGTTCTTCTTCTGATGGCTCTTCTTCACATTGTTCCACTTCTTCTTGTTCTTCCTCTTCTTCTTCTAAAGGCTCTTCTTTTTCTTCTTCTTCTAAAGGCTCTTCTTTTTCTTCTTCTTCTTCTTCATCTTCATCTAGTTCTTCTTGTATTGGCTCTTCTTCACAGTGTGTTTCTTCGCATTGTTCTTCCATGTCGGGTTCTCCTTCTACCGTCTCTTCTTCAGATTGTTCATCTTCTTCACTCAATTGATCACTTTTTTCTTTGCTGCATGTTAAATCACTCGGGCTTCCACATGAATCTACTTCATTGGGTTCTTCCTCACATGAATCTTCTTCATTGGGTTCTTCCTCACATGAGGCTACTCCATCCAGTTCCTTGTCACAAAAATTTTCATCATTTGGTCCACAAGAATCTTCATCTGCCTCTTCGTATGGATCTACTTCATACGGTTCATCCTCATCTGGATCTTCTTCATTGGATTCCTCCTCCTCCTCCTCCTCCTCCTCCTCCTCCTCTTCTTCTTCTTCTTCTTCTTCTTCTTCTTCTTCTTCTTCATCGCTAGTATCCTCATTCTCAATGTTATTATCAGTATCACTGCCACTTTCACCAGAATTTACTGAAACTGTCTGCTTCCCCATGTTAGTTTAGTCTGTAGACTCTAAGCAGCAGCCCTAAGAAAAATGAAAGAATAAATTGTATTAGTGAAGCATCAAACGAAATTTTCTTTACCAAAATAACATACTAATTGACAAACATACAAGGGAAAAAACATGTTGCAACAATATTATAAAAAATATTGTATTGCCTTTTTTCTGCTTTTTATTTATGTTGCAAATAATATGGAAATATGTCCATTTGTTTCACTTTATCGGATATGATGGCGGATAATGTTCCAGGTGAAATTTAACTTGAACAAGAGAGAACCTTATTATAATAGCTAAGGATGGATTGTAAGGATAGTTGGAAGAAGGGATTAGGTTTCATTGGAAAAGCTTGATGGTGCATGGTGACGGTAGATAGGATGTCATGTTGAGGGATTAGGCAAGTGCTCAAAGAGGCTTGCATACCCTCTATACAAATATTTAGTATACATAAATTACAAGCAATAATGTGGAGGCCCACACTCTCAAATTATATGTTTCTCATTCAGTATGCATACCCTCTATACAAATATTAAGTATACTAATTATTTGGTAGACCAAAAAGATACCAAATAAGTGGAAGAAAAAATACCCTTGTACCTATCTACAAGAACAATGGTGAAATTCAAAGTTGGTCAAACAACAGTGGAATAAAACTTATATGTCACACCAGCTTTGGGAGAGAGTGATTGAACACAGGCTACAAAAGGATGTTAAGATAACAGAGAACCAGTTTGGGTTCATGCCTGAACGATCGACGACAGAAGCTATTCATTTGTTTCGTCAATTTGTCGCGCGTATTTGAGAGAAGAGAAGAGATTTGCATATTATATTTATTGACTTAGAGAAAGCGTACGACAAGATACCTAGGGAGGTATTATGAGGGGCAATGATAAAGGGGGTCCCGGTCAAAAGTGTATTGACACAATCAAGGACATGTACGATGGAGTAGTGGCAAATATCAGAACTTGCGGCGTCCTAACGAGTGATTTTCCGATTACAATTGGTTTACATCAAGAATTTGCATTAAGTCCATTCATGTTTACCATCGCAATGGATGAGCTTACTAGAACTATCCAAGATGAGGTACCTTGTTGTATGCTATTCACTGATGATATTGTTCTAGTAAATGAGACGAAAGCAGAGATTAATACCAAATTGGAGTTATGGAGGCAAACGTTGGAATCTCGGGGATTCAGATTGAGCAGGATCAAGACAACATATATACATTGCAAATTTAGCAAACAGAGAAGTCGAGACCACAGTGGTATAATACTGAATGGGCAAGAGATATTACCGAGTGATCGGTTTAGATATCTAGGTTCCATCATCCAAAAGGACGAATAGATCGATAGCGATGTCAATCAAAGGATCCAAGCTGGTTGGTTGAAATGGAGGAGCCCAACAGAGATTTTGTGCGATCGTAACTTTCCGTTAAGGTTGAAAAGAAAGTTTTATCGGAGTGCTATTCGGCCTGGCTTATTTATGATACAGAATGTTGGGCCCCTAAGAAGCATTATACACAGAAGATGCACGTAGCGGAGATGCGCATACTTCGTTGGATGTGTGGTAACACTAGAAAAGATAAAGTGCGAAATGAGGATATTCATGCAAAAATCGGTGTTGCACCTATGGAGAAGATGCGGGAAAATCGGCTAAGATGGTTTGGTCATGTGCAACGCGGACCTATGGTAGCACCGGTTCGACGAATGGATACTCGATATAGGCAATGTAAAAAAGGCAAAAAGGAGACCGAAGAAAGCATGGATGGAGGTGATACGAAAATATATGGTTGCCAAATGCCTCACTGAAAGTATATTGTTCGATAGGAGTGAGTGGAGGCGGAGGATTCATGTGCTGGACCCAGCATGATTCTCATGTTGGTTCATGTAGCCTACCCCATATGCTTGGGATAACAAGGCTCGGTTGTTGTATTCAGCATGGATGCTCATTGCTTCTCAATTGGAGACTTGCTCTGTTATGTGAATTGAAATTGTGTGCGACAGATGTCATACACCCTCAACCTTAGACTTCCCTCAACTGATTTGAATCAATTCATATAAATTATGGGTACTTGCTTCCTAATTTGAACTATTTATTTTGATTTCTTTTTCCCATCAATGAAGAAGTATCTCTTATTCCAATATTCGCTTTTGAATTTTTCAATGCTCATTCATCGAATATGTCATAAGTTTCTGTTAATTCTGTAGTTTGATACTAACACACAGGTTTATTGTTGCTTTGAAAGTTTGAACCTAGAGTATTTTCTGGTCATCGAATTTCATGATTTGAGATCATTGTTTGATCTCTCCTCATCCTTGCATCTTTTTGGTCATCTCATTGGGCCAAGCTTTTTAGGATGGGCAATCTATATATCATGGAATTTTGATTTCCGGTATAAACCTGTTTCTGTGGTTATTTACCTTCATCATTTCATAATTGGTAAAAGAAAAAGATTTCTTGTGTTTCTACCCTATGTAATCGGTACAAACTTCGTGTGAATATTGAGGCTAAAATAGCTACTTGCCAATTTGTATCATCATCATATCCATACTATACATTTTAAGAGCAAAGGTTTGTATTACAACTTGTACATGCGCTTATAGGTTTTACATCTAACATTGTATCTACTCCCGGTGGAACCGTTGAATCTTTACTGTTACCGATTAATTTATTAAACAATAATACAATGCTGAAATTTTTGTTTCATCACACGTGTCATGCTGAGTTGTTCTTTGATAGTTTCCAAATAGTTTATCGTCGGGTTATCTTCTTTATTCCAAGTTTCAGATTATTGTCCTTTTGCTCTGTTGGTACTTTCTTTGTTGCTTTTTATCACAATGTTGGGTTGCCTTCTTTTTTGGTGGTTTGTTGCATAGGATTTTCTTGTCCCAAAAAAAATTTCCGAGTCCCTCCAGGGGGTTAGGCATATCGTTCATTACTTGCTTATGAGATGTTTGCCTGTAAAGCTTGTGTAACACTGGTCTTTGAGCTACAGTTTAGCTTTACATGTCCATTTTCAAGATAAAAGTAAGCAATGATTTTGCCCAACGAGAAGTTAGTGAGGTGTTGGGATTTATAATTGGATTAAATTTGGACTTTTTTAATCCATAATTTGGATGGTATTCTGATTATTAGATGTGCAAGGTAACTATAGGACCTATGAGAACAAGACGAACAGATTCCAAACTTTGGTGACACAAGGTGATCGACATGTCCTTTTTCTTTCTTTTCGCCATAATATATTCCTCCCAATAGTTCCAAGGAGTGAGAAGTCTATTAGCATGACATTTGTGACTAAAAGTCTACATTAAATCTAAACACAAAACTATACGCTATGGCTCTTGTAAAATTGTCATTGTTTAGGAAATCGTTCGTTTAATTTATCAGTATAATTGTGAAACAATATAGTCATGTGTTCTCTTAATGCTGCACAAACATTATACCTCTTGTTGAAATATCAAAAAATCTTTTGGTTTTTTAGATGCATTTACTGAAAAATTGGTAACATTTTATTATACTTTCAACGGTCAAAACCCTTATTCCAACCTTACCTAGTACTTAATATTGATCGACTGGATAATTGGTAAGATGGAAGTTGGAAAGGACCTTTTCAATTTGCAACAAAACTTATTGACTATAAAGCTGCATATTGAAAAAACCATCATTTCGATGTTGGTGGCTAATTATCCAGCTTTTATCTGTCAAAATATCATCGTTTCTACTTTCATATAGAAAATAGTTACTAGAAAACATTTGGATTTCTCTTATGAGTGCTTCAACTTCACATGGTTGTATTATGTTGAATAAGCGGAAAGATAAACTTCGGATTTCAGCCAGTTGGATGGCATCAAATATTTGTTTCAATAGGCTTTATGTTGTCCCGGGACAGGTATGTGCATTGCAATATTCTTTATATTTGTGTATCACATTGTGAGAGTATTGTACCCTGGGGTAGTGCCTATACATGCAGAGACTACATGCAGACTGTGATTTAGCGTTTTCTTTCAAGTTCAGATAAATACCAAGATGATATAAAGAAAGATAACGAAAATTTGTAATGCTTGTGTCAATTATCATCTCTAACAAAAGAGACACCCAAAAATTGAATATATCACACGCGGTCAGTCTTCATCATCCAGATTGACATTATTCTTTCTGCATAGAGAACGATTTGACTGACCGTGTGTGATATATTTAATTTTTAAGGAAAATATAAAGAATAATGTCAATCTGGATGACGAGACCGACCACGTGTAATATATTCAATTTTTGGGTCTCTCTTTTATTAGAGATGATAATTAACACAGGCATTACAAATTTTCGTTATCTTTCTCTATATCGTCTTGGTATTTATCTGAACTAGAAAGAAAATGCTAAATCACAGTCTGCATCTATAGGCACTACCTCATGGTACAATACTCACACAATGTGATACACAAATATAAAGAATATCGGATATTGCAATGCACATACCTGCCGAGGACAGCATAAAGCCTATTGAAACAAATATTTGATGCCATCCCGCTGGCTGAAATCAGAAGTTTATCTTTCCGCTTATTCAACATAATACAGCCCTGTGAAGTTAAATCACTTATAAGAAAAATCCAAATGTTATCCGGTAACTATTTTCTATATAAGAGTAGAAATGATGATTTTTTTAGAGATGTGGATAATTAGCCACCAACATCAAAATGGTGATTTTTTCAACATGCAACTTTAGAGTCAATAAGTTTTGCTACAAATTGGCAAGGTCTTTCAAACTTCCATCTAACCCAATTATCCAGTTGATCAATATTAGGAACTAGGTAAGGTTGGAAGAAGGGTTTTGACTATTGAAAGTATAATAAAATTTTACCAGATTTTCAGTAAATGCATCTACAAAACCAAAAAAGATTTTTTGATATTTCAACAAAAGGTATAATGTTTGTGCAGCATTAAGAGAAACATATGACTATATTGATAGGCAATTATACAGATAAATGAAACGAACAATTTCCTAAACAATGACAATTTTACGAGAGTCATAACGTATAGTTTTGTGTTTAGATTTAATTTAGACTCATGTAGACTTTTAGTCACAAATGTCATGCTTATAGACTTCTCACTCCTTGGAACTACAAGGAGGAATATATTATGGCGAAAAGAAAGAAAAAGGAAATGTAGATCACCTTGTGGCACCAAAGTTTGGAATTTGTTCGTCTCATTCTCATAGGTCTTATAGTTATCCTGCACGTCTAATAATCAGAATACCATGAAAATTAAGGATTTAAAAACCCCAAATTTAATCCAATTACAAATCCCAACACCTCACGAACTTCTCCTTGGGCAAAATCATTGCTTACTTCTATCTTGAAAATGGATAAGTATAGCTAAACTGCAGCTCAAAGACCAGTGTTAACAAAAGCTTTAAAGGTAAACATCTCATAAGCAAGTAATGAACGATATGCCTAACCACTTAGAGGGACTCAGAAATTTTTTTGGGACAGAAGAAAATCCTATGCAACAAACCACTAAAAAAGAAGGCAACTTGACATTGTGATAAAAAGCAACAAAGAAAGTACCAACAGAGCAAAAAGGCAATAATCAGAAACTCAAAATAAAGGAGATAACCTGACGATAAACTATTCGGAAACTATCAAAGAATAACTCAGCATGGCACATGTGTGATGAAACAAAAATTTCAGCAATGTATTACTGTTTAATAAATTAATCGATAGTAATAAAGATTCAACGGTTCCATCGGGAGCAGATACAATGTCAGATGTAAAACCTATAAGTGCAAGTACAAGCTGTAATACAAACCTTTGCTCTTAAAATGTAAAGTTAGGATGAGAATACAAATCAGCACGTGACTATTTTAGCCTCAATATTCACAGGAAGTTGTAAAAACACAAGAAATCCATTGCTTTTACCAATTATGAAACGATGAAGGTAAACAACCATAGAAACTGGTTTTATACTGGAAATCAAAATTCCATGATATATGGATTGCCCATCCTAAAAAGCTTGGCCCAATCAGCCGACCAAAAAGATGCAAGGATGGGGAGAGATCAAACAGTGGTCTCAAATCATGAAATTCGATAACCAGAAAATGCTCTTATGTTCAAACTTTCCAAGCAACAATAAACTTGTGTGCTAGGATCAAACTCCAGAACTAACAAAAACTTATGACATATTCGATGAATGAGCATTGAAAAATTCAAAAGCGGATATTGGAATAAGGGATGCTTCCTCATGAGTGGGAAAAAGAAATCAAAATAAATAGTTCAAATTAGAAAGCAAGTACCTATAATTTATATGAATTGATTCAAATCAGTTGAGGGAAGTGTAAGGTTGAGGGTGTATAACATCTGTCGAACGCAATTTCAATTCACATAACAGAGTAATTCTCCAGTTGAGAAGCAATGAGTATCCATACCTGAATGAGAAGCAATAGATTTGTAACATGTTACATATGAACATAAGCTAAACATCTTTACTTTTTAGTTATTAGCACTCATTTGAACTTGGAGGGTATACGATTTTTGTATCACCTAAGATGATCATCTTAATGGTGTCTAGTAGACTGGAAAAGGGACAGCGGTAGTTTTTGCCGTCCTACCTCTCTTCAAGAGCACTCATCATAAAGTAGTAGTGGTCATGTCCTTTAAGGTGGATTTAGTATTTAATAATAATTCATTTTGTAACTCAACTATAACAGTAAAAGATTCAACCCTTATAAAATGTAAAAGCGGACAAATTTTCTTCCATTACAGCATGTTAAACTGCGGTTGGGCTATGGCTTCTTTTGTCGATGCAACACCGCTAAGTCTCCTTGGAACTCCAAATGTTAGAGTGTTCACTCACAACCTTGCATTATAAATTTATGTGCAAACTCCTTAACCTCTACGATGCTTTCCAGTATACAAAATTTCCAACGATATTCTGATCCAAACAAGGCATGAGTCTCCTACTAACTAGCGTCTCATGTCCGACAGGAAACGAATTAGTTTACTAACGCCCTTTTAGGTTTGGAGGTAAGCTAGGCTAGCTTGAGTACTAGTTTTATCTATGCTGACTTTAGAATTCTAACTTCACTATGTTAGGCTTTGTGCTTAGTGTTAGGATAGCTGCAGCTATGTCAACTTCAAGTTGAGATGTGTGCGGTTATCTAGAATCCAATTCTAGCTCTTTTTCCCTCTTATCTCCAAAGTGTAGTTTGGGCATGTTCGGCAACTGAGGTAGGGTTTTGCGAACCGACGTTTGCATAACATATACCTCCACTTAAACGAGATTTCAAACAGGCTTAAATAAACCTTTAAACAGGCGTAAATCGCTAGTTTATGAAAATCGAACAGCCATCCTCTCCACATTCTCAGCTTTTACTTCAAAGCAAACACTAAAAAAGCAAAATGTCATTAAGAGATCACAAAGATACAACTTTTTCAGCTGGTAAAGACCTTCGATGTCTAAGCGATTAGATATCAGATTATGGATTCAATATAAGTTTTCTGGCTCAAAAGCCCCAATTTCTAAGCATTCAATTAACCTTAACCTCAGAACAAAGACTTTGCCCTGATCTTCAATTTTTCAAGCATTGGATTAATCGAACAGCTGAAAGCATTCAATTCAGTCTTATAATTCCAACAGATTCAACAACAAAATTACCAAATATAATTGCGATTCAGGTACAATTCAGCAAAAGGAAAAAAAAATTGTTGAGTAGAATCCAACAAAGACATGAAATCTCTGAACCCTAAAAAAACAAATGAATTCGCGATTTTAATCTGACCTCTGATTTTGTTGGCAAGAGATCGAAAGCGATGCAATCAGCGCTGAGGAAAAGAGAGCATCCGCCAAAAAAAAATCAAGGGGGGAAATTATAGGGGAAGAAAAGGACGAGATTCTTTTCTGTCAATCGTAGCCGTCCATTATGATGGGATGCGTAGATTGTAAATAAATCGACTTTTATAATGCAAATTTAAGATTTGTTCATATTTGGACTGTTAAAAAGTAGGCTATTGGGCATGAGGAGCTCGGCAGGCTTATGCAGGTGAACGCAGGCAGGCACACACCTATGCAGGTATGAGGCCGAAGAAAAATTCTATGGTGTGCCATTCATATGATCATGAAAGAGAAAGCAATAAGAATAGGTACTCACAAAGTTGCCTGAAGGGTGTCTAGAATTCTTTCTCTTTTTCTCTCTTGTCCCAGTGTATTACATCTGCACACCGAATAATTTCTCATGAACGAAACTCATTTTTGTTAGTAAAACTTTAATTTGGTCGAGTCATGTACGTCTTGTGCAGTAAACAGGAATAAGTGCTGGATGTGATATGGATGAGAGCTGTTAGAGGCAATTAATCCATTGAGATGGGCGTTATTTAGTGAAACAAAAACAACCATCAAGCACCACTTTATTCTAAATTTTTTCTTATTCTTTTCTATTTCAATAATTTAATATCTGATTCTCAATTTATTGAGTCTTTCGATTTCAGCATTTCTAAACATTCCTGTCATTTAATTCTTTAGGCATAGAAGTTACCATCTCTCTTCTTTCCCATGAACTTGTTTGCTGTCGCAGGACGTTGCAATACTATTGTCGACCCTTTTCATTTTTTTTCCTTTTTAATTATAGGTCATAACATGTTGCAACTGTGGTTCGAACCTCCGAACTCTCGCTCAACCGTAAAGAGGTTTTTCCATAGTGATGATGCTCGATATCGGTGATCTCCCAGATCATGACACGTGGCAGACGACGTGTCCCAAGGCGTGCAAGAAAGGACCTACAGTGGCCGACCAGACCACTCCTGTGCTCGTCCTACAAGCAATCCCTGGCTCGCCTTCGAGCCCCAGCACAATTGGCCTCCTCGGCCTCACAGCTCGTCTCCA
Organism: Agapanthus africanus; assembly: GCA_030015575.1. NCBI lineage: Eukaryota > Viridiplantae > Streptophyta > Magnoliopsida > Asparagales > Amaryllidaceae > Agapanthus > Agapanthus africanus. The sequence continues at coordinate 24,332,101 of JASDDO010000001.1, forward strand.
AGCTACCACGGAACCAAGATACCTCGGCTCTTCCGCTCGTCCGCGAGCTCTCCCGCCGAGGTCATCTTTCTCGGTCTTATCGACCGACCAACGGCACCGCTCACAGGCGCAACCGCCATCCCGCGAATCTCGCCATACGCAAAAATTCCGCCGGCCATATCCCACGTTCCACGCCATCACGATTCCCCATTAACGAGCATGTCACGCCATTAATGGGAGATCCCGCTCATCACGCGGGCATGACGTCGGGAGCGTAACGGCCGGCGTGATTCTCGCGCCTGCCTTGCCGGCTGCCACCGTTATATAAACACCTTCTTCAGACGGTCCAAGTAAGCCATTTTTACTCCACTAAACCGTTACTCTGCTCGGATCTCTAGTCTAACTTGACCGTCGGAGGATCCTCGGTGGTGCAACCATCCCGGGACTTCCTTGCAGGTAGCTCGGCGCAGACAACATCAAAACCATTGAGATCCACACGCTTCAGGAGCGACAACCTCCAGATCCAATCTCAGCCACCTATCATCGCCATCAACAGATCAACGGAAGGTAACATCTTGGCGCGATCCAGGTAGCGTCAGCTGGCGCCGTCTGTGGGAAGACTTGATTCCACAAAAACAAAAATTCATCTTCCGATCTTACTCTAATGGCGAGTGATCATCACGACGATCCCAGCACCAGCCGCCGTCTTCCCCTCAACGGAGGCGCGGAAAAACTTTCTCCGCTGAATGCCATTAACGCCCTCGCCGGCCGGATAGACCGACTCGCGTCTGTCGTGGAGGCGCTCATCCGTGTCCAAACGGCAGGGCAAGTTCCCCAGGTCGCCGCTCCTCCGCCTCGAGACCGGGACCCCTACCGGGGGAGAGAAGACTCTGCATGCATCGGCACTGCCGACCACCGCCTAGCTATGTCCCATGGCCACGGATCTCCCGGGCTAGTACCTTGTGCGACTCACTGGGCACCCCATAGTTCAACACCGAGGTCCGTCGCCAGAGCACCTCGCCCCGAGATCCTTCGCGCACCTGTCCCTCCCGAGGAGATGTCGGTCAGCTCGCATGTTACCAGGCATGACCGACACCCCCTCCCTCGACGGGGTCACGCGGACAGGACTCACCACGGCGGCTCGAAGACTACCTCGCTGGGGATCTAAGGAACCTCATTGAGAGGAACCAGGGCCGCGGCCATACACAGGCATCCAACAGCAGAGGCCAGGGATCAGAATGTGCCGAGTCGTCAGGATACCACATTCGACTCGATGCCCTCGAGAAGAAGATCAAGAGTATGCATCGGGAAGGCCGCCAATCGAGCGACGGGGCAAAGTACGTCGCTGACTCGCTCACCAAACCATTCACCGAGGAGCTGCTCGCTGTCCACGTCTCCTCTCGCAACAAGCCCCCGAAGGTCTCCCTCTTCGACGGTAAATCTGACCCGAAGGACCATTTGGATGCGTTCACCGCGGGAATGAGTTTCCAAGATAAATCCGACACCGCCCAATGCCGAGCTTTCCCGGCCACTCTCATCCGCGCCGGACGATACTGGTTCCGAGGGCTCGAACATCGCTCGATCTCAACTTTCGACGAGTTGGCCACTCAATTCCTCAGCCACTTCGTCGGGAACAAGCGGCAAAAACGCACAGTTGACCGCCTCTTCACGATCAAGAGCGGGGACAAGGAGACGTTCAAAGCATACGTCGCCCGCTTCTACAACGCCCTTCTCGAGATCCCATAGCACCGGGACGAGACCGTCATCACAGCACTTAGGTCTGGTCTTAGGCACAAGAAATGGTTACACTCCTTTGCATTAGCGCAACCCAAGACCATGGCTGAGGTAAAAGCCTGGACCGAGCGCGAGGTCCAGCTCGAATCCGAGGTGAATGCAAATCTCCCCCAGGCAGAGCAAGCCGACCAAAAGAAAAGGGGCAAGGGAAGAGAGAAGGGGACCTGAGCGGGCAAAGCCCCATCTCCCGAAGTTTCAGGAATACACCCCGCTCAACGTCTCCCAGACAGTGCTACTAGAGGAGTCCAAAGGCGAGGGATTCTTCAAGCTTCCCCCGATCTCGCGAATGGCCTCAAAATGAACCCGGGGCCCATACTGCGGTTTCCACAGGTCGTTGGGCCACTCCACAGAGAGCTGCAAGCAGCTCCGTGACTATATTGAGGAGCTCATCCATTCGGGGCACCTCGCAGCATACTTGAGGGACAAGCGGCAAGCTAACCGCGATCAGGAGCAGCGTCCCCCTCCCGCCGAGCTGACCATCGGCCAAATCATGATCGTGGCGAAGGATACGTCTGGCACCAACGAAGCTCGGTACCCTATGCTGGGCATAGATGCCAACAGACATCCGAGGGGCTCAAGCTGCACGAATAAGAATATCTACTGGCGTGTATTTTCTTTCCAAAGCAATGTACACCTTTCTTGAGATCTTTTGTTTATATAATAAAGGGATCAATAAAGCATTGGAGAAAAGAAAAAGAATCCTATTCATTCAAATGTACTACAAGCTCCTCGACCGTACAAAAAAAAATTTACAACAGTGGGGGAATGGGGTGCAGAGAGCACTGCTCGTGGTACTCTGAGGATATTTCTGCCAGCCGAGCCCTCGCGGCGTCTAACCTCTGCCTTCGATGCCCCCCGCGGCATCGAGCCTCAATTGGTAGCACTCAAGGACGAGCGCCTCCGAGCGGTTCAGCCGGCTCGCAGAGATCAGGCCGAAGCGCCTCAGAGACCTTAGCTTGCCAACGGCCTCGTCTTTCAGCTGCTCGGATAAGGGGTTGTAGAGCCCTGGCGACGCCCTCCAGATGGAGTACATCAACAGCTGAAGTAGGGAGGAGCGCCGGGGGAGAAATCGGCCGAAATGATCCTCGATCCGGCTTATCACCAACTGCACCATGTCATTAGTACAGTACTGATCGTAGAGGTACACGTCCTCGAGGTTTATGATATCTTGGATGGTGAAAGGGAAGTCCTCCATTCTTGCGTTTTGGGTGTGAAGAAAGGAGTGATCGACACTCTCTCCGTTTTATAGCTCACAACGCTCCCGGAGTTCAACGGCCGTCCGTTTCACTCGCAACTGTGCCTCCACGTAGCGGACATCACGCCGCTCGATGCAAAATTGAAACAACGCGGCTCTGGCGCTTCGCCTCCTCCACACGTTCCTGGCACATGTCACTCGCGACTATTCATCTTCTCAAAGTCCTCACAAAGAGGCAGCCGAGCTGCTACCCTACTCGGCTATCCCTGGCCGGTAGCTCCCTACCACGCAACGCCAGCGATCTAAGCCCTCACGAAGAGGCAGCCGAGCGGCTACCCTGCTCGGCTATCTCTGGCTAGTAGCTACCCTACTCCACAACGCCAGGGATCTAAGCCCTCACCAAGAGGCAGCCGAGCGGCTACCCTGCTCGGCTATCCCTGGCTGGTAGCTCCCCTATCCCACAATGTCAGGGATCTAAGCCCTCACCAAGAAGCAGCCGAGCGGCTCCCCTGCTCGGCTATCCCTGGCCGGTAGCTCCCCTACCCCACAACGCCAGGGATCAAAGCCCTCACTAAGAGGCAGCCGAGCGGCTAATCCGCTCGGCTATCCCTGGCTGGTAGCTCCCCTACCCCACAACGCCAGGGATCAAAGCCTTCACTAAGAGGCAGTCGAGCGGCTACCCCGCTCGGCTATCCCTGGCCGGTAGCTCCCCTACCCCACAACGCCAGGGATCGAAGCCCTCACCAAGAGGCAGCCGAGCGACTACCCTGCTTGGCTATCCCTGGCTGGTAGCTCCCCTACCCCGAACGCCAGGGATCGAAGCCCTCACCAAGCGGCAGCCGAGCGGATACCCTGCTCGGTTATCCCTGGCTGGTAGCTCCCCTACCCCACAACGCCAGGGATCAAAGCCCTCGCTAAAGAGGCACCGGGCAGCAACCCTGCTCGGCCGATCAAAGCCCTCGCCAAGAGGCACTGGGCAGAAACCCTGCTCGACCATCCATAGTAGTCCTCTTACGGCCCTTCCCGCGCTAAGGATAAAAAGCCCTCGCAAGAGGCAACCGGGCCCGCCCTTGCTCGGTTATCCCTGGCTGGTAGCTCCCTACCCCAACACACCAGGGATCAAAGCCCTCGCCAAGAGGCACCAGGCAGCAACCCTGCCCGAACCATCCTTAAGGATCAAAGCCCTCGCCAAGAGGCACCGAGCAGCAACCCTGCTCGGCCATCCTTAATAGGCCTCTTACGGCCCCTCCTGCGCTAAGGATAAAAAGCTCTCGAAAGAGGCAACCGAGCATGCCCTTGCTCGATTATCCCTGGCTGGTAGCTCTCTACCCCAACACACCAGGGATCAAATCCCTCACCATGAGGCACCGAGCAGCTACCCTGCTCAGCCCGTCCTTGGTAGGCAACTTACGGCCCCTCCCGCGCTAAGGATAAAAAGCCCTCGAAAGAGAAAACCGGACCCGCCTTTGCTCAGTTATCCTTGGCTGGTAGCTCCCTACCCCAACACACCAGGGATCAAAGCCATCACCATGAGGCACCGAGCAGCTACCCTGCTCGACCCGTCCTTGGTAGGCCACTTACGGCCCCTCCCGCGCTAAGGATCAAAGCCCTCACCATGAGGCACCGAGCAGCTACCCTACTCGGCCTATCCTTGGCAGACCACTTACGGCCCCTCCCGCGCTAAGGATCAAAGCCCTCACCAAGAGGTACCGAGCAGCTGCCCTGCTCGTCCCCTTCCTCAGCATGCCTCTCCGGGCCTCCCACGCTAAGGAACATGACCTCACCACGAGGCATCTGGTCTGTCTACGTCTGAGAGATCTCCACCTCGTCTTTGGGGCCATGGAGATACCGTCTTTGCACACTGAGAAAATGAACAGATTCAACCCAACGCGTAATCGCTAGACGAAGAGCCGACATAACACAAAAGCGGTACTATGCAACTACAAGTGTTTACCGACAAAGGAAAATATGCATGCAAACACTCTGCAAAAACAAAAATCTTTATTCACAAAGTCAAAGCTTTTACAAGGGTATTGTAGGCTCCCCAGCCTTACAAAACGCCCGGAGGCCTACAAAATAACCGATGCGACAAAAAGAAGAAAAAACAAGAAGACAAGGGGCTTCAGGCCTCAGGGTCGGGCGTCGTCCTCGCCAGGTATCTCTTCCTCGGCCTCATCCCCGGGAAGCTCAGCGCCCACCATAGGAGCCTCGGCGTCGTCCTCGCCGGGTATCTCTTCCCCGGCCTCGTCCCCGGGGCCATCCCACTGCTCGTCATCCCCGCGAGGATATTCGGCTCGGAGATCTTCGTCAGCGAACTCCGGCATCCGAGCCTTGACGGCGTCGAGGGCCTCAAGCCAGTTGGAAGTGGTGGCCGAGGCTAGGACGGTGTAGAACAGTTCCGACTTCTGAAAGCTCTCCACCGCCCTCGCCGCTCTAAGGTTGGCTCTCTTCGCCGCGTCTACCGCAGCCTCCAACTCCTTCTGGAGGGAGCTCGCTGACTTCTTCATGGTGCCGACGAGCATCTTGGAGTCCTGAAGCTTGGCCTCAGCAGCCCTGGCGGCCTCGCAGAACCTGGTAACCTCCTGCTTCGAGGCCGCCTCCTCCTGCTTCGCGGCCGCCGCCGCCTGCTTCGCGGCCACCTCCTCCTGCTTCCCGGCCGCCACCTCACCCTCAAGGGCAGCGACCCTCGCCAACGCCGCCTCCAGCTCCCGCTTTGAGCACTCCTCCAGCGAAGAGAGCTCGCCCGCGGCCCGCATCGCCGGGGCTATCTCTTCCTCCTCCATCCGGACGACGAGAGCGACGTGCTGGAGGACCTGAAGAAATCAGTGGGGGGTCAGAAGGAGAGAAAGGAACACCAAATCTCGCGAATGGCGAGGCGCTGAGTGAAAAATCAAGTAAGGTATGAGCACTAATCTGCACGACCTCTTGGGCGATGGACGCTATTTGCGCCTTTAGAGTCCCCCCAGGGACCTTACCCCCGGCCGACCTCTCCATATCGGACGGAAAGCCCCAGCGACGGAAAGCCCCGAGGGCACCTCAAAGCAGAGCTCTCCCTCGTCCACCAAGATCGGGGAGGCCGGGGGTCCGCGGGGCTACGCGGGGGAACCGCTTAAGAGGCGACGGCGGAGAGCCAGTCTCCACCTCCGAAGCCTGGGCATCCTTTCCCCAAACCCGTTTTCTGCTCGGCGCCTGGCTGGGCTCTGGGACTCGGCCCGCAGTTGAACGCTGGGGCGGGACGGCCGCCGGGGGAACCCGGACAGACGTCGGGCGAGAAGACATGGTGCCTCCAGCCTTCGGTCCCTTCTTTGACTTGCGCATGACTGCTCGGAGGTGGCTCAAGTCCATGGGTTCTGCACAAGACAAAATACGATGAAATTAGCAACACAAACAGAAATGAAGACAAATGCAAGCTCCTAACTTACCGACGAATTGGGCGGGGCTGAGCCCAGCCCAACTAAGGGCCCGCTCGGAAGCAGTACGTCAGCCCGAGGAATGGGCTCCCACTCCGCCACTCTCCCCGTGTCGGAATCATTTGACGGACTTCCCTGCCAGCACCTATCCCTAGACCACTGGGTAGGCACGGGCCAGTCCTCACCTTCCGGCGGCCCAACGAAGAAAAAATTCTTCTTCCAATTATGGATGGAAGAAGGCAAGATGACGACACCCGACCCGGGTGCGCTGTCCCGTTGTTTCCTAAAAGAGAGGTAAACCCACCTCGGGTCGCCCGCGCGAGTGCCGGGGTGACTTTTGTAAATAAGGGAGAAGGCAAGGATAGACAGACTGAAGGGGATCATCTGCAACTTCAAGCGGATCAGGAACCTAAGGAGAATCCTCCAGGAGTTTGGTACTAGCTGGCCCGGGGCTAGCCTAAAGCAATTTAGTGCCCTAATAACCTCGGGAGAGAAGGGCAGGCAAATTCTGGCCCAAAAAGCTTCCAAGTACAGGGCATGTCACGCCCCGCTTCCCAGAGTACGCTAAGATGGGCACCTGACATAGCCAACCATGCTACCTGTGGGTAGGAAGTATCCATCCACAGTCACATTACGGCTGTAGAGATATCAAGAACAAAAATAAACTATCTAACACATGTCCATAAGCCAGAAATAAATGAGTCAAGAATAAAATAATGCGGAAGCGAAAGATCCAATACAATAATAACTGGAATGTATGTCCCATAATGCGGGCTCACATCAGAAATAAAATAATACTGAAAGTAAAAGACTAACTACTAATGAGTCCTCACTGCTCAGCCTGCTGACTGAAGTACTCCTGCTCGGACTACAGCAAAGGTACGGAATCTGGGCCATGCAAAACCCAGACGTCAGCGCGTCATGTCATCAAGCAATAAAATATAAACAGGGTAACAAGACATGCAAGTATAATCATAAATGGTAAAGCAGGTGTAACAACAATATAAATCAGGGCAGTGAAGGGTAGTATGCAGTGAGTAAACTAAATTAGTCTATTGGGTTAACTACTCTCAAGTCTATGAAATCAATCTGATGAATCATCGATGTAACTCAATAGTATCCCGTGCGTGCCCGGGATCACGGTCTATGACTCTCGGGCTGAACCCGAGACGTGCCGCAAGGCAGTAAAGGGTGGTAGGTAATGGCGAGTGATGTCCGTAGCATCACTCCGGGGCTGGCCTAGCCCGTAAGACTGATCAGAACAGGTATAGAACTGTCGAATTACAAGTCAGGTTTCATCATTGATTTCCCCATACCCCAAGTCATATGTGTTCAAGTCAAGTATTAAATAATCTAGAGCTAATGCCAACACAGGATCAGGCAGGTACAGGTTTGTCTGGATAGACAACAGGAACGGTCCGTGAGGACAACAGGTCAGGTTTGTTGGCATTAGGCACAAGATCAGATAACAGGTAAAGCCATGGTGCAGCAGGTCAGGTCAAGTAGTAAATAGATATCATGTCATGTTTAGAGGTGCACGGTACCATGTCGTGTCGAGTAGGAAGTGTAACAAGTCGTGTCAGGATGTACAAGATGTCATGTGGGTGCTCATAATCGAACTACATAAGCATGGATATATATAAACAAGCATGGGTACTAATGAAACAAATAAACTGAAACATGGTGATGATATATGCAAGGGTACAGATTAAAAGAATGGGGATGCACAATTATAGATTAGAGTTAGGATTGTGGTTCCAACATTAAGTAAAATACACTTAAATCAGTATGGAATTGTTAAATCTCGTTGTTATGGGTTAAATGATCTAGGGATGCAATGATATATAAAATATGTTCAATGGATGCAACCGGGTATTCGGGGTAGAAACTATTTAAAAGTGCTATGGGTTATGCAGATAATTATTAAGTAATTTAAACACAGATGTGGGAACACGATATTGTACTCTAACATGCAACGAGTTATACTTCAAGATCCGAATCTAACATGATATACGGAACATCGAAAAGGAGAAAATGGAACAGGTGGTGCTATAAGTAATCTACAGTTTTACTATGCAGTTTAATAGGTATAAAAAATATTGTAGATAGCATGTAGCAAGCTTTCACTTTCCTTGACGGATCGCGAAGCGGTATACGGAACGTCATGCGTCAGCGGGAAAAGTCGCGACGCGCGCACGGTACACGGAATGAGTCCAAACAACGCACGATGGAATCACACGGGTCAGGTATCCTCGCTGGGTCGTCGGGATCGTCGACGTCGTGGCCAACTCCGGCGATCTAAACAGAATAGAGAACATTAAAGAAGGTAAAGAAAGAAAGAAAGGAAAGAAAGAAGAAAGAAGCAAGAAAAGAGAATGGAGGAGGGATGAGTGCCTTACTGGGTTGCAGAGGGGTGAGCTAGCGGTGGCGGCGAGACCAACGGCGATGAGGGGCGTCGGTGAAGGGGTTTTGAAGAGCTAGGGTTTGGTTTGATGTTTGGTGGGGTTTGTAAGTGCAGGGTTTTGGCGAGGTGAGTGTGCAGAGGAGAGGGAGAGGAGAGGAAGGAGATGGCGATGGGAGATGATCGGCGACGTGAGAAGGTGGTGATGGCGAAGAAGGGTGTTCGGTTTTCTTAGGTGCAATGGGTTCGTTCGAGGGAGAAAGAAGGAGAAGGAGGTGATGGAGATGAGGGTGACGAGAGGATGAAGAGGGTGTCGACGAGGGTTGAGAAGACGAGGAAATAGGGTTAGGGTTGATGGAGGCGGTGAGGGGTTATGGGTTGAAGGAGGCGAGCTCGGGTTTTAAAAGAGAAGAAGAGGAGATGCAGAAGGGAGGTGACAGGATCCACGCGGCGGTGACGGGAATCGAAAAGTGTACAGTAATCGCGAGAAGAGAAAGAGAGCTCGCGAGAGGAGAGAGAAAGAGAAGAGAGAGAGAGAGCTGCGGCGGAGGAGAGAGAAAGGGAAAGGGAAAGGGAAAGGAGAGAGAAAGATCTGTGGGGCCCGGTGCAAAGAAAGAGAGGAATGCGATTGGCTGAGAAAAGAAAGGAAAATAGAGAGAGAATCGAGCGTGGGGTCGGGTGAATAAGGGAAAGATTGTGATTGGTTGGGGAGAAAATTTTAAAAGGATTTTAATATTTGGTTAAGGAAATATGGTGAACTGTTAAAGATTTCATTATAAGATTTAAAATATGTTTTGGTTGGTAAAGAAAATCTTTTGGCTGTAAACGTATATATTAAACGAATATAAAGAAATTTAAAAATAATTAGAATATGGCGGGATACGAAATAATTCAGAAATGCGCCCGGGTCGGGTCCAAAATTTTGGATTTGAAATAAGAAAATTATTAGCAAGTTTCAAAATTTAAAATGAAGGATTATGTAACAGAAATGCGTACCCCCAAGAACGGACGCACGTACGTGCGCGTAGCATCCAAATACGTCCGCTTCACTGAACGGGACGAGAACACGATGCAAGGACGCTACCACAGGGTTAGGGGTATCATGCAGGCCATGTCATGTATTTTTAAATTATTTTAAGTGACTTAAATTGTTATATGCAAAAATATGTGATGTTAGGGTATTCTATAACTATAAAACAACAAGCTCAAGCAAGCGGGTCGAATATAAGTAAACTACCATTCACAACCAAACATGGTAAATGAAATAAACACCACAAATAACACATACGACAACAGAAATTGGTATAATTGAACTCGGTTGTTACAGGGCAATCTCCTTGCCCCATACCTGATCTGCTATCTCCCCCTCCCCGGCCAAATGTAACGTGTAGCCGGGAGGAATATGGAAACGAGTCCGAGTATTGGCTAGCTCCTCCTCGTGCTTCACCGTAGATGACACGTCGGGCGCATCCGCAACCTCCACTCGGGGGGCCGCCCCCATCGCGCAACTCTGGAGAGGAGACCTAACCCTAGCTCCCTGTGAGGACTCCGGTCCAGAAGAGGAAGAAGAGGAGGAGGAGGAGGAAGACTCTACAGAGGGCTCCCAAGACTCTACACCAACTACATCTACAGACTCCTCAAAGGAAGACGTCTAACCTGATGAAGAGGTGTCCTCAGAAAAGCAAACGCGGAAATCCCGACCTAAAGAGGAGAATGCCGAGCTAACAAGACCAAAGACGAGGAGATTATAAAGAGGAATAGGCCCTCGTGTGGACCCCACCTCTACTTATTGCCACCCGGCGTTCTCATCCAACGGTGACAGTCATCTCCCGCCGAAATGGTTCAGTACACTCGACGGCCATGATCGCTCCACCTGTCGCATGCATATTGACATATCCCCTCAGACGCCAGAGGTCTGCGGCCCGTCGCGTCAGCCAGCCAGCGCCCGGCACATGGACTGTCGCTTCAGTAAACGTACACACGATCCGGCGCACCCTCCTTAATGCAGAGATCTCTCCCTTGATCCGCTGGCGTCATCCAGAAAATACAACAGGTTACCCGGGGACACACCCGACGATATCTTCGAAAGGAGCTCACCTCGGGTGACCCGGCAGACCACTCTCAACCCGATCCGTCAGCTAGTCAGGACGAGAGTGGGGGGTTAATGATGATGTTCGATATCGGTGATCTCCCAGATCATGACACGTGGCAGACGACATGTCCCAGTGCGTGCAAGAAAGGACCTACAGTGGCTGACCAGACCACTCTTGTGCCCGTCCTACAAGCAATCCTTGGCTCGCCTCCGAGCCCCCAACACAATTGGCCTCCTCGGCCTCACATCTCGTCTCTGAGCTACCACGGAACAAAGATACCTCGGCTCTCCCGCTCGTCCGCGAGCTCTCCCGCCGAGGTCATCTTCTTTGGTCTCATCGACCGACCGACGACACCGCTCACAAGCGCAACCGCTATCCCATGAATCTCGCCATGCGCGAGATTTCCGCCGGCCACATCCCACGTTCTACGCCATCATGATCCCCCATTAACGAGTCTGTCTCGCCATTAATGGGAGATCCCGCTCATCACGTGAGCGTGACGTCGGGAGCGTAACGGCCGGCGCGATTCTCGCACCTGCCCTGCCTGCTGCCACCGCTATATAAACCCCTTCTTCAGATGGTCCAAGTAAGCCATTTTTACTCCACTAAGCCGTTACTCTGCTCAGATCTCTAGTCTAACTTGACCGTTGGAGGGTCCTCGGTGGTACAACCACCCCGGTACTTCCTTGCAGGTAGCTCGGCGCAGACAACATCAAACCCATTGAGATCCACACACTTCAGGAGCGACAACCTCCAGATCCAATCTCAGCCACCTATCGCCGCCATCAGCAGATCAATGGAAGGTAACATCTTGGCGCGATCCAGGTCACGTCATATAGCGACATTCGCTAGTGTTCTACTTGTTGCTATGTGTCTTCCCTTAGGAGATGCTATAGCCCTTTTTCTCTACGGCTGTCATCAAGGGGAAAACATTACAAGATGGATCTCTAGAAAAAGTCATGTTGACAATTGACTAAAATTGTTAAGAAGAAAATGGTGTCGAACAATTCCAATTTGTTAAAACTATTTTTTGGGTGAATTGTTGGAAAAACTGCCTGCACAAGAAAAAAAAAGGGTCAAAAAGTCCATGGGGCTTTTGAACTTGTTAAGAACCCCCTAAGCCCATCAATTTTTCCCTGAAGTACTTTTAAGCTTTATGTATTTTGGTATATCCTAAAACTGCCCCTTGAGACCTATGTGCACAAGTACAAGAAGACAGCTGTCATTTTGTTAAAAAAAATCCTCAAATCCCCAAGCTTTCTCTCTCCTCTCCGGCGAGCCCCAGATTTTTAGGCTAGCCACCGTCTTCGATCGCCTCTCCGCTTTCGTATCGCCGTCGTCTCCCTCGTCGCAACCTCGCCTACCTAAATCACCATCCCAGTGTCTTTTTCAGAGCTCATGCTCTTCTTCTTTTCTTTTTAATTACATTCCTCTTCTTTGCATTCATTTTCCGCACATTCACTCTCTCTCTCACATATCTCCTCAACACCAACAACTCAACAATTAAGAAGGTTAAAGGGTTGTGTTGGAAAATATTGATAGGTTTTGTTGGAAAAGAATGATGATAAGGAGAATAAAATATAGATGGGTTATATTGGAATTGCAAGGAGGAAAAAAAGAAAGAAATTAAGCTTTCTCTGTTTCTCTCTAACACACACATATCTTCTCAACGCCAACAACTCAACAATTAAGAAGCTTAAGGGTGAGGAAATGGGAAGGCACTCTAGTTGCTACAAGCAGAAACACTTGGCTCTAATTTTTGATAAATTGCATGTAACTTTTAGACAGTTGCGTGTAACTTCTAATTAGTTACCAGACGTCTGGGGAGACTTCTCCTTAAGAAATTTTTGAACTGCAAATGTCTCCCACAGACGTCTGTGTCACGCCCCGCTTCCCAGTATACGGGCAGAGAACGCGATGAGGCCGCTACGTATTTACTGTGAAGTAAATACACTAAGCGTATCAAAGCAATATAAAAGTAAAGCACAAGTGACAAGATATAATAAAACAACAACTTTATTTATTCACATTCTTTCTGTACAATGCATGGAAATGTAAATACATCTGATGAAAACAATGCCTAGACAATGACATAACAGAAAAAGAAAAGTACTGGAATGAAATGTGTACAATGAACTAGAGCTTGGGGTCTTCACTGAATTGGTCCAAGTCTTCAGCAGTAGGCTCAATCTCTGACGTGTCCAGATTATCTGACAACATTCAAAGAAGAAAGAAAGAGAATGTCGTCAGCGAACAGATCGCTCGGTAAGCCCCAAAGATAAGAGGGAATAGAATAGACAGAATAAAAGGTAGCTTTTAAGTTGTATTATATTGTTATGATATTGTGTTAACGATGTTGTTTGTAGCTTGGTACAGAAGGATGCCAATGTATACGAGAGGAGTCTCACTTGCCCCGGAGACTGAGGTATCAGAAACTTAAGGATCAGTTGGGCCACGGTACAACAGCAACGGAATATAGGTTAGGCGTCTTATGGTTGCAGTCTCGTGCCACTTCTAACACCTTCCGTACCAATCTACCCCTTAAATCCCGTAGTGTTTTGATTGTATTGTTGTATTGTATTGTATAGATTGTATAGTTGGATGACTGACCAAAACCATGATATCAGTAAACGGATGTAACTGTATAATCATGTAAATGGAATATCTGGAGAATCATGTAATTGGATGTATATCCATGGTTCGGTTCAGTCAATGTAGATTGAATGTATTGAATAGATTGAATATAGGGATTCATGTTGAATCAGAATGTTGTACATTGTAAATTGTAGATTGTAGATTGTAGATTGTACTTGAATCATATTCAAGTCAAATTATAATGAGACTCACTCTGAGTCAGACAATTAGAAAAGTAAATTGAAGTCTTGATTGTTTTGATGTTATCGGTAACCGCTGCACATGGGCGGCAGGATTTGTGTCTTTTTCAAAGACGATTACCGTATTGATAACACCGTTGTTAAGTTGTCTACCGTAGATAGGCAAGCACCCACTTCTCCGGCTCCCTGAGGCTCAAGAGATTGGTCCCGCTTAAACCTATATTTACTAGGGTTCTTAGGGTAAATTATAGAACTTGAGGGGGGTTTTTATGTAAAAATACTTTTATATACTTTTCAAAATACACCCCAAGTATTAATTGTCTTTGGAGTTGTAATGAATGTAGATTTTATATTGTGATATTTCTAGTGAAAATATCTTATTTTCATAATAATTGGTATTTATTTGTAATATTAGTTTTGTATGGAATTCATGGTATTTTAGTGTAAAATGATTCTTGTGACATTTTCAGAAAAAATGGAATATTTATAATAATTCAAAATAGATTCATATATTTATATGAAAATAATTTTAGTATATATATAATATTCTACAAATCTCTTTTTCTTAAGATGTCGTATTTTAAATCTTTCGAGACCGAATGCTCCTTGCGGAGGTCTGCATCTCGCACTACTAAGCCCGAGGATGTGCGATAATCCGCACCATCCCGAACGGGTTCCTCAAATGGGTTGTAGCGGCGCTTTGCAAAGATTTGTATAAATACTAATCATTAAGAAAAAACGGTTTTATTAATTATGGTATTTATTTGTAAAGATGTTGATTTCCCATATTCTATGTTCTAGGGTCTCCTAAGTCTACTAGACTGCTCCTAACTGGTCCAAAGCGACAAGTTGTGAGATATCCCTCAAATCGCCTCTTCACCGCCAATTGTGGGCAGGTAAGTACAAGTGAAGAAAGGAGGGTTCCGCTCAAGAATCACCGTGAGACGGGGCTTTTAAAGTTACCTTTCTCACTTGTCTAGCCTAGGCACCACAAAGTCAGGTTTAGATAAACGACTGAATGCCCATAACCTTCCTCTGTCCTAATGAGCGCGACAGTCCTTAATTGGCTGAGTCTAGATAATTTTTTATTAGCTCAAAGGTTATTTATTTGTAAAGATGTATCAATACTAAATCTTTTAGAAATGGTTTTATTAAGTAAAGGGTATTTAAATGAAAATGTTTGTTTTCCCGTATTCTAAGTTCTCGAGGTATCGTGTTATGTTGCATATGAGTGTGTGAGGAGGTAGGTCATTACCTCGTGGTCTAGTTAAAGGTATAGCAAGTTTAAGGAAGTTAAATGTATAATTGAAACAATGTGGTATTTAAATGAAAAACACAATAAAATGAAATATCCATCATTTTATGAAATGAAACTTGTTCAATTTGGTTGATTAGTGTTTAATAGTCAACATGAGAGAGTTTAAGCATAATTGTATTAACGAGAATTGAAGTTTTATAAGAGAACTGATTCGGAAATCGGATTTGTTCCGATTCCGTCGGGTTTTGTAAATCCGTATTTTTTTTAGAATAGAAAAGGAAGATAGAAATGGGACTTACGGGTTTGGACAACCAAGAGAGTAAGATGGAAGGAGAGGAATCGCCGGTGTGTAGTTTCGTCGCCGGGAGTTCCTAGGACGATCGCCGGAAGTTCGCCGGGAATTTCACCAGAGCTTCGCCTTTCGCTCACTTCGATTGCACACAAGAATTTCTTGAGAATTCTAAAGAGTTAGCTCAGAGTTTGGGGGTGAGAGGGTAGGGGTGTATTTATAGGGTTAGGGTAGATGTAGGGTTTTAATTTTAAAAAATGTAAAAATGTAGGAAAATTGTATTAAAAATGAAGTAAATGAGAGTTAATGGGCTCTCTGGAATTAATCTCAGAAATTGAAGTATGCAGGGGAGTGGGGGAGCTCAAAAGGCAGGATTTTCATGTTGATGACTCGGCCGACCGGCCGAGTCCTGCCGGCGGTGCCGGCCCGAGCGAGTCGGGGTCTTGGGAGGTGGGGGGTCGCCGGGGGTAGCCACTGGTACTTTCAGGTTTTCAAGTGTAGTGGGAAAATCTGGAGTTATTTTGTGTGGACTGTTGGGCTTCTAAAGAATTTAAAACAAATAAATATTAAAAATAATATGGGGTATGTGATTTGAACTCAGGTGGCTTGATTCAGTAGTGCAAGGTATTACCAATGAGCCACAAGCTCCTTGTAATTAAATTGCTAATTAATTACTTATCTTGTGCTCAGGCAATAAATACCCCTTTATGGATTTTTGAAATTTTTTTGTAAAAAAGTATTGAAAATTTGGGGTTGTTACATTCTACCTCCCTTATAAAAATTTCGTCATCGAAATTTGTAAAAGGAAAGTGTAACAAATTTAAGAAAAGTGTGGTGACTGAAATACTGATAGTGTATGGAAAAAAAATAAAGTGATGCAAGGGTTTTAAAATGTGCAAGTGAAATACTAGTGTTACCTTGGTCAACTGTCTTGGCTTCTATAGCTGCTAAGGTGTTACATGGTTTTAGAAGTATTTGATAGTGTATGAAAAATGTGTGAAGGAATGAAAAGATGCGAAAGTTTTGGTAAGATTGTAAAAGAGGTAAGGAAATTTTTGGTTAGGACAGATTCAAAGTTTATGAAATGATAAGATTCAAGAGGTATAAAATTGTAAGATTCAAGAGATATGAATTATAAAGAATGTTTTAGTTGCTGGTTCTTATGTTATATTGCTTAGGTTGTTCATGCAGAACATAACTGCATGATAGGATTTCATACAGCTCTTATTCCCGCCAAAAAATTTCTGCGCAAAAGAGTCTAAGGTATCAAATGGCACCGATACGTTTAAGAAAATATGAACCAGTATTTTCCGGGCTGTCTTTTGACAAACTCCCGAATGAGAAACAGCTAAATTCTGATGGTATCGAAAGCGTCTCAAAAAATCCTTCGATTTGATATATTATGGGCCTCATAATTCATCCGGGATCAAAAGTTATGAGACATCACGTGCTCACACGTGACCGGGCATCACGTGTCCACACGTGACCGGGCATCACGTGCAGACACGTGACTATTTACAGGCAAAACTTGTAGGCACTGAATAAAATAAATAATAGGAAATAATTATTCAGTGGGGTCACGTGCCAACACGTGATGGGCCTTTAAAGCCACTGAAAAGAATTAAAAGTATAATAAAATAACAAGGAAAAATCCCAAGGGGCATCACGTGACCAAGAGTCACGTGCTGACACGTGATAATTCCTGAGTTCTTTAAAACAACAGAATTAAATTCTGGTCAAATGCTTAATCAGGGGGTCACGTGCTAGCACGTGATGGGTTCCTAAAAATCTATGAATTAATAGAATTAAATTCTAATTAAGAGGGAATAAAAAACCCTAACTGGAAAAATATGTCTCTAAATCTTTCCAAACAAAAAAGATGGTGCTCTGTAAAATGGAGCACCGTTGGATAAAAAATCCAATGGTAATTAAAAATCACCAATTTATGGAAATATTTTATATAAGGAAAGATTTCCCTGAAATTTGCCAGGAATAACAGATAAAAGATCTTTTGGATTAAAAATCCAATATTGAATAAAATTCACTGAGTGATCTAAAAGATCATGTTGGTTACAAAATCAATTAAAGTCTTTCAATGAAAGATTGACCAAACAAATTGATTCTTTTCTTTCTCTTATAAATAGGAGCCAAGAAGAGGAGAGAGGGGGATCTATTTTTTTTGGGAAATATACAACAACTGAAAGAAAAAATATAGGAGAATTTAATTCTCAAGAAAGAAAAAAAAGATCTCTTCAGAAAAAGAAAACCTTAGATGAGAAAGGGAAAGAGATCTAAGCTCCATAAACAAACAGAGAATTTAATTCTCAATTTAAGAGTTTAACTCTTCTGAATAAGAACTTAGTTCTTCCTTTGGTTGAAGATCTGCAAAAGCAGATCTCCCCACAAGTTGAGAATTTAATTCTTATCGGGGAGATTCTGCCATGCAGATCCAAAACTTAGAGGGAGAATTGAGTTTTGAGAATTTAATTCTCACAAAATCATAGGAATTTAATTCCTCCAAATGAAACTAGGGTTTAACCCTATATGAGAAGTTAATTCTCCCAAATTCACAGGAATTTAATTCCTCCCAAACAGAACTAGGGTTTAACCCTATATGAGAATTTAATTCTTCCAAACTCATAGGAATTTAATTCCTCCAAATGAAACTAGGGTTTAACCCTACATAAGAATTTAATTCTTTCAAAACACATGGGAATTTAATTCTTCTAAAATGAAATTAGGGTTTAACCCTAAAACAGAATTTAATTCTTAAAAGAAAAAGGGATTTAAAAATCTCCATGCACGTAAAGAGATCATTACCCAACTTGGTCACGTGGTAACACGTGACCCTCATCCTCAATGAGTAAAAATGAACGAATAAGACTAGGTCGCGTGCTCCCACTTGACCCTTAAACAGATTCCTAAAAATAAGAAGGAATTGGCCCAGAGGCAATGCCTCACGTGTTCCCACGCGGCCCTCAAAATAAAGGGAACAATGGCAAACGCAGAATCGATTTTGGGCGCCCTCACGTCTCCCCACGTGACCCCTTAATAAACACTTTAATAATCAATACATGGCTACCCATCACGTGCCAACACGTGACGGCGTGAAGACTAAAAGTGTTTAACACTTATTTGAATATTCTGATAATAAAATAAAGGAGGTCTGGCCCCATCTTCAGGCGCCTCACGTGACCCCACGTGAACCCTTCCTTTCTAGTGTTTAACACTATTTTGAGCATTTTGTCTCCAGTGTTTAACACTGTTTTAAATACATCACGTGAGGATATGTGACCGCCAGATGTCTTCTAGTGTTTAACACTATTTTCAAATCAGCTTAGCCCAAATTGGCTAAGTTTTCCAAAGGCAAATCTCCCTTTCAAATGAGCCTTAAAACTATAATGTTGAAGTGCTCGGCCAAAGACAAAATGTCATCAGAGCCTTCAAACTCTTGTTTAGTATTGCTAAATAATGAGGGGCTGAACCCAGCCAAATGTTCAACAGTCCGACAAAGGGCCAACATTTCAAATCTAATTGGACTTATCCCAAGTTGGCCATAAGTCCTCAATTCAGATTTAACCGAGCCAATGCGCTCATAATCTAATTAATTGGTCTTAGTTCCAAACTGGACTACAAATCTCCCAATCAACTTTGGTTCAAGGGTATATCTCTGAACTTCTCTGATATTTGTCGTTGTAATCCTTCAACGTCTTTAGAGAGGTGACGGGTCCCGATAACCAATCATTCCATGGACTGTGGGGTCCTTAAACTCATGGACTATGATGTCCTTAACCTCGAACGGTGGGGTCCCTTTAAACCCATGGACTATGATGTCCTTAACCTCGGACCGTGGGGTCCCTTTAAACCCACGGGCTATGATGTCCTTAACCTCGGACCGTGGGGTCCCTTTAAACCCACGGGCTATGATGTCCTTAACCTCGGACCGTGGGGTCCCTTTAAACCCACGGGCTATGATGTCCTTAACCTTGGACCACCATATCCTTAAACTGGTAATCGACCGCAATGTCCCTGTTTCCTCCAATCAGAGCAAAGCTCTGTTGAAATTCAAAATTCAAATTTTGAAGCAACGCTTCAAATCCCGGGCGCAACGAGCCACGTGTCAGGCGCTGATACATCAGCGCAGCGCCCGAGGCAGCGTGCCCAATCAGAGCAAAGCTCTATCTAAAAACAAAATTAAAGGAAGCAACGCTTCAGTTGCGCTGCGCGACACGTGTCAGCGCAGATGCGCTAGCGCTTTGCGCTGCGCGACACGTGTCAGCGCAGATACGCTAGCGCAGTTGCGCTGCGCGATACATGTCAGCGCAGATGTCTAGCGCAGTTGCGCTGCGATGTGCGCTGCGTGACACGTGTCATGCGCTGGGGTGTTTGCGCCAAACAGAATTAAGATTTTAAAGAAATCTTTATGTTCTTATTAAAATAAGAAGATTTTCTTCTGTAAAACAGAAGCTCTTGGATCAAAGATCCAACGGTGGGGAAAATTCCCCAAATCACTCAGAGAAAGATCTCTTTAACAAATTTATGGGCACTATATAAAGGCCCCTAAACCTCAATTCAAAGGCATCAACATTTTGTGAGAAACCAAAATTTTCAAGCAGAGAGAACTCTGAAGAAATTCTAAGAAGAAAGGTAAAAAAAACCTTTATAAGGGAAGAATTTCTTCTGATAGATCATCGATCTAAGAACTAGATCAATGATCTTTAATAAAAAACAAAATAAAAATAGTGCTTTGCACTTATGAACCATTGGTTCTCTGATATCAAGAAAGAAATGAGAAAATACTTGTTTTCTTGAATCTAAATTAGATCAAGAAATCAAACAGTGCTTTGCACTTCTTTTATGAGCCATTGGTTCTGGAATCTAAAAGATTCTCAAGTTAATAGTGCTTTGCACTTGTAAATCTGCACCGTTGCGCTCTTGGGTTGGCGCAAGCCACCAGAAAGCGCCACGTGTCATTATCTGAACCATTTGCGCTATGCGCTTTTGAAATAGAGCCTTGCTCTCTGAAACTGGCGCAACTCACCACAGCGCGCCACGTGTCAGCAGCGCAAGCGCAGCGCACTGCGCTTGCATGACAGGTGTCATCACCACAAGCGCTTGCGCTCTTTGATTGGCGCAAAGCGCCTGACAAATGCAATGCATTTCTTTTGCTAACGGGTCAGGCCCAAGTCAAAAAGACCTAGTAGGCCTAAATAAATTGCAAAGCAATAAAAGGGCAGAGCCCAAGTCAGATTGATGCTCTGCATCTTTTATAAAAGGGCAAAGCCCAAATAAAACCGATGCTCTACATCATTTATAACGGGCAGAGCCCAAGCAAATTGATGCTCTGCATCCTTTCTGGGCAGAGCCCAAACAAAAATGCAATGCATTATTTAAATGTGGGCAAAGCCCTAGCACAGGTCTAGTAGACCAAAAATAAATAAAAGCGTTGAATATTTTTCAACTGGACTTAGTCCAATCATGGCTGTAAGTCCTCAAATTAAATTGACTGAGCACAGCTACTCTTTTAAATCAATTTACGACCGGTTCGAGGGTACATCTCCGAACTCCTTTGACACATGTCGTTGTAATCCTTCAACGTTGTCAGAGAGGTGACGGGTCCCGACGACCACACATCAACACGGACTGTGGGGTCCTTAAACTCATGGACTTATGCGTTCTTAAACCTAAAGACGGATTGTGGGGTCCTTAAACCCACGGACTTATGCGTCCTTAAACTAAAACACGGACTGTGGGGTCCTTAAACCCACGGACTTAAGCGTCCTTAAACTACCTATGGACCACCACGTCCCTAAACTGGAACATGGACCACCACGTCTCTAAACTGGAATATGGACCACTACGTCCTTAAATTGGTAATGGACCACTATGTCCTTAAACTGGAACAATAGAGTCTCCAAACGCTCTTTTGTCGGATCTAAAACGATCCCGTTAAGTTGATCTTAGTCTCAAATCAGACTAACGTATCCTTAACAAACGTTTAAATCGATCTTAGCCTAAATACGGCTAACGTATCTTTAAACCAAAACACCAAACCCAAATCTAAGTAAATACGGATTTGGACTAATCCACGTCCTACGGGCGACGGCATCGCTTAGTCTCCGTATACAATCCACGGGCAACCACAAACAAAACAAACACATACGACACGAAGTGAAATTCTGGAGAAGGAGAAAGTTGTCACCGCTATGCGGTAGCGTAATTAACTGCAGGGGCTTGCGCCTGCAGGGAAGAGCGTCCCCACAATCAAAAACCCCTCAAGCGAGGGGGAATCTGACGAAGTCTGCTACATCGGCCGCATCCGTCTAAACCTCCGATACACGGTGCCATAAATCAACTTGGCATCTTCGGAGAGGTAGACGGATAAAACCAAATAGCATCTACCCCGAATCTCAGCGTCAGGACGTCCTCATGTCTTGGCCGCCGCCTTTCGGAGGGGAACAGATTCTGGCACGCCCGGTGGGGCCTTTTTCTCTTTCCACTCCACACTTCGTGTGTCGTATTCGCGAACAAATCGTGGTTTGTTAATGGTTGCCTTCGGAATTTAAGTTACTAAGATTTGGTCTTTTGCTTGGCGCAGAAAAGAAATCAAGCATCGATGGCCTCTACCTGTTCGAAGTGCTCTAGCTGCAGCTCGCGTTCGGCCTCAACTGGGGGCATAATCTACGAGCCCCAAGCGGCCTCTTTGTTCACCATGCCCGTGGAGCAGATTACTCAAGCCACCACGGGGTTGTTTTTCGGAACTATGCTTCCGCCCACAAGCTTCAGCACCCCCGTGCCCGTACAAGAAGCTCCTAAGAAGTCGGTCTTCGATCAACTTTCAACTACTGCGGCCCCTCTCAACGGGTCGCCCAACACCAGTGCCTTGGTCTTCTCCAGACTGGGACAAAACTCCTGCGGGCCCACGATGAAGCTTGCAGTCCCGGAAAAGGTTATTCCAAAAAGGATTGCCAAACCTGCTCCTGAAGTCGTCAAGGCGGCTTCTCCGGCTATGAGATTAGTCTTTACAAGACCGACCGTCCCAAATCCCACTCCTGCTCCTGCTGCTCAAAAGATATCAGTCTTCAATAGGCTGACGCCGGCAACAGCCCTACACCTGAACAGGGGGTAAGAAGAAGTTGTTTCTGTCTCTGAGCCAATACCGACAACTCGTCGAGCCCGACGACGCCACTGGCGCCGGGTAAGGAAGATCGAGGGCAACTCCCCGTCTGGGATGACTCCGCCAGCTCCAACGGTGGAAGTTAACGCTGCTGTTCCAACCGGGAACAGCTTCGAGCTACTGAATAGAGTACGCAGAAACTCGCCGTCTGCGGTGCTCAAAAGATCTCCTCCACCAGTAGAGACTGCCGTGGAAGCAGAAAAGCCAGAGCAGTCTCCTCGATCGCTGTCCTCCAAGATCTACAAGACATGGCGACGAGTCCGAGAATCTGTGATTGATCCTAAGTTCTCTCGCCAACAGAAAAAGTCGAAAGGTCGGGAAGTAGAAAATCCCCCGGTCAAGCAACGAAAGGTGACGACTGCTTGGGTGCCCAAAGCAACGGCTCCCTCAACTTCTACGGCCCATAAGAGAAGAAGGCCAGAAAAAGTCCCTACGCCGACAACGAATATCAAAGGTGGTGAACCCAAACGCCCTAAGTCTGGGGGCATGATAGTTCATACCGTCTACGTGGCGTCTGGTAAAGAGGACAGTCGCATATCTACGGGTTATCGACCGCTTTCGCGATCAGTGACCAAAGCCCAGGAGCAGCAGCAGAAGCTCCAAGAGATGATGAACGCTATGGCCGCACTTACTGGGCCAAAAGAAAACCCTGAAACGTCCTTGGATGAACGCCAAGAGGAAGAAACCGATGCCGAATTCCTTCGTCGAATATTGGAGAAGAAGGACAAAGAGGCTGCTGAACAAGCAGCCAACATAAAGCGTATGGGCCACCTGTTCCAAGACATGGTGGGGATGATGATCCAACAAAATCCTCCTGCCGAAGATCCCCCGATCATCCTTGAAGACGATAGGGGAGAGACATCGAATCCTCCGCCAGCTCTGTCAACAGCTAAGGAAGATACAATCTCCAAGGCTGACTTGGACGAGTACATAGCCCAGCAAATACGGGTTCATCATGCGACTGAAGCAGCTGGCCAGGTCGTAAAAACAGGACGGCCATATCCGAGTTGGTACGACCAGATCAAGTACCCGCCGGGCTACACAATTCCCAAGTTCCATGTCTACAAGAGGACGGACAATCCTCACCAGCATGTTGCCCAGTTCAGGGCACTCTGTGGCAACACCGGCGGTGATGATAAGTTGTTGCTTCGCCAGTTCGTTGGAAGCTTATTAGATACAGTGTTCGAGTGGTACTCTGAGCTCCCGAACGACTCTATCAAAACCTTCGCGGAGATGGAGCTGTTATTTACTCAGCGTTTTGCAAGCGCCAGTGAACGCACCCCGATGACGGCACTGATTAACGCCAGGGTAAAACCAGACGAGACATGGGTTCAATATGCTATATGGTGGCGGAACTTACGGTCGAAGTGTGAGCAGCGCATTGAAGAAGCTCCCGCGGTGGGTATGTTTTTGGGAACCCTTGATCCGCAAGCAACCATCTCGCAATTTATGATGTTTTTCAAGCCGACTACCTTCCAGGTCTTGATTGACAAGCTAGCGCAAATGGATCAGATGGGCCATAAACCCCCTCTTCCAAAGACGGACTCCCGAAATGACAAGGGGAAGGGAAAAGCGATAGTTGTCGCTAATGCTCAACAACAACCGAGCAACTCGAAGCCGGTTGTTCGTCAAAATAATATGCGCCCGTACGTAGCCCTTGAGGAGAGGCTAGGACATTCTTACCCATTTCCCCGAGATAAAACGAGAAGGTTATTCGAGCTGGCATTGCGCAACCGACTCATAAATCTGCTGGGTCCAAAACGTCCGTCGCAACCAAATGATGTCAATGAGCCCAACTACTGTCCTTATCATCGAGTACTGGGTCATCCGATCGAAAATTGCTACGTCTTCAAAAATTAGCTTGAAGACCGGTACCGACAGGGCAAGTTCGCGTTATCTGACAAATGGAAAGTGAATCCCCCGCAACCCCATACCTCTAAGGGGATGAGTACGCCGGGGGCAACATGCTCTGTCGTTGAAGAAGCTCCTTGGGAGGTTGTATTATCAGCCAAGACAAAGAGGATGCTAAATGATCTTCAAGTGTGCCCAGCGATCAAGTGGAAGAACCCGTTGGAACCACAGGTCATTGAAAGGATGTTGAAGCCACGTCCAACTCCAAAGACCGATGGTGGTGGCTCAAGCACTCGCAACCAGCCGTCAAAATCTTCGAAGAAGAAGAAAAAGAAATCAAAGAAGCCCGTGAAGCATGGCGACAAGCGCACGAACTTGCAAAAACAAATTGACGTGCTGGAGGAATACAACCAGAAGGCACGGGCTCCCATTACATTCCAAGAGTTCCTCAATCATGTTTTTCAAGAGGAAGATGAGGGAGAAAGTTCATATGATGAATCTGAAGAATATGTGGCGAGCTGTCATGTGATTTCCCATTCGTTCATGGACGATGAGGAGACTCCTTGCACTGAAAAGCTGGGGGCAGATCCTGAACCAAAAATTCTGGGGCCATCAGATGAAGTAATTGACGCATTCCTTAATGAAGCTCGGTTGAAAAGTAAAGCTGATCGAGAATGTGAGACGGCTGTATTTGAAAGGGCCAAGCGCCAGCGACTTGATGAAAGAGCTGAGACGATCCCGCTGGAGCAAAATACCTCCACTACCGACAAAAGCCAATTCAAGATGAGGAAAAGGTTTGCTAAGGCCATATCAATGGGTATGAAGCTACCATCCTCCGAAGGAAAAATTACTGGAAAAATAGAAATGCACCCCACCTATTGCTTATATCATCAGAAGGTTTCGCACCCCACTCAAGAGTGCAAAGCTTTCGATAGATGGTGGCAAGGATACGTTGCTCATCGACAACGCTTTAAGCGGGAAAAGCGCAAAACTCGTCGGGAGCAAAGAAATACAACCGAAGGGCTTAAAGGAACTACCAGCGATTGTCGCATGGTTAACACCGGCGGGTCACAAGTGCCTACATTCGGGAGCGATTCTGAGTGGAGCTGGAACTTGCCCCTCTCTTTAAAGAGTCCACTTCGGGAAAAGAAGAAGAGCCGAAGGTTTGCGAAAATATTCGGCTGCGGAATCGGACGCTGCCTGAAAAGAATCTCGGACCCTCAAACAGAAAAGATAAAGGGAAAGAAAAGGTCTCTGAAGATATCGTCTTAGATAACCAAGTTCTGGGGGAGCTAAGCGCCAAGGACCCGCCGAAGAAGAATAGGGTGGATTACAACGTCTTAGTGCATCTGAGGAAGCTACCCTCACAGCTCAGCATTCTTGACGCCCTTTTGCTATCAAAGGAGGCGAGAGATTCGTTAATCAAGGTATTACAAGATCCGGAACAATTCCAAGCTTTCCTGGCTGAAAAAAAGATGAAGGATGAATTGGAGGAAGTGCACACGGCCGATGTCGCTTTTGGTGATGAAGACCTTCTCCTTGGGACGTGCGAACACAATCGCCCCCTCTATGTCTCAGGATACTGCCACGATATAAAGATAGGCAAAATCCTGATCGACAATGGATCCTCCGTTAACCTCCTCAATGTGCGGGTGTTAAAAGAAATCTGCATGAGCGTCCAGCACCTTGCTCGGGACAAGATCACCATCTCCGGGTTTGACTCCCAGTCATCAAGAACTCTTGGGTCTGTGATACTGACGCTACGCTTTGGGCTACTTGTCACGGACATTAAGTTCCACGTCATAGACGCCAAGACATGCTACAATGCTCTGCTCGGCCGACCATGGTTACACGAGTACAACGTCATCCCTTCTACACAATATCAGTGTATGAAATACGCTAAGGATGGTCTCGAGTATACCGTGGTGGGAGAACTGAATCCGTTTTCCGTGAACGAAGTCCGCAAATATGAAGATACCAAGTACTTCTTACCAGATTTCGAAGATACGGAAATGTGTCGCAAGCCGGAAAACAAAGCTAACGCCACCATCCCTGTCTTCGGCAGTGATACCGAAGAGGAAGAGGAGATAGTTTATTCGGGGCCGCCCCAACACAATAAGCCAGGGCCATCTACTCCTACGTTTATCTTTGGTAGCGACTCGGAAGATGAAGTCCATGATGTATTCCCTGCTCGACCTTCAATACAAACATCAGCCGACGAAGAGCAAAGTCTACAAGTCGCCATGGTGCCGCTTAAACACCGTAAAGAACTGGATGCACTTGATATTTACAATGTAGAAGAGCTACAAACGTTCTATATCCCTCCCAGGCGAGAAAGCGAAAAAGCAATTCTATTCTACCGCTCTGAAGAAACCAAAGCGGAGAAAGAAATCTGGCATGGCGCGGATCCTACGCTCAACAGGCTTCAGCCTATCCGTCTTCCCAGATATTATACGGAAGGTTTGAAAAAGCTGCTGAAATGCCAGGGGATATCCTTCAAGCAGACCGTTCGAAAAGCCAAGTTCTATGACAAAGTCTGGAACGTTCCCGGGACTCAACGCAAACTGACTAATGGGAGAATGGAGACAAAAGGACTTGGATACATCCGGTCAGAGAAACGAGAGCTACTAAACAGCTGCTATGTCATGTATGACTTCGATGAAGAAGCGGATGCTCAATGGGAGGACGCTAATCCTGAGCCAGTGAAAGTTCCAGATGCAAAAGTGCCCAGTCTGTCGTTCGAAGAACAAATGGACAAGCTTATAAAGGAAGCGGGTCAAAAAGTCCGGGACGATCATAACCGCGAAATGGTCATCTACGAGAAAGCCAAAATGCAACGCCTTCTCCAACAGGCCGTGAAAGATGAAAATGCCGCTCCTTGTCAACCTGTTATAAAGAAGGCCCGACGCAGAGGCAGAAACAAGTCGAAACGCGAAAAAGGCACTCAACAGCAACGAAGCGGGACTAAAAGGCCACGTAAGCGGGAACCAAGCGGTTCTGATCTATCCCTCATGAGAAAAATAGGTCGTGCATACTCTTTTCCTCGGGACAAGACGAAGAAAATTCTTGACCTCGCTTTAAAACATCAGATGCTTACACTGCCGGAGTCTAAACACCCCGAACAAGCAGGCGAGGTCTCTCACCCGGACTATTGCCCTTATCACCGAGTGATAGGGCACCCTCTTGAGGACTGCTTCACCTTCAAGAATTAGGTTGAAGATCAGTATCAGCTTGGCAAGTTCGCTCTGTCCAACAACTGGAGGGTAGCGCCACCACAGAAGCACGAACCCAAGGCCATGGAAGAAGAACTAGTTCCACATTGGGATTGGAAGCGAATTCGTACTTGTCACATGATAACGATATCAAAAGAAGAGCCCGAGAACATGGATGACCTTCCCTGGTGCTTCGAAAACAGCAACGACGAGGTAATCTCAGAATTCCCACCAGCGCCAAAAGAGCTGGAAGATGGAATCCATACCACCGCAGATAACCTTAAGAAAATTGAGTTGGGAACGGCGAACGATCCGCGACCGACATTTGTTAGTGAGCTACTGTCTGAAGAGAAGGTGGCTTCATTAAAAGACCTGCTTATGCAGCACAAAGATTGCTTCGCGTGGAACTATTCCGAAATGCCGGGACTAGATCCAGAAATTGCTGTGCACAGATTGGCGATATCTCCGGACGTCAAGCCAGTCAAACAGGCGCCGAGAAGAATGCGGCTCGAGCTTGAGATGAGTATCAATGCCGAGGTTAAGAAGCTGATCGACTCTGGCTTCATCCAGGAAGTTCAATACCCTGAATGGATCGCCAACATCGTCCCGGTGATGAAGAAAAATGGGAAAGTGCGCATATGCGTAGACTTCCGGGATCATAATAAAGCTTGCCCGAAGGACGATTTCCAAGTGTCAGTCACTGAACTGATGATAGACAATACGTCCACTCACGAGGTTTTCTCTTTCATGGACGGCTCGTCAGGATATAATCAGATAAAAATGCATCCCGAAGACCAGAAGCACACCACTTTCAGGACTCCTTTGGGTATATTCTGCTACAAGGTGATGCCCTTCGGTTTAAAGAATGCCGGTGCCACCTACCAAAGGGCCATGACGAAGATCTTCGATGACCTTATACACGAAATCGTCGAATGCTATATCGACGATCTCGTGGTTAAAAGCAAATCATACGAGGAACATCTCGAGCATTTGAAGACCGTGTTTCAACGCCTTCGACAATACAACTTGAAGATGAACCCTCTCAAGTGTGCATTCAGAGTTTCCTCGGGCAAATTCCTAGGATTCATCGTCCGACACCGAGGTATCGAAATAGATCCGTCAAAGATCAAGGCGATCATGGAAATGCCTCCGCCAAGGACTCTCAAACAGTTGCGGTCTCTCCAAGGGAAGCTCGCGTATATACGGCGATTTATAGCCAACCTTTCAGGCAAGTGTCGTCCTTACAGCCACCTGATGAAGAAGGGAACCTCGTTCGTCTGGGACCAAAAATGCCAAAGCGCGCTGAACGAAATTAAGCAGTACCTGCAGAACCCGCCAGTGTTGGCTGCTCCGGTCAAGGGAAAACCCCTCATTCTTTATACAACCGCCCTTGAAGGTTCCTTAGGTGCATTATGGGCGCAAGAGAACGACCAAGGGAAGGAAAGAGCACTCTACTACTTAAGCCGAGTTTTACTGGGGGCAGAAAGCAACTACTCCCCCATTGAAAAACACTGCCTGGCGTTAATCTTCGCGATAACAAAGCTCAGGCACTATGCGTTGGCACATAAGGTCCGTTTCATTTCGAAGGTGGACCCCCTTAAATATTTAATGTCAAAGGCCATATTGACGGGACGACTCGCTAAATGGGCCCTGCTCTTGATGGAGTTCTCGATAACGTATCAACCTCTCAAGGCAGTGAAAGGCCAGACCATCGCCGACTTCCTCGCTGAGCATCCGATACCCGCCGATTCTCCTCTGAATTGCAATCTTCCAGACGAACATGCGTTTGATGCGATCGACGATGGTGATACCCGATGGGAGCTTTATTTCGATGGAGCATCTTCCGTGAAGAAGCGCAAACAAAATACCCCTATAATCAAATCGGGGGTAGGACTCATCTTTGTAACTCCACGAGGAGGGATAATGCGCTTTGCTTTCTCCCTAACAGAGCCGAGGACAAACAATGAAGCCGAATACGAAGCTCTAATAGCAGGCCTCGAGATCGCCATCGACATGGGAATTGAAAACCTCCTCATATACGGAGACTCCCAGCTGGTCGTTAGTCAAGTAAACGGCGACTATCAAACGTGCAAACCAGAGTTGGTGAAGTATGGCGAGAAGGTGCAGCAACTGTTGACCCAAATCCCTTCCTATACTTTGGAAAACATACCGCGTGCGGAAAACAGCAAAGCGGACGCATTGGCCAAACTCGCTAAGGAAATGGCTGATGAGAACCTCAATGACGTAAGAATCGTGGTACAAAGCCGTCGCGTGCTTGCCCCAGCAGAAATATCTCCGGAATCATCCGAAGAAAAGGGAGAGACTCAGCAGACGACCCTGCAAATAAAAGATCGGGAAAAGGCTGATGATTGGAGAGAAGTCTTTATAGACTACTTCAAATACCGTCGAACACCCGAAGATGCGTCCTCAAGACATCAGCTTATGAAACGAGCTCTGTCTTTCGCCTTCGTCAAAGATACTCTGTACAAGAGGTCGTTCGATTCTTTGTGGTTGAGATGCCTGGGACCTGACGAAGCGAAAAGAGTCATTCAGGAAGTTCATGACGGACTCTGCGGTTCTCACCAAGCAGGCCCGAAGATGAAGTTGAAGATTAAACGGATAAGTTACTACTGGCCCACGATGATCCAGGACTGCCTCGAATATGCGAAGCAATGCCACTCATGCCAAATTCATGGGGACTTCATCCACCAGCATCCAAATCCACTACATCCAACGATGGCTAGTTGGCCATTCGAAATGTGGGGAACTGATATAGTCGGCCCTATCGAAACAGCATCGTCCAGGGGACATCGATTCATCCTGGCAATGACTGATTACTTCTCTAAATGGGCAGAAGCAGTACCGTTTAGGGAAGTAAAGATGGAGAATATCCTCCATTTCTTCAAGACGCACCTCATATATCGGTTTGGAACTCCGCGACGGATCATCTCCGATAACGGGCCAGCTTACAGAAGCCACAAGATCAGTCGCTTCGCGCAACAACACAATATAGACTGGAGATATTCCTCGGTTTATAATCCGCGAGCTAATGGTCTAGCCGAGGCCTTCAATAAGACTTTGACAAAGATCATAAAGAAGACAGTGTCCCGAAATAAGGACTGGCATGAGAGGCTGCAAGAAGCTCTTTGGGCGTATCGAACTACGTTCAAGACAGCCACAAACACAATGCCATATGCGTTGGTATTCGGTACAGAAGCAGTACTCCCTCTCGAGATAGAGTTACCCTCTCTATGAGTGGCAGTCCACCACGAGCTGATGGACGAAGAAAATGCTCACCTTCGGCTTGAGGAGCTTGATGCCCTTGATGAAACCCGGCTCATAGCGCAACAAAATCTGGAAGCCTATAAAGCAAAGATGACGCGATCATATGAAAGATTGACCCGGCCGAGGACATTCCGCCAAGGCGAACTCGTGCTAGTGGTCAAAAGGCCTATGATCCCCAATCCCGCCAAGAGGGGAAAATTCGAGCCAAACTATGAAGGCCCGTACATCATAGACAATGTCTACCAAGGTGGAGCCTATCTACTCATGGATATGCACGGTGAAAGGCCTTACAGGCTAATAAATGGCCGACTCCTAAAGAAATACTACGCTTAGCGAGTTACTGCCTAGGTCAATGATAGATGACGATGACTATGTCCGCTCGCTATCTTCCTAAGCTCAAACTTTATAAGCAGTAGCCAGCCTTCTCCTGACCGGACCGAAACTTCCTTAAACTAATGACGGACCGAAACGTATTTAAACTAATGGCGGACCGAAACGTCCTTAAACTAATGAAGGACCGAAACGTCCTTAAACTACTACCGCAGCATCTTTAGGCTGACGAGAAGAATAAAAAAATATAAAAATAAAAAGAATAAAAAAAAACGGTATGTCCATAAGAAAAATGGGTACGGATGAAAACCCGAAAGGGCTCCGTGAGTAAAAACAGCAGGACTACCGGCGAGTGTTCGTGAAAACCCGAAAGGGCGCAACCTCGTTAAAAGACACTTACAGGGTCCCTTCGACCTTGTAAGGAGAAACCACCCGCGTGAGATCCTTACGACTCACAAGGGAGCAACACACTTAGGGATCCCCACGATTCCTAAGGAGAAAATACACTTGCGAGATCCTCACGACTCGTAAGGAGAACTCTCTTATGGGACCCTCACGGCTCATAAGATTTGAAAGTCTTAAGTTACGGAGACCTAAACCTGTGCTTAAGCAACCCCCACAATTTCCAATAT
The DNA here is from genome assembly GCA_030015575.1 of Agapanthus africanus. Classification (NCBI taxonomy): domain Eukaryota; kingdom Viridiplantae; phylum Streptophyta; class Magnoliopsida; order Asparagales; family Amaryllidaceae; genus Agapanthus; species Agapanthus africanus. The sequence continues at coordinate 24,363,841 of JASDDO010000001.1, forward strand.
TTCCCTACAAGTGGTTCAATACTGACTCTTGTATACAATCCACGGGCGCGAATAAACATTTCCCTAACCAAGTTTCATCTGTGATTGGGGATATGTTTGCATGGTGAACAACCCTGGTAGGTCCTCTCGATTTACAAGGAGAAAACCCTCTTGTAGGATCCTTACGACTTACAGTGGAACATACACTTAGGAATCCTCACGATTCCTAAAAAAAAAAACACCAACAAGATCCTCACGACTTGTAGGGAGAAATGCCTTTGTGAGACCCTTACGGCTCATGAAGTTAAAAGCCTTAGTCGACAGGACCTTAAACCTGTTCGCTAAGCCACCTTTGTTCGACATCGACAGAGGCAAATGATGATTCGCTCCTGGTAATATCCCAGTTGTAGCGGTGCTGATACCGAAATCGGTGTCTAATTTCAGGTTTACGGTGAAAAGCCGGTAGGCCTGTTCACATCATAATATTGCAATTCATACGCCCCACTTTCGTGCATTTTATAAGTAAACAGATGCTTTTGACGATCGTTTGTTGCATGTTGCAGGATACAGGTTTCTGGAGCAAATACAGTGAAAAAGACACAAAACAACAGAAAAAAGGACTTTTGACCAACAATTAGACGGATCCTAGTCAAGCCTAGACGAAGAACAGTGCAAGGTCCAAACATGTCAAGTGAACGGTCAAAAGATACGAACAAGTTTTCACTAAAGATCTGGAGAAGACCTAGAAGCCCAACAGAGAAAATACACATAGAAACAGAAAGCCAAGAAGCCCAGAGGAAAGCCCACAAAAATGCACAGCCCACTTCCCCAGTTTGGCCGCGGAACCGCGGCCAAACCCAGCCTGGCGCCGCGGTTCCGCGGCCATATGGAACCCGTGTCGGTGGATTTTGTTTGTGCAGTTGTGTCGGTGCAGATGTTAGGATTCTCAGGAGTCAAATCTGTAATTTAACATGCTCGAGACTCTGAAACCCTAACTCTTCTGTTTACTTATAAATTGTAATCTAGATCTGTAAAATTGTATGCCTCTTTCATTCAATAAAAGTGAGATTTGTTGGAGAATTCAGAGCATCATCTTTTACTGTAAGTTCTTTAAATTCCTGCTTTAGTTTAATTATTTTACTTGCCCTAGTAATCCACTGTTTGCTGTAGTTCACTAGTTAGCTTTTTTAATCTGTCGTAAGGTAATTATTTTAAAACATAAACACAAAAATGTCTCGTTGTAATAATTCCCTAATGAGCGAGTAAAATCCTCGATCGTTAGGGTTAGGAACAAGAGAGTAAGTGAGAGATGGATGTCTCTCACTTCCTTCAATGCCAGCTTATTTTTAAAACGAAATCTTCATGCATGCATATACGATCCGCCCCCTACGGCACCCTACCTACAAGGTAACGGTGAACCGTAGTATAAAAGGCCGGACTTATATGACGTCCATGAAGATCACATCAATTAATAGGAAAAGACGGACAAGGATCTAGAGGAAGAAACTTTGTTTCTTCCCGATCATCCTAATCCCTTTTGCTAATAATTGTTGTGATTTTTCTAAAAAGCTTAAATCATGGTATTGAAAGAGGTGAACACATTGATCTCAACACCCCTACCTTCGACCTAACCCTAACGAGTCCTTTCTTATCACATAACTTCGTCTTTAATTCAACCGATAAAAAAAAAACCAAACAACAATTTGAATCAACTCGTTATAACACAAAAACAGAAACTAACACATCTCTGCGGATCGACCCGTATTCACCGGCTAGCTGCAAAGCGACGCCGTTTCTGATTACGGTAAACTACAAATTTTTGGATTAATCAAATGGCGCCGTTGCCGGGGATGGCGTAATTTTCTCGTTTTTGTATGATTTCGGGTTGATATAAAATTTTGAAAAATTATAAAAATCAGAAAATACAAAATACAAAAATATTCTTTTCATTATCTTTATCTGTTTGAAGGGTTTCTCGTTTGAATCTTGCAGGAACAGCAAAACTTTTGGATCTGGAGTTTTACAGAAGTTCAGAACAGAAAAGAGAACATAAAAACAGAGAGGAGTTGATAACCCAGAACCACAGAAGTTTTTTCAGAGACTGATCTCCTTCTTCCACTGCGTTTCCGCGGCAAAGGTGGGCCCAAGACCGCGGATCCGCCGCACTCTTGCCACATCAGCACCTGAATTTTTTTTGGTTTGTTCTCTCTTTCTCCCCTCTGCAACCTCCATATCTCCACTGTAAAATTTTCTGCAGGTTTCTTTGCGCTAAAAAATTCTTCTTCCCCCTTCTAAATAACAGATTTGCTGCAGGTTTCTTTGCGCCGTGCTAAAATTGATTGCAAGTGAATTTTTGTTTTGCATATTTTAATTGGACTTAAGAGGCTATTTGACCAAACTCAGATTGGGTGGGGATTTCATCACCCTTCCCAGGACCCCAGAAACCACCTAAAGCATTTTGCATCGACCACAATTAACTAAAAAAGATTAGACTCAGACCTAAGGACATCGAGCTCAATAGGAAAAGGACTAGGGTAGGCATCGGCCGTTTATCCTAACCGACATTGCGGTGTCTAGGCTAGTGGTTATTAATTAGGCCCACTGTAGTGGTGGTTCCTTCCCACTTACCTGGCCGTACTTGTCCATGAAGAGGCGGTTTGAGGTCTATTTCTAGCCCTAGTTAGGAGCTGTCTAGTAGACCTAGGCGACCCTAGATCTAGGCCTGATTGTGCATGTGTAGTTGATACAGTTGTGTCACGAGTCATTTTTTCAAAAATCTCTTTGCAAAACTCCCACATAAAAAAAAGGCAAATAAAATTTTTCAAAACTTGCAACTTGTCGCAAAAAGAAAACCTGCAAATTCACCACACCACTTTCCCTCACTGACGTTATCTTACCCCCACATTCTGTTTTTCTTTTTTTTCTGACTACACTATCCCTTTTAGTGTATGTCACTTTGGACTAAGGATACAGACGCCCGATTAGTCCGTGTTTCGCTGGTACCGACCAACGAACCGTTCGACACTAAAGTCGACACTCCGTCCACTTCTTTACCCTCAACTTCAACTTCTTTCACCGAAGGTATGTCGGGATTCAACCCCAACAATACCTTACCGACGGGAAGGATTCCACCTCCACCAGGTGCGAATAACCCGAACCAGCCACCTGTTGAAGCGCCCGCACGAGTCGCGCTCCAGGACCTCTTTTACCCCATCCGCACCTCTTTACCCACCTGTCTTTCACCCCCACCGGCAAATGGGGACAATTTTGAGATTAAACCACATTTCATCAATATGCTGCCGAAATTTCACAGTTTGGAAACTGAAGACGCATATATCTTTATTAATAAATTCCAAAATGTGTGCGCTATGATGAAAACGACCCAATTGAGTGATAACGCTATAAGGCTAAGGGTCATTCGTTTCACCTTATGTGACCTAGCCGAGAAGTGGCTATATAGCACCGCATCACATTCTATTAGGAATTGGGATGAGTTTGTGAAAGCTTTTCTAAAAAAGTTTTATCCTCACCATAAAACTGCCAGAATCCGCAATGAAATAATTCAATTCTCACAACTTCCGTCTGAACCATTTTGGAAGTGCTTCGAGAGATTCAAGGACCTATTAGTTCAATGCCCTCATCATGGGATAGAAAGTTGGCAACTTTGCCAAACATTATACGAGGAATTGAACTCGGCAACGAAGCAGTTGCTAAAAACCATCTGTCAAGGTCATTTTCTCTCTAAGTCTAGTGATGAAGCGTGGCAGTTTCTCGAGGATCTTAGTGAGCAGACAATACAGTGGGAAAGTACCAAGACCACATCATCTTCTAGTGGTCAATCTAGGGCAGGCATACATCAAGTCGAGATGTCGATTGCCATGAAGGCCGAGATGGCCGCTCTTACGAAAAAGCTAGAAGCGATTGAGACCAAAATCTCATCGCCTTCTCCTGCCCCTGCTATACCCCCACGAACTGTCTGTGCTTGTTGTGCGGATCCATCGCACTTAACTGAAGAGTGTCCCTATAATGCATCCACTCAAGGACAGGATCAAGTCAATGCTGCATTTCAGCAACGACAAAGGAATGATCCGTACTCTTCGACATATAATCCGGGGTGGAGGAGTCACCCAAATTTCGCTTGGAACCAAAATCAACAATTCCAAGGAAATAATAATAATTTTCAAAGACCTCCTCCTCCACAACAACAACAAGCACCCTCGCAAACTCAATATCAACCGCAACAATGTCAACAACCTTACCCTAATCAGGTGAACAATTTTGTGCCGAACAACGCTTACCAGCCAAACAATTATGTTCAACCTAATAATGATAAGGTTAGCTCGCTCGAAAGAAGTCTAGAGGCGTTCCTTAAGCAATCTACACAGTGTACAGCAAGACTTGAGACTTCTATTCAAACCTTAGTGCAAAATAGTACCTCACACGATCAAAGTATCAAATCTATTGAGGCACAAATTGCACAACTCAATGCAGCTTTGAGCGAGCGCGAAAAAGGAAAACTCCTGTCTCAACCATTGCCCAACCCCGGTCACGCACATGCTGCACACAATCAGCAAAATCATAACGTAAATGCGGTGACCACGTTGAGATCGGGAAAAGTGTTGCGGAACAATGTGGGCATTAACACTGACACCCCTGCTGGTGGTTCTTCTTCTTCTTCTTCACCATCTTCTTCTTCTTTAGAGCCTATTCTCCACCCTCCACATGGCTCTACCTCTTCTAGCTTGAACGGACCTATTCCTCACAACACGAACACATCTACACGAGGTGCCGTTCCAACTCGACAATCGGATCCACAAAAATTGGACTCAACCACCTTTCAAAATGTTCCTTTTCCTAATCGGCTGAGATCCAATAAACCAACTCCTCAAATGGAGAAGATTGTCGAGTTATTCAAACAGGTTAGCATAAACATCCCTCTTTTGGATGCAATTCAGCAAGTTCCTTCATATGCCAAAATTTTAAAGGACTTGTGCACCAAAAAGAGGAAGTCGCAAGTGCCAAAGAAAGTTTTTGTGGCAAGTGCTATTAGCGATGCTCTTGTGAATTCCTTACCCCCAAAGCAAAAGGACCCCGGCTGTCCTACCATTTCAATAACAATCGGGGACAAGAACATCAATAGAGCACTATTAGATCTTGGTGCGAGCGTCAATTTGCTACCCTATTCTGTGTACGAGCAATTGGGCGTTGGAGAGCTTAAGCCCACTCACTGTACTCTCCAAATGGCCGACCGGTCAATAACCCATCCTAGGGGAGAGCTGGAGGATGTGTTAATTAGAGTAGGGGATTTCATTTTCCCCGTTGACTTTATAGTGATGGATACACAACCTGTTGCTAACCCCCGGAACCAAATTCCGGTAATACTTGGTCGACCATTTTTGGCTACTTCCAACGCAGTGATCAATTGTCGTAACGGTTCAATGAACCTATCTTTCGGCAATATGACAATTGAGCTAAATATTTTCAAGTTAGGAAGTCAGCCTGCGGAACCCAATGCTAGCGTACTCGACGTTTGCTCGATCAATGAGATCGCGGAGGAGGACTGTGAGTTCGAGAATTTTTTATTCGACCACAGCAATGTTGACGCCACTAGTGCGTTCCTCCTAGAATCCGACGCAGCTTTCACCACGGATAATGATTTTGAGTGCTTTACCTTCGTTGATGACTTCGAAGACTCATCACCTGATTTGGAGTCTTTTGCTTTTGCGGATGAGTTAGTTGAACCATCCGACACTGTTGCGTACACTCGGTTCGAACCTTTGATGGAATCATTCGAGTTTGAAACAACTACCCCTTTGCTACCATCTATTGTTTCACCTCCTAAACTCGAATTAAAGCTTTTGCCGACACACCTAAAATATGCATATCTAGGTGATAATGAGACCTTACCCGTCATTATATCAGCCTCTCTAGCTCTTGAGCAAGAGAAGGCTCTCTTGATGGTCTTACATAACAATCGGCAAGCTTTCGGCTGGTCTATGGCGGACATTAAGGGGATTAGTCCCCTCATAGTCGAACATCATATACACTTAATGGATGATGCCAAGCCAGCACGAGATCTACAAAGGCGTCTCAACCCCATCATGAAAGAGGCTGTTAAGAAGGAAATTGTCAAATGTCTGGATAGCGGTATCATTTACCCTATCTCGGATAGCCAATGGGTTAGCCCAATCCACGTCGTGCCAAAGAAATCGGGCATTACGGTCATTACAAACGAGGCACATGAGTTGATTCTCACTCGCACCCAAACTGGGTGGCGAGTCTGCATAGACTATAGGAAACTCAATGCCGCAACAAAGAAAGACCACTTTCCTTTACCTTTCATTGACCAAATGCTCGAGCGATTGGCAGGGCACGAGTTCTATTGCTTTCTCGATGGCTATTCCGGTTACAATCAAGTCCCCATCGCCAAAGAGGACCAAGACAAGACAACATTCACTTGTCCCTTTGGCACCTTTGCTTATCGTCGCATGCCCTTCGGGTTATGCAATGCACCCGCGACATTTCAGCGGTGTATGATGGGGATCTTTTCAGACATGGTTGAAAAGTTCTTGGAGATCTTTATGGACGATTTCTCCATCTTTGGCGACTCCTTCGACGAGTGTTTACGCCATCTTGACGCTGTTCTTACCCGCTGCAGGGATAAGAACCTAACATTAAATTGGGAGAAGTGCCATTTCATGGTGCGAGAGGGCATTGTCTTGGGACATGTCATTTCGCAAAACGGCATCGAGGTAGACAGAGCCAAAATCGAAGTGATTTCTAATCTACCTCCCCCAAAATGCGTCAAAGATATCAGAGCCTTCCTTGACCACGCCGGTTTTTACAGACGGTTTATCAAGGACTTTAGCAAGATTGCTAGACCCTTGACTCTCTTACTGGCCAAGGACACGACCTTCGCTTTCGACTCCAAGTGCACTGAAGCATTCGAGTCCTTAAAACATTCACTCATCACTGCGCCCATCCTCTCATCTCCCGACTGGACGCACCCTTTTGAAATCATGTGCGACGCATCTGATTTTGCTATTGGCGCTGTTCTTGGACAGCACATTAATAAGATGCCGCACGTGATTTATTATGCTAGCCGAACACTAAATGAGGCCCAACTTAATTACACAACAACAGAGAAAGAATTTTTAGCTGTTGTGTTCGCACTCGAAAAATTTTGGCCTTATTTAATCGGCTCTCCAGTCGTTGTTTATACTGATCATTCGGCTCTTCGCCACCTCTTTGTGAAGAAGGATGCTAAGTCTAGGTTAATACGTTGGATCCTTTTATTGCAAGAATTTGACCTTGTCATTAAGGACAAAAAGGGATGTGAAAACGTAGTAGCTGATCACCTATCACGACTTCCTTCTTCGCCCACGCTCGATCTTCCAATCACTGACGTTTTTCCCGACGAGCAGCTCTTGACCGTTTCTTGCGAACCATGGTTCGCTGATATTGTAAATTATTTAGCCACCGGCCTGATTCCTAATGATTGGTCGAAACAGGATAAGCTTCGATTTTTGTCCCAAGTAAAGCATTTTTACTGGGATGAACCCTACCTTTTTAAATACTGTTCCGACCAAATCATTCGTCGGTGTGTGCCCGAGAGTGAGGTCAAGAGCGTGCTGTCTTTCTGCCACGATCAAGCATGTGGCGGGCACTTTGGCCCAAAGAAGACAGCCGAAAAAGTTTTGCAGTGTGGTTTCTATTGGCCACGACTCTTCAAAGATGCATTTGAATACTGCAAAACCTGCTCCCGGTGCCAACATTTGGGCCGGATTTCGCGGAGAAACGAAATGCCACTCCAACCCATTTTGGTAGTGGACATTTTTGATGTTTGGGGTATAGATTTTATGGGACCATTTCCTAACTCTTTTGGAAATGTGTATATTCTGTTGGCGGTTGACTACGTTTCTAAGTGGGTCGAGGCTGTGCCCAGCCGAACGAACAATAATAAAGTTGTCGTTCGATTCCTTAAAGAACACATATTTTCTCGATTCGGGCACCCTCGGGCGATTATAAGTGATAATGGTTCTCACTTCTGCAATAGGACTTTTGAGTCCTTGATGCGTAAATACTCTATCACCCACAAATTGTCGACGCCGTATCACCCCCAAACATGTGGGCAAGCCGAGGTTTCAAATCGGCAGATAAAGCAAATTTTGGAGAAAACGGTTTCCAAAAACCGTAAGGATTGGTCACTAAAACTGATAGATGCACTATGGGCTTTCCGTACTGCATATAAGACCGACCTTGGTATGTCTCCATAACGGCTTGTGTATGGGAAGGCTTGCCACCTCCCAGTGGAGATCGAGCACAAAGCTTTCTGGGCTATCAAAGAGCTAAATCTGTCTTTAGGAGATGCGGGCAGCAACAGAAAGCTGCAATTGAATGAGTTGGAGGAGCTAAGGGATGAGGCATATGGTAATGCCATAACTGCTAAGAACCGAGCCAAGGTGTTCCACGATAAACACCTTTTACGAAAAACTTTTGAACCTGGTCAATAGGTTCTACTTTATGACACTCGGTTACATTTTCATCCTGGTAAGCTCAGGTCCAGATGGAGAAGACCTTTTGTTGTCCGCACCGTTTATCCGCACGGTGCGGTTGATCTTGAGAACCCTGAAGACGGTACCTTATTTAAGGTAAATGGGCATCGACTAAAACCGTTCTTCACAGCGGATCCTTCGGAGGAGCTCCTGTTTTTGCAGGAGCCGATTTACACTGATTGATCTTCCTCCGCTTTCACCCCCAAACTTCGTTTCCCAATGACACTATTTCAAATAAGTTTGGGGGTGTGTATATCATTTGTATGTATATTTCAACAAAAAAAAAAATAAATGTATAAAAATAAAAAATAATAAAAAAATTAACAATTTTTTGGACCTAATTGCAAATTTGCAGATTACAAGCTGTTTTTACAAATAAAACCCTAGTCTTAAAGGGTGTTTTGTGTAAATAACCCTCTCAACCCCTATTTAAAGGAACCGAACCCCCTCTGTTGTTCACCCTAAAATATTTTCTTCTCATCAAACCCTAGCCGCCACCACCAAGCCCCTGCAGAAAGATCTCACCGCAACCCCACCAGCCGACCGCGGATCCGCCACTCTTGCCGTCTCCCGCCGCGCAACCGCCGCATCTCTGAGTCGTCACCCCCTGAAATTTTCAGGGGAGGTAAACCTGAACCCATACTCTCTGTTTTCGCATATACTTTCTCTGTAAAATCGTGATGGCACATAAAATGCAGTATGAGAGGGATTTTTCCCCTGTGTTCGCACACGAGATCTATGGTTCATATTTCCCACACGAAATCGCACAAAGGGGTTGGAATTTCCTCCTCTATAATCATGGATCTGCATTTGCTATCCCTAACCTAGTTGCCCAATTTTACGAGTCAATGGAAGATAATAGCCTAGACAACTTAGGTTACATTAAACTGATTTGGGGAAATGATGAAATTCGCATCGACAGGGACATGATACACGAGGTTACACTCATACCACGTGTACCTGCACATGAACACCCACTTCGCTTTGAAGATTATATGCCGTTAATGGGTAATGACTGTGCACGAGAACCGCATAAAGGGATCCAAGCACGAACCCTTTTTGCAAACGTTTTAACTGTGTGCCGGTGGGCACAAAACAATATTTTTGGAAGTTCTCATAACACGACCTTTTTCACCCCTTCGCTACATGTCGTCCACACTTTAATGACAAAAAATCCTAGGTTCGACATGTGCACGGTTTTGCTGCAATCCATAGGTACGGGTAAACGAGGTAGTGTATATCCATGTCCCATACTCGTTACCCAACTCTGCCGTTATTTCCTCCCGGCCGAGGAATTTGACTCATATTTGATAGATGGTACCCCAGTTCGACCACTTTTAGAGGGTGTCTCGTCGTCCTACTCTAGACTGACGGATATTTGGACACGGACAGAGCCGGGAGAAAACGTACCTGCACACACCCCCAGCTCGAGCTCGACTTCGAGCGGGGAAGAGCTAACACCCCAGGAGCATGCACGATTAATGCGAAGAACAGTGAGAAGAATAGACTCTTTGCGGGATGAGTTTCGGGCAACGGCACGAGAGCACGACCGTCGGTTGACGGAGATTGAGAGGGGGATCCAAACACTGTTGGCTAGGGGGGAGAGATCACGTTCACGCTCACGAGCGCGACGTGGGGCAGGGCAGTGAGGGCACTGCTTTGTTCAAGTTTGGGGGTATTAGAGGGTGATGTATATAGTTATCCTTCGCATTGCATATTGTATATATTTTTGTTTTCCTTTTGCATATTTAATTTCTGCATTGCATCTTTATACAAAAATCATAAAAATTTGAAAAATTTGAAAAATACAAAAAAAAAATTAGGAAACTAAAAAAAAAATTCATAAAAATTTGAAAAATTTGAAAAATTTATAAAAATTATTGTATTCAATTTTGGTTGATTGATTTCAGTTTGATAAATGGTTAACTGAGTAGGAAAAACTAGATCCTAGACTTTGCAAGTTTAAACCCTAAAAATAACATTCCTTAAAGTTTAGCGAGAGAGAGTATATGTCTTTGTAGGTTATTTAGAAATAGGCAAATTTTGGGTTCACTTCGTGGGTTAAGCCAAAACGAGGGAAGAGTATTAATGCTCTTATTAAAATATAAGTTCGAAAGATAGTTCCTAGCTTGAGTTTAGATTCTGAAAACATGTACCCTACAAAATGCACAATCACGCACCTTGAAACTTGGATTAGTAGAAGAGACCTTGAATTACTCTTGTCTAAAGTCCTTAGCACAATGAAAATAAAAAGAAAAAAAAGTGTGAATAAAAAAAAATGGACACTGGTTTTTGTGATTACTTAGGGCTAGAAAATTAATTAGCGAGGGTGCTTCATCACCTAGTGCCTTAGACCAACTGGTTTGGGAGTCACTGCTAAAAGTCTTGGGTGTTGCAAAACTAGGAAATACGCTTTAAAGGCCTAACGTATCTTGTAATCGGCTGTTGGTACCTCAAGAAGTATTAACGGTCGCATGAAGGATGTGTAAGCGAAAGTTAAGTGCTTTGGACAATGGACGAGAGTACGATTGCTTGATTTGAATTTCCAAGTATAGGGGTGAAAATTACACACACGTGGAGACATGTGATTAGAGTTTAGATAAGAGAAAGGAATGAAGAATAAAACTTGTGTGTTTAATAGAGCTGATAGAAATTCCTAAGTGGAGATGTAACTCTAGAAGGAAAACTTAAGAAATGCTGATTTCTAAGTGATTTTATGGAACATGTATAATCTTAAGTTGCATAATAAGGAAGTGTGAAGAATACGGGCGGATAATTTGTGAGGCGACGATAATAGAATTCCTTATTAGAAAACCTGATTGGAGAAGGAAAATCGAAAAACCAAATTGATAGGATTTTGTGGGTGTAATCAGCTGAAAACCCTCAGGAGACAACACTCCTCCTACTAGGGACACCTAGAGGTTTAACGGCTTGTTGCACATGCTCAGTGCAATCGCGTTTCCCTGCGAAAGTGTGGCTAGGTTAGAATAAATAATAAGTTTGCTCGAGAACGAGCAAAAGGTAAGTTTGGGGGTATTTGTTCACATCATAATATTGCAATTCATACGCCCCACTTTCGTGCATTTTATAAGTAAACAGATGCTTTTGACGATCGTTTGTTGCATGTTGCAGGATACAGGTTTCTGGAGCAAATACAGTGAAAAAGACACAAAACAACAGAAAAAGGGACTTTTGACCAACAATTAGACGGATCCTAGTCAAGACTAGACGAAGAACAGTGCAAGGTCCAAACATGTCAAGTGAACGGTCAAAAGATACGAACAAGTTTTCACTAAAGATCTGGAGAAGACCTAGAAGCCCAACAGAGAAAATACACATAGAAACAGAAAGCCAAGAAGCCCAGAGGAAAGCTCACAAAAATGCACAGCCCACTTCCCCAGTTTGGCCGCGGAACCGCGGCCAAACCCAGCCTGGCGCCGCGGTTCCGCGGCCATATGGAACCCGTGTCGGTGGATTTTGTCTGTGCAGTTGTGTCGGTGCAGATGTTAGGATTCTCAGGGGTCAAATCTGTAATTTAACATGCTCGAGACTCTGAAACCCTAACTCTTCTGTTTACTTATAAATTGTAATCTAGATCTGTAAAATTGTATGCCTCTTTTCATTCAATAAAAGTGAGATTTGTTGGAGAATTCAGAGCATCATCTTTTACTGTAAGTTCTTTAAATTCCTGCTTTAGTTTAATTATTTTACTTGCCCTAGTAATCCACTGTTTGCTGTAGTTCACTGGTTAGCTTTTTTAATCTGTCGTAAGGTAATTATTTTAAAACATAAACACAAAAATGTCTCGTTGTAATAATTCCCTAATGAGCGAGTAAAATCCTCGCTCGTTAGGGTTAGGAACAAGAGAGTAAGTGAGAGATGGATGTCTCTCACTTCCTTCAATGCCAACTTATTTTTAAAACGAAATCTTCATGCACGCATATACGATCCGCCCCCTACGGCACCCTACCTACAAGGTAACGGTGAACCGTAGTATAAAAGGCCGGACTTATATGACGTCCATGAAGATCACATCAATTAATAGGAAAAGACGGACAAGGATCTAGAGGAAGAAACTTTGTTTCTTCCCGATCATCCTAATCCCTTTTGCTAATAATTGTTGTGATTTTTCTAAAAAGCTTAAATCATGGTATTGAAAGAGGTGAACACATTGATCTCAACACCCCTACCTTCGACCTAACCCTAACGAGTCCTTTCTTATCACATAACTTCGTCTTTAATTCAACCGATAAAAAAAAAAACCAAACAACAATTTGAATCAACTCGTTATAACACAAAAACAGAAACTAACACATCCTGCGGATCGACCCGTATTCACCGGCTAGCTGCAAAGCGACGCCGTTTCTGATTACGGTAAACTATAAATTTTTGGATTAATCAAGGCCGCATATGCATACGAAATAGCCGAAATGATGGGGCAACTTGCAATAAAAACTAGCAAGTAAAAACATACGCATACAAAATAGCCGAAATGATTGGGCAACTCGCAATAAAAAGCAGCGAGTGAAAATAAAATAAATAGCCGAAATGATTGGGCAACTCGCAATAAAAGGCAGCGAGTAAAAATAAAATAAATAGCCGAAATGATTGGGCACCGCGAAAAATAAATAGCCGAAATGATTGGGCAATCGTGACCTTCGCGATATAAAAGCTGAAATGATAGAGCATCGCGGAAATAATAAAAAAAATGATGATAAAACTTTGGCCCTACAGCTAAGATCACATCAATCCCTGTATACAATCCAAGGGCGCAAATAAAGAGAGAACCATACCTTCCTACCAGGCTCCGCCAGAAAACGAAGCCAAATCTCAACGGTTCGTTCCAACCCCGAAGAAACCAGTGTCTCAGTAGGAAATTCTCAATCTGTTTCAACACCAGGGAAACAAATAATCCTTGGCAAATATCTCAATTCAGGGAAACAAACATCCTTGATGAGAGCCTCCTGATTCGTGTCGACTCGCAGAGAAACCAGTGTCTCCATGGAAAATTCTCGATCCGTTTCAACACCAGGGAAACAAATAATCCTTGGCAAATATCTCAATTCAGGGAAACAAACATCCTTGATGAGAGCCTCCTGATTCGCGTCGACTCGCAGAGAAACCGGTATCTCCGTGGGAAATTCTCGATCCGATTCAACACCAGGGAAACAAATAATCCTTGGCAAATACCTCAATTCAGGGAAACAAACATCCTTGATGAGAGCCTCCTGATTCGCGTCGACTCGCAGAGAAACCAGTGTCTCCGTGGAAAATTCTCGATCCGATTCAACACCAGGGAAACAAATAATCCTTGGCAAATACCTCAATTCAGGGAAACAAATATCCTTGATGAGAGCCTTCTGATTCGCGTCGACTCGCAGAGAAACCAGTGTCTCCGTGGGAAATTCTCGATCCGTTTAAACACCAGGGAAACAAATAATCCTTGGCAAATACCTCAATTCAGGGAAACAAATATCCTTGATGAGAGCCTCCTGATCCGCGTTGACTCGCAGAGAAACCAGTGTCTCCATGGGAAATTCTCGATCCGTTTCAACACCAAGGAAACAAATAATCCTTGGCAAATACCTCAATTCAGGGAAACAAATATCTTTGATGAGAGCCTCCTGATTCGCGTCGACTCGCAGAGAAACCAGTGTCTCCGCGGGAAATTACCGATTCATCTCAACTTGCAAGATGAAGCCTCAGGCAACAGGGATTAAAAACTTGTTTCCTGAACAATGGGACCCTGCAAGTCGGTCTAAAACGGTCTATTGCATACTATTCACGGGTCTTACTCTCCAAAGTCGAATTTCGACAAGGAGGGAAACAACCGTTTACGGGTCCTCTCGACTCGTAAGAGGGGGAAATTCTCTTATAAGATCCTTACGACTTATAAGAGAAAACACACTTAGAAATCCTCACGATTCCTAAGGAGAAAATTCACCTACGAGATCCTCTCGATCCGTAAGGAGAAAACCTCTATGAGACCCTCACGGCTCATAAAGTTGAAAAGTCTTAGGCTGCAGATCTAAACCTGTGGCCTAAGCTATCGCTATCCCTTGGAAAAATCTAGATGCTTACTCTATTATCGGTCAAATGTGTTTATCAAGACAGTATGCTGATAATAAGAGAAAAGAAAAAGCAATGAAATAGCACAAGACATTGCAAAGAAAAATGTGTATCTTTATTGAATGTAATCAAGTACAAAGTAAAGCGTACAAAAGAATAAAGAATGAATACATATTATTTAAAGGAAATTTTTTTTTACGAGTATGGAGATACAAGGGGAATCATTGGGAAGGAAGCGTCTTGCAAAGATCTATTAATTGTTCGTGCACTTCCTTCCGCGCCTTTTCTTGATCGGCCACCACCGCCAGTTCAGCCTCCACTTGAGCCCGCTGTTGCAAGACGGACGCAAGCTGCTCCCTAACGGCCTGATGAACAGCTTCACAGCTTGGAGTGTCACGCTCGGCAATATCAAGCTTCCGCTTCAAGTTCAGCCCATGAGAAATGCGCTCCAAGAGGCCCTCAAAGATAGCCTTCACTTGGGCAGCATTTGCCTCGACCTCAGCACGCAGATGAGCCGTCTTGCTTGAAGTCTTTTGGTACTCCCTCAGCCTTAAAGCCGCTTCTTGTTCCAAGTGGTGGACGTAAGAAGCGCTTTGCTCAATCCACGCTGCTCTGTGATTGCCTGCGGCTAAGGTCTCGGGAGCGGGAAGCATCAACTTTAGCTGGTGCAGGCGAGCCTCGATCTCCCTGCAATGGTTAACCCAAGATGCGACGATGCGCTCGTCATGGAAGGTAGCAAATATCACCAGCATCGGGTTAACCGTCGTAGCGAAATTTGCAGCAGACATAGGAGTCTCGACATCGAGTTCCTCGATATAGTCGCTCAACATACACAGACTATTCGCCGCACCTTTCGAAGACGGACGTCTCTGGGAAGGGCCTGCCGGCATTGTAATATGAGACTCGAAAGGCGCCGAGATCGGAACGACAGCTGAAAAGACAAAATGCGATTAGATGACGATTCAAGAGATATCGAAAAAGTCATTGATGAGATAGTCTACTATACCAGTTGAAACAGGTGGCAAGGCCGGAAGGGTCGTTGGCGCGACCGATCTTTCTTCTCCCCCTTCGATTTGTAGCACTGCAGTCAGGACGAGAAAAAGTTAGAAATAATTCCATCACCGAAAAAGAAAGATATCAGTCGGGAACTATACTCACCAGCGCCACCAGAAGGAGAAGCGAGTTCAGATGGGAAGGAGAAGTGTGGGAGCAACACTTGATATAGGTGATCAAAGAGCACTCCTGAAAAGACACAACAGTACGACTTTAGTACACAAATTATACGTCTGAAAGATAAAATTAATAAGTTGCAAACCCATACCTTCCAACATCTTTGACGGTATGAGAGAGGGCTGAGAAGTGACCACCGCCAAGGCAGTAGTTGAATGCGCTCTCTCGAGCAATGGGGCATCGGCACTGGCTGCACCTGCGTTATGAACAAATATGAACTTGTCAGAAAGGATTGTAAGATAAAGAGGACAGTAACTTGGGATTTACCTGACAAGCTGCCGGCCGAAACTGAGGCGATTCCCTCCTCCATCGACATGAGGCCACCGCCCGTGGCCTCGTCACCCGACTCAATGGGGACCGTTGTCGTGCTCGCAAGACCTGGAGACGACGGGGGACCATAGGCGGGGAGGGCTATGACCGGAGCATTACCAGATTCCTGAGAAAGAGCGGTTGGCTCGTCTTCAGGAATCATGTCTACCTCACCCGTTACTCCCTCGGGCTCAGTAATCACGGTTGCCTCATCCACCGTCACCATGAGATCGCCGGCCTCAAGCGCCTCGTCCGCCACTACCCTGGGCTCAGTTATAACAATCATTTCATCTGCCGCCACTTCAGGCTCGGCATCAATGATCTTCTCGGCTGTGGATCCCTCGGCCTCCAGCTTAGGCTCCATAACCCCGGCGACGTTGCCCACCGTCGGCTCAAGTTCGGCCGGTGCCTCCCCCCTGCTTCCTCGGGTTCGACAGTCTCTGCCTCCCCCTCAGTCGGACTTGGCCCTGCAAGATGAGATGCATAAGGACCAGCGAGTTTACAATTTTTACAAACAAAATTCTATAAAAAAAAATATTACCTGAGGTGGACTTCTCGTTAGCCCCCCTATTGGCGCGAATCGCCTGTCTATGGGCTGTAGATAGGACGACTGGGGACTCTTCTGAAGGGGTGTCGGCACGAGGAACGGTGCTTGGGCCCGCTCCAATGGCCAAGGCAGCCCTGCATGCCTTTGCTTCGTGCCTCGACCACTTCCTCTCCTCCCGGGCTGTCACGATGGACCTCTTTGACGCTTCCTTCATCGAAGCATCGTCGTCCTCATTCAAGGATGCCTCCAGAGCCTTTAAGGCATCTCTCATCGGCTCTTCGAGACGGACCTCCTGCAGTAGCCCAGAGGGAGCAAGAACATCGGCAGCTGGCAGAGTAGTTGCGTCACTTGGCGGGAACGGCATTGAGGTTTCTGCGATAAAAAGGGAGAGGTTAAATTGACCATAACACAAGGAAAACGAAAACTTGATGAATTGAAACTTACTAAGGCCTAAAGACGCTCTGAGACGTTCCTCCTCCTAGAAAGTCTCGAGGGAAGCGGCAATGGCTTCTTCATCGGTGATGCCTGTTGGAAGAAAAGAAGGAAAAACGTTAATCAAAGGCAATGAGGAGGATATGATACAATAAAGAAAATGCGACTAGTAGTTACCTGATTGCGCAAGCTTAGCTATCCACGCGTCACGCTTTGCCAACCACGCTGAAGTTTCGAGAGCGGTCTCCAAGTCTGTATCATCCGGCGGCGGCATGACTAATCCCTCATTAGTCCCATATTCGCTCAGGCCCTCGGCATAGCGAGCGTGGGGTTCCTGACCAAATATGACGTCAGCGGCGAAGAGCGACATCTTTTTCTTCTTCTGCCCACCAACCCTAGAGGCACCAGGGATCGACTTGCGTTTGGCGGCCACCTTGGGGCGGTGGGTCCCGATGTCCGCACCTACGCCAGACTCTGGCGAGGCTACAACCACTGTCTCCACTGGAGCACAGGGCGCTGGAGGTGCATTGGTAATATCGGGGAGCGGCAATCCGTGCGGAGGACTTGCGCACGCGATGGCCCGGCTCTAACCTCTTTTAGAGGGGCAACTACCGGAGTCCTAGGCACCAAAGGAGCGTTGCGTTCGCTACCTGGAGGCGCACCCTTACGGTCGACCAGCAGTCGCCTTTCCTCTTTTATAACGGCTCCTGTTGCATGATTGTACCATTCTTTATATACGTTGAGGAGTCGTGGAGCGCAAGCCGGCGCACTGATAAAAAAATAAGAACCCGTATTCAGGCGCATGAAATGATGCAGCGCGTTCTCCATCCCTTCTTCAGTGGCAGCGGGTTCCAGTAGGAAAGCTTCTAAGGGTACCCCTTGATCGGAGCCCAGTTGCTGGGCGAAACGATGCGGGTTGTATCTCATAAAAATCGCCGCACCATTCTGCCTGAATACTAGGAAGCCCGGTCTAATAGAATATAAGTGAAGGGTCTCCCGGGCCATCAAAATTGAGGCTCCATCCTTGAAAGCATCTTGTAATGGCCGCATCGCAGTGGTAGACGCCTTTCCAATGGTCAACACCTTATCGACGAAAGACATCCCGTCTCCAACGGTGTGAGGGAGAAGGAGTAAACCCCTGGCGTTCCGTGGCGAAGGAGTCACGATTGATGCGCTAATCAGCTGTATGATGCGAGGGAAACCACACTTGTCGAAGAACGAGGGCCTTTTATGCATGCCGAAGACACCCGCCGTGTGTAGCTCGAGCCACGATACGAAGTAGTGCATCGGGAAGACCACGTGCAGTACCCCAGGCTCATTAGCATCCGCTGCTCGACTGAGGCCATGATATAAGTGTGCCAAGCCGGCGATCCCAACAGCCACTTTTACCCCGATGGTCATCCGGTGGGCTGGGTAAAATACAGAGGGCCGCATACGGTGAGAGTGCATTGGGATCGCAAACCAACTCAGCCATAACCCAAGAAATCCTAGGAAAAAGGCTTCCTCGTCCATCCCAGGGGCTGCAATTTCTGCAAAAGACATGGTCGGGAAGCCCGGAAGGAAAAAACCCTTTTGGTCTATCTCCTTCGCCGGCAGGTAATCCAAACCTAGACCGAAAGGGTCATCCAGGGTAGCAAACTTGGCAGCTTCTGATGAGAGGACGCTTGGGCGAAGGAACCGAGCGATGAAATCCTCAAAGCTAACTCCGCGACTCCCATGTTTGATGAAAAGGGCCTCATAGATGTTCAACACTTTAATTAAGCTTGGGAATTGGTGTTGAACAGCATTCTCCGGCGTGAGCCCCCTTACCACCGGCTTAGCACCGAAGACATACTCGTCTGTCGGGAGAAACTCCTCATAATATTCCCCTATAACCGGTAAACCGGATACCTTCGTAAACTCTTCCAGAGAGATTGACACTTCCCGATCCATGGCGAGAAAAGTGTGGGTAGGAATGTTCCACTGCTCCAAAAAAGCCTTGAACCACCAGGTGGGGAGCGTGGGATACTGGAAGAGAGAAACGTAGACCGCAGTGTACAATCCCAACCTTATCAACTGCGACTTCTTCGTCGACAGGATATACCGGGCCCACGGCAGATAGCCGATCGGGTGGCGGGGGATCAGACCAATGTTATATGATTGCCCCCAAGGTCGCGCCTCACTTTGATAGATACGGCGTCCTAGGATATCCAAAACCATAGGACGCTGGACCGGAATCACATCTATGGTGGGATGAAGAAAGCCCTTCGAAGTCCAATCAACCATCTCCACGGCATACTGCACTGAGGGTGGGGTGGCGTAATGGATCGCCGTGATGGGTTCTGACGGTACGGCGCACGTGAAGCTCCGTCGATCCATGATAATCTGGTTATACTACGACCCCCAAAGATGGAGACTCTTATATTCCGGGTCGTGGTCCCTAATCATAGCCAAGACTTCACGGTCCAAGGGCGCTTCGGGAAATCCCTCCTCTGAACGAGCAAACGGGAACGAGGTGTCGAGAGACATAATCGCTGCAAATGAACAGAAATTATCCGTTAGTGTTGTAATTCCAACGCTTGGCGTTTAAGAAATTTTTTCACTAATTAAGTAATTAAATTAAAAATCAATTAAATTAGAATTAATTAATTACGCTACACAACAGTGCAGTGAGTAGGAGAACGAAGGGGGACCCACAAAATATGGACGAAAGTGCCTCATTTAATAAGACAGCCTCATCATTGGGTGAGGCTGTCAGTTAAAGAAAAGATCCCCAAGAGAATATTCTCATCAGTGGGGAATCCCTAGAGACAAGGAGAAAATCTCCTCTTTCAGAGCAAAGCTCTGTCACAGAATGACACTTGTTAAAATATGGTCTCAAAGGAATAAAATTCCTTAAAAAGAGCTTAGCTCTGTAATGATGATTAAAAAAAATCCATTAAAAGAAAATTTTAACTTTCAAAGAGATTTAAAAAAAAATTTGGGATCTTGAAAATCCAAGAAAACTCTTAAGAGTTCATCATCAGGAGATCCAAAGATCTATATTCTATAAGTGAGCAAAGCTCTGTTCATGGGTTAAGAAACCCTAAAACAAATTCTTGAGAGCAAAGCTCTGTTTATGAAACACCAATGGGAGCTCTTTAGATCAAAAGATCTGTGAGAGCAAACCTCTTTTGTTTAAGATTGATTTGATTTAAATTAATTTTACCTAAAAAGTTTTCTAACTTTAGAAATGAGCAAAGCTCTGAAGTTCTTGAGTGAGAGCAAAGCTCTGGAAAATCAAAATCTTGAAATGGTGAAGATTTTCTAAGGGCCAGAGCTCCTATTTATAGGGCGTTTGCGCCCCTTCAGCTCACCCGTTGATCCAACGGTCAGAACCTTGCCACCGCTGCACTCACGTGCGCGCCACGTGAGCGCAACAGTGGGGGGCATTTGTTTCCCCCAATCAGAGCAAAGCTCTGTTGAAATTCAAAATTCAAATTTTGAAACAACGCTTCAAATCCCATGCGCAATGCGCCACGTGTCAGGCGCTGATACATCAGCGCTGCGCCCGAGGCAGCGCGCCCAATCAGAGCAAAGCTCTATCTAAAAATAAAATTAAAGGAAGCAACGCTTCAGTTGCGCTGCGCTTTGCGCTGCGCGACACGTGTCAGCACAGATGCGCTAGCGCAGTTGCGCTGCGCTTTACGCTGCACGACACGTGTCACGCGCTAGGGCGTTTGCGCCAAACAGAATTAAGATTTTAAAGAAATCTTTCTATTCTTGTTAAAATAAGAAGATTTTCTTCTGTAAAACAGAAGCCCTTGGATCAAAGATCCAACGGTGGGGAAAATTCCCCAAATCACTCAGAGAAAGATCTCTTTAACAAATTTATGGGCACTATATAAAGGCCCCTAGACCTCAATTCAAAGGCATCAACATTTTGTGAGAAACCAAAATTTTCAAGCAGAGAGAATTCTGAAGAAATTCCAAGAAGAAAGGTAAAAAAAACCTTTATAAGGGAAGAATTTCTTCTGATAGATCATCGATCTAAGAACTAGATCAATGATCTTTAATAAAAAACAAAATAAAAATAGTGCTTTGCACTTATGAACCATTGGTTCTCTGAGATCAAGAAAGAAATGAGAAAATACTTGTTTTCTTGAATCTAAATTAGATCAAGAAATCAAACAGTGCTTTGCACTTCTTTTATGAGCCATTGGTTCTGGAATCTAAAAGATTCTCAAGTTAATAGTGCTCTGCA
Organism: Agapanthus africanus; assembly: GCA_030015575.1. Lineage (NCBI taxonomy): Eukaryota > Viridiplantae > Streptophyta > Magnoliopsida > Asparagales > Amaryllidaceae > Agapanthus > Agapanthus africanus. Next base: position 24,385,184 of record JASDDO010000001.1, read on the forward strand.
CTTGTAAATCTGCACTGTTGCGCTCTTGGGTTGGCGCAAGCCACCAGAAAGCGCCACGTGTCAGTATCTGAACCATTTGCGCTATGCGCTTTTGAAATAGAGCCTTGCTCTCTGAAACTGGCGCAACTCACCACAGCGCGCCACGTGTCAGCAGCGCAAGCGCAGCGCACTGCGTTTGCATGACACGTGTCATCACTACAAGCGCTTGCGCTCTTTGATTGGCGCAAAGCGCCTGACAAATGCAATGCATTTCTTTTGCTAACGGGCCAGGCCCAAGTCAAAAAGACCTAGTAGGCCTAAATAAATTGCAAAGCAATAAAAGGGCAGAGCCCAAGTCAGATTGATGCTCTGCATCTTTTATAAAAAGGCAAAGCCCAAATAAAACCGATGCTCTGCATCATTTATAAAGGGCATAGCCCAAGCAAATTGATGCTCTGCATCCTTTCTGGGCAGAGCCCAAACAAAAATGCAATGCATTATTTAAATGTGGGCAAAGCCCTAACACAGGTCTAGTAGACCAAAAATAAATAAAAGCGTTGAATATTTTTCAACTGGACTTAGCCCAATCATGACCGTAAGTCCTCAAATTAAATTGACTGAGCACAACTACTCTTTTAAATCAATTTACGACCGGTTCGAGGGTACATCTCCGAACTCCTTTGACACATGTCATTGTAATACTTCAACGTCGTCAGAGAGGTGACAAGTCCCGACGACCACACATCAACACGGACTGTAGGGTCCTTAAACTCATGGACTTAAGCGTCCTTAAACCAAAAGACGGACTGTGGGGTCCTTAAACCCACGGACTTATGCGTCCTTAAACTAAAACACTGACTGTGGGGTCCTTAAACCCACAGACTTAAGCGTCCTTAAACTATCTATGGACCACTACGTCCCTAAACTGGAACATGGACCACCACGTCCCTAAGTTGGAACATGGACCACCACGTCCCTAAACTGGAATATGGACCACTACGTCCTTAAACTGGTAATGGACCACCATGTCCCTAAACTGGAACAATAGAGTCTCCAAACACTCTTTTGTCGGATCCAAAACGATCCCGTTAAGTTGATCTTAGTCTCAAATCAGACTAACGTATCCTTAATAAACGTTTAAGTCGATCTTAGCCTAAATACGGCTAACGTATCCTTAAACCAAAACACCAAACCCAAATCTAAGTAAATGCGGATTTGGACTAATCCACGTCCTACGGGCGACGGCATCGCTTAGTCTCCGTATACAATCCATGGGAAACCACAAACAAAACAAATACACACGACACGAAGTGAAATTCTGGAGAAGGAGAAAGTTGTTACCGCGATGCGGTAGCGTAATTAACTGCAGGGGCTTGCGCCTGCAGGGAAGAGCGTCCCCACAATCAAAAACCCCTCAAGCGAGGGGGAATCTGACGAAGTCTGCTACATCGGCCGCATCCGTCTAAACCTCCGATACACGGTGCCATAAATCAATTTGGCATCTTCAGAGAGGTGGACGGATAAAACCAAATAGCATCTGCCCCGAATCTCAGCGTCAGGACGTCCTCATGTCTTGGCCGCCGCCTTTCGAAGGGGAATAGTCCCTAAACTAAACAATAGAGCCCAAATGCTCTTTTATTGGATCTAAACGATCCCGTTAAATTGATCTTAGTCTAAAATTAGACTAACGTATCCTTAAAAAACGTTTAAGTTGATCTTATTCTCAAATTTGACTAACGTATCTTTAAACCCAACCCCAAACCCAAATCTAAGAAGATACGGATTTGGACTAATCCACGCCTACGGGCAACAACATAAATTAGTCTCCGTATACAATCCACGGGCAACCAAAAACAAAACAAACACCCACGACATGAAGTGACCATCTGGAGAAGGAGAAAGTGGTTACCGTGATGTGGTAGCGTAATTAATTGCAGGGGCTTGCACCTGCAGGGAAGAGCGTCCCCAAAATCAAAAAAACCCTCAATGAGGGGGAATCTGACGAAATCTGCTATATCGGCCGCATCCGTCTAAACCTTCGATACATGGTGCCATAAATCAACTTGGCATCTTCGGAGAGGTGGACGGATAGCACCAATTAGCATCTGCCCCCAAATTCAGGCCAGACGGACCCGCGCGGTCGCGTCTCTGTATTCGGAGGGGAACAGATTCGGGCACGCCCGGTAGGACCTTTTCCTCTTTCCACTCTACACTTCGTGTTTCGTGTTTCGCGACATGGTTGCCCCTGGATTCGAGGTACTAAGATTTGGTGTCTTGCTCCGTGCAGAAAATAGAAGATCAATGGCTTCAAACTGTACTAACTGCAACTGCAACTCTCGCTCCGTCCCGTACGGAGGAGTGACTTACGAGCCCCAAGCGGCCTCCATCTTCGCTATGCCGGTGGAACATGCGACTCAGGCCACCACTGGATTGTTCTTCGGGACCATGATCCCGCCAACAAGCTTCAGCGCTCCTATGCCATCTCAAGAAGCTAAGAAGAAGTCGGTCTTTGATCGACTCGCAACTCCTGCGGCCCCTCTCAACGGGTCGCCCAAGTCCACCGCCTCAGTTTTCAACAGACTGGGCCGAAGCTCAGACGGGACCGTGAAGAAGCCCACAATTCCTGAAGAGGTTATCCCAAAACGGATAGCCATTCCTGCTCTTGAAGCCGCCAAAGCGACTTCCCCTACTAAAGAGTCGGTCTTTGCAAGACGGACTGTTTCGGCTCTCGCTCCAAACGAAGTCACCAAGACTGCTCCTGCTCGAAAGTCTGCCTTCGACAGGTTGGCTATCCCCACTCAGCGGACGTCCGTGTTCTCCGCCGAAAACCAGGAAGACAACGTCTTGCCTGAATTTGGGGGCAGATGCTAATTGGTGCTATCCGTCGACCTCTTCGAAGATACCAAGTTGATTTATGGCACCGTGCATCGAAGGTTTAGATGGATGCGGCCGATATAGCAGACTTCGTCAGATTCCCCCTTATTGTGAGGGGCTTTTGATTATGGGGATGCTCTTCCCTGCAGGCGCAAGCCCCTGCAGTTAATTTACCGCATCGCGGTAACCACTTTCTCTTTCTACAGATGGTCACTTCGTGTCATGTGTATTTGTTTTGTTTTTGGTTGCCCGTGGATTGTATACGGAGGCTAATTTATATTGTCGCCCGTAGGGCGTGGATTAGTCCAAATCCGTATTTTCTTAGATTTGGGTTTGGTTGGGTTTAAGAATGCGTTAGTCTCATTTAAGACTAAGATCAACTTAAACGTTAGTTAAGTATACGTTAGTCTAATTTTAGACTAAGATCAACTTAAAGGTTTGCTAAGGACACGTTAGTCTAAGTTTAGACTAAGGTCAACTTAACCATTTGTTAAGGATACGTTAGTATAATTTTAGACTAAGATCTACTTAACAGGATTATTTAGATCCAACAAAAGAGCATTTGGGCTCTATTGTTTTAGTTTAGGGATTTTGCGGTCAATTACCAGTTTAAGGACATAGTGGTCCATTGTTAGTTTAAAGACATCACGATCGAGGTTAAAGACATCATAGTCCGTGAGTTTAAAGACCTCACAGTCAAGGTTAAGGACATCATAGTCCGTGAGTTTAAAGACCTCACAGTCAAGGTTAAGGACATCATAGTCCGTGAGTTTAAGGACCCCACAGTCCAGTTTAGAGACGTCATAGTCTGTGAAGTGTGTGGTTATCGGGACTCGTCACCTCTCTGAAGACGTTGAAGGATTACAACGATAAATATCAGAGGAGTGAAGAGATGTACCCTCGAACCAAAGTGGATTAAGTGATCTGTAGTCCAATTTGGAACTAAGATCAATTAATTATATTATGAGCACATTGGCTCAGTTAAATCTGAATTGAGGACTTATGGCCAGTTTGGGCTAAGTCCAATTAGATTAGAAATATTGGCTCTTTGTTGGACCATTAAACATTTGTCTGGGTTCAAGCCCACATTATTTAGCAATGCTAAACCACAGTTTTGAGGGCTCTGATAATATTTTTGTCTTTAACTGAGCATTAAACATTATAGCTCTGAATTTTACTCAATTTTGAGATTCAGTTGAAAGGGGAGGCTTTTGCCTCTGGAAAATCAGCCAATTTGGCTAAAATTGGTGTTAAACACTAGGGAACAGCAGTGTTAGACACTGGAGATAGAACTCTCAAATTAGTGTTAAACACTAAAAGATAATCAGTGTTGAACACTGGAAAATAAAGCTCTTGAATTAGTGTTTAACACTAAAGTAAAAGGGGTCACGTGGGGACACGTGAGGGCGCCCAAAAGTGAGGCCAGATCCTTTTTCTTCATTCTGCAATTAAGTGTTAAACACTTTTTATATTTTTACTTCGAGCATCACGTGTTGACACGTGATGGGGATTTATGCGCTGACTGTTAAAGCGTTTGCCAAGGGGTCACGTGGTAACACATGAGAGCGCCCAAAACCTTCATTTCCTTTGCTTTTTCTTTCTGCGTTTTGGGAGTCACGTGGGAGCACGTGAGGCATTGTCTCAAAGCTTCTTTTCTTCAGGGATCTTTTCAAGGGTCACGTGGGGACACGTGACCTTGGTTCTTTGCATGTATGGAGATCTTTTAAGTCTCTTTATTTTATTTAAGAATTAAATTCTCTGTAGGGTTAAACCCTAATTATGATTTTGGAGGAATTAAATTCCTATTGTGAAAGAATTAAATTCTTATATAGGGTTAAACCCTAATTTCTTTTAGAGGAATTGAATTCCCACATATGTAAAAGAATTAAATTCTTATGTAGGGTGAAACCCTAATTTCATTTTAAGAGGAATTAAATTCCTATGAATTTGAGAGAATTAAATTCTCAATTAGGGTTAAACCCTAGTTCTATCCATCTTGAAGGAATTAAATTCCTGTAATTTTGGGAGAATTAAATTCGCATATAGGGTTAAACCCTAATTTTGCTTTTGGGAGAATTAAATTCTCTAAACTCAATTCCCCCTCTAAGTTTTGGATATGCATGGCAGGATCTCAATCCGATGAGAATTAAATTCTCAGCTTATAGGGAGATGTGCTCTTTGCAGATCTTCAACCAAAGGAAGAACTAAGTTCTTTGCAGAAGAGTTAAACTCTTAGATTTTGAGAATTAAATTCTCTGTTTGAAGTTTTGATTCCCTTTCTTTTCTCACCTAGGGTTTTCTTTGTTGAGAATTAAATTCTCCTCTCTTTTTTCTCTCTGTTGTTGTTATCTCCCAAAAAAGTCGATCCCTTCTCTTCTCTTCTTGGCTCCTATTTATAGGAAAAAGAAAAGAATCAATTTGTTTAGTGAATCTTTCATTGAAAGATTTTAATTGATTTTGTAACCAATATGATCTTTTAGATCACTCAGTGAATTTTATTCACCACTGAATTTTTAATCCAAAAGATCTTTTATCTGTTATTCAACTTTTAGGGAAATCTTTTCTTGTCTAAAATCTTTCCATAAATTGGTGATTTTTAATCACCATTGGATTTTTAATCCAACGGTGCTCTATTTTACAGAACACCATCCTTTTTGTTTGGAAAGATTAGAGAAATATTTTTCCAGTTAGGGTTTTTGATTCCCTCTTAATTAGAATTTAATTCTATTAATTCATAAATTTTTAGGAACCCATCACGTGTTGGCACGTGACCCTCTCGATTAAGAATTTAATTCTGTTGTTTTAAAGAACTCAGGAATTATCACGTGTCAGCACGCGACCCTTGGTCACGTGTCAGCGCGTGATGCCCCATTGGGGTTTTTCCTTGTTATTTTATTATACTTTTAATTCTTTTCAGTGAGTTTAAAGGCCTATCACGTGTTGACACATGACCCTATTGTTGAAATTTAATTCTTATTATTTCAGAGGGTCTAAGAGCCCATCACGTGTTAGCACGTGACCCCACTGATTAATTATTTAATTAGAATTTAATTTTATTAATTCAGAGAGCTTAGGAACCCATCAAGTGTCTGCACGTGACCTTTGGTCACGTGTGGGCACGTGATGCCCCATTGGGGTATTCCTTGCTGTTTTATAATATTTTTTAATTCCTTTCAGTGGGTTTAAAGGCCCATCACGTGATGGCACGTGACCCCATTTAATTATTTATTTTATTCAGTGCCTACAGGCTTTGCCTGTAAATGGTCACGTGTGGGCACGTGATGCCCGGTCACATGTGGGCACGTGATACCTCATAACTTTTGATCCCGGATGAATTATGAGGCCCATAATATATCAAATCGAAGGATTTTTCGAGACGCTTTCGATGCCATCAGAATTTAGCTATTTCTCATTCAGGAGTTTATCAAAATACAGCCCGGAAAATACTGGTTCGCATTTTCTTAAGCGTACCGCTGCCATTTGATACCTTAGGCTCTTTGCGCAGAGATTTTTTGGCGGGAACAGTCCGTTTTTAACAGGCTGGTGCCAATAACAGCACCTGACCAGAAAAGGAGGCATGATCGAGCCACCCCTATAGCTGAGCCAGTACCGTCGGCTCGACACGCTCGACGTCGCCACTGGCGCCGAGTAAGGAAGGCTGAGGGCAATTCCCCTTCTGGATTTACTCCGCCGGCTCCAACGGTGGAAATTGATGCTGCTGTTCCAATCGGGAACAGCTTTGAACTACTTAACAGGGTGCGCAGGAATTTGCCAACTGCCGTGGTAAAAAATTCTCCTACGTCTGTTGAAAAGATCATAAAGGCGAAGCCGGAGCAGCCCCCTCAGCGGCTGTCCTCCAAAGTTTACAAGGTCTGGCGTCAAGTCCAAGACTCGATAATTGATCCAGATTACTCCCGGCGACAGAAAAAGATAAAGGTTCGGAAAGAAGAAGACCACCCTGTCAAGCCACAGAAGGCGACAGCTACTTGGGTGCCCACTGCAACGGCCCCCTCAACTTCGACCGCCCATAAGTGGAGAAGGCCGGAGAACATCCCTGAGTCTGCGATGAATCGCAAGACCACTGAACCCAAACGCCCCAAGTCTGGGGGCATGGTGGTCCACACCGTCTATATGGCATCTGGAAAAGAGGATAGCCGTATCTTCACAGGTCATCGACCGTTTACGCGATCCATAACAAAGGCTCAGGAGCAACAACAACAAAGGCTCCAAGAAATGTTAACAGCTATGGCCGCACTTACGGGATTGAAAGCAAGCCCGGAGACATCTTTGGAGCAACGCCGTTGTTCCCCTCCGAAAGACGGCGAAGACATGGACGGTCTTTCCTGAAATTCGGGGCAGATGCTAATTGGTGCTATCCGTCTACCTCTCCGAAGATGCCAAGTTGATTTATGACACCATGTATCGAAGGTTTAAACGGATACGTCCGATGTAGCAGACTTCGTCAGATTCCCCCTCGCTTGAGGGGTTTTTGATTGTGGGGACGCTCTTCCCTGCAGGCACAAGCCCATGCAGTTAATTACGCTACCGCATTGCGGTAACAATTTTCTCCTTCTCCAGATGATCACTTCGTGTCGTGTGTGTTTATTTTGTGTTTGGTTGCCCGTGGATTGTATACGGAGACTGAGTTATGTCGTCGCCCGTAGGGCGTGGACTAGTCCAAATCCGTATCTTTCTTAGATTTGGGTTTGGGGGATGTGTTTAAGGATACGTTGGCCTCATTTGAGACTAAGATCAACTTAAACGTTTGTTAAGGATACGTTAGTCTAGTTTTTAGACTAAGATCAATTTAACGGGATCGTTTAGATCCAACAAGAGTGCAATTAAGGGAGCCATGTTATTTAGTTTAGTGACATTACGGTCAATAGGTAGTTTAAGGACATTGCGGTCCATTGTTAGTTTTAAGACATTGCGGTCAAGGTTAAGGACATCATAGTCCGAGGATTTAAGAACTCCACAGTCCGGCGTTAGTTTTAAGACATCACGGTCAAGGTTAAGGACGTCATAGTCCGTTGTTAGTTTTAAGACGTTGCGGTCAAGGTTAAGGACATCATAGTCCGAGGATTTAAGGACTCCACAGTCCGGCGTTAGTTTTAAGACATCTCGGTCAAGGTTAAGGACCTCATAGTCCATGAGTTTAAGGACCCCACAGTCCATATCAATGTGTGGTCATCGGGACCCGTCACCTCTTTGAAGGCATTGAGGAATTACAACGCCAAGCATTAAAGGAGTGAAGAGATGTACCCTTGAACCAAGGTAGATTAAGTGATCTATAGTCCAATTTGGAAACTAAGATCAATTATTATATTATGAGCCCATTGGCCCAGTTAAGTTTGAATTGAGGACTTATGGCATTCTTGGGCTAAGTCCAATCATGTTTCATATTGACCCTCTGTTGGTTCATTGAAGGAGAGGTTTTGCCTCTAGAAACTTAGCCAATTGGGCTAAAGCTAGTGTTAAACACTAGAGACCAACAGTGTTAAACACTGGGAAATAAGATTATTAGATTAGTTAAACACTAAAAATTGTGATTCTCGAATCAGTGTTAAACACTAATAAATAACAGTGTTAAACACTGGCAACCAAGTTATCAGTTTGGTGTTAAACATTAGCAGAGAGGAGATCACGTGGGAGCACGTGATGGCATCCAAACGGTGGGGCCAGATCCCCCTCATTTTGTTATACAGAGAAGTGTTTAACACTTTTTATTCTGACAGCCATCACATGTGGGCACGTGATGGGGGCTCACGCTTTGATCTGTTAAAATGTTCGTTAGGGGTCACGTGGTGACACGTGAGGGCGCCCTGCTTCCCTTTATTTTGTTCTGCCAAAAGCATTGAATACTTTGGAGCATCACGTGCTATCACGTGATGGAAATTTAGGTGTTTGTCTATCAGAGCCCCAGCCAAGGGGTCACGTGGTAGCACGTGAGAGCGCCATAGAGCTCTTTTCTGTTTTTTCCTTTTTCTCTGTATGCTTCAGGGGTCACGTGGGGCACGTGAGGCATTGCCTCAAAGTTCTTCTCTGTGGATCTTTGCAGGGGTCACGTGGTGGCACGTGACTCTGACTCAAAGTTCTTTTCTGTGGATTTTTTGCAGGGGTCACGTGGTAGCACATGACTCTGGCTCTTTGCATGTTTTAAAGATTTGTTCATATTTTAAGAATTAAATTCTTCATAGGGTCAAACCCTAACAATAAACTTTAGAGGAATTAAATTCCTGTTTTCTTCTGACGAATTATATTCTTAAATAGGGTTAAACCCTAATTTCTTTTCTGTAAAGAATTAAATTTTGGTATAGGGTGAAACCTTAATTCTTTTTTCTTTAAGGGAATTAAATTCCTGTGAGTTTGAGAGAATTAAGTTCTCAATTAGGGTTAAACCCTAGTTCTGTCCATTCTGAAGGAATTAAATTCCTAGGGTTAAACCCTAATTTTATCTCAAAGGAATTAAATTCCTGTAATTCTGTGAGAATTAAATTCTCAAAACTCAATTCCTCCTCTATGTTTTAGATCTGCATGGCAGGATCTCAACCCAATGAGAATTAAATTCTCAATTCATGGGGAGATGTGCACTTTGCAGATCCTCAACCAGAGAAAGAACTAAGTTCTTTTCTTTTATAAAAGTTAAACTCTTTTGAGAATTAAATTCTCTTTTGAAGCCTCTCTTTTCTTACCTGGGGTTTTTCTTCTGCAGAGAATTAAATTCTTCCTTATGAATTTTCAAGATTCCAAGGCTCTATATCTCTCTCTTTGTATCTCTCTCTTAAAAAAAAGGTCCTTCCTCTTCTTTTCTTGGCTCCTATTTATAGGAGAAGGAAAAGAATCAATCTGTTTGGTAAATCTCTCATTGAGAGATTTGATTTGTATTTATCATTAATCTGGGCCTTTAGATTATTAGGTGAATTTTATTCACCATTGGATTTTAAATCCAAAGATATCACTTTGTTATTTCGGTTAGATTTAGAGGGAAATCTTTCCAAGTCCAAGATTTTTCCATAAATTGGTGATATTTAATCACCTTTAGATTTTTAATCCAACGGTTTCAGATAATCCTTTTTCATTTTGGAAAGATTTGAAAGATCTTCCCTCAGAATTTAATTCTGTCAAAGAATAAGGCTTTTAAAGCCGGTCATGTGTGGCCACGTGACCCCTGGTCACGTGTAGGCACGTGACCCCTGGGAACGTGTAGACACGTGACCCCTGGGATGGGCTTCTCTTCTTCTGCGCTCTGTTCTCTGGCTGCTGCTTAACCATCACGTGCCAACACGTGACCATTGGTCACGTGCCAGCACGTGACCACTGGTCACATGTGAGCACGTGATGCATCTTCTGAAGCTTCTTCTTGACTTTTAATTAGAGGGCAAATATGCTCTGTGCCGCTGCTTAACCATCACGTGCCAACACGTGACCACTGGTCACGTGATGCCTCTTCTGAATCTTTTTCTGATTTTTAATCAGGGAACAAATGCCCCTACAGCATTGTTCTTACGTGTCTGCACGTGAGTGCAACACTATCACTTTTGTGACCGTTGGATCTGTCTTGGGAGTAGGGTAGATGAAGCGTTTTCCATCCCATCCTATAAATGCCCATGTCTTTTCAGAAGCGCCTCCACTTTGCTCATCTTCCTCCTTGCATACTTTTCTTTCTGAGAATTTAATTCTCCTTTCCAGAGCTTAGTTCTCTGTTCCAAAATTTTTCCAGAGTTTAACTCTGTTGATCGATTCCTTTTCCTCAGGTAATCATTTTGAGCGAACGAAGAACTTTCATACATAACATTCTCTGGATTTTAAATCCACATCAAGGGTTTCACCCTTTTAACATGGACCCATTTCCTTCAAGTTCATCAACAAAAAAAATAGAAAACCATTTAATCTTCGAACTTTAGATCTCTTAGGGTTCATATAATCTTTAGGGAGATGACGGTGACAGTTCAAATCCATGGAATTTAACTCCATCCAAAAAAAATATTTCCGGGAATTTAATTCCCCTTTTCAAAAGGAATTTAATTCCTACGAAGAACTAAGTTCTTCCCATGGAGGCTTCTTAGGGTTTTCTTGCCTTGGGTTGTCCTTCTGTAATCAATGAAGAAGAAGCTTGCAATGATGTCTTTTGTGGGAATTTAATTCCCTTGATCCTGTTTGATTTGTTATAGAGTCCAAGGTGGATTTCTTTTTAGGAGAGTGTGCAGGGTTATTTGCAGTCCCTTGTTTATTTAATTAGAATATCCCCTTTGTCTCATTATAATTGCTTGGCCTCATTATTAACAAGCCGTCAACCTGATTCTGTGGGGCCCATGTGTTTTGTAGCCAATGGTCCCATAAAAAGAGTCTGCTGTCACCTTCTTCAACTGTCTTCATATATATAGTTATGCTCATATATATATATATATATATATATATATATATATATATATATATATTGCTGGCTTCGCTTCTGACAGTTTTCCTTTATTTGATTTTAGGTGCGATGGCTTCTGTTCCGTGTTTTCCCTTCACCCGCTCGGGGGCCGCTTTTCCTCAATCACCATCCGACGAGGAAGCGATGGCAATGTTCCGGGCTCATGACCCGAACTGTACCAGCCTACTTCTATGGGGGACTTGGTACAGTCATATCATCCGGGGTCGCCGGAGTTTTCTCTGTGAAGTGCCGACAGAGCCCACTTTCTCGTTCTTGCCGATGGACCCTCCGAGGACGGTTTTCGCTGTGGAGATGCCAAATTGGACTCCAACGGGACAGCTCGAGCCTTCGACAACCGGTATCCCAAACCATCCGATCCCTGCCATAGATATCCTGGGACGACGCATTTGTCAGGGTGAGGCCCACCCATGGGGACAGATTTATAAGATAGGGCTCACTCCTCGACACCCCATGGGCTACCTCCTCTGGGCTCGCTATATCTTTGCCACCCATCGTGCGCGGCTGCAGAAGGTCGGACTCTACCGGGCGATATATGCGTCGCTCTTCCATTATCAATCCCCGCATGTCTGGTGGGTGAAGGCGTTCTTGAATCAATGGAATCTCCCCACCAACACTTTTCTTCTGGGGGACAGAGAGGTTTCGATCTCTTTGGGGGAGTTTTATGAGGTCTCGGGGCTACCAATTCGAGGGACACTTTATGATGAGTTGCTGCCCTCTGATGAATACGTTTTTGAACCCGAGCCCGCACCGCTTGACGGCTTGTCTGCCGAGAACGCTGTCCGCCACAAGCGTCCCAGCTTGATCAATATGCTAGGTATCTTTGATCGATTGTTCACCGAATCTGAGGAGCAGGGCGTTACTTTTAAGAGCTTCATTGCCTGTTTCCTTCGCGAGAGCGTCTTGTCGAAGGCAGCTCCGAAGTTCGCAAATATTAAAGACCCCTTTGGGTTTGGTCCGAAGAAGCTGCCGACCAATGAATCGGATCTACTGTAGTACTACATCCCCATAATGTCGCCGATGTCTTTTGAATCCATCGCAGCTCCCGGCATGGATGAGGAGACGTTCTTCGTTGGGTTTATCAGTATCTGGCTCAGCTGGTTTGTCATCCCTATGCATCGCCGCTTTATGAGAGCTTCGGTCATCTATTCGGCTCACCGTATAGCTGAGGGAACGCGGCTGGCCATTGGCATCCCGGCGTTGGCGCATCTCTATCACGGGTTAGGCGCTGCAGCTAATACCTCCACCCCTGGCGTAGATGTGGTAAATTTTTCGCTTCACTACTTTACGTCTTGGATCGAGATGCACATCTTGGGTGCTTTCGCTATGCATCAAAGGCCCGCATTCTACGACGCCTATACCTTCCCGCGGCTTTTGCGATTGGTGGATGTTTCTTCTGCTGACCCGACCCAATTCGGGGCTATTCGGGCGTTGATTTCTCCTTATGCTACTGCTAGCGGGTTGGTATTTAATGATCGGGTCTTATCTTCTTCCGCGGGTTCAGCCCAGCCGCTTTGGGACCGGTCAATAGATAACACGCCCTCTTTGAAGCCCCGGGAGGCCGCGCGCTTATACGCAATCAGACCGGGTTACCTAGTATTCCGTCAGGATAGCGCGGCCTTTTTCATGCGGTACAATCTGCATCGCTTTGCCCGGCAGTTTGGTTATGATCAGGGTGTCCCGTTTGAGGCTTTCATAGTCGCACCGATTCCTTCGCTCGAGGCCGTTCGAGATGCCGCCCATCATTTTGTGAGGCTGAACACCGGTTCTCAGTTCATGATCCCTGATGGTGATTACGTGCCCCGATGTGTGGGGTCATTCATGGGCTGGTATCTCCATCGAGTCAACCCGATTATTCTTGAGGAAAGAAGGATGCTTCTTGGTCATGGTTCCCCTACTCAGGTTCCGGCCACGGGAGCTACGCTGTGACCGCGCGCCCCGGTCCGCTTTCCTCTGAGGAATACCGGCACCGCGCTTATTCCGGGGGAGTCGGGGGTGGATCTTACTCCAACAGCTGGTATGCCTCTGGGTACTCGGTCGCGGGGTAGACGGGCTCCGGTAACAGCGCCACTACCCGAGGTAGCACCGCCCCCTGCGGCATCGACAATGGCGGTGTCATCCTCGGTTGTGGCACCGGGTGAGGATGGCAGGGATGAGGGTGTTGAGGGCGACGTGGGCCGACACCGCACTAAGGCTTCGGGAGGGGGGGGAAGAAACGGTCGTCCTCGGCGGCCGGTTCTGGATCTAAGAAGCGGAAGAGGGTGGCTACCAACTTACTTGATTCTTTAACGGAGTCTGAGCCTGTACTTCTAAATGAGCCGTTGGTCGTGCACGAGTCGGACGCTGGTCTTCTCTTCCCGGGCTCGGCTGCTGAGGAGGCCGCACAATTGGCTGAGGCCATAAGACGTTCTAAAGATGAGTCTCAGAACGCAAGGGTTCTGAAGAAACCCTATCCTTCCGTGATCTTCTATGAAGACCCCTCATGGATCCGGCGGCGGTTTATCGGCCCCTTGGAGGAGTGGGGTGAAAGGGCGCTGAAGCAGGCCGCTTCGGAGGATACTGCGGACGCGCTCTCCTTATGGACCGGCGGCCATGAGTCCACCCTTGAACCCCGGCGAGCACGCCTCCTTGAGAAGGAGCATCGGCTTGAAGAAGCCATATTGAGGGCTTCCCTTCGCATTGGTATGTTTTTATACTTCTTTGCAGTTTTTCAGATTGCTTATGCCCGTATATATGTATTCTTATTCTTGTGTGGATTGTGTAGAGTCCTCGGCGATGGGGGAGGTCCCTACGGGCTTGTTGCAGCTAGAGCCTGTTGGCATTCCCGATGCAGCCTTACTCGATGTGGAGGGGGCTGACGAGGCTGCTCCTCTTGCCATAGAGCCTCCAGTGGCGGTTCCTGATCACGGAGCGCTTGCTCCTTTGGTAAAGGCTCCTTTGGGGGTTGCCGTCCCAACGACTCTTCCTGCGGGTGGCCCAGGAGCTGGAGGAGAAGCAGTCGGGATTACCCTCCCTTTGCTGGAGTCGGAGATCACGGCGGAGGCCGTTGAAGCCGCTATCCCCCCAACTCAGAATGGGAGGAGTGTTGAAGGTAACCTTCTACATTTTAAATTAGCAATCTTTCTGTTGTCTGAACTCTTTTATTTTCTCAGAATTGCGCGGGCTGGCGGCCTCTATCGCTGATTTGTCTCCTCGGCAATCGTTTCAGCGTCTATTGGAGATGGCAGCTCCGCAGGCGATCTCCCCTCAGCGCATCGTTCTTTCCTCTGGGCAAGGTTAGCGTCGTTCGCCATTTTTTATAGCATCGTTGTTATTTTGCGTATTGACATTGATGTTCTCTACAGTTTTGGAGGCCGATGATGAGGTTGAGGTCCTCGAAGGGCCAGGGGAACCTTCGGCTCCTACTTGCATGACCGTAGGTAAGTGACATTTCATTATAGTCCCACTTGTTCTTTTACTTAAGAGTTTTACTGACATTTTTCAAATCTGAACAGCCCTACCAGCTTCCATAGCGCTGGACTCACGCATCGCCATGCCGCCCGGCCCTTATGCCTTGCGAGCCTCAGAGCGCTTGGCCTAGTTAAGCCTTGTCTCCTTGTCGTCTTTGATCGAGGAGCTTCATGCTGGCAGCGCAACCACAGCTGAATCATTTGCCGCCGAAGCTAACGGTTCTCTTCCTTTTCTTGCCACCTACCATAGCGAAGAGGTGGTGCGAGTCTGGGTGGAGTTCTGTCGGTAGGTGGAGGCTTGATTGCACGCCCTTGAGTGTTCCCGCCTTTCCTCGGAGGCCGTGGCTGCAAAGGCGGAGTTGCGGGGGCTGATAGCACGATGTGCGGCAAACATGGCATCATGCGAGAAGAGGCTCGGCCGAAAATTCTCGGAAAAGGAGTTGGCCTCTAAGGCATTGAGAGAGCTTCAAACCAGCCTTACAGCCAAAGCCAATAAAGCGTATAAGCTCTGGCGGGTACTTCAAGAGTCTATAAGAGAGGTGGTGGCTCTTGATAAAGCTGTCGTGTTCACTCGCGAAAGGGTCGAGGCTCACAAGGTCACTGAGAAAGAGCTCGAAGGCCGGCTTGCCTCGTATCAGGCCCAGCAGGCTCAGGCGGAGGCTCGTCTTCTGGCGATCCTAAATCATGAAACTATGGCCCAGCAAAAGCAAAATGAGCTAGCAAAATTGCTAAATCGCCCGCCGGCTTGAAAAACTTGTATCTTTTCATTTCTTTTTGTACACACTCCTGAATGAGAGTATCTTCCTTTTGTTCTTTCATGAATTGTACTTTGTATTCATTTTGGGTTATGAATAAAGACATATTTTTCTTCTCAATGGTGTGTCTCCTTTTTATTGAATGTGTTCTACGGACAATTTATCTAGGTCTCCTTGCAGGGCAGCGATGGTTTAGGATTCAGGGTTAAGATCTGCCTCCTAAGACTTTTGAGCTTTATGAGCCGTGAGGGTCTCATAAAGAGTTTTTCTCCCTACAGGTCGAAAGGATCTCGTAGGTGTAAGTTCTTCTTAAGAATCGTGTAAGCGGGTTTCCCTTGGGAGTTGTAAGGATTTCACAAGAGAGTTTTCTTCTTTATGGGTCGTGAGGACCCGCAAGTGCTGGGTGCAGTCGCCCATATCCGTATTTCACGGGATCAGGGGTTGGTTTGGGATGGTTTCCAGGGTATCGTAGTTTAAAGACATTGCGGTCAAGGTTAAGGACCTCATAGTCCGTGGGTTTAAGGACTCCACAGTCCAACGTTAGTTTTAAGACATCACGGTCAAGGTTAAGGACGTCATAGTCCGTGGATTTAAGGACTCCACAGTCCGATGTTAGTTTTAAAACATCACGGTCAAGGTTAAGGACGTCATAGTCCGTGAATTTAAGGACTCCACAGTCCGATGTTAGTTTTAAGACATCACGGTCAAGGTTAAGGACGTCATAGTCCGTGGATTTAAGGACTCCACAGTCCACGATACGTGTGGTTACTGGAACCCGTCACCTCTTTGAAGACGTTGATGAATTACAATGTCAAATATCAAAGGAGTGAAGAGATGTACCCTTTAACCAAGGTGAAACTAGTCTAGAATGGTTGGTCGTTAGTTTTAAGACATTACGGTCGAGGTTAAGGACATCATAGTCCGTGGATTTTAAGGACTCCATAGTCTGGTGTTTGCTCTGGATACTTCACACGGGTTCACTGCCGTGCTTGGCGAGGACCAGGCTCCGCTCTGGGCGTTTTCCGCGGGGGTCAAAGAGTGACGTTATCCACGTTCCACGTGACTAGGAATTTTTCACTAGATGCTTCACACGGGTTCACTGCCGTGTTCGGCGAGGACTAGGCTCCGCTCTGGATGCTTCACACGGGTCTACTGCCGTGCCCTGCGAGGACCAGGATCCGCTCTGGACGTTTTCCACGGGGTCAAAGAGTGACGTTATCCGCGTTCCATGTGACCAGGAATTTTGCTCTGGATGCTTCACACGGGTCACTGTCGTGTTCGGCGAGGACTAGGCTCCGCTCTGGATGCTTCACATGGGTTCACTATCGTGCTCTGCGAGGACCAAGATCCGCTCTGGACGTTTTCCACGGGGTCAAAGAGTGACGTTATCCGCGTTCCACGTAACCAGGAATTTCGCACTAGATGCTTCACACGGGTTCACTGCCGTGTTTGGCGAGGACTAGGCTCCGCTCTGGATGCTTCACACGGGTTCACTGCCGTGCTCTGCGAGGACCAGGATCCGCTCTGGACGTTTTCCACGGGGTCAAAGAGTGAAGTTATCCGCGTTCCACGTGACCAGGAATTTTGCTCTGGATGCTTCCCACGGGTTCACTGCCGTGTTCTGTGAGGACCAGGCTCCGCTCTGGATGCTTCACACGGGTTCACTGCCGTGCTCTGTGAGGACCAGGATCCGCTCTGGACGTTTTCCACGGGGTCAAAGAGTGACGTTATCCGCGTTCCATGTGACCAGGAATTTTGCTCTGGATGCTTCCCACGGGTTCACTGCCGTATTCTGCGAGGGCCAGGCTTCGCTCTGGATGCTTCACACGGGTTCACTGCCGTGCTCTGCGAGGACCAGGATCCGCTCTGGACGTTTTCCACGGGGTCAAAGAGTGACGTTATCCGCGTTCCACGTAACCAGGAATGTTGCACTAGATGCTTCACACGGGTTCACTGTCGTGTTCTGCGAGGACCAGGCTCCGCTCTGGATGCTTCACACGGGTTCACTGCCGTGCTCTGCGAGGACCAGTATCCGCTCTGGACGTTTTCCACGGGGTCAAAGAGTGACGTTATCCGCGTTCCACGTGACCAGGAATTTTGTTCTGGATGCTTCGCACGGGTTCACTGCCGTGTTCTGCGAGGACCAGGCTCCCTCTGGATGCTTCACACGGGTTCACTGCCGTGCTCTGCGAGGACCAGGATCCACTCTGGACGTTTTCCACGGGATCAAAGAGTGACGTTATCCGCGTTCCACGTAACCAGGAATTTTGCACTAGATGCTTCACACGAGTTCACTGCCGTGTTTGGCGAGGACTAGGCTCCGCTCTGGATGCTTCACACGGGTTCACTGCCGTGCTCTGCGAGGACCAGGATCCGCTGTGGACGTTTTCCACGGGGTCAAAGAGTGACGTTATCCGCGTTCCACGTGACTATGAATTTTGCTCTGGATGCTTCCCACGGGTTCACTGTCGTGTTCTGCGAGGACCAGGCTCCGCTCTGGATGCTTCACACGGGGTCAAAGAGTGACATTCTCCGCGTTCCACGTGACCAGGAATTTTGCTCTGGATGCTTCCCACGGGTTCACTGCCGTGTTCTGCGAGGACCAGGCTCCGCTCTGGATGCTTCACACGGGTTCACTGCCGTGCTCTGCGAGGACCAGGATCCGCTTTGGACGTTTTCCACGGGGTCAAAGAGTGACGTTATCCGCGTTCCACGTAACCAGGAATTTTACTCTAGATGCTTCACAAGGGTTCACTGTCGTGTTCGGCGAGGACTAGGCTCCGCTCTGGATGCTTCACACGGGTTCACTGCCGTGCTCTGCGAGGACCAGGATCCGCTCTGGATGTTTTCCACGGGGTCAAAGAGTGACGTTATCCGCGTTCCACGTGACCAGGAATTTTGCTCTGGATGCTTCCCACGGGTTCACTGCCGTGTTCTGTGAGGACCAGGCTCCACTCTGGATGCTTCACACGGGTTCACTGTCATGCTCTGCGAGGCCCAGATCCGCTCTGGACGTTTTCCACGGGGTCAAAGAGTGACGTTATTCGTGTTCCACGTGACCGGGAATTTTGCTCTGGATGCTTCCCACGGGCTCACTGCCGTGTTCTGCGAGGACCAGGCTCCGCTCTGGACGTTTTCCACGGGGTCAAAGAGTGACGTTATCCGCGTTCCACGTAACCAGGAATTTTGCACTAGATGCTTCACACGGGTTCGCTGCCGTATTTGGCGAGGACTAGGCTCCGCTCTGGATGCTTCACATGGGTTCACTGCCGTGCTCTGCGAGGACCAGGATCCGCTCTGGACATTTTCCATGGGGTCAAAGAGTGACGTTATCCGCGTTCCACGTGACCAGGAATTTTGCTCTGGATGCTTCCCACGGGTTCATTGTCGTGTTCTGCGAGGACCAGGCTCCGCTCTGGATGCTTCCCACGGGGTCAAAGAGTGACGTTATCCGCGTTCCACGTAACCAGGAATTTTTCTCTAGATGCTTCACACGGGTTCACTGCCATGTTCGGCGAGGACTAGGCTCCGCTCTGAATGCTTCACACGGGTTCACTGCCGTGCTCTGCGAGGACCAGGATCCGCTCTGGACGTTTTCCACGGGGTCAAAGAGTAACGTTATCTGCGTTCCACGTAACCAGGAATTTTGCTCTGGATGCTTCCCACGGGTTCACTGCCATGTTCTGTGAGGACCAGGCTCCGCTCTGGATGCTTCACATGGGGTCAAAGAGTGACGTTATCCGCGTTCCACGTGACCTGGAATTTTGCTGATTGTATCCGCATTTCACGGAATGAGGGTTTGACTCTTGGTGATCTGTATATCGTCGAGCCATGGAACTGGGAGTTGCCGCTGTTCCGCTTCGCTTGAAGTTGTGACCGTTGTTACAAGACGAGTGTTGAGACGATCTCTAGATCACTTACGGCCCGTCGAGATTTGGCTTCTTCTTATGATGAAACCTGGGGGAGGAGTATGATCCCTTCTTTGTTTGCGCCCCTGGATTGTATACAGGGATAGATGTAACATCACCTGTAGGGTGTAAATTTCATTTTTATTTTATTTCTTTTTCCGCGATGCTCTGTCATTTCAGCTTTTATATCGCGAAGGTCGCGATTGCCCCATCATTTCGGCTATTTTTCGCGGTGCCCAATCATTTCGGCTATTTATTTTATTTTTACTCCCTGCTTTTTATTGCGAGTTGCCCAATCATTTCGGCTATTTTTCATGCATACATTTTTACTTGCTGCTTTTTATTGCAAGTTGCCCCATCATTTTGGCTATTTCATATGCATGTGTGGCTCGCTAGCCTTTTCGCTGCAAGCTTGGATTTTAGACACCGATTTCGGCATCAGCACCGCTACAACTGGGATGTTGCCAGGAGCGAATTATCATTTGCCTCTGTCGATGTTGAACAAAGGTGGCTTAGTAAACAGGGTTAAGGGTCCTGTCGACTAAGGCTTTTGACTTCATGAGCCGTAAGGGTCTCACAAAGATATTTCTCCCTACAAGTCGTGAGGATCTTGCAGGTGTGTTTTCTCCTTGGGAATCGTAAGGATTCCTAAGTGCATGTCCTCTTGCAAGTCGTAAGGATCTTACAAAAAGGTTTTCTCCTTATAAGTCGAGAGGACTTACAAGGGTTGTTTGCCATATAAACATATCCCTAGTCACGGATGGGACTTGGTTAGGGAAATGTTTATTCGCGCCTGTGGATTGTATACAAGGGTCGGTATTGAGCCACTTATAGGGCAATGTCGAAGGTTGTGGAGGTTGCTTAAGCACAGGTTTAGGTCTCTGTAACTTAAGACTTTCAAGTCTTATGAGTCGTGAGGGTCACATAAGAGAGTTCTCCTTACGAGTCGTGAGGATCTCGCAAGTGTAATTTCTCCTTAGGAATCGTGAGAACTCCTAAGTGTGTTGCTCCTTTGTGAGTCATAAGGATCTCGCATGGGTGGTTTCTCCTTACAAGGTCGAGAGGACCCTGTAAGTGTTTTTTTTAACGAGGTTGCGCCCTTTCGGTTTTTCACACACACTCGCCGGTAGTCCTGCTGTTTTTACTCACGGAGCCCTTTCGGGTTTTCATCCGTGCCCATTTTGCTTATGGACATACCTATTTTTTAATTCTTTTAATTCTTTTTTTTCCTAACGAGGTTGCGCCCTTTTAGGTTTTCACAAGACTCGCCGGTAGCCCTGCTGTTTTTACTCACGGAGCCCTTTCGGGTTTTCATCCATGCCCATTTTGCTTATGGACATACCGTTTATTATATTTTTATATATATTTTTTTTATATTATTTTTTTATTCATCTCGTCAGCCTAAGGATGCTGCGGTAGTAGTTTAAGGACGTTTCGGTCCTTCGTTAGTTTAAAGACGTTTCGTTCCGTCATTGAAGAAGGCCGGCTACTACTTATAGAGTTTAGGCTTAGGAAGATAGCGAGCGGACATAGTCATCGTCATCTATCATTGACCTAGGCTGTAACTCGCTAAGCGTAGTATTTCTTTAGGAAGCGACCATTTATTGGCCTGAAAGGCCTTTCACCGTGCATATCCATGAGTAGATAGGCTCCACCCTGGTAGACCTTGTCTATGATGTACGAGCCTTCATAGTTCGGCTCGAATTTTCCCCGTTTGGCGCAATTGGGGATCATAGGTCTTTTGACCACTAGCACGAGTTCGCCTTGGCGGAATGTTCTCGGCCGGGTCAATCTTTCATATGAGCGCGTCATCTTTGCTTTATAAGCTTCTAGATTTTGTTGCGCTATGAGCCGGTTTTCATCAAGGGCATCAAGCTCCTCAAGCCGAAGGTGAGCATTTTCTTCGTCCGTCAGCTCGTAGTGGACTGCCACCCGTAGAGAAGGTAGCTCTATTTCGAGGGGGGTTACTGCTTCTGTACCGAATACTAACGGTACGGCGTTGTGTTCGTGGCCGTCTTGAACGTAGTTTGGTACGTCCAGAGAGCTTCTTGCAGTCTCTCATGCCAGTCCTTTTTGTTTCGGGACACCGTCTTTTTCACGATCTTTGTCAAGGTTTTGTTGAAAGCCTCGGCTAGACCGTTAGCTCGGGGATTATAAACTGAGGAATATCTCCAATCTATGTTGTGTTGTTGTGCGAAGCGACTGATCTTGTGGCTTCTGTAGGCTGGACCGTTATCGGGGATGATCCGTCGCAGAGTTCCAAACCGATAAATGACGTGCCTCTTGAAGAAATGGAGAATATTCTTCGTCTTCACTTCCCTTAACGGTACTGCTTCTGCCCACTTGGAGAAATAATCGGTGGTCGCTAGGATGAAACGATGTCCCCTAGACGATGCCGGTTCAATGGGGCCGATTATGTCAGTCCCCCACATTTCGAACGGCCAGCTAGCCACCGTTGGATGGAGTGGATTTGGATGCTGATGGATAAAGTCCCCATGAATTTGGTATGAGTGTCATTGCTTCGCATACTCGAGGCAGTCCTGGATCATTGTGGGCCAATAATAACCCATTCGTTTGATCTTCAGCTTCATCTTTGGGCCCGCTTGATGAGAACCGCAGAGTCCGTCGTGAACTTCCTGAACGACTCTTTTCGCTTCGTCAGGTCCCAGGCACCTCAACCACAGAGAGTCAAATGACCTCTTGTACAGAGTATTATTGACGAAGGCGAAGGACAGAGCTCGTTTCACAAGCTGGTGTCTTGAAGACGCATCTTCAGGCGTCCGACGGGATTTGAAGTAGTCTATGAAGACTTCTCTCCAATCTTCAATCTTCTCTTGGCCATTTATTTGCAGGGCCGTCTGCTCAGTTGCTTCTTTTTCCTCGGATGATTCCGGCGATATTTCTGCCGGAGCAAGAACCCGAAAGCTTTGTACCACGATTCTTACGTCATCAAGGTTCTCGTCGGCTAGTTCTTTAGCAAGCTTAGCCAACGCGTCCGCTTTGCTGTTTTCCGCGCGCGGTATGTTTTCCAAAGTGTAGGAAGGGATTTGAGTCAGCAGTTGCTGTACTCTCTCTCTCTATACTTCACCAGCTCTGGCTTGCATGTCTGGTAGTCATCGTTTACTTGGCTTACGACCAACTGGGAATCTCCGTATATAAGGAGGTTTTCAATTCCCATGTCGATGGCGATCTCGAGGCCTGCTATCAAAGCTTCATATTCGGCTTCATTGTTCGTCCTCGGCTCTGTTAAGGAGAACGTAAAGCGCATTATCCCTCCTTGTGGAGTTACGAAGATGAGGCCTACCCCCGATTTGATTATAGGGGTGCTTTGTTTGCGCTTCTTCATAGAGGATACTCCATCGAAATAAAGCTCCCATCGGGTATCACCACCGTCGATCGCGTCAAACGCATGTTCGTATGGCAGATCGCAATTCAGAGGAGAATCGGTGGGTATCGGATGTTCAGCGAGGAAGTCGGCAATGGCCTGGCCTTTCACTGCCTTGAGAGGCTGATAGGTTATCGAGAACTCCATCAAGAGTAGGGCCCATTTAGCGAGTTGCCCCGTCAATATGGCCTTTGACATCAGATATTTGAGGGGGTCCACCTTTGATATAAGACGGACTTCATGCACCAATGCATAGTGCTTGAGTTTCGTTATCGCGAAGATCAACGCTAGGCAGTGTTTTTCGATGGGAGAATAATTGCTTTCTGCCCCCAGCAGAACTCGACTCAAATAATAGAGAGCTCTTTCCTTCCCTTTGTCGTTCTCTTGTGCCCATAACGCGCCTAATGAACCTTCGAGGGCTGTGGTATAAAGAATAAGAGGCTTTCCCTTTACTGGAGCAGCTAACACCGGCGGGTTCTGCATGTATTGCTTGATCTCGTCCAGCGCGCCTTGGCATTTGTGATCCCAGACGAACGGGGTTCCCTTCTTCATCAGGTGACTGTAAGGGCGGCACTTGCCTGAAAGGTTGGATATAAATCGCCGGATGTACACGAGCTTTCCTTGGAGAGACCGCAATTGTTTAAGAGTCTTTGGCGGTGGCATTTCCATGATCGCCTTGATCTTCGACGGATCTATCTCAATGCCTCGGTGCCGGACAATGAATCCTAGGAATTTGCCTGAGGACACCCCGAACGCGCATTTGAGAGGGTTCATCTTCAAGTTGTATTGCCGAAGGCGTTGAAATACGGTCTTCAGATGCTCGAGATGTTCCTCGTATGATTTGCTTTTCACGATGAGGTCGTCGATATAGCATTCGATGATTTCATGTATGAGGTCATCGAAGATCTTCGTCATGGCCCTTTGATAGGTGACACCGGCGTTCTTTAGATCGAAGGGCATCACCTTGTAGCAGAATATTCCCAGAGGGGTCCGAAAAGCGGTATGCTTCTGGTCTTCGGGATACATCTTTATCTGATTATATCCTGATGAGCCGTCCATGAAAGAGAAAACCTCGTGAGTGGACGTGTTATCTATCATCATCTCGGTTACCGGTACTGGGAAATCGTCCTTCGGGCAAGCTTTATTGAGATCCCGGAAGTCCACGAATATGCGCACTACCCCATTTTTCTTCATTACCGGGACGATGTTGGCGATCCAGTCAGGATATTGAACTTCTTGGATAAACCCAGAATCGATCAGCTTCTTGACTTCGGCGTTGATGCTCATCTCAAGCTTGAGCCGCATTCTTCTCGGCGCCTGTTTGACTGGCTTAACGTCCGGGGATATCGCCAATTTATGTACAACAATTTCTGGATCTAGTCCTGGCATTTCAGAATAGTTCCATGCGAAGCAATCTCTATGCTGCATAAGCACGTCTTTTAACGCAGACACCTTTTCTTCAGATAGCAGCTCGCTGACGAATGTCGGTCGTGGGTCATTTGTCATTCCCAACTCAATCTTCTTAAGGTTATCTGCAGTAGTATGTATGCCATCTTCCAGCTCTTTCGGCGCTAGTAGAAATTCTGAGATTATCTCGTCGTCATTGCTGTTTTCAAAGCACCAGGGAAGGTCATTCATGTCCTCGGGCTCTTCTTTTAATACTGTTATCATATGACAGGTACGAGCTTGCTTCCAAGACCGATGTGGATCTGGTTCTGCTCTTGTGGCTTTGGGTTCGTGCTTTTGCGGCGGCGTTACCCTCCAGCTGCTGGATAGAGCAAACCTGCCTTGCTGGTATTGGTCTTCGACCCAGTTCTTGAAGGTGAAGCAGTCTTCGATAGGTGTCCTATGGCTCGGTGATAGGAGCAATAGCCCGGATGAGAGACCTCGTTAGCTCGCTCAGGGTGCTTAGACTCCGGAAGTGTGATCTTTGATGTTTTATAGCGAGATCGAGTATCTTCTTCGTCTTGTCTTGAGGGAAAGAATACGCTCGACTCATCTTCTTCATGAGGGATAAATCCGGACCGCGCAATACCCGATCACATGACTCTTTGATCCTGCGTTGTCGTTGTCGACCTCCTTTTCCGCTTTTTGACTTACTTCTGCCTCTGAGTTGGGCCTTTTGAGCAACGGGTTGACAGGGAGGAGCATCTTCGTCTTTTGCAGCCTGTTGAAACAGACGTTGCGTCCTGGCTTTCTCGTAGATGGCCATCTCGTGATTATGGTCGTCCCGAGCTTTTTGACCCACTTTCCTGATAAGCTTGTCCATTCGTTCTTCAAATAACGGACTCAGCACTTCGATCGCGGGATCTAGTTTTGATGAGGGGTTGGCATTTCCTGACAGGGCGTCCTCTTCTTCATCGAAGTTATATATGGCGTAGCTACCGTGGAATCGTTCCCGTTTCCCGGCTCTTACGTATCCAAGCCCAAGTGTTTCCATTTTCCCGTTAGGCAACTTGCGCTGAGTCCCAAGGACATCCCAAATCCTGTTATAGAATCGAGCTTGTCGAATAGTCTGTCTTAAAGGTACCCCTTGGTGCTTCAATAGCCTTTTTAGTCCGTTCGTGTAATATCTGGGCAAACAGATGGGTTGGAGCCTGTCGAGTGTAGAATCTGCACCGTGCCAGATTTCTTTCTCTACTCTTGTTTCTGTGGACCGGTAGAACAGGATCGCCTTTTCACCCTTTCGCTTGGGAGGGACGTAAAACGTCTGCAAGTCCTGCACATTGTAAGCTTCAAGTGCATCAAGGTCTTTGTAGTGCTCCCGCGGAATCATGGTAATTTGCAAACTCTGATCATCAACAGGGAGTTCTGGTATTGGCGGCCGACTGGAGAACACAGCATTAACCTCATCTTCCGAATCGCTTCCGAAGATCAATATGGGGGTGGACGGTCCCAGGTTGCTGCATCGAGATGGCCCGGTGTAAACTATCTCTTCTTTTTCTTCGGTATCACTCCCGAAAACAGGAATGGTGGCGGCGGCTTTGTTCTCCGGTTTGCGACACCTCTCTGTATCCTCGAAATCTGGCAAAAAGTACTTTGCATATTCGTATTTGCGGACTTCGTTTACGGAGAACGGGTTCAGCTCGCCTGTCACGGTGTACTCGAGACCATCCTTGAAATACTTCATACACTGATGTTGCGTAGAAGGGATGATGTTGTACTCGTGTAACCAAGGTCGGCCGAGCAGAGCATTGTAGCATGTCTTGGCATCTATGACGTGAAACTTAATGTCCGTGATGAGTAGCCCAAAGCGTAGCATCAATATCATAGATCCAAGAGTTTGTGATGACTGGGAGTCGAAACCGGAGATGGTAATTTTGTCCCGAGCGAGGTGCTGAACGCTCATGCAGATTTCCTTCAACACCCGAACATTAAGAAGATTGACGGAGGATCCATTATCAACCGGGATTTTGCCTATCTTGATATCGTGGCAATATCCAGAGACGTATAGGGGGGGTTGTGGTCGCACGTCCCAAGGAGCAGGTCTTCGTCACCGAAAGTGATATCGGCCGTGTGCACTTCTTCCAGTTCATCCTTCATCCTTTCTTCGGCGAGGAAGGCTTGGAATTGTTCGGGCTCTTGTAGCGCCTTGATTAATGAATCTCTCGCTTCCTTTGATAACAGGAGGGCGTCGAGAATGCTGAGCTGCGAGGGTAGCTTCCTCAGGTGCGCTAGGATGTTGTAGTCCACCTTACTCTTCTTAGGCGGGTCCTTGGCAGTCAGCTCTTTCATAACTTGGTCATCTAAGGCGATATCCTCAGCGACCTTTTCCTTTCCCTTATCTTTTCTAGTTGCGGGTCCGAGATTCTTTTCGGGGAGCATGCGATTGCGCAGCTGAATGTTTTCGCAGACTTCTGGTTCTTCCTCTTTCCCTAAGATGGATTCTTTAAAGAGAGGGCCCAGAGCCATTTCCTCGTCAGAATCGCTCCCGAATGTGAGCATTTGCGATCCCCCGGCGTTGACCGTGTAACAGTTACCGGTAGTTCTTTTATGTCCTTCGGTTGTACTTCTCTGATCCCGACAAGTTCTGCGTTTCATTCGCTTAAAATGTTGCCGATGAGCAACATATCCCTGCCACCATGTCTTAAAAGCGTCGCACTCCTCAGTGGGGTGTGAAATCTTCTGATGATATGAGCAATAATTAGGGTGCATCTCCGCCCCATTGAGCGTGTTTTCTTCCGAGGGTAGTAGTTTCATTCCCATTGACATGGCTTTGGCAAACCTTTTCCTTGTCTTGAATATGTTTTTATCCGCGTTGGGTGTCTTTCGATCTGGCGGGAGTGCTTCGACTCTTTCGTTTAGTCGCCTGCGTTTGGCTCCTTCTGATGCGGCCATCTCACGCTCCCGATCAGCTTTACTTTTCAAACGAATCTCGTCTAGAAAAACGTCGATCATTTCGTCTGTCGGCCACACAAGCTCCGGTTCAGGCTCTGCCCCCAGTTTCTTAGTGCCAGTAGTTTTTTCATCGTCCGTAAACGAGTGGAAGATCACATTACAACTCGCCACGTATCCCTCGGATTCATCCGATGAGCTCTCTCCGTTATCTTCCTCCTGAAAGAAGTGGTTGAGGAACTCTTGGAGTGTGATGGGAGTTCGCGCCTTTTGATTGTACTCCTCCAGCGCGTCAATCTGTTTCTGCAAGTCCATACGCTTGTTGCTAGACTTCACGAGCTTCTTAGATTTTTTCTTCTTTTTCTTTGAAGATTTCGATGGCTGGTTGTAAGTGCTCGGGCCATCACCACTGGTCTTCGGAGTTGGGCGCGGCTTCAGCATCCCTTCAATGATCTGGGGTTCCAGCGGGTTCTTCCACCTAACTGTCGGGCATGTCTGGAGCTCATTCAGCATTCTTTTGGTTTTTCCTAAAAGCACGATTTCCCATAGAGCTTCTTCAATGAAAGAACAAGTTGCCCCCGGTGTGTCCGTCTTCTTAGAAGTGTGAGGTTGTGGCGGGTTCACCTTCCACTTCTCGGACAGCTCAAACTTGTCCTGTAGGTATTGATCTTCAATCTATCCTTTGAAGACGAAGCAATTCTCAATCGGATGGCTTACCGTTTGATGGTAAGGGCAATAGTTGGGGTTATTCACTTCACTAGGTTGCGGCGGTCGCCTTGGGTTTGGCAAGTTGATAAGCCTGTTGCGTACTGCCTGCTCGAATAGCCTCTTCGTCTTATCCCGCGGGAATGAGTAGGGGCGTTTCATTTTCTCATTATAATACCGCCGTCTTTCTTCCAGTTGATCTGCCAGTTTTGGGGCACTGGGTTGCTGCTGAGCGTTCGCAACAAAGGTTGCCTTCCCTTTACCCTTGTCACTCCGAGGTTTCAGCTTCGGGGGAGGCGGTCAGTGACCCATCTGGTCCATCTGGGCCAACTTGTCGATCAGAGCCTGGAACGTGGTTGGCTTAAAGAACATCATGAACTGTGAGATAGTTGCATGAGGATCTAGGGTACCCACTAACATGCCCACCGTGGGCGCTTCCTCAATGCGTTGTTCGCATTTCGACCACAAGTTTCGCCAGCGTATAGCGTACTGGACCCACGTCTTGCCTGTTTTCACCCTGGCATTAATTAACGCCGTTATCGGAGTGCGTTCGCTGGCGCTTGCGAAACGCTGGGTAAACAGCAGCTCCATCTCCGCAAATATTTTGACGGAGTCGTTCGGGAGCTCAGAGTACCACTCGAACGCTGTTTCTGACAAGCTACCGACGAACTGGAAAAGCAATAATTTATCATCACCGCCAGTGTTGCCGCAAAGCACCCTGAACTGGGCAACAGGCTGGTGGGGACTGCTCGTCCCCTTATAGACATGAAATTTCGGTATTGTATAGCCCGGCGGGTACTTGATCTGATCATACCAGCTCGGAAATGGTCGCCATGTTCTGACAACTTGACCAGCTGCCTCAGTCGCCTGGTGAACCCGTATCTGCTGAGCTATATATTCGTCCAGGTCAGCTTTGGAGACTGTCTCCTCCTTGGCTGTTGATAGGGCCGGTGGAGGATTTGACGTTTCTCCCCTGTCATCTTCAAGGACGATTGGAGGATCTTCAGCAGGAGGATCTTGTTGGATCATCATTCCCACCATGTCCTGGAACAGGAGGGCCATTCGTTGTATATTGTCCGCTTGTTCGGCAGCCTCTTTATCCTTCTTCTCCAATATCCTATGAAGGAATTCAGCGTCAGTTTCTTGCTCCTGGCGTTGATCAGATGACGCTTCGGGGCTTTCTTTTGGCCCAGTGAGTGCGGTCATCGCATTCATCATTTCTTGGAGCTTCTGCTGCTACTCCTGAGCTTTAGTCACCGATCGCGTAAGCGGTCTGTGACCTGTAGATGTACGGCTGTCCTCTTTCCCTGACGCCATGTAGATCGTATGCACCATCATGCCCCCAGACTTAGGGTGTTTAGGCTTATTGTCCTTGACATTTGCTGCAGGAGTAGGGACTTTCTCCGGCCTCCTTCTCTTTTGAATAGTTGACGTGGAGGGAGCCGTTGCAGCGGGCACCCAAGCGGTTGTTGTCCTTTGTTGTTTGACATGACGGTTCTTTTCTTCCTGAACCTTCCGCCCTTTTCTGCCGGTGAGAGTGATCTTGGTCGATTACCGAGTCTTGAACCCGTCGCCAGACCGTATAAATCTTGGAGGACAGCCGTTGAGGAGGCTGCTCCGGCTTTGCTTCTGTAACATTCTCCGCAGGTGGAGGGGATCTTTTGCGAACCGCGGTTGGCGAATTTCTGCGTACCCTGTTTAGCAGCTCAAAGCTGTTCCCGGTTGGAACAGCAGCCTCAATTTTCACCGTTGGAGCTGGTGGAGTTAGCCCAGAGGGGGAGTTGCCCCCAGTCTTCCTTATCCGGCGCCAGTGGCGACGTCGGGTATGACGGGTTGTTGGGATTGATTCAGCGACGGCTTCGTCTTGCCCCCTGTTCTGGAGAGGGGCTGCCGCCGGTGTCAGCCTCTTGAAGACTGAAGTTCGTTGAGAAGCTATGTCCATCCGGTCAAAAACAGATTTATGAGCGGGAGCGGGAACATGGGTAGTCAGTCTCGTGAAGACCGACCCTCTGGGAGGAGAAGCCGCCTTGATGACTTCGGGAGCAGCTGTCTTCCTTGGGATGGCCACCTCAGGTATTACGGGCTTCTTGGCGGGCCCTTTGGAGTTCAGGCTTAGCCTGGTGAAGACCGAGGAGTTGGACGACCCATTGAGAGGGGCCGTAGGAGTAGCAAGTCGATCAAAGACCGTCTTCTTGTTCGCTTCTGGTGCGGGCGTTGGCATGGTGAAGCTTGCAGGCGGGAGTATGGTCCCGAAAAATAGACCGGTGGTGGCCTGAGTTACCTGTTCCACAGGCATCGTAAACAGGGAAGCAGCCTGCGGTCCATAGGCTACACCTCCAGGTGAGGCGGAGCGTCGGTTGCATTTGCAGTTGGAGCAGTTCGAGCGGTTGCCAGCCATTGATCCTTTCGTTTTCTGCAGCAAACGAAACGCCAGATCTTAGTACTTCGAAACCTAAGGGCAACCATTAGAAAACCGCGATTGGTTTGCGAATCACGACACACGAAGTATGGAGTGGAAAGTGGAAAGGGTCCCACCGGGCGTGCCAGAATCTGTTCCCCTCCGAAAGACGGCCAAGACATGGACGGTCTTGCCTGAAATTCGGGGCAGATGCTAATTGGTGCTATCCGTCTTCCTCTCCGAAGATGCCAAGTTGATTTATGACACCATGTATCGAAGGTTTAAACGGATGCGTCCGATGTAGCAGACTTCGTCAGATTCCCCCTCGCTTGAGGGGTTTTTGATTGTGGGGACGCTCTTCCCGGCAGGCGTAAGCCCCTGCAGTTAATTACGCTACCGCATTGCGGTAACAACTTTCTCCTTCTCCAGATGATCACTGTTTAACCCAATCAGAGCAAAGCTCTGTTCAAATTCCAAGGCGGGAGATGAAGCAACGCTTCACTTTCCTCTAATCAGAGCAAAGCTCTGTTTGAATTTCAAATTTCAAAATTCGAAGCAACGCTTCAGATTCTTTGCACTGCGCGCAACGCGCCACGTGTCAAAAGCTGATACATCAGCGCAGCGCCCAAGGCAGCGCGCCCAAGGCAGCGCGCCCAATCAGAGTAAAGCTCTATTTAAAACAAAATTAAAGGAAGCAACGCTTCAGCTGCGCCAGCGCTGCGCTGCGCCGTGCGCTGCGCGGTGCGCTGCGCGACACGTGTCAGCGCAGATGCGCTGCGCCGTGCGCTACGCGACACGTGTCAGCGTAGTTGCGCTGCGCTTTACGCCGTTTGACATTTGTCACGCGCTGAGGCGTTTGCGCCAAACAGAATTAAATTCGAGTAAGATTTTTCTGTTCTTGTTAAAACAATAAGATTGCCTTCTGTAAGACAGAAGCCCTTGGATCAAAGATCCAACGGTGGGAAAAATTCCCCAAATCACTCAGAGAAGGATCTCTTTAACAAATTTATGGGCACTATATAAAGGCCCCTAGACCTCAATTCAAAGAATCAACATTTTTGTGAGAAATCAAAAATTTCAAACAGAGAAAGCTCTGAAGAAATTTCAAGAAGAAAAAAGGTAAAAGACCTTTTAGATAGAATAATTTCTTCTAATAGATCATTGATCTAAGAACAAGATCAATGATCTTTAATAAAAAAAAACAAATAAAAATAGTGCTTTGCACTTTTTATGAACCTCTGGTTCCCTGAAATAAGAAAAACAAGAGAAACTTGTTTTCTTTGATCTAAATTAGATCAAGAAAACAAATAGTGCTTTGCACTTCTTTTATGAACCATTGGTTCTGGAATCTAAAAGATTCTCAAATCAATAGTGCCTTGCACTTGCAAAACTGCGCTGTTGCGCTCTTGGGTTGGCGCAAGCCACCAGAGAGCGCCACATGTCAGCATTTGAACCATTTGTGCTATGCGCTTTTGAAATAGAGCCTTGCTCTCTGAAACTGGCGCAACTTACCACAGCTCGCCACGTGTCAGCAGCGCAAGCGCAGCGCACTGGCATAGCGCATTGCGCTTGCATGACGGTGTCATCACCACAAGCGCTTGATTATAAAAGGGCAGGGCCCAAATAAAATTGATGCTCTTGCAGAGCCCAAGTAAAATTGATGCTCTGCATCCTTTATGGGCAGAGCCCAAACAAAATAAAAAGTAATGCAATGTGGGCAAAGCCCTAGCATAGGTCCAATATAATATAAATAAATAAAAATGTTGAACATTTTCAACTGGACTTAACCCAATCATGGCCATAAGTCCTCAAATTAAATTGACTGAGTATAGCTCTCTCTTAAATCAATTTATGACCGGTTTAAGGGTACATCTCCGAACTCCTTTGACTCCTATCGTTGTTATCCTTCAACGACGTCAGAGAGGTGACGGGTCCCGACAACCACACATCAACACGGACTGTGGGGTCGTTAAACTCATGGACTTAAGCGTCCTTAAACCAAAAGACGGATTGTGGGATCCTTAAACCCGCGGACTTATGCGTCCTTAAACTAAAACACGGACTGTGGGGTCCTTAAACTCACGGACTTAAGCGTCCTTAAACTACCAATGGACCACTACGTCCCTAAACTGGAATATAGACCGTAATGTCCCTAAACTACCAATGGACCACTACGTCCCTAAATTGGAATATGGACCGCAATGTCCTTAAACTACCTATGAACCACCACGTCCCTAAACTAGAATATGGACCACTATGTCCCTAAACTGGAACAATAGAGTCCCCAAACGCTCTTTTGTCGGATCCAAAACGATCCCGTTAAGTTGATCTTAGTCTCAAATCAGACTAACGTATTCTTAACAAACGTTTAAGTCGATCTTAGCCTAAATACGGCTAACGTATCCTTAAACCAAAACACCAAACCCAAATCTAAGTAAATACAGATTTGGACTAATCCACGTCCTACGGGCGACGACATCGCTTAGTCTCCGTATACAATCCACGGGCAACCACAAACAAAACAAACACACACGACACGAAGTGAAATTCTGGAGAAGGAGAAAGTTGTTACCGCGATACGGTAGAGTAATTAATTGCAGGGGCTTGCGCCTGCAGGGAAGAGCGTCCCCACAATCAAAAACCCCTCAAGCGAGAGGGAATCTGACGAAATCTGGTACATCGGCCGCATGCATCTAAACCTCCGATACACGGTGCTATAAATCAACTTGGCATCTTCGGAGAGGTGGACGGATAAAACCAAATAGCATCTGCCCCGAATCTCAGCGTCAGGACTTCGCAGTCTTGTGCACCGCCATTCGGAAGGGAACAGATTCTGGCACGCCCGGTGGGACCTTTTCCTCTTTCTACTCCACACTTCATGTGTCGTCTTCGCGAACGAATCGCGGTTTGTTAATGGTTGCCTTTGGATTTAAAGTTTACTAAGATTTGGTCTCTTGCTTGGCGCAGAAAAGAAATCAAGCATCATGGCCTCTACTTGTTCGAAGTGCTCTAACTGCAGCTGCAGCTCACGTCCGGCCTCAACTGGGGGCATAACCTACGGGCCCCAAGCGGCCTCTTTGTTCATGATGCCCGTAGAGCATATTACTCAAGCCACCACAGGGCTGTTTTTCGGAACCATGCTTCCACCAACAAGCTTCAGCACCCCTGTGCCCGTACCAGAAGCTCCTAAGAAGTCGGTCTTCGATCGACTTACAGTTACTGTGGCCCCTCTCAACGGGTCGCCCAACACCAGTGTCTCGGTCTTCTCCAGACTGGGCCAAAACTCCTGCGGGCCCACGATGAAGCTTGCAGTCCTGAAAAGGTTATTCCAAAAAGAATAGCCAAACCTGTTCATGAAGTCATCAAAGCGGCTTCTCCGGCTAAGAGATCAGTCTTTACAAGACTGACCGTCCCAAATCCCACTCCTGCTCCTGCTGCTCAAAGATATCAGTCTTCAATAGGCTGACGCCAGCAACAGCTCCACACCTGAACAAGGGGCAAGAAGAAGTTGTTTTTGTCTCTGAACCAATACCGACGACTCGTCGCGCCTGCCGACGCCACTGGCGCCGGATAAGGAAGACCGGGGGCAACTCCCCTTCTGGGATGACTCCGTCAGCTCCAACGGTGGAAGTTAACGAAGCTGTTCCCACCGGGAACAGCTTCGAGCTACTGAATAGAGTATGCAGAAACTCGCCGTCTGCGGTGCTCAAAAGATCTCCTCCACTAGTAGAGACTGCCGTGGAAGCAGAAAAGCCAGAGCAGTCTCCTCGATCGCTGTCCTCCAAGATCTACAAGACATGGCGACGAGTCAGAGAATCTGTAATTGAGCCTAAGTTCTCTCGCCAACAGAAGAAGTCGAAAGGTCGAAAATCCTCCGGTCAAGCAACGAAAGATAATGACTGCTTGGGTGCCCAAAGCAACGGCCCCCTCAACTTCTACGGCCCATAAAAGAAGAAGGCCGGAGAAAGTGCCAACGCCGATGACGAATATCAAAGGTGGTGAATCCAAACGCCCTAAGTCAGGGGGCATTGTAGTTCATACCATCTACGTGGCATCTGGTAAAGAGGACAGTCGCATATCTACGGGTCATCGACCGCTTACGCGATCAGTGACCAAAGCGCAGGAGCAGCAACAGAAACTCCAAGAGATGATGAACGCTATGGCCGCACTTACTGGGCCAAAAGAAAACCCTGAAACGTCCTCGGATGAACGCCAAGAGGAAGAAACCGACGCCGAATTCCTTCGTCGAATATTGGAGAAGAAGGACAAAGAGGCTGCTGAACAAGCAGCCAACATAAAGCGTATGGGCCTCCTATTCCAAGACATGGTGGGGATGATGATCCAACAAGATCCTCCAGCCGAAGATCCCCCGATCGTCCTTGAAGACGCTAGGGGAGAGACGTCGAATCCTCCGCCAGCTCTGTCCACAGCTAAGGAGGAGACAATCTCCAAAGCCGATTTAGAAGAGTACATAGCCCAGTAAATACGGGTTCATCATGCGACTGAAGCAGCTGGACAGGTCGTAAAAACGGGGCGGCCATATCCAAGTTGGTACGATCAGATCAAGTACCCGCCGGGCTACATAATTCCCAAGTTCCATGTCTACAAGGGGACGGGCAATCCTCACCAGCATGTTGCCCAGTTCAGGGCACTCTGTGGCAACACCGGTGGTGATGACAAGTTGTTGCTTCGCTAGTTCGTTGGAAGCTTATCAGATACAGCGTTCGAGTGGTACTCTGAGCTCCCGAACGACTCTATCAAAACCTTCGCGAAGATGGAGCTGTTGTTTACTCAGCGTTTTGCAAGCGCCAGTGAACGCACCCCGATGACCGCACTGATTAACGCCAGGGTAAAACCAGGTGAGACATAGGTTCAATATGCTATACGGTGGCGAAAATATGGTCGAAGTATGAGCAACGCATTGAAGAAGCTCCCGCGGTGGGTATGTTTGTGGGAACCCTTAATCCACAAGCAACCATCTCGCAATTTATGATGTTTTTCAAGCCGACTACCTTCCAGGCCTTGATTGACAAGTTAGCGAAAATGGATCAGATGGGCCATAGACCCCCCTTTTCAAAGCCGGACTCCCGAAATGACAAGGGGAAGGGAAAAGCGATCGTTGTCGCTAATGCTCAACAACAACCGAGCAACTCAAAGCCGGTTGTTCGTCAAAATAATATGCGCCCGTACGTAGCCCTTGAGAAGAGGCTAGGACGTCCTTACTCCTTTCCCCGAGATAAAACGAGAAGGTTATTTGAGCTGGCGTTGCGCAACCGACTTATAAATCTGCCGGATCCAAAACGTCCGTTGCAACCAAATAATGTCAATGAGCCCAACTACTGCCCTTATCATCGAGTACTGGGTCATCCGATCGAAGATTGCTACGTCTTCAAAAATTGGCTTGAAGACCGGTACCAACAGGGCAAGTTCGCGTTATCTGACAAATGGAAGGTGAATCCCCCGCAACCCCATACCTCTAAGGGGATGAATACGCCGGGGGCAACATGCTTCGTCGTTGAAGAAGCTCCTTGGGAGGTTGTATTATCAGCCAAGACAAAGAGGATGCTAAACGATCTTCAAATGTGCCCAGCGATCAAGTGGAAGAACCCGTTGGAACCGCAGGTCATTGAAGGGATGTTGAAGCCACGTCCAACTCCAAAGACCGATGGTGGTGGCTCAAGCACTCGCAACCAGCCGTCAAAATCTTCGAAGAAGAAGAAAAAGAAATCAAAGAAGCCTGTGAAGTCTGGCGACAAGCGCACGGACTTGCAAAAACAAATTGACGCGCTGGAGGAATACAACCAGAAAGGACGGACTCCCATTATGCTCCAAGAGTTTCTCAATCACGTCTTGCACCCGATACACGAATCAGGATACCCGTGATTAGGAAACATGTCCTGCCACTTTGACCGTTTTACCATCCTTGAATCATTCTTCCGGATCATGTCGACATGCAAACTTACTTTGCATTGTCAACTCGAAAACCTAACTTCTTGTTATCTCTAGGACTTAGGCGACTTGGGTGGAGTTAAGTAATTGCGGCTATGATACCGCGGCATAGCTACAATGCGGTACTCTATTTAAGTATCTTGGAGTTCTAGCCTTGATCCACATTCAGAATCTATCATCATGCTAATGTTGGGTGTTTTGAGTTCAGGATTATGACAGGTAAGAAGTTGAAGACGTACCAGAGGCGTGTGAACGAAGCCGCCATGCTTGGAGTGATAAGAGAAATGCTGGAAATCAAAGAAACAGACCGAGCTGATCCAGCAGCAAGCGGACTTGTTTCAGGAAGGTTTGCAGATCGTTCAGCAGTCTGTAAACGATGTTGGAACTAGACCAGCTGACCGAGTAAGGACCGTAGCAGATTTCAGACTTTTGGATCCGTCTACTTTCACTTTTCTGGAGGAGCCGTTGCCAGCCGAGCCGTGGCTAGCGACACGGAGAATTTGCTGATTGCGACACAGATTCCAGAGGACAAAGGAGTTGATGTGGTGCACATTCAGTTAGTGGATTACGCCCGAGAGTGACGGCTTGTGGAGGAGACCCGCTTGCCCAAGCCGATCAGTTGGGCGAAGTTTTTCTAAGAACCCCCTGGAGAAGTTCTTCCCGCAGACTGCGCGGAGGAAAGGGAAGAAATTTATCGGACTAAGGCAGAATGGAGCAACCGTGGACGTGCATGCAGCGGAGTGGACGAGACTCAGTAGTCTCGCTGGACCTTTCGCGGCCAACGATGCAGACAGCAGTTGCGGTAAGGAAGCAGTTCTGTCGGGCCAGTCGAGTTTAGGGCTAGGCCGACAAACAGTGTTCTTGCGACTATGGAAGTGAATAGTAATGAAGAGCCGGCAGTTGTTCGCGACTTTATGGATGTGTTTGCAGATATTTCGGGCTTACCGCCAAAGCGAGATGTGGAGTTCGCGATTGACCTTATTCCTGGTGCAGCGCCAGTATCAAAATCTTATTATCCGATGGCACCGGTGGAATTGGAAGAAGTTGAGAAACAAGTTGGTGAATTACTCGAGAAGGGATGGATTCGAAGCAGCAACTCACCTTGGGGAGCTCCAGTTCTTTTAGTAAAGAAGAAGGATGGCACGAGAAGGATGTGCATGGATTATCGAGAATTGAACCGGGTGACTATTAAGAACAAGTACCCGATCCCTCGCATTGGAGAGCTTTTTGAGCAGCTTAGTGGCGCGAGGGTGTTCTCGAAATTGGATTTGCGATCGGGATATCATCAGGTCCGAGTGAAAGCAGAAGGCATTTGCAAGACGGCGTTTCGAACTCGATATGGACATTTCGAGTATCTAGTGACGCCCTTCGGAGTGACTAATGCGCCAGCAATATTCATGGATTTGATGAACAGGATCTTTTCACCGTTCTTGGACCAGTTTATTGTGGTATTCATTGACGATATTCTGGTGTACTCGAGGAGTCCGGAGGAGCATGCTGAGCACTTAAGGATCGCACCGCAAACGCTGAGACAAGAGAAATTATTTGCGAAGATGAGTAAGTGTGAATTCTGGCTGGAAGAAGTGAAGTTTCTGGGGCATGTCGTGTCGGGCGATGGAATCGCCGTCGATCCCGAAAAGATTGCAGCAGTTCGAGACTGGCCTATTCCAAAGAATGTTGCAGAGATAAGGAGTTTTCTTGGACTCGCCGGATACTACAGAAGATTTGTGGAGAACTTCGCTCGCGTAGCTGAGCCGTTAACCAAGCTCACACGAAAGGAGGTACCGTTTGTTTGGACGGATGGATATGCATTGGCCTTTGAGATGTTGAAGCAGAAGTTGATAACCGCCCCTATCCTAACCGTACCGGATGATTCAGGAGGACTGGTGATTCACAGCGACGCATCTGGAAAAGGATTGGGATGTGTTTTAATGCAGAATGGGAAAGTCGTCGCTTACGCATCGAGACAACTGAAGACTCATGAGAAGAACTATCCGACTCATGACTTAGAGCTTGCAGCCGTGATCTTCGCCCTGAAGATTTGGAAACACTACCTTCTGGGCGAGAGAGTTGAAGTCTTTACGGATCACAAGAGTTTGAAATATGTGTTCACTCAGAAGGAATTGAACATGAGGCAACGCAGATGGTTGGAGCTGATGGCCGACTACGACCTTGATCTTAAGTACCATCCGGGAAAAGTTAACGTCGTGCCAGATGCGCTAAGTCGGTTACCGGCAATTCAGGTATTGACTGCACAGAGAGAGATCATTACGGATTTTCGGAGATTCGACTTGGAGGTTGTGCTACCCCATGCTACAGGACAGTTGATGCAGTTGCAAGTACAGTCGTCCTTAGTTGAGAAGATTAAAGCGACACAATCGCAGGATCCTAGACTGCAAAGGTTTCGAGAGCAGGTTGAAGCCGGACTACGAACAGATTTATTGATCCACGAAGATGGTTCGTTGAGGTATGGTAGCCGTGTGTGTGGGCCAAAAGGGGATGTGCGTGAAGAGCTTATGAAGGAGGCACACAGTTCAGCTTATTCTATACATCCAGGAGGTACAAAGATGTACCGAGATATTCGACAGCATTTCTGGTGGGAAGGCATGAAACGGGAGATTGCTCGCTTCGTGGCTAAGTGCTTGGTATGTCAGCAAGTCAAGGCTGAACACCAAAGGGTTGCTAGTTTGTTGCAACCACTTCCGATTCCTCAGTGGAAGTGGGAACATATAACCATGGATTTCGTGACGGCTTTACCGCGAAGTCCAAACGGCAACAATGCAGTATGGGTGATTGTCGATCGATTGACCAAGGCAGCTCACTTTATTCCTTTCCAGGTTGGTCAATCAACGGAGACTTTGGCAGAGCGGTACATGCAGAAGATTGTAAGATTGCATGGCGTACCGGTGAGCATCGTGTCCGATCGGGACACTCGGTTCTTATCACACTTCTGGAGGAGTTTACAGGAAAGTTTGGGGACTCGATTGAAGTTTAGCACAGCTTATCATCCTCAAACTGATGGTCAGTCGGAGAGAACGATCCAAACTCTTGATGATATGTTGAGAGCATGCATGTTGGACTTCAAGGGTTCGTGGGAGGATCATCTACACTTGGTGGAGTTTTCTTACAACAACAGTTTTCAGGCAACTACCCAGATGGCTCCGTTTGAAGCTTTGTATGGTCGTAAATGTCGTTCACCT
This sequence comes from Agapanthus africanus, assembly GCA_030015575.1. Classification (NCBI taxonomy): domain Eukaryota; kingdom Viridiplantae; phylum Streptophyta; class Magnoliopsida; order Asparagales; family Amaryllidaceae; genus Agapanthus; species Agapanthus africanus. Next base: position 24,424,555 of record JASDDO010000001.1, read on the forward strand.
ATTTGTTGGGATGATGTCGGTGAACGAAAATTGTTGGGACCAGATTTGGTGATGCAGACAATTGAGAAGGTTAACACTATCAGAAATCATATGAAGGCAGCACAAGACAGACAGAAGAGTTGGGCTGACACATCGAAAAGACCTCTAGAATTCACCGTGGGTGATTTGGTGTTCTTGAAGATATCACCGACTAGAGGGGTGATTCGTTTTGGAAGGCGAGGAAAGCTCAGTCCTCGGTTCGTTGGACCCTTGAGATCGTGGAGCGTGTTGGTGAGGTAGCATATCGTTTGGCGTTACCACAGTCCTTGGCAAATGTGCATGATATGTTTCACGTATCTCAACTCCGTAAGTATGTTCGAGATGAAACACACGTTTTGGATCATTCGGAGCTAACAGTACGAGAAGACTTGACTTTTGAGGAGCGACCAGTTGAAATCAAGGATCGAAGAGAAAAGGTTCTTAAGAACAAGGTTATCCCCCTTGTGCCAGTCTCTTGGGGTAATCGATCGCATGGAGAATCCACTTGGGAGCGAGAAGACGAGATCCGGCAGAAGTTTCCTCACCTTTTCCTGTTATCTATCTTGAATTCTTGGAATTTCGAGGACGAAATTCTTTTTGTAGTTGGGTATGATGTAACACCCGAGCCCAATAATACTATTTCTGTTACTGGTTGAGTGTTTGGCATTGCTCATTTCATTTATCTTGCTTGTTTGGTTCTTATTGCACAATTTTAACCGGCTAAGTCATTCTGCATATAACAAATTTTAGCACCTAAAATAAAATTGAAAATATTCTTCTTGGCCTACTTGACACCCTTAGCCTCGTGGTAGCGTCCGTGCATTGTATTCTCGTCCCGTTCAGTGAAACGGGCGAGTTTGGATGGCTACGTGCACGTGCGTGTGTCCGTTTTGGGAGTATGCTTTTTAATCATAAAACATTTCATTTTAAAATTTGGAACCCGCCTAAAATCCTATTATTTGAATTTCGAATTTTTGGACCCAACCCGGGCGCAATTTGGAAATGTTTCATTTGGCGCCAAAATCCTAAATTTTAATATTATTAAAACCATCGCATATATTTTTCTAACTAACCTGATATCTTACTGTTCATTACCTATCTTTTAAATCTTTAAGTTAACCATATAATATTTTACAATCTTTATATCCTTCTTAATTTATTCTCTCAGCCAATCGCAACCTCCCCTTTAACCCCGTGGGCCCCACTTTCTCTCTCTCTCTCTCTCCACTTTTTCCTCTCTCTCCCTCTCCCTCATATATTCTCTCGTACTTCTCTTTATCATTTTTCTCTTCTTGCTTCATGTCTCGTTTCTCATTTCTTTTAACTGTTCTTTTGTTGCCGGAATTCCGTCGTGCCGGTGACGTTTCTCGACGTTCCAGCTAGATACCCCGACCCGTGTGGTTCCTTTGTTCGTCGTTTGGGTTCATTCCGTGAACCGTGCGCCGTCGCGAGTTTTCCCCACCGACGGTTAACGTTCCGTTTTCCCGATTCGCGACCCATCGAGGCAAGTTAATCTTGCTACATGCTATATACTTTTATAATCTTCATTTTATAATATTATACATTTGAAAATCTTATAGTTTACATATGAAATGTCGTTGAAAAATCGGATATGACAAATCTGAAATTTACTGTACACCTTATCTTATAAAATTCATTATAAATCATAGAAAAATCATTAGGATACGTTCTTTAGTTCGTTACGAAGCTAATTCAGAATACTATAACTCTATGAAATATTTACTTGCAAAATAAATTGTTTAAATAACGTAAAATGCAAATGAAAATGCCTTTAAACTGCTGTCCAGGAAAATTCCAGCAGCAAACTTTCAACTTTGAATATTCATAACTTTTTGTAGGGATAACCTGAGATGCTTATACTTATAAAACTGAAAACCTTATTGAATTATCTTTGTTTTGGTATAAGATAAGTCTCTTTTGGAGAACGTTTTTTATTTTTAAGTTATTTTACAAATTAGGGTGACGCTGAATTTCTGAACGGAACCTTCTTGTGCATGGTTAATCAATACAGCTTTTATAGTTACTAATCGCTTTGAATATGCTATCCATATTAATATTATTATATAAATATTTATATCACATATTGCTTAGTTGTACATCCCACGCTACCATTTTATAGTTTTATAACTCTTCGGATACCCGTTTGCATCCATCGCATTTAAGATAAATATAATTGCATCCATAGATCACATTACTACATAATAATGTGATATTAATACTCCATGTTTAATAAATTGCATCCTAATTAATATTGGAACTATAAATGTAACCCTAATCAATAACTGTGCATCCATATCCTTGAAATTATATCTATTTGCCTATCATATTACATGTTCCAGTTTATTGTTCTAATAGTACTCATGCTTGTTTATTTATACACATGTTTATGATAGTTTGATTATGAGCACCCACATGACATCTTGTGCTTCCTGACATGACCTGTTACACTTCCTACTTGACATGATATAGTACCGTACACTCTTGACATGACATGACACCTTTATACATTACCTGACCTGTTACCTGATCTCATGCCTAATGCCGACAAACCTAACCATTCCTGCTGTCGATCCAGACAGACCTACTTTTACTCGACCTTGTGTTGGCATTAGTCCTTGACTACTGAATACCTGACCTGACATACATAGCTTGGGGGTATGGGGAAATCAAAGGTGAAACCGACTTGTAACTCAACAGTTCGATACATTGTTCTGATCAGTCTTACGGGCTTGGCCAGCTCCGGAGTGTTGATGCTGACATCACTCATCTATCCTACTACCTTTTACTGCTTAGCGGCACGTCTCGGATTCAGCCCCGAGGATCATGACCGTGGTCCCGGGCACGCACGGGATACTATTGAGTTACATCGACGATTCATCAATTGGTTTCAAAGACTATAGAGTAGAAAACCTGATAGAACAGTTTAGTCACCATTGCACATTACCCTGCTTGTTATCTCTTATTACTGCTTTATTCATGTTCATACTTGCATTGCTTATTACCATGTTTATACTTTATACTTGATGTCATGACGCGCTGACGTCTGGGTTTTGCATGGCCCAGATTCCGTACCACTGTCGACGACCGAGCAGGAGTACTTCAGCCAGCAGGCTGATTTGAGTTCTATAGTGGTTAGTTTGTTTATTGCATTTTATTTCCAGGTGCGATCCCGCATTATGGGACGTACCTTTCTATTATTATATTGGATCATTTGCTTCCGCACTTATTGTTCATTGATTTCTTGTTATTATGGATTTGGACATGTGTTAGATTAGTACTTTATCTTGTTCTTGATATCCTTACAACCGTAATGTGACTGTGGATGGATACTTCCTACCCACAGGTAGCATGGTTGGCTATGTTACGTGCCCAATCCTGCGTACTCTGGGAAGCGGGGCGTGACAGATCAAGTGGAAGAACCCGTTGGAACCGCAGGTCATTGAAGGGATGTTGAAGCCACGTCCAACTCCAAAGACCGATGGTGGTGGCTCAAGCACTCGCAACCAGCCGTCAAAATCTTCGAAGAAGAAGAAAAAGAAATCAAAGAAGCCTGTGAAGTCTGGCGACAAGCGCACGGACTTGCAAAAACAAATTGACGCGCTGGAGGAATACAACCAGAAAGGACGGACTCCCATTATGCTCCAAGAGTTTCTCAATCACGTCTTTCAAGAGGAAGATGAGGGAGAAAGTTCATATGATGAATCTGAAGAATACGTGGCGAGCTGTCATGTGATTTCCCATTCGTTCATGGACGATGAGGAGACTCCTTGCACTGAAAAGCTGGGGGCAGATACCGAATCAAAAATTCTGGGGCCATCAGATGAGGTAATTGACGCATTCCTCAACGAAGCTCTGTTGAAGAGTAAAACTGATCGGTAACGCGAGACGGCTATATTTGAAAGGGCCAAGCACTGGCGACTTGATGAAAGAGTTGAGATACTTCCGCTGGAGAAAAATACATCCACTACGGACAGAAGCAAATTCAAGATGAGGAAAAGGTTTGCTAAGGCCATATCAATGGGCATGAAGCTCCCATCCTCTGAAAGAAGCATCACCGATGAAGTGGAAATGCATCCATCCTATTGCTTGTATCATCGGAAGATTTCGCACCCCACTGAAGAGTGCAAAGCTTTCGATAGATGGTGGCAAGGATATGTTGCTCATCGACAACATTTTAAGCGGGAGAAGCGTAAAACTCGTCGGGAGCGGAAAAATATGACCGAAGGGATTAATAGAACTACCGGTGATTGTTGCATGGTTAACACCGGCGGGTCACAAGTGCCTACATTCGGGAGCGATTCTGATGAAGAGCTGGAACTTGCCCCTCTCTTTAAAGAGTCCACTTCGGGAAAAGAAGAAAAGACGAAGGTTTGGGAAAATATCCGGCTGCGTAATTGGACGCTGCCTGAAAAGAATCTCGGACCCTCAAACAGAAAAGATAAAGGGAAAGAAAAGGTCCCTGAAGATATAGTCTTAGATGACCATGTTGTGGAGGAGCTAAGTGCCAAGGACCCGCCGAAGAGAAATAAGGTCGATTACAACGTCTTAGCGCATCTGAGGAAACTACCCTCGCAGCTCAGCATTCTTGACGCCCTTTTGCTATCGAAGGAGGCGAGAGATTCGTTAATCAAGGCACTACAGGATCCGGAGCAATTCCAAGCTTTCCTGGCCGAAGAAAAGATGAAGGATGAACTGGAGGAAGTGCACACGGCCGATGTCGCTTTTGGTGATGAGGACCTTCTCCTTGGGACGTGCGAACACAATCACCCCCTTTATGTCTCAGGATACTGCTACGATATAAAGATAGGCAAAATCTTGATCGACAATGGATCCTCCGTTAATCTCCTCAATGTGCGGGTGTTAAAAGAAATCTGCATGAGCGTCCAGCACCTTGCTCGGGACAAGATCACCATTTCCGGGTTCGACACCCAGTCATCAAGGACTCTTGGGTCTGTGATACTGACACTACGCTTTGGGCTACTATAACACCCGAGCCCAATGCTACTATTTTCAGTTGCCGTTTGAACGTAGTGTGGCACTCATTTCATTTATCTTGCTTGATTGTTACTTACTGTAAATTTTTACCCGGCAAATTCATTTCTGCATATAACAATTTTTGCCATCTAAAATAGAATTAAAAATATTCATCTTGTCCTGCTTGACACCCCTAACCCCGTTGTAGCGTCCGTGAATCGTGTTCTCGTCCCGTTCAGTGAAACGGATGAGTTTGGACGGCTACGTGCACGTACGTGTGTCCGTTTTGGGGGTATGCTTTTTGATTGCAAAATACTTCATTTTAAAATTTGGATCCCGCCTAAAATTCTATTATTTCAATTTCAAATTTTTGGACCTGACCCGGACGCGATTTGGAAATGTTTTACTTTGTGCCAAAATCCCAAATTTTAATATTTTTACAACCATCGTATATTTAATTTTTAACCAATCTAATATTTTTCTAACAGTATAATAATTCTTATATCTTTTAAAACCTTTCACATTTCCAATCTCAGCCAATCACAATCCCTTATTCCCGTGGGCCTCACTCTCTTTTTCTCTCTCATCTCTCCCCCGTCTCTCTCTCTCTCATCTCTCCCCCGTCTCTCTCTATCTCTCTCCTCTCTTTCTCTCTCCCCACATATTTCTCTCTCTCTCTCTCTCATATTTAACTTTCCCTTATCTTCTTCATTCTTTAACGATAACCCAAAACCCCACGAACCCTAGCCACCGTGCCCCTCGCCGCCGCAGCCCCAACGCCGACGACGCCGCCACCAGCATCCTCGCCTCCTCAATCTCGTCTCACCCACATCCTCCTTCATCGTTCCCGAGCTCCTGCACACCCCCGATCAGCGCCGCGTCCACCTGCGCTCCCTGCACGCGTTCGCGCGTCGCCGTGAGTCGCCGCCGGTGACCCCGTCTCCGTGCCCCGGCCTTCGTACAACCCCTGTAAGCCATACCTACCCGTCTTCTTCCTTCTTCCTCCTTCCTTCTTTTCTATAATCATTTTTGGTGATCTGCAGTTTGGCGCGGTCACTGTTGGCCGACCGCCGGAGCTCCGTCGACGAGGTCGACCGTCACCACCCGTCCCACAGATCCTCGTGAGCATTCCCTTCTCATCTTTCCTTCTTCCCTTCTTCTTTATTCTCTTTTCTTTCTTGTTTGCATCTCTTGTTTGTTTACTGTTCATCTTTTGGCCGGAATCCAACGATGCCGACGACGTGACCCGACGTTCCAGCGAGGTACCCCGACCCGCGTGGTTCCATTGTTCGTCGTTTGGGTTTATTCCGTGAACCGTGCTCCCGTCGCGAGTTTCCCCGCCGACGTTTTACGTTCCGTTTTTCCCGGTTCGCGACCCGTCGAGGCAAGTAACCCTTGCTACATGCTAATCAATATTTACTTATAATTAAGGACACCCTAAAACCCGCAATTTAACTTTGGTAATATAATTTCCCATTTTTTTCATGTACAATATTGTTATATATCATTTTACCTTTAAACTTAGAACCTACAGTTTGCAATTGAACCTAATAACCACATTTACCTATTTAATCACATTTTTAATATTGACATAGCTTATGGCTTTATCTCTATATTTTTGTTCCATTCGGACACTCGTATGCATTTTAACCTGTAATAGCTGTATTGAACCTTTATATAAATCATTGCACCTCTAAAGTTCTTAAACTTGTTAACATGATTAAAAGGCCATAATTGTCATATTGCATTCGCATAACATTGAAATCATCTCTGTGACACAACTGATAACTGTACTGCAAATTGAGTAAATCTGCCTATTGCTTAATTCATTGCTTATATCATGTTGATGATAACCATGCTTGCTTGTATAACAGATTGTGAGCACACCCATGATATTGTTTACATCTTGACCTGACTTGCTATATATATATATATATTGATTTACCCGACATGGTACCGTATACTGCTTGACTTGACCTGATGTACCATGACCTGACCTGTTACCTGATCTTGTGTCTAATGCCAACAAACCTGACATGTAGTCCTCATGGACCGTCCCTGTTGTCTATCCAGACAAACCTGTTTACCTGATCCTGTGTTTGCATTAGTTTCTTGATTTCGGGATACCTGACTTGACTTACACATATGACTTGGGGGTATGGGAAAATCAAAGGTGAAACCTGACTTGTAACTCAACAGTTCACTATCTGTACCGATCAGTTTTAGAGGCTAGGCCCGCCTCGTGACTATGCTGCTGACATCGTTGGTCTTTATCCTTTCCCTTGTAGTGCCTAGCGGCACGTCTCGGTTTCAGCCTGAGAGTCTTAGACCGTGGTCCCGGGCATGCACGAGATACTATTGAGTTACATCGATGATTCATCAATTTGATTTCAAAGACTTTTAAACAGAAAACCTGATAGAATAGTTAGTTTACCTACTGCACATTACCCTGCACTGCTCTGACTTATATTATTGTTACTCTTGTTTTATTCATGTTTATATTGCATTGCCTGCTACACTGTTCATATTATATTACTGGATGACATGACGCGCTGACGTCTGGGTTTTGCATGGCCCAGATTCCGTACCGCTGTTGCAGTCCGAGCAGGAGTATTTCAGCCAGCAGGCTGAACTGTGAGGTGTCAGCAGTAGTTAGCTTTCTTTCCTATATTTTATTCCTGATGTGAGCCCGCATTATAGGACATACATTCCAGTTATTTTGTATTGGATCTTTCGCTTCCGCATTTTATTATTCTTGACTCATGTTATATTGGATTATGGACATGTTTAGATAGTTTTATTTTGTTCTTGATATCTCAACAGCCGTAATGTGACTGTGGATGGATACTTCCTACCCACAGGTAGCATGGTTGGCTATGTCACGTGCCCATTTTAGCGTACTCTGGGAAGCAGGGCGTGACATGGTTCTTTTGGTATCAGAGACATAGGTTAGTCAGGTTGGTTTTTTTTGTAGTTGGGTATTGTACCCAATACACGAATCAGAATACCCGTGTTTAGAAAACATGTCCTGCCACCTTACCGTTTTACCATTTTTGAATCACATTCTTCCTGATTATATCTTTTACGATGTGCAAACTTCCTTTGCATATCGACTCGAAACCTGATTCCTTGTTATCTCTAGGACTTAGGCGACTTGGGTGGAGTTATGTAATTGTGGCTATGATATCGCGGCATAGTTACAATGCGGCACTCTATTTAAGTATCTTGGAGTTCTAGCCTTGATCTATATTTTGAATCTATCATCATGCTAATGTGGGTATTTTGATTCCAGGAATATGGCCGGTAAGAATTTGAAGATGTACCAAAGACGTGCGGACAAAGCCGCCATGCGTAGAGTGATAAGGGGATTGCTGGAAAATCTAAAGAGACAGACCGAGCTGAAACCGGCGTCTGCACTGAACCAAACGTCCGTACGTAGAAGTGTTCCGGTGAACAGACGCAGCATAGCACCAATGAAGAAAACAATTGTGGTTGATTGGAAAAGGAGCGTGATTTGTAACTACTGCCATGTACACGGACATGTGCGATAGGATTGTCGAAGGAGGCTGGGACTCTGTTTTGGTTGTGGGGCGGCAGATCACGCCGTTAGTGCTTGTCCGTCGAAGCTTCGTACGAGGGATGATATTCAAAAGCCTCCGCAGAGACCGTTCCAAGGACAGAAACATCTGACTCAATGACTTAATCAGGCTCGAGCTTTCACCTTGACAGCTGAGGAAGCTAAGGCGTCAGGAGAAGTTATTTCAGGTACTCTACCCGTTCATGGTTTTCCCGCATTAGCGTTATTTGATTCTGGTGCATCCCATTGTTTTATGTCATCCAAGTTTTTAACTACACACTCGATTGACTACACGACCCTGTCTAGTTTCTGGGACATACACACTGGGAATGGGAAAATCATAGCTAGTAGGGAATGTAAAGAATGTACAGTTGTTGTGTGCGGACGGGAGCTTTTTGCAGATTTCTTGGTGATTGATACGGGCAGCTATGAAGTCGTCTTGGGAATGGATTTTCTTGGCACTTTCCACGCTCACATTGATTGTAGGGCAAAGAAAGTAATTTTCCAGATTTCCGGACATCCTGAGTTTACCTTCACTGGAGGAAGCAGTTTTGTCGGGCCAGTCGAGTTTAGGGCTAGGCCGACAAATGATATTCTTGCATCAATGGAGGTTGATAAAAGTGAAGAGCCGGCTGTTGTTCGCAATTTTATGGATGTGTTTGAAGATATATCGGGTTTACCGCCGAAGCGAGATGTGGAGTTCGCAATTGATCTTATTCCTGGTGCAGCGCCAGTATCCAAAGCGTATTATCCAATGGCACCAGTAGAATTGGAAGAAGTCAAGAAACAGGTTGCTGAATTGCTTGAGAAGGATTGGATTCGAAGCAGTAACTCGCCTTGGGGAGCTCCAGTTCTTCTAGTAAAGAAGAAGGATGGCACAAGGAGGATGTGCATCGACTATCGAGAATTAAACCGGGTGACTATTAAGAACAAGTACCCTATCTCTCGGATTGGAGAACTTTTTGAGCAGCTTAGTGGCGCGAGGGTATTCTCGAAGCTGGATTTGCGATCCAGATATCATTAGGTCCGAGTGAAAACAGAAGATATTTGCAAGACGGCGTTCCGAACTCGGTATGGACATTACGAGTACTTAGTGATGCCCTTCGGAGTAACGAATGCGCCGGCAGTATTCATGGACTTGATGAACCGAATCTTTTCACCGTTCTTGGACCAGTTTATCGTGGTTTTCATTGACGATATTCTGGTTTACTCGAAGAGTTTTGAAGAACATGCTGAACATTTGGAGATCGCACTGCAGACGTTGAGACAAAAGAAGTTGTATGTGAAGTTGAGTAAGTGCGAGTTTTGGCTGGAGGAAGTAAAGTTTTTGAGGCATGTCGTGTCTGGCGATGGAATTGCCGTCGATCCAGAAAAGATTGCAGCAGTTCGAGATTGGCCGATTCTAAAGAATGTTGCGGACATAAGAAGTTTTCTTGGACTCGCCGGATATTACAGGAGATTTGTAGAGAACTTTGCTCGTCTGGCAGAGCCGTTGACCAAGCTTACGCGCAAGGAGATACCTTTTATATGGACGGATAAATGTGCGTTAGCTTTTGAGACGTTGAAGCAGAAGTTGATAACCGCCCCTATTCTGACAGTGCCAGACAATTCCGGAGGATTGGTGATTCACAGCGACGCATCTGGGAAAGGATTGGGATGTGTTTTGATGCAGCATGGGAAGGTTGTAGCGTACGCATCAAGACAGTTGAAGACCCATGAGAAGAATTATCCAACTCATGACTTGGAACTTGCGGCTGTGATTTTCGCTTTGAAGATTTGGAGACACTACCTTTTGGGCGAAAGGGTCGAAGTTTTTACTGATCATAAGAGCTTGAAGTATGTGTTCACACAGAAGGAGCTTAATATGAGGCAGCGTAGATGGTTGGAGCTGATGGTTGACTATGATCTTGATCTTAAGTACCATCCGGGGAAGGTTAGTGTCGTGCCGGATGCGCTTAGTCGGTTACCAGCAATTCAGGTGTTAACTACGCAGAAGGAAATCGTTGCAGATTTTCGAAGATTTGACTTGGAGGTTGTGCTACCGCATTATACGGGACAGTTGATGCAGCTGCAAGTACAATCATCGTTGATCGAGAATATTAAAGCAGCACAATCGTAGGACCCTAGACTGCAAAAGTTTCGAGGACAGGTTGAAGCCGGACTACGAACAGATTTATTGATCCACGAAGATGGTGCATTGAGGTATGGTAGCCGTTTGTGTGTGCCAAAGGGAGATGTTCGCGAAGAGCTTATGAAGGAGGCACACAGCTCAGCTTATTCTGTACATCCAGGAGGCACAAAGATGTACCGAGATATTCGACAGCATTTCTGGTGGGAAGGCATGAAACGGGAGATTGCTCGCTTCGTGGCTAAGTGCTTGGTGTGTCAGCAAGTTAAGGCTGAACATCAAAGGGTTGCTGGTTTATTGCAACCACTTCCGATTCCTCAGTGTAAGTGGGAACATATAACCATGGATTTCGTGACAGCTTTACCGCGAAGTCCAAAAGGCAACAATGCTGTATGGGTGATTGTTGATCGTTTGACCAAGGCAGCTCACTTTATTCCTTTTCGGGTTGGTCAATCGACAGAGACTTTGGCAGAGCGGTACATGCAAGAGATTGTAAGATTGCATGGAGTACCGGTGAGCATCGTGTCCGATTGGGACACTCGGTTCTTATCACACTTTTGGCGGAGTTTACAGGAAAGTTTGGGGACTCGATTGAAGTTTAGCACAGCTTATCATCCTCAAACTGATGGTCAGTCGGAGAGAACGATCCAAACTTTTGAGGATATGTTGAGAGCATGCATGTTGGACTTCAAAGGCTCTTGGGAGGATCATCTACATTTGGTGGAGTTTGCTTACAACAACAGTTTTCAGGAAACTATCCAGATGGCTCCATTTGAAGCTTTGTATGGTCGTAAATGCCGTTCACCTGTTTGTTGGGACGATGTCGGTGAACGAAGATTATTGGGACCAGATTTGGTTGTGCAGACAGTTGAGAAGGTTAACACTATCAGAAATCATATGAAGGAAGCACAAGACCGACAGAAGAGTTGGGCAGACACGTCAAGAAGACCTCTAGAGTTCACCGTGGGTGATTTGGTGTTCTTGAAGATATCACCGACTAGAGGGGTGATTCATTTTGGAAGTCGAGGAAAGCTTAGTCCTCGATTCGTTGGACCCTTTGAGATCTTGGAGCGTGTTGGTGAGGTAGCGTATCGTTTGGCATTACCGCAGTCCTTGGCGAATGTGCACGGTGTGTTTCACGTATCTCAACTCCATAGGTATGTTCGAGATGAAACACACGTATTGGATCATTCGGAGCTAACGGTACGAGGAGACTTGACTTTTGAGGAGCGACCGATTGAAATTGTGGATCGAAGGGAAAAGGTTCTTAAGAACAAGGTGATCCCTCTTGTGCTTGTTTCTTGGGGTAATCGCTCGCATGGAGAGTCCACTTGGGAACGAGAAGATGAAATCCGGCAGAAGTTTCCTCACCTTTTCTTGTAGTTATCTATCTTTTTATTCTTGGAATTTCGAGGACGAAATTCTTTTTGTAGTTGGGTATAATGTAACACCCGAGCCCAATGCTACTATTTTCAGTTACCATTTGAACGTAATGTGTCACTCATTTCATTTATCTTGCTTGATTGTTATTTACTGTAAATTTTTACCCGGCAAATCCATTTCTGCATATAACAATTTTTGGCATCTAACATAGAATTAAAAATATTCATCTTGGCCTGCTTGACACCCCTAACCCCGTTGTAGCGTCCGTGCATCGTGATCTCGTCCCGTTCAGTGAACGGGCGAGTTTGGACGGCTACGTGCAAGTACGTGTGTCCGTTTTGGGGGTATGCTTTTTGATTGCAAAATACTTCATTTTAAAATTTGGATCCCGCCTAAAATTCTATTATTTCAATTTCAAATTTTTGGACCCGACCCGGGCGCGATTTGGAAATGTTTTACTTTGCGCCAAAATCCCAAATTTTAATATTTTTACAACCATCGTATATTTAATTTTTAACCAATCTAATATTTTTCTAACCGTATAATAATTCTTATATCTTTTAAAACCTTTCACATTTCCAATCTCAGCCAATCACAATCCCTTATTCCCGTGGGCCCCACTCTCTTTTTCTCTCTCATCTCTCCCCCGTCTCTCTCTCTCTCTCCCTCCTCTCTTTCTTTCTCTCCCCACATATTTCTCTCTCTCTCTCTCATATTTAACTTTCCCTCCTCTTCTTCATTCTTTAACGATAAACCAAAACCCCACGAACCCTAGCCACCGTGCCCCTTGCCGCCGCAGCCTCAACGCCGACGACGCCGTCACCAGCATCCTCGCCTCCTCAACCTCGTTTTACCCACATCCTCCTTCATCGTTCCCGAGCGCCTGCACACCCTCGACCAGCGCCACGGCCACCTGCGCTCCCTGCACGCGTTCGCGCCGCCGTGAGTCGCCGCCGGTGACCCCGTCTCCGTGCCCCGGCCTTCGTACAACCCCTGTAAGCCATACCTACCCGTCTTCTTCCTTCTTCCTCCTTCCTTCTTTTCTATAATCATTTTTGGTGATCTGCAGTTTGGCGCGGTTACTGTTGGCCGACCGCCGGAGCTTCGTCGACGAGGTTGACCGTCACCACCCATCCCACAGATCTTCGTGAGCATTCCCTTCTCCTCTTTCCTTCTTCCCTTCTTCTTTATTCTTTTTTCTTTCTTGTTTGCATCTCTTGTTTGTTTACTGTTCATCTTTTGGCCGGAATCCGACGATGCCAACGACGCGACCCGACGTTCCAGCGAGGTACCCCGACCCGCGTGGTTCCATTGTTCGTCGTTTGGGTTCATTCCGTTAACCGTGCGCCCGTTGCGAGTTTTCCCACCGACATTTTACGTTCCGTTTTTCCCGGTTCGCGACCCGTCGAGGCAAATAACCCTTGCTACATGCTAATCAATATTTACTTATAATTAAGGACACCCTAAAACCCGCAATTTAACTTTGGTAATATAATTTCCCATTTTTTTTTCATGTACAATATTGTTATATATCATTTTACCTTTAAACTTAGAACCTACAGTTTGCAATTGAACCTAATAACCACATTTACCTGTTTAATCACATTTTTAATATTGACATAGCTTATGGCTTTATCTCTATATTTTTGTTCCATTCGGACACTCGTATGCATTTTAACCTGTAATAGCTGTATTGAACCTTTATATAAATCATTGCACCTCTAAAGTTCTTAAACTTGTTAACATGATTAAAAGGCCATAATTGTCATATTGCATTCGCATAACATTGAAATCATCTCTGTGACACAACTGATAACTGTACTACAAATTGAGTAAATCTGCCTATTGCTTAATTCATTGCTTATATCATGTTGATGATAACCATGCTTGCTTGTATAACTGATTGTGAGCACATCCATGATATTGTTTACATCTTGACCTGACTTGCTATATATATATATATATTGATTTACCCGACATGGTACCGTATACTGCTTGACTTGACCTGATGTACCATGACCTGACCCGTTACCTGATCTTGTGTCTAATGCCAACAAACCTAACATGTAGTCCTCATGGACCGTCCCTGTTGTCTATCCAGACAAACCTGTTTACCTGATCCTGTGTTTGCATTAGTTTCTTGATTTCGGGATACCTGACTTGACTTACACATATGACTTGGGGGTATGGGGAAATCAAAGGTGAAACCTGACTTGTAACTCAACAGTTCACTATCTGTACCGATCAGTTTTAGAGGCCAGGCCCGCCTAGTGACTATGCTGCTGACATCGTTGGTCTTTATCCTTTCCCTTGTAGTGCCTAGCGGCACGTCTCGATTTCAGCCTGAGAGTCTTAGACCGTGGTCCCGGGCATGCACGGGATACTATTGAGTTATATCGATGATTCATCAATTTGATTTCAAAGACTTTAGAACAGAAAACCTGATAGAATAGTTAGTTTACCTACTGCACATTACCCTGCACTGCTCTGACTTATATTATTGTTACTCTTGTTTTATTCATGTTTATATTGCATTGCCTGCTATACTGTTCATATTATATTACTGGATGACATGACGCGCTGACGTCTGGGTTTTGCATGGCCCAGATTCCGTACCGCTGTTGCAGTCCGAGCAGGAGTATTTCAGCCAGCAGGCTGAGCTGTGAGGTGTCAGCAGTTGTTAGCTTTCTTTCCTGCATTTTATTCCTGATGTGAACCCGCATTATGGGACATACATTCCAGTTATTTTGTATTGGATCTTTCGCTTCCGCATTTTATTATTCTTGACTCATGTTATATTGGATTATGGACATGTTTAGATAGTTTTATTTTGTTCTTGATATCTCTACAGCCGTAATGTGACTGTGGATGGATACTTCCTACCCACAGGTAGCATGGTTGGCTATGTCACGTTCCCATTTTAGCATACTCTGGAAAGCGGGGCGTGACAGCTACTCGTCACAGACATTAAGTTCCACGTCATAGACGCCAAGACATGCTACAACGCTTTGCTCGGCCGACCATGGTTACACGAGTACAACGTCATCCCTTCTACACAACATCAGTGTATGAAATCCGCTAAGGATGGTCTCGAGTATACCGTGGCGGGAGAACTGAATCCGTTTTCCATGAACGAAGTCCGCAAATATGAAGATGCCAAGTACTTCTTACCGGATTCCGAAGACATGGAAAGGTGTCATAAGCCGGAAAACAAAGCTAACGCCACCATCCCTGTCTTCGGCAGTGATACCGAGGAGGAAGAGGAGATAGTTTATTCGGGGCCGCCCCAACACAACAAGCCAGGGCCATCTACTCCTACGTTAATCTTTGGTAGCGACTCGGAAGATAAAGTCCATGCTGTATTCCCTGCTCGACCTTCAATACAAACGTCCGCTGACGAAGAGTAAAGTCTACAAGTCGCCATGGTGCCGCTTAAACACCGTAAAGAACTGGATGCACTTGATATTTACAATGTTGAAGAGCTACAAACGTTCTATATCCCTCCCAGGCGAGAAAGCGAAAAAGCAATTCTATTCTACCGCTCTGAAGAAACCAAAGTGGAGAAAGAAATCTGGCATGACGCGGATCCTACGCTCGACAGGCTTCAGCCTATCCGTCTTCCCAGATATTATACGGAAGGTTTGAAAAAGCTGCTGAAACTCCAGGGGATATCCTTCAAGCAGACCGTTCGAAAAGCCAAGTTCTATGACAAAGTCTGGAACGTTCCCGGGACTCAACGCAAACTGCCTAATGGGAGAATGGAGACAAAAGGACTTGGATACATCCGGTCAAAGAAACGAGAGCTACTAAACAGCTGCTATGTCATGTATGACTTCGATGAAGAAGCGGATGCTCAATGGGAGGACGCTAATCCTGAGCCAGTGAAAGTTCCAGATGCAAAAGTGCCCAGTCCGTCGTTCGAAGAACAAATGGACAAGCTTATAAAGGAAGTGGGTCAAAAAGTCCGGGACGATCATAACCGCGAAATGGTCATCAACGATAAAGCCAAAACACAACGCCTTCTCCAACAGGCAGTGAAAGATGAAAATTCCGCTCCTTGTCAACCTGTTATAAAGAAGGCCCGACGCAGAGGCAGAAACAAGTCGAAACGCGAAAAAGGCGCTCAACAGCAACGAAGCGGGGCTAAAAGGCCACGCAAGCGGGAACCAAGCGGTTCCGATCTATCCCTCATGAGAAAAATGGGTTGAGCATACTCTTTTCCTCGGAACAAGACGAAGAAAATACTTGACCTCGCTTTAAAACATCAGATGCTTATACTGCCGGAGTCTAAACACCCCGAACAAGCACGCGAAGTCTCTCACCCGGACTATTGCCCTTATTATCGAGTGATAGGGCACCCTCTCGAGGACTGCTTCACCTTCAAGAATTGGGTTGAAGATCAGTATCAGCTTGGAAAGTTCGCTCTGTCCGACAACTGGAGGGTAGCGCCGCCACAGAAGCACGAACCCAAGGCCACGGAAGAAGAACCAGTTCCACATTGGGATTGGAAGCGAATTCGTACTTGTCACATGATAACAATGTCAAAAGAAGAGCCCGAGAACATGGATGACCTTCCCTGGTGCTTCGAAAACAGAAACGATGAGGTAATCTCAGAATTCCCACCAGCGCCAAAAGAGATGGAAGATGGAATCCATACCACTGCAGATAACCTTAAAAAAATTGAGTTGGGAATGGCGAATGACCCGCGACTGACATTCATCAGCGAGCTGCTATCTGAAGAAAGGGTGGCTGCGTTAAAGGACGTGCTTCTACAACATAGAGATTGCTTCGCGTGGAACTATTCCGAAATGCTGGGACTAGATCCAGAAATTGATGTGCACAGATTGGCGATATCTCCGGAAGTCAAGCCGGTCAAACAGGCGCCGAGAAGAATGCGGCTCGAGCTTAAGATGAGTATCAATGCCGAGGTCAAGAAGCTTATCGACTCTGGCTTCATCCAGGAAGTCCAGTATCCCGAGTGGATCGCCAACATCGTCCCGGTGATGAAGAAAAATGGGACAGTACGCATATGCGTAGACTTCCGGGATCTTAATAAAGCTTGCCCGAAGGACGATTTCCCAGTGCCAGTCACCGAACTGATGATAGACAATACGTCCACTCATGAGGTTTTCTCCTTCATGGACGGCTCGTCAGGATATAATCAGATAAAAATGCATCCCGAAGACCAGAAGCACACCGCCTTCAGGACTCCTTTGGGTATATTTTGCTACAATGTGATGCCCTTCGGTTTAAAGAATGCCGGTGCCACCTACCAAAGAGCCATGACGCAGATCTTCGATGACCTTATACACGAGATTATTGAATGTTACATCGACGACCTTGTAGTAGAAAGCAAATCATACGAGGAACATCTTGAGCATCTGAAGACCGTATTTCAACGCCTTCGACAATACAACTTGAAGATGAACCCGCTCAAGTGTGCATTCGGATTTCCTCGGGCAAATTCCTGAGATTCATCGTCCGACATCGAGGTATTGAGATAGATCCGTCAAAGATCAAGGCGATCATGGAAATGCCTCCGCCGAGGACTCTCAAACAGCTGCGGTCTCTCCAAGGGAAGCTCGCGTATATACGGCGATTTATAGCTAACCTTTCAGGCAAGTGCCGTCCTTACAGCCACCTGATGAAGAAAGGAACCCCGTTTGTCTGGGACCAAAAATGCCAAAGCGCTCTAGAAGAGATCAAGCAATACCTGCAGAACCCGCCAGTGCTGGCTGCTCCGGTCAAGGGAAAGCCCCTTATTCTTTATACAACCGCCCTCGAAGGTTCCTTAGGCGCATTATGGGCACAAGAGAACGATCCAGGGAAGGAGAGAGCACTCTACTACTTAAGTCGAGTTCTACTGGGGGCAGAAAGCAACTACTCCCCCATTGAAAAACATTGCCTGGCGTTGATCTTTGCGATAACAAAGCTCAGACATTATGCGTTAGCACATGAAGTCCGTCTCATTTCGAAGGTGGACCCTCTTAAATATTTAATGTCAAAGGCCATATTGACGGGACGACTCGCTAAATGGGCCCTGCTCTTGATGGAGTTCTCGATAACGTATCAACCTCTCAAGGCAGTAAAAGGCCAGCCATCCCTGACTTCCTCGCTGAGCATCCGATACCCGCCGATTCTCCTCTGAATTGCGATCTTCCAGACGAACATGCGTTTGATGCGATCAATGGTGGTGATACCCGATGGGAGCTTTATTTCGATGGAGCATCTTCCGTGAAGAAACGCAAACAAAGTACCCCTATAATCAAATCGGGGGTAGGACTCATCTTTGTAACTCCACAAGGTGGGATAATGCGTTTTGCTTTCTCCCTAACAGAGCCGAGGACAAACAACGAAGCCGAATACGAAGCTTTGATAGCAGGCCTCGAGATCGCCATCGACATGGGAATTGAAAACCTCCTCATATACGGAGACTCCCAGCTGGTCGTTAGTCAAGTAAACGGCAACTATCAGACGTGCAAACCAGAGTTGGTGAAGTACGGCGAGAAGGTGCAGCAACTATTGACCCAAATCCCTTCCTATACTTTGGAAAACAGACCGCGCGCGGAAAACAGCAAAGCGGACGCGTTGGCCAAGCTCGCTAAAGAATTGGCTGACGAGAACCTCGATGACGTCAGAATTGTGGTACAAAGCCGTCGGGTGCTCGCCCCAGCGGAAATATCTCCGGAATCACCCGAAGAGAAGGGAGCGACTGAACAGACGACCCTGCAAATAAAAGATCGAGAAAATATCGAGGATTGGAGAGAAGTCTTTATAGACTACTTCAAATACCGCCAAACGCCCGAAGATGCGTCCTCAAGACATCAGTTTATGAAACGAGCTCTGTCTTTCGCCTTCGTCAATGATACTCTGTACAAGAGGTCGTTCGATTCTTTGTGGTAGAGATTCCTGGGACCTGACGAAGCGAAAAGAGTCTTCCAGGAAATTCATAACGGATTCTGCGGTTCTCACCAAGCGGGCCCAAAGGTGAAGTTGAAGATCAAACGGATGGGCTACTACTGGCCCATGATAATTCAGGACCGCCTCGAATATGCGAAGCAATGCCACTCATGCCAAATTCATGGGGACTTCATCCATCAGCATCCAAATCCGCTACACCCGACAGTGGCTAGCTGGCCATTCGAAATGTGGGGAACTGATATAGTCGGCCCTATTGAACCAGCATCGTCCAGGGCACATCATTTCATCCTGGCGACGACTGACTACTTCTCCAAATGGGCAGAGGCAGTACCGCTGAGGGAAGTTAAGACGGAGAATATCCTCCATTTCTTCAAGACGCACGTCCTATATCGGTTTGGAACTCCACGACGGATCATCTCCGATAACGGGCCAGCTTACAGAAGCCACAAGGTCAGTCGCTTCGCACAACAACACAATGTAGACTGGAGATATTCCTCGGTTTATAATCCACGAGCTAACGGTCTAGCTGAAGCCTTCAACAAAACCTTGACAAGGATCATGAAGAAAACGGTGTCCCGAAATAAGAAGGACTAGCACGAGAGACTGCAAGAAGCTCTCTGGGCGTATCGAACTACGTTCAAGACGGCCACAAACACAACGCCATATGCGCTGGTATTCGGTACAGAAGCAGTACTCCCCCTCGAGATAGAATTACCCTCTCTACGAGTGGCAGTCCACTACGAGCTAACGGATGAAGAAAATGCTCACCTTCGGCTTGAGGAGCTCGATGCCCTTGATGAGACCCGGCTCATAGCGCAATAAAATCTGGAGGCCTATAAAGCAAAGATGACGCGCTCATATGAAAGATTGACCCGGCCGAGGACATTCCGCCAAGGTGAACTCGTACTGGTGGTCAAAAGGCCTATGATCCCCAACCGCGCCAAGCGGGGAAAGTTTGAGCCGAACTATGAAGGCCCGTATATTATAGACAAGGTCTACCAAGGTGGAGCCTATCTACTTATGGATATGCACGGTGAAAGGCCTTTCAGGCCAATAAATGGTTGCTTCCTAAAGAAATTGTCACGCCCTGCTTCCCAAAATACGGAATACGAGGGGTTGACAAGGCCAGCCATGCTCCTACGGTCAAGAAAATGTCCTGCCGTAGTCACACTTCGGCTTCTAGTTTTAACTGGTAATCAGTAAATAACACGCAGGTAATGAGAAACGCAGTAACTGAAACAAAACAATGTAAAGAACTGACCTGATGGGAAACAAATGGGTATAACCCTGGATGGTAAATCAAGATGTCCGTGATGTACGTCTAGTCCTGGTCCAGGCTAAATCTTCTCCTCACACTGAGCATGCATACTCAGGTCGTCAGAGCGACACAATAGCAATATAATATATATAAAATCATGAGACAATTCTAACAGTGATAATAGATATATATATATCAGTAGATCAATGGCAGTATAGGTATGAACATGCAGTAATCAATGCAGCGGAACAGTAAAAGCAGTAGAATGATATGCCACGTATGTCAACACAGTATGTATGTATATCGATGCCATCATCCCTATCAGTCTTTAAGTCTCACTGTACAGGTCACTAAACCTATCGTCAGTCCAAGTGTGAGAATTAACCACTTGCGAGTGTCCTCCACCCAAGGGTAGAACCCAAAGGCAAGGGACCACGGGCCCAACATGTATATCACGGTAATAATCACGTATCCTGTAAATCTCCATATATCTCCCTAAATATATAAGCCGGCATGGGACTCCCGAGATTCTGTTGAACTCACACTTAAACTACCCCACACCCCGTGGTCTACATCAAACGCTAACCATAACCCTAAATACCAATCAGTCTGTGACAAGTCTGCGCGAGAACTGGAGGCAGGACCTCCATCAAGCACGTCCCGACTAATACCTAAGATAAATGGCATTGTCTGGTGCCTTATCGGTGACACCCGTGCAAGAGCTTCCATAAGTGTCCCATACCACTTATAGTCACACGTACACGCGTCTCACAGACGTCGACAATGCAATAGAATAATAAGGTTCACTGATTGTGTACAAGTACGTATCACTTTCACTTATTCACTGATACACGAACACTAACGTATTTGCCACAATCATCACTAATACCTAATACTGGGTAATGCACGTTATCACTAGGTTATCAATGCAATGACATGTGTATGATATGATGCGTAAACAGTATATAAAGCATGATTAGGGTGTCATGAATCGATAATATACCACTTACATAATTTATCATAAATCATAAGATTACCATTTAGTGAAATGATGAACAGGTAATAATTAGTATGTTCAGTTATCTATCTATCGAATTTAGTTTCATGCCAATCGGGTTCCGGGATCATTAATTATGGCCATTTCATTTTAAACGTTCGCGGCTGGAAATCCGGTTTCAGAATCGGAAATCCGTTTCGCAACGCATTTTAATCCCAATTGGGATCAGATTTTAGCGATGCTACAGTTGGATGAAATCTAGGGTTTTCAGTAAGGTATTCAACGCAATAGATGGATCTTCAATCGCATCTGCACGTCAGAAGTTATACACTGTTTAACATTAATATGTCATCTCAGAATCTGTTCTGAACTGTTATACGTCCACATCTATTAAATTACAGATTAAATAACAAACGATAACGAAACAGGATGAAACCACTTGTGTTGTCTAGCTAACACATTTTCCTATAAATAACAGTGGAGTTCCACAACCTACGAGTTAAGGAAACATGGTGGTGTTCATTACGGGACAGTAAACAACAACTGGAATCGCTCTGGACTGCAGTCCAGAGTCGCACTCCGATCCAAATATCGTCACAGTTTAAGTACAGGAATATCTGAAAACTAGTATAGGGTTAAAGTTCGTCGAGTTTTCTTCAATTTGAGCCCTCGAACTCATCATTCCAGTATGTATATAATTTATGGTGATTTTAACGGTTTTCAGGTACAATAAAATTCTAGTTTTACTAGTAAACTTGGGGGTAGTCATTTTGGTCATTAACGGTCATATTATCCAACGAAATTCACATACTACATTCACAGCCATACGGGCCAGATTATACAATTGAGTTCCATCAAATTAGGTGAGTAATTTCATTGGGAACACACGTCGAACAGGTATGGCACACAATTGATCTAAAATTGTAACTTCATGATCTATGTAATTAAATATTGTAACTTGAGTATATAGCATGTAAGCAAGTAAAATACTTGCCTGGGGACGTGTCGACAATAATACTGCAGTGGTATCAGCACGATCGCGCCACGAACGCAGTACCGGCTCAGCCCTTTGGAATCCGACAATTTCACTCGATCTAGCTGCTCTTCGTGCCCTCCTTTTCTTCACTGCTTCACGTTGTTCCTTGATTTGATGTGAGGGAAGGTAAGACACTGATAAAGGGAGAGAAATTTAGAGAGAGTGGAAGAGAGAATTAGAGAGAGAGAGAGAATTAGAGAAATTGAGAGAGGGGGGAATTAGAGAGAAAGAATGTGGGTGAGATGAGAGAGGGGGAATAGAATGAATGAGAATTAAGTGGTGATTAATAGGATTTTAAAAGGGATTAATGAGGGAAATTAATTGGGATTCAAGAGGCATTAACTTGGTGGTTTAATAGGAATTTATAAAGGAGATTTGGGTTTGGATTTGAAGGGATTTATAAGAAATGAGGTGGGATAATTGTTATTTTAATGGGCTGGGGAGGGAAAATGGGCTCGGGCCAAGGGATAAGATAGTAGGGAAAAGAAAGGGGCCGGGCTTGGGATTTTAAGTAAATGAGAAAAGGATTAGAGGAGTGGGCCGGCTCTGGGCTTGGGGAAAGTAACGGCTGGGCTAAAAATGAAAAAGAAAGGGGATAATAAAAGAGGAAGGGAATGAGGGTTTAGGTTAGGGAAAATTAAAAGATATGAGATTAGATTAGGATTTGGGTTTTTAGAATAATACAAATAATAATTATAAAATAAATAAATTTTGGGAGTGACAAAAATACGGATATTGGTATTCAAAAGGACTGGGTATTACAGAAATACTACGCTTAGAAGGTCACCGCCTAGGTCAATGATAGATGACGACGACTATGTCCGCTCGCTATCTTCCTAAGCTCAAACTTTATAAGCGGTAGCCAGCTCTCTCAATGCCGGACCGAAACGTCCTTAAACTAATGGCGGACCGAGACGTCCCTAAACTAATGACGGACCGAAACGTCCTTAAACTACTACCGCAGCATCTTTAGGCTGACGAGATGAATAATATATATATATATATAAAATAAAAAATATATGGGCACGGATGAAAACCCGAAAGGGCTCCGTGAGTAAAAACAGCAGGGCTACCGGCGAGTGTTCGTGGAAACTCGAAAGGGCGCGACCTCGTAAAAGAAAAGGGAGAGAAAATAAAAAGAATAAAAAAAACGGTATGTCCATAAGCAAAATGGGCACGGATGAAAACCCGAAAGGGCTCTGTGAGTAAAAACAACAGGACTACCGGCGAGTGTTTGTGAAAACCTGAAAAGGCGCAACCTCGTTAAAGGACACTTACATGGTCCTCTCGACCTTGTAAGGAGAAACCACCCGCATGAGATCCTTACGACTCGCGAGAGAGCAGCACACTTAGGGATCCCCACGATTCCTAAGGAGAAAATACACTTGCGAGATCCTCACGACTCGTAAGGAGAACTCTCTTATGGGACCCTCACGGCTCGTAAGATTTGAAAGTCTTAAGTTACAGAGACCTAAACCTGTGCTTAAGCAACCCCCACAACTTTCGATATTGCCCTACAAGTGGCTCAATACTGACTCTTGTATACAATCCACGGGCATGAATAAACATTTCCCTAACCAAGTCCCATCCGTGACTGGGGATATATACGCATGATAAACAACCCTTGTAGGTCCTCTCGATTTAAAAGGAGAAAACCCTCTTGTAGGATCCTTACGACT
This sequence comes from Agapanthus africanus, assembly GCA_030015575.1. Classification (NCBI taxonomy): domain Eukaryota; kingdom Viridiplantae; phylum Streptophyta; class Magnoliopsida; order Asparagales; family Amaryllidaceae; genus Agapanthus; species Agapanthus africanus. The sequence continues at coordinate 24,448,547 of JASDDO010000001.1, forward strand.
TACATAGGAACACACACTTAGGAATCCTCATGATTCCCGAGGAGAAAATACACCTACAAGATCCTCACGACTTGTAGGGAGAAATACCTTTGTGAGACCCTTACAGCTCATGAAGTTAAAAGCCTTAGTTGACAGGACCTTAACCCTGTTCGCTAAGCCACCTTTGTTCAACATCGACGGAGGCAAATGATGATTCGCTCCTGGCAATATCCCAGTTGCAGCGGTGCTGATGCCGAAATCGGTGTCTAATTTCAGGTTTACGGTGAAAAGCCGGTAGGCCGCACATGCATACGAAATAGCCGAAATGATAGGGCAACTTGCAATAAAAAGCAGCAAGCAAAACGTATGCATACAAAATAGCCGAAATGATTGGGCAACTCGCAATAAAAAGCAGCGAGTGAAAATAAAATAAATAGCCGAAATGATTGGGCACCGCGAAAAATAGCCGAAATGATTGGGCAATCGCGACTTTCGCGATATAAAAGCTGAAATGATAGAGCATCGCGGAAATAAAAAAAAGATGATAAAACTTTGGCCCTACAGCTGAGATCACATCGATCCCTGTATACAATCCAAGGGCGCAAACAAAAAGGGAACCATACTTTCCCAACAGGCTCCGCCAGAAAACGAATCCAAATCTCGACGGTTCATCCCAACCCCGAAGAAACCAGTGTCTTCGGCAAATTCTTTGACTCGAGGAAACAAGCGTCCTTGACAAAGAAAATCCTGATTCGCGTCGACTCGCAGAGAAACCAGTGTCTCCGTGGGAAATTCTCGATCCGTTTCAACACCAGGGAAACAAATATCCTTGGCAAATACCTCAATTCAGGGAAACAAACATCCTTGATGAAAGCCTCCTGATTCGCGTCGACTCGCAGAGAAACCAGTGTCTCCGTAGGAAATTCTCGATTCGTTTCAACACCAGGGAAACAAATATCCTTGGCAAATACCTCAATTCAGGGAAACAAACATTCTTGATAAGAGCCTCCTGATTCGCGTCGACTCGCAGAGAAACCAGTGTCTCCGTGGGAAATTCTCGATCCGTTTCAACACCAGGGAAACAAATATCCTTGGCAAATTCCTCAATTCAGGGAATCAAACATCTTTGATGAGAGCCTCCTGATTCGCGTCGACTCGCAGAGAAACCAGTGTCTCCGTGGGAAATTCTCGATCCGTTTCAACACCAGGGAAACAAATATCCTTGGCAAATACCTCAATTCAGGGAAACAAGTATCCTTGATGAGAGCCTCCTGATTCACGTCGACTGGTGCTTTGGGCACTGGCGCCTCACCTGCCCGGCACGTGGGCGCTCGGGCGCCAGAAAGGAGGGGTTTTTTATCCCAGAAATAGGAGTTAAACTCCAAAAAGAGGATTTTAAGTGGAGTTAAACTCCTGAAGGTCTGGATTAACAGTTAAACTCCTTTGAGGATTTGGGTCTTGGAGTTGAACTCCCTAAAAATCTTCAGAGGTTTTTCTCTCTTGAGTCTGATCTTCTCTTGACTGGGATTTTGTCCAAAGTTGAATTTTTGGAGATGGGTCTCCTTCCTCCTCCTCTTGATCGGCTGGATCTTGGAGAAAAAGGGGGTGAGACTTGAAAGTCTCTCATTTTTGAGATCTAATGGAAGATCTGAGCTCCCCTTTGTGGGTTTTGTGGTGAAAAACTATTTAGTTTTTGAAAAAGATGAGTAAAACTCTTGATGTAATTGAAAAAGGGGAAGAAGGTTTAGAACCTTGAGGAAGGAGAAGAAGGAGACACAAACCCTAGAGTTTTAGAGAAATGAAAAGTGTATCTTTTATTCATCATCATGTTGTCTTATATAGGCTTACATATTTACATATAGCCTCTCGGGCTTTACAAAATAGCTTTTTGCCCATCCTATGTCTCATGTGCTATTTCTTTTTGCACATAAGCCATGAGCTTTACAAAAATTTAGCTTTATGCCCATTCATGCATAAAAAAATTACATCAAAATTATTAATTACATGATTTTTTATTTCAGCATGGGGGAGGCTGGTCGCTTCATATTCGGGCTCGACTCGGGCATGAGTCCACTTGATCTGGGCTTGGGCCCACTTGGTTTGGGGTTGACATTGACTTTGACTTGGTCAACCGGGATGCAATTTTCGACCCCAACAGTCTTCCCAAGACGTTTTCTTTTAAAAACAAAAACTGACATATTGAAAATTTCCTTTAGCAAACGTATGTACCAGACGTCTGCTGTTCAAAAATTTCTTACACTCAAGTTATTAGAAATTATAGGCAACCGTCTAGAATTTACAAGTAACTTATTAGAAATTACACGCAACTGCTTAGAGGTTACATGCAACTGGTTATTGGAGAAAATGAAAGGTCTAATTTTGCAAGTTCTTAATTGGTTATGCTGGAAAATATTGATGGGTTGTGTTGGAAAATGATGATGATGAGTGGATCAAAATATTGATGGGTTGTGTTGGAATTGTAAGGAGAAAAGAAAAAGGAAGTTACATGCAACTCAAGACTTAATTCCTTTCCCTTTCTCCACATCCTTTTCTCACACATTCATTCTCCGACGCTCCCCCCACCCCCACACACATACCTCCTCAGCACCAACAACTCAACAATTAAGAAGTTTAAGGGGGGAAATGGGAAGACGCTCTTGCTGCTATAAGCAGAAACACTTACCTGTAAATTCTAATAAGTTGCATATAACTTCTAGATTGTTGCATGTAACTTCTAATTAATTGCTAGACATCTTTCGAAGACGTCTTCTTAAGAAATTTTTTAACTGCAGACGTCTCCCACACACGTTTGCCAACTAATTAGAAGCTACATGCAACTGTCTAGAAGTTACAGGCAACTTATCAGAAATTACAGGCAAGTGCTTCTGCTTGTAGTAACAAAAGTGTCTTCCCATTTTTCCCCCTTAAGCTTCTTATTTGTTGAGTTGTTGGTGTTGAGGTGATATGTGTATGTGTATGTGTGTGAGGGAGAGAGGGAGACAAAGAAAGCTTAATTGCTTTCTTTTCTTTTTTTCTTACAATTACAACATAACCCAACAATATTTTGCTCTTCTCCTCATCATCCTTTTCCAAAAAAAACCCATCAATATTTTCCAACACAATCCATTAAGTTTCTTAATTGTTAAGTTGTTGGTGATGAGGAGATGTGTGTGTGTGTGTGTGAGAGAGAGAATGAGTGTGTGGGAAAAAATGCAGGGAAAAGAAATGGAATTAAAAAGAGAAGAAGAAGAGCATGAGCTCTACAAAAGACATTGGGATGTCGACTTAGGAAGGCGAGATTGTGACGAGGGTGACGGCGGCGATATGAAGGGCGAAGAGGCGATCGAAGACGGTGGCTCACCGGAGAATCTGAGGCTCACCGGAGAGGAGAGAGAATGCTTGGGGATCTGAGGAGATGGGAGAGAGAGAGAGAGAGATAGAGAGAAATTGAGTGACTGTGAATGAATGGGGTATTTTGGCCTCTGCACCAAAATAAAATACTCAGATCTTGGGTCAGGGGTTTTTAGACCAAGTTTTTGAACAGTATGTCCTTTCTCCTTATTTCGAAAATACCCGGAATTTTTTGACCTCTCTTTTTTGGGCCGGGGCTTTTTCAACAATTTACCTTTTTCTTTTGCTACAGCTAGACTTCGGTGGAGGAGGGCCCATGAGAACTTTCTCCACATAATTTATTGCAAATCCCCTTTACCATTGCAATGAGGGGTTTCTGTTAAAACCATATTTGTTGACGAATACCATATTCAATCAATAGAGATACAATAAGCAAGGTTTCATCTCTTGTTTGTTGATGGATTCCAATTACCACAACAAGTAAATAGAGCAAGAAGAGAGCAAATTGTAGGTAAATAATGACCTAAAATATATACTGGTTCCCCTTCCATCCATATGGATAATACATATTCCGGTTGACCGAGCATAATTCTAATTGTTTTGTTCCGAAACAAGGATATCCATGGAGATGGTTTTGCCTATTCAGATATTCTTTAGATATTCTCGACCAAGAGGTACCGGATTCTCTTTCCTGTTCTATTTCACTCCCCGATGGGTTTTTTTCACCTTTCCCTCACGGTACTAGATCGCTATCAATAAGATGTTGGGTTAAGTCCCGCAACGAGCGCAACCCTCATGTTTAGTTGCCACCATTAAGCGTGGAACCCTGAACAGGCAGTCGGGGATAAGATAAAAAGAGCCTTTAACAATTTATTTCCTCCTAAAAATATGGGATGATTATGCTAACTGCTTAATGGCCAAATAATGTGCCAAGTAATTATTCATCAAAACTGCATATATAATCAAATATTTCACTGTCAAAAGAAGATATTAAAATATATGCTTTATAAAATCTCCAACATGTACCTATCATACACAGGCAGTTTCCCAGCAACAAAACAAGTACTTCAACCTTCAAAACAATTTTTAGATTCGATAGATAGAATGGTGAAGTATGTGAGAGAGATAATCATCTGATCTTGTTTCCAAACATAAAATTTAGATGGTGTTGAAAACTATATATTTTTAATTTTTTTGGAAATCAACTCTCTTTACGGATCGAATTTACGACCTCTCAGTGGAAAGAAAATTGGCACCAACTGAGCTAAGCCTAGTTGGCTTGAAAACTACATATTGTAAATAGCCAATTGTGCTAAGGAATAAAGAATAACTTGCACGGTTGCACTACCATAAACAAAATACAAGAAAATATGGGTACAAACTTTATTTCTGGTTTTACATAGTTTCATATGGACCAACCAATAAACCAACATACCGTGATGTTCTAACGCAAAAATGAAAACCTATACTAGATATTAAAAAAATCCCATTATGATTGATCTTGGGTGCTCTCGGCCTCTTCCTTTGCTATTGATTCTGGCTCTGCAAATTTCGGTGGCACGGCTGGATCAGGATTTCTCTTCATATTAGCGGTCATGATTAGATGATTGTAACTTCCCTTTTCCTTAAACAACTGTGCAAAGTGATGGTTGCAGTATAGAATGCCATCCAGTGCCGCATAGTTTACGGGTGTCAAAATGCATCCTCCATGAGAGCACTTGAAACAGTTCTTATGATAATCCGCTCCTTCCAGAGTAATCTGTACACCACGAGATATATGAAATAGGGTAAGGAAAAACTATTTCATATATTTTTCTTATTATGTTATTTTGGCTTATGGATAGGATACTTGATTCCGAAAGTAATAAAAGAGTGTGGATCCTGTAGAATTCAAAAAAACACTGAGTTGGATATTATGTTCTGAGGATAGGATTTTCATTGAGGCCATTTGCACCACAGTAGAAAAATCACTATCTTAAACAACGAGTGTTACGGCTTGTCTGATCACTTACATATATTTATACAAGTGTTATTTCCTTTCTATTGCTCACCCTTTTGAAACACATGTAAATTTATTGTGAAAAATTCTTAGTTTTAACATAACAAACCTTCTCCAAAGGATATGCTGTCTTGTGACAAACCGCACATTTATCTTGAGTTCCAGAGAACATGGAGGAGGCTCTGCTTGGTGTCCTTGACTGTAGAAATTTCATAAATATTAATCACAAGCTGTTAAATGTCCTCTTCCACCGCACCAAAACTTCGAAATTATGATAGGGATTGAGGGAATATATATTTATATTCTAATACGTTCCCGAAGGAGCTTTGAGCCGAAACAACATCTTTTGCGCATCGGTATTTCTAATTTAAATAAATCCGTATTTAATACGTGCCCGGTGGGAATCGAACATGGATTGTTCAGTGCCACGTGAAATGTCGGAATATATTTATATTCTAACACGAGCATGTTATACTAAGCAATTTAAATCTCGATAGAATACAAATTGAAATGAAAAATGTTGAAGTAGAGGAATTGAATTGACATACCGAATCATTGTTTTCAGGCTTTGGGGCTGAGCCGGGGAAGAAACATACAATCAAAACAGGAGATTGATATTATTATCGGATATTTTATGTCGGATTAATTAATGTTTTGCCTTAAGTCGCAAGAAAAATAAAATAAAATGGCTTACGTGCATGGAACTTCTTCGTGAAGGTCCCCGTTTCTTTAAAGAGCTGCTCGAAGTGAGGCTTGCAGTAGAGGACACCGTCCATGGACGAGTAGCTACACATCTGAAACCATAAACGAATCACCGTTTCATATTCGTTCCAATTAATACTGGTTTGCCCCGTCAAATGATTTAATTTTAGGAAGGGACGATTAATCATCATGCAAGAGGTGAAAACTTACGGTTAGATTTCCTTTGCAATGGCTGCATTTGAAGCAGCTCTTGTGGTAAGTAACTCCATCGGCCGATAACAGATCAATGAAATGCACCGTTTTGTCACATGCCTTGCACTTGTCTTGAGTCCCACAGAATGACATTGCATCCAAAACGGAATAGATCAAATTACAATTAAGCGTCTAAATAGAGCTAATTACTGTATATTTTTAATTATTCGAAATAAAGGCGAAAATAAGAAAGGAAGAAAGGGTGTTAGCTTGAGGATGTATTATATGAAAAGGATGAGAAGAGAGATGAGAGAAAGAGAGGAGAGATAGGAGAGTGAAGAGCGATGCATTCTCTCATCCGCACAAGACCAAGTCAAAGCCAATAAATTTCTAATTCTTGCAAGTTTGAAACGATCCTCGTACAATTTTTGTCGATTTTCTATGTTGCACTTTATGTTTTTCTCAATTGAGGCTGTGGCAAGCCACTCGCTACATTGGTTAGGAATATGACTAGCGAATCTGGGACCGACAAACTAACTGGACCGTTCTCGAACTTCTCTAAGACCTTCTTACTACGCGTAGGGCTTTTCTAAGCAAAAGGGATTTGAGAGGCAGGTGCTTTAAAAGGAAAAGCCGGGGCGGATGGCTTTCTTGGTGGTTGAAGGTTGCTTAAAGGCAGCTCCGTGCTCCTTCCTCAGAGGATGATTCACTTACCGAGCTTTTTTCAAGCAAATGAATGTGTCGCTTTTAGAGAGCATTCTCATCAAGTTGTCAATTGGGTTTTTGAATCGCCTCAAATAGAATTGATCATCTCCCTGGTTTAATGGAATCTATATATTCTATGTTATATATCAGCCATATGTAACCAGTCGTTAGAGAAAAAAGCCTTGACGATATATATTCGAAAAAGGCAATCTAAATTTTCTCTTTCTCGTTCAAGTGTACTGTTTCTCACTAGCGTTCGTTCATTGAACAGATTTCTGGACAAACCAGCAAGCAGCGAGTCTGAACATGACCAACACCCATTCAAAATAAAAACAGAAAATGAAATAAAAATAGCATCGTGTACCTTATTTCTAATAATGCAATAAATAGCGCAGCTTCAAGAAAATTTGATAGGATTTTTATATGTTTTAACTATTACAAAATTGACACCAGAAGTCTTTAATAAGCAATTGTGATCCGGAGTATCTACTATAATTTCTCCATGCTGGTAGAGACAAGTGAAATCAAACGGCAGGTATTTGTGTGAAACAGAGGACGGCTGGTGTTTTTTTTTGGATATGTGGCTAAAGTTTTCACAGGATTAAAAAATAGTAGATACCCATAGCAGAGCGGAGCTTCCCATCCCAAGCAATTGAACTTCGCCTCGGATCCAATAAATGTTGATGGTCCTCTCAATAATGATGGTAACGTCATGGCTGATGCATGGGTGGTGGGGCCCATCCACGTGGAAAGAGATAAGCCTTCCAAAGCTGATGGAAAATGGACGGCCGGATGAGCGCCACATCAGCGAAGTTTGAAGAAAGAACGATCGATAAGAAGGGATTAAAAGTTTCTTCTTTCATATAGAACCCCCAAATCTTTTTTGCTCCAGAAATAGACCCTGAAACCTACCAGTTAATTTTCTACGGGTACTTCCATGGCGCCATGTTTGGCTTTCATTCTAAAGTTTAGAAATTTCGGCTTATCTGCACTCCAGAGTTGAGATATCCGGAGTTTAGAAAACTCCAATATAACCTTAACTTTTTGGATGGAAAACCTTTGCTTTTTTAACCTCAAGAAAGCGTGATAAGAAACATGAATATTGAAGTTTAAATAACTCCCAAACAACAATTTCGAGTTTAAAATACTTCAAACCCAAACAACTGCTGATGCTGAGGTTTTAAAACGGTTGCAAACTCAAGTTTGCATAGGCTTAAAAATAAACTCCATTTTTCCTAACTCCATAATGAAACAGGGCTTAAGCGGTTTGGTTTGTTATATTTGGTCTATGTTTCCTAAATTGCCATGTATAGACTAACAATTGAAGAGAGGATCATGATCTTAGGAGTGTCGACTCAGCCTTAACCCTGGCACCGGGGCTGATTTATGTAAGAGAAGCGTAAAATGGTAAAAGTGACATCCTGACATCCAACAATGGCGCGGGTGGAAAATCAACCGGGAGAACTTAAAAAGAAAGGCTTTAAAAGACTTGAGAGTCTTTATTAGAAATACCAAGGATTTGGGGATCTTTATAGAGATTTTGGGGCTGTATCTAGAAAAACCCCTCAAACAAAAAAAATTGTCTTCGAGAATTTGCTTTCTATTTGACTGGAGCTGCGAAATCTTGAGAGAGAGAGAGAGAGAGATGGGGGGATTAGTGGGAGTGAGCGCAGCGCCGTTCACGTACGCATCGCACGTGCTGGGGGCGGCGGCGGCAGTGCTGGTGCTGGTTTGGTGCGTTCATTTTCGCGGGGGCTTGGCCTTCGAAGCCACCAATAAAAACCTCATCTTTAATGTGAGTTATGGTTTTTTTATTTCTAATTTGTTTGAATCTCTAATCGATTTCTCTCTCCTCGCTTGATTGTGTTTTTTTTGCCTGTGTTTGTCGACTTTTTTGAAGAAAAAAGCAGTCTGTTTGAACTATTCAGTTGATTTATTTGAGTGTAATTGGGTATTAGGTGCTAAAAAGATTAAATCTTTTGACATATTTTGTAGTTGCAAAATTGGGGTTTGATATCGATGGTGAAAACCAACACAATAGATTGAGTCCAGCCGGTTGATGCTTTCTTTAAAGCAATATTCGCTCCCTGCAATTCAACGGGGATTGATGCAATTTGCTTCCGGTTACAACAACTCAACCTTGTGTTACAATCTCTCGCGTTGCACCCGTCGGGAATTTTCCCGAATTACTTAATCTTTATGAGTACCCAGAGAGAGAGAGAGAGAGAGAGAGAGAAGAGAGAAAAATAATTGTATATCTATTTAAAGAAACTAGGATTGTAAATATATAGGGATTGAAGGGTTTCATCCCTCACTGTTGAAGTTCGAATGGTTGCGGGTTGAACGGTCACATAAGAGGACTGATGGAACTGTTTACAACCGAAAACATAGACGAACTAAGATTGAACGTCTTGTCTGAATTTGGGGACAGATGAATAGGTTGATCCATCCACCTCTCCGAAGAGACTAAGTTGATTTATAGCGCCGTATATCGAAGATTTGGAAGGATGTGACCGATATAACCGACTTTCAGATTCTCTCTCAGGATGAGAGGTTTATTGATTGTGGGGACATTTTTCCTGCAGGCGTAAGCCCCCACAGTCAATTACGTTATCGCGAACGATAATAACTTTCCGCACTCCAGTTTTTTAGCTTTATGTGTCGTGTTTTACGTTTGTTTATTTTGGGTTGCTCTTAGATTGTATACGGAGATTAATTTATGTCGTCACCTGTATGGCGTTGATTAGTCTAAATCCGTACTTTATATTTGACATGATTTGGCTCCATGTTGGTATCTTGGTTTACCAACGGGAGTATGAACTTAGGACGCATTTCTCATATTTGTGAGGTCCATCCGTTCGGATGAGAGCAGAATCTCTATTTAAGGATCGTTAGTCTCATTTAAGAACTAAGATCAATTTAGAGGGTTTTGAGTCAAGCATTTTCTTGACGGGGACCATATTGGTATCTTGGTTTGCCAATGGGAGTGAACTTAGAACGCATTTCTCATATTTGTGAGGTCTATCAGTACGCAGGAAACTTGGTCTTTATTTAAGAGTCGTTAATCTTATTTGTGACTAAGATCAACATAGATGACTTGGTCATATCTTGAGAACATGTTCTCGATTGATCGTTTGATCTTTAATGAAGCCTAGGCTTCCATAGCAGTTTTGCTAAACTTTTAAGCTTTAGCTTATTTCTTTTCATGCGCTTGCCACTTATGCTGTGCATAGCATCCGCCTACGTGCATGGCACGTGGAGCGCATGCACTACATGGCGCTTGATGGGTAATGGGTTAGCATCCAAACATGCTTGGTGCATGGCTCACGGCTCGAGTATCGGCTTACGGCTCTAGTATCGGCTCGCCGCTCGAACGCACGCTCACGTGCATATCACGTGGCACGCGGTGGGAACATCGCTTGGAGTGGATCAAGCGCACGTGCATATCACGTGGCGCTAGCGCTGCCTATCATTCTTGGCGCTTGGCGCATGCACGTGTATTTCACGTGACGCAGCCTAACGTAGAGCTTAAGCTCTGGTGCAACTTTCTTGGCGCTTGTGCACGGCTTTGGCGCATGACTATGGTGCATGCTCACGTGGCGTGGATAGGGTTATAGAGATTAATCTTTATCTTTTTCAAAGAAAACCTTCCAGAAAAAAGAATTTAATTTTATGAAGCTTAAGGTTCTGTTTAATAATTTTTTAGCCACTAAAATCAACAAGATCAACCTTTTATGATCTTGGGTTGGTCACGGTATATGTCTTCGATGACAAAACTTGGTTCTTGCGAAACTTCAGTCTCGGTTTGAGGGAGATATTGATGGTCATATGTTTCTTGGTGGAGGAAGACTCAAGTTTTCCTCTAAATCTCAGTTCTTGAGATAGAAAATCTCTCCATGAGAACTTAAGTTCTCGATCAGGAGATTTGACCCAAGGATCTTCGATCCAGAGAAAGAACTTAAGTTCTTATTGAAGCTTAAGCTTCTTTTTAATGAAGATTGATCTCCTTAACTACGGTTTTGAGGAAGGAGAAGAACTTGCAGAGCCTTAAGTTTCTTTTCTTCACCTTATGGGTAGAGTTATGCTCGAGATTAATCTCCTCCTCTCCTATTTATAGACGAAGAGAAAATCAATCTAGTTGAGAGAATCTCTCGTTGAGAGATCTCAAATTGATCTTAAGATCAACCGGTGGTGTTTAAGCACCATTGGATCACTAATCCAAAGAGATTTCTTGTTAAAAAAATATCTTCCTGTTTAAGAAAGATAGGGAAATATTTTCTCAAATAGAGCTTAAGCTCTAATTGAAGTATGCGCTTTAGACATTCTCTTGCACATAGGGCTTGGCAGCTTGCGCCACGTGCTTTGCACGTGGTGTGTTTGCTCATGTGATTGGCGGCTTGCTCCATGTGCTTTGCACGTAGTGCACATGCGCGGCCCGACTTGACACTTTCACCTTAACGTTTTTTGCCTTGGTGAAGCTTAAGCTTCCGGTGCCAAATTTTAGCGGAAATAGAAACCAAAGGCCTTCATTTTAATCTTCAAAACTGAATTTGAAAGCAAGTCCATTGAAGCCAGGCAGCAATTAACTGCCAAACTTCATTTATGAATTTCTCCTTAAGCCTAAAGCCTTTGAACAATAAGGCTGTTGATTGGCTTAAACCATATGTTCCTATGCTATTAGACTTGACCTTTATAATCTTAACTATTTTCCACTTCTCATTGTTAACACGTTTGACTAAGACAAACATGATCAACACAAAATCCAATCTTATTACCAAATACTAAGAAATGACATATACATATAGTTTAAAATATAGATATTTAATTTATTGAAATTACACGCGCGCGCATACATACATATGTAAATAATATAACATTCCCCACCAATTTCAAAATTTTGAAAACACATAGAAGTATGTACTAAATATACATACATAACATGAAGATGTATTCTGGACTTGAATCTTCATATAGTGCATTTATATCAAAGTCCAATCAAGATGCACGGTAACCGACATTTTGAACCGAGGACACTTTTGCGATAGTACCGGATATAAAGCACACACATATATATAAAAGATAAAATAATTCATAAATTTGCTCTATTATGGTCATATGCATGTCTTGGTTTCATGAACGCTTCTGAAAAAATCTATTGATCTCATAGAAGACGGCCGCACCCTCACATTCATATAGATAGGCAATCTAGTGTCTTGTAATCATACTTTATCATCTATTAAGAAATAATCCATCCTCTTCCTTTACCTACAAGATCCAAACATAATCATTTCAAGGATAAAAATAAGTTCTTCATACTTTTACAATCAATCGTAACATCTACTCTTTCTTTAAACTCGCAGTACTTGGAGCATAAGTATCGAGTAGGATTTCAATGATAGTTGATCTATTTGTAAGGTTTTAACCATATCCCAAAGGATAACTTCTGTAGCAAAACTCTTGACAAACCTTTAGTAAAAGGATCATCAAGATTCTAATTTGTACGAATATAGTTAATTCCAAATTTTCCCTCATCATCGAGTAATTGTTGAATATAACCGTGCTTAGAATCAAATGTCTAGATTTTCCATTATAAACCTTATTATGGGCTACCGATCTAGCGGCCTTACTATCACAATTAATAGCAATCGGTGGCATAGGCTTAGGCCATTAAGGTATATCTAATAAAAGATTTCTTAGTCACTCTGCTTCCTTACCATAATCGGCAAGAGAAATAAATTGTGAATCCATCGTGGAATGCGTAATAATGGCTTACTTTTTCGATTTCCATGAAATCGCAGCACCCTTAGAGTAAAAGCCCAACCACTAGTTAATAACGACTCACCTAAAATTGACTTCCAATTAGCATCACTATATCCTTCTAAAACCATAGGATATCCCGTGTAATGTAGACCGTAATCTATGGTCTTTCTCAAGTATGCAAATACTCTTGATATTGCCATCCAATGCTCATTACCCAGACAAATAGTATATCGGCTAAGTCGTCCAATAACATATGCTAGATCTGGTCTCGTAGTATGCATAACATACATAAGACTACCAATGACGCTAGCATATTTCAATTAAGAAACCGCTCTACCTTTGTTAGATTCTAATTTAACACTAGAATCTAAAGATGTACAAACAATTTTCCCTCTCAATTCATTGTATTTTTTCAATACAGTATTTACGTAGTGAGATTATGATAATATCAAAGTATTATTTTTTCTAATTATCTTAATTCCTAAGATAACCTCGGCTAACCCTAAATCTTTCATATCGACATATAATAACTACCTTGTTATTAATTATTTTGCTATAAATACACATTTATCAGATTCATTCGGTTTGAATCCATATGAAACAACACTTTCAAATTTATCATGCCATTGTTTAGGGGCATTTTTTAAACCGTAAAGAGATTTAAGCAGTTTGCAAACTTTATTTTCTTGCCCTACAACGACACAACCATCCGGTTGTTCCATATAAATTTCCTCATCTAAATTACCATTTAAAAATGCAGTCTTTACATCCATTTGATGTACGTGCAGTTTAAAAATTGAGGCAAGAGAAATTAGTAATCCGACAGAAGTAATTCTAGCAACATGAGCATACGTGTCAAAGAAATCAATTCCTTTTTGTCGGTACCCCTTAATAACAAGTCTAGCTTTATATTTATCTAGGGTTCTATCGGGTTTAAGTTTCCTTTTAAATATCCATTTAGACCCGATAGGTTTAGACCCATTTGGAAGATCTATTAATTTTCAAGTTTGGTTAATCATTAATAAATCCAACTCATCATTAATAGCATCTTTCCAAAATGTGGAATCTTGAGAATGAATAGTATCATTATATGTTAATGGATCATCTTCTATAGCATATATAAATGGTGTTTCCTTTACTTGCTTATCTTGCTGCTTCAATTAAATACGTTTGAAAATCATGACCATAAGTTTTTTTTCTACTTTTGCTCTTTTACTTCTTGGTTCTAATTTCTCGTTATTAGTATTTGAATTAATAATTAATTCGGAATTAGAATTAGAATTAATAAAAGGAACATCGGAATTATAAATTAATTCTAGGTATTGTAGAGAAATGGTATTCGAAAAATTCTGCATCTCGAGATTCAATTTTACTATTTCGAGAATAAGCACCATGCAATTCAGTCACAAAAAATCTACAAGATTTGCTAGTCAAAGAATAGCCAATAAAAATTCATTCAATTGCTTAATTGCCCAGTTTGGGTCGTTTAGGCTCGGGAAGCTTAATGAAAGCATGACATCCCCACACTTTAAAATAACCAAGATTGGGTTTTCTCTTTTTCTAAAGTTCATAGGGTGTCATATTTTTATTTTTCTGAGGAACTCTATTAAGTATGTGACATACAGCGAAAAACACTTCACCCTACAAATTCCCATCTAAACTCGAATTAGAAAGTATAGTATTAACCATTTCGTTTAATGTTCAATTTTTGCGTTTCGCGGTTCCATTTTGTTGAGGTGTATATGGTGCAGTAGTAATATGTACAATACCTACGGATTCACAAAATCGGTTTATGTCAACATACTCGCCACCTCTATCGGATTTTAAAGTCTTGATTTTGATGCTAAGTTGATTTTCAATTTCCTCTTTATAAACTTCATAGTATATTTTGAAAAATTATAGATAAAGGTTATAAAATATCTTTTACCACCTCTACTTAAAATTTGATTCAAATCACATAAATCACTGTGAATTAATTCTAAAAGTATGGATTTTCGCAAATCAATTTTATGAAAATGTTTTCTGGTAATTTTAGATTGAACACATATTCTACACTTATCAATATCTTTATTAGCACATGCAGGAATAAGACCTAAATTAATCATGTCATTCATGCGACAATAATTCACATGCCCTAATTTATCATGACATAAAGGAAATGAATCAACAATATAAACAGAACATGCATCTTTGTTAATCAGAGTCAATTTGAACATCCCATTACACGCATAACCCTTTCCTACAAATATTCCACTCTTGGTAATTACAACTTTATCGGACTCGAATACAACTTTAAAACCATGTTTGCTTAGCAAAC
Organism: Agapanthus africanus; assembly: GCA_030015575.1. Lineage (NCBI taxonomy): Eukaryota > Viridiplantae > Streptophyta > Magnoliopsida > Asparagales > Amaryllidaceae > Agapanthus > Agapanthus africanus. The sequence goes on from JASDDO010000001.1 coordinate 24,463,552, forward strand.
TTACGGACATTAAATTCTTACGAATTTCTGGAACATACAACACTTCAATCAATTTCATTGACTTATCCGAAGTGAATTTTAAATTAGCCGTTCCAATACCTTTAACCATTGCAGTGGATTCATTGCCCATGAAAAGTTGATGGCCATCGCTTTCTTTTCCGAAAGTTGCAAATACAGATCTATTATTCGTTACATGCCTAGTGGCACCCGAATCAAGATACCAATCTATGTCACTTCCAACCATATTGATTTCAGAAATCATTGCGATAAATCCATCCTTAGCCACATTTGCTTTCGATTTGTCCTCTATTTTGGGAAATCGACAATATTTCCAAAAGTTAGATAAGTTGTGAAAAGTTGCATGAATATAGAAGGTATTGAAAAAGTTAAAGTTTAGATACTTGTTACCCAAAAAGTTCTCTTCCAAATCCACGTTCTTGTGCTTCGAGTCAAATGCTTTCTATAAATCCTCTTCATATTTCGGCGCAACAGGAGTCAGAGTAGTGAGGACACAATCCGGTTTGACAAGTTTGAGACTCGTCATCTCCATCGTTATTGTTTTCGGTGCCATTAACAAACACGAAAATATTGCTTTAAATTGTAGTTGCAAAATTGGGGTTTGATATTGATGGCGAAAACCAACACAATAGATTGAGTCGAGACACGTTTGACGCTTTCTTTAAAGCAATATTCGCTCCTCTACAATGCAACGGGGATTGATGCGATTTGCTTCCAGGATTCAACAACTCACCCTTGTGTTACAATCTTGCATCCGCAGGGAATTGTCCCGAATTACTTAATCTTTATGAGTACCAAGAGAGAGAGAGAGAGAAATAATTGTATATTTAATATAAGAAGCTAGGATTGTAAATATATAGGGATTGAAAGGGTTTCATCCCTCACTGTTGAAGTTCAAATAGTTGCGGGTTGAAGGGTCACATAAGAGGACTGTTGGAGCCATAGGCCTTCATTTTAATTTTCAAAACTGAATTTGAAAACAAGTTCATTGAAGCCATGGCAGTAACTAACTGCCAAACTTCATTTATGAATTTCTCCTTAAGCCTAAAGCCTTTTAACAACCAGGCTGTTGATTGGCTTAAACCATATGTTCCCATGCTATTAGACTTGACCTTTATAATCTTAACCATTTTCCACTTCTCATTGTTAACATGTTTGACTAAGTCAAACATGGTCAACACAAAATCCAATCTTATTACCAAATACTGAGAAATGACATATACGTATAGTTTAAAATATAGATATTTAATTTATTGAAATTATATATATATATATATATATATATATATATATATATATATATATATATATATATATATGATTCATTATCATCTGTTGAAAATTGAGCTGGGATGGGTTTTTGTATATGTACAGAATGTGGTTTACTAATTTTTACTAAAAGAACCCAATTTAGAAGTAACTAGCTTCACTAAGTGTTTGCTAATGCATAGTAAACGGTATGTGTAGAAGTAATAAATGTTAATTATATGATGTGTTTACTACAGATTATGTATGTTGTTTTCCATGGAAATAGATATTATGTAAAACAAGGTTTAAAAGGATGAGATTAATTGGTGCTTAAATGTTTACGGCTAGCAACCACATTGAATAATATTACGGAAAATTGTTTTCCGTCCCAATTTTGAGAAATGACTTATTTTTCAACTCACTTATTTTCAAAACTGTTTAAAAAATCCAACACTTAGGAAATACAAATATTTCAAGCCTATATATATATATATATATATATATATATATATATATAGAGAGAGAGAGAGAGAGAGAGAGAGAGAATAATGGAGGAAAGAGGCCATAGGAGAGAATTCCCTTCTATGGCGTCGAAAAAGTATACCTTCCCTGGTTTTTTCCGACGATCGGCACCCATCATCTTCATTGTTATCATCTAAGATGTGGGTACCTTCATTTTAGAATCATATGAAATTTGGTATACTCACATCTTAGATGATAACGATGAAGATGATGGATGCTGATCGTCGGAAAAAATGAGAAAGGGTGTACTTTTTCGATGCCATAGGAGGGAATTACCTCCATTATTCTCATCTATATATATATATATATATATATATATATAGAGAGAGAGAGAGAGAGAGAGAAGGGGGAGGGGAGGAAGAGGATAATGGAGGAAAGGTGCCATTGGAGAGAATTTCCTTCCATGGTGTCGAAAAAATACCCTCCATGATTTTTTTCAACGATCGGTATCCATCATCATCGTTATCATGTAGGATGTGGATATACCAAATTTCATATGATTACATCATTTTTTTTACCGTTGGTTTAGTTGGTGCAAAATTAACGGTTTACCGACAATAAAACTTTTTATATTGCTAATTTAACGGTGAAAAAGTGATGGAATCACATGAAATTTGGTGTATCTATATCCTACATGATAACTATAATGATGATGAGTGCCGATCGTCGAAAAAATCATGGTCGCCACCTAACGAAAAAGCCTACTAGGGCCTCTTTTCTACATTATATATATATATATATATAGAGAGAGAGAGAGAGAATAATGGAGGAAAGAGGCCATAGGAGAGGATTTCCTCCTATGGCGTCGAAAAAATACAACATCCACCATTTTTTCCAACGATCGGCATCCATCATCATCATCGTTATCATCTAAGATGTGCATACACCAAATTTCATGTGATTCCACCACGTTTTCACCGTTGAATTAGCAATGTAAAAAGTTCTATTGTCGGTAAACCATTAATTTTGCACCAACTAAATCAACGGTAAAAAAATGGTATAATCACATAAAATTTGGTGTATCCACATCTTAGATGATAAAGATGGAGGTGATGTATGCCGATCGTCGAAAAAAATCATGGAGGATACATTTTTCCAACGCCATAGGAGGAAATTCCCTCCTATGGCACCTTTTCTCCATTAACCTCATATATATATATATATATAGAGAGAGAGAGAGAGAGAGAGAGAGAGAGAGAGAGAGTACCAATTTTGTTATTTCTCAAGCTACACCCATTCCAACTTTAATAACGATCTTTTATTCAAATGTCACTTTATTTATCAAATCATAACACTAATTATTAAACCGTAATATTGTTTATCAAAGCATAGCATTATTTATCATAATATGTCTTTACTTGTCAAATCATAACAAATATTTTATTTAATCGTAAGTTATTAGCAGTACACACGCAAATACGTATACAAATCAAGGTTGGTTTTAAAAGAATTCAATAATATACTTTTGGATTTTCCCACAATTTTGAAGCTTTTGGGGTTTAAAATTAAATCAAGTTAAAAAACTGGGCTTGGAATCAATTTCCATAATATTAAAACATCGAACACCAGCATAATTGGTCCGATGCTAAACATATGGGCGAATGTTCATTGCGGCATATACATTGTGCATAACCTACCTGATATATATCCATAATCGACAACTAAACCCAGTATGCGCTAAACAAAGCTCGATTCTTTCCATTTTCGTTATCAGCGTATTTTCTATTTTTTGGGGTATATTGTATGCGTGCATTCATATATTAAAAATCTCTCTTTGCATAATTCTACCTAATTTGATTATGCAACGTATAATCCGTTTACGCGTTATGCGTTGCTCGACTGGATAGAGAATGCATGGTGTTATACAACACAGCAACATCTATCAAACATTTTTCTTCTATAAAATTATGCCCCTATTTCTGAAGATATTTTGTATAGCCCTGCCTCTTTTTATTTGTAGCATCAAACTGACCTTTGTAGCAAATCTTAAGCAATATTTTGTCTCCCTTTCCTGGAGTTTCTATGTATTCTACAGATAGATTTGATTAGGATGTACATATATTATGCTGCTTGAAGTGTCACTGAAATTATTCACTCTTTAAACCTTTTCCAGATTCATCCAGTTCTCATGCTTATAGGGTTTATTATCCTTGGAGGTGAAGGTATGCTAGTTGACAACCTTGAATATTTGGCTCTGTATAAGCTTTTGATCGACAAATTTATTTAACTTGTTTTTGCTAATATAATTTCAGCAATAATGAGCTATAAAGCACTTCCCTTTAGCAAAGAAGTAAACAAATTGATCCATTTGATTCTTCATGGGATCGCTGTTGTTCTTGGTGCTGTGGGAATCTACACCGCCTTCAAATTCCACAATGAAAGTGGAATTGCTAATCTTTATAGCTTGCATTCATGGCTTGGACTTGGCACCATCTCTTTGTATGGGCTTCAGGTAAATTATCATGTCTCAAAAACCTTTATTCTTTCAAAAAGTGACTATGAGAGCGAAAATCTTATTTCCTGAAGGGAACGAAATTCAATAATGATCTGATTATCTTGAAATTAAATTTTGTTATGTGTCAATGATTCATATAGCTGATGGCCGACCCCAAAAAAATGGGATGAAAGCTGTTTGTCGTAGTCGCCGTCAATGATATCAATTATGTTTTATTCTCATGATATGTAAAGACATTCATAAATCAGTGATTTTGATATTACCATGATATGTAAAGACATTCATAAATCAGTGATTTTGATATTACCATGAATAAGAAAATCAATATTGTATCGCTGACTACACAATCCTTTGTGCATGTATATGATAAGATCTTGAATAAACATAAGCAGCATAACTTTTGGCATGATACAGTGAAGTTGACATAGCAGTTTCTTTATCTCTATTCGCTACTGAATATCCTTTTGCCATAGCTATGATCAATATCGTTTGAGCACATACATAAGAAGATCTTATAAGATATGAGCTTTATTGCAGATGATGGGTGGTGAATAACAAGTGCTGGTGATTAAGAATAAATAGTGCTGGTAGAATCAATCATTATCTAATACCCCATGTATCATCATATGCTAGATGCTTCATATATCCTAGATATTGCAGAAGGATTGATGAACTCTTGGTTTATGTAACAAGTTTCATGCATTTCAGAATAACTATGATATTTTGGTATAGTAAGTTAAGGACTATGGTAGTGAAATGGAAGTCTTATTATTAGAGAGAGCATACTGATGCATAAGGGTGTTTTCTGCTAATATTCGTAGAGAGTCGTCTGCAATTTACCCTTTCAATGAATATATAGGAACGGGCATTTGTTTTAGTTTCTTTCTATCATAGATGAAATATTTATTATATTTTGTCTAGTTATTACTATTATATATTTTCTTTACCATAGATTTAAGCAAAAAACCGAAAGAAAATTCATATTTCATAATTTCAGCATGTGTAACTGATATTAAGTATTCCACATGTATCAAAGTGCCCATAAAGTACCACAAGAGGTTCGAGACTAAAACAAACTGTACAAAATGAAGAACACGTTGCATACTGACAACCTGAAGTGAGTTGTCATAAATGTATAAGGCAGCAAGGGTATCTGTGAAGTGTAATGTCAGATTTTTGCCGATCACAGAAAGAAGCCGCAAGGCACATATTGAAGAACCCTTATAGTTCTCCATTATTAAGCATAGCCGAAACAAGTTGAACACTTTGAGATGGTCTGGTCATTTAAGATTAATCGTCAACTTAGCAACGAGACATTAAGTTCAATAAATCAATAAAAAATGGACGACATATAATTAATGGATTACAACCCTGATTATAGGATCGTTTGTGAATATTGTGTGTTGAAATATTTCTGACATTGTTTTATCTTCAACAAGCTTTACAACTTGTAATTTTCTTTGTCTCCAGTGGATCTTCGGGTTCGTCACCTTTTTCTATCCTCGTGCTTCAATATCCCTGAGGCGCAACGCTCTACCCTGGCACGTGCTGTTAGGGCTCTTTGTGTACATATTAGCGGTGGCTACCAGTGAATTAGGGCTTCTAGAAAAACTCACTTTCCTCCAGAGTGGAGGGCTCCCCAAGTACGGCACTGAAGCCTTCTTGGTTAACTTCACTGCTCTTGTCGTGGTATTGTTCGGTGCCTCAGTTGTTATATCTGCCATTGCCCCTGCTCGTGTTGAAGATCCTCATAATTACAGTACGATACCCGAGAGTTAATTATACATTACTTCATCAAATTTAGATATGTATTGTGAATTATGTTTGGTGAATACATGAGTTATTCATGGGATCAAAATGGAATAAACCTGATGTATGTACCCTGATACATAGAGAGTAAATAATTAATATATATATATATATATACACTGAAATTTTAATAAATCAAACTTCTTACCTGAAACTAACTGTGGATGATATAGAGGGGAGCTGATGGAAGTGATCTCCGAATCAACCGGAGAAGTCCATTCAGATCTACTCGATTCTACAGGTAATTTCAATAACAAGTGTAACCATTATCATTTCACCTGTATTGTTAAGAATTCATGTGCTACTTAAATAAGCTTTAAGTCGAAAAGTTAAACAAGGGGTTCAAAACTTAAATATAATCTTTTGTTACAGAAACGGTATTCTTCAATTGGTGTAATAATCCACATCAAGACTTACACTGTACCAAACCCTTCAGTATACTAACAGTTTACTTGAATTGAAGATGGGGTGCAAAAAATTGAACTTTGGTTTTATATAAGCCTACATCGTTTTAAAACCAAAAAATTCATGCTGAAAAGCAACTAAACACAATATCATCATTCACAACCCCAACACCCTGCTCCCTCTCGATCCAAGCTGGCCATTTCTTCGCTCCCATTTCTCCATCCCCTCGATCCACCGTCCGTTCCCTCCCTTTTCCGCCATCGTTTTTCCGTTCTCTGGTCATCTTCCTCTCTTGCTGTCGTTTGATCACATACTCTTCTGAAATGTACACGTCCATCATGCATGCACAATGCCCAAAATGCCCTTGAAGAGTTGTATTATTTTCAGAAAGAGGATTTTGAGAATTGATGGGAGAATACTGAAACAACCAGGATGAGTATTTATTGGAGAAGCAAAGAGCAGGATCAGTGGGCTTAGCCACACAGATTCCTTCTGTTTTTGGAAGTGGTGATGAGTTTCATTCATTCACGAGAATGCCACTGCAGGTTCGGTTGAAGGCCAAGTGTGTTGTGCAATTTTGTTCTGTTCTCATAATAAGAACAGAATGTAGCTACTTTTAACATGCGCCTTTTTTTATCGACTTTTGCCGTTCATTAGCTTCTCTTTAATGAATTCTTGCGTCATTTTCCCCTTTCAATGTGTATATGATACAATATAGATAGCCGTGTATTACTTAAATCAATGACTATAATTAAATTTGTATCTTAAGCCAGTTCAGATGATAAAGAGAGAAGAATTGGAGAAGATATGTACAAGCTGGTCAATTAAATATCCTGAAAAAAATGTTAGTCAATTGAGGGGGCAGTTTGGTGCATTCCATGGAATTGGGCAGTTGGTTTCAGAACAGTAGAATTAATCACATGGGTTACTGTTCACTTAATGTGATAATGAGCTCTGTTAATTGTTTTGGATATATATTGTGGGAGGGATCTTACTGGAGTAAACAATGGGCTTAATTATAGTCTGGTTCCCCTTGTAATGTGAAGTGTTTAAAATGTGTCATGTGTGTCTTGAATTATGTGACCCTGACCTGCGCACGTTACTTGATCGAGCCCTATTTGCACTATTTGTCGAGCTTCTCAACGAGCTCTTCTGGTTGTTCAAGCTCTCTTTGATATTGAGCCTGTAGGGCAAGCTGATGCCGTGAACCGAGGGCTCAGTTATATAGGTATAGGCTGAGCCCGAAACCCATGGCCTAGGGGTGCGTGGGCGGAGCTCCCGTGATTTGGACCTTATTTGATGCACAAGTACGAAAGGGCATTACTTGAAGCAACTATATATATTGTGCGGAAATTCTGAAAATCTGGGAGAGTTGAGGCTATCGTTTTTTTGTATGAGATTTGGGATGTATGTGGGAATAGGGTTTGAGAGTTTTTCTATGATAACCTCATAATTTATATTATTAGTATATATTGCTTGTCCTTAGTTTGAGGATGTAGGTTGGATTGATTGAACCTTGTTAAATCTGTGCGCTGATTTAATCGCTTCTCTCTATATTTTCGTATTATTTTGTGGTTTTTTGTAACAATATGTACTCATATTTCATAATCATCTTGTTTCTTTTGTTTTGCTTTTATCAGCTTATGCTATATGCAGGGCTTGCTTGTGATGTACAGAAACAAATTAAAGGGAAATAGGAAACCAAAAAAGATAGATTGCAATATGCCATGCAATATAGAATCTGAAATCCCAGGTCCTAAACCTATGGATTCAAATTGGAATATTATGAAAATGGAGGGCCTGCAAATCCATTTACACGTCGTCATATTCCTATCTTTAAACTGTGATATCATGCTGTCATGAAAGCAAAGCCAGGGTGTATCCTGCTGTCCCTGCCTGCTCAAAGCATTGAGCACTTTGCATTCCATTGCAGGCATCAGCTCTTTAACAAACCATCCTACTCCCAGTTCTATTTTCTTACCAGTCGACAGGTAACAAACATTTCGTACCAACATAATGCATGAAGAAGGAAAAATAAACCAAGAGCTTATATGCTCCTCGAGCCGCTCGAAATATCGGCTTATGATCCATCTTTTCTATATTGTTTTACTAGCATTGGCTCTCGTGCAATGCATGGATACAAAATCCAAATTTAAAAAAAATCGTATTAATTTAAAAGTTTATTATTATGAGAAAACGAGGCCTATAATATCACCATAGGTTCAGTGACAAGATTCATGAGGGGTGGAGACCAAGAGGCTATTTGCAAAGTGGCCAGAAGCTTATCGGTAAAACTCCCATCCCATGAATCTTGTCAGAGCCTACAGTGACACTCTAGGTCCCGTTTCCTTTATTATTATATGATATATAAGTTATAAAATTTTATTTTTATGAACTTCATACATAAAATATATGAAGGATTAACGTATAATGCATTTGATATCGGTAAAACTTCCACCCCATGAATCTTGTATTCTTGAAGATATCACCGACCAGAGGAGTGATTCGTTTTGGTAGTCGAGACAAGCTTAGTTCTCGATTCGTGGGGCCTTTCGATATCATCGAGCGTGTTGGAGAGGTAGTGTATCGATTGGCTTTACCACCATTCTTGGCGGGTGTTCATAACGTGTCTCATGTATCTCAACTCCGCAAGTACGTTCGAGATGAGACGCACATTCTAGATCACTCGGAGCTGACACGAAATGGAATGGCCTTTTCTTTTTATTTAATATATGAAGAACGACCAATAACGATCGTAGATCGACGAGACAAAGTCCTCAAGAACAAAGTTATCTCTCTAGTACTTATTTCATGGGGAATCGTTCGCACGGAGAATCTACTTGGAACGTGAAGACGAGCAGAAGTTTCCATACCCATTTTCTTAGATCCGTGTTTTCTTGTCTTTTCTTGTTCCGGGAATTTCGAGGACGAAATTCTTTTGGAGTTAGGTATAATGTAACACCCTAGTGTATGTATACTATATTTGGGGTATTTCAAATCTTGCGACGGATTTCTGATTATTATTGTTTTTGGGTGCGGATAATGCATTTGATAACTGTGATTAGTATCCGACCCGGCCCGCATGTTTGAAACCCATCATGGTTCAAAATTACATCATATTTGCTAATACAGAGAATCCATGCACATCTAGATTCTATACACACACATAATACATCTTGTATCTGCATATCTTTTTGTCACGCCCCGCTTCCCAGAGTACGCAAGATTGGGCACGTGACATAGCCAACCATGGTACCTGTAGGTAGGAAGTATCCATCCACAGTCACATTACGGCTGTAGAGATATCAAGAACAAGATAAAACTATCTAAAAACATGTCCATAATCCAGAATAACAAGAGTCAATAATAAATAAATGCGGAAGCAAATGATCCAATACAAATAACTGAACGGTATGTCCCATAATGCGGGCTCACATCAAGAAATAAATGCAGGAAATAAAACTAACCACTACTGAACTCACAACTCAGCCTGCTTGCTGAGATACTCCTGCTCGGACTGCGACAGCGGTACAGAATCTGGGCCATGCAAAACCCAGACGTCAGCGCGTCATGTCAACAAGTGAATCTAATATGAACAATGTAACATGCCATGCAAAAATAAACATGAATAAAGCAATAATGTGAAACAAGCAGTGCAGGGTAGTGTGCAGTCGGTAACTAAACTGTTCTATCAGGTTTTCTATTCTAAAGTCTTTGAAATCAATTGATGAATCGTTGATGTAACTCAATAGTATCCCGTACATACCCGAGACCACGGCCACAATATTCTCGGCTGCAGCCGAGACATGCCGCTAGGCACAAAACAAGAATGTGTACACTCGATAGTATCCCGTACATACCCGGGACCACGGCCACAATATTCTCGGTTGAAACCGAGATATGCCGCTAGGCACAAAACAGGAATGTGTACACTCAGGGCAGGTAGTGAACTATCGAGTTACAAGTCAGGTTCCACCTTTGATTTCCCCATACCCCCAAGTTATATGTGCAAGTCAAGTCAGGTATTCAGTAATCAAAAACTAATGCCAACACAGGATCAGGTAAAAGCAGGTTTGTCTGGATAGACAACAGGAACGGTCCATAAGGACTACATGTCAGGTTTGTTGGCATTAGACACGAGATCAGGTAACAGGTCGGGTCATGGTACATCAGGTCAAGTCAACAGTAAACGGTACCATGTCAGGTGTATCAATATATACCATGAGTAACAAAGTCAAGTCAAGATGTAACAATATCGTGGGTGTGCTCACAAACAGATATATAAACGAACAGGGTATTTAACAACATGAAATAAGCAATGGATTAAATAATAAGCATGTTTCATTTAATCACAAGAGTGCAGTAATATAATGCAGCCGTTTAAGTATGTTAACAGGTTTAAGCACCCTTAGCGGTGCAATAGTTTAGGTATTGGTGCAATACAGTTATATCAAGCCTTTGAATACGAATGTCCGAATAGAACTACACGGGTAAGTGCTACCATCTATTAAACAGTAAAATGTGATTAACAAGTAAACTTGGTTATTAGGGTTAAATTGACAAACTGTAAATTTTATGTTAACTGTAAAATGATATAATGCCATATTGCAACCAAAATGGGAAAACGACTATACCAAGTTAAGTTTTACAGGTTTAGTGTGTCAAAGCATATATAAATATAATGTATAGCATGTAGCAAGGGATACTTGCCCCGACGGGTCGCGAACCGGGAAAAACGGAACGTAACGTCGGCGGGGAAACACGCAACGAACGCACGGTTCACGGATTGAACCCAAACAACGAACCAAGGGACCTCACGGGTCAGAGTACTCCGCTGGATCGTCGGGACACGTCGCCGGCACGGCCGGATTCCGGCGAGCACAAAAACAGTAAATAGGGTTTCGAATGGGTGTAGATCTTGGAAAGAAGGAAATGACCAGAGAAGAAGAAGATGGGGGAATACTTACTGGTCCAGAGGGTACTAGCGACGACGGTGAGATCGACGGCGGCGAGGACGGCGTCTCCGGCGATCTGCAGAAACTTCCAGCAACTGTTTTCAATTCTGGAAAAAGAAGAGAGGAAGGGAAAGGTGGAGAGATACCTACATGGTGTCTAGAGGTGGTTGGGGTTCGTCGGCGACGGCCGGGGGCGGCGCAGGGGGTCGCAGTGACGTCTCAGGCGACTGCAGGGAAGTCTGCTGGTGGCCGCTGTCGTGCAGGGTGCGCGGGGAAAAGACAGGGTTGAGGTTGAGAGGAGGAGGCGGAGGCGAGGGTGACGGTGACGTTGGCGCCGGCGTCGGGGCTGCGGCGGCGATGGTGAAGGCGGCTAGGGTTGAGGCTCGATGGGTTCTGCTCTTCTCTAGCGTTCTGGAAAATATTGTGGGGAAAAATATAGATAAGGGAGAGAGAGAAAGAGAGTTAGAGAGAGAGAGATAGAGAAAGATAGAGAGAGAGAGGAAGAGAGATAGGGAAAGTGGGGCCCATGGGTAATACGCCTCCGTGATTGGCCAGAGGAAGTGGTTAATGGTTAAAGAAAAAATATATTAAAGATTTAAAAGATTCAATCAGTAAAGATTGTATATTAAAGAAATATTATATGGTTTTAAATATTATATTAATTTGGGATTTTGGCGCTAAATGAAACATTTACAAATCGCGCTCGGGTTGGGTCCAAAAATTCAAAATTTAAATAATAGGATTTTAAGCGGGTTCCAAATTTTAAAATGAGGTGTTTTATGATTAAAAAGCATACCCCCAAGTCGGACACCTGTACACGCGCGTAGCCGTCCAAACTCGGCCGTTTCACCGAACGGGACGAGAACTCGATGCACGGACGCTACCACGAGGCTAGGGGTGTCGAGTAGGCCAAGGTATATATTTTTAATTTCATTTTAGATGCTAAAATTTGTTATATGCAGAAATGACCTTTCCAGATAAAATTTTACAGTAAGTGACAAACAGGCAAGCTAAATTAAATGAGTACTATCTAATGCTCAACCAGTAACAGAAAATAGTAGTATTGGGCTCGGGTGTTACATTATACCCAACTACAAAAAGAATTTCGTCCTCGAAATTCCAAGAATACAAGATAGAAAACTACAGAAAAAGGTGAGGAAACTTCTGCCGGATCTCATCTTCTCGTTCCCAAGTGGACTCTCCATGCGATCGATTACCCCAAGAAACAAGCACAAGGGAGATAACCTTGTTCTTGAGAACCTTTTCCCTTCGATCCACGATTTCAACCAGTCGCTCTTCAAAAGTCAAATCTTCTCGTACTGTTAATTCCGAATGATCCAAAACGTGTGTTTCATCTCGAACATACCTTCGTAGTTGAGATACGTGAAACACATCGTGCACACCTGCCAAGGACTGTGGTAATGCCAAACGGTACGCTACCTCTCCAACACGCTCCAATATCTCAAAGGGTCCAACAAATCGAGTACTAAGCTTTCCTCGACTCTCAAAACGAATCACCCCTCTAGTCGGTGATATCTTTAAGAATACCATATCACCCACGGCGAACTCTAGAGGTCTTCTTGATGTGTCAGCCCAACTCTTCTGTCGGTCTTGTGCTGCCTTCATATGCTTTCTGATAGTGTTAACCTTCTCGACTATCCGTACAACCAAATCTGGTCCCAATAATCTTCGTTCATCGATATCATCCCAACAAACAGGTGAACGGCATTTACGACCATACAAAGCTTCAAACGGAGCCATCTGGATAGTTGCCTGAAAACTGTTGTTGTAAGAAAACTCCACCAAGTGTAGATGATCCTCCCACGAACCCTTGAAGTCCAACATGCATGCTCTCAACATGTCTTCAAGAGTTTGGATCGTTCTCTCCGATTGACCATCAGTTTGAGGATGATAAGCGGTGCTAAACTTCAATCGAGTCCCCAAACTTTCCTGTAAACTCCTTCAGAAGTGTGATAAGAACCGAGTGTCCCGATCAGACACGATGCTCACCGGTACTCCATGTAATCTTACAATCTCCTGCATGTACCGCTCTGCCAAAGTCTCCGTTGATTGACCAACCCGGAAAGGAATAAAGTGAGCAGCCTTGGTCAACCGATCAACAATCACCCATACTGCATTGTTGCCCTTTGGACTCCACGGTAAAGCCGTCACGAAATCCATGGTTATATGTTCCCACTTCCACTGAGGAATCGGAAGTGGTTGCAATAAACCAGCAACCCTTTGATGTTCAGCCTTAACTTGCTGACACACCAAGCACTTAGCCACAAAGCGAGCAATCTCCCGTTTCATGCCTTCCCACCAGAAATGCTGTCGAATATCTCGGTATATCTTTGTGCCTCATGGATGTACAGAGTAAGCTGAACTGTGTGCCTCCTTCATAAGCTCTTCACGAACATCTCACTTTGGCACACACAAACGGTCATCATACCTCAACGAATCATCTTCATGGATCAATAAATCTGTTCGTAGTCCGGCTTCAACTTGCTCCCGAAACCTTTGCAGTCTAGGATCCTGCGATTGTGCTGCTTTAATTTTCTCAATTAAAGACGACTGTACTTGCAACTGCATCAACTGTCCCGTAGAACGTGGTAGCACAACCTCCAAGTCAAATCTTCGAAAATCTGTAATGATCTCCCTCTGCGTAGTTAACACCTGAATTGCTGGTAACCGACTAAGCGCATCCGGCACGACGTTAACCTTCCCCGGATGGTACTTAAGATCAAGATCGTAGTTGGCCATCAGCTCCAACCATCTACGCTGCCTCATATTCAACTCCTTCTGAGTGAACACATACTTCAAACTCTTGTGATCTGTAAAAACTTCGACTCTCTCGCCCAAAAGGTAGTGTTTCCAAATCTTCAAAGCGAAGATCACAGCCGCAAGCTCCAAGTCATGAGTCGGATAATTCTTCTCATGGGTCTTCAATTGTCTCGATGCGTATGCTACAACCTTCCCATGCTGCATCAAAACACATCCCAATCCTTTCCCAGATGCGTCGCTGTGAATCACCAATCCTCCAGAATTGTCTGGCACGGTCAGAATAGGGGCGGTTATCAACTTCTGCTTCAACGTCTCAAAAGTTAACGCATATTTATCTGTCCATACAAAAGGTACCTCCTTGCGCGTAAGCTTGGTCAACGGCTCTGCCAGACGAGCAAAGTTCTCCACAAATCTCCTGTAGTATCCGGTTAATCCAAGGAAACTTCTTATCTCAGCAACATTCTTTGGAATAGGCCAATCCCGAACTGCTGCAATCTTTTCGGGATCGACGGCGATTCCATCGCCAGATACAACATGCCCCAAGAACTTCACTTCCTCCAGCCAAAACTCGCACTTACTCATCTTCGCATACAATTTCTCCTGTCTCAATGTCTGCAGTGCGATCTTCAAATGCTCAGCATGCTCCTCAAAACTCTTCGAGTAAACCTGAATATCATCAATGAATACCACAATAAACTGGTCCAAGAACGGTGAAAAGATTCGGTGACTCCGAAGGGCATCACTAAGTATTCGTAATGTCCGTACCGAGTTCGAAACGCCGTCTTGCAAATATCTTCTGCTTTCACTCGAACCTGATGATATCCGGATCGCAAATCCAGCTTCGAGAATACCCTCGCGCCACTAAGCTGCTCAAAAGTTCTCCAATGCGAAAGATCGGGTACTTGTTCTTAATAGTCACCCGGTTTAATTCTCGATAGTCGATGCACATCCTTCTCGTGCCATCCTTCTTCTTTACTAGAAGAACTGGAGCTCCCCAAGGCGAGTTACTGCTTCGAATCCAACCCTTCTCAAGCAATTCAGCAACCTGTTTCTTAACTTCTTCCAATTCTACTGGTGCCATTGGATAATACGCTTTAGATACTGGCGCTGCACCAGGAATAAGGTCAATTGCGAACTCCACGTCTCGCTTCGGCGGTAAACCCGATATATCTTCAAATACGTCCATAAAATCGCGAACAACCGCCGGCTCTTCACTACTATCGACTTCCATTGCTGCAAGAATACTGTTTGTCGGCCTAGCTCTAAACTCGACTGGCCCGACAGAACTGCTTCCTCCAGTGAAGGTAAACTCGGGATGTCCGGGAATCTGGAAAATTACTTTCTTTGCCCTACAGTCAATGTAAGCGTGGAAAGTGCCAAGAAAATCCATTCCCAAGACGACTTCATAGCTGCCCGTATCTATCACCAAGAAATCTGCAAAGAGTTCCCGTCCGCACACAACAACCGTACAATCTGTACACTCCCTACTAGATATGATTTTTTCATTCCCAGTGTGTATGTCCCGGAAACTAGACAGGGTCGTGCAGGTAATTGAGTGTGTAGTTATAAATTTGGATGACATAAAACAGTGGGATGCACCAGAATCAAATAATGCCAATGCGGGAAAACTATGAACGAGTAAAGTACCAGAAACAACTTCTCCTGATGCCTTAGCTTGCTCAGCTGTCAAGGTAAAAGCTCGAGCCTGATTAGGTCCTTGAGTCAGCTGTTTCTGCCCTTGGAACGGTCTCTGCGGAGGCTTCTGAGTATCATCTCTCGTGCGAAGCTTCGACGGACAAGCATTAACAGCATGATCTGCCGCTCCACAAACCAAACATAGTCCCAGCCTCCTTCGACAATCCTTTTGCATGTGGCCAGGTAAATTGCAGTAGTTACAATTCATGCTCTTTCTTCGATCAACAATCACAGGCTTCTTCATTGGTGCTACACCACGACGGTCCACTGGAATACCCTTGCGACCATGAGCTCGGTTAGGTACAAATGCAGGCTTCCTGGCCGCAACTGCTGTCTGCTGCAAGCTCCCTTTCATCCCAGATAAACTCTGTTGTTCCCGAGCTGCCGTAAGAACCTGTGAGAAAGTGGTCAAACCCAGGGAGACAATCTGCCTCTGGATGTCCACATCCAAGCTGCGCATGAACCTTCGTGCCCTGTCTGCAACGTTGGCGACTAAAGGTCCAGCGAATCTGCTGAGTCTCGTCCACTCTGCTGCATGCACGTCCACGGGTGCTCCATTCTGCCTTAACCCAATAAACTTCTCTTCCATTTCCTCCCGTGCAGTCCGCGGAAAGAACTTCTCCAGGAAACTCTTAGAAAAATCCGCCAACTTGATCGGCTTGGGCAAGCGGTTCTCTTCCACAAGCCACCACTCTCGGGCGTAATCTACTAACTGAATGCGTACCACATCAACCCTTTTGTCCTCTGGAATCTGTGCCGCAATCAGCAAATTCTCCGTGTCGACTAGCCACTGCTCGGCTGGTAACGGCCCCTCCAAACCAGTGAATGTAGACGGACCCAAACGTCTGAAATCTGCCACGGTCCCTACTCGGTCAACTGGTTTAGCTCCAGCGTTGTTTACAGACTGCTGAACGATCTGCAAACCTTCCTGGAACGAGTCTGCTTGCTGTTGGATCAGCTCGGTCTGCCTCTTCTGATTTTCCAGCATTCCTCTTATTACTCCAAGCATGGCGGCTTCGTCCACACGCCTCTGGTATGTCTTGAAATTCTTATCTGCCATATTCCTGAAATCAAGAACACCCAAAATTAGCATGATGATAGATTCAATATATAGATCAAGGCTAGAACTCCAAGATACTTAAATAGAGTACCGCATTGTAACTATGCCGCGGTATCATAGCCACAATTACTTAATTCCACCAAAGTCACCTAAGTCCTAGAGATAACAAGAAATCAGGTTTTTCGAGCCGACATGCAAAGTAAGTTTGCACGTCGCAAAAGATATAATCAGGAAGGATGTGATTCAAGAATGGTAAACGGCAAGGTGGCAGGACATGTTTCTTAACACGGGTATTCTGATTCGTGTATTGGGTACAATACCCAACTACAAAAGAATCAACCCAACTAACCTATGGCTCTGATACCAAAAGAACCATGTCACGCCCCGCTTCCCAGAGTACGCAAGATTGGGCACGTGACATAGCCAACCATGGTACCTGTAGGTAGGAAGTATCCATCCACAGTCACATTACGGCTGTAGAGATATCAAGAACAAGATAAAACTATCTAAAAACATGTCCATAATCCAGAATAACAAGAGTCAATAATAAATAAATGCGGAAGCAAATGATCTAATACAAATAACTGAAAGGTATGTCCCATAATGCGGGCTCACATCAGGAAATAAATTCAGGAAATAAAACTAACCACTACTGAACTCACAACTTAGCCTGCTAGCTGAGATACTCCTGCTCGGACTGCGACAGCGGTACAGAATCTGGGCCATGCAAAACCCAGACGTCAGCGCGTCATGTCAACAAGTGAATCTAATATGAACAATGTAACATGCCATGCAAAAATAAACATGAATAAAGCAATAATGTGAAACAAGCAGTGCAGGGTAGTGTGCAGTCGGTAACTAAACTTTTCTATCAGGTTTTCTATTCTAAAGTCTTTGAAATCAATTGATGAATCGTCGATGTAACTCAATAGTATCCCGTACATACCCGGGACCACGGCCACAATATTCTCGGCTGCAGCCGAGACATGCCGCTAGGCACAAAACAAGAATGTGTACACTCGATAGTATCCCGTACATACCCGGGACCACGGCCATAATATTCTCGGTTGAAACCGAGACATGCCGCTAGGCACAAAACAGGAATGTGTACACTCAGGACAGGTAGTGAACTGTCGAGTTACAAGTCAGGTTCCACCTTTGATTTCCCCATACCCCTAAGTTATATGTGCAAGTCAAGTCAGGTATTCAGTAATCAAGAACTAATGCCAACACAGGATCACGTAAAAGCAGGTTTGTCTGGATAGACAACAGGAACGGTCCATGAGGACTACATGTCAGGTTTGTTGGCATTAGACACGAGATCAGGTAACAGGTCGGGTCATGGTACATCAGGTCAAGTCAACAGTAAACGGTACCATGTCATGTGTATCAATATATACCATGTGTAACAAAGTCAAGTCAAGATGTAACAATATCGTGGGTGTGCTCACAAACAGATATATAAACGAACAGGGTATTTAACAACATGAAATAAGCAATGGATTAAATAATAAGCATGTTTCATTTAATCACAAGAGTGCAGTAATACAATGTAGCCGTTTAAGTATGTTAACAGGTTTAAGCACCCTTAGCGGTGCAATAGTTTAGGTATTGGTGCAATACAGTTATATCAAGCCTTTGAATACGAATGTCCGAATAGAACTACACGGGTAAGTGCTACCATCTATTAAACAGTAAAATGTGATTAACAGGTAAACTTGGTTATTAGGGTTAAATTGACAAACTGTAAATTTTATGTTAACTGTAAAATGATATAATGCCATATTGCAACCAAAATGGGAAAACGACTATACCAAGTTAACTTTTACAGGTTTAGTGTGTCAAAGCATATATAAATATATTGTATAGTATGTAGTAAGGGATACTTGCCCCGACGGGTAGCGAACCGGGAAAAACGGAACGTAACGTCGGCAGGGAAACACGCAACGAACGCACGGTTCACGGATTGAACCCAAACAACGAACCAAGGGACCTCACGGGTCAGAGTACTCCGCTGGATCGTCGGGACACGTCGCCGGCACGGCCGGATTCCGGCGAGCACAAAAACAGTAAATAGGGTTTCGAATGGGTGTAGATCTTGGAAAGAAGGAAATGACCAGAGAAGAAGAAGATGGGGGAATACTTACTGGTCCAGAGGGCACTAGCGACGACGGTGAGATCGACGGCGGTGAGGACGGCATCTCCGGCGATCTGCAAAAACTTCCAGCAACTATTTTCAATTCTGGAAAAAGAAGAGAGGAAGGGAAAGGTGGAGAGACACCTACATGGTGTCTAGAGGTGGTTGGGGTTCGTCGGCGACGGCCAGGGGCGGCGCAGGGGTCGCAGTGACGTCTCAGGCGACTGCAGGGAAGTCTGCCGGTGGCCGCTGTCATGCAGGGTGCGCGGGGAAAAGACAGGGTTGAGGTTGAGAGGAGGAGGAGGAGGCGAGGGTGACGGTGACGTTGGCGCCGGCGTTGGGGCTGCGGCGGTGAAGGTGAAGACGGCTAGGGTTGAGGCTTGATGGGTTCTGCTCGTCTCTCGCGTTCTGGAAAATATTGTGGGGAAAAATATATATAAGGAAGATAGAGAAAGAGAGTTAGAGAGAGAGAGAGAGATAGAGAAAGATAGAAAGAGAGAGGAAGAGAGATAGGGAAAGTGGGGCCCAGGGGTAATACGCCCTCGTGATTGGCCAGAGGAAGTGGTTAATGGTTAAAGAAAAAATATATTAAAGATTTAAAAGATTCAATCAGTAAAGATTGTATGTTAAAGAAATATTATATGGTTTTAAATATTATATTAATTTGGGATTTTGGCGTAAATGAAACATTTCCAAATCGCGCCCGGGTTGGATCCAAAAATTCGAAATTTAAATAATAGGATTTTAAGCGGGTTCCAAATTTTAAAATGAGGTGTTTTATGATTAAAAAGTATACCCCCAAGTCGGACACCTATACGCGCGCGTAGCCGTCCAAACTCGCCCGTTTCACCGAACGGGACGAGAACTCGATGCACGGACGCTACCATGAGGCTAGGCGTGTCGAGTAGGCCAAGATAGATATTTTTAATTTCATTTTAGATACTAAAATTTGTTATATGCAGAAATGACCTTTCCAGATAAAATTTTACAATAAGTGACAAACAGGCAAGCTAAATTAAATGAGTACTATCTAATGCTCAACCAGTAACAGAAAATAGTAGTATTGGGCTCGGGTGTTACACTTTTAATAATATAAATAATAACCAAATAATATATTTTAATATCTAGCATGACATGTTATCATACTTTATATCATATGTTTGCATCAACACATCATGTTCATGTCCAAATTGCTAAAACAGACCCGTTTGGATCACTACGCATATTTATGTAGATCCGTACTTGGGGGTATGCATTTTTACTGACCGGGTATCGCATTATGGTTTTAACTTATACGTATATTCTCCATATTTTAAAACTAGATTTTTAGAAGAGACCCGGATATTTTTCGGAGTAATTTGATATTTAGATGTTTAAACCTAAAATATATATTATAATATTCTTTTCAAAACTAAGAGTTCATAAAATAATATATATATATATATATATATATATATATATATATATATATATATATATATATATATATATATATATAAAACTAAATTATTATATCTTTTCTCTCTAAGTTCGTTTCTGTCTCTCTCTCACCAAGCCTCTCTTTCTCTACCTCTTTGTCTGTCTCTCTGAATGTATATAATTAGATTATTAACCTAATATTGAAACACCCTCACCTCTCTCTCTCCCCTCTCTGTTTCCTTTTCTTTTCCCCGCGACGAGAAAACCCTAGCCCTCACGTCGCCTTCGCCAATCCCTCGTCGTGGACCTCACCCCGACCTCATCACTTCGCCACCCTCATCACAACCTTCACCGCCTCCGCTTACATCTTCCCTCTCTATCCCCGAGAACACACAGCCACCCGACGACGCCAACCCAAGAACCCCGACGCCTGCATCTTTCCCGTCGCCATCACCTTCACCCCCGCCTTCACCTCCTCATCCCTCTCTCCTCTCCCCAACACCCTGACCACCACCACCACCCTTGACAACCCCGACGACCACAACAGCCACCCGAGAAACCCACTGCCCCTCGTCGCCGACGGCAACCCACCATCATCGCCGTCACCTCGCTTCTGCTCTCACCACCCCAGAACCCAGAATCGAGGAGCCCCCATTCTTCTTCTTCCTTTCTTTCTTTCCTTCTTGCTTACTTGATTTTCCGGCCGTCTCACCGGAGTCGCATGCGTCACCGACGATCCAAATGACCCAATCACCGTCGCCGTCCAGCCTTGTCACCACGTCACGTCACTGATCAGTCAGGCCCAGTCCTGCATGCGTGAGTTGCATTGCGATGTTATTCCGACGTCGAACGTAGCATCCGTATCTTGACGTGAGATTCGATCAGGCAAGTTTAACTTGCAACATGCTATGTTATATTATATCAATATCTATATGAATAAAAATAGTGCATGTGTTTTATTATACAGCAAATGTTACAGATTTACAGTTTTACGATATCTGTTCGTTTCCATACTGAGAATAGCATATCTAGTTGCATGCCGGAACATCATGATATCATTATACTACTACATCAGTACAACATGTTATCTAGTTTGCATCATACATAGTCATAGATATATAATGGTTATTACAGATAGATACATATGCATTCTGACATCATTTTTGTTTACTGTGTTCCGATATCGATTACAGTTTCACATTTGGCATTTATGTGGCTAATAAACATCACATGACATGTTCACGACACACTACTTGACTTGTTACTTGGATCTTATTATTAATGCCAACAATCCTGACTTGTTATCCTGATGGACGTGATTTGTTGTCTATATAGACAAAACCTGTACCTGCTTGATCCTGTGCTGGCATTAGATTTACATCATCAATACCTGACTTGAACACAAAACCTGGGGAGTAAGAGGAAATCAATAATGAAACTTGATTTATAACTCAACAGTTCGATACTTATATTGATCAGTCTTTACGGGTTCGGCCAGCCCCAGGATGCTGCTGCTGACATCATTCATTTGTACATGTTACCTATTTACTGCCTAGCGCCACGTCTCGGATTCAGCTCGAGAATCTTGACCGTGGTCCCGGGTACGCACGGGATACTATTGAATTAAATCGACGATTCCATTAAATTGATTTCAAAGACTTTTAGAATAAATAACCTATAAGCACAATTTTAGAATACACATCACACACCCATACATACACATACATCACTGTTCATATCTATGTTATTCATTTATATTCATATTTACTTATATCGCTATATCCTGATTATCACTATTATTTTGATATTATGACACACTGACGTCTGGATTTTGTATGGCCCAGTTCATCTACTTTTATTACAGGCAGATCAAGAATATATTGGCAATCAAGCCGAGCAATGAGGAATTGAACATGTATTATATTAGAGATGTTTAGTTTGTTTATTTCCCTAGTTTATTTCCTTTGATGTGAGCCCATATTGGGACATGATTCATATTTTGCTTATTGGATCTTGATTCGTTTCCGCTACATTTGTTTCTTGATTTTATCTACTGTGGCAGATGGACATGTGTTAGCTAGATTTTATATTTTACCGTTCTTGTTATCCGCTTGACAGCCGTAATGTGACTGTGGAGGGATGATTCCTAACAAGTAGCATGGTTGGCTCTGTCACATGCCGTGTTTACGTATTTTGGAAAGCGGGGCATGACAGAAGTATTGGGTCTGATCCAACCTTTCTTCAGGAGTTCGTCTAACTGAATACGGATCTCCTTCAATCCCTCCAGACTTAATCGGTATGGAGATTTGATTACAGGTTATAAATCAATACTGAATTCAAGAGCTTAATTGGGAGGCAAACTTGATATGTCTTCAGGGAACACATTCTCGAACTCCCGAATTACTTCAGGCTTTTCTTCTTTAGCTGGTAGGGAGAACACTTCTGCATTCTTCGGCTTGGCACGGTAGCTTCCTGGTTCCAAGGTTCTGTCTCCACTTTTGAAATAGAAGACTGAGTGATCTGGTATCTCAAACACTACTCTCTTTTGACGGCAATCAATAGTAGCATAAAATACTCCCGGCCAATCCATTCCCAACACAATATCGAAATTTGGTATGTCCAGTACTTCGAAATTTGCGTAGAATTTTCGGCCGTAAACTACAATTAGGCACTGATCATATCTCAAAGTTGCTTTCAAGACTCCATTCCCAGAACTGATATTCCAGTTTGAAATGAGTGGCTTCACGGGAATCGCGTGCGTTCTCACGAATCGTTGTGACATGAAGCAGTATGAAGATTCAGTGTCGAAAAGTGCGAGTGCAGGAAGGGTGGCTACTAGTATAGTACCTAAATTGTATGAGGTTGCTTTTAGATATAGGGAAAAGTATAACGATGCACAAGAATTGAAAAGTTGATGTAGGGTTCCCTAGCACGACTCTTGGGTTTCGAGAGGCATCAACCATGCCGTTTTCAAAAATTTAGCGTGCTAAACAACCCTAGACTAAGAATCTTAACTAGAGAATTAGACATAACCAAGCATGTAAACATCTTTACATCTAAGTGAACAAGAAATACAACCTTTGTAGACCGGTCCTTCACTTCAAAAGCTCCGTGTAGTAGTCCCTTCGCTCCAAGTAGTGATCTCCCGGACTCTAGTAAGGCTCCACAAGGTGAAATGAACAAATTTGCTTGAAGTCTTCGAGGCCGAAGATGATCTACGTCGAGGAGATACTAACTCAAGCTACCTCTTCACTAATTAGGAATTAGTGAAGCAAACAACCTAAACTAAATGGCTAATCTAGTGTAGGTTGATGAAGTAGGAATTCTGCTCACTTTAGAAATATTTTTATCACTAATTTTCTTCACCTCCTAAAAACCTAGAGAGCTCTTGGAGATGAAGAAGAAGATGAAGCGGAGAATGTTATGAGTGAGAATAACAACCATGGATGAGATAATATCTCATACTAACTCTTGTAGAGACTTAACCATGGCTAAAGATAATGGTTGTGTTAATAAATATCTTAAGTAAAACAAAATTAGTGGACTAAGTCAATGGTTCCACAAGCTTCAACCATATGCTAATTTCCAACTAATTTTGATTTACCTTAAATAAATAAACACCCTTAATTATCCATGTCATGGTGTGAGTCTCATACACCCATATAGCATGTAATAACAAGCATGACACAATAATATATATCACATATATATTAAATCTGCACTAGTGAGAAATACTTAAGTGAGCTAATATTAGTTAATGTATGTTAATATATCAAATATATATTTGTATATTAAATTATTAAATCAACACTTGATTTAATAATCCGGCTATATCACATATAACCGACTAATATCATTTGTATCAACTTATCGAATCAACACTTGATTCGATAACCCGGCTATATCACATATAACCGACCGATATCACATATCGCGAGAATAGAATACGGTATCACATACACGTATTAATCTCGGTCCCACACATATCACATATGTGCTCCTACTTCGTTTCGCCTGAGCCAGGAAATCTCTGTGTAGGACTCTAAAGACTCGTTAATACACCGGCAGTAGGTGATGATCATATCAGTCACCCACAAGCCGTCATCGGTACTAGCTGGACGTAACGGCTACCCGGGTATTGAGCGATCAGAAGATCAACAAGCAAGGCTGCTCATACTCCTGTGAATCCAATAAGTAACACTACCGTACAGCCCGGTCTTTTCGTCTGATATATCGCATATCTAGTTTAGGGGTGGTAAACGTCAGACCCCGGTAACTTGATAAGTCATGCCGATGTGAGGCTCATAACGGGTCGAGAAACTACTGATAACACTTACTAGTAAATCTCCATATCAGTCTTGGCCAGGGACTTCCTGTTATAGCCAATTGAGCACAGCGCAACATCAACCCCCAATACCGGGAGAGACGAATCCCCTCCTATCGCTCATTGCCTCCATATGACTTGGGATTGTACCCAAAAACCACCGTTTTGCACGTTCTCTTGAACGTGGTAAGGTAAAAATCAAAGCACAGTGGGAATCACACAAGACTCTATGACGATATCGGGTCTACATACTAACATGTACCAGTGTCACCAGAGAACTGCTATCTGACGCTAGGTATAATACCATCTAGGAGTTCTCGGCGAGTCATATTCAGTGTATCCAGTCTCCATTGAGCACCCGTATACCATCTTTGATGTCAAACACCAATGGATGTGGGATATCCATCGCCCATCATATGGGTCAAGAAGCGTATACGCTAGTCTACTTTGGAATATCGATGCCCCGTCTCGATACACCCTCGACTAGGAAAAATTAAAGGATGAACTTATGGACTACCCTGGCCCCACTTGTATGATCTCCATCATAGTCCTGGTAGTCAAGTACACATCCTAAGGGCTTTATCAACATGTGAGAGAAAAACAGTATCACAATACAAGTCTACATGTTAAGATAAAGAGCAACCAGATAGCATACTATCATGTCGAGCAAGAAAGTCCTCTCCATATATGTCCAAGCATTCATTATAATATACAATCATGTACAACAATGGCCTCTAGGGCATACATATAACTAACAATCTCCCACTTGCTCTGAGACCAGTTGTTGTAGTATCTCATACCCAACATCCCGAAGAATCTCTTAAATTGTATCTGGGGAATGGCCTTTGTGAGTGGATCCGCCGTGTTATTCTTCGTATCAACTCTACTGACCTCGATCTCCCGGCGATCAACTATCTCCCGGATTAGGTGATACCGCCTCAGAATATGCCTGGATCGCTGATGGGACCTGGATTCCTTGGCCAAAGCCACCGCTCCATTGTTATCACAATATAAAGGTATTGGATGCTCAATGGATGGAACCACACCAAGTTCGGTTATGAACTTCTTCATCCAGACAGCCTCTTTGGCGGCATCGTTGGCAGCGATGTATTCAGCCTCCATCGTCGAGTCTGCCATGTTTTTTGCTTGGAACTCTTCCAACAAACCGCACCCTCCATTGAGGGTGAATACAAAACCCGAGACCGACTTAGAGTCATCATTATCACTCTGGAAGCTCGAATCGGTAAAGGACTCCATTTGGAGTTCACCGTTACCATACACTAAGAACATTTCTTTAGTCCTTCTCAAGTACTTAAGAATGTTCTTCACAGCTGTCCAGTGATTCTCTCCAGGATCTGCTTGATACCTACTTACTACACCTAGTGAGTATGCTATATCGGGTATGGTACAGAACATCGCGTACATGATAGAGCCTACTGCCGAAGCATAGGGTATCCCTTACATACGAGCCCTCTACAAATTAGTCTTAGGAGACATCTCTTTGGAGAGAGTGATTCCTGAGATCATGGGTAAATTCCCACACTTGGAATCTTCCATACTAAATCTCTTTAGTATGGTGTCAATGTACCTGGATTGGGACAATCCCAACATCCGTTTAGATCTATCTCTATAGATCTTAATCCCCAAGATGTAGGAGGCATCACCTAGATCTTTCATTGAGAATCTTTGTGATAAGAAGAGCTTGACTGAGTGCAGCATAGGAATATCATTTCTTATCAAGAGTATGTCATCCATGTACAATACGAGGAAGACGACCTTACTCTCTGCCACCTTCTTGTATACACAAGGTTTATCTACGTTTTTGACGAAGTCAAACTCTTTGACTACTACATTAAAACAGATGTTCCAACTCGGCGATGCCTACTTTAACCCGTAGATTGATTTAAGCAGCTTGCACATCTTTCCGTTGCTCCCACTATCCACGAAGCCCTCTGGCTGAGTCATGTATACGCTCTCTTCTAAATCACCATTTAGAAAGGCGGTCTTAACATCCATCTGTCATATTTCGTAGTCATGGTATGCAGCGATGGCAAGTAGGACCCGGATGGACTTAAGCATAGCCACTGGAGAAAAAGTTTCATCATAATCCATACCTGGTAGTTGACGAAAACCTTTTGCTACAAGTCTAGCTTTGAAAGTCTTAACTTTTCCATTTACACCAAGTTTCTTCTTAAAGATCCATTTGCTCCCAATGGGTTTTACCCCTTCGGGAGCAACTTCCAAAGTCCATACTTTGTTGGTGTACATAGATTCCATCTCAGATCGCATTGCATCCAGCCATTTCATAGAGTCCCCACTCGTGATGGCCTGCTCGAAGCTAATTGGGTCATCATCTTCCATGATGCAACCCTCGCTCCCACCATCAATGAGAAAACCGAAGTATCTCTCAGGCGGATGAGGAACCCTACTAGATCGGCGGAGAGGCTGAGGTTCGTTGGGGGCTATCGAATGCTCTAGTTCCACTAAATCTTCAGTTGTAGTCTGTGTAGCTGGAATTTCTTCCAGTTCTATTTCTTTGCCACTAATTTCTTTTTCAAGAAATTCCTTTTCTAAAAAGGTGGCATGACGAGAAACCACACCTTTTGTTGCTCACTGTGGTAGAATAGATATCCATGTGAATGTTTAGGATATCTAACAAACTTACAAAGAACTGATCGTGCATCGAGTTTGTCCGGATTTTGCCGTTTGATATAGGCCAGACAACCTCATATCTCAACTCGTTTAAGACATAGTCTCTTACCACTCCATATCTCATATAGTGTTGTAGGCACTGATTTAGATAGAACTTGATTCAATAGGTATGCAGCTGTCTCAAGCGCATTACCCCAAAAGGAAATAGGTAACTCAGTGTCACTCATCATAGAGCGCACCATATCTAATAGGGTGTGATTCTTCCGCTCCGATACACCGTTGTGCTATGGTGTATACAGAGGAGTAAGCTGAGAGATGATCCCATTCTCTTTTAGATAGTCACGGAATTCCGTGCTCAAGTATTCTCCTCCCCGATCAGATCGTAGGATTTTAATACTTTTACCCGTTTTGTTCTCAACTTCATGCTTATATTCTTTGAATTTCTCAAAAGTTTCAGACTTGTGTTTCAACAGGAACACATGTCCGAATTTCGAGAGATCGTCAGTGAATGTAATGAAGTATGAGAAACCATCCCTGGCATGTGTAGACATGGGACCGCATACATCACTATGTATCAGTCCCAAGAGTTCCGTAGCTCTTTCACCGTGTCCAGTAAACGGAGTTTTGGTCATTTTACCTTTGAGACATGACTGGCAAGTTTCATATGATGTAAATTCAAACTGATTTAAATATCCATCTTTATGTAACTTAGCTAGTCGTGTGGTATTGACATGACCCAGTCTACAATGCCACAAGAAGGACTCTGTTACCTCATGGAAACTGAATAAAAAAATATAAAAGCAAAGGGAAAAGTCCCCAAATGGAGCACCACGTGCCCACACGTGATAGGCACTGCACTGGAGAAAGCAAGGCTGAAATTGAGGCTAAAATTGAGCCTCACATGCAGACACGCGACCTTCTATATACAAAGTATATACGCGCCTGAATAAAGCAAACAATTGGACAAAAAAATACTCATGTGATAATACGTGACACCTTTTGGTGGGCTTAATTTGGTAGGGTCACGTGCTACACGAGATAGACTCCTGCGCCTTCTGAACCGATAGAAGTAAATTCTAATTAAAAGGGACCAAAAGCCATATTTAGAAAATATTTCCTTGGATCTTTCTAAACAAGAAAGATTACACTCTATAAAACAGAGCGACGTTGGATTAAAAATCCAATGGTGATTAAAAATCACCAATCTACAGAAAAATTCTGTGCAAGGAAATATCTTCCTAAACTTGTTATGAACTACAAAAGAAATATTTTCTGTAAAACAGAAATCCTTGGATTAAAAATCCAACGGTGAATAAAATTCACCGAGTGATCTAAAAAATCATGTTGGTTGATTAGAAAATCAATCAAAATCTCTCAATGAGAGATTTTCTAAACAAATTGATTCCCTTCTTTCTCCTATAAATAAGAGCAAAGAAACACACAGGGAGGAGGGAGGAGACACACGGAGAGAAGTTTTCAAGTTCTGAGAAGACAGAAAGAGAGAGAAGGAACCCCCTCAAAAACTTCAAGTTAAGACAAAAAGAAAAATCCGAGGTAAGAGAAGGAGAAAAACACAGAGAATATCTCATCTCTTTTTCACCTCCATAAGAGTTTAACTCTTCTAAAAAGAACTTAGTTCTTTCTCTGGTTAAGATCTGCAGAAGCAGACCCCCCCACAAGTTGAGAATTTAATTCTCATCGGGGAGATTTTGCCATACAGATCCAAAACCTAGAGGGAGATCTAAGTTCAGAGAATTTAATTCTCCCATAAAAGTATGTAGGAATTTAATTCCTAGGAATTTAATTTCTCTGATGAAACAAGGGTTTAACCCTTCATATGAGAACTTAGTTCTCCCTTATGGTAAAAGATCTGCAGAAGCAGATCTCCTCACAAGTTGAGAATTTAATTCTAATCTGGGAGA
Source organism: Agapanthus africanus (assembly GCA_030015575.1). Classification (NCBI taxonomy): domain Eukaryota; kingdom Viridiplantae; phylum Streptophyta; class Magnoliopsida; order Asparagales; family Amaryllidaceae; genus Agapanthus; species Agapanthus africanus. Next base: position 24,492,954 of record JASDDO010000001.1, read on the forward strand.
TTCTGTCATACAGATCCCAAACCTAAGAGAAAAACTAAGTCTTAATAATCTAATTCTCATAAAACAATGGCCTTGAAAGTCTCGAAACTCAGGATCTCCATGCACGTAAAAGGATTGCACCCAACATGATAACAGCCGATTACGTGCTCCCACGTGAGCGCCTGTGATGAACAAAAGAGAATAATCGAGATTGGCTCACGTGATCACACGTGACCCCATAGTAGTGCTTGGCACTTACAAAGCAAAAAAGGGAATAAATCGGAGGCAGTTCCCACTTTTGGGTTGCCTCACGTGATCTCACGTGACCCAACAGCACTTGCCGCTCAGAAAAGAACAAAAGAATAAACCCAAAGAAGCAGCACTTCAAATTCTTGAAGTTTAACGCTATTTCAAGCGCCTCACGTGACCCCACGTGAGCGCCTCAGAATTTTAGTGTTTAACATTATTTCAAACACCTCACGTGGGAGCACGTGAGCGCTGAATAAATATGTTAGTATTGAACACTTTGGAAGGCTAACATTAGCCAGATTCAGGCCAAATTTTCCAAGGACCATCAATTGAGCCCTGTTCATATCAGATTTTTGCATTTTTATATCGCCCATTCTTAATCACATTGCATATAAGTAGGTACTTTTGATCCATGTCTGCTAAATAGTTGCAGGTTACAGGTTCTCAGCTCGTTACAGTGAAATTCATGAAAAGTTGCTATAAATGTGAGACTACGACCAACAACAGATGAATCCGTATGATGCTGCCTACCAGTTTAAGGAACAAATAAAAATCATTTAGAAACTTTAATGCACAAAGAAAAAGGGTAACACAAGATCCAAGACTTCAACACGGAGCTTAAAGCAAAAGTCCACATCATTCTGCACTGTTGGAAATCTGGAAGGAGATTGAAGAGATTCTGAGAAACCAAGTGAAGAAAACGGAAGATAAAAGCAACATGAAGAAACCCTGAAGAAATGGGCCCATGAATCCACCATATGGCCGCGGAACCGCGGCCAAACAGGCTCTTCTGCCGCGGTTCCGTAGCCATACTCTACACGTGTCAGTGGGGTGTCGGTACTTTGACCCGGCTTTCTTAGGGTAGTTTTGTAAATTCATGTGTGGATCAGAATGTAACCTAGGGTTTTTCCTATCTATAAATAGGAGGGTTCAAAGCCAAATTAGGCAGGCCTTTCTTTATTTTTATGCCTCTCTTTATTTTTTATTCCTCTTTTTAATTTCTAGATCTAAAATTTAAATTCCATTGTAATGCGTTTTTGAGAGGTCATCAATAAAGTAAGCTTTTTTATTTATCTCGCATTCTTTTTATCGTACCTGCAATTTTTTATTGTTAATCCAGTAATAGAAATTTATCCGCTTTTTCCTTATAATGAATTTTATTGTTATCTCTCTAATGAGTGAGTAATTACTCACTTGTTAGGGTAGGAGAGGGAATGTTTGAGAGAAGGAAATCTCTCTCGCTCCTTTTTTTGCCCAAATAATTTTAAATACGGACTCCCGTTAATTCAACCATAATCCGCTCACTACGGCACCCTATCCTACATGATAGCGGTGACTCCCTACCTAGACCGGTTGTGGTTGAATTAACCGGAGCTTAGGGCTAAGAGCCAAGAACGGACGGACAAGGACCAAAAGGAAGAAACTAAGTTTCTTCCCAGTCGTGCTAATCCCCGTTGTTGCCGGTTACCCTAACACCTTTATTCACAACTAAGGTATTGAAAGAAGTGAGAAGATCCTTATTTCGAACTAACCTAATCCTAACCCTAGCAAGCTTTTTATCAACTTATTCTCATTCATAGATCTTAAAACAAAACCCAACTTAATTGGACTTAACTTGTTAGAATATAAAGAAAAGGATTCCTTCTCCCTGTGGATCGACCCGTACTCAACCAGCTAGCTACCAAACGACACCGTCTTGATTGCGGTAAATTTAAACACAGAAAATCTCTAACAATCAAATGGCGTCATTGCCGGGGAGACGGTAGTTTAATTCTTTGTGTAATTTCGGGTTAATTAAAAAAATATATATATAAATATAAAAATTGAAAATATAAAAATAAAATCATCTTGTTATTTTTGATTGGTTTTTGTGCAAATTGTGCAGGTAAGGAAGAAGGACCGGTTCAGATCTGGAGCAAACTCAGTGAACAAATCAAGAAACAGAAGATCTGATCAGGAAGTGGAAAACCAACTCAGCACAGAGACAAAGTCAGAAGATCCAAAATCACTGATCCGCCGCGAAAACGCGGCAGAAGCGCTTGTTTGACCGCGGAACCGCGGTCAAATGGTGACATCAGCAACCCAAAAATCTCTGTGAGTATCTCATTTCTCATCTCTTCTCCTCTGCACTCCTGAAAAAAATTTCCTGCAGGTTTCTTTGCACAGATTCTCTTTCTCCTATCCAATAAATTGTTTTTGTGCAGGATTCTTTGCACTGCTAAATAAAAAAAAAATTTGCAAGTGTTTTAGATTTTTGGTGTGTTATTGCTTTGTATAATTAATACGGAATCTAAGGGGCTATAACACCAATCAAGATTAGGTGGGGATTTCATTACCCTTCCTAAGACCCCAAAAATCACTAAAAGCATATGCATCACCCTTGAGTTAATTAAAAAATATCTAGACCCGGACAACTAAGGACTGTTGTGCTCATTAGGACAGAGGAAGGTTATGGGCATTCAATCGTTTATCTAAACTTGACTTTGTGGTGTCTAGACTAGACAAGTGAGAAAGGTAACTTTAAAAAGCCCGTCTCATGGTGATTTGTGAGCGGAACCCTCCTTTCTTCATTTGTGCTTACCTGACCACAATTGGCGGTGAAGAGGCGATTTAAGGGATATCTCACAACTTGTCACTTTGGAACAGTTAGGAGCAGTCTAGTGGACTTAGAAGACCATAACTCTAGGTTTGATTGTGCATGTTTTAATTGTGATTGTTTGAAGTAAGTTCGTATACATTCTTGCAAAACTCTTTTTAAAAAATAAAAAAAAACATTTTCAAAAATTTCAAAACTCCAAAAATAAACAATTTTTTTATAAAAATATTTTAAAAAATCAAAAAAAAATCACATTCTTTTTCTTCTCCTTTCTCTCATCACATCATGGGTACCCCACCTCGCAAAACTCTTGCCAAACTTTGGTACCCATAACCAGATATTACTTCCTACGGTTCTTGTTTTGGTCGAATTTCTAACGACCCCTCCATGCCAAAAATCGCTTTGAAAGATCTGTCACGCCCCGCTTCCCAGTGTACGGCGAAGTGGACGCGACGAGGCCCGCTACGTATATACTCAGAAGTACATACGCTAAGCGTAACTAAGCAATATAAAGTAATACACAAGAGACAAGAATATAAAAGAACATCAACTTTTATTTATTAACATTCTTTGTACAATGCATGAAAAAGGAAATACATCTGAAATAAAAATGCCTAAACATTGGCATAACAGGAAATGGAAAGTACTGAAAAGAAAAGTGTACAATGAAATTATACTGCTGGGTCTTCGGCAAATTGCTCCAAGTCTTCTTGGGTTGGTTCAACTTCTGCCGGGTCCAGGTCACCTGACGACATTCAAGAAAAGAGAAACAGAATATCGTCAGCGAACAGATCGCTCGGTAAGTTCCAAAGGTAAGAGGGAAGTAGAGATGACAGAATAAGAAGATACATTTTTAAAGTGTAAACTATTGTTGTAATGTTATGTAACGCTGTTGTTTGTAGCTTGGTGCAGAAGAATGCCAGTGTATACGAGGGGAGTCTCACTTGCCAGAGACTAGGGCACGTGTAGTACAAGGAACCGTTATGTCACGGTACAACAGCAATAGGATTCAGGTTAGGTGTATTAATCTGACCACCTCGTGCCACTTTTAACACCTTCCGTACCAATCTACCCCTTAAAGCCCGCGATGTCTTGTTTGTATTGTTATCTTGTAAAATTGTATTGATTGTAAGATTGATTAACTGACTGTCCAAAACCATGATATCTGGGAACGGTTATAACCGTAGAGTCATATAAATGGAATACTGGAATCATGTAGAAGGAATATCCATGGTTCGGTTCAGTCAAGTTATATAGATTGTTAACTGGATTCAGGGATTCATGTATTCATCTTGAGTTGGAATATAAAGAATATAGATTGACTTGATTCATATTCAAGTCAGAAATAGTCAGACTCTAACCCGAGTCAGACTAAAAGAATGTGAGTTGAAGTTCAATAATTGTTAGGGGCCTTATTGTAATTTATAAAACTTGAGGGGTTTTTATACAAAAAGTACTTTTGTATAGATTTCAAAATACACCTCAAGTATTTGTTATTCGTCTTTATAGTTATAATGAGTGTGAATTTTATTTATGTTATTCTAGTGAATATATCCTAATAAAAGTATTAATTGATTTATTTGAAACTCAGGGTATTTAAATTTGTAATTTTAGAAAAAATGTGGAAACTTTATCTTATGATAAAATAGGTGTTTAAATGATAATTATATATATTAACACATGAATAATTTTAAATAATTATTTTATTTTCCCAAAATCTCATTTTTCTTAAATGCCGTATTTTAAACCTTTCGAGACTGAATGCTCCTTGCAGAGGTCTGAATCTCGCACTACTAGCCCGCGGGTGCACGATGAACCATACTATCCCTAACGGGCTCCCTAAAGGTGGGTTGCAGCGGCGTTTTGCTTAGGTTTAATAAATACCATTCATTTAGAAAAACGGTTTTATAAATATAAGGTATTTATTTATAAAAGAGTATAGTTTTCCGTATTTTAGTTGTTAGGGTTTCCTAAGCCAACCAGCCTATTTCTAAGATCTAAACGACAAGTCATTAGAAGCCTCAAATCGCCTCTTCACAGTCAATTGCGGCCAGATAAGTGCCAAGTAAGTGAGAAGGAACCACAGTCGTGGGCCTAATTAAAAACCACTAGCCTTAGTCACACTTGCCTAGACACCACAAGACAGTTTAGATAAACGATTGATGTCCATGACCTATCGTGCTTTCATTTTAAAAGATTCATTTAAAATTGTGTACAACTTAAAGTTTTTAGAAAAGATTTATAAAGAATATGGTATTTTAGTGAAAAGTCCTGTATTTTCGTATTCTACATTTTGATGTTTATCAATTAGGGTTATATTTGTGTGTGTGTAGAGGTAGGTCATTACCTCGTGACTTATTTTAAGGTATTGTGAAGTTTAGAGGTTAAACAAGATATATTAAACTTGAAGGTATTAAAGCGCAAGAATACGGTATTTGAAAACGTTATCATTTCATGTGTGAAAATTCATTCAAATTGATTTCTACAAGTTTATTTATCAAGGTAAACATATTTAGGAGTGAGGGAATTAATTAGAACAAGAAAAATAAACTCTATGGTATTTTTATGAAAAGAATACGGTTTTGCAAAGAAACTATCATTTCATGTGAGAAACTTTATTTAAATTGGTTTATGGGTGATTAATAGTCAACATGAATATGTTAGGGTATTGTGGATTCGGTGACAAGTGAAATTTTGTAGAAAAACCGAATCGGAAATCGGTTTGTTCCGATTTCCGTCGGGTTCCATAAATCCGTATTTTTAAGAAATAGAAAGGTGAGAAGGATGGGACTTACGGGTTTAAACTCTTCTAAAGAGTATAGAGAACTAGGGGGAAGACCGAGGGGTGATTACGTCGCCGGTTGCTCCAAAACGCGTCGCCGGAATTCCGTCAGGGTTTCGCCGGGAACTCGATTTCAAAGCACACTTCTTGTGGAAATTTCAAGAGAGTTTTTCTAGGGTTTTGGAATGAAAAGGTAGAGGGTAGGGGTCTATTTATAGGGTAGCTAGGTAGGGTAGGTGAAGGGTCTTCTTTTATTTTAAAAAAATTATAAAAATTTGATAAAAAGCATTAAAATTGACATTAAAATGGTTGTATTTAAAATTCAGAAACTGATCAAATAAATTGGAGTAAATCATGAGTTTCAGAAGACCAAAAGACACCTTTTTCATGTTGGGACCCCGGCCGTCGGCCCAACTCCGGCCGGCGACGCCGGCCGGCCGCCGGCCGAGTTGGCCGATTCCGGCCGATTTCGGCCGGCGTTAGGTCCGGGGTCTCGTGACTAGGCTTTTGGCATGGTTTAAATTTTGGGTTCAGTTCACTATTTGGGTGTTATGGCCTGTGGACTTTTGGACTTCCAGGAATTTTTAAAGAAAAATGTGCTAAAAATAATGTGGGATGTGGGATTCGAACTCTGGTCGCTTGGTTCAGCAGTATAAGGTGTTACCAATGAGCTACAAGCTCTTTCTTGTAATTATTGTAAAGAGATAGATATTTAAAGTGTTATCAGCAACATTAATACTCCAAGTATACTTCAAATTTAATTCAAATTTAGGTATACAAAAATTGGAGTTGTTACAATCTACCCTCCTTACAAAAATTTCGTCCTCGAAATTTACAACTTTTATTTGAGGACTAGTTTACAAAAAGGTGCGGATATCTTGCACGCATATCATCTTCCCTTTCCCATGTGGATTCTCCTGGAGTGTCTTTTCTCCACATTACCCGGACCAAATTAACTTCCTTGTTCCGAAGTGTCTTCACTTTTCTATCCAGGATCTCCACAGGTTGTTGCTCACAAGACAAATCGGGCTGTATAGTGAGCTCAGAATGATCAAGTACATGGCTGGGGTCACTCACATACCTTCTGAGTTAGGATATGTGGAACACGTTATGCACTCCTTCCAATGATGGTGGAAGCGCTAAACGGTACGCCACTTCACCGACTCGTTCGAGTATGTCGAACGGTCTAATGTATCTTGGACTCAACTTTCCCCGTCTTCCAAATCGGATCACTCCGCGGTTCGGAGATATCTTCAAGAATACATGGTCTCCTGGCTGGAACTCCAAGTGTCGTCTCTTTGCATCAGCCCAGTGTTTCTGTCTATCCTGTGCTATGCGCATTCTTTCTCTGATAGTACGAACCACATCAACGGTCGCTACTATCATCTCTGGTCCCAGAAGTTCCCTATCTCCGATGTCGCCCCAACTTAATGGCGATCGACACTTCCTTCCATACAATGCTGCAAAAGGTGCCATTCCTATGCTTGCTTGGTAGCTGTTGTTGTACGCAAACTCCACAAGATGCAAGTGATCTTCCCACGATCCTTTGAAGTCAAGCATACATGCTCTGAGCATATCCTCCAAGATCTGAATAGTTCGTTCTGACTGACCATCTGTTTATGGATGATAAGCCGTGCTAAAGTACAGACTTGTTCCCAAGCTAGCTTGCAGACTCTGCCAAAATTGCGATCGGAACCTGGTGTCACGATCGGAGACAATGCAGACCGGTACTCCATGAAGTCTCACAATTTCCTCCATGTACTTCTTCGCTAGTGTCTCAGTTGATTGGCCAACTCGAAATGGGATGAAGTGAGACGACTTTTTGAGTCGATCCACAATGACCCAAATCGCATCGTTACCCTTTGTGCTGCGAGGAAGAGCAGTTACAAAGTCTATTGTGATGTGCTGCCACTTCCATTCTGGAATTGGTAACGGTTGAAGTAGTCCAGCTGTCCTGTAATGTTCAGCCTTTACTTGCTGACACACCAAGCATTTTGCGACGCTTCTGGCTACTTCACGCTTCATTCCATGCCACCAATAATTCTGACGTAGATCCTTGTACATTTTGGTACCTCCAGGATGTACTGAATAGGGAGAGCTGTGAGCTTCTTTCATTAACTCTTCCTGAACAGGACCCTTTGGTACACACAATCTGCTGCCGTATCTCAAAGATCCGTCTTCATGGATGATGAAATCTGTTCTGAGTCCATTCTCCACTTGTTCTCTGATCTTTTGCAACTTAGCATCGCTGGCTTGTGCTGCCTTGATCTGATTGACAATGGTTGATTGAACTTGTAGATTCATCAAACTTGAAACATCACATGGCATGACTAGTTCGATCTCCATCTGGTGTAGGTCTTGCTGAAGCTTCCACTGGGCGGTGAGATTCGTTGCTAATGGTTGGCGACTAAGAGCATCAGGTACTACGTTCACCTTTCCTGGATGATATTGCAAATTGATGTCAAAGTCCGCCATGAGTTCTAACCATCTTCTCTGCCGCATATTCAACTCCTTCTGAGTAAACACATACTTCAGACTTTTATGATCTGTGTAGATGTTCACTCGTTCACCAAGTAAGTAGTGGCGCCAAATTTTGAGAGCAAAAATGACGGCTGCCAACTCCAGATCATGCGTCGGATAATTGCGCTCATGAGTCTTCAGTTGTCTTGAAGCATAAGCCACAACCTTACCGTGCTGATGTAGAACACATCCTAATCCCTTTCCGGATGCATCGCAATGCACTTCGAATCCTTCAGATTGATCCGGTATGACGAGAATAGGTGCAGATGTCAGTCTTGACTTGAGTTCTACGAAAGCTTGCTCGCATGCTTCCGACCACACAAATTCTTCATCTTTTCGTGTGAGCTTGGTCAGGGTTGTTGCTATCTTCGAAAAGCCTTCAATGAATCTTCTGTAATATCCAGCTAAGCCCAAGAAACTTCGAATATCCTTCACTGATTTTGGTGTAGGCCATTCGCTGACTGCTGAAACTTTTGCTGGATTCACAGAAATTCCTTCTCCTGATACGATATGTCCAAGAAAACAAACTTGATTTAGCCAAAACTCGCACTTGTTGTACTTGGCATAAAACTTATGTTGTCGAAGAGTTTCCAGGACAATTCGTAGGTGCTCTGCATGCTCTTTTCGATTCTTAGAATATACCAGGATGTCGTCGATGAAGATGACAACGAACCTGTCTAAATACTCCCGGAAAACTTGATTCATAAGGTTCATTGGTCACTCCAAATGGCATTACTAGAAATTCGTAATGTCCATAGCGAGTTCTGAAAGCTGTTTTGTGAATATCAGCTTCCTTGACCTTCACTTGATGATAACATGAACGAAGATCTAGTTTAGAGAAGACACAAGATCCACTTAGCTGATCGAATAAATCGTCGATGCGCGGAAGTGGATATTTGTTCTTTATAGTAACTTCGTTCAAGGCCCTATAATCGATACACATTCTGTATGAACCTTCCTTCTTCTTCACCAATAGTACAGGTGCTCCCCAACTTGAAGTGCTGGGACGAATCCATCCTTTCGCCAATAATTCGTCCAACTGTGTTCGTACTTCCTTCAAACCTTCCGGACTTAGTCTATAAGGTGCTTTGATCACTGGTTGTGCTCCTGGTACTAAGTTAATACTGAATTCAAGAGCTCGATCGGGAGGCAAACTTGATATATCGTCAGGAAATACATCATCGAACTCTCGAACTACCTCCAGTCTTGATTCTTCCTCTGCTCGAGCTGCTGCAACTACTACTTCCCTTGGCTTTGCTTTGTAAGTACTTGGCTCCAATGTACGGTCTCCACTTTTAAAATAGAAGACCGGATGATCTGGAATCTCAAATACTACCCTCCTTTGGCGACAATCGATGGTAGCATAAAAGGTTCCAAGCCAGTCCATTCCTAGAACCACATCGAAGTTTGGTATATCCAGTACCTTGAACTCAGCATAAAATTCTCGACTGCAGACGACGACTGGACACATGTTGTATCCCATAGTTGCCTTTAGAACCCCATTTCCGAAACTGACGTTCCAGCTGGATACAAGCGGTGATACTGGAATCGCATGGGTTCGGACAAACCGTTGCGACATAAAGCAGTGGGATGCTCCAGTATCAAACAGTGCAAGTGCAGGTAGTGAAGCTACTAAGATTGTACCTAAGGTATATGGGATAGGTTTTAGGTATAGGGAAAATGTGTAGATAAACAAGACTAAAAGATAAGTTTGAGAAGGAATTTACCAGTAATGACTTGGCCAGTGGCCTCAGCTTCTTCCACAGACATCATGAAAGCTTGGCGCTTTGGCACATTCCTCCTGGCCTGAGGAGCATTCCTCGGAACGTTCCTTTGAGCTTGATGGAACTGTCGAGGAGGTGGTGTAGCTTGTGGTCCCCTGGGTGGTGCTGGCAGTGCAAGTCTGGGAGCAGGTGCCTGAAGAGCTGGTCGCTGCTGATAAGTATTTGCTGGCCTGGGTGCAGCAACTGGGTTCTGTCTTTGGGGACAAGACCCAATACCGTGAGTGGCTGAACCGCAGATCAAGCAAAGGCGGTTGGCTCGACGGCAATCCTTCATCATATGTCCAGTTCTCTTGCAGTAGGTGCAAAAGGCTGGGCTAGGACGATGGGTTGGTACTCCAGGTCTCCTTGGCACGAAAGATGGTCTGGACGTGGCTCCACCTGCCATTTGGTTGGCAGGGCGTTTGACTCCAGCAGACTGAGGTCTGCCCCTCTCTTTTATCACTGCCTCATAACTGCGGGCAGCTTCTAGTGCATCCTCATGAGTCAAAAACTTTCCTGTGGCTAGAGCAGCCTTAATCTCTGTGTCCAAACCTTGCTGAAAGCGACGGGCTCTGATATCGTCCGTCGGTATCAAATGTGCCGCGAATCTGTTTAAAGATTGTGTTAGCTGTGTAGTATATGATATCTAAAAATTGAACTATTGTGACATATCTTACCGGCTCAACATGGTGAACTCAGTATCGTATTTATCTACCGATTTGTCCCACATTGATCCTTACTGTAGATGAATAAACTGCTGCTCCATAGCAAACCTGGCAGTCACAGGGAAATATTTCGCGTCGAACTTCTCGCGAAATGTCTTCCATTCAATCGGCTGTACCAGACGGGTTTCTTCCGCATTCCACCAATTGCGAGCATTATCCGTGAGCTGTAGCTTCGCTACACGGACCCAAGCGTGGTCTGGCACTTGAGCTGCTGCCAGATCGTCTTCGATACTTTGTGCCCATTCTTCCGCTTCAAGAGGGCTTCCCTTACCAGAGAACTGCTTTGGGTGCAAAGCTCTGAATTGCTTTACTCCCGGTGCATCGGCTTCAGGACGATTCAAAAGTTGTTGCTGTCCCTCGAGAAGGCTGCGGATCGCCTCAAATAGCATCGTTTGCTCAGTGGGTGGTGCAGGAACAACTGGTGTGAGAGGTAGTGCTGGAGGGGTGTTGTTGACGTTAGTGCTGGTGTTGTTTGGGGAATCCATGACCTTGAAGAAAAATTTAGGTTAGGACAGATTCAAATACATGAAATGATAAGATTCAAGGAATAGGGATTTGCAAGATTCAAAGAACATGAATTGTAAAGAATGTTTTAGTTGCTGGTTCTTGTGTTATATTGCTTAAGTTGTTCACGCAGACCAGAACTGCATGACAGGGATTCATACAGCTCTGACCTGCATGGGCCACCAACAAAACCTGTCACGCCCCGCTTCCCAGTGTACGGCGAAGTGGACACAACGAGGCCCGCTACGTATATACTCAGAAGTACATACGCTAAGCGTAACTAAGCAATATAAAGTAATACACAAGAGACAAGAATATAAAAGAACAACAACTTTTATTTATTAACATTCTTTGTACAATGCATGAAAAAGAAAATACATCTGAAATAAAAATGCATAAACATTGGCATAACGGGAAATGGAAAGTACTGAAAAGAAAAGTGTACAATGAAATTATACTGCTGGGTCTTCGGCAAATTGCTCCAAGTCTTCTTGGGTTGGTTCAACTTCTGCCGGGTCCAGGTCACCTGACGACATTCAAGAAAAGAGAAACAGAATGTCGTCAGCGAACAGATCGCTCGGTAAGTCCCAAAAGTAAGAGGGAAGTAGAGATGACAGAATAAGAAGATACATTTTTAAAGTGTAAACTATTGTTGTAATGTTATGTAACGCTGTTGTTTATAGCTTGGTGCAGAAGAATGCCAGTGTATACGAGGGGAGTCTCACTTGCCAGAGACTAGGGCACGTGTAGTACAAGGAACCGTTATGCCACGGTACAACAGCAATAGGATTCAGGTTAGGTGTATTAATCTGACCACCTTGTGCCACCTTTAACACCTTCCGTACCAATCTACCCCTTAAACCCCGCGATATCTTGTTTGTATTGTTATCTTGTAAAATTGTATTGATTGTAAGATTGATTAACTGACTGTCCAAAACCATGATATCTGGGAACGGTTATAACCGTAGAGTCATGTAAATGGAATACTGGAATCATGTAGAAGGAATATCCATGGTTCGGTTCAGTCAAGTTATATAGATTATTAACTGGATTCAGGGATTCATGTATTCATCTTGAGTTGGAATATAAAGAATATAGATTGACTTGATTCATATTCAAGTCAGAAATAGTCATACTCTAACCCGAGTCAGACTAAAAGAATGTGAGTTGAAATTCAATAAATGTTAGGGGCCTTATTGTAATTTATAAAACTTGAGGGGGTTTTATACAAAAAGTACTTTTGTATAGATTTCAAAATACACCTCAAGTATTTGTTATTCGTCTTTATAGTTATAATGAGTGTGAATTTTATTTATGTTATTCTAGTGAATATATCCTAATAAAAGTATTAATTGATTTATTTGAAACTCAGGGTATTTTAATGTAACTTTTAAATTTGTAATTTTAGAAAAAATGTGGAAACTTTATCTTATGATAAAATAGGTGTTTAAATGATAATTATATATATATTAACACATGAATAATTTTAAATAATTATTTTATTTTCCCAAAATCTCATTTTTCTTAAATGCCGTATTTTAAACCTTTCGAGACCGAATGCTCCTTGCAGAGGTCTGAATCTCGCACTACTAGCCCGCGGGTGCACGATGAACCGTACTATCCTTAACGGTTCCCCAAAGGTGGGTTGCAGCGGCGTTTTGCTTAGGTTTAATAAATACCATTCATTTAGAAAAACGGTTTTATAAATATAAGGTATTTATTTGTAAAAGATTATAGTTTTCCGTATTTTAGTTGTTAGGGTTTCCTAAGCCAACTAGCCTATTTTTAAGATCTAAACGACAAGTCATTAGAAGCCTCAAATCGCCTCTTCACCGTCAATTGCGGCCAGATAAGTGCCAGGTAAGTGGGAAGGAACCACAGTCGTGAGCCTAATTAAAAACCACTAGCCTTAGTCACACTTGCCTAGACACCACAAGACAGTTTAGATAAACGATCGATGTCCATGACCTATCATGCTTTCATTTTAAAAGATTCATATAAAATTGTGTACAACTTAAAGCTTTTAGAAAAGATTTATAAAGAATATGGTATTTTAGTGAAAAGTCCTGTATTTTCGTATTCTATATTTTGATGTTTATCAATTAGGGTTATATTTGTGTGTGTGTAGAGGTAGGTCATTACCTCGTGACTTATTTTAAGGTATTGTGAAGTTTAGAGGTTAAACAAGATATATTAAACTTGAAGGTATTAAAGCGCAAGAATACGGTATTTGAAAACGTTATCATTTCATGTGTGAAAATTCATTCAAATTGATTTCTACAAGTTTATTTATCAAGGTAAACATATTTATGAGTGAGGAAATTAATTAGAACAAGAAAAATAAACTCTATGGTATTTTTATGAAAAGAATACGGTTTTGCAAAGAAGCTATCATTTCATGTGAGAAACTTTATTTAAATTGATTTATAGGTGATTAATAGTCAACATGAATATGTTAGGGTATTATGGATTAGGTGACAAGTGAAATTTTGTAGAAAAACCGAATCGGAAATCGGTTTGTTCCGATTTCCGTCGGGTTCCATAAATCCGTATTTTTAAGAAATAGAAAGGTGAGAAGGATGGGACTTACGGGTTTAAACTCTTCTAAAGAGTATAGAGAACTAGGGGGAAGACCGAGGGGTGATTACGTCGCCGGTTGCTCCAAAACGCGTCGCTGGAATTCCGTCAGGGCTTCGCCGGGAACTCGATTTCAAAGCACACTTCTTGTGGAAATTTCAAGAGAGTTTTTCTAAGGTTTTGGAATGAAAAGGTAAGGGGTAGGGGTCTATTTATAGGGTAGCTAGGTAGGGTAGGTGAAGGGTCTTCTTTTATTTTAAAAAAATTATAAAAATTTGATAAAAAGCATTAAAATTGACATTAAAATGGTTGTATTTAAAATTCAGAAACTGATCAAATAAATTGGAGTAAACCATGAGTTTCAGAAGACCAAAAGACACCTTTTTCATGTTGGGACCCCGGCCGTCGGCACAACTCCGGCCGGCGGCGCCGGCCGGCCGCCGGCCGAGTTGGCCGATTCCGGCCAATTTCGGCCGGCGTTGGGTCCGGGGTCTCGTGACTAGGCTTTTGGCATGGTTTAAATTTTGGGTTCAGTTCACTATTTGGGTGTTATGGCCTGTGGACTTTTGGACTTCCAGGTATTTTTAAAGAAAAATGTGCTAAAAATATTATGGGATGTGGGATTCGAACTCTGGTCGCTTGGTTCAGCAGTGCAAGGTGTTACCAATGAGCTACAAGCTCTTTCTTGTAATTATTGTAAAGAGATAGATACTTAAAGTGTTATCAGCAACATTAATACTCCAAGTATACTTCAAATTTAATTCAAATTTAGGTATACAAAAATTGGTGTTGTTACAAGATCGAATAGACGCGTCTAGGACAAACAATTGGACTCAGCAATCTACTTCGTATCAACCGTTTCAAACATTCACCCCTTTTCATATTAATACCCCTTTTGAGAGTCCAGTTGTAACCCCAAGACCTATGTCTATTGCTGAACGAATTGAACAATCTCGTAGCCGATCTTTCACTCCTTTCCCCACTTCAAATTCTTGGGATCAACAATTCCATTCACTTTCTTATCCAAATGTTGATCCTTCTCTTGTCCAACCATTAAATTCCTACCAGTCCTACCAGAATTTTGCACCTTCCCTAGACATTGCTTCTGAACAGCCATTTAGAAGTTTCCGGTATCCAAACAACTTTGAATGTTTTACTGAAACCCCTTCACATCTCATGTCTAGTCTGGAATAGTCGTTGGAAGATTTTATGGCAGCGTCATGCCAACAGATGATGGATTTGAATGCGTCCATGGCCGTCCTTATATAACCTAGTGACCCGGTAGCTAGTTTCCAACTACCTCCAAATTTTCTAATGTATGATGAGACGGTTGGACAGATTGAGAATTTGAGTGGTGAGAGTAAGCTGTGCACCCTTCCAGATCAAACCTACCCATCCCCAATTGAATCCCATAACTCCGATTTTGAATGTCTATCAAGTGTCCCAAATGATTCACCAGTTGAAAATAGAACGTTTAATGAGTTGTGCGATTTTGTAGTGTTTGATTTACCAGATTGTGAAGGGTCCCTTTCGAGTGAAACCATTACCAATCCTTTTGACCTCTACACCTCCACTCTAGAACCTGAATTGATTGATATCCATACTTTTGATGAGGTGTCTGAGAAATTTAATTTTCACTTGATCGAGAATATTGACACTGGGAATATTTTGGATGATGAACCTACAGATTTGGATGAGTTTCTCTCTCCAATTCAACATCCCGAGTCATTAACTGTTTTCCCGAACTTCATATGCGTCTGGATTTTGATGATAATTGCATGGATGAGATAACTTTTCAGGGGAATTATGAGTATAGTATCGAGGATGAACCAGTTTTGTTTGATAAGTCGGATTTTCCAATTCATCATGTCCCTTCCACTGACTGTGTACACTCTCTTGAACCTTTAACTATTACCCTTCCTAAATCACTCCCCTTCATCCTTTCCATCATTCCAACCGCACAAGAAACCGTATCACTTTCAATGTCTGGTTTACCAAGTTCGACGTACCCATGTTTTCTCACAAATCTTTAGGGATTTGACCTCATTTCTCAGTGGGATGATAGATTAGCACAATCGCTTTTTACACATCGGTCATTACAAAATGTGCTAATTTATACACTCCATTTCCACCCTCCAGTTCGTATTCCACTTCTTTCTCCCACTTTCTCTGATTCTTTTTCTAATCTTCCTTTAATGATAGCGAGTGTTAATGAACCACACTCCGATATTTTGAGTTCGATAATTCTAGAAAAACAACTTGATTTAGACTCTTTTGAGAATAAGGTAGATGAGTCTTACGAGTCTCCTACCTCCATAATTTTTGAAAAATTAAGTGTGTTGAATTCTGGCGCGACACTTATTGACATTGAAACGATCAATCAGACCATCGATGAAAGTTTCGAAGATATTTTCGCCGACGAACTCGCATTCCTAAATGACACGGATTTTGTAATTAATCAACCTCCACCTGAAGAAGTCGAACCACCACCATTTCTTCTTATCCCATACGAGAATGTGACCATTCTTCCTATTCCTAATCATCCACATTCTCGTTTCCGTTCACCATTATTGTTTCGTCTTTACAAATCGAGACGTAAACCTTTTCCATTACACCACTTATCTTTACCCCATTTCTTCCTGACTCTATACAACATGTTCTTCAACCAACCGGTGCGCTTCACTGATAAATTCTTCAAATGGTTGGTGTTGACTTTTGGTCTTTGCAAAGCTTGGCATTGACCGGTAACTTTGACCCCCTTCTTTAAAAGCTTAACATTGTTTAACATAAGTTTGGGGGGGTA
Organism: Agapanthus africanus; assembly: GCA_030015575.1. Taxonomy (NCBI): domain Eukaryota; kingdom Viridiplantae; phylum Streptophyta; class Magnoliopsida; order Asparagales; family Amaryllidaceae; genus Agapanthus; species Agapanthus africanus. The sequence goes on from JASDDO010000001.1 coordinate 24,509,452, forward strand.
TAATTTGGCTCTTGAAAAAAATTTTTACTCAAAGTGGTGAGCCAAAAATAGGTTTGGGGGAGATTTTCACAATCATATTTCATGTCCCCGGTAATAAAATTTTTCTCCCAAGTTTACAAGTTTCTGAGATTTAACAAATGGCAACAGTGAGAACACTGTTGTAAACAAGTTTGGGGGAGGTTTGTGCTTATTTACACATCAATTTGCATCATACTTTGCATAAGCATAAAATTTTCAAAAATTTTCTTTTATAATAAAAGATTAGAAAGTGAAAAATTACATCCAGAAGATTATAAAAATTTAAGAAAATCTAGAAAGTCAGATGTTTTCTTAAACGAAACTAGTAATAAGTAGTTATGAGTCGTTGTTCCAAGGGTTAGTAAGATGAAAGAAGTCACTAATCTGCGGATAAAAATAAGTTTGAAAAATAGTTCTTATTCTAGACGCCAAACATTTGAATATTGATACCCTACTATACGCACTTATATACGTCTTGATACTCGGGATAGTAAAGAATACCTTGAAATGCTCTTGTCTAAAAGCCAAATTATGAAGGAAATTATAAATGGAGTATAAAAGATAAAATGGTGTAGAAAAATGAACACTGGTTTTGTAATCACCAAGGCAGCAATAAAAAAAATATATAGTGAGGGTGCTTCATCACCTAGTGCTTTAGACCAACTGGTTTGGGAGTCACTGCTAAGCCTTAGGTGTTGCAAGACGAGGAAAATACTAAATACACCTAATAAGCAAGTGCATGAGTAATTGGTTGGTTAGTACCTCAAGAAGTATTAACGGTCGCATGAAAAATGTGTGAGAAATTCCATCTAAATATTCATTAATTAAAAAGTACTAAGGTAGATGGACAAGAGTATGATAGCTTGAATTGAATTCTTCCAGTATAGGGATGTTCTTTATACACACGTAAGGGTATATGATCAGTGTTTAGAAGAAAGATAGGAATAAAGAATAAAGACGCTGTTTTATTGAGGGATGATGTGATTTCTAACATTTTTTCATGACTATTAAGATAGAGCACATGACAACCGAAAAGCTAGTGTAGTTGGAAACTCTAATTTTCAAAGTCTTTCTTTTATAATTCTTATCTTTATATGTAACTCTCACAGTCTTTCTTTTATTAGAGGATTTTGTGGGTGTAATCCGCTGAAAACTCTCAGGAGACAACACTCCTCCTACTAGGAAGACCTAGAGGTTTAACGGCTTGTTGCACGAGCTCAGTGCAATCGCGTTCCCCGCGAAAGTGAGGTTAGGAATTTTTTAGAATAAAATTGGCTTTGCTCGGGACGTGCAAAAGATAAGTTTGGGGGTATTTGTTCATATCAAAATTTTGCATTTTTATATCGCCCATTCTTAATCACATTCCATATAAGTAGGTACTTTTGATCCATGTCTGCTAAATAGTTGCAGGTTACAGGTTCTCAGCTCGTTACAGTGAAATTCATGAAAATTTTCTACAAATGTGAGACTACGACCAACAACAGATGAATCCGTATGATGCCGCCTACCAGTTCAAGGAACAAATGAAAATCATTTAGACATTTTAATGCACAAAGTAAAAGGGCAACACAAGATCCAAGACTTCAACACGGAGCTCAAAGCAAAAGTCCACATCATTCTGCACTGTTGGAAATTTGGAAGGAGATTGAAGAGATTCTGAGAGACCAAGTGAAGAAAACGGAAGATAAAAGCAACATGAAGAAACCCTGAAGAAATGGGCCCATGAATCCACCATATGGCCGCGGAACCTCGGCCAAACAGGCTCTTCTGCCGCGGTTCCACGGCCATACTCTGCACGTGTCGGTGGGGTGTCGGTGCTTTGACCCGGCTTTCTTATGGTAGTTTTGTAAATTCATGTGTGGATCAGAATGTAACCTAGGGTTTTTCCTATTTATAAATAAGAGGGTTCAAAGCCAAATTAGGCAGGCCTCTCTTTATTTTTATGCCTCTCTTTATTTTTTATTCCTCTTTTTAATTTCTAGATCTAAAATTTAAATTCCATTGTAATGCGTTTTTGAGAGGTCATCAATAAAATAAGCTTTTTTATTTATCTCGCATTCTTTTTATCGTACCTGCAATTTTTTATTGTTAATCCAGTAATAGAAATTTATCTGCTTTTTCCTTATAATGAATTTTATTGTTATCTCTCTAATGAGTGAGTAATTTCTCACTTGTTAGGGTAGGAGAGGGAAGGTTTGAGAGAATGAAATCTCTCTCGCTCCTTTTTTTGCCCAAATAATTTTAAATACGGACTCCCATTAATTCAACCATAATCCGCTCACTACGGCACCCTATCCTACATGATAGCGGTGACTCCCTACCTAGACCGGTTGTGGTTGAATTAACCGGAGGTTAGGGCTAAGAGCCAAGAACGGACGGACAAGGACCAAAAGGAAGAAACTAAGTTTCTTCCCAGTCGTGCTAATCCCCATTGTTGCCGATTAGCCTAACACCTTTATTCACAACTAAAGCATTGAAAGAAGTGAGAAGATCCCTATTTCGAACTAACCTAATCCTAACACTAACAAGCTTTTTATCAACTTATTCTCATTCATAGATCTTAAAACAAAACCCAACTTAATTGACTTAACTCGTTAGAACATAAAGAAAAGGATTCTATCTCCCTGTGGATCGATCCGTACTCAACCGGCTAGCTACCAAGCGACACCGTCTTGATTGCGGTAAATTTAAACACAGAAAATCTCTAACAATCAAGCCCCTCATGCTTAGGGTCTCCAAAACCGATCACAGTTTCAAAGATAGCTAATAAGCTCCCAACAGATGACATCTAAACTGATGTTCATCCCATTTCCCCAAATCGGGACATTGGTTCAGGGTACATCTCTTCATACCTCTAATACATGTCGTTGTAATCCTTCAACGTCTTCAGAGAGATGGAGAGTCCCAATAACCAATAACTTTTGGAGCATCCCCAAACTGGTTAAACCAGAACCCCACAGACTATGACGTCTTTAAACCATACAGACTATGATGTCTTTAAACTTTATGGACTATGAGGTCCTTAAACTCATGGACTATGATGTCTTTAAACTTTATGGACTATGAGGTCCTTAAATTCATAGACTATGATGTTTTTAAGCTTTACAGACCATGATATCTCTAAACTACCACGGACTATGATGTCCTTAAACCCAATGGACCGTAATGCCCCTAAACTAAAACAATAGAGCCTATATGCTCTTTTGTTGGATCTAAATGATCCCAAAACCCTGTTAAGTAGATCTTAGTCTAAAATTAGACTAACGTATCCTTAACAAACGTTTAAGTTGATCTTAGTCTCAAATGAGATTAACGATCCTTAAATCAACCCAAACCCAAATCTAAGAAAATACGAATTTGGACCAATCCACACCCTATGGGCGACAACATAAATTAGTCTCCGTATACAATCCACGGGCAACCAAAAATAAAACAAACACACACGATATGAAGTGACCTTCTGGAGCAGGAGAAAGTGGTTACCGCGATGCGGTAACGTAATTAACTGCAGGGGCTTGCGCCTGCAGGGAAGAGCGTCCCCACAATCAAAAACCCTCACAATGAGGGGGAATCTGACGAAGTCTGCTACATCGGCCGCATCCGTTTAAACCTTCGATATACGGTGCCATAAATCAATTTGGCATCTTCGGAGCGGTGGACGGATGAAACCAAATAGAATCTGCCCCCAAAATTCAGGCCGGACGTCCCAACGTCCCGGTCGCGTCTTTCGGCGGCGAACAGACTCGCTCATTTCTGAAATTTTCCTCTTGTGTGTGTTCTGTACGTTAAGAACTGTGGTTTGATTTAGAATGTATATGCCATTACTTAACGAGCCTGATCCAATCAACTTTTGATTCAGAAAAATGTTCATAACATTATCCTGCAATACAAAATTATATTCTTCTTTACTTAATAAAGAAACTGATATAATATTGCATATCAAGTTGAGTATATAATAGCATTCGTTCAGAATCAATGTATTACCATTTGGTAATACAATGTGATATTCGCCAACTGCTTTGGCTGCAACATTTGCACCATTCCCTACTCTTACAGAATGATCACCTATTCCCAGTTCTCTACCTTTCTTCAGCCCATGTAACATATTATATATGTGGGATCCCGATCCGGTATCTAATACCCAGGACGTAGGGTGTACTGAGAAACAGTTCTCGGTAACTAACACACCCGAAGAAGATGCATCAGCATGCTCATTCCTCATTTGGATGGCGTGGGAATCCGGATATTCCCCTATTTCCTGTTCAGACTTATAACAATTATAAGATGGAGCGGAACCAACGTTCCCCAGCTCAGTATAATAAGAGGGTTCGGTCAATACATCTATATTATTATCTTGATTAATGCGTGACATGGTCGCTACCTGGAGAGAGAAGAAAACATTTAGCGTATACTCTTGCAAGATTAGATTGATTATTATCTTATCTAAACAGGATGGCTCCCACGATTTTTATCAAATCTTCCTTCAAACCCTAAAAGATAAGACTAGCCGGGATTAATTACACCCTACAAGTTCGCCAATCTTTCAGCCAGGCCAGTGTCGGTACTTTGAGGATGATTTTCTGTGCTTTCGCACGGACCTAATTAAAATAAACCTCATTTTTCCAGGGGCGTAACCCCATTAAAACTTTTCTAGACACCTACTTGATCGGCTAATTGTGATGTGTAAAACTCTCCCAGGAGTAACTCTTAGTTACAATGGGTATCGGGATCCAACTATCTCATAGAAGGTATGCAATCTCATTGCAAATTTCAACACTTGAAATTCCCGATAATATTTTGCCCCTAACGTCCTATGACCTTGACAAAGACCAACAAACCATAGGGCGCTAGTCAAGTCCAACCCATCATTTCGTTATTGAATTAAACCCACCCGCACGACCCTTGACAAAGGCCAACAAGGTCGTACGACTACCCTAATCCAATCGCATCACATGCTTTACAGATAAGCACTAATCAGCTACCGCACACTACGCCTTGACAAAGGCCAATAAACGCAGCACGAATACTAAATAGTGTTTTTCTGAAATGACGGAGGGCTACGTCAGGTTCTTAAGAAAACCTTTTGTGTAATGAACTTGATATCGTTGTAGAATCGAGTGATTCTGAAAAAGGAGTGGTTTGAGCTCCACTTTTAAATCATGGTTTTCAAAATAAACCGGGTGGGTATAGCATCTGCTAGCTTTTGCTAAAGAGGTCATTCCCGGTGAAGGGATCTAGGCTCTTTCCTCATCCAATGAGGTGCTGGATGTTCATAAGGGAACACCACTATCCAAAGCAAGAACTAGAGCTACCATCTTTGAATATTTGATTCTACAACATCTTTAGGGTTCTTTCCTTTTCATTAATCTCATTAATGAAGTCCCATCATTTATGCTTCATAAGCATCACAGAAGAAATGAAAATACAACGTACGCTTAAGCCATCCGCATTCGCCACAGTGTCCCGTTATGCACCGTTAGGTTACTTAACTAACGGCATAGCGGGACGGGACTAGCGCGGGTGCAAAACATAAGCAACGTTTATTATATATCATATATATAATAACAACATTCATCTCATCATATAAAGTGATCACATCACAGAATATCAGCAGCAGAAGTCAACATATGAAATATTAGATATACTAGGAGGTCCGTGTTTTTATATTAAGCCAGTAAAAAACACGAATTCCACGGTCGCGATGAATAGCCAAACCCACATCCCTAGACCCCTACGAGAGTGGCAAGCTGTTCATATCATAATATTGCATTATTATATTCCCCATTCCTAGTCATTTTACAAATAAACAGGTGCTTTTGACCCATGTCTGCTACTTAGTTGCAGGTCACAGGTTCTCAGATCAAAACAGTGAAATTGATGAAAAGATAATACAAAAGTGAGACTAAGACCGACAAATGGGAGAACCCTAATCAAGCCTACATGAAGATCAGTTCACAAAGTACAAGGCAGTGCAATGTTCAAGACTTCGTCACGAAGCAACGGTAAAAGTCCACTACAATTACTCGCTGTGGAGATCTGGAAGAGAACTAGAAGTCAAACTGTGAAACAAAGTGAAGAAATAAAGATTAAACTGCAACCAGAACCAACCCCTGAAGTTTCCAGCCCAGAAGCCTCCATACGGCCGCGGTTCCGAGCCCAAACCATGCTCTTGGCCGCGGATCCGCGGCCATAGTGCGCCCGTGTCGGTGCAGAAAAATCGTGTCGGTGCGTCAGTGCAATATTTGGGTTTCTTAGGGGGTATTTTTGTAATATCAGATGTGAGTCGATTGTAACCCTAGGGTTTTCTATGAATCTATAAATAGAAGCCCTAATACCTCTTTTGAGGTATGCTTCTTTTCATTTCATAAATTCAGATCTGTACTGTGTTGATGTTTGGAGAGAGCCATCAATAAAAATTAGTAAGTTCTTTTATTTTCATTGCCTTAGTTTCCTTTTAATTTAGAATGTTCTTAAATTCCCTAATGAGCGAGTAGTCTCCTCGCTTGTTAGGGTTAGCTTTAGGGAAATGTTTGAGAGATGAGATCTCTCACCCCTTTCTTGCCCCATCACACATAATAATTAGAACTCTATGCATACATGCACACACCGCTCCCTGCGGCATCCTATCCCTCGAGGTAGCGGTGATACCGTAGTATAAAGGACCGGCTGTGTATGTTTTCCATAGAGGTTAGGGTAAGGATCGATAAAGGAAGGACAAGAACCTAGAGGAAGAAACACCGTTTCTTCCCGATGGTACTAATCCCTTTTATTGATAATTACCATAACACCTAATAGATCTAAAATAGGGCATTGAAAGCGGTGAGGAAACATTCAATCTCCCAACTTACCCTAGACCTAACCCTAGCAAGACTTAGATCTAGATAATCTTAGTATAAATCAATTTAGGTTTTAGAAATAATCAATCCGACACCCATCGGAATTAACTCGTTAGAGCGATTAGGAAAACACAAAATCCCCGTGGACCAACCCGTACTCACCGGATAGCTACCAAGTGACGCCGTTCTTGATTGCGGTAACATATTATTTTTGATCTAAAACCTCTTCAAATCAAATGGCGCCGTTGCCGGGGATGGCGTATATTTCCTTTTTGCAATTTCCGGTTAATCTAAATTAAAAAATCATAAAAACAGAAAAAGAAAAATTATAAAAATTTTATCATTTATTGTTTGAAGGGTATTTTTTGTGAATCTTTGCAGGATCGACGGATCTGGAAAAATCCAGAGGGCAAAACAGAAAAATAAAAATCTGAACGACAGAGGATCACAAAAACAGAGGAGTAGAAATTTTCTCGGGGTCTGATCCGCACAACAAACCGCGGAAACGCGGTGGGAGGCGCTTAAAACCGCGGAACCGCGGCCATCTGGACGATTCAGCACATAATTTTTTTTTCGGGAAGCGAACCTTCATTTCAACCGCGTAAACGCGGTGATATCACACTTCCCACCGTGGAAACGCGGTCATCTTACGTCATCATTTGACACAAATCCCTCGGTCTGTTTTCTTTCTCTCTCCTCTGCAATCTCAAATATCTCTTCTGTAGATTTTCCTGCAGGATTCTTTGCGCTTAAAAAAATCTTCCCCCTTCTCAATAACAAATCTTGTGCAGGATTCTTTGCGCCGCGCATAAAATAAAAAGATTTGATTGCAAATGATTTACTGCTTTGCATATTTTAATCGGACTTTAAGGGGCTTGAGACCAATTCAGATTGGATGGGGATTTCATCACGCTTTCCAGGACCCCAGAAATCATATAAGGCATTTGTATTGACCATTCTTAATTAAAAAATACTAGACTCAGTCCTAAGGACGTCGCGCTCAATAGGACAGAGGACTAGTTATAGGCATCGACCGTTAATCCTAACCTGACTTTGTGGTGTCTAGGCAAGTGTGTCTAAGGCGAGTGGTTACTTAATTAGGACCACTACTTTTGTAGTGGGGAGCCTCCCACTTACCTGGCACTTACCTGGCCGCAATTGGCGGTGAAGAGACGGTTTGAGGTCCTATTTCTAGCCCTTTGGAACAGTTAGGAGCTGTCTAGCTGACCTAGGTGACCCTAGATCTAGGCCTGATTGTGCATTTGTGGTTGATCAAAAGTGTGTCTAAGCCCTTTATCAAAAAATTTTTTTGCAAACAGTTCCAAATAAAGAGAAAAAAGAAGGAAAAAAAAGAATTTTTTTTATAAAAACTTGCAGCTTGTCGCTCAAAATCCTTGCACCCCACCACCCACCTTCTTCTCATTGACATTTTCTTACCCCCACATTCTGTTTTTCACCTTTTTGACTACACTATATCTTTAGTGTATGTCACTTTGGACTAGGGACACTAGCGCCCGATTAGTCCGTGTTTCGTTGGTACCGATCGACGAACCTTTCGACTCCGAAGTCGAAATTCCTTCCATTTCCTTACTTCCACCTTCAAATTCTTCTTCCGAAGGTATGTCGGGATATAATCCCAACAACACCTTACCCACGGGACTGATTCCACCTCCGTTAGGTGTGAATAACTCGAATCACCCGCCTGTTGTAGTGCCCCAACGAATTGCGCTCCAGGATTTCTTCTACCCTTTCCGCACCTCCTTACCTACCTGTCTTTCACCCCCACCGGCAAATGGGGACAATTTTGAGATAAAACCCCACTTCATCAATATGCTGCCAAAGTTTCACGGATTGGAATCCGAAGATACTTATATCTTTATCAACAAATTCCAAAACGTTTGCGCTATGATGAAAACAACCCAATTATCCGACGATACTATAAGGCTAAGGGTCATTCCTTTTACCTTATGTGACTTAGCCGAGAAGTGGCTATACAGCACAACATCACATTCAATTAGAAATTGGGACGAGTTTGTTAAAGCTTTTCTTAAAAAGTTTTATCCTCATCATAAGACCGCGAGAATTCGCAATGAGATAATACAATTTTCCCAGCTTCCTTCCGAACCATTTTGAAAGTGTTTTGAAAGATTCAAAGACCTACTTGTTCAATGCCCTCACCATGGGATCGAAAATTGGCAACTTTGCCAAACATTATACGAGGGATTGAACCCGGCAACGAAGCAGTTGCTAGAAACCATTTGTCAAGGTCACTTTCTAACCAAATCTAGTGAGGAAGCATGGCAGTTTCTCGTAAATCTTAGTGAACAAACAATTCAGTAAGAGAGCACAAAGACCACCTCATCTTCTTCTATTGGTCAATCTAGGGCAGGCATACATCAATTAGATATGTCGATTGCTATGAAGGCCGAGATGGCCGCACTTACGAAAAAGCTAGAAGCCATTGAGACCAAACTCTCATCGACTTCTCCTGCCCCTGCTTTACCCCCACGAACTGTTTGTGCTTGTTGTTCGGATCCATCATACCTTATCGAAGAGTGTCCTTACAATCCACCTGTTCAAGGACAAGATCAAGTCAATGCCGCCTTTCAGCAACGACAAAGAAATGATCCTTACTCTTCGACTTACAATCCGGGTTGGAGGAGTCATCCAAATTTTGCTTGGAATCAAAATCAACAACTCCAAGGAAACAACAACTTTCAAAGGCCTCCTCCTCCTCAACAACAAGCACCCCAACAAATTCAATACTAGCAACCTTTCCAACCACAACCTTATCCAAATCAAACGAACAATTATGTTCAACCAAATGATGATAAGGTTATCTCGCTAGAAAAAAGTCTAGATGCGTTTCTCAAACAATATACAGAATCCACAGCAAGGTTGGAAAATTCCATCCAGTCTTTGGTGCACAATAATGCTTCATACGATCAAAGCATCAAATCTATTGAGGCACAAATTGCACAACTAACTACTGCGTTGAGCGAGAGAGAAAAGAGAAAGTTTCCATCTCAACCATTGCCAAATCCTGGTCACACACACAACGCACATGAATATCACAATCATAATATAAATGCGGTGACCACGTTGAGATCTGGAAGAGTGTTGCAAAATAATGTGGGTATTAGTGATGACACCCCCGTCGGTGGTTCTTCTTCTTCTTCTTCTTCTTCTTCTTCTTCTTCACCCTCATCTCCTCCACAAGAGCCTATTCTTCATTCTTTAAAAGGTTCTTCTTCTTCTAATCCGAACGGACCCACTTCTCACTTCAAGAACACACCCATACTGGGATCCGTTCCAACTCCACATTCTACTCCACAGACATTGGACTCAACAGCTTTTCAAAATGCTCCATTTCCAAACAGGTTGAGTCCCAATAAACCAACTCTACAAATGGAGAAGATTGTGGAGTTATTTAAACAGGTTAGCATAAATATACCTCTCTTGGATGCAATCCAACAAGTCCCTTCGTACGCGAAAATCTTAAAGGGCTTATTCTCCTCGAAGAGAAAGTCTCAAATACCCAAGAAAGTGCTAGTGGCTAGTGCAGTGAGCAATGCTATTAACCAACCTCAACCCTTACCCCAAGAACGAAAGGACTCCGGCTGTCCTACGATTTCAATAACAATTGGGGATAAGAAAATCACTCGAGCACTTTTAGATCTTGGGTCTAGTGTTAACCTACATCCCTACTCCGTGTACGAGCAATTAGGGGTTGGAGAGTTGAAACCCACTCGTTGTACTCTCCAAATGGCTGATCGATCAATCACCCATTCTAGGGGTGAGCTAGAGGATGTGTTGATCAAAGTAGGGGATTTCATATTCCCCGTTGATTTTATTGTTATGGACACACAATCTGTTGCTAACCCACGGAACCAAATTCCGGTGATCCTCGGTCGACCATTTTTGGCCACTTCCAATGCCGTAATAAATTGTCGCAATGGCTCCATGACTCTATCCTTCGGGAAGACGTCTAGTGAGTTCAATATTTACAAGTTAGGAAGTCTGCCCCTCGTGCCTAAAACTAGTACACGAGAAGTTTGCTCTATTCACGAAATCACGCAGGAGGACTGCGAGCTTGAAAGATTTTTGTTTGATGAAAACAGTTTTAACGCCACTAGTGCGTCCCTCCTTGAATCTACCACAGTTGACACAACCGATATTGATTATGAATGTTTCACTTTTTCGGATGATTTTGACGACTCACTGCCCGAATATGAGTCTTTTGAATTTTTGGATGAGTTAGTTGAACCATCCGAATCGGTTGTTTGCAGTGATTTCGAACCTGTGTTGGAGTCCTTTGAGTTCGAGATAGATTCCCCAATTTTGCCTATGATTGTTTCGCCTCCGAAACTCGAACTAAAGCCCTTTCTATCTCACCTTAAATATGCTTACTTAGGTGAGAATGAGACCTTTCCCGTTATCATATCGGCCTCTCTAGCCCTCGAGCAAGAGAAAACCCTTTTAATGGTCTTACAAGATAGGCGACAAGCTTTCGGCTGGACTATGGCGGATATCGAGGAGATTAGTTCCCTCATAATTGCATATCATATGCATTTGATGGATGATGCCAAGTCGATAAAGGATCCACAGAAATATCTTGGGGATAGTGTGGATAGTCAACCTCCTCCTTTAGAAGTTGAACCACCCCCTTTTCTTTTAATAAGCTACGAGAATGCCAATATTCCACTGATTGCTGATCATTCCCATTCTCGTTTTGATTCATCATCACCTCCTATCCATTCACTTCTTCACTTTCCATACCACCACTTCTATCTTCCCCAATTCTTTTTGGATCGGTACAACATGTTCTTCCACCAGCCGATACTCTTTACAGAAAATTTTTTCAACCGGTTGGTGTTGACGTTTGGTCTTTGCAAAGTTTGGCAATGACGTTTAACATTGTTTCAATGAAGTTTGGGGGGTCTTTCTGTATATATATTTTTTGATTTAACAATAAACAGGGGAGTGCCGATATTCTCAACCCTCTTGGTGTAGCATGACAGTGAGGACACTGTCAAGTTTAAGTTTGGGGGTATGCTCGGTAAGCCTTCTTCCTTCGCATTCATGTGTATATTTTTGCATTTGCATACTTATTTTAAAACCCATAAAAATTGAAAATTTCAAAAATTATAAAAATAAATGATTCGATTTTGGCCATAATTGACTTGAGTTTGACAAAAAGGTTAACTAGCTATGAACAACTAGATCTTAGACTTAGTAAATTAAAAACGCTAAAAATAACTTTTCTTAAAGTTTAACGGTAGAAAGTATATGTCTTTATAGTTTATTTAGAAATAGGCAAATTTTGAGTTGACTTCTTGGGCTAAGTTAAAACAAGAGAAGAGTATTGATATTTTTATTAAAGTATAAGTTTGAAAAATAATTCCTAGCTTAAGTCTAAATTCTGAAAATGTATACCCTACAACTTGCACAAACACGCATCTTGAAACTTGGAATAGTAGAGGAGACCTTGAAATGCTCTTGTCTAAAGTCCTTAGTACGAAAAAAAATTAAAGTGTAAATAAAGAGATAATAAAAAAAAATGAACACTGGTTTTTATGATTACTTAAGGCTGCAAAAATAGAAAAAATATTTAGCGAGAGTGCTTCATCATTTAGTGCCTTAGACCAACTGGTTTGGGAGTCACTGCTAAAGTCTTAGGTGTTACAAGACTAGGAATTACGCTTTATTGTGCATACACATCTTGTAATCGGTTGTTGCTACCTCAAGAAGTATTAACATTCGCATGAAGGATGTGTGAGCGAAATTCATCTAAAAATTCACCAATTAAGAAGTGCTTTGGACAACGGACAAGAGTATGATTGCTTGATTTGAATTTCTAAATGTAGGGGTGATATACACACACACGTAGGGGTATGTGATTGGAGCTTAGATAAGAGATAGGAATAAAGAATAGTACTTATATTTTTAATAGAGATGATAAAAATTCCTAAGTGGAGATGGAACCCTAGAAGGAAAACTTAAGAGATGCCGAAAGCTAAGTAAGTCTACAGAATATATATAATCTTAAGTTAAATAATAAGGAAGCGTGAATAATACGGGTGGATAATTTACGAGTCAAAGATAATAGAATTCCTTGTTAGAAAACCTAATTGGAGAATAAAAGTCAATGGGCCGAATTGATAGGATTTTGTGGGTAGTATCCGCTGAAAACCTTCAGGAGACAACACTCGTCCTACTAGGGACACCTAGAGATTTAACGGCTTGTTGCACGAGCTCAGTGCAATCGCGTTTCCCTGCGAAAGTGAGGTTAGGTTTTGTTGAGAATAAAACTAGGTTTGCTCGAGGACGAGGAAAAGATAAGTTTGGGGGTATTTGTTCATATCATAATATTGCATTATTATATTCCCCATTTCTTGTCATTTTACAAATAAACAGGTGCTTTTGACCCATGTCTGCTACTTAGTTGCAGGTTACAGGTTCTCAGATCAAAACAGTGAAATTGATGAAAAGATAATACAAAAGTGAGACTAAGACCGACAAATGGGAGAACCCTGATCAAGCCTACAAGAAGATCAATTCACAAAGTACAAGGCAGTGCAATGTTCAAGACTTTGTCACGAAGCAACGGTAAAAGTCCACTACAATTATTCGCTGTGGAGATCTGGAAAAGAACTAGAAGTCAAACTGTGAAACAAAGTGAAGAAATAAAGATTAAACTGCAACCAGAACCAACCCCTGAAGTTTCCAGCCCAGAAGCCTCCATACGGCCGCGGTTCCGCGGCCGAACCATGCTCTTGGCCGTGGATCCGTGGCCATAATGCGCCCGTGTTGGTGCAAAAAAATCGTGTCGGTGCGTCGGTGCAATATTTGGGTTTCTTAGGGGGTATTTTTGTAATATCAGATGTGAGTCGATTGTAACCCTAGGGTTTTCTATGAATCTATAAATAGAAGCCCTAATACCTCTTTTGAGGTATGCCTCTTTTCATTTCATAAATTCAGATCTGTACTGTGTTGATGTTTGGAGAGAGCCATCAATAAAAATTAGTAAGTTCTTTTATTTTCATTGCCTTAGTTTCCTTTTAATTTAGAATGTTCTTAAATTCCCTAATGAGCGAGTAGTCTCCTCGCTTGTTAGGGTTAGCTTTAGGGAAATGTTTGAGAGATGAGATCTCTCACCCCTTTCTTGCCCCATCACACATAATAATTAGAACTCCATGCATACATGCACACACCGCTCCCTGCGGCACCCTATCCCTCGAGGTAGCGGTAATACCGTAGTATAAAGGACCGGTTGTGTATGTTTTCCATGGAGGTTAGGGTAAGGATCGATAAAGGAAGGACAAGAACCTAGAGGAAGAAACACCGTTTCTTCCCAATGGTACTAATCCCTTTTATTGATAATTACCATAACACCTAAAAGATCTGAAATAGGGCATTGAAAGCGGTGAGGAAACATTCAATCTCCCAACTTACCCTAAACCTAACCCTAGCAAGACTTAGATCTAGATAATCTTAGTATAAATCAATTTAGGTTTTAGAAATAATCAATCCGACACCCATCGGAATTAACTCGTTAGAGCGATTAGGGAAACACAAAATCCCTGTGGACCGACCCGTACTCACCGGCTAGCTACCAAGCGACGCCGTTCTTGATTGCGGTAACATATTATTTTTGATCTAAAACCTCTTCAAATCACAAGCAACCCTGCCAATTCTAGACTTAGGAGACCCGGTCTCGACTCCTCGAGGTGGTCTCCCACTGGACCCTAAAACCCGGTTACTTGTGCTCCCCTCCTTGGGTTTATCCTAATGCGGAAAAGTAATTAATATACATCAATGGTGGCATCATCCTCAACCCAGAAGTGCCATGATAAAAGAATATTACATACAAGTTTTTACATGAATGAAAACGAAAAACTCTTATCTCACGCAAAACCACCCGGCTATTCAAACACGACGATCCAATATAACATATCACAGCAACACATAACATCACATGTCATCAACGTAAGTAAATATGCGTATCCCAATTGTCGTTGATATATAACAACGAAACCGGCGATATACCACATATTACACTTACGGTCGCAGAAAAAAAAGTGAAAACTACAACAATTGGAATCCGCAACCACCTTAGACATCATAAACCCGAAATATCACATACTTCGGATTTCATGCCTAACCAAATGAATTCCTTAGACATCGTAAACCCGAAATATCTCATATTCTGAATTTCATGCCTAACAATTATAAACCCCGCATTTTATTCTCGATATTGAAAACACTTTTCAATATCAAGTCGGGCAATTCGACAAGATTGCCGACAACCAGATCGAATGCTCGTCGGAAACTTTAGTAGACGGCCGCACCACCCGATGCCGTCGACGAAGTGAACTTAGGCAGAACACCGCGGCCGCGAGCACCCGGACGGATGCTTTAGGCAACGGGGTTCTCCTGCAGTTACTTGGTCGGGCTATGGGGCGTGGCTATCTAGTAATGTTACTCGGCGAACATTCGCGTACACTACGTAATTGCGGTGGAGTTTTGATCCAAATCAAAACCCGCGGCAACCGATCAAATAGGAATAAATTGCTAGATTTATAAAATTCAAATTAGTTTTCACAAAACTAAATATTGTGGATTCCAAATATTGTATCACAATTCATAGACAGCTAGACGATGTTAAACATTTCTATTGAATCAACAAACACCCAAAATTTCCCAGAGAGCTCAACACTTGAGCACAGTTTAAAAAATACCTAGAACATGCCACAGCACCTATGGACCAACCGTAGAAGGGCCGACCCATGCCTCATTCATAGCGCCGCGGAACTGCCGCAAACTCTAGGGCTTGACCATGGTTCCGCGGTCAAAAAGTCGAGTTTGGGTATCGTTTTTCTAGAGGGTCCATAAAATTGCTTGCATGATTTTTCTGAAGATTTTTAAACCCAAAAAATTCCAACTTTTGGAAAATTTCCAGAGGGGGGTAAAAATTGGGTTATTAATATTCGTTCGAACTTTTTAACGCCATCTAAATTTCCCGAAACCTACGTTAAAATTACGACTACGAAACACTCTGAATTGCTTTTACAGAAAGATACCATCATATGCAATCTTAGTGAAAACAAGAAATACCTGAAACACCAAATCCTAGAGACCAGAGCACCAAACAAAAACGAGGCCAAACCAAGCCAATAAAACCGGTAGGGCCGGTCTATTTCAAGTTCTCGCCGGGTCAAAACCGATGAAAGGGGCTCGTTTTTGTCTGGTGTTCATGTTACATCTCATGCAACATTCTGCAACTGTTTAAATAAAATTTAGAGGACTTAAAAATTTCGACAGAAACTAGGGCTTTTGTTTCGAGGTTTCGGAGTTGTTTCGGTTTCGTAATTCTCCTAATATCGTCTAATTCTCTAGCTTGGCTCTGATACCACTGTAGGGTTCTCTAGCACGACTCCTAGGTTTCGAGAGGCATCAACCATGTCGTTTTCAAAAATTTAGCGTGCTAAACAACCCTAGACTAAGAATCTTAACTAGAGAATTAGACGTAACCAAGCATGTAAACATCTTTATATCTAAGTGAACAAGGAATACAACCTTTGTAGACCGGTTCTTCACTTCAAAAGCTCCGTGTAGTAGTCCCTTCGCTCCAAGTAGTGATCTCCCGGACTCTAGTAAGGCTCCACAAGATGAAATGAACAAGCTTGCTTAAAGTCTTCGAGGCCGAAGATGATCTACGTCGAGGAGATATTAACTCAAGCTACCTCTTCACTAATTAGGAATTAGTGAAGCAAACAACCTAAACAAAATGGCTAATCTAGTGTAGGTTGATGAAATAGGAATTTTGCTCACTTTAGAAATGTTTTTCTCACTAATTTTCTTCACCTTCTAAAAACCTAGAAAGCTCTTGGAGATGAAGAAGAAGATGAAGCGGAGAATTTTATGAGTGATAATAGCAACCATGGGTGAGATAATATCTCATACTAACTCTTGTAGAGACTTAACCATGACTAAAGATAATGGTTGGGTTAATAACTATTTTAAGTAAAACAAAATTAGTGGACTAAATCAATGGTTCCACAAGCTTCCACAAACTTCAACCATGTGCTAATTTCCAACTAATTTTGATTTACCTTAAATAAATAAACACCCTTAATTATCCATGTCATGGTGTGAGTCTCATACACCCATGTAGCATGTAGTAACAAGCATGACACAATAATATATATCACATATATATTAAATGTGCACTAGTGAGAAAAAGAAATGTTTAAGTGAGCTAATATTAGTTAATGTATGTTAATATATCAAATATATATTTATATATTAAATTATTAAATCAACACTTGATTTAATAATCTGGCTATATCACATATAACCGACTAATATCATTTGTATCAACTTATTGAATCAACACTTGATTCGATAACCCGGCTATATCACATATAACCGACCGATATCACATATCGCGAGAATAGAATACGGTATCACATACACGTATTAATCTCGGTCCTGCACATATCACATATGTGCTCTTACTTCATTTTGCCTGAGCCAGGAAATCTCGGTGTAGGACTCTAAAGACTCGTCAATACGCCGGCAGTATGTGATGATCATATCAGACACCCACAAGCCGTCAGCGGTACTAGCTGGACGTAACGGCTATCCGGGTATTGAGCGATCAGAAGATCAACAAGCAAGCCTGCTCATACTCCTGTGAATCTAATAAGTAACACTACCGTACAGTCCGGTCTCTTCGTCTGATATGTCGCATATCTAGTTTAGGGGTGGTAAACGTCAGACCCCAGTAACTTGATAAGTCGTGCCGATGTGAGGCTCATAACTTGTCGAGAAACTACTGATAACACTTACTAGTAAATCTCCATATCAGCCCTGACCAGGGACTTCCTGTTATAGCCAATCGAGCACATCGCAACATCAACCCCCAATACCGGGAGAGACGAATCCCCTCCTATCGCTCATTGCCTCCATGTGACTCGGGACTGTACCCAAAAACCACCGTTTTGCACGTTCTCTTGAATGTGGGAAGATGAAAATCAAAGCACAGTGGGAATCACACAAGACTCTATGACGATCTCAGGTCTACAGACTAACTTGTACCAGTGTCACCAGAGAACTGCTATCTGACGCTAGGTATAATACCATCTAGGAGTTCTCGGCGAGTCCTGTTCAGTGTACCCAGTCTCCATTGAGCACCCGTATACCATCTTTGATGTCAAAGACCAATGGATGTGGGATCATCCATTGCCCATCATATGGGTCAACAAGCGTATACGATAGTCTACTCTGGAATACCGATGCCCCGTCTCGATACACCCTCGACTAGGAACAATTAAAGGATGAACTTATGGACTACCCTGGCCCCACTAGTATGATCTCCATTATAGTCCTGGTAGTCAAGTACACATCCAAAGGGCTTTATCAACATGTGAAAGAAAGACGGTATCACAATACAAGTCTACATGTTAAGATAAAGAGCAACCAGATAGTATACTATCATGTCGAGCAAGAAAGTCCTCTCTATATATGTCCAAGCATCCATTATAATATACAATCATGTACAACAATGGCATCTAGGGCATTCATATAACTAACGGTTGAAAGGATGAGAGAATTTATCGGTGATGACTTGTCCTGTGGTTTCAGCCTCCTTGACCGTTATAGTAAAAGTCTGACGTCTTGGTACATTTCTCCTCGTTGGAGGCACATTCTTCTGCCTTTGAGGCACGTTTCGTTGGGCCGTATGGAATTGACGCTGAGGTTGTGCAGGTGGTCCTCGTGGAGCTGGTGCAGGAAGAGCTAGGCGGGGTGCAGGTGCCTGAATAGCTGGCCTCTGTGGAGCTGGCATTGTGGGTCTAGGTGCTGGTGCTGTGTTACCTCGATATGGGCATACTCCTATAGAGTAATTGGATGCGCAACAAATCAAACACAGGACATTTGCACGCCTACAATCCTTCGCCAAGTGTCCAGTTCTCTTGCAGTAGAAACAGAAATCTGGACTGGACCGGTTAAACGATCCTCCTGACCTCTTGGGTGCAAAAGTCGGCCTAGAAGAGGCTCCTCCTATCATCTGGGTAGCAGGGCGTTTGATTCCGGTTGCTTGAGGCTTACCCTTCTTCTTGACCACAGCTTCATAATGACACGCTGCCTTTAGGGTGAGTTTATGAGTTGGATAGTCGATGTGGCTAATGTCGCCTGAATCTCCGGGTCTAAGCCCTATTAGAATCGTCTATCCCGAATCTCATCGGTCGGGATCAAGTGTGCCACGAACCTGATAAAATGTTGATGTCAGGATAGTTACATATTTTACGGAACATAATTGAGATGAATTCTTTACCTGCTAAGCATGATGAATTCGGTATCATATTCATCCACTAATTTTACCCACATGGAGCCTTTTTGCAGATGGATGAACTGTTGTTCTATCTCAAAACAGGAAGTCTAGGGGAAAACTTCGCATCGAACAGATCGCGTAACGTCTTCCACTCTATTGGTTGTGTAAGATATCTTTCCTCGGTTTTCCACCAGCTCTTGCGTTGTTGGTGAGCTGGAGCTTGGCCACACGAACCCAAGCTATGTCTGGTACCTGTGCTGCTGCAAGGTCGTCCTCGATACTTTGGGCCAATTCTTCAGCCTCAAGAGGACTCTCTTTCTCTGAAAAGTTCCTTGGATGCAATGCACGAAATTGCTTCACTCTAGGTGTTTCGGCTTCGGGACGGTTCATAAGGATAGCAGTCTGCTGCTGCTGATCCTCTAGAATGCTTTTGATGGCTTCTAGAAGTACCGTCTGTTCATTTATCGGAGCAGCAACTGTAAGGGAGGTGGTAAGGTAGGTGGTAGTGTGTTGCCATTGACATTGGTGCTGGTGTTGTTTGGAGAATCCATCACCTTGATAGAAAAAGACAGATTAGGCTAAATTCAAGAATTTTTGAAATACAAGGAATGTATAGCTGCTGATTCTTATAATTCTTGTGATCTATTGCTTAAGACTTTATGCAAAACAGACCTGTATAGGCCACTAAAAAAACATATCACGCCATACTTTCCAGTAGACGGAAACGGTGACGTGGCAAGCCCGCAACGTATTTACTATGAGAATACGTTAAGCGTAATTAAGCAATATAACAATGTGCAAGAATGACACGAGTAATAAAATAAAACAGCAATTTTATTTACATTCAACCTTAGATACAAATTTCTGGAAATAAAAGATACAAAAATAATGCAAATGTCGAAACAATGGCATAATGAAAGTAAGTACAGGCATGAAAAAACTAGTAGTCTGGCTGAGTAGCAAACTGGTCCAAGTCCTCCTGACTTGGCTCTATGTCCTCAGAGTCCGGTCCTCCAGACGAACATTCCAAACAAAGAAAACAGGGAGAAATTTCGTCAGCGAACCAGCGTTCGGTAAGTCCCAAAAGAAATAAGAGAAGATAGTATATAATGTGAAAAGAAACCAAATGAACAGTAGACATGTAAAGCTATATATGATCATTCACAGATATAAGATAGTTATTCTAACATGGTTATTTATAGTTTGATAAAGAAGGTATTCATGTATACGAGAGGAGTTCATCTTACCTCGTGGACTATAGTAACGTATAGTATAAGACCCCGTCATAACCCACGGGACAACGGCACGTGAATTCATATAGGTATCTTTTAAGTGACCTCCCGTGCCATGATATACGTTCCGTACCAATCTACCCCTTTATCCCCGCGTATTGTATTGTAGTGTTTTAAGATTACAGGTCTTGGCCGAATCCATGAATATAAAAATGTACATGTTCATGTTCAAGATGTAATCATGTATTAAAGTATTCATGTATAGTTCATGTCAAGTTATATCCATGGTTCGGTCAAATCGAGCCAAGTATTCAAGTTCAAATTTGATATTTGAATTCGAGTGTTCAGGTTCATAATCAAGTATTCGAGTTTGTGTTTGTTTTTGGATTCTGGTTTGAGTTTGGATTCAGGTTGGGGTCAGTATCTTATGAAAGGATTTAGCTCTTGAATTTCTTAAGTTCGGGAGAAATCGGCAACTGCTGTACATGGACGACATGATTTGTGTATTTTTCCAAGACAATTGCCATCGATAACTCCGTTAAGTTGTCTAACCTGAATAAGCAAGCACTCACTTTCTCCGGCCCTCTGGGGTTCAAGAAAAATGATTCCGCTTAAACCTATATTAATTTAGAGTCCTTAAATATTTATTATTTTGTTTACTTTGTATTTATATTATTTGCATTTCTTGAGGGGGTTTTGTGAAAAATACTTTAATATCGTTTAAAAATAAATCTCGAGGGTGATTTATAATATTTAGAGTTTTCATGAATATGTATTTTAATTTTTTTTTGTGGTATTTTAGTGATAAAACCTAACTTTTAAAAGTTTATGGTACTTTTATGAAAACTACTATTTTTGGAAACTTGTTGGTATTTTATTAAAATTCTAATCTTTCATTTTTTAAAAATTTAGTTTCATAGTTTGTTTTTATTGAAAATACGGATTCATAGGTTTATATAATTTTCTAAAGTTTTGTTTTGTTTAGAAAAGTCGTATTTCTTAAAAACTGTATTTTTATTTCCTTTTGAGACCGAATACTCCGTGAGAAGTTCTGCATCTCGCTCTACTATTCTAAAGATGTGCGATAATCCGCACAATCCATTAGCGGGTCCCCTAACGAGGGTTGTAGAGGCGCAATTGCATAAGGAGTAAAAATATCGATTAAAAGAAATCATTTTTGAAAAACTATGGTATTTTAATGAAAACTTATTCTTTGAATTGACCATATATTTAGAACATCATGCTATGAAACCAGAGTGTGTTACCCCGTGAAGGTTTTAGAGGTAGGTATACTAGTTATCGAAATATGGGTTATACTAAAATTAGTGGTATTTTAATGAAAAAATTCGTTATATGAGTATTTCATATGGAAATTTTCATTACGCTAAAAAACTAATGATGTGAATAAGATTAAGAGTGGTTTTATAGTGTTGTTGTGATTTATTTTGCTTATCAAGTGGATGAAAAGGTTTGAAAAGAAAATATTATCGGATCTAACTCTACTTTATCAATATGTTTTAAGAATGCGATTTTAGTTGAAAAGAAGGAGAGGGGGAAGAACTTATGGTTTTATAACGTCGAGAAAATAGTAAGGAAGCTAGAGGGGGCTCCGTGGCATCGCGGTAGCTCCGGGTACGACTCCGATCTTTAACGGAAAAAACTTGATCGCTAACTCCTTTTTAACTAGTCTTACTCCACCTGCACTTAGGGATTTTTGAGAGAATTTTGATAGAAATTTCAGAATGGGAGAGAGCTAGGGAATGTGGTGGTTTTTATAGTGAAGAATTTAGGGTATGAGAATTAAAAATTTGATTAAAAAGAATTAAAATAAGGTTAATAAGGGATTTGAAGAGTCTCTGTTTAATTGCAGGAAAATCAAACAGTGCAGGAAAGTAGAGGGGAGCTGAAGGGGTGTGTGTGTAAAACACGGAGGCGGGTGTGAAAAACACGGAGGCGATTGGAGCTACATCAACCGTCGGTGGTGGGCAATATGAGGAAATGGGCGGTCAAATCTTGATGGGTTGCCTCGAGATCTGTGCCACGTGTTTAACTCTGTGTTTACTGCGCATTTATCCTATTTGATTTTTCTGAAATTTTTTGATTCTCCATGTATTACACGTGCAACTCTTGGGCTTCCGAAAAGTTAAAAAGAAAAATATTAAAAATAAATGGGACTAATGGGAATCGAACAAACAGGCTACGTCACAGCAGTGCAGAGACTTTACCAGTGAGTTACAAGTTATTTCTTACTTTTATTGATCAAAAATAATTTATAAATCCTACACAGGCTGAAATACCCTCTTCTATACATTTAAACAAATAATTCTGTACAGAGATTTCAGAGTCGTTACATCATGGTGGAACGAAAAAGTAAAGAATGCTATTAAAATAAAGAGGGATTCTTATAAAAATTTAAAGAAAAGTAAAAATGCGGAGAGATTTGAGAAGTATAAAATGGATAAAAAGGAAGTTAAGAAAGATGTTCGGGAAGCTAAAACTAAGGTCTATGAGGAGATATACGAGAAGTTGGACACTAAAGAGGCTGAAAATGATATATACAGGATTGCTCGGATGGGGGAAAGGAAGACCAGAGACTTATGTGTGGTGAAATGTGTCAAAGATGAAAATCAGAAGGTTTTAGTTTGAGATGAGGATATCAAGAATAGGTGGAGAGATTATTTTGACAAATTGTTCAATGAGAGCTTTATTAAGAATTTAGATGGACTTGTTATTCAATCTCAAGATATAAATCGTGATTTCATGCGTAAAATAAAAATACCTGAGGTTAAAGAGACTTTGAAGAGAATGAAATCAAGAAAATCGATTGGTACAGACGGGATTCCTATCGAGATTTGGAGATGCTTAGGAGAGATAGACGTTAAATGGCTGACAGATCTGTATAATAAGATTTATCAGACCAAAAAGATACCAAATGAGTGAAGGAAAAGTACCTTTGTACCTATCTACAAGAACAAGGATGATATTCAAAGTTGCTCAAACTACCGTGGAATAAAACTTATGTGTCACACTATGAAGTTTTGGAAGAGAGTGATTGAACGCAGGCTAAAGAAGGATGTTAAGATAACAGAAAATCAATTTGGGTTCATACATAGACGATCGACAATAGAGGCTATTCATTTAGTTCGCCAACTTGTCGGGCGTTTTCGAGAGAGGAAAAGAGATTTGCATATGATATTTATTGACTCAGAGAAAGCGTACGACAAGATACTTAGAGAGATATTATACGGGGATAATGATGAAGAAGGGGGTCTTAGTAAAGTACATTGGCATAATTAATGACATGTACGATGGAGTAATGGCAAATATCAGAACTTGCAGCAGCCTAACGAGTGATTTTCCGATTACAATTAGTTTACATTAAGGATTTGTATTAAGTTCATTCATGTTTACCATCATGATGGATGGGTTTACTAGAACTATCCAAAATGAGGTATCTTGGTGTATGCTATTTGCTGATGATATTGTTCTAGTAAATGAGACGAAAGCAAGGGTTAATGCCAAATTGGCGTTATGGAGGCGAACGCTGGAATCTCATGGGTTCAGATTGAGCGGGTCCAAGATAGTATACATGCATTATAAATTTAGCAAACAGAGAAGTCGAGACCACAGTAGTATAACACTGGATGGGCAAGAGATATCATCGAGCGATCAGTTTAGATATCTAGGTTCCATCATTCAAAAGGATGGGAAGATCGATAGCGATGTCAATCAAAAGATCCAAGCTGGTTGGTTGAAATGGAAGAGTGCAACAGGGATTTTGTGCTATCGTAACTTTCCGTTAAGGTTGAAAGGGAAGTTTTATCGGAGCGCTATTCGACCTGCCTTATTATATGGTACAGAATGTTGGGCTCCTAAGAAACATCATACACAGAAGATGCACATAGCGGAGATGCACATACTTCGTTGGATGTGTGGTAACACTAGAAAAGATAAGATGCGAAATGAGGATATTCATGCAAAAGTTGGTATAAACCTGTGGAGGGGAAGATGCGGGAAAACTGGCTAAGATGGTTTGGTCATATACAACGCAAACTTATGAAAGCACTGGTTCGACGAATGGATACTCTCGATATAGGCAATGTCAAAAGGGCGAAAAGGAGGCCAAAGAAAGCATGGATGGAGATGATATAAAAAGATATGGTTGGCAAAGGCCTCAATGAAAGTATATTATTCGATAAGAGTGAGTGGAAGCGGAGGATTAATGTGCTGGACCCGGCATGATTCTCATGTTGGTTCATGTAGCCTACCCCATATGCTTGGGATAAAAAGCTCAGTTGTTGTTGTTCCGTTTTCCCATATTTTACATGTTCAAAATTTTCAAATTTATCAAAAATTTTCCGTTTTCTTCCGTATATAGCACATGAAAATCACGAAATTTTCAAAAATCTCAACTTTTCTGTTTTCTTCAAAAATTTAATATTTTGCATATTATATCATGTAGAATTAGAGAATTTTTAAAATTGTCAAAATTTTCTGTTTTATTTGGTTTTTCTATATTTTTTTGTAATACCAAACAAAATCACGAAATTTTTAACTCTATTTTTTCCTCAATATTATGCATGCTGTAACACAAAAAATCTAGAAGTTTTTCAATATGTTGCCAATAAACCTAAGCGGTGAAGAAAATAGAAAGATATTTTAAAGAAGATGGTTGATTAATTTTTTTCACCATATAAGACTAGCTGTGTGGATAAAAGAGACAAATATAGAGTAGAGAACCAATAAAAAAGTTTCAATGACCAAAATGTAGTAAGAGAATTAAACAGAAATTAGACAACAATTTTTCCTCTAAAATCGAGCTATATAAGGATATATTTCAAAAAATATTCTTTCTCTCTCTATCTCTCATATATATATATATGTGTATATATATATATGTATATATATATATATATATATATATATATAATTGAGCTATGTAAGGATACATTTCGAAAAATACTCTCTCTCTCTTTCTCACACACACACACATATACCAAGTGATTCATGTTTGGCACTATATATAGTCGTTACTGAACACCAAGAAACTATCTCATGTGTTTATTCTGTTGATATATGGATAAGATGTACTACCTATCTCATATATTGCTGATATTTATCTGGGGTGTATGTATATACTTGACATGATATCTCCGTCAGATGTTGTCTTCCGTTGATCTCCCGGTGGATTTTGGTGATGATCTTCTGTTACGTATGGATCTCAATGGGTTTTGGTGCGATTGGTGATTTGAGGAGTTTAGCGCCGAGTACCTGCAAAGAAGTCCCGAGGTGGTTTGGTACCACCGAGGACCCTCCGACGATCAAATTAGTACTAGATCTGAGCAGAGTAATGGCTAAGTGGAATAAAAATGGCTAACTTGACCCCTCTATGATGGGGGTTTATATAACGTTGATGGCACGCAGCAGCAGGCGCAAGAATCTCGCCAGCAGTTACGCTCCCGACGTCACGCCCGCGTAGAGAGCGGATCGCCTATTAATGGGGATCGCGGGGGCATGGAACGTGGGATGTTGCTGGAGGAGAATCCGCGCATGGCGAGATTCGAGGAGCGGCGGTTACGCCTGTGAGCGGTGGAGCTGGTCGGAGGACCAAGGGAGACCTCGACTGGGGGGGCTCGGGGACTAGCGAGAAGGCCGAGGAGTCTTGGTCTTGTGGCAGCTCGGGGCAAGCTGAGGGGCCGAGGAGGCCAGTTTGCTGGGGGGCCCAAGGAGGGCCAGCTTGTGATTGCAAGTCGGGTACAGGGTGGTCTGGTCGGCCCTTGTGGGCTCTTTCTCCTGAGTCCTGGGACACGTCATTTGCCACGTGTCCTGATCTTGGAGATCGCCAATATTGAGCATCATCATTAGCCCCCCACTCTTGTCCTGACCAGCTAGCGGGTCGGGTCAGGAGTGGACTGCTAGGCCTCCCAAGGCGGGCTCCTTCCCAGGGCTTTTGTCGGGACGAGTCCTCGGGCCGTCAGTTGTCTTTCCTGTTAGCGAATCAGGGCGAGATCTTTGCATTTAAAGAAGGTGCGCCGGTTCGTGCACTTCGCCACTGAAGCGACGGTCCACGCGTCAAGCGTCAATTGGCTGACGCGACATATGCAGGCCTGCGGCGTCTGATGGGATGCGGTCCAGCGCAGGATTGATACGTGGAGCGATCGGAGTCACTGGGCGTGAGGAGTCATTTCGACGGGAGATGACGGGCGCCGTTGGATGAGGCCACTTGCAGCAACAAACAGGGGTGGGGTCCGCCCTTGGGCCCTCATTCCTTCATATTTCCCTCTCTAAAGTCTTGGTTGCTCGACGCTCGTCTCCTTTCTCCCGCTTTCGGCCCCTGAAGATTCCCTTTTCCAAGGTTAGATGTCTTCCTTTGTAGAGTCAGTAGATGTTGTAGGAGTAGGTTCTAGGGTTCCTTTAGTTGCGTCTGAGTCCCCCGGGGGAGTAGGGGTTGGATCCTTGTTTACCCCAATCAGAGCAAAGCTCTGTTCAAATTCCAAGGTGGAAAAGAAGCAATGCTTCTGTTCTCCTCCAATCAGAGCAAAGCTCTGTCTTGAAAATTAAAGTGAGAATAAATGAAGCAACGCTTCAGATCCCCTGCGCTGCGCACAGAGCGCCACGTGTCAAAATCAGACACGTTAGCGCAGGGAACGCAGCGCCCAAGGCAGCACACCCAATCAGAGCAAGGCTCTGTTGAAAATTTAAACTTTAATTAAAGAAGCAACGCTTCAGCTGGCCTGCGCTCTGCGCTGCGCGACACGTGTCAGCGCAGTTGCGCTGCGCTGTGCGCTGCGCGACACGTGTCAGCGCAGTTGCGCTGCGTGACACGTGTCACGCTCTGGAGCATTTGTGCCAAACAGAATTAAAATTCTAAGAAATATTTCTGTTCTTGTTAAAACAAGAAGATTTTCTTCTGTAAAATAGAAGCCCTTGGATCAAAGATCCAACGGTGGGGAAAATTCTCCAAATCACTCAGAGAAAGATCTCTTTAACAAATTTAACAAACTTATGGGCACTATATAAAGACCCCTAGACCTCAAATCAAAGGGAGGAACATTTTGTGAGAAATCAAAAATTTCAAGTAGAGAAAACTCTGAAGAACTTCCAAAAAAAAGAAAGGTAAAAGACCTTTTAGATAGAAGAATTTCTTCTGATAGATCATTGATCTAAAAACAAGATCAATGATCTTTAATAAAAAAACAAAATAAAAACAGTGCTTTGCACTTTTTATGAACCTCTGGTTCCTGAAAATAAGAAAAAACTTGTTTTTCTTTGATCTAAATTAGATCAAGAAATCAAATAGTGCTTTGCACTTCCTTTATGAACCATTGGTTCTTGAATCTAAAAGATTCTCAAATTAATAGTGCTCTGCACTTGAAAATCTGCACTGTTGCGCTCTTGGGTTGACGCAAGCCACCAGAGAGTGCCACGTGTCAGCACCTGAACCATTTGCGCTATGCGCTTTTGAAATAGAGCTTTGCTCTCTGAAATTGGCGCAACTCACCAGAGCGCGCCACGTGTCAGCAGCGCAAGCGTAGCGCACTAGCGCAGCGCACTGCGCTGCATGACACGTGTCATCATCACAAGTGCTTGCGCTCTTTGATTGGCGCAAAGCAACTGAAAAATGCTATGCATTTTAAAAAGGGCAGAGCCCAAACAAAATAGATGCTCTGCATCATTTATAAAAGGGCAGAGCCCAACCCAAACAAAGAAAAATAATGCAGTGAGGGGGCAAGGCCCTAGCACAGGTCCAATAGGCCAAAAACAAAAGAATATTGAAACTGGACTTAGCCCAGTCGTGGCCATAAGTCTTCAAATTAAATTGACTGAGCACGGCTGCTCCCTAAATCAATTTACATCCGGTTCGAGGGTACATCTCCGAACTCCTCTGACAGTTCTCGTTGTAATCCTTCAACGACGTTAGAGAGGTGACGGGTCCCAATGACCACACATGAATATGAACTGCGGGGTCCTTAAACTCGTGGACCGAAACGTCCTTAAACTAATGTCGGACCACTACGTCCCTAAACTGGAATATAGACCACCATGTCCCTAAACTGGAATACGGACCACTACGTCCCTAAACTGGAACATAGACCACCACGTCCCTAAACTGGAATATGGACCACCACGTCCCTAAACTGGAACATGGACCACCATGTCCCTAAACTGGAATATGGACCGCAATGTCCTTAAACTACCAATGGACCGCAATGTCCCTAAACTACCTATGGACCACCGCGTCCCTAAACTGGAACAATAGAGCTCCCAAATGCTCTTTTGTCGGATCTAAACGATCCCGTTTAAGTTGATCTTAGCCTCAAATATGGCTAACGTATCCTTAAACATTCAAACAGACTTTAGTCCCAAATTGGACTATAAGACCCCCAATCAATTTTGGTTCAAGGGTACATCTCCGAACTCCTCTGACACGTGTCATTGTAATCCTTCAACGTCGTCAGAGAGGTGACGGGTCCCGACGGCCATATATTAAATGGACCATTACGTCCTTAAACTGGAAATGGATCTAGACGACCCCGTTAAGTTGATCTTAGTCTCAAATCAGACTAACGTATCCTTAACGAACGTTTAAATTGATCTTAGTCTCAAATGCGGCTAACGTATCCTTAAACTAAAAACACCAAACCCAAATCTAAGTAAATACGGATTTGGACTAATCCACGTCCTATGGGCGACGGCATTACTCAGTCTCCGTATACAATCCATGGGCAACCACAAACAAAACAAACACCCATGACACGAAGTGAAATTCTGGAGAAGGAGAAAGTTGTTACCGCGATGCGGTAGCGTAATTAACTGCAGTGGCTTGCGCCTGCAGGGAAGAGTGTCCCCACAATCAAAAACCCCTCAAGCGAGGGGGAATCTGACGAAGTCTGCTACATCGGCCGCATCCGTCTAAACCTCCGATACACGGTGCCATAAATCAACTTGGCATCTTCGGAGAGGTAGACGGATAAAACCATATAGCATCTGCCCTGAATCTCAGGCAAGACGAACCTACGCGGTCATGTCTCTGTATTCGGAGGGGAACAGATTCTGGCACGCCCGATGGGACCTTTTCCTCTTTCCACTCCACACTTCGTGTGTCGTCCTCGCGAACCAATCGCGGTTTGTTAAATGGTTGCCTTTGGATTTCAAGTTACTAAGATTTGGTCTTTTGCCTGGCGCAGAACTCAAGCATCAATGGCCTCTAACCGCACCAACTGCTCGAAGCGCCACTGCAACGGACGCTCCACCTCCCCTAGAAATGTAGCATATGGGCCCCAAGCGGCCTCCTTCCTCGCTCTACCGGTAGAACAGGTGACCCAGGACACCACCGGCCTGTTTTCGGGACCATGATCCCACCTACAAGCTTCTCTATGCCAATACCTGCACCGGAAGTGAACAAGAAGTCGGTCTTCGACCGGCTCACTGCTACGACGGCCCCTGTCGACGGGTCGCCCAACTCCACTACCTCAGTTTTCAACAGACTGGGTCAGAACGTCTACAAGCCCGCGATACCCGAAGTTGCCATCCCAAAGCGAATAGCCATCCCGGTTCAAGCGTACAAAATCATGGAAAAGGCTCCTCCTTCCAGGAAGTCAGTCTTTACAAGGCTGACCATTCCGGTTGCTGCTCGAGGCGAAGTCCTCAAAGCTGTTTCCCCTGTCCAGAGATCTGTCTTTAACGGATTAGACATCGCTTCTCAGCGGGTATCAGTCTTTGACAGGCTAGCACCAATAACAGTCTCTTCTCAAAGCAGGAGGCATGACGAAGCCACCCGCGTAGCTGAAACAACTCCATCCATAAGACACGCTCGACGTCGCCACTGGCGCCGAGTGAGGAAGGCTGGGGGCAACTCCCCCTCTAAGATAACTCTGCCAGCTCTAACGGTGGAGATCGATGCTGCTGTTCCAACCGGGAACAGCTTTGAATTGATGAACACGGTGCGTAGAAACTCTCCTGTTGCGGTACTGAAGCGAACTCCTTCACCTGTGGAGAATACTCCAGAGAAGAAGCTAGAGCAGCCCCCTCACCGGCTGTCCTCTAAAATTTACAAGGTCTGGCGACAGGTCCAAGAGTCGGTGATTGATGAAAACTATCTCCGCCGACAGAAAAAGACAAAGGTTCGGCAGGAGGAAGACTACTCTGCCAGGTCGAAAGAAGCAACGGTTACTCGGGTGTCTACTGCAACGACACCTTCAACGTCAATCACTCAAAAGAAAAGGAGGCCGCAAAAAGCCCCTGTGAACAAGGCGAACCATAAAAGTGATGGGCACAAACGCCCCAAGTCTGGGGGCATGGTGGTGCACACTGTTTATATGGCTTCTGGAAAAGAGGAAAGCCGTGCTTCGACGGGTCACCGACCACTCACCCGATCCGTGACCAAAGCTCAGGAGCAGCAGCAAAAGCTTCAGGAGATGATGACTGCAATGGCCGCACTTACAGAGCCAAAAGAAAGCTCAGAGGCATCATCGGAGCAGCGTCATGAATAAGAAACTGACGCTGATTACCTACGCAGAGTCCTCGAAAAGAAGGACAAAGAAGCCGCAGAGCAAGCGGCTAATATGAAACAAATGGCGCTTCTCTTCCAAGATATGGTAGGGATGATGATTCAGCAGAACCCTCCTGCTGAAGATCCTCCGGTCGGCCTTGAAGACGACAGGGGAGAAACGTCAAATCCTCCACTGGCTTTGTCAGCAGCCAAGGAGGAGGCAATCTCCAAAGCTGACCTTGACGAATATATAGCCCAGTAGATACGGGTTCATCATGCGACTGAGGCAGCCGGTCAGATCGTCCAAACAGGACGACCATATCCGGGCTGGTACGATCAGATACAGTACCCGCCGGGTTATACAATACCTAAGTTCCACATATATAAAGGGACAGGAAATCCGCATCAGCATGTCGCTCAATTCAGGGCCTTATGCGGCAATACTGGAGGCGATGACAAATTGATGCTTCGCCAATTCGTCGGCAGCTTGTCAGAAACAGCGTTCGAATGGTATTCCGAACTCCCGAACGATTCTGTCAAGACGTTCGCTGAAATGGAGTTGCTATTCACTCAGCGATTCGTGAGCGCCAGCGAACGGGCCCCGATAACAGCGTTGATTAATGCCAGGGTAAGGCCGGGCGAGACGTGGGTCCAGTACGCTATACGCTGGCGAAACTTGTGGTTGAAATGCGAACAACGCATTGAAGAAGCGCCTGCGGTGGGCATGTTCGTGGGTACCCTAGACCCTCATGCCACTATCTCACAGTTCATGATGTTCTTTAAGCCGACCACATTCTAGGTTTTGATCGACAAGCTGGCCCAGATGGATCAAATGGGTCACAGACCTTCTCCCCCAAAGCCAGAACCGCGGAACGACAAGGGTAAAGGGAAGGCAACCTTCGTTGCGAATGCTCATCAGCAACCCAGCACCCCAAAGCTAGCGGATCAGTTGGGAGAGGGACGGCGGTTCTATATTGAGAAAATGAGGCGCCCCTACTCATTCCCGCGGGATAAGACGAAGAGGCTGTTCGAGCTGGCTGTGCGCAACAGGTTTATCAACCTACCGAATCCAAGGCAACCGCCACAACCCAAAGAGGCGAATAACCCCAATTATTGCCCTTATCATCAAACGGCAAGCCATCCGATTGAGGATTGCTTCGTCTTCAAGGGATGGATTGAAGATCAATACCTACAAGGCAAGTTTGCCCTATCTGAAAAATGGAAGGTAAATCCACCCCAGCCGCACACTCCAAAGAAGACGGACACGATGGGGGCAGCTTGTTCTTTTGTCAAGGACGAAAACGATGGGGAAAACTCATCAGACGAATCCGAAGACTACGTAGCGACTTGTCATGTGATCTCTCATTCACTGGCGGATGATGAAGAGGCTCCTTGCACCGAGAAACCAAGGGCGAACCCTGAGCCGGAAATTCTACGGCCGTCAGACGAGTTGATCGATATCTTCCTAAATGAAATTCGTCTGAAAGCAAAAGCCAATCAAGAGCGTGAGATGGCCATACTGGAAAGAGCCAAGACACTCCCGTCAAATCAAAAGTCATCCACTGCAGATAAAAAAAAATTCAAAACGAGGAAAAGGTTCGCCAAAGCCCTATCAGCGGGAATGAAGCTACCGCCCTCTGAAGAAAATACTTTCGGTGGAGTAGAGATGCATCCTAACTTCTGCTTATATCATCAGAAGATCATACATCCTACTGAAGACTGGGAATCCTTTAACTGTTGGTGGCAAGGGTATGTCGCTCAAAAGCAACACTTCGACAGGACAAAATGTGAAGCTCGTAGACGTCGAAAAAGTGCGATAGATGGGCGCAAAAGAGCCGCCGACGACTGTCATATAGCCGACTCCAAAGGATCGCAAATTATCACATTTGGAAGCGACTCTGACGAAGAGGCTGCACTCAACCCTCTCATCAAGGAATCCATTTCAAAGATGAAAGAATTGAGAAG
Source organism: Agapanthus africanus (assembly GCA_030015575.1). Taxonomy (NCBI): domain Eukaryota; kingdom Viridiplantae; phylum Streptophyta; class Magnoliopsida; order Asparagales; family Amaryllidaceae; genus Agapanthus; species Agapanthus africanus. The sequence continues at coordinate 24,542,332 of JASDDO010000001.1, forward strand.
TTGTGAGGACGTTCAGCCATGCAATCGCACGCTGCTCGAAAAAAATCTCGGCCCCGCAAACAAAGGATCGAGTAAAAAGGATAAAGGGAAGGGAAAAACAGCCCTCGTAGCCAATGCTCAACAGCAATCGAGTGGCCCTAGACCGGTTGTTTGCCGAAACAACAAGCAGCAACCCCTCCAAGAAAAGTTGAAACAAACTTACTCGTTTCCGCAAAATAAAACAAGGGGACTGTTCAAGCTGGCGTTGCGCAACCGACTCATAAATCTGCCGGAGCCAAAATATCTGACGCAACCAAATGACGTCAAGGAGCCCAACTACTGTCCCTATCACCGAGTACTGGGTCACCTGATCGAGGATTGCTACGTCTTCAAAAACTGGGTTGAAGAACAATACCAACAGGGCGAGTTCGCGCTGTTTGAAAACTGGAAGGTGAGCCCGCCACAACCGCACGCTCTGAGAAAGACGGATACGCCGGAGGCATCATGCTCATTCATAGAGAAGGCCCCATAGACCGAAAAGTCGGTAAACTAGAGATTCGCCTCGAATACGGCGACAGCGGACCGAAACGTCCTTAAACTAACAACGGACCGAAACGTCCTTAAACTAACGGTGGACCGAAACGTCCTTAAACTAATGATGGACCGCAATGTCCTAAAACTTGCAAGCGGACCGAACGTCCTTAAAACTACTACCGCAGCATCCTCAGGCTGACGCAAAAACAAAAAAAAGAGGATAAAGAAACGGTACGCCCATAAGCAAAATGGGCACGGATGAAAACCCAAAAGGGCTCCGTGAGTAAAAACAGCAGGACTGCCGGCGAGTGTTTGTGAAAACCCGAAAGGGCGCGACCTCGTTAAAAAAAAGGGGTATGTCCATAAGCAAAATGGGCACGGATGAAAACCCGAAAGGGCTCCGTGAGTAAAAACAGCAGGACTACCGGCGAGTGTTTGTGAAAACCCGAAAGGGCGCAACCTCGTTTTTTAAAAAAAAACACTTATAGGGTCCTCTCGACCTTGTGAGGAGAAACCACCCGCGTGAGATCCTTACGACTCATAAGGGAGCAACACACTTAGGGATCCCCACGATTCCTAAGGAGAAAATACACTTGCGAGATCCTCACGACTCGTAAGGAGAACTCTCTTATGGGACCCTCACGGCTCATAAGGTTTGAAAATCTTAAGTTACAGAGATCTAAACCAGTGCTTAAGCAAACCCCCCCACGACTTCCGATACTGCCCTACAAGTGGCTCAATACTGACCCTTGTATACAATCCACGGGCGCGAATAAACATTCCCCTAACAAAATTTCATCCATGATTGGGAATATGTACGCATGATAAAAAACCCTTATAAGTCCTCTCGACTTACAAGGAGAAAACTCTCTTGTAGGATCCTTACGACTTACAGAGGAACATACACTTAGGCATCCTCACGATTCCTAAGGAGAAAATACACCTACAAGATCCTCACGACTTGTAGGGAGAAATACCTTTGTGAGACCCTTACGGCTCATGAAGTTAAAAGCCTTAGTCGACAGGACCCTAACTCTGTTCGCTAAGCCACCTTTGTTCGACATCGACGAAGGCAGATGATGATTCGCTCCTGGCAATATCCCAGTAGTAGCGGTGCTGATGCCGAAATCGGTGTCTAATTTCAGATTTACGGCAAAAAGCCAGCGAGCCGCACATGTATACGAAATAGCCGAAATGATGGGGCAACTTGCAATAAAAATCAGCAAGTAAGAATGTATGCATGAAAATAGCCGAAATGATGGGACAACTCGCAATAAAAAGCAGCGAGTAAAAATAAAATAAATAGCCGAAATGATGGGGCACCGCGAAAAATAGCCGAAATGATAGGGCAATCGCAACCTTTGCGATATAAAAGCTGAAATGATAGAGTATCGCGGAAAAAGAAACAAAATGAAAAATGAAATTTAAGCCCTGCAGGTGATGTTACATCAAACCCTGTATACAATCCAAGGGCGTAAACAAAGAAGGGATCATACTCCTCTCCCAGGTTTCATCATAAGAAGAAGCCAAATCTCGATGGGTCGCAAATGACCTAGAGGTCATCTCAACACTCGTCTCGTAACAACAGACACAACTTCAAGCGAAGCGGAACAGCGGCAACTCCCAGTTCCATGGCTCGGCGAAATACAGATCACCAAGAGTCAAACGCTCATTCCATGAAATACGGATACAATCAACAAAAATTCCTGGCTACATGGAAAGCGGCTTATGTCAATCCTGACCCCGTGGAAAACGTCCAGAGCGGATCTTGGTCCTCGCAGAGCACGGCAGTGAACCCGTGCGAAGCATCCAGAGCGGAGCCTAGTCCTCGCCGAACACGGCAATGAACCCGTGGGAAGCATCTAGAGCAAAAATTCCTGGCTACGTGGAACGCGGCTTATGTCAATCCTGACCCCGTGTGAAACATCCAGAGCAAAAATTCCTGGCTACGTGGAAAGCGGCTTATGTCAATCCTGACCCCGTGGAAAACGTCCAGAGCAAATCCTGGTCCTCGCAGAACACGGCAGTGAACCCGTGCGAAGCATCCAGAGCGGAACCTAGTCCTCGCCGAACACGGCAGTGAACCCGTGGGAAGCATCTAGAGCAAAAATTCCTGGCTACGTGGAACGCGGCTTATGTCAATCCTGACCCCGTGTGAAACATCCAGAGCAAAAATTCCTGGCTACGTGGAAAGCGGCTTATGTCAATCCTGACCCCATGGAAAACGTCCAGAGCGGATCCTGGTCCTCGCAGAGCACGGCAGTGAACCCGTGCGAAACATCCAGAGCGGAACCTAGTCCTCGCCGAACACGGGAGTGAACCCGTGGGAAGCATCTAGAGCAAAAATTCCTGGCTACGTGGAACGCGGCTTATGTCAATCCTGACCTCATGTGAAACATCCAGAGCAAAAATTCCTGGCTACGTAGAAAGCGGCTTATGTCAATCCTGACCCCGTGGAAAACGTCCAGAGCGGATCCTGGTCCTCGTAGAGCACGGCAGTGAACCCGTGTGAAGCATCCAGAGCGGAGCCTAGTCCTCGCCGAACACGGCAGTGAACTCGTGGGAAGCATCTAGAGCAAAAATTCCTGGCTACGTGGAACGCGGCTTATGTCAATCCTAACCCCGTGTGAAACATCCAGAGCAAAAATTCCTGGCTACGTGGAACGCGGCTTATGTCAATCCTAACCCTGTGTGAAACATCCAGAGCAAAAATTCCTGGCTACGTGGAAAGCGGCTTATGTCAATCCTGACCCTGTGGAAAATGTCCAGAGCGGATCCTGGTCCTCGCAGAGCACGGCTGTGAACCCGTGCGAAGCATCCAGAGCGGAGCCTAGTCCTCGCCGAACACGGCAGTAAACCCGTGGGAAGCATCTAGAGCAAAAATTCCTGGCTACATGGAACGCGGCTTATGTCAATCCTGACCCCGTGTGAAACATCCAGAGAAAAAATTCCTGGCTACGTGGAAAGCGGCTTATGTCAATCCTGACCCCGTGGAAAACGTCCAGAGCGGATCCTGGTCCTCGCAGAGCACGGCAGTGAACCCGTGCGAAGCATCTAGAGCGGAACCTAGTCCTCGCCGAACACGGCAGTGAACCCATGGGAAGCATCTAGAGCAAAAATTCCTGGCTACGTGGAACGCGGCTTATGTCAATCCTGACCCCGTGTGAAACATCCAGAGCAAAAATTCCTGGCTAGGTGGAAAGCGGCTTATGTCAATCCTGACCCCGTGGAAAATGTCCAGAGTGGATCCTGGTCCTCGCAGAGCACGGCAGTGAACCCGTGCGAAGCATCCAGAGCGGAGCCTAGTCCTCGCCAAACACAGCAATGAACCCGTGGGAAGCATCCAGAGCAACTCCTGACTCCGTGAAATGCGGATAAGGACAACTTCACCCATCACTTGCGGGTCCTCACGACTCGTAAGGGAATAAATTCTCTTATAGGATCCTTACGACTTACAAGAGAAAACACACTTAGGAATCCTCACGATTCCTAAGGAGAAAACCCACTTACGAGATCCTCTCGATCCGTAGGGAGAAAAATCTCTGTGAGACCCTCACGGCTCATAGAGTTGAAAAGTCTTGGGCGGCAGATCTGAACCTGCGGCCTAAGCCATCGCTATCTCGTGAACAAATCAAGGTGCTTACTCTATTATCTGCTAATTGTGACAACATGCTGATAATAAGAGAAAGAAAAAAGCGACAGAAGGAGCATCCGATTTACATTTGATCAGGCGTTCGAGACAAACTCATTCATGCATAAGCAAAAGATTCAGAACGAAAAATAGAGACAAGCTGAGATAAAATTTTTCCATTAATATTGCCAAAGGTTCTTACAATCACGGAGAAATAGATAATAATATTATTAAAATGTTTACAAAGGAATAACCTCGAACCCAGGACATGGATTGAGGACTCGAAAGTGACCCTATCTATGACTTTCCAAGCCTCACAGACCATCCTAGTGTGCTTTCTTTCGCGAGCACAAGCGTCAAGGTCCCCCCTGATGTCTTCCACCCTCCGATAAGCAGCAAGTATGGCAGACTGTTGAAAGACCTCGTGCAAGAGATCGATAAGACTGTCTCGCCGTCTCTTCGAGATAAAGTTCATCAGGTACACCGAGTGCACCTTATCCTCAGCGGCATCCAACGTCCTAAGCGGCACACCGGAACGGAACAGGGGAAGCGCCTCCCAGATGGCTCCCACGATAAGCTTAAGGAGGGAGGAACGTCGGGGAAGCAGTGGACCGTTGTATGCGTCGAAGCGGCTCATGATTTCAGCACACTCCGCGTTTGTGAACTCTCGATTTTGAGAGCGGCCAAGTCGGCGGATGTCCCCATAAGAGATGATCTCGTCAAGACTGTACATGTGGGCGTCCATTGTTCTGTGAAAGAAAATCAATAAAATTATCAGAAAGACTGATTAAGCAAAACGATATAATGCACTGAGGAATGAAATGCCATTTTTAAACTCCAAGATCAATGAAACACTCTTAAGAGTTCTTCTATATGATTTGGGAGGAGCAAAACTCCATTAATGAAATGAGAAAATACATGGAAGATCTTTTAGAGAGCAAAGCACTATTAATGGAACCCTAATAGGGCTCTCCTTAGTCTTCTATAGACCCCCTTAGAGTAAAGCTCTGCTAAGTGAAACCCTAAATGGGTCTTCTTTAGATCTGGGATCTATTGAGAGCAAGGCTTTTAAAATTGATTTAATTTAATCAAAATTAATATTTTTACCTAAAATTCTCTAAAATCTGAACTTTTAAAAGTGTTTAAACAGGAGAGCAGGGCTCTGAGTTCTGAAAGTAAACTTGTGAAGGTGAAAATCATCTAAGGGACCAAAGGTCCTATTTATAGGCATCAAATGCCCTTTCAACTTCCAAAAGTTGCCGCGACGGTTGGAATTCGGCCACCGCTGCGCTTACGTTTAAGGTCACGTAAGCGCAACGGTGGGGTGGCATTTGTTTACCCCAATCAGAGCAAAGCTCTGTTTAAATTCCAAGGTGGGAAAAGAAGCAATGCTTCTGTTCTCCTCCAATCAGAGCAAAGCTCTGTCTTAAAAATTAAAGTGAGAATAAATGAAGTAACGCTTCAGATCTCCTGCGCTGCGCACAGAGCGCCACGTGTCAAAATTAGACACGTTAGCACAGGGAGCGCAGCGCCCAAGGCCGCGCACCCAATCAGAGCAAGGCTCTGTTTAAAATTTAAGCTTTAATTAAAGAAGCAACGCTTCAGCTGGCCTGCGCGCTGCGCTGCGCAACACGTGTCAGCGCAGTTGCGCTGCGCTGTGCGCTGCGCGACACGTGTCAGCGCAGTTGCACAAGCGCAGTTGCGTTGCGCGACACGTGCAAGCGCAGTTGCGCTGCGCTGTGCGCTGCGTGACACGTGTCACGCTCTGGAGCATTTGCGCCAAACAGAATTAAAATTCTAAGAAATCTTTCTGTTCTTATTAAAACAAGAAGATTTTCTTCTGTAAAACAGAAGCCCTTGGATCAAAGATCCAACGGTGGGGAAAATTCCCCAAATCACTCAGAGAAAGATCTCTTTAACAAATTTAACAAACTTATGGGCACTATATAAAGACCCCTAGACCTCAAATCAAAAGGAGGAACATTTGGTGAGAAATCAAAATTTTCAAGCAGAGAAAACTCGGAAGAACTTCCAAAAAAAAAACGAAAGGTAAAAGACCTTTTAGATAGAAGAATTTCTTCTGATAGATCATTGATCTAAAAACAAGATCAATGATCTTTAATAAAAAACAAAATAAAAACAGTGCTTTGCACTTTTTATGAACCTCTGGTTCCTGAAAATAAGAAAAAACTTGATTTTCTTTGATCTAAATTAGATCAAGAAATCAAATAGTGGTTTGCACTTCCTTTATGAACCATTGGTTCTTGAATCTAAAAGATTCTCAAATTAATAGTGCTCTGCACTTGAAAATCTGCACTGTTGCGCTTTTGGATTGGCGCAAGCCACCAGAGAGCGCCACGTGTCAGCACCTGAACCATTTGCGCTATGCGCTTTTGAAATAGAGCTTTGCTCTCTGAAATTGGCGCAATTCACCAGAGCGCGCCACGTGTCAGCAGCGCAAGCGTAGCGCACTAGCGCAGCGCACTGCGCTGCATGACACGTGTCATCATCACAAGCGCTTGCGCTCTTTGATTGGCGCAAAGCGCCTGAAAAATGCTATGCATTTTAAAAAGGGCAGAGCCCAAACAAAATAGATGCTCTGCATCATTTATAAAAGGGCAGAGCCCAACCCAAACAAAGAAAAATAATGCAGTGAGGGGGCAAGGCCCTAGCACAGGTCCAATAGGCCAAAGACAAAAGAATATTGAAACTGGATTTAGCCCAGTCGTGGCCATAAGTCCTCAAATTAAATTGACTGAGCACGGCTGCTCCCTAAATCAATTAACAACCGGTTCGAGGGTACATCTCCGAACTCCTCTGACAGTTCTCGTTGTAATCCTTCAACGACGTCAGAGAGGTGACGGGTCCCAACGACCACACACAAATATGGACTGCGGGGTCCTTAAACTCGTGGACCGAAACGTCCTTAAACTAATGTCGGACCACTACGTCCCTAAACTGGAACATAGACCACCACGTCCCTAAACTGGAATACGGACCACCACGTCCCTAAACTGGAATACGGACCACCACGTCCCTAAACTGGAATATGGACCGCAATATCCTTAAACTACCAATGGACCGCAATGTCCTTAAACTACCTATGGACCACTACGTCCCTAAACTGGAACAATAGAGCTCCCAAATGCTCTTTTGTCGGATCTAAACGATCCCGTTTAAGTTGATCTTAGCCTCAAATATGGCTAACGTATTCTTAAACATTCAAACAGACTTTAGTCCCAAATTGGACTATAAAACCCCCAATCAACTTTGGTTCAAGGGTACATCTCCGAACTCCTCTGACACATGTCGTTGTAATCCTTCAACGTCGTCAGAGAGGTGACGGGTCCCGACGGCCATATATTAAATGGACCACTACGTCCTTAAACTGGAAATGGATCTAGACAATCCCGTTAAGTTGATCTTAGTCTCAAATCAGACTAACGTATCCTTAACGAACGTTTAAATTGATCTTTGTCTCAAATGCGGCTAACGTATCCTTAAACTAAAAACACCAAACCCAAATCTAAGTAAATACGGATTTGGACTAATCCACGTCCTACGGGCGACGGCATTACTCAGTCTCCGTATACAATCCACGGGCAACCACAAACAAAACAAACACCCACGACACGAAGTGAAATTCTGGAGAAGGAGAAAGTTGTTACCGCGATGCGGTAGCGTAATTAACTGCAGGGGCTTGCGCCTGCAGGGAAGAGTGTCCCCACAATCAAAAACCCCTCAAGCGAGGGGGAATCTGACGAAGTCTGCTACATCGGCCGCATCCGTCTAAACCTCCGATACACGGTGCCATAAATCAACTTGGCATCTTCGGAGAGGTAGACGGATAAAACCATATAGTATCTGCCCTGAATCTCAGGCAAGACGAACCTACGCGGTCGCGTCTCTGTATTCGGAGGGGAACAATCCTCTCCCCGGGATCGTGAGGCGGAGGCAGCCCCCAGGGAGGATGAGGCAGATGTGGCCCCTGGCTTCTCGTGCTGGGTGAGGTATGAGGACGAGCTTGCCAATGCTCAGGCTCGCTTCCACATCCCCTCGCGCTACACGCTCCGACTGACCAAGGAGGGAGAGAGGGCGGATCAAGTACGGGGTAAGGAAATTGCCCTGTACTTGGAAGCTTTTTGGGGCGGAATGCACCTGCCCTTCTCTCCCGAGGTCGTCGCTGCGCTGAATTTTTTCGGTTTGGCCCCCGGCCAGTTAGTGCCGAACTCGTGGAGGATCCTCCTCGGGTTCTTGATCCGCCTGAAGTTGCAGGCGGTTCCTTTCAGCCTTTTCCCTTCTCGATTCTTCTCCCGTCTTCAAAAGTCACCCTGGTAGTCGAGCGGGCGACCCGAGATGGGTTTATCTCTCTTTCAGGAAGCGGCCGGGGGGCGCTGCCGGGACCGGGTCGTGGCCTTGCCCTCTTCTATTCATGATTGGAAAAAGAAATTTTTCTTCGTTTCCCCTCCCGAGGGCGAGGGCTGGCCCGTGCCTACCAAGTGGTCGAGAGAGAAATGTTTGCCGGGGAACCAGTCCGATGACCCCGCTGCGGTGAGAGTGGCGTCGTGGGAGCCCATCCCCCGACCTGACGTGCTGCTGTCTGAGAGGGTCCTGAGCTGGGCCGGGCTTAGCCCCATCAAGTTCATCGATACATTAGGCTTGCTTTTTTGGCTTGTGTTTTGCTCGTATCACTGATTCATTGGGTATTTGTTTTGTGCAGGATCCATGGACTTCGACTCGCTTAAAACCTCCATGCGCCAGCCGAGGAAGGCTACGAAGGCTGGGGGCGCCAGCTGTTCCCGCGCGAAGCTCGCCTCGGCTCCTACTGCTCCTGTGGCGGTGCCCCGTGAGTGCTCGGGGGCGGACCCCGCCCCGGGTCCCAGCAGAGTGTCGGGCCGGAAGCGGGCCCTGATTCTGGAGGACTCGGCCTCGGAGGAGGAGATCGGCTCTCCCTCGGAGCCGCTCAAGAGGAGCTCCCGGGGACCTTCCCGGGGCCGGTCCTCGCCGACCGTGGTGGAGGAAGGGGGCCTCCGGTTTGCGGTGCCATCGGGGCTGTCCGTTGCGGACAGCCTTCTACATGAGATAGAGACCTAGGTGGGGGGTAGAGTCCCCGGGGGGACCTTCAGGGCTCAGCTGGCGTCCATCGCCCAGGAGTCCGTGCAGGTAAGTTTTTTGGTTCATTGTGAGATCCAGTGCCTCCTTCATCTTTCTGACCTTTTCCGTGTCTCCCAGGTTCTCCAGCACGTAGCCCTCGCCCTGCGCATGGAAGCGAGGTGGTAGCCCCGGCGCTGGAGGTTGCAGGTCGGCTCGCCTTGATGCAAGAGAGCTCCAGGCGGGAGCTGGAGGAGATGACGGCGAGGGTCGCCGCCTTGGAAGGCGAGGTGGAAGCCGGAAACGGGAGGTAACCCGGCACCGCGAGGACGCCGTGATTGCCGAGGTCAAGCTTGAGGATGCCCAGGTGCTCGCCGGCAACCTGAAGAGGACGGTGAAGACCCTCCGAAAAGAGCTGGGGGCGGCGGCCGAGGCGGCCAAGTCGGCTGAATCGAGGGCGGTGGAGGGCTATAAGAAGTCGAGGGACTTCTATGACGACTTAGCCGTGGCTACGACCCGTATTTGGCATGACTCCCTCGATGCCGTTAAGGCCCGGATGCCGGAGTTTGCCGACGGAGATCTACGGGCCGAGTTCCCCCTCGTGGACGCCGATGAGCAGGGGAAAGAGGTTCCTGGCGAGGAAACCGCCGAGGACCCCGCGCGTCACGTGGTGGAGGTCGTACCTGGCCCCGAGGTGTAGAGCCCCCGCCTTCCTCCTTTTATTTAGTTTCATCGAATCGTGCCCTACCATCTGTTTGTGAAGAATGCTCGTAGGATATCTCTGCTTGCACCGTTGTGTTTTCATGTCAGGTTTGCCGCTTGTCTAGCAATCGCCCATCGGGTTGACTTCGATCACTCGCCGACGAGCATGCCAAGCGCTGCCGAGGAGATATCCCCATGGGCCCCGAAGTCGAGGGGAGATTGCTTAGACCTGGATAGATCTGATGCCCCTCACTGGGGTCTCGGGTCCTGTGCGGGTGACGGGCAGAGCGCTGTTCACCGTACTCGAGCCGAGCATGAGTGGGTGCCTGCTCGGTGGCTCTATGGGGGTGCCATCTTTTGACCTCGGTCAACGCGAGCATCGACCACCAGCGGGGGGTGACTGAGCAGGGTAGCCGCTCGGTTGCCTCTTCCGAGGGCTTTCTGATCCCTGGCGTTGCGGTAGGGAAGCTACCCGCCAGGGACGACCGAGCAGGGTAGCTGCTCGGTTGCCTCTTGCGAGGGCTTCAGACCTTAGCGTGGGAGGGGCTGCAAGAAGCCCACTAAGGATGTCCGGGCAGTGAAGCTGCGCGATTGCCTCTTGGCGAGGGCTTTGACCTCTGGCGTCGTGGGTAGGCAACTACCAGCCTGGGATGAACGAGCGGGGTAGCCGCTCTGGCGCCTCTTGTGAGAGCTTTTGATCCCTGGCGTCGTGGGTAGGGAGCAACCAGCCGGAGTTGACCGAGCAGGGTAGCTGCTCGGTTGCCTTTTGCGAGGGCTTTGACCTCTGGCGTCGTGGGTAAGCAACTACCAGCCTGGGATGAACGAGCAGGGTAGCCGCTCTGGTGCCTCTTACGAGGGCTTCGATCCCTGGCGTCATGGGTAGGGAGCTACCAGCCGGAGATGACCGAGCAGGGTAGCTGCTCGGTTGCCTCTTGCGAGAGCTTTGATCCTTCAGGATGGGGACCGAGCAGGGTTACTGCCCAGTGCCTATTGGCGAGGACTTTGATCCCTGTCGGTTGTGGTAGGAAGCTACCAGCCGGGGATAGCCGAGCGAGGACTCGACTGCCTCTGGGAGGACTTTGGTCCTTAGCGCGGGAGGGGCTATAGAAGCCTACCAAGGACCCTTGGCCGGGAAGGGTTACTGCCCGGTGCCTCTTGGCGAGGGCTTTTGTCCTGAAGGATAGCCGAGCGAGGGATCCTCGGGCTCGACTGCCTCTGGGAGGGCTTTTTGATCCCCGGCGTTGTGGCAGGGAAGCTGCCCGCTGGGGATAGCCGAGCGAGGGATCCTCGGGCTCGACTGCCTCTGGGAGGGCATTCTGATCCCCGGGGTTGTGGCAGGGAAGCTGCCCGCTGGGGCTAGCCGAGCAGGGTAGCTGCTGGGCTGAATCTTGGTGAGGTGTAGCCCGACCGTCCAGCTGTAGGCATTGGGAATAGGAACAGTCGCGGCAACAGTGCGCGTAGCATGCGCATTGAATGCAGAGGGAGGCGAAGCGCTAGGAGCGCGTCACTTCGATTCCACCAGAGAGGGCTTGATGGCCGCCGCGTGGCAGCGACCTTTTGGGTGAAAGCGGGCGACTGTTGAGCTGCGCAGTGGGCTATATAAGGTTGAAGGAGTACCGGTCCTTCCATCCTTCATAAACAGGTCGTCGAAAATGCAAGACTTCCCATTTACCATCCCCGACATCATCCACTTCGAAGACGTGTACCATTACGACCAGAACTGCACCGAGGACACGGTAGAGTTAGCCCAGAGGGGGAGTTGCCCCCAGCCTTCCTTACTCGGCGCCAATGGCGACGTCGAGCGTGTCGAGCCGACGGTGTTGGTTCGGTGAAGGGAATGGCTTTGTCTTGCCCCCCATCCAGGTGAGGGGCTGTTGCTGGCATGAGCCTCTTGAAGACTGATGTCCGTTGAGAAGCAGTATCTAACCGGTCAAAAACAGATTTCTGAGCGGGGACAGGAACCATAGTGGGAGTCGGAACAGTCAGTCATGTAAAAACCGACCCTTTGGCGGGAGAAGCCGCCTTGACAACTTCAGGAGCAGGGATGGCTATCCTCTTCGGAACAACCTTTTCTGAGATTGCAGGTTTCATCATGGGCCCACATGAACTTTGGCCCAATCTGGCGAAGACTGAGGCGTTGGAGCTGGACGACCCGTTGAGAGGGACCGCGGTAGTAGCAAGCCGATCGAAGACCGACTTCTTGGGAGCTTCTGGTGTTGGTACAGGGGTGCTGAAGCTCATCGGTGGGAGCATAGTCCCAAAGAACAATCCGGTGGTGGCCTGAGTCACCTGGTCCACCGGTATCGTGAACAGGGAGGCCACTTGGGGCCCGTAGGCTATGCCTCCAGATGAGGCAGAGCGCGAGTTGCAATTGCAGTTAGAACACTTCTCGCAAGTGGATGCCATTGATGTTTCGCTTTCTGCGCCAAACAAGAAACCAAATCTTAGTACCTCGAACCCAAGGGCAACCATATCAAACCGCGATTCGTTCGCGAACATGACACACGAAGTGTGGAGTGGAAAAAGGAAAATGTCCTACCGGGCGTGCCAGAATCTGTTTACCGCTGGAAACCGGGAAGACGAACGTCTTGCCTGAATCTGGGGGCAGATGCTAATTGGTGCTATCCGTCCACCTCTCCGAAGATGCCAAGTTGATTTATGGCACCATGTATCGAAAGTTTAAATGGATGCGGCCGATATAGCAGACTTCGTCAGATTCCCCTTCGTTGAGGAGATTTTGATTGTGGGGACGCTCTTCCCTGCAGGCGCAAGCCCCTGCAGTTAATTACGCTACCGCATCGCGGTAACAACTTTCTCCTTCTCCAGATGGTCACTTCGTGTCGTGGGTATTTGTTTTGTTTTTGGTTGCCCGTGGATTGTATACGGAGACTAATTTATGTTGTCGCCCGTAGGGCGTGGATTAGTCCAAATTCGTATCTTCTTAGATTTGGGTTTGGGGTTGTGTTTAAGGATACGTTAGTCTTACTTTAGACTAAGATCAACTTAAACGTTTGTTGAGGATACGTTAGTCTAATTTTAGACTAAGATCAACTTAACGGGATCGTTTAGATCCAGCAAAAGAGCATTTGGATTCTATTGTTTAGTTTCGGGACATTGGGGTCAGTTAGTTTAAGGACATTACGGTCCGGCGTTAGTTTAAGGACATTGCGGTCCATCAGTAGTTTAAGGACATCTCGGTCCAGGTTTAGGACATCGTAGTCCATGGGCTTAAGGACCCCACAGTCCGGTTTAAAGACATCGTAGTCTATAAAGTTTAAGGACATCATAGTCCATGAGTTTAAGGACCTCACAGTACATAGAAATGTGTGGTCATCGGGACCCGTCACCTCTCTGAAAACGTTGAATGATTACAACGAAAAATATCAGAGGAGTAACGAGATGTACCCTCGAACCGGTGTGAATTGTTTGAAAGATCTGTAGCCCAGTTTGAGACTAAGATCTGTTGAATACTTGTGAGCAGATATGCTCAGTTCAATATAAGTTGAGGACTTATGTCCAGAATTGGGCTAAGTCCAATTAAAATGTTTAACATTTTATTGTTCTGGCTATTGAGCCTTTATTTGGGCCTGGCCCTTTTAATAATGCTAAGCATTGGGTTCTGACATCTTTTGTCTTGTATTGAATGCATAGCATTCATCAGAACAATGTATGTTCTGACAATGCGCCACATGGCGCGCCAGGCGCTTTGCGCCAATCAAAGAGCGCACTGCGCTTTCGTCGGGTAGCATACACGAAGATGACACGTGTCGTGCTTAGCGCTAAGCGCTAGTTTATTAGCGCATTGCGCTTTTAATTTATGGGTGCTTCACGCTGATTTAATGGTGCACCAGTGAGTGACACGTGGCGCGCTTGGCGCTGAGCGCCAACCCATGAGCGCAGTGCTCTGTTTCAGAAGCGCAAAGCGCAGGTTGTGTCTGTGTTTGACACGTGGCATGTTTTGGCGCTGAGCGCCGGTCCAAGGAGCACAATGTAGGGTTCCTAGGCACTCTCAAGAGGTCTCACAAGGCATCAACCATGCCAATTTCAAAATTTACGGTGCCGAGAAATCCTAAACTACGGATCGTTGGCTAGATGTCTAGGCGAAAAAGAAACTAGTTTACACTTAATTACAAGAATACGGAAATACAACCTTTGTAGATCCGGTGCTCCACCTCCATAGCTCCGCAACGAAGTCCCCTCGCTGTCCAAATGAATTCCCGGGCTCTAGCGTCGGCTTCGTCGGAGAAATGGCGAGCTAGGTCGTCGATGTCCATGCCGAAGATGATCTACGTCGAGGCATCGCTAGATCAAGCTCCACCTTCACCAAGCCATGAAAACTTGTGAAGGAAACACCCTATACTACTTGGCAAGAGGTAGAGGATGAAGAAATAGGAAGTGGGTTCACTTTAGAATTGGATTTCTCACTCTTTATCATCACTTGCCATTAATGGAGCAAGCTTTCTTCCATGAGGAAAATGAAGAAGAAGAAGAATGTTATGATAAGAATTGATTAAAATAGAAAAGAAAATCCATTCTTATCATAACTCTTACCATGGTTAAGTGTAGAGAATGAACCAAGGTTAAGTGAATGGTTAGGTTAGGCATGAAACAAAAATGGTGGACTTTTTCAAAGCTTCATGAAGCTTCAATGTAAAACAAAGCAAGCCACCATTTCTTTTCTTTTGCCAAAATGAATGAATAAATGAATAAATAGATAATAAGTGAATAAACAAAACCCTAACCACTCTCACAACCATGGTTTAATCTTTACACAAATCCAAGTTAACATGTATCATCAAACATGACACAATCAACTGCACAAAAGTATATCACATATACAACTTGTGCAATCCAAGTGAGAAAATCCATTTAAAGTGAACCGATACTAGTTAATGCAAAGTAATATATCAAATATATAATTATACATTAAATTATTAAATCAACACTTGATTTAACGATCCGGTCATATCGCATATAACCGACTAGTATCAAATGTATCGGCTTATCGAATCAATCTTCGATTCGATAACTAGGTTATATCGCATACAACCATTCGACACATTGTTCGCGAGAATGAAATACGGTATCACATACACGCATTATTCTCGGTCCCGCACATATCTCATATGCGCTCCTATTTCGTTTCGCTTGAGCCAGGAAACCTCTGTGTAGGACTCTAAAGACTCGTCAATACGCCGGCAGCAGGTGATGATCATATCAAACACCCACAAGCCGCAAGCGGTCTGCTAAACGTAACGGCCACCCGGGTATTGAGCGATCAGAAGATCGACGAGCAAGCCCGATCACACTCCAGTGAATCCAACCAGTAACACTACCGTACAGTCCGGTCTGATCGTCTGATATGTCGCATATCTTGCTTAGGGGTGGTAAACGTCAGACCCCAATAGCTCGATAAGTCGTGTCGATATGAGGTCTATAACAATTCGAGAAACTACTGGTAACACTTACCAGTAAATCTCAGCAACCCTGGCCAGGGATTTCCGGTTATAGCCAATCGAACACAGCGCAACATCAACTCCCTATACCGGGAGAGACGAATCCCCTCCTATCGCTCATTGCCTCCATGTGACTCGGGACTGTACCCAAAAACCACTGTTTTGCACGCCCTCTTGGACGTGGTAAGATGGAAATCAAAGCACAGTAGGAACCACACAAGACTCTATGACGATCTCGGGTCAACAGACTACTCTGTACCAGTGTCACCAGAGAACTGCCATCTGACGTAAGGTATAATACCATCTGGGAGTTCTCGGCGAGTCCGTCCAGTGTACCCAGTCTCTACTGAGCACCCGTATATCATCTCTGATGTCAAACACCAATGGATATAGGAACATCCATCGCCCATCTGTATGGGTCGAGAAGGTATACGCTAGTCTACTCTGGTATATCGATGCCCCGTCTCGATACACCCACGACTAGGGACTTTGAAGGATGTACTTATAGACTATCTGTCCCCACTAGTATGATCTGCATCATAGTCCAGGTAGTCAAGTACACATCCTAAGGGCTTTACCAACATGTAACAGAGAGACAATCAGTGTACACGTTTAAGGTAAAGAGCAACCAGATAGCATACTATCATGTCGAGCAAGAAAGTCCTCCCTATATACGTCCTAGCATCCACTACAATATACATCATATGTACAGTAATGGCCTCTAGGGCATACATATAACTAACACGCAATTCATGAGTGCAAGGCACTTTTCAGTTGCGCAAAGCGCATCTGATCAAATTTATGATCAGAGAACAAATTTATGTTCTTCTTTTAAAAGAGGCCTTGCCTCAAGGTTCAAGAACAAAAAGTTCTTATATATAAAAAAAGGGCACTGCCTATGTAGATCAAGGATATGTGAATGAAGTGAATACTTCTTTTTAGTTTTTATAATAAGATCTCTGATCTTTTTTTTTATTATCAAAGACCTTGGTCTTTTGTAGATCTATGATCTTTTTTAGAAGATAGTTCTTCTTTTATGAGATGATTTCATCTCTGTGTTCAAGAATAATGTTCTTTACCTTGAAGAAGTGATCTTCTTTTGCTAAAGCTTACTTTCTCTCTTTGAGTTTTTTCTCAAAGTTTTAGAGGGTTTTTTCGATCTATTAGATTTTAAGTCTTGGGGCCTTTATATAGGGCAAGTTGATTTGTTAAATCAGTTAAAGAGATCCTTCTCTGATTGATTTGGGAATATTTCCCACCGTTGGATCTTTGATCCTAAGGCTTCTGTTTTGCAGAAGATAATCTTCTTATTTTAATAAGATTGGGAAGATCTTTCCATAACAGAATTTTAATTCTGATCAATTAATAATTTATTATTAGATCTTTTGATCTAACGGTGGGGAATTCTTATTTCCAGCGCTGGCGCACCTACGTTCGACACGTGGCGCGCAGCGCAACTGCGCTAGCGTACCCGTGTTTGACACGTGGCGCGCAGCGCAGAACGCTGTATCTAAACCGTTGCTTCGATTTTTGAATTTTGAAATTTTAAAACAGTGCTTTGCTCTGATTGGGGGTGCGTTGCCTAGGGCGCAGCGCACCAGGCGCTAGCGCGTCTGTGTTTGACACGTAGCGCGCAGCGCGCCTAGCGCTGAATCTGAAGCGTTGCTTCAATTTTTAAATTTTGAATTTTAAAACAGAGCTTTGCTCTGATTGGGGGAAACAAACGCCCCCCCACCATTGCGCTCATGTGGCGCACACGTGAGTGCAGCGGTGGAAACATCTGAGCCCTTGGAACAACTCAGAAGTTGAAGAGGCGGTTCAATGCCTATAAATAGGACCTTTGGTCCCTCAGATGATTTCCATCTTCTTCTTGAGAATTTTCACTCAGAGCTTTACTCTTCAGTTTAAGAACTTTTCAAGAGTCAGAACTCTACCAAAACTTAGGTAAAGTTTAAAAAAAAATTAATAATTTTTTTTAATAAATTAGGGTTTTTACCCATTAACAGAGCCTTACTCTCCATAGATCTTTGATCTAAAGAAAACCCTTTTAGGGTTTCATTAATAGAGCCTTTCTCTCATGAACCCATAGATCTAAAGAGATCTTTTCTTGGGTTTTCTTAGCCCATGAATCAGAGCTCTGCTCTTTTGATAATATGTAGATTTCTTGATCTTTGATGAAGAACTCTTAAGAGTTTTTTTATGGATCTTGAAGATCCCAGAATTTTTAATTCATAAAAATTAATTTTAATTAATCCTTAATGGATTTTTCCATCATCATTACAGAGCCAGGCTCTTTAAGGAATTTTATTCCTTCATGATCAGAGTTTGACAAGTGTCACTCTGTCATAGAGCTTTGCTCTCAAAGGGAGATTTTCTCCTTTTCGTGAGGGATTTCTCATTCAATGAGAATTTCCTTGAGGATTTCCTCATTAATTGACAGTTTCATCTAATGATGAGGCTGTTTTATTAATTTTTAATCGATGAATTGTCATCTAAATTTTGTGGGTCCCCCTTTGGTTCCCTTTCCACTGCATTGCAGTGTGGTACAACTTTTAAAGTATCGAGTGTTAGAAAATTGAATTATAGCACTGACAATTGACTTATGTCCCCCCTTTTCTTGCAGGCGACATGTCTTTCGATGCCACGTTTCCATTCGTCCGTTCAGAGGGAGGATTCCGTGAGGCACCTGTGGACCGGGAGGTTCTCGCGCTCTTCAATGACCGTGACCCGGAACACAAAAATCTCCACTTGTGGGGCAGATGGTATGACCAGATTATCAGAGGTCGTCAAAGCTTCTCTTGTGCGACGCCGTCGGAGCCGATCTCGGCGATTCCGTATGCAGATGCACCCCCGGTGAACTATGCCGTGGAGGTTGTCAATTGGACTTCGGAGGGTCTTCTTCAACCTTCGATTGCCGCCGTACCCTTGCAGCTGCCGGCGGCTTTGGATACCCTGGGGCGGCGCATATGCCAGGGCGAGTCGCGCCCTTGGGGACAACCCTACAACATC
This sequence comes from Agapanthus africanus, assembly GCA_030015575.1. NCBI lineage: Eukaryota > Viridiplantae > Streptophyta > Magnoliopsida > Asparagales > Amaryllidaceae > Agapanthus > Agapanthus africanus. Next base: position 24,560,734 of record JASDDO010000001.1, read on the forward strand.
GGGCTAACTCCCCGTCATCCGGCCGGGTATTTGCAGTGGGCCAGGTACATCTTGTCAGCGAAGAAAACGCAGCTGTTGAAGCTCGGCCTATACCCTGCGGTTTATGCTTTGTTGTTCCAATATTCGGCTCCTCCCACATGGTGGATTAAGGCGTTCTTGGAGCAGTGGAACATCCCAACCCATACTTTCCTTCTACTGGACAGAGAATTCTCTATCTCCTTAGAAGAATTTGCTGAGGTTTCCGGTCTACCGATTAGGGGGGAGCACTACGAGGAGTTGCTTCCTCCAGATGAATATGTTTTTGCCACCAAGCCGGTGGTGATGGGCCTCACGCCAGAGAACGACATTCAGCACCAGTTCCCTAGTCTGATAAAGGTGTTGAACATGTACAAGAGCCTCTTCTTGGAATCCGGAGGTCGGGGGGTCAGTTTTGCGGACTTCATTGCCCGGTTTCTTCGCCCGGAAATTTCGTCACAACGAGGCGAAAAGTTTGCCAAGCTCGACGACCCCTTCGGCTTTGGCTTGGACCGTCGACCAGTACTGGAAGACGATCAGAAGGGCTTTTTTCTTCCTGATGCTGCGATCATCCCTTTGTCAGAAATCGCCGCTCCAGGTATTGACGAGGAGGCTTTCTTTCTTGGGTTTCTCGGGCTATGGTTGAGCTGGTTTGCGCTCCCTATGCATCCTCGTTACATGAGGCCTTTCGTCTTCTACCCCGCGCATCGTATGGTGGCCGGAATACAAGTAGCCATCGGGATTGCCGGGTTAGCCCATTTATACCATGGTCTTAGCGTGGCGGCGGATACCACTGAACCGGGGGTGCATTCTGCCAACTTCCCGATGCATTACTTTACTTCGTGGATGGAGATGCACGTGCTCGGGGTCTTTGGCATTCACAAGAGACCTTCGTTTTACGAGAAATGCAAGTTCCCGCGAATTATGACGCGTCCATCGTGAGTCCGTCACAGCGAGAAGCTAGGGGATTGCTTCTTCGTCCGCGCACGGTCGGAGATTGTATGTCTTTCATGGACAAAGTCCTGACGATCGGCCAGGAAACTTCCAAGTCGGTGCTGGTATTGCGCGACGTTTTTAAGGACGGAGCCTCCGTGTTGAAAGCCCGGGAGATTCTCCATTTATACTCCATCCGGCCGGGCTTTCTCGTATTCAGGCAAAATGATGCGGCGCTATTCATGAGATACAACCCCCATCATTTTGCCCAGCAGCTGAGTTATAATCAGGGGGTTCCGCTGGAGGCTTTCTTGGTAGAACCCGCTGCTACCAGAGAGGGAATACGGGGTGCGCTGCATCACTTCATGCGCTTGAATACGGGCTCTCACTTCTTCATTAGCGAGCCGAGTTGCGTCTCGAGGGCCCTTAACGTACACGTGGCCTGGTATCAACACGCGATGGGTGCTGTTATCAGGGAAGAGAGGCGGCTGCTGCTCAATCGTAAGAGTGCGCCCCCTGCCGGTGATCGCAACGTCCCTTTAAGGCGACGGATCGCTGTCACCCCTCCGGTAAGAGAGGTTGCTGCAATTGAGCCTCCATGTGTGCTAAGCCCTACGCGTGGATTGCCCCGTGCTCCTGTGGAGACGGTGGATGTGCCATCGGTACCCCGTGCTCCCGCGGAGACGGTAAATGTAGCTTCACCCGAATCTAGCGTGGGCTCAGATATCAGGACTGGACGTCCCAAAGTGCCCACCAAGCGCAAGCTGGTGCTGGCTGCAACCGGGGCTCGCTCGCAAAAGAGGAAGAAGAAGTCGCTCTTCTCTGCCGATGTCGTATTTGGTCAGGAGCCTCATGCTCCTTATAGTGAGGGCTTGAGCGAGTATGGGACAAATGAGGGCTTATTCATGCCGCCAGATGATACTGATCTGGCGGCTGCCATCGCAGCTTCTGAGCGATTGGCAAGCCGCGAAGAGGGGTTGGCTATCCTCGCACGATCAGGTAATCATTAGTTGTATTTTTTGCCATTGCATCGTACTTCTATTATTGTGTTTTGACTGACGCTTTTCCTTCTTTAACAGGAATTTCCACTGAAGAAGCTCTCGCGGCTTCTCTCAAGACTTTTGAGGAAGAGGAAAGACTTCGAGCATCCTTAGGTATCGGTATGCTTCGGTTTATCGTATCTCCGCTCCCGTTTTTTTATATAGGTGATTTGACCCTGCTTTATCTTATCGCAGGGACCACAATGCCGATCCCGCAAGCTGATGCGGGGATTCTTCCCGAGCCAGGCATCGAAGTCCCGGCCTCCTCAGGGTTGCCAAAAGAGGCTTTACTCAAGCAACTGATGACGGACGCCGTAACGGCTCCAGAGGTAGCTCCTAGCGTGGATGATGACGTCCCATTGACGGAGGTCTTAAGAAGATCGGCTCTTACGGCCCGGACGGAAAGGAAGCGCAGAATACGTGCAGCAAGGGAGTGTAGTGCTGCCTTAGCCACAGGTGCGGGTTCGAGCGCCGCTACCCCGGCTGCTACTCCTTCAGAGGAGTCCCCGGCTGCCTTGTCTACTGCCTATAGACGAGCAGCACGTACGGCTCGGGAAGCGGTCGGAAGACCAACCCAAGGTAATGTGACACGGGGTTCCGTTGTCAAAGTTTTAAGTGTCAATTCTCATATATTTTATCTTGCAGAGCCGAGTCTTCCCGAAGAGGTGGCGGCGACCGCTGAGCCTGAGGTAGCGGTGGAGGAGGTAGTTGTGATTGTCGAACCCGGGACGGAGGTAGGCGAGGTGGCTGCAATTGCCGGGCTCGAGGTAGCGACTGGTAAGTCAGTCACGATTGCCGAGCCTGAGATAGCTGTAGGTGAAATGGCTACAGCCGCCGAGCCCGAGGTGTTGATGGGTGAGACGGCTACAATTGCTGAGCCCGAGGTGGCCGCTCCATTTCAAGAGTCGAGCACCGCCCTAATCATTGCTCTTTCTACCTGCGACCCTTTGCCATCTCCTGGCGTCGCGAGCGTTACGACGGATCTGGTAAAGTCAGGGGATGAGGCGACATGAGGTGAGACCTTCCTGATGGAAGAGGATGGAGCAGTTGCTGTGTCAAGTGACGCCCTTGTCGCGGTTCTGACTGGCGACCCATTAGGTAGATTTTGGATCATTGCTTTTCTTTTTATTCTGCAATCTTTTTCAATCTTTCCTGACAGGGTTTATCTTGTTTCTAATGCAGGTGCGACTAATGCTAATGTCGCGCTATCCGAGGCAATGCCATCAGCTACCGCCTTGACGGTGACACCTCTTTTACCCTCTCTCATACTATATCAGATGTTGGAAGGTGCGGATTCGTGACCCATCAGTCTTATTTTTTAAGCTGTATAACTTATGTACTGACGTTGCATTACTGCGTCCTTGCAGGAGTCCTTTTTGACCACCTGTATCAGGTGCTGTACCCACACTTCTCCTTCCTGTCAGAGATTAGTCCGCCTGCCGGTGTCGGTGAGTATCTTTTCTAAACGATGTCCTTTCTTTAACGGGCGGTCGCATTACTGCTAACTCTTCTTTATATTGCTTATAGCCTTACAAATTGAAGGAGGGGACGAGGCTGTCGTTGCGTTACCAGTACTCCCAGCTTTACCCCCTGTTGCGGTCGGTATGGTAGACTCTATTTTTTTCTGTATGTATATTTTTTATTTCTCGAGCCATGATATGATTGTGATTTATTTTGCAGCAATCACATCGACTCCAGTCTCTTTCGAGTCTCGCATTATGATGCCGGCAGGGCCCTTTTCCAGACGTCCGTTCTCGAAAGGCACCGCGAATAGTCTGCGCATGCTGAGCGACTATATTGAGGAGCTCGATGTGGAAACTCCCACATCTGCTGCGGATTTTTCCGCGGAGGTTAACTCTATGCTGGCGACGCTCGTGAATTTTCGTGGTGAGGGCGTCGTTGAGTCTTGGGTTAATCGCTGCAGGGAAATCGAGGCTTGCCTGCATGAGCTTGAGCTTAGGCATCCTGCACCTGAGATTCTGGCTGTGAGTACTCAACGGGCTGCGTGGATCGAGCAGAGCACTTCTTACTTCCGCCATTTTGAACAAGAAGTGGTTTTAAAGCAGAAGGAATGTAAAGAAACTTCAAGCGAATCTGCTCGATTGCATGCTCATGTTGATGCGAATGCTGCCCAGTTAAAAGTTATCTTCGAAGGCCTTCTGCGATGCATTTCTGATGGGTTAACATTGAGGCGGAAGCTCGACGTCGTCGAGCGAGATGCACAAGATCGTGAAGCAGCTCAGCGGGCCGCCGAGGAACAACTTTCATCTTACTTGCAGCAGCGAGCCCAGGTCGAAGCAGAGTTGGCCGCGGCAGCTGATCAAGAAGAGGGGCTGAGAGAAGTGCGCGAGCGGCTGATTGGATTATTGAAAGCGCTTCCTTCTCAATAATTTTTTTGTACCATTTGTAATTTTGAATAAAATGTATTCGTTCTTTTATTCTTTCATATGATGTATTTTATACCCAATTGAATTCATGAATAAAAGATACACATTTTTTTTGCAATGTCTTGTGTCATCTCTTTGCTTTCTTCTTTCTTTTGTTATCAGTATGTCACCTTAGCAAACATAGCCGACAGATGATAGAGTGAGCATCTTGTCTTGGCTTCTTCGAGGGGTAGTGATGGCTTAGGAAGCAGGTTCAGATCTGTTACCTAAGACTTTTTAACTTTATGAGCCGTGAGGGCCTCATAAAGACTTTTCTCCCTACGAGTCGAGAGATCTCGTAGGTGTGTTTTCTCCTTAGGAATCGTGAGGATTCCTAAGTGTGTTTTCCCTTATAAGTCGTAAGGATCTTATAAGAGAGTTTTCTTCTTTACGAATCGAGAGGACTCGTAAGTGTTTAGTGGGATAGACATGTAGATGACGTATTTCCGAAACGGGGTCATATGGATGACAAATTTCCGAAACGGGGTCATATGCATGACGTTTTTTCGAAACGGGGTCATATGGATGACGTATTTCCGAACGGGGTCATGAGGATGACGTATTTCCGAACGGGGTCATGTGGATGACGTATTTCCGAACGGGGTCATGTGGATGACGATGATGTATTTCCGAGCGGGGTCATGTGGATGACGTATTTCCGAACGAGGTCATGTGGATGACGTATTTCCGAGCGGGGTCATGCTGATGACGTATTTCCGAGCGGGGTCATGTGGATGACGTATGTCCGAATGGGGTCATGTGGATGACGTATTTCCGAGCGGTGTCATGTGGATGACGTATTTCCGAACGGGGTCATGTGGATGACGTATTTCCGAGCGGGATCATGTTAATGACGTATTTACGAACGGGGTCATGTGGATGACGTAGGTCATGTTGATGACGTATTTCCGAGCGGGGTCATGTGGATGACGTATTTCCGAACGGGGTCATGTGGATGACGTATTTCCGAACGGGGTCATGTGGATGGCGTATTTCCGAGCGGGGTCATGTAGATGACGTATTTCAGAACGGGGTCATGTGGATGACGTATTTCCGAGCGGGATCATGTGGATGACGTATTTCCGAATGGGGTCATGTGGATGACGTATTACCGAACGGGGTCATGTGGATGACGTATTTCCGAGCGGGGTCATGTTGATGACGTATTTCCGAACGGGGTCACGTGGATGACGTATTTCCGAGCGGGGTCATGCTGATGACGTATTTCCGAGCGGGGTCATGTGGATGACGTATTTCCGAACGGGGTCATGTGGATGACGTATCGTCTGTTGTAATGAGATGAATATCGGAGTGGTCTCCAGGTTGCCTGTGAGCCGTTGAGATATGGCTTCTTCTTCTGATGGAGCCTGGGAGGGAAGGCGTGATTCCTTCTTTGTTTATGCCCCTGGATTGTGTACAGGGATTGATGTAATATCACCTGTAGGGCATAAATTTTATATGTTTTTTTTATTTCCGCGATGCTCTATCATTTCAGCTTTTATATCGCGAAGGTCGCGATTGCCCAATCATTTCGGCTATTATTCGCGGTGCCCAATCATTTCGGCTATTTATTTTATTTTTACTCGCTGCTTTTTGTTGCGAGTTGCCCAATCATTTCGGCTATTTTGCATACATACATTTTTACTTGCTGATTTTGTTGCAAGTTGCCCCATCATTTCGGCTATTTCGTATGCATGTGTGGCTCGCTAACTTCTCGCTGCAAGCCTAGAATTAGACACCGATTTCGGCATCAGCACCGCTACAACTGGGATATTGCCAGGAGCGAATCATCATTTGCCTCTGTCGATGTCGAACAAAGGTGGCTTAGCGACCAGGGTTAAGATCCTGTCGACTAAGGCTTTTGACTTCATGAGCCGTAAGGGTCTCATGAAGGTATTTCTCCCTGCGAATTGTGAGGATCTCGTAGGTGTGTTTTCTCCTCAGGAATCGTGAGGATTCCTAAGTGTACGGTCTCTTGTAAGTCGTAAGGATCTTACAAGAGTGCTTTCTCCTTATAAGTCGAGAGGACTTACAAGGGTTGTTCACCGTGTAGACATATCCCTAGTTACGGATGGGACTTTGTTAGGGAAATATTTATTCGCGCCCGTGGATTGTATACAAGGGTCAGCATTGAGCCACTTGTAGGGCAGCATCGGAGGTTGTGGTGGCTGCTTAAGAACAGGTTCAGATCCCTGTAGCTTAAGACTTTGGAATCTTATGAGCCGTGAGGGTCTCATAAAAGGGTTCTCCTTACGAATCGTGAGGATCTCGCAAGTGTAATTTCTCCCTAGGGATCGTGGGGATCCCTAAGTGTGTCGCTCCCTTGTGAGTCGTAAAGATCTCACGCAGGTGGTTTCTCCTTACAAAGTCGAGATGACCTTGCAAGTGTCTTTTAACGAGATTGCGCCCTTTCGGGTTTTCACAAAACTCGCCGGTAGCCCTGCTGTTTTTACTCACGGAGCCCTTTCGGATTTTCATCCGTGCCCATTTTACTTATGGACATACCGTTTTCTCTTTTTTTTATTCTAACGAGATTGCGCTCTTTCGGGTTTTCACAAAACTTGCCGGTAGCCTGCTGTTTTTACTCACGGAGCCCTTTCGGGTTTTCATCCGTGCCCATTTTGCTTATGGACATACCGTTTTCTTTTTTCTCTCTTTTTTTTATTCTTTTTTTTTGTATCAGCTTTGGGATGCTGCAATCCACCGTAGTTTATCGACATCTCGGTCAACGGCTAGTTTTAGGACATAGTGGTCCATTGTTAGTTTTAAGGACGCTTCGGTCCATTGTTACTTTAAAGACGTTTCGGTCCGTTGTTAGTTTAAGGACGTTTCGGTCCGTCTTTAGTTTAAGGACGTTTCAGTCCGTCGTTAGTTTAAGGACGTTTCGGTCCGTTAGCCGGCTACTACTTATAGAGTTTGGGCTTAGAAAGATAGCGAGCGGACAAAGTCGTCATCATCTATCATTGACCTAGACCGTGACTCGTCAGGCGTAGTCTTTCTTTAAGCAGCGACCATTTATTGGCCTGAAGGGCCTTTCGCCATGCATGTCCATAAGTAGATAGGCAACATCCTGGTAGACCTTGTTTATGATATACGGGCCTTCATAGTTCGGCTCGAATTTCCCCCGCTTGGCACGATTGGGGATCATAGGTCTTTTGACCACTAGCACGAGTTCGCTTTGACGGAATATTCTCGACCTAGTTAATCTTCCGTATGAGCACGTCATCTTTGCTTTGTAAGCCTCCAGATTTTGTTGCGCCATGAGCCGAGTTTCATCAAGGCTCCTCAAGCCGAAGGTGAGCATTCTCTTCGTCTGTTAACTCGTAGTGAACTGCCACTCGTAGAGAGGGTGGCTCTATCTCGAGGGGAAGTACCGTCTCTGTACCGAATACCAATGCATACGGCGTTGTGTTCATGGCCATTTTGAACGTAGTTCGATACGCCCAGAGAGCTTTATGCAGTCTCTCGTGCCAGTCCTTCTTATTTCGGGACACCGTCTTTTTCACGATCTTCATCAAGGTCTTGTTAAAAGCCTCAGCTAGACCGTTAGCTCGGGGATTATAGACTGAGGAGTATCTCCAGTCTATGTTATGCTGCTGTGTGAAGCGGCTTATCTTGTGGCTTCTATAGGCTGGCCCGTTATCGGAGATAATCCGTCGTGGAGTTCCAAACCGATAAATGACGTGAGTCTTGAAGAAATGGAGGATATTCTCCGTCTTTACTTCCCTCAGCGGCACTGCCTCTGCCCATTTAGAGAAGTAATCAGTTGTCGCCAAAATGAACCGATGTCCTCTGGACGATGCTGGTTCGATGGGGCCGATTATGTCAGTCCCCCACATTTCAAACGGCCAGCTAGCCATCGTTGGATGTAGTGGATTTGGATGCTGATGGATAAAGTCTCCATGAATCTGGCACGAATGGCACTGCTTCGCGTATTCGAGACAGTCTTGGATCATCGTGAGCCAATAATAATCCATCCGTTTGACCGTCAGCTTCATCTTCAGCCCGGCTTGGTGAGAACCGCAGAGTCCGTCGTGAATTTCTTGGACGACTCTCTTTGCCTCTTCAGGTCCCAGGCATCTTAGCTACGGAGAATCAAATGATCTCTTATACAGAGTATCATTGACGAAAGCAAAAGACAGAGCTCGTTTCATAAGCTGATGTCTTAAGGACGCATCTTCAGGTGTTCGACGGGATTTGAAGTAATCTATAAAGACTTCTCTCCAATCGGTAACCTTTTCCTGGTCTTTTATTTGCAGAGTCATTCACTCGGTCGCTTCCTTTTCTTCGGACAACTCCGGAGATATTTCTGCCGGTGCGAGAACCCGACGGCTTTGCACAACGATCCTCACGTCATCAAGGTTTTCGTCAGCCAGTTCTTTAGCGAGCTTGGCTAATGCGTCCGCTTTGCTATTTTCCGCAAGCGGTATGCTTTCCAAAGTGTAGGAAGGAATTTGAGTCAGCAGTCACTGTACTCTCTCGCCGTATTTCACCAACTCAGGTTTGCACGTCTAATAGTCGCCGTTTACTTGACTAACGACCAGTTGGGAGTCTCCGTATATGAGAAGGTTTTCAATTCCCATGTCGATGGCGATCTCGAGACCTGCTATCAAAGTTTCGTATTCGGCTTCATTGTTCGTCCTCGGCTCTGTTAAGGAGAAGGCAAAGCGCATTATCCCTCCTTGTGGAAGATGAGGCCTATCCCGGATTTGATTATAGGGGTGCTTTATTTGCGCTTCTTCATGGAAGACGCCCCATCAAAATAAAATTCCCACCGGGTATCATCCCCATCGATCGTGTCAAACGCATGTTCGCCTGGCAGATCGTAATTCAAAGGAGAATCGGCAGGTATTGGATGCGCAGCGAGGAAGTCGACGATGGCCTGGCCTTTCACTGCCTTAAGAGGTCGATAAGTTATCGAGAATTCCATCAAGAGCAGGGCTCATTTAGCGAGTCGTCGTGTTAATATGGCCTTCGACATCAAGTATTTGAGAGGATCCACTTTTGATATGAGATGGACCTCATGTGCTAATGCATGGTGTCTGAGCTTCGTTATTGCGAAGATCAATGCCAGGCAGTGCTTTTCAATGGGAGAGTAATTGCTTTCTGCCCCAGGATAACTCGACTCAGATAGTAGAGGGCTCTCTCCTTCCCTTGGTCGTTTTCTTGTGCCTATAGCGCACCTGAAGAACCTTCGAGGGCTGTTGTGTACAGGACGAGAGGTTTTCCTTTGACCGGAGCGGTTAGTACCGGCGGATTCTGCAGGTATTGCTTGATTTCGTCCAGTGCGCTTTGGCATTTGTGATCCTATACGAACGGGGTTCCCTTTTTCATCAGGTGACTATAAGGATGGCACTTGCCTGAGAGATTGGCTATAAATCTCCGGATGTACGCGAGCCTTCCTTGGAGAGACCGCAATTGCTTGAGAGTCCTTAGCGGAGGCATTTCCATGATCGCCTTGATCTTCGACAGGTCTATCTCGATACCTCGGTGTCGGACGATGAATCCCAGGAATTTGCCCGAGGAAACTCCGAATGCGCATTTGAGAGGGTTCATCTTCAAGTTATATTGCCGGAGGTGTCGGAATATGATCTTCAGATGCTCTAAATGCTCCTCGTATGATTTGCTTTTAACTACGAGGTCGTCCATGCAGCATTCGACGATTTCATGTACGAGGTCGTCAAAGATCTTCGTCATGGTCCTCTGATAGGTGGCGCCGGCGTTCTTTAGACCGAAGGGCATCACCTTGTAGCAGAATATGCCCAAAGGGGTCCAGAAAGTGGTATGTTTCTGGTCCTCAGGGTGCATCTTTATCTGGTTGTATCCTGATGAGCCGTCCATGAAGGAGAAAACTTCATGAGTGGACGTATTGTTTATCATCAGCTCAGTGACTGGTACGGGAAAATCATCCTTCGGGCAAGCTTTATTGAGTTTTCGAAAATCCACGCAGATGCACACCGTCCCATTTTTCTTCATCACTGGGACGATGTTGGCGATCCAGTCAGGATATTGGACCTTCTGGATGAAGCCGGAGTCGATTAGTTTCTTGACCTCGGCGTTGATGCTCATCTCAAGCTCGAGCCGCATTCTCCTCGGTGCCTGTTTAATCGGCTTAACGTCCGGGGATATCGCCAATTTGTGCACAGCAATCTCTGGATCTAATCCTGGCATTTCGGAATAGTTCCATGCGAAGCAATCTTTATGCTGCATGAGCACGTCTTTTAGTGTAGCCACCCTTTCTTCAGACAGCAGCTCGCTGACGAATGTTGGCCGCGGGTCACTTGCCGTCCCCAAATCAATTTTCTTGAGATTATCTGCAGTGATATGTATTCCATCTTCCAGCTCTTTTAGGGCCGGTGGAAATTCTGAGATTACCTCGTCATCATCGTTTTCGAAGCACCAGGGGAGGTCATCCATATTCTCGGGCTCTTCTTCTGACAGCGTTATCACGTGACAGGTACGAGATCGCTTCCAAGACCGATGTTGATCTGGTTCTGCTCTCGCTGTATGCGCGACTTTTGGTTCATGCTTCTGCGGCGGGGTTACCCTCCAACTGCTGGATAGAGCGAACCTGCCGAACTGATATTGGTCTTCTACCTAGTCTTTGAATGTGAAGCAGTCTTCGAGAGGATGTCATATTTCCCTGTGATAGGAGCAATAGTCCGGGTGAGAGGCTTCGCCTGCTTGCTCGGGGTGTTTGGACTCTGGGAGTGTCATTATCTGATGTTTTATGATAAGATCGAATATCTTCCTTGTTTTGTCTTGGGGAAAAGAATATGCTCGACTCATCTTTTTTATAAGAGACGAATCCGAACTGCTCGATTCCTGACCGCGTGGCATCTTGGACCCGCTTTGTCGCTGTCGAACGCCTTTCCCATTCTTTGGTTTGTTTCTGCCTCTGCGTCGGGCCTTTTGTACAACGGGTTGACAAGGAGGAGCATTTTCATTTTTCACAGCTTGTTGAAGGAGGCGTTGCGTCCTGGCTTTCTCGTAGATGGCCATTTCACGATTATGGTCGTCTTGAACCTTTTGACCTGCTTCCCTTATAAACTTGTCCATTTGTTCTTCGAACGACGGACTGGGCATTTTCACGGCGGGAGTTCGTGCTGGTTCAGGGTTAGCATCTTCCTATAGAGCATCTCCTTCTTCATCAAAGTCATGTATGACGTAGCAGTCGCGGAGTAGCTCCAGTTTCTTGGATTGAATATACCCAAGCCCGGTCGTTTCCATTCTCCCGTTGGGCAACTTTAGTTGAGTTCCGGGAACGTTCCAGATCCTGTTATAGAACCGTGCTTGTCGCACAGTTTGCTTAAGGGGTACACCTTGGCGTCTCAAGAGTCTTTTTAGTCCGTCTGTGTAATATCTGGGCAAACGGATGGGCTGGAGCCGGTCAAGTGTAGAATCCGCGTCATGCCAGATTTCTTTCTCCACTTTGGTTTCCCAGGATCGGTAGAATATGATTGCCTTTTCACCTTTTCGCGTGGGAGGGACGTAGAATGTCTGCAGTTCTTCCACACTGTAGGTATCTAACGCATCTAGTTCTTTATGATGCTTGGGCGGAACCATGGCAACTTGCAAACTTTGATCTTCATCAGCGAAGGTTTGTATTGATGGTCGAGCAGAGAATACAGTATTGACCTCATCTTCCGAGTCGCTGCCGAAGATCAACATAGGAGCGAACGGTCCTGGCTTGTTGCACTGGGGCGGACCTGAATAAACTATTTCTTCCTCCTCCTCAGTATCACTCCCGAAGACTGGAATAGTGGTGATAGCTTTGTTCTTGTCCTCCGATTTGCGACATCTTTCTGTGTCTTCGAAATCCGTTAAGAAGTATTTTGCATCTTCATACTTTCGGACTTCGTTCACGGAGAATGGGTTCAGCTCTCCTGTTACGGTATACTCGAGACCATCCTTGAAATACTTCATACACTGATGTTGTGTAGAAGGGATGATATTGTACTCGTGTAACCAGGGTCGGCCGAGCAAAGCATTGTAGTATGTATTGGCGTCAATGACGTGAAACTTAATGTCCGTGACAAGCAGCCCAAAGCGTAGTGTCAATATTACAGACCCGAGTGTCCATGATGACTGGGAGTCAAATCCGAAGATGGTGATTTTATCGCGAGCGAGATGTTGAACGCTCATGCATGTTGGGGTAAAAATTTACACCCCTGTTGACCGAGTCAAAGTCAAGGTCAACCCCAAGCCAGGTGGGCCCAAGCCCAAGCAAGTGGGCCAATGCCCAGGTCGAGCCCGAACACGAAGCGTCTGGCCTTCCGCCATGCCAACAAAAAAAATCATCATGTAATAAATAATTTTTATGTAATTTTTTATACATGAATGTATGTAAAATGGGCATGAAGCCAATATTTTGTAAGCCCATGGCTTATGTGCAAAAATGTAATGGCACATGAGCCATGGAATAGGCAAAATGCCATTTTGTAAAGCCCAAGGGGCTATATGCAAATATGTAAGCCTATAAAAGGCAAAATGATGATGAATAAAAAGATACTTTTCATTCTCTCCACAAAAATTAGAGCTGAGCTCTTTCTTCCTTCTTCAAGGTTCCAAAACCTTCTTCTTTCTCTTGAATTAAATCAAGAGTTTTACTTTTCCTTTTTCAAAACTAAATAGTTTTCCACCACAAAACCCACAAAGGGGAACTTGGATATGCCATCAGATCTTAAAAAGGAGAGATTTTGAGATTTTACATCTCTTGATCTTCAAGATCCAGCAAGCAACAGGAGGAAGAAGAAGAACCCTTCCATTAACCCAAAAAAAAAAAAAAACACTCAGGAGTCTAACTCCTCTTTGATTTCTCTTCAGAGAAATCTTTTTAGGCTAAAAGCATGTTGTGTGCGCAAGTCGCCCGCGTGCCGACACGTGGCGCGCGCGCTTGCGCAACTGCGCAAGTGCGCAAGTCGCCCGCGTGCCGACACGTGGCGCGCGCGCTTGCGCAACTGCGCTTGTGCGCAAGGCGCCCGCGTGCCGACACGTGGCGCGCGCGCTTGCGCAACTGCGCAGTTGCGCAAGGCGCCCGCGTGCCGACACGTGGCGCGCTTGCTTGCGCAACTGCGCAAGTCGCCCGCGTGCCGACACGTGGCGCGCGCGCTTGCGCACCTGTGCATCCCTTGGATGTCTTTTCCCCCTCTTTTGTGTACATACATACACATATACATATGTATACAAATTTATACATACACGTACTCCACGACACTGTCCCTGTTAGAAAAAAATTTCTAACGGGGCGCTGCCCCGCACCCCGCAAGGGGGCTGCTAGCCCCCTTGACCCCCAGCCCGCTATCCGGGTAGCGGGACCCCCGTAAAAACTCTGCGTGGCTCCCGATATATCCAAACCCCCCCTTTCAGAACTGAACACACATATACTGCACATTGAGTTCGCATGACCAGTTTAACCCGTTAATCGGAGGTTCCCTCGCCCCAAAGGCGATGGGTAATTAACGGAAGCTTAGTCCGCGGCTGCCGGAGATTCGGATCCCCACAATCATTAAACCCCGGCCTACCCTAGGCCGGGGGAATCTGTAGTACGCCTGACAAGCGCGCGCGTATTCCCATCTCCCTGGGGTGACGAAAAACACCCTACAATGCAGATTTCCTTCAACACTCTGACATTGAGGAGATTGACGGAGGACCCATTATCAACCAGGATTTTACCTATCTTGATATCATGATAGTATCCAGAGACGTAAAGGGGACGGTTGTGCTCGCACGTCCCAAGGAGGAGGTCTTCATCGCCGAAAGTGATATCGGCTGTGTGCACTTCTTCCAACTCGTCCTTCATCTTTTCTTCGGTGAGGAAAGCTTGGAATTGTTCAGGCTCTCGTAATGCCTTGATCAAATAATCTCTTGCTTCTTTGGATGACAGGAGGGCGTCGAGAATGCTTAACTGTGAAGGTAGCTTTCTCAAGTGTGCCAGAACGTTGTAGTCCACCTTACTTTTCTTTGGCGGGTCCTTGGCTGTCAGCTCTTTGATGGCTTGGTCATCAAGGATGATATCCTCAGGGACTTTTTCTTTTCCCTTATCTTTTCTATTTGACCCACTGTTCGAGAGCCCAAGATTCTTTTCGCGCAGCGTACGGTTGCGCAGCTGAATATTTTCACAGGCCTTCGGTTCTTCCTCTTTTTCCAAAGTAGACTCTTTAAAAAGAGGGCCAAGAGTCATTTCTTCATCAGAGTCGCTCCCGAAGGTGAGAACTTGCGATCCCCCGGCGTTGACCATGCGACAGTTACCGGTAGTTCTTTTATGCTCCTCGGTCGTACTTCCTTGCTCCCGACGAATTTTGCGTTTCATCCACTTGAAATGTTGCCGATGAGCAACATATCCTCGTCACCATCTTTTAAAAGCGCTGCACTCTTCGATAGGGTGCGGAATCTTTCGATGGTATAAACAGTAGCTAGGATGCATTTCCGCTTCACCAAGAACGTTTCCTTCGGAGGGTGGCAACTTCATTCCCATTGATATGGCTTTGGCGAACATCTTCCTCGTCTTGAAGCTGCTTTTGTTTGCGGCGGATGTACTTTGTTCCGGCGGGAGTGTCTCGACTCTTTCATCCAGTCGCCGGCGTTTGGCCTTTTCAAATATGGCCATTTCACGCTCCCGATCATCTTTACTTTTAAGAAGAGCTGTGTTTAAGAATGCATCAATTATTTCATTTGATGGCCCCAGGAGTTCTGGCTCAGGACTTGCCCCCAGTTTCTTTGTGCAAGGAGCCTCTTCATTGTCTAGCGACGAATGAGAGATCACATGGCAACTTGCCACGTAATCTTCAGATTCATCAGATGAGTCTTCTCCATCATTTCCGTCCTCAAGGACGTGGCTGAGGAACTCCTCGAGCGTGATTGGAGTCCGCGCCTTCTGGTTATACTTTTCCAACGCGTCAATCTGCTTTTGCAGGTCCGTGCGCTTGTTGCCAGGATTCACGGGCTTCTTGGATTTCTTCTTCTTTTTCGAAGATTTCGATGACTGGGCGTGCATGCTTTGGCTATCACCACCAATCTTTGGAGTTGGGCGCGGCTTCAGCATCCCCTCGATGACCTCAGGTTCCAGTGGATTTTTCCACCTAATTGCCGGAAATGTGTGGAGATCCTTCAGCATTCTTTTCGTCTTGGGTGAAAGAGCGACCTCCCATGGAGCTTCTTCTACAAAAGAGCATGATGCCCCTGGTGTATCTGTTTTCTTGGGAGTGTGTGGCCGAGGCGGGTTCACATTCCAATTCTCAAATAATACGAACTTGCCCTGCTGGTATTGATCTTCTATCCAGCTTTTGAAGATGTAACAATCCTCGATCGGATGGCCCAACATTCAGTGATAAGGGCAGTAGTTAGGATTGCTAATGTCGCCAGGTTGCGTTGGGCGTCTTGGCTCCGGCAAATTGATGAGCCTGTTGCGCAGTGCAAGCTCGAATAACCTCTTTGTCTTGTCTCTAGGAAACGAATAGAGCGACTCATTTTATCTTCAAGAGATCGAGTTCTGTTATTTTGGCGATCAACTGGTCTTGGGCCATCGGGCTGCTGTTGAGCATTGGCAACGATGATCGCTTTCCCCTTTCCCTTCTCATTTCGAGAGTCTGGTTTTGGAGGAGACGGTCTATGACCCATCTGGTCCATTTGGACCAGTTTGTCGATCAAGGCCTGGAAAGTGTTCGGCTTGAAGAACATCATGAACTGGGAGATAGTCGCATGCGGGTCCAGAATGCCCACGAACATACCCACGCCGGTGCTTCTTCGATGCGTTGTTCGCATTTTGACCACAGATTCCGCCATCGTATGGCGTATTGGACCCACGTCTCACCTGGCTTCACCCTGGCATTAATCAATGCCGTTATCGGGATGGGTTCACTAGCACTTGCGAATCGCTGGGTGAATAACAGCTCTATTTCCGCAAAAGTCTTGACGGAGTCATTCGGGAGTTCAGAGTACCATTCGAAGGCCGTTTCTGACAAGCTGCCGACGAATTGACGGAGCAAAAGTTTATCATCACCCCTGGTGTTGCCGCAAAGAGCTCTGAACTGGGCGACGTGCTGGTGAGGATTGCCTGTCCCCTTGTACACATGGAATTTGGGGATTGTGTATCCCGGCGGGTATTTTATTTGGTCATACCATCTTGGATACGGTCGCCCAGTTTTGACGACTTGGCCGGCCGTTTCATTCGCCCGGTGAGCTCGTATTTGCTGAGCTATGTAGTCGTCCAGTGCGGCCTTGGAGATGGTTTTCTCCTTGGCTGCTGAAAGAGCCAGAGGAGGATTAGATGTCTCCCCTCTATCGTCTTCAATAATGATCGGAGGGTCTTCAGCTGGAGGATCCGGCTGTAACATCATCCCTACCATGTCTTGGAAGAGAAGCGCCATTTGTTTTATGTTGGAAGCTTGTTCTGCTGCTTCTCTGTCCTTCTTTTCAAGGACCCTGCGTAGGAAGTCAGCATCAGTTTTTTGTTCGTGACGCTGCTCTGATGATGCCTCCGAGCTTTCTTTTGGCCCGGTAAGTGCGGCCATTACAGTCAGCATCTCCTGAAGCTTCTGCTGTTGTTGTTCCTGAGCCCTTGTTATTGATCGGGTGAGCGATCGGTGGCCCGTCGAAGTGCGGCTTTCCTCTTTTCCGGAAGCCATATAAACAGTATGCACCATTATGCCCCCAGACTTGGGGCGTTTGGGCTCAGCGTCTTTACGGTTTGCCGCAGTCACAGGGGCATTCTCCGGCCTCCTTCTCTTTTGAGCAGTTGAAGTCGAGGGGGCCGTTGCAGCGGGCACCCAGGTAGCTGTCGTCTTTTGTGGCTTGACAGGATGGTCCTTTTCTTACTGAACCTTCAGCTTCTTCTGTCGGCGAAGATAGTCTTGATCGATCACTGACTCTTGGACACGTCGCCAGACTTTGTAAACTTTAGAGGACAGCCGCTGAGGGGGCTGTTCCGGCTTTGCTTCTGTAACATTCTCCACCGATGGCGGAGATCTTTTCAGTACGGCGGTAGGAGAGTTCTTGCGCACCTTGTTCAACAATTCAAAGCTGTTCCCGGTTGGAACAGCAGTATTGACTTCCACCGTTGGGGCTGGTGGAGTTAGCCCAGAGGGGGAGTTGCCCCCAGCCTTCCTTACTCGGCACCAATGGCGACGTCGAGCGTGTCGAGCCGACGGTGTTGGTTCGGTGATGGGAATGGCTTTGTCTTGCCCCCTATCAAGGTGAGGGGCTGTTGCTGGCGTCAGCCTCTTGAAGACTGATGTCCGTTGAGAAGCAGTATCTAACCGGTCAAAAACAGATTTCTGCGCGGGGACGGGAACCATAGTGAGAGTCGGAACAGTCAGTCATGTAAAAACCGACCCTTTGGCGGGAGAAGCCGTCTTGACGATTTCAGGAGCAGAGATGGCTATCCTCTTCGGAACCTTTTCTGAGATTGCAGGCTTCATCATGGGCCCACATGAACTTTGGCCCAATCTGGCGAAGACTGAGGCGTTGGAGCTGGACGACCCGTTGAGAGGGGCCGCGGTAGTAGCAAGCCGATCGAAGACCGACTTCTTGGGAGCTTCTGGTGTTGGTACAGAGGTGCTGAAGCTCATCGGTGGGAGCATAGTCCCAAAGAACAATCCGGTGGTGGCCTAAGTCACCTGGTCCACCGGCATCGTGAACAGGGAGGCCGCTTGGGGCCCGTAGGCTATGCCTCCAGATGAGGCGAAGCGCGAGTTGCAATTGCAGTTGGAACACTTCTCGCAAGTGGATGCCATTGATGTTTCGCTTTCTGCGCCAAACAAGAAACCAAATCTTAGTCCAAGGGCAACCATATCAAACCGCGATTCGTTCGCGAACACGACACACGAAGTGTGGAGTGGAAAGAGGAAAAGGTCCTACCGGGCGTGCCAGAATCTGTTTACCGCTGGAAACCGGGAAGACGAACGTCTTGCCTGAATCTGGGGGCAGATGCTAATTGGTGCTATCCGTCCACCTCTCCGAAGATGCCAAGTTGATTTATGGCACCATGTATCGAAAGTTTAAATGGATGCGGCCGATGTAGCAGACTTCGTCAGATTCCCCCTCGTTGAGGAGTTTTTGATTGTGGGGACGCTCTTCCCTGCAGGCGCAAGCCCCTGCAGTTAATTACGCTACCGCATCGCGGTAACAACTTTCTCCTTCTCCAGATGGTCACTTCGTGTCGTGGGTATTTGTTTTGTTTTTTGTTGCCCGTGGATTGTATACGGAGACTAATTTATGTTGTCGCCCGTAGGGCGTGGATTAGTCCAAATCCGTATCTTCTTAGATTTGGGTTTGGGTTGTGTTTAAGGATACGTTAGTCTTACTTTAGACTAAGATCAACTTAAACGTTTGTTGAGGATACGTTAGTCTAATTTTAGACTAAGATCAACTTAACGGGATCGTTTAGATCCAGCAAAAGAGCATTTGGATTCTATTGTTTAGTTTCGGGACATTGTGGTCAGTTAGTTTAAGGACATTACGGTCCGGTGTTAGTTTAAGGACATTACGGTCCATCAGTAGTTTAAGGACATCTCGGTCCAGGTTAAGGACATCGTAGTCCATGGGCTTAAAGACCCCACAGTCCGGTTTAAAGACATCGTAGTCTATAAAGTTTAAGGACATCGTAGTCCATGAGTTTAAGGACCCCATAGTCCATAGAAATGTGTGGTCATCGGGACCCGTCACCTCTCTGAAGACGTTGAATGATTACAACGAAAAATATCAGAGGAGTAACGAGATGTACCCTCGAACCAGTGTGAATTATTTGAAAGATCTGTAGCCCAGTTTGAGACTAAGATCTGATGAATACTTGTGAGCAGATATGCTCAGTTCAATATAAGTTGAGGACTTATGCCAGAATTGGGCTAAGTCCAATTAAAATGTTTAACATTTTATTGTTCTGGCTATTGAGCCTTTATTTGGGCCTGGCCCTTTTAATAATGCTAAGCATTGGGTTCTGACATCTTTTGTCTTGTATTGAATGCATAGCATTCATCAGAACAATGTATGTTCTGATAATGCGCCACGTGGCGTGCCAGGCGTTTTGCGCCAATCAAAGAGCGCACTCCGCTTTCGTCGGGTAGCGCACACGAAGATGACACGTGTCGCGCTTAGCGCTAAGCGCTAGTTTATTAGCGCATTGCGCTTTCAATTTATGAGCGCTTTACGCTGATTTAATGGTGCACCAGTGAGTGACACGTGGCGCGCTTGGCGCTGAGCGCCAACCCATGAGCGCAGTGTTCTGTTTCAGAAGCGTAAAGCGCAAGCTGTGTCTGTGTTTGACACGTGGCATGTTTTGGCGCTGGGCGCCAGTCCAAGGAGCGCAATTCATGAGTGCAAAGTACTTTTCAGTTGCGCAAAGCGCATCTGATCAAATTTATGATCAGAGAACAAATTTATGTTCTTCTTTTAAAGGAGGCCTTGCCTCAAGGTTCAAGAACAAAAAGTTCTTATATATAAAAAAAAGGCACTGCCTTTGTAGATCAAGGATATGTGAATGAAGTGAATACTTCTTTTTAGTTTTTATAATAAGATCTCTGATCTTTTTTTTATTATCAAAGACCTTGGTATTTTGTAGATCTATGATCTTTTTTAGAAGATAGTTCTTCTTTTATGAGATGATTCCATCTGTGTGTTCAAGAATCATGTTCTTTACCTTGAAGAAGTGATCTTCTTTTGCTAAAGCTTACTTTTCTTTCTCTTTGAGTTTTTTCTCAAAGTTTTAGAGGGTTTTTTCGATCTATTAGATTTTAAGTCTTGGAGCCTTTATATAGGGCAAGTTGATTTGTTAAATCAGTTAAAGAGATCCTTCTCTGATTGATTTGGGAATATTTCCCACCGTTGGATTTTTGATCCTAAGGCTTCTGTTTTGCAGAAGATAATCTTCTTATTTTAATAAGATTGGGAAGATCTTTCCATAACAGAATTTTAATTCTGATCAATTAATAATTTATTATTAGATCTTTTGATCTAACGGTGGGGAATTCTTATTTCCAGCGCTGGCACACTTTGCGCTAGCGCACCTACGTTCGAGACGTGGCGCGCAGCGCAGCGCAACTGCGCTAGCGCACCCGTGTTTGACACGTGGCGCGCAGCGCAGAGCGCTGGATCTAAAGCGTTGCTTCGATTTTTGAAATTTTAAAACAGAGATTTGCTCTGATTGGGGGTGCGCTGCCTAGGGCGCAGCGCACCTGGCGCTAGCGCGTCTATGTTTAACACGTGGCGCGCAGCGCGCCTAGAGCTGAATCTGAAGCGTTGCTTCAATTTTTAAATTTTGAATTTTAAAACAGAGCTTTACTCTGATTGGGGGAAACAGCAGCTGGTCTATGGGAGCATTGAGGACCATTTCGGCCGTCTGCTCCCCCGACGCCCTCTCCTCCCTACTGCAGCTGTTGATGTACTCCATCTGGAGGGCGTCGCCGGGGCTTAACAACCCCCTGTCCGAGCAGCTCTATGACGAGGCCGTGGGCAAACTGCGGTCTCTGAGGCGCTTCGGCCTGATCTCCACGAACCGGCTGGCCCGCTCAGAGGCGCTCATCCGCGAATGCTACGAGCTGAGGCTTGGGATCGACGCGCGCGAGGGGAACTAAGGATAGAGGTTGGACTTAGCGAGGCCCCGGCTGGCGGAGATCTTTACCGAGTACCACGAGCAGTGCTCGCTGCACCCCCATTCCCCCACTGTTGTAATTTCCTTTTCTGTTTGCGTGTATGGCTGAGGAGCCCATAATACCTTTTGAATAAACAAGGTTTTTCTTTCTTTTTCGCAATATTCTATTGACCATTATTAAATTAACAATAGATCCTAGGAAGAGTTTACATTGCCCTAAAGGAAAGGTACAGGCTAGTAGATGATTTTATTGGCTCGGTCCGAGCTCCCCGAAGGACTGTGGGCCTCCATGCTTGGCGCAGGGTACGGGGCTCCCTGAGTTCCGTGCTGGCCGTCCGCCGAAACGAGCATGATCTGGCCAATGGTCAGGTCAGCGGGAGGGCGATGCTGCTCCTGCTCGCGGTCGGCCTGCCGTTTGTCCCTTAAGTATGCGGCGAGGCATTCTGGCGGCGGACCTTGGTGTAGAGCCGTGGGGCGCCCAGCGGGCCTTAGGGAGTACCGGCTCAAGAGATTGGTGGCCAGGAGTCGTAGCCCGCTGGTGGTCAGCCGTCCAGACAGGGGCAGAGCCTTCTGGAGGCGGTGGAGCAGCGATCTGGGGCCCAGGCCCGGCCGTTTGGACACGGAAGAGCGCCTCCACGAGAGATTGTAGCCGATCTATTCGGCCTGCGAGGGCGTTGATGATGGTCGCTGGAGGGGCTCATCCCCACCTTCGGTGAGTGGAAAGCGGCGGTTGGTACCGGGATCTTCAGGATGGTTGCTTGTCATGTGGGCGGAGATCGGAAGGCCAACTTTGTGTTTTGTGGAGTTACGCTTCCCACAGACGGCGCCAACTGATGGAGGTCATTTTCGGGTTTCCGTCAGATATTGTCTTCCGTTGATCTTCCGGTGGATTTTGGTGATGATCTTCTGTTATGTGTGGATCTCAATAGGTTTTGATGCGATTGGTGATTTGAGGAGTTTAGTGCCGAGTACCTGCAAAGAAGTCCCGGGGTGGTTTAGTACCACCTATGACCCTCCAACGATCAAGTTAGTACTAGATCCGAGCAGAGTAACGGCTAAGTGGAATAAAAAATGGCTTACTTGACCCCTCTGTGATTGGGGTTTATATAACGTTGATGGCACGCAGAAGCAGGTGCAAGAATCTCGCCAGCAGTTACGCTCCCGACGTCACGCCCGCGTAGAGAGCGGATCGCCCATTAATGGGGATCGTGGAGACGTGGAACGCGGGATGTTGCTGGCGGAAAATTCGCACATGGCGAGATTCGCGGAACGGCGGTTACGCCTGTGAGCGGTGGAGCTGATCGGAGGACTAAGGGAGACCTCCTCGGCTGGGGGGGCTCGGGGACGAGCAAGAAGGCCGAGGAGTCTTGGTCTTGTGGCAGCTCGAGGTGAGCTGAGGGGCCGAGGAAGCCAGTTTGCAGGGGGCCCCAAGGAGGACCAGCTTGTGATTGCAGATCGGGTACAGGGTGGCCTGGTCGGCCCTTATAGTCCCTTTCTCCTGAGTCCTGGGACACGTCATTTGCCACGTGTCCTGATCTTGGAGATCGCCAATATTGAGCATCATCATCTACAAATAGAAAAAAAAGAGTATGAAGGATTGGTTATGTTTTGCTAATTATACTATTGAAAAACTCTTATTCACTTTCTTTAAGGCATCAAATAATTTCTCTTAAAACTAAGAAATCGCCATTTACCTTCTAGCTCCTTGGCATGAATGGTGCATATTGACATCAAGGAGAAAGATTGCGGATATGAGGTATATATATTTGCCGACCCAAAAAACAAAATCTCATATATGTCTGTATCTTTCGTGACTCTAGCATATATATATATATATAGAGAGAGAGAGAGAGAGAGATGTGAGGATCAAGTTTTTTTTTTAACACGGAGATCGTCATGTTTTACGTGCACATAGATAAGATTAATTACAGCAATGTTGAAAAGAAAACTGCTGAAAGAGAGGCCTATCATCTTAATGCCATATCATTATCTTAAGATATAATGATCACAAATTAATGATCCGATAACTGATGTCTGGATTCTTTTATTTTCTGCCGTGTTTGTTGTGAGGTATATTTGAGAGATGAAGAAATAGTATAATAGACTAATTATAACGTGTATTACCAAACAAAACCAAACCCTAACGGCTCATTGATTTAGAATCCACACAAGAACCACAGCAGCTGTTTTGGGGCCCACCCATGTGATTGTTGCTTTTTAATGTTCTCTTGGTGTCCATGGTATTTATTAATTTAAAGATATTTTCTCTAGCAATATAAAGTAGATTAATTATAGCTTCCTCGACTTTTAAAATAGAGACTTTGACGATACACGTTGCAGTCCTTTCGACTCTTCCATTTTCTGAGAACCAAAAAAAATGAACAATTAGATATTGACACCATTATGATGTCATTTTTTGACATATAATATTAGTAAAATTATCCATCCCCTCTATCTCTGCCAGCTCTTTAACCCTGAGCACCCTACAGCTAATTCACTCATCAAAAAACACCCAACTTTATAATCCCACACACAACTCATCATCATCATAGCATCAAATAGCTTCCAAAATCCAGTGAAGCCCTCTCTCTGTTTTGAGCTTACAAAGAGCCCCTTGTATTCTTCAAGTAATTTCTGAGCTCTCAAGAGAAAGAAACAGAGAGATTTACAGGGAAAAAATTCAATGGCTGAAGAGGAAACAAAGAAGGTAGAGGTTGCAGAGGTTGCCAAAGAGACACCACCACCACCAACCTCAGAGGCCATGAAAGATGTGCCAATAGAGAAGGAAGTGAAGGCTGATGACTCTAAAGCCCTTGCTCTTGTTGAGAGTAAGGTCTTTATCATTAATTTTTTTAATTATGTGCTGTTTTTTTGTAGGAATCTTCATTAAATTATTTAATCATGAAGGTTTGGTGTATATAGTTTGTGGTACTAGGGCTTATTGAAGTGATTTCTTCTTCTTTTTTTTATTGCTTATAGAATTAAAAAGGTTTGGGGTTGTATTGTGTCTTTTTAGTAAAATTTGTTATTCTTTCTTGGAGGAGAAATTTGTTTTATTTGTTTTTTGGGAAGATAAGATTATGTTCAAAGTGTAATCTTAGATAGATAGATAGATAGATAGTGAAATACTTTTTTATTTCTCCCCAAAAAAATTTAAAAAAAGATATTGGAATTCTTTGTTCCCAAACCGCTCCAAAATTCTTCATCTGAGTTGGGTAAACAAATTTAACTAATTTAAGCACAATTTTGGCATATCTTAATAAGTTCACGTCTTCATATTTCCTACTAAATTTGTGTAACTTCGAAAATTCTAGATATTTCTAGTTTCTTAAGATATGGCTTAAATTTTTAAGTATTGATCTTATCCGGTGTTGATAAGATTATGTTCCCATGAGTTTCCCTTTGAAAATTTGAAAAAAGATTTATTGACTGAGCAATCATTGTTATGTCTTTTTTTTTTGTAAGGAATCATGCTTTTATTTTGTTTCTCAATTGACTAAAAAAATGGATAAATACTTATAAAAAAAAGAAAATTCGATAAATATTTATCCATTTTTTCCTTCTTTAATATAATCAAAGAGAATCTAGATAAGGCCAAATGGCAAGCTCTCCTCCTCGTGTCCCTCTTTTCAAATATTAATATTAGGCCGACAACTGAGCATCAAACTAAATAACCAATCTCTTTTCGAGGGAGAGGTGTAAAATGGCGCAGTGGTTTTGTTTCAGGATGGTCATATTGCCAAATCCTTATTTGATAAATCCACGCTGAAATTTGTATATGGACAAAATTAACCCCAACTATATCAGTCTTTAATTCCCTGCCCTCAAACCGCATCACATTGCCCTTCCTCCGCTTGCGACCCCCCATTCGCTGTGTTGTCGCTCTCGGCCTCACCGGCCTCAACCCCTCCCTCGCCATCTCTTACCTCTTCCACTTCCGCCTCATCAACATATCCAATAACTTCCGCGCTCTCCTTTGACCCGATCCTCTTGCTCCGGCATTCCTCGATTGTAGTGGATCTACTTGCTAAGATTGGAGGCGTGTTCGGAAGCGAGTGGTACCGTCAAGTACCAGCTCCCCGATAAAGACCTCGAGCCCTCATCTCGATCTCAACGCAAGAGGATCTTGGCAATATGGAGGTGCTTGATCGCGTTGCCGATGAGCCCGCGAGGCTGCGGATCTTCATGATCTCGCCGACGACGACCATCCTGCGGTCGACACGGGGCATTGCTCCGTCGATGCCGTGAACGGGATCCGAATCGGGATCAAGATGGACAACATAAAAAGACAAAAAATGCTTATGTAGTTGGGGTTAATTTTGTCCATACATAAGTTTTGATGTGGATTTATCAAATAAGGGTTTGGCAATATCACAACTCTTGTTTAAGTGTTATTTTCAAGATGAGTCGGCAGGGGAATTTCACACAAAATATGTTTCGTGAACCCCCCTCCCCCACCACCACTTTTTGCCTGGAATAGGTCACCTGTCCCTTGATATTATTATTCTCAGTTGTGGGAATAATTAATCTTCCTTTTCTTGTTATATCTTCTATAATATATTCAGTTTTTTTTGCTTTGAATAGAGAAGCTGCTTTTGAGGGAACAATGCGTGCCTTTAATGTAACTAAGGGCCGGTTTGGTTGGACGTTTGGTGCCCTAAAAAGCTCTTTTGGAGATAAAAAAAAGAGTAACAATTGCTCGCTAATATCTCGCACGAACCTATTGTTCCACCCGTCTTCATTATCATCCACTTCGACGTTATATCTTGCTGGCTGCGTACTGCAATTCGTTCTCGGCTATAGTTAATCTGGAGTCTCTCACAAGGACTCGAAGTTACGAACTCGGGTATTTTCACCACTCTGTAGAAACTCGGCAGAGCAAGATCATCTACTTGCCTCCTGCTCACAGTCTGTCATCTCCGGTCACTGGGTTCTCTGTTTCTCTCTGAACTATCAATCTCGCAATCTTTCTACTCGTCGGCCTAGTCAGGTATACTAACAGAATAGTCCCGTTCTGGGACTCTTTTGATCACCGTTTGGCCAGAGCAAGGGGCATGATAAAGCCATCCCCATAGCTGAATCAATACCGTCTGCAAGGCATGCTCGACGTTGTCACTGGCGCCGAGTAAGGAAAGGTGGGGCGGTTCCCCTTCCGGACTAACTCTACCAGCTCCAACGGTTTAAGTCGATGCTACTGTTGTCCAATGCTGTGGTTTCAGATACTCTTTCTGTATGTTCTTTTGATGCACATGTTTTGTTTGATCCGGGATCTACGCATTCGTATGTTTCTACACACTTCGTGCCGAGGTTGGGCCGAGAATCGTGTTTGCTAGATCAGCCGCTTGTTGTGGTTACTCCTATTGGCGATTCTTTTGTCAACGCCAAAATCTGGTTTCTGTCGATTCTAAAAAGTTGTCAAAATTTTTTTAAACAAGTACAGAATATTATATGGGATATATATATCATGAACACCATGAAAATTTCAGGGGGTTTGCTCGGATTTTAGCCGAGGACAACAAGGTTGGGGCCGGCCACTTTGGTTTGTTTTTGCCTGAAAACACTTAGTCATTTCTTTAGTTGCTCATACCACATGTTTTCTCACCTCCTCTTCATCTTCTTGGTTGCTCATTGAGAATTTGTGATGAGAGAAATTATAGCGACACAATCCTACACCTCCACTTTCCATTACTAGCAACCTTGGAGCGTCGGTTGCCTAGCTTCACGGACGCTCTCTGGAAGGAAACGGACAAGAAACACCGCTGGGAACTCATCCCACATCATAGAAGGTAGACCTGTAGCTCGACCTCTCTCGACCGACTCGCACCACATCTAAGCAAGGCCCTCCAGACGAAAACTCGCAAGCTCCACCCATCTATCGTCAGAACATCTCAGCGAACACATAAGGCTAAATATCCTGTGCCGACATAAAAACAACGAAACGCAAGGATAACTTCCTCAAGATAAACACATTGTGCACTTGGTGTACAAAACGCGTACGATATCGGCACAACCTTAGCTAGGATCGCTAAACGACACAACCACTAAGCCTAGAGCCCGATCGTACCAATCGCGTATCGTCCAAAGGGATCCAAGCTATCCCAGGTAAACAATTTGACCCTTCACTCCTTAATGGTGAAGAATGGATTACCTTGCCCACAGTTGGTATTCCCACACCAACACAGGCACACTTTTGGACCAATCAGGATAAATCACTTTCGACACGATTCTCAGGTTACACACACCATGTAACTACAGAAGAAAGTGAAGAAGAAACTCCTTATGAACACCTTAACATGTTCATTATGGAAGAACCTGAATTAACATTCGAGGAGTTAGTTGAATAACTATACCCTTTTTATGAACAGGAATTACCTTATCCTCGGTTCGAACAACAGCAAGAGTCACCAATTTATGACTCGACACCTTTAATCGACATATCATCACCACCAATATTTGACAAATATGAGGATGATGAAAACGATTATACAAATATTTTTTAAACAATTCTGGCTGATGAGACACCTTACCCAGTCCAACAGTCAAACACTTTGTTCATAGCTGAAGCCTCTTCCAGCAACACCGTGCCAAACACACGTGTCACCGGAATTCCTTCATTTGGACCAGCCAACACTGTACCTACTGCAACACCAGTAGTACAACAACCCTCTTTCTTTGACAATCAAAGAATTATACTAAGAGGAAGACCATTAGCTATTGATGTTTACCAACATTACCTTCAGCTAATGTAAACACAGGTTCCATGCTTACACTTGGAACAGACATCGCGCAATAGGAAGAGAAGATTAGACGTTGGGAATCCAACACTATCACCCATATCGCAACAAGAACCTTCTCTGATAATACTGACAAAGTATTATATATTGAGAACTTATTAGGGGAAACAACCAAACTCTATTTCCAAAACTGGAGAACGACGTTTCGGGTGTATCCAAACAGGGCATCGATATTCCAGAGTAGACTGGCGTATACGCTTCTTGACCCATATGATGGACGATGGATGATCCCACATCCATTGATGTTTGACATCAAAGATGGTATAAGGGTGCTCAGTGGAGACTGGTTACACTGAACGGAATTTAGCATCAAAAATAGGTGGTGCGTTCTTATCTTCTGAACTATCAGAAAAATATTTCAGAAAACTCCCTGAACCCTTTAACACTAAGCTTCAACAGCTCTGGAACGAGAAGTTCCCAAACATGGGTCTAGGAATTGCACCAAGGATTACTTTTACTTATCAAGTTCTACAGGACTTATGTCGACAGAATGAAATAAGTAAACAGGCAAAGGATTTCTCCTTTTGCACTAACATTGAGGTCCCGGGATCACAGATGAACATATTGGATATATTAGGAATTCCGCGTTTCGTTTGAGCCTGTAACGAAAAACAAATTCCACGGTCGTGATGAATATACAAACCCCATCCTAAACGCCTACGAGTGCGGCAAACTACCCGCCAAATACCCGAAGTGATGCAACCTCCCTCAGCAAAGTGAGTAGAAGTCTAATATGCATGCTCTCAATATATCTTCAAGAGTTTGGATCGTTCTTTCAGACTGGTCATCTGTCTGAGGATGATAGACGGTGCTAAACTTCAAGTGAGTTCCCAAACTTTTCTATAGACTCCTCCAAAAGTGCGATAAAAATCGGATATCACGATCGGAAAACTGAACCGAATTATGGATATATTCCGTCTACATGACTCTCCATTTATATCCATTCCATTTACTGATATCATGGTTTCGGCAAGTCATCCATCTATATAACAATACAATACAATCAAGGCATCGTGGGGTTTATAAAGGGTAGATTGGTACGGAAGGTGTTAAAAGTGACACGAGTCTGTTAAATAGAGCTGTTATTTTTCCACCACGGTCTATTAAACAAGCTACTCTAGTTTCCCGATAGTTGTTGTACTCTGCTTCCATTCCATCCATTTTTAGCTCTCTTGTTTTGTGATGGAAAAACAAATTAGATAATGGAGAGCGGTTGTACTAATGATTGCAATACTGCACGAGTACAGACGCGTATATTACACTACACATCATTAGTAGTGCCATGACACAGTAGAATTGATATCTTTGTGCCTGTATGATTTATTTACGCAGTCTTACATTATTTCCTGTTGCACATTGCGAATACCAGTACTACGATACGGTCCGTCCTATAAGAAACTAAGGCGCAACGGGGGTTAGTTGCCAACTCTGTGAATAGAAGTAAAATATCACAAGATATAAATATGATATGTGTAGTATTGAATACAAGTGCGATATAATTGAAGTCGCATAAAAATAGAACCAATATCATCAAATCGTCATAAATCTCAAGCCATGCCTAATGTTGTAGCATATGTATAAGGCAGTGGATATTTTTCGCGATTTAATGTTATGAAACCATTTTTAAGTTTGGTATTAGATGTCTGTTTACTATTGATCCCAAAGAAGGTAATAGTTCCAGAAGTATCCTCATAACAATGTGCTGGTAAAGCTGTTGAATCAATGCAGCATTTAGGGGCACCAGTATCGAGTATTGCTTGCACAACATACTCTTTGCCTTCTATTTCAATGGTTTCTGTAAGATTCAATAAGTTATTGATGACACTGTTTAATCTTCTCAGATCACCAACTGGTTGAGTCATTTCAGAGGCAAAAATTGTCTCCTGTGTGTACTCGTTGTCATTATCATCCCCCCCCCCCCCCCCCGCATCGGCTGTTTGTTCTTATCAAACTGCGCGAGATGAAATTTATCATACTCCAATTGTAAGGTCAGGAGCTGATCTTTGACATGTGTAATTTCTTTTTCAAGATCAACAATATGTTGAGCTTGTTGTTTGATTATCATTCGATAATCAGTGAGAGGTTTTGGTGTAGGTGTAATACCTAAAGGAACCTCAATGTTCAGCTTAAGTTGTGCACAGAAGGAGCAAATTGTAAGTTTACAATTAATACAAAATGTCCTAGCTCGCTTGACTCTTCTTATTGCACAAAAATAGCATTTGTTTTGTTCAAATGGTAACTCTTTGTGATGTTCCCATTCATGTGAACAATTGGCAAATTCTGGTGTTAAAACTTTGTTTGCACGCTCTATATTCCAGTCAATTTGAAACATAAAGATTGAATCAAATCCGTTAATGAAATTTGTTCGTTCATTGTTGTCTGATTCATCATCTGAAAATGAGCGGATGTCAGAATCATTCAGGTCTTCTCCTTCTTCAAGAGAGACGACATCCCAATCTTGACTTAACTCAAGATCTTGGTAGACCGCAAGTCGTTCTTTGTTTGCAGTTTTGTTCCTGCACTGGTGAGCATAATCCCCAATGTCTCCGCAAATATAACATTTGCATTTAGTGTTACCTGGTTTGCAAGTTTTAAACTTTCGCAAGTGGTTTGTATGAGGATTCTTTCCCTTATACGTTGTTGATTTTCTCAACTGTTTTCTTGGCTTATGTGAAGAATATAAGCCCGGGACCTCAATGTTAGTGCAAAAGGAGAAATCCTTTGCCTGTTTACTTATTTCATTCTGTCGACATAAGTCCTGTAGAACTTGATAAGTAAAAGTAATCCTTGGTGCAATTCCTAGACCCATGTTTGCGAATTTCTCGTTCGAGCTGTTGAAGCTTAGTGTTAAAGGGTTCAGGGAGTTTTCTGAAATATTTTTCTGATAGTTCAGAAGATAAGAATGCACCACCTGTCTTTGATGCTAAATTTAAGTATTGTGTGGAATATGAAGCTATGTCCTTCATATTGTCAATCGTGAGTCGTTCAAGTTGTAGCAGGGCTCTATTCTGCATCTCCGATTGTCGACGGTATTCATCATATCCGAGGATAATTTGTCGGATTTGAGAAGTAATGTTATGAGTTTCATCAGCATTCATAATCAATGCGTTGAACTCCTGTGGAAACGCCGTTCTCCAGTTTTGGAAATAGAGTTTGGTTGTTTCCCCAAATAAGTTCTCAATGTATAATACTTTGTCAGTATTATCAGAGAAGATTCTTGTTGCGATATGGGTGATAGTGTTGGATTCCCAACGTCTTATCTTCTCTTTCCATTGCGCGATGTCTGTTCCAAGTGTAAGCATGGAACCTGTGTTTACATTAGCTGAAGGTAATATTGGTAAAACATCAATAGCTAATGGTCTTCCTCTTGGTATAATTCTTTGATTGTCAAAGAAAGAGGGTGGTTGTACTACTGGTGTTGCAGTAGGTACAGTGTTGGCTGGTCCAAATTAAGGAATTCCGGTGACACGTGTGTTTGGTATGGTGTTGCTGGAAGAGGCTTCAGCCATGAACAAAGTGTTTGACTGTTGGGCTGGGTAAGGTGTCTCATCAGCCAGAATTGTTTCAAAAATATTTGTATAATCATTTTCATCATCCTCATATTTGTCAAATATTGGTGGTGATGATATGTCGATTAAAGGTGTTGAGTCATAAATTGGTGACTCTTGTTGTTGTTCGAACTGAGGATAAGGTAATTCCTCTTCGAATCCAGGTGTAAAAGGTTCATAAAAGGGGTATAGTTGTTCAACTAACTCCTTATATGTTAATTCAGGTTCTTCCATAATGAACATGTTAAGGTGTTTATAAGGAGTTTCTTCATCTTCACGTTCTTTTGTAGTTACATGGATTGTGTAACCTGAGAATCGTGTCGAAAGTGATTTATCCTGATTGGTCCAAAAGTGTGCCTGTGTTGGTGTGGGAATACCAACTGTGGGCAAGATAATTTTCCATTCTTCACCATTAAGGATTTGAAGGTCAAATTGTTTACCTGGGATAGCTTGGATCCCTTTGGATGATAAGTATTTTATGACGTCTTCGATCTGTAAATTAAAGTTACAGATGGAAGTGTTGCTAATTCTTCCAACAAGTGCCTTGGTAATCATAAGATTACCGTCTCCGGCGACAACATCTTCATATCCCTTAGTTTTAACTACTAACTGGATATACTTGGAGAAATCGTTAATTGTCATCATGAAATCTGGAAAAGAACCTTGTGTAACCTTTGCTGGTTTTTCTGCTGGAGCAGGTGTACCAATAGAAAGATTCTTAAGTTTTGAATTGATCTCTTGTAAGGCAAGATCAGATTCAGTGATAGATTGTCTATTCTTGAGAAATTTCTCAACAATATCAATCCTTTTGTGTAACAATAACAACAATTCAATTATCGTATTGTTCTGTTTAACGTGAATCGACTGTCCCGGTCAATCGCATATCTATGCTACAAATAAGTATTATTCAGCTACCGTACACTATGCCTTGACGTTTGCCAACAAACATAGCACGAATACTAAATAGTACTTATAAAAAATGACCAAGGGCTACGGTTGGTTTTTGGCGAAAAACCTTTAACGTAATGAACTTGATATTACTTATTTCATTCTGTCGACATAAATCCTGTAGAACTTGATAAGTAAAAGTAATCCTTGGTGCAATTCCTAGACCCATGTTTGGGAACTTCTCATTCCAGAGCTGTTGAAGCTTAGTGTTAAAAGGTTCAGGGAGTTTTCTGAAATATTTTTCTGATAGTTCAGAAGATAAGAATGCACCATCTGTTTTACCCCCGATGCCGTTGACGAAGTGCACTAAGGCGGAACACCGTGGCCCCGAGCACCCGAATGAATGCTTTTGCCAACGGGGTTCTCCTACAGTCACTTAGTCGGGTTATGGGGCGTGGCTACCTAATAAAGTTATTCGGTGAGTATTCGCGTACGATACGCGATTGCTCTCCATTTAATTCCTTGGTATGGAAGAATATGGATTCAAGATCCATATTCTCGTGCCGCCTCTGGTGTTCATTATCCATGGAGGCCAGCACGAGGCACTTGTCCTTCGCGCAGTCAATCTCCCAGGTCTTGCGGATTTCCTTATCCACGACACTGGATTCTGGATCTGGGACGGAAGGGGTTTCTGCGTATAGGAGCTCTGTTTGGCGTAAACGCCGGCTTCCACACCACAACTGCTTGCTGTTGCGTACCATTCGCTTTCACCAATAAACTTTGCTGCTCTTTGGCTGTCTTGAGAACTTGGGAGAAGGTGGTCAATCTTAGAGATATGATGTGTCTTTGAATATCCACATCCAAGCAACGCATCTGGGTGAGGTCCTCTATCTGAAGCTGGTCCACTTACTGATCTTCTATCGGATTATTCGACGAACGTTCTCTTTGGGTCGATCTACTCTAGATCTGAATAAAATTCTTCATACTGGAAATCTTCAACTCAACTGGGTCTGTGTCGGCGCATCAAATCTGACGAATCATCGCAATTATGTAGTGTAGCTGATACTCGCCGGGTAACGTTACTAGATAGCCATGCCCCATAGCCCCGACCAAGTGACTGTAGGAGAACCCCGTTGCTAAAAGCATCCTCCTGGGTGCTCGCGGACGCGGTGTTCCGCCTAAGTACACTTTGTCGACGGTATTGGGGTGCGGCAGTCCCGACCATAGGAATGAAGGACCGAGAAGTCCCTAAACTAGAGTGTCGCCTCAAACATAGCGATAATGGACCGAGAAGTCCTTAAACTAGAGCGTCGCCTCAAACATGACGATAATGGACCGAGAAGTCCTTAAACTAGAGCGCCGTCTCAAACATAGCGATAATCCAGTGCACGAAATACAAATACGGTGTATCCAGGACACGAAATCTCATCAATAACGCAAATGCGTATATAAAAACAACACCGAGTGTTCCAAGGTGTATAAAATCAAACACGTGTGCAACTAGGTGCACAAAATCCGTATCAATGCACTGCAAGCATATGTGAGTTATACCGAGTGCAAACTCATGTTCAGAGAGGTCGTGGTCACGGCGGTTTTGTTCCGAGGGGATGGAGTGGCAGAGGCGGAGGTCAGCCAGTCACCGGTAGAAGACAGGCTCGGGTGTTTGCCTTGACTCATCAGGACGCGCAGGCGTCCAATGCAGTGGTTTTAGATACTCTTTGTATGTTCTTTTGAGAAGAAGAGCATCACGTGTTGGCACGTGATGCGCCTTCTGACCTGTTATTTGTTTTATGAAGGCGCCTATATACCTTGTATATAAATGCTCATGTGTGGCACGTAAGGCTCAACTTCAGCCTTATTTGTTAAGTGTAATGCTTATAATTTTGCTCCAAGGTGCATCACGTGTGGGCACGGCCTAAAAGACTGTCGGAGATCATCTCACACCAGAAAGGTGTGGTTATGACTCATCGGGATCCAAATTGAGCCTAAACTCAAGTAAAAAGCGTCATGACAAATTCCTAACGTTTGCTCTTCTAACGGTAATATAACCTAAGGAGTTACTTGAAGACGTCTTGTTCAGCCTCCAAAGGCAAGCCTGGCCCTTTTCTCATTTCCTTCGATTTCAAGCGCATCTGCCTCGACGATCCCCAGCTTCGTAGAAGCTACGAAGCCCTAGCATCGATTCAGGAGCGACGATCGATCTTGCTCTGATGCTCGATCTTGCTTTTCGAGCCCTATCATTGACGAACCCCCCGAGCTCGACGATCGATCTTGGTATTAATCCAACTGTTGATTTTGTGTGAAATTATGTGTGTAATGGTTGAATCGCCTCCTTAGCTGTAGGTAGCAGAACTTTTGGAACCAAACAACTTTTCAAATCAAAAAGCACATTCTACCACATCACTTTTACCTAAATTGTTTTCTTCAACAACACTTTTGTTAAAAGCTCTTTTCGTAACAGCCTAACCAAACGGACCCTAAGTATCATTTGCTTTGTAAGTACATAAAACCAAGAACTCATCAGATATTGTGGGAGTTCATGGAGGTTTAGTGAGTCATACACCTAGTTATTACTTGTAATGTTTGCTGAACCCTTTAGTTCCCGCATTTGGTAGGTCTTTTACGTCCGAATCCTAGAAACCGATTTCATCCATGTGATTCGTATCAATTGTTATAATAGCATTATAAGATAGGCATCGCGCTTGTGTATCGTTTAACTAATTGTTTTATGGTACTAACACCTTTCGTTATGTTCATTTACAGAGGTTGCAGATCCTGCCCCAGCAGAGAAGAATGCTTCAGCTAATAGAGGTATGTTCTGAATGTTGTATTTTGTAAGTTTGTGGACATGGTTATCGAAATGTTTCCCGTGTTTCGCTTGCAGACGCTGTTCTTGCTCGGGTCGAAACGGAAAAGAGAATGTCCTTGATCAAGGCTTGGGAGGAAAGCGAAAAGACGAAAGCTGAGAATAAGTAAGTCGCACGTTTACCATATTGATGGTGATTTTCTTAGTCTTAAATTTATATCGCAAGTGCACGGTTGTCAATTTTTGCACTTGTGGATCGATCCGCAGTAAATAGGGCAATTTTAGTTAAATCTAGTGAATTAAAGGAGAAAACTTGATTTGAAATAATTGGTCTAATGAAAAACAAAAATAAAAAGAAAGTAAAGTGGAAAATAAAATAGATTCTTACAAATAGAGAAAAGACTAGCGTTTAGAATCATCTTGTCTAATCATGGTGTTTGAAATAATATCTTTCCTTTTCTAATTTTCCATCTCTAAATTAATTACCTATCAATTATAAGAAAGTATAAAGTTTACATTCATCATAATAAACTATCAATCAAATAGAAAGCATAATTCATACGATCATGCCAATTTTCTATCAATCAACAATATCATCAAATAATAAATTTAAAAATCAAATTCTAATTAATAAGGAATTAGTTAGATCTTTCCCTCTACTACTCAATGATTGTCAATTAAAGTCTTATCTTGCTTTATCGGCGAGTATAATCTAATCTTAGATTAGCTAAATCGAATATAAACAATAAAAATATGGATTTTACCTTCCCTAGATAACTTTCATGGCCGTCAATCAATCATCAAATTAACTAGCTTATCGGTAACGTGATCTTTTCCTAAATAAAGATCATGGTTGTCAATCACTTATCGACCTATCTAGTTTAACAGAATTGCATCAAAATAAACCTATGTTTATCATAAAATATTCGTCATTAAGAACATGGTAAAATAATAGAACAATGAAAACATATACCAATCATAGATCAAGAATCATCCAATCCCTAGATAGAGAATTAGCTATGTATAATAAAAGAGAAACAATAATTAAAAGAAAATATGATAAATAAAAAAAGAAATTAAACAATATCTTACAATCTAGATCTTGCTTTCCAAACCCTAACCTCGAAAATAACAAGAGAAGAAGAGAGATGATCCCCTCAAGAGATAATGGACTTTAACCCAACGTATTCAATGCTTTTTTATAGCCTTTTAATCGAATATAGAGTAACAACAAAATTAGAATAAAATAACAAAACCGCAGACCAAAAATCAGCCAATTTGGGCTTGGTTTCGCCGCAAATCGTTGCTGATGGGTCGCGAGTCGCCACACTTTGTTGGAATTTGGGTCTAAAATTTTGGGAGCTTGTTCATATCGTCGATAGCTTTCCAATGAGTCCAAGAACGTCCCCATCGGAGTTACGATCTTCGAGATATGATTGTTTCAAGTAGACTCTGTTGTCGGGCATGTATGCTGAATTTAGCCTGGATTTTTTATATTATTTTGACTTTATTCAAATGTTTTTGGTATGATTTGATATCCGCTGCGCTTCTGCTCCATATTAACTTGTTTTGCAATGTAAAACACACGTGTTGGTTTCTTTTCCTCTCTTTTTGCAATTAAGCCCCTGTCACCTATAAATATCATAAAATACCTTTGTGCGGCATTAATTGTAACATAATAAATATAAATATAGATATTAAATATGCATTAAATGCATCAATCACGTATTTTTTTCTAGTTCTATTATCATTATTCATAATTAGACTATTAGGTTTTGACAATATCCATCATGAGAAAATTATAATTCGGTTTACTGCCCATTTCATATAGGGCCGTTAAAAAGATGTCGTCGATTACTGCATGGGAGAACTCGAAGAAGGCAGCTATTGAAGCAGAGCTGAAGAAAATGGAGGTAAGAACTTTTGCAGCAAATTAACTTATGGTATATTCTCTTTTTTTTAGTCATTTTTAATGAATTTTATATATGAGCAGGAAACTCTCGAGAAGAAGAAAGCCGAGTATGCGGAGAAAATGAAGAACAAGATTGCAATTGTTCACAAGGAAGCAGAAGAGAAACGAGCCATGACAGAAGCCAAGCGCGGCGAAGAGGTGCTGAAAGCGGAGGAGATGGCTGCAAAATATCGAGCCACTGGGCTTGCACCTAAGAAGATTTTTGGGTGCTTTGGACCTTGAAAGAGGATCATGCATTTGACTGCAGATGCAATTTAGTTGATTTTTTTTCCTTTTTTTTTGTGTGTGTGGTGGGGGGGGGGGGGGGGCGTGGCGGGTGGGGGAAGGGGGGTTGTGATAATGTGTTTAGTGAAGGTTTGTTGTGAAGTTCTTGTGCGGCTGTAAGTTTAATGAGCTTGTGCATACACGTAACTTACATGAAGAAAGATTGGTGCTGTATATCTTATCATTTTTCTTTACCTTAACCTTTCAGTTTGGGATTTAAACGATATTATTGTATTGACATTTGATTATGGCATTTAGTTAGTTCTTACAAATTTAGATGTAATACTAATATTTGAAGGATTTTAAAAAGAGCAAGGATTTTTGTTGGCGCCTACTGAAGCCTGAAATCCAATCGTTAATGTGTTGCCATCTTAAGCAAAGCAAGGCGCTCTCCTCTCATCAAAATTTCAGAAAAACCGCGGTTAGCAATGCATCTCTGACATCCATTATACCATAACCAAAAAGTAAATGAACTGATGAATATGACTTCGGCCAAATAACACAGGCTACATAACTCATGGCTAGATACACTACTACAATATAGGGTTGCCCCTACGGATTTACCCGTAAGGACAAACCACTGCCCCTACGGATATATCCGTAGGGGCGAAAATATAACTTGTAGGTGCAAACGCCGTAGGTGCAAGTTCCGTAGGGGATTTTGTTTGCCCCTACGGTTATATCCGTAGGGGCAATTCCAACCACCTGATACTGAGATCATAGAGGAAATATCAGTTAATGCTGATATTTTGCCCCTACGGTTAAAGCCGTAGGGGCAACATGTGTACCTACGGATTAATCCGTAGGTACACATTATCTGATTTTTTTTTAAAAAAAAGAGCAGCCTGATTTTTTCTCGCCCTATGCATAATATATATATATATATATATATATATATATATATATATATATATATCAATAAAATA
Source organism: Agapanthus africanus (assembly GCA_030015575.1). Lineage (NCBI taxonomy): Eukaryota > Viridiplantae > Streptophyta > Magnoliopsida > Asparagales > Amaryllidaceae > Agapanthus > Agapanthus africanus. Next base: position 24,598,931 of record JASDDO010000001.1, read on the forward strand.
TAAAATTAATCGCAGTATTCATAATCACATCTCACGCATATAATATACAAAAGAAACCCAAATACTAAATATGATATAAATATAAACCAATATCAATATCGTTTCAAAATGTAGTACAATATGTATGATATAAATAAATACATGTTTTAAAAAAAAAGAATCAAAAAGCTACCCTAACTCGGTCCAGCTCCACCTCTGATAAACGATAGAATAAGGCGCGCCTGCTCCTCGGTCAATAAACCATGCAATTCGGCGCGAGCGGAAGTCTGAGAGTCCTGTGGAGCCGGCGATGTGGTCTGCGCAGCCGCCGTCAAGGTAGTAGCTTGCGGAGCCGCGGCTGCGGGAGTCTGAGCGGGCGGTGGAGCTGTAGGAGCTGTCTGTGGAACCGCAGCCGATGTAGTGGCTTGCGGAGCCGCAGCCGAAGGAGATGCATGTGGAGGCTCGGCCGGTGTACCCTGTTGCGTCTGGACCTAATGTGCGTAAGAAGCGTGTAAGAACTGTATATTATTCGAATTCGTATCATTATCAAGTTATTTCGAAATCCCATTTGGATATCTAGTTTGGAAAACCGTTGTTTATTTTAATTACATATGTATGTATGATTAATCAAACCTAAGTCTAAAACCGAATAAGCTCAAGCTACGTACTAATTATGGATATGTTGATATCTATAATATGACATGATATTTTACTATAAAGTAGTATACATACCAGCATCTCCTTCAACTCCTGAACGGTGGCCCTCAAGCTCTCCAGTTCCTGCTGGACACGTCGCTCACTGGAGACGGAGGAAGTAACCGCCGGGGTGGAGTCCATCCTCATATAGGCCCTGCTAGGGCCCAGTCCCCGGCCTCTCTCCCAATCTCCGTGGTGCCCTCCGTGTGCGGCGTCCAGAACTGGGGTCAGCAGCCTCGGATCGCTCTGTCCGGTAAAATCGATCCCCGAGGCCTCGGCCTGGTCAACCACCCGCTCCTACACCCACTGTAACAACCGAGCCCAATGCTACTAGTTTCTGTTACCGTATGATTGGTGTATGGTATTTATTTCATTGATCCTATTTAACTGTTGCCAGTATAAATTTTAACCGACAATTCATTTCTGCATATAACAATTTAAGGCATCTAAAATAAAATTAAAAATATTTATCATGGCATGCTTGACACCCCTAACCCCGTGGTAGCGTCCCTGCATCGTGTCCCCGTCCCGTTCATCCCGTTCAGTGAAACGGACGTGTTTGGACGGCTACGCGCACGCACGTGTGTCCATTTTGGGGGTATGCTCTTTGGTTGTAAAATACTTCATTTTAAATTTTGGATCCCGCCTAAAATTTTCTTATTTCAATTTCAAATTTTTGGACCCGACCCGGGCGCAATTTGGAAATATTTTACTTTGCGCCAAAATCCCAATTTCTAATATTTCTTTTAAACTGTCGAATATATTTTATAACCTATAATATATTTTCCCCATTTTCCAAATCTTTATTAAATTTCTTACTAAACCCCCACGAATCCTTACTCCAACCAATCCCCTCTTTCCTTTTAACCCGTGGGCCCCGTCTCCATCTCTCTCTCTCTCTTTCTCTCTCTCCCCGTCTCCATCTCTCTCTCTCCCTCTCCCATATATATTCCCTCTTCTTTTCTTTTCACCAGCACGAACCCAACCCCACGTAAACCCTACCGCCTTGCCCTTCGCCGCCGCAGCCCCAACGCCGACGCCGACATCGCCGGCCTTCTCGCCTCCTCGCCCTCGTCATCCCCACTGCACCTCCTTCCACCTTTCCCCTCCTTCCCAAGCGCCTGCACGAAGGAGCTGCGCCCCCTGCACACGTCGGCGCCGCCGGAAGTCGCTGCCGACGACCCATCTCCGTGCCCCTGGCCCTCGCGCACACCCCTCGGTGAGCTAGCATCCCCTCCTTTTTTCCTTTCTTCTTTTCCTTCGCTGTGAATATTTTCTCGATCTGCAGGTTTCTTTCGCTGTCGTCGTAGGTCACCGCCGGAGCTCCGTCGACGTGGTCGACCGTCACCATCCTTTCCACAGATCATCGTGAGCATCACCTTCTCCATCCTCCTTCCCTTCTTCCTTATTTTCTTTTCTTTTCTTGTTGCATTCTTGATCGTTCGCTGTTTTTGCATCTCGCCGGAATCCGGCCGTGCCGACGACGTGTCCCGACGATCCAGCGAGGTACTCTGATCCGTGTGGTTCCACTGTTCGTCGTTTGGGTTCATTCCATGAACCGTGCGCCCGTCGCGAGTTTTCCCCGCCGATGGTTAACGTTCCGTTTTCCCGATTAGCGACCCGTCGAGGCAAGTACCCCTTGCTACATGCTAAATAATATTTACATACACATTGATGACACCCTAACCTGTAAATTTAACTTTAGTACGATCATTTCTCATTTCATGTTCAATATTGTTATATATCATTTTATCTTCCAAACGTGAAACCCACTATTTGCAATTACTGTATTGAACCTAATAATCACATTTACATGTTTTAATTACACTTCCACTAATGACGTAGCCTATGGCACTTTCTCTATCGTTTTACTTCATTCGGGCACATGTGTACATTTAACCTGCATAAACTGTGATTTCATCCATTAAGCCCATATATACACATATATACATATATATACATATATATATAATTGCATCCATGAAATTCTTAAACTGGTTAACATGATTTAACGGTCCTAACTGTCATATTGTATTCTTGTAATGTTGAGAACACCTCTGTAACACAATTGATAAGGTGCTGCTAATTAATCGAAGCTTCTTTATTGTTTAATTCGTTGCTTAAATATGTCGTTGATGACCATGCTTGATTATGTAACTGAGTATGAGCACACCCATGATACCGTTTACATCTTGACCTGACTTGCTACTTACATATTGATTGACCCGACATGGTATCGTATACTGCTTGACTTGACCTGATGTACCATGACCTGACCCGTTACCTGATCTTGTGTCTAATGCCAACAAACCTGACATGTAGTCCTTATGGACCGTTCCTGTTGTCTATCCAGACAAACCTGTTTACCTGATCCTGTGTTGGCATTAGTTCTTGATTACGGGATACCTGACTTGACATACACATAACTTGGGGGTATGGGGAAATCAAAAGTGAAACCTGACTTGTAACTCAACAGTTCGCTACTTGTTCTGATCAGTTTAGAGGCTAGGCCAGCCTTGGAATGATGATGCTGACATCATTCATCTGTACATATTCCTGTTTAGTGCCTAGCGGCATGTCTCGGTTTCAACCCGAGAATCTTGGGGCCGTGGTCCCGGGTATGCACGGGATACTATTGAGTTACATCGATGATTCACCAATTTGATTTCAAGGACTTTAGAACAGAAAACCTGATAGAACAGTTTAGTTTACCCACTGCACACTACCCTGCACTGCCCCGATATACATTTTGTTACCATTGCTTTATTCATGTTTATATTCGCATTTCCTGTTACACTGTTCATATTTTATTACTTGATGACATGACGCGCTGACGTCTGGGTTTCGCATGGCCCAGATTCTGTACCGCTGTTGCTGTCCGAGCAGGAGTACTTCAGCCAACAGGCTGAGCTGTGAGTGTCAGTATTAGTTAGTCCTTTATTTCCTGCATTTTTATTCCTGATGTGAGCCCGCATTATGGGACATACATTCCAGTTATTTTTGTATTGGATTTTTCGCTTCCGCATTTTATTATTCTCGACTCATGTTATCTTGGATTATGGACATGTTTAGATAGTTTTATTTTGTTCTTGATATCTCTACAGCCGTAATGTGACTGTGGATGGATACTTCCTACCCACAGGTAGCATGGTTGGCTATGTCACGTGCCCACTTTAGCGTACTCTGGGAAGCGGGACGTGACACCCACATTAAGCAGTAAAGTATAAGTATAAAATTTAAACTTTAACCTTCCAAAACTAAAATTTCAAATATGGGTAAAATAAATATTAACACTTACGCAATACTCCTGGGTAGCGACGTTGGGATATCGAAGCTCGCCCGTGGCGGGATCTGTCGAGGTGCCGTGGACGGCAAGATATGCAAACAGCACGCTCGGTGTACCACCTTGCGCCACGGTCTGAGTTGTCTGCAATATTAGAAAATAACTCTTAATATTAGAAATATTAGAAAATAACTCTTAATATTGCAGAATATCATAAATGTCGGTCTATTGTAATTTACCGATAACTCCATGGCTCGAGTAATATTTCTCTAGCCACCTGTGTAAGTGGGGCGACCCCTCTTCGCCAACTTCGTGTTCTCTATATTCTGAGCGGCCTGTTTCTGCACAACGCATTAACATTTAGTTTTCTAATTAAGGAACATAAAAAAATAAATTATATCCTAAATAATGAATTACATTTAAAATACATACATGTTTGTGTTGGGAGTCGAAATATTCGCACAATAGAGGTCATGTCTCTACGTCGACTCTCGCAAACGCCGGAGTAGATAGGAGGGCCGCTCTCTCTGCCTCGGGGGTCGCCATCCACAGGAAGTAGCAGTCGGCCTTCAGCTCATTCCTGTTGTATCGGACCTTGGTTTGCATGTTCTTCATCAGGCCATTGTACAGAGCATGAAGGTCGAGCACCCTCCCAGGGTGATCAGGGTCAGGTACAGGCTGAAAATCGTAATCCGACTGAAAATACAAAAAAAAACATTGTTATTAGATTGCAAGTGTTAATAATAAATATATTGGATAAATCAAATGAAAATATATATTAATACGTACCCGAGCCTGATCAAAGAAGAGGGCGAATGAGCGCCGGTGCTGCTCGCCCCACTCAACGTGAAGTGGATAGTTCTTCACGAGCCGGCTCTCGTTCCCCATATACCGGCCGAACCTCTCGGCATGAGGACCGGTATAGCGAAAGTCAAGGGTAAAAAAGAGGGGGAATGCTGCCTCCCCCTAGCTCTGTCAGGCCTCAGCCTATGGGACTAATTCGGGCCTCGAGTCCCCCTCTGGGGATGGGGAGGCCCTGCGTCTGCACGAAATATCAAGACATTCAATATTAAGACGAAGTTGTATTAAGAAATCAAGCTTAAACGAAAACTGAAGTGTGATATATACCTCCGGTGACTATCGCACGAGCCTGGGCCCGGGCAGCAGCACGAGCGGGACGATAGTTCCTCCGGTGAGGAACAACCGGGGTCCCGGATGAGGTTGCATCCCCTCCAACTATAAAATAAACATTGACGCTAAATTTCCATGAAGTTCATATTTATTCTATAGAGCATATGTAAAATGAATAAATATTTTATATTTATTCATACTAACCTGCAGATGATGCGGATGGTATGGAAGCGGCAGGAGTGGCCCCTGCGGAAGATGTGGACGCACCACCTATAATTAGACAATTAAAAATAGATTATATAAGTAATTGCAAAAAGAATGTATAGATCAATAATATAACGTTCTAAATCAATATGCATGCACTATAACATATATAAACATACCCGCAGGTGCGGTGGTGTCACCACCTACAGCTAGACAATAATAAAAATTGCTTAGTAAGAGCAAAAGGAATGTGTGTATATTTATGATATAGTATTCTAAATCAATATACATGCACTATATGATATATAAACATACCTGGAGGAGCGGGAGTGGCCTCTGTCCCAGATGTGTACGCACCACCTATAATTAGACAATTAAAAATAGATTATATAAGTAATTGCAAAAAGAATGTGTAGATCAATAATATAACGTTCTAAATCAATATGCATACACTATAGGATATATAAACATACCCGCAGGTGCGGTGGTGTCACCACCTACAGCTAGACAATAATAAAAATTGCTAAGTAAGAGCAAAAGGAATGTGTGTATATTTATGATATAGCATTCTAAATCAATATACATGCACTATATGATATATAAACATACCTGGAGGAGTAGGAGTGGCCTCTATCCCAGATGTGGACGCATCACCACCAACTAGACAATCAAACATTGACAATATAAGTAATTTTGACATAAACAGGCATGAATATCTGTAATATTACATTCAAAATGGATATGCATGCAGTATACCTGGAGGTGTGGCAAAATCCACACGGAAGGAGGCATCCGAAGGGGTCTCCGATCTGGGTGCAAGACCGGCCCTCTGAATCTCCCTACGAAGCTCTCCGGGCGGCAGAACCGCTCTGCCTCTGCCTCTGCCTCTGCCGCGGCTGGAGCTCCAGCCGTCCCTCGCTGCTCCCGACATCGTCATCAAATCTAGATAAACGGTTCGTGGACGCATTAGACAATCATTAAAAGTATTGACTATATATGTATAGAGCGTAAAATGTGAAGTAATAATATAACATTACAGATAACCTTTTTCGTTTCGTGGGCGCATTATACATATCTACTTGGATTTCATCGTCGATGTCATTTCTAACCCACGTAACTTCATGATCGGTCGAAGACAACCTGTCCTTCGAAACAGACGGTCGGAGCACTTTAAGCCTTCTCTTTTCTTCGTCCTCATCGATGTCCTCGTATTCTGGGACATCGTAGACATCTCTGGGTTTCCATCGGCATACAACACTCCACCCCGGATGCTTCAAACACTGTGAGTAGTATACTTGGAACGCTTGATTCGGAAAGATAAACGGATCGTCCTGACCGTAAAATCGAAGTGCGTTCACACTGGTCAATCCATATTCATCTTTCCAAGTCCCAAGATTGCTTCTCCACATGTCCGCATCGGTTCGCGTATCGTAACAAGTACACTGGAATATATAAAAGGGTTCTGATCGTCCGGGATAGTGGATGCCGAGTATACAATTTAAGTACCCAAAATAAATCACACCGTCTGATCCTACCGTCGCAATCCCACTATTCTGAGTGGTTCTAGATGTTTCTATGTACTTAACTTCGAATTTGTATCCAAGGACACCAAATCCTTTGTAATATGCAACCTCCGTACTAAGAAATTGAGCTAAACATCTTGAATCACTCTCAAATGATGCAGACAAGTTCGGATCGTGGTTATATTAAGAAATCTAGGTTAAACAAAAATTCAAGTGTGATATATACCTCCGGTGACTAGCGCACGAGCCTGGGCCCGAGCAGCAGCACGAGCGGAACGATAGTTCCTTCGGTGAGGAACAACCGGGGTCCCGGACCCGGACGCATCCCCTCCAACTATAAAATAAACATCGACGCTAAATTTCCATGAAGTTCATATTTATTCTATAGAGCATATGTAAAATAAATAAATATTTTAAATTTATTCATACTAACCTGCAGACGATGCGGAGGGTATGGAAGCGGCAAGAGTGGCCCCTGTGGAAGGTGTGGCCGCACCACCTATAATTAGACAATTAAAAATAGATTATATAAGTAATTGCAAAAAGAATGTGTAGATCAATAATATAACGTTCTAAATCAATATGCATGCACTATAGGATATATAAACATACCCGCAGGTGCGGTGGTGTCACCACCTACAGCTAGACAATAATAAAAATTGCTAAGTAAGAGCAAAAGGAATGTGTGTATTTATGATATAGCATTCTAAATCAATATACATACACTATATGATATATAAACATACCTGGAGGAGCGGGGGTAGCCTCTGTCCCAGATGTGGACGCATCACCAACAACTAGACAATCAAACATTGACAATATAAGTAATTTTGACATAAACATGCATGAATATCTGTAATATTACATTCAAAATGGATATGCGTGCAGTATACCTGGAGGTGTGGCCAAATCAACACGGAAGGAGGCATCCGAAGGGATCTCCGATCTGGGTGCAAGACCGGCCCTCTGAAGCTCCCTACGGAGCTCTCCGGGCGGCAGAACCGCTCTGCCTCTGCCTCTGCCGCGGCTGGAGCTCCTGCCGCCCTCGTTGCTCCCGACATCGTCATCAAATCTAGATAAACGGTTCGTGGACGCATTAGACAATCATTAAAAGTATTGACTATATATGATCTAGAGCGTAAAATGTGAAGTAATAATATAACATTACTGATAACCTTTTTCGTTTCGTGGGCGCATCATACATATCTACTTGGATTTCATCGTCGATGTCATTTCTAACCCACGTAACTTCATGATCGGTCGAAGACAACCTGTCCTTCGAAACAGACGGTCGGAGCACTTTAAGCCTTCTCTCTTCTTCGTCCTCATCGCTGTCCTCGTATTCTGGGACATCGTAGACATCTCTAGGTTTCTATCGGCATACAACACTCCACCCCGGATGCTTCAAACACTATGAGTAGTATACTTGGAACGCTTGGTTCGGAAAGATAAACGGATCGTCCTGACCGTAAAATCGAAGTGTGTTCACACTGGTCAATCCATATTCATCTTTCCAAGTCCCAAGACTGCTTCTCCACCTGTCCGTATCGGTTCACGGATCGTACCAAGTACACTGGAATATATAAAAGTGTTCTGATCGTCCGGGATAGTGGATGCCGAGTACAATTTAAGTACCCATAGTAAATCACACCGTCCGATCCTACCGTCGCAATCCCACTATTCTGAGTGGTTCTAGATTTTTCTATGTCCTTAACTTCGAATTTGTATCCAAGGACACCAAATCCTTTGTAATATGCAACCTCCATACTAGGAAATTGAGCTAAACATCTTGAATCACTCTCAAATGATGCAGACAAGTTCGGATCGTGGATCTAACAAAACAAATTTTACGACAAAATACATAACGATACAAGTTTAGATTAAAACCGATAGCAATAAAATGTTATTCGAATAACTTACATGATCTGTGACCCAATCACAAAAATTATCCTGATGGTATTTTTCCAAACGTTCTTCGTTCCAATCAGGATGCCCCTTACGTACCTCGTTAAAATGAGTTCTGTTTTCGACAAGTAATTGTGACATTAATATTATGTCATTTCATACACACACAAACACAGATATAACAATTAATCCAAACGAAAAATTACACGTACCTCTCGACGGGATACATCCATCGATATTGTACCGGTCCGGCTAACTTCGCCTCAGTTGTAAGATGAACCGTCAAGTGTATTATGATATCGAAGAATGACGGTGGGAAAATACGCTCAAACTTACAAAGTATCAACGCAATAGAATTTTCTTGTTTATCCAGCGTCACAACCTCCAGTGTTTTAGCACACAACTCCCTGAAAAAACAACATAGGTCGTTGATTACTAGACTAACCGAGTCGGGGAGAGAAGTCCTGAGGGCTAAGGGAAGAAGGTGCTCCACGATAACATGGTAATCATGACTTTTCAGCCCATCGATCTTGCCCTTCACAATTTTTATTTTCTTGCTGAATGATCCTGAGAAACCTGTGGGGACTTTCAAATCATGCAACACCTGCATGAATCTTTTCTTCTCCAGTTGTGACATATGATAAGCGGCATTGGGAAGTACAAACTTGCTCGGTTTACCCGCTACCGGTCTAGTGTGCAATTCACTTCTTATTCCCCACTCTTGTAGATCCATCCGAGCATTCATGTTGTCTTTAGATTTCCCGTCTTTACAAAGAAACAAGTTAAGTATGTGCTCTGATACTCCCTTCTCTATATGCATGACGTCCAGACAATAACGCACTGAATTTGTAGACCTATACGGAAGCTCGAAGAAATTGCTTAACTTGTTCCAATATGGTGGTTTGACCCGTTTCGTCGGATCCATCCGAAGGTCACGTTATTGTAACCATCCCATTTAGCAGTCACGTCCTCTCCGGACAATGGGGATGGAGATCCAAGAAGCTCCTGATGACCATCAAAGTGAACCGTGTCTAACCTATAGGGGTGGCCTGGAGGCAGGATACGTCGATGGCCGCAATAACAAACCTTCCTACTAAAATTCAAGAATTTCGATGCTGTGTGTTCATGGCAATGAGGACATACTTTGTGACCATGTATGGATCAACCTGATAGCATTCCATACACAGGAAAGTCATTAATTGTCCATATTAAAGCCGCACGCAGTATGAAGGTTGTATTTGTGTTTGCATCATATGTCTCTACACCATCAATGAACAAAGATTTCAACTCCTCGATCAGAGGTCGGAGATAGACGTCGATATTGTTCCCCGGTGAGTTTGGTCCGTCGATAAGAAGCATCATAATGTATGATTGGTCCATAGCCAACCAAGGTGACAGATTATAAATTATCATTACAACGGGCCATGTGCTGTGACTTCCAGCCATATAGTTGAATGGGCAGAAGCCATCAGTAGCCAGTCCGAGCCGGACATTGCGAGGATCGCTACTGAATATTGCGTGTCTCCTATCGAAATCCTTCCATGCCGGTGAATCTCTTGGATGGCTCATTTTTCCATCTTCACTTGGATGAGCACGGTGATGCCAAATCATTGCCTCGGCTGTTTTCTTGCACCTGAATAGCCTCTGTGTTATGGGAAAGTATCGTGCTATCTTCACAGGTATATCAGGCTTCTTATCAGAATCTTTCGGCTTATACCTGGCCTCTCCGCATGTTGGACACTCTTTCAAATCTGAATTCTCTTTCCGGTACAACACGCAATTTTTAGGACATGCTTGAATCTTCTCGCACTTTAGACCCAAATCAGACATCATCTTCTGGGTTTCGTACCAGCTGTCGGGCACATTATTTCCCGGAGGCATAGAATCTTTCAAGAACGAAAGAAGCATTGTGAATGACTTGTTGCTCCATCCATTTAGGCACTTAATCTGGAAAAGTTGGACGAACCATGAGAGGATGGGATACTTCGCATTCTCATAAATTGGTTTCCTAGCATCATTCATGAAATTTTCATATTTATCCGCACGCGGTCCTTGACCGGAAGGAATGTCATCTTCGGTACGAATAGATTCACCTAGGGCAGCCTCTACCATATCCTCCATTTCTTCCGATGGAAATAAATTACCGCCTTCTCCTTCTGCCGCATTACCGAATTCTTCTTCTTCTCCTGCCGCATTATCGTGTTCTACTTCTTCTTCCGCCGCAGTACTGCATTCTTCTTCTTGCCCGTGATATTTCCAAGTTGTATAATGTCTAGTAAACCCATGTTTTACAATATGAAGCTCTGCCAATTCTACCTTCTGCCAGTACTTATTGCCACATCTATCGCACGGACAGAATCTTCTCTATTATGATCTTATTATGTGCGCGTGCAAATTCAAGGAAAGCAGCAACTCCTGCGACAAACTTAGCTTGCATACGTTGTTTCCAATCCACATACATCCAGTCCTTAACTCTGACGTACTCATGAGCCATGTTAGACTGTATAATATATAAATTGTAGGTTATGCTGACTATATTGAGAAATATAAGAACGGGATAGTTACTGACAAAGGAGAAAATCCGTGTATATGCTTTGTGTGTGCGTTTTTCGTTGAAATGAATAAATCGAGTATCATATATTGGTTTTAACCTGAATATCTCGAATCGCTCTCTAATTATGCGTTTGTTGTGCATTCGTGTTGTATGTGTAACATGATTTTAAACCATTGAGATCAAGATTGATAGAACTGATCATCCTACATTGCAATAGCATTCATCAACCAAAAACTATTATTGCAATGTCATTCATCTATAACAATCAACAATTAAAACTACAAATGTAGGATACTGATATCATAAAGCGTTATACGCAACATATGAATTCACATGACTGAAACATGCATCAAAAAAACATGTTCATCCAAAAGAAAGGCCACTGTCAACAAATATAGACAAATACGTTATAAAAACAGTAACTAATTAACAAGTTGATTAGCATCTGGATCAAGAAAATGATAGGAAAAACAATTGACTATGATCTATAATGACAAGTCTATTACCATGACTCTCGACTAACAAAGGTGGCTTTTCGTCCTCGGTAGCTTGATAATTGGGATTTCATGGCGAATAAAAATATGCATATGCCGTTTGACCGGGAACTTCAATAGGAAAATCAATGAGGTCGGGTGTACTGAAGTACGCTTTGTATTTCGCTATATCAGGTGATGAAGCCCAAGCCCTAGCTAGCCCCGACCCCATCCCAACCGAACCCTATCGAAGGTAAAGAACGTCCTTACACTTTCATATTTCTATTAATGATGCAAGTCTCCACCAAGTCAAATTCTTGCAATATCATTCTTTTTAGAGTATGTCTAATTTAATAGATAGAATTTTCAAAGTTAGGCAACCAAGAAAAAGTAACAAGGGATTTTACATACATGCCAAAGCTTTGATTATTTATTTATTTATTTTCCATTTCATATTAGTACTTTTATATGTTTGATGATGGCAAGAAATACAAATTATATTAGAACATTGTACATACCTAATTTCCACTTGAAATCGGTTTTTTCTTTTATCAGTACTCGTTGACATATAGTAACAAACAATGTTTGATTAGAAGGACCCAAGATTTTCTCGATCAATAATAATTTTAGTAATCAAACTAAGCTAAAATTGCTGGAAATTCCTCTCAGGTTTGCGAAATACAAACCTCCTAAAAGCTTTGAATGAGCACTCTGTTAGTCCTAGAAGCAGGAGTATCAATTTCAGGATAAAAATTTTACAAGTCATAGCATGTCTCCTGATTAATCTGAAGCAAGCACGATAGCCGTGATCAGCATACAGAACTCGTGCAAAAAAAAACTGAATATAACGACACAACATCAGTCTGCGCCTTCAAATACAGCTCATTACATGTAGATAAGCCCTGCACATTGGTTCAAAAGAAATACAGCAAAAGCTGAGTGTATGCTTTAACCAAAAACGGAAGCAGAAATTGGCATGTATTTACAAAACAAAACAAAACATGCAGCAATAAATTTAGATTAAAATCATATTCTGAATTTTGGAAAGCGCAAAGTGTAGCACTAAAACATTATTTGACAAAAGCATCTTAAGGGTTTTTAGCACCAACGTCAGAGCCTGAATTTTTCAATTATTTGGATCAAATAATTTTATAAGGTTCACAGTTTTACTCTAATGTGAAGCCATGATTGATAATGGTATTTGTATCTTAAAAGGTATGGTCAACACACAACAGGCATATTATAAAATTTATTTCAATCTAGCTAATGTGATTCGTATTAATCATTTGCGTAGACTAGCTAATCTGCTAATGTCTTTCTTATTCCATATTCGTTTACTATCGACTGCTGATAATGGTATTTGTATCTTAAAAGGTCTGGTCAACACACAACAGGCATATTATAAATTTTATTTCAATCTAGCTAATGTGATTCTTATTAATCATTTGCGTAGACCAGCTAATCTGCTAATGTCTTTTTTATTCCATATTCTTTTACTATCGACTGCTTACAAGTATGCAAACTTTAATAGTTAGACAATTCTTGTGAACCAGCTGCTTCACTATATGTCAACCTCTAGCCATAAAAACCAAATTCGATAAACCAAATATAACCATGCCAATAAGCTGGTTCCAAATCCACAATGCACCTCGACATCCTTAAATTGGATCACTAATATCAAAATGGGACGTCAACATGTTCCCAAATCCCAGGATGCGCTACTAAGTCTCTTAGCTGGATTCTACACCTTGAAAGGTTTCTTCAGGTGAGATCAACTCAAGAAGGAACCTTGAAGCTGAAATCATACATCTTTTATTCTCTTGAAGCCTTCCGCAGCTCCGTGCATTTTATTTGTGTACCCATGAGGGTATTTCTTTGGTTAACCTTGTATGGCTTTATCAAATTATCTGGACAAAATTATATATTCTTACAAGATTTTCTCCATGACACAACAAATAGTTACCCTTAAACAAGGTTCCTCAACAAAGGAGGGTACCGATAAAATAAGATCTTGCAACTTATTTGGAAGCAAAAGCCCAGACATCATATATAATAGACCCATCATGAGTTTAACAGGACTGATTTGGCTCCCAATGTCATAATATATAGAATATCCGCAATACCACAACCTTTAGGCGGTCTCGGCATATGCATGTGACACATTAAATGAATTTACGTTTGATGAATATGGATAAACCAATACCCATCCTCTTTGACTGTGCCGAGACGTCATTAACCAGAAAAGCACATGCAATCATGTGTGCGTGTGTGTGTGTGTGTGAGAGAGAGAGAGAGGACATACTGGGTAAGCTAGTATGTACAGGCAGTCTTCTAAGTAATCCACCAATTATGATGACAATGAAATAGTCACCATCTGAAATCATCTGCAGTAAATAGCCTGATCAATCTGTGTGGGAATTTGCTTTATTTCAGTTGCTAGCTCTTGCTCAATACGGTGCCTGTTTTCATGCAAATACAATCCAGATGTTAAACACTAGACCAACATAAATACGCAAAACCCAGTCATATACATTATAGTTGGGTGATTAACTTACAGGGGTACCGAACCTCATATGTGATCAAGTTCACAGCTAAACCCAGGTGGCCAAATCTTCCTGAACGGCCAACCTAAAGTTCAAAAACAAACAAATTTACTACTACAGAATACACTTATTAGCAACTATACCAAAATTTTATTTCAACGATGTAAACATGCAGGAGATACTATATATAGGCTAATACAGGTGAGAACTTAAATCGACTGAGAAAGTTTTGCGAAGCCATTTTACAGCCCTAATCTTACCTGTTGATACAAATCTTAAACAAGCTAATGCTTTTTCTTTTTGTTCAATCCTGGGGTATACAATATTTTTATCTTGATAAGAGCTTGAAGCGAATGGAAAGGCATGTTTGGTCTATGTTTGCTGCCAGTGAAGGAAATAAAAAGAACAAAGTGAATAAAGAGACTGATCGAAGTTGTTGGTTCAATATTATTTATTGTGAAATATAAGAATCACATTTCCAATAACTTGCTTTCTCGTGTTTTCTTTCAAGTTGTCATCACTTCAAACAATCAAATACAACCAACCTTTATATTTACCATTATGAATTAAAGCCGTAGATATAGAAAAGTAATGGAAATAAACTTCGTACCCTGTGTAGATAAGTCTCGGAGTTCTTCGGAAAATCAAAGTTGATGACAACATTGACTGCCTGAATATCAATTCCCCTTGTAAATAAATCTGACAAAAGTAAAATCTAAGCAATGTTACTATCTCAAAGGTTAACAAATTGAATCAACCAGGTTTATCTTGATCAAGATTGAAAAGAAAAATATTTAACACGAGTGCAGCATGCAAGCACGAAGGCTAAGGGTTTGAGGTTGATGGTCGTTACAATTGCATAGGAAATTGTCATAATTCTTCAAACTCGAGTGTCCATGTATTTAAAATCTTGTAAGAGGTTGATGTAACCAAGTTAACCAAACCTCTACAACATCCTATATTCTACCTGTGCAAACAAGATTTCTGCAAGCACCATTACCAAAGTCATGGAAGACTCGATTTCTATGATCTTGCAACATTTTTGCATGAATGTAGAAGCACGAATATCCAAGTTCTGTGATCTTCCTTGCCAACAGTTCAACCCGGTTAACAGAATTGCAGAATATTATAGACTGGTTTATTTGAAGCTGCAAAAGCAGACCCATGCAAACATTAAAATCACACTTCTAAAGTGTTTATATGCATCACTCAATGAAATAAACGTCAGAACCAAACCTTTGAGAAAAGGGTGTTTAAGCAGTGGACCTTCTGCCTTTCTTCAACAAAAGCATAATACTGAGTTATTCCCTTGAGGGTCAGTTCGTCCATAAGATTGATTATATACGGTTTAGCGAGGTATCTGTCTTTGAAATCCTTAACAGTTACAGGAAATGTTGCAGAAAACAACAAAATCTGTTGACTGGCATGAAGAAAATAAATTAATTGTTCTATAGAAGGTTGGAATTCTGGAGAGAGAAGTTTGTCTGCCTGTTGAGAAATATAAAAGGGATGCATTAATCACATGAAGAATAATTTATAGTATGCCCTCTACAGTAATATTTTGAGAATTGAGAAATATAAACAAAAATCTGATAACAACGAAATGTTGCAACTTTTCTTATGCCAGATATTAAGAACGGATCAACTAGATGCAGTCTTTGAATTTATTTTAACCCCTAGGTAAAAAAATTTACTTCCCCCCCCCCCTCCAAAATACAAGCAGATTGAAATGTAGTGATATCGGGTATAAGAAATAAAATTTCCTATGAAAGGCGTTCGAAGAGATTAGGTACAAGGTGAAAACAATTTTATAAACGAAGATAACTGACTGTCATGTCAAATCACTTGTTACTATCAAATGCAAGGTAGTTTAGTAGGCAAGCAAATCCATAAAACCCTACTGTTGAACTTCTCAACTACAATAAGGACAGATATTTGCAGTCATGCTTCCACACTAGTTTTAGAAACCGACTTGAAAATGACACGAGTCTGAAAGATGGATACCTTGCAAATAATGAAAACAAATGTACAAAAGAAAATTAAGCATGAGATCTTATGAATATATTGGACATTATAATTCAAGAATTTGAGTACAAATTAAACTTAATATAACTAAAATTTAAGAAAATTTGAGTCAGGAGACCCTTTTTTTAATAACTCAAACATATGACTTAATATACGAATCGTAAATCGTACCTCATCCAAAATAAGCATTGAACAATCTTCCAGGACACAAATACCCTTCTTCGCAAGGTCAAGTATTCTTCCTGGAGTCCCAACAAGTAGATGGACTGGTTGATGCTACCTCATGATGTCATCTCTCAAGCTTGTTCCTCCAGTGGTGACCATAACCTGAATCTTCAAATGTTTGCTAAGTTCCTTACAGACTTGTGATGTTTGAAGAGCCAATTCGCGTGTAGGGACTAATATAACAACTAATATCACAGAATCAAGAGTAAGCGCATGTGCATGTTAAATCTACATGAAATTTTCATAGACAGTAAGAAGCCATGCAATTTGTAAAGGGAAAAAGTGAAAGGCAATCGACTTTGCGAATAATTCTGAAATGCTATATGCACAGTCTGTATCTAAAAGCCAAACGTAAGAAATGAAATGCACACCTTCCGTAAAAGACAAAAATGCATATTTGATTGGCTGAAAACAAATGGGAACAGGTGAACTTTGAATAACATTATTATCTTGATCAATCTTCTCAAGTGCAGGAATGCAAAATGCAGCGGTCTTGCCAGTTCCATTTTTAGCTCTAGCAAGAATGTCACTTCCAGTGAGAGCAATGGGAATGCTTTCTTCTTGAATAGGGGAGGGTCTTTCAAATCCCTTCTTATATATCCCCATAAGCAGTTCCCACTTGAGAAAATAGTCTTCAAACTCATTCCCTTTAGTTGCAGTTACATCCTAGAAACAACGTATGGAAGAATATGCATACTTTAACTCAAATAGATAGCCATCAAAACGAGAATCATTCATCAACATATCAATTTGGAAAGTGTTGCATTATTGATCTGATTATTAAGTTGATACTTCAATGAGTAAATTCTAACATAACAGTATGCATGCACTAGATATGAAAGGTCAGCCGAATCAGCACATCCAACAGATCACCCTCATAACTGAAAGTGAAATGCCAGCTGCAACTTGCAACTCTGATTCTATAAGAAAGAAAAAATACACATTTTCAAATAGCCAGAATACAGTGACCAAATGAAAGCATCAAATTCATTAACTAACATCCAGATAAAGATGGTTGAAAATTTGAATCTTCTGAGCTTGAAGCATGGGATGATAACTATGTATAATTATCAAAAGTGCACATGGAATCATCCCATGCTCAAATTGAAACTTCTTTGCAGCTTATATGAGTATATGCCCTCAGATTTTGAACATCTGTGGCGCAAGTGAAATTGTACTTCATCAATGAACATGTGGAGAATGAATAATACAGAATATGATGTTACAAGAGTGTTCTTAGGAAGAGAACAACTAAAGCAATATGTGCAAAAGGTTTAAACCCTGGATAGAAGGTTATACACAAAGGATATCAACATAAGACCTAATATAATTAGGTAAGACTTGTTTAAGTAAATCAGCTGAAATGATGTCAAAGGTTTTAAGAATTGTAAATTAGGGGGGATATGTTAATATGTAAAATACCATAGCTGTAACTAGTTTAATTTGAGACCCCAAATGTTTTGTGAGTTGTAAATACAAAAGGAGTTTAAAAATTGTCCCACTCCCACCTGTTCGGACACTAGCCTATCCACACATGAATCTAAAGAAAGTGGAGGTTAGGAGCAACAAGTAATTGTAGTTTTAGATGCATTTATTATTTTCTGAATAAAATGTCAGCTGGACAATTATACATCCCTCTATTACAATTTTGATCCGTGACGAAGCATGGATGAGAAATATTAAATATGGAGACATAGGGGGCGCCTGTTAATGGGTGACAAAGTGCCCCTCCCCCTCCCCGTCCCCCTCCCAAAAGAAAAAGAAAGAAAAATGAATAACATATTCTTCACCTTGCTCTGCCAAACAATGAAAATTTGTGAAAAGGTGAATGAAAGCGAAGGGTTGTTTATTTTTAAAAGGAAGAGTGTGTACGATTTTTTACCACAAATAGGAAGCGAACTTAACAGAAGAAACTGCAAGTGTGAAGAATTATGAACAGTCCGTGAATGGGATAGAAATGTTACAAATTGAAGGGGGGGAAAAGAAAGAAGTGTGAATTTTTTTTTCCCACAAAAGAAAATAGCCAAGCAAGATGTGAATTTTTAGGAAGAAACTGCAAGCCAGTACTGTAAGAAAAACAAATCTATGTAACTTGGTATCCAGAGTTTTGATAGAAATGCAAATTAGCTTCTGAATAATTAGAAATCAAATTCGCTGGCCATAGTGTTACTTGTGTTTAGGGTCTTGAACATTTGATAGAAAGAAGTGGAAGGTACTTCCTCAACGCACCCCCATCATCTACGTTTTGATAGAAAATAACAAGTGTGTGTATCCTTTCCCGTACCAACTACCTCAATTGTAAAAGAGAATAGGAAAATGCAGTTGGTCACTTGCACAGTTGATAGAGCGGGGCACCTTAATCCAAGGAATGTATTTCTCAGAACATTCAAAATCTCACTGATGTTAAACCAACGATTTAAAAGCAGAAAAACAGCAATGCGGTCAAAGAGACTTGCCGCCTAGGCGGCCGCTCACCGCATAGACATCAGTAAAGACCCATTTTGGGCTCATATTGTTGTTTCTAGTAACTTGTTTGTTAAACATTGATTCTAATCAATGTTGTAAAACACGTACTCATTCTCTATTCGTTTGACCAGCGGCTAGTGTATAATAGGATTACTCGGTGATCAATCGTTTTATAGAGATTATGCGAACATTAATATTTTTATCATTTTACGATGATTATCGAACGTGAACTATATTGTCGGAGATTGGCCGGAGATTAGCTCCAAATCAAAGTCGACCGAAGATTTTGGGAGGGGGGTCTTGGGTTGGAGAGATGAGGGAAGGGAAGGTCTGGTCTCGGGTTGCAGAGATGGGGGTGTGTTTGTCTCAGCTTGATTATGATGGGGATGAGTCACAGACTAAAAATTGTTAGTGATGTATGCCCTAGAGTCTATTATTATATCATACTGGATTGTATATTACATATTAGATGCTTGGGATATTTCACAGTTATAATAACAGTCTTGCTCGATATGGTTATATGCTACCTGGTTGATTCTACCTCAATATGTGCATGTGTTTCTTTTAGCATATCGCTTATACATATTGGTAGAGCCCTTAGGATCTTTGCTTGACTACCAGAATTGTGATGGCAGTCACACTCGGGGGGCTGGACAGTCTATAAGCATATCCTTTTACAGGTCTCTAATCGTTGGATTATCGAGACAGGGCATCGATACTCCGGAGTAGACTAGTGTATACGCTTCTCATCCCAGCAGGGGATATGGTCTGTCCCACGGCCATTAGTACGACGTGCTGGAGTTGGCATGCAGGTGCTCATTAGGTTATGAGTTACACTGGACATGTCTCGTTGAGAACTGCTTGTTGGTATTATACCTATCGTCAGGCAGCAGTTCCCAGGTGGCATGAGTACAGCTTAGTCCGTTGACTTGCCATCGCTACTTCGTCTCGAGTGTGTTCCCACTCCACTTTGATTACTACCCTACAACGCTCAAAGGAGTCGTGCAAACAGGTAGTAGTTGGGTGTAGTCCCGAAGCACTTGGAGACAGTAGCGATCAGATAGGATTCGTCTCTCCCGGTATTGGGGGTTGATATCGCGCAATATTCGGAAAGCCATTACACAAAGTCCCTGACCAAGACAATCGAGAAATACTGGTAAGATACTCCAGTAGTTTCTCATGGTGTATTAGGCTCTTCTCCGACATGACTTATCGCATTGTTAAGGGTCTGACGTTTACCATCCGCCCAGGCCGATATGCGAGTATCTCGGACGAACAGACCGGACTGTACGGAGATTGTCACCGATAAGCTCAGTAGGAGTCCGGATGAGTTTGCTCATCGGTCTTCTTATCGACAGTACCTGGATAGCCGTTACGTGCAGCTAGTACCGCTGACGGCTTGTACTTAAACCCATTACCAGCGTACTGTCGAGTCTTAAAAGTCTCACACAGAGGGTTTTCCTGCTTCAGGCAATTGATATAGACGTCGTATGGTTTTACAACTAGGGCTTTGATCACATACGTGTACTTGTACATGGATGCTGATTGGGCAGACAATACTGGTGAGCTTTGGTTTAAATCGGATCCTAGTATTGTATTATTGGATTGTTATCGTCTCAGTGTATCCGTATTTTTCGGAATACGGATACGGGTATGTATATACGGTATGAGGGGCACTCTTGTAATTTGGCAAGGTATGCTTCTAGAAGGTGCCACCTCATTATTGGATTTATCCATATATTCAAATGGATTAATGATGTGGAAATGGAAGAGACATCCATGGCATGGTGGGGGGAATGGCTTATAGATTTTTATATTGGTTTGAGATCACTATTGAGGCATGGGTGCTAATTTTATTGATTTTCTAGCCATGGCTCAATGAGTGAGATAAGGTATTATATATGAGCCATTCTCTACACTTTGTTCTCTTGATGGTTTATTCTTCACTCTTGTGTTTTCTTGAGTTGCTCTCCTCTCTTGAGCTCTCTAGATCTCCTCCATCTTCCTCACTAAACTAAACCCTAATATTCACATGTGTTGTGAGCCAAGGGTTTGGTAAGACTCACAATCCATTAGCACGTTTTACATCTCTTAAGCTAGTTGGTTTAGCGAACCATCTACCTCAGTTACCTCACTTGGAGGTTGAAGCTTGGAGCACATACCCTCGCAGTGGATCGTCTTTGACATGAGAAGAATGATGGAGCAAGCTCGATCCGATCACCGAGAAGCCTTGGAGAGGACCACTAGAAGACCCAAAGGACTCGATCTACGAGGTATAAGACTCTATCCGAGTAGCTAAACCTCTAGATAGATTGACTAGTTAAGGCTTTAAATAAGATCCTTGAGTTTTAGCCGGTGTTGCGTAGTCAAAATATCATCGTTTTTGAAAATTCCGCCTCCCCGCGAACCGCGGGGTGCGCGACATCGGCTTACAAAAATGGTGAGTCACATAATAGATTAATAGGTAAATTTACTGGGGAGTTAATGGGTTTTGGTGCACGGGTTGGAATGGGAAGTTCATGCCTTCATGGGTACCGAATAATACAACAATTAATTGAAAACTGGGTCAGCTTTGGGTTTCATTGATTTTGGGCCTGATTTTGCATGAGAAGTCTCTTGGAGCGTGTTATCGGTCCGATTAACGATTAATGGACCGATTAATCGCCGTTCCGCATGATCACTATAACCGAATAATTCACCGAGCAATTGACTTCACATTCGTCTGGGGACCGAGTACGATTACTCGGCCGAGTAATCCGTTTTATACAACACCGATTCTATAAAAATCAAAAGGCCTTCGGCTAAAATGAAAATAGTCATCTCGTTCTAACTATTTCTGTCCCTTTTTCACCTGCAAATGCCTAGGTAAGCATTCTCAAAAACGTAAACTACTAAAAATATAAGTTGACAGTGAAGTAAATTCTGCTAGAATTCCTCTTAAATACCAATCATCTAATGTAACTGGTATAATTAAGATGTTCTTCAGTTTTGACTGAAACTCAACTTTCCGATGCCAATATTTATCTAGTTATCTACAGTAAATATAGACAAATTTAAGGTTTATTAAACAACAATTAATATAAACTAAACAAAGATTACACAATAATTAAGTAAATTTTGGGTTAAATAGAGAAGAAAACCTAATTCTGTTGCAGACCCCCGCTCCTTTTTTGTCAAAGCCGTAACCCCCACGGGCTGTTAGAAACCCTAATTTCGAAGTCAAAGTCAATATTCGAGATCAACTCATGGTCCTCATAGGCGAGATCGAGTGGAGAAAAAATATTGGGTAAAAGTCGAATCAAGGTTTGCTGCCCTGGGTAAGATCAAGTCGTGGTTCCCATAGTCGATGGAAATGGACAGATGGTCGACAGCATTGAAGCAAGTTCAGTCAGAATAGCAAGCAAATGGTTAACAACTTAGGATGATCGCTTGGGTGTTTGGTCTAGTGGTATAATTCTTGATTTGAGTCCATGAAGACGCAAGTTCGATTCTTGGACCACCTCTCAGTTATAAGCAAGTTAGGATGAAGGTCATTGAAAGTCTCATTTCTAGATAATAATCATATCAAACTGAGTATCAAAAAGGCCTTTTAAAACATAGAATAAGGCAACTTCAAGACAAGTAAAAACACAATAAACAAATACGGTAATGACAATTTATCGGTCGCAAGTCTATATATCTGATTCCACTACCTGGAATGAGTACTAAAACACACATTAACCCAAACAACGGGAAATTAATTCCATGCAGACCCTTCTAAATATTTTAAGTGAATAATGATTGATATATGGAAGAATATTCTCTTTCAATAATGTAATAAAGTAAAAACTGAGATAATCTGATCTATAATCTACCAACCATTAACAAAAAGGCTAATTGCTTATTACCCCTGTAATATAGGAGTTGAGCACTTATACCCCCTCAACAATCATGAGAAGCACTTACACCCCTTATGATAAATAAATAAAACCAAAAACATGTTTATAATTTCTATTTTTTCCTTTTCTTCTACATCATCAACCATTCATAACCCTAACCTAAGAAATCAAATGGAAGAAGAATCATTGGCTAAAGCAATTAGCTAGAGAAAACTAAAATGATTAAAAGCATTCATCTTAGTAGCAAATGAAAAGAAAAGAGAAACGACTTATGCATGTGAGATGAAAGGGCATCCAACATTGGAATGGGTAAAGGCGCAGAGTTATAGAGTAGGATGAGAAAAGATCATATATACTTCAAATTAAAATTTAAAAATTGGTTGTTTAGGATCAAAGAGGAACTAGCAAGGGGGAAAATGGGAACTAGGAAAATACTATTCGATTAGAGGGGTGTGCATGCCTATTACCATAGTTAAGGGGTACAACTGCTCGACCCCCTATAATACAACTAACATCTTTTCGTAAAGGCATATCACTAGTGACATTTATTTTTTTACCTCTGTCTTGTAACGTGTGTCAGGCGGTGGAATCTTCAATTGTGCCTTCCAATCTCGGGAACTGAAAGAATAATGAATACGCGTGATCCAGTCAAAAACCATTACATACAGCAGCAAACATATTTAAGCAACAGCTTTTTTTTATAAAAAAAACTGCAGTTATATGGGGAAAGAAAATTAAAACTCACAGGACACGTAATCAATGTCACAGTACAGACATTATGTTTAGTGCATAGAGCACTTGTGATGGTTTCACGTCATACATATTTGTTTACAATTGCAGATTGCCATGTCATATCACAGTAAAAGAATCTTCATATTTGGGAAAAGGCAATATTAAGGACAAAAGGATGCTGAATATGTGCACTGATTAGTCTAAAATATTGCATATTTGTATGAACAATTTCCCTATTATTATTAACTGCTAAAAGGTGTTAATATATGTGGGTTTACTTGTAAAAAAGATTATTATCATATGTTTCTTCATATTAATTAATATAATAAGGGAAAATATATGCATATAATATTTAAATGAAATATTAGTAATTATAATATACATATCATATCAAATATTTATAATCGATATTCTTAAAATATTATATATAAATGGTTAGGATAATATCTCAAAAATATCAAATGCTACTAACACTTTGATTTCAGATATTGTGCAGATATTAGTTCAGGTCTGGAATCCAAGTAAGAGATCCGAGTCAAATCGGGACATCGAAACCGAATCTGCCAAATTTTAGAAGCAAATCGAGGAATCTAGCAACTGCAGAGACTCAGAGCAATATTTTCAGAATCTATACATCAAAAGGATCTCCAAATATCAAGACAGAAAGCCAGAAAAAATCCAAAGTCATGATCCCACCAAAGCGCGGTGGAAGGACGGCCAAACGTGGCATTATGCGGCGGTTCGGCGGTCAAATCTGGGTCGTTGGATGTGGGATTTTGGGATCATGATCTTAACTGCATCTATTCCTATATGGCATCAATGGTTTCTGATTTCAAGGACTATATAGGGGACCGAGAGCTGTACATTGAAGATGATCACCGAAGAGATCAAGAGATCCACGTATCCGAATGATCATCATCTATTCATCTACCTCCTAAAAGAGAGAGATCTAAAACAAACTAGGATTATTGTAATCTACTTTCTAAGGAGCAAAATTGTAGATGCAATAGTTGATTAATAAAGTTAGTTTTTTTAATTTCTTTTTGCAATTAATTTCCGCATTTAATTTATGCACTTACTTTTCTGCATCTTAATCATGTTTTCATTCGTCTTCAACCTTTATTCTAAATCTCTAATCATGAACGAGTAATTCCTAACTTGCTAGGGTTTGTAGGATAGGGTGGGATAATGGATGAAAATCCTTCTAGCTTCTTTTTGACATTTGAAAGTTTATAAACCTTAGCAAAACAAATGTTAACCATCCAATCTGGCGTGCTGTCGATTTATTGATGGTCACAACAACGATTTGAGATTGGTTGAACACTTATTTTGTTAAGGGCTTGACATGAATAGAAATCAATGAAAAGACAAGTGTTAGAGTGGGAAACCCTAATTCCCTCCATGAACCATAATCTACATTCATCACTATCGTTCAAGTTTTAAACTATTAAAAAGATAAAAGAGTCATTTTTAATTATTCATCATTAACTATTAAGTCCTATGAACCTTACAAGCCTTTTTATTATAAATTTTATATCCGTTTTAAAATAATACGGCATACAATCACCATTCTTTCATCAACTCGTCTAACGCAAGAAAAGGGTTCACGTTTCCCTGCAGACGACATGTACTCATCGCGGCTAGCTACTAGCGACACCGTCTTGATTGCGGTTATTTACAAAAACACTTTTTCACGATCAATCATGCACCACATATGCCTATCTCCATATTGACAAATGCATGCCATTATAATGCTAACCAGACATACAAACATTGAAATTTAGGCACGCAAAATGTAATATGATGAAATTCACAGATTACCGCCACAGTGAAATATGTATAAAACCAAGCTGGTGTACCATAAAAAATTGATATTGATGGCCTACTGTTATATCAACTTTTAACCGTCTATCTATAAACTTTTGATATTACATCGTCTTAATAGAGTCAAGAACTAACAGACAATCTCTTCTAAAAAGGCCCAAAAATTCTTTAAAAGCTCAAAAACAAAATCAAGATGGGAGTTGCTAGAACCATCTTTAGGAGGTTTAATTTATGTCCAGCTATCAGAATTGTTAAAAAAGGGTCTGGTAAGTTTGATGATTATGATATATTTTAAGGATTCTTCAGAACTTCATTGTGTCAAAATTTCACAAAGGCCCACATGCTTGTGGATCTCAAAAATCTATGAGCAGATCTAGTTATTTATGCTTTCTTCCTAGTGCTCTCTTAGCCACCTCCAAAGTCAACATCGCACTATAGTTTTCCCTAAGGTAATGCATTTACTTTCATCTACCTCAAACTAAATTGCATGTTTGAAGCTCTTGTATCACACTTTCTCAATCAAAGTATGCACTCTTTCCAGAGACTTCTGAGTTTTAGCAAACAGCCTTCCATTTATTGAATGCCAGTTTTGTATTTAATAAATCTAAGGACTATCACATTGGTGGGTATTGCAAATGAGTAATAGAAAGTTAGTTTGAACCTGTAAACTTACTAGTACACACTCATTCGGCAGAAACCAATGAGATAACCAATTTCTCCAACAGACCAACTCAATTAAATTGAGGATCTTTGGGGATCAAACCACACCACATCACCTCAATCTATCCAGTACTACAAACACCATGCCAAGCTAAGCCACAAAAGGTGTAAGAAGCCAACAAATTGATGTGGGTTAAATTCAGCAGTAAAGTGTTGTGCAACTTTTGAAAAGAAAGGAGGTATCCTTTTACAGGCAAAAATGAGGTGGGGCTACAATTCAACTTTTTCCATTATCATTATAGCTCTTTCATCTCTCTCAGTATCTTACATCTCCTGTACTTCTATGTTCAGCCGCCACTTTACGCAGCCCAAAGAGTCCTATATTCTAAATATATGTTATTTTTCACCACTCCTGCCAAGTTTCTCAATATTAAAGTCATCAAAAGTTGTGTATAAACACAAAATGCATTTAACTGTTCTTCATATTCCTCCCTGCATCTTCTTTCCACCACATCTCTGTGCCTAACCCTAAAATTACAATTAGAACTCAAACCAATTTCTTATAATATCTGAAGGAAAATAATTAAATCAAAATTCATTTCCCTTCTCTTTCCATTTCTAACCCTAACTGTATGACCTCAAAACAGCTCATTTCTCTCTTCCACCCATATTCTATTAGCCAATAATTAATCCGAATTATGAAAACCAATGAATTGATGATGGGAGGACAGTGGGAGGTCAAGATGCTAAAATGATTCCGGGTTTAAACTTAGATAATAGGCAATCAGACGGTGATGGGATTATGTTAGTGTTAAGGCTAAGAAACTGGTCAGATGACTTGAAAAATCAAAAACTGATGTAGGACATGTTCGTAGGGTCTAAGGTTAGGATTAGGAAATGGGTGGATTATGAAGAATTTACATTTTTTGGGCTTGTACTTGTTTCCTAAATTGAGTAAACCATAAATACCAATCTTTTACATTGTCATCACTATCAGTTTAACATAAGAGAGGGGCATTTTGGTCACATTGTACTTAGTTATTTCATGTGGAGTCATGTGATAATTCCAAGCTGACAGATGAGAAGAGTTTGTACGATCTTATAAATTGAAGAGGGCTGTGAGACTTTAATGATAAGCACATGGTAGTTTTGTGATATTACTCCATATAAATGTAAACAATATCCATCGACTACCATGGGCAGTCAAAACCCTATAGATTTGTTCTTCAAAAAGGGTCTAACATTCTTTATCAAGCATGTAAACTAGCAAGCTTTAATTAGTACAGCATCTACCATTGATAGCATTCCAATTGACCAATGATTAACAAAAAATAATAATAAAGTTAAATCCCAAAAAGAAAACTTAAAACGAGAACAATCCTAAGAACTAGCTTCACAGAAGGTGCATTTTAAGAAAGATTATGGTGTACAAGAAACCTTATAACGGGAAGTGCTAATAATAAAATAACTGCATGACGAAAGTCGCTTTCTATATTAACATTTCGAGAAAGAAATGAAATAACATAATCAAAATACTAAACAAATAGTAATATTCTTTTTGGTCATACGTTAATTTACTAAGCAGACAGCCAATATGCTGCAATAGCCAAATTGGGACAACAAAAACTAAATATGTAATCTACTCCCATTTTCACTACCAGCATCACCATCACAGTCATCATTTATACCTTCCATACACATTCTGAAAAATCGCCCT
Organism: Agapanthus africanus; assembly: GCA_030015575.1. Classification (NCBI taxonomy): domain Eukaryota; kingdom Viridiplantae; phylum Streptophyta; class Magnoliopsida; order Asparagales; family Amaryllidaceae; genus Agapanthus; species Agapanthus africanus. The sequence goes on from JASDDO010000001.1 coordinate 24,626,749, forward strand.
AATTCACATCAGTTAAAGCACCATAGGGCATTAAGGGGCACGATAACTAATAAACGTCAATTTTTTAAGGTCGTAACCTTAAAAAAAATCACCTCAATTTTCTCTGAGCTTACCTACAATCGATGGTTTCAGATTGGACAACCTCGCTAGATCCAGCGTCGCCGCCGTCCATCTGATTCCTTCTCAGCCACTTCTGCTGAACCTGCTGCGGATTCTGCATCTGATTGCTCCTTTGAACGTACTGCTGCTGCTGCTGATGATGATGATGATGATTAGGGTTTCGGCCATAGAAATTAGGGTTAGGGTTAGGGTTTGGGGGGCCATTGCCCCCTCGCCCGTTCCCGATTGCAGGAGGGAATCTCCCTCACTGATTCATCAGATCGCAGCAAAATATCCAAAAACGAAAGATTTGATGGTGATTTCAAAACGACAAAAGGGAGAAAGGGGGAAATTTTGAAAGCCCTCAGTTTTTTTATATGACGCTTTTTTTAAATATTAGTAAAAAATTCCACTTCCAAAAATATGTCATATTTTGCCAGCAGACGTCAGCTCAGCGCCAACTTAAATTTTTTCAACGGGACACGGTTGGCAACTAAGTCCCATTATCCCTTTTAATTTTTTCTTTGTAGCGGTGTAAGTGCGCACTAATGTGCAATGCTCCAATCCCATGTGCAATGCTCCAATCCTCGGAATACGAAAATATGAACCGAAATCGTTAGTGCTCCTAAACAAAAAGAAATCGTCTTGTCATAGTCATACCTAAAGCTCTGGCTAAACCTGTACGATAATATATAAGATATGATACTAACATCATACTGTAAGAATAACGGGCAATATCAAAAATGGAATCACATGATGATAATAGATCCAATAAAATATACATGGAAGATAAAAAATCTGAATAAACGAAATACATGCTCCAAAATAAAGATACATCACTTCTAATGTCTCGAGAGGGCGCACATTCTAATAGCAATTAAAATTAAAATAGAAACAAACCTACGAATACTACTGATCTTCAGCAAACTCCTGATAGTCATTATGATCCTGCTCTGCCTGTGGATCGGTCTCTAAACCTGAGATGGAGAGTCCCAAGAATGTCGGAATATCCCAACAAGTAATCATTCATAATAGTGTGTATGCGTGTGTATGTGATAGCATGAATACATGAGTGTGGTAAAGCCCGCGTGCACATGTAGATATAGATATGGCAGTAATATAAACCTAGCATGTAAACAGGTGGCACGGTCCGCTTCCCAGAAGACGGTGACGGCACGTGACGAGGCCCACAACGTATATACTATGAGAAAGCCATTTCCCTTAATAAATACGTTAAGCATATGTAAGCAGTATAACAATATGCAAGAATAACAAGAGTAATTAAAAATAAACATCAAGTTTATTTACTTTCAAATTCAAGTACAAATGTCTAAAATAGAAGGTACAAATATTGAAAAGATGCAAACGGTGTTGGATATAGTGCCCTCTAAGTCAATTATTGGATGGCAGATACGTGATTGCAATGATTGAGGGAGGACCTATACCGATATGAAAGTCTTGCTCGAGATGATAGTATGCTATCTGGTTTGACTTTATCGTCGTTTACATGCTTTAGTTCTCTATTGCATGTTGATAGAGCCCATAGGATTCTTGCTTGACTGCCAGCAGTATGATGGCGATCATATACGTGGGAGCTGGGGTCTGTAAGCACATCCTTAAAGTGTCCCTAGTCGTAGGAGTTTCGAGACAGGGCATCGATACTCCAGAGTAGACTAGTGTATACAGTCAAGACCCCGACGAGAGGCGATGGCCGGTCTCACAAGCCATTAGTGTCAGTTGGTTCACTTAAAATGTATACAGGTGCTCATTGCATTATGAGTACACCGGACAGGACTCGCAGGGAACATGCTAGTTGGTATTATATATATCGTCAGATAGCAGTTCTCTGTTGACATGTGTACAGGTTAGTTTATCGACCTGAGATCGTCATTTGTCTCATGTGGGTTCTCACTGTGCTTTGATTACTACCCTACCACGCTCAAAGAAGACGTGCAAACAGGTTTTAGTTGGGTACAGTCCCGAGCCACATGGAGGCAGTGAGCGGATCGTCGGGGATTCGTCTCTCCCGGTATCGGGGGTTGATGTCGCACAGTGCACGGGCGGCCATCACTAGAAATTCTCGGCCGAGGTAGTGGAGAATTACTGATTTGGATCAGTAGTTTCTCAGGAAGTGATGGGCTTCATACCGACACGAATTATCGCGTTATTAGGGGTCTGACTTTATCCACCCCCTAGACTCGATATGCGATACTCCTAGACGAACGGACCGGACTGTACGGATATTGTCACTGTCAGGCTCAGTAGGGTTCTAGATGAGTTCGCTCGTCAGCTTCCCTTCCAATCAATACATAGGCAACCGTTACGTACAGCTTATACCTCTGACGTGCTAGAGGTTATACCCAGTGCCAGTGTGTTGATGAGTCATTAGAGTCCCCCACAGACCGTTTCCCAAGTTCGGACGAAACGTTGTAGAGGTCGTATGGTTTTATGGCAGGGTTCGGAAAATGCACGTGCGTTTACGCACGTGTCATATTTCGGGCAGATAATACTGGTGGGCTTTGGTATAAGCCGGATCCGAGTATTATACTGTGTAGATATAATATATTTGTCTCAGTTGTATTTGTATTCGGTCGTAATACAAATGCGGGTATGTTTATACCATTACGGGGTTATCCTGAAATTCGTTTCGGGATCGCTTTTGGAAGTTGCCAGTTTCCAGTTTTCTATCACACGTCTTTAACATTCGGTTAAAGACGGATTTATCTTTTCTTGGGTGAGTCGTGTTTCTAGAAGGTTCTAGACGGTGACTAGGATGGTGAGGTGGCTTAGTGCATTAATTGGTCATTAAATGAGTTGATGACTAGGTTTATTTGATTCATTGTATGCATTAATGAGATGCAAGGTGTTGTTATGACTCATTCATCAATTAATGCTTGTGGTCACCTTCCCCCTCCTACACTCACCTCCCCCCTCTCCTTAAGTGGTCGGCCCCTCTTCACAAATGAATATGGTTGTTAATTTGGAAAAGATTATAGTTTTGGGTTCATAGAAATTAGATAGCCTCATTTATCATTTCACCCGATTCCAAAAGGCAACTTCATTAACCGTTCGTCCATAACTTTGGACGCAACGAGACAAAGTATTCCACTCATTCTCTACATTAATCTTGGTCATCTCTTTTAGCAAACTTGATGATCGAGTTGCCTCGGTTCAGAGGCGGGAGCACGTTTAAAGATCCGTCGACGTGGTGCCACCTGGACGAGAAGACTGGAGATTCAGGAGATCGGAGCAGCCGCAACAAAGCGTGGGGTGATGGTTGAAGACCGAAGGACTCGGATCGTTCGGTATAACATTTCTACCCACTTTGTAGTTTGTTAATTTAGCTTTAATGGCAGATCCGGGTTATAGTACGCGATAGCGCCAGTCAAAAAGTTTTTGTTCCGCATTTGGCGTCTGTTAGACGGCCGGGGCGCTACCGTGGACTTACAAACAGTGGCATACAGAAAATAAGTACGGAAAATAAACCGGTAGTTGGGCTAAGTGGTGAACTGATCGAAGTCCTCCTCGCTAGACTCGATCTCTTCGGACTCATGTCCTCCTGACGAACATTCCAGGAAAAATAAAAAGAGAAGAATGTCGTCAGCGAATTAACGCTCGGTAAGCTCCCAAAAGAAGTAAGTAAATGGTAACTAAAGGTATGTAAAATGAATAGAAGCCAAGTAATAATGAACGGTAAGGTGTATGTAAACGTATCTTAATCATGTCATTCATATGTATAAGGGTAGCTATTCTAACGTGATTGTTTGTAGTTTGATAAGGAAAATAAACGTGTATACGAGAGTAGTCCAGCTTACCCCGAGGATCAAAGGTGCAAGAGAGTACAAGGCTCCGTTATAACCGACGGAACAACGGCACGAGATATTCAAGAGGTGTTTTTTAAAGTGACCTCTCATTCTACGACAAATGTTCCTTACCAACATACCCCTTATCCTCGCGTATTTTATTGTATAGTTTAAGTTTACAAGTCTTGACCAAATCTATGAATATAAAGAGTACAAGTTCAGATTCAAGTTGTATTCAGGCATTCATGTCAGGTTATATTAATGGTTCGGTCAAGCCAAATCAAGTGTTCAAGTCCAGGTTTGGATATTCAAGTTCAAGTGCTCAAGTTTAAGATTAAATGTTCAAGTTTAAGATGAAGTTTTCAAGTTTGGGTTTGAGTTCGAGTTCAAGTCAAGTTCGAGTTTATATTCAGATTCTAGGCATATCTTATTAATAGATTTAAATTGTGAAATTCTTGAGTTTGGAAAATACCGACAACCACTGCACATGGACGTCCGTATATGTGTCTTTTTCAAAGACGATTGCCATTGATGAATTCTACCCTAAGGTTACGATCTATATATAGGAAGTGGTAAGTGGTACATCATTTTCTCCGGCAACCCTGAGACACTGACAAGAGTAGATACCACACAAACCAATCTGCAACTTAAACACGTAAGCTAAACTAGTTTTTTTTAATTCTATGGTGTTTATATAAAATGTTATTTAAAAATTCTCGAGAGTTTTTAATTCGTCCTAAATGCCCCGAATATATTTTTAATAAAAACATGTTGATTAAAAAGTCAGGATTTTTGTATAAAAACTATTTTATATTTGGTGGTACTATAGTGATAAAAAATTGGGTTTAGAAAGTTTATAATATTTTGATGAAAATTACCACTTTTGGAAACTTAAGGGTATTTTCTTATAACTTTAAAATATCTAGTTTCATATTTAGTTTTATTTGAAAAATACGGATTTATATGATTTAAATAATTTTCCAACGATTAAATTTGTTTTAGAAAATCGTATTTTCTTTAAAATCGTATTTTATCCCTTTCGAGACCGAATTCTTCGTGGGAGTTCTACATCTTACTCTATTATCCAAAAAATGTGCGATGATCTGTACCATCCACAAACGGATCCCTAAAGAGGGTTGCATTGACGTAATTGTAAATGTTTTAAAAATAGCGATCCATAAAAAGTATTTTATAAATCGGGGGTATTTTACAGAAAATTATTTCTTTAGCATAAAAGTATATCTAAAATATCGTGCTATGAAATCATAGAGTATGTGAGTGGGGTAGATCGTTACCCCGTGAGTTTTGTAGAGGTATATGTCATGATAAAGTAAAAAGGGTACATGTAAAGTTCATGGTATTTTTGTGTAAAGTTCGGCATACGATTCATTTAGCATGAATTTCTAAACACGTTCCAAGTTAATTAGATGAGTATCATTTTTAAGGTGGTTGTTAAAAATATTGGTATAATTTAATTAGCATGAAAAGTGTAATAAAATTATTTTAAGGAAATTATAAAAAAGCAAACTCCACTTGTCGATATTCTTTTTGAAGGGTGTTTGAGATGAGACGATAGAGATAGGAGGGGAGAGAAAAAGGGGCTTACAGTTTTTAAGCTTTGAAAAGAGAGGAAGAGGAGAGAAGGTCGTCGTGGAACCGTGGTAGTGTCGAGTATCGAAGAACGGCTCCGGTCTTTAAAGGAACGAATTTGACTCGAGCTAACTCCACTTGATTTGAGAGAGGGTTTTGAGACAGTTTTGTTATAGATTTCTAAATAGGGACCATCTAGGAGATGTGGTGGTATTTATAGGGATGAATATAGGCATAGGGTGAATTAAAAAAGGATTAAAAATGGATTAAAGAGAGTATAAATTGGGTAGATGACAAGGTGTACTGCTATCTGTTTGATTGCAGAGAAAACAAATAAGAAAAAGGAGTAGAGGGGAGTCTAAGGGTCGCACGGGGAGTGCACGGGGTCCAATAGAGCCAATCCAACCACCCAAAGCGGTCAAAACGAGGAAACGGGCGGCTAGATTTGAGAGTTAGCTCTCGAGAGTTGTCAAGTGTTTTAATTATATTTAACACCTCATTTATCTTCTTTAATTTCTCTGAAACTTTTAGTTTCTCTATGTAATGCACGTGCAACTCTTGGGCTTCCAAAAGTTTAAAAGAAAAATATTAAAATAATTGGGGCTGATGGGATTTGAACACACAGGTTAAAGAACAGTAGTGTAGAGTCTTATCCAGTGAGCTACAAGTTACTTCTTATTTTATTAAACAAATTTAGCTTATAACTCACAATCAGGTTGAAATACACTTTTCTATATATTGAATGCGTTACAATTGTACAGGGATTTCATGGCCGTTACAGCAGGTCAAGTCATATCCTAGTTAGTCGCTAAAAGGGTAATCTATCTTATCGTGAGTTCGAGTGTGTACGTCAAGCTCTGCAAGAGTATTCCCAACCTAAAGGTAGGGCCCCAAGGGCAAGAAAACAAGTTCCCAACTGTGGAATGAACAAGTGACCGTCTAAAACTCGATACCGGCAATAATAACATATGACCGTTTATGGCCCGGTACCAGCTAATGAACTCGTGACGTATATAGCCCAGTACGAGCTGTGTGAACAAGTGACCGATATAACCCGGTACGAGCTCCAATGACCGATATAGCCCGGAACAAGCTGCCGACGATAGGACTTATGAGATCCTGCTGAACGAACTTACACTCGAACGAACTTACACTCAAATTACCCCGACACCCCACGTATCTATAACCAACATAATAATAAACTGAATCACTAATTAATAATTGTGACTGGACTGGAACTTATAATATCATGTTAATTGTACGGAAATTAAACTTGCAGATAGTATAGATTGTGTCATGGAATGTAATTCAGCATTCTAATTAGAGATTTCATTTTAAAAGTAAGGAAACAATAACCGTGAACATGCATGGCATGCTAAGCAAGGTATTTTATGCATGTAATTTGACATTAATCTCAAATATGTATAATACATAATAAAGGGGGTCTTGTGCACGGAAATCAAATCATGGCATCTATATTTAACAAGATTAATAATGTAACACCGTTTTAAGGGGTTCGATTCCAATTTAAACCGTTTCAAAAGGTCGTGATATTTAAACGAACATGTAACAAAATATGATATTTATAATTCCAATTAATGGTTGTGCTAAACTAGGGTTTTCATCATTTATATATGATATCACAATTTATCTGGATTGTTAAATGATCATACATACATACATACATATATCGGGATAATTTTATTTCGTTTTTAACATTTAATCTAGGAATTTATCAATATTATAACCGATGTCGCATCGGTAAAAGGATAAGGGCAAAAGTACTTGCCTCGAATGCGATGAACGGATAAATCACGACGATGCGATGCTAAGGTCAAGCTTGAAGGCTCGGTTATGGGGTCTGGATCTCAAGAGAGAGAAGAGACAACGATGCTTCTGAAGACAAGGTGATGGCCGGAGTTTAGGGCTGTTGTTTCTGCCGACGAAGGTGTTGTGGTCTTGAGGTGGAGTCAACGGCGATGAAGGTTGCAAAGGGTGCTCTGGTTGATGGGTGATGGTGCGTGTGGGTTTCGCCGGTGAGGTGCTTGGAGTCGGCGACGGTGAGGGGTTCTGGTGGAGTCTCGGGTGTTAGGGAGAAGATGCTGTTGGGGTTGAGACGCGGTTGTGATGGTCAGAGTCGAGGTTGCTGGTGGTGTGGGTGTGGCCGAGGAAGGAGGTAGCGCTGGTGAGGGTGACGGATTATGATGGTGAGGCTGTTGGGTGTGGTTGGTGAAGAAGTGGCGCCATTGATGCCGGCGGTGGAGTGGGTCTCTTAGTTGAGGGAGTCGGCTATATAGGTTGTCGATGTCGGTGGGTTTTGCTTGGGGTGAGATGAAGGAGATGGGTTGCTTGGAGGTTGAAGATGAAGATGTTGTGGGATCTCAGGTTAAGGGTTCGGAAGCACGGCGATGCTAAAGGGTCGTAGGTTGATGTCGTTGGTGGTCAAGGGAAGGATGCAATGTGTGCTTCGATGGTTGATGCTGGGGTTAAGGTGTTGCGGTAGTCGGAGAAGGTGAAAGAGGCATGGCTTGGTCGAGGGTGAAGGTGAGATCGGAGGAGGCGGATGGTGCGGCGGCAGGTAGAGGAGAGAGCCGTTGTGCGGACGACTAGCAGAGGGCTGGAGGCGACGAAGATGCTTGGGTTCGGAGGTAGAGTGCTGGCGATCGAAGGAGGAAGCGAGGTGCTCAGGTGACGAGTTCGGGTATTTTTGAAAGAAAAGAGCGAGAGAGAGAGAGATGAATGATGATGATGAGGGCGATGATGGATTTTTATATATAAGGATAATTAATATAAGGAGGAGAGACGGTTTAGAGGGAAAAGAGAGAGAGAGAGAGAATTAGGAAAAAGATATATATATATATATATATATATATATATATATATATATATATATATATATATATGGTTAGTTTTTAAAGAAATAATAAGAAAATATATATAGGAAACAAATTCCCACAGTTTGTTTTAAAAGATTTAAAAATAGATTTGATCATATAACGATTTTCGAATATATTATCATAACTTATATAAACTATCAACTATATATATATATGACAAGATTATAACATGAATGTTAAAATGGATATTGTTAGATTACTTATTTAACAAACTTAAAAAACCACATCTATAATAAACTTTAAGCAACCATAATATATTCTATTTTAACAAAAAGAAAATATTAAACTCCAATAAATAAAATAATTATTTTATTTGAGAAAAAATCAAACCAATACATTTAGTATACCGCATTATAGTTCTAGGATGTTATAAAATGTATCTAACCTCTCCCTCCTCTTGATCTAACTCTCTCTCCTCTCTCGATTCTCCAACTCTCTCGACGTAAGGCAGCCACGTAAATACCTAGGGCGCACTTCAGAAGTGAACCCTATGTATTTATGTCGTCGCTGTCTTGCATCGAGAGAGTCATAGAGGATCGAGAGGTAAGAGTGCGTGAGATTGAGAGGGGAGAGAGGGTGAGAACGTGCCACGCCCCGCTTCTTAAAATACGGAATACGATGGTGATTAGGCCAGCCATGTTCCTACGGTCAAGAAATAATCCTGCCGTAATCACACTTCAACTTTTGGCAGTACATTGTAGCAGTAATCTAACATAGATAATGAGATAATACAGTAACTAAAACTATCAAGTGAAAAGGAAATTGAGCGCAAATACAAACAACTAACCAAATGTTTCCTCATAAAAAATATAACACACACACACACACACATACAAATATATAGAAAGAAAGAAAAATCCACTGTGTGAATCTCACGTGTAAACACGTGAGCGCCTATATGCAAAGTATATAGGCGCTGCATTTAAGCAAACGATAGGCTAAAATTGAGTCTCACGTGTAAGCACGTGAGCACCTATATGCAAAGCATATAAGTGCTACATTCAAACAGATGGTAAGCCAAAAAAGCTCACGTGTTAACACGTGATACACTCATATGCTGTTGCATATAAGCGAACAAGCTTTATCCCATTGGGGGTCATGTGCTACACGTGAGTGCTCCTAACACCTTTGAAAATGATAGAATTAAATTCTAAACAACAAGATTAAAACTCTATTTGGAAAATATTTCCTTAAATCTTTCTAATATGGAAAATCCTTCTTTAACAACAGAATCTTGGATGAACTACCTGATAAAATTAAATTCTATATAGAAAATATTTTCCTGATCTTCCTTAAACTAGAAAAATCTTCTCTGTTAAACAGAGAACCCTTGGATCAAAGATCCAACGGTGATATCTGATAGAATAAAATTTTATCGTAGGAAAATATTTTCCTAATCCTATTAAACTAACGAGATATTCATGTGATAGAATTAAATTCTATCTTAGGAAAATATTCCCTAATCTGGTTAAAAATTCCTCTCTGTTAAACAGAGAGCCTTTGGATTAAAAATCCAACGGTGAATAAAATTCACCAAATCAATTGGATTGTTTATGAAATCAATCATGAACTCTCAATGAGGGATTTTCTTAACAAATGGATTCTTTTTCTTCTCGTATAAATAGGAGCAGGAAGGGAGAGGAAAAAAAAGGAGGAGAGGACAACCAGAAAGATACAAGACAGAAAAAGAAGAGAATTTGATTCTCAGAAAATACTTGTTTCGTCATAACACTCTAGGTAAAAAAAAAAGATACAGAGATTGCTCTATCTCTTCTTGACCTTTTTAAGGGTTTAACTTTTCATATAAGAACTTAGTTCTTCCTCTGGTTGAGGTTTGCAGAAGCAGATCTTCCCATAAGTTGAGAATTTAATTCTCATCGGGAAGATTCTATCATGCAGATTCAAAACCTAAGGGAAAGAATTGAGTTCAAAGAATTTAATTCTTACAAAACATATAGGAATTTAATTCCTTTGATAAAATTTGGGTTTAACCCTATAAAAAAGAATTTAATTCTTACAAAATAAGAGACATGAGATCCTCCAAATCCTAGTGTCATTAATATGAGATCAAAATTTTCAAACACCCAGAAGGAATTCATTAGCGTTTAACACTATAACGAGCACGCGACTCTTAGAGCAGTCACGTGTTTTGCACGCGATCCCCAATCAAGTGCTTAGCACTTATATAAAAAAAAAGGGGAATAAAACCCAAAAAGCAGTACCCAACTTTGGGGCGCCTCACGTGCTTACACGTGAGCACCACAAGAACTAAGTGTTTAACATTTCTATATAAAAGGGGGAATAAAATTCAGAGAACAACTCCCACTTTAGGGTGCCTCACGTGCTCACACGTGAGCGCCTCCAAAGTTCAGTGTTTAACACTGATTAAGAGTCTCACGTGGGGAACACGTAAGTGCTGAACATACGCCAGTTCTTAGCACTGTGGGAAATCAACCTCAGCCCCAAATTGGCTAAGTCTTCCTGAAGTCAAAACCTCTTTGATCTCCAAAACGACCGAGCCTCTGTGCTCATGTTTTCCCAAGCTGATTTTAGTCTCAAACATGACTGATGACCTCTCAACTGAGAATATTAAAACGATATTCATCCCACATTCCCCTGAGAAAGTCTGAGTCTCAAAATACGATTAATGATTTCTGGGTTTACCATTTATCCTTTTTCCCTCAACTATGGGAATTGGTTCAAGGGTACATCTCTCTACAACTCTGATACATGTCGTTGTAAGTTGTAACTCCTCAACGTCTTCAGAGAGGTGGCGGGTCCCGACAACCAACTGCTTTTTGATGCACTTCCCAAGCTAACGCGCACACCTCAAATCAAACCACACCCCAAACTGTGTGCCTCCCATGTCAGTGTTGCTCATCCCGTCACGTAACAAATACACGTGTGCGCAAGATGAACAAAGGACCGAAACGTCCCTAAACTACAACGGACCGAGACACCTTTAAACAAACAATGGACCGAGATGTCCTTAAACTACAACAGACTGAAATGTTCTCAAACTAAAACTCGCCTCCAAAATGGCGACAACGGACCGAAACGTCTCTAAACTAACAACGGACCGAAACGTTCTTAAACTACAACAGACCGAGACGTCCTTAAACTAACAATGGACCGTAACGTGCTACAACAGACCGTAATGTCCCTAAACTAAGACAATAGAGCCCAAATGCTCTCTTGTTGGATCTGAAATAAAAATGATCCTAAAACCCTGTTAAGTAGATCTTAGTCTCAAATTGGACTAACGTATCCTTAACAAAAAGAAATTGAGCCCCAGCTACTTACAAACATTTAAACTGATCTTAATCTCAAATGAGGTTAACGACCAGATCTAAAATATACGGATTTGGACTAATCCACGCCCTACGGGCGACAACATAAATTAGTCTCTGTATACAATCTACGGGCAACCTAAACAAATAAAAACACACACGACACGAAGTGAACTGCTGGAGCAGGAGAAAGTGGTTATCGCGATAAGGTAACGTAATTAACTGCAGGGGCTTGCGCCTGCAGGGAAGAGCATCCCCACAATAAAAACCCCTCACAAACGAGGGGGAATCTGACGAAATCTGCTACAATGGTCACATCTGTCTAAACGTCCGATATACGGTGCCATAAATCAACTTGGCATCTTCGGAGAGGTGGACGGATAAATCCAAATAGCATCTGCCCCCAAATTCAGGCAAGACGGCCTACGCAGTCCCATCTCCCGTTTTCGGCGGTAAACACCAGAGATGATGAAAGGAACGGTAGGGCCGGCTTACTGGTCTAAATATCCACGATCTTCTCAAAATCAGACGGGTCCACTTCTTTCTCTGAGCATGCATACTTATGCCGTCAGAGCGACAAAGTAATATATATAATACATGCAATAATAATAAACATGAAGTGGGTTAAAGATATGAACATGAAATAACATGTAAAAGTAAACTGTAATACCCCAGGTATTATCCGGTATACCCATATATACCAGATAAGTATGGGGACCCACTATAAAACAATAAGGAATCTTCAAAATACATTCCGAAAGAGGACAGATCTGTACTATAAATGGAATGATACCACTCTTCAATACAGAGGCGCCTTTTAAGTGAACTGGCACTACAGGAGTTTGAGAACTCCGTAGTTAAGCGTGCTCAGGCCACTGAAGTCCAGGGATGGGTGACCTCCTGGGAAGTGGCCTCCGCTCGGGTCCGGTTCGCTCCGAAGGAAAAAACCGTGCGGTTTCGGCTAGAGCGGACAATACTCTCTGTATTGCGGGGTGGGGCATGACAGAATGGTATCAGAGCACTAGGTTTTACCTTTCGGGGTGTAGGTTAAACTTGGTATAATGGAGTAGGTAGCTTAAGCAGAGTGACATAGCGTGTGTATGTCCGCGGCATACTTACGACACGGTACTCTGCCTAAAGTGACCTAAGTACTTATTTCTTGAAATTCCTTTCATGATTATATATATCCTTGTGATTCGATTTCTGTGTTCGTATCGGATCCTGTTTCCATTTCTAGCTATTATGTCGCCGAATACTACGAGGGCACAGAGAGAGACAGCGAGAGCCGAGATTAGAGTTGACTTGTTTGGGACAAAGACTGACCAGGACGGTACGCTCGTTGTTCAGGAGCAGTTTGATCCGCCTTCGATAGATCGTATCACTGGGCTTGAGGTAGATATGCAGGACTTGCGCCAGATGATGGGATCGTTGGTTGAGACCAGTCGAGTGCAGCGAAAGGAGGTTGCCACCCCTATCACCCAGTTATTCCTTGCTATCAGCACACAGTATCGTGTCACGTATACAGCAGCAGTGGACGCAACCCTACTAGATGAGGAGCGTTTTCCCGAGACTTTGGAAGTTCCGGAACCGAGGAGGGTTCGTACATGTGTGTCAGCCCAGAGATAGAGGCTTAGTCGCCGTGACAGATTTCGTTTACGTCACGGGAGTAGCAGAGGCTTGGGATGAGGATAGTTGTTTAGCTCTTATCCCCAGGAGGGTCATCAGCCATCGTATGGATATTTCCGGTGCGGGAGTTTTTATCACCTTGTCAGAAATCGTACCTTGGTACGCCAGAGGAGGGCAGCAGTATCATATGTTACTTTACCGCCTTCATCTCAGGGAGAGTCGTCTTTTGCGCCTGTTGTTGATCCGCGTCAGACTTATGTTCAGCGAGGTCGTGGTCGCGGAGGATTTGTTCCGAGTGTACAGGATGGCAGAGGAGGAGGACTGCCTGTTGCAGGTAGAGGACATGCACGAGCTTATGTTTCGACTCATCGAGACGCGCGGGCATCCAATGCAGAGTTTTCAGGTATTCTTAATTCGTATGTTCTTTTGTTGTGCATGTTTGTTAATTCGGGATCTATGCACTTGTTTGTTCTACACACTCCGTACCGAGGTTGGGCCGAGAGTCGTGTATACTAGATCAACCGTTTGTTGTGTTTACTCCTGTTGGCGATTCTTTTGTTGCGCGACACGTGTTTCAGTCATGTGCCAATCGGATAGGAGATTGAGATTCGTCCGTCAATTTGATCCTTCTAGAGATTTGGACTTTGACATTCTCCTGGGCACGGACTGGTTAGCTACGTGCTATGCGTCTGTGGACTGCCGCGAGATGACAATCAGGTTTTGTTTTCCCGGCGAGTCAGCTCTTGTTGTGCAGGGGGACTGTGGTGCCGCCCCTCACAGCTTGATTTCAGCCTGTTACGCTAGTCGGCTTTTGAGGAGAGGATGTCGAGGATTCTTGGCTTTCATTCATGATACCGGAGCCACAGTGGATTCATTGGACCGGGTTTCTATTGGGCGAGATTTTCCGACGTTGTTCCAGATGAGCCGGCGGAGCTTAGGGAGCTTAAGGATCAGCTGCAGAGTTGCTAGATAGGAGGACTTGTACGTCCAAGTGTTTTGCTTTGGAGAGCTTCTATTCTGTTCGTCAAGAAGAAGGACGGCAGTTTGAGGTTGTGTATTGAGTGATCGTCAATTGAACCGAGTTACGGTGCGGATTAGGCATCCTTTACCTCGTATTGACGATTTGTTTGATCAGCTCCAGGGTGCGAGACTTTTTTCTAAGTTTGATTTCTGACCAGGTCATCATTAGTTGTGGGTTCAGAATTATGACATTCCGACGACTGCTTTTCGTACGCGCCACGGGCTTTATGAGTTTTGATGGTGTCGTTGGACTCACCAATGCCCTAGCAACACTCGTGGATGTGATGAACCAGATTTTTCAGGCCGTTTCTCGACCAGTTTATTATTGTGTTATTGATGACATTCTGGTCTATTCCAAGAGTCGTGAGGAATGTGAACAGCACTTGAGAATTTGCTTTGCAGACATTGGGAGAGCGCCAGCTGTTTACTAAATTCTCGGAGTGTTTCTTCTGGCTTGTTAGTGTTGAACTCCTAGGCCATGGGGTTACGGGAGACGGTATTCGTATGGACCTGAGGGAGATCGAGGCCGTACAGCTTTGGCCCAGACTCGTATCAGGGACAGAGATCCGCAGCTTTTTGGGCTTAGCTGGTTTTTATCGCCGTTTCGTGCAGGATTTCTTGAGTATCGCTGCACCGCTGACCGGACTGACTAGGAAGGGAGTTCCTTTTCTTTAGGCTGAGGCATGCGAGCTGAGTTTTCAGTGGTTGAAGACTTGGTTGACGACTGCACCGGATCTATCTTTGCTTTCTGGATCGGGCGAATTTGTCGTTTAGTGTGATTTTTCGTGAGTGGGGCTCGATTGTGTACTGATGTAGCATGATAGAGTTATCGCTTATGCTTCTCGACCGTTGGAGGAAGTAAGAGTAGGATTTATCCCACTCATGATCTGGAGATGGCTATGGTGGTCATGCGCTCGAGATTTGGAGACACTACTTGAATGGAGAGTCATGTCAGATTTTCACGGACCACCAGAGCTTAATGTACATCTTCCTGCAGCGGGATCTGAGTTGAGACAACGCCGTTGGATGGAGCTTGTGAGGGATTGTGTTTGTGAGATCCTTTTTATTCGTGGCGAGGCGATTGTGGTAGCTGTTCCTTTGAGTCGTAGCCCCGGGGGTAGCTTGTTCTAGTTGTGCGCAGTTCAGAGACAGTCTTATGCAGATTTATAGTTCTTGTGGACAGACGAGTACAGTTTAAGTTCACCTCTGCTGGGTGACAGCTTGCTCATTTCCGCGCCCGTCGACTTTTACTTAATCGTTTTCGTGAGGCACAGCTCGCCGATGCTCGTTTGTCTGAGATTCTTGAGCATGTTCGGCTAGGTAAAGATTCGGAGTTCTTGATTTATGACCAGGGTGTACTACATTTAAAGACTCGCTTATGTGTACCAGATACTGATGGGTAGAGATGCGAGGTCCTAGAGCAGGCACATCAGTCAGCTTTCTGCGTTCACCCCAAGTGCCACCAACATGTAACGTGACTTGAGAGTTAGCTACGGGTGGGCAGGGATGAGGAGTGAAGTTTCAGATTTCGTTACGAAGTGCTTGGCTTGTCAGCGAGCTAAGGTTGAGCACTTGAGACCGGCTGGAGAGTTGCAATCTTTAATCGTTCTAGAGTGGGAATGGGAGCAGATCTCCATGAATTTTGTCGTGGTCTCTACCCAGGATTAGACAGGGTGTGATTCCATTTGGGTGATTGTTGTCCGGATATGCTCAGTTTGCTCAGTTGTTCTTGTTGGATATAGTGTCCTCAGAGTCAATTATTGCATCACAGGCACGTGACTGCAATGATTGAGGGAGGACCTATACCGGTAGGACAGTCTTACTCGAGATGATAGTATGCTATCTGGTTTATCTTTATCATCGTGTACTGCTTTAGGTGACCTTACAGGTCACTATTGCACGTTGATAGAGCCCCTAGGATTCTTACTTGACTACCAGCAGTATGAGGACGATCATATACGTGGGAGCTGGGGTCTATAAGCATATCCTTAAAAAGGTTCCTAGTCGTAGGAGTTTCAAGACAGGGCATCGATTCTCCAGAGTAGACTAGTGTATACAGTCGAGACCCCGACGAGGGGCGGTGGCCGATCTCACAAGCCACTGGTGTCAGTTGGTTCACCTAAGATATATACAGGTGCTCATTGGGTTATGAGTACACCGGACAGGACTCACCGGGAACCTGCTAGTTGGGATTATACCAGACGTCAGATAGCAGTTCCCAGGTGACATGTGTACAGGTTAGTTCATCGAACTGAGATCGCCATTTGTCTCGTGTGAGTTCCCACTGTGCTTTGATTACTACCCTACCACGCTCAAAGGAGACGTGCAAACAGGTTTTAGTTGGATACAGTCCCGAGCCACATGGAGGCAGTGAGCGGATCTGCAGGGGTTCGTCTCTCCCGGTATTGGGGGTGAGGTCGCGCTGTGTCTAGGAGAGCCATTACACAAAGCCCTCGGCCGAGGCAGGAGATTTACTGGTAGGTATTCCAGTAGTATCTCAGGGTGTTATGGGCTACACTCCGACACGACTTGTACCGCTTTTGGGGGTCTGACTTTTACCAACCCCCTAGGCCCGCCATGCGATGCTTATAGACGAACGGACCGGACTGTACGGATATTGTCACTGACAGGCTCAGTAGGGTGTCAGGATGAGTTCGCTCATCGACGTCCTTTTTGGTCAATACCTGGTAGCCCGTTACGTATAGGCTAATACCTCTGACGTGCTAGTGGTTAAATCCACAACCAAAGTATCGACGAGTCTTTAGAGTCACCCACAGACCAGTTTCTCAAGTTTCGGACGAAACGCTGTAGATGTCGTATGGATATATGGCAGGGTTCGATCAGATACGTACGGTATTGCACGGATCGTGATCGGACGGATTTTACTAGCGGGCTTTGGTTTAAGCCGGATCCTAGTATTAGACAGTGTAGATTTTGTCTCTTTGCATTTGTATTTCGGTCGGAATACAAATGCGGGTATGTATATACAGTAGCGGGGTTTTCCTGTAATTTATTACGGGATCAGGTTTATGAAGTTGCCAGTTTGCTTTCCATTTCGGCCATTTTCCTTTGTATCTTTCCTTGGCTGAAAGTTGGTGGAGGAGGGCTAATTTGCAAATGTGCAAATTGGCAATTTGGAGGGTTGTTTTTGCAAGATGTAGTGTCATGATGATTGCACCATACCTTGACTTTCTTGACTTCATGATTGCTTGACTTTGTGATGAGATGATTGGTTGGTGGAGTGTTGCTTTTTGGTTGATGATCATTTCTTTCATCATAATACCCCTTTTCTCTCTCTTTGATGATTGACTCACTCACACACTTCATTCATACACTCTCCCCATTCTTAGAGGGCCGGCCACAATTTGGGAGGGGAGAGGGTGAGTTCATTTTTCATGAGGGAAATTTGATCATCTCATTTGCTTGCTCCAAAAATCCCTAACCCCTCTCCAAAGTTCATTCCATTCTTTTCTCCATCAAATGGCAACATAAACCCCAAAGAGACATAAAGTTCTACAATTAACCTACAGCAAACCTTGGGCACGTCGACTCGCCAACTTCGTGCCCGAGTTGCCTCGGTCCAGAGGTAGGAGCCCGTAAAAGAAGCCGGCGATGTGGTGCCCTTCCGGCGAGGAGGTGAAGACCAGAGATTCCGCGGGGAGATCGGGACGACGACGAGAAGACCGAAGGACACGGATCGCTCGGTATAGCACTCTACCCTTTCTTGTGTTTGCTAGAGTTAGGTTAATGGCCTGATCCGGGTTAAAAGTGCGCGGTGGTGCCGGTTTGCAAGTTTTGCAAAGTTTTTCGTTTCCGCGTTTCCGGCGTCGGATCGACGGCCGGGGTGCCGCCGTGCACTTACATTGGTATCAGAGCCACGCCATTAAACTAGTCTAGCTTGGTCTAACATGTTTACAAGTTCGATCGAACAAATTTCCAAAAACCGCGTTTTCATGCACATCAGTTTTCTGTCGATTTTCTTTTGGCTCAGAATTTTTTTTAAAGTGTTGCAGAATGATGAGCAGGGAATTCTAAGCACTCTGTAAAATTTTGGTCGTTTGACGTCATCATCCCACCGTGGAACCGCGGCCAAACCCATACTTAGGCCGCGGTTCCGCCGCCGGATTTACTGTTCAATGCACCAATTTTTTACAGAGGCCTCCTGACTTGAAAATAGGGTTTTTGGAACATTCTTTTTAGGCCCAGATTTTCTGTGAGTGCTGCAGTAGTGCTTGGGGCCCACTTGGGTAAATTTGATTGATCGAAAATATTAAACATGTTAGTTCACAGTATTTACATTATATCTGCGACCGTGAATGTCACTTGATCGGTAAATCCTGTCTAACTGCTATAGCCTGGTTAGACGGATTTGCGAACGTGACATTCACGTTGATGTTCTGTGATTGTGCTGTGATGTTGCGGATTGGTCGTGGGGGATAGCCTGGATGCAATGCTAGTACAGTTTTTGTTGTATTATGTACATTTGATATTGCGGGATAAGCGTCCGACATGTGGACTGCCGTCACTGCCTGTTTGTATATTATTCTTTTGGGGCACAACTGGGTCGAGGTCGATGTACCCGTTGTATGTATATTTTACTTTCTGTACTAGGATTACCCCGCAGAGGGGTGCACGGATAGCCGGATTCTAGAGGGCAACGGGCCCGCATCTCATGGCATTGAGACGGAGGGGGCCTCACTCTAGAATTGGCGGGCTATTCGCCGCACTCGTAGGGGGTACAGGTTGACCCAGGAGGGGTGCCCAAGTTACCGGATTCCGTGAAGTGCTGGGTGGTCCATTCACGTTGCTGAAGGGGGCTTCCTCGCTTCAGGTTTTGGCGGGTAACTTGCCGCGTCCGTAGGGGTCTAGGATTTCATTGCACAGGCTATCCACACGACCAGGGGAACGTCGGGTTTCAGTAGCGGCTCTGTGAAACCCGGGGATCCCAGATATCTGTATTGTTCTGTGATGCTGTACATTTCTGTGATGTTGCATTTTATCACGCCTTGAGCGAAATATTATATATTGATATATATACTAGTAGATGTTGTATATGTTTTGCATCCGCGCTAGTCCAGTCCCCGCTCTGTCGTTAGTTAACTAACCTAACGGGTAATGACGGGACCCAGTGGCGAATGCGGATAGCATATACATACGTCATTATTTTCGTTCTTTATTGGTGTGATCAATTGATGGGACTGCGTTGATTCGGATCAATGCAAGTTAAAAACAAACCTAATCTGATGTTGTTGGAACATTTTTCAAAAAGCTGTTATTGCAAGGGCATTCTCTTTTGTTTTGCACAGTGATATTCAGTTGGAATATCCTGCTCCTCAGTCGACGAGGCAAGGGCCGAGATCCCTTCACCGGGAGTGACCCCTTGGACAGAAGTTTGCGTCAGGGCAATAACTTCACTATAGTCATTTACTTTTGCTTTGCATCGTGGTATTCAGTTGGAATATCCTGCACCTCATTCTACGGGGAAAGAGCCGAGATCCCTTCACCGGGAGTGACCTCTTTAGCAATGGTTTTCGCCACTATATTTTTAAAAGCTATCCGGTTCCTTCAACGATATCAAGTTCATTTACGTTAAAGGTTTTTCGCCAAAAACCATTCGTAGCCCTCCGTCATTTCAGACGGGTAGCCGTAGTATTCATGCTATGTTTGTTGGCCTTAGTCAAGGCATAGTGTATGGTAGCTACTTGTTACCTTTCTGCTGCATAGATAGATGCGTTGGTTTGGGACAGTCGTATAGCCTTGTTGGCCCTAGTCAAGGGCTTGTACTGGTGGGTTCAAATTAATCTGGACAATGACGGGTAGAACTTGACATGTGACTTATGATTTGTTGGCCTTAGTCAAGGTCATAAGAGCATGGGGCAAAAATCACATCGGGAGTTTCCAAAGAAACTGAAACTTGCCAGATATGCGCATACCTTCTGGAGTGTGATAACGTGAGCGGAGTCCATCACATTATCTTGCGATGATAGTTGGATCCCGATTCCCACTGATGAGTTGATTTACTCCTCGGGTGATCCCGACTAATTCTTCTTTCAGGTTTGGAGGAGAATTTGACGGTACAGTGGGAGGTTTCCAGATTAGATAAATTGGTAACCATTCTGATCTAGGTTAGAGTGCACGCTAAGTGTTTCTTTTCTCTCTCTTTTTGGTAGCGACCATGACCCGACCCTAGACTATGACTCAGTGACCAAGTTGACCGAACCTTCTTATAAGACTGGCTTTTGGATTGTCAGAGTTGCATACCTCATTGCCACTCCTACTTTTACCCTTTTCTCCAGGACACCCCGTATTACTACGAATGTCCACTTCCATTGGACAAAACCATCGTATGGTTATATACGAACTCGAAAGAATTTATTCGAGGATGGTTTCCGGTTCTGGAGAAAACGAATAGGACTATTCAGTTGTCTTTTCCTTTTACCTTCTCTCAGGTTGCGAGTACTCCTTGGTTTAGGAGATAGTACACCTATTACGCAAATTGGATAGTCTTCTTCCAAACCTTAGGCTGGTGTCGAACGGTAGGGAATGAAGAAAACCAATTAGCATAACGATGGTGTGCAGAAGGTATTAAGTAAAGACATATCAAGGGATTAGTAAGAGGGCAAAGTAAATTGCGACTGATATTCACGACCAAACCAGGTATTTCATTACCACTCCCACTTCACCTTTGTATTTCTCCAGGACACTCCGTATCACTACGAAGATCCACAGTTTATTGGATACTCCATCGTATGGTTATATACGAACTCGAAAGGAACTTGTTCCAGTTCGGGGATGGATTCTGGTTCAGGAGAAATAGGAATAAGGTTTATTCGGTTGTCTTTTATCCTCACCTTCTCTCGCATTGCGAGTGCTCTTAGGATTAGGACAGTACACCCATTATGCTTATTGGATAGTCTTCTTCCAAACCATAGGCTGGTGCCGAACGGTAGGGAAGGAAGAAAACCATTTGGCCTAAAGGGGTGTACAGAAGGTAATGACTAAAGACATATGAAGGGAAGTGAAGAGATGGTATAGAAATATACGGTTACAGTTGTGAATCTGATAATGGAAGAGGCATTACTAGGAATACCGGGATACCCCATCGAAACATTTCAATGTTTCAGTTTCACTGTGTACTGTTAAAAGAAAACTGATTTCCCAATTAGACACTTGCTGCAGGGTATGTATTTACCAGGTATGATTCTCACATCTGTATGGTTTTACAGATGATGAGTGTGAGTAAGTTATTGGGAATTAGGTGATCATCCTCATTATATCGGAATTCGTTGTAATTGGTGATATTTGAGGAAATCACCTGGGAAGTTTGCCGGACGACAAATATTTGGTTTTGAATATCCGTTGCTATGCACCAATTTCAAATTGATATATCTGTACATCTATTTTCATAGAGTGAGATATACCTTTTTGAAATTATGTCTATGACATTTACCTATATCAGTGGATGGTTAGGTAGGGAGCATTAAACAGCGGTGTAATTCTTCTTAACCATAAGTACAGTTTTCAACCTACGACACACAGGGAGTGAGTTATTAGACTCAAGGGACTTGTACAAAGTAATGTATATTGTCCAGTGTCCATTAGGACAGAGGGGATGGTCCTCGTACTATATTTAGTTTACTTATGACTTCTCTAGTTTTTAGACAAGTGTTTCCTAGAAACGCAAGGTCCGAATTTTGAGAAGTTATAGGTATAAGAATAAAGTAGAGAACCAGGTGTTGCAAGTATCGGGATTCTTCAAGGTGCTCGAAGATGTAGATACTTGTGTATGGTGTTCAGTTGATGGTAATGATTAAGAGAACTTGCTTCTCTTTCAGGTTACTCATAATTGGAAGCATTCCTAAGTTGAGTAACGTTGATCGGCCTCTTTCCATTTAGTTGACATGCACTGGAGACATCTGTATGATTTGAATCTGGTTCAATTAAATCAGTGCCTCTGTTTCTGTACTGGATATAGAACAGTTCATATCTTAACGATGTTAAGGTACGGGGAGTTGTCCGGCTTATGCTTAAAACTAGACTCTGGATAACTCAACGCACGTTTCTGTAATGGCTGTTTGTGGGTTGACCCAGGCTATGACGAGGGTTGACTTTCTACCATCTGGAAGATCAATAGTGATATTGTTCTTGACTCGCCATAATTTTAAAAGAAATGGATTTTTCAGAAAACAGCAGTGGGAGTATGGTAGAACTGGAAGTGATTTCAGAACCGCAAACGATTACTGAAAATTTGATAAGAACCTAATTCAATCTGATTTGACATTCCATTGGCCACTCCGCAAATATGGTGGGTAACCTCAGGCACCCGAGAGGTACTCCGGTAGCCTCAAGGACGGTGACAGGGAGGTTCTTGTTTACCCAGACTTGCCATTGCTGTTGCTCCAGACTGTGAGACCCGGCAGGAGGATGAGTATAGCGTCGTTCTAAACTAGCTTTAGAAGTGTACGTCTATATGACTCTGCCAGAGGGTTGTCGTAGTCAGTGGGAGCAGCGGAAGCATTGGTGGACAGGTAGCTTATGTCTATTTATAGACTAAAGCAGATATAGCGGAGATAGATTATCTATTTCTGATGTGACAGTCATAGGTTTGACTTCATCAGAATAGGGGATGGATCTGTTAAGAAGGTAGTAGGGTGTGATGTCCTAGTATTTGGATGACACACACAGAGTAGGAAAAGAAACTCCTATACTACGACCGGTTAAACTTTGGTTGTCACACAGTGGTTTCTCCACAAAGGGACTTGGATATTATATCAGACATTCTGGTTACTAGATCTATGGTTTTAGATCTAGATTTGGGAAGTGTCCCAATCAGGGTACTTAGACAGCATTCTAAAAGTATTTAGAATGGACGACTCCTGGCATGGTAGTGTACCTGCAGGTGATGGAGTCACCCTCTCTAAAGGTGTCTTATAGACTAAAGGGGAGAGGGATGTGCATGATTGGCAGATCACTTGCTTAGGCAATTGAGTCAATCATGAGATGTCAAGTACCACACCAGATGTTGTTTTTGCAGTAGATGCAATAAGTTGATATTGATCCAATCCTGGAGGAACATTCGGAAGCGGTTTTAGAACATAAGTGAATGTTCTATGGATATGATAACAACAGCCTCATTCGGGAGACAGTTATCATTCCAGGCTTCCAAGGTGACCTGGACGACAGGGAGGTTGTCAGAGTTATAGTTTTCCTTCTGACGAGGGGCCGTATTTTGGACAGATGGTCCAGGTGGATACTGAGGGAAGGATGGCGCAGGATACTGATTGAGTTCGGTTAACGATACAGTCTAAGAAGTTTGGATTTGGAGTTCATTTTTGAGCTAGGTCCCATCAAACATCCAGACACATTCTAAGACAGGTATTGCTCATTTCGGGAGATGGCTTTCTCCGCGAACTTGAGATATAGAGAGACATAGAAAGAAACATCAAGGCGGATCCACTCACTGAGGCTATTCCTCGAACGCAATAGTTTCGCAAACGAGCTTTGTGAGACTGACTAGTAGGAGAGTTGGGTGTTCGGTATCACACGGGCTGTGAGTATGCGACATCGCAATAATTAGCCTTGAGTGCAAGTGGGAGATTGTTGGAAATAGTGCCCTCAGAGACAATTATTGGATCACAGACACGTGACTGCAATGATTGAGGGAGGACCTATACCGGTAGGACAGTCTTACTCGAGATGATAGTATGCTATCTGGTTTATCTTTATCATCGTGTACTGCTTTAGATGACCTTACAGGTCACTATTGCACGTTGATAGAGCTCCTAGGATTCTTGCTTGACTACCAGCAGTATGAGGGCGATCATATACGTGGGAGCTGGGGTCTATAAGCATATCCTTAAAAAGGTCCCTAGTCGTGGGAGTTTCGAGACAGGGCATCGATTCTCCAGAGTAGACTAGTGTATACAGTCGAGACCCCGACGAGAGGCGGTGGCCGGTCTCACAAGCCACTGGTGTCAGTTGGTTCACCTAAGATGTATACAGGTGCTCATTGGGTTATGAGTACACCGGACAGGACTCACCGGGAACCTGCTAGTTGGGATTATACCAGACGTCAGATAGCAGTTCCCAGGTGACATGTGTACAGGTTAGTTCATCGAACTGAGATCGCCATTTGTCTCGTGTGAGTTCCCACTGTACTTTGATTACTACCCTACCACGCTCAAAGGAGACGTGCAAACAGGTTTTAGTTGGGTACAGTCCCGAGCCACATGGAGGCAGTGAGCGGATCTGCAGGGGTTCGTCTCTCCCGGTATTGGGGGTGAGGTCGCGCTGTGTCTAGGAGAGCCATTACACAAAGCCCTCGGCCGAGGCAGGAGATTTACTGGTAGGTATTCCAGTAGTATCTCAGGGTGTTCTGGGCTACACTCCGACACGACTTGTACCGCTTTTGGGGGTCTGACTTTTACCAACCCCCTAGGCCCGCCATGCGATGCTTATAGACGAACGGACCGGACTGTACGGATATTGTCATTGACAGGCTCAGTAGGGTGTCAGGATGAGTTCGCTCATCGACGTCCTTTTTGGTCAATACCTGGTAGCCCGTTACGTATAGGCTAATACCTCTGACGTGCTAGTGGTTAAATCCACAACCAAAGTATCGACGAGTCTTTAGAGTCACCCACAAACCAGTTTCTCAAGTTTCGGGCGAAACGCTGTAGAGGTCGTATGGATATATGGCAGGGTTCGATCAGATACGTACGGTATTGCACGGATCGTGATCGGACGGATTTTACTAGCGGGTTTTGGTTTAAGCCGGATCTTAGTATTAGACAGTGTAGATTTTGTCTCTTTGCATTTGTATTTCGGTCGGAATACAAATGCGGGTATGTATATACAGTAGCGGGGTTTTCCTGTAATTTATTACGGGATCAGGTTTATGAAGTTGCCAGTTTGCTTTCCGTTTCGACCATTTTCCTTTGTATCTTTCCTTGGCTGAAAGTTGGTGGAGAAGGGCTAATTTGCAAATGTGCAAATTGGCAATTTGGAGGGTTGTTTTTGCAAGATGTAGTGTCATGATGATTGCACCATATCTTGACTTTCTTGACTTCATGATTGCTTTACTTTGTGATGAGATGATTGGTTGGTGGAGTGTTGCTTTTTGGTTGATGATCATTTCTTTCATCATGATATCCCTTTTCTCTCTCTTTGATGATTGACTCACTCACACACTTCATTCATACACTCTCCCCATTCTTAGAGGGCCGGCCACAATTTGGGAAGGGAGAGGGTGAGTTCATTTTTCATGAGGGAAATTTGATCATCTCATTTGCTTGCTCCAAAAATCCCTAACCCCTCTCCAAAGTTCATTCCATTCTTTTCTCCATCAAATGGCAACATAAACCCCAAAGAGACATAAAATTCTACAATTAACCTACAGCAAACCTTGGGCACGTCGACTCGCCAACTTCGTGCCCGAGTTGCCTCGGTCCAGAGGTGGGAGCCCGTAAAAGAAGCCGGCGATGTGGTGCCCTTCCGGCGAGGAGGTGAAGACCGAAGATTCCGCGGGGAGATCGGGACGACAACGAGAAGACCGAAGGACACAGATCGCTCGGTATAGCACTCTACCCTTTCTTGTGTTTGCTAGAGTTAGGTTAATGGCCCGATCCGGGTTAAAAGTGCGCGGTGGTGCCGGTTTGCAAGTTTCGCAAAGTTTTTCGTTTCCGCGTTTCCGGCGTCGGATTGACCGCCGGGGCGCCGCCGTGCAGTTACAGTTCTTCGATAAGTTTGTGTGTTTGCACGGAGTTCCTTCATGCGTTGTATCCAATAGAGGCACCCAGTTCGCTAGCCGTCTTTTGCAGAAGCTTCAGGAAGCCTTGGGTACCTTGTTAAGCTTTAGCTCCGCTTTCCGTCCGTAGGCCGATGGTCAGACAGAGCGGACTATACAAACTCTGGAGGATATGCTTGTGCGTACGTACTAATTGTTTGTTAACTGTGGGATCGTCATTTTCCATTGATAGAGTTCTCCTACGATAACATTTCAAATGGTAACTTTCAGGCCTTGTGTGGTAGGTTGTGTCGATCGCCAATCTGTTTTACTGACTCCGCGAGTGCAGGATATTTGGACCCTAGCTAGTCTAGAGACTTCGGAGAAGATCCGGTTGATTCAGGTCAGGATGAGAGCAGCCCAGTGCAGACAGAAGTCTTATGCCGACCGTAATTGTCGCAGACTTGAGTTCGCAGTGGGAGATCATGTATTCCTACTAATTTTTCCGATGAAATGGCGTGTTGAGTTTTGGGGAGCTTAGTCTCAGATTGTAGGTCCTTTTGAGATCCTTTAGCGAGTTAGTTCCATTGCCTATAAGTTGGCACTTCCGCCCAGATTTTTGAGTATTCACCCCGTATTCCTTGTGTAGATACTTCGCAAATACCTTCATGACCTTTCTCACATGATTCAGCACCAGACCATTCGATTGGGACATAATTTTTTGTTCACCAGCAGCCGATAGTGATAGCGGATCGGCAGGTGGAGAAACTTCGGTCAAAGGTCTTTCCATCTGTGGAGGTTTTCTTTGGCGTAGCCCATCTACTGAGGAGATCACTTGGGAGGCTGCGAGCGAGATGTGGGAGTTTTGCACTCATCTCTTTGAAGGTATGCATAGTAAGAATTTTAAATTCGGGAACGAATTTCTTTAAGGGCGGAAGATTGTAACGTTTTAGAAATCGTTTAGGCAAATTTTCCGTTAATAGGTAAAATAAGTTGTGTTTTCCGTAAAAACCCTGAAGTGATCATTTTTCAGTTTAGACTTAACTGCATCTAGTTTAACTGGGAAATTGCTAGTTTGCGGTTTTTAGTTGTCACTTGAAAATTTTGGTTCACTTTAATATTTTTCCTTAATTAAAATATTATTATAAGCTTTTAATTATGCACTTAATTAGTGGTAATTACTATTTGGTTTGGGTTTATTATGCTAAAGTGAATCTATACTAACTTAATCACAAGATTAAGCACTAAACCATCCTTGCAAAATATCTTGAAGAAATATCTAGATATTTGTGAAAATTAAAGGGAATTTTAAATTAAAGATAAAAGGTGGCATAAAGTATTTGTTTTATTAATCATTAATAATTGTTTTTAACTAGATATTTCCACACTCATCCACATTTACCCCCATTTCTTTTGCTTGGCCGGCCCCTCTCCTCCTTGCTGCCCCAATCACATTCTCACCCCATTTTAACTCTTTTAAGCTCAATTAAATTATCAAAAATTCTCAAATAATCCCACAAACTCAAATATAAATTCCTACCCATTATTCTTCAACCCTAAACAAGCTTGGATCTTCATGAAAGTCATCATTTTTTGAGGCTAATTTGGAGTTTATGTGCTAATTCATGAATCTAGTGGAGGTATAAAATCCTAACCCTAAACTTTAATTGTTGTTTAAATCATTAATCTAGCTCATTAGATGTTTAATATAGCTTTAATTTGCATGTTTAGAAATTCTAGAAATGAGTAGTGAAGATCAATTTAGGGTTTTGATGGTTTGAAATGGTTAATCAAGATATGTAGACTTGGAAAACTTAACCTAGTTGTGAGATTGTTAAATGATATTTTTGCTAATCGTCTAATTAAGCTTAAGTGTAAACTAAACTTTTACTAAATCTTATATGGGTGAGATTAATATTCTAGTAAGGGTTTGTGTAGTTTAATCAAGCTATTATGTGATGATTGTGGCTACTAGTTTTAGTTAAACTTGTAGATTTGAGCTAAAATGATTAAAATATGCTTACTAGGTTTTCGGAAAAATTAGGCGTAGGGTTCAATTGGCGTTGTGATGTTATATTTATTAGATTCCACGATATATTTAGTGTTGTGATTGCGCGATCGGTACGATCGGGGTCTAGGCTTGGTGGTTGTGTCATCCTAGTTAGGGTTGTGCCGATATCGTACGCGTTTTGTGCACTGAGTGCACAGTGTGTATATCTTATGGACGTTATCCTTGCGTCTCGTTGGCTTTGTATCGGCGCAGGATATTTAACCTTATGTATTGTGTTTATGAAATTTAGGATCGCGAGCAGGGACTTCGGACGCTGCAAAGAAAGGGAAGCAGGTGGTCGGATTACTTAGCTCGAGATCATCTGTGAGTAGATTTAACAACTACAGGGGAATCTCCCGCATGACATCATGCGTCTGGGCTACATTAAATGACATGATTATTAGTTTTAGTATATGGACATAGTATTAATGAGACACAACACCATTATTGACGGTTCATGTTGCACGGGCACAAATTGTGTGCTACACCCACACCGTCGATAATTGCCATGACACGCACAACACCTATACATACGAGATATTGTATTGGGTAGGGACTTGAGACATGATTCTTATTTTTATTGCGCATATGAGATATAACATACCTGTACACCTACATGCTTACACATATGCCTTGCTATGCCTACTTGATTACACATATACCTAGAGGGTATTATACCATTATTGACAGGTATAGACACATACCTTGCTACAACTACATGTACATCATGCACACATACTTACATGTACACCCATTTACCTGACTAGAGCTACATATACCCCTATACGGTATTGTATTGTCATTGACATGGAGACATCGATTCTTATGCTATTGCGCATATGAGATGTATCATACATACATGCTTACATATAGATACACATATCTTGCTATACCGACATGGTTACGCATACCTTGCTATAGCTACATGTTCACCTTTATATGATGTTGTATGGACTTTGGAGAAATTAGGAACCGCATGATATATTTAATAACTTGTTGCAGTTAAATAGCGGTTTTTTCTTTATATGCTCATATTAGTGTTTCATGTTGCATATGTTATATTTCATGGTTTCCGTATTGAGATATGGATTTCATATGATGTTTTCTGGATGTTTTACTCCTGATAATATATATCAATGGTATGGGACACTGTTATATATGTATATATATATATCAGTGATATGGGACGTTGTTATATATATATATATCATCATAATAATCTATGCAAGTATTCTTATTCTTTACTTGATATTTGGATACATCCACTCTGAGACTTGTGTTAGAAAACCGATACGTGGATCACGAGTGTCGATATTAGACACTTAGGATTCGAGAAACGTATGGATATTGAAAATCGATACGTGGATCACGAGTGTCGATATTGGACACTTAGGATTCAAGGAACGTGTGGATATTGAAAACCGATACGTGGATCACGAGTGTCGATCTTGGACACTTAGAATTCGAGGAACGTATATATATTGAAAACCGATACGCAGATCACGAGTGTCGATATTGGACACTTAGGATTCGAGGAATGTATGGATATGAGTATTTATGTGTCGATGCTGGACACAAGTTTTCATGATGTTTTCGGGTGTCTATATTGGACACTCAGGTTCCATGAGACTTACGGGTTTGAGGGCCGATCTGAGGGCCGATTTGAGGAATTTGGGATTTAGATTGTTTTGATGGACACTGGTCCTGCCATGATGAGGATTCTGTGAGGATGACATGTTTTATCCCATACTTCGTATTTATTTGATATACATCGCTTCATGTATTAATAGTATCTGATAGAGTACCTTTCATGACTGTTGCATATACATATTGCCATTTAATGCTATCAGTTTGTATGTGATAGATTATCGCACTACGTGTATACTTGCGATTACCTGCATATGTTATTTACTATTCACGAGTTGGCAACTCACCCCCGTTGTGCCACAGTGTTTTGCAGGTAGTCCCTCAGGGCAGTCGCGGCAGGGTTTCTTCCTATCGTATCATCTTTTGCAGCGGATACCGCTACGGCTGACCGTGTGCAGTTTTGCTATAGGTGGGTTTTGCGGTTATCCGATATTGCTTATTGTATATTCGTTGTATCCAGTACTCTCCATCTACTACTTCATGTATTGACTTAGAGACGAGTTGTGAGGACGATATTGTATATTATTTTATGACTTGGAGGTCTTTCATGCTGTTTCACTTTATATCGTCTTTTTCTTCGCTACGGCGTCGTGTATCTATTGTGGTGGTTGTTTTCCGCCTTTGAGCGTGGATTTGTCCCCGTTTGGGGATGCTTTACTTATATCTTTTGTTGTACCCTTTTTGGGTGCTTGTTTTACAAAGGAGGTGCTGCCAAATTTTAAAGGAAGTAAATTTGGACTTTAAAGAATTTTGATTTGAGATTTCAAAAGTTTTAATAATATTCTTATTACTTACCACTTTTGATGGTTTAGATTGCTAGGTTTTCGGCTTACTTAAATTGCGTTCCGCCTGTAGACGTTACGTGGTTTAAGGGCCGTCACGTACCAAATTTCGGGTCGTGACAAAGTTGGTATCAGAGCATGTTCCTCAATAGTAGGTCTGTGATTCGAGGACGAACCATTGTTCTAACTGGGGGAGAATGTAATACCCCAGGTATAATCCGGTATACCCATATATACCAGATAAGCATGGAGACCCACTATAAAACAATGGGGAATTTTCGGAATACATTCCGAAAGAGGACAGATCTGTGCTATAAATGGAATGATACCACTCTTCAATACAGAGGCGTGTTTTAAGTGAAATGGCACTACAAGAGTTTGAGAACTCCGTAGTTAAGCGTGCTCGGGCCAGGGAAGTACTGGGATGGGTGACCTCCTGGGAAGTGGCCCCTGCTCGGGTCCGGTTCGCTCCGAAGGACAAAATCGTGCGGTTTCGGCCAGAGCGGACAATACTCTCTGTATTGGGGGGTGGGGCATGACATAAACACTATAACATGCGTATCATATCAGTAAATTGATACAAGTTCATATCACTAATCATATCAGTCTCTAGGTCTTAATGTCCATGTCACGATTTTATCATCAGCGTGAGCGTAAGAGTCGACCATTAGAAACACAGGGCCCTCTTCTGTAATTAGTAACAATCAGTAACACGCTCTCACGTAATGGGACCCTGAGAGGACCTCTCCTGCAGTCAGTACACGCTCATGTAATGGGACCATGAGATTCCGTTGTTCGACTTACACTCAAACTGTCCCAATATCCGCGGTCTACATCAAGGTCTAACCACAAACCAAGATACTGTAGGGTTCCTTAGCATCCTCACTATGTTTTCTAGGAAATCAAGTATGCAATTTAAGAAAATTTAGAGTGCTAAGAAACCCTAAACAAAGGATCTAACTAGAGAATTAGGGTAAAGCTAACATGTAAACAACTTTACACTAAGTGAACAAGGAATACAACCTTTGTAGAGCGGTCATTCACTTCAAAAGCTCTGTGTAGTAGTCCCTTCGCTCCAAGTAGTGGTCTCCCGGACTCTCGTTAGGCTCCACTAGGCGAAAGGAACAAGCTTACTTGAAGAACTTCGAGGCTGAAAATGATCTACGTCGAGAAATCTCCAACTCAAGCTACCTCTTCACTAATTGAGAATTGATGAAATAAACAACCTATACTAAATGGCTAGTCTAGTGTAGGTTGATGAAGTAGGAATTTTGCTCACTTTAGAATTATTTTTCTCACTTTTTCTTCACCCCAAGAAAACCTAGTGAGCTCTAATGAGATGAAGAAGAAGAAGTCAAGAATAGAATCAATAGAATGGCAACCATGGATGAGAAAATATCATATATCTTTATTGTAGAGACTTAACCATGGCTATAGATAATGGTTAGGTTAATAAATATCTAAGGTAAGACAAAATCAGTGGACTAAGTCAATGGTTTCCATAAGCTTCTCAAAGCTTCACAAACCATGACAAATTCCACTTAATTTTGAATTTTCCCTAAATAAATTAATCCCTTAATTATCTATGGTATGGTGTGAGTCTCATACACCCATGCACAGTGTATCATCAAGCATGACACAAAGAAAAATACATTAATATATATCACATATATATTAAATGCATAAATGAGAAAAAGAAATTCTTAAGTGAGCTAATATTAGTTAATGTATATTAATATATCAAATATATAATCACACATTAAATTATAAAATAAACACTTGATTTAATAATCCGGCTATATCTCATATAACCGACTAATATCATTTGTATCAACTTATCGAATTAACACTTGATTCGATAACATGGCTATATCACATATAACCGACCGATATCACATATCGCGGGATTAGATTACGGTATCACATACACTTATTAATCTCGGTCCCACACATATCACATATGTGCCCTACTTCGTTTCGCCTAAGACAGGAAACCTCTGTGTAAGCTCTAAAGACTCGTCAATATGCCGGTAGTAGGTGATGATCATATCAGTCACCCACAAGCCGTCAGTGGTACTAGCTGGACGTAACGGCTACCCGTGTATCGAGCGATCAAAAGATTAACAAGCAAGTCTGCTCATACTTTCGTGAATCCAATAATTAACACTACCGTACAGTCCGGTCTCTTCGTCTGATATGTCGCATATCTATTCCGGGGGTGGTAAACGTCAGACCCCAATAACTTGATAAGTCATGCCGATATGAGGCTCATAACGGGTCAAGAAACTACTGATAACACTTACCAGTAAATCTTATAATCATCCCTGGCCAGGGACTTCCTGTTATAGCCAATCGAGTACAGCGCAACATCAACCCCCAATACCGGGAGAGGCGAAACCCCTCTTATCGCTCATTGCCTCCATGTGACTCGAGACTGTACCCAAAAACCACCTGTTTTCACGTTCTCTTGAACATGGTAGGGTGGAAATCAAAGCACAGTGGGAATTACACAAGACTCTATGACGATCTCGAGTCTACAGACTAACCTACCGGTGTCACCTGAGAACTGCTATCTGACGATAGGTATAATACCATCTAGGAGTTCTCGGCGAGTCCTGTTCGGTGTACCTGATTGGTTTGATTTTGAAAAGTGTTTTAGTAGTAACCGCAATCAGCACGGCGTCGCTTGTAGCTAGCTGTGGTGAATATGGATCGTCCTCAGGGATTTGTGGAACTTTTTAATTCTTGCTTTAGACAGGTCGAAATAAATAGAAAAGAGAAAGGAAGGATATATTTTAGATCTATGTCAAACACGGATATAGAATTTATAGGGAGAAGGCTTGTAGGGTTCGTTAGGATTTAGTAGTCATGGATGACTAATAAAGATGACTCCTTTTATCTAATGATAGATTTAAAACTAGATTGATGGCGATGAATGAGTATTAGGGTTCTTTGGAAAAAACTAGGGTTTCCCCTCTATTGACCCTTGTCCTTTCATTGATCTCCATCCATGTCTAGCCCTTAATAAAACAATTGCCAATCTGATCTCAAATCGCGGTCGATACTAGCAATAAATTGATAGTGCGCCCGATAAGGATAATGACGATTCTTTTGCTAAAGTTTATAAACTTCATAAGACTTAAAAAAAGTTAAAGAATTTTCTCATCCATTATTCTACCATAATCCTACGAACCATATCAAGAGGAGAATTACTCGCGTATGATGGAGATAGAAGAAGAAAGTAGAGAAAATAAAAACACAATTAAAATGCAGAAAATAAATGCTAAATAATTAAACTAATGATCTACCTTTATTAATTAACTTCACAATTACAAAACCTTCGAGTTTAGATTACAAGAGGAAAAAGAAGTTTCTCTCGATCTCTGCCTCGTAGGAAGTAGATGCTCCGTCGAATCTCACGTCGCCTTATCACGTCGAATCGCGGACCTGTCGTGGATCACTTGTTCTTTGACGGTGATTAGCTTCGTGTAAAAGGTGATGATTTCTAGCTTTTAGCTCTCGGTCTTATTTTTAGTCCCAAAACCAGAAACTGTAGATCTCCATAATTAGGGTTTGTTGTAGGAATCCAAACCACAAAATCCCAACTCCTAACTCGGTGGATCGGCCATGGATCCGCAGTAATAATGGTGGTTTTTCCGTAGAACCGCGGCCGTTTGGTGGCATCTTGGCTTCAAAACTCTGGGGTTGCTTCATTGTGACACATGGAGATTTATTTGATGTCTGGAATCTTCATATCTTTTCTAAGTCTCTGCCAGTATTGATTCTTCGATATTAATTAACTTTATCGGCAGATTTTTGATTCCCGGCAACGCATTATCTCGATCTCCTGACCTGAGCTAAAGCTTGCACAATATCTCAAAGAATAATTTTAGTAATATTTGGTATTTTAGAGATATTATCCTAACCATTTTATATGATATTATATTTTAAGAATATTGATTAAGGATATTTGATATGATATGCATATTTAAATTATTAAAATATTATATAAATATTATATGCATACATTTTCCTTTATAATGTTAATTATAATATATATAAACATATGAAAATAGTATTTTGCAGATAAACCCTCATATGTGTCATATTTATAATAAACACCTTTAAATATTTAAGAAATATAAGAAAAATGTTATATCAAAAGTGCAATATTTTCGACTGAATAGTACCCAGTCTCCACTGAGCACCCGTATACAATCTTTGATGTCAAACACCAATGGATGTGGGATCATCCATCGCCCATCATATGGGTCAAGAAACGTATATGCTAGTCTACTCCGGAACATCGATGCCCTGTCTCGATACACCCACGACTAGGAACAATTAAAGGATGAACTTATGGACTACCCTGGCCCCACTAGTATGATCTGCATCATAATCCTGGTAGTCAAGTATACATCCTAAGGGCTTTACCAACATGTGAGAGAAAGGTAGTATCATAATACAAGTCTACATGTTAAGATAAAGAGCAACCAGATAACATACTATCATGTCGAGCAAGAAAGTCCTCTCTATATATGTTCAAGCATCCACTATAATATACAATCATGTACAATAATGGCCTCTAGGGTATACATACAACTAACAATCTCTCACTTGCACTAAGGCCAGTTGTTGCAGTACCCAACATCCCGAAGAGTCTCTCAAATTGTGTATGGGGAATGGCCTTCGTGAGTGGATCCGCTGTGTTATTCCTCGTGTCAACTCTCCTGAGCTCGATCTCCCAGCGATCAACTATCTCCCGGATTAGGTGATACCGCCTCAGAATATGCCTGGATCACTGATGGGACCTAGGTTCCTTGGCCAAAACCACTGCTCCATTGTTATCACAATACAAAGGTATTGGATGCTTGATGGATGGAACCACACCAAGTTTGGTTATGAACTTCTTCATCCAGACATCCTCTTTGGCGGCATCATTGGCAGCGATGTATTCAGCCTCTATCGTCGAGTTTGCCACGGTTTCTTGCTTAGAACTCTTCCAACAAACCGCCCCTCCATTGAGGGTGAAGACAAAACTCGAGACCAACTTAGAGTCTTCTTTATCACTCTGGAAGCTCGAATCGGTAAAGGACTCCATTTGGAGTTCACCTTAACTATACACCAAGAATATTTCTTTAGTCCTTCTCAAGAACTTAAGAATGTTATTCACAGCTGTCTAGTGATTCTCTCCAGGATCTACTTGATACCTACTTACTACACCTAGTGAGTATGCTACATCTGGTTTGGTACATAACATCGCATACATGATAGAGCCTACTGCCGAAGTATAGGGTATCCCTTGCATGCGAGCCCTCTCCAAATCAGTCTTGGGGGACATCTCTTTGAGAGAGTGATTCCTGAGATCGTGGGTAAATTCCCACGCTTGGAATCTTCCATACTAAACCTCTTTAGTATGGTGTCAATGTACCTGGATTGGGACAATCCTAACATCCGTTTAGATCTATCTCTATAGATCTTAATCCCCAAGATATAGGAGGTATCATCTAGATCTTTCATTGAGAATCTTTGTGATAAGAAGAGATTGACCAAGTGCAGCATAGAAACATCATTTCCTATCAAGAGTGTGTCATCCACGTACAATACGAGGAAGACGACCTTACTTTCTGCAACCTTCATGTATACACAAGGTTCATCTACGTTTTTGATGCAGTCAAACTCTTTGACTGCCACATTAAAACAGATGTTCCAACTCCGCGATGACTGCTTTAACCCGTAGATTGATTTAAGTAGCTTGCACACTTTTCCGTTGCTCCCACTGTCCATGAAGCCCTCCTGCTGTGTCATGTACACGCTCTCTTCTAAATCACCATTTAGAAAAGCGGTCTTGATGTCCATCTGCCAGATTTCGTAGTCATGGTATGTAGTGATGTCAAGTAGGATTCGGATGGACTTAAGCATAGCCACTGGAGAAAAGGTTTCGTCATAATCTGTCACGCCCTGCTTCCCATTGTACGGGCAGAGGACGCGATGGGCCCGCTACGTATTTACTTAGAAGTAAACACGCTAAGCGTATCTAAGCAATATAAAATGAAATATACATAAGAGACAAGATATAAATAAACATCAACTTTATTTATTAAACATTCTTTTTACAATACAACTGAAATGTAAATACATGGAATGAAAGCAATACCTAAACAATGGCATAACAGAAATAAAAATGAAATGTACAAGTAACTAGAGCTCCGGGTTGAAAGCTGGCTGATCCAAATCCTCGCTGGTGGGCTCTGTCTCTAGAAGGTCCGATCCACCTGACAACATTCCAAAGAAGAAAGAAAAGGAATGTCGTCAGCGAACAATCGCTCGGTAAGTCCCAAAGAATAAGTAGAGACAGAATAGACAGAAGAAGAAGGTAATTTTTAAAGTTGTATTATATTGTTAACGCTGTTGTTTGTAGCTTGGTACAGAAGATGCCAGTGTATACGAGAGGAGTCCCACTATCTCGGAGACTAAAGTATATGGAGTACAAGGAACCGTTCAGCCACGGTATAATGGCAATGGAGATTCAGGTTAGGTATCTTATGGTTGCAGTCTCGTGCCACTTCTAACACCTTCCGTACCAATCTACCCCTTATAAACCCCGCGATATCTTGATTGTATTGTTTGTATTGTATTGTATTGTCTTATAAATTGTATAGATGGATGACTTGTCGAAACCATGATATCAGTAATGGAACGGATATAATGGATGAGCATATAGATGGAATATATCCATGGTTCGGTTCAGTCAAGTAGATTGATATAGATTGAATAGACGGATTCACGTTGAATTGTAGTATTGTAGATTGTACTTGAATCATATTCAAGTCAGATTAATTATATTGAGACTCAGTCTGAGTCAGACACTTTTAAAAGAACTTGAAATACTGATTGTTTTGATGTTATCGGTAACTGCTGCACATGGACAACAGGATTTGTGTCTTTTTCAAAGACAATTACCGTGTTGATAACACCGTTTGTTAGGTTGTCTACCTTAAATAGGCAAGCACCCATATCTCCGGCTCCCTGGGGCTTAAGAGACTGGTCCCGCTTAAACCTATATTTACTAGGGTCCTTATTGTAATTTAGTATAACTTGAGAGGGTTTTATGTAAAAATAGTTTGGTATAATTTCAAAATACACCTCAAGTATTTAATTATTGTTTTTAGGGTTTTCATAGATGTATATTCTTATACAAGTGAAATTTCTAGTGAGTATAACCTAATTTCATAATATATGGTATTTATTTGTAATATGGATGCTGTTTTGAATTATCATGGTAGTTTCACGTAATATTTGATTTCTTTTCTTGAGTTTTGGAAACATGGAATATTTAAATAATTAAAAATAGATATTTTTATAATATATATATATTTAATGAAAATAATTTATTTATTTTCTTGTAGAAATCTCATTTTCTATAGAAAATGTATAAAAATTCCATCGAGATCGAATGCTCCATTCGGAGGTCTGCATCTCATTCTACTAGGCCCGAGAATGTGCGATAATCTGCACCATCCCGAACGGGGTCCCCAAAAGTGGGTTGTAGATGCGCAATTGCATGGAAAATTTTAATACATCTTTTAAAGAAAACGGTTTTATAAGTTTAAGGTATTTTACTGTAAAGTCGTATTTTCCCGAATCTATGTTCCCAAATATAATTGTGATATGTTAGAGATGTGTGCTGTAATGAGGTAGATCATTACCTCGTGAACTATCTAAAGGTATAGCAAGAAATTAAGGTTATAACGTCGAAATGAATAGTTTGTGGTATTTTATTGTAAAAATGCGATAAATGTCACAAAAATGATTATTTTGAGGTGAAACTTGATTTAATGGTTTTATTAATGTTTGTTAAGCAATATGTGAGAATATGAAGTTATCTTGATTAAGAAAAATATAGTTTTTAAAGAAAACCGAATCTGAAGTCGGACTAACTCCGTTTCTATCGGGTTTTAGAATTGAAACTTCTTAAAGATGAAGATGAGAAGGGGAAATGGGACTTTCTGGTTTGTTGGACTAGAGGAGAGAGAAGGGGTCCTAAAGATAGCTTCGGAGCGTCGTTTCGTTGCCGGAAACTCCTCGTATCGTCGCCGGAATTTCGTCGGAGCTTCGCCCTTCGTTAACTCCACTTGCACAATAAGGACTTGGGAATTTTGTATAGTTTTTGTATAGAATTTTCAGTGTGAAGGGATGTAAATTGAAGTGGGTATTTATAGGACAATTTAGGGTTTAGGGGGTGATGAAAAATGCATTTAAATTTACATTAAAAAGGATTAAAAGGGGGTATTTTAATTCTCTGGTTAATTGCAGAGAAGTTAAACAATGTACGGGGAGTGGGGTAGGCCAAGGGGTGCTCGGGTGAGAAGATGAAAGCATTAGGGATGGGTTGGACCGGCAGGGCCAGGCCTCCATGCACAAGTTGCCGGGTCTTTACCGATGGAGGGTTCCGGGTCTTGGGCCACGTGTCCTTGTCGCTTCAATTTCCCTCGTGCTTATGTTTATTTATTCTGTAACTTATCCTATTACGTGTAGTGCACGTGTAGACTCTTGGGCTTCTTAAAATATTAAAAGAATTTAAAATAAAAAGATATTGTGGCTGATGGGATTTGAACTCTGGTGCTTTGGCTCAGCAGTGCAAGGTCTTACTAGTGAGCTACAAGCTCCTTCTTACCGTTCAAAAGCAAAACAAACTTATAACTCGTGTTCAGGCTTAGGTGTGCCTTTCTGTATTTTGAAAAAAATTCGTACAGAAATTTTAGGGTTGTTACATAATCCATACCCAGTCGTTGACAAAAACCTTTTGCTACAAGTCTTGCTTTGAAAGTCTCAAGTTTTCCATCTACACAAAGTTTTTTCTTGAAGATCCACTTGCTCCCGATGGGTTTTACCCCTTCAGGAGCATCTTCCAAAGTCCATACTTTGTTGGTGTACATGGATTCCATCTCAGATCGCATTGCATCCAGCCATTTCACAGAGTCCCCACTCGTGATGGCCTGCTCGAAGCTAGTTGGGTCATCATCTTTCATGATGCAATCCTCGCTCCCGCCATCAATGAGAAAACCATAGTATCTCTCAGGTGGATGATGAACCCTACTAGATCGGCGGAGAGGCTGAGGTTCGTTGGGGACTATTGAATCCTCTGGTTCTACCAAATCATCAGTCGCAGTTTGTGCAGATGGAACTTCTTCCAGTTCTACCTCATGACCACTAATTTTTTTTTCATGAAATTCATTTTCTAAAAAGGTGGCATGTCGAGAAACAAATACCTTTTGTTTCTCGGTTTGGTAGAAGATATACCCTTGTGAATGTTTAGGATATCTAATAAACGTGCACAAAACTGATCTTGCCTCGAGCTTGTTCGGATTTTGTGTTTTAACATAGGCCGGACAACCCCATATCTTAACATAATTAAGACATGGTCTCTTTCCTTTCCATGTCTTATATGGAGTGGTTGGCACAGATTTGGTGGGAACCATATTCAATAGATCTGCCGCCATTTCAAGCGCATGTCCCCAAAAGGAAATAGGCAACTCAGCAGTACTTATCATAGAGCGCACCATATTTAATAAGGTGCGATTCCTCCGCTCCGATACACCGTTGTGCTGTGGTGTATACGGAGGAGTAAGCTGAGAGAGAATCCCATTCTCCTTTAAATAGTCCAGGAACTCTGTGCTCAAGTATTCTCCTCCACGATCAGATCGAAGGATTTTAATACTTTTACCCGTTTGGTTCTCGACTTCACATTTATATTCTTTGAATTTCTTAAAAGCTTCAGACTTGTGTTTCAACAGGAACACATGTCCGAATCTTGAGAGATCGTCAGTGAATGTAATGAAGTACGAGGAACCATGCCTGGCATGTGTAGGCATGGGACAGCATACATCACTATGTATCAGTCCCAATAGTTCCGTAGCTCTTTCTCTGTATCCAGTAAACGGAGTTTTGGTCATCTTGCCTTTGAGACATGACTGACAAGTTTCATAAGATGAAAATTCGAACGGATTTAAATATCCATCCTTATGTAACTTAGCTAGTCATGTCGCATTGATATGACCCAGTCTACAATACCACAAGAAGGATTCGTTCATTTCTGAACTCTTCCTTGTTTCCCCCAATTCAAAATTTGAAATTTGAACTGAGGAAATGCCTCACATGCAAAGCACGAGAGCACCAGCGCCAAGAGCGCCAGCGTTAAGAGTCAAAAATTTTGAGGTAGCGCCTCACGTGCAAAGCACGAGAGTGCTGCGCTAAGAGCGCCAGCGCTAAGAGTCAAAGACTCTGAGGTAGCGCCTCACGTGCAAAGCACGAGAGCGCTAGTGCAAGAGCACCAGTGCCAAGAGTCAAAGACTTTGAGGCAGCGCCTCACGTGCAAAGCACGAGAGCGCCAACGCTAGAACTAAATGTTCTCCACCCTTGGATCAAAGATCCAACGAAGATGAATAAATCATCAAATTACAGAATTAAATTCTGTTGAGAGAATACTCCTCAAATCTTTCCAAACAAGAAAGATTGTGCTCCATAAATCAGAGCGCCGTTGGATTAGAGGTCCAATGGTGATTAAAAATCACCAAGATACAGAATAAGTTCTGTATGGGAAAATATTTTCCCAATCTTGTTAAAAACAAGAAAGACCTCTTCTGTAAACAGAAGCCCTTGGATCAAAGATCCAATGGTAGGAGAACATCCCCAAATCAATCAGAGATCTCTCAATGAGAGATTTCCTTAACTGATTCAACAAATCAGCCTCCCTTATATAAAAGACCCAAGACTTCAAGTCTTAGACAGAGAAACCTCCCTATAAGTTTCAAATTAAAAAGAAGAAACATAGAAGAACTCCCCCAAAAACCTTAGAGTTCAAAGCGAGAGCTACCTCTCTTCAAGGTAAAGAAAAAACAAAAGAGATCAGAGCATCTCTTCATAAAATGAAGAACTTAGTTCTTAGATCCATGAGACAAAGTCTCTCTTCATAAAAGAAGAACTTAGTTCTTAGATCCGTGAGACAAAGTCTCTCACAAAGAAAAACAAAAGAGATCATAGCATCTCCTCATAAAGAAAAACTTAGATCTGTGAGACAAAGTCTTTTATAAACGAGAATTTAATTCTCAGAGCACAGATTTGATCAGAACTGCCAAAAAAGCGCTTTAGCGCTCCAAGTCTGGCGCTCAGCGCTAAGCGCTCCACGTACTCCTTACGTGGGCGCTAATTTAAAAAAAGCGCTTTAGCGCTCCAAGTCTGGCGCTCAGCACCAAGCGCTCCACGTGCTCCTCACGTGGGCGCTATTTTATAAGAAGCGCTTTAGCGCTCCAAGTCTGGCGCCCAGTGCCAAGCGCTCCACGTGCTCCTCATGTGGGCGCTGAGGGAACACAAAGTATTCTTTAAATAAAGCACTGGTGCCATAAAGAGTGTTCAACACTCAATAAAAAATGAAAAAAGAAAAGAGGGGTGTCAGAACCCAAATCAATGCTCAGCATTGTGGAATACAAAGGGACTGAGCCCAAACATATGTTCAACATTGTATTCAAGGTTGAGTGGACTGAGCCCAAGTTGGCCACAAGTCCCCCAATTCAGATTAACCGAGCCCATGTGCTCACAATCTTTTTAATTGGTTTTAGTCCCAAACCTGACTACAGATCTCCCAACCAACACTGGTTCAAGGGTACATCTCTTCATACCTCTGATGCATGTCGTTGTAATTCTCCAACGTCTTCAGAGAGGTGGAGGGTCCCAATAACCAATAACTTTTGGTGCATCCCCAAACTGATTAAATCAGAACCCTACAGACTATGATGTCTTTAAACCTTATAGACTATGATGTCTTTAAACCTTGTGGACTATGAGGTCTATAAACTTATAGACTATGATGTCTATAAACCCTTACAGACTATGATGTCTATAAACCCTTACAGACTATGATGTCTTTAAACACGGACTATGAGGTCCTTAAACTCATGGACTATGACGTCCTTAAACTTTACGGACTATGAGGTCCTTAAACTCATGGACTATGACGTCCTTAAACTTTATGGACTTTGAGGTCCTTAAACTCATGGACTATGATGTCCTTAAACTCCATGGACTATGATGTCCTTAACCCAATGGACCGTAACGTCCCTAAACTAATACAATAGAGCCCAAACGCTCTTTTTTGGATCTAAATGATCCTAAAACCCTGTTGAGTAGATCTTAGTCCAAAATTAGATTAACGTATCCTCAATAACCATCTAAGTTGATCTCAATCTAAAACAAGATTAACGATCCTTAAACCAACCCAAACCCAAATCTAAGAAAATACGGATTTGGACTAATCCACGTCCTACGGGCGACAACATAAATTAGTCTCCATGTACAATCCACGGGCAACCAAAAATAAAACAAACACACACGATACGAAGTGAACATCTGGAAAAGGAGAAAGTGGTTACCGCGATGCGGTAGCGTAATTAACTGCAGGGGCTTGCGCCTGCAGGGAAGAGCGTCCCCATAATCAAAAACCCCTCATAATGAGGGGGAATCTGACGAAGTTTGCTACAACGGCTGCATCCGTCTAAACCTCCGATACATGGTACCATAAATCAACTTGGCATCTTCGGAGAGGTAGACGGATAAAACCAAATAGCATCTGCCCCCAAAATTCAGGCCAGACGTCCCAACGTCCCGGTCGCGTCTTTCGGCGGCGAACAGATTCTGGCACGCCCGGTGGGACCTTTTCCTCTTTCCACTCCACACTTCGTGTGTTGTGTTCGCGAACAAATTACGGTCTAATATGGTTGCCCCTGGATTCAAGATACTAAGATTTGGTGTTTTGCTCCCGTGCAGAAAAAAGAAGATCAATGGCTTCTAACTGCTCCAGCTGCAACAACAATTCTCGCTTCGCCCTGTCTGGTGGAGTAACTTATGGGCCTCAAGCGGCCTACATTTTTGCGATGCTAGTGGAACAGGTGACGCAGGCCACCACTGGGTTGTTCTTCGGGACCATGCTCCCACCAATGAGCGTCAACGCCCTGATACCATCGCAAGAAGCTCCGAAGAAGTCGGTCTTTGATCTTCTTGCAACTACATCGGCCTCTCTCAACGAGTCGTCCAAATCCAGCGTCTCAGTCTTTGACAGATTGGTCCAAAGCTCAAGTGGGCCCGTGAAGAAGCCTGCAATACCTGAGGGAGTTATCCTGAAGCGGATAGCCATTCCGGCTTCAGTAAACGAAGTCACCAGAGGGGCTTCTCCTGCTAAAGGATCAGTCTTCACAAGACTGTCCGTTCCAATTCCCGCTTCAGGCGAAATCACCAAGGCTGCTTCCCCTACCCGAAAGTCAGTCTTCGACAGGTTGGACGTTTCTTCTCAGCAGACGACAGTCTTCGATTGGCTGGCACCAACAAAAGCCCTTCACCAGAGCAGGGGGCGTGATGAAGCCACCCCCGTAACTGAGATGATCCCGACCGCACGACATGATCGATGTCGCCACTGGCGCTGAGTAAGGAAAACTGGGGGCAGTTCCCCTTCTGGACTGACTTCGCTAGCTCCAATGGTGGAAATTGATGCTGCTTTTCCAACTGGGAATAGTTTTGAGCCACTCAGGAGGGTGCACAAGAACTCTCCGACTGTCGTGCTGAAAAGATCTCCTCCATCTGTGGAGAACGTGTAAGTGCACGGCGGCGCCCCGGCCGTCAATCCGACGGCCAAATGCGGAAACGGTGAAAAACTTTAATTTTGCGAACTTTGCAAACCGGCACCACCGCGCACTAAACACCCGGATCGGACCATTAAACTAGTTCTAGCAAAGTAACAAGATAGGGAAGAGATGTACCGAGTGATCCGAGTCCTCCGGTCTTCTCGTCATCGTCCCGATCTCTCGCGGAAAATCCGGTCGTCGCTTCCTCGCCGGAAGGGCACCACATCGTCTGTATCTTTTACGGGCTCCCACCTCAATACCGAGGCAACTCGGGCACGAAGCTGGCTAGTCGACGTGCCCAAGAAATGCTGTAGAATGTAGTGTAGATGATGCTTGTCTCATTTGGGGTTTGTAGTTGCCTTGATGGAGGAATAAGGTTATGGAAAAATGGTGCTTTCATTTTTCCAAAAACTAGATGAATGAGATGATGAAATGTGTGCTACCAAAAAATGGAAATTTCTCTCATCATTTCACAAAGGAGTGGCCGGCCTATACTTGTAGGAAATGGTGGAGAGAATCAAACATTATCAAAGAGGGAGGTGAGTGTAGTAGAAAGCAAGTGGTGACCACATCCAAAAACATCAACCATGCTTAAGCACATCAAACCCATACTCACTCAAATCATCATTAATGCAAGTGATGGTGCAAAAGATAATGATGCTATCATAATCAATCTTTTACAATAAAACCCTCCACAAAGTGTTATTTGCAAACTTGC
This sequence comes from Agapanthus africanus, assembly GCA_030015575.1. NCBI lineage: Eukaryota > Viridiplantae > Streptophyta > Magnoliopsida > Asparagales > Amaryllidaceae > Agapanthus > Agapanthus africanus. The sequence goes on from JASDDO010000001.1 coordinate 24,671,669, forward strand.
AAATAACCCCCTCCATCGGAAAAGTCCGGCCGGGAAAGAACAAAGGAAAACCGGCCGGAACGGAATGCAAACTGGCAACTCCAGAAAACTGGTCCCGTAATAAATTACAGGAAAAACCCCGATACTGTGCATACACACCCGCATCTGTATTCCGTCCGGATACAAATGCAAAGAGACAAAATCTACACTGTACTAAACTAGGATCCGGCTTAAAACAAAGCCGGCTAGTAATATCCGTTCGATCCCGATCCGTGTAATACCGCACGTATCCGATCGAGCCTTGCCATATGTCTATACGGCCTCTAGTACAAAACGTCCGATCCTGATCCGTGCAATACCGCACGTATCTGATCGGACCCTGCCATATCTCCATACGGTCTCTACAGCGTTTCGCCCGAAAGCTGAGTAACTGAAAGTGTGGTGGACTCTAAAGACTCGTCAATACTATGGCTGTGGATTTAACCACTAGCACGTCAGAGGTATAAGCCAATACGTAACGGGCCACCAGCTATTGACCAAAAGGGACGTCGATGAGCGAACTCATCCTGACACCCTACTGAGCCTGTCAGTGACAATATCCGTACAGTCCGGTCCATTCGTCTATGAGCATCGCATGTCGGGCCTAGGGGGTTGGTAAAAGTCAGACCCCCAAAAGCGGTACAAGTCGTGTCGGAGTGTAGCCCAGAACACCCTGAGATACTACTGGAATACCTACCAGTAAATCTCCTGCCTTGGCCAAGGACTTTGTGTAATGGCTCTCCTAGACACAGCGCGACCTCACCCCCAATACCGGGAGAGACGAACCCCTGAAGATCCGCTCACTGCCTCCATGTGGCTCGGGACTGTACCCAACTAAAACCTGTTTGCACGACTCCTTTGAGCCGTGGTAGGGTAGTAATCAAAGCACAGTGGGAACTCACACGAGACAAATGACGATCCCCAGGTCGATGAACTAACCTGTACACATGTCACCAGGGAACTGCTATCTGACGTCAGGTATAAGACCAACTAGCATGTTCCCGGCGAGTCCTGTCCGGTGTACTCATAACCCAATGAGCACCTGTATACATCTTAGGTGAACCAACTGACACCAGTGGCTTGTGAGACCGGCCACCGCCCCTCGTCGGGGTCTCGACTGTATACACTAGTCTACTCTGGAGAATCGATGCCCTGTCTCGAAACTCCCACGACTAGGGACCTTTTAAGGATGTGCTTATAGACTCCAGCTCTCACTTATATGATCGCCCTCATACTGCTGGCAGTCAAGCAAGAATCCTAGGGGCTCTATCAACATGCAATAGCGACCTGTCAGGTCACCTAAAGCAGTACACGATGATAAAGGTAAACCAGATAGCAAACTATCATCTCGAGTAAGACTGTCGTACCGGGATAGGTCCTCCCTCAATCATTGCAATCACGTGCCTGTGATCCAATAATTGACTCTGAGGGCACTATCTCCAACAATCTCCTACTTGTACTCAAGGCTAATTATTGCGATGTCGCATACTCACAGCCCGTGTGATACCGAACACCCAACTCCTCTACTAGTCAGTCGCACAATACCTATTTGCGAAACTATTGCGTTCGAGGAATAGCCTCAGTGAGTGGATCTGCCATGATGTTTCTTTCTATTGTCTCTCTATATCTCAAGTTCGCGGAGAAAACCATCTCCCGAAATGAGCAATACCTGTCTTAGAATGTCTGGATGTCTGATGGGACCTAGCTCATAAATGAACTCCAAATCCAAACTTCTTAGACTGTATCGTCAACTGAACTTAATCAGTATCCTGCGCCATGCCTCCCTCAGTATCTGCCTGGATCACCTGTCCAGAATACTGCCCCTCGTCAGAAGGAAAACTATAACTCTGACAACCTCCTTGTCGTCCGGGTCACCTTGGAAGCCTGGAATGATAACTGTCTCCCAAAGAGGTTATCGTTATCATATCCCTAGAACATGCACTTATGTTCTAAAACTGCTTCCGATTGTTTCTCCAGGATTGGATCAATATCAACTTATTGCATCTTGTGCAAGAACAACATCTGGTGTGGTACTAGACATCTCATGATTGACTCAATTGCCTAAGCAAGTGATCTGCCAATCATGCACATCCTTCTCTACTTTAGTCTATAAGACACGTTTAGAGAGGGTGACTCCATTACCTGCAGGTACACCACCATGCTAGGAGTCGTCCATTCTAAATACTCTTAGAATGCTGTCTAAGTACCCAGATTGGGAAACCACCCAAATCTAGACCTAAAACCATAGATCTAGTAACCAGTATGTCTGATACAAAATCCATTTCCATTGTGGAGAAAACACTGTGTGACGACCAAAATATAACCGATCGTAGTATAGGAATATCACTTCCTACTATGTGTATGTTATCCAAAACCTGGATATCACACCCTACTACCTACTCAACAGATCCATCCCCATTCTGATGACGTCAAACCTATGACTGTCACATCAGAAATAGATGATCTATCTCCACTATATCTGCTTTAGTCTATAAATAGACATAAGCCTGATGTCCACCAATGCTTCCGCTGCTCCCACTGACTACGACAACCCTCTGGCAGAGTTATATAGATGTGCACTTCTAAAGCTAGTTTAGAACGACGCTATACTCATCCTCCTGCCGGGTTGCGCAGCCTGGAACAACAACAATGGCAAGTGTGGGTAAACAAGAACCTCCCTGTCACCGTCTTTGAGGCTACCGGAGTACCTCTCGGGTGTCTGAAGTTACCCACCTTATCTGCGGAGTGGCCAATGGAATGTCAAATCAGATTGAATCTTTAGGTTCCTTATCAAATCTTCAGTAATCGTTTGCGGTTCTGGAATCACTTCCAGTTCTACCATACTCCCACTACTGTTTTTGAAAAAATCCATTTTTATTAAAACTGTGGCGAGTCAAGAACAATATCACTATTGATCTTTCTTATGGTAGAATGTCAACCCTCGTCATAGCCTGGGTCAACCCATAAACAGCCATTACAGAAACGTGCCTTGAGTTATCTAGAGTCTGGTTTTAATCATAAGCCGGACAACTCCCCGTACCTTAACAATGTTAAGATATGAACTGTACTATATCCAATATGGAACCAGAGGCACTGATTTAATTGAACCAGATTCAAATCATGCAGCTGTCTCCAGTGCATGTCAACTAAATGGAGAGAGGCCGATCAGCGTTACTCAACTTAGGAATGCTTCCAATTATGAGTAACCTGAAAGAGAAGCAATTTCTTTTTATCATTACTATCAACTGAATACCATACACAAGCATCTATATCTTCGATCACTTTGAAGAATCCCGATACTTGCTACACCTGGTTCTCTACTCTATTCAAATACCTATAATTCCTCAAAACTTAGACCCTATGTTTCTATGAAACACATGTCTAAGAACTAGAGAAGTTAAAAGTAAACAGAATATAGTATGAGGACCAACCCCTCTGTCCTAATGGACACTGGACAACATACAATACTCTGTATAAGTCCGCCGAGTCTAACAACTCTTTCACTGTGTGTCGTAGGTTGAAAACTGTACTTATGGTTAAGAAGAATTACACCGCTGTTTAATGCTCCTTACCTAACCATCCACTGATATAGGTAAATGTCATCGACATAATATCAAAAGGTATATCTCACTCTATGAAAATAGACATACAGATATATCAATTTGAAATTGGTGCACAACAGCGGATATTCAAAACCAAACATTTGCCGACCGGCAAACAGCCCAGGTGATCTCCTCAAATATCACCGATTACAACGAATCCCGATATAATGAGGATGATCACCCAATTCCCAATAACTTACCCCCACTCATCATCTGTAAAGCCATACAGATGTGAGAATCAAACCTGGTAAATACATACTCTGGAGCAAGTGTCTAATCAGGAAATCAGTTTTCTTTTAACATTACACAGTTGAAATGAAACATTGAAATGTTTCGATGGGGTATCCTGGTATTCCTAGTAATGCCTCTACCATTAACCAGATTCACAACTATAACCGTATAATTCTTTGCCACCTCTCCAAATCCCTTTATATGTCTTTAGTCATTACCTTCTGCACACCCCTTAGGCCAATTGGTTTTCTTCCTTCCCTACCGTTCGGCACCAGCCTATGGTTTGGAAGAAGACTATCCAATAAGCATAATGGGTGTACTGTCCTAATCCTAGGAGCACTCGCAATGCGAGAGAGGGTGAAGATAAAAGACAACCGAATAAACCTTATTCCTATTTCTCCTAGACCAGAATCCATCCCCGAACTGGAACAAGTTCCTTTCGAGTTCGTATATAACCATACGATGGAGTATCCAATAAACTGTGGATCTTCGTAGTGATACGGAGTGTCCTGGAGAAATACAAAGGTGATTTAGGATTGGCGAAGAAATACTTGGTTTGGTCGTGAATATCAGTCGCATTTTACTTTGCCCTCTTACTAATCCCTTGATTTGTCTTAATCTTAATACCTTCTGCACACCGTTTAGGCTAATTGGTTTTCTTCATTCCCTACCGGTCGGCACCAGCCTATGGTTTGGAAGAAGACTATCCAATTTGCGTAATAGGTGTACTATCTCCTATACTAAGGAGTACTCGTAACTTGAGAGGAGGCAAAAAGGAAAAGACAACTGAATAATCCTATCCGTTTTCTCCAGAACCGGAAACCATCCTCGAATTCCTTCGAGTTCGTATCTGACCATACGATGGTTTTGTCCAATGGAAGTGGACGTTCGCAGTAATACGGGGTGTCCTGGAGAAAAGGGTAAAAGCAGGAGTGGCAATGAGGTCTGCAACTCTGACAATCCAAAAGCCAGTGTTAAGAAGGTTCGGTCAACTTGGTCACTGAGTCAAAGTCTAGGGTCGGGTCAATGGTCGCTGCCAAAGAGAGAGAGAAAAGAAACACTCAGCGTGCACTCTAACCTAGATCAGAATGGTTTCCAATTTATCTAATCTGGAAACCTCCCACTGTATCTCAAACTCTCCTCCAAACCTGAAAGAAGAATTAGTCGGGGTCACCCGAGGAGTAAACTAACTCATCAGTGGGAATCGGGATCCAACTCTCATCGCATGATAACGTGACGGAATCCGCTCACGGTATCACACTCCAGAAGGTATGCGCATATCTGGCAAGTTTCAGTTCTTTTGAAACTCCCGATGTGATTTCTGCCCCATGCTCTTATGACCTTGACGAAGGCCAACAAATCATAAGTCACATGTCAAGTTCTACCCGTCATTCTCCAGGTTGATTTGAACCCACCCGCACAAGCCCCTGACGAAGGCCAACAAGGCTATACGACTGTCCCAAACCAACGCATCTATCTATGCTGCAGAAAGGCAACAAGCAGCTACCAAACACTATGCCTTGACGAAGGCCAACAAACATAGCATGAATACTACGTGCTACCCGTCTGAAACGATGGAGGGCTACGAATGGTTTCTGGCGAAAACCTTTAACGTAATGAACTTGATATCGTTGAAGGAACGGATAGCTTTTTAGAAAATATAGTGACGAAAACCTTTACTAAAGAGGTCACTCCCGGTGAAGGGATCTCGGCTCTTTCCCCGTAGAATGGGGTGCAGGATATTCCAAATGAATATCACGATGAAAAGCAAAAGTAATCGGCTATAGTGAAGTTAATGCCCTGACGCAAAATTCTGTCCAAGGGGTCACTCCCGGTGAAGGGATCTCGGCCCTTGCCTCGTCGACTGAGGAGCAGGATATTCCAAATGAATACCACGATGCAAAACAAAAGTGAACGTCCTTGCAATAACAGCTTTTTGAAAAGTGTTCCAACAACATCAGAATAGGTTTGTTTATCTTGCATTGATCCGAATCAATGCAGTCCCATCAATTGATCACACCACAAAGAACGAAAATATACTGACGTATGTATATGCCATCCGCATTCGCCACTGGGTCCCGTCATCACCCGTTAGGTTAGCTAACTAACGGCAGAGCGGGGACTGGACTAGCACGGATGAAAAACATATACAACATCTACTAATATATATACCAATATCTAGTATTTCGCTCATGGCGTGATAAAAATGCAACATCACAGAAATGTACAGCATCACAGAACAATACAGATATCTGGGATCCCCGGGTTTCACAGAGCCACTACTGAAACCCGACGTTTCCCTGGTCGTGTGGATAGCTTGTGCAATGAAATCCTAGACCCCTACGGGCGCAGCAAGTTACCCGCCAAAACCTGAAGCGAGGCAGCCCCCTTCAGCGCCGTGAATGGACCACCCAGCACTTCACGGAATCCGGTAACTTGGGCACCCCTCCTGGGTCAAACTGTACCCCCTACGAGTGCGGCGAATAGCCCGCCAATTCCAGACTGAAGCCCCCTCCGTCTCAATGACCTGAGATGCGGGCCCGTTGCCCTCTAGAACCCGGCTATCCGTGCACCCCTCCGTGGGGTAACCCTAGTACAGAAAGTAAAATATACATACAACGGGTACATCGACCGCAACCAGGTCGTGCCCCAAAATAATAATACAAACAGGCGGTGACGGCAGTCCACATGTCGAACGCTCGCCCCGCAATATCAAATGTACATAATACAACAAAACTGTACTAGCATTGCATCCAGGCTATCCCCCACGACCGATCCGCAACATCACAGCAAATACATAGAACATCAACGTGAAAGTCATGTTCGCAAATCCGTCTAACCGGGTTATAGCAGTTAGACTGGATTTACCGATCAAGTGACATTCACGGTCGCAGATATAATGTAAATACTGTGAAAAATGTGTTTAAAATATCCAATCGATCAAAAATTAACAAGTGGGCCCCCAAGCAATACTGTAGCAGATCAAGAAATTCTGGGCCCAATATTAATATTCCAAAACCCCTAAAATTACCCATAAAGCCTACTGGAAAAATTGTACACACTGATCCATCAATACTGCGGCGGAACCGCGGCAACAAGTAGGGTTTTGCCGCGGTTCCGCGCTCCTCTGAAGAGATCAGTGTCTCGAATTTCTACAGTAGTCTTAGGTCATCTAGCACAGTACTTTTATACAACCTGAAAAATTTTTGGAGACCAAAAAATTTCAACAGAAAACTGTCGCTAGCAAAAAATGTAGATTTTGGAATTTTGGTCGATCGGAAATGCAGAACACATCAAACGCAGCTAGACGAACTTAATGGCGAGGCTCTGATACCACTGTAAGTGCACGGCGGCGCCCCGGCCGTCAATCCGACGGCCAAATGCGGAAACGGTGAAAAACTTTAATTTTGCGAACTTTGCAAACCGGCACCACCGCGCACTAAACACCCGGATCGGACCATTAAACTAGTTCTAGCAAAGTAACAAGATAGGGAAGAGATGTACCGAGTGATCCGAGTCCTCCGGTCTTCTCGTCATCGTCCCGATCTCTCGCGGAAAATCCGGTCGTCGCTTCCTCGCCGGAAGGGCACCACATCGTCTGTATCTTGTACGGGCTCCCACCTCAATACCGAGGCAACTCGGGCACGAAGCTGGCTAGTCGACGTGCCCAAGAAATGCTGTAAAATGTAGTGTAGATGATGCTTGTCTCATTTGGGGTTTGTAGTTGCCTTGATGGAGGAATAAGGTTATGGAAAAATGGTGCTTTCATTTTTCCAAAAACTAGATGAATGAGATGATGAAATGTGTGCTACCAAAGAATGGAAATTTCTCTCATCATTTCACAAAGGAGTGGCCGGCCTATACTTGTAGGAAATGGTGGAGAGAATCAAACATTATCAAAGAGGGAGGTGAGTGTAGTAGAAAGCAAGTGGTGACCACATCCAAAAACATCAACCATGCTTAAGCACATCAAACCCATACTCACTCAAATCATCATTAATGCAAGTGATGGTGCAAAAGATAATGATGCTATCATAATCAATCTTTTACAATAAAACCCTCCACAAAGTGTTATTTGCAAACCTGTAAATAACCCCCTCCATCGGAAAAGTCCGGCCGGGAAAGAACAAAGGAAAACCGGCCGGAACGGAATGCAAACTGGCAACTCCAGAAAACTGGTCCCGTAATAAATTACAGGAAAAACCCCGATACTGTGCATACACACCCGCATCTGTATTTCGTCCGGATACAAATGCAAAGAGACAAAATCTACACTGTACTAAACTAGGATCCGGCTTAAAACAAAGCCGGCTAGTAATATCCGTTCGATCCCGATCCGTGCAATACCGCACGTATCCGATCGAACCTTGCCATATGTCTATACGGCCTCTAGTAAAAAACGTCCGATCCTGATCCGTGCAATACCGCACGTATCTGATCGGACCCTGCCATATCTCCATACGATCTCTACAGCGTTTCGTCCGAAAGCTGAGTAACTGAAAGTGTGGTGGACTCTAAAGACTCGTCAATACTATGGCTGTGGATTTAACCACTAGCACGTCAGAGGTATAAGCCAATACGTAACGGGCCACCAGCTATTGACCAAAAGGGACGTCGATGAGCGAACTCATCCTGACACCCTACTGAGCCTGTCAGTGACAATATCCGTACAGTCCGGTCCGTTCGTCTATGAGCATCGCATGTCGGGCCTAGGGGGTTGGTAAAAGTCAGACCCCCAAAAGCGGTACAAGTCGTGTCGGAGTGTAGCCCAGAACACCCTGAGATACTACTGGAATACCTACCAGTAAATCTCCTGCCTTGGCCAAGGACTTTGTGTAATGGCTCTCCTAGACACAGCGCGACCTCACCCCCAATACCGGGAGAGACGAACCCCTGAAGATCCGCTCACTGCCTCCATGTGGCTCGGGACTGTACCCAACTAAAACCTGTTTGCACGACTCCTTTGAGCCGTGGTACGGTAGTAATCAAAGCACAGTGGGAACTCACACGAGAAAAATGACGATCCCCAGGTCGATGAACTAACCTGTACACATGTCACCAGGGAACTGCTATCTGACGTCAGGTATAAGACCAACTAGCATGTTCCCGGCGAGTCATGTCCGGTGTACTCATAACCCAATGAGCACCTGTATACATCTTCGGTGAACCAACTGACACCAGTGGCTTGTGAGACCGGCCACCGCCCCTCGTCGGGGTCTCGACTGTATACACTAGTCTACTCTGGAGAATCGATGCCCTGTCTTGAAACTCCCACGACTAGGGACCTTTTAAGGATGTGCTTATAGACTCCAGCTCTCACTTATATGATCGCCCTCATACTGCTGGCAGTCAAGCAAGAATCCTAGGGGCTCTATCAACCTGCAATAGCGACCTGTCAGGTCACCTAAAGCAGTACACGATGATAAAGGTAAACCAGATAGCAAACTATCATCTCGAGTAAGACTGTCGTACCGGGATAGGTCCTCCCTCAATCATTGCAATCGCGTGCCTGTGATCCAATAATTGACTCTGAGGGCACTATCTCCAACAGAACGTTACAAAGGCAAAGCTAGAGCAGCCCCCTGATCGGCTGTCCTCCAAAATTCACAGAGTCTGGCGAAGAGTCCAAGACTCTGTGATTAACCAAGACTGTTTACCACCGAAAACGTGTGATGGAACTGCGTAGGTCGTCTTGCCTGAATTTAGGGGCAGATGCTATTTGGTTTTATCCATCCACCTCTTCGAAGATGCCAAGTTGATTTATGGCACCGTATATCAGAGGTTTAGACGGATGCGGCCGATGTAGCAGACTTCGTCAGATTCCCCCTCGTTGTGGGGTTTTTTTGATTGTGGGGACACTCTTCCCTGCAGGCGCAAGCCCTTACAGTTAATTACGTTACCGCATCACGGTAATCACTTTCTCCTTCTCCAGATGTTCACTTCGTGTCGTGTGTGTGTTTGTTTTATTTTTGGTTGCCCGTGGATTCTATACGGAGACTAATTTATGTTGTTGCCCGTAGGACGTAGATTAGTCCAAATCCGTATTTTCTTAGATTTGGGTTTGTGTTGGTTTAAGGATCGTTAATCTCATTTGAGATTAAGATCAACTTAAACGTTTGTTAAGGATACGTTAGTCTAACTTTAGACTAAGATCTACTTAACAGGGTTTTGGGATCATTTAGATCCAACAAAAGAGCATTTGGGCTCTATTGTTTTAGTTTAGGGACATTACGGTCCATTGGGCTTAAGGACATCATAGTCCGTAGAGTTTAAGGACATCATAGTCCAAGAGTTTAAGGACCTCATAGTTCGTAATGTTTAAGGACATCATAGTCCATGAGTTTAAAGACCTCATAGTCCGCAGGGTTTAAAGACATCATAGTTTGGATTTAAAGACATCATAGTCTGTAGGGTTTAGTTTAGGAACGTTACAGTCCATTGGGTTTAAGGACATCACAGTCCATGAGTTTAAGAACCTCATAGTCCGTAAGGTTTAAGGACATCATAGTCTATGAGTTTAAGGACCTCATAGTCCGTAAAGTTTAAGGACATCATGGTCCATGAGTTTAAGGACCTCATAGTCCGTAGGGTTTAAAAACATCATAGTCTGGGTTTAAAGATATCATAGTCTGTAGGGGTTTTGGTTTAACTAGTTTGGGGATGCACCAAAAGTTATTGATTATTGGGACCGTCCACCTCTCTGAAGACGTTGAAGAATTACAACGTCATGAATCAGAGGTGTGGAGAGATATACCCTTGAACCGGTGAATGTTCATCAAAGATTTGATGATCTTGTTTGGGGCTAAGTCCAATAAAGAGCACATGGGCTCGGTTGATTATGAGTTTGGCCAACTTGGGCTCAGCCCACCGAGTCTCTGTCATTTCTCTTTTCAAGTGTTGAACACTTACTAGGACATAGTTCTTTCTCTGTGCACACAATGCTAAGCATTTATGTGGGTACTGACACCCACTTTCTTTTTTTTTTATGAGTGTTGAACACTCTTCATGGTGCCGGACTCTTCTTGAGGAGTGCAGAGCACTCTGTGTTAGAAGCGCTCACGTGAGTGGCACGTGGTGCGCTTGGCGCTGAGCGTTAGCATCTGGGCATTAAGCGCTTCTTTTATTTTTGAGCAGCGCCCACGTGAGGAGCACGTGGAGCGCTTGGCGCTGAGCGCCAGCATTTGGGTGTTGAGCGCTCTTTATTAAGCAGCGCTCACGTGAGGAGCACGTGGGGCGCTTGGCGCTAAACGCCAGACTTGAGTGTTGAGCGCTCTTTATTGAGCAGTGCCCACGTATAACAACCTAGTTCATTTATACCAATTCCAGTTCCCGTATTTACTTATCTATGGTATTTTCTTGATTTATCGTGTTTTAGGTGCGAATGGTATTTTATATTTTACATTGCATTCGACCCGACCCGCTTCCTTGAACCCGTTTGATTCATATTTATGAATTACCTTGACTTGTTACACAGACACGTGCATCTCATGTTTACTGCATACTGTCATTTCATCTGGCATTGCATAATTTACCATATAACATTTTAGGTCATGCAAAATATTTTAAAAATACATTTCATAGCCTGCATAATACCCCTAACCCCATGGTAGCATCCGCGCATCTTGTTCTCGTTCCGTTCGGTGAAACGGACGTGTTTGGATAAGTACGCACACATACGTGCATCCGTTCTTGGGGGTATGCATTTTTGTTACATGAGCATTCATTTTAAAATTTGGAAGTCGCATATATTTTTCGTATTTTAAAACTGAAATTTTAGACCCGACCCGGGCGCGTTTTGAAATATGTTGTATTCCGCCTAATTTCAAACTTGTTTAATATTTAATATTTATATTTAAATTCGTTAACTGATAATTATAACAAACAAATATTTTTAAATTTTAAATCAAAAATCCTTTTAAAATTTTAAAATATTTTCCTATCGAATCCAGCTCACCCCAGCTCTGGTCGTGGCCTCCACTCCTTTCTCTCTCTCTTTCTTTCTCTCTTTCTCTCTCCTCACAAACCTCCAAAACTCTTTCTCCTCACTGTTCACCGCTCTCTCTCTCTCCTCTCGATTTCCTCTCTCCCCTCTCGATTCTCTATCTCTTCCCTCTCGCTTTATTTCTTTCTCTCTCTATATATATTTATGCATATTCCTTCTCCTTTTTATTTTTAAATCCCACGAACCCAGCAAACCCTACCCTAGCCGCTGCCTCGCCTCATCGCCTGTCTCTCATCGCCGCCGTCGCCGCCCATCTCCCCGAGCACTCCTCCTCACCTCGCCACCACCCTCATTCCTGTGACCTCACCACACCACCACCTCAACTCTATCCCCGTACGAACCCGAGCCCCCTGCACACCACTTCACCACGAGCGACGATCACTGGAGTCGATCTCGTCGTCGCTCCCTCGTTCCCAGATCACCGTACACCCCAGTCACTTCGCCGGAGCTCCGTCGACCTCGTCGACACCCTGACGACCCCTCTCTACAAACCATATTCGCCGGAGACGTAACGACGCCGACGATCCAGACGACCCAGCGGACGTGCCTCGCTTGCGTGATCACCTTTATGCGTGGTTTGGAACCGTTCCGTGTACCGTGCGCGCGTCGCGACATTTCGCCGACGTGAGACGTTCCGTACACACCCGTTTCTTGATCCGTCTAGGCAAGTTAATCTTGCTACATGCTATATAATTCAGTTTATACCTATTTAAATATATATCATATCTGTAGTTTAAATCTAGTACCCCATGATTCATTTTATAATATTTCGATGTTCCGTTTGCACCCGTTTACATCATTTTAGATCTAGATCATAAAAACTAATCTTGTTACATAGTAGATTACATTACAGTGCATCCATACCAATATTTATATCACATATTGCTTAGTTCTATATCCCACATTACCATTTGATAGTTTTTATAATGTTTTGGATACCCATTTGCATCCATCTCATTTAGAGTATAGATAATTGCATCCATAGATCACATTAAGGCATAATACTGTGATATTAACATTGCATGTTTAATAAAGTGCATCTTAATTAGTGTTGGAACTACAAATGTAACTCTAATCGATAACTGTGCACCCATATGTTTGAATCTATACTATTTGCATACCACATCACATTATTCCATTTTATTGTTACATTAGTGCTCCATACTTGTTTTTGTGTACCCATGCTTATTACAGTTTGATTATGAGTACCCACGTGATACTTGTGCACCCCTGACATGACTTGATACACTACTACTTGATACGACTTGATACCTGTGCATTTCTTGACATGATTGATACTTGTTCACTACCTGACATGACCTGATGTACCCCAGCTTGACCTGTTACCTGATCTTGTTACTACGGACATTTCCTGTTGTCTATTCAGACAAACCTATACATGCTTGATCCTGTGTTGGCATTAGCTCCAGATTTATCAGTACCTGACTTGAACACGTAACTTGGGGGTATGGGGAAATCAATGATGAAACCTAACTTGTAACTCGACAGTTCGATGCCTTTACTGATCAGTCTAACGGGCTAGGCCAGCCCTGGGGTGATGCTGCAGACATCACTCATCGTTACATACTACCTTTTACTGCCTAGCGGCACGTCTCGGATTCAGCCCGAGAATCTTGACCGTGGTCCCGGGCACGCACGAGATACTATTGAGTTACATCGATGATTCATCAAATTGATTTCAAAGACTTGAAAGTAGTTAACCCAGTAGACCAGTTTAGATTACTCACTGCACATCACCTGTGTCTTACCCTGCACTGTCCTTACTTATGTTACTGTTATACCTGTTTTACCGTTCATACTCATACCTGCATGTCTTGCTACCCCCTGTTTATATTATTGCTTGATATTATGACGCACTGACGTCTGGGTTTTGCATGGCCCAGATTCTTTACCTTTGCTGCAGGCTGAGCAGGAGTATTTCAGTCAGCAGGCCGAGCAGTGAGGACCTATTAGAATTTTAGTTTTATTTATGCATTTTTATTCCTGATGTGAGCTCGCATTATGGGACGTACATTCCAGTTTATTCTTGTATTGGATCTTTTTGCTTCCGCATTATTTTATTCTTGACTCGTTTATTCTGGCTTATGGACATGTATTAGATAGTTATTATTATTGTTCTTAATATCTCTACAGCCGTAATGTGACTGTGGAAGGATATTTCCTACCCACAGGTAGCATGGTTGGCTCTGTCACGTGCCTATCTTAGCGTACTCTGGGAAGCGGGGCGTGACACCATGTAAGGGGCACGTGGAGCGCCAGACTTGAATGCAGAGCACTTTTAAGAGAATAGTGCCCACGTGAGGAGCACGTGGAGCGCTCGGCGCTGAGCGCCAGATTTGAGTGCTAGGCACTGAGTTTTTTGTATTCTGCCCAATTCAACTCTACCTTGTGAAAGACTTCATCTTATGGATCTGAGATCTAAGTTCTTCTTTTCTTTTGAGGAGATGCTATGATCTCTTTTGTTTTTTATGAAAGACTATGTCTTATAGATCTATGATCTGGAAAAAGAACCGAGTTCTTTTGATATGAGAGTTAAACTCTCCAATATAGAGGAGATGCTATGATTTCCCTTATTGTTATTTACCTTCAAGAAAATTCTTCTTCTTAGAGCTTGCTCTTCTTCTTTTCTTCTTCTTCTTTCGATTTGAAACTTATGGGGAGGTTTCTGTGTGTAAGACTTGAAGTCTTGGGTCCTTTATATAGGGGAGGCTGATTTGTTGAATCAGTTAGAGAAATCTCTCATTGAGAGATCTTTGATTGATTTGGGGATTTTATCCACCGTTGGATCTTTGATCCAAGCACTTTTGTTTACAGAAGAGATCTTTCTTGTTTTTAACAAGATTGGGAAAATATTTTCCCATACAGAACTTATTCTGTATCTTGATGATTTTTAATCACCATTGGATCTTTGATCCAATGGTGCTCTGATTTACAGAGCACAATCTTTCTTTTTTGGAAAGATATTGTTGGATATAGTGCCCTCAAAGTCGATTATTGGATCGCAGGTACGTGATTGCAATGATTGAGGATGACCTATACCGGTAGGACAGTCTTACTCGAGATGATAGTATGCTATCTGGTTTGCCTTTATCAGTCGTGTATAGGTTCAGGTGACTGATCACGATTACACGTTGATAGAGCCCTTAGGATCTTGCTTGACTACCAACAGTATGAGGGCGATCATATAAGTGAGAGTTGGGTGGTCTATAAGCATATCCTTAAAAGTGGTCCCTAGTCGCGGGAGTTTCGAGACAGGGCATCGATACTCCGGAGTAGACTAGTGTATACAGTCGAGACCCCGACGAGGGGCGGTGGCCGGTCTCACAAGCCACTGGTGTCAGTTGGATCACCTAAGATGTATACAGGTGCTCATTGGGTTATGAGTACACCGGACAGGACTCGCCGGGAACCTGCTAGTTGGTATTATACATATCGTCAGATAGCAGTTCCCTGGTGACATGTGTACAGGTTAGTTCATCGACCTGAGGTCGTCATTTGTCTCGTATGAGTTCCCACTGTGCTTTGATTTCTACCCTACCACGGCTCAAAGGAGTCGTGCAAACAGGTAGTTTTTGGGTACAGTCCCGATCCACATGGAGGCACGTGAGCGGATCGGCAGGGGATTCGTCTTTCCCGGTATTGGGGTGGAGGTCGCGCTGTGTCTAGGAAAGCCATTACACCAAGT
The DNA here is from genome assembly GCA_030015575.1 of Agapanthus africanus. Lineage (NCBI taxonomy): Eukaryota > Viridiplantae > Streptophyta > Magnoliopsida > Asparagales > Amaryllidaceae > Agapanthus > Agapanthus africanus. Next base: position 24,687,228 of record JASDDO010000001.1, read on the forward strand.
CCTTGGCCAAGGCAGGTGAGATTTACTGGTAGGTACTCCAGTAGTATCTCAGGGTGTTCAGGGCTTGTCCGACACGACTTATACAGCTATTGGGGGTCTGACGTTACTAGCCCCCTAGGCTGGATATGCGATACTTATAGATGAACGGACCGGACTGTATATACATGGTCACTGTTAGGCTCAGTAGTGTTTCTGGATGAGTTCGCTCATCAGCCTCCCTTGAGGTCAGTCCATGGGCAGCCGTTACGCACAGCTAGTGCCGCTGACGGTTTGTGGTTAAACCCACTGCCAGGGTACTGACGAGTCATTAGAGTCCCCCACAGATAGTTTCCCAAGTTCGGGCGAAACGTTATAGAGGCCATATGGTATTATGGCAGGGTTCGGAAAATGCACGTGCGTTTACGCACGTGTTATTTTTCGGGCAGATAATACTGGTGGGCTTTGGTTTAAGCCGGATCCATGTATTATACAGAGTAGATATAATATCTTTGTCACAGTTGCATTTGTATTCGGTCGTAATACAAATGCGGGTATATTTATACAGTTACGGGGTTATCCTGAAATTCGTTTCGGGATCACTTTTGGAAGTTGTCAGTTTTCAGTTTTTTATCAGCCGTATTTAACATTCGGTTAAATACGGATTTATCTTTTCTTGAGGTGAGTGTGGAAGCTTCTAGAAGGTTCTAGAAGTGGTGAGGTGTTTAGTGAGTCATGGTTGCATTTAATGATTCCATTAATGCATGATGACTAGGTTAATGATGCATCATTTTATTAATCGTGTTCACACTTTGTGTTCACACTTGATATTTTCTCTTATTGTCACCTCCCCCTCTCCTACACTCACCCCCACCTCCATATTTATGGCCGGCCCCCTCCTCTCTCATTCACTCACTTGGTAGAAAAAGAAATGGTTGTTTGGTTAAAAGATTATGATAGTTTCGGTGTATGGAATTTCACAGCTCATTTCATTCCATCACCCGATTCCAATGGCAACTTCATTAACCGTTCGTCCATGACTTTGGACGAAGCGAGACAAAGTCTTCTACTCATTCTCTACATCATTCTTGGTCGTCTCTTTTAGCAAACTTGATGACCGAGTTGCCTCGAGTCAGAGGCGGGAGCCCGTTTAAAGATCCGATGACGTGGTGCCACCTGGACGAGCAGATCGGACATCGACGAGATCGGAGCAGCCGCAATGGAGCGTGGGATGATGGTTGAAGAATGAAGGACTCGGATCGTTCGGTATAACCTTTCTTCCCTCTTTGTAGTTTGTTAGTTTAGCCTTAATGGCAGATCCGGGTTTTTAATATGCGATAGCGCCAGTTATAAAAGTTTTTGTTCCGCATTTGGCGTCTGAAAGACGGCCGGGGCGCTACCATAGACTTACAGATTTGAGGAGTATTTCCTCAACAGAATTAAATTATGTAATTTGATGATTTATTCATCTTCGTTGGCTCTTTGATCCAAGGGCGGAGAACGTTTAGTTCTAGCGCTGGTGCTCTCGTGCTTTGCACATAAGGCGCTGCCTCAGAGTCTTTGACTCCTGGCGCTGGCGCTTTTGGCGCAAGCGCTCTCGTGCTTTGCACGTGAGGCGCTGCCTCAGAGTCTTTGACTCTCGGTGCTGGCACTCTCGTGCTTTGCACGTGAGGCGCTGGCTCAGTTCAAATTTCAAATTTTGAACAGAGCTTTACTCTGATTGGGGGAAACAAATTCCCCCCACCGTTGCGCTCACGTGGCTTACACGTGAGTGCAGCGGTGGCAGCCTTTCCACCATTAGATCAACTTAGAAGTTGGATCGACTTCCCTTGCCTATAAATAGGGCCTTTGGCCCTTTGTGATGACCGCTGTTCAACTTCTTGCTTTCTTGTTTTCTGAGAATTTTATTCCCTCTTCAGAGCTAAGCTCTCTGTCTTAAGAATCTTCTTAGAGTCAGAACCCTGTCGAAAATTTAGGTAAAGATTAAATTTTTGAAGGAATTATTTCATAATCTTGGGTTTCCCCCATTAACAGAGCATTGCTCTTCTCAGATCATAGATCTAAAGAGATTTTTAGGGTTTCTTAACAGAGCTTTGCTCTTCTTAGATCATAGATCTAAAGAGATCTTTCTTAGGGTTTCTTAACCCATTAATGAAGAACTTTTAGAGTTCATTTTGCAGATCTTAAAGATCTCGGAGTTTTTAAACTCAGTAAAAGCTTTGCTTTTTAGGGTTTTAATGGGTTTACTCCATCGTTCTCATAGAAAATTTGGGGGAATTTTATTCCCTTCATGATTACAGTTGACAGATGTCATTCCTATTTGCAGAGCGCTGCTCTCGAAGGACTTTTACTTCTTGGCCCAATGAGCCTCTCATTAAATGCGTATCCTTGTAGGATTCCTTCATTAATGAGTGACTGTCTTATCAATGATGAGGCGTCACCTTAATTTTGTGGGTCCCCCTTTGGTCCCTTTCTACTGCATTGCAGTGTGGTACAAGTTTTAAGTACCAAATGCCAGAATTTTGACTGTAGCATTGACAGCTAACCCTTGTTCTTTTTCGCGCAGGTACCATATCTTTTGACACTTCTTTCCCGTTTGTTCATCCGGAGAGCTCATTTGCTGACGCGCCAGTAGACCGGGAAGTTTTTGCGTTGATCAAAGATCACGACCCGGAGCAGAAGTCTCTTCATTTGTGGGGATTGTGGTACAACCAGATCATTCAGGGTCGACGCAGCTTCTCTTGTGCGATGCCTTCAGAGCCGATCTCCGCTATTCACTACGCCGACTCACCCGAAGTGAACTATGCCGTAGAGGAGGTTAACTGGACCTCGGAGGGTTGTCTCTAGCCTTCTATGGCTGCAATACCCATACAGTCTCTAATGGCTTTGGATATCTTGAGGCGACGTATATGTTAAGACGAGTCGCGCCCTTAGGGACAACCATACATGATAGTCTTGACTCCTCGCCATTCATCCGGGTACCAGCAGTGGGCTCGATACATATTATCGGCCAAGAAACTGTTGCTGCTGAAGCTCGGGTTGTATCCCGCGATTTATGCTTCTCTCTTCCAGTATTCCACGCCCCCTGTATGGTGGGTCAAAGCTTTTTGGAACAGTGGAACGTCCCGACTCATACCTTTCTTCTATCAGATCGCGAAGTTTCAATCTCTTTGGAGGAGTTCGCAGAAATCTCCGGCTTACCTGTCAGAGGGGAACATTACGAAGAGATATTACCCCTTGACGAGTACATTTTCGCCACCCGATCAGTAGTGATGGGTCTGACCCCAGAGAATGCCATTCAACACCGATTCCCAAGCTTAATAAAGGTGTTAAATATTTATGAGAGCCTGTTTATAGAATCCGGAAGCCACGGGGTCAGCTTCACGGATTTTATCGTCCGTTTTCTTCGCCCGGAAGTCTTGTCGAAACAAGTTGCGAAGTTCGCCAAGCTTGGCGATCCTTTTGGCTTTGGCTTGGATAGCCAGCCGACAGTGGAAGCAGATCAAAAGAATTTCTTCCTCCCGAATGCCGCGGTCGTCCCATTCACGGAACTCGCAGCCCCAGACATCGACGAAGAGGCGTTCTTTCTGGGGTTCCTTGGCCTATGGTTAAGCTGGTTTGCGCTCCCCATGCACCCTCGCTACATGAGGCCATTTGTTTTCTACCCGGCTCACCGAATGGTTGAAGGGACGCGGGTTGCCGTCGGGATTGCTGGGCTGGCTCATCTGTATCATGGCCTCAGCTCAGCGACAGACACCAATCAGCCGGGGGTACATCCCGTAAATCTTCAGCTGCATTATTTTACTTCGTGGATCGAACTGCACGTGCTTGGTGCTTTTGGCGTCCATAAGCGGCCTCGTTTCTATGACAGTTATAATTTCCCTCGGGCTATGTCCCTATTCGACGCTTCTGCTTTAGAGCCGTCACAGCGAGAGGCTCGGGGCCTGGTTCTTTGCCTACGTACGGTTGGGGATGGAATGACCTTTGTTGATAGGGTTCTGACTATCGGCAAGGAGTCCACCAAGGTGGTGCAACCGCTGCGAGACACCCTTAAAGACGGGGCTCCCACGTTGAAGGCTCGGGAGATCTTGCATTTGTACTCGATCAGGCTAGGATACTTGGTGTTCAGGCAAAACGACTCGACGCTTTTCATGAGGTATAACCCGCACCGTTTTGCCCAACAGTCGGGTTATAACCAGGGTGTTCCCCTCGAGGCCTTCCTGGCAGAGCCAGTTGCTACTGAAGAGGGTATCCGCAGCGTGTTGCACCATTTCATGCGGATAAACACCGGATCCAACTTTTTGATTAGTGAGCCGAGCTGCGTTCCAAAAACCTTGAACGCATACGTAGCATGGTACCAGCACGCGACGAGTGCTGTCATTTGGGAAGAAAAGCGGGTGCTGCTTGATCGCAAGGATGCTATCCCAGCTGGTAATCCAACCGTTCCCTTGAAGCGACGGACCACCGTTTGTCCTTGCTTGAGATAAGTTGCTGCAGTTGCGGTCCCGCGCACTCTTCCGAAGAAGCCTCTGCTTCGTGTTCCTGTGTAAGCGGTAGCTGCAGCGCCTCTTGCGTCTGGCATGGGTACGGAGATTGGGACTCGTCGGCCAAAATTGCGTGCCAAACGCAAGCTTCTGTTGCCAGCTGCCGGCGTTCGCTCACCGAAAAAGAAGAAGTAGCTCTTTTCTGTTGACGTTGTACTCGGCCAGGAGTCTCATGCTCCCTACAGCGAGGGCCTGTGTGAGTATGGCACTAATGAGGGCTTGTTCGACACGCCGGTGACTGACACCGATCTCCAGGCTGCCCTTCTGTCCTCTGAGCGACTGGCTCGTGAAGAAGCGGCGCTACTCACCATCGCGAAGTCAGATATACTTCAGTTGTATTTTCCCGCGTTTATTCCTTCTTTATTATTATGCTCTTACTAATGTTTTCTTCTTCAACAGGTATCTCTGTTGAAGAGGCTCTCACGGCTTCCCTTAAAACATTTGAGGAGGAAGAGAGGCTCCGCGCTTCTTTGGGCCTTGGTATAATTCAGCTCATTGTGCCTTTATTCTTTTCTTTATTCGTGCTCTGACCCTTTCTTTCATCTTATGCAGGGACCACCTCGACTCGGGTTATCCCAAGTGTAACACCTATCGCGAGTGGTGACGCAGCGGCGCTTCCGGAGCTAGCTAGTGAGGCCCCAGCTCCCCCAGTATTACCGCAAGAGGCTTTGCTCAAACAGCCGATGACGGACGCCGTAATGGCTCCGGAGGCAGAACTTGGTTCGGACGATGACGTCCCTTTGATAGAGGTCATGAGGAGATCACTTTTCACTGCTCAGACCAAAAAGAAATGTAGGAAGCGCGCAGCGAAGGAACGTGATTCCGCTTTGGCTGTAGGTGCAGGCTCAAGCACCACTCCATCTGTCGTCATTCCTTCAGAGGGTGCTCCAGCCGCCCTGTCTACCGCCCGTAGACAAGTTGCGCGCGCGACTCGGGAGGCAACCCAAAATCTTTCGCAAGGTAACGTAACGCCCGATATGTTTATTAGAACTCGATTTGCAAATTCTTATACATCATATCCCGCAGGGCCAAGTCCTGGCGATGAAATGTTAGGCGAGACGATGGCGACCACAGAGCCCGAAATGGCTACTCTCTCTCGGGAGTCTGGGACTGCCCAGACCGCCTTTCTTTCACCTTGTGGCTCCTTTCTATCAGCGGGCATTGCGAGTGTCACGACGGCCCTCGTCGAATCAGGGGACGAAGCCATGGGCGCAGAGACCACTCCTCTGAAGGAGAGCGAAGAAGCTGCAACGCCTGGTGATGCTTCCGTTGCGGTTTTGGTTGATGACTCATCAGGTAAGTCTTGAGTCATTGTTCTCCTTTTATTTTACAATCCCGTTCAGTTTCTTCTGACGATTTATGTTTGTAAGTGCAATGAACGTAGAAATTGTTCCATCTGAAGCACCTCCGGTCGCCTCCATGATGGTTGTCGTTCCCTCGCCTTCTCCTATATCCTCCGAAATGCTGGAAGGTATAGATTCGCGATTTATTTAGTTGAATTATAAACACCGTCTTCCCTGTACTGACCGTGTATTGTCGCAACTCTGCAGGAGTTCTTTTTGACCATTTGTACCAGGTGCTGAACCCGCATTTCTCCTTCCAGTCGGAAGTCGCTCCGCCCGCCGGTATTGGTGAGTGTATCCTTCAGCTATTGTTTCTTTCTTTCTTTTTTGAATAGCCGTATGGTTGCTAAGTCTTCCTTGTATTGATCTCAGTGTCACGGATCGGCGGAGGGGGCGAGAGAATAACCGCGCCTCCGGTACTCCCAATTTTACCACCTGCCACAACCGGTATAGTAGAGTTCATCGCTCATGTATTTTCTTTACCTCTTGAGTCGACTTTGACCCTAATTTGTTTTGCAGCAATCGCACCGGCTCCTGCTCCCTTTAAGTCTCGAATCCCAATACCGGCAGGGCCCTTTGCTAAAAGCCCATCTTCCAGGGGTGCTGCGACTAGCCTGCGAATGTTGAGCGAGTTCATCGAGGATCTTGATGCTGAAACTCTTGCATTTGCTGCAGATTTTGCTGCCAAGGTTAATCCTATATTGGCGACACTCATGAACTTTCATAGAGAAGGCGTCGTCGAATCTTGGGTTAATTACTACAGGAAGATCGAGGCTTGCCTGCATGAGATTGAGCTCAAGCGTCCTGCTCCCGAAGTATTAGCTTTGAACTCTTAGTGGGCTGCATGGGTTGAGCAGAGTGTTCCTTTCCTTCGTTATTTTGAACAAGAGGCGACCTTAAGGCGGAAGGAACGTGAGGCGGCTTCAATCGAATCTGCCCGGCTGCACGTCCAGATTAAAGCGAATGCTGCGCAATTGAAAGCTGTCTTTGACAATCTGCAGCGATGCATTTCGGACGGGTTGACGCTAAGGCGGGCGCTTGACTCTGTGGAGCAAGTCGTACGGGACTGCGAAGCTGTCCTGCTGGGAACCGATGAGAAGCTTTCGTCTTGTTTGCAACAGCGGGCTCGAGTTGAAGCGGAGCTGACCGCGGCGGCTGATCATGAAAAGGAGTTGAGAGGAGTGCGCGAGCGGCTTGCCGATTTGTTGAAAGTGCTTCCTTCTCAATAATCGTCTTTTTATCGATTGAAAATTTGTAATTTATGAATAACATGTATTCATTTCATTCATCATTTTTTTATATGATGTATCTTGTAGTCAATTGAATTCATGAATAAAAGACACATTTTTTTTATCTCCGACTATCGCTTTCCTTTCTTTGCTGTGTTGTTAGCATGTTAATTTAGCAAGTGTGGCCTGCAGATAGTAGATAGCAGTCTATCTTAGCCTCTTTGTAGGGTAGCGATGGATTGGGAAACGTGTTCAGGTCTGCTGCCTAAGACTTTCCAACTTTATGTGCCGTGAGGATCTCATAAAGACTTTTCTCCCTATGAATCGTGAGGATCTCGTACGTGTATTTTCTCCTTAGGAGTCGTGAGGATTTCTAAGTGCGTTTTCTTTTGAGAGTCGTAAGGATCTCACAAGAGAATTTTCTCCCTTACAATTCGAGAGGCTCCCTTACAATTCGAGAGGACTCGTAAGGGGTTGGTGAGTTGACTTGTTTCCGAGTCGGGGTCATTTGCTGACGTGTTTCCGAAACGGGGTCATTTGATGACGTGTTTCCGAGACGGGGTCATTTGATGACGTGTTTCCGAAACGGGGTCATTTGATGACGTGTTTCCGAGAATGACGTGTTTCCGAGACGGGGTTGTTTGCTGACGTATTTCCGAGACGGGGTCATTTGATGACGTGTTTTCAAAACGGGGTAATTTGATGACGTGTTTCCGAGACGGGGTCATTTGATGACGTGTTTCCGAAACGGGGTCGTTTGCTGACGTGTTTCCGAGACGGGGTCGTTTGATGACGTGTTTCTGAGATGGGGTCATTTGCTGACGTGTTTCCGAGACGGGGTCATTTGATGACGTGTTTCTGAGACGGGGTCATTTGCTGACGTGTTTCCGAGACGGGGTCATTTGATGACGTGTTTCTGAGGCGGAGGTCGTTGGATGACGTATTTCCGAGGCAGAGGTCGTTTGTTGACGTATTTCTGAGACGGAGGTCATTGGATGACGTATTTCCGAGGCAGAGGTCGTTTGCTGACGTATTTTCGAGACGGAGGTCGTTTGCTGACGTATTTCCACGACGGGGTCATTGGATGACGTATTTCCGAGGCGGAGTCGGGTCTGACTTTAGGTTGTCTGTGAACCGTAGAGTCTTGGAACTGGGGACTTTGCCGTGGTTCCGATTGGTGGTATCGCGTCCATGCCCTGCTGGCATGAGGAGGAACGCCGTTGCTGATCTCTAGGCTGTAGATGTTGCCGTCGAGATCTGACTTCCCTTTGGGAGAGTATGTTAGGAAATGTGGTTCCCTTTTCGTTTATGCCCATGGATTGTATACAGGGGTCAGTATGGACTTACCTGCAGGGCAAAAGTTTCATCATCATTTTCATTTTCATTTTTTTATTTCTTTCCGCGACGTTCTATCATTTCAGCTTTTTATATCACGAAAGTCGCGATTGTCCAATCATTTCGGCTATTTTTGTTTTTACTCACTGCTTTTTATTGCGAGTTGCCCAATCATTTCGGCTGTTTTTGTATGCATATTTTTTACTTGCCGACCTATCATTTCGGCTATTTCATATGCATTTATAGCTCGCTGACTTTTGCTGCGAGTATGGAATTTAGAATCTGATACCAATCTTAGCATCAGCATCACTGCGACTGGAATATTGCCAGGAGCGAATCATCACTTACCGTGAAAGGACTTGGAATTTGTTACCGATTTAGGCATCAACATCGCTACTACTGGAACGTTGCCAGGAGCGAATCATCATTTGCCTTTGTCGGTTCGAACAAAGGTGGCTTAGCAAACAGCGTTAATGTCCTGTTGACTAAGGCTTTTGACTTTATGAGCCGTAAGGGTCTCATAAAGATGTTTCTCCTTACGAGTCGTGAGGACGGAAACCGCAGCATACTTGCTCATGAACTTCTGTTTACAGAAGAGATTTTTCTGTATGCCGAGCACTCCATGAGCAATTATGCTGCGGTTTCGGTCCTCATGACTCGTAAGGAGAAACATCTTTATGAGACCCTTACGGCTCATAAAGTCAAAAGCGTTAGTCAACAGGACCTTAACCCTGTTTGCTAAACCACCTTTGTTCGAACCGACAAAGGCAAATGATGATTCGCTCCTGGCAACGTTCCAGTAGTAGCGATGCTGATGCCTAAATCGGTAACAAATTCCAAGTCCTTTCTCGGCAAGTGATGATTCGCTCCTGGCAATATTCCAGTCGCAGCGATGCTGATGCTAAGATTGATATCAGATTCCAAATTCCATACTCACAGCAAAAGTCAGCGAGTATAAATGCATATGAAATAGCCGAAATGATAGGGCAACTTACAACAAAATCAGCAAGTAAAAGGTATGCAGACAAAAATAGTCGAAATGATTGGGCAACTCGCAATAAAAAGCAGCGAGTAAAAAGAAAAATAGCCGAAATGATTGGGCACCGGGAAAAATAGCCGAAATGATTAGGCAATCGTGAACTTCGCGATATAAAAAGCTGAAATGATAGAGTATCGCGGAAAGAAATAAAAAAAGTTAAGGATGATGAAACTTTTGCCCTACAGGTGAGTCCATACTGGCCCCTATATACAATCCACGGGCATAAACGAAAAGGAAACCACATTTCCCCTTCAAACTCTATCAAAAGGAAACCCGATCTCAACGGCAATATCTACAGCCTAAAGATCACCATGATGTTTCTTCTCACTCCAATCGAATGCAGACGTAACGTCAACAACCGACCTCAGGGTCACAACGAAAAGGAGCCATGGCAAAGTCCCAAGTTCCATATCTCAATGACAACATCTACAGCCTAAAGATCAGCAATGGCGTTCCTCCACATTCCAGCAGGATATGGACGCAACACCACCAAACGGAGCTACGACAAAGTCCCCAGTTCCAAGACTCTACGGTTCACATACAACCTAAAGTCAAGCCCTGACACCGCAGAAAGCGGAGCAAGTCAACCCGACACCGTAGAAAACGGAGCAAGTCAAACCAGATACCGTAGAAAATGGAGCAAGTCAACCCGACACCGTAGAAAACGGAGCAAGTCAAACCTGACACCGTAGCAAGGGAGCAAGTCAACCCTGACACCGTAGATAATGGAGCAAGTCAACCCGACACCATAGAAAACAGAGCAAGTCAAACCCGAAACCGTAGAAAACGGAGCAAGTAAACCGACACTGTAGAAAACGGAGCAAGTCAAACCGATACCATAGAAAATGGAGCAAGTCAACCCTGACACCGTAGAAAACGGAGCAAGTCAACCCTGACACCGTAGAAAACGGAGCAAGTCAAACCCGACACCGTAGAAAACGGAGCAAGTCAACCCTGACACCGTAGAAAACGGAGCAAGTCAAACCGGCACCTTAGAAAACGGAGCAAGTCAACCCTGACACCGTAGAAAACGGAGCAAGTCAAACCGACACCTTAGAAAACGGAGCAAGTCAAACCGACACCGTTGCAAGCGGAGCAAGTCAACCCTGACACCGTAGAAAAAGGAGCAAGTCAACCTAACACCGTAGAAAACTGAGCAAGTCAACCCTGAAACCGTAGAAAACGGAACAAGTCAACCCGACACCGTAGAAAACGGAGCAAGTCAACCATGACACCGCAGCAAACGGAACAAGTCAACCCTGACACCGACGCAAGCGGAGCAAGTCAACACTGACACCATCGCAAGCGGAGAAAGTCAACCCCGACACCGCAACAAACGGAGCAAGTCAACCCTGACACCGTCGCAAGCGGAGCAAGTCAACCCTGACACCGCAGCAAACGGAGCAAGTCAACCCTGACACCGTCGCAAGCGGAGCAAATCAAACCTGACACCGCAGCAAGCGGAGCAAGTCAACCCTGACACCGTCGCAAGCGGAGCAAGTCAACCCTGACACCGCAGCAAACGGAGCAAGTCAACCCTGACACCGCAGCAAACGAAGCAAGTCAACCCTGACACCGCAGCAAACGAAGCAAGTTAACCCTGACACCGCAGCAACCAGAGCAAGTCAACCAATGACCTCCCCGACGGATCAACGTTCCGACTCGGAAATACGTCAACCCTTGACCCCCCCGTCGGAGCAATGCTTCGATTTGGAAACAAGTCAACTCACCAATCACTTACGAGTCATCTCGACTTGTAAGGGAGAAAATTCTCTTGCGGGATCCTTACGACTCTCAAGAGAAAGCACACTTAGGAATCCTTACGACTCCTAAGGAGAAAATACACCTACGAGATCCTCACGACTCGTTGGGAGAAAAGTCTTTATGAGACCCTCATGGTTCATAAAGTTAGAAAGTCTTGGGCAGCAGACCTGAACCTGTTTCCTAAGCCATCGCTACCCTACAAGGAGGCTAAGATGAATTGTTCCCTTACGGAAAATAAACAAATAAATAAAACAACGAGAAAAAGTCCCCAAGTGGAGCATCACGTGCCCATACGTGACATGCGCCGCGCTTAAACAAAAATAAGCTAAAACTGGGCCTCACGTGCAGACACGTGACCTTTATAAAACAAAGTATACAAATGCTTGAATAAAGCAAACAAGTTGGATAAAAAGAAACTCACGTGATAGCACGTGACACCCTTTCTGTCGGCTTAATTTGGTGGGGTCACGTGCTACACGTGATAGACTCCTATTCCCTCTAAAACAATAGAAGTAAAATCCAATTAAAAAGAACCAAAAGCTTTATTTGGAAAGTATTTCCTTGGATCTTTCTAAACAAGAAAGATTACGCTCTGTAAAGCAGAGCGCCGTTGGATTAAAGATCCAATGGTGACTAAAAATCACCAATCTACAGAAAAATTCTGTGCAAGGAAATATCTTCTTAAATTTGTTAAGAACGACAAAAGAAATATCTTCTGTAAAACAGAAGTCCTTGGATTAAAAAATCCAGCGGTGAATAAAATTCATCAAGTGATCAAAAAGATCATGTTGGTTGGTTAGAAAATCAATCAAAATCTCTCAATGAGAGATTTGCTAAATAAATTGATTCCTTTCTTTCTCCTATAAATAAGAGCAAAGAAACACACAAGGGGGATCATCAGAGAGATCATCAGAAAAAGGGAGAGACGATAAAAAGAAGAAGAGAGAAATATATAGAGAAAAGAGACAAAAAAAGAGGGAAGGAACCCTTTCAAAAACTTCAAGTAAAAGAAAAACCCGAGGTAAAAAGAAGGAGAAAAACTTTAGAATATCTCACATCTTTTCACCCCTATAAGAGTTTAACGCTTCTAAAAAGAACTTAGTTCTTCCTCTAGTTAAGATCTGCAGAAACATATCTCCCCACAAGTTGAGAATTTAATTCTCATCGGGGAGATCTTGCCATGCAGATCCAAAACCTAGAGGAAGACCTAAGTTCAGAGGATTTAATTCTCCCAAAAAGTATATAGGAATTTAATTCCTAGGAATTTAATTCCTCTGATGAAACAAAGGTTTAACCCTTCATATGAGAACTTAATTCTCCCTTATGGCAAAACTCTGCAGAAGAAGATCTCCTCACAAGTTGAGAATTTAATTCTCATCGGGGAGATTCTGTCATACAGATCCCAAACCTAAGAGGGGAAAAAACTAAGTCTTAAGAACCCAATTCTCATAAAACAATGGGCTTGAATTTCTCGAAACTCAGGATCTCCATGCATGTAAAAGGATCGTCACCCAACATGATAACAGCCGATCACGTACTCCCACGTGAGTGCCTGTGATGAACAAAAGAGAATAAGAGAAGTTGACTCACGTGATCACACGTGACCCCATAGTAGTGCTTAGCACTTAAAAAGCCAAAGGGAATAAATCAAAGGCAGTTTCCATTTTTGAGGCGCTTCACGTGCTCCCACGTGACCCAATAGCACTTAACGCTCAGAAAAGAACAAAAGAATTACTTCAAACGCCTCACGTGACCCCACGTGAGCACCTCTGAATTTTAGTGTTTAACACCATTTTGTACACATCACGTGGGAGCACGTGAGCGCTATGAAGGGCTAACATTAGCCAGAATTAGATCAAATGTTCTAAGGACCATCAATTGAGCCTTTCATGCTCGGGGTTTCCAAAGCCGATCTCAAGACAGCTAATAAGCTCCCAACAGATGACATCTAAACTGATGTTCATCCCACTTCCCAAAATTGGGACATTGGTTCAAGGGTACATTTCTTCATACCTCTGATACATGTCGTTGTAATCCTTCAACGTCTTCAGAGAGATGGAGGGTCCTAATAACCAACAACTTTTGGCGCATCCCAAAACTGGTTAACCAGAACCTTAGACCGTAATGTCCTTAAACTAACTATGGACCGCAACGTCCCTAAACTAAACCCTATAGACTATGACATCTTTAAACTCATGGACTATGATGTCTTAAACTTTATGAACTGTGAGGTCCTTAAACTCATAGACTATGATGTCTTTAAACTTTACAGACTATGATATCTTTAAAACTCCATGAACTATGATGTCCTTACACTATTGGACCGCAATGTCCCTAAACTAAAACAATAGAGTCCAAATGCTCTTTTGTTGGATCTAAATGATCCCTGTTAAGTAGATCTTAGTTTAGAAATTAGACTAACGTATCCTTAACAAACATTTAGGCTGATCTTACTCTCAAACGAAATTAACGATCCTTAAACCCACTGGACCGCAATGCCCCTAAACTAACACAACAGAGCCCATATGCTCTTTTGTTGGATCTAAATGATCCCAAAACCCTATTAAGTAGATTTTAGTCTAAAATTAGACTAACGTATCCTTAACTAACATTTATGTTGATCTTTATCTCAAACGAGACTAACGATCCTTAAACCCAACCCAAACCCAAATCTAAGAGAATACAGATTTAGACTAATCCACGCCCTACGGGCGACAACATAAATTAGTCTCTGTATACAATCCATGGGCAACCAAAAACAAAACAAACACACACAACACGAAGTGACCTTCTGGAGCAGGAGAAAGTGGTTACCGCGATGCGGTAATATAATTACTATAGGGGCTTGCGCCTGCAGGGAAGAGCGTCCCCACAATCAAAACCCCCTCACTATGAGGGGAAATCTGACGAAGTCTGTTACATCGGCCGCATCCGTCTAAACCTTCGATACATGGTGCCATAAATTAAGTTGGCATCTTCGGAGAGGTGGATGGATAAAACCAAATAGCATCTGCCCCCAAATTCAGGCTAGACGACCTACGCGGTTTCATCTCTGTTTTCGGCGGTAAACAGATTCTGGCACGCCCGGTGGGACCTTTTCCTCTTTCCATTCCACACTTCGTGTGTTTTGTTTCGCGAATGAATCGCGGTTTGTTATAGTTGCCCCTGGATTCGAGCTACTAAGATTAGGTGTCTTGCTCCGTACAGAAAACAGAAGATAAATGGCTTTCAACTGCACCAACTGCAACAACGGCAACAACTCCCACTCCATCCTTGCTGGAGGAGTGACCTATGGGCCTCAAGCGGCCTCCATTTTCATGATGCCAGTAGAACAGGTGACGCAAGTCACCACTGGGCTGTTCTTTGGGACCATGCTCCCACCCATGAGCCTCAATGCCCCAGTGCCGTAGCAAGAAGCTCCGAAGAAGTCGGTCTTCGATCGGCTTACGACTACTACGGCCCCTCTCAACGGGTCGCCCAAATCCAACGCCTCAGTCTTTAAAAGACTGGGCCAAAACTCCAATTGGCCCGTGAAGAAGCCCGCGATACCTGAGGGGGTTATCCCGAAACGGATAGCCATCCCTCTTCCAGTAAATGAAGTCACCAGAGAGACTTCTCCTGCTAAGGGATCGGTCTTCGCTAGACTGTTCGCTCCAACTCCTGCTTTAGGCGAAGTCACCAAGGCTGCTTCCCCTGCTCGAAAGTCCACCTTCGACAGGTTGGCCATCTCCATTCAACGGACGTCAGTTTTCAATAGGCTGGCACCAACGGCAACCCTCCACCAGAGCAGGGGGCATGATGAAGCCACCCCCATAGCTGAAACAATACCATTTGCAAGGCATGCTTGATGTCGCCATTGGGGCCGAGTGAGGAAAGCTGGGGGCGGTTCCCCTTCTGGACTGACTCCGCCAGCTCCAACGGTGGAGCTCCAACGGTGGAAGTCAATGCTGCCGTTCCAACTGGGAACAGCTTTGAACCACTTAGGAGGGTGCGCAAAAACTCTCCAACTGCTGTATTAAAAAGGTCTCCTCCACCTGTGGAGAGCGCTACAAAGGCAAAGCTGGAGCAGCCCCTTTAGCGGCCGTCCTCTAAAATTCACAAGGTCTGGCGACAGGTCCAAGACTCGGTGATCAACCAAGACTACTCCCGCCGACCGAAAAAGATGAAAGTTTGGCAAGAGAAGGACCACCTTGTCGTACCACAAAAGGTATCGTCTACTTCGGTGCCCGCTGCAACGGCCCCCTCAACTTCGACCGCTCACAAAAGAAGAAGGCCGGAGAAAATCCCCGTGTCTGCGACGAATCTAAAGGGCACTGAACCTAAACGCCCCATGTCTGGGGGCATGGTGGTGCACACTGTTTAAATGGCTTTCGGAAAAAAGGGAAGCCGTGCTTCTACGGGTCATCGACCGCTCACACGATCAGTGACAAAGGTTCAGGAGCAACAATAGCAAAAGCTCCAGGAGATGCTAACAACTATGACTGCACTCACCGGGCCTAAACCAAGCCCGGAGACATCGTCGTAGCAGCGCCAAGAACCGAAAACTGGTGCCGAATTCCTCCGAAGAATGCTCGAAAGGAAAGACAAAGAGGCCGCGGAACAAGCGGCTAACATAAAACAAATGGCACTTTTATTCCAAGATATGGTCGGGAAGATGATACAGCCGGATCCTCCAGCTGAAGACCCCCCGATTATCCTTGAAGACGACAGAGGGGAGACATCGAACCCTTTTCCGGCTTGTTCAGCAGCTAAGGAAGAGACCATCTCCAAAGCCGCCATGAATGACTATATCTCTCAACAGATACGAGCTTATTAGGCGAGCAAAGCGGCCGGCCAAATTGTTAAGACTGGACGACCCAATCCGGGTTGGTACGATCAGATAAAGTACCCGCCGGGATACACGATCCCTAAATTCCATGTTAGTTATATGTATGCCCTAGAGGCCATTACTGTACATATGATGTATATTGTAGTGGATGCTTGGACATATATAGGGAGGACTTTTTTGCTCGACATGATAGTATGCTATCTGGTTGCTCTTTATCTTAACATGTATTCTGATTGTCTCTATGTTACATGTTGATAAAGCCCTTAGGATGTGTACTTCACTACCAGGACTATGATGTAGATTATACTAGTGGGGACAGTGTAGTCGCCAAGTACATCCTTCAAATGTTCATAGTCGTGGGAGTACCGAGACAGGGCATCGATACTCCAGAGTAGACTAGCGTATTCGCTTCTTGACCCATATGATGGGCGATGGATGATCCCATATCCATTGGTGTTTGACATCAGAGAAGGTATACGGGTGCTCAGTGGAGACCGGGTACACTGGAAGGACTCGCCGAGAACTCTCAGATGGTATTATACCTCACGTCAGATGGCAGTTCTCTGGTGACACTGGTACAGGTTAGTCTGTAGACCCGAGATCGTCATAGAGTCTTGTGTGATTCCCACTGTGCTTTGATTTCCATCATACCACGTCCAAGAGGGCGTGCAAAAAGGTGGCTTTTGGGTACAGTCCCGAATCACATAGAGGCAATGAGCGATAGGAGGGGTTTCGTCTCTCTCGGTATAGGGAGTTGATGTTGCGCTGTGTTCGATTGGCTATAACTGGAAATCCATGGCCGGGGTTGTTGAGATTTACTGATAAGTGTTATCAGTAGTTTCTCGAATCGTTATAGACCTCATATCGACACGACTTATCAAACTACTGGGGTCTGACGTTTACCACCCCTAGGCGAGATATGCGACATATCAGACGAAGAGACCGGACTGTACGGGAGTGTTACTGATTGGATTCGCAGGAGAATATACAGGCTTGCTTGTTGATCTTCTGATCGCTCAATACCTGGGTGGCTGTTACGTTTAGCTGACCGCTTGCAGCTTGTGGGTGTTTGATATGATCATCATCTACTTACGGCGTATTGACGATTCTTTAGAGTCCTACACAGAGGTTTCTTGGCTCAGGCAAAACGGAGTAGGAGCACATATGCGATATGTGCATGAACGAGGATAATGCGATATAAGATATCGTATTCTATTCTCGCGATATTTGATATCAACCGGGTCATTGGATCAAGTGTTGATTCGATGAATCGGTACAGATATATATTAGTCGGTTATTTGAGAAATAGCCGGATTGTCGGATCAAGTGTTGATTCGATAATTTAATGTATAATTATATATGTGATATATTACATTACATTATCTAATATTGGCTCGCTTTATTGATTCATTTTCTCACCGGGTAATACATTGATATATATGCGATATATGTTAATTATATTATTTTCTTTTGTTACAAAAATATATTATATATGTGATATATAATATTGTAACAAGTTATGATTACTAATGCAACATGATTAGTGGAGATTAAACATGGTTAGGGTTTGATTTGGGTTAGCTTATTCATGAAGCTTCTAGAAGCTTTTCTTTTGTTTCTTGCAAAGATATTATTGTTGATATTTTGTGAGATATTTCCAAACCCAACCCACACCCTTTAACCCTAGTTAACTCTCTACAATGGTTAATTCTTTCTTGACTTAACCATGATTGCATTTGTAATTATAATAACTCTTTATTATTCATCACAAAAGAATTATTCATTCATCTTCTTCTTCCTCCTTGCAAAGCTTTCTAGCTTTGAGTTTTGTGATGAATTAGTATGAGATTATGATAATAAAATAGAGCATAAATCCTACTTCATCATCCTCATCTAATCTAGCAAATTATATTAGGGTGTTCACTTGATTAGTGAGAGAGAGCTTGTGTTAAAGAAACTTCAAGGTAGATCATCTTAGTTATCGAAGATCGGAAGCAAGCTTGCATCTTTCTCTTCGTGGAGCCTCTCTAGAGTCCGGATACTCAATGATCGCAGTGAAGGGACCTCAACACGGACCTTTTGAAGTGAAGGACCGGACTACAAAGGTTGTAATCCCAAACTCTTAGAAGTAAAGTTGTTTACTTGCTATATGTTTCGCCTAATCTCTAGTCTAAGATCTTGGTTAGGTTTGTTCGGCACGTCTAAATTTTAAATCGGGCATGTTTAATGTCTTGTAGAACTTTGTGAGAGTGCCTAGTAACCCTACAGTGGTATCAGAGCCAAGTTAGAGCTTTAGGCGAAGTCTAGACGAAATTTAGAGTCCGATCGAACTCCGAATACCCGATAAAACCTAGTTTCTGGAAAAAATTTCAAAAATTGACATTTTTCATATTAAAAATACTCAGAAAATTAAGCAGGGAAATCTAAGAAATACTGTGAAGTACGGACCACCAATTCATTCACCAGACCGCGGAACCGCGGCCAAACCTAGTGTTTGGCGGCGGTTCCGCGGCCAAAATTTTGAATTGGTGTCTGGTTTTTCAGGTATTTGTTCTTGGGTCCTTTTTCATAGTTCTGGGAATTTTTAATTCTACTCATGTGTTGAGCCTTCTGGGAATTATTGGGAACTCGTTAATTCGATCGGAAAGTTTAACTTCGTTTATTTTTTCCGGGTAATTTAGAACGTGTTAAAAAGTTCGAACGGATATCAATAACTCTCCTTTTTCCTTGCCGGAAAATTTCCAAGTGTTGGATTTTTCCGTAGTTTAAGAACGTTCTTAGTCGTGCAAGTAACGCGGTGGATCCTCTAGAAGAACACAAACCTTAACTCGATTATGTGACCATCTGAACCGTCTCTAAACCTTAGGGTTTGTGGCAGTACGGCGTTGCCACATGTGAGACGTTGGTTTGACCCTTCTACGGCTGGACCATTGGTACGGTGGCATGTGATGGATGCTTTTAAACTCCGCTCAAGTGTTGGGCCATTTGGGAAATCTTGGGTGTTTGTTTATTCGATCGGAAAGTTTAACATTGTCTATTTATCTGGAATGTGATACAATATTTAGAATCCACAAGTAGTTATGAGATAACTAATTTGAATGTTATAAATCTAGCAGTTCAGTCTCAGATGATCGGTTGCCATGGGATTTTGATGCGATCAAAAGTCCGTCGCAATCACGTAGCGTACGCGGATACTCGCCGGGTAAACTTAATAGACAGCCACGCCCTATAGCCCCGACCAAGTGACTGTAGGAGAACCCCGTCACCAAAAGCATCCGTTCGGGTGCTCGCGGCAGCGGTGTTCCGCCTTAGTGCACTTTGTCGACGGCATCCGGGGGTGCGGCCGTCTACTAAAGTTTGCGACGAGCATTCGATCAGGATGTCGGGAATCTTGTTGAATTGCCCGACTTGATATTGAAAAGAGTTTTCGATAATGAGACTAAAAGCGGGGTTTATAGTTGTTAGGCATGAGATGTCTAAGGAATTCATTTGGTTAGGCATGCGATGTCTAAGGAGGTTGCGGATTCCAACTGTTGTAGTTTTACACTTTCTTTTCTCTGACCGTAAGTGTAGTATGTAGTTGTATCGCCGGTTTTCGTTGCTATACATCAACGACAATCGGTGTATGCATACTTACTTACGTTGATGATATGAGATATTATGTGTTGCTGTGATATGTTATATTGGATCGTCGTGTTTGAATAGCCGGGGTTTTTATGTGAGATGAGAGTTTTTCATTTTCATTCATGTAAAATTCATTTGTATGTAATATTCTTTTATTGGGGCACTTCCGGGCTGAGGATGATGTCACCATTGTATATTATTTACTTTTCCACATTAGGATAGACCCAAGGCGGGGAGCACAAGTAACCAGGTTCTAGGGTCCAGTGGGAGACCATCTCGAGGAGTCGAGATTGGATCTCCTAACTCTAGAATTGGCAGGCTTACTTGCCGCTCTCGTAGGGGTCTAGGGATGTGGGTTTGGCTATTCATCACGACCGTGGAATCCGTGTTTTATACAGGCTCGTATTAAAAACACGGACCTCCTAGTATATCTAATATTTCATATATGTTCTTCTGCTGCCATGTTCTGTGAAGAGATCATATTACTGCCTGAGACGAATGTTTATATTATATATATGAGATATATATTATATATTGTTGATTTCGTTTCATATCTGATACTTGTGAAGCATATTAAAATGGGACTTCATTAATGAGATTAATGAAACTAAAAGAAACCTAAGATGTTGCAGAAACTTGTTTAAAAAACTGGTAGCTCTAGTTCTTGCTTTGTATAGTGGTGTTCCTTGTAGAACATCCAGCACCTTATTCGATAAGGAAAGAGTCGAGATCCCTTCACCGGGAGTGATCTCTTTAGCGAAACTAGCAGATGCTGCATACTCGGTTTGTCTTTTGATTGCTTCTATAGTTTTTGCTTTGCATAGTGATATTTATGAAATATCCTGCACCTTATTCGATGAGGAAAGAGCCGACGATCCCTTCACCGGGAGTGACCTCTTTAGCAAAACTAGAAAATGCCTCAAAAACATTCCTTTTAAAAATCACTCGATTCTACAACGATATCAAGTTCATTACGCAAAGGGTTTTCTTAAAAACCTGTCGTAGCCCTCCGTCATTTCAGATAAGTGATAGTAAGTATTCGTGCTGCGTTTGTTGGCCTCCATCAAGGCGTAGTGTGCGGTAGCTAACTAGTATTTATCTGCTTATGCATATGATGCAGATTGGATTAGGGTAGTCGTACGGCCTTGTTGACCTCCGTCAAGGGTCGTGCGGGTGGGTTTAATTCAATCAGGAAATGACGGGTAGAACTTGACTAGCAGCCTATGGTTTGTTGACCTCCGTCAAGATCATAGGACGCTAGGGGTAAAATATTATCGGGGATTTCAAGTGTTGAAATTTGCAATGATATTGCATACCTTCTATGAGATAGTTGGATCCCGATACCCGCTGCGAGTAAGAGTTACTCCTGAGAGAATTTTACACATTACAATTAGCCGATCAAGTAGGTGTCTATAATGGTATCAACGGGGTTACGCCCCTGGGAAAATGAGGTTTACTTTAATTAGGTCCGTGCGAAAGCACGGGGAACCTCCCTCAAAGTACTGACACTGGCCTGGCTGAAAGATTGGCGAACTTATAGGGTGTAATTAATCCCGGCTAGTCTTTCCTTTTAGGGTTTGAAGGAAGATTTGATTAAAACAGTGGGAGACATCCTGATTAGGTATATTAATAACCAATCTAATCTTGCAAGAGCATACACTGAGTGTTTTCTTCTCTCTCTCTCCAGGTAGCGACCATGTCATGCCTTAATCAAGATAATAATACAGATGTATTGACCGAACCCGCTTGTTATACTGAGCTGGGGAACGTTGGTCCCGCTCCAAACTTATAATTGTAATAAGACAGAGCAGGAAATAGGGGATTACCAGAATTCCCGTGCCGCCCAAACGAAGAAAGAGCATGCTGATGCATCTTCTTCGGGTGTGTTCATTACACAGAACTGTTTCTCAATATCCTTTACGTCCTGGGTATTTGATACCGGATCAGGATCCCACATATGTAATTTGTTACATGGGCTATAGAAAGGTAGAGAACTGAGAACGGGTGATAAGTTTCATGAGATAGAAACGGTGAAAGTGTTGCAGCCAAGTCTGTTGGCAGTTATCACCCTGTATTATCAGAATACATTGATTCTGAACGAATGTTAGTAGATACCGAACATGTTATACAACATCATATCAGTATCTTTATTTAATAAAGGAGGATATAATTTTGTATTGATGGATAATGTTTTGAACATTTTCTATATCAAGAGTTGATCGGTTCAGGAACGTTATCTAAAAGCATAGACGTTCTAAATCAAACTACAGTTCTTAGTATACAAAACACACACAAAAGGAAGAGTTCAGAAATGAATGAATCCTTCTTGAGGTATTGTAGACTAGGTCATATCAATGTGACCCGACTAGCTGAAGTTATATTTAGATGCATATTTAAATTAGTTTGAATTTACATTTTGTGAAACTTGCCGGTCATGTCACAAAGATAAGATGACCATAGCTCTGTTTATTGGAAACAGAGAAAGAGTTAGTGAACTCTTGGGATTGATACATGATGATGTATGTAAGGTCCCCTGTCTACATATGTCAGGACTGATTCTTTGTACTTCATTACATTCACTATTTATCTCTCAAGATTCGGACATATGTTCCTGTTGAAACACAAGTCTGAACCTTTTGAGAAATTCAATGAATATAAGTTAGAAGTAGAGAACCAAAACGGGTAAAAGTATTATGTCCTTTAATAAGATCAAGGAGGAGAATACTAGAGCATGGAATTCCTGGACTATTCTAAAGGAGAATGAGATTCTCTCTCAGCATTACTCCTCCGTATACACCATAGCACGATGGTATATCGGGACGGAGCAATAGCACCCTATGTGATATGGTGTGCTCTATGATGAGTACTACTGAGTTTCCTATTTCCTTTTGGGAGTTATGCACTTGAGAAGCTGCATACCTATTGAATAGAGTTCAAATCAAATTAGTTGCCTACCACTTCATATATGATATGGAATGGGAAGAGCCCATATCTTAAGTAAGTTAAGATTTGGGGTTGTCCGGCCTATGTCTAAAAAGCAAAATCCGGACAAGCTCGAGGCAAAGTCAGATCTGTGAAAGTTTGTTGGATATCCCAAGCATACGCAAGGGAATATCTTCTACCTAACCGAGAAACAAAAGATGTTTTGTTTCTCAGCATGCCACCTTTGTGAAAGAGAATTTTTTGTGGAAAAATTAGTTGTCATGAGGTAGAACTGGAAGGAGTTCCAGCTATACAAACTACAACAGATGATTTGGTAGAACCAAAGGATTCAATAGATTCTAACGAACCTCGGTCTCTCCGCCGATCTAGTATGGTTCCTCACCCACCTGAGAGATACTTCGGTTTCTCTATGACAGTGGGAGCGAGGATTGCATCATGAGATGATGACCCAACTTGTTTCGAGCAGGCCATCAGGAGTAGGACTCTGTAAGAATGGCTGGATGCTTAGCAATCTGAGATGGAATCCTTATACACCAACAAAGTATGGACTTTGGTTGCTTTATCTGAAGCGTTAAATCCCCATCAGGAGCAAGTATATCTTGAGAAGATTACTTGGTGTACATGGAAAAGTTGAGACTTTCAAAGCTATGCTTAAGTCCATCCAGATCCTACTTGCCACTGCTACATACCATGACTACGATATCTGGCGGTTGGGTGTCATGACTGCTTTTCTAAATGATGTTTTGGGAAAGAGCGTCTATAAGTACACGGCCAGAGAGCTTCGTAGATAGTGGGAGCAGCGGAAACGTGTGCAAGATGTTTTATGCGATAAATCAGGCATCGCGGAGTTGGAACGTCTGTTTTGATGCGGTAGTCAAAGTGTTTGATTTCATCAAAATGGTAGATGAACCTTGTATATACAAATAGGTAGTAGGGAGTATGGTGGTGATCCTCGTAGAGTACATGGATGACATACTCTTGATAGGGAAAGGAGTTTCCTATGCTCCGCTCGGTCAATCTCCGCTTATCACAAGGATTCTCCATATAGGATCAAAGCGATACCTCATGAATCCTGGGTTTTGGATCTATGAGATAGATCTAATTGGATGTTAGGATTCTCACTAGTTGTAGTGAGATGGTATCAATCGATCCTGGGGAGAATCACTGGAATAGTTCCAGGGTGGTAAGGTCGACTGAATGTTAGTCGCAGGTATTGTCTTTACCCTCAGTGGAGGGACGGTATGTTGGAAGAGTTCCAAGCTAGATACCGTGACTTACTAGATGATTAAAGGCAAGATACATCGTTACCAAGGATGCTACCAAAGAGGCAGTCTGGATATATATAAGTTCATGAGATGAACTTTGTTCCAACCATTGTGTGACAATGGAGTTATGGCTTATGCCAAGAAACCCCCGTCCCTTCAGAGATCCAGATATAACTCTTAGGCAGTATCACCTGATCATGGAGATGGTTGATCTCCAAGGAGATCGAGGTTAGGAGAGTAGACACAGAGGGCAACAGCGCGGATCCACTCACAAAGGCCTTTTTCCCAGTAGAGACTTTTATGGGATGGTTGAGTATGAGATACTTCAACCACAGCTAATTGTTGCGTATGTGATACCACAACAGATGGCCCTAGTGCAAGTGGGAGATTGTTAGTTATATGTATGCCCTAGAGGCCATTACTGTACATATGATGTATATTGTAGTGGATTCTTGGACATATATAGGGAGGACTTTCTTGCTCGACATGATAATATGCTATCTGGTTGCTCTTTATCTTAACATGTACTCTGATTGTCTCTATGTTACATGTTGATAAAGGCCTTAGGATGTGTACTTGACTACCAGGACTATGATGTAGATCATATTAGTAGGGACAGTGTAGTCGCCAAGTACATCCTTCAAATATTCCTAGTCATGGGAGTACCGAGATAGGGCATCGATACTCCAGAGTAGACTAGCATATGCGCTTCTTGACCCATATGATGGGTGATGGATGATCCCATATCCATTGGTGTTTGACATCAGAGAATGTATACGAGTGCTCAGTGGAGACCGGGTACACTGGACGGACTCGCCGAGAACTCCCAGATGGTATTATACCTCACGTCAGATGGCAGTTCTCTGGTGACACTGGTACAGGTTAGTCTGTAGACCCGAGATCGTTATAGAGTCTTGTGTGATTCCCACTGTGCTTTGATTTCCATCATACCACGTCCAAGAGGGCGTGCAAAAAGATGGCTTTTGGGTACAGTCCCGAATCACATGGAGGCAATGAGCGATAGGAGGGGTTTCGTCTCTCCCGGTATAGGGAGTTGATGTTGCGCTGTGTTCGATTGGCTATAACTGGAAATACCTGGCCAGGGTTGTTGAGATTTACTGGTAAGTGTTATCAGTAGTTTCTCGAACCGTTATAGACCTCATATTGACACGACTTATCAAACTACTGGGGTCTGACGTTTACCACCCCTAGGCGAGATATGCGACATATCAGACGAAGAGACCGGACTGTACGGGAGTGTTACTGATTGGATTCGCAGGAGAATGTACAGGCTTGCTTGTTGATCTTCTGATCGCTCAATACCTGAGTGGCTGTTACGTTTAGCTGACGCTTGCAGCTTGTGGGTGTTTGATATGATTATCACCTACTGCCGGCGTATTGACGATTCTTTAGAGTCCTACACAGAGGTTTCTTGGCTCAGGCAAAACGGAGTAGGAGTACATATGTGATATGTGCATGAACGAGGATAATGCGATATGAGATACCGTATTCTATTCTCGCGATATTTGATATCAGCCGGGTCATCGGATCAAGTGTTGATTCGATGAATCGGTACAGATATATATTAGTCGGTTATTTGAGAAATAGCCGGATTGTCGGATCAAGTGTTGATTCGATAATTTAATGTATAATTATATATGTGATATATTACATTACATTATCTAATATTGGCTCGCTTTATTGATTCATTTTCTCACCGGGTAATACATTGATATATATGCGATATATGTTAATTGTATTATTTTCTTTTGTTACAAAAATATATTATATATGTGATATATAATATTGTAACAAGTTATGATTACTAATGCAACATGATTAGTGGAGATTAAACATGGTTAGGGTTTGATTTGGGTTAGCTTATTCATGAAGCTTCTAGAAGCTTTTCTTTTGTTTCTTGCAAAGATATTATGGTTGATATTTTGTGAGATATTTTCAAACCCAACCCACACCCTTTAACCCTAGTTAACTCTCTAAAATGGTTAAGTCTTTCTTGACTTAACTGATTGCATTTGTAATTATAATAACTCTTTATTATTCATTACAAAAGAATTATTCATTCATCTTCTTCTTCCTCCTTGCAAAGCTTTCTAGCTTTGAGTTTTGTGATGAATTAGTGTGAGATTATGATAATAAAAGAGAGCATAAATCCTACTTCATCATCCTCATCTAATCTAGCCAATTATATTAGGGCGTTCACTTGATTAGTGAGTGAGAGCTTGTGTTAAAGAAACTTCAAGGTAGATCATCTTAGTTATCGAAGATCGGAAGCAAGCTTGCATCTTTCTCTTCGTGGAGCCTCTCCAGAGTCCAGATACTCAATGATCGCAACGAAGGGACCTCAACACGGAGCTTTTAAAGTGAAGGACCGGACTACAAAGGTTGTAATCCCAAACTCTTAGAAGTAAAGTTGTTTACTTGCTATATGTTTCGCCTAATCTCTAGTCTAAGATCTTGGTTAGGGTTGTTCGGCACGTCTAAATTTTAAATCGGGCATTTTTGATGCCTTGTAGAACCTTGTGAGAGTGCATAGTAACCCTACATTCCATGTATATAAAAGGACGGGGAATCCACACCAACACGTTGCTCAATTCAAGTCTTTGTTCGGCAACACCGGAGGTGATGATAAGTTACTACTTCGCCAATTCGTTGGCAGCTTGTCGGAGACAGCATTTGAGTGGTATTCCGAGCTCCCGAATGACTCTGTCAAGACATTTACAGAAATGGAGCTACTGTTTACACAAAGATTCGCAAGCGCTAGCGAGCACACCCCGATCACCACACTAATTAACGCCAGGGTGAAGCCAGGCAAAACATGGGTTCAGTACGCGATACGGTGGTGGAACCTATGGTCAAAGTGCGAACAACGCATAGAAGAGTCTCCTGCAGTAGGCATGTTCGTGGGTACCCTCAATCCGCAGGCGAACATATCCCAGTTCATGATGTTTTTCAAGCCGACTACCTTCCAGGCCTTGATTGACAATCTGGCCCAAATAGATCAGATGGGCCATAGACCGTCTTTCTCGAAGATGGAGCCTCAAAACAAAAAGGGGAAAGGGAAAGCGACTTTCGTCACCAATGCTCAACAGCAATCCAGTGGTTCAAAATCAACTGATCGCCATAGCAATAGACAACGATTCTTCAACGAGAAGCTAAAACGCCCTTATTCGTTTCCCTAGGATAAAACGAGGAGACTATTCGAGCTGGCAATGCGCAACAGGCTCATCAATCTGCCAGATCCAAGACGTCCGCTGAAGCCAGGCGATGCCAACAATCCTAATTACTGCCCCTACCATTGAGCAGTAAGCCATCCAATCGAGGATTGCTTCATCTTCAAAGGCTGGATTGAGGAACAATACCAACAGGGAAAATTCGCGTTGTCTGAGAATTGGAAAGTGAGCATGCCCCAGCTACATGCTCCGAAAAAGATGGAAATGCCGGGGGCATCATGCTCTTTTATGGAAGAAACTCCATGGGAGGTCGCTCTTTCAGCCAGAACGAAAATAATGCTGAAAAATCTCTAAGCATGTCCGGCGATTAGGTGGAAGAACCCGTTGGAGCCCGAGATTATTGAAGGGATTCTAATGCCACGCCCAACGCTGAAAATTGGTGAAAGTGGACAAAATATTCATGCCAAGCCTCCAAAGTCTTTAAAGAAAAAGAAGAAGGCCAAGAAGCCCGTTCGGCCCGAAGACAGCCGTACAGGTCTGCAGAAATACATCGATGCGCTGGAAGAATATAACCAGAAGGCATAGACTCCAATCACGTTGGATGAATTCTTTAAGCATATTCTTGAAAATGAAGCCGATGACGTTGATGAAGGAGACGATTCTTCAGATGAGCTGGAGGATTATGTGGCAAGCTGCAACATGATCTCTCGCTCATCAATAAATGGCTAAGAAGCTCCTGATGCAGAGAAACTGGGGGCAGATCTAGAACCGGAATCAAAATCCCTGGAGCCATCGGATGAATTGATTGATAGACTGTTGAGCGAAGCCCTTCAGAAAAGCAAATCTGACCGAGAGCGTGAGATGGCCATATATGAAAGGGCCAAGCATCAGCGTCACGTTGAGGAAGCTCCGGTATTGGGAATCCATAGAACACCCCAACCGGATGGAAGCACTCTCGCCGCCAGCAAAAGCAGGTTTAAGATAAGAAAGCCGTTCGCTAAAGCCCTGTCGATGGGAATGAAGTTGCCACCTTTCAAAGAAAACATTTCAGAAAATACGCTCCCCGACGAACTAGTTGCACATTCAAACTACTGCTTATACCATCAGAGGATCACACACCCTACCGAGGAATGCATGGCCTTTAAAAATTGGTGGCGGGGATACGTTGCTCATCGACAGCATTTCAAGTGGATGATGCGCCAAACTCGTCGGGAGCAAAGAAGCGCGACCGATGAGCACAAAAGAATCGCCGGTAACTGTCACATGGTTGATTCTTGGGGATCGCTAGTTCTCACCTTCGAGAGCGATTCTGATGAAGAAATAGCCCTCAGCCCTCTCTTCAAGGAATCCATCTCCGAAACAGAAGAGATGAAGACCTGCGAGAACATTCAGCTGCGTAATCGCACGTTACCCGAAAAGAATCTTGAACCCACAAACAAGGGATCGAACAAAAAATATAAGGGGAAAGAAAAATTCCCTGAAGATATCACCCTCAATGACCGAGTCGTCGAAGAGCTGGCAGCCAAGGACCCGCCCAAGAAAAACAAGGTGGATTACAACGTTCTGGCACACCTGAGGAAGATACCCTCGCAGCTAAGCATTCTAGATACCCTTCTTCTATCTAAAGAGGCAAGAGATTCTTTGATTAAGGCACTACAAGAGCCTGAGCAGTTCCAAGTTTTCCTTGCCGAAGAAAAGATGAAGGACGAGCTGGAAGAAGTGCACACCGCTGATATTACTTTCGGCGATGAAGATCTTCTCCTCGGAACGTGCGAGCACAACCGTCCCTTGTATGTCACCGAATACTGCCATGATATCAAGATAGGGAAGATCTTAATTGACAACGGGTCCTCTGTCAACCTCCTAAATGCGAGGGTGCTAAAAGAAATCTGCATGAGCGTTCAACAGCTCGCTAGGGATAAAATCACTATCTTCAGGTTCGACTCCCAGTCATCACGGACGCTCGGGTCCGTGATACTGACGTTATGCTTTGGGCTGCTCGTCACTGACATCAAATTTTATATCATTGACGCCAAGACTTGCTACAACGCTTTGCTCGGCAGGCCTTGGTTACACGAGTACAACATCATCCCTTCTACATAACATCAGTGTATGAAGTACTTCAAAGATGGTCTTGAGTATACCGTGACGGGGAACTGAACCCATTCTTCGTAAACGAAGTCCGCAAATATGAGGATGCAAAGTATTTCCTGCCAGACTTTGAAGACACAGAAAGATGCCGTAAGTCGGAGAATAAGCAGAAAGCTATCACCACTATTCCGGTCTTTGGGAGCGATACCGAAGAGGAAGAAGAAATAGTTTATTCAGAGCCACCCTAAGGTAGCAAGCCGGGACCACCTACCCCTATTCTAGTCTTTGGTAGCGACTCTGAAGACGAAGTTAACGCAGTGTTCTCGGTTCGGCCATCGATACAGACCCTCACTAGAGAAGATCAAAACTTGCAAATCGCTATGGTTCTACGACAGCACTATAAAGAGCATGATATGCTCGAAATATATAGTGTGCAAGAGCTGCAAACATTCTATGTCCCTTCCAGACGAAAAGATGAAAAGGCGATCCTCTTCTATCGATCCACGGAGACTAAAGTGGAGAGAGAAATCTGGCATGGTGCCGATTCAGCACTTGACAAGCTCCAGCCCATCCGTCTGCCTAGATACTACACAGAAGGATTAAAAAGGCTGTTGAGGCGCCAAGGTGTACCTTTTAAGCAGACCGCGCGACAGGCCCAATTCTACAACAGGATCTGGAACGTCCCGGTACTCAGCGAAAATTGCCCAACGGAAAAATGGAAGTGAACGGGCTTGGATATATCCAGTCCAAGAAACGGGAGTAGTTCCATGGCTGCCATGTTATAAAAGTCCTAGACACTGACGCTGAGCCAGAATGCGGCCCTGCCATAAAAATACCGAGTCCGTCGTTTGAAGAACAGATGGACAAGCTAGTATGGGAAGCGAGTCAGAAGGTCCGGGACGACCACAGCTGCGAAATGGCAATTTACAAGAAAGCCAGGACGCAGCGCCTCCTTCAGCAGGCTATGGAGAATGACGATACCCTTCTTCGCCAGCCCGTCATACCGAAGACTCGACGCTGAGGCAAAAACAAACTGAAGAACGGAAAAAATGTTCGACAACAGCAAAGAAGGTCCAAGAAGCCACATGATCAAGAATTGGGCAGCCGGGATCCGTCTCTTATAAAGAAAATGGGTTGAGCATATTCTTTTCTCCAAGACAAGACAAGAAAGATATTCGATCTTGTCATGAAATATCAAATGATTACGCTCCCAGAGTCCAAACACCCCGAACAAGCAGACGAGGTCTTTCACCCGGATTATTGCTCCTATCACCGAGCGATAGGACATCCTCTCGAAGACTGCTTCACATTAAAAAACTGGGTAGAAGACCAGTATCAGCAAGGCAGGTTTGCTCTATCCAGCAGTTGGAGGGTAACCCTACCACAAAAGGATGTACCGAAAGCCACGTATATGGCAAGAGTAGAACCGGATCAACATCGGTCTTGGAAACGATCTCGTACCTGCCACGTGATAACGCTTTCAGAAGAAGGAGTGCCAGAGGACATAGATGGCCTCTCCTGGTGCTTCGAAAATAAGGATGAAGATAAGTTGATCTCAGAATTCCCACCGGCGCTAAAAGAATTGGAAGATGGAATACACACTACTGCGGACAACCTGAGAAAAATCGACTTGGGGACTGCAAATGACCTGCGGCCTACGTTCGTCAGTGAGCTGCTGTCTAAAGAGCAGGTGGCTACGCTAAAGGACGTACTTATACAATATAAAGACTGCTTCGCATGAAATTATTCAGAAATGTCGGACTAGATCCAGAAGTAGCTGGGCACAAATTGGCGATATCTCCGGATATCAAGCCAGTCAAACAAGCGCCAAGAAGAATGCGGCTCGAACTTGAAATGAGCATCAACACCGAGGTCAAGAAGCTAATCGACTCTGGCTTCATCCAAGAAGTGCAATACCTCGACTGGATTGCTAACATCGTCCCAGTGATGAAGAAGAATGGGACGGTGCGCATCTGGGTGGACTTTCGGGACCTTAACAAAGCCTGTCCGAAAGATGATTTTCCCTTACCGGTTACCGAGTTGATGATAGACAACACGTCCACTCACGAAGTCTTCTCCTTTATGGACGGCTCGTCAGGATACAATCAAATAAAGATGCATCCTGAGGACCAGAAGCATACCGCTTTCCGGACTCCTATGGGCATATTCTGTTACAAAGTGATGCCTTTCGGTCTGAAGAACACCGGCGCCACCTATCAGAGGGCCATGACGAAGATTTTCAATGATCTCATACATGAAATCGTCGAATGCTATATCGACGACCTCATGGTTAAAAGCAAATCGTATGAGGAACATTAGGAGCATCTGAAAATAGTGTTCCAACGTCACCCTCTCAAATGTGCGTTCGGAGTTTCCTCAGGAAAGTTCTTGGGATTCATTGTATGACACCGGGGCATTGAAATAGACCCATCAAAGATCAAGGCGATCATGGAAATGCCTCCGCCAAGAACTCTCAAGCAACTGCAGTCTCTCCAAGGGAAGCTCGCGTACATCCGACGGTTCATAGCAAATCTCTCCGGCAAATCTCGCCTCTACAGTCATTTAATGAAGAAGGGAACCCCTTTCGTCTGGGATCGCAAATGTCAAAGCGCACTGGACGAAATCAAGGAATACTTTCAGAATCCGCCAGTACGGACCGCTCCAGTCAAGGGAAAGCCTCTCATTTTGTACACAACAGCCCTTGAAGGTTGTTTAGGTGCGCTATGGGCATAGGAGAACGACCAAGGGAAAGAGAGAGCCCTCTATTATTTGAGTCGAGTTCTCCTGGGGGCAGAAAACAACTACCCCTCCATCGAAAAACACTGTCTGGCGTTAATCTTCACGATAACGAAGCTCAGACACTACGCGTTGGCGCATGAAGTCCACTTCATATCAAAAGTGGATCCTCTTAAATATTTGATGTCAAGAGCCATACTAACGGGACAACTCGCTAAATGGGCCCTCCTCTTGATGGAGTTCTCGATAATATATCGACCTCTCAAGGCAGTGAAAGGCCAGGTCATCGCCGACTTCCTCGTTGAGCACCCAATACTTGCCAATTCACCCCTAAATTGCGAACTGCCAGACGAGCACGCATTTGACACGATCGATAGGGAAAAAGGAGAGAGTGATACCCGATGGGAACTCTACTTTGATGGGGCATCTTCCATGAAGAAACGAAAGCACAGCTCCCCCATAATAAAATCTGGGGTAGGCCTCATCTTCGTGACTCCACAAGGAGGGATAATGCGCTTTGCCTTTTCCTTAACGGAGCCGACGACGAACAATGAAGCCGAAGACGAAGCTTTGATAGCAGGTCTTGAGATCGCTGTCGACATGGGAATCGAAAACCTCCTCATATACGGAGACTCCCAGCTGGTCGTTAGTCAAGTAAACGACAACTATCAAACGTGCAAACTAGAGTTGGTGAAGTATGGCGAGAGAGTACAATAATTGCTCTTTCCCGCCAAAATTTTTGGCCAAGAGCTATTTGTTCCTGTTTATGCCGTTTAAGTTTCGTCTATAGATATGTGTGAAACCAGGCTCATTCATATACACACATGCACACATCAAAGGAAGAACAGGTGTTCAACGACAAAAACAAAGTATTTAATTGAACATTTTATTATACATGAAAAAGATCCCCAAACATGGGATCGAAAGTACATGGGTTTACAAAACTATGGATAAAATTATCTAACTCCCTATCTTCCTTCTCCACCATGGCAAAGCGGCGATCTTCACGAGGAGTAGCTACCCATCGGTCAGCACTGCACCCATCAGCAAAGGCAGACATGACGACCCGCTGAGCCCGTATCTGGCTTAGCAGCCGAACGGAGCGATCCCTCAGAGCTTTGGTGATCAAAAGTGCCTCATGGAAGCACTCGATCTTGTCTTCCACGGCTTCGAGCATTACCGGAGTCATCATCGCCGGAGGAGGGGGAATATCATCGATCACGGACAAGAAGACCATCCAGAGCCAAACGGAGCCGATGGGGGAGAGGAGATCCTATACGATTCAAGAGCTCGTGCAGCGCTGCGTCGCATTGGTCATCCATAAGAGTAGGGTTCACCAAGCACGCAGCAAAACGATGAACAATTTCTTCAATAAGCACCTCCCATGGCTGCCGGCGAGCATGTGGGCGATTGCAAGCCATGACTCTTCTCTGTCAAAATGATTCTCTAAAAAGTAAGGGAGAAGAGAAGCACTGCTTCAGATTATAAATGGAGACATTTAAGTGTAGGCACAGAAAATGCTGTGCAAGATGGAACTATTTCCAAGATCAGGGAAAGAGAAGTTTGACTCAGGAAAAACGGAGAAAGAAGGTGAAAAGATACCTTCAGTAATGAGGCAGCGCCTCATAAGAGCGCTAGCGCCAAGAGTGCCGACGTTAAGAGTCAAAGACTCTGAGGCAACGCTTACGTGCAAAGCACGAGAGCGCTTACGCCAAGAGCGCCAGCGCTAAGAGTTAAAGACTCCGAGGCAGCACTCACGTGCAAAGCACGAGAGCACTAGAGCCAAGTGCGCCAGCGCTAAGAGTCAAAGACTCTGATGTAGCGCTCACGTGCAAAGCACGAGAGCGCTAGCGCTGGAAGTAAATATTCCCCACCCTTGGATCAAAGATCCAACAAAGATGACTAAAAGTCATCAAATTATCTCTGAAAATTAGAGCACCGTTGGATCAAAGATCCAATGGCGCTTAAAAATCACCAAGATACAGAATAAAGTTTTGTATGGGAAAAGATTTTCCCAATCTTTTTAAAAATAAGAAGATTGCTTTCTGTAAAACAGAAGCTCTTGGATCAAAGATCCAACAGTGGGAAACATTCCCAAATCAATTAGAGTAAAGATCTATTCAACATATTCAACAAATCAGCCTCCCCTATATAAAGGACCGATGACTTCAAGTCTAAAAAAGAGGACCCCCCTATAAACTTTGAGAAATTTCAAAAGAAAAGAGCAAGCTCTCGGAAGAAGAAGAATTTCTTCAAGGTAAATAAAACAGAGAGATAAAAGCATCTCATAAAGAGAAGAAGAACTTAGTTCTTTTTCTAGATCATAGATCTATAAGACCGATGTCTTTCACAAAAAAGATCATAGTATCTCATCATAAAAAGATAGGAAAGAAGAATTCAATTCTCTTCAGATCACAGACCCATAAAGGCAAAGCCTTTCACAAAAAAATAAGAGATTGTAACATATCCTATAAAAATAAGAACTTTGTTCTTAGACCCACGAGACAAAGTCTCTTATAAATGAGAATTTAATTCTCAGAGCGCAGAACTGATCAAACTTGCCTAAAAAGAGCCTTAGTGCTCCAAATTAAAAAGAAGCGCCTTAGCGCTCCAAGACTGGCGCACAGTGCCGCAGCGCTCCTAGCGCTCCAATTCGAAGAAGCGCTCAACTCTTCAAGGTTGGCGCTCAGCGCCAAGCGCACCACGTGCTCCTCACGTGTGCGTTATCTTACAAGAAACGCTCCGCACTCATTGACTAGCGCTCAACGCCAAGCGCGCCACGTGCTCCTCACGTGCGCGCTATCTCACAAGGAGCGCTCTGCACTGATTTTAGTTGGATTTTAACGATCAAAAATAATATTACCGCAATCAAGAACGGCGTCGCTTGGTAGCTAGCCGGTGAATACGGGTCGGTCCACAGGGATGGTGTTAATTTTCTAATTGTTCTAACGAGCTAATTCCAAAGGGTGTTTGGATCTTTTATCACAAAAACTAATTTGAGTTATACTAGGATTAGGAAACTTGCTAGGGCTAGGTTTAGGTTAAGTTTGGTAAATTAAAATTTCCCACCTCTTTCAATGCCCTAAATTAGATCTTTTTAAGAGTTATAGTAATTATTAATAAAGGGGATTAGGATGATCGAGAAGAAACGATGTTTCTTCTTATAGATCCTTGTTCGTCCTTTCTTAATCCTTACCCTAACCTCCATGGAAGACATGCATATCCGGTCTTTTATACTACGGTGTCACCGTTACCTCATGGGTAGGGTGCCGTAGGGAGCGGAATATGAATGTATGCATGGAGTCCTAATTATTAACAAGTGATTGGGCAAGAAAGGGGTGGGAGATCTTCATTTCTCAAACCCTTCCCTAATCCTAACCCTAACAAGCGAGGAAACTACTCGCTCATTAAGGGATCTACGAAAAACATGATTTTTATTTTGGTTTTAGAGTTAAGAGATCAATGATCTACTGCAGATTAATAAAAATTCTAATCTAGATTTAAAACTAAGGCAAAAAATAGATCTATCTAGGGCAGAAATTAAAACTAAGAACTAAGGCAGAAAATAAAAACTACTTACAAATTGATGCTCTCCAAAACTTGAAAAGAAATCTGAATTTTATTGATGAAAGGAGGCATAACCTAATACAAGAATTTGAGTTTCTATTTATAGGACATAGAAAACCCTAGGTTTACAATCGCCGCATGTATGCTTTTACAAAATTGCCCCTAGATAGACTAGTCAACGCGCCGCCAGCATTTTGGTAAAAAATTTCGCCACTACGGGCTCTGCACGGCCGCAGAACCGCGGCCGTAGGCCAGGTTTGGCCGCGGTTCCGTGGCCAAATGATGAGCTTGGATTCTGCAACTTCTTGTGCTGGTTCTGGGTGTCTTTGTCTTCCTATTTCTTTGTCTGGTTCTTCAGAATGTTTTTTATTTCTCTTCCAGATCTTTACAGTGAGTAATGTAGTGGATTTTTACCATTTACTTTGTGTCGAAGTTTTTAACCTTGCTCTGCCTTGTACTTTGTGAACTGATCTTCGTGTAGGCTTGATCAAGATCCTTCTATTTGTTGGTCGTAGTCTCACTTTTGCATCGGCTTTTATCTTTTTCACTGTTTTTTTGTTCCGAGAACCTGTAACCTGTAACTATGTAGCAGACATGGGTCAAAAGCACCTGTTTATTTGTAAAATGCATAAGAATGGGGAATATAATAATGCAAAATTACGGTATGAACAAATACCCCCAAACTTATCTTTTGCTCGTCCTCGAGCAAACCTAGTTTTATTCTCAACAAAAACCTAAACTCACTTTCACAGGGAAACGCGATTGCACTGAGCTCGTGCAACAAGCCGTTAAACCTCTAGGTGTCCCTAGTAGGAGGAGTGTTGTCTCCTGAGGGTTTTCAGCGGATACTACCTACAAAATCCTATCAATTTGGCTTATCGACTTTTATTCTCCAATTAGGTTTTCTAACAAGGAATTCTATTATCTTCTACTCGTAAATTATCCACCCGTATTCTTTATGCTTCCTTATCATTTAACTTAAGATTATATATGTTCTGCAGACCTACTTAGCTTTTGACATCTCTTAAGTTTTCCTTCTAGGGTTCTATCTCAACTTAGGAATTTTTATCATCTTTATTAAAGATATAAGTTCTATTCTTCATTCCTATCTCTTATCTAAACCCCAATCACATACCCGTACGTGTGTGTATATATCACCCCTACACTTGGAAATTCAAATCAAGCAATCATACTCTTGTCCGTTGTCCAAATCACTTCTTAATTGGTGAATTTTTAGATGAATTTTGCTTACACATCCTTCATGCGACCGTTAATACTTCTTGAGGTACCAACGACCGATTACAAAATGTTTTTGCACTTTAAAACGTAATTCCTAGTCTTGTAATACCTAAGGTTTTAGCAGTGACTCCCAAACCAGTTGGTCTAAGGCACTAGGTGATGAAGCACCTTCGCTAAATATTTTTCAATTTTTGTAGCCTTAAGTAATTACAAAAACCAGTGTTCATTTTTTTCTTTATTCACACTTGTATTTTTTTTATTTTTCATCGTACTAAGGACTTTAGACAAGAGCATTTCAAGGTCTCTTCTACTATTCCACGTTTCAAGGTTCGTGTTTGTGCAATTTGTAGGGTATATATTTTCAGAATTTAGACTTAAGCTAGGAATTATTTTTCAAACTCATACTTCAATAAAAATATCAATATTTTTCCTTTGTTTTGACTTATCCCAAGAAGTGAACTCAAAATTTGCCTATTTCTAAATAAACTACAATGACATATACTTTCTACCGTTAAATTTTAAGAAAGGTTATTTTTAGGGTTTTTAATTTACTAAGTCTAAGATCTAGTTGTTCCTAGCTAGTTAACCTATTTGTCAAACTCAAGTCAAATAAGGCCAAAATTGAATACATTAATTTTTATAATTTTTGAAATTTTCAGTTTTTTATGGGTTTTTCTTTTTCTAATTTTTTTTTTCAAAATTTTCAATTTTTATGGTTTTTATATAAGGATGAAAATGCAAAAATATACATATGAATGCGAAGGAAGAAAACTTACCGAGCATACCCCCAAACTTAAACTGGATAGTGTCCTCACTGTCAGGCTGCACCAAGTAGGTCGAAATGTCGGCACTTTCCTATTTATTTATTTATTTTTATTTTTTTTTGTATTTACAAATGATACACACCCCCAAACTTATGTGAAATAAAGTTCTGGCAAGATAATCAAAAAAATTGGGGGTAAAATGGAGAAGAATCAATCGGTGTAAATCGGCTCCTGCAAAAACAGGAGCTCCTCCGACGGGTCCGCTGTAAGGAACGGTTTCAATCGATATCCGTTTACTTTAAATAAGGTACCGTCCTCAGGATTTTCAAGATCGACCGCACCGTGCGGATATACGGTGCGTACTAAAAATGGCCCTTTCCACCTAGAGCGGAGCTTGCCGGGGTGACAGTGTAACCGAGTGTCATAGAGTAAAACCTGTTGACTAGGTTTAAACGTTTTGCGCATAAGGTGTTTGTCATGGAACACCTTAGTTCGGTTTTTAACAAGGACAGCATTATCATATGCCTCATCCCGCAGCTCTTCGAGTTCGTTTAATTGCAGCTTTCGATTGCTGCCCTCATCTCCCATTGATAAATTCAACTCCTTGATCGCCCAAAGTGCCTTGTGCTCAATCTCAACTGGGAGGTGGCAAGCCTTCCCATAAACAAGCCGGTATGGAGACATACCAAGATCGGTCTTGTATGCAGTACGGAATGCCCATAGTGCATCGATCAGTTTAAGTGACCAATCTTTACGGATTTTAGAAACCGTTTTCTCCAAGATTTGCTTAATTTGCCGATTCGACACCTCGGCTTGCTCACATGTTTAGGGATGGTATGGTGTTGACAACTTGTGAGTAATGGAATATTTGGGCATTAAGGACTTAAAAGTCCTATTGCAAAAGTGAGATCCATTATCACTTATAATCGCTCGAGGGTGCCCAAACCGAGAAAAGATATGTTCTTTAAGAAATCGAACGACAACCTTGTTATCGTTCGTTCGGCTAGGAACAGCCTCGACCCATTTCGATACGTAGTCAACAGCCAAAAGAATATACACATTCCCAAAAGAATTGGGAAATGGTCCCATGAAGTCGATTCCCCAAACATAAAAAATATCCACAACCAAAATTGGTTGGAGCGGCATTTTGTTTCTCCGCGATATCCGGCCCAAGTGTTGGCACCGGGAGCATATCTTGCAGTATTCATATACATCCTTAAAGAGTCGTGGCCAATAGAAACCACACTGCAAGATTTTCTCGGCTGTCTTCTTTAGGCCAAAGTACCCGCCACACGCTTGATCGTGGCAAAAAGACAGCACACTTTTAAACTCGTTTTCAGGTACACACCGACGAATAATTTGGTCGGAACAGTATTTAAAAAGATAAGGTTCATCCCAGTAAAAATGCTTTACTTGGGACAAGAATCGGAATTTATCCTGTTTCGACCAATCTTTAGGTATCAAGCCGGTGGCCAAGTAGTTTACTATATCAGCGAACCATGGTTCGCAAGACACAGTTACGAGTTGCTCATCGGGAAAAACATCTTTGATTGGAATTTCAAGTGTAGGCGAAGAAGGAAGTCGTGAAAGGTGATCGGCCACTACGTTTTCATATCCTCTTTTGTCCCTTATGACAAGGTCAAACTCTTTTAGCAAGAGGATCCAACGTATGAGCCTCGATTTAGCATCCTTCTTCACAAAAATGTGTTGAAGAGCTGAATGGTTCGTATACACAATAACTGGAGAGCCGATTAAATAAGGACGGAATTTTTCAAGTGCAAATACAACGGCTAAAAATTCTTTTTCTGTTGTTGTGTAGTTCATTTGGGCCTTATTTAATGTACAGCTAGCGTAATAAATTACGTGCAGCATCTTATTAATGTGTTGTCCAAGAACAGCACCAATGGCGAAATCTGATGCGTCGCACATAATTTCGAAGGGATGCGTCCAGTTTGGAGATGAAAGAATGGGCGCAGAAATGAGAGAGTGTTTCAATGACTTGAACGCGTCCATGCAAGTTGAATTAAAATCAAATATTATGTCCTTGGCCAATAAGAGAGTCAAGGGTCTAGCAATCTTGCTAAAATCCTTGATGAACCGTCTATAAAAACCGGCATGGCCAAGGAAAGCTCGGATGTCTTTGACGCATTTAGGAGGAGGAAGATTAGAAGTGACCTCAATTTTGGCTTTATCAACCTCTATGCCGTTTTGCGAGATGACATGTCCTAAGACAATGCCTTCTCGTACCATAAAGTGGCACTTCTCCCAATTTAAAGTTAAGTTCTTATCCCTACAGCGGGTAAGAACCGCGTCAAGGTGTAGCAAACACTCGTCGAAGGAGTCACCAAAAATGGAGAAATCATCCATAAAGATCTCCAAAAACTTTTCAACCATGTCTGAAAAGATCCCCATCATACACCGCTGAAATGTAGCGGGTGCATTGCATAACCCAAAGGGCATACGACGATAAGCAAAAGTGCCAAAAGGACAAGTAAATGTGGTCTTGTCTTGATCCTCTTTGGCGATGGGAACTTGGTTATAGCTGGAATAGCCATCCAAAAAGCAATAGAACTCGTGCCCAGCCAATCGTTCTAGCATTTGATCAATGAAAGGTAAAGGACAGTGGTCTTTCCTTGTCACGGCATTGAGTTTTCTATAGTCGATGCAAACTCACCACCTAGTTTGGGTGCGAGTAGGTATTAACTCATTTTCCTCATTGGTTATGACCGTAATGCCCGATTTCTTTGGCACAACATGAATGGGGCTAACCCATTGGCTATCCGAGATAGGGTAAATGATACCACTATCCAGACATTTAACAATCTCCTTTTTGACAGCCTCTTTCATTATGGGGTTGAGGCGTCTTTGTGGATCCCTTACCGGCTTGGCATCATCCATCAAGTGTATATGATGTTCAACTATGAGGGGACTAATCCCCTTGATGTCCGCCATAGACCAGCCAAAACCTTGCCGATTATTTTTTAAGACCATTAAAAGGGCCTTCTCTTGCTCGAGAGCTAGAGAGGCCGATATGATAACGGGAAGGGTCTCATTCTCACCTAGATAAGCATATTTAAGGTGCGATGGCAAAAGCTTTAGTTCGAGTTTAGGAGGTGAAATAATTGATGGTAACAATGGTGTAACTGTTTCAAACTCGAAGGATTCCATCAACGGTTCAAATCGAGTGTACGCAACTGAGTCGGATGGTTCAACTAACTCATCCAAAAAAGCAAAAGACTCAAACTCGGGTGGTGAGTCTTCAAAATCTTCTACAAAGGTGAAACACTCATAATCGTTGTCCGGCGTGAAAGCTGTGTCGGATTCTAGGAGGAACGCACTAGAGGCGTCAACACTGCAGTGGTCGAACATAAAATTTTCGAACTCACAGTCCTTCTTCGCAATCTCATTAATCGAGCAAACATCAAGTACGCTAGAATTAGGCTCGGAAGGCTGATTTCCCAACTTAAAAATGTTGAGTTCAATTGTCATATTGCCAAAAGATAGATTCATTGAACCATTACAACAATTGATCACCGCATTAGAAGTCGCAAGGAATGGTCGATCAAGTATCACCGGAATTTGACTCCGGGGGTTAGCTACAGGTTGTGTATCCATAACAATAAAGTCAACGGGAAAAATGAAATCCCCTACTCTAATTAACACATCCTCCAACTCTCCCCTAGGATGGGTGATGGATCGGCAGGCCATTTGGAGAGTACAATGAGTTGGCTTAAGCTCTCCAACGCCTAATTGCTCGTACACAGAATAAGCTAGCAAATTGACACTAGCACCAAGATCTAATAGTGCTATATTGATGTTCTTGTCCCCAATTGTTATCGAAATAGTAGGACAACCGGGGTCCTTGTGCTTTTGGGGTAAAGATTGGACAAGAGCATCGCTAACAGCACTAGCAACGAAAACTTTCTTTGGTACTTGTGACTTCCTCTTCTTTGTGCATAAGTCCTTTAAGATTTTTGCATATGAAGGAACTTGTTGGATTGCGTCCAAAAGAGGGATATTTATGCTAACCTGTTTGAACAACTCTACAATCTTCTCCAACTGTGGAGTTGGTTTATTGGATCTCAACCTGTTTGGAAAAGGAACATTTTGAAAAGTTGTTGAGTCCAATTTTTGCGGATCAGATTGTGGAGTTGGAATGGATCCCTGTGTAGATGTGTTCGTGATGTGAGAAGTGGGTCCGTTCGAGCTAGAAGAAGTAGAGCCTTGTGAAGGATGGAGAATAGGCTCTAACGAAGAAGAAGAAGAAGAAGAAGAAGAAGGTGAAGAAGATGAAGAAGGACCACCGGCAGGGGTGTCATTGTTAATACCCACATTATTGTGCAACACTTTTCCGGATCTCAACGTGGTCACAACATTTACGTTATGATTTTGCTGTTGATATGCAATATGTGCGTGACCGGGATTTGGCAGTGGTTGAGATGGAAGCTTTCCTTTTTCTCGCTCACTCAACACAGCATTGAGTTGTGCAATTTGTGCCTCAATAGATTTGATGCTTTGATCGTGTGAGGCACTGTTTTGCACCAAAGATTGAATAGAAGTCTCCAACCTTGCTGCGGATTGTGTAGATTGCTTTAGGAACGCATCTAGACTTCTTTCTAGCGAGTTAACCTTATCATTGTGAGGTTGAACAAATTTGTTTTGAGGGTAAGAATTGTTGGGCACAAAATTGTTCGTTTGGTTAGGGTAAGGTTGCTGTTGGAAAGGTTGTTGGAATTGAGTTTGTGGAGGTGCTTGTTGTTGTGGAGGAGGAGGCCTTTGGAAGTTGTTGTTTTCTTGGAATTGTTGATTTTGATTCCAAGCAAAATTTGGGTGACTCCTCCAACCCGGATTGTATGTCGAAGAGGATGGATCATTTCTTTGTCGTTGCTGAAAGGCAGCATTGACAAAATCATGTCCTTGAGCAGATAGATTGTAAGGACACTCTTCGGTGAGATGTGATGGATCCGAACAACAAGCACAAACAGTTCGTGGGGGCACAACATGGGCAGGAGAAGGCGATGAGATTTTGGTCTTAATCGCTTCTAGCTTTTTCGTAAGTGCGGCCATCTCGGCCTTCATAGCAATCGACATATCTAATTGATGTATGCCTGCCCTAGACTGACCAATAGAAGAAGATGAGGTGGTCTTGGTGATCTCCCATTGAATTGTTTGTTCACTAAGATCCTCGAGAAACTGCCACGCTTCCTCACTAGATTTGGTTAGAAAGTGACCTTGACAAATGGTTTCTAGCAACTGCTTCGTTGCCGGGTTCAATCCCTCGTATAATGTTTGGCAAAGTTGCCAATTTTCGATCCCATGGTGAGGGCATTGAACAAGTAGGTCTTTGAATCTTTCAAAACACTTCAAAAATGGTTCGGAAGGAAGCTGGGAAAATTGTATAATCTCGTTGCATATTCTAGCAGTCTTGTGATGAGGATAGAACTTTTTAAGAAAAGCTTTCACAAACTCTTCCCGATTCTTAATTGAATGCGACGCTATGCTGTATAACCACTTCTAGGCTAAGTCATATAAGGTGAAAGGAATGACCCTTAGCCTTATAGCATCGTCTGATAATTGGGTTGTTTTCATCATTGCGCAAACGTTTTGGAATTTGTTGATAAAGATATAGGCATCATCGGATTCCAATCCGTGAAATTTTGGCAGCATATTGATGAAGTGGGATTTGATCTCAAAATTGTTCCCATTTGCCGGTGGGAGTGAAAGACAAGTAGGTAGGGCGGTGCGGATTGGGTAGAAAAGATCCTGGAGCGCGATTCGTTGGGGCGCTTCAACAGGCGGGTGATTCGGGTTATTCGCACCTAACGAAGGTGGAATCAGTCCCGTGGGTAAGATGTTGTTAGAATTATATCCCGACATACCTTCGGAAGAAGAATTTGAAGATGAAAGTGAAGAAGTGGAAAGGATTTCGACTTCAGAGTCGAAAGGTTCGTCGGTCGGTACCAACGAAATACAGACTAATCGGGCGCTAGTGTCCCTAGTCTAACCGGACATACACTAAAGTGGTAGTGTAGTCAAAAAGGTGAAAACAGAATGTGGAGGTAAGAAAACGTCAATGAGAAGAAAGTGGTGTAAGGGGAGTGCAAGGATTTCTTTAGCGACAAGTTGCAAATTTTTGTAAAAATTTTTCCTTTTTTTAATCCCTTTTTTTGTGGAGCTTTTTGCAAAAAGATTTTCGATAAAAGGCTTTGACATAAATGCAATCAACCACAAATGCACAATCAGGCCTAGATCTAGGGTCACCTAGGTCAGCTAGACAGCTCCTAACTGTTCCAAAGGGCTAGAAATAGGACCTCAAACCGCATCTTCACCGCCAATTGCGGCCAGGTAAGTGCCAGGTGAGTGGGAGGCTCTCCACTACAAGTA
This sequence comes from Agapanthus africanus, assembly GCA_030015575.1. Taxonomy (NCBI): domain Eukaryota; kingdom Viridiplantae; phylum Streptophyta; class Magnoliopsida; order Asparagales; family Amaryllidaceae; genus Agapanthus; species Agapanthus africanus. Next base: position 24,731,090 of record JASDDO010000001.1, read on the forward strand.
GTGGCCCTAATTAAGTAACCACTCGCCTTAGACATACTTGCCTAGACACCGCAAAGTCAGGTTAGGATCAACGGCCGATGCTTACAACTAGTCGTCTGTCCTATTGAGCGCGACATCCTTAGGGCTGAGTCTAGTATTTTTTAATTAACAATGGTCAATGCATATGCCTTATGTGATTTCTGGGGTCCTGGAAAGGGTGATGAAATCCCCACCCAATCTGAATTGATCTCAAGCCCCTTAAAGTCCGATTAAAAATATGCAAAGCAGTAAAAATCACTTGCAATCAATTTTTTTTAGCGCGGCGCAAAGAATCCTGCACAAGATCAATTATTGGAAGGGGAGAGATTTTTTTTAAGCGCAAAGAATCCTGCAGGATATTTGGCAGAAGATATATTGGGATTTGTAGAGGAGGAGATCAAAAGACTTACAGAGAGGATCCACGTGCCGAAGCTTCCAACCCGCAGCGGTTCCGCGGTCGGAAGGGGTGTGCAGCGGCGGTTCCGCGGTCAGGTATGCAGATCAGATCCTGAGAAAAATTCTGTTGTTCTGTTGTTGAAAGCCCCTGCTGTTCAGATCTTCAGCTTCCTGTTTCGCTCTCTGGATTTTTTCCAGATCCGAACTTCTACGTCGATCCTGCAAAGATTCACACAAGAAACCCTTCAAATAATAAAAGATGATAGAATTTTTTATATTTTTATATTTTTTCAATTTTTATGATTTTTTAATTTATATCAACCCGAAATTGCAAAAAGGAAATATTACGCCATCCCCGGCAACGGCGCCATTTGATTTTAGTTGGATTTTAACGATCAAAAATAATATTACCGCAATCAAGAACGGCGTCGCTTGGTAGCTAGCCGGTGAATAGGGTCGGTCCACAGGGATGGTGTTAATTTCCTAATTGTTCTAACGAGCTAATTCCAAAGGGTGTTTGGATTTTTTATCAGAAAAACTAATTTGAGTTATACTAGGATTAGGAAACTTGCTAGGGTTAGGTTTAGGTTAAGTTTGGTAAATTAAAATTTCCCACCTCTTTCAATGCTCTAAATTAGATCTTTTTAAGAGTTATGGTAATTATTAATAAAGGGGATTAGGATGATCGGGAAGAAACGATGTTTCTTCCTCTAGATCCTTGTCCGTCCTTTCTTAATCCTTACCCTAACCTCCATGGAAGACATGCATATCCGGTCTTTTATACTACGGTGTCACCGTTACCTCATGGGTAGGGTGCCGTAGGGAGAGGAATATGAATGTATGCATGGAGTCCTAATTATTAACTAGTGATTGGGCAAGAAAGGGGTGAGAGATCTTCATCTCTCAAACCCTTCCCTAATCCTAACCCTAACAAGCGAGGAAACTACTCGCTCATTAAGGGATCTACGAAAAACATGATTTTTATTTTGGTTTTAGAGTTAAGAGATCAATGATCTACAGCAGATTAATAAAAATTCTAATCTAGATTTAAAACTAAGGCAAAGAATAGATCTATCTAGGGCAGAAATTAAAACTAAGAACTAAGGCAGAAAATAAAAACTAATTACAAATCGATGCTCTCCAAAACTTGAAAAGAAATCTGAATTTTATTGATGAAAGGAGGCATAACCTAATACAAGAATTTGGGTCTTTATTTATAGGACATAGAAAACCCTAGGTTTACAATCGCCGCATGTATGCTTTTACAAAATTGCCCCTAGGTAGACTAGTCAACGCGCCGCCAGCATTTTGGTAAAAAATTTCGCCACTACGGGCTCCGCACGGCCGCGGAACCGCGGCCGTAGGCCAGGTTTGGCCGCGGTTTCGTGGCCAAATGATGAGCTTGGATTCTGCAACTTCTTGTGCTGGTTCTGGGTGTCTTTGTCTTCCTATTTCTTTGTCTGGTTCTTCAGAATGTTTTCTATTTCTCTTCCAGATCTTCACAGTGAGTAATGTAGTGGACTTTTACCATTTGCTTCGTGTCGAAGTTTTTAACCTTGCTCTGCCTTGTACTTTGTGAACTGATCTTCGTGTAGGCTTGATCAAGATCCTTCTATTTGTTGGTTGTAGTCTCACTTTTGCATCGTCTTTTATCTTTTTCACTATTTTTTTGTTCCGAGAACCTGTAACCTGTAACTATGTAGCAGACATGGGGCAAAAGCACCTGTTTATTTGTAAAATGCATAAGAATGGGGAATATAACAATGCAAAATTACGGTATGAACATGCACACATTAACTGGCGCTCAGCGCCAAGCGCACCACGTACTCCTCACGTGTGCGCTATTCCACAAGAAGCGCTCTGCACTCATTGACTGGCGCTCAGCACCAAGTGCGCCACGTGCTCCTCACGCGTGCGCTATCTCACGGGAAGCGCCTTAGCGCTTTAGGTCTGGCGCTCTGGGCCAAGCGCGTCACGTGCTCCTCACGTGTACGCTGAGGGAACATAAATTGTTCCTTAAATAAAGCCCCAGAGCTATAATGAGGGCTCAACACTCAAAAAAAGACAAAAAGATTGTTAAAACCCAAACCTATGCTCAGCATTGTTACATATTCAACATTTTAGCTGAGTGGGCCGAGCCCAAGTTGGCCACAGATCCCTCATTTAGATTAATTGAGCCCATATGCTCACAAATCTTTTTAACTAATCTTAGTCTCAAACTTGACTACAGATCTCCCAACCAATATTGGTTCAAGGGTACATCTCTTCGTACCTCCGATATATGTCGTTATAATTCTTCAACGTCTTCAGAGAGATGGAGGGTCCCAATAACCAATAACTTTTGGTACATCCCCAAACGGTTGAACCAAAACCATACAGACTGTGACGTTTTTAAACTGGACTATGACGTCCTTAAACTTTACGGACTATGAGGTCCTTAAACTCATAGACTATGATGTCTTTAAACTTTACAGACTATGACGTCTTTAAACTGGACTATGTCGTCTTTAAACTTTACGGACTGTGGGGTCCTTAAACTCATGGACTATGATGTCCTTAAACTTATGGACCGCAACGTCCCTAAACTAAAACAATAGAGCCTAAATGCTCTTTTGTTGGATCTTAATGATCCTGTTAAGTAGATCTTAGTCTAAAATTGGACTAACATATCCTTAACAAACGTTTAAGTTGATCTTAGTCTCAAATGAGATTAACGATCCTTAAACCAACCCAAACCCAAATCTAAGAAAATACGGATTTGGATTAATCCACGACCTACGGGCGACAATATAAATTAGTCTCCGTATACAATCCACGGGCAACCAAAAATAAAACAAATACACACGACACGAAGTGACCTTCTGGAGCAGGAGAAAGAGGTTACCGCGATGCCGTAACGGAGTTAACTGCAGAGGCTTGCGCCTGCAGGGAAGAGCGTCCACGCAATCAAAAACCCCTCACAATGTGGGGGAATCTGACGAAGTCTGCTACAACGGCCGCATCTGTCCAAACCTCCGATACATGGTGCCATAAATTAACTTGGCATCTTCGGAGAGGTGGACGGATGAAACCAAGTAGCATCTGCCCCCAAATTCAGGCAAGACGACCTACGCGGTTTCGTCTTCCCCATTTTCGGCGGCGAACATTGCTGACTCAAATTTCCTTCTACACTCTGGAAAGCATTCCACGTGCGGAAAATAGCAAGGCCGATGCATTAACCAAGCTTGCTAAAGAACTGGCTGACGAAAATCACGACGACATAAGGATCAGTGTACAAAGCCGTCAAGTTCTTGCACCAGCCGAAATAGCTCCGGAGTCGTCTGAAGAAAAGGGAGCGACCAAGGAGACAGCCTTACAAACAGAGGATCAGAAAAAGGTTAAGGATTGGAGAGGAGTCTTTATAGACTACTTCAAATACCGTCGAACGCCTGAAGATGCATCCATAAGACATCAGCTCGTGAAACGAGCTCTGTCTTTCGTCTTCGTCAATGATACTCTGTACAAGATATCTGTGGCTAAGATGCCTAGGATCAGAAGAAGCAAAGAAAATCGTCCAAGAAACTCACGACGGACTATGCGGTTCTCATCAAGCCGGGCCGAAGATGAAGCTGAAGATCAAGATTGCCTCGAATATGCGAAGCAGTGCCACGCGTGCCAGATTCACGGGGACTTCATCCACCAGCATCAAAATCCGCTACACCCAACGGTGGCTAGCTGGCCATTCGAAATGTGGGGAACTGACATAATTGGGCCCATAGAACCAGCATTATCCAGGGGACATCGGTTCATATTGGCGTCAACCGATTACTTCTCTAAGTGGGCAGAAGCAGTACCACTAAGAGAAGTGAAGACGGAGAATATTCTCCATTTCTTCAAGACACATGTCATCTATCGGTTCGGCACTCCGCGAAAGATTATCTCCAATAACGGGCCAGCCTACAGAAGCCATAAAATCAGCCGCTTCGCACAACAGTATAATATAAACTGGAGACACTCTTCAGTCTATAATCCCTGAGCTAATGGTCTATCTGAGGCTTTCAACAAGACCTTGACGAAGATCATAAAGAAGATGGTGTCCAGAAATAAAAAGGACTGGCACGAGAGACTACATGAAGCTCTCTGGACGTATCGGACCACGTTCAAAACAGGCACCAACACAACGCCATATGCATTGGTATTCGGCACTGAAGCAGTACTCCCCCTCGAGATAGAGCTACCCTCTTTACGAGTGGCGGTTCATTATGAGATAACAGATGAAGAGAATGCCCATCTTCGGCTCGAGGAGCTCGACGCCCTTGATGAAACCCGGCTCATGGCACAACAAAACTTGGAGGCATATAAAGCAAAAATGATGCGCTCATATGAAAGATTGACTAGACCGAGGACATTTCACCAAGGCGAACTCGTGCTAGTGGTCAAGAGACCTATGATCCCCAATCGTGCCAAACGAGGGAAATACGAGCCAAACTATGAGGGCCCGTACATCATAGACAAAGTTTACCAAGGTGGGGCTTACTTGCTCATGGATATGCACGGCGAAAGAACCTTTTGGCCAATAAACGGCCGGTTCCTGAAAAAATACTACGCCTGACGAGTCACGGCCGAGGTCAACGATAGAGACGACACTTATGTCCACTCGCTATCTTCCCAAGCCCGAACTCTATGAGTAGTATCCGGCGAAGCCTTGCATCAAAATCATGATGGACCGTAACGTCCTTAAACTAACTATGGACCGTAACGTTCTTAAACTAACAACGGACCGAGATGTCCTAAAACTACCAACGGACCGAGATGTCCTAAAACTAACAACGGACCCGTAACATCCTTAAACTAACTATGGACCGTAACGTCCTTAAACTAACTACGGACCGAGATGTCCTAAAACTAACGACGGACCGAGATGTCCTAAAACTAACAATGGACCGTAATGTCCTTAAACTAACCACTGACCGAAACGTATTTAAACTACTATAAACCGCAGCATCCAACGGCTGATAAAAAAACGGTACGTCCATAAGCAAAATGGGCATGGATGAAAACCCGAAAGGGATCCATGAGTAAAAACAGTAGGGGTACCGGCGAGTTTGTGAAAATCCGAAAGGACGCAATCTCGTTAAAAGACACTTGCAAGATCCTCTCGACCTTGTAAGGAGAAAATTCCTGCGTGAGATCCTTACGATTCACAAGGGAGCAACATACTTAGGGGTCCCCACGATTTCTAAGGAGAAGTTACACTTACGAGATCCTCACGACTCGTAACTAGAATTCCCCTATGAGACCCTCACGGCTTATAGGATTCAAAAGCCTTAAGCTACAGGGATCTGAACCTGTTCTTAAGCCATCATACACCCCGATATGGCCCTACAAGCGGTTTAATATTGACCCTCGTATACAATCCACGGGCACAAATAAACGTCTCCCTCACCAAGTTCCGCCGATGGAGTGAAATCCCCTTATTTGGTGAACGACCCTTGTAAGTCCTTTCGACTTATAAAGAGAAGACACTCTTGTAAGATCCTTACGACTTACATGAGAACACACCACTTAGAAGTCCCCACTACTTCTAAGGAGAACATACACCTATGAGATCCTTACGACTTGTAGGGAGAAACATCTTTACGAGACCCTTACGACTCATGAAGTCAAAAGCCTTAGTCGACAGGATCCTAACCCTGTTTGCTAAGCCACCTTTGTTCGACATCGACAGAGGCAAATGATGATTCTCTCCTGGCAATGTCCCAGTGGTATCGATGCTGATGCTTAAATCGGTATCGAAATTCCAAGTCCTTTCACGGCAAGTGATGATTCGCTCCTGACAATATTCCAGTCGCAGCGATGCTGATGCTAAGATTGGCATCAGGTTCCAAGTTCCATACTTGCAACAAAATCAGCAAGTAAAAGAAATGCATATGAACAGCCAAAATGATTGGGCAACTCGCAATAAAAAGCAACGAGTGAAAAGAAAAATAACCGAAATGATTGGGCACAGCGAAAAATAGCCGAAATGATTGGGCAATCGCAACTTTCGCGATATAAAAAGCTGAAATGGTAGAGCATCTCGGAAAGAAATAAAATAAAAAAAATGATAAAACTTTTACCCTACAAGCGAGTCCATACTGACCCCTGTATACAATCCATGGGCATAAACGAAAATGGAAACACATGTCCCAACAAACTTTACCAAGGGGAGAGTTAGATCTCAGCGGCAATATCTGCATACCAGAAGACCAACACGACATTCCTTCTCACTCAAACCGAATGCAGACGCAATGTCAACAACTGACCTCAAGGTCGCAACGAAGAGGAGCTATGGCAAAGTCCGTAGTTCCAAATCTCGATGGCCACCTCTACAGCCTAGAGACCAACAACGGCGTTCCTCCTCATGCCAGTAGAGTACAGACGCGACATCACTAATCGGAGCCACGGCAAAGTCCCTAGTTCCAAGACTCTACGGTGCATAGACAACCTAGTGTCAACCCCTGACCTCCTTGCTTAAAGCAACGTTTCGACTTGGATACATGTCAACCCATGACCTCCTTGTCTTAAAGCAACGCTTCGACTTGGATACATATCAACCCCTGACCTCCCTGTCGTCAAGCAACACTTCGACTTGGATACATGTCAACCCCTGACCTCCCTGTTGCTTGACTTGGATACATGTCAACCCCCGACCTCCTTGTCGTAAAGCAATGCTTCGACTTGGATACATGTCAACCCCTGACCTCCTTGTCGTAAAGAAACGCTTCGACTTGGATACATGTCAACCCCTGACCTCCTTGTCGTAAAGCAACACTTTGACTCGGATACATGTCAACCCTAACCTCCCTGTCGTCAAGCAATGCTTCGACTCGGATACATGTCAACCCTGACCTCTCTGTCGTCAAGCAACGCTTCGACTTGGATACATGTCAACCCCTGACCTCCTTATCGTAAAGCAACGCTTCGACTTGGATACATGTCAATCCCTAACCTCCCTGTCCTCAAGCAACGCTTCGACACGGATACATATCAATCCCTGACCTCCCTGTCGTCAAGCAACGCTTCGACACGGATACATGTCAACCATGACCTCTCTGTCGTCAAGCAATGCTTCGACTCGGATGCATGTCGACCCTGACCTCCTTGTCGTAAAGCAATGCTTCGACTCGGAGATAAGTCAACTCATCAAACACTTACGAGTCCTCTCGACTTGTAAGGGAGAAAATTCTTTTGTGAGATTCTTACGACTCTCAAGAGAAAGCACACTGAGGAGTCCTCATGATTCCTAAAGAGAAAATACACCTACGAGATCCTCACGACTCGTAGGGAGAAAAACCTTATGAGACCCTCACGGCTCATAAAATTGAAAAGTCTTAGGCGGCAGATCTGAACCTGTTCCCTAAGCCATCACTACCCTACAAAGAGTTCAAAACGAACTGTTACTTATGATCTACAGGCCACACTTGCCAGAGTAACATGCCGACAACACAGCAGAGAAAAGAAAGCGATAGTCAAAAAAAATGTGTGCCCTTTATTCATGAATTCGAAGTGCATACAAGATCCATATCGTAAAAGCAATCAAAATGAATACAAAATATTCTATCATTCAGGAGTGGATACAAGAAAAGAAAATTTTTACAAAAATTCTTTAAGCCGGCGGACGGCGCAATAAGCTCTTCAATTCATTTCTCTTCCGCTGGACCTCGGCTTCAAGCTTGGTTATCACCACGCGATGGGTCTCCGCCTCAGACTGTTGAGCCTGATACGAGGCGAGCCGAATCTCAAGCTCCGTTCTGGCAACTTTGTGAGCTTCAACCATCTTCTGGGTAAAGATGACGGCTTTATCAACAGCCACCGCTTCCCTGATGGCTTCTTAGAGCACCCGCCAAAGTTCGTATGCACGAGTGGTCTTAGCAGTGAGCTCAACTTGAAGCTCCCCTTCGAGGCTAGTTCCCCCTCCGAGAATTTCCGGTTAAGCTTTTTCTCACATGATTGTAGATTTGCGGTGCACCGTTCAATCAGCCCCCGCAAGCTCGTCTTTGCAGCCACAACCTCAAAGGGAAGGTGTGTGCACTCGAGATCATGTAAACAAGCCTCCACTCGATGACAAAACTCGACCCAGACATGCACCAATGTTTCATCATGATAGGCGGCAAGAAAGGGCAGAGAAATATTAGGATCGACAGCAAATTCTTCGGCGGTGATCGATCTACCAGCACGAAGATCTTCGATGAGAGCTGACAAGGAGTGAAGGCTTTGCTTCGCCATCCGTTCAGATGCACGTAGGGCATAAGGGCCTGTTCCCCTCCGAACAACGGAGACGCGACCGCGCAGGTCCGTCTTGCCTGAAATTCGGGGCAGATGATAATTGGTGCTATCCGTCCATCTCTCTGAAGATGCCAAGTTGATTTATGGCACCATGTATCGAAAGTTTAAACGGATGCGTCCGATGTAGCAGACTTCATCAGATTCCCCCTCGTTTGAGGGGTTTTTGATTGTGGGGACGCTCTTCCCTGCAGGCGCAAGCCCCTGCAGTTAATTACGCTATCGCATCGCGGTAACAACTTTCTCCTTCTCCATATGGTCACTTTGTGTCGTGGGTGTTTGTTTTGTGTTCGGTTGCCTGTGGATTGTATACAGAGACTAAGTTATGTTGCCGTCCGTAGGACGTGGATTAGTCCAAATCCGTATCTTTCTTAGATTTGGGTTTGGGGGGGTTATGTTTAAGGATACGTTTGCCTTATTTGAGGCTAAGATCAACTTAAACGTTCGTTAAGGACACGTTAGTCTAATTTTAGAATAAGATTGACTTAACGGGATAGTTTAGATCCAACAAGAGAGAAATTGGGCTCTATTGTTTAGTTTAGTGACATTGCGTTCGATAAGTAGTTTAAGGACATTACGGCCCGTTGTTAGTTTTAAGACATCGCGGTCGAGGTTAAGGACATCATAGTCCGTGGATTTAAGGACTCCACAGTCCGATGTTAGTTTTAAGACATCACGGTCGAGGTTAAGGACATCATAGTCCATGAGTTTAAGGACCTCACAGTCCAATATTAGTTTTAAGACATCACGGTCGAGGTTAAGGACATCATAGTCCGTGAGTTTAGGGATCCCACAGTCCGTAGCAATGTGTGGTTGTCGGGACCCGTCACCTCTCTTACGACGTTAAAGGATTACAACGACAGATATCAGAGGAGTAAAGAGATGTACCCTCGAACCGGGTGTAAATTGATTGGAAGAGAAGATGTGCTCAGTTCAATTTATATTGAGGACTTATGGCCAAAATTGGGCTAAGTCCAGTTAAAAATGTTTAATATTTTATTTTGTGTTCTGCCTTTTAGGCCTTTACTTGGGCTCTGCCCTTTTAATAATGCATAGCATTGGGCTCTGTAATTAAATGCATAACATTTATCAGGAGCAAAACAGTGGTCTGATGGTGCGCCACGTGGCTTGTCAGACGCTTTGCGCCAATCAAAGAGCGCAATGCGCTAGCGCCTGCGAAGGTGACACGTGTCACACTCTGCGCTAAGCGCAAGTCTGTTAGCACACTGCGCTTTCTGAGTGCACTGCGCCAGTACGCTGCGCCAGTGAATGACACGTGGCGTGCTCTGGCACAGTGCGCCAGTCCAAGAGTGCAGTGCGCTATTTTTAGAAGCGTGAAGCGCAAACCGTTCTGTGGTTGACACGTGGCGCGTTCTAGTGATATGCGCCAGTCCAATAAGCGCAAAGGCGCAATTCAAGAGGGAAAGGCACTGTTTAATAGCACAGAGCGCATTTTGATCAAATTAAGATCAAAGAACAAGTTTTTTGTTCTGTTCTTCAAAAGAAGCATTGCCTCAAGATCCAAGAACCAGGGTTCTTATTCTCATCAAAAGGCTGTGCCTTTATAGATCAAAAGATCTATGAATGAAGTAAATTACTTCTTTTTTTAATCTTTTATAATTAGATCTTTTTTGATCTTTTTCTTTTTTATTGAAGATCTTGATCTTGTTCTTAGATCTTTTTTAGAAGAGGATTCTTCTTTTGTGAGATGTTTTCATCTCTGTTCTTCAAGAATTAAATTCTTTACCTTTAAAGATGAAGAAAATGATCTTCTTTCTTTAAACGCTTGCCTTTCTTTCTCTTTGAGTTTTTTCTCAAAGTTTGCAGAAGGTTCTCTCTATGTGAGACCTGAAGTCTTGGGGCCTTTATATAGGGCCAATTGATTTGTTAAGTTAGTTACAGAGATCTTTCTCTGATTGATCTGGGGATATTTCCCCACCGTTGGATCTTTGATCCTAAGGCCTTTGTTTTACAGAAGATAATCTTCTTATTTTAATAAGATTAGAAAAATCTTTCTAGAACAGAATTTTAATTCTGATTAATTAATAATTTATTATTAAAATTCCAGTGCTGGCGCAATTGGCGCTAGCGCACCTGCGTTTGACACGTGGCGCGCAGCGCAACTGCACTAGCGTGCCAGCGTTTGACACGTGGAGCGCAGCGCAACTGCGCTAGCGCGCCTGCGTTTGACACGTGGCGCGCAGCGCAGAGCGCAAGGGATCTGAATCGTTGCTTCAATTTTAAAATTTGAATTTTGAAATAGAGTTTTGCTCTGATTGGGGGTGCGCCGCCTTGGGCGCAGCGCTCCTGGCGCTGCCATGTCTGCTTTTGACACGTGGCACGCAGCGCGCGGCGTAAGGAATCTGAAGCGTTACTTCAATTTTTGAATTTTGAAATTCAAACAGAGCTTTGCTCTGATTGGGAGAAACAAATGCCCCCCACCGTTGCGCTCACGTGACGCACACGTGAGTGCAGCGATGGCAACATCTGAGCCATTGGATCAACTCAGAAGTTGAGGAGGCGCTTCAGCGCCTATAAATAGGACCCTTGGTCCTCAGATGATTATCATCTTCAAGAATTTTTATCTCAGAGCCTTGCTCTCATTTCCAAGAACTTCAAGAGTTAAAACTCTAGAAAATTTTAGGTAAAAATTAAATTAAATTAAATTAATTTTAATTAACAGAGCCTTGCTCTCATAGATCTTTTGATCTAAAGAAAACCCCTTTGGGGTTTCATAAACAGAGCTTTGCTCTCAAGGACCCATAGATCTAAATAGATCTTTCCTTAGGGTTTCTTAGCCCATGGGTCAGAGCTCTGCTCTTTTGACAATGTATAGATCTTTTGATCTTTTGATGAAGAACTCTCAAGTGTTTTTTCATGGATCTTTAAGATCCCAGAACTTTAATTCTTAAGAATTATTTTTCATTAACTTTTGATGGATTTTCCATCATCATTACAGAGTTAGGCTCTTTTAAGGAATTTTATTTCCTCGTGACCAGAGTTTGACAAGTGTCACTCTGTTACAGAGCTTTGCTCTGAAAGGGAGATTTTCTCCTTGTCTCGAGAGATTTCTCTTTTAATGAGAATATTCTTTGAGGATTTTCTCATTAATTGACAGTCTCATCCAATGATGAGGCCGTCTTATTAATTGATGCATTGTCATCTGGATTTTATGGGTCCCCCTTTGGTCCCTTCTCCACTGCATTGCAGTGTGGTAAAATTTTTAAAGTACCGAGCGTGGGGATTAAATTATAATACTGATAATTGAATTTTCGCTTTTTCTTGCAGGCGACATGTCTTTTGATCTCTCGTTCCCGTTTTTCCGTTCAGAGGGAGGATTCCCTGAGGCACCGGTAGACCGGGAGGTTCTTGCTCTCATTAAGGACTACGACCCGGAGTACAAAAACCTTCACCTCTGGGGTATGTGGTACAACGAAATTATCAAAGGTCGCCGAAGCTTCTCTTGTACGACGCCGTCAGAGACGATCTCATCGATCTCATACGCAGATATACCCCCGGTGAACTATGCCGTGGAGGTCGTAAATTGGAATTCGGAGGGTCTGCTTCAACCTTCGATTGTTGCCATACCCGTGCAGCTGCCGGCAGCCGTGGATATTTTGGGGCGGCGCATATGCCAGGATGAGTCGCGCCCTTGGGGACAACCCTACAACATTGGATTGACTCCTCGACATTCGGCCGGGTATTTGCAGTGGGCCAGGAACATTTTATCAGCGAAGAAGGCGCATTTGCTGAAGATCGGTCTATATCCTGCAGTTTATGCCTCGCTGTTCGAATATTCTGCTCCTCCGACGTGGTGGATTAAGGCGTTCGTGGAGCAATGGAACATCCTCACCCATACCTTTCTTCTAATGGATAGGGAAGTTTCCATCTCTCTGGAAGAATTTGCTGAGATTTCCGGTTTGCCGGTGAGGGGGGAGCTCTATGAGGAGCTGCTTCCTCCTGATGAATATGTTTTTGCCACCAAGCCGTTGGTGATGGACTTAATGCCGGAGAACGCTATTCAGCACCAGTTTCCAAGTCTGGTAAAGGTGCTGAATATGTATGAAAGTCTTTACTTGGAATCAGGAGGCCGAGGAGTTAGTTTCGCAGACTTCATCGCCCGCTTTCTTCGACCGGAGATTCTATCGCAACGGGGCGAAAAATTTGCCAAGCTTGACGACCCCTTCGGCCTTGGCTTCGATCGTCGACTAGCACTGGAAGCCGATCAAAAAGGTTTTTATCTCCCCGATGCCGCAATCATCCCTTTGTCGGAAATCGCTGCTCCGGGCATCGACGAGGAGACTTTCTTTCTCGGGTTTTTGGGGCTATGGTTGTGCTGGTTCGCGCTCCCCATGCACCCTCGCTACATGAGACTGTCCGTCTTCTACCCAGCACATCGAATGGTGGCTGGCATACAATTGTCCATCGGAATTGCCGGGTTGGCCCACCTGTACCATAGTCTTAGCGTGGTGGCAGACGCAACTGAACCGGGGGTGCAACCCGCTAATTTCCCGATGCACTACTTCACTTCGTGGATGGAAATGCACGTGCTCGGGGTATTTGGTATTCAAAAAAAGACCCTCGTTTTACGAGAAGTACAGATTCCCGAGAGTTATGCGGCTGATCGGTGCTTCTATCGTGAATCCGCCTCCGCGGTAGGCTAGGGGGTTGCTTCTTCGTCCGCGCAAGGTCGGAGCGGGTATTTCTTTCACGGACAAGGTCCTGAAAATCTGCCCGGAGACCTCCAAGGCGGTTTTGGCGTTGCGCGATAATTTCAAGGACGGGGCCTCCATATTGAAAGCCCGGGAGATTCTATATCTATACTCCATCCGGCCGGGCTTCCTCGTGTTCAGGAAGAACAAGGCGGCGCTTTTTATGAGGTACAACCCCCATCGTTTCTCCATACAACTAAGTTATAATCAGGGGGTCCTACTGGAGGCGTTTTTGGAAGAGCCTGCGGCCACCAGAGAGGGGATATGGAGTGCACTTCATCACTTTATGCGGCTAAATACGGGCTCCCATTTCTTCATTAGCGAGCCGAGTTGCATTCTACTGGCCCTCAACGTATACGGGGCTTGGTATCAGCATGCGATGGGCGCCGTCATCAAGGAAGAGAAGCGGCTGCTGCTTGATCGCAAGGGTGCGCCCCCCCGCCAGCGATCGCAACGTTCCCTTAAGGAGAAGGACCCCTGTCCCTCCTCCACTAAGAGGAGATGTTGGAGATGAGCCTCCACATGTGCTAAGCCCCCCGCGTGGATTGCCCCGTGATCCTGTGGACATGCCCTCAGCGCCCCATGCTCCCGTGGAGACGGTCAACGTGGTTTCACCCGAATCCGGCGTGGGCTCGGATATCGAGACCCGCCGTCCCAAGGTGCCCACGAAGCGTAAGCTGATTTTGGGTGCGATCGGGGTTCGCGCGCAAAAGAGGAAGAAGAAGTCGGTCCTTTCCCTTGATGCCGTACTCGGCCTAGAGCCTCAGGCTCCTCTTACTGAAGGCTTAAGTGAATATGGAACCAATGAGGGTTTCTTCGTAGCGCCAGAAGACACCGACCTCGACGTCGCTATTGCTGCTTCTGCGCAACTTGCGAGCCACCAAGCGAAAATAGCCGCCCTCGCGCAATCAAGTAAATATTAGTCATACTCTTGTCATTGCGTTATATTTTATTGTCATGTCTTGACTGACATTCTTCTTTTTGTAACAGGCTTCACTGCTGAGGAGGTTCTTGCGGCTTCCCTCAGGACTTTCGAGGAGGAAGAGAGGAATCGTGCTCTGTTTGGCATTGGTACGTTTCGGTTTTCTATGTCTTCATTCTCCTTTTTATGGCCAATCTAACCCTTTCCTTATCTCATTGCAGGGACCATAAGACCTACCTCGCAAGCCGATGCGAGAATTCTCCCCGGGCCAGCTACCGAAGTCCCGGCCTCTTCGGGATTGCCGCAAGAGGACCTACTTAAAAAGCCGATGATGGAAGCCTTGACGGCTCTGGAGGCAACCCTAAATGCGGACGACGACGCCTTGTTGAAGGAGGCTTCCAAAAGGTCAGTTGTGACGACCCGGGAGGAAAGGAAGCATTTGCGGCGCGCAGCAAGGGAGCGTAGAGCTACTTTGGCTACGGGAGCAGGCTCAAGTGCCGTTACTCTCGCTGCTACTCCTTCAGAGGAGCTCCCAGTCGCCTTGTCTACTGCTCATAGATGGGCGGCACGTGCAGCTCGGGAAGCCAACGGTAAATCCACCTCAGGTAATATGTTTTTGAGGCTTTGTTGTCAAAGTTTTAAACTATCGGTTCTTATACATCTTGTCCTGCAGGGTCAAGTCTTACTGGAGGAGCGGCGGCGACCGTTGAGCCTGAGGGGATGGTAGAAGAGGTAGCCGCTGAACCCGAGGCGACGGTAGGAGATATAACCATAGTTGCCGGGCCCGAGATAGTGGCTGACGAGACAATCACGACTGCTAGGCCCGAGATAGCTACCAATGCCGAGCCCGAGGTGGCGGCGGGTGAGACGGCTGCTATGGCCGGGCCTGAGGCAGCAGTGGATGAAATGGCTACTACAGGCGAGCCTACTGTAGTGATGGATGAGACGGCTGCGACCACCGAGCCCGAGATGGTAGCGGGCGAAACGGGTACGATCGCTGGGCACGAGATGGCCGCTCTTTCTCAAGAGTCGGGCACCGCTCCGATCATCGCTCTCCCTGCCTACGGTTCCTTGTTGTCTTCTGGCGTCGCTAGCGTGACGACGGTTCCTGTGGTGTCAGGGGATGAGGCAACGGGAGGCGAGGCCACCCCAATGGAGGAAGGGGACGCCACCGTTGCATCAAGTGACGCCCTCGTCACGGCTTCGGCTGGCGACTCATCAGGTAAATTTTGAGTTACCGTCCCCCTTTTTTTTATTCTGCAATCCTTCTTGACAGGGTTTATCTTGTTTCGCAGGTGCGGCTAGTGCTGATGCCCCGTTACCTGAGGGAGCGCCGTCAGTTACCGCTCTGACGGTAACCACTTCTCTTCCTTCTCTCGCACCGTCGCAGATGCTGGAAGGTATGGATTTGTGACTCATCAGTTTCATCTTTAGGCTGCATAATTTATGTACTGACGTTGTACTATTGCGTCTTTGTAGGAGTCCTTTTTGACCACCTGTACCAGGTGCTGCATCCCCACTTCTCCTTCCCGCCGGAGATGGCTTCATCCAGTGGCGTTGGTGAATATAGCTTTCAATTAATGCTCTTTCTTTTACCGATAATGAAATTATTTCTGATTCTTCTTTGTCCTGACTACAGTGCTACAGATTGAAGGAGGAGATGAGAGATCTGTTGCGCCACCGGTTCTCCCGGCTTTGCCACCTTCTGCAGCTGGTATAGTAAATTCCATTGTTCATGAATCTCTTATATTTCTAGATCCGTCGTCTGATTGTGATTTGTTTTGCAGTTGTCGCTTCGACTCCGGTCTCTTTCGAGTCTCGCATTATGATGCCAGCAGACCCCTTCTCCAGACGTCCATCCTCAAAGGGCACTGTGACAAGTCTGCGTATGCTGAGCAAATGCGTCGAGGAGCTTGACGCGGAGGCTCCTACATCTGCTGCAGATTTTGTTGCCGAGGTCAATCCGATGCTGGCGACGCTTGTAAATTTCCATAATGAAAGCGTTGTCGAGTCTTGGGTTGATCACTGCAGGAAGATCGAGGCCTGTCTATATCATCTTGAACTCATGCGTCTTGCCCCTGAGACTCAGGCTTTGAACTCCCAGCGGGCCGCGTGGGTTAAGCAGAGTGTTCTGTTCCTTCGCCATTTCGAACGAGAGTCAACTCTTAAGCGAAAAGAACGTGAGGCGACCGCTGCTGAATCTGCCCAACTGCGCGCTGAGGTTGCAACTAATGCTGGCCAACTGCACGCCATTTTTGAAAGCCTTCAACGGTGTATCTCTGACGGGCTGGTGTTGAGGAAGAAGCTTGATCTCAATGAGCAGATCGTGCAGAGTCAGGAGGCTTCCCAGCAAAAAGCTGATCAGAAACTCTCATCTTGTTTGCAGCAACGGGCCTAAATTGAAGCAGAGTTAGCTGTGGCGGATGATCATGAGAAGGCACTGAAAGAGATGCGAGAGCAGCTCACGGACTTGTTGAAAACGCATCCTTCTCAATGAAAGTTTTGTATCGTTTGTCATTGTGAATAAAATGTATTTGTTTCTCTTATTCTTTAATGTGATGTATTTTGTACTCAATCGAATTTCATGAATAAAAGATATACGTTCTTCATAATATCTTGTGTCATTTCTCTGCTTTCTTCTTTCTTGCCGTGTTGTTTGTCATGTGAATTTAGCAAATGCGGTCTGTAGATAGCGTATAGCTGTCAGTCTTAGGCTCTTTGTAGAGTGGTGATGGCTTAGAAAACAGGGTTAAGGTCTGTCACTAAAGGCTTTTCAACTTTATGAGCCGTGAGAGTCTCATAAAGAATTTTCTCCCTACGGGTCGAGAGGATCCCGTAGGTGTAATTTTCTTCTTAAGAATCGTGAGGATTCCTAAGTGTGTTTTCTCTTGAGAGTCGTAAGGATCTCACAAGAGAATTTACTCCCTTACGAGTCGTGAAGACCCGCAAGTGATGGGTGAAGTTGCCCTTATCCGCATTTCATGGAGTCAGGGGTTGCTCTGGATGCTTCCTACGGTTTCACTGCCGTGTTTGGCGAGAACCAGGCTCCGCTCTGGACGTTTTCCAGGATACCATAGTTTAAAGACATCGCGGTCGAGGTTAAGGACATCATAGTCCGTGGATTTAAGGACTCCACAGCCCGTTGTTAGTTTTAAGACATCACGGTCGAGGTTAAGGACATCATAGTCCATGAGTTTAAGGACCTCACAGTCCAATGTTAGTTTTAAGACATCACGGTCGAGGTTAAGGACATCATAGTCCATGAGTTTAAGGACCTCACATTCCAATGTTAGTTTTAAGACATCACGGTCGAGGTTAAGGACATCATAGTCCATGAGTTTAAGGACCTCACAGTCCGCGAAATGTGTGGTTATTGGGACCCGCCACCTCTTTGAAGATGTTGAGGAATTACAACGACAAATATCAAAGGAGTGAAGAGATGTACCCTTGAACCAAGGTAAAATCAGTTTAAAATCATTTTGGTTGATTGTTAGTTTTAAGACATCACGGTCGAGGTTAAGGACATCATAGTCCGCGATTTTAAGGACCTCACAGTCCGATGTTTGCTCTGGATGCTTCCCACGGGTTCACTGCCGTGTTTGGCGAGGACCAGGCTCCACTCTGGATGCTTCACACGGGTTCACTGCCGTGCTCTGCGAGGACCAGGATCCGCTCTGGACGTTTTCCACTGGATCAGAAGTGACGTTATTGTTAGTGTTTATGCCCTAGAGGCCATTACTGTATCATACTAGTTTGTATATTACTTAATGGAAGTTTGGGATATTCACAGTTGTATTGACAGTCTTGCTAAAAATAGTAGTATGCTACTTAGTTTGTGTCTACTTTAATATGTGCATATGTTTCTTGTAACGTATCGCTTATACATATTAGTAGAGCCCTTAGGATCTTTGCTTGATTACCAGCGTTGTGATGGCAGTCACACTAGTGGGGGCTAGGTAGTCTATAAGCAATATCCTATACAGGTCCCTGGTCGTAAGATTATCGAGATAGGGCATCGATACTTCGGAGTAGACTGGTGTATACGCTTCTCATCCCAGTATAGGGAGATGGTCTGTCCCACAGCCATCAATACGTTGTACTGGAGATAGTATGCAGGTGCTCGTTAGGTTACGGGTACACCGGACAGGACTCGCGGGGAACTGTTGGTTGGTATTATACCCGTCGTCAGTTAACAGTTCCCAGGTGACATGAGTACAGCATAGTCCGCAGACTTGACACTGCTACTTCGCCTCGAGTGTGTCCCACTGTTCTTAGATTGCTACCCTACCACGGCTCAAAGGAGTCGTGCAAACAGGTAGCAGTTGGGTGCAGTCCCGAGTACTTGGAGGCAGTGGCGGTTAGACAGGATTCGTCTCTCCCGGTATTAGGAGTTGATATCGCGCTGTGTCAGAGAGCCATTACGCAAAGTCCCTGGCCAGGGCAAGCGAGATTTACTGGTAGGTTCCAGTAGTTTCTTAAGGTGTAATGGGCTACGCTCCGACACGAATTATACCGCTATTAGGGGACTGACGCTTGCCGCCCCCTAGGCCCAATATGCAATAGTCTTAGACGAACAGACCGGACTGTACGGAGATTGTCACATCAGGCTCCGTAGGAGTTCGGATGGGTTTCCTCATCGGCCTTCTTATCGACATCTACCCGGGGACCGTTACGTACAGCTAGTGCCGCTTGCGGTCTGTGGTTAAACCCACTGCCAGTGTAGTGTCGAGTCTTTAGAGTCCCACACAGAGAGTTTCCCTGCTTCGGGCGAAACGATATAGAGGTCGTATGGTTTTACGACAGGGTTCGGACGCATACGTGTTTTTATGCACGTACGATGTTCGGACAGTTTTTACTAGTCGGCTTTGGTTTAAGCCAGATTCTAGTATCGGATTATTGGATTTATACAGTCTAAAGTTTTTCCGTGTTTTCACGGATAGGAGGGGCGTTCTCGTAATTTGTCGGGAAGCTTCTAGAAGGATGATGACATGGAGGGTAAGGTGGCATTTGCATTTATTGGATTAATGAGTCATGAGAGTGAATCATCCATGGAGTTAATGATTCATTTATGATTCATATGACTTATGTGATGAATCACTTAGTGTATTAATGAAACATAATGATTTATCATTATTTGTTATTCATTTAATAATATGATATGTTTCATATATACACAAATGATATCATTCATCCAAAAGGATTCTCATTCTCACCTTCTCTCTCCTCAAGCTCTCTCTCTTCAAACCTAACCCTAACCTCTCATGTGTTGAGATCAAGGGTTAACAAGACTAATACATCCATAATCCAACTCTATATCATCTAGGTTGCGTAGATTAGCACTTTGAGTAACCTAGTTATCTCAAGTTAGAGATCAGGCTTGGAGTAGGAGCTCTCGGGTGGATCGTCTTTGACTCGAGGAGGCCGTTGAGGTGCCGACGTTCCATAGAGCCTACGAGGCGTGGAGGATAGAGATGAAGACCCGAAGGACAAGTAACGTGAGGTATAACTTCAAATCTGAGTAGTTAAACCTTTCTTAGTTTGCTAGTAATGGTTTAGACACGATCCGTGTGCTCAAGTCCGTGTTACGAAGCTTTGATAGTTGTTTTTCATATATTCCGCCTCCCCGCAAGCTCGTGGGGTGCGTGACATGGACTTACAGTTATCCGTGTTCCACATGACCAGGAATTTTGCTCTAGATGCTTCCCATGGGTTCACTGCCGTGTTCGGCGAGGACTAGGCTCCGCTCTGGACGTTTTCCATGGGGTCAGAAGTGACGTTATCCGTGTTCCACGTAACCAGGAATTTTGCTCTAGATGCTTCCCACGGGTTCACTGCCGCGTTCAGCGAGGACTAGGCTCCGCTCTGGATGCTTCACACGGGTTCATTGTCGTGCTCTGCGAGGACCAGGATCCGCTCTGGACGTTTTCCACGGGGTCAGAAGTGACGTTATCCGCGTTCCACATAACCAGGAATTTTGCTCTAGATGCTTCCTACGGGTTCACTGCCGTGTTCGGCGAGGACCAAGCTCCGCTCTGGACGTTTTCCATGGGGTCAGAAGTGACGTTATCCGCGTTCCACGTAATCAGGAATTTTGCTCTAGATGCTTCCCACGGGTTCACTGCCGTGTTCGGCGAGGACTAGGCTCCACTCTGGACGTTTTCCACAGGGTCAGAAGTGACGTTATCCGCGTTCCACGTAACCAGGAATTTGCTCTAGATGCTTCCCACGGGTTCACTGTCGTGTTCGGCGAGGACTAGGCTCCGCTTTGGACGTTTTCCACGGGGTCAGAAGTGACGTTATCTGCGTTCCACGTAACCAGGAAATTTGTTGATTATATCCGTATTTCACGGAGTTGGGATTTGACACTCGGTCATCTGTACACCGCCGAGTCATGGAACTGGGAGTTGACGCTGTTCCGCTTTGTTTGATGTTATGTCTGCTGGGGAGGAGGAGTGCGATTCCTTCTCTATTTGCGCCCCTGGATTGTATGTGATATCACCTGTAGGGAATAAATTTGATTCATTCATTTTTTTTATTTCTTTCCGCGATGCTCTATCATTTCAGCTTTTATATCGCGAAGGTCTCGATTGCCCAATCATTTCGGCTATTTTTCGCGGTGCCTAATCATTTCGGCTATATTTTTTATGTTTTACTCGTTGCTTTTTATTGCGAGTTGCCCAATCATTTCGGCTATTTTTCATGCATACATTTTTACTTCCTGATTTTGTCGCAAGTTGCCCCATCATTTCGGCTATTTCGTATGCATGTGTGGCTTGCTAGCTTTTCGCTGCAAGCTTTGAATTAGACACCGATTTCGGCATCAGCACCGCTACAACTGGGATATTTCCAGGAGAGAATCATCATTTGCCTCTGTCGATATCAAACAAAGGTGGCTTAGCGAGCAGGGTTAGGGTCCTGTCGTCTAAGGCTTTTGACTTCATAAGCCGTAAGGGTCTCATAAAGATATTTCTCCCTACAAGTCGTGAGGATTTCGTAGGTGTGTTTTCTCTTTAGGAATCGTGAGGACTCCTAAGTGTATATTCTCTTATAAGTCGTAAGGATCTTACAAGAGAGTTTTCCCCTTATAAGTCGAGAGGACTCACAAGGGTTGTTCACCGTGTGAACATATCCCTAGTCACGGGTGGGACTTGGTTAGGGAAATGTTTATTCGCACCCGTGGATTGTATACAAGGGTCGGTGTTGCACCGCTTGTAGGGCAGTATCGGAGGTTGTGGGGGTTGCTTAAGAATAGGTTCAGGTCTCTGTAGCTTAAGACTTTCAAATCTTATGAGCCGTGAGGGTCCCATAAGAGAGTTCTCCTTACGAGTCGTGAGGATCTCGCAAGTGTAATTTCTCTTTAGGAATCGTGTGGATTCCTAAGTGTGTTGCTCCCTTGTGAGTCGTAAGGATCTCACGCAGGTGGTTTCTCCTCACAAGGTCGAGAGGACCCTGTAAGTGTCTTTTAACGAGATTGCGCCCTTTCGGGTTTTCACAAACACTCGCCTTTAGCCCTGCTGTTTTTACTCACGGAGCCCTTTCGGGTTTTCATCCGTGCCCATTTTGCTTATGGACATACCGTTTTCTTTTTTTTTTATTCTTTTTTTTATTCTCTTTTTTTGTATCAGCTTTGGGATGCTGCAATCCACCGTAGTCTTTCGACATCTCGGTCAACAGCTATTTTTAGGACATAGTGGTCCGTCATTAGTTTAAGGATGTTTCGGTCCGCTGTTAGTTTAAGGACGTTTCGGTCCATTAACCGGCTTCTAGTTATAAAGTTTGGGCTTAGGAAGATAGCGAGCGGACATAGTCGTCGTCATCTATCATTGACCTAGGCCGTAACTCGTTAGGCGTGGTATTTCTTCAGGAAGCGACCGTTTATTGGCCTGAAAGGTCTTTCACCATGCATGTCCATGAGTAGATAGGCTCCACCCTGGTAGACCTTGTCTATGATGTACGGGCCTTCATAATTCGGCTCAAATTTCCCTCATTTAGCACGATTAGGGATCATAGGTCTTTTGACCACTAGCACGAGTTCGCCTTGGCGGAATATCCTCGGCCTGGTCGATCTTTCATATGAGCGCGTCATCTTTGCTTTATAAGCCTCCAGATTTTTTTGCGCTATGAGCCGGGTTTCATCAAGGGCATCGAGCTCCTCAAGCCGAAGTTGAGCGTTCTCCTGGTCCGTCAGCTCGTAATAAACTGCCACTCATAGAGAGGGTAACTCTATCTCGAGGGGGAGTACCACTTCTGTACCGAATACCAATGCGTACGGCGTTGTGTTCGTGGCCGTCTTGAACGTAGTTCGATATGCCCAGAGAGCTTCATGCAGTCTCTCGTGCCAGTCCTTCTTATTTTGGGACACCGTCTTTTTCACGATCTTCGTTAAGGTCTTGTTGAAAGTTTCAGCTAGACCGTTAGCTCGGTGATTATAGACTGAGGAGTACCTCCAGTCTATATTATGCTGTTGTGCGAAGCAGCTGATCTTGTGGTTTCTGTAGGCTGGCCCGTTATCGGAGATGATCCGTCTCGGAGTTCCAAACCGATAAATAACGTGCGTCTTGAAGAAATGGAGGATATTCTCCGTCTTCACTTCCCTCAGTGGTACTGCTTCTGCCCATTTGGAGAAGTAGTCAGTTGTCGCCAAAATGAATCGATGTCCTCTGGACGACGCCGGTTCGATGGGGCCGATTATGTCGGTTCCCCACATTTCGAATGACCAACTAGCCACCGTTGGATGTAGTGGATTTGGATGCTGATGGATAAAGTCCCCATGGATCTGGCATGAGTAGCATTGCTTCGCATACTCGAGGCAGTCCTGGATCATCGTGGGCCAATAATAACCCATCCGTTTAATCTTCAACTTCATATTCGGGCCTGCTTGGTGAGAACCGCAGAGTCCGTCATGAACTTCTTGGACGACTCTTTTCGCCTCTTCAGGTCCCAGGCATCTCAACCACAGAGAATCAAATGACCTCTTGTATAGAGTATCATCGACGAAGGCGAAAGACAGGGCTCGCTTTATGAGCTGATGTCTTGAGGACGCATCTTCAAGCGTTCGATGGGATTTGAAGTAGTCTATAAAGACTTCTCTCCAATCCTCAACCGTTTCTTGGTCTTTTATTTGCAGGGCCGTCTGCTCAATCGCTTCCTTTTCCTCGGATGATTCCGGAGATATTTCTGCCGGTGTGAGGACCCGACGGCTTTGTACCACGATTCTGACGTCATCGAGGTTCTCGTCTGCCAGTTCTTTAGCGAGCTTGGCTAAAGCGTCCGCCTTGCTATTTTCTGCACGCGGTATGCTTTCCAGCATGTAGGAGAGAATTTGAGTCAGCAGTTGCTATACTCTCTCTCCATACTTCACCAGCTCTGGCTTGCACGTCTGGTAGTCGCCGTTTACTTGACTAACGACCAGTTGGGAGTCTCCGTATATGAGGAGGTTTTCAATTCCCATGTCGATGGCGATCTCGAGGCCTGCTATCAAAGCTTCATATTCGGCTTCATTGTTCGTCCTCGGCTTTGTTAAGGAGAAAGCAAAGCGCATTATCCCTCCTTGTGGAGTCACGAAGATAAGGCCTACGCCTGATTTGATTATAGGCGCGTTCTGTTTGCGCTTCTTCATGGAAGACGCTCCATCAAAACAAAGTTCCCACCGGTTACCACTACCGTCGATCGCATCAAACGCGTGTTCATCTGGCAGTTCGCAATTCAAAGGGGAATCGTCTGGTATCGGATGTTCAGCGAGGAAGTCGGCGATGGCCTGGCCTTTCACTGCCTTAAGAGGTTGATAAGTTATCGAGAACTCCATCAAGAGCAGGGCCTATTTAGCGAGCCGCCCGTCAATATGGCCTTCGACATCAAATATTTGAGGGGATCCACTTTTGATATGAGACGGACTTCGTGCGCCAATGCATAGTGCCTGAGTTTCGTTATCGCGAAGATTAACGCCAGGCAGTGTTTTTCGATGGGAGAGTAATTGCTTTCTGCCCCGAGGAGAACTCGACTCAAGTAATAGAGAGCTCTTTCTTTCCCTTGGTCATTCTCTTGTGCCTATAATGCGCCTAAAGAACCTTCGAGGGCTGTTGTATAAAGAATGAGGGGCTTTCCCTTGACCGGAGCGGCCAGCACTGGCGGATTCTGTAGATACTGCTTGATTTCGTCCAGCGCGCCTTGGCATTTGTGATCCCAGACGAACGAGGTTCCCTTCTTCATCAGGTGACTGTAAGGGCGGCGCTTGCCAGAGAGATCGGCTATAAATTTCCGGATATACGCGAGCTTCCCTTGGAGAGACCGCAATTGTTTGAGAATCCTTGGTGGGGGCATCTCCATAATCGCCTTGATCTTTGACGGATCTATCTCGATGCCTCGGTGTCGGACGATGAATCCCAGGAATTTGTCTGAGGACACTCCAAACGCGCATTTGAGAGGGTTCATCTTCAAGTTGTATTGCCGAAGACGTTGAAATACGATCTTCAGATGCTCGAGATGTTCCTCGTATGATTTGCTTTTCACCACAAGGTCGTCGATATAGCATTCGACGATTTCATGTATGAGGTCATCGAAGATCTTCGTCATGGCCCTCTGATAGGTGGCACCGGCGTTCTTTAGACCGAAGGGCATCACCTTGTAGCAGAATATACCCAAAGGGGTCCGGAAAGCGGTGTGCTTCTGGTCTTCGGGATGCATCTTTATCTGATTGTATCCTGATGATCCGTCCATGAAGGAGAAAACTTCGTGAGTGGACGTATTGTCTATCATCAGCTCGGTGACCGGTACTGGGAAATCGTCCTTCGGGCAGGCTTTATTGAGATCCCGAAAGTCTACGCAGATGCGCACTGTCCCATTTTTCTTCATCACCGGGACGATGTTGGCGATCCAATCAGGGTACTGAACCTCTTGGATAAAGCCAGAGTCAATCAGCTTCTTGACCTCGACGTTGATGCTCATCTCAAGCTCGAGCCGCATTCTTCTCGGTGCTTGTTTGATTGGCTTGACGTCCAGGGATATTGCCAACTTGTGGACAGCAATCTCTGGATCTAGTCCTGGCATCTCGGAATAGTTCCATGCGAAGCAATCTCTATGTTGCAGAAGCACATCCTTCAACGTAGCCACCCTTTCTTCAGATAGCAGCTCACTGACGAATGTCGGTCGCGGGTCACTTGCCGTCCCCAAATCAATTTTCTTGAGGTTATCCGCAGTGGTATGTATTCCATCTTCCAGCTCTTTTGGCGCCGGTGGAAACTCTGAGATCACCTCATCATCATTGTTTTCGAAGCACCAGGGGAGGTCACCCCTATCCTCAGGCTCTTCTTTTGATAGCATTATCACGTGACAGGTACGAGCTCGCTTCCGAGACTGATGTGGATCTAGGTCTACTCTCGTGGATTTGGGTTCATGCTTCTGTGGCGGAGTTATCCTCTAACTGTCGGATAAAGCGAACTTGCTGAGCTGATATTGATCTTCGACCCAGTTCTTGAAGGTGAAGCAGTCTTCGAGAGGGTGTCCTATTGCTCGGTGATAAGAGCAATAGTTCGGATGGGAGACCTCGTTAGCTTGCTCAGGGTGCTTGGACTCCGGGAGCGTAAGCATTTGATGTCTTATGGCGAGATCAAGTATCTTCTTTGTCTTGTCTTGAGGAAAAGAATATGCTCGACTCATCTTCTTCATAAGGGATAAATCCTGACCGGTCGATTCCCGATCGCGTGACTTCTTGGTCCCGCTTTGTCGCTATCGAACGCCTTTTTTGCTCTTTGACTAGTTTCGGCCTCTGCGTCGGGCCTTTTTTACAACAGGTTGACAGGGAGGGGCATTTTCATTTTTCGCAGCCTGTTGGAGAAGACATTGCTTCCTGGCTTTCTCGTAGATGGCCATTTCGCGATTATGGTCGTCTCGAACTTTTTGACCAGCTTCCCTTATAAGCTTGTCCATTTGTTCTTCGAACGACGGACTGGGCACTTTCATGTCGGGGGCTCTTTCTGGTTCAGGGTTAGCATTCTCCCATTGAGCATCTCCTTCTTCATCAAAGTCATGTACGACATAGCAGTCGCGGAGTAGCTCCCGTTTCTTGGACCGAACGTATCCAAGCCCGATTGCTTCCATTCTCCCGTTGGGCAACTTGTGCTGAGTTTCGGGAACGTTCTAGACCCTGTCATAGAACTTAGCTTTTCGAGCGGTCTGTTTGAAAGGTATCCCTTGGCGCTTCAACAGCCTTTTCAAGCCTTCTGTATAATATCTAGGCAGACGGATATGCTGAAGCCTGTCAAGTGTAGGATCCGCGCCGTGCCAGATTTCTTTTTCCATTTTAGTTTCCCCGGAGCGGTAGAATAGGATCGCCTTTTCGCCTTCTCGTCTGGGAGGGACATAGAACGTCCGCAGCTCTTCCACACTGTAGGTATCAAGCGCGTCTAGTTCTTTATGATGTTTGGGCGGAACCATGGCAACTTGCAAACTTTGCTCTTCATCAGCGAATGTTTGTATTGGTGGCCGAGCGGAGAATATAGCATGGACCTCATCTTCCGAGTTACTGCCAAAGATCAACATAGGAGAAAACGGTCCTGGCTTTTTGTGCTGGGGTGAACCTGAATAAACTATCGCTTCCTCTTCTTCAGTATCACTCCCGAAGACAGGAATGGTGGTGATAGTTTTGTTCTCCGGTTTGTGACATCTCTCCGTGTCTTCAAAATCTGGCAAGAAGTATTTTGCATCTTCATACTTGCGGACTTCGTTCACGGAGAATGGATTCAACTCTCCTGTTACGGTATACTCGAGACTATCCTTAAAGTATTTCATACACTGATGCTGTGTAGAAGGGATGATGTTGTACTCGTGTAACCAAGGCCGGCCGAGCAAAACGTTATAGCATGTCTTGGCGTCAATGACATGAAATTTAATATCCGTGACAAGTAGCCCGAATCGTAATGTCAATATTACAGACCCGAGAGTCCGCGATGACTGGGAATCAAAACCAGAGATGGTGATTTTATCACGAGCGAGATGCTGGACGCTCATGCAGATTTCCTTCAACACTCGCACGTTGAGGAGATTGACGGAAGACCCATTGTCGACCAGGATTTTGCCTATCTTTATATCATGGCAGTACCCTGAGATATAGAGGGGACGGTTGTGCTCGCACGTCCCAAGGAGGAGGTCTTCGTCGCCGAAGGTGATATCGGCTGTGTGTACTTCTTCCAGCTCGTCCTTCATCTTTTCTTTGGCGAGAAAAGCATGGAATTGCTCCGGTTCTTATAGCGCCTTGATCAATGAATCTCTCGCTTCTTTGGATAGTAAAAGGGCGTCGAGAATGCTGAGCTGCGAAGGTAACTTTCTTAGGTGCGCCAGAACGTTGTAGTCCACCTTACTCTTCTTTGGCGGGTCCTTGGCAGTCAGCTCTTTCATGACTTGGTCATCCAGGACGATATCCTCAGAGACCTTTTCTTTTCCCTTATCTTTTCTACTCGCGGGTCCGAGATTCTTTTCTGGAAGCGTGCGATTACGCAGCTGAATGTTTTTGCAGGTCTTCGGTTCTTCCTCCTTCCCTAAGGTGGATTCTTTAAAGAGAGGGCCAAGAGCCATTTCCTCGTTAGAGTCGCTCCCGAATGTGAGAAATTATGATCCCCCAGCATTGACCACGCGACAGTTACCGGCATTTCTTTTATACTCCTCAGTCGCGCTTCTTCGCTCCCGACGAGTTTTGCGTTTCATCCGCTTAAAATTTTTCCGGTGAGCAACATATCCCTGCCACCATCTTTTAAAAGCATTGCACTCCTCGGTGGGGTGCGAAATATTTCGATGATATAAGCAGTAGATAGGATGCATCTTTGCTTCACCGGGAGTGTTTCCTTCGGAGGGTAGTAGCTTCTTTCCCATTGATATGGCTTTAGCAAACCTTTTCTTCGTCTTGAACTTGTTTTTATCCGTGACGGATGTTCCTTGATTTGGCGGGAGTGTCTCGACTCTTTCGTCTAGTCGCCGGCGTTTGGCTCTTTCAAATATGGCCATCTCGCGGTCCCGATCAGCTTTACTTTTCAGTAGAGCTTCGTTGAGGAATGTGTCGATCATTTCATCTGACGGCCCCAAAAGTTCTAGTTCAGGGTCTGCCCCCAGTTTCTTTGTGCAACGAGCCTCTTCATTGTCTAGTGATGAATGGGAGATCACACGGCAACTTGCTACGTGATCCTCAGATTGGTCCGACGATTCTTCTCCATCATCTTCGTCCTTAAGGACGTGGCTGAGGAACTCTTGGAGCGTGATGGGAGTCCGCACCTTCTGATTATACTCCTCTAGCGCGTCGATCTGTTTCTGCAGGTCCGTGCGCTTGTCGCCAGGCTTCACGGGCTTTTTGGATCTCTTCTTCTTCTTCTTTGAAGATTTTAACGGCTGGGTGTGGGTGCTTGGGCCATCACCATCAATCTTTGGAGTTGGGCGCGGCTTCAGCATTCCTTCGATTATCTGGGGTTCTAGCGGGTTCCTCCACTTGATCGCCGGGCATGTATGAAGATCATTCAGCATCCTTTTGGTTTTGGCTGACAGCACAACCTCCCATGGAGCTTCTTCAACAAAAGAACACGTTGCCCCCGGTGTGTCCGTCTTCTTAGGAGTGTGCGGTTGTGGTGGGTTTACCTTCCACTTCTCGGACAGCGCAAACTTGCCTTGTAGGTATTGATCCTCGATCCATCCCTTAAGGACGAAGCAATCCTCGATTGGATGGGTTACCGTTTGGTGGTAAGGGCAATAATTGGGATTGTTCACTTCGCTGGACTGCGGTGGTCGCCTTGGATTCGGCAAATTGATAAGCCTGTTGCGCATAACCAGCTCGAACAGCCTCTTCGTTTTGTCCCGTGGGAATGAGTATGGACGCTTCATTTTCTCATTGTAGTAGCGCCGTCTCTTCTCGAGTTGATCCGCTAGCTTTGGGGCACTGGGCTACTGTTGGGTATTCACAACGAAGGTCGCCTTCCCTTTACCCTTGTGTCATTCCGCGGTTCCAGTTTCGGGGGAGACGGTCTGTGACCCAATTGATCCATCTGGGCTAGATTATCGATTAAAGCCTGGAACGTGGTTGGTTTAAAGAACATCATGAACTGTGAAATAGTTGCATGAGGGTCTAGGGTGCCCACGAACATGCCCACCGCTGGTGCTTCTTCGATGCGTTGTTCGCACTTCGACCACAGGTTCCGCCATCGGATTGCATATTGGACCCAAGTTTCGCCCGGCTTCACCCTGTTAGTTATATGTATGCCCTAGAGGCCATTACTGTGCATTGGATGTATATTGTAATGGATGCTGGGACATATATAGGTAGGACTTTCTTGCTCGACATGATAGTACGCAATCTGGTTGCTCTGTATCTTAACATGTATACTTTCTGTCTCTCTGTTACATGTTGATAAAGCCCTTAGGATGTGTACTCGACTTACAGGACTGTGATGCAGATCATACTAGTGGGGCCTGGGTAGTCCATGAGTATATCCTTCAATATTCTTAGTCATGGGAATATCGAGACAGGGCATCGATATTCCAGAGTAGACTAGCGTATATCTTCTCGACCCATGTGATGGGCGATGGATGATCCCATATCCATTGGTGTTTGACATCAGAGATGGTATGCGGGTGCTCAGTGGAGACTGGATACACTGAACGGACTCGACGAGAACTCCCAGATGGTATTATACCTCACGTCAGATGGCAGTTCTCTGGTGACACTGGTACAGCTTAGTCTGTTGACCCGAGATCGTCATAGAGTCTTGTGTGTCTCCCACTGTGCTTTGATTTCCACCCTACCACGGCTCTACTGAGTCGTGCAAACAGGTGGTTTTTGGGTACAGTCCCGATTCACATGGAGGCAATGAGCGATAGGAGGGGATTCGTCTCTCCCGGTATTGGGGGTTGATGTTGCGCTATGCTCGACTGGCCATAACTGGAAATCCCTGGCCAGGGTTGCAGTGATATACTAGTAAGAGTTATCATTAGTTTCACGATTATTATGGACCTCACGTCGGCATGACTTATCGAGCTACTGAGGTCTGACGTTTACCACCCCTAGGCGAGATATGCGACATATCAGACAAACAGACCGGACTGTACGGTAAGTGTTACTGGTTGGATTCACAGGAGTGTGAGCGGGCTTGCTCGATACCCGGGTGGCCGTTACATTTAGCAGACCGCTTGCGGCTTGTGGGTGTTTAATATGATCATCACCTGCTGCCGGCGTATTGACGAGTCTTTAGAGTCCTACACAGAGGTTTCCTGGCTCAAGCGAAATGAAATAGGAGCGCATATGAGATATGTGCGGGACCGAGAATAATGCGTGTATGTGATACCGTATTCTATTCTCGCGATTTGTATCGTCGAACGGTTATATATGATATAACCGGGTTGCCGAATCAAGTGTTGATTCGATACATTGATACACTTGATACTAGTCGGTTATATGCGACATGACCAGATCATTGAATCAAGTGTTGATTTAATGATTTAATGTATAATTATATATTTGATATATTACTTTACATTAACTAATATTGGTTCACTCAAGATTGATTTTCTCACTTGAAATGCACAAGTTGTATATGTGATATATTTTTGTGCACTTGTTTGTATCATGTTTGATGATACATGCAAACTTGGGTTTGTGTAAGACTTAAACCATGTTTAGTTGATGGTTTAGGGTTTTTACTTGTTTATTTATTCTTTTTATTTATTTTTGGCAAAATATAACATGGTGGCTTTCTTTGTTTGATACTTGAAGCTTCTTGAAGCTTTGAAAAGTCTAGCCATTTTGTCTTTTGCCTTAACCTTAACCATTCAACTATACCCTAGTTTATTCTCTACACTAAACCATGGTTGCAAATATGATAAGAATCACTTTATTTTCTATTTTCATTATTCTTATCATATTCTTTTTCTTCTTCTTCTTCTTCAAGAAGAAAGAAGCTTGCTAGCTTCAATGGTGACTTGAGAAAAAGAGTGAGAAATTCAATTCTAAAGTGAACCCACTTTCTATTTCTTCATCCTCTACCACTTGCCAAGTAGTATAGGGTGTTTTCTTCACAAGTTTCATGACTTGGTGAGGTTGGATCTTGATCTTGAGTTGCCTCGACGTAGATCATCTTCGGCATCGAAGTCGACGATCTAGCCCGATCATTTCTTTGACGAAACCATTACTAGAGTCCGGGATCCGATGATCGCAGCGGAGGGACGTCAACGCGGAGCTATAGAGGTGGAGGACCGGATCTACAATGGTTATAGTCACTTTCCCTTTTAGTTAAAAGTTGTTAACTTGCTTGCATCGCCTTACCTCTAGTAACGATCTAGGTTAGGGTTTCTCGGCACATAGGAAATTTTTGAAATTGGCATGTTTGATCTGTTGTGGAACCTCATGGGTGTGCCTAGGAACCCTACAGTGGTATCAGAGCTACTAGGCATTGGATGTTGACCTATGGGGGGTTCTCACTGTGTGACAGTGTGGCGAAGCATAGGCTCTTACCCCTAGGGTGTCCCGAGACCGGAAGGTGTTCCGGCGGATTGTAGTCCTCGCGAGGGGGCATACGTAAAAAGTAGCCGCTGAGGGACCCGTTGGTGCCACGGTGACCCCATTGAATGGGGTTGCTGCCTGACCTACAGTGGTATCAGAGCTACTAGGCATTGGATGTCGACCTATGGGGGGTTCTCACTGTGTGACAGTGTGGCGAAGTATAGGCTCTTACCCCCAGGGTGTCCCGAGACCGGAAGGTGTTCCGGCGGGTTGTAGTCCTCGCGAGGGGGCATGCGTAAAAAGTAGCCGCTGAGGGACCCGTTGGTGCCACAGCGACCCCATTGGATGGGGTTGCTGCCTGACCTACAGTGGTATCAGAGCCTAGCTAGAGCCTTAGGCGATGCGTAGACGATGTTAGAAACCCGATCGAACCCGAAACCCTAATTTTTCAACCCTCTCTGGACAATTTTCAAAACTGTGGATTTTTGTGAATTAAAAATTCTCAGAAAATAGAGCAGGAAATTCTAAGAATACTGGAAGAAAACGAAACCCTAATTCTACTGTAACGCCGCGGAACCGCGGCATTAGCCTCTTTCTGCGGCGGTTCCGCGGCCGTATGTATTGATTAGGGATTCATTTTTATACAGTAATGCCCGTATCTGTTTCCTCTGTTCTCTGGGAAGTTTTAATCCACACTCAAGAATTGAGTTTTCTGGGTTGTATTGGGGACTCGGTGTTTCGATCGGATTGTCTAATTTTGTCTATGTGTTTTTCCGGGTAATTTTAGAATATGTTAAAAAGTTCGACCAGATATGAATACCCAATTTTTTCCCTGCCGGGAAATTTCCAACTGTTGGATTTTTCCGTAGTTTGAGAACGTTCTGAGTAGTGCAAGTAACGCGATGGTCCCTCTAGAAGACAACAAACCTTAACTCGATTATGTGACCGTCTTGAACTGCCCTTTGAACCTTAGGGTTTGGGGCAGTACGGCGTGCCACATGTGAGGCGTTGGCTTGACCCTTCTACGGCTGGACCGTTGGTACTGAGGCATGAAGTGAATGTTTTCGAACTTATTTCATGTGTTGAGCTGTTTCGGGAAAACTTGGGTGTTCGATTGTTCGATCAGAAAGTTTAACATTTTCTATTTATCCGGAATGTGATACAACATTTGGAATTCACAAGTAGTTATGAGATAACTGAATGAATGTTATAAACATAGCAGTTTAGTCTCACTTGATCGGTTGCCACGGAATTTTGATGCGATCAAAAGTCCGTCGCAATAACGTAGTGTACGCGGATACTCGCCGGGTAAACTTAATAGACAGCCTCACCCCATAGCCTCGACCAAGTGACTGTAGAAGAACCCCGTCGCCGAAAGCATCCGTTCGGGTGCTCGCGGCAGCGGTGTTCCGCCTTGATGCATTTCGTCGACGGCGTCGGGGGTGCGGCCGCCTACTAAAGTTTGCGACGAGCATTCGATCAGAATGTCGGGAATCTTGTTGAATTGCCTGACTTGATATTGAAAAGAGTTTTCGATAATGAGACTAAAATGCGGGGTTTATAATTGTTAGGCATGCGATGTCTAAGGAATTCATTTGATTAGGTATGCGATGTCTAAAGAGGTTGCGGATTCCAACTGTTGTAGTTTTACACTTTCTTTTCTGTGACCGTAAGTGTAGTATGTCGATATCGCCGGTTTCGTTGCTATACATCAACGACAATTGGGGTATGCATACTTACTTACGTTGATGATATGAGATACTTTGTGTTGCTGAGATATGATGTGCAGGATTGTCGCGATTGAATAGCCGGGGGTTTTTATGTGAGATGAGTGTTTTTCATTTTCATTCATGTAAAAACTTGTATGTAATATTCTTTTATTGGGGCACTTCCAGGTTGCGGAAGATGTCACCGTTGATGTATATTATTTACTTTTCCGCATTAGGATAGACCCAAGGAGGGGAGCATAAGTAACCGGGTTCTAGGGTCCAGTGGGAGACCATCTCGAGGAGTCGAGTCCGGGTCTCCTAACCCTAGAATTGGTATGGTTGCTTGCCGCTCTCGTAGGGGTCTAGGGGTGTGGGATTGGATATTCATCACGACCGTGGAATCCGTGTTTTATTCAGGCTCAAAATAAAACACGGACGTCCAAGTATATCCAATATTTCATATGATATTTTCTGCTGCGTTATCTGTGATGTGATCATGTGATATGTTTAGATAGATATTATATATAGTATATATGATATATTATATAGACGTTGCTTATGTTTTACACCCGCGCTAGCCCTGCCTCGCTCTGGCGTTAGTTACCTAACCTAACGGTGCAGACGGGACATCGAGGCGAATGCGGATGGCATAAGCGTACGTTATATTTATCTGTGATGTTTAGGTGGACTTAAATGATGGGACATTCATTAATGAGATTAATGAAAGAAAATAAACCTAATTGATGTTGTGGAATCGAATTTCAAAATAAAAACAGGTAGCTACAGTTCTTGCTTTGCATCGCGGTGTTCATTGTAGAACATCCTGCACCTTATTCGATAAGGAAAGGACCGAGATCCCTTCACCGGGAGTGACTCCTTTAGCAATAACTGGCAGATGCTACAACCCTCGGTTTGTCTTTTGATCACTTCTATAGTTTCTGCTTTGCACAGTGATATATATGATATATCCCGCACCTCATTCGACGAGGAAAGGGCCGACGATCCCTTCACCGGGAGTGACCCCTTTAGCAAAACTAGAAAAGTCTCAAAAACATTCCATTTAAAAACCATTTGATTCCGCAACGAGATTAAGTTCAAATAAAGGTTTTCATAAAAAAACATTCGCAACCCTCCGTCATTTTAGAAAGTAGAGTACTTAGTATTCGTGCTGTATTTGTTGACCATAGTCAAGACACAGTGTACGGTAGCTAAGTGATGTCTTCCTACACCGCATATGATGCGATTAGTTAGGACAGTCGCGTGACTTTGTTGACCTTAGTTAAGGGTCATGTGGGTGGGTCTAATTAATCACGAAATGACGGGTAGAACTTGACTAGTGCTTATGATTTGTTGACCATAGTTAAGGTCATAAGCATTAGGGGTAAAAATCTTTATCAGGAGTTTCAAGTGTTGAAATTTGCAATGAGATTACATACCTTCTATGTGATAGTTGGATCCCGATACCCACTGCGAGTAATTGTTACTCCTGGGAGAGTTTTGCACTTTACAATTAGCCGATCAAGTAGGTGTCTAGAAAGGTGTCAACGGGGTTACGCCTCTGGGAAAACGAGGTTTACTGTAATTAGGTCCGTGCGAAAGCACGGGGAACCTCCCTCAAAGTACCGACACTGGCCTGGCTGAAAGATTGGAGAACTTGTAGAGTGTAATTAATCCCGGCTAGTCTTTCCTGTTAAGGTTTGAAGGAAGATTTGATAAAAACAGTGGGAGCCATCCTGATTAGATAAAATATATAACCAATCTAATCTTGCAAGAGCGCATGCAGAGTGTTTTCTTTTCTCTCTCTCCAGGTAGCGACCATATCACGCCTTAATCAAGATAATAATATGGATGTATTGACCGAACCCACTTGTTATACTGAGCTGGGGAACGATGGTCCCGCTCCAACTTATAATTGTTATAAGACAGAGCAGGAAATAGGGGAATACCAGAATTCCTATGCCGCCCAAACGAAGAAAGTGCATATGATGCATCTCCTTCGGGTGTGTTCATTACAAAGAACTGTTTCTTAGTATCCTCTGCATCCTGGGTATTTGATACCGGATCAGGATCCCAGATATGTAATCTGTTACATAGGGCTACAGAAAGGTAGAAAACTGAGAACGGGTGATAAGTTTCATGAGACAGAAAACGGGGCAAGTGTTGCAGCCAAGTCTGTTGGTCACTGTCACCCTGTATTACCAATACATTGATTCTGAACAAATGCTATTAGATACCGAACCTGATATACAAAATCATATCAGTCTCTTTATCAGTAAAGAAAGGATATAATTTTGTATTGTTGGATAATGTTTTGAATATTTCCTATATCAAAAGTTGATTAGTTCAGGCACGTTATCTAAAAGCATTGACGTTCTAAATCAAATTACAGTTCCTAGTATACAGAACACACACAAGAGGAAGAGTTCAGAAATGAACGAATCCTTCTTGAGGCATTGTAGACTAGGTCATATCAATGCGACCCGACTGGCTGAAGTTACATTTTAGATGCATATTTAAATCAGTTTGAATTTATATCTTGTGAAACTTGCCAGTCATGTCACAAAGATTAGATGACCATAGCTCTGTCTATTGGAAACAGAGAAAGAGTTAGTAAACTCTTGGGACTGATACATGATGATGTATGTAAGGTCTCCTGTCTACAGATGTCAGGACCGGTTCTTTGTACTTCATTACATTCTCTGATAGTCTCTCAAGATTCAGCCATATGTTCCTGTTGAAACATAGGTCCGAAGCTTTTGAGATATTCACAGAATATAAGTTAGAAGTAGAGAACTAAAACCGGGTATAAGTATTATGTCCTATGATAAGATCAGGGAGGAGAATACTTGTGCATGGAATTCTTAGACTATTCTAAAAGAAAATGAGATTCTCTCTCAGTATTACTCCTCTGAATACACCACAGCACAATGGTGTATCAGGGCGGAGCAATTGCACCGTATTAGATATGGTCTGCTCTATGATGAGTACTACTGAGTTACCTATTTCCTTTTGGGGTTGTGCACTTGAGAAGCTGCATACCTATTGAATTAGGTTCGAATCAGATCACTGCCTACCACTCCATATAAGATATGGTATGGGAAGAGCCTATCTCTTAAGTAAGTTAAGATTTAGAATTGTCCGTCCTATGTCTAAAGCAAAATCCGGACAAGATCGAGGCAAGGTCAGTTCTGTAGAATTGGAAAGGTTCCAGCTATACAAAACTGCAACTGATGATTTGAAAGAACCAAAGGATTCAATAGTCCCCGACGAACCTCAGCCTCTCCGCCGAACTAGCAGGGTTCCTCATCCGCTTGAGAGATACTTCGGTTTCTCGATGACAGTGGGAGCGAGGAATGCATCATTAGATGATGACCTAACTAGTTTCGAGCAGGCCATCAAGAGTGGGGACTCTGTAAGAATGGCTGGATGCTTAGCGATCTGAGATGGAATCCATGTACACCAGCAAAGTATGGACTTTAACTGCTATATCTGAAGGGTTAAATCCCCATCAGAAGCAAGTATATCTTGAGAAGATTACTTGGTGTAGATGGAAAGGTTGGGACTTTCAAAGCTAGACTTGTTAAAGGTTTTCGTCATCGACCATGCGTGGATAATGATGAAACCTTTTCAGGGACTATACTTAAGTCCATCCAGATCCTACTTGCCATTGCTACATACCATGACTACGATATCTGGTGGTTGGGTACCATGACTGCTTTTCTAAAATGATTTAGAAAAGAACGTCTATAAGAACACAGCCAGAGGGCTTCGTAAACAGTGGGAGAAGCGGAAACGTATGCAAGTTGCTTTACAGAATAAAGCAGGCATCGCGGAGTTGGAACGTCTGTTTTGATATGATAGTCGAAGTGTTTGACTTCATCAAAATGGTAGATGAACCTTGTATATACAAAACGGTAGTAGGGAGTAAGGTGGTCATCCTCGTATTATACGTGAACAACATACTCTTGATAGGAAAAGAGTTTCTTATGCTACGAACGGTCAATCTCCTCTTATCACAAGGATTCTCCAAATAGGATAAAGGTGAATCACTGGAAAAGTTCCAGGGTGATAAGCACGACTGATTGTCAGTCGCAGGCATTGTTTTACCCTCAGTGAAGAGACGGTATGTTGGAAGAGTTCCAAGCTAGATACCGTGGCAAACTAGACGATAAAGGCTGGTAACATCGCTATTAAAGATACTATCAAAGAGGAAGTTTTGGTGTATATTGGTTCATAAGATGAGCTAGGTTCCTACCATTGTATGACAATGGAAGTGCGGCTTTGGCCTAGGAACCCCGATCCCATCAGTGACCCAGACATATTCTGAGGCAGCATCACCTGATCATGGAGATAGATGATCTCCAAGGTGATCGAGGTTGGGAGAGTAGACTCAGAAGACAACACGGCGGATCCACTCACAAAGGTTTTTTCCCATAGAGACTTATATGGTATGGTTGAGTATGTGATACTACAACTACTGCTACAGATGGCCCTAGTGCAAGTGGGAGATTGTTAGTTATATGTATGCCCTAAAGGCCATTACTGTGCATTGGATGTATATTGTAATGGATGCTGGGACATATATAGGTAGGACTTTCTTGCTCGACATGATAGTACGCTATCTGGTTGCTCTTTATCTTAACATGTATACTTTTTGTCTCTCTGTTACATGTTGATAAAGCCCTTAGGATGTGTACTCAACTTCCAGGACTGTGATGCAAATCATACTAGTGGGGCCTGGGTAGTTCATGAGTACATCCTTCAATGTTCCTAGTCGTAGGAATATCGAGACAGGGCATCGATATTCCAGAGTAGACTAGCGTATATCTTCTCGACCCATGTGATGGGCGATGGATGATCCCATATCCATTGGTGTTTGACATCAGAGATGGTATGCGGGTGCTCAGTGGAGACTGGGTACACTGAACGGACTCGCCGAGAACTCCCAGATGGTATTATACCTCACGTCAGATGGCAGTTCTCTGGTGACACTGGTACAGCTTAGTCTGTTGACCCGAGATCGTCATAGAGTCTTGTGTGTCTCCCACTGTGCTTTGATTTCCACCCTCCCACGGCTCTACTGAGTCATGCAAACAGGTGGTTTTTGGGTACAGTCCCGATTCACATGGAGGCAATGAGCGATAGGAGGGGATTCGTCTCTCCCGGTATTGGGGATTGATGTTGCGCTATGCTCGACTGGCCATAACTGGAAATCCCTGGACAGGGTTGCAGTGATATACTGGTAAGAGTTATCAATAGTTTCACGATTGTTATGGACCTCACGTCGGCATGACTTATCGAGCTACTGGGGTCTGACGTTTACCACCCCTAGGCGAGATATGCGACATATTAGACGAACAGACCGGACTGTACGGTAAGTGTTACTGGTTGGATTCACAGGAGTGTGAGCGGGCTTGCTCGTCGATCTTCTGATCGCTCAATACCCGGGTGGCCGTTACATTTAGCAGACCGCTTGCGGCTTGTGGGTGTTTGATATGATCATCACCTGCTGCCGGCGTATTGACGAGTCTTTAGAGTCCTACACAGAGGTTTCCTGGCTCAAGCGAAACGAAATAGGAGCGCATATTGTTAGTGTATATGGCCTAGAGGCCATTACTGTATCATACTAGTTTGTATATTACTTAATGGATGCTTGGGATATTCACCTTGTATATACAATCTTGCTCAAAATAGTAGTATGCTACTTGGTTTGTTTCTACTTCAATGTGTACTTGTGTTTATTTCAGTATATCACGTATACGCATTAGTGGAGCCCATAGGATCTTTGCTTGATTACCAGCGTTGTGATGGCAGTCACACCAGTGGGGGCTGGGTAATCTATAAGCACATCCTTATTCAGGTCCCTGGTCGCAGGACTATCGAGACAGGGCATCGATACTCCGGAGTAGACCAGCGCATGCGCTTCTCATCCCAGTGTGGGAGACGGTCTGTCCCACAGCCGTCAGTACGTCGTACTTGAGATAGTATGCGGATGCTCGTTAGGTTACGGGTACACTGGACAGGACTCGTCGGGAACTGACTAGTTGGTATTATACCTATCGTCAGTTATCAGTTCCCAGGTGACATGAGTACAGCTTAGTCCGCTGACTTGACACTGTCACTTCGCCTCGGGTGTGTTCCCACTGTACTTTGATCACTACCCTACCACGGCTCAAAGGAGTCGTGCAAACAGGTGGTGGTTGGGTGCAGTCCCGAA
The DNA here is from genome assembly GCA_030015575.1 of Agapanthus africanus. Lineage (NCBI taxonomy): Eukaryota > Viridiplantae > Streptophyta > Magnoliopsida > Asparagales > Amaryllidaceae > Agapanthus > Agapanthus africanus. Next base: position 24,770,838 of record JASDDO010000001.1, read on the forward strand.
GCACTTGGAGGCAGTGACGGTTAGACAGGATTCGTCTCTCCCGGTATTGGGGGTTGACATCGCGCTGTGTCTAGGAGAGCCATTACACGAGTAGTCCCTGGCCAGGGCAAACGAGATATACTGGTAGGTTTCCAGTGTTATCTCAGGGTGTTTTGGGCTTCGCTCCGGCACGACTTGTACCGCTATTGGGGGACTGACGTTTACCGCCCCCTAGGCCCGCCATGCGATGTATCAGACGAACAGACCGGACTGTACGGAGAATGTCACACTCAGGCTCAGTAGGAGTTCAGATGGGTTTCGCCTCGTCGGTCTTCTTGTCGGCATTACCTGGGGACCGTTACGCACAGCTAGTGCCGCTTGCGGTCTGTGGTTAAACCCACTGCCAGCGTAGTGTCGAGTCTTTAGAGTCCCACACAGAAAGCTTTTCGCCTTTAGGCAAAAGAGTAGAGGTCGCATGGTATTGCGACAGGTCGCATGGTTTTGCGACAGGGTTCGGTCACATCCGTGCACTTGTGCACGTACAGTGTCCGGACAGTTTACACTAGCGGGCTTTGGTTTAAGCCAGATCCTAGTGTACCTTATGGGATTGGATTTATCCAGTTTGCATTCGTGTTCCTCGGAACGCGGATGCGGGTGTGTATGCACAGTTGACAGGGAGGCAGAGGCAGTGGATTCTCATTAGGGTTGTTGACAGTTGACCGTTGACTTTTGACTTTTTGCTCAACCCTAATGAGAATATGATTTGTGATTAACTATTATATTAATTAAGTATTATGGTGATATGGTTGTTGACTTGTTGACTTTTGTTGACTTGTTGACTTTGGTGACTTGTTGACTTTTGTTGACTTGTTGACCGGTTGACTAGGCTTGACTAGTTGACCATCATGATGACCATGGTTATCATTTCATGCCAAAGACTTTTTTCTTGCTTGCTTTTTTTTGAGTAAAATGAGTGCATGATATGATAACCTTATGGTTGCTTCTAACCATCACCAAAAGACTTTTTTGATATGATGAGTTATGATCACTTTGGATTATGAGAGGGTGAAAGGAAAAAGAGAGCCTCATTCTTTCTTGCTCATTCTCTCTCTTGTTCTTGAGCTCTCCTCTTGCTCTCACCCTCAACCTCTTGCTCCCTCTCTTGATCTATGGTTCTCTTGTCTCATGAGTTGAGAATCAAGAACCATAGATAAAATCCCATTCTAAATCATCTCTACTCATTCTAGTTCACTAGGTTTAGCAAACCAAGTGAGCTAGTTTCTTCAAAGACCGAAGAAGGAGCTAAAGGTTGGAGCTTTCAAGTGGATCTATCTTCGGCGTACGGAGACGACGAGAAGGAGCCATCGGATCACCACCGGAGCTTGAAGACGAAGGAGTTCAAGACAAACTAGGTATAACCATCTCTATCCGAGTAGCTAAATATCTTTAGCTTAGTATGCTAGTTTTAGTTTAGGTAAAGATCCCGACCTAGCTTAGTCCATGTTGCCTCTTGCGTTAAAATTTTGATTTTATACCGTTTCCGCCTCCCCGTAAGAACCGGGGGTCGCAACGTGGACTTACAGTGGTATCAGAGCCTAACTAAACTTAAACTAGCTTGGTAGTGAAGTGTAACGAAGTTCGGAACCGGAAAAATCCAAAAACCAAACTTTTACAAAATCTGAGTTTCTGTTGAAATTTTTTCTGGTCAAAATGAAAAACTTTATACTCCTAAATTCGGCTCAGGGTTTTGTGTGAACACCCAAGAAAAACGATGCAGTAAGTCCTCCAATCCGCCGCCCATCCGCCGCGTGAACCCCGTTTCCGCCGCGGAAGCGCCGCGTACTGTAGTCCTCTGTGCATCGTTTTTCGTGCAGTGTGTGTCTGTGTTGGTTTTGGGATTTTTGATATATATTATATGTGCCCAGATTTTCCAGAAAAGAAATTTCCTTTTGGGGTCCTATAATTCCGTATTTTTCCGAACTTCACTGCACTTTGACTATGATGGTTATATCTGTGATGTTTGCATGTATTGAACGTCGGCCAATCGCTATAAGTCGATTGGTCGGGGTTATACATGATCTGTAATGTGCTGGAATGTGTATATAAATATGTTGGATTGTCGCGGGTGAATAGCCGGGGGTTGTGAGACGAGAGTTTTCTTTTCTTGCAATTCATGTAAATTTGTAAATTGATGTAATAATTATTTGTATGGCCGCACAACCGGGTCGGGGTTGTAGCCGTCATTGTATAATTTCTTTTTACTGTTTTTGCTCCTAGGATAGACCCATGGAGGGGTGCACAAACTACCGGGTATGCCGAAGTGTCGAGTGGCCTACTCATGGAGATGAGGGAGGTTGCTACGCTTCGGGTACTTGGCGGGTAGTTTGCCGCACCCGTAGGGGTCTTGGGTGGGGTTTTGGCTATTCACCGCGACCGTGTAATCTGTTTTTGTTACAGGCTCGTACAAATTACAGATTCCTAGTATATCCAATGTATTTATCTGTGATCTGAAATGTTTATCATTGCAGTATATCTATATATGATATTATTTAGGCGTTGCTTATGTTTTACAGACGCGCTAGCCCAGCCCCCGCTCTGTCGTTAGTTAAGTAACCTAACGGGTAATGACGGGGCCCCGTGGCGAATGCGAATGGCATAAGCGTACGTCATATTTTGGTTGTTTTCTGCAATGGTAGGATTAAATGATGGGACGCATTAAAAGAACTAATGCAAGAATATCACGCATTAAAAGAACTAATGCAAGATAATAAACCAAGTTAAAGTCGTTGGAACACTTTCGAAAAACCACTCGGTTCTTTTCAAAAACAACTTTTAAATGCGGAGCTTGAGCCACTCCTTTTAAAAGCTATCTCGTTCCATCGACCAAATCAAGTTCACTACGTTCACGGTTTTGCCAAAACCATCCGTAGCCCTCCATCATTTCAGTTAAATATTCGGTAGTATTCAAGCTATGTATTTTGACCTCACGCCAAGGCATAGTGATTGGTAGCTGCCGGATATTTATCTGTTGCATAGATAGAATGCGTTGGTTTGAGACAGTCGTACTGCCATTTTGGCCTACGTCAAGGGTATGTACGGGTGGGTTCAAATTAACCTGGATAATGATGGGACGAACTTGACATGTGACTTATGACATTTTGACCTCACGCCAAGGTCATAAGAGCATGGGGCAAAAATCCACATCGGGAGTTTCATAAATACTGAAACTTGCTAGATTTGCATACCATTTGGAGTGTGATGATTCTGGTAGGATTCCTTCAGTTTCGTCACGCGGTGATATTTGGATCCCGATCCTACTGTGAGTATATGCTACTCCTCGGGAAATTTCTCACTTAACGATCAATGCTATAAACCTAGTAGGTGCCTAGAAAGGTGTTAGCGGGGCTACGCCCCCAGGGAAAAGAGATTCTTTAATTAAGGAACTTCGCGAAAGCGTTGGAAAACCTCCCTCGAAGTACCGACACCGGCCTGGCTGAACGGTTAAGCAAGTATTGTACGGTGGGATTGATCCTGACTAATTCTTCCTTTATGGTTTGAGGAGGGATTCGAGAAACAGTGGGAGCCATCCTGTTTAGACAAACTAAAAACCACTCTAAACTTGCAAGAGCATCATGCTGAGTGTTTCTTCTTCTCTCTCCTAATTGCAGCGACCAATCGTCATGACTGGACTTAAGTTACTCCTAGATAAAAACAAACTGACAGGGCCAAACTACAAAGATTGGCTCAGGAATGTCAAGATAGCAATCACTTATGACAAGCTGGGGTATCTTCTTACCACCAAAGCTCCCCCTGTCCCTGGTCCAACTTCCAGCGTCGCGGATAAGGAAATCCGTAAGACTTGGGAGATTGATAGCGCGAAGGCCAAATGCCTCCTGCTTGCCTCGATGGACAACGAACATCAGAGGAGGCATGAGAATATGGACATGGAGTCCATATTGCTCCATACAAAAGAACTGTATGGAGAGCAATCACGTATCGCAAGATACGAAGCGTCGAAAAAGTTGTTTTCGACAAGAATGGCCGTCGGATCATCAGTAGCCGAGCATGTGCTAAAGATGATCGGCTTCATTGAGGAGCTCGCTGACCTAGGGATCACATTGGAGAGTGAGCTATATACGGATATAGTTCTCCAGTCCCTTCCTTCCACTTACGCCCAGTTTATACTGAACTTCAACCTACAAGAAAAAGAGGTTGAACTATCAGAGCTCCTCAACATGCTGAGGAGCGCAGAGGGCACCCTACAGAAAGGTAGGGAAACATCCACTTTGTTTGTAGGAGGATCATCTTCTTCTAGGTCCAAGGCGAAAGCCAAGGGAAAGAAGAAGAAGGCCCCCGCCAAACCAAGGGGCGGTGTTAGTAAAGTGGATACGAAGGGAAAAGGTAAAGCAACAAAGATAGCGGGGAAGCTTGTGGATAAGGAAGAATGCTTCTATTGTCATAAGAAAGGACACTGGAAGAATGATTGCAGGGCCTGGAAGGCCAGAACACAGGAATTGAAGCAGGTTGCAGCTTCAGCTTCAGGTGTGTATGTTATTGAAAATTGTCTTTCAATAAACTCTACTTCCTGGGTATTGGATACCGGATCAGGATCTCATATCTGTAATTCTTTGCAGGCATTGAGAAACCGTAGGGTTTTGAAGGCAGGTGACATGACCCTCAGAGTTGCAAACGGAGCTAGCATGGATGCTAAAGCCGTGGGGGACTATCACCTGGGAATGTCAGATGGACATGTTTTGGTTTTGCGTAATTGCTTTTTTGTACCCAACGCAACTTGTAATATCATTTCTGTATCTTTAGTTTCTAAAGAAGGTTATGAATTTGCGTTTGCAAGTAATGTTGTAAACATTCACCTTAATCAAGTTTTGATTGGGTCAGGTACATTGAGTAATGGTATATACGTGTTAAACCAACCACAGATTTTCAACGTCCAGAATACACACAAAAGAAAGTCTCCAGAAATAAATCAGACTTTCTTATGGCATTGTAGATTGGGTCACATCAATGAGAGAAGGTTGACTAAGTTACATACAGAAGGATATTTGAATGCGTTCGAATATCAATCGTATGCCACTTGTCAATCTTGTCTCAAAGGAAAGATGACAAAGACTCCATTTACTGGACAAGGAGTAAGAGCGAGCGAGCTCTTGGGACTCGTACATAGTGACGTGTGCGGTCCAATGTCTACACATGACCGAAGCGGACATTCTTACTTCATTACTTTTACGGATGACTTCTCAAGGTACGGTTATGTCTTCTTAATGAAACATAAGTCCGAGGCCTTTGGAAAATTCCAGGAGTATAAGAATGAAGTAGAGAAACAGACCAGCAAAAGTATTAAGATTCTAAGATCGGATCGAGGTGGAGAATACTTAAGTGCCGAATTCCTGGACTATTTAAAAGAGAACGGAATTCTCTCTCAGCTTACTCCTCCATACACCCCGCAACATAACGGTGTATCGGAGAGACGGAACCGCACCCTATTGGATATGGTGCGGTCCATGATGAGTAACGCTGAGTTGCCGCGATCATTCTGGGGATATGCGCTAGAATCAGCAGCATACCTTTTGAACCGAGTTCCGACTAAGACTGTGCCTACCACCCCATATGAAATGTGGAGTGGGAAGAAACCCTATCTTCAATATCTGAAGATCTGGGGATGTCCAGCTTTTGTCAAAAAGCAGCATGCGGACAAACTCGAGGCACGCTCAGTACTGTGCAAGTTTGTGGGATACCCAAAGAACACCAGGGGGTATCTTTTCTACTACGCAGAGGAACAAAAAGTCCTTGTTTCTCGTAATGCCCACTTTCTAGAACACCAGTTCTTGGAAAAGGAAATTAGTGGGAGCGCAGTGGAACTGGAAGAAATTCCGGAACCACAGACTGTTACTGAAAGCTTGGTAGAACCAGAGGGTTCAACAGAACAGGACATTCCTATGCCGCTCCGCAGAAGTAGTAGGCAGTCTCATCCGCCCTAGAGATACTACGGTTTTCTCATAGACGGGGATAGAGAGGATTGCATCATAGATTATGATGAGCCTACTAGCTTCCAGCAGGCCGTTCAGAGCGTTGACTCAGTGAAATGGCTGGATGCAATGCGGACCGAAATGGAGTCCATGTACACCAACAAGGTATGGACGTTGGACATTGCTCCAGACGGGGTAAAACCCGTAGGATGCAAGTGGATCTTCAAAAGGAAGATTGGTGTAGATGGACAGGTTGAGACCTATAAAGCTAGGCTGGTAGCAAAGGGTTTTCGTCAAAGACCTGGCTTGGACTACGACGAAACCTTTTCTCCAGTAGCCATGCTGAAATCCATTCGGATCCTTCTTGCCATTGCTGCCTTCCACGATTATGAGATCTGGCAAATGGACGTAAAGACAGCTTTTCTAAATGGAAATTTAGAGGAGTGTGTCTATATGGACCAGCCAGAGGGTTTCATTCAGAGTGGGAGCAGCGGAAAGGTGTGCAAGTTGCTTAAGTCCATCTATGGACTAAAGCAGGCATCGCGGAGTTGGAACATCTGCTTTGATGAGACGGTCAAAGAATTTGGCTTTATCAAAAATCCAGATGAACCATGCATCTATAGTAGATTTGTAGCGAGAACTGTAGTATTCCTCGTTTTATACGTGGATGACATTCTCTTAATAGGAAATGACATTCCTATGCTACAATCTGTCAAGGGGTTCTTGTCACACAGGTTCTCCATGAAAGACCTAGGTGATGCCTCATACATTCTGGGTATCCGGATCTACCGTGACAGATCCAAGAGGATATTAGGACTTTCACAGTCCAGGTACATCGACACCATACTGAAGAGGTTCAGTATGGAAGATTCCAAGCGCGGTAACCTACCGGCTTGTCACGGGATCACCCTCTCTAAAGAGATGTCTCCCAAGACTGATTTGGAGAGGGATCGCATGTCTATTATACCCTACGCTTCTGCGGTAGGCTCTATAATGTATGCGATGTTGTGTACCAGACCGGATGTAGCTTATGCACTGAGTGTGGTAAGCCGGTATCAGTCTAACCCTGGGGAGAAACACTGGATAGCGGTAAAGAACATTCTCAAGTACCTGAGAAGGACTAAGGAGATGTTCTTGGTGTATGGCGGAAAGGACCTCCAGATCGAGGCCTTTGCTGACTCCAGCTTCCAGAGTGACAAGGATGATTCCAAGTCCATGTCGGGTTTTGTCTTTACCCTCAATGGAGGGGCGGTGTGTTGGAAGAGTTCCAAACAGGAAACCGTTGCAGACTCGACGATGGAAGCGGAATACATCGCTGCATCTGATGCCGCAAAAGAAGCTGTCTGGATGAGGAAGTTCTTGAAAGAACTTCAGGTGGTTCCGTCCATTGTTGATCCAATACCTCTGTATTGCGACAACAACGGGGCTATAGCATTAGCGAAGGAACCCAGGTCCCATCAGAGATCCAGGCACATCTTGAGGCGGTATCACCTGATCAGGGAGATCGTAGATCGCCAGGAGATCGAGGTTCGGAGAGTCGCTTCAGAAGATAACACTGCTGATCCATTCACCAAGGCCCTGCCCCAGACTCAGTTCGAGCGGCTGATCGAGATGATAGGTCTTCGATACGCCAGTACATGGCCTTAGTGCAAGTGGGAGATTGTTAGTGTATATGCCCTAGAGGCCATTACTGTATCATACTAGTTTGTATATTACTTAATGGATGCTTGGGATATTCACCTTGTATATACAATCTTGCTCAAAATAGTAGTATGCTACTTGGTTTGTTTCTACTTCAATGTGTACTTGTGTTTATTTCAGTATATCACTTATACGCATTAGTGGAGCCCATAGGATCTTTGCTTGATTACCAGCGTTGTGATGGCAGTCACACCAGTGGGGGCTGGGTAATCTATAAGCACATCCTTATTCAGGTCCCTGGTCGCAGGACTATCGAGACAGGGCATCGATACTCCGGAGTAGACCAGCGCATGCGCTTCTCATCCCAGTGTGGGAGACGGTCTGTCCCACAGCCGTCAGTACGTCGTACTTGAGATAGTATGCGGGTGCTCGTTAGGTTACGGGTACACTGGACAGGACTCGTCGGGAACTGACTAGTTGGTATTATACCTATCGTCAGTTATCAGTTCCCAGGTGACATGAGTACAGCTTAGTCCGCTGACTTGACACTGTCACTTCGCCTCGGGTGTGTTCCCACTGTACTTTGATCACTACCCTACCACGGCTCAAAGGAGTCGTGCAAACAGGTGGTGGTTGGGTGCAGTCCCGAAGCACTTGGAGGCAGTGACGGTTAGACAGGATTCGTCTCTCCCGGTATTGGGGGTTGACATCGCGCTGTGTCTAGGAGAGCCATTACACGAGTAGTCCCTGGCCAGGGCAAACGAGATATACTGGTAGGTTTCCAGTGTTATCTCAGGGTGTTTTGGGCTTCGCTCCGGCACGACTTGTACCGCTATTGGGGGACTGACGTTTACCGCCCCCTAAGCCCGCCATGCGATGTATCAGACGAACAGACCGGACTGTACGGAGAATGTCACACTCAGGCTCAGTAGGAGTTCAGATGGGTTTCGCCTCGTCGGTCTTCTTGTCGGCATTACCTGGGGACCGTTACGCACAGCTAGTGCCGCTTGCGGTCTGTGGTTAAACCCACTGCCAGCGTAGTGTCGAGTCTTTAGAGTCCCACACAGAAAGCTTTTCGCCTTTAGGCAAAAGAGTAGAGGTCGCATGGTATTGCGACAGGTCGCATGGTTTTGCGACAGGGTTCGGTCACATCCGTGCACTTGTGCACGTACAGTGTCCGGACAGTTTACACTAGCGGGCTTTGGTTTAAGCCAGATCCTAGTGTACCTTATGGGATTGGATTTATCCAGTTTGCATTCGTGTTCCTCGGAACGCGGATGCGGGTGTGTATGCACAGTTGACAGGGAGGCAGAGGCAGTGGATTCTCATTAGGGTTGTTGACAGTTGACCGTTGACTTTTGACTTTTTGCTCAACCCTAATGAGAATATGATTTGTGATTAACTATTATATTAATTAAGTATTATGGTGATATGGTTGTTGACTTGTTGACTTTTGTTGACTTGTTGACTTTGGTGACTTGTTGACTTTTGTTGACTTGTTGACCGGTTGACTAGGCTTGACTAGTTGACCATCATGATGACCATGGTTATCATTTCATGCCAAAGACTTTTTTCTTGCTTGCTTTTTTTTGAGTAAAATGAGTGCATGATATGATAACCTTATGGTTGCTTCTAACCATCACCAAAAGACTTTTTTGATATGATGAGTTATGATCACTTTGGATTATGAGAGGGTGAAAGGAAAAAGAGAGCCTCATTCTTTCTTGCTCATTCTCTCTCTTGTTCTTGAGCTCTCCTCTTGCTCTCACCCTCAACCTCTTGCTCCCTCTCTTGATCTATGGTTCTCTTGTCTCATGAGTTGAGAATCAAGAACCATAGATAAAATCCCATTCTAAATCATCTCTACTCATTCTAGTTCACTAGGTTTAGCAAACCAAGTGAGCTAGTTTCTTCAAAGACCGAAGAAGGAGCTAAAGGTTGGAGCTTTCAAGTGGATCTATCTTCGGCGTACGGAGACGACGAGAAGGAGCCATCGGATCACCACCGGAGCTTGAAGACGAAGGAGTTCAAGACAAACTAGGTATAACCATCTCTATCCGAGTAGCTAAATATCTTTAGCTTAGTATGCTAGTTTTAGTTTAGGTAAAGATCCCGACCTAGCTTAGTCCATGTTGCCTCTTGCGTTAAAATTTTGATTTTATACCGTTTCCGCCTCCCCGTAAGAACCGGGGGTCGCAACGTGGACTTACACATATGAGATATGTGCAGGACCGAGAATAATGCGTGTATGTGATGCCGTATTCTATTCTCGCGATTTGTATCGTCGAACGGTTATATATGATATAACCGGGTTGCCGAATCAAGTGTTGATTCGATACATTGATACACTTGATACTAGTCGGTTATATGCGACATGACCGGATCATTGAATCAAGTGTTGATTTAATGATTTAATGTATAATTATATATTTGATATATTACTTTACATTAACTAGTATTGGTTCACTCAAGATTGATTTTCTCACTTGAAATGCATAAGTTGTATATGTGATATATTTTTGTGCACTTGTTTGTATCATGTTTGATGATACATGCAAACTTGGGTTTGTGTAAGACTTAAACCATGTTTAGTTGATGGTTTAGGGTTTTTACTTGTTTATTTATTCTTTTTATTTATTTTTGGCAAAACATAACATGGTGGCTTTCTTTGTTTGATACTTGAAGCTTCTTGAAGCTTTGAAAAGTCTAGCCATTTTGTCTTTTGCCTTAACCCTAACCATTCAACTAAACCCTAGTTTATTTTCCACACTAAACCATGGTTGCAAATATGATAAGACTCAATTTATTTTCTATTTTCATTATTCTTATCATATTCTTTTTCTTCTTCTTCTTCTTCTTCAAGAAGAAAGAAGCTTGCTAGCTTCAATGGTGACTTGAGAAAAAGAGTGAGAAATCCAATTCTAAAGTGAACCCACTTCCTATTTCTTCATCCTCTACCACTTGCCAAGTAGTATAGGGTGTTTTCTTCATAAGTTTCATGACTTGGTGAAGTTGGAGCTTGATCTTGAGTTGCCTCGACGTAGATCATCTTCGTTATCGAAGTCGATGATCTAGCCCGATCATTTCTTCGACGAAACCATTACTAGAGTTCGGGATCTGATGATCGCAGTGGAGGGACGTCAACGCGGAGCTATAGAGGTGGAGGACCAGATCTACAAAGGTTGTAGTCACTTTCCCTTTTAGTTAAAAGTTGTTAACTTGCTTGCATCGCCTTACCTCTAGTAACGATCTAGGTTAGGGTTTCTCGGCACATAGGAAATTTTTGAAATTGGCATGTTTGATCTGTTGTGGAACCTCATGGGTGTGCCTAGGAACCCTACACACCCTTGCATTAATCAACGCCGTTATTGGGGTGAGTTCGCTGGCGCTCGCGAATCGCTGGGTGAACAACAACTCCATCTCTGCGAAAGTTTTGACGGAGTCGTTTGGAAGCTCGGAGTACCACTCAAACGTCGTTTCCGATAAGCTGCCGACGAATTGGCGAAGCAAGAGCTTATCATCTCCGCCGGTGTTGCCACAAAGAGCCCTGAACTAGGCGACATGTTGATGGGGATTGCCTGTCCCCTTGTAAACATGGAATTTCGGGATTGTGTAGCCCGGCGGGTATTTTATCTGATCATACCAGCCCGGATATGGTCGTCCCGTTTTGACGACTTGGCCGGCCGCTTCATTTGCCTGGTGAACTCGTATTTGTTGAGCAATATAATCATCCAGGGCAGCTTTGGAGATAGTTTCCTCTTTGGCTGTTGAAAGGGCCGGAGGTGGATTTGGCGTTTCTACTATGTCGTCTTCGAGGATAATCGGAGGATCTTCAGCTGGAAGATCCGGCTGGATCATCATGCCCACCATGTCTTGGAACAGAAGAGTTATCTGCTTTATATTGGCCGCTTGTTCCGCAGCCTCCTTGTCTTTCTTTTCAAGCATTCCCCGAAGGAATTCATCATCAGTCTCGTGTTCGTGACGTTGTTCCGATGACGTCTCCGGGCTTTCTTTCGGCCCGGTGAGTGCGGCCATTGCAGTCAGTATTTCCTGGAGCTTCTGCTGTTGCTGTTCTTGAGCCCTTGTGATGGATCGGGTGAGTGGTCGGTGGCCCGTAGAAGCGCGGCTGTCCTCTTTCCCGGATGCCTTGTAGACGGTATGCACCACCATGCCCCCAGACTTAAGGCGTTTGGGCTCAGTGCCTTTGACATTTGTCGCAAGCATGGGGATCTTCTCCGGTCTTCTTTTCTTATGAGCGGTTGAAGTTGAGGGGGCCGTCGCGGTGGGCACCTAGATAGCTTTTCGTGGCTTGGCGGGATGGCTTTCTTCTTGTTGAACCTTCGCCCTCTTTTGCCAGCGAGGGTAGTCTTGATCAACCACTGAGTTCCGGACCTACCGCCAGACTTTGTAGATCCTGTAGGACAGCCGCTGAGGGGACTGTTCTGGCTTTGTTTCCTCAACATTCTCCACCGGAGGAGGAGATCTTTTCAGTACGGCGGTAGGAGAATTCCTACGCACCTTATTCAGCAGCTCAAACCTGTTCCCGGTTGGAACAACAGCATTAATTTCCACCGTCGGGGCTGGTGGAGTTAGCCCAGAAGGGGAGTTGCCTCCTGACTTCCTCACTCGGCGCCAGTGGCAACGTCGGGCATGTCGAGCTGATGGAGTTGGCCCGATGACGGGGATGGCCTTGTCTTGCCCCCTGTTCAGGTGAGGGGCCGTTGCTGGTGTCAGCCTGTTAAAGACTGATGTCCTTTGAGTAGCAGGAGCGGGAGTGGGAGTTGAGATGGTCAGTCTTGTAAAGACCGACCCCTTGGCAGGAGAAGCCGCCTTGACGACTTCAGGAGCAGGGTTGGTTACTCTCTTCGGAATAACCTTCTCTGGGACTGCAAGCTTCATTGTGGGCCTGCAGGAATTTTGGCCCAATCTAGAGAAGACCGAGGCGCTGGTGTTGAACGACCCGTTGAGAGGGGCCGCAGTAGCTGTAAGTCGATCGAAGACCGAATTCATGGGAGCTTCTGGTACGGGCACGGAAGTAGTAAAGCTCGTTGACGGGAGCATGGTCCCGAAAAACAGCCTTGTGGTAGCTTGAGTAATCTGCTCCACGGGCATCGTGAACAAAGAAGCTGCTTGAGGTCCATAAGCTACACCTCCAGGTGAGGCGGAGCGTAGGTTGCAGTTGCAGTTGGAATACTTCGAGCAGGTGAATGCCATTGCTGTTTTGCTTTCTACGCCAAGAAAGAGACCAAATCTTAGTAACTTGAAACCCAAGGGCAACCATTAACAAACCGCGATTCGTTCGCGAATACGACACACAAAGTGTGGAGTGGAAAGAGAAAAAGGTCCCACCGGGTGTGCCAGAATCTGTTCCCCTCCGAACTACGGAGACGCGACCCGCAGGTCCGTCTTGCCTGAAATTCGGGGCAAATGCTAATTGGTGCTATCCGTCCACCTCTCCGAAGATGCCAAGTTGATTTATGGCACCATGTATCGAAGGTTTAAACGGATGCATCCGATGTAGTAGACTTCGTCAGATTCCCCCTCGTTTGAGGGGTTTTTGATTGTGGGGACGCTCTTCCCTGTAGGCGCAAGCCCCTGCAGTTAATTACGCTACCGCATCGCGGTAACAACTTTCTCCTTCTTCATATGGTCACTTCGTATCGTGGGTGTTTGTTTTGTGTTCGGTTGCCCGTGGATTGTATACGGAGACTAAGTTATGTTGTCGCCCGTAGGACGTGGATTAGTCCAAATCCGTATCTTTCTTAGATTTGGGTTTGGGAGGGTTGTGTTTAAGGATACGTTAGCCTTATTTGAGGCTAAGATCAACTTAAACGTTCGTTAAGGACACGTTAGTCTAATTTTAGAATAAGATCGACTTAACGGGATAGTTTAGATCCGACAAGAGAGCAATTGGGCTCTATTGTTTAGTTTAGTGACATTGCGGTCGATAAGTAGTTTAAGGACATTACGGTCCGTTGTTAGTTTTAAGACATTGTGGTCGAGGTTAAGAACATCATAGTCCGTGGATTTAAGGACTCCACAGTCCGATGTTAGTTTTAAGACATCACGGTCGAGGTTAAGGACATCATAGTCCATGAGTTTAAGGACCTCACAGTCCAATGTTAGTTTTAAGACATCACGGTCGAGGTTAAGGACTGTTGGATATAGTGCCCTCAAAGTCAATTATTGGATCGCAGGTACGTGATTGCAATGATTGCGGAGGACCAATACCGGTAGGACAGTCTTACTCGAGATGATAGTATGCTATCTGGTTTGCCTTTATCAGTCGTGTACCGGTCCAGATGACTGATCATTGTTACACTTTGATAAAGCCCTTAGGATCTTGCTTTACTACCAACAGTATGATGGCGATCATATATGTGAGAGTTGGGTGGTTTATATGCATATCCTTAATTGTGGTTCCTAGTCGTGGGAGTTTCGAGACAGGGCATCGATACTCCGGAGTAGACTAGTGTATACAGTCGAGACCCCGACGAGGGGCGGTGGCCGGTCTCACAAGCCACTGGTGTCAGTTGGATCACCTAAGATGTATACAGATGCTCATTGGGTTATGAGTACACCGTACAGGACTCGCCGGGAATCTGCTAGTTGGTATTATACATATCGTCAGATAGCAGTTCCCTGGTGACATGTGTACATGTTAGTTCATCAACCTGAGGTCGTCATTTGTCTCGTGTGAGTTCCCACTGTGCTTTGATTTCTACCGTACCACGGCTCAAAGGAGTCGTGCAAACAGGTAGTTTTTTAGTACAGTCCTGAGCCACATGGAGGCACGTGAGCGGATCGGCAGGGGATTCGTCTCTCCCGGTATTGTGGGTGAGATCGCGCTGTGACTAGGAGAGCCATTACACAAAGCCCACGGCCGTGGCAGGAGATTTACTGGTAGGTACTCCAGTAGTATCTCAGGGTGTTTTTTTTAGGCTACACTCCAACACGACTTATACTGCTATTGGGGGTCTGACGTTACTGGCCCCCTAGGCAGATATGCGATACTCATAGATGAACGGACCGGACTGTATATACATTGTCACTGTTAGGTTCAGTAGGGTTTCCGGATGAGTTCGCTCATCGGCATCCCTTGAGGTCAGTCCATGGGCAGCCGTTACGCACAGCTAGTGCCGCTGACGGTTTGTGGTTAAACCCACTGCCAGGGTACTGACGAGTCATTAGAGTCCCCCACATACAGTTTCCCAAGTTTGGGCGAAACGTTGTAGAGGCCGTATGGTTTTATGGCAGGGTTCGGAAAATGCACGTGCGTTTACGCACGTGTCATATTTCGGACAGTTGATACTGGTCGGCTTTGGTTTAAGCCGGATCCGAGTATTATATTGAGTAGATATAATATCTTTGTCTCAGTTGCATTTGTATTCGGTCGTAATACAAATGCGGGTATGTTTATACAGTTACGGGGTTGTCCTGAAATTCGTTTCAGGATCACTTTTAGAAGTTGCCAGTTTCCAGTTTTCTATCAGCCGTATTTGACATTTGGTTAAATACGGATTTATCTTTTCTTGAGGTGAGTGTGGAAGTTTCTAGAAGTATCTAGAAGGTGGTGACAAGGATTAGTGACTCATGGTTGCATTAATGATTCAATTAATGCAAGGTGACTAGGTTAAGTGATTCATCTTTTTCATTTATTGTGTTCACACTAGATATTTCTCTTGTGGTCACTCTCCCCTCTCCTACACTCACCCCCTCCTATATATGGCCGGCCCCTCCCCTCTCTCTCACATACACTTGATGATTCATTTGGGAAAAGATTATGATAGTTTTGGGGTGTATGGAAATTTCATAGCTCATTTCATTCCATCACCCGATTCGAGTGGCAACTTCATTAACCGTTCGTCCATAGCTTTGGACGTAACGAGACAAAGTATTCTATTCATTCTCTACATCATTCTTGATCGTCTCTTTTAGCAAACTTGACGACGGAGTTGCCTCCAGTCAGAGGCAGGAGCCCGTTTAAAGAATCGTTGACGTGGTGCCACCTGGACGAGCAGATCGGAGATCAACGAGATCGGAGCAGCCGCAACGGAGCGTGGGATGATGTTTAAAGAACGAAGGACTCGGATCGTTCGGTATAATCCTTCTACCCTCTTTACAGTTTGTTAGTTTAGCAATACTGGCAGATCCGGGTTATAGTATACAATAGCGCCAGTTAAAAGTTTTTGTTCCGCACTTGGCGTCTGTTAGACGGCCGGGGCGCCACCGTAGACTTGCAGTGGTATCAGAGCCTCACCATTTTGCTTTACTAACTTGTGCTTACACGTTTAAAATATCGATCGAACCGAATATCGAAAACCGCAAAATTCAAGTTCACAGTTTCTGTTGATTTTTAAAGGGTTCCAAAAATTATTTTACATATCACAGAAATCTGTGCAGGGTATTCTAAGCATACCGTACAAATTTAGGCACATGAATCAACAGTACCACCGCAGAATCGCGGTCAAACCTAGGGTTTGACCGCGCATCCGCGGCCATTCTGTGAGATCATGGCTCCAAATTTGCACAGTGGCTTCTTGACTGGAAATTGTGGTTTTTGGTATATATCTTTTGGGCCCAGATTTTGTTACTGTACAACAGATGTTCGTGGGGCCCACTTCGTGATATTTAGTCGATCGAAATTTAAACATGTTAGTTTGCAGTACTTACATTATATCTCCGACCGTGAATGTCATTTGATCGGTAAACCGCGTCTGATTGCTATAGTTCTTTTAGACGGGTTTGCGAACGTGACATTCGCGTTGATGTTCTGTGTTGTGCTGTGATGTTGCGGATTTGTCGTAGTGGATAGCAGTGTGCAATGGTAGTGCAGTTTGGATTTATTTGTACATTTGATATTGCGGTCGATGTACCTGTTGTACATATTATTTATTTCTGTACTAGGTTTATCTCGCGACGGAGTGCATGGATAGCCGGGTTCTGGAGGGCAACGGGTCCGCATCTCATGGCTTTGAGAGGCAGAGGGGCCTCACTCTAAAATTGGCAGACTATTCGCCGCACTCGTAGGGGGTTCAGGTTGACCCAAGGAGGGGTGCTCAACTTACCGGATTCGGTGAAGTGCCGGGTGTTCTATTCACTATGCTATGGGGGACTACCTCGCTTCAGGTTTTGGCGGGTAACTTGCCGCAGCCGTAGGGGTCTAGGTTTCATTGCACAGGCTATCCACACGACCAGGGGAACATCGGGTTTTAGCAGCGGCTCTGTGAAACCCGGGGATCCCAGATTATCTGTATTGTTCTGTGATGCTTATTACTTTTCTGTAATGTTGCATTTAATCACGCCTGGAGCGATTATTGCATATTGGTATATATACTATTAGATGTTGTATATGTTTTGCACCCGCGCTAGTCCAGTCCCCGCTCTGTCGTTAGTTAAGTAACCTAACGGATGATGACGGGACCCAGTGACGAATGCGGATGGCATATACGTACATTTTATTTTCGTTCTTTTCTGGTGTGATTGTTGACGGGACTGCGTTGATTCTGATCAATGCAAAGGAAACAAACCTATTTGGAGTTGTTGGAACAATTTTAAAAGGTGTTATTACAAAGACGTTTCCTTTTGTTATGCATAGCGGTATTCGGTGTGAATATCCTGCACCTCATTCGACGAGGCAAGGGCCGATATCCCTTCACCGGGAATGACCCCTTGGGCAAAAGTTTGCGTCAGGGTGATAACTTCACTATAGTCGATTACAGGTTGCTTTGCATCGCGGTATTCAGTGGAATATCCTGCACCTCATTCCACGAGGAATGAGCCGAGATCCCTTCACCGGGAGTGACCTCTTTAGCAAAAGGTTTTTGCCACTATATTTTTATAAAAAGCTATCAGGTTCCTTCAGCGATATCAAGTTCACCACGTTAAAGGTTTTTCGCCAAAAACCAGCTGTAGCCCTCCGTCATTTCTTTTGGGTATTCAGTAGTATTCAAGCTATGCATTTTAGCCAAAGTTAAGGCATAATGTTTGGTAGCTGCTGGATATTCATTTGTTGCATAGATAGATGAGTTGGTTTGGGACAGTCGTTCTGCCATTTGGCCAACGTCAGGGGCATATGCGGGTGGGTTCAAATTGACAAGATAATGATGGGTAGAACTTGGCATGTGACTTATGACATTTTGACCAATGCCAAGGTCATAAGAGCATGGGGCAAAAATCATATCGGGAGTTTCTAAAGAAACTGAAACTTGCCAAGTATGCGCATACCTTCTGGAGTGTGAGTAACGTGAGTGGATTCCGTCACGTTATCATACGATGAGAGTTGGATTCCGATTCCCACTGATGTGTTGGTTTACTCTTCGGATGATCCCGATTGATTCTTCTTTCAGGTTTGGAGGAGAATTTGACAGGACAGTGGGAGGTTTCCGGATTAGATAAAGTGATAACCATTCTGATCTAGATTAGAGTGCACGCAGAGTGTTTCTTTTCTCTCTCTCTTTGGCAGCGACCTTTGACCGACCCTAGACTATGACTCAGTGACCAGGTTGACCGAACCTTCTTAAAATACTGGCTTTTGGATTGTCTGTGTTGCATAAGTCATTGCCACTCCTTCTTTTACCCTTTGAATTTCTCAGAACACCCCGTATTACTACGGACATCCACTTCCATTGGATAGATCCATCGTATGGTTATATACGAACACGAAGGGACTTCTTCAAGGATGGATCAAAGTTCAGGAGAAATAGAATTGGTTTATTCAGTTGTCTTTTATTATCACCTTCTCTCAGGTTGCGAGGGCTCCTTGGTTTAGGAGAGTACACCTATTACGCTTATTGGATAGTCTTATTCCAAACCATAGGCAGGTGCCGAAAGGTAGGGAATGAAGAAAACCAATTAGCCTAAGTAGGGTGTACAGAAGGTAATATGTAAAGACAAAATTAAAGGGATTAGAAAGAAGGCAAAGTAAATTGCGACTGATATCATTCACGACCAAACCGCGTACTTCATCGCCACTCATATTTCACCTTTGCTTTTTTCCCTAGTTCGGGAGAAATAGAATAAGGTATTATTCAGTTGTCTTTTATCATCACCTTCTCTCAAGGTTCGAGTAATCCTAGGTTTAGGAGGGTACACCTATTATGCTTATTGGATAGTCTTCTTCCAAACCATAGGCTGGTGCCGAACGGTAGGGAAGGAAGAAAACCATTTAGCCTAACGAAGGTGTACAGAAGGTAACGACTAAAGACAAATAAAGGGATTTGGAGAAAAGGCAAAGAAATATACGGTTATAGTCATGAATTGGATTATGGAAGAGGCATTACTAGGAATACCAGGATACCCCTACAAAACATTTTCATGTTTCAGTGCATTGTTAAAGGAAAACTGTTTTCCCGATTAGATACTTACTCCAAGGGTATGTATTTACCAGGTTTCATTCTCATATCTGTATGGTTTTACAGATGATGAGTGGGAGTAAGTTATTGGGAATCAGGTGATCATCCTCATTATATCGGAATTCGTTGTAATTGGTGATATTTGAGGAAATCGCCAGGGTACAGTTTTCAAACTACGACGCACAGGTTATGAGTTATTGAACTCAGCGGACTAATACAGAGTATTGTATGTTGTCCAGTGTCCATCAGGACAAAGGGGTAGGTCCCCGTACTATGTTCTGTTTACTTATGACTTCTCTAGTTGTTAGACAAGTGTTTCGTAGAAATACAAGGTCTAAGTTTTGAGAAGTTGTGGGTATAAGAATAAAGTAGAGAACCAGATGTCACAAGTATCGGAATTCTTCAAAGAGATCGAAGATGTAGATTCTTGTGATTGGTATTCAGATGATAGTAATAGTTTTGAGAAACTTGTTTCTCTTTCGGGTTACTCATAATTGGATGGATTCCTAAGTTGAGTAATGCTGAGTAGCTTCTTTCCATTAAGTTGATTTGCACTGGAGACAGCTGCATGATTGAATATGGTTCCAATTAAATAAATGCCAAAGTTTCTATATTGGATATAGAATGGTTCATTTCTTAACGATGTTAAGGTACGGGGATTTGTCCAGCTTATGCTTAAAACCAGACTCTGGATAACTCAGGGCATGTTTCTGTAATGGCAGTTTGTGGGTTGACCCTGGCTATGACGAGGGTTGACTTTCTACCATCTGGAAGATCAATAGTGATATTGTTCTTGACTCGTCACAGTTTTAGTAAAATGGATTTTTTCAGAAAACAGTAGTGGGAGTATGGTAGAACTGGAAGTGATTCTAGAACCGCAAACGTTTACGGAAAATTTAATAGGACCTATATATTCAATCAAGTTTGACATTCTATTAGCCACTCCGCAGATATGGTGGGTAACCTCAGACACCCGAGAGGTACTTCGGTAGCCTCAAGGACGGTGACAGGGAGGTTCTTGTTTACCCAGACTTGACACTACTGTTGTTCCAGACTATGAGACCAGGCAGGAGATTAAGTATAGCGTCATTCTAAACTAGCTTTAGAAGTGCACGTGTATATTATTCTGCCAGAGGGTTGTCGTAGTCAGTGAGAGCAGCGGAAGTATAGTGGGCAAGTAGCTTATGTCTATTTATAGACTAGAGCAGTTATAGCGGAGATAGATCATCTAATTTTGATGTGACAGTCATGGGTTTGACTTCATCAGAATAGAGGATGGATCTGTTAAGAAGGTAGTGGGGTGTGATGTCATGGTATTTGGATGGCATACACAGAGTAGGAAGTAAAATTCCTATACTACGATCGGTTATACTGTGGTCGTCACACAGTTGTTTCTCCAGACAGGATATGGATATAATATTTGACTTTCTGGTTTCTGGATCTATGGTTTTAGATCTGGATTTGGGTAGTTTCCCAATGTGGGTACTTTGACAGTATTCTAATGGTTTTTAGAATAGTTGACTCCTGGCATGGTGGTGTATCTGCAGGTGATGGAGTCACCCTCTCTAAAGGTGTCTTACAGACTAAAGGGGAGAGGGATGTGCATGATTGGCAAATCACTTGCTTAGGCAATTGAGTCAATCGTGAGATGTCAAGTACCACACCAAATGTTGATTTTGCACTAGATGCGATAAGTTTGTATTAATCCAATCCTGGAGAAACATAAGGAAGCAGTTTTAGAACATAAGTGGATGTTCTACGGATTTGATGACGGCAGCCTCCTTCGGGAGACGGTTATCATTCCAGGCTTCAAAAGTGACATGGTTGACAGAGTGATTGTCAGAGTTATAGTTTTCCCTCTGACGAGGGACAGTATTATGGACAGTTGGTCCAAGAGGATATTGTGGGAGGCATGGTGCAGGATACTGATTTGGTTCAGTGATCGATACAGTCTAAGAAGTTTGGATTTGAAGTTCATTTATGAACTAGGTCCCATCAGATATCCGGACATGTTCTAAGACAGGTATTACTCAATTCGGGAGATGGCTTTCTCCGCGAACTTGAGATTTAGAGAGATATAGAAAGAAACTTCTGGGCGGATCCACTCACTGAGGCTATTTCTCGAACACAATAGTTTTACAAACGGGCTTTGTGAAACTGATTAGTAGAGGAGTTGGATGTTCGGTTTCACACGGGCTGTGAGTAGTCGACATCGCAATAATGAGCCTTAAGTGCAAGTGGGAGATTGTTGGATATAGTGCCCTCAGAGTCAATTATTGGATCGCAGGTACGTGATTGCAATGATTGCGGAGGACCTATACCGGTAGGACAGTCTTACTCGAGATGATAGTATGCTATCTGGTTTGCCTTTATCAGTCGTGTACCGGTCCAGGTGACTGATCACTGTTACACTTTGATAAAGCCTTTAGGATCTTGCTTTACTACCAACAGTATGATGGCGATCATATAATTGTGAGAGTTGGGTGGTTTATATGCATATCCTTAATTGTGGTCCCTAGTCGTGGGAGTTTTGAGACAGGGCATCGATACTCCGGAGTAGACTAGTGTATACAGTCGAGACCCCGACGAGGGGCGGTGGCCGGTCTTACAAGCCACTGGTGTCAGTTGGATCACCTAAGATGTATACAGGTGTTCATTGGGTTATGAGTACACCGGACAGGACTCGCCGGGAATCTGCTAGTTGGTATTATACATATCGTCAGATAGCAGTTCCCTGGTGACATGTGTACAGGTTGGTTCATCGACCTGAGGTCATCATTTGTCTCGTGTGAGTTCCCACTGTGCTTTGATTTCTACCCTACCACAGATCAAAGGAGTCGTGCAAACAGGTAGTTTTTGGGTACAGTCCCGAGCCACATGGAGGCACGTGAGCGGATCGGCAGGGGATTCGTCTCTCCCGGTATTGGGGGTGAGATCGCGCTGTGACTAGGAGAGCCATTACACAAAGTCCACGGCCGTGGCAGGAGATTTACTGGTAGGTACTCCAGTAGTATCTCAGGGTGTTTTTTTTGGGCTACACTCCGACACGACTTATACTGCTATTGGGGGTCTGACGTTACTAACCCCCTAGGCAGATATGCGATACTCATAGACGAACAGACCGGACTGTATATACATTGTCACTGTTAGGCTCAGTAGGGTTTCCGGATGAGTTCGCTCATCGGCATCCCTTGAGGTCAGTCCATGGGCAGCCGTTACGCACAGCTAGTGCCGCTGACGGTTTGTGGTTAAACCTACTGCCAGAGTACTGACGAGTCATTAGAGTCCCCCACAGACAGTTTCCCAAGTTCGGGCGAAACGTTGTAGAGGCCGTATGGTTTTATGGCAGGGTTCGGAAAATGCACGTGCGTTTACGCACGTGTCATATTTCAGGCAGTTGATACTGGTCGGCTTTGGTTTAAGCCGGATCCGAGTATTATATTGAGTAGATATAATATCTTTGTCTCAGTTGCATTTGTATTCGGTCGTAATACAAATGCGGGTATGTTTATACAGTTACGGGGTTGTCCTGAAATTCGTTTCAGGATCATTTTTGGAAGTTGCCAGTTTCCAGTTTTCTATCAGCCGTATTTGACATTTGGTTAAATACGGATTTATCTTTTCTTGAGGTGAGTGTGGAAGTTTCTAGAAGCATCTAGAAGGTGGTGAAAAGGATTAGTGTCTCATGGTTGCATTAATGATTCAATTAATGCAAGGTGACTAGGTTAAGTGATTCATCTTTTTCATTTATTATGTTCACACTTTGTGTTCACACTAGATATTTCTCTTGTGGTCACTCTCCCCTCTCCTACACTCACCCCCCTCCTATATATGGCCGGTCCCTCCCCTCTCTCTCACATACACTTGATGATTCATTTGGGAAAAGATTATGATAGTTTTGGGGTGTATGGAAATTTCATAGCTCATTTCATTCCATCACCCGATTCGAGTGGCAACTTCATTAACCGTTCGTCCATAGCTTTGGACGTAACGAGACAAAGTATTCTACTCATTCTCTACATCATTCTTGGTCGTCTCTTTTAGCAAACTTGACGACCGAGTTGCCTCGAGTCAGAGGCGGGAGCCCGTTTAAAGAATCGTTGACGTGGTGCCACCTGGACGAGCAGATCGGAGATCGACGAGATCGAAGCAGCCGCAACGGAGCGTGGGATGATGGTTAAAGAACGAAGTACTCGGATCGTTCGGTATAACCCTTCTACCCTCTTTACAGTTTGTTAGTTTAGCAATAATGGCAGATCCGAGTTATAGTATACGATAGCGCCAGTTAAAAGTTTTTGTTCCGCATTTGGCGTCTGTTAGACGGTCGGGGCGCTACCGTAGACTTACAAGGACATCATAGTCCGTGAGTTTAGGGACCCCACAGTCCGTAGCGATGTGTGGCTGTCGGGACCCGTCACCTCTCTGACGACGTTGAAGGATTACAACGACAGATATCAGAGGAGTAAAGAGATGTACCCTCGAACCGGGTGTAAATTGATTGGAAGAGCAGATGTGCTCAGTTCAATTTATATTGAGGACTTATGGCCAAAATTGGGCTAAGTCCAGTTAAAAATGTTTGACATTTTATTTTGTGTTCTGCCTATTAGGCCTTTAGTTGGGCTCTGCCCTTTTAATAATGCATAGCATTGGGCTCTGTAATTAAATGCATAGCATTTATCAGGAGCAAAACAGTGGTCTGATGGTGCGCCACGTGGCTTGTCAGGAGCTTTGCGCCAATCAAAGAGCGCAATGCGCTAGCGCCTGCGAAGGTGACACATGTCACGCTCTGCGCTAAGCGCAAGTCTGTTAGCGCACTGCGCTTTCTGAGTGCGCTGCGCCAGTGAATGACACGTGGCGCGTTCTGGCGCAGTGCGCCAGTCCAAGAGCGCAGTGCACTATTTTTAGAAGCGCAAAGCGCAAACCGTTCTGTGGTTGACACGTGGCACGTTCTGGTGATGTGCGCCAGTCCAATAAGCGCAAAGGCGCAATTCAAGAATGCAATGCACTGTCCAATAGCGCAGAGCGCATTTTGATCAAATTAAGATCAAAGAACAAGTTTTTTGTTCTGTTCTTCAAAAGAGGCATTGCCTCAAGATCCAAGAACCAAGGTTCTTATTCTCATCAAAAGGTTGTGCCTTTATAGATCAAAAGATCTATGAATGAAGTAAATTACTTCTTTTTTTAATCTTTTATAATTAGATCTTTTTTGATCTTTTTCTTTTTTATTAAAGATCTTGATCTTATTCTTAGATCTTTGATCTTTTTCAGAAGAGGATTCTTCTTTTGT
Source organism: Agapanthus africanus (assembly GCA_030015575.1). Taxonomy (NCBI): domain Eukaryota; kingdom Viridiplantae; phylum Streptophyta; class Magnoliopsida; order Asparagales; family Amaryllidaceae; genus Agapanthus; species Agapanthus africanus. The sequence goes on from JASDDO010000001.1 coordinate 24,795,083, forward strand.
GAGATGTTTTCATCTCTGTTCTTCAAGAATTAAATTCTTTACCTTTAAAGATGAAGAAAATGACCTTCTTTCTTCAAAAGCTTGTCTTTCTTTCTATTTGAGTTTTTTCTCAAAATTTGCAGAGGGTTCTCTCTATGTGAGACTTGAAGTCTTGGGGCCTTTATATAGGGCCAATTGATTTGTTAAGTTAGTTACAGAGATCTTTCTCTGATTGATCTGGGGATATTTCCCCCCCGTTGGATCTTTGATCCTAAGGCCTCTGTTTTACAGAAGATAATCTTCTTATTTTAATAAGATTGGAAAGATCTTTCTAGAACAGAATTTTAATTCTGATTAATTAATAATTTATTATTAAAATTCTAGTGCTGGCGCAATTGGCGTTAGTGCGCCTGCGTTTGACACGTGGCGCGCGGCGCAACTGCGCTAGCGCGCCTGCGTTTGACACGTGGCGCACAGCGCAGAACACAAGGGATCTGAAGCGTTGCTTCAAATTTAAAATTTGAATTTTGAAATAGAGTTTTGCTCTGATTGGGGGTGCGCTGCCTTGGGCGCAGCGCTCCTGGCGCTGGCGTGTCTGCTTTTGACACGTGGCGCGCAGCATAAGGAATCTGAAGCGTTGCTTCAATTTTTGAATTTTGAAATTCAAACAGTGTTTTGCTCTGATTGGGGGAAACAGGGCCTGGCGGCATAATGATGTGAGACTCCAGCGGGATAAGAGCGGGCAAAGCTGTCGAATTCCATGAACAAGCTATGAGATTTACGCCCAAAGAATATATAAAGCGACGTCAAAGTCTTACTTACCTACGGTCATGCAAGGAGGAGTGGACAAATCCCCAGGCCCATTGAGGATCTCAACTTCGTCATCAGCTTCCAGAACCGCAGAAGACATATCAGCATCATTATATGAAATAATAATAATACGATGAAAGGGTCAGATCACACCAACCTTGCCCAGAAGAGAGGACGGTGCTTTGTGGGGATATTGCCTGTGGGGAGGCCATCTCGAGCAGACGCTGAAAGAATTTTCTGGGAGATAAATTCACGATGGATGTCGTCAATCCTCGCAATTCTAAAAAGACAGAATGAGTTAGATAATAGAGAGATCATTAAAGCAAAATAAGAAGACTACCTTCGATACTTTTTCCGCCTTGAGCCGGAGGGATAGCAGCTTCGGCAGCCTCCTCCATTCACTCAGAAACATCATCGGAGATATTTGCTGGTGTGACAACTTCCAGTTGAGGGGCAACGACCACCACTTCGGGAACGGCGATCTCAATTACCTATTCCACAATCTCCAGGCCATCACCAGAAAGGTCCATTAAGTCTACGGCCGGTAACAACACCTCTTCCAGGATAACGGACACCGGGGGAACAGAGAAAATCAGAGGAAGCTCCGCAGCAGGAATAACAGCTGTAATGACCCCCTCCACACCTACTGGTGTCTCATCAGGGATATTTACAGAGTCCACAATCAGGACGCAACTTGAACTCAGATTCTTTGCCATTGCTGAAGTCCCTGCAAAGTTTTACGAAGATAAGAAGGCATAAAAAGCGATACAAATTACTTACCAAAGAAAAATACAGAAATCATGCATACCGATACGCCAGGATGCCTCTAGTATAGCGTTTTCAAGCTGATGTTCCTTCCTGAGAAGGTATGCTCGCTGGGGTTCAAATGTAGATTCGTGGCCGCCAGTCCACAACGACAACTCATCTTCGGAAGTGGCTGAGGTAGGACGTTTGAGAGCTATCTCGCCTCCCTGTTCCAGGGGACCTATAAATATTCGCCGTATCGATGGAGGATCTTCGTAAAATATGATGGCAGGATAAGGACTCTTCGGAACACTCACATTCTCAGTTTCGTCCTGCGCGCGCCTTATAGCCTCAGCCAATTGTGTGGCTTCCTCGGTAGACAAACCCGGGAAAAGAAAACCATCATCCGGCTCTTGCATGGATATGGGTTCGTCTCGAGCAACAACTTCAGGTTCAAGCATGAGGTCGAGTAGACCGGTAACCATCTTCTTCCTCCTTTTCGAGCCAGAGCTGACACTAGAGGAGGATGACCGTTTTCCTCCCCTTTGGTGCTTTGATACGGTGCTGCCTAACCTTGCCTCCAATATCTTCTCTTGGCGGTGCTACCGATGATGACACTACCATTGATGACGCCGCAACTGATGAAACTACTACTGGCGCCTTATCAAAAGCCCTTGCCTGAGCTCTAGTGCGTATCGGCATACCAACTGTGGGAGGAGTCAATTCCGCATCCGCCGCCTCAGGAATAAGTAAGGCACCAGTACCCCTCAAGGGAGGGCGAACCATTGTCCGCGGTCGCAGCGGGACTCCCATAGCCTGGATCGGGGCGGGAGCTCTGTGCCCAAAGAGTATCCTCTTCTCCTCAGCAATGATGGGACCAACTCGGTGACGGGACCAACCCGCAAAACCACCCACACACCTTGGAAGGTAATCGGCCTCGGGGATCATGAAGCGAGAGCCGGTGTTTAGCCGCATGAAGTGATGGGTGGCGTCATGAACAACTCCCAAAGACGAGCTAGGCTCCACCATGAATGCCTCAAAGGGAACACCCTGGTTATAACCCAATTACCGGGCAAAGCGGTGCGGATTATACCGCATAAAAAGAACTGTATCATTTCGACGGAACACCAAATAACCCGGCCTAATCGAATACAAGTGTATAGCTTCCCTAGGCGTCAAAGATGGTGCTCCCCCTTTCGATAAGTCGAACAGCTGTTGAATAGGTTTTGAAGGAGCAGAGAGGACTCGGTCATTGAAGACCATCCCGCCTTCGTTGGCATAAGGGTTAAGCAGCACACGAAGAGCCCCTAACTGAGTCGGGTCAGGAGCAGAAGCATCCACCAACCTCATGAGCCGCAGGAATGTATAAGAATCATAGAAACTTGGTCTCTGGTGCGCAGCGAATGCCCCTAACACGTGCATCTCAATCCACGACGTAAAATAATGAAGAGAGAAACTCACCACATTCATACCTGGGGTCGAGGTATTGGCCCCAGTGCTCAGCCCATGGTACAAGTGCGATAACCCCGCAATGCCCAAAGCTAGTCGCATCCTTTCAGCAACGCGATGAGCAGGATAAATGACCGAGGCTCTCATGAAGCGACGATGCATTGGAACGGCAAACCAGTTAAGCCAAAGGCTGATAAAACCGACGAAGATGGTCTCTTCATCCATGCCGGGAGCTGCAATCGAATCAAAATATACGGCCGACAAGATTGGGATGTAAAACTGTGGCAAATCTTCTTCTTTGGCCGGTAGCTTATTTAGCCTGAACCCGAAGGGGTCGTTAATATTCGCGAATTTCGGAGCCTCCTTCGATAGGACGTCTTCACGAAGGAAGCGGGCGATAAAACTCTTAAAAGTGACGCCCTGTTCCTCTGACTCCGCGAACAGCTTCTCAAAAATACCCAGAGTCTTAATTAGACTTGGCTTATGACGGACGACATTTTCGGTCAATAAGCTGTCAAGCATAGCAGGCACAGTTGCGAATGCATACTCATCCGGAGGCAGTAATTCTTCATAGGGCTCTCCCCTGATCGGCAATCCAGAGATCTCGCGAAACTCTTCTAGAGAAATCGAAACATCGCGATCCCCTAATAAGAAAGTGTTGGTGGGAAGATTCCATTGATTTAGGAAAGGTTTAACCCACCAGACATGAGGAGACTGATAATGAAAGAGAGATGCGTACACCGCCTGATAAAGCCCGACCTTCTGCAGTCGCACACGATGTGCGGACAAGATATAGCGAGTCCAGAGAAGATAGCCCGTTGGATGGCGAGGGGTAAGCCCTATATTATAGACTTGTCCCCAGGGATGGGCCTCACCTTGGAAAATACGACGCCCCAAGATGTCTATGGCTGGCAAACACTAGTTTGGTATCCCGGCTGTCGACGGCTCAAGCCGGCCTGTAGGAGTCCAATCCATCACCTCCACTATGAAGGCAGTCTGCGGGCGATCCATCGGCAAGAATGGGCGAAGAGGGTCTGTTGGCACCTCGCAAAGAAAGCTGCGACGTCCCCAAATGATGTGCCCATACCAGGTACCCCATAAGAGCACATTAATACAGTCTTTGTCGTGGGCCCGAATCATCGCCATTGCTTCTTCGTCTGACGGCGATTGCGGAAAAACAGCATCTGAGCGAGTAAAAGGGAAGTAAGGGAGAGAAGCCATTGGTCCTGAAACAGGGAAAAGGAAAGACCATTAGTGGAGACCCCCCCATATATATATATATATATATATATATATATATATATATATATATATATATATATATATATATATATATATATATATATGTATGTATGTATGTATGTATGTATGTATGTATGTATGTATGTATATATATGTATATATGTATAGCAACAAAAGAAGACAACAAAATGTCTGTTTTGCGGGACCACTGCCTACAAGACACACAGACCCCACAAAATCAATATGGCGGCTCACCAATGATGAGACAAAGGAATCATTACGAGCAATAAAGAAGACCCTCATTAAAACAAGCATTGGGATTCAAATAAATTCTTGGGAAGGCAAGTTCTGTTAAGCTACCAACAAAAATTCAAATCTGTGCGAATAAGGGGAAAACCCTATGAAAAGATTTTCAAGAATATCAGGGAATAAAATTCCTGAAGGGTCCCATTGATCTTTCAGAGCTAAGCTCTTCGCCGCAGGAATTAAATTCCTTTATGTAATGGAATTAAATTCCAAGAATTCATAAAAAATTATATAAGAAACAAAAATTCCATGAATCCTCAAAATCAGAAGGAAACGTTCGATATATGGTTGTTTATTACTCAAAAATCACATCTTTGGAGAATGGGTTTCTGAGGAGAGTAGAGCTCTCATAATGGATTTAAAATTTAGAGGCTTTCTCTAAGAAGGAAAGTTTTCTGATAAACAAAACGTTACCTGAAAAATGGTTTCTTTGGACAGAGTTTAACTCTGGATTTGCAATGGCAGAGAACTAAGCTCTGAGGAAGAGAATTAAATTCTCAAAGAAAGTAAAATAGGAAGGAGATGAAGAAACAGTGGCTGCCTAAGGAACCTAACCCTTGCATTTATAAGACATGACTAGGACGGTTCATCTTCCCGTTCCCCTAGAACAATCCAACGGCTGTAAAAGTAACAGCGTTGCACTCACGTGTAAACCACATGAGAACAACGCTGTGGGGGCATTTGTTCCCTTACGGAAAATAAACAAATAAATAAAGCAACGGGAAAAAGTCCCCAAGTGGAGCATCACGTGCCCACACGTGACAAGCGCTGCGCTTAAACAAAACTAAGCTAAAACCGGGCCTCACGTGCAGACACGTGACCTTTATAAAACAAAGTATACAAGCGCTTGAATAAAGCAAACAAGTTAGACAAAAAGAAACTCACGTGATAGCACATGACACCCTTTCTGTCGGCTTAATTTGGTGGGGTCAAGTGCTACACGTGATAGACTCCTATGCCCTTTGAAACAATAGAAGTAAAATCCAATTAAAAAGAACCAAAAGTATTATTTGGAAATTATTTCCTTGGATCTTTCTAAACAAGAAAGATTACGCTCTGTAAAGCATAGCGCCGTTGGATTAAAGATCCAATGGTGATTAAAAATCACCAATCTACAGAAAAATTCTGTGCAAGGAAATATCTTCTTAAATTTGTTAAAAACGACAAAAGAAATATCTTTTGTAAAACAGAAGTCCTTGGATTAAAAAATCCAGCGGTGAATAAAATTCACCAAGTGATCAAAAAGATCATGTTGGTTGGTTAGAAAAGCAATCAAAATCTCTCAATGAGAGATTTGCTAAGCAAATTGATTCCTTTATTTCTCCTATAAATAAGAGCAAAGAAACACACAAGAGGGATCATCGGAGAGATCATCAGAAAAAGGGAGAGACGATAAAAAAGGAAGAGAGAAATATATAGAGAAAAAAGACAGAAAAAAAAGGGAAGGAACCCTTTCAAAAACTTCAAGTAAAAGAAAAAACCGAGGTAAAAAGAAGGAGAAGAACACTTAGAATATCTCACCTCTTTTCACCCCCATAAGAGTTTAACGCTTCTAAAAAGGACTTAGTTCTTCCTCTGGTTAAGATCTGCAGAAACAGATCTTCCCACAAGTTGAGAATTTAATTATCATCGGGGAGATCTTGCCATGCAAATCCAAAACTTAGAGGGAGATCTAAGTTCAGAGGATTTAATTATCCCAAAAATCATATAGGAATTTAATTCCTCTGATGAAGTAAAGGTTTAACCCTTCATATGAGAACTTAATTCTCCCTTATGGCAAAGATCTGCAGAAGCAGATCTCCTCACAAGTTGAGAATTTAATTCTCATCGGGAAGATTCTGTCATACATATCCCAAACCTAAGAGAGAGAAAAAACTAAGTCTTAAGAACCCAATTCTCATAAAACAATGGGCTTGAAAGCCTCGAAACTCAGGATCTCCATGCACGTAAACGGATCAGCACCCAACATGATAACAGCCGATCACGTGCTCCCACGTGAGCGCCTGTCATGAAAAAAAAAAGAATAAGAGAAATTGACTCACGTGATCACATGTGACCCCATAGTAGTGCTTAGAACTTAAAAAGCCAAAGGGAATAAATCAAAGGCAGTTTCCATTTTTGAGGTGCATCACGTGCTCCCACGTGACCCAATAGCACTTAACGCTCAGAAAAGAACAAAAAAATTACTTCAAATGCCTCACGTGACCCCACGTGAGCGCCTCTGAATTTTAGTGTTTAACACCATTTTGTACACATCACGTGGGAGCACGTGAGTGCTATGAAGGTCTAACATTAGCCAGAATCAGATCAAATGTTCCAAGGACCATCAATTGAGCCCTTCATGCTTGGGGTTTCCAAAGCCGATCTCAAGACAGCTAATAAGCTCCCAACAGATGACATCTAAACTGATGTTCATCCCGCTTCCTAAAATCGGGACATTGGTTCAACGGTACATCTCTTCATTGTTGGATATATGTATGCCCTAGAGGCCATTATATGATAGTGGATGTATTTGTACATGTGTGTGTGTGTGTGTGTGTGTGTGTTTTCACTGTACATTCTTGCTCGACATGATAGTATGCTATCTGGTTCTTCTTTATCTGGCATGTTGACTTGATCATGCTTTTATTCATTTACACATGTTGATAAAGCCCTGAGGATATTTGCTTGATTACTGTAACACCTAGCCCTTTTTATACCAGTATTCGTGTTTCTCGTTAATTTATAAGATTTTACTTTATTTAAAATTATTTATTAGTTTATTTATTTTAAAACTCCTTTTTAAACCCAAACCCAAACTATATTTTATTTCACTCAGCCCATTTCTTTTATTTAAATTAAACCAAAGCCCGGCCCTTTCCTTTCTTTTCTAATTTTTTGTTGTTTTATTCCCTCGGCCCATCTCCCAAATCCTTTTCTCCTAATTTAATTTAATTCTTTCTAAATCTCCAGCCCAGGCCCACTCTCCCCTCAGTTTATAAAAGAAATTCATTTTTATTTTTTTCAAAGCGGCCCAGCCCATTTCCCTCCGGCCCGCGCCGCTCACTCCTACCCGACCCGCTTCGCCTCTCCCTCTTCTTCCCCAACGGTAACCTCCCTATCCCGCTTCCTTCGCCGTAACCCACGTCGTGCTCCTCGCCTCCGCCGACGCTCATGCTCGCGAGCGTTACCCACGACGCGCGCCTTCGACCCCTCCTCGTTGACACGCCTCTCTCTCCCCTCATAATTCCTTCTCTCCTTTCCCGACGTCTCTTCCCTCTCAAACCCACATCCCGACCTCGCATGCACGTCGCCGCCGTCACCTCCGGCCACCTCCCTCCATCACCATCGCTCTCGTCTCCCCGTAGAAACACCACCACCGAGCTCCCCACTTCAACCAAACTCCTCCACTCACCTACAGCACTGCACCCGAGCCGACTTCTCCCCCACCTTCGTCTTAACCACCGCCGACATCACCCATCCCTCCGACCTCACCTCTTTCCCTCTCTTCGCTCACCTCCTCGTCCTTCTCTCTCCCTGCACCCTTTCTCTCTCTGTGTGTTCACCCCCTCTCTCTCTGTGTTCACTCTATCTCTTTCTCTCTCTCTCTCAACATCTTTCTCTCTCTGTCTGACTCCCTCTCTATGTGTTCTCTCTCTCTCTCTCTTGATTTCCCTTTCTCTCTTTGGCTCTCTCTCAGCTCCCCCCTTCTCTCTCTCATTCCCCTCTCTCTCTGTGCTCTCTCTGTCTCTCTCTGTGCTCTCTCTCTCTCACTGAACTCTCTCTCTCTCTTTGAAAACTCTCTCTCTCTCTCCTTAACTCTACAGCCCCTCTCCGTCACGCATGCAAACTACCAACAGCACGAGCCCCAACTTCCACGAGCCTCGACTGCATCCTACCCGACCCAAGCTCATTCCAAGATGCTGACGTCACCATTCGTCGCGCGTTCGTGACGTTACAGTCACCGTACATCCCCGAGACGTGTCCAGGCAAGTTCCCTACTTGCTACATGCTACCTTTTGTTAATTACAAATTAAAATCGTATATATCCCATGTTTTACTTTATGTTAAATATTACAACGTAATTGTTCGATATATGTTTTCATAGGAAATCATCATTTAATTTGACGGAACTGTAGGGTTCCTAGGCACACAATAGAGGTCTCACAAGGCATCAACCATGCCAATTTCAAATTTTATGGATGCCGAGAAACCCTAATACGGATCGTTGACTAGAAGTTTAGGCGATATACAAATCTAGTTAACAACTTAACTAAAGATAAGAAGCTACAACCTTTGTAGATCCGGATATCCACTTTCTTGGCTCCACGTAGGCGTCCTCTCGCTGTCCATCTCGAATCCCGGACTCAATCGTCGGCTTGATCGGAGAAATGGGCGGACTAGGTCGTCGGCTTCGTGCCGAAGATGATCTATGTCGAGGCATCACAAGTTCAAGCTCCGACTTCACAAATTTGTGAAACTTGTGAAGAAAACATCCAAAACAACTTGGCAAGAGGTAGAGGGTGAAGAAATAGGAGGTGGGTTCACTTTGGAATTGGATTTCTCACTTTAGAACTCAAGTTGCCATTGATGGCATCAAGCTTTCTTGAAGAAGAAGATGATGAAGAAGAAGAAAGAATATGATGAGTGTTGAATTAAAATGAAAAATAATTCAATACTTATCATAAGCTAACCATAGTTGAGTGTAGAGAATAGACCATGGTTACTTGGATGGATTAGGGTTAAGCATGAAGACAAGAATGGTTAAGAAGTCAAAGCTTCATGAAGCTTCAACTAGAAACAAACATAGCCACCATTCTTATCTAAATCTTTTCCAAATAAATAAACAAATAAATAAATGAAAAAGCAAAAACCCTAATCATCTCTTAACCATGGTTTAATCCTTTACACTTAACCACATGATCAAGTATCATCAAACATGATACAAATATGTGCACAAAAATATATCACATATACAATGTGCATCAAGTGAGAAAATCCTTTTAAAATGAACCAATACTAGTTAATGCAAAGTAATATATCAAATATATAATTATACATTAAATCATTAAATCAACACTTGATTTAACGATCCGGTCATATCGCATATAACCGACTAGTATCCTATGTATCGGCTTATCGAACCAACCCTTGATTCGATATCTAGGTTATATCGTATATAACCAATCGATACATTCATCGCGAGAATTGAATACGGTATCACATACACGCATCATTCTCGATCCTGCACATATCTCATATGCACTCCTATTTCGTTTCGCTTGAGCCAGGAAACCTCTGTGTAGGACTCTAAAGACTCGTCAATACGCCGGTAGCAGATGATGATCATATCAAGCACCCACAGGCCGCAAGCGGTCTGCTAAACGTAACGGCCATCCGGGTATTGAGCGATCAGAAGATCGACGAGCTAGCCCGCTCACACTCCTGTGAATCCAACCAGTAACACTTACCGTACAGTCCGGTCTGTTCGTCTAATATGTCGCATATCAAGTCTAGGGGTGGTAAACGTCAGACCCCAATAACCGATAAGTCGTGCCAATGTGAGGCTCATAACGGGTCGAGAAACTACTGGTAACACTTACCAGCAAATCTCTGATCAGCCCTGGCCAGGGACTTCCCTGTTACGGCCAATCGAGCACTGCGCAACATCAACCCCCAATACCGGGAGAGACGAAACCCCTCCTATCGCTCATTGCCTCCATATGACTCGGGACTGTACCCAAAGACCACCGTTTTGCACGCCCTCATGGACGTGGTAAGGTGGAGATCAAAGCACAGTGGGAATCACACAAGACTCTATGACGATCTCGGGTCTACAGACTAACCTGTACAAGTGTCACCTGAGAACTGCCATCTGACGTGAGGTATAATACCATCTGGGAGTTCTCGGCGAGTCCGTCCAGTGTACCCAGTCTCCACTGAGCACCCGTATACCATCTCTGATGTCAAACACCAATGGATATGGGATCATCCATCGCCCATCTCATGGGTCGAGAAGCGTACACGCTAGTCTACACTGGTATATCGATGCCCTGTCTCGATACACCCACGACTAGGGACCTTGAAGGATGTACTTATGGACCACCATGTCCCCACTAGTATGATCTGCATCATAGTTCAGGTAGTCAAGTACACATCCTAAGGGCTTTATCAACATGTAACTATAAGACAGTTTAAAGAGACTAGTGTACATGTTAAGATAAAGAGTAACCAGATAGCATACTATCATATCGAGCAAGAAAGTCATCTCTATATATATGTCCAAGCATCCAATATAATATACATCATCTGTACAATACTGGCCTCTAGGGCACACATACAACTAACAGGAACTAAATGGTATTGTTTGGCCCGTATGGATGTGAACCTAGCGTGTGAATTTCGTTGGATAATATGACCGATAACGACTAAAACGACTATCCCCCAAGTTTACTCGAAAACTGGAATTTTATTGTATCTAAAAACCGTTAAATTCGCCATAAATTATATACACACTGGATTGATGCGTTAGAGGGCTCAAATCGAAGCCGACTTGACGAACTATAGCCCTATGCTAGTTTCCAAATATTTCTGTACTCAAACTGTGTCAATATTTAGATCGGAGTGCGACTCTGGACTGCAGTCCAGAGCGACTCCAGTTGTTGTTTACTGTCCCGTAATGAACACCACCCTGTTTCCTTAACTCGTAGGTTGCGGAACTCCACTGTTTATTAAATATGGATCTGTTAGCTAGATGATACAAGTGGTTTCACCCTGTTTCGTTAACATTTGCTATTTAACCTGTAATTTAAAAGATCGGGATGCAAAACAGTCCCAACAGAACCAGAATTGACATACTAGTATTAAACAGTGTATATCTCCTGACGTACATACGCGATTGAGGATCCGTCTATTGAGTTCAAAACCTTACTGAAAAACCTAGATTTCATTCAACTGTAGCGTCGCTAAAATCTGATCCCAATTGGGATTAAAATGCGTTGCGAAACGGACTTCCGATTCTGAAACCGGATTTCCAGCCGTGAACGCTTAAAATGAAATGGCTATAATTAGTGAGCCTGGAACCTGATTGGAATGAAACTAAATTCGATGGATAGATAACTGAACATACTAATTATTACCTGTTCATCATTTCACTAAATTGTAACCGTATGATTTATGATAAATTATGCAAGTGGTAGATTATTGATTCAGGAGATCCTAAACATGCTTTATATACTGTTCACGCATCATATCATACACATGTCACTGCATTGATAACCTAGCGATAACGTGTATTACCCAGTGTTAGGTATTAGTGATGATTGTGGCAAGTACGTTAGTGTTCGTGTATAAGTGAATAAGTGAAAGTGACACGTACTTGTACACAATCAGTGAACCTTATTGTTCTATTGCATTGTCAACGTCTGTGGGACGCGTGTACGTGTGACTATAAGTGGTATGGGACACTTATGGAAGCTCTTGCACGGGTGTCACAGATAAGGCACCAGACACTGCTATTTATCTTAGGTATTAGTCGGGACGTGCTTGGTGGAGGTCCTGCCTCCAGTTCTCGCGCAGACTTGTCACAGACCGATTGGTATTTAGGGTTATGGTTAGCGTTTGATGTAGACCACGGGGTGTGGGGTAGTTTGAGTGTGAGTTCAACAGAATCTCGGGAGTCCCATGCCGGCTTATATATTTAGGGAGATATATGGAGATTTACAGGGTACATGATTATTACCGTGATATACATGTTGGGCCCGTGGTCCCTTGCCCTTGGGTTCTACCCTTGGGTGGAGGACACTCGCGAGTGGTTGACTCTCACACTTGGACTGACGATAGGCTTAGTGACCTGTACAGTGAGACTTAGAGACTGATAGGGATACTGGCATCGATATACATACTTACTGTGTTGACATACGTGGCATATCATTATACTGCTTTTACTGTTCCGCTGCATTGATTACTGCATGTTCATACCTATACCGCCATTGATCTACTGTTATATATATCTATTATCACTGTTAGAATTGTCATATGATTTTATATATATTATATTGCTATTGTGTCGCTCTGACGACCTGAGTATGCATGCTCAGTGTGAGGAGAAGATTTAACATGGATCAGGACTAGACGTACAGCACGGACATCTTGATTAGCTATCCAGGGTTATACCTTTTGTTTCCCATCAGGTCAGTTCTTTATACTGTTTTGTTCCAGTTACTGCATTTCTCATTACCTGCGCATTATTTACTGATTACCATGTAAAGCTAGAAGCCGAAGTGTGACTACGGCAGGATGGTTCCTTGACCGTAGGAGCATGGCTGGCCTTGTCAACCCCTCGTATTACGTATTTTGGGAAGCGGGGCGTGACAACTACTGTAATTATGATGGAGATCATACTAGTGGGACGTCTGTAATTTATAAGCATATCCTAAAATGCCCCTAGTCGTAGGTGTATCGAGATGGGGCATCGATATACCAGAGTAGACTAGCGTATATTATATTAGACCCATACGATGGGCGATGGATGTTCCCACATCCATTGATGTTTGACATCAAGATCGTATACGGGGGCTCAGTGGTGACTGGGTACACTGGACGGACTCGCCGAGAACTCCTATATGGTATTATATCTATCGTCGGATAGCAGTTCTCAGGTGACACTGGTACAGGTTAGTCTGTAGACCCGAGATCGTCATAGAGTCTTGTGTGTTCTCCTACTGTACTTTGATTACCACCCTACCACGGCTCTACTGAGTAGTGCAAACATATGGCTTTTAGGTACAGTCCCGAGATACATGGAGACAGTGAGCGATGGGAGGGGTTTCGTCTCTCTCGGTATTGGGAGTTGATGCTGTGCTGTGCACGATTGGCTATATCAGTAAGTCCTTGGCCAGGGCTGTTGAGATTTACTGATGAGTGTTATCAGTAGTTTCTCGATCTGTTATAGACCATTCATCGGCATGACTTATTGAGTTGTTAGGGTCGACGTTACCATCCTTAGACTCGATATGCAACATATCTGACGAAGAGACCGGACTGTATGGTAGTGTTGCCGGTTGGCTCGACGGAAGTTGTGATAGGTTCGCTTGTTTTCTTCTGATCGCTCAATACCCGGGTGGCAGTTACGTTTAGCTAATCTCTTGCGGCTTGGGGGTGCTTGATATGATCATCATCCACTGCCGGCGTATTGACGAGTCTTAAAGTCCCACAATGGAGTTACCCAGTCCAGGCGAAACGATGTGGTGTGCATATGTGATATGCGCGGGGACCCGATTAAATGCGCGTATGTGATACCGTATATTAATCAGGGGTTTGCTATTGGTCGGGTCGTATGTGATATGACCGGTTTGCTAAATCAAGTGTTGATTTAACATTGACCATTTGCATTTTCACTTTAAACCCTTTTTTTCTTTTGGTGTATGCACATGTTTACATTGATGCACATTTGGATGTGCATGCACACATACATGCATACTCATTTGTATCATGTTGTTGATACATTAGATGGTGGCAATATAAGACTCACATGCTAGTAAATATTTAGATATTTATTTCTGAGATAAATGGAAATGGATAATTACTCATGGTTGATTATTATATTCCTCCACTAAACCTCTCTTTAACCATGAGTTATTATTCTATGGCCATTAGTTCTCCAAAAGAAAATATCAAGATATTTATAAACTAGGGTTAAGAGTGAGAAGAAGAATATATATATTTTTTCTTTTCTCATTTTTATCTATAAGCTTATCATTATCTCTTAAGCTCTCCTTTGCCATCATCTTCTTCCTCCTCTCCCTTGCTCTCTAGCTTTCATTAGTGAGTAAAATAGTGATCAAGTTAGGGTTTTGAAGTGAGAAAACAAACCACATCACCATTCTACACTACTCTTGCCCATTAGTTTAGAGTGTTGGCTTCTACTTCTTCTCTTGATTTAGTGGAGCTTCAAGCTTGGACAAAGAGGACTCCGGGTGGATCGTCGTGGACCTATAGGATCTCAAGCGAGCTTCTTTCAACTCTCAAGTGGTCAAGGATTCTAAAGTAGGGAGCTACAAAGGTTGTATTCTCAAACCCTAGCCTTTTCCTATTTGTGATGGTGTTAAAAGTTTTGTTACCCTAGATTTTCTAGTATGATCCATAGGATGTTTTCTTTAGCACCCTATAATTTTTAATATGGTATGTGTGTTGCTACCAAACCCTTGTAGTGGTGCTATAGAAAAACCTTCATGGTATTAGAGCCTAACTAGAAGCCTAGACAATGTTATGACAATACAAAAACGAAAAACCCCGCAAAATACGATTTTGGATAACCCATGAGAATGCTCTCTGTAATTTTTTTAAAAAGTGTTCAAAAAATTATTTTAGTAACTGCAGAGTGGTATTTAAGATGACATAAGAACACAGAGGAAAAACGAGGGGGGTGCTTGGTTCCTGGCCGGCGACTTGGCCAGGAAATCCGGCGACGCCGACCCAGTTTGCTCCTCTCCTCTTCGTTTTTCTCTAGTGCTCTATACATCATGATTTGGGGTTTCTAGTATTGTTTTAAAGTCCAAATTTGCATATGGTGTTAGTTTGGAAATGGGCTCTTTGCGGAGTATTTCGTATTCGTATTTTATAACATTGTATTGGTAACTTTGGCGACGTTAAACAGGTCGAACGAATTATCAAACACTCGTATTTTCCAGGTTGAACGTACTCGATAAATAATGCAGGTATTCCTATGGACCCTCTAAAAGAATGTAACCCTAACTCGAGATGTGACCACCAAATTGCGAATAAACCTTAGGGTTTACCGTAGTTAGTGGCGCCACAAATGAGACTTGGGTCTGCCCTTCTACGGCTGGTCCATTAAATACTGTGGCATAGATTTTAGGTGTTGTTTAACGGTGCTCAAGTGTTGAGTTTGCTGGGGAATGCGGGTGTTCGTTAATTCGATCGAATGGTTTAAGATCGCCTAGTAGTATGTGGTACTTGTTTCTGCGACCGTAAGCGTAGTATGCGTATCGCCGGTTTCGTTGCTATATGTCAAAGGCAATTGGGGTACGCATACTTGCTTACGTTGATGACATGTGATGTTATGTGTTACTGTGTTGTGATGTATAGGATTGTCGTGATCGAATAGCCAGGGGTTTTTATGTGAGATGAGAGTTTTACTTTTCATTCATGTAAAATTCATTTGTAATGTAATATTCTTTTATTTGGGGCACTTCCGGGTTGAGGATGATGTCACCATTGTTGTATATTATTTACTTTTCCGCATTAGGATAGACCCAAGGTGGAAAGCACAAGTGACCGGATTCTAGAGTCCAGTGGGAGACCATCTCGAGAAGTCGGGACCGGGTCTCCTAACTCTAGAATTGGTAGGGTCGCTTGCCGCTCTCGTAGGGGTCTAGGGTGTGGGATTGGCTATTCATCACGACCGTGGAATCCGTATTTTGTATCTTTGGCTAAATACTGAATACGGACGTCCTAGTATATCCTATATTATCATATCTGTGTTTCTGCTGCCTATATTCTGTGATGTGATCGCTTAATATATCTGAGATGAATGCTATATTATATATGAGATATATAATAGACGTTGCTTATGTTTTACACCTGCGCTAGTCCCGTCCCGATATGCCGTTAGTTAAGTAACCTAATGGTGCATAACGGAACATTGCGGCGAATGCGGATGGCATAAGCGTACGTTGTATTTTCGTTTCTTTTCTGTGATGGCTTAAGGACTTAAATGATGGGACACCATTAATATGATTAATGTGAAGAAAAATAAACCTAAAACGATGTTGTAGAATCGGATTTGAAAACCACTCGGCTTTTTACGAAAAAGCTACATTTCAAAACTGCGGAGTTTAAACCACTCCTTTTGAAAACCATTTGATTCTACGACGATATCAAGTTTAAAGCGTTAAATGTTTTCTTAAAAACCATCCGCAACCCTCCGTCATTTTAGTAAGTAGAGTACTTAGTATTCGTGCTACGTTTGTTTACTATAGTTAAGGCGTAGTGTACGGTAGCTAAGTGATGTCTTCCTACACTGCATATGATGCAGATTAATTAGAACATCCATACGACTTTGTTGACCATAGTTAAGGGTCATGTGAGTTGGTCTAATTAATCAAGAAATGACGGGTAGAACTTGACTAGTGCTTATGATTTATTGACCATAGTTAAGGTCATGGGTACTAGGGGTAAAAACCATATCGGGAATTTCAATAGTTGAAATTTGTAATGAGATTGCATACCTTCCATGTGATGGTTGGATCCCGATCCCACTGTGGGCAATAGTTGCTCCCAGGAGAGTTTTGCAGTTTACAATTAGCTAACCTATTTGGTGTCTAGAAAGGTGTTAACGGGGCTACGCCTCTGAGAAGACGAGGTTTATATTAATTAGGTCCGTGTGAAAGCACGGGGAACCTCCCTCAAGTACCGACACTCGCCTGGCTGAACGGTTAGCGAAGTTGTAGACTGTAATCAATCCTGGCTAGTTTTCTTTTTAAGATTTGAAAGAAAAACTTGATTAAAGCAGTGGGAGACATCGATTAGATAAGATAATAACCAATCTGATCTTTGCAAGAGCTTTCGCTGAGTGTATTCTTTTCTCTCTCTTAATGGCAGATACCAATGACAGGACTCAAGCTTCTACTAGATAAAAATAAACTGAATGGGACCAATTATAAAGACTGGCTGAGAAATCTTAACATTGCCTTGACTTATGATAAGGTATCATATGTCCTCACGGCTCTAGCCCCGCCCGTCCCAGGTCCTAAATCTTCAGTTGCGGATAAAGAAATCTGCAAGACATGGGACGCTGACTGTGCCACGGAAAAATGCCTTGCGCTTGCATCGATGGATAACACACATCAGAAGCAGCATGAGAATATGGACGTCCAAGCCATATTCCTCCATACAAAGGAGTTGTATGGAGAGCAATCTCGCGTATTAAGATACGAAGCATCCAGAAAGTTGTTTCAGATGCGAATGGCCCCTGACACACCAGTAGGAGACCATGTTCTGAAGATGATAGCTCTTATAGAAGAGCTGTTAGTTATATGTATGCCCTAGAGGCCATTACTATACATAGGATGTATATTGTAGTGGATGCTTGGACATATATAGGGAGGACTTTCTTGCTCGACATGATAGTATGCTATCTGGTTGCTCTTTACATTAACGTGTACACTGATTGTCTCTCTGTTACATGTTGGTAAAGCCCTTAGGATATGTACTTGACTACCTGGACTATGATGCGGATCATACTAGTGGGGAAATGGTAGTCCATAAGTACATCCTTCAAGGTCCCTAGTCGTGGGTGTATCGAGACGGGGCATCGATATACCAGAGTAGACTAGCGTATACCTTCTCGACCCATACAGATGGGCGATGGATGATCCCATATCCATTGGTGTTTGACATCAGAGATGATATACGGGTGCTCAGTGGAGACTGGGTACACTGGACGGACTCGCCGAGAACTCCCAGATGGTATTATACCTCACGTCAGATGGCAGTTCTCTGGTGACACTGGTACAGAGTAGTCTGTTGACCCGAGATCGTCATAGAGTCTTGTGTGATTCCCACTGTGCTTTGATTTCCACCTTACCACGTCCAAGAGGGCGTGCAAAACGGTGGTTTTTGGGTACAGTCCCGAATCATATGGAGGCAATGAACGATAGGAGGGGATTCGTCTCTCCCGGTATAGGGAGTTGATGTTGCGCTGTGTTCGATTGGCTATAACCGGAAATCCCTGTCCAGGGTTGCTGAGATTTACTGGTAAGTGTTACCAGTAGTTTCTCGAACTGTTATAGACCTCATATCGACACGACTTATCGAGCTATTGGAGTCTGACGTTTACCACCCCTAGGCGAGATATGCGACATATCAGACGATCAGACCGGACTGTACGGCAAGTGTTACTGGTTGGATTCACAGGAATGTGAGCGGGCTTCCTCGTCAGTCTTTTGATCGCTCAATACCCGGGTGGCCATTACGTTTAGCAGACCGCTTGCGGCTTGTGGGCGTTTGATATGATCATCACCTGCTGCTGGCGTATTGACGAGTCTTTAGAGTCCTACACAGAGGTTTCCTGGCTCAAGCAAAATGAAATAGGAGCGCATATGAGATATGTGCGGGACCGAGAAAATGCGTGTATGTGATACCGTATTCTATTCTCACGATGAATGTATCGATTGGTTGTATGCGATATAACCTAGTTATCGAATCAAGGATTGATTCGATAAGTCGATACATTGGATATTAGTCGGTCATATGCGATATGACCGGATCGTTAAATCAAGTGTTGATTTAATGATTTAATGTATAATTATATATTAGATATATTACTTTACATTAACTAGTATTTGTTCACTTAAGATGGATTTTCTCACTTGAAATGCACAAGTTGTATATGTGATATATTTTTGTGCACTTGTTTGTATCATGTTTGATGTACATGTGTTTACTTTAAACCATGTTTAAGTGAATGGTTAGGGTTTTATTATCTTCTCTTGATTATTTATTTTATTTATTTATTCTTTATAGCAAGAAAAGAAATGGTTGCTTCTTTTGGATTTACTTTGAAGTTTCATGAAGCTTTGAAAAGTTCAACCATTTTTGTTTCTTTTGCTTAACCTAACCATTCACCTAACCCTAGTTTATTCTCTACACTTAACCATGGTTGCATTATGATAACCATCACTTGTTTTTCTATTATTGATAATTCTTTTTATATTCTTTCTTCTTCATCTTCTTCATGAAGAGAAAAAGAAAAACCTTTGCTTGAAATTTCTAAGTGATGATTCCAAGTGAGAAATCCAAATCAAAAGTGAACCCACTTCCTATTTCTTCATCCTATACCACTTCCTATGTAGTATAGGGTGTTTTTTTCACAAGTTTCATGACTTGGTGAAGGTGGAGCTTGATCTTGAGTTGCCTCGACGTAGATCATCTTCGGCATCGAAGTCGACGACCTAGCCCGATCATTTCTCCGACGAAACCATCGCCAGGGTCCGGGATCCGATGATCGCAGCGGAGGGACGTCATCACGGAGCTAGAGAAGTAGAGGACCGGATCTACAAAGGTTGTAGTCTCTTTCATTTAGCAATAAAGTTGTTTACTTGCTTGCATCGCCTTACCTCTAGTAACGATCTTGTTTAGGGTTTCTCGGCACATAGAAATTTTTTGAATTGGCCATGTTTGATCTGTTGTGGAACCTCATGGGTGTGCCTAGGAACCCTACAGTAGTATCAGAGCCTAGCTAGAGCCTTAGACGAAGTGTAGACGATGTTATAAGTCCGATCGAACCCGAAACCCTAGTTTAAAACCCTTCTCTGTACATTTTTTCAAAACTGGGTTTTTTCCAAATTAAAAATATGCAGAAAATTAAGCAGGGTTTTATATGAATTACTGTGCAACACGTGGTCCTAAGTCCATAAAAGCGCGGCGGAACCGCGGCATGAGCATGGCTCATGCGGCGGTTCCGCGTCCGTACGGTCAGTTCTTTCACCAAGTTTTGCACAGTAATGTCACTATTTTATTCCTGAGTTTTCTGGGTATTTTTATTTTATACTCAAGAGTTGAGTTTTCTGGATTGTATTGGGAGTTCGACGATTCATTCGGAATCTTTAACTTTGTCTGTGTTTTTCCGGATAATTTAGAATATGTTAAAAAGTTCGACCGGATATAAATACCCAATTTTTCCCCTGTTGGGAAATTTCCAAGTGTTGGATCTTTCCGTAGTTTAAGAACGTTCTAAGTAGTGCAAGTAACGCGATGGACCCTCTAGAAGACAACAAACCTTAACTCGATTATGTGACCGTCTTGAACTGCCCTTTGAACCTTAGGGTTTGGGGCAGTACGGCGTGCCACATGTGAGGCGTTGGCCTGACCCTTCTACGGCTGGACCGTTGGTACTGAGGCATGAAGTGAATGTTTTTAAACCTATTTCATGTGTTGATCTGTTTCGGGAAAACTTGGGTATTTGATTGTTCGATCGGAAAGTTTAACATTTTCTATTTATCTGGAATGTGATACAATAATTGGAATTCACAAGTAGTTATGAGATGACTGAATGAATGTTATAAACATAGCACTTTAGTCTCACTTGATCGGTTGCCACGGGATTTTGATGTGATCAAAAGTCCGTCGCAATCACGTAGTGTACGCGGATACTCACCGGATAAACTTAATAGACAGCTACATCCCTTAGCCCCGACCAAGTGACTGTAGGAGAACCCCGTCGCCGAAAGCATCCGTTCGGATGCTCGCGGTAGCGGTGTTCCGCCTTAGTGCACTTCGTTGACGGTATCGGGGGTGAGGCCGTCTACTAAAGTTTGCGACGAGCATTCGATCAAAATGTCGGGAATCTTGTTGAATTGCCCGACTTGATATTGAAAAGAGTTTTCGATAATGAGACTAAAATGCGGGGTTTATAATTGTTAGGCATGCGATGTCTAAGGAATTCATTTGATTAGGCATGCGATGTCTAAAGAGGTTGCGGATTCCAACTGTTGTAGTTTTACACTTTCTTTTCTGCGACCGTAAGTGTAATATGTGATATCGCCGATTTCGTTGCTATATGTCAACGACAATTGGGATGGGCACATTTACTTACGTTGATGACATGTGATGTTATGTGTTGCTGGATATGTTATATTGGATCGTCGTGTTTGAATAGCCGGGGTTTTTTTTATGTGAGATGAGTGTTTTTCATTTTCATTCATGTAAAAACTTGTATGTAATATTCTTTTATTGGGGCACTTCCAAGTTGCGGAAGATGTCACCTTTTGTATATTATTTACTTTTCCGCACTAGGATAGACCCAAGGAGGAGGGCATAAGTAACCGGGTTCTGAAGTCCAGTGGGAGACCAACTCGAGGAGTCAAGTCTGGGTCTCCTAACTCTAGAATTGGTAGGGTTGCTTGCCGCTCTCGTAGGGGTCTAAGGGTGTGGGATTAGCTATTCATCACGACCGTGGAATCCGTGTTTTATACTGGCTCGTATTGAAAACACGGACGTCCTAGTATATCCAATATTTCATATGATATTCTTCTGCTGCGATATCTGTGATGTGATCATTTGATATGTTGTGATAGATACTGTATATAGTATATATGATATATTATATAGGCGTTACTTATGTTTTACACCCGCGCTAGCCCTGCCCTGCTCTGCCGTTAGTTACCTAACCTAACGGTGCACGAGGGGACATCGAGGCGAATGCGGATGGCATAAGTGTACGTCGTATTTATCTGTGATGTTTAGGTACTTAAATGATGAGACTTCATTAATATGATTAATGAAAGAAAAAGAAACCTAAAGATGTTGTGGAATCGAATTTCAAAAATAAAACAGGTAGCTACAGTTCTTGCTTTGCACAGCGGTATATATGATATATCCTGCACCTTATTCGATGAGGAAAGGGCCGACGATCCCTTCACCGGGAGTGACCCCTTTAGCAATAACTGGCAGATGCTACACACTCGGTTTGTCTTTTGATAGGTTCTATAGTTTCTGCTTTGCACAGTGATATATATGATATATCCCGCACCTCATTCGACGAGGAAAGGGCCGACGATCCCTTCACCGGGAGTGACCCCTTTAGCAAAACTAGAAAAGCCTAAAAAACACTCCATTTTAAAATCATTTGATTCTACAACGATATCAAGTTCATTACGCAATAGGTTTTCAGAAAAACCTGTCGTAGCCCTCCGTCATTTCAGATAAGTAGCAGTTAGTATTCGTGCTACGTTTGTTGGCCTTTGTCAAGGCATAGTGTGCGGTAGCTGACTAGTGCTTATCTGCTTATGTATATGATGCAGATTGGGTTAGGGTAGTCGTGCGACCTTGTTGGCCTTTGTCAAGGGCCGTGCGGGTGGGTTTAATTCAATCAGGAAATGACGGGTTGAACTTGACTAGCATCCTATGATTTGTTGGCCTTTGTCAAGGTCATAGGAGGTTAGAGGCAAAATTATCGGGAATTTCAAGTGTTGAAATTTGCAATGAGATTGCATACCTTCTATGAGATAGTTGGATCCCGATACCCGCTGCGAGTAAGAGTTACTCCTGGGAGAGTTTTACACATTACAATTAGCCGATCAAGTAAGTGTCTAGAAAGGTGTTAACGAGGTTACGCCTCTGGGAAAACGAGGTTTACATTAATTAGGTTCGTGCGAAAGCACGGGGGACCTCCTTCAAAGTACCGACACTGGCCTGGCTGAAAGATTGGCGAACTTGTAGTGTTTAATTAATCCCGGCTAGTCTTTCCTTTTAGGGTTTGAAGGAAGATTTGATTAAAACAGTGGGAGTCATCCTGATTAGATAAAATAATAACCAATCTATTCTTGCAAGAGCGCACGCTGAGTGTTTTCTTCTCTCTCTCTCCAGGTAGCGACCATATCACGCCTTAATCAAGATAATAATACGGATGTATTGACCGAACCCGCTTGTTATACTGAGCTGGGGAACGTTGGTCCCGCTCCAACTTATAATTGTTATAAGACAGAGCAGGATATAGGGGAATACCAGATTTCCCGTGCCGTCCAAACGAAGAAAGTGCATGCTGATGTATCATCTTCGGGTGTGTTCATTACAAAGAACTGTTTCTCTGTATCCTCTACGTCCTGGGTATTAGATACCGGATCAGGATCCCATATATGTAATCTGATACATAGGGCTACAGAAAGGTAGAGAACTGAGAACGAGTGATAAGTTTCATGAGACAGAAAACGGTGCAAGTGTTGCAGCCAAGTCTGTTGGTCACTGTCACCCTGTATTCCAAATACATTGATTCTGAACGAATGTTATTAGATACCGAACCTGATATACAAAATCATATCAGTCTCTTTATTAGTAAAGAAATGATAAAATTTTGTATTGTTGGATAATGTTTTGAACATTTCCTATATCAAAAGTTGATCGGTTCAGGCACGTTATCTAAAAGCATTGACGTTCTAAATCAAACTACAGTTCTTAGTATACAGAACACACACAAGAGGAAGAGTTCAGAAATGAACGAATCCTTCTTGAGGTATTGTAGACTAGGTCATATCAATGCGACCCGACTAGCTAAGTTACACATAGATGCATATTTAAATCTGTTTGAATTTATATCTTGTGATAACTTGCCGGTCATGTCACAAAGATAAGATGACCACAGCTCTGTTTATTGGAAGCAGAGAAAGAGTTAGTGTACTCTTGGGACTGATACATGATGATGTATGAAGGTCCCCTGTCTACACATGCCAAGACCGGTTCTTTTTACTTCATTACATTCTCTGATGATCTCTCAAGATTCGGTCATATGTTCATGTTGAAACACAAGTCCGAAACTTTTGAGATATTCACAGAATATAAGTTAGAAGTAGAGAACCAAAATACGGGTATAAGTATTATGTCCTTTGATGTGATCAAGGAGGAGAATACTTGAGCACGGAATTCTTGGACTTTTCTAAAGGAGAATGAGATTCTCTCTCAGCATTACTCCTCCGTATACACCATAGCACGATGGTATATCGGGGCGGAGCAATTGCACCCTATTCGATATGGTGCGCTCTATGATGAGTACTACTGAGTTACCTGTTTCCTTTTGGGGGTTATGCACTTGAGAAGCTGCATACCTATTGAATTAGGTTCGAAATAGATCACAGCCTACCACTCCATATAAGATATGGTATGGGAAGAGCCCATGTCTTAAGCTAGTTAAGATTTGGGGTTGACCGGCCTATGTCTAAAAGCAAAATCCGGACAAGCTCGAGGCAAGGTCTGTAATGTAGAACTGGAAAGGTTCCAGCTATACAAACTACAGCAGATGATTTGATAAAACCAAAGGATTCAATAGTTACCAACGAACCTCAGCCTCTCCGCCGATCTAGTAGGGTTCCTCACCCACCTGAGAGATACTTCGGTTTCTCTATGACAGTGGGAGCGAGGATTGCATCATGAGATGATGACCCAACTAGTTTCGAGCTGGCCATCGAGAGTAGGGACTCTGTAAGAATGGCTGGATGCTTAGCGATCTGAGATGGAATCCATGTACACCAACAAAGTATGGACTTTAGTTGCTATATATGAAGGGTTAAATCCTCATCAGGAGCAAGTATATCTTGAGAAGATTACTTGGTGTAGATGGAAAAGTTGAGACTTTCAAAGCTAGACTTGTTAAAGGTTTTCGTCATCGACCAGGCGTGGATAATGATGAAACCTTTTCCAGTGGCTATGCTTAAGTCCATCCGGATCCAACTTGCCACGGCTACATACCATGACTACGATATATGGCGGTTGGGTGTCATGACTGCTCTTCTAAATGATATTTTGGAAGAGAGAGTCTATAAGTACACAGTCAGAGAGCTTCGTAGACAGTGGGAGCAGCAGAAACATGTACAAGATGCTTTATAGGATAAAGCAGGCATCGCGGAGTTGGAACATCTGTTTTGATGAAGTAGTCAAATAGTTTGACTTCATCAAAATGGTAGATGAACCTTGTATATACAAAAAGGTAGTAGGGAGTATGGTGGTGATCCTCGTAGAGTACGTGGATGACATACTCTTGATAAGAAAGAAGTTTCCTATGCTGCGCTCGGTCAATCTCCACTTATCACAATGATTCTCCATATAGGATCAAAGTGATACCTCCCAAATACTGGGTTTTGGATCTATGAGATAGATCTGTGAGATGGTATCAAATGATCCTGGGGAGAATCACTGGAAAGGTTCCAGAGTGATAAGGACGACTGAAAGTCAGTCACAGGCATTGTCTTTACCCTCAGTAAAGGGACGGTATGTTGGAAGAGTTCCAAGCTAGATACCGTGGCATACTAGACGATAAAGGCTGGATACATCGCTACTTAAGATACTACCAAAGAGGCTGTCTGGGTGTATATTAGTTCATGAGATGAACTTAGTTCCTCCCATTGTGTGACAATGGAGTTGTGGCTTATGCCAAGGAACGTCCGTCCCATCAGTGATCCAGACATATTCTAAGGCAGTGTCACCTGATCATGGAGATGGTTGATCTTCAGGGGATCGAGGTTAGGAGAGTAGACTCAGAGGACAATACGGCGGATCCACTCACAAAGGCCTTTTCCAAGAGAGAGACTTTTATGCGATGGTTGAGTATGAGATACTACAACCACTGCTATACAGATGGCCCTAGTGCAAGTGGGAGATTGTTAGTTATATGTATGCCCTAGAGGCCATTACTATACATAGGATGTATATTGTAGTGGATGCTTGGACATATATAGGGAGGACTTTCTTGCTCGACATGATAGTATGCTATCCGGTTGCTCTTTACCTTAACGTGTACACTGATTGTCTCTCTGTTACATGTTGGTAAAGCCCTTAGGATATGTACTTGACTACCTGGACTATGATGCGGATCATACTAGTGGGGACATGGTAGTCCATAAGTACATCCTTCAAGGTCCCTAGTCGTGGGTGTATCAAGACGGGGCATCGATATACCAGAGTAGACTAGCGTATACCTTCTTGACCCATACAGATGGGCGATGGATGATCCCATATCCATTGGTGTTTGACATCAGAGATGATATACGGGTGCTCAGTGGAGACTGGGTACACTGGACGGACTCGCCGAGAACTCCCAGATGGTATTATACCTCACGTCAGATGGCAGTTCTCTGGTGACACTGGTACAGAGTAGTCTGTTGACCCGAGATCGTCATAGAGTCTTGTGTGATTCCCACTGTGCTTTGATTTCCACCTTACCACGTCCAAGAGGGTGTGCAAAACGGTGGTTTTTGGGTACAGTCCCGAATCACATGGAGGAAATGAGCGATAGGAGGGGATTCGTCTCTCCCGGTATAGGGAGTTGATGTTGCACTGTGTTCAATTGGCTATAACCGGAAATCCCTGGCCAGGGTTGCTAAGATTTACTGGTAAGTGTTACCAGTAGTTTCTCGAACTATTATAAACCTCATATCGACACGACTTATCGAGCTATTGGGGTCTGACGTTTACCACCCCTAGGCGAGATATGCGACATATCAGACGATCAGACCGGACTGTACGGCAAGTGTTACTGGTTGGATTCACAGGAGTGTGAGCGGGCTTGCTCGTCGATCTTCTGATCGCTCAATACCCAGGTGGCCGTTACGTTTAGCAGACCGCTTGCGGCTTGTAGGTGTTTGATATGATCATCACCTGCTGCCGGCGTATTGACGAGTCTTTAGAGTCCTACACAGAGGTTTCCTGGCTCAAGCAAAACGAAATAGGAACGTATATGAGATATGTGCGGGACCGAGAATAATGCGTATATGTGATACCGTATTCTATTTTCGCGATGAATGTATCGATTGGTTGTATGCGATATAACCTAGTTATCGAATCAAGGATTGATTCGATAAGTTGATATATTGGATATTAGTCGGTCATATGCGATATGACCGGATCGTTAAATCAAGTGTTGATTTAATGATTTAATGTATAATTATATATTAGATATATTACCTTACATTAACTAGTATTTGTTCACTTAAGATGGATTTTCTCACTTGAAATGCACAAGTTGTATATGTGATATATTTTTGTGCACTTGTTTGTATCATGTTTGATCATACATGCAAACTTGGGTTTGTGTTTACTTTAAACCATGTTTAAGTGAATGGTTAGGGTTTTATTATCTTCTCTTGATTATTTATTTTATTTATTTATTCTTTATAGCAAGAAAAGAAATGGTTGCTTCTTTTGGATTTACTTTGAAGCTTCATAAAGCTTTGAAAAGTTCAACCATTTTTGTTTCTTTTGCTTAACCTAATCATTCACCTAACCCTAGTTTATTCTCTACACTTAACCATGGTTGCATTATGATAACCATCACTTGTTTTTCTATTATTGATAATTCTTTTTATATTCTTTCTTCTTCATCTTCTTCATGAAGAGAAAAAGAAAAACCTTTGCTTGAAATTTCTAAGTGATGATTCTAAGTGAGAAATCCAAATCAAAAGTGAACCCACTTCCTATTTCTTCATCCTATACCACTTGCCATGTAGTATAGGGTGTTTTCTTCACAAGTTTCATGACTTGGTGAAGGTGGAGCTTGATCTTGAGTTGCCTCGACGTAGATCATCTTCGGCATCGAAGTCGACGACCTAGCCCGATCATTTCTCCGACGAAACCATCGCCAGGGCCCGGGATCCGATGATCGCAGCGGAGGGACGTCATCACGGAGCTAGAGAAGTGGAGGACCGTATCTACAAAGGTTGTAGTCTCTTTCATTTAGCAATAAAGTTGTTTATTTGCTTGCATCGCCTTATCTCTAGTAACGTTCTTGTTTAGGGTTTCTCGGCACATAAAATTTTTTTGAATTGGCCATGTTTGATCTGTTGTGGAACCTCATGGGTGTGCCTAGGAACCCTACAAGAGCTTGAGGACCTTGGGTGGAAAATGGACAATGAGCAATATACGGATATCATTCTGCAGTCTCTTCCCTCCAGCTTTGTTCAATTTATAGTTAACTTCAACATGCACAACATGGAGAAGGAACTACCTGAACTCCTTAATATGTTAAGGAGTGCAGAGAGCATGCTGAAGTCAGTGAAGACTCCCATTTTGAGTGTTGGGCCATCTTCCTTCTCTCGCCCGAAGGCTAAGGCCAAGGGAAAGATGAAGAAGAAACCCACCAAACCTAAGGGTGGAGTCAAAAAGGCTAAGGGAAAAGACAAGTCCAAGGCTGGGGAATCGGGAAAAGAGGAATGTTATCACTGCCACAAAACATGACACTGGAAGCGCAACTGCACGGAGTACTTGGATATCAAGAAGAAGCATGGGGATGCTTCCGCTTCAGGTGTGTTTGTGACAGAAAATTATTTTTCAGTAAACTCTGCTTTCTGGGTATTAGATACCGGTTCAGGTTCTCACATTTGCAATTCTATGCAGGGGCTGAGAAATAGCAAGGTTTTGAAGACAGGTGACCATACTCTCCGCGTTGGAAATGGTTCCAATGTACATACAGTTGCAGTGGGAGAGTATCACTTGGGGTTGCCGTCTGGGTGTATATTGGTTTTGAACCCATGTTATTATGTATCTAGTATGCTTTGTAATATAATATCCGTTTCTTTGTTAGACAATGAAGAATATAATTTTGTATTGCAGAACAATGTTATGAACATTCACCTGAATCAAATGTTGGTTGGGTATGGTACACTTAATAACGGGATATACGTCCTAAATCAACACACAGTTTTCAGCATACAACACACTAATAAAAGAAAATTTTCAGAAATAAATAAAGCTTTTCTTTGGCACTGTAGACTTGGTCATATTAACAAAACAAGACTAAACAAGGTACATAAAGATGGATATTTAAACCCTTTTGAATATAAATCTTATGCAACTTGCCAGTCTTGTATCAAGGGTAAAATGACCAAAACTCCGTTTACCAGACATGGAGAAAGAGCTACTGAGCTCTTAGGCCTCATACATAGTGATGTATGTGGGCCAATATCTACACAGGCTAGAGGCGGGTTTTCTTACTTCATTACTTTCACTGATGATTTCTCAAGATTCGGTCATGTATTTTTATTAAAGCACAAGTCCGAAACTTTCGAGAAATTCACTGAATATAAACTCGAAGTAGAAAATCAAACCGGCTTGAGCATCAAAATGCTTCGATCAGATCGAGGTGGAGAGTACCTCAGTACAGAGTTTGCAGACTTCCTAAAAGAGAATGGGATTCTCTCTCAGCTCACTCCTCCTTACACACCACAGCACAACGGTGTGTCAGAACGACGAAATCGGACCCTGTTAGATATGGTCCGTTCCATGATGAGTGATGCTGAGTTACCCGTCTCATTTTGGGGGCATGCATTAGAGACTGCAGCGTTTCTACTAAACAGGGTCCCAACCAAAACCGTGTCTACCACGCCATATGAGATATGGCATGGGAAGAGACCATCTCTTAAACGAGTTAATATTTGGGGTCGTCCAGCTGCAACAGCAACAACATCCCAAACAACAGCAGCAACTACAACAGAAGCAGCAACAGTTGCAGCTGAAACAACACCACACCAACAGCACCAGCAAGCATCAGCATCAGCAGCTGAAACAACACCACACCAACAGCACCAGCAAGCATCAGCATCAGCAGCTGAAGCAACACCAGCAGCAGCATCAGCAACTCAGCAGCAGCAGCTCCAGGCAGCAGCAGCAGCACCCCAGCAGCTCCATCCCTTCTTCTCCGTCTCCTTCTCCTTGTTTGTGAGGTTCCTTGGGGGTATAACTTCTAAACTCCTTCCTTGTTGGCTTAGTTAGTGTCGATATAGCTTCGATTAGCGATAATTATACGATTTTGTGCTTGTTTTGGTGATTTGTGTAAAATTGTGTTTAAGTGATGTTAGTGTTGGTTAGACTAGCCTAATTAGGTGTTTTTAGGGCCAAGTTAACCTAGGTAAACCCCAGATTACACAAAAATACCCTGAGTTATCAAAATTGTGCAAAACTTGACGTTTTTAAGCAAATCTTAGCTTTTTAAAATCTGCTGTTACCCCAATGACTTCAGAATGAAATTGAGTGGACTGTAGTCTACTGGAGATACCCTGACACCACCACCAGAGCCCGACCCCACCACCCCAATCCCAGGTCGCCGGAAAATTCCTTCTGGCCGCAATTTGCGGCCAGACTAGAGAGATGGGTCCCGGGGTTTTTTGGGTAGGTGTCTGCTACATTTTGTAGGTCTCTGGTATATATGGTTTTGTAATATTTTAACCTGGGAAAAATCTGGAGCTGTATGATATTTTCTGGTGTTTTTAGTTTGCGCTATACGCGCGATACGCGAGTGGGTTCTGTGATTTAGCGTATCGCAGCGTATCGGGTTAAGTTTTAGACGCGTACACACGTTTCAGCGTATCGCACACACGCGCGTTAATTCACGACGCGAGTTTCTCGTTTTGTTTCGATATCGCGTTTTGCGAGATTCTTGATTATATTCGGATTCTTGTGTAAATTCCAGGTTCACAGGCGGGTACGTCGGACGCCGCCAAGAAGGGAAAGCTAGTGGTCGGTTACGTATAGCACGCGACCAGGTGAGTAGATTTAACATCTACAGGGAAATCGCCCGTATGGCGTTAAGCGTCAGGGCGTAATAGGATATTTAGTTATGTGTGTTCATATAGATATACTAGTAGCATACTCTCTTGTTACATATAGAACGGGTAGTATAGAACACTGCACTGTCACTAACGGTTCAAGTTGCACGAGCACAATTTATATGCTACACTCACACCGTTAGTGATTGCCATGACACTCACATTATAGGATTTCTATAAATCATATATCATATTGATTCCGCTTTATTGATGTTTGTCATGATTTGCCGCATATTAGCATATGTTATATTTATACCAGGCACATTGCATATTCACTTTTGTGCACACCTTCATGGATATATCACTACCTGTGCACATGTACCCTTTATATTCATCGTAGTACATCACATATCCATACTTGTGCCATATACATCATATATTCACACTTGGGCACATATACATCATATGTCCACATTAGTGCACATGTACATTGCTACATTCACTTTGCGTACTTATCCTTTCGCACATCCATACCTATACACATATTCATATGTTACATACATGGATGATATTGACTTGATTTAAAAACTAAGGGACCGCATGAGATATTTTCAAAACTGGATCTTTTAAAAGAGCGGTTTTCCCTTTCTTTTACTCTTGGTGTCATACGACACATTGCATGGATTTACGCATTGAGTTTGGATTTACTTGATTTCTGGATTTGGGAACCGAAGTACTATTTTAAAGAAAATACGCACTGTTTAAAACCCGGTTTCCCTTGATATGATATTTCAGTGCGTCCACCATGAGTTTCCTCGGTTCCAGAGAGCTTGTGTGAGTATACCCGATTCGAGGAGCGGTAGGCACCGATTGCGGGTACATGGTGGACCCGGTATGGTACCCCGGGGAAAGAGCGGATCGCTGTGCTATAGACGGTGAGCCTGACAGAGGGACTACTACCTATCGGTGATTGGTTGGACCTGGCGGTTATCCGGAGGATACTGACCAGAGTCGATAGATGGATACGGGACGACTTGTACTGCCGGGGCCGAGGGCCGATACTGCAGACGGAGCCCGTGGGCTGACCCGGACTGACGGATGCCCGATATATGAGGATTTGCGTGTCTATGCTGGACACGGGTATTTCTTGATATTTTGAGTGCCGATGTTGGGCACCCACGATTTTATGAGATTTACAGGATTTGAGGGCCGATAAGGATGACGGCGCCTGAGTTGTATTGGGATTTGGGTGCATTGATGGGCACCGATTATATTTTTCCACGATGACTTTCCGTGTAGATATTATATTTCCCATGCTTAGCATTTAGTATTTGATATCTCATCTATTGTACCTGATATAGTACACATGCTTGCATGATCATTGCATACCCTGCTCATCCTTCATAGGGTTGTTAGACTGCATTGTCATACCTGATTATCACATATCTTGCTCATTATATGGAGATGTTATTAGATCGCACTTGTTGCATGATTTTGAGCATCCAGTTCATCATATAGATGTTATTTGTTGGCATAGGTTAGAGTATCGCAGCACGTGCGTACTCGCGATTAACTTTATATGTTATCTACCATTCACGAGTTGGCAACTCACCCCCGTTGTGCCACAGTGCTTGCAGGTTGCCCTTTGGAGTAGTCGCGGTTGGCTGTTTACCGCATCTTTTGACACAAATACCATTGCTTTGGCGTGCCAGCCCTTTTGCTATTAGGTGGGTTTTGTGCGGTATCTGTTTACTTTTCAGTTGCATCTTGATGTATCTAGTACTCTCCATCTACCTTCATGTATTAACTTAGAGACAGTTGTGAGGACGACGTATATTATTTTGTACTCTAGTGTCGAGCTCGTTGTGAGCCGACTTGATTTATGCAGTCTTATCCTATTATGATATTTGTTTTCATTTTTACTGCTCATTCTTTGCTACGGCGTCGTATATTATATTGTGGTGATTGTTCCGCCGTTGGGCGCGATTCTTCCATTTGAGATGCTCTATTCATTTCATATATTACTTTTACTATATCTTGCCTTTTACCCGATTTTCGGGGCAGATTTTTATACAGGAAATGTTGCCAAAATTATTAAAAACAACACTTGAACTTAAAAAGGATTTCTACTAAATTAAATTAAGGTTTTCTAAACATTTTACAAATGTTTCTATTAAAAATGTTTTAACACTCTATATTTTTTATGGTTTTGATTTCTGGGTTTCGGCTTACTTAGTCACGTTACGCCTGTAGACGTTACGTGGTTAAGTGCCGGTCACGGGCCGAACTTTGGGTCGTGACAAAGTTGGTATCAGAGCGTAGGTTTTACCTTCGGAGTGTAGGATGACCCTGGTATGATGGAGTAGGTAGCTACAGCAGGGTAGCGTAGCATGCGTATGTTCCGCGGCATACTCACGACACGGTACTCCGTCTAAGCGACATTAAGACTTATTGATTGAAATTCCTTCTTGATTGTATACATTCTTGCGATTCGATTTCCGTATCCTTATCGAATCCTACTTTCCTTTCATCCATTATGTCGCCAAAGACTACGAGGGCGCAGAGAGCGGCTGCGAGAGCCGAGGTTCGTGTTGACTCGTCCGAGACGAGGACTGATCCGGGCAGTGCACCCGTTGCACCCGAGCAAACTATTCCTCCTATGACAGATCAGATCGCCACGCTAGGGGCTGGTATACAGGAGATGCGCTAGACGGTAGGATCCAGCATGCAGGAGATGCGCCAGATGATAGGATCGCTAGTTGAGACGCTTCGAGCACAGCGACCAGAGGTAGCTCCACCAGTCACAGGGACCGCGATGGTATCTACAGCATAGCCAGTTGCCCCTGCAGCTACGGAGGTGATTGCAGTATCGCTATCAGAGTTCATGAGGCTGAAGCCTCCGGTCTTCACAGGCACCGATGCAGCCGAGGACCCATAGTCTTTCATTGATAGGATGGCCCGGATATGCCGTTCACTCAGATGCTCAGATGCGCGATGGGTAGAGTTCGCGAGCTTTCGCCTGGAAGGTCTTGCGCAGAAGTGGTGTGAATCGATTGAGAAGGGCAGGGCAGCAGGTCTTCCTCCTATGACCTGGACCGAGTTTGTGACGGTGTTTCTAGCCCGTTTCCTTCCCCAGAGTGTTAGGGATGCCCGAGCACGCAGATTCGAGTCCTTACGCCAGACGCCAGAGATGACCGTGGCAGAGTAGGATGTGCTATTCACCGAGATATCAGTCTATGCTCCGTACCTAGTGGCTACTGAGGAGTTGCGAGTCAAGAGATTTGTCCGAGGCTTGCTTACGCCACTGTTCCTTGCGATCAGTGCACAGCATTACGAGACATATGCAGCAGCTGTAGACGCGGCCTTATTAGTCGAGGAGCGCCTTACAGAGACTTCGGTAGTTCCAGGGCCGAAGAGGGTTCGTACTGATACACAGGCACAGGGACTTCCATTCAGACACCGTGATAGACGTCATACAGGTGGCAGAGACACGGAGCGAGGTTAGATGTTTAGCTCATACCCCCAGGAGGGTCAGCAGTCGTCGCGTGGATGCTTTGGATGTGGTAGTCTCCATCACCGTGTCGGGATTGTACCACGATACGCCGGAGGGAGCCAGCAGTACCGCATGTCACACTTCCACCTTCTCCACCCCAGAGGGCGTTACCTGTTGTACCCACTGTTGCTCCGCATCAGACTCATGCGCAGAGAGGCCGTGGTCGCGGAGGGTTTGTTCCTAGAGGGCGATGCGGCCGAGGCAGAGGACAGCCAGCTACCGGCAGAGTGCAGCCAGTTGCTAGTAGGGGACCGCCAGTCGCAGGTGGAGGACAGGCATGGGTTTTTGCATTGACGCATCAGGACGCGCAGGCGTCCAATTCGGTGGTCTCAGGTACCCTGTCAGTATGTTCTGTTGATGCACACGTATTGTTCGATCCCGGATCCACGCACTCGTATGTTTCCATACATTTTATGCCGAGTTTAGGTAGAGAGTCTGGGTTGCTTGATCAGCCGCTTGTTGTGACCACTCCCGTGGGAGAGTCGTTTGTTTCTAGGTATGTGTTCCGATCCTACGTTGTCCGTATTGGCGAGAGAGAGTTGCCTGTCGACTTGATCCTTCTTGAGATGTTGGACTTCGACGTTCTTTTGGGTATGGATTGGTTAGCCATGTACTATGTGTCTGTGGACTGCCGTGAGAAGACAGTGAGATTTTGTTTTCCCGACGAGTCGGCTTTTGTTGTGCAGGGTGACCGTGGTGCCACCCCTCACCTTTTGATTTCTTCTCTTCGCGCTGGACAGCTTTTGAGGAAGGGATGTCAGGGATTTCTAGCCTATGTTTGCGATACTAGAGCTACAGATGTTCCATTGGACCAGGTTCCGATTGTATGTGAGTTCCCTGACGTGTTCCCTGACGAGCTTCCTGGGCTACCGCCTGAGCGTGATGTTGTGTTCTGTATTGATTTGATTTCCGGCACGGGGCCTATTTCTATACCGCCTTATCGGATGGCCCCGGCGGAGCTTAGTGAGTTGAAGAGTCAGTTGCAAGATTTGCTGGACAGGGGACTTATACGACCCAGTGTTTCTCCTTGGGATGCTCCGGTCCTGTTTGTCAAGAAGAAGGACGGAAGCTTACGTTTGTGTATCGACTACCGGCAGCTGAACCGGGTGACCGTGCGGAACAGATATCCTTTGCCACGCATCGACGACTTGTTCGACCAGCTTCAGGGGGCAGGATATTTTTCGAGGATCGATTTGCGATCAGGATACCATCAGCTGCGAGTTCGACAGGAGGATATACCGAAGACAGCTTTTCCCACGCGTTATGGCCATTATGAGTTTTTGGTGATGTCGTTCGGACTCACCAATGCGCCAGCAGCCTTCATGGACTTGATGAACCGTACATTCAGGCCGTATCTCGACTTATTCATCATCGTATTCATTGACGATATCTTGGTGTATTCCCGGAGTAGAAAGGAGCACGAGCAGCACCTGTGGATCACGCTGCAGATCTTGAGGGAGCACCAGCTTTTTGCAAAATTCTCCAAGTGCGCGTTCTGGATGGACAGCATGGACTTCTTGGGTCACGTAATTACACGGGATGGTATATGTGTAGACCCGAGGAAGATTGAGGCAGTTCAGAGTTGGCCCAGACCTACATCCGTTACTGAGATACGCAGCTTTTTAGGACTGGCCGGCTACTACAGGCGATTTGTACAGGATTTCTCCCGTATTGCTGCACCCTTGATCGGATTGACCCGGAAGGGAGTTCCTTTCATTTGGACGGAGGAGTGCGAGCATAGTTTCCAGCAGCTACGGACTTGTCTGACTACGGCGCCAGTGTTATCATTGCCTTCAGGATCGGGCGGGTTTGTAGTCTATTGTGACGCTTCACGAGTGGGGCTAGGGTGCGTATTGATGCAGCATGGCAGGGTGATCGCATATGCTTCCCGGCAATTGAAGAAACATGAACAGAACTACCCTACTCACGATTTGGAGATGGCTCCAGTGGTCTTTGCACTTAAGATCTGGCGGCATTACCTATACGGCGAGTCGTGCCAGATATTCACTGATCACAAGAGCCTAAAGTATATATTTCAGCGGCGAGACCTGAATCTCCGACAGCGCCGTTGGATGGAACTGGTAAAGGACTACGATTGCGAGATCTTGTATCACCCGGGCAAGGCTAATGTAGTAGCGGATGCTTTGAGCAGGAGGCCCGGGGGTAGTCTATCTTGTTTGAGCGCAGTACTGAGGCAGTCGTCGGCAGATTGGCAGATATTATGCGACAGCCGAGTGCAGTTCGAGTTCACGCAGATCGGGGGATAGCTTGCGCATGTTCGTGCACGCCCACAGTTGCTTGACCGTATATATGAGGCACAGTGCAGTGATGACCGTTGTTCAGAGATCATGGCACAGATTGGACAGGGCAGATTCTCCGAGTTCGTGATCGATGATCAGGGGATATTACGATTTGGGTCTAGACTATGCGTACCAGATGCTGAGGGATTGCGGCGCGATATTCTTGAGGAGGCACATCGATCAGTGTACAGTGTCTATCCCGGTTCCGCCAAGATTTACCATGACATGAGAGAGGTTTACTGGTGGGACGGAATGAAGAAGGACATCGCAGACTTCGTATCGAGATTCCTGACTTGTCAGCAAGTCAATGCCGAGCACCAGAGGCCCGCAGGAGAGCTACAGCCGTTACCCATTCCGGAGTGGAAATGGGAACAGATTTCGATGGATTTCGTTGTGGGTCTACCCAGGACTAGGCGAGGGTATGACTCCATTTGGGTGATCGTAGATCGTTTGACGAAAGCAGCTCACTTCCTGCCAGTGAAGATGACTTTCGGATTTGCTCAGTACGCCCAGATTTACATCGAAGAGATTGTACGACTGCATGGGGTCCCGACGTGTATTGTGTCCGACCGAGACACCCAGTTTACCAGCCGACTATGGCAGAGGCTTCAGGAGGCTTTGGGCACTCGTTTGAGTTTCAGCACAGCATTTCATCCGCAGACCGACGGATAGTCAGAGCGGACTATTCAGACTCTTGAGGACATGCTCAGAGCATGCGTTTTAGACTTTGGTGGTAGCTGGGATCATCATTTACCCTTTGTGGAGTTCTCCTACAACAACAGCTTCCAGGACACTATTCAGATGGCACATTTCGAGACTTTGTATGGGAGGAGATGCAGATCGCCCGTCTGTTGGACAGAGCTCAGCGAGGGCAGGCTACCATTGAGACCATTTCTAAATGGAGATTTGGGGTTGTCGTTGCCAATAACGACGGCGAGCATGTCGTGCGGATGGGATTGTCTCAGCTGTAGGGGTGACTTCATCACGCCCCCTGCTTTGGCGAAGGGTTGTCGCCGGCGTCAGCCTCTTAAAGACCGGTGTCCGTTGAGAAGTAATATCCAATCTGTCAAAGACAGACCTCTGGACAGGGGAAGCAGCTTTGAGGACTTCGCTTGGAGCAGGAGCCGGAACAGTCAGCCTTATGAAGACCGGCCCTTTGGCAGGAGAAGCCGCCTTGATGACTTCATGAGCAGGAATGGCTATCCGCTTAGGGATAACTCTTTCCGATATCGCGGGCTTCTTCATGGGCCCAAATGAGCTTTGGCCCAGTCTGTCAAAGACTCAGGCGTTGGAGCTGGACGACCCATTGAGAGGGGCCGCAGTAGTGGTAAGTCGATCAAAGACCGACTTTTTTGGGGCCTCTTGCAACGGCAGCGGGGCATTGAAGTTCATGGGTGGGAGCATGGT
Organism: Agapanthus africanus; assembly: GCA_030015575.1. Classification (NCBI taxonomy): domain Eukaryota; kingdom Viridiplantae; phylum Streptophyta; class Magnoliopsida; order Asparagales; family Amaryllidaceae; genus Agapanthus; species Agapanthus africanus. The sequence continues at coordinate 24,832,900 of JASDDO010000001.1, forward strand.
CCCGAAGAATAGTCTAGTGGTAGCCTGAGTTATTTGCTCCACCGGCATATTGAACAGCGAGGCTGCTTGGGGCCCGTAAGTTATACCTCCAGATGAGACGAAACGGGAGTTGCAGTCGCAGTTGGAGCAATTGGAGGCCATTTCTTTTTTTCTGCACAAAAGCAAAACCAAATCTTAGTACCTCGAAACCAAGGGCAACCATACTAAACCGTGATTCGTTCGTGAACACGACACACAAAGTATGGAGTGGAAAGAGGAAAAGGTCCTACCGGGCGTGCCAGAATCTGTTCTCCGCCGAAAACCGGGAAGACAAATGTCTTGCCTGAATTTGGGGGCAGATTCTAATTAGTGATATCCGTCCACCTCTCCGAATATGCCAAGTTGATTTATGACATCATGTATCGAAGGTTTAAACGGATGCGGCCGATATAGCAGACTTCGTCAGATTCCCCCTTATTGAGGGGGTTTTGATTGTGGGGACGCTCTTCCCTGCAGGCGCAAGCCCCTGCAGTTAACTACGCTACCGCATCGCGGTAACAACTTTCTCCTTCTCCAGATGGTCACTTCGTGTCGTGGGTATTTGTTTTGTTTTTGGTTGCCCGTGGATTGTATACGGAAACTAATTTATGTTGTCGCCCGTAGGGCGTGGATTAGTCCAAATCCATATTTTCTTAGATTTGGGTTTGGGGTTGGATTTAATGATACGTTAGTCTTATTTGAGACTAAGATCAACTTAAACGTTTGTTAAGGATACGTTAGTCTAATTTTAGACTAAGATCAACTTAACGGGATCATTTAGATCCAACAAAAGAGCATTCGGACTCTATTGTTTAGTTTAGGGACATTGCGGTCGATTAGATTAAGGACATTACGGTCCAAGGTTAAGGACATCATAGTCCATGAGTTTAAAGGGACCCCACAGTCCAAGGTTAAGGACATCATAGTCCATGGGCTTAAGGACCCCACAGTCCGAGGTTAAGGACATCATAGTCCATGGGCTTAAGGACCCCACAGTCCGAGGTTAAGGACATCATAGTCCATGGGTTTAAAGGGACCCCACAGTCCGAGGTTAAGGACATCATAGTCCATAGGCTTAACGACCCCACAGTCCGTGGAATAATTAGTTATCAGGACCCGTCACTTCTCTGAAGACGTTGAAGGATTACAACGATAAATATCAGAGGAGTGAAGAGATGTACCCTTGAACCAATGTCGATTGGGAAATCTGTAGTCCAATTTGGGACTAAGAACAATTAATTGGATTATGAGCACTTGGGCTCAGTTAAATCTGAATTGAGGACTTATGGCCAACTTGGGCTAAGTCCAATTAGGTCTGAAATGTTAGACCTTTGTTTGGACTGTTAAACATTTGTCTGGGCTCAGCTCCCCATTATTTAACAATGCTAAACATGGGTTTGGGTTCTGACCATATTTTGTCTTTTATTGAGTGCTGAGCACTCATATGAGATGATCAATTTTGGAAGACAAAAGTGTGTTTGAGGCTCAGTCAAAAGAAAGGGGTACTGCCTCTGGAAGATTTAGCCAATTTAGGCTAAGACTGGTTTAAAAATAGTGTTAAACACTAGCACATATCTGGCGGTCACGTGTTCCCACGTGATGCACATAAAATAGTGTTAAACACTAAGAATGCAGCGCTTAAAATGGTGTTAAACACTAAAAAGATGAAGCGCTCACGTGAGGACACGTGAGGCGCCCTAAGATTGGGCTAAGCTTCCTTTATTTTATTCTCAAAATATTTAAATAAGTGTTAAACACATTCAATCTTCCAGGCCATCACACGTAGGCACGTGATGGGCATCCATGCACTGGATATTGAAGGGATTTGCTAGGGGTCACGTGGAGACACGTGAGGGCGCCCATGCGTTGGATTTTAATTCTTCAGTTCTTTCCATCTTCTCTTTTTTAAAAGAGGTGTTTGTCAGGGGTCACATGGGGACACGTGAGGCGCCCTAGATCAGTACTGCCTTTGGCTTTGTTCTCTTTTATATTAAGGGTCACGTGGGAGCACGTGAGGCATTGCCTCTGGGCTAATTCCTTCTTATTTTGAGGAGTCCATTAAAGGGTCACGTGGGGACACGTGAGCATGCCTTATTCATTCCTTTTTGTTCGTTGGGATGAAGGGTCACGTGTTACCACGTGATCATGTTGGATGCTTAATCTTTACGTGCATGGATAGCTTTAAGTCTCTTGTTTTAAGAATTAAATTCTTTTATAGGGTTAAACCCTCATTTCATTTAGAGGAATTAAATTCCTATGTATATGGAAGAATTAAATTCTTATGTAGGGTTAAACCCTAGTTTCATTTTGGAGGAATTAAATTCTTATGAATTTGGGAGAATTAAATTCTCATATAGGGTTAAACCCTAGTTTCATTTGGAGGAATTAAATTCCTATGAATTTGGGGGAATTAAATTCCTTAAACTTAAATTCTCCCTCTAAGTTTTGGATCTGCATGGCAGAATCTCTCCGATGAGAATTAAATTCTCAACTTGTGGGGAGATCTACTTCTGCAGATCTTCAACCAAAAGAAGAACTAAGTTCTTATTCAGAAGAGTTAAACTCTTAATTTGAGAATTAAATTCTCCTTTTGTTTTGTGGAACTTAGATCTCTTTCCCCTTTCTCACCTAGGGTTTCTTTTCTCTGAAGAGATCCTCTTTTTTTCTTCTTGAGAATTAAATTCTCCTCTCTCTTTTTTCTCTCTGTTGTTGTTGTATCCCCTTTTCTCTTCTCTTCTTGACTCCTATTTATAGGAGAAAGAAAAAAATCGGTTTGTTTAGTCAATCTTTCATTGAAAGATTTTAATTGATTTTGTAACCAACATGATCTTTTAGATCACTCGGTGAATTTTATTCACCATTGGATTTTTAATCCAAAAGATCTTTTATCTGTTATTCCTGGCAAATTTCAGGGAAATCTTTCCTTGTATTGAATCTTTCTATAAATTGGTGATTTTTAATCACCATTAGATTTTTAATCCAACGGTGCTCCACTTTACAGAGCACAATCTTTTTGTTTGGAAAGATCCAGGGAAATATTAGGGTTTTTGATTTTCTTTAATTTAGAATTTAATTCTATTAGTTCAGAAGGTTTAAATGCCTATCACGTATGGGCACGTGCCCCCGCTGTTTAAGCTTTTTAACCAGAATTTAATTCTGTTGTTTTAAAGAACTCAGGAATCATCACGTGTCAGCACGTGACCCTTGGTAACGTGTGGGCACGTGATGCCCCATTGGAGTTTTTCCTTGCTGTTTTATATACTTTTAATTCTTTTCAGGGGGTTTAAAGGCCCATCACGTGTTGGCACGTGACCCCACCGATTAATTATTTCCAATTATTTATTTTATTCAGTACCTACAGGCTTTGCCTGTAAATGGTCACGTGTCTGCACGTGATGCCCGGTCACGTATGGCCACGTGATGTCTCATAACTTTTGATCCCGGATGAATTATGAGGCCCATAATATATCAAATCGAAGGATTTTTCGAGACGCTTTCGATGGCATCAGAATTTAGCTATTTCACATTCGGGAGTTTATCAAAATACAGCCCGAAAAATACTGATTCACATTTTTTTAAACGTATCGCTGCCGTTTGATACCTTGGGCTCTTTTGCGCAAAAAAAAAAAATTTTTTGCGGGAACAATGGACTTGGTTTGTTGGGCCTCAACCGGTTTAGAAAAAGAGCCTTATTAACAGGGGTTGGGTCCAACTCATGGGGAGAAGCTTGTGGGGATAGAATGAATCCCAAAATTGGATTTGGGGTGGTCTGAGATAGTAACCCATTCAAGGAAGTGGACTGATGGTTCGAGCCTAGTGGAGAACAGAGAATGAGCTCGGAAGAAGATGATGGATTAGAAGAAGTAGAAGTAAAAGTAGCAGCCGGGGTGTCATCAAAATCATCAATTTGTTTACCAACATGATTGTTCAGCACTCTTCCCGATCTCAACATAGTTACGACGCTTACGTTATGATTTTGTTGGTTAAGAATAATGTTAGCGTTTTGTGGGTGGCCGGGATTTGGTAGAAATTGAGATGGAAGTTTTCCTTTCTCTCTTTCACTCATTGCGGCATTTAACTGTGCAATTTGTGCTACGATAGATTTGATGCTTTTACCGTAAGAAGCAGTGTGTTGCACTAACGTTTGGATAGAAGAAATTAAATTAGCCGACGTTTGCACAGATTGTTTAATAAACGCTTCTAAGCTTCTTTCGAGTGAAGAGATTTTATCGGTACTGGCAGGAGGAACATTATTCTGTGGTTAGAAAGAATTGTTATAAGGGGCAAAGTTGTTGGCCGGATTTTGGAATGGTTGCGGTTGAAAGAGCTGCTGAATTTGTTATGGTGGTTGTTGTTGCTGTGGAGGAAGCATTTGATAGTTATTTTGACTTTGAAACTGATTTTGGTTTTGGTTCCAAGCAAAATTAGGATGATTCCTCCATCCCTGGTTATATGTGGAGGAATAAGGATCGATTCTAGGTCATTGCTGAAAAGCAGTATTGGTTTGTTCTTGACCTTGAGATGGAGAATTCAAAGGACATTCTTCCGTTAAATGTGACGAATCATAACAGCAACCACACACGGTTTTGAGGAGCGTAACTTAGTTTAGGGAGGCCGAAAAGAATTTGCTTTCAATGGCTTCAAGCTTCTTTTGCATCACAGCCATTTTGGCTTTCATTGTGATGGAAGTTTCGAGCTGATGGATACCTGCCCTAGATGAAGACGAAGATGATGTTGTTGGTCTTGAGCTCTCCTACTGTAATATTTGTTCGGTGAGATCTTCAAGAAATTATCACGCTTCCTCGTCGGATTTTGACATGAAATGATATTGATAAATGGTTTCTAGCATTTGTTTTGTCGCTGGATTAACACTCTCATACCTAATTTGGAAAAGTTGCCATCTTCCGATTCCGTAATGAGGGCATTGAATAAGGAGATCTTTAAACCTTTCAAAGCATTTCCAAAAGGGTTCGTTGGGAAGTTGGGCAAACTGATTAATCTCGCTCCGAATATGGGCAGTCTTATATTTAGGATAAAATTTCTTAAGGAATGCTTTAACAAATCCATCCCAATTGGTGATAGAATGTGAAGAGGTGCTATAAAGCCACTTCTTTGCGAGATCGCACAAGGTAAAAGGGAGTAGACGTAATCGCATAGCATCCCCTGAAAGTTGGGTGGTGCTCATCATTGCACATACATTTTCAAATTTTGTTATAAAAACGTAGGCATCCTCAAACTTAAGCCCATGAAATTTGGGCAACAAGTTGATGAAGTGAGGTTTAATTTCGAAATTATCCCCATTGGCTGGTGGAAGAGACAGACACGTAGGAAGGGGTCCACGTATAGGGTAGCATCGGTCTCAGAGAGCAATGCATGGTGGATTCTGAATTTGCGCACCTACGGGTGGTGGAAATATGGTGTTGTTAAAACCCGATGAAGGTCTGTCCATCTCGGGAGATGTAGTAGGTGGAGGAGAAAAGGAAGGTGAAGAAGTATCGACTTCGGAGTCGATAGCGAAAACGCGGACTAAACAGGCACTAGAATCCCATGTCCAGCTGATCATGCACTAAGCGGGTTTAGTGCACGTGGCAGCGTGTGATACGTATGAGAACGATTTTAAAAAGGCTTTATTTTGACAAAAGAGTGACGGACACAAGGCTTGACTCAACCAATCACAAAATGTACAATCAGCCCCTAGAGCTAGGGTCACCTAGGTTAAATCATTAGATCGCTCCTAGACTTCCAAAGGACAAGACGTAGGATCAATTCTCTATCACCTCCTTATCAATTTTGCAGCCAGGTAAGTGCCAGGTAAGCGGGAGGTATCCGCTATACGAATCACCGAAATAGCGGGCCTAATTAAGTAACCATTTTTCTTAGTCACACTTGCCTTAGACACCATAAGAAAAATGCGGATAAGCAAGAGATTACCCACGGCCCTCCTTTGTCCGAATTGAGCGCGGATATCCTTAGAGATTTGGTCTAGATATTTTTTATTAATATGGGATGATATTATACTCGTTTGTGATTTGTCCGGTCTAGGAAGGGTGACGAAATCCTCACCTGGTCTGAATTTGGATTTCTTGCCCCTTAATGTCCATTTTAAGTATGCAAAACAAACCGAAAAAAAAAAACACGCAAAAAGATTTTTAGCTGCACTGTTTATGAAGAATCCTGGAGATAAAAACAGTTTATTGGAGTTTTAGAGGAGAGAGGAAGACGATAGTAGACAACCAGAAAAAATTGGGGGCTCAACTCCCCAAGATGGTCGCGCTTCCGCCGCCAAAGGCTACGTTGGGCCGTGCTTCCGCCGCCGTACGTTGGAGTTATGTCTTCAAATTTTTTCTCAGCATTCTAATGCTCCTCTTGTCCAATTTCAAAGTCTCTGAATCTCTGTTTGTTCGCTCCAATTATTCCAGATTTTCTTGCAAAACTCGCACAAAAATTGTTTAAAACACAAAATGCGGGTTGTCCACGAGGAAATGGTGAATTTCTTAACTTTCTTTAGACGAGTTGATAAGAGAAATGTGAGATTTTTGTCGTTTTAGGCTAAGAAGGTTTGAAAAGTTTTATAATAGAAAGGCTTGTAGGGTTTATAGGATTTAGTAGTTAATGGATGGAGTTTTTAAAAGTAATTCTTTTTATCTTTTAATTATTTATTACTAAAGAAATAGCAATTAATGTGGATTAGGGTTCTTGGAGGGAATTAGGGTTTCCCACTATTGACCCTTATCCTTCTATTGATCTCTTTTTATCTCAAGCCCTTAACAAAACGATTATTAACGAATCTCAAATTGTGGTCGTGACTATCATGAATTGATGTCACGCCCGATAAGAGGGTTAACATTCATTTTGCTAAAGTTTATAAAAATTAAAACATAAAAAAGAATTGAAGAAATATTATTCATCCATTATTCTATCCTATCCTATAAACCCTAACAAGCGAGAATTTACTCGCTCATTAGAATGAATGAAGTAGAAGAAAGGTTGAAGATGAATACGGAACCCATAAGAAATAACATAATTAAAATTTCAGAAAAGTAAATGCAGAAAGTAATTTCAGAAAGGTAAATGCGGAAAGTAAATGCAACAAAAATTAAAATAAAGAACAACCTTTTATTGATCAACTATTGCATTACAAAATTTCTTGCTGAAAAGGTAGATTAAAAAAACCCTAATTTTGCTCACTAGATCTTAATCGATCGATAGATAGATGAATCTCTTCCTCTTCGAAATTGAATCCATTGATAGATAGCTCTCGGTCCTTTATATAGTCTTCAGAACTAGAAATCCTAGATGTCATATAGAAGTGTGTGAAATTACGATCAAGTCCCTAAAATTTCATATCCTACAGCCACCAGAAGACCATGCAACCGCCGCCCCTAGCCTTTATTGACCGCGGATCCCCGCCCCCTAGTGGAGTTGTGCCTTCGGATTTCTCGTGACTTCTTCTCTCGATATTTGGAGATCCTTCTGATAAAAATATTATGAAAATATTGCTCTTAACCTCTGACGTTGTTAGATTCTTTTATTTTCTCCTAATATTCGGCAGATTTTGTTTGATACTTCGATTTGCTATGGATCTCCTACTCACAGTTTAGACCTGAGTCGATCAATTATAATACATGTACAATATCTCAAATTATTTTGTTAGTAGCATTTGTTTTATTTGAGATATTATTCTAATCAATTAATTGATATGATATTTTGATAATAATGGTTAAGAATATTTAATATGATATTATATTTTAATAATAAATAATCTCATGGATATTTTATTTAAATATGATATGCATATATTTCCCTATTTATATTAATTATAAATGAAGAAACATATGATAATATTCTTTTTACAAATAAACCCACTTACGTTCTTTATTTATAAATAATACCTTTTAGTAATTAATAATATTAGGGAAAATATCCATACAAATGTGCAATAAATTTGACCGATCACCACTCGATTCTTACGATGAGATCAAGTTCATTATGTTAAACGTTTTCTTCAAAACCAGCCGTAGTCTCTGTCATTTCAGGAAGTGGAGTACTTAGTATTCGTGATGCGTTTGTTGATCATTCGTCAAAGCGTAGTGTACGGTAGCTAAGTGATGTCTTCCTGCTTGCATGTGATGCGATTGTCTAGGACGGTCGTATGTCTTTGTTGATTATTCGTCAAGGGCCTATACGGGTGGATCTAGACTAATAAAGAAATGACGAATTGAACTTGACTAGGAGTCTTTGATTTATTGATCATTCGTCAAGGTCGTAAGGTCTTAGGGGTAAAAACCAATATCGGAAGTTTCAAGTGTTGAAACTTGCAATGAAATTGCATACCATTTATGAAGTGAGGTAATTTGTTGATCATTTGTCAAGATTACAACGCTATGATAGGTTGGATCCCGATTCCTACTATGAGTAATAGTTACTCTCGGGATATGATCCCGGCTAATTCTCCTTTTAGGATTTGAAGGAGGATTTGACGGAACAGTAGAAGCCATCATGATTAGATAAATATACTAATCTAATTTAGGTTAGAGTGTAAGTCGAGCGTTTCTTTTCTTTCTCTCTGGCAGTGACCTAAGACCGACCCTAAACTAGAAACTCATATATCAAGTTAACCGAAGCTTTTTACAATCGATGGTTTTAGAATGTCATGATTGCCCTATTTTTACGACATAGTCACATATTTCCTTACCCCTCCCACTTCCTCTTTTGCTTCCTCCAGGACACTCTGTATCTGATACAGAGATCCATATTGCTTGGAAAGCCATCGTATAGTTAGATACTAACTCGAAGAAATTGTTTCAGTCGAGAATGGCCGTAAATTCTGGAGAAAGTGAATTGTATATGATACAATTCATTTGTCTTTCCTCTCCACCTTATCTCAAGTGTAAGAGCTCCTTAAATAAGAAAAATATACCAGTTACGCTTGTTAGATAGTTTTTTTCCAATACCGATGCTCGAGCTAAAAGGAAGGGAAAGAAGAAAACAGACTAGCATAAGTTCGGTATAAATAAGCTAAGAAAGAGAGACAACAATAGGGGACGAAATGAGCGGAAAGGAAAATGCAACTACTGTTATGACTCGGTGTCCCGCCTCGCTTCCCAAAAGAGTGGTAACGGCACGTGACGAGGCCTGCGACGTATTTATTTCGAGAAGGTCATTTCTTGAAATAAATACGCTAAGTGTCTATAAGCAACATAAAGTAAAAAGAATAAACAAAAGAATGAAATCCAAATTTGATTTATTACATTCAATATTCATAATTGACAAAATATCTGAATACAAGTTACGATAACATGATAAGCCTTAATAAGGAGGCATACATAAATAAGCTGAAATGAAACGAAAAGCTGAATGAAACTAGACGTCCAGTTGTGATGCGAACTTGTTGTACTTCTTTTCGACTGCTTTTATCTCCTCTATCGCAATTCCACCTGATGAACATTCCAAGAAAGAAGGAAAGATAGGTGGAATGCCCGTCAGCGAACTAACATTCGGTAAGTCTCCAAAAGGATGGCGTGATATATATAAATGAAATGCAAGCTACAATGTGATATATGGTATAGTATGGATATAAATCATGAACACGTAAACAAGTATAGTAGCGTGCATGGTAATATGTATATCAACTATATCAACATGGCAAATAAGTATAAAATTGCCGTGGAGTGTAGATATAGCGAACATGAAGTGAATGCAAGTGTCCTAAAAGATCTCTAAAATGGTTAATTTAACTAACGTGAGTTCAAGTGTGAATATTAACCAAATCTCAAGGGCATTCTCGAACCCAAGAACATCGTCCAGGGGCAAGGAATCACGGGCCAAAAATAGCGGGACTTCAATTGTTATTGAAGTATTCCAAACCCAACAGACTATCATACAGGGGATTGGAAACACGGGCCCTCATTCGTGAATTCGTAATGTACCGTTTCAGCCCGGTACCACATCAACATAATTTTGTACCGATTCAGTCTGGTACCACAGTAACATGATTTGTATTAATAGGACTCATGAAATTCCATTGGATTCATACTCAGACTACTCCAACACCCCGCATATACTAGATTGTAGTTAAACTCACAAGTCACGTTTCAAGTATTCATGTCAAGTTCAAGTATTCATGTCATGTTGTATTCATGGTTCGGATCAAGTCAAGTCTAGCATTTAATTAGATTATGTCAAACATATAATATATAATTATGTTTTCATGTATATGCAATAATTTAAAGATCAAGATAAACAAGGTATACATGTTCGAATAGCATGAAATGAGTTAAGTATATTATTCAAGTAACGACCATAAACAATGCTGTAAAGAAGTGTTATGTACGACTAATCAATCAAGTCAATCAATTTCGGAATATAAACAGAAATATAGATCTGTGTGTTGTGCACGCGTAAGTTCTAGCCTTGCCTAAATACGAATACCGGTTTGGGAGATATACCTGTTTTCGTATTGTCGAGCAAAACAGATCAGAATCTGTTTAACACTGTCAGATATTTTTTAAAACGTCGTTTGAGTTAATTTTCATCGGGTTTTAGGTTACAAAAATTATTAAAAAATTGTAGGTCTTTCGGAGTACTTATCCAAAAAAGTAAGTTTCGTGCGATTTGGATTCTTAAAGCTCTAATTATGGTCATTTTAACGTCAGGGTTTAAAACAGAAATTCGGATTTCTAAACAGCGGGTATATGTTATATTGCTAAGCCTATATCTGTAGGGTTCCTAGGCACGCTAATGAAGTCTCACAAGGCATCAACCATGCCAATTTCAAATTTTTAGGGTGCCGAGAAAACCTAATACGGATCGTTGACTAGAATTCTAGGCGAAACACGAAACTAGTTAACATCTTAACTTAAGGAGAGAGGCTACAACCTTTGTAGATCCGTTTCTCCACTTCCTTAGCTCCACGTAGGCGTCCTCTCGCTGTCCATCTTGAATCCCGAACTCAATCGTCGGCTTCATCGGGAAAGTGGACGGACTAGGTTGTCGGCTTCGTGCCGAAGATGATCTACGTCGAGGCATCACAAGTTCAAGCTCCGACTTCACCAAGTTGTGAAACTTGTGAAGAAAACACCCTATACTACTTGGCAAGAGGTAGAGGGTAAAGAAATAGAAGGTGGGTTCACTTTAGAATTGGATTTCTCTCACTTTTACTCAAGTTGCCATTAATGGACTTAAGCTTTTTCTTTTGAAGATGAAGAAGAAGATGAAGCTAGAATATGATAAAAGTTAATTCAAATTGAAAAATAAATGAATACTTATCATATACTAACTAAGGTAGAGTGTAGAGAATAGACCATGGTTACTTAGATGGGTTAGGGTTAAGCATGAAGACAAGAATGGTTAAGAAGTCAAAGCTTCATGAAGCTTCAACTAGAAACAAAGAAAGCCACCATTCTTATCATAATCTTTTCAAAATAAATAAACAAATAAATAAATGAAAAAGCAAAACCCTAATCATCTCTTAACCATGGTTTAATTCTTTACACTTTACCAAATGAGCAAGTATCATCAAACATGATACAAACATGTGCACAAAACTATATCACATATACAACTTGCACATCAAGTGAGAAAATCCATTTAAAGTGAACCAATACTAATTAATGCAAAGCAATATATCAAATATATAATTATACATTAAATCATTAAATCAACACTTGATTTAACGATCCGGTCATATCGCATATAACCGACTAGTATCCTATGTATCGGCTTATCGAATCAATCCTTGATTCGATATCTAGGTTATATCGTATATAACCAATCGATACATTCATCGCGAGAATGAAATACGGTATCACATACACGCATTATTCTCGGTCCTGCACATATCTCATATGCACTCCTATTTCGTTTCGCTTGAGTCAGGAAACCTCTGTGTAGGACTCTAAAGACTCGTCAATACGCCGGTAGCAGATGATGATCATATCAAGCACCCACAAGCCGCAAGCGGTCTGCTAAACGTAACGACCATCCGGGTATTGAGCGATCAGAAGATCGACGAGCCAGCCCGCTCACACTCCTGTGAATCCAACCAGTAACACTTACCGTACAGTCCGGTCTGTTCGTCTGATATGTCGCATATCAAGTCTAGGGGTGGTAAAGGTCAGACCCCAATAACCGATAAGTCATGCCGATGTGAGGCTCATAACGGGTCGAGAAACTACTGGTAACACTTACCAGCAAATCTCTGATCAGCCCTGGCCAGGGACTTCCCTGTTACGGCCAATCGAGCACAGCGCAACATCAACCCCCAATACCGGGAGAGACGAAACCCCTCCTATCGCTCATTGCCTCCATGTGACTCGGGACTGTACCCAAAGACCACCATTTTGCACGCCCTCATGGACGTGGTAAGGTGGAGATCAAAGCACAGTGGGAATCACACAAGACTCTATGATGATCTCGGGTCTACAGGCTAACCTGCATAAGTGTCACCTGAGAACTGCCATCTGACGTGAGGTATAATACCATCTGGGAGTTCTCGGCGAGTCCGTCCAGTGTACCCAGTCTCCACTGAGCACCCGTATACCATCTCTGATGTCAAACACCAATGGATATGGGATCATCCATCGCCCATCTCATGGGTCGAGAAGCGTATACGCTAGTCTACACTGGTATATCGATGCCCCGTCTCGATACACCCACGACTAGGGACCTTGAAGGATGTACTTATGGACTACCATGTCCCCACTAGTATGATCTGCATCATAGTCCAGGTAGTCAAGTACACATCCTAAGGGCTTTACCAACATGTAACTATGAGACAGATTAAAGAGACAAGTATACATGTTAAGATAAAGAGTAACCAGATAGCATACTATCATATCGAGCAAGAAAGTCATCTCTATATATGTCCAAGCATCCAATATAATATACATCATCTGTACAATACTGGCCTCTAGGGCATACATACAACTAACAATATCTGGTTGTTTCGTGTATTTCTAAGTAATCTAATATACAAGAAATTATAGTTCTATCAATTGTGTATCTACATATCTAAATTTTTTCACGAACGGATATCGGGAGTTCGAGTTATGTCCTATTTAAAAACAGTGTGTGAATCAAGACAGATTTTGTCCAGATTCGTCGCTTAATATTGTAACGCAATTTTCTATATTTTACGTCGGTTTTCAGTAAATACCTAAAACTAAGAAAATCTATATATTTCAATGTAAATATTCAAAACATCTGAAAACACTTAATTCGGATATCGGTATACCAAATTATGTGTCCTATAAGTTGACCGATAACTGCAGTTTTTGTTTTACGAACAGTGAATAAAAACGATATAATTCCTAAACCGTTGTGCGGTTTGATCTGAAATTTTTATAGCATGTACAAAAAAATATATTTTATCATATGTAAATTTCCTGAAATTTCCAGAAGTGTGAATTGATTTATAAAAATTATTTTAAAGATAAATATTTTGTAAGATCGTATTTGAAAAATAATAAATCTATAGTATTTATTTATAACTTTGTTTTCTTTTATGCAAAAGTAAATATAAATAATTAAAATTTCAGCAATAAATAACATGAATTAATATATGTAAAGCAAATATATGATCCGGTCATGATTAACCGTCTAAAACAACAATACTTAATATGTTATCAACCATTGCATGCAAGATTTTATAACTAAACATATATGATTTATTCCAACAATTTTTTAATTTAACAAAAACCTTTATCATGAGATTAACTGGTTATCTCAAGATTCTGCATGACGAAGGCATAATAAGGGGATGAATTTCAAGTAGTGAAAAGGAGGAGGATGAGCGGGGACTTACATGCACAAGCCGGTATCGTCACCGAGCTTATCTATCCGACGATAGTCTCGCGTTACCAGCGAGACTTTCTTGAAAGCTTTTTTGCGTTCTTTTAGGACTCTAGGTGAAGAGGGAGAAGGGAGTGATAGAAAAATGTGAGGAAGAAAAAGAAAGAGGAGGACAAATAAAAATGGTGTAATAATGAATTATCTCGAATAATATATGCATTCAACATGGGAATTAAAAGAGAAATGAAAGATCGCCATTCATTTTGGAAATAAAATGTCTCATTTGTAAATTATGAGAAGGATAAAAATTGATAAAAAATAATTGCAAGAATAGGGATTTGAACATGTGACCTATGGAATAATAATATAAAGACATAACTAATGAGCTATAAGGTAGTTCATGCACATATTTAACAAGAATTAAATATATGTCGTACCTTGAAAAGAAAGTGGGCTTAGAAAAAGAAAAGAAAGAAATCAAATGGAATTGTCTTGGCTTGGATTTTGGGCTTTGAAAAATTATAGAATCGATAAAATAGATAAAGTGATAAAATAATATATTTATTAGAAAACAAAATATATCAAAAATAAATAATTGCAATATTTTATTAAAGAATTGATATGCAAAGGCATAGGAATTTTAGGGTCGTTACACTCGGGGCAATGAAAAAGGTGTTACTTGGAATACCCGGCCACCCCTTGAAACACTTGGATATTTCATGTTTTCTATATGATTGTAATCGAAAACTATTTTTCAATTAATTCTAAATCCTGGGTATATGGATACTGGATTAACATCCTACCTTTGTAAGTTGTTACAGATGCTGAGAAAGATTAGATTATTGGAAAGGTGATTTGATCCTCAATACCGGATATCGGAGCAATTGTTGCTATTAGGGAAATCATCTGGTTTTGCCTTTCGGCAAACTTTTGGTTTTGAATATCTGCTATTATGCACCAACTTTTAAAAACTGATATATCTGTCTCTTTATTTGATAAAGTGGGATATAAATTTTCAAAAATTATGTTATGAACATTTGCGTTTATCATTTGATGATTGGGTATGGTGTATTGAATAACGGGATATACATTCTTAACCAAAATACAATTTTCAAATTATAACAAACAGAGTATGAGTTAGTGAACTCATAAAACTTATACATAATGATGTATGTTGTCCAATGTCCGTATGGACAAGTGATTAGTACTCATACTTCGTTCCGTTTTACTATGAGTTCTCTGGTTTTAGACACGTATTCTTGTTGAAATGCAAAGTCCAAAGATTTTGAGAAGTTCATAAGATATAGGAATAAAGTAGAGAACCAAATGTTGGAAGTTTCAAGATTCTTCGAAGTGTTCGAAGATGTGGATATTTATACTAGGTATTTCGTAGTAATAAAATTGAGAATTTGATTCTCTCTCTGATTACTCATCCGCGGATATACTCCATGATGATTAATACTGAATCGCCTTTTTCGATTAAGAAATGCACTAGAAATAGATGCATATCAATTGATACTGGTTTCACCAAAATCAGTGCCTCATATTTTATATTTGATATAGATTGGGTTATTATCTTAAGATTGTTAAGATGTTGAGTTTTCCGGCTTATGCTTAAGACCAGAATCTGGATAAACTCAAGGCACATTTCAGGCGCTTTGGGCGCTAGCCTTACGTGCCCGGCATGTGGGCGCTCGGGTGCTAGCGCTTTGGGCGCTAGCGCCTCACGTGCCCGGCACGTGGGCGCTTGGACGCTGAGCGCTAGCGAAAGAAGAGTTTTTACCTCCAGAAATAGGAGTTAAACTCCAAAAGAGGATTTTGAGTGGAGTTAAACTCCAAAAGATCTGGATTAGGAGTTAAACTCTTTTGAGGATTTGGGTCCTGGAGTTGAACTCCCTAAAAATCTTCAGAGGTTCTCCTCTCTTAAGTCTTAGATCTTCTTTTAAGCCTTGGATCTTCCCAAGGTAGGATTTTTGGAGATGGGTCTCCTTCTTCCTCCTCTTCTGCTGGCCGGCTCTTGAAGATAAAGGGGCGTGGGATTTAAAAATCTTCCCTTCTTGAGATATAATGAAATATCTGAACTCCCCTTTGTGGGTTTTGTGGTGAAAACTATTTATTTTTAGAAAAGGAAGAGTTAAACTCTTGATTTAATTCACAAAGGAGAAGAAAGTTTAGAACCTTGAGAAAGGAGAAGGAGGCACCGACCCAAGATTTTTTTAGGGGAATGAAAAGTTATTCTAGATATTTTCATCATGTTTGCCTTTATAGGCTACAAACTTTACATATAGCCCCTTAGGCTTTACAAAATGGCATTTTGCCCATCCCATACCTCATGTGCTCATTTCTTTTGTACATGAGCCATGGGTTTTACAAAAATTTGGATTTATGCCCAAAAATAAAATAAAATAAAATAAATACACCAAAAATTATTTATTACAAAATTTTTATTTTGGCATAGGGGAGGCCTGCCGCTTCATGTTCGAGTTCGACCCGGGCATTGGCCCACTTGACCTGGGCTTGGGCCCACTTGGCTTGGGGTTGACTTTGAGTTTGACTTGGTCAACCGGGGTGTAATTTTTGACCCCGACATGTGCAAGTTGCTTAAGTCTATCTTTAGACTAAAGCATGTATAGCAAAAATGGATCGTCCGTTTTGATGTCACGGTCAAAGTGTTTGACTTCATCAAAATGAGTGATGAACCTGGTATTTTTAAAAAGGTAGTAGGAAGTGTTGTCAGATTTCTCATATGGTATGTGGATGACATACTCATGATAGGAAGTGATGTGTTGGGATTTCGCCTGCGCCCTGGCCATCAACCGTGGCTGATGCGGAACAAAAACCGGCATTTAAAAAAATTGTCGCAAACGAAACCCTCTTAAGATCGAAACCATAAACCTATACTAGCAAACTAAAAGAGCTAAACTACTAGGTTAGAAATGGTTATACCAAACGGATCACGTCCTTGGGTCTTCAACCATCTCCCAAGCTCCTTGAAGCGTCATGGATCGAGTTTGGCCTCCGGTCTCCCTCCATCGAAGATGATCCACCCGAGAGAAATGGTGCAAGCTCCAAGTTCGCCTAGCAGACCAACCGACCCTCCAAGGTTACTAGCAATGGAGAGTCGATGTGTAGGATAATCTCACTTTCTTTTTCTCTCATATCAAATGCTCAAATGAGCAACTCAAGAAGAAAAAGAAGGAGGTGAGGAAAACAATGGCATGAGCATCCAAGGAAAATAGCTAAGTCTCCAAGAGTGAGAGTGAATGAATGAATCAAGAATGATAATGGCGCATGTGGAGAATATTGCTAACTCATTTGCAACCATGCAATCAAAATATCTCTTTTCATTTTTCAAATAAAATATCAAGAGCCATGCCTCTCTACATGCGTCACCATGCTTATGCCAACTCACCCCTCCACCTCATTTCCCTAAATAATTTGCTAAAATGAAAATCAAATAATGAGGAGTCCATCTTCTAGAAGCTATTCCGTATAAATACGGAATACAACCCGGTATACGTATCGAAATACATATACGCATATTCGTACAAAAATACGAATAGCCAAGAGAGAAAATAAATAGTGAACAATAATACTAGAATATATATTATCAACCGTCCGACTAAAGTCTGTGCAGCCTGTGCACATATTTAATCGGACACCTGTATGTACCAACATACGTCATCTACACCATATCGCTTGAACTGTGAAAACCTTCTATATGGGACTCTAAAGACTCGTCAATACGCTGGCAGTGGGTTTAACCACATGCATGTCAGCGGCACTAGCTATACGTAACGGATACCTAGGTATTGAGCGAAAGGAAGGCCGACGAGCAAACACATCCAAACCCCTACTGAGCCTGTCAGTGACTGTTAGTGTTTATGCCCTAGAGGCCATTACAGTATCATACTGGTTTGTATATTACTTAATGGAAGCTTGGGATATTCACAGTTGTATTAACAGTCTTGCTAAAAATGGTAGTATGCTACTTGGTTTGTTTCTACTTTAATATGTGCGTGTGTTTCTTTTAACATATCGCTTATATATATTAATAGAGCCCTTAGGATCTTTACTTGATTACCAGTGTTGTAATGGCAGTCACACTAGTGGGGGCTGGGTAGTCTATAAGCACATCCTATGCAGGTCCCTGGTCGTAGGATTATCGAGACGGGGCATCGATACTCCGGAGTAGACTGGTGTATACGCTTCGCATCCCAGCATGGGGAGATGGTCTGTCCCACAGCCATCAGTGTACGAAGATAGTATGCAGGTTCTCGTTAGGTTATGGGTATACCGGACAGGACTCGCCGGGAACTGCAGGTTGGTATTATACCCATCATCAGATAGCAGTTCCCAGGTGACATGAGTACAGCTTAGTCCGTCGACTTGACACTGCTACTTCGCCTCGGGTGTGTTCCCATTGTTTTTAGATTACTACCCTACCACGACTCAAAGGAGTCGTGCAAACAGGTAGTAGTTGGGTGCAGTCCCGAAGCACTTGGAGGCAGTGGTGGTTAAACAGGATTCGTCTCTCCTGGTATTGGGGGTTGATATCGCGCTGTGTATGGAGAGCCATTACGCAAAGTCCCTGGCCAGGGCAAGCGAGATTTACTGGTAGGTTCCAGTAGTTTCTCAAGGTGTAATGGGCTACACTCCGACATGACTTATACCGCTATTAGGGGGTCTGACGTTTACCGCCCCCTAGGCCCGATATGCGATAGTCCTAGACGAACAGAACGGACTGTACGGAGATTGTCACATCAGGCTCAGTAGGAGTTCAGATAGGTTTCCTCATCGACCTTCTTATCGACATCTACCTAGGGACCGTTACGTACAACTAGTACCGCTTGCGGCCTGTGGTTAAACCTACTGCCAGCGTAGTGTCGAGTCTTTAGAGTCCCACACAGAGAGTTTCCCTGCACCGGGCAAAAGGTGTAGAGGCCGTATGGTTTTACGGCAGGGCCGCGATCACTTACGTACATTTGTGCACGTACTATGATCGGGCAGATAATACTAGCGGGCTTTGGTTTAAGCCAGATTTTAGTATTATACAGATGGATTTATTCAGTCAAAGATTATCCGTGTTTTTCAGAAATATGGATGGGAGGGGCAGTCTCGTAATTTCTCGGGAAGCTTTTAGAAGAAGGTGACTCATTTGTGTTTATTTCCTTTTAGGATTTAAACTAAATGAGGTGGAGGATGAGGTGTATATTTAAATTAAATGCTTAATGACTCATGAGGTGATTAACACTTAGAATTAAATGAAGCATGCTAGATATTATCTTGATATTATCAAGAGAAATATTATTATGCTTCATATTATTCTAGCATGAGAATTATTCATTTCATTATCACAAAACACTTCTCTCTCCTCAAGTCTTCATCTTCTTCCTCAAATCCTAAAAGCTCTCATGAGTTGAGAATCCTAGGGTTTAAGTGACTAATTAATCCATCTAAATACTCTACACCCTCTAGGACTTCTAGACTAGCAAGCTAGAAGCCGTAGTTATCTCAGATTTGATATTAAAGCTCGGACTATAGACTCTCGGGTGGATCGTCTTTGACTCGAGGAGGCCGTTAAGGTACCCATGTTCCATAGAGCCTACGAGATGTAGAGTACAGCGATGAAGACCCGAAAGACTTGTAACGTGAGGTATAATTTCGAATCCGAGTAGTTAAATCTCAAGTAGTTTGCTAGCTACGGTTTGTGTTCGATCCTTGGTTTGAGTCGATGTTGCGAAGCTCGTAAAAATCATTTTTTGCTAATTCCGCCTCCTCGCGGACACGTGGGGTGCGTGATGTCGACTTATAGTGACAATCTCCATACAGTCCGGTCTGTTCGTCTAAGAGTATCGCATATCGTGTCTAGGGGGTGGATAAAGTCAAACCCCTAATAACGCGACATTTCGTGTCGGTATGAAACCTATCACCACTTGAGAAACTATTGATCCTAGATCAGTAATTCTCGACTACCTTGGCCAAAGATTTCTGGTTATGGTCACCCGTGCACAACGCGACATCAATCCCCAATACCGGGAGAGACGAATCCCCGACGATCCGCTCACTGCCTCCATGTGACTCGGGACTGTACCTAACTAAAACCTGTTTGCATGAGTCCTTTGAGCCATGGTAGGGTAGTAATCAAAGAACAGTAGGAACTTAGACGAGACAAATGACGATCTCAGGTCTATAGACTAATCTGTACTCATGTCACCTATGAACTGCTATCTGACAATAGGTATAATACCAACTAGCATGTTCCCGGCGAGTCCGTCCAGTGTACTCATAACCCAATGAGCACATGTATACTATCTTAAGTGACTAACTGACACCAATGGCTTGTGAGACCGTCCACCGCCCCTCGTCGGGGTCTCGATAAGTATACACTAGTCTACTCCGGAGTATCGATGCCCAGTCTCGATACTCGCATGACTAGGGACATTTAAGGATGTGCTTATAGACCACACAGCTCCCACGTATATGATCACCATCATAATGCTGGTAGTCAAGCAATAATCCTATGGGCTCTATCAACATGTAATAGTGATCTGTAATGCCACCCAATGCATGTACATGATGATAAAGACAAATCAGATAGCATACTATCATCTCAAATAAGACTGTTCCACCGGTATATGTCCTCCCTCAATCATCACAATCGCATGCCTGCAATTCAATAATTGACTTGAGGGCACTATAGCCAACAGTTCCTATGCTGCAAATCGGTAAAACAATGGTGGTCATATATGTTTCTCCATATAGAATATGGATATCAATCTAATCCTGGGGAATTATAGGGTAGCAGTGAAGAGCATTTGATGTTCTTAGTATATGGTAATGCCAGCCTCCTGAAGGAGGTGGTTATCGATTCTTGCTTCCCAGGAAGCATGGAAGACAGAGTGTCTGTCATGAGTTATATAGTTTACCCTCTTTTGAGGAGCGGTATATTGGAAAGAGTTCCAAATGGGATATTGAGTTAGCCGTGGCGCTAGATACTGATTGTGAATCAGTAAAGGATACCGCCCTAGAATTCGCTGGATATAATTGTTCATTTATGAACATGATCCCATCGTGTATCCAGGCAAATACTAAAGCAAGTATCGCTCAGTTCGAGAGAGATTTGATTTTCGCGAAGTTGAGATTCAGGGAGAAACGGAGAGATGCACTGTGCTGGGTCCACTCATTGAGACTAGTTCTCGAACATAGTTTACGAAACTGTTAGTATAGAAGTTGGGTATGTGATACCGCAATAATTGTCCTTAAGTGCAAGTAGGAGATTGTTAGATATAGGTGCCCTCAAGTCAATTATTGTAATTGAAGGAGGACCTATACGAGAGAACAATCTTACTCGAGATGATAGTATACTATCTGGTTTGCCTTTATCTTTCATGTGATGCGTTTTATTTACTATTACGTATCGTTTAGACATGATATAAAGCCCAAAAGTTTTACTTGACTACCATGACGATGATGGAGATCATACTAGTGGAGCCTGGGTAGTCGATAAACACATCCTTAAAAGTCCTCAATCGTAGGAGTATCGAGACTGGGCATCGGTACTCCAGTTTAGACTAGAGTGTACATTTCTTAACCCGGTTAGAGGGCGATAGCTGATTCTACAGCTATTGGTGTTTGATATCGAGGATTGTATACAGGTTCTCATTAGATTAGTTATACTGACAGATTCACCGAGAACTCCTGGTTAGTAATATAGCAATGTCAAATAGCAGTTCTCTTGTAACATGGGTACAGGGTAGTCCCTAGGACTTGAGATCGCCATAGTGTCTCATGTGTGTTCCTATTATACGTAGACTTCTATCCTACTATGGCTCAAAGAAGTTGTGCAAACAGGTTTTTGTTGGGTATAGTTGTTCAGTTGATAAAACTGCACATTTGTGTTACATTTTTCCTACCATTTTTATATTAAAAAAAGGACTTTATTTTAATATATTATACATATGAGGGTTTATGTGTAAAAACACCATTTTCCATGTGTTAATATATTTTAATTAGCATTTGGTAGGAAAATGTATGTAAATAAATCCATTGACCAAATCCTAGTAGAACTAAGTCTACTAAATAAATATTATTTGAGATTATTGTGCAGAATTTTCCAAGTTGTTATGCAGAATATATCAAGGAAATCAAGTTGTTGAAGAAGACTTGCCTAATTAAGAATCAAAACTTGAAGACCAAGTCTGGAAGCAACCGAGAGAAGATTTCTGAATTCTAAAGGTGCCTAGGATTGCCACATGTCACAAGAAGCAAGCCCAAGAATTTTGATGAGGAGATCTCAACCATCAAGCGCGGATCCGCGGCCAAACCCCTCCTTGGGCCGCGGATCCGCCGCACTTATATGGAGTTGGGAGCCTAGATTTTCCAGGGTGAATCTTTGCTATATTTTACCAAGTTTCCAACCTAATGATTCTGGTTTTGCACTATAAAAGGGCACTGAGAGCCTCTTGGAAAAGTTATCAAGCCGAAGAGATCACGAAGCTCCAGACGCTCACGCATCCAGGCTGATCATCGACTGTTCGACTACCTCCTTAAGAAAGATCGAGAAGCAACTAGTTTGTAATCATTTTATACGGATTAAAGTGTAGTTTGTTCAAGTCGATTAATAAAGGTAGTTATTTTTATTTAATTGTTTTTGCATCTTACATTATGTTTTCCCTCTCTGTCTTTTCATCTTCTTCTCCTAACATGCGCGAGTAAATCTCCGCTTGTTAGGGTTCATAGGATTAGGGTAGGCTAATGGACGATGAAAATAACTAAACCCTTTTTAAGTCCTATAAAGTTTAGGAACTTTATCAAAAGAATCATTAATATTCTAATCGGGCGCGCTAGCAATTCTTTGCTAATTCCGACCGCGATTAAAGATTAGATTAATGATTGTTTTGGTAAAGGCTAAGATATGAACGGAGTTCCGTGTCGAGATAAGGGTTAAGAGTGGGATTCTTTTTCCCTCCAGAAACCCTAATCTACACGCATCACCGTCGTTCTAGTTCTAAATCTATTAATGGATAAAAAGGGTAACTTTTAATTAATCGTCCATAACTACTAAATCCTAACGAACCCTACAAGCCCCCTTATTATATTAATTATATCTTTAAAATAATCTAGATCTATATTTTACATTCTTGTTTAACATAGATCTAGAAACCATTCTATAAAATTCTTTATCCCTCCTCTCTTTCTCAACACATTTAAAGTAAAAGTAAAAGGTTCCACGTTTCCCAGAGGACGACCCGTACTCATCTCGGTCTAGCTACGTGCGACACCGTTATTGATTGCGGTTAAACTACAAACACTTTTTCGTATCAATCAAATGGCGCCGTTGCCGGGGAAACGTGCGTAATTTTTTATTTTTGCTATTTGTGTTGAATTCTTAGACGATTCATATCATTATTAAAACAAAACTGCAAATTGCATATTTAACGATTCGTGTGTGAATTTTTTGCGAGGGAATCTGGAGTCGCGGATTTGAGGAAACAGGAGATCTAGGGTTTCACACTTCTCTGGTATCTTTCTCAACTCCTTCTCTCTCCTCTCAAATCCAATAAAATCTATTTTTTGCAGGATTCTTTGCAAAATATCGCCGCTCAAAAATCTTTTTGTAAAGTTTTGTTTTTCGGTTTGTTTTTGCATATTTCAATACGGATTTTTAAGGGGCAAAAACCAAATTAAGATTAGGTGGAGATTTCATCACCCTTCCTAAGTCCCACAAATCACAAACTGAGCATATAGATCAACCCTTCATTAATTTAAAAAATATCTAGACCAGACTCTAAGGACTGCCGCGCTCAATAAGGACAGAGGAAGGTCGTGGGTAATCTATCACTTATCCGCATTACTTTTGTGGTGCCTAGGCAAGTGTGTCAAAGGCTAGTGGTTTTTAATTAGGCCCACTACTGTGGTTCCTTCCCACTTACCTGGCACTTACCTGGCTACAAGGGTAGTACAGAGGCGGTAGAGGATTGATCCTGCGGCTTGTCCTTTGGAAGTCTAGGAGCGGTCTAAAGACTGGACCTAGGTAACCATAGTTCTAGGGTTGTGCATTTTTGTGTGATTTGTCTTAATCCGTCATTTTTCAAAACAAACCAATTACTTTCTCTCCTTTTTACCCCTTCCCCCTTCTTCTCTTCTTATAATGGGTGACCTAAACAGAAGAACACTCGCCGAGCTTTGCTGTCCACAACCAGATATCTCTTGTTTTCGAAATCCCTTCGGTATACCGTCCGGCTCTTCCATGTCCTTAAGAGATCATATAGAACAAGCAGGAAGAAACAGTTGGCCACCTCAGTCTAGGTCTTATCAACCGTATCCTAATCCGACACCTGTTTCAGTTCATACCCAGAGTGAGGAAGCCCCTAGACGAATGTCCATTGCTGAGCACATAGCTAGGTCTAGAGGCCAAAGTTTCAACACGGACCAATATCAACCATCACCACCACTGTCCAGAGAAGAGTTTGATATGCGGTTTGTATATAGCCAACCAACCAACCCATATCAATATTCTTCTTATCATAATATTGATCCTACTCCTACCCAAGTTCAGCAACCATTCTGTTCCTATCAATCCAATCCGACTTTTCCACCTACTCTAGACAGTTCTTCTAATCAGTCATTTGGGAGTTTTAATTATCCACAGGAATTTCAATCTTATACTGAAACCCCTTATCAACCCAAGACTAGTCTGGAGCAGACATTAGAAAAATTTATGGAACTGACGAATCAAATTATGAAGGATTTGGGTAGTAAGACAGAACTGTACACCCTTCCTAATCAAACCTCCCCATTCCAAACTGAAATCCACAACTCCAGTTTCATAGATTCATCAAGTACAATGTCTGATAAGTTGTGTGACTTTGTAGTGTTTGATATACCCAACTGTGAAGGGTCCATTTCAAGTGAAACCACACCCAACCCTTGTGATCTCTACACCTCCACTCTTGAACCAAAACTAATTGAAAACCATACTTTTGATGAGGAGTTTGAGAATTTTAACCTTCACTTGAATGAGGTGATTGACGTTGGGGATATTTTGATTGATGAACCCGAAATATTGGATGATTTTGTCCCACCAATTCATCAAATCCTTTCACTTCCTTATGGTCATCATCTTGAGCCTTTAATTCTTCCCAAACCCCAAATATGTCTTGAAGTTGATGATAATGGTATACCCGAAGATCAGACCGAAATACAGCCTCCATCTTCCACATCTGGTTCAGCAACACTCGACACACCAATTTGTTTACCCATTTCACCTTCTACTTTCTCCGGTTCTTCTTCTGTTTCTATAGTTTCAGTGAGTTTTGATAAATCACAATCCGTTAATTCAAGTTCAATAATACCATAAATTCAACTTGATTTAGATATTTTTGAAAATGAGGTAGATGAGTTTTTCGAGTCCTCTACCTCAATGATTTTTTATGAATCAAGTAGACTAAATTCTGGCACAAAACTCTTTGACAGCAAAATGTTCAATCACACCATCGATAAAAGTTTTGAAAAACTTTTTGCTGACGAACTTGAATTTTTAAACAATACGGATTTTGTGACTAATCAATCTCCACTTATAGAGGTTGAACCGTCCACATTCTTTCTTCCTAATCATTCACATTCATCCTCATTCTTTCTTTTCTCTAAATTCAAACCCTTTCCAAACCACCTCTTATCCCTTCCCCACTTTTTCTTGACTCGATACAACACATTCTTCCACCAACCTATACGATATACTGATAAAATCTTTGAATGGTTGATGTTGACTTTTGGTCTTTGTATAGTCTTACTTTGACCAAATGACTCACCCCCTATTAAAATGCTTCGTATTGTCTAACTCATGTTTGAGGGGGGTATATTTTTGGCTCTTGATCATAACTTTTGTCCTCAAATTTGTGAGCCAAAAATAAGTTTGGGAGAGGATTTTCACTTTCATATATTTCCCCCCATTAATAATTTCCCCCCCAAGCTTACAGGTTTTTGTGATACAGCGGATAGCAACAGTGAGGACACTGTTGAAAACAAGTTTGGGAGAGGTTTGTGCTTATTTACACATCAATCTGCATCATATTTTGCATAAGCACAACATTTTCAAAAATTAAAAAAAATTCTTTGATAACAAAAGAGTAGAAAGTAAAAAATTACATCCAAAAGATAGGAATAATTTAAGAAAACCAAGAAAATTAGAAGTTTTCTTAAACAAACTAGTAATAAGTAGTTATGAGCTGTTGTCCTAAGGGTTAGTAAGATGAAGAAAGTCACTAATCTGAGGATAAAAATAAGTCTGAAAAATAGTTTCTATTCTGGAAGCCAAACATTTGAATGTTGATACCCTACTATATGCACTTACACACGTCTTGAAACTTGGAATAGTAGAGGATACCTTGAAATGCTCTTGTCTAAAAACCAAAGTATGAAGGAAATGAAAAAAAAATGAAGAAAATATAAAAATGGTGAAAAGAAAAAAATGAACACTGGTTTTCTTATCGCCAAGGCAGCAATAAAAAAAAATATAGCGAGGGTGCCTCTTCACCTAGTGCCCTAAGGCCAACTGGTCTGGGAGTCACTGCTAAGCCTTAGGTGGTGCAAGACGAGGAAAATACTATCACCTAATCAGCAAGCACACGAGTAATCGGTCTGTTAGTACCTCAAGAAGTATTAACGGTCGCATGAAAATGTGTAAGCAAATCTAAATATTCATCAAATTAAAAAGTACTAAGGCAGATGGACAGGAGTATGATAGCTTGAATTGAATTCTCCGAGTGTAGGGATGTTCTTTACACACACGTGGGGTTATATGATCAATGTTTGGATGAAAGGTAGGAATGAAGAATAAAGACGATGTTTTATTGAGGGATGATGTGATTTCTAACATTTTTTCATGACTATTAAGATAGGGCTCATGATAACTGAAAAGCTAGTATAGTTGGAAACTCTTATTTTCAAAGTCTTTCTTTTATGGTTCTTTTCTTTAAATGTAAATTTCACCATCTCTCTTTTGTTATAGGATTTTGTGGGTGTAATCCGCTGAAAACCCTCAGGAGACAACACTCCTCCTACTAGGGACACCTAGAGGTTTAACGGCTTGTTGCACGTGCTCAGTGCAATCGTGTCTGCCTACGAAAGTGTGCTTAGTTTTCCTTTCTTTTTCTCCTCTTAAATAAACTAGTTTGCTCGGGACGATCAAAGATAAGTTTGGGGGTATTTGTTCAGTTGATAAAACTGCACATTTGTGTTACATTTTTCCTACCATTTTTATATTAAAAAAAGGACTTTATTTTAATATATTATACATATGAGGGTTTATGTGTAAAAACACCATTTTCCATGTGTTAATATATTTTAATTAGCATTTGGTAGGAAAATGTATGCAAATAAATCCATTGACCAAATCCTAGTAGAACTAAGTCTACTAAATATTATTTGAGATTATTGTGCAGAATTTTCCAAGTTGTTATGCAGAATATATCAAGGAAATCAAGTTATTGAAGAAGACTTGCCTAATTAAGAATCAAAACTTGAAGACCAAGTCTGGAAGCAACCGAGAGAAGATTTCTGAATTCTAAAGGTGCCTAGGATTGCCACATGTCACAAGAAGCAAGCCCAAGAATTTTGATGAGGAGATCTCAACCATCAAGCGCGGATCCGCGGCCAAACCACCCTTGGGCCGCGGATCCGCCGCACTTATATGGAGTTGGGAGCCTAGATTTTCCAGGGTGAATCTTTGCTATATTTTACCAAGTTTCCAACCTAAAGATTCTGGCTTTGCACTATAAAAGGGCACCGAGAGCCTCTTGGAAAAGTTATCAAGCCGAAGAGATCACGAAGCTCCAGACGCTCACGCATCCAGGCTGATCATCGACTGTTCGACTACCTCCTTAGGAAAGATCGAGAAGCAACTAGTTTGTAATCATTTTCTACGGATTAAAGTGTAGTTTGTTCAAGTCGATTAATAAAGGTAGTTATTTTTATTTAATTGTTTTTGCATCTTACATTATGTTTTCCCTCTCTGTCTTTTCATCTTCTTTCCCAACATGCGCGAGTAAATCTCCGCTTGTTAGGGTTCGTAGGATTAGAGTAGGCTAATGGACGATGAAAATAACTAAACCCTTTTTAAGTCCTATAAAGTTTAGGAACTTTATCAAAAGAATCATTAACATTCTAATCGGGCGCGCTAGCAATTCTTTGCTAATTCCGACCGCGATTAAAGATTAGATTAATGATTGTTTTGGTAAAGGCTAAGATATGAACGGAGTTCCGTGTCGAGATAAGGGTTAAGAGTGGGATTCCTTTTCCCTCCAGAAACCCTAATCTACACGCATCACCGTCGTTCTAGTTCTAAATCTATTAATGGATAAAAAGGGTAACTTTTAATTAATCGTCCATAACTACTGAATCCTAACGAACCCTACAAGCCCCCTTATTATATTAATTACATCTTTAAAATAATCTAGATCTATATTTTAAATTCTTGTTTAACGTAAATCTAGAAACCATTCTATAAAATTCTTTATCCCTCCTCTCTTTCTCAACACATTTAAAGTAAAAGTAAAAGATTCCACGTTTCCCAGAGGACGACCCGTACTCATCTCGGTCTAGCTACGTGCAACACCGTTATTGATTGCGGTTAAACTACAAACACTTTTTCGTATCAATCAATAGTCCCGAAGTACGTGAAGGCAGTGAGCGGTTGATGTCGCGCTGTACATGACATGACTACAACCACAAGTCGATGCCCATCACAGTGGAGATAAATTGATAAGTGTTATCAGTTGTATCTCCGGCTGGTTATGAGTCCTCTGTCGCACGACTTATCGAGTTATTGGGGTCTGACAGATTCCAAACCCTAGACCCGATATGCGATACTCTTTGACGAAGAGACCGGACTGTACGATAATGTCACTGATAGACTTTGCAGGGTTCTGATAAGCTTGCTCATTGACATTTTTTCGATCAATACCTGGGTAGTTGTTACGTGCAGCTAGTATCTCTGACATGCTTGTGGGCTAGGGATATAATTCTAACCTACTGCCAGCTATTGTCGAGTTTTCAGAGTCCCACACAGAGCTTTCCTAGCACATGTGAAACGATGTAGGGCGCGTATAGGAATACGTGCAGGAATTCGATTAAACACGTATATTTGATACATATATTTTGATTGAGTGTTTATTGATATTAGCCGGTATATATATAATGTATTCGGATTATTAAATTAAGTGTTGATGTCACGCTCCGCTTCCCAAAATACGGAATACGAGGAGTTGACAAGGCCAGCCATGCTCCTACGGTCAAGGAAGTGTCCTGCCGTAGTCACACTTCGGCTTCTAGTTTTTCATGGTAAACAGTAAATGTTGCACAGGCAATGAGAAATGCAGTAACTGAAACAAAATCGTAAAATGAACTGACCTGATGGGAAACAAAAGATATAACTCTGGATAGCTAAACGAGATGTCTGTGAAGTGCGTCTAGTCCTGGTCCAGGCTAAATCTTCTCCTCACACTGAGCATGCATACTCAGGTCGTCAGAGCGACACAATAGCAATATAATACATAAAATCATATGACAATTCTAACAGTGATAACAGATATATGTAGCAGTAAATCAAAATGGTATAGGTATGAACATGCAGTAATCAATGCAGCGGAACAGTAAAAGCAGTAGAATGATATTCCACGTATGTCAACACGGTAAGTAAGGTATATCAATGCCAGTATCCATACCAGTCTCTAAGTCTCACTGTACAGGTTACTAAGCCTATCGTCAGTCCAAGTGTGAGAGTCAACCACTCGCGAGTGTCCTCCACCCAAGGGTAGAACCCAAGGGCAAGGGACCACGGGCCCAACATGTATATCACGGTGATAATCACATACCCTGTAAATCTCCATATATCTCCCTAAATATATAAGCCGGCATGGGACTCCCGAGATTCTGTTGAACTCACACTTAAACTACCCCACACCCCGTGGTCTACATCAAACGCTAACCATAACCCTAAATACCAATCGGTCGGTGACAAGTCTGCGCGAGAACTGGAGGCAGGACCTCCATCAAGCACGTCCCAACTAATACCTAAGATAAATGGCAGTGTCTGGTGCCGCCTTATCTGTGACACCCGTGCAAGAGCTTCCATAAGTGTCCCATACCACTTATAGTCACACGTACACGCGTCCCACAGACGTCGACAATGCAATAGAATAATAGGGTCACTGATTGTGTACAAGTACGTATCACTTTCACTTATTCACTGATACACGAACACTGACGTACTTGCCACAATCATTACTAATACCTAACACTGGGTAATGCACGTTATCACTAGATTATCAATGCAGTGACATGTGTATGATATGATGCATGAACAGTATATAAAGCATGTTTAGGATGTCCTGAATCAATAACCTACCACTTGCATAATTTATCATAAATCATACGGTTACAATTTAGTGAGACGATGAACAGGTAAAAATTAGTATGTTCAGTTGTCTATCCATCGAATTTAGTTTCACGCCAATCGGGTTCCAGGGTCACTAATTATAGCCATTTCATTTTAAGCGTTCACGGCTGGAAATCCGGTTTCAGAATCAGAAATCCGTTTCGCAACGCATTTTAATCCCAATTGGGATCAGATTTTAGCGACGCTACAGTTAGATGAAATCTAGGGTTTTCAGTAAGGTTTTCAATGCAACAGAAGGATCTTCAATCGCATCTGCACGTCAGGATTTATACACTGTTTAACATTAATATGTCATCTCAGAATCTGTTCTGGACTGTTATACGTCCACATCTATTAAATTACAGATTAAATAACAAACGATAACAAAACAGAACGAAACTACTTGTGTTGTCTAGCTAACAGGTTTACCTGCAATAAACAGCAGAGTTCCGCAACCTACGAGTTAAGGAAATCTTGTGGTACCCATTACGGAACAGCAAGCAACAATTGGAGTCGCTCTGGACTGCAGTCCAGAGTCACACTCCGATCCAAATATCGTCACAGTTTAAGTACAGGAATATCTGGAAACTAGTATAGGGTTAAAGTTTGTCGAGTTGGCTTCGATTTGAGCCCTCGAACACATCATTCCATTATGTATATAATTTATGGTGATTTTAACGGTTTTCAGGTACAATAAAATTCCAGTGTTTCTAGTAAACTTGGGGGTAGTCGTTTTAGTCGTTAACGGTCATAATATCCAACGAAATTCATACACTAGGTTCACAACCATACGGGCCAAACTACACTATTTAGTTCCGTCAAATTTGATGAGTATTTTCATTGAGAACACACGTCGAACAGGTATGGCACACTGTTGATCTAAAATTGTAACTGTATAATTTAAGTAATCTAAAATTGTAACTTGAGTATATAGCATGTAAGCAAGTAAAATACTTGCCTGGACACGTCACGGGAATGTACAGCAGCAGTGGTATGGGGCACAGCAAGGTTTGGCCTCGGCTCGATCTTGGCTCGGCTTCGGAGCTTGGACTAGGCTAGGAGCTCGAGTATGGCAGCGAAGTTTGGCTGGAGGTGAAGCATGTGATTGCTACCGGGTAGTGAGGAGCTGGTAGAGGGAGAGGGGGATTTTAGAAAGAGAGAGAGAGAGAGAGAGACCAGTGAGACAGTGAGAGAGAGAGAGAGAGGACAGAGAGAGATTGAGAAAGAGAGAGTGAGTATAGAGAGAGAGATCAGAGAGAGAGGAAACAGAGAGAATGAGAGAATGAGAGAGAGAACAGAGGAAAGTGAGAAAGAGAGAGGGGGGTGAGGAAGAGAGAGATGTTGTAGATAGGGGGATCGTGAGCAGGAGGAGGCGCCGGCGGTGAGAAGATGAGGGGAGAGAGGTGGTCGACGATGGTGCAGTGGAGAGCTTGCCGACGTCGTGGGTGCTGGCGAAGGGTGCGGGAGTTGGAGCTTGGGTGTGCAGGGGCCATCTCGAGCTCAGGTGATGGAGGGTGGCGGTCGACGCTGTGAAGTGGTGAGGGACTCAGTCGGTGGAGGAGGAAGGGAACAGACTTGCCGTTGTCGTCGTCGTCGACGGCGAGGGTGGCGGTGTTCGGTGTGAGGGGACGGGTTGCAGTGGTTTCGTGAGGGGTTGCGAGGGTGAGGATCGAGGGAAAGACGATGGGAGTGAGGGAGAGAGGAATGGAGACGAGGCGCACGTCGATGATAACGCTCGCGAGCGGGGCAACGTCGCAGGCGTGAGCGTGGGCGTGGGTGACGGAGGTGGAACGGGCGCGCGGGAATTGAGGAAATAGCCGTTGGAGAAGAGGATGAAGCAAAGCAGGTCGGGTCGAGAAAGCGGGCGCGGGTTGGAGGCTGGGAGCGGGCTGTTGGGAGTGGGCCGGGCCATCAAAAGGTTTAATTAATAAACAAAAGAAAACGAAAGGGCCGGGCCGGAGAGAAAATTGAGGGGGAAAATTATAGAAGAGTGGGGCTGGGCCGGGGGTTCGCTGGAAAAAGGAGATAGGTTTATTTATAAAGAAAAATAGGCTGGTGAGGGAAAAATTGGGCCGGAGTTTGAATAGATTTGAAGGGTTTTAACTAAATAGTTTTGAAAAAACTTGGTTTGTTAATGGGCTGGAGGAAGGTAAGGAAAATGATGAGAATAGGCTTGGGTTTGGAAATAAATAAGGATAGGGAAACTAGGGAAGAGGGGCCGGTCTGGAAATAGCAAATAAAAGAATCTGGGAAAAATATAATAGATAGGTAATATGGTTTTTAAACTAACTAAAATAATTTTGAATATAAACTAACAAACTTGTAAGTGATAATTTATATAAATACGGACATTGGCGTATAAAAAGGAACCGGGTATTATATCATACCACCCTTACAAAAATTTCGTCCTCGAAATTTAAAACTAAACGATAAGTTGCAAAATCAAAAGCGAAAGCTACCATATCATAAACTAACTCATAATGGTTTACTTAAAACGGATGGATGAAATTTTTTTTTTTTTTTGAAGATATACGTACATGCAAGAACAACATACAACAGGATGGATTTAAATAAGTATACGGCAGGAACAACTATAAGGACGAACTACAAGTACATGAGAATATAGATAATAATAACGAACGGAAAATAATCAAGGCGTGTTCAATAAAATCGAAACCCAAATGTGTGCTCATAAGTATATCAAAAGTAGTAAGGTAGAAATAATAAGTATAAGACACCACTATTTATAATAGTAACCATGGGCACAATACCCGAAAATGAAATAACGACAATAAAGTAGTGGAAATTAGTCGATAGGTTAAAACATTTTAGGATAATATATCGATCAAATAACTTAGAAACTCACATAATGAAAATAAGGAACATGAAACACAAATATGCGTGGTGTAAGGTTGCGCTACTGGAAAAATAAGAATAATAGTAGTGTGCTTTAAAATACATAAAACTAAGTAGTCGATAACACGCACTTTTCGACAAATACAAGATAATGGAAACAAAATTTCGAATAATAAAGTCCCCCTAAATATGTATATAGGGTAATAGGAAAACACATAAAAATGTATAGGGCCAGCTAAGGTAAGGATTACAAGGAAAGGGTGGCTCATTCCGAAGATCGGGGTATGGCTGCTTTAGGCTGAGGGTCAAGGAGATTGGGATCGGGTCAGCATGGAAAGTAAGGGTGAGCGACAAAAGACCACCAGGGAAAGTATGGGGAGGACAACGGTCGGTACATCCTATGAATCAAAAATTTGAAGGGTTAACGAACTCGGAAATTCCACAAGATATGTTCTCCTCCCAGAAGGATCTCAAAGGGGTACAGACGAATGTTGAAGGGTAGACCTCTAAAAGATCGGGGTGTGGTATTGGTTAAACTGAGTGAGGGTTAAGGCAATGTAAGGAGTAAGGGTGGACAGATCTCAGTAGGAAGAATAATTGTATAGAAGAAATATCAAATATCAAGGGAATTAAGAAGATCACTAGATTAGCGAACTCAACAATTTATTTCATTCCAGAAGATTTTAAACAAAACATTCTCAAAGACAAGAAGTGGCCTTAAACTATACGCAGTTTTATTTGACCAGAAAAAGACAACATCTAAAAGAAATCCCGTCAGTCGCAGTTGCGGAGATTCAACAGGTTGCGGTAGGCTCGCGCACTCAGGTAGGGGCGTCCATTTCCATAGCGCCTCACAGGCATCGCCATTGGGAGTCCTTCCACCGCATGGTCTTGATCTTCTAGTCCTTCTTCCTCGGGTGAAGCTTCTTCATCGAGGTCCGATTCCATGTGATTCTCTTCTTCTGGATTCTCTTCCATGGGATTTTTCTCCATTGGATTTTCTTCTATCGGTTCTTCCCCGGGGTCTTCCTCTATCTGGTTCTCTTCAGGGTCTCCTTCCTCTTCGTCGGAATCGCCTATCAGGTCAAACTGTGGGGCGGCTACTCCTTCGTCCTCTGAATCATTGTTTCTGAAATTGACCTGGGGACCGTTGATCTTATCGTCAGAACTCATCAGCGTGTTGTCTAGTGACACGCATGACTGTGCATCCTCATCTAAATGCGGCGCTGCTCCAGGGTGGGCCATGGTCTGAAAAGAAAAAGTCATGATTAGACAGTGGAATACATCAAGGAAAAAGCTCAGGGTACGAAGTATAGGAAAATATGCGGTTGCAGGAACTGAAAGATCGGGATTAAAATACTGTGATAATGAATAGAATTAGATAAAGAGAAAACAAGATAATGATACATATATTACGATTCAAGTTTTATTGCATTCAACCAAAAGTTCAGCGGATACAAGATTTCAACCGGAAAGTAATATTCTTAAGAGGATGACTACATTATTAGAAAACATGAAAATTCTTCTTTGTTTGCTAGACCGCTGCATTCTCGTAACGCGAGTTGAATCCCGTGTTGGGTCCGCCTTATTCTCGAAGTTCGAACTACGCAATAATCATCACTTGGCAGAAGTGGAGAGTGTGGATGAGTCTCCTCCTTGTAGCTCCTTCCTTTTTGGGCAACCGTTGATAAGATGTCCGCTGGATCCGCAAATCAGACATTTCCCTTGAGCGCGGCGACAATCCCTTTGAAGATGTCCTGGTCTCTTACAGTACCCACAGCATGGGGTCTTCTGCTGTTTCTGTCGCGGGGAAACAAATTGGCGCTTCATCTTCTCCTCTTTTCCTCGTCTAACGGGGATCCCTTTATGATTGGAGACTCCCGCTGGTGCCTGACTCACCTGCATTCTCAGTCCTTCAGCTAACAAGTCGTTTGTTCGCTCCTGCGCTTCTTTCAAACCTTGCAGTACACTCAGGATCTCAACGGTCTGATCCTGGGGAGTGGAAATAGAAGAAGAGTCGTTGAAGGGCATGATCCTGAAACAAAAATTTTGAAAATGATATAAGGCACAGGCTAAAAGAATCAAGATATAATATGAATTGGACAAAAATTCAAGAATATCAGATGTGATGAAATTCATTGCAATTGGAAAATCAACTGTATGATTCTAAGTCACTTAAACAGAGTATGGTAGTGTAACTGTGATGTAGTTCACAATCACAACCACGTAATTTTGCCAAGTCACCTGAAACCCTAGCGAATGGATAGCTGAACACACGATGTGAATATGAATCAAGGATATCGAGTTTACCATCTGGACTAAGGAATGTCTTAGATTGCCAAGCTATACACGGAAAACTGCAATCCCAATCTAAGCAAAACCTGTCTCTGATACCAACTAAACCATATCACGCCCCGCTTCCCAAAATACGGAATACGAGGAGTTGACAAGGCCAGCCATGCTCCTACGGTCAAGGAAGTGTCCTGCCGTAGTCACACTTCGGCTTCTAGTTTTTCATGGTAAACAGTAAATGTTGCACAGGCAATGAGAAATGCAGTAACTGAAACAAAACCGTAAAATGAACTGACCTGATGGGAAACAAAAGATATAACTCTGGATAGCTAAACGAGATGTCTGTGAAGTGCGTCTAGTCCTGGTCCAGGCTAAATCTTCTCCTCACACTGAGCATGCATACTCAGGTCGTCAGAGCGACACAATAGCAATATAATACATAAAATCATATGACAATTCTAACAGTGATAACAGATATATGTAGCAGTAAATCAGAATGGTATAGGTATGAACATGCAGTAATCAATGCAGCGGAACAGTAAAAGCAGTAGAATGATATGCCACGTATGTCAACACGGTAAGTAAGGTATATCAATGCCAGTATCCCTACCAGTCTCTAAGTCTCACTGTACAGGTCACTAAGCCTATCGTCAGTCCAAGTGTGAGAGTCAACCACTCGCGAGTGTCCTCCACCCAAGGGTAGAACCCAAGGGCAAGGGACCACGGGCCCAACATGTATATCACGGTGATAATCACATACCCTGTAAATCTCCATATATCTTCCTAAATATATAAGCCGGCATGGGACTCCCGAGATTCTGTTGAACTCACACTTAAACTACCCCACACCCCGTGGTCTACATCAAACGCTAACCATAACCCTAAATACCAATCGGTCGGTGACAAGTCTGCGCGAGAACTGGAGGCAGGACCTCCATCAAGTACGTCCCGACTAATACCTAAGATAAATGGCAGTGTCTGGTGCCTTATCTGTGACACCCGTGCAAGAGCTTCCATAAGTGTCCCATACCACTTATAGTCACACATACACGCGTCCCACAGAGGTCGACAATGCAATAGAATAATAGGGTCACTGATTGTATACAAGTACGTATCACTTTCACTTATTCACTGATACACGAACACTGACGTACTTGCCACAATCATTACTAATACCTAACACTGGGTAATGCACGTTATCACTAGGTTATCAATGCAGTGACATGTGTATGATATGATACGTGAACAGTATATAAAGCATGTTTAGGATGTCCTGAATCAATAACCTACCACTTGCATAATTTATCATAAATCATACGGTTACAATTTAGTGAGACGATGAACAGGTAAAAATTAGTATGTTCAGTTGTCTATCCATCGAATTTAGTTTCATGCCAATCGGGTTCCAGGGTCACTAATTATAGCCATTTCATTTTAAGCGTTCACGGCTGGAAATCCGGTTTCAGAATCAGAAATCCGTTTCGCAACGCATTTTAATCCCAATTGGGATCAGATTTTAGCGACGCTACAGTTATATGAAATCTAGGGTTTTCAGTAAGGTTTTCAATGCAACAGACGGATCTTCAATCACATCTGTACGTCAGGAGTTATACACTGTTTAACATTAATATGTCATCTCAGAATCTGTTCTGGACTGTTATACGTCCACATCTATTAAATTACAGATTAAATAACAAACGATAACGAAACAGAACAAAACTACTTGTGTTGTCTAGCTAACAGATTTACCTACAATAAACAGCGGAGTTACGCAACCTACGAGTTAAGGAAATCTTGTGGTACCCATTACGGAACAGCAAGCAACAATTGGAGTCGCTCTGGACTGCAGTCCAGAGTCGCACTCCGATCCAAATATCATCACAGTTTAAGTACAGGAATATCTGGAAACTAGTATAGGGTTAAATTTCGTCGAGTTGGCTTCGATTTGAGCCCTCGAACACATCATTCCATTATGTATATAATTTATGGTGATTTTAACGGTTTTCAGGTACAATAAAATTCCAGTTTTTCTAGTAAACTTGGGAGTAGTCGTTTTAGTCGTTAACGGTCATAATATCCAACGAAATTCATACACTAGGTTCACAACCATACGGGCCAAACTACACTATTTAGTTCCGTCAAATTTGATGAGTATTTTCATTGAGAACACACGTCGAACAGGTATGGCACACTGTTGATCTAAAATTGTAACTGTATAATTTAAGTAATCTAAAATTGTAACTTGAGTATATAGCATGTAAGCAAGTAAAATACTTGCCTGGACACGTCACGGGAATGTACAGCAGCAGTGGTATGGGGCACAGCAAGGTTTGGCCTCGGCTCGATCTTGGTTCGGCTTCGGAGCTTGGACTAGGCTAGGAGCTCGAGTATGGCAGCGAAGGTTGGCTGGAGGTGAAGCATGTGATTGCTACCGGGTAGTGAGGAGCTGGTAGAGGGAGAGGGGGATTTTAGAAAGAGAGAGAGAGAGAGAGAGACCAGTGAGAGAGTGAGTGAGAGAGAGAGGATAGAGAGAGAGAGATTGAGAAAGAGAGAGTGAGTATAGAGAGAGAGATCAGAGAGAGAGGAAACAAAGAGAAAGAGAGAATGAGAGAGAGAACAGAGGAAAGTGAGAAAGAGAGAGAGGGGGTGAGGAAGATGGAGATGTTGTAGATAGGGGGATCGTGAGCAGGAGGAGGCGCCGGCGGTGAGAAGATGAGGGGAGAGAGGTGGTCGACGATGGTGCAGTGGAGAGCTTGCCGGCGTCGTGGGTGCCGGCGAAGGGTGCGGGAGTTAGAGCTTGGGTGTGCAGGGGCCGTCTCGAGCTCAGGTGATGGAGGGTGGTGGTCGACGCCGTGAAGTGGTGAGGGACTCAGTCGGTGGAGGAGGAAGAGAACAGACTTGCCGTTGTCGTCGTCGTCGACGGCGAGGGTGGCGGTGTTCGGTGTGAGGGGACGGGTTGCAGTGGTTTCGTGAGGGGTTGCGAGGGTGAGGATTGAGGGAAAGACGATGGGAGTGAGGGAGAGAGGAATGGAGACGAGGCGCGCGTCGATGATAACGCTCGCAGGCGTGAGCGTGGGCGTGGGCGACGGAGGTGGAACGGGCGCGCGGGAATTGAGGAAATAGCCGTTAGAGAAGAGGATGAAGCAAAGCGGGTCGGGTCGAGAAAGCGGGCGCGGGTTGGAGGCTTGGAGCGGGCTGTTGGGAGTGGGCCGGGCCATCAAAAGGTTTAATTAATAAAGAAAAGAAAACGAAAGGGCCGGGCCGGAGAGAAAATTGAGGGGAAAAATTATAGAGGAGTGGGGCTGGGCCGGGGGTTCGCTGGAAAAAGGAGATAGGTTTATTTATAAAGAAAAATGGGCTGGTGAGGGAAAATTTGGGCCGGAGTTTGAATGGATTTGAAGGGTTTCAACTAAATAGTTTTGAAAAAACTTGGTTTGTTAATGGGCTGGAGGAAGGTAAGGAAAATGATGAGAATAGGCTTGGGTTTGGAAATAAATAAGGATAGGGAAACTAGGGAAGAGGCGCCGGTCTGGAAATAGCAAATAAAAGAATCTGGGAAAAATATAATAGATAGGTAATAGGGTTTTTAAACTAACTAAAATAATTTTGAATATAAAAACTTGTAAGTGATAATTTATATAAATACGGACATTGGCGTATAAAAGGAAACCGGGTATTACAGTTGATTTAATAATTAAAATGTATATTTATATATTGATATATTAACTAATATTATGCTCACTTAATTATTTTCTTCTCTTTGTTAATATTTATATTTGATATAAATATTGTGACATGTATGATGATACATGGGTGATGGGAGTATGAGACTTACATGAAAGATATGATATGAGAATGAGTCATGGGTTAAGAAGCTTGTAGACTTGATGACTCATTTTGGTATGACTCATTCTTGTATTTTGTTCTCATCTTAGAAAAATCTTCATCTTCTCATTCTCATCATAAAATGATCATGGCTTCCTCTCTTGATTTTCTTGAAGTGAGGAATGGAAAAAGAAAAGAGAAAAATTAAGTGAGCTAATTATTCTACATCTCCTACTGATCATTCTTAGCAAGTTGAATTAGTGGGTTGCTTCATTTTGATGAGATCAATTTGAAGCTAAATCTTGTGCTGGAGTTATCTCAAGGTGGATCATTTTCGGCGAGAAGATCATCGAGCAAGTTTGTTCCGGACTTCATGGAGTCTAGCCGGAGTCCAAGGAGAGGTGGTTAACGCGCTACAAAAATTGTAGCCCGCTAAACTCTTATTTTTATCTTATTAGTTTAGCGACAAATTTAGTAGTTTGGTTTGATTCTTGGTTTGGGTTTGTTTAAACTCTCTAGATTTTTAAAATTATCACTTTCGCCGCGCTTTAAACCCTATTAGAGGTGCCTAACAACCCAATAGATAGTGGCGGCAAAGTTGGCGGCAGTAGTCGGTAGTGGAGTTGTTGTCGATGCAGGAGAGCTTAAGAGGTGGAGAAAGAAAATGAGAGATGATGAGAGATAAAAGATTGAGAGATAGCTTGGAGCTGTTGAGGGGAGTTGGGATTTGGTGGCGCAAGATCCGAAAGAACGTTGGCGACATGGCAGCGAGGAGCAAGTCGTGGCGATGCGAAGAAAGAGGAAGAAGCCGTGCTTTCAAAGAAAGAAAAAGGAAGAAGAAGAGAGGAGGGAGACGGGTCGGGTCGGGTGAGTTGAGAGAGAGAGAGAGTTGAATGGGCCGGGCTTATATGGATAGGGTTAGGGTTTAATTATTAGGGTAATAAAATTATAAATTAAGGTTTAGAAAAAAGGAAATAGGAAAATGAAAAATAGGAAAAATATATGGAAATAAATTAAATAGAAAAAAAATATGAAATACGGATAATAGAGTACAAAATAAACTGGGTATTACAGAAAGAGTGCGAGATCGAGAGGAGAGAGAGAGCGTGAGATCGAGAGGGGAGAGAGAGTGAGATACATTTGTATGGGAAGCGTTTTAGAAGTGCGCCTCCATAATTATTTTTAAAAGGAATGCATGGGACACAACTGACAATTGCGTCCTATTGGAAAAAAAAAATTAAACAACTCAGTGCCAGGCGCTGACCTGCCGCCTACATAGCCAAAAGCGACTTACCTTCGTAGATATTTTTGGAAATGGAATTTTTTTAGTAATATTTATAAAAAAAACTCATTCTAAAAAATCGGTCTTAATTATATCACGGCGTTTTCAGGGCAAAAGAGAGGAAGAAGCATTAATTTGGAAATATTTTCTTGAATGCATTGAATTTGGACAGTTATGGGTCTGTAAGCCCAAACTGCAGTGGCCTCTCATATGGGTCAATGGGATCCGCTGGCTATTTTACAGTTAGGCCTCTAGACCCTACTGGCCTTTTGTAGCCAATGTGAGAGGCCGTATCATTTTTGGGTACAGGCCCCGTTTTCTCATTTATTTATTTATTTATTTTCATTTTTTCCCTTATTTTTTGGATGTCACGAGAATCTTACCGGCAATCTTCAAATGGAACTTTCACTTGGTTATACAATAATATATTAGGTACGGTGAGGGGCAGTAGAATCTATACTTAATAATTTATTATTTCTTGATGCAAAATCTATTTTTTCGAAAAATAATTACCATTAATTTCTTTTTTCTTAGTGTTAGAAACTCACCAACTTTTATGTTTTTAATTTGGGCAAATTACACTAAAATTTTAAGGGTTTTCACTAGAATACCTTAAAAAGGAATTTACCACGGGAAATACCTTAAAATATGGTTTTCAACGGATTTTATTTCACTAAAATACCCTCAAATATAGCACTTAACGTATTTTATGGTAATATGAAACCTTTAAGGTATTTTTGTGAAAACAACGCTGGTTAAGGGTATTCTATCGTAATTTACCCTTTTTAATTTTTATATTGGATTAATCTTTATATAACACCATTGAAATTTCAATGTTTTTGAGATAACACCGATAAAGTGTGTTTCTTTTAGGGTATCTTCGTTAGAAAAAAAAAAGGGGTCATATTTAGTTCATTTGGGGATATTCAGTCATATATAAGGTTATTGGGATTATTCAGTCAACTCGCGTCATAAACAAATTAAGGAAGCTAACATTTTTCTCAACTCACATTATAAAATTTTGAGTTGTGGTACTCTGGAAAGGCTATTAAAGATGGATCATAGCAATTTAGACTCGGTTCTCACCAGACGCCTATTTAAATCAGATAGCTTGGAAGTTATTGTATAGTGATGAGGACTTTCATTGCTATCAAAGCAATCCAAGTTCAATTTCTATTGGACTCACATTTAAAACGGATTAATTAAGAAAATTACCACCGCACAAAATTCCATGTTTTTGCCTATGCAAGAGGGTTGGACCTGGCTATGTAAAAACATAATAAAAAAATATTACTCACCCCTAATTATAACTTCACTGTTTTGATGTTGTGGCAAGTACATGCAAGTATGTAACAAACTACACCTCTAGAATTAGAAACAAATGTTGTTTCAATTGTAATTGAAACTTAAAAAATACAAATAAGCTTTCAAATTTATTCACACAAAGAACTGCAATGCAATGTAAATTGAAATCATCTTTCACTAGCATCTCCTGTATATATCCCCTATGCATACATCAATAAATTACATCATGATTTACATCCAAATTACCACAAATCTCACCCATAGAAAAATGATCAAACTGACCTTCATGATTCTGAAACTGAGAATGAAACTCCCCAAAAAAGTTACCATCTCCAAACCCATTAATCAACTCGCCATTTGATTGCCCATTAACAAGCTGATTAGTTTGTGGATTTGACTCCCATTGGTAATTAATTGCATTATTAGAATGATCATTAGACAACCATTCAGCAAACAAAACGGTCGGCAATAATGAAGATGCTTGAGGTGTTCCTTTTGATGAGCCGTGATCCGAGTCTAACAACGATGACTCGAGCTGTTCTATCGAATCGGAGGTTGAAATTTGGTTGTTTGAATTGTGAGGGAATGTGTTGGTTGAGTCTTGAGATTTTGTTGTTGACGATGGCGAAGTATTCGGATTGAGCCGTTTCTTAAGGTATGAGTTCCAATAGTTCTTGATCTCGTTGTCCGTTCTTCCTGGCAGGTGCATTGCTATTTGTGACCACCTG
This sequence comes from Agapanthus africanus, assembly GCA_030015575.1. Lineage (NCBI taxonomy): Eukaryota > Viridiplantae > Streptophyta > Magnoliopsida > Asparagales > Amaryllidaceae > Agapanthus > Agapanthus africanus. The sequence continues at coordinate 24,875,435 of JASDDO010000001.1, forward strand.
ATAGGAAAAGAATCATTACTATACAAGCTTCTTATCAAATAACAGAAAAGTGTTTTTAATCGAAGATGGATTCTTAATGAGAACGCAATTTTTTCAACTGCTTTAACTTGACGCTGGCTTATTTATAATCGAGTTTAAAATTATAATTGCGGTCCATGTTCATGCTCCTATCCAAAATTCAAACTAGAAATGCTACATATTAGGTTTCCAGCTAATCCCAGGCTTAATTAGGACAAAGACAAAGTCCAATTTAACAAGTATAAGCTTTCTACCTAATCATATTTCGAGTAAAGCTTGGGATTAGCTTGTTACACACTAAATCAATGAGAAACATGTTCAATGATTGGAAGACGAAGTGAGAAATTAGGAATCTGAACAGGTGACTGAAGTCTTCTATTGTCGACAACTTGCATCTTAATATGACAGAATTGCTAATTAGTCTAGTATGTGTCATTAAGGTTAATATGTTAAAATCCTAGTTTAAGAGGAAGTCAATGAACAAGTTGGCATCCCACTTTTCTTTACGATACAAGACTTTCGTTATGTGAATGTGAGTGGGAGGGCAGTTCTTTATTCAACGCACGCGCCAAATCTGAATTAAAATATAATTTATAATATTTCCTGTCTTAATAATTTCTTTTATAGCTGTCAATATCAGGAAAAAAAATTAAAAGATATCTTCTACTCCATCAAATTCTTCTTTCATCAGAAACCTACGAAGATCGATGCTCACTTGTTCCCGAGTGCAGCGTGAAGGTTCATGACTATGTCTTCTTCCTCTCGAGAAAACATGCCGCGTTTCAATCCTGGCCTCAAATAGTTTATCCATCGTAATCTGCAGCTCTTCCCATTTCTCTGCAGCCCTGGCAACACAAATTGGAAAAAATATATATGTTGGCACAATGTATGAATAAATATGTCAGGCACAATGTAATACGATTTAGAAGTAATGTACTTCCTGCATTATTAGCTCCATTCTACTGATTTCTAAAGTAAATCGAAATGGCTTAATTAGAACAGGTCATGCACATCATGTAAAGGACCCATATAATGCTTCGAATTATGATTGTTCGTGCTAACACCAAAGTTTTTTATTGGATAACAGCCTCTTTCAATTACACTAAAACCATGATCATCACCACCATTCTCATCCAAATCTTTTCTCCATCAAAATAGGGACACCTACCAAAAAGCTAAGATTATTTTGCTATTTATTTATTTATTTATTTTGAGAAAATATCAAAATGCTAAAATGCTAAGATTGATTGAAATGAACATAACATGAAAGTGAACCTCAATTTGGCAAACATAAAATATAAGAAAGCAATGCATAGGCTTAAGAAATATCCATGGTGTTCAGAGAACATATCACGCAAAACTCACCAGCTTTGATAGGAACAGAGCTCCAACACCCATGCCCGTGCCTCAGCACGTAATCTCTCAGCCTTTGATCTTCTTCAGGCGACCACAACCCCTTTCGATAATTCACCTTCGGCTTTTCACAAATTGTACACCCCATTATCTTCTCTTCGATATGAACAGATTCAAGGCACATGCCTTACACTTTATAAAGGACCATCTACTCCTAAATTACTCATTAAAATACTGATATGGAATTATACTTGATGAATAAAAGATTCAGTTATGACATTTGAAAGTGTCAGTTCCAATGGACGTGGGCCCTATCGATATTCTCGATCAACCAGTAATGATACTTGGAAGAATTGAAGGAATGAGTTATGTATAAAAATTTGCGATCATAAATCAATCATTGTACCAGAATTTTAAGTGATCACGACATTAAAAAGTTCATATTAGAATATAACAGACGTGTGACACACCGAGATACATATAATAAGACTCATGAGCTTAATATTGAAGTGATTTGTTATGTCGCCCCTTAACGTTATTGGTCATTTAGATTATAAAATCATTGTTTTCCAACTAATCCAGTGTACTAATTAAATTTTCTTCTCCTAATTGCAATGTGACTTATTCTATAATTACAGTGGTTATATTATACGATTTTAGTTTTTGGACGCTAAAAAAATGTGTAAGGAATCTCGGCTTGCTCTTCTCATGGTTACCTATCTTTCTTGCTTTTTGGATGTTTCTGATACTTTACTAATCACTGTTTTAGTTAGAATTTGATGTCATCATTTATGGGCATGACCATAAATTTTTTGGAGGAAATCATGATCTCTCTCTCTCTCTCTCTCTCTCTCTCTCTCTATATATATATATATATATATATATATATATATATATATGAGCTACATTTTCCCCAGCTAACTTCAACTAATGTTTGTGTGTTTCTTTCGGAAAAAAACTCATTTTGATCTTTGGTTTTGTACTTGAATAACGATTCTGTAAATTTTTTGAAGCTCTTCCACTAAACTTCAATTAAATATTTCCTCAAATTAAGTTGCTTGTTTACATAAGCAACCCAACTGGAATTTTAATAAGATGCTAATGAAGAATGTGCTAAGTTTATTCATTAAGAATCATATATATATTTGTTGCCCTTACCAAACAATTTTGAAATCTTTACTTTATTGTATATATCTACTTCAACAAGCAAACTTCTGTATTTATTTAAGGTACATAAAATAATTGTGAAAGTCTCTCTCTCTCTCTCTCTCTCTCTCTCTCATTCTATTAGTGGAGAGCTAATTTTCTGTTTCTATACTAGTTTTGACAAAAATGGAAGCAAAGCCAACCAGAATTGAACACATAAATTTCAACTTTGTGCTTGTGAATTTTATAAATGAAGAAAGATATCAAATTGATTTTCATGTACTTGCAAAACAATAATTATTCCTTGACAATTTATGAACACTTCCATTGTCAACGAAACGATTTCGCCGGACAGATTAGATTAAATGACTGCTTATGCTAGTCCTATAAGAAATTATTTTCAATGCATAATTTGCAGACATTATTTGTTCATAGAAAGGTTCTTTGTAGAAATTGATGCATAAGAAAATATTTATATGAAAGGATTCCGAAACGAAGATAAGGGTATATAGAGAATAAATATCATTTAAAGTACGATTTTACAACCAACACAAGCAACATAGAACGGAAAAAGTCACAAGATTATAGGCGAGTGCATTGTAGATGATTAGGACTTCAAGACTGCACACCGAGTATCATCTCTTACCTTACGAGAGAATGTGCAAGAGCTCAAACCCAAGACGGAGAAACACTCAGTCTCGTCCAGAGAAGACTTGCAATAGCATAGATCCTCACTCTTTGTTGACTGCATGCATGAACTAGTGACTTGCTAATTCTTATTTTCTATGGACCCTGTCATCCTCAAAAGATTTGTAAGTTTTATGTTCAATGTTTATCATAATAAATATGTTTTATGCAATTAATAGTCTCGAATCAAAACACTTAAGATGTGGCTGAATTGGTATATGAGAAATGCGATATAAAGAACACAGTTGCACAAGTTCCAGACATGGAACAAATACAAAATGCAGATTTTTGAAGCTACAAGAGATTGATTAACCCAACTGTTAAATGTCTCTTCCACAACACCACACCACAACTCAGGTTTGAGCGAATATATTTTATATTCAAACATGCTCCCGCAAATTGAGGGTCTTTTACGCCGTTATCTGGAATTTCTGCGCAGCATTATATTTTTTAAAATCCGCAATTAAATAGTGTGTTCGGTGGGTATCAAACCAATGTTAAATGTATCAAGAGAATACATTTTATATCCTGGCATCGCTTATGTCCAATTCATATGACAAATGACAAATATAACCATTTATGCAAATATCAAATGCTAAGAAACTTATTCAAAAAATGAAGAAAAAAACACCAGCCGGTAATTCATGACACTTTCTGAATCAAAAGCAAGTTTCTATCAAAACTTTTGGCGATTAAAATATCTGCAATCTTAATTTGGTGTAATTTTTATTCTGCTTTTTGTTCTCCACCTTGCAGCACCTAGCTTTCATTATCCCTGTCCAAATTTTGTTACTCCAATGGCATGACAATGATGCTGTTGGAAAATAGAAACTATATTCTATAGGGTATGTGACTATGTGTTGGCTTTATATATTTTCCATAAATTATACAATTAGCACCATATAATTTGATATTTAAAACCACACATATCTCCCTAAATATGATGATCAGGGGAAGAGAAGAACAAACTTTTATTCATGGATTTCTCCTACAAGAGTTTATTACCAGACAACTAGGAGCATTAACAAGATTATATATGGCAGCCTAAATAAATACCAACTTCAAATCAAGCAATTAATTTAAAAGTGACGTAAATCAATCATCATTGCTTGTAGGTCATCGGCTAAGAAACAATATTATACATGAAGATTACAAGTGTCGACCATCCATGCGGCGAAAATTTTACATTCTTACAATTCGAAACACGCGCCGCTGATAATGGACATGCGATAGTTAATTATAAAGTGAATATATGTAGAGGCTGTCTTTTATTTTTAAGCAAGGATTGAACAAAATAAATCAGCCTAGAGACTAAATTTTACATTAACGCTCTTCATGGGGAGCTACACCACATCCATAATGCTTGGTTGAAATGCGAGTCGACGGTATGTCAATCGAGGTTTGTTCTTATGCCACCCTGCAAGGAATTAAAACTTTACAGGGATCAGCTTGCAAGGATTCACACTGTAGAAGCCAAGCATGAACGTTTAAGCCTTAACATTCTCCTTCTCATTTCAGCCGAACCATGAATGCAGGGATTCGCAATGTACACGCAAGACTTAACTTCAGAGGGAACTTGGTTACTGGTGTTGCATGTCTCATCGGTGAGAGAGTCACACTCTACTTCGGTAACCCACATCCTATGCCTTTAAAATGGTAGGAGTTACCTGACAATGAGAGATTCACAATGTATTCTAACAAGGCCTCTGACAGCAGGGACACTGCTCCTACGATAGGCTATGACTTAAATATAGTAAAATGTTTAAATTGATCAGAGAGATCTCCTTCTTCTACTTCGAATCTCATATCTACAACCTTCTGGAGTAGCAATTGCCCTTGTAATACTTTGTAACTCCCTATGTTCTTCTAAGCATGCCTTTCATGGAGAGATTACTACACTAATGGCCCATGTTCTCGTGCACAATCGCCTAATTAGGCCGACTGGAATCGGCCAATGCTATTTCGTATATGGTTTTGGCAAGTGTTGCATTCTGCAGCCTATTGTTAAGCCGGTATAATATTATTTTTCCGGCTATTCATTTTCTTAAGCCGAATTTTGGTGCAAACAGTATGCGTCATCAATAGAGCATATTAATACTTCTAATACTCACCGATGGATCCCAGTCGGTCACAGTATCACCAACGGTATCATAGGTGCTTTTAGATGAGGGCCCCATTGTCGGTAAGGGAAACAGTGTGGTCTAAACTATATCATATGATAATTTTCTATGCTTCAAAAGAAGTTTTGCCGGGTAGTCAGAAAAGCTGGTATTCCTTTCTGAAAGCGATCATTTTCCATCGTCAATACCAATTAATTAAGGAATACCGACTTTTTCTGGCATAACAAAGCTTCTATTAAAGACCAAATGGGCTTAGCTCTTCGGTAAGAATTTCCTCTTCCAATTGAGAGGTCGTTCGAATATGTCGCATCCCAGAAAAAATAAGGCTTCTATTAAAGCATAGAATATAGGATTGTGGGAGAAGGTGGCACTGTCACCACAGCTAATACTTAACATGAGGAAGTTTTAGAATAGTACATTTCGAGGATAGGCTTCATTTAATTAATTTATAAGCAAGTTGAAGTTTTATAATAGTACATTTGGATGAGGCTTAACTTAATTAATTATAAGCATGAGGAAGTTTTTTAATAGTACATTGTGGAGGAGGCTTGACTTAATAAAACAATATATCTTTCACTAAGAAGGGTGATACAATGGATCAAACAATGATGATCTTGATAATGGTATAATATGTCATAACCAACCATAACTATGCCCACTCAATTACTCCAAAATATATATATACTATGCAGTGTGAATTAATGCTGCAAGCTTAATTGTACATATGAGGGTCTACCAATATTTCATGAGATATTAGACATGTACAGGCTACAAACATCGATATTTCACACGACTAAGAACTACTCAAATTACAGAGGATTGATTGAAGAGTTTCCGTTGATTGATTACTTCTTTTTTTCATCTTTTTTCTCGTCTTTCTTCTCTTCTTTTGCTGGTCCAACTGATAGTATATCAATCTTTCCTATTTTCTTTAACTTCTTCGCGATTGCCACAGTGTCCATCTCTCCAATGATGGTCATCTTCTGCTCCTTATGATCCGCAGCAATCGAGTCGATGCCTATCAACAAATGGAAAATTTACATAAAACATTAGCTTAGTCTATATGACCGGATAATATCTACAAGCACATAACACACAAGCACACCACAAACAAGCACAAACCACACATAGGCTCGGTGTCTATGTTGCGTGACATTTAGCTACCAACCAAATACGATCGGTGTCTATGTTGCATGCTATAATCAATTTATTGGGGTAAAGTTTCTGTTGCGTATACGAGACAATCACAAAGCAAATACAAAATCGAAAGTGAGAAGAAAATCAAACCATAGACAAGATAGAAATATAAATAATAACAACCAAACTAATAGACGAAGGCGAACCTTTATTAATAATCAAATATCGGAGGAGTGCAAATCGATGGAAAATACAAATCCCTCTCAAGTCCTAGATCTCTCATAATTATCAATGGGTTCTCTCTAATTAACAAAAAGCATCAATCTCTAGGGTTACAAAATACTACAATATATATAATATACCAGAGATAAGTCTAAATAACTAGATGTAAGCCTAAATAACTAATTTCCCAACTAATAAATATCCACCTTATTTGTAGATAAATCTGAATCTGTTATCTCTTACCTTATAGATAAGTCTAAATCTATAGATAATCGAAATGGATCAGAAAGGAAGGCATACACAACAAATCTCCACCTTTCCTCGCATTCCCACAAACTCCTCCATCAAAATTAATAATAACTCCACCTTCACCACAGATTTGCAGTTAAATAAGCGAAAATTCTAGCAGTTGTACATGCGCTATACTCGGAAGATCATGGCAAGCACCCCTCTCAAGGGTTCAAATGAGTGCGACGCACTCCAATAAAGTTCAAGCAATACTCAAACTTAACAACTGAAATAGACTTCATCAACATATCGACCGGATTGTCCGCTGTGCCAACCTTCTTCACAACAATCTTTTCTTTCTCAACAACTTCCTACATGAACGAGTACCTAACGTCGATGGGCTTCATCCTCTCATGATGCATCTGATCTTTTGTCAAGTGAATAGCACTTTGGCTATCACAGTAGATTATTCTGGTATTCTTTTGAATACCAAATTCTGAAAATAGTCCTTTCAACCATATCGTCTCCTTAATGGCCGCAACAACGGCCATATACTCCGCCTCCGTCGTAGACAATACTACCGTAGGCTGCAAAGAAGCACGTCAACTAATGGCACATCCTCCCAAAGAGAATACATAACCGGTGATCGATCTGTGTCTGTCAAGATCGCCCGCATAATCGGAGTCGCTGAATCCAATTAAATTGTCGCCGTTCCTTCTAAATACCAATCCCACGTCATACGTACCTTGTAGGTATCGTAATATCCATTTCACCGCCTGCCAATGGCTTTTGTCAGGAGATGTCATATAACTAACACTGACGGCGTGTGAAATGTTGGGTCATGTACAAACCATGGCATACATAATGCTACCCACCACTCGCATATGGAACATTCGACATATATCTAATCTCATCCTCTACTTGCGGAGATGAGCGAGCTGAAAATTTGAAATGAGCTACCAACAGAGTACTTACAGATTTAGCGTCTACCATACCGAAACGCTCCAAAACTTTCTCAACGTATCGCTGTTAAGACTAAGTAAAGCTTTCCTCCTTTGCGATCGCGCCTGATCTCCATATCAAGTATTTTCTTGGCCGCTCCAAATCCTTGGTTTCGAACTTGCCTTTCAACTGTTTCTTCAAATTCTGAATATCAACCACATATCTTGCTGCTATGAACATATCATCAACATAAAGTAACAAGTATATGAAAGAACAATCGACGGGTTCTTCGAATACACACAACTATCGTCCATACTTCTCATGAACTTAATTTCTTTCATGAAGGAGTCGAACTTCTTATACCAACGTCTAGGTAACTGCTTCAAATCATAGAGTGGCTTCTTTAGCAAACAAATGTGGTCTTCTTTACCTTCAACTTCAAAACCTTCAGTCTGTTGCATGTATATCTTCTCTACCAAATCACCATGTAAGAATGGTGCTTTCACATCGAGCTGCTCAAGCTTCAAATCTTGCATAGCTATCAAACCGAGCAAAACACGTATGGAGGTATGTTCAACAATCGGGGAAAATACCCCATTGAAGTCAACTCCTCAAACCTGTGAATAACCTTTAACTACCAATCGTGTCTTGTACCTCGTATCCAATACTCCTTGGTCACCTTCTTTCTTCTTGAAAACTCACTTGCAGCCAACTACTTTCTTTCCTCCTTTGGGTTTCACGAGCTTCCAAGTCTGGTTCTTATGAGAAGACTCGATCTCTTCATTCATAGCGACTAATTAACGAGTTGACTCATCGGATGAGATGACTTCATAGTTCATCGGTTCGCTACTATTAACTGTCTCTGCAGCAGACAGTACGACACTAGATCTTCATAGCCATATCTTTATGATGGTCTAATGTCCATTTTTTGTCAGTCACGAGCGAGCAAATACTTATCATGTGACTGCTCATCTTGAATTTCTTCAGACGGTGGTGAAGAAGAGATCTCCTGCGAATCCGAGCTATTACCGACCTCAATATCAACTCTCGGCTCATCCTTCTTCAAATCATCTTCAACTGGAGATTCCTTATTGTTCGGCTTTAACAAGCAAATTCATAAAAAGTCCCATCTCTGCAAATCATAAATTTAGACGACTTTGGATCCGAACACCACAACCTATATCCCTCAACGCCGGTAGCATAATCGAGAAATATACATTTACTCGCTCGAGGATCCAATTTGCCTTCACGGCAATGTGCATAAGCGGGGCAACTAAACACCTTAAATATTGAATAATCAGCGTGTTTTTCCGGCCATACCTACTCCGGTGTCTTACAACATAGTGATGTATGAGGTGACCGATTCACAATATAGCACGCCGTATTTACTGCCTCTGCCCAAAACTCTTTTCCGAGCCCTGCGTTGGACAACATGCACCACGTTTTCTCCAAAAAGTCTAGTTCATTTGCTCCGTAACTCCATTCTGCTGTGGTGTATAGACAACAGTATGATGCCAAACTGTTCCTTCGTTTTTACAGAAATTGTTGAAATCTCCACCGCAAAACTCTAACCCGTTGTCCGTCCTCGGTCTCTTGATCTGCTTGTCTGCTTCTCAAGCAACTTCTTCCATTACTTGAATATAGTAAACATATCACTTTTGTGTTTCAAGAAGTAGACCCAAACCTTTCTTGAAAAACCATCAATGAAGACAGGCAGATACTTGACACCGCTTCCTTTAGAAGTAACTAGAGAGGGTCTTCAAATATCCGAATGGATATAATCATGAGTACCTTTTGTGTTGTGCACAGCCGAATTGAAGCCAACACGTTTCTGCTTCCCAAAAACGCAATGTTCACAAAACTCCAGTTTCATCGTATTCTTCCCACCAAGTAGACCCTGTTTCGACAATTTGGTCATACCTCTCTCACTCATATGTCCCAAGTCTCATGTGTCATAATCTGATAGTTTTCGAATCTATCATAGATTTGGATGATGAAATAACCGCTTATCCGATAATTGTCAAACCCTGCAACGCATAAAAGGACCCTTTCTTTGAGTCCTTCATAACAACTAGAGCATTTTTGGTTACCTTCAAAACTCCACATTCAGCGGAAAACTTGCAACCCTTGTCGTCAAGTGCACCCTAAGAGATGAGATTCTTCTTCAAGTCAGGTACATGCCTAACTTCTGCCAATATTCTCACAACACCATCAAATATCTTGACTTGAATTGTCCCTTTACCAATAGCTCGACACGAACTATTGTTACCCATCAAAACCACTCCACCATCAACGGGCTCACAGGTGAAACAAATCTCTATTGGGACACATATGGTAGGAACAACCCGAATCCATAATCTACTCGTCCTTGGATAGATGTGTGCTATCAAGAACCACAAGATCTCATTCTCCTTCCGCCATACTCGCCTTAGCCGAAGACTGCTTCAATTTGTCTTCCTGCTTGAACTTGTTCTGCAGCTTAAAGCAACCGACCTTGAAATGCTTCTTATTCTTACAATAATTGCAGATAATGTTCTTAGCCTTGGATTTCAACCGCGATTTCTTCCTATTTGCTTCTGAATCTCTCTTCTCCGTCCGCCCTCGAACAAATAAGCCAGACGATGAACCATCCGCTTCGATGGAAGTCAACTCCTTGTCGATCTTCTCTTTATTCATCAAATTCTTTTTGACATGGTTGATTGAGATCGTGTCTCGTCCATAATCCATGGTGTCATGGGAGTCTTATAAGAGGGTGGTAACGAACACAACAAGAGAAGAGCTTAATCTTCATCATCAATATTAATGTCGATTTTACCTAGATCCGTAATGATCACATTAAACTCACCAACGTGAGATTTTATTAGAGAGCCTTCTAACATGCGAAGTGGGTCGAGATGATACTTCAACAGAAGTCGATTCGTGGGTGATTTCCTTAAATATAACTCCTCCAATTTATTCCACAAATTAGCCGTTGTCTTCTCCACCAAAACTTCTTATAAAACTTCGTTAGTCAGATACAAGTGGATAGCCGTGAGGGACTTCTCATCCATCTTCTCGCAAGCTTCCTCCATCATAATGGAAGACTTTTTATTCTTCCCTAGAATCGCCTTCTTCAAATTGTTTTGAGTTAAAATGGCAACCATACGGGCTTGCCACAAACTAAAACTCATATTTCCATCGAACTTTTCGATATCGAACTTCATGATTGTCGAAGACATAATATGAGATCAAATCAAAATACCTTGAGTACCAACGAACCCTAAAACTTCAAAATCACAATTTAAGAAAGCGGGTAAGAGGACATAGTTGTCGTTACCTACCGCTACCCTAGATCGCAAAATTAAAGACCTAATGGTTCAACCATAAAATCCCACAACGCAACAGCTCTGATACCAGTCTGTTGCGTATACGAGACAGTTACAAAGTAAACACGCAATCGATAACGAGAAGAAAATCAAACCAAAGACAAGATAGAAATATGAATACTAACCACAAAACTAATAGGCGAAGGCGAATCTTTATTAATAATCAAATATCGGAGGAGTACAAATCGATGGAGAATACAAATCCCTCTCAAACTCTCTATCTTTCATAATTATCAATGGGCACTCTCTAATTAACAAAAGTAATCAATCTCTAGAGTTACAAAATAGTACAATATATACAGTATACTAGAGATAAGTCTAAACAACTAATTTTCTAACTAATAAATATCCACCTTACTTGTAGATAAGTCTGAATCTGTTATCCCTTGCCTTGTAGATAAGTCTGAATCTATGGGAAATCAATAGGGATCGGAATGGAAAGCATACACAACAGTTTCATTAGAATCTACATACTACACTATGAGGTAGAAGCAGGTCATCTGAGGTTAAAAGTAAATAAAAAATTAACTCCTATATTTAAGGCTATTTATCCTCACTCTTGAAATCTCAAATGTCTAACTATGACTAAGAAAAGCGAGCAACTCGCTTCTATCTTGTAGTGTATAATCCATATTCCTTCTCCTGGGTTTTTTCTAGTAGAAATAGTGGTAACCCACTAAGTTTAGTTACATTAAAGATATAAAACATAAGTTCCAACCAGAATAGTCGCATGATTAAGCTAAAGCATCATAAATCCTCCGCATATCAGGTTTCAAAACAAAACAAAAGCGCACAACATCAGCATAACAATGTATCCAAAATACAACATAAGAACTCGGCCATCAAATCCTAAGTAAATATATTTCTCTTGGGTTTTGAATATGTCTTGTGTTCTCTTGTAAATGCATGAAAAGTAAAATTATTATTATTAGTATTCACACTTATGTAGTTAGTGTGTGTTGTTGAGATTGTATCACTTTTATGAGCAACCATTTATCCTGTAGTAAATCAAATTCTTTCATCTTCAAGGTTTCCCTAAATCATGTAAATCTTGTGGCTCTTAACATGTAGAGTATTCTAACTCTGATACCAATTGTAAAGTATCACAGCTCTGATATCACTTGTAGAAAATGGGCAAGTGGAATAAAAGCAACACTTAATTAACAAACTTTTATTATTACAAAGAGACACTCACACTCTTACACTCACACAACTATTTATAACTCTCACAAGAACACTATATCTCTCTTAGTACTTGTGTGCTTTCTGATTTTCTTTATCGCTTGCTTGGTTGTTCCAACATTAGGGACTAACCCTCTATTTATAAGTATTTTATGAAAGCTCTAGAAATAGAGCTTTCTAGTCATTTATCTAGAAGTTTCTAATGCCAGAAACTTCAATAATCCTTTATCTAAAAGCTTCATAACTTCTAATTATTTCTAAAAACTTCTTTAGAATATCTAGCTAATTCTCAATTCCCATGTGGTTAATTCTTGAATATTCTAGAAAATCTTTAAGTTGTTGACTTTCAACACTCCCCCTCAACAACTTCTCTAATCGTACGTCCGCTGCATTTTCTTTTTTCTTTCTCTTGTATCTCCAATTTGAATTTTCAAATTGCCGTGTAACTCCTCGAGCAATTTGGTCGTATATTGTATGTCTTCATTAATGCATTTGATTTATCCTGCACTCTCAAAATAGGCTTTTCCTGTTTGAGATACTTCCGAAAATGTTTATCGCCATCTCCTACTTTAGTTGTATAACCTGCTCTCAACTTTGTGTCGAGATAAACAATGCGCCTTCCTGCCTTATCTTCTAATAATATGTGATAAATTTGCTCTGCTGAAAGTAGATGCTCGTCATCTTTTTTCGGCTTCCCCATATCCTCTTGCAACTTCGCTTTCATATCCTTAGAGTTTGGAAGAGCATCTTCTTATGACAGGAACCTTATAGATTCTTCATCGAACACATTTCCTAACGAAACATACTCGTCAACTTTTACAAACACTTTCGTGAAGGAACTACATACCTGCTCAACAGTCATCGGTTTCTTATACTCTTTGATTTTTGTTGATTCTTGGTCATCAAACAATTCAGAGAACTTTCTAAAGACAGTCTTCATCTTTTCCTCGTAGGCTGAATCGATTTCTTCTAAGAGATCTGTCTCGTCGTCGATGATCAAGTCTTCATTGTCATTATCTCCTTCAAGACTAGAGATGACCATGGGTGCTTCTTTTATATCAACCGATGTTGTGATAAAAGTTTCATCATCGGACTCCTTTTCATTGGGGCATACATCCTCCTCGATATAGAAAGATTCTTCAAAATCCTAATCATCTTCACTTTCATATGCTTCATTTTTTATATCGAAGAACGCTAAGGCATTCCATTCCTCTTCACTATCGTATACTTCATTCTTGACAGCAGAGAATGCTAAGGTATCCCAGTTTTCTTCACTGTCGTCTTGATGGTTATTTGTCGTTGTCGTGTTTCCTTCAACCGAACTTCTCTTGTAGTGACAGTTTTGTGCAAAATGCACTCTTTCCACAATTGTAGCATGCTCCATATTGTTAACTCTTGGTCTTGTCATCTTCTCGATTGTCACTCTGCCATACTCTTTGCATGTACCCATACTTCTTTGTACGCCCTCGTACCTTTTCTTCGAAATGTTTGCGTGACTGGCTTCATGATACCAATTGTAAAGTATCGCAGCTCGGATAGTACTTGTAAAGAATGGGCAAGTAGAATAAAAGCAACACTTAATTAACAAAATTTTGTTATTACAAAGAGACACACATACTCTTACACTCACACAACTCTTTATAACTCTACCAAGCACACTCTATCTCTCTTAACACTTATATGCTTTCTCACTTCCTTGGTTGTTCCAACATGAGGGGTTAATCCTCTATTTATAGGCAATCTAAGAAAGCTCTAGATATGGAGTTTTCTAGTTATTTACTCTAGAAGTTTCTCATGCTAGAAACTTCAACAATCCTTTGTCTAGAAGCTTCATAGCTTCTCTAGAATATCTAGATAATTCTCATATCCCATGTGGTTAATCCTAGAATATTCTAGAAAATCTTTATGTTGTTGATCTACAGCATAACATTTGTGTTGCATGTGCTTGTTGTTGATCGTTATCAGAGCCATTAATGTTTAACCTTTTCCATACACCAACCATAAAGATATATCTAATTAATTAACATTGCAAGTTTATTTATTTTCGAATAATAGGCCGTAACCTGATGCAAGGAGGGTTTGAATCCTCCGCACAACTACAAGAAGGTTTTACCATTTGGCTACAAGGACACTTGTCATTGCAAGTTTAATTACTTTAAACATATGAGCAAGGGGACAAATGGAGTGGGAACAACAAACATGAAGGTCTCAAGCCAAATGGCAAGTAACATAGGAAAAGAGAAGGACCACACATTGATATTGTTCGTGCTTGGTCTATTGATTATTGATGGCAAATTCATGGCCCAAAGCTTTAGAGCCCAAAGGCCCAAGAAAAGCCCACAAATTCAATCATCAAGTTGAAGCAGCAGCAGTGTGAGAGCTTGTATTTGATTTAATCTACAAGTTTAAATTTATAAGTTATCTCTAACAACAAACCTCTAGTACATATATTATTTAACTAATCCACACATAGGCTTTTTTTTTTAAACTTAAGGGTGGCGGCCAAGGAATTAAATCAATTCAACAAAGTCCTTTTGATTTTAAAAGTCTGCTTCAATTGGATTCGGCTAGGTTGAGACAAAATCCACAAATCAATAGAAGGGTTGATTAAGGGGCGGCTGCGGCCAAGGCCAAGAGAGAGATTTGTTTGAGAGAGATTATGCTTTGTATTTGGCTGAGATTGAGAGGGCAGAAATTACCTCTTGTAATTCTTCGTTGAACAGTGAAAGCAATTCAACGTCGATTTGCAGAATTAGGTGCAAGTGCGCACCGAATCTGGGTTATATCTTGTGTCCTTTGCTTGGTGTGTTTTTCCTTTATTATTTATTTATTTTTACGTAATTGCTGCGTTTGATCTTTTCATTAGTTCCGATTCTTACGTATCGATCATCCGCTGCGTAATTCGGCGCTATTTTTCACAACATGGTCCTATTAAGTAATGGTGATGTTTTAAACCTCACCTGCTCTGCTCCCATAATTATATTGAAGCCTGCACATGTCTTGTTTGTACATGGTAGTACTAATCAACAAACTAAAACCTCACAAACCATTCCCCAAATCATAATCCTTGTAGACTAATGAAATTGCATCCTTTTCTCAATAATAATTTGGGGGAATGTTTTTTTTTAATACTACTAATGTGTGTTAGCTAGGAAATAATCAGAGATAAGATAAGACTGATTAGTGAGAAAATACCATATATTTCAGCAACAGCTTCTATTGCTCTCTGCTTTGTCTTCTCATCATTCATGGCCATGATCTTGAGGACCACCTTTTGCTGTTTCAACCCCAAAGAAAAAACATAATTAGTTAACAAGAATGAAAGTTATTTTTCTTACCAAAAGAGAAGAAGAAGAAGAGATAAAGAGGGAGGTTTGTGTTGAATTTACATACTTGTGCCATATCTAGAGATAGGAGGAGGAGGAAAACAAATCACTAAAAAATGAAGGAAAATTGTAAGAAGAGGAACAAGGGGAAGACCAATGTTGTGCTACAAAAATATTGGGACATTGTTATGTTGCTCCTATTGAGCAATTTTGGATCATCAAATGCCCACTAAAAAGACAAAATAGTGGAGAGCTTTGATTGATTTGAGTAAGTGAAGTTGATGTGTGTTTTCATATAACAAAAGTGTTGTGAAGGAACAGCAGAAATGACGAGATTGTGACACTGTGTCAACAATCAAGCTGGAAGTCCAGGATTTTCCTTTTTCAACTTTTCAGTTTGCTTTTATGTACGGGTACATTTCACTAAAATACCTTTAACTATTAGCATTTTTCACTAAACTACTTTCAAGGTTTTAAATTACGGATATCCACCTTACAGTTTACGTTTACCAAATAGGTCCCTAGCACTGTGAACGAAGTTTGGCGTTTTACAGTTCTACCCTCAAATTTTAAAAAAAAAACTCTAACCAAATTCTCGTCATTGGTTTTAAAGCCCTCCATCTTCTTTTCTACCTCATCTTTCAATTCAAAAAATCCATGTCTACTACCTTGACTTTAAATTACAACCGCTTTTAAGAAAACTTGAGGAAGAAGAGATGTCCTATCAAAATTTCACAAAAGAAGAAAGGAGAGTAAAGGATAATAAAAGCAGATTGTGAGAATTGTGGGAAAGAAGCGAGAAAAGAAATAAAGGAGGAGAACGAGCAAAAATGCCACATAAACAATTCAGCTGGGGTATTTTCGTCTTTAAAGAAGACGACACTATCAAGAATCTAACATGGTAAATGGAAAATTGAAAAGGGTATTTTAGTGAAAAAAAATCAAGGGTAGCTTAAGGTATATATTTCTAATTAAAAATTTAAGGTATTTTAGTGAAAAGGTACAATAATTAAGGGTATAAGTGTGTTGACGCCAAAAATTTGAACAAAAATGAAAAGCCCCAAAGTGACATATTATGGATATCCTTTGTCGGATATATCATAAGAGGATATCTTTGAGTGCGGATACCCGAGCGGGTATCTCCCGTTGATCAAAGTCAAAGCGGGCATATGATTTGACGAAACGGTTGCGGATATCTCATGGACGGTCAATTGCATATTTTCAAATATTAGTGATAAAGTTATTCTCTTCCCCCGCTTCCTTTTTGAGGGAGCGATAGTATAACTCCCATCATGTGTGTGTGTATTCAAAAAGAGAGAAAATATCCTTCTCTCATTATTCAACAAGAGAGGAAATTCTCAACTTTTTTTTACAGGTTTGAAGATTT
The DNA here is from genome assembly GCA_030015575.1 of Agapanthus africanus. NCBI lineage: Eukaryota > Viridiplantae > Streptophyta > Magnoliopsida > Asparagales > Amaryllidaceae > Agapanthus > Agapanthus africanus. The sequence goes on from JASDDO010000001.1 coordinate 24,892,548, forward strand.
GAAGACTCCTTTTGTTCTCATCTCCAACAACAACAAGAGGAAGAAAACGAAGAAGGTGGTGACTTTGATGATGACTTTCTTTCAATCTTTTTTCTATTTATTGTTTCTAACAGGGATTTTCATATGAGGCATATTTAGGGTTGAATGCTTGAAGGAATTCTCATTGGTTCCTATAAATAAAGAATTCCTCTAATGGGCTTACAAACATGATTAATTTCATGTTCTTTGACAAACATCAATTATGAAAAATACTCTCTTTAAAATATAGAAGAAATTTTATGTTCTCTTTAGAAAATAGAGGAAGCACTATGTTCTTCATATATAAGAATATGGACCACAAATCCACGTTCTTTAAAACTTAAAAATATAAGAGAGTCTACCCAAATTTTAATAATTTCAAAATGGATTTTCAGATTGAATCTGTCTGTCCCAACACATCTGAGCAAAACGACCATAACTCTCACCTGAGAATACCAAATCATGATCCATTCGAAGCGTATAAAAGCTAACTCGATAAGATTCGAAACGAAACCATATATGATGATAATTTGCCATGAAATAATAGGTTTTCGGATATCTCAAAAGATGTCCGCAGATTCAGCCCAGACACATGTTAGTAAAACGGTCATAACTCTTATCCGAGAGTACCAAATCACGATTCGTTTGAAGCGTATAAAAGCTAACTCATTAAGTTTCGAAATAAGACCATGCATGGATATGAAAATATAAAACTTAGGTCTTTGAATGAACTTTAAACATAGAGTAAAATTCTATGTTCATTTTAAAACCAATTTGAACATAATACGTATAGCTATGTTCATACAACTTAGGCATGGCTAAATCATACCAACATGATCATCAAATCGGGTATCTTAAAAGATATCCGCAAATAGGATTGGGTATCTTGAAAGATACCTGCAAATCGAGAATCTTAAAAGATATCCGCAAGGGGAGTCGGGTATCTGTAATGACTGCAATTTTTATATACCGAATAAAAGTTTTTTATAATTAGTTGGAGTCATTAATTATTTTCTAAGTTGTTTTGATAGAAAAGTTTGGGAAAAGGTTGCTTGAGTTTATAAATGATCAATATAATTTTTGAGAGAAAAAAAGAATTTAAATACAATTTTTAGTATTACCTAAGATTTATATAGAAAAGGGAACTTTGAAGAAAAAGAATTATTTTTGAGTTGAAAATGGTTGAAAATGAGTAAATATTGATTTAGAATTTTCCTATAAATTTTCCATAATTTTTCGGTATTAAAAAGTATTTTAAACTAATTTTTATTCAAGAAAAATAATTTATAAATCAGTTTTTATTTTTTTTTTTAAAAAGAAATAAAATTTGGGAGAAGGGGCCGGGCCTAACGGCCCAAGCTCGCGGGACTAGCCTGCTCGAGCTCAGCAGTGCTGAGCTCGTGCACGCACACGCACACCAGAGCCTTAGGCAGCACATGCCCACGTGAGCGATTGAGAGACACCTGATCCGCCACGTGGTGGGCGGCGGGGGTAGCCGAGCGCAATCGATGGCTCTGGTATGCTCCATTAGGGTTTTTTGAACACTGTAAATAGCCCCTCATTATTTCTCACACTTCTGGTGTCCAAATAATTTCAGAAAAATTCATGTATGATCGTCTCCCGACGATCTACGTATAGGTACTGATAACGGGTGCTAGAAATATCTGAGACGGGAGTACGATTCGTTGTGAGTCGTTGGTTCGTGTCGGCAAATCTTCGTCCCGAGGTAGGATTTCTTTCTCCTCTTGCACCCGCCAAAACTTTTCTTTAGGTTTTCTTATATTTTAGTGAACACTCTTGCTAAACTTATAATTCAGAAAATCCCGTATGCTTTTACTTATTTTAGATTTCGAAATGCTGTCCGATTTGGTAACTTCCTAATGTTTAGTTTTAACTTAGAAATTCATGCTCTCTAAACGTCGTGGTAATCACCTACCACAAATTATAATCAAATACAACCCTTGCATGCTAAACATGCCGTTATTCTGCCCAAATCCATATTGATATGACGCTGGTTTGCAGCCAAAATACTGCCCGATTTGGTAACTTCCTAATGTTTAGTTTTAACTTAGAAATTCATGCTCTCTAAACGTCGTGGTAATCACCTACCACAAATTATAATCAAATACAACCCTTGCATGCTAAACATGCCGTTATTCTGCCCAAATCCATATTGATATGATGCTGGTTTGCAGCCGAAATGCTGCCGATTTTTATAACAACCTTATTAGTAATAAATTGCGACCGATTTTCAAACGAAAATACCCTATGGTTTCTAAACCTGCATTTTCAATAAAATACCCTAAAGTTCCAAAATCCCGTATTTTCAAATAAATACGCTACAGTTTCCAAAACCTGTATTTGTACTAAATACCCTGAAGTTTCGAAAACCCGTATTTGTATTAAAATGCCCTCAAGTTTCCAAAATCCTGTGTTTCACTTAAATATCTTGAACTATTCTAGAATTATTATTTCACTAAAATACCTTGAACTTTTATGAAACTCTTTCTACATTAAAATACCCCGACTTTCCCAAGTTCCATGTTTCGCAATAAAATACCTTAATACTTTCCTTTTAACTAGATTTTGCTAAAAACCGTTACACTTGATGTGGCTTATATAATTGGTTCGTGTGAGTAAAAGTTATAACGAAGATGGTGGTAGTTATCTTCCATTTGCCAATGGAATTTGGATCGATTGATCGGTGACTTTGAAGTCGTCATTTCACGAAATTGCCGGTTTCATCTATGATGCAGCAGCCATGCCTGTCAACTTCCGGAACAAAGTAATTTAATCGGTTTGTTGAAAAATTCTTACAAATTTTGCTATGCTTCTATTACAATTTCTACGCTTATTCATATTTTGACATGGTAGGAGTGCTATGACATCTAATTATAGGAATAATCATGTAACATTTACATATATGTAAGATGCCTATATGAGCTTATCAAGTTTCAAAATGCAAAGCGATCCAAGAGTTACATTACAATTAGGCTAAATTGCAGAAAATACCTCTCGATCTTCGCTGTATAGAAGGAACTACCTCTCTTTTGAAACATACACTAAGCGCTCTCCAAGTTTTAATAGGTTATTACCAAATAGGCCTAGCAGTTGGTACAACTTTTCTTCCCAAAGTGAGGTTCTGGAAAAGAATTTATTTTTCTGCTATACTGCCAAAACGAGGGTATATGCTGCAATTTAGACTAATAGTTACTATAGAGAAATAAATGTTTTTCATCAATCTCATATAGATCAATAATTGGGTTATAATGCAATTATAGGGGGAAAATAAACATGTAGAGATTACTTACTGTACTACTTCTGTTGAAATACAAGGCTCATGAAGCAGCTGAAGAAGCCAGTCTCTGGGTCCAAAACAAAATCAACAGTCTCATCAAGAACCAGATCCTCATCAAGAACCAGATCCTCATCAAGACGCTGTTGATTCCTTAACAAGAGTTATTCTCGCCAACGCGCTCTACTTCAAAGGAGGATGGGCTCAAAATTTCCAAAAATCTCGAACCACAAACCAACAATTTCATCTCATCGACGGCAGTTGCATACAGGTACCATTCATGACAAGCTCCATGGATCAATTCATCGCCTCTTACAATGGCTTCAAAGTCCTCAAACTCCCTTACAAACCAAACCAATCCGGAAAATATTTCTCAATGCTCGTTTTTCTTCCTGACAAAAGAGACGGGGTTCATGATCCTCATACAGAACGCAGCATCCGGCTCTGGTTTCTTCAATTATCACGTTCCAAATCAAAAAGTCAAGGTTGGAAAGTTCATGATTCCCAAATTCAAAATCTCATCGGAGTTGGCATCAGAAGCCTCACGAGATTTGTGACTTGTTATTCCTTTTACCTAGAAGGCTGATTTCATGGAGATGCTACATGAGGAAATTAAACTATCGATATCTAGCGTGCACCAAAAAGCTACTATTGAAGTCAGAGAAGAAGGAACTGAAGCATCAGCAGCAACGGTCGTGGTCGTAAGAGTAGTGTGCTTGCGAGTGAGTCCTCCGCATGTGGATTTCGTGGTGGATCATCCATTTATGTTTGCTATTAGAGAGGACCATACTGGTGCTGTTTTGTTCATGGGGCATGTTGCCAATCCATTGGAGGTGTGAAAGCTTGCATATGACTATGGATAATAATTGTGCCGCAGCGTGTGCTAATTGTATAAAATGTTGTGGATCACTTAATGTATAAAATGAACAAGTATAAGCATTGGGTGAAATAATTGTGTTCATCGTATCAAAAAATCTAGAGCACGGATTTTCTATCCATTTGTTGCAGGGGGAATCTATGTGGATATACATCAATTTTATAAGATGATGAACACTAGAGGTGTCAAATGAACCCAATAACACAACCCTTACACCGAAGGTGACAAAATAAAGCAAATTATAATAATATATGTTCATGGAATGAGGGTGTGCACATTAAAGACAATAATGCTTCAAGGGTATAGATATAAAAAGGAATTGTTCGACTTTACCATCAAATGCCGACGCAGCTCACAAACAAAATATTCATTGAAAGCATAAAGAGCTACAAAGTGATTAAAAACTACATTTTCAAACAACGATTTAACCATAGTGAGATCATAGGGGATTAAAGTTCATACAAGTAGCAGCAGTTTACGCTAGGGAGTGCACACACATTGCATTCACTTGAGGAGGGATTTGACAATGGACTTGACAGGATCAGTGTAAGATTGCCCTCAGCGAACAACCATTACAAGGGCTCCTGAAATGTAGACCATAGAAAATGCTGCTCCAACCTGCATGATTTTTTTTGAAGCATGAACTGGAAGCAAACATTTAACTTTGAGAAAACGGGGACCCAGCAAGCCCAAACCTGCAGTAGACTCTCACATGGACTAGTGGGGTCCAGGGGTCTATCTGCAAAATAGCCAGCGGGGCCTACTGGCCCATGTAAGAGGCCACTGCAGTCTGGACTGCAGGGTCCGTTTCCTCTTTAACTTTATGCATAAGAAAAATTATGAGTGTTAACTACAAAGCTTATCATCGATGATGTCAAACTTAGAGAGAAGGATCCCATTGATCAACCTTGCATTTGGATCTGTTAGGAGATAAGCTAATTTCTGATTTACAAAGTTGCAAAATTTGTCTGGCTTCCTGAATTGATCTTCTCCTTGGATGTGTATTTTGAAAAGAACTCTACAATCCCACACAAGAATACAAAACTCCATACGAGAGTTGGTCCACAGCATCATTTCCGACCAGTACCTCGCCAACAAGGAAAACAAGATTCGGGCCGTTTAGATTGATGAGCTTCAAAAGATCTCTCGCCTGTGGCTCGTTATCCTGATATGTAACAAGATTATATTACATACTAAGCAAAAACATAGGTTCAGATAGATAACCCTTGACAACTTCACAATTCACACTAGAATTAAATGTAACCCTCAACTACTTCACAACTCCCCGAGGTTCAAAATTTTTAAGCTTGAAGGAATATTAATCTTTTATGGCAAGATTTAAGATAGAGAAATCCTTTGCCCCATGCTTATAAATAGCCATTATCCACAATCTCTTTAGGACATCTATATCAGAAAAAATTTCTGTCGTTCGAAGGTTCTCTTCATAATTCTTCTCTCTTTATTTTTCAGTTATTTTCATCTTTTTTATGTTTAACTATTTCTTTCTTAATTCAACTATATAAATTGGAAATTAAAATCAATTTGAGTACTTAAACTGCAAGATTATGTTTTCTCAGTAGCTTGCACTTATCTATCCATGGTCACTTGCTAGCAGGTATTATTACAACATAATATGGCATGGCTTGAGTGACTATGGAATTTGTAGGTTTTATAATTCAAATTGCTCCCTAAAAATGCCTAATGTTTTCTAGCATCAACGATGCTTTTTTCCCCTAAAATTGAGAAGTAATAACCTAAAATCTCTAAATTCTATTACAGCATAATAATGTTACTTTTTTAATCTATGTAAATGTCAAACTAATTTATTTATTTTTTTGGCTTTTGATTTGTTCTCGGTACAAGAGTGTTTACAATGAAAGGAGTCCAAAGCAATAGTTCGGGAAAAATAAGACTACTGTAGTTATGAAGCCTAAATCTCCATTCATACCGGTTACAAAATTGATTTCCATACTTCCTAAGTTTTTTCCATCAGCAAAGTTAGGCTTTCTTAAAGGCGTCAACAAAGACTTTATGGTAAGATTGTTTTTGTGTTTACTTTATTGAACATCTACTGCAAAGTGTTTACTTTGTTGGGATTACAAGAGATATATATTTTGTTTAGGAGAGAAAAATTCCTCGTGAAGAAATGGTTGGTCACTTCAAGAGGATAGTGGGGCGTCCATTGCTATTTATTGCTATCACACTTTATAACAATAAGGTGCTATGTTTTCCATTACCTTGTAATATATTTTTTTATTGAACTTAATTTTAATTATAAGGGGGTCAACAAAAGGCTTTAGTTGAGCACACTCTTTTCTTTATATTTGTTAATATTCTTATAGTTTTTCTTTTCTATTGCAGAAAGTGATACAGGCACCGCGTTCAAGACTTAAGTGTGGGGGAGGGGATCATTTTTGAATGGGGAATTCAAAAAATGTTGCTTTTCTATTAATTTTAATAAATGAAGTTTTATCATTAATGTGTATCTTTCATTTTTGTGTGCGAATTTGAAAGTGGAATACATCAACTCTCTCTCAAAAATTCCGAATTTGATTAACAGAATGAATATCCATAATATTGTATTTGCATTTTGGAGTTGAGACCAGAGAAAAAAATATATAGTAAAATGCGAACTAATGTACAATCCTGTCTACTAATATGAACAGAAACTATTAGCATCATTTTCACATAGCATCCAATTTCAATTTGAACTGCACCGAGTGATTGGCTGGTTCAATTCAAGCCAAATAATTTCAGGTGAAAATGATTTCAAGCTATATAATGATGCTTCAGAAAGTGGGGGCTGCAATTCAAATGGAACATGTCCGAATTTGACCCAAAAGAATGAACATCAAATAATGCTAAAAATTTCGGTGATAGTTAGCAAAAACAATTTATATCCAACATTAGGCTTAACTTCACTAAAACCAAGAAAATAACCACAAAGTCCTTGCAAATATTTGTAATGCTTAATTAACCATAGTTGGATTGCCCTCTTCCCTAGTTCTAGTTGACAATATCAAATTGAATGCTATTAATCATGAGATCAAAGAAACTATGGACTCTTTTTTTATCCGAAAAGACCTGAATTTGAGGTCGACCGATTTAGCAATAGCATTGTAAACAGAACTCGCCAGCCGCCATCTCTTCAAACGCCGCCTTGAGAAACATGGACTGATCGACCCAAACTCTGTCCACAAACAAGAGATTGAAGCGCACCTGCAACAATGAGGGGGAGGGGGGTAAACGGTTTTTTAACTTGGTTTATGAAGGTAGGATGTGTTAAAAATGGCAAATTACAAACACCATCGAAACATTATTAAACTTAATAAAATTGCGTCGAATAACCTTAATTGCTTTTAGCCAGTCAGAGACTCACAGGTGGTACTTGCAATTTATAAAATGCTATGATTTTCCACAAGGGTCTTTTTTCTCTTTTAGGGCCCCCCAAAAAAAAAACTAGATATATACTTTTTACCCCCCAAAATAGGATAGGAAACGAGAAAACAAGATGGAGGTAGATCATATAGAGGATTGATGCGAGAGAACAGATGGTTTAGACATGTGCAACTGAGACCAATCAATGCCCCGGTTAGAAGAAAATGACAAACTTGTAGCTCATGGCGCAACAAGTGGTAAAGCTATACCTAAACGAACTTCGATAGAGACAATTAAGAACAATATATTAATTTTTAATTTAACCGGGGAGACGGTCCTTAACAGAGCAAAATGGAAGAGCGGGAGGGATTCATATAACCGATACCGATAATTTGGGATGAAGGCTTGTTGTCGTTGTCGTTGTTGCGGTATGTTACACGAACAATCTATAATAACTATGTAGCCATACTTGTTAAATCAGACCATATGAATCTTATTATAAACAATTTACTGCTCTGGCTATTACTGGCACTGCATGCACAAAAAAACATCCCGCAGCACTAATTACAGATTCACATCATGATAAAATTTAAGGAGAATCTCGTATCGCCTCCAAAACTCAGTAAATAACTTGCTTCGAAGACTAATCAGAAGGATTAGCGACAAGCCCTAAGAACAGCAAAGCACCACTCTCATCTTCTCTAATCGCGAACATAAATGGATGATCTGCTACAAAATCTACAGGTGGCACATAGCAAAATGTAACACAAACAACCCCAGTTGCCGCCGCTGCTATAGTGCCCTCCTGTTCAACCTCAACCATAGCTTTATGATGCATGCTTGAAACGAACAATTCAGAATCCAACACCGTCTCTGAAAAATCAGCTCCCGGTGAAAAAGGAATTTCCAATCACAAACATTTCAATACCTTCGATGCTTCAAACCCAGATGAAATTTTGAACTTAGGAATCATGAAGTCACCGATCTCAACTTGTCGTGTTGGAAAATGGCGATCAAAGAAGTTGGGCTCAGAAATTGCCATTTGTATAAAGATTGGGGAGCCCATCTATCTTGTTTGGGAGATAAATGAGCATGGAAAGGTTTTTGTCTTCTTGATGTTTTAAGTAGGGAATTCGAAGGACTTTGAAATCATTGAAACTGGAGAGGAATTGGTCAGTTTTGGTAGTCATAAATGGAACTTGTACTGTGGTGTTGTCGAGCAGACGAAAATCTTTGTCTGTGGTTTTGGATTTATCGAATTTCTCAGCCCAGAGTCCTTTGAAGTAGAGTGCATTTGCGAGAATAACTCTTGTTAGATGATCTACAGAGTCAGTAGGAATTAGATCCTTTACAAGTCTGTTAGTTGCATTATCGATCCAAATATTCACCTCTGTTGCTACGTGGGGAGCCTCTATGATCAGAATACTATTGGCATCAGTATCTTAAAAATGGTATAAACAGAAAAACCACCAATCGACGATTATAACTTACATAAGTGTATATTTTGAATTATCAAAAGTCTGACTAACAAGATCGTAGATGAAAGAATAATTTCGTTTAAATTGACTTATTGGTCACTCTATCAATTACTTCATTTATTTAGTGCATTCAGAATTTTACATACACGTCTTTTACTCAATTCATTTTTTTCTCAATAGTTTTTTACACTAGTGACCTATGCGATTTTCCTTCGTATAAACTTTTACTTGTCTCGTAAATTATTTATGCAGTCAACATATATTTTTAGCAGTTTATTAGGCTTTTTCCAGGGTATATTCATATAATTAATTAGCCAGTTTGCTTTAGCTTGTTCCCAAGGGATCAAAATTCCATGGTTTCAATAATTTTTGGGAAATTGTTGTATGTGCGTCCACATAGATTCGAATCACACAACTTGCACATTCTCGTAATACAAATTCTATCAAATCACTTACAAGTGTTGTAAGGTTGTACCCCATGTAAGATGCATCCATTTTCCTAATAAAATTGGGTCGGTATTCTTCTCTCTTCTCTCGTTAGTAGTATGATTTGAACTTGTGGCCTACTTGATAAGATATCATAATAGAATTTGTACTCCTTTTAAGCCCTAATTACTATGATTTGAACTGTTATTTCCCTTTATTAGGAAATATAGTAGATGATTGAACACTAAGAATATTAAATATTTTGGTTGCAATGCTCTAAATATACGGTGTCCTGATATTTAAACAAAAATCATCAACAAGTAAAATATATGATGAATCCCAATTTTCAAGTTCATGCTCTAGAGTTTTACGATATGAACAGAACGTCCATGAGCCTCACCGAATTTTACAAGATTGTTACATATTTCAATCCTTTAAGGAACCTTATAATGAAAGCATACACACTTATCTTCTAACAATATTAAGATCCATGGGATAAAGTATGTGAATAAATGATTTGAAGGACTGAATATAAGTCAATTGATGGTATTAAACCCTGCTTGTTGTAAATTTGAGCCTAGATTAATTACACGACCAAATTGATAGTTATCAGGTTAAGCATCAAGATGGACCGGACCTAGAACTCAATCTCATAGATCATTATACAAGTCCTCATATGAATTCGGAAAAGATGAAAAAATTTCAAGAGTCTTTTTCTTTGTAGTTTCATTTTATGGATACCTCTCCTAGTTGAGGTTCTACTTTAAAAAGTAAATTATAACAATAAGAATACTAAATGCCTATTGAGATCTAAGTATTTAAACATCTCGATATAATAGACTCACTAAATCAACAAGAAACATCTAAAGATGCGTATTTGTGTACATTGATACATCATTATTCTGTTAATGCTATTAATTTCTTATAGCCTATGGTTTTGTAAAGAGAACACACATAAAGTTCAAAGCAATGCAAGAAATACAAGTTTTTCATCCAAATTATGAAAGAAATATAAAGTCAAAGAGCAATATACATCTGGCTAAACCAATCAAATGTCTATATTCAATGTTACGATGTAGCATTGCATTTGCACATTAAGGTGAACGCCAAATTCTCTCTCACGGTTAAAGGGGAAGTATTTGATATCAAGTGGGAAAGTAAAGTATTAATGTACGTTGTAAAATTAAAAATGCTGAAGTTTCGTGTAGTATTCTTTGAACTGCTCAAGTTTCGATTCAAACCAAATAATTCCACACGAAAATGATTCCAAGTTTTATAATTAAGCTCGATTAATAAAGAAGAAAAAAGACCAGTGTTTTGAAGTCGACGGATTTAGCAACAGCATTGTAGACAGAACTCGCCACATCCTGAAACGAAGCCTTCAAAGGCGCCGACTTTTCAACCCAAATCCCATTGACAAACGAGAGGTGGGACCCGCCGCCGTCTCCGTCGCCGGTCGAATCGGGCCGGACCGAGCAGAGCAACCTCGCAGCGGTCGAGTTGAGGTCGGCGACGGTGGTAGAAACCAAGAAGGGGAGGAATTGGTTTAGGGTTAAGACACGGCTCCGACACGGTTCCCACGTGGTTAAGACGCAGACTCAACGCTGTTCGGAAGCCGATCCGACGCGGTTTCGATGTGGATCCGGAGCGGATGCCAAGCGGCTCCAACGCGGGCTCGATGTGGCTTCCACGGGGCGTGGTGAAAAGATCCCATATGTGAGAAAGAGAGAGATCTCGAAGAGCGGGGAGAGAGAGGTGAAAAATCAATTTACGATTTTAATTTTTGTTCCCCAAATTGTGATTGAAATAACTGAAAAACAAACCAAAACAGCATATTGAGATTAAATTGAAAAATCATGGCCCTCTCTCTATTTCTCACAAATCGGACAACATTGATTCGCAGTACGTCACCGAAATTTTGAATACTAATTAAATTAAGAGCAATTTGAAGAATGTATTCGTGGATTTCCAGTGCTAATAACCGCCGATTGACTTAAATAGGAAATGAATGATCGCAATCCCGGCTTTCTCATTTTGCTGGTTTGGTTCTAAACACAGATGCTGGAAAATGGTCATGTCATATGGTTTTTTCCTCCTTTTCCACTTTCTAGCTAAAATGCTGTTGGAAATCAAAATGAAAAGTGAAAAAGGATTGTTTAAATTTTATTGCATTTCTTATTTAATGCGTAATTTACTAATGATTGACGCATCTTTTTTTAATTTATATTTTTTACTTCCTTTTTATTGCCATGTAATCTCCAGCTGGTCAGATTTCTCATTTTTCAAGTCCAAACAAACATAACATTCTTAAAAAAGTTTTTCCTCCCTATTTTTCTACTGTTTTTTTTTCTCTTGTCCAATCGTCAAACAGTTCATTTACCTACCATGAGGTAGTTGCAATTTCATCAATTTCATAGTCATCTAAACGCTATATAACTTTATGAGAGGATCATTCAAATCATAGTACATATTGTATATCATTTTAATATTATTATTTAAACCTTTAGCGAATTAAGCTTACAGTTATATAGATAACGTACCAATGCTTATGAAGCTTATCAAAGCCTCCCCTTATAGCCTAAAACTAAATGTTCACAGCTAAAACGATCAAGGGCTGATGCCTGCATGAAATTTGCTGGTTGCATAGGGCTTTCAATCGCCTCTGAGGGGTCGAATTTCGTAATTTCACCGATATCGATCCGTGCAGCAGTTAGCCTTGCTGCTGTTGGATCCAAGGGTCAAACGCTCGACCAGTTTCTCTCTTTTCTCGGCTCACGTACAGTCGGGGATCTGAATGCAACAACAGAGTCCATGTTGGAATCAGTTCGAGTGAATAGTGATACCGGTTTTAATGAAGATGGTGGAAATTATCTTTCTTTCGCTAATGGAGTTTGGGTTGGCCGATCGATGATTCAGAAGCCATCGTTTCAAGAGATTGCTGCTTCGGTCTACGATGCAGCGGCCAAAACTGTTGACTTTCAAAACAAGGTAATTTTGTCATCACCGATAACAAATCATTTAATTGTTTCTCTCTATTTATATATAATTTTTGTAAATGTAAAGATTGCTTACTGTAATATGTCGAAAATACAGGAGTATGGAACCAGCTGAAGAAGTAAATCTCTGGGTCAAAAACAAAACCAATAGTCTCATCAAGAATCTGATCCCCGCCGGAGCTGTCGATCCCTTAACAAGAGTTATTCTCGCAAACGCGCTCTACTTCAAAGGAACCTGGGCTCAAACTTTCAAGAAATCTCAAAATACAACCGCACAATTTCATCTCCTGGACGGTAGCAGCATACAAGTTCCCTTCATGAGAAGCTTCACAGATCAATTCATCGCCTCTTTCAACGGCTTTAAAGTCCTAAAACTCCCCTACAAACCGAACCAATCCGGGACATTCTGTTTGATCGATGCTCATATTTCTCCCTGACAAGCGAGACAGGTTGCATAATCTCGTACAGAATGCATTATCCCAGCCCCACTTCTTTTATCCCTATGTTCCGAATCAGTGTGTCAAAGTTGGAAAATTCATGATCCCTAAATTTCAGATATCTTCCGAGTTTGAAGCATCAAAAGCCTTGCAAGATTTGGGACTTGTTATTCCTTTCACTGGGGCGGATTTTTCGGAGATGGTGTTGCCTGCAGATCCCTTTATTGGTGTGGAGCCTATGCATATTTCTAATGTTAACCATAAAGCTACTATCGAAATGGAAGAGGAAGGAACTGAAGCATCAGCAGCGACAGCTGCGATAATAAGATTACTGTGCAAGTCCAAGCATAGATTTCATGGAGGATCATCCATTCATGTTTGTTATTAGAGAGGAGTAAACCGGTGCTGTTTTGTTCATGGGGCATGGTGCCCGATCCAGCAAAGGCGTGAAAAGTTGTGGAATAGTTTCATCAAATAGAAAGGTGTTACAGAGTGCAACGTATCTTGGATTTATCCGAGTGTATAAAGTGAACAATTATGAGCAATTGTCTGTAGTGTGTGTGCACTGTATTGAAATTCATGGCGGGGATTCAATTATCTTTCTATCAATATATCACTAAATAAATATGGAAGCATGTGTGTGTGATGTGTAACATAAAGTAGCACTGCTGCATCGACGACTTGAAAAATCGAACATTCGTTCATAAATATGTCTATGGCATGAGCATGCACATAAATGATAATAATGCCGCAAAAGCATAGACAAAAAAGGAAATATCCAAGTTTACCTCAAAATATCAACCCAGATCATATCACAAACAAAACATCGATTGTACATTTCAAACAGCAGTCATAACATAATGATTCGATTACAGAGCCAAGATAGTGAGGTCATAGGGGATTAAAGTTCATACAGAGGTCGTAGTCTATGGTAGAGAGTGCACACTGTACATTCACTTGAGAAGGGTTTTCACAATGGACTTGACATTGAGCTTTTTGAGGTCAGTGTAAGATTGCCCGCAGCCAACAAACATCACAGGGGCTCCTGAGATGTACACCATGGAAAGCGCTGCTCCGACCTGCATGAAAATTTCAATCATCTCGGTGAAAACTGAAACTATAAAAAAACACATCCAGGAAAGAATTTATGTCGACTAACTACAAACCTTGTCGTCGATGGTGTCAAACTTAGTGAGCAGAATCCCATCAATCAACCTCGCAGTAGGAACCGTGGAGAGATCGGCTAATTTCTGATTCACAAAGTTTGAAAATCAATTAAAATTACTGAATTAATCTTATCCCTGCATGTGCATTCTAAAAGAAGAAGAAATTCAGTACCTGGTTAAATTTTGAAAGTTGATCCACAGCGTCATTTCCAACCAGAGCCTCTCCAACAAAGAGAACCAGATCTGGGCTGTTTAGATTGATGAGCTTCGATAGAGCTCGCATCAGTGGCTCGTTATCCTGATATGTAACAAGATCACATTACATACTAGGCATATGCTAACTTGCGTTGAGATCGACAGAAACAAAGAAGTTGCTTAGAAAAAACAACAGTGCAAGGCATCTCAATAATTTCTGACCTGCATCCTTCCAGCTGTGTCAACAAGCACAACATCTGAATTATTACGAGTAGCCTCCTGAATGGCTTCCTTTGCTACAACTGCAGGATCTTTTTCATAGCCTTTCTCAAATATAGGTATCTGTAACACATATTTTAGCCACATATTAAATGATTTTGCACGTGTACAGAAAACTATTCCGAAGTGAAATTGTACACATCGATTAGGCCATTTTGCATATATGGTTATTTATTGTTGTTGTTGTTGAAATCAACCCCCTTCGGGAACGAACTTGCGACCTCTCACATTAGAGAGGAAATTGGTAAGCTAAGCCCAGTTTTAATACTTTAACACCAAAAAAGTAATAAAATAGGTAAGATCTCTAGTACCAATTACAAATGTCTTATCACTATCTACTCTTTTTCATAAAATGACATTCATTATTGGGCATGGAGCACAATTAGAGGCCAAAGAGGCCCAAAAAAATCGACCAATATAAAAGTTAACCAAGGAAACCACATGATGATTTTAAAACGCCCTTCAAAATCCAAAAAGTAGAGATCGACCACATGATACATGCTACAGACTACAGTAGTCATATCACTGAAGAGCTGTAAACTATACATATATGAAGTCTGCTATGCTGCTTCAGCACTTGTGTATGGGACTTGACCCAAACTTAGTCATGAATGAAAGTAATACTCTTCAAATCTCTAGTGTTATAACTCAAACTTTAGGGTATGGCATGTTATCTCTTTTGTCCAAAAGATAATTCTAAAATAATAATAACAATTCTATACTCTCCTTATTCCTCAAGGGTCCACATACGGAGTGCTCTCTTTCAGGTCTCTATCTCTCACAAACGCTGGGCACTCCAGAAGCTCAACATTCGAGCAAGAAGAAATAGCATGTTGGACCCATATGAGCACATGCTATCTCTCGACTCCTGAGTTTGGTTTCATTTCCAGCATGGATGCACAAAAAAATTAGGTTGAATTGTAAGGAAGTCCCTAATATACGTATCTTCATAGATAATAGCAATTTCTATCTACAAATTTGACTTCTAGACTATTAAAATATTCATTGTTTCTGGCTGTATTGGTTTGCTTCAATATCTCTCCACCTTTATAATGCAAACTCTCCTGTTGGATTGGCAATTCCATTCTAATTTCGAATTATACTTTCTAAAAGGGTGAGACATCAACAAAAGACCGCAAGCCAGAGCAGGCGTTCACGACGGACGCCCTTCAACCACATACATGAGGCAGGCCCCACATAAATTATACCCAGTGTGAATCTTTCAGGGAAAAAAATGGTCCCCACAACATGGTAAAGATATACCACATGCTAAAACAAATCTAAATTTACAATAATAATCCGACACAAATTTATTTTGCATAACAAGTTTATGTTCAAATTAGCATATATGTGATCAAATTATCATATATGGTTTAAGAAATGTAATAACAATATCAATACTTATCGCACTAATACATCTATGCTATATTCTGCAGGCAATAATTGGAGAACAGTTAAACATATTTATATTTATTTAATTAAAGTCTAGTATATATAAATGTATGAATGTAAGTGCGGATAGTATAAAAAGAAGATTCTCCAATAGATACATCATACATGTGCATGTATCATATGCATAAAAATATCATGTCAGAGAATTAAGTGTTCTGCCATATTTGATTGCCCATGTAATAACTTACAAAGAAACATATTATTAAAAATAAGTATAAAAAAACCATCGACTCTTCATAATCAGAAGAAAATGAATTGGATGCAAAACCAAAGCCATCTTTACCGCATAGTACCTTCTACTTGTTTAATATTAGTAAATTTTAAATGTAGGGTGGAGTGCAAAACAATAAAACAACATATAATATGTTTCGGTCACTATAATGATATTTTCCTCTCTCTACTTGGAAGATTGAAGGACCTCCCAAACATATCCAGAATTTTGTCAGACTACATACGACCAATACTGGTAAGTCAAGCAAGTTGCGGAGAACCAAAGAGACTACAACAAAAATATCCATGCAGGCTACAACATGAAGAAGAGGGTATACACCTGCAGTCTACGAGCATGTGTGCGAAGCTGCTCAACAGCACCAGACCTAAATGTATCACATGCAGCCATCATGACACTGACGTCATGCTGCAGGAGCCAATAAGCAACCTGTGATGCAGAAAAGATAAGTTTCCCGATATTGGTCAAATACTTATTCTATCATACATCTAAAACAATAGAAAAGAAGTCATGATTTTGACCTTTGCAAGATTGGTAGACTTCCCAACTCCATTGACACCAACAAAAACAATAACATATGGTTTCCCTTGCTCCTTGGCAGCATGCACATCTCTCAAAATGTCAATGGATCTCCTTGGAGTTAAAATACGAACAAGTGCCTCTTCCATTGCTGTCTGCAATTGTTATCCAACATTACAGTATGAGCCTTGTAAATCTTTGGGCTAGATGTATACAGCAGAGTGAAACATGTTATATTTGGGGGAAAACTAAATATGTACCTGGACAGTTGAAGATATTCTAGTGAACGAACCAAGCTTTTTCCCTTCAAGGCTAGCTGCGACAGATTCGCAAAGCTTCTCAGCTATTTCTTCTGCCTGCAAACGCCATGACGATGGATCCCAACAAGAGTAGTAAGCACTACTATTTGTCACACAGGCACAAGTGCCACTAAAAAAATGTTCCATTTCATTTACAGTTCACGCTATGCAACCTACACAACTATCAGCAACGCGTGTATTGGTTGATAAATTACAGTATGTAGTTTACAATGACAAGTTACAAAGAGTTATTATCGTTTGTTTGTTATTTTACCTTTTCTTTTTGCCCTCTTCTCATTTTCTACTATTCACCATTCATTTTTCCTTTTTTTGGTATGCCTTCTCTGTCATTTGTTTAAGTTTGTTCTATTTGACTTCTACCATCCAAATCAGAAAGTATCCACAAATGCAGACATGTAGCATGTTGAAACCAATGTTGATGCTAAGGAGGTGTGCCTCAAAATCGTCTTCTAAGGATGAAGATGATGATGACAAGTTTGGCATATTGATAAGTATGCATAGATTTCCAGCATCCACCACTATGAATAAAACAAGTATATTAAATAGACATATCCACTGATCTACATACCACATTTTTATTCATCAACCTATCCTTGAGGGCTTTCAGAGCTGGTTTCAAGTCTGACTTCTCCAGAACAGTGTTCCCTGAAAGGCTGAAATCACACATATACCATAATATAATACAACTGTCAATATAACCCCGCAATTGAAACATTTAAATGAAAGTAAATGGTAACTCAAATGAGAATATATTATAATCCAGGGAATTGGAATTATTATCTATTGTCATACATAAGACAATGCACACAGATATTCATGGCAAACATCTAAAGCTGCATATTGATACACGTCTTCTACAGCCTCTATATTTAGAGCAGTGAAGAACAGCATGAATCTCTTATGTACATTGATATCTTCTGATATAAACCTCTCTTTCTCATACATATTATGATACTGGATCTTTGCCAAATCACTTAGCTTCAATATTATAACATGTTTGTCGAAAATGGATCAAAAGTCAGTGTTCAAGAGGCGTCTTATAAAAATTGAATCAGCAATAGAATACAGCAAGTTTTTTCCTCGCAGGATTTTACAAAAAGCAAACCATTTATACAACGTACAAGAAATTATTCTCGATCAGAGTCTCTAAAAGGCATCTGTTATTGGGTTATTCATTCATTTGTATCTTCCCTCCATTTGCCAATGCAGCCTGGGTTAAATTTAAACCAATAAACATTATAATTTCCCAATTTCATGTTGAGTGGATCCTTTAAACCTCTCAAGCATAAAAAGTAGGGACATCAAGGAGTTGGTTCGTAAACGCGGGTTGTCACAAATCTCTCTCAAAATACATGTCGCTGACATACAAATCTTTAATTTATTATGTATCATAAAATCACACAAGATAGAAAAATAATATCATATTCTTTAATGTAAAAAGGCACTTATGATGACTTTGATGATCCTAACAGAAGGGATGAGCTGGGATCTCATGAAAGAATCACTAACAAAGAAGCATAATAAAATATAATAATATATTTCATGCGAAGGATGGTTAAGGCATACTTCAACCATATATATCATATCAAAACAGTAACCTAGCTAATCAACAACCCTATGTAAGAAACTATATTCGGAAAGAAAGGGATGATATACCTCTGGAACATCGAAGTAAACCAACCCTTCTTCTTTTCGCTAGGCTTAGCACCCTCCATTTCCTCTTCGTCCTCGCTCTCACTCTCGCTACTCACAATTTCCTCCTTATCCATCATACTCTCACCCTCGTCCACAACAACGACCTCTTGAACCACATCCCCTCCTTCACCAACCGGATCCGTAAAATCCAGCTTGGCTTCTTCCTTCTTCGAATCATCCCAAACCCTATTCTTTTTCACAGGCTTCTTCGCCTCCCCTCTCACAACCTTATTCCCAACACCACCACCACCAACACCCAAATTAATATTATTAGTATCAGTCTTCTTCCCTCCTTTAGCCCTCAATTTTTTCTGTAACTTATTTACATCAAAAGCCCCCAAATCAGGGTTCCCGTTCTCTTTGCCTTTTACAACAACATTGGGAAGGGATCGGGGTTCTTTCACCCCATTGTTCTCCTTCCCGTTTGTATGACCATTCATTAGCATCCCCCCCTTATTCTCGTCTCCATCACCATCGTCCTTCTGAGAGTTTCCATCACCACCACTTTTACCACTCTTCTTCTTATTCATTTGTGAACCAGCCACCGCCTTCTTTCCCAAAACAGGCAAATTTTTCCCCGCCTGGTTGGATTTCTTCATCTCCTCAGCCCTCGCCTCCGCCTCCTTATGCAACTGCCTAAAAATCTCATTAAACTCATCATACCTCGTCTTCTTCGGATCGTAGATCTGAGCAAACTGGCGACGAACGGCCGATAACAGATCGTCGACGTACAAAAGATGGAGGATCCGCTGGTACACGGCGACGAACACGAGGCCGAGGTCGTTATGGAAGGTCCACCTCAGCGTGTAGGCCCCGCCACCGCCGCCATGGCCGACGTCGTAGTTGAAGGAGGAGTCGGCGGATCGCTCTTCGAGGAGGCAGGACTTGATTAGGGTTTCGATCGGGGATCCTTTGAGGGCGTTGCTCAGCTCCTTGCAGGTCCACAGGATCAAGCCGCCTCTCGTGAAGATCAGAAGCTGTTCCAACATCTTCCTGTGACAAAAAAAGATCAGATCTTGAGTGAATAGATCGAGAAACGAGAGATCGAAACCCTTTCGATGAGGAAAAGGAGGGATTGTTTACCTTTACTTTGTGATCAGCGTCTGGAGATTAACAAACCCTATAAATAAATTTAAAAATAAAACGGAAAGGGAAAAATGGGAATTGTGGGAAATAAGGAAACGGTCTGAGGCTGTGGGTATTTATAGGTGGCGGTTACGACGCGGCGGCGCTGACCGAAATGGAATCGTTAGGGAGGCTCTTTGGGTGAAAGATTATGAAATTTGGATTTCAAAATTCTATGGTTGAGAATTTCTGGATTTGGTAATTTGTTGTTTGGTTGGTATTGAATTCATATTATTGAATTTGTATATCCTTATAATTTTTTTTTGGCTAGTGAAAAGAAAGTGGGATTTAGATTTAAGGATTTTAGAGCGAGATAGACAGAGAGATGATTATTAAATAAATAAAATACACCGGTCTTATCTAAAAGTACAATGAATAGTGTTAAATCCTTGCAAATTCTCCAAATTTTTTTGAATTCAAGAATCCTTGTTTTATGGTGGCCCCCATGGAAAACAAATGAATCTTACAAATCCAAATCCCACAACCAAACACAAAATTATGGAATACTCTCAATTTTTTTGATTCCACAATCCAAATCTTTCATAATCCTACAACCAAACAGGACCTAAAGAATCAGAACGCGAGGGGCTGTTTGATTGCAGGATTGTCGAATTTGGACAGCCAAATAGCACGACTGAAAAATTTTGGATTGCTTAATTTTGTGTTTGGTTGACATTAAATTTCTAATGGTGCATTTGCAAATCTTTCTGATTCTTATTTGGTTGGGGGAAAGAAAATGGTATTTGGATTTGAGAATTAAAAACAAAGATGGAGAGATGATTTTTTATGCATAAAAGTACACGGGCCCCACTGTTACGTCCCGTTTCCCAGTGTACGGATAGAGAACACGACGAGGCCGCTACGTATTTATTCTGAAGTAAATACGCTAAGCGTATCTAAGCAATATAAATATAAATGCACAAGAGACAAAATATAATAAAACAACAATTTTATTTATTCACATTCTTTTTACAATACATGAAAAAGTAAATACAACTGAATGAAAGCAATGCCTAAACAGCGGCATAACAGAAATGAAAAGTACTGAAATAAAAATGTGTACAATGAAGCTAGAGCTCTGGGTCGTAGGCAAGCTGATCCAAATCCTCACTAATAGGCTCGATCTCCTGAGTGTCCAGATCACCTGACAACATTCCAAAGAAGAAAGAGAAGGAATGTCGTCAGCGAACAATCACTCGGTAAGTCCCAAAGATAAGGGAGAATTAGAATAGACAAAGAGAGAAAGTAGCTTTTAAAGTTGTATTATATTGTTGTATTTAGTATTAACGCTGTTGTTTATAGCTTGGTTACGAAATATGTCGGTGTATACGAGAAGAGTCTCTATATGCCAGAGGCTAATGCAAATGGAAGTACAAGGCTCCGTCGATAATACCATGGAACAACGGCATGGATGTAATTACGTCTTATGATTGCTGTCTCGTGCCACTTCTAACACTTTCTGTACCAATCTACCCCTTAAACCCCGCGATGTCTTGATTGTATTGTTTGTGTTGTATTGCAACTTGTATTGTCTTGTAATATAGATTGTATAATTGGATGACTTGTCGAAACCATGATATCAGTAAATGAATGTAAATGGAGAATCATGGATATAACTGGAGAATCATGTAAATGGAAGTATATCCATGGTTCGGTTCAGTCAATACAGAATAAATAGATTGAATATATGTATTCCAGGATTCATGTTGGATTGTAGATTGTAGATTGTACTTGAATCATATTCAAGTCAGATTATTAATGAGACTCGGTCCGAGTCAGAACAATTAGAAAAGAAATTGAAGTCCTGATTGTTTTGATGTTATCGGTAACCACTGCACGTGGACGGCAGGATTTGTGTCTTTTTCAAAAACGATTACCGTATTGATAACACCGTTGTTAAGTTGTCTACCTTAATGTAACAACCCTAATTTTTCTATACACTTTTCAATACAAATTTTTTTCAAAAATCCATAAAGGAGTATTTTAGCCTGAGCATATGATATAGTTAATTATTTTGTTTTTAATTACAAGCTACAAGAATGTAGCTACAAGAATGTAATAACTCCATTTTTAGTATACAAGAAATTACTTTAAATTTAATGTATATTAGGAGTATTTATTCTTGCTGCTATCATTTTAAGTAATTAAATACCACAATAATTACAAGAAGGAACTTGTGGCTCATTGTTAATACCCTGCACTGCTGAACCAAGCCACCAGAGTTCAAATCTTATGCCCCACATTATTTTTATTATTATTTTGTTTTGATTTTTTTAGAATAACAATTTTTACACGTGCGTTTCTCACAAAATTCCTTCTACACATAAAAAAGTAAATATACCATAAATCCCCCCTCAAGATTCCCTGGCCCCCGACACCCTGACTCGGCCGGGTCGGCCGGCGGACCGGCCGACTCGGGCCGGCGCCGCCGACCGGACTTGGCCGGACGGCCGAGTCGTCAACATAGGAAGTGAGCATCTTGACCTGGTCTTCCCCCCTGCATACACTAAATTCCTTGACCGGTTACAGAAAACCCAATAAATCTCTTTTACTCCAAAGTTTAATGATTTTTAATGATTTTTTAATATATTTTTACATTTTTTTAAATTGAAAACCCTAACCCTAGCCTAACCCTATAAATACACCCCCTACCCTCTACCCTCTCATCCTAAATTTCTAAGACCACTCTCTCAAAATTCCAAGAGAACTTTGGTATGTTGGAAAATGAGCGAAAGGCGAAGCGCTGACGAAATCGACGGTGAAATTCCGGTGATCGTGCTAGGACCTCTCAACGACGATTCGACGCACCGGCAAACCCTCTACTTCCCCCTCACTCTCTAGTATTGTCCAAACCCGTAAGTCCCTCTTTCCTACCTTTCTTTTCTTCCATAAAAATACGACTTTACAAACCCGACGGAAATCGGAACAAACCGATTTCCGATTCGGTTTTCTATAAAATCTCACTTATCACCAATTCTATAATGCTTAAATATCTTTATGTTGACTATTAATCATTTAACAAACAATTTGAACAAGTTTTCTCAGATGAAATGATAGCTTTTGCAATATATCGTATTTTTGTACTTAAATACCATAATGTTTAGTTTTCACATTTAACCCTTTAATATTGCTATACCTTGAAGTAGATCACGAGGTAATGACCTACCTCCACACACACTCATATGCAAATATAACACGCTACCTTGAAAACTTAGAATACGATAAAACAAGATTTTACAATTAAAAACCATTTTCTTAATAAAACCTTTTCTAAAAGTTTTAGGTTGCTACACTTTTAAAACAAATATCTTTTAATAGGAAAATACGATAAGTTGTGGACATCGATCGTTTATCTAAACCTGACTTTGTGGTGTCTAGGCTAGGCAAGTGAGCAAAGGTAACTTTAAAAGGGCGGATACCTTCTTCCTCACTTGTATTTACCTGGCCACAATTGGCGGTGAAGAGGCGATTTGAGATTTCTAACAACTTGTTGTTTAGATCATTTAAAATTAGTCTAGTTGAAATAAGAAACCCTAAAACCTAAAATACGGAAAATCGACTTTTGCAAATAAACACCTTTTACTTTAATAAAACCATATTCTAAAGGTTTAGTATTTATAAATCTTTGCAAAGCGCCACTGCAACCCGCCTTTGGGGAACCCGTTAGGGATAGTACGATTTATCGTGCACCCTTGGCTTAGAAGTGCGAGATTCAGACCTCCGCAAGGAGCATTCGATCTCGAAAGGTTTAAAATACGATATCTTAACAAAATGATATTTTTATATAAAATATTTATTGAAATTATTTTTGTATAAATATATGTATATTATCATTAAGGGATCTATTTTGTTATAATATAAATATCCTACTTTTTCTAAAACTCACAAGACTAGATTTTTACATTAAAATACCATGAATTTCAAATAAATCAATATTACAGATAAATACCTTTATTTATGTAATTAGGATATTTTCACTGAGAAATATCACAAATAAAATTTACACTCATTATAACTATAAAGATGAATAATAAATACTTGTGGTGTATCTTGAAAACTATACACAAGTATTTTTACATAAAACCCCCTCAAGTTTTATAAATTACAATAAGGACCCTAATAATTATAGAACTTCGACTTATATTTCTTTTGGTCTGACTCGGGTTTGAGTCTGATTATTTCTGACTTGAATATGATTCAAGTCAATCTACATTCTTTAATATTCCAACTCAATGTGAACACATGAATCCCAGAATCCAGTTATCAATCTATACAACTTGACTGAATCAAACCATGGATATACATCCATTATTCCGTTATTCCATTTACCTGATTATGCAGTTACAATCGGTTTACTGATATCATGGTTTTGGTCGGTCATCCAACTTACACAATACAATAATACAATACAATCAAAACACTACGGGGTTTAAGGAGTAGATTGGTACGAAAGATGTTAAAAGTGGCACGAGACGGTCAGATTTAAGACACTTAACATGAAATCCAATTGCTGTTGTTCTGGGCCTTCTAACGGAGCCTTGTACTCTATATTCCGTTTGCCCTGTTCTCTAGCATATAGAGACCCCTCTCGTATACACTGGTATTCTTCTGTACCAAGCTACAAACAACAGCGTTACTACAACATTACAACAATACAATACAACATTAAAAGCTACTCTCTCTCTCATACTCTTTGTCTAGTTCTCCCTTATCTTTGGGACTTACCGAGCGACATGTTCGCTGACGATATTCTATTTCTTTCTTCTTTGAATGTCGTCAGGTGTTTTGGACCCAGCAGAGATCGAGCCCACCGGTGAAGACTTAGATCAGTTTCACGAAGACCCCGAGCTCTAGACATTGTACCTTGTTCTATTCAGTATTTTCATTTCCTGTTATGCCATTGTTTAGGCATCGCTTTTCATTCCAGTTGTATTTACTTTTCATGCATTGTACAAAAGAATGTTATTAATAAAGTTGCTGTTATTTATATATCTCTTGTCTCTTGTGATTTACTTTTATATTGCTTAGATACGCTCAGCATATTTTCTTCACAGTAAACACGTAGCGGACCTCGTCGCGTCCCCTTCGCCGTATACCGGGAAGCGGGGCGTGACAGGTTTTGTTGGTGGCCCATGCGGTCGGAGCTGTATAGAACCATACTATGCAGTTCTGTTCTGCGTGAACACCCTAAGCAATATAACACAAGAACCAGCAACTAAAACATTCTTTACAATTCATGTTTCTTGAATCTTACGAATTTCTATTCCTTGAATCTCATCATTTTGTGTATTTGAATCTGTCCTAACCCAAATTTTTCTTCAAGGTTATGGATTCCCCGAACAACACCAGCACCAACGTCAACAACACACCTCCAGCACTACCTCTCACACCAGCTGTTCCTGCGCCAACCACCGAGCAAACAGTGCTACTTGAGGCGATCCGCAGCCTTCTTGAGGGACATCAACAACTTCTGAACCGTCCTGAGACCGACGCACCGGGAGTAAAGAAATTCAGGGCTTTACATCCGAAGCAGTTCTCTGGAAAAGGAAGCCCTCTTGAAGCGGAAGAATGGGCACAAAGCATAGAAGACGATCTGGCAGCAGCTCAAGTACCAGACATCGCTTGGGTCCGTGTGGCGAAACTACAGCTCACGGACAATGCTCGCAACTGGTGGAAGGCGGAAGAAAGCCGTCTGGTACAGCCTATTGAATGGAAGACTTTTCGCGAGTAGTTCGATGCGAAATACTTCCCTGTGACTGCCAAGTTTGCCATGGAGCAGCAATTCATTCATCTACAACAAGGTTCGATGTGGGACAAGTCAGTAAATGAGTATGACGCTGAATTCATTATGCTCAGTCGGTAAGATATGTCACAGTATTTCAAATTTTTAATATCACATACTACACAGCTAACACAAGACCGTAACAGATTTGCGGCACACTTGATACCGACGGACGAGATCAGAGCCCGTCGCTTTCAACAAGGTTTGGACACGGAGATTCAGGCTGCTCTAGCCACGGGAAAATTTCTGACTCGTGAGGATGCTCTGGAAGCTGCCCGCAGTTATGAGGCAGTGATAAAAGCAAGGGGCGGACCTCAGTCTGCCGGTTTGAAATGCCCTGCCACTCAAATAGCAGGAGGAGCCTCTCCAAGGCCATCGTTTGAACCCAGGAGATCAGAAGAAACCAATAACCAGTCAAGTCCAGATTTCTGCTACTACTGCAGAAGAAAGGGACACTTGTGGAAGGACTGTAGACGCGCAAAAGGCTTGTGTCTAATTTGTGGCGCATCCAACCACGGAATTGGGAACTGTCCTTGCAATAGCAACTCAACTCACACACCCACCAACTACCCGCAGCGGCCAGCTATCCAGGCTCCTGCACCTCGTTATACACTATCTGCTCCACCACCTGCACAGCCTACTTGCCAATTTCAACAAGCAGTGAGGGACATGCCTAGAGGGAAGAGAAAGAGGCCACAAAGACAAAATGTGCCTCCAACTAGGAGGAACGTGCCGAGACGCCAGGCTTACAATTTGGCAGCCGTAGAAGCTGATACGGTTGGTCAGTATAACCCTGGTAATTCTCTTCAACCTTTTTTCACACCCTTGTATCACTTTGTTATTTTTCACACACTCTCACCAAAAATTTCCTTGAATCTGTTACACTTTCCTTTTAAAAATTTCGAGGACGAAATTTTTATAAGGAGGGTAGAATGTAACAACCCTAATTTTTCTATACAATTTTTTTTCAAAAATCCATAAAGGAGTATTTTAGCCTGAGCACAAGATATAGGTAATTATTTTGTTTTTAATTACAAGCTACAAGAATGTAATAACTCCATTTTTAGTATACAAGAAATTACTTTAAATTTAATGTATACTGGGAGTATTTATTCTTGCTGCTATCATTTTAAGTAATTAAATACCACAATAATTACAAGAAGGAGCTTGTGGCTCATTGGTAATACCTTGCACTACTGAACCAAACCACCAGAGTTCAAATCCTATGCCCCACATTATTTTTATTATTATTTTGTTTTGATTTTTTTAGAATACCAACCTTTACACGTGTGTTTCTCACAAAATTCCTTCTACACATCAAAAAGTAAATATACCATAAATCCCCCCTCGAGATTCCCCGGCCCCCGACACCCCGACTCGGCCGGGTCGGCCGGCGGACCGGCCGACTCGGGCCGGCGCCGCTGGCCGGACTTGGCCGGACGACTAAGTCATCAACATAGGAAGTGAGCATCTTGACCTGGTCTTCCCCCCTGCATACACTAAATTCCTTGACCAGTTATAGAAAGCCCAATAAATCTCTTTTACTCCAAACTTTAATGATTTTTAATGATTTTTTAAATATATTTTTACATTTTTTAATTGAAAACCCTAACCCTATAAATACACCCCTACCCTCTACCCTCTCATCCTAGATTCCTAAGATCACTCTCTCAAAATCCCAAGAGAACTTTGGTACGTTGGAAAACGAGCGAAAGGCGAAGCGCTGACGAAATCGACGGCGAAATTCCGGTGATCGTGCTAGGACCTCTCAACGACGATTCGACGCACCGGCAAACCCTCTACTTCCCCCTCACTCTCTAGTGTTGTCCAAACCCGTAAGTCCCTCTTTCCTACCTTTCTTTTCTTCTTTATGACTTTACAAACCCGACGAAAATCGGAACAAACCGATTTCCGATTCGGTTTTCTATAAAATCTCACTTATCACCAATTCCATAATACTTAAACATCTTTATGTTGACTATTAATAATTTAACAAACAATTTGAACAAGTTTTCTCACATGAAATGATAGCTTTTGCAATATATCGTATTTTTGCACTTAAATACCATAATGTTTAGTTTTCACATTTAACCCTTTAACATTGCTATACTTTGAAGTAGATAACGAGGTAATGACCTACCTCCACACACACTCATATGCAAACATAACACGCTACCTTGAAAACTTAGAATACGATAAAACAAGATTTTACAATTAAATACCATTTTCTTAATAAAACCTTTTCTAAAAGTTTTAGGTTGCTACACTTTTAAAACAAATATCTTTTAATAGGAAAATACGATAAGTTGTGGACATCGATCGTTTATCTAAACCTGACTTTGTGATGTCTGGGCTAGGCAAGTGAGCAAAGGTAACTTTAAAAGGCCCGTCTCACGATTCGTGAGCGGATCCCTCCTTCCTCACTTGTATTTACCTGGCCACAATTGGCGGTGAAGAGGCGATTTGAGACTTCTAACAACTTGTTGTTTAGATCATTTAAAATTAGTCTAGTTGAAATAAGAAACCCTAAAACCTAAAATACGGAAAATCGACTTTTGCAAATAAATACATTTTACTTTAATAAAACCGTATTCTAAAGGTTTAGTATTTATAAATCTTTGCAAAGCGCCACTGCAACCCACCTTTGGGGAACCCGTTAGGGATAGTACGGTTTATCGTGCACCCTCGGCTTAGTAGTGCGAGATTCAGATCTCCGCATGGAGCATTCGGTCTCGAAACGTTTAAAATACGATATCTTAAGAAAATGATACTTTTATATAAAATATTTATTGAAATTATTTTTGTATAAATATATGTATATTATCATTAAGGGATCTATTTTGTTATAATATAAATATCCTACTTTTTCTAAAAATCACAAGACTAGATTTTTACATTAAAATACCATGAATTTCAAATAAATCAATATTACAGATAAATACCTTTATTTATGTAATTAGGATATTTTCACTGAGAAATATCACAAATAAAATTTACACTCATTATAACTATAAAGATGAATAATAAATACTTGGGGTGTATCTTGAAAACTATAGAAAAGTATTTTTACATAAAACCCCCTCAAGTTTTATAAATTACAATAAGGACTCTAACAATTATAGAACTTCGACTTACATTTCTTTTGGTCTGACTCGGGTTTGAGTCTGATTATTTCTGACTTGAATATGATTCAAGTCAATCTACATTCTTTAATATTCCAACTCAATGTGAACACATGAATCCCAGAATCCAGTTATCAATCTATACAACTTGACTGAATCAAACCATGGATATACATCCATTATTCCGTTATTCCATTTATCTGATTATGCAGTTACAATCGGTTTACCGATATCATGGTTTTGGTCGGTCATCCAACTTACACAATACAATACTACAATACAATCAAAACACTACGGGGTTTAAGGGGTAGATTGGTACGGAAGATGTTAAAAGTGGCACTAGACGGTCAGATTTAAGACACCTAACATGAATCCAATTGCCGTTGTTCCGGACCTTCTAACGGAGCCTTGTACTCTATATTCCGTTTGCCCTGGTCTCTAGCATATAGAGACCCCTCTCGTATACACTGGCATTCTTCTGTACCAAGCTACAAACAACAGCGTTAATACAACATTACAACAATACAATACAATATTAAAAGCTACTCTCTCTCTCTCCTACTCTTTGTCTAGTTCTCCCTTATCTTTGGGACTTACCGAGCGACATGTTCGCTGACGACATTCTATTTCATTCTTCTTTGAATGTCGTCAGGTGTTTTAGACCCAGCAGAGATCGAGCCAACCGGTGAAGACTTGGATCAGTTTCACGAAGACCCCGTGCTCTAGATATTGTACCTTGTTCTATTCAGTATTTTCATTTCCTGTTATGCCATTGTTTAGGTATCGCTTTTCATTCCAGTTGTATTTACTTTTCATGCATTGTACAAAAGAATATTATTAATAAAGTTGCTGTTATTTATATATCTCGTCTCTTGTGATTAACTTTTATATTGCTTAGATACGCTCAGCGTATTTTCTTCACAGTAAACACGTAGCGGACCTCGTCGCGTCCCCTTCGCCGTATACCGGGAAGCGGGGCGTGACAGGTTTTGTTGGTGGCCCATGCAGGTCGGAGCTGTATAGAACCATACTATGCAGTTCTGTTCTGCGTGAACAGCCTAAGCAATATAACACAAGAACCAGCAACTAAAACATTCTTTACAATTCATGTTTCTTGAATCTTACAAATTTCTATTCCTTGAATCTCATCATTTCGTGTATTTGAATCTGTCCTAACCCAAATTTTTCTTCAAGGTTATGAATTCCCCGAACAACACCAGCACCAACGTCAACAACACACCTCCAGCACTACCTCTCACACCAGCTGTTCCTGCGCCAACCACCGAGCAAACAGTGCTACTTGAGGCGATCCGCAGCCTTCTTGAGGGACATCAACAACTTCTGAACCGTCCTGAGACCAACGCACCGGGAGTAAAGCAATTCAGGGCTTTACATCCGAAGCAGTTCTCTGGAAAACGAAGCCCTCTTGAAGCGGAAGAATGGGCACAAAGCATAGAAGACGATCTGGCAGTAGCTCAAGTGCCAGACATCGCTTGGGTCCGTGTGGCAAAACTACAGCTCACGGACAATGCTCGCAACTGGTGGAAGGCGGAAGAAAGCCGTCTGGTACAGCCTATTGAATGGAAGACTTTTCGCGAGAAGTTCGACGCGAAATACTTTCCTGTGACTGCCAGGTTTGCCATGGAGCAGCAGTTCATTCATCTACAACAAGGTTCGATGTGGGACAAGTCAGTAGATGAGTATGACGCTGAATTCACCATGCTCAATCGGTAAGATATGTCACAGTATTTCAAATTTTTAATATCACATACTACACAGCTAACACAAGACCGTAACAGATTCGCGGCACACTTGATACCAACGGACGAGATCAGAGCCCGTCGCTTTCAACAACGTTTGGACACGGAGATTCAGGCTGCTCTAGCCACGAGAAAATTTCTGACTCATGAGGATGCTCTGGAAGCTGCCCGCAGTTATGAGGCAGTGATAAAAGCAGGGGGCAGACTTCAGTCTGCCGGTTTGAAACGCCCTGCCACTCAAATAGCAGGAGGAGCCTCTCCAAGGCCATCGTTTGAACAAAGGAGATCAGAAGAAACTAATAACCAGTCAAGTCCAGATTTCTGCTACTACTGCAGAAGAAAGGGACACTTGTGGAAGGACTGTAGACGCGCAAAAGGCTTGTGTCTAATTTGTGGCGCATCCAACCACGGAATTGGGAACTGTCTTTACAATAGCAACTCAACTCACCCACGCACCAACTACCCGCAGCGGCCAGCTATCCAGGCTCCTGCACCTCGTTATGCACTATCTGCTCCACCACCTGCCCAGCTTACTCGCCAATTTCAACAAGCAGTGAGGGACATGCCTAGAGGGCAGAGAAAGAGGCCCCAAAGGCAGAATGTGCCTCCAACTAGGAGGAACGTGCCGAGACGCCAGGCTTACAATTTGGCGGCCGTAGAAGCTGATATGGTTGGTCAGTATAACCCTGATAATTCTCTTCAACCTTTTTTCACACCCTTGTATCACTTTGTCGTTTTTCACACACTCTCACCAAAAATTTCCTTGAATCTGTTACACTTTCCTTTTACAAATTTCGAGGACGAAATTTGTATAAGGAGGGTAGAATGTAACAACCCTAATTTTTCTATACACTTTTCTATACAATTTTTTTTCAAAAATCCATAAAGGAGTATTTGTAACAACTCCAATTTGTATACCAAAAATTTACTTTAAATATAGTGTATACTTGGAGTATTAATGTTGCTAGAAA
The DNA here is from genome assembly GCA_030015575.1 of Agapanthus africanus. Classification (NCBI taxonomy): domain Eukaryota; kingdom Viridiplantae; phylum Streptophyta; class Magnoliopsida; order Asparagales; family Amaryllidaceae; genus Agapanthus; species Agapanthus africanus. Next base: position 24,924,068 of record JASDDO010000001.1, read on the forward strand.
CAATTTAAGTATCTAATTCCTTACAATAATTACAAGAAGAAACTTGTAGCTCATTGGTAATACCTTGCACTGCTGAACCAAGCTACCGGAGTTCAAATCCCATGCCCCACATTATTTTTTGTATTTATTTTGTTTTATTTCTTTTTGGAAGTCAACGGTAAAAAGGCCATAACTCCCAAAATATGTACTAGACAGCAAAAAGTAAAAATACCAAGTTGTTCCTCAGGAAAACCCCCAGCCATTGGACCCTTGACTCGGCCCGACTTGGCGCCGCCGGCCGGACTTGGCCGGACGACCGAGTCACCAACTGAGAAAAGTTGGCTCTTGACTTGGTCAACCCTCTTGCACACTTATTATACCTGGATCGGTTTTGATTTGGCCAATAAATCCCTTTTACTCATAGGTTTAATGATTTTTAATGAATTTTTAATATTTTTTTATATTTTCTTTTAATATTTTTTATCCTAACCCTAACCCTAGCCTAGCCCTATATAAAGACCCCTACCCTCTACCATTTCACCTCACCACTCTAAGTCTACTCTTCCAAATTCTCGAGAACTCGGTACGAAAAGCGAGAAGCGAAGCGCTGCCGAAATCGACGACGGATTCCGGCGACCGGATCAGAACCTTCGCGACGTTTTCGAAGAATCGACAACCACCACATCCCTTAGCTTCCTTAGCTTGTCCAAACCGTAAGTCCCACCTCTTCTATCTCTCTTTTCTATAAATGTAAAAATACGACTTTTTGGAACCCGACGGAAATCGGACAAACCGATTTCCGATTCGGTTTTTCTATAAATTTCCACTTGTCACCTAATACATAATACCCAAACTTATGTATGATGACTATTAATCACCTAGAAACCAATTTAAATAAAGTTACTCACATGAAATGATAGCTTCTTTACAATATCGTATTTTTTTCATAAAAATACCATAAAGTTTATTTTTCTTGTTCTAATAAGTTACCTCACTCCTAAATAGGTTTATCTTGATCACTAAACTTGTAGAAACCAATTTGAATGAAATTTCACACATAAAATGATAACGTTTTCGAATACCGTATTCTTGCACTATAATACCTTTAAGTTTAACATAGCATGTTTTACCTTTAAACTTCACCAAAACTTAAAATAAGTCACGAGGTATGACCTACCTCTACACACACTCAATATAACCCTAATTGATAAGTATCAAAACACAGAATACGAAATTACAGGACTTTTCACTAAAATACCCTAATCTTTATAACCTTTATTGAAAGCTTTCAGTTGTAAACATTTCTAAATAAAATCTTTTATAAAATGAAAGCACGATTGGTCATGGACATCGATCGTTTATCTAAACTGACTTTGTGGTGTCTAGGCTAGGCAAGTGAGCTTGGGTAACTTTAAAAGGTCCGTCTCACGATTCGTGAGCGGATCCCTCCCTCCTCACTTGTACTTACCTGGCCACAATTGGCGGTGAAGAGGCGATTTGAGGCTTCTAATGACTTATCGCTTAGACCTTAGAAATAGACTAGTTGGCTTAGGAAACCCTAACAACTAAAATACGGAAAACTATACTCTTTTGCAAATAAATACCTTATATTTATAAAACCGTTTTCCTAAATGAAAAGTATTTATAAAACCTAAGCAAAGTGCTACTACAACCCATCTTTGGGGAACCCGTTAGGGATAGTACGGTTTATCGTGCACCCGCGGGCTAGTAGTGCGAGATTCAGACCTCCGCAAGGAGCATTCGGTCTCGAAAGGTTTAAAATACGACATTTAAGAAAAATGTGATTTTTGAAAATAAAATATTCATTTAAAAATTATTCATGCGTTAATATATATATAATTATCATTTAAACATCTATTTTGTTATAATATAAAGTTTCCACTTTTTCCTAAAATTCCGAGATTTAAAAGTTACATTAAAATACCATGAATTTCAAATAAAATATTTAATACTTTTATTAGGATATATTCACTAGAATAACACAAATAAAATTCACATTTATTATAACAATAAAGACGATTATTAAATACTTGAGGTGTATTTTGAAAACTATACAAAAGTACTTTTTACATAAAATCCCTTCAAGTTTCACAAATTACAATAAGGCCCCTAACTAATATTGAACTTCAAATTTATCTTTCTTTTAGTCTGACTCGGGTTAGAGTCTGACTAATTTCTGACTTGAATATGATTCAATTCAATCTATATTCTTTTATATTCCAACACAACTTGAATACATGAATCCCTTAATCCAGTTAACAATATATTCTTTTTGACTGAATCAAACCATGGATATTCATCCATTATCCTGATATTCCATTTACCTGATTATACAGTTACAACATGCTTACTGATATCATGGTTTTGGTCAGTCACTCAATTTACATAATCCAATACTACAATACTGTTAAAACACTACGGGGTTTAAGGGGTAGATTGGTACGGAAGGTGTTAAAGGTGGCACGAGGTGGTCAGATTAAGACACCTAACCTGAATCCTATTGCTGTTGTACCGTGGCATAACGGTTCCTTGTACTTTCCTTTTGCCCTGATCTCTAGCATGTAGAGATCCCCCTCGTATACACTGGCATCCTTCTGTACCAAGCTACAAACAACAGCGTTAACTCAATATTCCATAATATTCAACAATGTAATACTTTAGAAAATATTGTTACTCTGTCATTCTCATTCTTCTTATTCTTTAGGACTTACCGAGCGACCTGTTCGCTGACGACATTCTATTTCTTTCTTCTTTGAATGTCGTCAGGTGCGTTGGACCAAGCTGAGATCAAGCCCACCGGTGAAGATTTGGAGCAGTTCCAAGAAGACCCAGAGCTCTAGATAATTGTACCTTTTTCTTTTCAGTATTTTTCATTTCTGTTATGCCACTGTTTAGGCATTGCTTTTTCATTCCAGATGTATTTTCATTTCATGCATTGTACAAAGAATGTTATTAATAAAAGTTGCTATTATTTCAATATCATTTGTCTCTTGTGATTATTTTATATTGCTTAGCTATGCTTAGCGTATGTACTTTTGAGTACATACGTAGCGGACCTCGTCTCGTCCACTTCGCCGTAAACTGGGAAGCGGGACGTGACAGGTTTTGTTGGTGGCCCATGCAGGTCAGAGCTGTATGAATCCCTGTCATGCAGTTCTGGTCTGCGTGAACAACCTAAGCAATATAACACAAGAACCAGCAACTAAAACATTCTTTACAATTCATGTTCTTTGAAACTTGCAAATCTCTATTCCTTGAATCTTATCATTTCATGTATTTGAATCTGTCCTAATCCAAATTTTTCTTCAGGGTTATGGATTCCCCGAACAACACCAGCACCAACGTTAACAACACCCCACCAGCACTACCTCCCACACCAGTTGTTCCGGCACCACCCACTGAGCAAACGATGTTATTCGATGCGATCCGCAATCTTCTCGAGGGACAGCAACAACTTCTGAGTCGTCCTGAGACAGATGCACCGGGAATAAAGCAATTCAGAGCTTTACACCCAAAGTAATTTTCGGGTAAAGGAAGCCCTCTCGAAGCGGAAGAATGGGCACAAAGCATCGAAGACGATCTGGCAGCAGCTCAAGTGCCAGACCATGCTTGGGTCCGTGTAGCGAAGCTACAACTCACGGATAACGCTCGCAATTGGTGGAAAGCGGAAGAAACCCGTCTAGCACAACCGATTGAATGGAAGACATTTTGCGAGAAGTTTGACGCGAAATATTTTCCTGTGACTGCCAGGTTCGCTATGGAGCAGCAGTTTATTCATCTACAGCAAGGATCAATGTGGGAGAAATCGGTGGATGAATACGATGCTGAGTTCACTATGTTGAGCCGATTCGCGGCACACCTGATACCGACGGACGAGATCAGAGCCCATCGTTTTCAGCAAGGTTTGGACACAGAGATCAAGGCTGCTCTAGCCACAGGAAAGTTTTTGACTCATGAAGAAGCCCTAGAAGCTGCCCGCAGTTATGAGGCAGTGATAAAGAGAGGGGCAGAGCTCAGTCTGCAGGAGTCAAGCGCCCTGCCAACCAGATAGCAGGTGGAGCCACGTCCAGACCATCTTTCATGCCGAGGCGACCCGGAGTACCAACTCATCGTCCTAGCCCAGCCTTTTGCACTTACTGCAAGAGAACTGGACATATGATGAAGGACTGCCGTCGAGCCAACCGCCTCTGCTTAGTTTGCGGTTCAACCACTCATGATATTGGATCTTGTCCCCAAAGACAGAACCCAGTTGCTGCACCAAGGCCAGTAAATACTTATCAGCAACGACCAGCTCTTCAGGCACCTGCTACCAGACTTGCACTGCCTGCACCACCTAGGGGACCACAAGCTGCACCACCTTCTCGACAGTTCCATCAAGCTCAAAGGAACGTTCAGAGGAATGCTCCTCAGGTCAGGAGGAATGTGCCGAAGTGCCAGGATTTCATGATGTCTGTGGAAGAAGCTGAGGCCACTGGCCAAGTCATCACTGGTAAATCTTCTTTCTCAAACTTATCTTTTAGTCTTGTTTACCTGCACACTTTCCCTATACCTAAAACCTATCCCATATACCTTAGGTACAGTCCTAGTAGCTTCACTACCTGCACTTGCACTGTTTGATACTGGAGCATCCCATTGCTTTATGTCGCAACGGTTTGTCCGAACCCATGCGATTCCAGTCTCACCGCTTGTATCCAGCTGGAACGTCAGTTCTGGAAATGGTGTTCTAAAGGCAACTATAGGATACAGCATGTGTCCAGTCGTCGTCTGCAGTCGAGAGTTTTATGCCGACTTCAAGGTACTGGACATACCAAACTTCGATGTGGTTCTAGGAATGGACTGGCTTGGAGCCTTTTATGCTACCATCGACTGTCGTCAAAGGAGGGTAGTATTTGAGATTCCCGATCATCCGGTCTTCTATTTCAAGAGTGGAGATCGTACACTAGAGCCAAGTACTTACAAAGCGAAGCCAAGGGAAGCAGTAGTTGCAGCAGCTCAGGCAGAGGAAGAATCAAGACCGGAGGTAGTTCGAGAGTTCGACGATGTATTCCCTGACGATATATCAGGTTTGCCTCCTGATCGAACTCTTGAATTCAGTATTGACTTAGTACCAGGAGCACAACCAGTGATCAAAGCACCGTATAGACTAAGTCCGGAAGGATTGAAAGAAGTTCGAACACAGTTGGACGAATTATTGGCGAAAGGATGGATTCGTCCCAGCACTTCAAGTTGGGGAGCACCTGTACTATTGGTGAAGAAGAAGGAAGGTTCATACAGAATGTGCATCGACTATAGGGCCTTGAACGAAGTTACTATAAAGAACAAATATCCACTTCCGCGCATCGACGATTTATTCGATCAGCTAAGTGGATCTTGTGTCTTCTCTAAACTAGATCTTCGTTCAGGTTATCATTAAGTGAAGGTCAAGGAAGCTGATATTCACAAAACAGCTTTCAGAACTCGCTATGGACATTACGAATTTCTAGTAATGCCATTTGGAGTAACCAATGCACCAGCAATCTTCATGAACCTTATGAACCAAGTTTTCCGGGAGTATTTAGACAGGTTCGTTGTCATCTTCATCGACGACATCCTGGTATATTCTAAGAACCGGAAAGAGCATGCGGAGCACTTACGAATTGTCCTGGAAACACTTCGACAACATAAGCTTTACGCCAAATACAGCAAGTGCGAGTTTTGGGTAAAACAAGTTGGTTTTCTTGGACACATCGTATCAAGAGAAGGGATTTCTGTGGATCCAGCAAAAGTTTCAACAGTCAGCGAATGGCCTACACCAAAATCAGTGAAGGATATTCGGAGTTTCTTGGGCTTAGCTGGATATTACAGAAGATTCATTGAAGGCTTTTCGAAGATAGCAACACCCCTGACCAAGCTCATACGAAAAGATGAAGAATTTGTGTGGTCAGAAACATGTGAGCAAGCTTTCGTAGAACTCAAATCAAGACTGACATCTGCACCTATTCTCGTCATACCGGATCAATCTGGAGGATTTGAAGTACATTGTGATGCATCCGGTAAGGGACTAGGATGTGTTCTACATCAGCACGGTAAGGTTGTGGCTTATGCTTCAAGACAACTGAAGGCTCATGAGCGCAATTATCCGACGCATGATCTGGAGTTGGCAGCCGTCATTTTTGCTCTCAAGATTTGGCGCCACTACTTACTTGGTGAACGAGTGAACATCTACACAGATCACAAGAGTCTGAAGTATGTGTTTACTCAGAAGGAGTTGAATATGCGGCAGAGAAGATGGTTAGAACTCATGGCGGACTTCGACATCAACTTGCAATATCATCCAGGAAAGGTAAACGTAGTACCTGATGCTCTTAGTCGCCAACCATTAGCAATGAATTTTACCGATCAGTGGAAGCTTCAGCAAGACCTACATCAGATGGAGATCGAACTAATCATGCCAGGTGATGTTTCAAATTTGATGAATCTGCAAGTTCAATCAAATATTGTCAATCAGATCAAAGCAGCTCAAGCCAGCGATGCTAAGTTGCAAAAGATCAGAGAACAAGTGGAGAATGGACTCAGAACAGATTTCATCATTCATGAAGACGGATCTTTGAGATACGGCAGCAGATTGTGTGTACCAAAGGGTCATGTTCGGGAAAAGTTAATGAAAGAAGCTCACAGCTCTCCCTATTCAGTACATCCTGGAGGTACCAAAATGTACAAAGATCTATGTCAGAATTATTGGTGGCATGAAATGAAGCGTGAAGTAGCCAGGAGTGTCGCAAAATGTTTGGTGTGTCAGCAGGTAAAGGCTGAACATCACAGGACAGCTGGACTACTTCAACCGTTACCAATTCCGGAATGGAAGTGGCAGCACATCACGATGGACTTTGTAACTGCTCTTCCTCGCAGCACAAAGGGTAACGATGCGATTTGGGTCATTGTGGATCGACTCACAAAGTCGTCTCACTTCATCCCATTTCGAGTTGGCCAATCAACTGAGACATTAGCGAAGAAGTACATGGAGGTAATAATCTAATTTAAGATTTAAACTCTTCATACTGTACTATCTCTGATACCCATGAACTCATACAGGAAATTGTGAGACTTCACGGAGTACCGGTCTGCATTGTCTCCGATCGTGACACCAGGTTCCGATCGCAATTTTGGCAAAGTCTGCAAGCTAGCTTGGGAACAAGTCTGAACTTCAGCACGGCTTATCATCCACAAACAGATGGTCAGTCGGAATGAACTATTCAGATCTTGGAGGATATGCTCAGAGCATGTATGCTCGACTTCAAAGGATCGTGGGAGGATCACCTGCATCTTGTGGAGTTTGCGTACAACAACAGCTACCAAGCAAGCATATGAATGGCACCTTTTGCAGCATTATATGGAAGGAAGTGTCGATCGCCATTAAGTTGGGACGACATCGGAGATAGAGAACTCCTTGGACCAGAGATGATAGTAGCGACCGTCGATGTGGTTCGTACTATCAGGGAAAGAATGCGCATAGCCCAAGATAGACAGAAACACTGGGCTGATGCGAAGAGACGACACTTGGAGTTCCAGCCAGGAGATCATGTATTTCTGAAAATCTCTCCGAACCGCGGAGTGATCAAATTTGGAAGACGGGGAAAGTTGAGTCCGAGATACATTGGACCGTTCGATATACTCGAACGAGTCGGTGAAGTGGCATATCGTTTAGCGCTTCCACCCTCACTGGAAGGAGTGCATAACGTGTTCCACATATCTCAATTCAGAAGGTATGTGAGTGACCCCAGCCATATACTTGATCATTCCGAACTCACGATACAACCCGATTTGTCTTGTGAGCAACAACCTGTGGAGATCCTGGACAGGAAAGTGAAGACACTTCGGAACAAAGAAGTTAATTTGGTCCGGGTAATGTGGAGGAAAGACACTCCAGGAGAATCCACCTGGGAAAGGGAGGATGAGATGCGTGCAAAATATCCGCACCTTTTTGTAAACTAGTCCTTAAATAAAAGTTGTAAATTTCGAGGACGAAATTTTTGTAAGGAGGGTAGATTGTAACAACTCCAATTTGTATACCAAAAATTTGCTTTAAATATAGTGTATACTTGGAGTATTAATGTTGCTGGAAACAATTTAAGTATCTAATTCCTTACAATAATTACAAGAAGAAACTTGTATCTCATTGGTAATACCTTGCACTGCTGAACCAAGCTACCGGAGTTCAAATCTCCTGCCCCACATTATTTTTTGTATTTATTTTGTTTTATTTTTTTTTGGAAGTCAACGGTAAAAAGGCCATAACTCCCAAAATATGTACTGGACAGCAAAAAGTAAAAATACCAAGTTGTTCCTCAGGAAACCCCCCAGCCATTGGACCCTTGACTCGGCCCGACTCGGCGCCGCCGGCCGGACTTGGCCGGACGGCCGAGTCACCAACTGAGAAAAGTTGGCTCTTGACTTGGTCAACCCTCTTGCACACTTATTATACCTGGATCGGTTTTGATTTGGCCAATAAATCCCTTTTACTCCTAGGTTTAATGATTTTTAATGAATTTTTAATGTTTTTTTATATTTTCTTTTAATATTTTTTATCCTAACCCTAACCCTAGGCTAGCCCTATATAAAAACCCCTACCCTCTACCATTTCAGCTCACCACTCTAAGTCTACTCTCCCAAATTCTCGAGAACTCGGTACGAAGAGCGAGAAGCGAAGCGCTGCCGAAATCGACGACGGATTCCGGCGACCGGATCAGAACCTTCGCGATGTTTTCGAAGAATCGACAACCACCACATCCCTTAGCTTTCTTAGCTTGTCCAAACCGTAAGTCCCACCTCTTCTATCTCTCTTTTCTATAAATGTAAAAATACGACTTTTTGGAACCCGACGGAAATCAGACAAACCGATTTCCGATTCGGTTTTTCTATAAATTTCCACTTGTCACCTAATACATAATACCCAAACTTATGTATGATGACTATTAATCACCTAGAAACCAATTTAAATAAAGTTACTCACATGAAATGATAGCTTCTTTACAATATCGTATTCTTTTCATAAAAATACCATAAAGTTTATTTTTCTTGTTCTAATAAATTACCTCACTCCTAAATAGGTTTATCTTGATCACTAAACTTGTAGAAACCAATTTGAATGAAATTTCACACATAAAATGATAACGTTTTCGAATACCGTATTCTTGCACTATAATACCTTTAAATTTAACATAGCATGTTTTACCTTTAAACTTCACCAAAACTTAAAATAAGTCACGAGGTAATGATCTATCTCTACACACACTCAATATAACCCTAATTGATAAGTATCAAAACACAGAATACGAAATTACAGGACTTTTCACTAAAATACCCTAATCTTTATAACCTTTATTGAAAGCTTTCAGTTGTAAACATTTCTAAATAAAATCTTTTATAAAATGAAAGCACGATTGGTCATGGACATCGATCGTTTATCTAAACTGACTTTGTGGTGTCTAGGCTAGGCAAGTGAGCTTGGGTAACTTTAAAAGGCCCGTCTCACGATTCGTGAGCGGATCCCTTCCTCCTCACTTGTACTTACCTGGCCACAATTGGCGGTGAAGAGGCGATTTAAGACTTCTAATGACTTATCGTTTAGACCTTAGAAATAGACTAGTTGGCTTAGGAAACCCTAACAACTAAAATACGGAAAACTATACTCTTTTGCAAATAAATACCTTATATTTATAAAACCGTTTTCCTAAATGAAAAGTATTTATAAAACCTAAGCAAAGTGCCGCTATAACCCACCTTTGGGGAACCCGTTAGGGATAGTACGGTTCATCGTGCACCCGCGGGCTAGTAGTGCGAGATTCAGACCTCCGCAAGGAGCATTCGGTCTCGAAAGGTTTAAAATACGACATTTAAGAAAAATGTGATTTTTGAAAATAAAATATTCATTTAAAAATTATTCATGCGTTAATATATATATAATTATCATTTAAACACCTATTTTGTTATAATATAAAGTTTCCACTTTTTTCTAAAATTCCGAGATTTAAAAGTTACATTAAAATACCATGAATTTCAAATAAAATATTTAATACTTTTATTAGGATATATTCACTAGAATAACACAAATAAAATTCACATTTATTATAACAATAAAGACGATTATTAAATACTTGAGGTGTATTTTGAAAACTATACAAAAGTACTTTTTACATAAAACCCCCTCAAGTTTCACAAATTACAATAAGGCCCCTAACTAATATTGAACTTCAAATTTATCTTTCTTTTAGTCTGACTCGGGTTAGAGTCTGACTAATTTCTGACTTGAATATGATTCAAGTCAATCTATATTCTTTTATATTCCAACACAATTTGAATACATGAATCCCTGAATCCAGTTAACAATATATTCTTTTTGACTGAATCAAACCATGGATATTCATCCATTATCCTGATATTCCATTTACCTGATTATACAGTTACAAAATGCTTACTAATATCATGGTTTTGGTCAGTCACTCAATTTACATAATCCAATACTACAATACTATTAAAACACTACGGGGTTTAAGGGGTAGATCGGTACGGAAGGTGTTAAAGGTGGCACGAGGTAGTCAGATTAAGACACCTAACCTGAATCCTATTGCTGTTGTACCGTGGCATAACGGTTCCTTGTACTTTCCTTTTGCCCTGATCTCTAGCATATAGAGATCCCCATCGTATACACTGGCATCCTTCTGTACCAAGCTACAAACAACAGCGTTAACTCAATATTCCATAATATTCAACAATGTAATACTTTAGAAAATATTGTTACTCTGTCATTCTCATTCTTTTTATTCTTTGGGACTTACCGAGCGACCTGTTCGCTAACGACATTCTATTTCTTTCTTCTTTGAATGTCGTCAGGTGCTTTGGACCAAGCTGAGATCGAGCCCACCGGTGAAGATTTGGAGCAGTTCCAAGAAGACCCAGAGCTCTAGATAATTGTACCTTGTTCTTTCCAGTATTTTTCATTTCTGTTATGCCACTGTTTAGGCATTGCTTTTTCATTCCAGTTGTATTTTCATTTCATGCATTGTACAAAGAATGTTATTAATAAAAGTTGCTGTTATTTCAATATCATTTGTCTCTTGTGATTATTTTATATTGCTTAGCTACGCTTAGCGTATGTACTTCTGAGTACATACGTAGCGGACCTCGTCGCGTCCACTTCGCCGTACACTGGGAAGCGGAGCGTGACAGTATTTTAGCCTGAGCACAAGATATAGGTAATTATTTTGTTTTTAATTACAAACTATAAGAATGTAATAACTCCATTTTTAGTATACAAGAAATTACTTTAAATTTAATGTATACTAGGAGTATTTATTCTTGCCGCTATCATTTTAAGTAATTAAATACCACAATAATTACAAGAAGGAGCTTGTGGCTCATTGGTAATACCCTGCACTGCTGAACCAAGACACCAGAGTTCAAATCCTATGCCCCATATTATTTTTATTATTATTTTGTTTTGATTTTTTTAGAATACCAACCTTTACACGTGCGTTTCTCACAAAATTCCTTCTACACATAAAAAAGTAAATATACCATAAATCCCCTCTCGAGATTCCCCGGCCCCCGACACCCCGACTCGGCCGGCGGACAGGCCGACTCGGGCCGGCGCCGCCGGCCGGACTTGGCCGGACGGCCGAGTCGTCAACATAGGAAGTGAGCATCTTGACCTGGTCTTCCGCCCTGCATACACTAAATTCCTTGACCGGTTACAGAAAACCCAATAAATCTCTTTTACTCCAAAATTTAATGATTTTTAATGATTTTTTGTATATTTTTACATTTTTTTTAATTGAAAACCCTAACCCTAGCCTAACCCTATAAATACACCCCCTACTCTCTACCCTCTCATCCTAAATTCCTATGACCACTCTCTCAAAATCCCAAGAGAACTTTGGTACGTTGGAAAACGAGCGAAAGGCGAAGCGCTGACGAAATCGACGGCGAAATTCCGGTGATCGTGCTAGGACCTCTCAACGACGATTCGACGCACCGGCAAACCCTCTACTTCCCCCTCACTCTCTAGTGTTGTCCAAACCCGTATGTCCCTCTTTCATACCTTTCTTTTCTTTCATAAAAATACGACTTTACAAACCCGACGGAAATCGGAACAAACCGATTTCCGATTCGGTTTTCTATAAAATCTCACTTATCACCAATTCCATAATGCTTAAACATCTTTATGTTGACTATTAATCATTTAACAAACAATTTGAACATGTTTTCTCATATGAAATGATAGCTTTTGCAATATATCGTATTTTTGCACTTAAATACCATAATGTTTAGTTTTCACATTTAACCCTTTAACATTGCTATACCTTGAAGTAGATCACGAGGTAATGACCTACCTCCACACACACTCATATGCAAACATAACACTCTACCCTGAAAACTTAGAATACGATAAAACAAGATTTTACAATTAAATACCATTTTCTTAATAAAACATTTTCTAAAAGTTTTAGGTTGCTACACTTTTAAAACAAATATCTTTTAATAGGAAAATACGATAAGTTGTGAACATCGATCGTTTATCCAAACCTGACTTTGTGGTGTTTAGGCTAGGCAAGTGGGCAAAGGTAACTTTAAAAGGCCCGTCTCACGATTCGTGAGCGGATCCCTCCTTCCTCACTTGTACTTACCTGACCACAATTGGCGGTGAAGAGGCGATTTGAGACTTCTAACAACTTGTTGTTTAGATCATTTAAAATTAGTCTAGTTGAAATAAGAAACCCTAAAACCTAAAATACGGAAAATCGACTTTTGCAAATAAATACCTTTTACTTTAATAAAACCGTATTCTAAAGGTTTAGTATTTATAAATCTTTGCAAAGCGCCACTAAAACCCACTTTTGGGGAACCCGTTAAGGATAGTACGGTTTATCGTGCACCCTCGGCTTAGTAGTGCGAGATTCAGACCTCCGCAAGGAGCATTCGGTCTCGAAAGGTTTAAAATACGATATCTTAACAAAATGATATTTTTATATAAAATATTTATTGAAATTATTTTTGTATAAATATATGTATATTATCATTAAGGGATCTATTTTGTTATAATATAAATATTCTAATTTTTCTAAAAATCACAAGACTAGATTTTTACATTAAAATACCATTAATTTCAAATAAATCAATATTACAGATAAATACCTTTATTTATGTAATTAGGATATTTTCACTGAGAAATATCACAAATAAAATTTACACTCATTATAACTATAAAGATGAATAATAAATACTTGGGGTGTATCTTGAAAACTATACACAAGTATTTTTACATAAAACCCCCTCAAGTTTTATAAATTACAATAAGGACCCTAACAATTATATAACTTCGACTTACATTTCTTTTGGTCTGACTCGGGTTTGAGTCTGATTATTTCTGACTTGAATATGATTCAAGTCAATCGACATTCTTTAATATTCCAACTCAATGTGAACACATGAATCCCAGAATCCAGTTATCAAATACAACTTGACTGAATCAAACCATGGATATACATCCATTATTCCGTTATTCTATTTACCTGATTATGCAGTTACAATCGGTTTACTGATATCATGGTTTTGGTCGGTCATCCAACTTACACAATACAATACTACAATACAATCAAAACACTACGGGGTTTAAGGGGTAGATTGGTACGGAAGATGTTAAAAGTGGCATGAGACGGTCAGATTTAAGACACCTAACATGAATCCAATTGCCGTTGTTCCGGGCCTTCTAACGGAGCCTTGTACTCTATATTCCGTTTGCCCTGGTCTCTAGCATATAGAGACCCCTCTCGTATACACTGGCATTCTTCTGTACCAAGCTACAAACAACAGCGTTAATACAACATTACAACAATACAATACAACATTAAAAACTACTCTCTCTCTCCTACTCTTTGTTTAGTTCTCCCTTATCTTTGGGACTTACCGAGCGACATGTTCGCTGACGACATTCTATTTCATTCTTCTTTGAATGTCGTCAGGTGTTTTGGACCCAGCAGAGATCGAGCCCACCGGTGAAGACTTGGATCAGTTTCACGAAGACCCCGAGCTCTAGATATTGTACCTTGTTCTATTCAGTATTTTCATTTCCTGTTATGCCATTATTTAGGCATCGCTTTTCATTCCAGTTGTATTTACTTTTCATGCATTGTACAAAATAATGCTATTAATAAATTTGCTGTTATTTATATATCTCTTGTCTCTTGTGATTTACTTTTATATTGCTTGGATACGCTCAGCGTATTTTCTTCACAGTAAACACGTAGCGGACCTCGTCGCGTCCCCTTTGCCGTATACCGGGAAGCGGGGCGTGATACTTAGATAGGCAAGCACCAATATCTCCGGCTCCCTGAGGCTCAAGAGACTGGTCCCGCTTAAACCTATATTTACTAGGGTCCTTAGGATAATTTATAGAACTTGAGGGGGTTTTATGTAAAAATAATTTGTATACTTTTCAAAATACACCCCAAGTATTTATTTATCATCTTTACAGTTTTCATAGTTGTAGATTTTATATTCGCAACATTTCTAGTGAATAAACATATTTTTCATAACACATGGTATTTAATTGTAATATTGAACTTGTATGGAATTCATGGTATTTTAATGTAATGTGATTCTTGTAATTTTAGAAAAAAATTGGAATATTTATATTATCACAAAATAGATATTTTAATGATATATACATACATATATATATATAAATAATTTTAATATATATTATATTTCTAGAAATCTCATTTTCTTAAGATATTCGTATTTTAAATCTTCGTGACCTAATGCTCCATGCGGAGGTCTGAATCTCGCACTACTAAGCCCGAGGATGTGCGATAATCTGCATCATCCCGAACGGGTTTCCCAAAATGGGCTGTAGCGGCGCTTTGCAAAGATTTGTAATAAATACGTATCTTTTAGAAAACGGTTTTAATAGTAAATGGTATTTATTTGAAAGGTTTCGTTTTCCCGTATTCTATGTTCCCGAAAAATATTGTGCTATGTTGCATATGAGTGTTGTGAGGAGGTAGGTCATTAACTCGTGATTTACTTAATATAGCATGATTGTGATGTTTTAATGTCGAAATAAAACTATATGGTATTATAGTGAAAAAGTACGATAAAAATTGAAATAGAAATCCTTTTTGATATGGAACTTGTTCAATATGACTTGTTAATGTTTAATAGTCAACATGTAATGGTTTTATATGTTTGTATTTAAGAAAAAGTTGAATTTTTAGAAAGAACCGAATCGGAAGTCGGATTAACTCCGATTCCGTCGGGTTTTGGAAATACGTATTTTTAGAATAGCAAAGCGAAGAGGGAGAAGGGACTTATGGGTTTTTGGTTTAGAGGAGAGGAAGAGAGAGTGGACGTAGGTTCCGGTGCATCGTTTCGTCGCCGGGAGCTTCTAAGGTCGTCGTCGGAAAATCGCCGGAGGTTCGCCCTTCGCTAACTCCAAAATACACTAAATTTCTAGGGATTTCTTGAGAGTTTTGATCAGAATTTTGGAGTGAGGGGTGTGTGTTTAGGGGTTGTATTTATAAGGTAAGGCTTGGGTTTAGGGTAGGTGAAAGGGTGTAAAAAAAAATGTATTAAATTGTAATAAAATGTATTAAAAATGGAGTAATTAGGGTCTTAAAGGGGCTCTGTTACTGGGTAGCCTATTTAAAGTATACAGGGGTGCAGGGGAGGTGAAGAGGCCCAACTTTCATGTTGGGGACTCGGCGGTCCGACCGAGTCCGGCCGGCGGCTGCGGCGGCCCGAGTCGGCCGAGTCCGGGGTGCGTTGGGTCCCTCGTCGCTTCATTTACCCCCTGGGCCAGTTTGTTTTATTAGTGTAGTGGTTTTTTTTACGAGTTATGCACGTGTAAACCCTTGGACTTCTAAAAGTTTAAAAAGAAAATAATATTAAAAATAATGTGGGGTATGGGATTTGAACTCTGGTGCTTTGGTTCAGCATTGCAAGGTCTTACCAATGAGCTACAAGCTCCTTCTTGCTATTAAAAAGCAAAACAAATTTATAACTTGTGCTCAGGCAAAAATACCCCTTTATGTATTTTTTTGAAAAATTGTACAGAAAGTTTAGGGTTGTTACACCCACCAAATAAGTACCATGAACAGTACAAATCCAAGCTAAATTCTTTTTTGTTAGGATTCATGGATCTTGGTTTTGGAGTGGAACCCGCACTAAAAACAAAAGAATCCTACAAATCCAAATCTTGGAACCAAACATAAAATTCATGAATCCAGGATTATTTTTTAAGGATTCCACGATCCAAATTTCGCAATCTTGCAACCAAACAGCCCCCGAGGGGTGTCCTTTGTGTTACAGGTCCATCGGTCAGTGTGTATTCGTTATGTTTCTGCATCTGATATTAATGTTTGATTTCATTGGGGATATTTTTTTCAATATTCATCGGTCTTTATTTGACTTTTATAAGATACAGTTAGTAATTTCCAAACTCTCTCTGAGGATGATAGGGATTCCCTTGCCCAGCTTTTGCAATTTATTTCCATGTGTTCTATTGGTCCTGCTATCAAGGATAATCTAAGGTGGTTTAGAAACAATACATGTATTTTCACTGTTAAGTTAGCATACAATATTTGTAATTCTTCTGCTCGGCGTTTCTTATACTATAAAGCTATTTGGTGTCATGCTATTAAATTTTTTGCATGGTTGCTAGCTAATAATAGAATTTTAACTAAGAATAATTTGATAAAAAAAAGGCTGGTATCGTAATGATGCTTGTGTTTTTAATAACTGCATGATTGAATCTTCTAACTATTTATTTTTTGAGTGTAAAATAGCTAAAAGGGTTTAGAGAGACATAATTCCAACTATCAAGGTACATTCCATTCCTGATTTCTTCACCGAGGCTATAACCATTTGGAGAGAGGCCAATATTCATAAAAACCTTGATCATCTATGGCTTCTTTACTTATACTCTATTTGTTGGAATAGTTGGCTAGTTAGAAACAATAGAATTTTTAATGACATTCATGCTGCTCATGGTCAACTTCTGAATACTGCCATTTACCATTTTTTACCTGGGTTGGGGGCATGCCCAACAAAACTAAAGATGCTGCTGTTAATACCATCAAGTTTAGTAATATCAAAGATTTATATAAGGGTGAGGTTAGCAGCTTGCTGCATAGAAGTGATCACGTGTTTTTGAAGATTTTTCCGAATTGAAGAGTGATGTGTTTCGGGAAGCACAGAGAGCTCAGTCCGCGATGCATTGGTCCGTTCAACATCCTAAAACGAGTCAGTGAAATTGCTTACCACTTGACCTTACCACCGTCCTTGGAGGGTGTACACAACATCTTCCACATCCCGCAGCGGCGAAAGTATGTCGGTGACCTTGATCGCGTTGTGGATCATTCAGAGATCACCGTGGGTGCCGACCTAACCTATGAGCAACAGTCGATTGAGATCCTATACCAAAAAGAGAAGACTCTAATGAACAAGATAGTTCAGCTCGTTAAGATGATGTGGAGGAAAGACTCTCCAGGCAAGTCCATCTAAGAGAGAGAAGACGAGATGAGAGAACCACCCTGTAATTTCGATAACGAAATTATTTTAAGCAGGGTAGATTGTAACGACTATATTTGTATATACTTTAATAAAAAGCCTTTTTATTTTAATGTCGATAATATATTTTAGTATTGTTTTTGATGGAAAAGGTCAGCTGTTTTATATTTAAAACCATTCAATATAATTTTGTAAATTTTTAAGAATTTAATTTTAATTTTTGGAAAGGAAAAAAGATTTATGAAATATATTTAAGAGAAGAAAAAGAATTGCAGTGAAAAAAATAATTTGTTAGAATATTTTTGGGAAAATAATTTATCAGTATTTTAAAATGGAGAAAATAAATTTTAATTATTTTTAGAAAATTTAGTTGGATTTTTAAAGATTTTAAAGAATTTATTTGAAAAGAATAAATTTAATATTGCCATGACATACACTAGTTATCTTATTTGACCATACCAGTTTATTTAGTGATTATTAGGCAATAAATAATTATATTCTCATAATTATAGCATATACTATTTGGAGCATTTATTCCATCAATTACAATGTCTTAAATAACTTGTAATTAACTGAGCAATTATGTAAGATTAAATGATGGTACTATGAGTATTAATTACAAATGTTTCTTATTTTGCATCATCTTCCCTATAAATAGCCCCCACCCTTTCACATATTCCTCACAATTCTGGCGCTCAAATAATTCCAAAAAAATTCCTGTGCGATCATCTCTTAATGATCTACGCAAAGGTGCCGGTGTCGGGTGCTAGAAAATTCCAAGATGGGAGTACGATTCGTTACGAGTCGTTAGTTCGTGTCGGCAAATCTTCGTAAAAAGGTAGGATTCAACTCCCCCCTCTCGATCTTGTCATATATTCTTGCATGCTTAATCTATTCCCTTGCTTTGTCAACTCCAAAACTTTAATACGAACTTACAGATTAGCGTTAATCTAGTCCTATATCAGCAAAAACGTTTAACTGCCATTTTGTTGCTTTTGTTTAAACTTACATATCTAATGAAACTTTTGCACACAATTTTAGTCATGGGGTAACGACCTATCCCCATTTCACCAACTTTTTGTGAATCCTACCCACGCCATTATGTTGCCCATTTATATTTTGATCAAATGCCCGTTATAAGCCGGAATGCTGCCGAATTCAAAATAAACCTTTTTTCGTTAAAATACCTTACTATATTGTTTCATTTAAAAGCTATTATACACCCCTTTCAATAAAATACTCTAAAGTTTCCCAAAACCTGTATTTTCACTAAAATACCCCAAGTTTACTAAAACCTATAGTTTCATATAAATACCCTAATGTTACCAAATCTTGTATTTCCAAAAGAAATGGCTCGATTTTACCTAAAGTCGTATTTTTAAAATAAAACCTTAACTTTTACAAATCACTTTAATATTAATACCGTAAACTTTGAAAAACCCTACTTCAATAAAATAATATATACTTTCCTAAACTTAATATTTCTCTTAAATACCATTGCTTTCCCAGAACAATATTTTCATAATAATACTATGAACTTTTATTAAAACCCTGGTTTCCTAAAAAGACCTTATACTTACCTAATTCACCAGTACTTGTAAACCCTACACAACTTGAATGCGACTCTAGATTGAATACAAGGAGCTCCATATGACATGTTATCCTATATGGTTAGGGTTAACGCGTGAACCGAGGCATGGTGTTTTATGAAGATTCCGATATACGGATGTCCATTATTACTATTGAGAATCCCAATATACAGATGACTTTTATTACTATTGAAAATTCTGATATACGGATGACCTTGATTTGGAAAGTGAACACCCATGTTCCGTGCCTAGTAGAGCTGTATGCTAACGCCTATCTGTATCCATAAACAACTAAACAAGACCGGTGTGGGATGGTTTGGGATATGTAAGGCTGTATTAAGGGTCTTGGATTCCCCTTCTAGTTAACCGTGGTTCCGGAGGTGAAAGGAACGCTGTTTATTCCTGACTGGTATTGTTCTGTGGCCCCAACGGAATAATCTCGAGAACCCGGTACTCTTACCTAACCAAACTAAAACTTACACAACACTTAGTTGATATTTGTCATCCTTTCTGTCACGTCCCGCTTCCCAGTATATGGTAAGGAGACGTGACTAGGCCCGCGACGTATTTACTTAGAAGTAAACACGCTAAGCTTAAATAAGTAATATAATATAAATACACACAAGAATGACATGCGATGTAAATGAACGGGTGTTAGTTATATGTATGCCCTAGAGGCCATTACTGTACATACGTTGTATATTGTAGTAGATGCTTGGACATGTATAGGGAGAACTTTCTTGCTCGACATGATAGTATGCTATCTGGTTACTCTTTATCTTAACATGTACTCTGATTGTCTCAATGTCACATGTTGATAAAGCCCTTAGGATGAGTACTTGACTGCCATTACTATGATGCAAATCATACTAGTGGGGACAGAGTAGTCGCCAAGTACAT
This sequence comes from Agapanthus africanus, assembly GCA_030015575.1. Classification (NCBI taxonomy): domain Eukaryota; kingdom Viridiplantae; phylum Streptophyta; class Magnoliopsida; order Asparagales; family Amaryllidaceae; genus Agapanthus; species Agapanthus africanus. The sequence goes on from JASDDO010000001.1 coordinate 24,944,101, forward strand.
CCTTCAAATGTTCCTAGTCGTGGGAGTACCGAGACAGGGCATCGATACTCCAGAGTAGACTAGCGTATGAGCTTCTTGACCCATATGATGGGCGATGGATGATCTCATATCCATTTGTGTTTGACACCAGAGAAGGTATACGGGTGCTCAGTGGAGACAGGGTACACTGGACGGACTCGCCGAGAACTCCCAGATGGTATTATACCTCACGTCAGATGGCAGTTCTCTGGTGACACTGGTGTTTCCCCCAATCAGAACGAAACTCTATTTCTAAGACTGAAAAGTAAAGCACTGCTTCATAAAAGAGACTGAACACCAAAGGCAATTTATCCTTGCAAGAATCACATGCACCTAATAATAGCAAATTAAAGCATACGATGCACAAGTATAACGGAGAGCTAAAATAAAAGAACACTTAACAGATAATAAAATACTTAATTAAAACATTTATTTATTATTACATTTAAAAAAGATCACCAAATATGGGATCGGAAAGACAAGGGTTCGCAAAGATAAGGAGAAAATTCTCCAGTTCCCTTTCTGTCTTCTCCACCACGTTGAAGCGGCGGTCCTCCCGAGAAGTAGACGCCTAACGATCATCGCCACACTCGTCAGAAAAGGTGGCGATGACAACCCGGCAAGCCCGTATATGGCTCAGCAAGTGGAAAGAACAGTCCCTCAGGGCTTTGGTGATCAAGTGCGCTTCAAAGAAGCACTCGATCTTATCCTCAGCGGCGTCAAGCATTGCCGAGGACATCTCTACTGGAGGAGGGGGAAGATCGGCGAGCACCGAGGCAAGGATCATCCGGGGCCAAATGGAGTGCGGAGGAAGAGGAGACCCCACGCGAGTCAAAAGCTCGTACATTGCAGTATCGCACCGCTCGTCCATAAAAGAAGGGTCCACCAGGCGCGCAGCAAAACGGGGAACGATGTCCCGAATCGGCACTTCCCATGGTTGTCGGCGAGCATGAGGGCGGTTGCAAGCCATAATCGAAGAAGTTCTCTGAAGATGAGAAAAGAAAAGGCTCGGCCTTGAGTTATATAGAGACCCAAGCACAGAGAATTCTGTGCACAACGGAATTATTTCCAAGACCCGGAAAATGAAATTTTTGGGAAGATGAAAAGACATCTCAAGTGAAGCAACGCTTCCGATTCGCCCAATCAGAGCAAAGCTCTACTTTGAAAATCTAAATTTTAATAAATGAAGCAACGCTTCGGATTCTTTGCACTGGGCGCAATGCGCCACGTGTCAGGCGCAGATGCATCAGCACAGCGCCCGAGGCAGTGTGTCCAATCAGAGCAAGGCTCTTTAATAAAAAGCAAAGGAAGCGACGCTTCAGGTGCGCAAGCGTTGCGCTGCGTGAGCTGCGCAAGCGCTGCGCTGCACGACACGTGTCTGCGCAGTTGCGCATGCACAGCTGCGCAAGCGCTGCGCTGCGCGACACGTGTCACGTGCTAGGGCATTTGCGCCAAACAGAATCAAGATTCTAAAGAAATCTTTCTGTTATTGTTAAAACAAGAAGATTTTCTTCTATAAAACAGAAGCCCTTGGATCAAAGATCCAACGGTGGGGAAAATTCCCCAAATCAGTCAAAGAAAGATCTCTTTAACAAATTTATGAGCACTATAAAAAGGACCCTAGACCTCAATTCAATCATCAACATTTTTGGGGAGAAATCAAGAACTTCAAACAGAGAGAACTCTGAAGAATTAGAGAGAATTTCTCAAGGAAAAAAAAGGTAAAAACCTTTAGAAAAAGAGAAAATTCTCTTAAAAACAGATCATTGATCTAAGAACAAGATCAATGATCTTCAAGAAAAGAGAAAAATAAACAATAACAGTGCCTTGCACTTTTTATGAACCACTGGTTCTTTGAAAACTTGTTTTCTTTGATCTAAAATTGATCCAAAAGAATAAGAATAGTGCCCAGCACTTGCCAAAACTGCGCTATTGCGCAAGCCGCCAGAAAGCGCCACGTGTCAGCAGTGCAACAGAGCAGCGCACTGACGCAGCGCACTGTACTGTTGCGCTTGCGCTCATAAAAGCGTGACACGTGTCACTTTCACATGCGCTTGCGCTCTTTAATTTGCGCAAAGCGCCTGACAAGCCATGTGGGGCACCGTCAGAGTATTTAATGCTCTGCATTATTAAGAAAAGGGACAGAGCCCAATTAAAAGGCCTAACAGGCCTAATCAAAAATGCTATGCATTTCAACAAGGGCAGAGTCCAAGCAAAACAGATGCTCTGCATCATTTATAAAAGGGCAGAGCCTAACCAAAACAAAGAAAAATAATGAAGTAAAGGGGCAAGGCCCTAGCACAGGTCCAATAGGCCAAAGACAAAAGAATCTTGAAACTGGACTTAGCCCAATCATGGCCGTAAGTCCTCAAATTAAATTGACTGAGCAAGATTGCTCTCTTAAATCAATTTACCTCCGGTTCGAGGGTACATTTCCGAACTCCTCTGGCACCTATCGTTGTAATCCTTCAACGACGTCAGAGAGGTGACGGGTCCCGACGACCGTACGTTAATACGGACTGCGGGGTCCTTAAACTCATGGACCGAAACGTCCTTAAACTAATATTGGACCGAAACGTCCTTAAACTAATAATGGACCGAAACGTCATTAAACTAGTATTGGACCGAAACGTCCTTAAACTAATGGTGGACCACCACGTCCCTAAACTGGAACATGGACCACCATGTCCCTAAACTGGAACAATAGAGCCTCCAAATGCACTTTTGCCGGATCTAAACGGTCCCGTTTAAGTTGATCTTAGTCCCAAATACGGCTAACGTATCCTTAAACATTTAAATGGACTATAAAACTCTAAATTGACTTTGGTTCAAGGGTACATCTCTGAACTCCTCTGACACCTATCGTTGTAATCCTTCAACGACGTCAGAGAGGTGATGAGTCCTAACGGCCATATATTAAACGGATCACCACGTTAAGTTGATCTTAGTCTCAAACAGGACTAACGTATCCTTAACGAACGTTTAAGTTGATCTTAGCCTCAATACGGCTAACGCATCCTTAAATTAAAAACACCAAACCCAAATCTAAGTAAATACGGATTTGGACTAATCCACGTCCTACGGGCGACGGCATTACTCAGTCTCCGTATACAATCCACGGGCAACCACAAACAAAACAAACACACACGACACGAAGTAAAATTCTGGAGAAGGATAAAGTTGTTACCGCGATGCGGTAGCGTAATTAACTGCAGGGGCTTGCGCCTGCAGAGAAGAGCGTCCCCATAATCAAAAACCCCTCAAGCGAGGGGGAATCTGACGAAATCTGCTATATCGGCCGCATCCGTCTAAACCTCCGATACACGGTGCCATAAATCAACTTGGCATCTTCGGAGAGGTGGACGGATAAAACCAAATAGCATCTGCCGCGAACCTCAGCGTCAGGACTTCGCAGTCTTGTGCGCCGTCTTTCGGAGGGGAACAACTGGTACAGGTTAGTCTATAGACCCGAGAGCGTCATAGAGTCTTGTGTGATTCCCACTGTACTTTGATTTCCATCATACCACATCCAAGAGGGTGTGCAAAAAGGTGGCTTTTGGGTACAGACCCGAATCACATGGAGGCAATGAGCGATAGGAGGGGTTTCGTCTCTCCCGGTATAGGGAGTTGATGTTGCGCTGTGTTCGATTGGCTATAACTGGAAATCCTTGGCCAGGGTTGCTGAGATTTACTGGTAAGTGTTATTAGTAGTTTCTCGAACTGTTATGGACCTCATATCGACACGACTTATCAAGTTACTGAGGTCTGACGTTTACCACCCCTAGGTGATGTTTCCCCCAATCAGAGCAAGGCTCTGTTTGAATTCAAATTTTGAAGCAACGCTTCAAATCCCGTGCGCTGCGCGCAACGCGCCACGTGTCAGAAGTTGATACGTCAACGCAACGTCCGTGGCAGTGCGTCCAATCAGAGCAGGGCTTTTTTAAAAACAAAAAGTAAAAGAAAGCAACGGTCAGTTGCGCAAGCGCTGCGCTGCGCAAGCGCTGCGCTGCGCGACACGTGTCTGCGCAGTCGCACAAGCGCCGTGTTAGTGTACATGCCCTAGAGGCCATTACTGTATCATACTGGTTTGTATATTACTTAATGGAAGCTTTGGATATTCACCTTGTATATACAATCTTGCTCAAAATAGTAGTATGCTACTTGGTTTGTTTCTACTTCAATGTGTACATGTGTTTATTTTATCATATCACCTATACGTATTAGTGGAGCCCTTAGGATCTTTGCTTGATTACCAGCGTTGTGATGGCAGTCACACTAGTGGGGGCTGGGTAATCTATAAGCACATCCTTATACAGGTCCCTAGTCGCAGGACTATCGAGACAGGGCATCGATACTCCGGAGTAGGCTGGCGCATGCACTTCTCATCCCAGTGTAAGAGACGGTCTGTCCCACAGCCGTCAGTACGTCGTACTTGAGATAGTATGCGGGTGCTCGTTAGGTTACGAGTACACTGGACAGGACTCGTCGGGAACTGACAAGTTGGTATTATACCTATCGTCAGTTATCAGTTCCCAGGTGACATGAGTACAGCTTAGTCCGCTGACTTGATACTGGCACTTCGCCTCGAGTGTGTTCCCACTGTATTTTGATTACTACCCTACCACGGCTCAAAGGAGTCATGCAAACAGGTGGTAGTTGGGTGCAGTCCCGAAGCACTTGGAGGCAGTGACGGTTAGACAGGATTTCTCTCTCCCGGTATTGGGGGTTGACATCGTGCTGTGTCTAGGAGAGCCATTACACGAGTAGTCCCTGGCCAGGGCAAGCGAGATATACTGGTAGGCTTCCATTGTTATCTCAGGGTATTTTGGGCTTCACTCCGACACGACTTGTACCGCTATTAGGGGACTGACGTTTACCGCCCCCTAGGCCCGACATGCGATGTATCAGACGAACAGACCGGACAGTATGGAGACTGTCACATTCAGACTCAGTAGGAGTTCAGATGGGGTTCACCTCGTCAGTCTTCTTATCGGCATCTACCTGGGGACCGTTACGCACAGCTAGTGCCGCTTGCGGTCTGTGGTTAAACCCACTGCCAGCGTAGTGTCGAGTCTTTAGAGTCCCACACAGAGGGCTATTCGCCTCTGGGCAAAACAGAGTAGAGGTCACATGGTTTTGCGACAGGGTTCGTTCTCATCCGCGCACTTGTGCACGTTTGGAGTCCGGACAGATATTACTAGGAGGCTCTGGTTTGAGCCAGATACTGGTATATGTTTTGGGGTTGATTTTATCTCATAGTATTCATGTTCCTCGGAACAAGAATGCGGGTGTGTATACACAGTTGATTGAGGCGGAGGAAGAGGATTTTCATTAGGGTTTCGGAACGGGTGCGTATGAACAGTTGACAGTCGTCTTTTTCCAAACCCTAATGGATTTATGATATATCAAATAATAATATTAATTAAATGAAATTGTGTCATGGTTGGGTTTGTTGACTTGTTGACCAAGGTTGACTAGTTGACCATAGTTGAAAGTTTGACCATCATCATTACATATCAAAGATGCTCTTTGATTCTAGCAAAATCATTTAATGTGTGTAATGATAATGGTCATTCCAAACCATCCATCAACTATTTCATTTACATTATTATTATTATTTTTGATAATTCATTTCTTATTATGTTATGGTTGTAAAATGAAAAGCTCTCATTCTATCATAACTCTTCTCTCTCCTCTCTTCTTCTTCCTCCTCCTCTAGTTCAAGGAGCTCCCTTCTCATGTGTTGAGAATCCATCTCCTTGAGATAAAAACACCCCAAAGCCACTCTCTACTCACTCTAGGGTTAGAGGTTTAGCAAGCCAAAGATCCTAGTTCACTCAAAATTCGAGAAAGAGCCCGAAGGTTGAACCCTCAGGTGGATCCATCTTTGACGGAAGAAGGCGACGAGGAAAGCACCATCAACCCCTACAAAGGTTTCAAGAAGAAGGAGTTCAAGTTAGGTATAACCTCTTTTCCGAGTAGCCAACTCTCTTTAGCTTTCTTGCTAGTTTAGTTTGGATAAGATCCCGACTTTGTTAGTCCATGTTGCCCCATGCGCTAAAAATTTGTTTTTTATACCGTTTCCGCCTCCCCGCAAGAACCGGGGTTGGGAACGTGGACTTACAGTGGTATCAGAGCCTTACTAAACTTAAACTAGCTTAGTAGTAAAGTGTATGGAAGTTCGATCGGAAAAATCGCAAAAACCGGAAAATAAAAACCCTAACTTTCTGTTGAAATTTTTTGTGCTCTAAAAATAAAAAGTTTTACTCCTAAAATCGGCTCAGGGTTTTGTGAAAACACCCACCAAAAACGGTCGCCTGATTCCCTCAAACCACCGCGGTTCCGCGGCGATAGGTATGCATTTGCCGCGGAACCGCCGCCGTTTGGGATCCTCTCGTGATCGGGTTTTGTGCAGTGTTCTTCTGGTAGGGTTTTGGGATTTTTCAGATGGTTTATTTGTGCCCAGGTTTTCCAGAAAAGAAATTTGTTTTTGGGGGCCTATAAATCCGTATTTTTATCGAACTTCACTATACTTTGACTATAATGGTTATATCTGTGATCTGTGTTTGATGATGGTTTGTGTATATGAATGCGTTGGACTGTCGCGGGTGAATAGCCGGGGTGGATCTGAGATGAGTGTTTCTTTTTCTTTCATTCATTGTAAAATGTAAATTGATGTAATATTATTATTTGTATGGCCGCACAACCGGGTCGGGGTTGTAGCCGTCATTGTATAATTCTTTTTACTGTTTTTGCTCCTAGGATAGACCCATGGAGGGGTGCACAAACTACCGGGTATCTCGAAGTGCCGAGTGGCCTACTTACGGCGTTGAGGGAGGTTGCTCCACTTCGGGTACTTGGCGGGTAGTTTGCCGCACCCGTAGGGGTCTTGGGTGGGGTATTGGCTATTCACCGCGACCGTGTAATCCGCTTTTCGTTGCAGGATCGAAAGGATTGCGGATTCCTAGTATATCCAATGTATTCATCTGTGATCTGTAATGTCTATCATTGCTATATATTTATAACTATTTAGGCGTTGCTTATGTTTTACAGCCGCGCTAGCCCAGCCCCCGCTCTGTCGTTAGTTAAGTAACCTAATGGATGATGACGGGACCCCGTGGCGAATGCGAATGGCATAAGCGTACGTTATATTTTGGTTGTTTTCTGCAATGGTAGGATTAAATGATGGGACGCATTAAAAGAACTAATGCAAGAATATCACGCATTAAAAGAACTAATGCAAGATAATAAACCAAGCAAAAGTCGTTGGAACACTTTCGAAAAATCACTCGGTTCTTTTCAAAACCAACTTTTAAATGCGGAGCTTGAGCCACTCCTTTTAAAAGCTATCTCGTTCCATCGATCATATCAAGTTCACTACGTTCACGGTTTAGCCAAAACCATTCGTAGCCCTCTGTCGTTTCGTATGAATATTCAATAGTATTCAAGCTATGTTTGTTGACCTTCGTCAAGGCATAGTGATTGGTAGCTGTTGGGTGTTCATATGTAGCATAGATAGATGCGTTGGTTTGGGACAGTCGTATTACCTTGTTGACCTTCGTCAAGGGTATATACGGGTGGGTTCAAATTAATCTGGAAAATGACGGGCAGAACTTGACATGTGACTTATGATTTGTTGACCTTCGTCAAGGTCATAAGAGCATGGGGCAAAAATCCACATCGGGAGTTTCATAAGTACTGAAACTTGCTAGATTTGCATACCATTTGGAGTGTGATGATTATGGTAGGATTCCTTCATTTTCGTCACGCAATGATATTTGGATCCCGATCCTACTGTGAGTATATGCTACTCCTCGGGAAATTTCTCACTAAACGATCAATGCTATAAACCTAGTAGGTGTCAAGAAAGGTGTTAGCGGGGCTACGCCTCCAGGGAAAAGAGGTTCTTAAATTAAGGAACTTCGCGAAAGCGTTGGAAAACCTCCCTCGAAGTACCGACACTGGCCTGGCTGAACGGTTAAGCAAGTATTGTGCGGTGGGATTGATCCCGGCTAATTCTTCCTTTATGGTTTGAGGAGGGATTTGAGAGACAGTGGGAGCCATCCTGTTTAGACAAATTAAAAACCATTCTAAACTTGCAAGAGCATCGTGCTGAGTGTTTCTTCTCTCTCTCCTAATTGCAGCGGCCAATCAACATGACTGGACTTAAGTTACTTCTAGATAAAAACATACTGACAGGGCCAAACTACAAAGATTGGCTCAGGAATGTCAAAATGGCAATCACTTACGACAAGCTGGGGTATCTTCTTACCACCAAAGCTCCCCCCGTCCCAGGTCCCACCTCCAGCGTCGCGGATAAGGAAATCCATAAGACTTGGGAGATTGATTGCGCGAAGGCCAAGTGCCTCGTGCTTGCCTCTATGGACAACGAACATCAGAGGAGGCACGAGAATATGGACCTGGAATCCATATTTCTCCATACAAAAGAACTGTATGGAGAGCAGTCTCGTATCGCAAGATACGAAATGTCGAAGAAGTTATTTTCGGCAAGATTGGCCGTCGGATCATCGGTAGCGGAACACGTGCTTAAGATGATTGGCTACATTGAGGAGCTCGCAGAACTTGGGACCACGTTGGAGAGTGAGCTCTATACGGACTTGATTCTCCAGTCCCTTCCTTCCACTTACGCCCAGTTTATACTGAACTTCAACTTACATGAAAAAGAAGTTGAACTTTCAGAACTCCTCAACATGCTGAGGAGCGCAGAGGGCACCCTACAGAAAGGTAGGGAAACACCCACTTTTTTTGTAGGAGGATCTTCTTCTTCTAGGACCAAGGCGAAAGCCAAGGGAAAGAAGAAGAAAACCCCCGCCAGACCAAGGGGCGGTGTTAGTAAAGTGGATACGAAGGAAAAGGAAAAGGCAACAAAGATAGTGGGGAAGCTTGTGGGTAAAGAAGAATGCTTCTATTGTCATAAAAATGGACACTGGAAGAAAGATTGCAGGGCTTGGAAAGCCAGGACACAGGAACTGAAGCAGGTTGCGGCTTCAGCTTCAGGTGTGTATGTTATTGAAAACTGTCTTTCGATAAACTCTACTTCCTGGGTATTGGATACCGGATCAGGATCTTATATCTGTAATTCTTTGCAGGCGTTGAGAAACCGTAGGTTTTTGAAGGCAGGTGACATGACCCTCAGAGTTGCGAACGGAGCTAGCATGGATGCTAAGGCCGTGGGGGACTATCACCTGGGAATGACAGATGGGCATGTTTTGGTTTTGCGTAATTGCTTTTTTGTACCCAACGCAACTTGTAATATCATTTCTGTATCTTTGGTTTCTAAAGAAGGTTATGAATTTGCATTTGTAAGTAATGTTGTAAACATTCACCTTAATCAAGTTCTGATTGGGTCAGGTACACTGAGCAATGATATATACGTATTAAACCAACCACAGATTTTCAATGTCCAGAATACACACAAAAGAAAGTCTCCAGATATCAATCAGGCTTTCTTATGGCATTGTAGACTGGGTCACATCAATGAGACACGGTTGACTAAGTTACATAAAGAGGGATACTTGGATCCGTTCGAGTATCAGTCTTATGCCACTTGTGAATCTTGTCTCATGGGAAAGATGACTAAGACTCCGTTCACTGGACACGGAGAAAGAGCAAGCGAGCTCTTGGGACTCATACACAGTGACGTGTGTGGTCCAATGTCTACACATGCGCGAAGCGGTAATTCGTACTTCATTACTTTCACAGATGATTTCTCTAGGTATGGACATGACTTCTTGATGAAGCACAAATCCGAGGCCTTTGAGAAATTTCGCGAATACAAGAATGAAGTTGAAAACCAAATAGGCAAAAGTATTAAGATTCTAAGATCGGATCGAGATGGAGAATACTTGAGTGCCGAGTTCCTGAACTATTTAAAAGAGAATGGAATTCTCTCTCAGCGTACTCCTCCATACACTCCGCAACATAACGGTGTATCGGAAAGGAGGAATCGAACCCTATTGGATATGGTTCGTTCCATGATGAGTAAGGCTGAGTTACTGCGATCTTTTTGGGGTTATGCACTAGAAGCAGCTGCATATCTCTTGAACAAGGCTCCCACCAAGACTGTGCCTACCACTCCATATCAGATGTGGAGTGGGAAGAAACCCTGTCTTAAGTACCTTAAGATATGGGGATGTCCAGCTTTTGTAAAAAAGCAGTATGCGGACAAGCTCGAGGTACGTTCAGTACTGTGTAAATTTGTGGGATACCCAAAGAACTCCAGGGGGTATCTTTTCTATTCCGCTGAGGAACAATAGGTTTTTGTTTCTCAACATGCCCGCTACTTGGAAACTGAGTTTTTGGAAACCCAGATAAGTGGGAGCGCAATAGAACTGGAAGAAATTCCAGAACCACAAGCTATTACTGAAAGCTTGGAAGAGCCAGAAGTTTCAAAAGAACAGGACATTCCTACGCCACTCCGCAGGAGTAGTAGGCAGTCTCATCCGCCCGAGAGATACTACGGTTTTCTCATAGACGGGGATAGAGAGGATTGCATCATAGATTATGATGAGCCTACTAGCTTCCAGCAGGCCATTCAGAGCGTTGACTCGGTAAAATGGCTGGATGCAATGCGGATCGAAATGGAGTCTATGTACACCAACAAAGTATGGACGTTGGACATTGCTCCAGACGGAGTAAAACCCGTAGGATGCAAGTGGATCTTCAAAAGGAAGATTGGTGTAGATGGACAGGTTGAGACCTATAAAGCTAGACTTGTAGCAAAGGGTTTCCGTCAAAGACCTGGTTTGGACTATGACGAAACCTTTTCTCCAGTGGCTATGCTGAAATCCATTCGGATCCTTCTTGCCATTGCTGCTTTCCACGATTATGAGATTTGGCAGATGGACGTAAAAACCGCTTTTCTAAATGGAAATTTAGAGGAGTGTGTCTATATAGACCATCCAGAGGGTTTCATTCAGAGTGGGAGCAACGGAAAGGTGTGCAAGTTGCTTAAGTCCATTTATGGACTAAAGCAGGCATCGCAGAGTTGGAACATCTGTTTTGATGAGACGGTCAAGGAATTTGGCTTTATCAAAAATCCAGATGAACCATGCATCTATAGTAGATTTGTAGCGAGAACTGTAGTATTCCTCGTTTTATACGTGGATGACATTCTCTTAATAGGAAATGACATTCCTATGCTACAATCTGTCAAGGGGTTCTTGTCGCACAGGTTCTCCATGAAAGACCTGGGTGATGCCTCATACATCCTGGGGATCCGGATCCATCGTGATAGATCCAAGAGGATATTAGGACTTTCACAGTCTAGGTACATCGACACCATACTGAAAAGATTCAGTATGGAAGATTCCAAGCGCGGTAACCTACCGGCTTGTCACGGGATCACCCTCTCTAAAGAGATGTCTCCCAAGACTGATTTGGAGAGGGATCGCATGTCTATTATACCCTACGCTTCTGCGGTAGGCTCTATAATGTATGCGATGTTGTGTACCAGACCGGATGTAGCTTATGCACTGAGTGTGGTAAGCCGGTATCAGTCAAACCCTGGGGAGAAACACTGGATAGCGATAAAGAACATTCTCAAGTACCTAAGAAGGACTAAGGAGATGTTCTTGGTGTATGGCGGAAAAGACCTCCAGATCGAGGCCTTTGCTGACTCCAGCTTCCAGAGTGACAAGGATGATTCCAAGTCCATGTCGGGTTTTGTCTTTACCCTCAATGGAGGGGCGGTGTGTTGGAAGAGTTCCAAACAGGAAACCGTTGCAGACTCGACGATGGAAGCGGAATACATCGCTGCATCTGATGCCGCAAAAGAAGCTGTCTGGATGAGGAAGTTCTTGAAAGAACTTCAGGTGGTTCCGTCCATTGTTGACCCAATACCTCTGTATTGCGACAACAACGGGGCTATAGCTTTAGCGAAGGAACCCAGGTCCCATCAGAGATCCAGACACATCTTGAGGCGGTATCACCTGATCAGAGAGATCGTGGATCGCAAGGAGATCGAGGTTCGGGGGGTTGCTTCAGAAGAAAACACTGCAGATCCATTCACCAAGGCCCTACCCCAGACACAGTTCGAGCGGCTGATCGAGATGATAGGTCTTCGATACGCCAGTACATGGCCTTAGTGCAAGTGGGGGATTGTTAGTGTATATGCCCTAGAGGCCATTACTGTATCATACTGGTTTGTATATTACTTAATGGAAGCTTGGGATATTCACCTTGTATATACAATCTTGCTCAAAACAGTAGTATGCTACTTGGTTTGTTTCTACTTCAATGTGTACATGTGTTTATTTTATCATATCACCTATACGTATTAGTGGAGCCCTTAGGATCTTTGCTTGATTACCAGCGTTGTGATGGCAGTCACACTAGTGGGGGCTGGGTAATCTATAAGCACATCCTTATACAGGTCCCTAGTCGCAGGACTATCGAGACAGGGCATCGATACTCCGGAGTAGACTGGCGCATGCGCTTCTCATCCCAGTGTGGGAGACGGTCTGTCCCACAGCCGTCAGTACGTTGTACTTGAGATAGTATGCGGGTGCTCGTTAGGTTACGAGTACACTGGACAGGACTCGTCGGGAACTGACAAGTTGGTATTATACCTATCGCCAGTTATCAGTTCCCAGGTGACATGAGTACAGCTTAGTCCGCTGACTTGACACTGGCACTTCGCCTCGAGTGTGTTCCCACTGTATTTTGATTACTACCCTACCACGGCTCAAAGGAGTCGTGCAAACAGGTAGTAGTTGGGTGCAGTCCCGAAGCACTTGGAGGCAGTGACGGTTAGACAGGATTCGTCTCTCCCGGTATTGGGGGTTGACATCGCGCTGTGTCTAGGAGAGCCATTACACGAGTAGTCCCTGGCCAGGGCAAGCGAGATATACTAGTAGGCTTCCAGTGTTATCTCAGGGTGTTTTGGGCTTCACTCCGACACGACTTGTACCGCTATTAGGGGACTGACGTTTACCGCCCCCTAGGCCCGACATGCGATGTATCAGACGAACAGACCGGACTGTACGGAGACTGTCACATTCAGACTCAGTAGGAGTTCAGATGGGGTTCACCTCGTCAGTCTTCTTATCGGCATCTACCTGGGGACCGTTACGCACAGCTAGTGCCGCTTGCGGTCTGTGGTTAAACCCACTGCCAGCGTAGTGTCGAGTCTTTAGAGTCCCACACAGAGGGCTATTCGCCTCTGGGCAAAACAGAGTAGAGGTCACATGGTTTTGCGACAGGGTTCGTTCTCATCCGCGCACTTGTGCACGTTTGGAGTCCGGACAGATATTACTAGGAGGCTCTGGTTTGAGCCAGATACTGGTATATGTTTTGGGGTTGATTTTATCTCATAGTATTCATGTTCCTCGGAACAAGAATGCGGGTGTGTATACACAAATGATTGAGGCGGAGGAAGAGGATTTTCATTAGGGTTTCGGAACGGGTGCGTATGCACAGTTGACAGTCGTCTTTTTCCAAACCCTAATGGATTTATGATATATCAAATAATAATATTAATTAAATGAAATTGTGTCATGGTTGGGTTTGTTGACTTGTTGACCAAGGTTGACTAGTTGACCATAGTTGAAAGTTTGACCATCATCATTACATATCAAAGATGCTCTTTGATTCTAGCAAAATCATTTAATGTGTGTAATGATAATGGTCATTCCAAACCATCCATCAACTATTTCATTTACATTATTATTATTATTTTTGATAATTCATTTCTTATTATGTTATGGTTGTAAAATGAAAAGCTCTCATTCTATCATAACTCTTCTCTCTCCTCTCTTCTTCCTCCTCCTCTAGTTCAAGGAGCTCCCTTCTCATGTGTTGAGAATCCATCTCCTTGAGATAAAAACACCCCAAAGCCACTCTCTACTCACTCTAGGGTTAGAGGTTTAGCAAGCCAAAGATCCTAGTTCACTCAAAGTTCGAGAAAGAGCCCGAAGGTTGAACCCTCAGGTGGATCCATCTTTGACGGAAGAAGGCGACGAGGAAAGCACCATCAACCCCTACAAAGGTTTCAAGAAGAAGGAGTTCAAGTTAGGTATAACCTCTTTTCCGAGTAGCTAACTCTCTTTAGCTTTCTTGCTAGTTTAGTTTGGATAAGATCCCGACTTTGTTAGTCCATGTTGCCCCATGCGCTAAAAATTTGTTTTTTATACCGTTTCCGCCTCCCCGCAAGAACCGGGGTTGGGAACGTGGACTTACATGCAGCTGCGCAAGCGCTGCGCTGCGCGACACGTGTCACGCGCTGGAGGAGTTGCGCAAAAACAAAATGGAGATTTAAGGAAATCTTTTCTGTTCTTGTTAAAACAAGAAGATTTTCTTCTGTAAAACAGGGGCCTTTGGATCAAAGATCCAACGGTGGGGAAAATTCCCCAAATCACTTAGAAAAAGATTTCCTTAACAAATTTAACTAATTTATGAACACTATAAAAAGGACCCCATACCTCAATTCAAGAGGAAAAACTTCTGGCTAAAAAAAAGAGAAGAGAAGAGAACTCTTGGGCACTCCTCAAGAACATAAAAAAAAAGGTAAAGACCTTTAAAAGAAGAGAAAAATCTCTGATGAACAGATCATTGATCTAAGAACAAGATCATTGATCTTCAATAAATAAATAAATAAATAAAAATAGTGCCTTGCACTTGTTATGAACCTTTGGTTCTCTAAGATAAGGAAAAACAAGAGAAAACTTGTTTTTCTTTGATCTGAATTTAGATAAAAAAGTGCTTTGCACTTCTGTTCTTGAATCTAAAAGATTCTTAGTGCTTTGCACAAATACAGTACATTATTTAAAGGGCCAGGCCCAAATCAAATAAATTGCAAAGCAGTAAAAAGGGCAGAGCCTCATTTGAATTGATACTCTGTCTGAGCAGAGCCCAAAATAAATGAACAGCCCTGGTATAGGTCTAACAGACCAACAATAAATAAAAATTGGACTTAACCCAATAATGGCCATAAGTCCTTAAATTAAATTGACTGAGCAAAATGGCTTTCCTAAATCAATCTAAATCCGGTTCGAGGGTACATCTCCGAACTCCTTTGACATTCATCGTTGTAATTCCTCAACGACGTCAAAGAGGTGACGGGTCCCAACGACCACACACCCACTTGGACCGAAACGTCCCTAAACTAATATCAGACCGAGACGTCCCTAAACTAATATCGGACCACCACGTCCCTAAACTGGCGATGGACCACCACGTCCTTAAACTGGAATATGGACCACTACGTCCCTAAACTGGAACAAAAGAGCCTCCAAATGCTCTTTTGCCCGATCTAAACGGTCCCGTTTAAGTTGATCTTAGCCCCAAACACGGCTAACGTATCCTTAAATATTCAAATGGACTATAAAACTTCAAATCGACTTTGGTTCAAGGGTACATCTCTGAATTCCTCCGACACATATCGTTGCAATCCTTCAACGACGTCAGAGAGATGATGAGTCCTGACGACCATATCTATTAAATCGACCATCACGTCAAGTTGATCTTAGTACAAAACAGGACTAACGTATCCCTGACAACGTTTAAGTTGATCTTAGCCGCAACGCGACTAACGCATCCTTAAACTAAAAACATCAAACCCAAATCTAAGTAAATACGGATTTGGACTAATCCACGTCCTACGGGCGACGGCATTACTCAGTCTCCGTATACAATCCACGGGCAACCACAAACAAAACAAACACACACGACACGAAGTGAAATTCTGGAGACGGAGAAAGTGGCTACCGCGATGCGGTAGCGTAATTAACTGCAGGGGCTTGCGCCTGCAGGGAAGAGCGTCCCCACAATCAAAAACCCCTCAAACGAGAGAGAATCTGACGAAGTCTGCTACATCGGCCGCATCCGTCTAAACCTCCGATACACGGTGCCATAAATCAACTTGGCATCTTCGGAAAGGTGGACGGATAAAATCAAATAGTATCTTCCCCGAATCTCAGGCACAGACGCCCTAACGTCTCGGCCGCCGTTCGGAGGGGAACAGATTCTGGCACGCCCGGTGGGACCTTTTCCTCTTTCCACTCCACACTTCGTGTGTCGTCTTCGCGAACCAATCGCGGTTTGTTAAATGGTTGCCTTTGGATTTTAAGTTACTAAGATTTGGTATTTTGCCTGGCGCAGAACTCAAGCATCAATGGCCTCTAACTGCACCAACTGCTTGAAGTGCCACTGCAACGGACGCTCCACCTCCCCTGGAGGTGTGGCATATGGGCCCCAAGCGGCCTCCCTCCTCGCTCTGCCGGTAGAACAGGTGACCCAGGCCACCACCGGCTTGTTTTTCGGGACCATGATCCCGCCTACAAGCTTCTCTGTGCCAATACCTGCATCGGAAGTGAACAAGAAGTCGGTCTTCGACCGGCTCACTGCCACGACGGCCCCTGTCAATGGGTCGCCCACTACCAAACCAACAGCCTCTGTTTTCACCAGGCTAAATCAGAACTCTAAATTGGCTATCCTGAGGAAGGCAATAACTGTTCCTTCGGAAGTCGTCAAGGCGGCTTCCCTTGTCAAAGAGTCAGTCTTTTCAAGGCTGACGATTCCTACTCCTCCCCCTACTCGAGGATCTGTCTTCGACAGGTTGAATATCACCCCCCAAGAGACAACCTCAGTCTTTAAGAGGTTAACACCGGCGGCGCCTCATTCAGACAGGGGGCAAAAAGAAGATGTCTCAATCTCCGAGCCAGTACCAACGGCTCGTCATGCTCGACGTCGCCATTGGCAACGAGTGAGGAAGGCAGGGGGCAACTCCCCCTCAGGGCCAACTCCACCGGCTCCAGTGGTGGAAGTCAACGCTGCTGTGCCAACTGGGAACAGCTTTGAACTGCTGAGAAAGGTACGGAAGAACTCTCCAACCGCTACACTGAAGAGATCTCCTCCACCTGCGGAGAGAGTTTCAGAAACGAAACGAGAACAGCCCCCTCAACGGCTGTCCTCAAGAATTTATAAAGTTTGGCGGAGGGTTCAAGACTCCGTGATTGACTCAGGTCACTCTCATCACCAGAAAAAGGCGAAGGTGGAAAAAGACAAGGACTGCCCTATTAAACAGCAGGGGACAGCAGCTGCAAGGCTGCCCCCTTCAACGGTTCCTTCAACCTCAAAGGCCCACAAAAGAAGGAGGCCAGAGAAAACTCCCGCGTCAGCGGCAAAAGTTAAAAATAGTGAACCTAAACGCCCCAAGTCAGGGGGCATAACAGTTCATACGGTTTACATGGCATCGGGAAAAGAAGATAGCCGCATATCGACAGGTCATAGACCGCACACGAGGTCAGTGACCAAAGCTCAGGAGCAGCAGCAGAAGCTCCAAGAAATGATGAACGCTATGGCCGCTCTTACAGGGCCAAAAGAAACTCCTGAAACATCCTCGGACGAGCGTCAAGAACAAGAAACGGACGCCGAATTCCTTCGACGCGTACTAGAGAAGAAAGATAAAGAAGCTGCGGAGCAGGCAGCCAACATAAAGAAGATGGCCCTCCTGTTCCAGGATATGGTGGGTATGATGATTCAACAAGATCCACCTGCTGAAGATCCTCCCATCATTCTTGAAGACGATAGGGGAGAGACGTCGAATCCTCCACCAGTTCTGTCCACAGCTAAAGAGGATACAATCTCCAAAGCTGATTTGGATGAATACATTGCCCAGCAAATACGGGTTCATCATGCAACCGAAACAGCCGGCCAGGTCATGAAAACGGGGAGACCATATCCGAGTTGGTACGATCAAATCAAGTACCCGCCAGGTTATACGATTCCCAAGTTCCATGTCTACAAGAGGACGGGCAATCCTCATCAGCATGTTGCCCAGTTCAGGGCACTCTGCGGCAACACCGGCGGTGACGACAAGCTTTTGCTTCGCCAGTTTGTTGGAAGCTTATCAGATACGGCGTTTGAATGGTACTCTGAACTCCCGAACGACTCTATCAAAACCTTCGCGGAGATGGAGCTACTGTTTACTCAGCGTTTTGCAAGCGCCAGTGAACGTACCCCGATAACAGCACTGATTAACGCCAGGGTAAAACCAGGCGAGACGTGGGTTCAGTACGCTATACGATGGCGGAACTTATGGTCAAAGTGCGAACAGCGCATTGAAGAAGCTCCCGCAGTGGGTATGTTTGTGGGAACCCTTGATCCACAGGCAACCATCTCACAATTTATGATGTTCTTCAAGCCAACTACCTTCCAGGCCTTGATTGACAAACTAGCGCAAATGGATCAAATGGGCCATAAACCCCCTCTTCCAAGGCCGGACTCCCGAAATGACAAAGGGAAGGGAAAAGCGATCGTTGTCGCTAATGCTCAACAACAACCGAGCGACTCAAAGCCGGTTGCTCGTCAAAATAATATGCGCCCTTACGTGCCCCTTGAGGATAGGATGGGACGTCCTTATTCCTTTCCCCGCGATAAAACGAGGAGGTTATTTGAGCTGGCGTTGCGCAACAGACTCATAAATTTGCCGGATCCAAAACATCCGTTGCAACCAAGTGATGTCAACGAGCCCAACTACTGTCCTTATCATCGAGTACTAGGCCATCCGATCGAAGATTGCTACGTTTTCAAGAATTGGCTTGAAAACCAGTACCGACAGGGCAAGTTCGCGTTATCTGACAAATGGAAGGTGAATCCCCCGCAGCCCCACACCTCTAAGGGGACGAATACGCAGGGGGCAACATGCTCCGTCATTGAAGAAGCTCCTTGGGAGGTTGTATTATCAACCAAGACAAAGAGGATACTAAATGATCTTCAGACATGTCCAGCGATCAAGTGGAAGAACCCGTTGGAACCGCAAGTCATTGAAGGGATGTTGAAGCCACGTCCAACTCCAAAAACCGATGGTGGTGGTTCAAGCACTTGCAGTCAGCCGTCAAAATCTTCGAAAAAGAAGAAGAAGAAATCTAAAAAGCCCGTGAAGCCTGGCGACAAGCGCACGGACTTACAAAAGCAAATTGACACGCTGGATGAATACAACCAAAAGGCACGGACTCCCATTACGCTCCAAGAATTCCTCAACCACGTCTTTCAAGAGGAAGGTGAGGGAGAAAGTTCGTCAGATGAAGCTGAAGAATGCGTGGCGAGCTGTCATATGATTTCCCATTCGAACGATGAGGAGACCCCTTGTACTGAAACGCTGGGGGCAGATTCTGAACCAAAAATTCTGGGGCCATCAGATGAAGTAATTGACGCATTCCTTAATGAAGCTCGGTTGAAAAGTAAAGCTGATCGGGAGCGCGAGGCGGTTATATTCGAAAGGGCCAAACGCCAACGACTTGATGAAGGAGCTGAAACGATCCCGTTGGAGCTAAACACCTCCGCTACCGACAAAAGCCAATTCAAGATGAGAAAGAAGTTTGCTAAGGCCATATCAAGGGGCATGAAGCTACCATCCTCCGAAGAAGAAATTACTGGTGAAGCGAAAATGCACCCGTCTTATTGCTTATATCATCAAAAGATTTCGCACCCCACTCAAGAGTGCAAAGCTTTCGATAGATGGTGACAAGGATACGTTGCTCATCGACAACACTTTAAGCGGGAAAAGCGTAAAACTCGTCGAGAGCAAAGAAATATGACCGAAGGGCTTAAAAGAACTGCTGGCGATTGTTGTATGGTTAACACCGGTAGATCACAAGTGCCCACATTCGGGAGTGATTCTGATGAAGAACCAGAACTTGCCCCTCTCTTTAAAGAGTCCGTCCCGAGAAAAGAAGAAGAACCGAAGGTTTGCGAAAATATCCGGCTACGTAATCGCACGCTGCCCGAAAAGAACCTCGGACCCTCGAACAAAAAAGATAAAGGGAAAGAAAATGCCACTGAAGATATCGTCTTAGATGACCAAGTGGTGGAAGAGCTAGCTGCCAAAGACCCACCAAAGAAGAATAAGGTGGATTACAACGTCTTAGCACATCTAAGGAAGCTACCATCACAGCTCAGCATTCTTGACGCCCTTTTGCTATCGAAAGAGGCGAGAGATTCGTTGATTAAGGCACTCCAAGACCCAGAACAATTCCAAGCATGCCTGGCCGAGGAAAAGATGAAGGATGAATTGGAGGAAGTGCACACGGCCGATGTTACTTTTGGCGACGAAGACCTTCTACTTGGGACGTGCGAACACAATCGCCCTCTCTATGTCTCGGGATACTGCCATGATATAAAGATAGGCAAAATCCTGATCGATAATGGGTCGTCTGTTAACCTACTCAACGTGCGGATGTTGAAGGAAATCTGCATGAGCGTCCAGCACCTTGCTCGGGACAAGATCACCATCTCCGGGTTCGACTCCCAATCGTCAAAGACTCTTGGATCTGTGATACTGACACTACGCTTCGGGCTACTCGTCACGGATATTAAGTTCCACGTCATAGACGCCAAGACATGCTACAACGCTTTGCTCGGCCGACCATAGTTACATGAGTACAACATCATCCCTTCTACACAACATCAGTGTATGAAGTATTTTAAGGATGGTTTTGAGTATACCGTGACGGGAGAACTAAACCCATTCTCTGTGAACGAGGTCCGCAAATACGAAGACGCCAAATACTTCTTACCGGATTTCGAAGACACGGAGAAGTGTCATAAGCCGGAGAATAAAACTAACGCCACCATCCCTGTCTTCGGCAGTGATACTGAGGAGGAAGAGGAGATGGTTTATTCGGGTCCGCCCCAACACAACAAGCCGGGACCATCAGCTCCTACGTTGATCTTTGGTAGTGACTCGGAAGATGAAGTCCATGCTGTATTCTCTGCTCGACCTTCAATACGAACGTTCGCTGATGAAGAGCAGAGTCTGCAAGTCTCCATGGTGCCGCTTAAACACCATAAAGAACTGGATGCACTTAATATTTACAATGTAGAAGAGCTACAAACATTCTACATCCCTCCCAGGCGAGAGAGTGAGAAAGCAATTCTGTTTTATCGCTCTGAAGAAACCAAGGTAGAAAAAGAAATCTGGCATGGCGCAGATTCTACGCTCGACAGGTTTCAGCCTATCCGTCTTCCCAGATACTATACAAAGGGTTTGAAGAAGCTGCTGAAACGCCAGGGGATATCCTTCAAGCAGACCGTTCGAAAGGCCAAGTTCTATGATAAAGTCTGGAACGTTCCCGGGACTCAACGCAAATTGCCTAACGGGAGAATAGAGACGAAGGGACTCGGATACATCCGGTCAAAGAAACGAGAATTACTACTCGGCTGCTTCGTCGTGTATGACCTTGATGAAGAAGCGGATGCTCAATGGGAGGACGCTAATCCTAAGCCAGTGAAAGTTCCAGATGCGAAGGAGCCCAGTCTGTCGTTCGAGGAACAAATGGACAAACTTATAAAGAAAGCTGGTCAAAAAGTCCGAGATGATCACAACCGCGAGACGGCCATCTACGAGAAAGCCAAGACGCAACGCCTTCTCCAACAGGCCGTAAAAGATGAAAAGGCTGCTCCCTGTCAACCTGTTATAAACAAGGCTCGACGCAAAAGTAGAAATAAATCGAAAGGCCGAAAAGGCGCTCAGCAGCAACAAAGCGGGGCTAAGAAGTCATGCAAACGGGAGGTGACCACCGCCAAAGCAGTAGTTGACGGTGCTCCTTCGAGAAATGGAGCGTCGGCACTGGCCGTACCTGCGTTAAAAGCAAAGACAAACTTGTTAGAAAAGATCGCAAGATATATAAAAAGAAGAACGATGGTAACTCGAAATTTACCCGACGAGCTGCCAGCCGAAACTGAGGCAATCCCCTCCTCCATTGACATGAGGCCACCGCCCGTAGCCTCATCACCCGACTCGATAGGAACCGTTGTTGTGCTCGCAAGCCCTGGAGACGGCAGGGGACCATACGCGGGGAGGGATATGATTGGAGCATTGCCAGATTCCTGAGAAGGAGCGGTTAGCTCGTCCTCAGGAATCGTGGCCGCCTCACCCACTACTCCCTCGGGTTCTGCGGTCGCGGTTGTCTCGTCCATCATCACCGCGAGGTCTCCAGCCTCAAGCGCCTCGCCCTCTACTGCCCTCGGCTTGATTACGACGATCATTTCATCTGCCGCCACTTCAGGTTCGGCATCAATGACCCTCTCGGCTGCGGATCCCCCAACTTCTGTTTCAGGCCCCGTAACCCCAACGACGTTGCTCACCGTCAGCTCGGGTTCGGCAAGCACCGCTTCCGCCGCTTCCCTGGGTTCGACGGTCTCCGCCTCCCTCTCGATCGGACTTGGCCCTGCAAGATGGGATGCATAAGAGCCAATGGCTTTATAATTCTTACAACAAGGTTCTGAAAGAAATGCTACCTGAAGAGGATTTATCATTTGCACTTCGGACCGCGCGCGCCACTTGCCTATGAGCAGTAGATAGGGCGACAGGGGCCTCTTCAGAGGGAGTATCAGCTCGAGGGATGGTGCTAGGGCCCGCTCCTGTGGCCAAAGCAGCTCTGCGCGCCTTTGCTTCGCGCCTCAACCGTTTCCTCTCCTCACGGGCCGTTGAGACGGATGCCATTAGGGCTTCTTTGATTGAGGCATTTTCGTCCATGAATAGGGATGCCTCCAGATTTTTCAGGGCATTCCTCGTCGTTTTGTCAAGCCGAGGCTCTTGCAGCAGCCTCGACGAGACCGGGACTTCAGTAACAGGCTCGGGGAGGATCCCCGCATCAACTGATATAGCCCCTGCAAAGAAACAAAAGAAGAAGGTTAGGTTGACCATCAGAAGAGATAACAAACTTTCCTTATAAAAGAGAAAGGGATGGGTCATACCAACGCCTGCTAGAGCACGTTTCTCCTCCTCCTCTTGGAAAGTTTTCAAAGAGGCAGCAATAGCCTCTTCAGTAGAGACACCTGTTGAAAATGGGGCAAATATTAGTTGAAGATAATAATAAAAAGTGCAATAAAATGACGAAGAAAGCGGCTGATGATTACCTGACTCAGTGAGTTTACTTAACATCGCTTCGAGCCTCGCCGATCGCTCCGAAGCTGCAATGGCGGCAGCCAAATTGGTGTCTGCAGGGTCTACCAAGAAGCCCTCGTTGCTGCCATATTCACTTATGCCTTCGTTGAGAGGAGCCGCAGGCTCTAAGCTGAGGATCACATCAAGGGAAAGGATGGACTTTTTCTTCTTCTGTCCGCCAGCTTTAGATCCACCCGGAATAGATTTGCGCTTGGCAGTTACTTTAGGGCGGTGGGTCCCAATATCTGTTCCTGTGCCGGACTCTGGCGATACTACATTAGCCGCCTTTGTGGGAGCACGGGGCGTCGGTGGTGCATCCACCGTAGCGGGCAGTGGCAATCCACGCGGGGGGCTCAACACGCGTGGTCGATCGACTCTGGCATCTTTTAGCGGAGGGATGACCAGGATCCTTGGCTGCAAGGGGGCCTTGCGATCACCGCCAGGAGGCGCACCCCTACGGTCAACCAGCATACGCTTCTCCGTTAAGATGATTGGGCCCATCGCATGCGCATACCGGGCTACATATGAATTGAGCATCTTAGGGGCACAGCTGGGTTCACTGATAAAGAAATAGGAACCTGTATTAAGTCGTATGAAATGATGCATTGCATTCTTTATCCCCTCTTGGCTGGCCATGGGCGTTTCCAGGAAAGCTTCCATCGGGATCCCTTGGTTGTAGCTCGATTGCTGGGCAAATCGGTGTGAGTTATACCTCATAAACAGGGCTGTCTCATTCTGCCTAAACACTAGATAGTCCGGCCAGATGGAGTAAAGGTGAAGGATTTCCCGAGCTTTCAATACAGAGGCCCCATTTTTAAAATCATCACGCAGTGGCACCACGGACTTAGTGGTCTCTGAGCCTATGGTTAAGACCTTATCTACAAAGGAAACCTTCGCTCCGACCAGATGTGGGCGAAGGAGCAGCCCCCTAGACTCCCGCGGAGGTGCAACCACAATTGAAGCCCCGACCAACCGCATGACTCTGGGGAGTCTGTATTTCTCAAAGAAAGGAGGGGTCTTATGGGCACCAAACACCCCTCGCACATGCAGCTCCATCCAAGAAGTGAAGTAGTGCATTGGGAAGTTAGCAGGCTGTACCCCAGGCTCACTAGCGTCCGCCGCTACGCTAAGTCCATTGTAAAGGTAAGCCAGCCCGGCAATTCCTACCGATAACTGCAAACCAGCCACCATCCGATGCGCTGGGTAAAAGACGGAGGGCCGCATGAGGCATGGGTGCATGGGGAGTGCAAAGCTGCATAGCCACAAGCCCAAGAACCCAATAAAAAAGGTCTCCTCATCCATGCCTGGGACGGCGATTTCTGAGAAAGCGGCGGTAGCAGTGCTGGGAAGATAAAAATCCCTCTGGTCATTTTCCGATATGGGTCGGCGGTCCAAACCGAAACCAAAAGGGTCATCAAGCTGAGCGAACTTCTCACTCTGCTCTGATAGGAACTCCGGACGAATGAAGCGAGTAATAAAATCTGCGAAACTGACGCCCCGGTCGCCCGATTCCAGATGGAGTTCCTCATAGATCTCCAATACCTTCACCAAGCCCGGATACTGATGCTGAATGGCGTTCTCCGGGGTCAAGTCAAACACCAGCGGCTTGGTGGCAAAGATGTATTTATCAGGAGGAAGCAGCTCCTCGTAGTGCTCCCCCCTCATTGGTAGACCCGAAACTTCAGCAAACTCCTCTAAGGAGATGGAGACCTCCCTATCCGTCATTAGGAAGGTGTGGGTGGGGATATTCGATTGTTCAATGAAGGCCTTGATCCACCACGTTGGAGGAGAGGGATACTCGAAAAGCGAAACGTAGATGGCCGAATATAAACCAATCTTCGTTAGATGAGTCCTTTTCGCCGATAAGATGTACCGGGCCCATTGCAAATATCCGGCGAGCGGTCGCGGGATCAGTACAATATTGTAAGCTTGTCCCCAAGGGCGTGCTTCACCCTGACAGATTCGCCTTCCCAGAATGTCTATCGCCGGCGGCGGCTGCACAGGGATGGCACCGATTGCGGGCTGGAGGAGGTCGTCAGAATTCCAATTTTTAACCTCCACGGCATACTTCACCGGGGGTTCGTCCGCATAAAGGATCGTAACTATGGGCTCAGAAGGCGAGGCGGAACTGAAGCTGCGACGGCCTTGGATGATCTGGCTGTACCACCTTCCCCACAGGTGGAGCTTTTTGCACTCAGGGTCATTCTCTCTAATGAGAGCGAACGCCACCCGGTCCACTGGCGAATGGGGGAACCCTCCTTCCGAGCGAACGAAGGGGAAAGACAAGTCATCAGACATGTTTCCTGTGGAAAGACAAAAATAACCATTAGTGTTCTAACGCTTGGCATTTTAAATCTTATTCCACACTGTGATGTAGTGGGTAGGGGACCAAAAGGGGACCCACAAAATCTGGATGACAGTATATCATTTAATAAGACAACCCCATCATTAGATGAGACTGTCAATTAATGAAAGGGTTCCCAAGAGAATACACTCAGTGATGGGAGATCCCTAGAGACAAGGAGAAAATCTCCTCTTTTAGAGCAAAGCTCTGTCACAGAGTGACATTTGTCAAACTCTGGTCTCAAGGGAATAAAATTTCCTTAAAAAGAGCCTAGCTCTATAATAAGGATGGAAAAATCCATCAAAAAGGAAACTTTAACTCCTAAAAGATAAAAAATTTGGGATCTTAAAGATCCATGAAAACTTTTAGGAGTTCTCCATTTTCAGATAAAAAAAAAAATCTACATTTGATCCATGAGCAAAGCTCTGTTCACGGGTTAAAACCCATGAACAAGATCTCTGTAGATCTATGAACTTTAAGAGCAAGGCTCTGTTGAGGAAACCCCAAAAGGGTTTTAGATCAAAGATCTATGAGAGCAAGGCTCTATTAATCAACTTTAATTTAATTTAATTTAATTTTATTAATACCTAAGATGGTTTTAAGTTCTGAACTCTGGAGTTCTTGGGAAGAAGTAAGAGCAAGGCTCTAAAATTCTTAAGCAAGAGCAAGGCTCTGAAAATCAAGATTCTTGAAAACGGTAAAAAATTACCAAGGACCAAGGGTCCTATTTATAGGCGCCTGCGCCCCTTCAGATCACCCATTGATCCAACGGCCATGATCTTGCCACCGCTGCACTCACGTGCGCGCCACGTGAGCGCAACGGTGGGGGGCATTTGTTTCCCCCAATCAGAGCAAGGCTCTGTTTGAATTCAAATTTTGAAGCAACGCTTCAAATCCCGTGCGCTGCGCGCAACGCGCCACGTGTCAGAAGTTGATACGTCAACGCAACGCCCGAGGCAGTGCGTCCAATCAGAACAGGGCTCTTTTAAAAACAAAAAGTAAAAGAAAGCAACGGTCAGTTGCGCGAGCGCTGCGCGACACGTGTCTGCGCAGTCGCGCAAGCGCAGCTGCGCGAGCGCTGCGCTGCGCGACACGTGTCACGCGCTGGGGGAGTTGCGCAAAAATAAAATGGAGATTTAAGGAAATCTTTTCTGTTCTTGTTAAAACAAGAAGATTTTCTTCTGTAAAACAGGGGCTTTTGGATCAAAGATCCAACGGTGGGGAAAATTCCCCAAATCACTTAGAAAAAGATTTTCTTAACAAATTTAACTAATTTATGAACACTATAAAAAGGACCCCAGACCTCAATTCAAGAGGAAAAACTTCTGGCTAAAAAAAAAGAGAAGAGAAGAGAACTCTTGGGCACTCCTCAAGAACATAAAAAAAAGGTAAAGACCTTTAAAAGAAGAGAAAAATCTCTGATGAACAGATCATTGATCTAAGAACAAGATCATTGATCTTCAATAAATAAATAAATAAATAAAAATAGTGCCTTGCACTTTTTATAAACCTTTGGCTCTCGAAGATAAGGAAAAACAAGAGAAAAACTTGTTTTTCTTTGATATGAATTTAGATAAAAAAGTGCTTTGCACTTCTGTTCTTGAATCTAAAAGATTCTTAGTGCTTTGCACAAATACAGTACATTATTTAAAGGGCCAGGCCCAAATCAAATAAATTGCAAAGCAGTAAAAAGGGCAGAGCCTCATTTGAATTGATACTCTGTCTGAGCAGAGCCCAAAATAAATGAACAGCCCTGGTATAGGTCTAACAGACCAACAATAAATAAAAATTGGACTTAACCCAATAATGGCTATAAGTCCTTAAATTAAATTGACTGAGCAAAATGGCTTTCCTAAATCAATCTAAATCCGGTTCGAGGGTACATCTCCGAACTCCTTTGACATTCATCGTTGTAATTCCTCAACGACGTCAAAGAGGTGACGGGTCCCAACGACCACACACCCACTTGGACCGAAACGTCCCTAAACTAATATCAGACCGAGACGTCCCTAAACTAATATCGGACCACCACGTCCCTAAACTGGCGATGGACCACCACGTCCCTAAACTGGAATATGGACCACTACGTCCCTAAACTGGAACAAAAGAGCCTCCAAATGCTCTTTTGCCCGATCTAAACGGTCCCGTTTAAGTTGATCTTAGCCCCAAACACGGCTAACGTATCCTTAAATATTCAAATGGACTATAAAACTTCAAATCGACTTTGGTTCAAGGGTACATCTCTGAATTCCTCCGACACATATCGTTGCAATCCTTCAACGACGTCAGAGAGATGATGAGTCCTGACGACCATATCTATTAAATCGACCATCACGTTAAGTTGATCTTAGTCCAAAACAAGACCAACGTATCCCTGACGAACGTTTAAGTTGATCTTAGCCGCAACGCGACTAACGCATCCTTAAACTAAAAACACCAAACCCTAATCTAAGTAAATACGGATTTGGACTAATCCACGTCCTACGGGCGACGGCATTACTCAGTCTCCGTATACAATCCACGGGCAAACACAAACAAAACAAACACACACGACACGAAGTGAAATTCTGTAGAAGGAGAAAGTGGCTACCGCGATGCGGTAGCGTAATTAACTGCAGGGGCTTGCGCCTGCAGGGAAGAGCGTCCCCACAATCAAAAACCCCTCAAGCGAGGGAGAATCTGACGAAGTCTGCTACATCGGCTGCATCCGTCTAAACCTCCGATACACGGTGCCATAAATCAACTTGGCATCTTCGGAGAGGTGGACGGATAAAACCAAATAGCATCTGTCCCGAATATCAGGCACAGACGCCCTAACGTCTCGGCCGCCGTTCGGAGGGGAACAGGTGAGATATGCGACATATCAGACGAAGAGACCGGACTGTACGGGAGTGTTACTGGATGGATTCACGGGAGAAAGTACAAGCTTCCTTGTTGATCTTCTGATTGCTCAATACCTGGGTGGCTGTTACGTTTAGCTGACCGCTTGCAACTTGTGGGTGTTTGATATGATCATCACCTACTGCCGGCGTATTGACGATTCTTTAGAGTCCTAGACAGAGGTTTCCTGGCTCAGGCAAAACGGAGTAGGAACACATATATGATATGTGCGGGACCGAGAACAATACGTGTATGTGATACCGTATTAGATTCTCGCGATATGTGATATCGGCCGGGTATATGTGATATAGCCGGGTCATCGAATCAAGTGTTGATTCGATGAACTGATACAGATTATATTAGTCGGTTATTTGTGAAATAACCGGATTATCGGATCAAGTGTTGATTTGATAATTTAATGTATAATTATATATTTGATATATTAAATTACATTAACTAATATAAGCTCACTAAAAGATTCTTTTTCTCACTCGGGTAATACATTGATATATCTGTGATATATGTTAATTGTATTATTTTATTTTGTTACAATAAATATTGTATATGTGATATATAATATTGTAACATGTTATGGTTATAAATGCAACATGTTTTGTGGAGTTTAAATGTGGTTAAGGTTTGGATTAGGGTTAAACTTGCATGAAGCTTTCAAGAAGCTTCTTGAAGCTTTGACTTTGACTTTGGATATTTTGTGTAGATATTTGCTTAACCCAACCCAACCCTTCACCATAGTTAACTCTCTACATAGGTTAAGTCTTCATACTTAACCCATGGTTGCATTTTCTAACCCAACTAGAGTTTTCATTATTCATCACAAATGGTTTTCATCTTCTTCTTCCTCTTGATAAAGCTTTCTAGCTTTTGGTGATGTGATGAAAATGAGTGAGAAATTAAAAACAAATGAGAGCTAAATTCCTACTTCATCATCCTCATCTATTGTAGCCGCTTAGATTAGGGTGTTTGCTTTGTTAATACTTGATTAGCAAAGCAAGAGCATGGGTTTGAGTTTCTTCAAGGTAGATCATCTTTGTTATTAAAGATCGGAAGCAAGCTTGTATCTTTCTCTTCATGGAGCCTCTCTAGAGTCTGGGTACTCGATGATCGCAGTGAAGGGACCTCAACACGGAGTTTTAGAAGTGAAGGAATGGACTACAAGGGTTATAATCCCTAACTTTTAGAAGTAAAGTTGTTTACTTGCTTTGTTTCGCCTAATCTCTAGTCTAAGATCTTGGTTAGGATTGTTCGGCACGTCTAAAATTTAAATCGGGCATGGTTGATGCCTTATAGAACCTTATGAGAGTGCCTAGTAACCCTACAACAGGAACTTTTTATTTATTAAATATTCTTTACAATACAACTGAAAATTAAATACAATACTAGAAAGCGATGCCTAAACAATGATATGAACTGAAAGTAAGTATATACAAGTGACTAGAGCTCGGAGTCCTCAATAAACTGCTCCAAGTTTTCCTGGCTGGGATCGAACTCCATAGAGTCGGGTCCTCTTGACAATATTCCAAAGAAGAAGAGAAATAGGAATGTCGTCAGCGAACAATCGCTCGGTAAGTCCCAAAATGATATAGAAATAGGATAGACAGATAAGAGAATATAACTGGTATATTGTATATTTGTTATATTGACGTAGTTGTTTGTAGCTTAGTACAGAATGTGCCAGTGTATATGAAAAGAGTCCAACTTACCCCGTAGACTATGGTATATGGAGTACAAGGCCCCGTCAAAACCCATGGGACAACGGCAACAGATATTTAGGCCACAGATCCCTAATTCAGATTAACTGAGCCCATATACTCACAATTTTTTAACTGATCTTAGTCCCAAACTTGACTATAGATCTCCCAACCAACATTGGTTCAAGGGTACATCTCTTCATACCTATGATATATGTCGTTGTAATTCTTCAACGTCTTCAGAGAGATAGAGGGTCCCAATAACCAATAACTTTTGGTGCATTCCCAAACGGTTGAACCAAAACCACACAGACTATGACGTCTTTAAACTGGACTATAATGTCCTTAAACTTTACGAACCGTGGGGTCCTTAAACTCATGGACTATGACGTCCTTAAACTTTATGGACAGTGAGGTCCTTAAACTCATAGACTATGACGTCCTTAAACTTTACAGACTATGACGTCTTTAAACTATCACGGACTATGATGTCCTTAAACCCAATGGACCGCAATATTCCTAAACTAAAACAATAGAGTTCAAATGCTCTTTTGTTGGATCTAAATGTAACAACCCCAAATTTCCAATACAAGTTTTTACAAAAAAATTTCAAAAAATCTATAAAGGGGTATTTTACCCTGAGCACAAGTTATAAGTAATTATTTTGCTTTTTAA
Organism: Agapanthus africanus; assembly: GCA_030015575.1. Classification (NCBI taxonomy): domain Eukaryota; kingdom Viridiplantae; phylum Streptophyta; class Magnoliopsida; order Asparagales; family Amaryllidaceae; genus Agapanthus; species Agapanthus africanus. Next base: position 24,974,636 of record JASDDO010000001.1, read on the forward strand.
TTACAAGTTAAAAGAACGTAACAACTCCATTTTTAGTGTCCAAAAATTTGCTTTAAAATTAATGTATACTTGGGGCATTTACATTTATTGTTAAGTAATTAATTAGCTCCATAATTATAAGAAGGAGCTTGTAGCTCATTGGTAATACCTTGCACTGTTGAATCAAGCCACCAGAGTTCAAATCTCATACCCCACATTATTTTTAATATTGATTTTTTAAAAACCTTTAGAATACCAAGAGTTTACACGTGCATATCTCACAAAAACCCCACTACATCCAAAGATGTAACATTTCCAGGAGTTAGATGAACCGTCGGGGAGATCCCGGCCACCTGACTCGGCCGGGAATCGGCCAAATCGTCCTTGACTCGGTCTGACTCAGTCCTCAGACCGAGTCACGGCCGAGTCGGCCGATTCCGGCGACGGCCCCAACATGAAAGTTGTGTCTTTTCATATTCGCTATGCACCTGCAAAATTTTAGCCTCAGACCACTTCCAGAGCTCTTTTAAAACTCCAATTACTCCACTTTTAATACATTTTTTAATACATTTTATCACATTTTTTCATTTTAACCTTTCATCTACCCTAACCCTAGCCTACCCTATAAATACACCCCCTACCCTCTACCCTCTCACCCCAAAATCCTGAGCCCACTCTCTCAAAAAATTTCCAAGAGTCGTGTACTTCGAAAACAAGCTCGAGGCGAAGCTCCGACGAAATTCCGACGGAACTTCCGGCGAACGTTTTGGGAACTACCGGCGACGAAGCAACACATCGGCAATCACTCTAGTTCCCTCTCACTCTCTTGTTCAATCTAAAACTCGTAAGTCCCACTTCCTTCCCTCTTTTCTATTCAAAAAAAATACGAAATTACAAAACCCGACGGAATCGGAACAAATCCGATTTCCGATTCGGTTTTCTATAAAATTCCACTTCTCACTAATACAATCATACTTAAACATCCTTATGTTGACTATTAAACACTAATCAAACAATTTGAACAAGTTTCATCACATGAAATGATAGCTTTTTCAAATTATCGTATATTTCACTTAAATACCACATTATTTCAATCCTTCATTTAACCTCATCAAACTTGCTATACATTTAAAGTAGATCACGAGATAACGACCTACCTCCTTACACACTTATATACAACACCCCCGAGAACCTAGAATACGAGAAAACAAACATTTTCATTTAAATACCATATACTTAATAAAACCAATTCTAAAAGATTTAGTTTTGATACACTTTTTAAAGAAGTACCACTTATTATGAAAATACGATAAGTTGTGGACATCGGTCGTTTATCTAAACCTGATTTTGTGGTGTCTAGGCTGGGCAAGTGAGAAAGGTAACTTTAAAAGGTCCGTCTCACGATAATTCGTGAGCGGATCTCTCCTTTCTTCACTTGTACTTACCTGGCCACAATTGGCGGTGCAGAGGCGATTTGAGTCATCTCACAACTTGTCCTCTGGACCAGTTAGGAATAGACTAGTTGACTTAGGAGAATCTAGAACATACAATACGGAAAATATACAATTTTACAAATAAATATCATTTACTTTATAAAACCGTTTTCTAAAGGATTTAGTATTTTACAATCTTTGTAAAGCGCCGCTACAAGCCACTTTGGGGAACCTGTCCGGGATGGTGCGGTTTATCGCACATCCTCAGGCTTAGTAGTGCGAGATTCAGACCTCCGCAAGGAGCATTCGGTCTCGAAAGATTTAAAATACGACATCTTAAGAAAATGAGATTGTTAGAATATAAAATATTTATTAAAATTATTTTTGTATAAATATATGTATATTTATCATTAAAATACCTATTTTATTATGATATAAATATTCCACCTTTTTCTAAAAATCACAAGAATAAATTTTACACTAAAATACTATGAATTCCAAATAAATCAACTTTACAAATAAATACCTTTATTTATGAAATTAGGATATTTTCATTAGAAATATCACAATATAAAATCCACCTTCATTACAACTCTAAAGACGAATAACGAATACTTGAGATGTATTTTGAAAAGTATATAAAAGTAGTTTTATATAAAACCCTCTCAAGTTTTATAAATTTCCCTAAGGACACTAGCAAATTATAGGTAAGAATTAATCAAGACTTCGATTTACATTTCAAATTGTCTGACTCGGGTTTGAGTCTGATTATATTTGACTTGAATATGATTCGAGTACAATCTACAATCTTCAATATTACAATTCAACATGAATCCATGAATTCAATCATCAATCTATAGAACTTGACTGAACCGAACCATGGATATACATTCCATTTACATGGTTCTCCAGTTATTTCATTTACATGATTCTACGGTTACATCCATTTACTGATATCATGGTTTCGGTCAGTCTTTCAATTATACATTCAATACAATTTATAGTACAAAATAATACAAATAAAATACTATGGGGTTTAAGGGGTAGATTGGTACGGAAGGTGTTAAAGGTGGCATGAGACGGTAAGATTAAGACACCTAACATGAATCCAATTGCCGTTGTTCCGGGTTGTATAACGGAGCGTTGTACTTCCATTTGCCCTGGTCTCTAGCATACTGAGACCCCTCTCGTATACACTGGCATTTTTCTGTACCAAGCTACAAACAACAGCGTTAATACAACATTACAACAATATAATACAACATTAAAAGCTACTCTCTCTCTTTCTTTTTTTCTACTTCTCCCTTATCTTTGGGACTTACCGAGCGATCTGTTCGCTGACGACATTCTATTTCTTTTTTCTTTGAATGTCGTCAGGTGGTTTGGACCCGACAGAGATCGAGCCATCTGCAGAAGACTTGGAGCAGTTTGCTGAAGAACCAGAGCTTTAGTTTCATTGTACATTTTCCATTCAGTACTTTTCATTCCTGTTATGCCATTGTTTAGGCATCTTTTTATTTCAGTTGTATTTCCTTTTCATGCATTATACAAAAGAATGTTAATAAATAATAGTTGTTGTTTTTACTACATCCTGTCTCTTGTGTATTTCTTTTTATATTGCTTAGATACGCTTAGCGTATATACTTCTGATTATATACGTAGCGGACCAGTCTCGTCCCCTTCGCCGTATACCGGGAAGCGGGGCGTGACAGGTTTTGTTGGTGGCCCATGCAGGTCAGAGCTATATGAAACCCTATCATGCAGTTCTGTTCTGCATGAACAACCTAAGCAATATAACACAAGAACCAGCAACTAAAACATTCTTTACAATTCATGTTCCTTGAATCTTACAATTTCATATTCCTTGAATCTTATCATTTCATGTACTTGAATCTGTCCTAACCCAAATATTTTTCAAGGTTATGGATTCCCCGAACAACACCAGCACCAACGTCAACAACACACCTCCACCTCCACTACCAATCATTCCTGCTGTTCCTACACCACCCACCGAGCAAACAGTGCTACTTGAGGCGATCCACAGCCTTCTTGAGGGACAGCAACAACTCCTGAACCGTCCCGAGACTGACGCACCTGGGGTAAAGCAATTCAGGGCTTTACATCCCAAGCAGTTCTTCGGAAAGGGAAGCCCACTTGAAGCTGAGGAATGGGCACAAACTATAGAGGATGATCTGGCGGCAGCACAAGTGCCAGACATAGCTTGGGTCCGTGTGGCGAAACTGCAGCTCACGGACAATGCTCGCAACTGGTGGAAGGCGGAAGAAAGCTGTCACGCCCTGCTTCCCGGTAGATGGAAACAGTGACGTGGCAAGCCCGCGACGTATGTATTCCGAGAAGGTCATTTCTCGAAACAAATACGCTAAGCGTATATAAACAATATAAAATGAGAAGAAAAGACAGGTAAAAAAATAAAATCTAACCACTTTATATAATTACATTCTCAACTTTACAAGGTTTAAACTGATACAAGATTTCTGAAATAAGAACATAAACATAAAAGCCTAAACATATGGCTTACTGAAATAAAAGCTGAAAGAAACTAGAGATCGGCCTATGCTGTGAACTGGTTGTATTCCTGTTCCACCTTCTTAGTCTCTAGACCACTTGACGAACATTCCAAGAAACAAAGAAATGGGTGGAATGAACGTCAGCGAACTAGCGCTCGGTAAGTCCCCAAAAAGGATAAGAAATGTATATGATGCATAACAGGTACAAAATGAAATATAATATGGCATATATAGCATAACCGGTAATAATTGTGTGTGAGTGAACATGAGGTATGTATCTTAATAGGTCTCTACAAGGTAATCTAACTAACGTAAGTTTAAGTGTGAATGTCAACCAATTTCAAGAGTATTCTCGAACCCAAGGCTATCGTCCAGGGGTAAGGAATCACGGGCCCAAAATAGCGGGACTTCAATTGTTATTGAAGTATTCCAAACCCAACAGGCTATCGTCCAAGGGCTTGGAAACACGGGCCCTTATTAGTGAATTCATGATTTGTACCGTTTCAGCCTGGTACCACAGCAACATGATTTGTACCGTTTCAGCCCGGTATCACAGCAACATGATTTGTATTAATGGGACTCATGAGATTCCGTTGGATTCATACTGAAACTAGCCCAACACCCCGTGTATATAAGTCTATGATTAAAGTTACGAGTCTTGATTGAATCCATGAATACAAAAGGTAATGTATAATATCAAGTTTTCAAGATTTAGTTCATGTCAAGAATCATGTATCATATCAAGCGCAAATCAGGTCAATTGTATTCATGGTTCGAGTCAAGTTAGATCCAGCATGTTAATTTAGTACAAGTCATATCAATAGTCATGTAAACATATCAAGTATTCAAGTGTTCATTGCTAAGTCGTATAAGGTATCATGTATAGGGGTATATAGGTCATTTAGAACATCATAGTATTTATATGATTTATGCCACTAAATTCTCAAGGGTGTTTTATGTAAAATATTCTATTTTGAAAAAAAAATCTCGAGTGTTTACGGTAAAAGTTTATTATTTAGATTATCGAGGGTTAGAAAAGTATTTTAGATTTTTATGGCATTTCTGTAATACCCAGCCCCTTTTATACCAAAATCTGTATTTTGTTACTTTATAATTCTATTTATTTTATTTCTAATTTTATTTATTTTAATTATAAAATTATTTATCTTATTTATTAAATTATTCTAAACCCCAAGCCCATCCCTTTTCTCATTTTGTTCTTTGATTTTCCATTCATAGGACGACCCATCAGTCCTCAACCATTCCATTCATCCTTTCCATCATAATTCTTTTATTTCTCTCAACCCAAAATCCCTCATCCGAGCCCACTCCCTTTTTATTTTTCATCCAATTTCCCTTTAAATCTTTTCAGCAGCCCAACTCTTAAGCCCACACAAATTAAAAGAATTCTTTTCCTTCTCAATTATAACCTTCAGACCGTCCCCCTCCTTCAGCCCGAGCCCACGAGAATTTTAATTAAACCATTTTCTCCTGGCCCGGCCCAGTCTCCCTCTCCAAGCCCGCTTCGCCTCTAGCCGCACCCGCTTCCTCGACCCGACTCGCTCCTATTCATCCCTCTCCCCCAACGGCTATTTCCTGATTCCCGCGCGCGTTCTCTGCCGTTGCGCCCACGTCGCCGCCCGACACGCGCCGTGCCTCGCTCGCGAGCGTTACCACGACGCGCGCCCTCGACCTCTCGTCGTCCCAACCCCTCACTCTTCCCTTTTCTCAAAATCTTCGATCTCATTTACCACCCTCTCGCAACCCACTACGCACCCTTCGCCGCTCACCCCGACAGCGGCGACCGCAACCCCTCATCCTCCTCACCTTCATTCTTTCCTCTCCACCTCCTCCCTCCCTCACACCTCAACTTCTCTATCTCCCAACACCTCGACCGCCATCACCCCCACCACAGAACCCCGATCCCTGCACCCATCTCGACCCCCACCCGCGCTCTCGCCGACGAGCTTTCTCTCACCGGGATCGCCTCGTCGACCGCATCATCATCATCATCATCACCATCATCGTCGCCATATCACCTCTCTCTGTCCTCTCTCTCTATCTCTCGGTCTCTCACTCTCTATCTCTCTGTCTCTCACCCTCCCTCTGGTTCTCTCTCTCTCACTCTCTGAAATTCCTCTCTCTCTCAACACTTATCCCTCTCTTTCTCACTGTCTCTTACTCACTCTCTTTCCCTAAATCACTCTCTGTTCTCTCTCTAATTCCTCTTTGTCTCCCCCTCCCTCTAACTCTCTCTCTCTCTCTCTCAATACCTCTCCCTCTGCAATCCCTCACCATCGGCCTCGCAGCACCGCCATTTCCCCAGTCTCGCGAGCCCTAGCCGTTACCAAGGCAGAACCCCATAGCCGAGCCCGAGCACGAGCCGAGGCCGCGAACCCTACACGCGCCATTCATCGCGCATTTATGCCGTTACCACTATCGAGCATCGCCAAGACGCCTCCAGGCAAGTACTTTTACTTGCTACATGCTATATATTCAAGTTACAAATTTAAATTACATAGATCGCAAAATTACAATTTCTGATCGATTAGGCGTCATACCTGTTCGATGTGTGTTCTCAATGAGAATACTTATCAAATTTGACGGAACTAGATGATTTACATTGGCCCTTGTAGGGATGGATAACTTGTGCAAATTTTGCTTGAAAATATGACCGTTAACGACTAAAACGACTACCCCCAAGTTTCACCGTAAAACTGGAATTTTCTTGTACCTAAAAACTATTAAAATCACCATAAATTATATACATACTGGAATGATGCGCTCGAGGGCTTAAATCGAAGCCGACTCGACGAAATTTAACCCTATGCAAGTTTAGAATAGTTTCTGTACTTAAACGGTGTCAATATTTGGATCGGAGTGCGACTCTGGACTGTAGTCCAGAGCGACTCCAATTGTTGCTTGCTGTTCCGTAATGAACACCATCTTGTTTCCTTAACTCGTAGGTTGCGGAACTCCGCTGTTTATTATAGGTGAATTTGTTATCTAGAAAACACAAGTAGTTTCATTCTGTTTCGTTACCGTTTGTTATTTATTCTATAATTTTAAAAGATCGGGACGTATAACAGTCCCAACAGAATCAGAATTGATGTATTAATATTAAACAGTGTATAACTCCTGACGTGCAGATGAGATTGAAGATCCGTCTGTTGCGTTGAAAACCTTACTGAAACCCTAGATTTCATTCAACCATAGCGTCGCTAAAATCTGATCCCAACTGGGATTAAAATGCGTTGCGAAACGGATTTCTGATTCTGAAACTGGATTTCCAGCCGTGAGCGCTTAAAATGAAATGGCTATAATTAATGATCCTGAAACCCGATTGGCTTGAAACTAAATTCGATAGATAGATAACCGAACATACTAATTATTACATGTTCATCATTTCACTAAATTGTAACCGTATGATTTATGATATATTATTCAAGTGGTAGATTACTAATTCATGACATCCTAAACATGCTTTATATACTGTTTACGCATTATCATACACATGTCATTGCATTGATAACTTACTGATAACGTGCATTACCCAGTGTTAGGTATTAGTGATGATTGTGGCAAGTACGTTAGTGTTCGTGTATCAGTGAATAAGTGAAAGTGATACGTACTTGTACACAATCAGTGAACCTTATTATTATATTGCATTGTCGACGTCTGTGGGACACGTGTACGTGGGACTATAAGTGGTATGGGACACTTATGGAAGCTCTTGCACGGGTGTCACAGATAAGGCACCAGACACTGCCATTTATCTTAGGTATTAGTCGGGATGTGCTTGATGGAGGTCCTGCTTCCAGTTCTCGCGCAGACTTGTCACAGACCGATTGGTGTTTAGGGTTATGGTTAGCGTTTGATATAGACCACAGGGTGTGGGGTAGTTTAAGTATGAGTTTGACAGAATCTCGGGAGTCCCATGCCGGCTTATATATTTAGGGAGATATATGGAGATTTACAGGGTATGTGATTATCACCGTGATATACATGTTGGGCCCGTGGTCCCTTGCCCTTGGGTTCTACCCTTGGGTGGAGGACACTCGCGAGTGGTTGACTCTCACACTTGAACTGACGATAGGCTTAGTGACCTGTACAGTGAGACTTAGAGACTGATAGGGATACTGGCATTGATATACCTTACATACTGTGTTGACATACGTGGCATATCATTCTACTGCTTTTACTGTTCCGCTGCATTGATTACTGCATGTTCATATCCATACTGCCATTGATCTACTATTATATATATCTATTATCACTGTTAGAATTGTCACATGATTTTATATGTATTATATTGCTATTGTGTCGCTCTGACGACCTGAGTATGCATGCTCAGTGTGAGGAGAATATTTAGCCTGGACCAGGACTAGACGCACTTCACGGACATCTTGTTTAGCTATCCAGAGTTATATCTTTTGTTTTCCATCAGGTCAGTTCATTTTACTGTTTTGTTCCAGTTACTGCATTTCTCATTACCTGCGCATTATTTACTGTTTACCATGAAAAACTAGAAGCCGAAGTGTGACTGCGGCAGGACATTTTCTTGACCGTAGGAGCATGGCTGGCCTTGTCTACCCCTCGTATTCCGTATTTTGGGAAGCGGGCGTGACATGGTTTAGTTGGTATCAAAGCCAGGTTTTGTTTCTATTGGGATTGCAGTTTTCCGTGTAGAGCTTGACAATCTAAGACATCCCTCAGTCTAGATTGTAAACTTGATATTCTTGATCCATATTCGCATTGAGTGTTCTGCTATCCATTCGCTAGGGTTTCGGGTGACTTGGTAAGGTTACGTAGTGCAATTGCAACTACCGTACTCTGTTTAATTGACTTAGAATGCTACTGTTGATTTCCACTTGTAATAAATCTCATCACATCCGATGTTCTTGATTCGTTGCCCAATCCATATTATAAATTGATTCTTATATCGTTCTCAAAATTATTGTTTCAGGATCATGACTTCCAACGACTCTTCCTCTATCTCCACTCCCCAGATTCAGACCGTTGAGATTCTGAGTGTACTACAAAGTCTGAAGGAAGCCCAGGAGCGAACGAATGATTTGTTAACTGAAGGACTGAGAAGGCGGGTGAACCAGGCACCAGCGGGAGTCTCCAATCATAAAGGGATCCCCGTTAGACGAGGAAAATAGAAGAAGATGAAGCGCCAATTTGTTTCCTCACGACAGAAACAGCATAAGACCCCATGTTGTGGGTACTGTAAGAGGCCAGGACATCTTCAGAGGGATTGTCGCCGCGCCTAAGGGAAATGTCTGATTTGCGGATCCAGCGAACATCTCATTAACGGTTGCCCAGAAAGGAAGGAGCTACAAGGAGGAGACTCGTCCATACTCTCCACCCCTGCCAAGTGATGATTATTGCGTAGTTCGAACTTTGGGAATGAAGCAGACCCAATACAAGATTCAACTCGCGTGACGATGATGCAGCGGTCTAGAAATCAAAGAAAAATTTTCATGTTTTCTAATTTCAGTAATAATGTTGTCATCCTCTTATAAACATTTCTTTCCGTTTGAAATCTTGTATCCGTCGAAATTTTAGTTGAATGCAATGAAACTTGAATCGTAATATATGTATCATTCTCTTGTCCCTCCCCTTATTCATACTATTCACTATCACAACATTTTAATCTTGATTTTTCAATTCCTGCCACCGCATATCTTTCCATACTTCGAACACTTAGCCATTTTCCTGATGTATTCCAATGTCTAATCATGACTCTTTTCTTTCAGGCCATGGCCATCCTGGAGCAGCGCCGCATCTAGATGAGGATACACAGTCATGCGTTTCCTTAGACCACACACTGATGAGTTCTGACGATGAGGTCAACGATCCCCAGGTCATTTTCGAAAACAGCGATTCAGAGGACGAAGGAGCAGTCGCCCCAGAGTTTAACATCATAGACGATTCCGACGAAGAGGAAGGAGACCCCGAAGAGAACCCGATAGAAGAAGACCCCGAGGAAGAACTGATAGAAGAAAATCCAGTGGAGGAAAACCCCATGGAAGAGAACCTAGAAGAAGAGAATCGCATAGAATCGGACATCGATGAAGAAGCTCCATCCGAGAAAGAAGGACCAGAAGATCAAGACCCTGCTGTGGAAGAACACCCACTGGCGGTTCCCGCGAGGCGCTATGGAAATGGACGCCCCTACCTGAGCACCGAGCCTACCGCAACCTGCTGAATCTCCATAACCGCGACTGACGGGATTTCTTTTAGATGTTGTCTTTTTCTGGCCAAATAAAACTGTGTATAGTTTAAGGCCACTTCTTGTCTTTGAGAATGCTTTGTTTAAAATCTTCTGGAATAAAATAAATTGTTGAGTTCGCAAATCTTTTGATCTTCTTAGTTCACTATGTCTTCTACTGAGGTCTGTCCACCCCTACTCCTTACATCGCTTTAACCCTCACTCAGATTAACCAGTACCACACCCCGATCTTTTAGAGGTCCACCCTTCATCATTCGTCTGTGCCCCTTTGAAATCCTTCTGGGAGAAGAACATATTTTGCGAAATTTTCGAGTTAGCTAACTTTTCAACTTGTTGACTCATATGACCTACCGACCGTTATCCTCCCCATATCTTTCCCTTGTAAGTCCTTGCTGCTCACCCTTATTTCATGTGCTGACCCGATCCCAATCTACTTAACATTCAGCCTAAAGCCGCCATACTCCGACCTTATGAATGAGCCACCTTCCCTTGTAATCGTTACCCTAGCTAGCCCTATACCTCTTTGTGTTTTCCCATGTTACCCTAACTATATTTAGGGACACAATTATTCAAAAATTTAGTTTTCATTGCTTTGTATTTATCAAAGAGTGCGTGTTATTGATTACTCAGCTTTATGTATTTGAAGTACGCTATTATTATCCTCGTTTTCTGTAGCGCAACCGTACACCGCGCATATTTTGTTCCATATTCTCATTTTCTTTGTGTGAGTTTTCTAGGTTATTTTAAAACTATTCGATCGATAAATTACCCTAAAATGTTTTAACCTACCGACAAATCTTTCGCTACGTTATTATCGTTACTTTATCTTCGGGTTTTGTGCCTACGTCCACTATTATAAATAATCGTGCCTTATACTTATTATGTTTGCAGTGCTACCTTTGATATACTTACGTGCACATATTTGAGTTTCGATTGTATCGATTACGCCTCGAATATCATTGTTCATTATTTTTGCTATTCTCATAGGTTGCCTTTGTAGTTGTTCCTGTCTTATACTTATTTAGACCTATCTTTTTGTATGTTATTCTTACATATATAAACCTTCAAATTTCTTTATCTGCCTATTTCAAATAAAGCGTTATGTGTTAGTTTGCAATATAATAGCTTTCGCTTATGGTTGTATAACTTATTATTTATTTTAAATTTCGAGGACGAAATTTTTATAAGGGTGGTATGATGTAATACCCAGCCCCTTTTATACCAAAATCTGTATTTTGTTACTTTATAATTCTATTTATTTTATTTATAATTTTATTTATTTTAATTAAAAAATTATTTATCTTATTTATAAATTTATTCTAAACCCTAAGCCCATCCCTTTTCTCATTTTGTTCTTTGATTTTCCATTCATAGGCCGGTCCATCAGTCCTCAGCCATTCCTTTCATCCTTTCCATCACAATTCTTTTATTTTCCTAAACCCAAAATCCCTCATCCGAGCCCACTCCCTTTTTATTTTTCATCCAATTTCCCTTTAAATCTTTTCAGCAGCCCAACTCTTAAGCCCACACAAATTAAAGGAATTCTTTTCCTTCTCAATTATAACCTTCAGCCCGTCCCCCTCCTTCAGCCCGAGCCTACGGGAATTTTAATTAAACCATTTTCTCCTGGCCCGGCCCAGTCTTCCTCTCCAAGCCCGCTTCGCCTCTAGCGCACCCGCTTCCTCGACCCGACCCGCTCCTATTCATCCCTCTCCCCCAACGGCTATTTCCTGATTCCCGCGCGCGTTCTCTGCCATTGCGCCCACGTCGCCGCCCGACACGCGCCGTGCCTCGCTCGCGAGCGTTACCACGACGCGCGCCCTCGACCTCTCGTCGTCCCAACCCCTCACTCCTCCCTTTTCTCAAAATCTTCGATCTCATTTACCACCCTCTCGCAACCCACTACGCACCCTTCGCCGCTCACCCCGACAGCGGCGACCGCAACCCCTCATCCTCCTCACCTTCATTCTCTCCTCTCCACCTCCTCCCTCCCTCACACCTCAACTTCTCTATCTCCCAACACCTCGACCGCCATCACCCCCACCACAGAACCCCGATCCCTGCACCCATCTCGACCCCCACCCGCGCTCTCGCCGACGAGCTTTCTCTTACCGGGATCGCCTCGTCGACCGCATCATCATCATCATCATCATCACCATCATCGTCGCCATATCACCTCTCTCTGTCCTCTCCCTCTATCTCTCTGTCTCTCACTCTCTATCTCTCTGTCTCTCACCCTCCCTCTGGTTCTCTCTCTCTCACTCTCTGAAATTCCTCTCTCTCTCAACACTTATCCTTCTCTTTCTCACTGTCTCTTCCTCACTCTCTCTCTCTAAATCACTCTCTGTTCTCTTTCTAATTCCTCTCTGTCACCCCCTCCCTCTAACTCTCTCTCTCTCTCTCAATACCTCTCCCTCTGCAATCCCTCACCATCGGCCTCGCAGCACTGCCATTTCCCCAGTCTCGCGAGCCCTAGACGTTACCAAGGCAGAACCCCATAACCGAGCCCGAGCACGAGCCGAGGCCGCGAACCCTACACGCTCCATTCATGGCGCGTTTGTGCCGTTACCACTTTCGATCATCGCCAAGACGCCTCCAGGCAAGTACTTTTACTTGCTACATGCTATATATTCAAGTTACAAATTTAAATTACATAGATCGCAAAATTACAATTTCTGATCGATTAGGCGTCATACCTGTTCGATGTGTGTTCTCAATGAGAATACTTATCAAATTTGACGGAACTGGATGATTTACATTGGCCCTTGTAGGGATGGATAACTTGTGCAAATTTTGCTGGAAAATATGACCGTTAACGACTAAAACGACTACCCCCAAGTTTAACCGTAAAACTGGAATTTTCTTGTACCTGAAAACTATTAAAATCACCATAAATTATATACATACTGGAATCATGCGCTCGAGGGCTTAAATCGAAGCCGACTCGACGAACTTTAACCTTATACAAGTTTAGAATAGTTTCTGTACTTAAACGGTGTCAATATTTGGATCGGAGTGCGACTCTGGACTGCAGTCCAGAGCGACTCCAATTGTTGCTTGCTGTTCCGTAATGAACACCATCCTGTTTCCTTAACTCGTAGGTTGCGGAACTCCGCTGTTTATTATAGGTGAATCTGTTAGCTAGACAACACAAGTAGTTTCATTCTGTTTCGTTACCGTTTGTTATTTATTCTGTAATTTTAAAAGATCGGGACTTATAACAGTCCCAACAGAATCAGAATTGACGTATTAATATTAAACAGTGTATAACTCCTGACGTGCAGATGCGATTGAAGATCCGTCTATTGCGTTGAAAACCTTACTGAAACCCTAGATTTCATTCAACCGTAGCGTCGCTAAAATCTGATCCCAACTGGGATTAAAATGCGTTGCGAAACGGATTTCTGATTCTGAAACTGGATTTCCAGCCGTGAACGCTTAAAATGAAATGGCTATAATTAATGATCCTGAAACCCGATTGGCGTGAAACTAAATTCGATAGATAGATAACCGAACATACTAATTATTACCTGTTCATCATTTCACTAAATTGTAACCGTATGATTTATGATATTTTATTCAAGTGGTAGATTACTAATTCATGACATCCTAAACATGCTTTATATACTGTTTACGCATTATCATACACATGCCATTGCATTGATAACTTAGTGATAACGTGCATTACCCAGTGTTAGGTATTAGTGATGATTGTGGCAAGTACGTTAGTGTTCGTGTATCAGTGAATAAGTGAAAGTGATACGTACTTGTACACAATCAGTGAACCTTATTATTATATTGCATTGTCGATATCTGTGGGACACGTGTACGTGCGACTATAAGTGGTATGGGACACTTATGGAAGCTCTTGCACGGGTGTCACAGATAAGGCACCAGACACTGCCATTTATCTTAGGTATTAGTCGGGATGTGCTTGATGGAGGTCCTGCTTCCAGTTCTCGCGCAGACTTGTCACAGACCGATTGGTGTTTAGGGTTATGGTTAGCGTTTGATGTAGACCACGGAGTGTGGGGTAGTTTAAGTGTGAGTTTGACAGAATCTCGGGAGTCCCATGCCGGCTTATATATTTAGGGAGATATATAGAGATTTACAGGGTATGTGATTATCACCGTGATATACATGTTGGGCCCGTGGTCCCTTGCCCTTGGGTTCTACTCTTGGGTGGAGGACACTCGCGAGTGGTTGACTCTCATACTTGAACTGACGATAGGCTTAGTGACCTGTACAGTGAGACTTAGAGACTGATAGGGATACTGGCATTGATGTACCTTACATACTGTGTTGACATACGTGGCATATCATTCTACTGCTTTTACTGTTCCGCTGCATTGATTACTGCATGTTCATATCCATACTGCCATTGATCTACTATTATATATATCTATTATCACTGTTAGAATTGTCACATGATTTTATATGTATTATATTGCTATTGTGTCGCTCTGACGACCTGAGTATGCATGCTCAGTGTGAGGAGAAGATTTAGCCTGGACCAGGACTAGACGCACTTCACGGACATCTTGTTTAGCTATCCAGAGTTATATCTTTTGTTTCCCATCATGTCAGTTCATTTTACTGTTTTGTTCCAGTTACTGCATTTCTCATTACCTGCGCATTATTTACTGTTTACCATGAAAAACTAGAAGCCGAAGTGTGACTGCGGCAGGACATTTTCTTGACCGTAGGAGCATGGCTGGTCTTGTCTACCCCTCGTATTCCGTATTTTGGGAAGCGGGGCGTGACAATTTTAATGAAAAAATCTATCTTTTTGAAAACTTAAGGTATTTTATTAGAAACTTAACCTTTTCAATTTAGTGGTATTTTATTAAAAATATAATTTTTAAATTTGTTTTCCTTTAAGTTACATATAAATGATAATTAAATTATTTTAGTATTTTAGTATCGTTGAAATTGTTTTGTTTTGTTTTGTTTTAAAACCGTATTTTCCTTTCGAGATCGCGCTCCGTGAAGAGCTCCGCATCTCGCTCTACTAAACTCATGATGTGCGATCATCCGCACCATCCGCAATAGAGGTCCCCTAAAGAGGGTTGTAGAGGCGAAATTGCAAGGGAAAATGATAGCCGATAATATTGTTTTAACATGTCACAATTTTAATGTAAATTTCATCATTGGTTTCAAATGTTAGACCTGTATAGCGACACAGACACAGGAATCAAAGAAACAAAGCTTACAAATATAGTCATTCATAGCAATAGGTGAAATAAATTATGGTTTATTATAGAATTTATTTAACCATTGAGGAGTTTTGTAAAATGAACGCTACAAGGGAATATGAGATTGTAAAATGGCACAAACCTGTTTTACAAGTAAAAGTTGGCTGTGCTTTTAAACATAACTATCTGTGAACAGCTTACAACTATGAATATTCTTGAAATGCAAAATGATACCAACAATGACTACTGTATATGTGGGGAAAAAAATAAGCTGCCTTTTATATTTGACCGAACTATCTTATGATAACTACTTACTTTTCTGACTTGAACATATGGCATTTATACAAAACTGTAACTCATGATTATAAAATGTGATCTTATCTAACAAAACTAATTACTATTCATTGCTATATGACTAACAACTAACTAATTTATATAACATAAGAAACATCTAATCTACAAAACAATCTCAGTATTAACACTTAACAACTCCTCCAAAAAAAATCTTTAAAAAACATATCCTATTATACTGCTATGAAACATGAACACACTAATATAGTAAAGTCAACATTATTTGACTAATACCATATTAACTGCTAAAACATTGCACAAATTAAAGAATTGAACACTATAAAGCTTTATATCAACACTCTGCAAGCAATCTAGATATAAATTCATCCACAATAACATAAAATGAAATTCAAGAGGAGATCGATCGAAAAACCTAGCAATCGAATCGAATAAAGAGAGGGAGATGGGAAGAGGGAAAGGGACTTACGTGCGATTGGAACATAAGAAAATGACGGAAGTTTTTCATTGAGGCATATAATCGAACACTTGGCGGCTTGATCGAGGGAGATGAAACATGTAGCAAGATGAGCTTGGGTCGTTTTCAAGCGGGCCTAACAAGGGGTCGGGTCTAGTTCCAATGGGGCCAGCGGCAAGGGTGCACTTCCCAGTGGAGGGTGGCCGGCCAAGGACAGCAAGGGAAGGAGCTCGGCTAGGTGGGGATGTTGTCGATGACAATGATAGCAATGGTTACGGGGTTGGTGGTTGGGATGCAGCGAAGCGCAGTATTGACGAGAAGAAGCCGGCGGTGATTAGGGGTCATTAGAGGTGGTCGGTGATGCTTGGGTATTAGATTTTGTGAAAGAGATCTTGGCCATGGGTAAGGCAGGGAAACAAAAGAGAGGAGAAATTGAGAGTGTGAGAGGGAGAGAGTGGGGTGTGTGTGTGTGAGAGAGAGAGAATAGAGAGAGAGAAAACTTATGAGAATTGAAGAGAGAGATGATGGGATTGGTGTTAAAGGAGGAATGGGAAAAGGTGAAAGTGGGGAATGAACAGACGTGGATGATATGAATGGATTAATGAATTTGGTTTTAAATGAGAGGTGATGGGAAAATGAATGGTTGGGTTTGGGTTAATTATAGGAAAAAATTAAATTAAATGAGTGTGGGGTTGTAGGCTTTTGGTTTAGAGAAAATAGAGAAAGAGTATTGGTAACATTTTATGGATTATTTGATTTGTGTATTCAATAAAATAAAATGGGTTTACAAAGAATATTTATTTGGTAATGGAAGGAAAATATAAAGAGGAGAATGAATATCTAAGTGATTAAATAATAGAAGCGGCTTTTGGAATCAAGGAAATTAATTGGAAAAATAGGTAGTGGGATTCAATAAATAAATAATATATTTAATAGAAAACGATATATACGGAAGATACCAAAAATAAATAATTACAGTATTTTCTTAAAGGAAGGTAATACGAAGATATAGGGATTTTGGGGTCGTTACAAAAGCCGTCTTGTACAGCCTATTGAATGGAAGACTTTTCGCGAGAAGTTCGACGCGAAGTACTTCCCTGTGACTGCCAGGTTTGCCATGGAGCAGCAGTTCATTCATTTACAACAAGGTTCGATGTGGGACAAGTCAGTAGATGAGTACGATGATGAATTCACCATGCTAAGCCGGTAAGATATGTCACAATAGTTCAATTTTTAAATATCTCATACTATACAGCTAACACAATCCTTAAACAGATTCGCGGCACACTTGATACCGACGGACGAGATTAGAGCCCGTCGCTTTCAACAAGGTTTAGACACGGAAATTCAGGATGCACTAACCACTGGGAAATTTCTGACTCATGAGGATGCTTTGGAAGCTGCCCGTAGTTATGAGGCGGTAATAAAGGCGAGGGGCAGACCTCAATCTGCCGGTTTGAAACGCCCTGCCAATCAAATGGCAGGAGGAGCCCCTTCCAAGCCATTGTTTGAACCCAGGAGAACTGAAGAAATTTGCCAATACTGCCATAGAAAGGGACACTTGTGGAAGGACTGTAGACGGCATGTGTCTAATTTGTGGCGCATCCAATCACAGAATTGAGACCAGTCCATATAGATACAACTCAGCTCACACACCTACCAACTACCCGCAGCGGCCAGCTATCCAGGCTCCCGCAACTCGTCCTGCACTACCTGCTCCACCACCTGCACAGCCTACTCGCCAATTCCAACAAGCAATGAGGGACATGCCTAGAGGGCAGAGAAACAGGCCCCAAAGGCAGAATGTGCCTCCAGCTAGAAGGAATGTACCACGACAACAGACATTCACATTAGAAGCCGTAGAAGCCGAGACTGTAGGTCAAGGTAACACCGGTAAGCCTTTTTCACCCTTGTATCACTTTGTTATTTTTATACAGTATCTATACTCCAGTCACCAGACTTTCCTTGAAACTGTTACACTTTCCTTTTACAAATTTCGAAGACGAAATTTTTATAAGGAGGGTAGAATGTAACAACCCCAAATTTCCAATACAAGTTTTTACAAAAAAATTTCAAAAAATCCATAAAGGGGTATTTTAGCCTGAGCACAAGTTATAAGTAATTATTTTGCTTTTTAATTACAAGTTAAAAGAATGTAATAACTCCATTTTTAGTGTACAAAAATTTGCTTTAAAATTAATATATACTTGGGGTATTTACATTTACTGTTATAACTTTAAGTAATTAATTAGCTCCATAATTACAAGAAGGAGCTTGTAGCTCATTGGTAATATCTTGCACTGCTGAACCAAGCCACCAGAGTTCAAATCCCATACCCCACATTATTTTTAATATTGA
This sequence comes from Agapanthus africanus, assembly GCA_030015575.1. Classification (NCBI taxonomy): domain Eukaryota; kingdom Viridiplantae; phylum Streptophyta; class Magnoliopsida; order Asparagales; family Amaryllidaceae; genus Agapanthus; species Agapanthus africanus. The sequence goes on from JASDDO010000001.1 coordinate 24,993,133, forward strand.
TGTTTTTAGAAACCTTTAGAATACTAAGAGTTTACACGTGCATATCTCACAAAAACCCCACTACACCCAAAGATATAACATTTCCAGGAGTTAGATGAACCGTCGGGGGGGATCCCGGCAGCCTGACTCGGCCGGGAATCGGCCAAATCGGCCTTGACTCGGTCTGACTCCGTCTTCAGACCGAGTCACGGCCGAGTCGGCCGATTCCGGCGACGGCCCCAACATGAAAGTTGTGTCTTTTCATATTTCCTATGCACCTGCAAAATTTCAGCCTCAGACCACTTCCAGAGATCTTTTAAAACCCCAATTACTCCACTTTTAATACATTTTTTAATACATTTTATCACATTTTTTCATTTTAACCTTTCATCTACCCTAACCCTAGCCTACCCTATAAATACACCCCCTACCCTCTACCCTCTCACCCCAAAATCCTGAGCCCACTCTCTCAAAAATTTTCCAAGGGTCGTGTACTTTGAAAACAGGCTCGAGGCGAAGCTCCGACGAAATTCCGGCGGAACTTCCGACGAACGTTTTGGGAACTACCGGCGACGAAGCAATACATCGGCAATCACTCTAGTTCCCTCTCACTCCCTTGTTCAATCTAAAACCCGTAAGTCCCACTTCCTTCCCTCTTTTCTATTAAAAAAAATACGAAATCACAAAACCCGACGGAATCGGAACAAATCCGATTTCCGATTCGGTTTTCTATAAAATTCCACTTCTCACTAATACAATCATACTTAAACATCCTTATGTTGACTATTAAACACTAATCAAACAATTCGAATAAGTTTCATCACATGAAATGATAATTTTTTCAAATTATCGTATTTTTCACTTAAATACCACATTGTTTCAATCCTTCATTTAACCTCATCAAACTTCCTATACATTTAAAGTAGATCACGAGGTAACGACCTACCTCCTCACACACTTATATACAACACCCCCGAGAACCTAGAATACGAGAAAACAAACATTTTCATTTAAATACCACATACTTAATAAAACCAATTCTAAAAGATTTAGTTTTGATACACTTTTTAAAGAAGTACCACTTATTATGAAAATACGATAGGTTATGGACATCGGTCGTTTATCTAAACCTGATTTTGTGGTGTCTAGGCTAGGCAAGTGAGAAAGGTAACTTTAAAAGGCCCGTCTCACGATGATTCGTTAGCGGATCCCTCTTTTCTTCACTTGTACTTACCTGACCACAATTGGCGGTGAAGAGGCGATTTGAGGCATCTCACAACTTGTCGTCTGGACCAGTTAGGAATAGACTAGTTGACTTAGGAGAATCTAGAACATACAATACGGAAAATATATAATTTTACAAATAAATATCATTTACTTCATAAAACCGTTTTCTAAAAGATTTAGTATTTTACAATCTTTGCAAAGCGCCGCTACAACCCACTTTGGGGAACCCGTTCGGGATGGTGCGGTTTATCCCACACCCTCGGGCTTAGTAATGCGAGATTCAGACCTCCGCAAGGAGCACTCGGTCTCGAAAGATTTAAAATACGACATCTTAAGAAAATGAGATTTTTAGAATATAAAATATTTATTAAAATTATTTTTGTATAAATATATGTATATTTATCATTAAAATACCAATTTTATTATGATATAAATATTTCACTTTTTTCTAAAAATCACAAGAATAAATTTTACACTAAAATACTATGAATTCCAAATAAATCAACTTTACATATAAATAACTTTATTTATGAAATTAGGATATTTTCACTAGAAATATCACAATATAAAATCCATCTTCATTACAACTCTAAAGACGAATAACGAATATTTGAGGTGTATTTTGAAAAGTATATAAAAGTAGTTTTACATAAAAAACCCTCAAGTTTTATAAATTTCCCTAAGAACCCTAACAAATTATAGGTAAGAATTAATCCAGACTTCGATTTACATTTCTAATTGTCTGACTCGGGTTTGAGTCTGATTATATTTAACTTGAATATGATTCAAGTACAATCTACAATTTTCAATATTACAATTCAACATGAATCCATGAATCCAATCATCAATCTATACAACTTGACTGAACCGAACCATGGATATACATTCCATCTATATGGTTCTCCAGTTATTCCATTTACATGATTCTACGGTTACATCCGTTTACTGATATCATGGTTTCGGTCAGTCTTTCAATTATACATTCAATACAATTTACAGTACAAAATAATACAAATAAAACACTACGGGGTTTAAGGGGTAGATTGGTACGGAAGGTGTAAAAGGTGGTACGAGACGGTAAGATTAAGACACCTAACATGAATCCAATTGCCGTTGTTCCGGGTTGTATAACGGAGCCTTGTACTTCCATTTGACCTGGATTCTAGCATACTGAGACCCCTCTCGTATACACCGGTATTCTTCTGTACCAAACTACAAACAACAATGTTAATACAACATTACAACAATATAATACAACATTAAAAGCTACTCTCTCTCTCTTTCTTCTTTTCTACTTCTCCCTTATCTTTGGGACTTACCGAGCGATCTGTTCGCTGACGACATTCTATTTCTTTTTTCTTTGAATGTCGTCAGGTGGTTTGGACCCGACAGAGATCGAGCCATCTGCAGAAGACTTGGAGCAGTTTGCTGAAAAACCAGAGCTCTAGTTTCATTGTACATTTTCCATTCAGTACTTTTCATTCCTGTTATGCCATTTTTTAGGCATCTTTTTATTTCAGTTGTATTTCCTTTTCATGCATTGTACAAAAGAATGTTAATAAATAATAGTTGTTGTTTTTACTACATCCTGTCTCTTGTGTATTTCTTTTTATATTGCTTAGATATGCTTAGCGTATATACTTCTGATTATATACGTAGCGGACCAGTCTCGTCCCCTTCGCCGTATACCGGGAAGCGGGGCGTGACACTAAATGATCCTGTTAAGTAGATCTTAGTCTAAAATTAGACTAACGTATCCTTAATAAACTTTTAAATTGATCTTAGTCTCAAATTAGATTAACGATCCTTAAACCCAACCCAAAACCAAATCTAAGAAAATACGGATTTGGACTAATCCACGCCCTACGGGCGACAACATAAATTAGTCTCCGTATACAATCTACGGGCAACTAAAAATAAAACAAGCATACACGATACGAAGTGACCATCTTGAGAAGGAGAAAGTGGTTACCGCGATGCGGTAGCGTAATTAACTTTATGAGCTTGCGCCTGCGGGGAAGAACATCCCCACAATCAAAAACCCCTCACAATGAGGGGGAATCTGAAGAAGTCTGCTACATCGGCCGCATCCGTCTAAACCTTCGATACATGGTGCCATAAATCAACTTGGAATCTTTGGTGAGGTGGACGGATAAAACCAAATAGCATCTGCCCCCAAAATACAGGCTTGACTTCCCAACGTCCCGGTCGCGTCTTTCGGCGGAGAACAGTGGTGGTGGGGTGTTTCCATGCACGTTCGTGCTTGTATTGTTTGAAGAATCCATAACCTTGAAAGAAAAATAGGGTTAGGATAAATTCAAGGAATAGGAAATGTAAAGAATGTTTTAGTTGCTGATTCTTGTGATATATTGTTTAGGTTTCCATGCAGAATTGACCCTGTATGGTTATGTAGGTTTCCACGCAGAACTGACCTGCATGGGCCACCAAAAAAATCTGTCACGCCCCGCTTCCCGGTGTATGGTAAGGAGACGTGACTAGGCTCGCTACGTATTTACTCAGAAGTAAACATGTTAAGCGTAAATAAGCAATATAATATAAATGTACACAAGAATGATATGAGATGTAAATGAACAACAGCTTTTTATTTATTAAACATTATATACAATACAACTGAAAAGTAAATACAATACTGGAAAGCGATGCCTAAACAATGGTATGAACTGAAAGTAAAGTATATACAAGTGACTAGAGCTCGGGGTCCTTAATAAACTACCCTAAATCTTTCTGGCTGAGCTCGAACTCCAGAGAGTCGGGTCCTCCTGACAACATTCCAAGGAAGAAGAGAAATATGAATGTCGTCAGCGAAAAATTGCTCGGTAAGTCCCAAAGAGATATAGAAATAGGATAGACAGATAAGAGAATATAACTGATATATTGTATGTTTGTTATGTTAACGTAGTTGTTTGTACCTTGGTACAGAATGTGCCAGTGTGTACGAGAGGAGTCAAATTTACCCCATGGACTATGGTATATGGAGTACAAGGCCCTGTCAAAACCCACGGGACAACGACAATGGATATTCAGGTTAAGTGTATTAAAGTGACCGTCTCGTGCCACTTTTAACACATTCCGTACCAGTTTACCCCTTTAAATACCCCGTAATGTTTTATTGTGTTGTTCATAGATATAAGTCTTGCCGAAACCAAGATATCGACTGTTCATGTAAACGGATAAGGATATAAACGGATAGTCATGCAGACAAGTCAATATATATCCATTGTTCGGTCAGATCAAGTCATGTTGATATTGATTGAATTCTGGTATTCATATTTCAAGTTCCAGTATATATGGCTTCATGTTGTATTGGAGTTATATTTGAATTGTATTCATGCATTGAAATGTATACAGATTGATTGTGACTCAGATTGAGTCAGACACTTAAACAGAATTGGAGTCCTGAATTAGGTTTAGGAGTTATCGGTAACTGCTCCATATGGACGGCATGATTTGTGATTTTTTCCAATCCAATTACCATTGGTAACCCTGTTTTAGTTTTCTACCTTAAATAGGCAAGCACTCACTTTCTCCGACTCCCTGAGGCTTAAGAGAATTGGTCCCGCTTAAATCTATATTTACTAGGGTCCTTATTGTAATTTAATAAATTTGAGGGGATTTTATTAAAAATAGTTTTAGTATACTTTCAAAATAAAGCTCAAGTATTTATTTATCGTATTTAGGGTTTTCATGGATGTAATTTTTTTAAAAGTGAAGTATTCTAATCATTATAAATTTAGATTGAATAGTATATGATATTTTGGTGTAAATTGAAATTTGTATGGATTTTTGATGGTATTTTCATGATACTTGTGATTCTTTTATTTTTGTTTAGAAAATATGGAATTTATTATATATTTAAAATAAATTCTTTTCTAATATTTATATATAATTATTAAAAGTAAATTTTATTTATTAAATAGAAATTCACGTTTTTCTAAAAAAATTGTAATAAAAATTCCGTCGAGATCGGATGCTCCGTGAGGAGGTCTGCATCTCGATCTACTAGTCCCGAGAATGTGCGATAACCCGCACCATCCCAATCGGGTTCCCCAAAATGGGTTGTAGAGGTTTAATTGCAAGGAATTTAATTAAAACAATTTTAAAGAATACGGTTTTATTAGTTTAAGATATTTTATTGTAAAATGGTATTTATCCCACAAAATATTATTCCAAAAGCCATCGTGCTATGTCACGATGAGTGTTGTAATGAGGTAGGTCATTACTTCGTGAGTTTTCTAAAGGTAATATGAGTAATTATGATAAAAGAATGCCGAATAGAAAGTTTTTGGTATTTAACTGTAAAAGTGAAATAAAAGTTGCATCACATGGTATTTTGAATTGAAACTTGTTCTCAAATTTTGTTTTAAAATTACTAAACAAGATATAAAAATATGGGTGTTTAGTTATTAAGAAAAGTTATGTTTTTAACAAAATTAAAATCGGAAGTCGGAATAACTCTACTTCCGACGAGTTTTGAAAAGAGATCTTTTAATATAGGCAAAGAGTAGAAGAGAAGGGACTTACAGGTTTGGAGAAGAGAGGAGAGGTTGAGAGAATGTTTGATAGCTTCGCGGAGTCGTGGGGTCGCCAGAATCGTCTCGAATCGTCGCCGAAACTTGACCTTGTGCTAACTCCACTTGTACTCTTCTTTGACTTGGAAAATTTTGAGGATTTTGAACAATAGATTGCAGAATGGAGAAGACTAGGATGTGAGATTGTATTTATAGGATAGAATTAGGGTTTAGGGAATTAAAAATGAGAATTAAAATGCATTAAAACATTTGTTTAATGGCGTTTTTTAATTCTCTGTTTAATTGTAGGAAAAACAAACAGAAGAGAAGTAGTGGGGGGAGGCCAAGGGTTTAGGGTAAAAATTTGAGAGCATTTGCGATGGGGGGCCCGGCGGCGCCGGCCATATGGCCAATCTCACCGGTCGATTGTAGGGGTTGGGGTCTTGGATTTGGGCCACGTGTCCTAGGCTGTTCAAATAACAATTTCCATATGTTTGATTTCTAAGACTTTTCATTTTTACGTGTATTGCACGTGTAAACTTTTGGGATTCTGAAATTTTAAAAGAAAAATCATCAAAAAAATAATATGTGGCTGGGGGGATTTGAACACAGGGGCTATATCACAACAGTGCGAGACTTTACCAATGAGCTACAAGCTATTTCTTGCTGTTCTTAAACAAGAAATACTCTTAAGTTGTGCTCAGGCTAAGATAATTTTTTTTGTACTTTGCAAAAAAATTTGTGCAGAAAGTTTAGGGAAGTTACACTTTCTATCACGCACATATGACATCATGCATCATACACACGCGTTTACCTTTCTCTTACTTAACTTTCAAAAGACATTCTACACGAGTATAACTCACCGACGGACATCTTTTTTCTTTCTTTCTTCTTCCGAATGTCCGTTAGAAGTGAATGATGCACAAGATGGAGGCGAGGAAGTGGAAGCCACAACGGAAGATTTCATGGAGTCATCCTCCTACTATTAGGACTAGTTTCCCTTTTCGCTTTTCTTGCTGTCCATCTGTTTAGATCATGCTTTTCTTGGATTTATACAATAAACTCTTGTATCTCGTGTCCAGTGATGTAATAAATTTTATGTTGATGAAATAAATGCTTTTGCTTTATTTATTGTTTTGGTACATTGCTTGCATGTTTAAATTTCTCTTAACGTAACTATATCGAGCTCAGTCGCTTAATGTAACTATATCGAGCTCAGTCCACCCTCAATATATATAGGTTACGGACCGAGCCATGTCATCGCTTCAGTACTTTCGGGAAGCGGGACATGGCACCTGCCATGCCCATTTGTTCATCAAAATAATTCAAGGTCAATGCTAGCTCAATCTAATCATAAACCGAACCAATGATCCTATCCAATTAGGCCCAGCCCACTATCAACTTCTCAAATGGGCTTTAATATTTCTATTGCCCCAGAGCTATCCTTCTTATATAAAAAAATTCCTGTTTAAGATTTTATTATTTCCTATGCTTATATACTATTAACCTTTTTCTAAATGAAATATTATCTTTGCATCTCATAAGTAGTGATATTGGGAAGTGATAATGCTCAATATTGGCAACCCTTAAGATCAGGACACGTGGCGGATGGCACATCCCAGAACTCAGAAGAAAGGGCCCACAAACGCCGACTAGGCCACCCCTGTACCCGACCGGCCAGCACAAGCTAGCCCTCCTCGGGGCTCCCTGCAGATTGGCCTCCTCGGCCTCTCAGCTCGCCCTGAGCTGCCACAGGGCCAAGTCTCCTCGGCCTTCTCGCTCGTCCCCGAGCCCCTTGGCCGAGGCCGTCTTCCTCGGTCCTCCGACCAGTTCCGCCGCTCACAGGCGTAACCGCCCTCCGCGAATTTCGCCATGCGCGGATTCTCCGCCAGCAACATCTCACGTTCCACGCCTTCACGATCCCCATTCATGGGCGATCTGCTTTCTACGCGGGCGTAACGTCGGGAGTGTAACTGCCGGCGAGATTCTCGCGCCTGCTGCTGCGTGCCTCCACCACCATATAAACCCCATCATAGAGGGGTCAAGTAAGCCATTTCTGACTCCACTTAGCCGTTACGCTGCTCGGATCTAGTACTAACTTGATCGTCAGAGGGTCCTCGGTGGTATCAAACCACCCCGGAACTTCTTTGCAGGTACTTGGCGTCAAACTCCTCCAATCACTAAATCTCCTCAAAACCCATTGAGACCCACACACAACAGAGGATCCCCTCCAGAATCCACCGGGAGATTGACGGAAGACAACATCTGAAGGAGATCTGAAAATGACATCCATCAGTTGGCGCCGTCTGTGGGAAAGCAAACTCCACAAAAACAAAGTTGGCCTTCCGATCTCCGTCCACATGGTAAGCGACCATCCTAAAGATTCGGGTACCAACCGTCGCCTCCTCCTCACCGGAGGCGCGGATGAACCCCCTCCGGCGACCATCATCCACGCCCTCGCCAGTCGAATAGATCGGCTACAGTCCCTTGTGGAGGCGCTCGTCCGAGCCCAAATGGCCGGGCCTGGGCTCCAGATCGCCTCTCCTCCACCTCCGGAATGCTCTGCTCCCGTCGGCACGGCCGACCACCAGCAGGTTGCGACTCCTGACCATGGATCTCACGGACCGATACTCCCTGAGGCCCGTTGGGCGCCTCGTGGCTCCACCCCCAGGCCCGCCGACGGAGCACCACTCCTCGGACCTCCTCACGACCCTTGCCCCCTAAGGAGATTTCGGTCACCTCGCCTGCCCACAGGCATGACCGACACCCTCTCCCCCGACGGGGTCGCACAGAAGGGGCTCGCCACGACGGCTCGAGAGCCACCGCGCCCGGGGATCTGAGGAACCTTATCGAGAGGAACCGGAGCCGTGCCCAGACACAGGTCTCCCACAGCAGAGGCCAGGGATCACGAGGCGCCGGGTCCTCGGGGTACCACGGCCGACTCAACGCCCTCGAGAAGAAGATCGAGGGCATGCGCCGGGAAGGTCACCTCTCGACCGACGGGGTCGAGTACGCCGCCGACTCACTCACTAAACCGTTTACCGAGGAACTGCTCGCTGTCCACGTCTCCTCACGCAACAAACCCTCGAAGGTCTCTCTGTTCGATGGGAAAACCGATCCCAAAGACCATTTGGATGCTTTCACCGCGGGAATGGGCTTCCAGGACCATTCCGATGCCGCCCAGTGCAGGGCCTTCCCAGCCACCCTCATCCGTTCTGGTCGGGACTGATTCTGAGGACTCGAGCCTCGCTCAATCTCGACCTTCGACGAGCTGGCTACTCAGTTCCTCGGCCACTTCGTTGGGAACCGTCGGCAAAAGCGCACGGTTGACTACCTCTTCACAATTAAGAGTGGAGACAAGGAGACGTTCAAGGCTTACATCACCCGCTTTTACAACGCCCTCCTCGAGGTTCCCGAGCACCGGGACGAGACCGTCATCACGGCGCTCAGATCTGGTCTGAGGCACAAGGAGTGGCTGCGCTCCTTTGCGTTGGCATAGCCTAAGACCATGGCCGAGGTCAAGGTGTGGACCGAGCGTGAGGTTCAGGTAGAGTCCGAGGTGAACGCGAACCTCCCCCGGGCAGAACGACCCGACCAGAAGAAGATGGCTCGGGAGGAGAGGCCGGAGTGTCAGCAGCCCTATCATCCGAAGTTCCAGGAGTACACCCCGGTCAACGTCTCCCTCGCGGTGTTATTGGAGGAGGCCCAGGGCGAGGGATTCTTCAAGTTCCCTCCGATCCCACGTCAGGCCTCGAAGCGAACCCGAGGCCCTTACTGTGCCTTCCACCGGACGCTGGGCCACTCCACGGAAGATTGTAAGTAGCTCCGGGACTACGTCGAGGAGCTCATCCGATCGGGACATCTCGCTGCCTACTTGAGAGACAAGCGGCAAGCCGACCGCGAGCAGGAGCAGCGTTCCCCTCCCGCCGAGCTGACCGTCGGCCAGATCATGCTCGTTTCGGCGGACGACCAGTCCGGCGCTCAGGGAGCCCCGTACCCGGTGCCGGGCACAGAGACTAACAAGCCTCCGGGAAACTCGGGCTGCGCTAACAAGGTTATTTATTAGCATGTACTTTTCTTTTGGCGCAATGTAAACTCCTCTTAGGGTCTGTTGTTAATTAAATAAAGATCAATGGAACGTTGCAAAAAAGAGAGAGAAAGATTTCATTTATTCGAAAAAGGTATTATGGGCTCCCTAGCCATACATACGGAAAAAAAAGAGAGAAAATTACAACAGTGGGGGGAGGGGGTGCAGTGAGCACTGCTCATGGTACTCAGTAAAGATCTCCGCCAGCTGAGGCCTCACGAGATCCAACCTCTGCCCTCGGTTCCCCCCGCGTGCGTTGACCCCGAGCCTCAGCTCGTAACACTCGCGGACGAGCGCCTCTGAGCGAGCCAGCCGGTTCACGGAGATCAGGCTGAAGCACCTCAGAGATCGCAGCTTGCCCACGGCCTCGTCATAAAGCTGCTCAGACAGGGGGTTGTAAAGCCCCGGCGATGCCCTCCAGATGGAGTACATCAGCAGCTGCAGCAGGAAGGAGCGTCGGGGGAGCAGTTGGCCGAAGTGGTCCTCGATGCTCCCGTAGACCAGCTGCACCGTGTCCTCGGTACAGTTCTGGTCATAAAGGTATACGTCTTCGAAGTGGATGATGTTAGGAATGGTGAATGGGAAGTCTTGCATTCTCGATCTTCTGTTTGTGAAGGAAGGAAGGACCAGTACTCCTTCAGCCTTATATAGCCCACTGCGCCCTAACGAAGCTCAACAGTTGCCCGCTTTCGCCCAAGAGGCCGCTGACACGCGACAATCATCAAGCCTTCTTTGGTGGAATCGAGGCGACGCGACTCTGGCGCTTCGCCTCCCCTCACGTTCGATGCGCATACTATGCGCACGGTCGCCGCGACCGTTCCTGTTCCCCATACTTGCAATTGGATGGTCGGGCGAAACCTCATGAAGAGCCATCCGAGCCGCTACCCTGCCCGGCTATCCCTGGCCGGTAGCTTCCCTACTCGCAACGCCAGGGATCAAAGCCTTCACCAAGAGGCAGCTACGCAGCTTCACTGCCCGGCTATCCTTAGCAAGCCTCCCACGGCCCCTCCAACGCTAAGGATCAAAGTCCTCCCTAGAGGCAGCCCAGCAGCTACCCTGCTCGGCTATCCCCGGCCGGTAACTTACCTACCCGCAACACTGGGGATCGAAGCCCTCGCCGAGAGGCAACCGCACAGCTTCACTGGCCGGTCATCCTTAGTGGGCTTCTTACAGCACCTCCAGCGCTAAGGATCAAAGTCCTCCATAGAGGCAACCGAGTAGCTTCCCTGCTCGGCTATCCCTGGCGGGCAGCTTCCCTGCCGCAACGCCAGGGATCAAAAAGCCCTCCAAGAGGCAGTCGAGCCCGAGGATCCCTCGCTCGGCTATCCTTCAGGACAAAAGCCCTCGCCAAGAGGCACCGGGCAGTAACCCTGCCCGGCCAAGGGTCCTTGGTAGGCTTCTTACAGCCCCTCCCGCGCTAAGGACCAAAGTCCTCCCAGAGGCGGTCGAGTCCTCGCTCGGCTATCCCCGGCTGGTAGCTTTCTACCACAACCGACAGGGATCAAAGTCCTCGCCAAGAGGCACCGAGTAGTAACCCTGCCCGGTCCCCGACCTGAAGGATCAAAAACCCTCGCAAGAGGCAACCGGGCAGCTACCCTGCCCGGTCATCTCCGGCTGGTGGCTCCCTACCCGTGATGCCAGGGGTCGAATCCCTCGCAAGAGGCACCCGATCGGCGACCCCACTCGGTCACCCCAGGCTGGTAGTTGCCTACCCTCGACGCCAGAGATCAAAGCCCTCGCCAAGTGGCAACTGCGTAGCTTCACTGCCCGGTTGTCCTTAGCGGGCTCCTTACAGCCCCTCCGACGCTAAGGAACAAAGCCCTCCATAGAGGCAGCCGAGTAGCTTCCTTGCTCGGCTATCCCTGGCGGGCAGCTTCCCTGCCGCAACGCCAAGGATCAAAGGCCCTCACCAAGAAGCAACCGCGCAGCTTCGGGGCTAGGGACGTCGAGTCTATCCAAGTCTGAGCGATCCCCCCTCGACTTCGGGGCCATGGAGATGCCTCCTTCTTGGCAAGGCTTGGCACGCTCGACAAGTGATCGAAACCAACTTGATGGATGATCGCTAGGCAAATAACCGACCTGACATGGAAGCCCAACAGCGCGAGAAGAAAAATTTTTACAAGCAAGCCAATGAAACCAAAGAAAAAGTTTTATTACTAAAAGGCGGTCTTTACAGAGGGTATTTTTGGCTCCCCGGCCTAACAAAATGCCCGGAGGCTTACAAAGTTCCAGACGCAGCAAAATAAAAAGGAGGAAGAAGACGGGGGCTTTAGACCTCGGGGCCAGGAGCGACCTTGGGGCCCTCGACATCCACCACGAGGCGAGCTGGGTCCTCGGCGACTTCCTCACCATTAATCTCCTGCCCCTGCCCGCTGGTGTCCGCGAGGAGGTACTGGGCCCATAGCTCTTCGTCGGCGAACCCCGGCACCCGGGCTTTAACAGCGTCGAGGGCCTCGTGCTAGATGAGGGTCGTGGCGACGGCCGGGTCATCATAGTAGTCTTTCGACTTCTTGTAGCCCTCTACCGCCGAGAGGTCGGCCAACTTGGCCGCCCTCAGGTCGGCCGACTTCGCCCACTCAGCCGCCGCCCCCAGCTCCTTCCAGAGGGTTTTCACTGTCTTCTTCAGGTTGCCGGCCAGCACCTGAGCGTCCTCAAGCTTGGCCTCAGCAACCGCGGCGGCCTCGCGATGCCGGGCAACCTCCCTCTTCCCGGCCTCCACCTCGCCCTCCAAGGCGACGACCCTCGCCCTCCAAGACGACGACCCTAGCCTTCATTGCCTCCAGCTCCCGCTTGGAGCTCTCTTCCAGCAAGGCGAGCTGGCCCGCAGCTTTCATCGCCGGGGCTACCACCTCGGCCTCCATGCGCAAGGCGAGGGCGACGTGCTGAAGGACCTGAAAGGCAAAAGAGAGATCAGGAAGATCAGAGAGGCACCGAACCTCAAAAAATAATAATAATAAAAGACAAGCGCTTACCTGCACGGACTCCTTTGCGATGAGCGCCAGCTGAGCCCTGAAGGTCCCCCCGGGGACTCTACCCCCGGCCGATGCTTCTATCTCATGCAGCAGGCTATCCGCGACGGATAGCCCCGAAGGCACGGTGAACTGGAGACCGCCTTCCTCCACCGTGATCGGCGAAGACGGTCCCCGGGAAGACCTCTTTTTGAGCGGCCTTGAGGGAGAGCCAGTCTCTTCCTCCGAGGCCGGGTCCTCCAGAATCCGAGCCCGCCTCCGACCCGATGTTTTGCTAGGCCCGGAGGCGAGATCCATCTCCGAGCGCCCGCGGGGCACTACTGCTGGGGGAGAAGGAGCCGGGGCAGGCTGTGAACGGGAAGAGCCGGCACCCCCAACCTTCACAACCGGCCTTGGCTGGCGCATGGAAGCCCGGAGCGAGTCCATGCCATGGGTACTGCACGGAACCAAGTGTAAAAGGAGTTAGCGACACAGGCAATATACGAACCAAAAAAAAACTAAACTTACCGACGAACTCAACGGGGCTGAGCCCGGCCCAATTCAGAACCCTCTCAGACAATAGCAAGTCGAAACGGGGGATGGGCTCCCACGACGCCACTCTCACCGCGACGGGGTCACTGGACTGGTTCCCCGGCAAGTGCTTCTCCCTCGACCACTCTGTAGGCACGGGCCAGTCCTCGCCCTCGGGAGGGGAAACGAAGAAGAACTTCTTCTTTCAGTCGTGAATGGAAGAAGGCAGGGCCACAACCTCCGTCTCGGCGGCGCCCCTTGGTCGCTTTCTGAAAGAGAGATAAACCAACCTCGGGTCGCCCGCTCGACCACCGGGGTGATTTTTGAAGACGAGGGAAGAATCAAGGAAGGAAAGGCTGAAGGGGATCGCCTGTAACTTCAGGCGGACCAGAAACCCGAGGAGAATCCTCCACGAGTTCGGCACCAACTGACCGGGGGCTAACCCGAAGAAGTTCAACGCTTCAACGACCCCAGGAGAGAAGGGCAGACACATTCCACCCCAAAATGCTTCCAAATACAGGGCGATCTCCCTGCCCCGTACTTGGTCTGCCTTCTCTCCCTCCTTGGCCAGGCGGAGCGTATAGCGTGAAGGGATGTGGAAGCGAGCCCGAGCGTTGGCAAGCTCGTCCTCATGCCTTATCCAACACAAGGCGCTAGGGACAGCATCTACCGCCTCCTCGCTTGGGGCTGCCCCCGCCACATGTCCCGGGAAGAGGGGCCAACCCCTGCTCCCCGGGAGGACTTAGGCTCACCTAAAGGGTTCCTAGAACCTACCTCAACGATATCTACTGACTCGACAAGAGAAGACATCTAGCCTTGGGAAGAACGATCCTCGGGAAACGAAAGTGGAAGGAAGAAGACGAACGCCGAACAACCGAGACTTAGAACAGGAAATATGAAGGAGTAGGGGCCCTGGAACGGTCCCCACCCCTACTTATCACCACGAGCGACCTCATCCAACGGTGCACTTTATCTCCCGCCAAGACGCCTCCTCGCATCCAACGGCTCCGATTACTCCACTTGTCGTCCCCGCACTGGAACACACCCTTTCAGGCGTCGCAGGCCTGCACACGTCGCGTCAGCCAACCGATGCTCGACACGTGGGCCGTCACTTCGAAGGCAAGATACACGAACCGTCGCACCCTCCTTAAATACAGAGATCTCACGCTGATTCGCTGGCAGAAAAGACAGCTCGCAGCCCGGGGACGCGTCCCGACGAAACCTTAGGAGGGAGTTCACCCCGGGCGGCCCGGCGGTCCACTCCTGACCTGACCCGCTGGCTGGTCGGGACAAGAGTAGGGGGCTAATGATAATGCTCAATATTGGTGACCCTTAAGATCAGGACACGTGACGGATGACACGTCCCAGAACTCAGAAGAAAGGGCCCACAAAGGCCGACTAGGACACCCCTGTACCCGACCGGTCAACACAAGCTAGCCCTTCTCGGGGCTCCCTGCAGATTGGCCTCCTCTGCCCCTCAGCTCGCCTTGAGCTGCCACAGGACCAAGTCTCCTCGGCCTTCTCGCTCGTCCCCGAGCCCCTTGGCCGAGGCCGTCTTCCTCGGTCCTCCGACCAGATCCGCCGCTCACACGCGTGACCGCCGTTCCGCGAATCTCGCCATGCGCGGATTCTCCGCCAGCAACATCCCACGTTCCACCACGCCTTCATGATCCCCATTCATGGGCGATCCGCTCTCTACGCGGGCGTGACGTCGGGAGCGTAACTGCCGGCGAGATTCTCACGCCTGCTGCTGCATGCCTCTACCACCATATAAACCCCCATCACAGAGGGGTCAAGTAAGTCATTTCTGACTCCACTTAGCCGTTACGCTGCTCGAATCTAGTACTAACTTTCGCCGGAGGGTCCTCGGTGGTATCAAACCATCCCGGGATTTCTTTGCAGGTACTTGGTGTCAAACTCCTCCAATCACCAAATCTCCTCAAAACCCATTGAGACCCACACACAACAGGGGATTCCCTCCAGAATCCACCGGGAGATCGACGGAAGACAACATCTGAAGGAGATCTGAAAAGGACCTCCATCAGGAAGTATATTCAAGTGAAGTAGATTAAGAAATCCTATTGATTTCGAGTCGAGATCAATACATTGGTAATTCGGCAATTCAAGTTGCAAAATCAAAAGTTTTTTTCCCCTCAGGTTTCAGATATTTTCCTAATTATATGATTATTGAACCATTAAATTTGGTTTAAAATATTAACGAGGAATCAGTTAAACACTTGTTAAAGCTTATATTTAGTAATTTAACAGAGCATATATGCTTTACTTGTTAAAAGTGTGTTTCCTACATTCACATAATACTATGATCATAGTTTATATTTTTATGCAGTTTTTCATGTCGCGGGATAGTTATCTGCCAAACACAAAGTTAGAGGGAGTTTTTTCAACTTAGAGTTGCATACTTACAAGGAGAAGATTCTGCTTCTTATGTGATTTGCCCTCTCTGCATTCATTTCAACTTGCAACATTTGTATGGATTCTAATTTCTAGCATTAGAGCATGATTAATGCAACATTAATTTAATCAGGAAACAAAAAGAAGAAGAAGAAATCATCTAAAATAATTGTTGGAAGCGCATCATTTGCTCTAATTATTAAACTTGACTTGGTCCGACGATCCCAAAAATAAACCAACTATTTTCACGCCCTCAAATTCCTCTCCTCCCTTCAAATCATCTCCTTTAAGCAATCATCTCTCTTCTTCCTTCTCCCTTTCTCATTCATTCTTTCACTCATTCATTCAATCGATCATGGTAACTTCATTTCTTGCTTTTCTTTTTGTATAATGACGTCTGCTTATCTTTTGGATACAAAATTTTACGTTTAAAGATGCATGCTGTGTTGTTCTAGGCGAATTCAGCATCAGGGATCGCTGTGGACGACGAGTGCAAGCTCAAGTTTTTGGAGCTGAAAGCGAAGAGGAGCTTCCGATTCATCGTTTTCAAGATCGATGAGGCCGCACAGAGAGTGATGATCGACAAGCTCGGGCAGCCAGGAGAGAGCTACGATGATTTCACGGCTTGCATGCCTGCAAACGAGTGCCGATATGCTGTGTTCGATTTCGACTTTGTCACTGTTGAGAACTGCCAGAAGAGCAAGATCATCTTCGTCGCTTGGTAACCGATTAATCGAAATATATGCACCTTGAATTTCCAAGTTTTGCGCATGAGAAATTACAGTCTTAAATCTTCATTTCCTATATATTTCTTTAAAAAAAATGGAAAATGAAACTAGGTTATTGTGCATGTTTTACGCAAGCGCTAAATTAAATCGAGATAACCAAGGTCTTCTCCTTACAGTTTTTTTGTATCTTTTACGAATGGTTCTAAAATCAGAGCTTTTCACGTTGCATGTTCAGGGCTCCAGATATATCAAGAGTGAGGAGCAAGATGGTGTATGCAAGTTCCAAAGATAGGTTCAAAAGAGAGCTTGACGGTATACAAGTTGAGTTGCAGGCGACTGACCCGAGCGAGATGAGCATGGATATCGTCAAAGAGCGAGCCATATCATAAAGAAGAAGAACCGCCTTTATTTTGACCCCCTTTCATTTCTTTGTCGATTATTTCTTTCGCTTCATCGATTAATATTTGGGCTTGTATTTTCGTGATATGAAAGGATTAGGGTAGAAGTTTAATTTTTTATGGCGACAATGTGATTGTTTCAAAGCATGTTAACAGTGTCTAAACATGTATTGTTTTTTATTTTTATTTTTGTTTGAGAGTGTATTCTTTCCTTCTTCTTTTTTACCCATTTATATTAAAGGATCATGAACTGAATCTGGGTTTGTCAAAAGGCTTTTGTTAGTGTTGAGCAGATAATATTTCTTTGTGCTTCTTGTTTCCTTTTTTTTGCTAAAATATTCTTAAATTTGCCTTAAATTATAAACGAAAGAGTAATCTATCACAACAAAGTATTGGAAAATCTTGCGCTGGATTTGAATTTGTCAACAAGCTTTTGCTAGAGTTCAGTAGATAATATTTTATGTGCTCCTTGATTTAACCTAGTTGAAAATAAAAATGGCACATTGCTTGTTCGAGGATGAAACCTTATTATTTTTCCTTTTGTTGGCACCAGCAGAGATGAGAATTTGAAGGAGAGAGAAGAGGAGTAGCGAGGGAACAGATATTGCAGATTATAGTTGATTGATGTATACTGGTGTATAGATCGAACACCATAGTTGATTGATTGATGTATACTGGTGTATAGATCGAGCAATGGTAATGGGTGTTAACTAAAGGTTCGGATTCTCGTAAAATCAGTGCAGAGATGCTATAATCGACTCCAATTGCAGAAGGACATTTCACAAATAATTAATCCAATCACAGAAGGCATAAAACTAAACCTATGTGCGAAGCATGCGGACAAAAAAGAGAAAGAAATGACAATATCCAGACATCCTTTTATGCCCAAGCGCACGTGGCTAAGGCTTCACTAACAAAAGTCGATCCTCATAGCATTAACACAACAGATACTCAAAATACTAAATAAGCGCGTTACTCAAAATTCATCACTTCAGATAATACATTAGCAATACATTTCAGCGTTCTCTTGTATTTAAAAAAATGAAAAAAAGATTCTCTTTTCCAACAAAAGCGAAATAAAAAATGTCCTCACGATCCATGATTTTGTTCTGAACATGTCAATGTAAATGGGTCTCAGCTTTCAGAAATCCGTGGACGCATACAAAATGGTGCGCTCAACCAAAAAAGTTAACCACTTTGGTGCCTTGTTTCTTCTTTGGTCTTACAGTAACATCCTTTTCAACCTTTTTAACCTTGCTGGCGGCAGCAGCTGGCCCTGAAGTTGAGTTGGAGGCAGCATTTTTGATATTTTTATCATCTTCTACCATAAAATCATCATCAAGGTCATCTCCACTGTGGAAGACGGTCCGCTTCCCTTGAGCTCCTCCCTCAAGGTTGCCAGCTGAAATTACAAAAGGTTAAAAGGATAAAATAGAATATCAGCAATCTTTTAATTGGTTCGACATTACAAGAGTTCTTCATTGCGCGCAGATGATAATTAATATCCAAGCACTAAAAGATATTGCCAAAAATTTAAATGATGTGTGCTTTGGGAAGTGTTTGGGTTAACATATGGCATTTTTTGACATAGGTTTCTCTTTTTACAAGCTTTTATCTCATTTCTAAGGTTGGCCAATTAGCATATTTGTTTTTAATTGCCTCTATCTATGTTGGTTATGGTCTACCCTTAGGCCTCGTTGCACCATTAACTACAACCTTTTCCCTGCTTGGTGCATTTAGTACTTTGAATTAGATACATCATTTATAATTTCTTGTTTGTTTCCTCCTATTTTTTCCTTTCTTTTTTCTTCCCAAAACATTTTAAGACATTTATGATCTTTTTAGTTGTCATCTACACATATTAGGATCTTATAATCTTTTCTAGTCTTTCTACTAGTTACTTGCCCTGTTATTTATAGAATATGGTTTATATTCAGGAGAAACGCCTCTATGGAAAGAGAGTGCATCAAGGCTAACAATCTCAGAATCAGAATCAGTATTGGTATCAGCAGTCATTTTCGGGATCGGAACAGTCATATTGGTGGTCTCGGATCGGAATATTGGATTTTATATAGTTTGACAAAAAGAAAGTAAAAAATTAGTAAATTTTTTAACTATATAATAAAATTAAGTATAACTAATTCGACAAATTTTTCAGTAATTAATAATGCCTAGAGCGGTCGTTTTAATACTTGGTAAAAATAACAATAAACTTTTTTTTATATATATTTTATAGTAATTAATGATGTCAACTAAACCATAGTAATCCAAAACCACTGATCACTAATATATTTGAATATCAAGGCTTGATTATTGTGCAAGGGGGGTCAAGTTGCTTTTTAAGGTGTGCAGATTTCTTTCTGTATATTTACCCAAATGTTTCTGTCACTTGAGATGTAGACGTGAAGTTTAATAAACCAATAATTATAAGATGGGGTTTTACGTTTTGGGGACCAACTTTAGCTCTGGAACTATAGATAGGTAGTCTGTTTTTATTGAGGAAAGATGACATTAGGGTCTCCTATGTGTGATAAATAACTTTAAAGAGCAATTTACTGTGAACATACAAGGACATATGTGCTAAACAATGTTTTGCACATCAATATGTGAAGCTATAAAATATGAAACAAATCAGAACCAGGTTGTAGGTAACTTCGAAGAGTAGTATCAGCTGATATAAACTATTTGCCAAAATCTTTTAAAAGGAAACTTAGATGAAAAATATGGACTGAGAAAAACTTATAGAACATTGATATATGGACTGAGAAAAACTTACATGCGTTTTGTCCTGCAGAAGATATAGCATACTTGTTCCCTTTATCAGGACAATCCTTTGCCAAATGGGTCACTCCGCCGCATACTTTACAGCAACCACCCTATGAATATTATAAATTCAGTAAACTAATTTTTGTAACTCATTATGCCTATTACATGACTCTTCAAACATATAGAAGAACTGGAAAAGAATGGACCAATAATGATATGAACAAGAAAAAGTATTATGTGAAATTATCACTTCTGTATCAACTGGAGGGTGATAGAATGATTAAATAACTAAAATTATATCATTACTCCAGCATTGTCACCAGCAGAAAGAAATTAGACTTTTTACGCTGCAATGACAGCTGTCTAATCTTTATGCACCCCATTTTCCATTACAAAGGGTAATTTTACTTGTATCTTTGAATATCAGAAATTGGCATATTTTCCCCCATCGAACCCCTAGAAAAATCTAGAAATAAAAGATACCTTTGGATATATTCCATGCGTGTTTTTGGGACAGTTCTTGCTCAAGTGTCCTCGTTCGTTACAGATGAAGCAGTTGGCGAATTTTGTACCACCTGCATTAAAAGATGAGATCAAGTCATGATTCCAAAAAGAGGAAACAAATAAATCAGAATGGGTGGCAGTTGCATTGTGTTCAACATGTAAACAGGATTTTTTTTTAAGGGTGCCATTGCCGAATGGGAGTTCAAAGAGTAAGGATCTCAGCAACCTGATAAGATGGTGATGTTAATGTGAAGAAAGGCCATCAAGATTTTAGGGTTATGAGTGTGGAGAATGTGTAATGTGTAGGGTTGAGAAAGGAAGAAGAAAGAGGCAATATTGAAGCTTAAAGGAAGGTGGTTATATGTTAGGATGCAATACTGTTAGGATGCAGGGAATACAAATTACAATTACGAAGTTCAGGGGAATCAGTGCCCTTATAGTTTTTGTGGACGAGGGAGGTGGTTATATGCAAACAAGTGAATAACACTAAGATTTTCCGTCTATTGCACCTTCTAGCGGGTGGATACGACATTGATGCCCCCCTCACTTATCTCAACGTTGCGAAACCAATTGAATCAGAGAACTTCCTCAATCAGAAGATAAAAGGAACGTAATACAAGTTCAACCATTCAAATAGCACTCCACAATTAGCAGTTTAGCTCAACAACAACATAACAAGCTTTTATCCCAAAATTTTGGGGGTCGGCTATACAATCCGTTTCTTGCAATCTGCTCTATTAAGAGCCGTCTCCTTGGTTAAATTAACAATTAACATATCGTGCTTAATTGCCACTATCGATGGACGTTTAGATCTACGTCTACCCCTAGTTGCATAATTAACTATAATTAGGCGGAAAGATGACACAAAATCAACGGCACCAACCTCCTTATGATGTTTATGCAATGCGTTTCATTTTCTTATTATTATTTTGCATAGTCAAAATCTTGCATTTAACCAAAACCAAGTAAAATGACATCAAAATAGTTAGTAAAAATACCATCTTGAAGTGGTAGAGGACACTTTGAAAGAGCATGTCCAGATCCTCCACAATTGTAACAAAACTTCTTCTCCGTCTCCTCGTTCTTCTGCGGGCAGTTCTTGAGACTATGCCCACGATGCCGACACAGCAAGCAAATCTGCACCAAACAAAATCCAGTCTTTTTAACCCTAACGAAATCAATCACAAAAATAAAAAGAGAAAACAAAGTAAAGGCGAGACCTTGTTCTTCTCCCATTGGGATTTCTCAGGGCAGAGCTTGGCGATGTGGTCCTTTGACTTGCAGATGAAGCAGCTCTCTCCTGGTCTCATCCCTGGGATCCTCAACGGGTGCTTGGACCTGCCGCTGCTCTTTTTGTTGCTATTCGATTTGGGTTTTAGGGTTTTGAGCTTGCTGCTCTTCTTCTTCGATTTCTTCATCGATTCCTTGGAATTGTGATCTGATGAGGGTTCGGGGGCTGGGAAAAGATCCGGGTTCGATTCTTTGAATCGCTTTCGCGCCAATTTCTGCTTTTTGCTCACCATTTTTTATGATGATTGATGATGATTTTTTTTGAGTTGGAGCTCGAAGACGATGAAGGAGAAGAAGAAGGCGGCGCTTTATCCTATTGGTTTTATTTGCTGGGGTTTTATAAACGGGTCGGATTTGGGCCTTTAAATTAACCCGATTCAAGAAGAGCTGCAGCCCAAGTTTTTTTCAAAAACATTTTTTAGGGGATTGCCATTATTATAAAATTCACACGACTCTCACGATTATTATAAAATTTAATCAATATGTATACTTAAATATCTCGTGCGTCAACGCTAAGAATTTATATACAAAAGGGATTTTTTTTTTATAAAAAAGAGTAACAGAAAAAACTCACTTCCCTCTCATGCATTAATAATAAAAGTTTACAGAAAACGTGAAAGAAAAAAAAATACAAAAATGAGTAAGAAAAAAAATACAAAAATGAGTAACAAAAAAAAAAGACCATTCCTTGTCCGTCTCATGTATTACTACTAAAAGTTCATACACTGTTGGAGTAAGGGAGTAAGGTTACTTTTCCACAAAGTTTGTAACTTAGATTCTTGAGAAGACGAACTCAACGTTACTAAAAGTTCAGAGTAGTTGGATGACTCAAAATCCATGGTCTTACGCACAAACGAAAATTGAATTTTCGCGCTAGATGACTCAAGATCCGTGGTCTTATGCACAAGCGAGATTACTTTTTCCACAAAGTTCGATGCTTTAGTTATAAATTTAGCATCTACAGTGCACATGATGCGGCCGGTTCCTCCAAGCCAAAACAACTTTCATGCTTTCTAATCTTTAGGTGAAGTGGATTTGCACCTGACAACATATACTTCGACATCCAATGACAAATGCAACACATGTAATTTACAAGCAGCAACTAGAAGAACAAAATCTTAAGAACATGGCATATTACAAGATAGTGTTAAATTGATTTTAACTTATGTAATTCCTTACAAGAAAAAGTCGTGCAGTTAATAATACCTATCTAAGACTCAAACGACCCTTACCGTCATCACTATAATTTCTTCCTCGCCAAGTACATACTAAAATTATTGAGAGCTTAAAGATGCCATCAGTACCTGTATAGTTTTTATAGATATAAAGAGATAATGGACATAACAACTATAAAAACCCTTGTTAGCTTATTTTAGCAAAAACAGAATGGCGTCGACACTTATTTAATTTATGCTCTAGACAGGAAAACTATTATTCAACGCTTAGCGACAACCAACAAGGCGCGTTCACTACTACAAATAAGGGTTGCCCCTACGGATATATGCGTAGGGGCGAAAAAATACCCCGTAGGTGCAAAGGCCGCAGGTGCAAGTTGAAGCCCTGAACTTGCCCCTACGAGCTAATTCTTGCCCCTACGGATTTATGTGTAGGTCCTGGTTCCCCTACGGAGTAATCCGTAGGGTAAAAAAAGTTATATTATTTACAGTTTTTTTAATATATTGAATGTACCTACGGACATAACCTGATTTTCTTAGTTGATGCAATCATATCATGAGGACTAAATTTAAGCTATTATACATATGTATATGTATTTTTCTAATCTAATATATCTCACACACACAGAGAGAGAGAGAACACCAGTTTGGTAGAGAAATCAGGTAGCATGACCCTGAAGAAATGGAGTCCATAGCATTGCTCATCATCATCATCCATGATCCCTTTTGATAATATTTCTTCAAAGGGATCATAGATGATGATGATGAGCAATGCTATGGACTCCATTTCTTCAGGGTCCTGCTACCTGATTTCTCTACCAAACTGGTGCTCTCTCTGTGTGTGTGTGTGTGTGTGAGATATTAGATTAGAAAAATACATATGCATATTCTTGAAGAAAAAGAAAAAGGCCCAGGATTCATATGTGGATATTCTTGAAGACTCTGGTAGGCTATAAATTTCATTGATTTTGTTGTTGCTGTTTGATTTTAATTTTTGATTTTATTTGGTTTAATTAAACTTAATTGCAGTTTCAGATGGATTAGATGAAGATAATGAGAATACGGCATCGAAGAAGAGGAAAAGGATGTATGGATGCTGCAAAAATACATGTCTCGGCAAATGGTAAGTAATTTATTGATCACGACATTTACCCATTTTGTATATAGGTCACTGTTTTTCTTTTGTTTTAAAAAAATTTGGGTGTGCTATTCTACTATCTACAATTAAAAAAAAAGGTAGACATAAAGATCAAAGTGCAATTTTTGAAATGAGTGTGCTATTCTACTATCTACAATTTCTATTTTCTTCTCTCTATTTCTTTTATAATCAATCTCCATGACTATTACCACGACTCTCGACTAACAAATGTGGCTTTTCGTCCTCGGTAGCTTGATAATTGATGGAGGATATAAATTTTTGACGACACCTAACGAAAAGTGGACCCTCTTTTCTTCATTAATTCACTCCCTGTGTGTGTGTTTGTTTGTTTTTTGAATTAAAGGTCATTGATTTTAGAAAGACCTGATGATATATATATATATATATATATATATATATATATATATGTTGAATATATGTAGGATGATATGCATGATCACAAGAGCTTGGTGGAGGCAATAAAAAAAGTTGATGTGGTGATCTCTATGCTGGGCTACAAATATCATGAGCAGTTGGTTGATCATAAGTGCATGCTGCGTGAATAAATATTGTGTTAATTCCAAACTAAATACAAATATAACAATTATATAGTATTCAATTTGATTTCAAACAAATACCAAATAAGAATTTATTGTACAGGTCCACGACTTACAATCATTCCCGCATGCGAGCACATATAAAAATCTTAGTTTCTAGGATGACAAATTTTATTGTCAACTACTGTCACCACCTACAGCTAGACAATAATAAAAATTACTAAGTAAGAGCAAAAGGAATGGATGTATATTTATGATATAGCATTCTAAATCAATATACATGCACTATATGATATATAAACATACCTGGAGGAGCGGGAGTGGCCTCTGTCCCTGATATGGACGCATCACCAACAACTAGACAATCAAACATTGACAATATAAGTAATTTTGACATAAACAGGCATGAATATCTATAATATTACATTCAAAATGGATATTAGAGAGCGCACCTGCAGTGAGAAGTGGTAAAAGTATTACCCAACTAGGATGTAATTTATAGAATCAGTTGAAACTCTTGAAAGTCATAGAAGAACCTGATCTGCACAAATCTGATGTATACTTTCCATTGGACACTAAGAAGTCTCTAAAAGGAAAAGCCAATGTGAAAGCCATCATTAGTTCATATCAGAAGATTGATGCTGAAACAGAGAACAAGGAATGCCATTTTTTTCTTTTGCCACATTATTGTCTTCTCCTTCTTCTTCTGCCACATTACTGTCTTCTCCTTCTTATTATGTGTGCGTGCAAATTCAATGAAAGCAGAAACTCCAGTGACAAACTTAGGTTGCATACGTTGTTGCCAATTCACATACATCCAGCCCTTAACCCTGACGTACTCATGGGCCATGTTAGACTGTATCATATAAATTGTAGGTTATGATGACTATATTGAGAAATCTAAGAACGGAATGGTTACTGACAAAGGAGAAAATCCGTGTATATGCTTTGTGTGTGCGTTTGTCGTTGAAAAGAATAAATTATCGATAATTAAAGTTAGATTTGAGGATACCCATGTATGAGTTGTATTCTATATATGTGTATTTCGATTTATGATTTCGCTTAAGTGTAGGGTTGTTTTTACTTAAAGAAGTATCACCATCTACTATATATCAAAAAATATAGCAAATTAGGACTAGAACTCATTTAACATTATCAACTAGTGAGATTTCAATGTCGAAAACTCTCTAAAGAGGAAAATTACTAAAAGGAAAAGACTCTTTGAACAAAACGCATCCACTAGCAATAAAAGAGATTGTATCATGCTTTAGTACCAACACACAAGCACCTACATCTTGCTATGATCATAACAACATCATGATGATTTGTCAATTGCCTTGCTCATATTATGAAATTATGAACACCAAAACTCTATTCAAATCTCCATCTCAATAATTAAGCCGACAAAGGGAAAAATAATAATCAAAAAGAGGAGAGAGTCTTAATTTGCATGCCCAAAGTTTCATGATAGACAGAGACCAGGAGAAAAGGAAAGAGAGGAGAGAAAATATCACAAGCAATGAAAAAAGTTGGGAAGGTGTTGAACATCATCTTTGTAACTTGTAATATGTGGCCATTTATCATCGATATCTAAGCTTTTCTTTATCAATGTAGAATCATTGAGTTTAGAAGAAGATTCAAAATTAATATACTTTAAGAAGTTTTACCACCGGCTATTCGTCTAACGTCCAGTCTTTGGTGTCACACAAAATTCTTGAATCAATATGATCCTGAGACTCGATCAAGATTCTCTGGACTAAAAAATTCCAAGGAATTGCTATTTGAATTATGTTAATTTGGAACACGTTTGTATGATTGAAGCTAAGAAACAAATATATTTCCATATTATATCATGCATTGTTTTATCAAAAATAATTTTATCGCATACCTAGCTATGTGCTGAAGTAGGCTTATATCTCTACAGAGAGATAAATTTATAACCAACGTGCCACGAATATTGAGATTGTAAATATATATATATATATATATATATATATATATATATATATATATATATATATATATATATATATAAGTAGACATTTGAATCTAGACAAATAGAAAACAAAACTTTATTGCTCCCTTGTCTCTTATCAAAATCATTAGAAATGTTCATTTTTAGGGGGCTCAAAATTTCCTTCACAAGCTTTAAAAGAAACCTAGAAAAATTCTCACCCCCTGTCCCAACCCCAACTCTAACCCCAACCCCAACCGCAACCCCCTGCCGAACCCCAACCCCAACCGCAACCCCAACTATGAAACATATTAGAAAAAGGATAGAAGTTCAAGATGTTAATAACACGATGATAATCAAAGCAGTTGCGAACAGATGCTAAAACCAAATATGTGACACGATATTCTTGTAAAGATAGACATGTATTAAAAGAGGAGACGCCCAAGTAAAATCCATAACTAAATCCCTATTTTGCCTTTCCTTTTCTTCAAATCAGAAATGTGTCTTTTTTTTGCAGTTATATATAGCTAAAATAAAGAAGGTCCTACAATTCTAAGCATTTCCAATTATAACGGCCCATCCTCAAAATCCAGAATCTTATGAGCATCTTATGCAATTAGCAAACATATTCAACCGAAAACACCCACAAAATTTCCACCAGACTACAAATCCTTTGCATACTCAAACCCCAACCAGATCAAATTAAGGGACTACTCAGACCCACAGTTTAAATCAATCAAAAATATTCAAAATCAGACACGGGGTCTTTGGATACCTACCAAATGCCATGTCCGATGACTCCAAAAACAAAATCCCAACATGCCCAACGGCTAAAAGTTCCACAAAACAGTCTCCGTTTCCAAGAAAATTTGAGAATGACAAATAAAATTATTAATTAAACTGGGCTTTACCCACATTATTAGTCCAGTTTCCAACACCTTCTCAAACTAGACAAATTTTACTCTTATGATTATCATCAACATTTCAATTAACGAGCTTAATGCTAATTAGAATGGAAATTAACTTAGACCCTGAAATCCAAAACCCCAACCCCAACCCTAACCCTAACCCCAACCCCAACCGCAACCCCCTGCCGAACCCTAACCCCAACCGCAGCTCCAGCCCCAACCCTAACGCTAACCGCAGCCCGAGCCCCAACCCCAACCCCAGCCACAGCCCTAGTCGGAGCCCGAGCCCGAGCCCCAACCCCAACCCCAGCCCTAGCCGCAGCCCGAGCCCGAGCCCCAACCCCAACCACAGCCCGAGCCCCAGCCCGAGCCCCAGCCCCAACCCGCAGCCCCAGCCCCACCCCCAATAAAAAATTTGAGTAATTGAAGAATTCCTTACCTGTGCAGAGGCGACGACGAGAACTCCGATGAGCCGGCGCTAGCGACGATGAGCAGGTGGTGGCTACGACGAAAGCAGGCGGTGGCTACGACGAATCGGCGGCGCTGGCGATGACGAGAACGACGAGAACGACGATCGATTGGCGGGAACGAGGGTTTGGGAATTTTTTGTTCGCGCGAGAATTGGGAATAATGAGCGTAGGGACCGATCTGAGCTTTTAACTTAAATCCCTATTTAGATGCCCCTACGGATAAGTCCGTAGGTTCTTGGTTTGCGGCTCCGTAGGGGCAAACAACAATTTAAGATTTAATAATTTTTATATAAATATGTAAGGACCGTAGGGGCAACCGTCTAGCCCTACGGATTAATCCGTAGGGCCAAAATAAATCTGCCCCTACGGATTTCACTATCCGTAGGGGCAACCCCCTATTGTAGTAATGGTTATGTTTGTCAACTATTTTATGTTTGAGAGTTTGAATAGTCTGCATATTCTAATGCAAATTTGAAATCTATCAGGTGACCTTCATTTTTACCCCTCTTGATGTGTGCAAATGTTAAGAACCACATACCAGGTATTTCTTACAATTCAGGTTATCACTCCACAAGGTAGGAACCAAACCAAATGTCATACATGCTCTTGTTCTTTAATATTTATTTCATTATACCCAAGTCAAGCACATAGATAAGGAAAAAAAAAGAGATTCTGCATACATTCAGCAAATATAAACAGAAAAAAGATAATAACCTCTTTTACATCACCAACAAAAGATAAAAAGTTCAAGATCAAACATAAATATTGTTACTAACCATTCTACCGAATTTGGAGAACATTGTCTCAGCCTCCGACCACAAGCGTGATCCATCTTCTCAGAGTCTCCTTTGCAACAACAAACTTGTTCGCCATGCCATCAACGAAGCGGAAGCATGCGATCCTCCACGAGTTCTTGAAAAGAAACATTCCACATAAGCCCAACAACCCGACGGCATATCCTAGACCCATGCTGAGGTATAACTCAAACATATCAGAATCATCATCGTCATCTCCTCCACGGGTGGGTGATACAGGAACCTTGGAAGGTTCATCGCCGGGGCAAACTTGCAATGGGGACCCACATAGGTTAGGATTGCCGATGTAAATTGAGGAGTCTGTAAGAGTTTGCAGCTGGTTGCCTGATGGAATTCTACCTGACAAGTTATTGTAAGACAGATTCAAATGATTGAGTTTTGTCAAGAAACTTATGCTCCTTGGTATTTCTCCGGAGAGGTGGTTTCTCGATAGATCCAAAGTTTCTAGCCAGATCATATCCCCTATCTTATCTGGAATTTTGCCCATCATATGATTTTCTGATAAATTTAGAGTTTGCAAACCGACCAAATTCGTCAACTCCGTGGGTACTTCACCAGTTAATCTATTGCATGAGAGATCGAGAAGCACCACCAAGGTGATTGTGTGCGTGTATTCGAGTTGTTCTCCTTTCATGACTGCCCACATCCTCTCTTCATATGCTTCAGCAACACCAATCGTCATAGTATCTGTTGAAAGTAAAAACCAAATGAAGGGATTAAAATAGTTCCGTATTGGAAAAACCATGAA
The DNA here is from genome assembly GCA_030015575.1 of Agapanthus africanus. NCBI lineage: Eukaryota > Viridiplantae > Streptophyta > Magnoliopsida > Asparagales > Amaryllidaceae > Agapanthus > Agapanthus africanus. The sequence continues at coordinate 25,022,297 of JASDDO010000001.1, forward strand.
AGGTACATGGCTATAACATATAAGATGGGCCAAACCTCAACAAGGCTGAGTCTTATTGTTGGAACTCACTTATTTCAAAAACCCATGTACACTCATATAAAATCGCCCCTCTCAACTTTAAATAAAAAAAAACTCTAATATGGTATCAGAGCCAATAGCTCGATCCAAACCTCTACAATACCTCTGAAAGAAGCAGTTTACAAGCACAAAAGAAAAAAATGTCTATGAGAGACTGGCACTATAAGTGTTGTGCAATCCACATCACAACCACAAAAAAAAAGTGATAGTTGCACGTGAAGAGGGTGTTGAAAGTAAAAACTAAATGATGGGATTAAAATAGTCTCATATTGGAAAAACAACAAGGTTTGAGTTTTATTGTTGGAACCTACTTATATCAAAAGCTCATATACACTCATATAAAATAAAATGTATAATCGTCCCTCTCAACTTTAAATAATAAAAAAAAAACTCTACACGATACCTGAAAAATCGTTGTTGAGCACAATATATTCGCTGATCGGATATTGAAAGTGTTTAATGTCCATAGTAGGCTGAGCCATTCTAGAGAAATTGGTGAAAGAAAGGGGTATTATTCCTGTTAAATCGTTGTGCCCCAGATCCAAGAATTGAAGGGGAAGACGTGATAGCTCTGAAGGGATAGTTCCACTCAACCTGTTTGCACGTAAGCTGAGAAAACTCAAGGCAGTCAACTCTCCAATCGATGTGGGTATGTTTCCTGTAAAATTGTTTTCTCCAAGATCAAGCAATATAAGTTCTGGGCACTGAAGTAAAGGCGGAATTTGTCCAGAGAAATTATTATTTCTCAAGTTTAGTATTCGGAGGGTGGACCGAATTCCACCACATATCCACTTAGGAATCCACTGAGGAATCGGCCCATGCAAGTAATTGCTTGCCAAGTTTATAACAGAAAAGTACTTATAGGTATTTGAATCCATATGGCATTGAGGAAGTTCTCCTATTATATCATTATATGACAGATCGAGAATTTGTATGTTTTCCATGTCGCAAACATCAGAGGGGATCTCTCCAGTGAGGAAGTTCTGTGATAGCACAATATCAGTCAGATAACTCATTTCCTTGTTTATGATCGGTAGAACATCTCCAGTAAAATTATTCTCGTTCAGGAATATAACCTGTACACGTGAGTTGAGAAAAGGCAGTTGTCCTTGTAACAGGTTTGAGCTAAGATCAATGACTATGGCACTAGGGATTTTATGTGAATTGGAAATCTCACCTCTTATCTGGTTATTCGATATGTTTAAGTAATTGGCTCCAGAAGATACATTCCATATCCAACTTGGCATTACATCTATAATCCCGGTATCAGAGATGTCTATGTAGGAAAGCTTCATTTGATTTTGAAGCCATGGAGGAAATTTTGGGCCGACTCGACAAGATATCAGTTCAACATGATGTAACTGGAAAGGGGGCACCCAGTTTGCGCTTACGTTAAAAGTCAAGTTGTTGAAAGAGAGATGCAACTCTACCAAATTCGTCATATTCGAGAAGTGAGCTTCAGAAACAACACCCTGGATGGAGTTTGAGGTGAGATCCAAGAAAACTAACTCAGAGAGTTGGCCAAGACTCATCGGTAGAGATCCGTTCAAAAGGTTCCCGTACACAAAAAGGCTGTTGAGGTTTCTCATCTGCCCTATCCAATCAGGAATACTCCCACTAATTTTGTTGCTTGACAAATCCAACATCGATAATTTGTATCCCTTGCATGCAGGTTTATTACCTAGCAAGCCGGATAAATCCCCAACAATCTTATTCCCCGAGAAATCCAATGTTTCCAAGTCGCACAAGTTTCCGAGGATTCCAGGGATCAAACCCTGCAAGTTGTTGTTGCTGAGATCTAAGATTTTTAGTTTGGTGAGGTTGCCAAAACTCTCTGGGACAGTCCCATTCAGATGATTATAATCGAAGCGAAGGACCTCAAGGGATGACAAGTTCTCCAAAACGCGAGGAACTGGACCATGAAAGTCGCAGAAACCAAGGTTGAGATTTACAAGACTGTGGCTAAGATTGCTCAACCATTCAAATTTAGTAGAATCTTGGAATTGATTCCTGGAAAGATCAAGTATTGCAATAGATGACAGACTTGGATGTCGTGAAGAAGAAAAAGGATTGGGTGGAGTCTGCAAGCCACAGCCTGTAAGTCGCAGCTCATGTAGAACAGGAAGCTTGGTGAAGACAACCTGCCAGTCAGCTGCTTTACTTAGGTTAACATAGGAGAGGTCGAGGTATTTCAAAGAAGAGAGATGTGAGAGCCACAGGAGGCTATCAACATTGAGATCAAGGGCCGAGCTGAGATCAAGCTCCGAGCTGAGATCAAGGTGCTGCAGAGATGTGAGATTCCGAATATGAGGTAGAATGGTATTTGAATAATCAGCGGAGCTGAGGTCGAGATACCTTAGACTTGTGATCGAACCGATGGATTGTGGCATATTAGAGATTATATTGGTTTGGCTTAGGTCCAAATGCTGTAAATGTTTCAAAGCTGACAGAGAGGGGAAATAATCGGCACGTTGGTGACACACAAAGTTGGGAATGGCGAGACTTACAATATGACCGGTTTCGTTGCTGCAGCCCACGCCTTCCCATTTGCAGCAGTCGGTGCTGTTCCAAGCCGGTGGCAGTTCATAGTTTGGAACCTGGTCATTGTGAGGAATTTTGCATTGCTTGAAGACGATAAGTGCTTGCCTCTCCTCATCTCTGCAACCCATGCACACATCGGTCGCTCTGTAGAGGAGACAAAGACACAGCACAAGGAGGAGATGAAGTATTCTCTTCATTAAAGAACAGCAAGAAGAAATTTCTTTATCGTGGTTTAATTCATGAAGGTATCATCAACCTATATATGGCAATCTATAATTATCGGAGTCGAGCCACTAGTGGTTACCTGGAAAGAACGCTGAGTGACTGACTTTGGCAGTAGACTTGGAAATATATCTTGATCAACTATGAGGAAAATTCTGTCGGTGCCATATATACTTGTGGCTACAACAATGCCTTTGATGCCACAAATGTCCTTGCTATGGGAGTAAATGAGATGATGCATCAAATATTTATTTTATAGAGGCCACGTATTTTCACTTCAAATCTCCATTGCATGCATGGAGTTTTCAGTTGATACTAACCTCTCTTGGCATATAAACATTGTAAACTCGTTGAAATAATTTATTAGTTTCTGGATATCAATATTTTGTCATCCCCTAAAATATATATGCTTTTGATATGCACATTGTTTTCATTGTCTCAGATCATGTGTTGGACTGAGTCCATTAAATTGAGGGGCAGCCTCAATCGGTAGCTGGGAATAATTTTGGAAAGGCATTGAATTGAAGTTCAAAAGATTACTCAGTTAAAATATATTGATCGTCCATCTTTGCTTGCTTCTGCAGATCTTTTTCAAGTTTTTTTTTTTAAATTTATTTATGTCCATAGCATGTTCAAAGGAATTGACCTTGACTCATTATGCATATTACACCATAAAATGTATAACCAAGCCTATGTTCTTGATTTATTTCTGAAAGGACAGCGACTTACAACTATAATCTATGGAGCATTTATAAGAAGACTAGGAATTGTCCAAGTCTCAGGAGACTCGGAGAAAAGTTGAATAGTTATTAATATTCTTCGAGACTAACATGACATACTATTAATGGCTGGTTAATTATTTTTCTTGCGGGTCAAGGAAGTCGGTCAAGAGATAGACACTACTACAAATGTCGGCAACAAGAATGAGAAATGATAGTAGTTATAACTGTTACCAATTCCTCATAATGATTGCCATGAATTTGATAACGGTTTGAACCGTTGCCAACTCCACTATGTGGCGGTCCCATAATCATCGAGCGATTAAACAACAAACCCTCCCCAAAATTTCCTTCGACCCTCATTTTTCCCTCTCCCAAAAAAAATTTCCCTCCATCCCCAATTTCTCGTGCCTCCTCGCCTCCATGTCCGTCTCGTCGCCGCCGCCTCGCCTCCTCTCCACACCGCCTTGAGCTCGCCTCGATCGCTCGCCTCCTTGCCTCGCTCGCCTCCGGTGCGCTCCTCACCTCCTCTCCTTGCTCGCTGCCGCATCGATCGAGCTCGTCTCGTCGCCACCGCCTGCTCGCTCGCTCGCTGCTCGTTCGATTGGCCACCGCTCGAGGTTAGGGTTTTGTTAATTTTTTAATTTTAATTTTAATTTTCCTAAATATTGTTGTTGATTTCTTCATTTTAAGATTTTAATTGTTAAATGTTGTTGTTATTGTTGTTGATGTTGGTTAAGGTTAGGGGTCAGGGCCGGGTTAGAGTCAGGACCGGGTTAATTAGGGTTAGGGGTCAGGGCCGGGTTAGAGTCGGGACCGGGTTAGGGTTTGGCTAATGAGGGTTAGGGATAGGGTTAGGGCCGGGTTAGGGTTAAGGTTACGTGTTAGGGTTAGGGGTTAGGGCTGGGTTAGGGGATATGGTTAATGGATAGAGTTAAGTGTTTGGGCTTGGGTTTGGGTAATTTAGCGAATTTTTGCAGGCAGTTTACTAAAAAGCAACAATAGTTATGGGTATTTTAGTGAAAAAGTAACAATAGTTAAGGGTATTTTATTGTAAATAAGTAAAATTGAGCAAATTGGGTTTTTTTAGTAAAAATTTTAATGATAATTTAGTGAAAAACAACAATAGTGAAGTGAACAGGCAGATACCTAACTCCCATTCGCGACAGTTCTTATCTTGTTACCAGCCAGCGCTATATCGGCGGGCATTTCCCAAATTGGAATTGAGGTGAAAGTATGTCATCGAGCGTTGGCGAGTGCTGTGCTTTGTGTCTCACTCTTTATCCATCTTTTGGATTTGAACAATGAGTGGATAGAGAGAGAAAGACTCGGATGGTTGCTTGGTTTATTTGTGGTAAGAGATCTACTAGCTATTTTGTTTTGTGCCTTACGTCTAACTCTCTATCCATCCTACGGGTTCTCGAGCACACGTCTTCTCATCTTAACAGACGAAAGTACCGGATGTAAGTTTGATAATCCTTGGTTTCAATATAATTTTCATATAATTATCGATAATATTGTGTACTAATACTTATCTATTGATCATATTACACATGTTTACTAGAATCATGAGATTTGTGATTGAGAACACAATTGAGAAAATGATACTGAAATTACAGGAGGAAAAAAAAACTAGTGTTTGAAGAATAAGTCTTATATTTTCCGTAAAGATAATAAAAATTCTGGATTGAAGACCGCGCTTTAGAAGAAAAATTCAAGAGAAACCGAGATCTTTCTAAACTGTAAAACGTATAGGATCTTGGGTCGAATAAATAGGAGGTGTGAAATATAAGGGTTGGATATTTCTAACTTAGAATGATAGAGTTTCTAACTTAGATGCTAAACCGCAGGAGTAGAATCGAGCTTAACTTATGAAACTAGCTTGATAGGATTTTGTAGGTAGTATCCGCTGAAAACTCTCAGGAGGCAACACTTCTCCTATTAGGGATACCTAGAGGTTTAACGATTTGTTGCATGAGTTCAGTGCAATCGCGTTCCCTGCGAAAGTGAGCTTAGGACTTTTTGTGAATAAATGGTTTTGCTCGGGACGAGCAAAAGTTAAGTTTGGGAGTATTTGTTCACACCAGAATATTGCATTTAATACCACACATTCTTTTGCTCGTTTGTTTATAGGCAGATACTTTTGATCTGTGTTTGCTATATATTTACAGGTTACAGGTTCCTAGTTCAAAATAACGCAAATCATACAAAATCTCCACAGTTATGCCAAAATCCAGAATATCTGTCACAAACAAATAAAATCCGGGTTCCGATCATCCGCATCCGTTCAGTGCCGCTTACCAGTTCAAGAGACAAAACGAAAAACAGTGGTCATTCGTGTCTCGGACAAGCACAGAGCACGAGAGGGACAACACAAGATTCAATGGGTGCGCGGAGCTCGAGGGAGATAAAGGTCAAATGAATTAAAAGTGAAGCAATTTTGAACTGTTGCAAATCTGAAGAAATTTTGGAAGCAATTTGTAATTTGGGACATGTAGAACAACAGAAGAAAGCGGCACAAAAAACCTCACAAAAAATAACAAACCAATCCCTCAAAACCACCGTAGAACTGCGGCCAATGTGGCAATAACGCGGTGGTTCCGCAGCCGAGTTAACTCGGCGCTGGAATATATTTTTGGGGTATTTTGGTCATTGTATTAGAGCTCAGAAGTCTAGGGTTTCATCTCTCTGCTTATAAATACTCCAATTTTGTGCCCAAGTGAGAATGCTTATTTTTAGTTAGAATTAGTGTAGTTTAGTTTGTATCTTCTTCTTCATCTTTCCTCCATTAAAGTGTAGTGAGAGCTCTTGAGTGGATGTTAATGAAGATGAGGGTTATTTTTCTTGTCTTGTATTTTTATTTCCATGCATTGTATTTTAATTTCTTAGTGTAACTTTATTAATTGTTGTTAAGTAGTTGTTGTTTTTCTTTTCTTGTTTCCTTTTGCTTTTCTTCTTGTCCGTATTTTCAAGCCATAATACTCGATGGAGTCCCTTGCTAAGATAAGGGCCCAAGTAGTTAGCTTGCTACCATTTTGTAAAACCGTATTTTTCCTTTCTTTTCTTCTTCTCTTTTCCTTTTAAATGTGTGAATAATTTCCACACTTATTAAGGGCTAAGGAAGGTTAGTATGAGGGACGGAAAAATCCCTTGTGCTTCTTTTCGCCAAACACCTTGAAACGAATCTAGACCAAACAAACGCAACCCCCTCACTTAGACGCGCTATACATGACATATAGCCGCGACCTAAGTCGAGAAGTCCTTTGGGCGCACTACAACGTGACATGTAGTTGTGACTTAATTGGATACATGGTTGCGGGTGTTTGGCCTAGGGTTGAAAATAAGCGTACGTAGCGAAAGGACAGGGAACACTAGGAATGGATTTAGCGTTAGAAAGTTTGCTTAAACTCATAAATCACATTCCTATGTCCTCCTAATCCCCGCTACTTTCTATTATCTCAACTTCATTTTAAGAATGACAAAAGAAAAGCACAAGACTAATCCTAACTCTACTAACCAATCTTAACCCTAATAAGCTTACTTGAACATAAATACGATCACTCAGGATAGTTTTGAACATACACATATACATTCTTTACTGACTCGTCTAAGACAAAAACAAACATATTACCTTCTCCTTGGGGACGATCCGTGCTCAACCGGCTAGCTGCAAAGTGACACCGTCTTGATTGCGGTAAATAGAACAAATAGGACAAGGTAGAACGCATAATTCTGCCACCAATCACTTGTCCCGCAGGTATTTCACCAGGTGGCATGAGCGGATCACTCCTCGATGTAGTCACAAAGTTGTTTGCAGTTCTCAGTGGGGTGATCCTGCGACTTGTGGAAAGCACGGTATGGGCCGCGGAGACGTTTGCCCGTTCTTTGGGTGACTGGCGGGAGCTTGAAGAACCTCCCACCTTTAGCTTCTTCCAGCAGCTCGGTCTGAGAGATGTTTAGAGGAGTGTACTCCTGAAACCTCAAGGAGTAAGGCTTCGGAAGATCGACTTTCTTGTTCTCCTCCCTATCCTTCTTCTTTCTGTCCTCTTGGTCGGCTCGGGACAGGTTTGAGTTGTAAGTCCATGCTACCCTTCCTCGGTTCTTTGGGGTTGCGGAAATGGTCAAAAACGATTTTTCCAGAGGTGGTAACATGGACTCAAAATACGGATCTTTGTTAAACAACTACCTAACAACCTAACTAGGAGTTTTACCTACTCGGTTAAGGGGTTATACCTTTCTTGAACTCCTTCGTCTTCAACTCTTTGCGGTGTACGGATCGGCCTCACCTCGTCGTCTCCTCGCGCCGAAGATGGATCCATCCGAAAGCTTCTACCTTTTGGCTTCTACTTCGAACTTGAAGAAACTAGAACACTTGGTTTGCTAAACCTTGTGAACTAGGATGAGTAGAGAAGTGATATGGGTTTTCTTTTATCTCTAAGGCAATGTTGCTCAACTCATGAGAGGGAGTTGTCTTGAGCTAGAGAGAGAGCAAGAGGAAGAGGGAGAGAGCTTGAGCAAGAGAGAGAAAACAAATGAAAGAATGAATAAGTCTTTTGCCATCCAAGCTCTCATAATCCAAAAAATTATGATAACAAGTAATAATAATTGAGTATAATGTGATGGTTGTTATCATGACAAATGACAATATCATTTCTTGCATTAAATGCAATGTGTGAACCATCAAGCAAGCACAAGTCAACGCAAACAAATGATAGCCATTGTCATGATGGTGGTCAACAAGTCCAACCTAGTCAACCGGTCAACAAAAGTCAACAAGTCAACAAGGTCAACCCTAACCATGTCACTATAATACTTAATTAATATTATTGTTACTCATAATTCAAATTCTCATTAGGGTTAAGCAAAAGTTAACAGTCAACAACCCTAATGAGAATCCTCTGCCTCTGTCTCTGTCAACTGTGCAAACACACCCGTATCCGCGTTCCGGGGAACACGAATCCAAACGAGATAAAACCAATCCCAAAACATATACTAGGATCTGGCTTAAACCAAAGCCCGCTAGTAATAACCGCCCGTTCACTAAACGTGCACAAGTGCGCGGATGTGACCGAACCCTGTCGCAAAACCATGCGACCTCTACTCTTTTGCCTAAAGCCGAATAGCTCTCTGTGTGGGACTCTAAAGACTCGACACTATGCTGGAAGTGGGTTTAACCACAGACCGCAAGCGGCACTAGCTGTGCGTAACGGCCCCCAGGTAGATGCCGATAAGAAGACGGACGAGGTGAAACCCATCTGAACTCCTACTGAGCCTGAATGTGACAGTCTCCGTACAGTCCGGTCTGTTCGTCTGAGCATATCGCATGGCGGGCCTAGGGGGCGGTAAGCGTCAGTCCCCTAATAGCGGTACAAGTCGTGTCGGAGTGTAGCCCAGAACACCCTGAGATAACACTGAAAACCTACCAGTATATCTCGCTTGCCCTGGCCAGGGACTACTTGTGTAATGGCTCTCCTAGACACAGCGCGATATCAACCCCCAATACCGGGAGAGACGAATCATGTCTAACCGTCACTGCCTTCAAGTGCTTCGGGACTGCACCCAACTACTACCTGTTTGCATGACTCTTTTGAGCCGTGGTAGGGTAGTAATCAAAGTACAGTGGGAACACACTCAAGGCGAAGTGACAATGTCAAGTCAGCGGACTAAACTGTACTCATGTCACCTGGGAACTGATAACTGACGATAGGTATAATACCAACCAACAGTTCCCGACGAGTCCTGTCCAGTGTACTCGTAACCTAACGAGCACCCGCATACTATCTCAAGTACGACGTACTGACGGCTGTGGGACAGACCGTCTCCCGTGCTGGGATGAGAAGCGCATAGCTAGTCTACTCCGGAGTATCGATAGTCCTACGACTAGGGACCTGTATAAGGATGTGCTTGTGGATTACCCAGCCCCCACGAGTGTGACTGTCATCACAATGCTGGTAATCAAGCAAAGATCCTAAGGGCTCTACTAATATGTATAAGCAATATGCTAAAAGAAACACATGCACATATTAAAGTAGAAACAAACCAAGTAGCATACTACCATTTTGAGCAAGATTGTCTATACAAGGTGAATATCCCAAGCTTCCATCAAGTAATATACAAACTAGTATGATACAGTAATGGCCTCTAAGGCATATACACTAACAATCTCGAACCGAGTCTAGGGCAAGGCCTTGGTGAATGGATCTGCAGTGTTATCTTCTGAAGCAACCTTCCGAACCTCAATCTCCTGGCAATCCACGATCTCCCTGATCAAGTGATACCGCCTCAAGATGTGTCTGGATTTCTGATGGGACCTGGGTTCCTTCGCTAAAGCTATAGCCCCTTTGTTGTCGCAATACAGAGGTATTGGATCAACAATGGACGGAACCACCTGAAGTTCTTTCAAGAACTTCCTCATCCAGACGGCTTCTTTTGCGGCATCAGCAGCAGCGATGTATTCCGCTTCCATCGTCGAGTCAACAACGGTTTCCTGTTTGGAATTCCTCCAACACACCGCCCCTCCATTGAGGGTAAAGACATAACCCGACATGGACTTGGAATCATCCTTGTCACTTTGGAAGCTGGAGTCAGCAAAGGCCTCGATCTGGAGGTCTTTTCCGCCATACACCAAGAACATCTCCTTAGTCCTTCTCAGGTACTTGAGAATGTTCTTTACCGCTATCCAGTGCTTCTCCCCAGGGTTTGACTGATACCGGCTTACCACACTCAGTGCATAAGCTACATCTAGTCTGGTACACAACATCGCATACATTATAGAGCCTACCGCAGAAGCATAGGGTATAATAGACATGCGATCCCTTTCCAAATCGGTTTTGGGAGACATCTCTTTGGAGAGGGTGATCCCGTGATAAGCCGGTAAATTACCGCGCTTGGAATCTTCCATACTAAATCTTTTCAGTATGGTGTTGATGTACCTGGACTGCGAAAGTCCCAACATCCTCTTGGATCTATCATGATGGATCCAAATCCCCAGAATGTAATTGGCACCACCCAGGTCTTTCATGGAGAACCTGTGTGACAAGAACCCCTTGACAGATTGTAGCATAGGAATGTCATTTCCTATCAAAAGAATGCCATCCATGTATAATACGAGGAACACGACAGTTCTTGCTACAAATCTATTATAGATGCATGGTTCATCTGGATTTTTGATAAAGCCAAATTCTTTGACTGTCTCATCAAAGCAGATGTTCCAACTCCGCGATGCCTGCTTTAGTCCATAGATGGACTTAAGCAACTTGCACACCTTTTCGCTGCTCCCACTCTGAATGAAACCCTCTGGCTGGTCCATATAGACACACTCCTCTAAATTTCCATTTAGAAAAGCGGTCTTTACGTCCATCTGCCAAATCTCATAATTGTGGAAGACAGCAATGGCAAGAAGGATCCGAATGGATTTCAGCATAGCCACTGGAGAAAAGGTTTCGTCATAGTCCAAATCAGGTCTTTGATGAAAATCCTTTGCAACAAGTCTAGCCTTATAGGTCTCAACCTGTCCATCTACACCAATCTTCCTTTTGAAGATCCACTTGCATCCTACGGGTTTTACCCCATCTGGAGCAACGTCCAACGTCCATACTTTGTTGGTGTATATGGACTCCATTTCGGTCCGCATTGCATCCAGCCATTTTACCGAGTCAACGCTCTGAGTAGCCTGCTGGAAGCTAGTAGGCTCATCACTATCAATAATGCAATCCTCTCTATCCCCGTCTATGAGAAAACCGTAGTATCTCTCGGGCGGATGAGACTGCCTACTACTCCTGCGGAGCGGCGTAGGAATGTCCTGTTCTTATGAACCCTCTGGTTCTACTAAGCTCTCAGTAATAGTCTGTGGTTCCGGAATTTCTTCCAGTTCTATTGCGTTCCTACTTATTTCCTTTTCTAAGAATTGGTGTTCCAGAAAGTGGGCATTGCGAGAAACAAAGACCTTTTGTTCCTCTGCGTAATAGAAAAGATACCTCCTGCAGTTCTTTGGGTATCCCACAAACTTGCACAGTACTGAGCGTGCCCCGAGTTTGTCCGCATGCTGCTTTTTGACAAAAGCTGGACATCCCCAGATCTTCAGATATTGAAAATAGGGTTTCTTCCCACTCCATATCTCATATGGTGTGGTAGGCACAGTATTAGTGGGAACTCGGTTCAAAAGGTATGCAGCTGATTCTAGCGCATACCCCCAGAATGATCGCGGTAACTCAGCGTTACTCATCATGGACCGTACCATATCCAATAGGGTTCGGTTCCGTCTCTCCGATACACCGTTATGTTGCGGAGTGTATGGAGGAGTAAGCTGAGAGAGAATTCCATTCTCTTTTAAGTAATTCAGGAACTCGGCACTCAAGTATTCGCCACCTCGATCAGATCTCAGTGTCTTGATAGTTTTATCGGTTTGTTTTTCTACTTCATTTTTATATTCCTTGAATTTTTCAAAGGCTTCAGATTTATGCTTCATTAAGAAGACATGTCCGAACCTTGAAAAATCATCCGTAAAAGTAATGAAGTAAGAATAACCACTTCGGGCATGCGTAGACATTGGACCGCACACGTTGCTGTGTACGAGTCCCAAGAGCTCGCTCGCTCTTACTCCGTGTCCAGTGAACGGAGTCTTTGTCATCTTTTCTTTGAGACAGGATTGACAAGTTGCATACGATTGATATTCGAACGGATTCAAATATCCTTCTGTATGTAACTTCGTCAACCTTCTCTCATTGATGTGACCCAGTCTATAATGCCATAAGAAAGCCTGATTGATTTCCGGAGACTTTCTTTTGTGTGTATTCTGGACATTGAAAATCTATGGTTGGTTTAATACGTATATACCATTGCTTAATGTACCTGACCCAATCAGAACTTGATTAAGGTGAATGTTCACAACATTACTTACAAATGCAAATTCATAATCTTCTTTAGATAATAAAGATATAGAAATGATATTACAAGTTGCATTGGGTACAAAATAGCAATTACGCAAAACCAAAACGTACTCATTTGACAAGCCCAGGTGATAGTCCCCACGGACTCAGCATCCATGCCAGCTCCGTTTGCAACTCTGAGGGTCATATCACCTGCCTTCAAAACCCTACGCTTTCTCAGTGCCTGCAAAGAATTACAGATATGAGATCCTGATCCGGTATCCAATACCCAGAAAGTAGAGTTTATAGAAAGACAGTTTTCAATAACATACACACCTGAAGCCGAAGCCGCAACTTGCTTCGAATCCTGGTTTCTGGCCTTCCAAGCCCTGCAATCTTTCTTCCAGTGTCCCTTCTTATGACAATAGAAGCATTCTTCCTTTCCTACAAGCTGCCCCGCTATCTTTGTTGCCTTTGCTTTTCCCTTCGTATCCACTTTAGTAACACCGCCCCTTGGTTTGGCGGGGGCTTTCTTCTTCTTTCCCTTGGCTTTCGTCTTGGACTTAGAAGAGGAAGATCCTCCTACAAACAAAGTGGATGTATCCCTACCTTTCTGTAGGGTGCCCTCTGCACTTCTCAGCATGTTGAGGAGCTCCGGAAGTTCAACTTCTTTTCCTTACAAGTTGAAGTTCAGGATAAACTGGGCGTAAGTGGAAGGAAGGGACTGGAGAATCAAATCCGTATAGAGCTCGTTCTCTAACGTGGTCCCAAGGTCCGCGAGCTCCTCAATGAAGCCAATCATCTTAAGCACGTGTTCCGCTACCGATTATCCGATGGCCAATCTCGCCGAAAACAACTTTTTCGAGACTTCGTATCTGGCGATACGGGATTGCTCTCCATACAGTTCTTTTGTATGAAGAAATATGGATTCAAGGTCCATATTCTCGTGCCTCCTCTGATGTTCATCGTCCATAGAGGCAAGCACGAGACACTTGGCCTTCGCGCAATCGATCTTCCAGGTCTTACGGATTTCCTTATCCGCGACGCTAGAGGTAGGACCTGGGACAGGGGGAGCTTTGGTGGTAAGGAGATACCCCAGCTTGTCGTAAGTGATTGCCATTTTGACATTCCTGAGCCAATCTTTGTAGTTTGGCCCTATCGGTATGTTTTTATCTAGAAGTAACTTAAGTCCGGTCATGACGATTGGTCGCTGCAATTAGGAGAGAGAGAAGAAACACTCAACATGATGCTCTTGCAAGTTTAGAGTGGTTTTTAGTTTGTCTAAACAGGATGGCTCCCACTGTTTCTCGAATCCCTCCTCAAACCAAAAAAGAGGAATTAGTCGGGATCAATCTCACCGTACAATACTTGCTTAACCGTTCAGCCAGGCCAGTATCGGTACTTCGAGGGAGGTTTTCCAACGCTTTCGCGAAGTTCTTTAATTTAAGAACCTCTTTTCTCTGGGGGCGTAGCCCCGCTAACACCTTTCTAGACACCTACTGGGTTTATAGCATTGATCGTTAAGTGAGAAATTTCCCGAGGAGTAGCATATACTCACAGTAGGATCAGGATCCAAATATCATCGCGTGACAAAACTGAAGGAATGCTACCAGAATTATCACACTCCAAATGGTATGCAGCGCTAGCAAGTTTCAGGTTCTTTTGAAACTCCCGATGTGGATTTTTGCCCCATGCACTTATGACCTTGTCGTGAGGTCAAAATGTCATAAGTCACATGTCAAGTTCTACCCATCATTATCCAGGTTGATTTGAACCCACCCGTACCTACCCTTGACGCAGGCCAAAATGGCAGTACGACTGTCTCAAACCAACGCATTCTATCTATGCAACAGATAAATATCCGGCAGCTACCAATCACTATGCCTTGGCGTGAGGTCAAAATAGATAGCTTGAATACTACCGAATATTTAACTGAAATGATGGAGGGCTACGAATGGTTTTGGCGAAACCGTGAACGTAGTGAACTTGATATAATCGATGGAACGAGATAGCTTTTAAAAGGAGTGGCTTAAGCTCCGCGTTTAAAAGTTGGTTTTTGAAAAGAAACCGAGTGGTTTTTGAAATTGTTCCAACGACTTTACTTTGGTTTATTTTCTTGCATTAATTTTTTTAATGCGTCCCATCATTTAATCCTACCATTACAGAAAACAACCAAAATATGACGTACGCTTATACCATCCGCATTCGCCACGGGGCCCCGTCATTACCCGTTAGGTTACTTAACTAACGACAGAGCGAGGGCTGGACTAGCGCGGATGCAAAACATAAGCAACGCCTAAATAGATATCATATATAGATATATTGCAATGATAGCCATTTCAGATCACAGATGAACACATTGGATATACTAGGAATCCGTAATCCGCACGAGCCTGTAACGAAAAGCGGATTACACGGTCGCGGTGAATAGCCAATACCCCACCCAAGACCCCTACGGGTGCGGCAAACTACCCGCCAAATACCTGAAGCGAAGCAACCTCCCTCAACGACGTGAGTAGGCCACTCGGCACTTCGAGGTACCCAGTAGTTTGTGCACCCCCTCCATGGGTCTATCCTAGGAGCAAAAACAGTAAAAGAAATTATACAATGACGACTACAACCTCACCCCGGTTGTGCGGCCAAATAAATAATATTACATCAATTACAAATTTTACATGAATTGAAAGAAAAGAAAACTCTCATCTCACAACCCCCGGCTATTCACCCGCGACAATCCAACGAATTCATATACACATACCATCAACATTACAGATCACAGATATGTATAACCCCCACTAATCGACATATAGCGATTAGCAGACGTTCAATACATATATCACATCACAGATATAAACCCGTTAGCTTTAGTCTTTAGAAATTCGATCAAAATACGGTTTTTTAAGCCCCAAAAACAAATTTTGCTTTCTGGAAAATCTGGGCTGAAAGAACATATTGTAAAAATCCCAAAACAACCCCAGAAACACACTGCAGGAAAACAGTGCCACGACCGAGTCAACTCAGCCGCGGATCCGCGGCGGGAGCATGCTCCTGCCGCGGTTCCGCGGCGCTTTTACCGAGTCAGTGGACCTGTTTTCTTGGGTGTTTTAACAAAAGCCTGAGTCGATTTTTGGTGCAAGATTTATTAATTTTTGAACAGAATACAGAATCGACAGAAACTTGATTATTCGGGCGTGTTTCGTAACTTTTTCTCCGATCGAACTTCTAGTTACTTTGCTAACATGTTAGATAGTGTTTAACTTGGCTCTGATACCACTGTAAGTCCATGCTACCCTTTCCCGGTTCTTTGGGGTTGCGGAAATGGTCAAAAACGATTTTTCTAGAGGTGGTAACATGGACTCAAAATACAGATCTTTGTTAAACAACTACCTAACAACCTAACTAGGAGTTTTACCTACTCGGTTAGGGAGTTATACCTTTCTTGAACTCCTTCGTCTTCAACTCTTTGCGGTGTACGGATTGGCCTCACCTCGTCGTCTCCTCGCGCCGAAGATGGATCCACCCGAAATCTTCTACCTTTTGGCTTCTACTTCGAACTTGAAGAAACTAGAACACTTGGTTTGCTAAACCTTGTGAACTAGGATGAGTAGAGAAGTGATATGGGTTTTCTTTTATCTCTAAGGCAATGTTTCTCAGCTCATGAGATGGAGTTGCCTTAAGCCAGAGAGAGCAAGAGGAAGAGGGAGAGAGCTTGAGCAAGAGAGAGAAAGCAAATGAAAGAATGAATAAGTCTTTTGCCATCCAAGCTCTCATAATCCAAAAAATTATGATAAGTAATAATAATTGAGTATAATGTGATGGTTGTTATCATGACAGATGACAATATCATTTCTTGCATTAAATGCAATTTGTGAACCATCAAGCAAGCATAAGTCAATGCAAACAAATGATAGCCATTGTCATGATGGTGGTCAACAAGTCCAACCTAGTCAACCGGTCGACAAAAGTCAACAAGTCAACAAGGTCAACCCTTCAACCTTAACCATGTCACTATAATACTTAATTAATATTATTGTTACTCATAATTCTAATTCTCATTAGGGTTAAGCAAAAGTCAACAGTCAACAACCCTAATGAGAATCCTCTGCCTTTGTCTCTGTCAACTGTGCAAACACACCCGTATCCGCGTTCCGGGGAACACGAATACAAACGAGATAAAACCAATCCCAAAACATATACTAGGATCTGGCTTAAACCAAAGCCCGCTAGTAATAACCGCCCGTTCACTAAACGTGCACAAGTGCGCGGATGTGACCGAACCCTGTCGCAAAACCATGCGACCTGTCGCAAAACCATGCGACCTCTACTCTTTTGCCTAAAGGCGAATAGCTCTCTGTGTGGGACTCTAAAGACTCGACACTACACTGGCAGTGGGTTTAACCACAGACCGCAAGCGGCACTAGCTGTGCGTAACGGCCCCCAGGTAGATGCCGATAAGAAGACGGACGAGGTGAAACCCATCTGAACTCCTACTGAGCCTGAATGTGACAGTTTCCATACAGTCCGGTCTGTTCGTCTGAGCATATCGCATGGCGGGCCTAGGGGCGGTAAACGTCAGTCCCCTAATAGCGGTACAAGTCGTGTCGGAGTGTAGCCCAGAACACCCTGAGATAACACTGGAAACCTACCAGTATATCTCGCTTGCCCTGGCCAGGTACTACTTATGTAATGGCTCTCCTAGACACAGCGCGATATCAACCCCCAATACCGGGAGAGACGAATCCTGTCTAACCGTCATTGCCTCCAAGTGCTTCGGGACTGCACCCAACTACTACCTGTTTGCACGACTCCTTTGAACCGTGGTAGGGTAGTAATCAAAGTACAGTGGGAACACACCCAAGGCGAAATGACAGTGTCAAGTCAGCGGACTAAGCTGTACTCATGTCACCTGAGAACTGATAACTGACGATAGGTATAATACCAACCAACAGTTCCCGACGAGTCCTGTCCAGTGTACTCGTAACCTAACGAGCACCCGCATACTATCTCAAGTATGACGTACTGACGGCTGTGGAACAGACCGTCTTCCGTGCTGGGATGAGAAGCGCATACGCTAGTCTACTCCGGAGTATCGATGCCCTGTCTCGATAGTTCTACGACTAAGGACCTGTATAAGGATGTGCTTGTGGATTACCCAGCCCCCACGAGTGTGACTGCCATCACAACGCTGGTAATCAAACAAAGATCCTAAGGGCTCTACTAATATGTATAAGCAATATGCTAAAAGAAACACATGCACATATTAAAGTAGAAACAAACCAAGTAGCATACTACCATTTTGAGCAAGATTGTCTATACAAGGTGAATATCCCAAGTTTCCATCAAGTAATATACAAACTAGTATGATACAGTAATGGCCTCTAGGGCATATACACTAACATGAGTTTACCTCGGACTCGAGTTAGATTTCTCGCTCGGTCCAGGCTTTTACTTCGGCCATAGTCTTAGGTTGCGCTAATGCAAAAGAGCGAAGCCATTCTTTATGCCTAAGACCCGACATAGGCGCGGTGATGACAGTTTCGTCGCGGTGCTCGTGGACCTCGAGGAAGGCGTTCTAAAAGCGGGTGACATATCCTTTGAAGGATTCTTTGTCCCCGCTCTTGACGATGAACAGGTAGTCGACCGTCCTTTGTTGTCGATTCTCGACGAAGTGACATAGGAATTGGGTGGCCAGCTCGTCGAAGGTCGAGATGGAGCGTGGCGTAAGTCCTCGGAACTAGTCCCGGCCAGCCCGGATGAGGGTGGTGGGGAATGCTCGGCATTGAGCCACGTCCGAGTTATCTTGGAAGCTCATGCCCGCCGTAAATGCGTCACGGTGGTCTTTTGGGTCGGATTTTCCGTCAAAGAGAGCCACTTTTGGCGGTTTGTTCCTGGACGAGACGTGCTCGACCAGCAGCTCTTCTGTGAAGGGCTTTGTTAATGAGTCGGCGGAGTACCTGGCCCCTTCACCGGACACACGGCCATCCCGCCGTATGCTTTCGATTTTCTTTTCGAAGGCTTCAAGCCGGTGGTGGTACCCCGAGGATTCCGCGCAGTCGAAGTGGTGGCTACCCCCGCTCCGGGTCTACACGACGGTGAGACTTCGATTCCGCTCTATCAAATTTCTCAAATTCTCGGGCGAGATTCTTCTCGAATAGTCCCGACATTCGCCATACGTGCGGCCCGACGAGTGTGGACCGACACCTCCTCAGGGGGCGAGAACGCGTGGCGGGCTTCGGAGAGATGGCCTAGTCTTCCCTGGGATCGGGGCATGGAGCTGTCCGGTGCCCAGTGGGTCATGGAATCAATCGCCACATGCGGGTCATGGTGGCCGGAGTCAGGCCCCCGGCGCTCGATGACGGTGAGATGAGCATCCCAGGGCGAGGGAATTGCGGTTTGGTGGATAGGGCCCGCCGCTTGAACGCGGACAAGGGCATCCCCCAGTGATGTGAACCTGTCTATCCGAGCGGATAAGACGTTGATGACGTTAGGAGGGGAGAAGCGTCGCTCCCGCCTCCGTTGTGGCGACTCATATTTGGACCGTCGCGTTGTTGCTCGCCATTGAATTGAGGGCGAAAGGTCTACTTTGATGAGTGTAGAAGCTTTAGAGAGTTCCCACAGACGGCGCCAACTGATGAAGCTCGGGATCTCCCTCAGATGTTGTCCTCTGTCGATCTGGTAGCGAGCGTCTTGGACTGTTGAGAGTTGATGTGGTTGTTGTTGAGCGCGTGGATCTCGATGGGTTGATGTTGGAGTTGAATCCGAGCTACCTGCAAGTGAAGTCCCAAGGTGGGCGACCACCGTAGGACCCTCCGACGATCAAGTTAGTTCCGAGGAATATGAGCAGAGGAGCAGCGTATTGGAATGAATTCGAGTTATCTGAGTCGTCTGAGAGAGGGGTTTACATAGGGGTCGCGTGGAGCGAGCAGGCACGAGATCATCGCCGTCCGTTATGCCCCAGCGTTATCCCTGTCTTAAATGGCGGGATGCGACCCTTAATGGGGGGATGCGCTAGCGTAAGACGCGGATCGTGGGAGAGGGATATCTCGCCCTGGCGATATACGCGGAACCGTTGCGGGGCACATAGAATCCGCGCTCTTGATTGATCGGGAGAAGCCGAGGAAGCTCGGCGTGTTTGGAGCTCGGAGACGAGCCGGGATGCCAAGGAAGCTCGGCATGTCGGGAGCTCGGAGACGAGCCGGGTGGCCGAGGAAGCTCGGCGTATCGTGAGCTCGGAGACGAGCCGGGTGGCCGAGGAAGCTCGGCGTGTCGGGAGCTCGGAGACGAGCCGGGTGGCCGAGGAAGCTCGGCGTGTCGTAAGCTCGGAGACGAGCCCGGTGGCCGAGGACGCTCGGCGTGTTGGGAGCTCAAAGACGAGCCGGGTGGCCGAGGAAGCTCGGCATGTCAGACGGCTCGGAGACGAGCAAGGAGACTGAGAAAGCTCGGAGATGAGCTGTTGGTATTTTCCTAGGTGAAGGTGGAATGTATTCAGGGAGTTCTTCTGAAAGGTCAGATACGTTCCTCGAGAAGAGGATCCCGAGGAATCCCTCTAATGCAACTTATTTATTCCACCTCTATAACCTTCGGGACGCGTCATCAGCTACATGTCATAATCTGAGGAGATACCACTTATAAGCACCATCAACATTAGATATTATAAATGATATATATCTATATGGATATATATTAGTACTTTAATATCAAGAATATCACGGGGACAGGGTAGCTCGAAGGATGGGGGTATTTATGTGCAACAGGGGATCATACATTGTTTTGCATTTCATACAACTCTTGAATCTCGTGTTGCCGTGGTTCCGAACATAGACGGAATGCTAACCTACATGGTCGTGTCTCTGATCATAAATCTCCTGTCGTGTAGCCGTGATTCCGGGCACCGACGGAAGCTAACCTACTTTCAATGTGTTGTTCCGTGGGAATTACGGAATATTCTAATTATATGTAACACTCCCACAAATCGAGCTAATAGTTATAATTAATAACACTGGAATATCGAATATCGTGATACTCTAGTTACCTTGCACCGATTAACACATGCTAGTTATGACATAAACACTATCGTTTACTGTTCACAGTTGTTCTCGTGCCTAGTATTACATATACCATGTTTTGTTTCAAATACTTTTTTTTATAAAATGGTGACTTACCGAACTACAGTTTGCTGACGGCATTCCTGTTTTTTGTTTTCTTTTCTGGGAAATGTGTCAGACGACAGTAGGACAGGAGAAGAGATTAGGTACGAGATAGTACCAACTGAGGATGACTTTGATAAATTTTCTAACCAAGCATAGCTCTAGGTTGTTATTTCTTCATATGCATGTTTCAGTATGCCTTTTTTGTTCAACGCTATCTTTCATTTCTAATTTCTTGAATTTTCGAACTGTGTTCAGCTATATTTTTGGGACTGTAATAAATGTTATTGGACATTGCTATTGATTTAAATTCTTTTTTTATCTTTCTGTTTATAATTACGCTTAGTGTATTCATGTCGTGAAGAAGTGTTTCTCGGTATGAATACGTTGCAGGCCTCGTCTGCTCTCACTCTCGGTCTTTTGAGAAGCGGGACGTGACACCTACAAAGAAATTTAGATGCTAAAGTATTCTCATGGTTTTTTACTATTCTGCTTTATCTCTATTGTCATATATTAATATAAGCATATATAATTCAAATATATTTTTTCCGGAGAAAGAGGACCAAAAAGGACGAAGTCTTTAACCTGAATCCATTGTGACCCCTCTTTTCCTCCAACCCTAAACAGTAAGAATAGATTCAGGGGTATTTTGGATATAATTAACGGTAATAGTTACATCGATAAGATCACAAGGGGTAAAGTGCAGATTTTGATACTAAGGCTGGTTTCTGCTAACCATGCAAAACTGAAGGGCGGTTTCCTGCCATATATAAATTTACGAGATTAATAAACTGTTGCACACTGGGCATGATTGCATTAGATCTTAAGTTTGTTTCATTAGGTCGAAAAGAGAAATTATTCAATATGTCAGATACAATGTGTTAATACATGAGAAAGATAAAAATAAAACTATTAGGATAGCTTTTGAACGTTATTAGAGGTTCAACAATGAATGAGATTTGGAATATTGGTCTCTATGACAAGAATGAATTAAGGCAAGGCTGTCAATACATGGCTCATATAAAATTAGCAAAGTAAACTAATGAATAATATTTCTTTCTAATGAGGATATATATTAAGAGTGCTAAGCTATTGTAAAGGGCAATAAAATATAATAAAACCATGAGCAGCAGCTATCTCATTTGAAAATATATGTAAGTGCAACTTTGATTTACAAAGGCCAAATTACACTAAAATACCATAGCCTTTTATCAGTTTCGGATTAATACTATACACGACATTTAATTCGGATGAATATACAATAAACTTTACATGCCGATTGCATGCAAAAATCATCCACCGTATTTTTATCTAGTTTTACATATAAACACCTTATGCTTTTCCCATGTCTAGTTAACTTTTCTTTCTTGTCTTGCATCAATTCAGTAAGGGAATTAAAGCAAAGAAGAAACCAGAAGAAGGGACGACAGAACCAGGGAGGGAGGCTTGAGTGAAAACGAGATAAAATGGAAATTAAAGTATGATATTTATAGAAAATTGTGTAGTGGTTGTACTTATAATGCAACTTCAATCAACGATGTTGGTTTTCGTTTTCGGGATCCAATATAATCGCATTAAGTTAAATTATCCGTAATAAATTTTAAAAAAGGCTAAGGCTCATGGTATTTCTAGTACAAATTATGTGCTTTTTGCATCTACACTAAAAGCCCAAATTGTAATTACAGAAATAAAGGAAAAGATCTAATGTACATTTAAAATTAATTGTTTTTTTGCCGCAACCCCTAAAGATTTATCAGTTTGTCTCCGGTCAACAATCAACTCTCGATGGATTTGTATTATCCTAGTCAATATAAAATCTAGTTACGTCAAAGGAAAGTAACTAAAATCATGCTAAGATTTACACTTTGGAATAAAATGCATCGATGTCCTAGGTAGTAATCAGACTACCTTCAAAGGTATCATGCTTTTGGATAGCTAAACAAGTCACCTATCAATCATCAAGAATCAAAATAGAGAAAGGGAAAGGAAAAGGAGATATGTGTTCAACAATAAACAGAAATAAAAACTGTGTCATTTATATCATTTACTTTTTCATGAACAAATTTACGATTTTAATGCCAATGTATATTGAACATTGCAGTCAAATTTATTTTTGCAGGAAAAAGACGTCCAAAATTCACAAACAAAATAAAAATTCGACAGTCCTATTAGGCAAATCGGTGTACAGACCATACTCCTGAGTTTTCACACTGGATGATTCAAAATCTGCACAGGCATGCACAAGTGTACTTTAATTTTTTGAGCTTTTTTGTATTATTTTGGCCACGGAAATTTGTATTTACTCTTTCTTTGTTTGTCTCATGTTTTATTCCAATGCATATCTACAACTGTTTATGGAGGAAATATCACTAATGATTTTTACATTAATTTCAAAGCAGAAAACTAAAGCCTCAAAACATATTTAGCATGCATAACATCCCATTGAAATGAATGCAAAGAGAACACGGTATAATTTAAATAAGAAGCATAATATTCTCCCTCTAGATTTCCATGAAATACAAACTTGATATTTATTTCATAATGAAACCTATACCAAACTCGCAAACTTGAGCAACCGCTAATAAGCAGAATCAACCTCAAGCAGCTACATTATGCTTTCTTTTAAACTTATTCAAATACATCACAACGATCACATGCATTTTTATCATATATGCGATCTATATAACGAAAATATGTATCCTTCCACTTCTTCTTCTACAGCAAAGTACCCCAAACATCCAAACACCCTACCACAAATCCCGGCCCCAAGCTCAAATAGAGCCACCAAATATCCAACCCTGTTTCCTCCTCTTCATCAACTTCACCTCTTGTGTTGTCATCAATATCACATAATCGAGTAAGCGGAAACCCACAAAGACCAGGATTGCCAATGTAGGATTGATTGTCAAACGTCAAAAGCTGGTTTTGCAACTGAATCTTTCCTGATAAGTTGTTGCATGATAGATTTAAGAAACCCAAGGAAGCCAGAGAAGACATGCTTGAAGGTGTGGAACCTGAGAGCTCGTTTCTTGACAAGTCGAGAGACTCGAGGGATTCCATCAAACCAATTTTATCTGGTATCTTTCTGGATAAATGATTTCCAGATAAATTCAATGAAAGCAATCCAATGAGGCCTGTGAGCACTTCAGATATAACTGCAGATAATTTGTTATCGGAGAGGTCAATTAGAGTTACTTGCGACAACAGCTTATCGTACTCCAAATCACTTCCTTTTATCCTCGCTTGCAAGTATTCTTCATAAATACTGGCAAAACCATCCCATATGCGTCCATCGTATTTCTTTGTAATCATCATGGTTGTAAAGTTTTTTAACTCGACGGTATTTCCCCCGACAAATTATTGTGTCCAAGGTCCAAAATTTGGAGACCGCCTATTCTCGACAAGTTTGGAGGAATTCGCCCCACAAAAAAGTTTGATCGAAGGCGGAGGATCCTCAAATTCATCAAGCCTTCTCCTATCCAAACAGGAATTCTGCCTTTTAATTTATTCTCACCAACATCAAGAGTTGCCAATTGTGTCAACCTTTTTAGGCTCGATGGAAGTTTCCCCGATAAACTATTGTTGCTCAAGTGCTGTTATGGAGCCGAATGAGGGAGGGGTACCTCCAGATAGATTGTTAACGGAAAAATTGAGCGCTTCGATATTGAATCCTGTACAATATTCCTCCCAGCAATCAGGGATCTCACCTGATAAGAGATTTCTCGAGAGATCAAGAGCTGCCAAGGCTTCTATCAGGCCAAGAGATGTGGGAAAATCACCGGTTAACTTATTTCTAGAAAGATAAAGATATGTCAAATCCAGCTTGCTCTTGCCAATCCCATAAATCGATCCAGAAAATGAATTATTTGATAGAATTATTACTATCACAGTTGAAGAAAGATTTGGCAAGGAACCCTCAAAGTAGTTGGAGCTCAAATCAAAATACTTGATATTGAGATCAGATAGATCGGGCAACCTGCCGGCAATTCCGTTGCTAGAGATATTCAAGTCTAGAGAGCCGTCCCGAGAAAACAAATCCCAGAACCAACCCGGCAATGCATCCATAACACCAGCATTAGAGATATCAAGATACGAAAGGTTTCTTTGTGTTTGATGCCATGATGGGAATTGGGGCCCAAGAGTGCAAGAATCCAACTTAATGTGGTTGAGCCGAAATGGAGGAACCCAATCAGGACTTACCTGCATAATTAGGCCGTTCGATGACAAATCTAGGTTCTCTAGTCTTGTTAAACTAGCAAGGTGCGCTTCAGAGATTACGCCGCTTAAGGAATTCTCATGAAGATCTAAAGAAACAAGATTTGAAAGTCGTCCAAGGCTTTTTGGAAGGGAGCCATTCAGCTTATTATCAGAAAGAGTCAGCTCCTGCAATCCGACAAGTCTCCCTAATGATTCCAGAACAGAACCAGTGAGTGAGTTAGAATCAAAATGCAGATATTTCAGCATATGTAGCTCCCCCAACCAGTTGGGCAGATAACCACAGAGCTGAGTTTCCGTTAACTCTAGATACTCAATATTGTTTTTTATGCATCCAGAGAAAATTTCTTCAAGTTCAGGCAAGCTTCCGTTGATATTGGCCTGATAAAGTTGTAGCGTCTGCAGATTGCATAGACTTCCCAGTTCTTTAGGTAACGGTCCTTCAAGGTTGTTATCGGATAAATCCAAAACGTTGAGAAAAGCTAGATCCTTGATGACGGTCGGAATCGAGCCCCGGAACAAGTTGACACTGAGATCAAGGTACCTAAGGCTGCATATATTAAACAACCATGGAGGGATCGTCGTCGAATTAATAAAGTTCATAGAAAGATCAAGGATACGAAGATTTGTGAAGTTAACATGTGGAAGAGAGACTGGAACTGCCTCCAGCTCACACAAGGACATAGTTATCTCGACAATGTTAGGCAGCGCGTTTAGTGATTCCACCCAATTATCGACGTTTTGAAAATCCACGCTCTTCATATTGAGATGTTGCGGCAAAGAAAGACGAGAAATCCAGAGAGCGTCATCAACGATGAACTTGCGGACATCGTTATAATTATAGAGATCAAGATATTGTAAACTCCATAGGTTTCCAAGCTGATGAGGGATCAAACCACCAAGGCCGGCTCTAGAGAGATTGAGATATCTGATACTCTGAAATGGACCAAAGAACTTCGGAATGGAAGTGCGTCCAAAATTGAGATATCTGAACCTCCAAAATGGTTCAGGTGTAAAGGCCGAGTAAAGTTGGGCTCAGCTTACCTCCTACAGACCACTCGTTATACGAAGCAGTCCTCATACCAGTGGACACCTGCGGATTTCGTAGGTCCAAGCAGACAACATGTCCGGTCTTGTTATTGCAAGCAACACCTTCCCAGTTGCAGCAGTCTTCAGTGGCCCACGATGCTAACCTGTTGGTCCGATCGACGGGGCCTATCTTGAAATCAAGAAGGGCGTTTCTTTCGCTTTGCATGCATCCCGAGATGGCGGCTACGTTACAAGTACTGAGCTCGGCGAAGCGTAGGAAAGCAGGTAACAAAATCAATCGAATGGTTTCAGGCGTCATTTGATGGATATTCAAATTGTGTTGTAAGATTGCAGCTGAGCCAATTAAAATATTTGGGACATATATGGCAAGTCAGTCCACTTCAGCTTTTAAGGTCAAGTCAATCGATGAACACGATTGTTAGGAGTCGACGGAGACTTCGGTTTTTAAGGTCAAATCAATAAAGAAATATTAACACGATTGTTAGGTGTCGATGGAGACATACATATTCTTGGCAGATTGAACGTCATTATCAAGGTCTAGGCCATAATGTGTCCATTTTCGAGTAGGAACTTTTGGAAGATATGAAAGAAAATCAGGGCTCAGTGTTTTCTCAAGGTTTGTCTCTCTTCTGTTTTCACTCTATCACCATGATAATGTTATGTTTCAGTTTCATTGATATCAGGAACATTATTCCTGATAATGAGTTATCTAAAAGGACCAAAATTCTGTACATCATTGAAGTAAAAATGCAACGAAAATCCTTCAATATTGCTTGCTGCTCAAATGTTTAATAACATATACCCTTCGCTTTGTTAATATAGTCATCGGCCTTCACCCCTAGTTATCGATCACTGCAATTGGGTTTACAATATCATCGCTTAATCTGTTCGGGCCACCGCCAAAGAGAGGAAAGATGGCAACTTTGGCAATATGGAAAAGATACAGCAAAGGAGGGAAATTTGCAGTGGCTCGTCATGCAACTGGATTCAAATTCTCAAAATTTTCGGATAATATAATGGAATCTTAATGCTTTTAAGATGAAATATTCACTGCATGAGGCAAATTCACTGCATCGAATCGAATCTATTAGAACCAATTGGAAGCATACTATTTCCTTGGTACACCAAAATGTTGCATTATCAACTCTAAGCTTTTATCATGTAACCAAATAGAAAAACTATAGAGATACTCCCTATATTATACTAAAAGATTTCAATGTCGCCGTGCTCAACGCCGCGTGAACTGGGGGTAGGTCGCACCCACTAATCCCCAATTTTGGTTGATTGCTCACTGACATTTTGAACCAAATTAAGAAGGGATTATCAAGTTATAATAACTAGCAAGGCATTTGAAATATGAATATGAAAATAATGATCTTCATGCCTAAAAATCAATATCAAATTTCAGTTCAAACCACCGATTTCTTTAGATGTGATGGCTGATGCTTGATGAGACTAAGAGGCAAAGCAAAATAATATCTTACACGGAAAATTTTCGTCCCTTTTTGTTGAAAAGGGAAAAAAGAAAGTTGAAGAAGAGCGAATATATACCTGAGAAATGAAAATGCGCAGGTTCATGATGAAGAGACATCAACAATGGCGTGACCTTGAATCCAAGGTGAAAGCGATCGGAGGGATAATGAAAGTTCGGAGAGGTTTCTCTCTCTTTGAAAATATTTCTTGAGATTTTTTAATGGGGCCCACAAAGTGAATATATTAATTTAAGGAGCAAAACGTTGGTTATAATTATGAAAGGTTAAGTTAATTTTTGCGGAGAAAAATGGTTTTTCCTAGTATGGACTATATTGGAACGACCAGATAATTAGAAATTCTGTAGACGGATAATTATAATATTTTTTGAATAAACAAAAAGGTTTTTTGTAATTACATGTTAAAATAGAGGGTATTTTGAGAATACATTATAGATAAGTAGGGCAACACATTTGTTTTAGAAAGTTAGGAATATATATATTGTTGATGGTACAAAAGATATGGGTATTTCCTGTGATTTAGAATAAAAAAAATCCAAAGAGAGGAGAAATTCTCTTCTTCTTCTTCGGTCCTTTCCATTCACTCCATGATAATCCCAACCAATCCCGGCAAGCTCAGATTACCCTAACGACTCTGCATTTCGGCGGATTTGGCCCTACATCTTCAACGATCCATGACGGTCCCGACTATAAATGAAATCTTTATTCAGCAATAAATAATTTATTGGGGTATATTATCAATCAAATATGATCCAAGCGTAATGACAATGTGGCCTAAGCCTCAGTTTCATGGGACATATCAATAGTTGTTGGCGGACACACAATGTTTTCAAATTACATTCGCTATGTTCGGTTACGAAAATTTTTAACTGCTAAAACCGAATATAATTATTTCTGCCTATCACATTTAATCGAGGAACACAAATGGTGAACAGATACTCTATTAATAGCTATTGGCAGAAGGGGATATCAATATTAGCAACGCTATTTTCGTACCGTTTACCTCCTCCGCACTCGAGGCCATCGTTATCGAGGGACCCACACCCAAATAGTGAGGTATTCGGGTGAGTGCCAACAAAAATGTCCCATTTAAATCTTTCACTTATACTCCTTCGAAAACCACGTGCTGTCACGTGAACAGAACTGAGAAGCAGGCCCCAGAATCTCCCATTTCAAAATTCAAATTCCCCCCTGAAAAACCAAACGACCGTTACCATCACCGTCCACAAACCCCATATCAATCATCCCCCTCCTTTCCGTTACCGTCAAATCCAACCGTCATCCCCCACATTTTATACCGCCCCCTTGTCTCTCTCTCTCTCCTCACTCGAAGCCCTAACCCTAATTTTCTTTTCGTCGCGAACGAAGATGAGGGAGATTCTGCACATACAAGGGGGCCAATGCGGGAACCAGATCGGGGCCAAGTTCTGGGAGGTTGTCTGCGCGGAGCACGGCATCGATGCCACCGGCCGATACAGCGGCGACACCGACATGCAGCTGGAGCGCGTCAACGTCTACTACAACGAGGCGAGCTGCGGCCGCTTCGTTCCCCGCGCGGTGCTCATGGATCTGGAGCCCGGCACCATGGACAGCCTCAGATCTGGGCCATACGGCCAGATCTTCAGGCCCGATAACTTCGTCTTCGGGCAGAGCGGCGCCGGGAACAACTGGGCCAAGGGGCATTACACCGAGGGCGCGGAGCTCATCGACTCGGTGCTTGATGTTGTGAGGAAGGAGGCGGAGAATTGTGATTGCCTCCAAGGTGACATCTTTATCCATTTTTGTTCTTCTATTTTTTGGTGCAGTAGATCTGTTTGGTTTTACGCGATCTCACTAATTTAGTTGTTACTTCGACAATATAGTTTCATTTTGTGACAGCCAACCTAAAACTTTGTCACATTCTATGACATGAACCACTACAAGGCTTGGGATAAATGGCTCAGTTGTCGTTGTCGTTGTCGTTGTCGATTGAATTATAAAGTTATGTGTTTAGATGGTTTGTTGTTTAAACTTCATTAATTATTAATTGAGAACTTATATGATTCGTACTAGATTATCTCTCTAGCTGTTATATCATATTTTCATCAATTTACAATTAAATTCTCTAGTTTGATTCTTGAAGTAAACTTAATGTGGCTAATTGGATGATGCATGCGTTTCTCCAATGATCTATTAAAGCGATGCCAGATCAATTGTTACATGGCTATTTTACAGTGAAAATTAAATTATTCTTTGGCGTGGAGTATTGTTTCTAGAACAATAATGCCATCTCTTCAATATTTTTTGGCAAATTAGTGTTTTATTTGTAAGTTTAAGATTAGTCTTTGAATAATCTATTCAAAGCAAATGTTCTGATTATCTTATCTGAAATCCACTTTGCTTTGTTATCCGAAGCAAATGCTGTCAATTTTGAAGTAGACAACTGAATGTGTCAATTTTGTTCCTATGCTTAGTTATCCTGTACTTTTTATTAGGCTTATAGTGCCTTCAATTTTATTTGGTCGATAACTTTCTCATGGAGTTGCCAAATAAATTTGCTGCCTTCCAGAAATGCTTACAGCATCTAATTTTGAAGGCCATGGTGATAGCTATCATAAAATTCCTATATACCATGTTAGGTAGCTGATAGTTGCTTGTAAGTTTGAACCTTTAATGGTGTACGTTTCTTTTCAATTATACTTTATTGAACTTTTTTCCGTCTTGATTTATTCTTTCAGGTTTCCAAGTCTGCCACTCTTTGGGAGGTGGAACAGGGTCGGGTATGGGCACTCTGCTGATATCAAAGATCAGAGAAGAGTACCCAGATCGTATGATGCTGACATTCTCGGTGTTCCCATCCCCAAAGGTCTCTGATACAGTTGTTGAACCCTACAACGCCACCCTTTCTGTGCATCAGCTGGTTGAAAATGCTGATGAGTGCATGGTTCTCGACAACGAAGCTCTTTACGATATCTGCTTCCGTACTCTGAAGCTAACCACTCCTAGCTGTAAGTCTTTCGATCTTTCACTGATACATTGCTACTTGATTGTTGCTCATCACTAGCATGTTAGATTCTGAGCTAGGATTGTAACAATCCCAATTCTCTAGGGAAATAGTAAATACCAATTAAGATTGTATATCATCTGCTAGCTGTTGTATATGAGGTATGCCGTGTGTCTATAGGCAGCCACCTTTAACATGAATTAGCTAAATCAGTTTATGTCTGTAAACAATTGGGGAGATTCACATCACATGTGGACCAAGAGTTGCACAACATTCTATTCAATCTACGTAAGTATAGAAATGTAGAGACTTTCCCTCCAAAGTGAGTGGTCACTGCAAGTGTTTTAAAGGCAAAGCACCTTGGCTCCTTAGGTGCTCGGGGCGAGGCGATCTGAGCTGCTTTCGCCTCAATTGCCCATGCACTCGTCTCAGGTGTTCAAAACGTGGCTTTGAGACAAACGTATGAGTGATTTTTATTTAAAAGATAAAAATAAATTAAATTTCATGTTCTTTTGCTCTTCTTTTTGTTTATGTGCATTCTCTTTCTTCTTATTCATAGAGAAATTCTTTTGAGACAACAAAATTGAATAAAAAATGATTAAAAAAACTATGTTTTTAATTTCAAGTAGAAAAAGTCTTTTATTCATTTCTTTCATATTCATTCTCTAATATTCAAACCGACCTAGCAAAATCCTGCAGGCGGTTTAAATATTTGACATCTCACTTCACTCAGGCAATCCTTTTTTAGCGTTTCTCGTCTTCGGTGATATGTAGGTTTCATTTCCTTGACATCGCCTTTCGCTAATAAAACATAGTTCTCTGGTTTGATTCACAAGGTAGCGACCAAAAAAAAGAGAAGAAGATAAAACCTGTTGAGGTAAGCAAGGTTCGAGAACTCAGTTTGGGATTCGGTTTCGGTCTCTCAATTTTTTTTAAATTTTGGTGGATTTCGGTTAATTTTGCTTATCTCGGTTCATGTTTCGATTTTGAGACATACATACATATAGGTTGATATATTAAATTTATGGTTGTATATCACAAGACAATAATCATAGTGCTAAAAAATCTGGCCAAGACAAGACCAAATGCAAAATACATTGAAAAGTGTATTTAGATAAGTATTAATATATGGTTTGGGTCGACTTTTGTGCCTTCTTAGGATAAAAATAACATGACCAGTTAGACCACAAATGAAAACTATGGTCTCAATTTTGGTTCTGCACTTGATCCACAAAAAATAATTAGACAGCCCTAAACGTTAAAAAAAGCCTGACTAGTTTTTCAATCCCCTCTTTCACATCTCTCTTTATATCTCTATCAGCTCGATATTTTCTTTTGATCAACCGTTTTTGGCGAGCAAATAGTGACTAATCACCACGAAAATACCTCAGATTTAACGTTGAAGGCATATAGCGACCACGATGATAGCAAGAACAACAAAAAAAGTAGTTATTTCAGGTTTCGGCCGAAACCTAATTGTATGGCTAGTTTCGTATCGGCCTCCATCGAAACTTATACGAAACCATCACGTATCGGTGGTTTCACACGAAACCTTGAACCTTAGAGGTAGCATGTAGTTGTCTATTTAATATTTTGGAAACATGAAATTTCACCATGCGATGAAAAATGTATCCCTTATCCTTTTTTAAGCTCGATTTAGCTTAAATTTTTAAACTTTTGTTATAATCTACATTTATTTTACTTTACACACTTTTACACTAGTATGCCAGAATGCTATCTAGATTTCTTCGAAAATGTCTCTTATTTTCCTTCAGAGTACGTTTATTTTCAGTTATCCCTAACCTATTGCTTACTGAATTCAGTTGGGGATCTCAACCACTTGATCTCGGCTACCATGAGTGGAGTCACATGCTGCCTCCGCTTCCCTGGTCAGCTCAACTCCGACCTCCGGAAACTTGCTGTCAACCTCATCCCCTTCCCCCGCCTCCACTTCTTCATGGTCGGTTTCGCCCCCCTAACCTCCTGCGGATCCCAGCAGTACCGTGCCCTCACCGTCCCTGAGCTCACTCAACAAATGTGGGATTCCAAGAACATGATGTGCGCTGCCGATCCACGCCACGGCCGCTACCTCACCGCCTCTGCCATGTTCCGTGGAAAAATGAGCACCAAGGAAGTCGACGAGCAGATGATCAACGTCCAAAATAAGAACTCCTCGTATTTCGTGGAATGGATCCCGAATAATGTTAAGTCGACGGTTTGTGATATCCCGCCCACCGGGTTGAAGATGGCGTCGACTTTCATCGGGAATTCGACCTCTATCCAGGAGATGTTTAGGAGGGTGAGCGAGCAGTTCACTGCTATGTTTAGAAGGAAAGCTTTCTTGCATTGGTACACGGGCGAAGGAATGGATGAGATGGAGTTCACGGAGGCGGAGAGTAATATGAACGATTTGGTGTCGGAGTACCAGCAGTATCAGGATGCAACAGCTGATGAGGAGGGGGGGTATGAGGATGAAGAGGAAGCTGACTATGAAGAGGCCTGATTCGCTTTTCTGCCCGCTATTTCGTATGGTTTGTTCTTTTGTGAACTTTGGGTGATGGATGGCTTTTGGTATGCCGTACTTTTCGATATTATCTGATATGGTTCTGATGGGGATTTTTGGTGTATTTTCAAGCAATGTTCTGTTGCTTTTCTTTTTAGTTTGGTTGAAACTCAATTATGATATTAAGCACTTTTTCGAATATGTCATGATGGTTATTTTTGCATTTTGCCATTCAAATTTCAGAGATATTAACACCAAACGTAAAATTTTGCCAAATGGTACATAAAAAATGATGTATAAGCTAAACAAACTATTGATGGCATATATATTGCCTTTTAGTTGTGCAACATCATTTAAATTCCTTCATTATACGAGATAATACATGGGTGTGTTTCCCTTAGAAAACTTTCCACAAATTCATAATTATAAATACATGCAAAATTAAATCTACATAAAATTTGTGGAAATATTTGTCAAAGCATATGTCCCTAAGCTTATTCCCGGAATAAATCTGCGTGTAGAATTCTCCTGCCAAACTCGGTTGTTAAATGGCTCCAGAAGTGGGTTGGATTGTTTTGAAAGATCAACACTTTTGGCCCGAGCGCAAACCCACCGAGATGGATGTCGAGACGAAGCAAAAGCTTGGGCGCCTGAGCGATGGTTGCACTGGCGGCCTCGGCCTCTTACCTTAATGTTCATAACGAACCTCTCTTTTTGTTATCTCTCAATCAGAATTCTCATTGGTTTGTGGAGAATAAACCTTCTTTTCTACTATATTCGGACGAAAAATATGCTAAGCTCTGGTCCACTGTTGCCGTCTGGATTAAGCATGTAGAATGTCTCAGAATCTTTGCTATTGATCACCCGGTCGAAGTGGGCCCGCATGTATGTGAGCTCCCCATCGACCGGGTCGGTCATGTCTGCAGGCAGAACACCCGCTCCCATCGAAACTGCATGCAACAGCTGCATGATCTTCAGATCCGTTTCTGTCGGCTCTCTCCTAGTCCCGTACCCTATCTTCCTCCCATTGGCAAACGCGGTCCATAAGGGTTCTTCGAGTAGTTTGGTCTTGTCAGGCTTTTTCTCGCACTCCAGCGCTACCCGTAACAACCCGGAGCCCATGTCTTGCATGAATTTTGCGGTGGGGATGCCCAGCTCGAGGAGGAGGACAGGGAGGGATCTAGGGTTCTCCTGGACGGCCACGGTAATGCGGGCCTTGCGGTGGCCAAAGATGGTGCCGGACATGCGGCGGGCCCCATGGATGTGTCCGTCCGTCGAGGTGGAGGACATCATGCGGGGAATGGCGCCGTTGAAGTTACATGCTGGGGTGAAGATCGGGAAGGACCGGAAGACGGAGCGGAAGACGCGGAATACCTTCGGTTTCGGCCCGTGTTTCTTCTTGGAGGAGGGCTGGAGGGTCACGGACGGCGGGGGTTGCGGCGGTTCGGGGATTTTGCTCTGGTTTTCGTCGGCGGTTGTCATAGGGTTTGGATACGTTGTTGCCTTTTTGTTTCTTGACGCAAATTTTTTGTTGTTGTTGTTGGAGAACGAGGGGGGAGTTAGTTTTGTTAGGTGATGAGTTTTGTTAAGTTGAGGGTTTCAGGTTTGTGAGGTAATGGTTGTATAGCTAATTTTATGGGTACTTTTTTAAGGACGTTTCTCTTTTTATAGCCAATATTTGGGGAGGAAATGAGAGGCAGTTAGCTAGGTTGACGTGGATTTGTTCGGTTTTGTCGTGATAATACACCCGTACAGAAAAGAGATAAAAATGGTAATGTCCGGATGAATTTCCGTCAGCTATATATGTTTTATTATGATTTACACGAGGCATGTTAGAACCATCGAGTTTTTCTTCTGTTCATTGATCGACATACACCGTCGACCTTTAATTTTTGTTTCTCTTATTTATGTCAAAGAAAATTAGAATGAAGAAAGTGTTAATACTACTTAAAAAATATTTGGTATTAGTTTATGGACGAATAGTTTTAGTTGGTACCCTACATGCAATCTACCCCACCGGTAGAAAAGAATTTTACTTAGAACAAAACCACAGTGAATTAATACTTAGGACAGTAAGACCATGTTCAAGCAAAAAAAATCTTATACTATTTCATCAAATGGTAAATCTTTGTGAATGAATTTACTCATTATTTCACTAAATGTATCTATATTTTATGTAGATATTTATATCTAAACTGCTGTTGCACTGTTATCTCACTTTCTAACATTCCAAAAACACGGAATTTACATTATAACATTGTTCAAAAATCATTTGAAATATGTGAATATATTTATCATGACAACTTCATAACATGCATTATTCATAAGGTTTATTGTGCCTGCCGTATACTATACTGCAGCTAATTAGTTGTGATTTGCAAATCCAGAAGTTAACAAAGGGTATGGCTCTGCATCGGTTAAGTTGCTCCTTCATTTTTGTGCAACCCAGGAAATGAGACTGCGGTATGTTGCACGTCCGTTAAATCATATCCTAAATTAGAACGTTTAGTGATGGAGGTCCTTTTCGGGTCTCCGTCAGATGTTGTCTTCCGTCGATCTCTCGGTGGATTTTGGAGATGGTCTCCTGTTGCGTATGGGTCTCAATGGGTTTTGAGGAGATTGATGGTTTGAGGAGTTTAGCACCAAGTACCTGCAAGGAAGTCCCGGGGTGGTTTGGTACCACCGAGGACCCTCCGACGATCAAGTTAGTACTAGATCCGAGCAGAGTAACGGCTAAGTGGAGAAGAGATGGCTTACTTGACCCCTCTGTGATGGGGGTTTATATAGCGGCGGCAGCACGCAGCAGCAGGCGTGAGAATCTCGCCGGCAGTTACGCTCCCGACGTCACGTCTGCGTGAAGAGCGGATCGCCCATTAATGGGGATCGTGATGGCGTGGAACGTGGGGCGTTGCTGGCGGAGAATCTGCGCGTGGCGAGATTTGCGGTGCGGCGGTTACGCCTGTGAGTGGCGAAGTCGGTCGGTCGGAGGGATCGGGGAATACGGCCTCGGCTGGGAAGCTCGGAGACGAGCAAGAAAGCCGAGGAGTCTTGGTCTTGTGGTAGCCCGGGGCGAGCTGAGGGGCCGAGGAGGCCAATTTGCAGGGGGGCCCGAGGAGGGCCAGCTTGTGCTTGCAGGTCAGGTACAGGGGCGACCTGATCAGCCCATGTGGGCCCTTTCTTCTCGGTCTTGGGACACGTCATCTGCCACGTCTCCTGATCTTGAAGATCGCCAATATTGAGTATCATCATTAGCCCCCCACTCTTGTCCCTACCAGCTTGCGGGTCGGGTCAGGAGTGGACTGCCGTACCGTCTGGGGCGAGCTCCCTTCTAAGTTTTCGTCGGGACGCGTCCCCGGACTGTCAGCTGTCTTTTTTGCCAGCGAATCGGGACGAGATCTCTGCATTTAAGGAAGGTGCGCCGGTTCGTGCCTCCTGCCACTGAAGCGATGGTCCACGTATCAAGCGCCGGTTGGCCGACGCGACGTATGCAGACCTGCGACACCTGCAGGGGTGTGGTCCAGTGTGGGAACGACAAGTGGAGCGATCGGAGCCGTTGGACGCGAGGAGGCGTTCTGGCGGGAGATGAAGGGCGCCGTTGGATGAGGTGGCTCGCGGTGATAAATAGGGGTGGGGCCCGTTCTAGGGCCTCCACTCCTTCATATTTCCCCGTTCTAAGTCCTGGTTGCTCGGCGCTCATCTTCTTTCTTCCGCTTTCGTTTCCTGAGGATCCCTGTTCTCAAGGTTAGATATCTTCCTTTGTCGAGTCAGTAGACGTCGTGGGAGTAGGTTCTAGGGACTCTTATGGTGAGCCTGAGTCCTCCCGGGGAGCAGGCGTCGAGCCCTCTTCCCGGGATCATGCGGTGGGGGCAGCCCTCAAGGAGGAGGCAGTAGAGCTGCCCCTGGCACCTCTTGTTGGGTGAGGCATGAGGACGAGCTCGCCAATGCTCGGGCTCGCTACCTTATCCTCTCACGTTATACGCTTCGTCTGGCCAAGGAGGGAGAGAGGGCAGACCAAGTACGGGGCAGGGAAATCGCCCTGTATTTGGAAGCTTTTTGGGGTGGAATGCGCCTGCCCTTCTCTCCCGAGATCGTTGAAGCGTTGAACTTTTTCGGGTTGGCCCCTGGCCAGTTGGTGCCGAACTCGTGGAGGATTCTCCTCGGGTTCCTGATCCGCCTGAAGTTACAGGCAATTCCTTTCAACATCTCCCTCCTTGACTCTTCCCTCGTCTTCAAAAATCATCCTGGTGGTCGAGCGGGTGACCCGAGGTGGGTCTACCTCTCTTTCAGAAAGCGATAAGGGGGCGGCGCCAGGACAGAGGTTGTGGCCCTGCCTTCTTCCATTCACGACTGGAAGAAGAAGTTCTTCTTCGTTTCCCCCCCCGAGGGCGAGGACTGGCCCGTGCCTACAAAGTGGTCGAGGGAGAAGTGCTTGCCGGGGAACCAGTCCAGTGACCCCGTCGCGGTGAGAGTGGAGTCGTGGGAGCCCATCCTCCGTTTCGACGTGCTGTTGTTTGAGAGGGTCCTGAGTTGGGCCGGGCTCAGCACCGTTGAGTTCGTCGGTAAGTTTAGGCTTGCGTTTTGGCTTGTATATTGCTTGCGTCGCTGATTTCTTTAAATTTGGTTTGATGCAGGACCCATGGACATGGACTAGCTCCGATTTTCCATGCGTCAGCGGAGGAAGATCGCGAAGGCTGGGGGCGCCAGCTCTTCCCGCCCAACGCCTGCCCCGGCTCCTTTTCCTCCGGTGGTCGCGTCCCGTGAGCGTTCGGGGGCGGATCCCGCCCCGGGGCCTAGCAGTGTGTCGGGCCAGAAGCGGGCCCGGATTCTGGAGGACCCGGCCTCGGAGGAGGAGATCGGCTCTCCCTCGGAGCCGCTCAAGAGGAGTTCCCGGAGACCTTCCTGGTGTTCGCCCTCGCCGATCATGGTGGAGGAAGGGGGCCTCCAGTTCGCAGTGCCGTCGGGGCTATCCGTCGCGGACAGCCTACTGCATGAGATAGAGACATCGGCCAGGAGTAGAGTCCCTGGGGGGACCTTCAGGGCTCAGCTGGCGTCCATCGCCCAGGAGTCCGTGCAGGTAAGTGTTTGGTTTTTTATGAGATTCGGTGCCTTCTTCGCCTTTCTGATCTCTTTCATGTCTTTCAGGTTCTCCAGCACGTTGCCCTTGCCTTACGCATGGAGGCCGAGGTGATAGCCCCGGCGATGAAAGCTGCGGGCCAGCTTGCCTCGCTGGAAGAGAGCTCCAAGCGGGAGCTGGAGGCGGTGATGGCGAGGGTCGCCGCCCTGGAGGGCGAGGTGGAGGCTGGGAAATGGGAGGTTTCCCGGTACCGCGAGGCCGCCGTGGCTGCCGAGGCCAAGCTTGAGGACGCTCAGGTGCTCGCCGGCAACCTGAAGAAGACGGTGAAGACCCTCCGGAAGGAGCTGGGGGCGGCGGCCGATTCGGCGAAGTCGGCCGACCTGAGGGCGGTGAAGTCGGCCGACCTCTCGGCGGCGAATGTGGTGGAGGGCTACAAGAAGTCGAAGGACTTCTATGATGATCTGGCTGTGGCCACAACCCTGATCTGGCACGAGGCCCTCGACGCCGTTAAGGCCCGGATGCCGGAGTTCGTCGACGAAGAGCTCCGGGCCGAATACCTCCTCGCGGACGCCGAGGAGCAGGGGAAAGAGATTCCTGATGAGGAAGTCGCCGAGGACCCTGCTCGTCTCGTGGCGGATATCGGGGATCCCGAGGTCGCGCCTGGCCCCGAGGCCTAAAGCCCCCGTCTTCCTCCTCTTTTATTTTGTTGCTTTTGGAATTTTTGTAAGCCTTCGGGCAGTTTGTAAGGCTGGGGAGCCCAAAATACCCTTTGTAAAGACTTTGCCTTTGGTAATAAAACTTTTTTCTTTGATTTCATCGGTTTGCACTTTATCTTCTGTTTGTGACGAATGCTCGTAAAATATCTCTGCTTGCACTGTTGGGCTTCCATGTCAGGTCGGCTATCTGTCTAGCGATCGTTCGTCGAGTTAATTTCGATCACTTGCCAAGCGTGCCAAGCGCTGCTGAGAAGGAGACATCTCCATGGCCCCGAAATTGAGGGGGATCGTTCAACCTTGGATAGACCTGATGCCCCTTGTTGGGGCCTCGGATCCTCCGCATGTGACGGGCAGAGGGATGTCTGCCGTATTTGTGCCGAGCATGAATGGGAGGCTGCTCAGTTGCCCCTTGGCGAGGGCTTTTGACCTCTGGCGTTGCGAGCAACGACCACTAGCTGGGGATGGTCGAGCGAGGGTCGGGCTCGACTGCCTTTGGGAGGACTTTGGATCCTTAGCGTTGGAGGGGATATAAGAAGCCCACTAAGGATGACCGGGCAGTGAAGCTGCGCGGTTGCCTCTTGGCGAAAGCTTTGATCTCGGGCGTCGTGGGTAGGAAACTACCAGCCTGGGATGACCGAGCAGGGTAGCCGTTCGGATGCCTCTTGCGAGTGCTTCGATCCCTGGCGTCATGGGCAGGGAGCTACCAGCCAGAGATAGCCGAGTAGGGTAGCTGCTGAGCTGCCTCTAAGGAGGACTTTGATCCTTAGCGTTGGAGGGGTTGTAAGAAGCCTACTAAGGATGACCGGGCAGTGAAGCTGCGCGGTTGCCTCTTGGCGAGGGCTTTGATCTCTGGCGTCGTGGGTAGGCAACTACCAGCCTGGGATGACTGAGCAGGGTAGCCGTTCGGATGCCTCTTGCGAGGGCTTCGATCCCTGGCGTCATAGGTAGGGAGCCACCAGCCGAAAATAGCCGAGCAGGGTAGCTGCTGAGCTAACTTTAAGAAGGACTTTGATCCTTAGCGTTGGAGGGGTTGTAAGAAGCCTACTAAGGATGACCGGGCAGTGAAGCTGCGCGGTTGCCTCTTGGCGAGGGCTTTGATCTCTGGCGTCGTGGGTAGGCAACTACCAGCTTGGGATGACCGAGCGGGATAGCCGCTCGGATGCCTCTTGCGAGGCCTTCGATCCCTGGCGCCATGGTAGGGAGCTACCAGCCGGAGATGACCGAGCACGGTAGCTGCTCGGTTGCCTCTTGCGAAGGCTTTGATCATTCAGGACGGGGAACGAGCAGGGTTACTGCCCAGTGCCTCTTGGCGAGGACTTTGATCCCTATCGGTTGTGGTAGGAAGCTACCAGCCGGGGATAGCCGAGCAAGGACTCGACTGCATCTGGGAGGACTTTGGTCCTTAGCGCGGGAGGGGCTGTAAGAAGCCTACCAAGGATGACCGGGCAGTGAAGCTGCACAGTTGCCTCTTGGCGAAGGCTTTGATCTCTGACGTCGTAGGTAGGCAACTACCAGCCTGGGATGACCGAGCGGGGTAGCCGCTCGGATGCCTCTTGCGAGGTCTTCGATCCCTGGCGCCATGGGTAGGGAGCTACCATCCGGAGATGACCGAGCAGGGTAGCTGCTCAGTTGCCTCTTGCGAGGGCTTTGATCCTTCAGGATGGGGACCGAGTAGGGTTACTGCCCAGTGCCTCTTGGCGAGGACTTTGATCCCTGTCGGTAGTGGTAGGAAGCTACCAGCCGGGGATAGCCGAGCAAGGATTCGGCTGCCTTTAGGAGGACTTTGGTCCTTAGCGCGGGAGGGGCTGTAAGAAGCCTACCAAGGACCCTTGGCCGGGCAGGGTTACTGCCCGGTGCCTCTTGGCGAGGGCTTTTATCCTGAAGGATAGCCGAGCGAGGGATCCTCGGGCTTGATTGCCTCTGGGAGGGCTTTCTGATCCATGGCGTTGCGGTAGGGAAGCTACCCACCAGGGATAGCCGAGCGAGGGTCGGGCTCGACTGCCTCTGGGAGGACTTTCTGATCTCCGGCGTTGCGGTAGGGAAGCTACCCGCCAGGGATAGCCGGGCGAGGGTCGGGCTCGACTGGCTCTGGGAGGACTTTCTGATCTCTGGCGTTGCGGTAAGGAAGCTACCCGCCAGGGACAACCGAGCGGGGTAGCTGCTGGGCTGCCCCTTAGTGAGGGCGTAGATCCTTAGCGTTGGAGGAGCCGTATGAGGTACGCTAAGGATATCCGGGCAGTGAAGCAGTGCGGTTGCCTCTTGGCGAGGGCTTTGATCCCTGGCG
Source organism: Agapanthus africanus (assembly GCA_030015575.1). Classification (NCBI taxonomy): domain Eukaryota; kingdom Viridiplantae; phylum Streptophyta; class Magnoliopsida; order Asparagales; family Amaryllidaceae; genus Agapanthus; species Agapanthus africanus. The sequence continues at coordinate 25,063,186 of JASDDO010000001.1, forward strand.
TTGCGAGTAGGGAAGCTACCGGCCAGGGATAGTCAAGCAGGGAAACCGCTCGGCTGCCTCAACGGAGGACTTTGATCCATAGCGTTGGAGGGACCTTAGGAGGCCTGCTAAGGATATCCGGGCAGTGAAGCTGGGCGGTTGCCTCTTGGCGAGGGCTTTGATCCCTGGCGTTGCAAGTAGGGAAGCTACCGGCCAGGGATAGCCGAGCAGAGAAGCTGCTCGGCTGCCTCTACGGAGGACTTTGATCCTTAGCGTTGGAGGGGCCTGAGGAGGCCTGCTAAGGATAACCGGGCAGTGAAGCTGCGCGGTTGCCTCTTGGCGAGGGCTTTGATCCGTGGCGTTGTGAGTGGGGAAGCTACCGGCCAGGGATAACCAAGCGGGGTAGCTGCTCGGCTGATTCTTCATGAGGTTTCGCCCGACTATCCAGTTGCAGGCATGGGGAACAGGAACGGTCGCGGTGAATGTGCGCGTAGCGTGCGCATTGAATGTGGGGGGGCTTGTTGCGCGAGGAAACGTGAACAGCGAGCAGTCCTTCGGTAAACGGCTTGGTGAGCGAGTCGGCGGCGTACTTAGCCCCGTCGCCCGAGAGGTGACCTTTCCGGCGCATGCCCTCGATCTTCTTTTCGAGGGCGTCGAGTCGGCCGTGGTACCCCGAGGATTCGGCACCATGTGATCCCCGGGCCTCTGCTCTGGGAGACCTGTGTCTTGTCGCGGCCCCAGTTCCTCTCGATGAGGTTCCTCATATCCCCGGGCGAGGTGGCCCTCGAGCCGTCGTGGCGAGCCCCTTCTGTGCGACCCCGTCGAGGGAGGGGGTGTCGATCATGCCTATGGACAGGCGAGGTGACCGACATCCCCTAAGGGGGTAGGGGTCGTGAGGAGGCTCGAGGCGAGGCGCTCTGGCAGCGGATCTTGGTGTGGAGCCGTTGGGCACCCAGCGGACCTCAGGGAGTATCGGCCTGTGTGATCTGTGGCTAAGGGTCGTAGCCTGCCGGTGGTCAGCTGTGCCGACGAGGGTAGAGCCTTCTGGAGGCGAAGGAGCGGCGATCTGGGCCCCTGGCCCGGCCGTTTGGACGCGGACGAGCGCCTCCACGAGGGACTGTAGCCGATCTATTCGGCTGGCGAGGGCGTTGATAATGGTTGCCGGAGGAGGTTCATTCGCGCCTCCGGTGAGGGGAAGGTGGCGGCTGGTACCTGGATCTTCAGAGCGATTGCTTGCCATGTGGATGGAGATCGGAAGGCCAACTTTGTTTTTGTGGAGTTTGCGTTTTCCCACAGACGGCGTCAGCTGATGGAGGTCCTTTTCGGGTCTCCGTCAGATGTTGTCTTCCGTCGATCTCCCGGTGGATTTTGGAGGTGATCTCCTGTTGCGTGTGGGTCTCAATGGGGTTTGAGGAGATTGATGGTTTGAGGAGTTTATCGCCGAGTACCTGCAAGGAAGTCCCGGGGTGGTTTAGTACCACCGAGGACCCTCCGACGATCAAGTTAGTACTAATCCGAGCAGAGTAACGGCTAAGTGGAGAAAAGATGGCATACTTGACCCCTCTGTGATGGGGGTTTATATAGCGGCAGCGGCACGCAGCAGCAGGCGTGAGAATCTCGCCGGCAGTTACGCTCCCGACGTTACGCCTGTGTGAAGAGCGGATCGCCAATTAATAGGGATTGTGATGGCGTTGAACGTGGGGCGTTGCTGGCGGAGAATCTGCGCGTCGCGAGATTTGCGGTGCGGCGGTTATGCCTGTGAGTGGCGAAGTTAGTCGGTTGGAGGGATCGAGGAATACGGCCTCGGCTGGGGTGCTCGGAGACGAGCAAGAAGGCCAAGGAGTCTTGGTGTAACACCCGAGTTCATTTATACCAATTCCAGTTCTCGTATTTTCTTTATTCGTGATATTTCTTGATTTAGCGTATCTTCGGTGCTAATGGTATTTTACACTTTATATTGCATTCGACCCGACCCGCTTGCTTGAACCTGTTTGACTCTTATTTATAAATTATCTTGACTTGTTGCATGGACTAGTACATCTCATGATTTAGTAGATACTGATATTTTATCTAGTATCGCATCTTTGGCATATAACAATTTAAATCACGAAAAATAATTTAAAATTGCATTTCATGGCCTGCTTGATATCCCTAACCCTGTGGTAGCGTCCTTGCATCGTGTTCTCGTCCCGTTCAGTGAAACGGACGTGTTTGGATGGCTACGCGCACGTACGTGCGTCCGTTCTTGGGGGTATGCATTTCTGTTACATGATCTTTCATTTTAATTTTTAGAACTTGCTAATAATTTTCATATTTCAAATCCAAAATTTTGGACCCGACCCGGGCGCATTTCTGAAATATTTTTGTAACCGCCAAATTCTAATTATTTTTAAATATTCTTTAATTCATTTAACTTTTTTTTAACAGCCTAAGATTTTCTACGGTTAAGGAAAACAATTTTAACCACTAAAATCTTTCCCTTTTAAATTTTAGAACCCTCTCTATTAACCTAGCTCTTCTCTTCCTTCTTCTGGTCCCACCGCGAGCCAATCAGAAATTCCATTCCCTTGCGCTGGGCCCCACAAAACCTCTCTCTCTTCTTTTCTCCTTTTCTTTCTCTCTCCTTTCTCTCTATTCTCTCTTCTCTCTCCCTACGGTCTCTCTCTCTCTCACCTCACTAAAATCCAAATTTCTTTCTCCTCTCGCACTCTCTCTCTCATCTCGATCTCTCTCCTCTCTCTTTCTCTCCCCCCCTCTCTCTCATCTCGATCTCTTCTCTCCTTCTCTCTCTCACAGTTCTTTCTCTCTCCTTCTTTATATAATTCTTTATTTTTAAACACTATACTAAAAGAACACCGCGCCTCTCTCTCCTCCTTCATCCCATTTTCTTTCTCGCCTTCGTCTTTCTTCCTTGGTGCCCTCGCTCACCCCACGTCGCCGGTCCCGATCTCGTCACCTTCCTCTTCTCCTCTCCTCTTCCCTCTCCATCGACTGCAACCCACATTCCCAGGAAGCCCGAGTCTCTCTCTTTCCTGCACCCAAAGCAAACCCATTCCAGTGAACCCTAACCCCAGCCACCTCCATCGTCGTCGTCGCCGTCGTCTAACCCTCGCTCTCGTCTTCATCTCCTCGACCTCCTCCATTCTTTACTCGTCTCCCTGTGAACACTGGCAACACACCCGCACATCTGACCCCGAGCCAGTGACCCTTGCAACTCGCGCCGGCACCCATCGCCGGAGCTCCTTTAACCCCGACGATCTCACTTCGTCGTCGCCTCTTGCTTCTCTTCTCTTTATAAACTTCCTCCTCTCTCCTCTTTCCCTGCAACTCAACCCAATCACCATCATTTTCTAGATCAACCCTGCTGCCTTACTGGAACCATCGCCGCCGGAGCTCCGACGACCTCGTCGCTGACTCCACAACCCTCTCCCTTTCCTCTCCTCCTCTGCCAGCAACTCCAGCCACCAAGAATCTCACACACATCAACACCTGGACCCATAAACCGAGCCTGTACATTCTCATATCGCCGGAGTTGATCGCCGTCGTCGATCTCGCTCTCGTCTCCCGACTCCAGTGCGCCCAGTGAGTAGTTTCCTTCTTCCCCAATCTCCTTCTCCTCTTTTCTTTCCCTTCCTTCTTCTTTCTTTTCCTTGTGTTCTTTCTTTATGTATTTTGTTCTTGTAGCCCGCCGGAATACGGTCGTGCCGACGACAATCCCGACGACCCAGCGAGCGTACTTGACCCGTGTGATCCCTTTGTGCATGGTTTGGGTTCATTCCGTGTACCGTGCGCGCGTCGCGACTTTTCCCGCCGACGGTGACGTTCCGTATACCGCTTCGTGATCCGCCAAGGCAAGTGAAACTTGCTACATGCTATTTATAGTATTCCATATTTATTTACATATATATATATATATATATATATATATATATATTAAGCATGAAGTTTGAATTTGGTACCCTATATCACATTTTACCATCTGATGTCCGTTTATATCATTTTTGAGTTAATTATGAAAACACACCCGGTTGCATGTTAGATTACAATATTGTATGCTCATGCCTATACCTATAACATAGTTCGTGGTCGCATAACCATAGTACCCTTTAAATAGTGTATAACTGTTCAGCACCCATTCGCATCCATCTAACCTGTTTTATATATAATTGCATCCCTAGGCCATTTAATACGTGTTAATGTGATTTTAATAATTGTAACACCCGAGCCCAATTCTACTATTTCCAGAAACTGTTTGAGCATAATATGATACTCATTTCATTTAACTTGCTTGTTTGTTGCTTACTGTAAAATTTACCCGGCAAAGTCATTTCTACATATAACAAATTTTGGTATCTAAAATAAAATTGAAAATATTCATCTTGGCCTACTTGACACCCCTAGCCTCGTGGTAGCGTCCGTGCATTGTGTTCTCGTCCCGTTCAGTGAAACGGGCGAGTTTGGACGGCTGCGCGCGCGTACATGTGTCCGTTTTGGGGGTATGCTTTTTAATCATAAAACACTTAATTTTAAAATTTGGATCTCGCTTAAAATCCTATTATTTCAATTTCAAATTTTTGGACTCGATCCGGACGCGATTTGGAAATGTTTTATTTAGCGCCAAAATCCCAAATTTTAATATTATTAAAACCATCGCATATATTTTTCTAACTAACCTGATATCTTACTGTTCATTACCTATTTTTTAAATCTTTAAATTAACCTATATATATATCCTACTGTTCCTTAAAATGTTTTGAATTTTTAATTAATATTTATCCCTAACTAACGATTCCCCTTTAGTCAATCGCGTTCCTTTTAATTCCGTGGGTCCCCACCTGCAGTTCTCTCTCTCTCTCTCTTGCTTTCTCTTTCTCTCTTTCTCTCTCCTCTCTTCCCATAATCTCTCTCTCTCTCTCTTTCTTGCTTTCTCTTTCTCTCTCTCCTCTCTCTCTTCCCATAATCTCTCTCTCTCCACTTTTTCTCTCTCTCTCTCATATATTCTCTCGTACTTCTCTTTATCATTCTTTCTCTTCTTGTTTTATGTCTCGTTTCTCATTTTTTTTAACTGTTCTTTTGTTGCCGGAATTCCGTCGTGCCGGTGATGCTTCTCGACGTTCCAGCGAGATACCTCGACCCGTATAGTTCCTTTGTTCGTCGTTTGGGTTCATTTCGTGAACCGTGCGCCCGTCGCGAGTTTTTCCCGCCGACGGTTAACGTTCCGTTTTCCCAATTCGCGACCCATCGAGACAAGTTAATCTTGCTACATGCTATATAATTCATTTTATACCTATTTAAATAAATACCATACCTATAGTTTAAATTTAGTACCCCATGTTTAATTTTATAATGTTTCGATGTTCCGTTTGCATCCGTTTATATCATATTAAATCTAGATCATGAAAACTTATCTTGTGACATACTAGATTACATTATACTGCATCCATATCAATTAAAATATACATCATCGTAAAATTTCTTATTCTTATCTTTAATTAGTTTATAATCTGCATTTTATGATATTGTATATTTAAAATATTATAGTTTACACATGAAACGTCATTGAAAAAGCGGATACGACAAATCTGAAATTTACTGTACACCTTACCGTATAAAATTCATTATAAATCATAGAAAAATCATTAGTATACGTTCTTAATTCGTTACGAAGCTAACTTAGAATACTATAACTCTATGAAATATTTACTTGCAAAATAAATTGTTTAAATAACGTAAAATGCAAATGAAAATGTCTCCAAACTGCTGTCCAGGGAAATTCCAGCAGCAAACTTTCAATTTCGAATATTCATAACTTTTTGTAGAGACAACCTGAGATGCTTATACTTATAAAACTGAAAACCTTATTGAATTATCTTTGTTTTGGTATAAGACACGTCCCTTTTGGAGAACGTTTGTTATTTTTAAGCTATTTTACAAATTAGGGTGACGCTGAATTTCTGAACGGAACTTTCTTGTGCATGGTTAATCAATACCACTTTTATAGTTATTAATCGTTTTGAATATGCTATCCATATTAATATTATTATATCAATATTTATATCACATATTGCTTAGTTGTACATCCCACATTACCATTTTATAGTTTTATAACTTTTCGGATACCCGTTTGCATCCATTGCATTTAAGATACATATAATTGCATCCATAGATCACATTACTACATAATAATGTGATATTAACACTCCATGTTTAATAAATTGCATCCTAATTAATATTGGAACTATAAATGTAACCCTAATCGATAACTGTGCATCCATATCCTTGAAATTATATCTATTTGCATATCATATTACATGTTCCAGTTTATTGTTCTGATAGTACTCATGCTTGTTTATTTATACACATGCTTATATTAGTTTGATTATGAGCACCCACATGACATCTTGTGCTTCCTGACATGACCTGTTACACTTCCTACTTGACATGACATGGTACCGTACACTCTTGACATGACATGACACCTTTATACATTACCTGGGTGGACCTGATGTACCATGGCTTTACATGTTACCTGATCTTGTGTCTAATGCCAACAAACATAACATGTAGTTCTCATGGACCGTTCCTGTTGTCTATCCAGACAAACCTGCTTTTACCTGATCCTGTGTTGGCATTAGTTCTTGACTACTGAATACCTGACTTGACATACATAACTTGGGGGTATGGGGAAATCAAAGGTGAAACCTGAGTTGTAACTCAACAGTTCGATACCTGTTCTAATCAGTCTTACGGGCTAGGCCAGCCCCGGAGTGATGATGCTGACATCACTCGCCCATCCTGCTACCTGTTACTGCCTAGCGGCACGTCTCGGATTCAGCCCCGAGGGTCTTGACCGTGGTCCCGGGCATGCACGGGATACTATTGAGTTACATCGATGATTCATCAATTGATTTCAAAGACTTTAGAATAGAAAACCTGATAGAACAGTTCAGTTTACCCACTGCACGCTACCCTGTACTGGTATGATTCATATTATTGTTATTCTTGATGTATTCATGTTTATATTGCATTGCCTGCTACACTGTTCATATTATATTACTTGATGACATGACGCGCTGACGTCTGGGTTTTGCATGGCCCAGATTCCGTACCGCTGTTGCAGCCCGAGCAGGAGTACTTCAGCCAGCAGGCTGAGCTGTGAGTTCAGTAGTAGTTAGTTTTATTCTTGCATTTATTTCCTGATGTGAGCCCGCATTATGGGACACACTTTTCAGTTATTTGTATTGGATCATTTGCTTCAGCATTTATTTATTATTGACTCCTGTTATTATGGATTATGGACATATTTTAGATAGTTTTATCTTGTTCTTGATATCTCTACAGCCGTAATGTGACTGTAGATGGATACTTCCTACCCACAGGTAGCATGGTTGGCTATATCACGTGCCCAATCTAGCGTACTCTGAGAAGTGGGGCGTGACAATAATCCACATTCATTTAAGTGTAAGATACTTAATGTTGGAACCATAACCCTAACTCTAATCGATAACCGTACATCCATATAGTTTAATCTGTACTATTTGCATATCATATTACATGTTCCAGTTTATTGCTTCATTAGTACCCATGCTTGTTTATATATGCCCATGATTATGCTAGTTTGATTATGAGTACCCACATGATATCTTGTACACCCTGGCATGACTTGCTACACCTATTACTTGACCCGACATGGTACCGTACAACTCTTGACATGATATGACACCTATATACATTATTTGACTTGACCTGATGTACCATGGCTTTACCTATTATCTGATCTTGTGTCTAATGCCAACAAACCTGACCTGTTGTCCTTACGGATCGTTCCTGTTGTCTATCCAGACAAACCTGTACCTGCCTGATCCCGTGTTGGCACTAGCTTTAGATCACTTAATACCTGACTTGAACACTTTTGACTTGGGGGTATGGGGAAATCGATGATGAAACCTGACTTGTAACTCGACAGTTCTATACCTGTTCTGATCAGTCTTACGGGCTAGGCCAGCCCCGGGGTGATGATGCTAACATCACTCATCTTTACATACTACCCTTTTACTGCCTAGCGGCACGTCTCGGATTCAGCCCGAGAATCTTGACCGTGGTCCCGGGCACGCATGGGATACTATTGAGTTACATCGATAATTCATCAAATTGATTTCAAAGACTTGAGAGTAGTTAACCCAATAGATCAGTCTAGATTACTCACTGTACACTACCTTTTACTGCCCTGATTTATATTGCTGTTACACCTGCTTTACCATTTATGATTATACTTTCATACCTTGCTACCCTGTTTTTATATTATTGCTTGATGTTATGACGCGCTGACGTCTGGGTTTTGCATGACCCAGATCCTTTTACCTTTGTTGCAGACTGATCAGGAGTATTGCCGCTGTTAGACCGAGCGGTGAAGACCCTGTTGGTAAGCAGTTTTATTTTCCATGTGTTTCATTTATTGTATCCTTTGCTTCCGCATATTATCATTCCTTGACTCATTTATTCTGGCTCATGGGCATGTACTAGATAGTTTAGTTTACTTTTCTGTTTTTAATATCTCTACAGCCGCAATGTGACAGTGAAAGGATTTTTCCTATCCACAGGTAGCATGGTTGGCTATGTCACGTGCCTACCTTAGCGTACTCTGAGAAGCGGGGCGTGACATAGTTTGTTTGGTATCAGAGCCATAGGATATAGGTTAATCGGGTTTGATTTTTTTGTAGTTGGGTATTGGACCCAATACACGAATCAGAATACTCGTGATTAGGAACATGTCCTGCCACCTTGTTATCGTGATTCTTGAATCATATCTTTCTCAAATCCTTTGCCTTGACGATATGCAAACAACTTTGCATCTCGGCTTGAAATCTTTTCGGATTCACCATTGTTTCTCCCTGTTTCTTGATTCTGATACTAGGATTTGGGCGACTTGGGTGGAGTTATGTAAGTGTACCCATGAACTGCAGCATAGTTACAATGCGGTACTCTATTTAAGTAACTTGGAGTCCTGGTCTTGATTCACTTCCTTGTTTCATGGTCGTTATATTACCTTGCTTCTCTCGGTTTCATTGCTTACCAGATATTGTTTTATCGCTATCTTGAATCTTGTTTCCCGTGCTTAATCCTCTTCAGTATCTTGACTTCGGATGAAGTCATCTCGGTATCTTACTTGTTCTTGTCTTTCCCCGCATTAGGATTTTTCAATTCTGGTGCACCCCTTTGGTTGCTGTTGTCTAGGGAATGGGTTTTCGTGGCACTTTCCACACTTATATTGATTGTAAGGAAATGAAAGTGATTCTCCAGATTCCCGGACATCCGGAGCTTGTTTTGCTGAAGGAAGTAGTTCTGTCGAGCCAGTCGAGTTTAGGGCTAGGCCGACCAACAATGTTCTTTCATCGATGGAAGTTGATAAGGAGGAAGCGCTAGCTGTAGTTCGAGAGTTCATGGACGTGTTCGAGAACATCTCGGGTTTACCGCCAAAACGAGATGTGGAGTTTACGATTAATCTTGTTCTTGGTGCAGCGCCAATCTCAAAGGCGTATTATCCAATGGCACCAGTAGAGTTGGAAGAAGTCAAGAAGCAGTTTGCTGAATTACTTGAGAAAGGTTGGTTTCGCAGCAGTAAATCACCTTGGGAAGCTCCAGTTCTTCTAGTAAGGAAGATGATGTCACAAGGAGGATGTGCATTGATTATCGAGAATTAGACCGGGTGACTATTACGGACAGTACCCGATCCTTCGCATTGGCGAATTATTTGAGCAGCTTAGTGGTACGAGGGTATTCTCGAAACTGGATTTGCGATACGGATATCATCGGGTCCAAGTTAAATCAAAAGATATTTGCAAGACGGTGTTCCGAACTCGGTATGGACATTACGAGTATTTAGTGATACCCTTCGGAGTAACGAATGCACCGGCAATATTTATGGACTCGATGAACCGAATCTTTCACCGTTTTTGGACCAGTTTATAGTGGTGGTCATCGATGATATTCTGGTCTACTCAGGGAGCAAGGAAGAGCAAGTAGAACACTTGAAGATCGCACTGCAAACATTGAGGCAAGAAAGATTGTATGCAAAAAAATGAGGAAGTGCGAGTTTTGGCTTGAAGAAGTGAAGTTTTTGGGGCATATCGTAGCTGGAGATGGAATCGCCGTTTATCCAGGGAAGATTGCGGCAGTTCAAGACTGGCCGATTCCGAAGAACGTTGTAAAGATCAGAAGCTTTCTTGGACTTGCAGGATACCACAGAAGGTTCGTGGAGAATTTTGCTCGTTTGGCTGAGCCTTGACCAAGCTTATGCGCAAGGAAGTACCATTTGTATAGACAGATAAGTGTGCGGCAGCTTTTGAGGCGTTGAAGCAGAGGTTGATAACCGCACCTGTTTTAACCGTACCAGACAGTTCCGGAGGATTGATGATTCACAGCGATACATCTGGGAAAAGATTGGGTTGTGTTTGATGCAACATGGATAGGTTATAGCCTACACATCGAGACAATTGAAGATCCATGAGAAGAATTACCCAACTCATGATTTGGAGCTCGCAGCAGTGATTTTCGCTCTGAAGATTTAGAGACACTACTTATTGGGCGAAAGGTCGAAGTATTCACCGATCACAAAAGCCTAAAGTATGTGTTCACGCAGAAAGAGCTTAACATGAGGCAGTGTAGATGGTTGGAGCTGATGGCTGACTATGATCTGGATCTCAAGTACCATCCGGGGAAAGTTAATGTAGTGCCGGATGCGCTTAGTCGGTTGCTAGCAATTCGGATGTTGACTGCACAGAAGGAGCTTATCGAAGACTTTTGGAGATTCGAGTTGAAGATCGTGCTACCGCATTCTTCGGGACAGTTGATGCAGCTGCAAGTACAGTCGTCGTTGAACGAGAATTTTAAAGCTGCGAGATTGCAGGACCCAAGATTGTTGAAGTTTCGAGAACAGGTTGAAGCTGGACTTCGAACGGACTTATTGGTTCTTGAAAAGGGTTCGTTACGGTATGGTAGTCGTTGTGTGTGCCAAAGGGAGACATCCGCGAAGAAGTTATAAAGGAGGCGCACAGTTCCGCGTATTCCGTACATTCAGGAGGCACAAAGATATACCGAGATCTACGGCAACATTTCTGGTAGGAAGGCATGAAACGGGAGATTGCCCGCTTTGAAGCAAAGTACTTGGTGTGTCAGCAAGTTAAGGCTGAACATCAAAGAGTTGCTGGTTTATTGCAACCACTTCCGATTCCTCAATGGAAGTAGGAATAAATAACCATAGATTTCGTGATAGTTTTACTGTAGAGTCCAAAGGGCAACAATGCAGTTTAGGAGATTGTTGATCGATTGACCAAGACAGCTCATTTCATACCATTTTGAGTTGGTCAATTAACAGAAGCTTTGGCAGAACGGTACATGCAGGAAATTGTAAGATTATATGGTGTACCGGTGAACATCGTGTCCGACCGTGACCCCGTTTCTTATCACACTTCTGGAGGAGCTTACAGGAAATTTTGGGGGTTTGATTGAAGTTTAGCACAGCGTATCATCATCAGACCGATGGCCAGTCGGAGAGAACGATCCAAACTCTTGAAGACATGTTGAGAGCTTGCATGTTAGACTTCAAGAGTTCATGGGAGGATCAGCTACACTTGGTGGAGTGTCGTACGACAACAGCATTATATGGTCACGAGTGTCGTTCACCTGTTTGTTAGTACGATGTTGGAGAACGAAGATGGTTGGGATCGAATTTGATCGTGCAGACGATGGAGAAAGTTAACACTATCCGGAATCATGTGAAAGCAGCACAGGACTGACAGAAGAGTTGGGCAGTCACATCGAGAAGACCTCTGGAGTTCGCTGTTGGGAATCTGGTATTCTTAAGGATATCACCGACTTGAGGGGTGATTCGTTTCGGAGGTCGAAAAGAGTTTAGTACTCGATTCGCTGGACCTTTCGAGATTTTGGGATCATGTTGGAGAAGTGGCGTATCGTTTGGCGTTACCGCAATCTTTGACGAATGTTCATGACATGTTTCTCGTACCTCAACTCCGTAAGTATGTTCGAAACGAAGCACACGTGTTGGATCATTCAGAGCTGACTGTACGAGAAGATTTAGCCTTCAAGGAACGACTAATGTCGATCGTGGATCGAAGGGAAAAGGTTCTTAAGAACAAAGTTATCCCTCTTATATTTGTTTCGTGGAGTAATCGCTCGCATGGAGAACCAACTTGGGAACGAGAAGATGAAATCCGGCAGAAGTTTCCACATCTATTCTTGTAGTTTCTTGATTGTTTATCATTTCTTGTTCTTGGAATTTCGAGGACGAAATTCTTTTTGTAGTTGGGTATAATGTAACACCCGAGTTCATTTATACCAATTCCAGTTCTCGTATTTTCTTTATTCGTGATATTTCTTGATTTAGCGTATCTTGGGTGTGAATGGTATTTTACACTTTATATTGCATTCGACCCGACCCGCTTGCTTGAACATGTTTGACTCTTATTTATAAATTATCTTGACTTGTTGCATGGACTAATACATCTCATGATTTAGTAGATACCGATATTTTATCTAGTATCGCATCTTTTGCATATAACAATTTAAATCACGAAAAATAATTTAAAATTGCATTTCATGGCCTGCTTGATACCTGTAACAACCGAGTCCAGTTTTACAAGTTTCTGTTCCCGTATGTGTGGTGTGTGGTATTCAGTTCATTATCCGGATTTTGTTTGTTGCTAGTTATAAATTTACCCCGATAATTCTAATTCTGCATACAACAATTTAGTCATCTAAAATAAATAAAAAATACTTGTCTTGGCCTGCTTGACACCCCTGTGGTAGCGTCCTTGCATCGTGTTCTCATCTCGTTCAGTGAAACGGACGTGTTTGGACGGCTACGCGCACGTGCGTGCGTCCGTTCTTGGGGGTATGCATTTTAATTATAAAATCCTTCATTTCAAATTTTGGAACCCGCTATTAATTTTCATATTTCAAATTCAAATTTTTGGACCCGACCCGGGCGCAGTTCTGAAATATTTTGTATTTCCGCCAAATCCTATTTTTCTAAATTTTAAAGAAAATCAGCCAAAAAGTTTAGTTAGACTGTTGTCAATATCTTTTTTTAAACCAATAAAAAAAATTATTCAAGTAAATATTTTTACGCTGAAAATCTCTTTTCTTTACTGTTCCCAGATTGAAAATCTTTATCAAATTTTTCCTATAACCATTTTTTTTAACTCCCCAGCCAATCAAAAACGTTTCCTTTAAACCCCTGGGCCCACGAGACTCCCTCTCTCCTATCGCACTTTCTCTCTCCGCTCGCGAGTACTGTGCACTCCTCGATTCCCGTCACCGCGAGCGCGTTATGGTCACCTTCCTTCATGTTTCTCCTTCTCCCTCCTTTTAAAAAACCCCACTGCTTCTTCTTCTCTTTTTTTTAAAAACCAAAACCCATCACCTCGTGTAAGCTTAACCCTTGCTGCATCAACTCAAACCCTAACCCAGCACCTCCTCTTCTCCTCGTTCTCATCTTCACCTTCTCCTCCTTCCTTTCTAAGTCTCATTCCCTGTGCACTCACCCTCCAGCGAACCCAGAACCCACCGTTTCAACACCGCCGACTCCCTCTTCTCGTCTTCATCGTCTCCCTCTCCCTCTGTTCTGTCCCCTCTGCTCTTTTCCCGAGCATCTATCTCGGCAACCCTAGCAGAAACCCTAGCAACTTCTACCCGAGCCCAAACCCTAAACAAACCTGAGATCTTCAGAAGACTTTCTCCGGCGTTTCTCACCGTCGTCGATATTGCCGTCTCTACCAGCACACCCCTCTGCAACCCCGTAAGCAACCCTTCTCTTCTTCTCCTTCCTCTTCTTCTTCTTTTTCTTCCTTCTCTGTATCTTCTTTTCATTTTAGTTTTGCTCTGTTAAATTTTGATCCTCTGTAGATCGCCGGAGCTCCGTCGACGACGCGCCGACGACGCCATCATCTCCTGCAATCCAGTGAGTAAGTCTCCTTCTTTAATCCCCTCCATTCTTTTGCCTTCGTCTTATTTCGTTTCCATGCATCTCTTGTCGATTACAATATTTACTGTTTTCTGTTTTGCCGGATTCCGGCGATGCCGACGACGTGTCCCGACGTTCCAGCCTGGACCCCTGACCCGTGTGACTCCACCGTTCGTCGTTTGGGTTCATTCCGTGAACCGTACGCGCGTCGCGATATTTCCCCGCCGACGCGTAACATTCCGTTTTCCATGTCGCGGCCCGTCGAGACAAGTTAATCTTGCTACATGCTATTTTAAATCATTTTATGTATATTCTAACACCTGTAGTCTAAATATAGTACCCCATGCATCGTTATATATCATTCCGACGTTCCGTTTGCATCGGTTTATATTATTCTAGATCTAGAACTTGAAAGGTAATTATTGCATACATGATCACAATTAAATGATAAATATCATGACCACAATTGTATGTTCAACCACATTTTGACATAGCCTATGATATCTTCCTATAGTTTTAATCCATCGGACACTTGTGCACATTTAAACCAGTTTTAGCCGTGACTTCATCCAGTGAACCTATTTATAGATTATTGCATCCCTGGAAATTCTTAATATTGGTTAACATGATTTAACGGCCATGAATGTCACCCTGTATTCATATAATGTTGAAACCGTCTCTGAACCACAACTGATAACCGTACTGCTAATTAATTGAATCTGCTTTATTGTTTAATTCACTGCTTAGATTATATTGTTGATAACCATGCTTGATTACTTGTAGCCATGATCATGCTAGCTGTTTATGAGTACCCACATGTTATCTTTTACACCCTGGCCTGACTTTCTACGCATATATTGATTGACCGACATGGTACCGTACACTACCTGACTTGACCTGTTGTACCATGGATTGACCCGTTACCTGATCTTGTGTCTAATGCCAACAAACCTGACATGTAATCCTCACGGACCGTTCCTGTTGTCTATCCAGACAAACCTGCTTACCTGATCCTGTGTTGGCATTAGTTCTTGATTACTGAATACCTGACTTGACATACACATATAACTTGGGGTATGGGGAAATCAATGATGAAACCTGACTTGTAACTCGACAGTGTACTTACTACCTTTACTGATCAGTTTTAGAGGCTAGGCCAGCCTTGGGATGATGCTGCTGACATCATTCATCTGTACATGTTTCCTGTTTTATTGCCTAGCGGCATGTCTCGGATTCAGCCCGAGAATCTTGACCGTGGTCCCGGGTATGCACGGGATACTATTGAGTTACATCGAAGATTCATCAAATTGATTTCAAAGACTTTAGAACAGATAACCCAATAGACCAGTTTAGTTTACTCACTGCACACTACCCTTCACTGCCTGATTTATATCACTGTTACACATGCTTTATGACTCATGATTATGTTTGCATTGCTTGTTATCCTGTTACCCTTTATTACTTGATGATATGACGCGCTGACGTCTGGGTTTTACATGGCCCAGTTTCTGTACCGTTGCTGCAGTCCGAACATGAGTACTTCAGCCAGCAGGCTGAGCTGTGAGGTGTCGGTAGTAGTTAGTTCTTTATTTCCTGCATTTTATTCCTGATGTGAGCCCGCATTATGGGACATACATTCCAGTTATTTTGTATTGGATCTTTTGCTTCCGCATTTTATTATTCTTGACTCATTTTCTCTTGGCTTATGGACATGTATTAGATAGTTTTATTTTGTTCTTGATATCTTTACAGCCGTAATGTGACTGTGGATGGATACTTCCTACCCACAGATAGCATGGTTGGCTATGTCACGTGCCCAATTTAGCGTACTCTGAGAAGCGAGGCGTGACAATACCCCTAACCCTGTGGTAGCGTCCTTGTATCGTGTTCTCGTCCCGTTCAGTGAAACGGATGTGTTTGGATGGCTACGCGCACGTACGTGCGTCCATTCTTGGGGGTATGCATTTCTGTTACATGATCTTTCATTTTAATTTTTGGAACTTGCTAATAATTTTCATATTTCAAATCCAAAATTTTGGACCCGACCCGGACGCATTTCTGAAATATTTTTGTAACCGCCAAATTCTAATTATTTTTAAATATTCTTTAATTCGTTTAACTTTTTTTAACAGCCTAAGATTTTCTATTGTTAAGGAAAATAATTTTAACCACTAAAATATTTCCCTTTTAAATTTTAGAACCCTCTCTATTAACCCAGATCTTCTCTTCCTTCCTCTGGTCCCACCGCGAGCCAATCAGAAATTCCTTTCCCTTGCGCTGGGTCCCACAAAACCTCTCTCTCTTCTTTTCTTCTTTTCTTTCTCTCTCATTTCTCTCTATTCTCTCTTCTCTCTCCCCACGGTGTCTCTCTCTCTCACCTTACTAAAATCCAAATTTCTTTCTCCTCTCGCACTATCTCACTCATCTCGATCTCTCTCCTCTCTCTCTCAGTTCTTTCTCTCTCCTTCTTTATATAATTCTTTATTTTTAAACACTATACTAAAAGAACACCACGCCTCTCTCTCCTCCTTCATCCTATTTTCTTTATCGCCTTCGTCTTTCTTCCTTGGTGCCCTCGCTCGCCCCACGTCGCCGGTCCCGATCTCGTCACCTTCATCTTCTCCTCTTCTCTTCCCTCTCCATCTACTGCAACCCACATTCCCAGGAAGCCCGAGTCTCTCTCTTTCCTGCACCCAAAGCAAACCCATTCCAGTGAACCCTAACCCCAGCCACCTCCATCGTCGTCGTCGCCGTCGTCTAACCCTCGCTCTCGTCTTCATCTCCTCGACCTCCTCCATTCTTTACTCGTCTCCCTGTGAACACTGGCAACACACCCGCACATCTGACCCCGAGCCAGTGACCCTTGCAACTCGCGCCGGCACCCATCGCCGGAGCTCGTTTAACCCCGACGACCTCACTTCGTCGTCACCTCTTGCTTCTCCTCTTCTCCTTATAAACTTCCTCCTCTCTCCTCTTTCCCTGCAACTCAACCCCATCACCATCATTTTCTAGATCAACCTTGCTGCCTTACTGGAACCATCGCCGCTGGAGCTCCGACGACCTCGTCGCTGACTCCACAACCCTCTCCCTTTCCTCTCCTCCTCTACCAGCGACTCCAGCCACCAAGAATCTCGCACACATGCACACCTGGACCCATAAACCGAGCCTGCACATTCTCATATCGCCGGAGTTGATCGCCGTCGTCGATCTCGCTCTCGTCTCCCGACTCCAGTGCGCCCAGTGAGTAGTTTCCTTCTTCCCCAATCTCCTTCTCCTCTTTTCTTTCCCTTCCTTCTTCTTTCTTTTCCTTATGTTCTTTCTTTATGTATTTTGTCCTTGTAGCCCGCCAGAATACGGTCGTGCCGACGACAATCCCGACGACCCAGCGAGCGTACTTGACCCGTGTGATCCCCTTGTGCGTGGTTTGGGTTCATTCTGTGTACCGTGCGCGCGTCGCGACTTTTCCCGCTAACGCGTGACGTTCCGTATACCGCTTCGTGATCCGCCAAGGCAAGTGAAACTTGCTACATGCTATTTATAGTATTCCATATTTATTTACATATATATATATATATATATATATATATATTAAGCATGAAGTTTGAATTTGGTACCCTATATCACATTTTACCATCCGATATCCGTTTATATCATTTTTGAGTTAATTATGAAAACACACCCGGTTGCATGTTAGATTACATTATTGTCTGCCCATGCCTATATTTATAACATAGTCCGTGGTCGCATAACCATAGTACCCTTTAAATAGTGTATAATTATTCAGCACCCATTCGCATCCATCTAACCTGTTTTATATATAATTGCATCCCTAGGCCATTTAATACGTGTTAATGTGATTTTAATAATCCACATTCATTTAAGTGTAAGATACTTAATGTTGGAACCATAACCCTAACTCTAATCGATAACCGTACATCCATATAGTTTAATCTGTACTTATTTGCATATCATATTACATGTTCCAGTTTATTGCTTCATTAGTACCCATGCTTGTTTATATATGCCCATGATTATGCTAGTTTGATTATGAGCACCCACATGATATCTTATACGCCCTGACATGACTTGCTACACCTATTACTTGACCCGACATGGTACCGTACAACTCTTGACATGACATGACACCTATATACATTATTTGACTTGACCTGATATACCATGGCTTTACCTGTTATCTGATCTTGTGTCTAATGCCAACAAACCTGACCTGTTGTCCTTTCGGACCGTTCCTGTTGTCTATCCAGACAAACCTGTACCTGCCTGATCCCGTGTTGGCACTAGCTTTAGATCACTTAATACCTGACTTGAACACTTTTGACTTGGGGGTATGGGGAAATCAATGATGAAACCTGACTTGTAACTCGACAGTTCTATACCTGTTCTGATCAGTCTTACGGGCTAGGCCATCCCCGGGGTGATGATGCTGACATCACTCATCTTTACATACCACCCTTTTACTGCCTAGCGGCACGTCTCGGATTCAGCCCGAGAATCTTGACCGTGGTCCAGGGCACGCACGGGATACTATTGAGTTACATCGATAATTCATCAAATTGATTTCAAAGGCTTGAGAGTTGTTAACCCAATAGATCGGTCTAGATTACTCACTGTATACTATCTTTCACTGCCCTGATTTATATTGCTGTTACACCTGCTTTACCATTTATGATTATACTTGCATATCTTGCTACCCTGTTTTTATATTATTGCTTGATGTTATGACGCGCTGACGTCTGGGTTTTGCATGGCCCAGATCCTTCTGCCTTTGTTGCAGACTGATCAGGAGTATTGCCGCTGTTAGACCGAGCGGTGAAGACCCTGTTGGTATGCAGTTTTACTTTTCATGTGTTTCATTTACTGTATCCTTTGCTTCCGCATATTATCATTCCTTGACTCATTTATTTTGGCTCATGGACATGTACTAGATAGTTTAGTTTACTTTCCTGTTTTTGATATCTCTACAGCCGCAATGTGACTGTGGAAGTATTTTTCCTATCCACAGGTAGCATGGTTGGCTATGTCACGTACCTACCTTAGCGTACTCTGGGAAGCGGGGCGTGACACTTGGTCTTGTGGCAGCTCGGGGCGAGCTGAGGGGCCGAGGAGGCCAATTTCCAGGGAGCCCCGAGGAAGGCCAGCTTGTGCTTGCAGGTCGGGTACAGGGGTAGCCTGATCGGCCGCTGTAGGCCCTTTCTTATGGGTCTTGGGACACGTCATCTGCCACGTGTCCTGATCTTGAAGATCGCCAATATTGAAGATCATCAGTTAGACATGTATGTGTAGTTGTGATTATGTTTATTATGACAACTCTACAGCGGCAGGCTCTTTTTGATCATGCAGTACTAGAAGAGAATTTCGAATCTAAATGCTTTACTGTATAGATGGCATGACAAAAGCTCAATGAATGATACTTGTTAGTTAAACATGAATTATTTGTAATACGATTGTATCATATAACAATTTTTCTGTCAACGTGTTAAATGATTAATTAAGAAAGGTTTGAGTCATTTTTGGAAAATATTTAATTGAATAATAGTTCCCAAAACCCACCGGTTTTTTTGAATTAAAACGAAGGCTAAGTCTCCCCGCGTTATTAATTTTGATTTTGAGATATTGATTTTGATTTCATGTTTATGATATGCATATGATTTGACTTGTACTTTCGGCATAGTTTTCATACACTTTTAGTATTTGATTTGATTTGATTTTATGCACGCTGATGCATATGGTTGTGAGATTATGTACCACGGTATACCTGATTTGGATTTGGATTGAATGTGTCGTATACCGTCGATTTCGATTTTGATATTCGATACTTGTTTTCATACACTTGATTTGGATTCTTGGGCATGCATTGCGCTATGATGCGTTTTATGTATTGATGATTTCGGAGCCCCGACGACTTTGACATTTTACTGAAATGTTTTAGTATTTGAGGGGTTTAAATTTAAATTCGGGGACCGAATTTCTTTAAGGGGGAAGATTGGAACATTTCAGAAAAATAAAATATTATTTTTGGGAATTTTTATAATTAAATAATAAATATATTGAATATTTTAATATTGCGGTATAATTAAATACCGATAAATTGGGAAAATTTGGAAAATTATAGAAATTACTAAAATGAAGGTGTTTTATGAGATTTAAGCAAATTATAAATTTTTATGATTAATTATTTTCCGTTTTAATGCTAATCGCGATTAAATATTGCTAATCGCGTATTAAACTTGTTTTGTGCACATGACATGCACCGTGTCGTATTATATACTTGTGTTACATTTTATAACCATGGTTTCATTTGGGATTTATGTGTTTGGTTTTAATAATGAAATGATAAGAAAACATAAAGAAAAGAAAAGAATAGAATATGAAGTATGGGCAAGTGAGAGAGTGTGAGGGGTCAAGAGAGAACCATGCCCATTTGTCCCCCTCATTTTCTTCATCTCTTTCTCTCTCCCTTTCACTCCATGGCTGCCTCTTCCTCTCCCCCTTCCTGTTCATCCTCGAAACACCTCATTTCCCACCTCAAAACACCTCACTCGTTTCATTAAAATCATGCACAATCTTCTCACAAACCCTTTGGACCAAGAAAAATCGGATTTTGAAGATTTGAGGCAACTCAAGAAAATTCTTGAGTTTCCAAATGAGGTATTCTCTTA
Organism: Agapanthus africanus; assembly: GCA_030015575.1. Classification (NCBI taxonomy): domain Eukaryota; kingdom Viridiplantae; phylum Streptophyta; class Magnoliopsida; order Asparagales; family Amaryllidaceae; genus Agapanthus; species Agapanthus africanus. Next base: position 25,083,826 of record JASDDO010000001.1, read on the forward strand.
ACCATTAGCATAGTATTTCCATTGCTTTTACATCCATGTTTGATTAGAACCGATTTAGTGTCGTTTAGTGAGGTTTGGAAATTTATAGTTAGGGTTTGAGGAACTCTTGAGTTGTGATATGTAATTGAGGTTTATAGTGACCTTAGACCACTGTAGGGATTTTATAGTGGGCTAAACAATAGACTAAAACCCTGCAACACGAACCTAGAAACCCCGATACTGTATTTTTCTGGATTCTGTGATGAGAAAATTGAATCTGCTAACACTCGGAGACCTGGAAAATTATTTAGCAAACACCTAGAGATAAGCAGGCACCCAGGAAGCTTTACCCAAAACCCTAACCCCTGCTTCCCCTACTTGGCCGCAGTTTTATTCTTCCTAGCAGCAATTTGCGGCCAGGCTAGGGAAGAATCCCTTCGTGTTGGTTCCAGGGCTTTATCTTCTGTAAATTAGACCCTTCATATGTGCAAAATTGGCTAATTTCACCTAGCGTAAAATCTGGGACTAAACTCATGAGTTGTTGTTTTGATTCGGGGTTATATTTTTCGTATTTTGGATTCTGGATTTTAGTATTTGTGTTTTAGCTCGATCACTTGACATTTGTACGACGATATCGAGGGTTGTTTGGTAGTTTGAAAGGCGTAGTCCGTAAGTTCTAACCTATAGTGTAATACCCAGCTTCTTTTATACCAAATTTGTATTTTGTACTTTAGAATTCTATTTATTTCAATTATAATTTCATTAATTTTATTTAGAAATTTAATTCTTCAAAACCTATTTTTCTTTTACCAATAAAACCCGAACTTATATTTCTTCAGCCTATTTTTTTTCCATTAATAAGCCCCGGGCCCCTCTCCATTATTATTTCTTCTATTCATTAAGAATTAAACGCAACACCATTTTCCCTTTACTATTAAATCCCCCCAGCCCACTATTCTTTTAAATTTAAATTCATGTTCTTTTAATCCTGGCCTAGCACACTTAAATTTTCATCAGCCCACTCTTTAATTCTTTTATTTCAAGCCCAGCAGCCTGCTCTCCCTTCTGCCAACCCGACCCGGCCCACTAATCCATCATCTTCCTCTAACGGCTCTCTCCCCTTCGCGCGAGATCCACTTCCTCCGCCGACGCTCACGCTCACGAGCGTTACCCCACGACGCGCCCTCGCAGTCCAATCAACGCACAACCCTCGCCTCCCCGATCGTATTCACATCCCCATCTCTCCAACTCTCATCACTCCTACTCTCTCACCCAACCGCATCACCTCTCGAGTTCACCTGCGCGACTCCGTCACCGAGCACCCAACGTCACACGCCCCGACGGCGACGACCACGACCTCTCTTCCTTCTCGTCTCCTCCACTCACTTCCTTTCTCTCTCCTGCACCCATTAACCGACCCCCTGCAATCCGATTTCCTCACTCGCTCCCCCGTCGACGGCAGCCACCATCATCACCAACCACCCCACCTCTTTCACATCCACCTCGTCGACACATTCACTCTCAGCATCATTGTCGCCATCATTCACGACCGCTCTCCCCTCTTCCCCTGCTTCTCTCCTCCTACTCACCATCCCTCAGACCACGCACTCGAGCTCGACCACCTTTCCCTCTCGCCGGCGAACCCCCTGCACCCTCCTCATCATCACCATCATCGTCGTGATCTCTCTCTCTATTTCCCTTTCTCTTTTAATCTCTCTCAATTCTCAGCTCTCTCTCTCTCTCAGTTTTCTCTCTCTCTCTCTCTTCCTCTCAATTCTCAGCTCTCTCTTCCTCTCAGTTTTCTCTCTCTCTCTCTCTCTCTCATTTCTCTCTCTCTCCTCCTCACTGTCTCTCTCTCTCTCTCAGTACTCTCTCTCTCTCTCTACATTTCTTTCTCTAACACTTCTCTCTCTGACTCGCTTTCCCGCTCAACATCTCCCACCCTCTGCAACCTCTCGCCATCGGACGCACAGCACCGTCACCTCCCCTGCTCCGGCCAACCAACGCCGCAGTTTCAGTCGTCGTCGTTACCGTCAAGCGAAGCTCGAGCCGAGGCCAAGCTTTGTCGTGATCGCGTCTGGCCATTACAATAGACCGCATCGCTGCCGTGCATCGCCTAGACGCCTCCAGGCAAGTTCTCTACTTGCTTCATGCTATTTTATTTATGTTACAAATCCAAATTATATAAATTGCTATGTTACCATTCCTGAAAACGTACACTATTTACCTGTTCGACGTGTGTTCCCAATGAGAATCTTTTCCTAATTTGGCGGAACTAAATGGTATTGTTTGGCCCGTATGGCTGAGAACCTAGTGCATGAATTTCGTTGGATAATTTGATCGTTAATGACCAAAACGACTACCCCAAAGTTTAACCGTAAAACTAGAATTTTCTTGCACCTGAAAACCGTTAAATTCACCATAAATCATATACACACTGGAATGGTACGTTCGAGGGCTCAAATCGAAGCCGACTCAACGAACTTTAACCCTATACTGGTTTCCTGGTATTCTTATACTTAAATTGTGATGATATTTGGATCGGAGTGCGACTCTGGACTGCAGTCCAGAGCGACTCCAGTTGTTGCTTGCTGTTCCGTAATGGATACCACAAGATCTCCTTAACTCGTAGATTGCGGAACTCCACTGATTACTATAGGTAAATCTGTTAGCTAGATAACACAATTGGTTTCATTCTGTTTCGTTACCGTTTGATATTTAATCTGCAATTTAAACGATCGGGACGCATAACAGTCCCAACAGAATCAGAACTGACATATTAGTGTTAAACAGTGTATAACTCCCGACGTACAGATGCGATTGACGATCTGTCTATTGAGTTGAAAACCTTACTGAAAACTATAGAATTCATCCAACCGTAGTGTCGCTAACATCTGATCCCAACTGGGATTAAAATGCGATGCGAAATGAATTTCTGATTCTGAAACCGGATTTCCAGCCGCGAGCGCTTAAAATGAAATGGCTATAATTAGCAATCCTGAAACCCGATGGGCATGAAACCAAATTCGATGGATGGAAAACTGAACATACTAATTACTACCTGTTTATCGTTTCGCTAAATTATATACGTACGTTTCATGATAAATCGTGCAAGTGATAGAATACTGTTTTTATGACACCTTAATCGTGCTTCATATACTGTTTACGTATCATATCATACTCATGTCATTGTAGTGATAACCTAGTGATATCGTGCATTTACCCAGTGTTAGACTTTAGTGGTGATTGTGGCAAGTACGTCAGTGTTCGTGTATCCGTGAATAAGTGAAAGTGATACGTACTTGTACACAATCGGTGACCCTATTATTCTATTGCATTGTCGACGTCTGTGGGATGCGTGTACGTGTGACTATAAGTGGTATGGGACACTTATGGAAGCGCTTGCACGGGTGTCACAGATAAGGCATCCGACACTGCCATTTATCTTAGGTATTAGTCGGGACGTGCTTGATGGAGGTCCTGCCTCCAGTTCTCGCGCAGACTTGTCACGGATCGATTAGTATTTAGGGTTATGGTTAGCGTTTGATGTAGACCACGGGGTGTGGGGTGGTTTAAGTGTGAGTTCAACAGAATCTCGGGAGTCCCATGCTGGTTTATATATTTAGGGAGATATATGGAGATTTACAGGGTATGTGATATTCACCGTGATATACATGTTACATGTTGGGCCCGTGGTCCCTTGCCCTTGGGTTCTACCCTTGGGTGGAGGACACTCACGAGTGGTTGACTCTCACACTTGGACTGACGATAGGCTTAGTGGCCTGTACAGTGAGACTTAGAGACTGATAGGGATACTGGCATTTATATACCTTATATACTGTGTTGACATACGTGACTTATCGTCTACTGCTTTTACTGTTCCGCTGCATTGATTACTGCACATTCATATTCATGCTGTCATTGATTTACTGTTTCACATATCTATTACCACTGTTAGAACTGTCACTTGATTTTATACATATTATATTGCTATTGTGTCGCTCTGACGACCTGAGTATGCATGCTCAGTGTGAGGAGAAGATTTAGCCTGGACCAGGACTAGACGTACATCATAGACATCTCGACTTGCTATCCAGAGTTATATCCCATTTGTTTCCCTCAGGTCAGTTCTTTACATTGTTTCTTTCAGTTACTGCATTTCTCATTACCTGCGCATCATTTACTGTTTACCATGAAAAACTAGAAGCCGAAGTGTGACTACGGCAGGACATTTCTTTGACCATAGGAGCATGGCTGACCTTGTCTACCCATCGTATTCCGTATTTTGGGAAGCGGGGCGTGACATGGTTTAGTTGGTATCAGAGCCAGGTTTTGCATCGATTGGGATTGCAGTTTTCCGTGTATAGTTTGGCAATCTAAGACATCCCTCGGTCTAGGTTGTAAACTTGTCATTCTTGATCCATATTCACATCGTGTGTTCAGCCATCCATTCGCTATGGTTTCGGGTGACTTGACAAGGTTACGTGGTTGCAATTGCAATACCGTACTCTATTCAAGTGACTTAAAGTCATACAGTTGATTCCCCACTTGTAATAAATTCATCACCTCTGATATTCATGAATCTTTATCCTATCCATATTATATTTTGACTCGTATAGCTTGTGACTTATATCATCCTCAAAATTGTTGTTTCAGGATCATGTATCCCAACGACTCTTCATCTTTATCCGCTCCCCAGAATCAGACCATTGAGATTCTGAGTGTACTGCAAGGTCTAAAGGAAGCCCGGGAGCGAACAAACGACTTGTTGGCTGAAGGACTGAGAAGACAGGTGAATCAGGCACCAGCGGGAGTCTCCAATCATAAAGGGATCCCCGTTAGACGAGGAAAAGAGAAGAAGATGAAGCGCCAATTTGTTTCTCCGCGGCAGAAGTAGCAGAAGATCCCATGTTGTGGGTACTGTAAGAGGCCAGGACATCTTCAGAAGGATTGTCGCCGTGCCCAAGGAAAATGTCTGATTTGTGGATCCAGCGAACATCTCATCAACGGTTGCCCAGAAAGAAAAGAACTACAAGGAGGAAACTCGTCCACACTCCCCACTTCTGCCAAGTGAGGATTATCGCGTAGTTCGAACTTCGACGATAAGGCGGATCTAACGCAGGATTCAACTCACGCGACGAGAATGCAACGTTATAGTAGTCGAAGAAGGATTTTTCATGTTATCTACTTTCAGTAATAATGTTGTCATCTTTTTATGAATATTTTTTCCGTTTGAAATCTTGTATCCGCTGAACTCTTGATTGAATGCAATAAAAATCTTGAATCATAAAATATGTATCATTCTCTTGTCATTTCCCTTGTTCATACTGTTCATTAGCAAAACATTTTAATCTTAAATTTTTCCAATTCCTGACGCCGCATACCTTCCCATATTTCGTACACTTAGCCATTTTCCTGATGTATTCTATTGTCTAATCATGACTTTTCTTTTCAGACCATGGCCCACCCTGGAGCAGCGCCGCATCTAGATGAGGATACACAGTCATGCGTTTCCTTAGACCGCACGCTGATGAGTTCGGACGATGAGATCAACGGTCCCCAAGTCAATTTCGGAAACCACGATCCAGAGGGCGAAGGAGCAGCCGCCCCAGAGTTTGACATGATAGCTGATTCCGACGAAGAAGAAGGAGATCCTGAAGAGAACCCGATAGAGGAAGATCCCGATGAAGACCCGAAAGAAGAAAATCCAGTTGAGGAAAATCCCGTGGAAGAAAATCCAGAAGAAGAGAATCACATGGAATCGGACCTCGATGAAGGAGCTCCATCCGAGGAAGAATGACCTGAAGATCAAGACCCTGCTATGGAAGAAATTCCAATGGCGATGCCCGCGAGGCGATATGGAAATGGACGCCCCTACCTGAGTGCGCGAGCCTACCGCAACCTACTGAATCTCCACAGCCGCGACTGACGGAATTTCTTTTGATGTTGTCTTTCTGGCCAAATAAAATGTGTATAGTTTAGGGCCACTTTTCGCCTTTGGGAATGCCTTGTTTCAAATTTTCTTAAATAAAATAAATCTTCTGAATTCGTAAACCTTTTGATTATTGGTTCGCTTGATACTTGTGTATTGCCCATATCCATTTATTTTCCTGCTGAGTTCCCTGACTGTCCACCCCTACTCATTGTATAGTTCTCACCCACGTTTCGATTAGAAAGTACCGCACCCTGATCCTTGGAATGAGCCACCCTTCATCCTTCGTCTGTGCCCCGTTTGAGATCCTTCTGGGAGGAGAACAGTTCTTGTGAAACTTCCGAGTTCACTAACTCTTCAAATTTTGATTCGTGTGGTGTACCGACTGTTGTTTTCTCCCATACTTTTCTCTGGTATTCCTTTGGTGCTCATCCTTACTTCCTGTGCAGACCCGATCACAGTCTCCTTGATTTTCAACCTAAAGCCGCCACCCACCGACCTTTGAATGATCCACACTTCCTTGTAATCATTACCCTAGCTAGCCTATACAATTTTGTGTTCTTCCTATTACCCTAACTATATATAGGGACAGTGTTATTCAAAAATTTAGTTTTCATTATTTTGGTCCGTGTTATTGATTACTCCGTTTTATGTATTTTAAGTGCATTATTATTATTCTCATTTTCAGTAGCGCGACCTTACACCGCGTACATTTTGTTCCATGTTTCTTATTTTCACTATATGAGTTTTCTAAGTTATCTTGAAACTATTTGACCGATGCATTATCCTAAAATGTTTTAACCTACCGACTAATCCTTCACTATTTTATTGTCGTTACTTTATTTTCGAGTATTGTGCCTATGGTTACTATTATCAATGTTTGTGCCTTATACTTATTATTTCTGATGTATTACTTTTGATATACCTACATGTACATATAATTGAGTTTTGATTTTGTCGAGTGCGTCTCGAATATCACTGTTCATTATTGTTGTTATTGCTATTCTTATATACATATAGGTTGCTTTTGTAGTTGTTCCTGTCTTATATTTATGCAGACTTATACCTTTGTATGTTGTTCTTACATATATAAACTTTCAAATTTCGTTATCTACCTATTTCAAGTAAAGCATTTGTTCCCCTCCGAACGGCGGCCTGGACGTTAGGACGTCCGTGCCTGAGGTTCGGGGCAGATGCTATTTGGTTTTATCCGTTTATCTCTCCGAAGATGCCAAGTTGATTTATGGCACCGTGTATCGGAGGTTTAGACGGATGCGGCCGATGTAGCAGACTTCGTCAGATTCCCCCTCTGGGTGAGGGGTTTTTGATTGTGGGGACGCTCTTCCCTGCAGGCGCAAGCCCCTGCAGTTAATTACGCTACCGCATCGCGGTAACAACTTTCTCCCTCTCCAGAATTTCACTTCGTGTCGTGTGTGTTTGTTTTGTTTGTGGTTGCCCGTGGATTGTATACGGAGACTGAGTAATGCCGTCGCCCGTAGGACGTGGATTAGTCCAAATCCGTATTTACTTAGATTTGGGTTTGGTGTTTTTAGTTTAAGGATGCATTAGTCGCGTTGCGGCTAAGATCAACCTAAACGTTTGTCAAGAATACGTTAGTCCTGTTTTAGACTAAGATCAACTCAACGTAGTGATTAATTTAATGTATGGCCATCGGGACTCGTCACCTCTTTGACGTCGTTGAAGGATTACAACGACATGTATCAAAGGAGCTCGGAGATGTACCCTCGAACCAGAGTTAATTGGGAGTTTTATAATCCATGTGAATATTTAAGGATACGTTAGCCGTGTTTGGGGCTAAGATCAACTTAAACGTTTGTTAAGAATACGTTAGTCCAGTTTGAGACTAAGATCAACTTAACGGGACCGTTTAGATCCGACAAAAGAGCATTTGGGCACTATTGTGCCAGTTTAGGGACGTGGTGGTCCGATGTTAGTTTAGGGACGTTTCGGTCCGATATTAGTTTATGGACGTTTCGGTCCATTATTAGTTTAGGGACGTTTCGGTCCAATGTTAGTTTAGGGACGTTTCGGTCCAATATTAGTTTAGGGACGTTTCGGTCCATTATTAGGTGTGTGGCCGTTGGGACCCGTCACCTCTTTGACGTCGTTGAGGAATTACAACGATGAATGTCAAAGGAGTTCGGAGATGTACCCTCGAACCGGTTGTGAATTGATTCAGAAGAACCATTTTGCTCAATCAATTTGATTTAAGGACTTATGGCCACGATTGGGTTAAGTCCAATTTTTATTTATTTTGGGCTTTGCTCAAATAGAATATTAATTCAAATAGGGCTCTGCCCTTTTATTGCTTTACAATTTGATTTGGGCCAGGCCCTTTAAATAATGCATTGCATTTGTGCAGAGCATCAAGAATCTTTTAGATTCAAGAACAAAAGTGCAGAGCACTTTTGATCTAAATTTAGATCAAAGAAAAACAAGTTTCTCTCTTGTTTTTCCTTTTCTCAGAGAACCAAGGGTTCATAACAAGTGCAAGGCACTATTTTTATTTATTTATTTTTATTTTATTTATTTGTTCATTGAAGATTAATGATTTTTAGATCAATGATCTGTATTTCAGAGATTTTTCTCTTTTAAAAGGTTTTACCTTTTTTTTTGTTCTTCCAAAGTTCTTCAAGAATTCTCTCTGTTTTCTTTTCTGATGTTGATTATGATCAAATGAGATCTGGGGTCCTTTTTATAGTACTCATAGATTAGTTGAATTTGTTAAACAGATCTTTTTCTGAGTGATTTGGGGAATTTTCCCCACCGTTGGATCTTTGATCCAAAGACCCTTGTCTTATACAAGAAAATCTTCTTGTTTTAAACAAGAACAAAAAAAATATCCTTAAATCTTAATTCTGTTGTTGCGCAACTCACCAGCGTGTGACACGTGTCGCGCAGTGAAGCGTTTGCGCAACTGCGCTTGCGCAACTGCGAAGACACGTGTCGCGCAGCGGTGCGCTTGCGCAGTTGTGCTTGCGCAATGCCGTGCGCTTGCGAAGTTGTGCTTGCGCAACTGCGCAGACACGTGTCGCGCTGCCGTGCGCTTGCGCAGTTGAACGTTGCTTATGTTTTTTAAAGAGCCTTACTCTAATTGGACGTACTGTCTTGGGCGTTGTGCTGCCGTGTCAACTTCTGACACGTGGCGCGTTGCACGCAGCGCACGGGAACTGAAGCGTTGCTTCAAAATTTGAATTTTCAAAATTTAAGCAGAGCCTTGCTCTGATTGGGGGAACAGCATTATGTGATAGTTGCAATATAATTGCTTTTGCCTATGTTTGTATAACTTATCGTTTATTTTAAATTTCGAGAACGAAATTTTTGTAAGGGTGGTATGATGTAATACCCAGCTTCTTTTATAACAAATTTGTATTTTGTACTTTAGAATTCTATTTATTTCAATTATAATTTCATTTATTTAATTTAGAAATTTAATTCTTCAAAACCTATTTTTCTTTTACCAATAAAACCCAAACTTATATTTCTTCAGCCTATTTTTTTCCATTAATAAGCCCCGGGCCCCTCTCCATTATTATTTCTTCTATTCATTAAGAATTAAACCCAACACCATTTTCCCTTTACTATTAAATCCCCCCAGCCCACTATTCTTTTAAATTTAAATTCACTTTCTTTTAATCCTGGCCTAGCACACTTAAATTTTCATCAGCCCACTCTTTAATTCTTTTATTTCAGGCCCAGCAGCCTGCTCTCCCTTCTGCCAACCCGACCCGACCCACTAATCCATCATCTTCCTCTAACGGCTCTCTCCCCTTCGCGCGCGATCCACTTCCTCCGCCGACGCTCACGCTCACGAGCGTTACCCCACGACGCGCCCTCGCGGTCCAATCAACGCACAACCCTCGCCTCCCCGATCGTATTCACATCCCCATCTCTCCAACTCTCATCACTCCTACTCTCTCACCCAACCGCATCACCTCTCGAGTTCACCTGCGCGACTCCGTCACCGAGCACCCAACATCACACGCCCCGACGGCGACGACCACGACCTCTCTACCTTCTCGTCTCCTCCACTCACTTCCTCTCTCTCTCCTGCACCCATTAACCGACCCCCTGCAATCCGATTTCCTCACTCGCTCCCCTGTCGACGGCAGCCACCATCATAACCGACCACCCCACCTCTTCCACATCCACCTCGTCGACACCTTCACTCTCAGCATCATCGTCGCCATCATTCACGACCGCTCTCCCCTCTTCCCCTGCTTCTCTCCTCCTACTCACCATCCCTCAGACCACGCACTCGAGCTCGGCCACCTTTCCCTCTCGCCGGCGAACCCCCTGCACCCTCCTCATCATCACCATCATCGTCGTGATCTCTCTCTCTATTTCCCTTTCTCTTTTAATCTCTCTCAATTCTCAGCTCTCTCTCCCTCTCAGTTTTCTCTCTCTCTCAATTCTCAGCTCTCTCTTCCTCTCAGTTTTCTCTCTCTCTCTCTCTCTCTCTCTCTCTCTCTCTCCTCCTCACTGTCTTTCTCTCACTGCATCTCATCTCTCTCTCTCTCTCAGTACTCTCTCTCTCTCTCTCTACATTTCTTTCTCTAGCACTTCTCTCTCTGACTCGCTTTCCCTCTCAACATCTCCCGCCCTCTGCAACCTCTCGCCATCGGATGCACAGCACCGTCACCTCCCCTGCTCCGGCCAACCAACGCCGCAGTTTCAGTCGCCGTCGTTGCCGTCAAGCGAAGCTCGAGCCGAGGCCAAACTTTGTCGTGATCGCGTCTGGCCATTACAATAGACCGCATCGCTGCCGTGCATCGCCTATACGCCTCCAGGCAAGTTCTCTACTTGCTTCATGCTATTCTATTTATGTTACAAATCCAAATTATATAAATTGCTGTGTTACCATTCCTGAAAACGTACACTGTTTACCTGTTCGACGTGTGTTCCCAATGAGAATCTTTTCCTAATTTGGCGGAACTAAATGGTATTGTTTGGCCCGTATGGCTGAGAACCTAGTGCATGAATTTCGTTGGATAATTTGATCGTTAATGACCAAAACGACTACCCCAAAGTTTAACCGTAAAACTGGAATTTTCTTGCACCTGAAAACCGTTAAATTCACCATAAATCATATACACACTGGAATGGTGCGTTCGAGGGCTCAAATCGAAGCCGACTCGACAAAATTTAACCCTATACTAGTTTCCTGGTATTCCTGTACTTAAATTGTGATGATATTTGGATCGGAGTGCGACTCTGGACTGCAGTCCAGAGCGACTCCAGTTGTTGCTTGCTGTTCCGTAATGGATACCACAAGATCTCCTTAACTCGTAGATTGCGGAACTCTGCTTCTTACTATAGGTAAATCTTTTATCTATATAACACAATTGGTTTCATTCTGTTTCGTTACCGTTTGATATTTAATCTGCAATTTAAACGATCGGGACGCATAACAGTCCCAACAGAATCAGAACTGACATATTAGTGTTAAACAGTGTATAACTCCCGACGTACAGATGCGATTGATGATACGTCTATTGCGTTGAAAACCTTACTGAAAAACCTAGAATTCATCCAACTGTAGTGTCGCTAAAATCTGATCCCAACTAGGATTAAAATGCGTTGCGAAATGAATTTCTGATTCTGAAATCGGATTTCCAGCCGCGAGCGCTTAAAATGAAATGGATATAATTAGCAATCCTGGAACCCGATGGGAATGAAACCAAATTCGATGGATGGACAACTGAACATACTAATTACTACCTGTTTATCGTTTCGCTAAATTATATACGTACGTTTCATGATAAATCGTGCAAGTGATAGAATACTGTTTTTATGACACCTTAATCGTGCTTCATATACTGTTTACGTATCATATCATACTCATGTCATTGTAGTGATAACCTAGTGATATCGTGCATTTACCCAGTGTTAGACTTTAGTGGTGATTGTGGCAAGTACGTCAGTGTTCGTGTATCCGTGAATAAGTGAAAGTGATACGTACTTGTACACAATCGGTGACCCTATTATTCTATTGCATTGTCGACGTCTGTGGGATGCGTGTACGTGTGACTATAAGTGGTATGGGACACTTATGGAAGCGCTTGCACGGGTGTCACAGATAAGGCATCCGACACTGCCATTTATCTTAGGTATTAGTCGGGACGTGCTTGATAGAGGTCCTGCCTCCAGTTCTCGCGCAGACTTGTCACGGATCGATTAGTATTTAGGGTTATGGTTAGCGTTTGATGTAGACCACGGGGTGTGGGGTGGTTTAAGTGTGAGTTCAACAGAATCTCGGGAGTCCCATGCCGGCTTATATATTTAGGGAGATATATGGAGATTTACAGGGTATGTGATATTCACCGTGATATACATGTTACATGTTGGGCCCGTGGTCCCTTGCCCTTGGGTTCTACCCTTGGGTGGAGGACACTCACGAGTGGTTGACTCTCACACTTGGACTGACGATAGGCTTAGTGGCCTGTACAGTGAGACTTAGAGACTGATAGGGATACTGGCATTTATATACCTTATATACTGTGTTGACATACGTGACTTATCGTCTACTGCTTTTACTGTTCCGCTGCATTGATTACTGCACATTCATATTCATGCTGTCATTGATTTACTGTTTCACATATCTATTACCACTGTTAGAACTGTCACTTGATTTTATACATATTATATTGCTATTGTGTCGCTCTGACGACCTGAGTATGCATGCTCAGTGTGAGGAGAAGATTTAGCCTGGACCAGGACTAGACGTACATCATAGACATCTCGACTTGCTATCCAGAGTTATATCCCATTTGTTTCCCTCAGGTCAGTTCTTTACATTGTTTCTTTCAGTTACTGCATTTCTCATTACCTGCGCATCATTTACTGTTTACCATGAAAAACTAGAAGCCGAAGTGTGACTACGGCAGGACATTTCCTTGACCATAGGAGCATGGCTGGCCTTGTCTACCCCTCGTATTCCGTATTTTGGGAAGCGGGGCGTGACATATAGGCTTTTAGCGTGTCGTTTTGGTTTTGATTTGGATTTTAATGCGATACGATACGTTGTGACATGTAGGTACCCCATGTGGACTTCGGGACGACGAGCAAGCGCGTGGCGACGTCGACAACGGCAAGTGAAGAGCAAGGTGAGTAGATACACATCTATGAGGGAAGTCGGGTGGATGGCGTATAGCAACCCCGCAGTTCGTAGTGTAGTTGATGATATATTATATATTTACACATGTGTTGTGAATTTGGATGATAGTGTCGTGGTTGATTTCTTAGTCACGAACCATAGAATAGGTTTGCACACACGCACACACACCCTTGCATGCATTATTATTATTACTTGTGCGTATATGGGGATACGTATACACACACACACACACATAGGTATGGGACTATATATATATATATGTATATATATATATACACACACACACGTATACCTATACATGGATAATGAGGATAGTGGATGATATTTGGAGATGAGTCGATGAGATTGGACATGATACTATGAGATCGGTGATATGTTTTGGTTCGTATTAGGAGATACGACATGAGATTTTAGCGGGCCTTTAGGCGTGTGTTTTCATACACGCATATATATATATATATATATATATATATGAGATCGGTGATATGTTTTGGTTCGTATTAGGAGATACGACATGAGATTTTAGCGGGCCTTTAGGCGTGTGTTTTCATACACGCATATATATATAGGTATACGTGTGTGTATATATATATATATACACACACGTATACCTATACATGGATAATGAGGATAGTGGATGATATTTGGAGATGAGTCGATGAGATTGGGCATGATACTATGAGATCGGTGATATGTTTTGGTTCGTATTAGGAGATACGACATGAGATTTTAGCGGGCCTTTAGGCGTGTGTTTTCATACACGCATATATATATATATATATATATATATATATATATATATACTAGACTTAGATCAGTACATCTAATATATGATATGATGATAATGGATACCAGATGAATAATGAGATGAATGCGATATTTGACCCGTACCTAGATTTGGGATGCCGTACGAAGGATTTACGTACGAGTTATTTATTGATGATAGATCCGCACTCTTGACTTGAGGATGTCATAATATATATTGTATCGTATGTGATACTATTGAGGCGGGATCACCGACTATTATATTTATATTTATCGACTCAGATTTGGGTGGTTTCCTTACCTTTCGATTAGTCCTGTAGTTTACTTGATGTTAGACAAGACTCGAGTCATACTTATTTCAAAACTAACGAATCGTGAGTATTTTAAAGACAGGTCAAGGGATTCTACGGTTATTTTTAAAAGACGCATCTTTTCTTAAAAAACACCGTAGCCCTTATTTTTCTAAACACCACGATTCATGTTATTCCAAATGGCAAACTGTATGACATATATATATATATATATATATATATTGATGTAGATTCTTCACTGTTGTGTTTATTATTCATTTTCCGCATATTTTTTCTATTCGCATCGCATTGCATGTTTAAATATATTTATTATTATATTAAATCCATACTGTCAGGACACCAGCACCATTATCGATGATGCGTATATTCCACGTACACCTGCTTGCCGGCTCACACACTTCATCATCGATAATTGCCATGTCACTACGCAGTAGGATTGTTACACCAAGATATGACTCCTTGCATACATACATATTTGCACATACATAGATGGTTCTGGCTTGATTTTGGAGGATTGGGAACCGCATGATATATTTTTAAACTGGATTCATTTAAAAGAGCGGTTTTCCCTCGATGTGTGCATATTACTGTTTTATGTTGCATGATATACTGATATACTTACATTTCTATTATATGTCGCATACATCATACTTTATGATTATATGTATTGAGATTTGTTGTTTCCATGATATTTTTGGATTTGAGAACCGTGGGTATTTCAAAAGAATGTATGTACTGTTTTAAAACCCCGGTTTCTCTTGATATAATATTTCAGCAGCCACCATGAGTTTTATCGGTTTTGATATATATACACCCCATGCGAGGAGGAGCGTGGGCCGTGTGCGGGTATATGGTGGGGCCCGGAGGTACTCCGGGACAAGAAGATCGATGGACCACGCCGATGAGCCTAACAGGGAAATCATACCTACCGGTGACAGTATTTAGACTCGGCGGTTATCATGGGGATACCGACCGGAGTTATGTACGTATGGATATGTCGAATTGCGAGGGTCGAAACTGGGCACTCGGGTTTTCGAGATAGCGTATGATACGTATCTATCAGGGCCAGTCGTGGTGACAGCACCTGATAGATGAGAATTTACGTGTCGATACTGGACACGGGTTTCATGATATTTCGAGTGTCGATACTGGGCACTCAGGTTTTCATGATTTTGGTGTGTCGCGAGGGACACCCGTTGATTTATATCCTCATATTTTCATGCATATGCTTTTATGATTTTTATATGCATGATGTTGGTATGTCATTGGTTGACACGTGGACGAGATACACACGCATACATGCATTGATTACATTGATCACACCTCATGTTTATGATATGTTGCTATCTGAGGCACTGACACGAGCACTTGGTATAGATGTTTACCTTACCACATTTTCATGCTTCAGATTTTATCATATTGAGGATATATATATATATATATATATATATATATATATATATATATATATATATTACTGATCGTTTGACCTAGGATTGAGTCATACATGCGATTTCTGCTCTGTGATGTTTTCTACTCACGAGTTGGCAACTCATCCCGTTGTGCCACAGTTCTTGCAGGTCTTGCGGTACAGGTTTCATTGAGCTTTCTGGCACACTGCTTCTTTTCCGGATGATTGCTTTGTTAGGTGGGTTCACTTGCATCGTGATCACCATTGTACCATTTATTTATATTCAGTTGTATCTAGTAAAACTCCATCAATCAGACATGTATATGTATTTGACTTAGAGACCAGTTGTATATTCTTTCGACCTTAAAGTCGCGCGTTGTATTATTATGGGTTTTCATGTTGATTTGAGTTTCCTTTGAGTTTTGATTCTCGCCCTTCGGCGTTGTATATTATATTGCTTGTGTGGTTGTGACTGTCGATTGACGAAGAGCTAGCTCCCGCTTGGGGATGTCTTTTATCGTTATGCATATATTATTCATGTTGTACCCCGTTTGAGGCCAGTATTTACAAAGGAAACTCTGCCGAAATTTTCAGAAAAGACTTGAGATTTTAAAATGCATATTCAGCTTATGTTATTTAAAAACCACTTGTTTTATAACATGTTTTCTACACTTCTTCTTTAAAAATGATTTAGATTCCTGGGCTTTTGGCTTACTTGAATTAGATGGGGTCTTATAGATTTCATATGATTCAAGGACCAGTCACATACTACTTCGGGTCGTGACAGTGAGCAAGAACCGGGTCCTGACAGCGTCTATCCGAACTTATATGCAGGGAGTATGGTTTAGTCCTAGTTAGTACATTTTAGCTTTGGAACCTTACAAAAAATCACAAATTTCTTCAAAACACTTTCTTCCAAATAATTAATTATATACACAATGTGTGTGTACACACATAAAATTGACATATTAGCACCCTCTGCTTAGTAATTCATGATGTCATGTAGTGGATTTGCTATAGAATAATTGACCCAAAACTTACCGAGTAAACCATTAAAAGATCATAACTCTATCAAACATTTAAAAAAAATTAATCAAAACTTCATATTAAGGACCAACCGAAATAATAGTAATCAAATCATATCATACAAAAAAGGAAAAGATTTTCTTAATTTTACTCAAACTATAATTTGAAACAACCGGTCTTAATCTAAAGATACATAATTTTTTTTGTGCAGGAGGCAACGAAAGATGATATGAAAGGGTACAATTGTGTTATCCGATTTTTTGGATGTTGTGCAGGAGTCCATTTTCAATTAAGTAAACCAATTGTGGCAAATTCTCCACGCTTCTCACCTACATTAAATATCAATGAAAACCCTCAAAAAAAAATTTAGAACTAACATAACAAACATTTAAGGATTTCCCGGGGAAAAAAAGAAACGAATATGTTCATGATACTTACTTCGCATTAGGTTGCGGTTATATACTGAATGCATTGTTTTGAAGTCAAATCATGAGCATGATGATTTGCATAAAGTATATCTCCCCTTTTAATAATCAGGATTTCCATAATTTTATTGTTCTTATGCTGCAAGATATTATGTCCATATGCTTGTATATGCTTATGTCCTCGATTTACACTGCATTTAAGTAGGTCCATTTTTGTACCTATAATAAAATTTTAATTATCTAAATTTCTGCTTACAGGAAAATAGACGAAAATAATTAGGAAATTTCTTTTAACAAGAAGCATATACTTACATGAATTTTCGTCTTCATGTTTAACCATATCATACAAACGACTACAATACGTGGGCCTTCCGTCCAAGTAGATCATGGTTTTTCTCTGCAACTCAAACCGGAAGAATACGAGCGCCCCGTAACGGAACATTTAAATAATTTTGTATATGCTAAAACCTCACTTGGAGTGGCTACCTAGAAAATTCGTTTGAATATTTGGTTACCTACAATATTTCATCAAATGTTACAAACTTGTGAATTAATTTACTCGTAATTTTACTAAATTATCTCGAGATATTTATTTCTGAATTCTTGTTGAACCGTTATTTTTCTTTCTGACATTTCAAAATGAAAAAATTGTAATATAACAATGATAAAAAAAAGTCATTAGAACTGTGTGAATATGTTTATCATGACAATATTATGACTTGTATTCCGTAGGATTCGGTGCAACCGCAATATACCACAACTAATTATGCGTGGTTCCCAGATCCAGCCAAGGCTCACACAGAGGTGCTGGGCGCCGCATCGATTAAGTTGGGTAGAGCTCACTTCCTTTTCAATTATGTACATCACATTGAAATGAGACTATGGTATACGGCAGGCCCATTAAATCATATCCCATATTGGGATAATTAGACATGTGTAGTTATGATTATGTTTATTATGACAACTATGTAGTTGCAGGCTTTCTTTAATCACACAACATGAACAGAGGATTTGGGTGCTAAAGAGTTACTGTGGCGTATTATGGATGGCACGACAATAACTCATTGGATGGTACCTAATTATTAACCCTGAATTATTTGTAACTTTACTGTAGTGTATAGCCTTTTCCCTTATAACGTGTTAAATGATTAGTTATGAAGGGTTTAAGTCATTCCCTAAAATGTTTAATTGAATGTGATGATGCTCTATATTGACGATCTCCAAGATCTGGACACGTGGCAGATGACATATCCCAGCACGCAAAAGAAGTGGCCCACAGGGGCCGATCAGGCTACCCCTGTATCCGACCTGCAAGCACAAACTGGCTCTCCTCAGAGCCCCCTGCAAATTGGCCTCCCTCGGTCTCTCAGCTCGTCCCGAGCTGCCACAGGACCAAGATGCCTCGGCCCTCCCGCTCGTCCCCGAGCTCTCCCGCCCGTCCCCGAGCTCTCCCGCCGAGGCCATCTTCCTCAGTCCCCTCGACCGACCAACTCCACCACTCACAAGCGCAACCGCCGCTCCGCAAATCTCACCATGCGCGGATTCTCCGCCGGCAACATCTCGCGTTCCACGCCATCACGATCCCCATTAACGGGTGATCCGCTTATTACGCGGGCGTGACGTCGGGAGCGTAACTGCCGGCGAGATTCTCGTGCCTGCTACTGCGTGCTGCCACCACTATATAAACTCCTGTTTCCCCAATCAGAGCGAAGCTCTGTTCAAATTCCAAGATTTGAAATGAAGCGACGCTTCTGCTTTCCCTAATCAGAGCAAAACTCTGTTCAAATTCCAAGATTTCAAAATTCAAAAATTGAAATAACGCTACAGATTCTGCGCGCTGCGCGCCACGTGTCAAAAGCAGACACGCCAGCGCCAGGAGCGCTGCGCCCTAAGCAGCGCACCTCCAATCAGAGCAAAGCTCTGCATTAAAATTCAAAATTAAATTGAAGCAAAGTTTCAGATGCTGCGCGCTGCGCGTTGTGCGCCACGTGTCAAACAAGGTGCGCTAGCGCAATTGCGCTGCGCGCCACGTGTCGAACGTAGGTGCGCTAGCACAAAGTGCGCCAGCGCTGGAATTAAAATTCCTCTACCGACAGATCAAAAGATCTACTAATAATAAATTATTGATTAATTAGAACTAAAGTTCTGTTATGGAAAGATTTTTCAATCTTATTAAAATAAGAAAATTATTCTTTGTAAAACAGAAGTCCTAGGATCAAAGATCCAACGGTGGAAAATATTTCCAAATCAATCAGAGAAAAATCTCTTAAAACTGATTTAACAAATCATTTGGCCCTATATAAAGGACCCTAGACTTCAAGTCTAAACATATACAGAAGAGAGAATACAGAAGATAAAAAAAAAGAGAGAAAAACCCTCTGCAAAAAAAAGAGAAAGCTCTTAGAAAGAAGAAGATCATTTCTTCATATTCAAGGTAAAAGAACTATGTTCTTGAATAACAGAGATGAATACATCTCGTAAAAAGAAGAACCCTCTTCTAAAAAGATTATAGATCTGAAAAAAGACCAAGGTCTTTAATAAAAAAGAAAAGATCAAAAGATCTAACCATAAAATAATAAAAGAAGTATTTTACTTCATTAACAGATCTTTTGATCTATAAAGGCAGAGCCTTTTATGAAAACAGGAACTTTTGTTCTTGGATCTCGAAGCAAAGCCCCCTTAGGAGAACATAAAATTCGTTCTTTGATCTTAAAATTGATCAGATGCGCTTTGCGCTATTGAAAAGTGCCTTACACTCATGAACTGCGCCTTTGCGCTCCTTGGATCGGCGCTCAGCGCCAAAACGTTCCACGTGTCAACCATAGACACCACTTGCGCCCTGCGCTTTTAAAACAGAGCGCTGCACTCATAGACTGGCGCTCAGCGCCAAGCGCGCCACGTGTCGCCCGCTGGTGCGCAAGCGCAAAGCGCTCATAAATGGAAAGCGCAAATGCGCTAATGAACCGGCGCTTAGCGCTAAGCGCAACACGTGTCACCCTCATGTGTGCTAGCGCAATGCGCTCTTTAATTGACGCAAAGCGCCTGACGCGCCACGTGGCGCACTGTCAGAACGTGCTCTGTTCTGATAAGGACAAAAATGTCAGAGCCCAATATTTAGCATTATTAAAAGGGCCGAGCCCAAATAAAGGCTTGATAGCCAGAACAAAAATAAAATGTTAAAACATTTTAATTGGACTTAGCCCAATTCGGGCCATAAGTCCTCAACCTATATTGAACTGAGCACATCTGCTCTTTCAACCAACTCATCCTGATTCAAGGGTACATCTCTTCACTCCTTTGATATTTGTCGTTGTAATTCCTCAACGTCTTCAAAGAGGTGACGGGTCCCGACAACCACACATTTCATGAACTATGGGGTCCTTAAACTCATGGACTATGATGTCCTTAACCTCGACCGTGATGTCTTAAAACTAACATTGGACTGTGGGGTCCTTAAACTCATGGACTATGATGTCCTTAATCTCGACCGTGATGTCTTAAAATTAACATTGGACTGTGGGGTCCTTAAACTCACGGACTAGGATGTCCTTAACCTCGACCGCGATGTCTTAAAACTAACAATGGACCGTAATGTCCTTAAACTAATTATCGACCGCAATGTCATTAAACTAAATAATAGAGCCCATTTGCTCTCTTGTCGGATCTAAACGATCCCGTTAAGTCGATCTTAGTCTAAAATTAGACTAACGTATCCTTAACAAACGTTTAAGTTGATCTTAGTCTCAAATGAGGCTAACGTATTCTTAAACCGCAACCCTCAAACCTAAATCTAAGAAGATACGGATTTGGACTAGTCCACGCCCTACGGGCGACGACATAACTTAGTCTCCGTATACAATCTGCGGGCAACCACAAACAAAACAAATACCCATGATACGAAGTGACCATCTGGAGAAGGAGAAAGTTGTTATCGCGATGCGGTAGCGTAATTAACTGCAGGGGCTTGCGCCTGCTGGGAAGAGCGTCCCCACAATCAAAACCCCCTCAGATGAGGGGGAATCTGACAAAGTCTGCTACATCGGCCGTATCCGTTTAAACCTTCGATACATGGTGCCCTAAATCAACTTGGCATCTTCGGAGAGGTGAACGGATAGCACCAATTAGCACTTGTCCCGAATTTCAGGCAAGAAGGACCTACGCGATCGCGTCTCCGTCTTTCGGAGGGGAACAGATTCTGGCACGTCCGGTGGGACCTTTTCCTCTTTCCACTCCACACTTCGTGTGTCGTGTTCGCGAACGAATCGCGGTTTGCTAAATGGTTGCCCTTGGGTTTCGAGGTACTGAGATTTGGCGTTTTGCTTGGTGTAGAAAGCGAAGAATCAATGGCATCCACTTGCGTGAAGTGTTCCAACTGTGATTGCAACTCGCGCTCCGCCTCATCTGGAGGCATAGCCTACGGGCCCCAAGCGGCTTCCCTGTTCACGATGCCGGTGGAACAGGTCACTCAAGCTACCACAGGATTGTTTTTCGGGACCATGCTCCCGCCAACGAGCTTCACCGCTCCTGTGCCAACGCCGGAAGCTTCCAAGAAGTCGGTCTTTGATCGGCTTGCTACTACCGCGGCCCCTTGTTCCATGCCGAAAGACGCGCAAGACAGACGTCTTGCCTGAAATTCGAGGCAGATGCTAATTAGTGCTATCCTTCCACCTTTCCGAAGATGCCAAGTTGATTTATGGCACCGTATATCGAAGGTCTAAACGGATGCGGCCGATATAGCAGACTTCGTCAGATTGCTCCTCGCTTGAGAGGTTTTTGATTATGGGGACGCTCTTCCCTGCAGGCGCAAGCCCCTACAGTTAATTACGCTACCGCATCACGGTAACAACTTTCTCCTTCTCCAGAT
This sequence comes from Agapanthus africanus, assembly GCA_030015575.1. Taxonomy (NCBI): domain Eukaryota; kingdom Viridiplantae; phylum Streptophyta; class Magnoliopsida; order Asparagales; family Amaryllidaceae; genus Agapanthus; species Agapanthus africanus. The sequence continues at coordinate 25,105,677 of JASDDO010000001.1, forward strand.
GGTCACTTCGTGTCGTGGGTGTTTGTTTTGTTTTTGGTTGCCCGTGGATTGTATACGGAGACTAATTTATGTCGTCGTCCGTAGGACGTGGATTAGTCCAAATCCGTATTTTCTTAGATTTGAGTTTGGGGGTTTGGGTTTAAGGATACGTTAGCCTCATTTGAGACTAAGATCAACTTAAACGTTTGTTAAGGATACGTTAGTCTCATTTCAGACTAAGATCGACTTAACCGTTTGTTAAGGATACGTTAGTCTCATTTCAGACTAAGATCAATTTAACGGGATCGTTTAGATCCAGCAAAAGAGTATTTGGGCTCTATTGTTTAGTTTAGGGACATTGCGGTCGATTACCAGTTTAAGGACATGGTGGTCCATTGTTAGTTTAAAGACATCCCGGTCAAGATTAAGGACATCGTAGTCCATGAGTTTAAGGACCCCACAGTCCGTAAAATGTGTGGTTATCGGGACCCGTCACCTCTTTGAAGACGCTGAGGAATTACAACGACAAATATTAAAGGAGTGAAGAGATGTACCCTTGAACCAAGGTGGATTAAGTGATCTGTAATCCAATTTGGAACTAAGATCAGTTAATTATATTGTGAGCACATTGGCTCACTTGAGTCTGAGTTGAGGACTTATGGCCAACTTGGGCTAAGTCCAATTGGATTTGAAGTGTTGGCCCTTTGTTGGACCATTAGACATTTGTTTGGGTTCAAGCCCACATTATTTAGCAATGCTAAACGTTTTCATCTTTGATTTTCTCAATTTTGAGATTCATTTGGAGGAGGGATTTTTGCCTCTGGAAAATTAGCCAATTTGGCTAAAAGTAGTGTTAAACACTAGAGAAAACAGTGTTAAACACTGAAAATAGATCCCTCAAATTAGTGTTAAACACTAAAAGACAATCAATGTTAAACACTGGAAATATAGAATCCCAAATTAGTGTTAAGCACTAAAAAATAACAGTGTTAAACACTGGAAATAAGATTTTCAAATTAGTGTTAAACACTAAAAGATAATCAGTGTTAAACACTGGGAATAAAGCTCTCGAATTAGTGTTAAACACTAAAGAAAAAGGGGTCACGTGTGGACACGTGAGGGCGCCCAAAGGTGGGACCAGATTCCTTTTCTTCGTTCTGCAATTAAGTGTTAAACACTTTTTATATTTTATTTTGGAGCATCATGTGCTGGCACGTGAGGAGGATTCATGCACTGATCATTAAAGCGTCCGCCAAGGGGTCACGTGGGAGCACGTGAGAGCGCCCAAGGCCTTTATTTCTTTTACTTTTTCTTTCTGTGTTTCGGGGGTCACGTGGAACACGTGAGGCGTTGCCTCTGAGCTCTTTCCTTCTCATTTCTGGGGATTTTTTCAGGGGTCACGTGGGGATACGTGACCCTGGTTCTTTGCATGCTTGAAGATCTCTTTATCTTTTAAGAATTAAATTCTTCATAGGGTTAAACCCTAATTATGATTCTGGGGGGGGGATTAAAACCCCTATTATGAAAGAGTTAAATTCTCATATAGGGTTAAACCCTAATTTTCTTTTAGAGAAATTAAATTCTCATATATGTAAAAGAATTAAATTCTTGCATAGGGTGAAACCCTAATTTCATTTTTTTAAGAGGAATTAAATTCCTCTGAATTTGAGAGAATTAAATTCTCAATTCGGGTTAAACCCTAGTTTTGTTTTGGGAGAATTAAATTCTCTAAACTCAATTCCCCCTCTAAGTTTTGGATCTGTATGGCAGGATCTCAACCCGATGAGAATTAAATTATCAACTTATGGGGAGATGTGCTCTTTACAGATCTTCAACCAGAGGAAGAACTAAGTTCTTTTGTGTAGAAGAGTTAAACTCTTAAATTGAGAATTAAATTCTCTTTATTGAAGTTTTGATCCTCTTTCTTTTCTTACCTAGGGTTTTTCTTTGTAGAGAATTAAATTCTCCTCTCTTTTATCTCTGAAATTTCAAGATTCAAAAACTCTCTCCCTCAAAACTCTCCTCTGGTTCTTATTTATAGGAGAAGGAAAAGAATCAATTTGTTTAGTAAATCTTTCATTGAAAGATTTTGTTTGTTTTCATAATTAACATGAGCCTTTAGATTATTAAGTGAATTTTATTCACCGTTGGATTTTTAATCCAAAGATATTCTGTTTGTTATTTCTGGTGAGATTTAGGGAAATCTTTCCTTGTCTAAGATTTTTCCATAAATTGGTGATATTTAATCACCCCTGGATTTTTAATCCAACGGTTCTTCTTAATCCTTTCCCATTTGGAAAAATTTAGAAGCTTTTAGAATTTAATTCTATTAACTGTAAGGCTTTCGAAATCAGTCACGTGCTGACACGTGAACCTTAGTCATGTATGAGCACGTGACCCCCAGTTGAGTCCTTTTCTCAGCGTTTACTTACGCTTCAGTTTTAACCATCACGTGTCAACACGTGACCATTGGTCACGTGTGAGCACGTGACACCTCATTGAGCTATTTTCTTCAGACGTTTGTTATTTTATTTCTGTTTTAATTGTCACGTGTCAACACGTGACCGTTGGTCACGTGTGAGCACGTGATACCTCATTGAGGTAATTCCTGATTTTTAGAATTAAATTCTATTAAGCTGCAAGGCTTTCAAAGCCTGTCACGTGCTGGCACGTGATCCTTGGTCACGTGTGAGCACGTGACCCCCAATTGAGTCATCTTTCAGCCGTTTGTTTTCCTTTCTGGTTGATGGGGTTTTATCCATCACGTGACCATTGGTCACGTGTGACACGTGATACCTCATTGAGGTAATTCCTGATTTTTAATCAGGGAACAGTGCATAGCATATTTGCTCATAACTTTTGATCCCGGATGAATTATGAAGCCCATAATATATCAAATCGAAGGGTTTTTCGAGATGCTTCCAATATCATCAGAATTTAGCTGTTTCTCATTCGGGAGTTTGTCAAAATACAGCCCGGAAAATACTGGTTTGCATTTTCTTAAGCGTATCGCTTCCATTTGATGCCTTGGGCTCTTTTGTGCAGAAATTTTTTGCGGGAACACCCCTCTCAGCGGGTCGTCCAACTCTAACTCCTCGGTCTTCGCTAGATTGAGCCTGAACTCCGATGGGCCTGCCAAGAAGCCCATGATATCTGAAGTGGCCATCCCGAAGAGGATAGCCATCCCTGCTCCTGAAGTCGTCAAGGCGGCTTCTCCTACTAAAGGGTCAGTTTTTACAAGACTGACTGTTCCGGCTCCCACTACGGTTCCCGTCCCTGCTTAGAAGTCTATTTTTGACCGGTTGGATACCTCTTCTCAACGGATATCAGTCTTCAAGAGGCTGATGCCAGCAACAGCTCCTCACCTGGATAGGGGGCAAGACAAAGCCGTTCCCATCACTGAACCAACCCCAACAGCTCGACACGCTTGACGTCGCCACTGGCGCCGAGTAAGGAAGGCTGGAGGCAACTCCCCCTCTGGGCTAACTCCACCAGCTCCAACGGTGGAAGTCAATGCTGCTGTTCCGACTGGGAACAACTTTGAACTGCTAAACAAGGTGCGCAGGAACTCGCCTACTGCCGTACTGAAAAGATCTCCGCCACCGGTGGAGACTGTCACAGAAATAAAGCCTGAGCAGTCCCCTCAATGGCTGTCTTCCAAAGTTTACAAAATCTGGCGACAAGTCCGAGAGTCGGTGTTTGATCAAGACTATCCCCGCCGGCAGAAGAAGCCGACAGGAAGAAAACCGTCATGTTAAGCCACAGAAGGTGACGGCTACTTGGGTGCCCACTACAACGGCCCCCTCAACTTCGACCGTCCATAAAAGGAGAAGGCCGGAGAAAATCCCCATGCCTGCGACAAATGTCAAAGACACTGAGCCCAAACGCCCTGAGTCTGGGGGCATGGTGGTGCATACCGTCTATATGGCATCCGGAAAAGAGGATAGCCGTATTTCCATAGGTCATCGACCGCTTACGCGATCCGTGACAAAAGCCCAAGAGCAGCAGCAGAAGCTTCAAGAGATGATGACTGCGATGGCCGCACTCACCGGGCCAAAAGAAAGCCCGGAAACATCCACGGAGCAACACCGTGAGCAGGAAACTGATGCCGAATTCCTTCGGAGAATGCTGGAAAAGAAGGACAAAGAGGCCGCGGAACAAGCGGCCAATATAAAGCAAATGTCCCTTCTATTCCAGGATATGGTGGGCATGATGATCCAGCCGGACCATCCAGCCGAAGATCCTCCAGTAATAATTGAAGATGATCGAGGAGAAACATCAAACCCTCTGCCGGCTCTGTCGACAGCCAAAGAAGAGACAATCTCCAAAGCTGCACTGGATGACTATATTGCTCAGCAAATAAGAGTTCACCAGGCAAATGAAGCGGCCGACCAAGTTGTTAGAACTGGGCGACCGTATCCAGGCTGGTATAATCAGATAAAGTACCCGCCGGGCTACACGATCCCGAAATTCCATGTGTACAAGGGGACATACAATCCCCATCAACATATCGCTCAGTTCAGGGCTCTCTGTGGCAATAATGGTGGCAATGATAAGCTTTTTCTCCGCCAATTTGTCGGTAGCTTATCGGAAACGGCGTTTGAGTGGTACTCCGAGCTTCCAAACGACTCCGTCAAAATTTTCGCAGAAATGGAGTTGTTGTTCACCCAGCGATTCGCAAGTTCTAGTGAACGCACCCCAATAACGACACTGATCAATGCCAGGGTGAAGCCGGGCGAGACATAGGTTCAGTACGCAATCCGATGGCGGAATCTGTGGTCGAAGTGCAAACAGCGCATCGAAGAAGCACCAGCGGTGGGCATGTTCGTGGGCACCTTAGACCCTCATGCAACTATTTCACAGTTCATGAAGTTCTTCAAACCAACTACGTTCCAGGCTTTAATCGACAAGCTAGCCCAGATGGATCAAATGGGTCATAGAAGCCGGAGCCGCGGAACGAAAAAGGTAAGGGGAAGGCGACCTTTGTTGCAAATACCCAACAGCAGCCCAGTGCTCCAAGACTAACGGATCAATTGGAAGAGAGACGACGCTATTATAATGAGAAGATGAAGCGTCCTTACTCATTCCCGCGGGATAAAACGAAGAGGCTGTTCGAGCTGGCGATGCGCAACCGGCTTATCAATCTGCCGAATCCAAAGCGGCCATTGCAACCCGGCGAAGTGAATAATCCCAATTATTGCCCTTACCACCAAACGTAAGCCATCCAATCGAAGATTGCTTCGTCTTTAAGGGATGGATCGAGGATCAGTACCTATAAGGCAAGTTTGCGCTGTCTGAGAAGTAGAAAGTAAACCCACCACAACCGCACACTCCTGAGAAGACGGACACACCGGGGGCAACATGCTCTTTTGTGGAGGAAGCTCCATGGGAGGTGGCTCTTTTGGCCAAAACCAAAAGGATGCTGAATGAGCTCCAGACATGCCCGGCAATCAGGTGGAAGAATCCACTGGAACCCCAGATCATCGAAGGGATGCTGAAGCCGCGCTCAACTCCAAAGATTGGTGGTGATAGCCAAAGTGCTCATACCCAGCCGTCAAAATCTTCAAAGAAGAAAAGAAATCCAAGAAGCCCGTGAAGCCTGATGACAAGCGCACGGACTTGCAGAAACAGATCGACGCGCTGGAAGAGTATAACCAGAAGGCGCGGACTCCAATCACGCTCCAGGAGTTCCTCGGTCACGTCCTCGAGGACGGAGATGATGAAGAAGACTCGTCGGATGAATCTGAGGATTACATAGCTAGTTGCCATATGATCTCTCACTCATCTACAGACGATGAGGAAGCTCCTTACACAGAAAAACTGGGGGCAACTCCCGAACTAGAACTTCCAGGGCCATCAGACGGAATGATCGACGCATTCCTAAACGAAGCTCTTCTGAAAAGTAAAGCTGATCGGGAGCACGAGATGGCCATATTTGAAAAGGCCAAATGCCAGCGACTGAATGAAAGGGTCGAAACACTCTCGCTAGATCAAGGTACATCCGTCGTGAATAAAAACAAGTTCAAGACGAAGAAAAGGTTTGCTAAAGCCATGTCAATGGGGATGAAGCTACCACCCTCTGAAGAAAACATTCTTGATGAAGCAAAAGTGTATCTTAGCTACTGCTTATATCATCGGAAGATTGCGCACCCCATCGAAGAGTGCAACGCTTTTAAAAGATGGTGGCAGGGATATGTTGCTCACCGGCAACATTTTAAGCGGATGAAACGCAAAACTCGTCGGGAGCAAAAAAATACGACCAAGGAGCGTAAAAGAACTACCGGCAACTGTCGCATGGTTAACGCCGGGGGATCGTAGGTTCTCATCTTCAGAAGCGACTCTGACGAAGAAATGACTCTTGGCCCTCTCTTCAAAGAATCCGCCTTGGGAAAAATGGAGGAACCAAAGACCTGTGAAAACATTCAGCTACGCAATCGTACGCTGCCTGAAAAGAATCTTGGGCCCTCGAATAGTGGCTCGAATAGAAAAGATAAGGGAAAAGAAAAGGTCTCTGAGGATATCGCCCTAGATGACCAAGTCATAAAAGAGCTGACTGCCAAGGACCCTCCAAAGAAAAGTAAGGTGGACTATAACGTTCTGGCGCACTTGAGGAAGCTGCCCTCACAACTCAGTATTCTCGATGCTCTTCTGCTATTCAAAGAGACGAGGGATTATTTAATCAAGGCATTACAAGAACCCGAGCAATTCCAAGCTTTCCTCGCCGAAGAAAAGATGAAGGACGAGCTGGAAGAAGTACACACAGCCGATATCACCTTCGGCGATGAAGATCTCCTCCTTGGGACATGCGAGCACAACCGTCCCCTATATGTCTCTGGATACTGCCATGACATCAAGATAGGTAAAATCCTGGTCGACAATGGGTCTTCCGTCAACCTCCTTAACGTGAAAGTATTGAAGCAAATCTGCATGAGCGTTCAACACCTCGCTCGGGATAAGATCACTATCTCCGGGTTCGATTCTCAGTCATCACGGACGCTTGGGTCCGTGATACTGACGTTACGCTTCGGGTTACTTGTCACAGATATTAAATTTCATGTCATCGACGCCAAGACCTGTTATAATGCTTTGCTTGGCCGGCCTTGGTTACACGAGTACAACATCATCCCTTCTACACAACATCAGTGTATGAAATACTTCAAGGATGGTCTCGAGTATACCGTGATAGGAGAGTTAAACCCATTCTCCGTGAACGGAGTCCACAAGTACGAAAATGCAAAATACTTCTTGCCAGACTTTGAAGACACAGAGAGATGTCACAAACCGGAGAACAAATCTATCACCACCATTCCGGTCTTCGGGAGTGATACCGAGTAGGAGGAAGAGATAGTTTACTCGGATCCGCCCCAGTACAACAAACCAGGACCATCCGCTCCTATGTTAATCTTTGGCAGCGATCGGAAGATGAGGTCCATGCTATATTCTCTGCTCGGCCTTCAATACAAACCATCGCTGGTGAAGATCAAAGTTTGAAAGTTGCCATGGTTCCGCCCAAACATCATAAAGAACTAGATGCGCTTGATACCTACAGTGTGGAAGAGCTGCAAACGTTCTATGTCCCTCCCAGGCGAGAAGGTGAAAAGACGATCCTATTCTACCGATCCAGGGAAACCAAAGCAGAGAAAGAAATCTGGCATGGCGCAGATTCTACACTTGACAGACTCCAGCCCATCCGTTTGCCTAGATATTACACAGACGGGCTAAGGAGGCTCTTGAGAAGCCAAGGTGTACCCCTTAAGCAAACTGCGCGACAGGCACGGTTCTATAACAGGATCTGGAACGTTCCTGAAACTCAGCGGAAATTTCCCAACGGGAAAATGGAAACGACCAGACTTGGGTATGTTCAATCCAAGAAACGGGAGTTACTACGCGACTGCTACGTCATATATGACTTTGATGAAGAAGGGGATGCTTAGTGGGAAAATGCTAACCCTGAACCAGAAAGAGCTCCCGACGTGAAAATGCCCAGTCCATCGTTCGAAGAACAAATGGACAAGCTTATAAGGGAAGCGGGTCAAATGGTTCGAGATGACCATAATCGCGAAATGGCCATCTACGAGAAAGCCAGGGCGCAACACCTTCTTCAACAGGCTGCGAAAGATGAAAGTGCCCCTCCCTGTCAACCCGTTGTACAAAAAGCACGACGTAGAGGCAGAAACAAACCAAAGAACGGGAAAGGCGTTTGACAGCGACAAAGCGGTCCAAGAAATCACGCGATCAGGAGCCAGGCAATCCGGATTCATCTCTTATAAAGAAGATGGATAGAGCATACTCTTTTGCCCAAGACAAGACGAGGAAGATACTTGATCTCGCCATAAGACACCAAATGATTACCCTCTCGGAGTCCAAGCACCCCGATCAAGCAGGCGAAGTCAATCACCCAGAATATTGCTCCTACCACCAAGCAATCGAACATCCTCTCGAAGACTGCTTCACCTTCAAGAACTGGATCGAAAACCAATATCAACACGGCAAGTTCTCGCTATCCAGCAGTTGGAGGGTAAGTCCGCCACAGAAGCACGAACCAAAAGCCGCGCATATAGCGAGAGTAGAAGCAGATCAACATCGGTCTTGGAAGTGAGCCCGTACTTGTCATATGATAACGCTATCAGAAGAAGAGCCCGAAGATATGGATGACCTCCCCTGGTGCTTTGAAAACAATAATGACGAAGTGATCTCGGAGTTTCCACCGGCACCGAAAGAGATGGAAGATGGAATACATACAACTGCAGATGATCTTAAGAAAATTGATTTGGGGACGACAAGTGACCCGCGGCCGACATTAGTCAGTGAGCTGTTGTCCGAAGAAAAGGTGGATACTCTAAAAGACGTGCTCGTGCAGCATAAAGATTGCTTCGCATGGAATTATTCCGAGATGCCAGGACTAGATCCAGAGATTGTTGTCCATAAATTGGCAATATCCCCAGACGTCAAGACAATCAAACAAGCGTCGAGAAGAATGCGGCTCGAGCTTGAGATGAGCATCAACGCAGAGGTCAAGAAGCTAATCGACTCTGGTTTCATCCAAGAGGTTCAGTGTTCTGACTGGATCGCCAACATCGTCCCGGTGATGAAGAAAAATGGGGCAGTGCGCATATGCATGGACTTTCGGGATCTCAATAAACCCTGCCCGAAAGACGACTTCCCGGTACCGGTCACCGAGCCGATGATAGACAATACGTCCACTCATGAAGTTTTCTCCTTTATAGACGGCTCGTCAGGATACAATAAGATAAAGATGCATCCCGAAGACCAGAAACATACCGCTTTCCGGATCCCTTTAGGTATATTTTGCTACAAGGTGTTGCCCTTCGATCTGAAGAACGCCGGTGCCACCTATCAGAGGGCCATGACGAAGATCTTCGATGATCTCATACATGAAATCGTCGAATGCTATATCGACGATCTCGTGGTGAAAAGCAAATCATACGAGGAACATCTAGAGCATCTGAAGATCGTGTTTCAACGCTTTCGGCAATACAACTTGAAGATGAACCCTCTCAAATGCGCATTCGGAGTTTTCTCGGGCAAGTTCCTGGGATTCATTGTCCGACACCGAGGTATCGAGATAGATCCATCAAAAATCAAGGCAATTATGGAGATGCCCCCGCCAAGGACTCTCAAGCAATTGCGGTCCCTCTAAGGGAAGCTCGCGTATATTCGGCGATTTATAGCCAATATCTCAGGCAAGTGCCGTCCTTACAGTCACCTGATGAAGAAGGGAATCCCGTTCGTCTGGGATCACAAATGCCAAAGCGCACTGGATGAAATCAAGCAATACCTGCAGAATCCGCCAGTACTGGCCGCTCCGGTCAAGGGAAAGCCTCTCATTCTATATACAACCGCCCTTGAAGGTTCCTTAGGCGCATTATGGGCACAAGAGAACGACCAAGGGAAGGAGAGACTACTATTTGAGTCGAGTTCTGCTGGGGCAGAAAGCAATTATTCTCCCATCGAAAAACACTGCCTGGCATTGATCTTCGCAATAACAAAGCTCAGGCACTATGCGTTGGCGCATGAAGTCCGTCTCATATCGAAAGTGGATCCTCTCAAATATTTGATGTCAAAGGCCATATTGACTGGGCGGCTCGCTAAATGGGCCTTACTCTTAATGGAGTTCTCAATAACTTATCAGCCTCTTAAGGCAGTAAAAGGCCAGGCCATCGCCGACTTCCTCGCTGAGTATCCGATACTTGCCGATTCTCCTTTGAATTGCGAACTGCCAGATGAGCATGCGTTTGACACGATCGACGGTAATGGCACCTGGTGGGAACTTTACTTCGATGGAGCATCCTCCATGAAGAAGCGCAAACAAAACACCCCCATAATCAAATCAGAGGTAGGCCTCATCTTCGTAACTCCACAAGGAGGGATAATGCGCTTTGCCTTCTCCTTAACAGAGCCGAGGACAAACAATGAAGCAGGGTATGAAGCTTTGATAGCAGGTCTCGAGATCGCTATTGACATGGGAATTGAAAACCTCCTTATATACGGAGAATCCCAACTGGTTGTTAGTCAGATAAACGATGACTACCAAACGTGCAAGCCAGAGTTGGTGAAGTACGGCGAGAGAGTACAACAACTACTGATCCAAATTCCTTCCTACACCTTGGAAAGCATACCGCACGCGGAAAATAGCAAAGCGGATGCATTAGCTAAGCTCGCTAAAGAATTGGCCGACGAGAACCTCGATGACGTAAGAATCGTAATACAAAGCTGTCGGGTTCTTGCACCGGCAGAAATATCTCCGGAGTCGTCCGAGGAAAAGGGAGCGATCAAGCCAGTGGCAATACAAGTAAAAGATCGAGAAACGGTTGAGGATTGGAGAGAAGTCTTTATAGACTACTTCAAATCCCGTCTAACGCCCGAAGATGCGTCCTCAAAACATCAGCTCATGAAGCGAGCCTTATCTTTCGCCTTCGTCAATGATACTCTGTACAAGAGATCATTTGATTCTCTGTGGTTAAGATGCTTGGGACCTGAAGAAGCAAAAAGAGTCGTCCAAGAAACTCACGACGGACTCTACGGTTCTCACCAAGCCGGCCCAAAGATGAAGCTGAAGATCAAAAGGATGGGCTACTATTGGCCCACGATGATCCAAGACTGTCTCGAATACGCGAAACAGTGCCACTCGTGCCAGATCCATGGCGACTTTATCCACCAGCATCCAAATCCACTACATCTAACGGTGGCTAGCTGGCCGTTCGAAATGTGGGGGACTGACATAATCGGCCCCATCGAACCAGCATCCTCCAGTGGACATCGATTCATTTTGGCGACAACTGATTACTTCTCTAAATGGACAGAAGCAGTACCGCTGAGGGAAGTGAAGACGGAGAATATACTCCATTTCTTCAAGACACACGTCATTTATCGGTTTGGCACTCCGCGACGGATTATCTCCGATAACGAACCAGCCTACAGAAGCCACAAGATCAGCCGCTTCGCACAACAGCATAACATAGACTGGAGATACTCCTCAGTTTATAATCCCCGAGCTAACGATCTAGCTGAGGCTTTTAACAAGACCTTGACGAAGATCGTGAAAAAGACGGTGTCTCGAAATAAAAAGGACTGGCATGAGAGACTACATGAAGCTCTCTGGGCGTATCGGACCACATTCAAGACGGCCACGAACACAACGCCGTACGCATTGGTATTCAGTACAGAGGTGGTACTCCCCCTCGAGATAGTGCTACCCTCTCTACGAGTGGCAGTTCATTACGAGCTAACGGACGAAGAGAATGCCCACCTTCGGCTCGATGAGCTCGACGCCCTTGATGAAACCTGGCTCATAGCGCAACAAAATCTGGAAGCTTACAAAGCAAAGATAACGCGCTCATATGAAAGATTGACTAGGCCGAGGACATTCCGCCAAGGCGAACTCGTGCTAGTGGTCAAAAGACCTATGATCCCCAATCGCGCCAAGCGGGGGAAATTCGAGCCAAATTATGAAGGCCCGTACATCATAGACAAGGTCTACCAGGGTGGAGCCTATCTACTCATGGACATGTGTGGTGAAAGACCTTTCAGGCCAATAAATGGTCGCTTCCTGAAGAAGTACTATGCCTGACGAGTCACGGCCTGGGTTAATGATAGATGACGACGACTATGTCCGCTTGCTATTTTCCTAAGCCCAAACTCTATAAGTAGTAGCCGGACGATGGACCGAAACGTCCTTAAACTAACGACGGACCGAAACGTACTTAAACTAACGACGGACCGAAACGTCCTTAAACTAACGATGGACCACTATGTCCTAAAACTAGCTGTTGACCGAGACGTCAATAAACTGCGATGGATTGCAGTGTCCCAAAACTGATACAAAATAAAAAAAGAATAAAGAAAAAAGAAAGAAAAAAGAAAACGGTATGTCCATAAGCAAAATGGGCACGGATGAAAACCCGAAAGGGCTCCGTGAGTAAAAACAGCAGGGCACCGGCGAGTCTTGTGAAAACCTGAAAGGGCGCAGCCTCGTTAGAATAAAAAAAAGAAAAGAAAAAAAAACGGTATGTCCACAAGCAAAAAGGGCACGGATGAAAACCCGAAAGGGCTCCGTGAGTAAAAACAGCAGGGCTGCCGGCGAGTTTTGTGAATACCTGAAAGGGCGCAATCTTATTAAAAGACACTTGCAAGGTCCTCTCGATTTTGTAAGGAGAAACCACCTGCGTGAGATACTTACGACTCACAAGGGAGCAACACACTTAGGAATCCTCACGATTCCTAAGGAGAAATTACACTTGCGAGATCCTCACGACTCGTAAGGAGAATCCTCTTATGGGACCCTCACGGCTCATAAGATTTAAAAGTCTTAAGCTACAGGGATCTGAACCTGTTCTTAAGCAGCCCCCACAACCTCCAATACTGCCCTACAAGCGGCTCAATGCTGATCCTTGTATACAATCCATGGGCGCGAATAAACATTTCCCTAACGAAGTCCCATCCGTGACTAGGGATATGTCTATATGGTGAACAACTCTTGTTAGTCCTCTCGATTTATAAGGAGAAAACCCTCTTATAAGATCCTTACGACTTATAGGAGAACACACACTTAGGAGTCCTCACGACTCCTAAGGAGAAAACGCACCTACGAGATCCTCACGACTTGTAGGGAGAAATACCTTCATGAGCCCCCTACGGCTCATGAAGTCAAAAGACTTAGTCGACAGGATCTTAACCCTGTTTACTAAGCTACCTTTGTTCGACATTGACAGAGGCAAATGATGATTCGCTCCTGGCAATATCCCAGTAGTAGCGGTGCTGATGCCGAAATCGGTGTCTAATTCCGAGCTTGCAGCGAAAAGCCAGCAAGCCACACATGCATACGAAATAGCCGAAATGATGGGGCAACTTACAGACAAAATCAGCAAGTAAAAATATATGCATGCAAAATAACTGAAATGATTGGGCAACTCGCAATAAAAAGTAGCGAGTAAAAATAAAAATAAAATAGCCGAAATGATTGGGCACCGCGAAAAATAGCCGAAATGATTGGGCAATCGCGACCTTCGCGATATAAAAGCTGAAATGATAGAGTATCGCGGAAAGAAATAAAAAAAATAGAATTTATGCCCTGCAGGTGATATCACATCAATCCCTGTATACAATCCCGGGGCGCAAACAAAGAAGGAATCATGCCTTTCCTCCCCAGGCTTCATCAGAAGAAGAAGCCAAATCTCAACGGTTCACAGATGGCCTGGAGATCACCTCAACATCCGTTTCATTACGACAAACACAACATCAAGCAAAGTGGAACATCGGCAACTCCGAGTTCCATGACTCGGTGGTGTTCAGATGACCGAGAGTCAAACTCCGACTCCGTGAAATGCGGATAAAGTCAACCCTTCCTGGCTACGTGGAACGTGGATTATGTCACTCCTGACTCCGTGGAAAACGTCCAGAGCGGATCCTAGTCCTCACAGAGTACGGCAGTGAACCCGTGTGAAGCATCCAGAACGGAGCCTAGTCCTCGCCGAACACGGCAGTGAACCCATGGGAAGCATCTAGAGAAAAATTCCTGGCTACGTGGAACGCGGATTATGTCACTCGTGATCCCGTGGAAAACGTCCAGAGCGGATCCTGGTCCTTGCAGAGTACGGCAGTGAACCCGTATGAAGCATCCAGAGCGGAGCCTAGTCCTCGCCGAACACAGCAGTGAACCCGTGGGAAGCATCTAGACTAAAATTCCTGGTTACGTGGAACGCGGATTATGTCACTCCTGACCCCGTGGAAAACGTCCAGAGCGGATCCTGGTCCTCCCAGAGCACGGCAATGAACCCGTGTGAAGCATCCAGAGCGGAGCCTAGTCCTCGCCGAACACGGCAGTGAACCCGTGGGAAGCATCTAGAGCAAAATTCCTAGCTATGTGGAATGCGGATTATGTCACTCCTGACCCCGTGGGAAACGTCCAGAGCGGATCCTGGTCCTCGCCGAACACGGCAGTGAACCCGTGGGAAGCATCCAGAGCAAAATTCCTGGCTACGTGGAACACGGATTATGTCACTCCTGACCCTGTGGAAAACGTCCAGAGCGGATCCTGGTCCTCGCAGAGCATGGCAGTGAACCCGTGTGAAGCATCCAGAGCGGAGCCTAGTCCTCGCCGAACATGGCAGTGAACCCGTGGGAAGCATCTAGAGCAAAATTCCTGGCTACGTGGAACACGGATTATGTCACTCCTGACCCCGTGGAAAATGTCCAGAGCGGATCCTGGTCCTCGCAGAGCACGGCAGTGAACCCGTATGAAGCATCCAGAGCGGAGCCTAGTTCTCGCCGAACACGGCAGTGAACCCGTAGGAAGCATCTAGAGCAAAATTCCTGGCTACGTGGAACGCGGATTATGTCACTCCTGACCCCGTGGAAAACGTCCAGAGCGGATCTTAATCCTCGCAGAGCACGGCAGTGAACCCGTGTGAAGCATCTAGAGCGGAGCCTAGTCCACGCCGAATACGGCAGCGAACCCGTGGGAAGCATCCAGAGCAAAATTCCTGGCTACGTGGAATGCGGATTATGTCACTTCTGACCCCGTGGAAAATGTCCAGAGCGGATCCTAGTCCTCGCAGAGCACGGCAATGAACCCGTGTGAAGCATCCAGAGCGGAGTCTGGTCCTCGCCGAACACGGCAATGAACCCGTGGGAAGCATCCAGAGCAAAATTCCTGGCTACGTGGAATGCAGATTATGTCACTTCTGAGCCCGTGGAAAACGTCCAGAGCGGATCCCGGTCCTCACAGAGCACGGCAGTGAACCCGTGTGAAGCATCCAGAGCGGAGCCTAGTCCTCGCTGAACACGGCAGTGAACCCGTTGGAAGCATCTAGAGCAAAATTCCTGGCTACGTGGAACGCGGATTATGTCACTTCTGACCCTGTGGAAAACGTCCATAGTGGATCCTGGTCCTCGCAGAACACGGCAGTGAACCCGTGTGAAGCATCCAGAGCGGAGCCTAGTCCTCACCGAACACGGCAGTGAACTCGTGGGAAGCATCTAGAGCAAAATCCCTGGCTACGTGGAACGCGGCTTATGTCACTTCTGACCCCGTGGAAAACGTCCAGAGCGGATCCTGGTCCTCGCAGAGCACGGCAGTGAACCTGTGTGAAGCATCCAAAGCGGAGCCTGGTCCTCGCCGAATACGACAGTGAACCCGTGGGAAGCATCCAGAGCAAACATTGGACTGTGAGGTCCTTAAACTCATGGACTATGATGTCCTTAACCTCGACCGTGATGTCTTAAAACTAACATTGGACTGTGAGGTCCTTAAACTCATGGACTATGATGTCCTTAACCTCGACCGTGATGTCTTAAAACTAATACCGGACTGTGGGGTCCTTAAACCCATGGACTATGATGTTCTTAATCTTGACCGTGATGTCTTAAAACTAACATTGGACTGTGAGGTCCTTAAACTCATGGACTATGATGTCCTTAACCTCGACCGTGATGTCTTAAAACTAATATCGGACTGTGGAGTCCTTAAATCCACGGACTATGATGTCCTTAACCTCGACCGCGATGTCTTTAAACTACGGTATCCTGGAAAACGTCTAGAGTGGAGCTTGGTCCTCGCAGAACATGGCAGTGAACCCATGGGAAGCATCCAGAGCAACCCCTGACTCCGTGAAATGCGGATAAGGGCAACTTCACCCATCATTTGCGGGTCCTCATGACTCGTAAAGGAGCAAATTCTCTTGTGGGATCATTACGACTTTCAAGAGAAAACACACTTAGGAATCCTCACGATTCTTAAGGAGAAATTACACCTACGGGATCCTCTCGACCGGTAGGGAGAAAATTCTTTATGAGACCCTCACGGCTCATAAAGTTGAAAAGTCTTAGGTGACAGATCCTAACCCTGTTTTCTAAGCCATCACCACTCTACAAAGAATCCAAGATTGACAGCTATATACTATCTACCGACCGCACTTGCTAAAATCACATGGCAACAACACAGCAAGGAGAAGAAAGCGACAGAAAGAATATCTGATTTGCATTTAATTAAGCGTCCGAGGTATATTTATTCAGGCATGTGCAAAAGATTTAATACATAAAATAAAACACGCTGAAATGAAAAAATTTCCATTCATACTGCGAAAAAGTTCTTACAATTATAAAAATAGTAAACAAAAATATTATCGAGATGGTTACAATGGCAAAACCTCACACCCAGGGCATGGATTGAGGAATTCAAAAGTGACCTTGTCCAGAATCTCCCAGGCTTTTCGAACCATCCTGGTATGCTTTCTTTCGCGATCACAGGCGTCGGGATCCTCACGGATGTCCTCCTCCCTCCGATAGGCAGCAAGTATGGCCAACTGTTGAAAAGCCTGGTGCAGGAGATCGAAAAGATTGTCTCGTCTTCTCTTTGAGATTAGGCTCATCAGATACACCGAGTGCACCTTATCCTCGATAGTATCCAATGCCCTACGCGGCACGCCGGTACAGAATAAAGGAAGCGCTTCCCAGATCGCTTCTACAATAAGCTCCAGGAGAGGGGAGCATCGAGGAAGCAGTCGACCATTGTATGCGTCAAAGCGACTCATAATTTCGGCACACTCGGCGTTTGTGAATTCTCAATTCTGAGAACGGCCGAGTGAGCGGATGTCTCCGTAAGAGATAATCTCGTCGAGATCATACATGTGAGCGTCCATTACTCCTGAAAAAGAAAATCAACAAAATTAGCAGACAGACTGATTAAGCAAATTCTTATTAAAAACAAGCACAGGGAGTTAAACTCCTCGAGAGCAATGCTCTGCAGACAGGAGTGACACCTGTCAAAATCAATTATGAGGGGAATTTAAAGAAATCCCCCGAGAACATTGAGAGCCTTGCTCTGAGAAGATGATATAATTTATCAAAAGTAAAATTCCATTTTTAATCTTCAAGATCCATGAAAAACACTTAAAAGTTCTTCTATATGATTTGAAAGGAGCAAAGCTCCATTAATGAATTAAGAAATCATAAGTAAAATCCTTTTAGAGAGCAGAGCTCTATTAATGGAACCCTAATAGGGTTCTCTTTAGATCTCTTTAGACCTATGGAGCAAAGCTCTGCGAGTGAAACCCTAAATGGGTTTTCTGAAGATCGAAGATCTATTAAGAGCAAGGCTCTGTTAATAGGTAAAACCCTAACTCATTAAGATTTATTAAAATTTTACCTAAGTTTGGAAAGATTTTCTTTTCTACTTTTGAGAAATTCTTAAACAGAAGAGCTGTGCTCTGAATAAAATTCTCAAAGAGGATGATAATCATCTAGAGGACCAAAGGTCCTATTTATAGGCGTTAAGACGTCTTTTCAACTTCTGAGTTGATCCAAGGGTTCAGATGTTGCCACCGCTGCGCTCACGTGTGGGCCACGCAAGCACAACGGTGGGAGGGGCATTTGTTTCCCCAATCAGAGCGAAGCTCTGTTCAAATTCCAAGATTTGAAATGAAACGGCGCTTCTGCTTTCCCCAATCAGAGCAAACCTCTGTTCAAATTCCAAGATTTCAAAATTCAAAAATTGAAACAACGTTTCAGATTCTGCGCGCCACGTGTCAAAAGCAGACACGCCAGTGCCAGGAGCGCTGCGCCCTAGGCAGCGCACCCCAATCAGAGCAAAGCTCGGCTTTAAAATTCGAAATTAAATTGAAGCAACGCTTCAGATGCTGCGCGCTGTGCGCCATGTATCAAATACAGGTGCGCTAGCGTAGTTGCGCTGCGCTCTGCGCTGCGCGCCACGGTCAAATAAGGTGCGCTAGCGCAGTTGCGCTGCACGCCACATGTCGAACGTAGGTGCGCTAGCGCAAAGTGCGCCAGCGCTGGAATTAATATTCCCCCACCGACAGATCAAAAGATCTACTAATAATAAATTATTAATTAATTAGAACTAAAGTTCTGTTATGGAAAGATTTTTTAATCTTATTAAAACAAGAAGATTATCTTCTGTAAAACTGAAGCCTTAGGATCAAAGATCCAACGGTGGTAAATATTCCCAAATCAATCAGAGAAAGATCTCTTAAAACTGATTTAACAAATCATTTGGCCCTATATAAAGGACCCTAGACTTCAAGTCTAAACATATACAGAAGAGAGAATACAGAAGATAAAAAAGAGAGAGAGAAAAACCCTCTGCAAAAAAAGAGAAAGCTCTTAGAAAGAAGAAGACCATTTCTTCATATTCAAGGTAAAAGAACTATGTTCTTGAATAACAGAGATGAATCCATCTTGTAAAAAGAAGAACCCTCTTCTAAAAAGATCATAGATCTGAAAAAAGACCAAGGTCTTTAATAAAAAAGAAAAGATCAAAAGATCTAACCATAAAATAATAAAAGGAGTATTTTACTTCAATAACAGATCTTTTGATCTATAAAGGCAGAGTCTTTTATGAAAACAAGAACTTTTGTTCTTGGATCTCGAGGCAAAGCCCCGTTAGGAGAACATAAAATTCGTTCTTTGATCTTAAAATTGATCAGATGCGCTTTGCGCTATTGAAAAGTGCCTTGCACTCATGAACTGTGCCTTTGCGCTCCTTGAATCGGCGCTCAGCGCCAAAACGTGCCACGTGTCAACCATAGACACCACTTGCGCCCTGCGCTTTAAAAACAGAGCGTTGCGCTCATAAACTGGCGCTTAGCGCCAAACGCGCCACGTGTCGCCCGCTGGTGCGCTAGCGCAAAGCGCTCATAAATGGAAAGCGCAAATGAGCTAATGAACCGGCGCTTAGCGCTAAGCGCAACACGTGCCACCCTCATGTGCGCTAGCGCAATGCGCTCTTTAATTGGCGCAAAGCGCCTGACGCGCCACGTGGCGCACTGTCAGAACGTGCTCTGTTCTGATAAGGACAAAAATGTCAGAGCCCAATGTTTTGCATTATTAAAAGGGCCGAGCCCAAATAAAGGCTTGATAGCCAGAACAAAAATAAAATGTTAAAACATTTTAATTGGACTTAGCCTAATTCGGGCCATAAGTCCTCAACCTATATTGAACTGAGCACATCTGCTCTTTCAACCAACTCATCCTGGTTCAAGGGTACATCTCTTCACTCCTTTGATATTTGTCGTTATAATTCCTCAACGTCTTCAAAGAGGTGACGGGCCCTGACAACCACACATTTCATGGACTGTGGGGTCCTTAAACTCATGGACTATGATGTCCTTAACCTCGACCGTGACGTTTTAAAACTAACATTGGACTGTGGGGTCCTTAAACTCATGGACTATGATGTCCTTAACCTCGACCGTGATGTCATAAAACTAACATTGGACTGTGGGGTCCTTAAACTCATGGACTATGATGTCCTTAATCTCGACCGTGATGTCTTAAAACTAACATTGGACTGTGGGGTCCTTAAACTCACGGACTATGATGTCCTTAACCTCGACCGTGATGTCTTAAAACTAACATTGGACTGTGAGGTCCTTAAACTCACAGACTATGATGTCCTTAACCTCTACCGCGATGTCTTAAAACTAACAATGGATCGTAATGTCCTTAAACTAATTATCGACCGCAATGTCATTAAACTAAACAATAGAGCCCATTTGCTCTCTTGTCGGATCTAAACGATCCCGTTAAGTCGATCTTAGTCTAAAATTAGACTAACGTATAATTAACAAACGTTTAAGTTGATCTTAGTCTCAAATGAGGCTAACGTATCCTTAAACCACAACCCCCAAACCCAAATCTAAGAAGATACGGATTTGGACTAGTCCATGCCCTACGGGCGACGACATAACTTAGTCTCCGTATACAATCCACGGGCAACCACAAACAAAACAAACACCCACGATATGAAGTGACCATCTGGAAAAGGAGAAAGTTGTTATCGCGATACGGTAGCGTAATTAACTGCAGGGGCATGCGCCTGCAGGGAAGAGCGTCCCCAGAATCAAAAACCTCTCAGATGAGAGGGAATCTGACGAAGTCTGCTATATCGGCCGCATCCGTTTAAACCTTCGATACATGGTGCCATAAATCAACTTGGCATCTTTGGAGAGGTGGACGGATAGCACCAATTAGCATCTGCCCCGAATTTCAGGCAAGACGAACCTACGCGGTCGCGTCTCCGTGATTCGCAGGGGAACAACCCCCATCACAGAGGGGTCAAGTAAGGATTTTTTCACCCCTCTTAGCCATTACTCTTCTCGGATCTTGTGCTAACTTGATCGTTGGAGGGTCCTCGGTGGTACCAAACCATCCCGGGACGTCCTTGCGGGTACTTGGCGCAAACTCCTCAAACCACCAATCTCCTCAAAACCCATTGAGATCCACACGCAACAGGAGATCACCTCCAAAATCCACCGGGAGATCGACGGAAGACAACATCTGGCGGAGATCTAAAAAGGACCTCCATCAGTTGGCGCCGTCTGTGGGAAACTAAACTCCACAAAAAACAAAGTTGGCCTTCCGATCTCCATCCGCATGGCAAGCGATCACCCTGAAGATACAAGTACTAGCCGCCATCTCCCCCTCACCGGAAGCGTGGATGAACCTCCTCCGGCGACCGTCATCAACGCCCTCGCCGGCCGAATAGATCGGCTACAGTCCCTCGTGGAGGCGCTCGTCCGCGTCCAAACGGCCGGGCCAGGGCCCCAGATCGCCACTCCTCCGCCTCCAGAAGGCTCCGCCCTCGTCGTCACGGCTGACCACCGGCAGGCTACGACCCATGGCCACAGATCTTACGGGCCGATACTCCCTGAGGCCCGTTGGGCTCCCCGCAGCTCCACACCAAGATCCGCCGCCAGAGCGCCTCACCTCGAGCCTCCTCGCGACCCTTACCCCCCTGAGGAGATGTCGGTCACCTCGCCTGTCCCCAGGCATGATCGACGCCCCCCCTCGATGGGGTCGCATAGAAGGGGATCGCCACGACGGCTCGAGGGCCACCACGCCTGAGGATTTGAGGAACCTCATCGATAGGAACCGAGGCTGCGCCCAGACGCAGATCTCCCACAGCATAGGCCAGGGATCACAAGGCGCTGAATCCTTAGGGTACCACGGCCGACTCGACGCCTTCGAAAAGAAGATCGAGGGCATGCGCCGGGAAGGTCACCTCTCGGGCGATGAGGCTAAGTACGCCGCCGACTCGCTCACCAAGCCGTTTACCGAGGGACTGCTCGCTGTCCACGTCTCCTCGCGCAACAAGCCCCCGAAGGTCTCTCTATTCAACGGGAAAACCGACCCAAAAGACCATTTGGATGCTTTCACCGCGGGAATGAGTTTCCAGGACCATTCCGACGCCGCCCAGTGCAGGGCCTTCCCAGCCACCCTCATCCACTCTTGTCGGGACTGGTTCCGAGGACTCGAGCCTCGCTCAATCTCAACCTTTGACGAGCTGGCTACTCAGTTCCTCGGCCACTTCGTCGGGAACCGTCGGCAGAAGCGCACGGTCGACTACCTCTTCACAATTAAGAGCGGGGATAAGAAGACGTTCAAAACTTGCGTCACCCGCTTCTACAATGCCCTCCTCGAGATCCCCGAGCACCGGGACGAGACCGTCATCACGGCGCTCGGATCTGGTCTTAGGCACAAGGAGTGGTTGCATTCCTTTGCGTTGGCGCAGCCTAAGACCATGGCCGAGGTCAAGGCGTGGACCGAGCGTGAGGTTCAGCTAGAGTCCGAGAAGAACGCGAACCTCCCTCGACCAGAACGGTCCGACCAAAAGAAGAGGGCTCAGGAAGAGAGGTCGGAGCGTCGGCAGCCCTATCACCCGAAGTTCCAGAAGTACACACTGCTCAACATCTCCCTCGCAGTGTTACTAGAGGAGGCCCACGGCGAGGGGTTCTTCAAGTTCCCTCCAATCCCGCGTCAGGCTTTGAAGCGAACCCGAAGCCCCTACTGCGCTTTCCACCGGACGCTGGGCTACGCCACGGAGGATTGTAAGCAACTCCGGGACTACATCGAGAAGCTCATCCGATCGGGGGACCTCGCCGCCTACTTGAGGGACAAACGGCAGACCAACTGTGAGCAAGAGCAGCGTCCCCCTCCCGCAGAGTTGACCATCGGCCAGATCGTACTCGTTTCGGCAAATGACCAGTCCGGCGCCCAGGGAGCCCCGTACCCGGTGCCGAGCACGGAGACCAACAAGCCTCCGGGGAGCTCGAGCCACGCTAATAAGGTCATCTATTAGCATGTACTTTCTTTTTAGGGCAATGCAAACTCTTCCTGGAGTCTGTTGTTAATTTAATAAAGATCAATGGAACATTGCGAAAAAGAAGGAAAGGTCTCATTTATTCAAAAAGGTATTATGGGCTCCTCAACCATACATACAAAAAGAAAAAGAAAATTACAGCAACGGGGGAACGTGGTGCAGAGAGCACTGCTCATGGTACTCAGTAAAGATCTCCGCCAGCCGAAGCCTCGCGAGATCCAACCTCAGCCCTCGATTCCCCCCGCGCGCGTTGACCTCAAGCCTCAGTTTGTAGAACTCGCGGACGAGCGCCACCGAGCGAGCCAGCTGACTCACGGAGATCAGGCCGAAGCGTCTCAGAGACCGCAGCTTGCCCACAGCCTCGTCGTAGAGCTGCTCGGACAAAGGGTTGTAAAGCCCTGGCGACGCCCTCCAGATGGAGTATATCAGCAGCTGCAGCAGGGGGAGCGCCGGGGGAGCAACCGGCTGAAGTGGTCTTCGATGCTCCCATAGACCAACTACACCGTGTCCTCGGCAGTTCTGGTCATAGAGGTATACGTCTTCGAAGTGGATGATGTCGGGGATGGTAAAGAGCAAGTCTTCCATTCTCAACGATCTGTTTACGAAGAAAGGAAGGACCAGTGCGCCCTCAGCCTTATATAGCCCACTGCGCCCCAACGGAACCCAACAGTCGCCCATTTTCGCCCGCAAAGTCGCTACCACGCGGCAAACTTTGAGCCTTCTCTGGCAGAATCAAAACGACGCGACTCTGGCGCTTCGCCTCCCCGCACATTCAATGCTCATGCTACGCACACGTTCGCCACGACCGTTCCTGTTCCCCATACCTGCCACGGGATGGTCGGGCAAAACCTCATGAAGAATCGGCCAAGCATCTACCATTCTTGGCCATCCCTGGCCAGTAGCTTCCCTACACGCAATGCCGGAGATCAAAGCCCTCGCCGAGAGGCAACCGCGCAGCTTCACTGCCCGGTTATCCTTAGCAGGCCTCCTATGGCCCCTCCAACGCTAAGGATCAAAGTCCTATGTAGAGGCAGCCGAGTGGCTTTCCTGTTCGGCTATCCCTGGCCGGTAGCTTCTCTACTCGCAACGCTAGGGATCAAAGCCCTCGCCAAGAGGCAACCGCACAGCTTCACTGCCCGGTTATCCTTAGCAGGCCTCCTACAGCCCCTCCAACGCTAAGGATCCAAGTCCTCTTTAGAGGCAGCTCAGCAGCTACCCTGCTCGGCTATCCCCGGCTGGTAGCTTCCTACCACAACTGAAAAGGATCAAAAGCCCTCCCAGAGGCAGTCGAGCCCGACCCTCGCTCGGCTATCCTTCAGAACAAAAGCCCTCGCTAAGAGACATCAGGCAGTAACCCTGCCCGGCCAAGGGTCCTTGGTAGGCTTCTTACAGCCCCTCCCGCACTAAGGATCAAAGTCCTCCCAGAGGCAGTCGAGCCCGACCCTTGCTCGGCTATCCCCGGCTGGTAGCTTCCTACCACAACCGACAGGGATCAATGTCCTCGCCAAGAGGCACTGGGAAGTAACCCTACTCGGTCTCCATCCTGAAGGATCAAAGCCCTCGCAAGAGGCAACCGAGCGGCTACCCTGCTCGGTTATCTCCGGCCAGTAGCTGCCTACCCTTGACGCCAGGGATTAAAGCCCTTACAAGAGGCACCTGAGCGGCTACCCCGCTCTGTCATCCCCGGCTGGTGGTTGCCTACCCACGGTGCCAGAGACCAAAGCCCTCACCAAGAGGCAACCGCGCAGCTTCACTGCCTAGTTATCCTTAGTAGGCTTCTTACAGCCCCTCCAACGCTAAGGATCAAAGCCCTAGCAAGAGGCAACCGAGCGGCTACCCTGCTTTGTCATCCCTAGCCGATAACTTCCCTACTCGCAGCGCCAGGGATCAAAGCCCTCGCCAAGAGGCGACCGTGCATCTTCACTACCCGGTTATACTTAGCAGACCCCCAACGCTAGGGATCAAAGTCCTCCTTAGAGGCAGCTAAGCAGCTACCCTGCTCAGCTATCCCTGGCCGGGAGCTTCCCTACTCGCAACACCAGGGATCAAAAAGTCCTCCCAGAGGCAGTCGAGCCTGACCCTCGCTCGGCCATCCCCAGCTGGTGGTCGCCTGCTCGCAACACAAGAAATCAAAGCCCTCACCAAGAGGAAACCAAGCAGCTTCCCTGCTCGGTCATACCCAGCAGGCATCCTCCTGCCCAACAGATGTTGCGGGCTTGTAGCCCTCATAACGAGGCCTCTGAGCCCATTCATGCTCGGCACAACTACGGCGGACATCCTTCTGCCCATCACATGCAGCGGATCCGAGGCCCCAACAAGGGACATCAGGTCTATCCAAGTCTGAGCGATACCCCCTCGGGCGCTGCTGAGAAGGAAATCTTAGGAGGGAGCTCACCCCGGGCGGCCCGGCAGTCCACTCCTGACCCGACCCGCCAGCTGGTCGGAACAAGAGTGGGGGGCTAATATGGAGATGCCTCCTTCTCAGCAGCACTTGGCACACTTGGCAAATGATCGATCAACTCGACGAACGATCGCTAGACAGATAGCCGACCTGACATGGAAGCCCAACAGTGCAAGCAAAGATATTTTACGAGCATTCTTCGCAAACAAAAGATAAAGTGCAAACTGATGAAACAAAAAAAAGTTTTACTGCCAAAAGCGAAGTCTTTACAAAGGGTATTTTGGGCTCCCCAGCTTTACAGATTGCCCGGAGGCTTACAAAAATTCCAGAAGTGGCAAAATAAAAAGAGGAGGAAGATGGGGGCTTTAGGCCTCGGGCCCAGGCGCGACCTCGGGATCCTCGATGTCTACCACAAGTCGAGCAGGGTCCTCGGCCACCTCCTCATCAGGAATCTCTTCCCCCTGCTCATCGGCATCCGCGAGGGGGTATTCGGCCCGGAGCTCTTCGTCGGCGAACTCCGGCATCCAGGCCTTAACGGCGTCGAGGGCCTCGTGCTAGATGCGGGTGGTGGCCACGGCTAAGTCATTGTAGAAGTCCTTTGATTTCTTGTAGCCTTCCACCGCCTTCACCGCCGAGAGGTCGAACAACTTCTCCGTCTCGACCGCTGCCCCCAGCTCCTTCCGGAGGGTCCTCATCGTCTTCTTCATGTTGCCGGCGAGCGCCTGAGCGTCCTTAAGCTTGACCTCGGTGGCCATGGTGGCCTCGCGGTACCGGGAAACCTCCCGTTTCCCGGTCTCCACCTCGCCCTCCAGGGCGGCAACCCTCGCCATCACCGTCTCCAGCACCCGCTTAGAGCTCTCTTCCAGCGAGGCAAGTCGGTCCGCAGCCTTCATCGCCGGGGCTATCACCTCGGCCTCCATGCGTAAGGCAAGAGCGACGTGCTGGAGAACCTGAAAAATAGAGAAGAGGTCAGGAAGATGAAGGAGGAACCGAATCTCACAAACAACCGAGCACTTACCTGCACGGACTCCTGGGCGATGGACGCCATCTGGGCCCTGAAGATCCCTCCGGGGACCCTACCCCCTGCCGACTTCTCTATTTCGTGCAGCAGGCTATCCGCAATGGATAGCCCCGAGGGCACCGCGAACTGGAGGCCCCCCTCCTCTACCATGATCGGCGAGGGCGGGCCCAGGAAGACCTCCGGGAACCCCTCTTGAGTGGCTCCGACGGAGAGCCGATCTCCTCCTCCGAGACCGGATCCTCCAGAATTCGAGCCCGCTTCCGGCCCGGCGCTCTTCTAGACCCCGGGGCGGGATCCACCCCCGAACGCCCATGGGACGCGGCCACCGAAGGAGAAGGAGCCGGGGCAGGCTTCGAGCGGGAAGAGCTGGCGCCTCCAGCCTTCGTGACCTTCCTCGGCTGGCGCATGGAGGCTCGGAGCTCGTCCATATCCACGGGTCCTGCACGAAACCAAATGCAAAGAAGTCAGCGACACACGCAATATAAAAGCCAAAAAGCAAGCCTAACTTACCGACGAACTCAACGGGGCTGAGCCCGGCCCAACTCAGGACCCTCTCAGACAGCAGCACGTCGAATCGGGGGACGGGCTCCCACGACACCACTCTCACCGCGACGGGGTCATTGGACTGGTTCCCCGGCAAGCATTTTTCCCTCGACCACCTGGTGGGCATGGGTCAGTCCTCACCCTCAGGCGGCGTGACGAAGAAAAAATTCTTCTTCCAGTCGTGAATGGAAGAAGGCAAGGCTACAACCCCTGTCCCGGCGGCGCCCCCTGTCGCTTTCTAAAAGGAAGGTAGACCCATCTCGGGTCGCCCGCTCGACCCCCAGGATAATTTTTGAAAATGATGGAAGAATCAAGGATGGTGAGGCTGAAGGGAACCGCCTGTAATTTCAGGCGGATCAGGAACTCGAAGAGAATCCTCCATGAGTTCGGCACTAACTGGACATGGGCTAGCCCAAAGAAGTTCAGCGCTTCGACGACCTCGGGAGAGAAGGGCAGGCGCATTCCACCCCAAAAAGCTTCCAAGTACAGGGCGATCTCCCTACCCCATACTTAGTCTGCCCTCTCTCCCTCCTTGGCCAGACGAAGCGTATAACGTGGGGGGATGTGGAAGCGAGCTCGAGCATTGACAAGCTCTTCCTCATGTCTTACCCAACACGAGGCGCCGGGGGCAGCGTCTACCGCCTCCTCCCTGGGGGCTGCTCCCGCCGCACGATCCCGGAAAGAGAATCCGATTCCTGCTCCCGAGAAGATTCAGGCTCAACTAAAGGGTCCCTAGAACCTAATCCTACGACATCTACAGATTCTACGAAAGAAGACATCTAACCTGAAGAAAAGGGATCCTCGGAAAACGAAAGCAGAAGAAAGAAGACGAGCGCCGAGCAAACATGACTTATAGCGAGGAAATATGAAGAAGCAGGGGCCCTGGAGTGGGCCCCACCCTTATTGTCACTGCAATCGCCCTCATCCAAGGGCGCCCTTTATCTCCCGCCAAAGCGCCTCCTCGCGTCCAACGGCTCCGATTGCTTCACTTGTCGTTCTCACACTGGGCCGCATCCCTTCAAACGCCGCAGGTCTGCACACGACGCGTCGGCCAACTGATATTTGACACGTGGACCGTCGCTTCACTGACAGGATGCACGAACCGGCGCACTTTCCTTAAATGCAGAGATCTCTTCCTGATTCGCTGGCAGAAAAGACAGCTGACAGCCCGGGGACACGTCCCGACGAAATCTTAGGAGGGAGCTCACTCCGGGAGGCCCGGCAGTCCACTCCTGACCCGACCCACCAGCTGGTCGGGACAAGAGTGAAGGCCTAATGAAGATGCTCTATATTGGCGATCTCCAAGATTAGGACACGTGGCAGATGACGTGTCCCAGAACTCAGAAGAAAGGGCCCACAGCGGTCGACCAGGCCATCCCTGTATCCGACCTGTAAGCACAAGCTGGCTCTCCTCAGAGCCCCCTGCAAATTGGCCTCCTCGGCCTCTCAGCTCGCCTCGAGCAGCCACAGGACCAAGATGCCTCGGCCCTCCCACTCGTCCCCGAGCTCTCCCGCCGAGGCCATCTTCCTCGGTCCCCCCGACCGACCAACTCCATCACTCACAAGTGCAACCGCCACTTTGCAAACCTCACCTTGCGCGGATTCTCCACCGGCAATATCCCGCGTTCCACGCCATCACAATCCCTATTAACGGGCGATCCGCTTATTACGCGGGCGTGACGTCGGGAGCGTATCTGCCGGCGAGATTCTCGCGCCTGCTACTGTGTGCCGCCGCCACTATAAAAAACCCCATCACAGAGGGGTCAAGTAAGCTTTTTTCACCCCACTTAGCCGTTACTCTGCTCGGATCTTGTGCTAACTTGATCGTCGGAGGGTTCTCGGTGGTACCAAACCACCCTGGGACTTCCTTGCAGGTACTCGGCGCAAACTCCTCAAACCATCAATCTCCTCAAAACCCATTGAGATCCACATGCAACAGAAGATCACCTCCAAAATCCAACGGGAGATCGACGGAAGACAATATCTGGCGGAGACCTAAAAAGGACCTCCATCAGAATGGTTCCCAAAATTTCACCGACTTAAACAAGCGTTATAAACCTTGTTTGTAGCTAGGGAACTTATATTACTTCAGATCGATGGAAATCATTGTATTTGACGTAGACGAGGCAAGATTGGCTTTATAAATTAAATCGAGAAGTACTTTTCATATCGAAATGGTTAATCTCATATAGACTACTAGGTTGTAACCAATTGCTCTACTGCGTTGTGGCTTATAGTATTTTTCTTTTAAATCTGCGTAGATCTAAACCTATCTACACGGTCTATGAGTGTCTCCATCCTTAAAACACTTTATTTCTTGAAAAGAAAATGATCACAGGATTCTTTCTTACCTTTTCTTCCAAATATTTAAATAAATAAGCAAAATCTAACTTAACTATTCACCTATTAAGTTCCTCGTAATTTCTTGAGCACGGACTTAAAATATAAAATTTAAATTCGACATAATACCATCCTCGACAGAGTGTATGTCATGATGTCATATACCGAATTCACAATACATAGTTGATCCAAGACCTACAAAAGAAACTGCCAAAAGAATCATATTTCTATTAAAAAACTGAAAAATTATCAAAACACAGATTATGACCAAAGTAAAGTATACTAAAATAGTAATCAAATCATAGCATACTTTTTTTTTCCTTTCGATCGATTCAAAATATAATTGGAAACAGAAAGGCCTAATCTGAAAAACCCAATTTTTTCATGAGAAGTTTCTTTCTTAATCTATAATACAAAATCAATATAAACGAAATAAGAATATGAAAGACAACTGACATAAATTTTTTCTAAAAATGGAAAGTGATGGAGGTCCTTTTCGGGTCTCCGTCAAATGTTGTCTTCCGTCGATCTCCCGGTGGATTTTGGAGGTGATCTCCTGTTGCGTGTGGGTCTCAATGGGTTTTGAGGAGATTGGTGATTTGAGGAGTTTAGCGCCGAGTACCTGCAAAGAAGTCCCGGGGTGGTTTGGTACCACCGATGACCCTCCGACGATCAAGTTAGCATGAGATCCGAGCAGAGTAACGGCTAAGTGGAGTAAAAAATGGCTTATTTGACCCCTCTGTGATGGGGGTTTATATAGTAGCGGCAGCACGCAGCAGCAGGCGCGAGAATCTTGCCGGCAGTTACGCTCCTGACGTCACACCCGCGTAAAGAGCGGATCGCTCATTAATGGGGATCGTGATGGCGTGGGACATGGGATGTTGCTGGCGGAGAATCTACGCATGGCGAGATTTGCGGAGCGGCGGTGTTTCCCCCAATCAGAGCAAAACTCTGTTTGAAATTCAAATTTCAAAATTGAAACAACGTTTCAGATGCAGCGCCAAGTGCGCTACGCCATAGGCAGCGCACCATGTGTGCGCTAGCGCTAGCGCAGGGTGTCACGTGTCAAACACGCGCTCCGAGCAGCGCGCCACGTGTCAAACACGGGTGTGCTACGCTCCGAGCAGCGCGCCACGTGTCAAACACGGGTGCGCTAGCGCTAAGAGCGCCACGCTCTAAGCAGCGCACCACGTGCAATGCATGGGTGCGCTAGCGCCGGAATTAAAAAACTCCCCACCGTTAGATCAAAATATCTAATAATAATGATAAATCTTTAATTAATTAGAATTAAATTCTGTTATGGAAAGATTTTCCAATCTTGTTAAAAACAAGAAAATTGCCTTCTGTAAAACAGAAGCTCTAGGATCAAAGATCCAATAGTGGGGAAATATCTCCAAATCAATCAGAGAAAGATCTCTTTACCTGATCGAACTGATCAACTTGCCCTATAAAAAGGCGCCAAGACTTCAAGTCTTGCATAGAGAAACTCCCCCATAAACTTTCCGATATGATATATGTCTGTCCTAGCTGATCTATTGCCTAAAATAGAGAGGGTTGAGCCGACAGCTGGGCTGGATGAAGGGTGAGAGAGGGAAAAAAACCTTCAGGATGGATCGGGAAAAGTGACCTCCGGCTCAGCCCCCACGACTGAGAAACTCAAAGATAAAGAGCAAGCTCTTGCAAGAAGATTTTTCTTCAAGATAAAAATGATGATGATGAATACAGAGATGAAATCATCTCATGATTAAGAAAGAAGAATTCATTTCTTTAAACAGATCATAGATCTACAAGACAAAAAGTCTTTCACAAAGAGATCAAAAAATCTCATCATAAAATAAAAGAAGAATATAATTTTTCTCACAGATCTTAGATCTATAAAGGCAAGGCCTTTCATCAACATAAGTGATTGGAAATATCTCCTGCAAAAATAAGAACTGTTGTTCTTAGATTTTGAGACAAAGTCTCTTTTAAAAGAACATAAATTTGTTTTCCAGATCATAAAATTGATCAGATGCGCTTTGCGCTCTTAAAATGCGCCTTGCGCTCTTGAACTGCGCTTCTGCGTTCTCTGGATCGGCGCTCAGCGCCAAATGCGCCACGTGTCAACCACGTATACGCCAATTATCAACTTGCGCTTTGTGCTTCTGAAATAACGCACTGCGCTCATGGGTTGGCGCTCAGTGCCAAGCGCACCAAGTGTCACTCACGTGTGCGCCACTAAATTGAAAGCGCAATGCGCTCATGGATTAGCGCCCAGCGCTCATAAACTGGTATCATGCGCTCATCATCTAGCGCCTAACACTGAGTGCGACACGTGTCCCTTACATGTGCGCTACTTGGCAGTAGCGCACTTCGCTTTTTGATTGGCGCAAAGCGCCTAGCGCACCACGTGTTGCGTTGACAGAACATAAATTGTTCTGTAAAAAGCCAAGAGCTCTGATGAATGCTCAGCATTCAATAAAAGACAAAAACATTGTTAAAAAAGCCAAGCCCAAATAAAAGCTCAACAGCCCAAAATAAAATTTTAAACATTTATTGGACTTAGCCCAAGATTGGCCATAAGTTCTCAACTCATATTAATTAAGCCCATCTGCTCATGAATATTTCAACAGATTTTAGTCCTAAATTGGACTACAGATCTTTCAACCAACTCACACCGGTTCGAGGGTACATCTCTTTACTGCTCTGATATTTGTCGTTGTAATCCTTCAACGTTTTCAGAGAGGTGACGGGTCCCGACAACCAAACACTCTCCGGACTGTGGGGTCCTTAAGCCCATGGACTATGATGTCCTTAACCTTGACTGTGAGGTCTTTAAACTCATGGACTATGACGTCCTTAACCTTGACCGTGAGGTTTTTAAACTCACGGACTATGACGTCCTTAACCTTGACTGTGGGGTTTTTAAACTCACGGACTATGACGTCCTTAACCTTGACTGTGGGGTCTTTAAACTCACGGACTATGATGTCCTTAACCTTGACTGTGAGGTCTTTAAACTCAAGGACTATGATATCCTTAACCTTGGACCGTAATGTCCTTAAACTAATCGATCGCAATGTCCCTAAACTAAACAATAAAGCCCAAATGCTCTTTTGTTGGATCTAAACGATCCCGTTAAGTTGATCTTAGTCTAAAATTAGACTAACGTATCCTTAACAAACGTTTAAATTGATCTTGGTCCCAAATGAGACTAACGTATTCTTAAACCCAACCCCCAAACCCAAATCTAAGAAGATACGGATTTGGACTAATCCACGCCCTACGGGTGACAACATAAATTAGTCTCCGTATACAATCCACGGGCAACCAAAAACAAAACAAACACTCACGACACGAAGTGACCATCTGGAGAAGGAGAAAGTGGTTACCGCGATGCGGTAGCGTAATTAACTGCAGGAGTTTGCGCCTGTAGGGAAGAGCGTCCCCACAATTAAAAACCCCTCAAATGAGAGGGAATCAGACGAAATCTGATACATCGGCCGCATCCGTTTAAACCTTCGATACGTGGTGTCATAAATCAACTTGGCATCTTCGGAGAGGTGGACGAATAGCACCTATTAGCATCTGCCCCCAAATTCAGGCAAGACGTTTGTCTTCCCGGTTTTCGGCGGTGAACAGATTCTGGCACGCCCGGTGGGACCTTTTCCTCTTTCCACTCCACACTTCGTGTGTCGTGCTCGCGAACGAATCGCGGTTTGATATGGTTGCCCTTGGATTAGGGGTACTAAGATTTAGTGTCTTGCTCCGTGCAGAAAATAGAAGATCAATGGCTTCAACCTGCACTAACTGCAATTGCAACTCTCGCTCCGTCCCGTCCGGAAGAGTGACTTACGGGCCCCAAACGGCCTCCATCTTCGCTATGCCGGTGGAACAGGTCACTCAGGCCACCACTGGATTGTTCTTCGGGACCATGCTCCTGCCAACGAGCTTCAGCGCTCCTGTACCAACACAAGAAGCTCAGAGGAAGTCGGTCTTTGATCGGCTTACAACTACTGTGACCCCTCTCAACGGGTCGTCCAGCTCTAACGCCTCAGTCTTTGACAGACTAGGCCAAAGCACAGTTGGGCCTATGAAAAAGCCCGCGATACCAGAAAGGGTTATCCAAAAAAGGATAGCCATCCCTGCTCCCGAAGTCGTCAAGGCGGCTTCTCCTGCCAAAGGGTCGGTCTTCACAAGACTGACTATTTCAGTTCCTGTTCCAGGCGAAATCGTCAAGGTTGCTTCCCCTACTCGAAAGTCTGCCTTCGATAGGTTGGATATTCGCTCTTAACGGACGTCTGTCTTCAATAGGCTGACAACGACAACTTCTGACCAACACAGGGGTATGAGGAAGTCACTCCTACAGCTGAGATAATCCCAACGGCTCGACACGCTCGACGTCGCCACTGGCGCCGAGTAAGGAAGGCCGGGGGCAACTCCCCCTCTGGGGTAACTCCGCCAGCTCTCATGGTGGAAATCAATGCTGTTGTTCCAACCGAGAACAGTTTTGAACCGCTTAGGAGGGTTCGCAAGAACTCTCCGATTGCCGTGCTAAAGAGATCTCCTCCACCTATGGAGATTACCACAGAAAAGAAGCCGGAGCAGCCCCCTCAGCGGCTGTCCTCCAAAATTTGTAAAGTTTGGCGACAGGTCCAGGAATCGGTGATTGACCAGGACTACTCTCGCCGGCCAAAAAAGCTTAAAACTCGACAAGGAGAAAACCATCATGTCAAGCCACTAAAGGCGACAGCCGTCTGGGTGCCCGCTGCAACGGCTCCCTCAACGTCAACCGCTCAAAAGAGAAGGAGGCCGGAGAAAGCCCCTGTGACCGCGGCGAACCGCAAAAGCGTTGAATCTAAACGCCCCAAATCCGGGGGCATGGTAACACATACCGTTTATATGGCTTCCGGAAAAGAGGAAAGTCGTGCTTCTACGGGTCATCGACCGTTTACTCGATCGATAACGAAGGCTTAGGAACAACAGCAGCAGAAACTTCAGGAGATGCTGACTGCAATGGCCGCACTCACTGGGCCAAAAAAAATCCAGAGACCTCAGAGCAGCGTCGGGAACAAGAAACTGATGCTGAATTCCTCCGAAGAATGCTCGAGAGGAAAAAAAAAGAGGCTGCGGAGCAGGCATCCAATATAAAACGAATGGCTCTTTGGTTCCAAGACATGGCTGGGATGATGTTACAGCCGGAACCTCCAGCTGAAGACCCCCTGATCATCATTGAAGACGACAGAGAGGAGACATCGAACCCTCCTCCGGCTCTTTTAGCACCCAAAGAGGAAACCATCTCCAAGGCCGCTGTGGATGACTACATTGCTCAGCAAATACGAGCTCACCAGGCGAATGAAGCGGCCGGCCAAATTGTTAAAACTGGGCGACCATATCCAGGCTGGTCTGACCAAATAAAATACCTGCCGAGATATACGATCCCTAAATTTCATGTATATAAAGGGACGGGGAATCCGCATCAGCACGTCGCTCAATTCAGATCCTTGTGCGGCAACACCGGGGGTGATGATAAACTTCTGCTCCGTCAATTTGTTGGTAGCTTGTCGGAGACGGCATTCGAGTGGTATTCTGAACTTCCAAACGACTCTGTCAAGACATTTGCGGAGATGGAACTGCTGTTTACGCAGAGATTCATGAGCGCTAGCGAGCGTACCCCGATTACCGCATTAATTAACGCCAGGGTGAAGCCAGGTGAAACTTGGGTACATACGCAATGCGGTGGTGAAATTTATGGTCAAAATGTAAGCAGCGCATCGAGGAAGCGCCGGCAGTGGGCATGTTCGTGGGCACTCTGGACCCTCAGGCAACTATTTCCCAATTCATGATGTTCTTCAAGCCGACCACGTTCCAGGCCTTGATCAACAAACTGGCCCAAATGGACCAGATGGGTCATAGAGCATCTCCCCCAAAGCCGGAACCGTGAAACAAAAAGGGTAAAGGGAAGGCGACCTTCGTCGCAAATACTCAACAGCAGCCCAGTGCCCCAAAACTAACGGATCAACTAGAAGAGAGACGGCAATACTATAATGAGAAAATAAAGCGTCCTTATTCGTTCCCTCGGGACAAAATGAAGAGACTGTTCGAACTGGCGGTGCGCAACAGGCTCATCAATCTGCCGAATCCAAAATGACTGTTGCAACCCGGCGAGGCTAATAGTCCCAACTATTGCCCTTACCATCAAACGGTAAGCCATCTAATTGAAAATTGCTTCGTCTTTAAAAGCTGGATTGAAGATCAATACCAATAGTGCAAATTTGCCCTGTCCGAGAATTGGAAGGTGAACCCGCCGCAGCCACACGCTCCCAAGAAGACGGATACACCGGGGGCATCGTGTTCTTTCGTAGAAGAAGCTCCATGGGAGGTCGCTCTTTCAGCCAAAACAAAAGGAATGCTGAAGGATCTCCACACATGCCCGGCAATCAGGTGGAAAAATCCCCTGGAACCCGATATCATCGAGAGAATGCTGAAACCGCGCCCAACTATAAAGATTGGTGGTGATAGCCAAAGCGCTCACACCCAGCCATCAAAGTTTTCGAAGAAGAAGAAGAAGACCAAAAAACCCGTGAAGCCTGGTGACAGACGCACGGACCTGCAAAAGCAGATTGACGCGCTGGAAGAATATAACCAGAAGGCACAGACTCCAGTCACACTCCAAGAATTTCTCAGTCACGTCCTTGAGGACGGAGATGATGGAGAAGACTCGTCGGATGAATCTGAAGATTACGTAGCAAGTTTCCATGTGATCTCTCACTCGTCAATAAACGATGAAGAAGCTCCTTACACAGAGAAACTAGGGGCAGGTCCTGAGCCGGAACTTCTAGGGCCATCAGAAGAAATGATTGATGCATTCCTGGATGAAGCTCTTCTGAAAAGCAAAGCCGATCGAGAGCGTGAGATGGCTATATTCGAAAAAGCCAAACGCTGGCAACTGGACAAAAGGGTTGAAACACCCCCGCCAGATCAAAGTACATCCGCCGCAAATAAAAGCAGCTTCAAGATGAGAAAGAGGTTTGCCAAAGCCATATCGATGGGAATGAAGCTGCCACCCTCCGAAGGGAACGCTCTTGGTGAAGCGGAAATACATCCTAACTACTGCTTATATCATCGAAAGATTATGCACCCCACCGAAGAGTGCAACGCTTTTAAAAGATGGTGGCAGGGATATGTTGCTCACCGGCAACATTTCAAGCGGATGAAACGCAAAACTCGTCGGGAGCAAAGAAATATGACCGAGGAGCATAAAAGAACTACCGGCAACTGTCACATGGTCGACGCTGTGGGATCACAAGTTCTTACCTTCGGGAGTGACTCTGACGAAGAAATGACTCTTGGCCCTCTCTTTAAAGAATCCATCTCAGGAAAAGAGGAAGAACCGAAGACCTGTGAAAATATTCAGCTGCGCAATCGTACGCTGCCCGAAAAGAATCTTGGGCCCGCGAATAGAAAAGATAAGGAAAAGGAAAAAGTCCCTGAGGATATCATCCTTGATGACCAAGCCGTCGAAGAACTGGCAGCCAAGGACCCGCCAAAGAAAAGTAAGGTGGACTACAACGTTCTGGCACACTTGAGAAAGCTACCTTCGCAGCTCAGCATTCTCGACGCCCTTCTGCTATCAAAAAAAGCAAGAGATTCTTTGATCAAGGCGTTACAAGAACCTGTACAGTTCCAAGCTTTTCTCGCTGAAGAAAAGATGAAGGACGAACTGGAAGAAGTTCACACAGCGGATATCATCTTCGGCGATGAAGATCTCCTTCTTGGGACATGCGAGTATAACTGTCCCCTTTATATCTCCGGATACTGTCATGATATCAAGATAGGCAAAATCCTGGTTGACAATGGGTCTTCCGTCAATCTCTTCAACGTGAGAGTGTTGAAGGAAATCTGCATGAGCGTTCAGCACCTCGCTCGTGATAAAATCACCATCTCCGGATTTGACTCCCAGTCATCACGGACACTTGGGTCTGTAATATTGACACTACGCTTTGGGTTGCTTGTCACGGACATTAAGTTTCATGTCATTGACGCCAAGACATGCTACAATGCTTTACTTGGCAGGCCTTGGTTACACGAGTACAACATTATCCCTTCTACGCAACATCAGTGTATGAAGTATTTCAAGAATGGTCTCAAGTATACCGTAACAGGAGAGCTGAACCCATTCTCCGTGAACGAAGTCCGAAAATACGAAGATGCGAAATACTTCTTACCAGATTTTGAGGACACGGAAAGATGTCACAGACCGAAGAACAAAGCCATCACTACTATCTCGGTCTTCGGGAGTGATACCGAGGAGGAGGAAGAGATAGTTTATTCAGGGCCGCCCCAATACAACAAGCCGGGACCGTCCATCCCTATGTTGATCTTCGGCAGCGACTCGGAAGATGAGGCCAACGCTATATTTTCCGCTCGGCCGTCAATACAAGCCTTCGCTGGCGATAATCAGAGTTTGCAAATTACCATGGTTCCACAAGAAAATTACAAAGATCTCGACGCACTTGAAACTTATAGTGTGCAGGAACTGCAAACGTTCTACGTCCTTCCCTGGCGAAGAGATGAAAAGGTGATCCTATTCTACCGATCCACGGAAACCAAAGTGGAGAAAGAAATTTGGCATGGTGCGGATTCTACACTTGACAGGCTTCAGCCCATCCGTCTGCCTAGATATTACATGGAAGGCTTGAAAAGGCTATTGAAGCACCAAGGGGTACCCTTCAGACAGACTACTCGACAAGCTCGATTCTACAACAGGATTTGGGACGTCCCCAGAACTCAGCGAAAGTTGCCCAACGGGAAAATGGAAACGGTCGGGTTTGGATATGTCCAATCCAAGAAACGGGAACGATTCCATGGTAGCCACGTCATACATGACTTCGATGAAGAAGGAGACGCTCTATTAGAAGATGATGACCCTAAACCAAAACGAGATCCTACCATCAAAATGCAGAGTTCGTCGTTCGAAGAACGGATGGACAAGCTAATAAGGGAAGCGAGTCAAAAGGTCCGGGATGACCATAACCGTGAAATGGCCATTTACGAGAAATCCAGGACGTAGCGCCTCCTTCAGCAAGCCCTGGAGAATGACAATACTCCCCGTCGCCAGCCTGTCATACAAAAGACCCGACGCGGAGGCAAAAATAAACCAAAGAACGGAAAAAACGTTCGACAGCAGCTAAGCGAGTCTGAGAAGCCACGCGAGCAAGAGTCGAGCAGCCGGGATCCGTCCTTTATAAAGAATATGGGTCGGGAATATTCTTTTCCTCAAGACAAGACAAAGAAGATATTCGATCTCGTCGTAAAGCATCAGATAATGACACTCCCGGAGTCCAAGTACCCCGAGCAAGCGAACGAGGTCTCCCACCCAGACTATTGCTCCTATCATCGAGCGATAAGATATCCTCTCAAAGATTGTTTCACCTTCAAGAACTGGGCCGAAGACCAATATCAGCAAGGCAGGTTCGCTCTATCTAGCAGTTGGAGGGTAACCCCGCCGCAGAAGCATGAACCGAAAACCGTGAGAGTAGAACCAGATCAATATCGCTCTTGGAAACGATCTCGTACCTGTCACGTGATAACGCTATCGGAAGAAGAGCCCGAGAATATGGATGACCTCCCCTGGTGCTTCGAAAACAATGATGACGAGGTAATCTCAGAGTTTCCACCGGCGCCAAAAGAGCTGGAAGATGGAATACATACTACTGCAGATAATCTCAAGAAAATTGATTTGGGGACGGCAAGTGACCCGCGGCCGACATTCGTCAGTGAGCTGTTGTCTGAAGAAAGTGTAGCTACACTTAAGGACGTGCTCATGCAGCATAGAGACTGCTTCGCATGGAACTATTCAGAGATGCCGGGACTCGATCTAGAGATTGCTGTCCACAAATTGGCGATTTCTCCAGACGTCAAACCGATCAAATAAGCGCCAAGAAGAATGCGGCTCGAGCTTGAAATAAGCATCAACGCCGAGGTCAAGAAGCTAATCGACTCCGGCTTCATCCAAGAGGTTCAGTACCCCGACTGGATCGCCAACATTGTTCCAGTAATGAAGAAAAATGGCACGATGCGCATATGTGTGGACTTTCGGGATCTCAATAAAGCCTGCCCGAAGGACGACTTCCCAGTACTGGTCACCGAGCTGATGATAGATAACACATCCACTCATGAAGTCTTCTCCTTCATGGACGGCTCATCAGGATACAATCAGATAAAGATGTATCCTGAGGACCAGAAGCATACTGCTTTTCGGACCCCTTTGGGCATATTTTGCTACAAGGTGATGCCTTTCGGTCTAAAGAACGCCGGTGCCACCTATCAGAGGGCCATGACGAAGATCTTCGATGACCTCATACATGCAATCGTCGAATGCTATATCGACGACCTCGTAATTAAAAGCAAATCATACGAGGAACATTTAGAGCATCTGAAGATCGTGTTTCAGGGCCTTTGGAAATAAAACTTGAAGATGAACCCTCTCAAATGCGCGTTCGGAGTTTCCTCGGGTAAGTTCCTGGGATTCGTCGTCCGACACCGAAGCATCAAAATAGACCCGTCGAAGATCAAGGCGATCATGGAAATGCCTCCGCTAAGGACTCTCAAGCAACTGCGGTCTCTCCAAGGAAAGCTCGCGTATATCCTGTGATTTATAGCCAATCTCTCCGGCAAGTGCCGCCCTTACAGTCACTTGATGAAGAAGGGAACTCCGTTCGTCTGGGATCGCAAATGCCAAGGTGCACTGGACGAAATTAAGCAATACCTACAGAATCCGCCGGTGCTAGCCGCTCCCGTTAAAGGAAAACCTCTCGTCCTGTACACAATAGCCCTAGAAGGTTCTCTTGGCGCATTATGGGCACAAGAGAACGACCAAGGAAAGAAGAGAGCCATTTATTATCTGAGTCGAGTTCTACTGGGGGCAGAAAGCAATTATTCTCCCATCGAAAAACACTGCCTGGCGTTGATCTTCGCGATAACGAAGCTCAGACACTATGTATTGGCACATGAGGTCCATCTCGTATCAAAGGTAGATCCTCTCAAATACTTAATGTCGAAGGCCAAATTAACAGGGCGGCTCGCTAAATGGGCCCTGCTCTTGATGGAATTCTCGATAACTTATCGGCCTCTTAAGACAGTGAAAGGCCAGGCCATCGCCGACTTCCTCGCCGAGCATCCAATACCTTCCGAATCTCCCTTGAACTGCGAATTGCCGGACGAACACGCGTTTGACATGATCGTCGGTGAGAGAAGAGAGAATGATACCCGGTGGGAACTTTATTTCGATGGAGCGTCTTCCATGAAGCAGCGCAAACAAAGCACCCCCATAATCAAATCTGGGGTAGGCCTCATCTTCGTGACTCCACAAGGAAGGATAATGCGCTTTGCCTTCTCCTTAACAGAGCTGAGGACGAATAATGAAGACGAATACGAAGCTTTGATAGCAGGTCTTGAGATCGCTATCGACATGGGAATTGAAAACCTCCTCGTATACGGAGACTCCCAGCAAGTCGTTAGTCAAGTAAACGGCAACTATCAAACGTGCAAACCAGAGTTAGTGAAATATGGCGAGAAAGTGCAGCAACTGCTGACTCAAATTCCTTCCTACGCCCTGGAAAGCATACTGCGTACGGAAAATAGCAAGGCAGATGCATGGTGAAAGATCTTTTAGGCCAATAAACGGTCGCTTCCTAAAGAAATACTACGCCTAACGAGTCACGGCCTAGGTCAACGATAGATGACGACGCCTATGTCCGCTCGCTATTTTCCTAAGCCCAAACTCTATAAGTAGTAGCCGGTTTATGGACCACTATGTCTTAAAACTGGCGTTGGACCGAAACGTCCTTAAACTAACGATGGACCACTATGTCCTAAAACTGGCGTCGGACCGAAACGTCTTTAAACTAACGATGGACCACTATGTCCTAAAACCAGCTGTTGACCGAGACGTCGATAAACTACCGTGGACTGCAGCATCCCAAGGCTGACACAAAAAAAAATAAAAAGAATAAAAAGAAAGAAAGAAAACGGTATGTCCATAAGCAAAATGGGCACGGGTGAAGATCCGGAAAGGCTCCGTGAGGAAAAACAGCAGGGCTACCGGCGAATTTTTGTGAAAACCCGAAATGACGCGACCTCGTTAAAAGACACTTGCAAGGCCCTCTCGACCTTATGAGGAGAAACCACCTGCGTGAGATCCTTACAACTCAAAGTGAGAAACACACTTAGGGATCCCCACGATTCCTAAGGAGAAATTACACTTACGAGATCCTCACGACTCGTAAGGAGAACCCTCTTATGAGACCCTCACGGCTCATAAGATTCAAAAGTCTTAAGCTACAGGGATCTGAACCTGTTCTTAAGCGGCCACCACAACCTCCAATGCTGCCCTACAAGCGGCTCAATATTGACCCTTGTATACAATTGTTCATATCATAATTTTGCATTATTATATTCCCCATTCTTATTCTTTCTACAAATAAACAGGTGCTTTTGACCCATGTCTGCTACATAGTTGTAGGTTACAGGTTCTCGGAATAAAAACAGTGAAAAAGATATTAAAAAAAAACGATACAAAAGTGAGATTACGACCAAAAAATGGAAGAATCTTGATCAAGCCTACAGTTGAAGAATAAACGAAGATCAGTGAACAAGTTCACAAAGTACAAAGGCAGCGCAAGGTTCAAGACTTCGTCACGAAGCAAGCGGTAAAAGTCCACGACTATATTCACTGTGGAAATCTAGAAGAACTCTAGAAGCCAATCTGAGAAAACAACTGAATAAAATAACACGAAAAATGCAACAGAACAATACCTGAGAAGAAGAGCCCATAATACCTATATATGGCCGCGGATCCGCGGCCAAACATGGGTCTTGGCTGCGGTTCCGCGGCCATATGGAGCCCGGGTCGGCGCGAACAGCGACGATTAATAGCATGCGTTGACTAGTCTTCTGTAGGGTATATTTGTAATTACAGACGTGAGTCGATTGTAACCCTAGGGTTTCTATCCTCTATAAATAGAAAGCCTAAAACCTTTTTTAGGTTATGCCTCTTCTTGTGCTTCATTTCATCTATCAAAATTCAGATCTGTAAATTTCTGTAAAGAAGAAAGAGAGCATCAAATAAAAATTAGGAATAAGTTTTTTATTCTTGCCCTAGTTAATTTTATTATCCGCTCTAGTATAATTTTTTATTCTTACCCTAGTTTAGATTTAATTCTCTGCCCTAGTTAATTAATTTAGAAATGTTTTTCAATTCCCTAATGAGTGAGTAGTCTCCTCGCTTGTTAGGGTTAGATTTGGGGAAGGCTTGAGAGATGAAGATCTCTCACCCCTTTCTTGCTCATCACACGTTTTTACAGGACTCCATGCATACATGCACACACCGCTCCCTACCCTACCCTATCCCACGAGGTAGTGGTGATACCGTAGTATAAACGACCGGTTGCGCGTGTCTTCCATGGAGGTTAGGGTAAGGATTAAGAAAGGAAGGACAAGAACCTAGAGGAAGAAACATCGTTTCTTCCCGATGGTACTAATCCACTTTATTAATAATTACCATAACACCTCATAGATCTTAAATAGGGCATAGAAAGCGGTGAGGAATATTGACTTTCCAAACCTAACCTAAACCTAACCCTAGCAAGATTTAGATCAGTTTAGTTTTTAGATTTAATCAATCCATTCACACCGTTTGGAATTAACTTGTTAGAACGATTAGAGAATACACAAAATCCCTGTGGACCGACCCGTACTCACCGGCTAGCTACCAAGCGACGCCGTTTTTAATTGCGGTTATAAACAATATTCTTTGATCAAATCAAATGGCGCCGTT
Organism: Agapanthus africanus; assembly: GCA_030015575.1. Classification (NCBI taxonomy): domain Eukaryota; kingdom Viridiplantae; phylum Streptophyta; class Magnoliopsida; order Asparagales; family Amaryllidaceae; genus Agapanthus; species Agapanthus africanus. The sequence goes on from JASDDO010000001.1 coordinate 25,148,416, forward strand.
GTCGGGGATCGAACTCGGGTCACCCGCGTGACAGGCAGTTATAAACAATATTCTTTCATCTTTTAAAAAGCGCATACGCACGTAAAATCTTTCAATCAAATGGCGCCGTTGCCGGAGATGGCGTGTTATTTTCTTTTTGCAATTTCGGGTTAATATAAAATTGAAAAATCATAAAAACTGAAAAATAAAAAATATATATAAAAATTGTCATCTTATTATTTTGTGAAGGGTATTTTTGTTTGAATTTTGCAGGACCGACGGACAAATTCAGATCTGGAAAAATCCAGAGAGTGAAACAGAAAACGGAAGATCTAAAAAACAGAGGAAAATAAAAACAGAGGAGCAGAAAGATTTTTGGGAACCGAACCACATAGCCAACAGCGGATCAGCGGCAAGAACCCCCATTTGGCAGCGGATCAGCGGCAGAAAGCTGACGTCAACAAGAAAAATTCCCACTGTAAGTTTCCTCTTCTTCTCTGAAACCCTAATATCTCCTCTGAAAAATTTTCCTGCAGGATTCTTTGCGCTAAAAAATCTCTCCCCCTTCCAATAATTGATCTTGTGCAGGATTCTTCGCACTGCGCTAAAAATTGTTTGCAAGTGATTGTGTTTACTGCTTTGCATATTTAAATTGACTTTAAGGGGCTTTTACACCAATCAGATTGGGTGGGGATTTCATTACCCTTCCCAGGACCCCAGAAATCACATAAAGCATATTGCATTGATCATCAATTAATTAAAAAAGATTAGACTCGGCCCTAAGAACTTCGCGCTCAATAGGACAGATGAATAGTTGTAGGCATCGACCGTTGATCCTAACCTGACTTTGTGGTTTCTAGGCAAGTGTGTCTAAGGCGAGTGGTTACTTAATTAGGCCCACTACTTACGTAGTGGAGAACCTCCCACTTACCTGGCACTTACCTAGCCACAATTGGCGGTGAAGAGGCGATTTGAGGTCCTACTTCTTGCCCTTTGGAACAGTTAGGAGCTGTCTAGCTGACCTAGGTGACCCTAGATCTAGGCCTGATTGTGCATTTGTGGTTGATTGAACGTGTGTCTAATCCTTTTATTGAAAATATTTTTGCAAAAAGCTCCACACACAAAAAAAAACACAAAAAGAAAAAAGGAAAAAAATTTTAGTCGCTAAAAAATCCGTGCACCCCACATTCTTTTTTTCTTATACTTTCTTACATCATGGGTACCCCACCTCCCAAAACTCTTGCCGAACTTTGGTATCCTGAACCAAACTTTGCTTCATACATGAATTGTTTTGGTCGAATTACGGACGACCCCTCCATGCCCAAAATTTCTTTGAAAGATCGAATAGAAGCGTCTAGGAGAAACAGTTCGACTCCACAATCCACTTTGTATCAACCATTTCAACCTTCACCACCTTCTTACGTTGATACCCCATTTTTGAGTCCTGTTGTAACTCCGAAACCCATGTCTATCGCTGAACATATTGAAAAATCTCGTAACCGATCTTTCACTCCTTTCAACACTTCCAGTTTTTGGGATCAACAAGTCCATTCACCTTTTTATCCAAATGTTGATCCTACTCATGTCCAACCATTCAATTCCTACCAGTCCTACCCGACTTTCACACCTTCTATAGACATTGCTTCTACACAACCATTTAGGAGTTTCCAAAATCCAAACAATTTTGAATCTTTTACTGAAACCCCTTCACAACCTATGTCTAGTCTGGAACAGTCGTTGGAAGCTTATATGGTAGCGACAAACCAAATGATGAGGAATGTGGATGCGTCCATGGCCGCCCTTATGCAACCTAGTGAACCGATAGCTAGTTTCCAACTAGCTACAAAGATTCCAATATATGATGCGGCAGTTGGACAGATCGAGAATTTGAGTGGAGAGAGTGAGCTATACACCCTTCCAAATCAAACATACCCATCACAAATTGAATCCCACAACTCCGGTTTTGAATGTCTAGCAAGTGTCCCAAATGATTCACCAGTTGAAAATAAAACGTGTAATGAGTTGTGTGACTTTGTAGTGATTGATTTGCCAGATTGTGAAGAGTCCCTTTCGAGTGAAACCGCCACCAATCCTTTTGACCTCTACACCTCCAATCTAGAACCTGACTTGATAAATATCCATGTTTTTGATGAGGTGTCCGAAAAAATTGATTTTCACTTGATTGAGGATATTGACACCGGGAATATTTTGGATGATGAACCTGTAAATTTAACTGAAATTTTATCTCCAATTCATCATTCCGAGTCATTAAATGTTTCTCCCGAACTTCATATGCGTCTTGATTTTGATGATAATTGCATGGATGAGATAACTTTTGAGGAGAATTATGAGGATAGTATTGAGGAAAGTATTGAAGATAGTATTGAGGATGAACCATTTTTGTTTGATGTGTCGGATTTTCCAATTCATCCTCATGAACCTTTAACTGTTATACTTCCTAAATCACCCTCCCTCTCTTCCGTCGTTCCGACCACGCAAAAGATCACGCTTGAAGACTGTGGGCTTGAAAAATTTTTGTTTGATCACAACAGTTTTGACGCCACTAGTGCGTACCTCTTTGAATCTGACACAGTTCTCACAGACGATAATGATTACGAGTGTTTCACTTTTTCGGACGATTTTGAAGACTCACCGCCCGAGTTTGAGTCCTTTAAATTTTCAGATGAGTTAGTTGAACCATCAGACTCGGTTGCTTACAATCATTTCGAACCATTGATGGAATCCTTCAAGTTCGAGACAGATTACTTAGGTGAGAATAAGACTATCCCTAAATCACTCCCTTTCGTCCTTCCTATCGTTTCGATCACGCAAGAATCCGTCGCGTTTCCATTTTCAATGGATGGTTTACCAAGTTCAAAGTACCCATGTTTTCTCGCGAATCTTGAGGGATTTGACCCCATTTCTCGACGGGTTGATAGATTAGCACAATCGCTTTTAATACATCGGTCATCACAGATTGCGCTAATTTATTCACTCGATTTACACCCTCAAGTTCGTATTACATTTCTTTCTCTCTTCCGCCATTCTTCTCCGAATATACCGAGACCATATTCCACTCTTCTTCCCATACGGTCTCATGTGCTTCTCAACTCCTTTCTCTACACTCCATTCTTCCACCAATCCTACCATTATGACGATAGAATTTTTGAATGGTTGGTGCTAACCTTTGGTCTGTGTAAGGCCTTGTATAGTTTGATTTTTCTCCTCCCTAACTCTGAACTTTAACGCTTAAGACAGTGGAAACACTATCTCACTTAAGTTTGGGGGGAACCTTTTTGTATATATATATATTTTTTAATTCTTTTTAAAAAAAACCCATAAAAATTATAAATTTTTTATAAAAAAACTATAAATAAATAAACAGGGGAGTGCCGACATTTTGACACTCTTGGTATAGCCTGACAGTGAGGACACTGTCAAGTTTAAGTTTGGGGGTATGCTCGGTAAGCCTTCTTCATTCGCATTCATGTGTACATTTTTGCATTTGCATACTTATTTTAAAAACCCATAAAAATTGAAAATTTTCAAAAAATTATAAAAATTGAAAAGTTCAATTTTGGCCATATTTGACTTAAGTTTAACAAAAAGGTTAACTAGCTAGGAATAACTAGATCCTAGACTTAGTAAATTAAAAACCCTAAAAATAATCTTTCTTAAAATTTAACGGTAGAAAGTATATGTCTTTCTAGTTTATTTAGAAATAGGCAAATTTCGAGTTGACTTCTTGGGCTAAGTCAAAATAAAGGAAGAGTATTGATATTTTTATTAAAATATAAGTTTGAAAAATAATTCCTAAGCTTAAGTCTAAATTCTGAAAATATATACCCAACAAATTGCATAAATACGAATCTTGAAACTTGGAATAGTAGAAGAGACCTTGAAATGCTCTTGTCTAAAGTCCTTAGTACGAAGAAAAATAAAAAAAAATATACAAGTGTGAATAAAGAAAAAAATGAACACTGGTTTTTGTAATTACTTAAACTTGCAAAAATAGAAAAAAATATTTAGCGGGGGTGCTTCATCACCTAGTACCTTAGACCAACTGGTTTGGGAGTCACTGCTAAAGCCTTAGGTGTTACAAGACTAGAAATTACGCTTTAATGTGCAAACAGATTTTGTAATCGGTCGTTGGTATCTCAAGAAGTATTAACGGTCGCATGAAGAATGTGTGAGCGATTTCATCTAAAAATTCACCAACTAAAAGTGCTTTGGACGATAGACAAGAGTATAATAGCTTGATTTGAATTTCCAAGTGTAGGGGTGATATACATACACACGTGGGGGTATGTGATTGGGGTTTAGATAAGAGATAAGAATGAAGAATAGGACTTATATCTTTAATAGAAATGATAAAAATTCCTAAGTTGAGATGGAACCCTAGAAGGAAAACTCAAAAGATGCTAAAAGCTAAGTAAATCTACAAAACATATATAATCTTAAGTTAAATGATAAGAAAGCGTGAAAAATATGGATGGATAATTTATGAGTTGAAGATAATAGAGTTTCTTGCTAGAAAACCTAATTGGAGAATAAAATTCGATAAGCCAAATTGAAAGGATTTTGTGGGTAGTATCCGCTGAAAACCCTCAGGAGACAACACTCCTCCTACTAGGGACACCTAGAGGTTTAACGGCTTGTTGCACGAGCTCAGTGCAATCGCGTTTCCCTGCGAAAGTGAGGTTAGGATTTTGTTGAGAATAAAACTAAGTTTGCTCGAGGATGAGCAAAAGATAAGTTTGGGGGTATTTGTTCATATCATAATTCTACATTATTATATTCCCCATTCTTATTCTTTCTACAAATAAACAGGTGCTTTTGACCCATGTCTGCTACATAGTTGCAGGTTACAGGTTCTCGGAATAAAAACAGTGAAAAAGATTTAAAAAAACGATACAAAAGTGAGACTAGGACAAACAAATGGAAAAATCTTGATCAAGCCTACAGTTGAAGAATAAACGAAGATCAGTGAACAAGTTCACAAAGTACAAAGGCAGCGCAAGGTTCAAGACTTCGTCACGAAGCAAGCGGTAAAAGTCCACGGCTATATTCACTGTGGAAATCTGGAAGAACTCTAGAAGCCAATCTGAGAAAACAACTGAAGAAAATAACAGGAAAAATGCAACGGAACAATACCTGAGAAGAAGAGCCCATAATCCCTATATATGGCCGCGGATCCGCGGCCAAACATGGGTCTTGGCCGCGGTTCCGCGGCCATGTAGAGCCCGGGTCGGCGCGAACTTCGACGATTGATGGCGTGCGTTGACTAGTCTTCTGTAGGGTATATTTGTAATTGCAGACGTGAGTCGATTGTAACTCTAGGGTTTCTATGCTCTATAAATAGAAACCCTAAAACCTTTTTTAGGTTATGCCTCTTCTTGTGCCTCATTTCATCTATCTAAATTCAGATCTGTAAATTTCTGTAAAGAAAGAAGAGAGCATCAAATAAAAATTAGGAGTAAGTTTTTTATTCTTGCTCTAGTTAATTTTATTATCTGCCCTAGTATAATTTTCTATTCTTGCCCTAGTTTAGATTTAATTCTCTGCCCTAGTTAATTAATTTAGAAATGATTTTAAATTCCCTAATGAGTGAGTAGTCTCCTCGCTTTTTAGGGTTAGATTTGGGGAAGGCTTGAGAGATGAAGATCTCCCACCCCTTTCTTGCCCATCACACGTTTTTACAGGACTCCATGCATACATGCACACACCGCTCCCTGCCGCACCCTATCCCACGAGGTAGCGGTGATACCGTAGTATAAACGACCAGTTGCGCGTGTCTTCCATGGAGGTTAGGGTAAGGATTAAGAAAGAAAGGACAAGAACCTTGAGGAAGAAACATCGTTTCTTCCCGATGGTACTAATCCACTTTATTAATAATTACCATAACACCTCATAGATCTTAAATAGGGTATAGAAAGCGGTGAGGAATATTGACTTTCCAAATCTAACCTAAACCTAACCCTAGCGAGATTTAGATCATTTAGTTTTTAGATTTAATCAATCCATTCACACCGTTTGGAATTAACTCGTTAGAACGATTAGAGAATACACAAAATCCCTGTGGACCGATCCGTACTCACCGGCTAACTATCAAGCGACGCCGTTCTTGATTGCGGTTATAAACAATATTCTTTGATCAAATCAACAATCCACGGGCGTGAATAAACACTTCCCTAACAAAGTCCTATCCGTGACTAGAGATATGTCTACACGGTAAACAGCCCTTGTAAGTCCTCTCGACTTATAAGGAGAAAGCGCTCTTGTAAGATCCTTACGACTTATAAGAGACCATACACTTAGGAATCCTCATGATCCCTAAGGAGAAAACGTCCCTACGAGATCCTCACGACTCATAGGGAGAAATACCTTTTTGAGACCCTTACGGCTCATGAAGTCAAAAGCCTTAGTCGACGGGATCTTAACCCTGTTTACTAAGCCACCTTTGTTCGTCATCGACAGAGGCAAATGATGATTCGCTCCTGGCAGTATCCCAGTTGTAGCGGTGCTGATACCAAAATCGGTGTCTAATTCCAAGCTCGCAGCAAAAAGCTAGCGAGCCATACATGCATACGAAATAGCCAAAATGATGGGGCAACTTGCAACAAAAGCAGCAAGTAAAAATATATGCATGCAAAATAGCCGAAATGATCGGGCAACTCGCAATAAAAAGCAGCGAGTAAAAATAAAACAAATAGCCAAAATGATTGGGCACCGCGAAAAATAGCCGAAATGATTGGGCAATCGCGATTTTCGCGATATAAAAGCTGAAATGTTAGAGCATCGTGGAAAGAAATAAAATTTTTTTTGAAAGAATGAAATTTTTTCCCTACAGGTGATATCACACAGATCCCTGCATACAATCCAGGGGCACAAACAAAGAGAGAATCACACCTTCCCTCCCCAGGCTCCATCAGAAGAAGAAGCCAATTCTCAACGGTTCACAGACAGCCTGGAGATCATCTCAACATGCGTCTCATTACAACAGACGCAACATCAAGCAAAGAGAAACCGCGGCAATTCCCAGTTCCATGACTCGGCGGTGCACAGATGACCGAGAGTCAAACCCCAACTCTGTGAAATGCGGATAAAGTCAACCCTTCCTGGTCACGTGGAACGCGGCTTATGTCAATCCTGACCCCGTGGGAAATGTCCAGAGTGGATCCTGGTCCTCGCAGAACACGGCTATGACCCCGTGGGAAGCATCCAAAGCGGAGCCTGGTCCTCGCAGAATACGGCCATGACCCCGTGGAAAGCATCCAGAGCAAAATTCCTGGTTACGTGGAACGCGACTTATGTCAATCCTGACCCCGTGGGAAATGTCCAGAGCAGGTCCTGGTCCTCGCAGAATACGGCTATGACCCCGTGGGAAGCATCCAGAGCGGAGCCTGGTCCTCGCAGAACACGGCTATGACCCCGTGGGAAGCATCCAGAGCAAAATTCCTGGTCATGTGGAACGCGGTTTATGTCAATCTTGACCCCGTGAGACGTCTAGAGCGGAGCCTGATCCTCGCAGAACACGGCTATGACCCCGTGGGAAGCATCCAGAGCAAAATTCCTGGTCACGTGGAACGCAGCTTATGTCAATCCTGACCCCGTGGGAAACGTCCAGAGCAGAGCCTGGTCCTCGCAGAGCACGGCTATGACCCCGTGGGAAGCATCCAGAGCAAAATTCCTGGTCACGTGAAACGCGGCTTATGTCAATCATGACCCCGTGGGAAACGTCCAGAGCGGATCCTGGTCCTTGCAGAACACGGCTATGACCCCGTGGGAAGCATCTAGAGCGGAGCCCGGTCCTCGCAGAACATGGTTATGACCCCATGGGAAGCATCCAGAGCAAAATTCCTGGTCACGTTGAACGCGGCTTATGTCAATCCTGACCCCGTGGGAAACGTCCAGAGCGGATCCTGTTCCTCGCAGAACACGGCTATGACACCGTGGGAAGCATCCAGAGCAGAACCTGGTCTTCGCAGAACACGGCTATAATCCCGTGGGAAGCATCCAGAGCAAATTCCTGGTCACGTGGAATGCGGCTTATGTCAATCCTGACCCCGTAGGAAACGTCCATAGCGGAGTCTGGTCCTCGCAGAACACGGTTATGACCCCGTAGGAAGCATCCAGAGCAAATTCTGGTCCCGTGGAACACGGCTAAAGTCAATCTTGACCCCGTGGGAAATGCCCAGAGCAACTCCTGACTCCGTGAAATGCGGATAATGGCAACATCATCAATCACTTACGGGTTCTCTCGACCCGTAAGGAAGAAAACTCTCTTGTAAGATCCTTGCGACCTACAAGAGAAAACGCACTTAGGAATCCTTACGATTCCTAAGGAGAAAATACACCCACGAGATCCTCTCGACTCGCAGGGAGAAAAGTCTTTATGAGACCCTCACGGCTCATAAAGTTGAAAAGCCTTAGGCAGCAGATCTTAACCTGTTTCCTAAGCCGTCGCTACCTCTCAAAGAGTTCAAGACGGAATGATTCTATCATCTGCAGGCTATGCTTACTAAAGTGACATGCTAATAACAAAGAAAAGAAGAAAGCAAAGAGATGACACAAGACATTATGAAAGAAATGTATCTTTTATTCATAAATTCAATTGGGTACAAAATACATCTTATGAAAGAATAAAAAAAATGGATACATTTTATTCGAAATTACAAATGGTACAAAAACAATTATTGAGAGGGAAGCGCTTTCAATAAACCAATCAGCCACTCGCGCACTTCCCTCAGCCCCTTGTCTTGGTCAGCTGCCGCGGCCAACTCTGCTTCGACTTGGGCTCGTTGCTGCAGGTGGGACGAAAGTTACTCTTCGACGGCCCGCTGAGCTGCCCCACGATTCTGTGCATCCCGCTCGATGAGGTCGAGCTTCTGCCTCAGCGTTAGCCCGTCGGAAATACATCGTAGAAGGCTCTCAAAGATAGTCTTCAACTGCACAGCATTGGCATCAACCTGAGCATGCAGTCGAGCAGAGTCGCTCGAAATCTCTTCACACTCCTTACGCTTTAAGGACGCTTCTCGTTCAAGATGGCGGAAGTAGGGAGTGCTCTGCTCAACCCACGCAGCCCGTTGAGAGTTCACAGCCAGGATCTCAGGAGCAGGATATCCGAATTCGAGCTCATACAGACAGGCCTCAATTTCCCTGCAGTGATTAACCCAAAACTCAATGACGCCCTCACTATGAAAGTTCACGAGCGTCGCCAGCATAGGATTAACCATCGCGGCAAAATCTGCAGCGAATGTGGGAGCCTCCACGTCAAGCTCCTCGATGTAGTCGCTCAACATGCACAGACTATTCACAGCGCCTTTGGAAGATGAACGTCAAGAAAAGGGGCCTGCTGGCATTACGACTCGAGATTCGAACGGAGCTGAAGTCGGTATCACCGCTGCAAAACAAATCACAGTCAAATGACGGTTCAAGAAATAGAGGAGGTTCATGAACAATGGAGTTTACTATACCGGATGCAGCAGGTGGCAAGGCCGGGAGTACCAGTGGCGCAACTGTTCTTTCGTCTCCTCCTTCGATCTGTAGTGCTGCAATCAAAACAAAGAATAATTAGAAACGATTTGGCTGCCCGTAAAAGAAAAGGCATCAGCTGAAAGCTGTACTCACCAGCGCCACTAGATGAGGCAATCTCTGACTGGAAAGAGAAGTGTGGGTGTAGCACCTGATACAGGTGATCAAAAAGGACTCCTGCGAGGATGTAATAATGCAATGTCAGTACATAAAGTATACTGCCTACAATGAAACTAATGGGTCATAAATCCGCACCTTCCAGTATTTGAGATGGTACGAGAGAAGGTAGAGGAGCGGCCACTGCTAAAGCAGCAACTGGAGATGCTTCCACGGGTGGCACAACCCCAACGCTCATCACACCCGCATTAGAAATAAGAGAAACGCTGTCAAAAAGAAATTAAAGGGGATTGCAGAATAAAGGGGAAAACGATGACCCAAAATCTATCTTGTGAGTCGCTGATTCGTATGTCAAAGAATATTTTATAACCGCAATCAAGAACGGCGTCGCTTGGTAGCTAGCCGGTGAGTACGAGTCGGTCCACAGGGATTTTGTGAATTTCCTAATTGTTCTTACGAGTTAATTCCGATTGGTGTCGGATTGATTAAATTTAAAAACTAAATTAATCTAGATCTAAATCTTGCTAGGGTTAGGTTTAGGTTAGGGTTGGAAAGTCAATAAATCCCACCGCTGTCTATACCCAAATTAAGATCTATGAGGAGTTATGGTAATTATTAATAAAGAGAATTAGTACCATCGGGAAGAAACGGTGTTTCTTTCTCTAGGTTCTTGTCCTTCCTTTCTTAATCCTTACCCTAACCTCCATGGAAAACACGCTCACCCGGGCCTTTATACTACGGTATCACTGCTACCTCGTGGGATAGGGTGCCGTAGGGAGCGGTGTGTGCATGTATGCATGGAGTCCTATTAATTATATGTGATGGGCAAGAAAGGGGTGAGAGATCTTCATCTCTCAAGCCTTCCCCAAAGCTAAGCCTAACAAGCGAGGAGACTACTCGCTCATTAGGGAATTGAAAAACATCTCTAAACTATTTATCTAGGGCAAGGAATTAAAGATCTAACTAGACAGATAATAAATTTAACCTAGGGCAGAAAATAAATTAAGAACTAGGGCAAAAATTAAAACTACTTACAAATTGATACTCTCCAAAAGAAATCTGAATTTTATTAATGAAAGGAGGCATAAAAAGAGGCATAACCTAAAAAAGATTTTAGGGTTTTTATTTATAGAACATAGAAAACCCTAGGGCTACAATCGACGCACGTCTGCATTTATAATTTTACCCCTGAATAAGACCTAGTCAACGCGCCGCCTCACGTCCACAAAATTTCTGCGCCGACACGGGCTTCACATGGCCGCGGATCCGCGGCCAAAAAGAGGGCTTATGGGCTCAATTTTCTAGGTATTCTTCTGTTGCATTTTTACTTCTATTTTCTTCAGTTGTTTTCTCGGATTGGCTTCTAGATTTTTTCCAGATTTCCACAGTGAATATAGTCGTAGACTTTTACCGCTTGCTTCGTGACGAAGTCTTGAACCTTGCACTGCCTTTGTTCTTTGTGAAATCATCCATTGATCTTCGTTTAGTCTTCAAACTGTAGGCTTGATCAAGATTCTTCCATTTGTTGGTCGTAGTCTCACTTTTGTATCGTCTTTTTATCTTTTTCACTGTTTTTGTTCCGAGAACCTGTAACCTGCAACTATGTAGCAGACATGGGTCAAAAGCACCTGTTTATTTGTAAACTGAATAAGAATGGGGAATAAAATAATGCAAAATTATGGTATGAACAGTCGCCGGTCGAGACCGCGACAAGAGTGTCACTGGATGCGGCGAATGCTCCACCCTCCTCCATCAGAACGGTCTCGCCACCCGTAGCCTCATCTCCCGATTCCACGAGAATCGTCATGACACTCGCAGCGCCCGGCAACGGCAAGGAGCCGCAAAGGGAAAGAGCGACGATTGGAGCAGTGCCCGACTCTTGAGAAAGAGTGGCTACCTCGGGCTCGGCGATTGTAGCCATCTCACCTACCGCTACCTCGAGTTCGGTGATTATGGCTATCTCACCTGCCGCTACCTCGAACTCGTCGATCGTGGCTGTCTCACCTACCGCTACCCCAGGCTCGGTGGTTGCCGCCATTTCTTCGGCAAGACTCGGCCCTACAGGATAGGATATATGAGAACCTGAAAATTAAAGTTTTGACAAAAGAACCCAATATCACGTTACCTTGGGTCAGTTTTTCGACTGCTTCCCGAGTTGCACGTGTTGCCTGTCTGTAGGCGGTAGACAAGGCAGCCGAAGTATCCTCTGAAGGAGTAGGGGTAGGAGTAACAGCGCTTGAACCCGCACTCACATCCAAGGCAGCGGTATGCTCCCTTGCCGCGCGCATCCTATGCTTCCTCTCCGCCCGGGCCGTGAGGGCAGATCTTCTAAAGACCTCCTTCAACACGACATCATCGTCCGCGCCAATAGTTACCTCTGGAGCCATTATGGCATCCATCATCGGTTGCTTAAGTGAAGCTTATTTTGGCAATACCGGCGGAACTGAGATAGCCGACCCGGGAAGCGTCTCCGCACCGCCCTGTGAAGTCGGTGCCATGCTTGGAATAACCTGAGTAGAGGTAGTTCCTGTGATAAGAAGAAAAGGAGGGTTCAAATTACCCATAAGAAACGGGAGCGGAGACACGGTGAACCGAAATGTACTGATGCCTAAGGATACTCGAAGTCTTTCCTCTTCCTCAAAAGTCTTGAGAGAAGCTACGAGAGCTTCTTCGGTGGAAATGCCTGTTAAAGAAGGAAAAGTGTCCGTCAAAACATGATGATAGAAATATGATGCAATGACGAAAGATACAGCTGATGGTTACCTGATCGCGCGAGGATAGCCAGTCCCGCTTCGTGGCTTGCCAATTGCTCAGAAGCTGCAATGGCAGCCGCCAGATCAGTATCATCTGGCGGCATGAATAGACCCTCGTTTGTCCCATACTCGCTCAGGCCCTCGCCATAAGGAGCGTGAGGCTCCTGGCCGAGTACAACGTCAACAGAAAGGATCGAGTTTTTCTTCCTCTTCTTCGAGCGAGCTCCGGTCGCAGCTAGGACAAGCTTACACTTGCTAGGCACTTTGGGGCTACGAGTCCCGATGTTTGAACCCACGCCAGAATCGGGGGAGGCTACAGTCACCTTTTCTATAGGAGCCCGGGGTATCGGTAGCTCGGGCCTGTCATGCAGAACTTCGATCACGGCAGCTTCTCTTAAAGGAGGCGGGACAATGGTCCGTCGCTTCAGAGGGACATTTTGATCACCAGCAGGGGGTGCACCTTTGCGATCGAGCAGCAGTCGCTTCTTCTCCCTGATAACGGTGCCCATTGAATGTTTGTACCAGGCCACATATACATTAAGGGCCTTCGGGACACACCTCGGTTCGCTGATAAAGAAGTGAGACCCTGTGTTCAGACGCATAAAATGATGCAGCGCGCTCCGCATTCCCTCTTCGGTAGCAGCAGGTTCTGCTAAAAAGGCCTCAAGTGGGATGCCCTGATTGTAACTCAGCTGCTGGGCGAAACGATGCGGGTTGTATCTCATGAATAACGCCGCATCATTTTGCCTGAATATGAGAAAGCCCGTCCTGATAGAGTACAAATGAAGAATCCCCAGGGCTTTCAACACAGAGGCCCCGTCTTTAAAGATGTCTTGCAATGGCAGCACCGCTTTTGAAGTTTCCTGGCCGATGGTCAAGACTTTGTCTGTGAAAGACATACCATCTCCAACCGTGCGCGGATGAAGGAGCAAGCCCCTAGCTTCCCGCGGTGACAGACTCGCGATGGAGGAGTCAACCAGCCGCATTATCCGAGGGAACCTGCATCTGTCGTAAAAAGAAGGTCTTTTGTGGATACCGAAGACCCCAAGCACGTGCAGCTCCATCCATGAAGTGAAGTAATGCATTGGGAAGTTGGCAGGATGCACCCCTGGTTCAGTGGTATCCGCTGCTAAGCTGAGGCCGTGATATAGGTGGGCTAACCCGGCGATCCCGATGGCCACTTGTATTCCGGCAACCATGCGATGCACGGGGTAGAAGACAGAAGGCCTCATGTAACGAGGGTGCATAGGAAGCGCGAACCAGCTTAACCATAAACTGAGAAACCCAAGAAAGAACGCTTCCTCATCAATACCCGGAGCGGCGATTTCTGACAGGGGGACGATCGCGACGTCGGGAAGAAAGAAATACTTTTGATCGGCTTCCAGTATTGGCCGACGGTCCAAGCCAAAGCCGAAAGGATTATCAAGTTTAGCAAACTTTTCGCCTTGTCGCGACAAAATTTCTAGGCGAAGAAAACGGGCAATGAAGTCCGCAAAGCTGACCCCCCGGCCTCCGGATTCAAGAAAGAGGCTCTCATACATGTTCAACGCCTTTATCAGACTTGGAAACTGGTGCTGAATGGCGTTCTCTGGGGTAAGACCCATTAAAAACATATTCATCCGGAGGAAGCAACTCCTCGTAGTGCTCCCCCTAACTGGTAAACCAGAAACCTCGGCAAATTCTTCCAAGGAAATGGAGACCTCTCTATCCAATAGGAAGAAGGTATGGGTCGGAATGTTCCACTGCTCTAAGAATGCCTTGATCCACCATGTGGAAGGTGCAGAATACTGGAACAAGGAAGCGTAGATCGCAGGATATAAGCCAAGCCTCAGCAGCAGCGATTTCTTTGCCGATAAGATATTTCGGGCCCACTGCAAGTATTCGGCCGAATGACGGGGTGTTAGCTCGATGTTGTAGGGCTGTCCCAAGGGCGCGACTCGCCCTGACATATGCGCCGTCCTAGGGTGTCCAAAACCACTGGCGGCTGCATGGGTACTGCGGCAATAGAAGGCCGAAGGAGATCTTCTGAAGTCCAATTTACCTCTTCTACAGTATAATTGATCGGGGGTGCATCGGCATAAGGGATCGCAGAGATAGGCTCCGAAGGCGTCGCACAAGAAAAGCTTTGGCGACCTCTGATAATTTGATCATATCATCTACCCCATAGGTGAAGATTCTTGAATTCCGGGTCGTGGTCTCTGATCAGCGCAAGAACCTCTCGGTCTACAGGCGCCTCAGGAAATCTGCCTTGTGAGCGGGTGAACGGAAAAGAAGTGTCGAAAGACATGTCGCCTGCACAAAAAGAGACAAAAACCAACTGTCAGTGCTATAATTTAATTTAAATTCTGACGCTTGGTACTTTAGAATTTATACCACACTGCAATGAAGTGGAGAGGGACCAAAGGGGGCCCACAAAATCTAGATGACAATTCATCATTAATAAAACAACCTCATCATTTGATGAGGCTGTCATTAAATGAGGAAATCCTCAAGAAAATTCTCATTAAATGAGAGATCTCTCGGGCAGAGGAGTAAATCTCCCTTTGAGAGCAATGCTCTGTGACAGAGTGACACTTGTCAAACTCTGATCATGAAGGAATAAAAATTCCTCAAGAGCCTTGCTTTGAAAAAAATGATCCATCAGAAAAATTAAAATCATTTTTTTATGAATTAAAAATTCTGAGATCTTCAAGATCTATGATCAAACTCTAAGAGTTCTTTATGAGCAAAACTCTGTTCATGAGTTAAGAAACCCTGAAAGAATATCTCCTTAGATCTATGGGTTCAAGATAGCAAACCTCTGTTAATGAAACCCTAAAAAGGGTTTTCTTTAGATCAAAGATCTATGGAGAGCAAGGCTCTATTAATGGGTGAAACCCTAGATTCTTAAAATGATCTTTTAAAAAGATTTAATCTTTACCAAGATTTTAACAGAGTTTTGACGCTTGAAAGTTCTTAAGCAGAAGAGCCATGCTCTGAATAAAAATTCTCGAAAGAAGAAGATGAACAGAATCATCTAAAGGACCAAAGGTCCTATTTATAGTCATTGAAATGCCTTTTCAACTTCTGAGTTGATCCAAGGACGTAGATGCTGCCACGGCTACACTCATATGTGGGCCATGTGAGTGCAACAGTGGGGGGGCATTTGTTTCCCCTAATCAGAGAAAAACTCTGTCTGAAATTCAAATTTCGAAATTGAAGTAACGCTTCAGATGCAGCGCCAAGTGCGTTGCGCCCTAGGCAACGCACCATGTGTGCGCTAGCGCTAGGCGCGCTGCGCTCTAAGCAGCGCGCCACGTGTCAAACACGGGTGCGCTAGCGCAGGGTGCGCTAGCGCAGGGTGCGCTGCGCTCCGAGCAGCGCATCACGTGTAAGACACAGGTGCACTAGCGCTAAGAGCGCTGCGCTCTAAGCAGCGCACCACGTGCAAAGCACGGGTGCGTTAGCGCTGGAATTAAAAAACTCCCCACTGTTAGATCAAAAGATCTAATAATAATGATAAATCATTAATTAATCAGAATTAAATTCTGTTATGGAAAGATTTTCCAATCTTGTTAAAAACAAGAAGATTGCCTTCTGTAAAACAGAAGCCCTAGGATCAAAAATCCAATGATGGGGAAACATCCCCAAATCAATCAGAGAAAGATTTCTTTAACTGATCGAACTGATCAGCTTGCCCTATAAAAAGGCCCCAAGACTTCAACTCTTGCATAGAGAAATACCCCCATAAACTTTGAGAAACTCAAAGATAAAGAGCAACCTCTTGCAAGAAGATTTTTCTTCAAGGTAAAAATGATGATGATGAACACAGAGATGAAATCATCTCATGATTAAGAAAGAAGAATTCATTTCTTTAAACAGATCATAGATCTACAAGACAAAAAGTATTTCACAAAGAGATCAAAAGATCTAATCATAAAATAAAAGAAGAACATAATTCTTCTCACAGATCATGGATCTATAAAGGCAAGGTCTTTCATCAACATAAAAGATTGGAAATATCTCCTGCAAAAATAAGAACTGTTGTTCTTAGATCTTGAGACAAAGTCTCTTTTAAAAGAACATAAATTTGCTTTCCAGATCATAAAATTGATCAGATGCGCTTTGCGCTCTTGAAATGCGTCTTGTGCTCTTGAACTGTGCTTCTGCGCTCTCTGGATCGGCACTCAGCGCCAATTGCGCCACGTGTCAACCAAGTATACGCCATTTAACAACTTGCGCTTTGTGCTTCTGAAATAGAGCACTGCGCTCATGGGCCGGCGCTCAGCGCCAAGCGCACCACGTGTCACTCACGTGTGCGCCACTAAATTGAAAGCGCAATGCGCTCATAGATTAGCGCTCAGCGCTCATAAACTGGCATCATGCGCTCATCATCTAGCACCTAGCGCTGAGTGTGACATGTGTCCCTTACATGTGCGCTAATTGGCAGTAGCGCACTGCGCTTTTTGATTGGCGCAAAGCGCCTAGCGCACCACGTGTTGCGTTGACAGAACATAAATTGTTCTTTAAAAAGCCCAGAGCTCTGATGAATGCTCAGCATTCAATAAAAGACAAAAACATTGTTAAAAGGGCCAAGCCCAAATAAAGGCTCAACAGCCCAAAATAAAATATTAAACATTTATTGGACTTAGCCCAAGATTGGCCATAAGTTCTCAACTCATATTAATTGAGCCCATCTGCTCATGAATATTTCAACAGATTTTAGTCCCAAATTGGACTACAGATCTTTCAACCAACTCACACCGGTTCGAGGGTACATCTCTTTACTCCTCTGATATTTATCATTGTAATCCTTCAACGTCTTCAGAGAGGTGACGGGTCCCGACAACCAAACACTCTCCGGACTGTGGGGTCCTTAAGCCCATGAACTATGATGTCCTTAACCTTGACTGTGAGGTCTTTAAACTCACGGACTATGATGTCCTTAAGCTTAACTGTGAGGTCTTTAAACTCACGGACTATGATTTCCTTAACCTTGACTGTGAGGTCTTTAAACTCACGGACTATGACGTCCTTAACCTTGACTGTGAGGTCTTTAAACTCACGGACTATGACGTCCTTAACCTTGATTGTGAGGTCTTTAAACTCACGGACTATGATATCCTTAATCTTGACTGTGAGGTCTTTAAACTCACGGACTATGATATCCTTAACCTTGACCGTGGGGTCCTTAAACCCATGGACTATGATATCCTTAACCTCGACCGTGATGTCTTTAAACTAACATTGGACTGTGGGTTCCTTAAACCCATGGACTATGATGTCCTTAATCTCGACCGCGATGTCTTTAAACTCATGGACTATGATATCCTTAACCTTGGACCATAATGTCCTTAAACTAATCGACTGCAATATCCCTAAACTAAACAATGGAGCCCAAATGCTCTTTTGTTGGATCTAAACGATCCCGTTAAGTTGATCTTAGTCTAAAATTAGACTGACGTATCCTTAACAAACGTTTAAGTTGATCTTAGTCCCAAATGAGACTAACGTATCCTTAAACCCAACCCCCAAACCCAAATCTAAGAAGATACGGATTTGGACTAATCCACGACTTACGGGCGACAATATAAATTAGTCTCCGTATACAATCCACGGGCAACCAAAAACAAAACAAACACCCACGACACGAAGTGACCATCTGGAGAAGGAGAAAGTGGTTACCGCGATGCGGTAGCGTAATTAACTGCAGGGGCATGCGCCTGCAAGGAAGAGCATCCCCACAATCAAAAGCCCCTCAAATGAGGGGAAATCTGACAAAGTCTGCTACATCGGCCGCATCCGTTTAAACTTTCGATACGTGGTGTCATAAATCAACTTGGCATCTTCGGAGAGGTGGACGGATAGCACCTATTAGCATCTGCCCCCAAATTCAGGCAAGACGTTTGTCTTCCCGGTTTTCGGCGGTGAACAGGCGGTTACTCCTGTGAGTGGCGGAGTTGGTCGGTCGGAGGGACCGAGGAAGATAGCCTCGGCTGGGGAGCTCGGAGGCGAGTGAGAGGGCCGAGGAGTCTCGGTCCTGTGGCAGCTCGGAGTGAGCTAAGGGGCCGAGGAGGCCAATTTTCAGAGGGCTCTGAGGAGAGCCAGCTTGTGCTTGCAGGTCGGGTACAGGGGTGGCCTGGTCGGCCCCTGTGGGCTCTTTCTTCTAATTTCTGGGACACGCCATCTACCACGTGTCCTGATCTTGGAGATCGCCAATATTGAGCATCATCATTAGCCCCCCACTCTTGTCCCAACCAGCTAGCGGGTCGGGTCAGGAGTGGACTGCCAGGCCGTCCGGGGTAAGCTCCCTCCTAAGGTTTCGTCGGGACGCATCCCCGGGCTGTCAGCTGTCTTTTCTGCCAGCTAATCAGGACGAGATCTCTGCATTTAAGGAAGGTGCGCCGGTTCGTGCATCCTGCCCCTGAGGTGACGGTCCACGTGTTAATCATCGGTTGGCCGACGACACGTGTACAGACCTGCGGCGTCTGATGGGGTGCGATCCAATGCGGGAACGACAAGTGGAGAAATCGGAGCCGTTGGACGTGAGGTGGCATTTTGGCGGGAGATGAAGGGTGTCGTTGGATGAGGTCGTTTGCGGTGATAAATAGGGGTGGGGCCGCTCCAGGGCCCCTACTCCTTCGTATTTCCCTATTCTAAGTCCTGGTTGCTCAGCGCTCGTCTTCTTTCTTCCGCTTTCGTTTTCCGAGGATCCCTCTTTTCAAGATTAGATGTCTTCTTTCGTAGAGTCGGTAGATGTCGTAGGACTAGGTTCTAGAGACCCTGTAGTTGAACCTGAGTCTTCCCGGGGAGCGGGGGTCGGATCCTCTTCCCGGGATCGTGCGGCGGGGGCAGCCCCTTGGGAGGAGGAGGTAGACGCTGCTCCCGGCGCGTCGTGTTGGGTAAGGCATGAGGACGAGCTCGCCAATGCTCGGGCTCGCTTCCACATCCCCTCACGTTATACGCTTCATCTGTCCAAGGAGGGAGAGAGGGTAGACCAAGTACGGGGTAGGGAGATCGCCCTATACTTGGAAGCTTTTTGGGGTGGAATGCGCCTGCCCTTCTCTCCAAGGTCGTCGAAGCGCTGAACTTCTTCGGGTTAGCCCCTGGCCAGTTAGTGCCGTACTCATGGAGGATTCTCCTCGGGTTCCTAATCCGCCTGAAGTTACAGGCGGTTCTTTTCAGCCTCTCCCTCCTTGATTCTTCCCTCGTATTCAAAAATCATCCTGGGGGTCGAGCGGGTGACCCGAGGTGGGTCTACCTCTCTTTTAGAAAGCGATAGGGGGCGCCGCCGGGACAGGGGTTGTAGCCCTGCCTTTTTCCATCCACGACTGGAAGAAGAAGTTCTTCTTCGTTTCCCCTCCAGAGGGCGAGGACTGGCCCGTGCCTACCGAGTGGTCGAGGGGAAAATGCTTACCGGGGACCCAGTCCAATGACCCCACCGCGGTGAGAGTGGCGTCGTGGGAGCCCATCCCCCGATTCGACGTGCTGCTGCCTGAGAGGGTCCTGAGTTGGGCCGGGCTCAGTCCCGTTGAGTTGGTCGGTAAGTTTAGGCTTGCTTTTTGGCTTTTATATTGCATGTGTCGCTGACCTCTTTGCATTTGGTTTGTGTAGGACCCAAGGATATGGACTCGCTCCGATCCTCCATGCACCAACCGAGAAAGGTCGCGAAGGCTGGAGGCGCCAGCTCTTCCTGCTCAAAGCCCGCCCCGGCTCCCTCTCCTCCGGTGGTTGCGTCCCGCGAGCGTTCGGGGGCGGATCTCGCCCCGGGGCCTAGCAGAGTGTTAGGCCGGAAGAAAGCTCGGATTCTGGAAGACCCGGTCTCGAAGGAGGAGATCGGCTCTCCCTCGGAGCTGCTCAAGAGGGGTTCTCGAAGATCTTCCTGGGGCCCATCCTCACCGATCATGGTGGAGGAGGGGGGCCTCCAGTTCGCGGTGCCTTCAGGGCTATCCGTCGCGGATAGCCTGCTGCATGAGATAGAGAAATTGGCCGGAGGTAGAGTCCCCGGGGGGACCTTCAGGGCTCAGATAGCGTCTATCGCCCAGGAGTCTGTGCAGGTATGTGTTTGGTTTTTTTGTGAGATTCGGTGCCTCCTTCGTCTTTCTGATCTCTTTCCTATCTTTCAGGTTCTCCAACACGTTGCCCTCGCCTTACGCATGGAGGCCGAGGTGATAGCCCCAGCGATGAAGGCTGCGGGCCAGCTCGCCTCGTTGGAAGAGACCTCTAAGCGGGAGCTGGAGGCGGTGATGGCGAGGGTCGCCGCCCTAGAGAGCGAAGTGGAAGCCGGGAAGCGAGAGGTTGCCCGATACCGCGAGGCCGCGGTGGCTGCCGAGGCCAAGCTTGAGAACGCTCAGGTGCTTGCCGGCAACCTGAAGAAGACGGTGAAAACCCTCCGGAAGGAGCTGGGGGCGGCGGCCGAGTCGGCGAAGTTGGCCGACCTGAGAGCGGTGAAGTTGGCCGACCTGAGAGCGGCGAAGGCGGTGGAGGGCTACAAAAAATCGAAGGACTTCTATGATGACCTGGCCGTGGCCACAACCCTCATCTGGCACGAGGCCCTCGACGCCGTTAAGGCCCGGATGCCGGGGTTCACCGACGAAGAGCTCCGGGCCGAATACCCCCTCACGGATGTCGATGAGCAGGGGAAGGAGATTCCTGACGAGGAAGTCGCCGAGGGCCCAGCTCGTCTCATGGTGGATGTCGAGGGCCCTGAGGTCGCGCCTGGCCCCGAGGCCTAAAGCCCCCGTCTTCCTCTCCTCTTTTTATTTTGTTGCTTCTGGGATTTTTGTGAGCCTTCGGGCATTTTGTAACGCTGGGGAGCCCATGTAATACCCAGTCCCTATAAATAATTATTGTATTTTAATAAATAAGTCTCCAAATATTTTCCCCAAATTTTCTACAAATTTTCCATATTTTTCCCAATTAAATTACCTTACCCTAATTCAATCTAATCCCTTTAAATTTTTCTAAACCCATTCCCCAGCCCAGCCCAACTACCCTTTTCCTTTTTCCTTTTCGTTTTCCTTTTTCCCTTACCCAACCCACTCCCAATCCTGGCCCATCTCACTCCCAAATCACCCGACCCGACTCCTCATCACCCAACCCGACTCCTCACTACCCGACCCGCTTCATCCCTCCCTCTCCCCACTTCTCTTTTCCCGCTTCTTTCTTCTTCTTCTTTTCCCACGTCGCCGCGCCTCTTCCCACGTCGCCGCTCCTCGACGCAACCACGACCCATGACCTCGTCCGCGCGCACGTTCCCTCCTACGACCCACGCCAACTGACCCCGCGACTCCATCTCTCATGCTACACCCCCATAAACCTCTCCTCCCTCGACCTCGTCTCTCTCTCTCTCTCTCTCTCTCTCTCTCGCATACGAGACCGAGCTCGCCTCCCTCGCCATCACCCCCACGTCCCCATTCACCAAAAAACCCATCTCTCTCTCCCTCTCACTTTCGTTCTCCCTTCGCCTCCATTTCTTTTCATCACCAAATCACCCGACGCCGACGAGCACCCGCAACCTTTACCTTACCGCTGCACCGTCGACCTCATCGGCCAACTTCGGACACCATCGCCATAGCCGTAACCTCCGGCCCCCTGACACCCACACCCAAGGCTCCGAGCTCCCTCTCCTCCACCGCGACCGCCAGCTCTGCACACCCCTCGCCATTGATACCCACCTCCAACTCGAGCTCCTCCCTCGCCGCCGCCTCCTCACCGGCACCGCTGCAGCCCAAGATGACCCGATCACCTCGCAACCCAACACCCAACACCGTGAACCTCCTTCCTCACAGCCTCGTCCATCGACGACGAGAACCCTGAGCCACCGCCGTGACCTCCTTTCACCACCGCAACTCCAACCCATGCTGGCCGAGCACCATCGCCGTCACCACTCCCTGCGCCGCCACAGATCGTCGCCAGCTACACTGAGGTTCCAACTCCAACGAGCTCGAGCACCGTAACCCATCTCAACCTAAACTCCGAGCTCCACTTGTCGAGCTTCTGCTCCATCGCCGGTGACCACCTCAGCCACCCCGGCTTCCTCCCTCCAGTGCCTGGACGTCTCCGACACCCCCTCACTGCCGACCGCAGCCGCCTCGCCCCAGCAACCCAAGCCGTCGCTGCCGAGCCATCGAACTCGAGCCAAAGTCAAGGTTGCCGTGCCGCATCCGTATCGCGTTCGTGCCGTTGCCGCTGCCGTACCGTCGTCGACACGTCGTTAGGCAAGTATATTACTTGCTTCATGCTATTAGTTCGTATTTAATTCAGTTTAGATGTTAATATCGTATATATACATCTCGTGCGAGCCAATGAATACAAGTGTTTGATACAAAATTATATGTGAAAACCTATCTTTAAATGGCGGAACTTGTGATCATTATACCCGTCTACTGTTTACCGATGTGCAGTAGTAATTTTGGTTGAAAACCACGGTCATTTCACCTGTGAAATGTTACTCCCGATAATCATTACGAAACCTGAGTTTCCTGAATATGCTAGACCGTTAAATTCACGTTAAATTTTTTACGAATCGTACTTTGGCGTCCCATGTCTCATATCGAAGCCAACGGAATAAGATATAGAACCCTATAGTTGATATCTAAAATTGAACTACTTATGATAGAGAAATTGCGGAGAATTACGATTATGTACTGCAGTCCGGAGCAGTAATCCCAGTTAACCCTTGTTTTTAAATCATTGTATATCCTTGCTCAAATACGAGAATATGCGGAACCCTATATCGTTACATAGAAAATTAAGTTAGATTTCTTACTCCATTGGTTTCACTGGATTCCTGTTCTGTATGATATTTTTAACACCTTTTATAGTGTCGACGTGTCTAGCTGAATTCTGCAGTGACAGATTTTACACATCAACCTTAACCTGTCCATAGATCCCTGTTGATATAGGATATTACTGATCTGCCAATTGAGTTTGAAACCTAACTGATAAACCAAGATTTTGTTCAACTATAGAATCCCCTAGTTAAGATCCCAACTGAGATTAAAATGTGTTACGAAACGGACTTCCGATTCTGAAATCGGATTTCCAGCAGTGAACACTTAAATTGAAATGGCCGTATCTAGAAAACCTGAAACCCGAATGGCGCGAAACCAATTTTGATGGATAGATAATTAAGCATACTACTTACCCCTTTTACATTGTTTCATTTAATTTTGCATGTATGATTTATAGTAAATTATTAAAGTGGTAGGACACTGACTGATGATATTCTATTCATATCGTAATTATCGTATTCTCATCATATCATGTAGATGTCATTGCATTGGTGACTTAGTGGTCGTGTACATTACCCAGTGTTAGATATTGGTGTTTGATTGTGGCAAGTACGTCAGTGTTAAAGCGTGAATGAATAAGTGAAAGTGACACGTACTTGTACACAATCAACGGACCCAATTGATTTATTGCATTGTCGATGTCTGTGGGACATGTATAAGTGTGACTATAATTGGTATGGGACGATTATGGAAGCACTTATATGGGTGTCATAGGTAAGGCACCAAACACTATCCATTTATCTTGGGTATCAGTCGAGACATGCTTGATGGAGATCCCGTCTCCAGTTCTCGCGTAGACTTGTCATGGACCGACTAGTATTTGAGTTTATGGTTGGTGTTTGATGTAGACCACGGGGTGTGGGGTAGTTTGAGTGTGAGTTCAACAGAATCTCGGGAGTCCCATTGCCGGCACATACAGCGATTCTGGAGATATATGGGTGATATTACTGATTATTAGCGAGCGACTCGGGCCCGTGTTCCCTTGCCCCTGGGTCCTACCCTTGGGTCGGGGATACTCACGAGTGGTTGACTCTCACACTAAGACTGACGATAGGTTTAGCGACCTGGACAGTGAGACTTAGAGACTGATAGGTTTAGTGACATGCATTGATTATTGACTGATACACCTGTCACACTGTTTACCCGCTTTACTGTTTACCTGTACTGGCTCCTTCATGATCATATCATCACTTCATGCTTACTGTTTCATATTCATCATTATTACACTTGTTACATGTGTGTGTGTGTGTGTGTTGCTATTATGTCGCTCTGACGACCTGAGTATGCAAGCTCAGAGTAAGAAGTGGATTTAGCTCGGACCAGGACCTGACGTACTTCGAGGATATTGCGGACATCTCGATCAGCGACCCAGAGCTATACTCCCTTGATCTCTATCTGGTTAGTTCTTTGTATTTGTTTTGGTTTAGTGACTGCAGTTCTCATTACCTGTGCATTGATTACTGATTACCACGTAGAGCTAGAAGCCGAAGTGTGACTACGGCAGGATATTTCCTCGACCGTGGGAGCATGGCTGGCCTTGTCAACCCCTCGTATTCCGTATTTCTGTCATGACTCACCCCCAATACAGAGAGTATTGTCCTCTCTGGCCGAAGCCGCAAGGTTTTGTCCTTCGGGACGAACTGGACCCGACCAGGTTCCACTTCCCAGGAGGTCACCCATCCCAGGACTTCCCTGGCCCGAGCACGCTTAACTACGGAGTTCTCAAACTCCTGTAGTGCCAGTTCACTTAAAAGGCGCCTCTGTATTGAAGAGTGGTATCATTCCATTTATAGTACATATCTGTCCACTTTCGGAATGTATTCTGAAGATTCCCCATTGTTTTATAGTGGGTCCCCATGCTTATCTGGTATAAATGGGTATACCGGATAATACCCGGGGTATTACATTCTCCCCCACTTAGAACAATGGTTCTTTCTCGAACCACAGACCTACTATTGAGGAACCAGCTTTGATACCATTCTGTCACGACTCACACCCAATACAGATAGTATTGTCCGCTCTGGCCGAAGCCGCACGGTTTTGTCCTTCAGGGCGAACTGGACCCGACCAGGGGCTACTTCCCAGGAAGTCACCCATCCCAGGACTTCCCTGGCCCGAGCACGCTTAACTACGGAGTTCTCAAACTCCTGTAGTGCCAGTTCACTTAAAAGGCGCCTCTGTATTAAAGAGTGGTATCATTCCATTTATAGTACAGATCTGTCCTCTTTCGGAATGTATTCCAAAGATTCCCCATTGTTTTATAATGGGTCCCCACGCTTATCTGGTATAAATGGGTATACCGGATAATACCTGGGGTATTACAGCCCAAAATACCCTTTGTAAAGACTTTGCCTTTGGTAATAAAACTTTTTCTTTGGTTTCATCGGTTTGCACCTTGTCTTCTGTTTGTGAAGAATGCTTGTAAAATATCTCTGCTTGCACTGTTGGGCTTCCATGTCAGGTCGGCCATCTGTCTAGCGATCGTTCGTCGAGTTGATTTCGATCACTTGCCAAGCGTGCCAAGCGCTGCCGAGAAGGAGGCATCTCCATGGCCCCGAAGTCGATGGGGGATCGCTCTGACTTGGATAGACCTGATTCTCCTTGTTGGGGCCATGGATCCTCTGCATGTGATGGGCAGAGGGACGTCCGCCGTATTTGTGCCGAGCATGAATGGGCTCAGAGGCCTAGTTATAAAGGCTACAAGCCCGCAGCGTCCATTGGGCATGAACGAGCCGGGAAGCTGCTCGGTTGCCCCTTGGCGAGGGCTTTGATCCCTGGCTTTGCGAGTAGGGAAGCTACCGGCCAGAGATAGCCGAGCAAGGAAACCACTCTGCTGCCTCTACGGAGGACTTTGATCCTTAGCGTTGGAGGGGCTGTAAGAAGCCTACTAAGGATGACCGGGCAGTGAAGCTGCGCGGCTGCCTCTTGGCGAGGGCTTTGATCTCTAGCGTTGGAGGGGCTGTAAGAAGCCCACTAAGGATGACCGGGTAGTGAAGCTGCGCGGTTGCCTCTTGGCGAGGGTTTTGTTCTCTGGCGTCGTGGGTAGGCAACTACCAGCTTGGGATGACCGAGCGGGGTAGCCGCTCGGGTGCCTCTTGCGAGGGCTTCGATCCCCTGGCGTCATGGGTAGGGAGCTACCAGCCGGAGATTGTTCCCCTCCGAACACAGAGACGCGACCGCGTAGGTCCGTCTTGCCTGAATTTGGGGGCAGATGCTAATTGGTGCTATCCGTCCACCTCTCCGAAGATGCCAAGTTGATTTATGACACCGTGTATCGAAGGTTTAGACAGATGCGGCCGATGTAGCAGACTTAGTCAGATTCCCCCTCGTTGAAGGGTTTTTGATTATGGGGACGCTCTTCTTTGCAGGCACAAGCCCCTGCAGTTAATTACGCTACCGCATCGTGGTAACCACTTTCTCCTTCTCCAGATGGTCACTCCATGTCGTGGGTGTTTGTTTTGTTTTTTGGTTGGAGGTGGATTGTATACGGAGACTAATTTATGTTGTCGCCCATAGGGCGTGGATTAGTCCAAATCCGTATCTTCTTAGATTTGGGTTTGGGGGTTGGGTTTAAGCATACGTTAATCTCATTTGAGACTAAGATCAACTTAAATGTTTGTTAAGGATACGTTAGTCTAATTTTAGACTAAGATCAACTTAACGATTTGTTAAGGATACGTTAGTCTAATTTTAAACTAAGATCAACTTAACAGGATCATTTAGATCCAACAAAAGAGCATTTGGACTCTATTGTTTAGTTTTAGGGACATTGCGGTCGATTACCAGTTTAAGGACATGGTGGTCCAAGGTTAAGGACATCAAAGTCTGTAGGTTTAAAGGGACCCCACAGTTCGAGGTTAAGGACATCATAGTCCATGGGTTTAAGGACCCCACAGTCCGAGATTAAGGACATCATAATTCGTGGGTTTAAAGGGACCCCACAGTCCGAAATTAAGGACATCATATTTCGTGGGTTTAAAGGGACCCCACAGTCCGAGGTTAAGAACATCATAGTCCATGGGTTTAAGGACCCCACAGTCTATGGAATGATTGGTTATCGGGACCCGTCACCTCTCTGAAGACGTTGAAGGATTACAACGACAAA
The DNA here is from genome assembly GCA_030015575.1 of Agapanthus africanus. NCBI lineage: Eukaryota > Viridiplantae > Streptophyta > Magnoliopsida > Asparagales > Amaryllidaceae > Agapanthus > Agapanthus africanus. The sequence continues at coordinate 25,175,679 of JASDDO010000001.1, forward strand.
TATTAGAGGAGTGAAGAGATGTACCCTTAAACCAAAGTTGATTGGGAAATCTGTAGTTCAATTAGGAACTAAGATCAATTAATTAGATTATGAGCACATTGGCTCAGTTAAATCTGAATTGAGGACTTATGGCCATCTTGGGCTAAGTCCAATTAGGTTCGAAATGTTGGACCTTTGTTTGGACTGTTGAATCATTTGTCTGGGTTCAGCCCCCTCATTATTTAGCAATGCTAAACAGGGGTTTGGGGGCTCTAACAACATTTTGTCTTTGGCTGAGCACTAACCATTCATTTTAGCTCTAGACTTTACTTTGAATGTCTTATGAACTGATCAATTTTGAGGTTCAGTTGAAGGGGAGGTTTGCCTCTAGGAAAACTTAGCCGATTTGAGCTAAGCTTGGTTTTAAAATAGTGTTAAACACTATAGGATATTTGGCGGTCACGTGTTCCCACGTGATGCGCTTAAGATAGTGTTAAACATTAGGGATGGCGCATTTAAAATAGTGTTAAACACTAGAAATGAGGTAGTCACGTGGGGTCACGTGAGTCGCCTGAGAATGGGGCCAGACTTCCTTTACTTTACTCTCAAAATCTGTAAATAAGTGTTAAACACTTAGTCTCTGTAATCATCACGTATGGATACGTGATAGTGCCCATGTATTGTTTATTAATTCCTCTGTTTTCCCTCATTTGCCCTTTCAAAAAGGTGTTAGTCAGGGGTCACGTGGGGACACATGAGGCGTCCTAAATCAATATTGCCTTCGGCTTTATTCCCTTCATTTTTGAGGGTCACGTGTGAGCATGTGAGGCATTGCCTCCAAGATTTGTTTTTCTCATTTTGAGGAATCTGTTTAAGGGTCACGTGGGGGCACGTGAGCATGCCTTATTCATTCCTTTTTGTTCGTTGGGATGAAGGGTCACGTGTTACTACGTGATCATTTTAGATACTTAATCTTTACGTGCATGGAGAACTTCCAGTCTCTTATATTAAGAATTAAATTCTTTTATAGGGTTAAACCCTAATTTCATTTTAGAGGAATTAAATTCCCATGTGTTTTGAAAGAATTAAATTCTTATGTAGGGTTAAACCCTAGTTTCATCTGGGGGAATTAAATTCCTATGAATTTGGGAGAATTAAATTATCATATAGGGTTAAACCCTAATTTCATCTGGAGGAATTAAATTCCTATGAATTTGGGGGAATTAAATTCCCTAAACTCAATCCTCCATCTAGGTTTTGGATCTGCATGGCAGAATCTCCCCGATAAGAATTAAATTCTCAATTTATGGGAAGATCTGCTTCTGCAGATCTTCAACCAAAGGAAGAACTAAGTTCTTATTTAGAAGAGTTAAACTCTTGATTTGAGAATTAAATTATCTTTTTCTTATGGAGCTTAGATCCCTTTCCCCTTTCTTACCTAGGGTTTCTTTTCTCTCTTGAGAATTAAATTCTCCTCTCTTTTTTCTCTCTATTGTTGTATATCTTTTTTCTTCCCTCTTGGCTTTTATTTATAGGAGAAAGAAAAGAATCAGTTTATTTAGTCAATCTTTCATTGAAAGATTTTAATTAATTTTGTAACCAACATGATCTTTTAGATCACTCAGTGAATTTTATTTACCATTGGATTTTTAATCCAAAAGATCAAAAGATCTTTTATCTGTTATTCCTAGCAAATTTCAGGGAAATCTTTTCTTGTATAGAATCTTTCTATAAATTGGTGATTTTTAATCACCATTGGATTTTTAATCCAACGGTGCTCCACTTTACAGAGCACAATCTTTTTGTTTGGAAAGATCTAGGGAAATATTTTTCCAGTTAGGGTTTTTGATTTCCCTTAATTAGAATTTAAATCTATTAGTTCAGAAGGTTTAAGAGCCTATCACGTGTTAGCACGTGACCCCACTGATTGACCAATTAATTAGAATTTAATTCTATTGATTTAGAGGGCTCAGGAACCCATCACGTGTTGGCACGTGACCCCACTGATTAATTATTTAATTAGAGTTTAATTGTATTGTTTCAGAGGGTTTAAGAGCCTATCACGTGTTGGCACGTGACCCCACTGATTAATTATTTCCAATTATTTATTTTATTCGGTGCCTACAGGCTTTGCCTGTAAATGGTCACGTGTCTGCATGTGATACCCGGTCACGTGTGGGCACGTGATGCCAGGTCACGTGCGGGCACATGATGCCTCATAAGTTTTGATCCCGGATGAATTATGAGGCCCATAATATATCAAATCGAAGGATTTTTCGAGACACTTTCGATACCATCAGAATTTAGCTGTTTCACATTCGGGAGTTTGTCAAAATACAGCCTGGAAAATACTGGTTCACATATTCTTAAACGTATCACTGCCATTTGATACCTTGGGCTCTTTTGCGCAAATTTTTTTTTTGGCGGGAACAGAGATGATCGAGTAGGGTAGCTGCTCGGTTGCCTCTGACGAGGGCTTTGATCCTTCAGGACGGGGACCGAGCAAGGTTACTGCCCAGTGCCTCTTGGCGAGGACTTTGATCCATGTCGGTTGTGGTAGGAAGTTACCAGCCGGGGATAGCCGAGCAAGGACTCAACTGCCTCTGGAAGGACTTTGGTCCTTAGCGCGGGAGGGGCTGTAAGAAGCCTACCAAGGACCCTTGGCCGGGCAGGATTATTGCCCGGTGCCTCTTAGCGAGGGCTTTTGTCCTGAAGGATAGCCGAGCAAGGGATCTTCGGGATCGACTGCCTCTGGGAGGGATTTGATCCCTGTCAGTCGTGGTAGGAAGCTACCAGCCGGGGATAGCCGAGCAGGGTAGCCGCTGAGCTGCCTCTAAGGAGGACTTGGACCCTTAGCGTTGGAGGGGCCTTAGGAGGCCTGCTAAGGATAACCGGACAGTGAAGCTGCGCTGTTGTCTCTTGGCGAGGGCTTCAATCCCTGGTGTTGCGAGTAGGGGAGCTACCGGCCAGGGATGACCGAGCAGAGTAGCTGCTCGACTGATTCTTCATGAGATTTCGCCCGACCATCCAGTTGCAGGTATGGGAAATAGGAACGGTCGCGGCGAACGCGCGCGCAGCATGCGCATTGAATGTGGGGGGATGCGAAGCGCTAGGGTCGCGTCGTTTCAATTCCGCCAGGGAAGACTCGATGATCGCCGCGTGGCAGCGAATTTTTGGGCGAAGGCGGGCGACTGTTGAGTTCTGTTGGGGCGCAGTGGGCTATATAAGGCTGAAGGAGCATTGGTCCTTCCTTTCTTCGTAAACAGATCGTTGAGAATGCAAGACTTCCCTTGTACCATCCCCGAGATCATCCACTTCGAAAACATATACCTTTATGACCAGAACTGCACCGAGGATACGGTGCAGTTGGTCTACGGGAGCATCGAGGACCACTTCGGCCGGCTGGTCCCCTGACGCTCCTCCCTGCTGCAGCTGCTGATGTACTCTATCTGGAGGGCGTCGCTGGGGCTTTACAATCCCCTGTCCGAGCAGCTCTGTGATAGGGCCGTGGAGAAGCTGCGGTCTCTGAGGCGCTTCGGCCTGATCTCCGCGAACCGGCTGGCTCGCTCAGAGGCGCTCGTCCGCGAGTGCTACGAGCTGAGACTTGGTGTCAACGCACGTGGGGGAACCGAGAGCAGAGGTTGGATCTCGCGAGGCCTCGGCTGGCGGATATCTTTACCGAGTATCATGAGCAGTGCTCTCTGCACCCCTTCCCCCGCTGTTGTAATTTTCTTTTTCTTTTTGTATGTATCGCTGAGGAGCCCATAATACCTTTTTTGAATAAATGAGATCTTTCCTTTTTTTCGCAATGTTCCATTGATCTTTATTAAATTAATAACAGACCCTAAGAAGAGTTTATATTGCCCCAAAAGAAAAGTACATGCTAATAGATGACCTTATTAGCGTGCCCCGAGCTCCCCGGAGGCTTGTTGGTCTCCGTGCTCGGCACTGGGTATGGGGCTCCCTAAGCGCTAGACTGGTCATCTGCCGAAATGAGCATGATCTGGCCGATGGTCAGTTCGGCGGGAGGGGGACGCTGCTCCTGCTCGCGGTCGGCCTGCCATTTGTCCCTCAAGTAGACGGCGAGGTGCCCCGATAGGATGAGCTCCTCGATGTAGTTCCGGAGTTGCTTACAATCTTCCGTGGCGTGGCCCAGCGTCCGGTGGAAGGCGCAGTAAGGGCCCCGGGTTCGCTTCGAGGCCTGATGCGGGATTGGAGGGAACTTGAAGAACCCCTTGCCTTGGGCTTCCTCTAGTAACACTGCGAGAAAGACGTTGAGCGGTGTGTACTCCTGGAACTTCGGATGATAGGGCTACTGACGCTCCGGCCTCTCATCCCGAGCCCTCTTCTTTTGGTCGGACCGTTCTGCTCAGGGGAGGTTCGCATTCACCTCGGACTCCAGCTGAACCTCACGCTCGGTCCACGTCTTGACCTCGGCCATGGTCTTAGGCTGTGCCAACGCAAAGGAGCGCAACCACTCCTTGTGCCTCAGACCAGATCTGAGCGCCGTGATGACGGTCCCGTCCCGGTGCTCGGGGACCTCGAGGAGGGCGTTGTAGAAGCGGGTGATGTAAGCCTTGAACGTCTCCTTGTCCCCGCTCTTAATTGTGAAGAGGTAGTCGACAGTGCGCTTCTGCCAACGGTTCCCAACGAAGTGGCCGAGGAACTGAGTAGCCAGCTCGTCGAAGGTCGAGATTAAGCGGGGCTCGAGTCCTCGGAACCAGTCCAGACCAGAGCGGATGAGGATGGCTGGGAAGGCCCTGCACTGGGTGGCGTCGGAATGGTCCTGGAAGCCCATCCCCGCGGTGAAAGCATCCAAATGGTCTTTGGGGTCGGTTTTCCCGTCGAACAGAGAGACCTTCGGGGGCTTGTTGCGCGAGGAGACGTGGATAGCGAGCAGTCCCTCGGTAAATGGCTTGGTGAGCGAGTCGGCGGCGTACTTAGCCCCGTCTCCCGAGAGGTTACCTTCCCGACGCATGCCCTCGATCTTCTTTTTTAGGGCGTCGAGTCAGTCGTGGTATCCCGAGAATTCGGCGCCTTGTGATCCCTGGCCTCTGCTGTGGGAGACCTGGGTCTGGGCACGGCCCCGGTTCCTCTCGATGAGGTCCCTCAGATCCCCGGACGAGGTGGCTCTCTAGCCGTCGTGGCGAGCCCCTTCTGTGCGACCCCGTTGAGGGAGGGGGTGTCGATCATGCCTGTGGACTGGCGAGGTGACCGACATCTCCTCAGGGGGGTAAGGGTCGTGAGGAGGCTCGAGGCGAGGCACTTTGGCGGCGGATCTTGGTGTGGAGCCGTGGGGCGCCCAGTGGGCCTCACGGAGTATCGGCCCGTGAGATCTGTGGCCAGGGGTCGTAGCCTGCCGATGGTCAGCCGTGCCGACGAGGGCAGAGCCTTCTGGAGGCGGAGGAGCGGCGATCTGGGGCCCTGGCCCGGCCGTCTGGACACGGACGAGCGCCTCCACGATGGACTGTAGCCGATCTATTCGGCTGGCGAGGGCGTTGATGATGGTCGCCGGGGGAGGTTCATCCGCGCCTCCGGTGAGGAGGAGGCGGCGGCTGGTACCTGGATCTTCAGGGTGGTCACTTACCATGTGGATGGAGATCGGAAGGCCAACTTTGTTTTTTGTGGAGTTGTTCCCACAGACGGCGCCAACTGATGGAGGTCTTTTTCGGGTCTCCATCAGATGTTGTCTTCCGTCGATCTCCCGGTGGATTTTAGAGGTGATCTCCAGTTGCGTGTGGGTCTCAATGGGTTTTGAGGAGATTGGTGATTTGAAGGAGTTTAGCGCCGAGCACCTGCAAAAAAATCCTGGATGGTTTGGTACCACCGAGGACCCTACGACGATCAAGTTAGCACTAGATCCGAGCAGAGTAACGACTAAGTGGAGTAAAAATTGGCTTACTTGAACCCTCTGTGATGGGATTTATATAGTGGCGGCAGCACGCAGCAGCAGGCGCGAGAATCTCGCAGGCAGTTACGCTTCCGACGTCACGCCCGCGTAAAGAGCGGATCGCCCATTAATGGGGATCGTGATGGCGTGGGACGTGGGATGTTGCTGGCGGAGAATCTGAGCATGGCGAGATTTGCGGAGCGGCGGCTACGCCTGTGAGTGGCGGAGTTGGTCGGTCGGAGGGACCGAGGAAAATAGCCTCGGCTGGGGAGCTCGGAGGCGAGTGAGAGGGCCGAGGAGTCTCGGTCCTGTGGCAGCGGGGCGAGCTAAGAGGCCGAGAAGGCCAATTTTCAGGGGGCTCTGAGGAGAGCCAGCTTGTGCTTGCAAGTCGGGTACAGGGGTGGTCTGGTTGGTCCCTGTGGGCCCTTTCTTCTAATTTCTGAGACACGTCTTCTGCCACGTGTCCTGATCTTGGAGATCGTCAATATTGAGCATCATCAGAAAGAAAGCAAAAGAAAGAAAGACGAACGGAGTTCATGCTATTTACATTGCATTGAATCGAACAGTACTTCGCAATAGGTTGCGGATGAGCAGTTTTTAAATTATGCCCAGATTCAATTCTTCGTTCCGAACTCAATCCATGAGAATCATGATTTGCATAATCTCTATCTCCGTAGCAATCAAAAACACCCTGCAGGTTTTGTTGTTTATGTTCTGCAAGATTCCAAGGGCGTCCGTATGCTCGCTAACATCCTCAATTTTAAGTGCATTTATGTCGGTCCATTTTTACGCCTGCAAAAGAATTTTAATACTCTAAATTTCTACTTGCAAGAAAATAAATGGAAAATATTTATGAAATTGGGTTCAAGAATTTACTTACATGAATGGTCTTATGATTTTCATGACTATCCACTTCATCAACACAAATTTTACATAAGGGCTCGGTTTGGCAACTTGTGCAAAAAATATTGGTAAATTGCTCCGGATGTTTTTTTGCATCTTTCTGTAAATTCATTATTGTTCTCTACGAGCGGCTTTACTTGGAGTATTTTTGTGGGATCGGCCCATGATGCTCTGCATATCAATAATATCATAAAGAAGAGGATCGGGAAAGCAAATTTATATGTTTATTTCATTGCATATGAAGCAAATAAAATATGATGGGAGATATACTCAAAACTTTTATATTAATCTTTAGTATTTTAAAAAAGGGAATCAAATTTGAATTTTAGTTTTTTACACAACACATGGTTAGAGATATACTCAAAACGTAAATTTTAAAGAAAAAATCATTGATAGTTACTCAAATCATCTCAAAAACAAAGTAAGCCTTATATATTTTTTAATCATAAAATATTTAAAATTCTTTCTAAAATTTGAATATATAATCTAATATATATATGCATGCAATGCACCAACATAAAAATCGAGTTTGTGTATTTTTATTTGTTGGTGAGTGTGTGTGTGTGTTATATATGTAAATTGTCAAAAATCCTCCGGCCGCTTCACACTCATGTAAAAACTCCTGAGCTTTTTGCTCTTGTTAAAGAACCCTGGGCCGAACCCTAAGAAATATTAAATAAATGCAATAGACATTAACTAAGCTAATGTAAACTTTATGTGCATCTACTCTTACGGTGAAGGTATTTATTTGAAATAAAATATAAGATTGGGAGGGGTATATACAACTACAAAGATTAGAGAGAGGGTATACATGATTATAAAATATTGCATGAGTATAGATAAAAAAAACATTTTTAAAAAGATTTTGAAGTCAGTTTTGGTGTTTTAAAAATATTATTCTGAAACTCATGAGAATTTTTTTCCCCTTGTCATCCAGATAATCAAATTGAAAATTTTGATTTGAGGAACTTCTTACCTTTTGCATTAAAAAATCAAAAAGATAGATTAAGATAAAGATTTTTTTTATAATAATAAAATAAATTTTCCATTTACTTGTTGGTTGTATTCCTCAATCTGAATTTAAATTATATCTGAGCTAAAGATTTGGGTCTGGATTTGGAGACACAACAGTTGAGTTTGTTTTGAAAATTGCAAAAACAATGTGCGACTTATAATTAGGATATAGGTTTTTGAAACTCAAAGAAATTGATTTGTTGTATAAGAAATAAAGGGGGACCAAATTATATTATTTTTATTGAAAACATCATGGGCCCATGCAAATTATCTCTTCACGAATGTCCCAATTAAATTTCTCTCTTAGGCTTCTTTATGTTTTTGTAAGTCTGGGATCTAATAATAGTATGAAAAATAGCATGAAATAATAGCATCACCTCAAAATCCTCCATTGTAATTCAATTTTATTTAGTATTAAAAAATATCAATTATTTTGTTTTAGACGCCATTAAGTTTTTGATGAAACCAGTTGGTATACTTCACTTCTTTTACAGATAAAGAAGAAGAAAATGTACGAATAAAATTCATTAAAGATTGCAGAAACAGAAAAATATATAGCTATGCTTCTAGCTAATAAAGAAATAAAATTCATTAAAGCATGAAAGACACGGAAAAAATCATTAAAGAAAACACAAACATTACTTACAGAATAGGAAGGCCAGAGAAAATTGCTTTCTACGGAAAATATTTATTACATAAACCGTCATTATTTATAATCTTGTGAATATACTATTTCTACTCAAACTTAAATTTCCAATGATAAGGTTAAAGGCTTAATTTACATAAACCCTATTTATTTATAATATTGTGAATAAACTACTTTCCTTTTTATCATTTAAAATTTAAAAACTCTTATTTAATTTAATCAAATCCAAATAAACCTAACAATCTTAAATATTTGCATTCATAATCACTTTTTCTGAATAAAACTATATAAATAACAGTTTAGATTTTATTTTCTATATAGATTAGTAACTAAAGTAACACCCTCCATCCATGACAATTCCCAACTCCATATTAACAAGTATGCATAAAAAAAAAGGTAAACTTATCACCATTGTATATGTTGACGCTGGTTTAAATTTAAATAGCTAGTTATTATTATAAATAGAATTAAAATAAGTCTCTAATTTAAATATACATTTAAATTTAAATAAAAGATAATATTCTATTAGATAAGAATAAAAGGGATTTATGTTGATCCTAATCTAATTACGAGAAGATTTATTCTAAGGTGCTCTTATCAAGGAGAATCGGCAAAGGCATTTGCAAAGGCACGACGAAGAGGCACAAGGCAAAGCCCAGACGGGCAAAGACGAAGATAATATAGTTTCTAGGTTTATGAGGTTTGTAACTCCCCTCTCTTAAGGTGAGATCAACAGAAGGGAGATGAGATGTAGGAGAGAGATTGAAATGTGTGAGATTTTATAAGCTTTATCTTCATTGAGAGCTTAGGGTTCTAATATAAATTTGAGAGATACTATTATTTTAGGTAATCAAATTAAAGAAAAGAAAAGGTGTCGAGTGTAACTTTCTCTTATACGAATAACACCCTCATGGTTGTCCCATGAATTAGACCGGTCGGTTGAACCACGTTAAAAACCCTTGTGTTGTTTATTCTTCCCATGGATCGCTGTCATTCTTGCTCGAACGTCAAAGACGAGATCTTTCCCTCGATGACAAGTATCGGATGAGGGGAAGATTCCCAACAAGTGGTATCAGAATTCATGGTGTTCGATCGGAGCTTCGAGTTCGCGAGATAGCGGTGGATGTGATGTCATGTCGGAGCGGCAGAAGCATCATAAAGAAGAAGGTTTGATATGACGAAGTATCGGATTGGCGTTTGTCAAAATTAGATCGGTTAAGGAGATACCAACAAATACGTTCGGAGACCGAATCTTATATCAGATGATTGATGTGTTGTCAAGTCGAAGCGGCAGAGGCATCATATAGAAGAAGGTTTGACCTGACAGAGCGTCAAATTGGCGGTTGCCAAAATTAGATCGGTCAAGAAAATACCAATGGATACGTTCGAAGACAGGATCTTATATCAGATGATCGATGTGTTGTCAAGCCGAAGCAGCAGAGGCATCATAAAGAAGAAGGTTTGATCCGACGGAGCGTTGAATTGACGGTTGTCAAAATTAGATTGGTCAAGAAAATACCAAAGGAGACGTTCAGAGATCGGATCTTATATCAGACAATAGATGTGTTGTTAAGTCGGAGCGGCGAAGGCATCATAAAGAAGAAGATTTGATCTGACAGACTGTCGGATTGGCGGGTGTCAAAATTAGATCGGTCAAGGTATGCTAGCGAATACGTTTGGAGACCGGATTTTGTATTAAACGATCGATATAATGTCAAGTCGGAGCAACAGATGAATCATAAAGAAATAGTTTTGATCCAACGGATTGTCAGATTGGTGTTTGTCGAAATTTGATCGGTCAAGGTGTGCCAATGGAGATGATTGGAGATCAGATCTTATGTTTGACGATCAACGATGTTCGATCCTAAATTTGAGCACAAGGGCTCGCGGGTAGCGAGCGGTGAAGCAGGACGATAGAAGAAAAGGGCAGAACAACAAGCAAGTTTTATGGCTGGAAATAAAGGTTAAGACTGTAAATCCACGGTTGCTGTTGATTTGAGCGTAGATCGTGTAATCGATGGCGGATTGGGCCGATCCAAGTATGTAACCTATGTTTCATGTGCTCTGGATGCAATGGTAAAGTCAGATCGGGAAAATTCCATTATTAGGTATCGCATCTATGAGAATTTTCTTTCAAAGTTTCCGTGAAGTTCTGCAAGGTTCAGGGTGATACAGTACCGAGGAGGCTAAAAGCAAGGTGGGGGTGGCGGTGCGTATGATAAGGACACACTATAAAGGGCTCATAGTATGGAGTGCAATCCGGATTGCCAGATTTTGGGCAGGATCAGTTAATCATGCATATCACTTGGTGATTGATCGTTGTCTATAATCATATATTTTCATATCACAGAAAAGATACGGATTAAAGAGTCTGTACGTTATGATTCACAGAGAGTGTTTAGACGCCCTGCTTATTCACGTGTTTATGCGGATCAAATTGGAATCAAGGTTATTGCAACGCAAGGGACTTCAATTATGGCGGAGTTAAACTAAGCAAGGAGACTTCAATTAAAGTGGAGTTACATGATTCTCGAAGACATGATGGGGGCGCTGATACATCTATAGAGCCAGAAAATATTTTGGTATACCGGGAGCCCAAGGTAAATGATCACCACCAAACCCATCAAACTCAAGTAAAGAATATAACACGTCGATAATCATAGGTGCCGCGTTGTACGGACGTGAGATCAATAGATGTACCATAACGGACGAAAGCTATGAATTGCAAGTGGGTATTTCAAAAGAAAGTTTGTGGGCAATACAGGTCAAACTAGTGGCCAAGAGATATGTTTAAAAGGAAGAGATGGCTACAATGAGAATTTTTCTCATGCACTCAAGCATACATTCGTCATGGTGGTACTGATGAAGAGCATACTACGGAAACTGAGTCATCGGTTCAGATTAGTGTTCGACACGAAAGATCTTGATGTTGCGGAAAATCCTCATGATAGAGCGGGATGTGAAAGCTGGCAGTTAAGGCTATCTTGAACGATATGCATCAAGATGGTTCTGATGTGATTTAGAATGGATGAGTTGGTTGGTGAATACTCTAACATTGACCACTTCGACTCTCTTCCACGGTGTATACATCTAGCAAGGAAGAAAGGGATGCCTCGAATATCATATACAGGAGCGTAGGATCACACTTATATGCTATGGTATGAACCAAGTCAAATCATTTGTTGTTGGCATGGTGGATCGATAGATGTCGAATTCAAGATAAGTGCATTAAGTGCGCTACAGTAGTGATCGAGTAAATAGATGAGACTATGCACGTGTACGTGATGGTCAAGGTATCGACTGCAAGAAATATATTTGTTAGATGGTTAGGGTTATTGTCACGACCCGCAGAGTACGGAACGTGACCGGCACTTAAGTTACGAAACGTCTCAAGGCGTCCGTAAGATAAGTAAGCCGAAGCCCAGAAATCAAAACCCAATTAAGAATTAGAGTGAAGGAAAAACCATTTTTATTTAAGCACTTGTTTCATTAAGTTTCATCAATTCTCTTTTTATGAAAAACAACTTCCTTTTCCCAAATTTCCGGCAAAATCTTCTTGTAAAAAAATAGTCCCCCAACGGGTACAAAACAGGAATATAAATGGATAACATGAATATGGCATCCCCAAGCGGGAGCTAGCTCTTCGCCTCAAGGCGGTCACAAATCCCACGCAATGTAAAATAACAATGTGCATAAATACGCATGAAAACACAGGCAATAGAATATGTCAGCTCAAATGAGCTCGACCCCAAATATAACATATCATCCAAAAGTCTCACAACCTCACCTCTAGGTCAAGATACAGTAATCCAAATAAAACTAGTACAGCTGGAATAATAGCAGATGGAGTACTCTAGATACAATGAACATAAATAAGGTGGTACAAAGTGATAACAACCCACCTATGAGCAAAAGCCTCGAGTCCAGGCAAAAAGAGTAAAAGAGGCAAAAATATCCGCCGCTACAGTGCTGACGGAACGGACCTGCAAAAAAGCTGTGGCACAACGGGGATGAGTTGCCAGCTCGTGAGTAATAAATAACATCTACTAAGGCTATCGCATGCATGTACACAAGTATCCTAGCATCTCTAAACAGGTATGGCTATATGTACTAGCAGGTATGTATGCAACATCAGTGTATTAGCAAGTCTGTATGGCACATGGATGTAATAACAGGTATGTATGCCACATGAATATACTATCATGTATGTATGCTATATGAGTCAACTCAAGATCTCATCAGGTAGGTATAAGAATTGTTCTTTATTCTATTTTTGAAACTCCTTTTTTTAAAATCGGCATAATATCTATGAAATCAATAAAATCCGTGTCCAGCAACGACACCTCAAAACTGTCTCAATCTCATATATCCATGTCAAGTATCTCTGGCCTCAGCCGTCCGGCTGATCCATGTCAAATATCCATATCTCAATCTAGCGGCCACGGTCGGTATCCTCTGGATATCCGCCGTGCCAAAGAAGTCACCGGTAGGTAATCCGTCCCCTGCCAGGCTCAACGCCATCTCCTGCGATCTTCTTGTCCCGGGGTACCGTACCGGGCCCACCATGTACCCGAGACGGTTCATCCACCTCCTCGAAACGGGTCTCGAAAACCACAGCAAACTCATGGTGGACGACACTTTACATCACTAGAAAACCGCAAATTTTATATTTTAAAAGATTATAAGTTTGAAATCTTGCGGCTTTCCCCCGAAACCCAGAAATATCATAAATCTCATGAAATCATCATGGATACATATGTCAATGATAATGAATGCCTATGATATCAATTTGCAAGGTATGATTTATACTAGGCATGGGCAAATGATATAATAATACATATGCACGAGAATAGCAATTCTTATGATTTCATTTTAAATATTTATTACAATAGCACAGGTCTAAGCAATTAACATGTTTCAGATTTATAGTTATCTAGTGTCGTGACATGGCAATTACCAGGGTGTGTGTGTCCATATGAATAGTGCTCGTGCTGCGTATAAAAACCTGGTAATGATGCATGTGTCCTACAAATGAGTTTGCGTATATGGGTACAACATATAGATCCTAACTGCAGCAAATATCATGCAAGTATTATTATTCTAATATCATAAGTAAATATCAAAGTTTACTATTTTCAAGTTTACTAAATCTATCGGGCGACTCGCGCCATCCAAACGATCGTCCCCCGTAGATGTTAAATCTACTCACCCGTGATCCCGCGCTAGGTGTGTCCGACCACCTGCTTCCCTTTCTCCGCCGCGCTTGAAGTCCCCGCCGGCGAACCTAGAATTTACAAAAGTCACATACATCAGGAAAATCCTGCAAAAACACGATATATCGATAAAAAGGATACGCGTGCGTGAAACTAAACGCGCGTGCACACGACACGTCGCGACGCGCACAAACCCACCAGAACCTACACCGACGCGCTGTGTCGCGCAGCGCGCCACAGAACCACGCATATCACGCGCGTGTCGCACAAGTTTTAAAACATCGAAAACACGTTATTAGCTCCAGATTTTGCCTCTGGACCCAACTTAAAAGTTGCAGGTACCAACAGACTAAGCTACCAAGCAAGACCCTACACCCAAAATCCTCACACCCCACCCCTACTCTGGCCGCAATTTGCGGCCAGAATGATTAAACAGGCGGCCGAGAGGGGGAGGTGGGTCCCCGTGCTCTGTGTGTGTGTCCCTGCTAGTCTCACCATGCTACAGTTTTCACAATTTTTACCTGAGTGGATCGGGTCAAAAGCAGATTTCAGAAAGGCTAAAAAATCGCTAAAACTGCAAAATTACGCCAAGTCGGGTATATTTAAGAAATCTGGGGCAAATCTCTGGTTAACTGGTCTCAACAGCACCTAATAGGGCTACTCTAACCAATTCTACCTTTACTTTGCCAAAATTCCCCTAATTTACCCAAAATTACCACTAAAGCATACAATAATCATTAAATTAAGCTAGATAACCATAACTTTAGCAATTTAGATCAGTGTAAGGGGGTTATACCTCTAGAGAACCTAAATGAAGGAGAAGAGAAGAAGTAGGAGGGGGTGTGCTGTTGCTACAGCTCCTGGTGCTGCAACTTGGGCTGGAAAAGAGCTGATCTGCACTTGCTGTTCTGAGACCGGCTGAAGCTTACAGAAGCAGCTGCTGTTGCTGTTGTTTGTGATAGTGTGGCTGATGTTGTGGTGTTGGTTTGTTGGGGTTGTGTTGGTGTAGCTGGTGTGGGGTTGATGGCTGAGGCTACTGCTGTTTTTAAGGTGATTGTTTGCTGTTTCAGCTGATGCTGCTGCTGTGTTTTTTGTTTTGGTGTTTGCTTTGTGTTGCTGTAGCAGCAGCAGGGGTTGTATTTGTGGCTGATGGGGGGTGAAGTGTGGTGTTGGGGTAGCTGCTGCTGATGGAGGGTATATTAGGGGCTGGAATGATGATATATGGCTGATGTTTTGGGCTGATGGTGCTGTTTTGGTGGCTGAAACAGCTGCTGTTTCAGCAGCTGAAGGCTGATTGGTGATGGTTTGGGTGGCTGATGTGTGTGTGAGAGAGAGGGATTTGAGGTTGGGGCTGTTTGTAATGATGTTAGGGGTTGAAGTGGCTGTTTGTGCAGAAGTTAATGTGTTGTTTGTGAAGAACTGAAGCTGAAGTGTGCTGAAATAAGCTGAGATTGGGCTGATGGTGAATCATCAGCTGCTGTAGCAGCAATAAGGACTGGTTTGGGTGGCTGATTTGATGGTATTTGGGCTGATAATTATGTGTGTGAGTGAGAGAGGTGTGAGTTTGAGGAGACATGCAAAAAGGTTTGAGTTGAAATGGTGTGACTTAACCTTAAACCATCATTACAACCATCACATCTCTCTCTCTCTCAAGCAAGTCAACCTTAAAACACCCTAAACACCCTTGGTCAAAGCCAACCACCCTAATTGATCCTAATTAGCATAATCAGGTGTGTTAGACCACCATGGTTAACTTAACATGGTTAACCTACAAGCTCAATTGTATGGCCAACCCTAGTCTTAACCCTAATTAACGTGCACAAGTGTGTGCGGTCGGGTAAAATTTTACTAAAATAACCATAAAACCAGATAAATTACCAGAAACCCGTTTTGGTAAACTTTTTACCAAAAGCCCCACATCAACACACAATTACCACTAACCCTAAACTCAGGTGTTACAGTTATTAGTTGGAGAAACGTTGCGAGGTATAGTGGCGTTATCGACAACAAAGGTTGAGTGTATGGTAGTGGTCAAAGTATCAAGGAAAGCTCGAGGTGATTCACGGTGAGGTGTGTATCATCGTGTTGACAGGTGAAGGGTTACTTCCAGACATGGTGCATTGCAAGTACTTTTTCGTGTGTTTTCGGATAAGGGGTTCCAATGTTTTAGGCCAAGATGGAGTATGGTGTAGCGGTCATGAATGCTCGGGATAAAGTACGGTGTAGTGATCATGAGTACACGGGAACAACGATTTTATCGTATGCTTGAGATGGAAATAACGAAAATGATACAAGGGTTTCAAGAACGAGCAAGATGTAAGTGCGAGGTTTACGAAGGAGGAGGATGAGAAGAACAATGAATCTTAAGTTATTCGGTTTAATGGATTTGAGTCAAGGTGAAGATTGTTAGGGTTGTGTCTCATATCCGGTTGACCATCTATATACAGTTTGTGCATCGCGGGAAGTCTAGATTAGACTCAGTTGGCCACAATAATCTGTTGGTGTGGGCTACCAATGGATAAGGAAATAAGAGCATAATCAAAAGTTCTATTTAGATTTTAACTAAGATGGAGATTGTTGATATTAGTTTAAATTTAAATAGTAGTTATTATTATAAATAGAATTAAGATAAGTCTCTTTTTTAAATATAGATTTAGATTTAAATTTAAATAAGAGAAAATATTCTATTAGATAAGGATAAAGGGGATTTATGTTGATTCTAATATAATTAGGAGAAGGTTTATTTTATACAATAAATCGAAAGATGCGCTTATCAAGAAGAATTGGCAAAGGCACGGCAGAGAGGCACAAGGCAAAGCCCAGACGGACAAAGACAAAAGCAATGTAATCTCTAGGTTTATGAGCGTTGTAACTCCCCTCTTATAAGATGAGATCAAGAGAGGGAAGAGGAGATGTAGAAGAGAGATTGAGGTATGTGAGATCTCATAAGCTTTATCTTTGTTGAGAGGTTAGGGTTCTAATCTGGATTTGAGAGATACTATTATTTTAGATGATCAAATCAATGAGAAGATAAGATGTTGAGTGTAACCCTCTCTTATATGAATAAACCCTCATGGTTGCTCCATGGATTAGGCCGGTCGGCCGAACCACGTTAAAAACCCTTATATTGTTTATTCTTCCCATAGATTGCTGTCTTGCTTGCTCGAACATCAAAAACGGGATCTTTCCCTCGATGACGAGTATCGGATGAGGGGAAGATTCCCCAACTGTATCAGCTCGCATAGTTTGAAGGGCCCTGTCAAATCAGAAATCTGTGTGTCAAACCTTGGTAGGATGTTAGGAGGATAACCCCCAGTAGGTATAGTTGAACTCTTAGAGAAATGCTGTTGGCGTTAAAACCTGTTCTATTTTGTATTTAGCATAAGCTTCGAGAATTGCCTTAATCTATTTGACATGGTAAATGTCAAATAAAATTTCAAAAAGGGATATAAATCATTTATTTTTCAAAGAATGTATATTAATATGTTCATTAGACATGATATAAGCCATACCTCAAATTTCACCATCATTTTATAGATACATAACACAAAATCACCACCTCGATTTTATTTACTGAACGAGTCCCAAAGCACACCGAGGTCGACGTTGCCACCAGAAAGAATAATCCCGATTTTATTGCAGTCCTTGAATGTCGTATTTTGTTGAACTCGTTGGAGAGAACAGCGGCAAGACCGATTGCTCCGCTTGGTTCCACCGCCTCCTTCAGTATCTCGTAGCACATCCTCATAGCATGTACGATTTTTTTATCATCGACCGTTATGATGTCATCGACTAAATCTCGCACTACTGGCCTAAAACACTAATAACACAATATGTAAGTAATTATACTTGTATAAAAAGAAGCTAGATTTGGATACTCATAAAAAAGCTCAATTTCAATTCAACATCATCGATAGACGATAGTACACTATTGGACCATGTTTGGTAATGTTATAGGTTCCGAAACCACGGTTTTCATGGGTTTCGAGGCCAGCCTTCGAAATTGAAACTTTACTTTGTTTGGCAATCAAAATGGAGTTTCCGCAACCAGGGTTTTGGGAGATTCCAAACACCATAAAACCTTGGATTTCGAAATTATCCTGTTATCAATAAGTTAAACTTGAGCCCGCACACAGTGCCTAACAACACCTAGTTAAGTGAAACCTTGGTCTTTGAAACCTGGGTTTGTAGACATACAGACCCCGATTTCGTTTTAGCTTGGTCGAACCCGTGGTTTTGGAGACCATGTTGCCAACTAGGCCTTGGTTTTGAGACATCAAAGCAAGGCTCATTCTTCTCTCAAATTAGAGAAATGATATCATCAAAGTCATAAAGTTTTTGAATATACCATGTAAGATCTCCAAGAAAAGCTCGAAGACCATCAGCAATGGTGTTGGTCTCCTGTAGCCTTATGATTCTTCCTTCTATCTTCGATTGAGCAGCATCATCGGCCCCCTTTGGTTCAGCAGCCAAAACCCTAATAGAGGGGTTGATTGCCTTAGCAGCCAATGTAATTCCAGAGATTAGACCGCCGCCTTTTCTTAAAATCAAACACAGCATGATGATTTCAGAAATGAGTAAAAGAACATTATATCCAAAACAACAACAAAAAAGCAAAAAATGTACGTACCGCTTATCGGGACTATTATGGTATCAATATCGGGTACTTGCTCTAGAAGTTCCAATGATATAGTACCTTGTCCACTGTGAAAGGCATAAATCAATCATTTATAACATCATTACACTTAAACCAAAATTTATCATATCCGTCGACCCTATAAAACAAGCGTTGTTCAATAAGCAGGTCAGACTTGGTTAAAACATAAATGCAGGTTGAAATTGACTCAACTCGAAAACGGCACAAGAAAGTGAAAGAGAAACAAAGTTGAAAGGTCAGGATAAATAATTAGCATCTAGTTTATCTCTTAACAAATTTGATTCTTTGGATTGCTATATATCAGGAAAATGATCTCAACTGCTTCATACAACTCCTCTAAACTCTGGACGAATAGTTGAATTAGTTTGTATCATAAGAGTTCGTATATATATTTATAGATTACGCAAAATGCTCCAAGAGCCTTAGTTACTCAAAGCCATAGGATGAAGGTTAGAACTGAGCTTTTCTGATATATGCTACCCGGTCATTAGCAAACTAAAAAAGCTAATAAAATTGTGCCTTTATGACAGGGATAAAAAGCGCAGAACAGCATTTTTCGAATTGTTGAATCAAGTATCGGTGATATCGGCCGATTTATCGTATCGAGACCCTTACGATACAATTTATCGGCCGCATATGATATAGGAAACACCTATCTGATACGATTTTGACATCCGCCAATAACCGATATTTAAGAGCTTGGCTAGAATGAAAATTACATTTAGAGGAGCTAATTTCATAATTTCTTTTTATTTTTTTGGGGAGCACATCCAACTTAATAATTCTATATAATCTAGGAGCAACATACCTTATTATCCGATTGTCATTGAAAGGATGAATAAGAACGGCCCCTGTTTCTTGCTGTACCTTGCTTGCAGTGCTTTCTCTTGACTCAAGTGTTGGTTCGCTCCAGATAACGTTTCCACCATAGCGCTTGACATTCTCAACTTTACATTTTTCGGTATAACTATATACGCAGGTACTCCTCGTAAATTTGCAGCCAAAGAGACCGCTGCAGCATGGTTACCACTAAATTGAACCACCCGAAAAAGCACAATTCAAGAACGTGAAGTGTTATAACCAATCTTTATAAAGAACCACAAATTCAAAAAGGAAAAAGAAAAAGAAAGAACAGAAAAGAAATGAACCTGCTATGAGTTAGAACTCCTTTATTAACTTCATTGTCTTCAAGCGAGAATATAGCATTTGAAGCGCCTCTAATTTTGAAGGCTCCTCTGGTGAAAACATGAAGGCTGTTAACTACATCAATTGTATACTCAAATTACAAAATAGTATTCCGATATCTGAAATTAAACAACAAAGAATTCCTTACCCTTTCTGAAAGCATTCACACTTAAAAAACAATTTTCTCCCAGCTATATTATCTAGAGAGGTTGAAGATAGAACCGGAGTCCTATGGATGTATGGAGCAATGCGGAGTTGAGCTTCTTTTATGGATTGAATATCAGCAGCATAGTTTTGAGCATGTGGTCTGCCTTTGCTCTCCATTAGATCTATCATTACTAACATATCATATGAAATGTTTTCAGAAGAACTAGTGATAGACGTAACGTTAAATTTTAATTACCCTAACAATACTATTCGTCAAGTAAGGGATGAGTTCATTTTTTTCTATGCAGAATTCCATGGAAAGGATCTTAATTCTAAAGTGTTGAAATATTTATTAACATGATACTTGATATAAGTAGGAATTTTGAAAAGAATTAGTTGTAACATTTTTTTAATATTTCTTTTTCCAATTCAATTGCTAACTGATGTAGCCGGAAATAGACAAGGGCTTGAAAGGAAGCCCACCAAACTAAATCAAGCTACTTTAGCCCCGTTCAAGCCCGGTTAAGGCCAAGCGGATACACCGACTTGCCTAAAAAGGCTTGCTCGCCCCCCCAGAAGGGGGGGATTTCCAATGCTGCCCCTGTCAGAGAGAGGGACAGAAGCCAGTAGCGGCCTAGGAAAAGACCCTTTTGCCTCAGGCACTGAAGATAAAAACCAAGGTGAAAACCCTAAAGAGGTATGCCATTTTATCACCACAAAGCCCTAAAATTCTTATCAGTAAAGAAGCTGACTTGAGCGTCGGAGAAACGACGCCAGGGAAAACATCGGCATGATCCTTTTTGCAAGTCGACCTATGAGTACCGCCGTGCATTGTTTCGCTGCTCTCTCAACTCAACCCAAGACATTCTAGGTGATGGCCACTTTTTGACCATATGAATAACATAAGTTAAAGAGATGTAGTTCTTTTTTAAATGTTCAAAGGTTGAGTCTCAAATGGAGTCCTAAAAGTAATGGATGAATACTCCCATTGTTCAATGTTCACCGCACCAAAACTCTAAAGTTATAACGGGGGTTAAGGATAACTATTTTATATTGCCCTTTGAGCTGAGACATGGGCTTTTGTGCGTCAGTATTTCAATTAAAAAAAAATCCACATCTAATACGCGCATAGTGGGAATCAAATCCGGATTAATGCTCCGACACCTGTTAAATGTCCCTTCCACTACACCACATCTCCTATCTCCTATGGTTTTGATTAGGGTTGAGGGTTATTGTTTTATATTTTATTACACATGGATTCAAGGACCCCTTCAAGAACACCATCATCATTGTCCTCATATGACATTTGTAAATGCCCTAGATTTGCAAATGAATAAGCTTGTACAGCACAAGAATAGACCACATGTTGCAAATCTCAAACTTTATCAATGACACATCTATGACCACAATTTGAAAAGTAGAAAACTATAAATAACTGAGATTCAAGGGTGGAGCAACAGACCCAGATGAATTTCAGCAGTTTCTGTCCGATTACTGCTTATGATTCAAGAGATTCTATTGATCAAACTGTGAAGTAAGCCTAAATTTTTAATGGGGAATAAATGAGAATATTTTGGTAGATTGGGTGCAAAGAGTAAAGGAGCGTACCTGATTCAGTGTGCTTGATGGCTAAAAATGCGAGCAAATGGCTGAGAAAGAGAACGCTGTCATTCTGTGTAATTTTATTATTATTATTTTTTATTTTACTTTTTTAGCTTTTGTGGCTTCAGTTGTTTTTCATGAGACATTTATTTCAGAACCTCATGGTGGAAACTGGGCTGGGATGGACCGGGCCGGGCCAGCCAGCTTGATTATTTAAACCAATGTAGTTAGGGTAAACATAGAATAGGTTAAATGCAATTTTTCTTAAAAGGTAGGGGGTGGAGGCTAAATTTCCTTAGAAAAAGCCAAAAAATTTAGTTCTATACGGACCCATGGATAAACATAGAAGGGCCTAATGTAAATTTTCTTGGAAACTAAGGGGTTAAGGATAAATTTCATGGGAAAAACGCAAAAAGAGCTCGATTCTGCTCCATATATATATATATATATATATATATGAAAGATGCCATAGGAGGGAATTTCCTCCTATGGCGTCGAAAATAGGAAAAATGTCATAGGAGGGAATTTCCTCCTACGGCGTCGAAAAAACACATCATTCATCGTGTTTTCCGACAATCGGAATGCATCATCTTCATCGTTATCATCTAAGCTATGGATACACCAAATTTCATGTGATTCTACAACCTTTTCACCGTTGAATTAGTGGGTTCAAAATTAACGGTTTACGGATAATAGAACTTTTTACATTGTTAAATCAACGGTGAAAAAATTGTAGAATCGCATGAAATTTGGTGTACTCCTTTTTTTCTTATCAACAGTCGAGACCAGCAAGCAGCAGATGATGACGATGAAGATGATACATTCCGATTGTCGGAAAACACGATAGAAAGCGTGTTTTTCCGACGCTATAGGAGGAAATTCCCTCCTATGGCCTCTTTCCTCCATTATTCTCTCTTTATATATATATATATATATATATGAGAATAATAGAGGAATGAGACTTAGGAGGCTTTTTTGTGTTAGTCGGCGTCAAAAAGTACACCTTCCACAATTTTATTATTCGACGATCGGCACCGGATATCTTGATCTTTATCGTCTAATATGTCAATACATCAATCTTAATGTGATTTTAACATCTTTTTACCGTTGATTCAGTAGGTGCAAAATTAATGGTTTCCTGACAATAGAACTTTTTACATTGCTACATCAATAGTGAAAAGGTGTTGGAATCACATGAAATTTGGTATATTGACGTATTAAATGATGAAGATCAAGATGACCGGTACCAATCGTGGAATAAAATAGTGTAGGGTGTATTTTTTGACGCCACCCAACGCAAAAAACCTCCCAGAGCTCTTTCCTCCACACACACACACATATATAAAGGGAGAAAGGTGCAATAAGAGGAGATTTACTCTTATAGCGTCGAAAAACACATCCTCCATGACTTTTTTTGATGATCGGCACCCATCAACTTCATCTTTATCGTCTAAGCACTACTAAAATAGGAGGCTGCCCCTACGGATAATGAAATCCGTAGGGTCAAATTTATTTTGGCCCTACGGATTAATCCGTAGGGCCAGACAGTTGCCCCTACGGTCCCAGACGTTTTAATTTAAAAATATTAAATCGTAATTTGTTGTTTGCCCCTACGGAGCCGCAAACCAATGACCTACGGACTAATCCGTAGGGGCATCTAAATGGGGATTTAATTAAAAAGGCACAGAAATGCCCTACGCCGATTATCTCTTTCGAGCTCGCGCGCGATAACTCCCAAAATCCCCAAATTTCTCGTTCCCGCCGCGTCGCCGTTCTCGTCGTCGCCACCGCCCTCCGTTTCGTCGTTGCCACCGCACTCGTTCTTCCTCGTCGCCGATTGCGCGCGTTGTCGACCACCGATCGATCGTCTCCTCCACCGCACAGGTTAGTAAATCTTCAATTAAACAAAATTTTGATTATTTTAGGGCTAGGGTTCAGGGTTTGGGTACCGATGAGAGTTAGGGTTAGACATCAGTAGGGGTTAGCGTTAGGATTGGGGTTGGGGTTGCGGTTGGGGCTGGGGTTGCGGTTGGGGTTGGGGTTTGGCTGGGGTTGCGGTTGGGGTTGGGGTTGGGGTGTAAGTCCACGGTAGCGCCCCAGCCGTCTAACAGATGCCAAATGCGGAACAAAAACTTTTTACAACTGGCGCTATCGCATACTATAATCCGGATCTGTCATTAAAGCTAAACTAACAAACTACAAAGTGGGTAGAAGAGTTATACTGAACGATCCGAGTCCTTCGGTCTTCAACCATCATCCCACGCTTTGTTGCGGCTGCTCCGACCTCCTGAATCTCCAGTCTTCTCGTCCAGGTGGCACCACGTCGACGGATCTTTAAACGGGCTCCCGCCTCTGAACCGAGGCAACTCGATCGTCAAGTTTGCTAAAAGAGACGACCAAGATGATGTAGAGAATGAGTAGAACACTTTGTCTCGTTACATCCAAAGCCATGGACGAACGGTTAATGAAGTTGCCATTTGGATCGGGTGAAATGAGAAATGAGGCTATCTAATTTTCATGAACCCGAATCTATCATAATCTTTTCAACCAAAACAACAACCATAATCATCCACCAAGGGGTGGCCGGCCACTATATAGGAGAGGGGGGAGGTGAGTGTAGGAGAGGGGGAGGTGACCGCAAGATTAAAGAAGAGAATGAGTCACAAGACACCTAGTATGGACTCATTTAAAGAAACAATGATTCATAACACATAGTCATCAACACATAAATGCTCCATTAATGCACTAAGCCACCTCACCATCCCAATCACCATCCTAGTCACCATCTAGAAGCTTCCACACTCATCTCAAGAAAAAATAAATCCGCATTTAACCGAATGTTAAATACGGCTGATAGAAAACTGGAAACCGGCAACTTCCAAAAGTGATCCTGAAACGAATTTCAGGATAACCCCGTATCAGTATAAACATAGCCACATTTGTATTACGACCGAATATAAATGCATCCGAGGCAAAGATATTATATCTACACAGCATAATACTCGGATCCGGCTTAAACCAAAGCCGACCAGTATTATCTGCCTGAAAAACGACACGTGCGAAAACACACGTGCATTTTCCGAACCTTTCCATAATACCATACGGTCTCTACAACGTTTCGCCCGAACATGGGAAAGTGTCTGTGGGGGACTCTAATGACTCATCAATAGACTGGCACTGGGTATAACCCCTAGCACGTCAGAGGTACAAGCTGTACGTAACGGTTTGCCTATATATTGATTGGAAGAGAAGCTGACGAGCGAACTCATCCATAAATCCTACTGAGCCTGACAGTGACAATATACATACAGTCAGGTCCGTTCGTCTAAAGAGTATCGCATATTGAGTCTAGGGGTGTAACGTTTTGAAAATCGTTTCGGTGAAATTTCGAAAAAACGGTAAAATAAGGGGTTTTATGTAAAAAGTCAAAATGCAAATATCTTATTATAAAAATTAAATATACATATTCTAGATATGTAATTGCTAGTATTTGGTGTTTATTGAGCCACTGATGAAATTTCAAATTTTCTGAAAATTTTTCCGAAATTAATTATTTTAATATTATTTTAAGCAGTCACTAATATATTTAATTAGGGAAAATTACAAATTGGAATGAGTTGAAACAAATTTTGTGCATCATAAAACATTAAATAAAATTTTATCATGTGGTTTTTGAAACGAAATCGTTTGCCAAAACGGTTTAGAAAATATCGAAGAAAAATGTTTTTTTCGGTGAATTAAGTGTTAATGGGAATTGGGGTATAACATTTATCTTTTTTTCTCATCCACACAAACCCACACCCATTCCCATGTTATGCTGGCTGAGCCAAATGGGCAGCCCCCTTCCCTTTGCTCCAAAGAAAAATTTTAATGAGGCAATATCAAACATGATAGCATGGGCTTTAATTAATGAAGTTTGGGTATTTTTATTTAACTTTGCATTAGCATTCCAACACCTCAATCCCTCTCTCCTCATCAAAATGTGCCCGGCCTTGCTGCTGCTGTGCAGCCCACCCATTCCCAATTCATGGAAAAAAAAAAGAAAGTTAAATGGTATAAGGAAATATTTGATTATGTACTTGAAGCATGGTGTTTTGTTTTTATGAATGGTTTGTGCTTTGACTTCTATACATTTCCTTGACTTCAACCCATTCCCTTCAAAACCTCCCTTCCTGCTCTCGGCCAGCAGCTCCCCCTCACTTCCCCATCACTTTTCCACATCAAAACACCTCCATTTCTCATCAAAATTCACATAAAACCTCCCATGTTTGAGCTAATTCTTCATTCTTTTTCTTCTTTCTTTCCTTGGGCAAATCAAGCTTGGATCTTGATGCAAGAAACCTTTTGGGAAGGCCTAAAATTTGCAAGTTTGATCTCCAACATGTGAGGTATAATCTCATGCTTTTGTTAAATTTGTTGTTTAGTTGCTTGAATCAAACTTATTTAGTGAGTATTATGGTTCCAATTTCAAGTTTAGAAATTCAAGAGAAAGATTTGGATAATGTTAGGGTTGTGATAATTTGATGATGGTTGTGATATGTATTTTAGAATCTTATGATATGCAAATCTAGTGAAGTAGTTGACTTGTTCATTGTCACTTAAAATGGTTAAAATTGGAGTTTTAACAAACTAGGTTTTCGAATTTAATTGCAAATGTTAGATTAAAAATCTAATTAGGTTATTCATGACATTATTAACATTAATAAGTGTAGTTTAATACTTTAGTTCATGAAAATCCAAGCTAGATTGTAGTTTGTGCATTTTTGCTATAAAATTGTTAAAATTGGTTATGTATGTAAACTAGATTTTTGAGATTAATGTTAAGAGTTAAGTTTAAAATCTAATTGACATTGGTATGACTTAATTAAGATGTTTAATAAGTATTATGGCCGCTAGATTTGTTTAAACGTCGAGTTTTGTACTAAAACGGGTAATTTGTGCTTGCTAGATTTTCGGAAAAATGGCTTTTAAAGTGAATTTGGGGTTTTTGTGAATTTTAATGCTATTTTATATTATAATTAGTGCTTGTGATTGTAAAAATGAGTATGTTTAGATTTTTCTCGATGGTTTGGCGTTTGTACGCCGACGTCGAGGGTTTTTAAGTTGATTTGTGGAAGCAACCATAGGTTTTGACCTATGTGGGATTCGTGAGTCGTTTTGGTCATGAGTCGGATTTTAATGCGATACGGTGCGTTATGATATGTAGGTACCCCATGTGGACTTCGAGACGACAAGCAAGCGCGTGGCGACGTCGGCACCGGCGAGCGAGGACCATGTGAGTAGATTTGTATTTACAGGGAGAAGTCGGGTGGATGGCGTATAGCACCCCCGCAGTCCGTGGTGGTGTATACGGATGCGTATACACGCCAACAATTTTTTATATGTTATTTGGGATTAATAACGATGTTTAGGATGGATATTGGTGTGTTGGATTATTTTAGTGTTGCGAACCCTAGGGTAGTGTTGCACTACGCATACACACCTATATACTTGCATACATTCCTATTTATATGTGCTCATGGGATTCTTTATAGTTATGTGATCACATGGGTATGGGACTATGTGTTCACATACGGATTTGAGGATGATACTTGGGATTGAGCTGAGTCGATGAGATTTGTTTTGTGGTTGTGATATCGGTGATATGGCAGGATTCGTACTTGAGGTACGTCCTGGTGTTATAGCGGATCTTGGGGCGGCGATACGGGTGAATAGTGTTATAAATAAAATGGTCGACATGTGATCGTGATATGAGGCATGATATGCTAGGATATTGATATTAGGCCGTATCGGGCGATGTATACCCCTTGATGATAATATGTGCTGATGATATCGGTTTGTACGAGATTGTCGATCTGTAGTCAGATCATGAGTATATTGAGGATATTAGTATTGTACTAGACATAGGTCAGTACCCTAGACTATGATCTTGAATAAAGAGGATACCAGAGGAATGGTGTGAGGAATATGATATTGATCCATACCCAGATTTGGGGATGCCGTACGACGGATTTACGTACGAGCTATATCTTGATGATTGATCCGCACTCTTGACTTGGGATGTCTGATTATAGATATGGTATCGGATATGATATTATTGAGGCGGGATCACCGACTAATATATATACAGGTATGTATATGGATCGACTCAGATGTTAGGCGGTTTCCTTACCTGTAGTCCAGCTTGTTAGCTTAGCCCTTTAGTTTAGTTTAGTTGTTAGATTAGATTCGATTCTTACCTATTTCAAAAACTAACGAATCGTGGGTATTTTAAAAGACAGCCCAAGGGATCCTACGGATATTTCAAAAGACGTATCTTTTCATAAAAACACCTTAGCCCCTATTTTCAAAACCCCATGATTCGTGTTATTTCAAAAGGCACCATTGTAGGACTTATATTAGATTAATGCAGGTTAGTTACAGTTGCGTCTAGTATTCAGCTCCCGCTTATTATTGTGGTTCGCTTCGCATCGCATACTTATGTTATAATTTCTTATTGCAATGTTGATATCATATTGTTAGGACACCAGCACCATTACCGATGATGCGTATGTACCACGTACACTTACTTGCCGGCTCACACACATCTCCATCGGTAATTGCCATGTCACGTACACCTTAGAAAATATTATTGCTTGACTTAGCTTGTTAGTTAGTAATTTGACATGATATTAGTGTGCCTGCCTTATATGCCAGCTTAACATTGTAGTTATTACTTGTCACTTCATGCATACTGTTATTCATTGTTATGCTTATATTCATGGTTTTACATGCTATTGATGGTTTGGATTCGGATTTCCATGAAATTTTCTGGATTTGGGGGGAAAACCGCAAAACTTATATAAACTGATTTCTCTCTTTTTAAATAAAAAGTGCGGTTTTTCCCATGATGTATGAGTCGTCCACCATGAGTTTGCTGATGGATTTCGAGACCTGATTCGAGGAGACGGATGAACCGTTTCGGGTACATGGTGGACCCGGTAAGGTACCCCGAGGCAAGAAGCGCGTGATGATGACGATGTGAGCCTGGCAGGGGACCGCTACCTACCGGTGATTTTACCCGACGCGTCGGATATCCGAAGGATACCGTCGTGGTCTTGAGATGGATGGTAGGGGCCGGTCTGGACTGACGGCGCCCTAGATATTGTGATTGAGACATTGAGATTTCGAGATATTGAGGTACGGAGACTGTGATACAGAGATATCGAGATATTGGGATTACGTTTTGTGCCGATGCTAGGCACTGTTTTATGCTGATTTCATTATGATACCTCATTTTAAAAATACAAAGGAAATCTCACTAAATTATGAAAACAGTTCTTCATTTACATGTATTCTGTTTTCATGCATTCATACCTCATTCATATGATATATTGCTACCTGGGGCACTGACACGGGCACATGAGATTACACTCGGGTTAGATATTTACCCTAGCCTTGTTATAGGCTACATGTTATTCATATATTTGAGGATATATTATGATCATTGACCTAGGTTGCGTTATTTATGCGATTTCTGTGCGTAGATATTTTTCTATTCACGAGTTGGCAACTCACCCCCGTTGTGCCCCAGTTTCTTGCAGGTTTGCCGTACAGGTTTCTTTACGACTTGCGGGCATAGTTTTCTTCGGGTGATTTGCTAGTAGATGGGTTTACTTGTATCGCACCCCCATGTTATATCTTGTATATTATTATTCTGTTGTATCTAGAAGTTCCATCAACCAAACATGTATTATTTTTTAAAATAGAGACCAGTGATGTTATTCTTTCGACCTTAGAGTCGCGCGTTGTATTTCTATGGTTTTCTTGTTGTTTTGAGTTTCTTTTAAGTTTTGATCCTCGCCCTTGGCGTTGTATATTATATTGTTTGTCGGGTTGTGACCGTCGATTGACGAAGAGCTAGCTCCTGCTTGTGGATGCCTTTTTATTGATTTCGTATACTATTCATGTTGTATCCCGTTTGGGAGCCAGTATTTACAAAGGAGACTCTGCCGAAATTTTCAGGAAATACTTGATGTTTTTTTTAAAACCGCATAATTCGGCTTATGCTATTAAAACTACTTGATTTTAAATTGGTTTTCCTTCACTCTAGTACTTTTTCTTGGTTTGGATTTCTGGGTTTTCGGCTTACTTAGATTACGTACGCCTCGAGACGTTTCGTAGTTTAAGTGCCGGTCATTTTCCGTACTTTCGGGACGTGACAAAGTTGGTATCAGAGCGTTAGATTTTACCTTCGCAGCGTAGAATGACCCTTGGTTGATGGAATAGGTGACTAAAGTAGAGTGACGTACCGTGGGTATGTTCCGCGGCATACTTACGATACGCTACTCCACTTAAGAAGGCTTCGGATGTACATTTCTTTGTTCAGTATTATATTCATTCCTGATCTAGCTTCATCGGTACCAGTTACGGTTTGCTGCCACGATTACGGGCAAGGAGAGCTACGGTTAGAATTGCGGTCAGCACAAGCTCGTCACGAACGAGGACTGTCCAGGGCGTAATTTTGGCGACACACGATTGCGGAGATGTGTCTTTTTACTGTGTTTCGCGCCACGAGCGTTTGGCGGATCGCCTTTATGAGATTTCTCGGACGTGCCGATCAGTACCAGAGAATTGGGCCACCGACAGAGGCCAGCCAGATTTTGATGACCGTTGGTGTATTGCTTATTCATGATGGTCGAGGCACTGTTCAGCGTGCAGACGAGTGAGCCAGTTGTTGCTGCGAGTGACGAGATATCGCCCCATATGTGTAAGTGCACGGCGGCGCCCCGGCCGTCAATCCGACTGTAACGCCCCACGCCCCAGTACAGATGGTATTGTCCGCTTTGGCCGAAACCGCACGGTTTTTCCCTTTAGAGCGAACCGGACCCGACCAGGGGCCACTTCCCAGGAGGTCACCCATCCCAAGACTTCCCTGGCCCGAGCACGCTTAACTACGGAGTTCTCAAGCTCCTGTAGTCCCGGTTCACTTAAAAGGGAAAAACCGTGCGGTTTCGGCCAAAGCGGACAATACCATCTGTACTGGGGCGTGGGGCGTTACATTTATGGTGGCCCATGCAGGTCAGAGCTGTATGAATCCCTATCATGCAGTTCTGTTCTGCGTGAACAACCTAAGCAATATAAAACACAAGAAACAGCAACTGAAAACATTCTTTACATTACATATTCCTTGAATCCATCTTGAACTCCACCTTCGGTTTCCTTGAAGTCTATCTCTCCACTTTTGAATCCTTAATTCTTATTCATCCTTTCTATTTGTATCTTGTGGACTTATTAGCTCAATTGGTTAGAGTATCAATCGACGGAGCTCGAAGAAGACATCATCCTAATCCTGTTTCCTTACTCTGTTACATCATCCTTCTTGAGTAATTTCGAGGACGAAATTATTTTTAAGGAGGGTAGAATGTAATGACCCCAAAATCTTTATATATTTGTATTATCCCTCTTCAATAATTTACCGTATTTATTTGTACTTGGTATTTTTCTTTTTCTATTAAATTTATTATTATTTTATTCCTCAATCTATTATGTATTTTTTTTCTATGTACAATTTCTTTTTCTTATATTTAAGTTTTTAACTTCTCATTCTTATTTTTCCTTTCATAAATATTTAACCCAAATCCATTATTCTAATTCTCTACAGCCCATCTAAAAAGCCCATTTTCTTTTTAAGCAACATCATATATTTAATTCTAATTAAATATATGCATGAATAACCTTATAGCTCATTGGTTAAGTCCCAACCTTCTACCTCTCTTTTCTATATTTGCAAAATACGACTTTTTGAAACCCGACGGAAATCGGACAAACCGATTTCCGATTCGGTTTTTCTTAAAAATTCCACTTGTCACCTAATACATATTATCAACCCTCTTGCATGTTGACTATTAATCACCCTTAAATCAAATTTAATTGTACTTTTCCACATGAAATGACAAGTTCTTTAGAAAACCGTATTTCTTGCATAAAAATACCATCAAGTTAAATTTTAATGTTCTATTTAGATACCCCACTCCTAATCATGTTTATTTTGATAACAAAACTTGTTTCATTCAATTTGGATGAAATTTCACACATGAAATGATAACGTTTATGGAAACCGTATTCTTGCACTTTAATACCCTTAACTTTAACATAACTCATTTCACCTTGAAACTTCACCAAAACTTAATATAAGTCACGGGGTAATGACCTACCCTTACACACACTCATTATAACCCTAATTGCTGAATAACAAAATACAGAATACGATATTATAGGACTTTTTCACTAAAATACCATAATCTTTATAACTTTTAGTTTAATCTTTAAATTGTAAATTCTTTTTAAATAAAACTTATACAAAATGAAAGCACGATTGGTCATGGACATCGATCGTTTATCTAAACTGTCTTATGGGTCTAGGCAAGTGTGTCTAAGGCTAGTGGTTTTTAATTAGGCCCACGACTGTGGTTCCTTCCCACTTACCTGGCACTTACCTGGCTGCATTCGACGGTGAAGAGGCGATTTGAGGTTTCTAATGACTCATCGTTTAGACCTTAGAATATAGGTTAGATGGTCTAGGAAACCCTAACAACTAAAATATGGAGAACTATATACTTTTACAAATAAATACCCTATATTTA
Source organism: Agapanthus africanus (assembly GCA_030015575.1). Classification (NCBI taxonomy): domain Eukaryota; kingdom Viridiplantae; phylum Streptophyta; class Magnoliopsida; order Asparagales; family Amaryllidaceae; genus Agapanthus; species Agapanthus africanus. Next base: position 25,207,540 of record JASDDO010000001.1, read on the forward strand.
GAAAACCTTTTCCCTAAATTAAAAGTATTTATAAAAACCTGAGCAAAGTGCCATTACAACCCATCTTTGGGGAACCTGTTAGGGATAGCACGGTTCATCGTGCACCCGCAGGCTAGTAGTGCGAGATTCAGACCTCCGCAAGGAGCATTCGGTCTCGAAAGGTTTAAAATACGATATTTAAAGAAAGTGATATTTTTGTAAATAAAATATTCATTTAAAAATTATTTATGTGTTTAATTATATATAATTATCATTTAAACATTTATTTTGTTATAATATAAAATTTCCACTTTTTCCTAAAATTCAAAGATTAAAAGTTACATTAAAATAACACGAATTTCAAATAAACAATTAATACTTTTATTAGGATATATTCACTAGAATAACACAAATAAAATTCACATTCATTATAACAATAAAGACGATTATTAAATACTTGAGGTGTATTTGGAAAACTATACAAAAGTATTTTTACATAAAACCCCCTCAAGTTTCACAAATTACAATAAGGCCCCTACCTAATATTGAACTTCAAATTATATTTCTTTTAGTCGGACTCGGGTTAGAGTCTGACTAATTCCCATATTTCAAGTCAGAATTAGTCAGACTCTAACCCGAGTCCGACTAAAAGAAATATAATTTGAAGTTCAATATTAGCTAGGGGCCTTATTGTAATTTGTGAAACTTGAGGGGGTTTTATGTAAAAATACTTTTGTATAGTTTTCCAAATACACCTCAAGTATTTATTAATCGTCTTTATTGTTATAATGAATGTGAATTTTATTTGTGTTATTCTAGTGAATATATCCTAATAAAAGTATTAATTGTTTATTTGAAATTCGTGTTATTTTAATGTAACTTTTAATCTTTGAATTTTAGGAAAAAGTGGAAATTTTATATTATAACAAAATAAATGTTTAAATGATAATTATATATAATTAAACACATAAATAATTTTTAAATGAATATTTTATTTACAAAAATATCACTTTCTTTAAATATCGTATTTTAAACCTTTCGAGACCGAATGCTCCTTGCGGAGGTCTGAATCTCGCACTACTAGCCTGCGGGTGCACGATGAACCGTGCTATCCCTAACAGGTTCCCCAAAGATGGGTTGTAATGGCACTTTGCTCAGGTTTTTATAAATACTTTTAATTTAGGGAAAAGGTTTTCTAAATATAGGGTATTTATTTGTAAAAGTATATAGTTCTCCATATTTTAGTTGTTAGGGTTTCCTAGACCATCTAACCTATATTCTATGGTCTAAACGATGAGTCATTAGAAGCCTCAAATCGCCTCTTCACCGTCGAATGCAGCCAGGTAAGTGCCAGGTAAGTGGGAAGGAACCACAGTCGTGGGCCTAATTAAAAACCACTAGCTTTAGACACACTTGCCTAGACCCGCAAGACAGTTTAGATAAACGATCGATATCCATGACCAATCGTGCTTTCATTTTGTATAAGTTTTATTTAAAAAGAATTTACAATTTAAAGATTAAACTAAAAGTTATAAAGATTATGGTATTTTAGTGAAAAAGTCCTATAATATCGTATTCTGTATTTTGTTATTCAGCAATTAGGGTTATAATGAGTGTGTGTAAGGGTAGGTCATTACCCCGTGACTTATATTAAGTTTTGGTGAAGTTTCAAGGTGAAATGAGTTATGTTAAAGTTAAGGGTATTAAAGTGCAAGAATACGGTTTCCATAAACGTTATCATTTCATGTGTGAAATTTCATCCAAATTGAATGAAACAAGTTTTGTTATCAAAATAAACATGATTAGGAGTGGGGTATCTAAATAGAACATTAAAATTTAACTTGATGGTATTTTTATGCAAGAAATACGGTTTTCTAAAGAACTTGTCATTTCATGTGGAAAAGTACAATTAAATTTGATTTAAGGGTGATTAATAGTCAACATGCAAGAGGGTTGATAATATGTATTAGGTGACAAGTAGAATTTTTAAGAAAAACCGAATCGGAAATCGGTTTGTCCGATTTCCGTCGGGTTTCAAAAAGTCGTATTTTGCAAATATAGAAAAGAGAGGTAGAAGGTTGGGACTTAACCAATGAGCTATAAGGTTATTCATGCATATATTTAATTAGAATTAAATATATGATGTTGCTTAAAAAGAAAATGGGCTTTTTAGATGGGCTGTAGAGAATTAGAATAATGGATTTGGGTTAAATATTTATGAAAGGAAAAATAAGAATGAGAAGTTAAAAACTTAAATATAAGAAAAAGAAATTGTACATAGAAAAAAAATACATAATAGATTGAGGAATAAAATAATAATAAATTTAATAGAAAAAGAAAAATACCAAGTACAAATAAATACGGTAAATTATTGAAGAGGGATAATACAAATGTATAAAGATTTTAGGGTCATTACACCGACGGCCAAAACCGGAAGCGGTGATAAACTTTAAATTTTCTTAAACTGGCAAACCGCCGCGCACTACTACCCGGATCGAACCATTAATTAGTTCTAGCTACCAACAAGAAAGGGAAGAGAGATATACCGACGATCCAAGTCCTCCGGTCTTCTCATCATCGTCCCGATCTCCTGCGGAATGTCCCGTCTCCTCCTCGTCGCCGGAAGTGCACCACATCGCCTACTTCTTTTACGGGCTCCCACCTCAATGCCGAGGCAACTCGGGCACGAAGCCGGCTACTTGACGTGCCCAAGATTTGCTGTAGAATGTGTGAAGAACCATGTCTCACTTTTTGGGGATTGTGGAATTGCCATTGGTGGGAGGAAAGGAGAACAACTTTAGGAAATGAGCTAGAGAGCTTTTCTAGCAAAAACATGAGAAGCAAAAATACCACACCTCAAAAATGAGCCCCATTCCATTCCCTTCCCTAGGAATGGCCGGCCCCCCTTCTCAAGTGTGATTGGAGAGAGAAAGAGAAAAGTCAAGGGGGTGGGTGGAAGCAATGATGAAAAGAGATGATGAGAGAACAAAACCCAACACTCCAAAAGCCAATCATAACCTACAATGGTCAAGCCATCATCATAAAGCTAGAAGTCAAAAGATGGGCTCCATCATGAAACCATCATGATATAAATATTGCAAAGAACCCCCTCCACTAATGCCTATTTGCAACAATGCAAATAAACCCTCCTCCACCACACTTCGGCCAATGAACGGAACAAAGGAAATTGGCCGAAACGGAAAGCAAACTGGCAACTCTAGAAAACTGATCCCGTAATAAATTACAGGAAAACCCCAATACTGTGCATACACACCCGCATCTGTATTTCGACCGAAATACAAATGCAATGAGACAAAATCTACACTGTACTATACTAGGATCCGGCTTAAACCAAAGCCGGCTAGTAATATCTGTTCGATCCTGATCCGTGCAATACTGCACGTATCTGATCGAACCCTGCCATATAACCATACGGCCTATAGTACAAACTGTCCGATCCTGATCCGTGCAATACCGCACGTATCTGATCGGACCTTGCCATATCTCCATACGGCCTCTACAACCTTTCGCCCGAAAGCTGAGTAACTGAATGTGGGGGACTCTAAAGACTCATCAACACCTTGGTTGTGGATTTAACCACTAGCACGTTAGAGGTATAAGCCAATACATAACGGGCTACCAGGTATTGACCAAAAGGGACGTCTGTGAGCGAACTCAGCCTGACTCCCTACTGAGCCTGTCAGTGACAATATCCGTACAGTCCGGTCCGTTCGTCTATGAGTATCGCATGGCGGGCCTAGGGGGTTGGTAAAAGTCAGACCCCCAAAAGCGGTACAAGTCGTGTCGGAGTGTAGCCCAGAACACCCTGAGATACTACTGGAATACCTACCAGTAAATCTCCTTGCCTTGGCCAAGGACTTTGTGTAATGGCTCTCCTAGACACAGCACGACCTCACCCCCAATACCGGGAGAGACGAACCCCTGAAGATACGCTCACTGCCTCCATGTGGCTCGGGACTGTACCCAACTAAAACCTGTTTGCACGACTCCTTTGAGCCGTGGTAGGATAGTAATCAAAGTACAGTGGGAACTCACACGAGACAAATGACGATCCCCAGGTCGATGAACTAACCTGCACACATGTCACCAGGGAACTGCCATCTGACGTCTGGTATATGACCAACTAGCATGTTCCCGGCGAGTCCTGTCCGGTGTACTCATAACCCAATGAGCACCTGTATACATCTTAGGTGATCCAACTGACACCAGTGGCTTGTGAGATCGGCCACCGCCCCTCGTCGGGGTCTCGACTGTATACACTAGTCTACTAATGGAATATCGATGCCCAGTCTCGAAACTCCCACGACTAGGGACCTTTTAAGGATAAGCTTATAGACCCCAGCTCCCACTTATATGATCGCCCTCATACTGCTGGTGGTCAAGCAAGAATCCTAGGGGCTCTATCAACGTGTAATAGCGACGTGTCAGGTCACCTAAAGCAGTACACGATGATAAAGGTAAACCAGATAGCATACTATCATCTCGAGTAAGACTGTCCTACCGGGATAGGTCCTCCCTCAATCATTACAATCACGTACCTGTGACCTAATAATTGACTCTGAGGGCACTATCTCCAACAATCTCCCACTTGCACTCAAGGCTAATTATTGCGATGTCGCATACTCACAGCCCGTGTGATACCGAACATCCAACTCCTCTACTAGTCAGTCTCACAAAGCTCGTTTGCGGAACTATTGCGTTCGAGGAATAGCCTCAGTGAGTGGATCCGCTTAGTTGTTTCTTTCTATGTCTCTCTATATCTCAAGTTCGCGGAGAAAGCCATCTCCCGAAAAGAGCAATACCTGTCTCAGAATATGTCTGGATGTCTGATGGGACCTAGCTCATAAATGAACTCCAAATCCAAACTTCTTAGACTGTATCGTCAACTGAACTTAATCAGTATCCTGCGCGCCATGCCTCCCTCAGTATTGCCTTGGACCACCTGTCCAAAATACTGCCCCTCATCAGAAGGAAAACTATAACTCTGACAACCTCCTTGTCGTCCATGTCACCTTGGAAGCCTGGAATGATAACTGTCTCCTGAATGAGGCTGTCGTTATCATCTCCCTAGAACATCCACTTATGTTCTAAAACTGTTTCCGACTGTTTCTCCAGGATTGGATTAATGTCAACTTATTGCATCTAGTGCAAGAACAACATCTGGTGTGGTACTTGACATCTCACGATTGACTCAATTGCCTGAGCAAGTGATCTGCCAATCATGCCCGTCCCTCTCCCTTTAGTCTGTAAGACACCTTTGGAGAGGGTGACTCCATTACCTGCAGGTACACTACCGTGCCAGGAGTCGTCCATCCTAAATACTCTTAGAATGCTGTCAAGTACCCTGATTGGGAAACCACCCAAATCTAGATCTAAAACCATAGATCTAGTAACCAGTATGTCTGATATAAAATCCATTTCCTTTGTGGAGAAACAACTGTGTGACGACCAAAGTATAACCGATCGTAGTGTAGGAGTTTCTTTTCCTACTCTGTGTATATCATCCAAATACCAGGATATCACACCCTACTACCTTCTCAACAGATCCATCCCCTATTCTGATGAAGTCAAACCCATGACTGTCACGTCAGAAATAGATGATCTATCTCCGCTACATCTGCTCTAGTCTATAAATAGACATAAGCAACCTGTCCACCAATGCTTCCGCTGCTCCCACTGACTACGACAACCCTCTGGCAGAGTCATATAGACGTACACTTCTAAAACTGGTTTAGAACGACGCTATACTCATCCTCCCGCCGGGTCTCGTAACCTGGAACAACAGCAATGGCAATTGTGGGTAAACAAGAACTTCCCTGTCACCGTCCTTGAGGCTACCGTAGTGCCTCTCGGGTGCCTGAAGTTACCCACCTTATCTGCGGAGTGGCCAATGGAATGTCAATCCAGATTGAATCTTTAGGTTCCTTATCAAATCTTCAGTAATCGTTTGTGGTTCTGGAATCACTTCCAGTTCTACCATACTCCCACTACTGTTTTCTGAAAAAATCCATTTTTAATAAAACTGTGGCGAGTCTAGAACAATATCGCTATTGTTCATCCAGATGGTAGAAAGTCAACCCTCGTCATAGCCTGGGTCAACCCACAAACAGCCATTACAGAAACGTGCCTTGAGTTGTCCAGTGTCTGGTTTTAATCATAAACCGGACAACTCCCCGTACCTTAACATCGTTAAGATATGAACTGTTCTATATCCAATATAGAAACAGAGGCATTGATTTAATTGAACCAGATTCAAATCATGCAGCTGTCCCCAGCGCATGTCAACTAAATGGAAGGAGGCCGATCAGCGTTACTCAACTTAGGAATACTTCCAATTATGAGTAACCTGAAAGAGAAGCAATTTCTCTTAATCACTACTATCAGCTGAATACCATACACAAGTATCTACATCTTCGATCACTTTGAAGAATCCCGATACTTGCTACACCTGGTTCTCTACTCTATTCAAATACCTATAACTTCTCCAAATTCGGATCCTGTGTTTCCGCGAAACACCTGTCTAAAAACTAGAGAAGTCATAAGTAAACCGAATATAGTACGAGGACCAAGCCCTCTGTCCTGATGGACCCTGGACAACATACAATCCTTTGTATAAGTCCCTTGAGTCTGATAACTCATTCACTGTGTGTCGTAGGTTGAAAACTGTACTTATGGTTAAGAAGAATTACACCGCTGTTTAATGCTCCTTACCTAACCATCCACTGATATAGGTAAATGTCGTAGACATAATTTCAGAAAGGTATATCTCACTCTATGAAAATAGACGTACAGATATATCAATTTGAAATTGGTGCATAACAGCGGATATTCAAAACCAAATATTTGCCGACCGGCAAACAGCCCAGGTGATTTCCTCAAATATCACTGATTACAACGAATCCCGATATAATGAGGATAATCACCCAATTCCCAATAACTTACTCCCACTCATCATCTGTAAAACCATACAGATGTGAGAATCGTACCTGGTAAATACATACCCTGGAGTAAGTATCTAATCGGGAAATCAGTTTTCCTTTAACATTACACAGTGAAACCGAAACATTGAAATGTTCCGATGGGGTATTCTGGTATTCCTAGTAATGCTTTTTCCAGATTCACGACTGTAACCGTATAGTTCTTTGCCACCTCTCCAAATCCCTTCATATGTCTTTAGTCTTTACCTTCTGCACACCCTTTTAGGCCAAATGGTTTTCTTCCTTCCCTACCGTTCGGCACCAGCCTATGGTTTGGAAGAAGACTATCCAATAAGCATAATGGGTGTACAGTCCCAATCCTAGGAACACTTGCAATGAGAGAGGGTGAAGATAAAAGACAACCGAATAAACCTTATTTCTATTTCTCCTGAATCAGAATCCATCCCCGAACTGGAACAAGTTCCATTCGAGTTCGTATATAACCATACGATGGAGTATCCAAATAAACTGTGGATCTTCGTAGTGATACGGAGTGTCCTGGAGAAATACAAAGGTGATGTGGGAGTGGTAACGAAATATTTGGTTTGGTCGTGAATATCTGTTGCAATTTACTTTGCCCTCTTACTAATCCCTTGCTTTGTCTGAACTTAATACCTTCTGCACACCATCGTTATGCTAATTGGTTTTCTTCATTCCCTACCGGTCGGCACCAGCCTAAGGTTTGGAAGAAGACAATCCAATTTGCATAATAGGTGTACTACCCCTAAACCAAGGAGTACTCGTAACCTGAGAGAGGGTAAAAGGAAAAGACAACTGAATAATCCTATCCGTTTTCTCCAGAACCGGAAACCATCCTCGAATAAATTATTTCGAGTTCGTATCTAACCATACGATGGTTTTGTCCAATGGAAGTGGACGTTCGTAGTAAAACGGGGTGTCCTGGAGAAAAGGGTAAAAGTAGGAGTGGCAATGAGGTTTGCAACTCTGACAATCCAAAAGCCGGTGTTTAAGAAGGTTCGGTCAACTTGGTCACTGAGTCAAAGTCTTAGGGTCGGGTCAATGGTCGCTGCCAAAGAGAGAGAGAAAAGAAAACACTCAGCGTGCACTCTAACCTAGATCAGAATGGTCACCAATTTATCTAATCTGGAAACCTCCCACTGTACCTCAAATTCTCCTCCAAACCTGAAAGAAGAATTAGTCGGGGTTACCCGAGGAGTAAACTAACTCATCAGTGGGAATCGGGATCCAACTATCATTGTATGATAACGTGACGGAATCCGCTCACGCTATCACACTCCAGAAGGTATGCGCATATCTGGCAAGTTTCAGTTCTTTTGAAACTCCCGATGTGATTTCTGCCCCATACTCTTATGACCTTGACTTTGGCCAACATATCATAAGTCACATGTCAAGTTCTACCCGTCATTCTCCAGGTTAATTTGAATCCACCCGTACATACCCTTGACTTTGGCCAACATGGCAGTACGACTGTTCCAAACCAACGCATCTATCTATGCTGCATATGAATAACCAATAGCTACCAAACACTGTGCCTTGACTTTGGCCAACATACACAGCTTGAATACTACTGACTATCCATATAAAACGACGGAGGGCTACGAATGGTTTCTGGCGAAAACCTTTAACGTAATGAACTTGATATCGTTGAAGGAACGGATAGCTTTTTTAAAAATATAGTGACGAAAACCTTTGCTAAAGAGGTCACTCCCGGTGAAGGGATCTCGGCTCTTTCCCCGTAGAATGGGGTGCAGGATATTCCAAATGAATACCGCGATGCAAAGCAAAAGTAATCGGCTATAGTGAAGTTAATGCCCTGACGCAAACTTCTGTCCAAGGGGTCACTCCCGGTGAAGGGATCTCGGCCCTTGCCTCGTCGACTGAGGAGCAGGATATTCCAATGAATACCACGATGCAAAACAAAAGTAAACGTCCTTGCAATAACAGCTTTTTGAAAAGTGTTCCAACAACATCAGATTAGGTTTGTTTTAACTTGCATTGATCCGAATCAATGCAGTCCCATCAATTGATCACACCAAAAAGAACGAAAATATACTGATGTACGTATATGCCATCCGCATTCGCCACTGGGTCCCGTCATTACCCGTTAGGTTAGCTAACTAACGACAGAGCGGGGACTGGACTAGCGCGGATGTAAAACATATACAACATCTACTAATATATATACCAATATATTATATTCGCTCAAGGCATGAATAAAATGCAACATCACAGAAATGTACAGCATCACAGAAACAATACAGATATATGGGATCCCCGGGTTTCACAGAGCCGCTGAAACCCGACGTTCCCCTGGTCGTGTGGATAGCCTGTGCAATGAAATCCTAGACCCCTACGGGCGCGGCAAGTTACCCGCCAAAACCTGAAGCGAGGCAGCCCCCTTCAGCAACGTGAATGGACCACCCAGCACTTCACGGAATCCGGTAACTTGGGCACCCCTCCTGGGTCAACCTGTACCCCCTACGAGTGCGGCGAATAGCCCGCCAATCCTAGAGTGAAGCCCCCTCCGTCTCAATGCCATGAGATGCGGGCTTGTTGCCCTCCAGAACCCGGCTATCCGTGCACCCCTCCGCGGGGCAATCCTAGTACAGAAAGTAAAATATACATACAACGGATACATCGACCGCAACCAGGTCGTGCCCCAAAATAATAATACAAACAGGCAGTGACGGCAGTCCACATGTCGGACGCTCGCCCCGCAATATCAAATGTACATAATACAACAAAACTGTACTAGCATTGCATCCAGGCTATCCCCCACGACCGATCCGCAACATCACAGCAAAAACAAAACATCAACGTGAAAGTCACGTTCGCAAATCCGTCTAACCGGGCTATAGCAGTTAGACCGGATTTACCGATCAAGTGACATTCACGGTCGCAGATATAATGTAAATACTGTGAAAAATGTGTTTAAAATATCCGATCGATCAAAAATTAACAAGTGGGCCCTTAATCAAAACTGTAGCACTCACAGAAAACCTGAGCCCAATTTTAATATTCCAAAACCCATATTTTAAGCCCAGAAAGCCTCTGAAAAAAATTGGTGAAGTGATCTCCACAGTGTGCGGCGGAAGAGCGGCGGAATGGGGGTATATGCGGCGGTTCCGCGCTCCCACTGTGGATTCACTTCATCGAAATTTTACAGAGTTCTTAGATTTTCCAGTACATCAATATTTTACAACCTGAAAAATTTTTCGACACCAAATATTTCCAACAGAAAACTGATGCTAACAAAAATGTAGTTTTGGAACATTCGATCGATCGAAACAGAAAAACACACTACACCAAGCTAGACTAAGTTAATGGCGAGTCTCTGATACCACTGTAAGTGCACGGCGGCGCCCCGGCCGTCAATCCGACGGCCAAAAGCGGAAGCGGTGATAAACTTTAAATTTTCTTAAACTGGCAAACCGCCGCGCACTACTACCCGGATCGAACCATTAATTAGTCCTAGCTACCAACAAGAAAGGGAAGAGAGATATACCGACGATCCAAGTCCTCCGGTCTTCTCATCATCGTCCCGATCTCCTGCGGAATGTCCCGTCTCCTCCTCGTCGCCGAAAGTGCACCACATCGCCTACTTCTTTTACGGGCTCCCACCTCAATGCCGAGGCAACTCGGGCACGAAGCCGGCTACTCGACATGCCCAAGATTTGCTGTAGAATGTGTGAAGAACCATGTCTCACTTTTTGGGGATTGTGGAATTGCCATTGGTGGAGGAAAGGAGAACAACTTTAGGAAATGAGCTAGAGAGCTTTTCTAGCAAAAACATAAGAAGCAAAAATACCACACCTCAAAAATGAGCCCCATTCCATTCCCTTCCCTAGGAATGGCCGGCCCCCCCTTCTCAAGTGTGATTGGAGAGAGAAAGAGAAAAGTCAAGGGGGTGGGTGGAAGCAATGATGAAAAGAGATGATGAGAGAACAAAACCCAACACTCCAAAAGCCAATCATAACCTACAATGGTCAAGCCATCATCATAAAGCTAGAAGTCAAAAGATGGGCTCCATCATGAAACCATCATGATATAAATATTGCAAAGAACCCCCTCCACTAATGCCTATTTGCAACAATGCAAATAAACCCTCCTCCACCACACTTCGGCCAATGAACGGAACAAAGGAAATTGGCCGAAACGGAAAGCAAACTGGCAACTCCAGAAAACTGATCCCGTAATAAATTACAGGAAAACCCCAATACTGTGCATACACACCCGCATCTGTATTTCGACCGAAATACAAATGCAATGAGACAAAATCTACACTGTACTATACTAGGATCCGGCTTAAACCAAAGCCGGCTAGTAATATCTGTTCGATCCTGATCCGTGCAATACTGCACGTATCTGATCGAACCCTGCCATATAACCATACGGCCTATAGTACAAACTGTCCGATCCTGATCCGTGCAATACCGCACGTATCTGATCGGACCTTGCCATATCTCCATACGGCCTCTACAACCTTTCGCCCGAAAGCTGAGTAACTGAATGTGGGGGACTCTAAAGACTCATCAACACCTTGGTTGTGGATTTAACCACTAGCACGTTAGAGGTATAAGCCAATACATAACGGGCTACCAGGTATTGACCAAAAGGGACGTCTGTGAGCGAACTCAGCCTGACTCCCTACTGAGCCTGTCAGTGACAATATCCGTACAGTCCGGTCCGTTCGTTTATGAGTATCGTATGGCGGGCCTAGGGGGTTGGTAAAAGTCAGACCCCCAAAAGCGGTACAAGTCGTGTCGGAGTGTAGCCCAGAACACCCTGAGATACTACTGGAATACCTACCAGTAAATCTCCTTGCCTTGGCCAAGGACTTTGTGTAATGGCTCTCCTAGACACAGCACGACCTCACCCCCAATACCGGGAGAGACGAACCCCTGAAGATACGCTCACTGCCTCCATGTGGCTCGGGACTGTACCCAACTAAAACCTGTTTGCACGACTCCTTTGAGCCGTGGTAGGGTAGTAATCAAAGTACAGTGGGAACTCACACGAGACAAATGACGATCCCCAGGTCGATGAACTAACCTGCACACATGTCACCAGGGAACTGCCATCTGACGTCTAGTATATGACCAACTAGCATGTTCCCGGCGAGTCCTGTCCGGTGTACTCATAACCCAATGAGCACCTGTATACATCTTAGGTGATCCAACTGACACCAGTGGCTTGTGAGACCGGCCACCGCCCCTCGTCGGGGTCTCGACTGTATACACTAGTCTACTAATGGAGTATCGATGCCCAGTCTCGAAACTCCCACGACTAGGGACCTTTTAAGGATAAGCTTATAGACCCCAGCTCCCACTTATATGATCGCCCTCATACTGCTGGTGGTCAAGCAAGAATCCTAGGGGCTCTATCAACGTGTAATAGCGACGTGTCAGGTCACCTAAAGCAGTACACGATGATAAAGGTAAACCAGATAGCATACTATCATCTCGAGTAAGACTGTCCTACCGGGATAGGTCCTCCCTCAATCATTACAATCACGTACCTGTGACCTAATAATTGACTCTGAGGGCACTATCTCCAACAATATGTTGGAGCTATTGCGGGATGAGTAGTACAAAGAGATGATAGAAGGTCGCTAGTCACCCGATGATGAATGACTAGGACAGGTGGTTCGTTCGCTTACCCCGATGTGAGGTCATCAGATAGATTGATTCCAGCTAGAGATGACTTCACGCGGAGACGTTGAGAGTCGACAGAGACGATCGAATATCAGAAACCTATTATTCCAAGTTTAAAGTAGTCGGAAAGACATGCAGGCAATTCTATGGTCCCTCTAGATTAATGAAACCCTAACTCGACTTAATGACCGTGTGAAAGCCTTTGAACCTTCGGGTTTGCGGCAGTTCTACGGCGCCATTAGTGAGGCTTGGGTTTGCCCTTCTACGGCTGGACCACCGATGCTGTGGTATGTACTCGATACTATTAAACTGTGCCCAAGATGTTGAGCTCTTGGGGGATTATGAGGTTTTGACGACTCGATTGGATAGCTCGACTTAATTCGGATGCTAGGTGGTGAGATGCATTTCTTGGGAGACTCCAGATACGAGGATAGTCATTGGAGCTCATTCCATGCAGCCACGACGAGACGAGTCCAGAGCAGTCGACATTAGAAAAATGGAGTAAGAGGTTCGTACAACATCTGGATATGATGACGTTCCCCTCCGCCGACATCAGGGATGCGATACGTATGCCGAGGCATTGTACTTGGATATACCTTCCAGAAGGAGTCGCGATGAGTATGCAGCCCTTCCGGAACGAGAACAGATCTAGTAAGGGACGATGACTTCCGGACAGTTCGGCAGAGACGAGATTTGGGAGAGATCCCGACAGGACCTTTCTGGAATGAATTACAAGAAGACCTTGACCCAGGAGTGGTCATTGTTACGCACACCAGCAGGCCAGAGTTCATGATCATCGACGAGACGTCCCACTAGTGACCGCGACAGTTGGCTCGAGATTCTTAGAGGATGCGCTTGAGCGGTACTATTCCGCCATTATTGATTTCGATGTTTTGGGTGATTTATTCGCATGATTTGATTTTGATGATTGATGATTTACGATCTTTGCACAGTATTGCACTTGATATCGTTTTCATGCTTGGTTTCACATGTTTGTGATTTTACGGTTTTAGACATTTGAGTTGATTTTGTGCGTATATACGCACACGATTTGGTTTTTGCACGCGGTACAGTGCAGTGTTACGTATGTTGTGCATTTAGATGCCCTGGACTTTGATTTCGATGGTTATGTTCGATATTTGTTTTGTGCACCTTGTGCACCTGATTTGATTTCGCACATGTTCGGCACTTGATATTGGATTTCATGATTTCGTGCACGATGGATGCACCTGATTTGGATTTTCACGCATGTTGGGCGCATGTTTTGAAGTATGATTTTGGTGCACACCACATGCACTAAATCGAGATTTTTCGTGCATGTCAGATGCACCTGATTTTGCTGCCAGGCACACATGTTGCCTACGACAGATGTTTCGTGCACACCCGATGCACTTAGATGTTGTTTCTGTGCATATGTATGACACATATTTGGATTTTGATTTCCGTGCGCACAAGACGCACGTAGTATTCGTACGCGTATTTTGGGATTGATTTTTCTTATAGAGCAGTACGTTTTTATGATATTGCTATGTGTTTTCGTACTGAGCAGGACTAGTCAGAGGACAGTACCTGAATATATTTTACATGTATAGTTTCGAGTTATATCATATTGGTGTTGCTTTGGATTTGGTATTGATGTCTTCCCCATGACTCCGATGATTGCGGGATGCTTGACGGAGTTCTGATTTGAGCTATATGCTCATTTTTCATGCGCATGCGTTGCGCTACGATTTGTTTTATGTATTTATGATTTCGGAGCCCCGGCGATTTGATGGTTTTGGCTGAAATATTTTAGTATTTGGGGGAAGTTTTAATTTAAATTCTGGGACCGAATTTCTTTAAGGGGGAAGATTGTAACGTTTTGAAAATTGTTTCGGTGAAATTTCGAAAAAACGGTAAAATAAGGGGGTTTTATGTAAAAAGTCAAAATGCAAATATCTTATTATAAAAATTAAATATACATATTCAAGCTATATAATTGCTAGTATTTGGTGTTTATTGAACCACTGGTGAAATTTCAAATTTTCTGAAAATTTTTCCGAAATTAATTATTTTAATATTATTTTAAGCCGTCACTAATATATTTAATTAGGAAAAATTACAAATTGGAATGAGTTGAAACAAATTTTGTGCATCATAAAACATTAAATAAAATTTTATCATGTGGTTTTTGAAACGAAATCGTTTGCCAAAACGGTTTAGAAAATATCGAAGAAAAAGGCTTTTTCGGTGAATTAAGTGTTAATGGGAATTGGGGTATAACATTTATCTTTTTTTCTCATCCACACATACCCACACCCATTCCCATGTTATGCTGGCTGAGCCAAATGGGCAGCCCCCTTCCCTTTGCACCAAAGAAAATTTTTAATGAGGCAATATCAAACATGATAGCATGGGCTTTAATTAATGAAGTATGGGTATTTTTATTTAACTTTGCATTAGCATTCCAACACCTCAATCCCTCTGTCCTCATCAAAATGTGGCCGGCCTTGCTGCTGCTGTGCAACCCACCCATTCCCAATTCATGGAAAAAAAAAAGAAAGTTAAATGGTATAAGGAAATATTTGATTATGTACTTGAAGCATGGTGTTTTGTTTTTATGAATGGTTTGTGCTTTGACTTCTATACATTTCCTTGACTTCAACCCATTCCCTTCAAAACCTCCCTTCCTGCTCTCGGCCAGCAGCTCCCCCTCACTTCCCTATCACTTTTCCACATCAAAACACCTCCATTTCTCATCAAAATTCATATAAAACCTCCCATGTTTGAGCTAATTCTTCATTCTTTTTCTTCTTTCTTTCCTTGGGCAAATCAAGCTTGGATCTTGATGCAAGAAACCTTTTGGGGAGGCCTAAAATTTGCAAGTTTGATCTCCAACATGTAAGGTATAATCTCATGCTTTTGTTAAATTTGTTGTTTAGTTACTTGAATCAAACTTATTTAGTGAGTATTATGGTTCCAATTTCAAGTTTAGAAATTCAAGAGAAGGATTTGGATAATGTTAGGGTTGTGATAATTTGATGATGGTTGTGATATGTATTTTAGAATCTTATGATATGCAAATCTAGTGAAGTAGTTGACTTGTTCATTGTCACTTAAAATGGTTAAAATTGGAGTTTTAACAAACTAGGTTTTCGAATTTAATTGCAAATGTTAGATTAAAAATCTAATTAGGTTATTCATGACATTATTAACATTAAAAAGTGTAGTTTAATACTTTAGTTCATGAAAATCCAAGCTAGATTGTAGTTTGTGCATTTTTGCTATAAAATTGTTAAAATTGGTTATGTATGCAAACTAGATTTTTGAGATTGATGTTAAGAGTTAAGTTTAAAATCTAATTGACATTGGTATGACTTAATTAAGATGTTTAATAAGTATTATGGCCGCTAGATTTGTTTAAACGTCGAGTTTTGTACTAAAACGGGTAATTTGTGCTTGCTAGATTTTCGGAAAAATGGCTTGTAAAGTGAATTTAGGGTTTTTGTGAATTTTAATGCTATTTTATATTATAATTAGTGCTTGTGATTGTAAAAATGAGTATGTTTAGATTTTTCTCGATGGTTTGGCGTTTGTACGCCGACGTCGAGGGATTTTAAGTTGATTTGTGGAAGCAACCATAGGTTTTGACCTATGTGGGATTCGTGAGTCGTTTTGGTCATGAGTCGGATTTTAATGCGATACGGTGCGTTATGATATGTAGGTACCCCATGTGGACTTCGAGACGACAAGCAAGCGCGTGGCGACGTCGGCACCGGCGAGCGAGGCCAGGTGAGTAGATTTGTATCTACGGGGAGAAGTCGGGTGGATGGCGTATAGCACCCCCGCAGTCCGTGGTGGTGTATACGGATGCGTATGCACGCCAACAATTTTTTATATGTTATTTGGGATTAATAACGATGTTTAGGATGGATATTGGTGTGTTGGATTATTTTAGTGTTGCGAACCCTAGGGTAGTGTTGCACTACACATACACACCTATATACTTGCATACATTCCTATTTATATGTGCTCATGGGATTCTTTATAGTTATGTGATCACATGGGTGTGGGACTATGTGTTCACATACGGATTTGAGGATGACATTTGGGATTGAGCTGAGTCGATGAGATTTGTTTTGTGGTTGTGATATCGGTGATATGGCAGGATTCGTACTTGAGGTACGTCCTGGTGTTATAGCGGATCTTGGGGCGGCGATACGGGTGAATAGTGTTATAAATAAAATGGTCGACATGTGATCGTGATATGAGGCATGATATGCTAGGATATTGATATTAGGCCGTATCGGGCGATGTATACCCCTTGATGATGATATGTGCTGATGATATCGGTTTGTACGAGATTGTCGATCTGTAGTCAGATCATGAGTATATTGAGAATATTAGTATTGTACTAGACATAGGTCAGTACCCTAGACTATGATCTTGAATAAAGAGGATACCAGAGGAATGGTGTGAGGAATATGATATTGACCCATACCCAGATTTGGGGATGCCGTACGACGGATTTACGTACGAGCTATATCTTGATGATTGATCCGCACTCTTGACTTGAGATGTCTGATTGTAGATATGGTATCGGATATGATATTATTGAGGCGGGATCACCGACTAATATATATACAGGTATGTATATGGATCGACTCAGATGTTAGGCGGTTTCCTTACCTGTAGTCCAGCTTGTTAGCTTAGCCCTTTAGTTTAGTTTAATTGTTAGATTAGATTCGATTCTTACCTATTTCAAAAAATAACGAATCGTGGGTATTTTAAAAAACAGCCCAAGGGATCCTACGGATATTTCAAAAGACGTATCTTTTCATAAAAACACCTTAGCCCCTATTTTCAAAACCCCATGATTCGTGTTATTTCAAAAGGCACCATTGTAGGACTTATATTAGATTAATGCAGGTTAGTTACAGTTGCGTCTAGTATTCAGCTCCCGCTTATTATTGTGGTTCACTTCGCATCGCATACTTATGTTATAATTTCTTATTGCAATGTTGATATCATATTGTTAGGACACCAGCACCATTACCGATGATGCGTATGTACCACGTACACTTACTTGCCGGCTCACACACATCTCCATCGGTAATTGCCATGTCACGTACACCTTAGAAAATATTATTGCTTGACTTAGCTTGTTAGTTAGTAATTTGACATGATATTAGTATGCCTGCCTTATATGCCAGCTTAACATTGTAGTTATTACTTGTCACTTCATGCATACTGTTATTCATTGTTATGCCTATATTCATGGTTTTACATGCTATTGATGATTTGGATTCGGATTTCCATGAAATTTTCTGGATTTGGGGGGAAAACCGCAAAACTTATATAAACTGATTTCTCTCTTTTTAAATAAAAAGTCCGGTTTTTCCCATGATGTATGAGTCGTCCACCATGAGTTTGCTGATGGATTTCGAGACCCGATTCGAGGAGACGGATGAACCGTTTCGGGTACATGGTGGACCCGGTAAGGTACCCCGGGGCAAGAAGCATGTGATGATGACGATGTGAGCCTGGCAGGGGAGCACTACCTACCGGTGATTTTACCCGACGCGTCGGATATCCGGAGGATACCGTCGTGGTCTTGAGATGGATGATAGGGGCCGGTCTGGACTGACGGCGCCCTAGATATTGTGATTGAGACATTGAGATTTCGAGATATTGAGGTACAGAGACTGTGATACAGAGATATCGAGATATTGGGATTACGTTTTGTGCCGATGCTAGGCACTGTTTTATGCTGATTTCATTATGATACCTCATTTTAAAAATACAAAGGAAATCTCACTAAATTATGAAAACAGTTCTTCATTTACATGTATTCTGTTTTCATGCATTCATACCTCATTCATATGATATATTGCTACCTGGGGCACTGACACGGGCACATGAGATTACACTCGGATTAGATATTTACCCTAGCCTTGTTATAGGCTACATGTTATTCATATATTATAGAATATATTATGATCATTGACCTAGGTTGCGTTATTTATGCGATTTCTGTACGTAGATATTTTTCTATTCACGAGTTGGCAACTCACCCCTGTTGTGCCCCAGTTTCTTGCAGGTTTGCCGTACAGGTTTCTTTACGGCTTGCGGGCATAGTTTCCTTTGGGTGATTTGCTAGTAGGTGGGTTTACTTGTATCATACCCCCATTTTATATCTTGTATATTATTATTCTGTTGTATCTAGAAGTTCCATCAACCAAACATGTATTATTTTTGAGATAGAGACCAGTGATGTTATTCTTTCGACCTTAGAGTCGCGCGTTGTATTTCTATGGTTTTCTTGTTGTTTTGAGTTCCTTTTAAGTTTTGATCCTCGCCCTTGGCGTTGTATATTATATTGTTTGTCGGGTTATGACCGTCGATTGACGAAGAGCTAGCTCCCGCTTGGGGATGCCTTTTTATTGATTTCGTATACTATTCATGTTGTATCCCGTTTGGGAGCCAGTATTTACAAAGGAGTCTCTGCCGAAATTTTCTGGAAATACTTGATGTTTTTTTAAAAACCGCATAATTCGGCTTAGCTATTAAAACTACTTGATTTTAAATTGGTTTTCCTTCACTCTACTACTTTTCTTGGTTTGGATTTCTGGGTTTTCGGCTTACTTAGATTACGTACGCCTCGAGACGTTTCGTAGTTTAAGTGCCGGTCATTTTCCGTACTTTCGGGACGTTACAAGGGGGTGGATAAAGTCAGACCCCCTAATAACACGATAAATCATGCCGGCATGAAGCCCATCACCACCTGAGAAACTACTGATCCCAATCAGTAGTTCTCTACCACCTCGGCCGAGGATTTCTAGTGATGGCCACCCGTGCACTGCGCGACATCAACCCCCAATACCGGAAGAGACGAATCCCCGACGATCCGCTCACTGCCTCCATGTGGCTCGGGACTGTACCCAACTAAAAGCTGTTTGCACAACTCCTTTATGCGTGGTAGGGTAGTAATCTAAGCACAGTGGGAACTCACACGAGACAAATGACGATCTCAGGTCGACAAACTAACCTGTACACATGTCACCATGGAACTGCTATCTGACGATATGTATAATACCAACTAGCATGTTCTCGGCGAGTCCTGTCCGGTGTACTCATAACCCAACGAGCACCTGTATACATCTTTGGTGAACCAACTGACACCAATGGCTTGTGAGACCGGCCATCACCCCTCGTCGGGGTCTCGACTGTATACACTAGTCTACTCTGGAGTATCGATACCCTGTCTCGAAACTTCTACGACTAGGGACACTTTAAGGATGCGCTTACAGACCCCAGCTCCCACGTATATGATCGCCATCATACTGCTGGTAGTCAAGTAAGAATCCTATGGGCTCTACCATCATGCAATAGTGAACTAAAGCATGTATACGATGATAAAGACAAACCAGATAGCATACTATCATCTCGAGCAAGACTGTCATATCGGTATAGGTCCTGCCTCAATCATTGCAATCATATACCTGCGATCCAATAATTGACTTTGATGGCACTATCTCCAACAATCTCCCACTTGTACTTAAGGCTAATTATTGCGATGTCGCATACTCACAGCCCGTGTGATACCGAACATCCAACTCCTCTACTAATCAGTTTCACAAAGCTAGTTTGTAAAACTCTTGTGTTCGAGAAATAGCTTCAGTGAGTGGATCCGCCCTGATGTATCTTTCTATGTCTCTCTTAATCTCAAGTTCGCGGAGAAAACCATCTCCCGAATCGAGTAATACCTGTCTCAGAATATGTCTGGATTTCTGATGGGACCTAGTTCATAAATAAACTCCAAATCCAAACTTCTTAGATTGTATCGATCACTGAACCTAATCAGTATCCAGCACCATGCCTCCCACAGTATCCTCTTGGACCACCTGTCCATAATACTGTCCCTTGTCAGTGGGAAAACTATAACTCTGACAATCACTCTGTCATCCATGTCATCTTGGAAGCCTGGAATGATAACTGTCTCCCGAAAGAGGCTGCCGTCATCAAATCCGTAGAACATACACTCATGTTCAAAAACTGCTTCCTTATGTTTCTTCAGGATTGGATTAATATAAACTTATCGCACTTAGTGCAAAAACAACATCTGGTGTGGTACTTGACATCTCACGACTGACTTAATTGCCTAAGCAAGTGATCTGCCAATCATGCACATCTCTCTCCCCTTTAGTCTGTAAGACACCTTTAGAGAGGGTGACTCCATCACCTGCAGGTACACTACCATGCCAGGAGTCATCTATTCTAAATACCATTAGAATACTGTCAAAGTACCCACATTGGGAAACTACCCAAATCTAGATCTAAAACCATAGATCTAGAAACCAGAATGTCTGATATTATATCCATATCCTGTCTGGAGAAACAACTGTGTGACGACCATAGTACAACCTATCGTAGTATAAGAATTTTACTTCCTATTCTGTGTATGTCATCTAAATACCAAAACATCACACCAAACTACCTTCTTAACAGATCCATCCCCTATTCTGATGAAGTCAAACCTATGACTGTCACGTCAAAATTAGATGATCTTATCTCCGCTATATTTGCTTAAGTCTATAAATAGACATAAGCTACTTGCATACTATGCTTCCGCTGCTCCCACTGACTACGACAACCCTCTGACAGAATAATATATACGTATACTTCTAAAACTAGTTTAGAACGACGCTATACATATCCTCCTGCCGGGTCTCATAGTTGTTGGTGTATATGCCCTAGAGGCCATTACTGTATCATACTAGTATGTATATTACTTGATGGAAGCTTGGGATATTCACAGTTGTACAGACAATCTTGCTCAATATAGTAGTATGCTACTTGGTTTGTCTCTGCTTTAATGTGTACATGTGTGTTTATTTATTATATCACCTATACGCATTAGTAGAGCCCTTAGGATCTTTGCTTGATTACCGGCGTTGTGATGGCGATCACACTCGTGGGGGCTGGGTAATCTACAAGCACATCCTTATACACGTCCCTAGTCGTGGGAGTATCGAGATAGGGCATCGATACTCCGGAGTAGACTAGCGTATGCGCTTCTCATCCCAGTTCGGGAGACGGTCTGTCCCACAGCCGTCAGTACGTCGTACTTGAGATAGTATGCGGGTGCTCGTTAGGTTACGAGTACACTGGACAGGACTCGTCGGGAACTGATGGTTGGTATTATACCTATCGTCAGTTATCAGTTCCCAGGTGACATGAGTACAGCATAGTCCGCTGACTTGACACTGTCACTTCGCCTCGAGTGTGTTCCCACTGTTCTTTGATTGCTACCCTACCACGGCTCTACTGAGTCGTGCAAACAGGTAGTAGTTGGGAGCAGTCCCGAAGCACTTGGAGGCAGTGACGGTTAGACAGGATTCGTCTCTCCCGGTATTGGGGGTTGACATCGCGCTGTGTCTAGGAGAGCCATTACACGAGTAGTCCCTGGCCAGGGCAAGCGAGATATACTGGTAGGTTTCCAGTGTTATCTCAGGGTGTATTGGGCTTCACTCCGACACGACTTGTACCGCTATTAGGGGACTGACGTTTACCGCCCCCCTAGGCCCGCCATGCGATGTATCAGACGAACAGACCGGACTGTACGGAGATTGTCACATACAGGCTCAGTAGGAGTTCGGATGGGTGTACCTCATCGGCCTTCTTATCGACATCTACCTGGGGACCGTTACGTACAGCTAGTGCCGCTTGCGGTCTGTGGTTAAACCCACTGCCAGCGTAGTGTCGAGTCTTTAGAGTCCCACACAGAGAGTTTCCCTGCACTGAGCGAAACGTGTAGAGGCCGTATGGTTTTACGGCAGGGCTGCGATCACTTACGTACACTTGTGTGCGTATGGTGTTCGGGCAGGCAGTACTAGTAGGCTTTGGTTTAAGCCGGATCCTAGTATTGCACGGATGGATTTGTTTTGTCTTCTGCGCATCCGCATTCTACGGAATACGGATGCAGGTGTGTATGCGCAGTTTTTCGGAGCGATGAAGGAGGAGGTGCCTCATTAGGGTTTTGGCAGTTGGTTCGGCCAAAACCGCTATGTGGCAGGCTCATTAGGGTTTTGACAGTTCGTATTGGTCAAAACCATTATGAGCCGCGAACATCATTTACTAATCCTATTAGTGATAATCTTATGATGGCTAATTGCATTGACCATTTGACCCCGTTGACCCCTCTTGACTTTGTTGACCGGTTGACCGAGTTGACCATTGACTTTCAAGAGGATTCCACACTCTTCTTTTCTTTTCCATTTTCTTTTGGATTATGATAATGGTCATTTCAATTGTAGCCATCAACTTTATCTTGATGGAATTAGTAATGATGTGTTTTTTTGCATTATTGCAACCATGGTTAGATTTTCTCTTGGTTAAGCTGATCATAACATTGTTCTCTTTCTCTCTCTTGAGAGGAGAAGCTCCATGGTTGCTACAAACCTCCTTCTTCTTCCTCCTCTTGTTTTTTCCTTTGATCTCATGTGTTGAGAGAAAAAGGTTTTCACTTGACAAACACATCCATACATCCTCTCTACACAACCTAGGGCTTCTAGATTAGCAATCTCCTTGCCCTAGTTACCTCGGCTTGAGGTGGAGCTCGGCGTACATCTCTCGGGTGGATCGTCATCGACTCAAGGAGGCCGCGGAGGTGACCGAAGTCCGGATCAACTTTTGAGCAAGCCATGAAAAGAACAACAAGAAGAGAAGAACATCATAGAAGAACAACAACTAGAAGTGAAGGAGTTCAAGTTGAGGTATAACCCCTAACCGAGTAGATACATCTCTTGTTAGGTTGCTAGTTTATTGTTTAGCAAAGATCCGGCTTTTACGGTCCATGTTACAAACCTTAGAAAAATTTTTGTTTTACCGTTTCCGCAACCCCGAAAGTACCGGGAGAGGTAACGTGGACCTAACAGTGGTATCAGAGCCTAACTAAACATAAACTAGCTTGGTAGTAAAGTGTATCGAAGTTCGAAATGGAAAAATCGAAAAAACCAAGTTATGAAAACCTGAGTTTCTGTTAATTTTTTTTCTCGTCAAAACAAAATTTATTATATCCCAAAAATTATCTCAGGCTTTTTAGAAGAAAACCACCAAAAACGACACAGTAACTCACCAGATTGGCCGCGCTTCCGCGGCAATAGCTTGCTATTGCCGCGGAAGCGCCGCAGTCTGGTAGGGTTACTGTCTCGTTTTTGGTGCAGTGTGTTTCTGACATGGTTTTAGGTTTTTTCAGATATATTATATATGCCCAGAATTTCCAGAATACAAATTTGTTTTTGGGGGCCTATAATTCCGTATTTTTCCGAACTTCAATATACTTTGACTATAAAGGTTATATCTGTGATGTTCTTATGTATTGAACGTCGGCTAATCGCTATATGTCGATTAGTCGGGGTTATACATATCTGTGATCTGTGATTGTTGTTGATGGTTTGTGTATATGAACTCGTTGGATTGTCGCGGATGAATAGCCGGGGTGGATGTGAGATGAGAGTTTCTTTTTCTTTCATTCATGTAATAATTTGTAAATTGATGTAATATTATTTGTTTGGCCGCACAACCGGGTCGGGGTTGTAGCCGTCATTGTATAATTCTTTTTACTGTTTATGCTCCTAGGATAGACCCATGGAGGGGTGCACAAACTACCGGGTAGCTCGAAGTGCCGAGTGGCCTACTCATGGCATTGAGGGAGGTTGCTTCGCTTCGGGTACTTGGCAGGTAGTTTGCCGCACCCGTAGGGGTCTTGGGTGGGGTTTTGGCTATTCATCGCGACCGTGTAATCCGTTTTTCGTTGCAGGCTCGAACGAATTGCGGATTCCTAGTATATCCAAAGTGTTCATCTGTGATCTGGATTGGCTATCATTGCTATATTGCTATATATAATAACTATTTAGGCGTTGCTTATGTTTTACAGCCGCGCTAGCCCAGCCCCCGCTCTGTCGTTAGTTAAGTAACCTAACGGGTGATGACGGGGCCCCGTGGCGAATGCGAATGGCATAAGCGTACGTCATATTTTGGTTGTTTTCTGCAATGGTAGGATTTAAATGATGGGACGCATTAAAAGAACTAATGCAAGAAAATAAACCTAAAAGACGTTGTTGGAACAATTTTTCTAAAAGCTGTTATTGCAAGGACGTTCATTTTTTGTTTTGCATCGAGGTATTCGGTTATGAATGCCCAGCACCTCAGTCGACGAGGCAAGGGCCGAGATCCCTTCACCGGGAGTGACCCCTTGGACAAAACTTTGCGTCAGGGCAATAACTTCACCATAGTCGATTATTCTTGCTTTGCATCGAGGTATTCATCTTACGAATGCCCAGCACCTCACTCGACGAGGAAAGAGCCGAGATCCCTTCACAGGGAGTGACCTCTTTAGCAAAAGTTTTCGCCACTATGTATTTTCAAAAGGATGTATCACGTTCCTTCAACGATATCAAGTTCATTACGTTAACGGGTTTTTCGCCAAAAACCCAGCCGTAGCCCTCCGTCGTTTCTTATAAGTTATACTTAGTATTCGTGCTGCGTTTGTTGACTGTGTCAAGGCGCAGTGAACGGTAGCTAAGTGTAGCTTATTTGCTGGATACAAAGTGATTGGTTAGGACATTTGTAGAACCTTGTTGACTGTGTCAAGGGTTATGCAGGTGGGTTTAATGCAATCAAGATAATGACGGGATGAACTTGACTAGGACCTTTTGATTTGTTGACTGTGTCAAGATCACTTGGGTCCTAGGGGCAAAAACCACATCGGGAGTTTCAAAAGAACTGAAACTTGCAGATTTAGCATACCTTCTGGAGTGTGGTGACTAGAGTGGATTCCATCTAGGTTATCACACAATGACAGTTGGATCCCGATCCCACTGATGAGTTGGTTTACCCTCGGGAGATTATTTCACTTAACGATCAATGCTATAAACCTAGTAGGTGTCTAGAAAGGTGTTAGCGGGGTTACGCCCCCAGGGAAAAGAGGTTATTTAATTAAGGAACTTCGCGAAAGCGTTGGAAAACCTCCCTTGAAGTACCGACACTGGCCTGGCTGAAAGGTTAAGCAAGTATTGTGACGTGAATTAAAACCCGACTAGTTCTTCTTTTAAAAGGTTTTAAGAAGAATTTGAGTAAACAGTGGGAGACATCCTGGTTAGATAAATTAATAAACCAATCTAATCTTGCAAGAGCATACGCTGAGTGTTTCTTTTCTCTCTCTCCAGGCAGCAACCTTTTCACGCCCTAATCAAGATAATAAAATGTATCGCTTGACCGATCCGAATTCTTATTCGGGACTGGGGAAAGTTGGTTCAGCTCTAACTTGTGACAACAGTCATGAGTATGAGAATGGGAAAGAGGAAAGTATGGATTTCCAGGATACCCAGTTGAAGAAGAAGCATGGTTTTGCATCTACTTCAGGTGTTCTTGTAATTGAGAACTGTTTTACGGTCAGCCCTACCTCCTGGGTACTTGATACCGGATCAGGATCTCATATCTGTAATTTATTGCAGGGACTGAGAAAAAGTAGGAAAGTTGCACCGGGTGATATGTCGCTCAGAGTAGCGAACGGAGCACAAGTTAATGCGGCAGCCGTCGGTGAATATCACCTAGTATTGCCTAATGGCAAGACTATGATTTTGAACGATTGCTACTATGTACCCTCCATGGTTTGCAACATCATATCAGTTTCTTTACTCAATAAAGATGGATATGACTTTGTTCTTGAAAAGAATATCATGAACATTTACCTTCATAAGGTACTGGTTGCAGAGGGTACACTGTGTAATGGTATCTACGTTCTAAATCAGAATACAGTTCTCAATATACAAAACACACGCAAGAGGAAGAATTCAGATATGAATGAATCCTACTTGTGGCATTGTAGGCTTGGTCATATCGGAGAGAAAAGACTGAGTAAGTTGCATAAAGATGGACTCTTGAATACGTTCGAATTTTCATCTTATGAAACTTGTCAGTCTTGTCTCAAAGGGAAGATGACCAAATCTCCGTTCACCGGACATGGAGAAAGAGCAAGAGAGCTCTTGGGACTCATACACAGTGATGTGTGTGGTCCGATGTCTATACATGCAAGGGGTGGGTTCTCGTACTTCATCACATTCACTGACGATCTCTCTAGGTTCGGATATGTGTATCTGATGAAACACAAATCTGAAGCTTTTGAGAAATTCAAGGAATTCAGAAACGAAGTAGAGAACCAGACAGGCAAAAGTATCAAGATCCTCCGGTCTGACAGGGGAGGGGAGTACTTAAGCACGGAATTCCTAGATTACTTAAAAGAGAATGGTATTCTATCTCAGCTTACTCCTCCTTATACACCACAGCACAATGGTGTATCGGAGCGGAGGAATCGTACCCTACTGGATATGGTTCGCTCCATGATGAGTAGTGCTGAGTTACCTCTTTCATTCTGGGGATATGCACTTCAAACTGCAGCACATCTATTGAATCAAGTTCCATCCAAATCCGTGCCTAAGACTCCGTATGAAATATGGAGTGGTAAAAGTTTGTATCTTAAACGTATTAAGATTTGGGGTTGCCCAGCTTATGTCAAAAAGCAGAACCCAGACAAACTTGAGGCACGGGCAGTTTTGTGTAAGTTTGTGGGATACCCAAAAGATTCAAGTGGGTATCTATTCTACCATGCAGAGGAACAGAAGATAATTGTTTCAAGAAATGCCACATTTTTAGAAAAAGAATTTCTTCTTAAAAACATTAGTGGCAGCACGGTAGAACTGGATGAAATTCCAGAAACACAAGCTTTAACAGAAAATTTGGAGGAACCGCTAGATTCAATAACCCCAAACGAACCTCAGCCACTCCGCAGATCTGGTAGGATTTCTCATCCGCCCGAGAGATACTACGGTTTTCTCATAGACGGGGATCGAGAGGATTGCATCTTGGAAGAAGATGACCCTACCAGTTTCAGGCAGGCCATTATCAGTAGGGACTCTGATAAGTGGCAGGAAGCAATGCAATCCGAAATGGAGTCCATGTACGCCAATAAAGTGTGGACCTTGGATATTGCTCCACCTGGGGTAAAACCCGTTGGATGCAAATGGATCTACAAAAGGAAACTTGGTGTAGATGGGCAGGTGGAAACCTATAAAGCTAGACTCGTTGCAAAAGGTTTCCGTCAAAGACCTGGTTTGGACTATGACGAAACTTTTTCTCCGGTGGCTATGCTCAAATCCATTCGGATCCTACTTGCCATTGCTGCCTTCCATGACTATGAAATCTGGCAGATGGATGTTAAAACGGCTTTCCTAAACGGTTGTTTGGAAGAGTGCGTTTACATGGATCAACCAGAAGGTTTCGTAGACAGTGGGAGCAGCGGAAAGGTGTGCAAGTTGCTTAAATCCATTTATGGATTAAAGCAGGCATCGCGGAGCTGGAACATCTGTTTTGATGAGGCAATCAAGGAATTTGATTTCATCAAGAACGAAGATGAACCCTGTGTTTATAAGAAGATTGTAGGACGAACTGTCGTATTCCTAGTCTTGTACGTGGACGACATTCTTCTGATAGGAAATGACGTTCCTATGCTACAATCGGTCAAGCTGTTTTTGTCACAAAGGTTCTCCATGAAGGACCTGGGTGATGCCTCGTACATTCTGGGGATCAAGATCTATAGAGATAGATCCAAGAAACTATTGGGACTTTCGCAGTCCAGGTACATAGAGACCGTACTAAAGAGATTTAGTATGGAGGATTCCAAGCGCGGTAACATACCCGCATTGCACGGAATTACCCTCTCCAAGAAGATGTCTCCTAAGACTGACGAGGAGAGGGTTCGCATGAGCACTATACCCTACGCTTCGGCGGTAGGATCTATAATGTATGCGATGCTATGTACAAGACCAGATGTAGCTTACGCGTTGAGCACGGTAAGCCGGTATCAGTCGGACCCAGGGGAGGACCACTGGACAGCAGTGAAGAACATTCTCAAGTACCTGAGAAGGACTAAGGAGATGTTCCTGGTTTACGGTAATGGAGACCTCAGGGTCGAGTCCTTTACCGATTCAAGCTTCCAGAGTGACAAAGATGACAGCAAGTCCGTCTCGGGTTTTGTGTTTACCCTCAACGGAGGGGCGGTATGTTGGAGGAGTTCCAAGCAGGATACCGTCGCAGACTCGACGATGGAGGCTGAATACATTGCTGCAAGCGATGCCGCAAAAGAAGCGGTCTGGATTAAGAAGTTCATTAGTGAACTTCAGGTGGTTCCGTCCATTGTTGACCCAATACCTTTGTATTGCGATAACAATGGGGCTATAGCTTTAGCGAAGGAACCAAGGTCCCATCAGAAATCCAGGCACATCTTAAGGCGGTATCACCTGATCAGGGAGATCATTGATCGACAGGAGATCGAGGTGCGGAGAGTGGACACAAAGGACAACACTGCGGACCCATTCACGAAGGCTTTACCCCAGACTCAGTTCGAGCGGCTGATCGAGATGATAGGTCTTCGATACGCCAGTACATGGCCTTAGTGCAAGTGGGAGATTGTTGGTGTATATGCCCTAGAGGCCATTACTGTATCATACTAGTATGTATATTACTTGATGGAAGCTTGGGATATTCACAGTTGTACAGACAATCTTGCTCAATATAGTAGTATGCTACTTGGTTTGTCTCTGCTTTAATGTGTACATGTGTGTTTATTTATTATATCACCTATACGCATTAGTAGAGCCCTTAGGATCTTTGCTTGATTACCGGCGTTGTGATGGCGATCACACTCGTGGGGGCTGGGTAATCTACAAGCACATCCTTATACACGTCCCTAGTCGTGGGAGTATCGAGATAGGGCATCGATACTCCGGAGTAGACTAGCGTATGCGCTTCTCATCCCAGTTCGGGAGACGGTCTGTCCCACAGCCGTCAGTACGTCGTACTTGAGATAGTATGCGGGTGCTCGTTAGGTTACGAGTACACTGGACAGGACTCGTCGGGAACTGATGGTTGGTATTATACCTATCGTCAGTTATCAGTTCCCAGGTGACATGAGTACAGCATAGTCCGCTGACTTGACACTGTCACTTCGCCTCGAGTGTGTTCCCACTGTTCTTTGATTGCTACCCTACCACGGCTCTACTGAGTCGTGCAAACAGGTAGTAGTTGGGAGCAGTCCCGAAGCACTTGGAGGCAGTGACGGTTAGACAGGATTCGTCTCTCCCGGTATTGGGGGTTGACATCGCGCTGTGTCTAGGAGAGCCATTACACGAGTAGTCCCTGGCCAGGGCAAGCGAGATATACTGGTAGGTTTCCAGTGTTATCTCAGGGTGTATTGGGCTTCACTCCGACACGACTTGTACCGCTATTAGGGGACTGACGTTTACCGCCCCCCTAGGCCCGCCATGCGATGTATCAGACGAACAGACCGGACTGTACGGAGATTGTCACATACAGGCTCAGTAGGAGTTCGGATGGGTGTACCTCATCGGCCTTCTTATCGACATCTACCTGGGGACCGTTACGTACAGCTAGTGCCGCTTGCGGTCTGTGGTTAAACCCACTGCCAGCGTAGTGTCGAGTCTTTAGAGTCCCACACAGAGAGTTTCCCTGCACTGAGCGAAACGTGTAGAGGCCGTATGGTTTTACGGCAGGGCTGCGATCACTTACGTACACTTGTGTGCGTATGGTGTTCGGGCAGGCAGTACTAGTAGGCTTTGGTTTAAGCCGGATCCTAGTATTGCACGGATGGATTTGTTTTGTCTTCTGCGCATCCGCATTCTACGGAATACGGATGCAGGTGTGTATGCGCAGTTTTTCGGAGCGATGAAGGAGGAGGTGCCTCATTAGGGTTTTGGCAGTTGGTTCGGCCAAAACCGCTATGTGGCAGGCTCATTAGGGTTTTGACAGTTCGTATTGGTCAAAACCATTATGAGCCGCGAACATCATTTACTAATCCTATTAGTGATAATCTTATGATGGCTAATTGCATTGACCATTTGACCCCGTTGACCCCTCTTGACTTTGTTGACCGGTTGACCGAGTTGACCATTGACTTTCAAGAGGATTCCACACTCTTCTTTTCTTTTCCATTTTCTTTTGGATTATGATAATGGTCATTTCAATTGTAGCCATCAACTTTATCTTGATGGAATTAGTAATGATGTGTTTTTTTGCATTATTGCAACCATGGTTAGATTTTCTCTTGGTTAAGCTGATCATAACATTGTTCTCTTTCTCTCTCTTGAGAGGAGAAGCTCCATGGTTGCTACAAACCTCCTTCTTCTTCCTCCTCTTGTTTTTTCCTTTGATCTCATGTGTTGAGAGAAAAAGGTTTTCACTTGACAAACACATCCATACATCCTCTCTACACAACCTAGGGCTTCTAGATTAGCAATCTCCTTGCCCTAGTTACCTCGGCTTGAGGTGGAGCTCGGCGTACATCTCTCGGGTGGATCGTCATCGACTCAAGGAGGCCGCGGAGGTGACCGAAGTCCGGATCAACTTTTGAGCAAGCCATGAAAAGAACAACAAGAAGAGAAGAACATCATAGAAGAACAACAACTAGAAGTGAAGGAGTTCAAGTTGAGGTATAACCCCTAACCGAGTAGATACATCTCTTGTTAGGTTGCTAGTTTATTGTTTAGCAAAGATCCGGCTTTTACGGTCCATGTTACAAACCTTAGAAAAATTTTTGTTTTACCGTTTCCGCAACCCCGAAAGTACCGGGAGAGGTAACGTGGACCTAACAATAGTCTGGAACAACCATAGTGTCAAGTCTGGGTAAACAAGAACCTCCCTGTCACCGTCCTTGAGGCTACCGAAGTACCTCTCGGGTGTCTGAGGTTACCCACCATATCCGCGGAGTGGCTAATGGAACGTCAAAACTGATTGAATATATAAGTCCTATTAAATTTTCCGTAATCGTTTACGGTTCTGGAATCACTTCCAGTTCTACCATACTCCCACTACTGTTTTCTGAAAAAATCCATCTTATTAAAACTGTGGCGAGTCAAGAACAATATCACTATTGATCTTCCAGATGGTAGAAAGTCAACCATCGTCAAAGCCAGGGTCAACCCACAAATTGCTATTACAGAAACGTGCCTTGATTTATCCAGTGTCTGGTTTTAAGCATAAGCTGGACAACTCCCCTTACCTTAACATCGTTAAGATATGAACCATTCTATATCCAATATAGAAACAGATGCACTAATTTAATTGGAACCAGATTCAAATCATGCAGCTGTCTCCAGTGCATAACAACTTAATGGAGAGAGGTAAATCAACATTACTCAACTTAGGAATCAATCCTATAATGAGGAACCCTAAAGAGAAACAAGTTTTTTAAAACCATTACTATCATCTGAATACCAATCACAAGAATCTACATCTTCGTTCTTTTTGAAGAATCCTGATACTTGCGATAACTGGTTCTCTAATTTATTCTTATACCCACAACTTCTCAAAACTTAGACATTGTATTTCTATGAAACACTTGTCTAAAACTAGAGAAGTCACAAGTAAACAGAACATAGTATGAGGACCTACCCCTTTGTCTTAACGGATACTGTACAATATACAATACTCTGTATAAGTCCGCTGAGTTGAATAACTAAAAACCTGTGCATCGTAGGTTGAAACTGTACCCAGGCGATTTCCTCAAATATCACCAATTACAACGAATTCCGATATAATGAGGATGATCTCCTAATTCCCAATAACTTACTCCCACTCATCATCTGTAAAACCATACAGATATGAGAATGAAACCTGGTAAATACATACCCTGGAGTAAGTATCTAATCGGAAAAACAGTTTTCCTTTAACACTGCGCTGAAATATCAAAATGTTTCATAGGGGTATTCTGGTATTCCTAGTAATGCCTCTTCCATAATCCACTTCATGACTATTACCGTATATTTCTTTGCCATCTCTCCAAATCCCTTTATTTGTCTTTAGTCGTTACCTTCTGTACACCTTCGTTAGGCTAAATGGTTTTCTTTCTTCCCTACCGTTCGGCACTAGCCTATGGTTTAGAAGAAGACTATCCAGTAAGAATAATAGATGTACTCTCCTAATCCTATGAGTACTCGCAACTTGAGAGAAGGTGGTGATAAAAGACAACTGAATAATACCTTATTCTATTTCTCCCGAACTGGGGAAAAAAGCAAAGGTGAAAATAGGAGTGGCGATGAAGTACGCGGTTTGGTCGTGAATGATAACAGTCACAATTTACTTTGCTCTCTTTCTAATCCCTTTACTTTGTCTTTTAGTTATTACCTTCTGCACATCCTACTTAGGCTAATTGGTTTTCTTCATTCCCTACCTTTCGGCACCTGCCTATGGTTTGGAATAAGACTATCCAATAAGCGTAATAGGTGTACTCTCCTAAACTAAGGAGCCCTCGCAACCTGAGAGAAGGTGATAATAAAAGACAACTGAATAAACCAATTCTATTTCTCCTGAACCTGGATCCATCCTCGAAGAAGTCCCTTCGAGTTCGTATATAACCATACGATGGATCTATCCAATGGAAGTGGATATCCGTAGTAATACGGGGTGTTCTGAGAAATGCAAAGGGTAAAAGAAGGAGCGGCAATGACTTATGCAACTTAGACAATCCAAAAGCCAGTATTTTAAGAAGGTTCGGTCAACTTGGTCACTGAGTCATAGTCTCGGGTCGGTCAAAGGTCACTGCCAAAGAGAGAGAGAGAAAAGAAACACTCTGCGTGCACTCTAACCTAGATCAGAATGGTTATCACTTTATCTAATCAGGAAACCTTCCACTGTAATCTCAAATTCTCCTCTAAACCTGAAAGAATAATTAGTCGGGATCACCCGAAGACTAAACCAACTCATCAGTGAGAATCAGGATCCAACTATCATCGCATGATAACTTGATGGAAGCCACTCAAGTTATCACACTCCAGAAGGTATGCGCATACTTGGCAAGTTTCTTTATGTTTGAAACTCCCGATGTTAATTTTTGCCTCATGCTCTTATGACATTGACTTTGGCCAACAAATCATAAGTCACATGTCAAGTTCTATCCGTCATTATCCAGGTTAATTTGAACCCACCAGCACATGCGCTTGACTTTGGCCAACAAGGCAGAACGACTGTCCCAAACCAACACATCTATCTATGTAGCAGATAAATATTCAGCAGCTACCAAGCACTATACCTTGACTTTGGCCAACAAACATAGCTTGAATACTACTGACTATCCATAAGAAATGACGGAGGGCTACGGCTGGTTTTTGGCGAAAAACCTTTAACGTAGTGAACTTGATCTCGTTGAAGGAACCTGATAGCTTTTTATAAAATATAGTGACGAAAACATTTTGCTAAAGAGGTCACTCCCGGTGAAGGGATCTCGGCTCTTTCCTCATGGAATGAGGTGCGGGATATTCCAACTGAATACCGCGATGCAAAGCGACTTGTGATCGACTATATTA
The DNA here is from genome assembly GCA_030015575.1 of Agapanthus africanus. Classification (NCBI taxonomy): domain Eukaryota; kingdom Viridiplantae; phylum Streptophyta; class Magnoliopsida; order Asparagales; family Amaryllidaceae; genus Agapanthus; species Agapanthus africanus. Next base: position 25,241,569 of record JASDDO010000001.1, read on the forward strand.
TAGTTATTACCCTGGCGCAAACTTCTGCCCAAGGGGTCACTCCCGGTGAAGGGATCTCGGCCCTTGCCTCGTCGAATGAGGTGCGGGATATTCTAAACTGAATATCACTATGCAAAACAAAAGGAAACGTCTTTGTAATAACATTTTTTAAAATTTGTTCCAACAACATCAAATATAGGTTTGTTTTATCTTGCATTGATAAGAATCAACGCAGTCCCATCAATCAATCACACCAGAAAAGAACGAAAATATAATATACGTATATGCCATCCGCATTCGCCACTGGGTCCCGTCATCACCCGTTAGGTTACTTAACTAACGACAGAGCGGGGGCTGGACTAGCGCGGGTGTAAAACATATACAACATTTAATAGTATATATACCAATATACAATAATCGCTCCAGACTTGATAATATGCAACATTACAGAAAAGTAATAAGCATCACAGAACAATACAGATAATCTGGGATCTCCGGGTTTCACAGAGCCGCTGCTGAAACCTGACGTTCCCCTGGTCGTATGGATAGCCTGTGCAATGAAACCTAGACCCCTACGGGTGCGGCAAGTTACCCGCCAAAACCTGAAGCGAGGTAGCCCCCCACAGCATAGTGAATGGAACACCCGGCACTTCACGGAATCCGGTAAATTGAGCACCCCTCCTTAGGTCAACCTGTACCCCCAACGAGTGCGGCGAATAGTCTGTCAATTCTAGAGTAAGGTCCCTTTGCCTCTCAAAGCCATGAGATACGGACCCGTTGCCCTTCAGAACCCGGCTATTCGTGCACTCCGTCGCGGGATAAACCTAGTACAGAAATAAAAATATGTACAACGGGTATATCGACCTCAACCCGGTCGTGCCCCAAAAGAATATTACACAAACAGGCAGTAACGGCAGTCCACATGTTGGATGCTCGCCCCGCAATATCAAATGAACAAATGAATTCAAACTGCACTACCATTGCACACTGCTATCCACCACGACATATCCGCAACATCACAGCACAACACAGAACATCAACGCGAATGTCACGTTCGCAAACCCGTCTAAAAGAACTATAGCAATCAGACGCGGTTTACCGATCAAATGACATTCCCGGTCGGAGATATAAAGTAAGTACCGCATACTAACAAGTTTAAAATATCGATCGACAAAATTTTCCGAAGTGGGCCCCACGTATATCTGATGTACAGTAACAAAAACTGGGCCCAAAAGAACAGTACCAAAAACTACAATTTCCCAAGGGAAGCCTACTGGAGAATTTTGATGCACTGTTCCCACAGTCCTACCGCGGATCCGCGGCGATCACGTGGGATCACGTGCTCAAAATTTCCCAGTTTGCTTAAAAAACCCTGCTTTGTTTTCTGTGATATGTAAAATAATTTTAAGACACTGTTTAAAATCGACAGAAACTTTAACATGGAATTTTACGGTTTTCGAAAATCCGTTCGATCGATATTTTAAACACGTTAGCACAAGTTAGTATAGCTTAATGGTGAGGCTCTGATACCACTGTAAGTCCACGGTAGCGCCCTGGCCGTCTAACAGATGCCAAATGCGGAACAAAAACTTTTTACAATTGGCGCTATCGCGTACTATAACCCGGATCTGCCATTAAAGCTAAACTAACAAACTACAAAGTGGGTAGAAGAGTTATACCGAACGATCCGAGTCCTTCTGTCACGCCCCGCTTCCCAGAGTACGCTAGATTGGGCACGTGACATAGCCAACCATGCTACCTGTGGGTAGGAAGTATCCATCCACAGTCACATTACGGCTGTAGAGATATCAAGAACAAGATAAAACTATCTAAAATATGTCCAAAATCCAGAATAACAGGAGTCAATAATAAATAAATGCGGAAGCAAATGATCCAATACAAATAACTGAAGAGTATGTCCCATAATGCGGGCTCACATCAGGAAATAAATGCAGGAAATAAAACTAACTACTACTGCACTCACAGCTCAGCCTGCTGGCTGAAGTACTCCTGCTCGGACTGCGACAGCGGTACGGAATCTGGGCCATGCAAAACCCAGACGTCAGCGCGTCATGTCATCAAGTAAAATAATATGAACAATGTAACAGGCAATGTCAAAATAAACATGAATGAAGCAATAATGTGAAACAAGCAGTGCAGGGTAGTGTGCAGTGGGTAACTAAACTGTTCTATCAGGTTTTCTATTCTAAAGTCTTTGAAATCAATTGATGAATCGTCGATGTAACTCAATAGTATCTCGTGCATGCCCGGGACCACGGTCAAGATTCTCGGGGCTGAATCCGAGACGTGCCGCTAGGCAGTAACAGGTAGCAGGATGGGCGAGTGATGTCAGCATCATCACTCCGGGGCTGGCCTAGCCCGTAAGACTGATCAGAACAGGTATCGAACTGTTGAGTTACAAGTCAGGTTTCACCTTTGATTTCCCCATACCCCCAAGTTATGTATGTCAAGTCAGGTATTCAGTAATCAAGAACTAATGCCAACACAGGATCAGGTAAAGCAGGCTTGTCTGGATAGACAACAGGAACGGTCCATGAGGACTACATGTCAGGTTTGTTGGCATTAGACACAAGATCAGGTAACGGGTCGGGTCATGGTACATCAGGTCAAGTCAATAGTATACGGTACCATGTCAGGTATATCAATATATACATGTGTAGCAATGTCAGGTCAAGATGTAAACAATATCGTGGGCGTGCTCACAATCAGATATATAATCAAACATGGGTATTAACAACATGAGATAAGCAATGAATTACATAATAAGCAGTTTCATTCAATTTACAAGAGTGCAGTAAGACGATATAGCCGTTTAGTCATGTGTACAGGTTTAAGCACCCTTAACGGTGCAATAATTTATGTAACGGTTCAATACAGTTATTTCAGGTTAAATGCATACGAGTGTCCGAATGTAACAGAACTACAGAGATAAATGCCACCAGCTATTTTAACAGTAAAATGTGATTGAACCGGTAGATTTAATTATTAGGTTCAATTTGCAAACTGTAAGTTCCATGGTTAACAGTAAAATGATATAATGCAGTATTGTAACCGAAAATGGGAAACGATTGTACCAAGTTAAATTTTACAGGTTTAGGGTGTCAATACATATATAAATATATTGTATAGCATGTAGCAAGGGGTACTTGCCTCGATGAGTCGCGAGCCGGGAAAAACGGAACGTAAACGTCGGCGGGGAAACTCGCGACGGCCGCACGGTTCACGGATTGAACCCAAACAACGAACAATGGGACCACGCGGATCGGGGTACCTCGCTGGAACGTCGGATCACGTCGTCGGCATCGCCGGATTCCGGCGAGAAAGAGAACAGTGAACGAAACATCATGGTACGAAACAAGAAAGCAAGAAATACAAGGAAAATACAAAGAAAGGGGGGAGGAGGATCTGAGAGGGTGCTTACGATGATCAACAGAGGGGTTGCGAAGGTTGACGACGTCACCGGAGCTCCGGCGGTGAACAGTGACCGCGGGGAAAAACTGCCGATTACGAATGAATTAGCCAAGAAAGAAGAAGAAGGGAAAGAGGAGGGAAGTATCTTACCGAGGAGCGTGCGAGGTCGGGGACAAGAGGACGGGGTCGTCGTCAGCGACAGTCGGCGGTCCGACGGTGTGCAGGGGCTGCGGATGGCTGCGGATGGTGTGCAGGTTCACGTGAGAAAGAAAAAAATAGAGGAGGAAGCGGAGGAGGTTATGATGAAGGTGATGGGGTGGTGGTGACGAGGTCGTGGGGAGGTCGGCGGCGAGGTGAAGGAGGCGGCGGTAGCTAGGGTTGCATGGGTTAAACGTGGGTTGCTGCGTGAAGAAAAAATATAAGAGTGGGAGACAGAGAGAGATATTTGGGGAAGAGAGAGAGAGAGGTATACGAGAGAGAGAGAAGAGATAGAGAGATAGAGAGAAACGGTGAGGTAAAGGGGCCCATGGGATTAGGGATTCTGATTGGTTGAGGAGGGTAGATTAGGTTAGGAAATATATGATAAAAAGATTTAGAAGATTATACGGAACAGTAATATATGTATAGTTAAAATATATGATGGTTTCAAAAATATTAAAATTTGGGTTTTAGCGCTAAAATAAAACATTTCCAAATTGCGCCCGGGTCGGATCCAAAAATTTGAAATTGAAATAATAGGATTTTAAGCGGGTTCCAAATTTTAAAATTAAGTGTTTTATGATTAAAAAGCATACCCCCAAAACGGACACATGTACGCGCGCGTAGCCGTCCAAACTCGCCCGTTTCACTGAACGGGACGAGAACACAATACACGGACGCTACCACAAGGCTAGGGGTGTCGAGTAAGCCAAGATGGATATTTTTAATTTTATTTTAGATGCCAAAATTTGTTATATGCAAAAATGACCTTGCCGGGTAAAATTTTACAGTAAGCACAAATAAGCAAGCTAAATGAACTGAGTACCACATTATACTTAAACTGTCACTGAAAATAGTAGCATTGGGCTCGGGTGTTACACCTTCGATCTTCAACCATCATGCCACGCTTTGTTGCGGCTGCTCCGATCTCCTGAATCTCCAGTCTTCTCGTCCAGATGGCACCACGTCGACGGATCTTTAAACGGGCTCCCGCCTCTGAACCGAGGCAACTCGATCGTCAAGTTTGCTAAAAGAGACGACCAAGATGATGTAGAGAATGAGTAGAACACTTTGTCTCTTTACGTCCAAAGGCATGGACGAACGGTTAATGAAATTGCCATTTGGATCGGGTGAAATGAGAAATGAGGCTATCTAATTTTCATGAATCCGAATCTATCATAATCTTTTCAACCAAAACAACAACCATAATCATCCACCAAGGGGTGGCCGGCCACTATATAGGAGAGGGGGGAGGTGAGTGTAGGAGAGGGGGAGGTGACCGCAAGATTAAAGAAGAGAATGAGTCACAAGACACCTAGTATGAACTCATTTAAAGAAACAATGATTCATAACACATAGTCATCAACAAATAAATGCTCCATTAATGCACTAAGCCACCTCACCATCCTAGTCACCATCTAGAAGCTTCCACACTCATCTCAAGAAAAGATAAATCCGCATTTAACCGAATGTTAAATACGGCTGATAGAAAACTGGAAACTGACAACTTCCAAAAGTGATCCTGAAACGAATTTCAGGATAACCCCGTATCAGTATAAACATATCCGCATTTGTATTACCACCGAATACAAATGTATCTGAGACAAAGATATCATATCTACATAGCATAATACTCGGATCCGGCTTAAACCAAAGCCGACCAGTATTATCTGCCTGAAAAACGACACGTGTGAAAACGCACGTGCATTTTCCGAACCTTGCCATAATACCATACGGCCTCTACAACATTTCGCCCGAACTTGGGAAAGTGTCTGTGGGGGACTCTAATGACTCATCAACACACTGGCACTAAGTATAACCCCTAGCACGTCAGAGGTACAAGCTGTACGTAACGGTTTGCCTATGTATTAATTGGAAGGGAAGCTGACGAGCGAACTCATCCATAAACCCTACTGAGCCTGACAGTGACAATATACATACAGTCCGGTCCGTTCGTCTAAAGAGTATCGCATATCGAGTCTAGGGGGTGGATAAAGTCAGACCCTCTAATAACACGATAAATCGTGTCGGCATGAAGCCCATCACCATCTGAGAAACTACTGATCCCAATTAGTAGTTCTCTACCACCTCGGCCGAGGATTTCTAGTGATGGCCACCAGTGCACTGCGCGACATCAACCCCCAATACCGGGAGAGACGAATCCCTGACGATCCGCTCACTGCCTCCATGTGGCTCGGGACTGTACCCAACTAAAACCTGTTTGCACAACTCCTTTGAGCGTGGTAGGGTAGTAATCTAAGCACAGTGGGAACTCACACGAGACAAATAACGATCTCAGGTCGACAAACTAACCTGTACACATGTCACCAGGGAACTGCTATCTGACGATATGTATAATCCAACTAGCATGTTCCCGGCGAGTCCTGTCCGGTGTACTCATAATCTAATGAGCACCTGTATACATCTTAGGTGAACCGACTGACACCAATGGCTTGTGAGACCGGCCATCGCCCCTCGTCGGGGTCTCGACTGTATACACTAGTCTACTCTAGAGTATCGATGCCCTGTCTCGAAACTTCTACGACTAGGGACACTTTAAGGATGCGCTTACAGACCCCAGCTCCCACGTATATGATCGCCATCATACTGCTGGTAGTCAAGCAAGAATCCTATTGGCTCTATCATCATGCAATAGTGAACTAAAGCATGCATACGATGATAAAGACAAACCAGATAGCATACTATCATCTCGAGCAAGACTGTCATATCGGTATAGGTCCTGCCTCAATCATTGCAATCATGTACTTGCGATCTAATAAGTGATTTTGAGGGCACTATCTCCAATAGTTCGGCTGGGGCTGGGGCTGGGGTTAGGGTTAGGGTTAGGGTTGGGGTTGGGGTTCGGCTGGGGCTAGGGTTAGGGTTGGGTTGTGATTTTTAGGAAAATTTAATTCGATAAAGCCAAAAATTACCATTTTTGGTATCAGATACGGAACGGAATAGGTGTTATCATTTTCGTATACGGATATGGATGGTCGTCAAAAATGAAAATATAGGGTCATCGTCAGAGGATGATATGTCAACATCCGAGTCGGAAAATGAGGAAGACGAGAATGAAGATTATTTTTAGATTTATGTTTTGATTGATGACTTTTATGCGTATTGTTATTGTTATAGTTAATGGCGTAGTTAGGATATGAACTTGGTTTGCTTATCGGTCATTTTTTAGTATGTTAGAATCATAGGTTTTTTATGATGATAAATTGTCTTATGGTTTGATTTAGTTTTTGACATTATGTTTATATCTTTATCTTTTAACTTTGAATGCATTTAGGCATGTATTATTTAGTTAACTTATTTTCTTTTACCAATGTTTGTTGTGAATCGTGATACTTCATATTTATATTTTCCAATTCTGTTTAATCTTCGTTAGTTTATTTGATATATATTCTTTTAACTTGAATTTATATTATATTCATCTTGTTGATTGATTTCTTTTCTATGTTGAAGGTATGTATCTCAATCTCAAGTCTAATGCATCTTAGTTCTTTAATGCTCAATTCTTCATATATCTTATTCTCAAGTTGCAACTTGCGAGTAACTAAGCAAGTATTATTTCATAAGTTTAAAATCATGTTATATCAGTTACTTTATATTTTATTTAAATACTTCGTATAGTCTATGTGACGAGAAGATTTAATCGTATGATAACCGATAAAAGCCTTACCCCCGACAGCCGAAACACACACATACAACAAGAATACACAACAAACGTATCATTAGAGAGTGATTCAAGATGTTTAAGTTAAAACCAATATATGATATTCGATGATAATATGAAACTTTCATATTCTCATCGATACTCATATATGAAACTCAAAGCGCCACTTAGTCCCCGTCTATCGGTTAACATACGTTCGATGTTCGTCGTGATATAGAACTATACGAAGGTTGTTAAATATCAGACGGTATAGCTCGATACTAACAACCGTCGTATAGTCTATGTGACGAGAAGATTCAATCATATGATAACCGATAGATTTGTCCCGTGTGGACAAGTTAGGAATGTATAAAGCAAACACCTTCATTCACTTGTGTTTTCATCCGTTTCGAGATATTTCGTCGGTACCTTTCCGCTGGTTCTCCGTGTACAAAGATAAATTAGATGTTCATTTCAACGTTGTTTCACAGCTTTGAAATGATTATCTATTCTATTACAGTGTACTCGGAGAACAGCGGGGAGGTGCTGCCGAAATTTACTCGAAACAGTTGAATACACAAGCGAATGGGTGTTCGCTCTATACATTCTTAATGGGATAGAAGCCTTACCCCCGACAGCCGAAACACACACATACAACAAGCAGGCGCGCCAGATTATGGCGTTTTTCAGAGGTGGAGCTGGACCGAGCTAGAGTAGCTTTTTAATTCTTATATTTTAAACATGTATTTATTTATATGATACATATTGTACTATATTTTGGACGATATTGATATTGGTGGTGTTTGCGTGTTTATATTGATATCATATTCTGCTTGTTGATTTCTTTTGTATATTATGCGTGGGATGTGATTATGAATACTGCGATATATGTTCTGCGTGCTGATTAATTTTATATATGATGTATATATTATTGTGCACATGGCGAGAAAATAATAGGCAGCCCTTTTAAAAAAAACTGATAATATGTACCTACGGATTAATCCGTAGGGGCAATGTTGGGCCCTATGGATTAATCCGTAGGGCCCAACATTGTCCATACCGATTTATCCGTATGGGCAAAATATCAGGATACCTGATATTTTGCCCTGATGATCTCAGTATTAGGGTCTACGCTTGTCCCTACGGATATATCCGTAGGCGCAAACAAATGCCCCTACACAGGTATCCGTAGGAAAAAAATATCAGGATACCTGATATTTTGTCCCTACAGATTTATACCTACGCACTTATCCGTACGGGCAACTATTTGGCCTTACGGATACGTCCGTAGGGACACCTAATTTATTTTATAAACAGATAAATTAAATAAATTTTTTGTCCATACAGCCTAATCCGTAGGGACAACTGGACCTACACATTAATCCGTAGGGGCATGTTCAAGACTAAGACTTGCACCTACTGCGTTTGCACCTACAGGGTATTTTATTGCCCCTACAGATATATCCGTAGGGGCAGTGGTTTGCTCCTACGGATAAATCCGTAGGGGCAACCTCTATTTGTAGTAGTGAAGATATGGATACACTAAATTTCATATGATCCCAACATTTTTTCGTCGTTGATTTAGTGTGTGCAAAATCAACGGTTTATCGACAATCGAACTTTTTACATTGCTAATTCAACGGTGAAAAAGCGGTAGAATCACATAAAATTTGGTTTATCTACATCTTAGATGATAAAGATGAAGATGATGGGTGTTGATCGTCGAAAAAATTCGTGAAGGATGAGAAAATTCCTTCTTATGGCCTCATTCCTCGTTATTTTCTCTCTCTCTCTCTCTCTCTCTCTCTCTCTCTCTCTCTATATATATATATATATATATATATATATATACATATATATAACAGATCTCTTAATTATGAGCATTAGCTCAGTTGGTATGGACACTTCCCTTTCTGAGGAGAGTACGGGGCTCGAACCCCAGGAAACCCCAGAGGGAAAGTTGCTCCAAAATTAACGTTTTTGGGGCAAATTTGTGGTTCCCCTAGGTACATGGGTGTGTGCAAAAGAAAAAACAGATCTCTTAATTTTCTTATGTATTATCTTACACTAATATAATTATGTGCATCGCACTTCTCAAAACACCAGTATTCAAGAATTAGCAAAGGTGTCAAAAAGTTGAGTTTTGTGTGAAATCACGAGTTTAAATTTTTTTTATCTACTTTCGATAAGCCTTACCGATATATTTCATCCAGTTGTGAAAATACATGCGAAGTATGCGATAATCTTGATATCCGTATTTTAACAGAATGCAAGACACGAGTCACATAACTTTTCGTCGAAGCCTAGAGGCCGGACAATGTTAGTAAACGAAACCTGACTTGTATTAACTATCTATTAGTTTCATAGTCACATAATTCGCGAATAATTTGGCGAATTCGTGAATTATTCTCGAATTTTTGATTGACCGATTAATTCTCCGATTTAATCGTCACTGGCAAACGCTTTGAATAATTCGCGGATTATGCGCGAATAATTCACAAAAACAGCGAATAATTCGCCATATTAAAATTCAGCGTCTCATATATTAATTTCTTGCTTGAAATCCTTTCCGAACATTTCCCGAATACTTGTCGAATCTTTTTCGAATACCTGCCGACTTTTTCGGAATGGTTTTCCGAATCCGAATTTTCAACCTCGCCGAATAATAGCCGAACATCGAATTTGTTAGTATGATTAGTTTCACCTTGGTTGTCGCTCTCTGTGTCCTTCAATCTTTCAAGCACTTCTCGACGTCGTCATCATGCATCAAGCTTTAATTCAATTTTCGTTTTTCCTTCATACACGCAACAAACTCGTTGGCGCAGGCATCATCAAGTTTCATAATTCTGAAACTGATCTTATCTCTTTATATCACTATACAAGTAAAAGGTGTACATATTGAGCTTGATGTGGGTGCTGCAGGACACTTTTAGGTAGCGTAAAATGCACATATATGCAACAAAAAGCATGCATGCATGCATGCCTTTTTTATCTTATTCATTTTCCCTGGCAATCATCAAACTCATAAGCAAATTTTTTTCAGGATCGAAAACTTATACTTGTTCATTCTTTCATTCATTTCGGCTAAATTTTTACATGATGAACCGATCGATCCCTGAAAATCAATCATATAAAATAACGGATTTGCGATCGCAGAAAGCACAAGCAACGGCCTTAATGGCCAGAACTTGTACTGCTGAAACTTCGCTCGTAATTCACGTACTCCGCGGAACATAAGTTGTACTACAATATTCCCACAAGCAGTACTCACAAGCTCCCATGCACTTTAGCACTTTAAAAACTGAAGCTAAACATAATAAACAAAGTTGTTATGCACTTTATTCAGTAGCTTTTAGGTCATCTCAGCAAACAGATCGCAATAAACAAAAGGACCACTCCCACTTTCAGAAATCATGCTTGCTAGAAAATAGTGTTTCCCATTACAAATATATGAAGCTCATAATTTCAATTCCTCAATCATTACAAACAAAAGAGAAAGAAAAAATACCTTCATTTGGAGATTTCCTTGTTCTGTTTGAATCCTGTGTCATATTTTAGATATTGAAACTAATGGAATGTTCAAGTTTCAGAATGCTCAATCAAGTTAATGAAGGCTTCACCTGTATTATTCCTCAGTTAATATAGCATAAATTTCAATCATAAGTGGTAACAATTAATCAAAGTTGATGTTTCTTTGATGATATATATATCTTAGTCAGCAGGCTACAATTATTGTTCTATCACTAGGTTCGACTATATATGTAATGAGTGCAACATCAACAACACAAATGATTTGGATTGCATCGCTTTGTATCATTCCCTAGATTTAGCATATACTCCAAGTTCTTCTTGACAAAATAAACCATATTGTGGGATTCTAGATTATATACTAGCACAAGTGGAAAACCTATAAGTTCTTCCACTTTAGAATCGTGCTAGTCGCTTAAGTGCGCTTAGCCGATTCATCGCACTCACTTGATGGAAATTAAACTAGCTATAATGTCAAGGAAGCGATGTATTTTTAATAATATTTATTAAGAGATGGTTATAGTTGATGTTCTCTTAGTAGATCGCGAATACAACAATGCATATCAATTGTATCATATAAAGAAAGCATTGTAATGCCTAAAAAAGTCGCCTTGAACATGGAATGCACAAACATCAAATAGACTTTCGGAATCTCTTGCTGTATTGAGAGTAAATCTAATAACTTTAAGGTGAAATCCGTAAAATAATATTACATTTATATGAATTTAATTTTTTTCCATTGGTTATGTACGAGCTCGTTTATCAATCTCTGTGTGTGTGTGTGTAGGTTTCATAATTAATTAGTATCTTTCACTTAAAAAGGGAAAAACGAATAAATGTAATTATTATTGTAGGATCACATCCCAGAAATTGTAAAGTTTGGGAGGAAACATGGACATTTCTTATCTCATTTATACATACAAGTTCTATTTGCCTATTGCTACTTAATTAATTGCTTTACATTAATAATCATAATGTCTTTTGATTTCTCACGTTTGCCACTTCATTTCATCTCCAATTTTGAGTGGGCTAGCTCCTAATTAACTTTACACATCTATGAGCAATTGCCTTCATCTCATTAATCAATTCTAAACTTTCTTTAAAAACGATATATTATCGCACAATGCCACGTTAATGCGAAAAATATATTACGTCTAACAGGCAAAGTCTATCTTAAATACTCAATCAAAAAAACTAATTGCTTTTCTGCCACCCTTCTCCCTTTAAATTCTCACTTACGAAGCATGAGCAAAAAGAAAGAGAAGATAAAGGAAATTAATGGGGTTCATGAGCAAGCTTTCGACGAAGCGTGCGAAAACAGAAAGAAAGGACAAGAATGGTTTCGAACTGGAAGCTTCGAGAGAGGAAGAGGAGGAGGAAGTTGCATTGTTTTCCGTGATTGGAATGACGTGTGCTGCGTGCGCAGTATCAGTCGAGAATGCGATTAGGAGACTGCCGGGGATTCATGATGCAGCAGTGGATGTTCTGAACAATAGAGCACAAGTCATCTTCAATCCTGCAGTGGTAACTGTAAGTGCTAGCTCTCGTCGGATTTATTTTTTATTTTGTTTTTTTGCCTTTCAAATTCGATGAGACGGAGGAGGTTTTGATTTCTTTGTAGTTTTGGTAGAAAATCATTTAAGATTGCATCGACAGTATGAAAATGACATACTTCTTGTTAAGTAGTTTTTGAAATTTGTTAGAAATTAAATGAAAGAAAAAACGAGAATGATTTGGAATTAAAACGGTCGACCGTGGCGGCATGGTTTACTGCAAGTCTGTGATGGGATGACATGTAGTGCTTGTGGAAATGGCTCGAAAAGGCGGTTTAGAGACCGTCGGATAAGATCATGATGCATGTGTTGACGTGCTTAATATATGATTGATCTTACAAGTTATTCTTTTTCCTGCATTGATAACGTTGAGCGATGACTCTAGCTTGTCGTTTTTCCTTCAGTACTGGATGGGCCGAAGAATTTTTTATTTTTGGTTTTTTTTTTCCATTTATATACAGTACAATTAAGGTTGCATTCTGAGGCATGCATCGATGAAGTTGAACCCTAGAAATAAATATGCATGGTGAGACTATTTTTCTGATCCAGCTAAATATATTTAGTGTTTTTGCATTTGATCAGTTACACCACTAATGTAGGTTTGATTATTTAGAGAAAGAAGATACACCACTATTTGACAATGGATTACGATGAGGCCGTCGGTAATAATTTATGAGATAATTTTTAAAAAAATAAAACTGTAGGAAAACTCCTCTGGCTTTTTATTAAAATAAAAAATTAAACAATTACAAGCAAAATGAATGAATAAATAAATAAAATGAAACACAGATTAAGTCGAATAGCACAAAATAAAAGAAGAAAAGAAAACAATACCAGAAGCGGCTAAATGTTTGCACGTGCAATGGACATGTATTGTGTATAAATAATAAATGCAAATTTAGACTACTTGTGTCTTCTAATATGATATGTACAAGCTGAGAGGTTGGAGAAAGTTTTTAAAATTGTTTCTCTGAATTTTTCTTAGGAAATATAATAAAGAAAGACACATGCACTCTCTCGTGTTCAGTTGAATAACAGAGATTATTAATTTATTAGTGTGGGTTTTATGGTCCCGAGAATATTCTCAAGGAAAATTTCCTGAGGAATGGGTTTAATTAATCAACATCGACTATTTTTTCGAATAATCGATACCGTTTATCTTGTACTTCATAGCCTAATAATATGGATACACCAACTTTCATGTTCTTTGGATACCTTTCGCTTAAAATAGAAAATATTGTATAATCGAAAAACCGTTATTTTTGCAACCATCCAATACAAAAGCAGAAAGTATTGAACAACGCGGATTATCCCAAAAAAAGCAAAAAAAAATAGCTGATATTGAATAATTGAGATATTCTCAGGATCATTTTTTCTCTCTAATATATTATAGTGGCTAACTGTTAACTAATTAACTGAAATATCACCTACGGATACAAATATAAAAAACTTTCAGAAATAATAATAAAAATAAGGGGGCATGCCCAAATTGATTCTGATCTTTCCCAAAACCCTAGTTCTCACCAATCCCATTTGCTTCCCCAAATGGACGCTTCATCCCCCTGCCGCCGACGAAAGACTCAATCTTGTTCGGCGAGCTTCGATCTCAGATCCGTCCTTTTCTTTTTGCCCTTTTACAAGATGGTGGAGAAAACAAAAAAATGCAGGAATCGAGAACGATGAGAGATGCGGCTCTAATTAAAGCATTTATGTATGTTTTCCCACTTCCATCCGCTGATTGAAAGAAAAATAGTTTATTTTAGAAATTGTTGAGTGTTTGTTTATCTGGATTTAACTATAAATTAGTGATTTTTGTAGGATCTTTTGGTCGGAATTTTAAAGATTCGTGTCTCGATAAAAAAAATTATAGACATTTTAGGGGTTTTTTTTGTTTTGTTTTTGGGTATGATAATGCATAGGAAGAATCGCAGGAATATGGCATGTTTCAATGTCGAGGCAGAAAACCACTCGTGTGATATGATTTTTGAAAACATGATAGATATGCCTCAACGATTAAGAACCGAGCCATGCACTTGATTACTGATGGCGATTGATCATTGGAGATAGAATATGGAAGAGATTAGGTCTTCCATGACGACACAGAGGAGCTTGTTGATTAACCTAGGGTCCATGAGTAAGTCCGAATAACAATCATTTCTGTTCGTGCCTTGATTGCATTGACGATACTACATGACATGGAGTTTGGGCAAATCGACGATAAGATGACTTCCTTTGAATTGAACCTTAAAAGGATCTCTATATAAGAAACTTAAGATTCTGTCGTTGAACGAAAGCAAGTTCGCAGGGAAAAAAATTTGATATATCAGTTGAAATCATCTGATGCTTTTATGAGTGGACTAAATATGTTAGAAGCGTGTATGATCAGTGTGTTTAGTACTTGGTGTTTCAGGTGGTCCATTGATGATTTCCCGCCCTTTCCTAACATGCTTATCACATATTTGGCTGCTGTCAAGGGCATTTCAAGGTTAAATATCATACCGTGGTATTGGCAGCTAGTATATGAAAAATTGAAGAATTAGCATGAGCAGGCAATGAATTGGATTTTAAATGTGCTATGTTTATGTTATGATACCTTTTGTTGGGTTTGGAGCTGTTTTGCAATGTGCATTTAGTACTTTATGCTTGATGCTTCATTTGTTATTTGAAATGTAATGAAACGAACACAGGGGGGCTTTTCCGAACTGCATGCTCTAAAGAAAAACCATATATCAATCCAGTACACACTCATATATTTTGTTAGAATTTATTTATTAGATTGCAAGTGAAGGCATGTTGCTTTTAGGTGCATAATGTGGAATGTGCTCATGTCAAGGATGTATCTATCTTGCAGGGGGATATAATAAGAGAAGCCATTGAAGATGCAGGATTCCAAGCTGCATCAATTAAGCGAGAAAAAACAGGAAAGTCAACTCTAATATGCAGAATTCGCATCAAAGGAATGACTTGCACTTCTTGTTCAAATACTATAGAATCAGCTTTGCAAGGCATTCATGGAGTACAAAGAGCTTCAGTGGCATTGGCAACAGAAGAAGCAGAAATTCAGTATAATCCTAAGCTTGTAGGTTCCACTCAACTCATGGATGCAGTCGAAGATACTGGTTTCGAAGCTATACTTATTAGCACAGGGGAAGACATTAGTATAATACATCTCAAGCTTGATGGAGTCCACAGCGAAAAATCCATTCAGATGATTAAAACTTCTCTTCTTGCACTCCGTGGAGTAGATGCTGTAAAAATTGATCCCATGCTTCAAAAGTTTTCGATATCCTACGCATCAGACCAAGCGGGTCCTCGAAACTTCATTGATGTTATTGAGTCGACAAAACATGGGCATTTTCGAGCATCAATATACCCTGAAGGAGGGGGGAAAGAAATCGGCAGACACGGAGAAATCATGCAGTATCATCGATTGTTTCTTTGGAGTTTGATTTTTACAATCCCTGTGTTTCTCTCATCGATGGTGTTAATGTATATACCAAGAATCCACCATCTACTTGAAACTAAAATAGTGAATACCTTGACGGCTGGAGTGATTTTGAGGTTTATATTATCAACTCCTGTCCAATTTGTAATTGGAAGAAGATTTTACATTGGTTCTTATAAAGCTTTGAAGCATGGAGCCGCTAATATGGATGTGCTGATTGCTCTAGGAACCAATGCAGCATTTTTTTATTCAGTTTATTCAATGTTCAAAGCAGCAATATCTGAGAATTTTGTGGGCATTGACTTTTTCGAGACTAGTTCGATGCTCATCACCTTTATTCTGCTTGGAAAGTATCTTGAGGTCTTAGCTAAAGGGAAGACATCTGAAGCCATTGTCAAGCTAATGGATTTGGCACCGGAAACTGCAATTTTGTTAGCATATGATGAAGGTGAGAATGTAGTGAGTGAAAGAGAGATCGATAGTCGATTGATACAAAAGAATGATGTGATAAAAGTATTGCCTGGTGGAAAAATTGCTTCAGATGGTGATGTTATTGGGGGTCAGAGCCATGTCAATGAGAGCATGATCACTGGAGAATCACGACCTATTGCAAAGAAAATGGGAGATAGGGTCATAGGCGGGACTGTGAACGAGAATGGCGTGTTGCATGTTAAGGCAACACATATAGGATCTGATAGCACTCTATCACAGATTGTTCGCCTTGTGGAATCAGCACAATTGGCCAAAGCTCCAGTACAGAAGTTCGCTGATAGGATCTCAAAGTATTTTGTGCCTATAGTAAGCGAGCCTGTGCTTTTCCTTCTATTACATTGAAATAAGTAACTTTTTTTGTTGATATTGCAGATGGCATGAAATATCTCTCTTGGCATATGAGTTCAGTTTTTAATTACAAACTATTCAAATTTAGTCATTATCAGCCAACAAAATGTTTATTCAGAAGAGCATTCCGAAGCAATCAAACTAGGGTTTATGTTTATGCATCAATTTCTTGCTGTATTTTGATACCCTGCATTTGTATATCTCAGTTGCATAGTAGACGAGAGATATTGTTTATCTACTTGAAAGTTGCATAATATGCATTGGTTGTTGCAGGTGGTGGTTCTTGCATTCTTCACTTGGCTAGTATGGTATTTAGTTGGTAAATTCAATTGTTACCCAAAAGAATGGATACCACCATCGATGGATAGCTTTCAGCTTGCTCTTCAATTTGGAATTTCAGTAATGGTCATTGCTTGTCCATGTGCACTTGGCCTTGCAACTCCTACCGCTGTTATGGTTGGTACAGGGGTTGGTGCATCTCAAGGTGTTCTTATTAAAGGAGGTCAGGCACTGGAGAGTGCTCACAAGGTATGCATAAAGGAGTTTTCATGATTTTTCCACTCTTTTCATGTGGGGTAAGACCCTTGAGGGTGTTTTTTAGAATAAAGGTTTTAACACAACCGAGTAAAATTTTAAATTTCTAGTGTGGCATATTCACCCTCAAGGGGTTCATTGAACGTAGCAAGTAGTATATTTAGATTGTGACATCTTCAATATGAATTTCTTTTCCATTTCAAAGGTTAAAAAGAACCAGACAATTTCCCCCCCTGATACTGAGATCATCTAATGGTATTTAACAAATCCATCAAAAGGACTGATTCTTATTGATGCCTTTTAAATACTTGAAATAGCAGGTATTGGAGTTCCCAATATCTTCAAAGCTTTCAAAATATCAATATCATCAATCCCAAATTTGATATATGTGATCCATCTGCTCTATTCATGTATTAACATGATATTGTGCATCATGGTGCATAGGCGGAAAGCAAATCGGAAGATCTGTAGAAATTTTCAAATATAGGTTTTTGGCTCCGTATTTTATGTATGTTTATCAAAGCTTGTATGATATTGATTGTAGGTAAACTGTATTGTGTTTGACAAGACTGGCACGCTTACAGTTGGGAAGCCTGTTGTTGTTAGCACACGTCTTCTTAAGGACATGTCCTTAAGAGAGTTCTATGATTATGTTGCCGCTGCAGAGGTAGGCCATCTCTTCTCAACTTTCTAGAATAAAATGATACCTCCACTTTTCTTTTTTGTCGACTTTTCAAGATTTTCAAGATTTTCAAGAATTAAGGCGCCAAAGTCATTAATGTGGTGTTTATTGTATCATTGTAAAATATTTATTATGCCTTCCATGTGTGTTATTGGTTTAGATGTCTGCCTCGAATACCCTGGCCTTCATACTGTTTTTAGTCATCGCTTTCACACCGGAAGCATGCATTTCTTCCACAAAATCTCCTATTTGGTCCAGTAGGATAGCCCCTTGAGAAATTCAGTTTAGATGTAGGATACCTCCCTCTAATTACATACACCCTGCAATCTATATTTCAAGTTTCTTGTATCAGAGCCATTATCATCATATATATCTACGAAGATCCGGAAGACACTTGTAGAGTTCAAAACGGATTTCGATCGATAAAAAGAGAACCCACATAAGTTTATTTTTTGGACAATTTTTGATAGTAAACCAAATTTAAATAATAATTATAAAAAAACCACTTTAAAAAATAATTACAAAAAGAAACCACTTTTTACCTCGTAGGCGCCAGCTCAGTGCTGGCGCTGGCGTGAAATAATTTTTTTATGGGCATGCGTCCATAGCATTTGTATGGGACGCAGTTCAAAAATGCGCCCCATACATTTGCCCTTTACATTTGTATGGGGCGCAGTTTGAAAATACGCCCCATACATTTGTTATGGGTGCAGCAACTGCGTCCTTTTACATTTGTATGGGGCGCGTTCTGAAACTGCGTCCCATACAAATGTTATGGGCGCAATTTCAAACTGCTCCCCATACAATTTATAAAAGCAAAATAATATGAATCATTGTCATTATAAGGACTTTGTTTTTTTTGGGCTTGCATCCCAAAAAGAAACGGTCATTCATGGGTGTGTGTTTTTCTATGGCGTGGTTTGAAGGTGTGTCCTAAAAGAATACACAATCATTCACGGGTATGATTTTTTCTGGGGCACAGTTGCAAACTGCGCCCAAAAAAATAAACATACTCATCCACGGGTCTGTTTTTTCTATGGCGCAGTTTGAAGGTGCGCCCCAAAAGAAAACACAATCATTCATGGGTATGTGTTTTTCTGGGGCACAGTTGCAAATTGCGTCCTAAAAAAAACCATACTCGTGAATGATTGTGTTCATTATATTAAGAGTTCAATCTCTTCCTCTCTATCTCGAATCTCACTATCTTTGCTGAGCTCTCTCTCTCAGATCTCATCGCCATCACATTCTCCGTTTTTCTTCATTTCAGTTCTTAGCCTCGCTCTCTCTCAATGTCGGGATTTTCATATGCAGGATTGCCATCAATCGATGAAATTAAGAGGTGCATCCCTTACACCGTGGTGAAATCTGTATATACGATGATAGACTACTCTGGTTATGAAGGCGTTCTCTATCGATTACGAGGGGGTATGAACCGGCCGATGAAGATCGATCGTGAAATCCTGCAGCTCTTGCACTTAGCCATATTGGATGCGTTCCCGTCTCCCCCTGAAGAAGTTTCCCATGACCACCATGGGAAAGCAAATCGTCGTCTCCACTTCTTTCATTCTATTGGTCTTCTTTCAGGTCGCAATATCGAGTACTCCGCAAGCTCTCTTTACCGTATCTTTATGCACCATCGGACTTTGAACCACCTCGAACGCCCTCGAGATTCCGCGCTAGATGATGAGGTCATTGATGCAATTATAAAGTGGATTAATTCTGTTACTGCGGAGCTAACGTAGAGGATATATTTTTGAAATTTTAGCAATGAATTATGGCGTTTCTGTTCTTTCTATATATTTTGTTTGCGTTATTCTCGTGTATATTATGGATGGGTGTATCCTGGGTGTAATATATTGTATATGAACACGTGTTTGTGTGAGAGAATCAATGTTTGAATTAAAATGAATTAAAGTGTTTTGTAAAGAAATAATCGGGGAAAATCGGACAACGCCTCCTTTGTAAATTTTGAATAAAATTCATGTTTAAGCATAGTAAAACAATAGCATCCACAGAGCTAACTCAATGTCCAAACGACAGAGACTCAACGCCTAAACAATATACGACGTCCAAATGGCTTAGAACAATAAGCTGAAAACAATAAACAATGTAAAATAAATAACGAATTTATCGCAACATAATACAATGCGAACACTCATGACAATCTAACAAAGTCATCGCACCATCCCAGGTGTCCTCTTCGCTACAGGACGTCGAGACTGTAACGGTTCGGCTTCGTCGTCGGCAGACAGCTGAGACGGCTCTGGGTGTGATGGTCCATGCTCATACTCATCTGGATGCTGAGACGGCGCTTGCTGTTTCCATCTACGTCGTGCATACGTGATAGGAATGGCAGGTGCGGACACAGCTGGTAGAGGCACGGGTGGCGAGGGCATGGGTAGCGGGGGCATAGGTGGTGCAGGGACCGGTGGCGGAGGCACGGATGGTATAGGCACGGCCGGTGGACGTGTAAATTGTTGGTTATATGTATGCCCTAGAGGCCATTACTGTACATTGGATGTATATTGTAGTGGATGCTGGGACATATATAGGGAGGACTTTCTTGCTCGACATGATAGTATGCTATCTGGTTACTCTTTACCTTAACGTGTACACTGATTGTCTCTCTGTTACATGTTGGTAAAGCCCTTAGGATGTGTACTTGACTACCTGGACTATGATGTGGATCATACTAGTGGGGACATGGTAGTCCATAAGTACATCCTTCAAGGTCCCTAGTCGTGGGTGTATCGAGACGGGGCATCGATATACCAGAGTAGACTAGCGTATACCTTCTCGACCCATACAAATGGGCGATGGATGATCCCATATCCATTGGTGTTTGACATCAGAGATGATATACGGGTGCTCAGTGGAGACTGGGTACACTGGACGGACTCGCCGAGAACTTCCAGATGGTATTATACCTTACGTCAGATGGCAGTTCTCTGGTGACACTGGTACAGAGTAGTCTGTTGACCCGAGATCGTCATAGAGTCTTGTGTGGTTCCCACTGTGCTTTGATTTCCACCTTACCACGTTCAAGAGGGCGTGCAAAATGGTGGTTTTTGGGTACAGTCCCGAATCACATGGAGGCAATGAGCGATAGGAGGGGATTCGTCTCTCCCGGTATAGGGAGTTGATGTTGCGCTGTGTTCGATTGGCTATAACCGGAAATCCCTGGTCAGAGTTGCTGAGATTTACTGGTAAGTGTTACCAGTAGTTTCTCGAATTGTTATAGACCTCATATCGACACGACTTATCGAGCTATTGGGGTCTGACGTTTACCATCCCTAGGCGAGATATGCGAAATATCAGACGACGAGACCGGACTGTACGGTAAGTGTTACTGGTTGGATTCACAGGAGTGTGAGCGGGCTTGCTCGTCGATCTTCTGATCGCTCAATACCCGGGTGGCCGTTACGTTTGGCAGACCGCTTGCGGCTTGTGGGTGTTTGATATGATCATCACCTGCTGCCGGCGTATTGACGAGTCTTTAGAGTCCTACACAGAGGTTTCCTGGCTCAAGCGAAACGAAATAGGAGCGCATATGAGATATGTGCGGGACCGAGAATAATGCGTGTATGTGATACCGTATTTCATTCTCGCGATGAATGTGTCGAATGGTTGTATGCGATATAACCTAGTTATCGAATCAAGGATTGATTCGATAAATCGATACATTGGATATTAGTCGGTCATATGCGATATGACCGGATCGTTAAATCAAGTGTTGATTTGATGATTTAATGCATAATTATATATTTGATATATTACTTTGCATTAACTAGTATTGGTTCACTTAAATTGGATTTTCTCACTTGATGTGCACATTGTATATGTGATATACTTTTGTACACTAGTTTGTATCATGTTTGATGATACATGCTAACTTGAGTATGTGTAAAGATTAAACCATGGTTGTGTAATGGTTAGGATTTTCATTTTATTTATTTATTTATTCATTTATTTATTTATTTCTTTTTGGCAAATGAAAAGAAAATGGTGGCTTGATTTGTTTTCTAGTTGAAGCTTCATGAAGCTTTGACCAAGTGACCATTTTGTCTTCATGCTTAACCCTAACCCTTCAAACTAACCATGATTTATTCTCTACACCTAACTATGGTTAGTATATGATAAGTATTCATATTATTTTCCTTTATCATAATACTTATCATATTATTATCATCTTCTTCTTCATCTTAATGAAGAAAGCTTTCTACCAACAATGGTGAAATGTGAAAATGAGTGAGAAATCCAATTCTAAAGTGAACCCACCTCCTATTTCTTCATCCTCTACCTCTTGCCAAGAAGTATAGGGTGTTTTCTTCACAAGTTTCATGACTTGGTGAAGTTGGAGCTTGATCTTGTGATGCCTCGACGTAGATCATCTTCAGCATCGTAGTCGATGACCTAGCCCGCCCATTTCTCCGATGAAGCCGACGCAAGAGCCCGGGATTCGATTTGGACAGCAAGGAGACTTCATCATGGAGCTATGGAGGTGGAGGACCGGATCTACAAAGGTTGTATTTCCGTTCTCATAGTTAAGTTGTTAACTAGCTTCTAGTTTCGCCTAAAATCTAGTTAACGATCCGTATTAGGGTTTCTCGGCACTTGTAAAATTTGAAATTGGCATGGTTGATGCCATGTGAGACCTCCTTAGTATGTCTAGGAACCCTACAGTGGTATCAGAGCCTGGCTAGAGCCTTAGGCGATGCGTAGACGGAGTTAGAAGTCCGATCGAGCCGAAACCCTAACCCAAAAATTGCTCTCTGTACTTTTTTGAAAATTGTGGTTTTTTGAGTATTAATAATATGCAGAAAAATCAGCAGGAATATCTAAGAGTTACTGTAAAATTCGATACCCTAATTCCATCAAACCGCCGCGGTTCCGCGGCACGAGCATGGCTCGTGCGGCGGTTCCGCGACCGATTTGTCTTTTCATGCATTGAATTTTGCACAGTAACTCCTATTTTGCAGTTCTGGTTTTCCTGGGAATTTTTAATATTTATTCATGAGTTGATATTTCTGGGTTGTATTGGGGACTCGGTGCTTCGATCGGATTGTCTAATTTTATCTGTGTGTATTTCCGGATAATTTTAGAATATGTTAAAAAGTTTGGCCGGATATAAATACCCACTTTTTCCCCTACCGGGAAATTTCCAATTGTTGGATTTTTCCGTGGTTTAATAACGTTCTAAGTAGTGCAAGTAACGCGATTGACCCTCTAGAACACAACAAACCTTAACTCGATTATGTGACCGTCTTGAACTGCCCTTTGAACCTTAGGGTTTGGGGCAGTACGACGTGCCACATGTGAGGAGTTGGCTTGACCCTTCTACGGCTGGACCGTTGGTACTGAGGCATGAAGTGAATGTTTTTAAACTTGTTTCATGTGTTGATCTGTTTCGGGAAAACTTGGGTGTTTGAATGTTCGATCGGAAAGTTTAACATTTTCTATTTATCCGGAATGTGATACAATAATTGGAATTCACAAGCAGTTATGAGATAACTGAATGAATGTTATAAACATAGCACTTTAGTCTCACTTGATCGGTTGCCACGGAATTTTGATGTGATCAAAAGTCCGTCGCAATCACGTAGCGTACGCGGATACTCGCCGGATAAACTTAATAGACAGCTACACCCCATAGCCCCGACCAAGTGACTGTAGGAGAACCCCGTCGCCGAAAGCATCTGTTCGGGTGCTCGCGGCAGCGGTGTTCCGCCTTAGTGCACTTCGTCGACGGCATCGGGGGTGCGGCCGCCTACTAAAGTTTACGACGAGCATTCGATCAGAATGTCGGGAATCCTGTTGAATTCCCGACTTGATATTGAAAAGTGTTTTCGATAATGAGACTAAAATGTGGGGTTTATAATTGTTAGGCATGCGATGTCTAAGGAATTCATTTGATTAGGCATGCGATGTCTATGCAGGTTGCGGATTCCAACTGTTGTAGTTTTACACTTTCTTTTCTGCGACCGTAAGTGTAATATGTGATATCGCCGGTTTCATTGCTATATGTCAACGACAATTGGGATGCGCATATTTACTTACGTTGATGACATGTGATGTTATGTGTTGCTGGATATGTTATATTGGATCGTCGTGTTTGAATAGCCCGGGTTTTTTTATGTGAGATGAGTGTTTTTCATTTTCATTCATGTAAAAACTTGTATGTAATATTCTTTTATTGGGGCACTTCCAGATTGCGGAAGATGTCACCCTTTTATATATTATTTACTTTTCCGCACTAGGATAGACCCAAGGAAGGAAGCGCAAGTGACCGGGTTCTAGGGTCCAGTGGGAGACCAACTCGAGGAGTCGAGTCCGGGTCTCCTAACCCTAGAATTGGTAGGGTTGCTTGCCACTCTCGTAGGGGTCTAGGGGTGTGGGTTTGGCTATTCATCGCGACCGTGGAATCCGTGTTTTATACTGGCTCGTATTGAAAACACGGACGTCCTAGTATATTCAATATTTCATATGTTTCTTCTGCTGCGATATCTGTGATGTGATCATGTGATGTTCTGTGATAAATACTGTATATAGTATATATGATATATTATATAGGCGTTACTTATGTTTTACACCCGCGCTAGCCCTGCCCCGCTCTGTCGTTAGTTACCTAACCTAACGGTGCACGAGGGGACATCGAGACGAATACGGATGGCATAAGTGTACGTCGTATTTATCTGTGATGTTTAGGTAACTTAAATGATGGGACTTCATTAATAAGATTAATGAAATAAAAGAAACCTAAGATGTTGTAGAATCGAATTTCAAAAATAAAACAGATAGCTACAGTTCTTGCTTTGCACAGTGATGTATATGATATATCCCGCACCTCATTCGACGAGGAAAGGACCGAGATCCCTTCACCGGGAGTGACTCCTTTAGCAATAACTGGCAGATACTACAATCCTCGGTTTGTCTTTCGATTGCTTCTATAGTTTTTTGCTTTGCACAGTGATATATATGATATATCCCGCACCTCATTCGACGAGGAAAGGGCCGACGATCCCTTCACCGGGAGTGACTCTTTTAGCAAAACTAGAAAAGCCTCAAAGACACTCCATTTCAAAATTCATTTGATTCTACGACGATATCAAGTTCATTACGCTCATGGTTTTCTGAAAACCGGCGTAGCCCTCCGTCATTTCAGATAAGTATTACTTAGTATTCGTGCTACGGTAGTTTGGCATTCATCAAGGCGTAGTGTACGGTAGCTAACTAGTATTTATCTGCTTATGCATATGATGCAGATTGGATTAGGGTATTCGTACGGCGTTGTTTGACATTCGTCAAGGGTCGTGCGGGTGGGTTTAATTCAATCAAGAAATGTACGGGTTGAACTTGACTAGTGGACTATGGGTTGTTTGGCATTCGTCAAGGTCATAGAACACTAGGGGTAAAATATTATTGGGAATTTCAAGTGTTGAAATTTGCAATAAGATTGCATACCTTTTATGAGATAGTTGGATCCCGATACCCACTGCGAGTAAGAGTTACTCCTGGGAGAGTTTTACACATTACAATTAGCCGATCAAGTAGGTGTCTAGAAAGGTGTCAACGGGGTTACGCCTCTGGGAAAACGAGGTTTACTTTAATTTGGTCCGTGCGAAAGCACGGGGAACCTCCCTCAAAGTACCGACACTGGCCTGGTTGAAAGATCGACGAAGTTGTAGGGTGTAATTAATCCCGGCTAGTCTTTCCTTTTTGGGTTTGAAGGAAGATTTGGTAAAAACCAGTGGGAGCCATCCTGATTAGATAAGATAATAACCAATCTGATCTTGCAAGAGCATACGCTAAAGTGTTTTCTTCTCTCTCTCCAGGTAGCGACCATGTCAGGCCATAATCAAGATAATAATATGGATGTATTGACTGAACCCGCTTATTATACTGAGCAGGGGAACGTTGGACCCGTTCTTTCTTATAAGAGTTATAAGACTGAACAGGGAATAGAAGAATATCTGGATTCTCAAGCCGCCCAAAAGAACATGCATGTTGATACATTTTCTTCAGGTGTGTTAGTTATTGAAAACTGTTTCTCAGTTCACCCTACGTCCTGGGTATTAGATACCGGATCAGGATCCCACATATGTAAACAGTTACATGGGCTACGTAAAGGTAGAGAATTGGGAAAAGGTGATCATTCCGTTCAAGTAGGGAACGGTGCAAATGTTGCAGCCAAAGCAGTTGGCGAATATCACCTAGTATTACCAAGTGGTGATACAATGATTCTGAATGAGTGCTATTATATACCGAACATGATGTGCAACATTATATCAGTTTCTTTATTGAGTAAAGAAGGATATAATTTTGTAGTACAGGATAATGTTATGAACATATTCCTAGATCAAAAGTTGATTGCATCAGGCTCGTTACATAATGACATATTCATTCTAAATCAAAATACAGTCCTCAATATACAAAACACACACAAGAAGAAAAGTTCAGAAATGAACGAATCCTTCTTGAGGCATTGTAGACTAGGTCATATCAATGCGACCCGACTGACTGAAGTTACATTTTAGATGCATATTTAGATCAGTTTGAATTTACATCTTGTGAAACTTGCCAGTCATGTCACAAAGATTAGATGACCATAGCCCTGATTATTGGAAACAGAGAAATAGTTAATGAACTCTTGGGACCGATACATGATGATGTATGTAAGGTCTCCTGTCTACACATGCCAGGATTGGTTCTTTATACTTCATTATATTCTCTGATAATCTCTCAAGATTCAGTCATATGTTCCTGTTGAAACATGAGTCCGAACCTTTTGAGATATTCACAGAATATAAGCGAGAAGTAGAGAACCAAAATACGGGTATAAGTATTATGTCCTTTGATGTGATCGAGGAGGAGAATACTTGAGCACGGAAATCCTGGTCTATTCTAACGGAGAATGAGATTCTCTCTCAGCATTACTCCTCCGTATACACCATAGCACGATGGTATATCGGGGCAGAGCAATCACACCCTATATGATAAGGTGCGCTCTATGATGAGTACTACTGAGTTACCTGTTTCCTTTTGGGAGTTATGCGCTTGAGAAGATGCATACCTATTGAATCGGGTTCAAATCAAATCAGTTGCTTACCACTTCATATGTGATATGGAAAGGGAAGAGTCCATATCTTAAGTTAGTTAAGATTTGGGGTTGTCCAGCCTATGTCTAAAAAGCAAAATCCGGACAAACTCGAGGCAAGATCTGTTATGTACAACTGGAAAGGTTCCAGCTATGCAAACTGCAGCTGATGATTTGAAAGAACCAAAGGATTCAATAGTTACCAACGAACCTCAGCCTCTCCGCCGATCTAGTAAGGTTCCTCAACCACCTGAGAGATACTTCGGTTTCTCTATGACAGTGGGAGCGAGGATTGCATCATGAGATGATGACCCAACTAGTTTCGAGCTGGCCATCAGGAGTGAGACTCTGTAAGAATGGCTGGATGCTTAGCGATCTGAGATGGAATCCTTATACACCAACAAAGTATAGACTTTAGTTGCTATATCTAAAGGGTTAAATCCCCATCAGGAGCAAGTATATCTTGAAAAGATTACTTGGTGTACATGGAAAAGTTGAGACTTTCAAAGCTAGACTTGTTAAAGGTTTTCGTCATCAACCAGGTATGGATAATGTTGAAACTTTTTCTAAGGATCTATGCTTAAGTCCATCCAGATCCTACTTGCCACGGCTACATACCATGACTACGATATCTGGTGGTTGGGTGTCATGACTGCTTTTCTAAATGATATTTTAGAAGAGAACGTCTGTAAGTACACAGCCAGAGGGCTTCGTAAACAATGGGAGCAGCGGAAACGTGTACAAGATGCTTTATAAGATAAAGCAGGCATCGCGGAGTTGGAACGTCTGTTTTGATGAAGTGGTCAAAGAGTTTGACATCATCAAAATGGTAGATGAACCTTGTATAAACAAAAAGGTAGTAGGGAGTATGGTGACGATCCTCGTAGAGTACGTGGATAATATACTCTTGATAGGGAAGGAGTTTCCTATGCTACGCTCGATCAATCTCCGCTTATCATAATGATTCTCCATATAGGATCAAAGTGATACCTCCTAAATCCTGGGTTTTGGATCTATGAGATAAATCTAATTGGATATTAGGATACTCACTAGATGTAGTAAGATGGTATTGATCGATCCTGGGGAAAATCACTGGAAAGGTTCCAGAGTGATAAAGACGACTGAATGTCAGTCACAGGCATTGTCTTTACCCTCTATCGAGGGACGGTATGTTGGAAGAGTTCCAAGCTAGATACCGTGGCTAACTAGACGATAAAGGCAGGATACATCGCTACTTAAGATGCTACCAAAGAGGCTGTTTGGGTATATATTGGTTCATGAGATGAACTAGGTTCCTACCATTGTGTGACAATGGAAGTGTGGCTTTGGCCCGGGAACCCCGGTCCCATCAGTGATCCAGACAAATTCTAAGGCAGTATCACCTGATCATGGAGATGGCTGATCTCCAAGGTGATCGAGGTAAGGAGATTAGACCCAGAGGACAACACGGCGAATCCACTCACAAAGGCCTTTTCCCAGAGAGAGACTTTTATGGGATGGTTGAGTATGGGATACTACAACCACTGCTATCAGATGGCCCTAGTGCAAGTGGGAGATTGTTAGTTATATGTATGCCCTAAAGGCCATTACTGTACATTGGATGTATATTGTAGTGGATGCTGGGACATATATAGGGAGGACTTTCTTGCTCGACATGATAGTATGCTATCTGGTTACTCTTTACCTTAACGTGTACACTGATTGTCTCTCTGTTACATATTGGTAAAGCCCTTAGGATGTGTACTTGACTACCTGGACTATGATGCGGATCATACTAGTGGGGACATGGTAGTCCATAAGTACATCCTTCAAGGTCCCTAGTCGTGGATGTATCGAGACGGGGCATCGATATACCAGAGTAGACTAGCGTATACCTTCTCGACCCATACAGATGGACGATGGATGATCCCATATCCATTGGTGTTTGACATCAGAGATGATATACGGGTGCTCAGTGGAGACTGGGTACACTGGACGGACTCGCCGAGAACTCCTAGATGGTAGTATACCTTACGTCAGATGGCAGTTCTCTGGTGACACTGGTACAGAGTAGTCTGTTGACCCGAGATCGTCATAGAGTCTTGTGTGGTTCCCACTGTGTTTTGATTTCCACCTTACCACGTCCAAGAGGGCGTGCAAAACGGTGGTTTTTGGGTACAGTCCCGAATCACACGGAGGCAATGAGCGATAGGAGGGGATTCGTCTCTCCCGGTATAGGGAGTTGATGTTGCGCTGTATTCGATTGGCTATAACCGGAAATCCCTGGCCAGGGTTGCTGAGATTTACTGGTAAGTGTTACCAGTAGTTTCTCGAATTGTTATAGACCTCATATCGACACGACTTATCGAGCTATTGGGGTCTGACGTTTACCACCCCTAGGCGAGATATGCGACATATCAGACGACGAGACCGGACTGTACGGTAAGTGTTACTGGTTGGATTCACAGGAGTGTGAGCGGGCTTGCTCGTCGATCTTCTGATCGCTCAATACCCGGGTGACCGTTACGTTTGGCAGACCGCTTGCGGCTTGTGGGTGTTTGATATGATCATCACCTGCTGCCGGCGTATTGACGAGTCTTTAGAGTCCTACACAGAGGTTTCCTGGCTCAAGCGAAACGAAATAGGAGCGCATATGAGATATGTGCGGGACCGAGAATAATGCGTGTATGTGATACCGTATTTCATTCTCGCGATGAATGTGTCGAATGGTTGTATGCGATATAACCTAGTTATCGAATCAAGGATTGATTCGATAAATCGATACATTGGATATTAGTCGGTCATATTCGATATGACCGGATCGTTAAATCAAGTGTTGATTTGATGATTTAATGCATAATTATATATTTGATATATTACTTTGCATTAACTAGTATTGGTTCACTTAAATTGGATTTTCTCACTTGATGTGCACATTGTATATGTGATATACTTTTGTACACTAGTTTGTATCATGTTTGATGATACATGCTAACTTGAGTATGTGTAAAGATTAAACCATGGTTGTGTAATGGTTAGGGTTTTCATTTTATTTATTTATTTATTCATTTATTTATTTATTTCTTTTTGGCAAATGAAAAGAAAATGGTGGCTTGATTTGTTTTCTAGTTGAAGCTTCATGAAGCTTTGACCAAGTGACCATTTTGTCTTCATGCTTAACCCTAACCCTTCAAACTAACCATGATTTATTCTCTACACCTAACTATGGTTAGTATATGATAAGTATTCATATTATTTTCCTTTATCATAATACTTATCATATTATTATCTTCTTCTTCATCTTAATGAAGAAAGCTTTCTACCAACAATGGTGAAATGTGAAAATGAGTGAGAAATCCAATTCTAAAGTGAACCCACCTCCTATTTCTTCATCCTCTACCTCTTGCCAAGAAGTATAGGGTGTTTTCTTCACAAGTTTCATGACTTGGTGAAGTTGGAGCTTGATCTTATGATGCCTCGACGTAGATCATCTTCGGCATCGTAGTCGATGACCTAGCCCGCCTATTTCTCCGATGAAGCCGACGCAAGAGCCCGGGATTCGATTTGGACAGCAAGGAGACTTCATCATGGAGCTATGGAGGTGGAGGACCGGATCTACAAAAGTTGTATTTCCGTTCTCATAGTTAAGTTGTTAACTAGCTTCTAGTTTCGCCTAAAATCTAGTTAACGATCCGTATTAGGGTTTCTCGGCACTTGTAAAATTTGAAATTGGCATGGTTGATGCCATATGAAACCTCCTTAGTGTGCCTAGGAACCCTACATAAATTTGTGCCTCGTCATCATACTCCTGATCAGGGACTTAATGTTCATAAAGCAGCTCGTTGAGTCCCTGATGCCACTAATATTTCATCAGCTATATCCTCTAACACGCAATGGGTATGGACCTATATTGATAGTAAATAAAATAATGAATCTTATAAAAATAAGATTTTAGTTTTAAAAGGTCTGTCGATTCTCGAGACATATATGAGGTAGGTGGAGGAGCGGCTGTGATGACAAATCTGCGGGTAATCATCCAATACCAGAAAAAGTACTGATCTATCGGTATATCTGGCTGTATCTCATCGGCTGTGTGATGTACCTGATTATACCATCGACCCACCCAAATCTGATACCCCACGAGCCAAGCATCCCCAACTAGCGCGTAGTGTCTGCTCTGCCGCGCCTGGTATGTGCTGTCTCAAACCGAACTAGCGAAGCACACGGTCTGGTACGTGCATCTGAATACATCGTTGTAAACGATCGGCGTCCGCGCACGCCATAATGGATGTAGAGTGTCCATCAGGTCATGTGTGTACGTTGTCCACGTAACTGCTGCCTTCTCCATGACATCGAACACATTGCGGTAGAAGCGGAGGCGGCGATCCGGTGTCACATCTCATGACCTGGGCACATTCCACCTGCATAGAAATTACACACAAGTTAATATACCAAGAAAACTTGAAATTTGAAATATGCGTATAGTTTCAATTATTTACTGGCATCCATATGGCCTTTGGCCATCTAAAGCGAACCGTGCTGTAATGGTCGGACGACCAATAGAGAGATATATCCATGACCATATCTGAAATACAAATTACGCAAAATTAGTAGAATGCGGTTTTAAGTATTGTATACCTGAGGAAGCGTCAAACAGCCCCCAAAACTCTTCTGCTCCATCAATACAGCCATCCTTAGCTCGCCGTAGAGGAATGACAGAACTACACTCTCCCACGATAAAGTGGCATACCGATCGAGATCAGCTAAAAGAGGCAGCCAGGCAAGACCAACTCTGCTCTTGCTCCTATCCGAGAACAAGCGAACCCCAATCTGATGTAAAATATAGGCTCGTGCATGCTGATCGATCGCCGCAGTGGTAGCATCCATAGCAGTCTCAGCACTAAACGCCTCCAGCAGCCAACTCAAGTAGATGATGCTGCCTCACCTCTGCCTAATAGGCGAAATCCTACCCAACAAGCTGGGACACAAGTCTGACCGATCGTGGCCGTACTCCACAACAACCACATCTTCGGCTATAGGCAAACCAAGCAGCACAACGACGTTCCGAAGGGTGATAGTCATCTCATCAACTCTAAAATGAAATGTGCAGGTCTCTGGTCTTCATCTATCTACCAAATCCGTAATCAAGGCTCTATCCAAACGTATATACTCTAATTTGGATAGAAAATGAAAGCCTGACCGTTGCAGCTCAGCCTGCACACGGGCATCTTCAGCTGGATCCGGCTGCTTTGGACTGAGTGGTCAACGCATGTAATCATCTAATCACTCTGCCAATTACAAAAATAGGACTTGTATCAGTAACATATAAATAATATATGTAATTAAAGAAAATAAAATTACAAAGTTTTACCTGTACTACTGCGGCGTTGGCCGATCTGTGGTCAGCCTGCAAGTACAGAACACTCGTATCTATAGGTCCAGGATCCATATGTATATCTGCACAATGAAAAAATCGAGTTATATTATCTTTGAAAAATGAGCATGTATAACAAAGAACGTATGCGTGCGTGTATGTGTGTAGATGTATGTTTTTTGTGTTTGGACGTGTGTATGTGTGTGTATATGCATGTGTGTATTTCAAAATATAGGCAGAGATTACCAATGGCGACGTGGGGCTGGAGGATTTTTGCATCGTGCCTTATTATGACCATACTCATTGCAAATGCTGCATCTATTTTGCCTATGTTCTTCTCGTAAATCATCCATAACACTTTTGATACAAGTAAAACGTGGTCGTCCTGGTTGTTTCCTACCGATAGACGGTAATATCATTGGACCGTTGTATGCCTCCCAATATCGGTTATCGGGTACAGTATAGAACAACGGGGCATAAGCAACTTTCTATTTGGGGGCAGAATACCGCTTTGAAACAAGATCGTGATGTGCAATGTTCCCCCTCACCCTTTGCTCGTGTGCATACTGAAATTACATGTGAACAAGACAACTTTTGCAACTTAGGAATATTGCACGTACAACTGCAGTTCCTACCGTCGATGACTACGCCGTAATTTTTTCCATCTTTGTCAGTCACCTGCCATTCAGACTGGTTGAACCTCACGATCCAAGCATACCTGGTATCAGTAGCCCCTTTTGTTATTAATTGTTCGAACTTAGGACATAACTTTGTCGTTCACTCTTGTCCCTTCTGACGTCGTGCAAAGAAGTATTTGTTCGTCCTGTAAAAATTCCGTCCTGCTAAGCCTTGAATAGGCAAAGATCGAGATCCTTTTAAGACCCCGTTAAAACTTTCTGAAGGATTCGTAATCATCATGCAAAATCGCCTACCACCATCTTTTGAAAGAGCCCATCTTTTTTCTTCACTTTTTAGACTACTTTTGATCCAAACGTCTGCTCAAGGACATATACGTTTAAGTTCCTCACTCAGCTCTGTATAGGTTAGGTCATCTGGTGCACATGCAATTTGAGAGAACAAACTCTCCAAGGTTTTGCCACTAAAT
This sequence comes from Agapanthus africanus, assembly GCA_030015575.1. Classification (NCBI taxonomy): domain Eukaryota; kingdom Viridiplantae; phylum Streptophyta; class Magnoliopsida; order Asparagales; family Amaryllidaceae; genus Agapanthus; species Agapanthus africanus. The sequence continues at coordinate 25,274,973 of JASDDO010000001.1, forward strand.
TTAGCAGTTGAGAAGTTAGCTCTGATATGTCGCATACAATAACGATGACTATGAGGTTCTGGCCATGAACTTCGTAGTGCGGTCAGAATCCTTTTCATCCGGTTAGATATGAAGGTAACGTGCCTTCCCCGCACGGATGGAATGTAAAGATGAATGCAAGCAATGACCCACTCCTAATTTTCAATGGTTTTATCTCCAACTACAGCATATGCCAAAAGATAAAGGCCATCATTTGCATCGGTACCAGTAGCAATAAGCAAAGTCCCTTTGCATCTGCCGTGTAAGTGGGTCCCATCAATACTGAGAACGAAACGACAATAAGCAAAACCATCAATGGCCGGTCCAATGCCCAAAATGCATCAGTAAAATAGCTCATTCTTTCTGACATTGAAGCGTCGGTTGTTATCTTAAAGACATTCTTAGGATTAGTAGATTTGATGGTGGCAAGATATCATGACAAATGTTCATACGAATCTTTCCAATCTCCGTATATTTTAGATAATACCTTCAACGCATTCCATGCCTTCATATAATTTATTTCAATGAATAATATATCTTTTATAAGCACTTGAATCGTTTTGGGGGTCAAATCGACATCCGCTTTCATAAAAGGCAATATCTTGTTACATATAAATGTAGAAGTGGCCTATTTATGATTTGAATTCACTACAGGATTCACCAAGTATGATTACCCGCATATTTTTTTATCTTCCTGAATTCTGTCGGTGATTTCTTTGAGATATATATGCATGAAGGCTCTACGTGCAGTTCGCGTCTGTTTTACAAATGACGGTGTACTTGGTCGTGTTAGTCTTCATTGGTTTAAAAGAAATTCCGTATTTAATTGACCAAACGCTGACTGTTTGAATTAACTTCTCCTTATTCTCGAACAAATCGCCGACCTTCAACCCACTTTCAATATTGACTGTCGAATGCCTATTCGCACGAAAGTTGACATTCTCCATTACTGATATAGATAACATGTGAGTATCTGTCATGTTATCGGCAAGTGGATCTTCAAACTCAACGAAGTCATTGTTAATACATGAATTAGTAATCCACTGCATATCATTCTCATCAGCAAGGACACGTGCAATTTGCATGCTATCTTGTGCTTGAATCTCATCCTCATCACTAGCATCATCATCACCACTTTCATCTCCATTATGTTCCAACACTGCTGGATCCGTAGCAGGTATATCGGTTGGATGTACGGAACCAACATTGGGGACTTACATAGTACTTGATGTTTCGACTTCGACGAAATTCCGACCTATTGTCTGTAAATGGTGTCCATCCCGTATTGTATTCCGTATTGTATGACTGCATGTGCTCAGTATTTTGGGCATATTATTGAAGCCAAACCTTGGCGCTGGCATGCAATTAAAACCGAAGCTTAGCGGTGACATGCAATTATAACCGGACGTCGGTACATAAGAACTGCACACAAATTTATGAATACTTAGTAACTATAGCATACCCCCACTATCAATAAATAGTGATCCGCTAAATGTATATGCAGTATAAAGATGTGCAAGATAATACTTCGTAAACTGCCAATTCGCAGGTGTTCCGCTTAATGTGCTTTCATCTACGTAACTTTAATCTATATAATGTTCATCATTTGTGGGAAACATAAATCCGGTAGAATCAGCATTCATATTGAGCATGCGTGTCATTTCTTCTTGCGGGTAGTTCTCGGATACTTGAAAAGAAGGATCATACACTTTAGAATAAGGTTCGGGCAGTTGGGTGGACGTCAATATCTCCTTCTTCACAAACAGCTCGACCAATTTCGATTCCGATGCAAGCATGACTTGTGTATCCTTATTATTAGATACTTCAATGGTGATATATTCATGCTCCGTCGGCCATTTGCATATTAAGAAGATATTGAACTTTAACGGATTGATTTTGGTAGTTTTTTACACTACTTGGCACAGCTCGTATGTGCTAGACTTCTTGACTGTAGTCATCTTAGTTTTTCTACCGACATATTCAGGAATATTATTTTTTTCAATCGTTAATTGGCCACCGAATTTGCAAATTAGATGGATACAATTATCCGTCATTTTTCCACCAACCAGAAATATTGACACTTTGAGAGTTCCCATCAAATAATCTATTTATTTATCTTCACGATTATACTCAATTAATTACATAACATTACAATAAAATCTATATTTTTAGCATGTAATAAGTTGAAAGAACTTGTATCCTATTCATTGATCCGTAATAAGTAAAATCGGGGAAAACCCTTAATATATGTTTAATTTGTTCGAATTGCTTACCAATACAAAATTTTAACCAATTTTTAAAAAAAAATTAAAAAAAATAAAATTAGGGTTTAGCTAACTTTCGAGATGCTCACATTGGTGACGACGATGGCGTAAACGAAGGCGATTGTTCGTCCGTGAATTTCCAACTAAATCTGCACAAGCGAGAGACTGTGAGATCGAGAAACCTGAGCGAGAGAGATGAGAGAGAGACATTGGGAGAGAGATGAGAGAGAAGGCCGGGGGAGGGAGGTCTGAGGAGGGAGAGAGATAGGGAGAAGGAGAGAGCAGAAAGAGAAAGATCTCGAGAAGGAAAGAGAAAGATCTCGAAAGGGAGAGAGAGCAGTGAGAGATCGGGAGGGAGAGCAGTGAGAGCGGGAGGGAGAGCGAGTACCAGAGAGAGAGAGCGCCCGAGAGAGATGAGAGTGAAGTGAGGAAAGAGAAAAGTGGTGTCGAGTTTAATAGGGGAATGGACACACTTTCAAAATGTGTCATATTTGTTTGAAACTGCGCCTAAAACATTTGTATGGGGCGCAGTTTCAAGCTGCGCCCCATACAAATGTAAAGGCCGCAGTTGTTGCGCCCATAACAAATGTGTGGGGCGCAGTTTCAAACTGCATCCATACAAAAAAAAAATTATTTCACGCCTGGCGCTGAGCCTGCGCTGACGTGGCGCCTACGAGGCAAAAAGTGGTTTCTTTTTGTAATTATTTTCGAAAGTGGTTTTTTTATAATTTTTATTTAAATTTGGTTTACTATAAAAAAATTGTCCTTATTTTTTATTAGATTTAATATTTAATTAATTAATTTACTAGATATTGTGTTACTCGTTTTCTTTTCTTAAGAAAATGAATTGTTATAGGTATTGAAATTCAATTTTTCTTTACCTGCTAGTCTTTGATTGTCTTTCTCTTGTAAATGATATCAACAACTCAATATGCTGCATCCTTACCAGGTAAACAGTGAGCACCCGCTTGCAAAGGCCATAGTAGACCATGCCAAAAAGCTCAGAGAACAGAAAGAAGATAAATATTTGCCGCCTGATGCGCAAGCCTTTGTTTCTGTCACTGGCCATGGTGTCAAAGCCACAGCTGCCAACACCGAACTAATTATAGGGAACAAAAGCTTGATGGTAGATTCCGGAATTAATGTTCCAGAAAAAGCATCTCAGTTCTTGAAGGAAGCCGAGGACATGGCTCAAACCGGAATAATTGTATCTATGAATCATGAGGTTGTTGGTGTTATATCTATATCTGATCCCCTTAAGCGTGAAGCCTCAGAAGTTATATCAATTCTCAAGTCCATGAAAGTGAAGAGCATTATGGTAACGGGGGATAACTGGGGTACTGCAAAAGCTATAGCTGAGGAGGCTGGGATTGATAGCGTTGTTGCTGAAGCCAAACCTGATCAGAAAGTAGAGAAAGTAAAAGAACTACAGGTATTTAAAGTTAATTTATGTTGCATATACTCGGTATATATTTTTTTATTTGAACCATAGAGGAATAGACATAGGCTCCATTTGGTAGAAATTCTTTTTTCTTCCTTTCCCTCATGCCAAACATGTATGCTTTTTAGCCTTAATTTCCTAAACTTTATATATTTGCATATATTCCCCTTCGAAATAGTTGTCAGTCACTTAATGCCTGCCTCCAATGAAGCTGCTCAAGTTTTAATTCAATGTATGAGAAAGAGCTCTACAATTTCACTTTTAAAAAAAAACTCTTATAGTTCCAGATGCCCTCGAAATGCTACATTATTTTCCTGCGCGCTGGAGCAAATCCTCAGTGCTAAAAACACCGGCGGTGTCCCAAGTCCAAAATATGCATTCTTAAGATTCACCTTGCATCGAGAATTAAGAAGATATATACATCATGTGAAGGTGGCAAAAAGCATAAGTTTGGAAGAAAATTGAGAAACATGTGCTTAAAGATCTCTTTTTTATTCTACTTTGTGGATTAATGATAAAAAATTTGATCTTGATTAAAAGGTTAAAATTCGCACCTTGATATCCATCTTCTATTTAAGTTTAAAAAAATAGATTATTTAAATACTTAAAATAAATATAATTTTGTACACTTTCAAGAATTCAAGCCCTATGGTGTAACCCAAAATCAACATACACGATATAGACTTTCCTGTATTGTCTGGTATTATTTTGTTTACATTTTTAATTTTTTTTTTAATAACAGATGTCTGGGTTAACTGTGGCAATGGTTGGCGATGGAATAAACGACTCTGCAGCTCTAGTATCTGCCGATCTTGGTATTGCAATAGGTACAGGCACCGACATTGCCATCGAAGCAGCCGACATTGTTCTTATGAGAAGCAACTTAGAGGATGTTATCATCGCCATCGATCTCTCTCGGAAAACTTTCTCACGGATCCGAATGAACTACATATGGGCACTCGGTTATAACTTGATTGGCTTACCGATCGCTGCAGGTGTATTGTTTCCTGCTACAGGAATAAGGTTGCCTCCATGGATGGCCGGTGCTGCGATGGCTTCTTCTTCAGTGAGTGTCGTGTTGTGTTCTCTCTTATTGAAGAATTATAAGAGGCCTAAGAAGTTGGATAGGCTTCAGCTGAAAGAGATTACAATTGATTGATTGTTTATGAACCAACAACTGGTTGGAACTAAGTACAGGGATTAGCATTGTGTATTATGATTTAGGTTTGATTTCACTAAACCACCAAAACCTGTATATGTTTTATACTAAACTATCAAGAACTTTGTTAAGTACAAGAAACTTGCAAGAAGCTTCATACTAACCGTACTCATTTTTCGGTGAACTATACAATCTACTAAACTAACATAATCGCATGAGCGGATTTTGCAAAATGCAGTTATGGTAGTTTTGCGAAAAACGGATGGTGTTAATATGAAAGCTTTTGGTAGTAAGCTGTAATTAGCATATTTTTTGGTAGTTTAGTGAAGTCAAGCCTACCATCCATGATTATCATCACGTGAGCAATTGTAATTTTTCATTCACTTAGTCGCATTACTGAACAATTTGTATAAAAAATCTTCCATTTTTATTAGAAATTACAAGCAAGGTCTTCTGATGCAATTATTGAATGCATTATTACACCAGAAAGGATTTTCGGGTCTATATTCATAAACTTTGAGGTGTTTTCTGTCTCTGTCTAAATTAAAGCACTGGTTTTTTGAAGTTGTATTTTCTGAGCACTGGTTGTTTAGTTGATTTCCTCGATATATCCTATTCTCCAAATAATACTTTCGGGGCTAAATTACGCTAAAATATCCTCAACTGTGGTTGTTCTTCACTAAACCATCACTCCCCTGAAGTGTTATTTTAAAGGTATTTTAGTGAAAATAAATACCTTAAAAACAAAGCTCAAGGGAGTTCACTATGATGGTAAAAATTTCTGGTGGCCTAGTGAGAATATTGCGAAAGTGAAGGTAGTTAGTGCAATTTAGCTTTCTTCCTAATTTTCGTACCGCGACTTCCTTCCATTGTTTCAACATCAGTGAGGAGCCCAATGATTCTGTGGCTAAGGCACAAAACCAAAACCAAAGGATCATGGCTTCAAATCCTTTTAGAATCAATAGATGCTTGCTTGTCAGGTATATTAAGGAATAGTGTATTCCATAACAAGTAATATTTTGCCTGTTAATGGGCATCATTTCTTTCTATTGTCGCTCTCTCCATAATTAGAAAAAATCACAATTGGATAATAAAATCATTGGGCACTAATTATGGCCGATAGCGATATTTTTGGAGATCAATTGACATTGCATTGAACCATGCCGCATAAATAATTGTTTGAAAATTATGGCACAGGTCTCTGATTTCTTGATGCCGGGCCCAACAGGACTAAAGATGGAGAATAAATTTTTTCCTTATTTTTTTGGTCCTTGACCAAAACAATGTTCTCTTCTGTGATATTTCAAAAAATATTCCGCCATGGTTAGCACAATCACTCGTTTGTTTGAATCTTTTTTTCCTCTTTGCTGGACTTTTTCGTCGGTTGTTGGCCCTCTTCGATGTGATATAAACAAGCCGGATTGGTTGTGTGTCTGTTTTATGTGTGCATTTTTTCATGAAAATCTTTTCGGTTATGAAGTTAATATATTGATATCCACTATTTTGTGAAGCTATCATTGCCTAGCTGGTGCAATTAGTGAATAAATACACTTGCTTTTATCATTAAAATAAATGGTTGATTGAGCAGTTGGGTATGAGTCATCTTCAGTATGGCCTCCATTGAAAGAAACTTCACTGGAAAATGGTACAATTTTGTTTGTTGGGATTAGTTTCTTAGTTTGATTGTAACTTTTGATGATCAAGCCCCATAAATACAATCAATTCATGTAATACCTACAAAATCCACATGTATCGGAGTAATCCCCTTACTTTAACCTTTCCATAGTTGGTTACATGCCCGTCTTCCTGCCATAATTCTCATGTTTACAAAAAAATCATAACAAGAACTACCCGAAGATGGTTTATTACAATAAAGCTAATAGACACCGGCCAGAAATGGTCTTTCAAAAGATACTTTAAGTAATGACAGAGTATAATGGTTCTCGATCCTCATTTCAAGTTTTGGTAAGGGCCTGTTTGGTTGCAGGATTATGGGTTTGGATTTGGATTTTGGATTGTGGAATCCTAGGATTCCACAATTTTGTGTTTGGTTGCAGGATTAGGATTTCTAGGATTCCTTTGTTTTATATGGGGAGCCCACCACAAAAGAAGGATTCATGAATCCTAAAAATTTTCAAGGATTCTCAAGGATTTGGCACTATTCATTGTACTTTTAGATGGGGCCCATGCACTTTATTTATTTAACAATCCTCTCTCTCTCTATCTCTCTCTAAAATCCTCAAATCCAAATCCTATTTTTTTTCCAACAACCAAACAAAGATTACAAGGATCTACAAATCCAGATCTACAAATCCAAAACCAACCAAACAACAAATTACCAAATCCAGAAATTTCAACCGTACTATTTTTGGAATCCAAATTCCATAATCCTGCAACCAAACAGCCCCTAAAAGACATCACCAGTTATTTTATTTTATCCGTACTATGCTAAATTAGTTATTAATTGATCCTCATAACAAAATATCGTCAGCTTGTCCCTGTTGACCAACCAAATAAACATACAGAGAGCACGTGTCGCTTCAAATTTCAAAATTTTAAAAATCCATTGTTATTAGTATTTGCACGTCATTTCATAAATACGTGCGTTGCACGTGGAAAATTCCAGTGGATTAGAAGGAAGCCCTAGCATAGGCCGAAGCTTGAAGCCCAAGTAATGAAGGCCACTAATTAGTCAAAGGACATAAATTGTAGCCCAAGAATCAAGCCCAATTGCACAACCCAATCAAATTTGAGAACTTTCCCTCGTTTGAACTGTATAAATCTCTCTCCTTTCTCCTTCTCTCTGTCACAACAAAAAAAAAATGGCACACACAAATTTGCTTCTCTCATGCATCAAAAGCGAGGGCTTTTGCTACCCTCGATGCCTCTCATCGAAGCCTCGATACCCCTCGATGCCCAAATGCCCCAAAAAGGAAGGGAGAATCTGCGTCGACAACGACGGTGATATCGAGGCTTCGAGGGCGAACGAGGAGGAGGAGAAAAAGGTGGCCCTTTACTCTGTGATCGGAATGACTTGCGCTGCGTGCGCTGGATCGGTCGAAAAGGCGATCAAGAGGCTCCCAGGGATCCATGACGCAGCTGTCGACGTTCTCAATGATAGGGCCCAAGTGATTTTCTACTCTGCATTCGTTTCTGTAAGTTTTGGTTTTAAATTTGTCTTCTTTTTTTTTTTTTTTTTTGTTATGTTTTCGTGTTGGTATTGGGTTGTTTGAGATTAATGGGTTTTTGGGGATTTTTGTTTTAATTTGATTTTGGACGGTGAGTTTTTTTGCTGGTTTTTGAAGTTAGGGTTTTGTTGTTTCTGGGATTTTATTAATTTTAGGTAATAATGGGGGTTTGGTTGTTATTGGGTGATATTTGTGGATAAAATTAGGTTTTTTCTTTTTACGTTTGCAGGGGAGGAGATATTAGTAATTTTGAAAAAGCAGTTGCGGGTTTTGAGTAAAATTGGCTGTCTTTTATTCTAAGCGTTTGTATGAATGGATTTTGTTTTTTGTCTTTTATTGGGATGGATGTTGATGGTGAAAAAAACTTGGTAGCTGTTTGAAATGACTCTTTGGCTTGGAACGGGGAAACATACTTCCTGTGTTTTTAATTATGGAATCTCTATTTTTTATAATTTACGGGATACCTGAAAATCTGTTGCTTAACCAAGTTTAGGTAGTTTTTTGATATTTAATGCTTAGCTAAATTTATTGAGCTAAAGAGATATTAAGCTATAATCTACCAACTCATAAGGTTGCAAAAATTATCGTTTTGTTTCCCAAACTTCAAATTCAGCATGTTGTTTTTGTCCTTTCTTTTTGTTTTTAAAAAAAATCTTGGTAAGTTGCTTTCTAGTTTTTGTCAAGTTTGTTAGAGCAACAAATTTTAAACCTAACTATTTTGATATTCTCGGAGTATCGACACTCAAGACTGTCATGGTGAACCAATGGTAATCTAATAGATTCACCAAATATTTTAGATAAAAAATATATACGTCTAGGTACATTTTTACACCGCCCCTTCCCTCAAACTTGAGGTGAATCTTGGCAGGTTTTATAACAAAGACTAATAGTTTCCCTAGCTTAGTAAGGAGATCAACAAGTATTGACTTTAAGGGAATGCAGTATAGATGCTGCCACCTTCTACATGATCGTACTGAGTGAAAAAACCTTCACACCTATTTGTTTGTAAGCTTGTGCACTTGTGCTTCGTTGGATTAGACCAATTTGGATGACACTAGTATTATCATTGTACAAAGGGCTGAGGCCCAATTTAGTTGAGCCTGTATTCTCGGCGTATTGATGTTTATTCAAATATGGCTGTGTCTACAGACGATTCTAGCGAATAAACCTAAAGCATCCTCTAATATGTTTAGATACATCATAACAATATACTAGAAATATGCTAGTTAGTGAATATATCCTAACAATATGTCTAGATACATCATAAAAATATTAACAAGTCAAACAGATCATGCGGACTCAATATGCAATATGTATGTGTTGTGTTTGGGAACAAGCTGAGGGTGCTTCGGGCATATCAAGGGCCTCACTGGGTTTTTTACGAGGGTCGCGCTACCCGGATAGCTGGATAGGGGTCAAGAGAGATAGCAGCCCCATTGCGGGGTGTGAGACAGCTTCCCGTTAGAAATTTTTTCTAACGGGAGAGATGATGAGTGTATATATGTCAAGTGCGCGCATGGTACGGGACGCACGTGACAAGTGCGCACCAACCGAGATGCGCGTTTAGTAAGGAGCGGACATGACAAGTGCGCCCCCTGCCGAGACGCACGCTTAGCAAGTGCGCACTTGGCAAGGTGCGAGGGAGTGAAAGGGGCTAAAGGGTCCCGGATGAGCTAAAATGTCCAGTAAGGTGCACACTTAGGGAAGTGCGCACCTAGCTAGGTACGCATCTGGACCGGTGCGCACTTGGCTAGATACGCACCCAACGGGGTATGCACCTAGCGAAATGATAGTATGGTGCAAGTAGGATCGAAACCCAATGAAGCAACAGTCCAAAAGTATAAAAATTTTGACTTTTGAAGATAAAAAAGGACTCTTTTCCTCTTTTTTGTGGTCTCCTGACGTGCGCACTTTGAAAAAAGGAAAGGAAAAGTGAAAGAGAGACTTGCGCACTAAAGAGCAGATCAAGACTCAAGATTTTGTTTTTGGGAGAATCAATTCTTATTACTTTTTTAATCATCATGAGGGTCCTTTAATAGGCTTACATCTTTTACATTTAGCCCCATGGCTTCTAAAAAAATCGGCCTATTTCCTATTAAAAACAAAAATTACATTTAGTATTTTTTCTTTTCTTTGGCCGGCCCCCTTTCTTCATACTTGAGCTTGACTTGGGCTCGGGTTTGGGCTTAGGCCCACTTTGGTTTTGATTTTAATTTTTGGCTTTGAATTTAAGCTTGATTTTGATTTTTGAGTTTGGCAACGGGGTGTAAATTTTTACCCCAACAAAGTGTCCCCCATCAATGAATGCACATTGTGTGCATGGACCGTGTGCATAAAATTGATGGATCTTGTTCTGTGGAAGTTTGACTTTGAGATAGAGTATCATTCCGGGGGCGGAGTATCCTTCCGGGACCCTAATTCCGGGGGTCGGAGTATCATTCTGATGTGCGGAGCATAATTTTAAGGGGTCAGAGCATCATTCCGAGGTGTGGAGGATAATTCCGGGTATCGAAGTATCATTCTGAGGTGCGGAGCATAATTCCAGGGGTCGGAGCATCATTCCGAGTTGCGGAGCATAATTCCAGATATCGGAGCATCATTCCGGGTATCGGAGCACCATTCCGAGGTACGGAGCATAACTCTGGGTATCAGAGCATTATTCCGAGGTGCGGAGCATAATTCCGACACGGGACATGTATATTTTGAGACGAAACATGATTCCAACGCAGGGTTCCGGGACGAAGCATAATTTCGACACGGGACAGGTGTATCCTGAGACGAAACATAATTTAGACGCAGAGGTAGACATTCTGAACGAAATATAGTTCCGATGCAGAGGTTTATTCCAAGGCGAAACATAATTCCGACAAGCAAGGTAGGTACTCCGAGGTGAAACATGATTCCGACACGGGGCACATTCTGGGACGAAATATGATTCCGATGCAGAGGTTGATTTCAAGGCGAAACATGATTTTGACAGGGAAGGTAGGTACTCCGAGGCGAAGTATGATTCCGACACGGGGCACATTCCGAGACGAAACATGATTCCAACGCAGATGTTGATTCTTAGGCGAAGTAGAATTCCGACAGGGAAGGTAGATACTCCGAGGCGAAGCATGATCTCGACATGGGGCACATTCTGAGACGAAGCATGATTCCGACACAGAGGTTGTTGGTTGACTTGATTCTGAGACGGAGTTTAATTTCGATGGGGAGGTCGATGGTTGACTTGATTCCGAGGCGGAAACTTGATTCCGACGGAGAGGCCGTTGGTTGACTTGATTCCGAGACGGAGCTTAATTCCGACGGAGAGGCCGTTGGTTGACTTGATTCCGAGACGGAGCTTAATTCCGACGGGGAGGTCATTGGTTGTCTTGCTGATTTGATTTGATTTGAGAATTTCTTATCTGTTCAGCGGTGCTTTTGAGCTTGGGACTTGGAATTTAGGTTTTTGTTTGGCATCAGCATCACAACATTGGAATATGGTAGCAGGAGCGAATCATCATTTGCCGTGGAGAACATGGGATTTGGGTTGGCATCAACATTACTACAACGGAATGTGGTATCATGAGCGAATCATCATTTGCCATGAGAGGATTTAGGGATTTGGGTTTTGGTTTGGCATTAGCATCGCTACAGTGGAATATGGCACCAGGAGCGATCATCATTTGCCATGAAAGCATTTGGGGATTTTGGTTTTGGTTTGGCATCAGCATCGCTATACTGGAATATGGTACCAGGAGCGAATCATCATTTTCTATTCCCGTTGGGGAATGATGGTTTAGAAGACAGGTTTAAGCCCCTGTCACCCAAGGATTTTCAATTTTATGAGCCATAAGGATCTCATAAAAATATTTTCTCCATACGAGTCGAGAGGATCTCGTGGGTGTGTTTTCTCCTTGGGAGTCGTGAGGACCCCCAAGTGTGTTGCTCCTTTGTGAGTCGAAAGGATCTCACACGTGAATATTCTATACACTTATATGATACATTTTGTATCCGCATATTTTTTAATAATACAAATAATAACCAAATAATATTTTTGATATCTAGCATGACATGTTATCCCCATATCTTATGGTTGCATCCATAAATCATGTTCATGTCCTAATGGTCAAAACAGACTTGTTTGGATCACTACGTATATTTACGTAGATCTGCACTTGGGGTATGCATTTTTATTAACCGGACATCGTATTATGGTTTTAACTTTTACGTATATTCTCCATATTTTAAAACTAGTTTTTTAGAAAGAACCCGGATAATTTTCGGAGTATTTTGATATTAATTGCTTAAACCTAATATATATATATATATATTATAATAATATTTAAAACTAAATGTTATATAAACAGTATATATATATATATAATATTTATAATTAACTAATTACTGTTCTCTCTCTATCCCCTCTGTTTCTCTCTCTATCTCTATATATATTTATATTAATACAACCAGTTATAGAGTAAATCATCTCACTCTCTCTCACTCCTCACATTCTTTTCTTCTTACCTCCCCGCGAGAACGAAACCCAAACCCTAGCCCACGCCCGCACCCTCGCCGCCGACCTCACCTCATGGTCGTCGTCACCATCTCACCTCCGTCACCACCTCTACCTCCTCTCCCATTCTCCTTCTTCCCGAAGCCCTGCACCCCGACGACAACCCCTGCAACAAACCCCGAACCCAGAAACCCGCAACCCCTCGCCGCCGCTCACCATCATAGACCTCGCCGTCGCCGCCCATCGCCATCACCATCTCCTCCTCCTCACCTCCGCTCCCCGACACCATAAACCACCCCCACCATCAACCCTCCGCAGCATCCCGACCCCGACACCAGCCCAAGAAAACCACCGCCACCTCGCCGCCGACGGAAGTCCATCGTCGCTGTCATCACACCTCTGTCCTCACCACCACCAGATCCCGACACAACAGCACCCACTACCCTTCTTCGTGTTCTTTTCCTGATCGTTTCTTGATTCTCCGATCGGTTCGCCGGAGTTGCACACGTCGCCGACGATTTGGACGACCCAGTTATCGTCGTTGTCTAGCATAGTCACCACGTCACGTTACTGATCAGACAGGTCCAGCCTCGCATGTGTAAGTTTGCATCGCGAAGTTATTCCGATGTCGGACGGAGCATTCGTATCTCGACGTGAGATCCGATCAGGCAAGTTTTAAACTTGAAACATGCTATGTTATATTATGTCGATCTCTATAGAATTGTGCATGTGTTTTATTATTCAGCAAATAGTACCGATTTACAGTTTTACGGTATTCGTTCGTATCCGTACTAATAATACCTGACTTGAACACAAATCTGGGGGAAAAGGGGAAATCAAGAATGTGACGGAAACGTAACTCAAGAGCATATTATTATTGTTTGTCGTTTTTCGGACGTTACGGAATAAACACTTGTTTGCTGTTTTTCCGGGCGTTACGGAATAAATACTTTGTTGCCGTTTTTCTGGGCGTTACGGAATAAATACTTGTTTGCTGTATTTCCGGACGTTACGGAATAAATACTGTTACCGTGGTCTCGTGGGAAATGAACGGGATATATACTGTTGGGTTACGATGAGAATTACATTAATTGATTTCAAAAACGTTTAGAATAGATAATCTAGAAGCACAGATTTAGGTTACACATCACACACCCATACATACACATAGCTCATCGTTTTGTATTTGTGTTATTTATTTATATTCATGTTTACTTATATTATCATATCCTGATTACTACTATTATTTTGATATTATGACGCACTGACGTCTGGATTTTGCATAGCCTAGTTCCTTTACCTTTATCGCAGCTATATCGAGAATATTTTAGCAATCAAGCCTAGCAATAAGGAATTGAACAGGTGTTATTAGAAATGTTTAGTTTATTTATTTCCGTAGTTTTGTTTATTGATGTGAGCCCATATTAGGACATGATTCAGATATTGTTTATTTGATTTTGATTCATTTCCGCTTAATGCATTTTCTTGATTTTATTTACTGTGGCAATGAATATGTACTGGCTAGATTATATTCTTTTCTGTTCTTGATATCCTATAGACAACCGTAATGTGATTGTGGAGAGATGATTCTTAACCACAGGTAGTATGGTTGGCTTTGTCACGTGCCGTAGTTACGTATTTTGGGAAGCGGGGCGTGACATCCTCGCTACCTGAGCTTGATTCTGCAGAGACCACGAGCGCCTTTTGCTTAATGGCCTGAACGGGCTCTTCATCATCTGGACCGAGCCGGTGTTGGATAGCAACAACCACGTCATTGTCATAGCTGTAAGGCGTAGGAGGATTTGTTCTTTTGGGCTCCACCATATAGACCATATGAGTTGTGCACCCGTCTACTGCTTTCTATTTGGTAATGTTCGTTTGGTTTTTGGCTTGTTGTCTTGGCCCGCTCTTTTCAGAGAAGGGTAGACGACTAAGAGAAGCAGGTTCTCGAAGGGCTTCGATATCTGTTTGTATGAAATTGGCGGCCGCAGCTTGATTGTTTATTAACACGCCTTTAGACAGTTCTATATCTTCTGCCTTGTATTGTTTTTCGACCCAATCTTTAAAGACAAAGCAGTTCTCAATGGCATGATCTATCACTCTGTGATAGGGGCAATATTTGGGGTCGTCGGTCATATTCGCTTCTTACGGTTTTTTGATTTTGGCAATTGTAGACCGTTTCTTAGGGTATTTTTGAATATTTTACGGACTTTGTCCCTTATGAAGGAATAGACCTTATCCAGCTTCTCTTTCAGAGGCGGTTCTCCTCACTTTCCTAACACTGGCTTCTGAGCCTGGTTGGCTTCTGGCCAGCTCATCCCTTACTTATTTCGGTTAGCCGAAGTGTTAAAAGATTCAGTATCGTCGGAATTTTCTCCTTTGCGATTATTGTCCTTTCGGTTTCTTCAGGATTTATTTTTATTTTGGGAATCCGAGGAAGATTCCTGGTTTGAGCATTCCAACATTTGAACTTTCTTGGCCAGCTCTTGGAATGTCTTGAGACCCGCGGTGCATAGAAAATGATTCATCCAGGTGCCGAGATTTCTAATGAGGAGATTGATGGATTGGTCTTATTCCAACGGTAGCTCACATTTGACGGAGAGAATGCACCATTGGGTTATAAAATACGTGCTGCTTTCGTTCTTTAGTTTGGTCCTTACGAGGTCGGCAATGGTGATTTTATCGCTGACACTTATGAACTTTTGTCGAAACAGAGAATCCATTTAGATGAAAGTAGTAACGGAGCCATCAGGTATGCTCGCGTACTAGTCGAAAGCGACACCGGTTAGGTTATTAACGAACCGGCAGAGGAGAAACACATCATTGCCCTTAGTATTCCCGCATGAAGCTTTAAAGTAGACGATGTGCTGATTTACGTTTCCCATCCCATCGAATCTTCCGAATTTGGGGATGACATAACCACCAGGAAACTCTACCAGATCATACCGAGCAGGATATGGTGTCTCACTACTGCTGACATCTTTTTGCGTTTCGGCTTCGACCACCAATGTTTTGATTTTGTTAGCAACCAAATCCATGATTTGATCTTGCGTTAGCGGGTTGCTGTCATCGGTAGCCAAGACATTTTCCGAGATAGGATGTGGCCGATTTTCGTGTGGTTCGCCTGCTTTTGGACTTAAGGAAATGGACATCGGCTGCTTCGGAACACCGTTTTCCGGTTTATAGGTGGAACCTTGCGCTTGATTGGACGATTAAGGGGCAACTTGGGCCGTGAGCTGTAAGACGACGTTTGTCAAGTCGTCAATTTTTGAGTAAAGGTTGGTCATCTCCTTGTCTTTTATAGGGTGTTTTTCGTCACTCCATTGAGATGGAAAATACGCGTTCTCTTATTAGACGCATTACAGATTCTCCCTGCCTAAGGTTGGTATGGGTTTATTGATTGTGGGGATCCAAATCTCCGGCAGCCGCGGACTAAACTGCCGTTAATTATCCATCGCCTTTGAAGTGAAGGAACCTCCGATTGACGGGTCAACTAGTCATGTGAACTCAACGTGCAGTGTGCGTGTGTTGTGTTTTGAGGGGGCCTTGAGTATATCTGGGGCCTTACAGAGTTTACGGGGGTTACTCTATCCGGATAGCAGGCTGGGGATTAAGGGGGCTAGCTGCCCCCTTACGGGGTACGAGACAACGCCCCGTTAGAAATTTTTTCTAATGGGGGAAAATGTTGTGGAGTGTGTATATATATAAAAAAGGAAAATAACGTCCAAAGGACGCGTGGAAGCCGACGCGTGGGCACTGGGCGCCTCACGTGCTTGGCACGCAGGTGCCGGCGGGAATAAAGGGCTTAACCCCTACTGGGAGCTGTACTCCAAATTGACTTTTGGAGTTAAACTCTTAAAAAAGGACAGGAGCTTAGCCCCTGCACTGGGAGTTGTACTCCTGATTGACTTTTGGAGTTGAACTCCTAAAAAAGATTTATTATATATATATATATATTTTGTGGAGTTAAACTCTCAGGAGATTTTCGTAGATGATGAAAGGGGACCCCTTTCTTCTCTCTTGAGCCCTAAATATTCTCTTGAGCCTTGGATCATCCCAAAGTAGAGTTTTTGGAGATGGGTCTCTTTCGTTGGTTGGATCTTGGAGAAAAAAAAGGGGTGAGACTTAAAAATCACCCCTTTTGGGGATTTGATGGAAGATCCGAGCTCCCCTTTAAGGATTTTATGGTGAAAAACTAGTTCTTTTTGGAAAAATAAGAGTTAAATTCTTGATTTAATTTTAAAATGGGAAGAAGATTTATAACCTTAAGAAAGGAGAAGGAGACACAGAAATCCTAGTTTTTTAGAGGAATGAATTCTTATTCTTTATTTCATTATCATGTTGCCTTATATAGACTTACAAATTTACAAATAGCTCATTGGGCTTTACAAAATGGCATTTTATCCATCCCATGCATCATGTGCTCATTTTTTTGCACATGAGCCATAAGCTTTACAAAAATTTGGCTTTATACCCATTTTTCTTACATTTATTCATAAAAATTACATCAAAATTATTTATTACATAATTTTCATTTTGGCATGGGAGAGGCAGGCCGCATGGCTCGACTTGGGCATGGGCCCACTTGACCTGGGCTTAGGCCTGCTTACTTAGAGTTGACTTTGACTGACTTGATCAACCGGGGTGTAATTTTTGACCCCGACATCTTTGTTTCTGAGCTGCTTTTGGAGCTCTTGAAGGAGTTACTGCTCTGCGGTTTTGGGATGGAAAGTCGACTCCTCTTCGCCCTCCGAGCCCGATTTCTCATGAACCGAGATCTCTCTCAGCTTATCAGCCTCACTGGCGAGGTTTTCATTATCTTCCGGAGGAGGCATGTCTTGGGAAGTGGCGACCATATTCAAACCCGGTTGGACTTGAGATGTGGTGGCCCCATTCTTGCTCGTACTATGTGTTCCTGCCATATAGACGGTGTGGACCACATATCCGACCATCTCTTTATCCTTGGTGGCTGGTTTTTCGGATCATCGTCATGGCTTTTTTGCTTTGGGAAAGGTCAATCGACTGAAGACGGTTTGCCTAGCCTGGTTGTTGAGTGGCACTGGCGCTTCTTTTCTACTTTGCCCCGTTGCTTTCACGCGGCACGAAGTGTTTGGTAGATTTCGGAAGAGATGGCGTCATGATTTCTGCTTTAGGACTTGGATATGTCATTTCGCAGTATCGTCTGGATCGCGGTCTTCTTGATTTTTGCGATCATGGCATTCTTTTGAACCAATTTCAACGGCTCAAAAGGGTTAGCAAGCTTCACTGCCGGCCCGGCTTATGTCGCAGGGTAACTGGTTCTTAGAATTTTATGAAATTCAACTTGGCCAGAGCTCTAGCCCTTTTGTTGGCTCTATATCTGAGCCGCTTCTGTCTTAATTTCTTTGCTTTGAAGGCTTGATGGGCATCCGCTTTCCGGGAAATCGCCGTAGGTCGGTTGATGGAGAGTCTCGAGAAGACGTCCGCTCATGCGTCCGTTGAAGGCATCGCTTGAGCTTGCCTGCGACGTCTGGTGACTTTCTTTGTTCCGACGGCTTTGCCTCCAGCTGGAGTCACAGAAAGTCGTTCAAACACTGACTTGTGCGTGAGTTGTGGTGCCCTTGCGATCACCACATTTAGCCTCCTGACTCTTAAGGTCGGTTTGACCACTTGGTTTGCCGAGGTCTCCACCAGATGAGCGCTTCCGGTAGGATAGATTATGATGAAACCAAATTGACATGGAGGCTCCTCCTATTGCCTCATGAGACTCGCCGTGAGGATCACGTGTGCGTTTGTCTTGACCCGTAGGTTACCGGAGTTGTGTCAGAAACAAAGCTTGTCTTGGGAGATATGGTTGCTGAGATCGAGATTGCAATTGCAAGTTGTTAATCTGTAAAAAGAAGTATGATTTCAGTACAGGCAATCGATATATATGTTGATTGAGTTCGCATGAACGTTTAACCCGAAATATGGGAGGAGAGAAAAGTCCCACCGGGCCTATCAGAATCTGTAGGGTGTTTTTCGTCACACCATCGAGATAGTAATGCGCGTCGCTTGTCAGGTATATTACAGATTCCCTCTGCCTGGAGTAGGCTGGGGTTTAATGATTGTGGGGATCCGAATCTCCGGCAGCCGCGGACTAAACTGCCATTAATTACCCTTCGCTTTTGGAGCGGGAGAACTTCCGATTTACAAGTCAAACAGATTATGCGAACTCAATATGCAATATGTGCGTGTTATGTTTGGGAACAAGCTGAGGGTGTTTCGGGCATATCGGGGGCCTCGCAGTGTTTTTTAGGGGGGTCCCGCTGTCCGGATAGCGGGCTGGGGGTCAAGATGGCTAGTAGCCCCCTTGCGGGATGCGGGGCAGCGTCCCGTTAGAAAAATTTTCTAACGGGAGAGATGATGAGTGTATATATGTTAAGTGCGCACATGGTAAGGTGCGCACGTGACAAGTACGCATCTGACGAGACGCGCACCTAGCATGGGACACACCTGCCGAGGCGCACACCAAGTAAGGTGCGCGCCTAGCAAGGGACACATATTACAAATGCGCACCTGCCGAGATGCATACCTAATAAGATGAGCACTTGGCAAGATGAGAGGGAGTGAAGGGGGCCAAAGGGTCTTGGATGGACCAAAAGGTCCAGTAAGGTGTTTACTTAGGGAAGTGCGCACCTAGCGAGGTGCACACCTTGGCCGGTGCGCACTTGGCTAGATGTGCACCTAGCGGGGTATGCACCTAACCAAATAGGCACCTAGCACGGTGGAAGTAGGGTCGAAACCCAATGAAGCAACAGTCCAAAAACACTACGATTTTGACTTTTGAAGATCAAAAGCGGCTCCTTTTCCCTTTTATGAGGGCTCCTGACATGCGCACTTTGAAAAAAAGAAAGGAAAAGTGAAAGAGAGACTTGCGCACTAAAAAACATATCAAGACTCAAGATTTTGTTTTTAGAGGAATCAATTCTTATTATTTTTTTAATCATCATGGATGGCCTTTTATAGGCTTACATATTTTACATTTAGCCTCATGGTTTGTACAAAAATTGGCTTATTGTCTATTAAAAATAAAAATTATATTTAGTTTTTCCTTTTCTTTTCTTTGGCGGCCCCCCTTTTCATGCTTGGGCTTGACTTGGGCTCGGGTTTGGACTTAGGCCCACTTAGTTTTTGATTTTAATTTTTGGCTCTGAAGTTGATTTTGATTTTGATTTTTGAGTTTGGTAACGGGGTGTAAATTTTTACCCCAACAGATATATCATAACAATATTACATAGCAAGTGAACCCTGTAAAGCTATAAAATATATTGTAACAATATTACATAGCAAGTGAACCCTGTAAAGCTATAAAATATATTGTTCTGTTTACAACAATCCTGATCTGCTAGGTCTTACGTGATGACAACATATTAAATTGACCAAATTTTATACTATTGTGGTCTATGTAGCATGTAATTGGATACGGATACAGGATAAAATACGATATGATACAATTTGGATTTGCTAGCTCGTAATTTTCCAAAATTCTAAGATACATGATTCGTATTTATATCGAATTTATTAATTAATTAAATATGAACATATTAATACACACACATAAATATGTAGATAACAAGAATACTATCTAACAATTCTAAGCTAATCATACTTATTTTTGTGGAGAGAGATGCCCAAATTTTATCAAGTGAAATTTGCTAGAGAGGTGGAGATTAGAGGCATCTTGAGGAGAGGAGGCTGTTATAGCCAAGGCTTTGCTAGGAAAGGGTAGAAGCGGCGGCGGCTTTGGTTAGACGTCGTGAGGAAAGAAGGCAGTGACAGTGATCATTTAGAGAGATTATTTTTTTCTACAGTTTTTTTGTTAGGACCATGGGTTTAGCTATATGAAAATAGGATGTGGGTTAACAAGATGATTTAAACTTCAAAAACCCAAACCAAACCACATCTAAAAACCAAATTAAATGATCAAACCCGACATGTGAATCCGACTCACAATTCGGGTCGTATCATGAAGCAACCAGATTACACACACACACACACAAATATTTCTACGATTCCGCTATCGGAGAAAATCCATTCCGATTCGTGAATCCGAGTCGATTTTTGTGAGGGGTTTCACGACTTAGATTTTCATAGATTATGGTGGAAGTAGGCTTTATGGCAGCTTGAGATAGCTTTGCAGTTTGGTAACTGTATGGGGAACTTATCCTGATGCAAATAATAAATGGCAAAATGAAAAATTTAAGGCGGCATTTCAACAAGAGCAGCAACTGTCTCAGTTTTCTCTTGCATAGGTTGTTATAAAGCTAGTTTCCCCCTTATTATCAAAAGAAATGAAATCAAGGTGTCTCGATTTACCAAGTTTTAGGTTGCAATATTGTGATTTCTGGTAATTTTGAAATTATCATTTTAACCCATGAGCATTTTGTACTAGATGCATGCTTTTTCCTTGTACCAGGAGGGCATTTCTATTTATTGCACCCTTATGAATGAAACTTGTGATTTCTTCACTATCTGGCCCCCTTTTACACCAAAATCCTCTTGGCTTATATGTGGTGTCATATCATATTTCTATATTTTACCCTTCTATTTTATTCTTATAAGCAAAGTGACACATTATAGTTATTTTTTTTAATCAAATGAAAAGTTGCTTGATGCATGTAATTTGGAATGTTTCAAACTGACTTCAATCATTCTAGGAATTCTGGATTCTCTAGTCCATGATGTAGGAAAGTTGAGATCTTCTCTTACTGAATAAGTTATGTATTTAAAGGACGGAATCTTCTGTATGGGCTTTGGAGTTCAAATACTTTTGATGAGTACAAACTTGTAAATGTCAGGCTCTTTGACCTTTATTATAAATCAGTGGAATGTACAAGAAACATTGAGCAAGCAAGGCTAATTAAGGCTAATTGGATCATGAACACATCATGATGTCCTGCTTAGTCACTTCCTTTTGCTTATTGTATTATTCTAGTTAACAGCCCAAAGGTTGACTTTTAGTGATAGATTACACCTCAATCCTAAATTACACTTCAAAATTAAATCCTTATGGTATATTGGACAGTTCAGGTTGACATCAGGAGAAAACTAATCTTTATTATTTAAAACTGCATGATTTTTAACACACTCAGTTTTCAACTCTTGGAAGCATTTCACCGACCTTAGCATTGACAAATAGGATCTGTTTAATTTTAACACAATATATTTAACTTTTGCTCTATTTAGATAAAAGTAATACCACTGATGTCTGAAGCAATCTTTCAAAATATATGTATTTGGTAAAGTTGAAAGACCAATACAACATGAATCACATAATCATAATAATTTATTCAAGTGAGATTGTCACATGACAAGATAGCTCCTGTCTGATTAGAGTAAGTTGCTTGTCTCTGTGTCTTTTATAGCAAGTAATAGCAGCATCTGTACAGTGAGTGAAATTTGCTGGTGTCCTGGCTTTTATTCAGGGGGATGAAGCGTCCTCATAATGGATAAATAAAACTTTCATAGAGGCTTCAAAAAAGCGCAGTTGGCATTTAATGCCTCTAAAAGCCTACGGAGATGTTGTTACTGAATTATCCACCCTTGGTGCATCAGGATGTTAAATGGAGATAACCTATTGTCCTACCAAGTTATACGTTTTCTCATACACTAGATTAAGCAGCAAAAAGGACAAGGAACCAAAATGTCTCTTGTTGAGAGACCTGACTAATAGGCCTTTTTTCTTTTTACCCTTTTCAGTTCTATAAGACGTTTATAAATTTTTTTTGTTTAAATAGAAGACGTCAAAGACAAGAAAGTGGAAGCTCAAAATAAATTCCTACTGTGTGACATTTGGTGAGTAGTCAGTTCATGTATATATAAATATGAGGAAACGAACTGGTTGGGTTAGTAAATCTGGGCTTGGTTTTGGCAGGGGAACATTTTTCCCCTTCCCTTTTTTTTGGTGGGGGGGGGGGGGGGAGGTTGACATTAGTATTTTACAAGTGATAGAATTAGTGAAGCAGTTGGTTAGGCTGTCAATTAATCCCCTAGATTTTTTTACCAACAATCTTGATCTAACTTATCTGAGTTTTGATCCAGGCTGGAATAAAATAAGAGGGGATTTTGTTACACAAACTTAGTCGATTGTTTAAGAGTAAAAGTTGGGGCGTCCCCACTGCAATGCTTTGCATGATGCCATCCGGGTGCAATTTTAAGTGAGCATGCATGCACAACTTTCACTCTGCCTAAATTACTTTATAATTTTCACTTTTCAGTGTATGCCACTTCAAAGAATAAGTGGATATTACATTAATTTTACTCTTTATTTATATTGGAAAACCTGTACCTGAGATATCTGTCTTGTTCTTTGATCATTTAGCATGCTTTGCGTCTGAGCATGCCATATGGATCACATTGATATTACTATTTATATTTTCTTCCACACTGTCAGATGTCAAGATTTTGAGCATGTGGCCATGTTGCAGGTAGATGCAATTAGAGAAACCATTGAAGATGTTGGATTCCAAGCCTCATTGATTGAAGAAGATGTGAAAGAAAGATCAGCTTTAATATGCAGAATTCACATTAAAGGAATGACTTGTACTTCTTGCTCGAGCACTATTGAATCGGCTTTGCAAGGTTTGCATGGTGTATTTAAAGCTACAGTGGCCTTGGCAACTGAAGAAGCAGAAATCCGATATGATCCAACCCTTCTGAGTGCAAATCAACTCATTGAAAGCATTGAAGATTCTGGGTTTGAGGCTATACTTATTAGCACAGGTGAAGATAGGAATAGAATACAACTCAAACTCGATGGAATTCGTAGTGAACAATCAATGAGGATTATTGAAAGCTCTCTTCAAGCGCTTCCTGGGATAAAAGGTTTAGACTTCGATCCCTTGCTGTATAAAGTTTCAATATCTTACAAGCCAGATCAAACAGGTCCTCGTAATTTTATTGAGATCATTGAGGCAACAGGATCTGGGCGTTATAGGGCATCAATATTTTCTGAAGAAGGAAGAAGGGAACCTCTTAGGCATGAGGAGATCAAACAATACTATCGATCCTTCCTTTGGAGTTTGATTTTCACAATCCCAGTTTTTCTCATGTCAATGGTGTTTATGTATATCCCTGGGATCCACAAGGGGCTAGATGCTAAAATCGTAAATATGTTGACTGTTGGAGAACTTTTGAGATGGATATTATCTACTCCTGTCCAATTTATAATCGGTAGAAGGTTCTATACCGGTTCATATAAAGCCCTGAGACATGGGTCTGCCAATATGGATGTGCTAATTGCCTTGGGAACCAACACTGCTTATTTTTACTCGGTATATTCTGTACTCAGAGCAGCAACTTCCAAAAATTTTATGGGAACGGATTTTTTTGAGACAAGTTCTATGCTCATCTCTTTTATTCTGCTTGGAAAGTACCTTGAGATATTAGCTAAAGGAAAGACATCTGAGGCTATTGCCAAACTTATGGATTTGGCACCTCAGACCGCAACATTGTTAACACACGATGAAGAAGGAAATGTTGTGAGTGAAAAAGAGATTGATAGCCGACTGATACAAAAGAATGATGTGATTAAAATAGTGCCAGGTGGCAAGGTGGCTTCAGATGGTTATGTTATATGGGGTCAGTGCCATGTTAATGAGAGCATGATAACTGGGGAAGCACGACCTGTTGCAAAGAGGAAGGGCGATAGCGTAATTGGGGGGACAGTTAATGAGAATGGTGTGCTGCATGTGAGGGCAACACATGTAGGATCTGAGAGTGCTTTATCGCAGATTGTTCGCCTTGTTGAGTCTGCGCAAATGGCCAAAGCTCCTGTGCAGAAGTTTGCTGACCGGATCTCAAAGTTCTTTGTTCCTCTAGTAAGTTAATTTGCACATTCTGTTTTCCTATTTGTTTACAAAATGCAAGGTATTATTTTGCTATTCACATAATTAGTAAAATAAAATTACATAATGTAAAAAATGTACCATTATTATTAATTATTATTATTTGGTAGTGTCCTCCTCCTCAAGAGAGGCAGCTACAAAGTTCTTAGTAACCTTATCGCCTATACAACTAGATGTTTGCTAATAGTTTCTCTTAGGGTGCATCCCTGTTAATATTTACATCCATGTTAATATTTTTAAAACTGTGTACTTATCTATCCTTCTATGAGAATGGTTATGATTATAGCAAATCCCTTATATTAGCAGAACAAAAACTTTTATGGAAAACCTATTTATGGTTATCAAGACTTACCATTATGTTTCATAACTATGCTTGTCATTTAATCTGCTGACCTTCTACCAACACAAGGTCCTATAGACTCCGGAAGAACAACAAAAAGTTACTGAAATATTAGTAGAAAAATACCATTAATATCAGTAACAACCAAAACAAATGCATAAATGTCGGATAATTAATAGTTTAACTTTAATACATAAATGCCGTTTTTTTTTAATTTTTTTTTAATTTTACCACCAGCCGCTATACTTTTCCACTCAGTCAGGAGCAAACTTGCTCTTACAGATTACAAATTCATCTTGTCACAACAAAAGAAATACAATATTCACTACATTAAACTCTCACTCTAAAGTTTGGCAAAGCAGAAGCATCTAACCTAAGTATATCCTTCATGGACTCAGGCAAATTGAAAGTGAAATAAGAACAGGAGTTCTGAGTACCCAAGCTATCTTTGGCAAGAAAGTCAGCAAACTTGTTATTCTCCCTGTAGATGTGTGTTACTGTTGCATCAAGCTTGTTAATTAAGAACTGAATGGCCTTGACAATATATTTGATTCTCCAATGAACTTGGCAATGGCCATTGATAGAATCAGCTAATTGCTTAGAATCTGTTTCCACTTCAATATTTTTCAACCTCGTATATTGACACTGCAATAAGCCATCAATCATGGCTTTTCCTTCTGCTTCCAAAACTTCACCAGGACCATAAAATATATAGAGGCAAAGATCAAATTACCCTTATAATCTCGAAACACAGCTCCACCTGGTGCTTTTTCAGTCACCCTAGATTGAGCTCCATCTACATTAAGTTTGTACTTTGACTCAGGAGGTGGAGACCAATTTGTTAAAATGATAAGCTTATCCTTTTGAAGAGTTTCAGAAGATCAGTGACACCCAGCTTTGTCAAAACAGTAAAATTAACAGAAGTGGATCTCTGTAATTTATTCACCAACAGCAGAACTCTAATATCAGAGAGTATATTAAACCAAACAGTATCAAAAGAAATCTTATGCACTTCAAATTTCATCTTGCATCTCTCTTTCCATATATTCCAAAACATTATATGGGGAACCCATTTGGCAATGACAGAGCAAGTTGTAGTATTATACCCGATTTTGAAACAATCAATTAGTGAATTCCATGCACAACTTCTGGGGTTAATTTGAAAAGCTAAGAGCATTCTGTTCCAGACATTCACAGCTAGTTCACTGGATAAGAATAAATGATTAAGATTTTCATGAGACGGATTAGAGAAACAAGAACATTTACTTGGGAATAGGAACCCCAGATTATGAATTGCAGAGTCAATTGGAGGAGAATCTAATAGCAATCTCCATGTGAACATGAGAATTTTCTTTGGAATATGAGTGTTAGTCCAGTATTTAGAGCATAGCATTTTAGGACAAGCATCTCTAATTACATTCCAGGCCGACTTCAGTGTAAATTGGCCTTTGTTATCAGGTTTCCAGATTAGATGATCTGGAGCAGAGTCAATGCTATAATTGTTCCTTTTAATATCATCAATCACACTTAGAGATAAAACGTTCTGAATAGGGTAGAAATCTCAGCCACCAATGAATAACAAATCCCTGATTTGAATAGATTCAACCGGATCGGAAGCAAAGGTCACCAAAGTTGAGTTTTCATGCCATACAGTTTTCCAAAAGTCAATTTCACCAGAACCAATTTGCCATTTAGAATTTTGCTTAATCTTAGGTAGCAAAGTATAACTTTTCCTCCAAGTAGAGGAAGCTGATTTGGGAGCTATGAGCTGACCACCTCTTGTATACTTTCCCTTTAGAAATTGAGCCCATAATGAATGCCCAGTTTCAAAATTCCAAGCCTTTTTCAGACTATAAGCTATTGAAAGCTCAGATAAACTTCTTATATTTAACCCTCCTTCATCAATTGGTTTGCAAATTCATTTCCAGGAAATCCAGTGATAATGCCTCTCTTCATTGCAATCATTCCAAAAGTAATTGGACAACAAAGAGTTAATTTTCCTTAACACCGTAACTGGAGGATTACATGCAGCAAGTAAATGCAGCGGTAGCACATGCTTTATAAGAATTAATCTCCCTGCAAAAGAGAGGAATTTATTTTTCCATACTTTGGGATTTTTGCTTATTTTATCAAACAATTCCTCATAATAAATAACCTTATTTCTCCCCATATATATTGGTGCTCCCAGGTAAATAAATGGCCAACTCCCTTTTGCAATTTGAATTAGTCTGGATATTCTGTCACAGGCTACATCAGGACACCCTTTAGCAATATAGTAAGCACTCTTACCCCTGTTTATTTTCTGACCTGAGCATCTCTCATATAAATGTATGAAATCAAAAAGAGTTTTTAGATTTGAACTACCACCATTTGCAAAAATTATGGCATCATCTGCAAATAACAAATGAGATACTACAGGGCATCCTGATTTGCACTTAAAAGGAACAAGTTTTCCTGAGTTTATCAAACCATTTTAGCCTCTACTTAAAAACTCAGATGCAAGAATAAAGAGTGATGGAGATATAGGGTCACCTTGCCTGATGCCTCTAGTGCCTTTGAAATAACCCCCCATTTGGCCATTAAGAAGAACAGAGAAATGCTGATTTTGCAAGCAACCTCTTATAAGATTGATAAAATGTGCAGAAAAGCCATAAGCTTCCAATACCTGGAACAAGAAACCCCATTCAAGTTTATGAAAAGCCTTCTCCGTATCCAATTTAAAGATGACATTTTACCCTCTTGATTTGTTATTTGCAGAATAAGGTTTGGCAGAATAATAGAAAGCCTGTCGTTTAAAAGCTTAGTAAGTATTTTATATAACACATTGCATAAGCTTGTAGGCCTAAAATCAGTTACGTGAGCACAACTTATCTTTTTGGGAATAAGGCAAATGACAGTTGAGTTGATAGCTCTTGGAATACTGCCATTTCTAAAAAAGTATTGTACAGCTTCTAGCAAATCGCCCTTGATTATCTCCCAAGAAGCTTTATAAAATTCTCCTGAGAAGCCATCAGGTCCAGGAGCACTATTAGCATCAATAGAAAACACACAATGCTTGAGTTCTTCTTCATTAGGAGAAATAGTGAGATAGTTCTTATTCCTCAGAAATCATAGAGGGTATTATAGACTTGACAGCAAAGTCAGCATATCTTTCTTGTGATGAAAAGGCAGCTTGGAAGTGCTCAAACTGCCAAGTTTATCAAACTGACCTGTTCATCCACCCAGACACCATCAGACTTATGCAATTTTGAGATCTTGTTTCTGGCTAATCTAACTTTAACAGCATTATGAAAATAACTTGTGTTTTTGTCCCCAACTGCAAGCCATTTCACTCTGGATTTTTGATTCCAAAAGATTTCTTCCTGGTGTAAAATCTTTTCAAAGCAATCTTTAACATCTCTCAAATTCTTGAAATTCATATCAGTTGGATCTCCATCATATAATAGTTGAGCAGCTTTCGCTTTATCTTCACATTCTTTCACTTTATCATGTATATTCCCAAAATTTTCCTTATTCCAGGTCTTAAGGGTTGCCTTCAGTCTTTTATGCTCTATATGAAATCTCAGCAGATGATCAAGATATGATTCAAGAGGAGCACTCCAGCTTTCAGAAACATCTGACCAATAAGATTCATGAGTAACCCACATATTCTGGAATTTAAAGGCCTTTGGTCCACTTTGTTTCTCAATAATAGAAAAAACAAGAGGAATATGATCAGAACAACCGACAGTCAAGTGATTAACATTATAATCAGGAAAGACATTGAGCCAACTTTGATTAATTAAACATTTATCAATTCTAGACCATGCTTTAGAAGGTTCATCTTGTGCATTACAGTAAGTGAAAGGAGATCCAGTAAAGCCACAATCAAATAGTGCACAACTATCAATTAACTCATTAAAGTCATCAATACTTCTGATATTTGGCTTACCCCTGCCTTTCCTCTCTTGTATAGTAGTTATAGCATTGAAATCTCCTCCAATAAGCCAAGGGACAGTTATTGTCCTGTTTAAGTTCTTCAATTCATCCCATATAAGCCTCTTCTCAATGTGTGAATTCTTGTCATATACAGCTGATAGAACAAATTCAGGTATAGAGTTAATTTTTACTTGCAAAGTTAAGCATTGTTCAGTGGAAGCGAGCAGAGTAGTACTGATACCAGTCTTAGCCAAAACCCATATTTTACTATTGGAATCAACATAACTTTTACCATACCCCAACTGACTTGCAATGAAGTGCACTTTATGACATTCCACCATAGGCTCCATGATACAAAAGAGATTCAAATGATAATCCTTTGTAAGTAGTTTTACTCTTCTTTTAGTTTGAGGATTTGCCAACCCTCTTAGATTCCAGAAACATATATCCATCATTTAAGAAGAATCATAAAATTTCTTTGCAATCCTTCTGGGTCTTAAACCTGCTCTTCTCCGAATGATTTCCTTGCTCTGCCTTTTAGCCTTGGTCTCCTTGATGTTCTGAATGGCAAGTTGTGAAGACTGAACCTTGGAAGCTGATTTTCTGTAGATACTGATCTGTATGCAAGACAAACTCCTTTCCTTCTTTTACAAATTTCTCCTTATCAAACACATCAAGGTTAATGGAAAAAGAAGGATAACTTCTATCAATTGCCTTATCTGCAGATTTAGGAGAAATCCTAAAATTCCTCAAGCCATTTATAGAGCTTGGATTAATAATTGAATGCAAGCTAGAACTTTTAATCAGAAGTTTCTTGTTATTCTCCCAAGTTTTGACTAATTTGCATGAACTATCCAGCATAACAACTAAGTTTGCTTTTGCACAAGGAGACTTACAGAGTGCTTGTTTCATTGGAGTGCTAGAAAATTGAGAAGTTGCTGTATTCTTGGCTTGAGAAACTTCAAAAACTTCATCACTGAGATCATGAAAAACTGGTGTTTGAATTTGATTCCCCTGATTAGTAACGACCAGCTCAATAATTTCCACAGACTCTATAGCTTGTTGAAAATCTGTAGGCAGAATTTGAGTCTTCTCAGAGATTCCCTTCATTTTTGCCTTCCAAATCTCAACATTATTAGTTACTTTATCAGCAAAATTAGGCAAAGCCTTTGATTCATTTCTAGCATTGTTGGAAATATCTTTATAACAACTTTCAGCTTGATGACCATGCTTAAAACAAGTTTGACAATATTGAAAATTCTTTTCAAACTTATAGGACTGGAAAAAGCAAGATGACGGAGAAGTACCAATCCATATTTCATCAGGGAGAGTGGCATTTAATTTAATTCAATGCAAACTCTAGCCCTATCATTTCGAATGCAATTTTTGGTATCAGGATCAATTTTAATCAGTTTTCCAATGGGCTTCACAATAGACTTGAGCATAGATTCTTGATAGAAATTGGGGGGAAGGCCAGGCATAACAATCCAAGCAGGTATTATATCAGGCTCTCTATTAGGAGAAAAGGTATTTGGCCATTTGAGAAATCTAAAGACAAAATCCTTTACGTAACAAAATTCTTTGAGTCAAACTATACTCGTATCCTCATTATTTTGAAATATGCGCAAAAGATGTCTTCTATCCAAACAGCTGATTATGACATTTTCTCCAACACCAAGAGATTGACTCAAATAAGCTTTGATATCAGCAAAAGAAGGAAAGCCATAAGAACATTTAGCAACAATAGAAAGTTGAAATGGTAAAAGGGACTTAGCTAGCTCCTCCTCAGTGAAAAAAATAGCAGGTTCCGCATTATTATTGATCTGAATCTCTTTTTCATCAACTTCTAGATCTAGCAGACAAAGGTTCTTTTTCAGAATATTTGCATAGGTTTGGCCTGAAGAAGACGAGGCAACAACATCCATGATTACAGCATAAACGGTCGTAGATGATGCAACCCCTTTGAATCTAGGAATATCGATTAATGAGTCAATCCGATAAAAAAGAATAAAATAGTAACAAGACTCCCACTCTGAGAAGAATCAAAAAGCAAAAAGTAGGAAATGATAGGAAATTGAATGGATTTGGTAAAATCTGAGCAGATTTAGGGAAAATCCCTAATCGCCGAAAACGTTTTACCAGTATGATATATAGCAAGGAAATTATTGAAAAGCTTGATTGACAGTTTTCTCTTGTATCTACAGGTGATCTTTCTTGCATTCAGCACTTGGCTTATATGGTTTTTAGCTGGTGAATTCAATTGTTACCCAAAATTGTGGATACCGTCTTCAATGGATAGCTTTCAGCTTGCTCTTCAATTTGGAATATCGGTTATGGTCATAGCCTGTCCATGTGCCCTTGGACTTGCAACTCCGACCGCTGTTATGGTGGGTACAGGGGTTGGTGCTTCCCAAGGCGTGCTGATTAAAGGGGGCCAAGCACTTGAGAGTGCACATAAGGTCTGTGAAAGGCGATTATTGGTTTCTTCTTTGGTTATATTAACTTGATACGCTTTGCTCATACTATGAACACAAATATTATAGCTTCTCCAGTTGAGTAGTTATTACAAATTGCAATGCCAGCTGGTCTTGTGGAAAAATTCCAATACCTCAAAAGTTAAGAAGATTGTTCAGAATTTATACGTTCTTTTTTGTTTTGATGAAATGAATAGTGTCTTCTTCTTTTTAATCAGTTCCACACATTTCACTTCAAGTCTCATGCCCCACCTAGCTCAAATTATTATCTGTAACTGTTTTGTTCAGGGGTTCTTGACTGTCATTTGCATACATCTTTGCCATCAAAATCACAGGTTAGATTAGCATAACGTAACCTCAGTAAGACCAGATGAGATAATAACAACTGAATTGACTCATCAGCTGCCTTTTTCCAAGGAGGTACAGAAAGGAACAGACTGTTCTAATATAATTGTTTGATTTGACTGAGATATATCAGATTCGTTTACTAAAAGCTGTATGATACTTACTGTAGGTGAACTGCATTGTGTTTGATAAGACAGGCACACTTACCTCTGGGAAACCTGTTGTTGTAAGTACAAAGCTCCTAAAGCATATGGTCTTACGCGACTTCTATGATTATGTGGCAGCTGCAGAGGTAGGGTATATTTTTCTTTCTTATTATGCGCTTTATTTTCTTCTATACTTCTCTTCTCTTATTGATAAATGTATATGGTGTACCATGTATGCTTCATTCTTATTAGGTAAACAGCGAACACCCATTGGCCAAGGCTATTGTTGAGTATGCCAAAAAGTTGAAAGAAGAAGAAGATGGCGATTATATCTTTCCTGAAGCATGGGACTTCATTTCTGTCACTGGTCATGGCGTTAAAGCCACAATAGCAGACAAAGAACTGATCATTGGGAACAAGAGCTTGATGGTGGATTCAGGAATTGATATTTCGGAAGAAGCCTCTGAAATCCTGATGGAAGCCGAGGAAATGGCTCAAACTGGTATAATTGTCTCTATGAATCATGAGGTTGTTGGGATTATAGCTATATCTGATCCACTAAAGCCTGGTGCCCCCGAAGTAATATCAATTCTGAAGTCCATGAAAGTGAAGAGCATCATGGTAACAGGTGATAACTGGGCCACTGCCAGATCCATTGCCAAGGAGGTTGGCATTGATAGCATTGTTGCTGAAGCTAGACCTGAACAGAAAGCAGAGAAAATCAAAGAATTACAGGTAACAATTTTCTGTTGGCATATTTACATTATCTAAAATTGTCTTTGAACATATTTAATTCTGAAAAATACATTTTTTTATAGATAATAATGTGAAGTTTAAAGACCTGTGTGTATGATCCTACAGTGGTTTGATTCAGTACATCTAAATGCCTCTAAATTTGGTTTAATAATTCAGCATATGAGAAAAAACTAGTTAGGCTTTGAAAAAATGGTCAGTTTCTGATCGAGTATAGAAGCTCTTAATACGGTGGGATTTGGTTTAAAGGCATAAATATGATACAGGCGTAGCCCATTTTCAATTCTCATGGGCAAAAGCCCAGATTTGGCTTATAAAAAGGTGTGCTCTACCTGTGAGGGGGTGCTGACCAGAAATTGGAGTTTTGGTGTGTTGGCTGGAACTTTAAGAGAAGAAACTACTGTTTTGTCCTATATTTAAATTTAAAGCTTAGAAGAGATTACTATCTTCTCAATATCCAAAATCTTGGAGCTGTTCATTGGCCTCAGTTCACATTGTTGGGTTGCACTGACAAGACTTCCAGGTTGCACTCCCAAAATATTTACTATTATAGTGCAAAACGTACAAAAGGGTTGCAAATTGTCTTTATTTGATTGGATTTATGTCAATTCTTCTAAATAAAAATTGTGAAACTCTGAAAGTCCCCACATGTATGTAATACTCCATTACATTATCTTCCATTTAATCTTCAGATTTAGAAGGGTAAAATGCCAAAAAGAGATATTGGACACAAGTAACTAGGGTTCCGGATAATATCCGGATATTTTACGGATAGGGATATGGATTTTCAGATCCGGTCGGATACGGATACGATATATGTTTAAAATCAAAATTATCCGGATACGGATACGGATATCCTGGATATGTAAATTCGGATATGGATACAAATTATGCGGATCTGTGAATTTAGATACGAATACGGATATCCGCTAAAAAATACAACAAAATATATCATTTTAAGTCATATTAAGTAAGTATTCATTTATACCATACACTTTTACTCATTTTATATGTTATGCATTTAAAAGAATATTTTGGTAATATTTCATCATTTTTTAAATATGTAAAATACGCTAGTAATATTAATAGTATATTTATTAACATATTTATTTATTCATATAATGTTTATTATCATGCATATTTGTCTATCAAATATCTCAAGTCATATTAAGTAAGTATTCATTGGAAATGTATCGATTACATGCACATTTCCGCTCCGCATCCATATTTATTTTATTTTAAATCTTTTTTATACTCTTATCCGATTAGTATTCATATCCGTCTTAATATCCACTTCACATCCGTATCCAATCTTGACAAATACGGGTATGACTTTTTATTACCGAACTATTTCCATATCCGTATTTGTATCCGTCGCAAGAAAACAAATACGGATATGGTAATGCTCATATCCACTCTGTATCCGATCCAGATGCAACTCAACATGCTAATGTATGCACAGATGCAGACAATGAAGGTAATCGTCCACATCACACTTACATCACTTTAAAAAGTGTTACTTGTATATGTTGGATTATGTGCTGGAATAGGACAGCAGCATCTTTCTCAATATGTAAGTTCTTACGTGTGAAGAAAACACACATCATTAATTGTTGCTGGATTACTCAAAAACTATCATCATTTAAAACTTTTATCCTATATTTTTTTGTCTGTTATCTATCTGCAGATGTCTGGACTAACTGTGGCAATGGTTGGCGATGGAATAAATGACTCCTCAGCTCTCGTTGCTGCTGATGTTGGTATGGCAATAGGTGCAGGCACCGACATTGCCATCGAAGCAGCCGATATTGTTCTCATGAGGAGCAACTTGGAGGATGTTATTACCGCCATCGATCTTTCACGAAAAACTTTCTGGAGAATTCACATGAACTACATTTGGGCACTTGGCTATAACATCATTGGCATTCCGATTGCTGCTGGGGTTTTCTTTCCCTTTACAAGACTTCGTTTGCCTCCATGGTTGGCTGGCGTGGCAATGGCAGCCTCATCGGTGAGTGTCGTATTGTGCTCACTCTTGTTGAAATACTATAAAAGACCCAAGCAGTTGGATTCCCTTCAGATTAGAAGGATCTCAATTGAGTGAATGTGTTGGGAAAACTATTGTGGGACTGTGATCCCTTATATAAGCTCGATGATAGCAATGCTTGTTTCATAACCATGACAATAAATTTGAGGAGCTGTAAAGTTTCCTTACCTCTATATAATAGTTCTTCACTTTGCATGTATCAGTTGTCTTTCATGTCTACTTACCCTCGGCAAGTTCCTCTTTCAATTTAATGTTCTTGAACTCACCTTTGACAACAGTATATCAGAAACATATGAGGGGATTGGGAAGGGGTGATAAGCAACAGATACTTTCTATGTTTTGGAATAACTTTCGCGGCAATAGCACATGATTCCAAAGGGATAAATACTTTCCTCCTATGACGGTGAATAACGTTGAGCCATTTTTTTGATGGTCGGCACCGTTCATCTTACTCTTCATGGTGTAAATTATAGATAAACCAAATTTCAAGTGATCTCCAAACTATGTAGTATGTAGATCTGATAATGGAAAATGCTCTGTTATCAGAATACCAATAAGTTTGCACCCACTCGATGCAAAGGCAAAGAAGGTGGAACCTACAAGTCTTTTCTTTCTTCCTTTTGTGCGTGTCTACAACTAGACTATGTAAGATGAATGTGACTCATTGCCAAAAAAGTGATGGAGGGTTGAATCACGTTTTCCTTGTAATATCATGAAGTGATTGAAATCTTTTCTCTGGGAATCCCAAAATTCATGGACCAACTCCTCTAGGGACGCCATCTGTTGCTGGGTCACAAACTTCCTTGATGTCATTGTCGAATTGGGAGTTTGGTAGTCATCCTTCTCGACGAATGGATAATAAGCTTATTTTTTGGGCATAGGAAGGTGAGGATTTCATCAAGTCTCAGAAACTGGGGACAATTTGCTTTTCATATTTCATTCCTAATCATATCTTTTTTATCACCAGTTTCTAAGTTTTTTTAATCTAAACTCTCTTTCTGTAGAGGCTTTCATGCTGGTGTATCTGTGTTTACTTCTATTCGGATGTTAAAACAGACAGATTTGTAGGAATTAAAATTTTAAAAGACAACATGTTGGATCAAAAGGTTCGACAGGCATTAAAACAAACACACACAGAAAAGAAACTTAAATAATTAAATATTGCAAAAAATTATTTATGTGAAGAAATTCTTAGGTAAAATGTTCTCAAGAGATGTTTTCTTTTTGGGAGCTGTTCCTATGTTTATCTGGCAGTCTAGATAAGTACTTAAAACTGTACATCTCTGAATTCCTTAAACTAATTAACAAGACCATGTTGAGTCATATGTTACAGTGAGACCAGATCCTTGCACGGTTACGGTTGTCAACCACTTCCACATCGTTTGCTTGCGAGCCTTTAACCTTTAATTTTTAATCATATTTAATTTTCAGTGTTGAGCTTATTGTTGTACAGATGTTTTAATTTCTGATACTGTATAAGTTGCAACTAATAAATCATTATGCTTCGTATTGAATCACATATATGTTTAGGTGCACTGTACATATAGTTTGCATCTCTATTTTTATCCTAAAATAAGCATAATATTTTATTCCTTGCAATCACCTGCTTAAATGATTGCAATTATCTCTATCCCCCCTTCCTTCAAACTAAGCATGACGCATAATGATTATGATACCATAATAGTAGTTAAGATGAGTAGAAATATGCAGTAAGCACTGCATACATATGTTTAGGTGCACTGAACATATATTTTGCATTTAAAGGTAAGAGGTCAAGATTCAGAGCATCTTCATCCCTTAAAATCCTTTCCTTTCCTTTTCATTTTTTATATGTACATAATTTTTTTTTCTCCTTTTCCCAGAATGAACACGATCCTTGCAAACAATGTTACTGGAAAAAATTGAATACGGTGGACAGTATACATTATTTCGTGCAGGCCATTAGGAGCCAAAATTTTCTCATCCAGTATATTATCCCATATTTCCAACTTATTTGGTCTACATATTCTCTAAACAATTTTGTTAGTATTGACCCTTATCATTTTTCTCATTCAAATTATATCCTCTAACTTTTGCTTCTAGTGACTTCTGCAGAGACAGAGGTTCAAACCAAGCGGTTTCATTTATATTTCTTGGTCCATTTATGGTTCAGATAATGATGGATCTCTGGATTTCCTTCAGATATTATCCTCCGTTGATCTGCTGCGAGCGCTGATGGATGACTGAGATTGAGTTGGAGGGTTGCCTCCTGGAGCGTGTGGATCTCAATGGGTTTTATGTGGTTGAGGCCGAGCTACCTGCAAAGAAGTCCCGGGGTCGTTGTGCCACCGAGGACCCTCCGACGATCAAGTTAGACGGAGTATTTTGGCAGAGTAACGGCCTATTGGGGTAAAATTCGCTTATCTGAGTCGTCTGAGAGAGGGGTTTATATAGCGGCAGCCATGGGCAGGCGGGCGCGAGATTCACGCCGGCTGTTACGTCCCTGGCGTCACGCCCGCGTGATAGGAGGGATCCCCCATTAATGACGAGACATGCTCGTTAATGGGGGATCGTGATGGCGTGGAACGCGGGATCATGGGCGACAGAAATCTCGTGCCTGGCGAGATTCGCGGGGCTATGGCGGAGGCGCATGTGATCGGTGCTGTGGGTTGGTCGGTGAGACCGAGAAAGATGAGCTCTGCGGGAGGCTCGGGAATGAGCGGGAGGCCGAGACATCTTGGTTCTGTGACAGCTCGGAGGCGAGCTGGGGGGTGGTCTGGAAGGCCACCAAAGGTCGGGAACATCCTCAGGTCGGAGACCCGGGGTGTGCTTCCAACGTAACGTTCTTGATCCTTTCTTGTAAGCTCTGGGACACGTTATCTGCCACGCGTCATGATCTGGGGAGTTACCGATATCGAGCATCATCATTAGCCCCTTACTCTCGTCTCGACCAGTTCCTGGGTCGGGTCGAGAGTGGTCTGACCGGTCACTCGGGATGAGCTCTTACTTGAAGATATCGTTGGTGTGTATTTCCGGGCAATTAGTCGTATTTTCTTGATGACGTCGGCGGATCAGGGAAGAGATCTCGCATTAAAGAGGAAGCGCC
This sequence comes from Agapanthus africanus, assembly GCA_030015575.1. Taxonomy (NCBI): domain Eukaryota; kingdom Viridiplantae; phylum Streptophyta; class Magnoliopsida; order Asparagales; family Amaryllidaceae; genus Agapanthus; species Agapanthus africanus. The sequence continues at coordinate 25,312,516 of JASDDO010000001.1, forward strand.
AGTTTAAGCGTACGTTCGTTGAAGCGCTAGCCCACGTGTCTGACGCTGGTTGGCTGACAAGATGGGCCGCAGGTGTTCCCGTGCTCGATGGGACGTGCCCGATATGAGTGCGACAGGTAGAATGTTGTCGGCCGTTGGTTGCGAAGCGTCGTTTTGGCGGGAGGCGATCGGAGGCGTAGGATGTGTACGCCGGCAGCTATAAATAGAGATGAGATCTCCATCAGGGCCCATACCTCACCATAATTTTCTCGCCCCTAGTCGTGTTAGCTCGGCGCTCTCCTCCTCACTTCAAATTTCTTGTGTTTTCTCTTCCGAGGACTCGTCCCTTTGATCAGGTTAGATGTCTTCTACCGAGGAGTCTGTAGAAATAGTCCGGGTAGAGTCTAGGAAGTCTTCTGCAGCTTCCTCTTCTACTTCTTCTGCTTCTTCCTCGTCAGAGTCGGAGCCCCCGGGAAGTTAGGGTTAGTCATGCTTCCTAGAGTCGTGCGACGGGGGCGGTCCCCAGAGCGTAGGTCATGGGTGTTCTTGGCGCGTCATCCACGCTGAGGTATGCGGATGAGCTCGCTACCATTCGGACTCGTTTCTACATTCCTCCCGACTATTCGCTTTGTCGGGCCGAGGAGGGGGAGAGGGCAGACCAGATACGGGGCAAGGAGATTGCCTTGAACCTGAAAACCTTTTGGGCCGGGATGCGTCTGCCCTTCTCCCCTGAGGTGAGTGCGGCGTTGAATTTTTTTGAGTTAGCCCCGGGCCAGTTAGTGCCGAACGCTTGGAGGATTCTCTTTGGGTCCTGGTCTGGTTGAAATTACGTCTGATCCCTTTCAGCCGGGGTCTTCTCGTTTCTTCTCTCTGCTACAAAAACCACCCCAGCACTCGCCAGGGCGAGCCGAGCTGGGTATACATCTCTTTTAGGAAACACCGGGGAGGTGCTGCCGGGTCGGGGGTCGTCGTAGTACCTTCTTCCATTCACGAATGGAAGAAGAAATTTTTGTTTGTTGGGCCGCCCGAGGATGAGAATTGTCCTGTGCCCATCCAGTGGTACAGGGCCAGCTCCCCGCGGGTGAGTCGGTCGAATGATTCCGACGCGGTGGCGGTGTCGGAGTGGGAGCCCCTCCCCCGGGCTAATGTTCTACTGTCTGAGCGGGCCCTCAGTTGGGCCGGGCTCAGCCCCGCCCAGTTCGCGGGTAAGTTAGGAGTTTTCAGGCAACCTGTTTAAACTTGTGTATTCTTTTACTTTTCCGGCATTGCTGACTCCTCTGTATTTTTTTCTTGTGCAGAACCCATAGACCTAGGCAAATTTCGGGCAGCCCTGGTCGAACAGAAGAAGGGGAGAAGGCTGGAGGCACCGGCCCTTCTCGCCCGTCGTCGGCTCTGGCTCTACCGGCAACCGCTCCATCCAGACGCTCAAGCGCGTCCCGGGCCCCGAAGTCCAGCCAAGCGCCCAGTCGAAAACGTGCTCGGGAGCAAGAGCCCCGGGCTCCAGAGGTGGGGGTGAGTCTGGTTCCCCCGTGTCGCTCCTTAAGAGATTTCATAAGACGACGCCTCGTTCCCTGGCTTCCCCGATTCTCGTGGACGATGGTGAGCTCCGCTTCGAGGTGCCCTTAGGGCTTTCCATTGCCGACAGCCTGCTCTCGGAGATGGAAAGGTCGGCCGGGGGCAGAATCCTTCGGGGGACCTTCCGGGCCTAAATAGCGGCCATAGCTCAAGAGGCCGTGCAGGTTAGTATTCGCACCCCACTCGGTTCTTCATTCAGTATTTTTGCTTGCTTGATTGGGTGCCCCTTTTTCTTTTTAACCCTCCTCTATTCTCTTCAGGTTCTCCAGCACGTCGTCATCGTCGTCAACATGAAGGACGAGGAAATTGCCCCGGCGATGCGGGCCGCGAGTGAGTTCTCCTCGTGGGAGGAGAGCTCAATGCTGGAGCTGGAGGCGACGATGGAGAGAGTCGCTGCCCTCGAAGACCGGGTGGCGGCCGCGAATCGGGAGACCGCCAAGTGCCGAGAAGCCGCCCGAGCCGCCGAGTCCCAGTTGGAAGATTCCAATGTGCTCGTCGCCACCTTGAAGAAGACGGCGAACACCTTCCGGAGGGAGAACGAGACGGCGAAGGTTCGGGCGTTGGAGGCGGTGGAGAACTACAAGAAGTCGGATCAGTCCTACGCCGACCTCGCTGGAGCCGCTGCCGTCGTTTGCCACGACGCCCTGCAGCTGCCGTCGTTTGCCATCGAGAGATCGCCAGGTGCCGGGCGACGGTCGGGGATCGGGAGGCCGCCCGAGCCGCCGAGGCCTAGTTAGAAGATTCCAAGGTGCTCGTCGCCACCCTAAAGAAGACGGCGAACACCCTCCGGAAGGAGAATGAGGCAGCGAAGGAGGGAACTAGATGTGCCGAGTTTCGAGCGTCGAAGATGGTGGAGAGCTACAAGAAGTCGGACCAGTACTACACCGACCTCGCTGGAGCCGCTACCGTCGTTTGGTACGACGCCCTCGACGCCGTCAAGGCTCTGATACCGGAGTTCCCTGATGGCAAGCTCCGGGGTGAGTACCCCCTCAGGGATGAGGCGTAGGGGAATGCCCCCGGAAACACTGCAGGGGGGAGCCCCCCGGTGAGAGCGTTAGGATAAGTCGGTTGCCCCGGCCACCGGCTCCGAGGTTCCCGCTGTAGGTGCTGACTCTCAAGATGCCACCCCGGTTTCCACAGTGGAAGCGTAGCTCATCGATGTTCTCACCGACCCCGAGGCCTGAGCTTCCTCGCCTTCTTATTTTCTTTGCGCTAAAATTTTGTAAGCCTCCGGGCGTTTTTGTAAGGCTGGGGAGCCCATAATACCTCTGTAAAGACTTCCAGTTTCTTATGAATGAAAAATCTTTTTGCAGAGGTCTTTACGTGCGCATTTTCCCTTTATTTGTGGTAAACATTTTCATTTGCGCGGTACTGCTTTCATGTTAGGTCGGTTTTTCATCTAGCGATCGCACGTCGAGTTGAATTCGACCATTTGCCAAGTGTGCAAAGACCGGCGAAAGGTCGGTATCTCTATGACCCCGAAGTCGAGGTGGAGATCGCTTAGTAAGGACGTGGAGGAAGCTGCTCGATGACCTCTTGATGAGGGCTTGATCCTTGGCATCGGTGGGTAGGAGATTACCCTGGATGGACCGAGCAGGGTAGCTGCTCGGCGGCCTCTTGATGAGGGCTTTGATCCTTGGCGTCGTTGGGCAAGGAGTTGCCTGCAAAGAATAGACCGAGCAGGATAGCTGATCGGTGGCCTCTTGATGAGGGCTTTGATCCTGGGCGTCATAGGGTAAGAGATTACCAGCCAAGGATGGACCGAGCAGGGTAGCTGCTCGGTGGCCTCTTGGTGAGGGCATTGATTCTTGGCATCGGTGGGTAAGAAATTACAAGCCAAGGATGGACCGAGCAGGGTTGCTACCCGGTTGCTTTTTGGTGAGGGCTTTGATCCTTAGCGCGGGAAGGCATGGAGAGGCCTGCTAAGGATGGACCTGTTAGTGTATATGCCCTAGAGGCCATTACTGTATCATACTAGTTTGTATATTACTTGATGGAAGCTTGGGATATTCACCTTGTATAAACAATCTTGCTCAATATAGTAGTATGCTACTTGGTTTGTTTCTACTTCAATGTGTACTTGTGTTTATTTCAGTATATCACTTATACGCATTAGTGGAGCCCTTAGGATCTTTGCTTGATTACCAGCGTTGTGATGGCAGTCACACTAGTGGGGGCTGGGTAATCTATAAGCACATCCTTATACAGGTCCCTAGTCGCAGGACTATCGAGACAGGGCATCGATACTCCGGAGTAGACTAGCGTATGCGCTTCTCATCCCAGTGTGGGAGATGGTCTGTCCCACAGCCATCAGTACGTCGTACTGGAGATAGTATACGGGTGCTCGTTGGGTTACGAGTACACTGGACAGGACTCGTCGGGAACTGACAGGTTGGTATTATACCTATCGTCAGTTATCAGTTCCCAGGTGACATGAGTACAGCTTAGTCCGCTGACTTGACACTGGCACTTCGCCTCGAGTGTATTCCCACTGCACTTTGATCACTACCCTACCACGGCTTAAAGGAGTCGTGCAAACAGGTGGTGATTGGGTGCAGTCCCGAAGCACTTGGAGGCAGTGACGGTTAGACAGGATTCGTCTCTCCCGGTATTGGGGGTTGACATCGCGCTGTGTCTAGGAGAGCCATTACACGAGTAGTCCCTGGCCAGGGCAAGCGAGATATACTGGTAGGTTTCCAGTGTTATCTCAGGGTGTTTTGGGCTTCACTCCGACACGACTTGTACCGCTATTGGGGGACTGACGTTTTACCGCCCCCTAGGCCCGACATGCGATGTATCAGACGAACAGACCGGACTGTACGGAGAATGTCACATTCAGACTCAGTAGGAGTTCAGATGGGGTTTCACCTCGTCAGCCTTCTTGTCGACATCTACCTGGGGACCGTTACGCACAGCTAGTGCCGCTTGCGGTCTGTGGTTAAACCCACTGCCAGCGTAGTGTCGAGTCTTTAGAGTCCCACACAGAGGGTATTCGCCTCTGGGCAAAACAGAGTAGAGGTCGCATGGTTTTGCGACAGGGTTCGTTCTCATCCGCGCACTTGTGCACGTTTAGAGTCCGGACGGATATTACTGGCTGGCTCTGGTTTGAGTCAGATACTGGTATATGTTTTTGGGGTTGCTTTTATCTCCGTATTCATGTTCCTCGGAATAAGGATGCAGGTGTGTATGCACGGTTATTTGAGGAAGAGGAAGATGACTTTCATTAGGGTTTCGGAACGGGTGCGTATGCACAGTTGACAGTCGTCTTTTTTCAAACCCTAATGGATTTGTATTATATCAATTAATAATATATAATAAAATGAAATTGTGTCATGGTTAGTTTTTGTTGACTTGTTGACCATGGTTGACTTGTTGACCATGGTTGAACTTTTGACCATCATCATCACAAAAGAAAGATGCTCTTTGATTCTAGCAAATTCATTTAATGTTTGTAATGATAATGGTCATTCTAAAACTTTCCATCAACCTTTTCATTTTCATTATTATTATTATTGATAATTCTTTTTCTTTTGCATTATGGTTGCAAGAAAGAAAGAGAATAGCTCATTCTATCATAACCTCTCTCTCTCCTCATTTCATCTTCTTCTTCCTCTAGCAAAGAGAAACCTTCTCATGTGTTGAGAATCCTTCTCTTTAAAAGGAAAAGCAAACCCTAGTCACTCTCTACTCATTCTAGGTTGAAGGTTTAGCAAGCCGGAAACCCTAGTTCACTCAAAGATCGAGGAAGAGCCCAAAGGTCGAACCTTCGAGGTGGATCCATCTTCGACGGAAGAAGGCGACGAAAAGAGAACCATCAACCCCTACAAGATTTCAAGAAGAAGGAGTTCAAGTTTAGGTATAACCTTCATCCGAGTAGCTAACTCTCTTTAGCGTATTTGCTAGTTTAGTTTAGACAACGATCCCGACCTTGTTTAGTCCATGTTGCCTCTTGCGATAAAAATTTGTTTTTTATACCGTTTCCGCCTCCCCGTAAGCACCGGGGGTCGCAATATGGACTTACAGTGGTATCAGAGCCTAACTAAACTTAAACTAGCTTGGTAGTGAAGTGTAACGAAGTTCGGAAACGAAAAATCACAAAACCGGAAATATTACAAAACCTGAGTTTCTGTTGAAATTTTTTTGGCTCAAAATGAAAAACTTTATACTTGTAAAATCGTCTCAGGGTTTTGTAAGTGCACCCATGAAAAACGATGACCTAATTCCCTCAAACCGCCGCCCTTCCGCCGCACGAGGTAGGCATGTGCGGCGGAAGCGCCGCGGTTTGTCTTCTTCTGTCCATCGATTTTCGTGCAGAGTGTTTGTGTGTTGGTTTTGGGATTTTTAAAATATATTATATGTGCCCAGATTTTCCAGAACAGAAATTCACTTTTGGGGTCCTATAATTCCGTATTTTTTTCCGAACTTCACTGCACTTTGGCTATGTTGGTTATATCTGTGATGTTTGCATGTATTGAACGTCGGCTAATCGCTATAAGTCGATTAGTCGGGGTTATACATGATCTGTAATGTGCTGGAATGTGTATATGAATGTGTTGGACTGTCGCGGGTGAATAGCCGGGGTGGATGTGAGATGAGCTTTTGTTTTTCTTTCATTCATTGTAAATGTAAATTGATGTAATAATTATTATTTGTTTGGCCGCACAACCGGGTCGGGGTTGTAGCCGTCATTGTATAATTCTTTTTACTGTTTTTGCTCCTAGGATAGACCCATGGAGGGGTGCACAAACTATCGGGAACTTGGCGGGTAGTTTGCCGCACCCGTAGGGGTCTTGGGTGGGGTTTTTGGCTATTCACCGCGACCGTGTAATCCGCTTTTCGTTGCAGGCTCGAAAGGATTGCGGATTGCTAATATATCCAATGTATTCATCTGTGATCTGTAATGTCTATCATTGCTTTCTATTTAGGCGTTGCTTATGTTTTACAGCCGCGCTAGCCCAGCCCCCGCTCTGTCGTTAGTTAAGTAACCTAACGAGTGATGACGGGACCCCGTGGCGAATGCGAATGGCATAAGCGTACGTCATATTTTGGTTGTTTTCTGCAATGGTAGGATTAAATGATGGGACGCATTAAAAGAACTAATGCAAGAATATCACGCATTAAAAGAACTAATGCAAGATAATAAGCCAAGTTTAAGTCGATGGAACACTTTCGAAAAACCACTCGGTTCTTTTCAAAACTAACTTTTAAATGCGGAGCTTGAGCCACTCCTTCTAAAAGCTATCTCGTTCCATCGATTATATCAAGTTCACTACGTTCACGGTTTTACCAAAACCATTCGTAGCCCTCCGTCGTTTCGCATGAATAGGCAATAGTATTCAAGCTGTGTATTTTGGCCAAAGTCAAGGCACAGTGATTGGTAGCTATTGGGTGTTCATGTGTAGCATAGATAGATGCGTTGGTTTGGGACAGTCGTGCTGCCATTTTGGCCAAAGTCAAGGGTATATACGGATGGATCCAAATTAACCTGGAAAGTGACGGGTAGAACTTGACATGTGACTTATGATATTTTGGCCAAAGTCAAGGTCATAAGAGCATGGGGCAAAAATCCACATCGGGAGTTTCATAAGTACTGAAACTTGCTAGATTTGCATACCATTTGGAGTGTGATGATTATGGTAGGATTCCTTCATTTTCGTCACGCGATGATATTTGGATCCCGATCCTACTGTGAGTATATGCTACTCCTCGGGAAATTTCTCACTAAACGATCAATGCTATAAACCTAGTAGGTGCCTAGAAAGGTGTTAGCGGGGCTACGCCCCCAGGGAAAAGAGGTTATTTAATTAAGGAACTTCGCGAAAGCGTTGGAAAACCTCCCTCGAAGTACCGACACTGGCCTGGCTGAACGGTTAAGCAAGTATTGTACGGTGGGATTGATCCCGGCTAATTCTTCCTTTATGGTTTGAGGAGGGATTCGAGAGACAGTGGGAGCCATCCTGTTTAGACAAATTAAAAACCATTCTAAACTTGCAAGAGCATCGTGCTAAGTGTTTCTTCTCTCCCCCTGCAGCGACCAAATCGAAATGACTGGACTTAAGTTACTTCTAGATAAAAACATACTGACAGGGCCAAACTACAAAGATTGGCTCAGGAATGTCAAATTGGCAATCTCTTACGACAAGCTGGGGTATCTTCTTACCACCAAAGCTCCCCCCGTCCCAGGTCCCACCTCCAGCGTCGCGGATAAGGAAATCCGTAAGACTTGGGAGATTGACAGCGCGAAGGCCAGATGCCTCGTACTTGCCTCGATGGACAACGACCATCAGAGGAGGCACGAGAATATGGATTTGGAATCCATATTTCTTCATACAAAAGAACTGTATGGAGAGCAGTCTCGTATCGCAAGATACGAAGTGTCGAAGAAGTTATTTTCGACAAAGTTGGCCGTCGGATCATCGGTAGCGGACCACGTGCTTAAGATGATTGGCTACACTGAGGAGCTCGCGGAACTTGGGACCACGTTGGATAGTGAACTCTATACGGATATAATTCTCCAGTCCCTTCCATCCACTTACGCCCAGTTCATACTGAATTTCAACTTGCAAGAAAAGGAAGTTGAACTTTCAGAACTCCTCAACCTGCTGAGGAGCGCAGAGGGCACCCTACAGAAAGGTAGGGATACACCCGCTTTGTTTGTAGGAGGATCTTCTTCCTCTAGGTCCAAGGCGAAAGCCAAGGGAAAGAGGAAGAAAGCCCCCGCCAAACCAAGAGGCGGTGTTAGTAAAGTGGGTACGAAGGGAAAGGAAAAGGCAACAAAGATTGCGGGGAAGCTTGTTGGTAAAGAGGAATGCTTCTATTGTCACAAGAGTGGACACTGGAAGAAAGATTGCAGGGCTTGGAAAGCCAGGACACAGGAACTGAAGCAGGTTGCGGCTTCAGCTTCAGGTGTGTATGTTATTGAAAACTGTCTTTCTATAAACTCTACTTCCTGGGTATTGGATACCGGATCAGGATCTCATATCTGTAATTCTTTGCAGGCGTTGAGAAACCGTAGGGTTTTGAAGGCAGGTGACATGACCCTCAGAGTTGCGAACGGAGCTAGCATGGATGCTAAAGCCGTGGGGGACTATCACCTGGGAATGTCAGATGGGCATGTTTTGGTTTTGCGTAATTGCTTTTTTGTACCCAACGCAACTTGTAATATCATTTCTGTATCTTTGGTTTCTAAAGAAGGTTATGAATTTGCGTTTGTAAGTAATGTTGTTAACATTCACCTTAATCAAGTTCTGATTGGGTCAGGTACATTGAGCAATGGTATATACGTATTAAACCAACCACAGATTTTCAATGTCCAGAATACACACAAAAGAAAGTCTCCAGATATCAATCAGACTTTCTTATGGCATTGTAGACTGGGTCACATCAATGAGAGAAGGTTGACTAAGTTACATACAGAAGGATATTTGGATCCGTTCGAATATCAATCGTATGCCACTTGTCAATCCTGTCTCAAAGGAAAGATGACAAAGACTCCGTTCACTGGACACGGAGTAAGAGCAAGCGAGCTCTTGGGACTCGTACACAGCGACGTGTGCGGTCCAATGTCTACACATGCGCGAAGCGGTTATTCTTACTTCATTACTTTTACGGATGATTTTTCAAGATACGGTTATGTCTTCTTAATGAAACATAAGTCCGAAGCTTTTGAAAAATTCCAGGAATTTAAGAATGAAGTAGAAAAACAAACCGGCAAAAGTATCAAGATTCTAAGATCGGATCGAGGTGGAGAATACTTAAGTGCCGAGTTCCTGAATTATTTAAAAGAGAATGGGATTCTCTCTCAGCTTACTCCTCCATACACTCCGCAACACAACGGTGTATCGGAGAGACGGAACCGAACCCTATTGGATATGGTACGGTCCATGATGAGTAACGCTGAGTTACCGCGATCATTCTGGGGGTATGCGCTAGAATCAGCTGCGTACCTTTTGAACCGAGTTCCTACTAAGACTGTGCCTACTACACCATATGAGATGTGGTGTGGGAAGAGACCCCATCTCAGTCACATTAAGACTTGGGGAAGTCCAGCTTTTGTTAAAAAGCAGCATGCGGACAAGCTCGAGGCGCGCTCAGTACTGTGTAAGTTTGTGGGATATCCAAAGAATTCCAAGGGATATCTCTTCTACTACGAAGAGGAACAAAAAGTTCTTGTTTCTCGTCATGCCCACTTTCTAGAACATCAGTTCTTAGAAAAAGAATTAAGTGGGAGCGCAGTAGAACTGGAAGAAATTCCAGAACCACAGACTATTACTGAAAGCTTAGTGGAACCAGAGGGTTCAAATGAACAGGACATTCCTATGCCGCTCCGCAGAAGTAGTAGGCAGTCTCATCCGCCCGAGAGATACTACGGTTTTCTCATAGACGGGGATAGAGAGGATTGCATCATAGACTATGATGAGCCTACTAGCTTCCAGCAGGCCGTTCAGAGCGTTGACTCGGTAAAATGGCTGGATGCAATGCGGACCGAAATGGAGTCCATGTACACCAACAAAGTATGGACATTGGACATTGCTCCAGACGGGGTAAAACCCGTAGGATGCAAGTGGATCTTCAAAAGGAAGATTGGTGTAGATGGACAGGTTGAAACCTATAAAGCTAGACTTGTAGCAAAGGGTTTTCGTCAAAGACCTGGCTTGGACTATGACGAAACCTTTTCTCCAGTGGCTATGCTGAAATCCATTCGGATCCTTCTTGCCATTGCTGCCTTCCACGATTATGAGATTTGGCAGATGGACGTAAAAACCGCTTTTCTAAATGGAAATTTAGAGGAGTGTGTCTATATGGATCAGCCAGAGGGTTTCATTCAGAGTGGGAGCAGCGGAAAGGTGTGCAAGTTGCTTAAGTCCATCTATGGACTAAAGCAGGCATCGCGGAGTTGGAACATCTGTTTTGATGAGACGGTCAAGGAATTTGACTTTATCAAAAATCCAGATGAACCATGCATCTATAGTAGATTTGTAGCGAGAACTGTAGTATTCCTTGTTTTATACGTGGATGACATTCTCTTAATAGGAAATGACATTCCTATGCTACAATCTGTCAAGGGTTTCTTGTCACACAGGTTCTCCATGAAAGACCTGGGTGATGCCTCTTACATCCTGGGGATCCGGATCCATCGTGATAGATCCAAGAGGATATTAGGACTTTCACAGTCCAGGTACATCGACACCGTACTGAAAAGATTCAGTATGGAAGATTCCAAGCGCGGTAACCTACCGGCTTGTCACGGGATCACCCTCTCTAAAGAGATGTCTCCCAAGACTGATTTGGAGAGGGATCGCATGTCTATTATACCCTACGCTTCTGCGGTAGGCTCTATAATGTATGCGATGTTGTGTACCAGACCGGATGTAGCTTATGCACTGAGTGTAGTAAGCCGGTATCAGTCAAACCCTGGGGAGAAACATTGGATAGCAGTAAAGAACATTCTCAAGTACCTGAGAAGGACTAAGGAGATGTTCTTGGTGTATGGCGGAAAAGACCTCCAGATTGAGGCCTTTGCTGACTCCAGCTTCCAGAGTGACAAGGATGATTCCAAGTCCATGTCGGGTTTTGTCTTTACCCTCAATGGAGGGGCGGTGTGTTGGAAGAGTTCCAAACAGGAAACCGTTGCAGACTCGACTATGGAAGCGGAATACATCGCTGCATCTGATGCCGCAAAAGAAGCTGTCTGGATAAGGAAGTTCTTAAAAGAACTTCAGGTGGTTCCGTCCATTGTTGACCCAGTACCTCTGTATTGCGACAACAACGGGGCTATAGCTTTAGCAAAGGAACCCAGGTCCCATCAGAGATCCAGGCACATCTTGAGGCGGTATCACCTGATCAGGGAGATCGTGGATCGCAAGGAGATCGAGGTTCGGAGGGTTGCTTCAGAAGAAAACACTGCAGATCCATTCACCAAGGCCTTACCCTAGACTCAGTTCGAGCGGCTGATCGAGATGATAGGTCTTCGGTACGCCAGTTCATGGCCTTAGTGCAAGTGGGAGATTGTTAGTGTATATGCCCTAGAGGCCATTACTGTATCATACTAGTTTGTATATTACTTGATGGAAGCTTGGGATATTCACCTTGTATAAACAATCTTGCTCAATATAGTAGTATGCTACTTGGTTTGTTTCTACTTCAATGTGTACTTGTGTTTATTTCAGTATATCACTTATACGCATTAGTGGAGCCCTTAGGATCTTTGCTTGATTACCAGCGTTGTGATGGCAGTCACACTAGTGGGGGCTGGGTAATCTATAAGCACATCCTTATACAGGTCCCTAGTCGCAGGACTATCGAGACAGGGCATCGATACTCCGGAGTAGACTAGCGTATGCGCTTCTCATTCCAGTGTGGGAGATGGTCTGTCCCACAGCCATCAGTACGTCGTACTGGAGATAGTATACGGGTGCTCGTTGGGTTACGAGTACACTGGACAGGACTCGTCGGGAACTGACAGGTTGGTATTATACCTATCGTCAGTTATCAGTTCCCAGGTGACATGAGTACAGCTTAGTCCGCTGACTTGACACTGGCACTTCGCCTCGAGTGTATTCCCACTGCACTTTGATCACTACCCTACCACGGCTCAAAGGAGTCGTGCAAACAGGTGGTGATTGGGTGCAGTCCCGAAGCACTTGGAGGCAGTGACGGTTAGACAGGATTCGTCTCTCCCGGTATTGGGGGTTGACATCGCGCTGTGTCTAGGAGAGCCATTACACGAGTAGTCCCTGGCCAGGGCAAGCGAGATATACTGGTAGGTTTCCAGTGTTATCTCAGGGTGTTTTGGGCTTCACTCCGACACGACTTGTACCGCTATTGGGGGACTGACGTTTTACCGCCCCCTAGGCCCGACATGCGATGTATCAGACGAACAGACCGGACTGTACGGAGAATGTCACATTCAGACTCAGTAGGAGTTCAGATGGGGTTTCACCTCGTCAGCCTTCTTGTCGACATCTACCTGGGGACCGTTACGCACAGCTAGTGCCGCTTGCGGTCTGTGGTTAAACCCACTGCCAGCGTAGTGTCGAGTCTTTAGAGTCCCACACAGAGGGTATTCGCCTCTGGGCAAAACAGAGTAGAGGTCGCATGGTTTTGCGACAGGGTTCGTTCTCATCCGCGCACTTGTGCACGTTTAGAGTCCGGACGGATATTACTGGCTGGCTCTGGTTTGAGTCAGATACTGGTATATGTTTTTGGGGTTGCTTTTATCTCCGTATTCATGTTCCTCGGAATAAGGATGCAGGTGTGTATGCACGGTTATTTGAGGAAGAGGAAGATGACTTTCATTAGGGTTTCGGAACGGGTGCGTATGCACAGTTGACAGTCGTCTTTTTCCAAACCCTAATGGATTTGTATTATATCAATTAATAATATATAATAAAATGAAATTGTGTCATGGTTAGTTTTTGTTGACTTGTTGACCATGGTTGACTTGTTGACCATGGTTGAACTTTTGACCATCATCATCACAAAAGAAAGATGCTCTTTGATTCTAGCAAATTCATTTAATGTTTGTAATGATAATGGTCATTCTAAAACTTTCCATCAACCTTTTCATTTTCATTATTATTATTATTGATAATTCTTTTTCTTTTGCATTATGGTTGCAAGAAAGAAAGAGAATAGCTCATTCTATCATAACCTCTCTCTCTCCTCATTTCATCTTCTTCTTCCTCTAGCAAAGAGAAACCTTCTCATGTGTTGAGAATCCTTCTCTTTAAAAGGAAAAGCAAACCCTAGTCACTCTCTACTCATTCTAGGTTGAAGGTTTAGCAAGCCGGAAACCCTAGTTCACTCAAAGATCGAGGAAGAGCCCAAAGGTCGAACCTTCGAGGTGGATCCATCTTCGACGGAAGAAGGCGACGAAAAGAGAACCATCAACCCCTACAAGATTTCAAGAAGAAGGAGTTCAAGTTTAGGTATAACCTTCATCCGAGTAGCTAACTCTCTTTAGCGTATTTGCTAGTTTAGTTTAGACAACGATCCCGACCTTGTTTAGTCCATGTTGCCTCTTGCGATAAAAATTTGTTTTTTATACCGTTTCCGCCTCCCCGTAAGCACCGGGGGTCGCAATATGGACTTACAGGACCAAGCAGGGTTGCTGCCCGGTTGCCTCTTGGCGAGGGCTTTGATCCTTGGCGTCGGTGGGTAAGGAATTACCAGCCAAGGATGGACCGAGCAGGGTTGCTGCCCGGTTGCCTCTTGGCGAGGGCTTTGATCCTTGGCGTCGGTGGGTAAGGAATTACCAGCCAAGGATGGACCGAGCAGGGTTGCTGCCCGGTTGCCTCTTGGCGAGGGCTTTGATCCTTGGCGTCGGTGGGTAAGGAATTACCAGCCAAGGATGGACCGAGTAGGGTTGCTGCCGGTTGCCTCTTGGCGAGGGCTTTGATCCTTGGCGTCGGTGGGTAAGGCGTGGGAAGGCATGGAGAGGCCTGCTAAGGATGGACCGAGCATGGTTGTTGCCCGGTTGCCTCTTGGTGAGGGCTTTGATCCTTAGCGTCGGTGGGTAAGAAATTACCAGCCAAGGATGGACCGAGCAAGGCTGCTGCCCGATTGCCTCTTGGTGAGGGCTTAGATCCTTAACGCGGGAGGGCATGGAGAGGCCTGCTAAGGATGGACCGAGCAGGGTTGCTGCCCGGTTGCCTCTTGGTGAGGGCTTTGATCCTTGGCGTCGGTGGATAAGAAATTACCAGCCAAGGATGGACCGAGCAGGGTAGTTGCTCGGTGGCCTCTTGATGATGGCTTTGATCCTTGGCGTCGTGGGGTAAGAGATTACCAGCCAAGGATGGACCGAGCAGGGTAGCTGCTCGGTGGCCTCTTGATAAGGGCTTTGATCCTTGGTATCGTGGGGTAAGAGATCACCGGCCAAGGATGGACCAAGCAGGATAGCTGCTGTAATGACCTCAAAATCTTTATACATTTGTATTATCCCTCTTCAATAATATATCGTATTTATTTGTACTTAGTATTTTCCTTTTTCTATTAAATTTATTATTATTTTATTCTTCAATCTATTATGTATTTTTCTGTGTACAATTTCTTTTTCTTATATTTAAGTTTTTAACTTCTCATTCTTATTTTTTCTTTCATAAATATTTAACCCAAATCCATTATTCTTATTCTCTACAGCCCATCTGGAAAGCCCACTTTCTTTTTAAGCAACAACATATATTTAATTCTAATTAAATATGTGCATGAACAACCTTGTAGCTCATTGGTTAAGTCCTTGAATTGTTATTCCATAAGTCACATGTTTAAATCCTCATTCTTGCAATTATTTTTTATTATTTTTTTGTTCTTCTCATAACCTACAAATGAGACCTTTCATTTCCAAAATGAATGGTGGCCTTTCATTTCTCTTTTAATTCTCATGTTAAATGCATATATTATTATTCACCATTACACCATCTTTATTTGTCTCGCTAGTAACGCGAGACTATCAACGGATAGACAAGCCCGGTGATAATACCGGCTTGTGCATGTAAGTCCCTTCTCTCTTTCCCTCCCTCCGTCTCTTTCTTTTTCTCTTTATATTTCTCTTGTTTTATATTGCCATGAAAAACTTCCCTTGATATATCATAGATCCTAAATAATTAATTAAATGGATACATATATAAATAATGAACATACAAACATACACACATATATAGTTTGTAAAGTCTTTTTCATTACTCTCAATTCACATGTTAAGATTTCATAGTGACCAATTAGGAGTGCATGTTTGTTGTTTTATTTTAAATCACTTTATTTAAGTTTGTAAAAAAAAATGAAGTTACGAATAAATACCATCGTTTTCTCATTTCTCACATATGACATATCAATACCTTTAGTTTTAAATTAATTTTTATAAATTAATTTTTAATTCTGAAAATTTCAGGAAATTTACATATGATAGAATATATTATTTTGTATACACTTAAAAAATTTTAGATCGAACTGCATAACGTTTTAGGAATTACATTGTTTTTATTCATTGATCGTAAAACAGAAAACTGCAGTTATCGGTCAATTTCTAGGACACATAACTTGGTCTAACGATATCCAAATTGAGCAAACTCAGGTGTTTTGGATATCTACATCGAATGATCTAGATTTTCTTAGTTTTATATTTTTTACTGAAAACCGATGTAAAATATAGAAAACTGTGTTATAACATTAAGCGACGAATCTGGACAGAATCTGTCCTGATTCGCACACTGTTTTTAAATTAGACATAACTCAAACTCCCGATGTCCGTTCGTGAAAAAATTTAGATGTGTAGATGCACAATTGATAGAACTATAATTTTATGTATACTTGATTACTTAGAAATGCGTGAAACACCCCGATATAGTCTTTGCAATACAATATATAGTTACTGGCCAGAAATCTGAATTTCTGTTTTTAATGCTGATATTAAAATGATCATAACTAGAGCTTCAGAAATCCAAATCGTATGAATCTTGGTGTTTTGGATAAGTACATTGAAAGACCTATAATTTTCTATTAATCTTCGTAATCTGAAACCTGATGAAAATTAATTCAAACTGCGTTTTAAAAATAGGTGACGGTGCCGAATAGATTCTGATATGTTTTGCGCGACGATACGAAAACATATATACCTCCCAAACCGGTAGTCGTATTTAGATGAAACTGGAACTCACGCATGAAAACACTAAAAGCCATATTTTTGTTTATATTCCACATTCGTTTGACTTGATTAATTAGTCGTACATAATATTTCTTTACAGGATTGTTTATGGTCGTTACTTGAATAATATACTTGACTCATTTCATGCTATTCGAACATGTATACATATTTATCTTGATCATTAAATTGTTGTATGTACATAAAGACGATAACTAAATATTTGAGTTGTATTTTGAAAACTATACAAAATTAATTTTACATAAAACACCCTCAAATTATATAAATTACAATAAGGATCCTAGTAAACATAGCTTTAAGCGGGACCAATCTCTTGAGCCTCAGGGAGCCGGAGAAGTGGGTGCTTGCCTATCTAAGGTAGACAATCAACAAATGGTGTTATTAAAACGGTAATCGTTTTTGAAAAAGACACAAATCCTGCCGTCCATGTGCAGCGGTTACCGATAACATCAAAACAATCAGGACTTCAATTTATTTTTCTAATTGTCTAACTCAGGTTTGAGTCTCATTATAATCTGACTTGAATATAATTCAAGTACAATTTACAATTTACAATCTACAATCTACAATCTACAATATTACAATTCAACATTAACACACGAATCCATGAATCCAGTTATCAATCTATTCAACTTGACTGAACCAAACCATGAATATACTTTTCATTTACATGATTCCAGTTTACATCCATTACATCCGTTACTGATATCATGGTTTCGGTCAGTCATCCAACTATACAACTTATACAATACAATATAACAATACAATCAAAACACTACGGGGTTTAAGGGGTAGATTGGTACGGAAAGTGTTAAAAGTGGCACGAAACAGTAAGATTAAGACACCTAACATGAATCCTGTTGTTGTTGTACCGTGGCATAACGGTTCCTTGTACTTTCAGTTTGCCCTGGTCTCTAGCATATAGAGACCCCTCTCGTATACACTGGCATCCTTATGTACCAAGCTACAAACAACAGCGTTAATACAATATTCTACAATATTATACAACTTTAAAAGATACATTCTTATTCTGTCTTTTCTATTTCTCCCTTAACTTTGGGACTTACCGAGCGACCTGTTCGCTGACGACATTCTATTTCTTTCTTCTTTGAATGTCATCAGGTGATCTGGACACAGCAGAGATCGAGCCCACCAGTGAAGACTTGGATCAGTTCCTTGAAGACCCCGAGCTCTAGACATTGTACACTTCCATTCAGTACCATTAATTTCCTGTTATGCCATTGTTTAGCATCGTTTTTACTTCAGTTGTATTTCCTTTTCATGCATTGTACAAAAGAATGTTAATAAATAAAGTTGCTGTTATTTTTATATCTCTTGTCTCTTGTGATTACTTTTATATTGCCGAGATACGCTTAGCGTATTTACTTCATAGTAAATACGTAGCGGACCAGTCGTGTCCCCTTCGCCGTATACCGGGAAGCGGGGCGTGATAGGTTTTGTTGGTGGCCTATGCAGGTCAGAGTTGTATGGAACACTGTCATGCAATTCTGTTCTGCGTGAACAACCTAAGCAATATAACACAAGAAACAACAACTGAAAACATTCTTTACATTACATATTCCTTGAATCCATCTTGAACTCCACCTTCGGTTTCCTTGAAGTCTATCTCAAGACTTTTGAATTCTTAACTCTTATTCACCCTTTCTATTTGTATCTCGTTGGCATATTAGCTCAATTGGTTAGAGTATCAATCGACGGAGCTCGAAGATGACATCATCCTAATCCTGTTTCTTTACTCTGTTACATCATCCTTCTTGAGTAATTTCGAGAACGAAATTATTTTTAAGGAGGGTAGAATGTAATGACCTCAAAATCTTTATACATTTGTATTATCTCTCTTCAATAATATACCGTATTTATTTGTACTTGGTGTTTTCCTTTTTCTATTAAATTTATTATTATTTTATTCCTCAATCTATTATGTATTTTTCTGTGTACAATTTCTTTTTCTTATATTTAAGTTTTTAACTTCTCATTCTTATTTTTTCTTTCATAAATATTTAACTAAATCCATTATTCTTATTCTCTACAGCCCATCTGGAAAGCCCACTTTCTTTTTAAGCAACAACATATATTTAATTCTAATTAAATATATGCATGAACAATCTTGTAGCTCATTGGTTAAGTTCTTGTATTGTTATTACATAAGCCATATGTTCAAATCCTCATTCTTGCAATTATTTTTTATCATTTTTTTTATTCTTCTCATAACCTACAAATGAGACCTTTCATTTCCAAAATGAATGGTGGCCTTTCATTTCTCTTTTAATTCTCATGTTAAATGCATATATTATTATTCACCATTACACCATTTTTATTTGCACTCCTCTATTTTTTCCTTCCTCATATTTTTTATCTCACTTCTCCCTCTTCACCTAGAGTCCAAGAAGAAGAACATGAAGAGGTCTTCAAGAAGGTCTCACTAGTAACGCGAGGCTATCGGCGGATAGACAAGCCCGGTGACAATACCGGCTTGTGCATGTAAGTCCCTTCTCTCTTTCCCTCCCTCCATCTCTTTCTTTTTCTCTTTACATTTCTCTTGTTTTATATTGCCATGAAAAACTTCCCTTGATATATCATAGATCCTAAATAATTAATTAAATGGATACATATATAAATAATGAACACACAAACATACACACATATATAGTTTGTAAAGTCTTTTTCATTACTCTCAATTCACATGTTAAGATTTCATAGTGACCAATTAGGAGTGCATGTTTATTGTTTTATTTTAAATCACTTTATTTAAGTTTGTAAAAAAAAATGAAGTTACGAATAAATACTATGGTTTTCTCATTTCTCACATATGACATCAATACCTTTAGTTTTAAAATATTTTTTATAAATTAATTTTTAATTCTGAAAATTTCAGGAAATTTACATTTGATAGAATATATTATTTTGTATACGCTTGAAAAAATTTAGATCGAACCGCATAACGGTTTAGGAATTACATTGTTTTAATTCATTGATCGTAAAACAGAAAACTGCAGTTATCGGTCAATTTCTAGGACACATAACTTGGTCTAACGATATCCAAATTGAGCAAACTCAGATGTTTTGGATATCTACATCGAATGATCTAGATTTTCTTAGTTTTATATTTTTTTACTGAAAACCGACGTAAAATATAGAAAACTGTGTTACAACATTAAGCGAAGAATCTGGACAGAATCTGTCCTGATTCGCACACTGTTTTTAAATTAGACATAACTCAAACTCCCGATGTCCGTTCGTGACAAAATTTAGATGTGTAGATGCACAATTGATAGAACTATAATTTTATGTATACTTGATTACATAGAAATGCATGAAACACCCCGATATAGTCTTTGCAATACAATATATAGTTGCTGGCCAGAAATCTGAATTTCTGTTTTAAACGCTGATATTAAAATGATCATAACTAGAGCTTCAGAAATCCAAATCGTATGAATCTTGATGTTTTGGATAAGTACATTGAAAGACCTATAATTTTCTATTAATCTTCGTAATCTGAAACCTGATGAAAATTAACTCAAACTGCGTTTTAAAAATAGGTGACGGTGCCGAATAGATTCTGATATGTTTTGCGCGACGATACGAAAACATATATACCTCCCAAACCGGTAGTCGTATTTAGATAAAACTGGAACTCACGCATGAAAACACTAAAATCCATATTTTTGTTTATATTCCGCATTCGTTCGACTTGATTAATTAGTCGTACATAATATTTCTTTACAGCATTGTTTATGGTCGTTACTTGAATAATATACTTGACTCATTTTATGCTATTCGAACATGTATACATATTTATCTTGATCATTAAATTGTTGTATGTACATAAAGACGATAATTAAATATTTGAGTTGTATTTTGAAAACTATACAAAATTAATTTTACATAAAACACCCTCAAGTTATATAAATTACAATAAGGATCCTAGTAAACATAGGTTTAAGCGGGACCAATCTCTTGAGCCTCAGAGAGCCGGAGAAGTGGGTGCTTGCCTATTTAAGGTAGACAATCAACAAATGGTGTTATCAAAACGGTAATCGTTTTTGAAAAAGACACAAATCCTGCCGTCCATATGCAGCGGTTACCGATAACATCAAAACAATTAGGACTTCAATTTATTTTTCTAATTGTCTAACTCAGGTTTGAGTCTCATTATAATCTGACTTGAATATAATTCAAGTACAATTTACAATTTACAATCTACAATCTACAATATTACAATTCAACATTAACACACGAATCTATGAATCCAGTTATCAATCTATTCAATTTGACTAAACCAAACCATGGATATACTTTCCATTTACATGATTCCAGTTTACATCCATTACATCCGTTACTGATATCATGGTTTCGGTCAGTCATCCAACTATACAACTTATACAATACAATATAACAATACAATCAAAACACTACGGGGTTTAAGGAGTAGATTAGTACGGAAGGTGTTAAAAGTGGCACGAGACAGTAAGATTAAGACACCTAACATGAATCATGTTGCTGTTGTACCGTGGCATAACGGTTCTTTGTACTTTCAGTTTGCCCTGGTCTTTAGCATATAGAGACCCCTCTCGTATACACTGGCATCCTTCTGTACCAAGCTACAAACAACAGCGTTAACACAATATTCTACAATATTATACAACTTTAAAAGATACATTCTTATTCTGTCTTTTCTATTTCTCCCTTAACTTTGGGACTTACTGAGCGACCTGTTCGCTGACGACATTCTATTTCTTTCTTCTTTGAATGTCTTCAGGTGATCTGGACACAGCAGAGATCGAGCCCACCAGTGAAGACTTGGATCAGTTCCTCGAAGACCCCGAGCTCTAGACATTGTACATTTCCATTCAGTACCATTAATTTCCTGTTATGCCATTGTTTAGGCATCGTTTTTACTTCAGTTGTATTTCCTTTTCATGCATTGTACAAAAGAATGTTAATAAATAAAGTTGCTGTTATTTTTATATCTCTTGTCTTTTGTGATTACTTTTATATTGTTTAGATACGCTTAGCGTATTTACTTCATAGTAAATACGTAGCGGACCAGTCGCGTCCCCTTCGCTGTATACCGGGAAGCGGGGCGTGACAGCTGCTAGGTGGCCTCTTTATGAGGGCTTTGATCCTTGGCATCGTGGGGTAAGAGATTACCAGCCAAGGATGGACTGAGCAGGGTTGCTCCTCGGTTTCGCGAGGTTCAGCCTAACCTTCCTTGGTTCGTGAACATTGGGAGGAGCGACGTCAGAGGCTCCCGTGCCTCGAATCGGCCATCGAATCCGCGAGGTTCAGATACTTCACCATCAGAGGCTCCCGTGCCTCGAATCGGCCGCTCACTTGGCCCACGACTAGGGCGGAGTCGCTGCAGATCCGAATCGTTTTCAGCCCCAGTCCGAAGGCTATACGCAGTCCGGCCAGCAAGGCCTCGTATTCTGCTGCATTTTTTGAGGCTTTGAACCCGAGTTTCAGAGAATACTCCATTTCTGCCTCGTTCGGGCCTCGAATGATGAGGTGAGAATAGCCCCTAAAGGCCGCTCGGTAAGAACGAGGATGTGTGCGCATGAAAATAGTGCCATAGTTTCCTTGAGGCCATAATGAGTGCCAAGACAATCTTCTCTATGGCTGGGTATTTCGTTTCTGTGTCCTTGAAGACGTGGCTCACATAGTATACCGGTTTCTGGACTCTCTCGATCTCTCGAACGAGCACCGAGCCTGCAGCTTGGTCGGATACCGCCAGATATAGCGATAGCTCGTCCCCTTCCACTGGCCGGGTGAGCAGCGGGGGAGTCGCAAGGTGCCTCTTTAATTGCTCAAAGACGGTCTGACACTCCTCCGACCACTCGAATCTTGGTATCTTCCTTAGAGTTTTGAAGAACAGGAGGCACTTCTCCCCAGACCTCGACATGAAACGACTCAGAGCGGCTACTCGCCCTGTCAGCCGCATGATTTCGACGTTAGTCTTGGGCGTGGCCATGTTGAGGATAGCGTTGATTTTCTCCGGGTTAGCTTCGATCCCACGATGGGTGACCATGAAGCCGAGGAACTTTCCACCGGTGATCCCGAATGTGCACTTAGCGGGGTTCAGTTTCATCTTGTATTTGCTGAGGACGTCGAAGGCCTCGCCCAGATCCTTGATGAGATCGATTTGACGAGCATGTCGTCGACGTAAACTTCCACGTTCCTGCCGATCTGCGGCTTGAACATGCGATTGACCAAGCCTTGGTATGTAGCTCTGGCGTTTTTGAGGCCGAAAGGCATCACCTTGTAGCAGTATACCCCCGGTCCATTGTGAATGCGGTGAGCTTCTTATCTGCCAGATTCATGCAGATCTGGTTGTAGCCGGAGAAAGCATCCATGAAGCTAAGTAGCTCGTGGTCTGCCGAGCTGTCGATGAGCTGATCTATCCGAGAGAGGGAATAGTTGTCTTTCGGGCAGGCCTTATTGAGTTCAGTGAAGTCGACGCACATGCGCCGCTTCCCGGTTGATTTTTTTAACCATGACTACATTCGCCAACCATTCCGAGTAAGGCACGTTCCGAATGAAGCTGGCGGCGAGGAGCCTGTCCATCTCATCCTCGATCGTCGTTTGTTTGACCGGAACGAAACTTTGTTTCTTCTGCATGACGGGTCGGACCGTTGGGTCTGCCCCAAGCTTGTGAGATATTATTTTAGGGTCGATCCCAGGCATCGGCGGGCGCCCAGGCGAACACGTCAGAGTTGTTTTTAAGGAAGTGAACCAGGTCGTCTCGCTGAGTCCCCATCAAAAGCGACCCGATCTAAACGGTCCGTTCGCCGTCCCCTTTCATGAGGGGGACCTCTGTTAGTGGCTCCACCGGGGTCCCTCGGACCTCCTTTTGCTCGTCTCGAATGTCCAGAGAACCCCTGATATCATCCTCGCCCTCAACATCGTTGTTTGGCCGCTCAGACGTAGACGCTGCGGTGAAGCAAACATTTGCCGTTCGTTGGTCTCCGTAGGCCCGATCTATCCCATCTTGGTCGAGCGGGAATTTCATCTCTAGGTGGTAGGTCGATATCTGGGCCCGGAGAGAGTTCAGTATCGGGCGACCGAGGAGGACGTTGTAGGCCGACTGGATTCTCGCGACGATAAATTCCACAGGCACGGTGCACGTACGGCCCGCCTCCCAGATGTTAAATTGGAAGGTGATTATCCCTTCTGTCGGGATGAAGTGGTTAGTGAACCCTGATAGGGCGTGGGCGGTCGGCCTTAGGTCAGACGGGATGGGTCCCATACGCAGGAAGCAGTCATAAAAGAGAATGTCTGCCGAGCTTCCCGGGTCGATCAGTATCCTCTGCATCTTGTAGCGGTGGACCCGAGCTGTGATCACCAACGGGTCGTTGTGAAGCAGGGATATACCGTGGAGATCCTCGTCGGTAAAAACGATTGGCTCGGCCACTTTGGCCTTCTTCCTCGGGTGGTTGCAAGTCCCCTCGATCGGTGAGGGACGCTGAGTCTCGTCGGTCCTCGTCGTACCCCCCGCTGATATGGCCATGATTTGGCCGATTGTCAATTCGCCGGGAGGGGGACGTTGCTCTTGCTCACGGTCGGCTTGCCGCTTGTCCCGCAAGTACGTTGCCAGGTGTCCCGAGCGGATGAGCTACTCGATGTAGTCTCGGAGCTGCTTGCAGTTCTTAGTGGAGTGGCCCTGCGACTTGTGGAAACCGCAGTAGGGGCCTCTGGTGCGCTTCACCGCCTTATTCGAGACTGGGAAGAGTTTGAAGAAGCTCTCGCCCTTAGCCTCCTCCAACAGTACCGTCTGGGATACGTTGAGCGGGGTGTACTCCTGAAACTTCGGGATGTAGGGCTTTGGCCGCTCAATCTTCATTTTCTCCTCCCGGGCCCTTTTCTTCTGATCAGCTTGTTCTGTTCGGAGCATATTGGCGTTCACCTCGGACTCAAGCTGGATCTCATGTTCGGTCCAGGCCTTTATCTCGGCCATGGTCTTAGGTTGCGCTAATGCAAAGGAGCATAGCCACTCCTTATGCCTAAGACTCGACCTAAGTGCCGTAATGACCGTTTCGTCCCGGTGCTCCGGGACCTCAAAAAGGGCGTTGTAGAAGCGGGTGACGTATACTTTGAAGGATTCTTTGTCTCCGCTCTTTATGGTGGAGAGATGGTCGACAGTCCACTTCTGCCGTCTGTTCCCGACGAAATGGCCGAGAAATTGAGTGGCCGGCTCATCGAAGGTAGAGATCGAGCGCGGCGCGAGTCCTTGGAACCAGTCTCGTCCGGAGCGGATAAGAGTGGCGGGGAAAGCGCGGCATTGTGCGGCGTCTAAACAGTCCTGGAAACTCATCCCGGCCGTGAACGCGTCCAAATGGTCCTTCGGGTCGAACTTTCCGTCGAAGAGGGAGACCTTTGGGGGCTTGTTTCGGAAGGAGACGTGGACGGCGAGTAGCTCTTGGGTGAAGGGCTTCGTGAGCGAGTTGGCGACATATTTAGCCCCGTCGCTTGAATGACGACTTTCCCGATGCATGCTTTCGATCTTCTTTTCGAGGGCGTCGAGTCGGGTGTGGTATCCTGATGATTCGGCACATTCTGATTTTTAGCCTCTGCTGCCGGAGAGCTCTGCCTGGCCACGGCCCCGGTTCCGTTCGATGAGGTTCCTCAGGTCCCCTGGCGAGGTCGTCTTCGAGCCGCCGTGGAGAGTCCCGTGCGCGCGACCCCGTCGAGGGAAGGGATGCCGGTCATGCCTGGAGGCAGGCGAGCTGACCGACACCTTCTCAGGAGGGACAGGGGCGCGATGGGACTCGGGGCGAGGCGCTCTGGCGTAAGACCTCGGTGTTAAGCTGTGCGGCGTCCACCGGGTTATTGAATACGTCAGTCCGGGGGATCTATGATTGCCGGAGATAGTGAGGCGGTGATCGGTCGTGCCAATGCGGGCAGAGTCTTCTCTTCTTCTGTAGGGGTCCTGGTCCCGGAGACCTAGGGAGCTTGCCCGGCCGTTTGGACACGGACGAGTGCATCCACGACGGACGCGAGTCGATCTATCCGAGCAGATAGGGCGTGAATGGCGTTCGGGGGAGGAGGGGATTCTCCCTCGTCTCCACTGCGGGGAGGCCGATGGCTGGTGCTTGGATCGTCACGGTGACCACTCGCCATGAGGTCGAGATCGGAAGATGAATTTTCGTTGAGTGGAATTAAGTTCCCACAGACGACGCCAACTGATAGATCTCTGGATCTCCTTCAGATGTTATCTTCCGTTGACCTGCTGTGAGTGCTAATGGATGACTGAGATTGAGTTGGAGGGTTGCCTCCTGGAGCGTGTGGATCTCAATGGGTTTTATGTGGTTGAGGCCGAGCTACTTGTAAAGAAGTTCCGAGGTGGTTGTGCCACCGAGGACCCTTCGACGATCAAGTTAGACGGGGTATTCTGGCAGAGTAACGGCCTATTGGGGTAAAATTCGCTTACCTGAGTCGTCTGAGAGAGGGGTTTATATAGCGGCAGCCATGGGCAGGCGGGCGTGAGATTCACGCCGGCCGTCACGCCCCTGGCGTCACGCCCGCTTGATAGGAGGGATCTCCCATTAATGACGAGACATGCTCGTTAATGGGAGATCATGATGTCGTGGAACGTGGGATCATGGGCGACGGATATCTTGCGCCTGGCGAGATTCGTGGGGCCGTGGCGGAGGCGCCTGTGATCGGTGCTGTGGGTCGGTCGATGAGACCGAGAAAGATGAGCTCGGTGGGAGGCTCGGGAACGAGCGGAAGGCCGAGGCATCTTGGTTCTGTGACAGCTCGGAGGCGAGCTGGGGGTGGTCTGGAAGGCCACCGAAGGTCGGGATCATCTTCGGGTCGGAGGTCCGGGGTGTGCTTCCAACGCAACGTTCTTGATCCTTTCTTGTAAGCTCTGGGACACGTCATCTGTCATGCGTCATGATCCGGGGAGTTACCGATATCGAGCATCATCTTGCCATCCTGCTAAACTGCTTTGATTTAGCATGTCCAAAATTATATATTATAGTCTCATTGAGGTTGACAACTTGACATGGTATCATCTGATGTAATTTCTTGTCTAAACTTATCCTAATATATGTAACAGGTTACCTGCCTCTCCTTTTCCTTTCAAATTGTTAGAAATCCCTATACTAAAACAAGGAACAGTTTTTTAAAGCTGAGCACTGAAGTTGTTAGTGCCTACTATTTGATAACTAAGGATGAGCAAGGGTCATCCAAGCCTTTTGTGTTACCTTATAGGTAGCCATCGTACCATCCAGAGTAACATCCTTGGTCCTTCTAAAGATAAACTCTGGGTCGAATTGATGATAGAATTGTGAGCTCACGATGGTACAATCTTGAGAAGCAAGTTAAAGGTGATTCAGAGGAATCAAAGGAGGAAAAATTCTCGAGCAGGATCCATCTTCGAACGTGCCTCAATGGAGGCTACCATGTTCTTGATGAGTCCACCCACTATAGCACCGATCTTCATCCATCGGCGAAGCAGCTGTGGAAGCCTGCGATTGGATTGCTCAAGGTTGGTATTCTTAATGCTTCGGGTCTCCATCTCACGAGATGGAAGGGGAACTTGCGATACATACTGTGTTGCGAAATATGGCCAAAAATGGGTGCGTACTCGAACCATCATCGACAGTCTTAGTCCAAAGTATAATGAACAGTACACATGGGAAGTTTATGATCCAGCCACCGTCCTCATTGTATGTATGTTTGAAAACTGTGAGATTGCTGAAAAGGGTTCTGGTGCAAACAAAGACGCAAAGATTGGGAAGATCCGGATCCGTCTCTCTACACTCGAGACCGGACGAATCTATACCCACTCATACCCGCTGATAGTTCTACAGAGCTCAGGCCTAAAGAAGATGGGTGAGCTCCATTTGGCCATCAGATTTTCGTCCGTGTCTCTCACCAACATGATGTTTATCAACTTGCGGCCCTTGCTCCCCAAAATGCACTATATCCGGCCTCTATCAATGTTCCAGCTCGACATGCTCCGCTACCATGCAGTACAAATCGTAGCATCTAGGCTTAACCGGATGGAGCCACCTCTTAAAAAGAAAGTAATCGAGTATGTTTCGGATGTAGATTCACATTTGTCACGTCCCGCTTCCCAAAATATGGAATACGGAGAGCAACGAAGGTCAGCCGTGCTACTTACGGTAAGGAAACATCCTTCCATAGTCACACAAGGCTGTCTAGCTTAACCTGTCAAAATAAAATCCAATACCAAAAGGGATAATACTGATAATCATGCTGCAACGAAACCACAAGGAATACTAAAAAATGGGTCCACTAGATAATTGATGCAAATAAATACCCAATACAATAGGTTCGAAAGAAAACAAAATCTGGAAAGATACAAAAGTCCTAATGTCCCACAAAAGCGCACATGCTAAATACTAACGGAAAGGAAATAAACCTACGGGTTACTGATCTTCGGCATAATCCTGATAGTCGCTGCAATCCTGCTCGGCCTGAAAATTTGTCACTAAACTTGAGATGGCAAATCTCAGGGATGAGTATTCATGTGTGTGTATGGTATGATAACATGAATATATAAATGTAGTGAAACCCCTGTGCGCAAGTAGAAATAGATGTTACATACATGCATGCATGTATATATATATGCATTAAAACTATGAAACATGCATGTAATCAGGTCATGTCACATCCTACTGGTCACCAAAAGGTAAACCATCCTATCGTGAGTTAGAGTGTGTGCATCAACCTCTACAGGAGTATTCCAAACCCAAGAGTAGTGCCCTAGGGGCTAAAAAACACGGGCCCAACTATGGTATGAACAAGCGACCGATATAGCCCGGTACGAGCTGTAATAACATGCGACCGATATAGCCCCGTACGAGCTGTAATAACATACGACCGATATAGCCCCGTACGAGCTGTAATAACATGCAACCGATATAACCCGGTACGAGCTGCCGGCATGAGACTTCTGAGATCCTGTTGTACGAACGCACACTCAAACTATCCCAACACCCGCGTATTTATAGTTACTATGGTAATGACTAGAGCACTAATTAAAAATACTGAAAAGACTGGAACTTGTGATATGGTAATTGTATAGAAATGAAACTGGTAAATAATAGTGTGTCATGTCATGTAGTTCAGCATCCTAATCAGCGATCTCGTTCATAAAGGCTAAAGTATTGAATAGTCATAACTTGTCAAATGTAATTGTTATCCGGTAATAGTAACTACATGAAGTCGATGTACAAGCTGGTATGAGTCACAATTGTTATCTTTACCGTTAACCTTAATATGGATATAATAATCACAATCTGGCTAGAAATATATAAATATGAGATAGGTTAACAACTTTCGAACTTTATTTGTAGTTAAAATAAACATCATTTTAAAACCACACTTGCTAATTTTTCTTACTTGCTACATAAAAGTTTGCTTATATATATTTTTGTATGATATAACGAAAAATAGGTAGTAACACATTTCTCTTTTATTCTAACATGGCAGGAAAAATATATATATACATATACACATGAAAGAATGCCAATGTACATCGACCAAAAGTAAAGCAAGAATACTTGGTTGATGGGATCTTACGACGGGATGCCTGTGCTACGTCCAAGGTCGGCTAAACGTCGCGATACACACACGCGCGTACAGAACAGGACCAAGCTATGCAAAAATGTGACCACACTGGATGAGGACGTCTACTGGATTGCCCGGATCACCGGGAAACACGAGATCAAGAAAGAGAAAGAGAAGAAGAAGAAGCTTGCTCTGGGGTTTGGTGCTCTGGGACAGAAACGAGGCGAGGGAAACGTCGACTATGGGTCCGCGACATGAGGGTCGACGGCAAGGCAGTGGGCTGCGGGTTCTTAATGTTGGGTGATCGGGTCATGTGTGCTCGGGATCTGGGAGTAGGAGAGAGGAGAGAGGGAGAAGGTGGTGGCGAGAACGAGGTGAGGCCGACGGGGATGATCGGCGACGAGGCGGGGTGTGCAGGCGAGTTGCAGGGTCGGGTTTGGTCGCAGCGAGGTCGGGGTTCGTTGCAGTCGAGGAAGGAGGGAAAGAGAAGATGGAGGAAGGTGTCGAAGACGAGGCAACGTCGGCGACGGCGACGAGGTGCAGGCGAGGTCGGGATCTTGAGTTGTTGGGTTCGGCAGGGTTCGTCGTCGGGAAAGGAGAGGAGTCGTGGGGAGGGGAGAAGTGGTCGAGGAGATGAGTTGAGGTGAGGTGAGGTGAGACGAGGAGGCGAAGTCGAGGGTTGAGGCGGCGACAGCGAGGCGAGGTCGGCGACGAGGGGGACAGAGGCGAGGTCAGGTCGTGCGGTGATGGGTTGCTGCGGGGATGTGGGTTGCTGCGGGGATGTGGGTTGCAGGGGAGAGGCGTCGTGGGGAGAAGAGAGAGGTGAGGCGAGGAGGAGAGGAGGAGAAGGTCGAGGGTGGAGGCGGCGAAGGCGAGGCGCGGGCGTGGGTAGGGTTAGGGTTTCGTGGAGGCGAAGGCGGCGGGAAAAAGAACGAAGACGAGAGAGAGCGAGAACGTGGGTGTGTTTATATAAGGGTTTTTAAAATATAAAGAAAAATAAAAGAATATATATATAAGGAAAGAGAAAGAGGGATGGGTTGAGTTAGGATTTGAATATATAAAAATATTTGGAAATATATTTTTGTTAGAAACTTATGTATAAAACAGTTTAGTATATAAGGATTATAATATTAATAAATTTGAGTTTTCTGTCTAATACAAAAATACTCCAAAATATGCCCGGGTTGCGTCTAAAATTATGGTTTGAAAATACAGATAATATATGTGTCAACCAAAACCAAAAAATCGATGTCCGGTTAAAGAAAAATGCATACCCCAAAGAACGGATACACGTGGCGTGCACGTAGCGATCCAAATGAGTCTGTTTCACTAAACGGGGCGTGAACACGATGCACGGATACTACCACAGGGTCAGGGGTATGATGCAGGCCATGCTAGATATTTTTAAAATATATTATTTGATTATAATTATATTATTAAAAAAATGCAAATACCAGATATAATACAAGTAAACGGACCATATGTAAGCACGGATCCTCAAAACCAGCAGGGATAACACGTAATCAAGAACCAAGACGGGTTCAAGCAGCGGGTCGGATCGGATACCAAGCACAGAATACTAAAACACTATCCACACCCAAAAACGAATAAAATCAAGAATTGGCCATGATATAAATAAGATAATCAAATCGAGCCTGGTATAACCGAACTAGGGTGTTACAACATCTTTGGAGCATGCGACCGAGCAAGGCCAACTTTTCTCGCCTTTTGTCAGTCTTCTCATGTTTCTGCACGGTTGGAAAGTGGTTTGGAGATGTGTGCTACTGGAAGAATCCGGTGGCTACAGTGTTGGTTCATGTGCTATTTGTTATGCTTCTCTGTTTCCCAGAGCCTATACTTCCGACAATTTTCCTGTATATCTTCCTGATCGGGCTTTGGAACTATCGATGGAGGCCTCGGCATCCTCCACACATGAACACTAGGCTTTCTCATGCTGATGCAGCTCATCCAGATGAGCTTGATGAGGAGTTTGACTCATTTCCAACGAGTCGGTCTCATGAGATAGTTAAGATGAGATACGATAGGTTGAGGAGCGTTTCAGGGAGGATACAGACGGTGATTGGGGATTTAGCGACGCAAGGGGAGAGGGCACAGGCACTGCTAAGCTGGCGGGATCCCAGGGCTACGAGTATCTTTCTTATGTTCTGTGTTGTAACGGCATTGGTTTTGTACGTGACGCCATTTCAAGTTGTGGCTGCTATCACGGGGTTTTATTTGATGAGGCATCCGAGGTTTCGGAACAGGTTGCAATCTGGACTGGTAAACTTCTTCAGGAGGTTGCCTGCAAGGACTGATAGTCTGCTGTGAATATGATTACAGTTTCATATTAGTATGCAGTATTTTACTTCATGTTTGTTCTGTTTTAGTTGTTGTGGATGTTTAAGTTCTGGTTTTAGTGTATGCAATGTTCTGTATTTCTCATGAATAAACTAATAGATATAGTTTGAGTTTTAGAATGGTTTACACCCAAACGCGGGGGGGGGGGGGGGGTGCAGGTATTGTTTTGTTATTTCTACTTAATTTTTTTAGTTGCAGGTTCCTTAGCTAAACTGGCAAACATTTTTGGTGAGTACTGTTTCTTAAACAAGTGTAAGCCAATGGACAAAAGTACCTTAAATTTCCTTATGGAAACATTAGTGTGTACCAACTGTTTCCTGTAAATATACCTGGCAGCTCATTCATTATAATTTTCTGTTACTGTTTCTTTTGAATTCTGTTGATCAAATTATTTTTGTTTTGTGGAGGTGGATATATAAATAGAGCCTGATTGCTGAAATAGTATTAGTAAATTATCCTTTATGATGCATTTCCTTAAAGGAAATATGTACATTTTGGTCAGTGATGGAACAAACTTTTTCTTGAGAAATTGTGATGGAATGCTTGTTTTTATCAATTGGAAGCCAGCAGAATCATCTTCTACCAATTAGTACTTTGTTTTGATTCTTAATTTCATCTGCTTTAATTGGCAGTGTTTGGTCATCTACTTTACCTACTTGAAGACTTTGGGGAGACCTTTCTATCCTCAATATTTTGAAGGCGAAAGAGACAAGATCTTTATCCAGTATGCTGGTTTTCCTTCCAATTACCAGTTTATTTAATTTTAATCCTAGATGATAATCTAGCTTTTGCGATGTAGAATCTCTATATCGACACTGAACTGTCCATACATGTTACTTGCTGAATGCTGCACAATTGAAAATCGATAGATTTCATACTATCACACCCTGTAAGACAACTCACACATTTAGTTGAAGCAATTATCAACAGATTCAAAGTTCTTTGTCACAATTGGATAATTAATGGTATCTGAATAATGTGTCGTAGTTCATTCTCAGAATGCTATAATATATCTTATTGACACAATTTATTTGTTACAATTGCAGGCACAATGTAATATGGAGGGAAGATACAGTCCACATGCATGCATCCACAGATAATTTTACCATTGTTCATTCTAGCAATGTTGCTTAAGGACCAAACTTCTCGAAACCTATTGGCTCTCCCCAAGAGAATAACGTATAATTGTCATTTTTGTGCTAAATTAGTCTCTCCATGCATCTTTAGAGAAACATGTAAGCGTTGATTCATTTTAGCAATGTTAAGATGCAATGTAATACGGAGAGATGTACATTCGACATGCACACATTCATACAAAATTATTACTACGTTCATTCTACCCATGTAACTTAAGAAGAAAACTTCTGAGCAATTAAATCTCTCATCAAAAGAACCTTGCATGTGTTCATTCTAGCAATGTTTCTTAAGGAACAAACTTCTCGGCATTTATTTGCTCTTGCCTAGAGAATATCGAGTCTTACCATTTTTATGCTTAATTACTCTCCCCATGCGTCCATAGAAAACATTCAAACATTTAATTCATTCTTTCAATGATAAGAAGCAATATAATACAGAGAAAAAAGGTATGCTGGTTTCTGCTTTGATAAGGTATGCAGGTTTCTGCTTCTGAGAGGAAGCAAAATATATTGAAGGTGACAGACAAAACTTTGACAAGGTATGCTGGTTTCTGCTTCTAACTAGATGCTTTTATTTTTAATTTAATCTAGCAAATGGAATTATAATGTGTAAAATGATCCCTCTAAATTGACAAAGACAAGTTTTTTTGCTCAAGCCTAAACGTTGAATGGTTGAAAATCAAGGAAAGAACAGTGTCTGAAATAATGAGATATGAAGCGAACAAATACATAGGCTAGTGCAATGATCAGTGATTTAATTTGTAAAATTTAATTCTCAGAATGTTAAAATTTAGCTGAACGACACATTCAGCTTGTTGGACACAATTGCAAGAGAACTTTAATTTGGAGGGAACATGTATAGTCTACATGCATGCATTCTCATTGAAACATTTCTGAGTTCGTTCTACCTATATAACTTACGGAGCAAACTTCTAGGCAATTATATGCTCTCTGAGAGAATATTGAATCTGCCATTTTTTTTAGTGACATAGTCTCCTCATATCTTTAATTTTTGAAG
This sequence comes from Agapanthus africanus, assembly GCA_030015575.1. Classification (NCBI taxonomy): domain Eukaryota; kingdom Viridiplantae; phylum Streptophyta; class Magnoliopsida; order Asparagales; family Amaryllidaceae; genus Agapanthus; species Agapanthus africanus. The sequence goes on from JASDDO010000001.1 coordinate 25,345,808, forward strand.
GTATCGACATTTCAGTTATTTGTAATTAGCATCCTTTGTAATGAAATAGGGAGGGAAGATGCACAGTTGACATGCACACATATATAGATAAACATAGATACTACTGTGCACGCATATTCATGATTCCTGGAATATTGATTAAAGTAATACTAAAATTGCATTCATCTGAAATGAGACTCAAAGCTATCATTCTCAGGTTCTACTAAACTTAAATTGATATGCCAAGATTCATTTATGGTCTCAATATTTTAAGGTGTCTTTTTCTTTATAATCTTATGATTGAAGAGTACTTGCTAAAAGTAGGCTCTAACAATCATAAAACTAAAGCTATTTACTTATGGCGGATCCAAGGATCTAACCATTGCTACATGATGGTCTTTCTTAATCAGCAATAGAACATCCAAATATGTATTACTCATCTCTTTTTTTGATGAAAAATTATTTATTAAAAAATAACTCATTTCTACCTGTCGTTATGTTTCTAGAAATTTTCAATTTTAATTCTAGTACTAGTACATATAAAATGTTGATTGACCCAAATGCTTGTGACTATGTAATTTTGCTTTCAACGATTTTTTTTTTGTTTCAAGAGTTGAGAAAATATATGCTTAATTAAATCTCTAAATTCTAGTACAGCTACTAATGTTATTTATTTTTATTTAATTCATCTGGTGCAAAACTAACTTAGTTATTTTGTTTGTTCTCTTTTCAAGAGTTTTCACAATGAAAGGAGCTCAAAGCAAAGGTTCTAAGAAAAATCAGACCGCTGCGGTTCGCAAACATTCTCCATTCATTCCAGTTACAAAATTGATATACGCATTGTCCAAGTTATTACCATCAGCAAAAATAAGCTTCCTCCAGAGTATGAACAAAGACTTCCTGGTAAGGTTTTTTTTTCTTTTTCCATTTATTATTTTACGATTAGTAACTGGAAGTAGCTCTCTGTTTAATAAGATTTTCTATATTTTGTTTAGGAACGAAAAATTCCTCATGAAGATTTGGCCGGTCGCTTCAAGAGGCTGGTAGGGCGCAGATTGCTATTTGCTGCTATTGCAATTTATACCAAGAAGGTACTGTATTTCGCATTGTCTTTCAGATATACCCTTCAGTCAAGGGACAATTTAGATATCATTAATTAAACAGTAAGCCGAGTAAGTACTGGAGAGGATTCGGCCCTTTTAGATTTACCTTTATATGTTCCTGAAGGGGCTTTAGAACTATTATTGGAGGCTTTGCATTGTTTTATATAATATAAAAGCTGTACCGGAGCTGGAATCCGACTTTTTTTGGAGGGACATGCCTGGAAAACAATGTTGATAAAAACAACAAATTGAGATTTTTTTCAACAAAAACTAGAATTTATACAAACACCGGTTCAACTATCTACCCGGTCACTATATGAATAGCCTTGATGATTAAGATCGATCAGTGTAAGGATTCCATTATCCTAAAAAGATCTAATTAAAGAAAAGAAAACATCTCTCTAACTCTCATCGCTTTTCCTCATCTCTCGTCTATTGTAAACCAGTTAGATTTGTTACAATTTAATCATGTTTAGAAAAATTACTTAGGAGATAAACATTTGGAAATAACCTCGTGTAATATAATTGTTAGTTATTGCCGTTGTTGATTGCACGGACTTGAGCTACCGTTAAGGTTCTCCGACAAAATTGCCTCCCAAAATAAACACAGTGCAAAACTCAACCGGAAACCACATCAAAGCAAGAGAGAAGAATAGTTTTGGAAATGATCTTTCAGGTAGTTTGTGTACTTTTTTAAGTTTCGAAAACATTTCAACGTAACTTTTCAATACCATACCGCACACCACCTAGCACAAAAGGATGGATATGTCCAATATATTTTCCTAGAATGAGAATCACATTATCAATCATCTTTAAGAGAGCATGAGCTTCTTTTTCTTCTTTTTATTTTTATTAAAAAAAACTATCTTTTCTGTTTGCTAATTATTCATCAAAGATCTCTCATGTGAATGGATTTTCGGCAACGCTCATCCTCTAACTTTCCGCCATGTGTCGTGTCATCCACCCTCCATGTGGAGTACCCTGTGCCCAAGGAATGCATCGGCTCTTGCGCTATGGCATGTTTGTTTACACAGAAGTAACATGGAAGTACCCGAAGTAAGACTACTTCAAGTACTTCGCTTGTTTGCTTGCACAGAAGTAGAGCCAGGAAGTTACTTTAAGATGGTGATGTGGATTATGCGGTATGGTTACTTCCAAAATTATCTTCCCATCATTTTGAATGGGAAGTAACAATGGAGCACAAGGTACAAGAAAAATAAATAATTATTTAATGCTTTTCTTTATTACTTTCAATAAATAATAATTTATTACTATTAAAAAAATAACTTTTTTTTTGTTTTGCTCATGAAAAAAAAATAGAAAGTTAGTTTCATTTTTTTAATTCCATTTCCAAAAAATATACAAACAAACACTAGAAGTGAGATTTAAGTTTACTTCTATAACATGTATTTTGGAAGTTACTTCAAGATTTCTTCCGGCACTTTCGTTGCTTCCGGACAACCAAATGAGCCTCTAGTGGGCCCATCTTATATTCCCTTCTCATTTGCTTCTTGATGCCACATCATCAAACAGTGTTTTGACTGATACAGCCGATAAACATACAAGTTTTTTTAAGGGAAAAAACCGAGGGATTCTTACGGATCATTCTAAAAAATATTACATAATATTTTGTAAAATATTTAGTTGAGGATATGCCTCGGTAACGGAACTCTGATAAAAAGGATCTGCCATTTCTATAAAGTCATTTAAACATATGAAACACTTAAATGTGAATGTTCAAATTTAGTCTCCACACACATGCACACTCCATGTCCACAGTGTTTATCCATATCCTAAATTTTGTGCGGTTAATTCTTTCTGTTTCCATGAACTATATCCATGCATTTAGTTGTGGAATGGCCCTTAAAACAGTTGAATGGAAAAAGAAAAAAAACAAAGACAAAATAACAAAATTCATATAGATATGCTGGACCTGTCTCCTGGGTGTCACTTATAGTGTGTGCCACTTGTAACAGTAATATTTTTTTTTGGGTTTTGGTATGCTTATTCCCTTGCAACGTTCTCTCTTCTTTCTTTTTCTATTTTACTTCATGCATTGTAGCCTTGAAGGCTTGGAGATTCTGGCTTTTCCCTGCAACCAGTTTGGATCTCAAGAGCCTGGAACTAATGAGGAGATAGTAGAATTTGCTTGCACACGCTTTAAGGCTGAATTTCCCATCTTTGACAAGGTAATTATGCCAAATGTTATTATCTGCAAAATATATTGATTGTACTTGCACAGATGAAATCAATCCTATAAATGCACGAAAAATTACTTGCTCTGCATGTATTTTACCAATAACCTTTTCATATCTGGCGCCAGGTAAATAAATTCTATTGATGAGATCTACATGCAATATGTAAATACAACTGGTAGAACCGTCAAAAAGAAAATTTCAACGGAGTATCATTTACTAGATCATTAAATACCAATTAATACCACACCATCTTCATCTTTGTCTAAAAGAAAATCATTGTCTTAACCAATTTTAATCTCTTACACGAACAAATCTGAAATATATAGCCGGACATAGTTGCTAGGGGCCGGCCTTGCTCGTCTAATTTCTGCTCTCGCAACACTAAGATTGTCCCATTTGAAGTGGAATTTTAGCCTGCAATGCAAGTTTTTTTTTTAATTCCCAATTCAGCGAAAGTTGCTCATCTATGTGATGTAGGTTGACGTGAATGGGAAAAATGCTGCACCTATCTACAAGTTCTTGAAGTCGAGCAAAAGCGGTATTTTTGGAGATGGCATCAAGTGGAACTTCTCAAAGTTCTTGGTTGACAAGGATGGGTGCGTCGTTGAGCGCTATGCACCAATGACCTCACCCTTGAGCATCGAGGTAATAACCCAAACATCACTTGATCTTTAAGTTTATCATCCAAACAGTTTGTGGATTGACCTGAATGATTCACCCGATTCATGTGTGTGTTTCAATTTGCAGAAGGATATCAAGAAGTTATTGGGAGTCTCTTAAACTGTTATAAAGTTTGGAGTTGGATCTTAAATAATAAATAAATACTGGAGTTGGGTATTCTCTCTCTTTCTATGATCTGTAGTATTACATGTGTATAAGAGATGTTGAAGCTAGTATAGTTCAAAAGGCCTACTACTGTTGGGTTGGTTGTGATAGAATGCTGTGCTCTTCTTATTGCCGGGAATACTATTTTTTGTATATCATGTACCTATCATGAAGTTTCGGTTAAGAAAATTATATGTTATTGTGCACGATCGGAGATGTTTCATTTAGTGGCTTCTACTCGAAGAACAAATAATAGAAAGCGGTGGTGGTTGTGATGATATTGATGAAGAGGTTTCTGTGGTATTGAAGAGAATGTGTGATTAGGACTTTAGGAGTTAGATGAGGCTTTTTTACCCTGTCAGGAGATTAGTTTTGATATTTTGATGTTTTGTGGAACTATTATGAAGTTCCTATAAGAAATTAAAATATATTCTTAATCTATACGGAATAAGAAATTAAAATATATTCTTAATCTATACGGCATGATTAACGACTTGATAATTTCATGCGCATGCCATACAAGAGTCTTGAGAAACTTATCTTGAATCATGATTTGAAAAATATGAATAAACCAATTCCATTGTTCTTTCTTGTCTTAGAGTTTTCTTGATGGATAGAAAAACCAACTTAATTCACAACTTTTATAATGTGTATGCAAGAACTCTTTTATATAATCCTTCCATTAAGGTGTTATGGAAACTACCACAGGAGTTATAGAAACAACCAGGTGATTTTAGAGCACCCATTTTATTTTATGCCCAAAACTTTATATAATAGTTTATAGAGTAATCAAGGTGTTATATTTAACATTCTAACAGCTCCGGTTAAGAAAAGGTTTTTTTTTTGAAATAGGGCGGTTAAATATTTAAATTATTAAAATAGTAGGGTTTGCTTTTAAATTGTAAGAATAGGACGGTTTGGGACGGCCCCACCCCCTTCCAAATAGGGAGGGCGGGTTCCTAGAACCCGCCCCCCCTTAAATAGGAAGAGAGCGGGTTCTGAGAACCCGCCTAATTTTCTTTAAAAAAAAAATTAAATTATCTTATTTAATTAAATATTAAATAATTGAATAAAATTTTTATATTATTAATCGTTGTTTACATATGAATCTGGTATACACTCTAATAACAAGATGAATCTGTCAAATTTACAATACAAAAAAATGAATCGTTACATTTTACAAACAGATGGGATTTTTTTGTATTGAAAATTTGACGGATTCATTTTGTTATTAGAGTGTATACCAAATTCATATGTAAACAACGATTAATAATATAAAAAATTTATTCAATTATTTAATATTTAATTAAATTCGATAATTTAATTTAAAAAAAAATTTAAAGAAAATTGGACGGGTTCTCAGAACCCGCCCTCTTCCTATTTAAGGGGAGGGCGGGTTCTAGGAACCCGCCATCTCCTATAATGGGTAGAGGGCGGGTTCTCAGAACCCGTCCTCTGTTTGGAGGGGGGTGGGGCCGTCCCAAACCGTCCTATTCTTACAATTTAAAAACAAACCCCACTATTTTAATAATTTAAATATTTAACTGTCCTATTTCAAAAAAAAAAAAACCTTTAGAAAATAATGTGTTTTCATGTATGATCCGAAATATTTCGTTTGCCATATCCAATAGTCAATTCGGTGGTTATCGGTGATGACACCGACAACTGTTATGTGGTAATGGTTTGGATTTTATAATTGGAGATGGTGGAGAAGTCTTGGGATCAGGGTCAGGTTAAGCCTTTCTTGTCAGGAGGGGATTAATTTTGAGATCTTCCAGTGGATTCGAACTTCTACTTGCCGATCTTGCGGCGAATTAGCAAGATCTTGCGGATCTTCAACAAACCAGCGGCAAGGAAAAATTCTCTCGCGTTCATCCTCGCAAGATGCAGCTTGAGGATCTGATGGAGGTCCTTTTCAGGCCTCCTTCAGATGTTGTCTTTCGTCGATCTCTCGGTGGATTTTGGGCGTGATCTCCTGTTGCGTGTGTATCTCAATGGGTTTGAGGAGATAGGTGATTTGAGGAATTTAGCGCCGAGTACCTGCAAAGAAGTCCTGGGGTGGTTTGGTACCATCGAGGACCCTCCGACAATCAAGTTAGTGCTGGATCCGAGTAGAGTAACGGCTAAGTAGAATAAAAAATGGCTTACTTGACCCCTCTGTGAAGGGGGTTTATATAGCGGTGGTCGCACGCAACAGCAGGCGCGAGAATCTCGCCGGCAGTTACGCTCCCGACGTCACGCCCGCGTAGAGAGCGGATCGCCCATTAATGGGGATCGTGGAGGCGTGGAACGTAGGATGTTGCTGGCGGAGAATCCGCGCATGGTGAAATTCGCGGAGCGGCGGTTACGCCTATGAGTGGTGGAGTTGGTCGGAGGACCGAGGAAGACGGCCTCGGCTGGGAGCTCGGTGTCAGCGAGGAGTCTTGGTCTTGTAGCAGCTCAGGGCGAGCTATGGGCCGAGGAGGCCAATTTGCAGGGGGCCTTGAGGAGGGCCAGCTTGTGCTTGCAGGTCGGGTACAGGGTTGGCTTGGCCGGCCCCTATGGGCTCTTCCTTCTGAGTTCTAGGACACGTCATTTGCCACGCGTCTTGATCTTGGAGATCGCCAATATTGAGCATCATCATTAGCCCCCTACTTTTGTCCCGACCAGCTAGCGGGTCGGGTCAGGAGTGGACTGCCGGGCCTCCCGAGGTGAGCTCCTTCCTAAGGTTTCGTCGGGACGTATCCCCGGGCTGTCGGTTGTCTTTTCTGCTAGAGAATCAGGGCGAGATCTCTGCATTTAAGGAAGGTGCGCCGGTTTGTGCATTCTTCCACTGAAGCGACGGTCCACGTGTCAGGCGTCGATTGGCCGACGCGACGTATGCAGACCTGCGACGCATGGAAGGGTGCGGTCCAGTGTGGGAACGACAAGTGGAGTGATCGGAGCCGTCGGACACGAGGAAGCGTTTTGGCGCGAGAGTGAAGGGCGCCGTTGGATAAAGCCGCTCGCGGTGATAAATAGTGGTGGGGCCCGTTCCAGGGCTCATATTCATTCAAATTCTCTTTCTTCTAAGTCTTGGCTACTCGGCGCTCTTATTCTTTTGGATACATGGTTCGTTCCCACTCTTTGGGTCGCTCGTTCCAGTGGGAGGCCAGCGGCGCGGCCGTGCCTCTGGCTGGTTCATGTCCTGCGTCGGATGTTCTGCCGGTGATAGGGCCATCCGCTCCGTTGACGGCCCCTGGTGATTGTTCCGGCAGCAGTCAGAGACGTCCACGGTCACCCGAGCCCAAGACGGGAGACGGAGGGGAGGGCGAGGACGGGGTCCCCCTCAAGAAGAAGAGGACAATTTCTCGTGCGCCGCCGTCGATGGTTCCTGAGAAGATTCCTGTGCAGGAGGGCGATGCCGTCTTTATGGTTTCGTCTGGGCTTTCCGTCGCCGCCGGCCTGCTCGTCGGGATGGAAGAGTCAGCCGGGGGAAAGCTTATGTGTGGGACCTTGAGGGCCTAAATGGAGGCCATAGTCTAAGGGACGGTCCAGGTACGAACTCCTCAACGCGTTGTTTTTTGCATCCCTTTCCTTGGTTTGAGCGCCCACTAGTTTCTCATCCGCTTCCTGTCAGGTCCTTCAATATTGCGCCATTGCTACTCGTATGGAGGCCAAGGGGGCGTTCCACGCACCGAGGCCAGTAGAAGTGTTTTCCTCGGAGATTGAGGTTCTGCGGCGTGACCTGCGCCAGGAGAGGGCGAGGGCCGACGTCCTGGCTGCCCGCACGGAGGCTGCGGAGCTCGCCATTTCAGCGAATCGGGGTGTCCAACGTCGCCTGAGTGCGTCCCACCGGGTTGCCGAGAGGAAGCTGGCGGACCTGGCCGATCGCTTCGCGGCCATGGAGAAGGAGAGAGATGCCAGCAGGGGGATGCCGAGGCGGCGCTTCTGGCGGCCCAGACCGCCGAGGCTCTGTAACAACCTTAATTTTCCTATACACTTTTCTATACAATTTTTTTTATTTTTAAAAGAGTATTTAAACCTGAGCACAATATATATATAAGTAACTATTTTTGTTTTTAAATAACTCCATTTTTAGTGTACATAAAATTGTTTTAAAATTTAAAGTAATACTTGGGGTATTTAGTGTTGCTGTTATCACTTTAAGTATTAATTTTCCCACAATAATTACAAGAAGGAGCTTGTAGCTCATTGGTAATATCTTGCACTGCTGAACCAAGCCACCAGAGTTCAAATTCCATGCCCCACATTATTTTTAAATTATTTTTCTTTTAAAATTCTTGAAAGCCCAACAGTCCACAGGCCATAACTCCCAAAAGTTGAACTGAACCCTAAAAAGTGAATATACCAGAGCCTACGTCAGAAGAATCCCCATCCAACGGTACCCCGACTCGGGCCGGCGCCGCCGGCCGGACTCGGCCGGACGGCCGAGTCGCCAACACGAAACTTGTGGCTTTTCACATTCTATAACCCCTTGTATACTCCATTTTAATGGATCGGTTCCCGAATGTTAAATACACCCTATTTAATACAAATTTTAATGTTTTTTTCTTTAATTTTTACAATTTTTTTAAAAATAAAAACCTTTCACCTACCCTACCCTACCCTACCCTATAAATAGACCCCCTACTCCCTACCCTCTCATCTCAAAACACTAGGTTTACTCTCTCAAAATTTTTACAAGAAGGGTGTACTTTGAAATCGAGTTCACGGCGAAGCGCTGACGGAATTCCGGCGACGTTTTTGAAACAACCGGCGACGAAACAACGCCTCGGCCACTCACCTAGTTCCCCTATACTCTTTAGTATAGATCGAAACCCGTAAATCCCATTCTTTCCTTCTTTCTATTTCTCAAAAATACGAAATTACGAAACCCGACGGAAATCGGAACAAACCGATTTCCGATTCGGTTTTCTATAAAATCTCACTTGTCACCAATTCCATAATATTTAAACTTATTCATGTTGACTATTAATCATATAACAACTAATTTGGACAAAGTTTCTCACATGAAATGATAGCTTTTACAATATCGTATTCTTTTTCACTTTAATAGCATAATGTTTATTTTTTTTCTTCTAATCAATTCAGTCATGTCTAAACATCCTTATCATGATTATTAAATTTGTAAAAATCAATTTGAATAAGTTTTCACACATGAAATGATAACCTTTTCAATTTACCGTATTTTTTCACCTTAATACCATCATGTTTCAATTTCACATTTAACCCTTTGACATTGCTATACCTTAAAATAGATCACGAGGTAATGAACTACCTCCACACCCACACATATGAAACCATAATACGCTATCTTGAAAACTCCCAATACGATAAAACAAGATTTTACATTAAAATACCATTTCCTTAATAAAACCTTTTATAAAAGTTTAGGTTTGATACATTTGTTAAACAATATTTCTTACTAGGAAAATACGATAAGTTGTGGACATCGATCATTTATCTAAACCTAACTTTGCGGTGTCTAGGCAAGTGTGTCTAAGGTAAGTGGTTACTTAATTAGGGCCACTACTTGTAGTGAAGAGCCTCCCACTTACCTGACACTTATCTGGCCGCAATTGACGGTGAAGAGGCGATTAACGACTTGTCGTTTAGACCTTTTAGGAATAGGTTAGTTGGCTTAGGAAACCCTAGAATCTAAAATACGGAAAATTACACTTTTCAAATAAATACCTTTTACTTTATAAAACCGTTTTCTAAAGGATTAGTATTTTACAATCTTTGCAAAGCGCCGCTACAACCCACCTTTGGGGAACCCTTTGGGGAACCCGTTAGGGACAGTACGGTTTATCGTGCACCCTCGGGCTAGTAGTGCGAGATTCAGACCTCCGCAAGAAGCATTCAGTCTCGAAAGGTTTAAAATACGACATCTTAAGAAAATGAGATTTTTAGGATATAAAATATTTATTAAAAATTATTTTTGTATAAACATATGTATATTTATCATTTAAATATCTATTTTACTATAATATAAATTTTCCACTATTTCCTAAAAATCACAATAATAAATTTTACACTAAAATACCATGAGCTTCAAATAATCAATATTACAGATAAATACCTAAAACTAGGATATTTTCACTAGAAATATCACAACATAAAATCCACCCTCATTACAACTCTAAAGATGAACAATAAATACTTGAGGTGTATTTTGAAAAGTATATAAAAGTATTTTTACATAAAACCCCCCTCAAGTTTATAAATTACCCTAAAGACCCTAGCAATTATAAAACTTCAATTCACATTTCTGATTGTCTGACTCGGGTTTGAGTCTGATTAATCTGAGTTGAATATGATTCAAGTCAATCTATAATCTACAAGATTCTAAGCCAATATGAACACATGAATCCATGAATACAATTATGAATTTACACAACTTGACTGAACCGAACCATGGATATATATTCCTTTTACATGATTCACAGTATTCCATTTACATGACTCTACGGTTATAACCGTTTCCTGATATCATGGTTTCGGTCGGTCAGTCAATCAATCATACAACCAACATAATTTACAAGATAACAATACAAACAAGATATCGCGGGTTTTAAGGGGTAGATTGGTACGGAAGGTGTTAAAGGTGACACGAGACGATAAGATTAAGACACCTAACATGAATCCAATTGCCGTTGTTCCGGGTTGTATAACGGAGTCTTATACTTCCATTTGCCCTGGTCTCTAGCATACTGAGACCCCTCTCGTATACACAGGCATCTTTCTGTACCAAGCTACAAACAACAACGTTAACCCAACATTACAACAATATAACAATATAATACAACTATAAAAGCAACTCTCTCTCTCTCTCTTACTCTCTGTCTATTCTATTCTTCCCTTATCTTTGGGACTTACCGAGCGACCTGTTCGCTGACGACATTCTGTTTCTTTCTTCTTTGAATGTCGTCAGGTGGTTTGACCCGACAGAAGTTGAGCCATCGCAAGAAGACTTGGAGCAGTTTACTGAAGACCCTGCACTGTAGTTTCATTGTACACTTTTCCTTTTTGTACTTTTCATTTCCTGTTATGCCACTGTTTAGGCATCTTGTTATTTCAGTTGTATTTCCTTTCATGCATTGTACAAAGAATGTTAATAAATAAAAGTTGCAGTTCTTTTTTATTTCTTGTGTATTTATTTTATATTGCTTAGATACGCTTAGCGTATGTACTTCGGAGTATATACGTAGCGGACCTCATCACACCCACTTCGCCGTACACTGGGAAGCGGGGCGTGACAGGTTTTGTTGATGGCCCATGCAGATTAGAGCTGCATGAATCCTATCATGCAGTTCTGGTCTGCGTGAACAACCTAAGCAATATAACACAAGAACCAGCAACTAAAACATTCTTTACAATTCATGTTTCTTGAATCTTACAAATTTCTATTCTTTGAATCTTATCATTTCATGTACTTGAATTTGTCCTAACCCAAATTTTTCTTCAGGGTTATGGATTCCCCGAACAACACCAGCACCAACGTCAACAACACACCTCCAGCACTACCTCTCACACCAGCTGTTCCTGCACCACCTACCGAGCAAACAGTGCTACTTGAAGCAATCCGCAGCCTTCTCGAGGGACAGCAACAACTTCTGAACCGTCCCGAGACTGACGCTCCAGGGGTAAAGTAATTCAGGGCTTTACATCCGAAGCAATTCTCAGGAAAGGGGAGCCCACTGGAAGCTGAGGAATGGGCTCAAAGTATCAAGGATGATCTGGCCGCAGCACAAGTGCCAGACGTCGCTTGGGTCCGTGTAGCGAAACTATAACTCACGGACAACGCTCGCAACTGGTGGAAGGCGGAAGAAAGCCGTCTTGAACATCCTATTGAATGGAAAACGTTTCGCGAGAAGTTCGACGCGAAATACTTTCCTGTGACTGCCAGGTTTGCCATGGAGCAGCAGTTCATTCATCTATAGCAAGGATCAATGTGGGACAAATCGGTAGATGAATACGACGCTGAATTCACCATGTTAAGCCGATTCGCGGCACACTTGATACCGACGGACGAGATCAGAGCCCGTCGCTTTCAACAAGGACTGGATACAGAGATTCAGGCTGCTCTAGCCACGGGGAAATTTCTGACATATGAAGATGCTTTGAAAGCTGCCCGCAGTTATGAGGCGGTGATAAAGGCGAGGGGCAGACCCCAATCTGCCGGTTTGAAACGCCCTGCCACTCAAATGGCAGGAGGAGCCTCTTCCAGGCCATCGTTTGAACCCAGGAGAACTGAAGAAATTTGCCATTACTGCCATAGAAAGGGACACTTGTGGAAGGACTGTAGGCGCGCAAAAGGCCTGTGTCTAATTTGTGGCGCATCCAACCACGGAATTGGGAACTGTCCTTACAACAGCAACTCATTTAACACATCCACCAACTACCCGCAGCGGCCAACCATCCAGGCTCTTGCAACTCGTCCTGCACTACCTGCTCCACCACCTGCACAGCCTACTCGCCAATTCCAATAAGCAATGAGGGACATGCCTAGAGGGCAGAGAAGAAGGCCCCAAAGGCAGAATGTGCCGCCAGCTAGATGGAATGTACCACGGCGACAAACCTTCACATTAGAAGCCGTAGAAGCCGAGACTGTAGGTCAAGGTAACACCGGTAAGCCTTTTTCACAATCGTATCACTTTTATACATTACACTTTCTGGCACTGTTACACTTTCCTTTTACAAATTTCGAGAACGGAATTTTTATAAGGAGGGTAGAATGTAACAACCATAATTTTTCTATACACTTTTCTATACAATTTTTTTATTTTTAAAAGAGTATTTAAACCTGAGCACAATATATATATATATATATATATATATATATATATAAGTAACTATTTTTGTTTTTAAATAACTCCATTTTTAGTGTACATAAAATTGTTTTAAAATTTAAAATAATACTTGGGGTATTTAGTGTTGCTGTTATCACTTTAAGTATTAATTTTCCCACAATAATTACAAGAAGGAGTTTGTAGCTCATTGGTAATAGCTTGCACTGCTGAACCAAGCCACCAGAGTTCAAATCCCATACCCCACATTATTTTTAGATTATTTTTCTTTTAAAATTCTTGGAAGCCCAACAGTCCATACGCCATAACTCCCAAAAGTTGAACTGAAGCCTAAAAAGTGAATATACTAGAGTCTACGTCAGAAGAATCCCCATCCAACGGTACCTCGACTCGGCCGAGTCGGCCGGCGGACCGGCCGACTCGGGCCGGCGCCGCCGGCCGGATTCGGCCGGACGGCCGAGTCGCCAACACGAAACTTGTGGCTTTTCATATTCTATAACCCCCTGTATACTCCATTTTAATGGATCGGTTGCCGAATGTTAAATACACCCTATTTAATACAAATTTTAATGTTTTTTCTTTAATTTTTACAATTTTTTTAAATAAAAACCTTTCACCTATCCTACCCTAGCCTACCCTATAAATAGACCCCCTTACCCCCTACCCTCTCATCTCAAAACACTAGGTTTACGCTCTAAAAATTTTTACAAGAAGGGTGTACTTTGAAATCGAGTTCACGGCGAAGCGCTGACGGAATTCCGGCGACGTTTTTGAAACAACCGGCGACGAAACAACGCCTCGGCCACTCACCTAATACCCCTATACTCTTTAGTATAGATCGAAACCCGTAAGTCCCATTCTTTCCTTCTTTCTACTTCTCAAAAATACGAAATTACGAAACCCGACGGAAATCGGAACAAACCGATTTCCGATTCGGTTTTCTATAAAATCTCACTTGTCACCAATTCCATAATACTTAAACTTATTCATGTTGACTATTAATCACATAACAACTAATTTGGATAAAGTTTCTCACATGAAATGATAGCTTTTACAATATCGTATTCTTTTTCACTTTAATACCATAATGTTTATTTTTTTCTTCTAATCAATTCAGTCATGTCTAAACATCCTTATCATGATTATTAAACTTGTAAAAATCAATTTGAATAAGTTTTCACACATGAAATGATAACCTTTTCAATTTACCGTATTTTTTCACCTTAATACCATCATGTTTCAATTTCACATTTAACCCTTTAACATTGCTATACCTTAAAATAGATCACGAGGTAATGACCTACCTCCACACCCACACATATAAAACCATAATACGCTATCTTGAAAACTCCCAATACGATAAAACAAGATTTTACATTAAAATACCATTTCCTTAATAAAACCTTTTATAAAAGTTTAGGTTTGATACATTTGTTAAACAATATTTCTTACTAGAAAAATACGATAAGTTGTGGACATCGATCATTTATCTAAATCTGACTTTGCGGTGTCTAGGCAAGTGTGTCTAAGGAAAGTGGTTATTTAATTAGGGCTACTACTTGCAGTGGAGAGCCTCCCACTTACCTGACACTTACCTGGCCGCAATTGGCGGTGAAGAGACGATTTGAGGTTTCTAACGACTTGTCATTTAGACCTTTTAGGAATAGGTTAGTTGGCTTAGGAAACTCTAAAATCTAAAATACGGAAAATTACACTTTTCAAATAAATATCTTTTACTTTATAAAACCGTTTTCTAAAAGATTAGTATTTTACAATCTTTGCAAAGCGCCGCTACAACCCATTTTTGGGGAAACCGTTAGGGACGGTACGGTTTATCGTGCACCCTCGGGCTAGTAGTGCGAGATTCAGACCTCCGCAAGGAGCATTCGGTCTCGAAAGGTTTAAAATACGACATCTTAAGAAAATGAGATTTTTAGGATATAAAATATTTATTAAAAATTATTTTTGTATAAACATATGTATATTTATCATTTAAATATCTATTTTAGTATAATATAAATTTTCCACTTTTTCCTAAAAATCACAATAATAAATTTTATACTAAAATACCATGAGCTTCAAATAATCAATATTACAGATAAATACCTAAAACTAGGATATTTTCACTAGAAATGTCACAACATAAAATCCACCTTCATTACAACTCTAAAGACGAACAATAAATACTTGAGGTGTATTTTGAAAAGTATATAAAAGAATTTTTACATAAAACCCCCCTCAAGTTTATAAATTACCCTAAAGACCCTACCAATTATAAGACTTCAATTCACATTTCTGATTGTCTGACTCGGGTTTGAGTCTGATTAATCTGACTTGAATATGATTCAAGTCAATATATAATCTACAAGATTCTAAGCCAATATGAACACCTGAATCTATGAATACAATTATGAATTTACACAACTTGACTGAACCAAACCATGGATATATATTCCTTTTACATGATTCACAGTATTCCATTTACATGACTCTATGGTTATAACCGTTTCCTGATATCATGGTTTCGGTCGGTCAGTCAATCAATCATACAACCAACACAATTTACAAGATAACAATACAAACAAGACATCGCGGGTTTTAAGGGGTAGATTGGTACGGAAGGTGTTAAAGGTGACACGAGACGATAAGATTAAGACACCTAACATGAATCCAATTACCGTTGTTCCGGGTTGTATAACGGAGCCTTGTACTTCCATTTGCCCTGGTCTCTAGCATACTGAGACCCCTCTCGTATACACTGGCATCCTTCTGTACCAAGCTACAAACAACAGCGGTTAACCTAACATTACAACAATATAACAATATAATACAACTATAAAAGCAACTCTCTCTCTCTCTTACTCTCTGTCTATTCTATTCTTCCCTTATCTTTGGGACTTACCGAGCGACCTGTTCGCTGACGACATTCTGTTTCTTTCTTCTTTGAATATCGTCAGGTGGTTTGGACCCGGCAGAAGTTGAGCCATCGCAAGAAGACTTGGAACAGTTTACTGAAGACCCTGCACTGTAGTTTCATTGTACACTTTTCCTTTTTGTACTTTTCATTTCCTGTTATGCCACTGTTTAGGCATCTTGTTATTTCAGTTGCATTTCCTTTCATGCATTGTATAAAGAATGTTAATAAATAAAAGTTGCTGTTCTTTTTTATTTCTTGTGTATTTATTTTATATTGCTTAGATACGCTTAGCGTATGTACTTCGGAGTATATACGTAGCGGACCTCGTCGCGCCCACTTCGCCGTACACTGGGAAGCGGGGCGTGACAGGCTCGGGCTGGGAAAGTTGTGGCTGATTACAAGGTGTCAGAGCAGTTTTATGCCGAGCTGGGTGAGTATTCCGTTGTCGCGTGGAATAAGGCTCTGGATGCCGTGAAGGAGCAGCTTCCCGAGTTCGCCGATGGTGAGCTCCGTGCTCGGGGCCCGCTCCTGGTGGCAAGGCCCCTGGCAGGTAACGACGAGGGGGGAGGGAGGGCGAGGCGCGCCCCTGGTGGCATAACCTCTGATGGTGAAGCCCCCAGTAATGAGGGAAGTGGGGCACGGGGAGGGGGTTGCGACTTAGGTCTTTTTGATATTTCATCGTCCCTCTTTTTTACGCCTCCGGGCAGTTTGTAAGGCTGGGGAGTTCAAAATACCCTTTGTAAAGACTTTGCCTCTCAGTAATAAAAAATCAGTTGGTTTCATCGGTTTGCACTTCGTCTTTTTTTCATGAAGAATGCTTGTAAAATATCCCTGTTTGCACTGTTGGGCTTTCATGTCAGGTCGGCCACTTGCCTAGCGATCGCTCGTTGAGTTGATTTCGATCACTTGCCAAGCGTGTCAAACGCCGCCGAGGAGGAGGAGGAGGCGTCTCGGTGGCCCCGAAATTGAGGGGGGATCGCTCGTGACTTGGATAGACCTGATGCTTCTTGTTGGTGGCTCGGTTCCTCCGCATGTGATGGGCAGAGGGTTGTTCTCCTTATTTGTGCCGAGGATGGATGGAGGCTGCCCCGTTGCCCTTTGGCTAGGGCTTCTGATTTCTGGCGTCGTGGGTAGGCAACTACCAGCCTGGGATGACCGAGCGGGGTAGCAGGTTGGATTCCTCTTGTGAGTGCTTCGATCCCTGGCGTCATGGGTAGGGAGCTACCAGCCGAAGATGACCGAGCATGAGGGCTTCGATCTCTCAGGATGGGGACCGAGCAGGGTCACTACCTAGTGCCTCTTGGCGAGGGCTTTGATCCCCGGCGTTGTGGTAGGGAAGCTACCCGCCGAGGATAACTGGGCAAGGGTGACCGGGCAGTGGAGCTGCGCGGTTGCCTCTTGGCGAGGGCTTTGATCTCTGGCATCGTGGGTAGGCAACTACCATCCTGGGACGACCGAGCGGGGTAGCCGCTCGGATGCCTCTTGCGAGGGCTTCGATCCCTGGCGTCACGGATAGGGGGCCACCAGTCGCAGATGACCAAGTAGGGTAGCTGCCCGGTTGCCTCTTACGAGGGCTTTGATCCTTCAGGACGGGGACTGAGCAGGGTTACTGCCCAGTGCCTCTTGGAGAGGACTTTGATCCCTGTCGGTTGTGGTAGGATGCTACCAGCTGGGGATAGCCGAGCAAGGACTCGACTGCCTCTGGGAGGACTTTGGTCCTTGGCGCGGGAGGGGCTGTAGAAGCCTACCAAGGACCCTTGGCCGGGCAGGGTTACTGCCCGGTGCCTCTTGGCGAGGGCTTTTGTCCTGAAGGATAGCTGAGCGAGAGATCGTCAGGCTCGACTGCCTCTGGGAGGGCTTTCTGATCCCTGGCGTTGCGGTAGGGAAGCTACACGCCAGGGATAGCCGAGCGATGGTTGGGCTCGACTGCCTCTGGGAGACTTTCTGACCCCTGGCGTTGCGGTAGAGGAGCTACCCACCGGGGGTAACCGAGCAGGGCAGCTCTGGGTTGCCTCTAAGAAGGACTTTTGGTTCTTAGCGTTTGGAGGGGTTGTAGGATGCCCGCTAAGGATAACCGGGCAGTGAAGCTGCGCTGCCGCCTCTCGGCGAGAGCTTCGGGTTGTAAAGACAGAACTCTATTCGTGGTGTTCCGACATTTCTTTGTTCGAATGGGCAGGATTTTTTAGAGAACCTTTTACATCATCTTTGCGAAGAAAAAAGAAGGGGGGTTACACATTTGCTGGTTTTGATCATTGGTATAGCTTGAGCTTCTCGGCGTTGTAAGGCCGCGGGAGCTTGCTTCCGTCCGCGTCTTGTAAGCGGTAGGCTCCGCCGGGGAGCACTTCAGAGACGAGGAAGGGACCATCCCACTTCGGGGAGAACTTGTGAAGCCTGTCTTAATCGATGAACTCGTTTCGCCGCAGGACCAAATCCCCGGTCTTGAAGGAGCGGTGCTTGACCCGAGCGTTGTAGCATCGGGTCGTTTGTTGTTGATAAGCGGCAGCTTTGATCTGAGCCCGATCTCTTTTCTCCAACAAGATGTCCAGGTTGGTACGTAGTACCGAGATGTTTGCGTCATCATCGAAGTGCTCAACCCGGTGACTGGGTAGCCCGATCTCCGCTGGGACCATCGCTTCGGTCCCGTAGCAGAGGCTGAAGGAGGTCTCCCCGGTGGGAGTCTTCTTCGACGTGCGCAGGGCCTATAAGACCCGTGGCAGTTCTTCGACCCAACTGCCTTGTCGCCCTTCTAGGCGGGTCCGGAGACCTTGGAGGACGTCTCGGTTAGCGACTTCGGCCTGCCCGTTGCATTGAGGATGCGCGACTACGGAGAATTTCATGAGGATATGGTATTCCTTGCAGAAGTCCTTCACTTTTTCGTTCTCAAAGTTCATCCCATGGTCGGTGATGATACACCGCGGGATGCCGAACCTGAGTATAAGATTTTTTTGCAGGAACTTGATGGTTGTGGCGGCGTCCGGTTTCCTGATGGGGACGGCCTCGATCCACTTGGTGAAGTAGTCTACCGCGACGAGGATGTATTTGTGCCCGCCTATACTGGTAGGGAATTGGCCGATCATATCCAATCCCCACTGGGCAAACGACCATGGGGATGTTAGGGCAGTCAGCTCGGTAGCCGGGAGGCGGGGAATGCTGCCGTGGAGCTGGCAGCTCTTGCATCTCCTGGCTAGCTTCTGGGCGTCCTCGTGAATAGTGGGGCCAGTAGTATCCCTGGAGCAACGCCTTCTGGATCAAGGTTCGGGCCCTCTGGTGTGCACCGCCAACCCCCTCATGGATTTCCCGAAGAATATAGTCGGTTTTGTGAGGGTCAACGCACCGGAGTAGGGGCTGAGTGAAGGCTTTCTTGTAGAGGTTCCTATTACTCCAGACGAAGTGGCGGGCTTTGGCCCGGAGACGGCGGGTGGCTTCCTGGTCTTCTGGGAGCGTACCGTCTTTCAGGAATTCCACGAGGGGCTTCCTCCAATCTTGGTCGCCCTCCTGCACCGCATACACGTGGAGTGTCGTCGTCCCGTCTTCCACGCTGGGTTGAGGCAAGATTTCGAAGAGGATAGACCGCCTATTGTTGGCCGAGTATGACGAAGCCAGCTTGCTCAGGGTGTTGGCTTGGGCATTCAGCTGCCTGGGTATTTGTTCTACCTGGACCTCATCAATGCTCCTCCAGAGTTTCCTCACCTCGTCCAGGTACTTCATCATTAGAGGCTCCCGAGCTTCAAAGCGGTCGGTTACCTGATCGACAACAAGGGCCAAGTCGTTGCGGATTCGAATCACCTTTAGTCCCAGCCCGGCGGCCATACGCAGTCCGGCCAGGAGGGCCTCGTACTCTGCCGCATTGTTTGAGGCCTTGAAACCGAGCTTCAGGGAATACTCCATCTCTGCTTCGTTCGGGCCCCGGATAATAAGGCCGGCACCGCAGCCTTCCTCTGTTGAAGACCTGTCGATGTAGATGACCCACTCAGGAACCGAGCCAGGCCTTTCCGTGATGGGACACTGAGTTGCGAGGGGTGGCACGGACTCCGGCTTCTTGCTAGGGATGGTGCATTCAACGATGAAATCGGCCAGGGCCTGCGCTTTGATGGCCTGCCTCGGGCGATACTTTACATCAAACTGAGATAGCTCCCACCTCCACTTCTCTAAGCGGCCCGAGGATTCTGGCGACGCTAGGATAGCCCCCAATGGGCGCTTGGTGAGGACGATGATGGTGTGTGCTTGGAAGTAGTGCCGCAGCTTCCTTGAGGCTACCACGAGGGTTAAGACAATCTTTTCTATGGCAGGGTACCTTGTTTCCGCGTCCTTAAATACGTGGCTCACATAGTATACCAGCTTCTGCGCTCCATCGGCCTCCCAGACGAGCACCGAGCCTGCTGCTTGGTCGGATACCGCCAGATACAGCGATAGCTCGTCTCCTTCGACTGGTCGGATGAGCAGTGGTGGCGTCACGAGGTGCTTCTTCAATTGGTCGAAGGCGGCTTGGCACTCCTCTGACCACTCGAACCTCGGGATTTTCCTTAGAGCCTTAAAGAACGGAAGGCATTTCTCCCCTGACCTGGACATGAAACGGCTCAGAGCGGCGACTCGTCCCGTTAGCCGTATGATCTCGACGTTGGTCTTGGGCGAGGCCATGTTGAGGACAACGTCGATTTTCTCTGGGTTAGCTTCGATTCCGCGGTGAGTGACCATGAACCCGAGGAATTTTCCCTCGGTGACTCCAAATGCGCACTTGGCGGGGTTTAGCTACATCTTGATCTTGCGGAGCACTTCGAAGGCCTTGCCCAGATCCCTGGCATGGTCGGCCGATGAGACGGATTTGACGAGCATGTCGTCAACGTAGACTTCCATATTCCTGCCGATCTGTGGCTTGAACATGCGGTTGACCAACCTTTGGTACGTGGCCCCGGCGTTCTTGAGGGCGAAGGGCATCACCTTGTAGCAATATACCCCCCGGTCCGTTGTGAATGCAGTGAGATCTTCATCTTCAGGATTCATACGGATTTGGTTGTAGCCGGAGAAAGCATCCATGAAGCTCAACAGCTCGTGGCCGGCTGAGCTGTCGACAAGCTGGTCTATCCGGGGGAGTGGATAGTTGTCCTTAGGGCAGGCCTTATTGAGGTCGGTGAAGTCGACGCACATGCGCCACTTCCCGCTTGACTTCTTGACCAGAACCACGTTCGCCAGCCACTCCGAGTAGGGTACATTCTGATGAAGTTGGCGGCGAGAAGTCGATCAACCTCCTCTTCGATAGCCTTCTGTTTGACCGGGGCGAATCTCCTCTTCTTCTGTCTAACAGGTCTGGCCGCAGGGTCAACCCCGAGCTTGTGGGAGATGATTTTGGGATCAATCCCAGGCATGTCAGCAGGCGTCCAGGCGAAGACGTCGGAGTTATCTCTGAGGAATCTGACCAGGTCATTTCGCCGAGTCTCCGTCATGACTGATCTGACCTGGACGGTTTTTCCCTGGTCCCCCTCTGTTAGGGGCACCTCGGTCAGGGGTTCGACCAGCGCCCCCCGGACCTCCTTCCGCTCGTCTCGGGTGTCCAGGGAACCCTTGATGTCGTCACTTACCTCGGTGCCGTCGGCCAGCCGCTCGGGCGAAGACGCTTCGGTAAGGCATATCTTCGCGACCTACTGGTTCCCATAGACCCGACCTATCCCGCCCTGATCGAGAGGGAACTTCATCGCCAGGTGGTAGGTTGATATCTAGTCCTGGAGGGAGTTCAGCGTCGGACGACCGAGGAGGACGTTGTAGGCCGATGGGACTTTTGCTACGATGAAGTCCACAGGAAATGTACACGTGCGTCCGGGCTCTCCGATGTTGAACTGTAGGGTGACCATCCCTTGCGCCAGGATGGAGTGGTTGGTGAACCCCGAAAGGACGTGAGAGGTCGGTTTCAAGTCTGCTGGGGTGAGCCCCATGCGTTGAAAGCAGTCGTGGAAGAGCATGTCCGCTGAGCTGCCTGAGTCGACGAGTATCCGGTGGACCTCGTACTGGTGGATTCGGGCTGTGATCACCAGTGGGTCATTGTGGGGCAAGGATACGCTGTGGGGGTCTCCGTCGCCAAAGGTGATGGGCTCGTGGCTTCTGGCCTTTTTGCTCGGGATGCCGTCGGCGCCTGTTGCCGGCGTGGGGTGCCGGGCCTTGCAGGAGCCCGGCTGGCCCCCTGTCGTCGTGACCATAGCTCTTGATGGGCCTTGGTTTCCTTCGGCGGGGTCTGCGAGGCGGTGGCCGGTGGAGGGGCCGACGACATTCGGTTGAGACTCGCCCACGCCTCCGCCGAGAGGAAGGTGGTGGCTGGCATCCGAATTTTCAGGGCGATTACTTGCCATGTGGAAGGGGATCGGAAGGCCAACTTTGTTTTTGTGGAGTTTTCGCATTTCCAACAGACGGCGCCAACTGATGGAGGTCCTTTTCAGGCCTCCTTCAGATGTTGTCTTCCGTCGATCTTCCGGTGGATTTTGGGGGTGATCTCTTGTTGCGTGTGGGTCTCAATGGGTTTGAGGAGATAGATGATTTGAGGAATTTAGGGCCGAGTACCTGCAAAGAAGTCCCGGGGTGGTTTGGTACCACCGAGGACCCTCCGACGATCAAGTTAGTGCTAGATCCAAGCAGGAGTAACGGCTAAGTAGAATAAAAAATGGCTTACTTGACCCCTCTGTGAAGGTGGTTTATATAGCGGTGGTCGCACGCAGCAGCAGGCGCGAGAATCTCGCCGGCAGTTACGCTCCCGACGTCACCCCCGCGTAGAGAGCGGATCGCCCATTAATGGGGATCGTGGAAGCGCGGAACGTGGGATGTTGCTGGCGGAGAATCCGCGCATGGAAAGATTCGCGGAGCGGCGGTTACGCCTGTGAGCGGTGGAGTTGGTTGGAGGACCGAGGAAGACGGCTTCGGCCAGGAGCTCGGCGGTCAGCGAGGAGGCCGGGAGTCTTGGTCTTGTAGCAGTTCGGGGCAACCTATGGGCCGAGGAGGCCAATTTGCAGGGGGGTCCTGAGGAGGGCCAGCTTGTGCTTACAGGTCGGGTACAGGGTTGGCCTGGCCGTCCCCTGTGGGCCCTTCCTTCTGAGTTCTAGGACACGTCATCTGCCACATGTCTTGATCTTGGAGATCGCCAATATTAAGCATCATCAGGATCTCTTATACCTAGGTTAAGAAATAATGGGTATTCGGCTTTGTTTTATATGCCTAAGCAGTTTAAGTTATTGGATTAGGTTGTTTGTATTATATAAGTTTTTATAAGTATTAGTATGTTACAGAGGGCTAATTTAAGGGGTTTGGTTTTACTTGGTTTGTTTTAGTAGGTCTTTTTAATATGAATTATTTGATCGGGTTTGGTTAATTGATTAAATTAGTATTTTGAAATTACAAATATTACGTATAAAGTTTAAGTTTTTTTCAAGTAAACCAAGTGTTGATTAATGGCATGAACTTAGATGACCATAAATAATTACTATCATCTTTAGTATGTTGTGATGAAATTTTCAAATTGCAAAATATAAATAAATATGAACTTGGAATTAACAAATTACAATATTTTCAATTTCAGATAAAAATATTGGAATTATGGCCGATCGATCCCGAAAGGAAAAGAAGTGGATATTGGTTGCAGCCACGGAATTATCGTGGATTTTATTATGTTGCGAAAAAATACCATAAACTTGGTTGTGTAAATAAAATAATAAATATCATAAACTTTGCTTGTGTATATATATTGTGTGCGTGTGTGCACACACACGTATGTGTGTGTCTACCCACACGTATACATAAATTAACTAATTACAGTATTTTCAATTCCAGGTAAAAAATATTGGAATTATGGCCGATCGCTCCCGAAAGTAAAAAAAGTTTGATATTGGTTGGAGTCATGGAAAAATGATTGATAATGATCAAAGACGTGTAAAATGTAATTATTATGATAAACCAATGTCCGGAGGCGTCATTCATTTGAAATATCATTTGGCGGGTTTCGCTGGTGGTGTTGCACTATGTAAATCAGCCTCGAAAGAAATTTAAGAAGAAATGAAAAAACATATATTTTCAAAACAGAAGAACAAGTCTATCTCAATATTTGGAAAAAAAAGAGTTCAGGAGGAATTAATGCAAGACGTTAGAGTTTCAGATACAGATACGGATGACGACAATGACGAGAATGAAGAACATACCGAAATTAGAAAAACGATGAAGGCCAGTAGAGAATCCTATATGGAATACATATTTTGTATGTTTTTAACGACATATTTTGCATGCCCGATGGGACTCGAACCCATAATTTTCCGGATTAATTCGGACACCTTACCATTAGGTCATGTGTATATTGAATGTTTTATTGAGTTTTACATGTTCTAAATCAATGAAACCATTATTTAGTTTATCTATACCACCGAAACCGAAACTTACACCGAAACCAACGATACCAACCGGAACTTTTTAAAGATGAAAACCAAAACCGAAACCAAGTTCTTAAACCTTTATCATGACATCATCGTTGTAAGTAGCCTACATTACCTCCCTTCCCCTTTTCCTGGACATTCATCAATTTAGGCTAATGTTCTCTGATTATTTGCCTCAGCTGTTTGATCTGTTTGTTAGGAATATATTCACCGATTATGTGGGAGAAAAAAAAACGGATGAAAGAAACAATCACACAAATAACGGACATACAGGATTTACAGTTGTTCAGCAATTTTCCTAGTCCACTTTGCCGCACTAGTTTTATTATTCTCTTTTTATAAGGTACAAGATTACAATTCTTTTTACTCATTGCAAACATGCAGTAATTACTCTCTCAGTCTGCACGTTTACTGAGATTTCTTTTGTCTTTTTTTTTGGTTTTCTGTTTGTGACAATATTATGAACACAAATATATAGAAGGGGAAGGGAAGAGTTAGGCGTGGCCCCTTCCTAATTTGAAAAGCCATCCAACTTTTGCTCCATGTGACAGTTGAAACGTCACAATCTTTGAATTATGTAAGCCTCCTTATCCTCTTCTTTTACTTTCATTTCCCTATTTAATAATTGTTTGTTATTTTCTCTTTCCTAAGCTAGCATGTAGGCTCCACACATATCTCTCTTCATTTTCCAAGAAAGAGACATCCAAGAAATTCAATGCATGTGTAATTTTTCAACAACCTTTCCTTTCACATTTTTACACTTTTAACATTGTTAACTGTTCCATAGGGAATTTGGGTCTTTGCTTGATTGCCTTTGTCATATTTTTCTTCTTAAGCTAGCATACCACAAATATACCACAAATATATTTTTCTTCTTAATCTTCATCGTTATCATCTAAGATGTGGGTACGCCAAATTTAATGTGATTCTACAACCTTTTCACCGTTGAATTAACGGGTTTAAAATTAACCGTTTATCTACTATGGAATCTTTCCTCCGTTATTCTATCCCTCTGTATACAGAGAGAGAGAGAGTTAGTTCCTCATCTTTGGTCCATTTATGCCTTGGCTAGTTGACAATTTTTAAGCAGACGGGAAAGCGTCAAAGTGAGAGACTTTGTCTACACTACAATCTTTCTTTCTATACGAACCTTGCTCATTTCCTGGAGCCATAATAAAGTCCCCATCTGGTGTGGCAAAGCTTTGTTTTGCCACTTCTTGTTGTTCTGTGATGGAGAGAAAACTTCAACAACCTCTTGTTTTCTTCTTCTTTTTCTGTTTACTATACAAAAGCAATCGTTTCTGCGACGCTTGCAAAGCTGAAGAAAGGCAAGCCCTTCTCACATTCAAACAGGGTCTAAACGACAACTGCAATCTTCTCTCAAATTGGAACGGCAGCGACTGCTGTCAATGGAGAGGAGTCGGTTGCAGCGAGAAAACTAATGAGGTAATCAAACTCGATATTGAAAGCCTACTGCTCAACCTTAGCAACGGTCTAGTTAATATTGATCTCTCTTCTTGTTCCTTGCACGGTGAAATTCCACATTCCTTGGGGAGCTTGACCTCACTCAAAATTCTCGATCTCTCCTTTAACGACTTCCATGGATCTTTACCAGAGAATTTCAACAATCTCTCTCAGTTGGAATTCTTAGATCTTCGTGGTAATTCATTGCACGGTTTGCTCCCTGAAATACTCACGAATCTTTGCAATTTGGGAACCTTGCTTCTCTCCAGAAATAATTTCGTCGGAAATTTATCTAGTATGGTAAATGTTCGATCAGCAAGATGCAAGAAATACAGTTTGGAAGTATTAGATTTGTCATTCAACCAACTGACTGGTAGCTTTCCTGATTGGATTGCACAGATGACAAGTCTAACTACTCTTGATCTTTCTTATAACTCATTGCATGATATTGTTTCAGATACGATACTCGCCAATCTGAGAGAACTGAAGGAATTGCATCTTTCTGGTAACCATTTGATTTTTAACACAAGCTCCACTTGGATTCCGCCTTTCCAGCTAGATACCATAGATTTGAGGTCTTGTCGAATGGGTACTCGGTTTCCTCCGTGGCTTCGAACACAAAATGGCTTTGATTATTTAGACATATCAGGAGCAGGGATTATCGATGTGATCCCTGATTGGTTTTGGAATGCATCTTCTAAAGCCGATTATTTAAATATATCTTTTAACCGATTTAGAGGCGAGATCCCTAGATCGCTAAAGTTTCTTAGTGCCAAAATTATTGATCTCAGCTCCAACCAATTTCGAGGTAAATTGCCTTATCTGAACTCTGGTGTGCCATCTTTATCTATATTTCTGGGTGAGAATCTGTTCTCAGGAGATGTTCAATCAATCCTTAACACGGAAATGCTCAACTTGCGGGATGTCGTACTTTCACGCAACTTTCTTTCTGGGAAAATCCCCTCGGCAGTTTGCAACCTGACATCCATGCAATTTATCGATCTCTCGCATAATAATCTGTCAGGAGTGATTCCTAATTGCGACACTAATTCAGGTTCGCTTCCATCACTTTATGTTGTAAATTTTGCAGACAATTATCTGCAAGGTCCGATTCCTCAGTGGTTAGCTGGTCCTACTGTTTCTACAGATTCCAATTTAAAAGTACTACTTCTGAACAAAAATAGTTTAAGCGGAGAGATCCCTTCTTTTTTGCAGCGTTGCTATGATATGGTAATACTTGATCTTGGAGAAAACAGATTAACAGGGGAAATACCATCATGGGCTGGAGAGAGTCTATCATCTCTAAGGTTTCTTCGCTTGCGTGCAAATATGTTAACGGGTACTATTCCCCGACAACTTTCATATATTACTTCTCTTCAAGTGCTCGACCTTGCACAAAATGATCTGTCAGGTCATATTCCTCCCTCGTTCAATAATTTTACTGCCATGACCAAATCGAATAGAACAGTAGAAGGACATTATCACATACATAGATGGTGCGTCCCGGTTAATCGAATTCGATGCTTCAAAGTTTGAAGAAAGAGTAGATGTGGTTGTCAAAGGGAAAAACCTAGAGTACACGAAAACCCTCTCTTTGGTTATGGTCCTCGACCTTTCATGCAATCAATTCTCCAGCGAAATGCCTATAGAACTAATGGATCTCGTCGGTTTGCAGAGCTTGAATTTATCAAGAAATCGGTTGACGGGAAAAATCCCAGATAATTCAGTGGCATGGCTAATATAGAAGCACTTGATTTCTCGAGAAACCGTCTCTCAGGAGAAATTCCTCGAAGCAATAGCATCGTTGAGTTCGTTAAGTTATCTGAATTCTTTCATACAACAATTTGTCGGGTAGAATTCCTTCGGGCAACCAGTTGCAAACTCTTACAGATGCATCCATATATGCAGGAAATCACAATCTTTGTGGATTTCCTCTACAAAATGTGTTGGCGACATGCCCTCGATGGCTCCTGTACCTGAAGATGATGAGGATCCAGATATGTTTGATTTATACCTGAGCATGGGTATAGGATATATGGTTGGGTTGTGGGGCATTTTTGTGCTATTTCTTTTCAAGAAATCCTGGAGGATTGGCATATTTTCGCTTCTCCGATAAAATGGCAACCAAGTTCTTTCTAGCAAAGAGAGTGTAAGAAGACGGATTGAATGAACATCAAGGCTGGTAATTTCTTTTTCATCTTTTGATGCTGTATTCTGGTCTCATATCTGAGGTCATTCTGATTGTGTTGCCCCCCCCCCCCCCCCCCCCCCCCGCGCCATGCTAAGCATCTTAAGCATCAAGTCTGTTGAAAATAAAGTTTTGTATAATTTTTTGTTAATGTTAAGACATGTAAGCTATGCAGTATATTATTGTATATATGTTAACATTAATCCAATCTCAAGATATAAACCGTGATTTCATGCGTAAAATAAGACTACCTGAGGTTGAAGAAGTTTTAAACAGAATGAGTTAAGAAAAGTGATTGGTCCTGACGGGATTCCTATTGAGGTTTGGAGATACTTAGGAGAAATAGGTATAAATGGCTGACAGATCTATTTAATAAGATTTGGCAGACAAAAAAGATACCAAATGAATGGAGGAAAAGTATCATTGTACCTATCTATAAGAACAAGGGTGACATTCAAAGTTGTTCAAATTACCGTGAAATAAAACTTATGTGTCACACCATGAAATTTTGGGAGAGAGTGATTGAACACAGGCTAAGGAAGAATATTAAGATAACAGAGAGCCAGTTTGGGTTCATGCCTGGACGATCGACGACAGAGGCTATTCATTTGCTTTGTCAACTTGTCGAGCGTTTTCGAGAGAGGAGAAAAGATTTGCATATGATATTATTAATTTAGAAAAAGCGTATGATAAGGTACCTAGAGAGGCCTAGAGAGGTATTATGGGGGACAATGATGAAGAAGGGGGTCTCCGTCAAGTATATTGACATAATCAAGGATATGTACGATGGAGTAGTGGCAAATGTCAGAACTTACGGCGGCTTAACGAGTGATTTTCCTATTACAATTGGTTTACATCAATGATCTGCATTAAGTCCATTCCTGTTTACCATCGTGATGGATGAGCTTACTAGAACTATCCAAGATGAGGTACTTTGGTGTATGCTATTCACTGATGATATTGTTCTAGTAAATGAAACGAAAGCAGGGGTTAATGCCAAATTGGAATTATGGAGGCAAACATTGGAATCTCGGGGGGTTCAGATTGAGCAGGTCCAAGACATCATATATGTATTGCAAATTTAGTAAACAGAGAAGTCAAAACCATATTGGTATAACATTGGAAGGGCAGGAGATATCATCGAGCGACCAGTTTAGACATCTAGCTTCCATCATCCAATAGAATGGGGAGATCGATAGTGATGTTAATCAAAGGATCCAAGCTAATCAAAGGATCCAAGCTGGTTGGTTGAAATGGAGGAGTGCGATAGGGATTTTGTGTGATCGTAACTTTCCGTTAAAATTGAAAGGGAAGTTTTATCGGAGCACTATTCGGCCTGCCTTATTATAATGTTGGGCTCTTAAGAAGTATCATACACAGAAAATGCACGTAGCGGAGATGCGCATGCTTCGTTGGATGTATGGTAACACTA
Organism: Agapanthus africanus; assembly: GCA_030015575.1. Taxonomy (NCBI): domain Eukaryota; kingdom Viridiplantae; phylum Streptophyta; class Magnoliopsida; order Asparagales; family Amaryllidaceae; genus Agapanthus; species Agapanthus africanus. The sequence continues at coordinate 25,375,105 of JASDDO010000001.1, forward strand.
AAAAAGATAAGGTGTGAAATGAGGATATTCGTGCAAAAGTTGGTGTAGCACCTGTGGAGGAGAAAATGCGGGAAAACCGACTAAGATGGTTTGGTCATGTGCGACGCAGACCTATGGAAGCACCGGTTCGACGAATAGATACTCTCGATATGGGCAATGGCAAAAGGGCAAAAGGGAGACCGAAGAAAATATGGATGGAGGTGATACGAAACGATATGGTTGCCAAAGGCCTCAATGAAAGTATATTGTTCAATAGGAGTGAGTGGAGGCGGAGGATTCATGTGCTGGATCCGGCGTGATTCTCATGTTGGTTCATATAGCCTACCCCATATGCTTGGGATAAAAGGCTCAGTTGTTGCTGCTGCTGCTGTTGTTGTTGTTAAGGTTAATCCAAGATGAAAGTAGCCTGTGTTTTAGTTCTTATAGTATTTCACTTGTTTCTATGATCCATCATATTCATTATCTACTAGCAAGCATGGATACACAGTCAAAGGTCAAGAAAAATCATATTAGTTTAAAAGTTTATTGTTATATGATTTGTAAGTTGTATTATGAATTTAATGTGTAAAATATGTGGAGGATTAACCTGCAAATACTTTGGCATTTTTATTCAGTTTTTCAATATTTTACATGGTATAGCATAAGTAAATTGCAACATTTTTAAAATCTTAAAATTTTCTTTTTTCTTCGGTTGTTCAATATTTTGCTTGTTATATAGCATACAAGAATCACGAAATATATATATAAAAACCCTAATTAATTTGTTTTTCTCAATTTTTCAACATTTCACATGAATATGGCAAAAATTTTAAAATCTCAAAATTTCTTATGTCTTTGGTTTTCTAATATTTTGCTTGCTATAGCACAAAAAAATCATGAAATTTTCAAAAATATTTTTTTCGTTTTCTTCGGTTTTTCAATATTTTGAATGATATGCTACACGAAAATCACAAAATTTCCAGAAATATCAAAATTTTCCATTTTCTTCATTTAAAAGAAATATTATACATGCTATAGCACACGAAAATCATGATTCATAAATCTCACTTTTTCTGTTTTCATAGGTTATTTAATATTTTCATGCTATATGACAATCGTGAAATGTATGAAAACCCTAAAATTATCTATTTTCTTCAAATTTGAAATATTTTGCATGCTACGACACAAAAATTTCTTAATTTTCAAAAATCTCAAATTTTTTTATTTTATTCAGTTTTTTCAATATTTTGCTTGCTTACAAGAAAATAATGAAATTTCCAAAAATCTTAAAATTTTCAATGTTCTACGGTTTTTCAATATTTTGCATGCTATAATAGTACATGAATACCATGAAACTTTAAAAATCTTAAAATTTCCTGTGTTCTTCGGTTTCCAATATTTTGCTTACTTGTGATATCTTAAAAAATTCTAAAATTTCCTGTTTCCTTCAAATTTCAGTATTTTGCAAGATAGCACAAAAAAATCGCGATTTTTAAAGATTAAAAAAATATGTTTTCTTAAAATTTTCAGTAATCTACATGCCATCACATAAAAATTGTGAAATTATCAAAAATCTCAATATTTTCTGTTTTATTCGACTTTTCAATATTTTGCTTGCCAGCACAAAAAGATCACAGACTTTTTCAAAAATATCAAGGTTTTCTATTTTCTTTCGTTATTTTAATATTTTGCTTCTTATATAGCACACAAAGATCGCTAAATTTTTAAAAATCTCAAAAAACATTTTTGTTTTCGTTGGTTTTATAATATTTTGTGCTATATAGAATACGAAAGTCGTTAAACTTTTAAAAATCTTAAAATTTTCTGTTATCTTCGGTTTTTTATTATTTTGTTTGCAAACCATAAAAGTTTTAATATTTTAAGAAATTCCAAAATTTTCTGTTTTCTTCGTTAAACTTTTATAAATCTTAAAATTTTCTGTTATCTTCGGTTTTTTATTATTTTGTTTGCAAAGCATAAAATTTGTAATATTTTAAGAAATTCCAAAATTTTCTGTTTTCTTCGTTCAACATATTTACTAAATATAACAAACAAAAATCGAAAATTTTCAGAAATCTTAAAAAATTTCTGTTTTCTTCCCCTTTTCAATACTTTGCATGATATAGCACAAGAAAATCGAAAATATTCAAAAAAAAATGTTTTCTTCCTTTTTTTTTCATTATTTGCTTGCTATTAGCACATAAAATCATGAAAATTCAAAAATATCATAATTTTATGTTTTTCTTCAGTTTTTCAATATTTTATCTGCTCATACTTTTGGAGAACTTCCGAGTATCAAGGGCAAAAAGCTATGAGGAGTAAAAGAAAAAGGATTGAAGGGAATCGTTCATGTTAAGTTCACATGACGATGGCGAGCTTAGAAATATAAATGATGCTATTTTATCTTAAGCGAAAGATGAATGACAAAAGGCAAAGGAAGAGGAAATAGAATCAGTGAGAGTAAACTAGGTCTAGGACTTGGTAGACCTTCCGCCTTACTGTAAAGAGATTGGGAACAAATGGGTTCTCAAAATTAAAAGCAAGACGGGTGGATCCATCGAAAGGAACAAAGCACTCCTAGTGGTAAAAGGTTATACTCAATAAGAGGGTATGGACTGAGGAAACCTTCACTCCAGTAGTGAGGTTTACTCTATTCATCTTATTCTAGCCATCGTCTCCAGTTTAAATATGGAATTACATCAGATGGACATTAAGATTGCATATCTCAATGGAGAACTAGATGAAGAAATCTATATGGAACAGCCTATTGAAAGTGTATCCTAGCACCACCACAAGGTCAATACAAGCATCAAGCATGCTATTTTAAAAAATTTTGGATGCTAAGCTACACTAACCTAGGATCTAACTAGATTATTAGGCTTTATATGAATATATAGCAAGTTCTATACTAAGAGACGGAGCCTGCAACTTTTGTAGACCAAGTCCTTCTCTTCTAAAGCTTCGGGTAGTAGTCCCTACGACTCTTCGTAGCTCCACTTAAAGAAGGATCGAGCTTGCTTCGCGACCTTCATGTCGAAAATGATCCACCCGAAGTTCCTCTAGATCAAGCTACCTCTTCACTAATCTAGTATGAGTGAATTAAACAACATAGTCTAAAGTGCTAATCTAGACTAGGATAATGAAGTAGGGGTTTTAGCTCACTAAGTAATCTCTAAAGTCCTAGGGTTCACAACTCATGTGAGGGTTAGGACTTTAGAGGAGGAAGATGAAGAAGATGGAGAGAGCTAAAGAATGAGCTTGTATGAAAATGAGCAAGTCAAGAGAATGGCTCTCATATGGCTCATCATTTATTGAAGCATGAATAAATCCTAATAGAAATATACAACCATGCTTCAGTAGTGTAGCAAAATGAATAAAAAAACTGAACAAGCCATGCTTTACATCATACCACAAATATTTCTTCAATTTCTACCTCTTTTTCTATTTTCTCAAAAGAGAAAAACCATGCTTCATATATATATATATATATCACACATATATAATTATATATTTAGAGTAGAAAATAATTAGTGAGCTTAATATTAGTTAATATATAATTATATCAAATATAAATATATATCAAATTATTAAATCAACACTTGATTTAATAATCCAGTTATATCATATATAACCGACTAATATCATTTATCTGTATATCACATTATCAAATCAACACTTGATTCAATAATCCGGTTATATCACATATAACCCAACCGTTATCAAATGTTGCCAGATTAGAATACGGTATCATATATTCCTATTTAATCAGGCTCCCGCACATATCAACGTATTGCCCTACTTCGTTTCGCTTGAACTATGAAACCTCTGTGTGGGACTCTAAAGACTCGTCAATACGCCAGCAGTAGGTAATGATCACATCAGTTACCCACAAACCGTCAGCGGTACTAGCTGGATGTAACGGCTACCCAGGTATTGAGCGATTAGAAGATCAACAAGCAAGCTTGTCCAAACTCCTATGAAGCCTATAAGTAACACTTACCGTACAGTCCGGTTTCTTCGTCTGATATGTCGCATATCGAGTCTAGGGGTGGGATCGTCAGACCCTAGTAACTTGATAAGTCATGCCGATTTGTGGCTCATAACGGTTCGAGAAACTACTGATAACACTTAGCAGTAAATCTCATCAGCCCTGGCCAGGGACTTACTGTTATAGCCAATCGAGCATAGCTTAACATCAACTCCCATTACCGGGAGAGAAGAAACCCCTCCTATCGCTCATTTCCTCCATGTGACTCGGGACTGTACCCAAAATCCACCTATTTGCACGACTCCTTTGAGCCGTGGTAGGGAGGAAATCAAAGCACAGTAGGAACCACCCAAGACACTATAACGATTTCGGGTCTACAGACTAACCTGTACCAGTGTCACCAGAGAACTGCTATCTGACGATAGGTATAGTACCATCTAGGAGTTCTCGGCGAGTCCTGTTCGGTGTACCAATTCTCTAATGAGCACCTATGTACAATCTTTGATGTCAAACACCAATGGTTATGGGATCAACCATCGCTCCCTACAGGGTCAAGAAACGTACAAACTAGTCTATTCTGGAATATCGATGTCCTGTCTCGATACTCTCTCGACTAGAAACAATTAAAGGATGTGCTTGTGGACTGCACAAGTCCCAGTAGTATGATCCGCATCATAGTCCTGGTAGTTAAGCTAACATCCTAAGGGCTTTATCAACATGTATCAGAGAGATAGTATAATAATACAAGTGTACATATTAAGATAAAGAGAAACCAGATAGCATACTATCATGTCGAGCAAGAAAGTCCTCTATATATATGTCCAAGCATCCACTATATCATACAATAATGGCCTCTAGGGCATACATATTCCTAACAATCTCCCACTTGCACTAAGGTCAGTTGTTGTAGTATCTCATACCCAACATCCCAAAAAGTCTCTCAAACTATGTCTGGAGGAAGGCCTTCATGAGTGGATTCGCTGCGTTGTCCTTCATGTCAACTCTCTTTACCTCGATCTCCCGACGATCTACCATCTCCCAGATCAGATGATACCGCATAAGAATATGTCTGGATCTCTGATGGGACCGGGGTTCCTTGGCCAAAGCCACAGCTCCATTGTTATCACAATACATAGGTATTGGATGCTCAATGGATAGAACCACACCAAGTCCAGCAATGAACTTCTTCATCCAGACAGCCTCTTTGGCAGCATCGTTTGCAGCGATGTATTCAGCCTCCATCGTCGAGTCTGCTATGGTATCTTGCTTGGAACTCTTCCAACATACCGCCCCTCCATTGGGGGTGAAGACAAAACCCGAGACCGACTTACTGTCGTCCTTATCACTCTGGAAGCTCGAATCGATAAAGGACTCCACCTGGAGTTCACCGTTACCATACACCAAGAACATCTCTTTAGTCCTTCTCAAGTACTTAAGAATGTTCTTCACAGCTGTCCAGTACTTTTCCCCAGGATCTGATTGATACCTACTCCCTACACCTAGTGCGTAAGCTACATCCGGTCTGGTACATAACATCGCATACATGATAGACCCGACTGCAGAAGCATAGGATATCTCTTGCATGCGAGCCATCTCCAAATCAGTCTTGGGAGATGTCTCTTTAGAGAGAGTGATTCCTGAACAAGCTGGTAAATTACCACGCTTAGAATCTTCCATACTAAACCTCTTTAGTATGGTGTCAATGTACCTGCATTGGGACAATCCTAACATCCGTTTAGATCTATCTCTATAGATCTTAATCCTCAGGATGTAGGAGGCATCACCCAGATCTTTCATGGAGAACTTGTGTGATAAGAAGAGCTTGACCGAGTGTAGCATAGGAACATCGTTTCCTATCAAGAGTATGTCATCCACATACAATACGAGTAAAACAACCTTACTTCCTACAACCTTCATGTATATACATGCCTCATCTACATTTTTGATGAAGTCAAACTCTTTGATAGCTTCATCAAAACAGATGTTCCAGCTCCGCGATGCCTGCTTTAATTCGTAGACGGATTTAAGCAGCTTGCACACCTTTCCGCTGCTCCCACTGTCTACGAAGCCCTCTGGCTGTGTCATATACACGCTCTCTTCTAAATCACCATTTAGAAAAGCGGTTTTGACGTCCATCTGCCTGATTCGTAGTCATGGTATGTAACAATGGCAAGTAGGATCCTAATGGACTTAAGCATAGAGACATGAGAAAATGTTTCATCATAGTCGATACCTGGTCATTGACGAAAACCTTTTGCTACAAGTCTAGCTTTGAAGGTCTCAATCTTTCTATCCACACCAATTTTCTTTTTAAAGATCCACTTTCTCCCGATGGGTTTTACCCCTTTAGGAGCAACTTCCAAAGTCCATACTTTGTTGGTGTACATGGATTCTATCTCAGATCGCATAACATCCAGCCATTTCATAGAGTTCGCACTTGTGATGGCCTGCTCAAAACTAGTTGGGTCATCATCTTTCATGATGCAATCCTTGCTCCCACCGTCTATGAGAAAACCATAGTATCTCTCAGGTGGATGAGGAACCCTACTAGATCTGCGGAGTGGCTGGGGTTCGTCGTGGACTATTGAATCCTCCGGTTCCACCAAATTGTCAGTTATAGTTTGTGTAGCTGGAACTTCTTCTAGCTCTACCTCATTACCACTAATTTCTTTCATAAGAAATTCCTTTTCTAAAAAGGTGGCATGTTGAGAAACAAACACTTTTTGTTCCTCAGTATGGTAGAAGATATATCCATATGAATCCTTTGGATATCCCACAAACTTGCACAAAACAGACCTTGCCTCGAGCTTGTTCGGATTTTGCTTTTTAACATAGGCCGGACAACCCCATATCTTAACTCGTTTAAGAGATGGTCTCTTCCCATTCCATATCTTATATGGAGTGGTAGACACTGATTTGGTCGGAACACTATTCAATAGGTATGCAGCTGTCTCGAGCGCATAACTTCAAAAGGAAATAGGTAATTCGGAATTATTCATCATAGAGCGCACCATATCTAATAGAGTGTGATTTCTCCGCTCCGATACTCCATTATGCTGTGGTGTATACGGAGGAGTAAGCTGAGAGAGAATCCCATTCTCTTTTAAGTAGTCTCGGAATTCCGTGCTTAAGTATTCTCCTCTTCGATCAGATCGTAGGATTTTAATACTTTTACCCGTCTGGTTCTCTACTTTGTTCTTATATTCCTTGAATTTCTCAAAAACTTCAGATTTGTGTTTCAACAAGAATACATGTCCGAATCTTGAGAGATTGTCACGCCCCGCTTCCCAGTATACGGGCAGAGGACGCGACGGGTCATGCGACGCATTTACTCAGAAGTAAATACGCTAAGCTTAACTAAGCAATATAAAGTAAAGTACACAAGAGACAGGAATGTAAATGAACATCAACTTTATTTATTAAACATTCTTTTACAAGTACAATTGAAATGTAAATACATGGAATGAAAGCGATGCCTAAACAATGGTATAACTGAAATGAAATAAATATGTAAAAGTAATCTAGAGCTCTGGGTCGAAGGCTATCTGATCCAAGTCTTCGCTGGTGGGCTCTGTCTCCAGAAGGTCCGATCCACCTGACAACATTCTAAAGAAAGAAAAGAATGAATGCCGTCAGCGAACAATCGCTCGGTAAGTCCCAAAAGTGAATAGAGATAGAGTAGTTAGAAAGAGAATATATCTTATAATGTTTGATTATATTGTTAACGCTGTTGTTTGTAGCTTGGTACAGAAAATGCCAGTGTATACGAGAAGAGTCCCACTATTCCGGAGACTAAGGTGTACAGAGCACAAGGAATTGTTTAGCCACGGTACAACGGCAATGGATATTCATGTTAGGTGTATTATGGTTACAGTCTCGTGCTACTTTTAACACCTTCCGTACCAATCTACCCCTTATAAACCCCGCGATATCTTGATTGTATTGTTTGTATTGATTGTATTGTATTGTCTTATATTGTAAGTTGTATATGGATGACTTTCCGGAACCATGATATCAGTAAATGGAACGGATATAATGGATGTACATGTAGAAAGAGTATATCCATGGTTCGGTTCAGTCAATATAGATTGATATAGATTGAATAGACGAATTCATGTTGAATTGTAGTTTACACTTGAATCATATTCAAGTCAGATTGATTAGATTGAGACTCGGTCCGAGTCAGACACTTAGAAAAGAAATTTAAATCCTGAACTAGGTTTTGATGTTATTAGTAATTGCTGCACATGGACGACAGGATTTGTGTCTTTTTCCAAGACAATTACCGTGTTGATAACACCATTTGTCTACCTTAGATAGGTAAGCACCCATATCTCCGGCTTCCTGAGACTCAAGAGACTGGCCCTACTTAAACCTATGTTTACTAGGGTCCTTATTGTAATTTAGTATAACTTGAGGGGGTTTTAAATAAAAATAGTTTTGGCATTGTAGGGTGTTTTTCGTTATCCTATTGAGATGTGAATATGCGCGCGCTGGTCAGGCGCATTACAGATTCCCCCTGCCTAGGGTAGGCTAGAGTTTATTGATTGCGGGATCCAAATCTCCGGCAGCCGCGGACTAAGCTGCCGTTAATTACCCCTCGCATTTGGAGCGAGAGAACCTCCGATTGACAAGTTAAACTGGTCATGCGAACTCAATGTGCCTAGCACGCGAGCGCTGGGCGCTTGAGCGCTGTGCGCTTAGGCGCTAGTGCACCACGTGTCCGACACGTGGGCGCTGGGCGCTTGAGCGCTAGGCGCTAGAGCACTAGCGCACCACGTGCCCTGCACGTGGGCGCTGGGCGCTTGAGCGTTGTGCGCTTAGGCACAAGCGCACCACGTGCCCGGCATGTGCGCGTTGGGCGCTTGAGCACTAGGCGCTCGAGTGCTAGCGCACCACGTGTCCGGCACGTGGGCGTTGGGCGCTTGAGCGCAAGGCGCTCGAGCGCTAGCGCACCACATGCCCGACACGTGGGCGCTGGGCGCTTGAGCGCTTGGGGCACTAGGCGCTCGGGCGCTTGGGCGCCGGTGAGGAAAAGGGGCTTTTAGCCCCAGAAATGAGATTTAAAATCCCGAAAGAGAATTTAGAGTGGAGTTAAACTCCTAAGATGTTTTTGGAGATGCTGAAACGGGCTTCTCCCTTGAGTTTTGGATCTTCCCAAAGTGGGATTTTTAGGAGATGAGTCTCCTTTTTCCTCCTCTTTTGGCTGTATCTTGAAGAACAAGAAGTATGAGATTTTAAAAATCTCTTATTTTTAAGATCTGATGGGAGATCTGAGTTCCCCTTTGTGGGTTTCGTGGTAAAAAACTATTTAGTTTTGGAAAAGGAAGAGTAAAACTTTTGATTTAATTCAAAAAGAGAAGAAGGTTTTTAGAATCTTGAGGAAGGAGAAGATCACAGATCTTGATTCTTTTGGGGAGAGAAAAAGTTGTTGAGATATTTTCATTCTCTTGGCCTTTATAGGCTATACACTTTACATATAGCCCCTTGGGCTTTACAAAAATGACATTTTGGTCATCCCATGGCTCATGTGCCATTTCTTTTTGCACATAAGCCATGGGCTTTATAAAAATTTGGCTCTATGCCCATTCATGCATAAAAAATTGCATTTGGGGCATGGAGGATGGCCGGCCGCTTCATGTTCGGACTCGACCTGGGCATGGGCCCACTTGATCCGGGCTTGGGATCACTTGGCTTGGGGTTGACCTTGACTTTGACTTGGTCAACCGGGGTGCAATTTTCGACCCTAACAAAGTGCCCCCATCAATAAATGCACACCACATATATGGGTCGTGTGCATGAAATTGATGGATCTTCTTTCGCGTGGAGGCGACTTGCTCTGGTTCCCACTTTTTGGGATGCACTGCCCTTTTTAAGACATGGACGGTCGACGCTTAACCCGTCTCCGAGACGGAGTGTCCGTGGCAGACGTTTCCCTGGCCCGGAGTGATTTAGTAGACGTGCCCCCGGCACGGAGTGTCGCTGGTCGACGTTTCCCCGAGGCAGAGTGTTTGTAGTCGACGTGCCCCCGGTACAGAGTGTCTGCTTGACGTTTCCCCAAGGCGGAGTATCGGCTGGTTGACGTGTCCCCGAGACGGAGTGTCTGTGTTGGACGTTTTCCGATGCAGAGTGTCGTTGGTCGACGTGTCCCTGGCACGGAGTGTCTGTGTTGGACGTTTTCCTAGACGGAGTGTCGCTGGTTGACGTGTCCCCAAGACGGAGTGTCTGCCTGACGTTTCCCCGTTACGGAGTGTCGTTGTTGGATGTTTCCCCGATGCGGAGTGTCTGTGTTGGACGTTTCCCCGATGCAGAGTGTCGCTGGTCGACGTGTCCCCAGCACGGAGAGTCTGTGTTGGACGTTTCCCCGAGACGGAGTGTCGCTGGTGTTTACTCCAATCAGAGCAAAGCTCTGTTTAAAATTCAAATTTTTGAAATGAAGCAACGCTTCAGATGCAGCGCCAAGTGCGCTGCGCCCTAAGCAGCGCACCACGTGCAAAGCATGTGGGCGCTAGCGCCAGGTGCGCTATGCTCTAAGCAGCACGCCACGTGTGTGCTAGCGCTAGGTGCGCTGCGCTCCAAACAGTGCACTACGTGTCAAACACAGGTACGCTAGCGCAATGTGCGCTGCCCTTCAAACAGCGCACCACGTGCAGAGCACGGGTGCGCTAGCGCTGGAACTAAAAGCTCCCCACCGTTAGATCAAAGATCTAATAATAGTGATAAATGATTATTTAATTAGAGTTAAATTCTATTAAGGAAAGACTCCTAAAAATCTTTCCAAATAACAAGATTATGCTCTGTAAATCAGAGCACCGTTGGATCAATGATCCAATGGTAAATAAAAATTACCAAAAGACAGAATAAATTCTGTATGGAAAGATTTTCGAATCTTGTTAAAAAGAAGAAGATTGACTTCTGTAAAACAGAAGCCCTAGGATCAAAGATCCAATGGTGGGGAAACATCCCCAAATCAATTAGAGAAAGATCTTTTTAACCGATTCAACAAATCAGCCTACCCTATAAAAAGGCCCATAGACTTCAAGTCTCAGATATACAAAAAGAGAGAGAAACTTCCCCAAAAAATTTCGAGAAAATTCAAAGAGCAAGCTCTTGCAAGAAGATCTTTCTTCAAGGTAAAAATGATGATGATGAACATAGAGATGAAATCATCTCATAAAGAAAAGAATTCATTTCTTTAAAAAGATCATAGATCTACAAAGACAAAAAGTCTTTTACAAAAGAGATCAAAAGATCTCATCATAAAATAAAAGAAGAACTTACTTATCACAGATCATAGATCTATAAGACTAAAGTCTTTCTCAAAGAGATCATGAACATCTCAAAAGGGGAGGGAAGAATAATTCAATTCTCTTAAGGATCATAGATCCATAAAGGCAAAACCTTTCATCAATATAAGAGATTGAAACGTCTCTTACAAAATAAGAACGGTTGTTCTTAGATCTTGAGACGAAATCTCTTTTAAAAGAACATGAATTGTTTCTCAGATCATAAAATTGATCAAATGCGCTTTGCGCTCTTGAACTGCGCTTCTGCGCTCTCTGGACTGGCGCTCAGCGCCAAATGTGCCACGTGTCGATCGCGTATGTACTGCTTAACAACTAGCACCTTGCGCTTCTGAAATAGCGCACTGCGCTTATGGGCTGGTGCTCAGCACCAAGCACACCACATGTCACTCACGTGTGCGCCACTAAACTGAAAGCGCAATGCGCTAATGAACCAGCGCTCTGTGCTCTTAAACTGGCGCAATGCGCCCATCATCTGGCGCGTAGCGCCAAGCGCAACACGTGTCCTTCACGTATGCACCACGTGGCAGAAGCGCACTGCGCTCTTTGACTGGCGCAAAGCACCTAGCGCACCACGTGTTGCGCTGACAGAACATAAATTGTTCTTTAATAAGCCCAGAGCTCTGATGAATTCTCAGCATTCAATAAACGACAAAGACATTGTCAAAGATATAAATCAATGCTCAGCATTGTTAAAAGGGCCAAGCCCAAATAAAGGCTCAACAGCCCAAAATAAAAATGTTAAACATTTTAATCTGATTGGACTTAGCCCAAGATTGGCCATAAGTCCTTAACTCATATTAATTGAGCCCATATGCTCATAAATATTTTAACAGATCTTAGCCCCAAATTGGACTACAGATCTTTCAACCAACTCGCATCGGTTCAAGGGTACATCTATGTCCCTCTCTGATATATGTCGTTGTAATCCTTCAATGTCTTCAGAGAGGTGATGGGTCCTGGCAACCATACATTTCATAGACTATGACGTCTTTAAACCGGACTGTGGGGTCCTTTAAAACCCATGGACTATGATGTCCTTAACCTCGGACTGTGGGGTCCTTTAAAACCCATGGACTATGATGTCCTTAACCTTGGACTGTGGGGTCCTTTAAAACCCATGGACCGAGACGTCCTTAACCTAACATTGGACCGAGATGTCCTTAAACTAACATGGGACCGCAATGTCCTTAAACTAATCGACCGCAATGTCCCTAAACTAAACAATAGAGCCCAAATGCTCCTTTGTTGGATCTAAATGATCCCGTTGAGTTGATCTTAGTCTGAAATTAGACTAACGTATCCTTAACATACTTTTAAGTTGATCTTAGTCTCAAATGAGTCTAACGTATCCTTAAACCCAACCCCAAACCTAAATCTAAGAAGATACGGATTTGGACTAATCCACCCCCTACGGGCGACAACATAAATTAGTCTCCGTATACAATTCACGGGCAACCAAAAACAAAACAAACACCCATGACACGAAGTGACCATCTGGAGAAGGAAAAAGTGGTTACCGCGATGCGGTAGCATAATTAACTGTAGGGGCTTGCGCCTGCAGGGAAGAGTGTCCCCACAATCAAAAACCCCTCAAACGAGGGGGAATCTGACGAAGTCTGCTACATCGGCCGCATCCGTTTAAACCTTCGATACATGGTGTCATAAATCAACTTGGCATCTTCGGAGAGGTGGAAGGATAGCACCAATTAGCATCTGCCCCGAAATTCAGGCGAGACGGACCTGCGCGGTGGCGTCTCAACGTTTCGGCGGGGAACAGATTTTGGCACGCCCGGTGAGACTTCTTCCTCTTTCCACTCCACACTTCATGTGTCGTGTTTCATGAACGAATCGCGGTTTGCTATGGTTGCCTGTGGATTCGAGGTACTAAGATTTGGTGTCTTGCTCCGTGCAGAAAGAAGAACATCAAATGGCTTTCAACTGCACAAGCTGCAACGATGGCAATAACTCTTACTCCGTCCCCGCAGGAGGAGTGACCTACGGGCCTCAAGCGGCCTCTGTTTTTACAATGCCGGTGGACCAGGTGACTCAGGCCACCACTGGGCTATTCTTCGGGACCATGCTCCCACCCATGAACTTCAATGCCCCACTGCCGTTGCAGGAAGCCCCAAAGAAGTCGGTCTTTGATCGGCTTACCACTATTGCGGCCCCTCTCAATGGGTCACCCAAACCAAGCGCCTCAGATTTCAGCAGACTGGGCCAAAGCTCCAACGGGCTCGTGAAGAAGCCCGCAATACCAGAAACCATTATCCCGAAGCAGATAGCTATTCCTACTCCTGAAGTCACCAAGGCGGCTTCTCCGGCTGAGGGGTCGGTCTTCACGAGACTAGCCGTTTCAGCTCCTATTCCAAGTGAAGTCATGAAGGCTGTTTCCCCTGTTTGGAAGCCAGCCTTCGCAAGACTGACTACCCCCTCTCAACGGGTGTTAGTCTTCGAAAGGCTAGCACCAATAATAGTCTTTCCTCAAAGCAGGGGGCAAGAAAAATCTGATCCAACAGCGGAGACAATCCCAACGGCTCGACATGCTCGACGTCGCCACTGACGCCGAGTAAGGAAGGCTGGGGGCAGCTCCCCTTCTGGACTGACTCCCCCAGCTCCCATGGTGGAAATCAATGCTGCTGTTCCAACTGGGAATAGCTTTGAACCGCTTAGGAGGGTGCACAAGAACTCTCCGACAGCTGTGCTGAAAAGATCTCCTCCACCCATGGAGAATGCTACAAAGGTGAAGCTAGAGCAGCCCCCTCAACGGCTGTCCTCTAAAATCTACAAGGTCTGGCGTCAAGTCCAAGACTCGGTAATTGATCAAGACTATCCCCGCCAACAGAAAAAGATGAAAGTTCAGCGAGAAGACGACCATCCTGTCAAGCCACAGAAGGTAACAGCTACTTGGGTGCCCACTGCAACGGCCCCTTCAACTTCGACCGCCCATAAGAGGAGAAGGCCGGAGAAAATCCCTGCGTCTGCGACGAATCGCAACACCATCGAATCCAAATGCCCCAAGGCTGGGGGCATGGTGGTGCACACCATCTATATGGCATCCGGAAAAGAGGATAGCCGTATCTCTACAGGTCATCGACCGCTTACGCGATCAGTGACTAGGGCTCAGGAGCAACAACAACAAAAGCTCCAAGAAATGCTAACAGCTATGGCCGCACTTACGGGACCGAAAGCAAGCCCAGAGACATCCTCGGAGCAGCGCCGTGCACAGGAAACTGATGCCGAATTCCTTCGGAGAATGCTTGAAAAGAAGGACAAGGAGGCCGCGGAACAAGCGGCCAATATAAAACAAATGGCCCTTCTATTCTAAGATATGGTGGGCCTGATGATCCAGCCGGACCTCCAGCTGAAGATCCTCCGATTATCCTCGAAGATGACCGAGCGGAGACGTCAAACCCCCTTCCGGCTTGTTCGGCAGTCAAAGAGGAGACCTTCTCAAAAGCTGCCCTGGATGATTATATCACTCAATAGATACGAGCTCATCAGGTGAACGAAGTGGCCGGCCAAATCGTTAAGACTGGACGACCCTATCCGGGTTGGTATGATCAAATAAAGTACCCGCCAGGATACACGATTCCTAAATTCCACGTGTACAAAGAGACATGCAATCCTCATCAACATATCGCTCAGTTCAGGGCTCTCTGCGGCAACACTGGAGGGGATGATAAGTTACTGCTCCGCCAATTCGTCGGCAGCTTGGCGGAGACGGCATTTGAGTGGTATTCTGAACTTCCAAACGACTCCGTCAAGACTTTTGCAGAAATGGAGCTGTTGTTCACACAAAGATTCGCAAGCGCTAGCGAACGTATCCCAATCACGGCGCTTATCAATGCCAGGGTGAAGCCAGGCGAAACTTGGGTCCAGTACGCAATACGGTGGCGAAATTTATGGTCGAAATGAGAGTAGTGCATCGAAGAAGCTCTGGCAGTGGGCATATTCGTAGGCACTCTTGACCCTCAAGCGGCCATCTTGCAATTCATGATGTTCTTCAAGCCAATTACTTTCCAGGCCTTGATTGACAAGCTGGCCCAAATGGATCAGATGGGTCATTAGACCATCTCCTCCAAATACGGACTCTCGAAATGAAAATGGGAAAGGAAAAGCAACTTTCGTCGCCAGTACTCAACAACAGCCGAGCAACTTAAAGCCGGTTGTTTGCCAAAACAATATGCGTCCACGCCCATCCCTCGAGGAGAGACTGGGACATCCTTACTCGTTTCCCCAAGATAAAACGAGGAGACTGTTCGAGCTGGCAGTGCACAACAGACGCATCAATCTGCCGGATCCAAAACGTCCGTTGCAGCCAGGCGATGTCAACAATCCTAATTACTGCCCTTACCACCAAGCAGTAAGCCATCCAATCGAAGATTGCTTCGTCTTCAAAGGCTGGATTGAGGACCAATACCAACAAGGCAAGTTCGCATTATCCAAAAACTGGAAGGTGAACCTGCCACAACCTCACGCCCCTAAAAAAGTGGACATGCCGGGGGCATCGTGCTCATTCATAAGGGAAGCCCCATGGGAAGTTGTTCTTTCGGCAAAAACGAAAAGAATGCTGAAGGATCTCCAAACATGCCCGGCAATCAGGTGGAAAAATCCACTGGATCCCGAGATCGTCGAGGGAATGCTGAAACCGTGCCCAACTACAAAAATTGGTGGTGATAGTCAAAGCGCCCGCACCCAGCCGTCAAAGTCTTCGAAAAAGAAGAAGAAGACCAAAAAGCCCGTGAAGCTTGATGACAAGCGCACGGACCTGCAAAAACAGATTGACGAGCTGGAAGAATATAACCAGAAGGCACAGACCCTAATCACACTCCAAGAATTTCTCAGCCACGTCCTTGAGGACGGAGATGACGACAATGGAGAAGACTCGTCGGAAGAACCTGAGGATTATATGGCAAGCTACCATGTGATCACTCATTCGTTGATAAACGGTGAAGAAGCTCCTGACGCAAAGAAATTGGGGGCAAATCCTGAGCCGGAACGGCTAGGGCCATCAGACGAAATAACTGACGCATTCCTGAACGAAGCTCGTCTAAAAAGCAAAGCTGATCGGGAGCGCGAGATGGCCATATTTGAAAAAGCCAAATGCCGACGACTGAATGAAAATGTCGAGGTACCCCAACCGGATCGAAGCATCCTTATTGTCAGCAAAAGTAAGCTTAAAGTAAGGAAACGATTCGCTAGAGCCCTGTCAATAGGAATGAAGTTGCCCTCTTTCAGAGGAAATTCTCCTGGCAGTATACATCTTGATGAAGCGAACATACATCCTAACTTCTGTTTATACCATCAGAGGATTGCACACCCTACCGAGAAGTGCATAGCCTTTAAAAACTGGTAGCGGGGATATGTTTCCCACCGACAACACGTTCAACGAGTGAAGCGCAAGGCTCATCGGGAACAGAAAAGTACGACAGATGAGCACAAAAGAGCCGCTGACAACTGTCACATAATCAACATTAAGGGATCGCAAGTTATCACCTTTGGAAGCGACTCTGACGAAGAAATCGCCCTCGGCCTTCTCTTCAAGGAATCTACCTCCGACACAAAAGATGCGAAGATTTGCGAGAAAATCTAACTGCGTAATCGTACGCTGCCCGAAAAATCTCGGACCTATGACCGAAACGTCGTTAAACTACTACAAACTCGTGGCGTCCCTAGGTTGACGTAAAAAAAAACGGTACGTCTGCAAGCAAAATGGGCACGGATGAAAACCGGAAAGGGCTCCATGAGTAAAAATAGTAGGGCTACCGGCGAGTTTGTGAAAACCCGAGAGGGCACAGGCTCGTAAAAAAATTCGTGCACACTTGCGAGATCCTCTCGACCTTGTGAGGAGAAACCACCTGCGTGAGATCCTTATGACTCACAAAGGAGCAACACACTTAGGGATCCCCACGATTCCTAAGGAGAAACACACTTACGAGATCCTCACGACACGTAAGGAGAATTCCCCCTTTGAGACCCTCACGGCTCATAGGATTCAAAAGCCTTAAGCTACAGGGATCTAAACCCGTTCTTAAGCAGCCATCACAATCTCCAATTTTGCCCTATAAGCGGTTCAATGTTGACCCTTTTATACAATCCACGGGCGCGAATAAACATTTCCCTAACAAATTCCCATCCGTGACTAGGAATATGTTTGCACAGTGAACAGCCCTTGTAAGTCCTCTCGACTTATAAAGAGAAAACACTCTTGTAAGATCCTTACGACTTATAAGAGACCACGCACTTAGGAATCCTCAAGATTCCTAAGGAGAAAACGCACCTACGAGATCCTCACGACTCGTAGGGAGAAATACCTTTATGAGACCCTTACGGCTCATGAAGTCAAAAGCCTTAGTCGACAGGATCCTAACCCTATTTACTAAGCCACCTTTGTTCCACATCGACAAAGGCAAATGATAATTCGCTCCTGGAAATATTCCAGTCGTAGCGATGCTGATGCTGAGATTGACACCAGATCCCAAGTTCCACACTCGCGATAAAAATTCAGTGAGCCAAAAATGCATATAAAATAGCCGAAATGATGCGGCAACTTGCAATGAAATCAGCAAGTAAAAATGTATGCATACAAAAACAGCCGAAATGATTGGGCAACTCGCAATAAAAAACAGCGAGTAAAAACAAAACAAATAGCCAAAATGATTGGGCACCGCGAAAAATAGCCGAAATGATTAGGCAATCGCGACTTTTGCAATATAAAAAGCTGAAATGATAGAGCATCGCAGAAAGAAATAAAAAATGAAATGAAATGAAACTTTTTGCCCTGCAGGTGAGATCACATCGATCCCTGTATATAATCCAGGGGCACAAACAACAAGGGAACCATACTTTCCCACCAGGCTCCATCAGAAGAAGAGCCAAGTCTCGACGGCCACATCTACAGCCTGAAGACCCACAACGGCGTTCCTTCGCAGTCCAGCAGGATGCAGATGAAACGTCAACGAAAGACCTCACGGTCGAAACAAAGCGGAGTGATGGCAAAATCTCAGCTCCACCTCAACATTCGTCTCGATACAGCAGATGAGATGTCACTACAGCGTCCTTCCTCTAACAGGATTCGGACACGCTAAAGCAAACGAAGCGAAGGCCAAATTCTTAGCTTCAGGGTCTTGACGGTAACTCATTTAAAACCTGAAAGACAATCGGAGATCATCCCACACCAGCGCGGAGTGGTCACCACTTCGACGTTCGTCTCGATACAGCAGACGAGATGTCACTACAGCGTCTTTCCTCCAACAGGATTCGGACACGCCAAAGCAAACGAAGCGAAGACCAAATTCCTAGCTCCAGGGTCTTGACGGTAACTTATATAAAACCTGAAAGACTACCGGAGATCATCCCGCATGGAGTGGTCACCACCTCGACGTTCGTCTCGATACAGCAGACGGGATGACACCACAGCATTCTTCCTCCAGCAGGATTCAGACGCGACAATCAAACAACAGAGCCACGACAAAATCCCTAGTTCCAAACCTCGACGGTTCACCAACAACCTAGAGACAACCGAGACATTCGTCTCGATACAACAGACGCAATACCGACAAACGAAGCGAAGGCCAAATTCCTAGCTTCAGGGTCTTGAAAGCAACTCATATAAAACCTGAAAGACTATCGGAGATCATCCCACACCAGCGCGGAGTGGTTATGACTCATCGGGGCTCTCCAAAATGAGCCTAACCTCAAGTAAAAAGCGGCATGGTAAAATTCCTAACGCTTGCTCTTCCGACGGTCAAACTGCCTAGGAGGATTGCTTGAAGACGTCTTGTCCAGCCCCCGAAGGGATCAGAGACACGACAGTCGCAAGGCTACTCGAACAGCAAGATTGCCTATTGAGGAATATATCAGCCAACGCGACGGTATGACGGACAAAACCCTGGTACGACGGACAAAACCCTAGTACCACAGACCCTAACGGACCTCTGTCGTAAAGAGCAGAGGTTAACTGTGACGTTAGGACATTCTTGCAAAAAACTGCTCGATTCGTTTCGACTCGTGAGGAAATTAGTGTCTTTGTGAGAACTTCTTGAATCGTCTCGACTCATAAGGAAAAGCCTTAGGCAGCAGGGATTAAAAAACCTGTTTCCTAAGCACTGGGGCCCTGCAATTCGGTCCAAAATGGACTCTTGCATACTATTCACGGGCCACGCTCTCCAAAGTCGAATCTCGACAAGAAAGGAAATAACCACTTACGAGTCCTCTCGACTTGTAAGAGGGAAAATTCTCTTGTGAGATCCTTACGACTTATGAGAGAAAAACACACTTAGGAATTCTCACGATTCCTAAGGAGAAAATACACCTACGAGATCCTCTCGACTCGTAGGGAGAAAAGTCTTTATGAGACCCTCATGGCTCATGAAGTTGAAAAGCCTTAGGCAGCAGATCTGAACCTGCTTCCTAAGCCATCGCTACCTCTCGAAGAATTCAAAATGGAATGCTCTCTCTATCATCTGCAGGCTACACTTACTCAAGTGATATGCTGATAACAAAGAAAAGAAGAAAACAAGAAATGACACAAGATAGTACGAAAGAAATGTATCTTTTATTCATAAATTCAATTGAGTACAATTTACATCATATGTAAGGATAAAAAAGGGGGGATATATTTTATTCAAAAGTTACAAGTGGTGCAAAAACAACTATTGGGAAGGAAGCGTTTTCAATAGACCAATCAGCCGCTCGCGCACTCCCCTCAGCCTCTTCTCACGGTCAGCTGCCGCGACCAACTCTGCTTCAACCTGAGATCGTTGCTGCAAATAGGATGAAAGTTGCTCTTCGACGACTCGCTGAGCTACCCCACGATTCTGTGCATCTCGCTCAATGAGGTCGAGCTTCTGCCTCAGCGTCAGCCCGTCAGAAATACATCGTAGAAGGCTTTCGAAGATAACTTTCAGCTGTGCAGCGTTTGCGTCAACTTAAGCATGCAATCGAGCAGATTCGCTTGAAGCTTCTTCGCACTCCTTACGCTTTAAGGCCGCGTCTTGTTCCAGATGGCGGAAGTAGGGAGTGCTCTCCTCGACCCATGCAGCCTGTTGAGAGTTCACAGCCAAGACCTCGAGGGCAGGACGTCTAAACTCAAGCTCATGCAGACAGGCTTCGATTTTTCTGCAATGATTAACCCAGGAATCCACGACGCCTTCATTATGAAAGTGCACGAGCGTCGCCAGCATGGGATTAACCTCAGCAGCGAAATCTGCAGTAAGGGCAGGAGTCTCCGCATCAAGCTCCTCGAGATGATCGATCAACGTGCACAGGCTATTCACAGCACCTTTGGAAGAGGGGCGTCGAGAGAAGGGGCCTGCTGGCATCATGACTTGAGACTCAAACGGGGCTGAAGTTAGTGTCACAGCTATAAAGCAAATCACAGTCAAATAACGGTTCAAGAAATAAAGGAGGTTCATGAACAACGGAGTTTACTATACCGGCTGCAGCAGGTGGCAAGACCGGGAGTACCGGTAGCGCAACTGTTCTTTTGTCTGCTCCTTCGATCTGTAAGGCTGCAATTAAAACAAAGATTAATTAGGAACAATTCGACTGCCCGTAAAAGAAAAGAAGAGACGTTAGCTAAAGGCTGTACTCACCAGCTCCGCTAGAAGATGCAATCTCCGACTGAAAGGAGAAGTGTGGGTGTAGCACCTGATACAGGTGATCAAAAAGGACTCCTGCAAGGATGTAATAATGCAATGTCAGTACACAAAGTATATTGCCTACAATGAAGCTGATGGGTCACAAATCCGCTCCTTCCAGCATTTGAGAAGGTACGAGAGAAGGTAAAGGAGCAGTCGCCGTCAAAGCAGCAACCGGAGATGCTTCTTCAGGTGGCACAACCCCGACGCTCATCGCACCTGCATTAGAAATAAGAGAAACGCTGTCAAAAGAAATTGAAAGGGATTGTAAAATAAAAGGGAGAGTAATGACCCAAAATCTACCTGGTGAGTCGCCGGTCGAGACCGCGACAAGGGCGTCACTGGATACAGCGTATGCTTTACCCTCCTCCATCGGAACGGTCTTACCACCCATAGCCTCATCCCCCGACTCCACGAGAATCGTCGTAACACTCGCAGCGCCCGGCAACGGCAAGGAGCCGCAGGGAGAAAGAGTGACGATTGGAGCAATGCCCGACTCTTGAGAAAGGGTGGCTACCTCGGGCTCGGCGATTGTAGCCATTTCACCTACCGCTACCTCGGGCTCGGCAATTGTAGCCGTCTCACCTACTGCTACCTCAGGCTCCATGGTTGCCGCCACGTCACCCGCCACTTCCACGGCAAAACTCGGCCCTGCAAGATAGGATATATGAGAACCTGAGAATTAAAACTTTGATAAAAGAACCCAATGTTACGTTACCTTGTCGGTTTTTCGATTGCCTCCCGAGCCGCACGAGCTGCCTGTCTGTGGGCGGTAGACAAGGCAGCCAAAGCATCCTCTGAAGGGGTGAGGGCAGGAGTAGCAGCGCTCGGACCTGCACCCGCCGCCAAAGCAGCGTTACGCTCCCTTGCTGCGCGCACTCTACACTTCCTTTCCGCTCGGGCCGTGAGAGCGGATCTTCTAGAAGCCTCCATCAATAGGACGTCATCATCCACGCCAAGGGTTACCTCTGGAGCCGTTATGGCATCCGTCATCGGTTGCTTAAGTGAAGTTTCTTTCGGCAATACCGGCGGAACTGAGACTTCGATAGCCGACCCGGGAAGCGTCTCTGCACCGCCCCGTGAAGTCGGTGTCACGCCTGGAATAACCTGAGTAGAGGTAGTCCCTGTAATAAGATGAAAAGGAGGGGTCAGATTACCAATAAGAAACGGGTGCGTAGACACGGTGAACCGAAATATACCGATGCCTAAGGATGCTCGAAGTCTTTCCTCTTTCTCAAAAGTCTTGAGAGAAGCTGCGAGAGCTTCTTCGGTGGAAATGCCTGTTAAAAAAGAAAAGGGGGAAAAAGTGTCAGTCAAAACATGATGATAAAAATATGATGCAATGACGAAAGATACAGCTGATGGTTACCTGATTGCGCGAGGATAGCTAGTCCCGCTTCGTGGCTTGCCAATTGCTCAGAAGCTGCAATGGCAGCCGCCAGATCAGTATCATCTGGCGGCATGAATAGACCCTCGTTTGTCCCATACTCGCTCAGGCCCTCGCCATAAGGAGAGTGAGGCTCCTGGCCGAGTACAACGTCGACAGAAAGGATCGACTTTTTCTTCCTCTTCTGCGAGCGAGCTCCGGTCGCAGCTAGCACAAGCTTACACTTGGTAGGCACTTTAGGACGATGATTCCCGATATCTGAACCCACGCCAGAATCGGGGGAAGCTACAGTCACCGTTTCTACAGGAGCTCGGGGTATCGGTAGCTTGAGCCTGTCATGCGGGACTTCGATCAAGGCAGCTTCTCTTAAGGGAGGTCGGACAATGGTCCATCGCTTCAGAGGGATGTTTTGATCACCAGCAGGGGGTGCACCTTTGCGATCGAGCAGCAGTCGCTTCTCCTCCCTGATGACGGCGCCCATTGAATGCTGGTACCACGCCACGTACACACTAAGGGCCTTTGGGACACAGCTCGGTTCGCTGATAAAGAAGTTGGACCCCGTGTTCATGCGCATGAAATGATGCAGCGCGTTTCGCATTCCCTCTTTAGTGACAGCAGGTTCTAACAAAAAAGCCTCAAGCGGGACTCTTTGATTGTAGCTCAGCTGCTGGGCGAAACGGTGCGGGTTGTATCTCATGAATAACACCGCATCATTTTGCCTAAACACTAGAAAGCCCGGTCTGATGGAATATAAATGAAGGATTTCCCGAGCTTTCAAAACAGAGGCTCCATCTTTAAAAATGTCCCGCAATGGCTGCACCGTTGTCGCGGACTCTTTGCCGATAGTCAGGATCTTGTCGGTGAAAGTCATGCCATCTCCAACCGTGCGAGGACGAAGGAGCAAACCTCTAGCTTCCCGCGGTGACGGATTTACAATAGATGCATCGACTAATCGCATAATCTGGGGGAAGCCGCACCTGTTGTAGAAGGATGGCCTTTTATGGTTACCGAAAACGCCAAGTGCATGTAGCTCGAGCCATGACATGAAGTAATGCATCGAGAAGTTAACATGCTGCACTCTGGGTTCAGTAGTATCCGTCGCTTGGCTGAGGCCATAATACAGATGAGCTAACCCGGCAACCCCGACAGCCACTTTCACCCCAATAATCATTCGGTGAGCCGGATAGAAGACAGACGGCCTCATACGGCGAGGGTGCATCGGGAGCGCAAACCAGCTCAGCCATAGCCCAAGAAACCCCAAAAAGAACATTTCCTCATCAATCCCAGGGACTGCGACCTTCGCGAAAGAAACAACTGGAGTGTTGGGAAGGAAGAAACTCTTTTGATCTGCCTCCGTCGTTGGGAAGTTGTTTAACCCTAAACCGAAAGGGTCGTCAAGTTTGGCGAATTTAGGAGCATCCTTCGAGAGGAATTCCGGATAGAGAAAACGAGCAATGAAATCCTCGAAATTAACCCTGCAGCTCCCAGATTCGAGAAAAAGGCCCTCATAAATATTCAACACTTTGATTAAACTAGGGAACTGGTGTTGAATGGCGTTCTCCGGGGTAAGGCATGTTATCACTGGCTTGGCACCAAAAATGTATTCATCTGTAGGAAGCAGTTCCTCATAATGCTCCCCCATAACCGGCAAGCCAGAAACTTCTGCAAATTCCTCTAAAGAAATTGATACTTCTCGGTCCAGCGAAAGGAAGGTGTGAGTAGGAATATTCCACTGCTCCAGAAAGGCCTTAACCCACCAGGCGGGAAGCATAGAATACTGGAAGAGAGAAGCATAAATGGTGGGATACAACCCAAGCCTCAACAACTGTGACTTCTTCGCTGACAAAATGTAGCGGGCCCATTGCAGATAGCCAGCTGGATGACGAGAAATTAGGCCAATCATATATGGTTGTCCCTACGGTCGCGCCTCGCCTTGACAAATACGTCGCCCCAGGGTATCCAAAGCCATTGGAGGCTGAATGGGTATCGAAGCCATAGCAGGCTGAAGAAGACCTCCCGAAGTCCAGTTGACTTCTTCCACGGTATAGTTCACTGGGGGTGGGTCGGCGTAATGGATCGCCATGATGGGCTCTGAGGGTACCGCACATGAAAAGCTCTGTCGACCCTTAATAATCTGATTATACCATGTCACCCAGAGGTGAAGATTCTTATGTTCTGGGTCATGATCTTTGATCAATGCTAAGACTTCCCGGTCCACAGGCGCTCCAGGGAATCCTCCCTCTGAACGAACAAACGGGAAAAAGGGATCGAAAGACATGTTGCTTGCGCGAAAAGGGACAAAAGTCAACTGTCAGTGCGATAATTTAATTTAAATTCTGACACTTGGTACTTTAGAATTTGTACCACACTGCAATGCAGTGAAGAGGGACCAAAAGGGGCCCACAAAATCTAGATGACAGTTCATCATTAATAAAACAGCCTCATCATTTGATGAGGCTGTCATTAAATGAGGAAATCCTCAAGAAATTCTCATTAAATAAGAGATCCCTCAGGCAGAGGAGTAAATCTCCATTTGAGAGCAGTGCTCTGTGACAGAGTGACACTTGTCAAATTCTAATCATGAAAGAATAAAAATTCCTTAAGAGCCTTGCTCTGGAAAAAAATGATGATAGAATAACCCATCAGAAAAATTGAAATCATTTTTTTATGAATTAAAAATTCTGAGATCCATAAATGAACTCTTAAGAGTTCTTCATAAGAGATTAATAAATCTACACGATTCCATGAGAGCAAAGCTCTATTAATGAAACTCTAAAAGGGTTTTCTTTAGATCAAAGATCTATGAAGAGCAAGGCTCTGTTAATGGGTAAAACCCTAGATAATTAAAAAAATTAATCTTTACCTAAATTTTGACAGAGTTTTTGCCCTTATGAAAATTCTTAATATGGAGAGCTATGCTCTGTGAGAGAATAAAAATTCTCAGAAAATAAGGAAGAAGATGAACAGAAATCATCCTAAGGACCAAAGGTCCTATTTATAGGCACTGAGTGCCGTTTCAACTTCTGAGTTGATCTAAGGGCGCAGATGCTGCCACCGCTGCACTCATATATGGGCCATGTGAGTGCAACGATGGGGGGGCATTTGTTTTCTCCAATCAGACCAAAGCTTTGTTTAAAATTCAAATTTTTGAAATGAAGTAACGCTTCAGATGCAGCGCCAAGTGCGCTGCGTCCTAAGCAGCGCACCACGTGCAAAGCACGTGGACGCTAGCTCCCGGTGCGCTGCGCTCTATGAAGCACGCCACGTGTGCGCTAGCGCTAGGTGTGCTGCGCCCCAAACAGCGCACTATGTGTCAAACACAGGTGCGCTAGCGCAATGTGCGCTGTCCTTTAAGCAGCGCACCACCTGCAGAGTACGGGTGCGCTAGTGCTGGAACTAAAAGCTCTCCACCGTTAGATCAAAGATCTAATAATAATGATAAATCATTAATTAATCAGAGTTAAATTCTGTTAAGGAAAGACTTCTCAAAATCTTTCCAAATAACAAGATTGTACTCTGTAAATCAGAGCACCGTTGGATCAATGATCCAATGGTAAATAAAAATTACCAAAAGACAGGATAAATTCTGTATGGAAAGATTTTCCAAACTTGTTAAAAACAAGAAGATTGACTTCTGTAAAACAGAAGCCCTAGGATCAAAGATCCAATGGTGGGGAAATATCCCCAAATCAATTAGAGAAAGATCTCTTTAACTGATTCAACAACTCAGCCTACCCTATAAAAAGGCTCCCTAGACTTCAAGTCTCAGATATACAAAAAGAGAGAGAAACCTCCCCAAAAAACTTTGAGAAAATTCAAAGAGCAAGCTCTTGCAAGAAGATTTTTCTTCAAGGTAAAAATGATGATGATGAACATAGAGATGAAATCATCTCATAAAGAAAAGAATTCATTTCTTTAAAAAGATCATAGATCTACAAAGACAAAAAGTCTTTCACAAAAGAGATCAAAAGATCTCATCATAAAATAAAAGAAGAACTTATTTCTCACAGATCATAGATCTATAAGACTAAAGTCTTTCTCAAAGAGATCATGAACATCTCAAAGGGGGGGAGAATAATTCAATTCTATTAAGGATCATAGATCCATAAAGGCAAAGCCTTTCATCAATATAAGAGATTGAAACATCTCTTACAAAATAAGAACGGTTGTTCTTAGATCTTGAGACGAAATCTCTTTTAAAAGAACATAAATTGTTTCTCAGATCATAAAATTGATCAAATGCACTTTGCGCTCTTGAACTGCGCTTCTGCGCTCTCTGGACTGGCGCTCAGCGCCAAATGCACCACGTGTCGATCGCACATGTACTGCTTAACAACTAGCACCTTGCGCTTCTGAAATAGCGCACTGCGCTCATGGGCTGGCGCTCAGCGCCAAGCGCACCACGTGTCACTCACGTGTGCGTCACTAAACTGAAAGCGCAATGCGCTCATGAACCAGCACTCTACGCTCATAAACTGGCGCAATGCGCCCATCATCTGGCTCTTAGCGCCAAGCGTAACATGTGTCCTTCACGTATGCGCCACGTGGTAGAAGCGCACTGTGCTCTTTGACTGGCACAAAGCGCCTAGTGCACCACGTGTTGCGCTGATATAACATAAATTGTTCTTTAATAAGCCCAGAGCTCTGATGAATGCTCAGCATTCAATAAAAGACAAAGACATTGTCAAAGATATAAATCAATGCTCAGCATTGTTAAAAGGGCCAAGCCCAAATAAAGGCTCAACAGCCCAAAATAAAAATGTTAAACATTTTAATCTGATTGGACTTAACCCAAGATTGGCCATAAGTCCTCAACTCATATTAATTGAGCCCATCTGCTCATAAATATTTTAACAGATCTTAGCCCCAAATTGGACTACAGATCTTTCAACCAACTCATATCGGTTCAAGGGTACATCTCTGACCCCCTTTGATATATGTCGTTGTAATCATTCAACGTCTTCAGAAAGGTGATGGGTCCCGGCAACCATACATTTCATAGACTATGACATCTTTAAACCGGACTGTGGGGTCCTTTAAAACCCATGGACTATGATGTCCTTAACCTCGGACTGTGGGGTCCTTTAAAACCCATGGATCGAGACGTCCTTAAACTAATATTGGACCGAGATGTCCTTAAACTAACATTGGACCGTAATGTCCTTAAACTAATCGACCGCAATGTCTCTAAACTAAACAATAGAGCCCAAATGCTCCTTTGTTGGATCTAAACGATCCCGTTGAATTGATCTTAATCTGAAATTAGACTGACGTATCCTTAACATACGTTTAAATTGATCTTAGTCTCAAATGAGACAATCCTTAAACCCAACCCCAAACCCAAATCTAAGAAGATACGGATTTGGACTAATCCACGCCCTACGTGCGACAACATAAATTAGTCTCCGTATACAATCCACGGGCAACCAAAAACAAAACAAACACCCACGACACGAAGTGACCATCTGGAGAAGGAGAAAGTGGTTACCGCGATGCGGTAGCATAATTAACTGCAGGGGCTTGCGCCTGCAGGGAAGAACGTTCCCACAATCAAAACCCCCTCAAACGAGGGGGAATCTGACGAAGTCTGCTACATCGGCCGCATCCGTTTAAATCTTCGATACATGGTGTCATAAATCAACTTGGCATCTTCGGAGAGGTGGACGGATAGCACCAATTAGCATCTGCCCCGAAATTCAGGCGAGACGGACCTGCGCGGTCGCATCTCTGCGTTTCGGCGGGGAACAGCTGGTTGACGTGTCCCCGAGACGGAGTATCTGCTTGACGTTTCCCCATTACGGAGTGTCGTTGTTGGACGTTTTCCCGATGTGGAGTGTCTGTGTTGGACATTTCGCCGATGCAGAGTGTCGCTGGTTGACGTGTCCCCGAGACGGAGTGTCTGCTTGACGTTTCCCCATTACGGAGTGTCGTTGTTGGACGTTTTCCCGATGCGGAGTGTCTGTGTTGGACATTTCCCCGATGCGGAGTGTCTGTGTTGGACGTTTCCCCGATGCAGAGTGTCGCTGGTCGACGTGTCCTCGGCACGGAGTGTCTGTGTTGGACGTTTCCCCGAGACGGAGTGTCTGTGTTGGACGTTTCCCCGATGCAGAGTGTCGCTGGTCGACGTATCCCCGGCACGGAGTGTCTGTGTTGGACGTTTTCCCGAGACGGAGTGTCGCTGGTTGACGTTTCCCCGAGACGGAGTGTCTGCTTGAAGTTTCCCCGTTACGGAGTGTCGTTGGTGGACGATTCCCCGATGCGGAGTGTCGCTGGTCGACGTTTCCCCGGCATAAAGTGTCTGTTGTTTGACGTGGAGGTCGATGTTGGAATTGGTTGGTTTGATTTGTTTGATTTGAGTTGACATCAGTATCGCTACACTAGAATATGGTACCAGGAGCGAATCATCATCCGTCTTTGAGAGGATTTGGGGATTGTTTTTTCTTGTTTGGCATCTGCATTGCTGCACTGGAATAATGCCAGGAGCAACCCATCATTTGCCTCGAGAGGATTTGGGAATTGATGGCTTAGGAGGCAGGTTTAGATCCCTATCACCTAAGGCTTTTCAATTTTATGGGTCGTAAGGGTCCCGTAAAAGCATTTTCTTCCTACGAGTCGAAAGGATCTCTTAGGTGTATTTTCTCTTTAGGAGTCGTGAGGACTCCTAAGTGTGTTTCTCCTTTGTGAGTCGTAAGGATCTCATGCGGGAATTTTCTCCTCACAAAGTCGAGAGGACTTTGCGAGTGCATTTCATATCTTTTTCACGAGTTTGAGCCCTTTCGGGTTTTCATAAACTCGCCGGCAGTCCTGCTGTTTTTACTCACGGAGCCCTTTCGGGTTTTCATTCGTGCCCATTTTGCTTGTGGACATACCTTCTTTTTTTTTGGAATCTTCATCGCCGGTGGGACTTTGAATGTGGTCTCGCCGGTAAGACTTGGGAGAGATTGGGATCATTTTATGCCCGTGGATTGTATACGGTTTTGCAGGATGTATGATCCAGACCGTAGGGCCGGAAACATTTCGGGACTTTGTTGGCGTCTGCATCGCTGCACTGGAAGATGGTACCAGGAGCGACTCATCATTCGCCGTTGGGGTATGAGATTTTGAATTTGGTCGGCGTCTGTATCGCTTCACTGGAATATAGTACCATGAGCGACTCATCATTCGCCATTGGGATTTGGAATTTGGCTGGCGTCTGCATCGCTGCACTGGAATATGGTACCAGGAGCGACTTATCATTCGCCACTTGGGGGTTTGGATTTTGGCCGGCGTCTGCATCGCTGCACTGGAATATGGTACCAGGAGCGACTCATCATTCGCCATTGCCTATTGGTAAGCGATGGCTTAGGAGACAGGTTTAGATTCCTATCACATAAAGCTTTTCAATTTTATGGGCCATAAGGGTCCCATAAAAGCATTTTCTCCCTATGAGTCGGAAGGATCCCATAGGTGCATTTTCTCCTTAGGAGTCGTGAGGACCCCCAAGTGTGTTTTTTCTTTGTGAGTCATAAGGATCTCACGCGGGGATTTTCTCCTCACGTATCGTGAGGACACATGAGTGGGTCTTCCCAAATGGAGCATAATTCTAAGGGTGGAGACCGGCCACTGGACTGGTGATTGCAGTGCAGTGGGGCATGAGTGTGATGAGAATTATTTGAGCCCGTGGATTGTATACGGTAGTCAATTTGGGGACTAACCGTAGGGCCGGAAGAATTTTAGGAAACTGGATTTTGGTTGGCGTCTGCATCGCTGCACTGGAATATGGTACCAGGAGCGACTCATCATTCGCCGTTTTTTTTTCCTTCTTTATTTTTACTCGCTGATTTTTATTGCGAGTTGCCCTATCATTTCAGCTTTTTATTATTTTTGTTTTATTTACACATTTTTAAATTCGCAGTTTAACGACTCAGAGGTCGATTGTTCCCAGTTTAACGACGTGGTGGTCGATTGTTCCTAGTTTAATGACGTGGTGGTCAGCGGTTTGCTTATCCCAGCTTCTTGAACTTTGATCTTGGTGGGGCTGTGTTGATGACCGTAGCTCTGTGGCTTGTCGGTACATCCGACGACTGTGAGGCTTTCCTGAGTTTGTATTGGTTCTCCACCCAATCTTTAAAAACATAGCAGTCTTCAATGGTATGACTCACCATTCTATGATATGGGCAGTATATGGGATTGCCGGTCATGTTCATCTCATATGGCCTCTTTGGAATAGGCAGTTGAAGACCGTTGTTCAAGGCGTCCACGAATATTTCGCGGAATTTATCCCTCCTGAAGGAGTATACTTTCTTCTCTCTCTCCATTAGAGTAGGTGCCCTTACTGATGCTGGACCTTGAGGACGATCAGTCTTTGGTTCGCCTACTGTCCGTTTACCACGTTCAGTGTACGTATCGGAGGGACTGGAGGCTGATCACGTCCGTTTTTCACAAAGGTGTTCCGCTCTCGGGTTGGAGGGAGCATCGGTCGGCTGCTTCCGGATATCAATCCCAAGCTCACGAACCAAAATTTGATTTTGCTGTAATTGAAATCGGGCGACTTGGGTCATGAGATCCGCCATGACATTTGCCAGCTCGTCGACTTTAGAATGGACCTTGGCCATCTTCTCATCCCTGTCCTGAAGTTGCCTTTGAAGCCATTGGAATAATGCTTGTTCTATAGTTCCGGGTATGACAACGGGGTCATCCCTACCGCCTGAACTTGATTCGGCATGAACCACGGGTTCCTTTGGCTCAATGGCCTGAGCGAGCTCTTCATCATTTGGATCGGGCCGATGTTGGATGGCAACAACCACGTCATTGTCATGGTTATAAGGCGTAGGAGGACTTGTTCCTCTGAGCTCCATCATAAAGACCGTATGGGTTGTGTACCCGTTTATTGCTTCTTCATTAGCAATGTTGCTCGCTTGGCTCTTAGCTTGTTGCCTTGGTTCGCTCTTTTTAGAGAAAGGCAGATGTCTGAGAGAATCAGGTCCCTGAAGGACTTCGGTCTCCATTTGTATGCAATTGGCGGTCGCGACTTGATTGTTTGTTAACACGCTAGGGGACAATGATATTTCTCCCGCCTCCCGCCTTGTATTGTTTCTCGACCCAATCCTTGAAGATACAACAGTCTTCAATAGTGTGTCCCAACACTCGGTGGTATGGGCAAAAGTTGGGATGATCAGTCTTGTTCGCTTCACTTAGCCTTTTTGGTTCTGGTAGCCGCAGGCCATTCTTCAGAGCATCTTTAAAAATTTTATGGACCTTGTCCCTTCGGAATGAGTAGACCCTATTTCTTCTTTCCTCCAAAGTTGGCTCTCGGGTTTTGTTAGTTTTTGCTTCGCCCGATCTCTGTTTATTTAGAGAATCGGTGCTGTTAGAACTTCCGCCTTTTCGGTTGTCGTCCCTCCAAGGTTTCGGTCTGTTTGTGAACTGAAGATCCTGAGCGGACTTGGGCTTTGAGCGTTCCAACGTTTGGACCTTTTTGGTCAGCTCTTGGAATGTTTTAAGGCCTGCGGTGCATAGGAAAGGTTTCATCCAGTCCTTCAGATTTTCTATAAGAAGACTGACGGATTGGTCTTGCTCCAACGACGGTTCACATTTGACAAAGAGATTGTGCCATCGGACTATAAAATCCATGTCGCTTTCGTTGTTCTTTGGCTCTGTCCTTACGAGGTCAGCAATGGTGATTTTATCGCTGACACTCATGAACCTTTGCTTGAACATGGATTCTATTTGAGCGAACGTTGTGATCGAGTCATCTGGTATGCTTGCATACCAATCGAAAGAAACATCCGTCAATCTATTAACAAACTGATGGAGAAGGAGTGCATCATTGCCCCTAGTATTTGCACATGATGCTTTAAATTGGGCAATGTGCCGGTTCGCATTTCCCGTCCCATCGAACCTTTCAAATTTGGGGACGCCATAGCCAGTGGGAAACTCTACAAGATCGTACCGAGCAGGATATGGTCTCCCACTACTGCTGGCATCTTTTTGCTCTCCGACTACCAATGTTTTGAATTTGTTGGCAACCAAATACATGATTTGATCTTGAGTTAGCGGGTTGCTGTCATCGGCCGCCAAGACATTTCCCGAGATAGGATGTGACTGGCCTTCATACTGCCCGCCCACCTTTAGATTTGAGGGAAAATGCGTCGGCTGTCTCGGGACACCGTTTCCGGGTCCATGAGTAGAACCATGCGCTTGATTGGGTGGCTGAGAGGCAAGTTGGGCCGTGAGCTGTAAGACGACGTTTGTCAAGTCTTCAATTTTTAAGTAGAGCTTGGCCATCTCCTTGTCTTTGTTTCTGAGCTGCTTTCGGAGCTCCTGGAGAAGTTGCTGCTCTGCGGTCCTAGGATGGAAAGTTGGCTCATCCTCGATTTCCGAGCTTGACTCTAAATGGACTGAGGGGTCTTTCTGCCTATCATCCTCATCGAGAGGGTTTTCATCATCCAGCGGAGGCGGCTGCTCCTGGAGAAGTTGCTGTTCTTTCTGCCTATCATCCTCAACGATAACCACATTCAAGCCAGATTGGATTTGAGATGTGGTTGCCCCGTCCTTGCTCTTGCTGCGCGTGCCCACCATGTAGATAGTATGGACCACATATCCAGCCATTTCCTCATCTTTGGCGGGGTAACGTTGTTCTTCGAACCTCATGAGGTTCAGCCTAGCAGGAGCCCTAACACTTTTGTTGGCTCTATATCTGAGCCTTTTCTGTCTTAGCTTCTCAATTTTAAGGGCTTGGCGGGCATCCATTTCCTGGGAAGCCACCGTGAGTCGATTAGTGGGGAGCTTAGAGAAGACACCCGATCGAGCAGTTGTCAGGGGCACCGCCGGAGCTTTCTCGAGAGACCTTGTTGCTTTGTTGGTGTTGATGGCCTTGCCCCCAGCTGGCGCCAAGGAGAGTCGTTCAAACACCGACTTGCGTTTGAGTTGGGGCGTCTTCGAGACCACTACATTTGGCCTCTTGCATTTCGAGACCGGTTTGTCTGTCATCGGGGCTTGAGGTGCAGGGATGAAATTAGCCGAGACAAACAGAATAGACCCAAATTGTAGCAGCGATTCTTCCCACTGTCGTCCGAGACTTGCCGGGAGGACCGTCCTGGAATCCATCTTCATCGTGTATGAGATGGGAGCTGAGTTCATTTTTGGAGACATTGTTGAGAAGTGATTGCTTGAAAACCTGCATGAAAGAGCATTATTTTAGTATAAATATAGATATGTATATTGATTGAGTTCGCATGAACGTTTAACTCGAAATATGGGAGGAGAGATTGCTCCCACCGGGCGTGCCAGAATCTGTAGGGTGTTTTTCGTCACCCTATTGAGATGGGAATACGCGCACGCTGGTCAGGCACATTACAGATTCCCCCTGCCTAGGGTAGGCTGGGGTTTATTGATTGCGGGGATCCAAATCTCCGGCAGCCGCAGACTAAGATGCCGTTAATTACCCCTTGCATTTGGAGCAAGAGAACCTCCGATTGACAGGTTAAACTGGTTATGCGAACTCAATGTGAAGTGTTGTGTTTTGAAGGGGTTTGGGATATATCGGGGGGCTCGCAGAGTTTTTACGGGGGTCCCGCTACCCGGATAGCGGGTTGGGGATCAAGGGGGCTAGCATCCCCCTTGCGGGGTGCGGGGCATCGCCCCGTTAGAAATTTTTTTCTAACAGGGACGGTGTTGTGGAGTGTGTGTGTATATATATATATACATGTATACATATATATATAAAAGGGAAAAGCGCCCAAAAGACGCGTGGGGCTATCACTTCACGTGCCTAGCACTTGAGCGCTGTGCGCTTGAGCGCTGTGCGCTTGAGCGCTGTGCGCTTAGGCGCTAGCGCACCACATGCCCGACACGTGGGTGCTGGGCGCATGAGCGCTGGACGCTGGACGTGTCTGGCATGTGGGTGCTGGATGCTTGAGCGCAAGGCGCTCGAGCGCGAGCGCACCATGTGCCCGGCACGTGGAAGCTGGGTGCTCGGGCGCTTGGGCGCCGGCGAGGAAAAGGGGCTTTTAGCTCCAGAAATGGGATTTAAACTCCCGAAAGAGAATTTAGAGTGGAGTTAAACCCCTAAGATGTTTTTGGAGCTGAAACGGGCTTCTCCCTTGAGCTCTGGATCATCCCAAAGTGGGATTTTTAGGAGATGGGTCTCCTTCTTCCTCCTCTTTTGGCTGGATCTTGAAGAACAAGAAGTATGAGATTTTAAAAATCTATTATTTTTAAGATCTGATGGGAGATCTGAGTTCCCCTTTATGGTTTCGTGGTAAAAAACTATTTAGTTTTGGAAAAGGAAGAGTAAAACTCTTGATTTAATTCAAAAAGAGAAGAAGGTTTTTAGAACCTTGAGGAAGGAGAAGATCACAGATCTTGATTCTTTTGGAGAGAGAAAAAGTTGTTGAGATATTTTCATTATCTTGGCCTTTATAAGCTATACACTTTACATATAGCCCCTTGGGCTTTACAAAAATGGCATTTTGACTATCCCATGGCTCATGTGCCATTTCTTTTTGCACATAAGCCATGGGCTTTACAAAAATTTGGTTCTATGCCCATTCATGCATAAAAAAATTACATAAAAATTATTTATTACATGATTTCATTTGGGGCATGGAGGAAGTCCGGCCGCTTCATGTTCGGACTCGACCTAGGTATGGGCCCACTTGATCCGGGCTTGGGCCCACTTGGCTTGGGGTTGACCTTGACTTTGACTTGGTCAACCGAGGTGCAATTTTCGACCCCAACAGGCATAATTTCAAAACACACCTCAAGTATTTAATTATCGTCTTTAGGTTTTTCATAGATGTATATTTTATAGATATGAAATTTCTAGTGAGTAGAACCTAATTTCATAATATATGGTATTTTATTGAAATATTGTAATTTGTGTTGTATTTGGATGATATTTTCATGTAACAGTGATTCATTTTATTTAGAAAACTTGGAATATTTATATAATTAAAATAGACATTTTGATAATATATATATATATTTAATGAAAATAATTTATTTATTTTCTTGTAGAAATCTCATTTTCTTAAGAAAAATACATAAAAATTCCATCGAGATCGAATGCTCCTTTCGGAGGTCTGCATCTCGCTCTATTAGGCCCGAGAATGTGCGATAACCCGCACCATCCCGAACGGGGTCCCCAAAAGTGGGTTGTAGAGGCGCAATTGCATGGAAATGTTTAATACATTTTTTTTTTATAGAAATGGTATTATAAGTTGAAGGCATTTATTTGTAAAGTCGTTTTATCCCAAGAATAAATTCCCAAAACTTTATCGTGCTATGATAGAGATGTGTGTTGTGATGAGATAGGTCATTACCTCGTGAACTATCTAAAGGTAATATGTTGTTTATGTCGGAAACTAAAGTATGTGGTATTTTACTGTAAAACTGCGATAAAAATTGTAATATAAATTCTTTTGATGTGAAAATTGTTTAATATATTTTTTAATGTTTATTGAACATGATATGAAAGTTTGGTATTTTCTTGTTTAAGAAAAATAGGATTTTTAAAGAAAAAACCGAAGCGGAAGTCGGATTAACTCCGCTTCCGTCGGGTTTTAGAAATGAAAGTTTTTAAAGAAGAAGAATAGAGGGGGAGAGGGGACTTACTGGCTTTAAGGAGAGGGGAGAGGTAGGGGAAGAATAAGGAAGCGTCGGAACGTCATTTTGTCGCCGGAATCTTCTCGGAATTTCGTCGGAGCTTCGCCCTTTGCTAACTCCACTTGTACACCAAAGAGGACTTGAAAGTTTTTGAGAGTTTTTGCAGGGATTTGTGAGTGAGGATGTATGAATTTGGGTGTGGTATTTATAGGAAAAACTAGGGTTTGGTGTGTTAAAGAATGCATTTAAAATATGCATTAAAAATTTGATTAAAAGGGGTATTTTAATTTTCTGGTTAATTGCAGAGAAGATAAACAGTGAAGGGGAAGTGAGATAGGCCAAAGGTTGCAGGGGTGAGAAGATAGGGGCTTTACCAACGGTTTGGACCGGCGGTATCGGGGGAATTGGGGTTTTCACCGGGTCATTCCCGATGGAGGGGGCCAGGGTTTATACCACGTGTCTTTGTCGCTTTGGCTTCTTCAGTGCACATGTTTATTTAAACTGTGACTCTTCAGTTTACGTGTAGTGTACTTGTAGACTCTTGTGTTTCTAAAAAGATTAAAAGAAAATAAAAAAAAATGATAATGTGGCTGATGGGATTTGAACTCGGGTGCTATGTCACAGCAGTGCAAGGCTTTACCAATGAGCTACAAGTGTTTTCTTGCTGTTCTAAATTAAAACAAATACTTATAGTATTCACATGATTGCAAATATCCCAGTTGTACATTAACTTTTAAAAAAATTTCTGTACATTGAATTTGGAGTTGTTACAGTCTACCCTCCTTACAAAAATTTCGTCCTCGAAATTTACAATTTATTTTAAAGACTAGTTTACAAATAAATGAGGATATCTTGCACGCATCTCATCTTCCCTTTCCCATGTTGATTCTCCCGGTATGTCTTTTCTCCACATCACTCGAACCAATTTGACTTCCTTATTCCGAAATGACTTCACTTTTCTGTTCAGAATCTCAACAGGGTGTTGCTCACAAGATAAATCTGGCTGTACAGTGAGCTCGGAATGATCAAGAATATGGCTGAGGTCACTCACATACCTTCTGAGTTGGGATATGTGGAACATATTGTGCACTCCTTCTAATGAAGGTGGAAATGCCAAGCGATAAGCCACTTCACCAACGATTTTGAGTATGTCGAACGGTCCAAATCATAAGTAATGTTTATTATATATATCTTATACATATAGCATTCGTCTCACGCAGTTATATGATCACATCACAGAACTCAAGCAGTAGAAGTCAACATATGAAATATTGGATATACTAGGAAGTCCGTGTTTTAAATTAAGCAAGTAATGAAAAACATGGATTCCACGGTCGTCATAAATAGCCAAACCCACATCCCTAGACCCCTACAAGAGTGGAAAGCATTCCTGCCAATTCTAGAGTTAGAAGACTCGGTCTCGACTCCTCGAGATGGTCTCCACTGGACTCTGGATCCCGGTTACTTGTGCTCCCTGTCTTGGGTCTATCCTAATGCGGAAAAGTAAATAATATATATCAATGGTGACATCATTCTCAACCCGGAAGTGTCCCAATAAAAGAATATTACATACAAATTATTACATGAATGAAAATAGAAAAACTCTCATCTCACGCAAAACCCCCCAGCTATTCAATCACGACGATCCAATATAACATATCATAGCAAGACATAACATCACATGTCATCAGCATAGGTAAATATGTGTATCCCAAATTCCGTTGACATATAGCAACGAGATCGGGGATACCTCACATATTACACTTACGGTCGTAGAAAAGAAATGAAAAACTACAATATTTAGAATCCGCATATTTCTTAGACATCATAAACTCGGAATATCTCATATTCTAAATTTCATGCCTAACCTATAAACCTTGCATTTTAGTCTTAAATCGAAAAAACTTTCCAATAACTTAGTCGGGTAATTCAACAAGATTCCCAACTAATTGATTGAATGCCCTTCGGGAACTTTAGTAGATGGCCGCACCCTCGATGCCGTCGACGAAGTGTACTTAGGCGGAACACCGTGGTCGTGAGCACCCGAGAGATGCTTTTGGCAACGGTGTTCTCCTACAATCACTTAGTTGGGGCTAGATACGTGGCTATCTAGTAGTGTTTTCTGGTGAGTGTTCATGTACTATACGCGATTGCGACGGAGTTTTGATCCGAATCAAAATTCCGTGGCAATCGATGAACCCAGACTAAAACGCTAGATTTACCAAACACTAACTAGTTTTCACAAAACTAATTATTATGGATTCCAAATATTGTATCACATATCATAATAATCTAGACGATATTAAACATTTCGATCGAATTATTAAACACCCACAAATCACAGAGACCTCAACAACTTGAGCCTCACAAGAAATACCCAGAAAGTGCCAAATATCATAATGGAGCGGCACAAGAAGAACGAACCCTCAACTCCATAAACTTACGGCGGAACCGCGGCCAAAACATGGGTTAGGCCGTGGTTACGCGGCGGTTTAGTGGAGATGGGGTCTCATTTTTCTTGGAGCTCTATAAAATACCCTACACAATTTTCTGTATATTTTTAATCTCGAAAATTTCAACTTTTGAAAAATGGATAGAAACTTAGCAAAATATGAGTTTCGAAACTCGATCGAACACTTCAACATCGTAAAGACTTTCCCTAATGTTCTAGCTTGGTTCTGATACCATGAAAGTGTATCCTCGCACCACCACAAGGTCAATACAAGCATCAAGCATGCTATTTTAAAAATTTTTGGGTGCGAAGCTACACTAACCTAGGATCTAACTAGATTATTAGGGTTTATATGAACATATAAAAAGTTCTATACTAAGAGATAGAGACTACAACCTTTATAGACCAAGTCCTTCTAATCTAAAGCTCCGGATAGTAGTCCCTACGACTCATAAAGAAGGATCGATCTTGCTTCGCGACCTTCGTGTCGAAGATGATGCACCTGAAGTTCCTCTAGGTCAAGCTACCTCTTCACTAATCTAGTATATGAGTGAAGTAAACAACCTAGTCTAAAGTGCTAATCTAGACTAGGATGATGAAGTAGGGTTTTTAGCTCACTATGTAATCTCTAAAGTCCTAGGGTTCACAACTCATGTGAGGGTTAGGATTTTGGAGAAGGAGAATGAAGAAGATAGAGAGAGCTAATGAATGAGCTAGCATGAAAATGAGCAAGTCAAGAAAATGTCTCTCATATGGCTCATCACTTATTGAAGCATGAATAAATCCTAATAGAAATATACAACACTCAATAGTGTAGCCAAATGAATAAAAAAATGAACAAGCCATGCTTTATACCATACCACAAATATCTCTCCAATTTCCACCTCTTTTTCTATTTTCTCAAAATAGAAAACCATGCTTCATATATATTTATAATTATATATTAAGAGTAGAAAATAATTAGTGAGCTTAATATTAGTTAATATATAATTATATCAAATATAAATATATATCAAATTATTAAATCAACACTCGATTTAATAATTCGGTTATATTATATATAACCGACTAATATTATTTATCTGTATATCACATTATCAAATCAACACTTGATTCAATAATCCGGTTATATCACATATAACCTAACCGATATCAAGTGTCGTCAGATTAGAATATGGTATCAGATACTCGTATTTAATCAGGCTCCCGCACATATCAACATATGTGCCCTACTTCGTTTCGCTTGAACTATGAAACCTCTGTGTGGGACTCTAAAAACCCGTCAATACGCCAGCAGTAGGTAATGATCACATCAGTTATCCATAAGCCGTCAGCGATACTAGCTGGATGTAACGGCTACCCAGGTATTGAGCGATTAGAAGATCAACAAGCAAGCTTGTCCAAACTCCCATGAAGTCTATAAGTAACACTTACCGTACAGTCCGGTCTCTTCATCTGATATGTCGCACTAGGGGTAGAATCGTCAGACCCCAGTAACTTGATAAGTCATGCCGATTTGTAGCTCATAACGGTTCGAGAAATTACTGATAACATTTACCAGTAAATCTCATCAGTCTTGGCCAGTGACTTACTGTTATAGCCAATCGAGCATAGCGCAACATTAACTCCCAATACCGGGAGAAACGAAACCCCTCCTATCGCTCACTGCCTCCATGTGACTTGGGACTGTACCCAAAATCCACATGTTTGCACGACTCCTTTGAACCATGGTAGGGAGGAAATCAAAGCACAATGGGAATCACACAAGACACTATGACGATTTCGGGTCTACAGACTAACCTATACCGGTGTCACCAGAGAACTGCTATCTGACGATAGGTATAGTACCATCTAGGAGTTCTCGGCGAGTCCTGTTCGGTGTACCATTCTCTAATGAGCACATGTGTACAATCTTTAATGTCAAACACCAATGGTTATGGG
The DNA here is from genome assembly GCA_030015575.1 of Agapanthus africanus. Taxonomy (NCBI): domain Eukaryota; kingdom Viridiplantae; phylum Streptophyta; class Magnoliopsida; order Asparagales; family Amaryllidaceae; genus Agapanthus; species Agapanthus africanus. The sequence goes on from JASDDO010000001.1 coordinate 25,415,387, forward strand.
ATCAACCATCGCCCCCTACAGGGTCAAGAAACGTACACACTAGTCTACTCTGGAATATCGATGCTTTGTCTCGATATGACTAGGAACAATTAAAAGATGTGCTTATGGACTACACAAGTCCCAGTAGTATGATCCGCATCATAGTCCTGGTAGTCAAGCTAACATCCTAAGTGCTTTATCAACATGTATCAGAGAGATAATATAATAATACAAGTGTACATGTTAAGATAAAGAGCAACCAGATAACATATTATCATGTCGAGCAAGAAAGTCCTCTATATATATGTCCAAGCATCCACTATATCATACAATAATGGCCTCTAGAGCATACATATTCCTAACACCTATAGGTTTCATTGCAAAAGGCCAGGAGTGCAAAGTATGCCAACTCCAACGAGCGATATATGGATCAAAGCAATCATCTAGACAATGGTATCTACGATTTCATCGAGATATAACATCTTATGATTTTACGATGACCAATGAAGACTATTGTGTGTACATTAAACGTTCGAAGGGTAAATTTGTAATTTTATCACCATATTTAGATGTTATTCTATTGGGTGGAAATGACAAGAAGTTCTTAATAGTAATCAAGGAATGGTTGTCCTCGAGTTTTGAAATGAAAGACTTGGGAGAAGCCAATTTCATACTTGGAGTGAAAATCCATAGAGATCATTCAAAGAGGCTCTTAGTTCTTTCATAAGAGACTTACATTACGAAAATTCTTGAATGATTCCACAGGGAGAACAACAATCCCGTAGATACTCCTGTTATCAAAGACGATGCTCTGTGCCTTGAAATGTGTCCAAAGACTCCTGAAAAAAAGAAAGAAATAGAAATGATGCCATATTCCAATACTATTGGAGCCAAATGTATGCCATGGTATGCACTCGACCGGACATAAGCTATGTTGTGGGACTGGTGAGTCGCTATCAATCAAACACTGGAAAAAGGCACTAGATGGCAGTGAAGAGGATCTTTAGATACTTAAAACGCACTGCAAACTATTCTCTATGTTATCAAGGGAACGATTTACACTTGGTAGGATAATCAAATGTCGATTGGGCCGGTGATTTGGATGGACGTAAATCTACGTCAGGGTACACCTTCTTGCTTGCGAATAGCGTATATCATAGAGTAGCAAAAAGCAGACTTGTACGTCTCTATCCACCATGGAAGAAGAATTCATTACGTGCTGTGCAACCATGCAAGAAGCAATTTGGTTGAGGAGATTTCTGGGAAATCTTGATGTTGGTTACAATCCTTCAAATCCCGTAACGGCTACATGAAGGATCCTAAGTATCATGGAAGAACTAAACATATAGATATCAAGAACAATTTCATTAGAGATATTGTGGCACGAAAGGATGTGGATATTAAATACATATCGATGCATAAGATGTCAGCTGATCCTTTTACAAAACCCATACCTAGAGAAGTCTTCTTGCCATGTATAGAATCTTTGGATATTCACAAAATTTGATAGTTTGCTGTAAGAAGGATCATGTTATGTAATGTTTGGGATCTTATTAGTTATCTGGTTGAATCAAATTTTTTCATTACATTTCTCCATATTATTTTATATTAATCATTTGTGTATACATACTAGTATAAACACAAATAAAGACGAAGATATGTCGTCAGGCTGAGATCAACTCACTCATACGAGCAATCACCTTGGTTACTAAGATAAAGAGCCAAGATGAGATTTTGTCATACTTTGATGACACCTGCACTTTTCACAGTACAAATATGATAAGAAGTCATTTTGACTAGAGTCAAAATGAGGCCCATATTTAGACCAATTATTGATGAACCCAAGTCAATTGATCCTGAATATAAACCAGATGCGATTGATTCGTTAAGTTCTTGAGAATAGCGAGCTAGTTGAAAAATCGAGCTAAGAGCGAGCGGGAGGGCCATTGCGACTAGGCTAAAGAACTATATGGTGACATTTAACTAAAGATATATATTCTCGAAAAAAGCAAGTCACCATAACATGCATCATACTACATGTGCTTAAGATTTACCCAAAGGGTTGCGAACAAAATAAATCCCCGTTTTTCACTGTATGAGACCCTTGACCCTTGAGGTTGATTGTTAGTAAAAACCTAACAGAACAAAAAAATCCGGTCAACTGCGACTCCGGTTGACTAGGAAAGCCGTAAACACAAAAAAATCATGAAATTTAAAAATATTTTTTTCTTATGTTTTCTTCAAATTCCTAATATTTTGCGCGCTATATAGCACACGAAAATTATGAAATTTTCAAAAATCTCAAAATTTTATTTTTTCTTCGATTTCTCAATATTATACTTGTTAGCATACAAAAATCACCAAATCTTCAAAAATCTCAAGAATTTATGTTTCCTTATTTTTTAATATTTTTTGTTTGGTATTATATAGCACACGAATATCGCGAAATTTTCAAAAATCTCAATATTTTCTGTTTTCTTTTGTTTTTCTATATTTTACATTCTATAGCACAAGAAAATCGCAAAATTTTTTAAAATATCAAAAAATTATGTTTACTTCGTTCTTTAAATATTATGCAGGCTATAGCAATCGAAAATCACGAAATTTTCAAAAATATCCAATTTAATGTTTACTTCAAAATTTTACTATTTTACATGTATGAAAATAATGAACTTTTCAAAATGTCAAAATTTTCTATTTTGTTTGGGTTTTCTATATTTTTTTTGCAACCGAACAATTTTTATGAAATTTTTAACTCTCAGAACTTGTATGTGTTTTCCCTTCAATTTTTCAATATTTTGCCAAAGATCATGAAATTTTTCAATATTTTACATGCTATGGTATATAAAGATCATGAAAATTTTCAATAATTTGCCAATAAAACCTAAACACCGAAAGAAAAAAGAAATTTTTAAAGAGGGACGCGATCATAATTTTTCTACTATATAAGCTTAGTTGTATAGGATAAATCAGTGATAAATATTAAGTAGAAAGCCAATAAAAAAATTTCCATCACCCAAATATTATAAGAGAGAACATCGGGTAGATAATAATTTTTCACTAAAGTCCATGCTTGATGAGAGAATATTTTAAGGAATATTCTCTCATATATAGCTTTATATATATCATACAAATAAATAGATAGATTGATTGAAATGTGTTGGCATTTCATCCACTTGAAAAGAAAACTATATTCATATATTAGTAAACGAGCAAGTAAAATTATAACTACTCTATTAGAGTTCTATTGCGCCATTTTGGTCGCGTTTTAAAAGTTTTTTTTGAGGAATATGTGAATAATTAGCCATCCAATTTCATTAAAAAGATTTTAATGGTTACAACCAAAAACTCCCAGATTACATTAACCCTACAGCCCAAAGCAAAACAAAGTATTACAAAACAACACCCGTAACCTCCCCTTATGAAGCAAATATCGTTGTTTCCTACGGTGTTCTCAACTGGGCCGCCATCATCCCCTGTGTACCGTCAGTGTCCAGTATCACCTTTCTAATCTTCATCTTCGCCTTATTTGCAGTGATATGAGACCAAACTCTAATTCATGGAAGATATTAGACACATGACCGCATTTAGAGGATTATTTTTGTCCCTAAAAATTCTATCATTACGTTCTCGCCATAAACCCCACAAGATGCCCATAATAATATTTGTAACACCCTAGTGCATTTATACCATATTTTATTTGGAGTTTTCAGATCATGCGACAGTTTTCTCGTTTATTATTGCTTTTGGCTGCGGATAGTGCATTTGGTATCTGTGATTAGTATTCGACCCGACCCGCATGCTTGAAACCCATTATGGTTCAAGATTACGTCATATAATTGCTAGTACAGAGAATCCGTGCACATTTAGATTCTATATACACTTGTATGATCTATTTGGTATCTGCATATCTTTAAATAATACAAATTATAACCAAATAATATATTTTAATATCTAGCATGGCCTGTTATCATACCCCATACCATATGGTTGCATCCATATATCGTGTTCCTATCCAGAGTGTTAAAACAGACTCGTGTGGATCGCTACGTATATTTACGTATATCCGTTCTTGGGGGGTAGGCATTTTATTTAACTAGACATCGCATTATGGTTTTGGCTTGTACGTATATTATTCATATTTTAAAACTAGATTTTTAGAAGAGATTCGGGTATTTTTCGGAGTATTTTTGTATCAGCTGCTTAAATCCAGAATATATATTATAATATTCTTTATAATTATAGAGTTTATAATATATATTTTATATATATATATATAATTAACTAATTATATATCCTCGCATCTCTCTCTCTCTCTCTTCTCACCCACTCTCTCTCCTATAAATATATATTATATTAAACCTATTAATTAACCTCAGACTCTCTCCTCTCTTTCTTCTCTATTTCGTTACCCGTGACGAGAGGAACTCGAGAACCCTAACCCTAGATCTTACCTCACATCGCCGTTGACCTCATCACCTCCCCACAATCTCGCCACCCTTGTCACCTTCACCTCCTCATCCCCTCGCCATCCCCGAGCTCTGCACCTTTCTCCACCCGACGCCAACTGCAACCCAAACCCGAGCAACCCTAAAAACCTCATCGTCGCAACCCCTCGCCCTCATCCCCCGACCTCAACCACTGTCACCTCCTCATTCTCCTCCTTCTCCCCGAGAATCCACAACCCAGCAACCTCCTCCCTGACACCCTGCACCAACGACCAACTCAAGAAACCTAACCGTTACCCTCGCTGGAGACTTCGTTGTTGTGACCTCTTCATCTCCTCACCTCCCTCTCCGATCTCCAACACCCAAACCACCACCAACACCCTCGACAACTCCCTGACTGCAACAACAACCTAATGCCGACCCAGAGAACCCACTGCCCATCGCCGTTAGACTTTGCTGTCGACGACAGCCCCTCGTCGCCGTCAACTTATCTTATGTTCTCTGAACCTAGCACCCCAGTCCTCTTCTCTTCTCTTCTTTCTTTCTTTCTTGATCGTATCGCCAGAGTCGCACGCGTTGCCGATGATCCGGACGACCCAGTCACCGTCGTCTAGCCTCGTGACCACGACACGCAGCTGATCAGACCATGCCCGGACCATGTCACCACCGCGCCATCACCAGATCACGACCGTGCCACCACCAGATCACGACCGTGCCACCACGAGATCAAGACCGTGCCACCACCAAACCACGACCAGACCATGCACCGGACCCAGACCAGACCACCACCAGACCTTGCACCAGACCCAAACCATGCCATGACCGTGCCATGCACCGTACCCAGACCATGCCATGACCGTGTCATCACCATACCCAGACCGTGTCATGCCATGCGCCCTGCTCCTGTGCCACACCATATTCGCTTCGTGCTCAGCTCATGCCGCTTGTGTGCCACTATCGCATCAGTCCCGTATCACCACAAGGCCCAGTACCGTGTCGTGCCACTTCACGCACCGTGTCGTGTCGTGTCACACCAAGCCGCCTGCACATCGACCGTTGTTTCCGAGGCAAGTTTATCTTGCAACATGCTATGTTAATATATTTATTTTTATATGAATAAAAATAATACATGTGTTTCATTATGCAGCAAATATTATAGTTTTACAGTTTTACAGTATCTGTACGTATCCGTGCTAATCATAGATTCTCTAGTTGCATGTCGAAACGTCCTGATATCATTTTACTATTACATTATTATAACGTGTTATCTAGATTGCATCATACATAGTCATGGACATATAAAAGGTTATTACAGATAGATACATATGCATCCTGGTATTCGTCATGCTTACCGTGTTCAGATATTCGTTACAGTTTCACATTTGGTATCTATCTGATACATATGCATCATATGAAATGTTCACGGCACACTACTTGACTCATTACTTGGATCTAGTTCATAATGTCAACAATCCTGACTTGTTGTTCTAATGGATGTAATTTGTTGTCTGCATAGACAAATCCTGTACCTGCTTGATCCTGTGTTGGTATTAAATCTATATTGGCAATACCTGAGTTGAACACAAATCTGGGGGTAAAGGGGAAATCAAGAATGTAACCGAAACGTAACTCAAAAGGCTATTATTATATATTTGCCATTTTTCCGGGCGTTATGGAATAAGCCTGTTTGCCGTTTTTCCAGGCGTTACAGAATAATCATGTTTGCCATTTTTCCGGGCGTTCCAGAATAATTACATGTTTGTCGTTTTTCCGGACGTTACGGAATAATCCTGTTTGCCGTTTTTCCGGGCGTTACGGAATAAATCCTGTTACCATGGTTCCGTAGGGAATGAACGGGGTATAGACTGTTGGGTTACAATGAGGATTATATTAATTGATTTTAAAGACTTTTAGAATAGATAATCTAGAAACACAGATTTAGGTTACACATCACTCATCACATACATAAACATACCTCACTGTGTCATATTTATGTTATTTATTTATATTCATGTTTACCTATATCGTTACATCCTGGTTATCACTATTCTTTTGATATTATGACGCACTAATGTCTGGGTTTTGCATGGCACAGTTCCTCTATCTTTATCGTAGGCTGAACAAGAGTACTTTATCCGTTAAGCCGAGCAATGAGGAATTAAACATGTGTGATTTAGAGATGCTTAGTTTAGTTATTTTTCGCAGCTTTATTTCTTGATATGAGCCCATATTAGGATGTATTTTCAGATGTTGTTTATTGAATATTAATTCGTTTTCGCTTATACATTTTCTTGACTCTTTTTATTATGGTAAATGGACATGTACTAGATAGCTTTTATATTTTACTGTTCTTGATATCCTATAGACAGTCGTAATGTGATTATAGATGGATGATTCCTATCCACAGGTAGCATGGTTGGCTCTGTCACGTGCCGTAGCTTACGCACTCTGGGAAGCGGGGCATGACAGGGTTTGTTTGGTATCAGAGCCATAGGATTTAGGAAACCCAATACACTAACCAAACGTGAAACCCGGAATTAGGAACATGTCCTGCCACATTTTTGGCTTGTTATTCAAGTTCTTAAATCTTATCTCTCCCTTAACTCTTGTTTCTTGACGATATGGAATTGACTTTGCATCTCAACTTGGAATCCTCCTGATTCCTTGTTGATTCTCCGTTCTTATTCCTTCGATTCTGATAGTAGGATTTAAGGCGACTTGAATTGAGTTATGTGATTGTAACTATGGACCGCGACATGATTACAATACGGTAATCTATTTAAGTAATTTGGAGTCCTATTTCGACTCATTTTCTTGACTTATGATCGTTGTATTACCTTGTTTCCTCTCGGCGTCATTTCTTACGAGTTTATGTCTTATCGCGAGCTTGAATCCAGCAACCACGTTATATCTTTCCTGTCATCCTGTAAGAACCAATACGTTTGCGTTTCGAGAAATAAGGAGAAACACAGGAGAAGTTTTTGATGATTGCAGTAGTTCGAGTTTAACCCCAGCGGGAGCTGGAACAGACTGCTTCAAGGCCGAGCAAATGGTTGATTAAGGCAGTTCTGACGAACCCGCCTCAGTTTATCAGAGTAGCGCAGCGAAAGAGTGGTGGACTAATAACCCACAAGTCTTAGAACAAACTTGCAAATTCATGATGAAGGGAATCGTTTACTGAAAGGTGAAGTTCATAAACAAGTTGCAGATGAAGCACCGATAGCAGTTTGGGATTCCATGGATGTGTTCAAGAACATCTAAAGTTTACCGTCTAAACGAGATGTGGAGTTCGCGATTGATCTTTTTCCTGTAGCAGCGCCAATTCGAAAGCTTTTATCCAATGGCACCGGTGGAGCTAGTAGAAGTACAAAAACAAATCGCCGAATTACTAGAGAAGGGTTGGATTCGCAGCAGCAGTTCATCCTGGGGAGCTCCAATTCTTCTAGTCAAGAAGAAGGATGGCACACGAAGAATTTGCATCGATTATCGAGAATTAAATAGGGTAACTATTAAGAACAAATACCCAATCTCTCGCATCGGCGAATTATTCGATCAACTCAGTGGCGCGAGGGTATTCTCGAAGCTGGATTTGCGATCCGGATATCATCAAGTTCGGGTGAAATCAGAAGATATTTGCAAGATAGCGTTTCGAACTCGATATGGGCATTACGAGTACTTAGGGATTCCATTTGGAGTTACTAACGCACCAGCAGTATTTATGGACTTGATGAACCGAATCTTTTCACCGTATTTGGACAAGTTCATAGTGGTGTTTATCGATAACATTCTGGTCTATTCGAGGAGTTAGAAGAGCATGTGGAACACTTGAAGATCGCACTGCAAACGTTGCGGCAAGAAAGGTTATATGCTAAGATGAGCAAGTGCGAGTTTTGGCTCAAAGAAGTGAAGTTATTGGGTCATGTTGTATCCGGAGATGAAATTGCCGTTGACCCTGAAAAGATTGCAACAGTTCATGATTGGCCGATTTCAAAGAACGTAGCAAAGATCAGAAGTTTTCTTGGGCTTGCCGGATACTATAGAAGATTCGTGGACAATTTCGATCGAATAGCAGAACCATTGACCAAGATAACATGAAAGGAGGTACCGTTCGTATGGACGGAGAAATGTGCGTCAGATTTTGAAGCGTTGAAGAAAAAATTGACCACTGCTCCTATCTTGACAGTTCTGGAGGGTTGGTTATTTATAGCGACACATCTAGGAAAGACTTGGGATGTGTTCTAATACAGAATGGGAAGGTTATAGCCTATGCGTCGAGACAATTGAAGACCCATGAGAAAAACTATCCAACTCATGATTTGAAGCTAACAGCAGTGATTTTCTCTTTGAAGATTTAGAGACACTACTTATTGGACGAAAGGGTAGAAGTATTTACCGATCACAAAAGCCTAAAGTATGTGTTCATGCAGAAAGAGTTCAACATGAGGCAGTGTAGATGGTTAGAGCTGATAGCTGACTATGATCTTGATCCAAAATACCATCCGGGGAAAGTTAATGTAGTGCCGGATGCTCTAAGTCGATTGCCAGCAATACGGATGTTGACTGCACAAAAGGAGATTATAGATGAGTTTCAGAGATTCGAATTGGAGATTGTACTACCGAATTCTTCGGGATAGTTGATGCAGTTGCAAGTACAGTCATCTCTGATCGATAATATTAAAGCAGCGCAGTCACACGATCTAAAATTGCAGAAGTTTCGAGAACAGGTTGAAGCGGGACTTCGAACGGACTTGTTAATTCATGAAGACGGTTCATTACGATATAGGAGCCATTTGTGTGTGCCGAAAGGATATGTTCGTGAAGAAGTTATGAAGGAGGCTCATAGTTCCGCATATTCCGTACATCCGGGAGGAACAAAGATGTACTGAGATTTACGACAACATTTCTGCTGGGAATGCATGAAAAGGGAGATTGCTCGTTACGTATCGAAGTGTTTGGTGTGTCAGCAAGTCAAGACTGAACATCAAAGGATAGCTGGTTTATTGCAACCACTTCCGATTCCTCGGTAGAAGTGGGAACATATAACCATAGATTTCGTGACAGCTTTACCGCGGAGTCCAAAGGGCAATAATGCAGTTTGAGTGATTGTCGATCGATTAATCAAGGCAGCTCATTTTATACCGTTTCGAGTTAGTCAGTCGACAGAAGCTTTAGCATAACGGTACATGCAGGAGATTGTGAGATTGCATGGAGTACCTGTGAGCATCATTCCGATCTTGATGCCCGATTCTTATCGCACTTTTGGAGGAGTCTACAGGAAAGTTTGGGGACAAGATTAAAGTTCAGCACCGCATATCATACTCAGACAGATGGCCAGTCCAAAAGAATGATCCAAACTCTTGAAGATATGTTGAGAGCATGCATTTTAGACTTCAAGGGTTCATGGGATGATCATTTGCACTTGGTGGAGTTTTCATATAATAACAGTTTTCAGGCGACTATACAGATGGCTCCATTGGAAGTATTATATGGTTATAAGTGTCGCTCGCCCGTCTGTTGTGACGATGTTGAAGAATGAAAATTATTGGGACCGTATCTTATAGTGCAAACCGTGGAGAAAGTCAACGTGATCCGAAAGCATATGAAGGCGGCCCAAGATCGACAGAAAAATTGGGCCGATACAGGACGAAGATCTCTGGAGTTCACAGTTAGTGATCTTGTATTCTTGAAGATATCACCGACCAGAGGAGTGATTCGATTTGGTAGTTGATTGATTGTTTAAAAGTGTTTTGTAAATAAAGTAACCGAAATCAAGACGGTGTCGCTAGTAGCTAGCCGTGATGAGTATGGGTCGTCCGCAGGGAAACGTAGACCTTTTTCTTGCTTTAGATGAGTCGATTGAAAGATGGGTTGATTGGTTGTAGATCTATTTTAATACGGATGTAGATTTTATAAAGAAGAGGCTTGTAGGGTTCATATGACTTAGTAATAATGGATGACTAATTAAAAATGACTCATTTTATCTTTTAATAGTTTAAAACTAGATCGATAGTGATGAATGTAGATTAGGGTTCTTTTGGAAGAAACTAGGGTTTCCCCACTCTTGACCCTTGTCCTTACATTGATCTCTATTCATGTCTAGCCCCTAACAAAACAAATGTTAATCTAATCTCAAATCGTGGTCGAGACTATCAATAAATTGGCAGCGCGCCCGATAAGGATGTTAACATTTATTTTGCTAAAGTTTATAAACTTTAAAATGTATAAAAGAAGTTAAAATATTTTATCATCCATTGATCTACTCTAGCCTACGAATCCTAGCAAGTTAGGAATTACTCACGCATGGTTAGAGAAGAAAGGATGAAGAATGAGATCATAATATAAGATGCAGAAATTAAGTGCAGAAAGTAAGTGCATAAATTAATAGCGAAAAGACTAATAAAAACTATACCTTTATTAATCAACTATTTCATACAACTCTATGCAGAAAGTAGATTACAAAGAATCCTAGTTTTTACTCTCGCTCTCTCTCTTGTTGGAGGTAGATGACTAGCTGATGATCACCTGGATGCGTGGATCGTTTTGGACCTCTTGATCACTTCGAATTGATGATTTTTGATGTGAAGCTCTCGGTCCTATTTATAGTCACAGAAACTAGAAACCCTAGATTCCATATAATAATATATGCAGATAAGATCTAAACCACAAAATCTCAGATCTTACGGCTACCAAGTAGCTGCGGATTCGCTACGAATACCCTATATATGCCACGCTTCCGCCGCAATATTTTGGAGTTAGGATTAGGAATTTTTTGTGGTGTTTTATATTGATATTTGGAGATCCTATCGATGTCTAGATTCTGAAAATAATGCTCTGAGTCTCTGTCGTTGCTAGATTTCACGATTTGCTTCAATATTTTGGCAGATTTGATTCCGACATCTTGATTTATCCCGGATCTCCTGGATTCCAGACTTGAGCTAACCTGCACAATATCTCAAATCAAAGTTTTAGTAGTATTTGGTATTTTTGAGATATTATCCTAACCATTTTATATGATATTATGTGTTAAGAATATTGATTAGAAATATTTGATATGATATTCATATTTTAATTACAATATTTTATATAAATATTATATGCATGTATTTTCCCTCATTACGTTAATTATAATGTAGAAACATATGATAATAAACTTTTTACACATAAACCCTCATATGTTCTATAATTACAATAAACACCTTTTACTACTTAACAATAATAGGGAAAATATTCATTCAAATGTGCAATATTTAGACTAATCAGTAGTCGAGACAAGCTCTGTCCTCAATTCGTGGGGCCTTTCGATATTATCGAGCGCGTTAGAGAAGTAGCTTATCGATTGATTTTACCACCATCCTTGGCGAGTGTTCATGAAGTAGTTCATGTATCTCAACTCCGCAAGTATGTTCGAGATAAGACGCACGTCCTAGATCATTCGAAGCAAACAGTAAGGGAGGACTTAACATATGAAGAAAGAACGATGGCGATCGTGGATCGATGATAAAATGTTCTTAAGAACAAGGTTATTGTAATACCTAGTCCCTATAAATAATTAGCGTATTTTAATAAATAAGTCTCCAGATATTTTTCTAAATTTTCTACAAATTTTCCGTATTTTTCCAGAATTTAATCCAGATTTATTCCAATTTAAATATATATATATATGTGTGTGTGTGTGTGTGTGTGTGTGTGTGTATAATTTTTATTTAAACTAATTTCTTAAACTCCTAACGTAAAACTAAAATCCAATTACTTATTTCCTTTTATTTCCCTATTTCTTAAACTAACCCAAGCCCAGCCCCGGCCCATCTCCCTCTCTAACTCTCTCTTTCTTTTCTGGCCAAGAACCCCGGTCCACCTTCCCTACATACCCGACCCGCTTCACCCTCCTTCTCCCCACTTCTCATTTCCCTCTTCTTCTTCTTCTTTTCCCCTACGTCCCCGCCTCTCGTGCACCCCCACGACCTTTCCCCCCACTTCGCCAACGGCTCCCCACGAGACCCGCACCCACTCCCCGAGACCGCCGCGCCGCCTCCTTCACCCCTCTATCCCCACGTCTCTCTCTCTCTGTTTTCTTACATCTCTCAATCTCACTCACTGCCTCCCCTCTCTCCCTCGTCACCATCACTTTCTCGCCCCTTCTCACCTTCGAGATCTTCACCGCCGACCACTTTTCCCGAGCACCCATCACTTCCTCGACCACCCCCGACACCGAGCCCTCGTCCTCGCCCCCTCCAAGCTGCAGGCCCCGAGCGCACCTCTCACCTGCACACCGGAACCCTTCCTCTGACGCCTTGTCACCACCTCAACCTATCGCCTACATCAACCATCGCCAGCACATCCCTTCACCGATCTCACCTTCAACCCAGGTCGAGAACCTCTAGCTACGGCCATCTCCATCTCGCAACCCCTCAAAGAACCGGAAACCCATCATCGTCCCCTGATCTCGACCCTAACCCATCATCTCCTTCGACTGCATTCCATCACCTCCTTCCTCTATTCTTCCTGAGCTCTCCTTTTCCCTGCATAAACCCTAGCCTTCCCTGCGCACTGCAACTCCACCGAACACCAACCCCTGCAACCACCGCCGACGAACGCCGCACCACCATGACGAGACCCCCGTGCATCGCCGAGCCGCTACCGTCAACAAACCCCTCCACGGCCGCCTGCCACCTCCGACCACCGTGCGACCTCCCCCGACACCATCTTCATCACCACACCGGGCTCACCCCTGAGCTCACTGCCGGCCACCTTCCAAGCCGCCGCCATATGGACCACCGTAGTCAAGACGTCAAGCTTTAGCCCCTCTCCGCTGCACTCGAGCCTTAGCCGCAGCCGATCACTGTTCAAGCCGAACCCGATCATCGAAGAACCAAGGACGTTGTCGTATCATTGCTTCTGCTGTCCATCACTGTGCTGGAGTCGTCGCCACCTTTCCACGTCGATCGAGGCAAGTGCTCGCCACTTGCGTACATGCTACAGTAATGAATAGACCAATATATATGTTTATGTTTACACAAAAATTATTGCAGTGTTTTAAATGGTAAACCATATTAATTCTAGTAATATTGATTTAGGTCACAATCTAGTCTAAAATCTAGCGATAACATCGTATGGAAATAGTGAAATCCAATAGTGCTTGTCTAGTTAAATGGAACGGATGTTCGAATGTGAACCGAATGCTTAAATCTAGACCTTGATGCATAACCTTAATTGAAAACTTGTCTTTAAATGGCGGAACTTGCGATCATTAAACCCGCCTATTGTTTACCGATATGCTGTAGAAATTTAATTGGAAATTACGGTCGTTTCACCTATGTGATGCTGCTTCCGATAGTCGGCACGAAAACTGAATTTCCTGAACATGCTATACCATTAAATTCACAATAAATCTTATACAAATTGGATTTTGGATTTCCATGGCTCGTATCGAAACCAACGGGATAATCTACAGGAACCTATAATTGATATCTAAAATTTAACTAGTTCCGATAAAGGAAATTGCGGGGGATTACGATTCTGGACTGCAGTCCAGAACAGAAATCCCAGTTAATCCCTGTTTTAAATCCCTGTATATTCCTGTTCAAATATGATAATGTGCGGAATCCTATATCGTTACGAAGAGAATTGAGTTAGTTTCCTTATCCCACTGGTCTCACTAGATTCCTCAACTGTATGATATTTTTAACACATTTTGTAACGTCGGTATGTTCTGCCGAATTCTGCAGTAACAGATTCTACACATCAACCTTAACCTGACCATAACTCCCTGTTGAGATAGTATATTACTGATCTGCCAATTGCGGTGGAAACCTAACTGATAACTCTAAATATTGTTCCACTATAGTGTCGCCTAATTACGATCCCAACTAGGATTAAAATGTGTTACGAAACGGACTTCCGATTCTGAAACCGGATTTCCAGCAGTGAACACTTAAAATGAAATGGTCATAACTAGAAAACCTGAAACTCGATTGACGCGAAACCAATTTTGATGGATAGATAATTAAACATACTGCGTACCCCCTTTACATTGTTTCGCTTAATTCTGTATGTATGACCTATAATAAATTATGCAAGTGGTAGAACACTGACTGATGATATCTTAATCATGCCTTAATTATTGTATTCTCATCACATCATATAGATGTCATTGCATTGGTAACCTAGTGATCATGTGCAATACCAAGTGTTAGGTATTAGTGTTTAATTGTGGCAAGTACGTTAGTGTTAAGCATGAATGAATAAGCGGAAGTGACACGTACTTGTACACAATCATCGGACCCTATCGATATATTGCATTGTCGACGTCTATGAGACATGTATAAGTGTAACTATAATTGGTATGGGACGATTATGGAAGCACTTATATGGGTGTCATAGGTAAGGCACCAAACACTGTCCATTTATCTTGGGTATCAGTCGAGACATGCTTGATGGAGATCCTGTCTCCAGTTCTCGCGTAGACTTGTCATGGACCGACTAGTATTTGAGTTCATAGTTGGCGTTTGATGTAGACCACGGGGTGTGGGGTAGTTTGAGTGTGAGTTCAATAGAATCTCGGGAGTCCTATTGCCGGCACATACAGCGATTCTGGAGATATATGGGGATATTACTGATTATTAGCGAGCGACTCGGGCCCGTGTTGCTTTGTCCTTGGGTCCTACCCTTGGGTGGGGGATACTCACGAGTGGTTGACTCTCACACTTGGACTGACGATAGGCTTAGCAGCCTGGATAGTGAGACTTAGAGACTGATAGATTTAGTGACATGCATTGATTACTGATTCAATATACCTGCCATACTGTTTACCTGTTTTACTGTTTACCTATACTTGCTACTTCATGCTCATGCTATTACTCCATGCTTATTGTTTCACGTTCGTCATCATTGCATTTGTTTATATTGTATCTATATATATATTGCTATGGTGTCGCTCTGACGACCTGAGTATGCATGCTCAGAGTGAGGAGTGGATTTAGCTCGGACCAGGACCTGACGTACCTCGAGGATATTGCGGACATCTTGATAAGCGACTCAGAGCTATACTTCCTTGATCTCTATTTGGTTAGTTCTTTGTATTTGTTTGGGTTTAGTGACTGCATTTCTCATTACCTGTGCGTTGATTACTGATTACCACGTAAAGTTAGAAGCCTAAGTGTGACTACGGCAGAACGTTTCCTCAACCGTAGGAGTATGGCTGGTCTTGTCCACCCATCGTATTCCGTATTTTGGGAAGCGGGACGTGACATGGTTTTGTTGGTATCAGAGCTAGGTTTTTCTATGATTGGGATTGCAGTTCCGTATAGGATTTGACAATCTAAGACGTCCTTCGGTCTAGATTGTAAACTTGTTATCCTTGATCGTGATTCACATAGTATATTCTACTACATGTTTCGATCCATCCGCTAGGGTTTTGGGTGACTTAGTAGAGTTACGTGATTGTAATTATGAACTGCAGTATGGTTACAATACTGTACTCTGTCGAGTGACTTGGAGTTCTCTACATTTGATTTCCACCCGTTTGAGTTTCACCTCACCCGATATTCCTATTTCATTGTCTATTCTATATCTTATTCCGATTCTTATTTTTGTGCCTTATGCCGTCCTAAAATTGTTGTTTCAGGACCATGTCTTCCAACGACTCTTCTTCGATCTCTACTCCCCAAAATCAAACCGTCGAGATTTTGAATGTACTGCAAGGTTTGAAGGAAGCCCATGAGCGAACGAACGACCTGTTAGCTGAAGGGTTAAGAAGGCAGATGACTCTGGCACCAGCGGAAGCCTCCAAACGTAAGGGAATCCCTGTTAAACAAGGAAAAGAGGTGATGATGAAGCGCCCATTTGTTCCTCAGCAACAGAAGCAACAGAGAACTCAACATTGTGGATACTGTAAGAATCCAGGACACCTTCAGAGAGATTGTCACGGCGCCAAAGGGCAGTGCCTGATTTGCTGATCCAACGAACATCTTGTCAATGGCTGCCCTCGAAGGAAGGAGCTATAAGGAGGAGATTCGTCCACACTCTCCACTCCTGCTAAATGACTTGGTTATTTCGTAGTTCGAGCTTCGAGGATAGTACAGGCACAGCGCAGAATTCCACTCGCTTGACGAGAATGCAGCGGTCTAGATATCAAAGAAGAATTACCACTTTTCTGCTTTCAATAAAAATATTGTCACTCTTTTTTAAATATTTCCTTTCGTTTAAAATCTTGTATCCGTTGAACTTTTAGTTGAATGCAATAAAATTTTGAGTTGTGATGTATGTAGCGTCCCCTTGCCACTCATTTTCATTATACTACTTATTGCATCAGTATTCTAAATTTTGATTTTCAGTGCTTACCTACCGCATATTTTTCTTGTACTCCGTATCCTTGGTTATTTTCTTGGTGTGTTCCACTGTCTAATCATGACTCTTCCTTTCAGGCCATGGCCTACCCTGGAGCAGCGCCGCCTTTAGATGAGGACATACGGTCATGCGTTTTCTTGGGCTGCATGCTGGTGAGTTCAGATGACGATATCAATGGCCCACAGGTTATTTTCGGAAATAGCGATTCCGAGGACGAGGGAGTCGTAGCCCCAGAAGCTGACATGATCAGTGATTCCGACGAGGAGGAAGAAGACCCCGAAGAGGACCCGATAGAGGAAGATCCCGAGGAGGACCCGATAGAAGAAAATTCAGGAGAGAAAGACCTTGGGGAGAATCTAGTGGAAGAAATCCCATGGAAGAAGATCCAGAAGAAGAGAATCGCGTGGAAGCAGACCTCGATGAAGAAGCACCAGCCGAAGAAGAAGGACCAGAAGAAGAAGACCCCGTGGCAGAAGAACCTCCAGTGGCAATCCCTGCGAGGCGCTATGGAAATGGACGCCCCTATCTGAGCGCGCGAGCCTACCGTAACCTGCTGAACTTTCACAAGCGCGACTGACGTGATTTAGCTTTTGTCTTCTCTGGCCAAATAAATCTATGTATAGCTTAGGGCCACCTTTTATCTTTCGAGAGTACTTTGTTTGAAATTTTCTGGAATAATAATAAAACTTCTGAGTTCGCTAATCTTTTGATTTTTGATTCGCATGATGCAATGACCGTTTTCCCTCCCCAATAAATTTCTTCCCTCCTGAGATTCATGATTGTTCACCCTTGCACCCTGTGCTGACCCGACCCCAGCCTCTTCGACATTCAGTTTGAAGCACCACAGTCCGACCTTTTGAGTGGGCCATACTCCATTGTAATCCCTACTCTGGCTAGCCCCTATACATTTTTTTTGCTATCTCCTATTACCATAATTACATTCAGTGACATCGTATTCGAAATTTAGCTTCCATTACCTTGTGTTTACAAAAATTACGTGTTATTAATTACTTCCGTTTTACCCATTTTAAATGCTTTACTACTCTTTACATTTTCAATAGCGCAAACATATATCGCGCATATTATTTTGTTCTATGTTTCTTATTTTCACCATGTGGGTTTTCTAAATTATTTTAAAATTGTTTGATCGATACATTTATTCTAAAATACTTTGGCCTATCGGCAAACCCTTTACTATTGATTGTTATTGCTATTTTATCCTCTTGTACACATAGTTTATCCTTATAGATGGTTCTGTCCTATACTTAGTTAGACCTATCCTTTTAGTTGCGTTATTCTTATATATATAAAGACCTTCGATCTTTATCTAGCTGTTTTTAAGTAAATCACTATATGTTAGTGTTCGATATTGTAGTTTTTCGCATATTATTTTATATAGCTTATCGTTTATTTTAAATTTCGAGGAGGAAATTTTTGTAAGGGTGGTATGATGAAATACCCAGTCCCTATAAATAATCAGTATATTTTAATAAATAAGTTTCCAGATATTTTCCCAAATTTTCTACAAATTTTCCGTATTTTTCAAGAATTTAATCCAGATTTATTCCAATTTAAATATATATATATATGTGTGTGTATAATTTTTATTTAAACTAATTTCTTAAACTCCTAACCTAAAACTAAAATCCTATTATTTATTTCCTTTTATTTCCCCATTTCCTAAACTAACCCAAGCCCAGCCCCGGCCCATCTCCCTCTCTAAATCTCTCTTTCTTTTCTGGCCAAGAACCCCGGCCCACCTTCCCCACATACCCGACCTGCTTCACCCTCCTTCTCCCCACTTCTCCTTTCTCGCTTCTTCTTCTTCTTTTCCCCTACGTTCCCGCCTCTCGCGCACCCCCACGACCTTTCCCCCACTTCGCCAACGGTTCCCCGCGAGACCCGCGCCCACTCCCCGAGACCGTCGCGCCGCCTCCCTCACCCCTCTCTCCCCACGTCTCTCTCTCTCTCTTTTCTCATATCTCTCAATCTCACTCACTGCCTCCCCTCTCTCCCTCATCACCATCACTTTCTCTCCCCTGCTCACCTTCGAGATCCTCACCATCGACCACTTTTCCCGAGCACCCATCACTTCCTCAACCACCCCCGACACCGAGCCCTCATCCTCGCCCCCTCCAAGCTGCAGGCCCCGAGCGCACCCCTCACCTGCACACCGGAACCCTTCCTCTGACGCCTTGTCACCACCTCAACCCATCGCCTACATCAACCATCACCAGTACATCCCTTCACAGATCTCACCTTCAACCCAGGTCGAGAACCTCTAGCTACGGCCGTCTCCATCTCGCAACCCCTCAAAGAACCGGAAACCCATCATCGTCCCCTGATCTCGACCCTAACCCATCATCTCCTTCGACTGCATTCCATCACCTCCTTCCTCCCTTCTTCCCGAGCTCTCCTTTTCCCTGCATGAACCCCAGCCTTCCCCGCGCACTGCAAATCCAACTCCACCGAACACCAACCCCTGCAACCACCGCCGACGAACGCCGCACCACCACGATGAGACCCCCGTGCATCGCCGAGCCGCTACCGTCAACGAATCCCTCCACGTCCGCCTGCCACCTCTGACCACCGTGCGACCTCCACCGACACCATCTTCATCACTACACCGGGCTCACCCCTGAGCTCACTGCCGGCCACCTTCCAAGCCGCCACCGTATGGACCACCGCAGTCAAGACGTCAAGCTTTAGCCCCTCTCCGCTGCACTCGAGCCTTAGCCGCAGCCAATCACTGTTCAAGCCGAACCCGATCATCGAAGAACCAAGGACGTCGTCGTATCATTGCTTCTGCTGTCCATCACTGTGCCGGAGTCGTCGCCACCTTTCCACGTCGATCGAGGCAAGTGCTCGCCACTTGCTTACATGCTACAGTAATGAATAGACCAATATATATGTTTATGTTTACACAAAAATTATCGCAGTGTTTTAAATGGTAAACCGTATTAATTCTAGTAATATTGATTTAGGTCACAATCTAGTCTAAAATCTAGCGATAACATCATATGGAAATAGTGAAATCCAATAGTGCTTGTCTAGTTAAATGGAACGGATGTTCGACTGTGAACCGAATGCTTAAATCTAGACTTTGATGCATAACCTTAATTGAAAACTTATCTTTAAATGGCGGAACTTGTGATCATTAAACCTGCCTATTGTTTACCGATATGCTGTAGAAATTTAATTGGAAATTACGGTCATTTCACCTATGTGATGCTGCTTCCGATAGTTGGCACGAAACCTGAATTTCCTGAACATTCTAGACCATTAAATTCACATTAAATCTTTTACGAATTGGATTTTGGCGTTCCTTGGCTCGTATCGAAGCCAACGGGATAATCTACAGGACCCTATAATTGATATCTAAAATTGAACTAGTTCCGATAAAATAAATTGCGGGGGATTACGATTCTGGACTGCAGTCCAGAACGGAAATCCCAGTTAATCCCTGTTTTAAATCCCTGTATATTCCTGTTCAAATACGAGAATGTGCGAAACCCTATATCGTTACGAAGAGAATTGAGTTAGATTCCTTATCCCACTGGTCTCACTAGATTTCTCAACTGGATGATATTTTTAACACATTTTGTAACGTCGGTATGTTCTGTTGAATTCTGCAGTAACAGATTCTACACATCAATCTTAACCTGACCATAACTCCCTGTTGAGATAGTATATTACTGATCCGCCAATTGCAATGGAAACCTAAATGATAACTCTAAATATTGTTCCACTATAGCGTTGCCTAATTACGATCCTAACTGGGATTAAAATGTGTTACGAAACGGACTTTCGATTCTGAAACCGGATTTCCAGCAGTGAACACTTAAAATGAAATGGTCATAACTAGCAAACCTGAAACCCGATTGACGTGAAACCAATTTTGATGGATATAAAATTAAACATACTGTGTACCCCCTTTACATTGTTTCGCTTAATTCTGCATGTATGATCTATAATAAATTATGCAAGTGGTAGGACACTGACTGATGATATCTTAATCATGCCTTAATTATTGTATTCTCATCACATCATATAGATGTCATTGCATTGGTAACCTAGTAATCATGTGCATTACCAAGTGTTAGGTATTAGTGTTTGATTGTGGCAAGTACGTTAGTGTTAAGCATGAATGAATAAGGGAAAGTGACACGTACTTGTACACAATTATCGGACCCTATCGATATATTGCATTGTCGACGTCTATGGGACATGTATAAGTGTAACTATAATTGGTATGAGACGATTATGGAAGCACTTATATGGGTGTCATAGGTAAGGCACCAAACACTGTCCATTTATCTTAGCTATCAGTCGTGACATGCTTGATGGAGATCCTGTTTCCAGTTCTCGCGTAGACTTGTCATGGACCGACTAGTATTTGAGTTCATGCTTGGCGTTTGATGTAGACCACGGGGTGTGGGGTAGTTTGAGTGTGAGTTCAACAGAATCTCGGGAGTTCCATTGCCGGCACATACAGCGATTCTGGAGATATATGGGGATATTACTGATTATTAGCGAGCGACTCGGGCCCGTGTTCCCTTATCCTTGGGTCCTACCCTTGGGTGGGGGATACTCACGAGTGGTTGACTCTCACACTTGGACTGACGATAGGCTTAGCGACCTGGATAGTGAGACTTAGAGACTGATAGGTTTAGTAACATGCATTGATTACTGATTCAATATACCTGCCATACTGTTTACCTGTTTTACTGTTTACTTGTACTGGATACTTCATGCTCATGCTATTACTCCATGCTTATTGTTTCACGTTCGTCATCATTGCATGTGTTATATTGTATCTATATATATATTGCTATGGTGTCGCTCTGACGACCTAAGTATGCATGCTCAGAGTGAGGAGTGGATTTAGCTCGGACCAGGACCTGACGTACCTCGAGGATATTGCGGACATCTTGATCAGCGACTCAGAGCTATAATTCCTTGATCTCTATCTGGTTAGTTCTTTGTATTTGTTTTGGTTTAGTGATTGCATTTCTCATTACCTGTGCGTTGATTACTGAATACCACGTAAAGCTAGAAGCCGAAGTGTGACTACGGCAGGACGTTTCCTCGACCGTAGGAGCATGGCCGGCCTTGTCCACCCCTCGTATTCCGTATTTTGGGAAGCGGGGCGTGACATGGTTTTGTTAGTATCAGAGCCAGGTTTTTCTATGATTGGGATTGCAGTTCCGTATAGGGTTTGACAATCTAAGACGTCCTTCGGTCTAGATTGTAAACTTGTTATTCTTGATCTTGATTCACATAGTGTGTTCTACTACATGTTTCGATCCATCCGCTAGGATTTTGGGTGACTTAGTAGAGTTACGTGATTGTAATTATGAACTGCAGTATGGTTACAATACTGTACTCTGTTGAGTGACTTGGAGTTCTCTACATTTGATTTCTACTTGTTTGAGTTTCACCTCACCCGATATTCTTATTTCATTGTCTATTCTATATCTTATTCCGATTCTTATTTTTGTGCCTTATGCCATCCTAAAATTGTTGCTTTAGGACCATGTCTTCCAACGACTCTTCTTCGATCTCCACTCTCCAAAATCAGACCGTCGAGATTTTGAATGTACTGCAAGGTTTGAAGGAAGCCCAGGAGCGAACGAACGACCTGTTAGCTGAAGGGTTAAGAAGGCAGATGACTCTGGCACCAGCGGAAGCCTCCAATCGTAAGGGAATCCCTGTTAAACAAGGAAAAGAGGTGAAGATGAAGCGCCCATTTGTTCCTCAGCAACAGAAGCAACGGAGAACTCAACGTTGTGGATACTGTAAGAAGCTAGGACACCTTCAGAGAGATTGTCGCAGCGCCAAAGGGCAGTGCCTGATTTGCGGATCCAACGAACATCTTGTCAATGGCTGCCCTCGAAGGAAGGAGTTACATGGTGGAGATTCGTCCACACTCTCCACTCCTGCTAAATGACTTGGTTATTTCGTAGTTCAAGCTTCGAGGTTAGTATAGGCACAGCGCAGGATTCCACTCGCTTGACGAGAATGCAGCGGTCTAGATATCAAAGAAGAGTTTCCACCTTTCTGCTTTCAATAACAATATTGTCACTCTTTTGTAAATATTTCCTTTCGTTTAAAATCTTGTATCCGATGAACTTTTAGTTGAATGTAATAAAATTCTGAGTTGTGATGTATGTATCGTCCCCTTGCCATTCATTTTCCTTATACTACTTATTGCATCAGTATTCTAAATTTTGATTTTCAGTCCTTACCTACTGCATATTTTTCTTGTACTCCGTATCCTTGGTTATTTTCTTGGTGTGTTCCACTGTCTAATCATGACTCTTCCTTTCAGGCCATGGCCCACCCTGAAGCAGCGCCGTCTTTAGATGAGGACATACGGTCATGCGTTTTCTTGGACTGCATGCTGGTGAGTTCAGATGACGAGATCAATGGCCCACAGGTTATTTTCGGAAATAGCGATTCCGAGGACGAGGGAGTCGTAGCCCCAGAAGCTGACATGATCAGTGATTCCGACGAGGAGGAAGAAGACCCCGAAGAGGACCCGATAGAGGAAGATCCCGAGGAGGACCCGATAGAAGAAAATCCAGGAGAGAAAGACCTTGGGGAGAATCTAGTGGAAGAAATCCCATGGAAGAAGATCCAGAAGAAGAGAATCGCGTGGAAGCAGACCTCGATGAAGAAGCTCCAGCCGAAGAAGAAGGACCAGAAGAAGAAGACCCCGTGGCAGAAGAACCTCCAGTGGCAATCCCTGCGAGGCGCTATGGAAATGGACGCCCTTATTTGAGCGCGCGAGCCTACCGTAACCTGCTAAACTTCCACAACCACGACTGACGTGATTTAGCTTTTGTCTCTGTAACGTTTTGAAAATCGTTTAGGTGAAATTTCGGAAAGTCGGTAAAATAACGGGTGTTTTCCGTAAAAGTCATGATATAAATATCTTTTAATATAAAATTTAATATACATATTCTAGCTATGTAATTGCTAGTATTTGGTGTTTATTGAGCCGCCGGTAAAATTTCTAATTTTTCTGAATTTTTTCCTGAAATTAATTATTTTAATATTATTTTAAGCCGTCACTATATATTTAATTAGGGAAAATTACAAATTGGAGTGGGTTGATACAAATTTTGTGCATAATGACACACTAAACTAACATGTAAAATATTTTTTCTGAAATGAAATGAAGTTGTTAAACGGTTTTGAAAATATTGAAGAAAAAGTCTTATTTTGTGAAAATAATTAGAGGTACGGTGCTAGTTTGACTTGGGGGCCTTGGTGTTATCATTTTTCCCTTCACCCACACTCCCACACACACCTAAAACCCCCTTAAAGTGGCTGAACCCAGCAGGAAACCCCCCAATTTCCTTCACCCTTTTGGAAAAGAAAGAGAAGAAAACAAAGGAAACGAAAGAAAGTTAAATGAGAGTGGGCTTTGACCTTGGGTTGACTTGATATCATGTTTTTCCCCACCTCACTCTCTCTCCTCTCTTCCTCAACCTGCAGCCGAGCCTCCTCTTGCTGTCCAGAAATTTCCCCCCAAAATCCCACTTCATTTTGGCTTAAAAAATGTCCAAAATTCCATCTAAAATCAAGCTAAAATCCAAATCAAGCTCCTACCCATTTTTCCTTAGCCCTTATAGCATGGATCTTGGTGGAAAGTTTGCATTTTGGGGGCTATGTTTTGGCAAGTGTGGATCTCATTTCAAACTTGTTTGAGGTATAACCCTTTTCCAATTGATACTTGTTCTAATCTATGTTTTTAATCAAGTGTTATTAGGTTTTAAATGGGTTCAATTGCATGATTAAGAAATTCAAGTTAGGGTTTTGTTTTGGAGTTGGGTTGTGATCAATTGTGCATGGTTGTGTGATGTGGTATAGTATCTTGAAACTTGTTAAAACTAATCTAGTTGCTAATTACAAGTTGTTACTTGAAAAATGTCTAAATTTAAGTTTTTTAACAATCTAGGTTTTTGTAAACTATGAATATGATTAAGAGAAAAATCTAATTAGGTTATTCATGGCATTATTAACATTTTAAATTGTAGTTTAATATTTTAGATCATGCAAATCCAAGCTAAATTGTTGTTTGTGCATTGCTATAAAATGGTTGAAATTGGATAAAATTGCAAACTAGGTTTTTAAAACGTATATAGTTTGGTGAGATAATTAGTAGTGAATGTTTGTGTGGCCTAATCAAGCTAATTAGTGAATATTGCGGCCGCTAGATTTGTTAAAACATCAAGTGTTGTACTAAAACGACAAATTTTGCTTGCTAGGTTTTCGGAAAAATAGCTTTTAAAGTGAGTTTGAGGGTTTTGTGAATTTTAACCTATTTCATATTATAATTAGTGTTGTGAATGTGAAAATGGGTGCGTTTGGATTCTTCTCGATGGGTTGATATTTGTATATCGACATCGAGGGTTGGTTTGGCTATTCTTGCATTCGTAGGCGATAGGTTTTGACCTATGCGTGATACGCGTGCCGACTTGGTTTTCATGTGTGACTTCGTTTACGATGCTATATATGACATGTAGGTACCCCATGTGGACTTCGAGACGACAAGCAAGCGCGTAGCGACGTCGGCACCGGTGAACGAAGATCAGGTGAGTAGATTTATATCTACGGGGAGAAGTCGGGTGGATGGCGTATAGCACCCCCGCAAGTTGTGAGGAATGAGGTGATGTGGTAATGATATACTTTTATATGTTATTATGAGATATGAACACCTAGTAAGAGAAGTCTTAGGAGCTTATTGGTTTAGGGTTAGCGAGAATTGAAGAAAGGACTTTAGCAGATTTCACGAAACCCTAGAGTAAGGATTTGCATACACGCACACATATACACTTGCATATATCGTTTTCTTGTGCGTATATGGGAATGTGTGTATATGTATATACACATGGGTATGGGACTATGCATATATACATTCATATACACATGCATGAATGTTGAGGATATTGTATGATATTTGGAGATGAGTCGATGAGATTGGGCTTGAGGCTATGAGATTGGTGATGTGATATGGTCCGTATTTGAGATACGACATGATATTTTAGCGGGTTCTTTAGGCGTGGTGTTTTCATACACACGCATGCATTTCATAGATGGTATCAGTATTGTACTAGACGTAGATCAGTACCCCGATCATGATATTTGATAAAGAGGATACCAGATGATTAATGTGATAGATATGACATTTGACCCGTACCCAGATTTGGGAGGCCGTACGACGGATTTACCGTACGAGCTATATATTGACGATAGATCCGCACTCTTGATTCGAGGATGCCATATGATATGTTGTATTGTACATGATATTATTGAGGCGGGATCACCGACTATTATGCATATATATATCGACTCAGATTTAGGTGGTTTCCATACCCCTTTCGATTGGTTGTTAGTTAGACCTGTAGTTTACCTAGTAAATGTTAGACTGGACCCGAGTCATACCTATTTCTAAAACTAACGAATCGTGAGAATTTTAAAGACATACCAAGGGATACTACGGATATTTTAAAATACATATCTTTTCTTAAAAAACACCGTAGTCCTTATTTTCAAACACCACGATTCGTACTATTTCAAACGGCAAAACAATATATCACATGTATAGTAAGGTAGATTCCTTGTTGTTACGTTATTATTCATGTTCCGTATATTATTGTTGTATTTACTATTCATTTTCCTTATTATGTTGTTATCGCCTTATTGCATGTTATTGTGTATGTAGTAATTATGAAACCATGCTGTTAGGACACCAGCACCATTACCGATTGTTAGTGTATATGCCCTAGAGGCCATTAATGTATCATACTAGTTTGTATATTACTTAATGGAAGCTTGGGATATTCACCTTGTATAAACAATCTTGCTCAATATAGTAGTATGCTACTTGGTTTGTTTCTACTTAAATGTGTACATGTGTTTATTTTAGTATATCACCTATACACATTAGTGGAGCCCTTAAGATTTTTGCTTGATTACCAGCGTTGTGATGGCAGTCACACTAGTGGGGGCTGGGTAATCTATAAGCACATCCTTATGCAGGTCCCTAGTCGCAGGACTATCGAGACAGGGCATCGATACTCCGGAGTAGACTAGCGTATGCGCTTCTCATCTCAGTGTGGAAGATGGTCTGTCCCACAGCCATCAGTACGTCGTACTGAAGATAGTATGCGGGTGCTCGTTGGGTTACGAGTACACTGGACAGGACTCGTCGGAAACTGTTGGTTGGTACTATACCTATCGTCAGTTATCAGTTCCCAGGTGACATGAGTACAGCTTAGTCCGATGACTTGACACTGTCACTTCGCCTCGAGTATGTTCCCACTGTACTTAGATTACTACCCTACCACGGCTCAAACGAGTCATGCAAACAGGTAGTAGTTGGGTATAGTCCCGAAGCACTTGGAGGCAGTGACGGTTAGACAGGATTCGTCTCTCCCAGTATTGGGGGTTGACATCGCACTGTGTCTAGGAGAGCCATTACACGAGTAGTCCCTGGCCAGGGCAAGCGAGATATACTGGTAGGTTTCCAGTGTTATCTCAGGGTGTTCTGGGCTTCACTCCGACATGACTTGTACCGCTATTAGGGGACTGACGTTTACCGCCCCTAGGCCCGCCATGCGATGTATCAGACGAATAGACCGGACTGTACGGAGACTGTCACATTCAGGCTCAGTAGGAGTTCAGATGGGTTTCACCTCGTCAGTCTTCTTGTCGGCATCTACCTGGGGATCGTTACGCACAGCTAGTACCGCTTACGGTCTGTGGTTAAACCCACTGCCAGCGTAGTGTCGAGTCTTTAGAGTCCCACACAGAAAGCTATTCGCCTTTAGGCAAAAGAGTAGAGGTCGCATGGTTTTGCGACAGGTCGCATGGTTTTGCGACAGGGTTCGGTCGCATCCGTGCACTTGTGCACGTACAGTGTCCGGACAGTTAACACTAGCGGGCTTTGGTATAAGCCAGATCCTAGTATACGTTTTGGGATTGGTTTTATCTCGTTTGTATTCGTGTTCCTCGGAACGCGGATGCGGGTGTGTATGCACAGTTGACGGAGAGACAGAGGCAGAGGATTCTCATTAGGGTTGTTGACTGTTGACTGTTGACTTTTTGCTCAACCCTAATGAGAATATGATATATGATTAACATTAATATTAATTAAGTATTATAGTGACATGGTTGTTGAGGGGTTGACTTTGTTGACTTGTTGACTTTGTTGACCGGTTGACTAGGTTGGACTAGTTGACCATCATCATGACAATAGCTATCATTTCATGGCAAAGACTTTTGCTTGCTTTTTTATCTTGTGCAAAATGAGTGCATGAAATGATATGGCTATTTTGACTTAAACCATCACATAATACTTGATTGCTATGATTTGTTATGATGGCTTTGGATTATGAGAGCCAAGAGAGAAAAGTCTTACCCATTCTCTCATTTCCATTCTCTCTCTTGTTTTTGAGCTCTCACCCTCTTCTTCTTGCTCTCCCTCTCTCTAGTCTATGGTTCACTTGTCTCATGTGTTGAGAAGCAAGAACCATAGAGAAAAATCCCAACACACTCTCCTCTACTCACTCTAGTTCACAAGGTTTAGCAAACCGAGTGAACTAGTTTCTTCAAAGTTCGAAGAAGAAGCCAAAGGTAGAAGCTTTCGGATGGATCGATCTTCGGTGCAAGGAGACGACGGGGTGAAGCCGATCCGTACACCATCGAGAGTTGAAGACGAAGGAGTTCAAGAAAGAAATGTATAACCCCCTAACCGAGTAGTTAACAACTCCTAGTTAGGTTGCTAGGTAGATAGTTTAACAAAGATCCGTTTTGAGTTCATGTTACCTCCTCTAGAAAAATCGTTTTTCGTCATTTTCGCAAGCCCGTAAGTACCGGGAGCGGTAGCATGGACTTACAGTGGTATCAGAGCCTAGTTAAACACTATCTAACATGTTAGCAAAGTTAGTAGAAGATCGATCAAAGGAAAAGTTGCGAAACGAACCCGAAATATCAAGTTGCTGCCGAATTTTTTTCCTGTTCAAAAAATAATAAATCATACATGAAAATTCGGCTCAGGATTTTGTTAAAACACACAAGAAATTTCGTCCATTGAATCGGTCAAAGCGCCGCGGAAACGCGGCGGGAGCATGCTCCCGCCACGGTTCCACGGCCGAGTTGACTCGGTCTTGGAAACGGTTTCCTGCAGTGTTTTTCTGGGTTTGTTTTGGGATTTTTAAAATATGGTTTTTCTGCCCAGATTTTCCAGAAAGAAAAATTTGTGTTTGGGGCCTAAAAATCCGTATTTTGATCGAACTTCTAACAGACTTAAGTTGACGGGTTTTATATCTGTGATGTGATATTTGTATTGAACATCTGCTAATCGCTATATGTCGATTAGTGGGGGTTATACAAATCTGTGATCTGTAATGATGTTGGTATGTGTATATGAATTCATTGGATTGTCGCGGGTGAATAGCCGGGGGTTGTGAGATGAGAGTTTTCTTTTCTTTCAATTCATGTAATATGTAAATTGATGTAATATTATTTTTGGCTGCACAACCGGGTCGGGGTTGTAGCCGTCATTATATAATTTCTTTTTACTGTTTTTGCTCTTAGGATAGACCCATGGAGGGGGTGCACAAACTACCGAGTATCCCGAAGTGCCGAGTGGCCTACTCACGGAGTTGAGGGAGGTTGCTTCGCTTCGGGTACTTGGCGGGTAGTTTGCCGCACCCGTAGGGGTCTTGGGTTGGGTATTGGCTATTCACCGCGATCGTGTAATCTGCTTTTCGTTACAGGCTCGTACGAATTGCGGGTTCCTAGTATATCCAATGTGTTCATCTGTGATCTGAAATGGCTATCATTGCAATATATCTATATATGATATTATTTAGGCGTTGCTTATGTTTTGCAGCCGCGCTAGCCCAGCCCCCGCTCTGTCGTTAGTTAAGTAACCTAACGGGTAATGATGGGGCCCCGTGGCGAATGCGAATGGCATAAGCGTACGTCATATTTTGGTTGTTTTCTGCAATGGTAGGATTAAATGATGGGACGCATTAAAAGAACTAATGCAAGAAAAATACGCATTAAAAGAACTAATGCAAAGAAAAATAAACCAAGTAAAAGTCGTTGGAACACTTTCGAAAAACCACTCGGTTCTTTTCAAAACCAACTTTTAAATGCGGAGCTCGAGCCACTCCTTTTAAAAGCTATCTCGTTCCATCGATTATATCAACTTCACTACGTTCACGGTTTTGCCAAAACCATCCGTAGCCCTCCATCATTTCAGTTAAATATTCGGTAGTATTCAAGCTATGTATTTTGACCTCACGCCAAGGCATAGTGATTGGTAGCTGCCGGATATTTATCTGTTGCATAGATAGAATGCGTTGGTTTGAGACAGTCGTACTGCCATTTTGGCCTACGTCAAGGGTAGGTACGGGTGGGTTCAAATTAACCTGGATAATGATGGGAAGAACTTGACATGTGACTTATGACATTTTGACCTCACGCCAAGGTCATAAGAGCATGGGGCAAAAATCCACATCGGGAGTTTCATAAGTACTGAAACTTGCTAGCGCTGCATACCATTTAGAGTGTGATGATTCTGGTAGGATTCCTTCAGTTTTGTCACGCGATGATATTTGGATCCCGATCCTACTGTGAGTATATGCTACTCCTCGGGAAATTTCTCACTTAACGATCAATGCTATAAACCAAGTAGGTGTCTAGAAAGGTGTTAGCGGGCCTAAGCCCACAGGGAAAAGAGGTTATTTAATCAAGGAACTTCGCGAAAGCGTTGGAAAACCTCTCTCGAAGTACCGACACCAGCCTGGCTGAACGGTTAAGCAAGAATTGTACGGTGAGATTGATCCTGACTAATTCTTCCTTTTTGGTTTGAGGAGGGATTCGAGAGACAGTGGGAGCCATCCTGTTTAGACAAATTAAAAACCACTCTAAACTTGCAAAAGCATCATGCTAAAGTATTTCTTCTCTCTCTCCTAATTGCAGCGACCAATCATCATGACCGGACTTAAGTTATTACTAGATAAAAACATACTGACAGGGCCAAACTACAAAGATTGGCTCAGGAATGTCAAAATGGCAATCACTTATGACAAGTTGGGGTATCTCCTTACCACCAAAGCTCCCCCTGTCCCAGGTCCCACCTCCAGCGTCGCGGATAAGGAAATCCGTAAGACTTGGGAGATCGATAGCGCGAAGGCCAAGTGCCTCGTGCTTGCCTCTATGGACAACGAACATCAGAGGAGGCACGAGAATATGGACCTCGAATCCATATTTCTCCATACAAAAGAACTGTATGGAGAGCAATCTCGTATCGCAAGATTCGAAGTGTCGAAGAAGTTATTTTCGGCAAGGTTGTCCATCGAATCATCGGTAGCGGAACACGTGCTTAAGATGATTGGCTTCATTGAGGAGCTCGCGGAACTTGGGACCACGTTAGAGAACGAGCTCTATACGGACTTGATTCTCCAGTCCCTTCCTTCCACTTACGCCCAGTTTATCCTGAACTTCAACTTACAAGAAAAAGAAGTTGAACTTTCAGAACTCCTCAACATGCTGAGGAGTGCAGAGGGCACCCTATAGAAAGGTAGAGAAACATCCACTTTGTTTGTAGGAGGATCTTCCTCTTCTAGGTCCAAAGCGAAAGCCAAGGGAAAGAAGAAGAAAGCCTCCGCCAAACCAAAGGGCGGTGTTAGTAAAGTGGATACGAAGGGAAAAGTAAAAGCAACAAAGATAGCGGGAAGGCTTGTGGATAAAGAAGAGTGCTTTTTCTGTCATAAAAGTGGACACTGGAAGAAAGATTGCAGTGCTTGGAAAGCCAGGACACAGGAACTGAAGCAAGTTGCGGCTTCAGCTTCAGGTGTGTATGTTATTGAAAACTGTCTATCAATAAACTCTACTTCCTGGGTATTGGATACCGGATCAGGATCTCATATCTGTAATTCTTTACAAGCGTTGAGAAACTGTAGGGTTTTGAAGGCAGGTGACATGACCCTGAAAGTTGCAAACAGAGCTAGCATGGATGCTAAGGCCGTGGGGGACTATCACCTGGGGTTGTCAGATGGACACGTTTTGGTTTTGCGTAATTGCTATTTTGTACCCAACGCAACTTGTAATATCATTTCTGTATCTTTGACTTCTAAAGAAGGTTATGAATTTGCGTTTGTAAGTAATGTTGTAAACATTCACCTTAATCAAGTTCTGATTGGGTCAGGTACATTAAGCAATGGTATATACGTACTAAACCAACCACATATTTTCAATGTCTAGAATACACACAAAAGAAAGTCTCCGGAAATAAATCAGACTTTCTTATGGCATTGTAGACTGGGTCACATCAATGAGAGAAGGTTGACGAAGTTACATACAGAAGGATATTTGAATCCGTTCGAATATCAATCATATGCCACTTGTCAATCCTGTCTCAAAGGAAAGATGACAAAGACTCCGTTCACTGGACGCGGAGTAAGAGCGAGCGAGCTCTTGGGACTCGTACACAGCGACGTGTGCGGTCCAATGTCTACACATGCGCGAAGCGGTTATTCTTACTTCATTACCTTTACTGATGACTTTTCAAGGTACGGTTATGTCTTCTTAATGAAACATAAGTCCGAAGCCTTTGGAAAATTCCAGGAATATAAGAATGAAGTAGAAAAACAAACTGGCAAAAGTATCAAGATTCTAAGATCGGATCGAGGTGGTGAATACTTGAGTGCCGAGTTCCTGGACTATTTAAAAGAGAACGGAATTCTCTTTCAGCTTACTCCTCCATACACTCCACAACATAATGGTGTATCGGAGAGACGGAACCGGACCCTATTGGATATGGTACGTTCCATGATGAGTAACACTGAGTTACCGCGATCATTCTGGGGATATGCACTAGAATCAGCTGCATACCTTTTGAACCGAGTTCTAACTAAGACTGTGCCTACCACACCATATGAGATATGGAGTGGGAAGAAACCCTATCTTCAATGTCTGAAGATCTGGGGATGTCCGGCTTTTGTCAAAAAGCAGCATGCGGACAAGCTCGAGGCACGCTCAGTACTGTGCAAGTTTGTGGGATACCCAAAGAATTCCAGGGGGTATCTCTTCTATTACGCAGAGGAACAAAAGATCATTGTTTCTCGTAATGCCCATTTTCTGGAACACCGGTTCTTAGAAAAGGAAATAAGTGGGAGCGAAATAGAACTGGAAGAAATTCCAGAACCACAGACTATTACTGAAAGCTTAGTAGAACCAGAGGGTTCAAAAGAAAATGACATTCCTACGCCGCTCCGCAGGAGTAGTAGGCAGTCTCATCCACCCGAAAGATACTACGGTTTTCTCATAGACGGGGATAGAGAGGATTGCATCATAGATTATGATGAGCCGACTAGCTTCCAGCAGGCTATTCAGAGCGTTGACTCGGTAAAATGGCTGGATACAATGCGGACCGAAATGGAGTCCATGTACACCAACAAAGTATGGACGTTGGACGTTGCTCCAGATGGGGTAAAAGCCGTAGGATGCAAGTGGATCTTGACAGGTTGAGACCTATAAAGCTAGACTGGTTGCAAAGGGTTTTCGTCAAAGACCTGGTTTGGAATATGACGAGACCTTTTCTCCAGTAGCTATGCTGAAATCCATTCGGATCCTTCTTGCCATTGCTTCCTTCTACGATTATGAGATTTGGCAGATGGACGTAAAGACCGTTTTTCTAAATGAAAATTTAGAGGAGTGTGTTTATATGGACCAGCCAGAAGGTTTCATTCAGAGTGGGAGCAGCGGAAAGGTGTGCAAGTTGCTTAAGTCCATCTATGGACTAAAGCAGGCATCGCGGAGTTGGAACATCTGTTTTGATGAGACGGTTAAGGAATTTGGCTTTATCAAAAATCCAGATGAGCCATGCATCTATAGTAGATTTGTAGCGAGAACTGTAGTATTCCTTTATCAAAAATCCAGATGAGCCATGCATCTATAGTAGATTTGTAGCGAGAACTGTAGTATTCCTCGTTTAATACGTGGATGACATTCTCTTAATAGGAAATGGCATTCCTATACTATAATCTGTCAAGGGGTTCTTGTCACACAGGTTCTCCATGAAAGACCTGGATGATGCCTCATACATTCTGGGGATCCGGATCTATCGTGACAGATCCAAGAGGATACTGGGACTCTCACAGTCCAGGTACATCGACACCATACTGAAAAGATTCAGTATGGAAGATTCCAAGCGCGGTAATCTACCGGCTTGTCACGGGATCACCCTCTCCAAAGAGATGTCTCCCAAGACTGATTTGGAAAGGGATCGCATGTCTATTATACCCTACGCTTCTGCGGTAGGCTCTATAATGTATGCGATGTTGTGTACCAGACCAGATGTAGCTTATGCACTGAGCGTAGTAAGCCGGTATCAGTCAAACCCTGGGGAGAAACATTGGATAGCAGTAAAGAACATTCTCAAGTACCTGAGAAGGACTAAGGAGATGTTCTTGGTGTATGGCGGAAAAGACCTCCAGATCGAGGCCTTTGCTGACTCCAGCTTCCAAAGTGACAAGGATGATTCCAAGTCCATGTCCGGTTATGTCTTTACCCTAAATGGAGGGGCGGTGTGTTGGAAGAGTTCCAAACAGGAAACCGTTGCTGACTCGACGATGGAAGCGGAATATATCGCTGCTGCAGATGCCGCAAAAGAAGCTGTCTGGATAAGGAAGTTCTTAACTGAACTTCAGGTGGTTCCGTCCATTGTTGATCCAATACCTCTGTATTGCGACAACAACGGGGCTATAGGTTTAGCAAAGGAACCAAGGTCCCATCAGAAGTCCAGACACATCTTAAGGCAGTATCACCTGATCAGGGAGATCGTGGGTCGCCAGGAGATCGAGGTTCGGAGAGTTTCTACGGAAGATAACACTGCTGATCCACTCACAAAGGCCTTACCCCAGATTCAGTTTGAGTGGCTGATCGAGATGATAGGTCTTCGATACGCCAGTACATGGCCTTAGTGCAAGTGGGAGATTGGTAGTGTATATGCCCTAGAGGCCATTACTGTATCATACTAGTTTGTATATTACTTAATGGAAGCTTGGGATATTCACCTTGTATAAACAATCTTGCTCAATATAGTAGTATGCTACTTGGTTGGTTTCTACTTAAATGTGTACATGTGTTTATTTTAGTATATCACCTATACACATTAGTGGAGCCCTTAGGATCTTTGCTTGATTACCAGCGTTGTGATGGCAGTCACACTAGTGGGGGCTGGGTAATCTATAAGCACATCCTTATGCAGGTCCCTAGTCGCAGGACTATCGAGACAGGGCATCGATACTCCGGAGTAGACTGGCGTATGCGCTTCTCATCCCAGTGTGGGAGATGGTTTGTCCCACAGCCATCAGTACGTCGTACTGAAGATAGTATGCGGGTGCTCGTTGGGTTACGAGTACACTGGACAGGACTCGTCGGAAACTGTTGGTTGGTACTATACCTATCGTCAGTTATCAGTTCCCAGGTGACATGAGTACAACTTAGTCCGCTGACTTGACACTGTCACTTCGCCTCGAGTGTGTTCCCACTATACTTAGATTACTACCCTACCACGGCTCAAACGAGTCGTGCAAACAGGTAGTAGTTGGGTGCAGTCCTGAAGCACTTGGAGGCAGTGACGGTTAGACAGGATTCGTCTCTTCCGGTATTGGGGGTTGACATCGCGCTGTGTCTAGGAGAGCCATTACACGAGTAGTCCCTGGCCAGGGCAAGCGAGATATACTGGTAGGTTTCCAGTGTTATCTCAGGGTGTTCTGGGCTTCACTCCGACACGACTTGTACCGCTATTAGGGGACTGACGTTTACCGCCCCTAGGCCCGCCATGCGATGTATCAGACGAATAGACCGGACTGTACGGAGACTGTCACATTCAGGCTCAGTAGGAGTTCAGATGGGTTTCACCTCGTCAGTCTTCTTGTCGGCATCTACCTGGGGACCGTTACGCACAGCTAGTGCCGCTTGCGGTCTGTGGTTAAACCCACTGCCAGCGTAGTGTCGAGTCTTTAGAGTCCCACACAGAAAACTATTCGCCTTTAGGCAAAAGAGTAGAGGTCGCATGGTTTTGCGACAGGTCGCATGGTTTTGCGACAGGGTTCTGTCACATCCGTGCACTTGTGCACGTACAGTGTCCGGAAAGTTAACACTAGCGGGCTTTGGTTTAAGCCAGATCCTAGTGTACGTTTTGGGATTGGTTTTATCTCGTTTAAATTCGTGTTCCTCGGAACGCGGATGCGGGTGTGTATGCACAGTTGACGAAGAGACAGAGGCAGAGGATTCTCATTAGGATTGTTGACTGTTGACTGTTGACTTTTTGTTCAACCCTAATGAGAATATGATATATGATTAACATTAATATTAATTAAATATTATAGTGACATGGTTGTTGAGGGGTTGACTTTGTTGACTTGTTGACTTTGTTGACCGGTTGACTAGGTTGGACTAGTTGACCGTCATCATGACAATAGCTATCATTTCATGGCAAAGACTTTTGCTTGCTTGTTTATCTTGTGCAAAATGAGTGCATGAAATGATATGGCTATTTTGACTTAAACCATCACATAATACTTGATTGCTATGATTTGTTATGATGGCTTTGGATTATGAGAGCCAAGAGAGAAAAGTCTTACTCATTCTCTCATTTCCATTCTCTCTCTTGTTTTTGAGCTCTCACCCTCTTCCTCTTGCTCTCCCTCTCTCTAGTCTATGGTTCACTTGTCTCATGTGTTGAGAAGCAAGAACCATAGAGAAAAATCCCAACACACTCTCCTCTACTCACTCTAGTTCATAAGGTTTAGCAAACCGAGTGAACTAGTTTCTTCAAAGTTCGAAGAAGAAGCCAAAGGTAGAAGCTTTCGGGTAGATCGATCTTCGGCGCAAGAAGACGACGGGGTGAAGCCGATCCGTACACCATCGAGAGTTGAAGACGAAGGAGTTCAAGAAAGAAAGGTATAACCCCCTAACCGAGTAGTTAACAACTCCTAGTTAGGTTGTTAGGTAGATAGTTTAACAAAGATCCATTTTGAGTTCATGTTACCTCCTCTAGAAAAATCGTTTTTCGTCATTTCCGCAAGCCCGTAAGTACCGGGAGCGGTACCATGGACTTACACCGATGACGCATATGCTCCACGTACACTCGCTTGCCGGCTCACACACATCTTCATCGGTGATTGCCATGTCACGTACACTTTAGAAAATACTATTTCATTGACATAGCTTGCTAGCTGATAGTTGTAATATGTTATAGTTTCCATATGCTAGTTTAATTATTGCATTCATTGCATGATATCAGATGCATCCATATATTCATTGGTTATGCGGTATTATGGAGATTTATGCCGGTATTCACTGTTTATTGGTATCATGATTTTGATGATTTCGGATTTACATGAGATTTCTGGATTTGGGGGAAAACCGCAAGAATTTAATAAAAGTTTAGCATCATCATTTTAAAATGCAAATTACGGTTTTCTCGTGATGTATGAGTGTCCACCATGATATTTTCTCGGTTCTGAGATGGTTTTCGAGACCCGATTCGAGGAGTTGGATGAACCGGCTGCGGGTACATGGTGGACCTGGTATGGTACCCAGGGGCAAGAAGTTCGAGTAGTAGACGATGAGCCCGGCAGGGGCAGACTGCCTACCGATGATTTTACCTGGCGCGGCGGATATCCGGAGGATACCGTTCGTGGCCGTGAGATTGATGATATGGGCTGATCCGTTCTGCCGGAGCCCGCGGGCTGATCTCGCAGATGATACGGTTGCCCGAGATATTGATATTTGAGATTTGAGATTGAGATTTGAGATATTGAGATTTGATACTGTTGTACTGAGACTTATGTTTTGTGTCAATACTTGACACTGATTTCTCTGTTGCATTCATTGATGATACGTGATTGACATACATATAGAAATCTCATTGATTAAAGAAAACAGTTGTCTCACTCATGATAGATTCTGTTTCCATTCGTAATGCATCCATACATCATATATCTGATATGTTGCTATCTGAGGCACTGACACGAGCAGGTAGTATTACACTATACATAGCTGGACCAGGATTTTTATTTGAGGATATTACCTGATATGACCTAGGATAGCGTTATGCATGCGATTTCTACTCGTAGAAGTTTTCTAATCACGAGTTGGCAGCTCACCCTCGTTATGCCACAGTTCCTTACAGGTTTTGCCGTATAGGTTCTTTGCGGCTTTGCTGGCACACTGTTCTTTCCGGGTGATTGCTTTGGCAGGTGGGTTCTTTGCATCAGGACCACCATTGTTTATTATTATTTTAGTTGTATCTAGAAACTCCGTCAACCAGATTGTATATTTGAGAGAGATAGAAAACCAGGCCTGTTATTCTTTCGACCTTAGAGTCACGCGTTGTATTATTATGGTTTTCATGCTGATTTGAGTTTTCTTTTGAGTTTTGATCCTCACCCTTCGGCGTTGTATATTATATTGCTTGCGTGGTTGTGACCGTCGATTGACGAAGAGCTAGCTCCCGCTTGGGGATGCCTTTTTACTTATTTCGTATACTATTCATGTTGTATCATGTTTGGGGCCAGTATTTACAAAGGAGACTCTGCCGAAATTTTCAGAAAATACTTGAGATTTTAAAAATACATACTTCGGCCTATGTTGATTAAAACTACTTGTTTTCAATTGGTTTTTCCTTTACTCTACGGCTTCCTTGGTTTTGATTTCTGGGTTTTGGCTTACTTAGATTACGTACGTCTCGAGACGTTTCGTAATTTAAGTGCCGGTCATGTTTCGTACTTTTCGGGTCGTGACAGTTTTCTCTGGCCAAATAAATCTATGTATAGCTTAGGGCCACCTTTTATCTTTCGAGAGTACCTTGTTTGAAATTTTCTGTAATAATAATAAAATTTCTGAGTTTGCTAATCTTTTGATTTTTGATTCGCATGATGCAATGACCGTTTTCCCTCCCCAATAAATTTCTTCCCTCCTGAGATTCATGACTGTTCACCTTTGCACCCTGTGCTGACCCGACCCCAGCCTCTTCGACATTCAGTTTGAAGTACCACAGTCCGACCTTTTGAGTGGGCCATACTCCATTGTAATCCCTACTCTGGCTAGCCCCTAAACATTTTTTGTGTGCTATCTCTTATTACCATAATTACATTCAGTGACATCGTATTCGAAATTTAGCTTCCACTACCTTGTGTTTACAAAAATTGCGTGTTATTAACTACTTCCGTTTTACCCATTTTAAATGCTTTACTACTCTTCACATTTTCAATAGCGCAAACATATATCGCGCATATTATTTTGTTCTATATTTCTTATTTTCACCATGTGGGTTTTTTAAGTTATTTTAAAATTGTTTGATCGATACATTTATTCTAAAATACTTTGGCCTATCGGCAAACCCTTCACTATTGATTGTTATAGCTATTTTATCCTCTTGTGCACATAGTTTATCCTTATAGATGGTTCTGCCCTGTACTTACTTAGACCTATCCTTTTAGTTGCGTTATTTTTATACATATAAAGACCTTCGATCTTTATCTAGCTGTTTTTAAGTAAATCACTATATGTTAGTGTTCGATGTTGTAGCTTTTCGCATATTATTTTATATAGCTTATCGTTTATTTTAAATTTCGAGGACGAAATTTTTGTAAGGGTGCTATGATGTAATACCCACTCCCTATAAATAATTAGCATATTTTAATAAATAAATCTCCAGATATTTTCCCAAATTTTCTACAAATTTTCCGTATTTTTCCAGAATTTAATTCAGATTTATTCCAATTTAAATATATATATATATATATATATATATATATATATATATATATATATATATATATGTGTGTGTGTGTATGTGTGTGTGTGTGTGTGTGTGTGCAATTTTTATTTAAACTAATTTCTTAAACTCCTAACCTAAAACTAAAATCCTATTACTTACTTCCTTTTATTTCCCCATTTCCTAAACTAACCCAAGCCCAGCCCCGGCCCATCTCCCTTTCTAACTCTCTCTTTCTTTTCTGGCCAAGAACCCCGGCCCACCTTCCCCACATACCCAACCCGCTTCACCCTCCTTCTCCCCACTTCTCCTTTCCCGCTTCTTCTTCTTCTTTTCCCCTACGTCCCCGCCTCTAGCGCACCCCCACGACCTTTCCCCCCACTTCGCCAACGGCTTCCCGCGAGACCCGCGCCCACTCCCCGAGACCACCGTGCCGCCTCCCTCGCCCCTCTCTACCCACGTCTCTCTCTCTCTTTTCTTACATCTCTCAATCTCACTCACTGCCTCCCCTCTCTCCCTTGTCACCATCACTTCCTCGCCCCTGCTCACCTTCGAGATCCTCACCGCCGACCACTTTTCCCGAGCACCCATCACTTCCTCGACCACCCCCGACACCGAGCCCTCGTCCTCGCCCCCTCCAAGCTGTAGGACTCGAGCGCACCCCTCACCTGCATACCGGAACCCTTCCTCTGATGCCTTGTCACCACCTCAACCCATAGCCTACATCAACCATCGCCAGTACATCCCTTCACCGATCTCAACTTCAACCCAGGTCGAGAACCTCTAGCTACAGCCATCTCCATCTCGCAACCCCTTAAAGAACCGGAAACCCATCATCGTCCCCTGATCTCGACCCTAACCCATCATCTCCTTCGACTGCATTCCATCACCTCCTTCCTCACTTCTTCCCGAGCTATCCTTTTCCTTGCATGAACCCCGGCCTTCCCTGCGCACCGCAACTCCAACTCTACCGAACACTAACCCCTGCAACCACCGTCGATGAACGCCGCACCACCACGACGAGACCCCGTGCATCGCCGAGCCGCTACCGTTAACGAACCCCTCCACGGCCGCCTGCCACCTCCGACCACCGTGCGAGCTCCCCCGACACCATCTTCATCACCACACCGGGCTCACCCCTGAGCTCACTGCCGGCCACCTTCCAAGCCGCCGCCGTATGGACCACCGCAGTCA
This sequence comes from Agapanthus africanus, assembly GCA_030015575.1. Classification (NCBI taxonomy): domain Eukaryota; kingdom Viridiplantae; phylum Streptophyta; class Magnoliopsida; order Asparagales; family Amaryllidaceae; genus Agapanthus; species Agapanthus africanus. The sequence continues at coordinate 25,456,169 of JASDDO010000001.1, forward strand.
AGACGTCAAGCTTTAGCCCCTCTCCGCTGCACTTGAGACTTAGCCGCAGCCGATCACTGTTCAAGCCAAACCCGATCATTGAAGAACCAAGGATGTTGTCGTATCATTGCTTTTGCTGTCCATCACTGTGCCGGGTCGTCGCCACCTTTCCACGTCGATCTAGGCAAGTGCTCGCCACTTGCTTACATGCTACAGTAATGAATTAGACCAATATATATGTTTATGTTTACACAAAAATTATCGCAGTGTTTTAAATGGTAAACCGTATTAATTCTAGTAATATTGATTTAGGTTACAATCTAGTCTAAAATCTAGCGATAATATCGTATGGAAATAGTGAAATCCAATAGTGCTTGTCTAGTTAAATGGAACGGATGTTCGACTGTGAACCGAATGCTTAAATCTAGACTTTGATGCATAACCTTAATTGAAAACTTGTCTTTAAATGGCGGAACTTGTGATCATTAAACCCGCCTATTATTTACCGATATGTTGTAGAAATTTAATTGGAAATTACGGTCATTTCACCTATGTGATGCTGCTTCCGATAGTCGGCACGAAACCTGAATTTCCTGAACATGCTAGACCATTAAATTCACATTAAATCTTTTACGAATTGGATTTTACCGTTCCTTGGCTCGTATAGAAGACAACGGGATAATCTACAGGACCCTATAATTTAAATCTAAAATTGAACGAGTTCCGATAAAGGAAATTTCGGGGGATTACGATTCTGGACTGCAGTCCAGAACGGAAATCCCCGTCAATCCCTGTTTTAAATCCCTGTATATTCCTGTTCAAATACGAGAATGTGCATAACCCTATATCGTTACGAAGAGAATTGAGTTACATTCCTTATCCCACTGGTCTCACTGGATTACTCAACTGCATGATATTTTAAACACATTTTGTAACGTCGGTATGTTCTGCTGAATTCTGCAGTAACAGATTCTACACATCAACCTTAACCTGACCATAACTCCCTATAGAAATAGTATATTACTGATCCGCCAATTGAGGTAGAAACCTAACTGATAATTCTAAATATTGTTCCACTATAGCGTTGCCTAATTACGATCCCAACTGGGATTAAAATGTGTTAGGAAACGGACTTCCGATTCTGAAACCGGATTTTCAGCAGTGAACACTTGAAATGAAATGGTCATATCTAGCAAATATGAAACCCGATTGACACGAAACTAATTTTTATGGATAGATAATTAAACATACTACATATCCCCTTTACATTTTTTCGCTTAATTCTGCATTTATGACCTATAATAAATTATGCAAGTGTTAGGACACTGACTGATGATATCTTAATCATGCCTTAATTATTGTATTCTCATCACATCATATAGATGTCATTGCATTGGTAACCTAGTGATCATGTGCATTACCCAGTGTTAGGTATTAGTGTTTGATTGTGGCAAGTACGTTAGTGTTAAGCATGAATGAATAAGTGGAAGTGACATGTACTTGTACACAATCATCGGACCCTATCGATATATTGCATTGTCGACGTTTATGGGATATGTATAAGTGTAACTATAATTGGTATGGGACGATTATGGAAGCACTTATATGGGTGTCATAGGTAAGGCACCAAACACTGTCCATTTATCTTGGGTATCAGTCGAGACATGCTTGATGGAGATCCTGTCTCCAGTTCTCGCGTAGACTTGTCATGGACCGACTGGTATTTGAGTTCATGGTTGGCGTTTGATGTAGACCACGGGGTGTGGGGTAGTTTGAGTGTGAGTTCAACAGAATCTCGGGAGTCCCATTGCCGGCACATACAACGATTCTGGAGATATATGGGGATATTACTGATTATTAGTGAGCGACTTGGGCCCGTGTTCCCTTGTCCTTGGGTCCTACCCTTGGGTGGGGGATACTCACAAGTGGTTGACTCTCACACTTGGACTGACGTTAGGCTTAGCGTCCTGGATAGTGAGACTTAGAGACTGATAGGTTTAGTGACATGCATTGATTACTGATTCAATATACCTGCCATACTGTTTACCTGTACTGGCTACTTCATGCTCATGCTATTACTCCATGCTTATTATTTCACGTTCGTCATCATTGCATGTGTTTATATTGTATCTATAAATATATTGCTATGGTGTCGCTCTGACGACCTGAGTATGCATGCTCAGAGTGAGGAGTGGATTTAGCTCGGACTAGGACCTGACGTATCTCGAGGATATTGCAGACATCTTGATCAGCGACTCAGAGCTATACTTCCTTGATCTCTATCTGGTTAGTTCTTTGTATTTGTTTTGGTTTAGTGACTGCATTTCTCATTACCTGTGTGTTAATTACTGATTACCACGTAAAGTTAGAAGCCGAAGTATGACTACGGCATGACGTTTTCTCAACCGTAGGAGCATGGCTGGCCTTGTCCATCCCTCGTATTTCGTATTTTGGGAAGCGGGGCGTGACAGTTATCCCTCTAATGCTTGTTTCATGGGGGAATCATTTGCATGGAGAATAAACTTAGGAACGTGAAAACGAGATTCGACAAAAGTTTCCACACCTCTTTTCTTAGATTCATGTTTTCTTGTCTTTTCTTGTTCCGGGAATTTCGAGGACGAAATTCTTTTGTAGTTGTGTATAATGTAACACCCTAGTGCATTTATACCAAATTTTATTTGGAGTTTTCAGATCTTGCGACAGTTTTCTTGTTTATTATTGATTTTGGGTGCAGATAGTGCATTTGGTATTTGTGGTTAGTATCCGATCCGACCCGCATGGATGAAACCTATTATGGTTCAAGATTACGTCATATAATTTCTGGTACAGAGGATTCGTGCACATCTAGATACAATATACACTTATATGATCTATTTGGTATCTGCATATTTTTAAATAATGCAAATTATAACCAAATAATATATTTTAATATCTAGCATGGCCTTGTTTACCGCCGAAAGAGGGAGATGGAACCGCGTAAGCCGTCTTGCCTAAATTTAGGGGCAGATGCTATTTGGATTTATCCGTCCACTTCTCCGAAAATGCCAAGTTGATTTATGGCACCGTGTATTGGAGGTTTGGACAGATGCGGCCGTTGTAGCAGACTTCGTCAGATTCCCCCTCATTTCTGAGGGGTTTTTGATTGCGGGGATGCTCTTTCCTGCAGGCACATGCCCCTGCAGTTAATTACGTTACCGCATCGCGGTAACCATTTTCTCCTGCTCCAGAAGTTCACTTCGTGTCGTGTGTATTTGATTTATTTTTGGTTGCTAGTGGATTGTATACGGAGACTAATTTATGTTGTCGCCCGTAGGGCGTGGATTAGTCCAAATCCGTATATTCTTAGATTTGGGTTTGGTTTGATTTAAGGATCGTTAATCTCGTTTGAGATTAAGATCAACATAAATATTTGTTGAGGATACGTCAGTCTAATTTTATATTAAGATCTACTCAACAGGATTTTGGGATCATTCAGACCCAACAAAAGACGTTGCGGTCCGTTGCTAGTTTAAGGACGTTTCAGTCCATAGCTAGTTTAAGGACATTGCGGTCCGTTGGGATGCGCTCATCGGTTTGGGAGTGTACCAAAGAGTTGTTGGTTGTCGGGACCCTCCACCTCTCTGAACACGTTGAAGAATTACAACGACATGTATCGGAGGTGTGGAGAGATGTACCCTCGAACCGAATTCCAGATTGAGGGGAGAGATCATGGTGGACTATCTAAGAATCATTATCCACTTTTGGGAGACTAAGATTAACTTAGGAGATGTGGGATGGACATCATTTTGGTCATCATCCATTGAGGAATCATTAGTTTGGGAAATCATGAGCATAGAAACTCTGTCTATTTGGAGATCCAAAATATTTTAATCTCAGGAAGACTTAGCCAATTTGAGGCTGAAGTTGGCTTCTTATAGTGTTAAACACTAATATATGCTCAGTGATCACGTGCTCTCACGCGAGTCTCTAAAGCGGTGTTAAACACTGAAATTTGGGGTGCTCACGTGTGGCACGTGAGGCGCCTAAAAGTTGGCGCTATACACTTGGGTCCAAATCCCCGTCTGTATATAAGTGTTAAACACTTAATTCTTGTGGCCATCACGTGTGGGCACATGAGGCGCCCCAGAGTTGGGCACTGCTTCTTTGGGTTTATTACCTCTTCCTTTTATAAGTGCTAAGCACTTAGCTCATATAAGGCTCACGCGCGAACACGTGAGGTGTTCAAAATGTGAGCACCGTCTTTGGATTTTTCCCCTTTTCCATTTAAACAACTGTTTGGGGGGGGGGCACGTGAGAACACGTGATTCAATCTCAGTCATTCCGTTTTGTTCATCAGAGGTGCTCACGTGGGAACACGTGACCAGTTTTTTCTTTTATATGCATAGAGATTTTGATCTGAGTTTTAAGAATTTCAGGTCCCTTGTTTTATAAGAATTAAATTCTTTTACAGGGTTAAACCCTAGTTTTATCAAAGAAATTAAATTCCTATATACTTTTGGAAGAATTAAATTCTTTGAACTTAGTCCTTTCCCCTAAGTTTTGAATCTATATAACAGAATCTCCCCGATGAGAATTAAATTCTCAAGTTGTGAGAAGATCTGCTTCTGCAGACCTCAACCAGAGGAAGAACTAAGTTCTTTGAGAAGAGTTAAACTCTTGGTTTGAGAATTAAATTCTCTTTTGTTTTGTGAGAGCTTTTGGGAGGCTTCTGTATATTTTTTTTAAAAGCTTATGAGGTGGTCTCTCCTGTTTAGATTTAACCTCCTTCTTTTTATTTATAGGAGAAGAGAAAAAATCAATTTGTTGAGAAAATCTCTCATTTAGAGACCTTGATTGATTTCATGATCTTTTAGATCAATCGGTGAATTTTATTCACCGTTGGATTTTTAATCCAAAGGCTCTCTGTTTAACAGAAAAGATTTCTTATTTGTTTAACAAGATTATGGATATTTTGTTAGTTTTAACAAGATTAGAATTTTATTCTATCATATATTTTTAGTTTAACAAGATCAGAAATATATTTTCTTAATATGAACATCTTGTTAACGTAGAATTTTATTCTTGTCGTGTGAATATCTTGTTAGTTTAACAAGATTAGGAATGTTGTATTTAATTCTGTTAAATGAATATCTTGTTAGTTTAACAAGATTAGGAAAATATTTTCCTATGATAGAATTTTATTCTATCATATGATCACCGCTGGATTTTTGATCTAAGGGTCCTCTGTTTAACAGAGAAGATTTTTCTAGTTTGAGAAAGATCGGGAAAATATTTTCCAAATAGAATTTAATTCTAGAATTTGATAGGAGTATTTTAAATTGGGGCGCTAACATGCTTTGCATGTTAGTGGTAAGAGAACTCACGTGTTTAACACGTGACCCCTAGTGTGGGTTTTAGCCTGTTTATTTTCAGCGCTCATATGAACATATAAGCGCTCACGTGTTTAACACGTGAGGCCTTTTTGGCCATTGGTGATTTATGTTCAGCGCTCGTATGCTTTGCATATAAGCGCTCACGTGTTTTACACGTGAGGCCTGTTTGGCCCTTAGTTATGTGTTTTCAATGCCTATATGCTTTACATATGAGCGCTCATGTGTTTAACACGTGAGTCATGTTTGGCCTTTTGTTATTTTCTTTCAGTGCTTATATGCTTTGCATATAAGCGCTCACGTGTTTAACACGTGATGTCCAACCGTGAATTCTTTTCCTCTTTCTTCTCTCACTTTTTTATAAGGGTTATAAGGGAACAAATAGCTCTTGGCCGAGAATTTTGGGGATGACCTTCAGCGTGCTATTCATCAGGCTAATCGGTTTATAGTCGTGAACCTTAGAATCACCTTCCTTCTTGGGCATCAAAAATACATTTGCGTAATTGAACCTATGGAGTTCATCTACACCTTTGTATCAAAACTACTTTTTAAAAGTTGCATGATTGTTTACTTATATCTTCTTAATATGTTTTGCTAATTCTTCTTTGATTTAGCGTTTTTTGTTAGTATTTTCCCTTACTAAAGGTTTTCTGAATGTTTCTTACAATAATTCTCCAGGTAGAATCCCATCGAGTAAACCAGTTACAAACTCACACATATGTATTCTTCTGAAAGAATATTGTGATCTTTGTCGATTCCTGTAAGGTGCCTGCAGCTGAAGATAAAGCTGGTCGTTCAGATGTGTTGAGTTATACCTCAGCATGTGATACATGATTGTATTGTGCGATTTATGAGCTGACATATATTTCAAGAAATTTCAAAGTATTGCATTTTCTTGTTTTTCTAGTAAAATGGTTCGAAAGAAAAATCTTTCTGTCACAAGAGAACATGAGAAGACAGATAATGCATGTGCATCAAAGGAGAGAAGGACTCCGCCCGAGTCGATGGCGGAATGGGTAGTTACTGAACTTATATTAGCATCTTGAGTTTGTGATGGAGCATCTTTTCAGGCCCCCGTCAGATGTTGTCTTCCGTTGATCTCGTGGTCAACTTAGCTGATTATCCTTCGTTGCGTGTGGGTCTCAATGGGTTTTGGGAGGAAGAGGTGAGGTGAGGAGACTGTTGCCGAGTACTTGCAAAGAAGTCCCGGGGTGGTTTGGTACCACTAAGGACCCTCCGACGCTCAAGTTAGTGAAGAGATCTGAGCAGAGTAACGGCATAAAAGTGTATAAAATGGCTTACTTGACCCCTCTGTGGTGGGGGTATATATAGCGGTGGAGCACGCAGCAGCGGGCGCGAGAATCTCACCGGCAGTTACGCTCCCGACGTCACGCCCGCGTAGAGAGTAGATCGACCATCAATGGGGATCGTGATGGCGTAGAACGTGGGACGTTGCTGGCATAAAATCCGCGCATGGCGAGATTCGCGGAGCGGCGGTTACGCCTGGGAGTAGGTCGGAGGGCCGAGGAAGACGTCCCCGGCGGAAGCTTGGGGACGAGCAAGGAGGCCGAGGAGTCCTGGTCCTGTGGTAGCTCGGGGGTGAGCTGAGAGGCCGAGGAGGCCAATTTGCAGGGGCCCCGAGGGGGGCCAGCTTGTGCTTGCTGGTCGGGCACGGGGTGGCCTGATCGGTCCCTACGGGCCCTTTCTTCGGAGTACTGGGACACGTCGCCTGCCACATGTCATGACCTTGGGGATCGCTAATATTGAGCACTATCATTAGCCCCCCACTCTTGTCCCGACCAGCTAGTGGTCGGGTCAGGAGTGGACTGCTGGGCCTCCCGAGGTGAGATCCCTTCTATGGTTTCGTCGGGGCGAGCCCTCGGGCCGTCGGTTGTATTTTCCGCTAGCGAATCAAGGCGAGATCTTTGCATTTAAAGGAGGTGTGCCGGTTCGTGCACTCTGCAATCGAAGCGACGGGCCACATGTCGAGCGTCGATTAGCCGATGCGACGTGCGCAGGTCTGCGGTGTCTGATAGGACGCGGTCCAGCGCTGGGCTGCCGCGTGGAACGATCGGAGCCGCTGGGTGCGAGGAGACGTTTTGGCGGGAGACGATGGGCGCCATTGGATGAGGCCGTATGCGGCATTAAATATAGGTGGGGTCCGCCCTAGGGCCCTTACTCTTTCATATTTTCCTCTCTCAGGCCTCAGCTGCTCGGCGCTCGTCTCCCCCCTTTCGTTTCCAACCTTTGGAGAATTTCTTCCCCAGGTTAGATGTCTTCCTCTGTAGAATCAATAGACGTTGTAGGAGTAGATGCTAGGGTCCCTTTAGATGTGTCTGAGTCTTCTCGGGGAGCAGAGGTTGGGCCCTCTTCCCGAAACCGTGAGGCGGGGGCCGCTTCCAAGGGGAGGCGGCAGATGTGGCTCCCAGCACCTCGTACTGGGTGAGGCATGAGGACGAGATCGCCAACGCTCGGGCTCGTTTCCACATTCCCCCGCGCTACACGCTCCGTCTGGCCGAGGATGGAGAGAGGGCAGACCAGGAATGGGGCAGGGAGATTGCCCTGTATTTGGAAGCTTTTTAGGGCGGAATGCGCCTGCCCTTCTCTCCTGAGGTCATCGCCGCTTTGAATTTCTTCGGTTTGGCCCCCGTCCAGTTAGTGCCGAACGTGTGCAGGATTCTCCTTGGGTTCTTAATCCTCCTGAGGCTGCAGGCGGTTCCTTTCAGTCTTTCCCTTATCGAGTCTTCCCTCCTTTTCAAGAGTCACCCTGGCGGTCGAGCTGGCGACCCGAGATGGGTTTACTTTACTTTTAGGAAGAGGCCCGGGGTTGCTGCCGGGACCGGGGTCATGGCCTTTCCCTCCTCCATTCATGATTAGAAAAAGAAATTTTTCTTCGTTTCCCCTCCCGATGGCGAGGACTGGCCAGTGCCCACCAAATGGTCGAGGGAGAAGTGCCTGCCGGGGAACCTGTCCGATGACCCCGCCGTGGTGAGAGTGGTGTCATGGAAGCCCGTCCCTCGACATGACGTGCTGTTGTCCGAGAGGGTTTTGAGCTGGGCCGGGCTTAGCTCCGTCGAGTTCTTCGGTAAGTTAGGCTTGCTTTTTGGGTTTACATTTTACTCGTGTTGCTAATCTGTTGGGTGTTCGTTTCATGCAGGATCCATGGACTTCGGCTCTCTCCGAGATGCTATGCGCCAGCCTAGACAGCCTACTAGGGCTGGGGGCGCCAGCTCTTCTCGGGCGCAACCCGCTCCAGTTCCTGCTGCCCCGGAGGCGGTGCCTCGAGGACGCTCGGTGGCGGATCCCGCCCCGGGACCCAGCAGAGCATTGGGTCGGAAGCGGACCCTGATTCTGGAGGACACGGCTTCGGAAGAGGAGATCGGCTCTCTCTCAGAGCCGCTCAAGAAGAGTTCCCGAAGACCCTCCCGGGGCCGGTCCTCGCCGATCGTAGTGGAGGAAGGGGGCTCCGGTTCGCGGTACCATCGGGGATGTCGGTCGCGGACAGCCTCCTGTATGAAATAGAGACCTCAGCCGGGGGTCGAGTTCCTGGAGGGACCCTCAGGGCCCAGCTGGCGTCGATCGCCCAGGAGTCTGTGCAGGTAAGCCCCCGGTTCATCATGAGATCTGGTGCCCTTTGCTTTTTCTGATCCTTTTTATGTCTTCTCAGGTCCTCCAGCACGTGGCCCTCGCCCTTCGCATGGAGACCGAGGTGGTAGGCCCGGCGGTGGAGGCCGCGGGCCAGCTCGCCGCGTTGCAAGAGAGCTCCAGGTGACAGCAGGAAGCGATGTTGGCGAAGATCGCCGACCTGGAGGGTGAGGTGGATGCCGGGAAGAGGGAGGTCGCCCGGCATCGCGAGGCCACCGTGATCACCAAGGGCAAGCTCGAGGACTCCCAGGTGCTCGCCGGGAACCTGGAGAGGACGGTGAAGGCCCTCCGAAAGGAGCTGGGGGCGGCAGCCGAGGCGTTTAGGTCGGCCGAATCGAGGGCCATGGCGAGCTATAAGGGGTCGAAGGATTTTTATAACGACCTGGCCGTGGCCACGACCCGCATTTGGCACGGCGCCCTCGATGCCGTTAAGTCTCGAATGCCAGGGTTCGACGACGCGGACCTCCGGGTTGAGTTCCCCCTCGTAGGCGCCGACGAGCAAGGGGAAGAAGGTCCCGGCGAGGAGGTGGCCGGGGACCCAGCGCCCCAAGTGGTGGAGGTCGAGGACCTCGAGGTCGCGCTCGGCCCCAAGGTGTAGAGCCCCCGTTCTCCTTTCTTCATTTTATTTCCTCTTGAATTTTGTAAGGCTGGGGAGCCAAAAAATACCCTTTGTAAAAACTTTTGTCTTTGGCAGTAGTGATAAAGTTTTTTTTTCTCAGCTCCATAGAATTGTGTTCTGCCATCTGTTTGTGAAGAATGCTCGTGGAATATTTTTGCCTGTATCGTTGTGCTTTACGTCAGGTTGGCCATCTGTCTAGCGATCGTTTGTCGAGTTGTCTGCAATCACTTGCCGACGAGTGCTTCTGAGGAGGTATCTCCCTGGGCCCTGGAGTCGAGGGAAGATCGTTTAGACTTGGACAGACTTGACGCCCCTCGCTGGGGTCTCGGGTCCACGGCCGTAGAGCATCTCTGATTCCGAGCACTGGTCGCTATCCGGGGTTGATTGGGCAGAGTACTTGCTCCTTTGCCCCTTGCGAGGGCTTGGCTTTCTAGCGCTTGAGGGGCTGTACGAAGCCCACTAAGGATGTCCGGGCAGTGGAGCTGCGCGGCGGCCTCTGGGCGAGGGCTTTGACCTCTGGCATCGTGGGTAGGCAACTACCAGCCTGGGATGAACGAGCGGGGCAGCCGCTTCTATCCTGGCGTCGCGGGTAGGGAGCTACCAGCTGGAGTTCTTACCGAGCAGGGTAGCTGCTCGGTTGCCTCTTGCGAGGGCTTTGATCCTTCAGGACGGGGACCGAGCAGGGTTACTGCTCAGTGCCTCTTGGCGAGGACTTTGATCCCTGTCGGTTATAGTAGGAAGCTACAAGCCGGGGATAACCGAGCGAGGGCCAGACCGCCTCCGGGAGGACTTTGGTCCTGGGCACGGGAAGAGCTATGAGGCTGTAAGAAGCCTACCAAGGACCCTTGGCCGGGCAGGGTTACTGCCCGGTGCCTCTTGGCGAGGGCTTTTTTCCTGAAAGATAGCCGAGCGAGGGAACCTCGGGCTCGATTGCCTCTGAGAGGGCTTTTTGATCCCCGGCGTTGCGGCAGGGAAGCTACCCGCTGGGGATAGCCGAGCGAGGGGACCTCGGGCTTGACTGCCTCTGAGAGGGCTTTTTGATCCCCGGCGTTGCGGCAGGGAAGCTGCCCGCTGGGGATGGCCTAGCGAGGGGACCTCGGGCTCGACTGCCTCTGGGAGGGCTTTTTGACCCTGGCGTTGCGGCAGGGAACCTGCCCGCTGGGGGTAGCCGAGCTAGGGAACCTCGGGCTCGACTGCCTCTGAGAGGGCTTTTTGATCCCCGGCGTTGCGGCAGGGAAGCTGCCTGCTGGGGATAGCCGGGCGTGGGGACCTCGGGCTCGACTGCCTCTGGGAGGACTTTTTGATCCCGGCGTTGCGGCAGGAAAGCTGCTCGCTGGGGACGACCGAGCAGGGAAGCTGCTGGGCTGAATCTTATTGTGGTGTATCCCGACCGTTCAGCTGCAGGTGCAGGGAATGGGAACGGTCGAGGCAACGGCGCGCGTAGCTAGTCTATTGAATGCGGGGGAAGGTGAAGCGCTAGGGGCGCGCCGCTTTGATTCCACCGGAGAAGGCTCGATGGCCGCCGCGTGGCAGCGACTCCCTGGGCGAAAGCGTGCGACGGTTGGGCTGCGCAGTGGGCTATATAAGGCGGAAGGAGTACTGGTCCCTTCATCCTTCATAAACAGGCCGCCGAGAATGCAGGACTTCCCGTTCACCATCCCCGACATCGTTCACTTTGAAGACGTGTACCTTTATGACCCATACTACACCAAGGACACGGTGTAGCTGGTCTGCGGGAGCATTGAGGACCATTTTTGTCGGCTGCTCCCTCGATGCTCCTCCCTGCTGCAGCTGCTGATGTACTCCATCTGGAGAGTATCGCCGGGGCTTTACAACCCCCTGTCTGAGCTGCTCTTTGATAAGGCCGTGGGCAAGCTACGGTCTTTGAGGCGCTTCGGCTTAATCTCCGTGAACCGGCTGGCCCGCTCAGAGGCGCTCGTTCGTGAATGCTACGAGCTGAGGCTCGGGGTCGATGCCCGCGGGGGGAACCGGGGACAGAGGCTAGAACTGGCAAGGCCTCGGTTGGCGGAGATTTTTACCGAATACCACGAGCAGTGCTCGCTGCACCCCCTTCCCCCACTATTGTAATTTTCTTTTCTTTTTGCATGTATGGCTGAGGAGCCCATAATACCCTTTTAATAAACAAAGCTTTTCTTTCTTTTTCGCAATGCTCCATTAATATTTATTAAATTAACAATAGATACTAGGAAGAATGTACATTACTTTGAAAGAAGGGTACAGGCTAGAAGATGACTTTATTGGCTTGGGCTGAGCTTCCCGAAAGGCTGTCGGTCCCCGCGCTTGGTATAGGGAACGGGGCTCCCTGAGCTCCGGGTTGGCCGTCCGCTGAAACAAGCATGATCTGGCCGATGGTGGTGGGGTCGACCACGCCCGTGGACAGGCGAGGTGACTGACATCTCCTCAGGGGGATAGGGGTCACGAGGAGGCTCGAGGCGAGGCGCCCCGGCGGCGGATCTCGGTGTCGAGCCCTGGGGCGCCCAACGGGCCCCAGGGAGCACCGGTTCGAGAGACCGGTGGCCAGGGGACGCAGCCTGTTGGTGATCGGCCGTCCAGACAGGGACAGGGCCTTCTGGAGGCGGTGGAACGGTGATCTGGGGCCCGGGTGCTGCCGTTTGGACGCGGACGAGGGCCTCCACGAGGGATTGCAGGCGATCTATCTGGCCTGCGAGGACGCTGATGACCGTGATGGGAGGAGGTTCATCCCCGCCTTCGGTGAGCGGAAGACGGCGGCTGGTACCGGGATCCCCAGGATGGTCGTCTGTCATAAGGGTGGAGATAGGAATGCTAACTTTGTATTTTGTGGAGTTATGTTCCCACAGACGGTGCCAACTGATGGAGTTCCTTTTCAGGCCTCCGTCAGATGTTGTCTTCCGTTGATCTCGCGGTCAACTTAGCTGATTATCTTTCGTTGCGTGTTGGTCTCAATGGGTTTTGGGAGGAAGAGGTGAGGTAAGGAGATTGTTGCCGAGTACCTGTAAAGAAGTCCCGGGGTGGTTTTGGTACCACCAAGGACCCTCCGACGCTCAAGTTAGTGAAGAGATCTGAGCAGAGTAACGGCATAAAAGTGTAGAAAATGGCTTACTTGATCCCTCTGTGGTGGGGGTATATATAGCGGTGGAGCACGCAGCAGCGAGCACGAGAATCTCGCCGGCAGTTACATTCCCGACGTTACGCCCGCGTAGAGAGCGGATCGCCCATCAGTGGAGATCGTGATGGCGTGGAACGTGGGACGTTGCTGGCGTAAAATCCGCGCATGGTGAGATTCGCGGAGCGGCGGTTACACCTGGGAGTAGGTCGGAGGGCCGAGGAAGACGTCCCCGGCGGAAGCTCGGGGACGAGCAATGAGGCCGAGGAGTCCTGGTCCTATGGTAGCTCGGGGGCGAGCTGAGAGGCCGAGGAGGCCAATTTGCAGGGGCCCCGAGGGGGCTAGCTTGTGCTTGCTGGTCGGGCACAGGGTGGCCTGATCGGTCCCTGCGGGCCCTTTCTTCGGAGTTCTGAGACACGTCGCCTGCCACGTGTCATGACCTTGGGGATCGCCAATATCGAGCACTTTCGGTTTGTTAATTTCGTGTTTCTCTAGTTTGATGTCGCATTCTGGTTTCTAAGGTTCATAGTTTTCGTTTGATACATGAGGCTATTTGATTGCGTTGGTTCCTATATAAGCTTACCAAGATGTCGTCATCATTTGTAACAAGTTTATTGGAAGGTAGCAGCTCACTCTTATAATAAGTAAGCTGTGTGTATATTTGTAGATGGACCCTTTTAGAAGTTGAACCACTGCCCTCAGTTTCCAAATGAAAGTTATAACATAAGAGTCATGCTGTTTTGGTAGCTGTGCATATATTTGGGTAAATGAGCATATAGATTTATCCATGAGCCATTTGTTGATTTTGGTGAAATTTAGAGCCCAACACATGAAGCTCAAGTGAAGTCCATGAAGATTAGCACGTGGAGGCGGCCATTGATTTCCAATAGGAATTGAATGTAGGGATATAAGTTAATTTCCATCTAAAATTGAAGCTTATCTTTTAGTAAACCATGTGCCTGTATATACCTCTACATATTAATTAATGTAGGGCTTAAGGCTTTAAATATTCCAACAGAGAAGTAAGGGTTCAGACTTCTCCGCGGCCGAAATTAATCCACAAACTTGAGAAATTAATGGCTGCGGCTACAATTTCCAAGCCCAGAGGAGAGAGAGAGAGGGGTTTGTAGTTAGAGAGAGATTGTGCGATTATATTTGGGTGAGATCGACAGGGCAACAATTATCTCTTGTCATTGTTTGTTGAAAAATGAAAGCGATTCACGCATATCAATCATCCGCTACGTACTTTGGTTCCGATTTAGACAACAAGTGGTATCAGAGCTTTTGTTACGGTGATTCGGATTATTAGGAAGATAGTTCCTACACATTATAAGATCAATAAGTTTGACGGAAGGAACAATTTCAGTCTAAAGAGATTAAAGATGACGGTGAGTCTAAAGCAACAAGAAGTTCATAAGACAAGACAGTCTTCGAAAAAAAAGAAGATTCCTTCGGCAACCACATATGTTCAGATTGGAGATATGGAGGACAGGGCTTTCGGTTCGATGCAGCTAAATTTGGCTAACGCTGTTCTATACGAGGTTATACAAGAGACAATGACAACAGGTTTATGGAGTAGGTTAGAATTCTTGTACACAAAAAAAAATCTTTAACAAATCGTTTCTATCTCAAGCAGCGTCTATACACATTGAAGATGAAGGAAGATATATTAGTCAAAGACACTACTACAATAATCACTTACCCCTACGGATTTAGCCGTAAGGTCAAACCACTGCCCCTACGGATTTAGCCGTAAGGTCAAACCACCGACCCTACGGATATATCTGTATGGGCATAAAATTCCACCATAGGTCTAAAATCTGTAGGTGCAAGGTTTCGTCCTGAACATGCCCCTACGGAGTAATAATTGCCTCTACGTCTTAATCCGTAGGGATATTTATCACTACGGATTATTCCGTAGGGTCATAATCTTTATTTAATTTATCTGTTTATAATATAAAATAATTATCTCTACGGAGTTGTCCGTATGGCCTGATAAATGCCTCTACAGAGTTGTCCGTAGGGCCTGATAAATGCCCCTACGGCCTAATCCGTAGGTGCAACAGTTGCCCCTACGGAGTAATCCGTAGGGACATTATATCAGTTTTTTTTAAAAAGAGGCTTCACGTTTTTTCCCCGCACCGTGCACAATAATATATCATATAACCAAATACAGAAATATTCATAAACAACATCTTAAACATAATATATAAAAGAAATAAACAAACAGAATACGAAATCAATCTAAAATCATCATAAACATACAAACAACCACCAATATCGTCCAAAATATATACAATATGTATCAAATAAATACATACATTCTCAAAAATATAAATAAAATTACCCTAGCACGGTCCAGCTCCTCCATATCTGATAATCGCCGTAATCTGGCGCATCTGCTCCTCGGTGCAATCTTAAGTCGTCAAAAACTCGATTAATGAAGGAGCGGACTGTGCGGGAGTTTGAGCGGGCTATGGAGCTATAGGAGTGATCTGCGCAACCGCAGCCGATATAGTGGCTTGTAGAGCCGCAGCCGAAATAGCTTGCCCAATCTGTAAAATTTTGTGTTTGTGTAATAAATGAGTAAGAATGGTGTTTTAGATTTCAGTTGAATTCGTATCATTATTAGATTATTGCAAAACTGCGAATTTATATATGCTTTGTTGAGATTCCACACGTTCTGTTGAAATTTATATGTTATGTATGGAAATTTATACATGTTGAAATTCTATACATTTAGGGCTATGCTTTTATACCCCAATCTAAGAATACTTAGGGACTTAAGCCTAATTTGAGTATCTAATTTGGAAAACCGTAGTTTATTTTAAGTGGAGGTAGAAATGATACTTACTCTAACTTGTAAGCCCGTATTTCTCCTTAATTGCTTAGCTTTGATTGAATACTTGGTTTTGGGGTTATTTAATTTACAAAGAAATGTTTTCTTCTCAAGTTTTGAATTTGGATAATCATAACTTTTTACACTCCAAAATGAAGAAAAATGTGGCATGGTTATGATTATAGAGTTCACTTTATTTAGATAGTTTTATATAAGTTTGATTAATCAAACCCAAGTCTAAAACCAAATAAGATCAGGCTACTAACATCGCATATGTACTATCTATAATGTGATATAATATTTTACTAATAAGTAATATACATACCAACATCTCCTTCCACTCTTCGATGATGGTCTTCAAGGCGGCAGCATCATGATCCAGATGTCACTCATGGGGGGTACGAGAAGTAACCGCCGGAGTGGAGGCCAACTTCATATGGGCCCTGCTAGGACCCAGTCCCCGGGCTCTTTCCTAACCTCCGTGGTGCCCTCCGTGTGCGGCGTCTTGAATTGGGGTGTTCCCCTTCGAAAGACGCGGCGAAGACTCGGCGGACGTTTGGCCTGAATTTCGGAGCAGATGCTAATTGGTGCCATCCATCCACCTCTACGAAGATACCAAGTTGATTTATGGTACCATGTATCGAAGGTTTAAACGGATGCGGCCGATATAGCAGACTTCGTCAGATTTCCCCTCGTTTGAGGGGTTTTTGATTGTGGGGACACTCTTCCCTACAGGCGTAAGTCCATGCAGTTAATTACACTACCGCATCGCGGTAACAACTTTCTCCTTCTCCGTATGGTCACCTCATGTCGTAGGTGTTTGTTTTGTTTTTGGTTGCCCGTGGATTATATACGGAGACTAAGTTATCTCGTCGCCCGTAGGGGGTGGACTAGTCCAAATCCGCATCCTTCTTAGATTTGGGTTTGGAGGTTGGGTTTAAGGATACGTTAGCCTCATTTGAGACTAAGATCAACTTAAACGTTTGTTAAGAATACGTTAGTCTAAATTTAGACTAAGATCAACTTAACGGGATCATTTAGATCCGACAAGAGAGCAATTGGGCTCTGTTGTTTAGTTTAGTGATATTGCGGTCGGTAATTAGTTTAAGGACACTATGGTCCATCGTTAGTTTAAAGACATTGCGGTCGAGGTTAAGGACATCATAGTCCGTGAGTTTAAGGACCTCACAGTCCGATATTAGTTTTAAGACATCACGGTCGAGGTTAAGGAAATCATAGTCTATGGGTTTAAGGACCCCACAGTCCGATGTTAGTTTTAAGACACCACGGTCGAGGTTAAGGAAATCATAGTCCATGGGTTTAAGGACCCCACAGTCCGATGTTAGTTTTAAGACATCGCGGTCGAGGTTAAGGACATCATAGTCCATGGGTATAAGGACCCCACAGTTCAATGTTAGTTTTAAGACATCACGGTAGAGGTTAAGGACATCATAGTCCATGGGTTTAAGGACCCCACAGTCCAATGTTAGTTTTAAGACATCAAGGTCGAGGTTAAGGACATCATAGTCCATGAGTTTAAGGACCCCACAGTCCAATTTAAAGACGTCATAGTCTGTGAAATGTGTGGTTGTCGGGACCCGTCACCTCTTTGAAGACGTTGAGGAATTACAACGACGAATAGCAATGGAGTGAAGAGATGTACCCTTGAACCAAGGTGAGTTGGTTGAAAGAACAGATGTGCTCAATTCAAACAAGTTGAGGACTTATGGCCAGAATTGGGCTAAGTCCAATTAAAATGTTTTAACATTTTATTTTTTGTTCTGGCTATTGAGCCTTTATTTGGGCTCAGCCCTTTTAATAATGCTAGGCATTGGGCTCTAACATTTTGTCTTGTATTAAATGCATAGCATTTATCAGAAACAAAGTGTGTTCTGACAGTGCCCCACGTGGCGCGTCAGGCGTTTTGCGCCAGTCAAAGAGCGCATTGCGCTAGCGCACACGAAGGTGACACGTGTCGTGCTCAGCGCTAAGCGCTGATTCATTAGCGCATCGCGCTTTCCATTTGTGAGCGCTTTGCGCTAGTCTGTTGGCGCGCCAGCGAGTGACATGTGGCGCGCTTGGCGCTGAGCACCAGCCCATGAGCGCAGTGCTCTGTTTCAGAAGCGCAAAGCGCAAGTGGTGTCTATGGTTGACACGTGGCACGTTTTGGCGCTGAGCGCCGATCCAAGGAGCGCAAAGGCGCAGTTCATGAGTGCAAGGCACTTTTCAATAGCGCAAAGCGTATCTGATCAATTTTAAGATCAAAGAACAACTTTTATGTTCTTCTTAAAGGAGGCTTTGCCTCAAAATTCAAGAACAAAAGTTCTTGTTTTTTATAAAAAGGTTCTGCCTTTATAGATCAAAAGATCTGTGAATGAAGTAAAATACTTCTTTTAATCTTTTTATGATCAGATCCTTTTGATCTTTTCTTTTAAATTAAAGACCTTAGTCTTTTTATAGATCTAAGATCTTTTTAGAAGATGTTTCTTCTTTTTACGAGATAGTTTCATCTCTATTATTCAAGAACATAGTTCTTTTTTACCTTGAAGATGAAGAAAAATCTTCTTTTTTCTAAGAGCTTGTTCTTTTTTTTTTGCAGAGGGTTTTTCTCTCTTTTTTTTTCTCTGTATTCTGTCTTCTCTCTCTTCTGTATGTTTTAGAATTGAAGTCTAGGGTCCTTTATATAGGGCCAAATGATTTGTTAAATTAGTTTTGAGAGATCTTTCTCTGATTGATTTGGTAATATTTCCCACCGTTGGATCTTTGATCCTAAGGCTTCTGTTTTACAGAAGATGATCTTCTTGTTTTAATAAGATTGAAAAATCTTTCCATAACAGAACTTTAGTTCTAATTAATTAATAATTTATTATTAGTAGATCTTTTGATCTGACGGTGGGGGAATTTTTAATTCCAGCGCTGGCGCATCTACGTTCGACATGTGGCGCGCAGCGCAACCGCGCTAGCGCACCCGTGTTTGACACGTGGCGCACAGCGCAGAACGCTGGATCTGAAGCGTTGCTTCAACTTTTAAATTTTGAATTTTAAAATAGAGCTTTGCTCTGATTGGGGAAAATGAAGCGTCGCTTCATTTCAAATCTTAGAATTTGAACAGAGTTTTGCTCTGATTGGGGAAGCGGAAGCGTCGCTTCATTTTAAATCTTGGAATTTGAAAAGAGCTTTGCTCTGGTTAGGAAAACAAATGCCCCCCACCGTTGCGCTTACGTGGCCCACACGTGAGCGCTGCGGTGGCAACGTCTGAGCCCTTGGATCAACTCAGAAGTTGAAGAGGCGGCTTAACGCCTATAAATAGGACCTTTGGTCCTCTAGATGATTATCATCTTCTTTGAGAATTTAGTTCAGAGCACAGCTCTTCTGTTTGAGAATTTCTCAAAAGCAAAAAGGAAACTCTTTCCAAACTTAGGTAAAATTTTAATAAATCTTAATGAGTTAGGGTTTTACCTATTAACAGAGCCTTTCTCTTAATAGATCTTTGATCTTTAGAAAACCCATTTAAGCTTTCACCAGCAGAGCTTTACTCCATAGATCTTTGATCTAAAGAGAACTCTTTTAGGGTTCCATTAATAGAGTTTTGATCTCTAATAGGATTTTACTTATGATCTCTCAATTCATTAATGGAGCTTTGCTCCTTTCAAATCATATAGAAGAACTCTTAAGAGTTTTTCATGGATCTTAAAAAAAATGGAATTGTATCTTTGATGAATTATATCATCTTCTCAGAGCAAGGCTCTCAATGTTCTCGGGGAATTTCTTCAGAGCAAGGCTCTCAATGTTCTCGGGAAATTCCTTTAAATTCCCCTCATAATTGATCTTGACAGGTGTCACTCCTGTCTGCAGAGTATTGCTCTCGAGGAGTTTAACTTCCTGTGCCTGCCTGTTTTTAATAAGAATTCGCTTAATCAGTCTGTCCGCTAATTTTTATCAATTTTCTTTTTCAGGAGTAATGGAAGCTCACATGTATGCCCTTGACGAGATTATCTCTTACGGAGACATCCGCTCACTCGGCCGTTATCAGAATCGAGAATTCACAAACGCCGAGTATGCCAAAATTATGAGTCGCTTTAACGCATACAATGGTCAACCGCTTCCTCGACGCTCCTCTTTCCTGAAGCTTATTGTGGGAGCGATCTGGGAAGCTCTTCCTCTATTCTGTACTGGCATGCCGCTTAGGGCATTGGATGCCGCCGAGGATAAGGTGCATTCGGTGTATCTGATGAGCCTAATCTCGAAGAGAAGGCGAGACAATCTTATCGATCTCCTGCATCAGGCTTTTCAACAGTCGGCCATACTTGCCGCCTATCGGAGGGTGGAGGACATCCGTGAGGATCCCGACGCTTGTGATCGCGAAAGAAAGCATACTAGGATGGTTCGGAATGCCTGGAAGATTCTGGACAAAGTCACTTTTGAGTTCCTCAATCCATGCCCTAGATCTGAGGTTTTGCCATTGTAATTGTTTTGATAATGTTTTTGTTTACTGCTTTCATAATTGTAAGAACTTTTTCGCAGTATAAATGGCAAGTTTCTCATTTCAGTTTGTTTTATTTTACACACTAAATCTTTTGCGCATGCATAAATGGGTATGCCTCGAACGCTTAATTAAATACGAATCAAATGTTCTCCTCGTCGCTTTCTTTTCCTTGCTGTGTTATTGCCATGTGATTTTAGCAAGTGCGGTCTGTAGATAGTATATAGCTGTCAATCTTGAGCTCTTAGTAGAGTGGTGATGGCTTAGAAAACAGGGTTAGAATCTGTCACCTAAGACTTTTCAACTTTATGAGCCGTGAGGGTCTCATAAAGAATTTTCTCCCTACCGGTCGAGAGGATCCCGTAGGTGTAATTTCTTTTTAAGAATCGTGAGGGTTCCTAAGTGTGTTTTCTCTTGAAAGTCATAGAGATCTCACAAGAGAATTTACTCCCTTACGAGTCGTGAGGACCCACAAGTGATGGATGAAGTTGTTCTTATCCGCATTTCACGGAGTCAGGGGTTGCTCTGGATGCTTCCCACGGGTTCACTGCCGTGTTCTGCGAGGACCAGAATCCGCTCTGGACGTTTTCTAGGATACCATAGTTTAAAGACCTCGCGGTCGAGATTAAGGACATCATAGTCCGTCGATTTCAGGACTCCACAGTCCGTTGTTAGTTTTAAGACATCACGGTCGAGATTAAGGACATCATACTCCATGAGTTTTAAGGACCTCACAGTCTAATGTTAGTTTTAAGATATCACGGTCGAGGTTAAGGATATCATAGTCCATGGGTTTAAGGACCCCACAGTCCGATATTAGTTTTAAGACATCACGGTCGAGATTAAGGACATCATAGTCCATGGGTTTAAGGACCCCACAGTCCAATGTTTGTTCTGGATTCTTTCTACGGGTTCACTGCTGTGCTCTGCGAGGACCATGCTCCGCTCTAGATGCTTCACACGGGTTCACTGCCGTGCTCTGCGAGGACCAGGATCCGCTCTGGACGTTTCCCACGGGGTCAGGAGTGACATAATCCGCATTCCACATAGCCAGGAATTTTGCTCTGGATGCTTCTTACGGGTTCACTGCCGTATTCGGCGAGGACTAGGCTCCGCTCTGGATGCTTCACACAGGTTCATTGCCGTGCTCTGCGAGGATCAGGATCCGCTCTGGATGTTTTCCACGGGGTCAGAAGTGACATAATCCGCGTTCAACGTAGCCAGGAATTTTGCTCTGGATGCTTCCCACGGATTCACTGCCGTGTTCGGCGAGGACCAGTCTCCGCTCTGGATGCTTCACACGGGTTCAGTACCGTGCTCTGCGAGGACCAGGATCCACTGTGGACGTTTTCCATGGGGTCAGGAGTGACATAATCCGTGTTCCACGTAGCCAGGAATTTTGCTCTGAATGCTTCCCACGGGTTCACTGCCGTGTTCGGCGAGGACCAGGCTCCGCTCTGAATGCTTCACACGGGTTCACTACCATGCTCTGCGAGGACCAGGATCCACTCTGGACGTTTCCCATGGGGTCAGGAGTGATATAATCCGCGTTCCACATAGCCAGGAATTTTGCTCTGGATGCTTCCCACGGGTTCACTTCCGTGTTCGGCAAGGACCAGGCTCCGCTCTGGATGCTTCACACGGGGTCATTGCCGTGCTCTGCGAGGACCAGGATCCGCTCTGGACGTTTCCCATGGGGTCATTGCCGCGTTCCACGTAACCAGGAAGGGTTGACTTTATCCACATTTCACGGAGTCGGGGTTTGACTCTCGGTCATCTAAGCACCGCCGAGTCCTGGAACTGGGGGTTGCCGTTGTTCCACTTTGCTTGATATTGTGTCTGTTGTAATGAGACGAATGTTGAGATGATCTCCAGGCTATCTGTGAACCATCGAGATTTGGCTTCTTCTTCTGAAGAAACCTGGGGAGGAGGAGTGTGATTCCTTCTTTGTTTGCGCCTCTGGATTGTATACAGGGATTGATGTGATATCACCTATAGGGCATAAATTTCATTCATTTTTTTAATTTCTTTTCGCGATGCTCTATCATTTCAGCTTTTATATCGCGAAGGTCGCGATTGCCCAATCATTTCGGCTGTTTTTCGCGGTGCCCAATCATTTCGGCTATTTGCTTTAGTTTTACTCGCTGCTTTTTATTGCGAGTTGCCCAATCATTTCGGCTATTTTGCATGCATACAATTTTTTACTTGCTGATTTTTTTATTTGCAAGTTGCCCCATCATTTCGGCTATTTCGTATGCATGTGTGGCTTGCTAGCTTTTCGCTGCAAACTTGGGATTAGACACCGATTTCGGCATCAGCATCGCTACAACTGGGATATTGCCAGGAGTGAATCATCATTTGCCTATGTCGATGTCGAACAAAGGTGGCTTAGTAAACAGGGTTATGATCCTATCGACTAAGGCTTTTGACTTCATGAGCCGTAAAGGTCTCATGAAGGTATTTCTCCCTACAAGTCGTGAGGGTCTCGTAGGTGCGTTTTCTCCTCAGGAATCGTGAGGGCTCCTAAGTGTATGTTCTCTTATAAGTCGTAAGGATCTTACAAGAGTGTTTTCGCCTTATAAGTCGAGAGGACTCACAAGGGTTGCTCACCGTGCGAACATATCCCTAGTCACGGGTGGGACTTTGTTAGGGAAATGTCTATTCGCGCTCGTGGATTGTATACAAGGGTCAGCATTGAGCCGCTTGTAGGGCAGTATCGGAGAATGTGGGGGCTGCTTAAGAACAGGTTCAGATCCCTGTAGCTTAAGACTTTCAAATCTTATGAGCCGTGAGGATCTCATAAGAAGGTTCTCCTTACGAGTCGTGAGGATCTCACAAGTGTTTTTGAACGAGATTGCGTCTTTCCGGGTTTTCATAAAACTCGCCGGTAGCTCTGCTGTTTTTACTCACGGAGCCCTTTCGGGTTTTCATCCGTGCCCATTTTGCTTATGGACATACCGTTTTCTTTTTCTTTCTCTTTTTTTTATTCTAACGAGGTTGCGCCCTTTCGGGTTTTCACAAGACTCGCCGGTAGCCCTGCTGTTTTTACTCACGGAGCCCTTTCGGGTTTTCATCCGTGCCCATTTTGCTTATGGACATACCGTTTTCTTTTTTCTTTTTTTTATTCTTTTTTTGTTTTGTATCAGCTTTGGGATGCTGCAATCCACCGTAGTTTATTGACATCTCGGTCAACAGCTAGTTTTAGGACATAGTGGTCCGTTGTTAGTTTAAGGACGTTTCGGTCCGTCGTTAGTTTAAGGACATTTCGGTCCATTGTTAGTTTAAGGACGTTTCGGTCCGATGTTAGTTTAAGGAGATTTCGGTCCACCATTAGTTTAAGGACATTTCGGTCCGATGTTAGTTTAAGAACGTTTCGGTCCGCTGTTAAGGAAGCCGGTTGCTACTTATAGAGTTTAGGCTTAGGAAGATAGCGAGCGGACATAGTCGTCATCATCTATCATTGACCTAGGCCGTGACTCGTTTGGCGTAGTATTTCTTCAGGAAGCGACCATTTATTGGCCTGAAGGGCCTTTCGCCATGCATGTCCATGAGTAGATTTCCACCCTGGTAGACTTTGTCTATGATATATGGGCCTTCATAGTTCGGCTCGAATTTCTCCCGCTTGGCACGATTGCGGATCATAGGTCTTTTAACCACTAGCACGAGTTCGCCTTGGCAGAATGTTCTCGGCCTAGTCAATCTCTCGTATGAGCACGTCATCTTTGCTTTATAAGCTTCCAGATTTTGTTGCGCCATGAGCCGGGTTTCATCAAGGGCATCGAGCTCCTCAAGCCGAAGGTGAGCATTCTCTTCGTCTGTTAGCTTATAATGAACTGCCACTCGTAAAGAGAGTAACTCTATCTCGAGGGGGAGTACTGCTTCTATACCGAATACCAATGCGTACGACGTTGTATTCGTGGCCGTTTTGAACGTAGTTCGATACGCCCAGAGAGCTTCATGCAGTCTCTCATGCCAGTCCTTTTTATTTCGAGACATCGTATTTTTCACGATCTTTGTCAAGGTCTTGTTAAAAGCCTCAGTTAGACCGTTAGCTCGGGGATTATAGACTGAGGAGTATCTCCAGTCTATGTTATGCTGTTGCGCGAAGCGGCTGATTTTGTGGCTTCTGTAGGCCGGCCCGTTATCGGAGATGATCCGTCTCGGAGTTCCAAACCGATAAATGACGTGTGTCTTGAAGAAATGGAGTATATTCTCCGTCTTCACTTCCCTCAGCGGTACTGCTTCTGCCCATTTGGAGAAGTAATCAGTTGTCGCCAAAATGAATCGATGTACTCTGGACGATGTTGGTTCGATGGGGCCGATTATGTCGGTTCCCCACATTTCGAACGGCCAGCTAGCCACCGTTGGATGCAGCGGATTTGGATGTTGATGGATAAAGTCCCCGTGAAGCTGGCACGAGTGGCATTGCTTCGCGTATTCGAGGCAGTCCTGGATCATCGTGGGCCAATAGTAGCCCATCCTTTTGATTTTCAGCTTCATCTTTGGGCCGGCTTGATGAGAACCGCAGAGTCCGTCGCGAGTTTCTTGGACGACTCTTTTTGCTTCTTCAGGTCCTAGGCATCTTAACCACAGAGAATTAAATGACCTCTTGTACAGAGTATCATTGACGAAGGAGAAAGATAGGGCTCGCTTCATGAGCTGATGTTTTGAGGATGCATTTTCAGGCGTTCGACGGGATTTGAAGTAGTCTATAAGGAATTCTCTCCAATCCTCAACCTTTTCTTGGTCTTTTACTTGCAGAGCCATTTGCTCGGTCGCTCCCTTTCCTTCGGACGACTCCGGAGATATTTCTGCCGATGCAAGAACCCGACGGCTTTGTACAATGATCCTCACGTTATCAAGGTTCTCGTCAGCCAGTTCCTTAGCGAGCTTGGCTAATGCATCCGCCTTACTATTTTTCGCACGCGGTATGCTTTCCAAGGTGTAGAAAAGAATTTGAGTCAGCAGCTGCTGTACTTTCTCGCCGTACTTTACCAACTCAGGCTTGCACGTCTGATAGTCGCCATTTACTTGGCTAACGACCATTTAGGAGTCGCCGTATATGAGGAGGTTTCCAATTCCCATGTCGATGGCGATCTCGAGACCTGCTATCAAAGCTTCATATTCGGCTTCATTGTTTGTCCTCGGCTCTATCAAGGAGAAGGCGAAGCGCATTATCCCTCCTTGTGGAGTTACGAAGATAAGGCCTACCCCCGATTTGATTATAGGGGTGCTTTGTTTACGCTTCTTCATGGAAGGCGCCCCATCAAAATAGAGTTCCCACCGGGTATCATCCCCGTCGATCGTGTCAAACGCATGTTCGTCTGGCAGTTCGCAATTCAAAGGAGAATCGGCAGGTATCGGATGCTCAGCGAGGAAGTCGGTGATGGCCTGGCCTTTCACTGCCTTAAGAGGTTGATAAGTTATCGAGAACTCCATCAAGAGCAGGGCCCATTTAGCAAGCCGTCCTGTTAATATGGCCTTCGACATCAAGTATTTGAGAGGATCCACTTTTGATATGAGATGGATCTCATGTGCCAATGCATAGTGTCTGAGCTTCGTTATTGCGAAGATCAACGCCAGGCAGTGTTTTTCGATGGGGGAGTAGTTGCTTTCTGCCCCCAATAGAACTCGATTCAAATAGTAGAGGGCTCTCTCCTTCCCTTGGTCATTCTCTTGTGCCCATAATGCGCCTAAGGAACCTTCGAGGGATGTTATATAAAGAATGAGAGGCTTTCCCTTGACCGGAGCGGCCAGTACTGGCGGATTCTGCAAGTATTGCTTGATTTCGTCCAGCGCACTTTGGCATTTGTGATCCCAGACGAACGGGGTCCCTTTCTTCATCAGGTGACTGTAAGGACGGCACTTGCCTGAAAGATTGGCTATAAATAACCGGATATACGCGAGCTTTCCTTGGAGAGACCGCAATTGCTTGAGAGTCCTTGGTGGGGGCATCTCCATAATTGCCTTGATCTTTGACGGATCTATCTCGATACCTCGGTGTCAGACGATGAATCCTAGGAATTTTCCCGAGGAAACTCCAAATGCGCATTTGAGAGGGTTCATCTTCAAGTTGTATTGCCGGAGGCGTTGAAATACGGTATTCAGATGCTCTAGATGTTTCTCGTATGATTTGCTTTTAACTATGAGGTCGTCGATATAGCATTCAACAATTTCATGTATGAGGTCATCGAAGATCTTCTACATGGCCTTCTGATAGGTGGCACCGGCGTTCTTTAGACCGAAGGGCATCACTTTGTAGCAGAATATACCCAAAGGGGTCCGGAAAGCGGTGTGCCTCTGGTCCTCGGGATGCATCTTTATCTGGTTATATCCTGACGATCCGTCTATGAAGGAGAAAACTTCGTGAGTGGACGTGTTATCTATCATTAGCTCAGTGACTGGTACTGGGAAGTCGTCTTTCGGGCAGGCTTTATTGAGATCCCGAAAGTCCACACATATGCGCACTGTCCCATTTTTCTTCATCACCGGGACGATGTTGGCGATTCAGTCAGGATATTGAACCTCTTGGATGAAGCCGGAGTCGATTAGCTTCTTGACCTCGGCATTGATGCTCATCTCAAGCTCGAGCCACATTCTTCTTGGCGCTTGTTTGATTGGCTTGACATCCAGGGATATGGCCATCTTGTGAACCGCAATCTCTGGGTCTAGTCCTGGAATCTCGGAATAGTTCCATGCGAAGCAATCCCTATGCTGCATAAGCACGTCTTTTAGTGTAGCCATCCTTTCTTCAGACAGCAATTCGCTGACGAACGTCGGCCGCGGGTCACTTGGCGTCCCCAACTCAATTTTCTTGAGCTCATCTGCAGTGGTATGTATTCCATCTTCCAGATCTTTCGGCGCCGGTGGAAACTCTGAGATCACCTCGTCCTCATTGTTTTCGAAACACCAGGGGAGATTATCCATACAGTCGGGCTCTTCTTCTAATAGTGTTATCACGTGGCAGGTACGAGCTTGCTTCTAAGACCGATGTTGCTCTGGTTTTACCCTCGTGGATTTGGGTTCATGCTTCTGCGGTGGAGTTACCCTCCAGCTGCTAGATAAAGCGAACCTGCCCTGTCGATATTGATCTTCGACCCAATTCTTGAAGGTGAATCAGTCTTCAATAGGATGTCCTATGGCCCTATGATAGGAGCAATAGTCCGGATGAGAGACTTTGCCAGCGTGCTCGGGGTGCTTGGACTCCGGGAGTATGATCAGTTGATGTTTTATGGCAAGATCAAGTATTTTCTTCGTCTTGTCTTGGGCAAAAGAGTATGCTCGCCCCATCTTCTTTATAAGAGATGAATCTGGATTGCCTGGCTCCTGATCGCGTGATTTCTTGGACCCGCTTTGTCGCTGTTGAATGCCTTTCCCGTTCTTTGGTTTTTTTCTGCCTTTGCGTCGTGCCTTTTGTACAACAGGTTGACAGGGAGGAGCATTTTCATCTTTCGCAGTCTGTTGAAGAAGGCGTTGTGTCCTGGCTTTCTCGTAGATGGCCATTTCGCAATTATGGTCATCTCGAACCTTTTGACCCACTTCCCTTATAAGCTTGTCCATTTGTTCTTTGAACGATGGACTGGGCATTTTCACGTCGGGGGCTCTTTCTGGTTCAGGGTTAGCATTCTCCCACTGGGCATCCCCTTCTTCATCAAAGTCATGTACAACATAGCAGTCGCGGAGTAGCTCCCGTTTCTTGGACCGAACATATCCAAGCCCGATCGTTTCCATTCTCCCATTAGGCAACTTGCGCTGAGTTCCGGGAACGTTCCAGATCCTGTCATAGAACATAGCTTTTCGAGCGTTCTGTTTGAAAGGTATGCCTTGGCGTCTTAACAGCCGTTTTAGTTAGTTCGTGTAATATCTGGGCAAACGGATGGGCTGGAGCCTGTCAAGTGTAGAATCCGCGCTGTGCCAGATTTCTTTCTCCACTTTGGTTTCCCCGGATCGGTAGAATAGGATCGCCTTTTCACCTTCTCGCATGGGAGGGACATAGAACGTCTGCAGCTTTCCACATTGTAAGTATCAAGCACGTCTGGTTCTTTATGATACTTGGGCGGAACCATGGCAACTTGTAAATTTTTCTCTTCATCAGCGAAGGTTTGTATTGAAGGCCGAGCAGAGAATATAGCATGGACCTCATCTTCCGAATCACTGCCGAAGATAAACATAGGAGAGGACGGTCCCGACTTGTTGTACTGGGGCGAACCCGAATAAACCATCTCTTCCTCTTCCTCGGTATCACTCCCGAAGACTGGAATGGTGGTGATAGCTTTGTTCTCCAATTTGTGACATCTCTCTGTATCTTCGAAGTCTGGCAAGAAGTATTTTGCATCTTCGTACTTGCGGACTTCGTTCACGGAGAATGGGTTTAACTCTCCTGTCACAGTGTACTCGAGGCCATCTTTAAAATACTTCATACACTGGTGTTGTGTAGAAGGAATAATGTTGTACTCGTGTAACCAAGGCCTACCGAGCAAAACATTCTAGCATGTCTTAGCGTCAATGACATGAAATTTAATGTCTGTGACAAGCAGCCCGAAGCGCAGCGTCAATATTATAGACCCGAGGGTCCATGATGACTGGGAGTCAAACCCGGAGATGGTGATCTTATCACGAGCGAGGTGTTGAACGCTCATGCAGATTTCCTTCAACAATCGCACATTGAGGAGATTGACGGAAGACCCATTGTCGACCAGGATTTTGCCTATCTTTATATCGTGGCAGTATCCTGAGACATAGAGAGGACAGTTGTGCTCACATGTCCCAAATAGGAGATCTTCGACGTCGAAGGTGATATCGGCTGCGTGCACTTCTTCTAGCTTGTCCTTCATCCTTTCTTCGGCGAGGAAAGCTTGAAATTGGTCGGGCTCTTGTAATGCCCTGATCAGAGAATCTCTCGCCTCTTTGGATAGCAGAAGGGCGTCGAGAATGCTGAGCTATGATGGTAACTTCCTCAAGTGTGCTAGAATGTTGTAGTTCACCTTGTTCTTCTTTGGCGGGTCTTTGGCAGTCAGCTCTTTGATGACTTGATCATCTAGGGCGATATCTTCAGAGACCTTTTCTTTTCCCTTATCTTTTCTGTTCACGGGTCCGAGATTCTTTTCGGGCAGCGTACGATTGCGTAGTTGAATGTTTCCGCAGGTCTTCGGTTCTTCCTCTTTTCCCGAGGTGGACTCTTTAAAGAGGGGACCAAGAACTATCTCTTCGTCGGAGTCGCTCCCGAAGGTGAGAACTTCCCCGGCATTGACCACGCGAGAGTTGCTGGTAGTTCCTTTATGCTCTTCGGTCGTATTTCTTTGCTCCCGGTGAGTTTTGCGTTTCATTCGCTTGAAATGCTGCCGGTGAGCAACATATCCCTGCCACCATCTTATAAAAGCGTTGCACTCTTCGGTGGGATGCGAAACCTTTCGATGATATAGACAGTAGCTAGGATGCATTTCTGCTTCATCAAGAATGTTTTCTTCAGAGGGTGCTAGCTTCATCCCCATTGATATGGTTTTAGTAAACCTTTTCCTCGTCTTGAACTTGTTTTTATTCACGACGGATGTCCCTTGATACGGAAGAAGTATCTCGACTCTTTCGTCCAGTCGCCGGCGTTTTGCCTTTTCAAATATGGCCACCTCACGATCCCGATCAGCTTTACTTTTCAGAAGAGCTTTGTTTAGGAATGCGTCGATCATCTCTTCTGATGGTCCTGGATGTTCCGGTTCAGGCCCTGCCCCCAGTCTCTTGGTGCAAAGGGCTTCTTCATCGTTTATTGATGAGTGAGAGATCACACGGCAACTTACTACGCAATCCTCAGATCCATCCGACGAGTCTTCTCCATCATCTTCATCCTCAATGACGTGACCGAGGAACTCTTGGAGCGTGATTGGAGTCCGCGCCTTCTGGTTATACTCTTCCAGTGCGTTGATATGTTTCTGAAGGTCTGTACGCTTGTCGCCGGCTTCACGGGCTTTTTGGATTTCTTCTTCTTTTTCAAAGATTTCGACGGCTAGGTGTGAGCACTTTGGCTATCACCACTAATCTTTAGAGTTGGGCGCGGCTTCAGCATCCCTTCGATGATCTGGGGTTCCAGCAGATTCTTCCACCTGATTGCCGGGCACGTCTGGAGATCATTCAGCATCCTTTTGGTTTTGGCCGAAAGAGCCACCTCCCATGGAGCTTCCTCAACAAAAGAGCACGTTGCCCCCGGTGTGTCCGTCTTCTTAGGAGTGTGCGGTTGTGGCGGGTTTACTTTTCACTTCTCAGACAGCGCAAATTTTCCTTGTAGGTACTGATCTTCGATCCATCCCTTAAAGACGAAACAATTTTCGATTGGATGGCTTACCGTTTGGTTGTAAGGGCAATAATTGGGATTATTCGCTTCGGCGGGTTGCGATGGCCGCCTTGGATTCGGCAGATTGATAAGCCTATTGCGCATCGCCAGCTCGAATAGTCTCTTCATTTTGTCCCGTGGGAACGAGTAAGGACGCTTCATCTTCTCATTATAATAGCGTCGTCTCTCTTCCAGTTGATCCGCTAGCTTTGGAGCACTGGGATGCTGTTGGGTGTTCGCAACGAAGATCACCTTCCCTTTACCCTTCTCGTTCCGCGGCTCCGGATTCGGAGGAGACGGTCTATGACTCATTTGATCCATCTGGGCTAGCTTATCGATTAAAGCCTGGAACGTAGTCGATTTGAAGAACATCATGAACTGTGAAATAGTTGCATAAGGGCCTAGAGTGCCCACGAACATGCCCACCGCTGGTTCTTCTTCGATGCGCTGTTCGCATTTCGACCACAGATTCCGCCATCGGATCGCGTACTGAACCCACGTTTCGCCCGGTTTCACCCTGGCATTGATCAATGCCGTTATTGGGGTGCGTTCACTGGCACTTGCGAATCGCTGGGTGAACAACAACTCCATCTCTGCGAAGGTTTTGACGGAGTCATTTGGAAGTTCGGAGTACCACTCGAATGCTGTCTCCGATAGGCTGCCGAAGAATTGGCGAAGCAAGAGCTTATCATCGCCGCCGGTGTTGCCACAGAGAGCCCTAAACTGAGCGACATGTTGATGGGGATTGCCTGTCCCCTTATACACGTGGAACTTCTGGATCGTGTAGCCCGGTGGGTACTTTATCTGATCATACCAGCCTGGATACGGTCGCCCAGTTTTAAAAATTTGCCCAGCCGCTTCATTCGCCTGGTGAACTCGTATTTGCTGAGCGATGTAATCATCCAGGACGGACTTGGAAATAGTTTCCTCCTTGGCTGCTGAAAGAGCCGGCAGAGGGTTCGATGTTTCTCCTCTATCATCTTCGATTATTACTGGAGGATCTTCGGCTGGGGGATCCGGCTGGATCATCATGCCCACCATGTCTTGGAATAGAAGGGCCATTTGCTTTATATTGGTCGCTTGTTCTGCGGCCTCTTTGTCCTTCTTCTCGAGCATTCTCCGAAGGAATTCAGCATCAGTCTCGTGTTCGTGACGCTGTTCTGATGATGCCTCTGGGCTTTCTTTTGGCCCGGTGAGTGCGGCCATCGCAGTCAGCATCTCTTGAAGTTTCTGTTGCTGCTGTTCCTGAGCTCTCGTGATGGATCGGGTGAGTGGTCGGTGGCCCGTCGAAGTGCGGCTTTCCTTTTTTCCGGAAGCCATATAAACAGTATGTACCACCATGGCCCCAGACTTAGGGCGTTTGGGCTCGGTGTTTTTGTGGTCTGCCACGTTTATAGGGGCTTTCTCTGGCCTCCTTTTCTTTTGAGTAGTCGACGTGGAGGGGGCCGTTGTAGTGGGCACCCAAGTGGTTGTCGCCTTCTGTGGCTTAACAGGACGGTTTTCTTCCTGTCGGACCTTCAGCTTCTTCTGCCGGCGGGGGTAGTCTTGATCCACCACTGACTCTCGTACTTGTCGCCATATTTTATAAACTTTGGAAGAAAGCCGTTGAGGGGACTGTTCTGGCTTCATTTCTGTGACAGTCTCCACCGGCGGCGGAGATCTTTTTAGTACGGCGGTAGGCGAATTCCTGCGCACCTTGTTCAGCAGCTCAAAGCTATTCCCGGTTGGAACAGCAGCATTAATTTCCACCGTTGGAGCTGATGGAGTTAGCCCAGAAGGGGAGTTGCCCCCGGCCTTCCTTACTCGGCGCCAGTGGCGACGTCGAGCGTGTCGAGCTGTTGGGGTTGGTTCGGCGCTAGGGATGGCTTTGTCTTGCTCCCTATCCGGATGAGGCGCCGCTGGTGCCAGCCTCTTGAAGACTGACGTCTTTTGAGTAGCGGTATCCAATCTGTCAAAGACAGATCTTCGAGCAGGGACGGGAGCCGGAATAGTCAGTCTTGTACAAACCGACTCTTTGGTTGGAGAAGCCGTCTTGACGACTTCGGGAGCAGGGTTGGCTATCTACTTTGGGATGGCCACTTCAGGTGTCATGGGCTTCTTGGCAGGCCCATCGGAGTTCAGGCTCAGTATGGCGAAGACCGAGGAATTGGAGCTGGACGACCCGTTGAGAGGGGCTATGGTAGTAGTAAGCCAATCGAAGACCGACTTCTTGGGAGCTTCCAGTGCTGGTACAGGGGTGCTGAAGCTCATCGGGGAGAGCATAGTCCCAAAAAATAATCCAGTAGTAGCCTGGGTGACCTGATCCACCGGCATCGTGAACAGGGATGCCGCTTGAGGTCCGTAAGCTACACCTCCAGGTGAGACGGAGCGTAGGTTACAGTTGCAGTTGGAACATCTTGCACAAGTGGACGCCATTGATTTTTTGCTTTCTGCAGCAAGCAAAACGCCAAATCTTAGTACCTCGAAACCCAAGGGCAACCATTAGCAAACCGCGATTGGTTTGCGAACACGACACACGAAGTGTGGAGTAGAAATAGGAAGAGCTCCCACCGGGCGTGCCAGAATCTGTTCCCCTCCGAAAGACGCGGCGAAGACGCGGCGGACGTCTGGCCTGAATTTCGGGGCAAATGCTAATTGGTGCTATCCGTCCACCTCTCCGAAGCTGCCAAGTTGATTTATGGCACCATGTATCGAAGGTTTAAACGGATGCGGCCGATGTAGCAGACTTCGTCAGATTCCCCCTCGTTTGAGGGGTTTTTTTTATTGTGGGGACACTTTTCCCTGCAGGCGCAAGCCCCTGCAGTTAATTACGCTACCGCATCGCGGTAACAACTTTCTCCTTCTCCGTATGGTCACTTCGTGTCGTGGGTGTTTGTTTTGTTTGTGGTTGCTCGTAGATTGTATACGGAGACCAAGTTATGTCGTCGTCAGTAGGGCGTGGACTAGTCCAAATCCGCATCCTTCTTAGATTTGGGTTTGGGGGTTGGGTTTAAGGATACGTAAGCCTCATTTGAGACTAAGATCAACTTAAACATTTGTTAAGAATACGTTAGTCTAAATTTAGACTAAGATCAACTTAACGGGATCGTTTGGATCCGACAAGAGAGCAATTGGGCTCTGTTGTTTAGTTTAGTGACATTACGGTCGATAATTAGTTTAAGGACACTATGGTCCATCGTTAGTTTAAAGACATTGCGGTCGAGGTTAAGGACATCATAGTCCGTGAGTTTAAGGACCTCACTGTCCGATGTTAGTTTTAAGACATCACGGTCGAGGTTAAGGACATCATAGTCCATGGGTTTAAGGACCCCACAGTCCAATGTTAGTTTTAAGATATCGCGGTCGAGGTTAAGGACATCATACTCCATGAGTTTAAGGACCCCACAGTCCAATGTTAGTTTTAAGACATCACGGTCGAGGTTAAGGACATCATAGTCTATGGGTTTAAGGACCCCACAGTCCAATGTTAGTTTTAAGACATCATGGTTGAGGTTAAGGACATCATAGTCCATGAGTTTAAGGACCCCACGGTCCAGTTTAAAGACGTCATAGTCTGTGAAATGTGTGGTTGTCGGGACCCGCCACCTCTTTGAAGACGTTGAGGAATTACAACGACGAATATCAAAGGAGTGAAGAGTTGTACCCTTGAACCAAAATGAGTTGGTTGAAAGAACAGATGTGCTCAATTCAAAACAAGTTGAGGACTTATGGTCAGAATTGGGCTAAGTCCAATTAAAATGTTTTAACATTTTATTTTTTGTTCTGGCTATTGAGCATTTATTTGGGCTCAGCCCTTTTAATAATGCTAGGCATTGGGCTCTGACATTTTGTCTTGTATTAAATGCATAGCATTTATCAGAAACAAAGTGTGTTCTGACAGTGCGCCACGTGGCGCGTTAGGCGTTTTGCGCCAGTCAAAGAGCGCATTGCGCTAGCGCACACGAAGGTGACACGTGTCGCGCTTAGCGCTAAGCGCCGATTCATTAGCGCATTGCGCTTTCCATTTGTGAGCACTTTGCGCTAGTCTGTTGGCGCGCCAGCGAGTGACACATGGCATGCTTGGCGCTGAGCGCCAGCCCATGAGCGCAGTGCTCTGTTTCAGAAGCGCAAAGCACAAGTGGTGTCTATGGTTGACACGTGGCACGTTTTGGCGCTAAGCGTCGATCCAAGGAGCGCAAAGACGCAGTTCATGAGTGCAAGGCACTTTTCAATAGCGCAAAGCACATCTGATCAATTTTAAGATCAAAGAACAACTTTTATGTTCTTCTTAAAGGAGGCTTTGCCTCAATATTCAAGAACAAAAGTTCTTGTTTTTTATAAAAAGGCTCTGCCTTTATAGATCAAAAGATCTGTGAATGAAGTAAAATATTTCTTTTAATCTTTTTATGATCAGATCCTTTAGATCTTTTCTTTTAAATTAAAGACCTTAGTCTTTTTATAGATCTAAGATCTTTTTAGAAGATGTTTCTTCTTTTTACGAGATGGTTTCATCTCTATTATTCAAGAACATAGTTCTTTTTTACCTTGAAGATGAAGAAAAATCTTCTTTTTTCTAAGAGCTTGCTCTTTTTTTTTTGCAGAGGGTTTCTCTCTCTTTTTTCTTCTCTGTATTCTGTCTTCTCTCTCTTCTGTATATTTTAGACTTGAAGTCTAGGGTCCTTTATATAGGGCCAAATGATTTGTTAAATTAGTTTTGAGAGATCTTTCTCTGATTGATTTGGGAATATTTCCCACCGTTGGATCTTTGATCCTAAGGCTTCTGTTTTACAGAAGATGATCTTCTTGTTTTAATAAGATTGAAAAATCTTTCCATAACAGAACTTTAGTTCTAATTAATTAATAATTTATTATTAGTAGATCTTTTGATCTGACGGTGGGGGAATTTTTAATTCCAGCGCACGTACATTCGACACGTGGCGCGCAGCGCAGAGCGCAGCGCAATTGCGCTAGCGCACCCGTGTTTGACACGTGGCGCGTAACGCAGAGCGCAGCACAACCGCGCTAGCGTACCCGTGTTTGACACGTGGCGCGCAGCGCAGAGCGCTGAATCTGAAGCGTTGCTTCAACTTTTAAATTTTGAATTTTGAAACAGAGCTTTGCTTTGATTGGGAAAAAGGAAGCGTCGCTTCATTTCAAATCTTGGAATTTGACAGAGCTTTGCTCTGATTGGGGAAGCGGAAGCGTCGCTTCATTTTAAATCTTGGAATTTGAACAGAGTTTTGCTCTGATTGGGGAAACATGGGGTTAGTAGGATCGGATCAGTCTGTCCACTAAAATCGATCCTCGATGCATCCGCCTGCTCCACCACCCGTCCTACACCTACATTAACCATTAAAATATAAGTATATCATTTAAATTTGAACTTATCAAAACAAAAATTTCATTCGAATTAGAATAAATATTAATACTTACGCGATACTCCTGGGTAGCGGCGTCAGGGAATCGAAGCTTGTCCGTGGCAGGATCTGTCGAGATGCCGTGAAAGACAAGATATGCGGTCAACACGCTCGGTGTACTACCCTGCGTCGGGATCTGTCGAGATGTCGTGAAAGGCAAGATACGCGGTCAACACGCTCGGTGTACTACCCTGCGCCGGGGTCTGAGCTCTCTGCAATTCGCCAAAATTTTACATATATTATAAAATAACTCTTAATATTGCATTATATCAAAATAGATCTATTGTAATTTACCGATTCCTCCATGGCATGAGTAATGTTCTTCGAGCCACCTGTGTAAGTGGGGAAACCCCTCTTCGCCGAATTCCCCTTCTCTTTGTTTTGATCGGTATGTTTTTGCACAACACAATCCGATTTAGTTTTCTAATTAAGCAACACAAAAAAATAAATTATATACTAAACAATGAATTACATTTAAATTACAAACCTGTTTGTGTTCAGAGTCATAATATTGGCACAAGAGAGGCCATGTATCTATGCCGACTCTGATAAAGGCTGGAGAATGTAGGAGAGCCGCTCTCTCCGCCTGGGGGGTCGCCAGCCATACCAAATAGCAATCGATCTTCAGCTCGTTCCTATTATATCAGACTTTAGATTGCATATTCTTCATAAGGCTCACGTAAAAAGCGTGAAGATCAAGCACTATATCAAGATGATCAGGGTCAGGTACATGCTGAAAGTCGTAATCCAACTGCAAACACAAGAAAATAATGTATTTAAATTATAAGTGTTAAATAATAATAGATTTATCTGATAAGTCAAATGAAAATATATATTAATACCTGAGCCTGATCCCAGAAGAGGGCAAATGAGTGCCGGTGCTGATCGCCTCACTCAACATGAAGTGGATAATTCTTTTGGATGCGGCTCTCATCCTCCATATACCGGCCGAACCTCTCGGCATAATCGCCAGTATAGCGATAATCGAGGGAAAGAAGAGGAGAAATGGTGCATCCCCCGAACTCTATCGGGACTCAGCCTGTAGGACTGATTCGGCCTTCGAGCCCCCATCTCGGGGTGGGGTTGCCCCGCATCTACAAGAAATATCAAGACAAGCAATATCAAGACAATACGGTATTTAGATTTCAAGAATTAACAAAAAATGAAGTGCGATATATACCTCCGGCGACAGCAGCACATGTCACGCCCCGCTTCCCAGTAAACGGAAACGGGTGATGTGGCAAGCTCGCAACGTATTTACTATAAAAATACGTTAAGCGTCTATAAGCAATATAAAAATGATACAAGAATAGACAAGTGAAAATAAAATCCAACCACTTAATATATTTACATTCTCAACTTTACAGAGTTTAACTGATACAAGAAGTCTGAATATAAAAAGAAAGTGTTTAAACATGTAACTTACTGAAAAAGAAGCGGGAAAGAAAACTAATGATCTGTTTCGGGTGTGAACCGGTTGTAATTCTTTGCAATCACTTCCACCTCTTTTGATCCTAAGTCACCTAACGAACATTCTAAGAAACAAAAGATATGTGGAATGCCCGTCAGCGAACTTGCACTCAGTAAGTCCCAATAGAGATGTGTAATATATAAATTGAGTGCAAGATGACATGTAATATAGTATAAATGGAAATTGTAACATGTGAACAAGTATATTATTGTATATGGCAACTATGTCAACATGGCAAACAAGTATAACATAGCCATGGAGTGTAGGTATAGTGAACATGAAGTGGATGTCCGTATCCTAAAGGGTCTCTACAAGGTAATATATCATAACGTCGGTTCAAGTGTGAATATCAACCAATCTCAAGAGTATTCTCGAACCCAAGGCTATCGTCTAGGGGTAAGGAATCACGGGCCCAAAATAGCGGGATTTCAATTGTTATTGAAGTATTCCAAACCCAACAGGCTATCATCCAGGGGCTTGGAAACACGGGCCCTCATTCATGAATTTATGATGTACCGTTTCATCCCGGTACCACAGCAACATTATTTGTACCGTTTCAGCCCGGTACCACAACAACGTTATTTTAGTAATGGGACTCCTGAGATTCCGTTGGATTCATACTCAAACTACCCTAATACCCCGCGTATATTAGTCTGTGATTAAAGTTACAAGTCTTGCCCAAATCCATGAATACATAAAAGAGTGCAATTTAAGTATCGATTCGAGTTCAAGTATTCAAATCAATTGTTCATGTATTCATGTCAAGTGTTCATGTCAAGTCATTACGTATTCATGGTTCGGATCAAGTCGAATCAAGTGTAAATATTGGGTTCAAGTATTCATGATTGATTCGTGTCAAGATCAAGTCAATTATAGTATGTAATGGTTTAATCACAAGTCATATAGATAAAAATAGACAAGCAATCATAGAACATGATATGAGATAAGTATACAAGTAACGTCCAAAAATAATTTGTAAATATGTGATATGTAAGACTAGTTAATCAAGTCAATTGAAGTCGGAAATATAAATGAAAACACGGCCTTAAGTATTATACACACGTGAGTTTCAGTCTCGTCTAAATAAGACTACCGGTTTGGGAGATGTACATGTTTTCGTATCATCGTGCAAAACAGATCAAAATCTGTTCAGCACCGTCACACATTTTTAAAACGCAGTTTAAGTTAATTTCTATCGAATTTCAGATTACAAAAATTATTAGAAAATTGTAATTCTTTCGGGGTACTTATCCAAAACACTAAGATTCACGTGATTTGGATTTCTGAAGCTCTAGTTATGATCGTTTTAACATCAGCGTTTAAAACATAAATTCAGATTTCTGGACAGCAACTATATGTTATATTGCAAAGCCTATATCGAGTTATTTCATGCATTTATAAGTAATCTAATATACAGGAAATTATAGCTCTATCAATTGTGTATTTAAAAATCTAAATTTTGTTACGAACGGACATCGGGTGTCCAAGTTATGTTCTATTTATAAACAATGTGTGAATCGGGACAGATTTTGTCCAGATTCATCGCTTAATATTGCAACACGGTTTTCTATATTTTACATTGATTTTCATTAAAAACTTATATTTCGATGTAGATGTCCAAAACACCTGAGTTTGCTCAATTTGGACATCGGTAAACCGAGTTATGTGTCCTAAAAGTTGATCGATAAAAGCTGTTTTCAGATTTCTGAAAAACAGTGACTAAAAGTGCCATAAGTTCAACACCGTTCTTTGGTTCGATATAAATAATTTTTATTGAAGACTTTAAATTCTATCTATTATTTATCCTAATTTTTCCTAGGATTTCCAGATGCGAAAATTAATTTTTAAAAATTATTTGAAGGATAAAAGTTATCTAGAACTGTATTTAAAGGTGACAAAACTACTGAATTTATTTGTAGCTTCGTTTTTCTCTTTTATATAAAAATCAAACAATTATAAAATAAATGGCACATGCAATATATACTTCAAATTGGATACCCTAATGTCAATATATGGATCATGAATTTCGATAAGGCCCTATACCAGGAAAGTCCAAATTTTAAGAGAGCTTATGTAAAGTTGTGTTATCGCGCATCGTTTATTTATATTCAGTTCATGATATTCCTAGTTAACGTAAAAGTAAATTTATGACATGGAGGAATTTTTATTCTATAAGAAAACAATGAATAAACATGAAGATTAAGTATAAACAAACAATATTTTAAATATGTATGTATGTATGTATGTATGTTTATGCACTCGATTAGGTACCACTGTCAAGAAAATGAAATCATGGAGAAGACACAATAACAGAGTGAAAGAGATGGAGAGGGAGAAAGTGACTTATAGGTTGTGTGAGTCGGTATAACAACCAGCTCACCATTTAGATAAAGTTTTCAACCGAGTTTTTGAAGTTTGATGGAACCAGTGCTTCTCCAAACTCAACGGAGAAGAGATTTTATTTCATTTTATTTTTAGAATTGATCAAAAGTAAATGACTAAGGTGGGATGAAAAAGAGATGAAGAGATATTTGTATTAAAAGAAAATTGAAACTCTCATAATAATTTTTACTTAATTATAATCTATAACCATCCTAACTATATTGGGAGTTAAAAGGAAGATGAAATGAAAGGTCATTTGTAAGTTATGAGGGGGATTTAAAAAATAGATAAAAATAATTGCAAGTCCGAAGGTTCAAACATGTGGCTTATGAAATAATAATGTAAGGACTTAACCAATGAGCTATAAGATTGTTCATGCATATATTTAACAAGAATTAAATATATGTTGTTGTTTGAAAAGAAAACGGGCTAAGGAAAAAGAAAAGAAAGAAATCAAATAGAACTTTTTTGGCTTGGGTTTTGGGTTTTGAAAAATTATAGAATAGGCAAAATAGAAGGGGGATAAACTAATATATTTAATAGGGAATAAAATATATGGGGATACCCAAAAACAAATTAATACAGTATTTTAATAAAAAGAAGAATGATATGAAGGTATAGGAATTTTGGGGTCGTTACATACTACCCTCCTTAGAAAAATTTCGTCCTCGAAATTTACATAAAGAGGATGTTGTAACAGAGCAAGGGTGTTTAAGGTTGAAGCAGTCGTATAGATGGGGAAAAGGACTACTAAAATTGTACTGAAATTGCGTAAGGAAAAAAATGACAAAAGACTAAAAGAATTTGAAATAGTTAAAATGGATAGAAAGAAATTTTACCAGTGACAACCTGATCAATGGCTTCGGCCTCTACGGTCGATATTTTGAAAGCATGGAGTCTCGGTACTTTCCTTTGTTCCCGATGGTATACTTGTTGCTAAGGGGGTAACGGTTGTTTGCGCTGAGTTGGAGCAGGAAGAGCTAAACAAGGAGCGTGAGCTTGAATAGTCGGTTTAGGTGCGGAGGTTGTGCTAGATCTGTACCGTGAGCATGCTCTTAAAGTGTACATAGTCGATCCACAAATCATACAAAGACCGTTAGCTACTCTGCAATCTTTTGCTAGGTGTCCCGACCTCTTGCAGTAATTGCAGACTTTTGATCCATGGTTGTAAAACGACCCTCCTGGTCTCCTGGATGGCGCTATAGATTCCGGCATCGAGGAGGCTCCTCCAGTAATCTGGATAACTGGGCATTTTTCTTCTGCCGATTGCGGTCTTCCCTTCTTCTTGATAACAGCTTCATAACGATAGGCTGCCTTCAAAGCTGCTTCATGAGTCAGAAAATCTCCCATTGCTAGAGCAGCCTGGATGTCGAGGTCTAAACCCTGCTGATAAATTCTGGCGCGGATCTCGGCGGTAGGAATCAGATGGGCAGCGAACCTGCTGAGCATAGTGAAATCGGCGTCGTATTCATCTACTGACTTATCCCACATGGATCCTTATTGTAGGTGGATAAATCGTTGCTCCATCTCAAAATGAGCAGTCTCGGGAAAATACTTGGAGTCAAAAAGTTCACGAAACGTCTTCCACTCAATAGGCTGGGTAATCTGACTTTCTTCGGCCTTCCACCAAACCCTGGCATTATCGGTAAGTTGGAGTTTCGCAACTCGAACCCAAGACACTTCTGGAACTTGAGCTGCTGTCAGATCATCTTCGATACTCTAAACCTATTCTTTAGCTTCAAGCGGGCTCTCCTTACCCGAGAAGTTCTTTGGGTGTAAGGCTCGGAACTGTTTTACTCCAGGTGCTTCGGCCTCGGAGCGGTTCATAAGGATAGCAGTCTGCTGCTGCTGACCCTCTAATAGGTTCTTGATAGCCTCGAGAAACACCGTCTGTTCAGTTTGCAGCAATAGGTGGTGGCGATGTCTCCCCGTTGATATTGATCGGTTGGGAGGAAGCCATCACCTTGGATATGAAAGATGGATTATGATAAATTCAAAGGAATTTAAAGGTAAAGAATGTAAAAGTTATTGGATTTTATCTTTCTTATATCATATTGCTTAGGACTTCATGCAGAATAGACCCGCATGAGCCACCAATAAAACCTGTCACGCCCCGCTTCCCAGTAGACGGAAACGGTGATGTGGCAAGCCCGCAATGTATTTACTGTAAGAATACGTTAAGCGTCTATAAGCAACATAAAAATGGCATAGGAATAGACAAGTGAAAATAAAATCCAACCACTTTATATATTTACATTCTCAATTTTACAGAGTTTAACCGATACAAGAAGTCTGAACATAAAAAGAAAGTGTTTAAACATGTAACTTACTGAAAAGGAAAAGCGGGAAAGAAAACTAATGATCTGCTTCAAGTGTGAACTGGTTGTAATTATTTGCAATCACTTCCACCTCTTTTGATCCTAAGTCACCTGACGAACATTCCAAGAAACAAAAGATAGGTGGAATGTCCGTCAGCGAAGTTGCGCTCGGTAAGTCCTAATAGAGATGTGTAATATATAAATTGAGTGCAAGATGACATGTAATATAGTATAAATGGAAATTGTAATATGTGAATAAGTATGTTAATGTATATGGCAACTATGTCAGCATGGCAAACAAGTATAACATGGCTATGGAGTGTAGGTATAGTGAACATGAAGTAGATGTTCGTGTTGAAGTCGAAAATTGCACCCCGGTTGACTAAGTCAAAGTCAAAGTCAACCCCAAGCCAAGTGGGCCCATGACCAGGTCAAGTCCGAACATGAAGCGGCCGGCTCTCCTCCATGCCAAAATAAAAAGTCATGTAATAAATAATTTTTATGTAATTTTTTATGCGTGAATATAAACAAAATGGGCATAAAGCCAAATTTTTGTAAGCCCATGGCTTATGTGAAAAAAGAAATAGCACATGAGCCATGGGATGAGCAAAATGTCATTTTGTAAAGCCCAAGCGGATATATGCAAATATGTAAGCCTATATAAGGCAACATGATGATGAATAAAAGATATATTTTTCATTCCCCAAGAACTAGGGTTCTTTGTGCCTCCTGCTCCTTCATCAAGGTTCTAAACCTTCTTCCCCTTTTTCAATTAAATCAAGAGTTTTACTCTTCCTTTTCCAAAACTAAATAGTTTTTCACCAAAAAACCCATAAAGGGGAACTTAGATCTTCCATCAGATCTTAAAAATAAGAGATTTTTAAAATCTCATACTTCTTGTTCTTCAAGACCCAGCCAACAGAGGATGAAGGAGGAGATCCATCTCCAAAAATCCCATCTTGGGAAGATCCAGAGAGGAAGGGAGAAACAAAGCATCCCCCTTTGATCATTTCTAAACTTTTTAGGAGTTTAACTCCACAAATCGGGAGCACAACTCCCAATGTAGGGACCAAAGTCCCCTTTCTGTTTGACGCCCAGCGTCCAGCGCCCACGTACCGAGCACGTGGTGCGCCCA
The DNA here is from genome assembly GCA_030015575.1 of Agapanthus africanus. NCBI lineage: Eukaryota > Viridiplantae > Streptophyta > Magnoliopsida > Asparagales > Amaryllidaceae > Agapanthus > Agapanthus africanus. The sequence goes on from JASDDO010000001.1 coordinate 25,499,232, forward strand.
GAGCGCTCGCTCCCACATGCCGAGCATGTGGTGCGCCCAGCACCCAGAGTGCTCGCGCCTAGCGCCCAGCGCCCAGAGCGCTCGCACTAGCGCCCAGCGCCTGTGTGCCATGCACGCGAGGCGCTGGCCCCCACGCATCCTTTGGATGCCTTTTTCCCTCACACACACACACATGTATATATACATACATACACACACACACATACTCCACAACACTGTCTCTGTTAGAAAAAAAATTCTAACGGGGCGCTGCCCCGCACCCCGCAAGAGGGCTGCTAGCCCCCTTGACCCCCAGCCCGCTATCCGGGTAGCGGGACCCCCGTGAAAACTCTGCGGGGCCCCCGATATATCCAAAACCCCTTCAAAACACGTACACTGCACATTGAGTTCGCATGATCCATTTGACCCGTTAATCGGAGGTTCTCTCGCTCCAAAGGCGATGGGTAATTAACGGCAGCTTAGTCCGCGTTTTCCTGAGATTCGGATCCCCACAATCAATAAACCCCAGCCTACCCTAGGAAGGGGGAATCTGTACTGCGCCTGACCAGCGCGCGCGTATTCCCATCTCAATGGGGTGGCGAAAAACACCCTACAGATTTTGGCACGCCCGGTGGGACCGATCTCTCCTCCCATATTTCGGGTTAAACGTTCATGCGAACTCAATCAATATACATATCTATATTTATACTAAAATAATGCTCTTTCATGCAGATTTTCAAGTAATCACCTTTCAACAATGTCTCCGAAGATGAACTCAGCTCCCATCTTCTATACGATGAAGATGGACGCCAGGACAGCCCTTCCGGCCAGTCTTGGGCGACAGTGGGAGGAGCCACCGCTACCATTCGGCTCTATTCTGTTCGTGTCAGCTAACGCCATCCCAGCTCCTCAAGCCCCGGTGACAGACAAACCGGTCTCGAAAGGCAAGAGGCCAAATGTGGTGGTCTCGAAGGCGCCCCAACTCAAACGCAAGTCGGTGTTTGAACGACTTTCCTTGGCCCCAGCTGGGGGCAAGGCCATCAACACCAACAAAGCAACAAGGCGTCTCGAGCAGACTCCGGCGGTGCCCCCGACAACTGCTCGATCAGGTGTCTTCTCTAAGCTCCCCGCTAATCGATTCACGGTGGCTTCCCAGAAAACGGATGCCCGCCAAACCCTCAAAATCGAGAAACTAAGGCAGAAAAGGCTCAGATACAGAGCCAACAAAAGGGCTAGGGCTCATGCTAGGCTGAGCTTCATGAGGCTCCAAGAACGGGGTTATCCCGCCAAAGATGAAGAGACGGCTGAATATGTGGTCCACACCGTCTACATGGTTGGACATGAAGAAATGGACCCTCCTATACTTCACAGCCATAGTGATGATATGGTGGACGCTACCCAATGTCGACTCGGTCTAAATGAAGAAGAGCTCGCTCAGGCCGGTAAGCCAAAAGAGCCCGGGGTTCCTGCGGAATTGTGCTCAGGCAATAAGGATGACCCGGTTGTCATGACTGGAACTACAGAACAAGCATTATTCCGATGGCTTCAGAGGCAGCTTCAGGATAGGGACGAGAAGTTAGCCAAGGTACAGTCTAAGGTCGACGAATTGGTAAACGTCGCGGTAGATCTCGCGACCCAAGTCGCCCAATTGCAATTACAGCAGAATCAAATTTTGGTTCATGAGCCAGGGATTGATACCCGGAGGCAGCCAACTGATACCCCCTTCAACCTAAGAGCAGAGCGCCTTCGCGAAAAACGGCCACGATCAGCCTCCAGTCCCTCCAATGCATACACCGAAGGGGAATTGTTTCTGAAAGAGAAACTGGAAAAAGTCTATTCCTTCAAAAAGGACAAAGTCTACAAGATATTCAGGGACGCCCTAAGAAATGGTCTACAACTGCCAGAGTCAAAAAGACCGTAGGAAGCGAATATGACCGACGACCCCAAATACTGCCCTTATTACAGAGTGATAGGTCATGCCATTGAAGACTGCTTCGTCTTCAAAGATTGGGTCGAAAAGCAATACAAGGTAGGAGTGATAGAACTGTCTAAAGGCGTGCTAGCAAACAGTCAAGCTACGACCGCTGATTTCATACAAATGGAGACCGAAGCCTTTCGGGAACCCAATCCTCTCAGACATGTGCCATTATCTGAAAAGGGCGAACCAAAGACTGATCGGCCTCAAGGACCAGCATCAGTAAGGGAACCTACTCTAATGGAGAGAAAGAAGAAGGCATACTCCTTCAGGAGGGATGAGGTCCGCAATATATTCGAGGAAGCCTTGAACAACGGTCTGCAACTGCCTATTCCGAAGAGGCCACATAAAATGAATATGACCGACAATCCCGTATACTGCCCATACCATAGGGTGGTGAGTCATACCATTGAAGACTGTTGTGTTTTCAAAGATTGGGCAGAGGACCAATACAAGCTTGGAAAAACCTCACAGTCCTCGGATGCATCGGCAAGCCACAGAGTTACGGTCATCAGCACAGCTCCGCCAAGATCAAAGTTCAAGGAGCTGGGATAAGCAAAGAGGACCACCACGTCGTTAAACTGGGAACGCCAGAGGATCACCATGTCATTAAACTGGGAACAATTGACCACCACGTCCTTAAACTGGGAATGATAGACCTCTAAGTCTTTAAACTGGGAACCGTCGACCACCACGTCATTAAACTGGGAACAGTCGACCTCTAAGTCGTTAAACTGGAAATGTAAAAAAAAAATTGTGTAAATAAAAAAATGTGTAAATAAAAGAAAAAAAAAGAAAAAGCCGAAATGATGGGGCAACTCGCAATAAATGCAGGGAGTAAAATAAAGATGAAAATAAAGCCGAAATGATTGGGCAACTTGCAATAAAAATCAGCGAGTAAAATAAAGAAGAAAATAAAGCCGAAATGATAGGGCAACCGCGAATAAATAGCCGAAATGATAGGGCAATCGCGACCTTAGCGATAAGAAAAGATGAAATGATAGAGCAATCGCGGTAAAAAAAACGGCGAATGATGAGTCGCTCCTGGTACCATATTCCAGTGCAGGGATGTAGACGCCAACCAAAATCCAATTTCCCAAAATTCTTCCAGCCCTACGGTTAGTCCCCAAATTGACTACCGTATATAATCCACGGGCTCAAATAATTCTCATCATACCCATACCCCACCGCAATCATCAGTCCAGCGGCTGGTCTCCGCCCTTGGAGTTATGCTCCATTTGGGAAGACCCACTCATGTGTCCTCACGATACATGAGAAGAACAAACTTACGGGATCCTCACGACTCGTAAGAAAACGCCTTCGTGGGATCCTTATGACTCACTAAAGAAAAACACACTTGGGAGTCCCCACGACTCCTGAGGAGAAAGTATACCTACGAGATCCTTTCGACTAGTAGAGAGAAAATGCTTTTATGGGACCCTTACGGCTCATAAAATTGAAAAGCCTTAGGTGATAGGGATCTAAACCTGTCTCCTAAGCCATCGCTCCCCAACAGGAAAAGGAAAATGATGAATTGCTCCTGGCACATGTGCTTCAGTGTTAGCAACGCTGATGCCTACCCTACCCTAAAATTCCCAAACTTCCGATTCAATAAACCTCTAAGTCTTTAAACTGGAAACCAATGACCTCTAAGTCGTTAAAACTGGAACCGATGACCTCTAAGTCGTTAAACTGGAAATAGATGACCTCTAAGTCTTTAAACTGGAAAACAAATGACAACCGAAGACCTCTAAGTCTTTAAACTGGAAAACAGATGACCTCTAAGTCGTTAAAATGGGAACAGATGACCTCTAAGTCTTTAAACTGGAAAACAGATGACCTCTAAGTCGTTAAACTGGAAACAGTAGACCTCTAAGTCTTTAAACTGGAAACAGATGACCTATAAGTCGTTAAACTGGAAACAGATGACCTCTATGTCGTTAGACTGGAAACAAACGAGCTCTAAGTCGTTAAACTGGAAATAGTAGACCTCTAAGACTTTAAACTGGAAACAGTAGACCCCTAAGTCTTTAAACTGGAAACAGATGACCTCTAAGTCGTTAAACTGGAAACAGATGACCCCTAAGTCGTTAAACTAGAAACAGTAGACCTCTAAGTCTTTAAACTGGAAACAGATGACCTCTAAATCATTAAACTAGAAACAGAAGACCTCTAATTCTTTAAACTGGAAACTGATGACCCCTAAGTCATTAAACTGGGAACGAAGGAAATCCACTCATGTGTCCTCACGATGCATGAGGAGAACAAACCTTATAGGATCCTGACGACTCGTAAGAAAACACCTTCGTGGGATCCTTACGACTCACGAAGGAAAAACACACTTAGGATTCCCCACGACTCCAAAGGAGAAAGTACACCTCCAAGATCCTTACGACTCGCAGGGAGAAAATTCTTTTATAGGACACTAACGGCCCATAAAATTGAAAAGCTTTAGGTGATAGGGATCTAAACCTGTCTCCTAAGCCATCGCTCCACAAGTGGCGAATGATGAGTCGCTCCTGGTACCATATTCCAGTGCAGCGATGCAGACGCCAACCAAATTCCAAATCTCATACCCAAACGGCGAATGATGAGTCGCTCCTGGTACCATATTCCAGTGCAGCGATGTAGACGCCAACCAAATTCTAACATTTCAGAAAAATAAAATATTATTTTTGGGAATTTTTATAATTAAATAATATTATATTGAATATTTTAATATTTCGGTATAATTAAATACCGTTAAATTGGGAAAATTTTGGAAAATTATGGAAATTACTAAAAAAATGGTGTTTTATGTGAATTATGCAATTTTAAGTTTTTATGATTAATTATAGGCTAATTTAGTGCTAATCGCGATTAAAAATCGCTAATCGCGCTTTAAGCTAGTTTTGTGCAAAACATGCACCATGTCTTTTTCACTTGTTACAATTTTTCCTACATGATTTTAGGGTGTATGGTTTGTTTTGGGTTTACTATTGAGGAGAGAGGAAAAAAAAGAAAAGGAAAAGAATTGAAAAGAATAAAGAATGGGGTATGGGTGAGAGAGAGAAAGGTGAAAGGTCATCATTGACTTGAGCATTCCTCCTTCATTTCCTTCACGCTCATCATCTCTCCCCTCAACTCCCTTGCTGCTGCTGCTGCTGCCCCCACTCCCTCCCCCTCTTCAACCCTCTCAAACTCCATGAAAAACACCCCAAAACCCTATCTCCTTTTCACAAAAATTGTGCATGAGCTCACTAGCAACACATTTGACCAAGAAAGCTTGCATTTTGGACACTTGGGGCAACTCAAGAATTTTCTTGAGTTGCCAAAGAAGGTAATTTCTGCACCATTAGTGTAGTGTTTTAATTCCTTATTCATCCATACATGTTTCATGTCGATATTGAGTGGTTTTGTGGACTTTGAAAATTCTAGTTAGGGTTAATGGAAATTGAGAGTTGCGATGTGAAATTGAGCTCAGTAGAGGCTACACAAACCCCTTAGTGCTAGAATTCAGACCTAAACCAGAGACTAGAACCCCGGAATACGGATTTAGAAATCGATATCGGAAGAATTTTGGATTCTGTGAGTGTATTATGAAATCTGCTAACACCTGGAGCCTCTGAAAATTATTTTGCAAACACAGAGTGATGTGCAGGCAACCTGGAGTGTACCACCAAAACTATAGCCCCTACCCACTCCTTTAGGCTGCAAATTAATTCCTTCTGGCCGTAATTTGCAGCCAGAGCAGGTTAAAAATGGTTCGTTTTTGTTCTAGGGCCTTATCTCCAGTAAAATAGACCCTTGGCATATGCAAAATTGACCAATTTGACCTAGGGTAAAATCTGGGACCATTTTCAATAGTTGCTGTTTTGATTCGGGGTTTGTTTCTCGTATTTTGAATTCTGAATTTGCGTATTTGTGTTTTACCTCGATCACTTGACGTTTGTACGACGATATCGAGGGTTGTTTGATGGTTTTGAAAGCGTAGTCCATGGGTTCTAACCTATATGCCTTAGCGTGTCGTTTTGGTTTTCCGATGTGATTTTAAGGTGCATTTGCGATTGTATTATCTTTGTAGGTACCTTCACGAAGGTTTCATATGATGAAGAAGATGAAGGCGACATCGACACCGATACGCAGGATGCAAGGTGAGTAGATTATATCTACGGGGGAAGTCGGGTGGATGGCGTATAGCACCCCCGCAGTTCGATATTTAGTATACTACATATATACTACATATATACATATATACTATATATATATATACATATACACACACACACACACATATATATATATATATATATATATATATATATATATATATATATATATGATAGCGTTGGGCGTGACATGGATATTCAAGATGTGATTAGGTGTACTATGGTTAGATTAGGGTTTAGAAGTAAACTAGTATAGTTTCCTAGTTGCGAGCCCTAGAATAGGTTTACACCCACACGCACACACATGATTACTTGTTATACTTATACCTGGATGATGAGGATAGTGGATGATATTTGGAGATGAGTCGACGAGATTGGGCATAGTGCCATGAGATCGGTGATATGATGTGGTTCGTATTTGGGATACGACATGAGATTTTAGCAGGCTTTTGGACGTGTGTTTACACACGCATTTATATTTATCTAAATGGTATCGGTTTGTACTAGACTTAGATCAGTACCCCAGTTCATGAGATATGATGATAAGGATACCAGATAAATGATAAGATGAATGTGATATTTGACCTGTACCCCGATTTAGGATGCCGTACGATGATTTACCGTACGAGCTTTATTTGACGATAAGATCCGCACTCATGACTCGAGGATGTCATATGATATTGTATCGTACGCGGTACCATTGAGGCGGGATCACCAACTATTATATTTATATATATCGACTCAGATTTAGGTGGTTTCCATACCCTTTCAATTAGCTTGTTAGTTAGATCTGTAGTTACTTAGTAGATATTAGACTAGACCCGAGTCATACTTATTTCAAAACTAACGAATCGTGAGTATTTTAAAGACAGGCAAAGGGATTCTACGGATATTTTCAAAAGACGCATCATTTTTTAAAAACACCGTAGCCCTTATTTTTCTAAAAACCTCGATTCGTCTTCTTTCAAATGGCAAAACTGTATGACATAGATACATTGATGTAGATTCTTCACTGTTGTGTTTATTATTCATTTGCCGCATATTCTTGCTATTCGCATCGCATTGCATGTTTAAATATGTTTATTGTTATATTAAAACCATGCTGTTAGGACACCAACACCATTATCGATGATGCGTATGTTCCACGTACACCTGCTTTCCGGCTCACACACTTCATCATCGATAATTGCCATGTCACTACACAGTAGGACTGTTGCATCAGGATATGACTCCTTGCATGACATACTTGCATACACACATATTGTACACGCATACTTGCGCACATACATAGATGATTCTGGCTTGATTTTGGAGATTTGGGTACCACAAGATATTTCTTAAAACTGGATTCATTTTAAAAGAGCGGTTTCCCTCGATATGTGCATACTACTATTCCATGTTGCATGATATACTGATATGCTTACATTTCCTTTATATGTCGCATACATCATGCTCATGATTATATGAATTGAGATATTTGTTTTCATGAGATTTCTAGATTTGGGAACCGTGGTTATTTCAAAAGAGAATATGTATTGTTTTAAAACCCGGTTTCCCTTGATATGATATTTCAGTGCGTCTACCATGCGTTTTCTCGGTGCTGAGACGTGTGACATGTGAACCCAAATCGAGGAGCTGGATGAGGCCGATTGCGGGTACATGGTGGACCCGGTATGGTACCCCGGAGCGAGAACAGATCTGTTGTGCAGTTAGGCGATGAGCCTGGCAGAGGGACCACTACCTACCGATGATAGTATTTGGGCTCGGCGGATATCCGGAGGATACCGACCGGAGTCGAGAGATGATATGGGCCGATCCGGACTGACGGAGCCCGTGGGCCGATCCGGACTGACGGAGCCCAATATATGAGGATTTACGTGCTGATGCTGGGCACGTATTTCATGATGTTTTCGAGTGTCGATGCTAGACACTCAGGTTCCATGATTTTGATATGTCGCGAGGGACACATGTTGATTTATATCCTCATACTTCCATGCATATGCTTTATGATATTTACATGTATGATGCTTTATGCCATTGGGTGACACGTGGACGAGATCCACATCCATATAGTTGACATTGATCACATTGATCATACCTCATAGTTATGATATGTTGCTAGCTGAGGCACCGACACGAGCATTTGGTACCACACTTATGTATAGATGTTTAACCTTGCCACCTTATCATGCTTCAGACTTATTCATTTGAGGTTTATATATATATCTGATCGTATTGACCTACGATTGTGTCATACATACGATTTCTGCTCTGCGATATTTTCTATTCACGAGTTGGTAACTCACCTCCGTTGTGCCACAGTTCTTGCAGATTTTGTCGTACAGGTTTCATTGCGGCTTTTCTGGCACACTACTCCTTTCTGGGTGATTGTTTTGGTAGGTGGGTTCACTCGCATCGTGACCACCCTTGTATTTATTTTAATCAGTTGTATCTAGTAATTCCATCAACCAAACTTGTATATTTATTCAGAATATAAAAAACCAGTTGTGTATTATTTCGACCTTAGAATCGCGCGTTGTAGTATTATGGTTTTCATGATGATTTGAGTTTCCTTTTGAGTTTTGATCCTCGCCCTTCGGCGTTGTATATTATATTGCTTGCGTGGTTGTGACCGTCGATTGACGAAGAGCTAGCTCCCGCTTGGGGATGCCTTTTATCATTGTATATATATTATTCATGTTGTACCCCGTTTGGGGCCAGTATTTACAAAGGAAACTCTACCGAAATTTTCAGAAAAGACATTGAGGATTTAAAATGCATATTCGGCTTATTAATTTAAAAACCTTGTTTTTAAAACATATTTTCTTCACTTCTTTAAAACTAGTTTTCCTTCATTTATTATTTAAATGGTTTTAGATTTCTGGGCTTTTGGCTTACTTGAATTAGATGAGCTCGTATAGACTTCATATGATTTAAGGGCCGGTCACGTACTATTTCGGGTCGTGACAAAGTTGGTATCAAAGCGCTAGGTTAACCTTGGTGCGAGTCTGAGTTTGACTATGCGGAGCGTAGAGCATTTGTATATATATACGGAACTTAGGCTTGACTTTACGGAACTTAGACTTAGTTGAGGGGGTATTAGACCCGAACTTTCGTCGCGTATGTTGACCTTGGTTGATGGAGTATGTGACTTGAGGAGAGTGACGTACCGTGTGTATGTTCCGCGGCATACTTACGATATGCCACTCCGCTTAAGGAGCCTTAGGATGTATATTTCCTTGCACAGTATTATATTCATTCCTATGATCTATCCTCATCGATATTGGTTATAATTTTGCTGCCACGATTACACGGGCGGAGAGAGCTACGGCTAGAGTTGCGTCAGCACGAGCTCGTCACGGACAAGGACTGACCAGGGCGTGATTCCAGGGACATACGATTGCATAGAGAGGCGTCATTTTATTGTGTTTTCACGCCATGAGCGTCTGACGGATCGCTTTTACGAGATTTCTCGGACGTGCAGATCAGCACCAGAGGATCAGGCTACGGCTAGAGGCCAGCCAGAATATGATGACCATTGATATATCGCTTATTCATGATGATTGAGGCGCTGTTCAGCGTACAGACGAATGAGCCAGTTGTTGCTGCAAATGACGAGATATCGCCCAGATGTTGGAGCTACTGCAGCATGAGTATATACTTAGGGATATGATGGAAGGTCGCTAGTCACCCGAGGATGAATGACTAGGACATGTGGTTCGTTTGCTTATCCCGATGCGAGGTCATCAGATTGATTGATTCCAGCTAGAGACGACTTCACGCAGATTCGTTGGTGGTCGATAGAGACGATCGAATGTCAGGAACCCATTTCCAAGTTTAAAGTATTCAGAAGACAATGCAAGTGATGCTATGGACTCTCTAGAAGAATGAAACCCTAACTCGACGTAATGACCATGGAACGCCTTCAAAACTTAGGGTTTACGGCAGTTTAGCGGTGCCATTTGTGAGGCTTGGGTTTGCCCTTTTACGGTTGGTCCACAGGTGCTGTGGCATGTATTAGAATACTATTAAACTGTACTCAAGATGTTGATCTCTTGGGGGATTATGAGGTTTTGACAAATCGATCGAATGGTTCGACATCATTCGGATATCATGTGATGGGATACACTGCTTGGGAGACTCCAGATACGAGTATAGCCGTTGGAGCGCAGTCCATGCTGCCACGAAAAGACGAGTCCGAATCAGTCGACATTGGAACAGAGTAGAGTAAAGAGTTCGCACGAGATTTCGACGAGATGATGTTCCACTCTGCTGACATCAGAGATGCGATACGCATGCAGAGGTGTTGTATATGAATATACCTTCAGAAGGAGTCGCGATGAGTATGCAGCCATTCCAGAATAAGAAATAGATTTAGTACAGGGTGGTAACTTCCGGGCAATTCGGCAGAAACGAGATTTGAGAGAGACTTCGACAGGACCTTTCTGGAATACTATACGAGAAGACTTGGACCCAGGAGCGGTCATATTGCGCACACCCAGCAGGCCAGAATTCGGCATCGTCGACGAGATAGTTGGCCAGAGATCTGTAGAGGATGTGCCAGAGCGGGACTGTTTTCGTCGTCATTCCATATTGGGCCGTTAAGACGAGGAGCTATATATCTAGCAATGCACAGTGAGAGACAAGAGCCTAAAAGCACCAGGCGCCAGACCATGAACAGAAGGCAAGTAGATATCTTGCTCTGCTAGCATTGGGTGCACCGACACCTTCTCGACCTTGAGGGAGGATATATCGACGACGGTATTTATGATTTGTGATTTGGTGATTCGATTATCACGTATCCGTCACCTTGGATTTCGGTATTTCGGGCGATCTATTCGCATGATTTAGTTTTGACGACCGAGTTTCATGATATTTGTTTTTGTGCACCACGGTTGCACCTGTCTTCGGTTTGATATCATTCGATATGTTGATTTTGATTTCATGCCTATGTTATGCATGTGATTTGACTTATGCTTTCGGCATAGTTTTTATGCACTTTTAGTGTTTTGATTTGATTTTTACTCGCTGATACACATGGTTGTGAGATTATATACCGCGGTATACCTGATTTGGATTGAGCTGTATTGTATACCATCGATTTCGATTCTGATTTTGATGTTGATTTCGTGATTTTGTGCATGATGGATGCACCGATTTGGATTTCCGCGCATGTTGGGCGCATGTTATGAGATGAGATTTTGGTGCACACCTGATGCGCTAAATCGAGATTCTTCGTGCATGTCAGATGCACCTGATTTTGCAGTCAGGCACACATGTTGCCCATGACAGATGTTTCGTGCACACCCGTTGCACCTAGATGTTGTTTCTGTGCACATGTATGGCACATATATGGATTTTGATTTCCGTGCGCACCAGACGCATGTTGCATTCATATACACATTTTGGGATTGGTTTCTTATGGAGCAGTACGTTGTTATGATATTTGCTATTTGTTTTCGTACTGAGCAGGACTAGTCAGAGGACAGTACTTGGATATATTTTGCATGCATTGATAGTTATCGAAGGGATTTCCAAAAAGGGAGCTATAGTCTCAGTATTTACCTACGTGTTTGATATGGCACGAATCGTTAAAAACAAGGAAACCCTTCTAAATTGTTTTCAAAACGGCGGAACGTAAATATTAAACAAAAGATATATACATATATGGTCATTTTCTTACAATAGACGTCCGCCACTGTGCAGTGTTATGCGCATCGCATAGCGACTTAAAAAGGTTTGGCATGCATTTCCTTCAGCTATTTACATGTATAGATTTGATGTCTACATGTATAATTTTGATCTATATCATATTGGTTTGTTTTGAGTTTGACATTTGTGTCTTTACCATGACTCCGATGATTGTGGGATGCTTGACGGAGTTTTGTTTATGAGTTATCTGCTCATTGTTCATGCGTGTGCATTGCGCTATGATGCGTTTTATGTATTGATGATTTTGGAACCCCGACGACTTGGACTTTTTACTGAAATGTTTTAGCATTGAGGGGTTTAAATTTAAATTCGGGGACCGAATTTCTCTAAGGGGGAAGATTGTAACATTTCAGAAAAATAAAATATTATTTTTAGGAATTTTTATAATTAAATAATATTATATTGAATATTTTAATATTTCGGTATAATTAAATACCGATAAATTGGGAAAATTTGAAAAATCATGGAAATTAATAAAAAGATGGTGTTTTATGTGAATTATGCAATTTTAAGTTTTTATGATTAATTAAACGCTAATTTAGTGCTAATCACGATTAAAAATCGCTAATCGCGCTTTAAGCTAGTTTTGTGCAAAACATGCACCATGTCTTTTTCAGTTGTTACAATTTTTCCTACATGATTTTAGGGTGTATGGTTTGTTTTGGGTTTACTATTGAGGAGAGAGGAAAAAAAAAAAGAAAAGGAAAAGAATTGAAAAGAATAAAGAATGGGGTATGGGTGAGAGAGAGAAAGGTGAGGGGTTAACATTGACTTGAGCATTCCTCCTTCATTTCCTTCACCCTCATCATCTCTCCCATCAACTCCCTTGCTGCTGCTGCTGCCCTCACTCCCTCCCCTTCTTCAACCCTCTCAAACTCCATGAAAAACACCCCAAAACCCTATCTCCTTTTCACAAAAATTGTGCATGAGCTCACCAGCAACACATTGGACCAAGAAAGCTTGCATTTTGGACACTTGGGGAAACTCAAGAATTTTCTTGAGTTGCCAAACGAGGTAATTTCTGCACCATTAGTGTAATGTTTTAATTCCTTATGCATCCATACATGTTTCATGTTGATATTGAGTGGTTTTGTGGACTTTGAAAATTCTAGTTAGGGTTAATGGAAATTGAGAGTTGTGATGTGAAATTGAGCTAAGTAGAGGCCACACAAACCCTCTAGTGCTAGAATTCAGACATAAACCAGAGACTAGAACCCCGGAATACGGATTTAGAAATCGATATCGGAAGATTTGTGGATTCTGTGAGTGTATTATGAAATCTGCTAACACCCGGAGCCTCTGAAAATTAGTTTGCAAACACAGAGTGATGCGCAGGCAACCTGGAGTGTACCACCAAAACCCTAGCTCCTACCTTCTCCTTTAGGCCGCAAATTAATTCCTTATGGCCGCAATTTGCGGCCAGAGCAGGTTAGAAATGGTTCGTTTTTGTTCTAGGCCTTATCTCCAGTAAAATAGACCCTTGGCATATGCAAAATTGACCAATTTGACCTAGGGTAAAATCTGGGACCATTTTCAATAGTTGCTGTTTTGATTCAGGGTTTGTTTCTCGTATTTTGAATTCTGGATTTGCGTATTTGTGTTTTACCTCGATCACTTGACGTTTGTACGACGATATCGAGGGTTGTTTGATGGTTTTGAAAGCGTAGTCCATAGGTTCTAACCTATATGCCTTAGCGTGTCGTTTTGGTTTTCCGATGTGACTTTAAGGTGAATTTGCGATTGTGTTATCTTTGTAGGTACCTTCACGAGGGTTTCATATGATGAAGAAGATGAAGGCGACATCAACACAGACACGCAGGATGCAATTATATCTACGGGGGAAGTCGGGTGGATGACGTATAGCACCCCCGCAGTTCGATATTTAGTATACTACATATATACTATATATATACATATATACTATATATATACATATATATATATATATACATATATATATATATATGATAGCGTTAGGCGTGACATGGATATTCAAGATGTGATTAGGTGTACTATGGTTAGATTAGGGTTTAGAAGTAAACTAGTATAGTTTCCTAGTTGCGAGCCCTAGAATAGGTTTACACCCACACGCACACACATGCTTACTTGTTATACTTATACCTGAATGATGAGGATAGTGGATGATACTTGGAGATGAGTCGATGAGATTGGGCATAGTGCCATGAGATCGGTGATATGATGTGGTTCGTATTTGGGATACGACATGAGATTTTAGTGGGCCTTTGGACGTGTGTTTTACACATGCATTTATATTTATCTAGATGGTATCGGTTTGTACTAGATTTAGATCAGTACCCCAGTTCATGAGATATGATGATAAGGATACCAGATAAAAGATGAGATGAATGTGATATTTGACCCGTACCCCGATTTGGGATGCCGTACGATGATTTACCGTACGAGCTTTATTTGATGATAAGATCCGCATTCATGACTCGAGGATGTCATATGATATTGTATCGTATGCGGTACCATTGAGGCGGGATCACCGACTATTATATTTATATATATATCGACTCAGATTTAGGTGGTTTCCATACCCTTTCGATTAGCTTGTTAGTTAAATCTGTAGTTACTTAGTAGATGTTAGACTAGACCCGAGTCATACTTATTTCAAAACTAACGAATCGTGAGTATTTTAAACACAGGCAAAGGGATTCTACGGATATTTTCAAAAGACGCATCTTTTCTTAAAAACACCGTAACCCTTATTTTTCTAAAAACCCCGATTCATCTTCTTTCAAATGGCAAAACTGTATGACATAGATACATTGATGTAGATTCTTCACTGTTGTGTTTATTATTCATTTGCCGCATATTCTTGCTATTCGCATCGCATTGCATGTTTAAATATGTTTATTGTTATATTAAAACCATGCTGTCAGGACACCAGCACCATTATCGATGATGCGTATGTTCCACGTACATCTGCTTGCCGGCTCACACAGTTTATCATCGATAATTGCCATGTCACTACACAGTAGGACTGTTGCATCAGGATATGACTCCTTGCATGACATACTTACGTACACACATATTGTACACGCTTACTTGCGCACATACATAGATGATTCTGGCTTGCTTTTGGAGATTTGGGAACCGCAAGATATTTCTTAAAACTGGATTCATTTTAAAAGAGCGGTTTCCCTCGATATGTGCATACTACTATTCCATGTTGCATGATATACTGATATGCTTACATTTCCTTTATATGTCGCATACATCATGCTCATGATTATACGCATTGAGATATTTGTTTTCATGAGATTTCTGGATTTGGGAACCGTGGTTATTTCAAAAGAGAATATGTATTGTTTTAAAAACCCGGTTTCCCTTGATATGATATTTCAGCGCGTCCACCATGCGTTTTCTCGGTGATGAGACGTGTGACATGTGAACCCGAATCGAGAAGCTGGATGAGGCCGATTGCGAGTACATGGTGGACCCGGTATGGTATCCCGGGGCGAGAACGGATTTGTCGTGCAGTTAGGCGATGAGCCTGGCAGAGGGACCACTACCTACCGGTGATAGTATTTAGGCTCGGCGGATATCCGGAGGATCCGACCGGAGTCTAGAGATGATATGGGCAGATCCGGACTGACGGAGCCCATGGGCCGATCCGGAATGACGAAGCCCGATATATGAGGATTTACGTACCGATGCTGGGCACGGATTTCATGATGTTTTCGAGTGTCGATGCTAGACACTCAGGTTTCATGATTTTGATATGTCGCGAGGGACACATGTTTATTTATATTCTCATACTTCCATGCATATGCTTTATGATATTTACATCCATGATGCTTTATGCCATTGGGTGACACGTGGACGAGATCTACATACACATAGTTGATATCGATGGCATTGATCACATAGTTGGATGGTATCCACATACATATAGTTGACATTGATTACATTGATCATACCTCATAGTTATGATATGTTGCTACCTGAGGCACCGACACGAGCATTTGGTACTACACTTATGTATAGATGTTTACCCTTTCCACCTTATCTTACTTCAGACTTATTTATTTAAGATTTATATATATATCTGATTGTATTGACTTAGGATTGTGTCATACATACGATTTCTGCTCTGCGATATTTTCTATTCACGAGTTGGCAACTCACCCCCGTTATGCTACAGTTCTTGCAGGTTTTGCCGTACAGGTTTCATTGCGGCTTTTCTGGCACACTGTTCCCTTCTGGGTAATTGCTTTGGTAGGTGGGTTTAATCGCATCGTGACCACCCTTGTATTTATTTTAATCAGTTGTATCTAGTAATTCCATCAACCAAACATGTATATTTATTCAGACTTAGAAAAACCAGTTGTGTATTATTTCGACCTTAGAGTCGCGCATTGTAGTATTATGGTTTTCATGATGATTTGAGTTTCCTTTTGAGTTTTGATTCTCGCCCTTTGTCGTTGTATATTATATTGCTTGCGTGGTTGTGACCGTCGATTAACGAAGAGCTGGCTCCCGCTTGGGGATGCCTTTTATCATTGTATATATATTATTTATGTTGTACCCCGTTTGGGGCCAGTATTTACAAAGGAAACTCTGCCGAAATTTTCAGAAAAGACATTGAAGATTTAAAATGCATATTCGGATTATTTATTTTAAAACCTTGTTTGTAAAACATGTTTTCTTCACTTCTTTAAAACTAGTTTTCCTTCATTTATTATTTAAATGGTTTTAGATTTCTGGGCTTTTGGCTTACTTGAATTAGATGAGGTCCTATAAACTTCATATGATTCAAGAGCCAGTTACGTGCAATTTCAGGTCGTGACACAAATTCCAAATCCCATACCCCAACGGCGAATGATGAGTCGCTCCTGGTACCGTATCCCAATGTAGCGATGCAGACGCCAACAAAGTCCCAAAATTTTTCCGGCCTTACGGTCTGGATCATACATCCTGCAAAACCATATACAATCCACGGGCGTAAAACAAACCCAATCTCTCCCAAGTCCTACCGGTGAGACCACATTCAAAGTCCCACCAAAAATAAAAAATATATATATATATAAATGGTATGTCCACAAGCAAAATGGGCACGGATGAAAACCCGAAAGGGCTCCGTGAGTAAAACAACAGAACTGCCGGCGAGTGTGTGAAAACCCGAAAGGGCGCAAACTCGTGAAAAAGAGATGAAATGCACTCGCAAAGTCCTTTCGACTTTGTGAGGAGAAAATTCCCGTGCGAGATCCTTACGACTCATAAAGGAGCATCACACTTAGGTGTCCCCGTGACTCCTAAGGAGAAAATACACTTACGAGATCCTTTCAATTTATGGGACCCATACGGCCCATAAAATTGAAAAGCCTTAGGTTATAGGGATCTAAACCTGCCTCCTAAGTCATCAATTCCCAAATCCTCTCGAGGCAAATGATGGGTTTCTCCTGGCATTATTCTAGTGCAACAATGCATATGCCAAACAAATCGCCAAATCCTCTCAAAGACAAATGATGGTTCGCTCCTGGTACCATATTCTAGTGTAGCGATACTGATGTCAACCCAAATCACAATCAGCAAGTCAACTTCAACTCCGACACCGCAGAAAGCGGAGCAAGTCAGAATCCAATCTCGACACCGCAAGAAGCGGAGCAAGTCAAGTTCACCCTTGACACTGCAAGAAGCAGAGCAAGTCAAATAGAGCGTCGATCGTCCATGTCATGAAAAGGGCAGTGCAGGCTTCCCACAAATCGGGAACCAAATTGCTCCGGGTCAGAGCGTCGACCGTCCATGTTGTGAAAAGGGCATTGCAAGCTTCCCACAAATTGGGAACCAAATCACTCCGGGTCAGAGCGTCGACCTTCCATGTCGTAAAAAGGGCAGTGCAGGCTTCCTTCAAATCGGGAACCAAATCGCTCTGGATCAGAGCGCCAACCGTCCATGTCGCAAAAAAGGGCAGTGCAGGCTTCCCACAAATCGGGAACCAAATCGCTCCGGATCAGAGCGTCGACCGTCCATGTCGCAAAAAGGGCAGTGCAGGCTTCCTACAAAGCAAGAACCAGATCACTTCGGGCCAGGGAAAAGTCTACCACGGACACTCCGTCTCGGAGACGCGTCAAGCATCGACCGTCCATATCGGAAAAAGGGCAGTGCATCCTAAAAAGTGGGAACCAAGGCAAGCCACCTCCACGTGAAAGAAGATCCATCAATTTCATGCACACGACTCATACATGTGGTGTGTATTTATTGATGGGGGCACTTTGTTGAAGTCGAAAATTGCACCCCGGTTGACCAAGTCAAAGTCAAAGTCAAAGTCAACCCCAAGCCAAGTGGGCCCATGCCCAGGTCGAGTCTAAACATGAAGCGGCCGGCCCTCCTCCATGCCAAAATAAAAAGTCATGTAATAAATAATTTTTATGTAATTTTTTATGCATGAATGTAAACAAAATGGGCATAAACCCAAATTTTTGTAAGCCCATAACTTATGTGCAAAAAGAAATAGCACATGAGCTATGGGATGAGCAAAATGCCATTTTGTAAAGCCCAAAGGGCTATATGCAAATATGTAAACCTATATAAGGTAACATGATGATGAATAAAGGATATACTTTTCATTCCCCAAAAACTAGTGTTCTTTGTGCCTCATGCTCCTTCATCAAGGTTTTAAACCTTCTTCTCCTTTTTCAATTAAATCAAGAGTTTTACTCTTCCTTTTCAAAAACTAAATAGTTTTTCACCACAAAACCCACAAAGGAGAACTTAGATCTTCCATCAGATCTTAAAAATAAGAGATTTTTAAAATCTCATACTTCTTGTTCTTCAAGACCCAGCCAACAGAGGAGGAAGGAGGAGATCCATCTCCAAAAATCCCATCTTGGGAAGATCCAGAGCCAAAGGGAGAAACAAAGCAGCCCCCTTTGATCATTTTTAAACTTTTTAGGAGTATAACTCCACAAATTGGGAGCACAGCTCCCAGTGCAGGGACCAAAGTCCCCTTTCTGTTTGACGCCCAGCGTCTAGCGCTCAGAGCGCTAGCGCCCACGTGCCGAGCACGTGGTGCGCCCACGTGCCGAGCACGTGGTGCGCCCACGTGCCGAGCACGTGGTGCGCCCAGCGCCCACGTGCCGAGCATGTGGTGCGCCCAGCGCCCACGTGCCGAGCATGTGGTGCACCCAGCGCCCAGAGCACTAGCGCTAGCGCCCAGCGCCTACGTACCATGCACGCGAGGCGCTGGCCCCCACGCATCCTTTGGATGCCCTTTTCCCTCATACACACACACATGTATATATAGATACACACACACACACATACTCCACGACACTGTCCCTGTTTGAAAAAACTCTGTGGGGCCCCCGATATATCTAAAACCCCTTCAAAACACGTACACTGCACATTGAGTTCGCATGACCTGTTTGACCCGTTAATCGGAGGTTCTCTCGCTCCAAAGGCGAGGGGTAATTAACGGCGGCTGCCGGAGATTCGGATCCCCACAATCAATAAACCCCAGCCTACCCTAGGCAGGTGGAATCTGCACTGCGCCTGACCAGTGTGCGCGTATTCCCATCTCAATGGGGTGGCGAAAAACACCCTACAGTCCGTGTCTTAAGGGGTCTTTACAAGGTAATATATCCTAACGTTGGTTCAACTGTGAATATCAACCAATCTCAAGAGTATTCTCGAACCCAAGGATATCGTCCAGGGGCAAGGAATCACGGGCCTAAAATAGCGGGACTTCAATTATTATTGAAGTATTCCAAACCCAACAGGCTATCATCCAGAGGCTTAGAAACACGGGCCCTCATTCATGAATTCGTAATGTACCGTTTCAGTCAGGTACCACAGCTACATTATTTGTACCGTTTCAGCCCGGTATCACAGCAATATTATTTTAGTAATGAGACTCCTAAGATTCCGTTGGATTCATACTCAAACTACCCCAACACCCCACGTATATTAGTCTGTGATTAAAGTTACAATTCTTGCCCAAATCCATGAATACATAAGAGAGTGCAATTCAAGTATCGAGTCGAGTTTAAGTATTCAAGTCAATTGTTCATGTATTCATGTCAAGTGTTCATGTCAAGTCATTACGTATTCATGGTTCGGGTCAAGTCGAGTCGATCGTACATATTGAGTTCAAGTATTCATGATTGATTCGTGTCAAGATAAAGTCAATTCTAGCATGTAATGGTTTAATCATAAGTCATATAGATAAAAATAGATAAGCAATCATAGAACATGATATGAGATAAGTATACAAGTAACGTCCAAAAACAATGTTGTAAATGTGTGATATGTACAACTAGTTAATCAAGCAATTGAAGACGGAAATATAAATGAAAACATGGCCTTAAGTATTATACACACGTGAGTTCCAGTCTCGTTTAAATACGACTACCGGTTTGGCAGATGTACATGTTTTCGCATTGTCGCGCAAAACAGATCAGAATCTGTTCAGCACCGTCACATATTTTTAAAACCCGGTTTGAGTTAATTTCTATCGGGTTTCAGGTTACAAAAATTATTAGAAAATTGTTGCTCTTTCGGGTACTTATCAAAAACACTAAGATTCATGTGATTTGGATTTTTGAATCTCTAGTTATGATCATTTTAATATCAGCGTTTAAAACAGAAATTCAGATTTCTGAATAGCAACTATATGTTATATTGCAAAGCCTATATCGAGTTTTTTCATACTTTTATAAGTAATCTAATATAAATAAAATTATAGCTCTATCAATTGTGTATTTACACATCTAAATTTTTTCATGAACGGACATCGGGTGTCTAAGTTATATCCTATTTAAAAACAGTGTGCGTTCTGTCCTGATTCGTCGCTTAATATTGCAACGCAGTTTTCTATATTTTACGTTGGTTTTCAATAAAAAAAATTTTAACTAATAAAATCTATATTTTTTGATGTAGATGTCCAAAACACCTGAGTTTGCTCAATTTGGATATCGGTAGACCGAATTATGTGTCGTAGAAGTTGATCGATAAAAGCTGTTTTCAGATTTCAGAAAAACAGTGACTAAATGTGTCATAAGTTCAAAACCGTTCTTCGGTTTGATATAATTTTTTTATTATAGACCTAAAATTCTATCTATTATTTATCCTAATTTTTCCTAGGATTTCCAGATGCAAAATTTAATTTTTAAAAATTATTTTAAGGACAAAAATTATTTAGGAACGCATTTAAAGGTGACAAAATTACTGGATTTCTTTGCAGCTTCGTTTTTCTCTTTTATATAAAAATCAAACAATTATAAAATAAATGACACATACAATATATAATTCAAATTGGATCCCCTAATATCAATATATGGATCATGAATTTCGATAAGGTCCTATACCAGGAAAGTCCTAATTTCAAGAGAGATTATTTAAAGTTATGTTATCGCGCATCGTTTATTTTTTTTTCAATCCATGATATTCCTAGTTAACGTAAAAGTAAATTTATGACATGTAGGCATTTTTATTTTATAAGAAAACAATGAATAAACATGAAAATTAAGTATAAACAAACAATATTTTAAATACATACATACATACATACAAACATACATATGCATGTATGTATGTATGTATGTATGCATGTATATTTATGCACCCGATTAGGTACCACTGTCAAGAAAATGAAATCATGGAGAAGACA
Source organism: Agapanthus africanus (assembly GCA_030015575.1). Classification (NCBI taxonomy): domain Eukaryota; kingdom Viridiplantae; phylum Streptophyta; class Magnoliopsida; order Asparagales; family Amaryllidaceae; genus Agapanthus; species Agapanthus africanus. The sequence goes on from JASDDO010000001.1 coordinate 25,520,683, forward strand.
CAATAACAGAGTGAAAGAGACGGAGAGGGAGAAAAGGGATTTACAGGTTGTTTGAGTCGGTATAACAACCGGCTCACCGTTTAGATAAAATCCTCAACCTAGTTTTTGAAGCTTGATGGAACCGGTACTTCTTCAAGCTCTATTTTATTTTATTTTATTTTATTTTTAGAATTGATCAAAAGGAAATGGCTAAGGTGGGATGAAGAAGAGATGAAGAGATACTTGTATTAAAAGAAAATTAAAACTCTTTATAATAATGTTACTTAATTATAATCTATAGCCATCCTAATTATATTTGGAGTTAAAAGGAAGATGAAATGTAAGGTCATTTATAGGTTATGAGGGGGATTTAAAAAATAAATAAAAATAATTACAAGTTCGATGGTTCGAACATATGGCTTATGGAATAATAATGTAAGGACTTAACCAATGAGCTATAAGATTATTCATGCACATATTTAACAAGAATTAAATATATGTTGTTGTTTGAAAAGAAAACGGGCTAAGGAAAAAGAAAAGAAAGAAATCAAATAGAACCTTTTTGGCTTGGGTTTTGGGCTTTGAAAAATTATAGAATAGGCAAAATAGAAGGAGAGATAAACTAATATATTTAATAGAGAATAACATATACAGGGATACCCAAAAATAAATAAATACAGTATTTTAATAAAAAGAAGAATGATATGAAGTTTTAAGAATTTTGGGGTCGTTACAGCATAGGCCTGGGCCAGAGCAGCAACACGAACGGGACGATAGTTCCTCCGGTGAGGAACAGCCGGTGGCCCAGACGTGGACGCATCCCCTCTAACTAGAAAATAAATATTGACGATAAAATTACATGAAGTTTATGATTTTTCTTAGAAGATATGTAAAATGAAAAAATATTTTATATTTAAGAATACTAACCTGCAGACTGAGCGGAGGGTACGAAAGTGACGGGTGTAGCCTCTGCGCTAGATGTGGATGCACCACCTAAAATTAGACAATTAAAAATATATTACATAAGTAATTGCAAAAAAATGTGTATATCTATAATACAGCATTTTAAATCAATATGCATGCAATATAAGATATATAAACATACCTGCAGGTGCGGTGGTGGCCTTTACCCGGGATGTGGAGGCACCATCTACAGCTAGACAATCAAAAATTGATTATCTAAGTAAGAGAAAAAATGTGTGTATATTTATAATATAACATTTTAAATCAATATGCATGCACTATACGATATATAAACATACCCGCAGGTGCGGTGGTAGCCTTTGCCCGGGATGTGGAGACACCACCTACAGCTAGACAATCAAAAATTGATTATCTAAGTAAGAGCAAAAGGAATGTGTGTATATTTATAATATAGCATTCTAAATCAATATGCATGCACTATAGGATATATAAACATACCTGTAGGTGCGGTAGTGGCCTCTGCCTTTGATGTGGACGCACCACCTACAGCTAGACAATTAAATATTGACTATATAAGTAATTTAAAAATAAATATGCGTATATATATATAATATTACATTCAAAATGAATATACGTGCAATATACCTGGAGGTGTGGCAAAGTCCATACGGAATGAGTCATCCGAAGGGGATACGGATCGGGTGCAAGACCAGCCCTCTGGAGCTCTCTATGCAGCTCCTTAGGCGGCAGAACCACTCTACCTCTGCCGCGGCTGGTGCTCCTGCCCCCCTCGCTGCTCCGGACGTCGTCATCAGACCTAGATAAGAGTGCATTCATTACATATGCATGCAATATATGTATAAATCGTAGAAATGTGAAGTAATAATATAATATTACTGATAACCATTTTCATTTCATAGACGCATTAGACATATCTACTTGGATTTCATCATCGATATCATTGCTAACCCCGTAACCTCACGATCAGCCGAAAACAACCCGTCTTTGGAAACAGACAGACAGAGCACTCTAAGTCTTCTCTCTTCTTCATCTTCATCGCCGTCCTCTATACGATTCTCGAATTATGGGACATCGTAAACATCCCTAAGTTTCCAACGGCATATGACACTCCATCCCGGATGTTTCAAGCACTGTGAGTAGTATATTTGAAACGCTTGTTACGGAAAGATAAATCGTCCTGACCGTAAAATCGAAGTGTGTTCACACTAGTCAATCCATATTCATCTTTCCAAATCCTGAGATTGTTTTTCCACTTATCCGTATCGATTCGTTTATTGTATCAAATACACTGAAATATATAAAACGGTTTTGATCGTCCGGGATATTGGATGCCAAGTATGCAATTTAAATATCCATAATAAATCACACCATCCGATCCTACGGTCGCAATCCCACTATTCTGAGTGGTTCGAGATGTTTCTATGTCCTTAACTTCAAATTTGTATCCAAGGACACCGAATCTTTTATAGTATGCAACCTCCATGTTAGGAAACTGGACTAAACATCTTGAATCTCTCTCTAATAATGCAAACAAGTTCGGATCGTAGATCTGACAAAACAAATTTTACGGAAAATACATAACGATATAAGTTTAGATTAATATTGTTAGTGATAATATGTTATTCGAACAACTTACATGATCTGCAACCCCATCGCAAAAATTATCCTGATGATATTTTTCCAATCGTTCATCATTCCAATCAGGATGTCCCTCACGTACCTCATTAATATGAATTCTGTTCTCAACAGTAAATTATGATATTAATATTATATCATTTCATACACACACACACAAACATAACAATTAATCCAAAAAAACTTACTCTTTAATTTCTTCAAGACATATGCTATTGAGGAGGATAAGCCTGTAGGGTGTTTTTCGTCACTCCATTGAGATGGGAATGCGCACGCACTTATCAGGCGCATTACAGATTCCCCCTGCCTAGGTTAGGCCGGGGTTTATTGATTGTGGGGATCCGAATCTCCGGTAGCCGCGGAATAAGCTGTCGTTAATTACCCCTCGTATTTGGAGCGAGAGAACCTCCGATTGACGGGTTAAACTAGTCATGCGAACTCAATGTGCAGTGTTGTGTTTTGAAAGGGTTTGGGATATATCGGGGGCCCCGAAGAGTTTTTACGGGGGTCCCGCTACCCGGATAGCGGGCTGTTAGTGTATATGCCCTAGGGGCCATTATTGTATCATACTAGTTTGTATATTACTTAATGGAAGCTTGGGATATTCACAGTTATATAACAGTCTTGCTAAACATGGTAGTATGCTACTTGGTTTTATCTATCTTAATATGTGAGTATACGTATTGATAGAGCCCTTAGAATCTTGCTTGACTACCAGCGTTGTGATGGCAGTCACACTAGTGGGGGCTGGGTAGTCTACAAGCACATCCTTTTTCAGGTCCCTAGTCGTAGGATTATCGAGACAGGGCATCGATACTCTGGAGTAGACTAGTGTGTACGCTTCTCATCCCAGTTGGGGAGATGGTCTGTCCCACAGCCGTCAGTACGTCGTACTGGAGATAGTATACAGGTGCTCGTTGGGTTACGGATATACCGGACAGGACTCACGGGGAACTATTGGTTGGTATTATACTCGTCGTCAGTTAACAGTTCCCAGGTGACATGAATACAGCATAGTCCGCAGACTTGACACTGCTACTTCGCCTCGAGTGTGTCCCACTGTTCTTAGATTGCTACCCTACTACGGCTCAAAGGAGTCGTGCAAACAGGTAGCAGTTGGGTGCAGTCCCGAGCACTTGGAGGCAGTGGCGGTTAGACAGGATTCGTCTCTCCCGGTATTGGGAGTTGATATCGCGCCATGTCAGAGAGCCATTACGCAAAGTCCCTGGCCAGGGCAAGCGAGATTTACTGGTAGGTTACAGTTGTTTCTCAAGGTGTAATGGGCTACGCTCCGACATGACTTATACCGCTATTAGGGGACTGACGCTTGCCGCCCCCTAGGCCCGATATGCGATAGTCCTAGACGAACAGACCGGACTGTACGGAGATTGTCACATCAGGCTCAGTAGGAGTTTGGATGGGTTTCCTCATCGGCCTTCTTATCGACATCTACCTCGGGACCGTTACGTACAGCTAGTGCCGCTTGCGGTCTTTGGTTAAACCCACTGCCAGCGTAGTAGTGGAGTCTTTAGAGTCCCACACAGAGAGTTTCCCTGCTCTAGGCGAAACGATATAGAGGTCGTATGGTTTTACGACAAGGGTTCGGACGCATACTTATGTTTACGCACGTACGATGTTCGGACAGTTTTTACTAGCTGGCTTTGGTTTAAGCCGGATTCTAGTATCGGATTATTGGATTTATACAGTCTAAAGTTTTTCCGTGTTTTCACGGATAGGAGGGGCGTTCTCGTAATTTGGCGGGAAGCTTCTAGAAAGATGATGACTTGGGGGTTTAGGTGGCATAAGCATTAAATGATTTAGTGACTCATTTGTGTGATTCATCCATGTCATTAATGCATCATTAAATGGTTAATCACTCATGTAGATGAATCACTCATATGAATAAATGAAACATGATGATTAATCATTTTATTTATTTATTTTGATAAATCATTATGCTTCATATATTCAAGAGAGATCATTATCTCATTCTCATTTTCTTGCTCACCTTCTCTCTCCTCAAGCTCTCTCTCTTCAAACCCTAATCCTCCCCTCTCATGTGTTGAGATCAAGGATTAGATAGACTAATTAATCCATAACCTCACTCTATATCACCTAGGTGCCTTTGATTAGCAACTAAAGAAACCTAGTTACCTCAAGATTAGAGGTGAAGCTTGGAATAGAAGCTCTCGGGTAGATTGTCTATTACGCAGAGGAGGCCGAGGAGGAGGTTGATAACGAAAAGACGAAGGACTAGATTCACAAGGTATAATCACTTCTCATAGTAGTTAACAACTCCAATGAATATGTTAGTTATAGTTTAGCAAAGATTCTTCGGTTAGTCGATGTTAACTCATAGAACAAGATTGTTTTTCATATTTTCGCCTCCCCGCAACTCGTGGGGTATTGTAAATCGACTTACACGGGCTGGGGGTCAAGGGGGCTAGCAGCCCCCTTGCGAGGTGCGGGGCAGCGCCTCGTTAGAAATTTTTTTCTAACAAGGACGGTGTTGTAGAGCGTGTGTGTATCTATATATATATACATGTATACATATATATAAAAAGGGAAAAAGCATCCAAAGGATGCGTGGGGCCAGCGCCTCACGTGCCTAGCACACGAGCGCTGGGCGCTTGAGCGCCGTGCGCTTAAGCGCTAGCGCACCATGTGTCTGACACGTGGGTACTGGGCGCTTGAGCATTGTGCGCGACACGTGGGCGCTGTGCACTTGAGCATTGTGCGCTTAGGCGCTGTATGCTTAAGTGCTAGCGCACCACACGTCCGACACGTGGGCGCTGGGTGCTTGAGCGCTATGTGCTCGAGCGCTAGTGCACCACACGCCCGGCACGTGGGCGCTGGGCGCTTGGGTGCTTATAGTGCTCGGGCGCTTGGGCGCCAGCGAGGAAAATGGGCTTTTAGCCCCAGAAATGGGATTTAAACTCCCGAAAGAGAAATTAGAGAGGAGTTAAACTCCTAAGATGTTTTTGGAAATGCTGAAACGGGCTTCTCCCTTGAGCTCTGGATCTTCCCAAATTCGGATTTTTAGGAGATGGGTCTCCTTCTTCCTCCTCTTTTGGCTGGATCTTGAAGAGCAAGAAATATGAGATTTTAAAAATCTCTTATTTTTAAGATCTGATGGGAGATCTGACTCCCCCTTTGTGGGTTTCGTGGTAAAAAACTATTTAATTTTTGAAAAGGAAGAGTAAAACTCTTGATTTAATTCAAAAAGAGAAGAAGGTTTTTAGAACCTTGAGGAAGGAGAAGATCACAGATCTTGATTCTTTTTGGAGAGAGAAAAAAGTTGTTGGGATATTTTCATTATCCTTTCCTTTATAGGTTATACACTTTACATATAGCCCCTTGGGCTTTACAAAATGGCATTTTGCCCATCCCATGTCTCATGTGCTATTTTTTTTTTTTGCACATAAGCCATGGTTTTTACAAAAATTTGGCTTTATGCCCATTTTTCTTACATTTATTCATAAAATAAAATAAAAGAAATACAACAAAATTATTTATTACAAAATTTGTATTTTGGCATGGGGGAGGCCGGCCGCTTCATGTTCAGGCTCGACCCGCGCATTGGCCCACTTGACCTGAGCTTGGGCCCACTTGGCTTGGGATTGACTTTGATTTTGACTTGGTCAACCGGGGTGTAAATTTTTATCCCAACAAATTGCCCCCCATCAATAAATGCACACCACACATGTGGGTCGTGTGCATGAAATTGATAAATCTTCTTTCACGTGGAGGCGACTTGATTCGGTTCCCGCTTTTTGGGAAGCTGGCACTGACCTTTTTATGACATGGACGGTCGATGGTTGACGTGTCTCCGAGATGGAGTGTCGGTTGACTTGATTCCAAGGCGGAGCGTAATTCCGACGAGGAGGTCGTTGCTGCCCTTTTAGCGACGTGGACGGTCGGTGCTGCCCTTTTAGCGACGTAGACGATCGATGTTGCCCATTTAGCGACTTGGACGGTCGATGCTGCCCTTTTTGCGACTTGGACGGTCGGTGCTGCCCTTTTAGCGACTTGGATGGTCGGTGCTGCCCCTTTTAGCGACTTGGATGGTCGATGCTGCCCCTTTAGCGACGTGGACGGTCGGTGCTGCCCTTTTTGCGACTTGGACGGTCGATGCTGCCCTTTTAGCGACTTGGACGGTCGATGCTTCCCTTTTCACGACATAGACGGTCGGTGCTGCCCTTTTCGCGACTTAGACTTTCGGTGCTGCCCTTTTCACGGCTTGGACTTTCGGTGCTGCCCTTTTCGGGGCTTGGACGGTCGGTGCTGCCCTTTTCGCGACTTGGACGGTCGGTGCTGCCCTTTTCACGACTTGGACGGTCGGTGCTACCCTTTTCGCGACTTGGACGGTCGATACTGCCCTTTTTGCGATTTGGACGGTCGGTGCTGCCTTTTTAGCGACTTGGACAGTCGGTGCTGCCCTTTTAGCGACTTGGACGGTCGTTGCTGCCCTTTTAACGACTTGGACGGTTGATGCTGCCCTTTTTGTGACTTGGACGGTCGGTGCTGCCCTTTTAGCGACTTGGACGGTCGATGATGCCCTTTTAGCGACTTGGACGGTCGATGATGCCCTTGTAGCGACTTGGACGGTCGGTGCTTGTCTTGCTGATTTGATGTGAATTGGGTTGACATCAGCATCGCTACACTGGAATATGGTACCGGGAGCGAATCATCATCTGCCATGAGTGGATTTAGGGATCTCCCTCATTTCTAGTTTAACGACTTAGGGGTCATCTGTTCCCAGTTTAACGACTTAGAGGTCATTTGTTCCTAGTTTAACGACTTAGGAGTCTATTGGATTGGAGTTTGAAATTTTGGGGTTAGGGTAGGCATCAGCGTTGCTAACACTGAAGCACATATGCCAGGAGCAATTCATCATTTGCCCTTTCCTGTTGGGAAGCGGTGGCTTAGGAGACAGGTTTAAGTCCCTATCACCTAAGGCTTTTCAATTTTATGAGCCGTAAGGGTCCCATAAAAGCATTTTCTCCCTACGAGTCGAAAGGATCTCGTAGGTGCACTTTCTCCTTAGGGGTCATGGGGACTCCCAAGTGTGTTTTTCCTTTGTGAGTCATAGGGATCCCACGAAGGTGTTTTCTTACGAGTCGTGAGGATCCCGTAAGTTGGTTCTCCTCATATACCGTGAGGACACATGAGTGGGTCTTCCAAAATGGAGCATAAGTCCAAGGGCGAAGACCAGCCGCTGGACTCGTGATTGCGGTGGTGTATGGGTATGATGAGAATTATTTGAGCCCGTGGATTGTATACGGTAGTCAATTTGGGGACTAACCGCAGGGCTGGGAGAATTTTAAGAAGTTGGATTTTGGTTGGCGTCTGCATCGCTGCACTGGAATATGATATCAGGAGCGACTCATCATTCGCCGTTTGGGGACTTAGAATTTGGATCTTGTTTGGCATCAGTATTGCTGCACTGGAATAATGCCAGGAGCAACTCATCATTTGCCCAGGGAGGACTTGGGATTTGGTTTTTGGGTCAGCATCAACACCGCTAACACTGAAGCGTAACGCCAAGAGCGACTCATCATTTACCATTTCCCGTTGGGGAGCGGTGGCTTAGGAGACAGGTTTAGGTCCCTGTCACCTAGGACTTTTCAATTTTATGAGCCATAAGGGTCCCATAAAAGAATTTTCTCCCTACGAGTCGAGAGGATCTCGTAGGTGTATGTTCTCCTTAGGAATCGTGAGGATTCCTAAGTGTGTTGCTCCTTTGTGAGTCGTAAGGATCTCACGTAGGGATTTTCTCCTCACAAGGTCGAGAGGACTTTGCGAGTGTGTTTCATCTCTTTTCATGAGTTTACGCCTTTTCGGGTTTTCACAAACTCGCCGGTAGTCCTTCTTTTTTTACTCACGGAGCCCTTTCGGGTTTTCATCCGTGCCCGTTTTGTTTGTGGACATACCGTTTTTTTTTGCCGCTGGTGGGACTTTAAAAGTAGTCTCCTCGGCAGGATTTGGGAGAGATTGGAGTCGTTTACGCCCATGGATTGTATACGGTTTTGCAGGATTTATGATCCAGACCGTAGAGTCGGTGTGCTCAATTCGCCTGCGATTTGGAGCATTCACGCGTAGTATTTCTTGAGATATCGGCCATTGATGGGTGGCATGGGCCTTTCTCCCTCGGCACTTATTAGTTGATAGGATCCTCCGTCGAACACTTTCTCGATGACGTATGGTCCTTGCCAGTTTGGCTCGAATTTTTCCTTGGCATGTCGATTGGGGATGATCAGTCTTTTGAGGACCAACACCAATTCACCTTTCTTAAAAGCGCGGAGATGGGTTATCTTGTCATAGGCCCGTGACATTTGGGATCGGTATAGCTCCAGATTTTGCTGCACAGCGAGCCTCTTTTCTTCGAGGGCGTCGAGCTCTTCAAGCCGAAGGAGCACATTTTCCTCCTCCGTCAACTCGTGCTGAATGACCATTCTTAAGCTTGGAACTTTGACTTCGGGGGGAGGACCGCCTCCACTCCGAAGAGCAATGAGTATGGAGTGGACTGAGTTGGAGTACGGTGCGTGGTACAATATGCCCACAACACCTCGTGAAGTTTGAGATTCCAGTCTCTCTTGTTGGCTGAAGCATATTTCCTCAGGAACTTGCATAGAGTCTTATTGAAGGCTTCGACTAGCCCATTGGCTCTTGGATTATAGATGGAGGAATATCTCCAGTCTATCTTGTGCTGAGTAGCGAACCTTGAGAATTTGAAGCTCTTAAAAGAAGGCCCGTTATCAGAAATGATTCTTCTTGGTGTACCGAAGCGGTATAGAATATTATGCTGGAAGAATGTCAGAATATCTTTTGTCTTGACTTCTTTTAGCGGGACAGCCTCAGCCCATCTGGAGAAGTAGTCTGTTGCGGCCAGTATGAACCGGTGGCCTCTAGATGACGGAGGTTCAATTGGGCCAACTATGTCGGTTCCCCAGACTTCGAAGGGCCACGACGCCACCATAGGATGCAACGGATTGGGGTTCTTGTGAATGAAATCACCGTGAATTTGGCAGATATAACATTTCTTTGCATGCTCTCCGCAATCCCGTATCATGGTGGGCCAGTAATACCCAAGCCGTTTAATTTGAAGTCGCATCTTGGGGCCAGATTGGTGAGCACCACAAACGCCTGAGTGAAATTCTTTCATGACCTTTTGAGCTTTGGCCAATGACAGACACCTGAGCTAGAGTTGGTCATATGACGTGCGGTATAGCGTGTCATTTACAAACATGTATCGGAGAGCTCTCTTCTTCAGCTGAATCCTTGCAGATTTTCCTTCGGGCAGCTCGTCGTATCGGAGGTACACTATGAAGGGTTCTCTCCAATCAGGCTCGTCTTGGATGATTGAAGCTTCTTCGGCAAGACTGCTCTTCTATTCCGCGCTTTCCTCTTCTCGTAGAGAGACTGGGGGTAGAATTTGCCGGCTCCTAACTGTGATCATAATTTCGTCCATGTCAGGATCAGTCAGCTCCTTGGCTAAGCGAGCGAGTATGTCAGCCTTTCCATTCGACGCTCTAGGGACTCTCATTAGTTCAATGTGAGTGAACTATTTCATGAGTTCCACCACTCGGCTTCTGTACCGAGCTAACTCGGGTTTGTATATCTTATAGTCGCCGCTTACTTGGTTGACGACAAGCTGGGAATCACCATAGACTCGTAGCCGGAGGATTTCCATTTCTATGGCGAGCTCCAAACCAGCTATCAGAGCTTCATACTCGGCCTCATTGTTTGTACGAGGCTCAGTGAGAGCAAAATAACGTTGTAGGGTACCCATTGATGGCGTGATGAACACCAATCCTATCCCTGCTTTTATCTCCGGGATACTTGATTTACTGGAAGTCCTTATCGATGAGGCTCCATCGAAGTAGAGCTCCCAACATGGCTCATCTTCCTCGAGGTGCAGCGCTTGTTCGTCAGGTAGCTCACAATTAAGCGGTGACCCTTCTGATACGGGATGAGCAGCAAGGAAGTCTGTGAGAGCTTGCCCTTTTACTGCTTTCTGAGGAGTATAAACTATGTCAAACTCAAGCAATATGACAACCCATCTTTCCATTCTGCCGGCTAGGCTTTCTTTGGTCATCAAGTGTTTGAGCGGGTCGACCTTGGAGATCAGCATAACCCGATGATCGAGCAGATAGTGCCTCAGCTTCTTCACAGCAAATATCAGGGCCAGGCATTGCTTTTCGATCGGGGAATAGTTGTGTTCTGCCCCAACTAGAGTTCGACTGAGGTAGTAGAGGGCATTTTCTTTTCCCTCCTCGTTGTTCTGGGCAAGGGGTGCACCGAGTGACTCATCTAGCGCGGCAGTGTAGAGAATCAGCGGTTTATTTGGAATAGGAGTGGCCAGCACTGGAGGGCGCAACAAGTACTGTTTAATGCTTTCGAACGCTTCTTGACATTCGGCATTCCAGACAAAAGGAGCTCCTTTCTTCATGAGCTTTGAGAAGGGCTTACATCTCCCCGATAAATTTGAGATAAACCTTCGTATATAAGCAAGCTTTCCTTGAAAAGATCTCAGCTGCGTCAGATCCTTCGGAGGGGGCATTTCCATGGTAGCCTTTATCTTGGATGGGTCAACTTCGATCCTCCGATGTCGGACTATAAAGTCCAGGAATTTTCCGATGACACGCCAAAAGCGCACTTCAGAGGATTCATCTTCAGATTGTATTCCTTCAGTCTGGTGAAAACGGTCCTAAGATCTTGGACGTGGTCGGCCATGGCTTTAGTCTTGACGACCAGGTCATCAACATAGCATTCGACGACTTTATGGATTAGGTCATCAAAGATATTGGTCATTGCCCTTTGATATGTAGCACTTGCGTTCTTCAGTCCGAACGGCATCACTTTGTAGCAGTATATTCCGATCGGGGTTCGAAATGCTGTGTGTTTCTCATCCTCAGGCGATATCTTGATCTGATTATATCTAGACGAGCCATCCATAAAGGTGAACAGTTCGTAATTTGAGGAGTCATTGACCATCATTTCCATGACAGTTAGCGGGAAGTCGTCTTTAGGACATGCCTTGTTGAGGTCCCTGAAATCGACACAAACTCGGATCTGCCCATTTATCTTCTTCACCGGGACTACGCATGCGATCCAGTCCGCATATTTCTCTTCTCCGATGAAGCCAGCATCGATAAGTTTCTTAGTTTCCTCAATGACCTTTTCTTCTAGCTCCCTTCTCATTCTTCGAGGAGCTTGTTTGACTGGCTTAGCATCAGGAGATATAGCCAGCTTATGCACGGCCACTTCAGGGGAAAGGCCTGGCATTTCTTTGTACGTCCACGTGAAGCAGTCGACGAACTCATGCAGCAGGGCAATTATCTGCTCTTTCATTTCCTCTGACAAGAGTGAGCTGATGTAGATCGGCCTTGGATTATTGAGCGTTCCTAAGTCAATCTCGGTTAGCTCGTCAAAGGTTTCTTGTCCGCCATCTTCGAGCTCTTGAGGAGCTTCTTCTGGTTCGGCTATCTCGTCATCATCATTTGATCTTTCGCTGGCCTCGCCAATATGGATCATGTAGCATGCTTTGGAATCAGGTTGAATGTAGCCTATGCCCCGTCTATCTGGAATTCGTCCATCAATGAGTGCTCGGACCTGGGGCGGATGCCATAGCCCTTCATAAAACTTTGCTTCGGACTCCGTTTGATATAACCGGCATCCGCACTTTTTGAAATATTCCCGCATCTCGGGTGCATAGTATCTGGGATTGAGGACGGCTCTTATGCCTCTCTCATATGGAAGGCACGCGACAGACAAATCGTCCGGGTGCACAACAGTATTTAACCCATAAAACAGGATGCCCTTCTGTCCATTTTTCCTTCCGGGAACGTAGAAAGTTTTCAGCTGGTCCACGGTGGAGACTGACAATGCATCGAGCTCTTTGCACATCTGCTCCGGCACCCTTGTGATGGCCAGGGACCCTTCTGCAATTTCGAAGGTCTCTCGTAGTTTCACTTGTTGCATGGGGATCCAATCTGCACAGCTGTTGCAAGGCAGGTCCTCTTCCTCCGACTCTTCAGTGTCGCTGCCAAGATGAGGGCGGACTTTGCTGCTAGATAGGCCTTCAGTATCAGATTCGTCCGTATCGCTACCGAAATGAGGGCGAGTTTTACGGAAGGACGGACTTCCAGCGTCGGACTCATCAGTGTCACTACCGAAACACGGGCGCACTTGGGCGCTTTTGCTTTTGAAAGTGACAGCCGGCTCAGATTTGCTTTTGAGTCTTGGGGCCGCTCTATCCCCAGTCAGTTGTGGTTTAGCATTTTGGTGGTTCATAAAGTACTGAGAATCTTCATATCGAACTTCATGCACACTGAACGGCTGGATGTCTCCGTCAATGCGTCTTTCTTCACCATTTTTAGTATACTTCATGCATTGATAGAGAGTTGATGGAACGATGCCGTAATCGTGGAGCCACGGCCGTCCCAAGAGAATCTTATAAGACGTGTCGGCGTCGATCACGTATATCTTAGCTTCAGTTTGCAGATCCCCGAATTTGATTGGCAAAGCTATAGACCCCAGAACTTGCTGGCAGTTTTGATTGAAACCTTGAATGACAATCCTTTCTTTTGACAGGTGTCGGACGTCCATTGACAAACTCTTCTGTGTACGCAAATTCATGATGTTCGCTGAGGACCCCGGATCAATTAATATGCGATTAATCCGATCTCCGTCGCTGTACCCGGTCACGTAAAGCGGCCGATTATGCTCAGCTGTTCCCGGTAGCAAGTCTTCATCCTTAAACGTAATTGCGGCAGCTTGCAAAGTGTACTGAGCTTCTTTCATATTAATTTCTGCAAAGCGAGCCTGATACTGCTCAGGGTTTTGTAGAGCATGAATGAGAACATCTCTAAGCTCTTGAGATAGAACCAAGGCATCTAGATGCTAAGGAAAGACGGAAGCTTTCGAAGGTGAGCCAAGACATTATAGTCTACTAGGAAAGGACTCGAATCTTCATGAGCAAGTTCTCTGCCATCTTCTTCATTAGCGACTTGTTTTTCCTTCCCTTTTGGGGGGTTGCCCTGATTTGGCGGTAGAGACCTGCCGCTTCTGAGCTGGATTTGGTTGGCCTTTGTAGCGAGCTCCTCGTCCTCTTCGGGAAAACAGAGCTCCTCCCCAGAGTCGCTGCCAAGATGGATGGCGTAGCAGGTCACTACTGGGACCTCTTCATTGGAGTCTTCTTCTAACTCCTCCAGAATTTCAGCCGCTCGTACAGGGAGGAACTCCTTCAATTGAATCAGAGTTCTTTCCTTCTGTTCATATTCTTCGAGGGAATCGATATATTTTTGAATGGTCGATCTCCCTACAGACTCCTTTTCGCGCCAAGCTGCACTTTTCTTCTTCTTGAGCTTTTTGGATTTTGAGCCCGATGGAGCCGCATTGGCAGCTGGAAAGGTAGGCTTCTTCTTCCTTTCCTATTCTGTCCTGGGCTCTTTCCGAAGTAGCTTTATCGTCTTCTTCGTCTTATTAGATATGTGCATACTCCACGGAGGCCGCGATGAGTCCGTTTCATTTCTCAAGGCAGCGGGTTCGGCTGTCTGCTCCCAGAAGGCTTCAACTTCTGTCTGTATAAAGTTGGTGGTTGCGAATTGATTGTTCACCAACACACTTTTGGACAGCTCGATCTCTCCAGCCTTGTACTGCTTCTCGACCCAGTCCTTGAAGATATAGCAATCCTCGATCGCATGGCTCATTACTCGGTGATACGGACAATATAGGGGATTGTCGGTCATTTCTGCCTCTTGAAGCCTTTTCGACTCCGACAATTGTAGACCGTTGTTCAAGGCATCTTTAAATATCTTGCGGACCTTGTCCTTTCTGAAAGAGTAAACCTTGTTCTTTTTCTCCTCTAGGGAAGCTCCATCTCTTCCCCGCAATGGCTTTCGAGACCGGTTGGTTTTGGATTCGCCCGCCCTTCGCTTTTCTTCATTATCGGAGGCATTGAAGACATTGGTACTGCTGGAACTCGTGCTTCTACGGTTTTCGTCCCGCTTGCTTTTCCAAGTCTTGTCTCTCTGAGAGTCCGGGGTGGACTCTTGCTTCGAGCGTTCCAGCATTTAGACTTTCTTGGTTAGCTCTTGAAACGTCTTGAGGCCTGCTGTACACAAGAATGGGACCATCTAATTACTGAGGTTCCCAATGAGAAGGCTGACGGACTGGTCCTGCTCCATCGGCGGTTCGCACTTGACTGTGAGATTACACCATCGGGCAATAAAGTCGGTGTTACTTTCATTCTTCCCCGGCTTGGTCCTCACAAGGTCGGCAATGGAGATTTTATCACTGACACTCATGAACCTTTGCCGAAACAGAGACTCCATTTGGGCAAAGGTAATGACGGACTCGTCTGGTATACTCGCGTAACAGTCAAAAGCGACACCGGTCAGGCTGTTAACAAACTGACAAAGAAGGAGCGCATCATTGCCCCCTGTATTTCCGTACAATGCTTTGAAGTGGGCGACGTGCTGATTTGCATTTCTTGTTCCGTCAAATCTTCCAAACTTAGGAATGACATAGCCGCTCGGGAACTCGATCAGATCGTACTGTGCGGGATATGGCCGCCCGCTACTGCCAATTTCTTTATGAGCTTCAGTTTCGGCCACCAATGTTTTAACCTTGCTGGTGACCAAATCCATTATCCGATCTTGTGTTAGCGGGATGGTGTTATCTGGGGCCAAGGCGTCCCCAGAAGCGGAATGTGGCCGGCTTTCGTGTGGCTCGACGAATCTTGGACCCAAAGGGACAGGTATCGGCCGCTTCAGATTGTCATCATCCGGCTCATGAGTAGCGACTTGTGCTTGATTGGGAGGCGCTCAAGCAATTTGAGCCATAAGCTGCATCACAACGTTCGTTAGGTCTTTAATTTCCGAATAGAGCTTGTCCATCTCTTTATTTTTGCTCTTGAGCTGTTTTCGAAGCTCTTAAAGCAGCTCCTGGTCCGCGGTCTTGGGGCGGAAAGTCGGCTCTTCCTCGCTGTCCGAGCTTGACTCTTCCTGGACCGAAGGGTCCTTCTGCCTATCATCCTCATCGAGAGGGTTTTCATCATCCAACGAAGGCGGCTGTTCTTGGGCGGCGGCAACCACATTCAAGCCAGATTGGGCTTGGGATGTGGTGGCCCCATCCTTGCTTTTGCTGCGAAGGTTGTCGCTGGGGCGCCCGCCCGCCATATAGACCGTATGGATAACATATCCAACCGTCTTTTTATTATCGGCGACTGATTTCTCGGATTGCTGTCTTGACCCTCCTGTTTTGGTAACGGGCATTCGACTGAGGGCGGCTGGCCTGGTCGGATTCTTGAATGGTGCTGAAGCTTCCTTTTCGGTTTTTCCCCGCTGTTTTTGTGCGGCACAGAGCGCCTGATAGACTTTGGAAGAAACAGTGTCACATTTTTTCCGTTGGGGCCGGGACACGTCTCTTTATAGCAACGTTCGGGCCGCTGTCTCCTTGATTCTGGAAGTCATGGAATTTTTCTGAACCCACTTCAGAGGTTCAAAGGAATTGCTGATTTTTACGGCCGATTCAGTCATCGTTGCAGGATGACTCTGCTCTTGGAATCTCATACGATTCCACCCGGCCTGAGCTCTGGCTCTTTTGTTTGCTCGATACCTGAGCCGCTTCTGCCTTAACTTTTCTGTTTTAAGCACTCGGCAGACTTCGGCTCTTCGGGAAGACACCGTAGACCGATTGATGGAGGATTTTGGAAATACGCTCGATTATGCATTTGCTGGAGTCATTGCCTGAGCTTGTCCGCAACATTTGATGCTGCCCTTTGTACCGGAAGTCTTGCCCCCAGCTGGAGCACCAGAGAGTCGTTCAGACACCGTTTTAAGTTTCGGTTGTGGTGCCTTGGCGATCATGACATTCGGCCTCTTGCCCCTTGAGACCGGCTTGGCCACCTGTTTTTCCAGGATTTCTGCCAGATGAGCGCTTCCGGCAGGGTAGATGATGACAGAGCCAAACTGGCGGGGCAGTTCCTCCCACTGTCGACTGAGGCTTGCGGGGAGAACCACACGAGCATTGACCTTAACCATGCACGGGATCAGGGTCGCGTTAGAAGCTGAATTCGTCTTCAGAGACATTGTCGTTGAAAGTTTATTGCTGCACGAAAAGAAAACATCATTTCAGTATAGGCAATCGATATGTACATTGATTGAGTTCGCATGAACGTTTAACCCGAAATATGGGAGGAGAGAAAGGTCCCACCGGGCGTGCCAGAACCTGTAGGGTGTTTTTCGTTACCCCATTGAGATGGGAATGTGCACGCGCTTGTCAGGCGCATTACAGATTCCCCCTTCCTAGGTTAGGCTGGGGTTTATTAATTGTGGGGATCCGAAGCTCCGCAGCCGCGGACTAAGCTGCCGTTAATTACCCCTCGCATTTGGAGCGAGAGAACTTCCGATTGACAGGTTAAACTGGTCATGCAAATTCAATGTGCAGTGTTGTGTTTTGAAGGGGTTTGGGATATATCGGGAGCCCCGCAGAGTTTTACAGGGGTCCCACTACCCGGATAGCGGGCTGGGGGTCAAGAGGGCTAGCAGCTCCCTTGCGGGGTGCAGGGCAGCGCCCCGTTAGAATTTTTTTCTAACAAGGACGGTGTTGTGGAGTGTGTGTGTGTGTGTATATATATATATATACACACATGTATAAATATATATAAAAAAGGGAAAAAGCGTCCAAAGGACACGTGGGGCCAGCGCCTCATGTGCCTAGCACGCGAGAGCTGGGCGCTTGAGCGTCGTGCGCTTAAGTGCTAGCGCACCACGTGTCCGACACGTGGGCGCTGAGCGCTTGAGCGCTGTGCGCTGAGGCGTTGTGCGCTTATGCGCTAGCGCACCACGTGTCCGACACATTGGCGCTGGGCGCTTGAGCGCTGTACGCTTAGGCGCTGTACGCTTAAGCGCTAGCGCACCACGTGTCCGACACGTGGGCACTGGGCGCTCGAGCGCTAGCGCACCACGTGCCCGGCATGTGGGCGCTTGGCGCTTGAGCGCTTGTGGCGCTAGGCGCTCGGACGCTTGGGCGCCGGCGAGAAAAAGGGGCTTTTAGCCCCAGAAATGAGATTTAAACTCCCAAAAGAGAAATTAGAGGGGAGTTAAACTCCTAAGATGTTTTTGGAGATGCTAAAACGGGCTTCTCCTTTGAGCTCTGGATCTTCCCAAAGTGGGATTTTTAGGAGATGGGTCTCATTCTTCCTCCTCTTTTGGCTGGATCTTGAAGAACAAGAAATATGAGATTTTAAAAATATCTTATTTTTAAGATCTGATGGGAGATCTGAGTTTCCCTTTGTGGGTTTCGTGGTAAAAAAACTATTTAGTTTTGGAAAAGGAAGAGTAAAACTCTTGATTTGATTCAAAAAGAGATGAAGGTTTTTAGAACCTTGAGGAAGGAGAAGATCACAGATCTTGATTCTTTCTGGAGAGAGAAAAAGTTGTTGGGATATTTTCATTATTCTTACCTTTATAGGTTATACACTTTACATATAGCCCCTTGGGCTTTACAAAATAGAATTTTGCCCATCCTATGTCTCATGTGCTATTTTTTTTGCACATAAGCCATGGGCTTTACAAAAATTTGGTTTTATGCCCATTTTTCTTACATTTATTCATAAAATAAAATAAAATAAATGCAACAAAATTATTTATTACAAAATTTGCATTTTGGCATGGGGGAGGCCGGCCGCTTCATGTTCGGGCTCGACCCAGGCATTGGTCTACTTGACCTGGGCTTGGGCCTACTTGGCTTGAGATTGACTTTGATTTTGATTTGGTCAACCGGGGTGTAAATTTTTACCCCAACAAAACCGATATATCTTATTGATAAACATAGGATCTACTCTCTTATAATCTGCTTTACCATATGGCTCATCCTGAATTCTCCAAGGCTAGTTAAATTTCGTCTCAATGTTCTCATCCAGATAGCGGGAACATAATGTGGTTACTTCATTTAGAAGATAACCTTGCATGATACAACCCTTTGGTCGATTTCGATTGCATATATACTTTTTTAGAGTGTATAGGTATCTAAAGAAAATATGTTAAATAAATAAATACGGGCATGTAAGACAACAATAATTTTATAAAATGCGTGAAACAAAAAATTCAACGTACCTTTCGACGGAATACATCCATCGATATTGTACCGGTCCGACAAACTTAGTCTTGGTTGCAAGATAAACCATCAGGTGTATTATAATATCAAAGAACGACGGCGGAAAAATACTCTCAACCTTGCAAAGTATCAATGAAATAGAATTTTCTAGATTCTCCAGCGTCACAATATCTAAGGTTTTAGCGCACAATTCTCTAAAAAAGAAACAAAGGTCATTAATTATTAGACCAACCGATTCGGGAAGGAAAGTCCTGAGGGCTAATGGGAGAACATGCTCCATAATAACATGGTGATCATGACTTTTCAGCCCATCAATTTTGTCTTTCACAATTTTTATTTTCTTGCTAAATGATCCTGAGAAAATTGTGGTAACTTTCAAATCATGCAACACCTACAGAAACCTTTTCTTCTCCGGTTGTAATATATGATACGCGGCATTGGGAAGTACAAACTTACCTAGTTTACCTGCTATCAGTTTAGGATGAAATTCACTTCTAATTTCCCAGTCCTGAAAATCCATCCAAACACGGAGGCTGTCTTTTGATTTTCCGTCTTTACAAAGAAACAAGTTAAGTACGTACTCGGATACTCCCTTCTCTATATGCATAACGTCTATACAATGACGCACTAAATTTGTTGACCAGTACAGAAGTTCGTAGAAAATGCTTAACTTGTTCTAGTAGGATGGTTTTGAAAGTCTATCCTAGCACCACTAAGGGGTCCAAGTTGCATCAAGCATGCCAAATTCAAATTTTTATGGCGCTAATCTAGACTTAACAAGATCGTTAGCTAGGTAATTAGGGTTATGGTTTGATATATACTAAACTATGAGAAATGAAAGAAAGCTATACTCTCGTAGATCGAGTCCTTCACTTCACATGCTTTGTATGGTAGTCCCGCAACTCCACTAGGCTCTACTTGAGCCTTTGGATGAGCTTTCTCCGATGACCTTCGTGCTGAAGATGATCCACGCGAAGTCCCTCCAACTCAAGCTACCTCTACACTAAACTCTTTAGCGTAGGAAACACGCTACACTCGATCGCTAATCAAGTATAGGATGGTGAAGTAGGGGATATTTAAAGCTCACAATTTTGTGTTCAAGCTTCATTGTTCACATCACATGTGAGGGTTGAAGCTTGAACCATGGGATTTCAGGAGGAAGAAGAAGCTAGAGAGCAACCATGGGAGCAACTCATGAAAATGGCTAAGTGTTGAAATGAGCACAAGAATGAATGGCAACTCTTGACCCCCACTCATTCAAGCATGGAATTTTGCAATATAAAATTGTAACCATGCTTAAATAATGAGTCAAGATGAATAAATAAATATAAATCCCATATTTGCAACCATGCTCTCATTTTCCATCTCATTTCTATTTTTCTCAAAAATAGAAAACATGCCATGCTTCATATATATATTTATATAAATATCATATATATATATATATTTAATACATACAAGAAAATATTTAGTGAGCTAATGATATTAGTTAAGATATAATTATATCAATATAATATATATCACATTATTAAATTAACACTTGATTTAATAATCCGGTTATATCACATATGACCGACTAATATCATTTATCTGAATATCACATTATCAAATCAACACTTGATTCGACAATCTGGTTATATCATATATAACCGAACCGATAACAGATAACTGCCAGATTACAATACGGTATCACATACACGTATTTAATCAGGCCCACACATATATCACATATGTGTCCTACCTCGTTTCGCTTGAAACAGGGAACTTCTGTGTGGGACTCTAAAGACTCGTCAATACGCCGGCAGTAGGTGATGATCACATCAGTCACCACAATCCGTAAGCGGTACTAGCTGGACGTAACGGCTACACAGGTATTGAGCGATAAGAAGATCAACAAGCAAGCATGTCCATACTCTCCATGAAGCCTATCAGTAACACTACCGTACAGTCCGGTCTCTTCTTCTGATATGTCGCATATCATGTATAGGGGTGGTAAACGTCAGTCCCCAGTAACGTGATAAGTCATGCTGATGTCTGGCCAATAATGGTTCAAGAAACTACTGATAACACTTATCAGTAAATCTCGGCAGTAGCCCTGGGCAGGGACTTTCAGTTATAGCCAATCGAGCATAGTGCAACATCAACCCCCGATACCGAGAGAGACGAAACCCCTCCTATCGCTCATTGCTTCCATGGGACTCGGGACTGTACCCAAAATCCACCTGTTTGCATGTCTCCTTTGAGCGTGGTAGGGAGGAAATCAAAGCACAATGGGAGCCGCACAAGACTCTATGACGATCTTAGGTCTACAGACTAACCTGTACCGATGTCACCAGAGAACTGCTACGATAAGTATACTACCACATAGGAGTCCTCGGCGAGTCCGTTCGGTGTACCCATTCTCCAATGAGCACCTGTGTACAATCTTTGATGTCACACACCAATGGTTGTGGGATCAACCATCGCCCTCTAAGGGACAAGAAACGTACGCACTAGTCTACTCTGGAATATCGATGCCCTAGTCTCGATATTCCCACGACTAGGAACTGATTAAAGGATTTACTTTTGGACCACCCTAGCCCCACTAGTATGATCTCATCATAATTCTGGTAGTCAAGTACATATCCTAAGGGGTTTATCAACATGTAAGAGACAGACAGTATAAATGCCAGTCTATATGTTAAGATAAAGATAACCTGATAGCATACTATCATGTCGAGCAAGAAAGTCCTCTATATATATGTCCAAGCATCCACTATATCATCAATAATGGCCTCTAGGGCATACATATTCCTAACAATCTCCCACTTGCACTAAGGCCAGTTGTTGTAGTATCTCATACCCAACGTCCCAAAAGTCTCTTGAATAGCATCTGGGGGATGGCCTCGGTGAGTGGATCCGCTGTGTTATCCTCTGTGTCAACTCTCCTGACCTCAATCTCCAGGAGATCAACTATCTCCCTGATCAGGTGATACTGTCTAAGAACATGTCTGGATCACTGATGGGACCGGGGTTCCTAGGCCAAAGCCACAGCTCCATTGTCATCTCAATACACAGGTACTGGATGCCCAATGGTAGGAACCAAGTTCATCATATGAACTTTATTCATCCAGACAACCTCTTTGGCAGTATCGTTGGTAGCGATGTAATTAGCCTCTATCAACGAGTCTGCTACAGTATATAGCTTGGAACCCTTCCAACATACTGTCCCTCCACTGAGGGTGAAAACAAAACCCGAGACTGACTTTCAGTTGTCCTTATTGCTCTGGAAGCTCGAATCGGTAAAGGACTCCATCTGGAGTTCACCGTTATCATACACCAAGAACATCTCTTTAGTCCTTCTCAAGCACTTAAGAATGTTCTTCAGCTGTCCAGTGGTTTTCCCAAGGATCTTTGCGATACTTATTCACTACACCTAGTGAGTAAGCTACATCTGGTCTGGTACATAACATCGCATACATGATTGACCCTTCTGCCAAAACATAGGGAATCCCTTGTATGCGAGCCCTCTCCAAATCAGTCTCGAAAGACATCTCTTTGGAGAGAGTGATTCCTGAACAAGCGGGTACATTACCACGCTTAGAATCATCCATACTAAACCCCTTTAGCATGGTGTCTATATACCTGGATTGGGACAATCCCAAATCCATTTAGATCTATCTCTATAGATCTATATCCCCAAGATGTAGGAGACATCGGTTAGATCTTTCATGGAGAACCAGTGTGATGAGAGGTGCTTGACCGAGTGTAGCATAGGAACACCCTTTCCTATCAAGAGTATGTCATCCGCGTACAATACGAGGAAGACAACCATACTCTCTACAACCTTCTTATTTATACATGGCTCATCTAACTTTTTTATGAAGTCAAACTCTTTGACAGCTTCATTGAAACAAATGTTCCATCTCCGCGATGCCTGTTTTAACCCGTAGATGGATTTAAGCAGCTTGCACATGCTTCCGCTGCTCCCACTGTCCACGAAACCCTCTGGCAGTGTCATATACACGCTCTCTTCTAAATCACCATTTAGAAAAACGGTTTTGACGTGCAGTCTACCAGATATCGTAGTCATGGTATGCAACAATGGCAAGTAGGATCCTGATGGACTTAAGCTTAGCGACAAGTCGAGCTTTGAAAGTCTCAACTTTTTCATCTACACCAAATTATCTTTCTCAAAGATTCTCTTGTTCCCGATGGGTTTTACCCCTTCAATAGCAACATGCAAGGTCAACACTTTGCTGGTATACATGGATTCCATCTCAGATCGCATAACATCCAGCCATTTCACACAGTCTCCACTTGTGATGGCCTGCTCGAAACTAATTGGGTCATCATCTCAATGAGGCAATTCTCTCTCCCACAGTCTATGAGAAAACCGTAGTATCTCTCAGATGGATGAGGAACCCTACTAGATCTGCGGAGTGGCTTCGGTTCGTCAGGGACTATTGAATCCTCTGGTTCTAAAAAATCGTCAGTTATAGTTTGTGTTTGCTGGAACTACTTCCAGTTCTACCTCATTGCCACTAATTTCTTTAACAAGAAATTCCTTTTCTAAAAAGGTGGCATGTCGAGAAACAAAACATCTTTTGTTCCTCGGTGTGGTAGAAGATATACCCTCGCAAATGGTTGGGATATCCTACAAACTTGCACAGAACTGACCTTACCTCGAGCTTGTCCGGATTTTTCTTTTCAACATAGGCCGGACAACCCCATATCTTAACTCGTTTAAGAGATGGTCTCTTCCCATTCCATATCTCATATGGAGTGGTAGGCAACAGATTTGGTCGGAACTCTATTCAATAGGTATGCATCTTCTCAAGTGCATGTCCTTGAAAGAAAATAGGCAACTCAGCGGTACTCATCATAGAGCACACCATATCTCATAGGGTGCGATTCCTCCACCCCGATATACCATTGTGTTGTGCTGTATATGGAGGAGTAAGCTGAGAGAGAATCTCATTCCCTTTTAAATAGTCTCGGATTTTCATGCTCCAATATTCTTTTCCCCGATTATATCGAAGGAATTGAATACCTTTACCCATCTGGTTCTCAACTTCGTACATAGATTCCTTGAAATTATCAAAAGATTCAGATTTTGTGTTTCAACAAGAACACATGTCTGTATCTTGAGAGAACATCGGTAAATGTAATAAAGTATGCGAAACCATCCCTGGCATGTGTAGACATAGGACCGCATACATCACCATGTATCTGTCCAAGAGTTCAGTAGCTCTTTCTCCGTTTCCAGTAAACGGAGATTTGGTCACCTAGTCTTTGAGACATGACTGGCAAGTTTCATAAGATGTAAATTCGAAAGGATTCAAATATGCATCCTTATGGAACTTTAGCTGGTCTTGTTTCATCAATATGACCCAGTCTACAATACCACAAGAAGACTTCGTTCATTTCTGAACTGTTCCTCTTGTGTGTGTTCTGTACGTTTAGAACTGTAGTTTGATTCAAAACGTGTACATTGTTATACAACATACCTTACCCAATCAACACTTGATTTAAGAAACTATTCACAATATTTTGGTACGGAATAACAGTCGCTCAGAATCTTTGTATTACCTGTTGGTAACACTAGGTGATATTTGCCAGCTGCTTTGGCTGCAATAATTGCACCATTCCCTACTACTAGAGACATATCACCATTTCCCAGTTCTCTACCTATCTGTAGCCCATGTAACAAATTACATGTATGGGATTCTCATCCGGTATCCAATACCCAGGACGTAGAGTAAAATGAGAAACAATTCTTAGTAACGAACACACCCGAAGTCGATGCATCAACATTCTTTTTCTTCATTTGGGTGGCGTGGGAATCCGAATATTCCCCTATTCCTTGCTCAGACTTATGACAATCATAAGGTAGAGCGGAACCAAGCCTAGTATAATAACTAGGTTCAGTCAATACATCCATATTATTATCTTGATTAAGGCATTTCATTGGTCGCTACCAGGAGAGAGAGAAGGATAATCACTTTGCGTACGCTCTTTGCAAGATTAGATTGGTTATTTTATCTAATCAGGATGACTCCCACTGTTTTTATCAAATTTTCTTTCAAACCCTAAAAGATAAGATTAGCCGGGATTAATTACACCCTACAGGTTCGCCAATCGTTCGACCAGGAAGGTATCGGTACTCCTAGGAAGGTTCTCCGTGCTATCGCATGAACCTAATTAAAATAAATCTCGTTTCCCTAGAGGCATAACCCCGTTGACACCTTTCTAGACACCTGCTTGATCGGTTAATTGTAAAGTGCAAAAATCTCCCAGGAGTAATTCTTACTCGCAGTGGGTATCGGGATCCAACTATCATATAGAAGGTATGCAATCTCATTGCAAATTTCAACACTTGAAATTCCCGATAATGGTTTTTACCCATAGCCACTTATGACCTTGGCTATGGTCAACAAATCATAAGTGCTAGCCAAGTTCAACCTGTCATTTCTTGATTGAATCAAACCCACCCGTGCGACCGTTGGCTAAGGTCAACAAAGTCGTACAACTATCCTAATCCAATCGAATCACATGCTGCAGACAAGCACTAATTAGCTACCGCACACTACGCCTTGGCTATGGTCAACAAAAGCAGCATGAATACTAAATAGTACTTATCTGAAATGACGGAGGGCTACGCAGATTTTTAAGAAAACCATGAGCGTAATGAACTTGATATCGTTGTGGAATCTAGTTATTTTGTAAAGGAATGTTTTTGAGGATTTTACTAGTTTCGCTAAAGAGGTCACTCCCAATGAAGGGATCTCGGCTCTTTCCTCATCGAATGAGGTGCAGGATATTCAGCAATACTGTTATGCAAAGCAGGAACTAGAGAATCAATCAAAAACAAAACCGAGTGAGTTGTAGTATTTGCTAGTTTCGCTAAAGAGGTCACTCCCGGTGAAGGAATCTCGGCTCTTTCCTCATCGAATGAGGTGCTGGATATTCATCAAGGAATACCACTATGCAAAGCAAAAACTAGAGCTACCATTTTTGAAAATTTGATTCTACAACATCTTTAGGTTTCTTTCTTTTCATTAATGTCATTAATGAAGTCCCATCAATTAATGTTTCCTGAACATTACAGAAAAGTGAAACGAAAATAGAACGTACGCTTATGTCATCCGCATTCGCCACTGGGCCCCGTCATGTACCGTTAGGTTACTTAACTACCGGCAGAGCGGGGGCTGGACTAGCGCGGATGCAAAACATAAGCAACGTTTATTATATATCATATATATAATACAACATTCGTCTCACGCAGTTATATGATCACATCACATAACTAAGCATCAGAAGCAACATATGAAATATTGGATATACTAGGATTTTCTTATTTGAAATTTATCCAGTAATGTAAAACACGGATTCCACAGTCGTGATGAATAGCCAAACCCACATCCCATAGACCCCTACGAGATCGGAAAGTAACCCTACCAATTCTAGAGTTAGGAGACCCGGTCTCAACTCCTTGAGATGGTCTCCCACAGGACCCTAGAACATGGTTACTTATGCTCCCCTCCTTGGGTCTATCATAATGCGGAAAAGTAAATAATATACATCAGTGGTGACATCATCCTCAACCCGGATGTGCCCCAATAAAAGAATATTACATACAAATTTTACATGAATGAAAATAGAAAACTCTCATCTCACATAAAACCCCCAGCTATTCAATCACGATGATCCAATAAATCATATCACCAGCAACACATAATATCACATATCATCAACGTAAGAAAATACGCGTATTCCAAATTCCGTTGACATATAGCAACGAGATTTGGGATACCCCACGAATTAAACTTACGGTCGCAGAAAAGAAATGTAAAACTGCAATAATTAGAATCCGCATATTCTTAGACATCATAAACCCGGAATATCTCATATTCCGGATTTCATGCCTAACTCTATAAACCCCGCATTTTAGTCTCATATCAAAAACTCTTTTCAATATTTTAGTCGGGTAATTCAACAAGATTCCCGACTACCCGATCGAATACGCGTCGGAAATTATAGTAGATGGCCGCACCCCCGATGCTGTCGACCAAGTGCACTTAGGCGGAACACCGTGGCCGCGAGCACCCGATTGGGTGCTATTGGCAACAGGGTTCTCCTACAGTCACTTGGTTGGGGAAATGGGGCGAGGCTATCTAGTAAAGTTATTCGGCGAGTATTCGCGTACGATACGCGATTGCGATGGAGTTTCGATCCGAATCGAAACTTCGTGGCAATCGATCTACCGAGACCAAAATGCTAGATTTATAAACACTAACTAGTTTTCACAAAACTAATTAAATGTGGATTCCAACTACTGCATCCATATCAAACTAAACCCGAAACGACGTTAAATTACGAATACAAAACACTCCGTATTAGCCCGAATAGAACTGTTAACATCACATGCAAACTGGGCTAATCAAACATAACTATTAAACACAACTCCCAGAGCTCAGAACCCCACAAAAATTTCAAAGGATAATGCTATAGTAAAACGGGTGAGATCGGGGATTTCACCAATGTCGTCGGCCCAATTTTGGCCAAAATGCTTGAAATTTTTGTGGTGTTCTAAATTCATTATAAATAGCACTCTACAGTTATTTTAAAAAAAATTTAGAGGCTCTGAAAAATTCGACAGAGAACAGGGTTTCATAGCGACTGTTTCGGAGTTGTTTCGGTTTCGTAACTTATCTAACGTCGTCTAATCTTCTAGCTTAGGTTCTGATACCATGAAAGTCTACCCTAGCACCACCAAGGGGTCCAAGTGGTATCAAGTATGCCAAATTCAAATTTTTATGGCGCTAAGCTAGACTTAACAAGATCGTTAGTTAAGTGATTAGGGTTATGGTTTGATATATACAAAACTATGAGAAATGAAAGAAGGCTATACCCTTGTAGATCGAGTCCTTCACTTCACATGCTCCGTGTAGTAGTCCCGCGACTCCACTAGGCTCCACTTGACGCTTTGGATGAGCTTCCTCCGATGGCCTTCGTACCGAAGATGATTCACGCGAAGTCCCTCCAACTCAAACTACCTCTACACTAAACTCTTTAGCGTAGGAAACACGCTACACTCGATCGTTAGTCAAGTGTAGGATGGTGAAGTAGGTAAAGCTCACAAGTTTGTGTTCAAGCTTCATGGTTCACATCACATGTGAGGGTTGAAGCTTGAACCATGGGATTTGAGGAAGAATAAGAAGCTAGAGAGCAACCATGGGAGCAACTCATGAAAATGGCTAAGTGTTGAAATGAGCACAAGAATAAATGGCAACTCTTGACCCCCACTCATTCAAGCATGGAATTTTGCAATATAAAATTGCAACCATGCTTGAATAGTGAGTCAAGATGAATAAATAAATATAAATCCCATGCTTGCAACCATGCTCTCATTTTCCACCCCATTTCTATTTTTCTCAAAAATAGAAAACATGCCATGCTTCATATATATATTTATATATATTTCATATATATATTTAATACATATAAGAAAATATTTAGTGAGATAATGATATTAGTTAAGATATAATTATATCAATATAATATATATCACATTATTAAATCAACACTTGATTTAATAACCCGGTTATATCACATATGACTGACTAATATCATTTATCTGAATATCACATTACCAAATCAACACTTGATTCGACAATCTGGTTATATCATATATAACCGAACCAATAACAGATAACTGCCAGATTACAATACGGTATCACATATACGTATTTAATCAGGCCCACACACATATCACATATGTGTCCTACCTCGTTTCGCTTGAACCAGGGAACTTCTGTGTGGGACTCTAAAGACTCGTCAATACGCCAGCAGTAGGTGATGATCACATCAGTCACCCACAAGCCGTCAGCAGTATTAGCTGGATGTAACGGCTATACAGGTATTGAGCGATATGAAAATCAACAAGCAAGCCTGTCCATACTCTCCATGAATCCTATCAGTAACACTACCGTACAGTCCGGTCTCTTCGTCTGATATGTCGCATAGCATGTCTAGGGGTGGTAAATGTCAGTCCCCAGTAACGTGATAAGTTATGCCGATATCCGGCCTATAACGGTTTGAGAAACTACTGATAACACTTATCAGTAAGTCTCGGCAGCAGCCCTGACTAGGGACTTCCAGTTATAGCCAACCGAGCATAGTGCAACATCAACCCCCAATACCGGGAGAGACGAAACCCCTCCTATCGCTCATTGCCTCCATGAGACTCGGGACTGTACCCAAAATCCACCTGTTTGCACGTCTCCTTTGAGCGTGGTAGGGAGGAAATCAAAGCACAGTAGGAGCCGCACAAGACTATATAACGATCTCGGGTCTACAGACTAACCTATACCAGTGTCACAAGAGGAATGCTATCTGACGATAGGTATACTGCTACATAGGAGTCCTCGGCGAGTCCGTTCGGTGTACCCATTCTCTAATGAGCACCTGCGTACAATCTTTGATGTCACACACCAATGGTTGTGGGATCAACCATCGCCCTCTAAGGGACAAGAAACGTACGCACTAGTCTACTCTGAAATATCGATGCCCTAGTCTCGATATTCCCACGACTAGGAACTATTAAAAGATGTACTTTTGGACCACCCTGGCCCCACTAGTATGATCTCATCATAATCCTGGTAGTAAAGTACATATACTAAGGGCTTTATCAACATGTAAGAGACAGACAGTATAAATACCAGTCTACATGTTAAGATAAAGATAACCTGATAGCATACTATCATGTCGAGCAAGAAAGTACTCTATATATATGTCCAAGCATCCACTATATCATCAATAATGGCTTCTAGGGCATACATATTCCTAACAGGTTTGACCTGTTTTGCCGGATCTATCCCGAATGTCACATTATTGTAACCATCCCACTGAGAAATCACGTCCTCTACGGACAATGAGGCTGGACGCCTAAGAATCTCCTGATGACCATTAAAGTGAGCAACGTCTAATCTGTAAGGATGGTCTAGTGGCAGGAAACGCCGATGACTGCAATAACAAACCTTTTTGCTAAAATTCAACCATTTCAATATTGTATCTTGATGGCAATAAGGGCATGTTTTGTGACCATGTACGGACCAACCTGATAGCATTCCATACGCAAGAAAGTCATTAATTGTTCACATTAAACCCGCATGCATTATGAAGATTGTATCTGTATTTGCATCGTAAATCTCTACAATATCAATGAATAAAGATTTTAACTCATCGATCAGAGGTCGGAGATAGACATCGATATTGCTTTCCTGTGAGTTTGGTCCGTCAATAAGAAGAGGCATCATAAAGTAGGATTGATCTATAACCAACCAAGGCGATAGATTATAAACCATCATTACAACGAGCCATGTGCTATGGTCTCCAGCCATATAGTTGAATGGGCAGAAGTCATCACTAGCCTGTCCGAGCCTAACATTGCGAGGATCAATACTGAATATTTGGTGCTTTCTATCGAAATCCTTCCATGTCGGTGAATCTCTTGGATGAATTATTTTTCCATCTTCGCTTGGAGCAGCACGGTGATGCTAAATCATTGCCTCGGCTGTTTTCTTGCACCTGAATAGCCTCTGCAGCCTCTGTGTTATGAGAAAGTATTGTGCTATCTTGACAGGTATATCGGGCTTATTATCAGATTCTTTCGGTTTATACCTGGCTTCTCCGCATGTTGGACACTTTTTCAAATCTGAATTCTCTTTCCGGTACAACACGTAATTTTTGGGACATACATGAATCTTCATAGTTCAGACCCAAATCAGACATCATCTTCTGGGTTTCGTACCAGCTGCCGGGCATGTTATTTCCCGGGGGTATAGAATCTTTCAGAAACTTCAGAAATAACGTGAATGACTTGTTGCTCCATCCATTTAGGCACTTAATCTGGAAAAATTGGATGAACCATGATAGAGTGGAATACTTTGCATTCTCATAAATTTGTCTTCTACCATCATTCATGAACTTTTCATAATTATCTGCACGCGGCCTTGACCGGAAGGAATGCCATTTTCGGTAGGAGTACTATCACCGAAGGTAGCCTCTACCATATCCTTCATTTCTTCTCCTAAAAAGAAGTTATCTTCTTCTTCTTCCGCCGCATTACTGTTTTCTCCTTCTTCTTCTGCCACATTATCGTCTTTTTCTTGTTCTTTTCCGTGATATAGCCAAGTTGTATAAAATCTAGTAAAACCAAGTTTAACGATGTGAAGCTCTACGATTTCTACCTTCTGCCAGAACTTATTCCCACATCTATCGCACGGATAGAGAATCTTCTCTAACACGATCTTATTATGTGCGCATACAAATTCAATGAAACCAACAACTCCTGCGAAAAACTTAGATTGCATGCGTTGTTTCCAATCCACGTATATCCAGTCCTTAACTCTGATATACTCATAGGCCATGTTAGACTGTATAACATATAAATTGTAAGTTATGGTGACTATATTGAGAAATCTAAGAACGAGATGGTTATTGACAAAGAAGAAAATCCGTAGAGGCAAGTTTGTCGTTGAAACGAATAAATTATCAATTAACAAAGTTAGGTTTGAAGAAACCCAAGTATGAGTTGTAATCTGTATATGTGTGTTTCAATTTATGATTTCGCTTAGGTGTAGGGTTGTTAGTGTGTATGTGCTTTGTGTGTGCGTTTGTTGTGTATTCATATTGTGTGTGTGTGTTTCGGATATTGGGGGTAAGGCTTCTATCCCATTAAGAATGTACAGAGCAGACACCCATTCGTTTGTGCTTACATCCGTTTCGAGTAAATTTTGGCAGCACCTCCCTGCTGTTCTCCGAGTACATTGTAATAGAATAGATAATCATTTCAATATTATGAAATAACATTGAAATGAACATCTAATCTATCTTTGTACACGGAGAACCAGCGGAAAAGTACCGACAAAATAACTCAAAACAAATGAAAACACAAGTAAATGCATGTGTTTG
Source organism: Agapanthus africanus (assembly GCA_030015575.1). Lineage (NCBI taxonomy): Eukaryota > Viridiplantae > Streptophyta > Magnoliopsida > Asparagales > Amaryllidaceae > Agapanthus > Agapanthus africanus. Next base: position 25,552,324 of record JASDDO010000001.1, read on the forward strand.
CTTTATACATTCCTAACTTTTCCAAACTGGATAAATCTATTGTTAGTTATATGTATGCCCTAGAGGCCATTACTGTACATTGGATGCATATTGTAGTGGATGCTGGGACATATATAGGGAGGACTTTCTTGCTCGACATGATAGTACGCTATCTGGTTACTCTTTACCTTAACGTGTATACTGTTTGTCTCTCTGTTACATGTTGGTAAAGCCCTTAGGATGTGTACTTGACTATCTGGACTATGATGCAGATCATACTAGTGGGGACAAGGTAGTCCATAAGTACATCCTTCAAGGTCCCTAGTCGTGGGTATATCGAGACGGGGCATCGATATACCAGAGTAGACTAGCGTATACCTTCTCGACCCATACAGATGGGCGATGGATGATCCCATATCCATTGGTGTTTGACATCAGAGATGATATACGGGTGCTCAGTGGAGACTGGGTACACTGGACGGACTCGCCGAGAACTCCCAGATGGTATTATACCTCACGTCAGATGGCAGTTCTCAGGTGACACTTGTACAGATTAGTCTGTAGACCCGAGGTCGTCATAGAGTCTTGTATGATTCCCACTGTGCTTTGATCTCCACCTTACCACGTCCATGAGGGCGTGCAAAACGGTGGTCTTTGGGTACAGTCCCGAGTCACATGGAGGCAATGAGCGATAGGAGGGGTTTCGTCTCTCCCGGTATTGGGGGTTGATGTTGCGCTGTGCTCGATTGGCCGTAACAGGGAAGTCCCTGGCCAGGGCTGATCAGAGATTTGCTGGTAAGTGTTACCAGTAGTTTCTCGACCCGTTACAAGCCTCACATCAGCACGACTTATCGGGTTATTGGGGTCTGACGTATACCACCCCTAGACTTGATATGCGACATATCAGACGAAGAGACCGGACTGTATGGTAAGTGTTACTGGTCGGATTCGCAGGAGTGTGAGCGGGCTAGCTCGTCGATCTTCTGATCGCTCAATACCCGGGTGGCCGTTACGTTTAGCAGACCGCTTGCGGCTTGTGGGTGCTTGATATGATCATCATCTGCTACCGGCGTATTGACGAGTCTTTAGAGTCCTACACAGAGGTTTCCTGGCTCAAGCGAAACGAAATAGGAGCGCATATGAGATATGTGCGGGACCGAGAATAATGTGTGTATGTGATACCGCATTTCATTCTCGCGATATATGTTTCGATTGGTTATATTCGATATGACCTAGTTATCGAATCATTGATTCGATAAATCGATGCATTGAATACTAGTCGGTTATGTGCGACATGACCGGATCATTGAATCAAGTGTTGATTTAATGATTTAATGTATAATTATATATTTGATATATTACTTTGCATTAACTAGTATTGGTTCACTTTAAACGGATTTTTCTCACTTGATGCACATTGTATATGTGATATGCTTTCGTGCACCTTTTTGTATCATGTTTGATGATACTTGATCATTTAGTTAAGTGTATAGAATTAATCCATGGTTAATTTGATAATTAGGGTTTTGCATATTCATTTATTTATTTATTTGTTTAATTATTTATTTGAAATGGATTATGATGAGAATGGTGGCTCTTTTTGTTTTAAGTTGAAGCTTCATGAAGCTTTGACTTTTGTAACCATCCTTATCTTCATGCTTAACCCTAACCCTCTAAAGTGACCATGGTTTATTCTCTACACTTGACCCTAGTTTAGTTATGATAAGTATTTGATTTTCTATTTCTTTTTATGATAACTTATCATAACTAGCTCATTCTTCTTCTTCTTCTTCAAGCTTGCTACAACAATGGCAACTTGAGATCTAGTGAGATAAATCCAATTCTAAAGTGAACCCACCTCCTATTTCTTCACCCTCTACCTCTTGCCAAGTTGTTTTGGGTGTTTACTTCACAAGTTTCACAAGTTTGTGAAGTCGGAGCTTGAGTTTGTGCAACCTCGACGTAGATCGTCTTTGACACAAAGCCGACGACCCATTCCGCTTGTTTTCCCGATGAAGCCGATGATCGAGTCGAGGATTCATGATGGACAGCGAGGACATGACCACGTGGAGCTAAGGAGGCGGAAATCCGGATCTACAAAGGTTGTAGCATCTCAACTTTAGTTAAATAGTTAACTAGTTTTCCGTTTCGCCTAAACATCTAGTTTAAGATCCGTAGTCTAGGGTTTCTCGGCATCAAAAATTTTAAATTGGCATGTTCGATGCCTTGTGAGACCACTATAGGGTGCCTAGGAACCTTTCATCTATCGGTTATCATACATTGAATCTTCTCGTCATATAGACTACACGACGGTTGTTAGCACCGAACGATACCGTCCGATATTTAACAGCCTTTGTATAGTTCTATGTCACGGCGAACATCGAACGTATGTTAACCGATAGACGGGGACTAAGTCGCACTTTGATTTTCATATATGACAATCGATGAGCACATGAAAATTTCATATTATCATCGATTATCATATACACTTATTATAAGATTTAATTAAAATTGGTTTTACGTTTATGTTTCAATTTCAAGGGTTTTAAGTTTTTAGTTTAGGTAAAGTTTTTTAAAGTTACGGGTTTTCTTAATCAAGTTTAAGATTTTAGATTTGGTTCTGGTATGAAGTTTAAGATTTTGGATTTAGTTCTGCTGTTAAGTTTAAAATTAGGGTTTGGCCTTATTTAATATGAAAGATCAACATCATCATTATCACAAACACACGCGTATCATCATCAACATTATCTCTCTCACACATACACACATACACTAACTCTAAAATACCCTAATCATAACCTTCGCCCTTAACTCTAACCGTAATTAACTTAACCCTAACTCTAGTCCTAATTAACCCTAACTGTCTTAACCATAACCCTAGACTCAATTAACCCTAACCCTAGACCTAATTACAGCGCAGCCGCCGCCCATAGCCATCACCACCCACCACCGCCGCCACAGCCACTACCATCGCCACCCACATCCCCAAACCACATCCGCCGCCATAGTCACCACCACGGCCACCACAACTACCATGCACCCACCCACACCGACCACCATAGCCACCACCAGAGCCACCACTGTTAGGAATATGTATGCCTATAGTGGATCCTTGGACATATATATAGAGGACTTTCTTTCTCGGCATGATAGTATGCTATCTGGTTGCTCTTTATCTTAACATGTATACTTGTTTTAGTATATTATCTCTTTGATACATGTTGATGAAGCCCTTAGGATGTAGGCTTGACTACCAGGACTATGATGCAGATCATACTAGTGGGGCTTGTGTAGTCCATAAGCATATCCTTTAACAGTTCCTAGTCGACGGAGTATCGAGACAGGGTATCGATGTTCCAGAGTAGACTAGTGTGTACGTTTCTTGACCCTGTATGGGGCGATGGTTGATCCCATAACCATTGGTGTTTGACATCAAAGACTATACACAGGTGCTCATTGGAGAATGGGTACACCGAACAGGACTCGCCGAGAACTCCTAGATGGTATCATACCTATCGTCAGATAGCATTTCTCTGGTGACACTTGTACATGTTAGTCTGTAGACCCGAGATCGTCATAGTGTCTTGTGTGGTTCCCACTCTGCTTTGATTTCCTCCCTACTACGGCTCAAAGGAGTCATGCAAATAGGTGGATTTTTGGTACAGTCCCGAGTCACATGGAGGCTGTAAGCGATAAGAGGGGTTTCGTCTCTCCCGGTATTGGGAGTTGATGTTGCGCTATACTTGATTAGCTATAACAGCAAGTCCCTGGCTAGGGCTGATGAGATTTACTGGTAAGTGTTATCAGTAGTTTCTCGAAAGGTTATAGGCCACACATCGGCATGACATATCAAGTTCTTGGAGTCTGACGATTCCACCCCTCAGACTCGATACGCGACATATCAGACGAAGAGACCAGACTGTATGGTAAGTGTTGCTTATAGGCTCTACGAGGGTTTGGATAAGTTTGCTTCTTGATCTTCTATTCGTTCAATACCTGGGTAGCCGTTACGTCCAGCTAGTACTGCTGACGGCTTGTGGGTATCTTATGTGATCATTACCTACTGCTGGTGTATTGACGAGTCTTTAGAATCCCACATAGAGGTTTCCATGCTCAAGCGAAACGAAATAGGGCACGTATGGAGATATATGCCAAAGCTTGATTATATACGAGTATATGATACCGTATTCTAATCTAGCGATATTTGATATCAACCAGGTTATATGTGATATAACCGGATTATTGAATCAAGTGTTGAGTTAATGATTTGAATTATATATATGTTTATATATTTGATATTAGACGGATTATATATGATATAACCGGATTATTGAATCAAGTGTTGATTAAATAATTTGATATATATATATATATATATATATATATAAACTAATATTGGATATTAGCCGGTTATATGTGATATAATCAGATTATTGAATCAAGTGTTGATTTAATAATTTGATATATATATATATATATATTTGATATTAGCCGGGTTATATTTGATATAAAATCAAGTGTTGATTTAATAATTTGATATATATATATATATATATATAAACTAATTTTAAGCTCACTTAAGATTTTCTTCTCTTTATATATATTTATATATATGTGATATATAAATATATGTATTTTAATTGTATCATGGTTGATGATACATAGAACTAGGATGCAAAAGAATCACACATGAAAAAAGATGAGAAGATAAAGATTTATATTTATGAATTAATAAAACATGAAGAATGAGTCATAGTGTAGAAGCCTTGAGAAGCCATGACTCACCTTCTTGGTTTTGATTTATACATAGATATTTATCTATCTCTATCTCATCTTATCTCAAGTGTGATGGTTCATTATTCATCCAAGTTCATCTCCTTCCTCAACTTCTCACTAGATTTTTCTTAAGTTGAGAAAAGAAAGAGAAAGAAGAAATTTTGTGAGCAAAATTTCTACTTCATTAACCTACACTATTCTAACCCTTTAGTATAGGTTGTTAACTTCACTAATACCTTTATTAGTGAAGTCTGAGCTTGAGTGAGAGAGACTTCAAGGTGGATCATTTTCGACGATGAAGACTACAAGCAAGCGCGATCCTTTCATCAAGTGGAGTCAAAGAAGAGTTCTAGGGACTACTACTTGGAGTTTTAGAAGTGAAAGACTTGACTACAAAGGTTGCAGACTCTCTTCACTTAGTTTAGAATCTTATTTTCTAACTATAAAACCCTAATTCTCTAGTTAGATTCTTGTTTAGTATACTTAGACCTCTAGATTTTTTAATAATGTATACTTGATGCTCGTATAAACCTAGTAGAGGTGCTAAGACATACTTTCATAGTATCAGAGCCAAGATAAAGACTTAGGCGAAGTCTAGACGACGTTAAAGTGTTCGATCGAAGTTTTAAACACGGATTTTGGCTAGTTTCTGTCCATTTTTCAAAAGTTGATATTTTCACAATTAAAAATATTCAAAAAATCATGCAGGTAAAACTATGGAGGCCTATGAAAAACGAGAACCTAATTCCTCTAGGTGGCCGCAGAACCGCCGCCTAGACCATGTCTTGGCCGCGGTTCCGCCGCCGACTTGATGAATTAATGCCTCATTCTTCTTCTGCTGCTTCATGTTGACATTTTTGGTTTTCTGAAGATTTTTAGTGAGGCTCAAGTTCTTGAGGTCTCTGTGAATTGGTGTTGTTTGAAATATCGATCGAAATTTTTAACATTGTCTAGATAGGTTTGGATATGTGATACAATTTTTAGAATCCACATTGATTAGTTTTGCGAAAACTAGTTAACGATATGTAAATATCGCATTTTAGTCTCAGATGGTGGATTTCCACGGAGTTTGGCAGAATGAAATTAAGGCCCTTCACTTGCAGCGTAGTTTGAACTTGAGCAAGAAAACGGATTTGGATCGAAACTTCGTTGCAATCTCCTATCGTACGCGAATACTCGCCGGGAGACACTAGTAGACAACCACGGCCTATAGCCCCAACCAAGTGACTATACGAGAACCCTGTGACCAAAAGCATCCACTTGGGTGCTCACGGCCATGGTGTTCCTCCCAAGTGCACTTCGTTGACGGCCTCCAGGGTGCGGCCATCTACTAAAGTTCCTTACGAGCATTCGATATTTTAATCGGGAATCTTGTTGAATTGCCCGACTTAATTTTTGAAAAGTGTTTTCAATTCGAGACTTAGATGCAAGATTTATAGGGTTAGGCATGAAATCCGGAATATGTGATATTCCAGATTTATGATGTCTAAAGATGATGCAGATTCTAATTATTGTAGTTTTCATTTCTTTTCTGCGACCATAAGTATAATATGTGACAGTATCTCCGATCTCGTTGCTATATGACAATGACATTAGTGATACACACATTTACTTACGTTGATGGCATGTGATGTTATTGTGTTGCCATCGATATGTTATATTGGACCGTCGTGATTGAATAGCCAGGGGTTTTACGTGAGATAAGAGTTTTTCGTTTTTCATTCATGTAAATATTTGTATGTAATATTCTTTTATTGGAACACTTCCGGGTTGAAATTGTTATCTCCATTTGATATATATTATTTAATTTTACCGCATTAGGATAAACCCAAAGCGAATAGCACAAGTAACCGGGTTCTAGAGTCCAGTGGGATGCCATCTCGAGAAGTTGAGACCGGTCGCCTAACTCTAGAATTGGCAGGATTGCTTGCCACTCTCGTAGGGGTCTAGGGGTGTGGGCTTGGCTATTCATCACGACCGTGGAATCCATGTTTTTTGTTACTGGCTTAATCTAAAACACGGACCTCCTAGTATATCCTATATTTCATATATCTGCTTCTGTTGTTTTCTGTGATGTGATCATATAACTGCTTGAGACGGATGCTACTTATATATATGATATGCTAGGAGACACTATATATGTTTTGCATCCGCGCTAGTCCTGACCCCGCCCTGCCGTAAGTTAAGTAACCTTACGGTGAAAACCCGAGTCCCTGTGGCGAATGCGGATAGCATATATGTGTGTTTTCTTTTCTTTTCTTCTGTGATGTTTAGGAAACATAATTGATGGAACGTCATTAATAAGATTAATGAAAAAAAAAGAAACCTAAAAGATGTTGTAAAATCAAATTTTTCAAAAAGGTAGCTCTAGTTCTTGCTTTGCATAGCGGTATTCCATTATGAATATCGAGCACCTCATTCGATGAGGAAAGAGCCTAGATCCCTTCACAGGAAATGACTTCTTTAGCAAAACAAGCATATACTACAACCCACTCGGTTTATTTTGAAAACAACTCGATTTTAAAGCGGAGCTTAAACCACTCATTTTCAAATCATTAGATTCTACAACGATATCAAGTTCATTACAATAAACGTTATCTTCAAAACCAGCCATAACCCTCCTTCATTTCAGATCTATAGTATTTAGTATTCGTACTGTGTTTGTTGAACTCCGTCAAGGCATAGTGTACGGTAGCAGGATAATATTTATCTGCGGCATGTTGATGCGATCAGTAGGGGCAGTCACACAGCCTTGTTGACCTCCGTTAAGGGTGTTCTCCGCCGAAAACCGGGAAGACAAACGTTTTGCCTGAATTTGGGGGCAGATGCTAATTGCTGCTATCTGTCCATCTCTCCGAAGATATCAAGTTGATTTATGACACCATGTATCGAAAGTTTAAACGGATGCGGCCGATGTAGCAAACTTCGTCAGATTCCCCCTCATTAAGGGGTTTTTGATTGTGGGGACGCTCTTCCCTGCAGGCGCAAGCCCCTGCAGTTAATTACGCTACGGCATCGCGGTAACCCCTTTCTCCTTCTCCAGGTGGTCACTTCATGTCGTGTGTGTGTTTGTTTTTTTTTTTTTGGTTGCCCGTGGATTGTATACGGAGACTAATTTATGTCGTCGCCCGTAGGGCATGGATTAGTCCAAATCCATATCCTTAGATTTAGGTTTGGGGTTGGGTTTAAGGATACGTTAGTCTCATTTGAGACTAAGATCAACTTAACAGTATGTTAAGGACACGTTAGTCTAATTTTAGACTAAGGTCAACTTAACAGTTTGTTGAGGACACGTTAGTCTAATTTTAGACTAAGATCTACTTAACAGGATCATTTAGATCTAACAAAAGAGCATTTGGGCTCTATTGTTTTAATTTAGGGACTTTGCAGTCAATTACCAGTTTAAGGACATGGTGGTCCAAGGTTAAGGAAATCATAGTCCGTGGGTTTAAAGGGACCCCACAGTCCAAGGTTAAGAACATCATAGTCCATGGGCTTAAGGACCCCACAGTCCAGTTTAAAAACGTCATAGTCTATAAAGTTTAAGGACATCATAGTCCATGAGTTTAAGGACCCCACAGTCCATGGAATGATTGGTTATCGGGACCCGTCACCTCTTTAAAGACGTTGAAGGATTACAACGACAAATCTCAAAGGAGTGAAGAGATGTACCCTGGAACCAAAGATGATTGGGGAATCTGTAGTCCAATTTAGGACTAAGATCAATTAATTAGATTATGAGCACATTGGCTCGGTTAGATCTGAATTGAGGACTTATGGCCAACTTGGGTTAAGTCCAATTAAGTTTGAAATGTTGGCCCTTTGTTGGGCTGTTGAACATTTGTCTGGGTTCAGCCCCTCATTATTTAGCAATGCTGAACAAAGGTTTGGGGGATCTGACAATATTTTGTCTTTAGTTGAGCGCTAACCATTCATTATAGCTCTGGATTTTAAGGTTCATTTGAAAGGGAGATTTGCCTCTGGAAAACTTTGTCAATTTGGGCTAAGCTTGGCTTTAGAATAGTGTTAAACACTAGAGGATATTTGGCGATCACGTGCTCCCACGTGATGTGCTGAAAATAGTGTTAAACACTAAAATTGAATTGGTCATGTGTGGTTACGTGAGGCGTCTGAAGATGGGGGCCAGACTTCCTTTATTTTGTTCTCAGAGTATTCAAATAAGTGTTAAACACTTTTGGGCTTCAGACCATCACGTGTGGGCACGTGATGGGTTCCCATGCATTGATTATTAAAGTGTTCATTAGGGGTCACGTGGGGACACGTAAGGGCTCCCGAAATTGATTCTGCTCTTGGATTTGTTCCTTTTTGTTTTGAGAGTCACGTATGAGCACGTGAGGCATTGCCTTCATACTTTTTCTTTCTCATTTTGAGGGGTCTGTTTAAGGGTCACGTGGGGGCACGTAACCTAGTCTTGTTCATTCTTTTTCATTCGTTGGGATGAAGGGTCACGTGTCACCACGTGATCGCGTTGGATAATTTGATCTTTATGTGCATGGAGAGCTTTAAGTCTCTTGTTTTTTAAGAATTAAATTCTATTATAGGGTTAAACCCTAGTTCTGTTTAGATGAATTAAATTCCTATGTATTTGGAAGAATTAAATTCTTGTGTAGAGTTAAACTCTAGTTTCATTTGGAGGAATTAAATTCCTATGAATTTGGAAGAATTAAATTCTTATGTAGGGTTAAACCCTAGTTTCATCTGGAGGAATTAAATTCCTATGAATTTGGGGGAATTAAATTCCCTAAACTCAATCCTCTCTCTAGGTTTTGGATCTGCATGGTAGAATCTTCCTGATGAGAATTAAATTCTCAACTTGTGGGGAGATCTGCTTCTGCAGATCATCAACCAAAGAAAGAATTAAGTTCTTTTCAGAAGAGTTAAACTCTTAATTTGAGAATTAAATTTTTTATTTTATGGAGCTTAGATCTCTTTCCCTTTCTCACCTAGGGTTTTTTTCTGAAGAGATCTTCTTTTTCTCTCTTGAGAATTAAATTCTCCTCTCTCTTTTCTCTCTGTTGTTGTATATTTCCCAAAAAAGTAGATCCTCCTCTCTTCTCTTCTTGGCTCCTATTTATAGGAGAAAGAAAAGAATCAATTTGTTTAGTCAATCTTTCATTGAAAGATTTTGGTTGCTTTTTGTAACCAACATAATCTTTTAGATCACTCAGTGAATTTTATTCACCATTGGATTTTTAATCCAAAAGATCTTTTATCTGTTATTCCTGGCAAATTTCAGGGAAATCTTTCCTTGTATAAAATCTTTTCATAAATTGGTGATTTTTAATCACCATTGGATTTTTAATCCAACGGTACTCCATTTTACAGAGCACCATTTTTTTTGTTTGGAAAGATTTAGAGAAATATTTTTCCAGTTAGGGTTTTTGATTCTCTCTAAATTAGAATTTAATTCTATTAATTCATATATCTTTAGGAACCCATCACGTGTTGGCACGTGACCCCCTGATTAAGCATTTGACCAGAATTTAATTCTGTTGTTTTAAAGAACTCGAAAATTATCACGTGTCAGCACGTGACCATTGGTCACGTGTTGGCACGTGATGCCTCATTGGGGATTTTCCTTGTTATTTTATTATACCTTTAATTCTTTTCAGTGGGTTTAAAGGCCCATCACGTGTTAGCACGTGACCCCACTGATTAATTATTTCCAATTATTTATTTTATTCAGTGCCTACAGGCTTTGCCTGTAAATGGTCACGTGTCTGTATGTGATGCCCGGTCACGTGTGGGCACGTGATGCCTCATAACTTTTGATCCCGGATGAATTATGAGGCCCATAATATATAAAATTGAATGATTTTTTGAGACACTTTCGATACAATCAGAATTTAGCTGTTGCACATTCGGGAGTTTGTCAAAATACAGCCCGGAAAATACTGGTTCGCATTTTCTTCCTTAGATTACACGTGCATAGCATATTTGCTCATAACTTTTGATCCAGGATGAATTATGAGGCCCATAATATATCAAATCGAAGAATTTTTCGAGACGCTTTCGATAGAAACAGAATTTAGGTATTTCACATTTGGCAGTTTATCAAAATACAGCCCGGAAAATACTGATTCACATTTTGTTAAACGTATCGATGCTATTTGATACCTTGGGCTCTTTTGCGCAAAAAAATTTTTTGGCGGGAAAAAATGTCCCCCACTATTTTTCCCACATAAGTATATACGTGGGTGAAGTAGTGCAGAGTAATTCATAGCATATGACGAGTTTCGGGTTGGTATATAATTTTCAGAATCTTGATCTGGGAAGATAACGAGCGGACACACGCGTCGTCATTTATCATTGACTCAAATCTCGACTCTTAATTAAGGGATATAGTTCCAAACCCTCAGCTCCATGAGCCGCACCCTTCTATTTTTTTATATTTTACTCCGGCGTGAAGTAGTTTATATGCTCATGAGTAACTTCTCCATTTCAGTGGCATGTAGTTTTGGCAAGTGTGGCCCATAGATGGTAGATAACAGTTCATCTTGAACACATTATAAGATAGCGATGGCTTAGGAAACAGGGTTAGGATCTGTTGCCTAAGACTTTCCAACTTTATGAGCCGTGAGGGTCTCATAAAACCTTTTCTCCCTACGAGTCGAGAGGATCTCGTAGGTGTATTTTCTCCTTAGGAATCGTGAGGATTCCTAAGTGTGCTTTCTCTTAAGAGTCGTAAGGATCTCACAAGAGAATTTTCCCGCTTATAAGTCGAGAGGAATCGTAAGTGGTTGTTTCCCTCCTCATCGATTTTTGACTTCGGAGAGTGTGGCCTGTGGATAGTCCATGTTGACCTCCTTGCAGGGCAATGATGGCTTGGGGGACAGGGTTATGATCTGCCACCCAAGACTTTTTAACTTTATGAGCCGTGAGGGTCTCACAAAGACTTTTCTCCCTACAAGTCGAGAGGATCTCGTAGGTGTATTTTCTCCTTAAGAATCGTGAGGATTCCTAAGTGTGTTTTCCCTTGAGAGTCGTAAGGATCTCACAAAAGAGTTTTCTCCCTTACGAGTCGAGAGGACACGCAAGTGATTGATGAGTTGACTTGCTCCCGAATCAAAGAATTGCTTTGACGGGGAAGGCGAGGGTTGACTTTATCCGCATTTCACGGAGTCAGGGGTTGACTTTATCCGCATTTCACGGGGTCAGGGGGTTGACTTTATCCGCATTTCACAGAGTCAGGGGTTGCTCCGGATGTTTCCACGGGATCAGGATTGACATTATCCATGTTCCACGAGACCAGGATTGGTTGACTCTCGGTTGTCTGTGCATCGCCGAGTTATGGAACTGGGAACTTTGCCGCGGCTCCGATTTGCTGATGTTACGTCTGTTATAATGAGACAAATGTTAAGATGATCTCCAGACTGTCTTTGAACCGTCGAGATTTGGAACAGGGACTTTGCCATGGCTCCAAGGTTGATTGTCGCGTCTGAACCCTCCGGGAATGAGGAGGAACGCTGTTGGTGATCTCTAGGCTGTAGATGTGGCCGTCGAGACTTGGAATAAGGGACTCTACCATGGCTCCTTTTTGCTGACGTCGTATATTCCTGCAGAGACACTGATTTCTCTGCAGGTCGACATGAATCAAGATGCTCTTGTCAAGGACGCTGATTTTCCTGAATCGAGGTTTTTGCCAAGGACACTGATTTCCCTGGGGTTGAGACGAATCGGGGTATTCCTGCAAAGACACTGATTTCTTTGCGGGTCGATTCGAATCAAGATGCTCTCGTCAAGGATGCTGATTTCCTTGAATCGAGGAGGTTACCAAGGACATTAATTTCCCTGGGGTTGAGACGAATCGAGGTATTCCTGCAAAGATGCTGATTTCTTTGCGGGTCGACGCGAATCGAGATGCACTCGTCAAGGACGCTGATTTCCCTGAATCGAAGAGCTTGCCAAGGACACTGATTTCCCTGGGGTTGAGACGAATCGAGGTATTCCTGCAAAGACGCTGATTTCTTTGCGGGTCGACGCGAATCAAGATGCTCTCGTCAAGGACGCCGATTTCCCTGAATTGAGGAGGTTGCCAAGGACACTGATTTCCCTGGGGTTGAGACGAATCGAGGTATTCCTGCAAAGATGCTGATTTCTTTGCGGGTCGACGCGAATCGAGATGCACTCATTAAGGAGGCTGATTTTTCTGAATCTAGGAGGTTGCCAAGGACACTGATTTCCCTGGGGTTGAGACGAATCGAGGTATTTCTGCAAAGACGTTGATTTCTCTGCGGGTCGACGCGAATCGAGATGCTCCCATCAAGGACGCTGATTTCCCTGAATCGAGGAGGTTGCCAAGGATACTGATTTCCCTGGGGATGAGACGAATCGAGGTATTCCTACAAAGACGCTGCGGGTCGATGCAAATCAAGATGCTCTCATCAAGGACGCTGATTTTCCTGAATCGAGGAGGTTGCTAAGGACACTGATTTCCCTGGGGTTGAGACGAATCGAGGTATTCCTGCAAAGACGCTGATTTCTTTGCGGGTCGACGCGAATCGAGATGCTCTCGTCAAGGACGTTGATTTTCCTGAATCGAGGAGGTTGCCAAGGACACTGATTTTCCTGGGGTTGAGACGAATCGAGGTATTCCTGCAAAGGCGCTGATTTCTCTGCGGGTCGACGCGAATCGAGATGCTCTCGTCAAGGACGCTGATTTCCCTGAATCGAGGTTTTTGCCAAGGACACTGATTTCTCTGGGGTTGAGACGAATCGAGGTATTCCTGCAAAGACGTTGATTTCTCGGCGGGTCGACGCGAATCGATATGCTCTCGTCAAGGACGCTGATTTCCCTGAATCGAGGTTTTTGCCAAGGACACTGATTTCCTCGGAGTTGAAACGAATTGAGGTATTCCTGCAAAGACACTGATTTCTCTGCGGGTCGATTCGAATCGAGATGCTCTCGCCAAGGACGCTGATTTTCCTGAATCAAGGTTTTTTGCCAAGGACACTGATTTCCTCAGAGTTGAAATGAATCGAGGTATTCCTGCAAAGACACTGATTTCTTTGCGGGTCGACGCGAATCGAGATGCTCTCGTCAAGGACGCTGATTTCCCTGAATTGAGGTATTTACCAAGGATGCTGATTTCCTCGAAGTTGAAACGAATCGAGGTATTCCTGCAAAGACACTGATTTCTCTGTGGGTCGATGTGAATCGAGGTGCTCTCGTCAAGGACGCTGATTTCCCTGAATCAAGGTTTTGCCAAGGACACTGATTTCCCTGGAGTCAAAACGAATCGAGGTTCTCTCGTCAAGGACGCTGATTTCCCTGAATCGAGGTTTTTTGCCAAGGACACTGATTTTCTCGTAGTTGGTTGACTTGTTTCCGAGACGGAGCGTTGATCCGGCAAGGAGGTCATTGATTGACTCTAGGTTGTCTGTGGACCGTAGAGTCTTAGAACTGGGGACTTTTCCATGGCTCCGATTGATGGTGTAGCATCTGTGTCCTGTTGGAATGAGGAGGCACACCGTTGTTGGTCTTTGGACCGTAGATGTGGCCATTGAGATAACTAGGGACTTTGCCATGGCTCCGCTTCGTTGCGACTCTGAGGTCGGTTGTTGACGTCACGTCTGCATCTGGTTGGAGTGAAGAGAAACACCGTTGGTGATCTCTAGGCTGTCTGTGAACCGTCGAGATTTGGAACTAGGGGACTTTGCCATGGTTCCGTTGTTTTGACCCCGGGGTCGTTTGTTGACGTCGTATCTGCATCATGCTGGAGTAAGGAGAAACGCCGTTGGTGATCTCTAGGCTGTCTGTGAACCGTCGAGATTTGGAACTAGGGGACTTTGCCATAGTTCCGGGGTAGTCTCTAGGCTGTCTGTGAACCGTCGAGACTTGGCTCTCCTTTTGACAGAGCCTGGTGGGAAATATGGTTCCCCTTTTTTTGTTTGTGCCTCTGGATTGTATACAGGGATCGATGTGATCTCATCTGTAGGGCAAAAGTTTCATCCTTTCAGAATTTTTTTTATTCTTTCCGCGATACTCTATCATTTCAGCTTTTTATATCGCGAAAGTAGCGATTGCCCAATCATTTCGGCTATTTTTCGCGGTGCCCAATCATTTCGGCTATTTTTGTTTTTTTTTACTCGCTGCTTTTTATTGCAAGTTGCCCAATCATTTCGGCTATTTTGTATGCATATATTTTACTTGCTGATTTTGTTGCAAGTTGCTCCATCATTTCGGCTATTTCATATGCATTTTACCTCGCTGATTTTTTTTATCACGAGTGTGGAACTTGGAATCTGGTGCCAATCTCAGCATCAGCATCCCTACAACTGGAATATTGCCAGGAGCGAATCATCATTTGCCATGAAAGGACTTGAAATTTGATACCGATTTAGGTATCAGCATCGCTACAACTGGGATATTGCCAGGAGCGAATCATCATTTGCCTCTGTCGATGTCGAACAAAGGTGGCTTAGCAAACAGGGTTAGGATCCCGTCGACTAAGGCTTTTGACTTCATGAGCCATAAGGGTCTCATAAAGGTGTTTCTCCCTACGAGTCGTGAGGATCTCGTAGGTGCGTTTTCTCCTTAGGAATCGTGAGGATTCCTAAGTGTGTGTTCTCTTATAAGTCGTAAGGATCTTACAAGAGTGTTTTCTCCTTACAAGTCGAGAGGACCTATAAGTGTTTGTTCATCGTGTGAGCATATCCCAAGTCGCTGGTGGGACTCTGTTAGGGAAATATTCATTCATGCCCGTGGATTGTATACAAGGGTCAATATTGAAATGCTTGTAGGGCAAAATCGGGAGGGGGGTATGACTGCTTAAGAACAGGTTCAAATCCCTGTAGCTTAAGGCTTTTGAATCTTATGAGCCGTGAGGGTCTCATAAGAGGGTTCTCCTTACGAGTCGTGAGGATCTCGCAAGTGTAATTTCTTCTTAGGAATCGTGGGGATCCCTAAGTGTGTTTCTCCTTTGTGAGTCGTAAGGATCTCACGCAGGCGGTTTCTCCTTTGTGAGTCGTAAGGATCTCACGCAGGTGGTTTCTCCTTACAGGGTCGAGAGGACCTTGCAAGTGGTTTTTGACGAGATTGCGCCCTTTTGGGTTTTCACAAAACTCGCCAGTAGTCCCGCTGTTTTTACTCACGGAGCCCTTTCGGGTTTTCATCCGTGCCCATTTCGCTTATGGACGTACCTTTTTTTTACCACGTCAGCCTGGGGATGCCGCGGGTTTGTAGTAGTTTAACGACGTTTCGGTCATAGGTCCGAGATTTTTCGGGCAACGTACGATTACGCAGCTAGATTTTCTCGCAAATCTTCGAATCTTTTATGTCGGAGGTAGATTCCTTGAAGAGAGGGCTGAGAGCGATTTCTTCGTCAGAGTCGCTTCCAAAGGTGATGACTTGCGATCCCTTGGTGTCGACTATGTGACAGTTGCCAGCGGCTCTTTTGCGCTCATCTGTCGTGCCTTTCTGTTCCCGATGAGCCTTGTGCTTCACTCGTTGAACGTGTTGTCGGTAGGCAACATATCCTTGCCACCAGTTTTTAAAGGCTATGCACTCCTCGATAGGGTGTGCAATCCCCTGATGGTATAAGCAGAAATTAGGATGTATGTCCGCTTTATCAAGATGTATACCGCCAGGAGAATTTCCTCCGAAAGAGGGCAACTTCATTCCTATTGACAGGACCCTAGCGAATCGTTTCCTTATTTTAAGCATGCTTTTGCTGGCGATAAGGATGCTTCGATCATGTTGGGGTGCCTCGACTTTTTCATCCAGTCGTTGGTATTTGGCTTTTTCGAATATAGCCAGTTCGCGCTCTCGATCGACTTTTCTTTTCTGACGGGCTTCGTTCAGTAGCAAGTCGATCATCTCGTCAGACGGTTCCAAGGGTTTTGGCTTCGATGCTGCCCCTAGCTCTTTTATGTTGTCTTCTATCGCCGAGTGAGCTTCTTCATTAGTTAACGCCGAATGAGAGATCATGTGGCAACTTGCCACATAGTCCTCAGATTCTTCTGACGAGTCATCTCCGTCGTTATTGTCGTTATCTCCGCTCTCAAGGATATTGTTGAGAATTTCTTGGAGTGTGACCGGGGTTCGCGTCTTCTGGTTATATTCCTCCAGCGCGTCAATATGCTTTTGCATATCCGTGCGCTTGTCATCAAACTGTGCGGGCTTTTTGACCTTCTTCTTTTTCTTCGAAGACTTTGACGGCTGGGTCCGAATGTTTTGTCCACCATCACTATTAACTCCCAATGTTGGGCGCGGTTTCAGCATCCCCTCGATGATCTCCAGCTCTAGCAGGCTTTTCCACCTGATCGCCGGCCATGTTTGATGATCTTTCAGCATTCTTTTAGCTTTTGCCGAAAGAACGACTTCCTATGGAGCTTCCTTTAAAAAAGAGCATGATGCCCCCAGCGTGTCCACCCTTTTAGGAGTGTGCTGTTGTGGCGGATTCACCTTCCAGTTTTCAGATAGCACGAACTTGCCTTGTTGGTATTGGTCTTCAACCCAGTTTTTAAAGACGTAGCAGTCTTCGATCGGATGGCCTAATACTCGGTGGTAGGGGCAATAATTAGGATCGTTGACGTCGTTTGGTCGCGGTGGGTGTCTCGACTCCGGTAGAGTGATGAGCCCATTGCGTACTGCCAGTTCAAACAGTTTCCTTATTTTATCATGGGGAAACGAGTGAGGACGTCTCAACTTCTCATCGAGGGATTGCCACTTGTTGCTTTGGCGAACAACCGGTCTCGGGCCACTCGGCTATTGTTGAGCGTTGGCGACGAAGGTTTCTTTCCCTTTGCCTTTTTCATTCCAAGGCTCCGTCTTTGAAGAGGAAGGCCTATGACCCATCTGGTCCATTTGGGTCAGCTTGTCAATCAAGGCCTGGAAGGTGGTCGGCTTGAAGAACATCATGAATTGGGATATGGTCGCTTGAGGGTCAAGAGTACCCACAAACATGCTCACTGCAGGCGCTTCTTCGATGCGTTATTCGCACTTCGACCATAGATTCCGCCACCGTATCGCGTACTGGACCCATGTTTCACCTGGCTTCACCCTGGCGTTGATCAGTGCCGTGATTGGGGTACGTTCGCTAGTGCTCGCGAAACGTTGGGTAAATTGCAGCTCCATCTCTGTAAATGTTTTGACAGAGTCATTCGGGAGTTCCGAATACCATTCGAACGCCGTCTCCGATAAGCTGCCAACAAACTGGCGGAGCAGAAGTTTATCATCACCTCCAGTGTTGCCGCACAAGGCTCTGAATTGAGCGACGTGCTGATGCGGATTTCCCGTCCCCTTATATACGTGGAATTTGGGGATCGTGTATCCTGGCGGGTACTTTATTTGGTCGTACCAACCCGGATAGGGTCATCCAGTTTTAACAATCTGCCCAGCCGCTTCATTCGCATGATGAACTCATATCTGCCGAGCGATGTAATCATCTAGGGCGGCTTTTGAGATGGTCTCCTCCTTGGCTGCTGACAGAGCCGGTAGAGGATTTGATGTCTCTCCTCTATCATCTTCAATTATTATTGGAGGATTTTCGGCTGGAGAGTCTGGCTGGATCATCATGCCCACCATATCTTGGAATAGAAGGGCCATTTGTTTTATATTGGCCGCTTGTTCTGCGGCCTCTTTATCCTTCTTCTCAAGTATTCTCCGAAGGAATTCAGTATCGGTTTCCTGCTGACGGCGCTGTTCCAAGAATGTCTCCGGGCTTTCTTTTGGTCCCGTTAGTGCGGCCACAGCTGTTAGCATTTCTTAGAGCTTTTTTTGTTGTTGCTCCTGAGCCCTAATCACTGATCGCGTAAGCGGTCGATGACCTGTAGAGATACGGCTATCCTCTTTTCCGGATGCCATATAGATGGTGTACACCACCATGCCCCCAGACTTGGAGCGTTTAGATTCAATGTTCTTGCGATTTTCCGCAGACACCGGAATTTTCTCCAGCTTTCTCCTCTTGTGAGCGGTCGAAGTTGAGGGGGCCATTGCAGTGGGCACCCAAACAGTTGTCGCTTTCTGTGGTTTGACAGGGTAATCCTCTTCTTGCCAAACCTTCATCTTTTTCTGTCGGCGGAGATAATCTTGATCTATCATGGAGTCCTGGACCTGTCGCCAAACTTTGTAAATTTTAGAGGACAACTGCTGAAGGGGCTGTTCCAGCTTCACCTTTGTGATCTTTTCAATGGGCAGAGGAGACTTTTTTAGCACGGCAGTTGGCGAATTCCTGCGCACCCTGTTAAGTAGTTCAAAGTTGTTCCTAGTTGGAATAGCAACATCAACTTCCACCATTGGAGTTGGCGGGGTTAATCCAGAAGGGGAATTGCCCCCAGCTTTCCTCACTCGGCGCCAGTGGCGACGTCGAGCATGTCGTGCGGCCGGGATCACCTCCGCTGTTGGATCAGCTTTTCCATGCCCCTATTTTGAGGAGAGACTGTTATTAGCACTAGCCTGTCGAAGACCGACGTCCGTTGAGAAGGGATAGTCAGTCTTGCGAAGGCCGACTTTCGAACAGGGGAAACGGCCTTCCTGACTTCACCTGGAGTGGGAGTTGAAACGA
Organism: Agapanthus africanus; assembly: GCA_030015575.1. Lineage (NCBI taxonomy): Eukaryota > Viridiplantae > Streptophyta > Magnoliopsida > Asparagales > Amaryllidaceae > Agapanthus > Agapanthus africanus. The sequence goes on from JASDDO010000001.1 coordinate 25,571,607, forward strand.
TCAGTCTTGCAAAGACTGACTCCTTAGCAGGGGAAGCCGCTTTGACGACTTCAGGGGCAGGAAGGCTATTCGCTTCGGGATAACCTCTTCAAGAATTGTAGACTTCTTCATGGGCCTATCTGAGCTTCGGTCCCGTCTGTTGAAAACTGAGGCGGTGGACTTGGACGACCCGTTGAGAGGGGCCGCAGTAGTTGCAAGCCGATCAAAGACCGACTTCTTCGGAGCTTCTTGCGATGGTAAAGGAGCGCTGAAGCTTGTTGGCGGGATCATGGTCCCGAAGAATAGCCCAGTGGTGGCTTGGGTCACTTGTTCCACCGGCATTGTGAAAAAGGAGGCCGCTTGGGGCCCGTAAGTCACTCCTCCGGACAGGACGGAGTGAGAGTTGCAGTTGTAGTTAGTGCAATTTGAAGCCATTGATCTTCTGTTTTCTGCACGGAGAAAGGCACCAAATCTTTGTACCTCGAATCTAGGGCAACCATGTCAAACCGCGACTTGTTCGCGAAACACGACACACGAAGTGTGGAGTGGAAAGAGGAAGAGGTCCAACCGGGCGTGCCAGAATCTGTTCTCCGCCGAAAACCGGAAAAACAAACGTCTTGCCTGAATTTGGGGGCCGATGCTAATTGGTGCTATCCGTCCACCTCACCGAAGATGCCAAGTTGATTCATGACATCATGTATCGAAGGTTTAAACGGATGCGGCCGATGTAGCAGACTTCATCAGATTTCCCCTCATTGAGGGGTTTTTGATTGTGGGGATGCTCTTCCCTGCAGGCGCAAGCCCCTGCAGTTAATTACGCTACCGCATCGCGGTAACCACTTTCTCCTTCTCCAAGTGGTCACTTCATGTCGTGTGTGTTTGTTTTGATTTTGGTTGCCCGTGGATTGTATACGGAGACTAATTTATGTCGTCGCCCGAAGGGCGTGGATTAGTCCAAATCCGTATCTTCTTAGATTTGGGTTTGGGGTTGGGTTTAAGGATACGTTAGTCTCATTTGAGACTAAGATCAACTTAAACATTTGTTAAGGATACGTTAGTCTAATTTTAGACTAAGCTCAACTTAACAGTTTGTTAAGGACACGTTAGTCTAATTTTAGACTAAGGTCAACTTAACCATTTGTTAAGGAAACGTTAGTCTAATTTTAGACTAAAATCTACTTAGCAGGATCATTTAGATCCAACAAAAGAGCATTTGGGCTCTATTGCTTTAGTTTAGGGACTTTGCGGTCAATTACCAGTTTAAGGACATGGTGGTCCAAGGTTAAGGACATCATAGTCCGTGGGTTTAAAGGAACCCCACAGTCCAAGGTTAAGGACATCATAGTCCATGGGCTTAAGGACCCCACAGTCCAGTTTAAAAACGTCATAGTCTATAAAGTTTAAGGGTATCATAGTCCATGAGTTTAAGGACCCCACAGTCCATGGAATGATTGGTTATCGGGACCCGTCACCTCTTTGAAAACGTTGAAGGATTACAATGACAAATCTCAAAGGAGTGAAGAGATGTACCCTTGAACTAAAGTTGATTGGGGAATCTATTGTCCAATTTAGGACTAAGATCAATTAATTAGATTATGAGCACATTGGCTCAGTTAGATCTGAATTGAGGACTTATGGACAACTTGGGCTAAGTCCAATTGAGTTTGAAATGTTGGCCCTTTGTTGGGCTGTTGAACATTTGTCTGGGTTCATCCCCTCATTATTTAGCAATGCTGAACAAAGGTTTGGGGGCTCTGACAACATTTTGTCTTTAGTTGAGCGCTAACCATTCATTGTAGCTCTGGATTTTAAGGTTCATTTGAAGAGGAGATTTGCCTCTGGAAAACTTAGTCAATTTCGGCTAAGCTTGGCTTTAGAATAGTGTTAAACACTAGAGGATATTTGGCGATCACATGCTCCCACGTGATGTGCTGAAAATAGTGTTAAACACTAAAATTGAATTGGTCACGTGGGGTTATGTGAGGCGTCTGAAGATGGGGGCCAGACTTCCTTTATTTTGTTCTCAGAGTATTCAAATAAGTGTTAAACACTTTTGGTCTTCAGACCATCACGTGTGGGCACGTGATGGGTTCCCATGCATTGATTATTAAAGTGTTCATTAGGGGTCACGTGGGGACACGTGAGGGCGTCCAAAATTGATTCTGCTCTTAGATTTGTTCCTTTTTGTTTTGAGACTCACGTATGAGCACGTAAGGCATTGCCTTCATGCTTTTTCTTTCTCATTTTGAGAGGTCTGTTTAAGAGTCACGTGGGGGCACGTGACCTAGTCTTGTTCGTTCTTTTTCATTCATTGGGATGAAGGGTCACGTGTCACCATGTGATCACGTCGGATACTTTGATCTTTATGTGCATGGAGAGCTTTAAGTCTCTCGTTTTTAAGAATTAAATTCTTTTATAGGGTTAAACCCTAGTTCTGTTTAGAGGAATTAAATTTCTATGTATTTGGAAGAATTAAATTCTTATGTAGGGTTAAACCCTAGTTTCATTTGGAGGAATTAAATTCTTATGAATTTGGAAGAATTAAATTCTTATGTAGGATTAAACTCTAGTTTCATCTGAAGGAATTAAATTCCTATGAATTTGGAGGAATTAAATTCCCTAAACTCAATCCCCCCTCTACGTTTTGGATCTGCATGGAAGAATCTCCCTGATGAGAATTAAATTCTCAATTTATGGGGAGATTTGCTTCCGCAGATCATCAACCAATGGAAGAACTAAGTTCTTTTCAGAAGAGTTAAACTCTTAATTGGAGAATTAAATTCTCTTTTTATTTTATGGAGCTTAGATTTCTTTCCCTTTCTCACCTAAGGTTTTTTTTCTGAAGAGTTCTTTTTCTCTCCTGAGAATTAAATTCTCCTCTCTTTTTTCTCTCTGTTGTTGTATATTTCCTAAAAAAAGTAGATCCTCCTCTCTTCTCTTCTTGGCTCCTATTTATAAGAGAAAGAAAAGAATTAATTTGTTTAGTCAATCTTTCATTGAAAGATTTTGGTTGTTTTTTGTAACCAACATGATCTTTTAGATCACTCAGTGAATTTTATTCACCATTGGATTTTTAATCCAAAAGATCTTTTATCTGTTATTCCTGGAAAATTTCAGGAAAATCTTTCCTTGTATAAATTCTTTCCATAAATTGGTGATTTTTAATCACTATTGGATTTTTAATCCAACGGTGCTCCATTTTACAGAGCACCATTTTTTTTGTTTGGAAAGATTTAGAGAAATATTTTTCCAGTTAGGGTTTTTGATTCCCTCTTAATTAGAATTTAATTCTATTAATTCATAGATCTTTAGGAACCCATTACATGTTGGAATGTGACCCCCTGATTAAGCATTTGACCAGAATTTAATTCTGTTGTTTTAAAGAACTCGGGAATTATCACGTGTCAGCAAGTGACCCTTGGTCACGTGTTGGCACGTGATACCCCATTGAGGTTTTTCCTTGTTATTTTATTATACCTTTAATTCTTTTCAGTGGATTTAAAGGCCCATCACGTGTTAGCACGTGACCCCACTGATTAATTATTTTCAATTATTTATTTTATTCAGTGCCTACAGGCTTTGCGTGTAAATGGTCACGTGTCTGCATGTGATGCCCGGTCACGTGTAGGCACGTGAAGCCTCATAACTTTTGATCCCGGATGAATAATGAGGCTCATAATATATCAAATCGAAGGATTTTTCGAGACACTTTCGATACCATCAGAATTTAGCTGTTTCACATTCGAGAGTTTGTCAAAATACGGCCCGGAAAATACTGGTTCGCATTTTCTTCCTTAGATTACACGTGCATAGCATATTTCCTCATAACTTTTGATCCAGGATGAATTATGAGGCCCATAATATATCAAATCGAAGGATTTTTCGAGACGCTTTCGATAGAATCAGAATTTAGCTATTTTACATTCGGAAGTTTGTCAAAATACAGCCCGGAAATCACTAGTTCATATTTTCTTAAACGTATCGCTGCCATTTGATACCTTCGGCTCTTTTGCGCAGAAATTTTTTTTGGCGGGAACAAAGGGTTTGTGTGGGTGGGTTCTAATCAATTAAGAAATGACGGGTTGAACTTAACTGGCGGCCTATGGTTTGTTGACCTCCGTCAAGGTCATAGGTTGTTAGGGGTAAAAACAGATATTGGGAATTTCAAGTGTTGAAATTTGCAATGAGATTGCAAATATTCTATATAATAATTGGATCCCGATACCCACTGCGAGTAAGTGTTACTCCTGAAAGACTTTTCCACTTTACAATTAGTTTATCTAGTAGGTGTCTAAGAAATGTGTTAATGAGGTCACGCCCTGCTTCCCAAAATACGGAATACGGAGAGCAACGAAGGCCAACCGTGCTACCTACAGTAAGGAAAGATCCTTCCATAGTCACATAAGGTTGTCTAGCTTAACCGGTCAAAAATAAAATCCAAAACCAAAAGGGATAATACTGATAATCATGCTGCAATGAAAGCACAAGAAATACTAAAAATGGGTCCACTAGATAATTGATGCAAAAAAATACCCAATACAATAAGTTCGAAAAGAAGACAAAATCTGGAAAGATACAAAAGTACTAATGTCCCACAAGGGCGCACATGCTAAATACTAATAGAAAGGAAATAAACCTACGGGTTACTGATCTTCGGCAAAGTCCCGGTAGCTGTTGTGGTCCTGCTCGGCCTGAAAATCTGTCTCTAAACCTGAGATGGAAAATCTCAGGGATGTCAGAACATCCCAGCAAGTACTCAACGTATAAGGTGTATGTATGGTATGATAACATGAATATATGAATGTAGTGAAGCCCGTGTGCGCAGGTAGAAATAGATGAAAATATATATGTGCATTAAAACTATGAAACATGCATGTAAACGGGTCATGTCACATCTTACTGGTCACCAAAAGGTAAACTATCCTATCGTGAGTTCGAGTGTGCGCGTCAACCTCTGCAGGAGTATTCCTAACCCAAGAGTAGTGCCCCAGGGGCTAGGAAACACGGGCCCAACGGTGGAATGAACAAGCGACCGATATAGCCCAGAACGAGCTGTAATCATGCGACCGATATAGCCCGGTACGAGCTGTAATAACATGCGACCGATATAGCCCGATACCAGCTGTAATAACATGCGACCGACATAGCCCGGTACTAGCTGCCGGCATGGAACTCCTGAGATCCTGTTGTACGAACGCACACTCAAACTACCCCCAACACCCGCGTATTTATAGCTACTATGGTAATAACTAGAGCACTAATTAAGAATGCTGAAAAGACTGGAACTTGTGATATGAGAATTGTATAGAAATGAAACTGGTAAATAGTAGTGTATCATGTCATGTAGTTCGGCATCCTAATCAGAGATCTTGTTCATAAATATTAGAGTATTGAATAGTCATGACTTGTCAAATGTAATTGTTGTCTAGTAATAGTAACTGTATGAAGGCGATGTACAAGCTAGTATGAGTCACAATTGTTATCTTTACCGTTAACCTTAATATGGATATACTAATCACAATCTGGCTAGAAATATATAAATGTGAGATAGCTTAACAACTTTCGAACTTTATTTGTTGTTAAAATAAATCTCATTTTAAAACTACACTTTCTAATTCTTCTTACTTGCTACATAAAAGTTTGCTTATATATATTTTTGTATGATATAACGAAAAATAGATACTAACACATTTCTTTTTTTTTATTCTAACAGGGCAGAAATATATATATACATATACACACGAAGGAATGCCGATATACATCGACCAAAAGTAAAGCAAGAATACTTGCCTTGAGGGTAAGGATCACGGGAGAACGATGTACGAAGATGCGAGGCACGAGCTCAGCTAAAATTCGATTTGGGATCAGAGTTATACGCTCTTCCTAGATTGATTTTTCCATAAGCCAACGATGTATCGCACTTAACATATGATTGTATATAACCAAACATGCACATTAACAAGCACGTTGTACTATATAACAGCAACATGATATAATCAGGTTCCGGCATACAACTAGATATGTAATAAACAGTACGGATACAAACGGATATCGGAAAACGGTAAAACGGTAACATGAGATGCACAATGAAATAAACATGTAATATTTTTATTCATATGGATATAAATATAGCGACATAGCATGCAGCAAGAGAAATTTGCCTGATCGGATCTCACGATGGGGTACGTACGCTGCGTCCGACGTCGGGTAAACGTCGCGATGCACACACGCGCGTATAATGCAGGACCAAGTTATGCAAGAACGTGACCACGCTGGTTGAGGACGTCTACTGGATCTCCTGGATCGTCGGCGACGGGCACGGCTCCGGCGATCACCGGGAAACACGATATCAAGAAAGAGAAGAGATGAAGAGGAAGAAGAAGAAGAAAGAGAAAGAGGTTGTGTTCTGGGTTTTGGTGCTCTGGGATCAGAGAAGAAGCGAGGGGGTGAGTCGACGATGGGCCATCGACGGCGAGGATGCAGGCTAGGGTTTTCTGGCGATGGGGCAGTGGGCTGTTAGGGTTGCAGGGAAAGAAGATGATGGTGGTGATGGTTGTGGCGTCGGGAGGCGAGAGGGAAGGTCATAGTTATGGGGATGGTGACGACTGGGTCGGCGGCGTGTGGCGACGGCGACAGAGAGGATGGGTTCTCGTCGGGGTCGGGGGTTCTGTGCAGGGAAGAGCTCGGGGATGAGTGCGAGGAGGAGAGAGAAAAGAGGGGAGAGTAGAGAAGTGGAGGTTGAGGTGGTCGAGGAAGGTGAGGGATGGTCGAGGAAGGTGAGGGGTGGTCGATGACGACGACGAAGCGACGGCGACGAGGTCGGGTTAATGGGTTCGGGGTTCATCGTGGGGTTCGGGGAAAGAGAGGGGGAGAAGATGAGTGGAGGAGGTGGAGGTGACGATGACGAGCGCGAAGCAGGGGGCGTGGGTTTCGGGTGATGGGTTCGTCGGGGTTCTTGGGTTCGTCGTGGCGGGGTTTGCAGGCAAGAGAAGAGAGAGGGAGGTGAGGAGGTGAGGTGAACGGATGCGCGGGTAGAGGCGGCGAAGGCGAGCGGGCGAATGCTAGGGTTTCGAGAGGTGCAGAGAGGCAGCGAGAAAGAAAAGAGGCAGGTGAAGAAGAAGAAGAGAGAGAGATGACGTGAGTATGGTATGGGTTTATAAAAAATAATAAAGAATACATACATACACACACACACACACATATATATATATGAGTTTGAGAGAGGGATTGGTGGGATTTGGATATTAGAAAAATATATAAAATATGCAGAGAGAGGCAGATAGAAGAGGAAGTAAGGGTTTGGTAATAAAATATTTGGAAAATATTCATTTGTCACACGTATATATATAAACAGATATATAAGGAATATAATATTAGGAAAATTTGAGTTTTCTGGCTAATACAAAATTACTTCAAAATATGCCCGGGTTGGGTCTAAAATTATGGTTTGAAAATATGGATAATATACGTATCAACCAAAACCAAAAAAGCAATGTCCGGTTAAAGAAAATGCATACCCCCAAGAACGGATACACGTAGTATGCACGTAGCGATCCGAACGAGTCCGTTTCACTAAACGGAACGGGAACAAGATGTACGGATGCCACGACGGGGTTAGGGGTATGATGCAGGCCATGCTAGATATTTTTAAAATATATTATTTGACTATATTTGTATTATTAAAAAAATGCAGATGCCAAATACATGATGCAGGTAAACAGAACATATCTGTGAACGGATCCTCAGCACTAGCAAGGATAAAACGCAATTAAGAACCAAGACGGATTTCAAGCATGCGGGTCGGGTCGGATACTAAGCACAAAAACCAAACACTATCCTCACCCAAAACTAATAAAACGAGAAATAGCCACAAGATTGATAAAATAATCAAATCGAACATGGTGTAACTGAACTAGGGTGTTACAGTTACTCCTGAGAGAGTTTTCCACTTTACAATTAGCTTATCCAGTAGATGTCTAAGAAAGGTGTTAATGGGGTTTTGCCCCTGCGGAAATGAGCTTATTTAATTAGTTCCATGCGAAACCACGGGAAGACTCCCTCGGGGTACCAATACCTGCCTGGCTGACCAATTGGCGAACTTGTAGGGTGTAATTAATCCCGGCTAATCTTTCCTTTTAGGGTTTGAAGGAAGATTTGATAAAAACAGTGGGAGCCATCTTGATTAGATAAGATAATAACCAGTCTAATCTTGCAAGAGCGCATGCTAAAATGTTTTCTTCTCTCTCTCCAGGTAGCGACCAAGACACGCCTTAATTAAGATAATAATATAGATGTATTGACCGAACCCGCTTATTATACTGGACTGGGGAGCGTTGGTTCCGCTCTATCTTATAACAACAGTCATGAGTCTGGACAAGAGATAGAGGAATGCAAGGATTTCCACGCCACCCGGATGAAGAAAGAGCATACTGATGCATCTTCTTCGGGTGTGTTAGTTATTAAGAACCGTTTCTCAGTCTGCTCTACATATTGGGTATTGGATACCGGATCAGTATCCCATATTTGTAATCTATTAAAAGGGTTAAATAGAAGTAGAGAACTGGGAAAAGGAGATATGTCTCTCAGAGTAGGGAATGGAGCGATTGTTGCTGCTGAAGCTGTCGGCGAATATCACCCAGTATTGCCAAATGGTAATATATTGATTTTGAACGAATGCTACTTCGTACCATCGATGATGTGCAATATAATATCCATTTCTTTATTAGATAAAGAGGGATATAAGTTTGCATTAGAGAAAAATATTATGAACATTTTCCTAAATCAAGTATTGATTGGGTTTGGTACGTTGTGGAATAGTATATATGTTCTAAATCAAAATAGAGTTCTAAATATACAGAACACACACAAGAGGAAAAGTTCAGAAATGAACGAAGCCTTCTTGTGACACTGTTGACTTGGTCATATCAATGCGACCGGACTTGCTAAGTTGCATAAAAATGGATATTTGAATCCGTTCAAATTTACATCTTATGAAACTTGTCAGTCATAAAGGAAAGATGACCAAAACTCCATTTATGGGACACGGAGAAAGAGTTACTGAACTCTTGGGACTGATACATAGTGATGTATGTGGTCCTATGTCTACACATGCCAGGAATGGTTTCTCGTACTTCATTACATGCACCGATGATCTCTAAAGATTCGGACATGTGTTCCTATTGAAACACAAATCTGAAGCTTTTGAGAAATTCAAGGAATATAAGAGAGAAGTAGAGAATCAGACAGGTAAAAGTATTAAAATCCTTCAATCTGATCGAGGAGGAGAATACTTAAGCACGGAATTCCGAGATTATTTAAAAGAGAATGGGATTCTCTCTCAGCTTACTCCTCCATATATACCACAGCACAACGGTGTATCGGAGCGGAGAAATCGCACCCTATTAGATATGGTGCGCTCTATGATTAGTGTTGCTGAGTTACCTATTTTCTTTCGGAGTTATGCACTTGAGACAGCTGCATACCTATTGAATAGGGTTCCTACCAAATCTGCGCCTACCACTCCATATGAAATATGGGAGGGGAAGAGACTATGTCTTAACTTCATTAAGATATGGGGTTGTCTGGCTTATGTTAAAAAGCAAAATCCGGACAAGCTTGAGGTAAGGTCTGTTCTATGTAAGTTTGTTGGATATCCCAAACATTTGCGAAGGTATATCTTCTACCATATCGAGGAACAAAAAGTATTTGTTGCTCAACATGCCATATTTTTAGAAAAGGAATTTCTTGTGAAATAATTAGTGGTAATGAGGTAGAGCTAGAAGAAGTTCGAGATACACAAACCACAACTGATGATTTGATAGAACCAGAGAATTCAATAGTCCCCGATAAACCTCAGCCACTCCACAGATCAAGTAGGGTTCCTCATCCACCTGAGAGATACTACGGTTTTCTCATAGACGGTGGGAGCGAGGATTGCATCATGGAATATGATAACCTAACTAGTTTCGAGCAGGCCATCACAAGTGGGGACTCTGTGAAATGGCTGGATGCTATGCGATCTGAGATGGAATCCATATACACTAACAAAGTATGGACTTTGGAAGTTGCTCTTGAAGGGGTAAAACCCATTGGGAGCAAATGGATCTTTAAGAAGAAAATTGGTGTAGATGGAAAGATTGAGACCTTCAAAACTAGACTTGTAGCAAAAGGTTTTCGTCAACGACCACGTGTCGACTATGATGAGACCTTGTCTCCAACGGCTATGCTTAAGTCCATCAGGATCCTACTTGCCATTGCTACATACCATGACTATGAAATCTGGCAGATGGATGTCAAGACCGCTTTTATAAATGGTGATTTAGAAGAGAGCGTATATATGACACAGCCAGAGGTCTTCGTAGACAGTGAGAGCAGCGGAAAGGTGTGCAAGCTGCTTAAATCAATTTACGGATTAAAGCAGGCGTCGCGAAGCTGGAACATCTGTTTTGATGTGGCAGTCAATGAGTTTGACTTCATCAAAAATATAGATGAACCATGTATATATAAAAAGGTAGTAGAGAGTAAGGTTGTCTTCCTCGTATTGTACGTAGATAACATACTCTTGATAGGAAATGATGTTCCCATGCTGCACTCGGTCAAACTGTTCCTATTAAAAAAGTTCTCCATGAAAGATCTAGGTGATGCCTCCTACATCTTGGGTATAAAGATCTATAGAAATAGATTTAAAAGGATGTTAGGATTGTCCCAATCCAGGTACATAGGCACCATACTAAAGAGGTTTAGTATAAAAGATTCTAAGCATGGTAATTTACCCGCTTGTTCAGGAATCACTCTCTCCAAAGAGATGTCTCCCAAGACTAATTTGGAGAGGGCTCGCATGAACGTGATACTCTATACTTCTGTAGTTGGGTCTATTATGTACGTAATGTTGTGCACCAAATCGAATGTAGCTTACACACTTAGTGTGGTAAGTAGGTATCAATCAGACCCAGGGAAGAAGCACTGGATAGCTGTGAAAAACATTCTCCAAGTGGAGACTTTTACCGATTCGAGCTTCCAAAGTGATAAGGACGACAGCAAGTCTGTCTCGGGATTTGTCTTCACCCTCAATGGAGGGGCAGTATGTTGGAAGAGTTCCAAGTAAGATACCGTTGCAGACTCGACGATGGAAGCTGAATACATCGCTGCTAACGATGCTGCCATAGAGGCTGTCTGGATGAAAAAGTTCATTATTGAACTTAGAGTGGTTCCATCCATCGAGGGTCCAATACCTTTGTATTGTGATAACAATGGAGCTGTGGCTTTAGACAAAGAACCCCGGTCCTATCAGCGATCTAGACATATTCTAAGGCGATATCACCTGATCCGAGAGATAGTTGATCACCGCGAGATCGAGGTCAGGAGAGTAGATACGAAGGACAACATGGCGGATCCACTCACGAAGGCCCTCCCCCAGACGCAGTTTGAGAGACTTTTGGGATATTGGGTATGCGATACTACAACAACTGGCCTTAGTGCAAGTGGGAGATTGTTAGGAATATGTATGCCCTAGAGACCATTATTGTATATTATAGTGGATGCTTGGACATATATATAGATGACTTTCTTGCTCAACATGATAATATTCTATCTGGTTGCTCTTTATCTTAACATGTACACTTGTTTTAGTATACCGTCTCTTTGATACATGTTGATAAAGCCTTTAGGATGTAGGCTTGACTACCAGGACTATGATGCAGATCATACTAGTGGGGCTTGTGTAGTCCGCAAGCACATCCTTTAACAGTTCCTAGTCGAGGGAATATCGACAGGGTATCGATGTTCCAAAGTAAACTAGTGTGTACATTTTTTGACCCTGTATGAGGTGATGGTTGATCCCATAACTATTGGTGTTTGACATCAAAGATTGTACACAGGTGCTCATTGGAGAATGGGTACACCGAACAAGACTCGCCGAGAACTCCTAGATGGTACCATACTGTTCAGTTGATAAAACTGCACATTTGTATTACATTTTTCCTACCATTTTCATATTAAAAAAGGACTTTATTATAATATATTATACATATGAGGGTTTATGTGTAAAAACATTATTTTCCATGTGTTAATATATTTTAATTATCATTTGGTAGGAAAATGTATGCAAATATTATTGACCTAATCCTAGTAGAACAAAGTCTACTAAAATCTTATTTGAGTTGTTGTGCAGAATATTTCCAAGTTGTTATGAAGAATTTATCAAACAAATCAATTTGTTGAAGAAAACTTGCTAAATTAAGAAGCAAAACTTGGAGACCAAGTCTGGAAGCAACCGAGAGAAGATTTCTGAATTCTAAAGATGCCTAGGATTGCCAAATGTCAAAATCAGAGAGCCCAAGAAAATTGGTGAAGAGATCCTCACCATTGGCCGCGGAACCGCGGCCAAACCCCCCTGTTGGCCGCGGATCCACGGCAATCTAGAGAGATTGTGTGCTAAAATTTTGTGGAGTAAATCTCTGCTGAATTTTACCAAGTTTACAACTAAAAGATTCTGGCTTTGCACTATAAAAGGGCACCGAGGGCCTCTTGGAAAATCTATCAAGCCGAAGAGATCACGAAGTCCCAGACGCTCACGCATCCAGGCTGATCATCAACTGTTCGTCTACCTCCTTAGGAAAGATCGAGAAGCAACTAGTTTTGTAATCATTTTCTACGGAATAAAGTGTAGATTGTTCAAGTTGATTAATAAAGGTAGTTATTTTATTTAATTCTTTTGCATTTTACATTATGTTTTCCCTCTCTATCTTTTCATCTTCTTCTCCCAACATGCGCGAGTAATTCTCCGCTTGTTAGGGTTCGTAGGATTAGGGTAGGCTAATGGACGATGAAAATAACTAAACCCTTTTTAAGTCCTATAAAGTTTAGGAACTTTATCAAAAGAATCATTAACATCCTAATCGGGCGCACTAGCAATTCTTTGCTAGTTCCGACCGCGATTAGAGATTAGATTAATGATTGTTTTGGTAAAGGCTGGATATGAACGGAGTTCCGTGTCGAGATAAGGGTTAAGAGTGGGATTCCTTTTCCCTCCAGAAACCCTAATCTACACGCATCACCGTCGTTCTAGTTCTAAATCTATTAATGGATAAAAAGGGTAACTTTTAATTAATCGTCCATAACTACTAAATCCTAACGAACCCTACAAGCCCTCTTATTATATTATCTACATCTTTAAAATAATCTAGATCTATATTTTACATTCTTGTTTAACGTAGATCTAGAAACCATTCTATAAAAATTCTTTATCCCTCCTCTCTTTCTCAACACATCTAAAGTAAAAGTAAAAGGTTCCACGTTTCCCAGAGGACGACCCGTACTCATCTCGGTCTGGCTACACGCGACACCGTTCTGATTGCGGTTAACTACTACACACTCTTTCGTATCAATCAAATGGCGCCGTTGCCGGGGAAACGTGCGTAATTTTTATTTTTTGCTATTTGTGTTGAATTCTTAAACGAGTCATATCATTATTAACACAAAACTGCAAATTGCATATTTAACGATTTGTGCGTGAATTTTTGCAAGGAGATCTGGAATAACAGAATTGAGGAAAGCAGAAGACAGAGACATTCATCGAGATCCAGAGGAGCACAGAGGGCCACAAAAAATTTTTCACCAACTGTTCTTTCCAAATCGCGGCGGAACCGCGGCAAAAAGGGGATTTCTGCGGCGGAAACGCGGCGGGTTGGAGGAATTAGGGCTTCAATCTTCTCTGGTATCTTTCTCAACTCCTTCTCTCTCTCCTCAAATCCAATAAAATCTATTTTCTGCAGGATTCTTTGCAAAATTGCGCCGCTCAAAAATCTTTTTGCAAAAGTTTTGTGATTGGTTTTGTTTTGCATATTTAATACGGACTTTAAGGGGAAAAGACCAAATCAAGATTAGGTGGGGATTTCATCACCCTTCCTAAGCCCCACAAATCACAAACCGAGCATATAGATCAACCCTTCATTAATTTAAAAAATATCTAGACCAGACTTTAAGGACTGTAGCGCTCAATAAGGACAGAGGAAAGTCGTGGGTAATCTATATTTTATCCGCATTACTTTTGTAGTGCCTAGGCAAGTGTGACAAAGGCTAGTGGTTTTTAATTAGGCCCACGACGTGGTTCCTTCCCACTTACCTGGCACTTATCTGGCTACAAGGGTAGTACGGAGGCGGTAGAGGATTGATCCTGCGGCTTGTCCTTTGGAAGTTTAGGAGCGGTCTAGAGACTGGACCTAGGTGACCGTAGTTCTAGGGTTGCTTGTGCATCGTAGGGTGATTTGTCTTGAGTCCCACTTTTTCAAAACAAGCCAATTTTAAAATCACACACACGCTGCCACTTGCACTAAACCCGCTTAGTGCATGCTCGGCTGGACACGGGATCCTAGTGCCCGTCTTGTCCGCGTTCCTGCTATCGAAGCCGAAGTCGGTACTCCACATCGACCGTGATGGACGACACTCCATCTAATTATAACACCACGCTGCCACCGCCCGCAGGTGAGCAGAATCCACCGCGCATCTCTCTCCAAGAGAGATGCTATCCTATTCGTGGTCCTCTTCCTACTTGTCTATCTCTTCCACCACCTAACGGGGATAATTTCGAAATTAAACCCCACTACATCAATCTGCTGCCCAAATTTCATGGGGTTGAGTCGGAAGACGCGTACGTTTTCATCACCAAATTCGAAAACGTATGCGCAATGATGGGTACTTCACAATTGACTTTAGATGCTATGCGCATACGTCTTCTCCCATTCACACTGTGCGACTTGGCAGAAAAATGGCTTTACAATACTGCCGCACACTCTATCACTAATTGGGATGAATTTGTCATAGCATTTCTTAAGAAGTTTTACCCAAACCATAAGACTGCACATATTAGGAGCGAGATCAACCAGTTCATCCAGCTTCCTAATGAACCATTTTGGAAGTGCTTTGAACGTTTCAAGGATCTGCTTGTCCAATGCCCCCATCACGGAATACAAAGATGGGATTTATGTCGGATTATATATGAGGGCATTAATCCAGCGACAAAGCAGATGCTTGAAACAATGTGTCAATGCAATTTCATGTCTAAAGATGACGGTGAAGCTTGGAAATATCTGGAAGATCTCGCAGAAAGCACTTTGCAGTGGGAAAGCGTAAGACCACCTTCAACTAAGGGAGGTATTCACCAGCTCGACGTTTCCATCGCAGTAAAAGCCGAAATGGCAGCGATACAAAAGAAACTCGACGCTATTGAAAACAAGTTCTCATCTTTCTCCCTAAATCAGGTCACGCTTCCTAAGACCGTCTGTGGTTGCTGTTCAGATCCTTCACACTTAACGGAAGAATGTCCTATGAATGCATCGTTTCAAGCTAATGCTGCTTTTCAGCAGCGACCTAGAAACGACCCTTATTCTTCCACGTACAATCAAGGATGGAGGAATCATCCTAATTTTGCTTGGAACCAAAACCAACAAAGCAATTATCAAAAACCTCCTCCACAGCAACCACAACCACAGAATCAGCCCCCCTTTCAGTCACAGAATTTCCAAAATCCGGCCAACATTTCTACACCACAAGTGGCCGGTACTGACAACTCACTTGCACAAACTTTGGATATGTTCATGAAACAATCCATGCAAAATTCGGCTGAGATGAGGTTTTCTATTGATACCCTAACGAAAAACTCCGCCTCCCATGGTGAGAGTATTAAATCAATAGAAAATCAAATCGCACAGTTAAACGCCGCAATGAGTGCGAAAGAGAAAGGGAAACTCCCATCTCAACCCATACCTTATCCTGGCCACTCACAAAGTTATAATGTGAGTGCTGTTACCATGTTGAGATCGGGAAAAGTGCTGAATAACCGAGTGGGTGAGCAGTGTGATGATAGTGACACCAATGATACCCCGGCTTCTTCTTCTTCCCCTAATTCGTCTAGTCTCCCACCTTCACCCGAGCCTATTCTCCGTTTTCCCCAAGGCTCGAACCCTTCGCCCATTTCACCAAATCTATCTAAGTCGATTCCCACTCCAGTTTTGGGATCGAATCCGTCCCCACAATCCTCTCCAACGTTGGACCCAAAACTTATTGATCAAGCACCTTATCCAAACAGGTTAAGGGGCAACATACCAAGTCCACAAATGGAGAAGATTGTGGAAATTTTTAAGCAAGTTAACATAAACATTCCTCTCCTAGATGCTATTCAACAAGTTCCGTCATATGCAAAAATCTTAAAGGACTTGTGCACTAGGAAGAGAAAAGTTCAAGTACCTAAAAAAGTTTTCCTTGCGAGTAATGTGAGCACTGCTTTTACACAACAACTTCCCAAGAAACGAAAGGACCCCGGAAGTCCTACAATTTCAATTTCTATTGGGGGTAAAAATATTAATCGTGCTCTACTCGATCTAGGTGCTAGTGTTAACTTGCTTCCGTATTCGGTTTATGAGCAATTAGGAATCGGAGAGTTAAAACCTGCGCATTGCACTCTTCAGATGGCTGATCGATCTATCACCCAACCAAGAGGTGAGCTAGAGGATATGTTAATCAAAGTCGGGGAATTCATATTCCCTGTGGACTTTATCGTTATAGATACACAACCTGTAGCAAACCCACGCAATCAAATCCCGGTGATACTCGGTCGACCCTTTTTGGCCACTTCCAACGCAGTGATCAATTGTAGAAACGGCTCTATGACCCTATCCTTTGGAAAGAAGTCAATTGAGCTTAACATTTACAAGTTGGGAAGTGAACCCTCCGAACCCTATGCTCATGTGTGTTCTGTCGAATTAATGGATGTCGACAGCAGCGAATTTGATCAATCTCATGATACTGACTCTTTTCATATGTTGTTGCTTGATACGGACTCTTCCACCGAGTTGTCCGGGTCAACATCCAACACTGATGAGGAACTTTTTATAGAGTCTGACGATCACCCCATTTTTTCTGATGATATTATTCTTCGGGGTATCGATGAAAGCTTTGAGGAAATTTTCGCTGATGAACTCGCATTTTTAAAAGATACGGGTGTTGAGATAAATCAACTCCAAGATGAAGAAATTGGACCTCCACCCCCTCTTTTGGACAATCATGATAATACGAGTAGTCCATCATTACTATCACTGTGTCGTCTCTCCAAATTGAGACACAATCTTTTTCCATTACACCTCTTGTCACCTCCCCACTTCTTCACGTCAATAGGTGACATGTTCTTCCACCAACCTTGGTGCTTCATTGATAAAATTTTTGAATGGTTGGTGTTGACCTTCGGTCTTTGCAAAGCTTGGCATCGACCAATAACCTTGACCCCCTCGTGTGATTTTAAAAGATTAAAAGTGTTTAACTCAAGTTTGGGGGGTGTGGTATATTTTGGCTCTTGAAAGAAAATGATTTTTACAAAATTATGAGCCTAAAATAAGTTTGGGGGAGGATTTTCACTTTCATATATTCTTGCCCCCATTAATAATTTCCTCCCAAGTCTACAGGTTTTTGAGCTTAACGGATGACATCAGTGAGGACACTGCTGTAAACAGGTTTGGGGGAGGTTTGTGCTTATGTACACATCAATTTGCATCATATTTTGCATAAGCACAACATTTTCAAAAATTTAAAAAAAAAAATTTATAACAAACGAGTAGAAAGTGAAAAATTACATCCAAAAGATAGGAATAGTTTAAGAAAACCAAGAAAATTAGAAGTTTTCTTAAACGAACTAGTAATAAGTAGTTATGAGCTGTTGTCCCAAGGGTTGGTAAGATGAAGGAAGTCACTAATCTGAGGATAAAAATAAATCTGAAAAATAGTTTCTATTCTGAAATCCAAACATTTGAATGTTGATACCCTACTATATGCACTTACACACGTCTTGAAACTCGGGATAGTAGAGGATACCTTGAAATGCTCTTGTCTAAAAGCCAAAGTATGAAAAAAAATGAAGAAAATATAAAAATGGTGAAAAGAAAAAAATGAACACTGGTTTTGTTATCGCCAAGATAGCAATAAAAAAAATATAGCGAGGGTGCCTTTTCACCTAGTGCCCTAAGGCCAACTGGTCTGGGAGTCACTGCTAAGCCTCAGGTGGTGCAAGACGAGGAAAATATTATCACCGAATCAGCAAGCACATGAGTAATCGGTCGGTTAGTAACTCAAGAAGTATTAACGGTCGCATGAAAATGTGTGAGCAAATCTTAATATTCATCAATATTAAAAAGTACTGAGGTAGATGGACAAGAGTATGATAGCTTGAATTGAATTCTCCGAGTGTAGGGATGTTCTTTACACACACGTGGGGCTATATGATCGATGTTTGGATGAAAGGTAGGAATGAAGAATAAAGATGATGTTTTATTGAGGGATGATGTGAGTTCTAACATCTTTTCATGACTATTAAGATAGGGCTCATGGCAACTGAAAAGCTAGCATAGTTGGAAACTCTTCTTTTCAAAGTATTTCTTTTATGGTTCTTGTCTTTATATGTAAATTTCACCATCTTTCTTTTGTTATAGGATTTTGTAGGTGTAATCCGCTGAAAACCCTCAGGAGACAACACTCCTCCTACTAGGGACACCTAGAGGTTTAACGGCTTGTTGCACGTGCTCAGTGCAATCGTGTATGCCTACGAAAGTGTGCTTAGTTTTCTCCTTTCTTTATCTCCTCTTAAATAAACTAGTTTGCTCGGGACGATCAAAGATAAGTTTGGGGGTATTTGTTCAGTTGATAAAACTGCACATTTGTATTACATTTTTCCTACCATTTTCATATTAAAAAAGGACTTTATTATAATATATTATACATATGAGGGTTTATGTGTAAAAACATTATTTTCCATGTGTTAATATATTTTAATTATCATTTGGTAGGAAAATGTATGCAAATATTATTGACCTAATCCTAGTAGAACAAAGTCTACTAAAATCTTATTTGAGTTGTTGTGCAGAATATTTCCAAGTTGTTATGAAGAATTTATCAAACAAATCAATTTGTTGAAGAAAACTTGCTAAATTAAGAAGCAAAACTTGGAGACCAAGTCTGGAAGCAACCGAGAGAAGATTTCTGAATTCTAAAGATGCCTAGGATTGCCAAATGTCAAAATCAGAGAGCCCAAGAAAATTGGTGAAGAGATCCTCACCATTGGCCGCGGAACCGCGGCCAAACCCCCCTGTTGGCCGCGGATCCGCGGCAATCTAGAGAGATTGTGTGCTAAAATTTTGTGGAGTAAATCTCTGCTGAATTTTACCAAGTTTACAACTAAAAGATTCTGGCTTTGCACTATAAAAGGGCACCGAGGGCCTCTTGGAAAATCTATCAAGCCGAAGAGATCACGAAGTCCCAGACGCTCACGCATCCAGGCTGATCATCAACTGTTCGTCTACCTCCTTAAGAAAGATCGAGAAGCAACTAGTTTTGTAATCATTTTCTACGGAATAAAGTGTAGATTGTTCAAGTTGATTAATAAAGGTAGTTATTTTATTAATTCTTTTGCATTTTACATTATATTTTCCCTCTCTGTCTTTTCATCTTCTTCTCCCAACATGCGCGAGTAATTCTCCGCTTGTTAGGGTTCGTAAGATTAGGGTAGGCTAATGGACGATGAAAATAACTAAACCCTTTTTAAGTCCTATAAAGTTTAGGAACTTTATCAAAAGAATCATTAACATCCTAATCGGGCGCACTAGCAATTCTTTGCTAGTTCCAACCGCGATTAGAGATTAGATTAATGATTATTTTGGTAAAGGCTAGATATGAACGGAGTTCCGTGTCGAGATAAGGGTTAAGAGTGGGATTCATTTTCCCTCCAGAAACCCTAATCTACACACATCACCATCGTTCTAGTTCTAAATCTATTAATGGATAAAAAGGGTAACTTTTAATTAATCGTCCATAACTACTAAATCCTAACGAACCCTACAAGCCCTCTTATTATATTATCTACATCTCTAAAATAATCTAGATCTATATTTTACATTCTTGTTTAACGTAGATCTAGAAACCATTCTATAAAAATTCTTTATCCCTCCTCTTTTTCTCAACACATCTAAAGTAAAAGTAAAAGGTTCCACATTTCCCAGAGGACGACCCGTACTCATCTCGGTCTAGCTACACGCGACACCGTTCTAATTGCGGTTAACTACTACACACTCTTTCGTATCAATCACATACCTATCGTCAGATAGCAGTTCTCTGGTGACACTGGTACAGGTTAATCTGTAGACCCGAGATCGTCATAGTGTCTTATGTGGTTCCCACTATGCTTTGATTTCCTCCCTATCACGGCTCGAAGGAGTCATGCAAACAGGTGGATTTTGGGTACAGTCCCGAGTCACATGGAGGCAGTGAGCGATAGGAGGGGTTTCGTCTCTACCGGTATTGGGAGTTGATGTTGCTCTATACTCGATTGGCTATAATAGCAGGTCCTGGCCAGGGCTGATGAGATTTACTGGTAAGTGTTATCAATGGTTTCTCGAAAGATTATAGGCAACACATCGGCACGACTTATCAAGTTATTGGGGTCTGACGATTCCACCCCCAGACTTGATATGCGACCTATCAGACGAAGAGACTGGACTGTACGGTAAGTGTTTCTTATAGGTTCTACCGGAGTTTGGACAAGTTTGTTTGTTGATTTTCTATTCGTTCAATACCTGGGCAGTCATTACGTCCAGCTAGTACCGCTGACGGCTTGTAGGTATCTGATGTGATCATTACCTACTGCTGGCGTATTGACGAGTCTTTAGAGTCCCACATAGAGGTTTCCTAGTTCAAGCGAAACGAAGTAGAGCACGTATGGAGATATGCGCAAGAGCTTAATTAAATACGAGTATATAATACCGTATTCTAATCTAGCGATATTTGATATCAGCCAGGTTATATGTGATATAACCGGATTATTGAATCAAGTATTGATTCAATGATTTGAATTATATATATGTTTATATATTTGATATTAGCCGGATTATATGATATAACCGGATTATTGAATCAAGTGTTGATTTAATAATTTGATATATATATATATATATATTAACTAATATTAAATATTAGCCGGTTATATGTGATATAATCGGATTATTGAATCAAGTGTTGATTTAATAATTTGATATACATATATATATATATATATATATATATATATATTTGATATTAGTCGGGTTATATATGATATAACCGGATTATTGAATTAAGTGTTGATTTAATAATTTGATATATAAATATATATATATAAACTAATATTAAGCTCACTTAAGATTTTCTTCTCTTTATATATATTTATATATATGTAATATATAAATATATGTATTTAAATTGTATCATAGTTGATGATACATAGAACTAGGATATAAGAGAATCACACATGAAAAAGGATGAGAAGATAAAGATTTATATTTATGAATTAATAAAACATAAAGAATGAGTCATGGTGTAGAAGCCTTGAGAAGCCATGACTCACCTTCTTGGTTTTGATTTATACATAGATATTTATCTATCTCTATCTCATCTTATCTAAAGTGTGATGGTTCATTATTCATCCAAGTTCATCTCCTTCTTCAACTCCTCACTAGATTTTTCTTGAGTTGAGAAAAGAAAAGAGAAAGAAGAAATTTTGTGAGCAAAATTCCTACACTATTCTAACCCTTTAGTATAGATTGTTAACTTCACTAATACCTTGATTAGTGAAGTGTGAGATTGAGTGAGAGAGAATTCAAGGTGGATCATCTTCGACGACGAAGAATACAAGCAAGTGTGATCCTTTCATTAAGTGGAGTCAAAGAAGAGTTCTAGGGACTACTACTTGGAGCTTTAGAAGTGAAGGGCTTGACTACAAAGGTTGGAGACTCTCTTCACTTAGATTAGAATCTTGTTTGATAACTATAAAACCCTAATTCTCTAGTTCGATTCTTATTTAGTATACTTAGACCTCTAAGATTTTTTAATATTGTATACTTGATGCTCATATAAACCTAGTAGAGATGTTAAGACATACTTTCAACCAATACCCACCACCCACCACTACATCCATACCGCCCACTACCGTAACCACCATAGCCACCACCTTCCTACGGATTTTATTATCATCCACCCAAACCCTAACCTTAATTAATCCAAATTAATCTAATTAACCCTAATCATCATCCTAACCCAAATTAAACATATTTAATATAATTAGTCCAAAGTACCTCTAACCCTAATCATAATCATCATTCAAACCCTAACCCTGATTAATACAAATTACCCTAATTAACCCAAATTTACCCTAATCATCACCCTAACCCAAATTTCACCCATGAACTCCATCATCATCAACATCACCAAACAACCACCCCCACCAACAATCATCATCATCAATATCATCTACTTCTTCAGCTTCTTTTCAAAATTGATTTTTAGAAATGGAATAAAAAAGTTTTACGTACCTGGAAAAGAATTAAGACACTGGACGGCGACGGCGACGATGACTGCTCATCGGCGATGGAAGCCAGACAGTAAAAAAGACTCGGCGATGGAGCTCGAGGAGATGGAATGGGCGATGGAGCTCGAGGAGATGGAACGGGGAGTTGGAGCTTGCCGGCAATGGAAGCTAGACAGCGGGGATGAAGTTGGCGACTCGGCCACTGGAGGATCGGAGGATCAAAGGAGGGCTCGGCCACTGTTGGATCGGATGAGGAGGAGGGTCACTAGAGGCGCTGGAGGTGGCGATCGGAGGACCGGAGGAGGCGTTGATGATCGGAGGATCAGAAGAGACGTTGATGATGGAAGGGATCGACGACAGGAAGGAGGGTGACGAGGAGGGTGGATGCGGCGATCGGCGACGAGAGGAGAAGCACGGAGGGGGGATTTTTTTGGGGGGAAATGAATTGGGCATGGAAAACATTATCTGGTAATTTTTTCAATACATCAACTTTTCCCGTATGGTGCGCAGGGGTTTCTTTTGTGGCACCGTAGGGGCATTTACAAAGGTTATTTTTTATTAAATTAATATATAAAATTGTCCCTACGGTGGGATCCGTAGGGACATTTGTTGCCCCTACGGTGGAAACCATAGGGCAACCCATCTTTGTACTAGTGAGATTGTCACACCCCGCTTCCCAATAGACGAAAACTGTGACGTGGCATACCTCAACGTATTTACTAAGAAATAAATACGTTAAGCATAATTAAGCAATGTATATAAAATGCACAAGAATGACAAGAGATATAAAATGAACAATAACTTTTATTAACATTCATCTTTACAATACAACTGCTTTACAAAGAAAAGATGTAATGATATAAAGCAATGCCTAAACAGTGGCATACAAACTAAAATAAGTACAAGATGAGTTAAAAGTCCGGCTGGACAGTGAACTGGTCCAAGTCCTCCTGGCTCGGCTCGATCTCCTGAGAGTCTGGTCCTCCTGATGAACATTCCAAACAAAGAAATAGACAGGAATGTCGTCAGCGAACTAGCGCTCGGTAAGTCCCCAAAAAAAGAATGGACTAGAACAAGTAATGTGAAATGGAACTGGTAAATTGTACAAGTATATGCTTGTTATTCTAACGTAGTTGTTTGTAGCTTGGTACAGAAGGTATTTGTGTATACGAGAGGAGTCCATCTTACCTCGTGGACTATGGTAATATGTAGTACAAGGCCCCGTCGAAACCCACGAGACAACAGCACGAGAGTTCATGTAGGTGTCTTTTAAGTGACCGTCTCATGCCGCATTAATACATTCCGTACCAATCTACCACGTTATTCCCGCGTAATGTGTTGTATAGAGTTATATTTACAAGTCTTGATGAAACCATGAATACAAGTTGTTCAAGTAGTCAGGTTCATGATGTAATCGTGTATTCAAGAAGTCATGTCAAGTTATAACCATGGTTCGGTCAGGTCAGGTCAAGTTTTCATGTTTGATATTGAAGTTTGAATTCAGGTATTCAGGTTCATGTTCAGGTATGCATGTTAGACTTTGGATTCATGTTTGAATTGGACGCTGATTTGATTTTGGATTCAGGTTTAAGTTAAACTCAGACCGAGTCAGACACTTGTAATTGATTTAGATCTTGAATTAGGTTCGGGATTCATCGGTATCTGTTGCACATGGACGGGAGGATTTGTGTCTTTTTCCAAGACAATTACCATCGGTAACTCCGTTAAGTTTTTTACCTTAAATAGACAAGCACTCACTTTCTCTGGCTCCCTGGGGCTCAAGAGAATTGATCCCGCTTAAATCTATATTTACTAAAGTCCTTAAATATTGTTTTATATAACTCGAGAGGGTTTTATGAAAAATGTTTTTAATAAAATTAAAAATAAACCTCGAGAAGTTATTTATATTATTTAGGGTTTTCATGAATGTAAATTTTAAGGATTTGAGGCAATTGAGTAATAATTACATAACTTGGAAAGTTCATGATATTTTATTGTAAAACATGTCTTTTGTTGGTATCTTGATGGTATTTTGGTGAAACTTGTAATTCTTTTATTTTTTAAAAATGTAAGTTTATTATATTTTGAAAATATATGAATTTTGTAATTTTTATATAATTATTAAAAATTAATTTTATTTAAGTAGGAAAATGTGTATTTTTTAAAAACCGTATTTAAAACCTTTCGAGACCAAATGCTCCATGAGAAGGTTTGTATCTCGCTCTACTAGCCCAAGAATATGCGATAATCTGCACCATCCAATAGCGGATACCCTAAAAATGGTTGTAGAGGCATAATCACAAAGGTATTTAAAATACAATTTAAAAGAAATCTGATTTTTATAGTAAATGGTATTTTCATGTATCTTGTACTCATAACAAATTTTCCACTAAGATGTATCATGCTATGGAACCATGTGTGTATGTGAGGGATAGGTCATTACCCCGTGAAGTTTTCTAAAGGTAAAGTATTAACAAAATACTAAAAGAGGTGATGTTTGAAGTTTATGGTATTTTAAATGAAAAACTTAAGTTAAAATTATTTTACATAAGAATTTTAATGAAATTTTGATTCTAAATATTAGGGTTTAAGGTTACAATTATAGTGTAAAACATTGGTTGATCAAAGAATGAAGATAAGAAGTTTTCTGGGGTTTAGAAAAAAAGAATATCGGTATTAACTCCACTTACCGATATAAGTTTTGAAATAAATTTTTAAAGAAAAGAAGTGAAGATTAGAAGGGACTTACTAGTTGATTAACTTAAAGAAAGGTAGAAGAGGGAGGGTTGAACTTCGTGGTATCGCAGGATCGCCAGAATTTGCTTCAATTCTCGCCGGAAATTGGTAGCTTGCTAACTCCTCTTTTACTCCACTTGTACTTAAGAAATTTTGAGAATTTTGGCTAGAATTTTCAGAATGATGAAGGGCTAGGGCATGGGGTAGTATTTATAGTGTAGAATTAAGGTTTTGGAATTAAAATATTAAATTAAAATGCATTAAAATGATGATAAATTGTGAATTGAAGGAGCCATGTTTGATTGCAGGGAAATCAAACAGTGCAGAGGAGTTAGGGGTAGACCAAGAGTCGAGTGTGCAAATCCCGGACTTATTAGCCACCGTTGGACCGTCGGTGCCGGCCTAGGGGGTATTTGGCTGGTCGATTTTGGGAGATGGGGCTCTGGATTGATACCACGTGTACTATACAGTGTTTAAACCCTTTTGCACATATTGATTTTTTCTGACTTTTCATTTTTATGTGTATTGCACGTGTAAACTTTTGGTCTTCCAAAAAGTTTTTTAAAAAATCAAAAAAAAATAATGTGTCTAATGGAGATCAAACACAGGAGCTATGTCACAACAATGCAAGGCTTTACCAGTGAGCTACAAGTAGCTTCTTGCTGTTATTTAACAAAATTTACTTATAACTCAATCTCTGGCTGTATAACTCATTTTTGTACATTAAATTGGAAAATCCGTACAGTAAATGCAGAGTCGTTACAGAGATCACCTGGACAAACTCAACCAAATCGTTATGGACTTGCTCAACGTAGATGTGAAGATTGAAGACGAGGACCAAGCTATGATCATACTTTGCTCTTTGAATTCTGAATATAACCAGTTCGTGAAATCGATGGTGTCCAATAGAGATAAAATTTCTTTAGAAGATATTAAAACGAGCCTACACAGCGAGGTGTTGAGGGAGAAGGTATCGGGTGATAAGGATGGTCAAGGTGATGCATTGGTTTCTAAAGGCCGTTTTGAGAAACGGTCACATGGTGGTTCCAATAATAGAGTGAGGTTCAAATCGAGAAATTGCACTAATGACAAATGCAATTATTGCAAGGTTTTCGAAAGGCCATTGAAAGAGGGACTGTCAAAAGTTCAAGGAGGATACTAAGAAGGAATTTTCTACTACCGCGGTTGTCATAGATGATTCAGATGATGGCAACGATTATTCTGTATTATCAGTTGGGCAGTCAACGACGTGCATTATTTATGGATGCTAGATTCGGGGAGCTCATTCCACATGACTCCATATCGAAGTTGGTTTGCGACATTTTGTTTTCTTGATGGAGGTTCATTCTTGATGGGAAATAATGAGCGTGCAAGATTGAGAGAATTGGTTGTGTTCAAATACGCATGTTTAATGGGGTAGTGCAGATTTTGACGGATGTCAGATATGTACCAGATCTGAAGAAGAGTTTGATTTCTGTAGGAGGTTTGGCGGGGATCGGCTACAAGTGCGTAGTCGATGGATATTCCATGAAAATTTCCAAGGGGTCCTTATTGTCATTAAAGAAAAGAAGGTGAGAAACTTATACTTTCTAGAGGGGCAG
Organism: Agapanthus africanus; assembly: GCA_030015575.1. NCBI lineage: Eukaryota > Viridiplantae > Streptophyta > Magnoliopsida > Asparagales > Amaryllidaceae > Agapanthus > Agapanthus africanus. Next base: position 25,598,298 of record JASDDO010000001.1, read on the forward strand.
TCAGATACAGATGATATTGCTGCGGTATCTACTCGTTCAGGTAGTTCGGATTCGACTAGATTGCAACACTTATGGTTGGGCCATATCGGGGAGTCGGGTTTGGAGGTGCTTCGTAAGAGGAAGCTACTTGGAGGTGGAGATTTTGGCAGTGTTGATTTCTGTAAGGAATGTGTCCTAGGAAAGCAGACAAAGATGAAGTTCGGGATAGCAGTACATGATACGAAGGGTATTCTTAATTATATCCACACTAATGTTTGTGGTCCAGCACCGGTTCTTTCGCGAGATGGAGCCAGATACTTTGTTTCCTTCAATGATGACTTTTCAAGAAAAGTATGGATGTATGTTTTCAAGTCTAAGGCCAAGACTTTTGAGAAGTTTAAGACATGGAGGGCTAGGGTGTAGAAGCATACTAGTAGGCATGTAAAGGTTCTTCGGTCCGATAACGATGGAGAGTTTACTTCGCATGCGTTTGTAGAGTTCTACAAGTTAGAAAGGATTGTGTGCTATTACACCACTCCGGAAGACCCTCAATCAAATGGCGTTGAAGAGCGGATGAATCGGACACCACTGGAGAAGGCCAGATGTTTGCGGCTTACAGCTGAGTTTCCTAAGGATTTTTGGGCTAAAGCCTTTTCTATCCCCGTGTACCTCATCAACAGATCACCATCGACGACGATAGATAAGAAAATTTCTGAGGAAGTGTGGACAGTAACGACTCTAAAATCTTAGTACAGAATTTTTCTGTTACTATACAAGAAAAGAGTATTACAGCCTGAGTTTTAGTTATTAGTTACTTTTATTAAATAAAAGCAAGAAGCAACTTGTAGCTCACTGGTAAAGCCCTTGCACTGCTATGACGTAGCCTGTGTGTTCGATCCCCATTAGAGACAATTATTTTTCTGATTTTTCTTTTTAACTTTTTGGAAGCCCAAAAGATTACACGTGCAATGCATAGGGAAATGAAATGTTCAGAAAAATCAAACAGGCACAAAATGGAGTAAACACAAAATAATCCATGTGGCATGAATCTCGAGACCCAACTCCCAAGATCGACCGACGGAAATGCCATTATGGCCGGCGCCGACGGCTCTGATGAGCCCGTTTGCCTCCATGCTTTGCACACACACCCCTTCCTACCCCTAACTCCCATGCACTGTTTGATTTCCCTGCAATCAAACAGAGACCTTTCAATTCACAATTAAACCATATTTTAATCTTTTTAATCCATATTTTTAATTCCCAAACCCTAATTCTCCACTATAAATACCACCCCTATCTTGGATCCATTCTGAAAATTCTAGCCAAAACTCTCTAAAAAGTTCCTAGTGCAAGTGAAGTAAAGTGGTGTTAGCGAGCAAGCAACTTCCGGCGAAGATCGAAGTAAATTCCGGAGCTCCCGCGACACCCCTAGGCCTCCCTCATCTTCCTTAACCCCTTCTTAATGTATTCAAACTGTCATGCCCCGCTTCCCAAAAGAAAGTGAAGAATGGTGTGGCATGATCCGAAACCTAACTGTATTGAAGGTGGTCTATTCAATACAGTTACGTTAAGCGTATGAATATTTAACATGCAGGATGTGTACCAAAATAAAAATAATAAAAGCGAAAGGCATTTATTTCCATTAACCAAACTTTATTACATCCCAAAAGAAAGAGTAAAATAAACTAAGTAGTTTAATTATATCAAAGAGAAACAAAAGCCCTAAACATATGGGCAACAACAAAAATTAAAACTAGCTAATCTTCCGTCGTCAAGTCTGCATAATCTTCATTAGTTGGCTCCACAACTTGATCCTCGTCATAATACTCATTCTCATCTGACGAAAGATAGAGGAAGAAAAGGAAAGTTCTTCAACGAGTTATACTCGGGTAGGATTGCCTCATAAGGAAGTAAAGGTATAGAAACGAACAGGTGTATATAAATATAATATATATGATGTACATGGGTATAAAGGTATGAGGGGTATACAATTAATACATGTTGACAGAGATATATGTGAATATGAGTATGTTGTATGAGGTGTATGTGAGTAAAGTTCAATTCAAGTCAATCGGGTATTCAGTCTAAGAGTTAGATCAAGTTAAACAATGTTTGTATTGATGGAATTGACCGGCGGATGTACTCGTATCCTTGAGGTATCCCATAACTAGCTGGAAGCAGTATGAGCTGGCGCTCGTGCCTGGGGTGGCAATCAATGCGGTAGCATGAACATCCCCGAAAGGTGTCCCATGACTACGATGGAGCTTTGTCTAGCGTGAATATCACTCAAGTGTACAGGTATTTCTACCCTTCAGTTCCATAATAAACAACAAGTCTAAACTGGTAAAATATCCACGTCCAAGATGCTGAAAGATTCGTGTCTCATAAAGAAAGGTAGATAGAGTAACATGTGGGTACAACGCATGATATTATATGAGTTTAGTGGTGAACATCAATAAGTATTGTAATCGTTTTAGTTTGTCAAACAAGGGTCAGGATACTCACGATTAATCCGTTGTGGCTACGGAACAACAACGAGGAAAGTGAAATATACGGTTTCACTTCCCGGGATCATAATCGAGTAGTAGGGGAATCCGAGTTCCGCATCTCCTTGCCTTAAAAAACTACCCATCCCCGTTATTCGGTGTAAAGGTTTTGACGAATTAGAGTTAGTGCGTATACATCTAGACATGGAATTTCCACATTGTATGTCATCCACATATTGGATCATTCGCCTTCAAGTAGGGTTAGTATTCGCCCGAATATCGGGTTAGTATTTGTCCACATATTGGACCATTCACCCCCAAAATAGGGTTAGTATTCGCCCGAATATCGGGTTAGTAGTCGTCCACACATTGGACTGTTCACCCTGTCTGCAGGGATCCTCATATATAAATATTCCATACCTAGGTCCGCGCATTCTAACCCTAACCGTATCATGTGACATGTATGTTATAAACTTGTAATCAAGAAGTGATCTCATTTAACATGGTCTTCCACAACCGCTCATTTTATTTTGTTATCTTTTAAGATTTGTAAGATGTTTCGTATCATTTTATAGAAAGCTTAGTTAATAAAGGATGATAACGTTTAATGATATTTATTGTTTATAAGAAAACTATGATATTTGGAATATTTATCATTTTGAAACCCATAGTATTTTACTGAGAAAATATCCTTTTAACAAAATGTTAGAGTATTTATTTGAAAATTTTCTTTTAATAAAGTTTTAGATAATCTTTTGAAAAATATCGTTATACGGGTTATTGTCTTTGTTGAAAATAGCCTTTTAGTAAAGGTCAAGGTGTATAAATGAAATTATATCTTTTTAGGATGGATTGAGGTATTTTATTGTAATTAATAATTTTATAAAATTACGGTGTTTTAAGTTTGAGGTAACATTTTAGAAAATACGTTTGTGTCGGCAACCGCTGCACATGGGCGGCAGGATTTGTGTCCTTTTCAGGGATGATTGTCTAGCAACCACGGGGTGATTCAGGTAAAACAGTCCCCTATTAGGATATCTTATTAAAATTTAGTTAACATGCTAAGAAAAATTAATATAAAAAATATCCTTTCGAGTGAAAGGAACTAAGTTGGAAAAACCATATCACCGTTATTTAGATTTTGTATTACCCCCTTTCAAAAGGTAAAAGAGTTTAACAATACTAAAGTAGTTGGTGGATAAAAATGTAAGTAAAAATATATCGTTTTAATGTCTAAAACGTTTATTCCAAATATCTTATCTCATATGGGTATTTTAAACATATACGACATTTTAATAAAATGAGGGTATTTTATGGAAGTAAACTATTTCGAGATCTCATAGGTAGCATGGGTAAGTGTGGGTATGAAAGGGGTGAATTGATATCCCATGGGTTATAATATTAAGCATATCATATTCCATATAGGATGAGGGTGCAATATTCACGCATACAGAGGTAATTAATTAAACCATTTTAAACATGGGGCCCAATTATTATTATTATGAGGTACCAAAGGCATGCAGAAATATTTTTACATTATTTTAATATGAGGTTGATGATTAGAAGTTGAAACTAAGATCATTGAAAGAAGGAAGGCGACAGATGAGTGGAGAGAAGCGAATCCTACCTTCGATTAGAGTTGGATGTCGATGGGTCGACAACGTAGGCTCGAACTAATTCCTCAATAGCTCCACACTTGGATTTTTTTTCTCGATGCTTGGGTGAAACCACAGTGTCGGAGTCGTCGATACGAAGGCATGGGTATTTTTTTCAGAATTTTTGGAGTTCTGAGGTGTGAGAAATCAGTGTTTGAAGGTGTATATTTATAGGGTCTTTTCCTCAGCAATAAAATCCAAAATCTGTTTAAAAAATCCTAAGAATCCGCGTCCCAATCATTTCCCATGATTATCCGCCGCCGCCTCTTCACCTCAGCCATTGGATTATGATCCAACAGCCCAGATCACGCCGCCACGTCCACGTGCCACGCGTGTGGGGATCATGCGTTTTTGCGTGGTCCCCACCACGTGGGCGCCGCCGAGTGTTCTGGGCCGTTGGATCTTTGCCTCCAACGGTCCAGGTTAAAGGGATTTAATATTTTTAAAAAAAATAAAATCTAACTATTTATTATTTAAAAATTGAATTTGGTTTTTAAAAAAATTGTTTAAAATATTAGAAAATTCCAAAAATTATATTTTATTGTTATCTTCAGTTTAAAAATGATTTTGGGCTAAAACTAATTTATTTTCCCATATCTATGGTATTTGTTAGTTATTATAATTATTTAAAAATCTATTTTATTCTTAGAAATATTTTAATTACGAAATAATTTTTTTAATCGTTAATAAAAATATGTAAATTTATTTAAGGTATTATAAAATTTTATTAAAACATTTTAAGTCTAGAAAAATATAAATAGATTTTAGAAAATTCCTTTAATCATATTTCAATGCTTTGAAAATTATTAAAATTACTTTAAAAATATTTTTCTATCAACGAAAAACGTAAATAATTACTTGATACTAGAAATTTAAATAAAATATATTTTATTAGGTATTAGAAAACACGGTCGTTACAATCTACCCTCCTTAAAATAATTTCGTTCTCGAAATTTCAGAATATAGGACAGAGAAAAATCATCAAGAAGGAATTATCGTGGTTAAAAAATTTTGGGTCTCGCCCTCTCGTCCTATTTGCTCGCTTTCGCGTATGTCTGCCTAGTAGTTCTTTCTCCTCATAACTCTATCCAACTGGATTGTCTGGTCCCTCAAGGATTCATCCTTCCAGTATCCCGACCAGTTGTTGCTCGTAGGTTACGCCAACCCTTCCGTGATCTCGGAACGATCAAAAGTATGACTAGGGTCGCCAACATACCCTCTTAACTGTGAGATATAAAAGCATTATGGACACCCTCCAAGGAAAATAGCAAAACTAAGTTATACACAAACCCACCGTCTCTTTTCAAGATGTTAAACGGCTGATGAGTCATGGGCTGAGCTTTCCGCGCTTTCTGTATTGTATCACCATCTCCACTATTTCTACAATCATCTCCATCTTCAGGATCGTCCCAACCGATCGGCACTTCTCCCATATAAAACTTGACCTTTCTCATCTGCGTCATGTGTTTCAACCATCCGTGTACTCACGTTCTCCTTAGAGTAGTGTTTCTACATCTTCAAGATAAACATTTCCATTGTCAGTTCTAGATCTGGATAGGAATAGTTGCGTTCACGAGTCTTTAGTTGTCTTGACGCATATGCAACTATATCGCCGCGCTGATACATCACACCACCAAGTCCCTTCTCCGAAATATCGTAGTGGATGTTAAAACTTCCGGGTCTATTGTGTATGGCAAGGATGGGTGTATTAGTTATGATATACCCTCCTTAAAATAATTTCATATTTGAAATTTTCAAAGAAGTAGCCACTACTAGGCACGGAAATCAGTAACGCTGTCAGGAATCCTCTTTGCTGCATGTGTCACTCCCGAGAGTTGGTGTATCACTTGATGCATGGAAAGTCTCTGAAGGGTTTAGGTATAAAGAATCGGAAAATGTAAAATCGGTAGTTGCTTCCAGATAGAAAAGTTTGTAAGTTGAAGGAAGGTTGTGAATTGATGGAAAACTCGAGAGATATAACATAAAGGCAACTAGTCAAAATTACGGAAACTAGAGGAATTAGGGTGAGTCTAACTAAGATTTGCATCGAAAGATAGATAAGTATGATATCAAAAAAGGTTAAAAAAGAAAAGAGTACCTCTGCTGTCTTGCCATGTGGCATTAAACTTCTCGGCTGTCAGGATGAAGGTCCGGCATTTGGGTCCATTCCGCTGTGCTTGCTGAAAAATACGCTCCTGTGATGCCAAGGGTGGCCCCTTTGGTGATGCCCCTTGACCGGTTGGTTTAGTGGCAGAAAAAGGCTGGTTTTCCTGTTATGGTGCCACATAGTTAGCCGGCTTATTGACAGGGCCTAATTGTCTCCTTCTCTGAGGACAGTCCCCAATAGCATGATCTGGAGACCTACAGACTATGCAAAGTTTGTTCAAAATGCGACAGTCTCTCATGTAGTGTCCGGCTCTACCGCAATGGTTGCATATAACGGCTAGTTTTCTGAAGATAGTTGGTCCTGCTGGTCTCTTGGGTTGTTGTCTCCCGTTGAATCTGGAAGATGATCCTCCAAGAATTTGATTGGATGGTCGCTTAATGCCAAACAAACGGTCATCCTTCCTCATGCGTCTCTGAAGGTCTTCAAAGTTCCACGCCGCCTCTAAGATTGCGTCATAAGTCGAAAGAGTGGTAGAAGACATGGAGGACTGCGTCTTCAGGTCCAACCCTTGTCGGAATCTCTTAGTATATAGTTCTGGGGTTGCCACCAGATGATGCGCGAACTGACTTAACCTTATGAACTTTGAAGCGTACTCGTCCACAGGCTTATCCCACAAGCTCCCTTGTTGGAGTTGTACAAATTTACTTTCCATTTCTAGGTGTTCCATGGCTGGAAAGTACTGGGTATCAAAACACTGTTTGAACGTTTCCCAGTCGATGGGTTCCTTCAGTCTACTTTCCTCTTCCTCCCACTATATTCTGGCATTATCCGTGAGTTGTAGTTTAGCAATGTTCACCCACGCATCCTTCGGAATTTAGACGGCTCCAAGATCATTGACGGTTCCCTTGAGCTATTCCTCAACTTCTGAGGAAGCTTCCTTACCCGAAAAAGTCTTAGGGTGGAGTGATCTAAACTGCTTCACTCCCGCTGAACCTTGAGAAATGGGGGCTAAAGATTTCCTTAAAACTTCCGCTTGTTGTTGTCTGCTTTCTCATAGCTCTTGATGAAGGGAATCTATCTGCTGTCTCGTAGCTCTTGATGAAGGGCATCTGTTTGCTGCTGCTGTTGCTCCAGTAGTCCTTGCATCATTTGTAGCATAGCTGCTTGCTGAGCAATGGCTTCATTGACTCCATTTTCCCTTCTATTGCGGTTATGGTGTCTTCCGGCCATGATGATCTGAATCAGAATAGGTTAGGCTACAAACAGGCTGAGGGGTGAGACAAGATAATAACTTGCATAAAAACAACAATTAATGGAAGAGAAAAAATAAGAAGAAGAGCAAGAGACACAAGAGAGATTTTTGCTCGAAACTAAGATTTTATTATCCAACCTCAATAAGGAGAGTACAACTGAAAAGTAAGGACATGCCCCTACTGCTTTACATTTTTTTGTTCGGCCAAAAGAAAAAGGAAAAAGTCTTATTAATCTCGATTATAGGAGTTCAACAAGTTGCGATAGGCTTTCGCACTAAGAAAGGTACGGCCATTCCCACAGTGTCTTGCGAGGACAACTGCCTGAGTTTTTTCGGCCTCGAGTTCCTCCTCACTCGAAGCTTCGTCTTTCGACTCATCCTCGGCAGGAGCCTCGTTCTCGGATTCCACCCCTCAAGGTTCTTCTTCTTCTGTGGAAGCCACCTCATCAGGATCATATTCCATAGGATTCTCTTCCACCGCAGGAGCCTCTTTTTCTGGCCCCTCCTGTATATGCTCCTCTTCCATAGGATCTTCTTCTTCATCTTCGGAGCCATTGGCCATCATAGGCTCTGGAGTTGCAGCATTGACTTTTTCGTCTTCCAAATCGCTGTCGGAAATAACTGTCTGGGGGCCTAATACTTCGTCATCCGAATATCCAAGCGTAGATTCAAAGGTGATGTCTGACATGTTGTCATTGTCTGAAAGATTGGCCATGACCTGAAAAGAAAGGCCATGGTCAGGATACAGAATGTCAAGGAAAGGGAAAGGAATATGGAAAATTTTTACGAAATGGAGTCAAGTGGATGAGATTCAAAAATATAATAAGTCAGTTAACAGTTTCATTTTAATACATAAGAGGACCTGCATGGGCCACCACTAAAACCTGTCACGCCCCGCTTCCCAAAAGAAGGTGAAGGATGACGTGGTATGGTCCGCAACCTAACTGTATTGAAGGTGATCTATTCAATACAGTTACGTTAAGCGTATGAATATTTAACATGCAGGATGTGTACCAAAACAAAAATAATAAAAGCGAAAGGCATTTATTTCCATTAACCAAACTTTATTACATCCCAAAAGAAAGAGTAAAATAAACTAAGTAGTTTAATTATATCGAGGAGAAACAAAAGCCCTAAACATGTGGGCAACAACAAAAATTAAAACTAGCTAATCTTTCGTCGTCAAGTCTGCATAATCTTCATTAGTTGGCTCCACACCTTGATCCTCGTCATAATACTCATTCTCATCTGACGAACATTCCAAAGATAGAGGAAGAAAAAGAAAGTCCGTCAGCGAGTTATACTCGGGTAGGATTGCCTCATAAGGAAGTAAAGGTATGGAAACGAACAGGTGTATATAAATATAATATATATGATGTACATGGGTATAAAGGTATGAGGGGTATACAATTAAGACATGTTAACAGAGATATATGTGAATATAAGTATGTTGTATGAGGTGTATGTGAGTAAAGTTCAAGTCAAGTCAATCGGGTATTCAGTCTAAGAGTTAGATCAAGTTAAACAAGGTGTGTATTGATGGAATTGACCGGTGGATGTACTCGTATCCTTGAGGTATCCCATAACTAGCTGGAAGCAGTATGAGCTGGCGCTCATGCCTAGGGTGGCAATCAATGCGGTAGCGTGAACATCCCCGAAAGGTGTCCCATGACTACGATGGAGGTTTGTCTAGCGTGAATATCACTCAAGTGTATAGGTATTTCCACCCTTCAATTCCATAATAAAAAACTGTAACAACTCCAATTTCACTGTACATAAATTTTTTTAAAAAGTTAATGTACAATTGGGGTATTTGCAAATCCTGTGAATGCTATAAAAATTTGATTTGCTTTTGAACAGCAAGAAATAACTTGTAGCTTATTGGTAAAGCCTTGCACTGCTGTTACAAAGCATCAGAGTTCTATCCCATCAGCCACATTATCTTTTTTTATTTTCTTTTAATCTTTTTAGAAGCCCAAAGGTCTTTACGTGCATAACACGTAAAACCAAGAGTCACAGATAATTTAAATATGTGCACTGTGGAAGCCAAAGTGACAAGGACACGTGACTCAAACCCTAGTCCCATCCGTCGGGAATGACCCGGCGACTCACCGCAAAACCCCCTGTGCCGTCGGTTCCCCCCGTCCCTAATGCTTTCAATTCTTCACTCCTGCACCCTTTCAGCTACCCCACTCCCACTACTAAAATAGAGGGTTGCCCCTACGAATAACGAAATCCGTAGGGGCAGATTTAGTTTGGCCCTACGGACTAATCCGTAGGGCCAAAAAGTTGCCCCTACGGTCCTTACATATTAATTTAAAAATATTAAATTGTAAATTGTTGTTTGCCCCTACGGATCCGCAAACCAAGAACCTACGGACTTATCCGTAGGAGCATCTAAATAGAGATTTAATTAAAAAGGCACAGATCGATCCCTACGCTGATTACCTAAATATTATTTTCCTATCGTGCGCGAACCCAAAATCCCCAAACCCTCGTTCCCGCCGATCGCCTGTGTTTCGTCTCCGTTCTCGTCGTCGCCAGCACAGGCTGATTCGTTGTCGCCACCGCCTGGTTCTTCCTCATCTCCGTTTTCATCATCGCCTCCTTTCGTCGTCGCCTCCGATCGATCGTCGCCTCCACTGCACAGGTTAGGAAATCTTAAATTAAACAAATTTTTGATTATTTTAAGGTTAGGGTTCATGGTTTGGGTACCGATGAGGCATCGGTTGGGGTTAGCGTTAGGGTTAGGGTTGGGGCATCGGTTGGGGCTGGGGCTGGGGTTGCGGTTGCGGTTGCGGTTGGGGCTGGGGCTGGGGTTGCAGTTGCTGTTGGGGTTGGGGTTCGGCAGGGGGTTGGGGTTGGGGTTGGGGTTGGGGTTAGGGTTAGGGTTTGGCTGGGGCTGGGGCTGGGGTTAGGGTTAGGGTTAGGATTGGGGTTAGGGTTAGGATTGGGGTTAGGGTTAGGGTTAGAAACCACTTCTTGAAATTATTGATAGCAAAGCTTAATTCATCATGATTATTTGATTCATAATGCCATTTCCAGCTTTAGTTAGTATGTTCATTTTGTTATTGCGGTAACGATACAAGCCCAGTCGGGTTTGATTCAAATCCAACATTTCCGTGATTTTTCACAAGCCTGATCGAATCTGATCAGACCATTACAAAATTAACCATAAATTTTTTTATCAGATATGGGCTTAGCTTTGATAAAATGTTGTGGTTAACAGCGATAATGACTACGAGTAGACTTAAACGAACATACATAGAGTCTATTAATAACGAATCAGAGCATGATGGAAAAGAAAAACGGATTCATACAGACGACATCAAAGTTTCGGAAAAGGGGTGGTTGTTCTTGTTGAACAAATCATTGATGAAAGAGGCAACTATATATTTAGACTACTCAATTGATTTAAGAAAAAAATGTGGAATCAATATGCCTGATGGATACGAAGCATATCTTAATAGTTTTGTAATATAAGGAGCTTTGTAAATTATAATGTTATCCAATTTAGAAAGGATTAATTAGCCATATATAGAAAGATGGAGGACTTGTTCAATTATTTATAGAAAGAATTTCTTCTAAATAAATTTGTGAAAATATATAACATTGTTTACAGCTTTTACACCTTTCAATAATGTTCATACAACGTGACATGATATTTTCTTCTTGCTATTGTACTAGTGATCCAATTTCAAACCAACCTTCAGAATTTGCATTCTAATAATAAAGTTATAAAATTGTTACCTTTTTAATATTGAAGATACATTGATATTGAGTAGAGGCTTAAAAGTTTCCTAGAAATCTTGACAGATGCGATGTTTAAATATCGTTGTTCGTACCAGAAAAACATCATGATTATTTGATTCATAATTTGTAGGAAACCACTTCTTGACATTATTGATAGCAAAGCTTAATTCAAACAAACGCATCATTAGAGGGTGATTCAAGATGTTCAAGTTAAAACCAATATATGATACTCGATGATAATATAGAACTTTCATATTCTCATCGATACTCATATATGAAACTAAAAACGCCACTTAGTCCCCGTCTATCGGTTAACATACGTTCGATATTCGTCCTGACATAGAACTATACGAAGGTTGTTAAATATCGGATGGTATAGCTCGATACTAACAACCGTCGTATAGTCTATGTGACAAGAAGATTCAATTGTATGATAACCGATAGATTTGTCCCGTGTGGACATGTTAGGAATGTATAAAGCAAACACCTTCATTCACTTGTGTTTTCATCCGTTTCGAGATATTTCGTCGGTACCTTTCCGCTGGTTCTCCGTGTACAAAGATAGATTAGATATTCATTTCAACGTTGTTTCACAGCTTTGAAATGATTATCTATTCTATTACAGTGTACTCGGAGAACAGCAGGGAGTGCTGCCGAAATTTACTCGAAACGGTTGAAAGCACAAGCGAATGGGTGTTCGCTCTATACATTCTTAATGGGATAGAAGCCTTACCCCCGACAGCCGAAACACACACACACACAACAAGAATACACAACAAACGCATCATTAGAGAGTGATTCAAGATGTTCAAGTTAAAACCAATATATAATACTCGATGATAATATGGAACTTTCCTATTCTCATCGATACTCATATATGAAACTAAAAGCGCCACTTAGTCCCCGTCTATCGGTTAACATACGTTCGATGTTCGTTGTGACATAGAACTATACGAAAGTTGTTAAATATCGGACGGTATAGCTCGATACTAACAACTGCCGTATAGTCTATGTGACGAGAAGATTCAATCGTATGATAACCGATAGATTTGTCCCGTGTGGAAAAGTTAGGAATGTATAAAGCAAACACCTTCATTCACTTGTGTTTTCATCCATTTGAGATATTTCGTCGGTACCTTTCTGCTGGTTCTCCGTGTACAAAGATAGATTAGATGTTCATTTCAACGTTGTTTCACAGCTTTGAAATGATTATCTATTCTATTACAGTGTACTCGGAGAACAGCGGGGAAGTGCTTCCGAAATTTACTCGAAACGGTTGAAAGCACAAGCGAATGGGTGTTCGCTCTATTCATTCTTAATGGGATAGAAGCCTTACCCCCGACCGCCGAAACACACACACACAACAAGAATACACAACAAACGCATCATTAGAGAGTGATTCAAGATGTTCAAGTTAAAATCAATATATGATACTTGATGATAATATAGAACTTTCTTATTCTCATCGATACTCATATATGAAACTAAAAGCGCCACTTAGTCCCCGTATATCGGTTAACATACGTTCGATGTTCGTCATGACATAGAACTATACGAAGGTTGTTAAATATCGGACGGTATAGCTCGATACTAACAACCGTCGTATAGTCTATGTGACAAGAAGATTCGTATGATAACCGATAGATTTGTCCCGTGTGGACAAGTTAGGAATGTATAAAGCAAACACCTTCATTCACTTGTGTTTTCATCCGTTTCGAGATATTTCGTCGGTACCTTTCCGCTGGTTCTCCGTGTACAAAGATAGATTAGACGTTCATTTCAACGTTGTTTCACAGCTTTGAAATGATTATCTATTCTATTACAGTGTACTCGGAGAACAGCGGGGTGGTGCTGCCGAAATTTACTCGAAACGGTTGAAAGCACAAGCGAATGGGTGTTTGCTCTATACATTCTTAATGGGATAGAAGCCTTACCCCTGACAGCCGAAACACACACACACACACACACAACAAGAATACACAACAAACGTATCATTAGAGAGTGATTCAAGATGTTCAAGTTAAAACCAATATATGATACTCGATGATAATATGGAACTTTCCTATTCTCATCGATACTCATATATAAAACTAAAAGCGCCACTTAGTCCCCGTCTATCGGTTAACATACGTTCGATGTTCGTCGTGACATAGAACTATACGAAGATTGTTAAATATCGGACGGTATAGCTCGATACTAACAACCGTCGTATAGTCTATGTGACGAGAAGATTCAATCGTATGATAACCGATAGATTTGTCCTGTATGGACAAGTTAGGAATGTATAAAGCAAACACCTTCATTCACTTGTATTTTCATCCATTTCGAGATATTTCGTCGGTACCTTTCCGCTGGTTCTCCGTATACAAAGATAGATTAGATGTTCAGTTCAACGTCGTTTCACAGCTTTGAAATGATTATCTATTCTATTACAGTGTACTCGGAGAACAACGGGGAGGTGCTGCCGAAATTTACTCGAAACGGTTGAAAGCATAAGCGAATGGGTGTTCGCTCTATACATTCTTAATGGGATAGAAGCCTTACCCCCGACAGCCGAAACACACACACACAACAAGAATACACAACAAACGCATCATTAGAGAGTGATTCAAGATGTTCAAGTTAAAACCAATATATGATACTCGATGATAATATGGAACTTTTCTATTCTCATCGATACTCATATATGAAACTAAAAGCGCCACTTAGTCCCCGTCTATCGGTTAACATACGTTCGATGTTCGTCGTAACATAGAACTATACGAAGGTTGTTAAATATCGGACGGTATAGCTCAATACTAACAACCGTCGTATAGTCTATGTGACGAGAAGATTCAATCGTATGATAACCAATAGATTTGTCCTGTATGGACAAGTTAGGAATGTATAAAGCAAACACCTTCATTCACTTGTGTTTTCATCCGTTTCGAGATATTTCGTCGGTACCTTTCCGCTGGTTCTCCATGTACAAAGATAGATTAGATGTTCATTTAAACGTTGTTTCACAGCTTTGAAATGATTATCTATTCTATTACAGTATACTCGGAGAACAGCGGGGAAGTGCTTCCGAAATTTACTCGAAACGGTTGAAAGCACAAGCGAATGGGTGTTCGCTCTATTCATTCTTAATGGGATAGAAGCCTTACCCCCGACCGCCGAAACACACACACACAACAAGAATACACAACAAACGCATCATTAGAGAGTGATTCAAGATGTTCAAGTTAAAATCAATATATGATACTTGATGATAATATAGAACTTTCCTATTCTCATCGATACTCATATATGAAACTAAAAGCGCCACTTAGTCCCCGTATATCGGTTAACATACGTTCGATGTTCGTCATGACATAAAACTATACGAAGGTTGTTAAATATCGGACGGTATAGCTCGATACTAACAACCGTCGTATAGTCTATGTGACAAGAAGATTCGTATGATAACCGATAGATTTGTCCCGTGTGGACAAGTTAGGAATGTATAAAGCAAACACCTTCATTCACTTGTGTTTTCATCCGTTTCGAGATATTTCGTCGGTACCTTTCCGCTGGTTCTCCGTGTACAAAGATAGATTAGATGTTCATTTCAACGTTGTTTCACAGCTTTAAAATGATTATCTATTCTATTACAGTGTACTCGAAGAACAGCGGGGTGGTGCTGCCGAAATTTACTCAAAACGGTTGAAAGCACAAGCGAATGGGTGTTTGCTCTATACATTCTTAATGGGATAGAAGCCTTACCCCTGACAGCCGAAACACACACACACACACACAACAAGAATACACAACAAACGTATCATTAGAGAGTGATTCAAGATGTTCAAGTTAAAACCAATATATGATACTCGATGATAATATGGAACTTTCCTATTCTCATCGATACTCATATATAAAACTAAAAGCGCCACTTAGTCCCCGTCTATCGGTTAACATACGTTCGATGTTCGTCGTGACATAGAACTATACGAAGATTGTTAAATATCGGACGGTATAGCTCGATACTAACAACCGTCGTATAGTCTATGTGACGAGAAGATTCAATCGTATGATAACCGATAGATTTGTCCTGTATGGACAAGTTAGGAATGTATAAAGCAAACACCTTCATTCACTTGTATTTTCATCCATTTCGAGATATTTCGTCGGTACCTTTCCGCTGGTTCTCCGTGTACAAAGATAGATTAGATGTTCAGTTCAACGTCGTTTCACAGCTTTGAAATGATTATCTATTCTATTACAGTGTACTCGGAGAACAACGGGGAGGTGCTGCCGAAATTTACTCGAAACGGTTGAAAGCATAAGCGAATGGGTGTTCGCTCTATACATTCTTAATGGGATAGAAGCCTTACCCCCGACAGCCGAAACACACACACACAACAAGAATACACAACAAACGCATCATTAGAGAGTGATTCAAGATGTTCAAGTTAAAACCAATATATGATACTCGATGATAATATGGAACTTTCCTATTCTCATCGATACTCATATATGAAACTAAAAGCGCCACTTAGTCCCCGTCTATCGGTTAACATACGTTCGATGTTCGTCGTAACATAGAACTATACGAAGGTTGTTAAATATCGGACGGTATAGCTCAATACTAACAACCGTCGTATAGTCTATGTGACGAGAAGATTCAATTGTATGATAACCAATAGATTTGTCCTGTATGGACAAGTTAGGAATGTATAAAGCAAACACCTTCATTCACTTGTGTTTTCATCCGTTTCGAGATATATCGTCGGTACCTTTCCGCTGGTTCTCCATGTACAAAGATAGATTAGATGTTCATTTCAACGTTGTTTCACAGCTTTGAAATGATTATCTATTCTATTACAGTGTACTCGGAGAACAGCAGGGAGGTGCTGCCGAAATTTACTCGAAACGGTTGAAAGCACAAGCGAATGGGTGTTCGCTCTATACATTCTTAATGGGATAGAAGCCTTACCCCCGACAGCCGAAACACACACACACAACAAGAATACACAACAAACGCATCATTAGAGAGTGATTCAAGATGTTCAAGTTAAAACCAATATATAATACTCGATGATAATATGGAACTTTCCTATTCTCATCGATACTCATATATGAAACTAAAAGCGCCACTTAGTCCCCGTCTATCGGTTAACATACGTTCGATATTCGTCGTGACATAGAACTATACGAAGGTTGTTAAATATCGGACGGTATAGCTCGATACTAACAACCGTCGTATAGTCTATGTTACGAGAAGATTCAATCGTATGATAACCGATAGATTTGTCCCGTGTGGACAAGTTAGGAATGTATAAAGCAAACACCTTCATTCACTTGTGTTTTCATCCATTTGAGATATTTCGTCGGTACCTTTCCGCTGGTTCTCCGTGTACAAAGATAGATTAGATGTTCATTTCAACGTTGTTTCACAGCTTTGAAATGATTATCTATTCTATTACAGTATACTCGGAGAACAGCGGAGAAGTGCTTCCGATATTTACTCGAAACGGTTGAAAGCACAAGCGAATGGGTGTTCGCTCTATACATTCTTAATGGGATAGAAGCCTTACCCCCGACAGCCGAAATACACACACACAACAAGAATACACAACAAACGCATCATTAGAGAGTGATTCAAGATGTTCAAGTTAAAACCAATATATGATACTCGATGATAATATGGAACTTTCCTATTCTCATCGATACTCATATATGAAACTAAAAGCGCCACTTCGTCCCCGTCTATCGGTTAACATACGTTCGATAATTTATTCTTTTCAACGACAAACGCACACACAAAGCATATACATGGATTTTCTCCTTTGTCGGTAACTATCTCGTTCTTAGATTTCTCAATATAGTCACCATAACCTATAATTTATATATTATACAGTCTAACATGGCCTATGAGTACGTCAGAGTTAAGGACTGGATGTATGTGGATTGGCAACAACGTATACAACCTAAGTTTGTCGCGGGAGTTGCTGCTTTTATAGAATTTGCACGCGCACATAATAAGATCGTGATAGAGAAGATTCTCTGCCCGTGCGATAGATGTGGCAATAAGTACTGGCAGAAGGTAGAATTGGCAGAGCTTCATATCGTAAAATATGGATTTACTAGATTTTATACAACTTGGAAATATCACGGGGAAGGAGAAGAACGCAGTAATGCGGCAGAAGAAGAAGGAGAACACGATTATGCGGCAGCAGAAGATGGAGAAGACGGTAATGCAGCAGAAGAAGAAGACGGTAATTTATTTCCATCAGAAGAAATGGAGGATATGGTAGAGGCTGCCCTAGGTGAATCTATTCGTACCGAAGATGACATTCCTTCCGGTCAAGGACCGCGTGCAGATAAATATGAAAATTTCATGAATGATGCTAGAAAACCAATTTATGAGAATGCAAAGTATTCCACCCTCTCATGGTTCATCCAACTTTTCCAGATTAAGTGCCAAATGGATGTAGCAACAAGTCATTCACAATGCTTCTTTCGTTCTTGAAAGATTCTATGCCCCCGGGAAATAACGTGCCCGACAGCTGGTACGGAGCCCAGAAGATGATGTCTGATTTGGGTCTATAGTGCGAAAAGATTCAAGCATGTCCTAAAAATTGCGTGTTGTACCGGAAAGAGAATTTAGTTTTGAAAGAGTGTCCAACATGCGGAGAGGCCAGGTATAAGCCGAAAGATTCTGAAAAGAAACCTGATATACCTGTCAAGATAGCACGATACTTTCCCATAACACAGAGTCTACAGAGGCTATTCAGGTGCAAGAAAACAGCCGAAGCAATGATTTGGCATCACCGTGCTCCTCCAAGTGAAGATGGAAAAATGAGCCATCCAAGAGATTCACCGGCATGGAAGGATTTCGATAGGAGGCACGCAATATTCAGTAGCGATCCTCGCAATGTCCGGCTCGTACTGGCTAGTGATGGCTTCTGTCCATTCAACTAAATGGCTGGAAGTCACAGCACATGGTCCGTTGTAATGATAATTTATAATCTGTCGCCTTGGTTAGCTATGGACCAATCATACTTTATGATGCCTCTTCTTATCGACGGACCAAACTCACCGGGAAACAATATCGACGTCTATCTCCGACCTCTGATCGAGGAGTTAAAATCTTTGTTCATTGATGGTGTAGAGACATACGATGCAAACATAAATACAACCTTCATACTGCGTGCGGCTTTAATGTGGACAATTAATGACTTTCCTGCGTATGGAATGCTATCGGGTTGGTCCGTACATGGTCACAAAGTATGTCCTCATTGCCATCAACACACAACATCGAAATTCTTGAATTTTAGCAGGAAGGTTTGTTATTGCGGCCATCGACGTTTCCTGCCTCTAGACCACCCCTACAGGTTAGACACTGTTCACTTTGATGGTCATCAGGAGCTTCTTAGACCTCCAGCCCCATTGTCCGGAGAGGACGTGACTGCTCAATAGGATGGTTACAATAATGTGACATTTGGGATGGATCCGACGAAACAGGTCAAACCACCATTTTGGAACAAGTTAAGCATTTTCTTCGAGCTTCCGTACTGGTTAACAAATTTAGTGCGTCATTGTCTGGACGTCATGCATATAGAGAAGGGAGTATCAGAGCACATACTCAACTTGCTTCTTTGTAAAGACGGGAAATCGAAAGACAACCTGAATGCTCGGATGGATCTACAGGAGTGGGGAATAAGAAGTGAATTGCACCCTAGACCGGTAGCGGGTAAATCAGGCAAGTTTGTACTTCCCAATACCGCTTATCATATGTCACAACCGTAGAAGAAAAGATTCCTACAGGTGTTGCATGATTTGAAAGTTCCCACAGGTTTCTCAGGATCATTCAGCAAGAAAATAAAAATTGTGAAAGGCAAGATCGATGGGCTGAAAAGTCATGATCAATATCTAGAACCACTCAGAATAGTGGGATTGCGACGGTAGGAGCGGACGGTGTGATTTATTATGGGTACTTAAATTGTATACTCGGCATCCACTATCCCGGACGATCAGAACCCTTTTATATATTCCAGTGTACTTGGTACGATACACGAACCGATACGGATAAGTGGAGAAGCAATCTTGGGACTTGGAAAGATGAATATGAATTGACCAGTGTGAACACACTTCGATTTTACGGTCAGGAAGATCCGTTTATCTTTCCGAACCAAGCGTTCCAAGTATACTACTCACAGTGTTTGAAGCATCCATGATGGAGTGTTGTATGCCGTTGGAAACGCAGGGATATCTACGATGTCCCAGAATTCGAGGACAGCGATGAGGATGAAGAAGAGAAAGGCTTAGAGTGCTCCGACCGTCTGTTTCGAAGGACGGGTTGTCTTTGGCCGATCATGAAGTTACGTGGGTTAGAAATGACATCGATGATGAAATCCAAGTAGATATGTATAATGCGCCCACGAAACGAAAAAGGTTATCAGTAATGTTATATTATTACTTCACATTTTACGATCTATACATATATAGTCAATACTTATAATGATTGTCTAATGCGTCCACGAACCGTTTATCTAGATTTGATGACGATGATGGGAGCAGCGAGGGGCGGCAGGAGCTCCAGCCGCGACACCGGCAGAGGCAGAGGCAGAGCGGTTCTGCCACCCGGAGAGCTGCGTAGGGAGCTTCAGAGGGCCGGTCTTGCACCCAAATCGGAGATCCCTTCGGATGCCTCCTTCCGTGTGGACTTTGCCACACCTCCAGGTATATTGCACGCATATCCATTTTGAATGTAATATTATAGATATTCATGCATGTTCATGTCAAAATTACTTATATTGTCAATATTTGATTGTCTAATTATTGGTGATGCGTCCACACCAGGGACAGAGGCCACTCCCGCTCCTCCAGGTATGTTTATATATCATATAGCACATGTATATTGATTTAGAATGCTATATCATAAATATACACACATTCATTTTGCTCTTACTTAGATAGTAATTTTTTTTATTGTCTAGCTATAGGTGGTGACACCACCGCACCTGCGGGTATGTTTATATATTCTATAGTGCATGCATATTGATTTAGAATGTTATATTATTGATCTACACATTCTTTTTGCAATTACTTATATAATCTATTTTTAATTGTCTAATTATAGGTGGTGCGTCCACATCTGACGCAGGGGCCACTCCTACCACTTCCGTACCCTCCGCATCGTTTGTAGGTCAGTATGAATAAATATAAAATATTTATTCATTTTACATATTCTCTATAGAATAAATATGAACTTCATGGAAATTTAGCGTCAATGTTTATTTTCTAGTTGGAGGGGATGCGTCCGCATCCGGGACACCGGCTGTTCCTCACCGGAGGAACTATCATCCCGCTCGTGCTGCTGCCCGGGCCCAGGCTCGTGCTTTAGTCACCGGAGGTATATATCACACTTCAATTTTCGTTTAACCTTGATTTCTTAATACAACTTTGTCTTAATATTGATTGTCTTGATATTTCTTGCAGACGCAGGACCTCCCCATCCTCAGAGGGGGACTCGAGGCCTGAATCAGTCCTATAGGCTGAGGCCTGACAGAGCTAGGGGGGAGGTAGCATTCCCCCTCTTTTTTACCCTTGATTATCGCTATACCGGTCCTCATGCCGAGAGGTTCGGCCGGTATATGGGGGATGAGAGCCGGCTCGTGAAGAACTATCCACTTCACGTTGAGTGGGGCGACCAGCATCGGCGCTCATTCGCCCTCTTCTTTGATCAGGCTCGGGTATTAATATATATTTTCATTTGATTTATCCAATATATTTATTATTAACACTTGCAATCTAATAACAATGTTTTTTTGTATTTTCAGTTGGATTACGATTTTCAACCTGTACCCGACCCTGATCATCCTGGGAGGGTGCTCGACCTTCATGCTCTGTACAATGGCCTGATGAAGAACATGCAGACCAAGGTCCGATACAACAGGAATGAGCTGAAGGCCGACTGCTACTCCCTGTGGATGGCGACCCCCGAGGCAGAGAGAGAGGCTCTCCTATCTACTCCGGCCTTTGCGAGAGTCGACATAGAGACATGGCCTCTATTGTGCGAATATTTCGACTCTCAACGCAAACAGGTATATATTTTAAATGTAATTCATTGTTTAGTATATAATTTATTTTTTGTGTTCCTTAATTAGAAAAATAAATGTGAATGTATTGTGCAGAAACAGGCCGCTCAAAATATAGAGAATAGGAAGTCGGCGAAGAGGGGTCGCCCCACTTATACAGGTGGCTCGAGGAATATTACTCAAGCTATGGAGTTATCGGTAAATTACAATAGACCGGCCTTTGTGATATAATACAATATTAAGAGTTATTTTCTAATATATCTAATATTAAGAGTTATTTTCTAATATTGCAAACTTCTCAGACCCTGGCGCAAGGTGGTACACCGAGCGTGCTGTCTGCATATCTTGCCGTCTACGGCACCTCGACAGATCCCGCCGCGGGCGAGCTTCGATACCCCGACGTCGCTACCCAGGAGTATTGCGTAAGTGTTAATATTTATTCAACCCCTATTTGAAATTTTAGTTTTGGAAGGTTCAAATTTAAATGATATACTTATATTTTACTGGTTAATGTGGGTGTAGGAGCGGGTGGTTGAGCAGGCCGAGGCATCGGGGATCGATTTTACCGGACAGAGCGATCTGATGCTGCTGACCCCAATCCTGGACGCCGCACACGGAGGGCACCACGGAGGTTGGGAGAGAGGCCGTGGACTGGGCCCTAGCAGGGACCATATGAGGTTGGACTCCACCCCGGCGGTTACTTCCTCCGTCTCCAGTGAGCGACGTGTCCAGCAGGAACTGGAGAGCTTGAAGGCCACCGTTCAGGAGTTGAAGGAGATGCTGGTATGTATACTACTTAATAGTAAAATATCATGTCATATTATAGATATCAACATATCCAATATTAGTACGTAGCCTGAGCTTATTTGGTTGTAGACTTAGCTTTGATTAATCATACATACATATCTAATTAAAATAAACTACGGTTTTCCAAACTAGATATCCAAATGGGGTTTCGAAATAACTTGATAATGATACAAATTTGAATAATACACAGTTCTTACTCGCTTATTACACACGTTAGGTCCAGACGCGACAGGGTACATCGGCCGAGCCTCCACATGCATCTCCTTCGGCTACGGCTCCGCAAGCCACTACATCAGCTGCGGTTCCGCAGGCAGCTCCTATAGCTCCACCGCCCGCTCAGACTCCCGCAGCCGCGGCTCCGCAAGCCACTATCTCGACGGCGGCTGCGCAGACCACATCGCCAGCTCCACAGCCCGCTCAGACTCCCGCACACTCCGCATTGCATGATTTATTGACCGAGAAGCAGGCGCGCCAGATTCTGGCGTTTATCAGAGGTGGAGCTGGACCGAGCTGGGGTAGCTTTTTGATTCTTATATTTTAAACATGTATTTATTTATATGATACATATTGTACTACATTTTGGACGATATTGATATTGGTGGTGTTTGCGTGTTTATATTGATATCATATTCTGCTTTTTGGTTTCTTTTGTATATTATGCGTGAGATGTGATTATGAATACTGCGATATATGTTCTGTGTGATGATTAATTTTATATATGATCGATGTATATATTATTGTGCACAGGGCGAGAAAAAAATAGGCAGCCCTTTTTTAAAAAAACCCTGATAATATATACCTACGGATTTCTCCGTAGGGCCCTTAATTGCCCCTACGGATTAATCCGTAGGGCCCAACTATGTACCTACAGATTTATCCGTAGGGGCAAAATATCAGGATACCTGATATTTTGCCCCTATGATCTCAGTATCAGGGGTTAAGCTTGCCCCTACGGATATATCCGTAGGGGCAAACAAATGCCCCTACACACTTATCCGTAGGGGCAAAATATCAGGAATCCTGATATTTTGCCCCTACGGATATATACCTACGCACTTATCCGTAAGGTCCACTACTTGGCCCTACGGATACGTCCGTAGGTACACCTAATCTATTTTATAAAACCGTAAATAAAATAAATTTTTTGCCCCTACGGCTTATTCCGTAGGGCAAACTGGACCTACACATAACTCCATAGGGGCATATTTTAGTCCGTAGGGGCAAGTTCAAGGCTTCGACTTGCACCTACGGCGTTTGTACCTACAGGGTATTTTCTTTTCCCTACGGATATATCCGTAGGGGCAGTGGTTTGCTCCTACGAATAAATCCGTAGGGGCAACCCTTATTTGTAGTAGTGTCCCCCTACACTGTTTGTATTCTCTGCACATTTCCAGAGAACAATAAAACCCCATTAAATTCTATTTTTAATACAAATTTTAATTCCCCCATTCAATACCCTAAACCCAAGTTTTCCCTATAAATACCACCCCTCATTTCACACTTCCTCACTCATAAACCCCTGTCAAAACTCTCAAGAATTCCCACGTCTTTTAGTGTACAAGTGGAGTTAGTGAAGGGCAAAGCTCCGACGAACTTCCGAGAAGATTCCGGTGACGAAACGACGTCCCGAAGTTTTCTTTAGGACTCCCTCTCTCTTCTCTTGACCCTAAACTAGTAAGTCCCATTTCCCCCTCTCATATTCATTTTTAAAAATTTACATTTCCAAAACCCGACGGAAGCGGAGTTAATCCGACTCCCGATTCGGTTTTCTTTAAAAACTACACTTTTCTTCAACAAGATAAAACCATATTCTCATATGTTGATTAATAAACATTAAAAAAACTCAATAAAACAAGTTTCATATCAAAATAATCATTTTTGTGACATTTATCGCATTTTTACATAAAAATACCAAAAACTATTCATTTCGACTTTATAACCTTTATTCCTTGCTATACCTTTAAATAGTTCACGAAGTAATGACCTACCTCATCACAACACACATCTCTATCATAGCACGATGAATTTTGGGACAATAGAATACGGGAAAATACGACTTTACAAATAAACACCCTAAACTTACAAAACTGTTTTCTATAAAAAGATGTATTAAGCATTTCCATACAATTACGCCTCTACAACCCATTTTGGGGATCCCGTTTGGGATGTTGCGTATTATCGCACATCCTCGGGCTTAGTAGAGCGAGATGCAGACCTCCGCAAGGAGCATTCGATCTCGATGGAATTTTTATGCATTTTTATTTAGAAAATGAGATTTCCACAAGAAAATAAATAAATTATTTTCATTAAATATATATATATATATATTATCAAAATATCTATTTTAATTATATAAATATTCCATATTTTCTATAACAAAGGAAATACTATTACATGAAAATACCATCCAAATACAACACAAGTACATTAATTCAAGAAACTACCATATACTATGAAACTAGGTTCTATTTACTAGAAATTTCACATTTATAAAATATACATCTATGAAAACCCTAAAGACGATAATTAAATGCTTGAGGTGTATTTTGAAATTATGCCAAAACTATTTTACATAAAACCTCCTCAAGTTATATTAAATTACAATAAGGACCCTAGTAAACATAGGTTTAAGCGGGACCAGTCTCTTGAGCCTCAGGGAACCGGAGATATGGGTGCTTACATATTTAAGGTAGACAATCTAACAAACGGTGTTATCGATACAGTAATTGTCTTAAAAAAAGATACAAATCCTGCCGTCCATGTGCAGCAGTTACCGTAAACATCAAAACAATTCAAGACTTCAATTTCTTTTAAAAGTGTCTGACTCAGACTGGGTCTCAATCTAATTAATCTGACTTGAATGTGATTCAAGTACAAACTACAATACAACATGAATCTATCTGTACAATCTATTTCATTATATAACTTGACTGAACCGAACCATGGATATACTCTGTCTACATGACTCCCCATTTATATCCATTCCATTTACTGATATCATGGTTTCGGCAAGTCATCCATATACAATTTATAATACAAGACAAAATAATATAAACAATACAATCAAGACATCGCGGGTTTATAAGGTGTATATTGGTACGGAAGGTGTTAAAAGTGGCACGAAACTGTAACCATAATACACCTAACCTGAATATCCATTGTCGTTGTACCGTGGTTGAATGGTTCCTTGTGCTCCGTATACCTTAGTCTCCGGAATAGTGTGACTCCTCTCGTATACACTAGAATTTTCTGTACCAAGCCATAAAGAACAACGTTAACAATATAATACAACTTTAAGAGTTACATTCTCTTTCTGTCTATTCTGTCTATACTTATTCTTTGGGACTCACCGAGCGATTGTTCACTGACGACATTCCTTTCTTCTTTCTTTGGAATGTTGTCAGGTGGATCGGACCTTCTGGAGACAGAACCCACCAGCGAGGACTTAGATCAGCTAGCCTTTGACCCGGAGCACTAGTTTACTTGTATATTTCATTTTCATTTCTGTTATGCCATTGTTTAGGCATTGCTTTCATTCCATGTATTTACATTTTAGTTGTATTGTAAAAAGAATGTTTAATAAATAAAGTTGCTGTTCATTTTCATCTTGTCTCTTGTGTACTTTACTTTATATTGCTTAGATACGCTTAGCGTGTTTACTTCTGAGTAAATACGTAGCGGACCTCGTCGCGCCCTTTGCCCGTACACCGGGAAGCGGGGCGTGACAGGTTTTGTTGGTGGCCCATGCAGATCGACTCTCCGTGGACATACAGGTTAGCTCTGTATGGACATTCAGGTCTGCTCTGCGTGGACAACCTAAGAAATATAACGCAAGAACCAGCAACTGAAAATATTCTTTACAATTCATATTCCTTGAATTTTCCAATTTCATATATTTTGTATCTGTCATAACCCAAATTTTTCTTTCAAGGTTATGGATTCTCCAAACAACACCAGCACCAACTTCAACAATACTCCACAACCCCTACCAATTACATCGGCCGTAGCTGCTCTGATCAATGAGCAGACGGTACTGCTTGAGGCGATCCGTAGCCTCCTGGAAGTACAGCAGCAACAGACTGCTATCTTGATGAACCGTTCAGAGGCGGAAGCACCTGGGGTGAAGCAATTCAGGGTTTTGCACCCCAAGCAATTCTCATGAAAAGAGAGCCCTCTAGAAGCCGAGGAATAGGCTCAAAGTATTGAAGATGACCTGGCAGCGGCACAAGTGCCAGAGATAGCTTGGGTTCAAGTTGCAAAACTGCAGCTCACTGATAATGCACGGGTCTGGTGGAAGGCGGAAGAAAGCCGTCTCACCCAGCCGATCGAATGGAGGACTTTCCACGATATGTTCAACGCAAAGTACTTCCTCAAGACTGTCAGATTCGAAATAGAACAACAGTTCATCCATCTACAACAGGGTTCAATATGGACCAAATCAGTGGATGGGTACGATGCTGAGTTTACCATGCTCAGTCGGTAAGATATGTCTCATATTTCGATTTTCATATACCACATACTACACAGCTAACACAATACCTTAACAGATTCGTGGCACACCTAATACCGACGGATGAGATCAGAGCCCGACGATTCCAACAAGGGTTATATCCGGAGATCCAAGTTGCGTTAGCTACAGGGGATTTTCCAACTCATGAATTGGCTCTGAAAGCGGCCCGTCGATATGAGACGGTAGTAAAGATGAGGGGCAGACCTCAAACTGCCGGAGTTAAGCGCTCTGCCAATCAGATGGCAGGAGGAGCCTCTCAAGGCCACTATTTATGCCCCGGAGACCAGGAGTACCGAACAACCGACCCAACCCAGCCTTTTGCATATATTGCAGGAGAGATGGACATTTGGTGAAGGATTGCCGGCGAGCAAATAGTCTTTGCTTAGTCTGTAGCTCAGCTACTCATGACATCGGGTCTTGTCTTCGGAGACATAACCCATATGTTGCACCCAGACCAGCAATCACTTACCCGCAGCGCCCAGCCATCCAGGCACCTGCTCTGAGACTTGCACTACCTGCTCTACCTCCTCGTGGACCGACTGCACCTCCTCCTCGCAGTTCCATCAAGCTCAAAGGAACCCACCTCAAGGACCAAGGAACGGACAGAGGAATGCTCCTCCAGCAAGGAGGAATGTGCCGAGGCGACAGGCTTTCACAATGACCGTGGAAGAAGCTGAAATCACCGGCCAAGTCATTACTGGTAACACTTCTCCATCAAGCTTTATTTTCCATCTCTACATACCTATACACATTTCCCTTATACCTAAAACATACCCCACATATAACTTAGGTATAATCTTAGTAGCCTCACTTCCTGCACTCGCACTCTTCGATACTGGAGCATCTCATTACTTTATGTCGCAACGGTTCATCCGAACTCACGCGATACCAGTCAAACCCCTCGTATCCAGCTGGAATGTCAGTTCAAGGAACGACGTTCTGAAGGTAGTAATGGGATATGACCTGTGTCAAATGGTCTTCTGCAGCAGAGAATTCTATGCTGACTTCAAGGTGCTGGACATACCGAACTTCGATGTGGTTCTGGGTATGGATTGGCTCAGAACGTTCTATGCTACCATTGACTGTCGTCAAAGGAGGGTAGTATTCGAGATTCCGGAGCATCCGGTCTTTTATTTCAAAAGTGGAGACCGTACCCTGGAGCCAAGTACTTACAAGGCGAAACCAAAGAAGACAGTGATTGCGGCAATTCAAGCGGAGGAAGGATCAAAGCCAGAAGTAGTTCGAGAGTTAGACGATGTGTTTCCTGACGATATATCAGGTTTGCCTCCCGATCGAGCTCTTGAATTCAGCATTGATTTAGTACCAGGAGCACAACCGGTGATTAAAGCACCGTATCGGTTAAGTCCGGAAGGTTTGAAGGAAGTTTGAACCCAGTTGGATGAATTATTGGCGAAATGATGGATTTGTCCCAGCACTTCAAGTTGGGGATCTCCAGTTCTGCTCATGAAGAAGAAGGAAGGTTCATAAATAATGTGCATTGATTATAGAGCCTTGAATGAAGTAACGATAAAGAACAAGTATCCGCTACCGCGCATCAACGATCTGTTCGATCAACTAAGTGGATCTTGCGTTTTCTCCAAATTAGATCTTTGTTCGGGTTATCATCAGGTGAAGGTCAAGGAATCAGATATCCATAAAACGGCATTCAGAACTCGCTATGGTCATTACGAATTTCTTGTGATGCCATTAGGAGTGACCAACGCACCAGCAATATTCATGAACCTAATGGATCAAGTTTTTCGGGAGTACTTAGACAGGTTTGTTGTCATCTTCATCGACGGTATCCTGGTGTATTCTAAGAGTCGGAAAGAATATGCTGAACACCTACGAATTGTCTTAGAAACCCTACGACAACATCAACTCTATGCCAAGTATAGCAAATGTGAGTTTTGGCTAGATCGAGTCGGTTTTCTCAGACATATTGTATCAGGAGAAGGAATCTCTATGGATCCAGCTAAAGTTTCAGCAGTAAGCGAATGGCCGACACCAAAGTCAGTGAAGGACATTCGAAGTTTCTTGGGTCTAGCTGGATATTACAGAAGGTTCATCGAAGGATTTCCAAAGATCGCAACACCCCTGACCAAGCTCACACGTACAGATGAAGAATTCGTGTGTTCAGAAGCATGCGAACAAGCTTTCGTAGAACTCAAGTCAAGATTAACATCAGCACCTATCCTTGTTATATCGGACCAATCTGGAGGTTTTGAAGTGCATTGCGATGCATCTGGTAAGGGATTATGATGTGTTCTATATCAGCACGGTAAGGTTGTGGCTTATGATTCAAGACAGCCGAAGATTCATGAACGCAATTATCCGACGCATGATTTGGAGTTGGCAGTCGTAATCTTTGCTCTTAAGATTTGGCGCTATTATCTTCTTAGTGAACGAGTGAACATATACACAGATCATAAGAGTCTGAAATATGTGTTTACTCAGAAGGAGCTTAATATGCGGCAGAGAAGATGGTTAGAACTCATGGCGGATTTCGACATCAATCTGCAGTATCACCCAGGGAAGGTGAATGCAGTACCTGATGCCCTTAGTCGCCAACCATCAGCATTGAATCTCACTACGCAGTGGAAGCTTCAGCAAGACATGCATCTAATGGAGATTGAAGTGGTCATGCCAGGTAACGCTTCAAGTTTGATGAACTTACAAGTTCAATCTACCATTGTCAATCAGATCAAAGCAGCTCAAGCAAGTGATGCTAAGTTGCAAAAGATCAGAGAATAAGTAAAGAATGGACTCAGAACAGACTTCATCATCCATGAAGACGGATCTTTGAGATACGGCAGCAGACTGTGTGTACCAAAAGGTTCTGTTCGGGAAGAGTTAATAAAAGAAGCTCACAGCTCTCCCTACTCAGTACACCCTAGAGGTACAAAGATGTACAAAGATCCGCATCAAAATTACTGGTGGCACGGAATGAAGCGTGAAATAGCCAGAAGCGTTGCTAAATGGTTGGTGTGTCAGCAAGTAAAGGCTGAACATCACAGGACTGTTGGATTACTTCAACCGTTACCTATCCCAGAATGGAAGTGGCAACACATCACAATAGATTTTGTGACTGTACTTCCTCGCAGCACAAAGGGTAACGATGCGGTATGGGTTATTGTGGATCGACTCACAAAGTCGGCTCACTTTATTCCCTTTCGAATTGGCCAATCTACTGAGACACTAGCAAAGAAATATATGGAGGTAAGAATCTAAATAAAATTTAAACTCTTCATAAATGTACTATCTCTAATACCCATGAACGCATGTAGGAAATCGTGAGACTTCATGGAGTACCGGTCTGCATTGTCTACGATCGTGACACCAGGTTTCGATCATAATTTTGGCAAATTCTGCAAGCGAGCTTGGGAACAAGTCTGCACTTCAGCACAGCTTATCATCCACAAACTGATGGTCAGTCTGAGCGAACTATTCAGATCTTGTAGGATATGCTCAGAGCGTGTATGCTAGACTTCGGAGGATCGTGGGAAGATCACCTACATATTGTGGAGTTTTCATACAACAACAGCTACCAAGCAATCATTGAAATGGCACCTTTTGCAGTACTTTATGGAAGGAAGTGTCGATCGCCATTAAGTTGGGACGACATCGGAGATAGAGAACTCCTTGGACCTGAGATGATAGTAGCAACTGTTGACGTAGTTCGTACTATCAGGGAAAGAATGCGCATAACCCAAGATCGACAGAAGCACTGGGCTCATGCAAAGCACCGTCATTTGGAGTTCCAGCCGGGAGATCACGTATTTCTGAAGATATCTCCAAACCGCGGAGTGATTCGTTTTGGAAGACGGGGTAAGCTAAGTCCAAGGTATATTGGATCGTTCGACATACTCGAACGAGTCGATGATGTGGCATATCGCTTGGAACTTCCACCTTCATTGGAAGGAGTGCACAATGTGTTCCATATATCCCAACTCAGAAGGTATGTGAGTGACCCCAGCCATATTCTTGATCATTCCGAGCTTACTGTACAGCCCGACTTATCTTGTGAGCAGCAACCTGTTGAGATCCTGGACAAAAAAGTAAAGTCACTTCGGAACAAGGAAGTCAACTTGGTTCAAGTGATGTGGAGAAAGGACACATTAGGAGAATCAACATGGGAGAGGGAATATGAGATGCGTGCAAGATATCCTCATTTATTTGTAAACTAGTCCTTAAAATAAATTGTAAATTTCGAGAACGAAATTTTTGTAAGGAGGGTAGACTGTAACAACTCCAATTTCACTGTACACAATTTTTTTTAAAAGTTAATGTACAATTGGGGTATTTGCAAATCCTGTGAATGCTATAAGAATTTATTTTTCTTTTGAACGGCAAGAAATAGCTTGTAGCTTATTGTTAAGGCCTTGCACTGTTGTTACAAAGCACCAGAGTTCAAATCCTATCAGCCACATTATCTTTTTGTTTTATTTTCTTCTAATATTTTTAGAAGCCTAAATGTCTACACGTGTACATGTAAAACCAAGAGTCACAGATAATTTAAACATGTGCACTGTGGAAGCTAAAGCGATAAGGACACGTGGCCCAAACCCTAGCCCCATCCATCGGGAATGACCCGGCGACTCACCCCAAAACCCCCGGCGCCTCCGGTTCCCCCAGTCCCTAATGCTCTAAATTCTTCACTCCTGCACCCTTTCAGCTATCCCACTCCCCCTACACTGTTTGTATTCTCTGCACATTTCCTGAGAACAATAAAACCCCATTAAATTCTATTTTTAATACAAAATTTAATTCCCCCACTCAATACCCTAAACCCAAGTTTTCCCTATAAATACCACCCCTCATTTCACACTTCCTCACTCACAAACCCTGCCAAAACTCTCAAGAATTCCTAAGTCTTTTAGTGTACAAGTGGAGTTAGTGAGGGGTGAAGCTTCGACAAACTTCCGAGGAGATTCCGGCGACGAAACGACGTCCCAAAATTTTCTTTAGGACCCCCTCTCTCTTCTCTTGACCCCAAACTAGTAAGTCCTATTTCCCCCTCTCATCTTCATCTTTAAAATTTTACATTTCCAAAACCCGACGGGAGCGAAGTTAATCCGACTCCCGATTCGATTTTTTTCAAAAACTACACTTTTCTTCAACAAGATAAAACCATATTCTCATATGTTGATTAATAAACATTAAAAAACTCAATAAAACAAGTTTCATATCAAAATAATCATTTTTGTGACATTTATCGCATTTTTACATAAAATTACCATAAACTATTCATTTCGACTTTATAACCTTTATTCCTTACTATATCTTTAGATGGTTCACGAGATAATGACCTACCTTATCACAACACACATCTCTATCATAGCACGATGAATTTTGGGACAATAGAATACGGGAAAATATGACTTTACAAATAAATACCCTAAACTTACAAAACCGTTTTCTATAAAAAGATGTATTAAACATTTCCATGCAATTATGCCTCTACAACCCATTTTGGGGATCCCGTTTGGGATGTTGTGGATTATCGCACATTCTCGGGCTTAGTAGAGCGAGATGCAGACCTCCGCAAGGAGCATTCGATCTCGATGGAATTTTTATGCATTTTTATTTAGAAAATAAGATTTCTACAAGAAAATAAATAAATTGTTTTCATTAAATATATATATATATATTATCAAAATATCTATTTTAATTATATAAATATTCCAAGTTTTCTAAAACAAAGGAAATACTATTACATGAAAATACAATCTAAATACAACACAAGTATATTATTTTATTTTGAGAAACTACCATATACTATGAAACTAGGTTCTATTCACTAGAAATTTCACATTTATAAAATATACATCTATGAAAACTCTAAAGACAATAATTAAATGCTTGAGGTGTATTTTGAAATTATGCCAAACCTATTTTTATATAAAACCCCCTCAAGTTATATTAAATTACAATAAGAACCCTAATAAACATAGGTTTAAGAGGGACCAGCCTCTTGAGCCTCAGGGAGCCGGAGATATGGGTGCTTGCCTAGTTAAGGTAGATAATCTAACAAACACTGTTATCAATACGGTAATTGTCTTGGAAAAAGACACAAATCCTGCCATTCATGTGCAGTAGTTACCGATAATATCAAAACAATTCAGGAATTCAATTTCTTTTAAAAGAGTCTGACTCAGACTGAGTCTCAATCTAATTAATATGACTTGAATGTGATTCAAGTATAAACTACAATACAACATGAATCCTTCTGTATAATCTATTTCAATATATAACTTGACTGAACCGAACCATGAATATACTCCGTTTACATGACTCCCCATTTATATCCATTTTATTTACTGATATCATGGTTTCGGCAAGTCAACTATATACAACTTATAATACAAGACAAAACAATACAAACAATACAATCAAGATATCGCGGGATTTATAAGGGGTATATTGGTACGGAAGATGTTAAAAGTGACACGAAACTGTAACCATAATACACCTAACCTGAATATCCATTGCCGTTGTACCGTGGCTGAACGGTTCCTTGTGCTCCGTATACCTTAGTCTCCGGAATAGTGGGACTCCTCTCGTATACACTGGCATTTTCTGTACCAAGCTACAAACAACAGCGTTAACAATATAATACAACTTTAAAAGTTACATTCTCTTTCTGTCTATTCTGTCTATACTTATTCTTTGGGACTTACTGAGCGATTGTTCGCTAACGACATTCCTTTCTTCTTTCTTTGGAATGTTGTCAGGTGGATCGGACCTTCTGGAGACAGAGCCCACCAGCGAGGACTTGGATAAGCGAGCCTTTGACCCGAAACTCTAGTTTACTTGTACATTTCATTTTCATTTCTGTTATGCCATTGTTTAGGCATTGCTTACATTCCATGTATTTACATTTCAGTTGTATTGTAAAAAGAATATTTAATAAATAAAGTTGTTGTTCATTTACATCATGTCTCTTGTGTACTTTACTTTATATTGATTAAATACGCTTAGCGTGTTTACTTCTGAGTAAATACGTAGCGGACCTCGTCGCGCCCTATGCCCGTACACCGGGAAGCGGGGCGTGACAACAACAAGTCTAAACCGGTAAAATATCCACATCCAAGATGCTGAAAGATTCTTGTCTCATAAAGAAAGGTAGATAAATTAACATGTGGGCACAGTGCATGATATTATGTGAGTTTAGTAGTGAACATCAATAAGTATCATAATCGTTTTAGTTTATCAAACAAGGGTCAGATACTCGCAATTATTCCATTGTGGCCACGGAACAACAACTAGGAAAGTGAAATGTACGGTTTCATTTCCCGGGATCATGATCGAGTAATAGGAGAATCCGAGTTCCGCATCTCCTTGCCTAAACAAACTACCCATCCCCGTTATTCGGTGTAAAGGTTTTGACGAATTAGAGTTAGTGCGTATACATCTAGGCATTGAATTTCCATATTGTATGCCATCTACATATTGGATCATTCGCCCTCAAGTAGGGTTAGTATTTCCCCGAATATCGGGTTAGTATTTGTCCACATATTGGACCATTCACCCCCAAAATAGGGTTAGTATTCGTCAGAATATCGGGTTAGTAGTCATCCACACATTAGACTATTCACTCTGCCTGCAGGGATCCTCATATATAAGTATTACATACCTAGGTCCGCGCATTCTAACCTTAATCATATCATATGACATGTATGTTATAAACTTGTAATCAAGACGTGATCTCATTTAACATGGCCTTCCACAACCGCTCATTTTATCTTGTTATCTTTTAAGGTTTGTAAGGTGTTTCGTATCATTTTATAAAAAGCTTAGTTAATAAAAGATGATAACGTTTAATGATATTTATTATTTATAAGAAAACCATGATATTTGGAATATTTATCATTTTGAAACCCGTAGTATTTTACTGAGAAAATATCCTTTTAATAAAATGTTAGAGTATTTATTTGAAAATTTTCGTTTAATAAATTTTTAAATAATCTTTTGAAAAATATCATTATACGAGTTATGGTCTTTGTTGAAAATAGCCTTTTAGTAAAGGTTAAGGTGTTTAAATGAAATTATATCTTTTTAGGATGGATTGAGGTATTTTATTGTAATTAATAATTTTATAAAATTATGGTGTTTTAAGTTTGAGGTAATATTTTAGAAAATACGTTCGTGTTGGCAACCGCTGCACATGGGCGGCAGGATTTGTGTCCTTTTTAGAGACGATTGTCTAGCAACCACGGGGTGATTCAGGTAAAACATTCCCCTATTAGGGTATCTTATTAAACTTTAGTTAACATGCTAAGAAAAATTAATATAAAAAATATCCTTTCGAGTGAAATGGGCTAAGTTGGAAAAACCATATCACCGTTATTTAGATTTTGTATTACCCCCTTTCAAAAGGTAAAGGGATTTAACAAGACTAAAGTAGTTGGTGGATAAAAATGTAAGTAAAAATATATCGTTTTAGTGTCTAAAACATTTATTCCAAATATCTTATCTCATATGGGTATTTTAAACATATACGACATTTTAATAAAATGAGGGTATTTTGTGGAAGTAACATATTTCGAGATCTCATAGGTAGGATGGGTAAGTGTGGGTATGTAAGGGATGAATTGATATCCTGTGGATTATAACATTAAGCATATCATATTCCATGTAGGATGAGGGTGCAATATTCACGCATATAGAGGTAATTAATTAAACCATTTAACATGAGGTCCAATTCTTATTATTAAAAGGTACCAAAGGCATGCAGAAATATTTTTACATTATTGTAATATGAGGTTGATGATTAGAAGTTGAAACTAAGATCATTGAAAGAAGGAAGACGACAGATGGGTGGAGAGAGGCCGATCCTACTTTCGGTTAGAGTTGGATGTCGATGGGACGAAAACGTAGGCTCGTACTAATTCCTTAATAGCTCCATGCTTGGATTTTTCCTCGATGCTTGGGTGGAACCACAGTGTCGGCGTCTTCGATACGAAGGCGTGGGTATTTTTTTAGAATTTTTGGAATTCTGAGGTGTGAGAAATCAGTGTTTGAAGGTGTTTATTTATAATGTCTTTTCCCCAACAATAAAATCCAAAATCTGTTTAAAAAAATCCTAAGAATCCGCGCCCTAACCATTTCCTATGATTAGCCGCCGCCGCCTCTTCACCTCAGCCGTTGGATTATGATCCAACGGCCCAGATCGCGCCGCCACGCCCACGCGCCACGCTTGTGGGGATCACGCGTTTTCGCGTGGTCCCCACCACGTGGGCGCCGTCGAGTCTTCTGGGTCGTTGGATCTTTGCATCCAACGGCCCAGGTTAAGGAGATTTAAAATATTTTTTTTAAAAAATAAAATCTAACTGTTTATTATTTAAAAATTGAATTTGGTTTTTAAAAAAAAATTGTTAAAAATATTGTAAAATATGAGAAAATTCCATAAAATATATTTTATTGTTATCTTCAGTTTAAAAATGATTTTGGGCTAAAACTAAATTATTTTCCCATATCTATGGTATTTGTTAGTTATTATAATTATTTAAAAATCAAATTTATTCTTGGAAATATTTTAATTACGAAATAATTATTTTAATCGATAATAAAAATATGTAAATTAATTTAAGGCATTATAATATTTTATTAAAATATTTTAAGCCTAGAAAAATATAAATAGATTTTAGAAAATTCCTTTAATCATATTTCAATGCTTTGAAAATTATTAACATTACTTTAAAAATATTTTTCTATCAACGAAACACTTAAATAATTACTTGATACTAGAAATTTAAATAAAATATATTTTATTAGGTATTAAAAAACACGATCGTTACACAAACGGTAAGTCCCTCCCAAACTCTCTTTCTCTTCATTGAGTTTCCTTTGTAATCAAAATCGGTAAAAGTGGGGTTATACCGATATCATCTTTTATAAACCCTATAAATCCATTTCCTTTTATCTTTTGGTGAAACCAATTTTACCACTTCACCTGTAACCTTAATACTAATGTTTTGAATCAAGCTTAACCTAGAATTTCATGTAAATAATCATAATCGAACTTTTACATTAAAATACCATGAACTTTGATATAGCTTCTTTTAGTACTTGTTAAGACCATTCCTTAGGAAAACTTCACGGCGTAAAGACCTACCCCACACGCACACTTGGTTTCATAGCACGATACTCATTGTATGTATTTTCGTTTCGAGGAATAATATTACAATAAAATACCACATAGCTTTAAAAATCGGATTTCTTTTAAAGCGGTATTTTATATTCTTTGCGATTACGCATCTACAACCCTCTTTAGGGAACCCGCTAATGGATGGTGTGGATTATTGCACATCCTTGAGCTAGTAGAATGAGATGCAGACCTCCTCACGGAGCATTCGATCTTGAAAGGATTTAAATACGGTTTTTAAGAAAAAACGGATTTTCTAAAATAAAATAAAATTATTTTTTAATTAAAATTATATAATTATAAATCCATATTTTCAAAATATATTAAACTTACATTTTTCTAAAAATTGAAAGTTTAACAAGTTTCTATAAAATACCATCAAGATACCGAAAAGACATGTTTTCAGTAAAATACCATGAACTTTCCAAAGCTAATTATTTATCACTAAAATATCTCAATACTTAAAATTCATACTCATGAAAACCCTAATTAAAATAAATCACCCCCTCGAGGTTTATTTTGAAACTATATTAAAATATTTTTCATAAACCCCCTCAAGTTATATAAAAACAATCTTTTAAAGACATAGTAAATATAGGTTTAAGCGGGATCCATTCTCTTAAGCCCCAGGGAGCCGGAGAATGTAAGTGCTTGCCTATTCAGGTTAGAAAACTTAACGGAGTTATCAAATGGCAATTGTCTTGGAAAAAGACACAAATCCTGCCGTCCATGTGCAGCAATTGCCGATATCTTCCGAACATAAGATTTTTAACAATGTACATCAACTCACATGAAAAGACATGAAATCGAAACCAAATTCGAATCTAAACTGAACTCGGACTCGAACACAAACTCGAACTATAACCCAACTCGAATCTAAACCTGAATATAAACTTGAATCCTTGATCATGAATCAGAACACTTGAACTTGACTAAATCAAAACATGAATACTAGAACACTATGCTTGACAGGAACTTAACATATTTACCAGAACACAATGACTGCTGTTGAAACTGACTTGACTCTAACCATGACTACAACTTGACATGAATACATGAATACTTGACACGAATACTTGATATTGACATAAACTCATTTTTGCAACTTGATGAATTCATGGATTCGAGCAAGGCTGGTAATTTTAACTGTAACCTAGAATACACGGGGTGTTGGGGTAGTTCATGTGTGAATCCAACGAAATATCAGGAGTCCCCCTAAATCATGAATTCATATCTAGTAACACAACCAAGCTATCACGAGGGCCCGTGTTTTCTTGCTCCTGGATTATAGCCTGTTGAGTTTGAAATACTTCAACACTGGATTGAAGTCCCATTACTAACATTTGATTCGGGCTCGTGGTTCCTTACCCCTAGATTACAGCCTGTTGGGTTCGAGAACACTTTTGAGATTAGTTGACTTCACCCTTAAACTTACGTTAAATTAGTGTACCCAAATAAAGACCTTTTAAGATACTTACCTTCACTTCATGTTCACTATACCTATACTACACGGCCATGCTATACTATGCTCATGTTATTTTTAGAATTTCATGTTAAATACAATTGCCATTCTTACATTAAATGGCATGCTTAAACACCATATCTCATAGTCAATTGTTTCATGATATACAATTTCTTTATCATTATACTTTATACTTCACACCCTTTTCTTGGGGACTTACCGAGCGAAAGTTCACTGACGGGCATTCCACCCATCTTTGTTTCTTGGAATGTTCGTCAGATACTATAGAGACTGAGGATGTAGACACCACAGAGGAGGAGCACGATCAGATTGCGACTCAGGCCTAGACTAGTTATCTTTACGTTTCAGTTTATCTATGACACTTGTTTAGGCATTTCTTTTCTTGTATTTTCTCTCAGTTGAACTCAAGTATTGTAAATACTTCAAGTTGAATGTAAATAAAGTTGTTGAAGTTTAACTCTTATATTTATTTCTTGTCATTTTATATTGCTTATTTTACGCTTAGCGTATTGTAGGGTATTTTTTTTCACCCCACTGAGATGGGAATACGCGTCGCTTGTCAGGCGTACTACAGATTCCCCCTGTCTAGGGTAGGCGGGGGTTTATTGATTGTGGGGATCCGAATCTATGGTAACCGCGGACAATGCTGCCATTAATTACCCCTCTCTTTTGAAGCGAAGGAACCACAGATTGACGGGTCAACTAGTCATACGAACTCAATGTGCAATGTGTGTATGTGTGTCTTGAGGGGTTTTGGATATATCGGGGGCCTTACAGAGTTTACGGGGGTCTCGCTACCTGGTTAGCGGGCTGGGGGTCAAAGGAGCTAGCAGCCCCCTTGCGGGGTGCGGGGCAGCGTCCCGTTAGAAATTTTTTCTAACGAGGAAAGTGTTGTGGAGTGTGTGTATATATATATAAAAGAGGGAAAATAGCATCCAAAGGACGCATGGGTGCCAGCGCCTCACGTGCCCGGCACGCGGGTGCCGGACGCCGGACGCCTAACGTGCTTGGCACGCGGGCACTGGGCGCCAGCGGGAAAAAAGGGCTTAGCCCATATACTGGGAGTTGTACTCCCAATTGACTTTTGGAATTAAACTCTTGAAAAAGAGGACAAATGGGCTTAGCCCCTGCACTAGGAGTTGTATTTCCTAAAAGAAAGATTTGTTATTATATATATATATATATATATATATATATATATATATATATATATATATATATAATTTTTGTGGAGTTAAACTCCCAAGATATTTTCAAAGATGATGAAAGGGGATCCCTTTCTTCTCCCTTGGGCCATGGGTTTTCTTTTGAGCCTTGGATCTTCCCAAAGTGGGATTTTTGGGGATGGGTCTCCTTCTTCCTCCTCTCTATTGGCTGGATCTTGGAGAAACGAGGGTGAGATTTAAAAATCTCGCCTTTGGAGATTTGATGGAAAATCTGCGTACCTCTTCAAGGGTTTTGTGGTGAAAAACTATTTATTTTTAGAAAAGAAAGAGTGAAACTCTTGATTTAATTCAAAAAAATGGAGAAGATTTAGAATCTTGAGGAAGAAGAAGGAGGCACAAAAAAACCCTAGCTTTTGAGGGAATGAATTTTTGTTTTTCATTTCATCATCATGTTGCCTTTTATAGGCTTACAAATTTACACATGGCCCCCTTGGGCTTTACAAAATGGCATTTTGCCCATCCCATGCATCACGTGCTCATTTCTTTTGCACATGAGCCATGGGCTTTACAAAAATTTGGCTTTATACCCATTTTTCTTACATTCATTCGTAAAAATTACATCAAAATTATTTATTACATAATTTTCATTTTGGCATAGGAGAGGCCGGCCGCAGGGCTCGACTTGGGCATGGGCCCACTTGATCCGGGCTTGGGCCCGTTTACTTAGGGTTGACTTTGATTTTGACTTGGTCAACCGGGGTGTAATTTTTTAC
Organism: Agapanthus africanus; assembly: GCA_030015575.1. Lineage (NCBI taxonomy): Eukaryota > Viridiplantae > Streptophyta > Magnoliopsida > Asparagales > Amaryllidaceae > Agapanthus > Agapanthus africanus. The sequence continues at coordinate 25,638,477 of JASDDO010000001.1, forward strand.
CCCAACAAAGTGCCCCACATCCATAAATGCACACCGCGTATATGAGTTGTGTGCATGAAATTGATGGATCTTGGAGTTGTACTTCGAGGTGAAACATCATTCCGGGGGCGTAGCATCATTCCGGGGGCATAATTCCGGAGATCGGAGCATAATTCCGACGAGAGGAGCATAATTCCGGGGATGAGAGCATAATTCCGAAGAGTGGAGTATGATTCCAAGGGGAGGATATATTCTGAGACGAAGTATAGTTTCGACGCAGGGTTCCGGGGCGAACCATAATTTCGACACGGGACAAGTGTATCCTGAGACGAAACTTAGTTCCGGCACAGGGCAGACATTCTGAACGAAGTATGGCTCCGATGCAGAGGTTGATTCTGAGTCGAAGCATGATTCCGAGTCGAAGCATAATTCCGACAGGGAAGGACGATACTCCGAGGCGAAGCATGATTTCAACACGGGGTACACTCTGAGACGAAGTATGATTCCGACACAGAGGTCAATTCCCAGGCAAAGCATAATTCCGACAGGAAAAGAAGGTACTCCGAGGTGAAGCATAATTTCAACATGGGACACACTCTGAGAAGAAGCATGATTCAGCCACAGAGGTTGTTGGTTGACTTGATTCCGAGTTGGAGCATAATTCCGACGGGGAGGTCATTGGTTGACTTGATTCCGAGACGGAGCATAATTCCGACGGGGAGGTCATTGGTTGACTTGATTTTGAGATGGAGCATAATTCCGACGGGAAGGTCATTGCTGCCCTTTTTGCAACTTGGACGGTCGGTGCTGCCCTTTTTGCGACTTGGGCGGTCGGTGCTGCCCTTTTAGCGACTTGGACGGTCGATACTGTCCTTTTTGCGACTTGGACGGTCGCTGCTGCCCTTTTTGTGACTTGGACAGTTGGTGCTTGAATTGACTTGCTCCGCTTCTTGCGGTGTCAAGGATTGGATTTGACTTACTCCGCTTTCTGCGGTGTCAGTGGTTGAAGTTGACCTGCTCCATTTTCTGCGGTGTCGAAATTCGACTTGTTTCCGAGGTGGAGCTTGATTCCGCCAGGGAAGTCATTGGTTATCTTGCTGATTTGATGTGATTTGGGTTGAAATCAGCATCGCTACACTGGAATATGGTACCAGGAGCGAATCATCATTTGCCATGAGAAGATTTAGGGATTTTGGTTTTGATTTGGCATCAGCACCGCTACACTGGAATATGGTACCAGGAGCGAATCATCATTTGTCGTGAGGGGATTTCTCTCGTTCCCAGTTTAACGACTTAGGGGTCATCTATTCCAGTTTAACGACTTAGAGCTCATTTGTTCTCAGTTTAACGACTTAGATGTCATTTGTTCCCAGTTTAACGACTTAGGGGTCTATTGGATCGGAAATTTGGAATTTTGGGGTTGGGGTCGGCATCAGTGTGCTAACACTGAAGTATAGGTGTCAGGAGCAACCGAGATGTAGGCTCTTGAAGAAAGTTCATCATTTTCCTTTTCCTGTTGGGGAGCGATGGCTTAGGAGACAGGTTTAGGTCCCTGTCACCTGAGGCTTTTCAATTTTATGAGCCGTAAGGATCCTATAAAAACATTTTCTCCCTAAGAGTCGAAAGGATCTCGTAGGTGTACTTTCTCCTTATGAGTCGTGGGGACTCCCAAGTGTTAGTTATATGTATGCCCTAGAGGCCATTACTGTACATGAGATGTACATTGCAGTGGATGCTTGGACATATATAGGGAGGACTTTCTTGCTCGACATGATAGTATGCTATCTGGTTACTCTTAATCTTAACATGTACACTGATTGTCTCTCTGTTACATGCTGGTAAAGCCCTTAGGATGCGTGCTTGACTACCTAGATTATGATGCAGATCATACTAGTGGGACATAGGTAGTCTGTGAGTACATCCTTTAATGTCCCTTGTCGTGGGTGTATCGAGACGGGCATCGATATACCAGAGTAGACTAGCATATACGTTCTCGACCCATGTAGATGGGCGATGGATGATCCCATATCCATTGGTGTTTGATATCAGAGATGATATAGGATGCTCAGTGGAGACTGGGTACACTGGACGGACTCGCCGAGAACTCCCAGATGGTATTATACCTCACGTCAGATGGCAGTTCCCTGGTGACACTGGTACAGGTTAGTCTGTCGACCCGAGATCGTCATAGAGTCTTGTGTTATTCCCACTGTGCTTTGATTTTCACCTTACCACGTTCAAGAAGACGTGCAAAATGGTGGTTTTTGGATACAGTCCCGAGTCATATGGAGGCAATGAGCGATAGGAGGGGATTCGTCTCTCCCGGTATTGGGGGTTGATGTTGCGTTGTGCTCGATTGGATATAACAGGAAGTCCCTGGACAGGGCTGCTTCAGAGATATACTAGTAAGTGTTATCAGTAGTTTCTCGACCCGTTATGAGCCTCATATTTGTTAGTTGTATGTATGCCCTAGAGGCCAGTATTGTACAGATGATGTATATTATATTGGATGCTTGGACATATATAGAGATGACTTTCTTGCTCGATATGATATTATGCTATCTGGTTGCTCTTTATCTTAACATGTATACTAGTCTCTTTAAACTGTCTTATGGTTACATGTTGGTAAAGCCCTTAGGATGTGTACTTGACTACCTGGACTATGATGCAGATCATACTAGTGGGGACATGGTAGTCCATAAGTACATCTTTCAAGGTCCCTAGTCGTAGGTGTATCGAGACGGGGCATCGATATACCAGTGTAGACTAGCGTATACGCTTCTCGACCCATGAGATAGGCGATGGATGATCCCATATCCATTGGTGTTTGACGTCAGAGATGGTATACGGGTGCTCAGTGGAGACTGGGTAGACTGGACGGACTCGCCGAGAACTCCCAGATGGTATTATACCTCACGTCAGATGGCAGTTCTCAGGTGACACTTGTGCAGGTTAGTCTGTAGACCCGAGATCATCATAGAGTCTTGTATGATTCCTACTGTGCTTTGATCTCCACCTTACCACGTCCATGAGGGCGTGCAAAACGGTGGTTTTTGGGTACAGTCCCGAGTCACATGGAGGCAATGAGCGATAGGAGGGGTTTCGTCTCTCCCGGTATTGGGGGTTGATGTTGCGCTGTGCTCGATTGGCCGTAACAGGGAAGTCCCTGGCCAGGGCTGATTCAGAGATTTGCTGGTAAGTGTTACCAGTAGTTTCTCGACCCGTTATGAGCCTCACATTGGCACGACTTATCGGTTATTGGGGTCTGACGTTTACCACCCCTAGACTTCATATGCAACATATCAGACGAGGAGACCGGACTGCACGGTAGTGTCGCCGATTGGCTCGACGGGAGTTGTAGCAGGTTCGCTTGTTCTCTTCTGATCGCTCAATACCCGGGTGGCCGTTACGTTTAGCTGACCGCTTGCGGCTTGGGAGTGCTTGATATGATCATCACCCACTGCCGGCGTATTGACGAGTCTCAGAGTCCCACAATGGAGTTTTCTAGTCCAGGCGAAACGTTGTGGTGCGCGTATGCGATATGCATATGGACCCGATTAAAATGCGCGTATGGGATACCGTATATTGATCGGGCGGCTTGCTTTTGGTAGGGGTCGTATGTGATTTGGCCGGATTGATAAATCAAGTGTTGATTTATCATTTAACCATTAGATTCTCACTAGAAATACTTTCTTGTTTCTATGGATGTATGGATGCATGTATGCATTCCTTTTTGATTCATGCACATATGGATGTACATATACACATACATACATACATACATACATTCATCATGGTTGCTTATACAATGAGAATGGTGGCAATATAAGAATCACACCATGGTTATTATATGGATTTTCATTGCTTTTGAATTAAAACAAAAAGGAAAAGAAAAGGGGTTAAATGATAGAATGTTTCCACACTCTTCTTTACCTTACCATGCTCACCTACCTTTTAACCCTTGGTTTATTTTCCTTTTGTGCTTTTAACTCAATTACAATAATATCTATATAATTAACCATGGTTTGAAATGAGAGATGGAAAATATATATACTTATATTTTTCATTTTTCAAGAGAGTGTTTTTTTCTCTTCTTCTAAAAAGCCATCATCTTCATCAACCTCTCTCATTTTGCTCTCTAGATCTTTGTAGGGAGCAATATAATCATCAAGTTAGGATTTTGAAGTGAGAAAGAGAACCACAACACCATTCTACACAAGTCTAGCCCACTTGTTTGGAGTGTTAGCTTGATTTCTTTCACTTGATCGGATAAAGTTGCAAGCTTGGACAAAGCGAACTCCGGGTGGATCATCGGTGACCTCGAGGAGTTCAAGCGGAGCTCTTTCAAACCCTAAGTAGCCGAGGAGTCTAGCGTAGGGAGCTACAAAGGTTGTACTTTCTAAACCCTAGCTTTTCTATTCATGAGATGATGAGAAAAATTTAGAAACCCTAATTTTCTAGGAACGATCCGATGTTTATTAACTTAGCACCCTAAAGACTCCACCTTTGGTACATGTGATGCTTCCAAACCCTTCATGAGGTGCTAGGCTAACCCAACAGTGGTATCAGAGCAGACCTAGAACGTTAGGCGACACTTTAACGAAGTTAAAACTCCGATCGAACCCGAAAATACGATTTTTTGGTGCTCTCTGGACTTTTTTCAAAATCTGGTTATTTTCAGAATTAAAAATACGTAAAAAATTCAGCAGGAAAATATAAGAATTACGGTGTAAAAATTATGCAATGAACAGTTAACCTTGCCGCGTAAACGCGGCCTAAGCTTGCTTAGGCCGCGGTTCCGCGGCCGTACAAATCAATCACTGCATAAATTTTATACTGTAATGTTTTGTTCTGCCTGTATATTTTTTAGAGTATTTTTAATCTGTATTTACTGCTGAAAAATTCTGGAGATGGTTTTGGACTTGTCGATTCGATCGGAATTTTCATTTCGTTGCTTTTCCGGGTAAATTAGAAAGTAGTGAAGTGTTTGAACTAGTATCATTTGCTCGCTTTTCACGGGGTTTAAATCCTTCGGTGGTTCGTGCAAGTTTTGTGGTGGTCCCTCTAGAAGACAACAAACCTTAACTCGATTATGTGACCGTCTTGAACTGCCCTTTGAACCTTAGGGTTTGGGACAGTACGGCGTGCCACATGTGAGGCGTTGGCTTGACCCTTCTACGGCTGGACCGCTACTACTGTGTCACACTCCAAGTTTTTGAACTTCGCTCAAGTGTTGAGCTTTAGTGAATCTTGGGTATTTGATCGGTCGTTCGAAAACTTTAATACTGTCTAATTATCTGGAATGTGATGCAATGTGTGGAATTCATATTATAAGACATAAAATACGAGGTATGTGATATTTCGCATTTACGATGTCTAAGGAGAATGCGGATTCCAGATATTGCAGTTTTACACTTTATTTTCTGTGACCGTAAGTGTATTATGTAGTGGTATTGCTGATTGTCGTTGCTATACGTCGACGACAATCGGTGTATGCATACTTACATACGTTGATGATATGAGATATTATGTGTTGCTGAGATATGATGTGCAGGATTGTCGCGATTGAATAGCCGGGGTTTTTTTATGTGAGATGAGAGTTTTATATTTTCATTCATGTAAATTCAAATGTAATGTAATATTCTTTTATTTGGGGCACTTCCGGGTTGAGGTCGATGCCACCTGTGTTGTATATTATTTACTTTTCCGCATTAGGATGGACCCAAGGAGGGGAGCACGGGTGGCCGGGTTCTGGGGTTCAGTGGGAGGCCATCTCGAAGAGTCGAAACCGGGTCTCCTAAACTCCAGAATTGGTAGGGTCGCTTGCCGCTCTCGTAGGGGTCCAGGGTGTGGGCTTGGCTATTCATCGCGACTGTGGAATCCGTATTTTCTATTGCTGGCTAAATACTAAATACAGACATCCTAGTATATCCCACATTATATCTATGTTTCTGCTGCGATATCTGTGATGTGATCATTTGATATGTTGTGATGGATACAGTATATAGTATATATGATATATTATATAGGCGTTACTTATGTTTTACACCCACACTAGCCCTGCCCTGCTCTGTCGTTAGTTACCTAACCTAACGGTACACGAGGGGATATCGAGGCGAATGCGGATGGCATAAGTGTACGTCGTATTTATCTGTGATGTTTAGGTGACTTAAATGATGGGAATTCATTAATGTGATTAATGAAAGAAAAGAAACCTAAAAGATGTTGTAGAAGCAAATTTTAAATAAAAAAAAGGGTAGCTACAGTTTTGCTTTGCATAGCGGTATATATGATATACCCTGCACCTTATTCGATGAGGAAAGGGCCGAGATCCCTTCACCGGGAGTGACCCCTTTAGCAATAACTGGCAGATGCTACACACTCGGTTTGTCTTTTGATTACTTCTATAGTTTCTGCTTTGCACAGTGATATATATGATATATCCCGTACCTCATTCGACGAGGAAAGGGCCGATGATCCCTTCACTGGGAGTGACCCCTTTAGCAAAACTATAAAGTCCTCAAAATCACTCCATTTTAAAATTCACTAGATTCTGCAACGATATCAAGTTCATTACGCTCATGGTTTTTCTGAAAAACCTGCGTAGCCCTCCGTCATTTCAGATAGATATTATTTAGTATTCGTGCTATGTTTGTTGACTTAGTCAAGGCATAGTGTACGGTAGCTAAATAATGTTTATCTGTTACAACATGAGATGTGATTGGATTAGGGCATTCGCACGGCCTTGTTGACTCAGTCAAGGGTCGTACGGGTGGATTTAATTCAATCGAGAAATGTACGGGTTGAACTTGACTTGCGATTTATGGTTTGTTGACTTAGTCAAGGTCATAGATCGCTAGGGGCAAAAGCATTATCGGGAATTTCAAGTGTTGAAATTTGCAATGAGATTGCATACCTTCTATGAGATAGTTGGATCCCGATACCCACTGCGAGTAATTGTTACTCCTGGGAGAGTTTTACACAGGACAATTAGCCGATCAAGTAGGTGTCTAAAAAGGTGTCAACAGGGTTACGCCTCTGGGAAAACGAGGTTTACTTTAATTAGGTCCGTGCGAAAGCGCGGGGAACCTCCCTCAAAGTACCGACACTGGCCTGGCTGAAAGATCGACGAAGTTGTAAGGTGTAATTAATCCCGGCTAGTCTTTCCTTTTAGGGTTTGAAGGAAGATTTGATAAAAACCAGTGGGAGCCATCCTGATTAGATAAGATAATAACCAATCTGATCTTGCAAGAGCATACGCTAAAGTATTTTCTTCTCTCTCTCTCCAGGTAGCGACCATGTCATGCCCTAATCAAGATAATAATATGAATGTATTGACCGAACCCGCATGTTATACTGTGCAGGGGAACGTTGGACCCGTTCTATCTTATAAATGTTATAAGACTGAACAGGAAACAGGAGAATATCTGGATTCTCACGCCGCCCAAACGGAGAACATGCATGATGATGCACCTTCTTCGGGTGTGTTTGTTATTGAGAACTGTTTTTCAGTTCACCCTACGTCCTGGGTATTAGATACCGGATCAGGATCCTACATATGTAAGCAGTTACATGGGCTACGGAAAGGTAGAGAACTGGGAAAAGGTGATCATTCCGTTCAAGTAGGGAATGGGGCAAATGTTGCAGCCAAAGCAGTTGGCATATATCACCTGGTATTACCAAATGGTGATACACTAGTCCTGAATGAGTGCTATTATATACCGAACATGATGTGCAACATTATATCAGTTTCTTTATTAAGTAAAGAAAGATATAATTTTGTAGTAAAGGATAATTTTATGAACATATTCCTAGATCAAAAGTTGATTGCATCAGACTCGTTACATAATGGCATATTCATTCTCAATCAAAATACAGTCCTCAATATACAAAACACACACGAGAGGAAAAGCTCAGAAATGAACGAATCCTTCTTGTGGCACTGTAGACTTGGCCATATCAATGAGACACGACTAGCTAAGTTACATAAGAATGGATATTTGAATTCATTCGAATTATCATCTTATGACACTTGCCATTCATGTCTCAAAGGAAAAATGACCAAAACTCCGTTTAGTGGACACGGAGAAAGAGTTACTGAACTCTTAGGACTGGTGCATAGTGATGTATGCGGTCCTATGTCTACACACGCCAGAAATGGATCTTCCTACGTCATTACATTCACTGACGATCTCTCTAGATACGGACATGTGTTCCTGTTGAAACACAAGTCTGAAGCTTTTGAGAAATTCAAAGAATATAAGCACGAGGTAGAAAACCAAACGGGCAAAAGTATTAAGATTTTTCGATCTGATCGAGGAGGTGAATACTTAAGCATTGAATTCCTGGATTATCTAAAAGAGAATGGGATTCTCTCTCAGCTTACTCCTCCTTATACACCACAGCACAACGGTGTATCGGAACGAAGGAATCGCACCCTATTAGATATGGTGCGTTCAATGATGAGCACTGCTGAGTTACCTATTTCCTTTTGGGGGTATGCGCTTGAGACAGCCATATACCTATTGAATCTGGTTCCATCTAAATCTGTACCTACCACACCATATGAGATATGGAGTGGGAAGAGACCATATTTTAAACGAATTAAGATATGGGGTTGTCCGGCCTATGTCAAAAAGCAAAATCCGGACAAACTCGAGGCACGATCAGTTCTTTGCAAGTTTGTGGGATATCCAAAGAATTCTCAAGGATATTTTTTCTACCAAGACGAGGAACAAAGAGTGTTTGTTACTCAACATGCCACCTTTTGGGAAAGGGAATTTCTTGCAAAAGAAATTAGTGGCAAAGAGGTAGAGCTGGAAGAGGTTTCAGCACCACAAACTACAACTAATGATTTAGTAGAACCAGAGGATTCAGTAGTGCCCGACGAACCCCAGCCTCTCCGCCGATCTAGTAGGGTTTCTCGTCCACCTGAGAGATACTACGGTTTTCTCATTGACGGTGAAAGCGAAGATTGTATCATGGAGGATGATGACCCAACTAGTTTCGAGCAGGCCATCACGAGTAGAGACTCAGTGAAATGGCTGGATGCAATGCGGTCCGAGATGGAATCCATGTACACCAACAAAGTATGGAATTTGGAAGTTGCTCCTGAAAGGGTAAAACCCATTGGGAGCAAGTGGATCTTCAAGAAAAAACTTGGTGTAGATAGGAAAGTGGAGACTTTCAAAGCTAGACTTGTTGCAAAGGGTTTTCGTCAAAGACCAGGTGTTGACTATGACGAAACCTTTTCTCCAGTGGCTATGCTTAAATCCATCCGGATCATGCTTGCCATCGCTGCATATCATGACTACGAAATCTGGCAAATGGATGTTAAGACCGCCTTTCTAAACGGTGATTTAGAAGAGTGCGTGTACATGACTCAGCCAGAGGGCTTCGTAGACAGTGGGAGCAGCGGGAAGGTGTGCAAGCTGCTTAAATCCATTTATGGATTAAAGCAAGTATCGCGGAGTTGGAACATCTGCTTTGACGCCGTTATCAAAGAGTTTGATTTCGTCAAAAATCCAGATGAACCTTGTATCTACAAGAAGGTGGCAGAGAGTAAGGTTGTCTTCCTCGTATTGTACGTGGACGACATACTCTTGATAGGAAATGATATTCCTATGCTGCAATCAGTCAAGCTCTTCTTATCACAAAGATTCTCAATGAAAGATCTTGGTGATGCCTCCTGCATATTAGGAATTAGGATCTATAGAGATAGATCCAAACGGATATTGGGATTATCCCAATCCAGGTACATTGACACCATACTAAAGAGGTTTAGTATGGAAGAATCCAAGCGTGGGAACTTGCCCACGATCTCTGGAGTCACTCTCTCCAAAGAGATGTCTCCCAAGACTGATTTGGAGAGAGCTCGCATGCAAGGGATACCCTATGCTTCGGCTGTAGGCTCTATCATGTACGCGATGCTATGTACCAGACCCGATGTAGCATACTCACTAAGTGTAGTGAGTAGGTATCAAGCTGATCCTGGAGAGAGTCACTGGACAGCTGTGAAGAGCATTCTCAAGTACTTGCGAAGGACTAAAGAGATGCTCTTGGTGTATGGTAACGGAGAACTCCAAGTGGAGTCCTTTACCGATTCGAGCTTCCAGAGTGATAAGGACGACTCTAAGTCGCAGTCGGGATTTGTCTTTACCCTTTATGGAGGGGCGGTTAGCTGGAAGAGTTCCAAGCAGGAGACCGTAGCAGACTCGACGATGGAGGCTGAATACATCGCTGCCAACGATGCTGCCAAAGAGGCTGTCTGGATCAAGAAGTTCATTACAGAACTTGGAGTGGTTCCATCCATTGAGCATCCAATACCTTTGTATTGCGATAACAATGGAGCGGTGGCTTTGGCCAAGGAACCCATGTCCCATCAGCGATCCAGGCATATTCTGAGGCGGTATCACCAGATCCGGGAGATAGTTGATCACCGGGAGATCGAGGTCAGGAGGGTTGACACGAAGAACAACACGACGGATCCACTCACGAAGGCCATTCCCCAGATACAGTTTGAGAGACTCTTCGGGATGCTCGGTATGCGATACTACAGCAGCTGGCCCTAGTGCAAGTGGGAGATTGTTAGTTGTATGTATGCCCTAGAGGCCAGTATTGTACAGATGATGTATATTATATTGGATGCTTGGACATATATAGAGATGACTTTCTTGCTCGATATGATAGTATGCTATCTGGTTGCTCTTTATCTTAACATGTATACTAGTCTCTTTAAACTGTCTTATAGTTACATGTTGGTAAAGCCCTTAGGATGTGTACTTGACTACCTGGACTATGATGCAGATCATACTAGTGGGGACATGGTAGTCCATAAGTACATCCTTCAAGGTCCCTAGTCGTAGGTGTATCGAGACGGGGCATCGATATACCAGTGTAGACTAGCGTATACGCTTCTCGACCCATGAGATAGGCGATGGATGATCCCATATCCATTGGTGTTTGACGTCAGAGATGGTATACGGGTGCTCAGTGGAGACTGGGTAGACTGGACGGACTCGCCGAGAACTCCCAGATGGTATTATACCTCATGTCAGATGGCAGTTCTCAGGTGACACTTGTGCAGGTTAGTCTGTAGACCCGAGATTGTCATAGAGTCTTGTGTGATTCCCACTGTACTTTGATCTCCACCTTACCACGTCCATGAGGGCGTGCAAAACGGTGGTTTTTGGGTACAGTCCCGAGTCACATGGAGGCAATGAGCGATAGGAGGGGTTTCGTCTCTCCCGGTATTGGGGGTTGATGTTGCGCTGTACTCGATTGGCCGTAACAGGGAAGTCCCTGGCCAGGGCTGATTCAGAGATTTGCTGGTAAGTGTTACCAGTAGTTTCTCGACCCGTTATAAGCCTCACATCGGCACGACTTATCGGTTATTGGGGTCTGACGTTTACCACCCCTAGACTTGATATGCGACATATCAGACGAGAAGACATGTTCCCTTCCGAAAGGCGGCGCACAGGACCGCGATGTTCTGGCACTGAGATTCGGGGCAGATGCTATTTGATTTTATCCGTCTACCTCTCCGAAGATGCCAAGTTGATTTATGGCACCGTGTATCGAAGGTTTAGACGGATGCGGCCGATATAGCAGACTTTGTCAGATTCCCCCTCGCTAGAGGGGTTTTTGATTGTGAGGACGCTCTTCCCTGCAGGCGCAAGCCCCTGCAGTTAATTACGCTACCGCTTCGCGGTAACAACTTTCTCCTTCTCCAGAATTTCACTTCGTGTCGTGGGTGTTTGTTTTGTTTGTGGTTGCCCGTGAATTGTATACGGAGACTGAGTAATACCTTCGCCCGTAGGACGTGGATTAGTCCAAATCCGTATTTACTTAGATTTGGGTTTGGTGTTTTTAGTTTAAGGATGCCTTAGTCGCGTTGCGGCTAAGATCGACTTAAACGTTCGTCAAGGATACGTTAGTCCTGTTTGAGACTAAGATCAACTTAACGGGATCGTTTAGATCCGACAAAAGAGCATTTGGGCTCTATTGTTCCAATTTAGGGACATGCGTAGTCCAATTTGGGACTAAAGTCTGTTTGGAGGATACGTTAGCCATTTTTGAGGCTAAGATCGACTCAAACGTTTGTTAAGGATACGTTGGTCCATTTTGGGACTAAGGTCAACTTAACGGGACCGTTTAGGTCCGACAAAAGAGCATTTGGGCTCTATTGTGCCAGTTTAGGGACGTGGTGGTCCGTATTCCAGTTTAGGGACGTGGTGGTCCAATATTAGTTTAGGGACGTTTCGGTCCGTCATTAGTTTAAGGACGTCTCGGTCCGATATTAGTTTAAGGACGTCTCGGTCCAATATTAGTTTAGGGACGTTTCGGTCCACGAGTTTAAGGACCCCGCAGTCCATATCGATGTGTGGTCGTTGGGACCCGTCACCTCTTTGACGTCGTTGAGGAATTACAACGACGGATGTCAAAGGAGTTCGGAGATGTACCCTCGAACCGGATGTAAATTGATTTAGAAGAGCAATTTTACTCAGTCAATTTAATTTGAGGACTTATGGCCATGACTGGGCTAAGTCCAGTTGAATGTTCAACATTTTTATTTGTCTTTGGCCAATTAGGCCTGAGTTAGGGATTTGCCCCTTTTTTAAACAATGCACTGCATTATTTTTGTTTTGTTTGGGCTCTGCCCTTTTATAAATGATGCAGAGCATCTATTTTGTTTGGGCTCTGCCCTTTTATAAATGATGCAGAGCATCTATTTTGTTTGGGCTCTGCCCCTTTTATTGCACTGCAATTTAATTAGGCCTACTAGGTCTTTTTGATTTGGGCCTGGCCCTTTAGGAAATGCATTGCATTTGTCAAGCGCTTTGGACCAATCAGAGAGCACAACAGTGCAGATTTATAAGTGCAAAGCACTATTAATTTAAGAATCTTTTAGATTCAAGAACCAATGGTTCATAAAAGAAGTGCAAAGCACTATTTGATTTCTTGATCTAATTTAGATCAAAGAAAAACAAGTTTGTTTATTTCAAGAACCCAAAGGTTCATAAAAGTGCAAAGCACTATCTTTTTTTTTATTTCTCTTTTTCTTGTTTTAGAGAACCAGTGGTTCATAAGAAGTGCAAAGCACTATTAATTTAAGAACCCTTCTAGGTTCAAGAACCGATGGTTCATAAAACAAGTGCAAGGCACTATTTAATTTATTTCTAAGAAAAAACAAGTTTTTTTTGTTTTTCTTATCTCAGAGAACCAAAGGTTCATAAAAGTGCAAAGCACTATTTTATTTTATTTTATTTTTATTAAAGATCATTGATCTTGTTTTTTAGATCTATGATCTGTTCATAAGAGAACTTTCTCTTTTTCTAAAGGTTTTTTACCTTTTTTATTCTTGAGGAGTTTCTCAGAGTTCTCTTCTCTCTTTTTTTTTTTAGCCAGATGTTCCTCCCCTTTGAAATGAGGTCTAGGGTCCTTTTTATAGTGCCCATAAATTAGTTAAAATTTGTTAAAGAGATCATTCTCTAAGTGATTTGGGGAATTTTCCCCACCGTTGGATCTTTAATCCGAAGGGCTCTGTTTTACAGAAGAAATCTTATTGTTTTAACAAAAACAGAAAAGATTTCCTCAAATCTTTATTCTGTTTTTTGCATAACTCCTCAGCACGTGACACGTGTCGTGCAGCGTTTGCGCAACTGCGCAGACACGTGTCGCGCAATAAAAAAAATTTATTTTTATTTTTAATTAATTTTTTTTTAATTAATTTTTTTTTTTTTTATTTTTATTTTTTTACTGCGCAGCGCGGACTGCGCAGCGCGCAAGGCAGTTTTTTTTTTTCTTCTCTCTCTCCAGAGCTTTGCTCTTATAGAGTACGCTACTTCATTTATTTTAACTTTAATTTTATTTTTAATTTTCAAGACAGAGTTTTGCTCTGATTGGAGAAAAACAGAAGTATTGCTTCTTTTCTCACCTTGGAATTTAAATAGAGCTTTGCTCTGATTGAGGTAAACAAATGCCCCCTCACCGTTGCGCTTACGTGGCCTCCTAACGTGAGCGCAGCGGTGGCAGACTCCGAACCGTCGCGCCATCTCCTGGAAGCTGAAAGGGCACTTGATGCCTATAAATAGGACCCTTGGTCCCTTAGATGATTCTCATCTCTAAAATTTTACTTTCAGAACCCAGGGCCCTGCTCTCTTGTTTAAACACTTTTAAAAGTTCAAACTTTTAGAGAATTTTAGGTAAAAATATTAATTTTAATTAAATTAAATCAATTTTAAGAGCATTTCTATCAATAGATCCCAGATCTAAAGAAGATCCATTTAGGGTTTCACTTAGTAGAGCTTTGCTCTAAGGGGGTCCATAGAAGACTAAGGAAAGCCCTATTAGAGTTCCATTAATAGAGCTTTGCTCTCTAAAAGATTTTCCCTGTATTTTCTCATTTCATTAATGGAGCTTTGCTCCTCCCAAATCATATAGAAGAACTCTTAAGAATTCTTCATGGATCTTTGGAACTTAAAGATGTCATTTTATTCATCAGTGCATTATATCGTTTTGCTTAATCAGTCTTTTTGATAATTCTGTCGATCCTCTTTCACAGGAACAATGAACGCCCATATGTATGCTCTTAACGAGATCATCTCTCATGAGGGCATCCGCCGACTTGGCCATTCTCAAAATCGGGAATTCACAAACGAGGAGTGTGCTGAAATAATGAGTCGCTTCGACGCATACGACTGTCCACTGCTTCCCCGACGTTCCTTTCTTCTTAAACTTATCGTGGGAGCTATCTGGGAAGCGCTTCCCCTATTCTGTTCCGGCGTGCCGCTTAGGGCGTTGGATGCCGCTGAGGACAGGGTGCACTCTGTGTACCTATTGAACTTTATCTCGAAGAGACGGCGAGACAGTCTTATTGACCTCTTGCACGAGGTCTTTCAACAGTCTGCCATACTCGCTGCTTATCGGGGGGTGGAAGACATCGAGAAGGACCCTGACGCTTGTGCTCGCGAAAGGAAGCACACTAGGATGGTCCGCGAGGCTTGGAAAGTCATAGATAGGATCGCTTTTGAATTCCCCAATCCATGCCCTGGATCTGAGGTTATTCCATTGTAACTTTCGTTTATTGTTTTTATGACTGTAAGAACTTCGGGCAATATTAATGGAAAAAAAATTTATCGCAGCTTGTCTTTATTATATATCTTTGTCCTGAGTCTTTTTGTCCATGCATGAATGAATACGTCCTGAACGCTTGATCAAACGTAAATCGGGTGCTCTTTCTGTTGCTTTTCCTCTTTCTCAGCATGTCGTCACAATTAGTAGGTAATAGAGTAAGCTTCTTGATTTCTTCATGAGATAGCGAGGGCTTAGGCCGCAGGTTCAGATCTGCTGCCTAAGACTTTTCAACTCTATGAGCCGTGAGGGTCTCATAGAGACTTTTCTCCCTACGGATCGAGAGGATCTCGTAGGTGGGTTTTTCTCCTTAGGAATCGTGAGGATTCCTAAGTGTGGTTTTCTCTTGTAAGTCGTAAGGATCCTACAAGAGAATTTTTCCCTCTTACGAGTTGAGAGGACTTGTAAGCGGTTGTTTCCCTCCTTGTCGAAGTTCGATGTTGGAGAGAGAGACCCGTGGATGGTATGCAAGAGACCGTTTTGGGCCAACTCGCAGGGTCCCAATACTTAGGAAACAGGCTTCTTTTATGCCCACTGCCTAAGGCTTCATCCCACGAGTCGAGCCGCCTCGACAATTTTTCACAAGTCGAGACGAATCGAACGTTTCTCGCAAGAACATCTTAACGTCGCATTTAACCTCTGCTCTTTACGACAGAAGCCCGTTAAGGTTGGTGGTACTTAGGGTTTTGGCCATCGTACCGTCGCATAAGCTGATATAGTTCTCGATAGGCAATCGTGCTGTTTGAGTAGCCCTGCGACTGCCGTGTCTCTGATCCTTTCGGGGGCTGGACAAGACGTCTTCAAGCAATCCTCCTTGGCAGTTTGACCGTCGAAAGAGCAAGCGCTAGGAATTTGCCATGCCGCTTTTTACTTGAGGTTAGGCTCATTTTGGAGAGCCCCGATGAGTCATAACCACTCCGCGCTGGTATAGGATGATCTCCGATAGTCTTTCAGGCTTTATATGACTTGCCGTTAAGACCCTGAAGCTAGGAATTTGGCCTTTGCTTCGTTTGCTGGCATTGCGTCCTCTGTATCGAGACGAATGTCATGGTGGGAACTAAGGATTTTGCCGTGGCTCCGTTTGTTTGATGACGTTGCGTCTGCTGTATCGAGACGAACGTTGGGGTGACATCTAGTCTGCTGTATCGAGACGGACGTCGAGGTTGTCTCTAGGTTGCTGGTGAACCGTCGAGGTTTGGAACTAGGGATTTTGCCGTGGCTCCTTTCGTTTAATGACGTTGTGCCTGCTGTGTCGAGACGAACGTTGGGGTGACATCTCGTCTGCTGTATCAAGACGGACGTCGAGGTTGTCTCTAGGTTGCTGGTGAACCGTCGAGGTTTGGAACTAGGGATTTTGCCGTGGCTCCATTCGTTTAATGACGTTGCGTCTGCTGTGTCGAGACGAACATTGGGGTGACATCTCGTCTCCTGTATCGAGACGGACGTCGAGGTTGTCTCTAAGTTGCTGGTGAACCGTCGAGGTTTGGAACTAGGGATTTTGCCGTGGCTCCCTTCGTTTAATGACGTTGCGCCTGCTGTGTCGAGACGAACGTTGGGGTGACATCTCGTCTGCTGTATCGAGACGGACGTCGAGGTTGTCTCTAGGTTGCTGGTGAACCGCCGAGGTTTGGAACTAGGGATTTTGCCGTGGCTCCTTTCGTTTAATAACGTTGCGTATGCTGTGTCGAGACGAACGTTGGGGTGACACCTCGTCTGCTGTATTGAGACGGACGTCGAGGTGGTGACCATTCTGTGCTGGTGCGAGATGATCTCCGATTGTCTTTCCGGTTTTATGTGAGTTACCGTAAAGACGTTGAAGCTAGGAATGTGGCCTTTGTTTCGTTTGCTTTGTCATGTCTGAATCCCTGCTGGAGGAAGAACGCTGGGGCGACAACTCGTCTGCTGTATCAAAACGAACGTCAAGGTGGTGACCACTCTGTGCTGGTGCGAGATGATCTCCGATTGTCTTTCCGGTTTTATGTGAGTTACCGTAAAGACGTTGAAGCTAGGAATTTGGCCTTCGCTTCGTTTGCTTTGGCGCGTCCGAATCCTGTTGGGGGAAGAACGCTGGGGTTGACATTTCGTCTGCTGTATCGAGACGAACGTCAAGGTGGTGACCACTCTGTGCTGATGCGAGATGATCTCCGATTGTCTTTCCAGTTTTATGTGAGTTACCGTAAAGACGTTGAAGCTAGGAATGTGGCCTTCGCTTCGTTTGCTTACACTGCGTCTGGTGTATTGAGACGCATGCTGAGGTGGAGCTGGGATTTTGCCATCACTCCGCTTTGTTTCGACCATGGGGTCTTTTGTTAACTTTGCATGTACACCCCGCTGGGCTGCGAAGGAACGCCGTTGTTGACATTGCGTCTGTTGTAACGAGACGAATGCTAAGGTGGAGTTGGGATTTTGCCGTTACTCCGCTTTGTTTCGACCGTGAGGTCTTTTGTTGACGTTGCATCTGCCTCCAGCTGGACTGCGGAGGAACGCTGTTGTTGACATTGCGTCTGTTGTAACGAGACGAATGCTAAGGTGGAGTTGGGATTTTGCCGTTACTCCGCTTTGTTTCGACCGTGAGGTCTTTTGTTGACGTTGCATCTGCCTCCAGCTGGACTGCGGAGGAACGCTATTGTTGACATTGCGTCTACTGTATCGAGACGAATGCTGAGGTGAAGCTGGGATTTTGCCATCGCTCCGCTTGATGGTGTAACATCTGTGTCCTGTTGGAATGAGGAGGCACACCGTTGTTGGTCTCCAGGCTGTAGACGTGGCCATTGAGATTTGGAACTAGGGACTTTGTCATGGTTCCGTTTCGTTGCGATTCTGAGGTCAGTTGTTGACGTCATGTCTGCATCTAGTTGGAGTGAGGAGAAACGCCATTGGTGATCTTTAAGTTGTCGATATTGACGTCGAGACCCTGAAGTTAGGGACCTTCCTTTGCTTCATTTGTTGACATCGTGTCTGTAATATTGCGACAAATGTCGAGATGGTCTCTAGGTTATTTATGAACCGTCGATATTTGGCTTCGCTTTCTGGTGGAGCCTGTTGGGAAGGTATTGTTCCCTTTTTATCTGTGCCCCTGGATTGTATACAGGGATCGATGTGATTTCACCTGTAGGGCAAAAAGTTTCATTTTTTCATTTTTTTTATTCTTTCCGCGATGCTCTATCATTTCAGCTTTTTATATCGCGAAAATCGCGATTGCCCAATCATTTCGGCTATTTTTCGCGGTGCCCAATCATTTCGGCTATTTTTCTTTTTACTCGCTGCTTTTTATTGCGAGTTGCCCAACCATTTCGGCTATTTTGCATGCATACATTTTTACTTGCTGATTTTGTTTGCAAGCTGCCCCATCATTTCGGCTATTTCGTATGCATATATATATATATATATATATATATATATATATATTTTGACTCGCTGATTTTTTTTTTTTTTTTTGCGAGTAGGGGATTTGGGATCTGATACCAATCTTGGCATCAGCATTGCTGCGACTGGAATATTGCCAGGAGCGAATCATCATCTGCTGTAAAAGGACTTGGAATTTGATACCGGTCTAGGCATCAGAATCGCTGCAACTGGGATATTGCCAGGAGCGAATCATCATCTGCTGTAAAAGGACTTGGAATTTGATACCGGTCTAGGCATCAGAATCGCTGCAACTGGGATATTGCCAGGAGCGAATCATCATCTGCCATGAAAGGACTTGGAATTTGATATCGATTTAGGCATCAGCATCGCTACAACTGGAATATTGCCAGGAGCGAATCATCATTTGCCTCTGTCGATCCCGAACAAAGGTGGCTTAGTAAACAGGATTAAGGGTCCTGTCGGCTAAGGCTTTTGACTTCATGAGCCGTAAGGGTCTCACAAAGGTATTTCTCCCTACAAGTCGTGAGGATCTTGTAGGTGTGTTTTCTCCTTGGGAATCGTGAGGATTCCTAAGTGCACGTTCTCTTGTAAGTCGTAAGGATCTTACAAAAGGGTTTTCTCCTTATAAGTCGAGAGGACTTACAAGTGTTGTTTACTGTACAAGCATATCCCTAGTCACGGATGGGACTTTGTTAGGGAAATATTTATTCGCGCCCGTGGATTGTATACAAGGGTCATTATGAGCCGCTTGTAGGGCAATATCGAAGGTTGTGGGGGCTGCTTAAGAACAGGTTAAGGTTTCTGCAACTTAAGACTTTCAAATCTTATGAGCCGTAAGGGTCCCACAAGAGAGTTCTCCTTACGAGTCGTGAGAATCTCGCAAGTGTATTTTCTCCTTCGGAATCGTGGGGATCCCTAAGTGTGTTGTTCCTTTGTGAGTCGTAAGGATCTCACGCAGGTGGTTTCTCCTTACAGGGTCGAGAGGACCCTATAAGTGTTTCTTAACGAGGTTGCGCCCTTTCAGGTTTTCACAAACACTCGCCGGTAGCCCTGCTGTTTTTACTCACGGAGCCCTTTCGGGTTTTCATCCGTGCCCATTTTGCTTATGGACATACCGTTTTTTTTTTATTCTTTTTATTTTTATTTTTATTTTTTTTTCTCTCTTTTTTTTTACGAGGGCGCGCCCTTTCGGGTTTTCACGAACACTCGCCGGTAGTCCTGCTGTTTTTACTCACGGAGCCCTTTCGGGTTTTCATCCGTGCCCATTTTGCTTATGGACATACCGTTTTTTTTTGTTTTTTTTTTATATTCTCGTCAGCCTGAGAATGCTGCGGTAGTAGTTTAAAAACATTTCGGTCATTTGCAAGTTTTAGGACATTGCGGTCCATCATTAGTTTAAGGACATCTCGGTCCGTTGTTAGTTTAAGGACGTTTCGGTCCGTTGTCGCCGTATTTGAGGCGAATATCTAGTTTATTGACTTTTCGGTCTATGAGTCCTTCTCCATGAATGAACATGATGCCCCCGGCGTATCCATCTTCTTCGGAGCGTGCGGTTGTGGCGGACTCACCTTCCAGTTCTCAGACAGCGCAAACTTGCCCTGCTGGTATTGGTCTTCAACCCAGTTTTTGAAGACGTAGCAGTCCTCGATCAGGTGACCTACTGTTTGGTGGTAAGGGCAATAGTTAGGATTATTAACATCGCCTGGCCGCAACGGACGTTTTGGAGCCGGCAGATTGATGAGTCTGTTGCACACTGCCATCTCGAACAGTCCCCTTGTTTTATCTTGCGGAAACGAGTAAGGACGTTTCAAATTTTCTTGGAGGGATTGCCGCTTGTTGCTTTGGTGAGCAACCGGTCTAGGGTCACCCGATTGTTGTTGAGCGCTGGCGACGAGGGACTTTTTTCCTTTTCTTTTATCCTTTTTGTTCGCTCCGTTGTTTGCGGGGTCGAGATTTTTTCCGAGTAGCATGCGATTGCATGGCTGAACGTTCTCGCAGCTTCTCAATTCCTTTATTTTCGAAATAGATTCCCCGAGGGAAAAGTTGGGGATAGCTTCTTCGTCAGAGTCACTTCCAAAGGTGATAATTTGTGATCCCTTGAAGTCGGCTATATGACAGTTTGCGGCGGCTCCTTTGCGCTCATATATCGCATTTTTCCGATGTCCACAAGCTTCACACTTTGTCCTGTCGAAGTGTTGCTTTTGAGAGACATACCCTTGCCACCAACAGTTAAAGGACTCGCAGTCTTCGGTAGGATGTATGATCTTCTGATGATATAAACAGAAGTTAGGATGCATCTCTACCTCAGAGAAAGAATTTTCTTCAGAGGGCGGTAGCTTCATTCCTACTGATAGAGCTTTGGCGAACCGTTTCCTCGTCTTGAATTTGTTTTTACCCGCAGTGTATGGCTTTTGATTTGACGGGAATACCTTGGTTCTTTCTAGTATGGCCATTTCACGTTCTTGATTGGCTTTTGCTTTCAGACGAATTTCACTTAGGAAGACATCGATCAACTCGTCTGATGGCTGTAGAATCTCCGGCTCAGGATTCGCCATTGGTTTCTCAGCGCAAGGAGCCTCTTTATCATCCGTCAGTGAATGAGAAATCTTATGACAAGTCGCTGCGTAGTCTTCGGATTCATCCGATGAGTTTTCTCCATTGTTTTCATCCTTGACTAAAGAACAAGCTGCCCCCGCGCGTGTCCGTTTTCTTTGGAGAGTGCGGCTGTGGTGGGTTTACCTTCCAGCTTTCAGACAGCGCGAACTTGCCTTGCAGGTATTGATCCTCGATCCATCCCTTAAAGATGAAACAATCCTCAATCGGGTGACTTGCCGTTTGGTGGTAAGGGCAATAATTGGGATTATTAAGATCGCCTGGCTGCGACAGACGCTTTAGACTCGGCAGATTGATGAGTCTGTTACGCACTGCCAGCTCAAACAGTCTTCTCGTTTTATTCTGAGGAAATGAATACGGACGTCCTAGCCTCTCTTCGAGAGATGGGCGTAGACGCACGTTGTTTTGGCGAACGACCGGCTTTGAGTTGCTCGACTGTTGTTGAGCATTGGCGACGATGATCGCTTTTCCTTTCTCATTTCGGGGATCGGGTCTTGGAGGAGACGGCTTATGGCCCATCTGGTCCATTTGGGCTAATTTGTCGATCAAGGCCTGGAAGATGGTCGGCCTGAAGAACATCATGAATTGCGAGATGGTCGCCTGCGGATCGAGAGTTCCCACAAACATGCCTACCGCAGGTGCCTCTTCTATGCGTTGTTCGCATTTCGACCATAGGTTCCGCCATCGTGTTGCGTATTGAACCCACGTTTCGCTTGGCCTTATCCTGGCATTTATTAGTGCTGTTATCGGGGTGCGTTCACTAGCACTCGCGAATCTTTGTGTAAACAGCAGTTCCATCTCTGCAAATGTTTTGACAGAGTCGTTAGGTAGCTCCGAATACCATTCAAAGGCTGTTTCTGCTAAGCTGCCGACGAATTGACGTAGCAACAATTTGTCATCTCCTCCAGTATTGCCGCATAAGGCCCTGAATTGAGCGACATGCTGATGCGGATTCCCTGTCCCTTTATATACGTGGAATTTAGGGATCGTATATCCTGGCGGGTAACTGATTTGGTCATACCAGCCCGGATACGGTCGTCCGGTTCTAACAATTTGCCCAGCCGCTTCATTCGCCTGATGAACCCGGATCTGCTGAGCTATATATTCGTCTAGGTCAACTTTGGAGATTTCCTCCTCCTTGGCTGTTGACAGAGCCGGCGGAGGATTTGACTTTTCTCCCCTGTCGTCTTCAAGGACGATCGGAGGATCTTCAGCTGGAGGGTCCGGCTGTGACATCATCCCTACCATATCTTGGAGGAGGAGGGCCATTTTCCTTATGCTGGCTGCTTGTTCCGCAGCCTCTTTATCCTTTTTTTTTAATATCCGGCGAAAAAACTCAGCGTCAGTTTCTTGTTCTTGACGCTCATCCGAGGATGTTTCAGAGCTTTCTTTTGGCCCAGTGAGTGCAGCCATTGCAGTCATTATTTCCTGAAGCTTTTGTTGTTGCTCCTGGGCTTTCGTCACGGATCGGGTTAGCGGTCGGTGGCCCGTAGAAGTGCGGCTTTCCTCCTTTCCAGAAGCCATATAAACAGTGTGCACCACTATGCCCCCAGACTTGGGGCGTTTGTGTTCGGTGTCTTTGCGATTTACCGAAGACACAGGGGCTTTTTGCGGCCTCCTTTTTTGAGTGATTGGAGTTAAGGGAGCCGTTGTAGTGGGCACCCAAGTAGCTTTTGCTTTTTGTGGTTTGACAGAGTAATCCTTCCCCTGCTGAACCTTCATCTTTTTCTGTCGTCGGAGGCAATCTTGATCGATCACCGACTCTTGGACCTGTCGCCAGACTTTGTAAATTTTAGAGGACAGACGTTGAGGGGGCTGCTCTAGCTTCTTCTCTGGAGTATTCTCCATAGGTGAAGGAGTTCGTTTCAACATCGCAGTAGGAGAGTTTCTGCGCACCTTATTGAGCAGTTCAAAGCTGTTCTTGGTTGGAACAGCAGTATCGATCCCAACCATTAGAGTTGGACGAGTAAGTCCAGAGGGGGAGTTGCCCCCAGCCTTCCTAACTCGGCGCCAGTAGCGACGTCGAGCATGTCGTGCTGATGGAATTGTTTCAGATATAGGGGTGACCTCCTCATGCCCCCTGTGTTGGTCAGAATATGCTGGTACCAGCCTTTTAAAGATCGACGTCCGTTGAACGGGGACGGCCAACCTGTCAGAAGCGGGCTTCCGAACATGGGAAGCAACCTTGGTGACTTCGCCAAGAACGGGAGCTGGGATAGCTATCCGCTTCGGGATAACGCCTTCTGGTATGGCAGGCTTCTTCATGGGCCCGATGGAGCTCTGGCCTAATATATTAAAACCTGAAGCAGTGGAGTTGGGCGACCTATTGAGAGGGGTCGCGGCAGTGGTAAGTCGATCGAAAACCGACTTCTTTGGAGCTTCTTGCAATGTCATTGGGGCGTTGAAGCTCATTGGTGGGAGCATGGTCCCAAAAAAATAGTCTAGTGGTGGCTTGAGCCACCTGCTCCACCGGCATTTTGAAAAGGGAGGCCGCTTGGGGCCCATAAGTCACTCCTCCAGCAATGACGGAGCGAGAGTTATCGCTGCGGGCGGTGCAGTTCGAAGCCATCGATTTTCTGTTTTCTGCATAAAGCAAGACACCAAATCTTAGTACCTTGAATCCACAGGCAATCACAGCAAACCGCGATTTGTTCGCGAACACGACACACGAAGTGTGGAGTGGAAAGAGGAAGAGGTCCCATCGGGCGTGCCAGAATCTGTTCCCCTCCGAAAGGCGGCACACAGGACCGCGATGTCCTGGCACTGAGATTCGGGGCAGATGCTATTTGGTTTTATCCGTCCACCTCTCCGAAGATGCCAAGTTGATTTATGGCACCGTGTATCGAAGGTTTAGACGGATGCGGCCGATGTAGCAGACTTTGTCAGATTCCCCCTCGCTAGAGGGGTTTTTGATTGTGGGGACGCTCTTCCCTGCAGGCGCAAGCCCCTGCAGTTAATTACGCTACCGCTTCGCAGTAACAACTTTCTCCTTCTCCAGAATTTCACTTCGTGTCGTGGGTGTTTGTTTTGTTTGTGGTTGCCCGTGGATTGTATACGGAGACTGAGTAATACCGTCGCCCGTAGGACGTGGATTAGTCCAAATCCGTATTTACTTAGATTTGGGTTTGGTGTTTTTAGTTTAAGGTTGCCTTAGTCGCGTTGCGGCTAAGATCGACTTAAACGTTCGTCAAGGATACGTTAGTCCTGTTTGAGACTAAGATCAACTTAACGGGATCGTTTAGATCCGACAAAAGAGCATTTGGGCTCTATTGTTCCAATTTAGGGACATGTGTAGTCCAATTTGGGACTAAAGTCTGTTTGGAGGATACGTTAGCCATTTTTGAGGCTAAGATCGACTCAAACGTTTGTTAAGGATACGTTAGTCCATTTTGGGACTAAGGTCAACTTAACGGGACCGTTTAGGTCCGACAAAAGAGCATTTGGGCTCTATTGTGCCAGTTTAGGGACGTGGTGGTCCGTATTCCAGTTTAGGGACGTGGTGGTCCAATATTAGTTTAGGGACGTTTCGGTCCGTCATTAGTTTAAGGACGTCTCGGTCCGATATTAGTTTAAGGACGTCTCAGTCCAATATTAGTTTAGGGACGTTTCGGTCCACGAGTTTAAGGACCCCGCAGTCCATATCGATGTGTGGTCGTTGGGACCCGTCACCTCTTTGACGTCGTTGAGGAATTACAACGACGGATGTCAAAGGAGTTCGGAGATGTACCCTCGAACCGGATGTAAATTGATTTAGAAGAGCAATTTTGCTCAGTCAATTTAATTTGAGGACTTATGGCCATGACTGGGCTAAGTCCAGTTGAATGTTCAACATTTTTATTTGTCTTTGGCCAATTAGGCCTGAGTTAGGGATTTGCCCCTTTTTTAAACAATGCACTGCATTATTTTTGTTTTGTTTGGGCTCTGCCCTTTTATAAATGATGCAGAGCATCTATTTTGTTTGGGCTCTGCCCTTTTATAAATGATGCAGAGCATCTATTTTGTTTGGGCTCTGCCCCTTTTATTGCACTGCAATTTAATTAGGCCTACTAGGTCTTTTTGATTTGGGCCTGGCCCTTTAGGAAATGCATTGCATTTGTCAAGCGCTTTGCGCCAATCAGAGAGCACAACAGTGCAGATTTATAAGTGCAAAGCACTATTAATTTGAGAATCTTTTAGATTCAAGAACCAATGGTTCTTAAAAGAAGTGCAAAGAACTATTTGATTTCTTGATCTAATTTAGATCAAAGAAAAACAAGTTTGTTTATTTCAAGAACCCAAAGGTTCATAAAAGTGCAAAGCACTATCTTTTTTTTTTATTTCTCTTTTTCTTATTTTAGAGAACCAGTGGTTCATAAGAAGTGCAAAGCACTATTAATTTAAGAACCCTTCTAGGTTCAAGAACCGATGGTTCATAAAACAAGTGCAAGGCACTATTTAATTTATTTCTAAGAAAAAACAAGTTTTTTTTGTTTTTCTTATCTCAGAGAACCAAAAGTTCATAAAAGTGCAAAGCACTATTTTATTTTATTTTATTTTTATTAAAGATCATTGATCTTGATTTTTAGATCTATGATCTGTTCATAAGAGAACTTTCTCTTTTTCTAAAGGTTTTTTTACCTTTTTTATTCTTGAGGAGTTTCTCAGAGTTCTCTTCTCTCTTTTTTTTTTAGCCAGATGTTCCTCCCCTTTGAAATGAGGTCTAGGGTCCTTTTTATAGTGCCCATAAATTAGTTAAAATTTGTTAAAGAGATCATTCTCTAAGTGATTTGGAGAATTTTCCCCACCGTTGGATCTTTAATCCGAAGGGCTCTGTTTTACAGAAGAAATCTTATTGTTTTAACAAAAACAGAAAAGATTTCCTCAAATCTTTATTCTGTTTTTTGCATAACTCCTCAGCGCGTGACACGTGTCGTGCAGCGTTTGCGCAACTGCGCAGACACGTGTCGCGCAATAAAAAAAATTTTTTTTTTTTTAATTAATTTTTTTTAATTATTTTTTTTTATTTTTTTACTGCGCAGCGCACAACGCAGTGCAGTTTTTTTTTTTTTTCCTTCTTCTCTCTCTTCAGAGCTTTGCTCTTATAGAGTACGCTACTTCATTTATTTTAACTTTAATTTTATTTTTAATTTTCAAGAAAGAGCTTTGCTCTGATTGGAGAAAAACAGAAGTATTGCTTCTTTTCCCACCTTGGAATTTAAACAGAGCTTTGCTCTGATTGAGGTAAACAAGACCGGACTGCATGGTAATGTCGCCGATTGGCTCGACGGGAGTTGTAGCAGGTTCGCTTGTTCTCTTCTGATCGCTCAATACCTGGGTGGCCGTTACGTTTAGCTGACCGCTTGTGGCTTGGGGGTGCTTGATATGATCATCACCCACTGCCGGCGTATTGACGAGTCTCAGAGTCCCACAATGGAGTTTCCTAGTCCAGGCGAAACGTTGTGGTGCGCGTATGCGATATGCGCATGGACCCGATTAAAATGCGGTATGGGATACCGTATATTGATCGGGCGGCTTGCTTTTTGTAGGGGTCGTATATGATATGGCCGGATTGATAAATTAAGTGTTGATTTATCATTTAACCATTAGATTCTCACTAGAAATCCTTTCTTGTTTCTATGGATGTATGGATGCATGTATGCATTCCTTTTTGATTCATGCACATATGGATGTACATATACACATACATACATACATACATTCATCATGGTTGCTTATACAATGAGAATGGTGGCAATATAAGAATCACACCATGGTTATTATATGGATTTTCATTGCTTTTGAATTAAAACAAAAAGGAAAAGAAAAGGGGTTAAATGATAGAATGTTTCTACACTCTTCTTTACCTTACCATGCTCACCTACCTTTTAACCCTTGGTTTATTTTCCTTTTGTGCTTTTAACTCCATTACAATAATATCTATATAATTAACCATGGTTTGAAATGAGAGATGGAAAATATATATACTTATATTTTTCATTTTTCAAGAGAGTGTTTTTTCTCTTCTTCTAAAAAGCCATCATCTTCATCAACCTCTCTCATTTTGCTCTCTAGATCTTTGTAGGGAGCAATATAATCATCAAGTTAGGATTTTGAAGTGAGAAAGAGAACCACAACACCATTCTACACAAGTCTAGCCCACTTGTTTGGAGTGTTAGCTTGATTTCGTTCACTTGATCGGATAAAGTTGCAAGCTTGGACAAAGCGGACTCCGGTTGGATCATCGGTGACCTCGAGGAGTTCAAGCGGAGCTCTTTCAAACCCTAAGTAGCCGAGGAGTCTAGCGTAGGGAGCTACAAAGGTTGTACTTTCTAAACCCTAACTTTTCTATTCATGAGATGATGAGAAAAATTTAGAAACCCTAATTTTCTAGGAACGATCCGATGTTTGTTAACTTAGCACCCTAAAAACTCCACCTTTGGTACATGTGATGCTTTCAAACCCTTCATGAGGTGCTAGGATAACCCAACAATATCGGCACGAATTATCGAGTTACTGGGGTCTGACGTTTACCACCCCTAGACGAGATATGCGACATATCAGACGAAGAGACCGGACTGTACGGTAGTGTCACTGATTGGATTCGCAGGAGTATGAGCAGGCTTGCTTGTTGATCTTCTGATCGCTCAATACTCGGGTGGCCGTTACGTTTAGCAGACCGGTTGCGGCTTGTGGGTATTTGATATGATCATTACCTACTGTCGGCGTATTGACGAGTCTTTAGAGTCCTACACAGAGGTTTCCTGGTTCATGCGAAACGGAGTAGGAGCACATACGTGATATGTGCGGGACCGAGATTGATGCGCGTATGTGATACTGCATTCTATTCTCGCGATTTGTGACATCGGTCGGTTATATGTGATATAGCCGGATTATCGGATCAAGCGTTGATTCGATAAGTTGTTGTATTTGATATTAGTCGGTTATATGTGATATAGCCGGATTATTAAATCAAGTGTTGATTTAATAATTTAATGTATAATTGTATATTAGATATACTATATTACATTAACTAATATTAGCTCACTTATGATTTCTTTTCTCACTTGTGTGCATTAGTGTATATGTGATATATATTAATGTACAACTTTTGTGTCATGCTAGATGCCACATGCTACATGGGTGTATGAGAGTTACACCATACTAATTATAATGTAAGGTTTTTATTTATCTAAAGCAAACCAAATTAGTGGAAATTAATCACATGGTTCAAGCTTGTAGAAGCTTGTGGAACCATTGACTAAGTCCACTTATTTGTTTTACTTGTAAATATTTATTAACGTAACCATTATAGTTAGCCATGGTAAACTCTCTACATGAGTTAGTGTATGACACTAACTCACCCATGGTTGCTATTCTCACCTCATGAGTTCATTCTCCCATCTTCTTCACTTGAGCTTCTTCTTCCTCATGAAAAAAGCTTACTAGCTTTTCTCAAGGTGAGAAAATATTGTGAGAAAAATAAATCTAAAGAGAGCTCACTTCCTACTTCATCATACTCTACTACTTGTCATTTAGTTTAGGGTGTTTGCTTCACTAATTTCACAATTAGTGAAGAGGTCGCATGAGCTTGAGTCTCCTCGACGTAGATCATCTTCGGCCTCGAAGAATTCGAGCAAGCTTGTTCATTTCTCCGGGAGAACCCATACTAGAGTTCAGGAGATCGATACTCGCAGCGAAGGGACTAATAAATGGAGCTTTAGAAGTGAAGGACCGGTCTACAAAGGTTGTATTCCTCATTCACTTAGAAGTAAAGTTGTTTACTTATTGTTTATAACCCTAAAACTCTAGTTAGATCCCACGTTAGGGTTGTTTGGCACACTAATTTTTTTAATATGGCATGTTTGATGCCTTGTGAAACCTTGTGGTTGTGCCTAAGAACCCTACACCAAGTGTGTTTTTCCATTATGAGTCGTAAAGATCCCACGAAAGCGTTTTCTTACGAGTCGTGAGGATCCCGTAAGTTTTGTTCTCCTAATGTATTGTAAGGACACATGAGTGGGTCTTTCCAAATGGAGCATAATTCCGATGGCGGAGACCGGACGCGTGACTGGTGATTGCGGTGTGGTATGGGTGTGATGAGAATTATTTGAGCCTATGAATTGTATACGGTAGTCAACTTAGGGACCAACCGTAGGGCTGGGAGAATTTTGGGGCTTTGTTGGTGTATGCATCGCTGCACTGGAATATAGTGCCAGGAGTGACTCATCATTTGCCGTTGAGATATTCAGCGATTTGAAATTTTGGTTGGCGTCTGCATCGCTGCACTGGAATATGGTACCAGGAGCAACTCATCGTTCTCTATTTTGGGATTTGGATTTTGGTTGGCGTCTGCATCGCTGCACTGGAATATGGTACCAGGAGCGACTCGTCATTCGCTATTTTGGGATTTGGATTTTAGTTGGCGTCTGCATCACTGCACTGGAATATGGTACCAGGAGCGACTCATCATTCGCCTTTGGGGATTTAGGGATTTGGAATTTGGTTGGCGTCTGCATCGCTGCACTGGAATATAGTACAAAGAGCGACTCATCATTCGCCATTTGGAGGATTTTTGTTTTTTATTTTTACCTCGATTACTCTATCATTTCAGCTTTTCTTATCGCGAAGGTCGCGATTGCCCTATCATTTCGGCTATTTATTCGCGGTTGCCCTATCATTTCGGCTTTATTTTCATCTTTATTTTACTCGCTGATTTTTATTGCGAGTTGCCCCATCATTTCGGCTTTTTTTTATTTTTCATTTATTTACACATTTTTTTACATCACCAGTTTAACGACTTAGGGGTCGAATGTTCCCAGTTTAACAACGTGGTGGTCCTCTGTTCGAGCCTGGGCTTGAATCTGCAGGAACCATGGGCTCCTTTGGCTTAATTGCATAAGCGGGCTTTCCGTCATCTAGACCGAGTCAGCGTTGGATGGCAACAACCACGTCATCATCATGGTTGTAAGGCGTAGGAGGAATTGTTCCTTTAGGCTCCATCATGTAGACCGTGTGGGTTGTGTATCCATCTACCGCTTCTTCATTAGGAATATTGGTCATTTGGCTCTTAGCTTGTCGCTTTGGTCCGCTCCTTTCAGAGAAAAGCAGATGTCTGAGAGAATCAGGTTCCCGAAGGGCTTCGGTCTCCGTTTGTATGAAATTGGCGGTCGCAGCTTGACTATTTGTTAACACGCTTTTAGACAGTTGTATCTCTCCTGCCTTGTATTGCTTTTCGACCCAATCTTTGAAGACAAAGCAGTCTTCAATAGCATGACCTATCACTCTGTGATAAGGGCAATATTTGGGGTTGCCATTCATATTCGCTTCTTGCGGCCTTTTTGATTCTTGCAATTGTAGACCGTTTCTTAGGGCGTCTTTGAATATTTTATGGACTTTGTCCCTTCTTAAGGAATAAACCTTATCCAGCTTCTCTTTCAGTAGAGATTCTCCTCCCTCTCCGAACACTGGCTTTCGAGGCTGGTTGGCATTAGGTCTACTCATCCCTCACTTATTTCGGTTAGCCGAAGTGTTAAAAGATTCAGCATTGTCGAAATTTCCGCCTTTGCGATTATCGTCCTTTCGGTTTCTCCAGGACCTATTCTTATTTTGGGATTCAGAAGAGGACTCCTGCTTTGAGCGCTCCAACATCTGAACTTTCCTGGTCAGCTCTTGGAATGTTTTGAGACCCGCGGTGCATAGAAACGGGGCCATCCAATTGTTGCGATTTCCGACGAGGAGGCTGACAGATTAGTCATGCTCTATCGGCGGTTCACATTTGACGGAGAGATTACGCCATCAGGTTATAAAATCCGTGTTGCTTTCGTTGTTCTTTGGCTTGGTCCTTACGAGATCGGCAATGATAATTTATCGCTGACACTCATGAACCTTTGTCGGAATAGAGATTCCATTTGGACGAAAGTAGTAACGGGGCCATCTGGTATGCTCGCGTACAAGTCAAAAGCAACATTGGTTAAGCTACGAACTGGCGGAGGAGAAGCACATCATTACCCCCAGTATTCCCGCATGAGGCTTTAAAGTGGGTGATGTGCTGATTCGCATTTCTCGTCCTATCAAATCTTTCGAATTTGGGGATGACATAGCCGCCCGGAAACTCTACCAGATCATACCGAGCAGGATATGGTCTCCCACTACTACTGATATCTTTTTGCGCTATGGTTTCAGCTATCAATATTTTGACATTGTTGGCGACCAAATTCATGATTTGATCTTGCGTTAGCGGGTTGCTGTCATTGATAGTCAAGACATTTCCGAGATAGGATGCAGCCGACTTTCATGCGGCTCGACCACATTTAGATTTGAGAGAATAGGCATCGGCTGTCTCGGGACATCATTTCCCGGTTCATGAGCAGAACCCTACGCTTGATTGGATGGCTGAGAGGCAACTTGGGCCATGAGCTGCATCACAACATTCGTCAAGTCGTCAATTTTGGAGTAAAGTTTGGCCATCTCCTTGTCTTTACTTCTAAGCTGTTTTCGGAGCTCTTGGAGAAGTTGCTGCTCTGCGTTTTTGGGATAGAAGATTGGCTCCTCTTCGCTTTCCGAGCCCGACTCCTCATGAACCGGCGGATCTCTCTGCTTATTAGCCTCACTGGAAGGGTTTTCATTACCTTCCAGAGGAGGCTGGTCTTAGGAAGTTGCAGTCACATTCACCCCATATTGGATTTGAGATGTGGTGGCCCCATCCTTACTCTTGCTGCGTGTGCCCACCATGTAGACAATGTGGACCACATATCCAGCTATCTCTTTATCTTTGGCGGGATAACCCTGTTCTTGGAACATCATGAAGTTCATCCTAGCATGAGCCCTAACCCTTTTATTGGCTTTATATCTAAGTATTTTCTGCCTTAGCTTCTCGATTTTGAGGGCTTGACAGGCATCCGTCATCCAGGAAGCCATCATGAGTTGATTGACGGGGAGCTCAGAGAAGATACCCGATTGAGCAGTTGTCAGGAGCACCGCTGGAGCTTGCCCGAGATGCCTTATTGCTTTGTTGGTGTTGATGGCCTTGCCCCCAGCTGGAGCAATGGAGAGTTGTTCGGAAACGGATTTGTGCTTGGGCTAAGGTTCCTTCGCGGCCATGACATTTGGCCTTTTTCCCTTTTGAGGTCGGTTTATCCATCACCGGGGCTTGAGGAGTAGAGATGGCGTTAGCTAGCACGAACAGAATAGAGCCGAATGATAGCAGCGGCTCCTCCTATTTTCACCCGAGACTGGCCGGGAGGACCGTCCTGGCGTCTATCTTCATTGTGTAGGAGATGGAAGTTGTGCTGAGAGCTGAGATTGTCCTTGGAGACATTTTGTTGCGTCCAAAAATTGCGGTCGAAAGTCGTTAACCTGCAAGTAGAAGCATGATTTCAGTACAGGAAATCAATGTATATGTTGATTGAGTTCGCATAGATATTTAACTCGAAATATGGGAGGAGAGATAGGGTCCCACCGGGCGTGCTAGAATCTGTAGGGTGTTTTTCGTCACCCCATTGAGATGGGAATACGCGTCGGTTGTCAGTCGTATTACGATTCCCCCTGTCTAGGATAGGTGGGGGTTTATTGATTGTAGGGATCCGAATCTCCGGCAGCCGCGGACTAAGCTGCTTTTAATTACCCCTCACATTTGAAACGAAGGAACCATCGATTGACGGGTCAACTAGTCATGCGAACTCAATGTGTAGTGTGCGTATGTGTGTCATGAGGGATTTTGGGTATATCGGGGGCCTCGCATAGTTTACGAGGTTCCCGCTACCCGGTTATAGGGCTGGGGGTCAAAGGGGCTAGCCCCTTTGCGGGGTGCGGGGCAGCGTCCCGTTAGAAATTTTTTCTAACGGGGAAAGTATTGGGGAGTGTGTATATATATATATAAAAGAGAGAGAAAATAGCGTCCAAAGGACGCGTGGGTGCCAGCGCCTCACGTGTCCAGCACGCGGGCACTGGGCGCCGGACACCAGCGCCTCGCATGCTTGGCACGCAGGTGTCAGACACCAGCACCTCGCGTGCTTGGCACGCGGGCGCCGGGCGCCAGTGGGAAAACGGGCTTAGCCTCTATACTGGGAGTTGTACTCCCAATTGACTTTTGGAGTTAAACTCCTGAAAAAGAAGACAATGGGGCTTAGCCCTTGCACTGGGAGTTGTACTCCTAAAAAGAAAGATTTATTATTATTATTATTATTATTATTATTATTATTATTATTATTATTATTATATTATTTTTGTGGAGTTAAACTCCCAAGATATTTCTGAAGATGATGAAGGGGACCCCTTTCTTCTCTCTTGAGCCCTGGGTTTTCTCTTGAGCCTTGGATCTTCCCAAAGTGGGATTTTTAGAGTTGGGTCTCCTTCTTCCTCCTCTCTATTGGCTGGATCTTGGAGAAAGGAGGATGAGATTTAAAAATCTCCCCTTTGGAGATTTGATGGAAGATTCGCGTTCCCCTTCAAGGGTTTTGTGGTGAAAAACTATTTCTTTTTGAAAAAGGAAGAGTGAAACTCTTGATTTAATTCAAAAAAAGAAAGAAGATTTAGAGCCTTGAGGAAGGAGAAGAAGACACAAAAAAACCCTAGTTTTTGAGGGAATGAATTATTGTCTTTCATTTCATCATCATGTTGCCTTTTATAGGCTTACAAATTTACACATAGCCCCTTGGGCTTTACAAAATGGCATTTTATCCATCCCATGCATCATGTGCTCATTTCTTTTGCATATAAGTCATGGGCTTTACAAAAATTTGGCTTTATGCCCATTTTTCTTACATTCATTCATAAAAATTACATCAAAATTATTTATTACATAATTTTCATTTTGGCATGGGAGAGGCTGGCCGCGGGGCTCGACTTGGGCATGGGCCCACTTGACCTGGGCTTGGGCCCGTTTACTTGGGGTTGACTTTGACTTTGACTTGGTCAATCGGGGTGTAATTTTTTACCCCAACACATATTTATTCCGGGAAATGACTTTCTCGAAATAAATACGTCGCGGGCTTGCCACGTCACCATTTCCGTCTTTTGGGAAGCGGGGCGTGACAGTCAGATACAGATGATATTGCTGAGGTATCTACTCGTTCAAGTAGTTCGGATTTGACTAGATTGTAATACTTACAGTTGGGCCATATCGGGGAGTCGGGTTTGGAGGTGCTTCGTAAGAGGCAGCTACTTAGAGTTGGAGATTTTGACAGTCTTGATTTCTGTGAGGAATGTATCCTAGGAAAGCAGACAAAGATGAAATTCGGGACAGCGCTACATGATACGAAGGGTATTCTTGATTATATCCACACTAATGTTTGTGGTCCAGCACCGGTTCTTTCACGAGATGGAGCCAGCTACTTTGTTTCCTTCAATGATGACTTTTCAAGAAAAGTTTGGATGTATGTTCTGAAGTCTAAGGTCGAGACTTTTGAGAAGTTCAAGACATGGAAGGCTAGGGTGGAGAAACATACTGGTAGGCACGTAAAGGTTCTTCGGTCCGATAACGACGGAGAGTTTACTTCGCATACGTTTGTAGAGTTCTGCAAGTTAGAGAGGATTATGTGCTATTACACCACTCCGGAAAACCCTCAATCAAATGGCGTTGAAGAGCGGATGATTCGGACGCCAATGGAGAAGACCAGATGTTTGCGGCTTACAGCTGAGTTTCTTAAGGAGTTTTGGGCTGAAGCCTTATCTACCCCTGTGTACCTCATCAACATGTCACCATCGATGACGATAGATAAGAAAATTTCTGAGGAAGTGTGGACCGACAAGGCTGAAGATTACACGCGGCTTCATATATTTGGGTACTCGGTTTATGTTCGGCAGAGGAGCGATAAGCTAGAGCCGAGAGCTAGAAAGTGTATCCTACTCGGCTACGGAAGTGAATCCAAAAGGTACAGGCTGTGGTATCCTGTGATCCAGAATATAGTAATCAATCGGTATGTTACATTTGATGAGCCTGGGTGGTTTGTATAAAACAGACTCAATCAGATGGTGAAAAGTGAACAGTTGCGCCACCAAGTGAGGTGGAGATCGACATTCTAGTTCAGGATAAGAGGAGAGAAGGGGTGATTGATACTCAGATTCAGGCAGAGAGTCCGATAGAGCTAGATGTTCGGGGCGGAGATCTACATGAGTTAGGCGTCCACCGGTCAGACTTGGTTTTGAGGACATGACCGCTGTTGATTTCGACGACGTGATATCATATGCGTTGACTATTGATAACGAGGAACCGTCCAGTTATAGAAAGGATGTGCAGTTTACCGATTTTTTTAGTTTAAGAGTTGCGATCGAAGAGGAGATGGAATACATGGGATTTAGTTGCTCTACCAGATAGCAAGTACGCAATCGGCTGCAAGTGGATCTTTAAAGTCAAGGAAGGTTCGTCAGAAGTAAATAACATTATATACAAGACGAGATTGGTGGCTAAGTGTTTTGCACAGAGGAAGGGTGAAGACTACAACGAGATCTTTTCTCCGGTGGTTCGGCATACTTCGATTCGTGTTTTGCTAGCCATAGTTGCGGTTTATGATATGGAGTTAGAGTAGCTTGATGTCAAGACTGTTTTTTAGCATGGTGATCTAGAGGAGAATATTTATATGCATCAGTTAGAGGGGTTCGTAGTCGACAATAAGGATGACTATGTTTGCAAATTGAAGAAGTCGCTTTATGGTTTGAAGTAGTCTCCGAGACAGTGGTACAAGTGATTTGATCAGATTATGTTGGCGATTGGATACACAAGAAATATTAAGGATTAGTGCGTTTATGTGAGACTACTAAACGATGGGTCCTGGATTTATCTTTTATTGTATGTGGACAATATATTGGTGGCATCACGCAGTATGTCAGAGGTCAACAGGTTGAAACAGCAGTTGAGTCAGGAGTTCAAGATGAAAGATTTGGGGTTGCGAAGAAGATACTTGGCATGGAGATTGTCAGGGAGAGGAAGCATGGCGAGTTGCATCTGCGACAGAAACAGTATATCGAGAAAGTTCTCGCATGGTATGGGATGGAGAAAGCAAAGCCCGTGTCTACTCCTTTAAGAATGCATTTCATGCTTTCGGCGAAATTATCACCAGGGTTGGATACGGACAGGGAGTACATATTTAGAGTGTCATATGCGAGTGCAGTAGACAGTTTAATGTATGCGATGGTTTGCATCCGTCTAGACATTGTACATGCAGTAGGATAGGCAGCCGATACATGGCTAATCCGGGCAAGGAGCATTGGCAGACTGTAAAGTGGATTATGAGGTACTTGAGGGGTACTATGTGGTTTAACTTGTTATTCAGCAGAGGCAGTACAGATGGTTGTATTGTGATAAGGTATTGTGACTCAGATTTTACTGGTGATAGGGACATGCGGAGATATACGACGTGTTACGTATTCTTGATGGGCACTGGCGCAATGTCATGGAGATCGACGTTACAGTCCACTTTTACATTATCGATGACAGAGGCAGAGTTGATAACTGCTACAAAGGCTGTCAGGAAGGTTATATATTTGTGTGGATTGATGGGTGGTATGGGTGTTCCGCAGGATTTCATAGAGGTGTTTTGTAATAGTCAGAGCGCGATTCACTTAGCGTGGTATCAGGCTTATAGTTCGAGAACTAAGTATATCGAGACGAAAGATTTATTTTTGGAGAACGAGAAGAAGGTTATTTCACTTACAAACATTGGTATCCATGAAAATCCGGCGGACGCATTTACGAAGGTGGTCCCAGTTTCCAAGTTCAAGCTTTGTTTGGACTTGATTTGCCAAGTTGTTTGATAAAGGTTAGAGACGGCGAATTGCAGAATTGTAAGTTTTTCATGGAAATGCGGAGATGTTGGTAAATTTGCATCAAGATGGAGTTTGTTGATTTTAGTGCAAATTTAGAGCCCAGAAGATCAAGGCCGAGTGAAGCCCATGAAGAATAGCACGTGGAGGCGGCCGTTGATTTCCAATAGGAATTGGATGCAGTTTTTTAAGTTGATCTCTATGTAAAATTAAAGCTTATCTAAAAGTAAACCATTTGCCCAAAATTAATGTAGGGCTTAAGGTTTTAAATATTCCAACAGAGAAGGGTTCAGACTTCTCTGCGGCCAAAATTAATCCACAGACTTGAGAAATTGGTGTCTGCGGCTACAATTTCAAAGCCGAGAGGAGAGGGGGGTTGTAGTTAGATATACTGTGCCATTGTCGGTTTGCAGAATTAGGTGTAAGTGTCCACCGAATCTGGATAATATCTTGTCTTCTTTGCTTGATTTGTTTTTTATTTTATTGCTTATTGTTTTTGCTTTGCTGCTGTGTTTGATTTTTTTCATTAGCCCCGATTCACGCGTACGATTTTCACAAAACAATTTTGGTCACATTTTGAATTTGTGTGAACTTTTAGTCATGTCTTCCTTCATCTGTTTGTTAATTCCAGTGGATTTAGCATCTCCTGAAAATTCAATCTTTTTCCTTTTCTTGTTTACATCCTGAAGTCTATTATGAAATAAAGTCCTAAGGGTGGTGCTATGATCATTTTTGTTCCAAAATGTAATTTTTTTTGGGTACAGATAGTAAATGAAGAGCAACAATTAGCAATGAGAAGGAATAAAGTAGTTCAGCTTAGGGCAAAGTTTTTTTGTAATTTTGAATCGCTATTGTTTTTGAGTTACAAGGTTTTATATGACATTTGTTGAGGACAAAGCTGCAAATTCCAGTATAAGATTGAAGCAAATAATGCAGCGTGTTAGTAGCCTTGGTTGCTATATCTCCAATCTTTACAGTTTTAATAATATAAATGATCAATGCAGCTCTGTAACCCCAAGAACTGCAAATCCCTGTATTTAGCAAGACAGACATACAGTAAAATCTAGTGGGAAACTAGTAAATAATCATGGCAAAAATGGGGTTGCGGTCGAACACCGGAAGGTCACAGTGTGACCGAGGACGTGACCCAGCCCTGCGGATGGGCCCAATCCTTCCTACATTCTCTGTTGGCGCTGTAGCGACCGCAACAAACTGTATAATAAATATAGACCTAAACAAACATAGAAATTTGAAATTATACTTGACCATAGAATACAAAGCCTGATGGACATAACCCCACTTAAATAACAGAACTAACAAGTGAGAAAAACCAAACCCATTGGGCTTAAGCAAAAGAAGTGCAAAAAATCTCTGGTTTCAAAAAATACCCGTAAAAAAAGAAAATCGATAAGTATTTGATGCAAATAAATGATATCAAGCTCTGAATTATTCGTTCTTTACTATGATTTTAACTTTATATATGTTCTGCGGCATCGGCCCTGTTTCAGTAGATAGATGCATTTTATAAGAGCAATTGTGATTCCTGCAATAACCAAGATCGTCAACTCGAAGCAATCTTCGACCATAAAATACCAAGATATGATTTAGAACTACTGGATAGCATTATAATACACTGTCCTACTCATACAGTTACATTGATGGGAGATACTTAACCATATCCCTTCTTATTGAGTTATTATTCTACTTCAAGGTGGAGGAAGGCGAAACAGGAATGAACTTCCTCCACCTTCTTTATGCTACTCCTATTCCTTTTATACTTCCTACAAGAATGGCTCGGCCTAAAGGCATGTAATTAAAAGAACAATCACGTTACACATCGATTTATCATCGAATCATCGGTCGGTAGATTTCTCATGAACAGAGATAACATGGACGAAGAAACAAATCTGTCGGCCAAGATCCATGCTTTCTTCAAGTGAAACTTCACTAGATGATCTTGCTTGGCATCATTAGTCTACCCTTGTTGTTGCAGTGTTGCTGCTGCTGGTGTCGTCGCCTTTCTGTTTCTAGGTGATTTGCTCGCTGGAAAGTGCAATCTTGCAAAGAGAGGCTTTGGTGCTCTTGTTGTCCGGTCGAATCCTCTCACACAAACAAACCCTGCAGGCGGGGGAAAAACGAACATTTCATATTTCCGTGTATGTCCATATATCGGAAAGACACTATATTAGGGGAAACTCAAAAAAAAAGGGGAGAAAAGTGGTTGAAGAATGGAAAGTAAATATATTTTGTTTCCCTGCTAACTACTTTAACCCTTATTATTTCTATCATTAATTAATATCCATATATAATGTTTTTCTCTTCAATAAGAATAGAAAGTATTTATATTCAGCATTACTTACCTCTCCAAAAACAGTGTTGTATTTCTTCAGTGGTAAGGCCTGCCATTCATAAAGGTAAATAACATGATACCAGCTTAATGTTTAAATAGTATAATTTGAATATCATCCAAGCCAAAATTATCTTTTTCCATAAGCTTAATACCTTTAAATATTGATGGCATAGAGGTTCCAAAATATACAGTTCGTCTCGCCAGCTTCCATATCCAATCCCGAGGAACATCAATTGGATTACAGCTAGAATCGTGATCTGCAAAAACCTGCATAAGAGATTTTTATTAATATTTTGCCTATAGTAGCATACGATGCTACGTTGCAACATTTTTTTATCATACAAACATCGCCAAAATTACCTCGTTAACTTGGAAATATGTTCCATTGAGTGGAAAGCTCCCTCTATTTGCTGTCCTACATGGAATCTATTCATGTCGTGTTAAAATCCAATATAAAAAAAACTAGAATTAATCTTTGTTCATAGAATTAAAGATTTCTCAAGAAATTATTGAGTGATACAAATAGCGAAAGTCGCAAGCATTACCAAAATTGTGCCTCTGACCGTTTGATTTTGTGCTTCTCGTATACTATTGCAACTAAAGCATGTACTCATGCCGCACAATCTACCAGACTCTTGCGAGTTGCAGCATGATTTTGGGGCCTCGGTGGATTGAGCAGTTTCACCTAATACACCACATTTCCATTACATAATTTATCAAAGACGGCTTGTAATATTTTAGGTATTTGACCATAATCTAGAATGCGCTCACCTGGGGTCCATATAGCTAGAAGGTAAGGACATGGATCATCAGGCTCTCTTTTGTCCATCTGTTACAAATCGAGAAAGTGAATAGATAAGACACAGCTAAATTCATACAGATTGGGAAGCAAAAATAGACCAAGGAATAGCTTACTCCTTCCAAGAGAGGATGCCCGTCGGGAAGTTCATAACTGAAAGGATAGAAACCTGAATGTTAAGCTCATGTACAACTTTCTTATTATTATTATTATTATTATTTTGCTTTTTTCCTTCACATCTTGATGAGTCTATATATGTTGCTTTTAGTTCTACATAATGATATGTGATTAGATATTTGAGGTGCTGTTTTCCGAATTTATATGATTTTGTGATTTATGAATGGTTAATCATAATGATATGTGACTAGTTATTTAAGGGGATAATTAATTAGAATTTATATGATTTTGTGATGTATGAATTGTTAAATCGCTTCGGTATCTCAAAACTATATGATTTGTGCACTAAATCTACAATTTATAGATCGATACTCATGTTTAGTAAAAAAAGTAGTGTACTGCCTATGTTTGTGTCTATGCTTTATTGTTTCCAGTATCTCATGCTACCAAAAAGTAACAATTATGGTCCATATTCTAGCATCTCACGCTACAAACAAGCATATGAGCCCACCTCGATACTCTTGTTTTGAACTTTTAAACAGCGAAGATAAGAGTTAAAGCCTCACACTTGATGTTCGGTACGCAGACGGTTCACATTCTTTAACTTCGGTGCAGGGATCGATGCAGCTTCTGGAGTTATAGCAACTAAAGCCTTTGACATATCTCCATCTTGAAGCCCCAGATTGTTTTCTTGCATATAATTCTGTAAATTCTGAGTAAACTCTTCAAAGTTGAGCTTTATTGTAGGGATCTCATCGGGGTCATTATAAAAAGCATCCTCAATATCAATTTCTGTTGTTTCAATGCACTCGGGCTCTGGTGTTGCAGGTTCCTCAATGATAGGCTCGCAGTTTCTTGGAATAGTTTGTTCTTGTGAGAGTGTGTTTCCTTCAAGTTGAGGTAGGGGCATGGGAATCGGAATCGGATTACAGACTTCAAATGCATGAGGAATTTCTGAGGTCACTATACGTTTCTCCTCTGGTCCTGGAAGCGCTAGCCTCGCACTGCAATATAGATTGATGCATCAGTGACTTCCTTCATGCAGCAAGTATTAGCGATAATACAGAAGGTAAATTACATATCACACCATCGAACTTTCCTGGTATTTTACAAACAATCATTGAACCTTAAAACTTCCGTTAAACACCCGCCAACTTTATAAAGTGTATAGAAAACTATGAAGCTCCATTTATAAGTTGTCAGATCCACGGCCAGTGGGGGTAGTTGTATATTTTAAGTTTATTGGTGTTTTGTAGAAATCTGGAAAAGTTCAGTGGTTTATTTTATGTAATTTACCCTGTATAAAAATCTAAGATAAAGCTTTAAGAAGTTTTTGCCCGTATAACAGAATACCATCAGAATACCATCGTCTGTTTTTAAAACCTCCTTTTGCCCCCTTATTTTAATACCAGTTTTACTTTCTCTTTAAGAAAAAATTATGAACTGTTAACGGAATAGTAGCAAGAGAACGATAGAAAATCAGGAGTATTTTGGGAATAAAAATTTGACAGCAATGGAAAAATTTAGTAATCATTAAAATAAAGTGCAATGTTTTATCTTTTAAAATGGAGGGCGGTATCCTGCTATACATGCAGAAGTAAGGGAGGATTCCTACAATCTTAGCCTAAATACTTCTTGTACTTGCAAGAATTTCGACTAGGTTGCATTATCTGATATTTTAATAGCGTACCTAGCAAATGCACTTGCAAAATGTTTGCATTCTCCTCTCATTGGGCAGGCATTGCAATTTGGCTTGCTCTTTGTACAGAAAACCTGCATGCAAACTTATATCAGTTCCCTCACTATGCTTGTGAATCAATCCATCACTTATGTACGCTTAGATCAGGATACTACCTTGCCAAAAGTAATTAGCTGATAGTGTAGCTCATACCTGACAAAATCATCCATGCTTAGAATTAGATTTTTGCATGATTTTAATGGTTTGCGCAAATTTGGATGAAAATAAATTGTTCTTTTAAGTAGGGTCCAGAGGTTACAATTTCTGCTGATCAAGCTTACATAGCCGAGGCCATAGGTACTTCTGAATGGTCTCCATCACTGGGTACCTTTACAAAGTAATTAAAAAATATTAATATTGTGTTCTTTTTATAATATTTTACAAAATAATATGCCAAAGAACAACTATGCCTCAATGCTTACATTTCTAAAAGATGTAACTGAAGCGACTCCGGAAGAGGTTGAAGTGGCACCCATCCGAGCCTCACAGCAATGCGGCCAACATTTGTGTCAACCTTTCAAGCGATGCACATTGATGAGAAAATGATAGGTACGGTTTGGAATATATCTAATACATATGAAAAATAGATCTTAAAGATTGAAGGCTCACTGGAAAAGCTAGATGGTGAAGTGTCAAAAGTCGAACACATTCGACACTTTTTAGCCCTAGTCCCCTTATACTCAGTAGGTAATCCCTGAAAGAACGAAACGCGGATATATTCTCACTAGTGTACACTCAAAAGTTAATCAAATGGACAACAAAATTATTCTAGACCAATATTCCCAGCATGATCACTAAAGAACACACATGATTTTACATTACATCTTACTTTGCTTTGTCAGGAGGAACATCTCGTAACCATTCAAGATCGACACTTCCATGATCTCTGACTAGCCGATCGAGAAAAGCCTGAAATTAATAATATAATACCAATTTTTAATTGATTTTTCGAAAGTATTTTGCAATTAGGCATATTAGTTACAACGTGCCTGCTATACTACTTAAAGGATGCTAACTAATTTTACGGAGAAAATGTCATTTTATTAGATGTCTTGATATTACTTCCCTGAATAAGGATCTAAACATGATGTTGGCATGTATGCACAAAGTTTGACTTCTATCCCTGACGTTTCATGACAATGATTAATTCCACAAATCCCCATTGTAGTTTATATTGTATAGCACTTATACCCCCACAGGTGATTTTATTAGCGCAAACACTACCTCCGTTTATGGACCAAAACTCTTTAAAACACTCAATTCTACTTTAAACAACACTGACGACTTCTAGAGTCAAATCAGACGATCATTTGGGTTTCTTAAGAGTTGAATTTCATTGCTTTTAAGGGTCTTGATCGATGAGCAGAGAGGGTGTTTCCACTAATAAACCACTTGAGGGGTGTGCTATACGGGGTAAACTACAGGAGAGGTGTGCGCAATTAACCCTCTCAGTAATGAAGTTTCAAGTCATACCTTGATTCGCTCTGCGAGCAGGTTGTTCATCCCTCGTTCTCGAATGGTATTAGATATTTCACTCACATCTGCATTCAGTAGTGCCTCATAGTCCAACGAGTCCATTGCATTACTGCTTCGTTCTTTTCTAACACTATTTTGATGCACCTGTTTTCTCAGGCTATCCCAATCAATGGTGGGCTTCTTCTCGGCCTCGGATTTCACCTTCTTACCCTCTGATTCATTGTTCAATGTTTCGGTTGAACCCTTTTGGGCTTCATTTCTTATATTTGAGTCAGCTGCACCAACATCCACCGCATTTTTCTTTTGATTGTCATTGGTTGAGTTTGGACAAGTTGACGGATTTACGATGTTTTGAATTTTTACGTGAGTATCAACTGCTATACCTGAAACATTTCCCTTTGAAGATGCCTCAATGTGACAGCGATAATGATTTTCATACTGAATAGGTTGAGCAGTATTCTTGCTTGATCTACATGAATCATTTATATTTTTCTCATGTAATTCAATAGCAGATGGAGCTGAGTTAGTCCGGGAATTAACCCGTAAAATTGCAGCCCACTCAATCCCACTGCCATATTCCTGCGATGATCTTTTTACATTATTGGTAGCATTCAAATCGTTTAAAACCCTGTCATTTGCCATTTTTAAAAGCTCGGTGAATGAACTGAAACCATTTGCCCTACCTCTCCTGAACAACTCGTTGGCTTCAAAGTTCAACGGTGGGCTTAACTTATTTTCATTGGTTGTTCGAACCAGACATCGTGAAGAGGAGTTGTGAGATAGAACTCTATCTTCTTCAATTGCACAACTGGTGACAGGAACTGCAGTGCCTAAAACGCTATCAGGCGATTCATGACCGATTCCTCTGTCGAGTTCATGGGAATCTGAACTGCTTTCTTTTTCAAGAGATCGGTTGATCCTTGATAAACTTTGCTCGCAGAATTCTGGCCCTGATACTATAGGCTTGCTTATAGTTTCTACATTAGCAGCCATGTTGGTCGCTTTCAACTTCGGAGGAAATCTTGCAGCAAGGCACATGAATGCGGAGCTGTAAAAAAGTCAAAGATACTAAAAATCAATAACTGACTGGTTGCTTTCACCTGCACATTCTCTGTTTTTATATTTAATGAGTGAATCGTTTGTTCACCTTGAAAGATGATCTGAAACATTCTGAGTAAGAAAGACACCAATTACCGAGTCCACGACGGATCCTTTCCACGGAGAGAAGGTTCTATCACCTGAAATAGAATTTAAAAGTTAAACAAAGAAAGGTGTGTGTGTGTGTTCATTCTAACTATAACCGCTACAAATCGTCCTCGACAAAATCATCAGCACTCTGCCCAAGTAGATTGATCCCTGCATGTTAATATATAAAGCGCCTTGGCAAAACATGAAGTGATGAAAAGAAAGGTAACCCAAAGCACAAGAACTATGCAACTCAAATATTTCAATCATACTCTTATAAATGACTTTACACCTTGCGTTTAAAATGCGATTATATATAATTCAAAATGGTTGACAATCCAATTCAGACTGTAATTGTTTCAGAAGTTGCTAAGGTTATGAAGTAATATCA
This sequence comes from Agapanthus africanus, assembly GCA_030015575.1. NCBI lineage: Eukaryota > Viridiplantae > Streptophyta > Magnoliopsida > Asparagales > Amaryllidaceae > Agapanthus > Agapanthus africanus. The sequence continues at coordinate 25,683,364 of JASDDO010000001.1, forward strand.
TGCAAAAGAACAAGTAACAAAAGTGTATACCTTGTATAAGATGCATGCGAGCGATGAATGAATCAGCACGGCCACGAAAAATATGTCTTTCTTCCTCCCACCATTTCTCTTTGTCCCTATCCGTTTTCCCTTCGCCTTCACTTCTTTCCAATCCCATCAAAAGTTTCCACACCTTATGTGATTCATGATCCAAATCAACCTTCGCCCGTGGTTTCCGCTTCTTGATAAGAACCATTGTCCCATCTCCCACACCATAAGGGATGAGAGCATTTTGTACTTCATTTATAACTTCTTTGTTTATGTCCAGATTCAACAATTTTGTAACAATTTCGTCCATAGGATCTCGATATGGAACAAGTTGGTTGGCATTAAGAGGATCTTGTTCCTTCTTCTTCTGATTTCTAGCTTTTTGTTTCGCTTGGTATGCTACTAAGACTTCAACTCGAGACCGGGGCCCATAACTATATTCGAGTGACTTTTCAGGAGTTGAAGGTTGGTCACAATCGCGCTTCGTGGGAGTTGAGACCTGGTCCCTTCCATCAACATTATTACCATGGGTGATTGGAGTATGAGCTTGAATTTTTATCTCACTTGCTTCCCTCACTACTTGATTCACCACCAATATTCGATTCAAAGATTGCCATTTCTCAAGGGCCCGCAACTTTCCTGCTTCTGCAAAACTGCTTTTTCTAGTATTTTGCCGGCTTGGAGAATTACGATTTGGTGTAGAAAAAGCATTAGATGGGAGCTCTCTTTGTCCAGTCTCTATTCTCCTTTTCTTTCTGATATCACCAAAACTTGGAACTTGAGCACCATCAACAAGATTGTAGACTCTCTTTGTTCCTTGTGGTAGCACATCTAAAATTTTATTTGATTTAGCACGACCTACTTCTGAAATATTTTGTGAATCGATCTTCGTAACTGCTCTCTTTGGATTTTCACTTACTTTTTCTGCTGGCTGAGGAGCTGGTGTCATGTTAAACACCATCTTTGCAAAATCATCTCGCCATCTCATTTTCGTCATTTCTAGGCTCGAAAGCTGAGGTGGTTGATTCGGGGTCTGCGGAACTCTCACATTCTCATTCCTGGAGAGCTGAGGGGTTTGGTTCAGGGTCCGCAGAACTCTCACATTCTCATTCCTCGAAAGCTGAGACAGTTGATTCGGGGTCTGCAAAACTCTCTCACTGTCATTCCTGGAAAGGTGAGGGGGGTGATTCGGGGTACACGGAGCTCTCACATTCTCATTCCTCGAAAGCTGAGGCGGTTGGTTCGGGGTCTCCGGAATTCTAACTCTGTCATTCCTCGAAAGTAGAGGGGGTTGATTCGGGGTCTGCGGAACTCTCACATTGTCATTTCCAAATTGAGTTTGAGTTTGCGGAATTCTCACATTCTCATAAGCACATTGATTTTGAGTTTGCGGAACTCTCACATTCGCATTTGCAAATTGATCTTGAGTTTGCGGAACTCTTACATTATCGTTTTCAAAACCACCGCCGGAGGCCATCGCATGCAAAGCAGACACATGTGCTTCTCGAGCTTGAGTTTCCGATGGTCGATATATTGCTTGAGAATCTTCTAAATCAAAATTCAAACTACGCCTCACTGATTTATTCCTAGTTTGGTTGTTAAGATCAACGCTCGCTCCTAATGCACATGAGGGGGTTTCTTGCAGCTTTTCATCTTTCTTTCTCCTCACATATTTTCTCTTACCCGAAGGATTTTCTGGGGTTTTCAAAGATATAGGAGTTTCTTTCTTCGGTGTTCTCTTAGGTTTCCCTTCTTGAATCACCTTAGGCCGATGCTTCTTCCTTCTGGCCTTTTGTTGCGGCGTCTTATTCAGGTCTATCTCTTCTTGAATCTCCCCATTAGCTTGTTGAACTACAAGCTCTTCTAACGGATTGGCTACCACATTTTTCTCAGACGGTTCTACTTGATGTGAGGAAAATTGCTCCAAAGGAGTTGTTTCATCGACTAAATCGATGATTTCACGAGATGGGCCCTCAAAAACCCTCTCCGTTTTATTCATCTCCATTGTTACAGGGGCCGCCGGTGAGGCCGTTGCCGTGTTATTTTGTGCTAATGAATCGAGCTTCGTCAACAAAGGGCTGCCCATGTTATCTGCAAATCAAAAACAGAAGGCACCATTCGGAAACTAAAAACAAGCAAAATTAAAATTTTAAAAAACAAATGAAAATACACTACTAAATTAATCAAAAATGTACAAAGATAAAAATAGGGGCTTACATTGAGGTGTTGGTGACAACAAGATGTTCCCATTCAACAACAACTGATTTCGATTCCGGGACTCACAATTTCGAGCAAACATGAAACGCGCTAAATTCATCCTCCTCACAATCTCTGGATCATTTATTACCAAATTTCTCCTATAGGGCATTTGAGCTAACCTCTCAGTCCTAAACACCAATGTCTGCAAATTTCCGGCACTACGGCCATCGATTTGGCCTCGGCTCGAAGAACCCAATGCCATCATTTGCTCACGACGACGATCCACGGATTCGACCTGATCTATCGGGGTTATCGGAATCCATTGCCCTTGGATCCCAAAACCCTTTGGAAATTCCATCTCAAAAGATGGGATTTTTATCTAACAAATAAAAAATTTAGAGAAATTTGGGGGGTTTTTTCCTACTAAATGGGTCCATTTATTAGCTCCTAAAATTTGAGACCCATTTTCCTCATCACACTAACCATTCATTGCTTCCAAACAAAGATATTAAAAAACATATATAAGAAATCAAAGCAGTTTAAAACTATGAGATCTCTTCCCCCTAAAATCCAGCAGCAGCAATTAAAACCCATGAAGCCAATAGGGTAAACACAATGAATTCTGACAACTTTGGCAACAATTAATAAAGGAGCTAAATTCACTGAATCTGGCCACTTAATCAAGCAAACAAGCTACAATCCCTTCTGGGTCTCTCATGATCGACCAAATCAAGACCAAAAACAATAAAAATGGAATCTTTTTGGCAAAGGAAAGATTGGGTTTGTTGCTCAACATACCAGAATCCATGAATGCTAGCGATCAGAGAGAAGGAAAGCAGCCGAAAGAGGAAGGCTTTGCTCTTGATATGGGCTTTATGAATTTCTTCCCCCATTTTATTTTTGATTTGGGATTTTAAAGAAAGCATGCAAACTTTTTGCAATAAAATCTTTGAGTTTTCTGTAAACCAAAATAACGTGGGCTTTTCGTCTCTTGTAGTTGTGTGTGAAATTGGATAACTGCCAACGTATCCTCTTGACAGCAACAGCCGCCTTTTATTCCAAACTTTTAGGATTGGCTGCATGGATTCTTATTTCTGTTAATGGCCGTTTTCTCGATTAATTTAATTAAAATAATTAAATATGGTCGAGACAAGCTTCTGCTTTTTCGTTGTCGTATATATAATAGTTTGTTCTTCTAGACTAATATAGTTCCGTTACATGTCTAATCGACTTAACTAAATACTCTTTTATTACTCTCCTGTTGTGAAAAAGTTTCGGATCGAGGTTTTGAGAATCATAGCACAAAAAATTCGGGCTTCTTTTTTCTTTTTGAAAAGATATGTAACGGTTATGGAGTCAAGTGACTGTAATGATGAAGTTCAAAGCCCGGTACGTTTCTGACTTTTGGCATGTGGATGGATAACCGATGGCACGTGGATGAGTAACCGGTGACGCGTTTCATGCAGAGTTTTTGATGGATGAGTTTGCATGTAGATCCGTTAAATATGATATATCATATTTAGAAAGGTGTTCGAGATTGGATTTATAAATTTAAATTCGTCTTTGTAAACAAAGCTCAATTTGGTTAATTTTGTTTGTTAAAGTATGAATAAGAGCTTTGCAATAGAAAGAATGAGATTTAAGCTAAAATTAAGGATAAATATCTACCATCTACCATTATATAACTAGAAAATTAAGAGGGCTGTGTGGGGCTTTTATATTGATTAAGAATTAATCCGCATCATTACATTTTGGATCATAAAATCTTATGGAACTAATGATCCTAAAGCCTGCAAAACAGCTTCAAACAATTTTTTTGGGAATAGACCATTATGGTCAAAGAACTTCAACATTTATAACAATTCTAAAATTTATATATTTAAATTACAAAAATTCTAAGAACAAATATATTAAAATAATACTTTAAAGCATAAGTGACTTCTCAAATCTTTTAAATTAATGAACTGACAAGAAAATCAAAAATTAAAACTTTGACATATTTAATGTACAGAATTAACAAATCTCTTGTTTATATCTCATAATTTAATCACATGAGATGCACCTGCCAAATTGCTAATAATTATAGTTTAAACATGCACAAAAAATTGCTAAGTTTTTTTGTAAGAAAATTGAAATAATCTTACATACTTTATATCACTTCTATTATAATGCAAATATAGGGGAACGCTGTGACCCGATTCCAGTTTTAATTCAAAGAAAAAAAAACAATAAACATCAATATAACTTCTACAATGTTAGCCATAAAAATAGGTTGGTTAAAGATAACCATCTTTTAATTATGCCCTGTGTATCGTACGTGCCAAAAACCAGTGATTGCTAAATGATGCATGTACTTTCACAGTTATTTGATTTATACTAGTATTATCCTTAAATTTTGGGATTGTCCTGAATGTTAGTGATTTGATATGCCAATTGGTTTTTTTTTTTTTGCATACTGGGAAAAACATATTTTCAGTAACATAATAAATATCTAGTTCTTCTTACTATGTGTCATTTTCATAACCAATTTCTAATCATTAGACACGGTACATATTGTTATGGGTTCTATCATGATTTTTCGTCAAAACAATTAGCCGTTATTTTATTATATTATTTAAATATATGACAAATTCTCCTTATCATGTCTCTCAGTAAATTCCTAACGCATTTGACATCGGAAAAATTATAATAAAACTCTGGCTTAGGTAGATCCAAATAAGCAATAGAACTAATTAAACAAAATGGCTCGAAATCATCTTGAAAAATTGATTGGTAGACTGAATCATGTGCACACTTCACTCAACTCCTAATTCATTTTGTTTATTACTGAATTTAACCACAAATATAGAAAAAATTATTGGTAAAGCAATAACTCACACAAGGAGAAATCTTCTTTGACAAAACCTTTAGTTTTCCATCTTTCCTACAAACAAATTTAAATGGAATGTTTATCTTTGAGTACAGTCCAATCCATATAAAATGAAAGACTTATGCAAGATCATGTCATGTAATACCTTTTAATAAACAAAATAAAAAATGAAATTACCTAATAGTACCTACCTTCCAGTTATAATAATCCGACAATTAATTTTCTCATGCTACAACAGATGGGAAAAATAATATGAAATATAAAGAGAGATGTTTAGATTTGAACATTAGGAACAATTTGAAACCTGAGATAGATCTTCTGTTTGTAGCTGTCAGAGATTATTACAGTTAGCGTGGCATGCCCGCTTTTTACGATTGTAAACGGATACAAATAATTTGACTTGATTTTGTATTGGTCTCCGGTGTTTATTAAATATGGATAAAGGCTTTCATTTGATGACTAGGCATATCCATCTTTGCATCTCATCCGCCAACGGTCACAAGGCATGTTATGGAAACACCTATATTTGTTTCGTGTCCGTATCCGATACTAAAGTCAGCAATATTTGACTTTACTGGGTACATTTTTTCTGATATTCATTATATTCATATCCGTATTTGATTTTTATCAAATACAGATAGTAAATTTCATTTTCGATGACTATTCGTATATGTATTCTACTCCGTCTACTGCTGCTGGATAAGGACATAGAAGCACCATTATCCATTTTATATTCCGTCTGTCTTAAAACAGGTAGATCAATTTTTTTTGTCAGTTGAACTACCACCATGTTGGTGTTAGAATACTCTGACACAAATGATAAATTTGTTATCAAAAGAGGGGGTTGATTGATGGATTAATCATTTGAGAGGAAGGAGATTGATGCATATTTTCCTCAATAATGTCACAAAAATTATAAAATTCTCTCCATAAATAAGAGAAAAATGGAGGGTGTTACATGCATTTCTTAAGTAAAATTACTGTAAGATGAAGGCATTTAAGCCTGCAAGATTCTCTTCTATTTTTTTAATATGAGGTACCGGGGTGTCAGCTTTTTTTCCTGGCACATAGGGACTTAATGCATAGTTGAAGTGTACCTTTTCAATTTTTATCATTTTTTGCCTATTTAATTAATTTTTCCATGATCTTGTATATATTGCAAAATATTTGTTATTATGACATTTGCATTCTTTCTAATTATGGTATTTCCCCATCAAAATACGATATGTCCCTTATCGGATTGTTTTAATTTATTCCTTTGTTGGATGCTGCAATCCTGATTGTTTTATTTTCGTGCATATATATATATATATATATATATATATATATATATGTTTGATACCTACAATCAATCAATTATCTGTTATCATCGAATCCCTATAAGTGGCAAGCAAATCAACATGGTAACCTTGACAAAAGATTTGGCTTAGGAATATCGATTTTTTGAGGAAGGCACAAGGACGCGTTTTAGATAAGTTATGCTTACATACATTGTCAAAAGCTTTCATATGGCATTTTTGTTTTTATGTTAGCCTTTTTGTTTGTTTGTTTATTTGTTTGTATGAAAATATGCCCAAATAGTCTATTTCTGCAATAAAATATATATGCTTTGCATACAAATTTGGCTCTACCATGTTGTGAAAATAGACACCAAATTACGCAGCGGATGATGGGTACGCGTGAATCGAAACTGATAAAAAAGATCACAATATAACAACCACGCAAAAGTAATAAGTAATAAGAGAAAAACACACCAAACAAAGGATACAATATATTGCCCAGATTCGGTGCGCACTTGCACTTAATCCTGCAAACCGACGACGAATTATTTCCACTATTTGAAGAAGAATTATAAGAGATAATTTATGCTCTCTCGATCTCACCCAAATATAAAGCAATCTCTATACAAATCTCTCTCTCTTTTGAAGCCGTAAGTAATTAAAAACCCCTCAGGATTAACCTATGCCGTAGATAGCTTCAATTCTCTGATGGATTTAATTGCCAAAGCTGCACACCTCCTTTAATACTCCAGCGTCCGTAGATAAAGACGCTGTGGAATTTGATTTGCCGCCACCCTTCAAATTCAAATTAATATATATATTATAAATTAATATATATAGGTTTGTGAATTAATTTAATAATATATAGAGATATATATATATGATTCTAGGAGGGTAAGATTGGTATTTAAATTAATGATTAATTTAAATTCCCACCACTACGCAATGCACGTATTCATTGAGCTTTTGGGCTCTTGATCTTGGATTCCGAATTTGCAATCAATTTTAACAATTTCTATCTTGATTCAAATTCGCAAAATCTTTACAAAAAACTTAGAATTCTACAATTCGTCGTCTCTGGCCTTTATCAAGCAACTAGTCCAAGCAAAACTTCAACTTGGAAATTGGAACCATCTTCATAAATGTGTCCGTCGGTTTTTTATGGGTATCAATCTTCGTAAGCGAAATAACCTTCTTCTCGTCCTCCAAAAAGAAATGTTTCATCTCGATATGCTTAATTCTCGAACTATAAGCTTGATGTTTTGCCAAGTGAATCGCGCTCTGACTATTGCAAAATATCTCTATGAAATCCTGCGGAACTCCCATACCACCCATCAATCCACGCAAATATATAGCCTCCTTGACAGCCTCCGTAGCAGCTTTCAAATCTACCACTGTCGTCGAAAATGAGACAATAGATTGTAACATCGATCTCTATGACACTGCGCCAGTGCCCAACGTGAATACGTAATCCGTCATCGATCTTCGTCTGTTCCTATCATTAGAAAAATCTGAGTCATACAGCACCCTGTCACAATACAACCATCCATACTGTCTCTGCTGAATAACAAGCCGAACTCCGTAGTGTCCTTCAAGTATCTCAGAATCCACTTTACAGCCTGCCAATGATTCTTGCCCGGATTAACCATGTATCGGCTGACCATCCCTACTGCATGTGTAATGTCTGGACGCGTGGAAACCATCGCATATGTCAACTGCTAACTGCACTTACATATGGCACTCTAGAAATGTACTCCCTGTATGTGTCCGACCCTGGTGATAATTTCGCCGAAGGCATGAAGTGCACTTCTAAAGGAGAAGACAAGGGCTTTGCCTTCTTTATCCCATACTGAGCGAGAACTTTCTCGATATACTAATTCTGTCGCATACGCAACTCACCGTACTTCCTCTTCTTGACAATCACCATGCCAAGTATTTTCTTTGCAACCCTCAAATTTTTCATCTTGAACACCTGACTCAACTGTTGTTTCAACCTGTTGACTTCTGACATGCCGCGTGATGCCAACAACATATCGTCCACGTACAACAAAAGATAAATCCATGACCCATCGTCTAGTAGCCTTACATAAACGCACTGATCCTTAATATTCCTTGTGTACCCAATTATCAATATAAACTGATTAAATCACTTGTAGCTCTGTCTTGGAGACTGCTTTAAACTATAAAATAACTTCTTCAATTTGCAAACATAGTCATCCTTACCATCGACTACGAACCCATCTAACTTGTTAGTGTATATGCCCTAGAGGCCATTACTGTATCATACTAGTTTGTATATTACTCAATGGAGGCTTGGAATATTCACCTTGTATAAACAATCTTGCTCAATATAGTAGTATGCTACTTGGTTTGTTTCTACTTCAATGTGTACATGTGTTTATTTTGCGATATCACCTATACGCATTAGTGGAGCCCTTAGGATCTTTGCTTGATTACCAGCGTTGTGATGGCAGTCACACTAGTGGGGGCTGGGTAATCTGTAAGCACATCCTTATACAGGTCCCTAGTCGCAGGACTATCGAGACAGGGCATCGATACTCCGGAGTAGACTAGCGTATGCGCTTCTCATCCCAGTGTGGGAGATGGTCTGTCCCACAGCCATCAGTACGTCGTACTGGAGATAGTATACGGGTGCTCGTTAGGTTACGAGTACACTGGACAGGACTCGTCGGGAACTGACAGGTTGGTATTATACCTATCGTCAGTTATCAGTTCCCAGGTGACATGAGTACAGCTTAGTCCGCTGACTTGACACTAGCACTTCGCCTCGAGTGTGTTCCCACTGCACTTTGATCACTACCCTACCACGGCTCAAAGGAGTCGTGCAAACAGATAGTGTTTGGGTGCAGTCCCGAAGCACTTGGAGGCAGTGACGGTTAGACAGGATTCGTCTCTCCCGGTATTGGGGGTTGACATCGCGCTGTGTCTAGGAGAGCCATTACACGAGTAGTCCCTGGCCAGGGCAAGCGAGATATACTGGTAGGCTTCCAGTGTTATCTCAGGGTGTTTTTGGGCTTCACTCCGACACGACTTGTACCGCTATTGGGGGACTGACGTTTTACCGCCCCCTAGGCCCGACATGCGATGTATCAGACGAACAGACCGGACTGTACGGAGAATGTCACATTCAGACTCAGTAGGAGTTCAGATGGGGTTCACCTCGTCAGCCTTCTTGTCGGCATCTACCTGGGGACCGTTACGCACAGCTAGTGCCGCTTGCGGTCTGTGGTTAAACCCACTGCCAGCGTAGTGTCGAGTCTTTAGAGTCCCACACAGAGGGTATTCGCCTCTGGGCAAAACAGAGTAGAGGTCGCATGGTTTTGCGACAGGGTTCGTTCTCATCCGCGCACTTGTGCACTTTTGGAGTCCGGACGGATATTACTGGCTGGCTCTGGTTTGAGTCAGATACTGGTATATGTTTTGGGGTTGCTTTTATCTCTCAGTATTCGTGTTCCTCGGAACAAGGATGCAGGTGTGTATGCACAGTTATTTGAGGAAGAGGAAGAGGACTTTCATTAGGGTTTCGGAACGGGTGCGTATGCACAGTTGACAGTCGTCTTTTTCCAATCCCTAATGGATTTGTGTTATATCAATTAATAATATTAATAAAATGAAATTGTGTTATGGTTGGTTTTTTATGTTGACTTGTTGACCATGGTTGACTTGTTGACCATGGTTGAAGTTTTGACCATCATCATTACAAAAGAAAGATGCTCTTTGATTTTAGCAAATTCATTTAATGTTTGAAATGATAATGGTCATTCCTAAACTTTCCATCAACCTTTTCATTTTCATTATTATTATTAATTTGATAATTCTTTTGCTTTTTGTTATGGTTGCAAAAAGAAAAGAGCTCATTCTATCATAATCACTCTCTCTCCTCACTTCATCTTCTTCTTCCTCAAGCTCAAGGTGATTCCTTCTCATGTGTTGAGAATCCATCACCTTGAAAAGAAAACAACCCCTTGACACTCTCTACTCACTCTAGGATCAAAGGATTAGCAAGCCGGAGATTCTAGTTCTCTCCAAGTTCGAGAAAGAGCCCGAAGGTTGAACCCTCAGGTGGATCCATCTTCGACGGAAGAAGGCGACAAGAAGAGAACCATCAACCTCTACAAGGTTTCAAGAAGAAGGAGTTCAAGTATAGGTATAACCATCTTTCCGAGTAGCTAACTCTTTAGCAAGTTTGCTAGTTCTAGTTTAGGAAAAGATCCCGACTTTGTTAGTCCATGTTGCCCCATGCGCTAAAAATTTGATTTTTATACCGTTTCCGCCTCCCCGTAAGAACCGGGGGTCGCAACGTGGACTTACATAACTGATGCATATAAATATCCTCCTCCATCGTAACTCTCCAATTAGGAAAATCGGTAAACGGTACGGCCTCTCTGTAACTGGACAATTCCTCGTGCTCAATAGTCAACGCATATGATGCCACATCATCGAAACCAACTGCGGTCATGTCCTCAAAACTAAGTCTGATTGGCGGACGCCAAACCCGTGTAGATCTCTGACCCTTTATCTTTACTGGCTCTGTCGGACCCTCCGCTTGAATCTGAGTATCAATCAACTCATCTCTCGTACTATCCTGAACCGATGTCACGCCCTGCTTCCCAGTGTACAGAGAAGTAGACGTGACGGGCCGCGACGTATTTACTCAGAAATAAACACGTTAAGCGTAAATAAGCAATATAAATGAATACACAAGAATAACAAGTGATGTAATAACAACAGCAACTTTTATTAACATTCTTTCTTTACATACTATTGAAAAGGAAAGTACAATGATAGAAAGCGATGTCTAAACAGTATGAACTGAAAAGAAAATAAGTACAAGTAAATGCCTAGAAGCCTGGCTCCTCTGTGAACTGCTCCAAATCGTCCTGACTGGGCTCGGTCTCTTGAGAGTCAGGTTCTCCTGACGAACATTCCAAAGAAAGAAGAGACGGAAATATCGTTAGCGAACTAGCGATCGGTAAGTCCCAAAAGATAGAATGGAATAGACAAGTAAACAGAATAGAACTGGTAAATTATTTGTTTGTTATGCTAATGTAGTTGTTTGTAGCTTGGTACAGAATGTATCAGTGTATACGAGCAAAGTCCAACTATCCCGTAGACTATGATAACATGTAAGTACAAGACCCCGTCAAACCCACGAGACAACGACACAAGATGTTCATGTAGGTGTCTTTTAGTATCCATCATCGTACCACTTTTAACACATTCCATACGAGTCTATCTCGTTAAACCCCGTAATGTATATTGTATTGATCGGTAATTATCACCTTGGCCGAGACCATGGTATAAGTTGTTCATGTAAACAAGTTCAGGATGTATCAAGTAGTCATGTAATGAAGTCAAGTCATAATCATGGTTCGGTCAAGTTAAGTCATGTTTGCATGTTTGATATTGTTCTGGTATTCAGATTCATGTTTGGTATATTGGATTCATATTGAATTGGATTCATGTTTGGATTGGATTCAGATTGATACTTAGACTCAGACTTGAGTCAGACACTTTAAATAGAATTTGGATCATGAATTAGGTTTAGGAGTTATCAGTAACTGCTGCACATGGACGGCATGATTTGTGTCTTTTTTCAGGACAATTACCATTAATAACACCATTTTAGTTTTTCTACCTTAAATAGGCAAGCACCCACTTTCTCCGGCTCCCTGAAGCTCAAGAGAACTGGTCTTGCTTAAACCTATATTTAGTAGGGTTCTTGATGTAATTTTATATATCTCGAGGGGGTTTTATGAAAAATATTTTATATACTTCAAAATAAACCTCGAGTAATTATTTAAGTTCTTTAGGGTTTCCATGGATGTGAATTTTAAAGAATGAGGTATATTAGTGAATAGTAACTTAGCTTGAATAGATCATGGTATTTTAGTGAAACTTGACTTGTATTGATACTTGATGGTATTCTAATGAAACTTGTCATTCTTTTATTTTCTAGAAAACATGGAATTTTATTATATATTAAAAATATATGTTTTGATAATATTTATATAATTATTAAAAATTAACTTTATTTATTAAGTAGAAAATCTCGTTTTTCTTAAAAATCGTATTAAAATTCTTTCGAGATCGTATACTCCGTGAGAAGGTCTGCATCTCGCTCTACTAGTCCCAAAGATGTGCGATAATCCACACCATCCAATAGCGGGTTCCCCAAAATGGGTTGTAGAGGCATAATTGTAAAGAGTTTAATAATACTATTTAAAAGAAAACGGGTTTTTATAGTTCAAGGTATTTTGATGAAAATTCGTATTTTTCCAAAAAAAGTTATGTCTCAAGAGAATCGTGCTATGTCAATATATGTGTATGTGAGAGGTAGGTCATTACCTTATGAAGTTTTCTAAAGGCATGCTAAGCAAAAGTTTAAAAGATAAAGAATATAAACTTCATGGTATTTAAACGTAAAACCTAGGTTAAAGTTATTTTATATGGAGTTTTAGAGTGAAAGTTGTTTCTAAACCTTTATAATAATGTTACAAATATTTTGTAAAAATTTGTTGAACAATATGTAAAAGATAAGTGAGATTATAAAGTTTAGAAGATTTACATCGGTAATAACTCCACTTACCGATACTTTGTTTTGAAAAGAGAATTTAGAGAAGAGAGTGAGGAAATAGAAGGAACTTACAAGTGACTTGGGTTAAGAATAGAAAGAGGAAGAGCTTAGGTTGTCGTGGGGTTGCGGGGTTTCCGGAATCGTCTCGAATTCTCGTCGGAAGTTGATCTTAGGCTAACTCCACTTGTACTTAGAAAATTTTGATATTTTTTATTAGGATTTTCAGAATGAGGAGGGGCTAGGGTATGGGGTTATATTTATAAGGTGAAATTAGGGTTTTTGGAATTGAAAGATTGAATTAAAAAGCATTAAAAATTGGATTAAAGATGAATTTTAATTCTCTGTTAAATTGCAGAGAAAACAAACAGAATAGGAGTAGTGGGGTAGACCAAAGGGTGTTGTGTGCAAAGCACGGGGACTTTTCCCTATGGTTCACCAGTCGGCGCCGGCTCATAAAGGTATCCCGCCGGTCCATCTGAAGAGTTGGGGGGTTGGATGCTTACCACGTGTCTCTGCAGGTATTAACTCTAATATGCATATGTTTGTTTTCTTTAGACTTTTCATTTTATATGCAGTGCACGTGTAAACTTTTGGGCTTCCAAGAGTGTAAAACAAAAATCAATAAAAAATAATACGTGGCTGATAGGAATCGAACACAAGGGCTACATCATAGCAGTGCAAGACTTTACCAATGAGCTACAAGTGCTTCTTGCTGTTCTTAAACAAATTAATTTTATAATTTGTAGTCAGGCTTGCAAACTCCATTCTGTACATTAACTTGAAAATTTTCGTACAGTAAAATTAGAGTCGTTACATTCTACCCTCCTTACAAAAATTTCGTCCTCGAAATTTACATTTAAATAAGGACTAATTTACAAATAAGAAAGGGTATCTTGCACGCATGCAGTCTTTTCGCTCCCAAGTTGATTATCCTGGCGAATCTTTTCTCCACATCACTTGGACCAAGTTTACTTCCTTGTTCCTCAGTGATTTTACCTTTCGGTCTAGAATTTCACTAGGTTGTTGCTCACAAGATAGATCTGTCTGTACAGTGAGCTCGGAGTGATCAAGGATGCGGCTGGGGTCGTTCACATATCTTCGAAGTTGGGATATGTGGAATATATTGTGCACTCCTTACAATGAGGGTGGTAGTGCTAAACGATATGCCACTTCTCCGACTTGTTCGAAAATGTCAAACGGTCCAATATATCTCGGACTGAGCTTACCTCTCTTACCAGAGCGAATTACTCCACGGTTTGGAGAGATCTTCAAGAACACATGATCTCCTGGTTGGAACTCCAAATATCGGCGCTTTGCATCAGCCCAGTGCTTCTATCTGTCTTGGGCTATGCGCATTCTTTTTCTGATTGTGAGAACTACGCCCACAGTTGCCACGATCATCTCTGGTCCAAAGAGTTGCCTATCTCCGATGTCGTCCCAACTTAGTGGTGAACGACACTTCCTCCATAGAGTGCTGCAAATGGTGCCATTCTAATATTCGCCTCTGTAACAACTCATACTTGGGGTAATTGCATTTTCTGTGAGTACCATAAATATTTGATTTGCTAATTAATTACAAGAAGGAGCTTGTAGCTCATTGGTAATACCTTGCACTGCTGAACCAAGCCACCAAAGTTCAAATCCCATACCCCACATTATTTTTAATATTGTTTTATTTTGAATTTTTAGAATACCAAGGGTTTACACGTGCATAACTCACAAAAAACCCACTACACATGAGAAACTAACAGTACAAGAGGGTTAATGAACCGACAAGGGGGATTCTGGCCTCCTGACTCAGCCGGACTCGGCCGAATCGGCCGGCGGATCGGCCAACTCGTGCCGCCGCCGCCGGCCGGACTCAGCCGGACCGCCGAGTCATCAACTGAAGAGTTGCGCCTTTTGGTCTCCCCTGTACACCTGCATACTTTATTTCCCTGGACCAGTAACAGAGCCCCTTTAAAACACTAATTACTCCATTTTATTACATTTTATTATATTTTTTTCAATTAAACCTTTCACCTATCCTAACCCCAGCCTTACCCTATAAATACAATCCCTACACACACACCCCTCACTCCAAAATTCTGAACAAAACTATCAAGAAAATTTCTAGAAGCTTAGTGTACTTTTGGAGTAGCGAAGGGCGAAAGCTTCAGCGATTTTCCGACGACAACCCTAGGAGCTCCCGGCGACGAAACGACGCACCGGCACCTCCTCCCGATTCCTCTTCCTCTTTTCTAAGCTCTAAAACCATAAGTCCCCCTCCCTTTTCTCTAATCTTGTTCTACAAATACGAAATTTCAAAACCCGACGAAATCGGAGTTAAACCGATTTCCGATTCGGTTCTTTCTAAAAATCCAACATTTTTCTTAAATACATTCATACAAAATTCTTACATGTTGACTATTAAACATTAATAAACATGTTGATCAAGTTTCACGATAATCTAATTCATTTTGTAACTTTTGCCGTACTTTTTCACTAAAATACCATATAGTTTCATTTCGACATTTAAACATCACAAACTCGCTATACCTTTAAGTAGATCACGAGGTAATGACCTACCTCCTCACAACACTCATATGCAACATAGCACAATACTTTCAGGTATCTACAATATGGGAAAACGAAACATTTCAAATAAATACCATGAATTAATAAAACCGTTTTCTGAAAGATTAAGTATTTTACAAATCTTTGCAAAGCACCGCTACAACCCATTTGGGGAACCTGTTCGGGATGGTGCGGATTATCGCACATCCTCGGGCTTAGCAGTGCGAGATGCAGACCTTCGTAAGGAGCATTCGTTCTCGAAGATTTAAAATACGAATATCTTAAGAAAATAAGATTTCTAAAAATATAATATATATTAAAAATTATTTATATATGTATGTATGTATGTATGTATCATTAAAATATCTATTTTGTGATAATATAGATATTCCAGCTTTTTCTAAAATCACAAGAATCACTTTACAATAAAATACCATGAATTCCATACAAGTTCAATATTACAATTAAATACCATATATTATGAAAAATAAGTTTATTCACTAGAAATGTCACAAATATAAAATCTACAACTATGAAAACTCTAAAAACGATAAATAAATACTTGGGGTGTATTTTGAAAAGTATACAAATTATTTTTACTTAAAACCCCCTCAAATTCTATAAATTACCCTAAGGACACTAGTAAATATAGGTTTAAGCGGGACCATTCTCTTGAGCTTCAGAGAGCCGGAGATATGGGTGCTTGCCTATCTAAGGTAGACAACTTAACAACGGTATTATCAATACGGTAATCATCTTTGAAAAAGACACAAATCTTGCCGTCCATGTGCAGCGGTTACCGATAATATCAAAACAATCAGGACTTCAATTTCTTTTCTAATTGTTCTGACTCAGACCGAGTCTCATAAATAATCTGACTTGAATATGATTCAAGTACAATCTACAATCCAACATGAATCTATGAATATATATATTCAATCTATTCAATCTGTATTGACTGGACCGAACCATGGATATACATTCTCCAGTTACATCCATTTACTGATATCATGGTTTCGGCAAGTCATCCATTTATACAATTCAATTACAAGACAATACAATACAAACAAGATATCACGGGGTTTAACGGGTAGATTAGTACGGAAGGTGTTAGAAGTGGCACGAGACTGTAAGATTTAATACACCTAACCTATATTCCATTGCTGTTGTACCGTGGCATAAACAGTTCCTTGTACTACACGTGCCTCTAGTCTCTGGCATATAGAGAATTCTCTCGTATACACTGGCATCTTTCTGTACCAAGCTTCAAACAACAGCGTTAATATCAAATACTCATATAATACAACTTTAAAAACTATCTTCTCTTTCTGTCTATTCTATTTCTCCCTTATCTTTGGGACTTACCGAGCGATTGTTCGCTGACGACATTCCTTTTCTTTCTTCTTTAGAATGTTGTCAGGTGATCTGGACACTCAGAAGATCGAGCCTACTAGTGAGGACTTGGACCAGCTTTCCTACGATCCAGAGCTCTAGCTACATTGTACACTTTTATTTCAGTACTTTTCCTTTTCTATTATGCCACTGTCTAGGCATTGCTTCTTTCAGATATATTTACTTTTCCATGCATTGTACAAAAAGAATGTGAATAAATAAAGTTGCTGTTTTATTATATCTTATCTCTTGTGCATTTATATTTATATTTCCTAGCGTATTTACTTCTGAGTAAATATGTAGCGGCCTCGTCGCGTCCGCTGCCCGTACACTGGGAAGAGAGTCGTGACAGCCTCGTAGCTGTTGTATGAAAACTCCACAAGATGCAGGTGATCTTCCCACGATCCTCCGAAGTCTAACATACAAGCTTGTAGCATGTCTTCTAGAATCTGAATTGTTCGCTCAGACTGTCTATCTGTTTGTAGATGGCAAGCTGTGCTGAAGTTCAGACTCGTTCCCAGACTAGCTTGCAGACTCAACCAAAACTGTGATCGGAATTTGGTGTCACGATCGGAGACGATGCAAACCGGTACTCCATGTAATCTCATGATCTCGTGCATGAGTTTATGGGTATCAAAAATAGTAAATCTTGAGGTTAAATCTTACATTAGATTCATGCTTACCTCCATGTACTTCTTTACCAGCGTCTTGGTAGATTGGCTAACTCGAAATGGGATGAAGTGTGCCGACTTGGTGAGTCGATCCACAATAACCCATACCGCATCGTTACCTTTCGTGCTGCGAGGAAGTGCAGTCACGAAGTCCATGGTGATGTGCTACCATTTCTACTCTGGGATATGTAACGGTTGAAATAACCCAGGAGTTATGTGATATTCATCCTTTACTTGCTGACACACCAAGCATTTGGCTACGCTTCTGGCTACTTCACGCTTCATGCCATGTCACCAGAAATGTTGCCGTAGATCTTTGTATATCTTTATACCACCAGGGTGTACTGAGTACGGAGAGCTGTGAGCTTCTTTCATCAACTCTTCCCGAATAGAACCTTATGGTACACACAACCTGTTTCCATATCTCAAAGATCCATCTTCGTGGATGATGAAGTCTTTTTGCAGTCCACTTTCTACTTGTTCTTGAATCTTTTGCAGTTTGGCATCACTTGCTTGAGCTGCCTTGATCTGATTGATAATAGTAGACTGAACTTGTAAGTTCATCAAATACGAAGTGTTACCTGGCATAACCACTTCTATATTCACCCCGTGCAATTCTTGCTGCAGCTTCCACTGTGCGGTGAGATTCATTAATAGTGGCTGGCGGCTAAGTACATCAGGAACTACATTCACCTTCCCTGGATGATATTGTAGGTTGATGTCGAAGTCCGTCATAAGTTCTAGCCATCTTCTCTACCGCATATTCAACTCCTTCTGAGTAAACACATACTTCAGACTCTTGTGGTCCGTGTATATATCCACTCATTCTCCAAGCAGATAATAGCGCCAAATCTTAAGTGCAAAGATAACGGCCGCCAATTCTAAGTCATGTGTTGAATAGTTGCGCTAATGAATCTTCGGCTGTCTTGATGCAAAGGCTACAATTTTTCCATGCTGGTGTAGAACATATCATAATCCCTTATCAGATGCATCGCAATGCACAACGAAACCTCTAGATTGATCAGGTATTACGAGAATAGGAGCTGATATCAATCTTGACTTGAGTTCTACAAAAACTTATTCACATGCTTTTGACCACACGAATGCTTCATCTTTACGTGTGGGCTTGGTCAGGGGTGTTGCAATCTTTGAAAAGCCTTCTATGAATCATCGGTATTATCCTGCTAATCCTAAGAAATTTCAAATGTCTTTCACCATCTTTGGTGTCGGCCATTCGCTGACAGCTGATACCTTAGCTGGATCTACTGAAATTCCTTCGCTCGAAACAATGTGCCCGAGAAATCCGAATTGATCTAGCCAAAATTCGCACTTGCTGTACTTGGCATAGAGTTGATATTGTTGCAATGTCTCCAGGACAATCCTCAAATGCTCAGCGTGTTCTTTCCGATTCTTTGAATACACCAGGATGTCGTCAATGAAAATAACAACAAACCTGTCTAGGTACTCTCGGAAAACCTAGTTCATCAGATTCATGAAAATAGCAGGTGCATTGGTCACTCCAAATGGCATCACAAGAAACTCATAATGACTATAGTGAGTCCTGAATGCCGTCTTCGGAATATCAAACTCTTTGACCTTCACCTGATGATAACCCGAACGAAGATTTAGCTTTGAAAAAACACAAGACCCACTTAGCTGATCGAACAGATCATCGACGAATGGTAGTGGATACTTGTTCTTTATCGTTACTTCGTTCAGAGCTCGGTAGTCTATACACATTCTGTATGAACTTTCTTTCTTCTTCACGAGCAAAACTGGAGATCTCCAACTTGAAGTACTAGGACGAATCCATCCTTTCTTCAAAAGTTCGTCCAGTTGAGTACGGATCTCCTTCAATCCTTCAGGACTTAACCGATATGGTGCTTTGATCACCGGTTGAGCACCAGTTACTAAGTCAATACTAAATTCAAGAGCTCGATCAGGAGGCAAACTTGAGATGTCTTCAGGGAATACATCCTCAAACTCTCGAACTACCTCTGGCTTGTCTTCTTCCGCTTGTATTGTTGCAATCACTGTCTTCCTTTGTTTAGCCTTGTAGGTGCTGGGTTCCAGGGTATGGTCTCCACTCTTGAAATAAAAGACCGGATAATCTGGTATCTCGAACACTACCCTCCCTTGATGGCAGTCGATGGTAGCGAAGAAAGTTCCTAGACAGTCCATTCCCAAGACTACGTCGAAGTTCGGTATGTCCAGGACCTTGAAGTCCGCATAAAATTCTCTGCTGCAGATGACCACTGGACACATATTGTATCCCAGAGTTGCCTTTAGAACGACATTCTCTGAATTGACATTCCAGCAGGATACTAGCGGTTGAACTGGAATCACATGAGTTCGGACGAACCGTTGCGACATAAAGCAATGTGATGCTCCAGCATCGAAGAGTGCTAAAGCAGGTAGGGAGGCTACTAAGATTGTACCTAAGTTGTGTAGGATATGTTTAGGTATAGAAAGAAAAATATATTGATGTATACAAGGATTGATAAGGTTTGAAAGATTGGAAGTTACCAGTGATGACTTGGCCAGTGGCTTCAGCTTCTTCCACAGTCATTGTGCAAGCCTGACGCCGAGGTACATTCCTCCTTGCCGGAGGCACATTCCTCTGTCCCTGGGGCATGTCCCTCTGCCCTTGAGGCATGTTCCTCTGAGCTTGATGGAACTGACGAAGAGGCTGTGCAGGAGGTCCACAAGGAGGTGGAGCTGGGAGAGCAAGACGAGGTACAGGAGCCTGGATAGCTGGCCGCTGCGGAAAGGTGAGTGCTGGTCAGGGTGTAGGAGCTGGGATGAGACGATGGGGATAATCTCCAATGGCGTGAGTTGATGCGCCACAAACTAAGCATAGGCGGTTAGCATGCCTGCAGTCTTTCGCCAGGTGTCCATTCCTCTTGTAGTAGAAGCAAAAGTCTGGACTAGGCCGGTTAAATGGTACTCCCGGTCTCATGGGTATAAAAGGTAGCCTGGAAGAGGCTCCCCCTGCCATCTGAGTAGCAGGGCGCTTCATACCGGCAGTCTGAGGTCTACCCTTCTTCTTCACTACTGCCTTATATCGTCGGGCAGCCTTTAGCGCAAGATCATGGGTTGGGAAATCCCCTGTAGCTAATGCAGCTTGGATCTCCGGGTCCAATCCTTGCTGAAATCTTCTTGCCCGGATCTTAGCAGTCGGGATGAGATGTACAGCGAACCTATTACTACCATGTGTTAGCAGTGTAGTATGTGATATCAAGAAATTGAATATTGAGACATATCTTACCAGCTGAGCATGGTAAACTCAGTATCGTATTCATCCACAGATTTGTTCCACATTGAACCATGCTGCAAGTGGATGAACTGTTGTTCTATGTCGAAACGGGCAGTCTCGGGAAAGTATTTCGCATTGAACATGTTGCGAAAAGTCTTCCATTCAATCGACTGGGCAAGACGGCTTTCTTCAGCCTTCCACCATACTCTGGCGTTATCTGTGAGTTGCAGTTTCGCAACTCTCACCCAAGCAATCTCTGGCACTTGTGCTGCTACCAGGTCATCTTCAATGGACTGAGCTCATTCCTCTGCCTCTAGTGGGCTCTCTTTCCCAGAAAAGTTCTTAAGGTGAAATACCCGGAATTGTTAGACTCCGGGTGCCTCAGTCTCAGGACGGTGCAAGAGAATAGTAGTCTGCTGCTGCTGACCCTCCAAGAGGCTCTTGATTTCCTCAAGCAATGTCGTCTTCTCATTGATAGGAGCTGCTACGGCAGGTAATGGTGGTATAGGAGGTGGAGTGTTTCCATTCACGTTGGTGCTAGTGTTTGTTCCCCTCCGAAAGACGCGCAAGACAGACGTCTTGCCTGGGATTCGGGGCAGATACTAATTGGTGCTATCCGTCCACCTCTCCGAAGATGCCAAGTTGATTTATGGTATCGTGCATCGAAGGTTTAAACGGATGCGACCGATATAGCAGACTTCGTCAGATTCCCCCTCGCTTGAGGGGTTTTTGATTGTGGGGACGCTCTTCCCTGCAGGCGCAAGCCCCTGCAATTAATTACGCTGCCGTGTCGCGGTAACAACTTTCTCCTTCTCCATATGGTCACTTCGTGTCGTTTGTGTTTGTTTTGTGTTCGGTTGCCCGTGGATTGTATACGAAGACTAATTTGTGTCGTCGCCCGTAGGACGTGGATTAGTCCAAATCCATATCTTTCTTAGATTTGGGTTTGGGTGTGTGTGTTTAAGGATACGTTAGCCTTATTTGAGGCTACGATCGACTTAAACGTTCGTTAAGGACACGTTAGTCTAATTTTAGACTAAGATCGACTTAACAGGATCGTTTAGATCCGACAAGAGAACAATTGGGGGCTCTATTGTTTAGTTTAGTGACGTTACGGTCGATAAGTAGTTTAAGGACATTGCGGTCCAATATTAGTTTTTAAGACGTTGCGGTCAAGGTTAAGGACATCATAGTCCGTGAGCTTAAGGACCTCACAGTCCGGTGTTAGTTTTAAGACATCACGGTCAAGGTTAAGGACGTCATAGTCCATGAGCTTAAGGATCTCACAGTCTGGTTTTAGTTGTAAGACATTACGGTCAAGGTTAAGGACATCATAGTCCGGTATTAGTTTTAAGACATCACGGTCGAGGTTAAGGACGTCATAGTCCATGAGTTTAAGGACCCCACAGTCCGTAGCAGTGTGTGGTTGTCGGGACCCGTCACCTCTCTGACGACTTTGAGGGATTACAATGACGGATTCCAGAGGAGTAAAGAGATGTACCCTTGAACCGGGTGTAAATTGATTGGAAGAGCAGTTGTGCTCAGTTCAATTTATATTGAGGACTTATGGCCAGAATTGGGCTAAGTCCATTTGAAAATGTGTAACATTTTATTTATATTTGGCCTGTTAGGCCTTTTCTTGGGCTCTGCCCTTTTAGACAATGCATAGTATTGGGCTTTTTAATTTAATGCACAGCATTTATATTAGGCCTGTTAGGCCTTTTAATTGGGCTCTGCCCTTTTTTAAATAATGCACAGCATTTAGTGGTCTGACAATATGCCACGTGGCCTGTCAGGCGCTTTGCGCCAATTAAAGAGCGCAAGGCGCCAGCGCAAATAGAGGTGACACGTGTCACGCTCTGCTGAGCGCAAGTCTGTTAGCGCAGTGCGCTGCGCCAGTGCGCTGCTGACACGTGGTGCGCTCTGGTGAGTTGCGCTAGTCCAAAAGCATAGTGCGCTATTTTTTGGAGCGCAAGGCGTAGATCATTCTATGGTTGACACGTGGCGCGCTCTGGTGAGTTGCGCCAGTCCAAGAGCGCAAAGGCGCATTTCAAAAGTGCAAGGCACTGTACAAAAGCGCAGAGCGCATCTTGATCCAATTAAGATCAAAGAAACAGGTTCTTCTTGTTCAAAAGAGGTTTTACCTCAAGATTCAAGAACCAATGGTTCATCAAAAGGCTGTGCCTTTATATAGATCAAAATATCTAAGAATGAAATAAATTACTTCTTAAAATTTTTTGTGATTAGATCTTTCTTTGATCTTTTTCTTTTTGTAGTGAAGATCTTGATCTTGTTCTTAGATCTTTGATCTTTTTTAGAAGAAATTCTTCTTTTTGTGAGATGTTTTCATCTCTGTTCTTCCAAGAATTTTAATTCTTTACCTTGAAGAAGATGATCTTCTTTCTTCAAAGGCTTGCCTTTCAAATTTTTTCAGAGTTCTCTCTTTTTTTCTATTTCTGTATATCTGAGACTTGGAGTCTAGGGGCCTTTATATAGGACCAATTGGTTTGTTAAGTTAGTTACAGAGATCTTTCTCTGATTGATCTGGAGATATTTCCCCACCGTTGGATCTTTGATCCTAAGGCCTCTGTTTTATAGAAGAAATCTTCTTATTTTAATAAGATTGGAAAGATCTTTCTAGAATTTTAATTCTGATTAATTAAATAATTTATTATTTAAATTTTAGTGCTGGCTCAGTTGGCGCGAGAGCACCTGCGCATGACACGTGTCGCGTAGTGCAACTGCGCCAGCGCACCTGCGCTGACACGTGTCGCGCAGCGCAGAGCGCAAGTTATCTGAAGCATTGCTTTCTTTATTTAAAATTTGAATTTTAAAATAGAGCCTTGCTCTGATTGGGGGTGCGCTGTCGTGTCTGCTTTTGATACGTGGCGCTCTGTGCGCAGCGCAAGAGATCTGAAGCGTTGCTTCATCTTTTGAATTTGAAATTCAAACAGAACTTTGCTCTGATTGGGGGAAACAAATGCCCCCCCACCGTTGCGCTCACGTAGCGCACACGTGAGTGCAGCAGTGGTAAGATCCAGACCGTTGGATCAACTCAGGAGTTGAAGAGGCGCTTGAGCGCCTATAAATAGGACCCTTGGTCCTCAGCAGATGATTATCATCTTTAAGAATTTTATTTTCAGAGCCTTGCTCTTGTTTTCCAGAACTCCAAGAGTTAAATTCTAGAAAATTTTTAGGTAAAAATTAATTTAAATTAAATTAATTTTAATTAATAGAGTCTTGCTTTCATAGATCTTTTGATCTAAAGAAAACCCCTTTGGGGTTTCATAAACAGAGCTTTGCTCTCAAGAATTTGTTTCAGGGTTTCTTAACCCATGAACAGAGCTTTACTCATTGACAAAACATAGATCTTTTGATCTTCTGATGATGGACTCTTAAGAGTTTTTCATGGATCTTTAAGGTCCCAAACTTTAATTTTTAGAAATTAATTTTTCCTTTGATGGATTTTTCCATCATTATTACAGAGCTATGCTCTTTAAGGAATTTTATTCCCTTGTGACCAGAGTTTGACAAGTGTGACTCTGTGACAGAGCTTTGCTCTGAAAAGGGAGATTTTCTCTTTGTCTCAAGGGATTTCTCATTTAATGAGAATATTCTTTTGAGGATCTCCTCATTAATTGACAGTCTCATCCAATGATGAGGCTGTCTTATTAACTGATGCATTGTCATCGGGATTTTGTGGGTCCCCCTTTGGTCCCCTTTCCACTGCATTACAATGTAGTACAAATTTCAAAGTACCTAGCGTCGGAATTAAATTATGATACTGATCATTGAACTTCGCTTTTTCTTGCAGGCAACATGTCTGCTGATCTTCCGTTCCCATTCTTCCGCTCAGAGGGAGGATTCCCTGAGGCGCCAGTGGACCGGGAGGTTCTTACTCTTATTAAGGATTACAACCGTGAGTATAAGAACCTTCATCTATGGGGTAGGTGGTATAACGAGATTATTAAGGGTCGCCGAAGCTTTTCTTGCGCAACGCCGTCAGAGCCGATCTCATCGATCCCATATACAGACGCACCCCCGGTGAACTATGCCATGGAAGTCGTAAATTGGAATTCGGAAGATCTTGTTTAGCCTTCGATTTCTGCCATCCCCGTGCAGCCGCCGCCAGCCGTGGATATTCTGGGGCGGCGCATATTCAAGAGCGCAGTGCGCTATTTTTTGGAGCGCAAGGCGCAGATCATTCTATGGTTGACATGTGGCACGCTCTGGTGAGTTGCGCCAGTCCAAGAGCACAAAGGAGCATTTCAAAAGTGCAAGGCACTGTACAAAAGCGCAGAGTGCATCTTGATCCAATTAAGATCAAAGAAACATGTTCTTCTTATTCAAAAGAGGTTTTACCTCAATATTCAAGAACCAATGGTTCATCAAAAGGCTGTGCCTTTATATAGATCAAAAGATCTAAGAATGAAGTAAATTACTTCTTTAAATTTTTTGTGATTAGATCTTTCTTTGATCTTTTTTCTTTTGTAGTGAAGATGTTGATCTTGTTCTTAAGATCTTTGATTTTTTTTAAAAGAAATTCTTCTTTTTGTGAGATGTTTTCATCTCTGTTCTTCCAAGAATTTTAATTCTTTACCTTGAAGAAGACGATCTTCTTTCTTCAAAGGCTTGCCTTTCAAAAAATTTCAGAGTTCTCTCTTTTTTTCTATTTCTATATATCTGAGACTTGGAGTCTAGGGGCCTTTATATAGGGCCAATTGGTTTGTTAAGTTAGTTACAGAGATCTTTCTCTGATTGATCTGGGGATATTTCCCTACCGTTGGATCTTTGATCCTAAGGCCTCTGTTTTACAGAAGACAATCTTCTTATTTTAATAAGATTGGAAAGATCTTTCTAGAATTTTAATTCTGATTAATTAAATGATTTATTATTTAAATTTTAGTGCTGGTGCAGTTGGCGCAAGCGCACCTGCGCTTGACACGTATCGCGCAGCGCAACTGCGCTAGCGCACCTGCGTTGACACGTGTCGCGCAGCGCAACTGCGCTGACACGTGTCACGCAGCGCAACTGCGCTGACACGTGTCGCGCAGCGCAACTGCGCTGACGCATGTCGCGCAGCGCAGAGCGCAAGTTATCTGAAGCGTTGCTTCCTTTATTTAAAATTTGAATTTTAAAACAGAGCTTTGCTCTGATTGGGGGTGCGCTGTCGTGTCTGCTTTTGACACGTGGCGCTCTGCGCGCAGCGCAAGAGATCTGAAGCGTTGCTTCACCTTTTGAATTTGAAATTCAAACAGAGCTTTGCTCTGATTGGGGGAAACAGTGTTGTTCGGTGAATCCATAACCTTGAGAGAAAAAGAAGGGTTATGATAGATTCAAAAGCTTAGAAATATAAGGAATGTTTAGTTGCTGATTCTTATAATTCTTATGACATATTGCTTAGGTTTCCATGCAGAACTGACTTGCATGGGCCGCCAACAAAACCTGCCACGCCCCGCTTCCCAGTGTACGGAGAAGTAGACATGACGAGCCGCGACGTATTTACTCAGAAGTAAACACGTTAAACGTAAATAAGCAATATAAATGAATACACAAGAAAAACAAGAGATGTAATAATAACAGCAACTTTTATTAACATTCTTTCTTTATATACAATTGAAAAGGAAAGTACAATGATAGAAAGCGATGCCTAAACAGTGGCATATGAACTGAAAAGAAAATAAGTACAAGTAAAAGCCTAGAAGTCTGGCTCCTCTGTGAACTGCTCTAAATCATTCTGACTGGGCTCGGTCTCCTGAGAGTCGGGTCCTCCTGATGAACATTCCAAAGAAAGAAGAGACATGAATGTTGTCAACGAGCTAGCGCTCGGTAAGTCCAAAAAGATAGAATGTAATAGATAAGTAAAGAGAATAAACTGGTAAATTATCTGTTTGTTATGCTAACGTAGTTGTTTGTAGCTTGGTACAGAATGTATCAGTGTATACGAGAGCAGTCCAACTATCCCGTGGACTATGGCAACATGTAAATATAAGGCCCCGTCAAATCCCACGGGACAACGGCATATGATATTCATGTAGGTGTCTTTTAGTGCCCATCATCATGCCACTTTTAACACATTACATACCAGTCTACCCCGTTAAACCCCGTAATGTATATTGTATTGATTGGTAATTATCAGACTCGCCGAGACCAAGGTATAAGTTGTTCATGTAAACAAATTCAGGATGTATCAAGTAGTCATATAATGAAGTCAAGTCATAACCTTGGTTCGGTCAAGTCAAGTCATGTTTGCATGTTTGATATTGTTCTGGTATTCAGGTTCAAGTTTGGTATATTGGATTCATGTTGAATTGGATTCATGTTTGGATGGGATTCAGATTGATACTTGGACTCAGACTTGAGTCAAACACTTTAAACAGAATTTGGATCCTAAATTAGGTTTAGGAGTTATCGGTAACTGCTGCACATGGACGGCAGGATTTGTGTCTTTTTCCAGGACAATTACTATTGATAACTCCGTTTTAGTTTTTCTACCTTAAATAGGTAAGCACCCACTTTCTCCGGCTCCCTGAGCCTCAAGAGAATTGGTTTCGCTTAAACCAATATTTACTAGGGTCCTTAAATGTAATTTTATATATCTCGAGGGGGTTTTATGAAAAATATTTTATATACTTTCAAAATAAATCTCAAGTAATTATTTAAGTTCTTTAGGTTTTCATGGATGTGAATTTTAAAGAATGAGGTATATTAGTGAATGGTAACTTAGCTTGAATAGTTCATGGTATTTTAGTGAAACTTGTCTTGTATTGATCATTGATGACATTCTAATGAAACTTGACATTCTTTTATTTTCTAGAAAACATGGAATTTTATTATATATTAAAAATATGTAGTTTGATAATATTTATATAATTATTAAAAATTAATTTTATTTATTAAGTAGAAAATCTCGTTTTTCTTAAAAATCGTATTAAAATTCTTGTGAGATCATATGCTCTGTGAGGAGGTCTGCATCTCGCTCTACTAGTCCCGAAGATGTGCGATAATCCGCACCATCCAATAGCGGGTTCCCCAAAATGGGTTGTAGAGGCATAATTGCAAAGAGTTTAATAATACTATTTAAAAGAAAACGGGTTTTTATAGTTCAAGGTATTTTGATGAAAAGTCATATTTTGCCATAAAAATTATGTCTCAAGAGAATTTTGCTATGTCAATATGTGTATATGTGAGAGGTAGGTCATTACCTCGTGAAATTTTATAAAGGTAAGGTAAGCAAAAGTTTAAAAGATAACGACTATAAACTTCATGGTATTTAAACGTAAAAGCTGGGTTAAAATTATTTTACATGGAGTTTTAGAGTGAAAGTTATTTCTAAACCTTTATAATAATGTTACAAATATTTTGTAAAAATGTGTTGAACAATATTTAAAAGATAAGTGAGATTATAGAGTTTAGAAAATTTACATCGGTATACCGATATTTTGTTTTGAAAAGAGAATTTAGAGAAGAGGGAGAGGCAATAGAAGGAACTTACATGTGACTTGGGTTAAGAATAGAAAGAAGAAGAGCTTGAGGTTGTCGTGGGGTTGCGGGGTTGCCGGAATTGTCTCGAATCCTCGCCGGAAGTTGATCTTGGGCTAACTACACTTCAACTCCACTTGTACTTAGAAAAATTTGATATTTTTGACTAGGATTTTTAGAATGAGGAGGGGCTAAGGTATGGGATTATATTTATAGGATGGAATTAGGGTTTTGGAATTGAAAAATTGAATTAAAAAGTATTAAAATTGGATTAAAGATGAATTTTAATTCTCTGTTAAATTGCAAAAAAAACAAACAGAACAGGGGTAGTGGGGTAGACCAAAGGGTGTTGTGTGCAAAGCACGGAGACTTTTCCCCATGGTTCACCCTTCAGCGCCAGCCCATAGAGGGATCTTGTCGGTCCATCTGAAGAGTTGGGGTGTTGGATGCTTGCCACATGTCCCTACTGATATTAACTCTAATAGGCACATATTTGTTTTCTTCAGACTTTTCATTTTATGTGCAGTACACGTGTAAACTTTTGGGCTTCCAAGAGTTTAAAAGAAAAATCAGTAAAAAATAATATGTGGCTGATGGGAATCGAACACAGGGGCTACGTCACAGCAGTGCAAGACTTTACCAATGAGCTATAAGTGCTTCTTGCTGTTCTTAAACAAATTAAATTTATAACTTGTACTCAGGCTTGCAAACTCTATTCTGTACATTAACTTGAAAATTTTCGTATAGTAAAATTAGAGTCGTTACAACCGAGACGTCGATCACCATCTCTCTTGGTGGCGCAACCGTTCTCTCTTCACCATCTGATTGAGTCTTTTATCTATGAACCATCGCAAACTCGTCGAATGTAACATGCGGCGGATTACTATATTCTGGGTCTCAAGATACCACATCCTGTACCCTTTGATTTCACTTCCGTAGCCGTGAAGGACACACTTTCTAGCTCTCGGCTCTAGTTTATCTCTCATCTGTTGAACATAAGCTGGGCACCCAAATATACGAAGCCGCCTATAATCTCTATCCTTTTCGGTCCATATTTCCTCAGGAATTTTCTTATTTATCGCCTTCGATGGTGATCTGTTGATGAGGTACACGGCGGTAAATAGGTCTTTAGCCTAAAACTCCATAGGAAGCTCTGCTGTAAGCCGCAAACATCTGGTCTTCTCTAATATATCTGATTCATCTGTTTTGCAATGCCATTTAACTGAAGATCTCTCGGAGTGGTGTAATGGTGCGCAATCCTCTCTGACTTGCAGAACTCAACAAATGGATGCGAAGTAAAATCTCTGCCGTTATCGTACCGAAGAACCTTTATGTGTCTACCAGTCTGCTTCTTCACCCTGGCCTTCCATGTCTTGAATTTCTCAAAAGTCTCGGCCTTAGACTTGAGAACATACACCCAGACTTTACTCGAAAATTCATCAATGAACGAAACGAAGTATCTGGCTCCATCGTGCGAAAGAACCGGTGTTGAACCCAAACATCAGTAAGGACATAATCAAGAATACCCTTCGTATCATTTACTGTTATCCCGAACTTCACCTTTGTCTGCTTTCCTAAGACACGCTTCTCATAAAAATCAAGACTGCCAAAATATCCATTCCTAAGTAGCTTCCACTTACGAAGCACTTTCAAACCCGACTCCCCAATATGGTCCAACTATAAGTGCCATAATCTAGCCGAATCCGAATCACCTGAACGAGTAGATACCGCAGCAATATTATCTGTATCTGACCGTCCCTCTAGAAAGTACAAGTTTCTCACCTTCTTTCCTTTAATAACAATAAGAGACCCCTTGGAAATTTTCATGGAACATCCATCGACTACGCACTTCCAGCCGATCCTCGCCAAAGCTCCTACAGAATTCAAACACTTCTTCAGATCTGGCACATATCTGACATCCGTTAAAGTCCGCACTATCCCATCAAACATGCGTATCCGAACAGAACCAATCCTTTCGATCTTGCACGCCGCGTTATTCCTCATTAAGACTGAACCTCCATCAAGAGAACGAAATGTCGCAAACCAACTCCGATATAGAGTCATGTGGAAAGAGCTCCCTGAATCAAGCATCCATAGATCATGTACATCACCGAATGCACAAATTTATAATACAGAACAATCGCTGCCATCCTCTGAATCATCTATGACAATTGCTGTACTAGAAGACTCCTTCTTAGTATCCTCCTTAAACTCATGACAGTCCCTCTTCCAATGGCCTTTCACCTTGCAATAATTGCACTTATCATTAGTATAATTTCTTGATATAGACCTCGCTCTATTCTTGGAACCATCATATGACCGCTTCTTAAAACGGCCTCTAGAAACCAGCATATCGCCTTGACCACCCTTATCACCTGATACCTTCTCCCTTAACACCTCGCTGTGTATACTCGTTTTAATATCTTCTAAAGAAATTTTATCTCTGCCGTATACTATCGATTTTACAAACTGGTTATATTCAAAAGTCAAAGAACAAAGCAGGATCATAACTTGGTCCTCGTATTCAATCTTCATCTCTACGTTGAGAAAGTCCATAATAATTTGGTTGAGTTCATCCAGATGGTCTTTGACCGATATATCTTCCTTCATCTTCAATATCTATAGATGCTGGTGTTTACCACCGGAAACTAGACCGAGGCGCGGGGAGCGCGTCCAAACTGAATCTGGGGGCGGATGCTATATGGAACATATCAGTCCACCTCTCCGAAAATACCAAGTTGATTTATGGCACCGTATATCGGAGGTTTGGATGGATGCGATCGTTGTAGCTGAACTTATCAAATCCTCTCTTGTATGTGAGGGTTTTTTTTATTGTGGGGACGCTTTTCCTGCAGATGCAAGCCCTACAGTTAATTACGTTATCACTACGTGATAACAACTTTATCCTTCTCCATAGATATCACTTCATGTCGTGTTATGATTTTTTTATTTTAGGGTTGCCCTCGGATTATATACGGAGACTAATATATGTCGTTGCCCGTAGGGCGCGAATTAGTCCAAATCCGTAAATCTCAAATTTGGAATTGAACCTAAACTAAATCTCAAATTCAGAATATAACCATATGAGCTCGATTGATTTTTAAAATCAAAGAAGTTTAAAACTTCAAGGGTTTAGTCTATTTTAGACTAAACATTGGGATTTATGTTACCCAACAGTGCTAAGCACTAGACCATATATTTATTTTGGATTTTATATATCCCATCGGTGCTAAGAACTAGGGTCAGAAGCTTAATCTTTATTATAGGATATAATATCCTGCTTGCTTCAACGCTGACGTGCTATCACGTGGGACACTGGCTTCTTTGGCGCTCACATGCTATCATGTGAGTAGTGCTAAGCACTAAACTGTTTCCTTCTCTGACGCTCATGTGCTGTCACGTGGGTTGTCGTTTCCTTGGATGTTCACATGCTATCACGTGGGTCATTTGTTTTCTTGTGCGCTTACGTGGTATCACGTGAGCTGTTGTTTTCTTAGACGCTCACATGGATATCACGTGAAGCACTCATATTTTAGCACTCACGTGAATATCACGAGTGAGCTGTCGAAGTAGTGCTAAGCACTCAGCCGTCTTATTTTTTGGCGCTCACATGGATATCACGTGAGGCGCTCAAACTCTGGCGTTCACATGGATATCACATGAGTGCCGCCATATTCTTGTAGAGATTAATTTTGAAGTTAGAATAGAGTTAAACTCTTTACGGGGATGATCAAAATCTCAAATTTCTTTGTAGATCTTGTTTATACGAGAACTAAGTTCTTTGTGAGAACTAAGTTCTTAGTGGGACAAAAATCTATTTTTAGGTAAAATCATATCTTGAAGGAACTAAGTTCCTGGAGTATAAACTCCATCTTTTTCTTTCTTTCTTCCATATTCTTTTCTTCTGTTCATATCAGGGTGGTAAAATATCATTGTTTTCCCCTAAATCTTGAGTCTGAAGAACAAGATCTTTCCAATGAGATTTAAATTCTCTTTTTTTGGGAGATTTTTTTTGTGGATCTCAGATCTAGAGGAAGAACTATGTTCTTTTAACGGGTTGGTAAAGGAGATTCTTTGATCTCTATATTTTCTTTACCTAGGATTTGAGCAGGGAGATGATCTTCTTCTTTATAGAGAATTAAATTCTCGATTTTTGCAGAGCTTATGGTGGGTCTTGTGTATATAAGACTTGGAGTCTCAGGTTCTTTATATAGGAGAGGAAAACTATCAATTAGTTTGAGTAAATCTCTCATTGAGAGATATCAATTGATTTAATTGTTCTTAAAGATCACTTGGGGAATTTTATTCACCGTTGGATTTTTAATCCAGTGACTTTCTGTTTAACAGAAAATATTTCTTGTTCGTTTTAATATTAGGAAAATATTTTCCTAACATAGAATTTAATTCTATTTTCTGATTAATCAGTGATTTTTTAATCACCATTGGATTTTTGATTCGAAGGTTCTATGTTTAATAGAGAAGATCTTTCTTATTTTAGAAAGATCAGGAAAATATTTTCCTATATAAAATTTGATTCTTCCTGAAACGAACCATTCCGATTTTGGGCTCCAGCGCTCATGTGCTCTGCATATGAGCACTCACATGTTTAACACGTGGGTGCTATTATACGATTTAATCTCATCAAAAGCTGATACTCATGTGCTTTGCATATGAGTGCTCACGTGTTTAACACGTGGGGGCTGCCCCTTCTATTTTTTTATAAGGGAACAATTTTGGGCTCTAGTGCTACGTGCTATGCACGTGACTGCTCATGTGTTCAGCACATGAGTATTATTATAGAATTTAAACCTCTCTGAAGCCGGTGACTGCTCATGTGTTCAGCACGTGACTGCTCACGTGCTTTGCATGTGAGTGCTCACGTGTTTAACACGTAGGGGCTGCACTTCTATTTTTTATAATGGAGCGGCTGCTTGAGATAGAGACGATTTGTTAAAGATTTCTTCATGTACAAGGATTCTATCCTGCTCCATAAACCTGCTGCCGTTGTCTCTTGCGCAACCTCGCATAGAAGCTCGTCCGCTGAGCTTGGTTGAATCGAACTGGAAGCCTTATCCTCCATATTTTCTTTCCGAATATCTACGGTTGTTGAAAGAATCTTCTCCTTTTCGTAGACTATCTTATAAACTCATTATTGTTTTAGACTCGCTGTCATCTTCATCTTCATAGACTGAAATTGTTCCTTCCAACAAACTTATTGATCTTATAATGTGTAGAACCTATCTTCCCAATAAGCCGAATAACCGTAACAAAACTCTAATACCACTTGTTTGAGAAAATAAGTACCAAAGTACGCAGCGGATGATCGATACGCATCAATTGAAACTAATGAAAAAGACATAACACAACAACTACGCAAAAGCAATAAGTAATAACAGAAAAACACACCAAGCAAAGGACACAAAAATATTACCCAGGTTCGGTGCGCAGTTGTACCTAATCCTGCAAACCAACGATAAATTGCTTTTACTATTCAATGAAGAATTACAAGTTATAATTTCTGCCCTCGCGTTCTCACCCAAATACAAAACAATCTCTATACAAATCTCTCTCTCTCCTTTGAAGCCGGAAGCAATTAAAAACCCCTTTGGATTAATCTATGCCACAGCCGCTTCAATTCTCTGGTGGATTTAATTGCCAAAGATGCAGACCTCATTTAATACCATAGCCTCTGTAGATAAAGGCGTTGTGGAATTTGATTGGCCGCCACCCTTCAAATTCAAAGCCTCTATAGATTCTAAATTAATATATATAGGCTTGTGGATTAATTTAATAATATATAGATCTATATATGATTCTAAGAGATAAGATTAGAATTTAAATTAATGATTAATTTAAATCCGCACTACATGCGCTGTACGTATTCACTTTTGGGCTTTTGGGCTCTTAATCCGCAATCAATTTCAACATACCATCCATCCAAATAATGAAGTTTCTTTTCGCTCTTGTCCTATCTATAGAATTCATTTATCATCTCAATCCACAGTTCATAAGTTCTTACAACTTTAACTCCATGATAAGTTATATCATAGATATTAAATATCACTTTTTCTTTCTTTCTTTCTTTAGCTTGATACAATTTCTCTCTCTCTTCTTTGGGTTATTTCTTGTAAACACCCATGTAGTTAGGTCTAATTCTTGAAAACCTATTTGAACTTTCCTCGTTATCCAATACCGCCCTGTATTTAATCACGTTACCTTATAACCCCATGTACTTTTATTCTATAAAGTTTTGTGAGAAAACCATGATAAATGAATCGCGTGTAATGCATGTATACCTTGTTTTTCTTTTTTCTTTCCAACATCACCCTTTATACCCCATTAAAGTTGATATCCATCCTTCTTCCCCAAATTAAAACTTTGCAGCTAGCCCTAGTTCTTCTTCTTTAGTGTTTTCTATTATGGGGTGTCTCAAGTGATGGAAAATTCTCAGCGTAGGTCCTCTCATTCGGTTGGGAAGGAATTAAATATTTGATAAAATAGTTGTAGGAATTGAGATGTGAGCTTTGTTTGTGTTTACAGACCTGAAATATTCACCACCCATTGACAACAATGAGGAATTGTGTCAGGCCCCGTGACACGACCCAATTTAGGAACGCGAACGACACTTAAATCACGAGACGTCAAAAAGCGTAACGCAATTCAAGTAAGCCGAAAAACCCAGAAATCTAAACCAAGAAAAGAAGTAAAGTGATAAAACATTAGTTAAAACATTTTAAAATCTCAAGTTATAAAATCTCAAACTTAAATTTATTTTCTTAAAAATTTCGGCAGTGTCTCCTTTGTAAAAACTAGCCCCAAACGGGTACAAATATAAAATATATAAAAGGCATCCCCAAATGGGAGCAACTCACGGCTAAAGGCGGAACACAACCATAACATATATATATATATATATATATATATATATATATATATATATATATATATATATATATATATGATGCCATAGCGAAGAAATAAGCAATTAAGAAGTGAAAACAGCATAATAAGAGGTAAAACAACATCGCAACATAAATAAAAGGACGGCTCACATGAGAACGACACCCAGAAGAACAAATAATACAATATCGATCCTCACAATCTCATCTCTAAGTCAAATACATGTAAGTGATAGATGGAGAGTACTAGATATAAAATACGATATATAATGGAATCATACGGATACCCGTAAAACCCACTGTTCCAGCCAAAAATTTTGGCAAAGAGCGATTTGTTCACTTATAAAAAAAGAGAGAGAAAAGAAAGAGGAAAAGAATCCTCATATTTTGGCATCACGTGTTAAACACGTGGGCACTTATATGCAAAGCATATAAGCGCTGAAAACAAATAACAAAGGGTCAAATTGGCCTCACGTGTTAAACACGCGAGCACTCATATGCTTCATATGCAAAGCATATGAGCGCTGAATAAAATAAACTTAAAGGCCAAATTGGGCTCATGTGTTAAACACGTGAGCGCTTATATGCAAAGCATATAAGCGCTGAAAACAAATAACTAAGGGTCAAATTGGCCTCACGTGTTAAACATGTGAGCGCTCATATGCAAAGCATATGAGCGCTGAATAAAATAAACCTAAAGGTCAAACTGGCCTCACGTGTTAAACACGTGAACGCTCATATGCAAAGCATATGAGCGTTGAACATAAATAGCCAATAGCCAAACATGCATCATGTGTTAAACACGTGAGCGCTCATATGCAAAGTATATGAGTACAGAAAATAAACAGGCTAAAACCAACACTAGGGGTCACGTGTTAAATACGTGAGTTCTCTTGCCGTATTCTTTGGCAGCGCTCACATGCAAAGCATGTGAATGCCCCAATTTAAAATGATCCCATTAGATAGAATTAAATTTTATGTGATAGAATTAAATTCTATTTGGGAAATATTTTCCCTAATCTTTCTAATATGGAAAGATCTTTTTCTAGCAGAGAATCTTGGATTTAAAATCCAATGATGATAAAATATCACAAATTAAACCATCTGATAGAATTAAATTTTATGTGGAAAATATTTTCCTGATCTTTCTCAAACTAGAAAGATCTTCTCTATTAAACAGAGAACCTTTGGATCAAAAATCTAACGGTGTTCATGTGATAGAATAAAATTCTATTTTAGGAAAATATTTTCCTAATCTTGTTAAACTAACGAGATATTCATATAACAAAATTAAATTCTATGTTAGGGAAATATATTCCTAAACTTGTTAAACTAACAAGATATTCATATGATAGAATAAAATTCTAATCTTGTTAAACTAACAAGATATTCATATGATAAAATAAAATTATATATGATAGAATTAATTTCTATGTTGGAATAAAATTCTAATTTTGTTAAATTAATAAGATATTCATATAACGGAATAAAATTCTATATTAGGAAAATATATTCCTAATCTTGTTAAACTAACAAGATATCCATATGATAGAATAAAATTCTAATCTTATTAAACTAATAAGATATTTATATGATAGAATAAAATTCTATTTTAGGAAAATATATCCTTATCTTGTTAAACAAATAAGAAATCTTCTCTGTTAAACAGAAAGCCTTTGAATTAAAAATCCAACGGTAAATAAAATTCACTGATTGATCTACGAGATCATTTTGATTTATCATGAAATCAATCATGATCTCTCAATGAGAGATTTTTTCAAAAAATTGATTTTTCTCTTCTCCTATAAATAAGAATAAAGAGATTAATCAAAAGGAGGAAAGGGGTGGAGAAGAAAAAAAAGGAGACTCCCATAAGCTTCTGTAAAAATACAGAAGGCTCTCAATACAGCAGAGAATTAAATTCTCTCAAAGAAGAAGGTCTTCCTCCTAAAAACCTTAGGTAAAGAAAAAAAAGAGATCAAAATGTCTTCTTTACCTAACATAGTATATCTAAGAGTTTAACCCTTTTAAAAGAAATTAGTTCTTTCTCCGAATCTTAGATACATAAGACAAGTCTCCTACAAGTTGAGAATTTAATTCTCATCGGGAAGATCTTGTTTTTGAGAATCAAAAATTCAGAGGGGAACATGGATACAAGAACGTGGAGAAAACGGAGTCCATAATACTCCAGGAACTTAGTTTCTCCAAATCAAGAACTTAGTTCTTTAAAGAACCCGATCCAACATTCTCAAAATAGTTATCTTGGTGATCCTTAATGGTCAAAATACCATTAAAAGAGATTTAACCTCTCTGAAAACATGAACAAGAAAAACATGGAGGTCATAATACTCCAGGAACTTTGTTCCTTCAAATAAAAAATTTAGTTCTTAAAGAACATAATCCCAGATCCTCAAAATAATGATCTTGGTGATCGTTAATGGTCAAAATACCATTAATAGAGATTTAAGTTCTCTAAAAATATCAACAGAGATTAAATATCCAAAAGAACTCAGCGCCTCACGTGAAAAGCACGTGAGCGCTCAAGGCCAAGTATATAGCGCCTCATGTGAAACGCACGTGAGCGCCTGAAAAAGTTAGTGCTTAGCACTATTGGAGCGTCTCACGTGAAACGCACGTGAGCGCCAGAAAACAGAAAAGTTGGTGCTTAGCACTAGTACAGCGCCACAAAAGACTAGTGCTTAGCACTATTATAGCGCCTCACGTGATATACACATGAGCATTATAGGAAACTGAGTGCTTAGCACTGCTGGGTGTTAAAAAAACCTAAACCAAGCCCAAATTGGCTAAGTCCCTCTGGAGTCAATTGCAGCTGAGCCTAAATGCTCTGTTGTTTGATCTCAACTAAAATTTGAAGATCCTTAAATGTTGCTAAGTTGATCTTACTCTCAAATAAGACTAACGTATACTTAGTTAAAAATAAATTGAGCCCAAACGTTTATATGTTTAAGTTGATCTTAATCTCAAATTAGATTAACGGTCCTTAAACCAAACAAAACATTTTTGAACTAAATGAATATATTACCTAAGTTCAAAACCCAAAACCTGATCTTAGCCCAAATTGGCTAAACATATATTTATGATATCCAAATTGATATCCAAACTGATCTTAGTCTCAAACATGACTAATGATCTAGCATTGATGATATCCATCCCATAACTCCTAAGGTAAATTTAGTCTCAAATATGACTAAAGATTCTTAGGTTCACCATCCTTTCTCTCAAATACGGGATTTGGTTTAAGGGTACATCTCTCCACACCTCTGATATATGTCGTTGTAATTCCTTAACGTCTTCAGAGAGGTGGTGGGTCCCGATAACCAAAAACAACTCCTTATCCCAACTTGACGTAAAACTTCATTAAGACTGGGAATGATACATCCCATATTGGTGCACTTCCAAATTGACGTGCACACCTCAAATCGAATCGCACCCCAAATTGAGCGCATTCCATGTCACCATTGTTCACTCCGCCACGTAACAAATACACGTGCGCGCGAGATGGACATTGGACCGAAATGTTCTTAAACTAACACTCTTACCAAAACAGGGAATTTTGGACCCCAATGTCCTTAAACTATATGTTTTGCCATGCAGACTGTCTCTATAATGACTACCGTATACTATCCATGCACTATTCATATATGATCTAATGATCAGTTGAGCCTATATACTCACTGCTCGTAAATCGATCTTAGTCTCAAATATGGCTAATGATTCTTAGATCAAACCCAAATATCCCCTAAACTGATGGACCTCACAAATGTTAGATCTGCGTCCTAAGTTCATCCCCGTTGGTAAACCAAGCTACCAACGTGGGCCCTGTTAAGAAAAATTCTTGACCTAAACCTAAATCTCAAATATATGGATTTGGACTAATACGCGCCCTACGGGCGACAACATAAATTAGTCTCCATATACAATCCACGGGCAACCAAAACCAAAACAAACAAAAACACACACACGAAACGAAGTGAACTTCCGAAGCAGGAGAAAGTGGTTATCGCGATGCGGTAATGTAATTAACTGCAGGATCTTGCGCCTGCAGGGAAGAGCATCCCCACAATCAAAACCCCCTCACAAACGAGAGGGAATCTGATAAAGTCTTCTACAACGGCCACATCCATCCAAACCTCCGATATACGGTGCTATAAATTAACTTGGCATCTTCGGAGAGGTAGATAGATAAATACAAATATCATCTACCCCTAGGATTCAGGCTAGACGTCCCAACGTCCCGGTCCGTCTTCCGGCGGTGAACAGATTTTGGCACGCCCGGTTGGACCTCTTCCTCTTTCCACTCCACACTTTGTGTGTCGTGTTTTTCCGCAATCAAATAATCGCGGTATAAATGTTTGTAGTTACCCTTGGGTGATGGGATACTGAAGCCGGCGTTTCTTCTCTATGCAGAATGGCATTTGCTTTCACTCACTGCAACTCAGGTTATGTCACATCTGGTGGAGTCAAGTATGGGCCACTTGCAGCCTCAAATCTCTGCAATCCGGCTCTTTAATAAATCATTGGGCTTCTCTTTGGGTCTATGCCCCCACCTCCCACCCTCGGTACCACAATGCCGAAGGAAGAATCCCAAAAGAAGTCTGTCTTCCACAAGCTGGCTCCTCAAGTTTCTGCTCTGCCGACGGAATCGATCTCCAAATAACTGGTACCTTCCAAAGGCCATGATCAACACAGGGGGCAGAATATTCAAGCTCTCAAAGAAAACAGGGGGAAGGCTCAGCCAAATTTTGAGGCTAATCAAATTCCGGCAGTAAGAAGCGGTCGAGGTCGATTTCAGCGTCGTACAAAACAAGCTGGGGCAGTTCTCTATCAGTGTTGACTCCACCTGCTTCAACTCTGATGATGAATGCTGCTGTTCCAACCGGGAACAGCTTCAAACTGCTGCGAAGGGTTAGAAAAAATTCTCCCACCACAGTATTGAAGAAATCTTCACAGCCCATGGAAATCTAACGAGAGCAGAAACCAGTTCGCTCCCCGAAAGAACTTTCCTCATCTATATATAAGGTGTGGAAGCAGGTGAAGAACTCAGTCGTCGTCTGCGACTCTTCCCCTAAACGTCAGCCAA
Organism: Agapanthus africanus; assembly: GCA_030015575.1. Lineage (NCBI taxonomy): Eukaryota > Viridiplantae > Streptophyta > Magnoliopsida > Asparagales > Amaryllidaceae > Agapanthus > Agapanthus africanus. The sequence continues at coordinate 25,723,694 of JASDDO010000001.1, forward strand.
ATTCTGAAAGATCCCCTTTCAAATACAAGGGGACTCATTCCAAGGCGGTTCCTGATATGATGGTTCCTCCCATAGAAGCTTCTCACAAAATAGAGAGGTCAGATAAAACTCAAGCGCTCGAGGTAAACTTCGAAGGCCAAAACTCCAAACACTCCAAGCCTGGGGGTATGGTAGTTCACACAGTCTATATGGTAGACTCCAAAGACGAAGTTCGAGCTTATAATAACCACGGACTGCATACTCGGTCCCTGACAAAGGATCAACTGCAACGTGAAAAGCTACAAGAGATACTTGCTCAAGCGACAACACTCACTAATCCACCGCCTAAGGAAAATTCCGAGGACGCACCCGAAGAAAGAGTAGGGAAGGAGTCAGATATTGATTTCCTAAAGTGCGCTCTCAAAAAGAGAGATGGAGAAGCGGCAAGGATGTCCGTTAAAATGAACCAGATGGACCTTCTGATCCAGAATATAGCTGGAATGATGGTTCAATTGGAACCACTGGCAGATGGACCGCCGATAGTCTCTCTTAAAGACAAGGGTGACATTTCAAATTCTCTGCAAGTCTCATCAATGGCTGAAGAGGAAATGATTCCAAAAGCAAAGCTGGACGAATATATCGCTCAGCAAATCAAAGCTCACTATGTAAGTGGAGCTGCAAACAGGTCAATTAAGACTGGTCGACCATATCCGGCCTGGTACGATCAAATACAGTATCCGCCAGAGTACACACTTCCAACGTTCCATATGTACAAAGGAACCGGGAATCCTCGCCACCATACTGCGCGATTTAAATGCATGTGCGGCAATACTGGAGGAAATGATATACTGCTCCTCCGACAGTTCTTCGGTAGTCTGGCGGGCACTGCGTTCGAATGGTATGCGGAACTCCAAAATGACTCCGTGAATACCTTTGACGGGATGGAGATTCTCTTCTGTCAGAGATTCGCTAGTGAGAATGAACACACTACCGTGGCGGCGTTGGTCAACGAAAGGGTTGGACTGAATGAAACCTTGGTTCAATATGTTACCCGATAGCAAAATTTCAGATCAAAATGCGAGCAACACATCAACGAAGCTGCAGCCGTGGGAATGTTCATAGCCACCCTTGACCCAAATTCAAAGGTGTTTCCATTTATGGCCCTCTTCAAGTCGACGACCTTCCAAGAGCTCATGGATAAAATGACTCGATTGGATCAGATGTGTCAAAACCCTTCATCATCCGATGAAGATGAATGAAAAGCGGATGCAAGCTGGCGTTTTTTTCCAACGCTCAACAAAAAAATAGCGACGACGTGGGTACTCACTCTCCCCCGAGATATACACAGGGGACATATTTCTCACTGGCGAAAGAATCTCTACATGGGATGATCCTTTCTTTTTAAAGAACAGAAAGGATATCAAGGGACCTGCAAATGGGTCCTACAATCAAGTGGAATATCCCGCTTGAACAAATAAAAAGCCATGGGAGGGATGTGAAATCCATGTCCCATTCCGAATCAGACGATGAGGGGAAACCCCCCCAAGTCAAGTTCATTCTTCCCAGGAAGAGGAAGACTCGGCGGAAGGAATGACGTGATATCTCGTTCCTTCGTATATGGAGAAGATGCTCCATCAGTATCGGAAAGCGATATTGATGAGCAGGGGGCAGGTGCCGTGTAAAATGCCCGGTACTTCCCGTTAAACAACCCGATTTGCATGATGATAGATGAAGCAGTCCAAGAAGGTGAAGACAGCCTAAGGCGTGAAGTGTCCATGCATATAAAAGACAAGCAGCAGCGCCTCGGCAAGCAACCGTTGGAAGGAATGAGTTATGTAACTTCCCGACCAAATGATTGATAATGGACCGAAACGTCCCTAAACTAGTGCGTCGCCTGAAACACGGCGCAACGCCTTAAAAACGGCGATAATCGACCAAACTATCCTTAAACTAAAACTTTGCCTCAAGCATGGCGATGACGGACCAATATGTCCTTAAACTAAAAATTCGCCTTAAACATGGCGATAACGACCGAGATGTCCTTAAACTAAAAATTCGCCTCAAACATGGCGACAGTGGACCGAGAAGTCTTTAAAACTACAAATTCGCCTCAAACACGGTGATAATGGACCGGAACATCTCTAAACTAGAGCGACGCCTCAAATACGGCGATATGCTCTCTTGAGATCTATATTGCAATCGAAGCCCCAACGGCGAAGGCTGCAACTCGAGTCTTACTGGCTACACAGCTACTCCAGCGGTGAAGTCACCCCCAAGTCCCACGGGCAAACAGATGGGTCAAAAAAACGGTATGTCCACAAGCAAAATGGGCACGGATGAAAACCCAAAAGGGCGTCGTAAGTAAAAACAGCAAGATTACCGACGAGCTTGTGAAAACCCGGAAGGGCGCAATCAAATAAAAAACGGTATGTCCACAAGCAAAATGTGCACGGATGAAAACCCGAAAGGATGTCGTGAGTAAAAACAGTAGGATTACTGGCAAGCTTGTGAAAACCCGGAAGGGCGCAATCTCGTAAAAAATTAATTAAATAAATAAAAAACGGTATGTCCATAAGCAAAATGGGCACAGATGAAAACCCGAAAGGGTGCCGTGAGTAAAAACAGCAGGATTACCGGTGAGCTTGTGAAAATCCGGAAGGGCGCAATCAAATAAAAAAACGGTATATGCCCATAAGAAAAATAGGCACGGATGAAAACCCGAAAGTGCACCGTGAGTAAAAACAGCAGATTACCGGCGAGCGTGTGAAAACCCGGAAGGGCGCAATCTCGTAATTTTTTTTTTACAGTTACGAGATCCTCACGACTCGTATGGAGAATTCCCCCATGAGACCCTCACGGCTCATAGGATTCAAAAGCCTTAAGCTATAGGGATCCAAACCTGTTTTTAAGCCGTCATATCCCCTAAGTTGCCCTACAGGAGGTCCAATATTAACCTTTGTATACAATCCAGTGTTAGTTATATGTATGCCCTAGAGGCCATTACTGTACATTGGATGTATATTGTAGTGGATGCTGGGACATATATAGGGAGGACTTTCTTGCTCGACATGATAGTATGCTATCTGGTTACTCTTTATCTTAACGTGTACATTGATTGTCTCTCTGTTACATGTTGGTAAAGCCCTTAGGATGTGTACTTGACTACCTGGACTATGATACGGATCATACTAGTGGGGACATGGTAGTCCATAAGTACATCCTTGAAAGTCTCTAGTCGTGGGTGTATCGAGACGGGGCATCGATATACCAGAGTAGACTAGCGTGTACCTTCTCGACCCATACAGATGGGCGATGGATGATCCCATGTCCATTGGTGTTTGACATCAGAGGAGATATACGGGTGCTCAGTAGAGACTGGGTACACTGGACGGACTCGCCGAGAACTCCCAGATGGTACTATACCTTACGTCAGATGGCAGTTCTCTGGTGACACTGGTACAGAGTAGTCTGTTGACCCGAGATCGTCATAGAGTCTTGTGTGGTTCCCACTGTGCTTTGATTTCCATCTTACCACGTCCAAGAGGGCGTGCAAAACGGTGGTTTTTGGGTACAGTCCCGAATCACATGGAGGCAATGAGCGATAGGAGGGGATTCGTCTCTCCCGGTATAGGGGGTTGATGTTGCGCTGTGTTCGATTGGCTATAACAGGAAATCCCTGGCCAGGGTTGCTGAGATTTACTGGTAAGTGTTACCAGTAGTTTCTCGAATTGTTATAGACCTCATATCGACACGACTTATCGAGCTATTGGGGTCTGACGTTTACCACCCCTAGGCAAGATATGCGACATATCAGACAACGAGACCGGACTGTACGGTAGTGTTACTGGTTGGATTCACAGGAGTGTGAGCGGGCTTGCTCGTCGTTCTTCTGATCGCTCAATACCCGGGTGGCCGTTACGTTTAGCAGACCGCTTGCGGGTGTTTGATATGATCATCATCTGCTGCCGGCGTATTGACAAGTCTTTAGAGTCCTACACAGAGGTTTCCTAGCTCAAGCGAAACGAAATAGGAGCGCATATGAGATATGTGCGGGACCGAGAATAATGCGTGTATGTGATACCGTATTTCATTCTCGCGATTAATGTTTCGATTGGTTATATGCGATATAACCTAGTTATCGAATCGAAGATCGATTCGATAAGACGATACATTGGATACTGGTCGGTTATGTGCGACATGACCGGATCATTGAATCAAGTATTGATTTAATGATTTAATGTATAATTATATATTTGATATATTACTTTGCATTAACTAGTATTGGTTCGCTTTAAATGGATTTTCTCACTAGATGTGCACATTGTATATGTGATATACTTTTGTACACTTGATTGTATCATGTTTGATGATACATGCATGTTTGTGTGTATGTTTAGTTTAAACCTTGATTAAGTAAATGGTTAGGATTTTGTTTAATTTATTCATTTATTTATTTATTTCCTTTTAAGGCAAGAAAAGAAATGGTTGCTTTTGGATTTACTTGAAGCTTCTTGAAGCTTTGAAAAAGTTCAACCATTTTTGTTTCTTAGCCTAACCTAACCATTCACCTAACCTTGGTTTATTCTCTACACTTAATCATGGTTGCCAATATGATAAGTATCATTTTATTTTTCTTTTTGAAAATAACTTATCATATTTCTTTCTTCTTCTTCATCATCTTCATCATGAAGAAACCTTGCTCCATCAATGGCAACTTGTGAAAAAGAGTGAGAAATCCAATTCTAAAGTGAACCCACTTCCTATTTCTTCATCCTCTACCTCTTTCCAAGTAGTTGAGTGTGTTTTCTTCACAAGTTTCATGACTTGGTGAAGTGGGAGCTTGATCTTGTGATGCCTCGACGTAGATCATCTTCGGCACGAAGCCGACGACCTTGCCCGCCCATTTCTCCGATGAAGTCGACGCTAGAGCCCGGGATTTCATTTGGACAGCGGAGAGGACTTCATCACGGAGCCATGGAGGTGGAGGACCGGATCTACAAAGGTTGTATTTCCGTACTCTTAGTTAAAGTAGTTAACTAGTTGCTTTGTCGCCTAAACTTCTAGCCAACGATCCGTATTAGGGTTTCTCAGCACCTCTAATTTTTGAAATTGGCATGGTTGATGCCTTGTGAGACCTCCTTGGTGTGCCTAGGAACCTTTCACTGGTATCAGAGCCTAGCTAGAGCCTTAGGCGATGTCTAGACGATGTTTGAAACCCGATCGAACCCGAAACCCTAAGTTTTACATGCTCTCTGGACTTTTTCTAAAAACTGGGATTTTTCCAGATTAAAAATGCTTAAAAAATTCAGCAGGGAATTCTAAGAATTACGGCGCAAAAATTTTCTCATGATCCCTCTAAGGAGCGGCGGAACCGCGGCATAAGCCTAGCTTATGCGGCGGTTCCGCGGCAAGTTGATGAGATTATCATTCACTGTTTGCACAGTAACTCCTATTTTATTATGCCGAGTTTTTTGAGAATTTTTAATTTTAATTCAAGAGTTGAATTTTCTGGGGTACTTTTGGGGATTCGATGTTTCGATCGGAGTATCAGATTTTGTCTATTTGGCTTTCCGGATAATTTTTGAATATGTTAAAAAGTTCGACCAGATATAAATACCCAATTTTTCCCCTGTCGGGAAATTTCCAAGTGTTGGATTTTTCCGTGGTTTAAAGACGTTCTAAGTAGTGCAAGTAACTCGATGGACCCTCTAGAAGACAACAAACCTTAACTCGATTATGTGACCGTCTTGAACTGCCCTTTGAACCTTCAGGTTTGGGGCAGTACGGCGTGCCACATGTGAGGCGTTGGCTTGACCCTTCTACGGCTGGACCGTTGGTACTGAGGCACGAACTGAATGTTTTTAGACTTGTTTCATGTGTTGATCAGTATCGGGAAAACTTGGGTGTTTGAATGTTCGATCGGAAAGTTTAACATTTTCTAATTATCTGGAATGTGATACAATAATTGGAATTCACAAGTAGTTATGAGATAACTGAATGAATATTATAAACATAGCAGTTTAGTCTCACTTGATCGGTTGCCACGGAATTTTGATGTGATCAAAAGTCCGTCGCAATCACGTAGCGTACGCGGATACTCGCCGGGTAAACTTAATAGACTGCCTCACTCCATAGCCTCGACCAAGTGACTGTAGGAGAACCCCGTCGTCGAAAGCATCCGTTCGGGTGCTCGCGGCAGCGGTGTTCCGCCTTGGTGCACTTCGTCGACGGCGTCGGGGGTGCGGCCGCCTACTAAAGTTTGCGACGAGCATTCGATCTGGATGCCGGGAATCTTGTTGAATTACCCGGCATTGTATTGAAAAGAGTTTTCGACAATGAGACTAAAATGCGGGGTTTATAATTGTTAGGCATGCGATGTCTAAGGAATTCATTTGATTAGGCATGCGATGTCTAAAGAGGTTGCGGATTCCAACTGTTGTAGTTTTACACTTTCTTTTCTGTGACCGTAAGTGTAATATGTGTTGTCGCCGGTTTCGTTGCTATATGTCAACGACAATTGGGATGCGCATATTTACTTACGTTGATGACATGTGATGTTATGTGTTGCTGGATATGTTATATTGGATCATCGTGTTTGAATAGCCGGGGGTTTTTATGTGAGATGAGTGTTTTTCATTTTCATTCATGTAAAAACTTGTATGTAATATTCTTTTATTGGGGCACTTCCAGGTTGCGGAAGTTGTCACCCTTTGTATATTATTTACTTTTCCGCACTAGGATAAACCCAAGGAGGAGGGCACAAGTAACCGGGTTCTGGAGTCCAGTGGGAGACCAACTCGAGGAGTCGAGTCCGGGTCTCCTAACTCTAGAATTGGTAGGGTTGCTTGCCGCTCTCCTAGGGGTCTAGGGGTGTGGGTTTGGCTATTCATCGCGACCGTGGAATCCGTGTTTTATATTGGCTCGTATTGAAAACACGGACGTCCTAGTATATCCAATATTTCATATGTTTCTTCTGCTGCGATATCTGTGATGTGATCATGTGATGTTCTGTGATAGATACAGTATATAGTATATATGATATATTATATAGGCGTTACTTATGTTTTACACCCGCGCTAGCCCTGCCCCGCTCTGCCGTTAGTTACCTAACCTAACGGTGCACGAGGGGACATCGAGGCGAATGCGGATGGCATAAGTGTACGTCGTATTTATCTGTGATGTTTAGGTAACTTAAATGATGGGACTTTATTAATGAGATTAATGAAATAAAAGAAACCTAAGATGTTGTAGAATCGAACTTCAAAATAAAACAGGTAGCTACAGTTCTTGCTTTGCACAGCGGTATATATGATATATCCTGCACCTTATTCGATGAGGAAAGGACCGAGATCTCTTCACCGGGAGTGACTCCTTTAGCAATAACTGGCAGATGCTACACACTCGGTTTGTCTTTTGATTGCTTTTAAGTGTTTTTCCTTTGCACAGCGATATATATGATATATCCCACACCTCATTCGACGAGGAAAGGACCGACGATCCCTTCACCGGGAGTGACTCCTTTAGCAAAACCAGAAAAGCCTCAAAAACACTCCATTTTAAAATCATTTGATTCTACAACGATATCGAGTTCATTACGCAATAGGTTTTCAGAAAAACCTGTCGTAGCCCTCCGTCATTTCAGATAAGTACTAGTTAGTATTCGTGCTACGTTTGTTGACTATGTTAAGGCATAGTGTGTAGCTAATTAGTGCTTATCTGCATAAGCATATGATGTGATTGGATTAGGGTAGTCGTGCGACTTTGTTGACTATGTTAAGGGTCGTGCGGGTGGGTTTAATTCAATCGGGAAATGACGGGTTGAACTTGACTAGCACTTATGATTTGTTGACTATGTTAAGGTCATATAGCTGCTAGGGGCATAATATTATCGGGAATTTCAAGTGTTGAAATTTGCAATGAGATTGCATACCTTCTATGAGATAGTTGGATCCCGATACCCGCTGCGAGTAAGAGTTACTCCTGGGAGAGTTTTATACATTACAATTAGCCGATCAAGTAGGTGTCTAGAAAGGTGTCAACGGGGTTACGCCTCTGGGAAAACGAGGTTTACATTAATTAGGTTCGTGCGAGAGCACGGGGGACCTCCCTCAAAGTACCGACACTGGCCTGGCTGAAAGATTGGCGAACTTGTAGTGTGTAATTAATCCCGGCTGGTCTTTCCTTTTAGGGTTTGAAGGAAGATTTGATAAAAAGCAGTGGGAGCCATCCTGATTAGATAAAATAATAACCAATCTATTCTTGCAAGAGCGCACGCTGAGTGTTTTCTTCTCTCTCTCTCCAGGTAGCGACCATATCACGCCTTAATCAAGATAATAATACAGATAATTGACTGAACCCGCTTGTTATACTGAGCTGGGGAACGTTGGTCCCGCTCCAACTTATAATTGTTATAAGACAGAGCAGGAAATTGGGGAATACCAGATTTCCCGTGCCTCCCAAACGAAGAAAGTGCATATGATGCATCTCCTTCGGGTGTGTTCGTTACAAAGAACTGTTTCTCAGTATCCTCTACGTCCTGGGTATTTGATGCCGGATCAGGATCCCAGATATGTAATCTGTTATATAGGGCTACAGAAAGGTAGAGAACTGAGAACGGGTGATAAGTTTCATGAGACAGAAAACGGGGTAAGTGTTGCAGCCAAGTCTGTTGGTCACTGTCACCCTGTATTACAAATACATTGATTCTGAACGAATGTTATTAGATACCGAACCTGATATACAAAATCATATCTGTCTCTTTATTAGTAAAGATACGGTAAAATTTTGTATTGTTGGATAATGTTTTGAATATTTCCTATATCAAAAGTTGATCGGTTCAGGCACGTTATCTAAAAGTATTGATGTTCTAAATCAAACTACAGTTTTTAAGTATACAGAACACACACAAGAGGAAGAGTTCAGAAATGAACGAATCCTTCTTGAGGCATTGTAGACTAGGTCATATCAATGCGACCCGACTAGCTGAAGTTACATTTAGATGCATATTTAAATCAGTTTGAATTTCCATCTTGTGAAACTTGCCAGTCATGTCACAGAGATAAGATGACCATAGCTCCATTTACTGGAAACAGAGAAAGAGTTAGTTGAACTCTTGGGATGATACATGTTGATGTATGAAGGTCCCCAGTCTACACATACCAAGAACAGTTCTTTTTACTTTATTACATTCTCTGATGATCTTTCGAGATTCAGACCTATGTTCCTGTTGAAACACAAGTCCGAACCTTTTGAGATATTCACAGAATATAAGTTAGAAGTAGAGAACCAAAATACGGGTATAAGTATTATGTCCTTTGATGAGATCAAGAAGGAGAATACTTGAGCACGGAATTTATGGACTATTCTAAAGGAGAATGAGATTCTCTCTCAGTATTACTCCTCCGTATACACCATTGCATGATGGTATATCGGGGCGGAGCAGTCACACCCTATATGATAAGGTGTGCTCTATGATGAGTACTACTGAGTTATCTATTTCCTTTTGGGAGTTATGCACTTATGAAGTTGCATACCTATTGAATTGGGTTCGAATCAAATCAGTTGCCTACCACTTCATATGTGATATGGAAAGGGAAGAGCCCATGTCTTAAGCTAGTTAAGATTTGGGTTGACCGGCCTATGTCCAAAAGCAAAATCCGGACAAGCTCGAGGCAAGGTAAGTTATGTAGAACTGGAAGTGTTCCAGCTATACAAGCTACAGCGGATGATTTGGTAGAACCAAAGGATTCAGTAGATTCCAACGAACCTCAGCCTCTCCGCCGATCTAGTAGGGTTCCTCACCCACCTGAGAGATACTTCGGTTTCTCTATGACAGTGGGAGCGAGGATTGCATCATGAGATGATGACCCAACAAGCTTCGAGCTGGCCATCAGGAGTAAGACTCTGTAAGAATGGCTGGATGCTTAGCGATCTGAGATGGAATCCTTATACACCAACAAAGTATGGACTTTGGTTGCTATATCTGAAGGGTTAAATTCCCATCAGGAGCAAGTATATCTTGAGAAGATTACTTGGTGTACTTGGAAATGTTGAGACTTTCAAAGCTAGACTTGTTAAAGGTTTTCGTCATCGACCAGGCATGGATAATGATGAAACCTTTTCCAGTGCCTATGCTTAAGTCCATCCAGATCCTACTTGCCACGGCTACATACCATGACTACGATATCTGGTGGTTGGGTGTCATGACTGCTTTTCTAAATGATGTTTTAGAAGAGTGCGTCTATAAGTACTCAGCCAGAGGGGTTCGTAGACAGTGGGAGCAGCGGAAACGTGTGCAAGATGCTTTATAGGATTAAAGCAGGCATCGCGGAGTTGGAACATCTATTTTGATGGATTAGTCAAAGAGTTTGACATCATCAAAATGGTAGATGAACCTTGTATAAACAAAAAGGTGGTAGGGAGTATGGTGATGATCCTCGTAGAGTACGTGGATGACATACTCTTGATAGGGAAGGAGTTTCCTATGCTACGCTCGATCAATCTCCGCTTATCACAATGATTCTCCACATAGGATCAAAGTGATACCTACTAAATCCTGGACTTTGGATCTATGAGATAGATCTAAATGGATGTTAGGATTCTCACTAGTTGTAGTGAGATGGTATCAATCGATCCTGGGGAGAATCACTGGAAGTGTTCCAGAGTGATAAGAACGACTGAATGTCAGTCACAGGCATTGTCTTTACCCTCAGTAAATGGACGGTGTGTTGGAAGAGTTCCAAGCTAGATACCGTGACATACTAGACGATAAAGGCAGGATACATCGCTACTTAAGATGCTACCAAAGAGGCTGTTTGGGTGTATATTGGTTTATGAGATGAACTATGTTCCTCCCATTGTGTGACAATAGAGTTGTGGCTTATGCCAAGGAACGTTCGTCCCATCAGTGATCCAGACATATTCTAAGGCAGTATCACCTGATCATGGAGATGGTTGATCTCCAGGCGATCGAGGTCAGGAGAGTAGACTCAGAGGATAACACGGCGGATCCACCCACGATGGCCTATTCCCAGAGAGAGACTTTATGGGATGGTTGAGTATGAGATACTACAACCACTGCTATCAGATGACCCTAGTGCAAGTGGGAGATTGTTAGTTATATGTATGCCCTAGAGGCCATTACTGTACATTGGATGTATATTGTAGTGGATGCTGGGACATATATAGGGAGGACTTTCTTGCTCGACATGATAGTATGCTATCTGGTTACTCTTTACCTTAACGTGTACATTGATTGTCTCTCTGTTATATGTTGGTAAAGCCCTTAGGATGTGTACTTGACTACCTGGACTATGATGCGGATCATACTAGTGGGGACATGGTAGTCCATAAGTACATCCTTGAAAGTCCCTAGTCGTGGGTGTATCGAGACGGGGCATCGATATACCAGAGTAGACTAGCGTATACCTTCTCGACCCATACAGATGGGCGATGGATGATCCCATATCCGTTGGTGTTTGACATCAGAGGAGATATACGGGTGCTCAGTAGAGACTGGGTACACTGGACGGACTCGCCGAGAACTCCCAGATGGTACTATACCTTACTTCAGATGGCATTTCTCTGGTGACACTGGTATAGAGTAGTCTGTTGACCCGAGATCGTCATAGAGTCTTGTGTGGTTCCCACTGTGCTTTGATTTCCATCTTACCACGTCCAAGAGGGCGTGCAAAACGGTGGTTTTTGGGTACAGTCCCGAATCACATGGAGGCAATGAGCGATAGGAGGGGATTCGTCTCTCCCGGTATAGGGGGTTGATGTTGCGCTGTGTTCGATTGGCTATAACAGGAAATCCCTGGCCAGGGTTGCTGAGATTTACTGGTAAGTGTTACCAGTAGTTTCTTGAATTGTTATAGACCTCATATCGACACGACTTATCGAGCTATTGGGGTCTGACGTTTACCACCCCTAGGCAAGATATGCGACATATCAGACGACGAGACCGGACTGTACGGTAGTGTTACTGGTTGGATTCACAGGAGTGTGAGCGGGCTTGCTCGTCGTTCTTCTGATCGCTCAATACCCGGGTGGCCGTTACGTTTAGCAGACCGCTTGCGGCTTGCGGGTGTTTGATATGATCATCATCTGCTGCCGGCGTATTGACGAGTCTTTAGAGTCCTACACAGAGGTTTCCTGGCTCAAGCGAAACGAAATAGGAGCGCATATGAGATATGTGCGGGACCGAGAATAATGCGTGTATGTGATACCATATTTCATTCTCGCGATTAATGTTTCGATTGGTTATATGCGATATAACCTAGTTATCGAATCGAAGATCGATTCGATAAGCCGATACATTGGATACTGGTCGGTTATGTGCGACATGACCGGATCATTGAATCAAGTGTTGATTTAATGATTTAATGTATAATTATATATTTGATATATTACTTTGCATTAACTAGTATTGGTTCACTTTAAATGGATTTTCTCACTTGATGTGCACATTGTATATGTGATATACTTTTGTACACTTGATTGTATCATGTTTGATGATACATGCATGTTTGTGTGTATGTTTAGTTTAAACCTTGGTTAAGTAAATGGTTAGGGTTTTGTTTAATTTATTCATTTATTTATTTATTTCCTTTTAAGGCAAGAAAAGAAATGGTTGCTTTTGGATTGACTTGAAGCTTCTTGAAGCTTTGAAAAAGTTCAACCATTTTTGTTTCTTAGCCTAACCTAACCATTCACCTAACCTTGGTTTATTCTCTACACTTAATCATGGTTGCCAATATGATAAGTATCATTTTATTTTCCTTTTTGAAAATAACTTATCATATTTCTTTCTTCTTTTTCATCATCTTCATCATGAAGAAACCTTGCTCCATCAATGGCAACTTGTGAAAAAGAGTGAGAAATCCAATTCTAAAGTGAACCCACTTCCTATTTCTTCATCCTCTACCTCTTTCCAAGTAGTAGAGTGTGTTTTCTTCACAAGTTTCATGACTTGGTGAAGTGGGAGCTTGATCTTGTGATGCCTCGACGTAGATCATCTTCGGCACGAAGCCGACGACCTTGCCCGCTCACATCTCCGATGAAGCCGACGCTAGAGCCCGGGATTTCATTTGGACAGCGGCGAGGACTTCATCACGGAGCCATGGAGGTGGAGGACCGGATCTACAAAGGTTGTATTTCCGTACTCTTAGTTAAAGTAGTTAACTAGTTGCTTTGTCGCCTAAACTTCTAGCCAACGATCCGTATTAGGGTTTCTCGGCACCTCTAATTTTTGAAATTGGCATGGTTGATGCCTTGTGAGACCTCCTTGGTGTGCCTAGGAACCTTTCATCCAGGAGCACGAATGAACATTTCCCCACCAAGTTCCACCAATGGTGAGAAATGTCCCCATATGGTGAACGACACTTGTAAGTCCTTTCGGCTTATAAGGAGAAACACTCTTGCAAGATCCTTACGACTTACAAGAGAAAATATCACTTGGGAATCCCCAAGATTCCTAAGGAGAAAATACACCTACGAGATTCTCACGACTCGTAGGGAGAAATAACCTTATGAGACCCTTACAGATCATAAAGTCAAAAAGTCTTAGTTGACAGGATCCTAAACCTGTTTGGTAAGCCACCTTTGTATAAATAAATAAAGGTAAATCATGATTCGCTCCTGGCAATATCCCAGTTGCAGCAATGCTGATGCCAAAACAGGTGTCAAACTCCAAATCCTTTCACGGCTAATGATGATTCGCTCCTGGCAATATTCTAGTCGTAGCGATGCTGATGCCAAGGTTGGTATCAGATTCCAAACTCGCAATGAAAAGAACGAGTAGTAAAGAAAATGCATATGAAATAACCGAAATGATAGGGAAACTCGCAATAAAAATCAGCGAGCAAAAATATGCATATAAAAACAGCCGAAATGTTTGGGCAACTCGCAATAAAAAGTAGCGAGTAAAAATATAAAAACAGCCGAAATGATTGAGCACTGCGAAAAATAACCAAAATGATTGGGCAATCACGACTCTTGCGATATGAAGTGCTGAAAAGATAGAGCATCGCGGCAATAAAAAATAAAATAAAATAAAATATCCTCTACCCTGCAAGTATGTCCATATTGACTCTTGTATACGATCCGGGCATAAATTAAAGAAAGGGAACCAAATTTTCCCACCAGGCTCCATCAAAGGGAGAGCCAGATCTTGATGGCAACATCTACAGCCTAAAGATCAGCTCGACACTCTTCTCATTCCAACATGGTGCAGACGTGACGTCAGCAAAGCTCCAAGGAGCAAATAAAAAAGGAATAATGGCAAAATCCCAGCTCCAACTTGACGTTCCTTCTCAGTGCAGACGCGACGTCAACAAAGACCCAAGGGTCGAACAAAAAAAGAAGCATGGAAAAATCCTAGCTCCAAGTCTTAACGGTTCATATACAACTCAAAGTCTATCTCGACGTTCCTTCTCATTCCACCAGGATGCAGATGTAACGTCAACAAAAGACCTAAGGGTCGAAACTAAAAATGGTGCCATGGCAAAATCATAGCTCTAAGTCTCGACGGTTCATATACAACTCAGATACTATCTCGACGTTCCTTTTTATTTCAGCAGGATGCAGACGTAATGTTAACAAAAGACCCAAGGGTCGAAATAAAAAAGGGGTAATGACAAAATCCCAGCTCCAACTCGACGTTCCCTCTCGGGGCAGACGCAATGTCAAAAAAAAAAAGTAGAGTGATGGCAAAAATCCTAGCTCCAGCTCGACGTTTTCCTCATTTCAGCAGGATGCGGATGCAACAATCAAATAAATGTGAAGTGACGAAAAAATCCTAGCTTCAAATCTTAATAGCAGCATCTAAAGCATAGAAATCACCCCGACGTTCTCCTCATGCCAGCAGGGTGCAGTCACAACGTCAACAAAGACCCAAAGGTCAAATAGAAATGGAGTCACAGTAAAATCCTAGCTCCAAGTCTTGATGGTTCATATACAACCTAGAGACTATTGTTTCCTGATTTAAAATCAGGAAAGCCTAAGGAAGAGGCTTCAGAAAAGGGTCACGTGCTCACACGTGACCAGCAGTCACGTGTTGGCACGTGACATCTAAAAGCATCGGCAAGGCAGATTCAGTTTCCCGACTACATCAAAGGAATGGGCTTCAGAAAGGGTCACGTGCTCCCAAGTGACCAGGGTCACGTGTTGGCACGTGACATTTAAAAACGGCTTCAAAGGCACATCAGTTCCCTGATCAAATCAAGGAAAAGGCTTCAGAAGAGGTCACGTGCTCACACGTGACCAGGGGTCACGTGTTGGCACGTGACATTCTCCTGTTAAATCAATAAAAAGGCTCCAGACGAGGGTCACGTGCTCACACGTGATCAGGGGTCACGTGGTGGCACGTGACGGCTAAGCAGCGGCCAGAAAGCAGAGCGTAAAAAGAAGAAGAGGGCTCGTTCCAAGGGGGGTCACGTGCCCACACGTGACCAGGGGTCACATGTCCACACGTGACCTGAGGTCACGTGGCCACACGTGACTGGCTTTCAAAGCCCATCTGTTAACAGAATTAAATTCTGAGAAAAGACCTCTCAAATCTTTCCAAAGGAACCGATTGAATTAAAAATTTAAAGGTGATTAAATATCATCTATCTATGGAAAAATCTTGAGTTTTGAAAGATTTCCCCTTAAAATCTAACCGAAATAACAAAGGAAAATCTCTGGATTTAAGATCCAATGGTGAATAAAATTCACCCAATAATCCAAAGGTCCAAATGAATGATGAATACAAATCAAATCTCTCAATGAAAGATTCATCAAAAAACTAATTGATTCGGCTGCTTCTCCTATAAATAGGAGCCAAGAGACACACAGAGAGATATATGCAGAGAGGATCGATACATAAAAAAAAAGAGAGAGCCTTGATACTTTGGAGGAATTTGGATCTTCTGCAAAAGAAAACCCTAGGTATGAAAGGGAAGGCTTTTTGAAAGAAAAGAGAATTTAATTCTCAACAGAGTTTAACTCTGATATAAAACAGAAGAACATAGTTCTCTCTTTGGTGGAGGATCTGTAAAGTGCACATCTCCCCTTGAATTGAGAATTTAATTCTCATTGGGTTGAGATCCCGCCTTGCAGATCCAAAGCATAGAGAGGGAATGGAAGCTTGAGAATTTAATTCTCACAGAACTATAGGAATTTAATTCCTTTAAAATAAAATTAGGGTTTAACCCTAGGTTATGGGAATTTAATTCCTTCAGAATGAACAGAATCAGGGTTCAACCGTAGAAAAATAACAGGAATTTAATTCCTTTAAAAAAGAAGAAATTAGGGTTTCACCCTATGACAGAATCTCATACCTCTCTAAAAGAGAGTGGGAATTTAATTCCTTTAAAGCTTTTATTAGGGTTTAACCCTATGATGGAATTCAGTTCTTCACATATATGAGGAATTTAATTCCTACAGAAAATTCAGAGTTCAACTCTATCCCAGAATATAAATCTTCAGAAGGGAATAGGAATTTAATTTCTCTTAAATTTATCGTTAGGGTTCAACCCTACGAAGAATTTAATTCTTGAAAGGGATTAACAGATTTTCTAAAAAAAAACATACATAGAGGCAGGATCACGTGCCACCACGTGACCCCCAAAAAGATCCACAGAAAAGACCCTTTGAGGCAGTGCCTCACGTGACCCACGTGAACTTTGGCAGAAGCTTTAACGTACAAGCATTTAAATGCCCGTCACGTAATGGCACGTGATGCTCCAAAAGATATGATATTCTCAGCAGAACAAATAAAGGGAGGGCGCCCTCACGTGCTACCACGTGACCCCTCTTGCCTTAGTCTTTAACACTAAATTGGAACCCCTGAATCCAGCGTTAAAACACTGTTTGGCCTTAGTGTTCAACACTAATCAAAGAACTTTATTTGCAGTGTTTAACACTGAATTTCTTAGTGTTTAACGCTAAATTAAACCCCTGTTAACAGAGCTTAAGATTAACTCCCTTAGTGTTCAACACTAAATTAAAATCTCCGTCACCAGTGTTTAACACTGATTATTCTTAGTGTTTAACACTAATCTGAAATCTCTGCTGCTAGTATTTGACATTGATTTGCTCTAGTGTTTAACACTAATTTGAACCCCCTGTTGCTGGTGTTTAACACCAACTGTCTTTTAGTGTTAAAACACTAACTTGTTCCCAGTGTTCAACACTGCTGATCTTTAGTGTTTAACACTAACTTCAGCCCAATTGGTTAAATGGCTAAAGGCAAAGCCTCTCCTTCAATGGATCAACAGAATGCCAGTATTCTAAACATGATGGGACTTAGCCCAAGATGGCCATAAGTCCTCAATTCAAACTTAACTGGGCTAATGGGCTCATAACACAATTAATTGGTCTTGATCCCAAATTGGGCCAAAGACTGTTTAATCCACCCCGGTCCAAGGGTACATCTCTTCACTCCTTTGATACTTGGCGTTGTAATTCCTCAACGTCTTCAAAGAGGTGACTGGTCCCGATGACCACATATTGACACGGACTGTGGGGTCTTTAAACTCATGGACTATGAGGTCCTTAACCTTGACCGAGATATCTTAAAACTAGCAACGGACTGTGGGGTCCTTAAACTCATGGACTATGAGGTCCTTAACCTTGACCGAGATGTCTTAAAACTAACAACGGACTGTGGGGTCCTTAAACTCATGGACTATGAGGTCCTTAATCTTGATTGAGATGTCTTAAAACTAACAACGGACTGTGGGGTCCTTAAACCCATGGACTACGATGTCCTTAACCTTGACCGCAATGTCTTAAAACTAACATTGGACCGCAATGTCCTTAAACTACCCATGGACCGCAATGTTCTTAAACTACCTATGGACCGCAATGTCCTTAAACTACCCATTGACCGCAACGTCACTAAACTAAACAACATGGCTCCCTTAACCGCTCTATTGTTGGATCTAAACGATCCCTTTAAGTCGATCTTAGTCTAAAAACTAGACTAACGTGTCCTTAACAAACGTTTAAGTCGATCTTAGTCTCAAACGAGGCTAACGTATCCTTAAACCCAAACTCCCAAAACCAAATCTAAGATAATGCGGATTTGGACTAGTCCACGCCCTACGGGCGACGACATAACTCAGTCTCCGTATACAATCCACGGGCAACGAAACATAAAATAAACACACACGACACGAAGTGACCATCTAGAGAAGGAGAAAGTGGTTACCGCGATGCGGTAGCGTAATTAACTGCAGGGGCTTGCGCCTGCAGGGAAGAGCGTCCCCACAATCAAAAACCCCTCAAGCGAGAGGGAATCTGACGAAGTCTGCTACATCGGACGCATCCGTTTAAACCTTCGATATACAGTGCCATAAATCAACTTGGCATCTTCGGAGAGGTAGACGGATAGCACCAATTAGCATCTGCCCCGAATCTCAGGCGAGACGCCCACGTCTCGGCCGCCTTTCGGAGGGAAACAACTATCCCGGCGTTCCTTCTCACTCCAGCAGGATGTAGACGAAACGTCAACAAAGACCCGAGGGTTGAAACAAAAATGGAGCAATGACATATTCCTAGCTCCAGACTTCAACTGCGATACATATAGCATGAAGGTCCTACAGATGTCTACCCTACTTCAGCAAAGAATCGGCGCAGCATCATCAAAGAAAAAAACTGAAGTGACAACATATTCCTAGCTTCGGGTCTTGACGGCAACTCAAATAAAACCCGAAAGACCATTGGAGATCATCCCACCCCAGAAGGGTGCGGTTATGACTCATCGGGTCTCCAAATTGAGCCTAACCTCAAGGTAAAAGCGGCATGGAAAATTCCTAACGCTTGCTCTTCTAACCGTAATATAACCTAAGGAGATTACTTAAAGACGTCTTGTCCACCCTCCGAAGGAATTAGGGACACAACACTCATGGGGCGATGGCATATTTCTAGCTTCGGGCTTCAACTGCGATATATACAGCAAATAGGTCCTACAGATGTCTACTCGACTTCAACAAAGAAATGGCACGACATCGTCAAAACAAAAAATAAAGCAACGGCATATTTCCAGCTTCGGGTCTCAACGGCAACTCATATAAAGCCTAAAAAACGATCGGAGATCATTCCACTCCAGCGTGGAATGGTTATGACTCATCGAGGCTCCAAATTGAGCCTAACCTCAAGTAAAAAACGTCATGGCAAATTCCTAACGCTTGCTCTTCTGACGGTAATATGACCTAAGGAGATTACTTGAAGACGTCTTGTACAGCCTCAGAAGGGATCAAGACACGACAGTCGCGGGGCTACTCGAACAGCAGCTTAAAGACTGCATATCGAGGAATACATCAGTCAATGCGATGATACCACGGACTAAAAAACTAGTACTACAAACCTAACGGACCCCTGTCGTAAAGAATATGGGTTATCTATATTTGACGTTAGGATACACCTGCGAGATCCTCTCGACTCATTTTGACTTGTAGGAAAAAAATCTTTATAAAACCCTCATGGCTCATGAAGGTGAAAAGCCTTAGGCGACGGGGATATCAATTTGTTTCCTAAGCACCGTGGCCCTACAAGTAGGTCCAAACTAACTATTGTATACTATCCACGGACCACATTCTCCAAAGTCGAATACTAATAAGGAGAAGAAGCCGCTTACGAGTCCTCTTGACTTGTAAGGAGAAAATTCTCTTATGAGATCCTTACGAATCTCAAGAGAAAACGCACTTAGGAGTCCTTACGACTCTAAGGAGAAAATACACCTCCGAGATCCTCTCGACACGTAGGGAGAAAAGTCTTTATGAGACCCTCACGGCTTATAAAGTTGAAAAGTATTAGGCGACATATCTAAACCTGTTTCTTAAGCCATCGCGGCCCTATAAGTAGGTCCAAAATGACTCTTGTATACTATCCACGGGCCATATTCTCCGAAGTCGCACACCGACGAGGAGGAGAAACCACTTACGAGTCCTCTCGACTCATAAAGAGAAAATTCTCTTGTGAGATCTTTACGACTCTCAAGAGAAAACGTACTTAGAAGTTCTCACGACTTCTAAGGAGAAAATACACCTACGAGATCCTCTCGACTCGTAGGGAGAAAAGTCTTTATGAGACCCTCACGGCTCATAAAGTTGAAAAGTCTTACGCGACAAATCTAAACATGTTTCCTAAGCCATCGCTGTCCTACAAGGAGGTCCAAACTGACTCTTATATACTATCCACGAGCCACATTCGCTAATAAAATGAAGAAGCTACTTACGGGAGCTCACGACTCGTAAGGAAAAAAATATACCTAAGTGAGATTCTTACGACTCACGGAGGCGATGAACACTTAGAAATCCTCATGAATTTTAGAGAGAATATACACCTATGAGATCCTCAAAACTCATAGAAAAAACCTTCTTAAGACCCTTATGGCTCATGAAGATAAAAAAAAAGACTTAGGCTACAAGAATCCTAAACTTGTCTCCTAAGCCATCAATTGTATGGCCATGTATAACTTTGCACTACTTCACCCACGTACATACTTACGTGGGCAAAGTAGTGGGGGCATTTGTTCCCGCCAAATTTTTTGGCAAAAAGCTATTTGTTCCTTTATAAAAAAAAAGGGAGAGAAAAGAAAGAGGAAAATAATTCTCATAGTTTGGCATCACGTGTTAAACACATGGGCGATCATATGCAAAGCATATAAGCACTGAAAATAAATAACTAAGGGTCAAATTGGCCTTACGTGTTAAACACGTGAGCGCTCATATGCAAAGCATATGAGCGCTGAATAAAATAAACTTAAAGGCCAAACTGGCCTCACTTGTTAAACACGTGAGCGCTTATATGCAAAGTATATAAACGCAGAAAACAAATAACTAAGAGTCAAATTGGCCTCATGTGTTAAACACGTGAGCGCTCATATGCAAAGCATATGAGCGCTGAATAAAATAAACTTAAAGGACAAACTGGCCTCGCGTGTTAAATACGTGAGCGCTCATATGCAAAGCATATGAGTGCTGGACATAAATAACCAATGGCCAAACAGGCCTCACGTGTTAAACACGTGAGCGCTCATATGCAAAGCAAATGAGCACTGAAAATAAACAGGCTAAAACCCATACTACGGGTCACGTGTAAAACAAGTGAGTTCTCTTACCGCATTCTTTGGCAGCGCTCATATGCAAAGCATGTGAGCGCCCCAATTTAAAATGATCCCATCTGATAGAATTAAATTCAATATGATAGAATTAAATTCTATTTGGGAAATATTTTCCCTGATCTTTCTAATATGGAAATATCTTTTTCTAACAGAGAATCTTGGATTTAAAATCCAATGATAATAAAATATCACCAATTAAACTATCTGATAGAATTAAAATCTATGTGGAAAATATTTTCCAGATCTTTCTCAAACTAGAAAGATCTTCTCTGTTAAATAGAGGACCCTTGGATCAAAGATCCAACGGTGTTCATGTGATAGAATAAAATTCTATCGTAGGAAAATATTTTCCTAATCTTGGTAAACTAACAGATATTCATTTAACATAATTAAATTCTATGTTAGGGAAATATATTCCTAAACTTGTTAAACTAACAAAATATTCATATGATAGAATAAAATTCAAATCATGTTAAACTAACAAGATATTCATATGATAGAATAAAATTCTATATGATAGAATTAAATTCTATGTTGGAAAAAAATTCTAATCTTGTTAAATTAATAAGATATTTATATAACAGAATAAAATTCTATATTAGGAAAATATATTCCTAATCTTGTTAAACTAACAAGGCATCCATATGATAGAATAAAATTCTAATCTTTTTAAACTAATAAGATATTTATATGATAGAATAAAATTCTATCTTAAGAAAATATTTCCTAATCTAGTTAAACAAGCAAGAAATCTTCTCTATTAAACAGAGAGCATTTGGATTAAAAATTCAACGGTGAATAAAATTCATCGATTGATCCACGAGACATTTTGATTTATCATGAAATCAATCATTATCTTTCAATGAGATATTTTTTCAACAAATTGATTTTTCTCTTATCCTATAAATAAGAGCAAAAAGATTAATCAAAAGGAGGAGAGGGGTGGAGAAGCAAAAAAAAGGAGACTCTCATAAGCTTCTGTAAAAATATAGAAGGCTCTCAAAACAGCAGAGAATTTAATTCTCTCAAAGAAGAAGATCTCCCTCCTAAAAACCTTAGGTAAAAAAAATGAAGAGATCAAAATATCTCATTTACCTAACATACCTTATCTAAGGGTTTAACCCTTTTAAAAGAACTTAGTTCTTTCTCTGGATCTTAGATCCACAAGACAAGTCTCCCATAAGTTGAGAATTTAATTCTCATTTGGAAGATCTTGTTCTTGAGAATCAAAAATTCAGAGGGGAATTTGGATATGAGAACGTGGAGAAAACGGAGTCCATAATACTCCAAGAACTTAGTTCCTCAAAATCAAGAACTTAGTTCTTTAAAGAACTCGATCCAAGATCCTCAAAATAGTGATCTTGGTGATCCTTAATGGTCAAAACACCATTAAAAGAGGTTTAACCTCTCTGAAAATATGAACAAGGAAAACGTGGAGTTCATAATACTCCAGGAATTTAGTTCCTTCAAATCAAGAACTTAGTTCTTAAAGAACATGATCCTAGATCCTCAAAATAATGATCTTGGTGATCGTTAATGGTCAAAATATCATTAACAGAGATTTAAGTTCTCTAAAAACATCAACATACATTAAATCTCCAAAAGAACTCAGCGCCTCACATGAAAAGCACGTAAGCGCTCAAGGCCAAGTATATAGCGCCTCACGTGAAACGCACATGAGCGCCTGAAAAATTTAGTGCTTAGCATTATTGGAGCGCCTCACGTGAAACGCACGTGAACGCTAGAAAATAGAAAAGTTGGTGCTTAGCACTAGTGCAGCGCCAAAAAAGACTAATGTTTAGCACTATTACCGTTCCTTACGTAATATACACGTGAGCGTTATAAGCAACTGAATGCTTAGCACTGCTGGGTGTTAAAGAAACCCAAACCAAGCCCAAATTGGCTAAGTCCCTCTGGAGTCAATTACAACCGAGCCCAAATGCTCTGTTGTTGGATCTCAACTAAAATTTGAAGATCCTTAAATATTCCTAAGTTGATCTTAGTCTCAAATAAGACTAACGTATCCTTAGTTAAAAATAAATTGAGCCCAAACGCTCATATATTTGAGTTGATTTTAATCTCAAATTAGATTAACGGTCCTTAAACCAAACAAAACATTTTTGAACTAAAGGAACATATAATCTAAGTTCAAAACCCAAAACCCGATCTTAGCCCAAATTGGCTAAGCATATATTTATGATATCCAAATTGATATCCAAACTGATCTTAGTCTCAAACATATGGGAACGATACATCCCACATTGATGCACTTCCAAATTGACGTCTACACCGCAAATCGGATCACACCCTAAAATGGGCGCATTCCATGTCACCAACGTTCACTCCGCCACGTAACAAATACACGTGCGCGCGAGATGGACATCGTACCGAAATTTCCTTAAACTAACACTCGTCCCAAAACAGAGAATGTTGGACCGCAATGTCCTTAAACTGATATGTTTTGCCCTGCGGACTGTCTCCATAATGACTATCGTATACTATCCATGGGCTATTCATATATGATCTAATGATCAGTTGAGCCCATATGCTCACTGCTCATAAATCGATCTTAGTCTCAAATATGACTAATGATCTTTAGATCAAACCTAAATATTCCATGAACCGATGGACCTCACAAATGTGAGATCTGCGTCCTAAGTTCATCCCCGTTGACAAACCAAGCTACCAACGTGGGCCTCGTCAAGCAAAATTCTTGACCTAAACCCAAATATACGGATTTGGAGTAATCTGCGCCCTACAGGCGATGACATAAATCAGTCTTTGTATACAATCCACGGGCAGCCAAAACCAAAACAAATAAAAACACACACGACACGAAGTGAACTTCCGGAGCAGGAGAAAGTGGTTATTGCGATCCGGTAATGTAATTAACTGCAGGGGCTTGCGCCTGCAGGGAAGATCGTCCCCACAATCAAAAACCCCTCACAAACGAGGGGGAATCTGATAAAGTCTGTTACAACAGCCGCATCCGTCCAAACCTTCGATATACGGTGCCATAAATCAACTTGGAATCTTCGGGAAGGTGGATGGATAAATCCAAATAGCATTAGCCCCCAGGATTCAGGCCAGACGTCCTAATATCCTGGTCTGTCTTCCGGCGATGAACACCCACCTATACCAAAATCCAACAGTAGCGATATCCGCAGAAGTAGATGCAATAAGGAGCCCTGCTGCGACTACACTGAAGGTCAAGCCTGCAAAACCCTGTGGCACAATGGAGGTGAGTTGCCAACTCGTGAATAGTAAATAACATCGTACAGATAATCGCAAGCATGCACGAAAAAGCGATAATCCGAAATATGCAATCTGATGGCATACGTATAACAATACGGATATGCAACAAATCATGATCAAGGTACACCACCAGGGTACAACAACTACATGAAACAGTGCATGTCATAATAAATCCTGAGTGTGGGATAAAACATAATCCTCATCAATGAATCATCATCGTAAAAAATCCAATGTCTACCAACACACCCTAAATCCCAATATCTCAGACGCCGTCACTCTGATCGGCCCTCATATCCGCTAATCATAGAACCTGAGTGTCCAACATCGACACTCAAAACATCAAGAAACCTGTGTCCAGCATCGACACGTAAATCCTCATATCTCATGCGCCGCATACTCCGATCGGCCCTCATATCTATCCCATCTCATAACTCCGAAACGGTATCCTCCGGATATCTATTGAGTTCCCATACAATCACCGGTAGGTAGTGCTCCCCCTGCCAGGCTCATCGTCTACTCCATGATCTTCTTGCCCCTAGGTAGCTCACCGGGTCCACCATGTACACGCAGACGGTTCATCCAACTCCTCGAATAGGGTCTCGAAAACAAGCTCAGAACCGAGAAAAATCATGGTATACGCCTCAAAATCATATCACGAGAAACCGCGTGTTTAAAACAATTTATAATTTCCTTTGAAATATATCCGCGGTTCTCAAATCCAGAAATCGTATGAAAACAGTATTTCAATGCATATATCCATGAAGTACGATTTATGCAAACATAGAAAAGTAATGTGAGCATATCCAGGGAAAACCGCACTTTTTAAATATATCAAGTTTCAAAAGGTATCTTGCAGTTTCCCAAATCCATGAAATCGAAATAAAACACCATGTGAGAGTATATATGTGACTATAGCAATGTATGTATGTATGCATGCATGCATGTATGTATGATGCAATTCATCATGCGAACTAGTACAAGAATAACTGTCTAACTGTCAATAATGAATGCGGTACAATATATTTATCCATGGCAAATAATATAGTGTGCGTGTCATGGCAATTTTATAGTGAGCATGTCATGGCAATTTCTATAGTAAGCGTGTCTTGACAATTACCAACGGTGTGTGTGTGGGGCATATAATTCAGTGCTCGTGCAACATAAACCGTTAGTAATGGTGCAGTGTCCTATTAATACTATGTCAATGTTCAACAGGTAATAGGATGTGCAAAATGGTGCTTACGCACAATCAATATATATACATAAAAGAATATGGTTATATCACTGAATCTAGCCCTCGACGCTCAACGCCATATAAGCGATTCCCCCGTAGATGTTAAATCTACTCACCGGACGATCTCGAATTAGGTGAATCCGATCACCTCTTTCCTCTTCCTAGCAGCGTTCGAAGTCCCCGCAATCGATCGTAATATAACACAAAATTATAACAAGTGAAATTAGCAAGCTTTCCGATAACACACGGAAACAACGCCAAACCAACGAATCGACTCCCACAAGCTACCAAGTGTTAGCTTAGCGGGCTAACATATGTAGCGACACCCTAAACTAAACCTATGGCTGCAAGCTATACGAAACACTTAACGGAAGTCGGAAAAGCTTTATCGCACGATATCGAAACGCTATAATTAGCTAAACGACCCCAAATTTCTCCTACAGATAATATAGGAAAAACAAAGTGTACCAAGTACCATATATAATCTACAGAGAGCTACCCACAAAATCCCAAACACTCAGCCTTCAAGATAACCGGCGGCGCCGGGTAAAACGCTAATTTCGCCGGGCCAAAGGTGAGGGATGGGGTCCGGGTTTCTAAGGTACACTCAAGCCTATATCATCAATCTACTATATTGTTAGATTTTATTGCAGCTCGATGTAATAATAGCAGATTCACAGACACCCAAAACTTAACAAAAATACATTATTTAGCACAAAACTATAATTTTAATGTATTTAACCGAAACTATTTAACAAAAAAAACTTGCCTAGACCCTAGCAAAGAGTTTAACATCAATACCTCATCAAGACTTGGGAAAAACCCTAGTTTTCCAAGCTCCAAGTCACCAAAAGAGGGTTAAACAAGAATTTTGAAGGGTTTAGTGAGGTTTGATGAAATTTTAGGCTAGAGGTTTGTGGAAAAATATGGATCAAGTGAAGAACTTGGTGAAAGAGAAGAACAAGTAAATGAGAGAGAGTGAGGTGAAGAATTAAGAGAGTGAGGTGAAGAAATGAGAGAGTGAGAGGGTGAGAATGAGCCATGCCCACTTTCTCTCTTCATTAAATGCCTCCCATGCTATGTCCCATGCCACCATCATTCCTTCAATAATTCAACTCTTCTCTTTCCTTTATTTTTCAAAACAAAACCCTTTAATAATTAAAATAGATATAAATGTGTAAACATAACATGAAAATGGTTAAGTGTGCCTTGGCTAGTAAAGCATGGTTAATACCTCCCTAACCCAAGATTAACATGCAAATGTGTGTACAAATACAAAAATAATTAAATAAAATATTAATTAATAATAATAAAATAGGTGAAAACAATTATTGGTTAAATTTTTATTAAGAACACGCATTATATCGCTTAATTAACTCTAATCGCATTCTAAGATGTTACACCCCGCTTCCCAATAGACGGAAATGGTAACATGGCAAAACCCGCGACGTATTTATTTCGAGAAGGTCATTTCCCGGAATAAATACGTTAAGCGTAAAATAAGCAATATAAAATGACAAGAAATAAACATGAAATTTAAACTTCAACAACTTTATTTACATTCAACTTGAAATATTTACAATACATGAGTTCAATTAAAAGAAAATACAATATAAGAAGAGAAATGCCTAAACATGTGGCATACATAAACTGGAAAAGATAGCTAGTCTAGTCCTGAGTCGTACTCCTTCTCGGTAGTGTCCACCTCGTCAGTCTCCATAGTATCTGACGAACATTCTAAGAAACAAAGATGGATGGAATGCCCGTCAGTGAACTTTCACTCGGTAAGTCCCCAAAAAATGGGTGTGAAGTATAAAAGTATAATGATAAATAAAATGTATATCATGAATCAATGGACTAGGATGTTGTTTAAGCATGTCATTTAATATATGGCAATTATATTTAACATGCAATTCTATTTATATCATGGCAGAATAATATGAGCATAGTATAGCATGGCCGTGTAGTGTAGGTATAGTGAACATGAAGTGAATGTAAGTGTCCTAAATGGTCTTTACATGGGTAAACTAATTTAACGTAAGTTCAAGGGTGAATATCAACCAATCTCAAGAGTGTTCTCGAATCTAACAGGCTGTAATTCAGAGGTATGGAACCACGGGCCCGAATCAAATGTAAGTAACAGGACTTCAATCTAGTGTTGAAGTATTCCAAACTCAACAGGCTGTAATCCAGGAGCAAGAAAACACGGGCCCTCATGATAGATTACTTATGTTTGTAGACATGGATTCATGATCTAGGGAGACTCCTGAGATTTCGTTGGATTCACACATGAACTACCACAACACCCTGTGTATTCTACGTTACAGTTAAAATTACCAGCCTTGCTGGAATCCATGAATATATCAAGTTGCAAAATTGAGTTAATTTCAATATCAAGTATTCGTGTCAAGTGTTCATGTATTCATGTCAAGTTGTATTCATGGTTCGAGTCAGTCAGTTTCAATAGCAGTCATTGTGTTCTGGTATTCATGTTAAGTTCATGTCAAATTATGACCAAGGTTTGGTCAAGTCAAGTTAAGTATACATGTTTGAGTTTGAACTTGATTTCGAGAGTTCAAGTTCATGATCAAGTATTCGTGTTTGATTTTTGGATTCAGGTTTGAGGTTGGACTCAGACTGAGTTCGACACTTGTAATGATTTAACTCTTGGATTCTTAGGTTTGGGAGTCATCGGCAACTGCTGCACATGGACGGCAGGATTTGTGTCTTTTTCCAAGACAATTGCCATTGATAACACCTATTAAATTTTCTAATCTGAATAGGCAAACACTCACTTTCTCCGGCCCCCTGAGGCTCAAGAGAATTGATCCCGCTTAAACTCATATTTACTAAAGTCCTTAAAATAGTGTTTTATATATCTCGATGGGGTTTTATGAAAAATATTTTAATATAGTTAAAAGTAAAATCTCGAGGGTGATTAGTATTACTTAGGGTTTTCATGAGCATAGATTTTAAGTATTGGTGATAATTACTTGGCTTGGAAAGTTCATGGTATTTTATTGAAAACTTGCCCTTTTTGGTATCTTGATGGTATTTTATTGTCATTTGTTAATCTTTCATTTTTAGAAAAAATATAGGTTTATTATATTTTGAAAATATAGATTTATAATTTTATATAATTTTTCTAAAAATTAATTTTATTTTATTTAGAAAAATTCGTATTTCTTAAAAACGTATTTAAATCTTTTCGAGGTCGAATGCTCCGTGAGGAGGTCTGTATCTCGCCTTACTAGTCCAAGAATGTACGATAATCCACACTATCCATTAGCGGGTCCCCTAAAGAGGGTTGAAGATGCATAATCGCAAAGGAAATGAAATACCGCTTTAAAAGAAATCCGGTTTTAGAATTATGTGGTATTTTATTGTAAATACTATCTTCGAACCAAAAACACATACAACTAGGTATCATGCTATGAAACCAAGTGTGTGTGTGGGGTATGTCGTTACCCCGTGAAGTTTTCCTAAAGGTATTGTTAAGCAATTTTGTCGAAAATATGTAATAACATAGTTCAAGATATTTTAATGTAAAAGTTCAATTATGATTGTTTTACTTGAGATTCTTGGGTAAACTTGATTCTAAACATTGGTATTAAGATTACAAGTGAAGTGGTAAAATTAGATTGTCCAAATAATAAAATAAAATTGAGTTATAGGCTTTAGAAAAGATGATATCGGTAATAACTTCACTTTTACCGATTTTGATTTAAAATGAAATTCAATGAAGAGAAAAGGAGTTTGGGAGGGACTTACAGTTTAGAAAGGTTAAGAATAGGGTGTGGAAGAGAAGAGTGTCATCGTGGCGTCGGGAGAGCTCCGGAATTGATTTCGATCTTCGCCGGAACTAACTTATCCGCTAACTTCACTTTAGTCCACTTGCACCTAGAAACTTTTTAGAGAGTTTTGTCTATAATTTTCAGAATGGTGCTGAGCCAAAGTGTTAGATGGTATTTATAGTGGAGAATTATTGTTTGGAAATTAAAATTGTGAATTAAAAAGTATTAAAATAGTGTTAAATTGTGAAATGAAGGGTCTCTGTTTGATTGCAGGGAAATCAAATAGTGTAGAGGAGTTGAGGGGAGCTGAAGAGACGAGCGTACAAAGCACGGGGCATTTTGGAGCAATCCCGACCGTCCCCACTGGCCAAAACGAGATATCTGCCGGTCGTTTTTGGGTGATGGGTCTCGACATTTGTGACACGTGGATTATTCAGCGTGTACACCATTTTGCACATTTTTGATTTTTCTAAACTTTTCATTTCCCCGTATATTGAACGTGCAATCTCTTGGGCTTCCAAAAATTTAAAAAGAAAAATCAGAATTTTTTTGTGTCTGATGGGATTCGAACACACAGGCTACGTCACAGCAGTGCAGAGGCTTTACCAGTGAGCTACAAGTGGCTTCTTGTTTTTATATAGCAAAAGTGACTTATAAGTCTTACACACGCTGTCAAACTCATTTCTTGTATATTAACAGAAAAATTCTGTATAGAGATTTCAGAGTCGTTACAGATTGGGGGTGGGTGTCGTTGCACGAATAGGAAGCGGGTGCCCTTATTCTAAAATTGGGACAACGTATAAAACACTTTTACATTTTAGGGGAGGGGCAGATATGTTTCTTGGCTAGGATTTAACGGAAGGGAGTTAATAAGTAACGGAATTAAAGTATAAGGGAGGGTATTGAATAACAAAGAAAGCTCAGTAGGTTTTTAAAAATTAGGCGAAAACACAAGGGTGTTTAGAATAACTAAGCCTTTTCTTTTTTCATTATTTCTATTTAGGGAGGATAATTAGCCTGCTAAGATACCACAACACATTTTTCATTTCTTCATATCAATGTAAATTTTACGCTAATTGTGATGTATGACTACATCTTGTGTCTCTGCATGGATTCAGATCCATTGGAGGACCAACAAAAATACAACAGGACCAAATATGTAACTAGTGGCCTACACAAACACTAGGATCTTGCAAACCTTAGCAGGGTAGAAGATCTCCCTTATCGATTGGTGGATCTCTAATCTTTAGTCCTTCTCCTGTTCTTCTTTCCTTTCCACGATGGTTGACGAGATACAATCATAACATTGGTCGGAAAGCTCTCTTATTCACTATGGTTGCTACTATATGGAAGAAGATGAAGAACCTAGAAAACCCTAGTTTTCTCTCTTGTTTCTCCATCTCATATGAAACCCTTGATTACAAACCATAAACCATAACCTTTGCATACATATATACAGCAAAGGACGAGACAACGGAAAGCCTAGATTAAATCTAGGGACGCTAGTTCTAATAGGACTTACTCTTCATTAATAGGCAGACCCCACTCCTAAACCGACTCCTTATAGGATATGGCCCCAATATAGCTATTAGGGTCAAAAGTTACACCTCGGTTGACCAAGTCAAAGTCAAAGTCAACCCCAAGCCATGTGGGCCTAAGCCCAGGTCAAGTGGGCCCATGCCCAATTCGAGCCCCGCGGCCAGCCTCCCCCATGCCAAGATGAAAATTATGTAATAAATAATTTTGATGTAATTTTCATACATGAATGTAATAAAAATGGGTATAAAACCAAATATTTGTAAAGCCCATGGATCATGTGCAAAAGAAATGAGCACATGAGGTATGAGATGGGAAAAATACCATTTTGTAAAGCCCAAGGGCGTATATGTAAATTTGTAAGCCTATATAAGGCAACATGATAATGAAATAAAATATAAAATTCATTCTCCCAAAAAAAAATTAGGGTTTCTGTGCCTCCTTCCCATTTCTCAAGGTTCTAAAACTTCTTCCTTTGTTCGAATTAAATCAAGAGTTCCACTCTTCCTTTTCCAAAAAGAAATAGTTTTTCACCACAAAACCCTTGACGGGGAACGCGCATCTTCCATCAAATCTCCAAAAGGGAAGATTTTTAAAATTTCGCCCTCTTTTCTCTAAGATCCAGCCAATAGAGAGGAGGAAGAAGGAGACCCGCCTCCAAAAAATTCCACTTTAGGGAAGATCTAGGTCTCAGGGGAGAAGAAAGGGGTCCCCTTTCATCAGCTCCAAAAAATATCCTAGGAGTTTAACTCCTAAAATAATATGTATATATAAAATAATAAATCTTTCTTTTTGGGGGTACAACTCCTAGTGCAGGGGCTAAGCCCCTTTGTCCTCTTTGTCAGGAGTTCAACTCCAAAAGTCAATCGGGAGTACAACTCCCAGTGTAGGGGCTAAGCCCCTTTTCTTGCTGACGCCTAGTGCACG
Source organism: Agapanthus africanus (assembly GCA_030015575.1). Lineage (NCBI taxonomy): Eukaryota > Viridiplantae > Streptophyta > Magnoliopsida > Asparagales > Amaryllidaceae > Agapanthus > Agapanthus africanus. The sequence goes on from JASDDO010000001.1 coordinate 25,755,528, forward strand.
CGTGCCAGGCTCGTGGGGCGCCAGTGCCCAGCGCCCGCGTTCCAGGCAAGTGGGGAGCCGGCACCCAACGCCCGTGTGCCAGGCACGTGGGGAGCCGGCGCCCGCGTGCCAAGAACGTGGGGCGCCGACGCCCAGCGCCCGCTGTACGCTATTTTTCCTTTTTTTATATACATACACACTCCACAACACTTCCTCCTTGACCCCCAGCCCGCTATCCGGGTAGAGGGACTCCCGTAAACTCTGCGAGACCCCCAATATTTCTAAAACCCCTCAAGACATATATACGTACAATGCACATTGATTTCGCATGACCAGTTTGACCCGTCAATCGGATCTTCCCTCGCTCCAAAAGCGAGGGGTAATTAACTGCAGCTTAGTCCGTGGCTGTCGGAGATTCGGATACCCACAATCAATAAACCCCAGCCTACCCTAGGTTGGGGGAATCTATAATACGCCTGACAAGCGACGCGTATTCCCATCTCAATGGTGTGATGAAAAATACCCTACAGATTCTGGCACGCCTGGTGGGACTAATCTCCCCTCCCATATTTCGGGCTAAACGTTCATGCGAACTCAATTAATATATATGTCAATTGCCTGTACTGAAATCATGCTTCTTTGTACAGGTTACCAATTTCCAATTGCAATCTTCGAACGCAGCAAAAATGTCTCCAAGGACAAGCTCATCTCTCAGCACAACTCCCATCTCCTACACGATGAAGATGGACGCCAGGACGGTCCTCCCGGCCAGTCTCGGGCGACAGTGGGAGGAGCCGCTGCTACCATTTGGCACTATTCTGTTCATGCCAGCTAGCGCCGTCCCAGCTTCTCAAGCTGCAGTAACAGACAGACCGGCCTCGAAAGACAGGAGGCCAAATGTGATGATCTCGAGGGCACCACTACCCAAACGCAAGTCGGTGTTTGAGCGACTTTCCTTAGCCCCAGATGGGGGCAAGGCTATCAATGCCAACAAAGCAACAAGGTGCCTCGAGTAAGCTCCAGTGGTGCCCCTGACAACTGCTCAATCGGATATCTTCTTTAAGCTTCCCTTCAATCGACTCACAATGGCTTCCTGGATGACGGATGCCCATCAAGCCCCTAAGATCGAGAAGCTAAGACAGAAAAGGCTCAGATATAGAGCCAACAAAAGGGCTAGGACTCATGCTAGGCTGAACTTCATGAGGTTCCAAGAACAGTGTTACCCCGCCAAAGATAAAGAGACGGCTGGATATGTGGTCTACACTGTCTACATGGTAGGCATGTGCAGCAAGAGCAAGGACGGGGCCACCACATCTCAAATCCAATCTGGTATGAATTTGGCTACCACTTCCCACGACCAGCATCCTTTGGGAGGTAATGAAAACCCTTCCAGTGAGGCTGATAAGCAGAGAGATCCTTCGGTTCATGAGGAGTCGGGCTCAGAAAGCGAAGAGGAGCCAATCTTCCGTCCCAAGAACGCAAAGCAGCAACTTCTCCAAGAGCTCCGAAAACAGCTTAGAAGTAAAGAAAAGGAGATGGCCAAACTTTACTCCAAAATTGACGACCTGACGAATGTCGTGATGCAGCTCACAGCCCAAGTTGCCCTTAGCCGTCCAATCAAGCGCAGGGTTATGCTCATGAACCGGGAAACGGTGTCCTGAGACAACCGACGCCTAGTCCCTTAAATCCAAAGGTGGGCGAACCGCATGAAAGTCAGTCGCATCCTATCTTGGGAAATGTCTTGGCTACCGATGACAGTAGCCCGCTAACTCAAGATCAAATCATGGATTTGGTTGCCAACAAAGTCAAAACCTTTGTAGCCGAAGCCGAAGCGCAAAAAGATATCAGTAGTAGTGGGAGACCATATCCTGCTCAGTCTGATCTGGTAGAATTTCCTAGCGGCTATGTCATCCCCAAATTCGGAAGATTTGATGGGACAGGAAATGCGAATCAACACATCGCCCATTTAAAAGCCTCATGTGGAAATACCGGGGGCAATGATGCGCTTCCCCTCTGCCAGTTCGTTAATAGCTTAACCGATGTCGCTTTTGACTGGTATGCGAGCATACCAGATAGCTCTATTACTACTTTCGTCCAAATGGAATCTCTGTTCCGACAAAGGTTCATGAGTGTTAGCGATAAAATCACCATTGTCGACCTCGTAAGGACCAAACCAAAGAACAATGAAAGCGGCATGGATTTTATTACCCGATGGTGCAATCTTTCCGTCAAATGCAAACCGACGATAGAGCAGGACCAATCTGTCAGCCTCTTCATCAAAAATCTCAACAATTGGATGGCCCCGTTTCTATGCACCGCGGATCTCAAAACATTCCAAGAGCTGATCAGGAAAGTTCAAATGCTGGAGCGCTCAAAGCAGGAGTCCTCCTTTGATTTCCAAAATAACAGTAGGTCCTGGAGAAGCCGAAAGGACGATAATCGCAAAGGCAGAAGTTCCGACGATGCTGAATCTTTTAACACTTTGGATAACCGAAATAAGTAAGGGATGAGCGGGCCTAATACCAACCAGCCTCGGAAGCTAGTGTTCGGAGAGGGGGGAGAAGCTCTACTGAAAGAAAAGCTGGATAAGGTCTATTCCTTTAGAAGGGACAAAGACCGTAAAATATTCAAAGACGCCCTAAGAAACGGTCTACAATTGCCAGAATAAAAAAGACCGTAAGAAGCGAATATGACCGACGTCCCCAAATATTGCCCCTATTACAGAGTGATAGGTTATGCCATTGAGGACTGCTTCGTCTTCAAAGATTGGGTCGAAAAGCAATACAAGGCAGGAGAGATAGAACTATCTAAAGGCGTGTTAACAAACAGTCAAGCTGCGACCGCCTATTTCATATAAACAAAGATCGAAGCCCTTCGGGAACCTGATTCTCTCAAACATCTGCATTTCTATGAAGAAAGCGGACCAAGGCAACAAGCTAAGAGCCAAACGAGCAATATTGCCAACGAAGAAGCGATAGACGGGTACACAACCCATACGATCTACATGATGGAGCCTAGAGGAACAAGTTCTCCTATGCGCTATAGCTATGACGATGACGTGGTTGTTGCCATCCAACACCGGCTCGGTCTAGATGACAAAGAGCCCTCTTATGGAATCAGGCCAAAGGAGCCCGTGGTTCCTGCAGGATCAAGCCCAGGCTCCAACAGTTGACCACCATGTCGTTAAACTGGGAACAGTCTACCACCACGTCATTAAACTGGGAACAGTCGACCCCTAAGTCGTTAAACTGGGAATGTAAAAAAAATGTGTGTAAAAAATGTATAAATAAAAGAAAAAAGAAAAGCCGAAATGATGGGGCAACTCGCAATAAAAATCAGCGGGTAAAACAAAGATGAAAAATAAAGATGAAATGATGGGGCAATCGCGAATAAATAGCCGAAATGACAGGACAATCGCGACCTTCACGATGAGAAAAGCTGAAATGATAGAGCAATCGTGGTAAAAAAAGAAAAAAAGAGAAAAAAAAATGGCGAATGATGAGTCGCTCCTGGTACCATATTCCAGTGCAGCGATGCAGACGTCGACCAAAATTCAAATCCCCAGATGGCGAATGATGAGTCGCTCCTGGTACCATATTCCAGTGCAGCGATGCAGGCGCCAACCAAAATCCATATCTCAACAGCGAATGATGAGTTGCTCCTGGTATAATATTCCAGTGCAGCGATGCAGATACCAACCAAAATCCAATTTCACAAAATTCTCCCAGCCCTGCGGTTGGTCCCCAAGTTGACTACCATATACAATCTACGGGCTCAAATAATCATCATCACACCCATACCGCACCGCAATCACCAGTCACGCGGCCGGTCTCCGCCCTTGGAATTATGCTCCATTTGGGAAGACCCACTCATGCGTCCTCACGATACATGAGGAGAACAAAACTTACGAGATTCTCTCGACTCATAAGAAAACACCTTCGTGGGATCCTTACGACTCAAAAAGAAAAGACACAATTGGGAGTCCCCACGACCCCTAAGGAGAAAACGCACCTACGAGATCCTTTCGACTCGTAGGAGAATTTCTTTTTATGAGATACTTACAGCTCATAAAATTGAAAAGCCTTAGATGATAGGGACCTAAACTTTTCTCCTAAGCCATCGCTACCCAACGGGTAAAGGCAAATGATGAATTGCTCCTGGCACTTGTGCTCCAGTGTTAGCAACGCTGATGCCGACCCCTACCCCAAAATTCCAAACTTTCGATCCAATAGACCCCTAAGTCTTTAAACTGGGAATAGATGATCTCTAAGTCGTTAAACTGGAAACAAATGACCCCTAAGTCGTTAAACTGGGAACAAGGGAAATCTCCTCATGACAAATGATGATTCGCTCCTGATACCATATTCCAGTGTAGCGAGGCTGATGCCAAACCGAAACCAAAATCCCAAAATCCTCTCATGACAGATGATGATTCACTCCTGGTACCATATTCCAGCGTAGCGATGCTGATGTCAACCCAAATCATATCAAGTCAGCAAGACAACCAACGGCCTCTCTGGCGGAATCAAGCTCCACCTCGGAAACAAGTCAAATCCCGACACCGCGGAAAGCGGAGAAAGTCAAATCGAATTCTGACGCCGCAAGAAGCGGAGCAAGTCAAATCAAGTATCGACCATCCACGTCGCAAAAAGGGCAGCATCGACCGTCCACGTCGCAAAAAGGGCAACACCGACCGTCCAAGTCGCAAAAAGGGCAGCACCGACCATCCACGTCGCTAAAATAGCAGCACTGACCGTCCAATTCGCAAAAAAGGCAGAACCGACCGTCCACGTCGCTAAAATGGTAGAATCAACCGTCCAAGTCACAAAAAGGGCAGCACCGACTGTCCGCATCGCTAATATGGAAGCACTGACCAACCACGTCGCTAAAAGGGCAGCCCCAACCGTCCACGTCGCTAAAAGGGCACCATCGACCATCCACGTCGCTAAAATGGCAGCACCGATAGTCCAAGTCCCAAAAAGGGCAGCAGCGACCTCCTTGTCGGAATTATGCTCCGTCTCGGAATCAGCTCAACCAGCGACACTCCGTGCCGGGATAAATTCGACCAGCGACACTTCGTCTTGGGGATACGTCATACACTGACACTCCATCTCGGAGACATGTCAAGCATCGACCGTCCATGATGTAAAAAGGGCAGTGCCGGCTTCCTAAAAAGCGGGAACCAAATCAAGTCGCCTCCACGTGAAAGAAGATTTATCAATTTCATGCACACGACCCACATGTGTGGTGTGCATTTATTGATGGGGAGCACTTTGTTAGGGTCAAAAATTACACCCCGGTTGACCAAGTCAAAGTCAAAATCAACCCCAAGCCAGGTGGGCCTAAGCTCAGATCAAGTGGGCCCATACCCTAGTCGAGCCCCGCGGATAGCCTCCCCCATGCCATAATGAAAATTATGTAATAAATAATTTTGATGTAATTTTCATACATGAATGTAAGAAAAATGGGCATAAAGCCAATTTTTTGTAAAGGCCATGGCTCATGTGCAAAAGAAATGAGCACATGAGGCATGGGATGGGGAAAATGCCATTTTGTAAAGCCCAAGGGGCTATATGTAAATTTGTAAGCCTATATAAGGTAACATGATAATGAAATAAAATATAAAATTAATTCTCCCCTCAAAAAATTAGGGTTTATGTGCCTCCTTTCCTTGCTCAAGGTTCTAAACCTTCTTCCTTTTTTTGAATTAAATCAAGAGTTCCACTCTTCCTTTTCCAAAAAGAAATAGTTTTTCACCACAAAACCATTGAAGGGGAACACGGATCTTCCATCAAATCTCCAAAAGGGGAGATTTTTAAAATCTCACCCTCTTTTCTCCAAAATCCAGCCAATAGAGAGGAGGAAGAAGGAGACCCACCTCCAAAAATCCCACTTTGGGGAAGATCCAGGGCTCAAGGGAGAAAAAAGGGTCCTCTTTCATCAGCTCCAAAAATATCCTAGGAGTTTAACTCCTCAATATATATATATATATATATATATATATATATAAATAAATAATAAATCTTTCTTTTTGGGAGTACAACTCCCAGTGCAGGGGGCTAAGCTCCTTTGTCCTCTTTGTCAGGAGTTCAACTCCAAAATTCAATCGGGATTACAACTCACAGTGTAGGGGCTAATCCCATTTTCCTGCTGACGCCTAGCGTCCGCGTGCCAAGCACGTGGGGTAATGGCCCCCAGCGCCCGCGTGCCAATCACGTGGGGCGCTGGCGCCCAGCGCCCGCGTGCCAAGCACGTGAGGCGCTGGCGCTCACGCGTCCTTTGGATGCTATTTTTCTTTTTTTTATATACATACACACTCTACAACACTTCCCCCGGATAGCGGGACCCACGTAAACTCTGCGAGGCCCCCGATATATACAAAACCCCTCAAGACACATTTACGTACACTGCACATTGACTTCGTATGACCAGTTTGACTCGTCAATTGGAGATTCTCCCACTCCAAAGGCGAGGGGTAATTAACGGCAGCTTAATCCACGACTGTCGGAGATTCGGATCCCCACAATCAATAAACCCCATCCTACCCTAGGCGGGGGAATCTGTAATACGCCTGACAAGCGACGTGTATTCCCATCTCAATGGGGTAACGAAAAACACCCTACAATGGCTAACCCCTACATGAGCCTGAGCCCAACTTGGGCTCGGTTCTAGTCGGGTCGGGTCGACCCGCCCACTTGATTGGGTGAGCCTAATGCTAACATACTTTTACTCACACAATCGAGTGGATGCCGTCATGTCTATTCGATTTTTACAATTTCCTTTTCATCAATTCTTTTCCATACTAAGGTAGCGCCGTCATGCGACCATCGATACCTGCAAGATGGTAGCTTTGCAGCCAGATCTGTTAAGACCGACACAAGGATCTTCTTAATGAACTAACGAAGTTATTCGATAACTCGGATATTATGCACCCCAGATCCAATCAGTAAATCTTGTCTTGTTTGAATATTTTCAATCCTCAAGAAGTATTCAACTACCATGGAAACCTCTAATTCACCACACTCTAATAACGCCTTCTTAGGCTCATACAAGAGTTGCGCAAGTAATGCAATCAAGGAGACATGTCTGATTGACCATCCTCCTAACTCGTCAAGTTGGGTCCACCAGTTACCTACTTTCCTGACACTACTCACTCTGTATGGTATGGTAATTATTGTACTATTGTGATAGCAGCCAAACTAGCAGATGCTTACGGCTTCTCTTTCTTAACTGTTGAAGTCACTAAGGATACAGTCGATCAGGTCATTCTCAACAGAATGACAATCAATGAAGGCTCACATAGTCAGAGAGATGGGATTGATCCCTGAGCCTCCTCTAGGTCACAAGCATGCATCGTACGGAAAGCGCTCTATGGTCTAAGTTCTCTCTCATGAGAACTCTACGTCATATTAGTACTATACAGATTCCAAGCTACGTCGCTCAGCGACGCATTTGATAACCACATTTCAAATGTGCCCGGATCCATATCATAAGATCGAGTTCCAACCCGAATTTGTGAGATTCGAAATCTGGCTTCTCAAAAGATATCTAGATAATGGAATGTGAGAAAATTCCATTACGTTGAAGACTTACTAAGTCTTCGGTTCATCCTTATCACCGATAAGGGTCGTCCGAATGCTCCCACTATCGCACACATCCTGGCGCTGAGTCAATGCACGGTTGTTAGCTCTGAGCCAGCACCGAAAAGAAATAAACGTTCGTACCTCACATGCCTCCAAGTATCGAGGGGACCACTCGTGCAAGAGAGCTGATCCTACCCGTCGACGTATCTTTCTTATAATAAGATATAAATAAATATTTCATAAACACATCTACTATTATTACTCTATGCTCAAGAATCAAACTACAAAATATAGCACTCGTCCTAAAAATAAAATAATCGATCAACAATAAATAAATATCAATAACCAATTATGCAGTGTAAATAAGCCGCAATCAATAAACTAGTGTCTAAAAGATTAGTATAAAGTTCAAGCTGATATAGTGTACCATCACTATAGACGCAACCTTTATGCTCTCACGTTCCAAATAGAGTGATACTCGGCCACTCCCTAAGTCAACGGATCATAGATCACCTGACTCTTAGAGAGACACTCTAGCTCAATCTTCTGTCTTCTATTTAAGCTAGTTATGAAATCGTAATAGATCTCCATATGCGGTAACCCTCCCATAATATATTGGGTAGTCTGGATATGCTATCGCCGACCAATTGTCGCAATAGAGAAAAACTTTTCTCTCGCGTGCAGTATCATGCGCACATTCCCATTGGATCTCCTTAGCTCTAACAGTCACCTCGACCGTTTCTGAGAAAGCCACATGTTTCAGCCTCTATGGTGAAATTGGCTATATAGTCCTGCCTTTCATTGCTCAACATAATGGCCATGCCATGGAGCAAGAAAGCATGTCCTAGACGACACACGCCTTTCTCGATCGCCAAGACATTTGACATTTTAGAACTATCACGAGCATACATTTGATCCTTCTTAGCATAAGATCTTATCGGTCATCCCACATACTATAAGATCTCTTCACTTCATCCTAACCAGACAAGTATACAGTAGATATTAAGTCTAATGATAAAGGAGGTGTCATGTCAAGTATATACTAAACAGAAAAGACAACCGACCATGCAAAATGAAACCAACAATATTTGCCTCTATGGAGCGAGAATCATTAGAAAGAAGATCAAGGCTATTGTTCCCTTATAAAAAGGGGGGAAGAAAAGAAAAAAATTCCCATAGCTTGGCCTCACGTATTAAACACGTGAGCGTTTATATGCAAAGTATATAAGCGCTGAAAACAAATAACTAAATGCCAAACTAGTCTCATGTGCTAAACACGTAAGCGCTTATATGCAAAGCATATAAGCGCCGAAAATAAATAACCAAAAGGGGCAAACTAGCCTCACGTGTTAAACACGTGAGCGCTCATATGCAAAGCATATGAGCGCTAAATATAAGCAGGTTAAAACCCACACTGGGGTCACGTTTTAAACACATGAGAACATACTTTTTGAAGCACTAGTTTCATATAGAATTAAATTCTATATAGAATTGAATTCTATTTAGGAAAATACTTTTCCTGATCTTTCTAAAAAGAGAAAAATTCTCTGTTAAACAGAGTTGTTGGATAAAAAATCCAATGGTGATTAAAAATCATCAAATGATAGAATTAAATTCTATTAGGGGAAAATATCTCCCCGATCTTTCTAAATGAGAAAAATATTCTCTGTTAAACAGAGCCATTGGATTAAAGATCCAATGGTGTTTAAAAATTATCAAATGATAGAATTAAATTATATTAAGGGGAAATATCTTCCTGATCATTCTAAATGAGAAAGATATTTTTTGTTAAACAGAGAGCTATTGGATCAAAGATCTAATGACAGAATTAAATTCTATTTTGGGAATATATTTCCCCAATCTTTCTAAAAAGCTATAAATATAACAATTTGACTACTGAGAAAAGGAACATAGAGTGATCGTACGGGTCAAACTGCTCTAAGACACATACACGTAAGTCTACGGAGACGAATATAGAATATTCTTGAGTTGTTTGCTGAAAAACTAGATTTCCAAGTACGATCCAACATCTCTCATGTCTTTATACACGACAGTGGAGGACCACCACATCCCATAGTAGTATTATATCTCTAAGTCACTATTAGCCATTGCAATATCGTTCACATAATAAGATCTCAGAACTTGTAGTCGTCTTATTCAATATCGTTAATCCATAACTATATATACGGATAGACAACATCGAATATTCATCCACTTGAATAACTATTTCAAGTAATATGTTGGTTCTGAAAAACCGCAGGCGGATGTCACAGATCTCCTTATCTAAATCTCCTAGAGAAATACAGTCTAAGACAACTTAGACAGGTTCAAGATCCTTAAATATAACGATTCATTAAGAATGGACACTAGATATAGTCATCGCCTCAAGTGAGAAATTCTACTCCTAATATGCCCATTCTTGGACAAATCCTTTCACCATAAAACATGTCCTTGCATCTTTTGACAACATCCTTCTTTTGCATGATTTCGGAAAAACTAATTTTCTACAAAGTCTTGCGTCCAACAGGAAATTCGATCAAGTCCCAGATTTGATTATATACTTTAACTCTTTCATTTATCCATCGTTATTATTCACTTCTTTAGCAATAGGCTTATAAGTAGCGTCATCATTTGACTTAGATTCCACAACATATGCGACGCCATTATGAATGCTTCTTCTTCGATATTAAAATATCTCCGAGATTCTATTTCAAGGCATTTACGAGGTTCGAGTTTCTGTGATTGGCTCAAAGTTATCACTAAAAATCTCGCCACCATTGTCCTTAGCTGCCGGAGAAAAACCAATTTCTCTTACGCTAACCGAAAAAAGCTCCTACTGTCCCTAGCAGTCAGAGAAAACTAATTTCTTTTACGCTATGAAATAAAGAAGGTCCTATGAGTCTCCAATCACTAAAGTAAACCATTTCTCCTATGTTAGTTGACTAATAGGGATCCCACTGTTTCCAGCCATTAGAAGAAAATATAAACATCTCGTGCCGGTGGACTGGGAAATCCATATACCTTGTAAGAACCTAAATCTTGACCTACTGTTGCCTTTTGCGGTAGTTCTTTATGAGGAACTGTCACGCCCCGCTTCCCAGTGTATGGAAACGGTGACATGGCGGGCCACAATGTATTTACTAAGAAATAAATACGTTAAGTGTAAATAAGAAATATATATATAATGCACAAGAATGACAAGTGATATAAAATAAACAGCAACCTTTATTCACATTCATCTTTACATACAACAGTTTTTGAAGAGGAAAGTGTTTACCGCCGAAAACTGGGATGACAAACGTCTTGCCTCAATTTGGGGAAAATGCTATTTGGATTTATCCGTCCACCTCTCTGAAGATACCAAGTTTATTTATGGCACCGTGTATCGGAGGTTTGGACAGATGCGACCGTTGTATTAGACTTCGTCAGATTCCCCCTCATTTCTTAGGGGTTTTTGATTGCAGGGACACTCTTCCCTTCAGGCGCAAGCCCCTGCAGTTAATTATGTTACTGCATTGCGGTAACCACTTTCTCCTGCTCCAAAAGGTCACTTCGTGTCGTGTGTGTTTGTTTTGATTTTGGTTGCCCGTGGATTGTATACAAAGACTAATTTATGTTGTCGCTCGTAGGGCATGAATTATTCCAAATCCGCATATTCTTAGATTTGGGTTAGGTTTGGTTTAAGGATCGTTAATCTCGTTCGAGATTAAGATCAACTTAAATGGTTGTTGAAGATATGTTAGTCCAATTTTGACTAAGATCTACTCAACAGGATTTAGGATCATTCAGATCCAACAACAGAGCATTTGGGCTCTATTGCTTTAGTTTAAGGACGTTACGGTCCATCATTAGTTTAAGGACATTACGGTCCATAGTGGGATGTGCCCGTCAATTTGGGAGTGCGCCAAAGAGTTGTTGGTTATCGGGACCCACCATCTCCCTTAAGACGCTGAAGAATTACAACGACATGTATCAGAGGTGTGGATAGATGTACCCTTAAACCGAATTCCAGATTGAAATGAGAGATCATGGTGGAATGAACATTATTTTAGATACCATCTGTTAGGAGATCATTAGTCATCTTTGGAACTAAGATCGATTTAGGGAGACCTGAGCATAGGAGGGCTCGGTTGATTGGTGATCAAAAGGGTTTTGGCCTCGGGAGACTTGGCTAATTTTAGCTAAGGTTGGCCTCTCATGGTGTTAAACACTAATATCTGCTCAGCGCTCACGTGCTCCCACATGAAGCTCTAAAGCAGTGTTAAACACTGAAAGTTGGAGCGCTCACGTGTGGCAAGTGAGGCACCTGAGAATTGGGCACTGCTTCTTTGGGTTTATTCTCTTGTTCTTTTATAAGTGCTAAGCACTATTGGGGGTCACGTGGGATCACGTGAGGCGCCTCAAAAAATGGGAACTGTTTTTGATTTATTCGCTTTTTCTTTTATAAGTGCTAAGCAATATTAGGGGGTCACGTGGGATCACGTGACTCGATCTCAGTCGTTCTTTTTTGTTCATCAGAGGTGCTCACGTAGGAACACGTAATCTGCCGTTATAGCATTGAACGCTAATATGCATGGAGATCTTGATCTGAGTTTTAAGAATTTCAGGTCCCTTATTTTTATAAGAATTAAAGTCTTTTATAAGTTTAAACACTAGTTTATCAGAGGAATTAAATTCCTATATCTTTTTGTAAGAATTAAATTCTTTGAACTTAGTTCTTTCCTCTAAATTTTGAATCTGCATGACAGAATCTCCACGATGAGAATTAAATTCTCAACTTGTGAGGAGATCTGCTTCTGCAGACCTCAACCAGAGGAAGAACTAAGTTCTTTTTAGAAGAGTTAAACTCTTGTAGTGGCGAAGAAGAGATAAAATAATCTCTATGTCTTTCTTCTTACCTAGGGTTTCTTTTCCTAAAAGAGAGATCTTCTTCTTCTTCTTCTTCTTCTTTTTAGAGAACTGAATTCTTTTTTTCTTTTGTTTCTCAAAGCTTACGGGGGGTCTCCTCTGTACAAGACTTGAAGTCTTGGGTCCTTTATACAGTAGATGCAGATTTGTTGATTTAGTTAAAGAAATCTCTCGTTGAGAGATCCTGATTGATTTAGGGATTTTATCCACCGCTGTATCTTGGATCCAAAGACTTCTGTTTTACAGAAGATATTTTTCTTGTTTTTAACAAGATTAGAGAAATATTTTCATATACAGAATTTTTTCTGTAGATAGGTGATTTTTAATCATCATTGGATATTTAATCCAACGGTACTCAGTTTTACAGAGAGTAATCTTTCTTGTTTAGAAAGATTTAAGGAAAATTTTTCTAAATATAGTTTTGATCCCTTTATTTAGAATTTAATTCTATCAGGTTGGAAGGTGTTTAGGACCACTCACGTGTAGCACATGAGCCCCACTAAGTTAAACTTGTTTGCTTATACGCAACAACCCAATAGTGCATCACGTGCTAATACGTGATCTTCTCTGGTTTGAGATTTGTTTTAATATGGCGCCTATATAATTTGTATATAGATGCTCATGTGCTTGCACGTGAGACTCAATTTCAGCCTATCAATTGTTTAAGCGCAGCGCCTATAATCTTTGTTCATAGGCGCTCACGTGTGGGCACGTGATGCTCTATTAGTGGGAAATTTTCCCATCGCTTTTTTCTCCTTTTCTTTTCTTTTCTCCCTCCTTTTTTATGAGGGAACAAATGCCCCCACAACGTTGTTCTCACGTGGCTTGCACGTGAGTGCAACGCTGTCACCTTTTCCACCTTTCCTGAACTATTGGGATCAGTTCACCCTCTTACTCTGATTCCTATGGGTCAACTATCTTGTTCCTCATGCCCTTTTTTCCGGCCTTGGAAATAGTTCCACCATGCACAAAATTTTCCGTGTCTAGACTTGAATGCTTCTCTTTATAACCTGAAGCTACGTCTTCCTCTTTCTTCACAGAGAGAGACCCATTCAGACCTTAGGGTGATCATTTTTTAGAAACAAACTAAGAATTATAGCTTGCAACCATCCCCACGCTCGTCGGCAACCCTGTGAGGTGCCTATTGAGGAGATTATTCCTCGCTTTGCCGCACGGTTAGCAGATCCTCTTCTTACTGATGACCAATGTGACGCGGTATTGTATGAGCTCCTAGCTCGTAGGGGCTCTCCTCTTCCTATGGGTTCCATTTGGCTCCGGATGATCTTCTTGTCCGTGCTTGCTGATATCCCTCCCCGTCCAGTGCAGATGACTCCGGCGATTCTCGATGCAGCGGAGGACAAGATTGAGTGTTTCCACGCGGCCCACTTGATTACTCATCCTCTGAAGGATCGTTCGGTTCATTTACTGAGTCAGATACGAGCTCGGCGGGCCATCATGTCTGTCTTCACCTATGAGCATGGCGCTAATCGATAGGGAGCAACTACTCGCGAAGACCGCCGCATCGACATGTTAGAGAGGACATAGAGAGAATTGGAGAACTTTATTTATTATTTTCTTAACCCTTGTATCTCTGATCCCATATTCGGTGATCTCCTCCCTGTAGAGTAGTATATTTGTTTCAATGTATTTCTCTTATTATTGCCTGTTGAATGTTTTCTGTTGAATGTTTTCTGTTCATCATATACTGGTACGTGTATCTCGCCTCTGTGCATGAGCTTAATACTTTCTCGTCTTCGCAGGAAGATTGACCTCTCGATCGACCTTAGGAATTTTTGCTAAGTGCGAGCGCCATTGTAGTGTCATACACAAATCAGCACGTTTTGGACACCATTTCCATTTAAGCAGGCACGCAGTCGTGAATGCATGCTTAATGGGGCATGAACCAAAGACTTTCCTTACTGCCTTGCACAGTATATAGTTGGTGCTCGTGGGTTTCGCCTTTCTGCCTTGACTGGACGTGAAGTAGTTTATATACTCGTTTCGGAGTTTGTTTACTTTACCTCCCTTGGGCTTATAAGCAAACCTGTCCTAACGTCATAGTTAACCCTTGCTCTGTACGACAGAGGTCCGTTAGGGTGTGTGGGACTAAGGCATTCCCGATACGCAGTCTTGCTGTCGTGTCTCTGCACCCTTCGGGGCTGGACAAGGCATCCTCAAATAATCTCCCAGGTCATATTACCATTGGGAGAGTACATCCTCCCTAGAAATCGTGAAGATTTTCAAGCGTTCATCGCCTCCTTGAGTCGCCAGGATCTCTCTCGGATATTTTTTTCTCTGTACGAATCTTGAGGACTCATAAGTAGCTTCTTTATTTCAATGGGATGTAACTTTGGCAAATGCGGCCCGTAGATAGTCCATCTTGACCTCCTTGTAGGGCAGCGATGACTTAGGAAACAGGTTTGGATCTGCCACCTAAGACTTTTCAACTTTATGAGCCGCGAGGGTCTTATTCCCACCAAAATTTTCGGTCAAGAGCTACTTGTTCCCTTGCAAAAAAAAAGGGAGAGAATCCTAAAAAAACAGGCATCAGTGCTCACACGTGACCAGGCCTTACGTGCAGACACATGACTATTTACAGGGAAAGCTTGTAGACACAGAACAAAATAAACAAATTGGAAATGCTGTGTTAGGGGGGTCATGTGCCCACACGTGACCAGGTCTCACGTGCAGACACGTGACCATTTACAGGCAAACCTTGTAGACACTGAATAAAATTCTAAATGAAATGCTTAATCAGTGGGGTCACGTGACAACATGTGATAGGCTCTTAAACCCTCTGAAACAATAGAATTAAATTCTGGATTAAATGCCTTATCAAGTGGGGCCACGTGCCAACACGTGATAAACTCTTAAACCCTCTGAACTAATAAAATTAAATTCTAATTAAGAGGGAATCAAAAACCCTAATTGGAAAAATATTTCTCTGGATCTTTCCAAACAAAAAGATTGCACTTTGTAAAGCGGAGCACCGTTGGATTAAAAATCACCAGTTTATAGAAAGATTCCACATAAAGAAATATTTTCCTAAAATCTGCCAGGAACAACAAATAAAATATTTTTTGGATTAAAATCCAATGGTGAATAAAATTCACCGAGTGATCTAAAAGATCATGTTGGTTACAAAATCAATCAAAATCTTTCAATGAAAAATTGACTAAACAAACTGATTCTTTTCTTTCTCCTATAAATAGGAACCAAAAAGAGAAGAGAAAAAAAAGAAAAGGGGGAAAACAACAACAGAGAGAATACAAAAGTAAAGAGAATTTAATTCTCCAGAGAGAAAAGAAGGTTTCTTTAGAAAAGAAAGAAATCCTAGGAAAGAGATCATCCCATAAGCTCCTACAAAAAAAAAGAGAATTTAATTCTCAATCTAAGCGTTTAACTCTTCTGAATAAGAACTTAGTTCTTCCTTTGGTTGAAGATGTGCAGAAGCAGATCTCCCCATAAGTTGAGAATTTAATTCTCATCGGGGAGATTCTGCCATGCAGATCTAAAATCTAGGGGAGGACCTAAGTTCAGAGAATTTTATTCTCCCACAAAGCACATAGGAATTTAATTCCACCAATAAAGAAGGGGTTTAACCCTTAACATAAGAACTAAGTTCTTCTTCATGGTTGAAGATCTGCAGAAGCAGATCTCCCCATAAGATGAGAATTTAATTCTCATCAGGGAGATTCTGCCATGCAGATCCAAAACTCAGAGGGAGAATTGGTTTTAAAGAATTTAATTCTTCCAAACACATAGGAATTTAATTTATCTAAATAAGATTAGAGTTTAACCCTATAAGAGAATTTAATTCTTATACAAGGGATTCATCTCTCCATACACGTAAAAAGATGAAAGCACCCAACATGATCACGTGGCAGCACGTAACCCTCCCCCTCAATGATCAAAAGAGAACGAATGAGATCAGGTCACATGCACCTACATGACCTTCAAACAGACTCCTCAAAATAAGAAGAGCAGAACAAACTGTGGGCGCTTGACGTGTTTTCACGTGACCTCTTGATAAACCCTTTTGGGGGGAAATCTGAGGAATTGATACCCAATGCATGGGCATCATCATGTGTCCACACGTGATAATTGTAGAAATCAAGTGTTTAACACTTACTTGCATATTCTGAGAATAAAACAAAGGATGTTTGGGCCCCACACTCAAGCGCCTCACGTGACCCTACGTGAGCGCTTCTTTTTTTAGTGTTTACCACTATTTTAATAGCATCGCGTGGGAGCACGTGATAGACGAGTATACTCTAGTGTTTAACACTATACCCAAGCCAATCTTAGCCTAAGCTAGCTAAGTTTTCCAGAGGCAAGATCTCCTGAAACTGAACTCCAACCATACTTTTGACATTCAAAATAATTTCCAGAGCCCTTTCAATCAATTTTGGTTCGAGGGTATATCACTTCACACCTCTGATACATGTCGTTGTAATTCTTCAACGTCTTCAGAAAGGTGGTGGGTTCCAATGGCCAATAACTATCTGGTGCATTTCTAAACCCATGTTTGCATCTAAACTTGGACCGCAATGTCCCTAAACTAAACAATAGAGCCCAAATGCTCTTTTGTAGGATCTAAATGATCCTGTTAAGTAGATCTTAGTCTAAAATTATACTAACGTATCCTTAACAAACATTTAAGTTGATCCTAATCTCAAACAAGATTAACGATCCTTAAATCAATCCAACTACAGATCTCCCAACTAAAATTGGTTCAAGGGTACATCTCTTCATCCTTCTGATATTTGTCGTTGTAATCCCTCAACGTCTTCAGAGAGGTGACGGGTCCCGACAACCAGACATTCCACGGACTGTGGGGTCCTTAAACCCATGGACTATGATGTCCTTAACCACGGACCGTGGGGTTCTTAAACTCATGGACTATGATGTCCTTAACCTCGGACTGTGGGGTCCTTAAACCTATGGACTATGATGTCCTTAATCTCGGATTGTAGGGTCCTTAAGTCCATGGACTATGATGTCCTTAACCTCGGACTGTGGGATCCTTAAGCCCATGGATTATGATGTCCTGCTCGGTACGTCTTCTTCCTTCGCATTCATCGGTACTTATTTTTGCATTTGATTAATGTCAAAAACTTGAGTTTACCGCAATCAAGAACGGCGTCGCTTCGCAGCTAGCCGGTGAGTACGGGTCGATCCACAGAGACGGGTAAATTTCTTTAAAGTGTTTTAACGAGTTGATTCTATTTGTAGTTTTGGTTGGTTTATAAAAATCTAAAGACTGGATCTAATTAATCTAATTAAGAATCTTGCTAGGGTTAGGATTAGGGGAAGTTTTGGAAATTAATGTTTTTCCTCACCGCTTTCAATACCTTCCTTTTTTAGATCTATTAGGTGTTAAGTTAATTATCAATAAAGTGGATATAAATCTTTTGGGAAGATGTTTCTTCCTCTAGATTTGTACCCTACCTTTGTTGATAATTATCATAACCCTCACGGAAAACGCGCGGAACCGGCCCTTTATACTACGGTTCATCGTTACCTCGAAGGGTAGGATGCCGCAGGGAGCGGTTGTGCTCGTATGCGTGAAGTTCTAATTAATTAGGTGAAGGTGGCATTGAAAGGGGCGAGAGATTTCATCTCTCAACCCTTTCCCTAAGGCTAACCCTAACAAGCGAGGAGACTACTCGCTCATTAGGGGATGAGAAGACATTATAATTAAAAGAAATAAAAGACTTACTAGGTTGACGGCTCCCTCCAAACAAGAAGAACAGATCTGAAATTTATTCCCAGAATTTCTGAATTTTATTGATTGAAAAGAGGCATACAATTTTTAGATCTAAATTACAATTTATAGAAAATAGGAAACCTAGGGTTACAGACTCTCGCACATGCAAAATTACAGATTTGCCCCCGTAAAATCTCAACCTCTGCACCGACGCGCCGCCTCAGAAAATATGCGCCGACACGTGTATTAGAAGGCCGCGGATCCGCGGCGCCAGGTAGGGTTTGGCCGCGGATCCGCGGCCAAACTGAGGAATTGGGCTATGAGCTTTCTGGGCTTTGTTCAGGGAATCTTGGGCCTTTTACTTTTATGCATATTTTCTATTTTTGGCTTCTGTTTCTTTTCCAGATCTTCAGTGAAGATTGGTCTTTTAACCGTTTCATCTTGACTTGCGTTGTCTTGCACCCATATGAACTGGGCTTGACTGAGATCCGTCTAATTGTTGGTCAAAAATCCCTTTTTTCTGTTGTTTTTCACTGTATTTGCTCCAGAAACCTGTATCCTGTAATATGCAACAAACGTGCGTCAAGAGTACCTGTTTATTTATAAAAAGGATATGAATAGGGGAATGAAAAATGCAATATTATGGTCTGAACAAATACCCCCAAACTTACCTTTTGCTCGTCCTCGAGCAAACTTATTATTTATTCACTACAAAAAACCTAACCGCACTTTCGCAGGGAAACGCGATTGCACTGAGCACGTGCAACAAGCCGTTAAACCTCTAGGTGTCCCTAGTAGGAGGAGTGTTGTCTCCTGAGGGTTTTCAGCGGATTACACCCACAAAATCCTATCAATTTGGCTCATTGACTTATGTTCTCCAATTAGGTTTTCTAACAAGGAATTCTATTATCTTATACTTGTGAATTATCCACCCACATTCTTCACACTTCCTCATTATTTAACTTAAGATTATATATATTCTATAGACTTACTTAGCTTTCGGCATTTCCTAAGTTTTCCTTCTAGGGTTACATCTCCACTTAGGAATTCCTATCAACTCTATTAAAGATACAAGTTCTATCTTTCATTCCTTTCCCTTATCTAAACTCTAATCACATATCCCCACGTGTGTGTATAAATCACCCCTACACTTGGAAATTCAAATCAAGCAATCATACTCTCGTCCAAAGCACTTATTAAAATGAAATTTGCTTACACATCCTTCATGCGACCGTTAATACTTCTTGAGGTACCAACGACCGATTACAAAATGCGTTTGCACTTTAAAGCGTACTTCCTAGTCTTTGCAACACCCAAGGCTTTAGCAGTGACTCCAAAACCAGTTGGTCTAAGGCACTAGGTGATGAAGCACCCTCGCTAAATATTTTTCTATTTTTTGCAGCCTTAAGTAATCACAAAAACCAGTGTCCATTTTTTCATATTTTTTTTATTTATTTTCATCGGACTAAGGACTTTAGACAAGAGCACTTCAAGGTCTCTTCTACTATTCCAAGTTTCAAGGTGCGTGATTGTGCAAATTGTAGGGTATACATTTTCAGAATCTAGACTTAAGCTAGGAACTATTTTTCAAACTTATACTCTGATAAGAACATCAATACTCTTCCCTTGTTTCGACTTAGCCCAGGAAGTGAACCCAAAATATGCCTATTTCTAAATAAACTACAAGGCATATACTTTCTACCGTTAAACTTTAAGGAAGGTTATCTTTAGGGTTTTTAACTTACTAAGTCTAAGATCTAGTTGTTCCTAGCTAGTTGACCTATTTGTCAATCTCAAGTCAATTAGCCAAAATTGAATACATTTATTTATAATTTTTTGAAATTTTTCAAATTTTTATAGGTTTTCAAATAAGTATGCAAATGCAAAAATATGTACAAATGAATGCGAAGGAAGAAGACGTACCGAGCATACCCCCAAACTTGAACTTGACAGTGTCCTCACTGTCATACTAAACCAAGAGGGTCAAAATACCGGCACTCTCCTGTTTATTATTTTTTTTTATTTTTAATGTTTTGAAATTTTTATTTTTTATTTTTTAGAGAAAAAGAAAACAAAAATATATACAAAAAGACCCTCCCCCGAACTTCAATTAAACTATGTTAGACAATACTGCCCAACTTTGCATCGGCCAAAAGTCAACACCAACCATTTGAAAAATTTATCAGTAAAGAATATTGATGGGTGAAAAAATAAGTTGTGGTGGTCCGCAAAGAATTGGGGAAGATAGAAGTAATGGAATGGGAGGTGTGGAGGTGAATATACAGGTGATGGTGATGCATCGATACGAGAATGTAAATGATCAGCAATCAGTGGAGTGTTGGCATTCTCGTACCTAATTAAAAGAAATGGGGGTATTTCAACTTCTAAGGGAGGAAGTTGGCTCACCACAATACCCTCAAGATGTCCCTATGGGTCCTCTATTGACATGGCATCATCTATCAATTGTGTATGATATTCACTTATGAGGAAACTGATCTCCTCGATGTCCGCCATAGTCCAAGTGAAAACTTGCCGCCTATCTTGTAAGACTTTTAAAATAGCGTTCTCTTGCTCGAAGGCTAGAGAGGCTGATATGATAATGGAAAAAGTCTCATTCTCACCTATGTAAGCATATCTACGGTGAGACGGCAAGGGCATGAGTTCGAATTTCTGAGGCGAAAGAACAATT
Source organism: Agapanthus africanus (assembly GCA_030015575.1). NCBI lineage: Eukaryota > Viridiplantae > Streptophyta > Magnoliopsida > Asparagales > Amaryllidaceae > Agapanthus > Agapanthus africanus. The sequence goes on from JASDDO010000001.1 coordinate 25,776,397, forward strand.
GCGGAATCTACCTCGAACTCAAAGGACTCTAACACAGGTTCGAAATCACTGCAAACAACCGATTCGGATGGTTCGACTGACTCATCCAAAAATTCAAACGACTCATATTCGGGCTGTGAGTCGTCGTCATCCGAAAAAGTGAAACATTGATAATCAGCATCGGTTGTGTCAACAGTAGTAGGCTCAAGGAGGGACGCACTAGTGGCGTCAAAACTGTTTTCATCAAATAGAAATCCTTCAAGCTCGCAGTCCTCCTGCGTGATTTCGTGAATAGAGCAAACTTCTCGTGTACTATTTTTAGGCACGGGGGGCAGACTTCCCATCTTATAAATATTGAACTCACTAGACCTCTTTCCGAAGGATAGAGTCATGGAGCCATTGCGACAATTTATTATGGCCTTGGAAGTGGCCAAAAACGGTCGACCAAGAATCACCGGAATTTGGTTTCTTGGGTTAACAACAGGTTGTGTATCCATAACGATAAAGTCAACGGGGAATATGAATTCCCCGACTTTGATCAACACATCCTCTAGTTGACCCCTTGGATAGGTGATTGATCGATCAGCCATTTGGAGAGTGCAACGAGTGGGTTTCAACTCTCCAACCCCTAATTGTTCGTACACGGAGTAAGGAATCAGGTTAACACTAGACCCAAGATCTAAAAGTGCACGATTAATTTGCTTATCCCCAATTGTGATTGAAATAGTAGGACAGCCGGGGTCCTTTCGTTTTTGGGGTAAGGTTTGATGGTGGTTAATAGCATTGCTCACTGCACTAGCCACTAGCACTTTCTTGGGTACTTGAGATGCCTTTCTCTTCGAGGTGCACAAGCCCTTTAAGATTTTCGCGTATGAAGGGACTTGTTGGATAGCATCCAAGAGAGGTATATTTATGCTAACCTGCTTAAAGATCTCCACAATCTTCTCCACTTGTGCATTTGGTTTATTAGGACTCAACCTGTTTGGAAATGGTGCATTTTGAAAATTTGTTGAGTCACAAGTCTGTGGAGTAGAATGTGGAATAGGAACGGATCCCAGTGTGGATGTGTTCGTGTTGCTAGAAATGGGTCCGTTCGAGTCAGAAGAAGTAGAGCCGTGTGAAGGATGGAGAATAGGCTCTAAAGAGAAAGGTGAACAAGGAAGTGAAGAAAATGAAGAAGGGGAAGAAGAACCACCGGCGGGGATGTCATCACTAGTTTCCACATTATTTTGCAACTCTCTTCCGGATCTCAACGTGGTCACCGCATTTACATTGTGATTGTGATATGCGTTTTGTGGGTGACCGGGATTGGGCAATGGTTGAGATGGAAGCTTTCCCTTTTCTCTCTCGCTCAACGCAGCAGTTAATTGTGCAATTTGTGCCTCAATAGATTTGATACTTTGATCGTGTGAGGCATTGTTATTCATTAAAGATTGCACATAACTTTCAAATCTTGCTGCGGATTCTGTTGTTTGCTTGAGAAATACTTCAAGACTTTTCTCGAGCGAGCTAACCTTATCATCATTAGGTTGAACCAAATTGTTCGTTTGATTTGTATAAGGTTGTTGTTGGAAAGGTTGCTGGTTTTGAGTTTGTAAGGGTGCTTGTTGTTGTTGTGGAGGAGCTCTTTGAAAATTGTTATTCCCTTGGACTTGTTGATTTTGGTTCCAAGCGAAATTTGGGTGACTCTTCCACCCCTGATTGTATGTCGAAGAGTAAGGATCGTTTCTTTGTCGTTGCTGAAATGCAGCATTGACTTGATCCTGTCCTTGAATGGGTGTATTATAAGGACACTCTTCGGTTAAATGCGATGGGTTCGAACAACAAGCACAAACAGTTCTTGTGGGTAGAGTAGGGGCAGGAGAAGTCGATGAGATTTTGGTCTCAATGGCTTCTAGCTTTTTCATAAGTGAGGCCATCTCGGCCTTCATAGCTATCGACATATCTACTTGATGTATGCCTGCCCTAGATTGACCACTAGAAGAAGATGATGTGGTCTTGGTACTCTCCCATTGAATTGTTTGCTCACTTAGGTCCTCAAGAAACTGCCAAGCTTCGTCGCTAGACTTGGAGAGAAAATGACCTTGACAAATTGTTTCTAGCAACTGCTTCGTTGCTGCGTTCAATCCCTCGTATAATGTTTGGCAAAGTTGCCAATTTTCTATCCCATGATGAGGGCATTGAACGAGTAGGTCCTTAAATCTCTCGAAGCATTTCCAGAATGGTTCGGACGGAAGCTGTGAAAATTGTATAATCTCGTTTCGGATTCTAGCAGTTTTATGATGAGGGTAGAACTTTTTCAGAAAAGCTCTCACAAACTCGTCCCAATTTCTAATGGAGTGTGATGCGGTGCTGTATAGCCACTTCTCGGCTAGGTCACATAAGGTAAAAGGAATGACCCTTAGCCTTATTGCGTCATCACTTAATTGGGTTGTCTTCATCATGGCGCAAACGTTTTGGAATTTATTAATGAAAATATATGCATCTTCGGATTCCAAACCATGAAACTTAGGTAGCATATTGATGAAGTGTGGTTTTATTTCAAATTTATCCCCATTCGCCGGTGGGGGTGAAAGACATGTGGGTAAAGAAGTGCGGACGGGGTAGAAGAGATCCTGGAGCGCGACTCGTGCGGGCGCTACAACAGGCGGAAGATTCGGGTTATTCGCACCTGGCGGAGGTGGAATCATACCCGTCGTTAAGGTATCGTTGGGGTTGAATCCCGACATACCTTCGAAAGAAGAATTTGAATGTGGAGGTAAGATAGTGGACGGAAGATCGACAAAGGGTTCGTCGAAGGGTTCGTTGGTCGGTACCAACGAAACACGGACTAATCGGGCGTTAGTATCCCTAGTCCAAAATGACATACACTAAAGGGTAGTGCAGTCAGAAAAAAGAAAAACAGAATGTGGGGGTAAGATAACGTCAGTGAGAAGAAGTGGTGGAAGTGGTTTGCAAGTTTTTTTTAGCGGCAAGTTGCAAGTTTTTGAAAAGATTTTTCTTTATTTTTTTTTTAATTTGTAAGTTTTGCAAGGAGGTTTTTGAAAACGGACTCGTGACACAACTGAATCAACCACACATGCACAATCAGACCTAGATCTAGGGTTGCCTAGGTCTGCTAGACAGCTCCTAACTAGGGCTAGAAATAGACCTCAAACCGCCTCTTCACGGACAAATACGGCCAGGTAAGTGGGAAGGAACCACCACTACAGTGGGCCTAATTAAAAACCACTAGCCTAGACACCGCAATGTCGGTTAGGATAAACGGCCGATGCCTACCCTAGTCCTTTTCCTATTGAGCTCGCTGTCCTTAGGTCTGAGTCTAATCTTTTTTAATTAAAGGTGGTTGATGCAAAATGCTTAGGTGTTTTCTGGGGTCCTGGGAAGGGTGATGAAATCCCCACCCAATCTGAATTTGGTCAAATAGCCCCTTAGAGTCCGGTTAAATTATGCAAAACAAATAAAATTTCACTTGCAATTTCAATTTTTAGCGCGGCGCAAAGAAACCTGCAGAAATCTGTTATTTAGAAGGGGGAGAAAGACTCTTTTACGCAAAGAAATCCTGCAGGAAAATTTTCACAGACAGAGATATGGAGGTTGCAGAGGGGAGGGAAAGAAACAAACACAGAAATTTTGGTGTGCTGACGTGGCCAGGTAGGCGCGGATCCGCGGCGGTTGTGGGGTTAGGGCCGCGGAAGGGCGGTAGGATTAGGGTTTCAGGCACTGGAAATTTTTCTACTGCTCTGTGTCTTTATTTCCTCTCTGTTATTATATGCAACTTTCTGATTTCCTCTCTGTAAATTTCCAGATCTTCGATTCTTCGCTGTTCCTGCAAGATCCAAAAGATACACCCTTCAAACCGATCAAATTTGATTATTTTTTTATTTTTTAATATTTGCAGATTTTTATAATTTTTTTTTAAAATTTATATCAACCCGAAAATTCACAAAAAGAAAGATTACGCCGTCCCCGGCAACGGCGCCATTTGATTAATGTCAAAAACTTGAGTTTACCGCAATCAAGAACGGCGTCGCTTCGCAGCTAGCCGGTGAGTACGGGTCGATCCACAGAGACGGGTAAATTTCTTTAAAGTGTTTTAACGAGTTGATTCTATTTGTAGTTTTGGTTGGTTTATAAAAATCTAAAGACTGGATCTAATTAATCTAATTAAGAATCTTGCTAGGGTTAGGATTAGGGGAAGTTTTGGAAATTAATGTTTTTCCTCACCGCTTTCAATACCTTCCTTTTTTAGATCTATTAGGTGTTAAGTTAATTATCAATAAAGTGGATATAAATCTTTTGGGAAGATGTTTCTTCCTCTAGATTTGTACCCTACCTTTGTTGATAATTATCATAACCCTCACGGAAAACGCGCGGAACCGGCCCTTTATACTACGGTTCATCGTTACCTCGAAGGGTAGGATGCCGCAGGGAGCGGTTGTGCTCGTATGCGTGAAGTTCTAATTAATTAGGTGAAGGTGGCATTGAAAGGGGCGAGAGATTTCATCTCTCAACCCTTTCCCTAAGGCTAACCCTAACAAGCGAGGAGACTACTCGCTCATTAGGGGATGAGAAGACATTATAATTAAAAGAAATAAAAGACTTACTAGGTTGACGGCTCCCTCCAAACAAGAAGAACAGATCTGAAATTTATTCCCAGAATTTCTGAATTTTATTGATTGAAAAGAGGCATACAATTTTTAGATCTAAATTACAATTTATAGAAAATAGGAAACCTAGGGTTACAGACTCTCGCACATGCAAAATTACAGATTTGCCCCCGTAAAATCTCAACCTCTGCACCGACGCGCCGCCTCAGAAAATATGCGCCGACACGTGTATTAGAAGGACGCGGATCCGCGGCGCCAGGTAGGGTTTGGCCGCGGATCCGCGGCCAAACTGAGGAATTGGGCTATGAGCTTTCTGGGCTTTGTTCAGGGAATCTTGGGCCTTTTACTTTTATGCATATTTTCTATTTTTGGCTTCTGTTTCTTTTCCAGATCTTCAGTGAAGATTGGTCTTTTAACCGTTTCATCTTGACTTGCGTTGTCTTGCACCCATATGAACTGGGCTTGACTGAGATCCGTCTAATTGTTGGTCAAAAATCCCTTTTTTCTGTTGTTTTTCACTGTATTTGCTCCAGAAACCTGTATCCTGTAATATGCAACAAACGTGCGTCAAGAGTACCTGTTTATTTATAAAAAGGATATGAATAGGGGAATGAAAAATGCAATATTATGGTCTGAACATGTCCTTAACCTTGGACCGTAATGTCCTTAAACTAATAATGGACCGCAACGTCCCTAAACTAAACAATAGAGCCCAAATGTTCTTTTGTTGGATCTAAATGATCCTGTTAAGTAGATCTTGGTCTAAAATTAGACTAACGTATCCTTAACAAATATTTAAGTTGATCCTAATCTCAAACAAGATTAATTTTCCTTTAATCAATCCAACTACAGATCTCCTAACTAAAATTGGTTCAAGGGTACATCTCTTCATCTCTCTGATATTTGTCGTTGTAATCCTTCAACGTCTTCAAAGAGGTGGCGGGTCCCGACAACCAGACATTCCACGGACTGTGGGGTCCTTAAAAACCATGGACTATGATGTCCTTAACCACGGACTGCGGGGTCCTTAAACTCATGGACAATGATGTCCTTAACCTCGAACTGTGGGGCCCTTAAACCCATGGACTATGATGTCCTTAACCTCGGACTGTGGTGTCCTTAAGCCCATGGACATCCCATGGACTATGATGTCCTTAATCTCGGACTGTGGGGTCCTTAAGCCCATGGACTATGATGTCCTTAACCTTGGACCGTAATGTCCTTAAACTAACAATGGACTGCAACGTCCCTAAGCTAAACAATAGAGCCCAGATGCTCTTTTGTTGGATCTAAACGATCCCGTTAAGTTGATCTTAGTCTCAAATGAGACTAACGTATCCTTAAACACAACCCCAAACCCAAATCTAAGAAAATACAGATTTGGCCTAATCCACGCCCTACGGGAGACAACATAAATTAGTCTCTGTATACAATCCACGGGCAACCAAAAACAAAACAAACACCCACGACACGAAGTGACCATCTGGAGAAGAAGAAAGTGGATACCACGATGCGGTAGCGTAATTAACTGCAGGGGCTTACGCCTGCAGGGATTAGCGTCCCCACAATCAAAAACCCCTCAAATTAGGGGGAATCTGACGAAGTCTGCTACAACGGCCGCATCCGTCTAAACCTTCGAAATATGGTGTCATAAATCAACTTGGCATCTTCGGAGAGGTAGACAGATGAAACCAAATAACATCTGCCCCCAAATTCAGGAAAGAAGAACCTATGCGGTCGCGTCTCTGTATTCGGAGGAGTACAGATTCTGACACGCCCGGTGGGACCTCTTCCTCTTTCCACTCCACACTTCGTGTGTCGTATTTGCGAACAAATCGCGGTTTGACATGGTTGACTTTGGATTTGAAGTACTAAGATTTGGTATCTTGCTCTGTGCAGAAAACAGAAGATCAAATGGCTTTCAACTGCACAAGCTGCAACAACGGCAATAACTCTCACTCCGTCCATGCTGGAGGAGTGACCTATGGGCCTCAAGCTGCCTCCGTTTTTACAATTCCGGTGGACCAAGTGACGCAAGCGAAATGGAATATCCCTAACGCTTGTTCTTTCGACGGTAATACTACCTGGAAGATTGCTTGAAGACGTCTTGGTCCAGCCCCTAAAGGGATCAGAGACACGACAGTCGCAAGGCTACTCGAACAGCTAAATTGCCTATTGAGGAATACATCAGCCAACACGACGGTACGACGGACACAACCCAAGTACCATAGACCCTAACGGACCTCTGTCGTATAGAGCAGAGGTTAACTGTGACGTTAGGACATCCTTGCGAGAACTTCTCGATTCGTCTCGACTCGTAAGGCAAAGCCTTAGGTAATGGGGATTTAAAAACCTATTTCCTAAGCACTGGGGCCCTGCAAGTTGGTCCAAGATGGACTCTTGCATACTATTCACGGGCTACACTCTCTAAAGTCGAATCTCGACAAGGAGGGAAACAACCACCTATGAGTCCTCTTGACTTGTAAGCGGGAAAATCCTGTTGTGAGAGCCTTATGACTCTCAAGAGAAAACACACACTCAGGAATCCTCATGACTCCTAGGGAGAAAATACACCTACGGGATCCTCTCGACTCGTAGGGAGAAAAGTCTTTATGAGACCCTCACGGCTCATAAAGTTGAAAAGTCTTAGGCGGCAGACTTGAACCTGTTTCCTAAGCCATCGCTGCTCTACAAGAGGGTCAAGATGGACTATCTGCGGGCCATATTTGCCAAAGCCATATTCGCCAATGAAATAAAGAAGTTACTTACGGGTCCTCACAATTCGTAAGGAAAAATAGCCGAGTGAGATCCTTACGACTCACGGAGGCGATGAACACTTAGAAATCCTCACGATTTCTAGAGAGAATATGCACCTACGAGATCCTCTCGACTTGTAGGGAGAAAAAACCTTCTTGAGTCCCTTACGGTTCATGAAGATGAAAAAGTCTTAGGCAACAAGGACCTTAAATTTGTCTCCTAAGCCTTCAATTCTATGGCCAAGCATAACTTTGCACTACTTTACCCACGTAAATGCTTACGTGGGAAAAGTAATGGGGGGCATTTGTTCCCACCAAAATTTTTGGCTAAGAGCTACTTGTTCCTTTGCAAAAAAGGGGGGGAGAATCCTCAAAAAACAGGCATCATGTGCTCACACATGACCAGGCCTCATATGCAGACACGAGACCATTTACAGGCAAAGTTTGCAGACACAGAAAAAAATAAACAAATTGGAAATGCTGTTTTAGTGGGGTCACGTGCCCACACGTGACCAGGTCTCACGTGCAGACACGTGACCATTTACAGGCAAAGCCTGTAGACACTGAATTAAATTCTAAATGAAATGCATAATCAGTGGGGTCACGTGCCAATACGTGATAGGCTCTTAAACCTTCTGAAACAATAGAATTAAATTCTAGATTAAATGCTTTATCAAGTGGGGTCACGTTCCAACACGTGATAAACTCTTAAACCCTCTGAACTAATAGAATTAAATTCTAATTAGGAGGGAATCAAAAACCCTAATTGGAAAAATATTTCTCTGGATCTTTCTAAATAAAAAGATTGCACTTTGTAAAGCGGAGCACAATTGGATTAAAAATCCAATGGTGATTAAAAATCACCAGTTTATAGAAAGATTCCACATAAGGAAATATTTTCCTAAAATCTGCCAGGAACAACAAATAAAATATTTTTTGGATTAAAATCCAATGGTGAATAAAATTCACCGAGTGATCTAAAAGATCATGTTGGTTGCAAAATCAATCAAAATCTTTCAATGAAAGATTGACTGAACAAACTGATTCTTTTCTTTCTCTTATAAATAGGAGCCAAAAAGAGAAGAGAAAAAAAAAAAGAAAAGGGGGGAAAACAACAACAGAGAGAGAATACAAAAGAAAAAAGAATTTAATTCTCCAGAGAGAAAAGAAGGTTTCTTTAGAAAAGAAAGAAATCCTAGGTAAGAGATCATCCTATAAGCTCCCACAAAATAAAAAGAGAATTTAATTATCAATCTAAGAGTTTAACTCTTCTGAATAAGAACTTAGTTCTTCCTTTGGTTGAAGATCTGCAGAAGTAGATCTCTCCATAAGTTGAGAAATTAATTCTCATCGGAGAGATTCTGCCATGCATATCTAAAACTTAGGCGATGACCTAAGTTCAGAGAATTTTATTCTCCCACAAAGCACATAGGAATTTAATTCCTCCAACAAAGATAGGGTTTAACCCTTAACATAAGAACTTAGTTCTTCTTCATGGTTGAAGATCTGCAGAAGCAGATCTCCCATAAGTTGAGAATTTAATTCTCATCGGGAAAATTCTGCCATGCAGATCCAAAACTCAGATGGAGAATTGGGTTTAAAGAATTTAATTCTTTCAAACATATAGGAATTTAATTCCTCTAAATAAAATTAGGGTTTAACCCTATAAGAGAATTTAATTCTTATACAAGGGATTCATCTTTCCATGCACGTAAAAAGATCAAAGCACCCAACATGATCACGTGGCAGCACGTGACCCTCCCCCTCAATGATCAAAATAGAATGAATGAGATCAGGTCACGTGCTCCTACATGACCCTCGAACAGACTCCTCAAAATAAGAAGAGCAGAACATGTAGGGTCCCTAGGCACTCTCAAGAGGTCTCACAAGGCATCAACCATGCCAATTTCAAAAATTACGGTGCCGAGAAACCCTAATACGGATCGTTGGCTAGAAGTTTAGGCGAAAAAGAAACTAGTTAACTACTTTTACTAAGAGTACGGAAATACAACCTTTGTAGATCCGGTCCTCCACCTCCATGGCTCCGTGATGAAGTCTCCTCGCTGTACAAATCAGATCTTGGGCTCTAGCGTCGGCTTCATCGGAGAAAAAGCGGGCTAGGTCGTCGACTACGATGCCGAAGATGATCTACGTCGAGGCATCACTAGATCAAGCTTCAACTTCACCAAGTCAAGAAACTTGTGAAGAAAACACACTCTACTACTTGGCAAGAGGTAGAGGATGATGAAATAGGAAGTGGGTTCACTTTAGAATTGGATTTCTCACTCTTTTTCATCAATCACCATTGATGAAATCTAGTTTTTCTTCTTGAAGAAGAAGAAGAAGAAGATGAAGAATATGATGAATATTATGATAAGTGTTAATTGAATAGAAAAGAATAATAAATCTTATCATAATATAACCATGATCAAGTGTAGAGAATGAATCATGGTTAAGTGGAATGGTTAGGGTTAAGCATGAGACAAAATGGTCACTTAGTCAAAGCTTCATGAAGCTTCACAATACAAACAAAGAAAGCCACCATTTTTCTCTTTATGCAAATTATTTTCCAAAAAGAAATGGATAAATAAATAAGTGAATAAAACAAAACCCTAACCATTATCATGTAACCATGGTTTGATCTTTACACAAAAACCCTAGCAAACATGTATCATCAAACATGATACAATCAAGTGCACAAAAGTATATCACATATACAATGTGTACATCCGAGTGAGAATATCCATTTAAAGTGAACCAATACTAGTTAATGCAAAGTAATATATCAAATATATAATTATGCATTAAATCATTAAATCAACACTTGATTCAATGATCCGGTCATATCGCATATAACCGACTAGTATCCAATGTATCGGCTTATCGAATCAACCCTCGATTCGATAACTAGGTTATATCGCATATAACCATTCGATACATTCATCGCGAGAATAGAATACGGTATCACATACTCGCATTATTCTCGGTCCCGCACATATCTCATATGCGCTCCTATTTCATTTTGCTTGAGCCAGGAAACCTCTGTGTAGGACTCTAAAGACTCGTCAATATGCCGGCAGCAGGTGATGATCATATCAAACACCCACAAGCCGCAAGCGGTCTGCTAAACGTAACGGCCACCCGGGTATTGAGCGATGAGAAGATCGACGAGCAAGCCCGCTCACACTCCTGTGAATCCAACCAGTAACACTTACCGTTGTAAGTGCACGGCGGCGCCCCGGCCGTCAATCCGACGGCCAAATGCGGAAGCGGTGATAAACTTTAATTTTTCTTGAACTGGCAAACCGCCGCGCACTAATACCCGGATCGAACCATTAACTAGTCCTAGCTAACAACAAGATGGGAAAGAGATATACCGACGATCCAAGTCCTCCGGTCTTCTCGTCATCGTCCCGATCTCTTGCGGAATGTCCCGTCTCCTCCTCGTCGCCGGAAGTGCACCACATCGCCTACATCGTTTACGGGCTCCCACCTCAATGCCGAGGCAACTCGGGCACGAAGCCGGCTACTCGACGTGCCCAAGGTTCGCTGTAGAATATGTAGTCCTCAAGTCTCACTTTGGGGTTGTAGGAATTGCCTTTTTGGTGGAGGGAAGATACAAGAACTATGTGGAGGAACTTTGGGGATTTTGGAACATGAAATGAACCAAAAAACCCACTCCAAAAATGTTGGACAGCCCCCTCAAGCTTTGGCCCGTGTGAATGGAGAGAATGGAGTGAGTGGGAGAGTGAATCAAATGGGAGCCATTCTCATCTAATCCAAAAAAGAGAGAGAGGAAAGCTATCATGCAAAAGAAATGATTATCAACAAAGCCATACTCCACCAACCTCATCATCACAACAAAGGTCAAGCCATCATGACACTATCATGAAGCAAAGTCAAGGGATGGTGCACATCATGAGAGCCATCATGATGCAACAAGATGCAAAGAACCCCCTCCACAAATGCCTATTTGCAACAATGCAAATAAGCCCTCCTCCACCAATCTTCGGCCAATGAACGGAACAATGGAAATCGGCCGAAACGGAAAGCAAACTGGCAACTCCAGAAAACTGGTCCCGTAATAAATTACAGGAAAACCCCGATACTGTGCATACACACCCGCATCTGTATTTCGACCGAAATACAAATGCAATGAGACAAAGTCTACACTGTACTATACTAGGATCCGGCTTAAACCAAAGCCGGCTAGTAATATCTGTTCGATCCTGATCCGTGCAATACCGCACGTATCTGATCGAACCCTGCCATATATCCATACGGCCTATAGTACAAACTGTCCGATCCTGATCCGTGCAATACCGCACGTATCTGAACGGACCTTGCCATATCTCCATACGGCCTCTACAACCTTTCGCCCGAAAGCTGAGCAACAGAATGTGGGGGACTCTAAAGACTCGTCAACCCCTTGGTTGTGGATTTAACCACTAGCACGTCAGAGGTATAAGCCAATACGTAACGGGCTACCAGGTACTGACTAAAAGGGATGTCTGTGAGCGAACTCAGCCTGACAACCCTACTGAGCCTGTCAGTGACAATATCCGTACAGTCCGGTCCGTTCGTCTATGAGCATCGCATGGCGGGCCTAGGGGGTTGGTAAAAGTCAGACCCCCAAAAGCGGTACAAGTCGTGTCGGAGTGTAGCCCAGAACACCCTGAGATACTACTGGAATACCTACCAGTAAATCTCCTTGCCTCGGCCGAGGGCTTCGTGTAATGGCTCTCCTAGACACAGCACGACCTCACCCCCAATACCGGGAGAGACGAACCCCTGAAGATGCGCTCACTGCCTCCATGTGGCTCGGGACTGTACCCAACTAAAACCTGTTTGCACGACTCCTTTGAGCCGTGGTAGGGTAGTAATCAAAGTACAGTGGGAACTCACACGAGACAAATGACGATCCCCAGGTCGATGAACTAACCTGCACACATGTCACCAGGGAACTGCCATCTGACGTCTGGTATATGACCAACTAGAATGTTCCCGGCGAGTCCTGTCCGGTGTACTCATAACCCAATGAGCACCTGTATACATCTTAGGTGATCCAACTGACACCAGTGGCTTGTGAGACCGGCCACCGCCCCTCGTCGGGGTCTCGACTGTATACACTAGTCTACTATGGAGAATCGATGCCCTGTCTCGAAACTCTCACGACTAGGGACCTTTTAAGGATATGCTTATAGACCCCCAGCTCCCACTTATATGATCGCCCTCATACTGTTGGTAGTCAAGCAAGAATCCTAGGGGCTCTATCAATGTGTAATAGCGACGTGTCAGGTCACTTAAAACAGTACACGATGATAAAGGTAAACCAGATAGCATACTATCATCTCGAGTAAGACTGTCCTACCGGGATAGGTCCTCTATCAATCATTACAATCACGTACCTGTGACCTAATAATTGACTCTGTGGGCACTATCTCCAACAATCTCCCACTTGCACTCAAGGCTAATTATTGTGATGTCGCATACTCACAGCCCGTGTGATACCGAACACCCAACTCCTCTACTAGTCAGTCTCACAAAGCTCGTTTGCGAAACTATTGCGTTCGAGGAATAGCCTCAGAGAGTGGATCCGCTTTGTTGTTTCTTTCTATGTCTCTCTATATCTCAAGTTCGCGGAGAAAGCCATCTCCCGAAAAGAGCAATACCTGTCTTAGAATGTGTCTGGATGTCTGATGGGACATAGCTCATAAATGAACTCCAAATCCAAACTTCTTAGACTGTATCGTCAACTGAACTTAATCAGTATCCTGCGCCATGCCACCCTCAGTATTGCCTTGGACCACCTGTCCAAAATACTGCCCCTCATCAGAAGGAAAACTATAGCTCTGACAACCTCCTTGTCGTCCATGTCACCTTGGAAGCCTGGAATGATAACTGTTTCCCGAATGAGACTGTCGTTATCATATCCCTAGAACATCCACTTATGTTCTAAAACTGCTTCCGACCATTTCTCCAGGATTGGATTAATGTCAGCTTATTGCATCTAGTGCAAGAACAATGTCTGGTGTGGTACTTGACATCTCATGATTGACTCAATTGCCTGAGCAAGTGATCTGCCAATCATGCACATCCCTCTCCCCTTTAGTCTGTAAGACACCTTTAGAGAGGGTGACTCCATCTTCTGCAGGTACACTACCGTGCATGGAGTCGTCCATTCTAAATACCCTTAGAATGCTGTCTAAGTACCCAGATTGGGAAACCACCCAAATCTAGATCTAAAACCATAGATCTAGTAACCAGTATGTCTGATATAAAATCCATTTCCTTTGTGGAGAAAACACTATGTGACGACCAAAGTATAACCGATTGTTGTATAGGAGTTTCTTTTCCTACTCTGTGTATGTCATCCAAATACGAGGACATCACACCCTACTACCTTCTTAACAGATCCATCCCCTATTCTGATGAAGTCAAACCCATGACTGTCACGTCAGAAGTAGATGATCTATCTCCGCTACATCTGCTTTAGTCTATAAATAGACATAAGCTACCTGTCCACCAATGCTTCCGCTGCTCCCACTGACTACGACAACCCTCTGGCAGAGTCATATACACGTACACTTCTGGAGCGAGTTCAGAACGACGCTATACTCATCCTGCTGCCGGGTCTCACAGTCTGGAACAACAGCAATGGCAAGTGTGGGTAAACAAGAACTTCCCTGTCACCGTCCTTGAGGCTACCGTAGTACCTCTCGGGTGCCTGAAGTTACCCACCTTATCTGCGGAGTGGCCAATGGAATGTCAATCCAGATTGAATCTTTAGGTTCCTTGTTAAATCTTCAGTAATCGTTCGTGGTTCTGGAATCACTTCCAGTTCTACCATACTCCCACTACTGTTTTCGGAAAAAAATCCATTTTTAATAAAACTGTGGCGAGTCTAGAACAATATTGCTATTGTTCATCCAGATGGTAGAAAGTCAACCCGCGTCATAGCCTGGGTCAACCCACAAACAGCCATTACAGAAACGTGCCTTGAGTTGTCCAGTGTCTGGTTTTAAGCATAAGCCGGACAACTCCCCGTACCTTAACATCGTTAAGATATGAACTGTTCTATATCCCATATAGAACCAGAGGCACTGATTTAATTGAACCAGATTCAAATCATGCAGCTGTCTCCAGTGCATGTCAACTTAATGGAAGGAGGCCTGATCAGCGTTACTCAACTTAGGAATACTTCCAATTATGAGTAACCTGAAAAAGAAGCAAGTTCTCTTAGTCATTACTATCAACTTAATACCATACACAAGTATCTACATCTTCGATCTCTTTGAAGAATCCCGATACTTGCTACACCTGGTTCTCTACTCTATTCAAATACCTATAACTTCTCAAAATTCTGACCCTGTGTTTCCGCGAAACACTTGTCTAAAAACTAGAGAAGTCATAAGTAAACCGAATATAGTACGAGGACCAAACCCTCGGTCCTGATGGACCCTGGACAACATACAATACTCTGTATAAGTCCCTTGAGTCTGAAAACTCATTCACCGTGTGTCGTAGGTTGAAAACTGTACTTATGGTTAAGAAGAATTACACCGCTGTTTAATGCTCCTTACCTAACCATCCACTGATATAGGTAAATGTCGTAGACATAATTTCAGAAAGGTATATCTCACTCTATGAAAATAGACGTACAGATATATCAATTTGAAATTGGTGCATAACTGCGGATATTCAAAACCAAATATTTGCCAACCGGCAAACAGCCCAGATGATTTCCTTAAATATCACTGATTACAACGAATCCCGATATAATGAGGATGATCACCCAATTGCCAATAACCTACTCCCACTCATCATCTGTAAAACCATACAGATGTGAGAATCGTTCCTGGTAAATACATACCCTGGAGTAAGTATCTAATCGGGAAATCAGTTTTCCTTTAACAGTACACAGTGAAGCTGAAACATTGAAATGTTTCGATGGGGTATCCCGGTATTCCTAGTAATGCCTCTTCCAGATTCACGACTGTAACCGTATAGTTCTTTGCCACCTCTCCAAATCCCTTCATATGTCTTTAGTCTTTACCTTCTGTACACCCCTTTAGGCCAAATGGTTTTCTTCCTTCCCTGCCGTTCGGCACCAGCCTATGCTTTGGAAGAAGACTATCCAATAAGCATAATGGGTGTACTGTCCCAATCCTAGGAACACTCGCAATGAGAGAGGGTGAAGATAAAAGACAACCGAATAAACCTTATTCCTATTTCTCCTGGACCAGAATCCATCCCCGAACTGGAACAAGTTCCATTCGAGTTCGTATATAACCATACGATGGAGTATCCAAATAAACTGTGGATCTTCGTAGTGATACGGAGTGTCCTGGAGAAATACAAAGGTGATGTGGGAGTGGTAACGAAATATTTGGTTTGGTCGTGAATATCTGTTGCAATTTACTTTGCCCTCTTACTAATCCCTTGCTTTGTCTGAACTTAATACCTTCTGTACACCATCGTTATGCTAATTGGTTTTCTTCATTCCCTACCAGTCGGCACCAGCCTAAGGTTTGGAAGAAGACTATCCAATTTGCATAATAGGTGTACTACCCCTAAACCGAGGAGTACTCATAACCTGAGAGAGGGTAAAAAGGAAAAGACAACTGAATGATCCTATCCGTTTTCTCCAGAATCGGAAACCATCCTCGAATAAATTCTTTCGAGTTCGTATCTAACCATACGATGGTTTTGTCCAATTGAAGTGGACGTTCGTAGTAATACGGGGTGTCCTGGAGAAAAAGGGTAAAAGTAGAAGTGGCAATGAGGTCTGCAACTCTGACAATCCAAAAGCCAGTGTTAAGAAGGTTCGGTCAACTTGGTCACTGAGTCATAGTCTTAGGGTCGGGTCAAATGGTCGCTGCCAGAGAGAGAGAAAAGAAACACTCAGCGTGCACTCTAACCTAGATCAGAATGGTTACCAATTTATCTAATCTAGAAACCTCCCACTGTACCTCAAATTCTCCTCCAAACCTGAAAGAAGAATTAGTCGGGATTAGCCGAGGAGTATACTAACTCATCAGTGGGAATCGGGATCCAACTATCATCGCATGATAACGTGACGGAATCCGCTCACGTCATCACACTCCAGAAGGTATGCGCATATCTGGCAAGTTTCAGTTCTTTTGAAACTCCCGATGAGATTTCTGCCCCATGCTCTTATGACCTTGACTTTGGCCAACAAATCATAACTCACATGTCAAGTTCTACCCGTCATTCTCCAGGTTGATTCGAATCCACCCGCACAAGCCCTTGACTTTGGCCAACAAGGCTATACGACTGTTCCAAACCAACGCATCTATCTATGCTGCATATGAATAACCAACAGCTACCAAACACTGTGCCTTGACTTTGGCCAACAAACACAGCTTGAATACTATTGACTACCCATATGAAACGACGGAGGGCTACGAATGGTTTCTGGCGAAAACCTTTAACGTAATGAACTTGATATCGTTGAAGGAACGGATAGCTTTTAGAAATATAGTGACGACAACTTCCGCTAAAGAGGTCACTCCCGGTGAAGGGATCTCGGCTCTTTCCCCGTAGAATGGGGTGCAGGATATTCCAACTGAATACCACGATGCAAAGCAAAAGTAATCGGCTATAGTGAAGTTAATGCCCTGACGCAAACTTATTGTCCAAGGGGTCACTCCCGGTGAAGGGATCTCGGCCCTTGCCTCGTCGACTGAGGAGCAGGATATTCTAAATGAATACCGCGATGCAAAACAAAAGTGAACGTCCTTGCAATAACAGCTTTTTGAAAAGTGTTCCAACAACATCAGATTAGGTTTGTTTTAACTTGCATTGATCCGAATCAATGCAGTCCCATCAATTGATCACACCACAAAGAACGAAAATATACTGATGTACGTATATGCCATCCGCATTCGCCACTGGGTCCCGTCATTACCCGTTAGGTTAGCTAACTAACGACAGAGCGGGGACTGGACTAGCGCGGATGCAAAACATATACAACATCTACTAATATATATACCAATATATTATATTCGCTCAAGGCGTGAAAGAAATGCAACATCACAGAAATGTACAGCATCACAGAACAATACAGATATCTGGGATCCCCGGGTTTCACAGAGCCACTACTGAAACCCGACGTTCCCCTGGTCGTGTGGATAGCCTGCGCAATAAAAACCTAGACCCCTACGGGCGCGGCAAGTCACCCGCCAAAACCTGAAGCGAGGCAGCCCCCTTCAGCGACGTGAATGGACCACCCGGCACTTCACGGAATCCGGCAACTTGGGCACCCCTCCTGGGTCAACCTGTACCCCCTACGAGTGCGGCGAATAGCCCGCCAATCCTAGAGTGAAGCCCCCTCCGTCCCAATGCCATGAGATGCGGGCTTGTTGCCCTCTAGAACCCGGCTATCCGTGCACCCCTCCGCGGGGCAATCCTAGTACAGAAAGTAAAATATACATACAACGGGTACATCGACCGCAACCTGGTCGTGCCCCAAAATAATAATACAATCAGGCAGTGACGGCAGTCCACATGTCGGACGCTCGCCCCGCAATATCAAATGTACATAATACAACCACAACTGTACTAGCATTGCATCCAGGCTATCCCCCACGACCGATCCGCAACATCACAGCAAAAACAGAACATCAACGTGAAAGTCACGTTCGCAAATCCGTCTAACCGGGCTATAGCAGTTAGACCGGATTTACCGATCAAGTGACATTCACGGTCGCAGATATAATGTAAATACTGTGAAATAATGTGTTTAAAATATCCGATCGATCAAACTTTAACAAGTGGGCCCCCAAGTACTACTGTAGCACATCAAGAAAATCTGGGCCCAAAATTAATATTCCAAAACCCCAATTTAAAGCCCACAAAGACACTGTAGAAATTTCACACAGCAAGGACACTGTTCAGCGGCGGAACCGCGGCCCAAGTGGGGGTTTGGCCGCGGTTCCGCGCTCTGTTGGTCGACTGAATGTGTCGAATTTCTACAGTATTCTTATAACATCCAGTGCATCACTATTTTACAACCTGAAAAAATTTTCGAGACCAAAAATTTTCAACAGAAACTGATGCGAACTAAAATGCAGTTTTGGAACTTTTTGATCGATCGGAAATGCAAACACATTAAACCAAGCTAGACTAAGTTAATGGCGAGGCTCTGATACCACTGTAAGTGCACGGTGGCGCCCCGGCCGTCAATCCGACGGCCAAATGCGGAAGCGGTGATAAACTTTAATTTTTCTTGAACTGGCAAACCGCCGCGCACTAATACCCGGATCGAACCATTAACTAGTCCTAGCTAACAACAAGATGGGAAAGAGATATACCGACGATCCAAGTCCTCCGGTCTTCTCGTCATCGTCCCGATCTCTTGCGGAATGTCCCGTCTCCTCCTCGTCGCCGGAAGTGCACCACATCGCCTACATCGTTTACGGGCTCCCACCTCAATGCCGAGGCAACTCGGGCACGAAGCCGGCTACTCGACGTGCCCAAAGTTCACTGTAGAATATGTAGTCCTCAAGTCTCACTTTGGGGTTGTAGGAATTGCCTTTTTGGTGGAGGGAAGATACAAGAACTATGTGGAGGAACTTTGGGGATTTTGGAACATGAAATGAACCAAAAAACCCACTCCAAAAATGTTGGACAGCCCCCTCAAGCTTTGGCCGGCCATGACATGTGAATGGAGAGAATGGAGTGAGTGGGAGAGTGAATCAAATGGGAGCCATTCTCATCTAATCCAAAAAAGAGAGAGAGGAAAGCTATCATGCAAAAGAAATGATTATCAACAAAGCCATACTCCACCAACCTCATCATCACAACAAAGGTCAAGCCATCATGACACTATCATGAAGCAAAGTCAAGGGATGGTGCACATCATGAGAGCCATCATGATGCAACAAGATGCAAAGAACCCCCTCCACAAATGCCTATTTGCAACAATGCAAATAAGCCCTCCTCCACCAATCTTCGGCCAATGAACGGAACAATGGAAATCGGCCGAAACGGAAAGCAAACTGGCAACTCCAGAAAACTGGTCCCGTAATAAATTACAGGAAAACCCCGATACTGTGCATACACACCCGCATCTGTATTTCGACCGAAATACAAATGCAATGAGACAAAGTCTACACTGTACTATACTAGGATCCGGCTTAAACCAAAGCCGGCTAGTAATATCTGTTCGATCCTGATCCGTGCAATACCGCACGTATCTGATCGAACCCTGCCATATATCCATACGGCCTATAGTACAAACTGTCCGATCCTGATCCGTGCAATACCGCACGTATCTGAACGGACCTTGCCATATCTCCATACGGCCTCTACAACCTTTCGCCCGAAAGCTGAGCAACAGAATGTGGGGGACTCTAAAGACTCGTCAACCCCTTGGTTGTGGATTTAACCACTAGCACGTCAGAGGTATAAGCCAATACGTAACGGGCTACCAGGTACTGACTAAAAGGGATGTCTGTGAGCGAACTCAGCCTGACAACCCTACTGAGCCTGTCAGTGACAATATCCGTACAGTCCGGTCCGTTCGTCTATGAGCATCGCATGGCGGGCCTAGGGGGTTGGTAAAAGTCAGACCCCCAAAAGCGGTACAAGTCGTGTCGGAGTGTAGCCCAGAACACCCTGAGATACTACTGGAATACCTACCAGTAAATCTCCTTGCCTCGGCCGAGGGCTTCGTGTAATGGCTCTCCTAGACACAGCACGACCTCACCCCCAATACCGGGAGAGACGAACCCCTGAAGATGCGCTCACTGCCTCCATGTGGCTCGGGACTGTACCCAACTAAAACCTGTTTGCACGACTCCTTTGAGCCGTGGTAGGGTAGTAATCAAAGTACAGTGGGAACTCACACGAGACAAATGACGATCCCCAGGTCGATGAACTAACCTGCACACATGTCACCAGGGAACTGCCATCTGACGTCTGGTATATGACCAACTAGCATGTTCCCGGCGAGTCCTGTCCGGTGTACTCATAACCCAATTAGCACCTGTATACATCTTAGGTGATCCAACTGACACCAGTGGCTTGTGAGACCGGCCACCGCCCCTCGTCGGGGTCTCGACTGTATACACTAGTCTACTATGGAGAATCGATGCCCTGTCTTGAAACTCTCACGACTAGGGACCTTTTAAGGATATGCTTATAGACCCCCAGCTCCCACTTATATGATCTCCCTCATACTGTTGGTGGTCAAGCAAGAATCCTAGGGGCTCTATCAACGTGTAATAGCGACGTGTCAGGTCACTTAAAACAGTACACGATGATAAAGGTAAACCAGATAGCATACTATCATCTCGAGTAAGACTGTCCTACCGGGATAGGTCCTCCATCAATCATTACAATCACGTACCTGTGACCTAATAATTGACTCTGTGGGCACTATCTCCAACAATCTCCCACTTGCACTCAAGGCTAATTATTGTGATGTCGCATACTCACAGCCCGTGTGATACCGAACACCCAACTCCTCTACTAGTCAGTCTCACAAAGCTCGTTTGCGAAACTATTGCGTTCGAGGAATAGCCTCAGAGAGTGGATCTGCTTTGTTGTTTCTTTCTATGTCTCTCTATATCTCAAGTTCGCGGAGAAAGCCATCTCCCGAAAAGAGCAATACCTGTCTTAGAATGTGTCTGGATGTCTGATGGGACATAGCTCATAAATGAACTCCAAATCCAAACTTCTTAGACTGTATCGTCAACTGAACTTAATCAGTATCCTGCGCCATGCCACCCTCAGTATTGCCTTGGACCACCTGTCCAAAATACTGCCCCTCATCAGAAGGAAAACTATAGCTCTGACAACCTCCTTGTCGTCCATGTCACCTTAGAAGCCTGGAATGATAACTGTTTCCCGAATGAGACTGTCGTTATCATATCCCTAGAACATCCACTTATGTTCTAAAACTGCTTCCGACCGTTTCTCCAGGATTGGATTAATGTCAGCTTATTGCATCTAGTGCAAGAACAATGTCTGGTGTGGTACTTGACATCTCATGATTGACTCAATTGCCTGAGCAAGTGATCTGCCAATCATGCACATCCCTCTCCCCTTTAGTCTGTAAGACACCTTTAGAGAGGGTGACTCCATCTTCTGCAGGTACACTACCGTGCATGGAGTCGTCCATTCTAAATACCCTTAGAATGCTGTCTAAGTACCCAGATTGGGAAACCACCCAAATCTAGATCTAAAACCATAGATCTAGTAACCAGTATGTCTGATATAAAATCCATTTCCTTTGTGGAGAAAACACTATGTGACGACCAAAGTATAACCGATTGTTGTATAGGAGTTTCTTTTCCTACTCTGTGTATGTCATCCAAATACGAGGACATCACACCCTACTACCTTCTTAACAGATCCATCCCCTATTCTGATGAAGTCAAACCCATGACTGTCACGTCAGAAGTAGATGATCTATCTCCGCTACATCTGCTTTAGTCTATAAATAGACATAAGCTACCTGTCCACCAATGCTTCCGCTGCTCCCACTGACTACGACAACCCTCTGGCAGAGTCATATACACGTACACTTCTGGAGCGAGTTCAGAACGACGCTATACTCATCCTGCTGCCGGGTCTCACAGTCTGGAACAACAGCAATGGCAAGTGTGGGTAAACAAGAACTTCCCTGTCACCGTCCTTGAGGCTACCGTAGTACCTCTCGGGTGCCTGAAGTTACCCACCTTATCTGCGGAGTGGCCAATGGAATGTCAATCCAGATTGAATCTTTAGGTTCCTTGTTAAATCTTCAGTAATCGTTCGTGGTTCTGGAATCACTTCCAGTTCTACCATACTCCCACTACTGTTTTCGGAAAAAAATCCATTTTTAATAAAACTGTGGCGAGTCTAGAACAATATTGCTATTGTTCATCCAGATGGTAGAAAGTCAACCCGCGTCATAGCCTGGGTCAACCCACAAACAGCCATTACAGAAACGTGCCTTGAGTTGTCCAGTGTCTGGTTTTAAGCATAAGCCGGACAACTCCCCGTACCTTAACATCGTTAAGATATGAACTGTTCTATATCCCATATAGAACCAGAGGCACTGATTTAATTGAACCAGATTCAAATCATGCAGCTGTCTCCAGTGCATGTCAACTTAATGGAAGGAGGCCTGATCAGCGTTACTCAACTTAGGAATACTTCCAATTATGAGTAACCTGAAAAAGAAGCAAGTTCTCTTAGTCATTACTATCAACTTAATACCATACACAAGTATCTACATCTTCGATCTCTTTGAAGAATCCCGATACTTGCTACACCTGGTTCTCTACTCTATTCAAATACCTATAACTTCTCAAAATTCTGACCCTGTGTTTCCGCGAAACACTTGTCTAAAAACTAGAGAAGTCATAAGTAAACCGAATATAGTACGAGGACCAAACCCTCGGTCCTGATGGACCCTGGACAACATACAATACTCTGTATAAGTCCCTTGAGTCTGAAAACTCATTCACCGTGTGTCGTAGGTTGAAAACTGTACTTATGGTTAAGAAGAATTACACCGCTGTTTAATGCTCCTTACCTAACCATCCACTGATATAGGTAAATGTCGTAGACATAATTTCAGAAAGGTATATCTCACTCTATGAAAATAGACGTACAGATATATCAATTTGAAATTGGTGCATAACTGCGGATATTCAAAACCAAATATTTGCCAACCGGCAAACAGCCCAGATGATTTCCTTAAATATCACTGATTACAACGAATCCCGATATAATGAGGATGATCACCCAATTGCCAATAACCTACTCCCACTCATCATCTGTAAAACCATACAGATGTGAGAATCGTTCCTGGTAAATACATACCCTGGAGTAAGTATCTAATCGGGAAATCAGTTTTCCTTTAACAGTACACAGTGAAGCTGAAACATTGAAATGTTTCGATGGGGTATCCCGGTATTCCTAGTAATGCCTCTTCCAGATTCACGACTGTAACCGTATAGTTCTTTGCCACCTCTCCAAATCCCTTCATATGTCTTTAGTCTTTACCTTCTGTACACCCCTTTAGGCCAAATGGTTTTCTTCCTTCCCTGCCGTTCGGCACCAGCCTATGCTTTGGAAGAAGACTATCCAATAAGCATAATGGGTGTACTGTCCCAATCCTAGGAACACTCGCAATGAGAGAGGGTGAAGATAAAAGACAACCGAATAAACCTTATTCCTATTTCTCCTGGACCAGAATCCATCCCCGAACTGGAACAAGTTCCATTCGAGTTCGTATATAACCATACGATGGAGTATCCAAATAAACTGTGGATCTTCGTAGTGATACGGAGTGTCCTGGAGAAATACAAAGGTGATGTGGGAGTGGTAACGAAATATTTGGTTTGGTCGTGAATATCTGTTGCAATTTACTTTGCCCTCTTACTAATCCCTTGCTTTGTCTGAACTTAATACCTTCTGTACACCATCGTTATGCTAATTGGTTTTCTTCATTCCCTACCAGTCGGCACCAGCCTAAGGTTTGGAAGAAGACTATCCAATTTGCATAATAGGTGTACTACCCCTAAACCGAGGAGTACTCATAACCTGAGAGAGGGTAAAAAGGAAAAGACAACTGAATGATCCTATCCGTTTTCTCCAGAACCGGAAACCATCCTCGAATAAATTCTTTCGAGTTCGTATCTAACCATACGATGGTTTTGTCCAATTGAAGTGGACGTTCGTAGTAATACGGGGTGTCCTGGAGAAAAAGGGTAAAAGTAGAAGTGGCAATGAGGTCTGCAACTCTGACAATCCAAAAGCCAGTGTTAAGAAGGTTCGGTCAACTTGGTCACTGAGTCATAGTCTTAGGGTCGGGTCAAATGGTCGCTGCCAGAGAGAGAGAAAAGAAACACTCAGCGTGCACTCTAACCTAGATCAGAATGGTTACCAATTTATCTAATCTGGAAACCTCCCACTGTACCTCAAATTCTCCTCCAAACCTGAAAGAAGAATTAGTCGGGATTAGCCGAGGAGTATACTAACTCATCAGTGGGAATCGGGATCCAACTATCATCGCATGATAACGTGACGGAATCCGCTCACGTCATCACACTCCAGAAGGTATGCGCATATCTGGCAAGTTTCAGATCTTTTGAAACTCCCGATGAGATTTCTGCCCCATGCTCTTATGACCTTGACTTTGGCCAACAAATCATAAGTCACATGTCAAGTTCTACCCGTCATTCTCCAGGTTGATTCGAATCCACCCGCACAAGCCCTTGACTTTGGCCAACAAGGCTATACGACTGTTCCAAACCAACGCATCTATCTATGCTGCATATGAATAACCAACAGCTACCAAACACTGTGCCTTGACTTTGGCCAACAAACACAGCTTGAATACTATTGACTACCCATATGAAACGACGGAGGGCTACGAATGGTTTCTGGCGAAAACCTTTAACGTAATGAACTTGATATCGTTGAAGGAACGGATAGCTTTTAGAAATATAGTGACGACAACTTCCGCTAAAGAGGTCACTCCCGGTGAAGGGATCTCGGCTCTTTCCCCGTAGAATGGGGTGCAGGATATTCCAACTGAATACCACGATGCAAAGCAAAAGTAATCGGCTATAGTGAAGTTAATGCCCTGACGCAAACTTATTGTCCAAGGGGTCACTCCCGGTGAAGGGATCTCGGCCCTTGCCTCGTCGACTGAGGAGCAGGATATTCTAAATGAATACCGCGATGCAAAACAAAAGTGAACGTCCTTGCAATAACAGCTTTTTGAAAAGTGTTCCAACAACATCAGATTAGGTTTGTTTTAACTTGCATTGATCCGAATCAATGCAGTCCCATCAATTGATCACACCACAAAGAACGAAAATATACTGATGTACGTATATGCCATCCGCATTCGCCACTGGGTCCCGTCATTACCCGTTAGGTTAGCTAACTAACGACAGAGCGGGGACTGGACTAGCGCGGATGCAAAACATATACAACATCTACTAATATATATACCAATATATTATATTCGCTCAAGGCGTGAAAAAAATGCAACATCACAGAAATGTACAGCATCACAGAACAATACAGATATCTGGGATCCCCGGGTTTCACAGAGCCACTACTGAAACCCGACGTTCCCCTGGTCGTGTGGATAGCCTGCGCAATAAAAACCTAGACCCCTACGGGCGCGGCAAGTCACCCGCCAAAACCTGAAGCAAGGCAGCCCCCTTCAGCGACGTGAATGGACCACCCGGCACTTCACGGAATCCGGCAACTTGGGCACCCCTCCTGGGTCAACCTGTACCCCCTACGAGTTCGGCGAATAGCCCGCCAATCCTAGAGTGAAGCCCCCTCCGTCCCAATGCCATGAGATGCGGGCTTGTTGCCCTCTAGAACCCGGCTATCCGTGCACCCCTCCGCGGGGCAATCCTAGTACAGAAAGTAAAATATACATACAACGGGTACATCGACCGCAACCTGGTCGTGCCCCAAAATAATAATACAATCAGGCAGTGACGGCAGTCCACATGTCGGACGCTCGCCCCGCAATATCAAATGTACATAATACAACCACAACTGTACTAGCATTGCATCCAGGCTATCCCCCACGACCGATCCGCAACATCACAGCAAAAACAGAACATCAACGTGAAAGTCACGTTCGCAAATCCGTCTAACCGGGCTATAGCAGTTAGACCGGATTTACCGATCAAGTGACATTCACGGTCGCAGATATAATGTAAATACTGTGAAATAATGTGTTTAAAATATCCGATCGATCAAACTTTAACAAGTGGGCCCCCAAGTACTACTGTAGCACATCAAGAAAATCTGGGCCCAAAATTAATATTCCAAAACCCCAATTTAAAGCCCACAAAGACACTGTAGAAATTTCACACAGCAAGGACACTGTTCAGCGGCGGAACCGTGGCCCAAGTGGGGGTTTGGCCGCGGTTCCGCGCTCTGTTGGTCGACTGAATGTGTCGAATTTCTACAGTATTCTTATAACATCCAGTGCATCACTATTTTACAACCTGAAAAATTTTTCGAGACCAAAAATTTTCAACAGAAACTGATGCGAACTAAAATGCAGTTTTGGAACTTTTTGATCGATCGGAAATGCAAACACATTAAACCAAGCTAGACTAAGTTAATGGCGAGGCTCTGATACCACTGTAAGTGCACGGCGGCGCCCCGGCCGTCAATCCGACGGCCAAATGCGGAAGCGGTGATAAACTTTAATTTTTCTTGAACTGGCAAACCGCCGCGCACTAATACCCGGATCGAACCATTAACTAGTCCTAGCTAACAACAAGATGGGAAAGAGATATACCGACGATCCAAGTCCTCCGGTCTTCTCGTCATCGTCCCGATCTCTTGCGGAATGTCCCGTCTCCTCCTCGTCGCCGGAAGTGCACCACATCGCCTACATCGTTTACGGGCTCCCACCTCAATGCCGAGGCAACTCGGGCACGAAGCCGGCTACTCGACGTGCCCAAGGTTCGCTGTCGAATATGTAGTCCTCAAGTCTCACTTTGGGGTTGTAGGAATTGCCTTTTTGGTGGAGGGAAGATACAAGAACTATGTGGAGGAACTTTGGGGATTTTGGAACATGAAATGAACCAAAAAACCCACTCCAAAAATGTTGGACAGCCCCCTCAAGCTTTGGCCCGTGTGAATGGAGAGAATGGAGTGAGTGGGAGAGTGAATCAAATGGGAGCCATTCTCATCTAATCCAAAAAAGAGAGAGAGGAAAGCTATCATGCAAAAGAAATGATTATCAACAAAGCCATACTCCACCAACCTCATCATCACAACAAAGGTCAAGCCATCATGACACTATCATGAAGCAAAGTCAAGGGATGGTGCACATCATGAGAGCCATCATGATGCAACAAGATGCAAAGAACCCCCTCCACAAATGCCTATTTGCAACAATGCAAATAAGCCCTCCTCCACCAATCTTCGGCCAATGAACGGAACAATGGAAATCGGCCGAAACGGAAAGCAAACTGGCAACTCCAGAAAACTGGTCCCGTAATAAATTACAGGAAAACCCCGATACTGTGCATACACACCCGCATCTGTATTTCGACCGAAATACAAATGCAATGAGACAAAGTCTACACTGTACTATACTAGGATCCGGCTTAAACCAAAGCCGGCTAGTAATATCTGTTCGATCCTGATCCGTGCAATACCGCACGTATCTGATCGAACCCTGCCATATATCCATACGGCCTATAGTACAAACTGTCCGATCCTGATCCGTGCAATACCGCACGTATCTGAACGGACCTTGCCATATCTCCATACGGCCTCTACAACCTTTCGCCCGAAAGCTGAGCAACAGAATATGGGGGACTCTAAAGACTCGTCAACCCCTTGGTTGTGGATTTAACCACTAGCACGTCAGAGGTATAAGCCAATACGTAACGGGCTACCAGGTACTGACTAAAAGGGATGTCTGTGAGCGAACTCAGCCTGACAACCCTACTGAGCCTGTCAGTGACAATATCCATACAGTCCGGTCCGTTCGTCTATGAGCATCGCATGGCGGGCCTAGGGGGTTGGTAAAAGTCAGACCCCCAAAAGCGGTACAAGTCGTGTCGGAGTGTAGCCCAGAACACCCTGAGATACTACTGGAATACCTACCAGTAAATCTCCTTGCCTCGGCCGAGGGCTTCGTGTAATGGCTCTCCTAGACACAGCACGACCTCACCCCCAATACCGGGAGAGACGAACCCCTGAAGATGCGCTCACTGCCTCCATGTGGCTCGGGACTGTACCCAACTAAAACCTGTTTGCACGACTCCTTTGAGCCGTGGTAGGGTAGTAATCAAAGTACAGTGGGAACTCACACGAGACAAATGACGATCCTCAGGTCGATGAACTAACCTGCACACATGTCACCAGGGAACTGCCATCTGACGTCTGGTATATGACCAACTAGCATGTTCCCGGCGAGTCCTGTCCGGTGTACTCATAACCCAATGAGCACCTGTATACATCTTAGGTGATCCAACTGACACCAGTGGCTTGTGAGACCGGCCACCGCCCCTCGTCGGGGTCTCGACTGTATACACTAGTCTACTATGGAGAATCGATGCCCTGTCTCGAAACTCTCACGACTAGGGACCTTTTAAGGATATGCTTATAGACCCCCAGCTCCCACTTATATGATCGCCCTCATACTGCTGGTGGTCAAGCAAGAATCCTAGGGGCTCTATCAATGTGTAATAGCGACGTGTCAGGTCACTTAAAACAGTACACGATGATAAAGGTAAACCAGATAGCATACTATCATCTCGAGTAAGACTGTCCTACCGGGATAGGTCCTCCATCAATCATTACAATCACGTACCTGTGACCTAATAATTGACTCTGTGGGCACTATCTCCAACAACCGTACAGTCCAGTCTGATCGTCTGATATGTCGCATATCTCGCCTAAGGGTGGTAAACGTCAGACCCCAATAGCTCGATAAGTCGTGTCGATATGAGGTCTATAACAATTCGAGAAGCTACTGGTAACACTTACCAGTAAATCTCTGCAACCCTGGCCAGAGATTTCCGGTTATAGCCAATCGAACATAGTGCAACATCAACTCCCTATACCGGGAGAGACGAATCCCCTCCTATCGCTCATTGCCTCTATGTGACTCGGGACTGTACCCAAAAACCACCGTTTTGCATGCCCTCTTGGACGTGGTAAGGTGGAAATCAAAGCACAGTGGGAACCACACAAGACTCTATGACGATCTCGGGTCAACAGACTACTCTGTACCAGTGTCACCAGAGAACTGCCATCTGACGTAAGGTATAATACCATCTGGGAGTTCTCGGCGAGTCCGTCCAGTGTACCCAGTCTCCACTGAGCACCCGTATATCATCTCTGATGTCAAACACCAATGGATATGGGATCATCCATCGCCCATCTGTATGGGTCTAGAAGGTATACGCTAGTCTACTCTGGTATATCGATGCTCCGTCTCCATATACCCACGACTAGGGACCTTGAAGGATGTACTTATGGACTACCATGTCCCCACTAGTATGATCCGCATCATAGTCCAGGTAGTCAAGTACACATCCTAAGGGCTTTACCAACATGTAACAGAGAGACAATCAATGTACACGTTAAGGTAAAGAGTAACCAGATAGCATACTATCATGTCGAGCAAGAAAGTCCTCCCTATATATGTCCCAGCATCCACTACAATATACATCCAATGTACAGTAATGGCCTCTAGGGCATACATATAACTAACAGAACAAACTGTGGGCGCCTCACGTGTTTTCACGTGACCCCTTGACAAACCCTTTTGGGGGGAAATCTGAGGAATTGATACCCAATGCATGGGCATCATCATGTGTCCACACGTGATAATTGTGGAAATCAAGTGTTTAACACTTACTTGCATATTCTGAGAATAAAACAAAGGAAGTTTGGGCCCCACACTCAAGCACCTCACGTGACCCTACGTGAGCGCTTCTTTTTTAGTGTTTAACACTATTTTAAGAGCATCACGTGGGAGCACGTGATAGACGAGTATACTCTAGTGTTTAACACTATACCCAAGCCAATGTTAGCCTAAGCTAGCTAAGTTTTCCAGAGGCGAGATCTCCTGAAACTGAACTCCAACCATACTCTTGATATTCAAAATAATTCCCAGAGCCCTTTCAATCAATTTTGGTTCGAGGGTACATCTCTTCACACCTCTGATAAATGTCGTTGTAATTCTTCAACGTCTTCAGAGAGGTGGTGGGTCCTAATGGCCAATAACTATCTGGTGCATTTCTAAACCCATGTTTGCATCTGAACTTGGACCGCAATGTCCCTAAACTAAACAATAGAGCCCAAATGCTCTTTTGTTGGATCTAAATGATCCTGTTAAGTAGATCTTAGTCTAAAATTAGACTAACGTATCCTTAACAAACATTTAAGTTGATCCTAATCTCAAATAAGATTAACGATCCTTAAATCAATCCAACTACAGATCTCCCAACTAAAATTGGTTCAAGGGTACATCTCTTCATCCCTCTGATATTTGTCGTTGTAATCCCTCAACGTCTTCAGAGAGGTGACGGGTCCCGACAACCAGACATTCCATGGACCGTGGGGTCCTTAAATCCATGGACTATGATGTCCTTAACCACGGACTGTGGGGTCCTTAAACTCATGGACTATGATGTCCTTAACCTCGGACTGTGGGGTCCTTAAGCCCATAGACTATGATGTCCTTAACCTCGGACTGTGGGCTCCTTAAGTCCATGGACTATGATGTCCTTAACCTTGGACCGTAATGTCCTTAAACTAACAATAGACAACAATATCCCTAAACTAAACAATAGAGCCCAAATGCTCTTTTGTTGGATTTAAATAATCCTGTTAAGTAGATCTTAGTCTAAAATTAGACTAACGTATCCTTAAAAAACATTTAAGTTGATCCTAATCTCAAACAAGATTAACGATCCTTAAATCAATCCAACTACAGATCTCCCAACTAAAATTGGTTCAAGGGTACATATCTTCATCCCTCTGATATTTGTCGTTGTAATCCCTTAACGTCTTCAGAGAGGTGACGGGTCCCGACAACCAGACATTCCACGGACTATGGGGTCCTTAAACCCATGGACTATGATGTCCTTAACCACGGACTGTGGGGTCCTTAAACCCATGGACTATGATGTCCTTAACCTCGGACTGTGGGGTCCTTAAGCCCATAGACTATGATGTCCTTAACCTCGGACTGTGGGATCCTTAAGCCCATGGACTATGATGTCCTTAACCTCGGTCTGTGGGGTCCTTAAGCCAATAGACTATGATGTCCTTAACCTTGGACCATAATGTCCTTAAATTAACAATGGACCGCAATGTTCCTAAACTAAACAATAGTGCCCAGATGCTCTTTTGTTGGATCTAAACGATCCCGTTAATTTGATCTTAGTCTCAAATGAGACTAACGTATTCTTAAACACAACCCCAAACCCAAATCGAAGAAAATACGGATTTGGACTAATCCACGCCCTACTGGAGACAACATAAATTAGTCTCTGTATACAATCCACGGGCAACCAAAACCAAAACAAACACCCACGACACAAAGTGACTATCTGGAGAAGGAGAAAGTGGTTGCCGCGATACGGTAGCGTTATTAACTGCAGGGGCTTGCGCCTATAGGGAAGAGCGTCCCCACAATCAAAAACCCCTCAAATGAGGGGGAATCTGACGAAGTCTGCTACAACGGCCGCATCCTTATAAACCTTCGATATATGGTGCCATAAATCTACTTGGCATCTTCGGAGAGGTAGACGGATGAAACCAAATAGCATCTGCCCCCAAATTCAGGTAAGACGAACCTACGCGGTTGCGTCTCTGTATTCGGAGGAGAATAGGTCTTACAAAGATTTTTCTCCCTACTAGTCGTGAGGATCTCATAGGTGTATTTTCTCGTTAGGAGTCGTGAGGATTCCTAAGTGTGTTTTCTCTTGAAAGTCGTAAGGATCTCACAAGAGAATTTTCCCCTTTACAGGTCGAGAGGACTCTGTATGGTATTTTTCGTCACCCCATTAAGATAGGAATAAGTGCGTGCTTATCAGGCGTACTATAGATTCCCCCTGCCTAGGGTAGCCGGGGGCTAATTGATTGTGAGGATCCGAATCTCCGGCAGCCGCGGATTAAGCTGTCGTTAATTATCCTCGTCTTTGGAGCGAAGGAACCTCCGATTGATGGGTGAAATTGGTCATGCGAACTCAATGTGTAGTGTGCATGTGCTGTGTTTTGAAAGGGGGTTTTGGATATATCGGGGGCCCCGCAGCGCCCCGTTAGAAAAATATTCCTAACGGGGGACATGTTTCTGCTGTGGAGTGCATGGAAAATGAGGGGTGAGGAGCATCTTAAAGATGCGTGGGCGCTGGGCACGCACGGGTCACGTGCGCAGCACACGGCCACTGGGTGCCAGTAAGTCACGTGCGCAGCACGCGGCTGCTGGGCGCTAGCGGGTCGCATGCGCAGCACGCAGCCGCTGAGCGCCCACGGGTCGCGTGAGGCGCATGTGGGCGCTTAGCGCCCACGGGTCACATACCCTGTACGCGACCGCTGGGCGCCCGCTGGTCTCATGCACGGCACGTGACCGCTAAGCGCCCGTAGGTCTTGTGCACGGCACACGACCGCTGGAAACACCAGCGGAAAAGGAGCTTAGCCTCTGGGTTAGGAGTTGAACTCCCAAGGGGCTTTGGAGTTGAACTCCTAACAGGGATTATGTATAGATTTGGAGTTAAACTCCAACAGATCTTGAATGGAGTTAAACTCCTATAAATATTTGGATCTTCTTTTGAGCCTCGGATCCTCTCGGAATGGGATTTTTATAGATGGGTATCCTTCTTCTTCCTCTCCGTTGGCTGGATCTTGGGGGAAAAAGGGGAGGTGAGAGTTAAAATCTCCCCTTTCAGGGATTTGATGGAAGATCCGAGCTCCCCTTCGAGGGTTTTATGGTGAAAACTATTTATTTTTGGAAAAGGAAGAGTTAAACTCTTGATTTAATTCAAAAAAGAGAAGAAGGTTTTAGAACCTTGAGGAAGGAGAAGGAGGCACAAACCCTAATTTTTTGGGGAGAATGAATTATTCTTCTTTATTTCATTATCATGTTGCCTTATATAGGTTTACAAATTTACATATAACCCCTTGGGGCTTTACAAAATGGCATTTTGCCCATCCCATGCCTCATGTGCTCATTTCTTTTGCACAAAAGCCATGGGCTTTACAAAAATTTGGCTTTATGCCCATTTTTCTTACATCCATGTATGAAAATTACATCAAAATTATTTATTACATAATTTTCATTTTAGCATGGGGGAGGCTGGCCCTGGGGCTCGACTGGGGTATGGGCCCACCTGGCTTGGGGTTGGCTTTGACTTGGTCAACCGGGGTGTAATTTTTGACCCCAACAAATTGCTCCCCATCAATAAATGCACACCGCGTATATGGGTCGTGTGCATGACATTGATGAATCTTCTTTCATGTGGAGGTGACTTGATCTGGTTCCCGCTTTTGGGGAGGCTAGCACTGCCTTTTTTACGACAAGGACGGTCGATGCTTGACGTGTCTCCAAGACGGAGTGTTGCTGGTTGACGTGTCCCTGGAACGGAGTGTCTATATTGGACGTTTCCCCGAGACAGAGTGTCTGTATGTGACGTTTCCCCGGCACGGAGTGTCGTTGGTCGACTTGTCCCTGAGGCAGAGTATCTGTTTGTGACGTTTCCCGGGCACGGAATGTCGTTGGTCGACGTTTTCCCGGCACGGAGTGTCGCTGGTCGACTTATCCCCGAAGCGGAGTGTTTGGTTGACATATCCCCGAGGCGGAGTGTCTGGTTGACGTTTCCCCGGTACGGAGTGTCACTGGTCGACTTGTCCCCGAGGCGGAGTGTTTGTTTGTGACGTTCCCCCAAGACGGTGTGTCTGTATGTGACATTTCCCCAGCACGGAGTGTCGCTGGTCGACTTGTCCCCGAGGCGGAGCTTCTATTTTACGTGTCCCCGAAGCGGAGTGTCTGGTTGACGTTTCCCCGGCATGGGTGTCGCTGGTTGACGTGTCCCTGATACGAAGTGTCTGCTTGACGTTTCCCCATTACGGAGTGTCGGCTGTTTGACGTGTCCCTGGCACGGAGTGTCGCTGGTTAACGTTTTCCCTGCATGGAGTATCGCTGGTTGACTTGTCCCCGGCACGGTTTGTCTGTGTTGGACATTTCCCTGGCATGGAGTGTCCCTTTGACATTTCCCCGGTATGAAGTGTCTCTTTGTTTGACGCAGAGATCGATGTTGGAATTGGTTGGTTTGATTTGTTTGATTTTTGCCTTATTCGTCGGGTTTTTTGAATTTGAGAGGAATTTGGAATTTGTTTAGCATCAGTATTGCTACATTGGAATAATGCTAGGAGCAACTCATCAATTGCCCTAGGAGGACTTGGGATTTTGGTTTTGGTTTGACATCAGCATCGCTACACTGGAATGTGGTACCAGGAGCGAATCATCATTTGCCGTGATGGGATTTCCCTTTTTCCCAGTTTAACGACTTAGGGGTCATCTGTTCCCAGTTTAATGACTTAAGGGTCATTTGTTCCCAGTTTAAAGACTTAGGGGTCTTTTGGATCGATTTGGAATTTCGGGGTTAGGGTCAGCATCAGCGTTGCTAACACTGAAGCATAGGTGCCAGGAGCAATTCATCATTTGTCGTTCCCTGTTGGGGAGCGATAGCTTAGGAGACAGGTTTAGGTCCCTGTCACCTAAGAATTTTTAATTTTATGAGCCGTAAGGGTCCCATAAAAGCATTTTCTCCCTACGAGTCGAAAGGATCTTGTAGGTATACTTTCTCCTTAGGAGTCGCGGGGACTCCCAAGTGTGTTTTTCCTTCATGAGTCGTAAGGATCCCACGAAGGTATTTTCTTACGAGTCGTGAGGATCCCGTAAGTTTTGTTCTCCTCATGTATTGTGAGGACACATGAGTGGGTCTTCCCAAATGGAGCATAATTCCAAGGGCGGAGACTGGCCGCTGGACTGGTGATTGCGGGGGGGGTATGGGTATGATGAGAATTATTTGAGCCCGTGGATTGTATACGGTAGTCAGTTCGGGGAACAATCGTAGGGCTGGAAGAATTTTGGGATTTTGTTGGCGTCTATATCGCTGCACTGGAATATGGTACGGGGAACGACTCATCATTCGCCATTGGGAATTTGAATTTTGGTTGGAGTCTGCATCGCTGCACTGGAATATGGTACCAGGAGCGACTCATCATTCGCCGTTTGGAGATTTTTTTTTATTTTACCGCAATTACTCTATCATTTCAGCTTTTCTTATCGCGAAGGTCGCGATTGCCCTATCATTTCGGCTATTCATTCGCGGTTTCCCCATCATTTCGGCTGTTTATTTTCATTTTTATTTTACTCGCTGATTTTTATTGGGAGTTGCCCCATATTTCGGCCTCTTTTTTTTTACACATTTTTTTACTTCCCCGGTTTAACAACTTAGAGGTCGATTGCTCCCAGGTTAACGACGTTGTGGTTCTCTGTTTCTAGTTTAACGACGTGGTGGTCAGTTGTTTGCTTATCCCAGCTCCTCAAACTTTGACCTTGGCGGAGCTGTGTTGATGACCGTAGCTCTGTGGCTTGTCGGTACATCTGACGACTGTGAGGCTTTCCCAAGTTTGTATTGGTTCTCCACCCAATCTTTAAAAACATAGCAGTCTTCAATGGTATGACTCACCATTCTATGATATGGGCAGTATATGGGATTGCCGGTCATGTTCATTTCATGTGGCCTCTTTAGAATAGGCAGTTGCAGATAGTTGTTCAAGGCGTCCACGAATATTTCGCGGACTTTATCCCTCCTGAAGGCACCATCTTCTTTCTCTCCATTAGAATAGGTGCCCTTACTGACACTGGTCCTTGAGGCCGATCAGTCTTTGGTTCGCCTGCTGTCCGCTTATCCCATTCAGGGTACGTATCGGAGAGACTGGAAGCTGATCGCGGCCATTTTTCGCGAAAGTGTTCCACTCTTGGGCTGGAGGGAGTATCGGTTGGCTGCTTCTGGATATCAATCCCTAGATCACGAACCAAAATTTGATTTTGCTGTAATTGCAATCGGGTGACTTGGGTCATGAGATCTACCACGACGTTTGCCAGCTCGTCGACTTTGGAATGGACTTTGGCCATCTTCTTGTCCCTATCCTGAAGCTGCTTTTGAAACCATTGGAATAATAATTGTTCTATAGTCCCGGGTATGACAACGGGGTCATCCTTACCGCATGAGCTTGATTAAGCAAAAACCACGGATTCCTTTGGCTCAATGGCCTGAGCGGGCTCTTCATCTTTTGGATCGAGCCTGTGTTGGATGGCAACAACCGCGTCATTCTCATGGCAATAAGGTGTAGGAGGACTTGTTTCTCTGAGCTCCATTATGTAGACCGTGTGGGTTGTGTACCCGTCTATTGCTTCTTCATTAGCAATATTGCTCGTTTGGCTCTTAGCTTGTTGCTTTAGTCTGCTCTTTTTAGGGAAAGGCAGAAGTCTGAAAGAATCGGGTTTCCGAAGGATTTCGGTCTCCGTTTGTATGAAATTGGTGGTCACAGCTTAACTGTTTGTTAACACGACAAGGGACAATGATATTTCTCCTTCCTTGTATTATTTCTCGACCCAATCCTTGAAGATGCAACAGTCTTCAAT
The DNA here is from genome assembly GCA_030015575.1 of Agapanthus africanus. NCBI lineage: Eukaryota > Viridiplantae > Streptophyta > Magnoliopsida > Asparagales > Amaryllidaceae > Agapanthus > Agapanthus africanus. The sequence goes on from JASDDO010000001.1 coordinate 25,812,930, forward strand.
AGTGTATCCCAGCACTCGGTGGTATGGGCAAAAGTTGGGATGATCAGTCATGTTCGCTTCACTTAGTTTTTTTGGTTCTGGTAGCCACAGGACATTCTTCAGAGCATCTTTGAATATTTTGTGGACCTTTCCTCTTCTGAAAGAGTTGACCTTATTTCTCCTTTCCGCCAAAGTTGGCTCTCGGGGTTTGTTAGCCTTCGCTCCGCCTACTCTCTGCCTAATAAGAGAATCAGTGATGTTGGAACTTTTGCCTTTTCGGTTGTCGTCCCTCCAAGGTTTCGGTCTGTTTGTGAACTGAAGATCCTAAGTGGACTCAGGCTTTGAGCGTTCCAACATTTGGACCTTCTTGGTCAGCTCTTGGAATGTTTTAAGGACTACGGTGCACAGGAAAGGTTTCATCCAGTCCTTCAAATTTTCTATAAGAAGACTGACGGATTGGTCTTGCTCCAATTCACATTTGACAGAGAGATTGGACTATCGGACTATAAAATCCATGTTGCTTTCGTTGTTTTTTGGCTCGGTCCTTACAAGGTCTGCAATGGTGATTTTATCGCTGACACTCGTGAACCTTTGCTTGAACATGGATTCTATTTGAGCGAACGTTATGATCGAGTCATCCGGTATGCTTGCATACCAATCGAAAGCAACATCGGTCAAGCTATTGACAAACTGACGGAGAAGGAGCGCATCATTTCCCCCAGTATTCGTGCATGATGCTTTAGATTGGGCAATGTGCCGGTTCGAATTTTCCGTCCCGTCGAACCTTTCAAATTTGAGGACGACATAGCCAGTGGGAAACTCTACAAGAACGTACCGAGCAGGATATGGTCTCCCGCTACTGCTGATATCTTTTTGCGCTTCGGCTTTGGCTACCAATGTTTTGACTTTGTTGGCAACCAAATCCATGATTTGATCTTGAGTTAGCGGGCTACTGTCATCGGTAGCCAAGACATTTCCCGAGATAAGATGCGACCGACTTTCATATGGTCCGCCCACTTTTGGATTTGGGAGAATAGGAGTCAGCTGCCTCGGGACACCGTTTCCCGGTTCATGAGCAGAACCCTGCGCTTGATTGGGCGGTTGAGAGGCAAGTTAGGCCGTGAGCTATAAGACGATGTTTGTCAAGTCTTTATTTCTGAGCTGCTTTCGGAGCTCCTGGAGAAGTTGCTGCTTTGCGTTCTTAGGATGGAAAGTGGGCTCATCTTCGCTTTAGGAGCCCGACTCCTGATGAACTGAGGGCTCTCTCTGCTTATCAGCCTCACTGGAAGGGTCTTCATTACCTTCCAAAGGAGGCTGGTCTTGGAATGTGGCAGCCATATTCACACCAGATTGGATTTGAGATGTGGTGGCTCTGTCCTTGCTCTTGCCGCGTGTGTCCACCATGTAGACAGTGTGGACCACATATCCAGGAATCTCTTTATCTTTGGCGGGGTATCCCTGTTCTTGGAGCCTCATGAAGTTTAGCCGGGAATGAACCCTAGCTCTTTTTTTGGCTCTGTATCTGAGCCTTTTCTGTCTTAGCTTCTCGATTTTGAGGGCTTGACGGACATTCGACATCCAGGAAGCCATCGTGAGTCGATTAACGGGGAGCTTAGAGAAGATACCCGATTGAGCAGTTGCCAGGGATGCCACTGGCGCTTGCCAGAGATGCCTTCTTGCTTTATTGGTGTTGATGGCCTTGCCCCTATCTGGGGCCAAAGAAAGTCGTTCAAATACCGACTTGCATTTGGGGTTGGGGTGCCTTCGAGACCACCACATTTGGCCTCCTGGCTTTCGAGGCTGGTCTTTCTATTACTGGAGCTTGAAGAGATGGGATGGCGCTAGCTGGCACGAACAGAATAGAGCCAAATAGTAGCGGCGGCGGCGGCTCCCACTGTCTCCCTAGACTGGCCGGGAGGACCGTCCTGGTGTATATCTTTATCGTGTAGGAGATGGGAGCTGTGTCGAGAGCTGAGCTTGTCCTTGGAGACATTTTTGCTGCGTCCGAAGATTGCAATTGGAAATTGTTAACCTGCTAATAGAAACAAGATTTTAGTACAGGCAATCGATATGTATATTGATTGAGCTCGCACGAACGTTTAACCCGAAATATGGGAGGAGAGATCAGTCTCAACGGGCGTGCCAGAATCTGTAGGGTGTTTTTAGTCACCCCATTGAGATGGGAATACGCGCGTACTTGTCAGGCGTACTATAGATTCCCCCTGTCTAGGGTAGGCAGGGGCTTATTGATTATGGGGATCCGAATCTCCGGCAGCCGCGGACTAAGCTGCCGTTAATTACCCCTCGCCTTTGGAGCGATGGAACCTCCGATTGACGGGTCAAATTGTTCATGCAAACTCAATGTGCAGTGTGCATGTGTTGTGTTTTGAAAGAGGGTTTTGGATATACCGTAGGCCCCGCAGCGCCCCGTTAGAAAAAATTTCCTAACGAGGGACGTGTTTCTGGTGTGGAGTGCACGGAAAATGAAGGGTGAGGAGCGTCTTAAAGACGCGTGCATGGCACGGGGGCGCTGGGCATCCGCAGGTTACGTGCACGGCGTGTGGGCACTTGGCGCCCGCGGGTCACGTGCGCAGCATGTGGCCGCTGGGCGCCCACGGGTCGCGTGAGGCGCACGTGGACACTTAGCGCCCACGGGTCATGTGCCCTGCATGCAACCGCTGGGCGCCCGCGAGTCACGTGCACGGCACGCGACCGCTAGGCGCCCGTGGGTCACGTGCACAGCACACGACCGCTGGAAACACCAGCGAAAAATGGGCTTAGCCCCTGGGTTAGGAGTTGAACTCCCAAGGAGCTTTAGAGTTGAACTCCTAACTAGGATTATGTATAGATTTGGAGTTAAACTCCAACAGATCTTGAATGGAGTTAAACTCCTAAAAAATTTTGGATCTTCTTTTGAGCCTCGGATCCTCCCGGAATGGGATTTTTATAGATGGGTATCCTTCTTCTTCCTCTCCGTTGGCCGGATCTTGGGGGGAAAAGGGGAGGTGAGACTTAAAATCTCCCCTTTTCGGGATTTGAAGGCAGATCCGAGCCCCCCTTCGAGATTTTTATGGTCAAAAACTATTTATTTTTGGAAAAGGAAGAGCTATACCCTTGATTTAATTCAAGAAGCAGAAGAAGGTTTTAGAACCTTGAGGAAGGAGAAGGAGGCACAGACCCTAATTTTTTGTGAGAATGAATTATTCTTCTTTATTTCATTATCATATTGCCTTATATAGACTTACAAATTTACATATAGCCCCTCGGGGCTTTACAAAATAGCATTTTGCCCATCCCATGCCTCATGTGCTCATTTCTTTTGCCCATGAGCCACGGGGTTTACAAAAATTTGGCTTTATGCCCATTTTTCTTATATCCATGTATGAAAATTATATCAAAATTATTTATTACATAATTTTCATTTTGGCATGGGGGAGGCTGGCCACGGGGCATGAGCCCACTTGGCCTGGGCTTGGGCCCACCTGTCTTGGGGTTGACTTTGACTTTGACTTGGTCAACCGGGGTGTAATTTTTGACCCCAACAGACCCGTAAGTGGTTTTTGCCTCCTTGTCAATATTCGAATTGGGAGAGTGTGAACCGTGGATAGTATGCAATAGTCCATCTTGGACTTACTAGCAGGGTCCCAGTGCTTAGGAAATAGGTTTAGATCCCTACTGCATAAGGCTTTTCATCTTCAAGAAGATTTCGTGAAGATGTTTTTCCCTACGAGTCGAGAAGTTCTTGCAGGAACATTGTTTTCCCTACGAGTCGAGACGAATCGAGAAGTTATCGCAAGAATGTCCTAACATCACAGTTATCCTCTGCTGATAGAAGTCCGTTAGGGTCTGTGGTACTAGGGTTTTTTTCCGTCGTACCGTCGCGTTGGCCGATGTATTCCCCGATATGCAATCTTGTTATTCAATTAGCCATCCGCCTGTCGTGTCTCTGTTCCGTTCGGGGGATGGACAAGACGTCTTCAAGTAATTTCCAAGGCCATATTACCGTCGGAAGAGCAAGCGTTTGGGATTTTCCACGCTACTTTTTACTTGAGATTAGGCTCAATTTGGGAGCCCCGATGAGTCATGACCACTCCGCGCTGGTGTAGGATGATCTCCGATAGTCTTTCAGGTTTTATTTGAGTTGCCGCCAAGACCCTGAAGCTAGAGAACTTCCTTTTCTTCGTTTGTTGACATTGTGTTTTCTATATTGCGACGAATGTCGAGGATGTCTCTAGGTTGTCTGTGAACCGTCGAGATTCGGAACTAGGGATTTTGTCGTGGCTCTGTTGTTTTGACCCTAGGGTCGGTTGTTAACGTTGCGTCTGCATCCGGCTGGAGTGAGGAGAAACTCTGTATTTGATCTCTAGGCTGTCTGTGAACCGTCGAGATTTGGAACTAGGGACTTTGCCATGGCTCCGTTTGTTGACGTCGCGTCTGCATCCTGCTGGAGTGAGGAAAAAACGCCGTTGTTGATCTCTAGGTTGTCTGTGAACCGTCAAGATTTAGAACCAGGGACTCTGCCATGGCCCCGCTTTGTTGACGTTGCATCCGCATCCTGCTGGAATAAGAAAGTACGCCAGGTATTCTTTAGGTTGCATGTGAACTGTCAAGACTTGGAGCTAGGAATCTGCCATGGCTCCAATTTGTTGACGTTGTGTCTGCATCCTTCTAGAGTGGGAAGAAAACGCCGTTGCGGATCTCTAGGCTATAAATGTTGCCATCGAAACTTTGAAGCTAAGGATCTTCCTTTGCTTCGTTTGTTGACATTGTGTCTGCAATATTGCGACGAATGTCGATGTTGCCTCTAGGTTGTCAGTGAACCGTCGAGATTTGGAACTAGGGACTTTTCCATGGCTCCATTTGCTGATGTCGCGTCTACATCCTGCTGGAGTGAGGAAGAACACTGCTCACCGCCGAAAACAAATACGAAACCGCATAGGTCGTCTTGCTTGAATTTGGGGGCAGATGCTATTTGGTTTTATCTGTCCAGCTCTCCGAAGATGCCAAGTTGATTTATGGCACCGTATGTCGGAGGTTTAGACAGATGCGGCCGTTGTAGAAGACTTCGTCAGATTCCTTCCCCTCCCTCCCCCCCGCTTGCGAGGGTTTTTTGATTGTGGGGACGCTCTTCCCTACAGACGCAAACCCCTGCAGTTAATTACGTTATCGGGTTACGATAACCACTTTCTCCTTCTCAAGAAATTCACTTCGTGTCGTGTGTGTTTGTTTTATTTTTGGTTGCCCGTGGATTGTATACGGAGACTAATTTATGTTGTCGCCCGTAGGGCGTGGATTAGTCCAAATCCGTATTATCTTAGATTTGGGTTTGGTTGATTTAAGGATTGCTAACCTCGTTTGAGATTAAGATCAAATCAAATGTTTGTTAAGGATATGTTAGTCTAAGTTTTAGACTAAGATCTACTTAACGGGGTTCAGGATCATTTTTGATCCAACGAAAGAGCGTTTGGGCTCTATCGTCTTAGTTTAGGGACGTTGCGGTCCATTGGGTTTAAGGACATCATAGTCCATGTTTAAGGACATCATAGTCCGTGGTTTAAAGACGTCATAGTCTATGGAGTTTAGTTTAGGGACGTTGCGTTCCATTGGGTTTAAGGCCATCATAGTCTATGGAGTTTCTGGTTGTCGGGACCCGCCACCTCTCTAAAGATGTTGAAGAATTACAATGACGCATATCAGAGGTGTGAAGAGATGTACTCTTGAACCAATGTTGGTTAGAAGATCTGTAGTCAAGTTTGGGACTAAGACCAATTAAAGAAATTGTGAGCACATGGGCTTGGTTGATTTGAATTGGGAACTTGTGGCCAACTTGGGCTCAATCCATTCAGTTTTGAATAAAATGTTGAACATTTGTTTGGGCTCAGTCCATTTTTGTTCAACAATGCTGAGCATTGATTTGGGTTCTGACACCCCTCTTTCTTTTTGTTTTTTATTGAGTGTTGAACACTCTTTATGGCACTGAGCTCTATTTACAGAGCGCCCTTTATTTCATCAGCGCCCACGTGAGGAGCACGTGGAGCGCTCGGCGCTGAGCGCCAGACTTGGAGTGCTAAGGCGCTTTTTATAAAATAGCGCCCACGTGAGGAGCACGTGGAGTGCTTGGCGGTGAGCGCCAGACTTGGAGTGCTAATGCGCTTTTTATAAAATAACGCCCACGTGAGGAGCACGTGGAGCGCTTGGCGTTGAGCACCAGACTTGGAGTGCTAAAGCGCTTCTTTTAAAATAGCGCCCATGTGAGGAGCACATGGAGTGCTCTGCGCTAAGCGCCAGATATTGTTTTTTGGCAATTCTGATCAGTTCGGTGCTCTGAGAATTAAATTCTCGTTTATGGGAGAATTTATCTCATGGATCTATGAACTAAGATCTTCTTTTATGAGGAGATTCTATGATCTCTTTTGTTTTTCTTTATAAGAGACTTTGTCTCATGGATCTAAGAACTAAGTTCTTCTTTTATGAGGAGATGTTGTGATCCCTTTTGTTTTTCCCTATCTTGAAAAGAGGTAGTCCTTGCCTTGAACTTTGAAGCTTATAGGGGAGTTTTTCTGTTCTTCTTCTTTCGATTTGAAACTTATGGGGGGGTTCCTCTGTACAAGACTTGAAGTCTTAGGTCCTTTATATAGGGGAGGCTGATCTGTTGAATCAATTAAGGAAATCCTTCACAGAGAGATCTCCAATTGATTTGGGGATTTTATCCACCGTTGGATCTTTGATCCGAGGACTTCTGTTTTACAGAAGACATTTTTTTGTTATTAACAAGATTGGGAAAATATTTTCCCATACAGAACTTATTCCGTATCTCGATGATTTTTAATCATCATTGGATCTTTGATCCAACGGTGCTCTGATTTACAGAGCGCAATCTTTCTTGTTTGGAAATATTTGAGGAGTATTTCCTCAACAGAATTTAATTCTGTAATTTTGATGATTTATCATATTCGTTGGATCTTTGATCCAATGTTGGAGAACATTTAGCTATAGCACTAGCGCTCTCGTGCTTTGCATGTGAGGCGCTGCCTCAGAGTCTTTGACTCATGGTGCTGGCACTCTTGGCGCTAGCGCTCTCGTGCTTTGCACGTGAGGCGCTGCCTCAGAGTCTTTGACTCTTAGCGCCGGCGCTCTCGTGCTTTGCACGTGAGGTGCTGCCTCAGTTCAAATTTCAAATTTTGAATCGAGCTTTTCTCTTTGATTAGGGGAAACAAATGACCCCCCCCCCCCCGCCGTTGCGCTTACGTGGCTTACCCGTAAGTGCAGCGGTGGCAACCTTTCCACCGTTAGATCAACTTAGAAGTTGGATCGACTTACAGCGCCGATAAATCGGGCCTTTGGCCCATGAGATGACTTCTGCTCATCTTCTCCCCTTCTTGTTTTTTTGAGAATTTAATTCTTTCTTCAGAGCATAGATCTCTTCCCAAAGAACTTTCTTTAAGCTAGAACTTTGTTCAAATATTTGGTAAGAATCATGTTCGACCCCATTAAACAAATCTTTGCTCTTACTAGATCATAGATCTAAAAAATGGATTTTTAGGGTTTCTTAACAGAGCTTTGCTCTTCTTAGATCATAGATCTAAAGAGATCTTTTTTAGGCTTTTTAACCCATTAATGAAGAACTCTTAGAGTTTCTAAGATATGTATTTTAGAGTTTTACCTCTGTAAAAAGCTTTGCTTTTTAGGGTTCTGAGGGCTTGTTCCATCATCTTTGCAGAGCATAGCTCTTTAGAATTTTTGGGGAATGTTTATTCCCCTCATAATTAGAGTTGACAGATGTCACTCCTGTTTGCAGAGCGTTGCTCTCAAGAGAGTTTAACTCCTTGGCCCGAGAAGTCTCTCATTAAATGAGGATCTTTTTTAGGATTTCTTCTTTAATGAGTGATTGTCTCCTCAATGATGAGCCGTCACCTTGATTTTGTGGGTCCCCCGTGGTCCCTTTCCACTACATTGCAGTGTGGTACAAATTTAAAGTACCAAATATCATAATTTGGACTGTAGTATTGGCGGCTAACCCTCGTTCCTTTTCGCGCAGGTACTATGTCTTTCGACACTTCCTTCCCGTTTGTTCGCCCGGAGAGTGCTTATGCAGACGCGTCCGTGGATCGGGAAGTTTTCGCACTGATTAAAGATCATGACCCGGAGCATAAGTCTCTTCATTTATGGGGGTTGTGGTACAATCAAATTATTTGGGGTCGGCGCATCTTCTCTTGTGCGATGTCTTCAGAGACAATTTCTGCCATTAATTAAGCTGACTCACCCCAGGTGAATTACACGTTGGAGGAGGTTAACTGGATTATGGATGGACGCCTCCAGCCCTCAATGGGTTCGATACCTGTACAGCCACCGATGGCTTTAGATATTCTGGGACGGCGCATATGTCAAGGTGAGTCGCGCCCATGGGGACATGCGTACATGATTGGCTTGACCCTCGCCATTCAGCCGGATATCTGCAGCGGGCTCGATACATCTTGTCGGCCAAGAAATCGCTGGTGCTGAAGCTCGAGTTGTACCCCGCGATTTATGCGTCTCTTTTCCAGTACTCCACGCCCCTGTATGATGGGTCAAAGCTTTCTTGGAAGAAAAGAATGTCCCGACTCACACCTTTCTTCTATCAGATCGGGAAGTTTCAATCTCCTTGGAGGAGTTCGCGGAGATCTCCGGCTTACCCGTCAGAGGGGAACATTACGAGGAAATACTTCCTCCTGACGAGTACATCTTCACCACCAAATCAGTGGTGATGGGTCTTACTCCGGAGAATGCTATTCAACAACGATTTCCGAGTCTGATCAAAGTGTTGAATATTTACGAGAGTCTGTTTCTCGAATCTGGAAGGCACGGGGTCAGCTTCGCAGATTTCATCGCCCGCTTTCATCGTCCGGAAGTCTTGTCAAAACAAGCTGCAAACTTCGCCAAGCTTGACGATCCTTTCGGTTTTGGCTTGGACAACCAGTCGACAGCGGAAGCAGATCAAAAGAATTTCTTCCTCCCAGATACCCTGGTCGTCCCCTTTGCAGAGCTTGCAGCTTCAGATATCGATGAAGAGGCATTCTTTTTGGGGTTCCTCGGTCTATGGTTAAGCTGGTTTGTGCTCCCCCTGCACCCTCGCTATATGAGGCCATCTGTCTTCTATCCGGCTCACCGAATGGTTGCCGGGACGCGAGTGGCAGTCAGGATCGCTGGGCTGGCTCACCTGTATCATGGCCTCATCTTAGCGGCCGACACTACTCAGCCGGGGGTGCAGCCCGTAAATCTCCCGCTGCATTATTTCACGTCGTGGATCGAGTTGCATGTGCTCGGCGCTTTTGGAGTCCATAAACGGCCCCGTTTCTATGACATTTATAATTTCCCTTGGGTCATGTTCCTAATTGACGCTTCTGCTTTAGATCCTTCACAGCGAGAGGCTCGGGGCTTGGTCCTTCGCCCGCGTATGGTCGGGGACGGCATGACCTTCATCGATAAGGTCTTAACTATCGGCAATGAATCCACAAAAACGGTGCAGCCATTTCGCGACACCTTCAAAGATGGAGACTTATATTGAAGGTTTGGGAGATTCTGCATCTGTACTCAATCAGGCCGGGCTTTTTAGTGTTCAGGCAGAACGACTCGGCGCTGTTCATGAGGTACAACCTGCACCGTTTCGCTCAACAGTCGAGCTACGATCAGGGTGTCCCGCTAGAGGCCTTTTTAGCTGAGCCGGTTACTACAGAGGAGGGTATCTGTAGCGAGCTGCACCATTTCATGCGGCTAAGCACCGGATCCAACTTTTTTATCAGTGAGCCGAGCTGCATTCCGGAAGCCTCGAACGCATATGTGGCATAGTACCAACATGCGATGGGTGCTGTTATTAGGGAAGAAAAGCGTTTACTGCTCGATCGCAAGGGTGCTGTCCCAGCTGGTAATCCAACCGTTCCCTTGAAGCGACAGACCACCGTTCGTCCTTCCTTAAGAGAAGCTGTTGCGGTTGTGGTCCTGCGTGCCTTTCCTGATAAGCCTCTACCTCGTGTTCCTATGGAAGCGGTAGCTGCAGCATCTCCTGAGTCTGGCATAGGTACGTAGATCGGGACTCGTCGCCCAAAATTGTCCGCCAAAGGCAAGCTCCAGTCATCGGCTGCCGGCGCTCACTCACAAAAGAAGAAGAAGTCGCTATTTTCTGCCAACGTCGTGGTCAGCCAGGAGCCTCATGCTCCCTATAGCGAGCGTTTGTGCGAGTATAGGACCAATGAGGGCTTATTCATCGCGCCTGCGGATAATACTGATCTCCAGGCGGCCCTTATGGCCTCCGAGCGACTGGCTCGCGAAGAAGCGGCGCTGATCACCATTGTGAAGTCAAGTATGCTTCAGTTGTATTTTTCCCGTTCATTCCTTCCTTATTATTATGCTTTTATTGACGCTTTCTTCTTCAACAGGCATCTCTGCCGAAGAGGCTCTCGCGGATTCCCTCAAAACATTCGAAGAGGAAGAGAGGCTCCGCGCTTCTTTAGGCCTTGGTAAAATTTAACTCGTTGTGTCTTCATTCCGTTCTTCATTCATGCTCTGACCCTTACTTTCATCTTATTGCAGGGACTACCTTCACTCAGGTTATCCCGAATGCGGTGCCAATGCGTGGTGATGCGGCGACGCTTCCAGAGCTAGCTATTGAGGCCCCAGCTCCCCCAGTATTACCGCAAGAGGCTTCGCTCAAGCAGCTGATGACAAACGCTATAACAGCTCCAGAGACAGAGCTTGGTTCGGACAATGACGTCCCTTTGACAGAGGTCTTGAGGAGATCGCTTCTCACTGCTCAGACCGAAAAGAAACGCAGGAAGTGTGCAGTGAAGGAACGTGATGCCGCTTTGGCTGTAGGTGTAGGCTCAAGCACCACTCCATCTATCGCTATTCCTTCAGAGGTGCTCCAGCCGCCCTGTTTACCACCCATAGACAGATTGCGCACGCGGCTCGGGAGACAACCCAGAATCTTTCGCAAGGTAACGTAATGCCCGGTCTTTTTTTTATTAGAACTCGATCTGCAAATTCTTATACATCACATCTCGTAGGGCCAAGTCCTGGTGATGAGATGGCAGGCGAGAAGATGGCGACCACAGAGCCCGAAGTGGCTACTCTCTTTCGGGAGTCTGGGACTGCCCAAACCTCCGCTCTTTCCTCTTGTGGTTCCCTGGTATCGGCGGGCATCGTGAGTGTCACGACGGCCTTCGTTGAATCAGGGGACGAAGCCATGGGCGCAGAGACTACTCCTCTGAAGGAGAGTGAAGAAGCTGCAACGCCTGGTGATGCTTCCGTCGCGGTTTTGGTCGATGACCCGTTAGGTAAGTCTTGAGTCATTGTTCTCCTTTTATTTTACAATCTCGTTCAGCTTCTCCTGACGATTTTTGTTTGTAGGTGCAGTGAACGTAGAAATTGTTCCATCTGAAGTACCTCCGGTCGCCGCCTTGATGGTTGTTGTTACCTCGCCTTCTCCTATGTCCTCCAAAATGCTGGAAGGTGTAGATTTGCGATTTATTTAGTTGAACTATGAACACTGTCTTCCTTGTACTGACCGTGTATTGTCGCAACTTTGCAGGAGTCCTTTTTGACCATTTGTACTAGGTGCAGAACCCACATTTCACCTTCCAGTCGGAAGTCGCTCCGCCCGCTGGTATTGGTTAGTATATCCTTCAGCTATTGTTTCTTTCTTTCTTTTATGAATAGCCGTACTGTTGCTAAGTCTTCTTTATATTGATCGCAGCGTAACGGATCAGAGGAGGAGACGAGGGGATAGCCGCACCTCTGATACTCCCAATTTTGCCATCTGCCACAGCCGATATAATAGACTCCATCGCTCGTGTATTTCTCTTTACCTCTCGAGTCGACATTTGACCATGATTTGTTTTGCAACAATCGCACCGACTCCAGCTCCCTTCGAGTCTCGAATCCCAATGCCGGCAGGGCCCTTTGCTAAACGCCCATCTTCCAGGGGTGCTGCGACTAGCCTGGGAATGTTGAGCGAGTTCGTCGAGGATCTTGACGCCGAGGCCCTCGCATTTGCTGCAGACTTTTCTGTTGAGGTTAATCCTATGCTGGCGACGCTCGTGAACTTCCATGATGAAGGCGTCGTCGAGTCTTGGGTTAATTATTGCAGACAGATCGAAGCTTGCCTGCATGAGATTGAGCTCAAGCGTCCCGCCCCGGAAGTATCGGCTTTGAACTTCCAGCGAGCTGCATGGGTTGAGCAAAGTGTTCCTTTTCTTCACCATTTTGAACAAGAGGCGACCCTGAAGCGAAAGGAACATGAAGTATCTTCAAGCGAATCTGCCCGGTTGTGTGCCCAGGTTGAAGCGAATGCTGCACAGTTGAAAGTTGTCATTGACAATCTCCAGCAATGCATCTTGGACGGGTTGACGCTGAGATGGGTGCTTGAATCTACGGAGCGGGTTGTGCAGGACTGCGAAGCTGCAATGCAGGGAATAGATGAAAAGCTTTCGTTTTGTTTGCGACAGCGGGCCCGAGTCGAAGCGGAGTTGGCTGCGGCGGCCGATTGCTAGAAAGGATTGAAAGGAGCGCGCGAGCAGCTGGCTGATTTGTTGAAAATGCCTCCTTCTCAGTAGCCGCCTTTGTATCGACCGAAAATTTGTAATCTATGAATTACAAGCTTTCATTCATTTTTTTATTCTTTTATATGATGTATCTTGTACTCAATTGGATTTATGAATAAAAGACACATTTTTTTGTACTATCGTTTTCTTTTCTTTGCTGTGTCATTGGCATGTTATTTTAGCAAATTTGGCCTGTACATAGAAGATAGTAGTCCATCTTAACCTCCTTGTAGGGTAGTGATGGCTTAGGAAACAGGTTCAAGTATGCCTCCTAAGACTTTTCAACTTTATGAGCCGTGAGGGTCTCATAAAGATTTTTCTCCCTACAAGTCGAAAGGATCTCGTAGGTGTAATTTCTCCTTAGGGGGCGTGAGGACTCCTAAGTGCATTTTCTCTCAAGAGTCGTAAGGATCTCACAAGAGAATTTTTTTCCTTTTTACAAGTCGAGGGGACTCGTAAGTGGTTGTTTCCCTTCTTGTCGAGATTCAATTTTAGAGAGTGTGACCCGTGAATGGTATACAATGGCCCATCTTAGGCCGACTTGCAAGGTCCCAATACTTAGGAAACAGGTCCTTATCCCCATTGCCTAAGGCTTTCCCCTATGAGTCGATACGAATCGAGGGATTATTGTTTGACTTGCTCTGCTTGCTGCGGTGTCGGGGTTGACTTGCTCGGCATGCTGCGGTGTCGGGGTTGACTTGCTCCGCTTGCTGCGGTGTCGGGTTTGACTTGCTCCGCTTGCTGCGGTGTCGTGGGTTGACTTGCTCCGCTTGCTGCGGTGTCCGGGTTGACTTGCTCCGCTTGCTGCGGTGTCGGGGTTGATTTGCTCCGCTTTCTGTGGTGTCGGGGTTGACTTGCTCCGCTTTCTGCGGTGTCGGGGTTGACTTGCTCCGCTTTCTGCGGTGTCAAGGTTGACTTGCTCTATTTTCTACGGTATCAGGGTTGACTTGTACCGCTTGCTGCGGTGTCAGGATTGACTTGCTCCGCTTTCTGCGGTGTCGGGGTTGACTTGCTCCGTTTTCTACAGTGTCAAGGTTGACTTGCCCCGCTTTCTACGGTGTCGTGGTTTACTTGCTCCGCTTTCTATGGTGTCGGGGTTGACTTGCTCCGCTTTCTGTGGTGTCGTGGTTGACTTGCTCCGTTATCTACAGTGTCGGGGTTGACTTGCTCTGTTTTCTACGGTGTTAGGATTTGACTTGCTCCGCTTTCTGCGATGTCGGGTTTGACTTGCTCCGCTTTCTGCGGTGTCAGGGTTTGACTTTAGGTTGTAGAGTCTTGGAGCTGGGGGATTTTACCGTGGCTCCGATGGGTGATTCGCGTCCGTATCCTGCTGGAATGAGGAGGAAAGCCGTTGTGGGTCTCCTGGGATGCAGATGTTGCCGTTGAAATCTGACTCTCTCTTTTGACAGAGTCTGTCGGGAAGTGTGGTTCCTTTTTCGTTTATGCCCATGGATTGTACACAAGGGTCTGCATGGACTCGCCTGTAGGGCAGAAATTTCATTTCCCCTTTTTTTTATTTCTTTCCGCGATGCTCTATCATTTCAGCTTTTTATATCGCGAAAGTCGCGATTGCCCAATCATTTCGGCTATTTTTCGCAGTGCCTAATCATTTCGGCTATTTTTCTTTTTACTCGCTGCCTTTTTATTACGAGTTGCCCAATCATTTTGGATATTTTATATGCATATCTTTTACTTGCTGATTTTGTTGCAAGCCGCCCTATCATTTCAGCTATTTCATATGCATTTGTAGTCCGCTAACTTTTGCTGCGAGTATGGAGATTGGAATCTGATGCCAATCTTAGTATCAGCATCGCTGCGACTGGAATATTGCCAGGAGCGAATCATCATTTGCCGTGAAAGGGCTTGGAATTTGATACCGATTTAGGCATCAGCATCACTACCACTGGGACATTGCCAGGAGCAAATCATCATTTTGCCTCTGTCGATTCGAACAAAGGTGGCTTAGCAAATAGGGTTAGGATCCTGTCGACTATGTCTTTTGACTTCATGAGCCGTAAGGGTCTCATAAAGGTGTTTCTTCCTACGAGTCGTGAGGATCTCATAGGTGTGATTTCTCCTTGGGAATCGTAAGGATTCTTAAGTGCATGGTCTCTCGTAAGTCATAAAGATCTTACAAGAGTGTTTTCTCCTTATAAGTCGATAGGACTTATAACTGTCGTTCACCATATGAGAACATTTCGCGCCAACGGTGGAACTTGGTACGGGAGATGTTTATTTGTACCCATGGATTGTATACAAGGGTCAACATTGAACAGTTTGTAGGGCAGTCTGGCAAATGTGATGGCTTAAGAACAGGTTCATATCCCTGTAGCTTAAGGCTTTTGAATCTTATGATCCGTGAGGGTCTCATAAGGGGGGTCTCCTTACGAGTCGTGAGGATCTCGTAAGTGTAATTTCTCCTCTGGAATCGTGGGGATTCCTAAGTGTGTTGCTCCCTTGTGAGTCATAAGGATCTCACGCAGGTATTTTCTCCTTACAAGGTTGAGAGGACCTTGCAAGTATGCATGAATTTTTTACGAGTCTGCGCCCTTTCGGGTTTTCACAAACATCGCCGGCAGCCTTGCTGTTTTTACTCACGGAGCCCTTTCGGGTTTTCATCCGTGCCCATCTTGCTTATAGACGTACCGTTTCTTTTTGTTTTTTTTTTGCGTCAGCCCTAGGATGCTGCGGTTTGTAGTAGTTTAAAAATGTTTCGGTCCGTAGCTTTCCGTGTTTGGGATGGGGTATCGTTGGATACTATTTTTAGAGTCTTCACTCAAGAAGATAGCGAGCGGACATAAGGATCGTCATCTATCATTAACCTGGTTCGGGACTCGTCAGGCGTAGTATTTTTTCAAGAACCGGCCGTTTATTGGCCTAAAGGGTCTTTCGCCATTCATATCCATGAGCAAGTAAGCCCCACCTTGATAGACTTTGTCTATGATGTACGGACCTTCATAGTTCGGCTCGAATTTCCCCCGTTTGGCACGATTGGGGATCATAGGTCTCTTGACCACTAGTACAAGTTCGCCTTGGCGAAATGTTCTTGGCCTAGTCAATCTCTCGTATGAGCACGTCATCTTTGCTTTGTAAGCCTCCAAGTTTTACTGCGCCATGAGACGAGTTTCATCGAGGGTGTCGAGCTCCTCAAGCCGAAGATGAGCATTCTCTTCGTCTGTTAGCTCGTAATGAACCACCACTCGAAGAGAGGGTAGCTCTATCTCCACGGGGAGTATCGCTTCAGCGCCGAATACTAATGCATACGGCGTTGTGTTTGTGGCCGTTTTGAACATGGTCCGATACGCCCAGAGAGCTTCATGCAGTCTCTCGTGTCGGTCCTTCTTATTTTTGGACACCGTCTTCTTTATGATCTTCGTCAAGGTCTTGTTGAAAGCCTCAGCTAGACCGTTAGCTCGGGGATTATAGACCGAAGAGTATCTCCAGTCTATATTATGCTGTTGTGCGAAGCGGCTGATTCTGTGACTTCTATAGGCCGGCCCGTTATCGGAGATAATCTGTCGCAGAGTGCTGAACCGATAGATGACGTGTGTCTTGAAGAAATAGAGAATATTCTCCGTCTTCACTTCTCTTAGCGGTACTGCTTCTGCCCACTTGGAGAAATAATCAGTTGTCGCTAATATGAACCGATGTCCTTTGGATGACGTTGGTTCGATGGGCCCAATTATGTCGGTTCCCTACATTTTGAATGGCCAGCTAGCCATCATTGGGTGTAGCGGGTTTGGATGCTGGTGGATGAAGTCTCCATGAATTTAGCACGAGTGGCACTTCTTCACGTATTCGAGGCACTCCTGAATCATCGTGGGCCAATAGTAGTCTATCCTTTTGATCTTCAGCTTAATCTTTGGCCCGGCTTGATGAGAACCGCAGAGCCCGTCGTGAGTTTATTGGACGACTCTCCTTGCTTCTTCCGTCCCCAGGCATCTCAGCCATAAAGAGTCGAACGATCTCTTGTATAGAGTATCATTGACGAAGGCGAAAGACAGAGCTCGTTTCATGAGCTGATGCCTTGAGGATGCATCTTCCGGTGTTCGACGGGATTTGAAGTAGTCTATGAAGACTTCTCTCCAATCCTCGGCCTTTTCTTAATCCTCTATTTGCAGGGTTGTTTGCTTGGTCGCTTCCTTTTCTTCAGACGATTCCAGAGATATTTCCGCTGGTGCAAGAACTCAACGGCTTTGTACAATGATCCTTACGTCCTCGAGGTTTTCGTCAGCCAGTTCTTTAGCGAGCTTGGTTAATGCATCCGCTTTTCTATTTTCCGCACGCGGTATGCTTTCCAGGGCGTAGGAAGGGATTTGAGTCAGCAATTGTTGTATTCTCTCGCCGTACTTCACCAACTTTGGTTCGCACGTTTGATAGTCGCCGTTTACTTGACTAACGACCAGCTGGGAGTCTCCGTATATGAGGAGGTTTTCGATCCCCATGTCGATAGCGATCTCAAGACCTGCTATCAAAGCCTCATATTCTGCTTTATTGTTTGTCATCGGCTCTGTTAAGAAAAAGGCAAAGCGCATTATCCCCCCTTGTAGAGTCACGAAGATAATGCCTACCCCAGAATTGATTATGGGGGAGCTGTGTTTTCGCCTCTTCATGGAAGACGCTCCATCGAAGTAGAGTTCCCATCGGGTCTCACTCTCTCCTCTTTTCTCGTCGATCATGTCAAACGCGTGCTCGTCTGGCAATTCACAGTTTAGGGGTGAATCGGCAGGTATCGGATGCTCAGCGAAGAAGTCGGCGATGGCCTGGCCTTTCACTGCCATGAGAGGTCGGTATGTTATCGAGAATTCCATTAAGATGTGGGCCCATTTAGCAAGCCATCCTGTCAGTATGACCCTCGACATCAGGTATTTGAGAGGATCCATCTTTGATATGAGATGAACCTCATGTGCCAGGGCATAATGTCGAAGCTTCGTCATCTCTAAAATTAATGCCAGGCAGTATTTTTCGATAGGGGAGTAGTTTTTTTCTGCCCCCAGTAGAACTCGACTTAAGTAGTAGAGCGCTCTCTCCTTTCCCTGGTCGTTCTCCTGTGCCCATAGCGCACCTAACGAACCTTTAAGGACGATTGTGTACAGGATCAAGGGCTTTCCCTTGATCAGAGCGGTCAGTACCGGTGGATTCTTCAGGTATTACTTGATTTCGTCCAGTGCACCCTGGAATTTGCGATCCCAAACGAACGGGGTTCCCTTCTTCATTAGATGACTGTATGGGCGGCATTTTCCGGAGAGTTTGGCTATGAACCGTCGGATATACGCGAGCTTCCCTTATAGAGACAGCAATTGTTTTAAAGTTCCTGGAGTGGGCATTTCCATAATCACCTTGATCTTCGACGGATCTATTTCGATGCCCCGGTGTCATCTGATGAATCCTAGGAATTTGCCTGAGGAGACTCCGAATGTGCATGTCAGAGGGTTCATCTTCAGGTTGTATTTCTGAAGACACTGGAACACTGTCTTCAGATGCTCCCAGTGCTCTTCGTGCGATTTTCTTTTCACCACGACGTCGTCGATATAACATTCGACAACTTCATGTATCATGTCATCGAAGATCTTCATCATGGCCCTCTGGTAGGTGGCGCCAGCATTTTTTAGAACAAAAGGCATTACTTTGTAGCAGAACACGCCCAGAGGAGTCCGGAAAGCGTTATGCTTCTGGTCTTTGGGATATATCTTTATTTGATTGTATCCTGATGAGCCGTCCATGAAGGAGAAGACTTCGTGAGTGGACGTGTTGTCTATCATCAGCTCGGTAACCGGTACGGGGAAATCATCCTTCGGACAGGCTTTGTTGAGGTCCCGAAAGTCTACGTAGATGCGCACCGTCCCATTTTTCTTCATCACTGGGACAATATTAGCGATCCAGTCGGGGTATTGAACTTCTTGGATGAAGCCAAAGTCAATTAGCTTCTTAACTTCGGCGTTGGTGCTCATTTCAAGTTCGAGCCATATTCTTCTGGGTGCTTGCTTGACTGGCTTGATGTCCGGAGATATCGCTAATTTATGCACAGCTATTTCTGGATTTAGCCCTGGCATCTCGGAATAGTTCCATGCAAAGCAGTCTTTATACTGCATGAGCACGTCTTTTAGCGTAGCCACCTGTTCCTTAGACAGCAGCTCACTGACAAATGTAGGTCGCGGGTAGTTAGTCGTCCCCAGGTCAATTTTTCTTAGGTTGTCCGCAGTAGTATGTATTCCATCTTCTAACTCTTTCGGCGCTGGTGAAAATTCTAAAATCAATTCCTCTTCATCCTTGTTTTCGAAGCACCAGGAGAAGTCATCCATATTCTCGCACTCTCCTTCTTCTGACAGCGTTATTACGTGACAGATACGAGATCGTTTCCAAGACCGATGTTGATCTGGCTCTACTCTCGCTATATTCGTTACTTTGGGCACATGCTTTTGTGGTGAGTCTACCCTCCAACTGTTGGATAGAGCGAATCTGCCGAGTTGATATTGGTCTTCGACCCAGTTTTTGAAGGTGAAGCAGTCTTCAAAAGGATGTCCTATCGCTCGGTGATAGGAGCAATAATCCGGGTGATGAACCTCGTTTGCATGCTCGAGATACCGAGACTCTGGGAGTGTCATCATTTGATGTTTCATGACAGGGTCAAAGATTCTCCATGTCTTGTCTCGAGGGAAAGAATATGCTCGACCCATCTTTTTCATAAGAGACAGATTTCGGCCGATCCTTTTTTGATCGCGTGGCCTTTTGGATCCGTTTTGCCGTTGCCGAACATTTTTTCCGTTCTTTAACTTGTTTTTACCTCTGCGTCGGACCCTTTTCTTGTCTTGGGAATGCATGGCGGGCTGACAGTGAAGGGCATCGTCATCCTCCGTAGCCTGTTGAAGGAGCGTTGCGTCTTGGCTTTCTCGTAAATGGCCATTTCGCGGCTGTGGTCGTTCCGAGCCTTTTAACTTGCCTCCCTTATTCGCTTATCCATCTGTTCTTCAAATGACAGACTCGGCATTTTTATGGCAGAACTTCGTTCTGGTTCAGCGTCAGCGTCTTTTAAAAGAGCATCCTCTTCTTCATCCAGGTCATTTATGACATGGCAGTCATAGAACTGCTCCCGTTTCTTGGACTGGACATATCCAAGCCCGATCGTTTGCAATTTTCGCTGAGTTCCGGGGACGTTCCAGATCACGTTGTAGAATTGGGCCTGTCGCGCGGTTTGCTTAAAGGGTATGCCTTGGCATCTCAATAACTTTTTTAACCCCTCTGTGTAGTATCTGGGCAGACGGATTGGTTGGAGCCTGTCAAGCGTGGGTTCGGCACCACGCCAGACTTCTCCCTCGACTTAAGTTTCTCTGGATCGGTAGAATAGGATCGACTTTTCACCTCTTCGCCTAGGATGGACGTAGAATATCTGCAGCTCTTGCACACTATATGTATCAAGTGCATCAAGCTCTGTAGTGCTGCCACGGAACTATGGTGATTTGTAGACTCTGATAATTTCCAGTGAAGGCCCGTATTGATGGACGGATCGAGAACACTACGTTGACTTCGTCTTCAGAGTCACTGCCAAAGACCAGAATAGGGGTAGATTGTCCCGGCTTATTGCATTGGGACGGCCCCGAATAGACTATCTCTTCTTCCTCCTCGGTATCGCTCCCGAAGACCGGGATAGTGGTGATAGATTTTTGCTTATTCTCCAGTTTATGGCATCTTTCCGTGTCTTCAAAGTCTCGTAGGAAATACTTCGCATCTTCGTACTTTCGGACTTCATTTACGGAAAATGGGTTCAGTTCCCCCATCACGGTATACTCGTGACCATCTTTGAAATACTTCATACACTGGTGTTGTGTAGAAGGGATGGTGTTGTATTTGTGTAACCAAGGCCTGCTGAGCAAAGCGTTGCAGCTGGTCTTGGCGTCAATGATATGAAACTTGATGTCAGTGACGAGCAGCCCAAAGCGTAACGTTAGTATTACAGACCCGAGTGTCCGTGATGACTGGGAGTCGAACCCGGAGATGGTGATTTTATCCCGAGCGAGGTGCTGAACGTTCATGTAGATTTCTTTTAGCACCTTCACGTTTAGGAGGTTGACGGAGGACCCGTTGTCAACTAAGATCTTCCTTATCTTGATGTTATGGCAGTACCAGGTGACATACGGGGGACGGTTGTACTCGCACGTTCCGAGGAGGAGATCTTCATCGCCGAAAGTGATGTCAGCTATGTGCACTTCTTCCAGCTCGTCCTTCATCTTTTTTTCAGCAAGGAAAGCTTAGAACAGCTCGGGCTCTTGTAATGCCTTGATCAGGGAATCTCGTGCTTCTTTAGACAGGAGAAGGGCATCCAAAATACTCAATTGTGAGGGTATCTTTCTCGGATGTGCCAGGATATTGTAATCCACCTTGTTCTTCTTAAGCGGGTCCTTGGCTGTGAGCTTTTCGACTACTCGATCATCGAGGGCGATATCCTCAGGGACTTTTTCCTTCCCCTTATCTTTTTTGTTCGACCCCATGTTTCTAGGTTCGAGATTCTTTTCGGGCAACATACTGTTGCGCAGCTGAATGTTCTCACAGTTCTTCATCTCTTCCTCTTTTCCTGAGGTGGATTCCTTGAAGAGAGGGCCGAGGGCTATTTCTTCATCAGAATCGCTTCCGAAGGTGAGAACTTGCAATCCCCCGGAATCAACCATGTGACAGTTGTCAGCAGTTCTTTTGTTCTCATCTGTCGTGCTTCTCTGCTCCCGAGGAGCCTTGCGCTTCAATCGCTTGAAGTGTTGTCGGTGAGCAACATATCCCTGCTACCAGTTTTTAAAGGCCATGCACTCTTCGGTAGGGTATGTGACCCTTCGATGGTACAAGCAGTAGTTAGGATGAACGTCCGCTTCATCAAGGTATGTACCACCAGGAGTATTTTCTTTGGAAGATAGCAGCTTCATTCCCATTGATAGTGCTTTAGCGAACCATTTCCTTACCTTAAGCTTGCTTTTATCTGTCGCGGGAATGCTTCGATCTGGTTGGAGCGCTTTGCGACTCATCCCTACCATGACTTCTTCAGCTTGATGCCGACGCCTGGCTCTTTCGAATATGGCCATTTCACGCTCTTGATCAGCTTTGCTCTTCTGACGGGCTTCGTTCAGTAGCATGTCGATCATCTCGTCTGACGGTCCCAAGGATTTTGGCACCGATCCTGCCCCCAGCTCCTTTACATTATCTTCTGATGCCGAGTGAGCTTCTTCGTTATTTAGCGATGAATGAGAGATCATGTGACAACTTGCCACATAATCTTCGAGTTCCTCTGACGATTCGTCTCCCTCATCATTGTCGTTATCTCCACTTTCAAGGATATGGTTGAGAAACTCTTAGAGTGTGACCGGGGTTCGCGCCCTCTGGTTGTATTCCTCCAGTGCGTTAATATGCTTTTGCAGATCCGTGCACTTGTCGTCCGGCTGCGCGGGCTTCTTGGTCTTCTTCTTTTTCTTCGAAGACTTTGACGGCTGGGCCGGATGTTTTGCCCATCGTTACCAATTCTCGATGTTGGGCGCGGTTTCAGCATCCCCTCAATGATTTCTGGCTCTAGCGGGCTTTTCCACCTGATTGTCGGGCATGCTTGAAGATCCTTCAGCATACTTTTAGTTTTTGCTGAGAGAACACCTTCCCATGGGGCTTCCTCTATAAATGAGCATGATGCCCCCGGTGTGTCCATCTTTTTCGGAGCGTACGGTTGTGGCGGGTTCACCCTCCAGTTTTAAAACAGCACGAACTTGCCTTGCTGGTACTGGTCCTCAATCCAGTTTTTGAAGATGAAGCAATCTTCGATTGGGTGGCCCATTATTCGATGGTAGGGGCAATAGTTGGGACTGTTGACGTCACCGGGCTGCAGTGGGCGTTTCGGATCCGGCAGGGTGATGAGCCTGTTGCGCACTGCTAGTTTGAACAGTTTCCTCGTTTAATCCCTGGGAAACGAGTAAGGACGTCTCAATTTCTCGTCAAGGAATCGCTGTTTATTGCCTTGGTGAGCAGCTGGTTTCGGATCGCTCGGTTGTTGCTGAGCGTTGGCGACGAAGGTCGCTTTCCCTTTGCCTTTTTCATTTCGAACCTCCGTTTTCGAGGAGGGCGGTCTATGGCCCATCTGGTCCATTTGGGCCAGCTTGTCGATCAAGGCCTGGAAAGTGGTCGGCTTGAAGAACATCATAAACTGGGATATAGTCGCCTGTGGATCGAGGGTCCCTACGAACATGCCCACGGCAGGAGTTACTTCTATGCGTTGTTCGCATCTCGACCATAGGTTTCACCACCGAATTGAATACTGAACCCACGTCTCTCCCGGCTTCACTCTGGCATTGATCAATGCCGTGATCGGGGTGCATTCACTAGCGCTTGCAAAATGCTGGGTGAATAGCAACTCCATTTCTGTGAATGTTTTGATGGAGTCATTCGGAAGTTCCGAGTACCATTCAAATGCCGTCTCCGCTAAGCTGCCGACGAACTGGCGAAGCAGCAGTTTGTCATCACCTCTAGTATTGCCGCATAGAGCCCTGAACTGAGCGACGTGCTGATGCGGATTGCATGTCCCCTTATACACATGGAATTTAGGGATCGTATATCCCGGCGGGTACTTAATTTGATCGTACCAGCCTGGATATGGTCGTCCAGTTCTGACGATTTAGCCGGCAGCTTCATTAAGCGCAGCTTTCGAGATCGTCTCCTCTCTGGCTGCTGATAAAACCGGAAGAGGGTTTGATGTCTCCCCTCTATCGTCTTCGATGATTATTAGGGGATCTTCGGCTGGAGGGTCCGGCTGGATCATCATCCCCATCATAATTTGGAACAGGAGCGCCATCTGCTTTATGTTAGCCGCTTGTTCCATAGCCTCTTTATCTTTCTTTTCGAGCATTCTTCGGAGGAACTCGGCATCGGTTTCCTGTTCCTGGCGCTGTTCCGACGATGCTTCTAGGCTTCTTTCTGCCAAGTGAGCGCGGCCATCTTCGTCAGCTTCTCCTGGAGCTTTTGTTGTTGCTCCTAATCCTTTATCAATGATCGAGTGAGTGGTCGATAACTCATGGAAGCACGACTATCCTCTTTTCCGGAAGCCATGTAAATGGTGTGCACTACTATGCCCCCAGACTTGGGGCGTTTGGATTCAGTGCCCTTGGAATTGGTCGCAGGCTTGGGGATCTTCTCCGGCCATCTCCTTTTATGGGATGTTGAAGTTGAGGGGGCCGCTGCAGTGGGCACCCATATAGACGATACCTTCTATGGTACGACGGGGTGGTTTTTCTCTTGCCGAACCTTCATTTTCTTCGGTCGGCGGGAGTAGTCTTGGTTAATCACAGAGTCTTGGACCCTTTGCCAGACCCTGTGGATTTTGGAGGATAGCCGCTGAGGGGGCTGTTCTGGCTCCGCCTTAGTAACATTTTCAGAAGGTGAAGGAGACCTTTTTAATATGGTAGTTGGAGAGTTTTTTTGCACCCTCCTAAGTGGCTCTAAGCAGTTCCCAGTTGGAACAGCAGCATCAACTTTCACCATTGGAGCTGATGGGGTAAGTCTGGAAGGGGAACTGCCCCCATCTTTCCTAACTCAGCACCAGTGGCGACGTCGAGCATGGCGCGTAGCCGGGATCACCTCTATCGTCAGAGTAGCTCCCTCTTACCCCCTGCCATGAGGAGAGGCTGTTGTTGGTGCCAGCTAGTCGAAGGCTGTCGTCCGCTAGGAAGGAATGGTCAATCTGTCGAAGGCCGACTTATGAGTAGGGGAAGCAGTTTCGACGACTCTACCCGCAGCGGGAGTTGGAATGGCCAGTCTTGCGAAGACCGATCCTTTAGCAGGAGAAGACCCTCTGATGACTTCATTTACCGGTGCTGGCATAGCTATCCGCTTCGGGATAACTCCTTCGGGTATTACAGGCTTCCTCACGGGCCCACTTGAGCTTTGGCCTAGTCTATTAAAGACCAAGGCGTTGGACTTGGACGACCCGTTGAGAGGGGCCATGGTATTTCTAAGCCGATTAAAGACCGACTTCTTCGGAGCTTCCTGTGATGGCACTGAGCGTTGAAGCTCATTGGCGGGAGCACGGTCCCGAAGAACAATCCAGTGGTGGCCTGTGTAACCTGTTCCACCGGCATTGCGAAAATGGAGGCCGCTTGGGGCCTATAAGTTACCCCTCCAAACGGGGCGGAGCGGGAGTTGTTGTTGCAGTTGGTGCAGCTGGAAGCCATTTTCTCTGCACGGGAGCAAGACACCAAATCTTAGTACCTCGAATCCACAGGCAACCATAGCAGGCCGCGATTTATTCGCGAAACACGACACACGAAGTGTGGAGTGGAAAGAGGAAAAGATCCCACCGGGCGTGCCAGAATCTGTTCACCACTGAAAACAGAGACGAAACCGCATAGGTCGTCTTACCTGAATTTGGAGGCAGATGCGCCTGAATTTGGTTGTATCTGTCCACCTCTCCGAAGATGCCAAGTTGATTTATGGCACCGTATATCGGAGGTTTGGATAGATGCAGCCGTTGTAGCAGACATCGTCAGATTCCCCCTATGCTTGCGAGGGGTTTTTGATTGTGGGGATGCTCTTCCCTGCAGGCGCAAGCCCCTGCAGTTAATTACGTTATCGGGTTACGATAACCACTTTCTCCTTCTCCAGAAGTTCACTTCGTGTCGTGTGTGTTTGTTTTATTTTTGGTTGCCCGTGGATTGTATAAGGAGACTAATTTATGTTGTCGCCCGTAGGGCGTGGATTAGTCCAAATCCGTATTAACTTAGATTTGGGTTTCGTTGATTTAAGGATCGCTAACCTCGTTTGAGATTAAGATCAAATCAAATGTTTGTTAAGGATATGTTAGTCTAATTTTTAGACTAAGATCTACTTAACAGGGTTCAGGATCATTTTTTATCCAACGAAAGAGCATTTGGGCTCTATCGTCTTAGTTTAGGGACGTTGCGGTCTATTGGGTTTAAGGACATCATAGTCCATGTTTAAGGACATCATAGTCCTTGGTTTAAAGACATCATAGTCTATGGAGTTTAGTTTAGGGACATTGCAGTCCATTGGGTTTAAGGACATCATAGTCCATGGAGTTTCTGGTTGTCGGGACCCGCCACCTCTCTGAAGACGTTGAAGAATTACAACGACACATATCAGAGGTATGAAGAGATGTACCCTTGAACCAATGTTGGTTAGGAGATCTGTAGTCAAGTTTGGGACTAAGACCAATTAAAGAGATTTGTTTGAACCCTTGAACCAATGCACATGGGCTTGGTTGATTTCAATTGGGGACTTGTGGCCAATTTGGGCTCAATCCACTCAGTTTTGAATAAAATGTTGAACATTTGTTTGAGCTCGGTCCCTTTTTGTTCAACAATGCTGAGCATTGATTTGGGTTCTGACACCCCTCTTTCTTTTTGTTTTTTATTAAGTGTTGAACACTCTTTATGGCGCTGAGCTCTATTTACAGAGCGCCTTTTATTTCATCAGCGCCCACATGAGGGGCACGTGGAGCGCTCGGCGCTGAGCGCCA
Organism: Agapanthus africanus; assembly: GCA_030015575.1. Lineage (NCBI taxonomy): Eukaryota > Viridiplantae > Streptophyta > Magnoliopsida > Asparagales > Amaryllidaceae > Agapanthus > Agapanthus africanus. Next base: position 25,838,976 of record JASDDO010000001.1, read on the forward strand.
GACTTGGAGTGCTAAGGTGCTTTTTATAAAATAGCGCCCACATGAGGAGCACGTGGAGCGCTTGGCGCAGAGCGGCAGACTTGGAGTGCTAATGCGATTCTTTTAAAATAGCGCCTACGTAAGGAGCACATGGAGCGCTCTGCGCTAAGCGCCAGACATTGTTTTTTGGCAATTCTGATCAGTTCGGTGCTCTGAGAATTAAATTCTCGTTTATGAGAGACTTTGTCTCATGGATCTAAGAACTAAGTTCTTCTTTTATGAGGAGATTCTATAATCTCTTTTGTTTTTCTTTATGAGAGACTTTGTCTCATGGATCTAAAAACTAAGTTCTTCTTTTATGAGGAGATACTGTGATCTCTTTTGTTTTTCCCTACCTTGAAGAGAGGTAGTCCTTGCCTTGAACTCTGAAGCTTATGAGGGAGTTCTTCTGTTCTTCTTCTTTCGATTTGAAACTTATGGGGAGGTTCCTCTGTACAAGACTTGAAGTCTTGGGTCCTTTATATATGGGAGGATGATCTGTTGAATCAGTTAAGGAAATCTCTCGCTGAGAGATCTCTAATTGATTTGAGGATTTTATCTACCGTTGGATCTTTGATCCAAGGACTTCTTTTTTACAGAAGACATTTTTCTTGTTATTAACAAGATTGGGAAAATATTTTTCCATACAGAACTTATTCTGTATCTTGATGATTTTTAATCACCATTGGATCTTTGATCCAACGGTGCTCTGATTTACAGAGTGCAATCTTTTCTGTTTGGAAAGATTTGAGGAGTATTTCCTCAATAGAATTTAATTCTGTAATTTTGATGATTTATCATCTTCGTTGGATCTTTGATCCAATGGTGGAGAACATTTAGTTCTAGCACTGGTGCTCTCGTGCTTTGCACGTGAGGCGCTGCCTCAGAGTCTTTGACTCATGGTGCTGGCGCTCTTGGCACTAGCGCTCTCGTGCTTTGCCCGAGAGGCGCTGCCTCAGAGTCTTTGACTCTTAGCGCTGGCGCTCTTGGCACTGGCCCTCTTGGCGCAAGCGCTCTCGTGCTTTGCACGTGAGGCGCTGCCGTAGTTCAAATTTTAAATTTTGAATAGAGTTTTGCTCTCTGATTGGGGGAAAAAACACCGTTGTTGATCTCTAGGTTGTCTGTTAACCGTCGAGATTTAGAACAAGGGACTCTGCAATGGCTCCGCTTTGTTGACGTTGTGTCCGCATCCTGCTGGAATGAGAAAGTACGCTAGGTACTCTTTAGGTTGCATGTGAACCGCCAAGACTTGGAGCTAGGAATCTGCTATGGCTCCACTTTGTTTCGACCCTGGGGTCTCCTGTTGACGTTGGGTCTTCAACCTGCTAGACTGAGAAGGCGTGCCAGGTTAGAGCAAGGGTTTTGCTATCACTCCTTGGAGCTTTGTTGACGTCACGTCTTCACTCTGTTGGAATGAGAAGGAACACCGAGCTGATCTTTAGGCTGTAGATATTGCCGTCGAGATCTGGCTCTCCTTCTGACGAAGCCTGGTGGGAAAATATGGTTCCTTTTTCGTTTGTGCCCATGGATTGTATACAGAGGTTGATGCAGACTCACTTGCAGGGCAAAAATTTTCTCTTCTTTTTTTTCCTTTCCATGATGCTTTATCTTTTCAGTTTTTTATATCGTGAGAATCGCGATTGCCCAATCATTTTGGCTATTTTCTTTTTACTCGCTGCTTTTTATTGCGAGTTGCCTAAACATTTCGGCTATTTTTATTTGCATACGTTTTGCTTCGCTGATATTTATTGTGAGTTGCCTCATCATTTTGGCTATTTCATATGCATCTTTTGCTCGCTAATTTTTGCGAGTACGGAACTCGAGATCTGATACCAATCTTAGCATCAATATCGCTGTGACTGGAATATGGCCAGGAGCGAATCATCATTTGCCTTGAGAGGACTTGGAATTTGCTACCAATTTAGGCATCAGCATCGCTACCACTGTAATGTTGCCAGGAGCGAATCATCATTTGCCTTTACTAATTTGAACAAAGGTGGCTTAGCAAACAGGGTTAGAATCCTGCCGACTAAGGCTTTTCGACTTCATGAGCCGTAAGGGTCTCACAAAGGTATTTCTCTCTACGAGTCATGAGGATCTCGTACGTGTATTTTCTCCTTAGGAGTCGTGAGGATTCCAAAGTGATATCTTCTCTTGTAAGTCGTAAGGATCTCACAAGAGTGTTTTCTCCTTACAAGTCGAGAGGACCTACAAGTGTTGTTCACCAAATGGGGAAATTTCACGCCATTAGTGTGACTAGAGAGGGAGCGTTTATTTATGCTCGTGGATTTTATACAAGGGTTAATATTGACCGCCTGTAGAGCAACTTGGGGAATGTGATGGCTTAAGAACAAGTTCAGGTCCCTGTATCTTAAGGCTTTTGAATCCTATGAGCCGTAAGGGTCTCATAGGAGGAATTCTCCTTACGAGTCGTGAGGATCTCGTAAGTGTAATTTCTCCTTAGAAATCGTGGGGATCCCTAAGTGTGCTGCTCCCTTGTGAGTAGTAAGGATCTCACGAGGCTATTTTCACCTCACAAGGTCGAGGGGACCTTGGCTCTATTCAAATTTTCAAAATTTGAAATGAAGCGGCGCTTCATAAAAGCGCCAGCGCTTTGAGGTAGCGCACCACGTGCAAAGCATGAGTGCGCTAGCGCTAAGTGCGCAAATAGCGCCGGTGCTCTTTGGAAGCGCACCACGTGCAAAGCACGAGTGCGCCAAGAGTGCCGGCGCTCTGAAGTAGCGCATCACGTGCAAAGCACGAGTACGCTAGCGCTGGAACTAAATGTTCCCCACCGTTAGATCAAAAATCCAATAATAATGATAAATCATTAATTGACCAGAATAAAATTCGGTTAAGAAAAAATTCCTCAAAATATTTCTAAACAAAAAAATTGTGCTTTGTAAATTAGAGCACCGTTGGATCAATGATCCAATGGTGATTAAAAAAATCACCAAAAACACAGAATAAATTCTGTATGGAAAAGATTTCCCAATCTTGTTAAAAACAAGAAAATTGTCTTCTGTAAATCAGAAGCCCTTGGATCAAAGATCCAACGGTGGGGAATCCCCAAATCAATTGGAGAAAATATCTCCTTAACTGATTGAACAAATCAGCTTACCTTATATAAAGGCCTCAAGACTTCAATTCTGAAAGATACAGAAAGAGATAGAGGAACCCCCCCCCACACACACACACACAAACTTTGAGAAAACTCATAAAGAAGAGCCAAGATATAGACAGAAAGACGAAATCGTCTCATATAAAAAGAAGAATTTACTTCTTTCTTACAGATCATAGGTCTATAAGACCAAGGTCTTTCACAACAGAGATTAAAGGATCTCATCATAAAATAATAAGAAGAACATAATTCTTCTCACAGATCATAGATCTATAAGACTAAGGTCTTTTATACAAGGAGATCATGGACATCTCATTATAAAATAAAAGGGGGGAGAATAATTCAATTCTCTTAGGATCACAGATCCATAAAGGCAAAGCCTTTCATCAAAATAAGAGATTGAAACATCTCCTATAAAATAAGAACCCTTGTTCTTAGAATCTTGAGACAAACTCTCTTACAAACAAGAATTTATTTCTCAGATCATAACGTTGATCAAATAGCGCGTTGCGCTCATGAACTAGCGCTTTGCGCTCTTGGACTGGCGCTCAGCGCCAAGCGCACTACGTGCTCCCCACGTGTGCGCCACTTAACAGCTAGCGCTTTGCGTTCATGGACTGGCGCTCAGCGCCAAGCGCACCACGAGCTCCTCACGTGTGCGCCACTCATAAAATAGCGCTTTGCGCTCATAAACTGGCGCAATGCGTCCATTATCAGGCGCTTAGCACCAAGCGCACCACGTGCTCCTCACGTGTGCGCTACCCAGTAAAAGAGCTCTGCGCTCTTTGACTGGCGCAGAGCGCCAAGCGCACCATGTGCTCCTCACGTGTGCGCTAAGAGAACATAAATTGTTCTATAAAGCCCAGAGCTATGATGAATGCTCAGCATTCAGTAAAAGACAAAAAAACATTGCCAGAACTCAAATCAATGCCCATCATTGTCAAATGTTTAACATTTTAACTGAGTGGGCCGAGCCTAAATTGGCTATAAACCCCTCATTCAGATTAAATGAGCCCATATGCTCATAAATCTTTTGATCTTAGTCCCAAATTGGACTACAGATCTCCCAACCAAAATTGGTTCAAGGGTACATCTCTTCACTCCTCTGATATTTGTCGTTGTAATCCTTCAACATTTTCAGAGAGGTGATTGGTCCCGACAACCAGAAATTCTACGGACTGTGGGGTCCTTAAACTCATGGACTATGATGTCCTTATCTTCGGACTGTGGAGTCCTTAAACCCATGGAGTATGATATCCTTAAACTTTATAGACTGTGATATCTTTAAACTTATGGACTGTGGGGTCCTTAAACTCATGGACTATGATGTCCTTAAACTTTATAGATTATGACGTCTTTAAACTGCGGACTGTGGGGTCCTTAAACTTATGGACTATGATGTCCTTAACCTTGGACTGTGAGGTCCTTAAACTCACGGACTATGATGTCATTAACCTTGGACTGTGGGGCCCTTAAGCCCATGGACTATGATGTCCTCAACCTTGAACTATGATGTACTCAACCTCGGACTGTGGGGTCCTTAAACCCATAGACTATGATGTCCTTAACCTTGGACTGTGGAGTCCTTAAACCCACGGACTATGATGTCCTTAACCTTTGACCACAAAGTCCCTAAACTAAAACAACAGAGCCTAAATGCTCTTTTGTTAGATCTAAATGATCCTGTTAAGTAGATCTTAGTCTAAAATTAAACTAACGTATCCTTAACAAATGGTTAAGCTGACCATAGCCTAAAATTAGACTAACGTGTCCTTAACAAATTGTTAAGTTGATCTTAGTCTAAAATTAGACTAACGTATCCTTAACAAACGTTTAAGTTGATCTTAGTCTAAAATGAGACTAACGTATCCTTAAACCCAACCCCAAACCCAAATCTAAGAAAATAAGGATTTGGACTAATCCACGCCCTACGGCCGACAACATAAATTAGTCTCCGTATACAATCCACGGGCAACCAAAAACAAAACAAACACACACGACACGAAGTGACCATCTGGAGAAGGAGAAAGTGGTTACCGCGATGCTGTAGCGTAATTAACTATAGAGGCTTGCGCCTGCAGGGAAGAGCGTCCCTACAATCAAAAATCCCTCAACGAGGGGGAATCTGACGAAGTCTGCTACATCGGCCACATCCGTCTAAACCTCCGATACACGGTGCCATAAATCAACTTGGCATCTTCGGAGAGGTGGACGGATAGCACCAAATAGCATCTGACCACGAAATTCAGGCAAAACGAACCTACGCGGCCTCGTCTTGCGTCTTCTGGCGGAGAACAGATTCTGGCACGCCCGGTGGGACCTTTTCCTCTTTCCACTTCACACTTCGTGTGTCATGTTCACGAACGAATCGCGGTTTGACATGGTTGCCCTTGGGTTCGAGGTACTAAGATTTGGTGTCTTGCTCTATGCAGAAAAAAGAACATCAACGGCCTTTAACTGTTCCAGCTGCAGCAACAACTCGCATTCCATCCTATCCGGAGGAGTGACTTACGGGCCCCATGCGGCCTCCCTTTTTACAATGCCAGTGGAACAAATGACCCAAGCCACCACTGGGCTTTTCTTCGGGACCATGATCCCACCCATAAGCTTCAACACACCACTGCCATCCCCAGAAGCTAAGAAGAAGTCGGTCTTTGATCGGCTCACAACTACTGCGCCCCTCTCAACGGGTCGTCCAAGTCCACTGCCTCAGTTTTCAACAGACTGGGCCGAAGCTCAGATGGGCCCTGGAAGAAGCCCACAATTCCTGAAGAGGTTATCCCGAAGCGGATAGCCATTTCTACTCCTGAAGTCACCAAGGCAGCTTCTCCTGCTAAGGGGTCGGTCTTCACAAGGCTGACCGTTTCAGCTCCCGTTCCAGACAAACTCATGAAGGTTGTTTTCCCTATTCGAAAGTCGGCCTTCGCAAGACTAACTACCCCCTCTCAACGGGTGTTAGCCTTCAACAGGCTAACACCAATAACAGTCTCTCCTCAAAGCAGGGGGCATGAAGAAGCTCATCCAACAGCGGAGGTGATCCCGGCCGCACGACATGCCCGACGTCGCCACTGGAGCCGAGTGAGGAAAGCTGGGGGCAATTCCCCTTCTGGATTGGCTCCGCCAGCTCCAACGGTGGAAGTCGATACTGCTGTTCTAACTGGGAACAGTTTTGAACCACTCAAGAGGGTCCGCAAGAACTCTCCGACCGCTGTTCTGAAAAAGTCTCCTCCGCCTGTGGAGAACGCTACAAAGGAGAAGCTAGAGCAACCCCCTCAGCGGCTGTCCTCTAAAATTTATAAAGTTTGGCGACAGGTCCAGAACTCCGTGGTAGATCAAGACTACCCCCGCCGACAGGAAAAGATGAAGGTTCGGCAAGAAAAGAACCACCCTGTCAAGCCACAAAAGGCGACAGCTATTTGGGTGCCCACTGCAATGGCCCCTTCAACTTTGACCGCCCATAAGAGGAGAAGGCCGGAGAAAATTCCCATGTCTTCGACAAATGTCAAGGGCACTGAGCCTAAACGCCCCAAGTCTGGGGGCATGGTGGTACACACCATCTATATGGAATCCGAAAAAGTGGATAGCCGTATCTCCACAGGTCATCGACCGCTTACGCGATCAGTGACTAAGGCTCAGGAGCAATAACAACAAAAGCTCCAAGAGATGTTAACAGCTATGGCCGCACTCACGGGACCGAAAGAAAGCCCGGAGGCATCATCAGAGCAGCGTCATGAATAGGAAACCGATGCTGACTTCCTCCACAGAGTTCTTAAAAAGAAGGACAGAGAAGCAGCAGAACAATCGGCCAATATAAAACGAATGGTGCTTCTCTTCCAAGATATGGTCGGCATGATGATCCAGCCAGATCCCCCAGCTAAAGACCCTCCAATAATCCTTGAAGATGATAGGGGAGAGACATCAAACCCTCTTCCGTCCTGTTCAGCAGCCAAAGAGAAGACCATTTCTAAAGCCATTCTGGATGACTATATCGCTCAACAAATACGAGCTCATCAGGCGAACGAAGCAGCCGGCTAAATTGTTAAAACTGGACGACCATATCTGGGTTGGTACGACCAAAAAAAGTACCCGCCGGGATATACGATCCCCAAATTCCACGTATATAAAGGGACGGAAAATCCACACCAGCACATTGCTCAATTTAGGGCTCTGTGCGGCAACACTGGAGGTGATGATAAACTACTGCTACGTCAGTTTGTCGGAAGCTTGTCGGAGACGGCATTCGAGTGGTATTCGGAAGTCCCGAATGACTCTATCAAGACATTTGCAGAGATGGAGCTGCTATTCACTCAACGTTTTGCGAGCGCTAGCGAACGTACCCCAATCACGGAACTGATCAATGCCAGGGTGAAGCCGGGAGAAACTTAGGTCTAGTACGCAATACGGTGGCGGAATCTATGGTCGAAGTGCGAACAGCGCATCGAAGAGGCTCCTGCGGTAGGCATGTTCATGGGTACTCTCGACCCTCAGGCGACCATTTCCCAATTCATGATGTTCTTCAAGACAACTACTTTTCAGGCCTTGATTAACAAGCTGGCCCAAATGGACCAGATGGGCCATAGGCCTTCCTCTTCAAAGACGGAGCCTCGGAATGAAAAGGGCAAAGGGAAAGCGACCTTTGTAGCCAACGCTCAATAACAACCGAGTAGCCCGAGACCGGTTGTTCGCCAAAGCAACAAGCGGCAATCTCTCGACGAGAAGTTGAGACGTCCTTACTCGTTTCCCCGGGATAAGACAAGGAGACTGTTCGAACTAGCAGTGTGCAACGGGCTTATCACTCTACCGAAGCCGAGACACCCACTACAACCGAACGATGTCAACAATCCCAATGACTGCCCCTACTACCGAGTATTGGGCCATCCGATCGAAGACTGCTACGTCTTCAAAAATTGGGTTGAAGACCAGTATCAACAGGGCAAGTTCGCGCTGTATGAAAACTGGAAAGTAAATCCGCCACAACAGCATACCCCTAAAAGGGTGGACACGCCGGGGGTATCATGCTCTTTTATAGAGGAAGCTCCATGGGAAGTCGTTCTTTCGACAAAACCAAAAAGAATGCCGAAAGGTCTTCAAACATGCCCGGCGATCAGGTGGAGGAGCCCGCTAGAGCCGGAGATCATCGATGGGATGCTGAAACAACGCCCAACATTTAATAGTGATGGTGGACAAAACATTCGGGCCCAGCCGTCAAAGTCTTCGAAGAAAAAGAAGAAGATCAAAAAGCCCGCGCAGTTTGATGACAAGCGCACGGATCTGCAAAACTATATTGACGCGCTGGAGGAATATAACCAGAAGACGCGGACCCCAGTCACAATCCAAGAATTTCTCAACAATATCCTTGAGAGCGGAGATAACGACAATAACGATGGGGATGACTCGTCAGAAAAATCTAAGGACTATGTGGAAAGTTGCCACATGATCTCTCATTCGGCGTTAACTAACGAAGAAGCTCACTCGGCGATAAAAGACGGCATAAAAGAGCTGGGGGCAGGATCAAAGCCAAAACCCTTGCAACCGTCTGACGAGATGATCGACTTGCTACTGAACGAAGCCCATCGGAAAAGTAAAGCCAATCGAGAGCGCGAACTGGCTTTGTTCGAAAAATCCAAACACCGACGACTGCATGAAAAGGTCGAAGCACCCCAACCGGATCGAAGCATCCCTATCGCCAGCAAAAACAAGCTTAAAGTAAGGAAACGATTCACTAGGGCCTTGTCAACAGGAATGAAGTTGCCCTCTTTCAGAAGAAATTCTCCTGGCAGTATACGTCTTGATAAAGCGGACATACATCCTAACTTCTGCTTGTACCATCAGAGGGTTGCACACCCTACCGAGGAGTGCATAGCCTTTAAAAACTGGTGGCAGGGATATGTTGCCCATCGACAACACGTTCAACGAGTGAAGCGCAAGGCTCGTCGGGAACAGAAAAGCACGACAGATGAGCGCAAAAGAGATGTTGGCAACTGTCACATAGTCACCTTTGGAAGCGACTCTAACGAAGAAATCGCCCTCAGCCCTCTCTTCAAGGAATCCACTTCCAACACAAAAAAGGCGAAGATTTCCGAGAAAATCTAGCTGCGTAATCCTACGTTGCCAGAAAAATCTCGGACCTATGAACGTTTGACCGAAACGTCGTTAAACTACTACCAACCCGTGCCGTCCCCAGGCTGACGTGGTGTTAAAAAAAATGGTATGTCCACAAGCGAAATGGACCCGGATGAAAACCCGAAAGGGCTCCTTGAGTAAAAACAGCAAGGCTACCGGCGAGTTTTGTGAAAACCCGAAAGGGCGCAATCTCGTTAAAAGACACTTGCATGGTCCTCTCGACCTTGTGAGGAGAAAATGCCTGTGTGAGATCCTTACGACTTACAAGGGAGCAACACACTTAGGGATCCCCACGATTCCTAAGAAGAAATTACACTTACGAGATCCTCATGACTCGTGAGGAGAATTACCCTTTGAGACCCTCACAGCTCATAGGATTCAAAAGCCTTAAGCTACAGAGATCTGAACCTGTTCTTAAGCCATCACAATCTTCAATGCTGCCCTACAAGCGGTTCAATGCTGACCCTTGTATACAATCCACGGGCACGAATAAACATTTCTCTAACAAAGTCCTACCAGCGACTGGGGATATGCTCATACGGTGAACGGCCTTTGTAAGTCCACTCGACTTATAAGGAGAAAACACTCTTGTAAGATCCTTATGACTTACAAGAGACCATACGCTTAAGACTCCTCACAATTCTTAAGGAGAAAACACACTTACTAGATCCTCACGACTCGTAGGGAGAAATACCATTATGAGACCCTTACGGCTCGTAAAGTCAAAAATCCTTAGTCGACAGGATCCTAACCCTCTTTGCTAAGACACCTTTGTTCGAACTGATAAAGGATGATTCGCTCCTGGCAATATCCCAGTTGTAGCAATGCTGATGTCTAAATCGGTATTAAATCCCAAACTCGCAGCGAAAAGCCAACGAGCCACACATGCATATGAAATAGCCGAAATGATTTGGCAACTTGCAACAAAATCAGCAAGTAAAATATATGCATATAAAATAGCCGAAATGGTTGGGCAACTCGCAATAAAAAACAGCGAGTAAAAAAAATAGCCGAAATGATTGGGCACCGCGAAAAATAGCCGAAATAATTGGGCAATCACAATTTTCGCGATATAAAAGCTGAAATGATAGAGCATCGCGGAAATAAAAAAAAATGAAAGAATGAAACTTTTGCCTTACAGGTGAGATCACATTGATCCCTGTAAACAATCCAGGGGCACAAATAAAGAAGGGAACCATATCGTCCCACCAAGCTTCATCGAAGCGAAGCCAAGTCTCGACGGTTCATAGACAACCTAGAGACGATCTCGACATTCGTCGCAATATTGCAGACACAATTTCAACAAACGAAGCGAAGGAAGATCCCTAGCTTCAGGGTCTCAAAGTCAACATCGAAAACTTAGTGATCAACACCGGTGTTCTTCCTCCCTCCAGTCGGATGCAGACGCAACATCAACAAGCGGAACCATAACAAATTCCCTAGTTCCAAGACTCTACATTCTACAGACAACCTAGAGTCAACCAATGACCTCTCCGCCGGATCAACGCTCCGTCTCGGAAACAATTCAACTAACTCCGAGGAAATCAGTGTCCTTGGCAATACCTCGATTCAGGGATATCAGTGTCCTTGACGAGAGCATCTCGATTCGCGTCGACCTGCAGAGAAATCAGCGTCTTTGCAGGAATACCTCGATTAGTCTCAACTCCGGGGAAATCAGTATCCTTGGCTCAATATCTCGATTCAGGGAAATTAGTGTCCTTGACGAGAGCATCTCGATTCGCGTCGACCCGCAGAGAAATCAGTGTCTTTGCAGGAATACCTCGATTCGTCTCAACTCCGAGGAAATCAGTGTCCTTGGCTCAACATCTCGATTCAGGGAAATCAGTGTCCTTGACGAGAGCATCCCGATTCACGTCGACCCGCAGAGAAATCGGCGTCTTTGCAGGAATACCTCGATTTGTCTCAACTCCTGGGAAATCAGTGTCCTTGGCTCAACATCTCGATTCAGGGAAATCAACGTCCTTGACGAGAGCATCTCGATTCGCGTCGACCCGCAGAGAAATCAACGTCTTTTCAGGAATACCTCGATTCGTCTCAACCCCCAGGGAGATCAGCGTCGTTGGCAATACCTCGATTCAGGGAAATCAGCATCCTTGATGAGAGCATCTTGATTCGCGCCGACCCGCAGAGAATCAGTGTCTCTGCAGGAATATACGATGTCAGCAAAACGGAGCTATAGCAGAGTCCCTAGGTCCAAGTCTCGACGGCCAATCCTACAGCCTGGAGACCCACAACAGCATTCCTCTTCATTCCAGCAGGATTTAGATGCGACAATCAACCTTGGATCCATGGAAAAGCCCCTGTTCTAAACAGACAGCCGAGAGACAATAGACGGTTCACAGACAGCCGAGAGAGCAAATCCTGGTCCCGTAGAACACGGCTAATGTCAATTCTGACCCCGTGGGAAACGTCCATAGAAAATCCTGGTCCCGTAGAACACGGCTATTGTCAATTTTGACCCAGTGAGAAACGCCCAGAGCAAATCCTGACCCTGTGAAATGCGGATAAAGTCAACCCTCTGACCCCGTGAAATGCGGATAAAGTCAACCCCCTGACCCCGTGAAATGCGGATAAGGTCAACCCCCTAACTCCGTGAGATGAGGAAAAAGTCAAACCCCCAGACCCCGTGAAATGCGGATAAGGTCAACCCCTGACTCCGTGAAATGCGGATAAATTCAACCCTCGACTTCCCCGTCAAAGCAATTCTTTGATTAGGAAGCAATTCAACTCATCGACCACTTACAAGTCTTCTCAACTTGTGAGGAGGAAATTTTCTTGTGAGATCTTTACGACTCTCAAGAGAAAACGCACTTAGAAATCCTTACGATTCCTAAGGAGAAAATACACCTACGGGATCCTCTCGACTTGTAGGGAGAAAATTCTTTATGAGACCCTTACGGCTCATAAAGTTGAAAAGTCTTAGGTGGCAGATCTTAATCCTGTCTCCCAAGCCATCATTGCCTCGCAGAGAGGTCAAGGTAGATTTTCTATAGGCCACACTCTCAGATAAGAAAGGAAACAATCACTTACAAGCCCTCTCGACTCGTAAGCAAGAAAAATTCTCTTGTGAGATTCTTACGAATCTCAAGAGAAAACGCACTTAGGAATCCTCACGATTCCTAAGGAGAAAATATACCTACGGGATCCTCTCGACCTGTAGGGAGAAAATTCTTTATGAGACCCTCACGGCTCATAAAATTGAAAAGTCTTAGGCATCAGACCTGAACCTATTTCCTAAGCCATCGTTACCCTGCACAGAGTCCAAGATGGACCGTCACTTACTATCTACAGGCCACACTTGCTAAAATCACATAGCGTTGACACAGCGAGGAGAAGAAAGCAACAATAAAAAATGTGTATCTTTTATTTCATGAATTCAATGGAGTACAAGTGTTGGGGTCGAAAATTGCACCCCAGTTGACCAAGTCAAAGTCAAGGTCAACCCCAAGCCAAGTGGGCCCAAGCCCAGATCAAGCGGGTATATGCCCAGGTCGAGTCCGAACATGAAGCGGCCGACCCCCCTCCATGCCAAGCTGAAATCATGTAATAAATGATTTTTATGTAATTTTTTATGCATGAATGAGCATAAAGCCAAATTTTTGTAAAGCCCATGACTTATGTGCAAAAAGAAATGGCACATGAGCCATAAGATAGGAAAAATGCCATTTTGTGAAGCCCAAGGGGCTATATGTAAAGTGTATAGCCTATAAGGCAAAGATAATGAAATATCTCAACAACTTTTTCTCTTTCCAAAAAAATCCAAATCTATGATCTTCTACTTCCTCAAGGTTCTAAAACCTTCTTTTTTCTTTTGAATTAAATCAAGAGTTCCACTCTTCCTTTTATAAAACAAAATAGTTTTTCACCACAAAACCCACAAAGGGGAACTCAGATCTGCCTTCAGATCTCAGAAAGGAGAGATTTTTAAAATTTCATACTTCTTGATCTTCAAGAGCCAGCCAACAAAGGAAGAAGAAGGAGACCCATCTCCAGAAACCCCACTTTAGGGAAGAACTAGGGTCAAGGGGAGAAGCCCTTCATCAGCTTCAAAACATCATAGGAGTTTAACTCCTCATATATATATATATATATATATATATATATATATATATATATATATATATATATATATACAGAGAATAATAAGTGCTCCTTTCTGGGAGTATAACTCCCGTTGCAGGGACCAAGTTCTTTTTGCCGCTCGAACGCCCACATGCTGACACGTGGTGCGCTAGCGCTCAAAGCGCTAGCGCTCTTGCGCTCAAAGCGCTAGCGCCCAAAAGCACTAGCGACCATGTGCTGACACGTGGTGCGCTAGCGCTCTTACGCTCAGAGCGCTAGCGCCCAGAGCGCTAGCGCCCAGAGCGCTAGCGCCCGAGCGCCCATGTGCTGATACGTGGGGTGCTAGCGCCTAAAACGCTAGCGCCCGAGCGCCCACGTGCTGATACGTGGTGCGCTAGCGCTCAAAGTGCTAGCGCTCTTGCGTTCGGAGCGCTAGCGCCCAAAGCGCTAGCGTCCAAGCGTCCACGTGCTGACACATGGTGCGTTAGCGTCCAAAGCGCTGGCGCTTTTCCCACGTATCCTTTGGATGCCCTTTCCTTTTATTATTTTTATTTTATATATATATGTATACACACACACACACACATACTCTATAACACGATCCCCGTAAAAACTCTGCATGGCTCCCAATATATCCAATCCCCCCTCCAAAACAAAACACACATACGCTGCACATTGAGTTCGCATGGCCAGTTTAACCCGTCAATCGGAGGTTCCCTCGCTCCAAAGACGAAGGGTAATTAATGGCAGCTTAGTCCGCGGCTGCCGGAGATTCGGATCCCCATAATCAATAAACCTCGGCCTAACCTAAGCAGGGGGAATCTGTAGTACGCCTGACAAGAGCGCGCGTATTCCCATCTCAATGGGGTGACGAAAAACACCCTACAACAAGTTGAATAATATGAAAGAATAAAAAAATGGATACATGTTATTCAAAGAGTACAAGTGTTCAATCTATACAAAACAGTTATTGGGAAGGAGACGTTTTCAATAAACTAATCAGTTGCCCGCGCCCTCCCCTCGGCCCCTTTTCACAGTCAGCTGCCGTGGTCAACTCCGCTTCGACCTGAGCCCGTTGCTGTAAATAAGATGAAAGTTGCTCATCGATGACCTGTTGAGCTGCCCCACGACTCTGCGCATCTCGCTCGATAAGGTCGAGCTTCTACCTCAGCGTTAGCCCGTCAGAAATACATCGTAGAAGGTCCTCAAAGATAGCTTTTAGCTTTACAGCATTTGCGTCAACCTGAGCATGCAGCCAGGCAGATTCGCTTGAAGTCTCTTCGCGCTCCTTACGCTTTAAGGCCGCTTCTTGTTCAAGATGGGGGAGGTAGGGAGTGCTCTGCTCGACCCACGCAGCCCGTTGGGAATTCACAGCCGGGACCTCGGGAGCAGGACGTCCGAGCTCAAGCTCATGTAAGCAGGCCTCAATTTTCCTGTAGTGATTAACCAAAGACTCAACGATGACCTCGCTATGGAAGTTCACGAGCATCGCCAGCATAGGATTAACCTCGGCAGCAAAATATGAAGCGAGGGCAGGGATCTCCGCGTCAAGCTCTTCAATGGATTCATTCAACATACGAAGGCTGGTCGCAGCGCCCTTAGAAGATGGACGTCTAGAAAATGGTCCCGCAGGCATTAATATACAAGATTCGAAGGGAGCAGGAACCGGTGCGACTACTGCAAAATGAATTACGGCTAAAAGCTAACTCGCAAAATAAATAAATCACATGAGTGATGAAGTATACTATACCGGCTACGGCAGGTGGCAAAGCCGGGAGTACCGGTGGCGTGACCATTATTTCATCTCCTCCTTCAATCTGTAATGCCGCAGTCAAAACAAAGAAGAATTAGCAACGACTTGGCTGCCCGTAAGAGAAAAGAGAAGATATTAGCTAAAGACTTTGCTCACCAACGCCACTAGATGAAGCAATCTCTGACTGGATGGAGAAATGTGGGTGCAGCACCTGATTCAGATGATCAAAAAGGACTCCTGCAGAGGTGTAATAATGCAATGTCAGTACATAAAGTATATTGCCTACAATGAAACCGATAAGTCACAAACCAGTACCTTCCAGCACTTGGGAGGACACGAGAGAAGGCAAAGGGGCGGCAACCGTCAAAGCAGCAACTGGTGATGCTTCCTCGGGTGGCACAACCTCAACGCTCACTACGCCTGCATTAGAAACGAGAGAAATACTGTCAGAAGAGATTGAAAGGGGTTGCAGAATGAAAAGGAAAGCAATGGCCCAAAATCTACCTGATGAGTCGCCGGTCGAAACCGCGACAAGGGCGTCACTGGGTGCAGCGACTGCTTCACCCTCCTCCACCGGAATGGTTTCGCCGCCCATAGCTTCATCCCCCGACTCTACGAGAGCCGTCGTGATGCTCGCAGCGCCCAGCAACGGCAAGGAACTGCAAAGGGAAAGAGTGGCAATTAGGGCAGTTCCAGACTCTTGAGAAAGAGTGGCCACTTCAGGCTCAGTGGTTGCCACCGTCTCACCTACCTCATCCTCATCAAGACTCGGCCCTGCAGGGTATGACGTATGAGAATCTGAAGATCGGATTTTGATAAAGGACCCAGTGTTACGTTACCTTAGGACGACTTTTCAATTGCTTCCCGAGCCGCACGTACCGCCTGTCTTTGAGCGGTAGACAGGGTGACCGGAACACCCTCTGAAGAAGCAGGGACGAGGGAAGCAGTGCTCGAGCCTGCACCCGCGGCCAATGCGGCATTACGTTATCGTGCTGCACGCCTCCTACGCTTCCTTTCCGCCTGGGCCGTGAGAGCTGATCTTCTCAGGACCTCCGTCAAGGAGACGTCATCGTCCGCGCCAGGAGCTACCTCTGGAGCCATTATAGCGTCCGTCATCGGTTGCTTAAGTAAAGCCTCTTTCGGCAATGCTGGGGAGGCTGGGACTTCGATAGCTGGTCCTGGAAGCATCTCTGCATCACCCTGCGGGATTGGCACTGTACTGGGGATGACCCGAGTCAAGGTAGTCCCTGCGATAAGATGAAAAAAGGGTCAGATTACCCATAAGAAAGGGGAATGAAGGCACAATGAGTCGAAATATACCAAGGCCCAGCGAAGCACGAAGCCTCTCCTCCTCCTCAAAAGTCTTGAGGGAAGTCGCGAGAGCCTCTTCAGTGGAAATACCTGTTAAAGAAGGAGTGTCGGTCAAAACATGATAACAAAAACATAACAGCAAAAAGATATGGTTGAAGTTTACTTGATTGTGCGAGGATGATCAATCCTGCTTTGTGGCTAGCTAGACGCTCAGAAGCTGCGATGGCAGCCTCCAGATCAGTATCATCTGGCGCCATGAATAGACCCTCGTTGGTCCCATATTCGCTCAGGCCCTCGCTATAAGGAGCATGAGGCTCCTGGCCGAGTACAATGTTTGCAGAAAGAATCGACTTCTTCTTCTTCTTCTGCGAGCGAGTATTGGTCGCCGTTAGCACAAGCTTACGCTTGGTGGGCATCTTCAGACGACAAGTCCCGATATCTGAACCCACGCCAGACTCGGAAGACGCCACAGTCACCGCTTTCATGGGAGCACGGGGTATCAATAGCTCAGTCCTATCACGCGGGACCACAACCGCAACAACCTCTCTCAAAGGAGGACGAACGATGGTCCGTTGCTTCAAAGGGATGGCTGGGTTACCAGCAGGGGCTGCATCCTTACGATGGAGCAACAACTTCTTTTCCTCCCTGATGACGGCACCCATCGCGTGTTGAT
Source organism: Agapanthus africanus (assembly GCA_030015575.1). Taxonomy (NCBI): domain Eukaryota; kingdom Viridiplantae; phylum Streptophyta; class Magnoliopsida; order Asparagales; family Amaryllidaceae; genus Agapanthus; species Agapanthus africanus. Next base: position 25,856,058 of record JASDDO010000001.1, read on the forward strand.
ACTACGCCACGTATACGTTCAGGGCTTTCGAAACACAACTCAGCTCACTAATGAAGAAATTGGACCCTGTGTTTAGGCGCATGAAATGGTGCAAAGCGCTCTGGATACCCTCTTCAGTATAAACCGGTCCTGCCAAGAATACCTTGAGCGGGACGCCCTGATTATAACTTGATTGTTGGGCAAAATGGTGGGGGTTATATCTCATAAATAAAGCCGAGTCGTTCTGCCTGAACACCAAGTATCCCGGCCTGATCGAATACAAATGGAGAATCTCCCGAGCTTTCAAGGTAGAAGCTCCATCCTTAAAGGTGTCCCGCAATGGCTGCACCGTCTTAGCGGATTCCTTACCGATGGTCATAACCTTATCAACATAGGTCACGCCGTCCCCGACGGTACGTGGGCGAAGAATTACACCCCGAGCCTCTCGCTGACTTGGCTCCATAATGGAAGCATTGACCAACCGCATGATTCGTGGAAAATTGCAAGTTTTATAGAAATGAGGCCGTTTGTGCATTCCAAAAGCACGAGCACATGCAGCTCGAGCCATGTAGTAAAATAATGCATCGGGAAATTCACGGGCTGCACCTCCGGTTGAGTAGTGTCGGACGCCAAACTAAGGCCGTGATACAAATGAGCCAGCCCGGCAATCCCAACAGCAACCTATCTCCCTTCATCCATCCGATGAGCTGGGTAGAAGACAGACGGTGTCATGTAGCAAGGGTGTATGAGAATCGCGAACCAGCTTAACCACAAACCGAGAAACCCTAGAAAGAACACTTCCTCATCAATGCCCGGAGCGGCAATTTCTTAAAAGGGGACGATCACGACGTTTGGAAGAAAGAAACTCTTTTGATCAGCTTCCAATATTGGCCGGCTATTCAAGCCAAAGCCGAAAGGATCATCAAGTTTGGCAAACCTTTCACCTTGTTGCGATAAAGCTTCTAGGCGGAGAAAACGGGCGATGAAGTCCGCAAAGCTAACCCCATGGCTTCCAGATTCAAGAAATAGCCCTCGTAAATGTTTAGCACCTTGATCAAGCTGGGGAATCGGTTCTGAATGGCATTCTCTGGGTTTAGACCCGTCATCACCAGTCAGATAGCGAAAATATACTCATCAGGGGGCAAGATCTCCTCATAATGCTCCCCTCTGACAGAAAAGCCGGAGATATCCGCAAACTCTTCCAAAGAGATGGAAACTTCCCGATCTAGCATAAGGAAGTATGAGTTAGAACGTTCCACTGTTCTAAAAAGGCTTTGACCCACCAGGCTGGAGGTGGGGAATATTGAAATAGGGAAGCATAGATCGCGGGGTACAACCCGAGCCTCAGCAGCTCTGACTTCTTTGCCGATAAGATGTATCGGGCCCACTGCAGATATCCAGCTGAGTGACGAGGAGTCAGGCCTATGTTATATGGGTGTCCCTAAGGGCGCGACTCACCCTGGCATATACGCCACCCTAGAATGTCCAAAGCCATCGGCGGTTGTACAGGTATTGCGGCCATAGAGGGCTGAAGACAACCCTCTGAAGTCCAATTAACCACCTCCACGGCATAGTTCACCGGGGGTACGTCGGCATAATGAATCGCCGAGATAGCCTCTGGTTATATCATGTTCCCCACAAATGAAGATTCTTGTGCTCCGGGTCATGGTCTTTAATCAGTGCAAAAATTTCTCGGTCTACGAGTGCTTCGGAAAATCCGCCTTCCGAACGGACGAACGTGAAGGAAGTATTGAAAGACATAGTACCTGCGCGGAAAAGAATAAATTTTCAGCCGCCAATGCTACAGTTTAAGTTCTGTCACTAGGTACTTCAAATCCGTACCACACTACAATGCAGTGAAAAGGGACCAAAGGGGACCCACATAATCTAGATGGCAGTTCATCTTTAATAAAACAGTTTCATTATTTGATGAAACTGTCATTAAATGAGGAAAACCTCAATTGATTCTCATTCAATAAGAACCCCTCAGGCTAAGGAGTAAACCTCCCCTTGAGAGCAGTGCTCTGTGGCAGAGTGCCATCTGTCAACTCTAATGATGAAGGAATAAAAATTTCTCAAGAGCCTTGCTTTGTAAAAATGATGGAATAACCCATCAGAAAAATTGAAATAAATTTTTTTAATGAATTAAAATTCTGAGATCTTCAAGATCCATGAACAAACTCTTAAAAGTTCTTCATAAGAGATTAACAAATCTCCATTATTCAAGAGAGCAAAACTCTGTTAATGGGTTAAGAAACCCTAAGAAGGTTTTCTTTAGATCGAAGATCTATGAAGAGCAAAGCTCTGTTAATGGGTAAAACCCTAATGACATTTTTTAGATCTAAAATCTATGAAGAGCAAAGCTCTGTTAATGGGTAAAACCCTAAAAACATTTTAAGATTTATGATCTGAGGGAGAGCAAAGCTCTATTGATAAAGTTCAAATATTACCAAAAATTTGGCAGAGTTTTGACTCTTGAAGGTTTTTAAAACGAAGAGCTATGCTCTGAAAGAGAATAGAAATTCTCAGAAGACAAAAATGAAGATGAACAGAAATCATCCTAAGGACCGAAGATCCTATTTATAAGCACTGAGTGCCATTTCAACTTCTAAGTTGATCTAATGGTGGAGATGCTGCCACCGCTGCACTCACGTGTGAAACACAGAATAAATTCTGTATGGAAAAGATTTCCCAATCTTGTTAAAAATAAGAAAATTGCCTTCTGTAAATCAGAAGCCCTTAGATCAAAGATCCAACGGTAGGGAATCCCCAAATCAATTGGAGAAAAGATCTCCTTAACTGATTGAACAAATCAGCTCACCCTATATAAAGGCCTCAAGACTTCAAGTCCGAGAGATACAGAAAGAGATAGAGGAACCCCACCCCCCTCCCCACCCCCACAAACTTTGAGAAATCTCAGAAAGAAGAGCCAAGCTCTCGGTACAAGATGAAGATTTTCTTCAAGGTAAAAAAAATATATAGACAGAAAGACGAAATCGTCTCATATAAAAAGAAGAATTTACTTCTTTCTCACAGATCATAGATCTATAAGACCAAGGTCTTTCACAACAGAGATTAAAGGATCTCATCATAAAATAAGAAGAACATAATTCTTCTCACAGATCGTAGATCTATAAAACTAAAGTCTTTTATACAAGGAGATCATGGACATCTCATTATAAAATAAAATGGGGGAGAATAATTCAGTTCTCTTAGGATCACAGATCCATAAAGGAAAAGCCTTTCATCAAAATAAGAGATTGAAACATCTCCTATAAAATAAGAACCCTTATTCTTAGAATCTTGAGACAAACTCTCTTACAAACAAGAATTTATTTCTCAGATCATAAAGTTGATCAAATAGCGCGTTGCGCTCATGAACTACGCTTTATGCTCTTGGACTAGCGCTCAGCGCCAAGCGCACCACGTGCTCCCCACGTGTGCGCCACATAACAGCTAGCGCTTTGCGCCCATGGACTGGCACTCAGCGCCAAGCGCACCATATGCTCCTCACGTATGCGCCACTCATAAAATAGCGCTTTACGCTCATAAATTGGCGCAATGCGCCCATTATCTGGCGCTTAGCGCCAAGCGCACCACATGCTCCTCACGTGTGCGCTACCCAGCAGAAGCGCTCTGCACTCCTTGACTGGCGCAAAGCGCCAAGCGCACCACGTGCTCCTCACGTGTGCGCTAAGAGAACATAAATTATTCTATACAGCCCAGAGATATGATAAATGCTCAGCATTCATTAAAAGACAAAAAAACATTGTCAGAACTCAAATCAATGCCCAACATTGTCAAATGTTTAACATTTTAACTGAGTGGGCCGAGCCCAAATTGGCTATAAACCCCTCATTCAGATTAAATGAGCCCATATGCTCATAAATCTTTTGATCTTAGTCCCAAATTGGACTACAAATCTTCCAACCAAAATTGGTTCAAGGGTACATCTCTTCACTCCTCTAATATTTGTCGTTGTAATCCTTCAACGTCTTCAGAGAGGTGACGGGTCCCGACAACCAGACATTCTACGGACTGTAGGGTCCTTAAACTCATGGACTATGATGTCCTTAACCTCGGACTGTGGGGTCCTTAAACCCATGGACTATGATGTCCTTAAACTTTATAGACTATGATGTCTTTAAACCCATGGACTGTGGGGTCCTTAAACTCATGGACTATAATATCCTTAAACTTTATAGACAATGACATCTTTAAACTGCAGGCTGTGGGGTCCTTAAACTCATGGACTATGATGTCCTTAATCTTGGACTGTGGGGTCCTTAAACTCACGGACTATGATGTCCTTAACCTTGGACCGTAGGGTCCTTAAGCCCATGGACTATGATGTCCTTAACCTTGGACTATGATGTCCTCAGCCTCGGACTGTGGAGTCCTTAAACCCATGGACTATGATGTCCTTAACCTTGGATTGTGGGGTCCTTAAACCCTCGGACTCTGATGTCCTTAACCTTTGACCGCAAAGTCCCTAAACTAAAACAATAGAACCCAAATGCTCTTTTGTTAGATCTAAATGATCCTATTAAGTAGATCTTAGTCTAAAATTAGACTAACGTATCCTTAATAAATGGTTAAGCTGACCTTAGCCTAAAATTAGACTAACATGTCCTTAACAAATTGTTAAGTTGATCTTAGTCTAAAATTAGACTAACATATCCTTAACAAACGTTTAAGTTGATCTTAGTCTCAAATGAGACTAACGTATCCCTAAACCCAACCCCAAACCCAAATCTAAGAAAATACGGATTTGGACTAATCCACGCCCTACGGGCGACAACATAAATTAGTCTCCGTATACAATCCACGGGCAACCAAAAACAAAACAAACACACACGACACGAAGTGGCCATCTGGAGAAGGAGAAATTGGTTACCGCGATGCGGTAGCGTAATTAACTGCATGGGCTTGCGCGTGCAGGGAAGAGCGTCCCCACAATCAAAAACCCCTCAACGAGGGAGAATCTGACGAAGTCTGCTACAGCGGCCGCATCCGTCTAAACCTCCGATACACGGTGCCATAAATCAACTTGGCATCTTTGGAGAGGTGGACGGATATCACCAAATAGCATCTGCCCTCGAAATTCAGGCAAGACGAACCTACGCGGCCTCGTCTCACGTTTTCCAGCGGAGAACAGCCCTTTCGGGTTTTCATCCATGCCCGTTTCTCTTATGGGCATACCGTTTTTTTTTCGAACGATGAAACTCTCGAAAATAGTTTCGCCGTAGGTGACCCATCTGTTTGCCAGTGGGTCTTGGGGGTGGTTTCATTGCTGGAGTAGCTGTGCAGCCGGTAGGACTTGAGTTGCAACCTTTGCCGTTGGGAATTCGATTGCAATATAGATCCCAGAAAAGATATCGCCATGTTTGGGGCAAAGAGTACTGGTTTAGGGACATTTCGGTCCAAGCAACTTCGAGGCAAAGTTTTGCCGGATACTACTTATAAAATTTGGACTCAGAAAGACACTGAGCGGACATGAGCGTCGTCATCTATCATTAACCTGAGCCATGACTTGTCAAGCGTAGTATTTCTTAAGGAACCGGCCGTTTATTGGCCGGAAGGGTCTTTCGCCATGCAAGTAGGCTCCACCTTGGTAAACTTTGTCTATGATGTACGGGCCCTCATAGTTCGGCTCAAATTTCCCCCATTTGGCACGATTGTGTATCATAGGTCTTTTTACGACTAACACGAGTTCGCCTTGGCGGAACGTTCTCGGTCTGGTTATTCTTTCGTATGAGCGCGTCATACTTGCTTTGTAAGCTTCCAGGTTTTGCTGCGCCATGAGACGAGTTTCATCGAGGGCATCGAGCTCCTCAAGCCGAAGATGGGCATTTTCTTCATCCGTTAGCTCGTATCGAACGGCTACTCATAAAGAGGGTAACTCTATCTCCAAGAGAAGTACTGCTTCCGCGCCGAATACCAACGCGAATGGCATAGTATTCGTGGCCGTTTTCAACATGGTTCGATACGCCCAGAGAGTTTCATGCAGTCTCTCGTGCCAGTCCCTTTTGTTTCTGGATACCGTTTTCTTTATGATCTTCGTCAAGGTTTTGTTGAAAGCCTCCGCTAGACCGTTCGCTCGGGGATTATAGACCAAAGAATATCTCTAATCTATTTTATGCTGCTGTGCGAAACGACTGATTTTATGGCTTCTATAGGCTGGCCCGTTATCGGAGATAATCCGTCGCGGAGTGCCGAATCGATAAATGACGTGAATTCTGAAGAAATGGAGGTTGTTTTCCATCTTCACCTCTCTTAGCGGTACTGCTTCTGCCCATTTAGAGAAGTAATCGGTTGTTTCCAGTATGAACCGATATCCCCTGGATGATGCTGGCTCAATGGGCCCGATTATATCGATCCCCTACATTTCAAACGGCCAGCTAGCCAATGTTAGGTGTAGCGGATTCGGATGCTGGTGGATGAAATCCCCGTGAATTTGGCATGAGTAACACTGCTTCGCATATTCGAGACAATCCTGAATCATTGTGGGCCAATAGTAACTCATTCTTTTGATCTTCAGTTTCATCTTTGGTCCGGCCTGATGAGAACCGCAGAGTCCGTCGTGAGTTTCTTGGACGACCCTTTTTGCTTCTTCCGGTCCCAGGCATCTCAGCCACAGGAAGTCGAATGATCTCTTATAAAGATTATCATTGATGAAGGCGAAAAACAGGGCTCGCCTCATGAGCTGATATCTTGAAGACACATCTTCGGGTGTTCGATGGGATTTGAAGTAGTCTATGAAGACTTCCCTCCAGTCCTTGACCCTTTCTTCGTATTCTATTTGGAGGACCGCTTTTCTGGTTGCTTATTTTCTTTCAGACGACTCCGGAGATATTTCTGCTGGTGCGAGAATCCGGCGGCTTTGCACAATAATCCTTAAGTCATCAAGATTTTCATCAGCTAGTTCTTTAGGGAGTTTGGCTAATGCATCCTCCTTGCTATTTTCCGCCCGCGGTATGCTTTCCAGGATGTAGGATAGAATTTGAGTCAGCGGTTGCTGCACCCTTTCTCCATATTTTATCAACTCTGGCTTACACGTCTGATAGTCGCTATTTACTTGGCTAACGACCAGCTGGGAGTCTCTATATATGAGGAGGTTTTCGATCCCCATGTCGACAACGATCTCAAGACCCGCTATCAAAGCTTCATATTCCGCTTCATTGTTTATTCTTGGCTCTATTAAGGAAGGGGCAAAACGCATTATCCCTCCTTGTGGAGTCAGAAAGATAAGGCCTACCCCATCTTTGACTATGGGGGTATTGTGCTTTCGCTTCTTCATGGAAGATGCTCCGTCAAAGTATAGTTCCCATCGGGCATTATTCCCTTCTTTCTCCCCGGCGATTGTGTAAACGCGTGTTCGTATGGCAGTTCGCAATTTAGGGGAATCGACTGGTATCGGATGCTCAGCAAGAAAGTCGGCGATAGCCTAGCCTTTTACTGTCTTGAGGGGTCGATATATCGACAACTCCATTAAAAGGAGGGCCCATTTGGAAAGCCTTCCTGTCAGTATGGCTCTTGACATCAAATATTTGAGAGCATCCACCTTTGATATGAGATGGACCTCATGCGCTAAGGCATAATGCCGAATCTTCGTTATCGCGAAGATCAGGGACAGGCAATGCTTTTCAATAGGGGGGTATTTGTTTTCTGCCCCTAGGAGAACTCGACTCAAATAGTAGAGAGCTCTCTCCTGCCCCTGGTCATTCTCCTATTCCCATAGCGTGCCTAAAGAACCATCAAGGGTTGTTGTGTATAGGATGAACCGTTTTCCTTTGACCAGAGCGGTCAGTACCGGCGGGTTCTGCAGGTATTTCTTGATTTCGTCCAGTGCACTTTGACATTTCTGATCCCAGACGAATGGGGTCCCCTTCTTCATTAGATGGTTGTAAGGACGGCATTTGCCAGAGAGGTTGACTTGGAGTTTGACACCTGTTTAGGCATCAACATCGCTACAACTGGGATAGTGTCAGGAGTGAATCATCATTTTCCCCTGTCGATTTGGGAAAAGGTGGCTTAGTAGACAGTGTTAGGATCATGTCGACTAAAACTTTTGACTTTATGAGCCGTAAGGGTCACATAAAGAGTTTTCTCCCTACGAGTCGTGAGGATCTAGTGGGCGTATTTTCTCCTTAAGAATCATGGGAATTCCTAAGTGACGTCTTCTCTTGTAAGTCATAAGGATCTTCCAAGAGTGTTTTCTCCTTATAAGTCGAGAGGACCTACAAGTGTTATTCACCATATGGGGACATTTCTTGCCATTTGTAGAATTTGGCAAAGAAATATTTATTCGTGCCTTGTAGATTGTATACAAGGGTCAATATGGACCGCCTATAGGGCAATTTAGGGGATATGACATCTTAAGAATAGGTCCAGATCCCTATAACCTAAGGCTTTTGAATCCTACGAGCCTTGAGGGTCTCACATGGGGGATTCTCCTTATGAGTCATGAGGATTTCGTAAGTGTATTTATTTTAACGATGTTGTGTCCTTCCGAGTTTTCACAAGCTCGCCGGCAGTCCTGCTGTTTTTACTCACGGCGCCCTTTCGGGTTTTCATCCGTGCCCATTTTGCTTATGGACATACCATTTTTTTTTAACGGGGAATTCCACTAGATTGTAGGACCCTTAATATCTTCCCTGTCCTTTGAGAAGAAAGGACCATTCTACATAGAGATTCTTCCGCCAGTGAGAAATAGGCCCCCTGTGTATATCTCAGGGGGAACGAGTGCCCATGCCGTCGCTATTTTAGTGATAGGTTGATTCAGAGCCGCTTATTTTTTTTTAGCGTAGTTGACAAACGCCATCTTGCCTCCGCTTTTCACTCGTCATCATCGGATGAGAAAGAGTCTTTACCCATTTGATCCAATCGAGCCATTTTATCCATGAGCTCTTGGAAGGTCGTCGGCTTGAAGAGGGCCATATACGGGAACGCCTTTGAATTTGGGTCAAGGGTTCCTATGATCATTCCTATGGCTATAACTCCATCGATGCGTTGCTCATATTTGACCAGAGATTTCGCCATCGGGTAACATATTGAACCCAAGTCTCATTCGGTCTAACCCTTTCGTTGACCAGCGCCGTCACGGTAGTATGTTCGTTCTCATTAGCGAATCCCTGACAGAAGAGCATATCCATTTTGTCGAAGCTCTTCACGAAATCATTTGGGAGCTCCGCATACCATTCGAAGGCAATGCCCGCCAGACAGCAGACGAACTATCAGAGGAGGAGTATATCATTCTCTCCAGAATTACCGCACATGGATTTAAATCGCATAATGTGCTGGCAAGGATTCCCAGTTCCTTTGTACATGTGGAACATTGGAAGTGTGTACTCTGGTGGGTACTGTATTTGATTGTACCAGGTCGGATACGGTCGACCAGCCTTGATTGATCTATTTGCGGCTTCACTGGCATAGTGAGATTTGATTTGCTGAGCGATATATTCGTTCAGCTTTGCTTTTGGAATCATTTCATCTTCGGCCGTTGATGAGGTTTGCAGAGGATTTGAAATGTCATCCTTATCTTTAAGACCGAATACCGGAGGTTCATCTGCCAGTGGCTCCGATTGAACCATCATTCCAGCCATATTTAGAATCAGAAAGGCCATCTGGTTCATTTTAGTGGACATTTCTGCCGCTTCTTCATCTCTCTTTTTCAGAGCACGCTTTAAGAAATCAATATCCGACTCCTTCTCTACTCTTTCTTCGAGTGCGTCCTCGGGATTTTCCTTAGGCGATGGATTAGCGTTTGTTGCCGCCTGAGCGAGCATCTCCTGCAGCTTTTCATGTTGCAATTGAACTTTTGTCAGGGACAGAGTTTGAGGTCGGTGACTAGTAGAAGCTAGAACTTCGTCTTTGGAATTCACCATATAGACTATGTGAACAACCATGCCCCCAGGCTGGGGTGTTTGGAGTTTTGGCCTTTGGAGTTTGCTTCGGGCACTTGAGCTTTATTAGGCTCTTTTTTTTGTGAAAAACCGCTTTGGTTTTGGGAGGAACCGCTGTATCAGGATCCGTCTTGGGATAAATCCTGTTGTATTTGAAAGGGGATTTGTCAGAATTTGGCTGACGTTTAGAGGAAAAGCCGCAGACGACGACTGGGTCCTTCACCTGCTTCCACACCTTATATATAGATGAGGAAAGTTGTTATAGGGAGCGAACTGGTTTCTGCCCTCGTGGGATCTCCATGGGCTGCAAAGATTTCTTCAATATTGTGGTGGGAGAATTTTTTCTGACCCTTCGTAATAGTTTGAAGCTGTTCCTGGTTGGAACAACAACATTCACCACTCGGGTTGAAACAGGACCATACGGAGAACTGCCCCCAGCTCATTTTGTATGATGTCGATATCTACGTCGACCGTTTCTTACAGCCGGGATTTGATTAGCCTCAGGATTTTGCCGAGCCTGCCCCCTGTGCCGGCCTTGGTCCTTGGCAGGTGCCAGTTGTTTAAGGACTGATTCTGTCGGCAAAGCTGCAGCTTGGGGAACCAGCCTGTGGAAGACAGACTTCCTCTGGGCTTCCTCCATCAGCGTTGAGACACCGAGGGTGAGAGGTGAGAGTATCGACTCAAAGAGAAGCCATTCGATTTCTTGAAGAGCCGGATAGAAAAGAGTTGAGGCTGCAAGTGGCCCATACTTGACTCCACCAGATACGACAGAGCCTGAATTGTTTGGGTAGGAGCAAACGCCATTCTTCATAGAGACGAAATGCCGGCTTCAGTATGCCATCACCCAAGGGCAACCACAAATATATATACCGCGATTATTTGATCGCGGAAAAACACGACGAGGAAAGGGCCGACGATTCTATAGTTTCCGCTTTGATCGCTTCTATAGTTTCCGCTTGTCTTTGATCGCTTCTATAGTTTCCGCTTGTCTTTGATCGCTTCTATAGTTTCCGCTTTGCACAGTAATATATATGATATATCCCGCACCTCATTCGACGAGGAAAGGGCCAACGATCCCTTCACCAGGAGTGACCCCTTTAGCAAAACTAGAAAAGCCTCGAAAACATTCCATTTAAAACCATTTGATTCCGCAACGAGATCAAGTTCAAAGCGTTAAAGGTTTTTACAAAAACCAGTCGCAACCCTCCGTCATTTTAGGAAGTAGAGTACTTAGTATTCGTGCTGTGTTTGTTGACCATAGTCAAGGCACAGTGTACGGTAGCTAAGTGATGTCTTCCTACACCGCATATGATGCGATTAGTTAGGACAGTCATGTGGCTTTGTTGACCTTAGCCAAGGGTCATGTGGGTGGGTCTAATTAATCACGAAATGACGGGTAGAACTTGACTAGTACCTATGATTTGTTGACCTTAGCCAAGGTCATAGGTGCTAGGGGTAAAAACCTTTATCGGGAGTTTCAAGTGTTGAAATTTGCAATGAGATTGCATACCTTCTATGAGATAGTTGGATCCCGATACCCGCTGCGAGTAAGAGTTACTCCTGGGAGAGTTTTGCACTTTGCAATTAGCCGATCAAGTAGGTGTCTAGAAAGGTGTCAACGGGGTTACGCCTCTGGGAAAACGAGGTTTACAGTAATTAGGTTCGTGCGAAAGCACGGGGGACCTCCCTCAAAGTACCGACACTGGCCTGGCTGAAAGATTGGCGAACTTGTAGTGTGTAATTAATCCCGGCTAGTCTTTCCTTTTAGGGTTTGAAGGAAGATTTGATAAAAAGCAGTGGGAGCCATCCTGATTAGATAAAATATATAACCAATCTGATCTTGCAAGAGCGCACGCAGAGTGTTTTCTTCTCTCTCTCTCCTGGTAGCGACCATATCACGCCTTAATCAAGATAATAATACGGATGTATTGACCGAACCCGCTTGTTATACTGAGCTGGGGAACGTTGGTCCCGCTCCAACTTATAATTGTTATAAGACAGAGCAGGAAATAGGGGAATACCAGAATTCCTATGCCGCCCAAACGAAGAAAGTGCATATGATGCATCTCCTTCGGGTGTGTTCATTACAAAGAACTGTTTCTCAGTATCCTCTGCATCCTGGGTATATGATACCGGATCAGGATCCCAGATATGTAATCTGTTACATAGGGCTACAAAAAGGTAGAAAAACTGAGAACGGGTGATAAGTTTCATGAGGCAGAAAACGGGGCAAGTGTTGCAGCTAAGTCTGTTGGTCACTGTCACCCTGTATTACGAATACATTGATTCTGAACAAATGCTATTAGATACCGAACCTGATATACAAAATCATATCAGTCTCTTTATTAGTAAAGAAAGGACATAATTTTGTATTGATGGATAATGTTTTGAACATTTCCTATATCAAAAGTTGATCAGTTCAGGCACGTTATCTAAAAGCATTGACGTTCTAAATCAAACTACAGTTCCTCGTATACAGAACACACACAAGAGGAAGAGTTCAGAAATGAACGAATTCTTCTTGAGGTATTGTAGACTAGGTCATATCAATGCGACCCGACTAGCTGAAGTTACATTTAGATGCATATTTAAATCAGTTTGAATTTACATCTTGTGAAACTTGCCAGTCATGTCACAAAGATATAATGACACCAGCTCTGTTTACTGGAAACAGAGAAAGAGTTAGTAAACTCTAGGGACTGATACATGATGATGTATGTAAGGTCTCCTGTCTACACATGCCAAGACTGGTTCTTTTTACTTCATTATATTCTCTGATAATCTCTCAAGATTCAGTCATATGTTCCTATTGAAACATAAGTCCGAACCTTTTGAGGTATTCATAGAATATAAGTTAGAAGTAGAGAACCAATAACCGGGTATAAGTATTATGTCCTATGATGAGATCAGGGAGGAGAATACTTGTGTATGGAATCCTTGGACTATTCTAAAGGAAAATGAGATTCTCTCTCAGTATTACTCCTCTGAATACACCACAGCACAACGGTGTATCGGGGCGGAGCAATCACACAATATTAGATATCGTGTGCTCTATGATGAGTATTACTGAGTTACCTATTTCCTTTTGGGAGTTATGCACTTGAGAAGCTGCATACCTATTGAATTAGGTTCGAATCAAATCAGTGCCTACCATTCCATATGAGATATGGTATGGGAAGAGCCTATCTCTTAAGTAAGTTAAGATTTGGGATTGTCCGGCCTATGTCAAAAGCAAAATCCGGACAAGATCGAGGCTAGATCAGTTCTGTAGAACTGGAAAGGTTCCAGCTATACAAAACTGCAGTTGATGATTTGACAGAACCATAAGATTCTATAGTACCCGACGAACCTCACCCTCTCCGCCGATCTAGTAGGGTTCCTCATCCGCCTGAGAGATACCTCGGTTTCTCGATGACAGTGGGAGCAAGGATTGCATCATAAGATGATGACCCAACTATTTTCGAGCAGGCCATCGAGAGTAGGGACTCTATAAGAATGGCTGGATGCTTAGCGATCTGAGATGGAATCCATGTACACCAGCAAAGTATGGACTTTAGCTGCTATATCTGAAGGGTTAAATCCCCATCAGGAGCAAGTATATCTTGAGAAGATTACTTGGTATAGATGGAAAAGTTGAGACTTTCAAAGCTAGACTTGTTAAAGGTTTTCGTCATCGACCAGGCGTGGATAATGATGAAACCTTTTTCCAGTAGCTATGCTTGAGTCTATCCAGATCCTACTTACCACGGCTACATACCATGACTACGATATCTGGCGGTTGGGTGCCATGACTGCTTTTCTAAATACTGATTTAGAAGAGAACGTCTATAAGAACACAGCCAGAGGTCTTCGTAAACAGTGGGAGCAGCGGAAACGTGTGCAAGATGCTTTACATGATGAAGCAGGCATCGTGGAGTTGGAACGTCTGTTTTGATGTGATAGTCAAAGTGTTTGACTTCATCAAAATGGTAGACGAACCTTGTATATACAAAAGGGTAGTAGAGAGTAAGGTGGTCATCCTCGTATTGTACGAAGACAACATACTCTTGATAGGAAGAGAGTTTCCTATACTACGGTCGGTCAATCTCTTATTATCATAAGGATTCTCCAAATAGGATCAAAGTGATACCTCCTAAATCCTGAGTTTTCATCTATGAGATAGATGTAATTGGATGCTAGGATTCTCACTAGGTGTAGTGAGATGGTATCAATCGATCCTAGGGAGAATCACTGGAAGAGTTCCAGGGTGATAAAGACGACTGAATGTCAGTCACAGGCATTGTCTTTACCCTCAGTAAAGGGACGGTATGTTGGAAGAGTTCCAAGCTAGATACCGTGGCAAACTAGACGATAAAGGCTGGTAACATCGCTATTGAAGATACTACCAAAGAGGCAGTTTGGGTGTATATTGGTTCATAAGATGAACTTGGTTCCTGCCATTGTATGACAATGGAAGTGTGGCTTAGTCCCTGGAACCCTGGTCCCATCAGTGACCCAGACATATTCTGAGGAAGCATCACCTGATCATGGAGATAGTTGATCTCCAGGTTGATCGAGGTTAGGAGAGTAGACTCAGATGACAACACGGCGGATCCACTCACGAAGGCCTTTTTCCAAAAGAGAGACTTTTAGGGGATGGTTGAGTATGTGATACTGCAACCACTGCTACAGATGGCCCTAGTGCAAGTGGGAGATTGTTAGTTATATGTATGCCCTAGAGGCCATTACTGTACATTGGATGTATATTGTAGTGGATGCTGGGATATATATAGGAAGGACTTTCTTTCTCGACATGATAGTACGCTATCTGGTTGCACTTTATCTTAACATGTATACTTTCTGTCTCTCTGATTACATGTTGATAAAACCCTTAGGATGAGTACTCGACTTCCAGGACTGTGATGTAGATCATACTAGTAGGGCCTGGGTAGTCCATGAGTACATCCTTGAATTGTTCCTAGTCGTGGGAATATCGAGACGGGGCATCGATATTCCAGAGTAGACTAGCGCATATCTTCTCGACCCATGCGATGGGCGATGGATGATCCCATATCCATTGGTGTTTGACATCGAAGATGGTATGCGGGTGCTCAGTGGAGACTGGGTACACTGAACGGACTCGCCGAGAACTCCCAGATGGTATTATACCTCACGTCAGATGGCAGTTCTCTGGTGACACTGGTACAGCTTAGTCTGTACACCCGAGATCGTCATAGAGTCTTGTGTGTCTCCCACTGTGCTTTGATTTCCACCCTACCACGGCTCTACTGAGTTGTGCAAACAGGTGGTTTTTGGGTACAGTCCCGATTCACATGGAGGCAATGAGCGATAGGAGGGGATTCGTCTCTCCCGGTATTGGGTGTTGATGTTGTGCTATGCTCGACTGGCCATAACAGGAAATCCCTGGCCAGGGTTGCAGTGATATACTGGTAAGAGTTATCAGTAGTTTCACGAATGTTATGGACCCTACGTCGGCATGACTTATCGAGCTATTGGGGTCTGACGTTTACCACCCCTAGGCGAGATATGCGACATATCAGACGAACAGACCGGACTATACGGTAAGTGTTACTGGTCGGATTCACTGGAGTGTGAGCGGGCTTGCTCGTCGATCTTCAGATCGCTCAATACCCGGGTGGCCGTTACGTTTAGCAGACCGCTTGCGGCTTGCGGATGTTTGATATGATCATCATCTGCTACCGGCGTATTGACGAGTCTTTAGAGTCCTACACAGAGGTTTCCTAGCTCAAGCGAAACGAAATAGGAGCGCATATGAGATATGTGCGGGACCGAGAATAATGCGTGTATATGATACCGTATTCTATTCTCGCGATCAATGTATCGAATGGTTATATACGATATAACCTAGTTATCGAATCAAGGATTGATTCGATAAGCCGACACATTGGATACTAGCCGGTTATATGCGATATGACCGGATCGTTAAATCAAGTGTTGATTTAATGATTTAATACATAATTATATATTTGATATATTGCTTTGCATTAACTAGTATCGGTTCACTTTAAATGGATTTTCTCGCGCGGATGTGCACATTGTATATTCGATATAGTTTTGTGCACATGATTGTATCATGTTTGATGATACATTCTAGCTTGGTTTTGTGTAAAGTGTTAAACCATGGTTAATTAGTGATTAGGGTTTCTTTTTCATTTACTTAATCATTTATTTATTCCTTTTGTTTATTTTGGAAAAAGAAAAGATAAAGAGATAAGAATGGTTGCTAGTTCTTGTTTTATTTGAAAGCTTCTTGAAGCTTTGAACTTAGTCCACCATTCTTGTCTTTTATCTAACCCTAACCACTATCTAACCTAAGTTAAGTCTATACACTAAACCATGGTCAAAGATATGATAAGTATTGTATTTTTCTTTTCTTTATTATTATGAAGTTATCATATCTTCTTCTTCTTCATCTTCTTCTTCCATGGATGTAGCTTGCTACTCCAATGGCAAGTGTTGAAAAAGTGTGAGAAATCCAAATCTAAAGTGAACCCAACTCCTATTTCTTCATCCTCTACCTCTTGCCAAGTAGTATAGGGTGTTTCCTTCACAAGTTTCCAAAGCTTGATGAAGTTGGAGCTTGTTCTTGCGATACCTCGACGTAGATCATCTTCGGCATTGAACCGACGATCAAGCTCGCTCATTCTTCGACGAAGCCGACGCTAGAGCCCGAGAGTTCACTTGGACAGCGGAGGCACTTCGTTGCGGAGCTATGGAGGTGGACAAACGGATCTACAAAGGTTGTATTTCCGTTATCTTATAGTTTAGTTGTAAACTAGCTTGCTTGCTTTGCCTATACTTCTAGCCAACGATCCGTTCTAGGTTTCCTCGGCACCGTAATTTTTATAAATTGGCATGTTTGATCACTTGTGAGACTTCACAAGAGTGCCGAGGAACCCTACAAAATGAAACTGGTAAGCTGTATAGGTATATGCTTGTTATTCTAACGTAGTTGTTTGTAGCTTGGTACAGAAGGTATTTGTGTATATGAAAGGAGTCCATCTTCCTCCGTGGACTATGGTAACATGTAGTACAAGGCCCTATCAAAACCCATGGGACAATGGCACTAGAGTTCATATAGGTGTCTTTTAAGTGACAATCCCGTACCACGTTAATACGTTTTGTACCAATCTACCCCGTTATCCCCGCTTAATGTATTGTATAAGTTATATTTACAAGTCTTGCCGAAACCATGAATACAAGTTGTTCAAGTAATTAGGTTCAGAATGTAATAATGTATTCAAGTAGTCATGTTAAGTTATAACCATGGTTCGGTCAAGTCAAGTATTCATGTTTGGTATTGATGTTTGAATTCAAGTAATCAGGTTCAAGTTCAAGTATTCATGTTAGACTTTGGATTCATGTTTGAATTGGACTCTGATTTGAGTTTGGATTCAGGTTTGAGTTAGACTCAGACTGAGTCAGACATTTGTAACTGATTTTGATCCTGAATTAGGTTCGGGAGTCGTCGGTAACTGCTGCACATGGACGGCAGGATTTGTGTCTTTTTCCAAAACAATTAACATTGATAACTCCGTTAAGTTTTCTACCTTAAATAGACAAGCACTCACTTTCTCCGGCTCCCTAGGGCTCAAGAGAATTGATCTCGCTTAAACCTATATTTACTAAAGTCCTTAAATATTATTTTATATAAGTCGAGAGGGTTTTATTAAAAATATTTTTTAATAAAATTTCAAAATAAAACTCGAGTATTTATTTATATTATTTAGGGTTTTTATGGATATGAATTTTAAGGATTTGGGGTATTTTAAGTGATAATTACTTAGCTGGGAAAGTTAATGGTATTTTATTGTAAAACTTGTCTTTTGTTGGTATCTTGATGGTATTTTAGTGAAACTTGTAATTCTTTCAATTAAAAATGTAAGTTTATTATATTTTGAAAATATATAGATTTTGTAATTTTATATAATTATTAAAAAAATTATTTTTATTTAATTAGAAAAATTCTTTTTTCTTAAAAACCGTATTTAAAACATTTCGAGACCGAATGCTCCGTGAGGAGGTCTGCATCTCGCTCTACTAGTTCTAGGATGTACGATAATCCGTACTATCCAATAGCGGGTTCCCTAAAAAGGGTTGTAGAGGCATAATCGCAAAGGAAATAAGAATACCGTTTTAAAAGAAACCCGTTTTTAAAGTGGGTGGTATTTTAATGTAATATTATCCTCGAAACAACAATTCATACAAAAGAGATATTGTGCTATGGAACCATGTGTGCGTGTGGGGTAGGTCATTACCCCGTGAAGTTTTCCTAAAGGTATGTTTGTAACAAAAACTAAAAGAGGTGATATTTAAAGTTCATGGTATTTAAAATGAAAAACTTAAATATAAGTTATTTTGCATGGAATTCTAGGTTAAAATTTATTCTAAACAGTATGGTTTAAGATTAAAAGTGATGTATACAAGTTAGATTGAACAAAGTATTAAAGAGAATGAGTTTTCTAGGGTTTTGAAAAAGATATCGGTATTAACTCCACTTACCGATATATATTTTGAAATGGAATTTTAAAGAATAAGAAGAGGGATTGATCGGGACTTACTACTTGGCTATATTAAGAAGAGGTAGAAAAAGATATTGTTGTCGTCATGGCATCGCGGGAGCTCCGGAATAGTTTTGATTCTTCGCCAGAAGTTGACCACTTGCTAACTCCTCTTTACTCCACTTGTACTTAGAGAATTTTTTTGAGAGTTTTGGCTAGAAATTTCAGAATGATGCTGAGCCAAAGTGTGGTGTGGTATTTATAGTGTAGAATTAAGGTTTTGGAATTAAAACGGTGAATTAAAATGCATTAAAAAGATGATAAATGGTGAAATGAAGGGTCTCTGTTTGATTGCAGGGAAATCAAACAGTGCAGGAGGGTTAGGGGTAGGGGAAGATTCAAGTGTGCAAAGCCCGGGGCAATATGGGGCAATCTCGACCGTCGGTGCCGGTTTTATGGGGCATTTGGCCGGTCGCATTGGGGATTTAGGGCTCTGGATTGATGCCACGTGTACAACTCAGTGTTTAAACCCTTTTGCACATGTTTGATTTTTCTGACTTTTCATTTTTATGTATATTGCACGTGTAAACTTTTGGGCTTCCAAAAAGTTAAAAAGAAAAAATCAGAAAAATAATGTGTCTGATAGGGATCGAACACAGGGGTTACGTCACAGCAGTTGAAGGGCTTTACCAGTGAGCTACAAATTATTTCTTACTGTTATTTAATAAAATTAACTTATAACTCAGTCTTAGGCTGTATAACTCATTTTCTGTACAATAAACTGGAAAATTCCGTACAGTAAATTCAGAGACGTTACATTCTACCCTCCTTATAAAAATTTCGTTCTCGAAATTTACATTTACATAGGGACTAATTTACAAATAAGTGAGGGTATTTTGCATGCATGTCTTCTTCTCGTTCCCACATTGATTATCATAGTGAATCTTTTCTTCACATCACTCGGACCAAGTTTACTTCCTTATTCCGTAATGTCTTCACTTTACGATTCAGGATCTCAACGGGTTGTTGCTCACAAGTCAGGTCAGTCTGGACTATGAGCTCTGTGTGATCAAGGATGTGGCTGGGGTCGTTCACATATCTTCATAGTTGGGATATGTGGAACACGTTGTGCACTCCTTCCAATGAGGGTGGAAGTGCTAACCGGTATACCACTTCTCCAACTCGTTCGAGTATGTCGTACGGTCCTATGTATCTTGGACTGAGCTTACCCCTCTTGCCAAAGCGGATCACTTATCTGTTTGGAGAGATTTTCAGAAAAACATGGTCCCCGGGTTGGAACTCCAGTTGTCGGCGCTCTGCATCAGCCCAATTCTTCTGTTGGTCTTGGGCTATGCACATTCTTTCTCGGATCGTGCGAACTATATCCACAGTTGCCACGATCATCTCTGGTCCAAGGAGTTCATGATCTCCGATGTCATCCCAACTTAGTGGTGAACGACACTTCCTTCCGTAGAGTACTGCGAATGGTGTCATTCCAATGCTCGCCCGATAGATGTTATTGTATGAAAACTCCACAAGATGTAGGTGATCTTCCCACGAACCTCCGAATTCTAACATACAAGCTCTTAGCATGTCCTCCATAATATGAATTGTTCGCTCGGACTGTCCGTTGGTTTGTGGATGGTAAGTCGTGCTGAAGTTCAGACTCATTCCCAGGCTAGCTTGCAGACTCTTTCCCAGGCTAACTTGCAGACTCTGCTAAAACTGTAATCGGAATCTGGTATCACGATCGGAGACGATACAAACTGGTACTCCATGTAATCTCACAATCTCCTGTATAAGTTTCATGTGTATCAAAAATAGTACGTCTTGAGCTTAAATCTTACTTTACATTCATGCTTACCTCCATGTACTTCTTTGCTAACGTCTCAGTAGATTAGCCAACTTGAAAAGGAATAAAGTGAGCCGACTTGGTGAGTCGATCCACAATAACCCATACTACGTCGTTACCCTTCGAGTTGCGAGGAAGGGCAGTCATGAAGTCCATGATAATGTGCTGCCATTTCCATTCTGGGATTGGTAACGGCTGAAGTAGACCGGCAGTTTTTTCAGCCTTTACTTGCTGGCACACCAAACACTTGGCTACACTTCTGGCTACTTCGCGCTTCATTCCATGCCACCAGTAGTGTTTCTGTATATCCTTATACATTTTTGTACCACCGGGGTGTATAGAATAAGGAGAGTTATGAGATTTGTTCATCAACTCTTCTCGAACTGAGCCGTTTGGTACACATAATCGACTTCCATATCGCAAGGATCCATCTTCGTGGATGATGAAGTCGGCTCGAAATCCACTTTCTACTTGTTCTCGGATCTTTTGTAGCTTGGCATCATTTGCTTGAGTTGCTTTGATCTGATTGACAAGAGTGGACTGGACTTGTAAGTTCATCAAATACGAAGCGTTATCTGGCATAACTACTTCGATCGCCAATCCATGCAATTCCTGCTGTAGGTTGATGTCGAAGTCCGCCATGAGTTCTAGCCATCTTCTCCGCCGCATGTTTAGTTTCTTCTGAGTAAATTCATACTTCAGACTCTTGTGGTCAGTGTGTATATCCACTCTTTCTCCCAAAAAATAGTGGCGCCAAATCTTAAGTGCGTAGATAATAGCTGCCAACTCCAGATCATGTGTTGGATAGTTGCGCTCATGAACCTTCAACTGTCTCGAAGTGAAAGCCACAACTTTTCCATGCTGATGTAGAACGCATCCTAATCCCTTACCGTACGCATCACAATGTACGACGAATCCTCCAAATTGATCCGGTATTACAAGGATAGGAGCTGAAGTTAATCTTGACTTGAGTTCTACAAAAGTGTTTTCACATGCTTCTGACCACACGAATGCTTCATCTTTACGTGTGAGCTTGGTCAGGGGTGCTGCAATCTTCGAAAAGCCTTCAATGAATCTTCGGTAGTATCCTGCTAATCCCAAGAAACTTTGAATATCCTTCACCGTCTTTGGTGTCGGCCATTGGCTGACAGCTGACACCTTAGCTGGATCTACTGAGATTCCTTCGCCTGAAATAATATGCCCGAGAAATTCGACTTGATCTAGCCAAAATTCACACTTACTATACTTGGCATAGAGCTGATGTTGTCGCAATGTCTCCAGGATAATCCGTAAATGCTCGGCGTGTTCTTTCCGATTCTTTGAATACACCAGGATGTCGTCAATGAAGATGACAATGAACCTGTCTAAGTACTTTCGAAAAACTTAGTTCATCGGATTCATGAATATAGCAGGTTCATTGGTCATTCCAAATGGTATTAAAAGATACTCATAATGACTATATCGAGTCCTGAATGATGTCTTCGGGAGGTCGGACTCTTTGACCCTCACCTAATGATAACCCGAACGAAGATCTACCTTCGAAAATACACAAGCCCTACTTAGCTGATCAAAAAGATCATCGATGCGCGGTTGTGGATACTTATTCTTGATCGTCACTTCGTTCAAAGGTCGGTAATCCACACACACCCTGTATGAACCTTCTTTCTTCTTCACGAGCCAAACTGGAGATCCCCAACTTGAAGTACTGGGACGAATCCAACCTTTTTTTAGAAGTTCATCCAACTGAATACGGATTTTCTTCAATCCTTCTGGACTAAACCGATGCGGAGCTTTGATTACTGGTTGTGCACCAGGTAATAAATCAATGATGAATTCAAGATATCGATCGGGAGGCAAACCTGTGATATCTTCAGGGAACACATTCTCGAACTCTCGAACTACCTCTGCCTTTTCTTCTTCCACCGGTACGGTAAACACTTCTGCATTCTTTGGTTTAGCACGGAAGATTCCTGGCTCCAACGTTCTATCTCCACTCTTGAAGTAGAAGACTGGGGGATCTGGTATCTCAAATACTAGCTTCCTTTGGCGGCAGTCTATCGTAGCATAGAAAACTCCCAGTCAGTCCACTCCCAACACAACATCGAAATTTGGGATGTCCAGTACTTTGAAATTCGCGTAGAATTCTCATCCACAAACTACAACTGGACACTGATCAAATCCTATAGTTTCTTTTAATACTCCATTCCCGGAACTGACATTCCGACTAGAAATGAGTGGCTTCATGGGAATCGCATGCGTTCTCATGAATCGTTGCGACATGAAGCAATGTGATACTCCAGTGTCGAACAGTACGAGTGGAGGAAGGGTGGCTACTAGTATAGTACCTAAGTTGTGTGAAGTTGGTTTTAGATACAGGAAAAATATAGTGATATACATGGATTGAAAAGATGTGAAAGGATTGGGAACTACCAGTAATTACTTGGCCAGTGGTTTCGGCTTCCTCAACCATCATTGTGAAAGCCTGACGTCTGGGTACATTCCTCCTTGCTGGAGGCACATTCCTCTGCCTTTGAGGCATGTTTCTCTGCTGTCACGCCCCGTTTCCCGGTGTACGGATAAGGAGACCGACGAGGCACGCGACGTATTTACTCAGAAGTAAACACGTTAAACTTAAATAAGCAATATAATATAAATGTACACAATAATGACATGAGATGTAAATGAATAGCAACTTTTTATTTATTAAACTTTCTTTACAATACAACTAGAAAGTAAATATATTGTGGAAAGCAATGCCTAAACAATGGCATGAACAGAAAGTAAAAGTATATACAGGTGACTAAAGTTCTGGGTCTTCTGCGAACTGCTCCAAGTATTCTGAGCTAGGCTCGATCTCCAAAAAGTCGGGTCCTCCTGACAACATTCCAAAGAAAGAATAGAAAAGGAATATCGTTAGCGAACAATCGCTCGATAAGTCCCAAAGAGAGATAGAAATAGACTGAACAGGTAAAGAGAATATATCTGGTATAATGTATGATTATTATGTTAACACAGTTATTTATAGCTTAGTACAGACTGTGCTAGTGTATACAAGAGGAGTCCAACTTACCCCGTGGACTATGGTATATGGAGTATAAGGCCCCGTCAAAACCCACGAGACAACGGCAACGGATGTTCAGGTTAGGTGTATTATAATCACCCCGTACCAGTCTACCCCTTAAAAACCCCAAGATGCATATTGTGTTGTTTATAGATGATTTGCAGATATAAGACTTGCCAAAACCATAATATCAATTGTTCATGTAAACGGATAAAGATATAAACGGATAGTCATGTAGACAAGTCAATGTATATCCATGGATCGGTCAAATCAAGTCATGTTGATATAGATTGTATTATGCTATATATGGATTCATGTTGTATTGGAGTTATATTTGGATTGTATTCATGTTTGGATTGTGTTCCGATTAGACTGAGACTCTGGCTGAGTCAGATGCTTAAACAGAATTAGATTCCTGAATTAGGTTTTGGAGTTATCGGTAACTGCTGCACATGGACGGCAGGATTTGTGACTTTTTCCAAGCCAATTACTATTGATAACCCCGTTTTAGTTTTCTACCTTAAATAGGCAAGCACACACTTTCTCCGGCTCCTTGAGGCTCAAGAGAATTGGTCCCGCTTAAACCTATATTTACTAGGGTCCTTATTGTAAATTAATATAACTTGAGGGGGTTTTATGAAAAATAGTTTTAGTATACTTTCAAATAAACCTCAAGTATTTATTTATCGTGTTTAGGGTTTTTATGGATGTAACTTTTAAAAGTGAGGTATTCTAGTGAATAAATACCTAGTTTTAATAATATATGGTATTTTTGTGTAAATTTGACTTGTATGGATTCTTGATGGTATTTTCATGAAATTTGTGATTCCTTTGTTTAGAAAACATGGAATTTATTATACGTATTTAAAATAGATAATTTTATAATATTATAAATAATTATAGAAAAAATAAATTTAATTATTAAATAGAAAATCTCATTTTCTTAAAAATTATAATAAAAATTCCATCGAGATTGGATGCTCCGTGAGGATGTTTGCATCTCGCTCTAAGAGTACCGAGGATGTGCGATAACCCGCACCATCCAAATCGGGTTCCCCAAAATGGGTTGTAGAGACTTAATTGCAAGGAATTTAATTTAAAACAATCTTAAAGAATACGGTTTTATTAGTTTAAGGTATTTTGATTGTAAAATTGTATTTATCCCAAGATATTGTAAAGAGGCAATCGTGCTATGTCATGATGAGTGTTGTAATGAGGTAGGTCATTACCTCGTGAGTTTTCTAAAGGTAATATGAGCAAATATATGAAATAATGTCATAGGTAAACCTTGTGGTATTTAAACGAAAAAGTGAAATAAAAGTTGTATAATATTGTATTTTGAATTGAAACTTGTTCTAAATGTTATTTTATGGTTGCTAAACAGTATATAAAGAAATGGTTAATTTGTTATTAAAAAAAGTTGGGTTTTAAACAATTTTAGAATCGGAAGTCGGAATAACTCCACTCCCGACGAGTTTTGAAAAGAGATCTTTTTAGAATAGGAAGAGAGAAGAGGAGAGGGAACTTACTGGTTGAGAAGAGAGAGGGGGGTATAGGAATGGTTTGAAAGCGTCGTGGAGTCGCGGTGTCGCCGGATTTGTCCCGAGTCTTGTTCTAAATGTTATTTTATGGTTGCTAAACAGTATATAAAGAAATGGTTAATTTGTTATTAAAAAAGTTGGGTTTTAAACAATTTTAGAATCGGAAGTCGGAATAACTCCACTTCCGACGATTTTTGAAAAGAGATCTTTTTAGAATAGGAAAAGAAGAGAAGAGAGGGAACTTACTGGTTGAGAAGAAAGAGGTGAGATATAGGAATGGTTTGAAAGCATCGTGGAGTCGCGGTGTCGCCGGATTTGTCCCGAGTCGTCGCCTAACTCCACTTGTACACCTTATTTGACTTGGAAAATTTTGAGGGTTTTGATGATAGATTTCATAATAGAGAGGGGTAGGGTGTGATGTGGTATTTATAGGATTAAATTAGGGTTTAGGGAATTAAAAATGAGAATTAAAATGCATTTAACATTGGATTAATGGGTGATTTTAATTCTCTATTAATTTGCAGGAAAAAAAACATAAAAGTGGTAGTAGGGGAAGGCCAAGGGGTGTTAGGGCAAAATTTGGAGACATTACCATCGGGGGAGCCCGGCGGGGCCGGCCCCATGCGAAATCTCACCGGTCGTGTGGGTTGGGTTGGGTCATGGATTGCTTCCACGTGTCATATTCAGTACATAAAACATTTTCTACATGTTTGATTTTAGTGACTTTTCATTTTTACGTGTGTTGCACGTGTAAACTATTGGGCTTCCAAAAAGTTTAAAAGAAAAATCAATAAAATAATATGTGGCTGATTGGCTTCGAACACAAAGGCTATGTCACAGCAGTGCAAGGTTTTACCAATGAACTACAAGTGCTTTCTTGCTGTTCTAAAACAAATTAAATACTATAGCATACTCAGGGTTGCAAATACTCCATTTAGTACTTTAATTTTAAATAATTTTTTTACATTATAAACAGAGTCGTTACATCTGCCCTTGAGGCATGTTTTTCTGTGCCTGATGGAATTGACGAGGAGGCTGTGCAGGAGGTCCACGTGGAGGTGGTGCAGGGAGAGCTAAACGAAATGCAGAAGCCTGAATAGCTGGTCGCTGCGGAACTGTGATTGCGGGTCTAGGTGCTGGATCTGGGTTGAGTCGATATGGACATACTCCTATGGTGAAAGTGAATGCGCCACAAACCAAACACAGGAATTTGTATGCCTGCAGTCTTTCGCCATGTGTCCATTTCTCTTGCAGTAGAAACAAAAGAATGGACTTGGCCGGTTAAATGTTCCTCCCAGTCTCCTGGGTGCAAATGTTGGCCTAGAAGAGGCTCCTCCTTCCAACTGAATGGCAGGGTGTTTCTGTTGGGTTATGCCAGCGTCCTGGCCATCTACCGTGACTGAATGCGAAACAATTTTTTTATAAAAATGGCGCTAGAACAACCCCTTAATACAGATCTACCATTAACCCAAAGATAACAAACATATAAGAGGAGTTAAGAATGGTTATACCGAATGATCCGTGTCCTTCGGTCTTTAACCATCTTCCTAAGCTCCTAGAGGCCACCATGATCAATCTTGATCGCCGGTCTCCCTCCATCGAAGATGATCCACCTGAGGATATGTAGTTCGAGCTCCAACCTCATAGTCGATGTAACTAGGGTACCTAGTTCGTTAAAATAGATAGTCTAGAGAATGTAGAATGTAATGATGGATTAATTTGTCTCCAAACACACTAGGTTTCTCAACACATGAGACTTGAAGGGTGGAGGTGGAAGAAGAAGCTTGAGGATGAAAGTGTGAAGCAACCATAGGAAAAAATGGCTAAGTCTTGTGAACAAAGAATTATCCAACCTCACAAATATCTCACAACATAAAGAAAATATCAAGCATGCCACAACAGTAACCATGAGTCACTACATGAGTCATCAAGTAAGCCATGCTTCATAAATGCAAATAACACCTCATCCTCCACCTCATAAACCATTTAATCCTAAATGGTTAAAAACTAAATGAGTTGGCATCTTCTGGAAGCACCGTGTAATAAATTATAAGAATACCCCTCATCCGTATATACATACACATATCCGTATTCCGACAAAATACGAATACAAAGAGACTAAAAATAATTCAACAATATAATACTAGAATCCAGCTTAAACCAAAGCCCACTAGTATTATCCGTCTGAATCATGATACGTGCATAAGTGCACGTATATGATCGAACGGTGCCGTAAAACCATACGGCCTCTACATCGTTTTGCCCGAAGCAGGGAAACCCTCGGTGTGGGACTCTGAAAACTCGTCAATACTCTAGCAGAGGTTTTAACCACAAGCACGTCAGCGGCACTAGCTATACGTAACGGCTACCTAGGTATTGAGCGAAAGGAAAGCCGACGAGCAAACTCATCCGAACCCCTACGGAGCCTGTCCGTGACAATATCTGTCCAATCCAGTCTGTTCATTTAAGAGTATCGCATATCGAGTCTAAGGGGGTGGATAAAGTCAGACCCCTAATAACGCGATATTTCATGTCGGTATGAAGCCTATCACCAACTGAGAAACTACTGATCCAAATCAGTAATTCTCGTCTACCTTGGCCAAGGATTTCTGGTGATGGCCATCCGTGCACAACGCGACATCAACCCCCAATACTGGGAGAGACGAATCCCCGACGATCCGCTCACTGCCTCCATGTGGCTTGGGACTGTACCCAACTAAATCCTGTTTGGACGACTCCTTTGAGCCGTGGTAGGGTAGTAATCAAAGCACAGTGGGAACTCATACGAGACAAATGACAATCTCAGGTCAACAGACTAACCTGTACACATGTCACCTGGGAACTGCTATCTGACAATAGGTATAATACCAACTAGCATGTTCCCGGCGAGTCCGTCCAGTGTACTCATAACCCAATGAGCACCTGCATACTATCTTAGGTGATGATTGATCTCAAAAACTATCTATTAACCGCAATCAAGAACGGCGTCGCTTGGTAGCTATCCGGTGAGTACGGGTCGGTCCACAGGGATGTTGTGAATCTCCTAATCGCTCTTACGAGTTAATTCCGAAGGGTGTTCAAATTGATTATTAAATCTAAAAACTAAATCTATCTATACTAAGATTATCTAGATCTAAATCTTGCTAGGGTTAGGTTTAGGAATGGTTTGGAAATGTAAATAAATCTCACGCTTTCTATACCCAAATTAGGATCTAAAAGGAGTTATGATAATTATTAACAAAAGGGATTAGAATCATCGGGAAGATGTTTTCTTTCTCTAGTTTCTTGTCCTTCCTTTATCAATCCTTACCCTAACCTCCATGGAAAACATCACAACCGGGCCTTTATACTACGGTATCACCGCTACCTCGAGGGATAGGGTGCCGTAGGGTACGGTATGTGCATGTATGCATGGAATCCTGTGAAAAAATATATAACGGGCAAGAAAGGGATGAGAGATCTCATCTCTCAAAAGCCTTCCCCAAAGCTAACCCTAACAAGTAAGGAGACTACTCGCTCATTAGGGAATTTAAAAACATTTATCTAGGGCAAAGAATGAAAAATTACCTAGGGCAAGAATTGAATCTAAGTTAGAGCAATTAAATAAAACTACTTACAGATGGCTCTATCCAAACATCAACACAGGATTGTCAGATCTAAATTCATGAATTGAAAAGAGGCACCGGTGCTCTCCAAAAGAAATCTAAATTTTATTGATAAAAAGAGGCATAGGGAGGCATAGCCTTTACAATGATTTAGAGTTCCTATTTATAGAGGATAGGAAATCCTAGGTTACAATTGATTCGCATGTCTACATTTACCAAAATATCCTTAGGAAGACCTAGTCAAAGTAGACTCCAAGCTTTGGTAAAATTTTATGTCTCTGTCTCTTTAAAAGGAAGTATTGGGCCTTGAAATTTTCTTTGTTGGCTCTTCTGTCTTTGGGCTCCCTTATTATTTGGTTCTTTTATTAAAATAGCTTCTATATTTCTTCCAGATCTCCAGTAAATAATTGCGGTGGACTTTTAACCGTTCGCTTTGTAATCTTGGACCTTGTATTGCCTTGTACTTAGTGAATTTTATCTTTGATGTAGGCTTGATCAAGAGTCCTCTGTTTGTTGGTCAAAGTCCACTTTTGCATCGTCTTTTCATCGTTTTCACCGTTTTCTGTCCAAGAACCTGTAATCTGTAATATGTAGCAAACATGCGTCAAAAGCACCTGTTTATTTATAAAACGAATAAAAATGGGGAATATAATAATACAATATTATGGTGTGAACAGGTGACTAACTGACACCAATGGCTTGTGAGACCGGCCACCGCCCTTCATCGTGGTCTTGATAAGTATACACTAGTCTACTTTGGAGTACCAATGCTCAGTCTCGATACTCTCTCGACTAGGGACATTTAAGGATGTGCTTATAGACCATCCAGCTCCCACGTATATGATCGCCATTATAATTCTGGTAGTCAAGCAAGAATCCTATGGGCTCTATCAATATGTAATAGTGATCTGTAATACCACATAATGCATGTACATGATAATAAAGACAAACCAGATACCATACTATCATTTTGAGTAAGACTGTTCTATCCGTATAGGTCATCCCTCAATCATCATAATCACCTTCCTGTGATTACAATAATTGCCTTGAGGGCACTATAGCCAACAATCTCCCACTTGCACTTAAGCTTAATAATAGCGGTGTCGCATACTCATAGCCCGTGTGATACCGAACACCCAACTTCTCTACTAATCGGTCTCACAAAGCCCGTTTGTGAAACTATTGCGTTCGAGAAATAGACTCAGTGAGTAGATCCGCTCCAATATTTCTATCTTTATCTCTCTCTATATCTCAACTTCGCGGAGAAAGACTATCTCCCAAAATGAGCAATACCTATCTTAGAATTTGTCTAGATATCTGATGGGACCCAGTTCATAAATAAACTCCAAATCCAGCAAACTTCTTAAACTGTATGATGCACTGAATTTAATCAGTATCCTGTGCCATGCCTTCCACAGTATCCGCTTGGACCACCTGTCCAACATACTGCCCCTCAAAAGAGGGAAAACTATAACTCTGACAGCCTCTTTGTCATCCAGGTCATCTTGGAAGCCTGAAATGATAACCGCCTCACGAAGGAGGCTGCCGTTATCATATACCAAGAACATCCACTTATGTTCATAACTTCTTCCCAATGTTTCTCCAGGATTGGATTAATATATACTTATTGCGGCTAGTGAAAAAGCAATATCTGGTGTTGTACTTGACATCTCATGATTGACTCAATTGCCTAAGCAAGTGATATACCAATCATGCAAATCTCGCTTCTCATCAGTCTAGAAGAAATCTCTTTAGAGAGGGTGACTCCATCACCTGCGGGTACACAACCACGCCAGGAGTCTTCCATTCTAAAACATTTTAGAATAGTGTCAAGTACCCAAATTGGGACACTTCCCAAATCTAGATCTAAAACCATAGATCTAGTCACCAGAATCCCTGATATTTTATCCAGATCCCATGTGGAGAAAATTCTTATGACAACCATAGTATAACCGATCGTAGTATAGAAATATCACTTCCTATCAAGAGAATGTCATCCAAATACCAGGACATCTCTCCCTACTGCCTTCTTATCAGATCCATCTCTTATTCCGATAAAGTCAAACTCTATGACTGTCACATCAAAAATAGATGATCTATCTCCGCTATACCTGCTTTAGTTTATAAATAGACATAAGTAACTTGCCCACTATGCTTCCGCTGCTCCCACTGACTACAACAATCCTCTGGTAGAGTCATATACACGTGCACTTCTAAAGATAGTTTAGAACGACGTTATACTCATCCTCCTGCCATACCTCATAGTCTAGAACAGCAATAGTGTCAAGTTTGGGTAATCAAAAACCTCTCTGCCACCGTCTTTGAGAAGACCGAAGTATCTCTCGGGTACCTGAGGTTACCCACCAAATCTACGGAGTGGCTAATGGAATGTCGATTCTAATTGAATCTTTAGGTTCTATTAAATTTTCAGTAATCGTTTGTGGTTCTGGAATCACTTCCAGTTCCACCATACTCCCACTATTGTTTTCTGAAAAGAATCCAATTACTAAAACTGGTGGCGAGTCAAGAACAATATAACTATTGATCTTTTAGATGGTAGAAAGTTAACCCTCATCGAAGCTCGGGATAACCCACAAACTGCCATTACTGAAACGTGCCTTGAGTTTGTCCGGATTCTGGTTTTAAGCATCAGCCGGACAACTCCATATACCTTGACATCATTAAGATATGAATCTATTCTACATATCCAATATAGAAACAGAGGCACAAATTTAATTGGAACCAGATTCAAATATCATGCAGCCGTTTCCAGTGCATATCAACCAAATGGAAGGAGGCCAAGCAGTATTACTCATGAAGGAATGCATCCACGTATGAGTAACCTGAAAGAGAAACAAGTTCTTAAAATTATTACTTACAACGGAATACCAGACACAAGTATCTATATCTTCGATCACCTTGAAGAATCCAGATACTCGCAACATATGGTCCTCTACCTTATTTTTATACCTATAACTTCTCAAAAATTAGACCTTGTATTTCAACGAAATACTTATCTAAAATTAGAGAAGTCGTGAGTAAAAAGAATATAGTAGGAATACCAACCCCTTTGTCCTAACGGATATCGGACAACATACAATACTTTGTATGAGTCCACTGAGTTTAACTACTCAAATCCTGTGCGTCCAGAGTTGAAAACTGTACTATGGTTAAGAAGAATTATACCGTTGTTGAATATACCTTACCTAACTATCAACCGATACAGGTAAATATCATAGAAATAATTTCAAAAGGTTATATCTCACTTTATAAAATAAACATACAGATATATAAATCTGAAATTGGTGCATAACAACAGATATTCAAAACCAAATATTTGCCGTCAGGCAAAACCCAAGTGATTTCCTCAAATATCATCAATTACAAAGAATTCTGATATATGTAGAGGATCTAATCACCCAATTCCCAATATCTTATTCCCACTCACCATCTGTAACGCCATACAGATATGAGAATCAAATCAAGTAAATACTTACCCTGGAGTTAGAATCTAATTAGGAAAACAGTTTTCAATTAATATCGGACAGTAAAACTGAAATATGAAAATGTTTCGAAAGGGTAGCCTGGTATTCCTAGTAATACCTCTTCCACTATCCAGATTCATGACAGTAACCGTATACTTCCATGCCCTCACTCCAATCCATTTATATGTCTTTACTTATTACCTTCTGTACACCATACTTAGGCTAATTGATTTTCTTTCTTCCCTACCCTTCGGCACCAGCTTAAGGTTTGGAAGAAGACTATCTAATAAGCACAATAGGTGTACTCTCCTAAATACCAGGAGACCTCGCAACCTGAGAGAAGGTAAAGGGAAAAGACAACCAAATAATCCTATTCAATTTCTCCAGAACCAGAATCCATCCTCGAACTGGAACAAGTTCCTTCAAGTTCGTATGTAACTATACGATGGCATATCCAAGTAATATGGATTTCCGTAGTGATACGGGGTGTTCTGGAGAAATGCAAAGGGGATGTTGGATTGGCAATGATATATGTGACTCCGTAACAAACCAAAAGCCAAAGTGTTTTAAGAAGGTTCGGTTAACTTGGTTCATGAGTTTTAGTTTAAGATCGGGCCATGGTCGCTGCCAAAGAGAGAGAGAAAAGAAACACCCAGCGTGCACTCTAACCTAGATTAGATTAGATTGGTTAATCACTTTATCTAATTAGGATGGCTCCCACCGTTTTCTCGAATTCTCCTTCAAACCCTAAAAGGAGAATTAGTCGGGATCATCTGAAAATCACCCGAGAAGTAACACCTACTCATCAGTGGGAATCGGGATCCAACTATCATCCCATGATAACGTGATGAAAGCCACTCAAGCCACCACACTCCAGAAGGTATGTGCATGCTTGGCAAGTTTCCTGTATGTTTGAAACCCCCGATGTGATTTTTACCCCAAGCGGCTTATGACCTTGACAGAGGTCAACATATCATAAATCGCAAGTCAAGTTCAACTTGTCATTGTCCTGAATTAACTTATACCCACCTGCACGAGCCCTTGACAGAAGTCAACATGACCATGCGACTGTCCTAAATAATCGCATATCTATGCAACAAACAAGCATTACCCAGCTACCATTCACCGTGCCTTGACAGAGATCAACATACACAGCATGAATACTAAGTAATACCTGTAAGAAGTAACGAAGGTCTACAACTGGTTTTTGGCGAAAAACCTTTAACGTAATGAACTTGATATCGTTGAAGGAACCGAGTGGTTTTACAAATATATAGCGACGCAAACTTTTGCTAAAGATGTCACTCCCTGTGAAGGGATCTCGGCTCTTTCCTCGTCGAATGAGGTGCAGGATATTCATAACTGAATACCACTGTGCAAAGCAAAAGAATCGACTATAGTGAAGTTATTACGATGACTCAAAATTTTGCTCAAGATGTCACTCCCGATGAAGAGATCTCGGCTCTTGCCTCGTCGAATGAGGTACTGGATATTCATAACCGAATACCACTGTACAAAGCTGAATGAAACGTCTGTAATTTCAGTTTTTTAAATAAAAAAAAAACTTGGTTCCAACAACATCATATATAGGTTTATTTACTTTGCATTAATAAGAATTAATGCAGTCCCATCAATTAATCCATATCACACCAGAAAAGAACGAAAATACAATGTATGTATATGCCATCCGCATTCGCCACGGGGTCCCGTCATGCACCGTTAGGTTACTTAACTAACGGCAGAGCGGGGGCTGGACTAGCGCGGATGCAAAACATATATAACATCCACCAGTATATATATAAATATATATAATATTCATCCCAGGCACGATATAAGCAACATCACAAAATCTCAGCAAGCAACACAGAATGGTGGATAAGCTTAGAGCCTCGGGTTTCATTTGAGCCGCAAATGAGACCCGACGTTCCCTGTCGTATGGATAGCATGTGCAATGAAAACCTGGACCCCTATGAGCGCAGTAAGTTACCCTTCAATCGCAGAAGTGAGACAACCCCAATCAACAAAGTGAATGGGCTACCCAGCACTTCACGGAATCCAGTAACTAGAGCACCCCCTCCGTGGGTCAACCTGTACCCCCTACGAATGCGTCGAATAGCCCACCAATTTTAGAGTGAGGCTCCCTCCGTCTCAGCGCCATGAGATGCGGGCTCGTAGCCCTCTAGAACCTGGCTATTCGAGCACTCCACCGCGGGGTAATCATACTACAGAAAACGAAAATATATGTACAAGGGTGATATCGACCTCAACCCGGTCGTGCCCCAAACAAATAATATACAAACTGGTAGAGACGGCAGTCCACATGTCGGACGCTCACCCCGCATATCAAATGTACAAACGAATCTAAACTGTACAACTATCATTGCACCACTGGCTATCCACCACGACAATCCAACCACAACCACAGTACAACACAGAACATCAAAGTGAATGTCATGTTCGCAAACCCGTCTAAAAGAACATATAGCAATTAGACGAGTAATACCGCTCTAATGACATTCACAGTCGCAGATAGTAATGTATGTACTGAAAACTTTTAAACGATGTTAAAAATAGCGATTTCGAAATACTCCGTATTGCCCCTAAACCAAAAATAACACGATATGCAATCTGGGCAAAAACAAACAACACCTGAAAACCAAATATTCAAGAGAACAGAACACCCAAAAAATTTCAAGTCCCAAATCCATAATAGGATCGGCCAGGCCGAGTATTTCATCAATCTCGCCGGCCAAATTTTGGCATTTGGGGCTCATATTTTGAGGGTGTTCTAGATATAGCATAAATAGCCTTTTGCAATTGTTTAAAAAAAATTTAAAAGACTATGAAAAATCGACAGCAACTTGAATAATGTCCGTATTGTTTCGGAGTTGTTTCGGTTTTGTTACTTTAAATATCATTTAAACTGCTAGGTAAGGGTTTATAGGCTGGCTCCGATACCATATTGGGTTATGTCAGCGCCCTGACCATCTATCGTGACCGAATGCGGAACAATTTTTTTATAAAACTGGCACTAAAACAACCCCATAATACGGATCTACCACTAAACCAAAGCTAGCAAACATATAAGAGGAGTTAAGAATGGTTATACCGAATGATCCGTGTCCTTCGGTCTTTAACCATCTTCTTAAGCTCCTAGAGGACACCATGATCAAGCTTGATCGCCGGACTCCCTCTATCGAAGATGATCCACCTGAAGATATGTAGTTCTAGCTCCAACCTCATAGCCGAGATAACTAGGGTACCTAGTTCGCTAAACTAGATAGCCTAGAGGATGTAGAATGTAATGATGGATTAATTTGTCTCCAAATACTCTAGATTTCTCAACACATGAAACTTGAAGGGTGGAGGTAGAAGAAGAAGCTTGAGGATGAGAGTGTGAAGCAACCATGGGAAAAAATGGCTAAGTCTTGTGAAC
The DNA here is from genome assembly GCA_030015575.1 of Agapanthus africanus. NCBI lineage: Eukaryota > Viridiplantae > Streptophyta > Magnoliopsida > Asparagales > Amaryllidaceae > Agapanthus > Agapanthus africanus. The sequence continues at coordinate 25,891,444 of JASDDO010000001.1, forward strand.
CAAGAATTATCCAACCACACAAATATCTCACAACACAAAGCAAATATCAAGCATGCCACAATAGTAACCATGAGTCACTACATGAGTCACCCCATGAGTCACTAAGTAAGCCATGCTTCATAAATGCAAATAACACCTCATCCTCCACCTCATAAACAATTTAATCCTAAATGGTTAAAAACTAAATTAGGTGGCATCTTCTAGAAGCACCTTGTAATAAATTACAAGAATACCATTCATCCGTATATACATACTCATATCCGTATTCCGACAAAATACGAATACAAAGAGACTAAAATAATCCAACAATATGATACTAGAATCCGGCTTAAACCAAAGCCCACCAGTATTATCCATCCGTATCATGATACGTGCATAAGTGCACGTATATGATCGAACCATGCCGTAAAACCATACGGCCTCTACATCGTTTCGCCCGAAGCAAGGAAACCCTCTGTGTAGGACTCTAAAGACTCGTCAATACGCTGACAGTGGGTTTAACCACAAGTACGTCAGCGGCACTAGCTGTACGTAACGGCTACCCAGGTATTGAGCGAAAAGAAGGCCAATGAGCAAACTCATCTGAACCCCTACGGAGCCTGTCCGTGGCAATATGTGTCCAGTCCGGTCTGTTCGTCTAAGGGTATCGCGTCTCGAGTCTAGGTGGTAGATAAAATCAGACCCCTAATAACGCGACATTTCGTGTCGGTATGGAGCCCATCACCAACAGAGAAACCACTGATCCAAATCAATAATTCTCGTCTACCTTGGCCAAGGAATTCTGGTAATGGCCACCCGTGCACAACGCGACATCAACCCCCAATACCGGGAGAAACGAATCCCCGACGATCCGCTCACTGCCTCCATGTGGCTCGAGACTGTACCCAACTAAAACCTGTTTGCACGACTCCTTTGAGCCGTGGTAGGATAGTAATCAAAGCACAGTGGGAACTCACATGAGACAAATGACGATCTCAGGTCGACAGACTAACCTATACACATGTCACCTAGGAACTGCTATCTGACAATAAATATAACACCAACTAGTATGTTCCCGGCGAGTCCGTCCAGTGTACTCGTAACCCAATGAGCACCTGCATACTATCTTCGGTGACTAACTGACACTAATGGATTGTGAGACCGGCCACCATCCCTCATCGGGGTCTCGATAAGTATACACTAGTCTACTCTAGAGTATCAATGTCCAGTCTCGATACTCACTCTACTAGAGACATTTAAGGATGTGCTTATAGAACACCCACCTCCCACGTATATGATCGCCATCATAATGCTGGTAGTCAAGCAAGAATCATATGGGCTCTATCAACATGTAATAGTGATCTGTAAAACCACATAATGCATGTACATAATGATAAAGACAAACCAGATAGCATACTATTATTTTGATTAAGACTGTTCTATCCGTATAGGTCCTCCCTCAATCATCGTAATCACCTGCCTGTGAATATAATAATTGCCTTGAGGGCACTATAGCCAATAGTTTTACACCGGCAGTCTGCGGTCTTCCCTTCTTCTTCACAACTGCCTCATAGCGTTGGGCAGCCTTCAAAGCGAGATCATGGGTTAGGAAATCCCCTGTAGCGAGTGCAGCTTGGATTTCCGGGTCTAACACTTGCTGAAATTGTTATACCTGGATCTCAGCAGTCGGGATGAGGTGTGCAACGAACCTGTTACGGCCTTGTGTTAGCAGTGTAGTGAGTGAAATCAAGAATTTGAATTTGAGACAATATCTTACCTGCTAAGCATGGTAAACTCAGTATCGTATTCATCCACGGACTTGCTCTACATCGAGCCTTTTTAAAAGTGGATGAACTGCTGGTCCATGTCAAAACGGGCAGTCTCAGGAAAGTACTTCGCGTCGAACATATCGCGAAACATCTTCCATTCAATCGGTTGGGCGAGATGGCTTTCTTCAGCCTTCTAACAGACTCTGGCGTTGTCTGTTAGTTGCAGTTTCGCAACCCTCACCTAAGCAATCTCTGGCAGTTGTGCTGCTGCCAGGTCATCTTCTAACGACTGAGCCCATTCTTCCGCCTCCAGTGGGCTATCTTTTCTTGAGAAATGTTTTGGGTGCAGTGCCCGGAATTTCTTGAATTCGGATGCCTCGACTTCTGGGTGGTGCATAAGGATAGCAGTCTGCTGCTCCGGTGGACTAGGAAATCCATATACCTTGTAAGAACCTAAATCTTGACCTACTGTTGCCTTTTGCGGTAGTTCCTTATGAGGAACTGTCACACCCCGCTTCCCAGTGTACGGAAACGGTGACATGGCGGGCCGTAACATATTTACTAAGAAATAAATATGTTGAGCGTAATTAAGCAATATATATATATAATGCACAAGAATAACAAGAGATATAAAATAAACAGCAACCTTTATTTACATTCGTCTTTACATACAACTATTTTTGAAAATGAAAGATACAATGAAATAAGCAGTGCCTAAACAGTGGCATACAAAATAAAATAAGTACAAGATAAGCTAGTAGTTCGGTTGAGCGGTGAGCTGCTCCAAGTCCTCCTGGCTAGGCTTGATCTCCTGAGAGTTCGGTCCTCCTGACGAACATTCCAAAGAAAGAAATAGACATGAATGTCGTCAGCGAACTAGTGCTTGATAAGACCCAAAAGAAGGAATGGAATATAACAAGTAATGTGAAATGAAACTGGTAAGCTGTACCGGTATATGCTTTTTATTCTAATGTAGTTGTTTGTAACTTGGTACAGAAGGTATTTGTGTATACGAGAGGAGTCCATCTTGCCTCGTGGACAATGATAACATGTAGTACAAGACCTCGTCAAAACCTACAGGACAACGGCACGAGAGTTCATATAGGTGTCTTTTAAGTGACCATCTCGTGCCACGTTAATACGTTCCGTATCAATCTACCCCGTTATCCCCGCGTAATGTATTGTATAGGTTATATTTACAAGTCTTGCCGATACTATGGATACAAGTTGTTCAAGTAATCAGGTTCAGGATGTAATCATGTATTCAAGTAGTCATGTCAAGTTATAACCATGGTTCGGTCAAGTCAAGTATTCATGTTTGGTATTGATGTTTGAATTCAAGTATTCAGGTTCAAGTTCAATTATTCATGTTAGATTTTGGATTCATGTTTGAATTGGACTCTGATTTGAGTTTGGATTCAGGTTTGAGTTAGATTCAGACTGAGTCAGACACTTGTAACTGATTTAGATCCTGAATTAGGTTCGGGAGTCGTCGATAACTGCTGCACATGGACGGCATGATTTGTGTCTTTTTCCAAGACAATTACCATTGATAATTCCGTTAAGTTTTCTACCTTAAATAGGCAAGCACTCACTTTTTCCGGCTCTCTGGGGCTCAAGAGAATTGATCCCACTTAAACCTATATTTACTAAAGTTCGTAAATATTGTTTTATATAACTCGAGAGGGTTTTATGAAAAATATTTTTTAATAAAATTTCAAAATAAACCTCAAGTATTTATTTATATTATTTAGAGTTTTCATGGATATGAATTTTAAGGATTTGGGGTATTTTAAGTGATAATTGCTTAGCTTGGAAATTTCATGTTATTTTATTGTAAAACTTGTCCTTTGTTGGTATCTTGATGGCATTTTAGTGAAACTTGTAATTCTTTCATTTAAAAATGTAAGTTTATTATATTTTGAAAATATATGGATTTTGTAATTTTATATAATTATTAAAAATTTTAATTTTATTTAATTAGAAAAATTCGTTTTTCTTAAAAACCGTATTTAAAATTTTTTGAGACCGAATGCTCTGTGAAAAGGTCTGCATCTCGCTCCACTAGCCCTAGGATGTGCGATAATCCACACCATCCAATAGCGGGTCCCTTAAAAAGGGTTGTAAAGGAATAATTGTAAAGGAAATAAGAATACTTTTTTAAAAGAAAACCGTTTTTAAAGTGAGTGGTATTTTAATATAATATTATTCTCGAAACAACAATTCATACAAAAGAGGTATTATGCTATGGAACCATGTGTGCGTATGGGGTAGGTTATTAGCCCGTGAAGTTTTCCTAAAGGTATGTTTGTAACAAAAACTAAAATAGGTGATATTTAAAGTTCATGGTATTTAAATGAAAAACTTAAATATAAGTTATTTTGCATGAAATTCTAGGTTAAAATTTATTCTAAATATTATGGTTTAAGGTTACAAGTGATGTGTACAAGTTAGATTGAACAAAGTATTAAAGAGAAGGAGTTTTCTAGGGTTTTGAAAAAGATATCGGTATTAACTCCACTTACTAATATATGTTTTGAAATAGAATTTCAAAGAATAAGAAGATGGATTGATATGGACTTACTACTTGGTTATATTAAGAAGAGATAGAAGAAGAGATTGTTGTCGTCATGGCGTCGTGGGAGCTCCGGAATAGTTTCGATTCTTCGCTGGAAGTTGACCGCTTACTAACTCCTCTTTACTCCACTTGTACTTAGAGAATTGTTTTGAGAGTTTTGGCTAGAAATTTCAGAATAATGCTGAACCAAAGTGTGGGGTGGTATTTATAGTGTAAAATTAGGGTTTTGGAATTAAAATGATGAATTAAAATGCATTAAAAAGATGATAAATGGTGAAATGAAGGGTCTCTGTTTGATTGCAGGGAAATCAAACAGTGCATGAGAGTTAGGGGTAGAAGAAGAGTCAAGTGTGCAAATCCCGAGGCAATATGGGGCAATCTCGACCGTCGGTGCCGGTTTTCTGGGGCATTTGGCCGGTCGCATTGGGGCTTTGGGGCTCTGGATTGATACCACGTGTACAACTCAGTATTTAAACCCTTTTGCACATGTTTGATTCTTCTGAATTTTCATTTTTATGTGTATTGTACGTGTAAACTTTTGGGCTTCCAAAAAGTTAAAAAGAAAAAATCAGAAAAATAACGTGTCTGGTGGGGATCGAAGATATGGGCTACGTCACAGCAGTGCAAGGGCTTTACCAGTGAGCTACAAGTTGTATCTTACTGTTATTTAACAAAATTAACTTATAACTCAATTTTAGGCTGTATAACTCATTTTCTGTATATTAAACTGGAAAAATCCGTACAGTAAATTCAGATTCGTTACAGGAACTGACATTTGCACAACCTATTGAATGAAGCATGTGTTCCAATTTCCCTGTTGAGCAGTCGTGCTGCTTTAGCCTATCTATCGAGTAAAAATAATAGGCAGATATGTATGTGTTTCTATCAAAACAATTATTTATTCGACATTTGCTCAACAGACAAACTGGACCTTAAATTAAAAGTGATCTATTTGAATGGAAAAACAAATAATTGATACATCTTTACCACACGACACATCTCGCAATTTGCTTAGAACTTAGACAACAAAATATCTGGTGCACAACATATTGCTCTGCACAGCACGCAGTCGTTTGGTCGTAAATAACCGTATACATATCTCACTTGTGCACCGCGTTGGTTTATCAATCAAGAAAAGAAATCCAACGACTACTAATGACTTCGTTTTATAAAATGACTTTGATATGTCAAGCAGCCAATGGCTGCTACATCTCAGCGGTGTTGCGTCCATCACGTCAGTAGTATATGGTCCTTCAATTTGTCCATGAAATACTATCGAAAAAATATCTACTTAAAAATTTTATAGATTCGTTAAAATTCTAAGCATTTAATTTGGAGTAATATGGAAAAAAAATTAAAATTCCAATATTTAACAAAAGGAAATAGCAACAGAAATTATTTCTATAATTAAAGAAAGAGAATCTAGACGATTTTAGAACTACATTCCATAAAATATAAAAATATAAAAATTTCCTATAAGTATTAGTTAAAAAATATGGAATCTCGATCTCAAAGGTAAAGGTATAGGTTGTTACATCTATCTTACCCGAAATCTCCCACTTGAAATATTTAAGGCTAGGAAATCTAACTCTAATTATTTCACCTAAATGATTAATGTAACGACTCTAAAATCTTTGTACGGAAATTTTTCTGTTAATATACAAGAAATGAGTTTACAGCCTGAGTTTGAGTTATAAGTTATTTTTGTTAAATAACAGTAAGAAACAACTTATAGCTCACTAGTAAAGCCTTTGCACTGCTGTGACCTAGCCTCTATATTCAATTCCCATCAGACACAACTATTTTTTTCTAAATTTTTTATCTTTTTGGAAGCCCAAAAGATTGTACGTGCAACACACGGGGAAATGAAAAGTTCAGAAAAATTAAACATGTGGAAAATGGAGTAAACACGGATTTGATCAAGTGGCACGAATCTTGAGGCCAGATGGCACAATACAACCGGCCAAACATGCATACAAGCCGGCGCCGACGGTTGAGATGTGGCTAAAGAACCCCGGGCTTTGCACACACACCTCTTCAGCTACCCCTAACCCCTCTGCACTGTTTGATTTCCCTACAATCAAACAGAAACCTTTCATTTCACAATTAAACATAATTTTAATGCTTTTAATCTACATTTTTAATTCCAAAACCCTAATTCTCCACTATAAATACTACCCCCCGTCTTGGCTCAACACCATTTTGAAAATTCTAGTCAAAACTCTCTAAAAAGATTCTAGTGCAAGTAAAGTAAAGTGGAGTTAGAGAGCAAGTTGGTTCCGGCGAAGATCGAAAGCAATTTCTGGAGCTCCCGCGACGCCACGACGATCATCCTCTATTCTTTAATCTTTCTTTGAGCTTTCTAAATAGTAAGTCCCTCCCAAACTCCCTTTCTCTTCATTGAATTTCTTTTTAAACAAAATCAGTAAAAGTGGAGTTATTACCGATATCATCTTTTCTAAAGCCTATAACTCCATTTTCATTTCTCATTTGATCAAACCAATTTTACCATTTCTCTTGTAATCTTAATACCAATGTTTAGAATAAATTTTACCCAAGAATCTCATGTAAAACAAGCATATTTGAACTTTTACATTAAAATACCTTGAACTTTGTTATCACATCTTGTCGACAAAATTGCTTAACAATACTTTTAGAAAAACTTCATAGGGTAACGATCTACCCCACATGCATACTTCGATCCATAGCACTATACTTCTTTTGTATGAATATTTATTATGAAGAAAACTTTACAATAAAATACCACATAAATCTAAAACCGGATTTCTTTTAAAGCAGTATTTCATTTCCTTTACAATTATGCATCTACAACTCTCTTCAGGGGACCCGCTAATGGATGGTGCAGATTATCGCACATTCTTGGGATGCAGACCTCCTCACGGAGCATTCGATCTCGAAAGGATTTAAATACGTTTTTAAGAAATACGAATTTTCTAAATAAAATAAAATTAATTATTAAAAATTATAAAGCCATATTTTCAAATATAATAAAGCTATAATTTTTCTCAAAATGAAAGATTAACAAGTTACCAATAAAATACCATCAAAATACCAAAAAGAACAAGTTTTTCAATAAAATACCATGAACTTTCCAAGTTAAGTGTATATCGCTAAAATACCCAAATACTTAAAATCCATACTCATGAAAACCCTAGGTAATACTAATCACCCTCGAAGTTTACTTTTTAACTATATTAAAAATATTTTTCATAAAAGCCCCTCGAGATATATAAAACAATATTTAAGAATTTTAGTAAATATAGGTTTAAGCGGTATCAATTCTCTTAAGCCCCGGGGAGCCGGAGAAAGTGAGTGCTTACCTATTTAAGGTAGACAATTTAATGGAGTTATCAATGGTAATTGTCTTGGAAAAAGACACAAATTCTGCCGTCCATGTGCAGCAGTTACCGATGACTCCCGAACATAATTCAAGAGCTAAATCTGTTTACAAGTGTCTGACTTGGTCTGAGTCCAGTTCAAACCTGAATTCAAAATCAAACATGAATACTCGAATCCAAATATCAATATCAAACATGTATACTTGACTTGACTTGACCGAACCATGGTTATAACTTGATATGACTACTTGAATACATGACTACATCCTGAACATGACTACTTGAACATTTGTATCCATGGTTTTGGCAAGACTTGTAAACAAAATCTATACAATACAATACGCGGGGATAAAGGGATAGATTGGTACGAAACGTATATCATGGCACGATAGGTCACTTAAAAGACACCTACACGAATTCTCGTGCCATTGTCCCGTGGGTAATGATGGGGCCTTGTACTACATGTTACCATAGTCCACGGGGTAAGATGGACTCCTCTCGTATACATGAATACCTTCTTTACCAAGCTACAAACAACCACGTTATAATAACTATCATATACCGGTAATCAGTCATTTACTTTACCTGTTCATTCTCACTTTATATACTATCGTCTTGTTTTTCTTGTGGGACTTACCGAGCGTTAGTTTGCTGACGACATTCTTTTCTATTTCTTTCTTTGGAATGTTTGTCAGGAGGACCGAACTCTCAGGAGATCGAGCATAATCAGGAGGACTTAGACCAGCTCACCACCCAGCCTGACTACTAGTTCACCTGCACTTTCATTTTGTATGCCATTGTTTAAGCACTGCTTCACTCATTGTATCTTTTCTTTTCAAACAGTTGTATGTAAAGATGAATGTAAATAATGTTGATGTTTTATTTTATATCACCTGTCATTCTTGTACATTTTTATATATTGCTTAATTACGCTTAACGTATTTATTTCTTAGTAAATACGTTGCGGCCTGCCACGTCACCATTTTCGTCTACTGAAAAGCTGGGGGTGACAATTAACCATCCAAAATAAAAATTTAAGGCGTTAAAAAGTTTTCTTAGATCGACTTGCGCATCTACGTGTGCTCCGACTAAATTAACTATTCTATGCACCCCTAAGATATTTAGGATTTAAAAGAAAACTTTATTTGGCATTATAAATATATTTATCATGGCTCCCACTTGAGCAAAAATGTTCCAATAACCCCTAAATAATTTTTGAAATAGAAAAATATTTTTTCTGGATTTTTCGGCTATTTTTCTAAATTTATTTCGAAATAAAACTAAAATTCAGAAAATAAATAATAAAACAGCCTTGGCCTAATAGGACCTAGGCTTAATGAGCCTTGGCTCAGGGCCCGGCTCGACCTCGACTTGGCCGAGCCTTAGGCTCGAGCCGGGCTCGGCTCTGAGCTGATCCATCGATTCAATCCGTCGATTCGATCCAGGCTCGGCTCTGAGCCGACAGTTTCGAGCCACAGCTTCGGCGAGCCGCGGTGTAACGACCTCAAAACCTATGTACTATTGTATTTTCATTCTTTAATAATAGACAGCTTTTCTTTCGATCACCGGTATATATTTAAATTCTATTGAATATATACAAGAGTAAGCTTGTATCTCATTGATTAAGTCCTTACATTCCCTATGTCATAAGTCTTGAGTTCAAACCCTAACCTTTCTAAATTATTTATTTCTTTATTTTAATCATTTTGCATTATATAATCTTGTTTTTAAAGAGAAGGAAAAAACATTGTGTTGGTTTATTATGTTTTTGAAAAGAGAATTTGTTTTATAAAAAAAAATAGTTTAAGGAATTGATTTTTCAGTTTACTTATTTACTTATGATTTTTTAAAAGAACATGCATAAGTATCCTATTGGTTGAGATGCTGTAATGTTATCTAAATGTTGCAAGATCAAACCCTTAATCTTGTAATTATTTTAATCATTTTTTAAAAAAATTTCTCATAACCTATAAATGAGACCTTTCAATTCTTTAAACTCTCAAAATGAAATAAATTAGAATTATTATGAAGAGTTTTTTTTATCACCATTAAACCTAATTTAATTTTTTTTTATACTACTTATTGTCTCATTCTTCTTTAATTGTTTCTTCATCATATAATTCAACAAAAAATTATCATCTTCCTCTTCCACTTATAAACCATTCAAAGGTCTCCGATAATCCCAAGTCGTCGGAAGCTTCTCGATCGAGGCTTTGATCGCATCGGTGATACGGTTGTTATCCCGTATTGCAACTTCTTGTAAGTCCCTTTCACCTTCTTCTTTTTGTTGAATCCCTCATCCTTGTCATGTTCTCAATCATGTCTTTGTTTGCGTACTTCATCGGTATATCACATGCTTAATTCACATACATACAATGAAATGTTAGTCTAATACAAGTTGGTTTGTAATTCTATACTATAAATAATTTCTATGATCTGATACATTAAGAAAACTAAGTAGAAAAATAAATAGTTTAGCTTTACATGTGATACGAAAATTTCAACTCGAACCAAACTACAAATTACATTTTATGACTTTTGCTTACTGTTTTCATAAACAAGAAAACTGTTTTTAACGGCCTCCTTAGAAGGCCTATAACTCTGTCTTCCGAGTTCCGATTTGAGCAAACTCAAGTGTTTTGGACAACTAGATCAAAAGATATAGATTTTCTTATTTTAAATATTTTCCTGAAACTAACAGAATTTATAGAATTCTGTCATTTTAAATTGTGTGTCGAATCCGGATAGATTATGTCCTAATTTGTGCACTTTTTTTAAAAATGTCATAACTCGAGCTCCCGACATCAGCTTTTGACAAAGCTTAGATGTATGGATGCCTAATTGGTAGACCTATAACTTTTTTATATATTTGATGACTCATAAATGTGTAGAACGATTCAATATATATTTTGAAAACACCATAGGTGTCGTCCAGAAAATTAAGAATCTGTTTTAAACCCTTATGTTAAGATAACCATAAGTAGAGCTTCAGGAATCCAAATTGAGTGAAACCAAGTTATTTAGATAAGTAGACCGAAAGACGTACAAGTTCCTGATTCTTTTCAAGACTTGAAAACCGACGGAAAGTTTCACAAATTGCACTTTTAAAATGTGTGACGGTGCTGGACTGATTCTGGTCTGTTCTGTGCAGCGATATGAAAACACATATATCTCCCGAACTATTAGACGAAATTAGGTGAGACTTGAACCTACATTCGCATAACACCTAGAACTACGTTTCTTGTTTTATTTCTGAATTCATACGAGTTGAATAATCGGTAGTTTTCAGCACTTCTTCATGACACCGTTTCTGGTTTGTGCTTGAATATTATACTTGACTCATTTCTTGCCATGTGACTCCCTCATTATATTTGTACCTACATAAACTACTTGATTAGATATATTTCATGCTTAAAACGAACTTGACTCGAGCCATGAATACATAATGATGTGATCATGACATGAACTTGGCTTGAACTTGACATGAAACTTGACTTGAAATTGTAACACCCTAATGTATTCATGAATTCGTGTAAAGATTGTGTCATTTCTTTGTAACCTAACATATGCGGGGGAAAGGGGTAGTTTGGTAATGAATGAAAGTCCATTAAAAATCATTTAACCTGAATCTCGTGTGTCGTTATTTCGTGGGTTTGATGGAGCTTAACTCAACGTGCTATTGGTCCGTGGGTTTAACGGACTACTTTCGTATACACGCATATCTTCATTATCACACTACAGCGAACCTGTAATCATAGAACTATCATACTTATATAGAACTATAGAACTACTATACTCATATAGTTTGCCCTGTCAACTTGACATATCATGCTTGTTTATCATACTATGCTATTTTTTATACATGCTCATATACTTGTCATTATATCATCTTATTTTATAATCATACCTTTCTTGGGGACTTACCGAGCACAAAATCACTGATGGATATTCCTTTTTTTCCTTTCTTCTTTAAGAATGTTCATAAGGTGGCTTAGTGATAGCGGAGATTAAGCCGACCGAGGAGAATTACTCTCAGCTGTCATCCCAAGCAAATTTCTAGTTGACCGTCAATCCTCATTTCTTTCGGTATGCCTATTTTTTAGGCTTTACTTAGTTCTATTTCGTTGTATTTGAATTCCATACTTATTGTCTTTTATTTTAAACTTTGTGATTTGAAAATGTAATAATGTAGTTGGATTTATGCTCTCGTATAATTCTTGTTTATTATATATTACTTATGATGCACTTAACGTACTTATTTCACGAAGGACCATTCTCGGTATAAATATGTCGCGGATCTCGTCACGTGCCTGCTGCCGTCTTTTGGAAAACGGGGCGTGACACGTGGCTTGTCCCTTTTTGACCCCTTTTTGTTTTTTTAAAAAAATTAAGAAAAATCTTGAAAAAAATTCAGAAACCCTTTTTTTAAAATCTTTTATAATAAATTTTATTTTCTCAACAAAAAAAAAATTTATTACCAAAGAAAATATTTTTCAATCTTGTTTTTTTTTTAGAAAATCTTCAAGGGATAAAAAAACGACGGAAAAAACCCTCAATCTTTAAAAAAAATTCAAAATTAAAATTTAAAGTTATCAAACATGGCGGCCACCATCGATGCATATATCGCGATGCCATCCTACATGTCAAAAGGAACAATTTTTAATCGCGATAAAAATTCATAACCGGCATAAATTAATTTTACATTAATTTTTAGAACAAAAATCATCAACTTTCAAATCACAAGTTAAATTAATTTGGGTTGATCACAAGAAATTCTCTAACTCATGCGCTCTTTTGGACCATAAAAATAAAATAAAATCTAATTTGTTTTATCATAGATCAACAAAAAAAGCTTAAAGGGTCTTCTTTTAGATATAATTAAAAACATAAACTTTAATGATCTAAAACACCTAAATAAGATAGTTCATAAAGAAACGAACATCAGAAACCCTAAAGGGTTTGATACCAATGTAAGCTAATTGTGATGTATGACTACATCTTGTGTTTCTCCATGGATTCAGATCCATTGGAGGATCAACATAAATACTGTGGAATCAAATATGTAACCAGCGGCCTACACAAACATTATGCTCTTGCAAATCTTAGCGGGATAGAAGATCTCCCTTATCGATTGGTAGATCTCTAATCTTTAGTCCTCATCTTGTTCTTCCTTCCTCTTTGTGATGATCGATGAGAGACGATCACAATGTTGGTCGAAAAGCTCTTTTGTTCACCGTGGCTGCTACTATGTAGAAGAAGATGAAGAACTTAAAAACCCTAATTTTCTCTTTTGTTTCTCTATCTCATATGAAACCCTTGATTACAAATCTTAACCTTTGCATGCATATATAAAGTAAAGGGCAAGACAACGGACGACCTAGATTACGTCTAGAGAGTCAAGTCCTAATAGAACTTACTCTTCATTAATAGGCAGACCCTATCCATAAACCGACTCCTTATAGGAGCCGGCCCCAATATGGACAGCCCACTCAATTTGGCGGGCCTAATACCAACATAAATAACCTATCACCGTATGTGTAATTCAAGGATCAGTGTTAAGTCATTGGCCTTTTGCATAAGTTATAGAGGAACGTATTATACATATATCTACAACATGTCATGTTATATATTGTTTACCAAAGATATTTTTTTAAGTAAATACATTAAAATGGAATAGTATTAAATAGAAAATGGAGAGTGGTCTTAGACTCTTAAGGATTTTAAATTAACAGATCCAAAAACTGAATATATGAAATGTAATTTCAACAAAACAATACGGAAAAATAGATGTACGGTGCAAGTTGATGGTGATCTATAATTAATTATGATAAAGGATCGATAAGGATGAAGCTCATAGGATCAAACGAGAATGGTTGAAATGGAGCAGTGTCTCAAGCGTGTTATGTGATTGTAAGGTATTTTTGAGACTGAAAGAAAACTTTTATAAGACAACAATAAAATCAGTATTTCATTATGGATTAAAATGTTGAGAAATTAAGAAATATGTCCCAAAAAATATGTGATTGATATGAGAGAATTAAGAAGGATGAATGGTAATATACTAAAACATAAGATAAAAAAAAAGGAAAGTATTTGTAACATATTAGAGATTCCCATAAATTATAAGATGAGAATGAACCAATTGAATTGAGAAAGTTTGGTCATGTACAATAAAAACCAATCAATACCATAGTTAAGAATAGACATAGACACAAACGAATATGATTAGAGGTATTTGACTTAATCGAGAGTGCGATATTTAACAGAGCAGAATAGAAGAAAAAGATTTATATAGCTGGCCATACGGTACTGTTCCTATTATTGTAATATATCCTTATGTGGAGTGTTTTTCGTTACCCCATTGAAATGGGAATGCGCACGCTTGTCGGGCATATACAGATTTCCCCTTGTCTGGGGTAGGTAGGGGCTTATTGATTGTAGGGATCCAAATCTCCGGTAGCCGTGGACTAAATTGCTGTTAATTATCTCTCGCTTCTGAAGTGAAGAAATCTCCGATTGGCGGGTCAAACTGATCATGCGAACTCAATATGAGTTGTCGGTGTTTGAAAGTAATGCAGAAGAGCTTGTTCATTTTATTTTTTTATTTATTCTATTTGTGACAAAAAAAATTTAATTTCAAAGAAACAATTATATATATTTATTTATTTATTTTTAACAAAAGAACAGGTGTGGAGGTGAAGCGCAAGCGTGTTGCGTGACCAAACTATCTCAATTGGTTCGCTCTCATCTTATATTTTATTGGAATCTCTAACTCCCAATCTCTGCGTGACCAAACACGGCGGACGGGCAGGCACGCACACGTGGACGCGGGCGTGAGCTCGGGTTTTGGAGACCGGGAGAGCTAAACCCTCAGATTTGGAGTTGAACTCCCAAAAGAATTTATTTTGGAGTTAAACTCCCAAAAGTTTTATTTTGGAGTTAAACTCCTAAAAGAATTTTAATGGAGTTAAACTCCCAAAATAATTTTTATTATAGAGTTGAACTCCAAAAGATTTTAAAGTATAGAGTTGAACTCCCAAATTTTTTTTATGGAGTTAAACTTTCAATGATTTTTAAAATATGGAGTTAAACACCCAAAAGAATTTTAATGAAGTTAAACACCCAAAGATTTTAAAATATAGAGTTGAACACCCAAAAAATTTTAAAATATGGAGTTTAACTCCCAAAGATTTTTAATGGAGTTAAACTCCTAAAGATTTTTGTGCAGAAAACCGAAAAAAGAGAGCTCTTGAAACTTCAAAATCTAAATCTTAGATCTTGGATGATGAAAGGGGATCTCTTTCTTCTCTTTGGAACCTTGGATCCTCCTAAAAATGAAACTTTTGAAATTGAGTCTCCTTCATCCTTCTCTCTTTTTTTGGATCTTGAAAAAAAGGGTGGTGAGATTCAAAATATCACCTTTTAGAAATTTAATGGAAGATTTGAACTCCCCTTCAAGGGTTTTATGGTGAATAACTATATCATTTTAGGTAAAGAAAAATTAAACTCTTAATTTAATTTAAAAGGAGAAAGAAGAAAATTTAAAACCTTGAAGAAGGAGGAAGCACAGAACCCTAGATTGATATGCGAAGAATCTTGTTGTTTGTTATGATTCATCATGATGTCTTATATAGGCTTTACATTTTAAATATACCCCTTGGGCTTCTCAAAATGGCACATGTGCATTTTCTATACCATGTGCTTTCTTTATTTTACACATAAACCATGGGCTTTTACATAATTTGGGATTTTGCCTATTTTTATTATATTTATTCATAGAAATTATATTAAGCCTTTTTATTGGTTTAACAATTATTCCTTTTGCATTAGGGGCCGGTCTCTTCATACTTGAGCTTGACTTGGGTATGGACCCACTTGCTTGGACTTGGGTTCGAACTTGGGCCCGCTTTATTTGGATTCGGTCTTGGGCCCAGGACCACTCTTCGGGCCTTGAGTTTGACTTGTTGACTTCGACTGTGGGGTGTAATTCTTTACCCCAACAAAGTGCCCCCCATCAATTAATGCACACTGTGTATATAGGCGGTGTGCGTGAAATTGATGGATCTTTTTTCGTGAAGAGTATAATTTTCGGGGTATTTGACTTGGTTCCTTTTTACGACGTGAAGGTCGACACTCTCTTTTTGCGACGTAGCGGTCGATAGTTGACTTTTGCTCTGTTTTGCGACATGGCGGTCAATAGTTGAATTTGCTCATTTTCGCGACATGAAGGTCGATGCTCTCTTTTTGCGATATAGTGGTCGATGGTTGAATTTGCTCATTTTTGTGACATGAAGGTCGATATTCCCTTTTTGCGACGTAGCGGTCGATAGTTGAATTTTCTCCATTTTGCGATATGGCGGTCGATCTTGGTTTTGCTCTGTTTTGCGACATGGCGGTCGATCTTGGTTTTGCTCCGTTTTGCGACATGGCGGTCGATCTTGGTTTTGCTCCGTTTTGCGATATGGCGGTCAATCTTGGTTTCGCTTCTTTTGGCGAAATGGCGGTCGATATTTGGATTTGCCCTTTTTTTGCAACATGGCGGTCGATATTTGGATTTGCTCCGTTTCGCGACATTGCAGTCGATATTTGGATTTGCTTCATTTTACGACATGGCGGTCGCTCTTGGCCCCGTTTTACGACATGGCGATCAATCTTGATTTTGCTCTTTTTTGCGACATGGCGGTCGATCTTGGCTTTGTTCCTTTTTGCAACATAGCGGTCGATATTGGTTTTGCTCCTTTTTGCGACATGGCGGTCGATCTTGGCTCTATTTTACGACATGGCGGTCGATCTTGGTTTTGCTCCTTTTTGCGACATGGCAGTCGATGTTGGTTTTACCTGCAATCGGAAGATTTGGAAATTTTAGCTATAGTTTAGCATCAGCGTCGCTACACTGGAATAGTACCAGGAAAGACTAATCATTTGCAGTTGGGAAACTTGGAATTTAGGGGGTCGGCATCAGCACCACTAACACTGAAACGTAGTGCCAAGAGCGACTCATCATTTACCGTTGGGAAACTTGGGATTTAGGTTTTGGTTCGGCATCAACACCACTAACACTGAAGCGTAGCGCCATGAGCGACTCATCATTTGCCGTTACCCGTTGGAAAACGATGGTTTAGGAGACAGGTTTAGGTCCTTGTCGTCTAAGGCTTTTTTAAATTTTTATGAGCCGTAAGAATCTTATAAAAGCATTTCTCCCTACAATTCGAGAGGATCTCATAGGTGTAGATTCTTCTTAGGAATCGTTGGGATTCCTAAGTGTGTTGCCTCTTTGTGAGTCGTAAGGATCTCACATGGGGATATTCTCCTCACAAGGTCGAGAGGATTTTGCGAGTGTATCTGTCTCTTTTCATGAGTTTGCACCCGTTGTTATTATTATTATTATTATTATTATTATTATTATTTTTACAAACTCGCCGGCAGTCCGACTGTCTTTACTCACAGACCCCTTTTGAGTTTTCATCCATGCTTGTTTTGCTTGTGGACATACCGTGTTTTTGGGACTGCATTGTTAGTAGAGCTTCATCTCTGGTGGGGTTTCAGATGTAGCATCGCTGGTGGGACTTAGGAGAGATAGGAATCATTTATGCCCGTGGATTGTATACGGTTTTACAGAATGTATGGCCGAAACCGTAGGGCTGTTTATCGCAGTTTCGGGACTTTCGGAAGTTTTAGCTTGTTTATGCCTGTGGATCGTATACGGTTTTACAGGATGTATGATCCAAACTGTAGGACTGGTGTGCTCAATTCGTCTGCTGTTTACCCCAATCAGAGCAAAGCTTTATTCAAATTCCGAGGCGGGGGATGAAGCAACGCTTCATCTTCCCCCAATCAGAGCAAAGCTCTGCTTTGAAAATTTAAAATTTAATAAATGAAGTAACGCTTCAGATTATTTGCGCTGCGCAACACGCCACATGTCAGGCGCAGACGCATCAGCGCAGCGCCCAAGGCAGCACACCCAATCAAAGCAAAACTCTGTTTCAAACAAAATTAAATGAAGCAACGCTTCAGCTGCGCAAGCACTGCGCTGCGCGACACGTGTCAGCGCAGATGCACTCGCGCAGTTGCGCCAGCGCAGTTGCGCTGCGCTGTGCGCTTTGCGACACGTGTCAGCGCAGGTGCGCTGCGCTTTGCGCTGCGCGACACGTGTCAGCGCAGAGGCGCTAGCGCAGTTGCGCTGCGCTTTGCGCTGCGCGACACGTGTCAGCGCAGTTGCGCTGCGCGACACGTGTCGCGCGCTGGGGTATCTGCGCCAAACAGAATTAAATTTCTAAGAAATCTTTTCTGTTCTTATTAAAACAAGAAGATTTTCTTCTGTAAAGCAGGGGCCTTTGGATCAAAGATCCAACGGTGGGGAAAATTCCCCAAATCACTCAGAGAAAGATCTTTTTAACAAATTTAACTAATTTATGGGCACTATAAAAAGGACCCCAGACCTCATTTCAAAAGGGGGAGGAACATTTTTTTTCTAAAAAAAAAAGAGAGAGAGAACTCTGAGAAACTCCTCAAGAATAAAAAAGGTAAAAACCTTCAGAAAAAAGAGAAAGTTCTCTTATGAACAGATCATAGATCTAAAAACAAGATCAATGATCTTTAATAAAAATACAATAAAATAAAATAGTGCTTTGCACTTTTCATGAACCTTTGGTTCTCTGAGATAAGAAAAACAAGAAAAATTCATTTTTCTTTGATCTAATTTAGATCAAGAAATTAAATAGTGCTTTGCACTTCTGTTTTTGAATCTAAAAGATTCTTAGTGCTCTGCACTTACAAACTGCGCTAGAGCTCCGCTCTCTGGAATTGGCGCAACTCATCAGGGCGCGCCACGTGTCAGCAGCGCAACAGCGCAGCGCACTGCACTATTTCGTTTGCGCTCACCAGAGCGCGCCACGTGCTCAGCAGAGCGTGACACGTGTCACCCCCATATGAGTTTGCGCTCATTACTTAGCGCAAAGCGCCTGACAAGCCACGTGGGGCACTGTCAAAGTATTTAATACTCTGCATTGTTAAAGAAAAGGGACAGAGCCCAATTAAAAGGCCTAACAGGCCTAATAAAAAAATGCTATGCATTTTAAAAGGGAGGCAAAAGCCCAAACAAAAAAAATAGATGCTCTGCATCATTTATAAAAGGGCAAAGCCCAACCAAAACAAGAATAATGCAGTGTATTACTAAAAAGGGGGTGAAGCCCTAGCACAGGCCAAAGATAAAAAATGTTGAAACTGGACTTGGCCCAATTTTGGCCATAAGTCCTTAAATTAAATTGACTGAGCAAAATTGCTCTCTTAAATCAATTCACTTCGGTTCGAGGGTACATCTCCGAACTCCTCTGACATCTGTCATTGTAATCATTCAACGCCGTCAGAGAGGTGACGAGTCCCGACGACCACATGAATTTGGGCTGCGGGGTCCCTAAACTCGTGGACCGAAACGTCCCTAAACTAATGTTGGACCGAAACGTCCCTAAACTAATATCGGACCGAGACGTCCCTAAACTAATATTGGACCACCACGTCCTTAAACTGGAACATGGACCGGAACGTCCTTAAACTAATGTTGGACCGAGACGTCCTTAAACTAATATCGGACCGAGATGTCCCTAAACTAATATCGGACCGAGACGTCCCTAAACTAATATTGGACCACTACGTCCCTAAACTGGAACAATAGAGCTCCTAAATGCTCTTTTGTCAGATCTAAACGATCCCGTTTAAGTTGATCTTAGCCTCAAATATGGCTAACGTATCCTTAAACATTCAAACAGATTTTAGTCCCAAATTGGACTATAAGACCCCCAATCAACTTTGGTTCAAGGGTACATCTCCGAACACCTCTGACATTTGTCGTTGTAATCCTTCAACGTCGTCAGAGAGGTGACGGGTCCCGACGACCATACATGCAATGGACCACTATGTCCCTAAACTGGAACAATAGAGCCAAATGCTCTTTTGTCGGATCTAAACGGTCCCGTTTAAATTGATCTTAGCCTCAAATATGGCTAACGTATCCTCCAAACAGACTTTAGTCCCAAATTGGACTTCCCAAACTGAAACAATAGAGTCCAAACGCTCTTTTGTCGGATCTAAACGATCACGTTAAGTTGATCTTAGTCTCACACAGGACTATCGTATCCTTAACGAACGTTTAAGTTGATCTTAGCCGCAACGCGACTAATGCATCCTTAAACTAAAAACACCAAACCCAAATCTAAGTAAATACGGATTTGGACTAATCCACGTCCTACGGGCGACGGCATTACTCAGTCTCCGTATACAATCCACGGGCAACCACGAACAAAACAAACACCCACGACACGAAGTGAAATTCTGGAGAAGGAGAAAGTTGTTACCGCGATGCGGTAGCGTAATTAACTGCAGGGGCTTGCGCCTGCAGGGAAGAGCATCCCCACAATCAAAAACCCCTCAAGCGAGGGGGAATCTGACAAAGTCTGCTACATCGGTCCGCATCCGTCTAAACCTCCGATACACGGTGCCATAAATCAACTTGGCATCTTCGGAGAGGTAGATGGATAAAACCAAATAGCATCTGCCCCGAACCTCAGGCCAGACGTCCTCACGTCTCGGCCGCCGTTCGGAGGGGAACAGATTCTAGCACGCCCGGTGGGACCTCTTCCTCTTTCCACTCCACACTTCGTGTGTCGTGTTCGCGAACAAATCGCGGTTTGCTGTGATTGCCTATGGATTCAAGGTACTAAGATTTGGTGTCTTGCTTTATGCAGAAAATAGAAAATCGATGGCTTCGAACTGCACCGCCCGCAGCGATAACTCTCGCTCCGTCATTGCTGGAGGAGTGACTTATGGGCCCCAAGCGGCCTCCCTTTTCAAAATGCCGGTGGAGCAGGTGGCTCAAGCCACCACTGGACTATTTTTTGGGACCATGCTCCCACCAATGAGCTTCAACGCACCAAAGAAGTCGGTCTTCGATCGACTTACCACTGTCGCGACCCCTCTCAACGGGTCGTCCAACTCCACTGTTTCAGTTTTTAACGGACAAGGCCAGAGCTCTAACAGGCTCATGAAGAAGCCCGCCATACCAGAAGGCGTTATCCCGAAGCGGATAGCCATTCTAACTCCCGTTCCTGGCAAAATCACCATGGTTGCTTCCCATGTTCAGAAGTCCGCTTCTGACAAGTTGGCCGTCCTCGTTCAACGGACGTCGATCTTTAAAAAGCTGGTACCAGTATATTCTGACCAACACAGGGGGCATGAGGAGATCACCCATATAGTGGAAACAACCCCATCAGCACGACATGCCCGACGTCGCCACTGGCGTCGAGTAAGGAAGGCTGGGGGCAACTCCCCCTCTGGGATAACTCCGTCAGCTCCGATGGTGGGGATCGATACTTCTGTTCCAACCAGGAACAGATTTGAGTTGCTGAACTCGGTGCGCAGAAACTCTCCTACTGCGGTGCTAAAGCGAACTCCTTCACCTGTGGAGAATACTCCAGAGAAGAAGCTAGAGCAGCCCCCTCAACGGTTGTCCTCTAAAATTTACAAAGTCTGGCGACAGGTCCAAGAGTCGGTGATCGATCAAGACTGCCTCGGACGACAGAAAAAGATGAAGGTTCAGCAGGGGAAGGATTACTCTGTCAAACCACAAAAAGCAAAAGCTACTTGGGTGCCCACTACAACGGCTCCCTTAACTCCAATCACTCAAAAAAGGAGGCCACAAAAAGCCCCTGTGAACATGGCGAAGCATAAAAGCGCTGAACACAAACTCCCCAAGTCTGGGGGCATGGTGGTGCACACTGTTTATATGGCTTCTGGAAAGGAGGAAAGCCGCACTTCTACGGGCCACGGACCGCTCACCCGATCCGTGACGAAAGCCCAGGAGCAACAACAAAAGCTTCAGGAAATGATGACTACAATGGCTGCACTTACCGAGCCAAAAGAAAGCCCAGAGGCATCATCAGAGCAGCGTCACGAACAAGAAACTGATGCTGACTTCTTACGCAGAGTCCTCGAAAAGAGGGACAAAGAAGCTGCAGAGCAAGCGGCTAACATAAAACAGATGGCGCTCCTCTTCCAAGATATGGTAGGGATGATGTTACAGCCGGACCCTCCTGCTGAAGATCCTCCGATCGTCCTTGAAGACGACAGGGGAGAAACGTCAAATCCTCCGCCGGCTCTATCAACAGCCAAGGAGGAGGCAATCTCCAAAGTTGACCTAGACGAATATATAGCTCAGCAGATCCGGGTTCATCAGGCGAATGAAGCAGCTGGGCAAATTGTTAGAACCGGACGACCGTATCTGAGCTGGTATGACCAAATCAATTACCCGCCAGGATATACGATCCCTAAATTCCACGTATATAAAGGGACAGGGAATCCGCATCAGCAAGTCGCTCAATTCAGGGCCTTATGCGGCAATACTAGAGGCGATGACGAATTGTTGCTACGTCAATTCGTCGGCAGCTTAGCAGAAACAGCCTTTGAATGGTATTCAGAGTTACCTAACGACTCTGTCAAAACATTTGCAGAGATGGAACTGCTGTTTACACAGAGATTCGCGAGTGCTAGTGGACGCACCCCGATAACAGCACTGATTAATGCCAGGATAAGGTCAGGCGAAACATGGGTCCAATACGCAACACGATGGCGGAACCTATGGTCGAAATGCGAACAACGCATAGAAGAGGCTCCTGCGGTAGGCATGTTTGTGGGCACTCTCGATCCGCAGGCGACCATCTCGCAATTCATGATGTTCTTCAGGCCGACCACCTTCCAGGCCTTGATCGACAAATTAGCCCAAATGGACCAGATGGGCCATAGATCGTCTCCTCCAAGACTCGATCCCCGAAATGAGAAAGGAAAAGCGATCATCGTCGCCAACGCTCAGCAACAGTCGAGCAACTCAAAGCTGGTCGCTCGCCAAAACAACGTGCGTCTACGCCCATCCCTCGAAGAGAGGCTAGGACGTCCTTACTCGTTTCCTCAGAATAAAACGAGAAGACTGTTTGAGCTGGCAGTGCGTAACAGACTCATCAATCTACCGAGTCCAAAGCGTCTGTCGCAGCCAAGCGATCTTAATAATCCCAATTATTGCCCTTACCACCAAACGGTAAGTCACCCGATTGAGGATTGTTTCGTCTTTAAGGGATGGATCGAGGATCAATACCTGCAAGGCAAGTTCACGCTGTCTGAAAGCTGGAAGGTAAACCCACCACAGCCGCACTCTCCAAAGAAGACGGACACGCCGGGGGCAACTTATTCTTTCGTCGAGGATGAAAACGATGGAGAAAACTTATCGGATGAATCCGAAGACTACGTAGCGACTTGTCATGTGATTTCTCATTTACTGACGGATGATGAGGAGGCTCCTTGCGCTGAGAAATCAATGGCGGACCCTAAAACAGAAATTCCACGGCCGTCAGACAAGTTGATCGATGCCTTCCTAAATGAAAATCGCCTGAAAGCAAAAGCCAATCAAGAGCATGAAAGGGCCATACTGGAAAGAACCAAGGTATTCCCGTCAAATCAAAAGCCATACACTGCGGGTAAAAACAAATTCAAGACGAGGAAACGGTTCGCCAAAGCTCTATCAGTAGGAATGAAGCTACCGCCCTCTGAAGAAAATTCTTTCTCTGAGGTAGAGATGCACCCTAACTTCTGTTTATATCATCAGAAGATCATACATCCTACCGAAGACTGCGAGTCCTTTAACTGTTGGTGGCAAGGGTATGTCGCTCAAAAGCAACACTTCGACAAGACAAAGTGTGAATCTCGTGGACATCGAAAAAATGCGATATATGAGTGCAAAGGAGCCGCCGGAAACTGTCATATAGCCGACTTCAAGGGATCACAAATTGCCACCTTTGGAAGCGACTCTGACGAAGAAGCTATCCCCAACTTTTCCCTCGGGGAATCTATTTCGAAAATAAAGGAATTGAGAAGCTGCGAGAACGTTCAGCCATGTAATCGCACGCTATTCGAAAAAAATCTCGGCCCCGTAAACAAGGGACCGAGCAAAAAGAATAAAGGAAAAGGAAAAAAGGCCCTCGTCGCCAGCGCTCAACAACAATCAGGTGACCCTAGACCGGTTGCTTGCCAAAGCAACAAGCGGCAATCCCTCCAGGAAAAGTTGAAACGTCCTTACTCGTTTCCGCAAGATAAAACAAGGGGACTGTTCAAGCTGGCAGTGTGCGACAGACTTATCAATCTGCCGGGTCCAAAACGTCCGTTGCGGCCAGGCAATATTAATAATCCTAATTATTGCCCTTACCACCAAACAGTAGGTCACCTGATCGAGGACTGCTACGTCTTCAAAAACTGGGTTGAAGACCAATACCAACAGGGCAAGTTTGCGCTGTCTGAGAACTGGAAGGTGAGTCCGCCACAACCGCACGCTCCGAAGAAGATGGATACGCCGGGGGCATCATGTTCATTCATGGAGAAGGACTCACAGACCGAAAAGTCGATAAACTAGATGTTCGCCTCAAATACGGCGACAACGGACCGAAACGTCCTTAAACTAACAACGGACCGAGATGTCCTTAAACTAATGATGGACCGCAATGTCCTAAAACTTGCAAATGACCGAAATGTCTTTAAACTACTACCGCAGCATCCTTAGGCTGACGAGATAAAAAAAATATAAAAAATATATATATATATAAAGAATAAAAATAGGAAATAAAAAAAAAGTAAAAAATGGTATGTCCATAAGCAAAACGGGCACGGATGAAAACCCGAAAGGGCTCCGTGAGTAAAAACAGCAGGGCTACCGGCAAGTGTTCGTGAAACCCGAAAGGGCACAACCTCGTCAAAAGACACTTACAGGGCCCCCTCGACCTTGTAAGGAGAAACCACCCGCGTGAGATCCTTACGACTCACAAGGGAGCAACACACTCAGGGATCCCCACGATTCCTAAGGAGAAAATACACTTGCGAGATCCTCACGACTCGTAAGAAGAACTCTCTTATGGGACCCACACGGCTCATAAGATTTGAAAGTCTTAAGTTACAGAGATCTAAACCTGTGCTTAAGCAATCCCTACAACTTCCGACATTGCCCTACAAGTGGCTCAATATTGACTCTTGTATACAATCCACGGGCGCGAATAAACATTTCCCTAACCAAGTCCCATCCGAGACTAGGGATATGTTTGCATGGAAAACAACCCTTATAAGTCCTCTCGACTTACAAGGAGAAAACCCTCCTGTAGAATCCTTACGACTTACAGAGGAACATACACTTAGGAATCCTCACGATTCCTAAGGAGAAAATACACCTACAAGATCCTCATGACTTGTAGGGAGAAATACCTTTGTGAGACCCTTACGGCTCATGAAGTTAAAAGCCTTAGTCGACAGCGCCTTAACCCTGTTCGCTAAGCCACCTTTGTTCGATATCGACGGAGGCAAATGATGAGTCGCTCCTGGCAATATCCCAGTTGTAGCGGTACTGATGCCGAAATCGGTGTCCAATTTCAGGTTTACGGTGAAAAGCCAGTAGGCCGCACATGCATACGAAATAGCCGAAATGATGGGGCAACTTGCAATAAATAAAAGCAGCAAGTAAAATGTATGCATGCGAAATAGCCGAAATGATGGGGCAGCTCGCAATAAAAAAAACAGCGAGTAAAGAAAATATATATAGCCGAAATGATGGGGCAACTCGCAATAAAAAAACAGCGAGTAAAAATAAAATAAATGGCCAAAATGATTAGGCAACTCGCGATAAAAAGCAGCGAGTAAAAATAAAATAAACAGCCGAAATGATTGGGCAATTCGCAATAAAAAGCAGCGAGTAAAAATAAAAAAAAAATAGCCGAAATGATTGCGCACCGCGAAAAATAGCCGAAATGATTGGGCAATCGCGATTTTCGCGATATAAAAAGCTGAAATGATAAAGCATCGCGGAAAGAATTAAAAAAATGAAAGAATAAAACTTTTTGCCCTACAGGTGAAATCACATCGATCCCTGTATACAATCCAGGGGCACAGATAAAGAGGGAACCATACCTTCCCGACAGGCTCCATCAGAAAGCGAAGCCAAATCTCGACGGTTCATAGACAACCTAGAGACAATCTCGACATTTGTCGCAATATTATAGACACGATGTCAACAAATGAAGCAAACGAAGATCCCAAGCTTCAGGGTCTCGACGTCAGCATCGACAACTTAGAGATCACCAACGGTGTGCCTCCTCATTCCAGCAGGACACAGATATTACACCATCAAGCGGAGCGATGGCAAAATCCCAGCTTCACCTCAGCATTCGTCCCGATACAGTAGACGCAATGTCAATAACAGCGTTCCTCCACAGTCCAGCAGGACACAGATATTACACCATCAAGCGGAGCGATGGCAAAATGCCAACTCCACCTTGACATTCGTCTCGATACAGCAGACGAAATGTCGACCCCAGCGTTCTTCCTCCAGTAGGGATTCGGACGTGACAAAGCAAACGAAGCGAAGGCCACATCCCTAGCTTCAACGTCTTTACGGTAACTCACATAAAACCGGAAAGACAATCGGAGATCATCTCGCACCAGCACAGAGTGGTCACCACCTTGACGTTCGTCTCGGTACAGTAGACGAAATGTCGACCCCAGCGTTCTTCCTCCAGCAGGGATTCGGACGTGACAAAGCAAACGAAGCGAAGGCCACATTCCTAGCTTCAACGTCTTTACGGTAACTCACATAAAACCGGAAAGACAATCGGAGATCATCTCGCACCAGCACAGAGTGGTCACCACCTTAACGTTCGTCTCGATACAGCAGACGAAACGTCAACCCCAGCGTTCTTCCTCCAACAGGATTTGGACACACCAAAGAAAACGAAGCGAAGGCCACATTCCTATCTTCGACGTCTTGACGGTAACTTATATAAAACCGGAAAGACAATCGGAGATCATCTCGCACCAGCACAGAATGGAGACAACCTCGACGTCCGTCTCAATACAGCAGACGAGATGTCACCCCAATGTTCGTCTCGACACAGCATACGCAACGTCATTAAACGAACGGAGCCACGGCAAAATCCCTAGTTCCAAACCTCGACGGTTCACCAGCAACCTAGAGACAACCTCGACGCCCGTCTCGATACAGTAGACGAGATGTCACCCCAATGTTCGTCTTGACACAGCAGACGCAACGTCATTAAACGAATCGAGCCACGGCAAAATCCCTAGTTCCAAACCTCGGCGGTTCACCAGCAACCTAGAGACAACCTCGACGTCTGTCTCGATACAACAGACGAGATGTCACCCCAACGTTCGTCTCGACACAGCAGACGCAACGTCATCAAACAAACGGAGCCACGGCAAAATCCCTAGTTCCCACCGCAACATTCGTCTCGATACAGCAGACGCAATGCCAGCAAACAAAGCAAAGGCCAAATTCCTAGCTTCAGGGTCTTGACGGCAACTCATATAAAGCCCGAAAGACTATCGGAGATCATCTCCACACCAGCGCGGAGTGGTTATGACTCATCGGGGCTCACCAAAATAAGCCTAACCTCAAGTAAAAAGCGACATGGCAAATTCCTAACGCTTGCTCTTCCGACGGTCAAACTGCCAAGGAGGTTTGCTTGAAGACGTCTTGTCCAGCCCCCGAAGGGATCAGAGACACGGCAGTCGCAGGGCTACTCGAACAGCACGATTGCCTATCGAGGACTATATCAGCTTATGCGACGGTACGATGGCCAAAACCCTAAGTACCACCAACCTTAACAGGCTTCTGTCGTAAAGAGCAGAGGTTAAATGCGACGTTAAGATGTTCTTGCGAGAAACGTTCGATTCATCTCGACTTGTGAAAAATTGTCGAGGCGGCTCGACTCGTGAGATAAAGCCTTAGGCGGTGGGCATAAAAGAAGCCTGTTTCCTAAGCATTGGGACCCTGCAAGTTGGCCCAAAACGGTCTCTTGCATACCATCCACGGGTCTCACTCTCCAACGTCGAACTTCGACAAGGAGGGAAACAACCGCTTACAAGTCCTCTCGACTCGTAAGAGGGAAAAATTCTCTTGTAGGATTCTTACGACTTACAAGAGAAAACCACACTTAGGAATCCTCACGATTCCTAAGGAGAAAAACCCACCTACGAGATCCTCTCGATCCGTAGGGAGAAAAGTCTCTATGAGACCCTCACGGCTCATAGAGTTGAAAAGTTTTAGGCAGCAGATCTGAACTTGCAGCCTAAGCCCTCGTTATCTCGTGAAGAAATCAAGAAGCTTACTCTATTACCTGCTAATTGTGACGACATGCTGAGAAAGAGGAAAAGCAACAGAAAGAGCACCCGATTTACGTTTGATCAAGCGTTCAAGACGTATTCATTCATGCATGGGCAAAAAGACTCAGGACAAAAGATACATAATAAAGACAAGCTGGGATAAAAAAAATTTCCATTAATATTGCCCAAAATTCTTACAATCATAAAAAGCAATGGAAGAAAAATATTATTACAATGGAATAACCTCAGATCCGAGGCACGGATTGAGGAATTCAAAAGTAAGGCCATCCAGAGTTCTTCTGGCCTTTCTAATTATTCTTATGCGCAACCTCTCGCTCTCCTCTGTGTCGATATCGTCGGCAAGCCCTTCCGGCCTTCGATAAGCAGCAACTATCGTCGTCTGCTAGAAGATTTGGTGTAGGATGTCAATGAGGCTGTCCCGCCGTTTCTTCGAGATCTGCCGCGTCAGGTACACTGAATGCACCTTGTCCTCGGCATCATCCAGCGCATTCAGTGGTAGGGCCTCGTGAAGACCCGGAAATGCTCTCCATATTGCTCCCAGCACGAATTTCAAAAGAGCCGAACGACGGGGTAGCAGCCAACCACCGCTTGCGTTCAGACGACCCATGACCTCTGCACATTGAGCGTCTGTAAACTCCTGGTTTTGTTGACGACCCTGTGCGCGAATATCGTCATAGGTGATGAACTCGTGCAAACTGTATAGGTGCACTGCCATTATGCCTGGAAGAAATATCACAGGAAGATTAGCGATAGAAGAAAAATAATGTACATAGAGGGCTAAATTCCTAGAGAGCAAAGCTCTGTTCAGGGATTAAAACCCATGAACAAAAGCTCAATAAAACCCCAATGAGGATCTCTTTAGATCAAAAGATCTGTGAGAGCAAAGCTCTTTGATTGAGATTAATTTAAATTAATTTGATTTATATTAATTTTAAAAATGAGCAAAGCTCTGCTAGTGAAACCCAATGGGGATCTCTTTAAATCAAAAGATCTATGAGAGCAAAGCTCTGCTGGTTAAGATTAATTAAAATTAATTTAATCTAAGAATCAATTTTACCTAAAGTTTTTTTTCTAAAAACTTTGGAAAGAAGAGCAAAGCTCTAGAGTTCTTGAAGGCAAGAGCAAAGCTCTGAAGTTTTTTGAAAATAAGAATCTGAAGGATGATAAACAGCTGTGGAGGACCAAAGGTCCTATTTATAGGCATCAAGTGCCTCTTCAACTTCCAAAAGTTGCCACGACGGTTAGAATTCTGCCACCGCTGAGCTCACGTTTGGGGCCACGTAAGCGCAACGGTGGGGGGGCATTTGTTTACCCCAATCAAAGCAAAGCTCTATTCAAATTCCGAGGCGGGAGATAAAGCAACGCTTCATCTTCCCCCAATCAGAGCAAAGCTCTGCTTTGAAAATTTAAAATTTAATAAAGGAAGCAACGCTTCAGATTATTTGCGCTGCACAACACGCCACATGTCAGGCGCAGACGCATCAGCACAGCGCCCAAGGCAGCGCACCCAATCAGAGCAAAACTCTGTTTCAAACAAAATTAAATGAAGCAACGCTCCAGCTGCGCAAGCACTGCGCTTTGCGCTGCGCGACACGTGTCAGCGCAGCTGCGCTGCGCTTTGCGCTGCGCGACACGTGTCAGCGCAGCTGCGCTAGCGCAGGTGCGCTGCGCGACACGTGTCAGCGCAGCTGCGCTTGCGCTGTGCGCTGCGCGACACGTGTCGCGCGCTGAGGCATCTGCGCCAAACAGAATTAAATTTCTAAGAAATCTTTTCTGTTCTTGTTAAAACAAGAAGATTTTCTTCTGTAAAGCAGGGGCCTTTGGATCAAAGATCCAACGGTGGGGAAAATTCCCCAAATCACTCAGAGAAAGATCTTTTTAACAAATTTAACTAATTTATGGGCACTATAAAAAGGACCCCAGACCTCATTTCAAAAGGGGGGAGGAACATTTTTTTTTCTAAAAAAAAAAGAGAGAGAGAACTCTGAGAAACTCCTCAAGAATAAAAAAAGGTAAAAACCTTCAGAAAAAAGAGAAAGTTCTCTTATGAACAGATCATAGATCTAAAAACAAGATCAATGATCTTTAATAAAAATACAATAAAATAAAATAGTGCTTTGCACTTTTCATGAACCATTGGTTCTCTGAGATAAGAAAAACAAGAAAAATTCATTTTTCTTTGATCTAATTTAGATCAAGAAATTAAATAGTGCTTTGCACTTCTGTTTTTGAATCTAAAAGATTCTTAGTGCTCTGCACTTACAAACTGCGCTAGAGCTCCGCTCTCTGGAATTGGCGCAACTCACCAGGACGCGCCACGTGTCAGCAGCGCAACAGCGCAGCGCACTAGCGCAGCGCACTGCGCTATTGTATTTGCGCTCACCAGAGCGCGCCACGTGTCAGCAGCGCAGCGCACTAGCGCAGCGCACTGCACTATTGCGCTTGCGCTCACCAGAGCGTCACACGTGTCACCCCCATATGAGTTTGCGCTCATTACTTAGCGCAAAGCGTCTGACAAGCTACGTAGGGCACTGTCAGAGTATTTAATGCTCTGCATTGTTAAAGAAAAAGGACAGAGCCCAATTAAAAGGCCTAACAGGCCTAATAAAAAAATGCTATACATTTTAAAAGGGAGGCAAAAGCCCAAACAAAAAAAATAGATGCTCTGCATCATTTATAAAAGGGCAAAGCCCAACCAAAACAAGAATAATGCAGTGCATTACTAAAAAGGGGGTGAAGCCCTAGCACAGGCCAAAGATAAAAAATGTTGAAACTGGACTTAGCCCAATTTTGGCCATAAGTCCTTAAATTAAATTGACTGAGCAAGATTGCTCTCTTAAATCAATTCATTTTGGTTCGAGGGTACATCTCCGAACTCCTCTGACATCTATCGTTGTAATCATTCAACGCCGTCAGAGAGGCGACGAGTCCCGACGACCACATGAATTTGGGCTGCGAGGTCCCTAAACTCGTGGACCGAAACGTCCCTAAACTAATGTTGGACCGAAACGTTCCTAAACTAATATCGGACCGAGACGTCCCTAAACTAATATTGGACCACCACATCCCTAAACTGGAACATGGACCGGAACGTCCTTAAACTAATATCGGACCGAAACGTCCCTAAACTAATATCGGACCGAAACGTCCCTAAACTAATATTGGACCACTACGTCCCTAAACTGGAACAATAGAGCTCCTAAATGCTCTTTTGTCGGATCTAAACGATCCCGTTTAAGTTGATCTTAGCCTCAAATATGGCTAACGTATCCTTAAACATTCAAACAGACTTTAGTCCCAAATTGGACTATAAGACCCCCAATCAATTTTGGTTCAAGGGTACATCTCCGAACACCTCTGACATTTGTCGTTGTAATCCTTCAACGTCGTCAGAGAGGTGACGGGTCCTGACGACCATACATGCAATGGACCACTATGTCCCTAAACTGGAACAATAGAGCCAAATGCTCTTTTGTCGGATCTAAACGGTCCCGTTTAAGTTGATCTTAGCCTCAAATATGCTAACGTATCCTCCAAACAGACTTTAGTCCCAAATTGGACTTCCCAAACTGGAACAATAGAGTCTAAACGCTCTTTTGTCGGATCTAAACGATCACGTTAAGTTGATCTTAGTCTCACACAGGACTATCGTATCCTTAACGAACGTTTAAGTTGATCTTAGCCGCAACGCGACTAATGCATCCTTAAACTAAAAACACCAAACCCAAATCTAAGTAAATACGGATTTGGACTAATCCACGTCCTACGGGCGACGGCATTACTCAGTCTCCGTATACAATCCACGGGCAACCACGAACAAAACAAACACCCACGACACGAAGTGAAATTCTGGAGAAGGAGAAAGTTGTTACCGCGATGCGGTAGCGTAATTAACTGCAGGGGCTTGCGCCTGCAGGGAAGAGCGTCCCCACCATCAAAAACCCCTCAAGCGAGGGGGAATCTGACAAAGTCTGCTACATCGGCCGCATCCGTCTAAACCTCCGATACACGGTGCCATAAATCAACTTGGCATCTTCGGAGAGGAGACGGATAAAACCAAATAGCATCTGCCCCGAACCTCAGGCCAGACGTCCTCACGTCTCGGCCGCCGTTCGGAGGGGAACATCTGCGACTTGGAGAATTCATGCGTAGTATTTCTTGAGATATCGGCCATTAATGGGTGGCATAGGCCTTTCTACCTCGGCACTTATCAGATGGTAGGATCCTCCGTCAAACACTTTCTCGATGATGTATGGCATTTCCCAATTTGGCTCGAATTTTCACTTGGCTTGTCGGATAGGAATGATCAGTCTTTTAAGGACCAACACCAACTCGCCCTTCTTGAAAGCACGGAAACGAGTCATCTTATCATAGGCCCGCGACATTTGGGCTCGGTACAGCTCCGGATTTTGTTGCACCGTGAGTCTCTTTTCTTCGAGTGCATCAAGCTCTTCCAGTCGAAGGAGTGCGCTTTCCTCTTCCGTCAAATTGTGCTGGACATCCATGCTTAGGCTTGGAACTTCAACTTAGAAGGGAAGGATTGCCTCCACTCCGAAGAGCAGCGAGTATAGAGTGGACTGCGTCGAAGTGTGGTACGTGGTATGATATGCTTACAATGCCTCTTGGAGCTTCAGATCCCACTCTCATTTATTGGCTGAGGCATTTTTCCCTTGGAGCTTGCACAGGGTTTTGTTGAAGGCTTCGGCTAACCCATTGGCTCTTGGATTATAGATAGAAGAATATCTCCAGTCTATCTTATGTTGGGTAGCGAACCTTGAGACTTTGAAGCTCCTGAAAGAAGGCCCGTTGTCATATATGATTCTTCTCGGCGTACTGGAACGATATAGGACGTTATGCCGGAAGAATTTTAGAATGTCTTTTGTCTTGATCTTTTTTAGATGGACAGTTTCAGCCTATCTGGAGAAGTAGTCCGTTGCGGATAATATGAACCGGTGGCCTTTGGATAATAGAGGATCAATCGAGCCAACTATATCGGTGCCCTAAATTTCGAATGGCCAAGACGCTACGGTAGGATGCAGCGGATTGAGATGCTTGTGAATGAAGTCACCGTGAATTTGGCATATATGACATTTCTTCGCTTGCTCTTCACAATCCTTTATCATGGTAGGCCAGTAATGTCCAATTCGTTTGATTTGAAGCCGCATTTTGGGGCCGGATTGGTGAGCTCCACAAACGCCCGAGTGAATTTCTTTCGTGATTTTTCGGGCTACGACCGGGGACAGACACCTGAGCCAAAACTGGCCGTACGACCTACGGTATAACGTGTCATTTACGAACACATGTCAGAGAGCTATCTTCTTCAACTGAACCCTCATGAATTTTTCTTCAGGCAGCTTGTCATATCGAAAATATTCTACGAAGGGTTCTCTCCAATCCGGCTCGTCCCTGATGACCTGAGCTTCTTCAGTAGGACCGTTCTCTTATTCTATGATTTCTTATTCTAGTAAAAAGACGGTAAATAAGATTTGCTGGCTCCTGACTATGATCCGAATTTCATCCATGTCAGGATCAGTCAGCTCCTTGGCTGGACGGGCGAGTACGTCGGCTTTTCCATTCAGCACCCTAGAAAACTCTCATCAATTTAATGTGGGTGAAACGCTTCATGAGTGTCATGCCCCGCTTCCCAGAGTGCGCTAACTACGGCCCGTGACAGAGCCAACCATGCTACCTGTGGATAGGAATCATCCCTCTACCATCACATTACGGCTGTCTATAGGATATCAAGAACTGTAAAATACTAAATGTATCTATTACATGTATAATAGCCACAAGAACAATAACTGGAAAAGATAGCGGAAACAATAAAGATCCAAGAAATAACTAACCCGCATAAGAGCTATATCAATGAGGTGGTCCTCACTGATCGGCGATCCTGTCGAATACTCATATGCTATGTCAAGTATCTGGGCCATGCAAAACCCAGACGTCAGTGCGTCATAATATCAAACAATAGTAAGAACCAGGATGTAATCAGATATACAGTCATGAGTATAAAACAATAACATGAATATAGCAGTGACGTGTGTATGTGTATGTGAAGTGCGATGAGTAATCTAAACTGTGCTACTGGGTTATCTACTCTAAAGTTTGTAAAATTAATTTAATGGAATTATCGATGTAATCAATAGTATCCCGTGCATGCCCGGGACTACGGTCCAGATTCTCAGGCTGAAATCCGAGACGTGCCGCTAGGTAGTAAACAGGTAACATGTACAGATGAATGATGTCAATAGCATCATCTCGGGACTGGCCTAGCCCGTAAAAACTAATCAGTATAGGTATCGAACTTTCGAGTTACAAGTCAGGTTTCATCATTGATTTCCCCTTACCCCCAAAGTTATGTGTTCAAGTCAGGTATTGATAATATGGAGCTAATGCCAACACAGGATCAAGCAGGTACATGTTTGTCTATGTAGACAATAGATTACGTCCGTCAGGACAACAAGTCAGGATTGTCGGCATTAGTAATAAGATCAGGTAACAAGTCAAGTAGTGTATCAGGGCATGTCAGGTAGTGCATATGTATCAAACGGATGCCCAAAGTAAAACTGTAACGAGTATCGAAACACGGTAAATGCACAGATGCACAAGAATTAATCTGTGATACCATTTTATAAGTCCATAGCTACGTATGATGCACACTAGCAAGCATGGTGTATTAATATAGCAGTAACAAGAAATAATATGATTCCGGCATGCAACTAGATATGCAATAAACAGTACGGATACGAACGGATATCGAGAAATAGTAACTGTAACATCGGATGAACAATTCAACATATATGTATTATTTTAATTCATATGGATATAAATATCTAGACATAGCATGTAGTAAGGTAAACTTGCCTGATCGGATCTCACGATGGGATACATACGCCGCGTTCGACGTCGTGTAAACATCGCGATGCACACACGCGCCTACAGAACTGAACCAGGCTACACAAGAACGTGGCCACGCTGGATAAGGACGATGGCTTGGTCGCCCGAATCGTCGGCGACGTGCGCGACTCCGGTGATCCAAGAAAGCAAGAAAAGAAAAGAGAAGAAGAAGAAGAGGGAACTGGGGGTTTGGTGTTCTGGATTTTGGGGTCAGAGATGAGGAGGCAAGGGGATGCTATCGACGAGTCATTGGTCTCCGGCGATGAGGGTTGCCGGCGATGGGTAGTGGGCTGTGGTGCTAGGGTTTCTGTTGTTGGTTTTCGGGGTGGTGAAGAGCTCGGGAAAGAAGGGAAGAAGAGGAAGTGGAGATGACGGGGGTGACGACGGGGTGGTGACGACGTCGAGTCGCCGGCGGTGGAGGAGATAGTCACAGTGGTCTTTCTTGGGTTGAGGTCGGGTATGCAGGGGGAAAGAAGAGGAGCTCGGGGTTCTTGGTATCGGGGTTTTCAGGGAGAGGCGAGGGCGAGGTTGAGGAGGAAAGGAGAAGCGGGTTATGACGACAAGGGGTCGCCGGTGGTGGAGGCGATGGGTTAGAGGTTCGGTGGGTTGCGACGGGGAGTTGTAAGGGCTCGAGGTTCTTGGTGTCGGGGGTTTGCAGGGAGGTGAGGGCGAGGTTAAGGTTGGGATGAAGGCGAAGGTGGTGGCGAGGGGTCGGCGAGAGTGAGGCGTGGGTTAGGGCATGGGTTTTCTCGCGAGGAGGCAGGAAGAAGGTGGTGAAGAAAGAGATGAGAGAGAAAGGACGTGAGAATAGATTATATAGGTTAAAAAATTAATATTTAATATATTATATATATTGCGAGGGGAGAGACAGAGAGAGGGTTAGGATTTAGATTAGTTAAGAAAAATATATTCGTATATAAATATATATATAACTGAAGTTTAGATTAGGTTTTTAAAATATTTTATAATATATAAACTAGGGTTTTAAGGTTAATACAAAATTACTCCGAAAAAAATCCGGGTTGTGTCTAAAAATATAGTTTGAAAATACAGATAATATACGTATCAACCAAAACCATAATGCAATATCCGGTTTAAGAAAATGCATACCCCCAAGAACGGACACACGTAATATGCACGTAGCGATCCAAACAGGTCCGTTTCACTAAACGGGACGTGAACACGATATACGAATGCAACCATAGGGTATGGGGTATGATGCATCCAGGCCATGCTAGGTACTTAAAAATATTATATTCGGTTATAATTGTATTATATAAAATATATGCGGATGCCAAATGTATGATACAGGTATATAGAACATATATATGTGCACAGATCCTCTGTACTAGCAAGGATAAGACGTAATCAAGAACCAAGATGGATTTCAAGCATGCGGGTTGGGTCGGATACTAAGCACAGATACCAAAACACTATCTGCACCCAAAAACAAATAAAATCAAGAAACACCCACAAGATAAAGAAAATAATCAAATGGAACATGGTATAAATGAACTAGGGTGTTACAATGAGCTCCACCACTCGGCCTCTATATTGAGCTAACTCGGACTTATATATTTTGTATTCGCCGCTTACTTGGTTGATGACTAGCTGGGAATCGCCGTAGACACGCTGCTGAAGGATCTGCATTTCTATGACGAGCTCCAGGCCAGCTATCAGAGCTTCATACTCAACCTTGTTGTTTGTGCGAGACTCGGTAAGAGCAAAAGAACGTCGTAAGGTTCCTCCCGATTGTGTGATGAACACCAACCCTATCCCTGCTTTTATCTACGGGATGCTTGATTTGCTGGAGATCCTTATTGATGAGGCTCTATCGAAATAGAGCTCCCAGCATGGCTCATCATCTTCGAGGTGCAGCACTTGTTCATCAGGTAACTAGAAATTCAGTGGTGACCCTTCAGGTATGGGATGAGCAGCTAGAAAGTCGGCGAGGGCTTGCTCATTTACCGCTTTCTGAGGAGTATAGACTATGTCAAACTCAAGCAATATGGCGGCCCATCTGGCCATTCTACCAGTTAGACCCGCCTTGGTTAAATATCAAAGTAGTATAACCCGGTGAGCAAGCAGATAATGCATCAACTTCTTTACGGCAAATATCAAGGCTAAACATTGCTTTTCGATTGGGGAGTATTTATGCTCTGCCCCAACTAATGTTCGGCTGAGATAGTAGAGGGCATTTTCCTTTCCCTTCTCATTGTTTTGAGCGAGAAGGGCGGCGAGTGATTCATCTAGTGCGGCGGTGTAGAGGATCAGTGGATTATTTGAAATGGGGGAAGCGAGCACGGGAGGGTGCAACAGGTACTGCATGATGCTTTCGAATTCTTCTTGACATTCGGCATCCCAGACAAAAGGAGCTCGCTTCTTCATGAGCTTTGAAAAAGGTCGACAGCTCCTTGACAGGTTTGAGATGAAGCTTCTTATGTACGCGAGCCTGTCTTGGAAGGATCTTAGTTGCGTCGGATTCTTTGGAGGAGACATCTCCACGATTGCTTTTATCTTCGATGGGTCAATCTCGATCCCTCGGTGCCGAACTATAAAGCCTAAGAATTTCCCTGATGATACGCCAAAGACATACATCAGAGGATTCATCTTCATATTGTACTCTCTCAGTCTAGTGAAGACAGTTCGGAGATCTTGGATGTGATTGGCTTTGGCTTTAGTCTTGATGACCAAGTTATCGACATAGCATTCGACGACTTTTTAGATTAAGTCATCAAAGATCCTTGTCATTGCCTTTTGATATGTGGTGCCCGCATTCTTCAGTTCGAACAGCATCACCTTGTAGCAGTATATCACGATCAGGGTTCGAAATCCTGTGTGCTTCTCATCCTCGGGCGACATTTTTATCTCATTGTATCCAGACGAACGATCCATGAAAATGAACAGCTTATAATTTGAGATATCGTCGACCATCATTTCCATGACCGGGAGCGGGAAATTGTATTTAGGGCACGCTTTGTTAAGGTCCCTGAAATAAATACAAACCCGAATCTCCCCATTTTTCTTCTTTACTGGGAAGATGCATGCGATCCAGTCCGCATATTTCTCTTCTCTGATGAAGCCGGCATCGATGAGTTTCTTGGTTTTCTCAATAACCTTTTCCTCCAACTCCCTTCACATTCTTTGAGGAGCTTGCTTGACTGGATTGGCATAAGGAGAAATAGCCAGTTTATGCACGGCCATTTTACGGGAGAGGACAGGCATTTTTTTGTGCATCCAAGAGAAACAGTCGACGAACTTGCGCAGCATGGCGATTATCTGCTCTTTCATTTCCTCTGACAAGAGCGAGATGATGTAGGTCGGCCTTGGATAATCAAGCGTCCCCAAATCAATCTCGGTTAGCTCGTCGAATTTTGCATGTCCACCATCTTCAAGCTCTCGAGGGGATTCTTCTGACTCGGCAAGCTCGTCGTCATCATTCGACTCTCCGCTGGCTTCGCCAACATGGATCATGTAGCATGATTTAATGTCAGGTTGCACAAAACCTAGGCCCCATCTATCTAGAACTCGCCCATCGATGAGTGATCGGGCCTGATGCGGGTGTCATAGCCTTGATTAAGAGAGGTTTTATCGATCAAAAATATTTACCGCAATCAAGAACGGCGTCCCTTTGCAGCTAGCCGGTGAATACGGGTCGGTCCACAGGGATGTATAAATCTCCTTTAAGTTCTTACGAGTTAATTCCAAATGGTGTTTGGATTTATAATTAAACCTAAAAATTGAAGTTGTATGATACTAGGATTAGAAACTTGCTAGGATTAGGTCTAGGGAAAATTTGGTAAACAAAGATCTACATCTCTTTCCATTGCCATTAATTAAATCTATCATATTAGTGTTATGGTAAATATTTATAAAGGGGATTAGGATGATTGGGATGATTGATTCTTCCTCTAGATCCTTGTCCTTCCTTTATTAATCTTTACCCTAACCTCCATGGAAAACCTTAAAATCCGGGCCTTTAGACTACGGAATCACCGCTACCTTGAGGGTAAAAGTGCCGTAGGGAGCGGAATAAGAAGGTATGCATGGAGTTCTAATGTTCATAAAAGTTTGGCAACGAAAAGAGATGAGAGATCTTCATCTCTCAAATCCTTCCCTATTCCTAACCCTAACAAGCGAGGAAACTACTCGCTCATTGAGGGGATGAAAAAAGACATGATTTTATTAAAGAGAGAAAACATCGATCGCAAGTTAATAAAAGCTAAACTAAATTAAACTAAGGCGAGAAAATAATTTACCTAGAGTAGATATGAAAAACTACAACTACTGCAAGGAAAATAACCTACTTACTTTTGATGCGCTCTAACTTCAAGAAAACAGAATTTTATTCATGAGTAGAGGCATAGAAAATACAAGGGTTTGGGTTCTATTTATAGGACATAGAAACCCTAGGTTTACAATTGCTCCGCATGTCTACAATTACAAATATACCCCCAGGAAATCTTTCCATAGCCGCCAAAGAATTATGGTAAAAATTTCTGCGCATTAGGGCTTCAAACGGCCTCGGAACCGCGGCATGGGCGCGCTTGGGCCGCGGTTCCGCGGCCCTTTGGTGAGCTCATGCAATGAATTTTCTTGGGCTGTCTTGGTATCTTTTGGGCTTCCTGGTTCTTTATTCCTTTTATCAATTGGGCTTCTGTATTAATTCCAGATCTTCAGTGAACACTTTGCAATGGATCTTTTAACCGTTTTTATCGCAAATTTGGATCTTGCGTTGCCTTGTTGATGGTGAACCGTTCTTCTGCTGGGCTTTACTAAGATCTTCCTAATTGTTGGTCAAAAGTCCTTCTTTTGTGTCGTCTTTTGTGTTTTTCACTGTTTTCGCTCCAAGAACCTGTAACCTGTAACATGTAGCAGATATGGGTCAAAAGCACCTGTTTTTATTCTTAAATGCATAAGAATGGGGAATACAAAATGCAATATTATGTTATAAACAAATACCCCCAAACTTATCTTTTGCTCGCCCTCGAACAAACTTATTATTTTATTTATTCTAGATAAAAATCTAACCTAACCACACTTTCGCAGGGAAACGCGATTGCACTGAGCACGTGCAACAAGCCGTTAAACCTCTAGGTGTCCCTAGTAGGAGGAGTGTTGTCTCCTGAGGGTTTTCAACGGGTTACACCCACAAAATCCTATCAATTTGGTTTTTCGACTTTTGTTTTCTAATTAGGTTTTCTAACAAGGAATTCTATTATCGTCGACTCGCAAATTACTTACTTAGCTTTCGGCATTTCTTAAGTTTTCCTTCTAGGGTTTCATCTCCACTTAGAAATTTCTATCAACTCTATTAAAGATACAAGTTTTATTCTTCATTCCGTTCTCTTATCTAAACTCTAATCACATATCCCCACGTGTGTGTAAATGTCACCCCCACACTTGGAAATTCAAATCAAGCAATCGTACCCTTGTCCGTTGTCCAAAGTATTTATTAATTGGTGAATTTTCGCTTACACATCCTTCATGCGACCGTTAATACTTCTTGAGGTACCAACAACCGATTACAAGATGCGTTAGCACTTTAAAGCGTACTTCCTAGTTTTGTAACACTCAAGGCTTTTAGCAGTGACTCCCAAACCAGTTGGTCTAAGGCACTAGGTGATGAAGCACCCTCACTAAATATTTTTCTATTTTTACAGTCTTAAGTCATCACAAAAACCAGTGTCCATTTTTTTTCTTTATTCACTTTTTTTTCTTTTTATTTTCATTGTGCTAAGGACTTTAGACAAGAGCATTTCAAGGTCTCTTCTACTAATCCAAGTTTCAAGGTGCGTGATTGTGTATTTTGTAGGGTACATGTTTTCAGAATCTAGACTTAAGCTAGGAACTATTTTTCAAACTTATTCTCTAATAAGAACATCAATACTCTTCCCTCATTTTGACTTAGCCCAAGAAGTGAACCCAAAATTTGCCTATTTCTAAATAACCTACAAAGACATATACTTTCTACCGTTAAACTCTAAGGAAGGTTATTTTTAGGGTTTTTAATTTGCTAAGTCTAAGATCTAGTTTTTCCTAGCCAATTAACATTTTTATCAAACTCAAGTCAATTAGCCAAAATTGAATAATTTTTATAATTTTTGAATTTTTTCAATTTTTATGGGTTTTTCTGTTTTCTAATTTTTTTTTATTTTTCAAATTTTTATGATTTTTTTATATAAAGATGCAATGCAGAAATTAAATATGCAAAAGGAAAAGAAATATATACAATATGCAATGCAAAAGATAACTATATACATTACCCTCTTCCCCAAACTTGAGCAAAGCAGTGCCCTCACTGCCCGGCCCCACGTCGCGCTCGTGAGCGTGAACGTGATCGTTCCCCTCTAGCCAAAAGGGTTTGAATACCCCTCTCAATTTCCGTCAACCGACGGTCGTGATCTCGTGCTGTCGCCCGAAACTCATCCCTCAAAGAATCAATTCTTCTCACTGTTCTCCACATCAATCGCGCATGCTCCTGAGGGGTCAGTTCTTCCCCGCTCGATGTCGAGCTAGAGCTAGGGGTGCGTGCGGGAATATGTTCTGCCGGTTCCGTTCGTGTCCAAATATCAGTAAGTCTAGAATAGGACGAAGTAACGCCCTCAATGAGTGGTCGAACCGGAACACCGTCTATCATGTAAGAATCAAATTCCTCGACGGGGAAGAAATAACGGCAAAGTTGGGTGACTAGCATGGGACATGGGTAAATGGTACCCCTTTTCCCCGCACCTATAGATTGGAGCAATACAGTGCACATGTCGAACCGTGGATTTTTCTTCATTAGTTTGTGTACGACATGTAATGAGGGGGTGAAAAAAGTCATGTTGTGCGAACTGCCAAAGATGTTGTTTTGTGCCCACCGGCACACAGTAAAAACGTTCGCGAAAAGGGTCCGTGCTTGGATACCCTTACGCGGCCCTCGTGCGCAGTCATTCCCCATCAAGGGCATATAATCCTCAAAGTGCAAGGGGTGGTCATGTGCGGGTACACGTGGTATGAGTGTGACCTCGTGGATCATGTCCCTATCGATGTGAATTACGCGATCTCCCCAATTTATTTTAATGTAGCCTAAGTTGTCTAGACTATTATCCTCCATTGATTCATAAAATAGGGCAACGAGTTTGGGTAGGGCAAACGCAGAGGGGTGATTATAGAGCAGGAAATTCCAGCCCCTCTGCTCGATTTCATGTGCAAAATATCTACCGTAAACTTCGTGTGTGAAAACCGGGGAAAAATCTCTTTCAAACTGCATTTTATGTGCCATATCGATTTTCCAGAAAAAAAAATATGCAGGAACAGAGAGGAAATCGACAGAGTTACCTCCCCTGAAATTTTTAGGGGGCGACGACACCAGACGGCGGCGGAAGCGCGGCGGGAGGCGGCTACTGCGGCGAGGTCGCGGCGGGTTGGAGGCGGCGCGGCGAGATTTTTCTGGAGGTGACAGGAGGTGGCGGCTAGGGTTTTATGAAGATGAAATATTTAGGGTTAAAAGACCAGAGGCTCGGTTCTCCTTAAATAGAGGGGGAGAGAATGGTGATTTGAAGAAAACACCCTCAAAATGAGGATTTTATTTGTGAATTAAAAAAAATTCAGCTCTTAATTCTGAAAATTTGCAATTAGGTCCAAAAATCAAATTTTTTTGGTTTTTTTTATTTTTTATTTTTTTATGGTATTTTGGGAATATATATTTACAAATTATATACACACCCACAAAATTATTTGAAATAATGTTCTGGGGGTGAAAGTGGAGGAAAATTACTCAGTGTAGATCGGCTCCTGCAAGAACAGGAGCTTCTCCGAAGGGTCCGCTGTGAGGAACGGTTTCAAACGATGCCCATTTACTTTGAAAAGCGTACCGTCCTCCGGATTTTCAAGATCAACCACACCGTGCGGATAAACGGTGTGGACTACAAAAGGTCCCTTCCACCTAGAACGGAGCTTGCCGGGATGAAAATGTAACCGAGTATCATATAATAAAACCTGTTGACCGGGTTTAAATGTCTTTCGCAAAAGGTTTTTATCATGAAATACCTTAGCTCGGTTCTTGGCAATCACGACATTATCATATGACTCATCCCGCAACTCTTCTAGTTCATTTAACTGCAGCTTTCGGTTGCTGCCCGCATCTCCTAAAGATAAATTCAGCTCTTTAATGGCCCAAAATGCCTTGTGCTCAATTTCTACTGGAAGGTGGCAAGCCTTCCCGTAAACAAGCCGGTATGGAGACATGCCAAGATCGGTCTTGTATGCAGTACGGAAAGCCCATAATGCATCGATTAATTTGAGTGACCAATCTTTACGGTTTTTAGAAACCGTTTTCTCCAAGATTTGCTTAATTTGTCGATTCGAGATCTCGGCTTGCCCACATGTTTGGGGGTGGTATGGCGTTGACAGCTTATGGGTGATAGAGTATTTGCGCATTAAGAAAGCAAAAGTCCTATTGCAAAAGTGAGAACCATTATCACTTATTATCGCGCGAGGGTGCCCAAATCGAGAAAAGATGTGTTCTTTAAGAAATCGAACAGCAACCTTATTATCATTCGTTCGACTAGGCACAGCCTCGACCCACTTTGAAACATAGCCAACAGCCAAAAAAATATAAACATTTCCAAAAGAGTTAGGAAATGGTCCCATGAAGTCTATACCCCAAACATCAAAAATATCTACAACCAAAATCGGTTGGAGCGGCATTTCGTTTCTCCGCGATATCCGGCCCAAGTGTTGGCACCGGGAGCAAGTCTTGCAATATTCGTATGCATCCTTGAAGAGTCGTGACCAATAGAAACCACACTGCAAAACTTTCTCGGCTGTCTTCTTTGGGCCAAAGTGCCCGCCACATGCTTGATCGTGGCAAAAAGACAGCACGCTCTTAACCTCATTTTCCGGCACACACCGACGAATGATTTGGTCGGAACAGTATTTAAAAAGATAAGGTTCATCCCAGTAAAAATGCTTTACTTGGGACAAAAATCGAAGTTTATCTTGTTTCGACCAATCTTTAGGTATCAAGCCGGTGGCTAAGTAGTTTACAATATCGGCGAACCATGGTTCGCAAGAAACGGTCAAGAGTTGCTCATTGGGGAAAACATCAGTGATAGGAAGTTCAAGTGTAGGCGAAGAAGGAAGTCGTGAAAGGTGATCGGCCACTACGTTTACACATCCTTTTTGTCCTTTATAACAAGGTCAAATTCTTGCA
Organism: Agapanthus africanus; assembly: GCA_030015575.1. NCBI lineage: Eukaryota > Viridiplantae > Streptophyta > Magnoliopsida > Asparagales > Amaryllidaceae > Agapanthus > Agapanthus africanus. Next base: position 25,935,445 of record JASDDO010000001.1, read on the forward strand.
GCAAAAGGATCCAACGTATTAGCCTAGACTCAGCATCCTTCTTCGCAAAAAGGTGGCGAAGAGCTGAGTGATCCATGTACACTATAACAGGAGAGCCGATTAAATAAGGCCGAAATTTCTCAAGTGCAAACACAACCGCTAAAAACTCTTTTTCTTTTGTTGTGTAGTTTAATTGGGCCTCATTTAATGTTCGGCTAGCATAGTAAATTACATGCGGCATCTTGTTAATGTGCTGTTCAAGAACAGCATCAATGCAAAAATCTGATGCGTCGCACATAATTTCGAAAGGGTGCGTCCAGTCTGGAGATGAAAGGATGGGCGCAGAAATGAGTGAGTGTTTCAAGGATTCGAACGCTTCCATGCAAGTTGAGTCGAAAACAAAAGTAATGTCCTTGGCCAATAAGAGAGTCAAGGGTCTAGCAATCTTGCTAAAGTCCTTGATGAACCGTCTATAAAAACCGGCATGGCCAAGAAAAGCTCGGATATCTTTGACGCATTTGGGAGGAGGAAGATTAGAAATGACTTCAATTTTGGCTCTATCAACCTCTATGCCGTTTTGCGAGATGACATGTCCTAAGACAATGCCTTCTCGTACCATAAAGTGGCATTTCTCCCAATTCAAAGTTAGGTTCTTCTCCCTACAGCAGGTAAGAACCGCGTCAAGATGTCGTAAACACTCGTCAAAGTAGTCACCGAAAATGGAGAAATCATCCATAAAGATTTCCAAAAACTTCTCCACCATGTCTGAAAAGATCCCCATCATACACCGCTGAAATGTAGCGGGTGCATTGCATAACCCAAAGGGCATGCGACGATAAGCAAAAGTGCCAAAGGGACAAGTAAATGTAGTCTTGTCTTGATCCTCTTTGGCTATGGGGACTTGGTTATAACCGGAATAGCCATCTAAAAAGCAGTAGAACTCGTGCCCCGCCAATCGTTCTAGCATTTGGTCAATAAATGGTAAAGGAAAGTGGTCCTTCCTTGTCGCGGCATTGAGTTTTCGGTAGTCGATGCAAACTCGCCACCCTATTTGGGTGCGAGTGGGAATTAACTCATTTACCTCATTGGTGATGACCGTGATGCCCGATTTCTTTGGCACGACATGAATGGGGCTAACCCATTGGCTATCCGAGATAGGGTAAATGATACCACTATCAAGACACTTAACAATCTCCTTCTTGACCGCCTCTTTCATAATGGGGTTGAGGCGTCTTTGTGGATCCCTTGCCGGCTTGGCATCATCCGTCAAGTGTATATGATGTTCGACTATGAGGGGACTAATCCCCTTGATGTCCGCCATAGACCAGCCGAAAGCTTGCCGATTATTGTGTAAGACCATTAAAAGAGCCTTCTCTTGCTCAAGAGCTAGAGAGGCCGATATGATAACTGGTAAGGTCTCATTTTCACCTAGATAAGCATATTTTAGGTGCGACGGCAAAAGCTTTAGCTCGAGTTTAGGTGGTGAAACAATAGATGGTAACAATGGAGTAACTGTTTCAAACTCGAAGGATTCCATCAAAAGTTCAAATCGAGTGTACGCTACCGAGTCGGATGGTTCAACTAACTCATCCGAAAAAGCGAAAGACTCAAACTCGGGTGGAGAGTCTTCAAGATCGTCAACAAAGGTGAAACACTCATAATCTTTGTCCGTCGTGAAAGCTGTGTCGGATTCTAGGAGGAACGCACTAGTGGCGTCAATATTGCTATGATCAAACATGAAATTTTTGAACTCACAGTCCTCCTCCGCGATCTCACCGATCGAGCACACATCAAGTACGCTAGAATTAGGCTCGCAAGGCTGACTTCCTAACTTGAAAATGTTGAGTTCAACTGTCATATTGCCAAAAGATAGATTCATTGAACCATTACGACGGTTGATTACCGCGTTAGAAGTCGCGAGGAATGGTCGACCAAGTATCACCGGAATTTGATTACGGGGGTTAGCGACAGGCTGTGTATCCATAACAATAAAGTCAACGGGGAAAATGAAATCCCCTACTCTAATTAACACATCCTCCAACTCTCCCCTAGGATGAGTGATTGATCGGTCGGCCATTTGGAGAGTGCAATGAGTAGGCTTAAGCTCTCCAACGTCTAATTGTTCGTACACCGAATAAGGTAGCAGATTGACACTAGCACCAAGATCTAATAGTGCTCTATTGATGGTCTTGTTCCCAATTGTGATCGAGATAGTAGGACAACCGGGGTCCTTGTGCTTTGGGGGTAAAGAATTAACAAGAGCATCACTAACAGCACTAGCCACAAAAACTTTCTTTGGTACTTGTGACTTCCTCTTTTTGGTGCATAAGTCCTTTAAGATTTTTGCATAAGAAGGAACTTGTTGGATTGCATCCAAAAGAGGGATATTTATGCTAACCTGTTTGAACAACTCTACAATCTTCTCCATCTGTGGAGTTGGTTTATTGGATCTCAACCGATTTGGAAAAGGAACATTTTGAAAAGTTGTTGAGTCCAATTTTTGCGGATCAGATTGTTGAGTTGGAACGGAACCCCGTGTAGATGTGTTCGTGTTGTGAGAAGAGGGTCCGTTCGAGCTAGAAGACGTAGAGCCATGTGAAGGATGGAGAATAGGCTCTAACGAAAAAGAAGAGGAAGATGAAGAAGATGACGAACCACCGGCAGGGGTGTCATGGTTAATACCCACATTGTTTTGCAGCACTTTTCCGGATCTCAACGTGGTCACAGCATTCACATTATGATTCTGCTGTTCATGTGCAACATGTGCGTGACCGGGATTTGGGAGTGGTTGAGACGGAAGCTTTCCTTTCTCTCGCTCTTTCAATGCTGCGTTGAGTTGTGCAATTTGTGCCTCAATAGCTTTGATGCTTTGATCGTGTGAGGCACTGTTTTGCACCAAAGATTGAACAGAAGTCTCTATCCTAGCTGTGGACTGTGCAGATTGCTTTAGGAATGCTTCTAGACTTCTTTCGAGCGAGCTAACAGCATTTTGAGGGGGACCAAAATTGTTGGGCACAAAATTGTTCATCTGATTAGGGTAGGGTTGCTGTTGGAGAGGTTGCTGAAATTGAGTTTGTGGAGGTGCTTGTTGTTGTGGAGGAGGAGCCCTTTGAAAATTGTTGTTTCCTTGGGATTGTTGATTTTGGTTCCAAGCGAAATTAGGGTGGCTCTTCCAACCCGGATTGTATGTCGAAGAGTATGGATCATTTCTTTGTCGCTGCTGAAAGGCAGCATTGACTTGATCCTGTCCTTGAGTAGATGCAGTGTAAGGACACTCTTCGGTGAGATGTGATGGATCCGAACAACAAGCACAAACAGTTCGTGGAGGCACAACAGAGGCAGGAGAAGGTGCTGAGATTTTGGTCTCAAGCGCTTCTAGCTTTTTCGTAAGAGCGGCCGTCTCAGCCTTCATAGCAATTGACATCTCTACTTGATGTACGCCTGCCCTAGGTTGACCAATAGAAAAAGATGATGATGTGGTCTTGGTGCTCTCCCACTGAATTGTTTGTTCACTAAGATCCTCAAGAAACTGCCACGCTTCCTCACTAGACTTGGATAGAAAGTGACCTTGACTAATGGTTTCTAGCAACTGCTTCATTGCCGGGTTCAATCCCTCGTATAATGTTTGGCAAAGTTGCCATCTTTCGATCCCATGGTGAGGGCATTGAACGAGTAGGTCTTTGAATCTTTCAAAACATTTCCAAAATGGTTCGGCAGGAAGCTGTGAAAATTGTATAATCTCATTACGGATTTTAGCAGTTTTGTGATGAGGATAGAACTTTTTAAGAAAAGCTTTCACAAACTCGTCCCAATTTCTAATTGAATGTGATGCGGTGCTGTATAGCCACTTCTCAGCTAGGTCACATAAGGTGAAAGGAATGACCCTTAGCCTTATAGCGTCATCGCTTAATTGGGTAGTTTTCATCATGGCACAAACGTTTTGGAATTTGTTGATAAAGATATATGCATCTTCGGATTCCAAACCATGAAACTTAGGCAGCATATTGATGAAGTGGGGTTTGATCTCAAAATTGTCCCCATTAGCCGGTGGGAGGGAAAGATAAGTAGGAAGGGCGGTGCGGACGGGGTAGAAAAGATCCTGGAGCGCGACTCGTGCGGGCGCTTCAACAGGCGGAAGATTCGGGTTATTCGCACCTAACGGAGGTGGAATCCTTCCCATCGGTAAGGTGTTGTTAGGATCGTATCCCGACATACCTTCGGAAGAAGAATGTGATGGTGAAAGTGAAGAAGTGGACAAGATTTCGACTTCGGAGTCGAAAGGTTCGTCGGTCGGTACCAACGAAACACGGACTAATCGGGCGCTAGGGTCCCTAGTCCAACCGGACATACACTAAAAGGGTTAGTATAGTCGAAAGATGAAAGCCAGAATGTGGAGGTAAGAAAACGTCAATGAGAAGAAGTGGTGTAAGTGAGTGCAAAGATTCTTTAGCGACAAGTTGCAAGTTTTGAAAAGATTTTTCCTTTTTCTTTTTTTTGTGTGCTTTTGCAAAAAGATTTTTGAAAAGAGACTAGTGACACAAATGCAATTAACCACACATGCACAATCAGGCCTAAGTCTAGGGTCACCTAGGTCAGCTAGACAGCTCCTGACTGTTCCAAAGGGCTAGAGATAGGACCTCAAACCGCCTTTTCACCGTCAGTTTCGGCCAGGTAAGTGCCAGGTAAGTGGGAAGGAACCACACTGTGGGCCTAATTAAAAACCACTAGCCTTGACACACTTGCCTAGGCACCGCAAAGACAGGTTAGGAAAAACGGCCGATGCCTATACTAGTCCTCTGTCCTATTGAGCTCGAGGTCCTTAGGGCTGAGTCTAATATTTTTTTAATTAAGAGTGGTCAATGCAAATGCTTTAAGTGATTTCTGGGGTCCTGCGAAGGGGGATGAAATCCCCACCCAATCTGAATTGGTCAATAGCCCCTTAAAGTCAGATTAAAGTATGCAAAGCAGTGAATCACTTGCAATCAATTTGCTATTTAGCGCGGCGCAAAGAATCCTGCAGAAAATCAATTATTGGAAGGGGGAGAAGATTTTTAGCGCAAAGAATCCTGCAGAAGATTTGGCAAAAGATATATGGGGATTTGTAGAGGGGAGAATGAGGAAGCAAACCGAGCAAATTTCGCGCAAAGAAGACTCCAGACGACCGCGGAATCGCGGTTCTGACCAGGTAATTGCCGCGGAAACGCGGCTCTTTAGGGGCTTTGGGTCTCCAAATTTCTTCAGCTGCTCTGTACTTTCAATCTCCTCCTGTTTTGATATGTCTTTTTCTGTTTTGCCTTCTGTGTTGTTTCAGATCCGTCAAGCTTGCAAAGATTCACAAAGAAAACCCTTCAAACAATAAAAGATGATAAAATTTTTATATTTTTGGAATTTTTCAGATTTTTATGATTTTTATATTTTATATTAACCCGAAATTACAAAAAGAAAATTTTACGCCATCCCCGACAACGGCGCCACTTGATTTAGAAAGGTTTTGTCGATCAAAAATATTTACCGCAATCAAGAACGGCGTCGCTTTGCAGCTAGCCGGTGAATACGGGTCGGTCCACAGGGATGTGTAAATCTCCTTTAAGTTCTTACGAGTTAATTCCAAATGGTGTTTGGATTTATAATTAAACCTAAAAATTGAAGTTGTATGATACTAGGATTAGAAACTTGCTAGGATTAGGTCTAGGGAAAATTTGGTAAACAAAGATCTACATCTCTTTCCATTGCCATTAATTAAATCTATCATATTAGTATTATGGTAAATATTTATAAAGGGGATTAGGATGATTGGGATGATTGATTCTTCCTCTAGATCCTTGTCCTTCCTTTATTAATCTTTATCCTAACCTCCATGGAAAACCTTAAAATCCGGGCCTTTAGACTACGGAATCACCGCTACTTCGAGGGTAAAAGTGCCGTAGGGAGCGGAATAAGAAGGTATGCATAGAGTTCTAATGTTCATAAAAGTTTGGCAACGAAAAGATATGAGAGATCTTCATCTCTCAAATCCTTCCATATTCCTAACCCTAACAAGCGAGGAAACTACTCGCTCATTGAGGGGATGAAAAAAGACATGATTTTATTAAAGAGAGAAAACATCGATCGCAAGTTAATAAAAGCTAAACTAAATTAAACTAAGGCGAGAAAATAATTTACCTAGAGCAGATATGAAAAACTACAACTACTGCAAGGAAAATAACCTACTTACTTTTGATGCGCTCTAACTTCAAGAAAACAGAATTTTATTCATGAGTAGAGGCATAGAAAATACAAGGGTTTGGGTTCTATTTATAGGACATAGAAACCCTAGGTTTACAATTGCTCCGCATGTCTACAATTACAAATATACCCCCAGGAAATCTTCCCATAGCCGCCAAAGAATTATGGTAAAAATTTCTGCGCATTAGGGCTTCAAACGGCCGCGGAACCGCGGCATGGGCGCACTTGGGCCGCGGTTCCGCGGCCCTTTGGTGAGCTCATGCAATGAATTTTCTTGGGCTATCTTGGTATCTTTTGGGCTTCCTGGTTCTTTATTCCTTTTATCAATTGGGCTTCTGTATTAATTCCAGATCTTCAGTGAACACTTTGCAATGGATCTTTTAACCGTTTTTCTTGCAAATTTGGATCTTGCGTTGCCTTGTTGATGGTGAACCGTTCATCTGCTGGGCTTTACTAAGATCTTCCTAATTGTTGGTCAAAAGTCCTTCTTTTGTGTCGTCTTTTGTGTTTTTCACTGTTTTCGCTCTAAGAACCTGTAACCTGTAACATGTAACAGACATGGGTCAAAAGCACATGTTTTTATTCTTAAATGCATAAGAATGGGGAATACAAAATGCAATATTATGTTATAAACAAGCCTCTCATAAAATTTTGCTTCGGAGTCTGTCTGGTATAACCGACATCCGCACCTTTTAAAATATTTCCGCATCTCGAGCGCATAATATCTGGGGTTTAAAACGGATCTAATGCCTCTCTCATTGGGACGACACGTTGTGGACAAACCGTCCTGGTGCAAGACAGGGTTCGACCCATAAAACAGGATGCCCTTCTGTCCGCTGTTTCTTTCGGGGACGTAGAAGGTTGTCAGCTGGTCCACGGTAGAGACCGACAACACATCGAGCTCCTTGCACATATGTTTCGGAACCTTGGTTATAGCTAGAGACCCCTCTGTGACTTCAAAGGTCTCTCTTAACTTTGCTTTTTGTATGAGAGTCTGACATGTATAATTGTTGCAAGACGGGTCCTCCTCTGACTCTTCGGTATCGCTGCTGAGCTGAGGATGAACTTTGCTGCTGGATGGGCCCTCAATATCATACTAGTCCGTATCGCTGCCAAAATGAGGGCGATTTTTACGGAAAGATAGACTTCCAATATCGGACTTATCAGTGTCACTGCCGAAATGCGAGCGTACTTGGGGATTTTTACTTTTAAAGGTGACGACCGGCTCAGATTTGCTTTTGAAACACTGGGGCTTTTTGTTTTCAGTTGACCATAGCTTAGGTTTGCTTTTAATACTCTGGGCCCTCTTTTCTCTAGTTGACTGCAACTCAAATTTGCCTTTGAGGTTCCGGGCCCTCTTGTAATTAGTCGATTGTGGATCAGTATTTTGGGATTTCATAAAGTACCGGAAATCTTCATATTGGACTTCATGTACACCAAACGGCTGTACGTCTCCATCAATGCGTCTTTCTTCGCCATTTTTGGTATATTTCATGCATTGATGGAGTGTTGACGAAACGATACCATAATCGTGAACCCGCGGTCGTCCCAGGAGAATATTATAGGATGTGTCGGCGTCGATCACGTATATCTTAGCTTCAGTTTGCAGGTCCCCAAACCTGATTGGCAAAGCTATGGATCCCAGAACTTGCCGGCAGTTTTGATTGAAGCCCCAAATGACAATCATCTCCCTTGACAGGTGTCAGACGTTGATTAATCGGTTGAAAAGTGTGTTGTAAAGTAACCGCAATCAAGACGGTGTCACTAGTAGCTAGCTGCGATGAGTACGGGTCGTCCGCAGGGAAACGTGAACTCTTTTTTTAATTTAGACGAGTTGATTGAAGATGGGATAGTTGTTTTGTCATTACGGATATAGAATTTTATAAAGAAAAGGCTCGTAGGGTTCATAGGACTTAGTAGTAATAGATGAATAATTAAAAATAACTCCTTTTATTTTTTAATAGTGTAAAACTAGATCGATGGTGATGAATGTAAATTAGGGTTCTTTGAAAAAAACTAGGTTTTCCCCACTCTTAACCATTATCCTTGCATTGATCTCTATTCATGTCTAGCCCCTAACAAAACAAGTGTTAAACCAATCTCAAATCGTGGTCATGACTATCAATAAATTGGTGGCGCACCCGATAAGGATGTTAATATTTATTTTGCTAAACTTTATAAACTTTAAAAATGTATAAAAGAAGTTAAATGATTTTCTTATCCATTGTTCTATCTTAGCCTACGAACTCTAGCAAATTAGAAATTACTCGCTCATGATTTGAGATTTAGAAGAAATGTTGAAAAATAAAAACATGATTAAGATGCAGAAAGTAAGTGCGGAAATTAATTGTAAAAAGAATAATAAAAACACTACCTTTATTAATCAACTATTGCATATAACTTTTGAAAGTAGAGTACAAGAACCCTAGTTGCTCTAGATCTCTATCTTATTGGAAGTAGATGACTAGCTGATGATCACTCGGATGCGTGGATCGCTTTGGACCTCTTGATCTCTTCGATGATAATTTTCAATGTGAAGCTCTCGGTTCTATATATAGTCCCAGAAACTAGAAAGCCTAGATTCCATAAGTGAGGATATGCAGCTAAAATCTAAGCCACAAAATCTCAAATCCTACGGCCATTGATCCGCCGCAGAACCGCCGCAAATCCCTCTCTTTGGCTGCGGATCCGCCGCAGTGTAGGAGGATCAGCCTTTGGGATTTTTTCTGTTGTTTTGTATTGTCATGTGGAGATTCTCTAGATGTCTATATCCTGAGAATAATACACCGAGTCTCTGTCGTTGCTAAATCTTATGATTTGTTTCCATATTTCGGCAAATTTGATTCCGACATCTTGATTTAACCTGGATCTCTTGGATTCCAGACATGAGCTAATCTGCAAAATATATCAAATCAAAGTGTTAGTAGTATTTGGTATTTTTAAGATATTATCTTAACCATTTTATATGATTTTAAATGTTAAGAATATTGATTAGAAATATTTGATATGATATGCATATTACTAATATTTCATATAAATATTATATGCATGTATTTTCCCTCATTATGTTAATTATAATGCAGAAACATATGATAATAAATTTTTTACATATAAACCTTCATATGTTCTATAATTACAATAAACACCTTTTAGTATTTAACAATAATAGAGAAAATATTCTTTCAAATATGCAATATTTTAGATTAATCAAATACCCCCAAACTTAACTTAGATCGTCCTGAGCAAACTAGTTATTAAAGAAAAGAAGAAAAAAAAGAAAAATCCAGCACACATTCATAGGCAACACGATTGCACTTAGCACGTGTAAGAAGCCGTTAAATCTCTACGTGTACCTAGTAGGAGGAGTGCTGTCTCCTGAGGGTTTTCAGCGGATTACACCCACAAAATCCCATAATAAAAGAAAGATGATGATAGTTACATACAAAGATAAAGAATATATATAAAAAAAAAGAACTTGGAAATAAGAGTTTCAAACTACACTAGCTTTTTTAGTAGCCATGAGCCATATCTTAATAGTCATGAAAAGATATCAGAAATTACATCATCCATTAATAAAACATCGCCTTTAGTCTTCCTCCCTGCCTTTCTTCTAAACATAGATCATATACCCTACGTGTGTGTAAAAGATATCCTTACACTTAGAGAATTCAGTTCAAACTATCATACTCTTGTCTATCTTTTTTAGTACTTTTTAGTCGGTGAATATTTCAGATGGAATTGCTCACACATTCTTCATGCGACCGTTAATATTTCTTGAGGAAGTAACCAACCGATTACCAAATGTGCTCACTCTTTTAGGCGTAATTAGCAATATCCTAGTCTAGCAACACTTAAGGCTTAGCAGTGACTCCCAAATCAGTTGGTCTAAGACACTAGGTGATAAGGAACCTACGCTATATTTTTTTTATGCTACCTTAAGTAATTATAAAACCAGTGTTCATTTTTCTTCACCAATTTTTTTATGTTATTTATATTTTTGTTTATATATATATATTTTTCTTCATACTAAGGCTTTTAGACAAGAGCATTTCAAGGTATCCTCTACATCCCAAGTTTTAAGATGTGTGCAAGTGCATATAGTAGGGTATCAACGTTCAGAAGTTTGGACTCAAGAATAGGGACTATTTTTCAGACTTATTTTTATTCTCATATTAGTGATTTCTTTTATCTTACTAATCCTTCGGACAACAGCTCATGATTACCTATTACTAGTTTCGTTTTAAAATATCTAATTTTCTTGCTTTTCTTAAATTTTTCCTTCCTATCATATGTATTTTTCACTTTCTAACTTTCATTATCAAAAAAATTTTGTGCTTTTATTTAGTATAATGCAAAAAAAATGATGCGTGAATAAGCACAAACCTTCCCCAAACATATTTGCAACAGTGTCCTCACTGATATCATCTTTTAAGCTCAAAAACCTGTAGATTTGGAAGGAAAAAGTTCTCAATTATTAGCAAAAGGGGACCAAAAAGTCAATGATAGTGAAATCCACCTCCAAACTTATTTTTGGCTCACAATTGTGTAAAAAAATTCTTTTCTTTCACGATCCAAAATATCCCCTCCCCCCCCCCCCCAAACTTGAATGAAACAGAATTAAGCATTTAAAGTTATAAGGGGGGTAAAGTTATTGGTCTACGCAAAACTTTATAAAGACCAAAAGTTAACACCAACCATTCGAATATTTTATCAATGTAACACCATGGTTGGTAGAAGATCATAGACGTAAAGAAGTGGGAAGATAAGAGGCGTAATCGATCGGGTTTATATCTCGGTTGGTAGAGACGAAACAGTGATGGTGCAATACTCGCATTCTCATTCTTGATAAGAAGAAGGGGTGGCGGTTCAATTTTTTTGGGTGGGGGTTGATTCATCACAACTCCCATGTCTTTTAGGAATGCGAGTTCTTCGGCAAAAATGTCTTTAAAACTTTCATCGATATTCTGAATGATAATCTCATCGGAAAGGAAGTTATGATACTCAGATAGCTCGACTAAATCATTCGAAAAGCCAAAGGGTTCAGACTTAGGTATGGTCTTGTCGATAGAAGGGTCTTCACGTGTATGATAAATAGTAAGATCAAACAATAACGCATAAGTGGCATCGAGATCAATATTGTGAAGCTCATCAAATTCGCAACTGTCGGAAGCTATCTTTTCGACAGAACATACATGAGTATAGGGTTTAGAGGGTTGACTTCCTAACTTGTAGATATTAAGCTCAATTTTCATTTTCCCAAAGGACAAGTTTATTGAACCGTTACGACAATTGATTATCGCGTTTGAAGTTGCTAGAAAGGTTGACCTAGAATCACCGGAATTTGGTTCCGTGGGTTTGCCACAAGCTGTGTATCTATAACTATAAAGTCCACAGGGAATATAAATTCCCCAAGTTTGATTAACACGTCCTCTAGCTCACACTGAGATTGGGTGATAGATCGATCGGCCATCTGGAGAGTGCAATGCGCAGGTTTCAACTCTTCTATGTCTAATTGCTCATAAACAAAATACGGAATCAGGTTAACACTGGCACCTAAACGAGTAGAGCACGATTCATATTTTTACCCATAATAGTTATAGATATTGTAGGACAACCGGGGTCCTTACGTTTCGTGGGCACCAATTGGGTAAGTGAATTGCTCATATTACTCGCTAAGAAAAAAATTTAGGCACTTGAATTTTTTTTTACCTAGTGCACAAGTCCTTTAAAATTTTCGCATAGGAAGGAACTTGTTTGATAGTATCTAGGAGAGGAATATTTATGTTAACTTGTTTAAAATTTTCACAATCTTCTCCATTTAGGGACTTGGTCTGTTGGCCCTCAACCTGTATGGAAAAGGAGCTTTATCAATAAGGGTTGGGTCCAACTTTTGAGGAGAAGTTTGTAAGGATGGAATGGATCCCAAAATTGGATTTAGGATGGTCGTAGCTGGTAATTCCTTCAAGGAAGTGGGACGAGGGTTCGAGCCTAGTGGAAAACAGAGAATAGGCTCGGAAGAAGATGTTGGGTTAGACGAAGTAGGAGTAGAAGTAGTAACCGGGGTTTCGTTAATGTCATCAACTTCAACTTGTTCACCAACATTGTTATTTGGCATTCTTCCCGATCTTAACGTAGTTACGGCACTCACATTATGATTTTGAAGAATGAGATTCGCGCTTTGTGAGTGGTCGGGATTTGGTAGAAGTTGAGATAGAAGTCTCCCTTTCTCTCTCTCACTCATTGCAGCATTTAACTGTGCAAGTTATGCTTCTATCAATTTTATGCTTTCACTGTGGGAAGCAGTGTGTTGCACTAACGTTTGGATAGAAGACGTTAAATTAGCCGTCGTTTGCGTGGATTATTTAATGAATGTTTCTAAGTTTAGTTTGAGTGCATAGGTTTTATCGGTACCGGCCGTTAAAATATTATTATAAGGAGCAAAGTTGTTGGCCGGATTTTGAAGAGATTGCGGATGAAAGGGTTGCTGAATTTGGTGTGGTGGCTGTTCCTGTAGAGGAAGTCTTTGATAGTTATTTTGGCTTGGGAACTGATTTTGATTTTGAGATTGGTTTTGGATCCAAGCAAAATTAGGATGATTCCTCCATCCTTGATTATAGGTGGATGAATAAGAGTCATTTCTAGGTTGTTGCTAAAAAGCAGTATTTGTTTGTTCATGACCTTTAGATGGAGGATTCAAAGGACATTCTTTCGTTAAATGTGATGGGTCAAAACAGCAACCACACGCGGTTTTGGGGAGCGTAACTTGGTTTATGGAGGTTGACGAGACTTTGTTTTCGATAGCTTCGAGTTTCTTTTGCATCGCGTCCATTTCGGCTTTCACTGAGATAGAAACGTCGAGCTGATGGATACCTGCCCTAGATGAAGATGATGTTGGTCTAGTGCTCTCCTATTGTGAGGTTTGTTCGGCGAGATCCTCCAGAAATTGCCAAGTTTCACCATCGTCTTTTGACATGAAATGGCATTGACAAATGGTTTCAAGCATTTGTTTCGTGGCAGGATTAACACCCTCGTATATAATTCGGAAAAATCGCCATCTATCAATTCCATGGGGCATTGGACAAGAAGCTCTTTAAATCGTTCAAAACATTTCCAGAATGGTTCGTTGGGAAGTTGGGTAAACTGGTTAATCTCGCTTCGAACACGGGAGGTTTTGTGATTAGGATAAAATTTCTTAAGGAATGCTATAACGAATTCGTCCCATTTAGCGATAGAATGTGCGGCAGTGCTATAAAACCATTTTTCTGCAAGATCGCACAAGGTAAAAGGGAGAAGACGTAATCGGTTAGCATCCACAGAAAGTTGGGTTGTACTCATCATTGCACATACGTTCTCGAATTTGGTTATGAAAACGTATGCGTCTTCGGATTCAAGCCCATGAAATTTGGTCAACAAGTTGATGAAGTGGGGTTTAATTTCGAAATTACCCCCATTGGCTGGTGGAAGAGACAGACAAGTAGGAAGGGATCCACGTATGGTGGTCGATTCTGCGCACCTACGGGTGGTGGCAGGATAGTATCGTTAAATCCCGATAGAGATTCGTCCATTTCGGGAGATATGGTGGGTGAAGGGGAAATAGAAGATGAAGAAGTACCAACTTCGGAGTCGATAGAAAAAAACGCGAACAAGACGGGAACTAAAATCCCGTGTCCAGCCGATCATGCACTAAGCGGGTTTAGTACACGTGGCAGCGTATGATATGTGAGAACTCTTTTTTTAAGAAGGCTTTTTTTTGAAAAAAAAGTCGGACTTAAGGCTTGACTCAACAAATCACGAAATGCACAATCAAACCCTAAAATTAGGGTCACTTAGGTCAAGTCATTAGACAGCTCCTACACTTCCAAAGGACAAGTCGTAGGATCAATCCTCTACTACCTCTTTATCACTCTTGTAGTCAGGTAAGTGGGAGGTATCCGCTATACGAATCACCGAAATAGCGGGCCTAATTAAGTAACCACTTTCCTTAGTCACACTTGCCTAGACACCATAAGAGAAATGCAGATAAGCGATAGATTACCCACGACCCTTCCCTGTCCTAATTGAGCTCAACGGTCCTTAGAGGTTTGGTCTAGATATTTTTTAATTAATGTAGGGTGAAATTATGCTTGTTTTGTGATTTGTGGGGCCTAAGAAGGGCGATGAAATACCCACCTAATCTGGATTTGGGTTATTGCCCCTTAATATCCGGTTTAGATAAGCACAAACAAACCGATATCAAAACACGCAAAAAGATTTTTGAGCGGCGCTATTTGCAAAGAATTCTGCAGGAAAGATCAGATTATTAGATCTTAGTGGAGAGAGAAAGATATTAGGAAATTACCTGAAAATTTTGGCGCCGCAATTCCTCCAAAGCGCCGCAGTTCCGCCGCAAAACCCACTATTCCGTCGCGGTTCCGCCGCAAGGTAGAAGGAATGTTTGCCAAATTTTCTTCAGTGCTCCCTCTGCTCCTCTGGGTTACGTTGAAAGTCTCTGAATCTCTGTTTCCTTACTCCAGTTACTCCAGATTCCCTTACAAAACTCGCACAATAATCATTAAATACAAAAGATGCAGTTTTGGTTCTCGTTTATAATGTGTTTGCTGAATTTTATAAGAAATCAACCCGAATAACAAGAAAAAAAATTACAGCCGTTTCCCCGGCAACGGCGCCATTTGATTGATCTGCTGAAAAGTGTGTTGTAAAGTAACCGCAATCAAGACGGTGTCGCTAGTAGCTAGCAGCGATGGGTACGGGTCGTCCGCAGAGAAACGTGAACTCTTTTCTTAGTTTAGACGAGTTGATTGAAGATGGGATAGTTGTTTTGTCGTTACAGATATAGAATTTTATAAAGGAAAGGCTCATAGGATTCATAGGACTTAGTAGTAATGGATGAATAATTAAAAATAACTCCTTTTATTTTTTAATAGTTTAAAACTAGACCGATAGTGATGAATGTAGATTTGGGTTCTTTAGAAGAAACTAGGGTTTCCTACTCTTAACCCTTGTCTTTGCATTAATCTCTATTCATATCTAGCCCCTAACAAAATAAGTGTAAACCAATCTCTAATCGTGGTCGTGACTATCAATAAATTGGTAGCGCGTCCGATAACGATGTTAACATTTATTTTGCTAAAATTTATAAACTTTCAAAATGTATAAAAAAAAGTTAAATGATTTTCGTATCCATTGTTCTAGCCTAGCCTACGAACCCTACCAAGTTAGGAATTACTCGCTCATGATTTGAGATTTAGAAGAAAGGTTGAAGAATGAAAACATGATTAAGATGCAGAAAATAAGTGCGGAAATTAATTGCAAAAAGAATAATAAAAACACTACCTTTATTAATCAACTATTGCATACAACTTTTGAAAATAGAGTACAAGAACCCTAGTTGCTTTAGATCTCTATCTTATTGGAAGTAGGGGACTAGCTATTGATCACTCGGATACGTGGATCACTTTGGACCTCTTGATCTCTTCGATGATGATTTTCAATGTAAAGCTCTCGGTCCTATATATTGTCACGCCCCGCTTCCCAGAGTACGCTAAGATAGGCACGTGACAGAGCCAACCATGCTGCCTGTGGATAGGAAATATCCTTCCACAGTCACATTACGGCTGTAGAGATATCAAGAACAAAAATAAACTATCTAACACATGTCCGTAAGCCAGAATGAACGAGTCAAGAATAAAATAATGCGGAAGCAAAAAATCCAATACAAGAATAAACTGGAATGTACGTCCCATAATGCGGGCTCACATCAGGAATGAAAATGCCTAAATAAAACCAAAATACTAACAAGTCCTCACTGCTCGGCCTGTCGACTGAAATACTCCTGCCCGGCCTACAGCAAAGGTAAAGAATCTGGGCCATGCAAAACCCAGAAGTCAGTGCGTCATAATATCAAACAATAGTATAAACAGGGGGTAGCAAGACATGCAGGTATGAGCACGAACGGTAAAACAAGTAAAACAGTACCATAAATAGTGACAGTGAAGGGTAAGGCATAGGTGATGTGCAGTGAGTAATCTAAACTGGTCTACTGGGTTAATTACTCTCAAGTCTTTGAAATTAATTTGATGAATCATCGATGTAATTCAATAGTATCCCGTGCATGCCCGGGACCACGGTCAAGATTCTCGGGCTGAATCCGAGACGTGCCGCAAGGCAGTAAAAAGTAGTAGGTAACGATGAATGATGTCAGCAGCATCAGCCCGGGGCTGGTCTAGCCCGTAAGAATGATCGGTAAAGGTATCGAACTGTCGAGTTACAAGTCAGGTTTCATCATTGATTTCCCCATACCCCCAGGTTATGTGTTCAGGTCAGGTATTGATAAATATGGAGCTAATGCCAACACAGGATTCAAGCAGGTACAGGTTTGTCTGAATAGACAACAGGAAATGTCCGTAGGGACAACAGGTCAAGATTGTTGGCATTAGTAACAAGATCAGGTAACAGGTTAAGCTATGGTACATCAGATCATGTCAGGCAGTGTATATAGATCCAATCATGTTAAGAAGCGTACGGTATCAAGTCGTGTCAAGTAGTAGTGTATCAAGTCATGTCAGGGAGTGCACAAGTGTCACGTGGGTGCTCATGATCAAACTATAATAAGCATGGGTACACAAAACAAGTATGGGAAAAATGGAATAATGTGATGTGGTATGCAAATAGATATAGATTCAAACATATGGATGCACGGTTATCGATTAGGGTTAAAGTTATAGTTCCAACACAAATTTAGGATGCACTTTATTAAACATGGAATGTTAATATCACAGTATTATGTCTTAATATGATCTATGGATGCAATTATCTATACTCTAAATGAGATTGATGCAAATGGGTATCCGAAACATTATAAAAACTATCAAATGGTAATGTGGGATAAACAACTAAGCAATATGTGATATAAATATTGATATGGATGCAGTTTAATGTAATCTAATATGCAACAAGATATGTTTTCCATGACTCAGGTCTAAAATGGTATAAACGGATGCAAACGGAACACCGAAATGTTATAAAATGAAACATGAGGTACTAGATTTAAACTACAGGTATAATATATATTTAAATAAATATATAATAATTTAAATAGCATGTAGCAAGATTAACTTGCCTCGACGAATCAAGAAACGGGTGTGTACGGAACGTCTCACGTCGGCGAAATGTCGCGACGCGCGCACGGTACACGGAACGGATCCAAACAACGCACAAAGGTGATCACACAAGTCAGGTACGTTCGCTGGCTCGTCGGGATCGTCGACGTCATGTCCGACTCCGGCGAACTACAAAAGACAGAGAACACTTTTCTTCAAAGACAACAAGAAAGAAAAGAAAAGAAAGAAGAAAGAAGGGAAGGAAGAAGGAGTGCAAGGGCTCACTGGGGTGTACGGTGATCTGGGAACGAGGGAGCGACGACGAGATCGACTCCGGTGATCGTCTCCGGTGGTGTAGTGGTGTACAGGGGGCTCGGTTTGGGTTTCTGGTGTTGAGGTGCAAGATTTTTGGTGGCTGGGGTCGTGCTAGCAGAGGAGGAGAGGAAAGGAGAGGGAAAAGAGGGTTGTGGAGACAACGACGAGGTCGTCGGAGCTCCGGCGGCGAGGGTGCAGAGGTTTGGTTTGGGTGCAGGGAAAGAGCTCAGGGTAGGCTAGGATGGTGGTGGTGGTATTGGAAGTGAGAGGGAAGTGAGTGGACGGAGGGGAACACGACGACGAGGTCGTCGGTGATGGGAGGCGACGAGGTCGGTGAGGCAAGGTGGTGAGGCGATGGGTCGGGTTCTTGGGAAAGGAGGTGGTCGAGGAAGGAGAGGGTGGCTGTGAGGGTTGAGGTGATGGTGGAGGTCGAGAAAAGGGTCGGCGATGGATGAGCGAGAAGCTAGAGTTTCGGTGGTCTCGTGGGTTTTGAAAAGAAAAGAGAGAGGAATGAAGGAGTTGTGTTTTAAATATATATGGAGGGGGGAGAGAGACGAGAGAGATTCTGATAGAGAGAGAGAGAGGAGATCGAGAAGAGAGAGAGAGGTGAGAGAGAGAGAGTGCGGTGAATAGTGAGGAGAGATAGATTTGTTGTTTTGTGGGAGAGAGAGAAAGAGATAGCGGGTGAGAGAGAGAGGGAGAGAGAGAGAAAGAGAGAAAGAAAAGAAAGAGGGTGAGGGAGAGAGCTGGAAAGGGCTGTAGCAGTTAGGGAAAAGATTTTTAAAAAATATTAAAAAAATTTTGTTAGTTACGTAAAATTTAATCTGTTGATTTAAAATATAGTGATATAAATTAATTAATTTGAATTTTGGCGGGATACAAAATATTCCAAAACGCGTCCGGGTCGGATCTAAAATTTCAGATTTAAAATACGAAAAATATATGCGACTTTCTAAATTCAAAACAGATGCTCAGGTAACAAAAATGCATACCCCCAAGAACGGATGCACGTACATGCGCGTAGCCATCCAAACACATCCGTTTCACTGAACGGGACGAGAACAAGATGGGCGGACGCTACCACGGGGTTAGGAGTATCATGCAGGCTATGAAATGAAATTTTAATTTATTTTACACGACCTAAAATGTTATATGGTAAAAGATGCAATGCCAGGTAAAATTCCAGTATACAGTATACATGAGATGCACGTGTCTAAGTAACAAGTCAGGGTGATTTATAATTATAAATCAAACATGTTCAAGCAAGCGGGTCAAATGCAATGTAAAATGTAAAATATCATTCGCACCCAAAGCACGATAAATCAAGAAAATACCATAGATAAGTAAATACGGAAACTGGAATTGGTATAAATGAACTAGGTTGTTACATATATAGTCCCAGAAACTAGAAATCCTAGATTTCATAAGTGAGGCTATGCAGATAAAATCCAAACAAAAAAATATCGAATCCTACGGCCATAGATCCACCGTGGAACCGCCGCAAATCCCTCTCTTTGGCCCCGAATCCGCCGCAGTATAGTAGGATCAGCCTTTGGGATTTTTTCTGCTGTTTTGTATTGTCATGTGGAGATCCTCTAGATGTCTATATTCTGAGAATAATGCACCGAGTCTCTGCCGTTGCTAAATCTTATGATTTGTTTCCATATTTCGGTAGATTTGATTCCGACATCTTGATTTAATCCGGATCTCTTGGATTCCAGACCTGAGCTAATCTGCACAATATCTCAAATCAAAGTGTTAGTAGTATTTGGTATTTTTGAGATATTATCCAAACCATTTTATATAATATTAAATCTTAAGAATATTGATTAGAAATATTTGATATGATATACATATTACTAATATTTCATATAAATATTATATGCATATATTTTCCCTCATTATGTTAATTATAATATAGAAACATATGATAATAAACTTTTTACACATAAACCCTCATATATTCTATAATTACAATAAACACCTTTTAGTACTTAACAATAATAGGGAAAATATGCATTCAAATGAGCAATATTTTAGACTAATCAGACGTCCATTGATAAACTTTTTAAAGTCCGCAAGTTCATGATATTCACTGAGGACCCTGGATCAATCAATATGCGATTAATCTGATCTCCGTCGCTATACCTGATTAGTCAAAAATATAGCACATTTGTATGGAAATTTTCCCTACTATTATTAACTAATAAAATGTGTTAATTGTAAATAAAGAACATATGTGGGTTTATTTGTAAAAATATTATTATCATATGTTTCTTCATTTATAATTAATATAATTAGGAACAATACATACATATAATATTTAAATAAAATATTCATATTAAAATCTACATATAATGTCAAATATTCCTAATCAATATTCTTAAAATATCATATCATATAAATGGTTGGAATAATATCTCAAAAATAACAAATGCTACTAACAATTTGATTTGAGATATTGTGTAGGTACTAACTCAGGTCTAAAATCTAAGTAAGAGATCCATATCAAATCGGAATATCAAACCGAATCTGCTAAATATTATAAGCAAATCAAGGAATCTAGCAACATCAGAGAGTAAGACCAATATTTTCAGAATATTTATATTAAGAGGATCTCCAAATATCGAGAGAAAATGCCAGAAAAAATCCTAAGTCACAAACCCACATATGGGCGACGGATCCGCGGTCAATTAGAGGTTTGGGCGGCGGTTCCGCAGTCGGGTAGTGGCCGTAGGATCTGGAAATTTAAGGGCATGATTGTAATGTCACATACTCTAATATAGCATCTACGGTTTCTAGTTTCAGAGACTATACAAAGGACCGAGAGCTGTACATTCCAAAGTCATCTAATAATCTATTCATCTATCTCTCGATCGAGAGAGAAATCTACGAACAAAACTAGGGTTCTTGTAATCTATCTTATTAAGGAGAAATTTTGTAATGCAATAGTTGATCAATAAAGATAGTCTTGTCTTTAAATTTTTGTCGCATTTACTTTCTACATTACTTTTTTGTATTTACTTTCCGCATTACTTTTCTGCATTACATTCAGCATTACTTTCTGCACTTTTAGATTTTAAATATGGTTTCATTTATCTTCCATCTCTATTTTACTATGCCAATAACCATAAGCGGGTAATTTCTTACTTGCTAGGGTTTGTAGGATAGGGTAGAGTAATGGTTAAAAAATCTCTTAATTTTTTTTTGACATTTTAATATTTATAAACCTTAACAAAATAAATGTTAACTCTCTTATCGGGCGCGCTATCAATTAATAATAGTCACGACCACGATTTGAGATTAGTTAATACTTGTTTTGTTAAGGGTTTGAGATAAATAGAGATCAATAGAAGAACAAAGGGCAGTAGTGGGAAACCCTAATTCCATCCAAGAACCCTAATCCACATTCATCGCTATCTCTCTAGTATTAAACAATTAAAAGATAAAAATAATTATATTTTTTTACTTCATCCATTAACTACTAAGTCCTATAAACTCTACAAGTCTTTCTATTATAAATTTTTCATTCCTTCTTAATAGAAACGAAAACAATCCATCATCTCTTTTATCAACTCGTCTAAAACAAGAAAATAAATTCACGTTTCCCTGCGGACGACTCGTACTCATCGCGGCTAGCTATTTGCGACACCATCTTGATTGCGACAACACCCACGCACATCAATCAAATGGCGCCGTTGTCGGGGAAACGATCGTAATTATTTTTCTTGTTGTTTGGGTTGATTTCTTATAAAAACCATAAACATAAAATAAAATAGAACCAAAACCGCATTTTGTGTTTTTAACAATTCTTATGCGAGTTTTGCAAGGACATCTGGAGTAATTGGAGCAGGCTAACAGAGATTCAAAGACTTTCAACTTAGACTAGAAGAGCATTGGAGAGCTCTAAAGAAATTTGGAGAGAAGAACTAATCAAGAGGCGGTGGAACCGCGGCCTAAAGTTGCTTTTGGCAACAGAACCGGGGCCTAAAGTTGCTTTTGGCAGCGGAACCGCAGCCCTATTGAAGAGTTGGGCCCCCAAACTTATTTGGTATTCTCCTATTACCTTCCTCTCTTCTCTAAAACTCCAATAAACTGATTTTAGCTGCAGGATTCTTTGCAAACAGCGCCGCTAAAAAAAATCTTTTTGCGTGTTTTGATTTCGGGTTGTTTTGCATATTTAAAACGGACATTAAGGGGCAATAAACCCAAACTCAGATTAGGTGGGGATTTTATCACCCTTCTTAGGTCCCACAAATCACAAACGAGCATACTATCATCCTACATTAATAAAAAATATCTAGACCAAGGCTCTAAGGACATTCGCACTCAATTAGGATAAAGGAGGGTCGTGAGTAATCTATTTCTTATCCGCATTTCTCTTGTAGTGTCTAGGAAAGTGTGACTAAGGAAAGTGGTTACTTAATTAGGCCTGCTATTTCGGTGATTCGTATAGCGGATACCTCCCACTTACCCGGCACTTACCTAGCCACAAGATTGATAAGGAGGTGGTAGAGAATTGATCCTACGTCTTGTCCTTTGGAAGTCTAGGAGCGGTCTAGTGACTTGACCTAAGTGACCCTAGTTCTAGGGATTGATTGTGCATTTTGTGATTGGTTGAATCAAGCCTCACATCCGGCATTTTTTTTCAAAACAAGCCTTCTTAAAATCGTTCTCACACATATCATACGCTGCCACGTGCACTAAACCCGCTTAGTGCATGATCGACTGGACACGGGATTCTAGTGCTCGTTTAGTCCGCGTTTTTGTTGTCGACTCCGAAATCGATACTTCTTCATCTTCTATTTCTTCTCCACCTACCACATCTTTCGAGATGGACAGATCTCCATTAGGTTTTAACAACACCATCTTGACACCACTCGTAGGTGCGCAAATTCAGAATCCACCACGCATCGCTCTTCAAGACCGGTGCTATCCCGTACGCAGACCCCTTCTTACATGTCTGTCTCTTCCACCAGCCAATGGAGATAATTTCGAAATTATGCCCCACTTCATAAACTTGTTGCTCAAATTTCACGGGCTTAAATATGAAAATGCATACGTTTTTATAACCAAATTCAAAAATATATGTGCAATGAACTTTCAGGGGATACTCTGCGATTACGTCTTCTCCCTTTTACCTTATGCGATCTCGCAGAAAAGTGGCTTTATAGCACCGCCGCACATTCTATCGCTATATGGGATGAATTCGTTAAAGCGTTTCTTAAGAAATTTTATCCTCATCACAAGACTGTCTATATTCGGAGCGAGATTAACCAGTTTGCCCAACTTCCCAACGAACCCTTTTGGAAATACTTTGAACAATTTAAAGATCTCCTTGTCCAATGCCCTCATCACGGAATCGAATGATGACAACTTTGCCAAATTATGTATGAGGGTATCAATCCAGCTACAAAACAAATGCTAGAAACCATTTATCAATGTCATTTCATGTCAAAAGACGACGACGAAGTGTGGTAATTCCTGGAAGATCTCGCTGAACAAACATTATAGTGGGAGAGCACTAGACCAACAATATCGTCTTCATCTAGGGCAGGTATCCATCAGCTCGATACTTCCATCGCAATGAAACCCGAAATGGCTGCGATGCAAAAGAAACTCGAAGCTATGAAAAGCAAATTCTCTTCAGCCTCCCTAAATCAAGTTACGCTTCTCAAAACCGTCTGTGATTTCTGTTTTGACTCGTCATATTTAACGGAAGAATGTCCTTTGAATCCTCCGTCTCAAGGTCAAGGACAAACTAATGCTGGTTTTCAGCAACGATCTAGAAACGATCCTTATTCATCCACATATAATCAGAGATGGAGGAATCATCCTAATTTTGCTTAGAACCAAAACCAAACTCAAACTCAAAATCAGTTATCAAGCCAAAATAACTATCAAAGGCTTCCCCACGGCAACAACAGCTACCACAACAAATTCAGCAGCCCTTTCAACCGCAATCTTTCCAAAATCCGACCAACAACTTTGCTGCTTATAATAATTCTTTCCAACCACAGACTAATATTCCAACTGCCGGTACCGATAAAATCTCTGCACTCGAAATAAGCTTAGAAACGTTTATTAAACAATCCGCACAAACGTTGACCAATTTAACGTCTTCTATCCAAACGCTAGTGCAACACACTGCTTTCCACCATGAAAGTATAAAATCGATCGAAACACAAATTGAACAGTTAGGTGCCGTGATGAGTGAGAGAGAGAAAGGAAAACTTCCATCTCAATCTCTACCAAATCCCGGCCACTCACAAAGCGCAAATATTATCCTTAACCAACAAAATCATAACGTGAGTGCCGTAACTACGTTGAGATCGGGAAGAGTGCTAAACAGCCATGTTGATGAACAAGTTGATGATTTAGATGATATCCCGGCTACTACTTCTACTCCTATTTCGTCTAATCCAACATTTTCTTCCGAGCACATTCTCCGTTCTTCACTGGGCTCGAACCCTCAGTCCACTTCCTTGAATGAACTACCATCTCAGACTACCCCAAATCTAATTTTGGGATCCATTCCATCCCCACAAACTTCTACACAAATGTTGGACCCAACCCCTGTTAATAAACCTCCTTTTCCAAACTGGTTGAGGCCCAACAAACCAAGTCCTCAAATAGAGAAAATTGTGGAAATGTTTAAGCAAGTTAACATTAATATACCTCTTTTAGATACTATCCAACAAGTTCCATCCTATGCGAAAATCCTAAAGGACTTGTGCACTAAGAAAAGAAAAACCCAAGTGTCTAAAATGGTTTTCTTAGCGAGCAATCTGAGCAACGCTCTTACCCAACATTTGCCCAAGAAACGTAAGGACCTCGGTTGTCCTACAATTTCTATAACTACTGGGGGTAAAAACATCAATCGTGCTCTACTCGATTTAAGTGCTAGTATTAACTTGCTCCCGTATTCTATTTATGAGCAATTAGACATAAGAGAGTTGAAACCTACGCATTGCACTCTCCAGATGGCCGATCGATCTATCACGCACCTTAGGGGTGAGCTAGAGGACGTGTTGATCAAAGTCAGGGAATTTATATTCCCTGCAGACTTTATAGTTTTAGATACACAGCCTGTGGCGAACGCACGGAACCAAATCCCTGTAGACTTTATAGTTTTAGATACATAGCCTGTGGCGAACCCACAGAACCAAACCACGGAATAAAATTCCCATTGACATAGGAATGCGCGCGCTTGTCAGGCATGTACAGAATCTTCCTGCCTGGGGTAGGCATGCGTTTATTGATTGTGGGGATCCAAATGTCCGACAACCGCGGACTAAGTAGCCGTTAATTACCCCTCGCTTTTGGAGCGAAGGA
Source organism: Agapanthus africanus (assembly GCA_030015575.1). Classification (NCBI taxonomy): domain Eukaryota; kingdom Viridiplantae; phylum Streptophyta; class Magnoliopsida; order Asparagales; family Amaryllidaceae; genus Agapanthus; species Agapanthus africanus. Next base: position 25,960,398 of record JASDDO010000001.1, read on the forward strand.
AGCTCCGATTGACTAGTCAAACTGGTCATGTGAACTCAATATGAGGTGTCGGTGTTTGAAAATAATGCAGAAAAACGTGTTCATTTCATTTTATTTATTTTTATTTATTCTATTTGTGACAAAAGATTTTTTTATTTCAAAAAAATATTTTTATTTATTTATCTTTAAAAAAAGAACAAGTGCGGAGGTGAAGCGTAAGCGTGCAGCGCATGCGCGCGGTGCGCTTGTCACGTAGCGGACACGCGCTCGCACGTGGCTGCCGGAGGCAGGCATGAGCTCGGGTTCTGGGCACCAGGAGAGCTAAACCCTCGGATTTGGAGTTGAACTCCCAAAAGAATTTAGTTTGGAGTTAAACTCCCAAACGTTTTATTTTGGAGTTAAATTTCTAAACGAATTTTAGTGAAGTTGAACTCTCAAAAGAATTTTTATTATAAAGTTGAATTCCAAAAGATTTTAAAATATGGAGTTGAACATCCAAAGATTTTTAATGGAGTGAAACTCTCAAAGATTTTTAAAATATAAAATTAAACTTCCTAATGATTTTAAAATATAAAGTTGACGTTCCAAAGATTTTTAAAATATAAAGTTAAACTCCCAAAAGAATTTTGATAGAGTTAAACTCCCAAAAATTTTGATATATGGAGTTGAACACCTAAATATTTTTAATGGAGTTAAACTCCCAAAGATTTTTTAGACGAAAACCAAAGAAAGAGAGCTCTTGAAACTTCAAGATCTAAATCTTGGATCTTGGATAATAAAAGGAGACCCCTTCTTTTTTTTTGAGTCTTGGATCCTTCAAAAAATGAAACTTTTGGAAATGGGTCTCCTCCTACCTTCTCTCTTTTTGGATCTTGACAAAAGGATGGTGAGATTCAAAATCCTGCTTTTTAAAGATTTGATGGGATATTTGAACTCTCCTTCAAGGGTTTTATGGTGAAAAATTATTTCTTTTTGGAAAATTTAGGCATTAAACTCTTAATTTAATTCAAAAGGAGAAAGAAAAAGTTTAAAACCTTGAAGAAGAAGAAAGCACGGAACCCTAAATTGATATGTGAAGAATCTTGTTGTTTGTTATCATTCATCGTTATGCCTTATATAGGCTTTACATTTTATATATGCCCCTTAGGCTTTTCAAAATGACACGTGTGATTTCTTTCTTTTGCACATAAGTCATGGATTTTTACATAATTTGGGGTTTTTCCTCATTTTTATTACATTTATTCATAGAAATTACATCAAGTCTATTTATTGTTTTAACAATTATTCCTTTGGCATTGGGGGTCGGCCTCTTCATGCTTAAGCTCAATTTAGGCATGAACCCACTTGCTTGGACTTGGGTTATTGTGCTCACTTGACTTGAATTCGGGCTTGAGCCCGGGCCTACTTTTCGGGTCTTGGCTTCGACTGTGAGATGTAATTTTTGACCCCAACACCTTCATCATAAATTATTTTGATCCATTTAATAAGAATGCTCGATTGTGATAGCAAATGTATAGCTAAATTTTATTCAATGTACTCAATCAGAACAACATATAAAAATCTCGCTCTGTGATAGGCATTGGGCTTTTTGACACTGGGCTATCTAATTTTTCATTATACGCATGATTGCATGGTTGAAAAAATATGAAAGAAAAAATCTGAAGCCTACGATCTAATAATAAATAGTATGCTATATTCAGCCAAACAAATACGCGCGCGCGCATGCATGCACGTAACGTTGGGAATGTCCCAACGGTTGTGCATTGTCGCATAGATTCCAACGGTTGTGCATTGTCGCATAGATTTGATACTGAGAGAAAAAGTAAATAATCTAATAGTATCATTAGAAGATTCTCATGCTGATTGGTTTTAATTGCCAAAAGTTGCAGTCAAATCAATTAGTTGGAAAAGTATTATTGGTAATTGGATACACAGCCAATAAACCCATTTCCACATGAGCACTAGCTCAATTGACATGGGCACTTCTTTTCTTGGAAAAAGTGCGAGATTCGAATCCCAAAAAAGAAAGTAACCACAAATTAACGCTTTCGGAGAAAATTCGTGGATTCCCTGGGTTCATATGTGTTGTGTGCGGTGTGCATGTTGTGTTGTGAGTGATGTGTGTTTAGGTTAGCCAGTGCCAAATAAAAAGATACTCTCTCTGTTCACAATTACTTATCTTTTTTGAAAGTTTTTTGTCCTAAATTACTTGTCTTTTATGATATAAAAATGAATAGTATAGAACTTGTCACGCCCCGCTTCCCAGTGTACGGGTAAGGAGACATGACGAGGCCCCGGCGTATTTACTCAGAAATAAACACGTTGAGCGTAAACAAGCAAAATAAATGAATAACATAAAAATAACAAGTGATTTAATAAAACAACAACTTTTTATTGATAAACATTCTTCACATACAACTGAAAAGTAAATAAAATGCTGGAAAGCGATGCCTAAACAATGGCATATGAACTGAAAGTAAAGTAAGTACAAGTAGATCTAGAACTCTGTATCTTCAGTGAACCCCTCCAAATCGTCTTGGCTGTGCTCGATCTCCTAAGAGTCGGGTCCTCTTGACAATATTCCAAAAAAAGAAGAAATAGAAATGTCGTCAGCGAACTAGCGCTCGGTAAGTCCCAAGATGTAGAATAGAAATAGACAGGTAAGAGAATATAATAGTTAACTTATATGTTTGATATGCTAACATAGTTATTTGTAACTTGGTACAGAATGTGCCAGTGTATACGAGAGGAGTCCAACTTGTCCCGTGGACTAAGATAACATGTAAGTACAAGGCCCCGTCAAAACCCACGGGACAACGGCACAGGATGTTCATGTAGGTGTCTTTTAGTGACCATCATCATGCCACTTTTAACACATTCCGTACCAGTCTACTCCTTTAAAAATCCCGTAATGCATATTGTATTATTTGTAGATATAAGACTTGCCAAGACCATGGTATAAAATTGTTCATGTAAACGGATCAGGATATAAACGGATAGTCATGCAATCAAGTTTAAGATATATCCATGGTTTGGTCAAGTCAAGACATGTTGCATGTTTGTATAGCTCTGGTATTCATATTCAAGTTCAAGTATTCATGTTTTGATATATTGGATTCATGTTGAGTTGGAGTTATGTTTGGATTGTATTCATATTTAGATTGTATTCAGATTAGACTGAGACTCAGATTGAGTCAGGCACTTAAACAGGTTGGGTCCTGAATTAGGTTTTGGAGTTATCAATAACTGCTGCACATGGATGGCAGGATTTATAACTTTTTCCAAGCTAATTACCATTGATAACCCCGTTTTTGTTTTCTACCTTAAATAGGCAAACACCTACTTTCTCCGGCTCTCTGAGACTCAAGAGAATTGGTCCCGCTTAAACCTATATTTACTAGGGTCCTTATTGTAATTTATTATAACTTGAGGGGGTTTTATGAAAAATATTTTTGGTATACTTTCAAAATAAACCTTAAGTATTTATTTATATTATTTAGAATTGTCATGGATGTGAATTTTATATAATGAGGCATATTAGTGATTATATATATATATATATATATATATATATATATATATATATATAGGTTAATGGAGGAAAGGTGTCATAGGAGGGAATTTCCTTCTATAGCGTCGGAAAACGCACCCTCCAGGATTTTTTTCGACGATCGGCATACATCACCTCCATCTTTATCTTCTAAGATGTGAATACACCAAATTTCATGTGATTAATTATACCATTTTTTCACCGTTGATTTAGTTGGTGCAAAATTAATGGTTTACCGACAATAGAACTTTTTACATTGCTAATTAAACGGTGAAAAAGTGGTGGATTCATATGAAATTTGGTGTATGAACATCTTAGATGATAACGATGATGATGATGGGTGCCGATCGTCGGAAAAAATGATGGAGGTTGTATTTTTTCGACGCCATAGAAGGAAATTCCTTCATATAGCCTCTTTTCTCCATTATTCTCTCTCTCTCTCTCTCTCATATATATATTGAATAGTTCAAGATATTTTAGTGAAAACTTGATTTGAATGGATTCTTGACGGTATTTTCACGAAACTTGTAATTCTTTTCTTTTGTTTAGAAAAAATATGAAATTTATTATATATTTAAAATAGATGGTTTGATAATATTTATATATAATAATTAAAAATAAAATTTATTTATTAAATAGAAAATCACGTTTTTCTTTAAAATTGCATTAAAAATTCCATCGAGATCGTATGCTCCGTGAGGAGCTCTGCATCTCGCCCTACTAATCCGTTGGATGTGTGATAACCCACACCAACCGATTCGGATTCTCCAAAAGTGGGTTGTAGAGCCATAATCACAAGGAATTTAAATAACACAATTTAAAGAATACGGCTTTTTAATAGTTTATAGTATTTTGATGTAAAAGTCGTATTTGCCACAAAATTGTTCAAGAAAATTATGCTATGTCAAGATGCGTGTTTGTGAAAGGTGGGTCATTACCTCGTGAGATTTTTCTAAAGGTAGTATAAGAAAAAATGATTAAACTATGTCATATGTAACTTCATGGTATTTAAGCGTAAAAACTTAATAAAAGTTGTTTTACATGGAGTGTTAAATTGAAACTTGTTTCTAAAAATTGTTTAATGATTAACAATCAAGGTTTAATGATTTGGATAATTGGTTCTTAAGAAAAATAAATTGCAATTCTAAAGAGAATAGAATTTAAAGTTCGGTATAACTCCACTTACCGATATGATTTGAAAAAGTGAAGTTTTATAATAAAAAGAGAAGTATAGAGGTGGAACTTACTAGTTGTTTGGTTTAAGAAAAGAGAGATCAAGAGTTTGAGGTCGTTGTGGCGTCGCGGAGTTGCCAGAAACATCTCGAATTCTTGCCGGAACTTGACCTAGTGCTAACTCCACTTGTACTCTTCTTTGACTTGGAAATTTTTGAGAATTTTTAACAAGAGATTTCAAAATGAAGAGGGCTAGAGTATGATGTTGTATTTATAGGGTAAATTTACGGTTTTGAGAATTGAAGAGAGAATTAAAAAATGTATTTTAACTTTGATTAATGGGATTTTAATCTCTCTGGATCGATGTGCGGTGGGGCCCAAGTGCCAATCTTGCTGGCCATTTGTAAGGGGTGGGGCTCTGGATCGATGCCACGTGTCCTAGTCTGTATAAATACCCTTTTGCACATGTTTATTTTATCTGACTTTTCATTTTTACGTGCAAACTTTTGGACTTCCAAAAAGTTTAAAAGAAAAATCATTAAAAATATATGTGGCTAATGGAATTCGAACATAGGGGCTATGTCACAACAGTGCAAGGCTTTACCAATAAGCTACAAGTGATTTTTTGTTGTTTTCAAACAAAAATAATACTTAAAGTAAACTCAGGCTTGCAAATACTCCATTCTGTACATTAACTTTAAAAAATTTGTACAATCAAAACAGAGTCGTCACATTTTACCCTCCTTATAAAAATTTCGTCCTCGAAATTTATAGAAGGAAGTTATAATAGATTCAAGAAAAATTTGATGACAGTGGTAGTGAAAAGAACTACTGAAAGTGCATGAAAAATATTTGAAAGAACGAAAAGATGCAAGGGTTTTGAAAAGGTTGAAAGAAATTACCAGTGTTACCTTGACCTAAAGCTTCGGCTTGCAAAACCGCTAAAGTGAAAGCCTATCACCTGGGTACATTTCTCCTAGCTGGAGGCACATTCTTCCGTCCTTGGAGCATGTTTCGCTGCCTTTGAGGCATGTTCCTTAGTGTCTGGTGGAACTGACGAAGAGGCTGTGCAGGAGGTCCACAAGGAGGTGGAGCAGGGAGAGCAAGACGAGGTGCAGGAGCCTGAATAGCTGGCCGTTGCGGGAAGTTGATGTGTGCTGGAACTGGGTTGCGTCTATGAGAACATGTCCCAATATCGTGAGTGGATGCGCTACAAACTAAGCACATGTCGTTTGCGCGTCTGCAGTCTTTCAACAGGTGTCCATCTCTCTTGCAGTAGTAGCAAAAGTCTGGACTTGGCCGATTAAATATTACTTCCGGTCTCCTAGGTGTAAAAGATGGTATTGAAGAGGCACTTCCTACTATCTGAGTAGCAGGACGCTTCACACCGGCAGATTAAGATCTGCCCTTCTTCTTCACTACTACCTCATATATTCGGGCAGCCTTCAGAGCTAAATCATGGGTTGGGAAATCCCCTGTAGCTAGAGCAGCTTGGATCTCCTGGTCCAACCCTTGCTGAAAAAGTTGTAGAATCATATGAAATTTGGTGTACCCGTATCTTAGATGATAATGATGAAGATGATGCATTCCGATCGTCAGAAAATACGACGGAGGGTGTGTTTTTTCGACGCCATAGGAGGAAATTCCCTCCTATGGCATCTTTCCTCAATTATTCTCATATATATATATATATATATATATATATATATATATATATATATATATATATATATATATATATATATATATATATAGGGAGGAAAATAGGAAAAGAGAGCCTAAAAGGTTTTTTCGTTAGGTAGCGTCAAAATTATATATGCTTGATGATTTTTTGCGACGATCAGCACCCATCATCTTTATCATGTAAGATGTGGATACATCAAATTTCACCCACTAAATCAATGGTGAAAAAGTGGATGAATCATATGAAATTTGATGTATCCATATCTTACGTGATATAGATGATGATGATGGGTGCCAATCGTCGAGAAAAACCGTGGAGAGTGAATTTTTTCGACATAGGAGGAAATCCCCTCCTATCGACCTTTCCTTCATTATCCTCTCTCTCTCTCTCTCTCTCTATATATATATATATATATATATATATATATATATATATAAGGTTGATGGAAGGAAGAGGCCATAGGAGGAATTTCCTCCTATGGCGTCGAAATATATATATATATATATATATATATATATATATATATATAAGAGGTTAATGGAGGGAAGAGGCCATAGGAGGAATTTCCTCCTATGACGTCGAAAAAGTACGTCCTCCATTAATTTTTCCGGCGATTGGCACCCACCATCTTCATGGTTATCATCTAACATGTGAGTACACCAAATTTCATACGATTCTACGACTTTTTCACCGTTGATTTTGCAATGTAAAAAGTTCTGTTGTCGGTAAACTGTTAATTTTGAACCCATAAAATCAACAGTGAAAAGGTCGTAGAATCACATGAAATTTGGTGTACCCACATCTTAGATGATAACGATGAAGATGATTTGTGCCGATCGTCGGAAAAATAAAAGATGACGTACTTTTTCGACGCCATAGGAGGAAATTCCTTCCTATGGCATCTTTTCTCCATTATTCTATATATATATATATATATATATATATATATATATATATATATATATAAGAACTTGGCGGCTTTTTCGTTAGGCGCCGTTGAAAAAATATACCTGCCGCGATTTTTTTCGACGATCGGTATCTCTTAGCATCATCTTTATCATATAAGATGTGGATACACCAAATTTCATGTGAAAAAATGATGGTATCACATTAAATTTGGTGTATTCACATCTTATATAATAAAGATGATGATAGATGCCGATCGTCGAAAAAATCGTAGAGCATATATTTTTTCTAACCAGACAGGAGGAAAACTTTCTTTATTAAACCCTCGCTCTCTTTTTATATATATATATATATATATATATATATAAAGGAAACAAATAATAAGATAAGATTATAGGATAGAGAGAGATGCACACACATTAGAAACAATTAAGTGATGTGGACTAGAGAGGCAAGTCCCAAGAAGCAAAGAGACAACATATGCAACACACTTGTCTCCGTGCTCTCTCTCTCTCTCTCTCTCTCATGCAGGAAAAAGTTTGGAAAAAATGAGAATCTAGAGAGAGAAGAAGAAGGGAATAGGTGTTGCCAAGTGTTGGTTGAGACAATTAAATTAAGTAGGGCTATGTGTATAGTTAAATAAAAGCGGTGGAGCAGTGATGTGCTTTGGTTGCTGTTGCCCTTGTCTTTTTCCTTGGGAATAGCTGTGCTTGTGTATTGAATAAAGACTTGTGAGAGATGCATTATTGTTTTCTCTCCGTTCCCATCACAAGCCAAATTAATAGCATATATGATCAAAAGAAGAAATTAACTTGCTTTCCTTTCTTTTTTTCTTGATTAAAACAAGGGGGGCAAAAACATTACTTGGTGCACCTTCAAGTTTTGGTGCACTAAAATTAATTATAAGTTGCTAATCTGAGCGATTCAGATTCAAAGTCCTCTGTTTCAATCTTTTTGTCTACCTTTTTTGTTTTGGTATTTATCAATCTACTTTTTAATTGGTTCATGCCTAAACTAACCCTCAATTACACTCATGCTTTCCCTTATGCATTAACACTTAATAGGGTTAAAATAGAGTTTTTGCATCCATGCTTTTGGGAATCCTAAATTTTCTTAATAGTTTTTTTTTAAATAGTGCCGTCCATGCAGCGAATTCACAGTGGACGACCCCAGCCCCATTTTCCTTCTATATGAATATTGACTTTCTATATATTATATGCTTATGAACTTTTGATGTTCTTATCACGATTTTTATATTGTAACCCTTTCAATATGATGATATCCTTAGTTAATTACAAATTAACCTTTAGGATCCTAAATTGAATTCTTGAATTCCTCTAAATTCATTATATATAATCTCAAGGATAAGTAGATGAAATAAGTGTGCCCAAATACAAGAGGACGGTGAAGGGCGATCAAGGTTTTAGAACATCGAAGCATGGAAAATAATAGCGGTAACCCTCAAATATAAGGGTTATATAATATAAATAATCATTTCAAATAAATTTTCTTGCAGAAAGATCGGTCATATATCATCATTTGGTCTCATCAAAGTAAAAGAGTATGTTGTGCCCTTTATCATGCATCATCATCAACATCATTAAATGCCACACCTTTGGAAATTTAAATTCTCATTTTGAAAAGCAAAGTTGTTTTTATTAAGCTATATTCCATTGAATATAAATTAGAAAGCAATTAAAAGAAAAGGAAAAATGATCATCAAAATCATGACGAAAGCAATTGGTGGTCTAGTTCACGTGGTTGTTTTAGTTTATTGATATCATTGGGTTGCGCAATCACATGGTCCTTTCCTATATCTTATAAAATGGTACGAAACTGGTACCAACCTAACAACAGTCAGTCGAACATTCCGCAACGGTAGTTAGAAACCTCGACTATAAATCAAAAGGATTCAATAAAAATATTTATCAAATTGTAAATGATTCTGAATATCAACTCACTTAAACCGAAATCTGAAGACAAACCTGTATCATTACTCTAACCACCGAACATCGTTTTTTCAATCTGTATCAATCTCTGACAAGAAATAAAGATAAACTCGATTATTTTATTATGTAAATAATCATCTCAATTTATACCGCTCTTAATCAACCTAATGATAGCAAACGATCTCAGCAGTCTATCTAAACTAATAGATTTCTAATACATGAAATCATAACTAAATCTGTCTATAACAACTAAAATATCCAATACAGTTGTATTGATATATTCATAATCTAACAAGCTCTGAATGAAATGAAGGGATAACTATGCGAGTTTTCTCGTGTATATTGTACTTATGCCCCCAAGGAAACGCAAACACCCTCTCTACTTAAAGACATAAACCCTTTAAAACATTTACCTAAAAGGTCAGTGTTGTCATAAAGAATAGTAAATGTACTATATGTACTAAAACACAAGAATTTTTAAGTTTAAGGAGTTTTTCTCAACTATTTTTGGGCCAGAGGCATAAACCTATTGCTTTTCAAAAATAGGGACTTAAATCTATTTTCCCCTTTTTAAAATATTTTAAACTAACCTTACTAAATTAATAAGAGCCGATTATAACTTTGAATAGCTTTTGAGAAAATGCAACTAAACTCAAAATAAAGAAAAGAAAAGGCAAACATTAGAGACAACAAGTGATGGAGACAATAGAGTCAGAGATTCAATGAGTAAAGACACAACATTACAAACACTTGTCTCATTCTTGAGAGAGAGAGAGAGAGAGAGAGACTCTGATTACTTTCTCTCTCACAAATTCTCAAAAAAATAAGCCAAGGCTTCTGACATTAATTGAAAGCCCAATGGGTTTTTGTTTGGGCTAAACTACAAGCCCAATCAAGATTCATGCTCTTGATAAAATTAGAAATTTCTTGGGATAGAAATTTGAATTTGATTTACTTAACGATGAATCGTTGCTATTTGTGAATTTTGGTGAGAAGATTCCGATGTCTTAAATTGCAATTTCATTGAAGAATTAGTTCTATAAATCGTTATGTTTGTGGATAATTTCTTGTTTTCAATTGTGGTAGAATCTTTGCTCGCAATTTGTTCCACGAAGTGGTTGCGAAGAACATGATCTCATATTACATCTTTGTGTTATATGAAAAATTTACAAACAACAATGGCGGAATGAGTTCTGTTGCATGCAAAATTTTCTAACAAGGATGCAGCTGAATTTGATGCAACAACTAATACTACGATCGAAGTGTGAAATTGAGCTGTTTCAGTGGCTGGTTTGATTTTTATGCAAACCAGGTGATATTACATTTTGATGTGTGTCTAGAAGCTTACGGAGCCGTGTCAATGAGCATGAGGTTCGAAACCAGTTAGATGATATAAGAAAACAGTCACTTTGGCGAGTCTTTCTTGGTGGAATACGCTATTTTGGTTCATCGCCGATGAACATTAAGCATTATGATAATATAAAGCGGAATTTCCTTGGGTCATTACTTGATGATGCTCGGTATTGGCAATCCTCAAGATCGTGACACGTGGCAAATGACGTGTCCCAAGACCCAGAAGAAAGGGCCCACAGAGGTCGACCAGGCCACCCTTGTACCCGACCTGCAAGCGCAAGCTGGCCCTCCTCGAGCCCCTACAAATTAGCCTCCTCGGCCCCTCAGCTCGTCCCGAGCTGCCACAGGACCACGACTCCTCGGCCCTCTCGGCCCTCTTGCTCGTCTCCGAGCTCCCCAGCCGAGGCCGTATTCCTCGGTCCCTCCGACCGACCAACTCCACCACTCACAGGCGTAACCGCCGTTCCGCAAATCTCGCCACGCGCAGATTCTCCGCCAGCAACGTCCCACGTTCCACGCCATCACGATTCCCATCAATGGGCGATCCGCTCTTTACGCGGGCGTGACGTCGGGAGCGTAACTGCCGGCGAGATTCTCGCGCCTGCTGCTGCGTGCCGCCGCCGCTATATAAACCCCCATCACAGAGGGGTCAAGGGAGTCATTTTTTGACACTATTAGGTCGTTACTCTGCTCGGATCTCATCACTAACTTGAGCGTCGGAGGGTCCTTGGTGGTACCAAACCACCCCGGGACTTTTTTGCAGGTACTCGGCAACAACCACCTCACCTCACCTCTTCCTCCAAAAGCTCATTGAGACCCACACGTGAAGGAAGATAATCAACCAAGTCCACCACGAGATCAATGGAAGACAACATCTGACGGAGGCCCGAAAAGGAGCCCCATCAGTTGGCGCCGTCTGTGGGAACCAAACTCCACAAAAAACAAAGTTGGCTTTTCGATCTCCATCCCCATGGCAAGCGATCACCCAAAAGATCCAGATACCAGCCGCCGCCTCCCCCTCACCGGAGGCACGAGTGAACCTCCTCCGGCGACCGTCATCAGCGCCCTAGCCGGCCGAATAGACCGACACCCTCTCCCTTGACAGGGTCGCACAGAGGGGTCTCGCCACGGCGGCTCGAGGGCCAGCTCACCCAAGGATCTAAGCCCTCACTAAGAGGCAGCCCAGCAGCTACCCTGCTCGGCTATCCCTGGCGGGTAGCTTCCCTACCGCAACGCCAGGGATCAGAAAGCCCTCCCAAAGACAGTCGAGCCCGAGAATTCCTCGCTCGGCTATCCTTGGCGGGTAGCTTCCCTACCGCAACGCCGGGATCAGAAAGTCCTCCCAGAGGCAGTCCAACAGCTACCCTGCTCGGCTATCCCTGGCGGGTAGCTTCCCTACCGCAACGCCAGGGATCAGAAAGTCCTCCAAGAGGCAGTCGAGCCCAAGGATCCCTCGCTCGGCTATCCTTGGTGGGTAGCTTCCCTACCGCAACGCCAGGGATCAGAAAGCCCTCCCAGAGGCAGTCGAGCCCGAGGATCCCTCGCTCGGCTATCCCTGGCGGGTAGCTTCCCTACCGCAACGTCAGGGATCAGAAAGCCCTCCTAGAGACAGTCGAGCCCGAGGATCTCTCGCTCGGCTATCCTTGGCGGGTAGCTTCCCTACCGCAATGCCGGGGATCAGAAAATCCTCCCAGAGGCAGCCCAGCAGCTACCCTGCTTGTCTATCCCTAGCGGGTAGCTTCTCTACCACAACGCCAGGGATCAGAAAGTCCTCCCAGAGACAGCCCAGCAGCTACCCTGCTCAGCTATCCCTGGAGGATAGCTTCCCTACCACAACGCCAGAGATCAGAAAGTCCTCCCAGAGGCAGTCGAGCCCGAGAATCCTTCGCTCGGCTATCCTTGGCGGGTAGCTTCCCTACCGCAACGCCAGAGATCAGAAAACCCTCCCAGAGGCAGTCGAGCCCGAGGATCCCTCGCTCGGCTATCCCTGGCGGGTAGTTTCCCTACCGCAACGCCAGGGATCAGAAAGCCCTCCCAGAGGCAGTCGAGCCCGAGGATCCCTCGCTCGGCTATCCTTCAGGACAAAAGCCCTCGGCAAGAGGCACCGGGCAGTAACCCTGCCCGGCCAAGGGTCCTTGGTAGGCTTCTTACAGCCCTACAGCTCTCCCCGCGCCAAGAACCAAAGTCCTCCCAGAGGCAGTCAGGTCCTTGCTCGGCTATCCCCGGCTGGTGGCTTCCTACCACAACCGACAGGGATCAAAATCCTCGCCAAGAGGCACTGGGCAGCAACCCTGCTCGGTCCCCGTCCTGAAGGATTAAAAGCCCTCGCAAGAGGCAACCGAGCAGCTGCCCTGCTCGGTCAACTCCGGCTGGTAGCTCCCTACCCATGACGCCAAGGATCGAAGCCCTCGCAAGAGGCATCCGAGCGGCTACCCCACTCGGTCATCCCAGGCTGGTAGTTGCCTACCCACGACGCTAGAGATCAAAGCCTTCGCTAAGAGGCAACTGCGTAGCTTCACTGTCCGGCCATCCTTAGCAGGCCTCTCACGGCCCTTCCAGCGCTAAAGGTCAAAGCCCTCGGAAAGAGGCACCGAGCAGCTACCCTGCTCGGTCATCCTTAGCAGGCCTCCCACGTCCCCTTCGACGCTGATGGTCTGAAGCCCTCATCGTGAGGCCGTCGAGTTCCTTCTTGCTCGGCGCATCCCCAGCGGACATTCTCCTACCCATCAGACGCTGAGGATCTCAAGCCCTCACCGTGAGGCCGCCGAGTTCCTTCTGCTCGGCGCATCCCCAGCGGGCATCCTCCTGCCTATCAGATGCTGAGGATCTCAAGCCCTCATCGTGAGGCCGCCGAGTTCCTTCCTGCTCGACGCATCCCAGCGGGCATCCTCCTGCCCATCAGACGTTAATGGTCTGAAGCCCTCATTGTGAGGCCGCCGAGTTCCTTCCTGCTCGGTGCATCCCCAGCGGGCATCCTCCTGCCCATCAGATGCTGAGGATCTCAAGCCCTCATCGTGAGGCCGTCGAGTTCCTTCCTGCTCGGCGCATCCCAGCGGGCATCCTCCTGCCCATCAGACACTGATGGTCTGAAGCCTTCATCGCGAGGCCGCCGAGTTCCTTCCTGCTCGGCGCATCCCCAGCGGGCGTCCTCCTGCCCATCAGACACTGAGGATCTGAAACCCTCTTCGCGAGGCCGCTGAGCCCCTTCCTACTCGGCGCATCCCGGCGGGTAGTTTCTTACCCAACAAAGACAAGGATCAAAGTCCTTCCAGACTCGACTATCCATGGCCGGTAGCTTCCCTACTCGCAACGCCATGGGTCAAGGCCCTCGCCAAGATCAACCGAGCAGCTTCCCTACTCGGTCATCCCCAGCAGGAATCTTCCTGCCCAACAGACGCTGCGGGTTTGTAGCCCTCATAACGAGGCCACCGAGCCCATCACATGCAGCGGATCCGAAGCCCCAACAAGAGACATCAGGTCTATCCAAGTCTGAATAATCCCCCTCGACTCCGGGGCCATGGAGATGCCTTCTTCTCAGCAGCACTTGGCACACTCGGCAAGTGATCGAAATCAACCCGACGACCGATCGCTCCACATGTTACGCCTACACTGGGCTGCGCCCCATCAGTTCACAGGTCTGCACACGTCGCGTCGGCCAACCGGCGCTCGACACGTGGACCGTCACTTCAGTGGCAGGACGCATGAACCGGCGCACCTTCCCTAAATACAGAGATCTCGTCCCGATAAGCTGGAAGAAAAGACAGCTGACAGCTTGGGGACGCGTCCCGACGAAACCTTAGGAGGGAGCTTACCCCAGACGGCCCCGCAGTCCACTCTTGACCCGACCCACTAGCTGGTCGGGACAAGAGTGGGGGGCTAATGATGATGCTCGATATTGGCAATCTCCAAGATCGTGACACGTGGCAGATGACGTATCCTAAGACCCAGAAGAAAGGGCCCACAGAGGTCGACCAGGCCACCCTTGTACCCGACCTGCAAGCGCAAGCTGGCCCTCCTCGAGCCCCTGCAAATTAGCCTCCTCGGCCCCTCAGCTCGCCCCGAGCTGCCACAGGACCACGACTCCTCGGCCCTCTCGGCCCTCTTGCTCGTCTCCGAGCTCCCCAGCCGAGGTCGTATTCCTCGGTCCCTCCGACCGACCAACTCTACCACTCACAGGCGTAACCGCCGCTCCGCAAATCTCGCCACGCGCAGATTCTCATCCAGCAACGTTCCACATTCCACGCCATCATGATCCCCATCAATGGGCGATCCGCTCTTTATGCGGGCGTGACGTCGGGAGCGTAACTGCCGGCGAGATTCTCGCACCTGCTGCTGCGTGCTGCCGTCGCTATATAAACCCCCATCATAGAGGGGTCAAGGGAGCCATTTTTTGACACTTTTATGTCGTTACTCTGCTCGGATCTCATCACTAACTTGAGCGTCGGAGGGTCCTTGGTGGTACCAAACCACCCCGGGACTTCTTTGCAGGTACTCGGTAACAACTCTCTCACCTCACCTCTTCCTCCAAAAGCCCATTGAGACACACACGCGAAGAAAGATAATCAATTAAGTCCACCGCAAGATCAACGGACAACATCTGACGGAGGCCCGAAAAGGAGCCCCATCATTACTGCATTTCTCTCTTAAAAGTTTACCTTCCAACATTTGATATTATGGCGATAATTCATGATGGCTAAACGCGATATACCTTGATGATAATTTAATAGGAAAACACCACCTACGTAATTTGTCCGGGTCTTCCAATTAATTCCTTATGCTTTGGAAATTTGTCTCACGTATGAAAGTGTGCTGGCTAACGCTAGGCTAAAGAAGGGACGGGCGTAGGATGAATAGGGTTTTACAAAATTAATTCCTAACTTTAAGCCGTGAGTAATATGCTCGAGCAATTCAAGCACAATTAAATTTATTACAATTGCTGCGCAGATATAAAAGAAAGAGAATAGAGTAAAAAAATAAGAAAGTGCAAATTGAGACACGTTCGATTTTAGATTTTAGGATGGTTCGATGCCTTCGCCTAATCTTGCACCTGATCAAAGCCAAGTCCACCCTCATGATTAAAAGGAACTAACAGTGAAAGAAATTAGCACACATGAGCTAATGTAACAAGCAATAAATCAGGAGGAGAATAAATTATACATTATGCTTTGTATAGAGAAATTCAAGTGGATTCCTATTGATTTCCATGCACACTAAAAATCAATAGACATTATCGTCATAAAATACAATGAATAAATGAATTAAGCCAAGATGAAAATATGAAAAGATGATTCTTCGTGTCATGAAGATAAACATAATATATGGACACTAATTTTGATATAAAATGAGTAAATATTTTTAGCTTAGTTTTTGATTATACTAAAATACTTTATAAGATATAAATTAATTTAAACACCAAAAAATTTAATACAAAATAATTTTGAACCAGTAGTATTTTGTCACCACATGATGCAATATGGAAATATAAATGTGCGTCTTTCTCAGGCCTATTAGATCCTCGCCCTTTTTAGAATCTCAAAATTTTCTTTTATTTTCGGTTTTTTTATTTTTGCTTGCTAGCATATGAGAATTACGAAATGTAAAAAAAATCCCATTTTTTTGTTTTCTTCAAATTTTCAACATTTACCACGCTACAACATGAGCATAGCGAAATTATAAAAAAATTCTGTTTTCTTTGGTTTTCCAATAGCTTGTTATAGGCTTATAGCATAAGAAAATAATAAGATGTTCAAAAATAAAATATTTTTTTTGGTTTTTAAATATTTTCCATGATCACACGAAAATCTCCGCATTTTCAGAAATATCAAAATTTCTTGTTTTTTTATTTATTATGAATGCAATTACACATGGAAAAAAATGTAATTTACAAAAATCTCAATTTTTTTTTCAATTTTCAATCTTTTGCATACTATACAACACATGACAATTGTAAAAATTTTTAAAATACCAAAATTATCTATTTTCTTAAAAGTTACTTCAATATTTTGCATGCTACAATACAAAAATTGTGTAATTTTAAAAATCTCAAATTATTATGTTCTTTACGGTTTTTCAATATTTTACATGCTGTAACAAAAATATCGTAATTTTTTTTAAAATTCAAAAAGTTTATGTTTTCTCCAAATTTTCAATATTTCGCATGCTATATAATATACGAAAATTGCAAATTTTTAAAAATTCAAAAATCTTTTTTCTTCAATTTTAAAAATAATTTGCATGTAGCACACTAAAAGAGTGAATTTTTAAATATTCAAAAAAAATTATTTTCTTTAATTCTGAATATAATATTTTGCATGCATAGCATACGAAAATCGCGAAATTTTCAATAAACTCAATATTTTCCATTATATCGGTTTTTCAATATTTTGCTTGCTATATAGAACAGAAAGGTCGTAAACTTTTCAAAATATCAAAATTTTTGTTTCATTCCGTTTTTCAATATTTTAATTTTTTTTAAATGTCAATTTTTTTTTGTTTTTTTATCTTTTGCATATTATAGCACATCACAATCGTGAAAATTTAAAAATACCGAAATTATTTATTTTCTTAGAATTTACAATATTTTGCATGTGCATAATTTTAAAAATCTCAAACCATTCTATTTTATTCGGTTTTTCAATATAATGCTTTCTATAATCACATAAAAACCCAAAATTTTTAGTTTTCTCTGATCTTTCAATATTTTGGATGCTATTATAGCACATGAAATCGCGGAATGATCAAATATGCTAAAAAAAATTCTCCATTCAAATTTTTAATATTTTGCATGCTATTTATAACACATGGATGTAATACCCAGTTTATTTTGTACTTCATTATCCGTATTCTAATAACAATTTTCCTATATTGTTCTATTTAATTTATTCCATCCAAATATTTTTCCTAATATTCCTCCCTAGAAAATTTTAATACCCTAACAACTGCCCAAAACCTATGCCCACTCATTTTCCCTTCCTCACTATATTTTTCCCAAGTCCAAGGCCCACGGCCCAACACTCAAACAAACCCAATTCAAACCCCCCCCACCACCACCACACACGCACAGCTGATCCCCTTCTCATTCTATAGTTCTCTTTCTCTTTTTGATTTTCCAAAAATCAAAACCGATGGATTCCCTATTAACACCCGTTAATTCCTAATTAAATACCCATAATTCCCTTTAATTCACTCCCTCACTCATCTTTATTTTTATTCATTTTAAATTCCGATGTTCACACTCTCTCTCTCTCCTCTCATTCCCACGTTCTCTCTCTCTCATCTCGAATTCTCTCTCCCTCCCTTTCCCCTCTCACCACTCCTCCATCCCCGACGACCCAAGAAAGCCCATTGCCTCGCCGCCGTCGATTGCACCCTGTCACCACCTCCACCTTCCTCGTCTCTCCTCATCTCCTCGATCTCTTTCCCCAACGCCTCTCCTCTGCTGCGAACCCACGTTCCCGACGAACACCCTGCACACCATAACTCACTGCCTCGCCTGCACCTCGCCGTTGATCACCCCGTTGGCCTCACATCGTCGCCGCTTCCTCTGACCCAGAGCTCACAACATCGACGAACCCATCTTCCCTGCAACCAACCCAAGAACTGACCCATCGACGCCTCACCAGTTCTCGTCATCGTCCCCTTCTCCCCACCTCGTCTGCACGCCATCATCACCGCCGGCTCGATGCCACCACCCTCGTCTTCACCCTTCTTACTCCCTCGTCTGCATACCCCCTCGCCAGAGCACGCCTCGCCCAGCAACCCAGCACAGCCCCATTTTTCGTCCGAGCTCCCCACCTCGTCAGAGTCGTCTCTGAACCGCCGATGACCTTGCTAGCGGCACACCGTGCTCATCATCACCGCCACCGTTGAATCGCCCGACCCTAGTCGCTGCCGAGCCGTCGAACCCAAGCTCGAGCCGAGGTCGAGTTGCCGTGTCGTGCCTAGCCGCGCTTGCGTCGTGATCATGTCGTACCATTGCCGTTGACATAGATCACCGCTGTTGCCGCGTCACTGCTGTATCGTTTTCGATACGTCGTCAGGCAAGTGCAAATACTTGCTACATGCTATAGTATATTCATTTCGGTTGTGGATCAAATGTTAATATAAGTGCTCGATACAAACCATAATCTAAAAACCCTCTTAAAATGACGGAACTTAAGCATAATGGATTACCCTAGTGATAACGAATACTGTGTTAAGAGTTGGATCGAAAATACGGACCCTAACGCCGTGAAATATCATCCCCATTTAGATCCGTCAAGTCTGAAACTTTCCGTACCTGAAAATTGTGAAAATCATAGTAAATTGGATACACACCAGAATGTTGTGTTCGAGGTCTCATATCAAATCTGACTCGACAACCTAGAACCCTATATAATTTACATCTTGTTTCTGTTTTATAGCAGTGGCGGAAACTGTTCGGGAATACGTCTCTGGACTGCAGTCCAGAGCAGCACTACTTGCCAACATTTGATTGGAAATGCTTTTACACCTCTGTGTGAAAATGATATTATGCGGAACCCTCTACCGTAGCGAATATAAATATGTTATCTAACTATTGAAAGTGGTTTCATTCGTTTTTATCATCGTTTGCTATTTTAATTATATTTTAAACCATCAGTACATACTGCAGTCCCAAGCAGGGACAGAACGTATATCCCGATCTTAAATAATGGATAACTCCCAGTACACAGTGGATATTATCAATCCATTTAGTGCGTTGGAAACCTAACTGATAAACTTAAATATTATCCAACGGTAGAGTCACCTAATTATGATCCCAACAGGGTGAAAACTGTGTTACGAAATAAACTTTCAGTTCAGGAACTGAATTTCCAGCAGATAACACTTAAAAAGAAATGAACATAATCTGCAAACACGAAACCCGATTGACTTAAAACCAATTTCGTTGATTCTTTGATTAAGTTTACTTCTTACCCCTTTTGTATCATTTTACTAAATTTTGAACGTACGATTTAATGCAATTTTTTTAAGTTCATAAGACACATAATAACTTGTATTGCATATGATTTGTTTAGCGGCATAAATGCACATATTTTACCCAACTGCGATACATCTAGCGATAGTGAGCGCTCTTATGAATTTCAGTGTATAATGCATTGTCGAACGTGAATAGTATCGGTTTAGATTTGTCGAGTACGCCAGTAAAAGTGAATGATTCATGATAGTGAACAATACAGTGAATAGTGAATAAAGCAGTATTATTGATGCGTACTTATACACAACTAGCCCATACTCATAGATAGTGAAATCTGGGGGAAAAGGGGGAAATCGAAGTGGAAAGAAATTGTATGTAGCGAGGTCAGTGATTTAGAGGATGATCATTCGAACAACGACTTTTATATATTAGGTTTGGACCTAGCGGTCCGGCTGACAGGGTTATATCCCGGGCAACAGTGGGCCGTAGTCTCGGGTACGTACGAGACCCTCGTTAAACATGATCATTCCTTTCCGTAACTCGATTTCAAAGTGACTTAGAGACCGATAGGGACACAGATCATACATTGCATTGTTTATTGACATATCGATTATCTGCATTTATTGTCTCCACCGTTATTACTTTATTTCTTGCCTCGTTATTATTATTACAATATTGCTATTGCGTTGCCCTGATGACCTGAGTATGCATGCTCAGTGATAGAGGTGGATCCGTTTGATCTCGAGAAGACCGCGAAGATCCAGGCCAATGAACCGGTTATATTTCTCCCTTGATATCCCTGGTTAGTTGTCCTCTTGTTTACCTCTATTGCGCTCAGTTTCCTTTATACCGATAGTTTTAGTGACTGCATTCTCTTTATCCGTGTTGTATTTTACTGATCACCATATAATACTAGAAGCCGAAATGCGAGTACGGCAGGATTTTTCCTTGATCGCAGGAGCATGGCTGGCCTTGTCATCCTTTTATTCCGTATTTTGGAAAACGGGACGTGACAATGAAAATTGCAAATTTTAAAAAAATTGAAAAATCTTTTGTTTTCTTCAAATCTCAATATTTTGCATTCTACAGCATACAAAAAGCGTGAATTTTGAAATATTCAAAAAAATTCTATTTTTGTTAAATTTTCAATATCTTGCATGTTAAATAGTACACGAAAATCACAAAATTTTCAAAATCACAATATTTTCTATTGTGTTTAGTTTTTCAATATTTTACTTGCTATATAGCACAAAAAGGTCATGAACTTTTCAAAATATCAAAATATTTGTTTTTTCTGTTTTTAAATATTTTCCTTCAAAATTGCTAAATTTTAAAACATTCTCAATTTCTTTTATTTTCTTCGATTTTACATTTTTTGTATTCTATCACACGAAATCATGAAAATTTCTAAAAATCTAAAAATTCTATGTTTTCTTTGGGTTTTTTTTATTTTACTTGCCATCGAGCATGAAAATTGCAATATTTTAAAAAAATACTAAAAGTATCTGTCTTCTTAGAAGTTACAATATTTTGCACCCTATAATACAAAAATTGTATAATTTTAAAAATCTCAAATTTAGTTCTTTTTTACGGCTTTTAAATATAGGGTAAATTGTTGAGAAACCCTCGGCCCATTCAAAAGTTGTCAAGAAAACCCCAGTATTCTCAAAATAGGAGATAAAGACCTACTATTTAAAAACTTTGTGAAAAAACCCTAGGCCCATTATAAATTAAGCCTGTTATGTTTTCAAAGAGGGAGTGACCAAAATACTTCTCTCTTTCTTCTCCTCTCTTTCTCTCTCGATCTCGCAACTGCCTCTCTCTTGTCCTTGCAAACCCTAGCCTTTCTCCCATCACCGCTGTCATCCTCACCGTTGGACCATCGCCATCATCTCCTCGACCATCTTGAATGCTGCCCCCATCTCGTCGTCCTAAATTCGTTTCCCTAACTCGCTGTCCCCATCTCGCCGTCCCTATGTAATTCGGTGTTTCCAAAATCAAAAACGCATATGCATGGTGCATCAAAGAAATGGTAAGGCATCCTTCTGACCTTGAACTTTTCTCCCATTCACCATGCACGGTGTGGATGAAAAAAGCGTGCAAAGCGAGGTATGGCTACTTCAATAATGGAAACGTCATAGGGTCATCTTTTGAAGCTGAAGCGAAAGTTGTTGAAAGTCGGGAGAAAAAGCGAAAGCATGCTCGAAATGGCTTGTCGATAGGTAGTTCATAGTTGCTGATTTGTGTGAGTCAATAAGGGATAAGCACGATAGCGCGTTTGTTTTAATGACGCTTGCTATATTTAGTTTTTTTAATCCATTGCACGTTATAGCACATGACAATCGTGAAATTTTTAAAAAATATCAAAATTATTTGTTTTCTTAAAATTTAAAATATTTCGCACGTAAATAATTTAAAAAATCTCAAGCTATTCTATTCTATTTTATTTTTCCATATAATGCTTGTCATGGCATATGAAAAACACGAAATTTTCAGATTATTCAATTATTCAATATTTTGTATGCTTAAATGAAAATCTTGAAATATTCAAAAATCCTTAAAAAATCCTTTTCCTTCAAATTTTCAATATTTTGCATGCAACGGAAAAAAAATCGCGACTTGTGTAAAATTCAAAAAAATTCTTTTTTCTTCAAATTTCAATATTTTGCATGCTTTATATAATACACAAAAACTGTTTATTTTTTTAAAATTCATAAATCTTTTGTTTTCTTCACATTTCAATATTGTGCATTCTAACACACGAAAAGCTTGAATTTTGCAATTTTAAAAATTATTTTTGCTTTAAATTTTCAGTTTTTTGCATGCTAAGCACACGAAAATCGTGAAATTTTCAAAATCTCAATATTTTTGGTTGTGTTTGGTTTTTCAATATTTTTCTTGTTATATAACACAGAAAGATTTCAAGCTTTTCGAAATATCAAAATTTTTGTTTTCGTGTTTTTCAATATTTTGCTCGAAAATCACTAAATTTTAAAACAGTCTCAATATCTTTTATTTTCTTCCGTTTTATATTTTTTGCATTCTATTACACGAAATCGTGAAATTTTCTAAAAATCTAAAATTCTCCGTTTTCTATTTTTTTTTTTGCTTGTTATATTGAGCAGGAAAATTGCAATATTTTTTTAAATACCGAAATTATTTGTTTTCTTAACAGTTACAATATTTTGCATGTTACCATTTAAAGATTGTGTAATTTTTAAAATATCAAATTATACTGTTTTTTACGATTTTTAAATATAATGCTTATCATAGCACACAAAAAGCGCCAAATTTTCAGTTTTTTTCTTTTAATTTTTCATGCCGTAACACATGAAAATCAAGAAATTATCAACAATCCCAAAAAATTTCCCTTTTCCTCAAATTTTCAATATTTTGCATGTTATAAAAAAATCGCATTTTTTCTAAAAAATCAATTTTTTGTGTTTTCTTCTAATTTTCAATATTTTGGATGCTATATAACATATCAGTATTGCGAATTTAAAAAATTCAAAAATATTTTTTTTTCAAATTTTCAATATTCTGCATGCTAGAGAACAAAAAAACGTAAAATTTTAAATATAATTTTTTTTTCTGTTTTCAATTTTTAAAATCTTAATATTTTCTGTTGCGTCTAGTTTTTCAAAATTTTGCGTGCTATTTAGCACAGAAAGATCACAAACTTTTGAAAATATCAAAATTTGTTTTTTTTCCTTCTGTTTTTCAATAAAGTCGTTAAATTTAAAAGTAATCTCAATTTCTTTTATTTTCTTCGGTTTTTACAATTTTTCTATTCTATTACGTGAAATCATGAATTTTCCAAAATCTCAAAATTCTTTATTTATTTTATTTTGCTTTTATTATTTTGCTTGCTATATTGGGCATGAAAATTGCCACATTTTAAAAAAATACCAAAATTAGTTGCTTTCTTAAAAGTTATAATATTTTTCATGCTGCCATACAAAAATTGTGTAATTTTAAAAAATCTTGAATTATTCTGTATTTTACGATTCTTAAATATAATGTATGTTATAGAAAACGAAAATTGCGAAATTTTTAGTTTTCTTTCCTAATTTTTTGTTTGTTATAATACATGAAAATCATGAAATCTTTAAAAATCACAAAAGTTTTCCAATTTCTTCAAATTTTCAATATTTTGCATCGATGTTTTAAATGTCAGATATCGGTGTCGTGTCGGTTCAAAAAAATTTATATTGGATATCAGAGAAATTTCGATGATATTTGCTAAATATCGGTTCTACAGTTTTGTCTTATAAATGCCATTGATATAATTTATGTTTTTAATAAAAATATCATCATTATAACTTAATATAAATTGTAAGTTCGATAAATTGAATTTATTTCTCAATAGCTCAATAGTAAAACGGTCGCCCTTTAAGATCTGAAGTCGATCTCAAAATCTTTGTCGATATGGATCGCCTTGAGTTGAGAGAAAGCGGACAAGAATGAATTTGTCATGCCCCGCTTCCCAAAACACAGGATACGAGGGGTGAGTAGGCCAGCCATGCTCTTATAGTCAAGAAATAATCCCGCCGTAGTCATACTTCGGCTTCTAGTATTACATGGTAGTCGGTATACAGTACTTGAGTAAAGGAAAATCACAGTTCACAACTTTATTACATTGCAAATAAAAGAGTTCGAGATACATTTATTTTGCAGAATAAAATAAACTAACCAACTAAACAAGTGCTAAAAGCAAAGAAAATAGCACTGATGATGTGGTCTAGACCTCCGTGATCTCGAATGATGGGTCCTGCTCCTAGGCTGGATCCACTTCGTCCTCTGAGCATGTACACTCAGGTTGTCAGGGCGACACATATAGCAATAAATATATATAATGGGCGAGCAGTATTATTAAACATGAGGAGTACAATGAAGTTCAGAACATGAGTATAATAAACATCAACTGAATATGAATAGTGTAATATGGGTATCATGTCAGTAAACTAGGCAATGCATATATCGCTACTTAACGGTCACTAAGTTAATGAAATCAATTGGTGGAAAGGATGCTCGTGTTTAATAAGGGTCTCGTGCATGCCTAAGACTACGGTCCACTGTGTCCGGGATATAACCATGTCAGCCGTGCCGCTAGGCCCACGACCTAATGTGTGTGTGTGTGTGTCACTAATAGCGGCTGACCATTCTCTAAATCACTGTATCTCTCTAAATACGAGTTCAATTCCACCTTGATTTCCCCATTCCCCAGATTATAGTATGCATTCAGGTATCAGATAGGTTGTGAACAAATACGTATCGCTGTCACTTTCAATCACTTTTCCACTTGTCACTATCACCGTTGTATTTGCCATAACACAATCACTAACATTAATATATATATCGACAATGCAGAACAATCGCTAGATCTTAATGTGAACGATCACTATGCAGCATGTATAAATCAGGCATGAAAATATACAGAAGCGCACTGAACAAGTATTCACTATTCTATAACGGCCAATGACATACAACTTGCAAAATTTACGGTAAATCATACACATAGAATCGACCAAAATGATGTAAAAGACGTATGAAGCATACTTGATTATCTAAGCATTAAAATTTATTTCACGTCAATCGGGGTTCAGGCTAGGGAGTTATCATCATTTAAAAGTAGCGATCGATTGCTGAAATTCCAGTTTCAGAACTGGAAGCCTAATTCGCGCACGTTTTACCAGTAATTATGTTCAGATTCAGGTGTTGTCCCAGTTAAATGAAATGTAGTTATATCAGTTAAGTTTCCAAAGCATCAAACAGATTATCAATATCATTTCTGTATTAAAAGTTATGTCCTATCTAGTGTAGCTATGCAAGAGAAGTCACTGCAGAAACTGCAGAACACCCAGGTACGCTAAAATGCAAATTAAATATCAAACGATGGTGAAATGGCAAGGGACTAGATTTATGTGTTAGCTAACTAAATTGTCTACACGACCGTATAGATTTCCGTGCATTTTCAGTTTTATGCAGGTATGCACAGGTGCTTAAATTCAGATTTCCCTCGTAAAATGCTTCCCCAGACTTCAGTCCAGAGTTGCATCCCTGGTCAATTCTCGTTGCCGTAATCTATCGATATCGAAATATAAACTAAATATGGTTCTATATTATTGAGTCGGCATCGATATAAGCCATATAACATTACATTCCGGTATGTATCAAATTTTTTATCAATTTAATATCTCGACATGCATGGTAAAATCAGAATTGACATCGCCTCTTTGGGACGTCGTTACACGTGCGATACTTCGTTATTAAGAGTTCAGTTTTCTATACGAAATTCGTAAATAGCAAAAAGGAAATATGGATAAAAGTTTTGAGCATGATCGACGGGGTTTTAATTCAGTTCCCCACATCGAACTATCAACACACAATATCGAGAACTATCTAATTAAAGTTGTTTTTGCCAAACACGTGAAAATGGTGTCAAATGCTTACAACTCCACATGGTATTAACGTGATGTTCAGATCTAATTATGCTCAAACCAGTCATCCTAGATTACTGTGGTTTTTCTTAAAGATATGGATAATTTATGAATAATATGTGATAGTAAAATAGCTGATATGGAATCTTGGGATGAGTGACATTATGGAATCATATTAGCAATTTTGCTGGTAATTTAGATCTGTGCCTATTATATTATTTTTCTTTCATATTGTAGTATAACGTATTCAAATTTCTCTTAATAGCTAAACTAAACAATTAAATATCCAAATATGGACCCGTAACAATCTATCTAGCATACAGTTAATCCGAGTCTATAGTTATAAGTATGTAGCATGTAGAAGCAAGTGAGATTTCACTTGCCTATGACGACGGCACAACGACGACAATCGCACGGACACGAACACGGCGGAG
Source organism: Agapanthus africanus (assembly GCA_030015575.1). Taxonomy (NCBI): domain Eukaryota; kingdom Viridiplantae; phylum Streptophyta; class Magnoliopsida; order Asparagales; family Amaryllidaceae; genus Agapanthus; species Agapanthus africanus. The sequence goes on from JASDDO010000001.1 coordinate 25,986,804, forward strand.
GCACGACTACAATCACGACACAGCACAGGCAGCGGCGACGGCAGCGAGCTCGGGCGGCGGCTAGAGGCAGTGGGTGCAGGGGCTCTGTCACTGGCGAAGTCAACTGAGGTAGGCAGCTGGGGTGCTCGTCGCGGCAAGGTCGGAGAGGCGCGGAGGCGATGGGGATTGGAGCTTAGGTGAGGTGCAGGGATGAGGGAGTTGAGTTCGGGTGCTGTAGCTGCTCGGCTTGGAGGAGGGCAGAGGAGAAAGGTGATGGTGGTGCTGGGGAGTTCGGCGGCTGCGGTTGCAAGCGACGATGGCCGGCGGTGATGATGGTGGCAAGGTGGTCCTAAGGGCTTGTCGGCGAGGTGGTTGCAGCGATGGGTGGCATGTCGGGAGGAGGTGCTGGTGTCGAGGCGGTTGCGGTCTAGGTGGTGGCTCGTTGACATTGACACGGTCGGTGGCGGCGTGAGATCGTCGCAGGAAGAGGGTGGCTGGAGGTTGCCACGTTGAGTCGACGGAGGAGGTGGTGATGTGAGGTAGGGGTTTGGTTTGGAGGAGAAAGGGGGAAGAGAGAGAGCGATGCATAGGGGGAGGAAGTCGATGGCTACGGTCGGTGTGTAAGGAAGAGGGGAGAAGAAGTGGAAGGAGAAGAGGGCAGGGTTGTTAGTGAAGGAGTTGGTCGATAGTGGAGTCGGGGTTTTGGAGGAGAGAGGGAAAGACGTGGTCACGTCTTGTGAAGGCAGCACGAGAAGGGCGGAGTCGAGGGGAAGAGCCGTTGGAGGAAGTGCCCATTAGGGGAGCGGGTCTCGGATGAGCGCGGGTCGTGGGGATGATGGGCGCGAGAAGCGGGCGTGCGCGCGAGAAGCGGGGAGCGACGTTAGGAAAAGGGCGGGAAGAGAGATGAGCGAGGGAGGAAGATGGTGAGGCGGGTCGGGTCGGGTCGAGTCGGGCATGGTCGGGTCGGGTGTATGGGTAGAGTTAGGATTTAATTTAGGTAATAATTAAAATAAAAATATATAATATATATATAAAATAGAAAACTTCCAGGAAATTTTAGAAAAATACGGAAAATTTTTATTCGGAACCGGAGATTTATATCATACCCTCCTTACAAAAATTTCGTCCTCGAAATAAAAACGAAAACAACGGAACAACACGCTATACAAACAGATGCGGGAAACGTGCACGGATGTTCTCCTCGCGTTCCCAGGTAGACTCCCCTGGAGAACGACCACCCCAAAAGCTCGAACTAGGGGAATGATTTTATTCTTCAGCACTTTTTCCCGACGATCGAGAATGGTGGTGGGCTGCTCCTCGTAAGACAGATCGGTGCCCAAAGTTAACTCCGAATGGTCCAGAATGTGGCTGTCGTTCTGAACATAGTGCCTCAACCGAGATACGTGAAAAGTGTAGTGTACACCAGCGAGCGATAGAGGTAAGGAAAGTCGATAGGCCACCTCTTCCACTCGCTCTAGCACCTCAAAAGGTCCGATGAATTGGGGACTGAGTTTCTCGCGACCTCCAAACCTGATAACACCGCGGGTAGGAGAAATTTTCAGAAATACATAATCTCCGACCTCGAATTCTAGCGCTCTCCTGCTGGTATCCGCCCAACTCTTCTGTCGGTCCCGAGCCGTCTTAATGCGCTGTTTGATCATCTGGACCTTGTCTACCGTCTAAACAATAAGTTCGGAACCTAATAATCTCCGTTCTCCCACGTCATCCAACAAATAGGGGATCGACATTTCCGTCCGTAGAGTGCTTCGAATGGAGCCATCTGGATGCTGGCTTGAAAACTGTTGTTATAAGAAAACTCCACCAGATGGAGGTGATCCTTCCAAGAACCCTGAAAGTCTAGCATGCAAGCCCTCAACATGTCCTCGAGCGTCTGAATAGTACGCTTGGACTGTCCGTCCGTCTGTGGATGGTAAGCCGTGCTAAACTTGAGACATGTATCCAGACTCTCCTATAAGCTCTTCAAAAAGTGTAAAACAAATCTGGTGTCTTGATCTGACACTATACTGACCGGAACTCCGTGAAGTCGCACTATCTCTTGCATGTATTTCTCCGCTAGCGACTCTGTCAACTGGCCCACACGAAAGGGTATAAAATGCGCAGCTTTCGTAAGACGATCGACGATAACCCAGACTGTGTTGTTGCCCCTTGGGCTCAGTGGTAAGACAGTCACAAAATCCATAGTGATGTTGTAACAACTCCATTCTTAATGTACAAAGAATTAATTTAAATTCAAAGTATACTTGGAGTATTTAATGTTGCTGATATCTTTTTAAGTATTTATTTCACACCATAATTACAAGAAGGAGCTTGTAGCTCATTGGTAATACCTTGCACTGCTGAACCAAGCCACCAGAGTTCAAATCCCATGCCCCACATTATTTTTAATATTGTTTTGTTTTAAATTCTTTAGAAGCCCAACAGTCAACACGTGTTTTCTCACAAAAACCCCACTACCCATGAAAAGTTAGAAGTACCAGTAGCTACCCCCGGCGACCCCCCACCTCCTACAACCCCGACTTGGCCTGGCACTGCCGGCCGGACTCGGCCGGACGGCCGAGTCTCCAACTGCAATTTTGGGCCCCTTCACCTCCTTATACCCCCTGCATACTTTAATTCTTCAGACCACCTCCAGAGAGCCCATTAACACCTATTTACTACAATTTTTAATGAATTTTCCTATTATTTTTACATTTTTAATTAAAAACCCTATTCCTACCCTAACCCTAACCCAACCCTATAAATACACCCCTACCTCCTACCCTCTCATCCCAAAATTCTGAGCCCACTCTCTCAAAATCTCAAGAAAACCTTGTGTACTTTGAAAATGAGCGAAAGGCAAAGCCCCGACGAAATCGACGGCGAACTTCCAGTGATCATGCTAGGAACTCTCGGTGACGAATCGACGCACCGTCGAACCCTCTTCTTCCTTATCACTCTCGTGTTTGTCCAAACCCGTAAGTCCCTTTCTAGCTTCTCTTTTCTTTTCTAAAAAAATACGAATTTACAAACCCGACTGTTTCCCCAATCAAAGCAAAGCTCTGTTCAAATTTCAAGATTTGAAATGAAGCGACGCTTCCGATTCCCCCAATCAGAGTAAGGCTCTGTTTCAAAATTCAAAATTTAAATCGAAGCAACGCTTCAGATTCTGCGCGCTGCGCGCCACGTGTCAAACACAGACGCGCTAGCGCAGTTGCGCTGCGCACCACGTGTCAAACACGGGTGCGCTAGCGCAGTTGCGCTGCGCGCCAACTGTGCTCTGCGCCGCGTGCCATGTGTCAAACACGGGTGCGCTAGCGCAGTTGCGCTGCGCTCTGCGCTGCGCTCTGCGCTGCGCGTCACGTGTTGAACGTAGGTGCGCCAGCGCTGGAATTAAAAATTCCCCCGCCGTCAGATCAAAAGATCTACTAATAATCAATTATTAATTAATCAGAACTAAAATTCTGTTATGCAAAGATTTTTCAATCTTATTAAAATAAGAAGATTATCTTCTGTAAAACAGAAGGCTTAGGATTAAAGAACCAACGATGGGAAATATTCCAAATCAATTAGAGAAAGATCTCTCAAAACTGATTTAACAAATCATTTGGCCCTATATAAAGGACCCTAGACTTAAAGTCATAAGATACAAAAAAAAGAGAGAGAGGAAAACCCTCTGCAAAAGAAGAGAAAACTCTTAGAAAAAAGAAGATTTTTCTTCATCTTCAAGATAAAAAGAACTATGTTTTTGAATAACAGAGATGGAACCATCTCGTAAAAAGAAAAAACATCTTCTAAAAAGATCTTAGATCTATAAAAAGACTAAGGTCTTTAATTTAAAAGAAAAGATCAAAAATATCTGATCATAAAAAGACTAAAAGAAGTATTTTACTTCAATCACAGATCTTTTGATCTATAAAAGCAGAACCTTTTATAAAAAACAAGAACTTTTGTTCTTGGATATTGAGGCAAAGCCTCCTTTGAAGAACATAAAATTTGTTCTTTGATCTTAAAGTTGATCAGATGCGCTTTGCGCTATTGAAAAGTGCTTTGCACTCATGAACCGCGCTTTTGCGCTCCCTGGACCGGCGCTCAGCACCAAAACCTGTCACATGTCAACCAGAGACACAATCTGTGCTTTACGCTTCTAAAACAGAGCACTGCGCTCATGGGCTGGCGCTCAGCGCCAAGTGCGCCACGTGTCACTCACTGGTGCGCCAACAGATTAGCGCAATGCGCTCATAAATTAAAAGCGCTTAGCGCTAAGCGCGACACGTGTCTTCTTCGTGTGCGCTACCCGACAGAAGCACAATGCGCTCTTTGACTGGTGCAACGCGCCTGGCGCGCCACGTGGCGCACTATCAGAACAAACTTTGTTTCTGATAAATGCTATGCATTCAATACAAGACAAAAATGTCAGAGCCCAATGCTTAGCATTATTAAAAGGGCCGAGCCCAAATAAAGGTTTAATAGCCAGAACAAAAATAAAATGTTAAAACATTTTAATTGGACTTAGCCCAATTTTTGCCATAAGTCCTCAACTTGTTTTGAATTGAGCACATCTGCTCTTTCAACCAACTCACCTTGGTTCAAGGGTACATCTCTTCATTCCTTTGATATTCGTCGTTGTAATTCCTCAACGTCTTCAAAGAGGTGACGGGTCCCGACAACCACACATTTCACAGACTATGACGTATTTAAATTGGACTGTGGGGTCCTTAAACTCATGGACTATGATGTCCTTAACCTTGACCGTGATGTCTTTACACTAACATCGGATTGTGAGGTCCTTAAACTCACGGACTATGATGTCCTTAACCTCGACCGTAATGTCTTAAAACTAACATTGGACTATGGGGTCCTTAAATCCATGGACTATGATGTCCTTAACCTTGACCGTGATGTCTTAAAACTAACATCGGACTGTGAGGTCCTTAAACTCACGGACTATGATGTCCTTAACCTCGACCGCGATGTCTTTAAACTAACATTGGACCGAGATGTTCTTAAACTACCAATGGACCGTAATGTCCTTAAACTAATTATCGACCGCAATGTCACTAAACTAAATAATAGAGCCCAATTGCTCTCTTGTCGGATCTAAACGGTCCCGTTAAGTTGATCTTAGTCTAAAATTAGACTAACGTATTCTTAACAAACGTTTAAGTTGATCTTACTCTCAAATAAGGCTAACGTATCCTTAAACCCAAACTCCCAAAACCCAAATTTAAGAATGATACGGATTTGGACTAGTCCACGCCCTACGGGCGACAACATAACTTAGTCTCCGTATACAATCCACAGGCAACCAAACACAAAAACAAACACCCACGACACGAAGTGACCACATGGAGAAGGATAAAGTTGTTACCATGATGCGGTAGCGTAATTAACTGCAGAGGCTTGCGCCTGCAGGGAAGAGCGTCCCCACAATCAAAACCCCCTCAAATGAGGGGGAATCTGACGAAGTCTGCTATATCGCCCGCATCCGTTTAAACCTTCGATACACGGTGCCATAAATCAACTTGATATCTTCGGAGAGGTGGACGGATAGCACCAATTAGTATCTGCCCCGAAATTCAGGCTAGACGTCCGCAGCGTCTTCGTCACGACTTTCGGCGAGGAACAGATTCTGGCACGCCCGGTGGGACCTTTTCCTCTTTCCACTCCACACTTCGTGTGTCGTGTTCGCGAACGAATCGCGGTTTGCTAATGATTGCCCTTGGGTTTCAAGGTACTAAGATTTAGCGTTTTGCTTGGTGCAGAAAGCAAAAGATCAATGGCGTTTACCTGCTCGAAGTGTTCCAAATGCAACTGCAACCCACGTTCTATCTCAACTGGAGGCATAGCTTACGGCCCCCAGGCGGCTTCCCTATTCACGATGCCGGTGGAACAGGTCACCCAAGCCTCCACAGGATTGTTTTTCGGGACTATGCTCCCGCCAGCGAGCTTCACCATTCCTATGCCCGCACCAGAAGCTCCCAAGAAGTCGGTCTTCGATCGGCTTGCTGCTACCACGGCCCCTCTCAGCGGGTCGTCCAGCTTCAACTCCTCGGTCTTTGCCAGACTGAGCCTGAACTCTGATAGGCCTGCCAAGAAGCCCATGATACCTGAAGTGGCCATCCCAAAGAAGATAGCCATCCCTGCTCCTGAAGTCGTTAAGACGGCTTCCCCTGCCAAAGAGTTGGTCTTTACAAGACTGACTATTCCGGCTCCCGTTCCTGCTCGAAGGTCTGTCTTTGACAGATTGGATACCGCTACTCAAAAGACGTCAGTCTTCGAGAGGCTGGCACCAGCGGTGCCTCATCTGGACAGGAGGCAAGACAAAACCATCCCCATCGCCGAACCAACACCGTCAGCTCGACACGCTCGACGTCGCCACTAGCGTCGAGTAAGGAAGGCTGGGGACAACTCCCCCTCTGGGCTAACTCCACCGGCTCCAACGGTAGAAATTAATGCTGCTGTTCCAACCGAGAACAGTTTTGAGCTGCTGAATAAGGTGCGCAGGAATTCGTCTACCGCCGTACTAAAAAGATCTCCGCCGCCGGTGGAGACCGTCATAGAAATGAAACCGGAACAGTCCCCTCAACGACTGTCTTCTAAAGTTTACAAAATCTGGCGACAAGTCCGAGAGTCGGTGGTTGATCAAGACTATCCCCGCCGGCAGAAGAAGCTGAAGGTCCGACAGGAAGAAAACCGTCCTGTTAAGCCACAAAAGACGATGGCTAGTTGGGTGCCCACTGCAGCGGCCCCCTCAACTTCGACCGCTCATAAGAGGAGAAGGCCGGAGAAAATCCCCGGGCCTTCGAAAAATGTCAAAGGCACTGAGCCTAAACGCCCTAAGTCTGGGGGCATGGTGGTGCATACCGTCTATATAGCATCCGGAAAAGAGGACAGCCGCATCTCCACAGGTCATCGACCGCTTACGCGATCCGTGACAAAAGCCCAAGAGCAGCAGCAGAAGCTTTAGGAGATGATGACTGCGATGGCCGCACTCATCGGGCCAAAAGAAAGCCCAGAGGCATCCTCGGAGCAACGCCACGAGCAAGAAACTGATGCCGAATTCTTTCGGAGAATACTTGAGAAGAAGGACAAAGAGGCTGCGGAACAAGCAGCCAATATAAAACGAATGGCCCTTCTATTCCAAGATATGGTGGGCATGATGATCCAGCCGAATCCTCCAACCGAAGATCCCCCACTAATAATTAAAGATGATAGAGGAGAAACATTAAACCCTCTGCCGGCTCTGTCAACAGCCAAGGAAGAGACAATCTCCAAAGCCGCCCTGGATGATTATATCGCTCAGCAGATACGAGTTCACCAGGCAAATGAAGCGGCCGACCAAGTTGTTAGAACTGGACGACCATATCCAGGCTGGTATGATCAGATAAAATACTCGCCGGGCTATACGATCCCGAAATTCCATGTGTAGAAGGGGACAGGCAATCCCCATCAACATGTTGCTCAGTTTAGGGCTCTCTGTGGCAATACTGGTGGCGATGATAAGCTCTTGCTCCGCCAATTCGTCGGCAGCTTATCGGAGACGGCATTTGAGTGGTACTCCGAACTTCCAAATGACTCCGTCAAAACTTTCACGGAAATGGTGTTGTCGTTCACCCAACGATTCGCAAGTGCTAGTGAACGCACCCCAATAACGGCATTGATCAATGCCAGGGTGAAGCCGGGCGAGACGTGGGTTCAGTACTCAATCCGATGGCGGAACCTGTGGTCAAAGTGCAAACAACGCATCGAAGAGGCACCAGCGGTGGGCATGTTCGTGGGCACCCTAGACTCTCATGCAACTATTTCACAGTTCATGATGTTTTTCAAACCGACTACGTTCCAGGCTTTAATCGACAAGCTAGCCCAGATGGATCAAATGGGTCATAGACCGCCTCCTCCGAAACCGGAGCCGTGGAACGAAAAAGGTAAGGGGAAGGCGACCTTCGTTGCAAATACCCAACAGCAGCCCAGTGCTCCAAGACTAACGGATCAATTAGAGGAGAGACGGTGCTATTATAATGAGAAGATGAAGCGTCCTTACTCGTTCCCACTGGACAAAATGAAGAGGCTATTCGAGCTGGCGATGCGCAACAGGCTTATCAATCTGTTGAATCCGAGGCGACCATTGCAACCCGGCGAAGCGAATAATTCCAATTATTGCCCTTACCACCAAACGGTGAGCCATCCAATCGAGGATTGCTTCGTCTTTAAGGGATGGATCGAGGATCAGTACCTACAAGGTAAGTTTGCGCTGTCGGAGAAGTGGAAAGTAAACCCACCACAGCCGTACACTCCTAAGAAGATGGATACACCGGGGGCAACGTGCACTTTTGTTGAAGAAGCCCCATGGGAGGTGGCTCTTTCGGCCAAAATCAAAAGGATGCTGAATGATCTCCAGACATGCCTGGCGATCAGGTGGAAGAATCCGCTAGAACCCCAGATCATTGAAGGAATGCTAAAACCGCGCCCGACTCCAAGGATTGGTGGTGATAGCCAAAGCACACACACCCAGCCGTCGAAATCTTCGAAAAAGAAGAAGAAATACAGAAAGTCCGTGAAGCCTGGCGATAAGCGCACGGACCTGCAAAAACAGATCGACGCACTGGAAGAATATAACCAGAAGGCGTGGACTCCAATCACGCTCCAAGAGTTTCTCGGCCACGTCCTTGAAGACGGAAATGATGGAGAAGACTCATCAGATGAATATGAGGATTACATAGCAAGTTGCCATATGATCTCTCACTCGTCTACAGACGATGAATAAGCTCCTTACACAGAGAAACTGGGGGCAAATCCCGAACCGGAGCTTCCAGGGCCATCAAATGAAATGATCGACGCATTCCTAAACGAAGCTCTTTCGAAAAGCAAAGCTGATCAAGAGCGCGAGATGGCCATATTTAAGAAAGCCAAACGCCGGCGGCTGGACGAAAAAGTTGAAACACTCCCACCAGATCCAAGTACATCCGTCACGAACAAAAACAAGTCCAAGACGAAGAAAATGTTTGCTAAAGCCATATCAATGGGGATGAAGCTGCCATCCTCCGAAGCGAACGCTCTTGGTGAAGGAGAAACACATCCTAGCTACTGTCTATATCATCGAAAGATTACGCACCCCACTGAGGAGTGCAACGCTTTTAAAAGATGGTAGCAGGGGTATGTTGCGCACCGGCAACATTTTAAGCGGATGAATCGCAAAACTCGTCGGGAGCGAAGAAGTACGACAGAGGATCATAAAAGAGCTACCGGTAACTGTCGCACGGTCAATGCCGGGGGATCGCAAGTGCTCACCTTCGGAAGTGACTCTGACGAGGAAATGACTCTTGACCCTCTTTTTAAATAATCCACCTCGGGGAAAGAGGAAGAGTCGAAGACTTGCGTAAATATCCAGCTGCGCAATCGTACACTTCCAGAAAAGAATCTCGGACCCACAAACAGAAAAGATAAGGGAAAAGAAAAGGTCTCTGAGGATATCGCCTTAGATGACCAAGTCATAAAAGAGCTGACCACCAAGGACCCGCCAAAGAAAAGTAAGGTGGACTACAACATTCTGGTGCACTTGAGGAAGTTACCCTCGCAGCTCAGCATTCTCGACGCCCTTTTACTATCAAAATAAGCAAGAGATTCGTTGATCAAGACGCTACAAGAGCCAGAGCAATTCCAACCTTTTCTCGTCGAAGAAAAGATGAAGGACGAACTGGAAGAAGTACACACAGCCAATATTACCTTCGGCGATGAAGATCTCCTCATTGGGACGTGCGAGCACAACCGTCCCCTATATGTCTCCGAATATTGTTACGATATCAAGATAGGCAAAATCTTGGTCGACAATGGGTCTTCCGTCAATCTCCTCAACGTGCGAGTGTTGAAGGAAATCTGCATGAGCGTTCAGCACCTCGCTCGTGATAAAATCACCATCTCCGGCTTTGATTCCCAGTCATCACGGACCCTCGGGTCTGTGATACTGACGCTGCGCTTTGGACTACTCGTCACAGATATTAAATTTCACGTCATCGATGCCAAGACATGCTACAATGCTTTGCTTGGTCGGCCTTGGTTATACGAGTACAACATTATCCCTTCTACACAGCATCAGTGTATGAAATACTTCAAGGATGGTCTCGAGTATACCGTAACAGGAAAGCTGAACCCATTCTCCGTAAACGAAGTCCGAAAGTACGAAGATACAAAATACTTCTTACCAGACTTTGAAGACACAGAGAGATGTCATAAACTGGAGAACAAAGCTATCACCACCATTCCGGTCTTCGGGAGTGATACCGAGGAAGAGGAAGAGATAGTTTATTCAGGGCCGCCCCAGTACAACAAACCAGGACCGTCTGCTCCTATGTTGATCTTTGACAGCGATTCGGAAGATGCGGTCCATGCTATATTCTCTGCTCGGCCTTCAATACAAACCTTCGCTGATGAAGAGCAAAATTTGCAAGTCGCCATGGTTCCGCCTAAACATCATAAAGAACTAGATGTGCTTAATACCTAAAGTGTGGAAGAGCTGCAGACGTTCTATGTCCCTCCCAGGCGAAAAGGTGAAAAGGCGATCCTATTTTACCGATCCGGGGAAACAAAAGTGGAGAGGGAAACCTGGCACGGCTCGAATTCCACACTCGACAGGCTCCAGCCCATCTGTTTGCCCAGATATTACACAGACGAACTAAGGAGACTCTTGAGACGCCAAGGTGTACCCCTTAAACAAACTGCTTGACAAGCACGGTTCTATAACAGGATCTAGAACGTCCCTAGAACTCAGCGAAAGTTGCCCAACGGAAAAATGGAAACGATATGGCTTGGATATGTTCAATCCAAGAAACGGGGGTTACTCCACGACTGCTACGCCGTACATGACTTTGATGAAGAGGGAGATGCTTTTTGGGAAAATGGTAACCCTGAATCAGAAAAAGCTCCCGACGTAAAAATGCCCAGTCCGTCGTTTGAAGAACAAATGGACAAGCTTATAAGAGAAGCGAGTCAAAAGGTTCGAAACGACCACAATCGCGAAATGGCCATCTACGAGAAAGTCAGGACGCAACGCCTTCTTCAACAGGCTGCGGAAGATGAAAACGCTCCTCCCTGTCAACCCGTTGTACAAAAGGCACGATGCAGAGGCAGAAACAAACCAAAGAACGGGAAAGGCGTTCGACAGCGACAAAGCGGGTCCAAGAAGCCACACGATCGGGAAGTGAGCAATTCGGATTCATCCCTTATAAAGAAGATGAATCGAGCATACTCTTTTCCTCAGAATAAAACACAGAAGATACTTGATTTTGCTATAAAACATCAACTGATCATACTCCCGGAGTCCAAGCACCCCGAGCAAGCAGGCGAAGTCTCTCATCCGGACTATTGCTCCTATCATAGGGCAATAGGACATCCTATTGAAGACTGCTTCACCTTCAAAAACATGGTCGAAGATCAATATCGACAGGGCATGTTCGCTCTATCCAGCAGCTGGAGGGTAACCCCACCGCGAAGGCATGAACCCAAATCCACGAGGGTAGAACCAGATCAACGTTGGTCTTAGAAGCGAGCTCGTACCTGTCACGTGATAACGTTATCAGAAGAAGACCCCGACGGTATGGATAATCTCCCCTGGTGCTTCGAAAACAATGATGACGAGGTGATCTCAGAGTTTCCACCGGCGCCGAAAGAGCTGGAAGATGGAATACATACCACTGCAGATGAGCTCAAGAAAATTGATTTGGGGACGGCAAGTGACCCACGGCTGACGTTCGTCAGCGAATTGCTGTCTGAAGAAAGGGTGGCTACACTAAAGGACGTGCTCATGCAGCATAAAGATTGCTTCGCATGGAATTATCCCGAGATGCCAGGACTATTGCTGTACACAAATTGGCAATATCCCCAGACGTCAAGCCAATCAAACAAGCACCGAGGAGAATGCGGCTCGAGCTTAAGATGAGCATCAACGCCGAGGTCAAGAAGCTAATCGACTCTGGTTTCATCTAAGAGGTTCAGTATCCTGATTGGATCGCCAGCATTGTCCTAGTGATGAAGAAAAACAGGATAGTACGCATTTGTGTGGATTTTCGGGACCTCAATAAAGCCTGCCCGAAAAATGACTTCCCAGTACCGGTCACCGAGCTAATGATTGACAATACGTCCGCCCACGAGGTTTTCTCCTTCATGGACGACTCGTCAGGATACAATCAGCTAAAAATGCATCCCGAAGACCAGAAGCACACCGTTTTCCGGACCCCTTTGGGTATATTCTGCTACAAGGTGATGCCCTTCGGTCTAAAGAACGCTGGCGCCACCTATCAGAGAGCCATGACGAAGATCTTCGACGATCTCATACATGAAATCGTCGAATGCTATATCGACGACCTCGTGGTGAAAAGAAATTCATACGAGAAACATTTAGAGCATCTGTAGATCGTGTTTCAACGCCTTCGGCAATACAACTTGAAGATGAACTCTCTCAAATGCGTGTTCGGAGTTTCCTCGGGCAAGTTCCTAGGATTCATCGTCCGACACCGAGGCATCGAAATAGATCCGTCAAAGATCAAGGCAATTATGGAGATGCCCCCGCCAAGGACTCTCAAGCAATTGCGGTCTCTCCAAGGAAAGCTCGCGTATATCTGGCGATTTATAGCCAATCTCTCCGGCAAGTGCCGCCCCTACAGCCACCTAATGAAGAAGGGAACCCCGTTCGTCTGGGATCACAAATGCTAAAGCGCGCTGGATGAAATCAAACAATACCTGCAGAATCCATCAGTGCTGGCTGCTCCGGTCAAGGGAAAACCTCTCATTCTGTATACAACCGCCCTTAAAGGTTCCTTAGGCGCATTATGGGCATAAGAGAACGATCAAGAGAAAGAGAGAGCCATCTACTATTTGAGTCGAGCTCTGCTGGGGGCGGAAAGCAATTATTCTCCTATCGAAAAATACTGCTTAGCATTGATCTTCGCAATAACGAAGCTCAGGCACTATACGTTGGCACATGAAGTCCTCCTCATATTGAAGGTGGATCCTCTCAAGTATTTGATGTCAAAGGCCATATTGACGGGGCGACTCGCTAAATGGGCCCTACTCTTCATGGAGTTCTCAATAACTTATCAGCCTCTTAAGGCAGTGAAAGGCCAGGCCATCACCGACTTCCTCGCTGAGCATCCAATACCTGCCGATTCTCCTTTGAACTGCGAATTGCCAGACGAACATGCGTTTGACAAGATCAACGGAAGTGATACCCGATGGAAACTTTACTTCGATGGAGCGTCTTCCATGAAGAAGCGCAAGCAAAGACCCCCATAATCAAATCAGGGGTAGGCCTCATTTTCGTAACTCCACAAGGAGGGATAATGCGCTTTGCCTTCTCCTTAACAGAGCCGAGGACAAACAATGAAGCCGAATACGAAGCTTTGATAGCAGGTCTCAAGATCGCCATTGACATGGGGATTGAAAACCTCTTCATATACGGAGATTCCCAACTGGTCGTTAGTCAAGTAAACGGCGACTATCAAACGTGCAAACCAGAACTGGTGAAGTACGGCGAGAGGGTACAGCAACTGCTGACCCAAATACCTTCCTACACCTTGGAAAGCATACCACGTGCAGAAAATAGCAAGGTGGATGCATTAGCCAAGCTCGCTAAAGAACTGGCTGACGAAAACCTCGATGACATGAGGATCGTTTTTCAAAGCCGTCGAGTCCTCGCACCGGAAGAAATATTTCCAGAGACGTCCGAGGAAAAGGGAACGACCGAGCAAATGGCTCTGCAAGTAAAAAACTAGGAAAAGGCTGAGGATTGGAAAGAAGTCTTTATAGACTACTTCAAATCCCGTCGGACGCCTGAAGATTCGTCCTCAAAACATCAGCTCATGAAGCAAGCCCTATCTTTCGCCTTCGTCAATAATACTCTGTACAAGAGGTCATTTGATTCTTTGTGGTTAAGATGCCTGGGACCTGAAGAAGCAAAAAGAGTCGTCCAAGAAACTCACGACGGACTCTGTGGTTCTCACCAAGTCGGGCCGAAGATGAAACTGAAGATCAAACGGATGGGTTATTATTGGCCCACGATGATCCAAGATTGCCTCGAATACGCGAAGCAGTGCCACTTGTGCCAGATTCACGGGGACTTCATCCATCAGCATCCAAATCCACTACATCCAACGGTGGCTAGCTGGCCGTTCGAAATGTGGGGGACTGACATAATCGGCCCCATCGAACCAGCATCGTCCAGAGGACATCGGTTCATTTTGGCCACAACTGATTACTTCTCCAAATGGGCAGAAGTAGTACCGCTGAGGGAAGTGAAGACGGAGAATATCCTCCATTTCTTCAAGACATACGTCATTTATCGGTTCGGCACTCCGCGATGGATTATCTCCGATAACGGACCAGCCTACAGAAGCCACAAGATCAGCTGCTTCGCACAACAGCATAACATAGACTGGAGATACTCCTCAGTCTATAATCCTCGAGCTAACGGTCTGGCTGAGGCTTTTAATAAGACATTGACGAAGATTGTAAAGAAAACGGTGTCTCGAAATAAAAAGAACTGGCACGAGAGACTGCACGAAGCTCTTTGGGCATGCCGGACTACGTTCAAAACGGCCACGAACACAATGCCGTATGCATTAGTATTCGGTACCGAGGCGGTGCTTCCCCTCGAGATAGAGCTACCCTCTCTACGAGTGGCAGTTCATTACGAGCTAACGGACGAAGAGAATGCTCACCTTCGGCTTGAGGAGCTCGACGCCCTTGATGAAACCCGGCTCATAGCACAGTAAAATCTGGAACCTTATAAAGCAAAGATGACGCGTTCATATGAAAGGTTGACTAGGCCGAGGACATTCCGCCAAGGCGAACTCGTGCTAGTGGTCAAAAGACCTATGATCCCCAATCGCGCTAAGCGAGGAAAAATTGATCCGAACTATGAAGGCCCGTATATCATAGACAAGGTCTACCAGGGTGGAGCCTATCTACTCATAGACATGCATGGCGAAAGGCCTTTCAGGCCAATAAATGGTCGCTTCCTGAAGAAATACTACGCCTAACGAGTCACGGTCTAGGTCAATGATAAATGACGACGACTATGTTCGCTCGCTATCTTCCTAAGCCCAAACTTTATAAGTAGTAGCCGGCTTACAGGGACCGAAATGTCCTTCAACTAACAGCGGACCGAAACGTCCTTAAACTAACAGTAGACTGAAATGTCCTTAAACTAAGAACGGACCGAAATGTCCTTAAACTAACAACGGACCGAAA
This sequence comes from Agapanthus africanus, assembly GCA_030015575.1. Taxonomy (NCBI): domain Eukaryota; kingdom Viridiplantae; phylum Streptophyta; class Magnoliopsida; order Asparagales; family Amaryllidaceae; genus Agapanthus; species Agapanthus africanus. The sequence goes on from JASDDO010000001.1 coordinate 26,002,023, forward strand.
TGTCTTTAAACTAACGACGGACCGAAAGGTCTTTAAACTAACGACGGACCGAAACGTCTTTAAACTAACGACGGACCGAAACGTCCTAAAACTAGCCGTTGACCGAGATGTCGATAAACTACGGTGGATTGCAGCGTCCCAAAACTGATACAAAAAAAGAGAATAAAAAAAAGAGAGAAAAGAAAAAGAAAACGGTATGTCTATAAGCAAAATGGGCACGGATGAAAACCCGAAAGGGCTCCGTGAGTAAAAACAGCAGGGCTACCGGCGAGTTTTGTGAAAACCCGAAAGGGCGCAGCCTCGTTAAAATAAAAAAAAAGAGAGAAAAGAAAAAGAAAAACGGTATGTCCATAAGCAAAATAGGCACGGATGAAAACCTGAAAGGGCTCCGTGAGTAAAAACAGCAGGACTACCGGCGAGTTTTGTGAAAACCCGAAAAGGGCGCAATCTCGTTAAAAGACACTTGCAAGGTCCTCTCGACTTTGTAAGGAGAAACCACCCGCGGGAGATCCTTACGACTCATAAGGGAGCAACACACTTAAGGATCCCCACGATTCCTAAGGAGAATTACACTTGCGAGATCCCCACGACTCGTAAGGAGAACCCTCTCATGGGACCCTCACAGCTCATAAGATTTGAAAGTCTTAAGCTACAGGGATCTTAACCTGTTCTTAAGCAGCCCCACAACCTCCGATACTACCCTACAAGCAGTTCAGTACTGACCCTTGTATACAATCCACGGGCGCGAATAAACATTTCCCTAACAAGGTCCCATCCAAGGCTAGGGATATGTCTGCACGATGAACTGCCCTTGTAAGTCCTCTCGACTTATAAGGAGAAAATACTCTTGTAAGATCCTTATGACTTATAAGAGATCATACACTTAGGAATCCTCACGACTCCTAAGGAGAAAACACACCTACGAGATCCTCACGACTCGCAAGGAGAAATACCTTTATGAGACCCTTACGGCTCATGAAATCAAAATCCTTAGTCGACAGAATCCTAACCCTGTCTATTAAGCCACCTTTGCTAGACATCGACGAAGGCAAATGATGATTTGCTCCTAGCAATATCCCAGTTGTAGCGGTGCTGATGCCGAAATCGGTGCCTAATTCCGAGCTTGCAGTGAAAAGCCAACAAGCCACACATGCATACGAAATAGCCGAAATGATGGGGCAACTTGCAAACAAAATCAGCAAGTAAAAATATATGCATGCGAAATAGCCGAAATGATTGGGCAACTCGCAATAAAAAGCAGCGAGTAAAAATAAAACAAATAGCCGAAATGATTGGGCACCGCGAAAAATAGCCGAAATGATTGGGCAATCGCGACCTTCGCGATATAAAAGCTGAAATGATAGAGCATCGCGGAAATAAAAATAATAATAAATGGAAAAAATGAAATTTATGACCTACAGGTGATATCATGTCAATCTCTATATACAATCCAGGGGCGCAAACAAAGAGGGAATCACACCCTTCCTCCCCAAGCTTCATCAGAAGGAGAGGCCAAATCTCAATGGTTCATAGACGGCCTAGAGATCATCTCAACATTCGTCTTATTACAACGGACATAACATCAAGCAAAGCGGAACAGCGGAAACTCCCAGTTCCATGACTCGGCGGTGTACAGATGACCGAGAGTCAAACTCCGACTCCGTGAAATGCGAATAAAGTCAACCCTTCCTGGTCACGTGGAACGCGGATTATGTCACTTCTGACCCCATGGAAAATGTCCAGAGCGGAGCTTGGTCCTCGCCGAACACGGCAGTGAACCCGTGGGAAGCATCCAGAGCAAAATTCCTGGCTACGTGGAACATGGATTATGTCACTCCTGACCCCGTGGAAAACGTCCAGAGCGGAGCCTGGTCCTCGACGAACACGGCAGTGAACCCATGGGAAGCATCCAGAACAAAATTCATAGCTACGTGGAACACGGATTATGTCACTCCTGACCCCGTGGGAAACATCCAGAGCGGATCCTGGTCCTCACAGAGCATGGCAATGGCCCCGTATGAAGCATCCAGAGCGGAGCCTGGTCCTCGCCGAACACGGCAGTGAACCCGTGGGAAGCATCCAGAGCAAAAATTCCTAGGAACACGGATTATGTCACTCTGACCCCGTGGAAAACGTCCAGAGCGGATCCTGGTCCTCGCAGAGCACGGCAATGACCCTGTGTGAAGCATCCAGAGCGGAGACTGGTCCTCGCCGAACACGGCAGTGAACCCGTGGGAAGCATCCAGAGCAAAATTCCTGGCTACGTGGAACGTGGATTATGTCACTCCAGACCCCGTGGAAAACGTCCAGAGCGGAGCCTGGTCCTCGCCGAACATGGCAGTGAACCCGTGGGAAGCATCCAGAGCAAAAATTGGACTGTGAGGCCCTTAAACTCATGGACTATGATGTCCTTAACCTCGACCGTGATGTCTTAAAACTAACATTGGACTGTGAGGTGCTTAAACTCATGGACTATGATGTCTTTAATCTCGATCGTGATGTCTTTAAACTAACATCGGACTGTGGGGTCCTTAAACCCATGGACTATGATGTCCTTAACCTCAACCGTGATGTCTTAAAACTAAACATTGGACTGTGAGGTCCTTAAAACTCATGGACTATGATGTCCTTAACCTCAACCGTGATATCTTAAAACTAAACAACGGACTGTGGAGTCCTTAAATCCACGGACTATGATGTCCTTAACCTCGACCGTGAGGTCTTTAAACTAGGGTATCCTGGAAAACGTCCAGAGCGGAGTCCGGTCCTCGCAGAACACAGCAATGAACCCGTGGGAAGCATCCAGAGTAACCCCTGACTCCGTGAAATGCGGATAAGGACAACTTCATCCATCACTTGCGGGTCCTTACGACTCGTAAAGGAGTAAATTCGCTTGTGAGATCCTTACGACTTTCAAGAGAAAACACACTTAGGAATCCTCACGATTCTTAAAGAGAAATTACACCTACAGGATCCTCTCGACCGGTAGGGAGAAAATTCTTTATGAGACCCTCACGGCTCATAAAGTTGAAAAGTCTTAGGTGACAGATCCTAACCCTGTTTTCTAAGCCATCACCACCCTACAAAGAGCCCAAGATTGACAGCTATATACTATCTAAAGACCGCACTTGCTAAAATCATATGGCAACAACACAGCAAGGAGAAGAAAACGACAAAGAGAACATTTGATTCGCATTTAATCAAGCATCCGAGGCATACCCATTCATGCATGGGCAAAAGATTTAATACGAAAAATAAAACAAGCTGAAATGAGAAACTTGCCATTCATACTGCGAAAAAGTTCTTACAATTATGAAAGCAGTAAACAAAAACATTATCAAAATAATTACAATGGCAAAACCTCAGATCCAGGGCATGGATTGAGGAACTCAAAAGTGACTTTGTCCAGAATTTTCCAGGCCCGGCGAACCATCCTAGTATGCTTTCTTTCACGATAACAAGCGTCGGGATCCTCACGGATGTCCTCCACCCTCTGATAGGCAGCAAGTATGGCCGACTGTTGAAAAGCCTGGTGCAGAAGATCGACAAAATTGTCTCGCCTTCTCTTTGAGATTAGGCTCATCAGATATACCGAGTGCACCTTATCCTCGGTGGCATCCAGTGCCCTAAGCGGCACGCCGGTACAAAATAAAGGAAGCGCTTCCCAGATCGCTCCCACAATAAACTTCAGGAGAGAGAAACGTCGAGGAAGCAGCCGACCATTGTATGCGTTAAAGCGACTCATGATTTCAGCACACTCGGCGTTTGTGAATTCTCGATTTTGAGAACGGCCGAGTGAGCGGATTTCTCTGTAAGAGATAATCTCATCGACGTCGTACATATGAGCGTTCATAACTTCTGAAAAAGAAAATCAACAAGAATTAGCGGACAGACCGATTAAGCAAACTCTTATTAGAAAACAGGCAACAAATCTTAATTATGACACCTAATAAATTCGAATTTATGAGAAATCCTGAAAAGGGAATCTCATTTGAAAAGCGACCTTTCGAGTCGAAGAGTTAAACTCCTTGAGAGCAATGCTCTACAAACAGGGATGACATTCGTCAAAGTCAATTATGAAAGGAATTTACAAGAGATTCCCCGAGAATGCTAAGAGCCTGACTCTTTAATGATGATGGAAAAATCCATCAAGAATTAATTAAAATCATTGTAAATTAAAAAATTCTGGAATCTTCAAGATCCATGAAAAAACTCTTAAGAGTTCTTCATCCAAGATTAAGAAAATCTAACAAAAAAGCAGAGCTCTAATGCATGGGTTAAGGAACTCCAACAAAAGATCGCTTTAGATCTATGGGAGTAAAGCTCTTTAGTGGAACCCTAAAAGGGTTCTCGTTAGATCGAAGATCTATTAAGAACAAAGCTCTGTTAATGGGTAAAACCCTAATTTAGTGAAGGTTTTAAACTTGACCTAAATTTTAACAGAGTTCTGACTCTCAAAAGTTTTCAACAGGAGAGCAATGCTCTGACGAAGAGGTAATTCTCAGAGAGGAGATGAAAATCATTCAGGGGACCAAAGGTCCTATTTATAGGCATTCAGAGCCGCTTCAACTTCCAAAAGTTGATCCAACGGCTGAGATGTTACCACCGCTGCACTTATATTTGGGCTATGTAAGCGCAACGGTGGGGGGGCATTTGTTTCCCCAATCAAAGCAAAGCTCTGTTCAAATTTCAAGAGTTGAAATGAAGCGACGCTTCCGATTCCCCCAATCAGAGCAAGACTCTTTTTCAAAGTTCAAAATTTAAATCAAAGCAACGCTTCAGATTCTGCGCGCTGTGCGCCACGTATCAAACACAGACGCGCTAGCGCAGTTGCGCTGCGCTCTGCACTGCGCACCACGTGTCAAACACAGACGCGCTAGCGCAGTTGTGCTGCACTCTGCGCTGCGCGCCAACTGCGCTCTGCGCTGCGTGCCACGTGTCGAACGTAGGTGCGCTAGCGTAAGGTGCGCCAGCGCTGCAATTAAAAATTCCCCCACCGTCAGATCAAAAGATCTACTAATAATAAATTATTAATTAATAAGAACTAAAATTCTGTTATGCAAAGATTTTTCAATTTTATTAAAATAAGAAGATTATCTTCTGTAAAACAGAAGCCTTAGGATCAAAGATCCAACGGTGGGAAATATTCCAAATCAATCAGAGAAAAATCTCTCAAAACTGATTTAACAAATCATTTGGCTCTATATAAAGGACCCTAGACTTCAAGTCATAAGATACAAAAAAGAGAGAGAGAGAAAAACCCTCTGTAAAAGAAGAGAAAACTCTTAGAAAAAAGAAGATTTTTCTTCATCTTCAAGCTAAAAAGAACTATGTTCTTGAATAACAGAGATGGAACCATCTCGTAAAAAGAAGAAATATCTTCTAAAAAGATCTTAGATCTATAAAGAGACTAAGGTCTTTAATTTAAAATAAAAGATCAAAAAGATCTGATCATAAAAACACTAAAAGAAGTATTTTACTTCATTCACAGATCTTTTGATCTATAAAAGCAGAGCCTTTTATCAAAAACAAGAACTTTTGTTCTTGGATCTTGAGGCAAAGCCTCCTTTGAAGAACATAAAATTTGTTCTTTGATCTTAAAGTTGATCAGATGCGCTTTGCGCTATTGAAAAATGCCTTGCACTCATGAACAGCGCTTTTGCACTCTCTGGACCGGCGCTCAGCGCCAAAACCTGCCACATGTCAACCAGAGACACAATCTGTGCTTTACGCTTCTAAAACATAGCACGGCGCTCATGGGCTGGCACTCAGCGCCAAGCACGCCACGTGTCACTCACTGGTGCGCAAACAGATTAGCGCAATGCGCTCATAAATTAAAAGCGCAATGCGCTAACAAACTAGCGCTAAGCGCGACACGTGTCTTCTTCGTGTGCGCTACCCGACAGAAGCGCAATGCGCTCTTTGACTGGCGCAACGCGCCTGGCGCGCCACGTGGCGCACTGTCAGAACAAACTTTGTTTCTGATAAATACTATGCATTTAATACAAGACAAAAATGTCAGAGCCCAATACTTAGCATTATTAAAAGGGCCGAGCCTAAATAAAGGCTTAATAGCCAGAACAAAAATAAAATGTTAAAACATTCTAATTGGACTTAGCCCAATTTTGGCCATAAGTCCTTAACTTGTTTTAAATTGAGCACATCTTCTCTTTCAACCAACTCACCTTGGTTCAAGGGTACATCTCTTCATTCCTTTGATATTCGTCGTTGTAATTCCTCAACGTCTTCAAAGAGGTGACGGGTCCCGACAACCACACATTTCACAGACTATGACGTTTTTAAACTGGACTGTGGGGTCCTTAAACTCATGGACTTTGATGTCCTTAACCTTGACCGTGATGTCTTTAAACTAACATCGGATTGTGAAGTCCTTAAACTCACGGACTATGATATCCTTAATCTCGACCGTAATGTCTTAAAACTAACATTGGACTATAGGGTCCTTAAACCCATGGACTATGATGTCCTTAACCTTGACCGTGATGTCTTAAAACTAATATCGGATTGTGAGGTCCTTAAACTCACGGACTATGATGTCCTTAACCTCGACCGCGATATCTTTAAACTAATATTGGACCGAGATGTCCTTAAACTACCAATGGACCATAATATCCTTAAACTAATTATCGACCGCAATATCACTAAACTAAATAATAGAGCCCAATTGCTCTCTTGTCGGATCTAAACGGTCCCGTTAAATTGATCTTAGTCTAAAATTAGACTAACGTATCCTTAACAAACGTTTAAGTTGATCTTAGTCTCAAATAAGGCTAACGTATCCTTAAACTCAAACCCCCGAAACCCAAATCTAAGAAAGATACAGATTTGGACTAGTTCACGCTCTACGGGCGACAACATAACTTAGTCTCCGTATACAATCCACAGGAAACCAAACACAAAAACAAACACCCACGACACAAAGTGACCACATGTAGAAGGAGAAAGTTGTTACCGCGATGCGGTAGCGTAATTAAATGCAGGGGCTAGCGCCTGCAGGAAAGAGCGTCCCCACAATCAAAAACCCCTCAAATGAGGGGGAATCTGACGAAGTCTGCTATATCGGCCGCATCCGTTTAAACCTTCGATACACGGTGCCATAAACCAACTTGGCATCTTCGGAGAGGTGGACGGATAGCACCAATTATCATCTGCCTTGAAATTCAGGCTAGACGTCCGCAGCGTCTTCGTCGCGTCTTTCGGTGGGGAACACCGACGGAATCGGAACAAATCCGATTTCCGATTCGGTTTTCTATAAAATTTCACTTCTCACCAATTCAATCATGCTTAAATATCTTATTGTTGACTATTAAACATTTAATAAATAATTTGAATAAATTTCATCACATGAAATGATAACGTTCTCAAATTATCGTATTTTTCACTTAAATACCACAATATTTCGATTTCACATTTAATCCCCTTAACTTTGCTAGATATTTAAAATAGAACACGAGGTAATGACCTACCTCCACACACATGCAAATACAACCCTAAACGATATCATCAAAACTTAGAATACGATAAAACAATACTTTCATTTAAATACCATATTCTTAATAAAACCATTCCTAAAAGTTTTAGCTTTGTTACACTTTTAAATAAATACCTCTTATTAGGAAAATACGATAAGTTGTGGACATCGGTCGTTTATCTAAACCTGACTTTGTGGTGTCTAGGCTAGGCAAGTGAGAAAGGTAACTTTAAAAGGCCCGTCTCACGGTGATTCGTAAACGGATCCCTCCTTTCCTCATTTGCACTTACCTGGCCACAATTGGCGGTGAACAGGCGATTTGAGGTATCTAACGACTTGTCGTTTAGACCATTTAGAAATAGCCTAGTTGACTTAGGAAACCCTAGAATCTAAAATACGGAAAATTGATATTTTTACAAATAAATACCTTTTATTTTATAAAACCGTTTTCTAAAGGATTAGTATTTTACAATCTTTGCAAAGCGCCGCTACAACCCATTTTTGGGGAACCCGTTCGGGATGGTGCGGATTATCGCACATCCTCGGGCTTAGTAGTGCGAGATTCAGACCTCCGCAAGGAGCATTCGGTCTCGAAAGGTTTAAAATATGACATCTTAAGAAAAATGAAATTTTTGGAATATAAAATATTTATTAAAATTATTTTTGTATAAATATATGTATATTTATCATTTAAATATCTATTTTATTATAATATAAATATTCCACGTTTTTCTAAAAAATCACAAGAATAAATTTTACATTAAAATAGCATGAACTTCAAATAAATCAATATTACAGATAAATACCTTTATTCATGAAATTAGGATATTTTCACTAGAAATATCACAATATAAAATCCACATTCATTACAACTCTAAAGACGAATAATAAATAGTTGGGGTGCATCTTGAAAACTATACAAAAGTATTTTTACATAAAACCCCCTCAAGTTTTATAAATTACCTTAAGGACCCTAGTAAACATAGGACTTCGATTTACATCTATACTGTCTGACTCGGGTTTGAGTCTGATCATAATCCGACTTGAATATGATTCAAGTACCATATAAATCTACAATATTACAATTCAACATGAACACACGAATCCATGAATCCAGTTATCAATCTATTCAATTTGACTGAACCAAACCATGGATATACTTTCCATTTACATAATTCTAGTTTACATCCATTATATCCGTTACTGATATCATGGTTTCGGTCAGTCATCCAACTATACAACTTATACAATACAATATAACAATACAATCAAAACACTACGGGGTTTAAGGGGTAGATTGGTACGGAAGGTGTTAAAAGTGGTACGAGACAGTAAGATTAAGACACCTAACATGAATCCTGTTGTTGTTGTACCGTGGCATAACGGTTCCTTGTACTTTCAGTTTGCCCTGGTCTCTAGCATATAGAGACCCCTCTCGTATACACCGGCATCCTTCTGTACCAAGCTATAAACAACAGCGTTAACACAATATTCTACAATATTATACAAATTTAAAAGATACATTCTTATTCCGTCTTTTCTATTTTTCCCTTAACTTTGGGACTTACCGAGCGACCTGTTCGCTGACGACATTCTATTTCTTTCTTCTTTGAATGTCGTCAGGTGATCTGGACACAGCAGAGATCGAGCCCACCAGTAAAGACTTGGATCAGTTCCTCGAAGACCCCGATCTCTAGACATTGTACATTTCCATTCAGTACCTTTAATTTCATGTTATGCCATTGTTTAGGCATCGTTTTTACTTCAGTTGTATTTTCTTTTCATGCATTGTACAAAAGAATGTTAATAAATAAAGTTGCTGTTATTTTTATATCTCTTGTCTCTTGTGATTACTTTTATATTGCTTAGATATGCTTAGCGTATTTACTTCACAGTAAATACGTTGTGGACCAGTCGCGTCCCCTTCGCCGTATACCGAGAAGCGGGGCGTGACAGGTTTTGTTAGTGGCCCATGCAAGTCCGAGCTGTATAGAATCATACTATGCAGTTCTGTTCTGCGTGAACAAACTAAGCAATATAACACAAGAACCAGCAACTAAAACATTCTTTACAATTCATGTTCCTTGAATCTTACAATTTCATATTCATTGAATCTTATCATTTCAAATATTTTGAATCTGTCCTAACCCAAATTTTTCTTCAAGGTTATGGATTCCCCGAATAACACCAGCACCAATGTCAACAACACACCTCAAGCCCTACCACTCACACCTGTCGTTCCTGCTCCGATCAACGAGCAGACGGTTCTCCTTGAAGCAATCCGAAGCCTCCTAGAGGGACAACAGTAGCAGACTGCTCTTTTAATGAACCGTCCCGAGGTAGACGCACCTGGGGTAAAGCAATTTAGGGCTTTACACCCCCAAACAGTTCTCCGGAAAGGGAAGCCCACTTGAAGCTGAGAAATGGGCACATAGCATAGAGGATGATCTGGCGGCAGCATAAGTGCCAGACATAACTTGGGTTCGTGTGGCGAAACTGCAGCTCACGGATAATGCTCGCAACTGGTGGAAGGCAGAAGAAAGCCGTCTTGAACAGCCTATCAAATGGAAGACTTTCCGCGACATGTTCGACGCTAAGTACTTTCCTGAGACTGCCAGGTTCGACATAGAACAGCAGTTCATCCATCTGCAACAAGGTTCGATGTGGACCAAGTCAGTATATGAGTATGACGCTGAGTTCACCATGCTCAGCTGGTAAGATATGTCTCAATAATTCAAATTTTTTTTATCACATATTACACAGCTAACACAATATTTTTATAGATTTGTGGCACACCTTATACCTACGGATGAGATCAGAGCCCATCGCTTTCAACAAAGTTTGGATTCGGAAATCCAGACTGCACTGGCTACAGGAGATTTTCCGACTCATGAATCGACTCTGAAAGCTGCCCGCCGTTATGAGGCAGTGGTAAAGGCGAGGGAAAGACCTCAATCTGCTGGATTTAAGCGTCCTGCCAACCAGATGGCAGGAGGAGTCTCGTCCAGGCCATCTTTTGTGCCAAGGCGACCCGGAGTACAGAACAACCGTCCCAGCCCAGCCTTTTGTACCTACTGCAAGAGAAATGGACATATGATGAAAGACCGCCGGCGAGCCAACCATCTTTGCTTGATCTGCGGCTCAGCTGCTCATGATATTGGGTCTTGTCCCTAAAAGCAAAACCCAGGCCAGCAGTTACCTATCCGCAGCGACTAGCTCTTCAAACACCTACTCCAAGACTTGCACAGCATGCACCACCCAGAGGACCACAAGCTGCACCACCTCCTCGTCAGTTCCATCAAGCTCAAAGGAACGTTCCGAGGAATGCTCCTCCGGCCAGGAGGAATGTACCAAGGTGCCAGGCTTTTACTATGTCAGTGGAAGAAGCTGAGGCTACTGGCCAAGTCATCACTGGTAAACTTTTCTTCTCAAACTTTTCTTTTAGTCTTGTTTATCTACATGCTTTCCCTAAAACATACCCCACATACCTTAGGTACAATCTTAGTAGCCTCACTACCTCCACTAGCACTGTTTGATACTGGAGCATTTCACTGCTTTATGTCGCAACGGTTTGTTCGAACCTATGCGATTCCAGTCTCACCGCTTGTATCCAGCTAGAATGTCAGTTCAGGAAATGGCGTTCTAAAGGCAACCATGGGATACCGTTTGTGTCCAGTCGTCGTCTGCAGTAAAGAGTTTTATGCTGACTTCAAAGTGCTGGACATACCGAACTTCGATATGGTTCTAGGAATGGATTGGCTTGGAACTTTTTATGCTACCATTGACTGTCGTTAAAGGAAGGTAGTATTCGAGATTCCAGACCATCCGGTCTTCTATTTCAAAAGTGGAGACCGTACACTGGAGCCAAGTACCTACAAAGCGAAGCCAAGAGAAACGGTAGTTGCAGCAGCTCAAGCGGAGGAAGAATCAAGACCAGATGTGGTTCGAGAGTTCGACGATATATTTCCTGACGATATATCAGGTTTGCCTCCCGATCGAGCTCTTGAATTCAGTATTGATTTAGTACCAGGAGCACAACCGGTGATCAAAGCACCCTATCATTTAAGTCCGGAAGGTTTGAAGGAAGTCCGAACACAGTTGGACGAATTATTGGCGAAAGGATGGATTCGTCCTAGCACTTCAAGTTGGGGATCACCTGTACTACTTGTGAAGAAGAAGGAAGGTTCATACAGAATGTGCATCGATTACAGAGCCTTGAATGAAGTCACTATAAAGAACAAGTATCCACTTCCGCGCATCGACGATTTATTCGATCAGCTAAGTGGATCTTGTGTTTTCTCTAAATTGGATCTTCGTTCAGGTTATCATCAGGTGAAGGTCAAGGAAACTGATATTCACAAAACAGTTTTCAGAATTCGCTATGGACATTACGAATTTCTCGTGATGCCATTTGGAATGACCAACGCACCTGCAATATTCATAAATCTAATGAATCAAGTTTTCCGGGAGTACTTAGACAGGTTTGTTGTCATCTTCATCGACGACATCCTGGTGTATTCTAAGAATCGGAAGAACATCTACGAATTATCCTGGAAACTCTTCGACAACATCAACTCTATGCCAAGTACAGCAAGTGCGAGTTTTGGCTAAAGCAAGTTGGTTTTCTTGGACATATTGTATCAGGAGAAGGAATCTTGGTGGATCCAGCAAAACTTTCAGCAGTTAGCGAATGGCCTACACCAAAGTCAGTGAAGGATATTCGGAGTTTCTTAGGTCTAGCTGGATATTACAGAAGATTTATTGAAGGATTTTCAAAGCTAGCAACACCCCTGACCAAGCTCACACGTAGCTTCATCAGGCAGGAGGTCTCGTCTCTTTTGGCTGGGGCCCTCTTTCACCTATGAAAGAAGAAAGATGAAGATTTTGTGTGGTCAGAAGCATGCGAACAAGCTTTCGTAGAACTCAAGTCAAGATTGACATCAGCACCTATTCTCGTTATACCGGATCAATCTGGAGGATTCGAAGTGCATTGCGATGCATCCGGTAAGGGATTAGGATGTGTTATACATCAACACGGTAAAGTTGTGGCTTATGCTTCAAGACAGCTGAAGATTCATGAGCGCAATTATCCGACACATGATTTGGAATTGGAAGCCGTCATCTTTGCTCTCAAGATTTGGCGCCATTATCTACTTAGTGAACGAGTGAACATCTACACAGATCATAAAAGTCTGAAGTACGTGTTTACTCAGAAGAAGTTGAATATGCGGCAGAGAAGATGGTTAGAACTCATAGCGGACTTTGACATCATCTTACAATATCACCCAGGGAAGGTGAATGTGGTACCCGATGCTCTTAGTCGTCAACCATTATCGATGAACCTCACCGCTCAGTGGAAGCTTCAACAAGACTTGTATCAGATGGAGATTGAAGTAGTCATGCCAGGTAATGCTTCTAGTTTGATGAATTTACAAGTTCAATCAACCATTGTCAATCAGATCAAAGAAGCCCAAGCAAGTGATGCTAAGTTGCAAAAGATCAGAGAACAAGTGAAGAATGGACTCAGAACAGACTTCATCATCCATGAAGATGGATCTTTGAGATACGGCAGTAGATTGTGTGTACCAAAAGGTCCTGTTCGGGAAGAGTTAATGAAAGAAGCCCACAGCTTCCCTACTCAGTACACCCTGGAGATACCAAAATGTACAAAAGATCTACGTCAGAATTATTGGTGGCATGGAATGAAGTGTGAAGTAGCCAGAAGCGTCACAAAATGCTTGGTGTGTCAGCAAGTAAAGGCTGAACATCACAGGACTGCTGGATTACTTCAACCGTTACCAATCCCAGAATGGAAGCGGCAACACATCACGATGGATTTTATGACTGCTCTTCCTCGCAGCACAAAAGGTAACGATGCCGTATGGGTCATTATGGATCGACTCACAAAGTCGGCTCACTTCATCCCATTTCGAGTTGGTCAATCTACTGAGACACTAGCAAAGAAGTACATGGAGGAAATTGTAAGACTTCATGGAGTACCGATCTGCATTGTCTCCGATCGTGACACTAGGTTTCGATCGCAATTTTGGCAGAGTCTGCAAGCAAGCTTGGGAACAAGTCTGAACTTCAGCACGGCTTATCATCCACAAACAGATGGTCAGTCGGAACGAACTATTCAGATCTTGGAGGATATGCTCAGAGCATGTATGTTAGACTTCAAAGGATCGTGGGAAGATCACCTACATCTTATGGAGTTTTCGTACAACAATAGCTACCAAGCAAACATAGGAATGACACCTTTTGCAGCATTGTATGGAAGGAAGTGTCGATCGCCATTAAGTTGGGACGACATCGGAGATAGGGAATTTCTTGGACCAGAGATGATAGTAGCGCCTGTTGATGTGGTTCATACTATCAGGGAAAGGATGTGCATAGCCTAAGATCGACAGAAGCACTGGGCTGATGCAAAGAGACGTCATCTGGAGTTCCAACCAGGAGATCATGTGTTCTTGAAGATATCTCCGAACCGCGGAGTGATCCGAATTGGAAGACGGGGTAAGCTAAGTCCGAGATATATTGGACCGTTCGACATACTCGAACGAGTCGATGAAGTAGCATACCGCTTAGCGCTTCCACCTTCATTAGAAGGAGTGCATAACGTGTTCCACATATCCCAACTCAGAAAGTATGTGAGTGACCCCAGCCATGTTCTCGATCATTCTGAGCTCACTATACAGCCCGATTTGTCTTGTGAGCAACAGTGGAGATCTTGGACAGGAAAGTGAAGACACTTCGGAACAAGGAAGTTAACTTGGTCCGAGTGATGTGGAGGAAAGACACTCCAGGAGAGTCCACTTGGGAAAGGGAGGATGAAATGCGTACTAGATATCCACACCTCTTTGTAAACTAGTCCCCAAATAAAAGTTGTAAATTTCGAGGACGAAATTTTTGTAAGGAGGGTAGACTGTAACAACTCCATTTTTAATGTACAAAGAATTGATTTAAATTCAAAGTATACTTGGAGTATTTAATGTTGCTGATATCTCTTTAAGTATTTATTTCACACCATAATTATAAGAAGGAGCTTGTAGCTCATTGGTAATACCTTGCACTGCTGAACCAAGCCATCAGAGTTCAAATTCCATGCCCCCACATTATTTTTAATATTGTTTTATTTTAAATTATTTAGAAGCCCAACAGTCAACACGTGTTTTCTCACAAAAACCCCACTACCCATGAAAAGTTAGAAGTACTAGTAGTTACCCCCGGCGACCCCCCACCTCCTGCAACCCCGACTCGGCCTAACTCGGCCGAGTCGGCCGGTTCGCCGACCGGACTCGGCCAGACGGCCGAGTCTCCAACTGCAATTTTGTGTCCCTTCACCTCCTTATACCCCCTGCATACTTTAATTCTTCAGACCACCTCCAGAGAGCCCATTAACACCTATTTACTACAATTTTTAATGAATTTTCCTATTATTTTTACATTTTTAATTAAAAACCCTACACCTATCCTAACCCTAACCCAACCCTATAAATACACCCCTACCTCCTACCCTCTCATCCTAAAATTCCGAGCCCACTCTCTCAAAATCTCAAGAAAACCTTGTGTACTTTGAAAACGAGCGAAAGGCGAAGCCCCGACGAAATCGACGGCGAACTTCCGATGATCGTGCTAGGAACTCTCGGCGACGAATCGACGCACCGGCGAACCCTCTTCTTCCTTATCACTCTCGTGTTTGTCCAAACCCATAAGTCCCTTTCTAACTTCTCTTCTCTTCTCTAAAAAAATACGAATTTACAAACCCGACGGAATCGAAACAAATCCGATTTCCGATTCGGTTTTCTATACAATTTCACTTCTCACCAATTCAATCATGCTTAAACATCTTATTGTTGACTATTAAATATTTAACAAATAATTTGAACAAGTTTCATCACATGAAATGATAGCGTTCTCAAATTATCGTATTTTTCACTTAAATACCACAATGTTTCGATTTCACATTTAATCCCCTTAACTTTGCTATACATTTAAAGTAGAACACGAGGTAATGACCTACCTTCACACACACGCAAATACAACCCTAAACGATATCATCAAAACTTAGAATACGATAAAACAATACTTTCATTTAAATACCATATTCTTAATAAAACCATTCCTAAAAGTTTTAGGTTTGTTACACTTTTAAATAAATACCTCTTATTAGGAAAATACGATAAGTTGTGGACATCGGTCTTTTATCTAAACCTGACTTTTTGGTGTCTAGGCTAGGCAAGTGAGAAAGGTAACTTTAAAAGGCCCGTCTCACGGTGATTCGTGAGCGGATCCCTCCTTTCCTCATTTGTACTTACCTGGCCACAATTGGCAGTGAAGAGGCGATTTGAGGCATCTAACGACTTGTCGTTTAGACCATTTAGAAATAGGCTAGTTGACTTAGGAAACCCTAAAATCTAAAATATGGAAAATTGATATTTTTACAAATAAATACCTTTTACTTTATAAAACCGTTTTCTAAAGGATTAGTATTTTACAATCTTTGCAAAGCGCCGCTACAACCCATTTTTGGGTAACCCGTTCGGGATGGTGCGGATTATCGCACATCCTCGGGCTTAGTAGTGCGAGATTCAGACCTCCGCAAGGAGCATTCGGTCTCGAAAGGTTTAAAATAAGATATCTTAAGAAAAATAAAATTTTTGGAATATAAAATATTTATTAAAATTATTTTTGTATAAATATATGTATATTTATCATTTAAATATCTATTTTATTATAATATAAATATTCCACGTTTTTCTAAAAAATCACAAGAATAAATTTTACATTAAAATAGCATTAACTTCAAATAAATCAATATTACAGATAAATACCTTTATTTATGAAATTAGGATATTTTCACTAGAAATATCACAATATAAAATCCACATTCATTACAACTCTAAAGACGAATAATAAATAGTTGGGGTGCATCTTGAAAACTATACAAAAGTATTTTTACATAAAACCCCCTCAAGTTTTATAAATTACCCTAAGGACCCTAGTAAATATAGGACTTCGATTTACATCTCTACTGACTCGGGTTTGAGTCTGATCATAATCCGACTTGAATATGATTCAAGTACCATATAAATCTATAATATTACAATTCAACATGAACACACGAATACATGAATCCAGTTATCAATCTATTCAATTTGACTGAACCAAACCATGGATATACTTTCTATTTACATGATTCCAGTTTACATCCATTACATCCGTTACTGATATCATGGTTTCGGTCAGTCATCCAACTATACAACTTATACAATACAATATAACAATACAATCAAAACACTACAGGGTTTAAGGGGTAGATTGGTACGGAAGGTGTTAAAAGTGGTACGAGACAGTAAGATTAAGACACCTAACATGAATCCTGTTGCTGTTGTACCGTGGCATAACGGTTCCTTGTACTTTCAGTTTGCCCTGGTCTCTAGCATATAGAGACCCCTCTCGTATACACCGGCATCTTTCTGTACCAAGCTACAAACAACAGCGTTAACACAATATTCTATAATATTATACAATTTTAAAAGATACATTCTTATTCCGTCTTTTCTATTTCTCCCTTAACTTTGGGACTTACCGAGCGACCTGTTCGCTGACGACATTCTATTTTTTTCTTCTTTGAATGTTGTCAGGTGATCTGGACACAGCAGAGATCGAGCCCACCAGTGAAGACTTAGATCAGTTCCTTGAAGACCCCGAGCTCTAGACATTGTACATTTCCATTCAGTACCTTTAATTTCCTATTATGCCATTGTTTAGGCATCGTTTTTACTTCAGTTGTATTTCCTTTTCATGCATTGTACAAAAGAATGTTACTAAATAAAGTTGTTGTTATTTTTATATCTCTTGTCTCTTGTGATTACTTTTATATTGCTTAGATACGCTTAGCGTATTTACTTCACAGTAAATACGTAGCGGACCAGTCGCGTCCCCTTCGCCGTATACTGGAAAGCGGGGCGTGACAGATGTGCTCCCACTTCCACTCGGGTATCGGAAGCGGTTGCAACAGTCCAGCCGTTCTCTGGTGTTCTGCCTTTACTTGCTGGCATACTAAACACCTGGATACAAACCGTGCCATATCTCGCTTCATCCCGTTCCACCAAAAGTGTTGCTTTAGATCTCAATACATTTTCGTGCCTTCCGGATGCACAGAATAAGCCGAACTATGAGCCTCAGCTAGCACCTTTTCTCGAACATCTCCCTTGGGGACGTAGAGTCTGCTACTGAATCTTAGAGAACCGTATCGATTTATGAGTAGGTCCGTCCTCAGCCCGGCTTCCACCTGCTCTCTGAACTTTTGCAATCGAGGATCATCAGCCTGCGCAGCCTTAATGCGATCTACGAGAGAAGACTGCACCTGTAACTGCCAGAACTACCTGATTGCACTCGGTGTAAGAACCTCTAGTTCGAGCTTCTGAAAATCCTCAATGATGCTCTTCTGACTGGTCAATATCATGACTGCTAGCTTGCGACTGAGAGCGTCTGGTATGACATTTACCTTCCCCGGATGATATTGTAAGTCCAAGTCGTAGTCCGCCATTAATTCTAGCCATCAGCGTTGCCTCATATTCAGTTCTCTCTGAGTGAACACGTACTTCAGACCCTTGTGATCCGTGTACACTTCCACCTTTTCGCCTAACAAGTAATGTTTCCAGATCTTCAATTCGAAAACCACTGCGGCTAACTCTAAGTCGTGTGTTGGGTAGTTCCTCTCGTGATTCTTCAGCTGTCATGAGGCGTATGCAACTACCCGACCGTGCTGCATCAGGATGCAGCCCAAGCCTTTCCCTGAAGCATCGCTATGTATCACCAAACCACCTGAATTATCTGGCACTGTAAGAATAGGCGCCGTGGTCAACTTCTGCTTTAATACCTCAAAAGCCCGAGTACACTCCTCCGTCCACATATACGGTACTTCCTTCCGCGTCAGCTTCGTCAAAGGTTCAGCGACTCGTGCAAAATCTTGAACGAACCGCTGATAATATCCTGCCAATCCCAGGAAGCTTATGATCTTGTCCACTGACTTCGGTGTCAGCCAATCTCTAACCGATTCTATCTTCGCTGGGTCCACTGAGATGCCGTCTCCCAAAACAACGTGTCCCAAGAACCGCACTTTGTCAAGCCAGAACTCGCACTTGCTCAATTTTGCGTATAGCTTCAATTCCCGATGAATTTGTAATCTGTCCGCAAGTGTTCGGCATGCTCCTCTCGGGTCTTGGAGTATACTAGTATGTCGTCGATGAAAACAACGACAAACGTGTCCAAGTATTTCGCAAATACCCTATTATTCAGATTCATAAATATAGCCGGAGCATTGGTAACACCGAACGACATCACAAGAAACTCATAATGCCTGTATCGGGTCCTGAAAGCCGTCTTGCATATATCTTCGGCCGCTACTCTGATCTGGTGATAGCCCGAACGAAGATCCAGCGTCGAAAATACCTTGGCCCCACCTAACTGATCAAATAAGTCGTCGATACATGGAATGGGGTATTTGTTCTTTATCGTAACCCTGTTCAGCTCCCGATAGTCTATGCACATCCGTAGCGATCCGTCCTTTTTCTTCACCAACAAGACTGGTGCACCCCACGGCGAAGCGCTTGGGCGAATAAATCCTTTCTCCAGGAGTTCTCCAGTTTGTTTCTTCAATTCTGCCAACTCAACTGGCGCCATCCTGTAAGGAGCCTTGGAAACTGACGTCGTTCCTAGGATCAAGTCAATAGAGAATCTCAAGACGCGGGGAGGTGGTAGACCTGGTAAATCTTCAGAGAACACATCAAGAAAATCCCGAACGATCTCTGGAGCTAGACTCTCATCAATCTCTATAGCTGTCAACGCTTTTGGCTTGGATCTAAACTTGGCTGGCTCCAAAGACTTGCTCCCGTCTTCGAAAACAAACTCGGGGTGATTGGGAATGCGGAAAGTCACATTCCTTGCTTGGCAATCAAAATTACATGGAATGTACTCATCCAATCCATCCCGAGAATTGCGTCATAGTTGCTAGTTCCGATTAAAAGGAAATTTATATAGAATTCCTTGCCGCATACTACCACCGGACATAATCTACATTCTTGGTTGGACACAATAATACCGTTACCCGTATGTATCTCCCAACCCTCAGTCAACGGCTCGTGAGGTATAGAGTGTGTGTCTACAAACCGCGTGGAAATAAAACAATGCGAAGCACCCGAATCGAAAAGAACTCTAGCTGGTACAGAATAAACAAGGATGGTACCTGTAACCATATCTCCAGAAGCCCCTGCCTGCTCGACGGATAAGGTGAAGGCCCGTCCCTGATTCCGACCGGTACCAGTCTGCCTTTGATCGAAGGACCGCTGATGGGGCACCCGAGGTGGACCCCTCTGAGCTGAACTGCCATACGATGGTTGTTGCTGCTCGAACCCTCCCTGTAGCTCAGATCTCTGGGGACACCAGTTGATCTTATGCTCGCTTGATCCGTAAATCAGACACTGCCTCTTAGCTCTGCGGCAATCTCTCTGCATGTGTCCTGGCCTTTGGCAATAATCGAAGAACAGGGCCCTCCGCTGCGACTGCTGAGGTGAGAAGGTGCGCTTCATCCGTGTGACACCCGGCCTATGAACTGGGATCGCTCCATGGGGGGATGGTAGGCCGTGCTGGAACCTTGTGGGGTCTCCTGTCCATCAATCGTTGGCCCTTGGCCTTCTCTGCCAATCTTTCCTATACTCAGGCAGCGTTCAAAACTTGGGCGAAGGTTGGTAGGTCGAGAGACGCGATGAGTTGTTGCAGTTCGATATCGAGCCCTTGCTGGAACCATATTGTCCTGGCGGCTTCTGTGGCTACCATGTATGGTGCGAAGCGACTCATCCGATTGAACTCCGCGGCATAAACATCCACTGAGCGCCATTCTGCTTCAACATAATGAATTTCTCCTCCATCTCGGCCTTGGCAGTAGCCGGAAAGTAGTGATCCAGGAAGCATGTGGAGAACGTGTCCCATCCAATAGGTCTCTCTAACCGGCTCTCCTCTACGGACCGCCACGTGCGGGCCTCGTCTTCTAGCTGAATCTTCACCACGTTCACTCTGTCGTCGTCAGGATTCGAGCGGCAGTCAGGAGGTTCTCTACGTTGATAAGCCATTGTTCGACCTCAAGTGGACTTGCTGATCACGCGAACACTGCTAGATGAAGTCTCCTAAAGTCTGAAACGGTACCAACCCTAACCTGTGTAGTCGGTACGAGCGCGCCCTCGGGGGCAGGAACAGCCGTAGATCTCTCTAGGGCAGTAATTGCGGTCTCCTGTACCGCATTCAATCCCTCGGCCAGGAGATCGGTCTTCCTCTCTTGGGCTTGGGCCAGGGTCGTCAGTGTGCTAAGGATCTTCTCGGTATGATCGTGGGACCCGGCACCGGAGGAGTTGCCTGAGGAGTCCATGTTCCTGAAAAGATTAAAAGAAATTAGATTCAAGTAAGGCTACACAATGATTCAACAATGTTTAGAAAGTGAGGAAGAAATATAATAAGGCATACGTTAAGGGTGTAACTCAATCTAGAAGTCCCTCGACGGAACTATAATTTCATCCAAAAACCCGACGCTCTGATACCAATAATACCATGTCACGCCCTGCTTCCCAAAATATGGGATATGAGGGGTGACTAGGCCAGCCATGCTCCTACGGTCAGCGAATAATCCCGCCTAGTCATACTTCGGCTTCTAGCATTACATGGTAGTCAGTATACAGTACTTAAGTAAAGGAAAATCACAGTTCACAACTTTATTACATTGCAAATAAAAGAGTTCGAGATACATTTATTTTGCAGAATAAAATAAACTAACCAACTAAACAAGTACTGAAAGCAAAGGAAATAGCACTGATGATGAGGTCTAGACCTCTGCGATCTTGAATGACAGGTCCTGCTCCTGAGCTGGATCCACTTCGTCCTCTGAGCATGTACACTCAGGTCGTCAGGACGACACATATAGCAATAAATATATAATGGGCGAGCAGTATTATTAAATATGAGGAGTACAATGAATTATAGAACATGAGTATAATAAATATCAACTGAATATGAATAGTGCAATATGGGTATCATGTCAGTAAACTAGGCAATGCATATGTCACTACTTAACGGTCACTAAGTCAGTGAAATCAATTAGTGGAAAGGATGCTTGTGTTTAACAAGGGTCCCGTGCATGTCCGAGAGTATAGTCCATTGTGCCCAGGACATAACCCTATCAGCCGTGCCGCTAGGCCCACGACCTAATGTGTGTGTGTGTGTCACCAATAGCGAATGATCATCCTCTAAATCACTGTACCTCGCTAAATACGAGTTCAATTCCACCTTGATTTCCCCATTCCTCAGGTTATAGTATGCATTCATCTATCAGATAGGTTGTGAACAAATGCGTATCGTTGTCACCTTCAATCACTTTTCCACTTGTCATTATCACTGTCGTATTTGCCACAACACAATCACTAACACTAATATATATATCGACAATGCAGAACAGTCGATAGGTCTCAATGTGAACGATCACTATGCAGCAGGTATAAATCAGGCATGAAAATATATAGAAGCGCACTGAACAGGTATTCACTATTCTATAACGGCCAATGACATACAACTTGAAAAATTTACGGTAAATCATACGCGTAGAATCGACCAAAATAATGTAAAGGAATAATGAATCACACTTGATTATCTAAACAGTAAAATTTATTTCACGTCAATCGGGGTTCAGGTTAGGGAGTTATCATCATTTAAAAGTAGTGATCGATTGCTGAAATTCCAGTTTCAGAACTGGAAGCCCAAATTCGCGCATGTTTTACCAGTAATTATGTTCAGATTCAGATGTTGTCCCAGTTAAATGAAATGTAGTTCTATAAGTTAAGTTTCCAACACATCAAACGTATTATCGATAGCAGTTATGTATTAAAAGTTATGTCCTTTCTAGTGTAGCTATGCAAGAGAAGTCACTGCAGAACACCTAGGTACGCTAAAATGCAAATTAAATATCAAACGATGGTGAAACGGCAAGAGACTAGATTTATGTGTTATCCAACTAAATTATCTACACGACCGTATAGATTTCAGTGCATTTTCAGTTTTATGCAGGTATGCACAGGTGTTTAAATTCAGGTTTCCCCCGTAGAATGCTGCCCCAGACTGCAGTCCAGAGTTGCATCCCCGGTCAATTTTCGTTGCTGTAATCTATCGATATCCAAATATAAATTAAATATGGTTCTATATTATCGATTCGGCTTCGATATGAGCCATAGAACATTACATTCTGGTATGTATCAAAATTTGTATCAATTTAATATCTTGACATGCACGGTAAAATCAGAATTGACATGGCCTCTTTGGGACGTCGTTACATATGCGATACTCCGTTATTTAGAGTTCAGTTTTCTATACGAAATTCATAAGTAGCAAAAATGAAATATGGATAAAAGTTTTGAGCATGATCGACGGGGTTTTAGTTCAATTCTCCATATCGAACTATCAGCACACAATATCGAGAACTATCTAATTAAAGTTGTTTTTGCCAAACACGTGAAAATGGTTTCAAATGCTTACAACTCCTCATGGTATTAATGTGATGTTCAGATCTAATTACGCTCAAACCAGTCATCCTAGATTACTGTGGTTTTTCTTAAAGATATGGATAACTTATGAATAATATGTGATAGTAAAATAACTGATATGGAGTCTTGGGATGAGTGACATTATGGAATCATATTAGCAATTTTGCTGGTAATTTAGATCTGTGCCTATTATATTATTTTTCTTTCATATTGTAGTATAACGTATTCAAATTTCTCTTAATAGCTAAACAAAACAATTAAATATCCAAATATGGACCTGTAACAATCTGTCTAGCATACAATTAATCCGAGTCTATAGTTATAAGTATGTAGCATGTAGAAGCAAGTGAGATTTCAATTGCCTATGACAACGGCACAACGAAGACGATCGCACGAACACGAACATGTCGGAGGCACGACTACAAGCACGACACAACACAGGCAGCGGCGACGGCAGCGAGCTCGTGGCGGCTGGAGGCAGTGGGTGCAGAGGCTCTATCTCTGGCGAAGTCAACTGAGGTAGGCGGCTGGGGTGCTCGTCGCGGTAAGGTCGGCGAGGCATGGAGGCGACGGGGGTTGGAGCTCAGGTGAGGTGCAGGGACGAGGGAGTTGGGTTCGGGTGTTGTAGCTGCTCGGCTTGGAGGAGGGCAGAGGAGAAAGGTGATGGTGGCGCTGGGGAGTTCGGCGGCTGCGGTTGCAAGCGACGATGGCCGGCGGTGATGATGGTGGCAAGGTGATCCTAGGGGGTTGTCGGCGATGTGGTTGCAGCGAGGGGCGGCGTGTCGGGAGGAGGTGCTGGTGTCGAGGTGGCTGCGGTCTAGGTGGTGGCTTGTTGACGTTGACACGGTCGGTGGCGGCGTGAGCTCGTCACAGGAAGAGGGTGTCTGGAGGTTGCTGCGACGAGATCGACGGAGGAGGCGGTGATGTGAGGTGGGGGTTTGGTTTGGAGGAGTAAGGGGGGAGAGAGAGAGAGCGAAGCATAGTGGGAGGAAGTCGATGGCTGCGGTCGGTATGTAAGGAAGAGGGGAGGAGAAGTGGAAGGAGACGAGGGCAGGGTTGTTAGTGAAGGAGTTGGTCGATGGTGGAGTCAGGGTTTTGGAGGAGAGAGGGAGAAACGTGGTCGCGTCTCGTGAAGGCGGCGCGAGAAGGGCGGAGTCGAGGGGAAGAGCCGTTGGAGGAAGTGCCCGTTGGGGGAGCGGGTCTCGGATGAGCGCGGGTCGTGGGGATGATGGGCATGAGAAATGGGTGTGCGCGCGAGAAGCGGGCGTGCGCGCGAGAAACGGGGAGCGACGTTGGGAAAAGGGCGGGAAGAGAGATGAGCGAGGGAGGAAGATGGTGAGGCGGGTCGAGTCGGGTCGGGCATGGTCGGGTCGGGTGTATGGGTAGAGTTAGGATTTAGTTTAGGTATTAATTAAAATAAAAATATATTAAATATATATAAAATAGAAAAATTCCAGGAAATTTTGGAAAAATACGGAAAAAATTTATTCGGAACCGGGAATTTACAGAATTCAAGTTTGAGTCGACAAGGATCGCCTTCGTTGAGGAGTCGACTTGCCTCCTTTTGTGGAATTGATTTGTGCCTCTGAGTGGACCGGATTGGGGAAACACGGCTAGTTACAAAACGGGTCAGGTAAGTTGCAATAGTTTATAACTTAATGCCCCAAAAAATCCGTAATAAAAGGTTTTGGAAAGCAGATTGAAATTTCGCCAGATATCTCAAAATTTCGCCGACACACATAAATATCGGCTAATATGTAGAAATTCCGCCCGATGTATTCTTAATTTCAGAAAAAGAAATAATTTGGTAATTTTGTGTCGATTACTCACTAAAACCAAAATTTCGGAAATATATATCAGACTTTGTCCAACATTTAAAACATTGTTTTGCATGCTATAAACATAAATAGATCGCGATTTTTCTAAAAATTCAAACTTTTTGTGTTTTCTTCTAATTTTCAATATTTTGCATGCTATATATATACGAAAATTGTGAATTAAAAAAACTAAAAAATTATTTTTTCTTCAAATTTTAAATATTTTTCATGATATGGCATAGAAAAAGCGTGAATTTTTAAATATTCAAAAATTCCCTGTTTTCTTTAAATTCTCAAAATCTTGATAGTTTCTATTGTATATAGTCTTTCAATATTTTGATTGCTGTATAGTACATAAAGATCACAAACTTTTCAAAATATCAAAATTTTTGCTTTTTCTGTTTTTTATTATTTTTCTCGAAAATAGCTGAATTTTAAAACAATCTCAATTTCATTTATTTTCTTCGGTTTTACATTTTTTATATTCTATTAGGCGAAATCATGAATTTTCCAAAAATCTCAAAATTCTTTGTTTTCTTTAGTTTTTTAAAATTATTTTGCTTGCTATATCGAGCATGAAAATTGAATTATTTTTTTAAAATACCAAAATTATTTGTTTTCTTAAGAGTTACAAAATTTTGCCAGCTACCATAAAAAAATCCTTAAAATTGTGTAATTTCACATGCTACCATTAAAATTGTGTAATTTTAAAAGTCTCAAATTATTCTGTTTTTTACGGTATTTAAATATAATGATCGCTATAACACATAAAAATAGCGAAATTTTCAATTTTCTTTGATTTTTCAATATTTTGCATGCTAAAACGCATGAAAATCCCGAAATCTTCTAAAATCCCAAAAGTTTTCTATTTCATTCAAATTTTCAATATTTTGCATGCTATAACACACAAAAAATCATAATTTTTCTAAAAAGTCAAAATTTTGTGTTATTCTCTAATTTCCAATATTTTGCATGCTCTATTTTATGTTATCTTCTAACATACAAAAATTGCAAATTTAAAAAAATTCAATAATTTTTTTCTTCAAATTTTCAATATTCTACATGCTATAACACACAAAAAGCAAGAATTTTTAAATATTCAAAAAAATTCCGTATTCTTTAAATTTTCAAAATCTCAATATTTTCTATTGCGTTTAGTTTTTCAATATTTTGCTTACTATGTTGTACAGAAAGATCGCAAACTTTTCAAAATATCAATTTTTCCCCTGTTTTTCCATATTTTGCTAGAAAATCGTTAAATTTTAAAATAGTCTCAATTTCTTTTATTTTCTTCGGTTTTACATTTTTTCTATTCTATCATGGGAAATCATGAAATTTTCCAAAAATCTCAAAATTCTCTAATTTCTTTTGTTTTTTTTTATTATTTTGCTTGCTAAATCGACAATGAAAATTACAATATTTTTAAAATATACCAAAATTATTTGTTTTCTTAAAAGGTGCAATATTTTGCGCGCTACCATACAAAAATTGTGTAATTTTAATAATCTCAAATTATTCTCTTTTTTACGGTTTTTATATATAATGCTTGCTATAGCACATGAAAATCGCGAAATTTTCAGTTTCGTTTGATTCTTCAATATTTTGCGTGCTATAACGCATGAAAATCATGAAATCTTCTAAAAATTGCAAAAGTTTTTTATTTCCTTCAAATTTTCAATATTTTACATGTTATATAACATACGAAAATTGCGAATTTAAAAAAATCAACCTTTTTCCTGTTTTTCTATATAGCACAAAAAGATCAGAAATTTTTTAAAATATCAAAATTTTGTTTTTTCCTGTTTTTCAACCTTTTGCTCGAAAATCGCTAAATTTTAAAACAATCTCAATTGTTTTATTGTCTTCGGTTATACATTTTTTCTATTCTATCTCGCGAAATCATGAAATTTTCCAAAAATCTCAAAATTATCTGTTTTCTTTTGATTTTATTATTTTTCTTGCTATATCGAACATGAAAATTGCAATATATTTTAAAAACACCAATTTTTTTTATTTTCTTCAAGTTGCAATATTTTGCACGGTGCTATCCAAAAACCGAGTAATTTTAAAAATCTCAAATTATTTTGTCTTTTACGATTTTTAAATATAATACTTGCTATAGCATATCAAGATCGTGAATCTTTCAGTTTTCTTTAATTTTTTCAATATTTTGCATGTTATAACACATGAAAATCACGAAATCTTGAGACAAAGAACCTCAAACAGGGGAACTTCCAAACTGCTCGTCCCATGACCTTCATTACTTGAGGGTTCTTGCTTTTGCAAGCAATGGCCAAACTGGTCCCATTCCTAACTGGGTTGGCAACTTGTCATCACTAATGCTGCTAAGCTTGAGCAATAATGGTTTTCAAGGAGAAACCCCTGCTTTGAACTTGCACTGACTTGATTCTTCTTGATCTAGGAGAAAACAAACAAATTGACAGGAAACTTAATTTTATTAATTCACATGCATTTCTTAAACATATATAACTATGCTGATTATATATTCAAACAAAACAATATCATGGCGCTAAGTATTCCATGGCCTCAGAGATCGGCATCTTAATTATTACATAAATGTCGCGTGAAGCATAAATCGTTTGTAAAATTAATCTCCAGATTCAAATTACTGGGCTGAAGGACTGATAGCGAGAAGGTTGAAGGAGGCGGTAGGAGATGAAGCCAGCAGAGTTTCCGACAACGATGCAGCCTCTGGGGCAGATGCTAACACCACCTCACCCATGTTTCTTCGGGCGCTCGTTTTCTTGCACAGTTGTGGAAGAAACACCCCTATAGAAGAGAACGTAAGTGTCGACAAAAACATATTTTGGTCTCATCATAATTATAATGTCGTAAAATGACAACTAGGATTCTTCTTTACTACAGAGATGTTATAGCAAGCCACCATGTTGTATTATATATATATATATATAGTTCTGGGGCTTATCTTTGATAAATAATAAAATATGGATAGTATTTGGGAAATCTAATAGATTTATTTGTACAAGTACAAGGCTTTTTGTAAAAAGAAGTCGCACTTTTTTAATGTATGTGTTCCCTTGTCAACCATTGGCTAAATTTTACTAATTAAGCACCGTAGTCATCATTTCATTTCACTAAATTCTCTTTAAATTTGTTTAAAGGATTTTATTTTTTTTGCTTGATAAAATACACCCTTGGATGCAGCATTTTGAGGGAGCATACCGATTTTTTTTATAAAAAAATTGGTTTAGTGAAAGATAGCATAGTAAATGGTATTTTAGTGAAATTTAGCCGTAACGATTTTAAGTGTATTAATTTGTGTAGCATAGTTAATAAAATATGGATGGATTACTTACCAAAATTTATATGGCATGGTTAAGTAGCCTCCTTAATTTTCCTTAAAAAAATTATATAGCATATTTTTAAAAACTATTTTTAATTTATATATGCGTACCTTCTCCGGCCGCGAGATTGAAGTAGAGATCAACGATGTTCGGGCAATTCTTATAGCATCCATCAGAACAAAGCGTCTTCGTAAAATCAGAATCCCAAAGAAAATCAGATGAGATCCCAACGGAGTTTCTGTCAACCCCACAAGCTTCAACACACTTATCGGTCTCGATCCAATCCACTAACCCCCCTGCTTCAATCTCAGATGACCTGCACGTGTATTGCTCGTTCCCTCCTCTTCTCACGTGCTTTTCAAGCACACAGCGCGTTCCCGACGATGACACAGCGTACGCACATTTCCTCTTTTCGAGGCTCTCGCATGATAATATCGCACCTGAGGGGGGGGGGGGGGGGATTACATGTTACACGGTTTCGAGAAAAATGCAACTTTGATATTTAGATGTTATATACCTGATGCTTTCGAGACAAATAGAAGCATGAGAGAGACTGACATGAAGGCGATATTGGTAAATGAAGAGGAGGCCATAGTATTATTTGAGAAGCTAAGGCTTAAGATTTTGTATGAGTGCAAATTATGCGAATGTGATGAGGTGCTATTTATAGAGAAAGCATGAAATTAATGAGAGTTAGGTATCATTAAGGCATATGCTCAAATGCCACCCCCCCACCCCCCACCCCCACCCCACCCACACACACACACACCCTGCCTGCTCCAATTTTCATCTTTTAGGTTTTGTAGAAGCTCCTCTTGCCTTTGAGTTTGATACCAACTCTTTTTGTCATGATGTATCTTAGTCACTGGTCACAGAGTCTCATTTTCCTTCATGAATTTTTGTGTATATTCACTTGGAAAGTTGGAAGAAGTTGGCCATGGTAATTCCATGTCATGAAGTGTGTTAAAGTGCGCGCGTTCCCCATTGAAGGCCGAATATTGGCCTAAATATTTTCGATCCACATCCGAAGAATTATAGTATATGGGGCATTTGATTTGATTTGATTTTAATAAATATGTTATATTTTAGTTTAAAGAAATGCGTACTTAAAATTTGAGCATTATTACTTAATCTAACGGTATGTTGGTCATATAGATCGGTTTATCGGTAGCCGTTGCACTTGGAATAGATTCGATCGAAAACGCGTTCCACACATGAAGTACCAAGTCAATGAGGCATCTGGGTTGAAACTTCAATGGAGAGAGTCTAGGGTTTTTTGTTTTGAAGCAGAGGCTTGAGGGCTTTGCAGTATATTCATGGAAGTTGGCAAGTAATAGAAACTCTCCGTGACAAAACAAAGACTACACACAAAATTCCAATTAATCGACTGTTTTGTCAAACTATATATAGTGATGCATGTAAAATGAAGGCTTAATTTTCTCCATGGAAATTGGAGTTAAGACTCCAATTTGTTGTGAGCACATGTTATAATTAGGAACACTAATTGCGGAAAAGAACTAATTTTCCAAGGTTTTGATGATGATTTTGGAAATAGTCTAGCTCTATTAATTTCATGTGCATTTTTCTTGGAGTCTTCCCGATGAAACATTTTACATATGTGTTGACTACTTTGGAATTTTTTATTTTTTATTTTGAACCGGACTGTAAGCTTCATCCAAACACATACCACATGCATCCACGCACACAGCACACACACGTCTTGGGTCCATAAATTTGCTCCGAAAGCGTTATTTTGTGGGCACTTCACCTCGCTGCTAGTGCATTCTGCTTTTTTACGCATGTTTTGACTAGTTTGGAAATTTCTAATTTTTACAACAAAAATAAATCCAACATGCTAGGTGGCCCACATCAAATGCTTGTGTTCTTAATAACAAACAACTTATGAAATCTTTAATTTAGTGCTCCAAATCACATCCCTTAAGTTTTCTCTGTATGACACCCCAAAAAACTTAACCATTTTTACATGCCACCCCTAAAACTTAACTATTTCTAAATATTTTGGGTTCTTTTTTCTTACCCTCAAAACTTAACTAAAAACTACCATGAAAATTATATGGGTTTTTTTATTATAATTTTTTATGTCACCCACGAAAAACTTCATATTTCCATACATCATCCCAAAACTCTTCCGTTGTCCAAAAATACCCATCCATCCGAATCCTAAACCTGATCCGAACAAAACCCGCTTTCAATATCAAATCCTAACTATTGTAATGTATTTTATGACATTTAGTGGGTAAGCTTTATGCACACATTTGTTAGAGCTCCCTCAAGTTTCGATTTCCCCCCCTTAATATAGTATAATGGATCAAGACGGAGGGCTAAACTCAAAACATGCCTAAACTCCTTCGAAAACCGAATTTGCAAGTTTGGATTAACCCATTATAGACCCGTCAGGTTTGGACAGGTTTTAAATTTAGGTTTTAAATTTCGGATCGGATAAAATTTGAGAGTATAGGCGAATGTGCCCCACTGACAAACACTGACAAACAAGAGATCCATATCAATCACAAAATGAGTGTTAATACTTATAAATCAATATTGGGTACAGTTACTTCTTGGATTGCTTTTAAAGCTGGTATAAATTTCATTATAATTTTTCATTGTAAAGGAAAAGTTTATTCTAACAAAATTAATTTGAAATCTTCATGCCACTTTTCAAATTATTTGACGATTTTTGTATAATCTTTAGTTCGATATCTTAACGGAAACTTGCTCCGTTGGTGGCCTCTCCGCCTCTCCGGAGAAAATTTCTCCATTTGCCACAGAAAACAGAGAGCAAAGTGCAGGTCTGATCTAACTAGGGATGGTTTCATGCTAGCTGGGTAGAAATAAAAGAGGTTTCGGCAATTTAGCCTCAGATTATATTTTAGTTTTCCTACATTTTCATTTCTAGGGAAAAAAAATCCTGTAGATTTCCACCTTAGGAATCGCTTCTGCCTCCCCACAAGCATATGTCATGAGAGAATCATGCACAACAATCAGCCGACGAGACTCTACTGCCAGCTCCCGAAACAGCACGGTCAGCCGTTCCCTCAGCTGCATGGCCCGTCTCGATTGGTGGCAGCTGTGGGAGCTCATGAAAATGAATGCTCGATATGGAATGTGGGTCCCACCTTGGACACACGCCTTCGCTTGTCGAATGTGAGTCGAAGTTGAGGCGATGTGAATGGGAAGGTTGTGGGAGTAGAGGTGGGGAGCCAAGTGAAGGAGAGGGTTGAGATCTACCCGGATACTTTGCAGGCAATAGCGTACCGACCCCCTCGCAGAGTTTTCAACATCGCTGCCCAAAAGGTATAGAAATAATGGTTCCAGTGTCCAAATCAAAAGCTAAGAGCTACGAAAGTTAACCCTAAACTCTATACACCTTTTACATGTATGTTTGAACTTGTTTCGGTCCAAACGACACAGATAATTTTCTACAACTTGCTTTATGGAGAAGGAACATCCTATTATTCTTTTCATAATCATCCATGGCAAGCAGAGTATGATTCATTCAGCCCAACAATCATATCATAAAAACACTTGAACCAACAGCAATATGAAACACTATTTCCTAGAATTTTTTTATTATAATAAACCAAGTTTACAATGTATTTCATACTATGTTCCCCTAGAATCTTGAATCTAAAACTTCCCCAACACTATAACCACTCTATCTTATTACCAAATATACCACATTTTCTCACTTAAAAATAAAATACATACATTTGAGCATGCAACATTATGACAAACCAAGCTTACAACTAATTTCATACTGTCACCTATCTATGTATCTAAAATATCCCGCAAAATTCAACTCACACTCGACCCATCGGAGAGAACGGCGATTCAAGGATGAAAGATGACGGGGGGTTTTCGACTTTCTTCTTTGCTTTTCTTTTTTCTTCTTCTGCAACGGCTTCTAACAACTTTCTCACTTCTTCTTCGAGGATCAACTTTAACGAGTTTGAGTATAAATTTTGTACGGTGCTATCGGGGCCGAGAGCAGATGCTGCTTGTGAACTGTGAAGTATAGAAATGCAAATGGAGAATGCTTGTAGTGCTGATAACCGAGCATGAAAATAGATCGAATATTGTCCTTTCCCTTCGGATGTTATGGATACCGCTGGAATCTTCTCTTTGCTACCCTGTTACAGGGGGGAAATAAAAATTGCATGGCGACGCTGTGAGACATTAATAAATAACAATAACAGAAAAAGGACCAGATTTTAGGTATGCGGATTTGTAAAAGAATCTAAGTTGATTATGCAGTATGCATACGATGTATGGTTTGCACATTAAATATGTCACCATGCCAGCAAAGAAGATGAAAGAAGTAGTCACAGACTAGCCTTTCAGCGAAACATAACAGCAACAGATATGAAATTTTGTTTGTTTGTTTTTTTAAGATAAAAAATAGCATTTAACGTTATGGAATAGTCGTTTGCCATGTAAGAATCGGGATTTCAAAATGAAAGCATAAAGTCCAGGAAGAGATAAGAAAGAAACTTCACACTACTTCAACTACCAAACAAGCAAATGCCACATAGGCTACCTGGTTGGTGATTGGTTAGAGTGGGGTACGCATGCACGGCTATGGAGACGGATTCTCTACCCCAACTTCTAACCAATTACCGACACGTTAGCATAAATGAAGTCTATCGAGATGGTACAAAAAATTATTTTTTCAATAAAGATATGTGGAAAATAAACAAAGTCAATAGTTATTTACAAGGATAGTTACCAAAAACCACCCTAAGGTTTGTGCCATTTACGGATAAACCACTCTAGTTCCATTTGGCACACAACCTACTTGAACTTTGCACTGTTAACAAAAAACCACCCTCTCACAGTTATAAAACCCCCAGAACCCCCAGAACGTCAACTTTAATGAATATTCTCAGAATATTTGCATCATGTGCACAGTCACATTGCTGCTCTTATTTTTCATGTCCCCAAACTACGCATTCTTCTTCTTTAGTACATTCTCCACCAAATTCATTTAATTTCATTTTCAGATGTAGGGATCTTTTCCTTCTTTGGATATGATTTTTCTTCTTCTTTCTCATGTCGCAGGCAATCCCGTCCCTCCACGAAACTCAAGTACTGTTAACTCACCCACCCCTATATGCCAAGAATATGTGATTGCAACTTGCAATCTTTCTTCCCCAATTCATGTTGCTATTACATTAGACGATGCATGTAGAAGCTTTTTGGGTATTTTTCTAAAGCGTTGTGATTTCATCGAATGGGTGGAACCTATGCTGACAACTCCTAGAGGGGTTGAGTATGTAATTCAAATTCAAAGGAAGCATAGAGCACTCCAAGCTAGGGTTTTGTAGCTGGAGCATTTAATTGAAACTAGAATCTTTAATTTTGAGCAGCAAAGAGTCATTGAATGTGAAGGAGCAGTGATAATAGGTTAGGTGAAAGGGTTATACAAGTTTTTGACTTCATTGTTGTTACAAGTTTGTTGATCATTTTGATCAGTCTCAACGTATCTGAATGAAGTTGATTTGTAAAATCATATTGTTTATCATGGAATTATATATGTATTGGGTCTTTATTTGAATTTCTTGTTTCTTTATCAATTTTCGGTTTTTAAATTAAGATTCATAGCACAAGAGAACATAATGGAGGTCCGAAAAAGAAAACCGATGCTTGAAAACATCTAGTTTTGAATGTAGAAAAATTAAAAGTATGAAAGCTAATATAATTGTAAACACTTTAGGAGGAATCCATTAAAATTAGGGTTAGGATATGTTACAATTGGAGGGGAAGGGATGTCTTTGCATAATCGTCAAAACACAAAGTGGTTTCTAGTAAATATGAAAAGGGTAGAAAGGTATTTTGATATTGGACTTGACGGCAGGGTGGTTTTTGGGCTCAACATTTGAAAGTTTATATAGGTTTTAAGGTGGTCGTATGTAGTCCAAACCTTAGCGTGGTTTTTGGTATACGAAAAGAAGAAAAGTCAGAGACAATTTTATGGGTTTGGATTTGTGTGTGGGGGGTGGGGGGTGGGGGTGGGGGATGGGGGTTAGGATAAGAATAAACAATTCCGAGAATCACTTGTACAATGGAAGAAAAACCTTCAATCTGAACTTGCCACTTATCAAGATACTTCTTTGATGCTTACATTTTGACAATGTCTAGATCCTTGAATGATACCAAATAATGGGTATATCCAATATTTATCTCTATTATTAATGAAATTCAAGTGACTCAACTTAGTTGGAAATGTAGTGGAGATATCGAATACCTGAACATAAAGTAGCATTTGCTGTCGACTCCCCTTCGCCAAAGGGTCAGCCACATTATTATCAGTTAGTTTGTCGAGCACAGCAATAGGACAAGCCATGTCCCATCCACCACAATCACATCCTCCACCAATTCTCCATCTATCGAGCAACGATGAGGGCCCACCTTCCTCGTCGGTCGGCAAACCATGGGGCCCACTAGGAGTCACTGCCTTCACATTGGCACGATACATGCAATCGAATGTCCTATCTTCACCATTTCCATCTTCTTCGTCTATTTGCATCATCTCTTTCATTTCTTTCTTATTAAAAGGAATCTGAGTCACAATCGCTGCGATTTCTAAATATGGGTGCAAATCACCCGTTGCCCAAGGGTAAGAACTCGAAGGATCCGAGTCAAAATCTGAAGATTTCTCTAAATCGATCGAAAAGCTCCTTCTAGCTTGGGCAATGTCATACAGAACAAACTCTGTAACAGTTGAGCTTTCCAATGATCCGGTGTCATTCACTTCAGAACACAAATAACATGAAACTTGCATTTGAGCAAGCATGGGATGTGATGGTGCACTTCTCTCTTTGGATCTACTCTTTTTTTTGTGGAATGTGTAGACCCAATTAAATGCGCTGTCCGTTCTCCAAGTCTTTGCTAGAAATATATCGTCTCGATCTTTGATTGCAAACTCATATGACGGGGATCCATTTAAGCAATCTGATTTAAGAACTGCGTGCAAATGAACAGGGGAAGAAATCGATGTCGAAACTTGACCTTTTACTGTTGAAGCAGGATCGTATTCTATTTTGTCTAGTGTCTTTGAAAAATCGTTCAATAAAGATTTCCGGAACACTTTATGTTTCTTGATGCTGCCACCCGTTTCTGTTTCATTGTAAGATGGATTCTTCATTGATTTTGATTTCATAATAGGATCAAAAATTCTTTTAAATGGGCTGAAACGGGGCTTCGGGCTTCCTTTAAAGTTCTCTGTTTCTGACGAATTGAACATTACTGCCTTCACTGAAAAGGACTTGGGCAGATTGCATGTAGTGTCTCTTTCTCTACAAGACTTCTGTTCTTCAATCAATCGTTTTCCACTTTTATTGTTAGAGTGCATACCAAACTCTATGATGCAGTCTTCTAAAATATCTAGTGTTGGGAAAGAACCTGAGCATGAGTTGCTGAGCTTAACGCGATCTTCAGAAAGATCACGAAAGGACATTTCAACAAACTCCATAGATTCTGATTCTTTATTATTAATTTGAGGCAAGGGCTCGACGATCTCAAAGGAGAGAAAAGCTTCTTCGCTAAATGCTTGTTCTTCTTTCTTCGTTTCTTCTTTCAATTTCCTCATACTCTTTCTCTCTCTAGAACTTTTAAAATCCTTTCTTACAATATCATTATGTCTGGAATTCGCACTGTGAGGCCTAGCAGGCATGCTTTTCCGATGGGGACTACAAGCGTAATTTCCATCTGAACTCCTCAATTCGTAACAACTGCTTTTGAGTAGTTCTTTAATATCTTTCTCATCTACTTTCGATCTACAACATGGAGGTTCATGAACGATTTCTGACCTCGGACCTGCTTGAAAATGGTTCTCACATTCCAAAACAGCGTCTAAAACCATAGCCGATAATTTGAACTGCAATAAGCACAGATTACTTCTGTCAGCTTAATTTACATACGTCCAGTAATTCTGTTAATTATGTTCACGGGCTAATTCGAATCTTCTACTATTTAAACTACAAGCTCACCAATACCAAAAATAATATGGAGCTACAAGAGTGGTAAATGAGAATAGCTCAGTGTGCCTAAGGAAATATGAAACTAAAAACGATTGATGTAAGGTGTTCAATACTTGCCACGCTCCTAGAGTTGTGAGAAAACTAAATCACAATTTTTGATCACTATGACAACAGACCCTCAATAATAATAATAATAATAATGATAATAATAATACCCTGGTGTCATATACAATATAGGTTATCCTAACATCACTTTTAAAAGCCATCTCTCGCTTAGTATCAGTTTCTTAGTGAATACACACAAAATTGCATACATACATTTGGTTCAGTGTATTCATAACGAACTAAGCATAATCTATGGAAGAGTGAAAATGTGCAGCCAATATAGAAAAATGAAATATAGATATACGATTAATATTTTAAAACGCGTACATTATTTTTCATAATCGCTGATTGTATAGAACATCACCAATTGTTGGATAAAGCTGGGGATTTTAAACTCCATTAGCTAATTATATCACTGCTATCAGCTACTTCTACAAATTATGACATATTTAAAGCTTCGTGTTTACACTTTTGCATAAATGTGCAAACTTTCTTCTTCCTTCCACCAACTAGCTCATCAATATCTAGAAGAAAGTTCATAATACCTAATTTTGCCAAAGTAGAATCTACAACACAGAAAATCGATACCCATTTTCGCCAACGAGCAAATCAGATGAAAGATCCAACAACAAAAAATAAAGGAAATGCTGAGCAATCCCAACACAAAATGATCTCACCAAAGGAAACCCAAACACTACAAGATCTACTAAGATCAAGGATGAAAGGGTAAAGGTG
Organism: Agapanthus africanus; assembly: GCA_030015575.1. Lineage (NCBI taxonomy): Eukaryota > Viridiplantae > Streptophyta > Magnoliopsida > Asparagales > Amaryllidaceae > Agapanthus > Agapanthus africanus. The sequence goes on from JASDDO010000001.1 coordinate 26,039,085, forward strand.
ACCATGGCAATGATTCGAGAGAGAATGCAAAAATCAACACAGCAATCAATTTGGGCACACAACGGTCCCTACTCCCATCAGATCTCTAGCATTTAATCCTAACAAAAGTACCCAAAAACCCTTAAAAATCAGTAAATGGTAGGTAACCCATCATAAAAATCGCATCTTTATCATCACTACATCTTCACTAAGAATCATTCACCAAAACCCATCAAGGAAAATCAATCAATTACTCAATAGAACATAAATGCAAGGCAATTAGAGCTTCAGGGATTGCGATAGAGAGAGAAAGGGAATACCTTCGGGCTGAGATCGAGCTAGTGAAGGAGTGAGAGAGAGAGAGAGAGAGCTATGGAGAAAAAGCCATGGAGGGGGGCGAGAGAATAGAGAGAGGGAGAGAGTATTGGGAAATGCTAATCTCTGGCTATTTTGTTAAATAAAAAATAATTACTGGAGATTGTATTATTGTATTTTAATTAATTAATAGAAAATTTATGAGGTTTGCCTCATGACTCTAGCCACAAATAATTAAAGGGGGAATATTAATTAATATTTTCTCAAAGCGCTTTGTCCTTACTTCACTGTTGGGACTGTTGCTGTTCTGTAACACGGAGTTATGAAAATACCCTTGGGTTGTTGGGAAATTACAATGTGGAATCTTTTGCATGCACATAGACATACGGATGTGCTCTCCTTGGGTTTCGGAGAGGCCGGGGTGTGAATTTTCTCCTCCTTCACATAGTGAACGGATAAGGCAAGTGAACCTTCCCAGTCACTTAAACCTCGCCTCGTCAAGTCAAGTAGGACTAAAAAGTCTTGCCTTCGTCCGGACAAGTGAGTGGTTCCTGCTGGACAACCACAAACGATAGGGTTTTCAGTTGAACGAGTGAAGCTAAGCGGAACGGATAAGGCAAGTGAGCGAAGCGAACCATTGAGTTGAACAGTTGAATGACCTTAGCGGAGCGTCAACTCGGGTTTTTTTGTCTAAAGAGTCTGTCCGGCGAGTCCAGTGAGCTCGGACAAGAGAGTGGTTGCCCAAAAGCGGCCACGAACGATAGGGGTTTGAGTTTAACGAATGAAGCGAAGGAAGGAACTGACGAAGCGAACGATAGAATTACCATAACGGGAATTCCAACTACCGATCCATGAGTTAAACGAAGTCAAGTAAACGAAATGAACGATTGAGTTAACGAATCATGATTACAACATTCTAAACAAAAATGAACGTGAATCGACCGTTTATTTTTGTGATATAATGAATCTATCATGACGAGACTTGAAATGAGTAATAGCACGTAATTGAGCAATTGTAGATCGTTTTAGAGATTGATCTCCAACGATCTTTATTACTCACATGAGTGCATACACATATGCGCGTACGCGTGCGTACTTATTGTCGCACGTGCACGTGTAAGAGAGGGGGCTTTTGATTTCTCTCTGCTTCACTTCCCGAGACCCCTGAGAAAACTTGAAAAACTGAAAAGTGAAGTGAAGTCAACTCAGGGTCTTGTCTCGGTATGGAGCCAGCGTCGATCGGAGAAGTGAATTAGCAAAAACCGTCTAAAACCTTGCTCAAGTATGCCGGGTTGAATAAGGACTATTTCAGTCGGGAATCGAGCTGCTCATGCAAGACGACATCCGACTTTTCTTGTCCAAACTTACTTAAGGCTCTTGCTTGTCCCGACGATCCCAAACCCAATCTTTGCATTCGAAAGCTGAATGGGACCAATGACCGCCCCGTTAAGAAGTCGATTTTGATTTTGACTTTTCAAAGACAAATCGACTTTCGATCATTATTATATGATGCATTTGACGTAAAACTAATATTTATTTCAGAAGAGTGGTCGCCCAAAGACGACCACGGACGATAGGATTCTAAATGGCAAAATAAGAGATGCATAATCGTAACGCGTAAAGATGATGCATATAGGGTTTGTATCCCAGGCCTCTAGCTCGACTGTATAAAAAGATTTACATTAGAGTATAGAGTGTATGCGCGTCCGTACTAAAAGATAAGGTCTGAAATATGGGAAAAGTTATAGATGTGATTGTTGACCGTATAGCACGGTTTCTCTTTGACGCCTGGTTTCTGGCCTGATCTCAGGTCTCTAGTCTATCAAACTTTTCATGATGTATGATGTGTTTGCAAATATGTAATGGGGTACCGCCGATTTACTTAATTACATAAAAATTGCTAGAACAAAAGTTCAGAAGGAAGCCTGGCAAGTATGTTCGAGATGATAAAGACCCAAGCGAGCCGGAAGAGCTCTGTTCTTAAGAAGAGTTTTGTGTGCCCTCTTGGCGCAATGATGCAGATAATTTTTTGAAGCTCTGTTGATTAGAATTCCGAAAGGCTGTGAGTAGTCATACACCGGACTGTTTCGACCTATGAACAACTCTGATTTGATACACAGATCATTCAATTTATAGGGAATTAGTGAAGTAAATGCAACAATAAAATCAGAGATAATCTCTAATCTTATAATACATGCTCCAAATGTGTAGATCATTCAATCAATCGGTCTCTCTTTTGTTTATCAAAAGGATTAAACTATATCAATAATTTGTCGATGAATTTCTCATTCCAAGATGTTCACATCATCCTATATAAATATTTCATAGCTCTACCGAAATGCTCCTTATCGGACAATGGTTACTATTTTACCCTTCATCGAGCACAAAATCATTAAAAATTTAGTTCTTACGCAAGACCAATTCCTAAGAAAAACAAAGTCTTGTGCCTCCAAAACCATCAAAAATATGCAGATGGAAAAATAACAATATCCTTTTTTCTTGGACTCGCGACCTGCGGTACATTTTCTTTTATTCGGTTGCTATAAAGGCCCTATCTGGATATGGAGTTAGGATTCCGTAGTTTATTTTTAAGTTAAGATGGGTTTGCAAGCCCTAAACTCCAAAATTGGAGTTTACAAAACTTTATCTCAATTTCAAAATGGTCCCCAAATAAGGTTCAGTTTACGTTCTAAAGTTTAGGTTTCTAAATTTTATGAAACCCCGGTTTACAAAACCAAACCACGTCCCTGAACATGGCCTAAAAGATCCTAAACCTACATCATAAATCGATAACACCAAACATGTGGACCATTTGTCTTATCTTGATTCCTACCGTTGGATCTAACAGCAGGAATAACCTAGCCCCAGGCCCATATGTAGCATAAAAAATGTTGTTGTAAAAGGGCATTTTCGTCAAATGGGACAGTACAATAGTGAAAGAGTGTCGTGTCAGTCATCGGGTCGCTATCGGATCCCATGCGAAAGCGATGGCACCCATAAAAAAATCCATGCGGAAGGGACGGGGAATCCCTACTATTTTCCTCTCTGCTGCTATGGTGCTATGGGAGTATCTGAACCACACATCACACATACAAAGCAAGTGAAAAATACCAATACCAAACCGTTTTACACTGTTTTGCAGCCGATCGTGACCGTTGATTTTAAGATCAAAAAATTCTGGACCGTTGATCTTAATAGCATAGAATAGCAGGATAGCATGGAATAGCATGAGGTGAAAATAGCAGGGACTCCGGATCCATGTGAAAGCCGTAGCACTTGGCTCCACAGCCAGAAACATCCATTTTCTTCTCTCTCTTTTCTCACTATTTTTTTTTAGGAGCGATGGATATTTATTTATTAGTGATCAAAATCGATGAGTGTTTGATGCGGTCACATGACAAGCATGTGATGGTCCAAGCCTCCCTCCCTCTCTCTTATTTTAACATGGAAGAAAAAAAATTATATTTAAAAAAGAAAAAGAAAGAGAAAAAAGCTAAAGGCACGAGCTTTTGCAGGGGGCCTCAGCCCCGACATTTTCATTACACGTTACGTGCTCCCAAATCCATCCATTTATTATTATTATTATTATTATTATTATATTTCACTCATTTCATTTCCCGGTCAAAACTAGCAAGGGGACCACAACTCTCTTTCATGCAACATTTTCTAGACCAATCTGGGACCACCTTACATGCGTCCTAATCCGCATACACACTCTTTTTTCTCAAGGGTCGTTTGAATGGCCGAAAATACTGGAAGAGTACATTAAAATTATATACCAGATGATTGTAAATTCTAGGCTTTTACTCGGCTTCTTCCCCTCAGTAAAGAAACCAATCACTTGATGCTAATCTTGCAACTTGATCAGAAAACCCTAAGCTTTTCTTTTCTTTCTGAATGATTGATTCTGATTGCCTTGTATATTTGCGAGCGCGTCTATATATATATATAAAGGCCTATAACAAGTACAAATAAGCTTCTGTGCTCACTTGTGTTTTGGTCTCAGGAGCTAGGCCAGCCATTGACAGGGTGCTCATTTGGGTGGCCCTTAATCTTGGCAGCAACTCTCCCGTGAATCGATAGGAGTTTTGGATCGCCATGGCCACTCGGATACCGTCATGGAGTTGTTAGCAGAGCTCGTTGAGTGTGAGCATTGGGAACAGCTCTTCGATGAGAGCCCTCACCTGTCAAATAACGTAGACGAGGGAGGCCGGCGAGTGAGGCCGACGGCGGCGAATGGACGGCAGGCAGTGAGGGAGGCCGACGGCGAATGTTCATGGCACATGTCGTGTTAGGTAGTAATATTTCGTTGCGACATATGTTAGAAACATGTTTTGGGAGGAATAAGACTCACATGAAGTTCATTTGATTACCTTGATACTCATATATTTCCGGAAATATTTCTCACACCTAAACAAGTATGGTAATATTTCATCAGAATTTACGATTACCATCTAGATTGCCACCTATCAAGCGTATTACAAATAAACAAATAAACAGTTACTAATATTCCATAATTTTACCAGTCGAGTCTGAAGCATCTCTAGAGAAGAGGACTTCAGAATTCCCATTATAGTGCAACAGTACCACATATCAATCTTAGCTTTAGTTACATACATATTGTGTAAAATCTGTACAATGTTTTAGAGTGAATATGCTTTTACTTGATATTATATGATATTATATACATATGACTGTAAATTCTGTAGCTTTTACACGGCTTCTTTCACTCGGTAAAGAAACCACAATCACTTGATGCCAATCTTGCAACTATTGAAATTGTGGAGACTCTTCCTCATGTCTGAATAAGGTGGTTCAGATATTTGGGCATGCACGCATACAGGAACCAAAAGAGCAGAGCGATGCCAGACGTCTGGAAGACAAAGTGACAAACGTCTGACAAAATCCAAAGCCGTCACAGAGCGCAGAAAAACGTCTGACCAAAGAGTGACAGACGTCTGCCAAAGATGCTGCAGTAACACAAAGATGAGGCGGACGTCTGACGAATTATGCATTAAACGTCTGCCGACGGATTTTCTGTGCGAGCCGAATATTTAATATTCCGTTTTATATCTATTTTAAATAAGAATTAGGGTTAGGTTATATATAGGGATCTCACATATGATAGAATTACCGCCATTAAGATTATTGTATAGAGAGAGGGGATAAGGCTAAGAGATTAGAGAGAATCTTCTAGAGTTACTCTTGGTGTAAAACTTGACTAAAAGACTAGTAGAAAATTTGCAGATTCCGCTCTGATGGGGACTGGCCATACGGTATGTGAATCTCGTTAACAAATATCTTGTCACTCTGGTTTGATTCTCTAGTTCTCGCTTTATTGCGTTTTGTCTTTCGTTGTTTAATTTATGTATTGCGTGGATTGGTCGTTAACATAGTTTCCGTGTTGTTGTTCCTTCTCCCATCCCAACAAAATGGTATCAGAATTTAGGGAACCGAAAGATCTTCGGTTCTACGATTTAAGTTTATGGTGGATGACGATACGATACTTGTATCTGCTCTCCATCTCCTTAGATCGTAATTTCGAAGATGTTGGTCCAGATCCGAGAAAGAAGGTTGAGTTTGCTGCTGCGGTAAATGAAAGATGGCGGAAGATATATAAGATAAGAATCGAAAAGTTCAATGGTCAAAACTATGGTTGGTGGCATATGCAGATGGAGAACTAGCTATATCAGAAATATTTGTATTTTCTGTTGTTGGGTGACAAGCCCGAGAAGATGTCCGATGAGACATGGAATCTACTAGATAAAAAAGCCCTGGTAACGATTAGGTTATCGTTGACTCCGCAGGTGCCCTTTAGTACCTCGAAGGAGAAACAATCATGGGGCTAATGACGACATTAGAAAAGTTGTATGTGAAGCCTTCAACGTCGAATAAAATATTCCCGATGAAGAAGTTTTTCAACATGAAGACGGTAGAATATGGTTTAGTGACGGAGCATCTGAACGAGTTCAATAGTATGACAAGTCAACTCGAATCAATCTTAATCACGTTTGAAAATGAGATTCGAGCCCTATTGTTTCTATGTTCGTTGCAGGAGAATTGGGAAAACCTAGTTATAACGGTCATCAACTCGATCTTAGGGAGTCTCACATTTAATAATGCGGTAAGCAGCATATTAAGTGATGAGATGAGGAGAAAGGCTGTGAGTGGGAGTTCGGGAACTTCTGCGCTCTCAGTTGAGAATCGTGGCAGGACAATGGAAAGGGGAAAGGGGAAAAAGTGAAAATCAAAGAGCCGAGGAAAATCTCAAGGAAAGATCCAAGGCAAGTGTTGGAACTGCGGAAAGAAGGGTCACCTGAAAGCGGATTGCAGACTCTTGAAGAAAGAGAAATGTTCAGATGAGAAGTCAGATGAAAATGAAGCTAATGTGATGTCTACACATGAACAAGAGGAACATGGGCTTTGTCTTTCGGCGAATGAGAGCGCAAAGAGAGATACATGGTTTCTAGATTCGGGGGTATCCTTTCACCGCATTTTAGGTCGGCATCACTTTAGTGATTATATTCAAGGGGATCTTGGGCATGTGACGGTGAGAAACGATCAGCCGTGTAAGATCGTTGGAAAAGAGACGATCATACTGCAAACGTCAGGAAATATCTGATAAAGATGAAGAACGCTAGGCACATACCGGATCTGAGGAAGAGTCTAATTTCTACAAGTCAGCTAGACAACAAAGGGTATTATGGTGTTTGGGAATTCTCCGTGGAAGGTTTCTAAAGGATCGTTGGTGGTCGCAAGGGGCAAATTGAGTGGTTCATCGTATTCCTTCAGTGGGAGCAATGACGATTCGATTACATTGACGACATGCTCAGATACGAATTCTGAGACTTCATTGCGCCACAAGAGATTGGGGCACCTTAGCGAGAAGAATATGAAAATTCTTGCGAACAAGGAGTTTTTATCCTGGCTGAAGAAGGTAGAGTTGGGCTCTGTGAGAGTTGCGTTTATGGAAAGCAAAACGCACTCATATTTCAGATTGGTGGTGTAGCAAAGAAGCCAAAAATCTAGAGTTGGTGCATATGGATATATGAGGACCGACCTTGGTGGAGTCTTATGGAGGAAATTGGTATTTCATAACTTTTATTGATGCAAGCAGGAAGACCTGGGTCTATGCATTGAAGAAGAACCCTGATGTGTTTGGTCTCTTTAAACACTGGATTGCACAGGTGGAGAACCAAACGGAGATGAATGTTAAGTGCCTAAAGTCCGATAATGACGGGGAATATTGCACACAAGAGTTTAAGAGGTTTTGCTCACAGAAGGGTATACGTTGGTTGAAAACGGCAACGGGGACGCTGAAACAAAACGACATCACTGAAAGGATGAACAGAACAATTCTAGAGCGGGTGAGGAGAATGACCTTGGATGCGGATGTGCCGAAATTTCTATGGGCAGCAGCTGTCGATACTGCTATGTATCTGATCAATAGAAGCTCGGCAAGTGCGCTCGATGGAAGAATTCCGGAAGAAATTTGGTCAGGTAAACCAGTAAATTACTCGCACCTCAAATTTTTTGGTTGCATTGCGTATTTGTTGATAGATAAGGCGGAAATGAGTAATCTTGACTCCAAATCTAGGAAGTGTGCATTCATCAGTTATGGAGAAGGTGAGTTTGGATATCGGCTGTTGAATTATTCAAGCAAAAAGATAATACGAACCCAGAATGTCGTCTTTGATAAGCAACAGTTATACAAGTAAGTAAAGCAAGCCAATGATGGTGTAGTATCTGTGTTCGTTAAGTTAGATGGAACTCAGGAGAGCAGTTAGGTGATTACAGGTGCAAATCAAAATATAGAGGAAACAAGCACTGCAGTGCAGTATCAGGTTCAAGAACAAGTTGAAGACTGGGTTCAGCAACCAGATATTCCAATTTTGAGGAGATCTATACGCGAGAGGAGGCCACCTAAAAGATTAGTTACCGACTTCGTATTGTACACTGATTCAAGAGAGCCTGAATTCTTTACAGAAGCGACGCAAGACAGTGCTAGCCAGCAGTGCGAGCAAGCTATGGATGAAGAAATGGATTCTTTGAAGAAGAACCGTACATGGGAACTAGTGAAGTTATCTAAGGGTCAGAAGGCGTTGCTGAATAGGTGGGTGTACAGAATCAAGGATGAGGCCAACGACATAAAGCGGTACAAAGCTCGTTTGGTAGTCAAGCGATATGCGTAATAGCATGGTATAAAATATCAAGAAATATTTTCCCCAGTGGTGAAGATGACATCAATTCGGGTTATACTTAGTATGGTGGCAGTGGAAGATTTGCATTTAGAGCAGCTAAATATGAAAACAACATTCCTTCATCAAGATTTGGAGAAGGAAATCTATATGATGCAGCTATCAGGATATGAAGTGAAGGGGAAAAATATGGCTTGTAAACTGTGAAAGAGCTTGTATGACTTTAAGTAAGCTCCAAGACAGTGGTTTCTCATGATGCAATCCTCGCTCCCACCGTCAATGAGAAAACCATAGTATTTCTCAGGTGGATAAGAAACCCTGTTCCCGCCAAAATTTTCGGCCAAGAGCTATTTGTTCCCTTATAACCCTTAAAAAAAGGAAAGAGGAAAGAGGAAAAAAATTCACGGTTGGACGCCACGTGTTAAACACGTGAGCGCTTATATGCAAAGTATATAAGCGCTGAAAGAAAATAACTAAGGGCAAAACAGGCCTCACGTGTAAAACACGTGAGTGCACATATGCTTTGCATATGAGCACTGAACATAAATCACCAATGGCCAAACATGCCTTACGTATAAAACACGTGAGCGCTTATATGCAAAGCATATGAGCGCTGAATATAAACAAACTAAAACCCACAGCAGGGGTCACGTGTTAAACACGTGAGTTCTCTTGCCTCTCACATGCAAAGTATGTGAGCGCCCCAATTTAAAATGTTCCCATTAAATTCTATGTGATAAAATTAAATCTTATTTGGGAAATATTTTCCCTTATCTTTCTAATATGGAAAGATCTTTCTCTAACAGAGAATCCTGGATTTAAAATCCGATGGTGATAAAATATCACCAATTAAATCATCTGATAGAATTAAATTCTATTTGGGAAATATTTTCCTGATCTTTCTCAAACTAGAAAGATCTTCTCTGTTAAACAGAGGACCTTTGGATCAAAAATCCAATGGTGATCATCTGGTAAAATAAAATTCTATCATAGGAAAATATTTTCCTAATCTTATTAAACTAACAAGATATTCATATGTTAGAATAAAATTCTATGTTAAACTAACGAGATATCCATATGATAGAATTAAATTCTATATTAAGAAAATATATTTCTGATCTTGTTAAACTAAATAGATATGATAGAATAAAATTCTAATTTTATTAAAACTAACAAGATATTCATAATCTTGTTAAACAAACAAAAAATATTTTCTGTTAAACAGAGAGCCTTTGAATTAAAAATCCAACGGTGAATAAAATTCACCGATTAATCTAAAAGATCATGGAATCAATCATGATCTCTCAATGAGGGATTTTCTTAAAAAATTGATTCTTTTTCTTCTCATATAAATAGAAGAAAGGGGAGGAGAAAAGAGAGACATATACACAGGTGGAGAGGGAAAAAAAATAGAGAGAGAATTTAATTCTCTAAAGAGAGAGGAGACCACCCCATAAGCTTCTAAAAAAATATATACAGAAGCCTCCTAAAAGCTCCCACAAAACAAAAGAGAATTTAATTCTCAAACCAAGAGTTTAACTCTTCTCAAAGAACTTAGTTATTTCTTTGGTTGAGCTCTGCAGAAGCAGATCTCTTCACAAGTTGAGAATTTAATTCTCATCGGGGAGATTCTGTTATGCAGACTCAAAAGTTAGGGGAAATGACTAAGTTGGAAAAATTTAATTCTTCTAAAAGTATATAGGAATTTAATTCCTCTGATAAAACTAGGGTTTAACCCTGTAAACGAATTTAATTCTTATAAAATAAGGGACTTGAAATTCTTAAAACTCAGATCAGAATCTCTATGCGTATAAAAGAAAAGACAAGTCACGTGTTCCCACGTGAGCACCTTTGAGGAATAACAAGGAAGGACTGAGATCAAATCACGTGTTCCCACGTGACCCCTTAAAACGAGCGCTCAGCAATTACATGAAAAATGGAATAAATCCAAAGACAGTTCCCATTTTGGGGCGCCTCACGTGTTCCCACGTGACCCCCAAATAGTTGCCTAACACTTACATGGAAAAGGGGAAAACTCCAAAGACAACGCTCACATTTTGAGCACCTCATATGTTCGCACGTGAGCATTATATGAGTTAAGTGCTTAGCACTTATAAAAGGAAGAGGGAATAAACCCAAAGAAGCAGTGCCCGACTCTGTGGCGCCTCACGTGACCACACGTGATGGCCATAAACTTAAGTGTTTAACACTTGCATATATAGACGGGGATTTGGACCCAAGGGCATAGCACCAACTTTTAGATGTCTCACGTGCCACGTGTGAGCGCCCCAAGTTTCAGTGTTTAACACTGCTTTAGAGACTCACGTGAGAGCACGTGAGCACCGAGCATATATTAGTGTTTAACACTATAAGAGGCCAACTGCAGCCCCAAATTTGCTAAGTCTCCCTGAGATTAAAATATTTTGGATCTCCAAATAGACACAGTCTCTATGCTCATAATTTTCCTCAATGGATGATGACCAGAACGATTTCCATCCCATATCTCCTAAGTCAATCTTACTCTTCCAAAAATGACTGATGATTCTCAGATGGTCCACCATGATCTCTCCCCTCAATCTGAAATTTGGTTCAAGGGTACATCTCTCCACACCTCTGATATATGTCGTTATAATTCTTCAGCGTCTTCATAGAGGTGGAGGGTCCCGACAACCAACAACTCTTGGTGCATCCCCAAACCGATGAACACGTCCCTATGGACCGTAACGTCCTTAAACTACGATGGACCGCAACGTCCTTAAACTAACTACGGACCACAACGTTCTTAAACTACCAATGGACCGCAACGTTCTTAAACTAGCTACGAACCGCAACGTCCTTAAACTAGCTATGGACCGAAACGTCCTTAAACTAACAACGGACCGCAACGTCCTTAAACTAATAACGGGCCGCAACGTCTTTAAACTAGCTATGGATCGAAAACGTCCTTAAACTAAAACAATAAAGCCCAAATGCTCTTTTGTTGGATCTGAATGACCCCAAAATCCTGTTGAGTAGATCTTAGTCTAAAATTAGACTAACGTATCCTCAACAACCATTTAAGTTGATCTTAATTTTAAACGAGATTAACAATCCTTAAATTAATCCAAACCCAAATTTAAGAATATACGGATTTGAACTAATCCACGCCCTTTGGGCGGCAACATAAATTAGTTTCCGTATACAATCCACGGGCAACCAAAAAAAACAAAACACACACGATATGAAGTGGCCTTGTCACGCCCCGCTTCCCAAAATACGGAAAACGAGGGATGACTAGGCCAGCCATGCTCCTACGGTCGAGGAATCATCCCGCCGTAGTCACACTTCGGCTTCTAGCACTACATGGTAATCAGTAAATAAAGCACAGTATTAAAGGAATCACATCACTAATTTATTACATTAAAATTTCATTGTTCACCAATTACAGATAATAAGAACAATTACTAACCAAGTTCAATTTCACGACCACTCTAAGGAAAGCAGTAAAGATAAGTAGTACACCAGACTATATCTCTGTGAACTCGAAAGGTAGATCCGTCTCCTGTGCTGGTCCTCCCGCGGAATCTGAGCATGCATACTCAGGTCGTCAGAGCGACACAATAACGATATTATTATAATAAGATGAAACAGGTAAATGAGGTAATACTGGTGTAGGAACAATACAAGTAATCACTATATCTCTTTATGATGCAGAATATGTTATGTGTCCCTATCGGTCTCTAAGTCATGTTTGAAATCACATAGTGGAAGGAGGATCATGTTTAACAGGAGTCTCGTACATACCCGAGACCACGGCCCACATGCCCGGGACATAACCCTGTCAGCCGGATTGCTAGATCCTACCCTACACGTATTAGTATCACGGTTCGAATGATCATCCTCTAAACACGGTCCCGCTAAATACGATACTCTTTCCACTTTGATTTCCCCTTTTTTCCCAGATTTACACTATTTATGATCTTGATTTAGTCGTGTACAAGTATACCAATGGCACGGTTTTATCACTGTTCACTGTATCAATCACTGTCACGAATATTCACTTTCCATTGGTGTACTCGTCACTCCTAAACCAACATCTATCACGCACGATAATGCAATGTCCACACGCACTAACACTGAGTATATGACAAGGGTATGATAAATGTAATGAATGCTACCAATAAACTATGTATGTTATGAACCAACATGCATGTCTTTGACTAAAATAAATTGCATAAATTAATATATTAAGAATTCAGCAAAATGATACAAGTAGGATAAATAGAACACTTAGTCAGCAATTCATCAAAATTTGTTTCAGTTCAATCGGGATTCCGGTTTTCAAGATATAGCTGTTTCATTTTAAGTGCTCGCGGCTGGAAATTCAGTTTCAGAACTGAACGTCCGTTTCGCGACACGAATTGCACCCAGTTGAGCTCAGAATTTAGCGATGTCACAGTTAAATTAAATTTAGGGTTTTCGATAAAGTATTCAACGCAACAGACGGATCCTCAATCTCATCTGTACGTTGAAAGTTATACACAGTTTAACCTCAGGGTGTCATTTCAGAATCTGTTCTGGACAGTTATACGTTCTGCCCTTTTAAATACAGTTTAAAATAGCAAACGGCGATGAATCGGAGTGGAACCACTTGTTTTGTTTACCCAACAGAATTATCTTTAATCTACGGTAAAGTTCCATAACATACTACTTCAGGAAACACAGTGACACAGGTCTTGGGACAGAACATAATAATCAGAAACGCTCTGGACTGCAGTCCAGGGTCGCATTCCGATCCAAATATCATCACGGTTTCAGAACAGAAATCATTGAAATTCTACATAGGGTTAAAGTTCGTCGAGTTGGCTTCGATTTAAGCCCTCGAACGCAGCATTACAGTTTGAGTATAATTTATGGTGATTTTATTCGTTTTCAGGTACGAGAAAATTCTAGTTTTAACGGTATATTTGGGGGTATCAATTTTTGTCACTAACAATCGTATTTTCCAGCGAGATTCACACACGATATTCATCATTATAAGGGCCAATAGAAAGTATCGGTTTCCGTCAAATTGAACAATTATTTCCATTGGGATCTAGTATCGAACACTTAGGTCATTATATATATCGGTAATCGTAAATTTAATAACTAGGTGATTTAGGTTTGTAACACAACTAAATTAGCATGAAGCAAGTAAATACTTGCCTGGAAAACGCCTCGGGGTCGCACGGCAGCAATGAAGTCGCGAACGCGCGTTGTACGCCGCGGAACAAGTTCGCGCGAGCTTGGCTCGAGACACGGGTTTGACGTCGGAGTTTACCGGAGTCGTCCTGTGCGCGCTGGAAGCTTAGGGGGTTCTCTGTGGTTCGCCTGAGAAGTGTTGGGGTTGCCGACGGTCGACGGCGTCACTCCGGCGATGGGCCGCAGTGCAATCACAGTGAGGGAAAAATGTTTGCAAATTGGGTTTTGGAAAGAGAGGGGGAGCAGTGGGGTCGGGTTTGGAGTGGTGAGGATGGTGCTGAGGATGTAGAGGATCGCGGGGTGGTTCAGGTCAGAGGGGCTCGCCGGCGTTGAGTGCCAGGGATGGCCGTGGTTGGGTGCAAATTGGGTTTGGGTGTGCAGGGAATATTTGGCTGGGGCTCGGGTTGATGAAGGGTGAAGTCGTGGAGGGAGAAGGTTGGTGGAGGAGTGATCGAGGGTTGCCGAGGGGTGGTCGTCGGAGTCGAGGGGAGTTAAGAGGTGTAGTGGTTACTCGAGTTTGGGGGGGGCTCGGTGAATGTAGAGAGAGATGAGGAGTGAGTTGGAGACGAGGGGTTGAGGAAGGGAACGGGGTTGAAATCGTGGGCGTAACGGCGCGTCAATGGAGGCGTGGGCGTGGGCATGAAACGCGGCGGAGATATGGGATCGTGCGCGTGAACAATGCACATTACCATTGGGGATTTAAAGGAGGAGATGAACAGTGGCGTAGCGGGTCGGGTCGGGTACGAGGAGGCTGGCTGGAGGGAGTGGGCCAGGCTGGGTTTTTAAAAGAATTCCTTTATTTTAAACCTTGTGGGCTGAGGATGAACCGGGCCGGGGTTTTAATTAAATTCCCAAAATAATTTGATGGGCTGAGGGAATTCAAAGGGTTTGGGGGAATTTATTGGTTAAAAGAAAATTTGGGTTAAATTAAATTGGTTTTATTTGCTTTAGTTTTAAATCTTGGGTTTTAACTTTTAGGATTTGGAAAAATATAAATATTGGGCTTAAACAACCAATTCAGAATATGAAGGAAAAGAAATGAAACCACTAGAAATCAGAGAATAGGAAACTTTTATTAGAATGGGAACGGGGATTTACATCATACCCCCCTTAGCAAAATTTCGTCCTCGAAATTTGACAAAGATACAAAGAAAAAATGTACTAAGCAAAGAGATGTGGATAACGATCACGGATATCTTCCTCCCGCTCCCAGGTGGATTCTCCTGGGGAACGACCGCCCCAAGACACTCGGACTGACGGAATAGCCTTATTCTTCAGCACTTTCTCTCTGCGGTCGAGGATGGTAGTAGGCTGCTCCTCGTACGACAAATTGGTACCCAAAACTAGCTCTGAATGTTCCAGGACATGGCTCTCATCCCGCACATAACGCCGCAGCTGTGACACGTGGAAGGTATTGTGCACACCAGCTAGCGATGGAGGCAAGGCAAGTCGATAGACCACCTCTCTTACTCGCTCTAGCACCTCAAAAGGTCCGATAAAACGGGGACTAAGCTTTCCCCGACTTCCGAACCTAATAACTCCACGAGTAGGGGAAATCTTCAAGAACACATGATCTCCGACTTCGAACTCAAGTGCCCTTCTGCTGGTATCTGCCCAACTCTTTTGTCGATCCTGAGCCGTCTTAATACGCTGCCTGATCATTTGGACCTTGTCAACTGTCTGAACAATGAGTTCGGGGCCCAGTAATCTTCGTTCTCCCACATCATCCCAACATACTGGGGATCGACACTTCCGCCCGTATAGCGCTTCAAAAGGCGCCATCTGAATACTAGCCTGATAACTATTGTTATAAGAGAACTCGACTAGATGCAGATGGTCCTCCCAGGAACCCTGAAAGTCCAACATACAGGCTCTCAACATATCCTCGAGCGTCTGAATCGTACGCTCGGATTGTCCATCCGTCTGTGGGTGATAAGCTGTGCTGAATTTAAGGCGGGTTCCCAAACTCTCCTGTAGACTCTTCCAAAAATGCGACAAGAATCTCGTGTCCCGGTCTGACACAATGCTGACTGGAACACCGTGAAGTCGCACAATCTCCTGCATATATCTTTCTGCCAATGATTCTGTCGATTGTCCCACTCGGAAAGGTAGGAAGTGTGCAGCTTTTGTGAGGCGATCGACGATAACCCAAATAGCGTTATTGCCTCTAGGGCTCCGTGGTAAGGCCGTCACAAAATCCATAGTAATGTGCTCCCACTTCCATTCAGGTATCGGCAAAGGTTGTAACAATCCTGCTGTCCTCTGATGTTCCGCCTTCACCTGCTGACATACCAAGCACCTGGATATGAACCTCGCAATTTCCCGCTTCATTCCGTTCCACCAAAAGTGCTGCTTTAGGTCTTGATACATTTTGGTACCTCCTGGATGCACAGAATAAGCTGAACCGTGTGCTTCAGCCAAAACTTCTTCTCGAACATTTCCTTTAGGTACGCAGAGTCTGCTACCGAATCTCAGAGAGCCATCTTCATGTATAGTCAAATCCGTTCTCAGTCCAGCTTCCACTTGCTCTCTGAACTTTTGCAATCGGGGATCATCCGCTTGTGCAATCTTGATGCGATCCACCAGGGAAGATTGCACCTGTAGCTGCCAAAGTTGACTGAGTGCGTTCGGCGTAACGACTTCAAGTTCGAGCCTCTGAAAGTCCTCAATAATGCTTCTCTGATCGGTCAACATCATAACCGCTGGCTTGCGACTAAGCGCATCTGGTACAACATTGACCTTCCCCGGGTGATACTGAAGGTCCAAGTCATAATCTGCCATCAGCTCCAGCCATTGGCGCTGCCTCATGTTCAGTTCCTTCTGAGTGAATACATATTTCAAACTTTTATGATCCGTGTATACCTCCACTTTCTCACCCAAAAGATAGTGCCTCCAAATCTTCAATGCAAAAACTACCGCAGCTAACTCCAAGTCGTGCGTAGGGTAGTTCTTCTCGTGGTTTCTCAGTTGTCGAGAGGCGTAAGCAACCACTCGGCCGTGCTGCATTAGGACACAACCTAAACCCTTCCCTGAGGCATCACTGTGTATCACTAAACCACCGGAATCATCTGGTACTGTGAGAATAGGCGCCGTGGTTAACTTCTGCTTTAGTGTGTCGAATGTCTGAGTGCACTCCTCTGTCCATGTAAACGGCACGTCCTTCCGTGTCAGCCTCGTCAATGGTTCCGCGATTCTTGAGAAATCTTGGACGAATCTCCGATAGTAACCTGCCAATCCCAGAAAACTCCTGATCTCTGCTACTGACTTCGGCGTTGGCCAATTTCTGACAGATTCTATCTTCGCCGGGTCCACCGAGATGCCTTCGCCCGAAACTATATGTCCCAAAAACTGCACCTTGTCGAGCCAGAATTCACACTTGCTCAGCTTCGCATATAGCTTCTCTTCCCGAAGAATTTGTAGTACCGTGCGCAAATGTTCAGCGTGCTCTTCCCGGGTCTTCGAGTAGACGAGTATGTCATCGATAAACACAATGAAAAATGTGTCCAAGTACTTTGCGAACACTCTGTTCATCAGGTCCATGAATATTGCTGGGGCATTGGTAACACCGAACGGCATCACAAGGAACTCGTAATGTCCGTATCGGGTCCTGAAAGCCGTCTTGCATACATCCTCGGCTGCTACTCTGATTTGATGATATCCAGAACGGAGGTCCAACTTCGAGAATACCTTGGCTCCACTTAGCTGATCGAATAGGTCGCCAATGCGCGGTATTAGGTACTTGTTCTTTACTGTGACCTTGTTCAGCTCTCGATAATCTATACACATTCGCAGCGATCCATCCTTCTTCTTTACTAACAGGACCGGTGCACCCCACGGTGAAGCGCTTGGCCGAATAAATCCCTTCTCCAATAATTCTTCAACCTGGTTCTTCAATTCCGCCAACTCAACTGGTGCCATCCTGTATGGGGCTCTGGATACTGGGGCTGTACCTGGAATCAAATCGATTGAGAACTCCAAAATTCGAGGAGGTGGTAGACCTGGTAGATCTTCGGGAAATACGTCTAGAAAGTCCCGAACAATTTCTGGGGCTGGGCTCTTATCAATCTCCATAGCTATCAACTCCTTGGGCTTTGCTCTGTACTTAGCTGGCTCCAAAGATTCACTTCCGCCTTCGAAAATAAACTCCGGGTGTTAGGGATGCGGAAGATCACTTTCCTTGCCCGACAGTCGATAACTGCATGGAAAGTGCTCATCCAATCCATCCCGAGAATTGCGTCATAACTGCCTGTCCCGATCAAAAGGAAATTCGCATAGAATTCCCTGCCACACACTACAACTGGGCATAATCTACATTCTCGACTAGATATAATAATGCCATTACCCGTATGAATTTCCCATCCCTTGGTTAGTGGTTCATGTGGTATTGAGTGTGTATTAGTGAAGTGCTCAGACAAGAAACAATGCGATGCTCCCGAATCAAATAGTACTCTAGTTGGTAAGGAATGTACGAGTAGAGTACCTGTAACCACATCTCCTGACGCTTCTGCCTGCTCGGCGGTCAAGGTGAAAGCCCGTCCCTGACCGCGACTTGTAAATGGTTGCTTCTGCTCCTGTGGCCTCTGCTGTGGCGGTCCAGAATCTCCCTGTATTTCTGCTCGCTCAGGGCAACTGTTAATCCTGTGCTGACTGGAACCGCAAATTAGGCACTGTCCCTTGGCACGGCGACAGTCCTTCTGGGTATGTCCTCCTCTACCGCAATAGCCGCAAGTTACGCCCTGTCTCTGGGGGCGATGCTGTGGTACGAACGGGCGCTTCATTTGTGTCGTTCTTGCTCTGTGAACCGGTATGGCTCCTCGAGAAGGCGCGTGGGTACGTGCTGGAACGACTGGGGGTCTTCTGAACTTGTTAATCAATTGCTCCTGAACTCTCGCCGCGTTGAGTACCTGTGCGAAAGTCTGTAAATCCAACGATGCAATCAACTGCTGCAACTCGAAATCTAACCCATGAAGAAAGCGTCTGGCCCTGGTGGCCTCTGATTTGACCATGTATGGAGCAAAGCGGCTCAGATGATTGAACTCTGCCGCATATACGTCCACTGGGCGTCCATTCTGCTTTAAAAGAATAAACTTTTCCTCCATTTCTGCCTTGGCTGTGGGAGGAAAATAATGATTTAGGAAGCACTTCTTAAACTTGCTCCATTCAATCGGCTCATCGAGTCTGCTTTCTTCCACCGACCACCATGTACGGGCTTCGTCTTCTAATTGAATCTTTATCACGTCCACTCTGTCTTCCTCTGGAACCCTGGCGGCTGTCAATAAATTTTCCATGTTCACCAGCCATTGTTCCGCCTCAAGGGGTTCAGCTAGCCCTGTGAATGCAGCTGGGTGTAACCGTCGGAAGTCTGATACGGTACCAGCCCTAGCCTGATAAGCTGGTGGAGCAGCGCCCTCGGGGGCGGTAATAAGTGCGGAGGGTCCTCCTGCGGCGGTAATCGCCCTGAGTCCCTCAGTGAGTAAATCTGTCTTTCTCTCCTGAGCTTCCGCGAGAGTGGTCAGTGCACTAAGTATTCTTTCCGTGCGGTCCTGAGAGCTGGAGTCTGAGGAGGGGTCGTTCGGGGACGTCATATCACTGGAAGATTCAAAAGGATAGGATCAGATTCAAGGATGAAAATCAAGAGTAATGAAACAAGAATAACGTAATACAGTATAGTTAATGTTATTCCTTGATACTAAACACATGCTCTGATACCAACTAAACCATGTCATACCCCGCTTCCCAAAATACGGAAAACGAGGGATGACTAGGCCAGCCATGCTCCTACGGTCGAGGAATCATCCCGCCGTAGTCACACTTCGGCTTCTAGCACTACATGGTAATCAGTAAATAAAGCACAGTATTAAAGGAATCACATCACTAATTTATTACATTAAAATTTCATTGTTCACCAATTACAGATAATAAGAACAATTACCAACTAAGTTCAATCTCACGACCACTCTAAGAAAAGCAGTAAAGATAAGGAGTACACCAGACTATATCTCTGTGAACTCGAAAGGTAGATCCGTCTCCTGTGCTGGTCCTCCCGCGGAATCTGAGCATGCATACTCAGGTCGTCAGAGCGACACAATAACAATATTATTATAATAAGATGAAACAGGTAAATGAGGTAATACTGGTGTAGGAACAATACAAGTAATCACTATATCTCTATATGATGCAGAATATGTTATGTGTCCCTATCGGTCTCTAGGTCATGTTTGAAATCACATAGTGGAAGGAGGATCATGTTTAACAGGAGTCTCGTACATACCCGAGACCACGGCCCACATGCCCGGGACATAACCCTGTCAGCCGGATCGCTAGATCCTACCCTACACGTATCAGTATCACGGTTCGAATGATCATCCTCTAAACACGGTCCCGCTAAATACGATACTCTTTCCACTTTGATTTCCCCTTTTTCCCCAGATTTACACTATTTATGATATTGATTTAGTCGTGTACAAGTATACCAATGGCACGGTTTTATCACTGTTCACTGTATCAATCACTGTCACGAATATTCACTTTCCATTGGTGTACTCGTCACTCCTAAATCAACATCTATCATGCACGATAATGCAATGTCCACACGCACTAACACTGAGTATATGACAAGGGTATGATATATGTAATGAATGCTACCAATAAACTATGTATGTTATGAACCAACATGCATGTCTTTGACTAAAATAAATTGCATAAATTAATATATTAAGAATTCAGCAAAATGATACAAGTAGGATAAATAGAACACTTAGTCAGCAATTCATCAAAATTTGTTTCAGTTCAATCGGGATTCCGGTTTTCAAGATATAGCTGTTTCATTTTAAGTGCTCGCGGCTGGAAATTCAGTTTCAGAACTGAACGTCCGTTTCGCGACACGAATTGCACCCAGTTGGGCTCAGAATTTAGCGATGTCACAGTTAAATGAAATTTAGGGTTTTCGATAAAGTATTCAACGCAACAGACGGATCCTCAATCGCATCTGTACGTTGAAAGTTATACACAGTTTAACCTCAGGGTGTCATTTCAGAATCTGTTCTGGACAGTTATACGTTCTGCCCTTTTAAATACAGTTTAAAATAGCAAACGGCGATGAATCGGAGTGGAACCACTTGTTTTGTTTACCCAACAGAATTATATTTAATCTACGGTAAAGTTCCGTAACATACTACTTCAGGAAACACAGTGACACAGGTCTTGGGACAGAACATAATAATCAGAAACGCTCTGGACTGCAGTCCAGGGTCGTATTCCGATCCAAATATCATCACGGTTTCAGAACAGAAATCATTGAAATTCTACATAGGGTTAAAGTTCGTCGAGTCGGATTCGATTTAAGCCCTCGAACGCAGCATTACAGTTTGAGTATAATTTATGGTGATTTTATTCGTTTTCAGGTACGAGAAAATTCTAGTTTTAACGGCATATTTGGGGGTATCAATTTTTGTCACTAACAATCGTATTTTCCAGCGAGATTCACACACGATATTCATCATTATAAGGGCCAACAGAAAGTATCGGTTTCCGTCAAATTAAACAATTATTTCCATTGGGATCTAGTATCGAACACTTAGGTCATTATATATATCGGTAATCGTAAATTTAATAACTAGGTGATTTAGGTTTGTAACACAACTAAATTAGCATGAAGCAAGTAAATACTTGCCTGGAAAACGCCTCGGGGTCGCACGGCAGCAATGAAGTCGCGAACGCGCGTTGTACGCCGCGGAACAAGTTCGCGCGAGCTTGGCTCGAGACACGGGTTTGACGTCGGAGTTTACCGGAGTCGTCCTGTGCGTGCTGGAAGCTTAGGGGGTTCTCTGTGGTTCGCCTGAGAAGTGTTGGGGTTGCCGACGGTCGACGGCGTCACTCCGGCGATGGGCCGCAGTGCAATCACAGTGAGGGAAAAATGTTTGCAAATTGGGTTTTGGAAAGAGAGGGGGAGCAGTGGGGTCGGGTTTGGAGTGGTGAGGATGGTGCTGAAGATGTAGAGGATCGCGGGGTGGTTCAGGTCAGAGGGGCTCGCCGGCGTTGAGTGCCAGGGGTGGCCGTGGTTGGGTGCAAATTGGGTTTGGGTGTGCAGGGAATATTTGGCTGGGGCTCGGGTTGATGAAGGGTGAAGTCGTGGAGGGAGAAGGTTGGTGGAGGAGTGATCGAGGGTTGCCGAGGGGTGGTCGTCGGAGTCGAGGGGAGTTAAGAGGTGTAGTGGTTACTCGAGTTTGGGGGGGGGGGCTCGGTGAATGTAGAGAGAGATGAGGAGTGAGTTGGAGACGAGGGGTTGAGGAAGGGAACGGGGTTGAAATCGTGGGCGTAACGGCGCGTCAACGGAGGCGTGGGCGTGGGCGTGAAACGCGGCGGAGATATGGGATCGCGCGCGTGAACAGTGCACATTACCGTTGGGGATTTAAAGGAGGAGATGAACAGTGGCGTAGCGGGTCGGGTCGGGTACGAGGAGGCGGGCTGGAGGGAGTGGCCGCGCTGGGTTTTTAAAAGAATTCCTTTATTTTAAATCTTGTGGGCTGATGATGAACCGGGCCGGGGTTTTAATTAAATTCCCAAAATAATTTGATGGGCTGAGGGAATTCAAAGGGTTTGGGGGAATTTATTGGTTAAAAGAAAATTTGGGTTAAATTAAATTGGTTTTATTTGCTTTAGTTTTAAATCTTGGGTTTTAACTTTTAGGATTTGGAAAAATATAAATATTGGGCTTAAACAACCAATTCAGAATATGAAGGAAAAGAAAGGAAATCACTGGAAATAAGAGAATATGAAACTTTTATTAGAATGGGAACGGGGATTTACAGGCCTTCTGGAGTAGGAGAAAGTGGTTACCGTGATGCGGTAACGTAATTAACTGCAGGGGCTTGCGCCTGCAGGAAAGAGCGTACCCACAATCAAAAACCCCTCACAACGAGAGGGAATCTGACGAAGTCTGCTACAATGCCCGCATCCGTCTAAACCTCCGACACACGGTGCCATAAATCAACTTGGCATCTTCGGAAAGGTGGACGGATAAAACCAAATAGTATCTGCCCCCAAATTTAGGCAAGACGTTTGTCTTCCCGGTTTTCGGCGATGAAAAAACCCTACTAGATCAGTGGAGAGGCTGAGGTTCGTCGGGGATTATTGAATCTTCCGGTTCTACCAAATCATCAGCTGTAGTTTGTGTAGCTGGAACTTCTTCCAGTTCTACCTCATGACCACTAATTTCTTTTTCAAGGAATTCCTTTTCTAAAAAGGTGGCATGCCGAGAAACAAACACCTTTTGTTTCTCGGTATGGTAGAAGATATACTCTCGCGAATGTTTGGGATATCCAATAAACTTACACAGAACTGACCTTGCCTCGAGCTTGTCCGGATTTTGTGTTTTCACTTATACCGGACAACCCTACATCTTAACATAATTAAGATATGGTCTCTTTCCTTTCCATATCTCATATGGAGTGGTTAG
Organism: Agapanthus africanus; assembly: GCA_030015575.1. Classification (NCBI taxonomy): domain Eukaryota; kingdom Viridiplantae; phylum Streptophyta; class Magnoliopsida; order Asparagales; family Amaryllidaceae; genus Agapanthus; species Agapanthus africanus. Next base: position 26,062,254 of record JASDDO010000001.1, read on the forward strand.
CACGGATTTGGTGAGAACCATATTCAATAGGTCTGCAGCTGTCTCCAGTGCATAACCCCAAAAGGAAATAGGCAACTCAGTAGTACTCATCATAGAGCGCACCATATCTAATAGGGTGCGGTTTCTCTGCTCCGATACACCGTTGTGCTGTGGTGTATACGAAGGAGTAAGCTGAGAGAGAATCCCATTCTCTTTTGAATAGTTACGGAATTCTGTGCTCAAGTATTCTCCTCCCCGATCTGATCGAAGGATTTTAATACTTCTACTCGTTTGGTTCTCTACTTCGCACTTATATTCCTTGAATTTCTCAAAAGTTTCAGACTTATGTTTCAATAAGAACACATGTCCGAGTCTTGAGAGATCATCGGTGAATGTAATGAAGTATGAAGAATCATTTCTGGTATGTGTAGACATAGGACCGCATATATTACTATGTATCAGTCCAAAGAGTTCGGTAGCTCTTTCTCCGTGTTCAGTAAACGGACTTTTGGACATTTTGTGTTTGAAACATGACTGACAAGTTTCATAAGATATAAATTCAAACTGGTTCAAATATTCATCCTTATGTAATTTAGCTAGTCGTGTCGCATTGATATGACCTAGTCTACAATGTCACAAGAAAGATTCGTTCATTTATGAACTTTTCCTCCTGTGTGTGTTCTGTATATTAAGAACTGTATTTTGATTCAGAATGTATAAACCGTTACATAACGTACCAAACCCAATCAACACTTAATTTAGGAAAATGTTCATAACATTTTTCTCTATTTCAAAATTATATCCTTCTTTATCTAATAAAGAAATCGATATTAAATTGCATATCATAGATGGTACATAATAATAGTCGTTTAAAATCAATGTATTCCCATTTGGTAATACAAGGCGATATTCACCAACTGCTTTGGCTGCAATATTTGCATCATTCCCTACTTTTAGAGAATGATCACCTATTCCTAGTTCTCTACCTTTCTTTAGCCCATGTAACATATTATATATGTGGGATCCTGATCTGGTATCTAATACCCAAGACGTAGAGTGTACTGAGAAACAGTTCTCGGTAACAAACACACCTGAAGAAAATCCATCAACATGCTCATTCCTCGTTTGGGTAGCGTGGGAATCCGGATATTTCCCTATTTCCTGCTCAGACTTATAACAATTATAAGGTAGAGCGGAACCAACGTTTCCCAGTTCAGTATAACAAGCGGGTTCGGTTAATACAACAATATTATTATCTTGATTAAGGTGTGCCATGGTCGCTACCTGGAGAGAGAGAAGAAAACACTTTAGCCTATGCTCTTACAAAATTAGATTGGTTATTATCTTATCTAATCAGGATGGCTCCCACTATTTTTATCAAATCTTCCTTCAAACCCTAAAAGGTAAGACTAGCCGGGATTAATTACATTCTACAAGTTCGCCAACTGGTCAGCCAGGCCAGTGTCGGTACTTTGAGAAAGGTTCTCCGCGCTTTTACACGGACCTAATTAAAATAAATCTCGTTCTCCCAGAGGCATAACCCCGTTGAAACCTTTCCAGACACCTACTGGATTAGCTAATTGTAAAGTATAAAACTCTCCCAGGAGTAACTCTTACTCGCAGTGGGTATCAGGATCCAATTATCTCATAGAAGGTATGCAATCTCATTGCAAATTTCAACACTTGAAATTCCCAATAATGTTTTTTCCCCTAGCGTCCTAAGACCTTGACCCAGGCCAACAAACCATAGTCCTCTAGTCAAGTTCAACCCATACATTTCGTGATTGAATTAAACCCATCCGTACGACCCTTGATGCAGGTCAACAAAGTCGCACGACTACCCTAATACAATTGCATCACATGTTGCAGATAAGCACTAATTAGCTACCGCACACTAGGCCTTGATGCAGGCCAACAAACGTAGCACGAATACTAAATAGTACTTATCTGAAATGACGGAGGGTTACGACAGGTTTTTAAGAAAACCTTTTGTGTAATGAACTTGATATCGTTGTAAAATCGAGTGATTTAGAAAAGGAGTGGTTTAAGTTCCGCTTTTAAAATCGAGTTTTTCAAAATAAACCTAGTGGGTGTAGCATCTGTTAGCTTTTGCTAAAGTGGTTACTCCCGGTGAAGGGATCTAGGCTCTTTCCTCATCGAATGAGGTGCTGGATATTCATCAAGGAATAACGCTATACAAAGTAAGAACTAGAGCAACCTTTTTGAAAATTTGATTCTACAATATCTTTAGGTTTCTTTCCTTTCATTAATCTCATTAATGATGTCCCATCATTTATGCTTCCTAAGCATTACAGATAAAGAAACGAAAATACAGCGTACGCTTATGCCATCGGCATTCGCCTCGGGGTCCCATCATGCACCGTTAGTTAGTTAACTAACGGCAGAGCGGGGGCAGGACTAGAGCGGATACAAAACATAAGCAACGTTTATTATATATCATCACAGAACATTGCAGCAAAAATCAATATATGAAATATAGGATATACTAGGAGGTTCGTGTTTTAAATCAAGCCAGTAAAAAACACGGATTCCACGGTCGTGATGAATAACCAAACCCACATCCCTAGACCCCTACGAGAGCGGCAAGCAACTCTACCAATTCTAGAGTTAGGAGACCTGGACTCCTCGAGATGGTCTTCCACTGGACTTTAGAACCCGGCTACTTATGCTCCCCGCTTTGGGTCTATCCTAAAATGGAAAAATAAATAATACATATCAATGGTGAGATCATTCTCAACCCGGAAGTGTCCCAATAAAAAAAATATTACATACACGTTTTTACATGAATGAAAATGAAAAACTCTCATCTCACGAAAAAACCCTCGGCTATTCAAACACGACGATCCAATATAACATATCACAGCAACACATAATATCACATGTCATCAACGTAAGTAAATATACGTATCCCAATTGTCGTTGACGTATAGCAACGAAACCAGCGATACACCACATATTACACTTACGGTCGTAGAAAAGAAAGTGAAAACTATAATAATTGGAATTCGCAACATCCTGAGATATCATAAACCCGAAATATCACATACTTCGGATTTCATGCCTAACCATATAAATTCCTTAGACATCATAAACCCGAAATATTACATATTCCGAATTTCATGCCTAACGTTATAAACCCGACATTTTAGTCTCAAATTGAAAACACTTTTCAATATCCAGTCGGGAAATTCAATAAGATTCCTAACAAATGATCGAATGCTCGCCGGAAACATTAGTGGACGGCCGCACCCCTGATGCCATCGACGAAGTGCACTTAGGCGGAACAACGCGGCTGCGAGCACCCGAGTGGATGCTTTTGGCAACGGAGTTCTCGTACAGTTACTTAGTCGGTGCGATAGGGCGTAGCTATCTATTAGTGTTACTCGGCGAGTGTTCGCATACACTACGTGATTGCGACAGAATTTTGATCCGAATTAAAACTCCGTGGCAAACGATCAATAGGAACTAAATTGTTAGATTTACAAAATACTAACTAGTTTTCACAAAACTAATTATTGTGGATTCCAAATATTGTATCACAAATCACAGATATCTAGACGATGTTAAACATTTCGATCGATCCATCAAACACCCAAAATTCCCAGAGACCTCAACACTTGAGTCATATCTAAAAATACCCAGAGAGTGCCCCAAGTACCTACGGACCAACACAAGAAAACACGCTCCCTGCCTCACCATCGGCACCGCGGAACCACCGCCAAAAGCATGTTTTGGCCGCGGTTCCACGTTCGTTTGGTCGAGTTGGGCCGTCGTTTTTCTTGGGGATCCATAGAAAACCCTGCACAATTTTTTGGTAATTTTTAATATGGAAAAATCCAACATTTGAAAATATTTCCAGAGAGTGTGATTTTTGGGTTTCGAAAAGTCGATCGAAATAACTTCGCCTAGACGACTCCTAATACTTTAGCTTGGCTCTGATACCACTGCTGGGTTCGCTTAGCACTCCCGCTATTTTTCGGCACGCATCAAGTATGCTATTTCAAAAAATCTAGGGTGTCGAGCGAGCCCTGAACCAAGGATCTAACTAGAGAATTAGGGTTTTTAAAGCATGTAAACAACTTTACACTAAGTGAACAAGGAATACAACCTTTGTAGACCGGTCCTTCACTTCTAAAGCTCCGTGTAGTAGTCCCTTAGCTCCAAGTAACGGTCTTCCGGACTCTCCTTAGGCTCCACTAGGCGAAAGGAACAAGTTTGCTCAAAGATCTTAGAGGCCGAAGATGATCTACCTTGAGAAATCTCTAACTTAAGCTAGCTCTTCACTAATTGATGGATTAGTGAAGCAAACAACCTATACTAAATGGCTAGTTTGGTATAGATTGATGAAGTAGGAATTTTGCTCACTTTAGAATTATTTTTCTCTTTTCTTTTTCACCTCACAAGAAAGCTAGAATGCAAAGAAAGAGATGAAGAAGATGAACAAGTGTTGAACCATTCAACCATGGGTGAGAAAATATCACAAATGATATTTGTAGAGACTTAACCATGGCTAAAGATAATGGTTAGATTAATAAATATCTAGAGTAAAACAAAATTAGTGGACTTAAGCCAAGGCTTCTACATGCTTCCACAAGTATCTTAGCCATGCTAATTTCCACCTAATTTTGATTTTTCTCTTAATAATTAATCGTCCATATTATCTTTAGTTAGGTATGAGTCTCATACACCCAAGTCCAATGTATCATCTAGCATGACACAAAATATAAATACATTAATATATATCACATATATATTTAAATGTATTAGTAGAAAAAAATTCTTAAGTGAGCTAATATTAGTTAATATATATTAATATATCAAATATATTAAATTATTAAATCAACACTTGATTTAATAATCCGGCTATATCACATACAACCGACTAATATCATTTGTATCAACTCATCGAATCAACACTTGATTCAATAACCTGGCTATATATAACCGACTGATATCATATATCGCGAGATTAGAATACGGTATCACATAAACGTATTAATCTCGGTCCCGCACATATCACATATGTGCCCTACTTCTTTTCGCTTGAGCTAAAAAACCTCTGTGTAGGACTCTAAAGACTTGTCAATACGCCAGCAGTAGGTGATGATCATATCAGTCACTCACAAGCCGTCAGCGGTACTAGCTGGACGTAACGGCTACTGTTTCCCCCAATCAGAGCAAAGCTCTGTTGGAAATTCAAAATTCAAATTTTAAGCAACGCTTCAATTCTCGGGCGCAACGCGCCACATGTCAGACGCTGATACGTCAGTGCAGCGCCCAAGACAGCGCACCCAATCAGAGCAAACCTCTATTAAAGGAAGCAACGCTTCATTTGTACAGTCACTCACAAGCGCTGCGCCGCGCGACGCAAGCGCTGCGCCGCGCGACGCAAGCGCTGCGCCGCGCGACGCAAGCGCTGTGCCGCGCGACACGTGTCAGCGCAGATGCGCTGGCGCAGTTGCGCCGCGCGACACGTGTCAGCGCAGATGCGCTGCGCTGTGCGCCGCGCGACACGTGTCAGCGCAGATGCGCTGGCGCAGTTGCGCTGCGCTGTGCGCCGCGCGACACGTGTCACGCGCTGGGGCATTTGCGCCAAACAGAGTTAAGATTCTAAAGAAATCTTTTCTGTTCTTATTAAAACAAGAAGATTTTCTTCTGCAAAACAGAGGCCTTTGGATCAAAGATCCAACTGTGGGGAAAATTCCCCAAATCACCCAGAGAAAGATCTCTTTAACAAATTTAACTAATTTATGGGCACTATAAAAAGGACCCTAGACCTCAATTCAAAGGTATCAATACTTTTGAGAAATCAAGAGCTTCAAACATAGAGAACTCTGAGAAAAATTTCAAGAAAAAAGGTAAATACCTTCGCAAAAGAGAAGAAATTTCTTCTAATAGATCATTGATCTAAAAACAAGATCAATGATCTTCACATAATAAATAGTGCTTTGCACTTTTGTGAACCTTTGGTTCCTGAAATAAAAAGAAGAAAAAACTTGTTTTTTCTTTGATCTAATTTAGATCAAGGAAACGAATAGTGCTTTGCACTTCTTTCATGAACCACTGGTTCTTGAATCTAAAAGATTCCTAAATCATAGTGCTTTGCACTTGCAAACTGCACTGTTGCGCTCTTGGGAGAGCGCCACGTGTCAGCATCTGAACTACTTGCGCTATGCGCCTTGAGATAGAGCTTTGCTCTCTGTAATTGGCGCAACTCACCAGAGTGCGCCACGTGTCAGTAGCGCAAGCGCAGCGCACTGCGCTTGCGCGACACATGTCAACACTACAAGCGCTTGCGCTCTCTGATTGGCGCAAAGCGCCAGAAAATGCAATGCATTTCCTAAAGGGCCAGGCCCAAATCAAAAAGACCAAGCAGGCCTAATTAAATTGATGCTCTGCATCATTTATAAATGGGCAGAGCCCAAACAAAATAATAAAAATGCTATGCGTCATTTACAAATGGGCAGAGCCCAAAACAAATTGATGCTCTGCATCTTTTATGGGTAGAGCCCAAATGAAAATGTAATGCAAAAGCAAATAAAATGTTGAACATTTTCAACTGGACTTGGCCCAATTTTGGCCATAAGTCCTCAAATTAAATTGACTGAGCAAGATTGCTCTCTTAAACCAATTTACCTCCGGTTCGAGGGTACATCTCCGAACTCCTTCGACACTTCTCGTTGTAATCCTTCAACGACGTCAGAGAGGCGACGGGTCCCAACGACCACACATGAGTATGGACTGCGGGGTCCCTAAACTCGTGGACCGAAACGTCCTTAAACTAATATTGGACCGAAACGTCCTTAAACTAATGATGGACCACTACGTCCTTAAACTGGCGATGGACCGAAACGTCCTTAAACTAATAATGGACAACCACGTCCCTAAAACTGGAATATGGACCACCACGTCCCTAAACTGGAGCAATAGAGCCCCCAAATGCTCTTTTGCCGAATCTAAACTGTCCCGTTTAAGTTGATCTTAGCCCCAAATACGGCTAACGTATCCTTAAACATTTAAATGGACTATAAAACTTCAAATCGATTTTGGTTCGAGGGTACATCTCTGAACTCCTCTGACACCTATCGTTGTAATCCTTCAACGACGTCAGAGAGGTGATGAGTCCTGACGGCCATATATTAAACAGATCACCACGTTAAGTTGATCTTGGTCTTAAACAGGACTAACGTATCCTTAACGAACGTTTAAGTTGATCTTAGCCTCAATACGGCTAACGTATCCTTAAACGAAAAACACCCAACCCAAATCTAAGTAAATACGGATTTGGACTAATCCACGTCCAACGGGCGACGGCATTACTCAGTCTCCGTATACAATCCACGGGCAACCACAAACAAAACAAACACCCACGACACGAAGTGAAATTCTGGAGAAGGAGAAAGTTGTTACCGCGATGCGGTAGCGTAATTAACTGCAGGGGCTTGCGCCTGCAGGGAAGAGCGTCCCCACAATCAAAAACCCCTCAAGCGAGGGGGAATCTGACAAAGTCTGCTACATCGGCCGCATCCGTCTAAACCTCCGATACACGGTGCCATAAATCAACTTGGCATTTTCGGAGAGGTAGACGGATAAAACCATATAGCATCTGCCCCGAATCTCAGGCTAGACATCCTCGCGTCGTCGCCGTCTTTCGGAGGGGAACAGATTCTGGCACGCCCGGCGGGGCCTTTTCCTCTTTCCACTCCGCACTTCGTGTGTCGTCTTCGCGGACCAATCGCGGTTTGTTAAATGGTTGCCTTCGGATTTTCAAGTTACTAAGATTTGGTCTTTTGCCTGGCGCAGAAATCAAGCATCGATGGCCTCTACCTGTTCGAAGTGCTCCAACTGCAGCTGCAGCTCGCGTCCGGCCTCAACTGGGGGCATAACTTACGGGCCCCAAGCGGCCTCTTTGTTCACCATGCCCGTGGAGCAGATTACTCAAGCCACCACGGGGTTATTTTTCGGAACCATGCTTCCGCCAACAAGCTTTAGAACCCCCGTGCCCGTACAAGAAGCTCCTAAGAAGTCGGTCTTCGATCGACTTTCAGTTACTGCGGCCTCTCTCAACGGGTCGCCCAACACCAGTGCCTCGGTCTTCTCCAGATTGGGCCAAAACTCCTGCGGGCCCACAATGAAGCCTGCAATCCCAGAGAAGGTTATTCCGAAGAGAGTCACCAACCCTGCTCCTGAAGTCGTCAAGGCGGCTTCTCCTGCCAAGGGGTCGGTCTTTACAAGACTGACTGTCCCAACCCCCACTCCTGCTCCTGCTGATCAAAAGACATCAGTCTTCAATAGGCTGACGCCGGCAACAGCCCCATACCTGAACATAGGGCAAGAAGAGGCTGTTTCTGTCTCTGAACCAATACCGACAACTCATCGCGCCCGACGACGCCACTGGCGCCGAATAAGGAAGACTGGGGGCAACTCCCCTTCCGGGATAACTCCACCAGCACCAACGGTGGAAGTTAATGCTGCTGTTCCAACTGGGAACAGCTTTGAGCTACTGAATAGGGTACGCAGGAACTCGCCAACTGCAGTGCTGAAGAGATCTCCTCCATCGGTAGAGACTGCCGTGGAAACAGAAAAGCCGGAACAGCCTCCCCAATCGCTGTCCTCCAGGATCTACAGGACATGGCGACGAGTCCGAGAATCTGTCATTGATCCTAACTTCTCTCGCCAACACAAGAAGTCGAAAGGTCAGCAGGAAGAAAATTCCCTGGTCAAGCAACGAAAGGCGACGGCCGCTTGGGTGCCTAAAGCAACGGCCCCCTCAACTTCTACGGCCCATAAAAGAAGAAGGCCGGAGAAAGTGCCGACGCCGATGACGAATATCAAAGGTGGTGAACCCAAACGCCCTAAGTCAGGGGGCATTGTAGTTCATACCGTCTATGTGGCATCTGGTAAAGAGGACAGCCGCATATCTACGGGTCATTGACCGCTTACGCGATCAGTGACAAAGGCACAGGAGCAGCAGCAGAAGCTCCAAAAGATGATGAATGCTATGGCCGCACTTACAGGGCCAAAAGAAAACCCTGAAACGTCCTCGGATGAACGCCAAGAGGAAGAAACCGACGCCGAGTTCCTTCGTCGGATATTGGAGAAGAAGGACAAAGAGGCTGCTGAATAAGCAGCCAACATACAGCGTATGGGCCTCCTCTTCCAAGACATGATAGGGATGATGATACAGCAAGATCATCCGGCTGAAGAGCCCCCAATCGTCCTTGGAGACGATAGGGGAGAGACATCAAATCCTCCGCCAGCTCTGTCCACGGCTAAAGAAGATACAATCGCTAAAGCCGATTTGGATGAGTATATAGCCCAACAAATACGGGTTCATCATGCGACTGAAGCAGCTGGCCAGATCGTAAAAACGGGACGGCCATATCCAAGTTGGTACGACCAAATCAAGTACCCGCCAGGTTACACAATTCCCAAGTTCCATGTCTGCAAGGGGACGGGCAATCCTCACCAGCATGTTGCCCAGTTCAGGGCACTCTGCGGCAACACTGGCGGTGATGACAAGCTTTTGCTTCGCCAGTTTGTTGGAAGCTTATCAGATACAGCGTTTGAGTGGTACTCTGAGCTCCCGAACGACTCTATCAAAACCTTTGCGGAGATGGAGCTGTTGTTTACTCAGCGTTTTGCAAGCGCCAGTGAACGCACCCCGATGACGGCACTGATTAATGCCAGGGTAAAACCAGGCGAGACGTGGGTTCAATATGCTATACGGTGGCGGAACTTGTGGTCGAAGTGTGAGCAGCACATTGAAGAAGCTCCCGCAGTGGGTATGTTTGTGGGAACCCTTGATCCGCAAGCAACCATCTCACAATTTATGATGTTTTTCAAGCCGACTACCTTCCAGGCCTTGATTGACAAGCTAGCGCAAATGGACCAGATGGGCCATAAACCCCCTCTTCTAAAGCCGGACTCCCGAAATGACTAGGGGAAGGGAAAAGCGATCGTTGTCGCTAATGCTCAACAAAAACCAAGCAACTCGAAGCCGGTTGCTCGTCAAAATAATATGCGCCCGTACGTGGCCCTCGAGGAGAGGATGGGACGTTCTTACTCTTTTCCCCGCGATAAAATGAGAAGGTTATTCGAGCTGGCGTTGCGCAACCGACTCATAAACCTGCCAGATCCAAAACGTCCGTCGCAACCAAGTGATGTCAATGAGCCCAACTACTGTCCTTATCATCGAGTACTGGGCCATCCGATCGAAAATTTCTACGTTTTCAAAAATTGGCTTGAAAACCAGTACCGACAGGGCAAATTCGTGTTATCTGACAAATGGAAGGTGAATCCCCCGCAGCCCCACACATCTAAGGGGACGAATACGCCGGGGGCAACATGCTCCGTCGTTGAAGAAGCTCCTTGGGAGGTTGTATTATCAACCAAGACAAAGAGGATGCTAAACGATCTTCAGACATGCCCAGCGATTAGGTGGAAAAACCCGTTGGAACCGCAGGTCATTGAAGGGATGTTGAAGCTACGTCCAACTCCAAAGACCGATGGAGGTGGCTCAAGCATTCATAACCAGCCGTTGAAATCTTCAAAGAAGAAGAAAAAGAAGTCAAAGAAGCCCGTGAAGCCTGGCAACAAGCGCACGGACTTGCAAAAACAAATTGACGCGCTGGAGAAATACAACCAGAAGGCACGGACGCCCATTACATTCCAAGAATTCCTCAATCACGCCTTTCAAGAGGAAGATGAGGGAGAAAGTTTATCTGATGATTCTGAAGAATGCGTAGCGAGCTATCATGTGATTTCCCACTCGTTCATGGACGATGAGGAGACTCCTTGTACTGAAAAGCTGGAGGCAGATCCTGAACCAAAAATTTCGGGGCCGTCGGATGAAGTAATTGACGCATTCCTTAATGAAGCTCTCTTAAAAAGTAAAGCTGATCGGGAGCGTGAGGCAGTCATATTTGAAAGGGCTAAGCGCCAGCGACTTGATGAAAGAGCTGAGATGATCCCGCTGGAGCAAAATGCCTCCAACATCGACAAAAGCCAATTCAAGATGAGGAAAAGGTTTGCTAAGGCCATATCAATGGGCATGAAGTTACCATCCTCCGAAGGAAACATCACCGGTGAAGTGGAAATGCACCCCTCCTATTGCTTATATCATCAGAAGGTTTCGCACCCCACTCAAGAGTGCAAAGCTTTCGATAGATGGTAGCAAGGATACGTTGCTTATCGACAACGCTTTAAGCGGGAGAAGCACAAAACTCATCGGGAGCGAAGAAATACGACCGAAGGGCTTAAAAGAACTACTGGCAATTGTTGCATGGTTAACACCGGCAGGTCACAAGTGCCTACATTCGGGAGCGATTCTGATGAAGAGCTGGAACTTGCCCCTCTCTTTAAAGAGTCCACCTCGGCAAAAGAAGAAGAGCCGAAGGTCTGCGAAAATATTCGGCTACGTAATCGTACGCTTCCCGAAAAGAATCTCGGACCCTCGAACAGAAAAGATAAAGGGAAGGAAAAGGTCTCTGAAGATATCGACTTAGATGACCAAGTTGTGGACGAGCTAAGTGCCAAGGACCCGCCGAAAAGAAATAAGGTGGATTACAACGTTTTAGCGCATCTGAGGAAACTACCCTCGCAGCTCAGCATTCTTGACGCCCTTTTGTTATCAAAGGAGGCGAGAGATTCGTTAATCAAGGCACTACAGGATCCGGAGCAATTCCAAGCTTTCCTGGCTGAAGAAAAGATGAAAGATGAATTGGAGGAAGTGCACACGGCAGATGTTACTTTTGGCGATGAAGACTTTCTCCTTGGGACGTGCGAACACAATCGCCCTCTCTACGTCTCGGGATACTGCCATGATATAAACATAGGCAAAATCCTGATCGATAACGGGTCGTCTGTTAACCTACTCAATGTGCGAGTTTTAAAGGAAATCTGCATGAGCGTTTAACACCTCGCTCGAGACAAGATCACCATCTCCGGGTTCGACTCCCAATCATCAAAGACTCTTGGATCTGTGATACTGACGCTACGCTTCGGACTGCTCGTCACGGACATTAAATTCCACGTCATAGATGCCAAGACATGCTACAACGCTCTGCTCGGCCGACCATGGTTACACGAGTACAACATCATCCCTTCTACACAGCATCAGTGTATGAAATATTTTAGGGATGGTCTCGAGTATACCGTGACGGGAGAATTGAATCCGTTTTCCGTGAACGAAGTTCGCAAATATGAAGATGCCAAATACTTCTTGCCGAATTTTGAAGACACGGAAAGGTGTCGCAAGCCGGAGAATAAAACTAACGCTACCATCCCTGTCTTCGGCAGTGATACCGAGGAGGAAGAGGAGATAGTTTATTAGGGTCCTCCCCAATACACCAAGCCGGGACCATCCGCTCCTGCGCTGATTTTTGTTAGTGATTCGAAGGATGAGGTCCATACTGTATTCTCTGCTCGACCTTCAATACGGGCTTCCGCTGACGGAGAGCGAAGTCTACAAGTCGCTATGGTGCCGCTTAAACACCATAAAGAACTGTATGCACTCGATATTTATAATGTAGAAGAGCTGCAAACGTTCTATATCCCTCCCAGGCGAGAAGGCGAGAAGGCAATTCTATTCTACCGCTCTGAAGAAAACAAAGTGGAGAAAGAAATCTGGCACGGGACAGATCCTACGCTGGACAGACTTCAACCCATCCGTCTACCCAGATATTATACAGAAGGCTTGAAGAAGCTGTTGAAGCGCCAAGGGATACCCTTCAAACAGACCGTTAGAAAGGCCAAATTCTATGATAGGGTCTGGAACGTTCCTGGGACTCAACGCAAGCTGCCTAATGGGAGGATGGAAACGATCAGGCTCGGATACATTCGCTCCAAGAAACGAGAGCTGCTCCGCGCACAACTTCAATGAAGAAACAGATGCGCAACGGGAGGACACTAATCCTGAACCAGTAAAAGTTCCTGATGCAAAAGTGCCCGGTCCGTCGTTTGAAGAACAAATGGACAGGCTTATAAGGGAAGCTGGTCAAAAGGTCCAAGATGATCACAATCGCGAAATGGCCATCTACGAGAAAGCCAGAACGCAACGCCTCCTTCAACATGCCATCAAAAATGAAAGTGTCACTCCGTGTCAACCTGTTATGAAGAAGGCTCGACGCAGAAGCAGAAACAAGTCGAAAGGCCAAAAAGACGCTCAACAGCAATAAAGCGGGGCTAAGAAGCCACGTAAGCGAGAGTCGAGCGTTATTGATCTATCCCTCATGAAGAAAATGGGTCGAGCGTACTCATTTCTTCGGGACAAGACGAAGAAGATACTTGATCTTGCTCTAAAATATCAAATGCTTACACTGTCGGAGTCCAAGAACCCCGAGCAAGCAGGCGAAGCCTCTGACCCAAATTATTGCTCTTATCATCGAGTAATAGGGCATCCTCTCGAAGACTGCTTCACCTTCAAGAATTGGGTCGAAGATCAGTATCAGCTTGGCAAGTTCGCTCTGTCTGACAACTGGAGGGTAGCGCCGCTACAGAAGCATGAACCCAAAGCCGCAAGAACAGAACCAACTCCACATTGGGATTGGAAGCGGATTCGAACTTGTCACATGATCACAATATTAAAAGAAGGGCCCGAGAACATAGACAACCTTCCCTAGTATTTCGAAAACAGCAATGATGAGGTGATCTCAGAATTTCTGCCAACTCCGAAAGAACTGGAAGATAGAATACATACCACCGCAGATAACCTCAAGAAAATTGAGTTGGAAACGCTAAACGACCCGCGACCGACATTTGTCAGTGAGCTGCTGTCTGAAGAGAAGGTGGCTTTATTAAAAGACCTGCTTATGCAGCATAGAAATTGCTTTGTGTGGAACTATTCCAAAATGCCGGGACTAGATCCAGAAATCGCTGTGCATAGATTGGCGATATCTCCGGACATCAAGCCAGTCAAACAGGCGCCGAGGAGAATGCGGCTCGAGCTTGAGATGAACATCAATGCCGAGGTCAAGAAGCTGATCGACTCTGGCTTCATTCAGGAAGTTCAATACCCTGAATGGATCGCCAACATCGTCCCAGTGATGAAGAAAAATGGGACGGTGCGCATATGCGTGGACTTTCGGGATCTCAACAAAGCCTGCCCGAAGGACGATTTCCCGGTGTCAGTCACCGAACTGATGATAGACAATACTTCCACTCATGAGGTTTTCTCCTTCATGGACGGCTCATCAGGGTATAATCAGATAAAAATGCATCCCGAAGACCAGAAGCACACCGCTTTTCGGACTCCTTTAGGAATATTCTGTTATAAAGTGATGCCCTTCGGATTAAAGAACGCCGGTGCCACTTACCAGAGGGCCATGACGAAGATCTTCGATGACCTCATACACGAAATCGTCGAATGCTATATCGACGATCTCGTGGTTAAAAACAAATCATACGAAGAACATCTTGAGTATTTGAAGACCGTATTTCAACGCTTTCGGCAGTACAACTTGAAGATGAACCCTCTCAAGTGTGCATTCGGAGTTTCCTCGGGCAAATTCCTGGGATTCATCGTCCGACACCGAGGTATCGAAATAGATCCGTCCAAGATCAAGGCGATCATGGAAATGCCTCCGCCAAGAACTCTCAAACAGTTGCGGTCTCTTCAAGGAAAGCTCACATATATACGACGATTTATAGCCAACCTTTCAGGCAAGTGCCGTCCTTACAGCCACCTGATGAAGAAGGGAACCCCGTTCGTCTGGGACCAAAAATGCCAAAGCGCGCTAGACGAGATCAAGCAATACCTGCAGAACCCGCCAGTGCTGGCTGCTCCAGTCAAGGGAAAGCCCCTCATTCTTTATACAACCGCCCTCGAAGGTTCCTTAGGCGCACTATGGGCACAAGAGAACGATCAAGGGAAAGAAAGAGCACTCTACTACTTAAGTCGAGTTCTACTGGGGGCAGAAAGCAACTACTCCCCCATCGAAAAACACTGCCTGGCGTTAATCTTCGCGATAACAAAGCTCAGGCACTATGCATTGGCGCATGAAGTCCGTCTCATTTCGAAGGTGGACCCCTTTAAATATTTGATGTCGAAGGCCATATTGACAGGTCGACTCGCTAAATGGGCTCTGCTCTTGATGGAGTTCTCAATAACGTATCAACCTCTCAAGGCGGTGAAAGGCCAGGCCATCGCCGACTTCCTGACTGAGCACCCGATACCCGCCGATTCTCCTTTGAATTGTGATCTTCCAGACGAACATGCGTTTGATGCGATCGACAGTAGTGATACCCGATGGGAGCTTTATTTTGACAAACATTTTCCATGAAAAAGCGCAAGCAAAGTACCCCTATAATCAAATCGGGAGTAGGCCTTATCTTCGTAACTCCACAAGGAGGGATTATGCGCTTCGCCTTCTCCTTAACAGAGCCGAGGACGAATAACGAAGCCGAATATGAAGCCTTGATAGCAGGCCTCGAGATCGCCATCGACATGGGAATTGAAAACCTCCTCATATACGGAGATTCTCAACTGGTCGTTAGTCAAGTAAACGGCGACTACCAAACATGCAAACCAGAGTTGGTGAAGTACGGTGAAAAGGTGCAACAACTGTTGACCCAAATTCCCTCATATATTTTGGAAAGCATACCACGCGCGGAAAACAGCAAAGCAGACGCGTTGGCCAAACTTGCTAAAGAACTGGCTGATGAGAACCTCGATGACGTTAGAATCATGGTACAAAGCCGTCGGGTGCTTGCCCCAGCAGAAATATCTCCGGAATCATCCGAAAAGAAGGGAGCGACTGAACAGACGACTCTGCAAATAAAAGACTGGGAAAAGGCCGAGGATTGGAGGGAAGTCTTCATAGACTACTTTAAGTCCCACCGAATGCCTGAAGAAGCGTCCACAAGATATCAGCTCATGAAACGAGCTCTGTCTTTCGCCTTCGTTAATGATATTCTATACAAGAGGTCATTCGATTCTCTGTGGCTGAGATGCTTGGGACCTGACGAAGCGAAAAGAGTCGTTCAGGAAGTTCATGACGGAATCTGTGGTTCTCATCAAGCGGGCCCAAAGATGAAGTTGAAGATCAAGCGGATGGGTTACTACTGGCCCACGATGATTCAGGACTGCCTCGAATATGCGAAGCAGTGCCACTCATGTCAAATTCATGGGGATTTCATCCATCAGCATCCACTACACACGACGGTGGCTAGCTGGCCGTTCGAAATGTGGGGAACTGACATAGTCGGCCCCATCGAACCAGCATCGTCCAAGGGACATCGTTTCATCCTGGTGACGACTGACTACTTCTCCAAATGGGCAGAAGCAGTGCCGTTGAGAGAAGTGAAGACGGAGAATATCCTCCATTTCTTCAAAACGCACATCATATACCGGTTCGGAACGCCGAGACAGATCATCTCCGATAACGGGCCGGCCTACAGAAGCCACAAGATCAGTCGCTTCGCGCAACAACACAATATAGACTGGAGATATTCCTCGGTTTATAATCCGCGAGCTAATGGTCTAGCTGATGCCTTCAACAAGACCCTGACGAGGATCTTGAAAAAGACGGTGTCCCGAAATAAGAAAGACTGGCACGAGAGACTACAAGAGGCTCTTTGGGCATATCGAACTACCTTCAAGACGGCCACGAACACAACGCCATACGCGTTGGTATTCGGTACGGAAGCAGTACTCCCCCTCGAGATAGAGCTACCCTCTCTGCGAGTGGCAGTCCACTACGAGCTGACGAACGAAGAAAACGCTCACCTTCGGCTTGAGGATCTTGATGCCCTTGAAGAAACACGGCTCATAGCGCAACAAAATCTGGAAGTTTATAAAGCAAAGATGACGCGCTCATATGAAAGATTGACCCGACCGAGGACATTCCGCCAAGGCGAACTCGTGCTAGTGGTCAAAAGGCCAATGATCCCCAATCGCGCCAAGCGGGGAAAATTCGAGCCAAACTACGAAGGCCCGTACATCGTAGATAAGGTTTATCAGGGTGGGGCCTATCTACTCATGGACATGCACGGTGAAAGGCCTTTCAGGCCAATAAATGGTCGCTTCCTAAAGAGATACTACGCTTAATGAGCCACAGCCTAGGTCAATGATAGATGACGACGACTATGTCAGCTCGCTATCTTCCTAAGCTTAAGCTTTATAAACAATAACCAGCCTTCTCAATAGCGGAGCGAAACGTTCTTAAACTAATAGCGGACCGAAACGTCCTTAAAACTAATACCGCAGCATCCGTAAGCTGACAAGATAAAAAAAAAAAGAAAAATATAATTAAAAAAATGGTATGTCCATAAGCAAAAAGGGCACGGATGAAAACCCGAAAGGGCTCCGTGAGTAAAAACAGCAGGGCTACCGGCGAGTGTTCGTGAAAACCCGAAAGGGCGCGACCTCGTAAAAAAAAGAGAGAGAAGAAAATAAAAAGAATAAAATAAAAAAAAACGGTATGTCCATAAGCAAAATGGGCACGGATGAAAACCCGAAAGGGCTCCGTGAGTAAAAACAGCGGGACTACCGGTGAGTGTTTGTGAAAACCCGAAAGGGCGCAACCTCATTAAAAGACACTTACAGGGTCCTCTCGACCTTGTAAGGAGAAACCACCCGCGTGAGAGCCTTACGACTCACAAGGGAGCAACACACTTAGGGATCCTCACGAATCCTAAGGAGAAAATACACTTACGAGATCCTCACGACTCGTAAGGAGAACTCTCTTATGGGACCTTCACGGCTCATAAGATTTGAAAGTCTTAAGTTACAGAGACCTAAACCTGTGCTTAAGCAACCTCCACAACTTCCGATATTGCCCTACAAGTGGCTCAATACTGGCCTTTGTATACAATCCACGGGTGCGAATAAACATTTCCCTAATCAAGTCCCATCCGAGACTAGGGATATGTTCGCATGACGAATAACCCTTATAAGTCCTCTCGACTTACAAGGAGAAAATCCTCTTGTAGGATCCTTACGACTTACAGAGGAACAAACACTTAGGAATCCTCACGATTCTTAAGAAGAAAACACACCTACAAGATCCTCACGACTTGTAGGGAGAAATAACTTCGTGAGACCTTTACGGCTCATGAAGTCAAAAGCCTTAGTCGATAGGACCCTAACCCTGGTCGCTAAGCCACCTTTGTTCGACATCGATAGAGGCAGATGATGATTCGCTCCTGGCAATATCCCAGTTGTAGCGGTGCTGATGCTGAAATCGGTGTCCAATTTCAGGTTCACGGCGAAAAGCCAGTAGGCTGCACATGCATATGAAATAGCTGAAATGATGGGGCAACTTGCAATAAAAAGCAGCAAGTAAAAATGTATGCATGCAAAATAGCCGAAATGATTGGGCAACTCGCAATAAAAAAAACAGCGAGTAAAAACGAAATAAACAGCCGAAATGATTGGGCACCGCGAAAAATAGCCGAAATGATTGGGCAATCGCGACTTTCGCGATATAAAAGCTGAAATGATAGATCATCGCGGATATAAAACAAAAAAAAATGATGATAAAACTTTGGCCCTACAGTTAAGATCACATCGATCCCTGTATACAATCCAAGGGCGTAAACAAACAAGAGGGAACCATACTTTCCCAACAGGCTCCGCCAGAAAACGAAGCCAGATCTCGACGATTCATCTCAACTCCGAAGAAACCAATGTCTTCGGCAAATACCTCAACTCACGGATACAAACACTCTTTGACGAGAGCCTCCTGATCCGCGTCGACTCGCAGAGCAACCAGTGCTTCCGTGGGAAATTCTCGACTCGTTTCAAACCCCAAGGAAACAAATAATCCTTGGCGCTAGGGAAACAAATAATCCTTAGCAAATACCTCAACTCATGGATACAAACACTCCTTGACGAGAGCCTCCTTATCCGCGTCGACTCGCAGAGCAACCAGTGCCTCCGTGGGAAATTCTCGACTCGTTTCAAACCCCAAGGAAATAAATAATCCTTGGCGCTAGGGAAACAAATAATCCCTAGCAAACACCTCAACTCACGGATACAAACACTCCTTGATGAGAGCCTCCTGATTCGCATCGACTCGCAGAGCAACCAGTGCCTCCGTGGGAAATTCTCGACTCGTTTCAAACCCCAAGGAAACAAATAATCCTTGGCGCTAGGGAAACAAATAATCCTTAGCAAATACCTCAACTCAGGAAAACAAACAATCCTTGACAAGAGCCTCCTGATCCGCGTCGACTCGCAGAACAACCAGTGCTTCCGTGGGAAATTCTCGACTCGTTTCAAACCCCAAGAAAACAAATAATCCTTGGCGCTAGGGAAACAAATAATCCCTAGCAAACACCTCAACTCACGGATACAAACACTCCTTGATGAGAGCCTCCTGATCCGCGTCGACTCGCAGAGCAACCAGTGCCTCCGTAGGAAATTCTCGACTCGTTTCAAACACCAAGGAAACAAATAATCCTTGGCGCTAGGGAAACAAATAATCCCTAGCAAACTCCTCAACTCAAGGAAACAAACACTCCTTGACGAGAGCCTCCTGATTCGCGTCGACTCGCAGAGCAACCAGTGCCTCCGTGGGAAATTCTCGATCCGTTTCAACACCAAGGAAACAAATAATGCTTGGCGCTAGAGAAACAAATAATCCCTAGCAAATTCCTCAACTCAGGGAAACAAACAATCCTTGACGAGAGCCTTCTGATTCGCGTCGGCTCGCAGAGAAACCAGCATCTCCGCGGGAAAATTCCCGATTCGTCTCATATTGCAAGATGAAGCCTCAGGCAGCAGGAATTAAAAAGCTTGCTTCCTGAACAATGGGACCCTGCAAGTCGATCTAAAACGGTCTCTTGCATACTATTCACGGGTCTCACTCTCCAAAGTTGAGTTTCGACAAGGAGGGAAACAACCGCTTACGGGTCCTCTCGACTTGTAAGAGGGAAAAATTCTCTTATAGGATCCTTACGACTTATAAGAGAAAACCACACTTAGGAGTCCTCACGATTCCTAAGGAGAAAAACCCACCTACGAGATCCCCTCGATCCGTAGGGAGAAAAAAATCTCTACGAGACCCTCACGGCTCATAGAGTTGAAAAGTCTTAGGCAACAGATCTGAACCTGCGGCCTAAGCCATCGCTATTTCTTGAGGTAGTCAGGATACTCGCTCTAATCATCCGTCAACCATGTTTACTAAGGTGGCATGCTGATAATAAAAGAAAGAAAAAGCAAAGAAATAGCACAAGACATTACAAAAAAATGTGTATCTTTTATTCATAAACTTGATTGAGTACAGGATACATTGTGCTAAAGAATAAAAAATATATATATACATTTTTTATTTACAAGTACAAACGATACAAAGAGGGGTAACTACTGAGGAGGAAGTGTCTTTAACAAATCTGCAAGCCGCTCTCGCACTTCCTTCAGCGCCTCCTCCTGAGTGGCTGCCGCGGCCACCTCCGCTTCCACCTGGGCTCGCTGCTGCAAGAAGGATGAAAGTTACTCCTCCGCCGCCTTCTGGGCTGCTTCCTGGCTGGGTACATCTCGCTCGACAACGTCAAGCTGTTGCCTCAATGATAACCCTTCGGAAAGACATTGCAGAAGGCCCTCAAAGACAACCTTCAGCCGTGCAGCATTGGCCTCCACGCGAGCATGCAGTTGGGCAGACTTGCTCGAAGTCTCACCGCGCTCCTTACGTCTTGAAATGACTTCTTGTTCGAGATGGCGGAAATAAGAAGCGCTCTGCTCAATCCACGCTGCTCTTTGATTGCTGGCGGCCAAGGTCTCGGGAGCGGGACTCAGCGACTCCAACTGATGCAGGCGGGCCTCGATCTCCCTGCAATGGTTAACCCAAGATGCGATGATACCCTCGTCATGAAAGTTCACGAGTATCACCAGCATCAGGTTAACCGCCGCAGCGAAGCCTGCGGCAGATGTAGGAGTTTCAACGTCAAGTTCCTCGACGTAGTCACTCAACATGCGCAGACTATTCGCGGTGTCTTTCGAAGACGGACGTCTCAGATAAGGACCCGCCGGCATTGTAATGCGAGGCTCGAAGGGCGCCGAGACCGGAACGACAGCTGAAAAGAAACAGGATGTGATCAGATAACAGTACAGAAAATAAAAAGGGGGGAGTTATCAATGTGATATTCACCATACCAGATGAGACAGGTGGCAAGGCCGGAAGGACCGGTGGCGCAGTCGATCTTTTATCCCCTCCTTCAATCTGTAGCAGTGCAGTCGAGATGAGAAAAAAGGGTTTAGAGGTAATTCCATCAATCAAAAAGGAGGATATCAATGGAAATCATACTCACTAACGCCACCAGAGGAAGAAGCGAGTTCGGATGGGAAGGAGAAGTGTGGGAGCAACATCTGATAAAGATGGTCAAAAAGTACTCCTGAAAGACATAACAGTATGACTTTACTACACAAATTATACGTCTGAAAAGTGAGATTAATAAGTTGCAAACCCATACCTTCCAACATCTTCGACGGTATGAGAGAGGGTTGAGAGGTGACCACCGCCAAAGCAGTCGTCGAAGGCACTCCCTCGAGCAGTGGGGCATCGGCGCTGGCTGCACCTGCGTTACGAAAAAAGGTGAACTTGTTAGAAAGGATTGTGAGGTAAAGAAAGACAGCAACCTGGGATTTACCTGATGAGCTGCCGGCTGAAACGGAGGCGACTCCCTCATCTATTGACATGAGGCCACCACCCGTGGCCTCATCACCCGACTCGATGGGGACCGTCGTCGTGCTCGCGCGGCCAGGAGACGGCGGAAGATCGTAGACGGGGAGGGCAATGATCGGAGCATTGCCGGACTCTTGAGAGAGAGCGGATGACTCTTCCCCCACAGTCGTGCCCATCTCACCCGCTACTTCTGCGGGCTCCGCAGTCTCCATAGGCTCATCCGCCGTCACCACGAGGTCGCCGGCCTCAAACGCCTCGTCCGCCACCACCCTGGGCTCAGTTGTAATGATCATTTCATCTGCCGCCACTTCAGGCTCGGCATCAATGACCTTCTCGGCTACAGACCCCCCAACCTCCATCTCAGGCTCTGAAGCCTCAGCGACGTTGCCCACCGTCGGCTCAGATTCGGCAGGTGCCGCCTCCTCTGTTTCCTTGGGTTCAACGGTCTCCGCCTCCCCCTCGATCGGACTTAGCCCTGCAAGATAAAGTATATAAGAACCGACAGCTTTATGAGTCTTATAATGAAATTTTGAAAGAAGTGTTACCTGAGGTAGACTTGTCGTTAGCCTCTCTATTGGCACGGATCGCCTGTCTATGAGCGGTAGACAGAGCGACCGGGGACTCTTCTGACGGAGTGTCAGCACGAGGGATGGTGCTTGGGCCCGCTCCCGTAGCCAAGGCAGCCCTATATGCCTTTGCTTCGCACCTCGACCGCTTCCGTTCCTCCCGGGCTGTCACGACGGACCTCCTTGATGCTTCCTTCATCAAAGCGTCGTCGTCCTCATTTAAAGATGCCTCCAGAGCCTTTAAGGCATCTCTCATCGGCTCTTCAAGACGAACCTCCGGCGGTGGCCCAGAGGAAGCGGGAACATCAGCAGCTGGCAGATTGCGTCGCCTGACGGGAACGGCATTGAGGTTTCTGCAATAAACAGGGAGAGATTAGATTAACCATAACACAAGGAGAATAAAAACTTGATGAATCGAAACTTACGGAGGCCTAAAGACGCTCTAAGGCGTTCCTCCTCTTGGAAGGTCTTGAGTGAAGCGGCAATGGCTTCTTCATCAGTGATTCCTGTTGGAAGAAAGGAAAGAAAAACGTTAGTCAAAGGCAATGAGGAGGATATGTTGCGATAAAGAAAATGCGACTAGTAGTTACCTGATTGCGCAAGCTTAGCTAGCCATGCATCATGCCTTGCCAACCACGCTGAAGTTTCGAGAGCGGCCTCCAAGTCTGTATCATCCGATGGTGGCATGACTAATCCTTCGTTAGTCTCGTATTCACTCAGGCCCTCAGCATAGGGAGCGTGGGGTTCCTGGCCGAACGCGACGTCCGCAGCGAAGAGCGACTTCTTTTTCTTCTGCCCTCCGACCCTAGGTGCACGTGGGATCGACTTCCGCTTAGCAGCCATCTTGGGACGGCGAGTCCCGATGTCCGCACCCACGCCAGACTTCGGCGAGGATACAACCACTGTCTCCACTGGAGCACAGGACGCTGGAGGTACATCTGTGATATCAGGGAGCGGCAATCCACGTGGAGGACTTTGCGCACGCGATGGTCTGGCCCCGGCATCTTTTAGAGGAGGAACCACCGGGGTCCTTGGCACTAAGGGAGCGTTACGGTCAGTGCCGGGAGGTGCACCTTTACGGTCGATCAACACTCGCCTCTCTTCCTTTATAACGGCCCCCGTCGCATGATTGTACCACTCTTTATATACATTAAGGAGTCATGGAGCGCAGGCCGGCGCACTGATAAAAAAACGAGAACCCGTGTTCAGGCGCATGAAGTGATGTAACGCGTTCTCCATCCCTTCTTCATTGGCAGCAGGTTCCAGTAAGAAAGCATCCAAGGGTACCCCTTGATCGTAGCCCAGTTGTTGGGCGAAACGATGCGGGTTATATCTCATGAAGATTGCCGCACCGTCCTGCCTGAAGACTAGGAAGCCCGGTCTAATAGAATACAAGTGGAGGGTCTCCCGGGCCGTCAAAACTGAAGCTCCATCCTTAAAGGAGTCCTGTAATGGTCGCACCACAGCGGTGGACGCTTTTCCAATGGTTAATACCTTGTCGATGAAGGACAACCCGACTCCAACGGTGTGAGGGCGAAGCAGTAAACCCCTGGCGTTCCGTGGTGACGGGGTCACGATTGATGCACCAATCAACTGTATGATGCGAGGGAAACCACACTTGTCAAAGAACGGGGGCCTTTTGTGCATGCCGAAGACTCCCGCCGTGTGTAGCTCAAGCCACGATACAATGTAGTGCATCGGGAAGACCACGTGCAGTACCCCAGGCTCATTAGCATCCGCTGCTCGGCTGAGGCCATGATATAAGTACGCCAAGCCGGCGATCCCAACGACCACCTTTACCCCGATAGTCATCCGGTGGGCTGGGTAAAAAATAGAGGGCTGCATGCGGTGAGAGTGCATTGGAATTGCAAACCAACTCAACCATAACCCGAGAAATCCTAAGAAAAAGGCCTCCTCATCCATTCCAGGGGCCGCAATTTCTGCAAAAGACATAGTAG
The DNA here is from genome assembly GCA_030015575.1 of Agapanthus africanus. Taxonomy (NCBI): domain Eukaryota; kingdom Viridiplantae; phylum Streptophyta; class Magnoliopsida; order Asparagales; family Amaryllidaceae; genus Agapanthus; species Agapanthus africanus. The sequence continues at coordinate 26,086,401 of JASDDO010000001.1, forward strand.
GGAAGTCCGGAAGGAAAAAACCCTTTTGATCTATCTCCTTCTCCGGTAGGTTATCCGCACCTAGACCGAAAGGGTCATCCAGAGTAGCGAACTTGGCAGCCTCTGATGAGAGGACACTTGGATGAAGAAACCGAGCAATTAAGTCCTCAAAGTTAACTCCCCGACTCCCATGTCATATATGTTCAACACTTTAATCAAGTTTGGGAACTGGTGTTGAACAGCATTCTCCGGCGTGAGCCCCCTTACCATCGGCTTAGCACCAAAGACGTACTCATCTGTCGGGAGCAACTCCTCATAGTGTTCCCCTATAACTGGTAAACCGGATACCTCTGTAAACTCTTCCAAAGAGATTGACACTTCCCGATCCATGGCGAGGAAAGTGTGGGTACGAATGTTCCACTGCTCCAGGAAGGCCTTGAACCACCAGGTCGGGAGCGTGGGATATTGGAACAGAGAGACGTACACTGCGGTGTACAATCCTAACTTTATCAACTGCGACTTCTTCGTCGACAGGATGTACCGGGCCCATGGCAGATAGCCAATCGGGTGACGGGGGATCACACCAATGTTATATGATTGCCCCTAGGGTCTCGCCTCGCCCTGACAGATACGGCGTCCTAGGATATTCAAGACTATAGGACGCTGGACCGGGATGGCATCTATAGCCGGATGAAGAAAACCCTTCGATGTCCAATCCACCATCTCCACGGCATACTGCACCGAGGGTGGGGTAGCAAAGTGAATCGCCGTGATGGGTTTTGACGGCACCGCGCATGTGAAGCTCCGTCGGCCCATGATGATCTGATTATACCACGACCCCCAAAGGTGGAGACTCTTGTATTCCGGGTCGTATTCCTTAATCATGGCTATGACCTCACGGTCCAAGGGCGCTTCGGGAAAACCTTCCTCCGAGCGGGCGAACGAGAACGAGGTATCGAGAGACATGGTCGCTGCAAAGGAACAAGAAATAGCCGTTAGTGTTGTAATTCCAACGCTTGGCGTTTTTTTAAAAAAAAAATGCGTTAATTAATTAAATTAAAAATTAACTAAATTAAAATTAAAATTAGTTAATTACACCACACAGCAGTGTGGCGGGTAGAAGACCGAAGGGGAACCCACAAAATCTGGATGACAATACGTCAGTTAATAAGACAACCTCATCATTGGATGAGATTGTCAGTTGGCCCCCAGGAAAATATTCTCACTAATAATAATAATAAAAAAATCCCTAGAGACAAGGAGAAAATCTTCTCTTTCAGAGCAAAGCTCTGTCACAGAGTGACACTTGTCAAACTCTGGTCTCAGGGAAATGAGATTCCTTAAAAGAGCCTAGCTCTGTGGTGATGATAATTTTTTTTTTTAAAACTCCTGAAGAAATTAAAACATTTTGAAGACTCTTAAAAGTTCTTCATTTTTAGATCAAAAAGATCTATTTTTGGATCCATGAGCAAAGCTCTGCTTATGGGTTAAAACCCATGAACAAGATCTCTGTAGATCTATGGATTCATGAGAGCAAAGCTCTGTTGGTGAAACCCCAATGGGGATATCTTTAGATCAAAAGATCTGTGAGAGCAAAGCTCTTTGGTTAAGATCAATTTAAATTAATTTGATTTAAATTAATTTTCACCTAAAGTTTCTAACTTTGGAAATGAGTAAAGCTCTGAAGTTCTAAGCAAGAGAAAAGCTCTGGAATCAAAAATCTTGAAATGGTGAGATTTTTCTAAGGGCCAGAGGTCCTATTTATAAGGCGCTTGCGCCCCTTCAGCTCACCCCTTGATCCAACGGTCAAGAGCTTGCCACCGCTGCACTCACGTGCGCGCCACGTGAGCGCAACGATGGGGGGGCATTTGTTTCCCCCAATCAGAGCAAAACTCTGTTGGAAATTCAAAATTCAAATTTTAAGCAACGCTTCAATTCTCGAGCGCAACGCGCCACATGTCAGGCGCTGATACGTCAGCGCAGCGTCCAAGACAGCGCACCCAATCAGAGCAAACCTCTATTAAAGAAAGCAAAGCTTCATTTGCGCAAGTGCTGCGCTGCGCGACACGTGTCAGCGCAGATGCGCAAGCGCTGCGCCGCGCGACACGTGTCAGCGCAGATGCGCTAGCGCAGTTGCGCTGCGCTGTGCGCCGCGCGACACGTGTCACGCGCTGGGGCATTTGCGCCAAACAGAGTTAAGATTCTAAAGAAATCTTTTCTGTTCTTGTTAAAAAGAAGATTTTCTTCTGCAAACCAGAGGCCTTTGGATCAAAATCCAACGGTGGGGAAAATTCCCCAAATCACTCAGAGAAAGATCTCTTTAACAAATTTAACTAATTTATGGGCACTATAAAAAGGACCCTAAACCTCAATTCAAAGGCATCAACACTTTTGAGAAATCAAGAGCTTCAAACAGAGAGAACTCTGAGAAAAATTTCAAGAAAAAAGGTAAATACCTTCGCAAAAGAGAAGAAATTTCTTCTAATAGATCATTGATCTAAAAATAAGATCAATGATCTTCACATAATAAATAGTGCTTTGCACTTTTGTGAACCTTTGGTTCCTGAAATAAAAAGAAGAAAAAACCTGTTTTTTCTTTGATCTAATTTAGATCAAGGAAACGAATAGTGCTTTGCACTTCTTTCATGAACCATTGGTTCTTGAATCTAAAAGATTCCTAAATCATAGTGCTTTGCACTTGCAAACTGCGTTGTTGTGCTGTTGGGAGAGCGCCACGTGTCAGCATCTGAACTACTTGCGCTATGCGCCTTGAGATAGAGCTTTGCTCTCTGTAATTGGCGCAACTCACCAGAGTGCGCCACGTGTCAGTAGCGCAAGCGCAGCGCACTGCGTTTGCGCGACACGTGTCAACACTACAAGCGCTTGCGCTCTCTGATTGGCGCAAAGCGCTTGAAAATGCAATGCATTTCCTAAAGGGCCAGGCCCAAATCAAAAAGACCAAGCAGGCCTAATTAAATTGATGCTCTGCATCATTTATAAATGGGCAGAGCCCAAACAAAATAATAAAAATGCTATGCATCATTTACAAATGGGCAGAGCCCAAAACAAATTGATGCTCTGCATCTTTTATGGGTAGAGCCCAAATAAAAATACAATGCAAAAGCAAATAAAATATTGAACATTTTCAACTGGACTTAGCCCAATTTTGGCCGTAAGTCCTCAAATTAAATTGACTGAGCAAGATTGCTCTCTTAACCCAATTTACCTCCGGTTCGAGGGTACATCTCCGAACTCCTTTGACACTTCTCGTTGTAATCCTTCAACAACGTCAGAGAGGCGACGGGTCCCAACGACCACACATGAATATAGACTGCGGGGTCCCTAAACTCGTGGACCGAAACGTCCTTAAACTAATATTGGACCGAAACGTCCTTAAACTAATATTGGACCGAAACGTTCTTAAACTAATGATGGACCACTACGTCCTTAAACTGGCGATGGACCGAAACGTCCTTAAACTAATAATGGACCACCACGTCCCTAAAACTGGAATATGGACCTCCACGTCCTTAAACTGGAGCGATAGAGCCCCCAAATGCTCTTTTGCCGGATCTAAACGGTCCCGTTTAAGTTGATCTTAGCCCCAAATACGGCTAACGTATCCTTAAACATTTAAATGGACTATAAAACTTCAAATCGATTTTGGTTCGAGGGTACATCTTTGAACTCCTCTGACACCTATCGTTGTAATCCTTCAACGACGTCAGAGAGGTGATGAGTCCTGACGGCCATATATTAAACAGATCACTACGTTAAGTTGATCTTGGTCTCAAACAGGACTAACGTATCCTTAATGAACGTTTAAGTTGATCTTAGCCTCAATACGGCTAACGTATCCTTAAACGAAAAACACCCAACCCAAATCTAAGTAAATACGGATTTGGACTAATCCACGTCCTATGGGCGACGGCATTACTCAGTCTCCGTATACAATCCACGGGCAACCACAAACAAAATAAACACCCACGACACGATGTGAAATTCTGGAGAAGGAGAAAGTTGTTACCACGATGCGGTAGCGTAATTAACTGCAGGGGCTTGCGCCTGCAGGGAAGAGCGTCCCCACAATCAAAAACCCCTCAAGCGAGGGGGAATCTGACAAAGTCTGCTACATCGGCCGCATCCGTCTAAACCTCCGATACACGGTGCCATAAATCAACTTGGCATTTTCGGAGAGGTAGACGGATAAAACCATATAGCATCTGCCCCGAATCTCAGGCTAGACGTCATTGCGTCGTCGCCGTCTTTCGGAGGGGAACAGCTACCCAGGTATTGAGCGATCAGAAAATCAATAAGCAAGCTTGTCCATACTTCCGTGAATCCAGTAAGCAACACTACCATACAGTCCAGTATCTTCGTCTGATATGTTGCATATCGAGTCTGGGGGTGGTAAATGTCAGACCCCAATAACTTGATAAGTCATGCCGATGTGAGGCTCATAACGGGTCGAGAAATCACTAATAACACTTACCAGTAAATCTTATCATCAGCCCTCGCCAGGGACTTCCTGTTATAGCCAATCGAGCATAGCGCAACATCAACCCCCAATACCGGGAGAGACGTAACCCCTCCTATCGCACATTGCCTCCATGTGACTCGGGACTGTATCCAAAATCCACCTGTTTGCACGCTCTCTTGAGCGTGGTAGGGAGGAAATCAAAGCACAGTAGGAATCACACAAGACTCTATGATGATCTCGGGTCTACAGACTAATCTGTAGTGTCACCAGAAAACTGCTATTTGACGATAGGTATAGTACCATTTAGGAGTTCTCGGCGAGTCCTGTTCGGTGTACCCATTCTCCAGTGAGAACCTGTGTACAATCTTTGATGTCAAACACCAATGGATGTGGGATCATCCATCGCCCCATACAGGGTCAAGAAACGTACACACTAGTCTACTGTGGAATATCGATGCCCTGTCTCGATACTCCCACGACTAGGAACAATTAAAGGATGAACTTGTGGACTATCCTGGGCCCACTAGTATGATTTGCATCATAATTCTGGTAGTCAAGTACACATCCTAAGGGCTTTACCAATATGTGAGAGAAAGATAGTATCACAATACTAGTCTACATGTTAAGATCAAGAGCAACCAGATAGCATACTATCATGTCGAGCAAGAAAGTCCTCTCTATATATGTCCAAGCATCCACTATAATATACAATCATGTACAATAATGGCCTTTAGGGCATACATACAACTAACACCTTCCTGTGCTTCTTATGTGGCGAATCACTTATGGCCATGACTGGTATGGGCGGCGGTCCCCCTCACTATCCAAAGCCAGATGCGTTGAAATGACCATGATCTGTCCGATTGTTAACTCCCTGGGAGGGGGTTGGTCCTTTTGCTCTTGTTCCGCCTGCCGCTTATCTCGTAGGTATTCGTCAGGTGGCCAGAGCGGATTAGTTCCTCAATATAGTCATGGAGTTGTTTACAACTCTCGGTTGGGTGCCCCTACGACCTGTGGTAAGCGCAATACGGGCTCCGGAGCCGCTTGCCCGCCCTTTAGGTTGTCGGCGGGAGCTTGAAAAACCTCTCGCCTTTAGTCTCCTCTAACAGTTCTGTCTGGGAGATGTTCAGAGGAGTGTACTCATGGAATCTCGAGGAATAGGGTTTTGGATGGTTGGCTTTCTTTTTGTCTTCTCTGTCCCGTTTTTTCCGGTCTGCTTGATCGCTCCGGGGCAGGTTGGCCTTCACCTCCGACTCGAGGTGGATTTCTCGTTCGGTCCATGCTTTTACTTCGGTCATGGTCCTAGGTTGCGCTAATGCAAAAGAGCGGAGTCACTCTTTGTGCCTAAGACCTGACCTCAGGGCGGTGATAACCGTTTTATCGTGATGCTCGGGAACCTCTAGAAGAGCATTGTAGAAGCGGGTGACGTACCCCTTGAAGGATTCATTGTCTCCGCTCTTGATGGTAAACAGATAGTCGACCGTCTTTTTTTGCTGTCGATTACCGATGAATGACCGAGGAATTGGGTCGCCAGCTCGTCAAAGGTCGAGATTAAGCGCGGCGCGAGCCTTCGGAACCAATCTCGGCCAACCCGGATGAAGGTGGTGGGGAAAGCTCGGCATTGAGCCGCGTCTGAGTTGTCTTGGAAACTCATGCCTGCCGTAAACGTGTCCAAGTGGTCCTTCAGGTCGGACTTCCCATCGAAAAGGGCCACTTTGGGCGGTTTGTTCCTGGATGAGACACGCTCAGTTAGTAGCTGTTCGGTAAAGGGACTTGTAAGTGAATCAGCGGAGTACTTCGTGCCTTTGCTGACCGTACGGTCATCCTATCGTATGTCTTCGATTTTCCTTTCGAGAGCCTCGATTCGTTGTTGGTACCCTGAGAATTCTTCGCAGTCGGAGCGCCTGCTATCTATGCTCCTGGCTTGCGCGATGGAGCGGTTTCGGCTCCGCTCTATCATGTTCCCTTCGTGGATAGCCCTGACATTCACCGTATGCATGACCTTGACGGACGTGACGGCGCAGGTCTAGCTTAGAATCAGGCGATTTGATCGACACTTCTTCAGGGGGCGAGAAAGCGCGGTGCGCGTTGAAGTGATAGCCCGGTCTCCCCTGAGATCGAGGTGTCGAGCTATCCGGCGCCCAACAAGTTATGGAATCATTTCCCGCATGCGGGCCATGACTGCCGGAACCGGCATGCCGGTGTTCGGCAAAATCAAGATGAGCACGAATGAGGTCGAGATCTTGAGCGTCGTCATCCCGGGGAGGGGATGCTGCAGTTTGGCGAGCATGGCCGGCCGCTTGGACTTGGGCGAGCACATCCACCATCGCTGTGAACCTATCGATTCGAGCGGATAAGACGTTGATGACGTTGGGAGGGAGAGTAAAGCCGTTTCCGCCCTCGTTATAGAGGACGGGATGGCTCGTGCTGAGATCGTCGCGGTTGTCATTTGTCATTGAATCGAAGGCGGAAGATCAACTTTTTGTGTGGAGAAGAAAGTGCTTCTCACAGACGGCGCCAACTGATGGAGGTGAGAATCTCCCTCAGATGTTGTCCTCCGTCAATTCCGCTACAAGCGATGCTGAACGGTTGTGATTGAGAATGGGAATTGACTATGTGGATCTCAATAGGTTGTAGGATATTGTTGACTCCGAGCTACCTGCAAGGGAAGTCCCGGGGTGGGAAACCACCGTAGGACCCTCCGACGATCGAGTAAGTACCGAGGAATAATGGCAGGGTAGCGGCGTATTGGAATGAATTTGAGTTACCTGAGTCGTCTGGTGGAGGGGGTTTATATAGTGGTCGCATGAGGTGAACCAGCACGAGATTCTCGCCGTTCGTTACACCCCCGTGGCACGTTCGCGTAGAAGGCGGGATACGTCCATTAATAGCGGGATGCGCTCGTTAATGGAAGGGCGTGCCAGCGTGGGACGTTGAGCGGCAGAGATATCATTTTAGCGAGATATACGGAGCCGTTATGGGAGCGTTTAGGCTCCGTACTCTCGGCTGAACAGGGGAGCCAAGGAAACTCGGCTCGATGGGTAGCTCAGAGACGAGCGAGGAGTCCGTAAAAGTTCGGATGCCAGATTGCTCGGAAGGGAGTTGTTGGCCGGTTGCTGATCGCATAGGGAAGGTACTCCGGGAAGGTTTCTGAAAGGCCGGGTGCAATCTCGGAGATGAGGTACTGAGAAACGTCCCCCATGCATTATACCGGTTCCCCCTCCATAGCCTCCAGGAGTCTAGTGGGCTTACGTAGACGACACGTCATCTGCCATGTATCGTAATATGAAGAATACTCGTTTATGAGTCTCATCAGAGACTGTCATGGAATTTGTTTGCAGAGCTCGTCGAGCGCGAGCATTATGAACGGCTGATGGAGGTCCTTTTTGGGTCTCCGTCAGATGTTGTCTTCCGTTGATCTCCCGGTGGATTTTGGTGATGATCTTCTGTTGCGTGTGGATCTTAATGGGTTTTGGCGAGATTGGTGATTTGAGGGGTTTTAGCGCCGAGTACCTGCAAAGAAGTCCCGGGGTGGTTTGGTACCACCGAGGACCCTCCGACGATCAAGTTAGTGCTAGATCCGGGCAAAGTAACGGCTAAGAGGAATAAAAAATGGCTTACTTGACCCCTCTGTGATGGGGGTTTATATAGCGGTGATGGCACGCAGCAGCAGGCGCGAGAATCTCGCCAGCAGTTACGCACCCGACGTCACGCTCGCGTAGAGAGCGGATCGCCCATTAATGGGGATCGCGGAGGCGTGGAACGTGGGATGTTGCTGGCGGAGAATCCGTGCATGGAGAGATTCGCGGAGCGGCGGTTACGCCTGTGAGCGGTGGATCTGGTCGGAGGGACCGAGGAAGACGGCCTCGGCTAGGGAGCTCGGAGATGAGCAAGAGGGCCGAGGAGTCCTGGTCCTATGGCAGCTCGGGACGAGCTGGGGGGTCGAGAAGGCCAACTTGCAGAGGGCCCCGAGGAGGGCTAGCTTATGCTTGTGGGTCGGGTACAGGGGTTTCCTGGTCGGCCCCTGTGGCCCTTCCTTCTGAGTTTTGTGACACGTCATCTGCCACGTATCCAGATCTTGGAGACCACCAATATTGAGCATCATCATTAGCCCCCCACTCTTGTCCCGACCAGCTAGCGGGTCGGGTCAGGAGTGGACTGCTAGGCCTCCCGATGTGAGCTTCTTCCTAAGGCTTTGTTGGGACGAGTCCTCGGGCTGTCAGTTGTCTTTTCTGCTAGTGAATCGGGGCGAGATCTCCGCATTTAAGGAAGGTGCGCCGGTTCATGCACTCTGCCACTGAAGCGACAGTCCACGTGTCAAGCGTCGATTGGCCGACGCGACGTATGCAGGCCTGTAGCGTCTGATGGGACGCAGTCCAGCGCAGGTCGACATATGGAGCGATCGGAGCCGCTGGACGCGAGGAGTCGTTTCGGCGGGAGATGACGGGCATCGTTGTATGAGCCCGCTTGCAGCAATAAACAGGGGTGGGGCCCGTCTTTGGGTCCCTACTCCTTCATATTTCCCTTTTCCAAGGCCTGGTTGCTCGGCGTTCGTCTTCTTTCTCCCGCTTTTGACTCCCGAAGATTCCCTTCTTCAAGGTTAGATGTCTTCCTTTGTAGAGTCAGTAGATGTTGTAGAAGTAGGTTCTAGGGAACCTTTAGTTGTGTCTGAGTCCCCCCGGGGAGTAAGGGTCAGATCCTCTCCCCGGGATCGTGTGGCAGGGGCAGCCCCCAGGGAGGCGGCGGCATATGCGGCCCTCGGCTCCTCGTGTTGGGTAAGGCATGGGGACGAGCTTGCCAATGCTCGGACTCGCTTCCACATTTCCTCGTGTTACACGCTCCGACTGGCCAAGGAGGGAGAGAGGGCGGATCAAGTACGGGGCAGGGAAATCGCCCTTTATTTGGAAGCTTTTTGGGGCGGAATGCGCCTGCCCTTCTATCCCGAGGTCATCGTCGCGCTGAATTTTTTCGGTCTGGCCCCCGGCCAGTTAGTGCCAAACTCGTGGAGGATCCTTCTCGGGTTCTTAATCCGCCTAAAGTTACAGGAGGTCCCCTTCAGCCTCTCCCTTCTCGATTCTTCTCTCATCTTTAAAAGTCACCCTGGTGGTCGAGCGGGCGACCCGAGATGGGTCTATCTCTCTTTCAGAAAGCGGCCGGGGGGCGCTGCCGGGACCGGGGTCGTGGCCTGGCCCTCTTCTATTCATGATTGGAAGAAGAAATTTTTTTTCGTTTCCCTACCCGAGGGCGAGGACTGGCCCGTGCCTACCAAGTGGTCGAGGGAGAAATGTTTGCCGGGGAACCAGTCCGATGACCCCGCCGCGGTGAGAGTGGCATCATGGGAGCCCATCCCCCGACCCGACGTGCTGCTGTTTGAGAGGGTCCTGAGCTGGGCCGGGCTCAGCCCCGTTGAGTTCGTCGGTAAGGTAGTGTCACGCCCCGCTTCCCGGTGTACGGCGAAGTGGACGTGACGAGGTCCGCTACGTATATACTTAGAAGTATATACGCTAAGCGTATCTAAGCAATATAAAAGTAAATCACAAGAGACAAGAGATATAGAAATAACAACAACTTTATTAATAACATTCTTTTGTACAATGCATAAAAAGTAAATACAACTGAAATGAAAAGCGATGCCTAAACAGTGGCATAACAGGAAATGAAAATACTGAATAGAACAAGATACAATATCTAGAGCTCGGGGTCTTCGTGAAACTGCTCCAAGTCTTCACCGGTGGGCTCGATCTCTGCTGGGTCCAAAGCACCTGACGACATTCAAAGAAGAAAGAAATAGAATGTCGTCAGCGAACAGGTCGCTCGGTAAGTCCCAAAGATAAAGAGGAATTAGAAAAGACAGAATAAAAGGTATTTTCTAAAGAGATTGTAAAATATTGTGTTAACGCTGTTGTTTGTAGCTTGGTACAGAAGAATGCCAGTGTATACGAGAGGGGTCTCTATATGCTAGAGACCAGGGCAAACGGAATGTACAAGGAACCGTTAAGCCACGGTACAACAGCAACGGAATATAGGTTAGGTGTCTTAATCTGACCACCTTGTGCCACCTTTAACACCTTCCGTACCAATCTACCCCTTAAACCCCGTAGTGTTTTGATTGTATTGTTGTATTGTATTGTGTAAGTTGGATGACTGACCAAAACCATGATATCAGTAAACATATTGTAACTGCATAATCAGGTAAATGGAATAACGGAAAAAATGGATGTATATCCATGGTTTGGTTCAGTCAAGTTGTATAGATTGTTAACTGGATTCTGAGATTCATGTGTTCATATTGAGTTGGAATATTAAAGGATGTAGATTGACTTGAATCATATTCAAGTCAGAAATAACTAGACTCAAACCCGAGTCAGACTAAAAGAAATATAAGTCGAAGTTCTATATTTTTTAGGGTCATTATTGTAATTTATAAAACTTGAGGGGTTTTATGTAAAAATACTTTTATATAGTTTTCAAGATACACCTCAAGTATTTATTATTCGTCTTTATAGTTATAATGAGTGTGATTTTATTTTGTCTTATTTCTAGTGAAAATATCCTAATTACATAAATAAAGGTATTAATTTGTAATATTGATTTATTTGAAATTCATGGTATTTTAATGTAACTTTTAATCTTGTAATTTTTAGGAAAAGGTGGAAACTTTATTTTATAATAAAATAGGTGTCTAAATTATAAATATACATATGTTTATACAAGAATAATTTTTAATAAATATTTTATTTTCAAAAAATCTCATTTTTCTTAAATGTCGTATTTTAAACCTTTCGAGACCGAATGCTCCTTGCGGAGATCTGAATCTCGCACTACTAAGCCCGATGATGCACGATAAACCATACTATCCCTAACGAGTTCCCCAAAGGTGGGTTGTAGTGGCGCTTTGTAAAGATTTAATAAATACTAATCATTTAGAAAACAGTTTTATAAAAATAAGGTATTTATCTGTAAAAGATGTAAATTTCCGTATTTTAGATTCTAGGGTTTCCTAAGCCAACTAGCCTATTTCTAAATGGTCTAAACGATAAGTCATTAGAAGCCTCAAATCGCCTCTTCACCGCCAATTGTGGCCAGATAAGTACAAATGAGAAAAGGAGGGATCCGCTCACGAATCGTGAGACGGGCCTTTTAAAATTACCTTCTCTCACTTGCCTAGCCTAGACACCATAAAGTCAGGTTTAGATAAACGATCGATGTCCACGACATATCGTATTTCTCCTATTAAAGATATTGGTTTAAGAATGTATTAACCTAAAACTTTTAGAAAAGGTCTTATAAAGAAAATGGTATTTTAATGTAAAATCTTGTTTTGTCGTATTCTAAATTTTTAAGGTAGCGTATTATGATTACATATGAGTGTGTGAGGAGGTAGGTCATTACCTCGTGAACTACCTTAAGGTTTAGCAAGGTTAAGAGGTTAAATGTGATAAACTAAATATAGTGGTATTTAAGTGAAAGAATACGATATATTGCAAAAGTTATCATTTCATGTGAGAAAATTTATCCAAATTAGTTGTTATGTGATTAGTAGTCAACATGAATATGTTTAAGTATTATGGAATTGGTGATAAGTGAGATTTGATAGAAAACCGAATCGGAAATCGGTTTGTTCCGATTTCCGTCGGGTTTTTAAGTTCGTATTTTAATGAAAGAAAAGAAGGATAGAAAAGGGAGACTTACGGGTTTGGACAACGCTAGAGAGTGAGAGGGAGATAGTGGGTTTGCCGGTACGTCGAATTGTCGTTGAGAGGTCCTAGCACGATCGTCGGGATTCCGCCGTCGATTTCGTCAGCGCTTCGCCTTTCGCTCGTTTTCTCACGTACCAAGTTCTCTTGGAATTTTGGAAGAGTGGACTTAGAAAAAGTGATGAGAGGGTAGAGGGTATGGGGGGTTTATATAGGGTTAGGCTAGGGTTAGGGTTTTAATAAAAAAAATATATAAAATTATATAAAAATTCATTGAAACTCATTAAACCTAGGAGTAAAAGGGATTTATTGGGCAATTTAAAACCGATCCGGGTATAATAAGTGTGCAGAAGGGTTGACCACTTCAAGACCTAACTTTTCTCTGTTGGTGACTCGGCCGTCCAGCCAAGTCCGGCCGGCGGCGCCGGACCGATTCGGCCGGTTCGCCGGCCGGCGGCGCCGATTCAGGCCGAGTCACACCACCAGAGGCCGGGGAATCTTCGGGGGTATTTATTGGTATATTTACTTTTTCATGTCCAGTACAAATTTTGTGAGTTATGGCCTTTTGACTGTTGACTTCCAAAAGAAAATAAAACAAAATAAATACAAAAATAATGTGGGGCATGGGATTTGAACTCTGGTGGCTTGGTTCAGCAGTGCAAGGTATTACCAATGAGTTACAAGCTCCTTCTTCTAATTATGGAGTGAAATAAATACTTAAAGAGATATCAGCTGCAATAAATACTCCAAGTATACATTGAATTTAAATCAATTCTTTGGACATTAAAAATGGAGTTGTTACAGTCTACCCTCCTTACAAAAATTTCGTCCTCGAAATTTACAACTTTTATTTGAGGACTAGTTTACAAAGAGGTGTGGATATCTAGTACGCATTTCATCCTCCCTTTCCGAAGTAGACTCTCCTGGAGTGTCTTTCCTCCACATCACTCGAACCAAATTAACTTTCTTGTTCCGAAGTGTCTTCACTTTCCTGTCCAGGATCTCCACGGGCTATTGCTCACAAGACAAATCGGGCTGTATAGTGAGCTCGGAATGATCGAGAACATGGCTGGGGTCACTCACATACTTTCTGAGTTGGGATATGTGGAACACATTATGCACTCCTTCCAATGAAGGTGGAAGCGCTAAACGGTATGCTACTTCACCGACTCGTTCGAGTATGTCGAACGGTCCAATGTATCTCGAACTTAGCTTACCCCGTCTTCCAAATCGGACCACTCCGCGGTTCGGAGATATCTTCAAGAATACGTGATCTCCTGGCTGGAACTCCAAGTGTCGTCTCTTTGCATCAGCCCAGTGCTTCTGTCGATCTTGGGCTATGCGCATCCTTTCCCTGATAGTACGAACCACATCAACAGTTGCTACTATCATTTCTGGTCCAAGAAGTTCCCTATCTCCGACGTCGTCCTAACTTAATGGCGATCGACACTTCCTTCCATACAATGCTGCAAAAGGTGCCATTCCTATGCTTGCTTGGTAGCTGTTGTTGTACGAAAACTCTACAAGATGCAGGTAATCTTCCCACGATCCTTTGAAGTCTAGCATACACGCTCTAAGCATATCCTCCAAGATCTGAATAGTTCATTCCGACTGACCATCTATTTGTGGATGATAAGCCGTGCTGAAGTTCAGACTTGTTCCCAAGCTTGCTTGCAGACTCTGCCAAAATTGCGATCGAAACCTGGTGTCACGATCGGAGACAATACAGACCGGTACTCCATGAAGTCTCACAATTTCCTGTATGAGTTCATGGGTATCAGAGATAGTACATTATAAAGAGTTTAAATCTTTAATTAGATTATTACCTCCATGTACTTCTTTGCTAGTGTCTCAATTGATTGGCCAACTCGAAATGGGATGAAGTGAGCCGACTTTGTGAGTCGATCAACAATGACCCATATGGCATCGTTACCCTTTGTGCTGCGAGGAAGAGCAGTCACAAAGTCCATCGTGATATGTTGCCACTTCCATTCTGGGATTGGTAACGGTTGAAGTAATCCAGCAGTCCTGTGATGTTCAGCCTTTACTTGCTGACACACCAAGCATTTTGCGACGCTTCTGGCTACTTCACGCTTTATTCCATGCCACCAATAATTCTGACGTAGATCTTTGTACATTTTGGTACCTCCAGGGTGTACTGAATAGGGAGAGCTGTGAGCTTCTTTCATTAACTCTTCCCGAACAGGACCTTTTGGTACACACAATCTGCTGCCGTATCTCAAAGATCCGTCTTCATGGATGATGAAGTCTGTTCTGAATCCATTCTCCACTTGTTCTCTGATCTTTTGCAACTTAGCATCACTTGCTTGAGCTGCTTTGATCTGATTGACAATGGTTGATTGAACTTGCAAATTCATCAAACTTGAAGCATTACCTGGCATGATTACTTCAATCTCCATCTGATGCAAGTCTTGTTGAAGCTTCCACTGAGCAGTGAGATTCATTGCTAATGGTTGGCGACTAAGAGCATCAGGTACTACATTCACCTTCCCTGGGTGATATTGCAAGTTGATGTCAAAGTCCGCCATGAGTTCTAACCATCTTCTCTGCCGCATATTCAACTCCTTCTGAGTAAACACGTACTTTAGGCTCTTATGATCTGTGTAGATGTTCACTCGTTCACCAAGTAGGTAATGACGCCAAATCTTGAGAGCAAAGATGACGGCTGCCAACTCCAGATCATGCATCGGATAATTGCGCTCATGAATCTTCAGCTGTCTTGAAGCATAAGCCACAACCTTACTGTGCTGATGTAGAACACAGCCTAATCCCTTACCGGATGCATCGCAATGCACTTCGAATCCTCCAGATTGATCCGGTATGACGAGAATAGGTGCTGATGTCAACCTTGACTTGAGTTCTACGAAAGCTTGTTCGCATGCTTCTGACCACATAAATTCTTCATCTTTACGTGTGAGCTTGGTCATGGGTGTTGCTATCTTCGAAAAGCCTTCAATAAACCTTCTGTAATATCCAGCTAAACCCAAGAAACTTCGAATATCCGTCACTGACTTTGGTGTAGGCCATTCGCTAACTGCTGAAACTTTTGCTGGATCCACAGAGATTCCTTCTCCAGATACGATATGTCCAAGAAAACCAACTTGCTTTAACCAAAACTCGCACTTGCTGTACTTGGCATAAAGCTGATGTTGACGAAGAGTTTCCAGGACAATTCGTAGATGCTCTGCATGTTCTTTCCGACTCTTAGAATACACCAGGATGTCGTCGATGAAGATGACAACAAACCTGTCTAAGTACTCCCGGAAAAATTGATTCATAAGGTTCATGAATATTGCGGGTGCGTTGGTCACTCCGAATGGCATTATCAGAAATTCATAATGTCCATAGCGAGTTCTGAAAGCTGTTTTGTGAATATCAGCTTCCTTGACCTTCACTTGATGATAACCTGAACGAAGATCTAATTTAGAGAAAACACAAGATCCACTTAGCTGATCGAATAGGTCATCGATGCGCGGGAGTGGATACTTGTTCTTTATAGTGACTTCGTTCAAGGCTCTATAATCGATGCACATTTTATATGAACCTTCATTCTTCTTCATAAGTAGTACAGGTGATCCCCAACTTGAAGTGCTGGGATGAATCCATCCTTTCGCCAGTAATTCGTCCAACTGTATTCGGACTTCCTTCAAACCTTCCGGACTTAAACGATAGGGTGCTTTGATCACCGGTTGTGCTCCTGGTACTAAATCAATACTGAATTCAAGAGCTCGATCGGGAGGCAAACCTGATATATCGTCAGGAAATACATCGTCGAACTCTCGAACCACATCTAGTCTTGATTCTTCCTCCGCTTGAGCTGCTGCAACTACTGCATCTCTTGGCTTCGCTTTGTAGGTACTTGGCTCCAGTGTACGGTCTCTGCTTTTGAAATAGAAGACCGGATGGTCTGGAATCTCGAATACTGCCCTCCTTTGACGACAGTCGATGGTAGCATAAAAAGTTCCAAGCCAATCCATTCTTAGAACCATATTGAAGTTCGGTATGTCCAGCACCTTGAAGTCAGCATAAAACTCTCGACTGCAGACGACGACTGGACACAAGCTGTATCCCATAGTTGCCTTTAGAACGCCATTTCCTGAACTGACATTCCAGCTGGATACAAGCGGTGAGACTGGAATCGCATGGGTTCGGACAAACCGTTGCGACATAAAGCAGTATGATGCTCCAGTATCAAACAGTGCAAGTGCAGGGATTGAGGATACTAAGATTGTACCTAAGGTATGTGGGATATGTTTTAGGTATAGAAAAATATGTAGCTAAGTAGCAGGATAGAAAAACAAAATTTGAAAAGAAAAGTTTACCAATGATGACTTGGCCAGTGGCCTCAGGTTCTTCCACGGACATCGTGAAAGCCTGGCGCCTTGGTACATTCCTCCTGGCCTGAGGAGCATTCCTTAGAACGTTCCTTTGAGCTTGATGGAACTGACGAGGAGGTGGTGCAGCTTGTGGTCCTCTAGATGGTGCAGGTAGTGCAGGTCTTGGAGCAGGTGCCTGAAGAGCTGGTCGCTGCGGATAAGTAATTGCTGGCCTGGGTGCAGCAACTGGGTTCTGTCTTTGGAGACAAGACCCAATATCGTGAGTAGCTGAGCCGCAGACTAAGCAAAGGCGGTTGGCTCGACGACAGTCCTTCATCATATGTCCAGTTCTCTTGCAGTAGGTGCAAAAGGCTGGGCTGGGACGATGGTTCGGTACTCCGGGTCGCCTTGGCACGAAAGGTGGCCTGGACGAGGCTTCACCTGCCATCTGGTTGGCAGGGTGCTTGACTCCTGCATACTGAGGTCTGCCCCTTACTTTTATCATTGCCTCATAACTGCGGGCAGCTTCCAGAGCATCCTCATGAGCCAAAAATTTTCCCGTGGCTAGAGCAGCCTGAATCTCCGTGTCCAAACCTTGTTGAAAGCGACGGGCTCTGATCTCGTCCGTCGGTATCAAGTGTGTCGCGAATCTGTTTAAAGATTGTGTTAGCTGTGTAGTATGTGAGATTTAAAATTGAACTATTGTGACATATCTTACCGGCTTAACACGGTGAATTCAGCGTCGTACTCATCTACTGATTTGTCCCACATTGAACCCTGTTGTAGATGAATAAACTGCTGCTCCATTGCAAACCTGGAAGTCACAGGGAAGTAATTCATGTCGAACTTCTCGCGAAAGGTCTTCCATTCAATCGGCTGTACCAGACGGCTTTCTTCCGCCTTTCACCAGTTGCGAGCATTGTCCGTGAGCTGTAGTTTTGCCACACGGACCCAAGCGATGTCTGGCACTTGAACTGCTGCCAGATCATCTTCGATGCTTTGTGCCCATTCTTCCACTTTAAGAGGGCTTCCTTTTCCAGAGAACTGCTTGGGGTGTAAAGCCCGGAATTGCTTTACTCCCGGTGCGTCGGTCTCGGGACGGTTCAGAAGTTGTTGCTGTCCCTCAAGAAGGCTGCGAATCGCTTCAAGTAGCACTGTTTGCTCGGTGAGTGGTGCAGGAACAGCTGGTGCGAGAGGTAGTGCTGGAGGTGTGTTGTTGATATTGGTGCTGGTGTTGTTCGGGGAATCCATAACCTTGAAGAAAAATTTTGGGTTAGGACAGATTCAAATACATGAAATGATAAGATTCAAGAAATAGAAATTTGTAAGATTTAAGAAACATGAATTGTAAAGAATGTTTTAGTTGCTGGTTCTTGTATTATATTGCTTAGGTTGTTCACGCAAACCAGAACTGCATGATAGGGATTCATACAGCTCTGACCTGCATGGGCCACCAACAAAACCTGTGGCATAACAGGAAATGAAAATACTGAATAGAACAAGGTACAATATCTAGAGCTCGGGGTCTTCGTGAAACTGCTCCAAGTCTTCACCGGTGGGCTCGATCTCTGCTGGGTCCAAAGCACCTGACGACATTCAAAGAAGAAAGAAATAGAATGTCGTCAGCGAACAGGTCGCTCGGTAAGTCCCAAAGATAAAGAGGAATTAGAAAAGACAGAATAAGAGGTATTTTCTAAAGAGATTGTAAAATATTGTGTTAACGCTGTTGTTTGTAGCTTGGTACAGAAGGATGCCAGTGTATACGAGAGGGGTCTCTATATGCTAGAGACCAGGGCAAACGGAATGTATAAGGAACCGTTAAGCCACGGTACAACAGCAACGGAATATAGGTTAAGTGTCTTAATCTGACCACCTCGTGCCACCTTTAACACCTTCCGTACCAATCTACCCCTTAAACCCCGTAGTGTTTTGATTGTATTGTTGTATTGTATTGTGTAAGTTGGATGACTGACCAAAACCATGATATCAGTAAACATATTGTAACTGCATAATCAGGTAAATAGAATAACGGAAAAAATGGATGTATATCCATGGTTTGGTTCAGTCAAGTTGTATAGATTGTTAACTGGATTATGGGATTCATGTGTTCATATTGAGTTGGAATATTAAAGGATGTAGATTGACTTGAATCATATTCAAGTCAGAAATAACCAGACTCAAACCCGAGTCAGACTAAAAGAAATGTAAGTCGAAGTTCTATATTTGTTAGGGTCATTATTGTAATTTATAAAACTTGAGGGGTTTTATGTAAAAATACTTTTATATAGTTTTCAAGATACACCTCAAGTATTTATTATTCGTCTTTATAATTATAATGAGTGTGATTTTATTTTGTCTTATTTCTAGTGAAAATATCCTAATTACATAAATAAAGGTATTAATTTGTAATATTGATTTATTTGAAATTCATGGTATTTTAATGTAACTTTTAATCTTGTAATTTTTAGGAAAAGGTGGAAACTTTATCTTATAATAAAATAGGTGTCTAAATGATAAATATACATATGTTTATACAAGAATAATTTTTAACAAATATTTTATTTTCAAAAAATCTCCTTTTTCTTAAATGTCGTATTTTAAACCTTTCGAGACCGAATGCTCCTTGCGGAGGTCTGAATCTCGCACTACTAAGCCCGAGGGTGCACGATAAACCGTACTATCCCTAATGAGTTCTCCAAAGGTGGGTTGTAGTGACGCTTTGCAAAGATTTAATAAATACTAATCATTTAGAAAACGGTTTTATAAAAATAAGGTATTTATCTGTAAAAGATGTAAATTTCCGTATTTTAGATTCTAGGGTTTTCTAAGCCAACTAGCCTATTTCTAAATGGTCTAAACGATAAGTCATTAGAAGCCTCAAATCGCCTCTTCACCGCCAATTGTGGCCAGGTAAGTACAAATGAGAAAAGGAGGGATCCGCTCACGAATCGTGAGACGAGCCTTTTAAAGTTAGCTTTTCTCACTTGCCTAGCCTAGACACCACAAAGTCAGGTTTAGATAAACGATCGATGTACACGACATATCGTATTTCTCCTATTAAAGATATTGGTTTAAGAATGTATTAACCTAAAACTTTTAGAAAAGGTCTTATAAAGAAAATGGTATTTTAATGTAAAATCTTGTTTTGTCGTATTCTAAATTTTCAAGGTAGCGTATTATGATTACATATGAGTGTGTGAGGAGGTAGGTCATTACCTCGTGAACTACCTTAAGGTTTAGCAAGGTTAAGAGGTTAAATGTGATAAACTAAATATAGTGTTATTTAAGTGAAAGAATACGATATATTGCAAAAGCTATCATTTCATGTGAGAAACTTTATCCAAATTAGTTGTTATGTGATTAGTAGTCAACATGAATATGTTTAAGCATTATGGAATTGGTGATAAGTGAGATTTGATAGAAAACCGAATCGGAAATCGGTTTGTTCCGATTTCCGTCGGGTTTTTAAGTTCGTATTTTAATGAAAGAAAAAAAGGATAGAAAAGGGGGACTTATGGGTTTGGACAACGCTAGAGAGTGAGAGGGAGATAGTAGGTTTGCCAGTGCGTCGAATCGTCGTTGAGAGGTCCTAGCACGATCGCCGGGATTCCGCCGTCGATTTCGTCAGCGCTTCGCCTTTCGCTCATTTTCTCACGTACCAATTTCTCTTGGAATTTTGGGAGAGTGGACTTAGAAAAAGTGATGAGAGAGTAGAGGGTATGGGGGGTTTATATAGGGTTAGGCTAGGGTTAGGGTTTTAATAAAAAAATATATAAAATTATATAAAAATTCATTAAAACTCATTAAAGCTAAGAGTAAAAGGGATTTATTGGGCAATTTAAAACCGATTCGGGTATAATAAGTGTGCAGGAGGGTTGACCACTTCAAGACCCAACTTTTCTCTGTTGGTGACTCGGCCGTCCGGCCAAGTCCGGCCGGCGGCGCCGAGTCAGGCCGAGTCACACCACCAGAGGCCGGGGAATCGTCGGGGGTATTTATTGGTATATTTACTTTTTCATTTCTAGTACAAATTTTGTGAGTTATGCCTTTTGACTGTTGACTTCCAAAAGAAAATAAAACAAAATAAATAAAAAAATAATGTGGGGCATGGGATTTGAACTCTGGTGGCTTGGTTCAGCAGTGCAAGCTATTACCAATGAGTTACAAGCTCCTTCTTCTAATTATGGAGTGAAATAAATATTTAAAGAGATATCAGCTGCAATAAATACTCCAAGTATACATTGAAATTAAATCAATTCTTTGTACATTAAAAATGGAGTTGTTACAGGTAGGCTAGCTTTTGGCTTGTGTTTTGCTCGTGTTGCTGACTTGTTGGGTATTTGCTTTGTGCCGGATCCATGGACTTCGACTCGCTTAAATCCTCCATGCGCCAGCCGAGGAAGGTTACGAAGGCTGGGGACGCCAGCTCTTCTCGCGCAAAGCCCGCCCCGGATCCTACTGCTCCGGTGGTGGCATCTCGTGAGCGTTCGGGGGTGGATCCCGCCCCGGGTCCCAGCAGAGTGTCGGGCCGGAAGCGGGCCCTGGTTCAGGAGGATTCGGTCTCAGAGGAGGAGATCGGCTCTCCCTCGGAGCCGCTCAAGAAGAGCTCCGAGAGATCTTCCCGGGGCCGGTCCTCGCCGATCGTGGTGGAGGAAGGGGGCCTCCGGTTCGCGGTGCCATCGGGGCTGTCCGTTTTGGATAGCCTCCTGCATGAGATAGAGGCCTCGGCCGGGGGTAGAGTTCCCGGGGGAACCTTCATGGCTCAGCTGGCGTCCATCTCCCAGGAGTCCGTGCAGGTAAGTGTTGGTTCATTGTGAGATTCGGTGCCTCCTTCGTCTTTCTGATCTCTTTCATATGTCCCAGGTTCTCCAGCACGTGGATGTCGAGGACCTTGAGGTTGTACCTGGCCTCGAGGTTTAGAGCCCCCGTCTTCCTCCTTTTATTTCTTTGTTTTTGGAATTTTGTAAGGCTGGGGAGCCCCAAAAAATACCCTTTGTAAAACCTTTGTGTCACACCCCGCTTCCCAGAGAACGCTAAGATGGGCACGTGACATAGCCAACCATACTACCCGTGGATAGGAAAAATCCTTCCACGGTCACATTACGGCTGTAGAGAGATCAAGAACAGGAAGGTAAACTAACTATCCGTACATGCCCATAAGCCAGAGTAAAAGAGTCAAGAAAAAATATAATATGCGGAAGCAAAGATCCAATAAATAAACACCTGGAAAGTAAAACTGGATACCAACAGGATCCTCACCGCTCGGTCTAACAGCGGCAATACTCCTGATCAGTCTGCAATAAAGGTAGAGGATCTGGGCTATGCAAAACCCAGACGTCAGCGCGTCATAACATCAAGCAATAATATATAAACAGGGTAGAAAGACATGCAAGTATGATTTTAAAAGGGCAAAGCAGGTGTAACAGTAATATAAATCAGGGCAGTGAAGGGTAATGTGCAGTGAATAATCTAAACTAGTCTATTGGTTTAACTACTCTCAAGTCTTTGAAATCAATTTGATGAATCATCGATATAACTCAATAGTATCCCGTGCGTACCCGGAATAACGGTCTATGACTCTCGGGCTGAACCCGAGACGTGCCGCAAGGCAGTAAAGGGTGGTAGGTAATGACGAGTGATGTCCGTAGCATCACTCCAGGGTTGGCCTAGCCCGTAAGACTGATCAGAACATGTATAGAACTGTCGAGTTACAAGTCAGGTTTCATCATTGATTTCCCCATACCCCAAGTAATATGTATTCAAGTCAGGTATTAAGTAATCTAGAGCTAATGCCAACACAGGATCAGGCAGGTACAGGTTTGTCTGGATAGACAACAGGAACTGTCCGTAAGGACAACAGGTCAGGTTTGTTGGCATTAATCACAAGATCAAGTAACAGGTAACGCCATGGTACATCAGGTCAAGCCAGGTAGTATATAGATATCTTGTCATGTCGAGAGGTGCACGGTACCATGTCGTGTCAAGTAGGAAGTGTAACAAGTCATGTCAGGGTGCACAAGATGTCATGTGGGTGCTCAAATAATCCAACTGACATAAGCATGGGTATACAAGACAAGCATGGGTACTAATAGAACAATAAACTGGAATATTGTAATGTGAAATGCAATCAGGTACAGATTAAGGTATGTGGATGCACAGTTATCAGTTTGGGTTTAAGAGATAGTTTCAACATTACTTGAATACAGTATAACAAATATGGATGTTAAAATCATGTTAATATATACTAAATAACCTAGAGATACAATTGAATATAAATTAGGCTAGCTGTATGTAAACGGTCGTCCGATAGGGTATAAATTATAAAAGGGGTACTATGGCTATGCAAATAAGTGTTATTTGATTTAAATAGGGATGTTGGTACTATATATAGTAAAACTAAATGCAACATGGTATGTTTCGAGCTATAAATCTAAAATGATATAATGGACATCGAAATGTTAACATGGAACATGCGGCATTAAATTCAATCTACCGATACAATATGCAGTTGAATAAGTATATAATAATACAATGGCATGTAGCAAGTTTTACTTGCCTCGACAGATCATGAAGCGGTATACGGAACGTCACGCGTCGGCGGGAAAAGTCGCGACGTGCGCACGGTACACGGAATGAGTCCAAACAACGCACTAGGGAATCACATGGATCAGAGATGCTTGCTGGGTCGTCGTGGTCGTCGCCGGCATAGTCGGATTCCGGCAACAAAAGCAACAGTGAACATATCAAGAGAAATGCACAAAGAAGGTGAAGAATAGAAGAAGAAGAAGAAGGTCTCACTATGGTTAGGGGTTCTGGGACTTCAGGGGAGTCGGCAAGGGGCGATGACGACGGGGGTTGCCGGCTGGGTTTTCCCAGTGAAGGGTAGTGGCTACGGTGGCAAGGAAGGGTGCTCGGTTCTTGGGTTTGTAGGGCCAGAGAAAGAGAGAGAAGAGAAGATAGGGAGGTGGTGACCAAGGGAGGCCGATGCTTTGGTCGGCGGCGACGGGAAGTGAAGGTGGCGACGATGGGTGTGCAGGTGTTGGGGTCGGTTGGTGCAGGGGGCTTGCTCGGGGTTTGGAGAGAGGTGTGTGCGAGATTGAGGAGAAGAGGGAATAGAGATGAGGTTGAGGTGATGGCGAGGGAGGTGATGGGGCGACGGCGGCGAGGAAGGCAGGGTCATGGGTTAGGGTTGTTGGTGCAAGCGGAGTTGGGTTAGACGTCGGGGTCGAGGGGTTTGTAGAGGAGGAGAGAAGGGAAGAGGGAGATGAGCGGTGGAAGAGATGAGGAGAGCAGAGAAAGGTGGAGGAGATGGTTGTCACGCCCCGCTTCCTATAGTACGCTAAGGTAGGCACGTGACATAGCCAACCATGTTACCTGTGGATAGGAATTATCCTTCCACAGTCACATTACGGCTGTAGCGATATCAAGAACAAAATAAAACTATCTAACACATGTCCATAAGCCAAAATAAAATGAGTCAAGAATAAATAATGCGGAAGCAAAAGATCCAAAACAAGAATAACTGGAATGTATGTCCCATAGTGCGGGCTCACATCAGGAATAAAAGACTGAAAAGTAAAAGAACTAACTACTAAAGAGTCCTCACTGATGAGCCTGCTGGCTGAAATACTCCTGCTCGGACTGCAACAAAGGTATGGAATCTGGGCCATGCAAAACCCAGACGTCAGCGCGTCATGTCGTCAAGCAATAAAATATAAACATGGTAACAAGACATGCAAGTATAATCATTAATGGTAAAGCAGGTGTAATAGCAATATAAATCAGAGCAGTGAAGGGTAGCGTGCAGTGAGTAAACTAAACTGGTCTATTGGGTTATCTACTCTCAAGTCTTTGAAATCAGTCTGATGAATCATCGATGTAACTCAATAGTATCCCGTGCGTGCCCGGGATCACGGTGAAGATTCTCGGGCTGAAACCGAGACATGCCGCTAGGCACTAAAGGAAAAGGGTAAAGATGAATGATGTCTATGGCATCATCCCAAGGCTGGCCTAGCCTCTAAAAGGTAATGGATAACGATGGATGATGTCAACAGCATCATCCCAAGGCTGGCCCAGCCTCTAAAACTGATTAGTAAAGGTAGCACACTGTCGAGTTACAAGTCAGGTTTCATCATTGATTTCCCCATACCCCCAAGTTATATGTGTTCAAGTCAGGTATCTAAGTAATCAAGAACTAATGCCAATACAGGAGCAGGTAGGTTCAGGTTTGTCTGGATAGACAACATGAACGGTCCGTAAGGACTACATGTCAGGTTTGTTGGCATTAGATACAAGATCCGTGAACAGGTCAAGCCATGGTACATCAGGTCAAGCCAGGTAATGTATTTAGGTGTCGTGTCACATCAAGAGTGTACGGTACCATGTCATAACAAATAGGAAGTGCAACAGGTCATGTCAGGAAGCACAAAAATACTATGTGGGTGCTCATAATCAAACTAGCATAATCATGATTATGAATAAACAAGCATGGTACTATCAGAACAATAAACGGGCACAGTAACATGATAAGCAATAGGTGCGGATTAAACTACTTAGTTGTACGGTTATCAGTTTATGTTTAAGAGATAGTTTTAACATTTCATGAATGCAGTATAACAACTGTGGATGATAACATTGTACTAATATATACCAAACAATCTAGAGATGCAATTGAATATGAATTAAGCTAAATGTATGCAGCCGGTCGTCCGATAGGGTATAAACTACAAAAGAGTAATCTAGCTATGCAAACAATTGTGTTTATGTGATCTAACATATAAATGTGATTACTAGGTATAGTCAACTAGATGCAACAATTAAGTTTCAAGTTCTAGATCAGAAAATATGTAAACGGAACGTTATGCGGTTAACTTGAAATTCAAGACTTTCGATTCTATCTAGAGATTTAATAGGAAAAATAGATAAATTAATATAAGAATAGTTTGAATAGCATGTAGCAAGTTTCACTTGCCTCGACGGGTCGCGATACGGAAAACGGAACGTCTCACGTCGGCAGGAAAAGTCGCGACGCGCGCACGGTACACGGAATGAGTCCAAACGACGAACAGTGGAATCACACGGGTCAGAGGTCCTCGCTGGGTCGTTGGGAAACGTCGACGTCGTGGCCAACTCCGGCGATTGGGTTGCAGAGGGGAGTGCTAGCAGTGGCGGCGAGATCGCCGGCGATGAGGGACATCGGCGAAAGGTTTCTGAAGATCTAGAGTTTGGTTAGGGTTTGGGCTTGGGTAGAAGTTGCTGGGGTTTTGTGTACAGGATTCTTGGTTGCTGGAGGGAGAACAGAGGAGAGGGAGGAGGTTGCAATGGCGATGGTGGGCGGTCGGCGGCGATGGTCGGCAGTGATGGGTTCTTGGTTCCCTCTTGGGTGTGCGTACAGGGGAGAAAGACTCGGGGAGAAAGAGAGGAAGGGAAGAAAATGGAGATGAGGAGGAGGATGAGAAGGAGGTAAGATGAAGATGGTGACGAGGCAGAGGCGGCTAGGGTTAGGGTTTCCTCGGTGGCTCGACGAGGTTGCATGGGTTTAAAAAAGAAAACAGCAGAAGAAGAAGGTGTAGAAGAAGGGAGGTGAGGATATCGTGGGGGCGGTGACGGGATTCTCGCGCACCGCGAGAGGAGAGAGAAGCGGGCGCGAGAGGGGAGAGAGAGAGAGAAACGAGAGGAGAGAGAAAGAGGAGGAGAGAGGAATTTGTCGCGTAGCGGGGGTGAGCGAGTACGAAGAAGAGAGAGAAGGAGAAAAGCGCGAGAGAGAGAAAAGATGTGGGGCCCAGCGACGAGGAATGGTGAGCTCTGATTAGTGGGGAAAAAGAATTTGTTTAGGGATAAAATTTTAGAAAGATTTTCTGGTGTTAAAAAAAAATACAATCTCATGGGTTTTAGAAGGATCTGATAGTCTGAAATATTTATTTTGGCTGATAAAAGATTTAGAATAAATAGGATTTGGCGAGCTGCAAAATAACTCAGAATTGCGTCCGGGTCGGGTCCAAAAATTTGAATTTGAAATATAAAAATTATTAGCAAGTTCCAAAATTTGAAATGAAGGATTTTATAATGAAAAGCATACCCCCAAGAACGGATGCTCGTACGTGCGCGTAGTCGTCCAAAGACGTCCGTTTCACAGAACGGGACGAGAACATGATGCAAGGACGCTACCACAGGGTTAGGGATAACAAGCAGGCCATGACAAGTATTTTTAAACTATTTTAAGTAACTTAATTGTTATACGCAAACATATGTAATGTCGGGGTAAACTATAATTAGTAACTGTCAAAGCATGATAAATGAAATAAATACCACACACCACACATACGGTAACTGGAATTTGTATATCTGGACTCGGTTGTTACATTATACCCAACTACAAAAAGAATTTCGTCCTCGATATTCCAAAACAAGAAAGGATAAACAATCAATCCACTATAAGAAAAGATTGGGAAATTTCTGCCAGATCTCATCTTCTCATTCCCAAGTTGACTCTCCATGTGAGCGACTACCCCAAGAAACAAGTGCAAGAGGGATAACCTTGTTCTTAAGAACTTTTTCCCTTCGATCCACAATTGCAATCGGTCGCTCCTCAAAAGTTAGGTCTTCTCGTACAGTCAGCTCCGAATGATCCAACACGTGTGTTTCATCTCGTACATACTTATGGAGTTGAGATACGTGAAACACGTCATGCACATTCGCCAAGGATTGCGGTAACGCCAAACGGTACGCTACCTCACTAACACGCTCCAAGATCTCAAAGGGTCCGACGAATCGAGAACTGAGCTTTCCTCGACTTCCAAAACGAATCACCCCTCTAGTCAGTGATATTCTTCAAAAATACCAAAACACCCACGGCAAACTCTAGAGACCTTCTCGACGTATCTGCCTAACTCTTCTGTCGGTCTTGTGCTGCTTTCATATGGTTCTGGATAACGTTAACTTTCTCAACTGTCTGCACAACCAAATCTGGTCCCAACAATCTTCGTTCACCGACATCGTCCCAACAAACCGGTGAACGGCACTTGCGACCATACAAAGCTTCGAATGGAGCCATCGGAATTGTCGCCTTGAAACTGTTGTTGTAAGAAAACTCCACCAAATGTAGATGATCTTCCCATGAACCCTTGAAGTCCAACATGCATGCTCTCAACATATCTTCAAGAGTTTGGATCGTTCTCTCCGACTGGCCATCTGTTTGAGTATGATAAGCTGTGCTAAACTTCAATCGAGTCCCCAAACTTTCCTGTAAGCTCCTCCAGAAGTGTGATAAGAACCGAGTGTCACGGTCGGACACGATGCTCACCGGCACTCCATACAATCTTACAATCTCCTGCATGTACCGTTCTGCCAAAGCTTCTGTTGATTGACCAACCCGAAAAGGAATGAAATGAGCTGCTTTGGTCAAACGATCAACAATCACCCATACTGCATTGTTGCCTTTTGGACTCCGCGATAGAGCTGTGACAAAATCCATGGTTATATGTTCGTACTTCCACTGAGGAATCGGAAGTGGTTGCAACAAACCAGCAACCCTTTGATGTTCAGCCTTAACTTGCTGACACACCAAGCACTTTGCCACAAAGCGAGCAATCTCCCGTTTCATGCCTTCCCACCAGAAATGCCGTCGTAAATCTCGGTACATCTTCGTGCCTTTTGGATGTACGGAATAAGCTGAGCTGTGCGCTTCCTTCATAAGTTCTTCACGAATATCTCCCTTTGGCACACACAAACGGCTACCATATCTCAACGAACCATCTTCATGGATCAGTAAATCTGTTCGAAGTCCAGCTTCAACCTGTTCTCGAAACTTTTGCAATCTAGGGTCCTGCGATTGCGCTGCTTTAATATTCTCGATCAATGACGAATGTACTTGCAGCTGCATCAACTGTCCCGAAGAATGCGGTAGCACAACCTCCAAATCAAATCTTCGAAAGTCTTCAATGAGATCCTTCTGTGCAGTCAACATCTGAATTGCTGGTAACCGACTGAGTGCATCCAGCACGACATTAATCTTCCCCGGATGGTACTTAAGATCAAGATCATAGTCAGCCATCAGCTCTAACCATCTACGTTGCCTCATATTAAGCTCCTTCTGCGTGAACACATACTTCAAGTTTTTATGATCAGTAAAAACCTCGACCCTTTCACCCAAGAGGTAGTGTCTCCAAATCTTCAAAACAAAGATCACAGCCGCAAGCTCCAAGTCATGAGTTGGGTAATTCTTCTCATGGGTCTTCAACTGTCTCGATGCGTACGCTACAACCTTCCCATGCTGCATCAAAACACATCCCAATCCTGTTCCAGACGCGTCGCTGTGAATCACCAATCCTTCGGAACTGTCTGGCACGGTCAGAATAGGGGCGGTTATCAATCTTTGCTTCAACGTCTCAAAACCCGACGCACACCTATCCGTCCACACAAAAGGTACCTCCTTGCGCGTAAGCTTGGTCAACGGCTCCGCCAGACGAGCAAAGTTCTTCACAAATCTTCTGTAATACCTGGCGAGTCCAAGAAAACTTCTTATCTCCGCAACATTCTTCGGAATCGGCCAACCTCGAACTGCTGCAATCTTTTCGGGATCGACGGCGATTCTATCACCAGACACAACATGCCCCAAAAACTTTACTTCTTCCAGCCAAAACTCGCACTTGCTCATCTTCGCATATAACTTCTTTTGTCTCAACGTCTGCAGTGCGATCTTCAAATGTTCAGCATGCTCTTCAAAACTCTTCGAATAAACCAGAATATCATCAATGAACACCATAATAAACTGGTCCAAGAATGGTGAAAAGATTCGGTTCATCAAGTCCATGAATATAGCTGGTGCATTCGTAACTCCGAAGGGCATCACTAAGTACTCGTAATGTCCATACCGAGTTCGGAACGCCGTCTTGCAAATATTCTCTGCTTTCACTCGGACCTGATGATATCCGGATCGCAAATCCAGCTTCGAGAATACTCTCGCGCCACTAAGCTGCTCAAATAATTCGCCAATGCGAGGGATCGGGTACTTGTTCTTAATAGTCGCCCGGTTTAATTCTCGATAGTCGATGCACATCCTTCTTGTGCCATCCTTCCTCTTAACTAGAAGAACTGGAGCTCCCCAAGGAGAGTACTGCTGCTAATCCAACCCTTCCCAAGCAATTCAGTAACCTATTTCTTAATTTCTTCCAATTCCACTGGTGCCATTGGATAATACATTTTAGATACTGGCGCTGCACCAGGAATAAGATCAATTGCGAACTCCACGTCTCGCCTCGGCGGTTAACCTGATATGTCTTCAAACACGTCCATGAAATCTCGAACAACAGCTGGAGTTTCATCTTGAGCAACCTTCATCGACGAAAGATCATTAATTGTCGGCCTAACCCTAACCTCGACTGGCCCGACAGAACTACCTCCTTCAGACAACCTCTGGGTGTCCTGGAATCTGGTTATTCGCTTTCTTCACTCTACACTCAATGTGAGCGTGGAAAGTGCCGAGAAATTCTATTCCCAAGACTACATCAATTCTACCAGTAACAACTTCCAAGACCTCTGCAATAGCTCCCGTCCGCAAACAACGACGAAACCAACCTTACACACTCTACTAGTTATGATTTTCCCAATCCCAGTGTGTATGTCGCAAAATTAAACAGGGTCATGAAAGTCATCGAGTGTATAGCAATAAACTTGGATGACATAAATCAATGGGATACACTAGAATTGAATAACGCTAATGCGAGAAAACCATGAACAAATAGGGTACCTGAAACGACTTCCTCTGAAGGTTTAGCCTCTTCAGCCATCAGGGGAAAAGCCTGAGCCTGATTAGCTCCCCAAATTAACTGCTCCTGACCTGGAAGCTGCTCTTGCGGTGGCTCCCGAGTATCTTCCTTCAATCTTAGCCTTGACGGACAATTAACAATGATGTGATCCCCTGATCCACAAATCAGACAAAGTCTAAGACTCTTACGACAATCTCTTCGATAATGACCCGGTCGTTGGCAGAAGTCGCACAATATCCTTCCCTTTTCCTTGGGTATCACTGGCCTCCGAACATTCTCTTCCTTATGAAGTTTCGACGGACAAACATGGATAGTGTGATCCGCTGATCCACAAACCAAACAGAGACCCCGTTTCCTTCGGCAATCTCTTTGCACATGTCCGTGTACCTGGCAGTAGTCACAAATCACGCTCCTCTTCCGATCAACCATAATTGTTTTCTTCATTGGTGCTACGCTGCGTCTGTTCACCGGAACACTTCTACGTACGGACGTTTGGTTTAGTGCAAACGCCGGCTTCAGCTCGGTCTGCTGCTTGTGGTCCTCAAGCAAGTCACGAATTACTCCAAGCAAAGTAGCGTCATCCATATACCTCTGGTACGATTGTAGATTCCTGGCTTCTATGATGCTGCAACCAAACACCAAAGAGTATACGATAACAGATTCAACATATAGATCAAGGATATGAGTCAAGGCTAGAACTCCAAGTTACTTAAATAGAGTACCGCATTGTAACTATACCGCGGTATCATAGTTACAATCACATAACTCCACTCAAGTCGCCTAAGCTCTAGAGATAAACAAAGGAAACCAGGTTTTCGAGTCGATATGCAAAGGAGGTTCGCACATCGCAAAAGTAGAATCAGGAGGATGTTAAGATTCAAGAATGGTAAGACGGTAAGGTGGCAGGACATATTTCCTAATCACGAGTATTCCGATTCGTGTATTGGGTACAATACCCAACTACAAAAAGAATCAACCCGATTAACTTATATCCTATAGCTCTGATACCAAAAGAACCATGTCACGCCCCGTTTCCCATAGTACGCTAAGGTAGGCACGTGACATAGCCAACCATGCTACCTGTGGATAGGAATTATCCTTCCACAGTCACATTACGGCTGTAGAGATATCAAGAACAAAATAAAACTATCTAACACATGTCCATAAGCCAAAATAAAATGAGTCAAGAATAAATAATGCGGAAGCAAAAGATCCAATACAAGAATAACTGGAATGTATGTCCCATAGTGCGGGCTCACATCAGGAATAAAAGACTGAAAAGTAAAAGAACTAACTACTAAAGAGTCCTCACTGATGAGCCTGCTGGCTGAAGTACTCCTGCTCGGACTGCAACAAAGGTATGGAATCTGGGCCATGCAAAACCCAGACGTCAGCGCGTCATGTCGTCAAGCAATAAAATATAAACATGGAAACAAGACATGCAAGTATAATCATAAATGGTAAAGTATGTGTAATAGCAATATAAATCAGAGCAGTGAAGGGTAGTGTGCAGTGAGTAAACTAAACTGGTCTATTGGGTTATCTACTCTCAAGTCTTTGAAATCAGTCTGATGAATTATCGATGTAACTCAATAGTATCCCGTGCGTGTCCGGGATCACGGTGAAGATTCTCGGGCTGAAACCGAGACATGCCGCTAGCCACTAAAGGAAAAGGGTAAAGATGAATGATGTCCATGGCATCATCTCAAGGCTGGCCTAGCCTCTAAAAGGTAATGGATAACGATGGATGATGTCAGCAGCATCATCCCAAGGCTGGCCCAGCCTCTAAAACTGATCAGTAAAGGTAGCACACTGTCGAGTTACAAGTCAGGTTTCATCATTGATTTCCCCATACCCCCAAGTTATATATGTTCAAGTCAGGTATTTAAGTAATCAAGAACTAATGCCAACACAGGAGCAGGTAGGTTCAGGTTTGTCTGGATAGACAACAGGAACGGTCCGTAAAGACTACATGTCCGGTTTGTTGGCATTAAATACAAGATCAGTGAACAGGTCAAGCCATGGTACATCAGGTCAAGCCAGGTAATGTATTTAGGTTTCGTGTCACATCAAGAGTGTACGGTACCATGTCATAACAAATAGGAAGTGCAACAGGTCATGTCAGGAAGCACAAAAATACTATGTGGGTGCTCATAATCAAACTAGCATAATCATGGTTATGAATAAACAAGTACGGTACTATCAGAACAATAAACGGGCACAGTAACATGATAAGCAATAGGTGCGGATTAAACTACTTAGTTGTACGGTTATCAGTTTGTGTTTAAGAGATAGTTTTAACATTTTATGAATGCAGTATAACAACTGTGGATGATAACATCGTACTAATATATACCAAACAATCTAGAGATGCAATTGAATATGAATTAAGCTAAATGTATGCAGCCGGTCGTCCGATAGGGTATAAACTACAAAAGAGTAATCTAGCTATATAAAAAATTGTGTTTATGTGATCTAACATATAAATGTGATTACTAGGTATAGTCAACTAGATGCAACAATTAAGTTTCAAGTTCTAGATCAGAAAATATGTAAACGGAACGTTATGCGGTTAACTTGAAATTCAAGACTTTCGATTCTATCTAGAGATTTAATAGGAAAAATAGATAAATTAATATAAGAATAGTTTGAATAGCATGTAGCAAGTTTCACTTGGCTCGACGGGTCGCGATACGGAAAACGGAACGTCTCGCGTCGGTGGGAAAAGTCGCGACGCGCGCACGGTACACGGAATGAGTCCAAACGACGAACAGTGGAATCACACGGGTCAGAGGTCCTCGCTGGGTCGTTGGGAAACGTCGACGTCGTGGCCAACTCCGGCGATTGGGTTGCAGAGGGGAGTGCTAGCAGTGGCGGCGAGATCGCCGGCGATGAGGGACACCGGTGAAGGGTTTCTGAAGATCTAGGGTTTGGTTAGGGTTTGGGCTCGGGTAGAAGTTGCTGGGATTTTGTGTGCAGGATTCTTGGTTACTGGAGGGAGAACAGAGGAGAGGGAGGAGGTTGCAATGGCGATGGTGGGAGGTCGGCGGCGATGGTCGGCAGTGATGGGTTCTTGGTTCCCTCTCGGGTGTGCGTGCAGGGGAGAGAGACTCGGGGAGAAAGAGAGGAAGGGAAGAAAATGGAGACCAGGAGGAGGACGAGAAGGAGGTGAGATGAAGATGGTGACGAGGCAGAGGCGGCTAGGGTTACGGTTTCCTCGGTGGCTCGACGAGGTTGCATGGGTTTAAAAAAGAAAACAACAGAAGAAGAAGGTGTAGAAGAAGGGAGGTGAGGATATCGTGGGGGTGGTGACGGGATTCTCGCGCACTGCGAGAGGAGAGAGAAGTGGGCGCGATAGGAGAGAGAGAGGGAGAAACGAAAGGAGAGAGAAAGAGGAGGAGAGAGGAATTTGTCGCGTAGCGGGGGTGAGCGAGTACGAAGAAGAGAGAGAAGGAGAAAAGCGAGAGAGAGAGAAAAGATGTGGGGCCCAGCGACGAGGAATGGTGAGCTCTGATTGGTGGGGAAAAAGAATTTGTTTAGGGATAAAATTTTAGAAAGATTTTCTGGTGTTAAAAAAAATACAATCTCGTGGGTTTTAGAAGGATCTGATAGTCTGAAATATTTATTTTGGCTGATAAAAGATTTAGAATAAATAGGATTTGGCGGGCTGCAAAATAACTCAGAATTGCGCTCGGGTCGGGTCCAAAAATTTGAATTTGAAATATAAAAATTATTAGAAAGTTCCAAAATTTGAAATGAATGATTTTGTAATGAAAAGCATACCCCCAAGAACGGACACACGTACGTGAGCATAGTCGTCCAAAGACGTCCGTTTCACAGAACGGGACGAGAACATGATGCAAAGACGCTACCACAGGGTTAGGGATAACAAGCAGGCCATGACAAGTATTTTTGAACTATTTTAAGTAACTTAATTGTTATACGCAAACATATGTAATGTCGGGGTAAACTATAACTAGTAACTGTCAAAACATGATAAATGAAATAAATACCACACACCACACATACGGTAACTGGAATTTGTATATCTGGACTCGGTTGTTACAATGGTGGTTGCAGGGGTGAGGCGACGACGGCGACGAGGCTAGAGTTTTTCTCGTGGCGCTGGGGTTTACAAAGAAGAAGAAGAAGAGAATGAAAGAGGGAGGTGACGGTAGCAGGGGCGGTGACGAGAGCGGCTACAGAAATTGCGAGAGGAGAGAGAGAGGATCGCGAGAGGAGAGAGATAGAGAGGGAGCGAGAGGAGAGAGAGAGAAGAGGAGAAAGAAGTTTGTTATGTAGTGGGGAGAGAGAAAGAGAAGAGAGAGAAGAGAGAGGCTGCGGTGGGGGAAAGAGATATGAAAGAGATAGAGAAAGAGAGGTGGGGCCTGGCAAATAAAAGATGGGTATTTTGATTGGTTGGTGGGAAAAGTAAAGAGAGAGAGAAAATCAGGTTGTGAAGGATTTTAAGGATTGAGAATATTTAAAAGGAGGGAGAGAGAGACTGAGATGAGAGTGTTTGTTAAAAAATATATTCGTTTACAAATATATTAACAGTTTAAAATATAATGAATATTTTATTAGTTAAAAATTAGGTTTTAGGTAATTGCAAAAATACTTCAAAACGTGTCCGGGTCGGGTATGAAAATCCAGTTTTACAATATGAAAAATATATGCGACCCCCAAATTTTAAAATGAACGCTTACTAACGAAAAAACATACCCTCAAGAACGGACGCACGTACGTGCGCGTAGTCATCCAAACACGTCCGTTTTACCGAACGGGACGAGAACAAGATGCATGGACGCTACCACAGGGTTAGGGGTATCAAGCAGGCTAAGAAATGCAATTTTAAATTATTTTCTGTGACTTAAAATGTTATAAGATAAAAGATGCGATACTAGATAAAATACCAGTATGTACTAAACACGAGATGCACGTGTCCATGCAACAAGTCAAGTTAATCTATAAATAAGGATCAAACAAGTTCAAGCAAGCGGGTCGGGTCGAATACAATATAAAGTATAAAATACTATTCGCACCCAAGATACGTTAAATCAAGAAATATCACGAATAAAGAAATACAAGAACTGGAAATGGGTATAAATGAACTCGGGTGTTACATTATACCCGACTACAGAAAGAATTTCGTCCTCGAAATTCCAAGAACAAGAAAGGATAAACAATCAAGAATTGCAAGAATAGATGTGGAACTTCTGTCGGGTTTCATCTTCTGGTTTCCCAAGTTGATTCTCCATGTGAGCGATTACCCCAAGAACAAATACAAGAGAGATAACTTTGTTCTTAAAAGCCGTTTCCCTTCGATCCACAATTGACATCGGTCGCTCCTCAAAAGTCAAATCTTCACGTACAGTTAACTCAGAATGATCCAGCACATGTGTGTCACCTCGAACACAAATACGGAGTTGAGATACGTGAAACACGTTATGAACATTCGCCAAGATTGCGGTAACGTCAATCGATACGCTGCATCTCCAACACGCTCAAAAAATCTCAAAAGGTCCAACGAATCGAGGACTAAGCTTTCCTCGACTTTCGAAACGAATCACCCCTCTAGTCGGTGATACTTTCAAGAATACCAAATCACCAACGGCGAACTCTAGAGGTCTTCTTGACGTATCTGCCCAACTCTTGTCGGTCTTGTGCTGCCTTCATATGATTCCGGATAGTACTAACTTTCTCAACTGTTTGCACGATCAAATCCGGTCCCACAATCTTCGTTCTCTAATATCGTCCCAAAAAACAGGTGAACGACACTTGCGACCATATAAAGCTTCAAATGGAGCCATCCGAATAGTCGTCTGGAAACTGTTATTGTATGAAAACTCCACCAAGTGTAGATGATCCACCCACGAACCCTTGAAGTCTAATATTCAAGCTCTCAACATGTCTTCAAGAGTTTGGATCGTTCTTTCCGGCTGGCCATCTGTCTGAGGATGATAAGCGGTGCTAAACTTCAATCGCATCCCCAGACTTTCCTATAAACTCCTCCAGAAGTGCGATAAGAATCGGGTGTCACGGTCGGACACGATGCTCACAGGTACTCCATGCAATCTCATAATCTTATGTATGTACTGTTCTGCTAACACTTCCGTTGACTGACCAACTCGAAACGGTATGAAGTGAGCTGCCTTGGTCAATCGATCAACAATCACCCAAACTGCATTGTTGCCCTTTGGACTCCGCGGTAAAGCTGTCACGAAATCCATGGTTATATGTTCCCACTTCCATTGAGGAATCGGAAGTGGTTGCAATAAACCAGCAACCCTTTGATGTTCAGCCTTAACTTGCTGTCACACCAAACACTTTGCTACAAAGCGAGCAATCTCCCGGTTCATGCCTTCCCATCAGAAATGTTGTCGTAGATCTCGGTACATCTTTGTGCCTCCTGGATGTACGGAATACGCGGAACTGTGCGCCTTCTTCATAACTTCTTCGTGGATGTTTCCCTTTGGCATACACAAACGACTACCATATCGCAATGAACTATCTTCATGAACGAATGAGTCCGTTTGAAGTCCAACTTCAACCTGTTCTCGAAACTTCTGCAATCTTGGGTCCTGCAATTGCGCTGCTTTAATATTCTCGTTCAATGACGACTGTACTTGCAGCTGCAGCAACTGTCTTGAAAGATGCGGTAACACGATCTCCAACTCGAATCTCCGAAAATCTTCGATAAGCTCCTTCTGTGCAATCAACATCCGAATTGCTGGTAACCGACTAAGCGCATCCGGCACTACATTAACTTTCTCCGGATGGTACTTAAGATCAAGATCGTAGTCAGCCATTAGATCCAACCATCTACGCTGCCTCAGATTAAGTTCCTTCAGTGTGAACACCTATTTCAGGCTTTTGTGATCGGTGACTACTTCGATCCTTTCGCCCAGTAAGTAGTGTCTCCAAATCTTCAAAGCGAAAATCACAGCTGCTAACTCCAAGTCACGAGTTGAGTAATTCTTCTCATGGGTCTTCAGCTGTCTCGATGCGTAAGATATAACCTTTCCACGCTGCATCAAAACACATCCCAATCCTTTTTCCAGATACGTCGCTATGAATCACCAATTCTCCGGAACCGTCTGGTACGGTCAAAATAAGAGTGGTTATCCATCCTTGCCTCAACGCCTCAAAAGCTGACACACACTTATCCGTCCACACAAATTGTACTTCCTTACGCGTAAGCTTGGTCAGAGGCTCAGCCAAACGAGCACAATTCTCCACGGACCTTCTATAATACCCGGCAAGTCCAAGAAAGCTTCTTATCTCTGCAACAATTTTTGGAATCGGCCAATCTCGAACTACTGAAATCTTTCAGGATCAACGGCGATTCCATCTCCAGCTACAACGTGCCCAACTTCACTTCTTCAAGCCAAAACTCGCACTTGCTCATCTTTGCATCCAATTTTCTTTCCTCAATGTCTGCAATGCGATCTTCAAATGTTCTGCATGCTCTCGAGTAGACCAGAATATCATCAATGAAAACCACTATAAACTGGTCCAAGAATGGCGAAAAGATTCGGTTCATCAAGTCCATGAATATTGCCGGTGCATTCGTTACTCCGAAGGGCATCACTAAATACTCGTAATGTCCATACCGAGTTCGGAACGCCGTCTTGCAAATATCTTCTGTTTTAACTCGGACCTGATGATATCCGGATCGCAAATCCAGTTTCGAGAATACCCTCGCGCCACTAAGCTGCTCAAACAATTCTCCAATGCGAGGGATTGGGTACTTGTTCTTAATAGTCACCCGGTTTAATTCTCGATAATCGATGCACATTCTCCTTATGCCATCTTTCTTCTTGACTAGAAGAACTGAAGCTCCCCAAGATAAATTACTGTTGCAAATCCAACCCTTCTCAAGTAATTCAGCAACCTGCTTCTTGACGTCTTCCAACTCCACTGGTGCCATTGGATAGTACGCTTTTGAGATTGGTGCTGCACCAGGAACAAAATCAATCACGAACTCCACGTCTCGCTTCGGCGGTAAACCTGATGTGTCTTCAAACACGCCCATGAAATCTCGAACAACAGCTGGCGCTTCTTCCTTAATAACTTCCATCGACGGAAGAACATTATTGTCGGCCTAGCCCTAAACTCGACTGGCCCGACAGACTGCTTCCTCCAGCAAAACAAGCTCCGGATGTCCGGGAATCTAGAGAATCACTTTCCTTTCCTTACAATCAATATGAGTGTGGAAAGTGCCGCGAAAACCCATTCCCTAGACAACAACAACCAAAGGGATGCACCAGAATTGAATAATTCTAATGCGGGGAAAACAAGAACAAGTAAGATACCGAGATGACTTCATCCGAAGTCAGGATACTGAAGAGGATTAAGCACGGTAAACATGATTCAAGCTGGCGATGAAACAATAACTGGTAAGCAATGAAACCGAGAGAAGTAAGGTAATATAACGATCATGAAACAAGGAAATGAATCAAGACCAGGACTCCAAGTTACTTAAATAGAGTACCGTATTGTAACCATGCTGCAGTTCATGGGTATAATTATATAACTCCACTCAAGTCGCCAAAATCCTAGTATCAGAATCAAAGAACAGGGAGAAACAATAGAGAACCAAAAGATTTTCAGTCGAGATGCAAAGTCGTTTGCATATCGTCAAGACAAAGGATCAAGAGAAAGATATGATTCAAGAATCAGGATAACAAGGTGGCAGGACATGTTCCTAATCATGAGTATTCTGATTCGTGTATTGGGTTCAATACCCAACTACAAAATAATCAAACTCGATTAACTTATATCCTATGGCTCTGATACCAAAAGAACCATGTCACGCCCCGCTTCCCAGAGTACGCTAATATGGGCACGTGACATAGCCAACCATGCTACCTGTGGATAGGAAAAATCCTTCCACAGTCACATTACGGCTGTAGAGAGATCAAGAACAGGAAAGTAAACTAACTATCCAGTACATGTCCATAAGCCAGAGTAAAAGAGTCAAGAAATAATATAATATGCGGAAGCAAAGATCCAATAAATAAACACCTGGAAAGTAAAACTGGATACCAACAGGATCCTCACCACTCGGTCTAACAGCGGCAATGCTCCTGATCAGTCTGCAATAAAGGTAGAGGATCTGGGCCATGCAAAACCCAGACGCCAGCGCGTCATAACATCAAGCAATAATATATAAATAGGGTAGCAAGACATGCAAGTATGATTTTAAAAGGGTAAAGCAGGTGTAACAGTAATATAAATCAGGGCAGTGAAGGGTAATGTGCAGTGAATAATCTAAACTAGTCTATTGGTTTAACTACTCTCAAGTCTTTGAAATCAATTTGATGAATCATCGATGTAACTCAATAGTATCCCGTGCGTGCCCGAGATCAGGGTCTATGACTCTCGGGCTGAACCCGAGACGTGCCGCAAGGCAGTAAAGGGTGGTAGGTAATGACGAGTGATATCCGTAGCATCACTCCGGGGCTGGTCTAGCCCGTAAGACTGATCAGAACAGGTATAGAATTGTCGAGTTACAAGTCAGGTTTCATCATTGATTTCCCCATACCCCAAGTCATATGTATTCAAGTCAGGTATTAAGTAATTTAGAGCTAATGCCAACACAGGGTCAGGCATGTACAGGTTTGTCTGGATAGACAGCAGGAACTGTCCGTAAGGACAACAGGTCAGGTTTGTTGGCATTAATCACAAGATCAAGTAACAGGTAACGCCATGATACATCAGGTCAAGCCAGGTAGTATATAGATATCATGTCATGTCGAGAGGTGCACGGTACCATGTCGTGTCAAGTAGGAAGTGTAACAAGTCATGTCAGGGTGCACAATATGTCATGTGGGTGCTCAAATAATCCAACTGACATAAGCATGGGTATACAAGACAAGCATGGGTACTAATAGAACAATAAACTGGAACATTGTAATGTGAAATGCAATCAGATACAGATTAAGGTATGTGGATGCACGGTTATCAGTTTGGGTTTAAGGGATAGTTTCAACATTACTTGAATACAGTATAACAAATATGGATGTTAAAATCATATTAATATGTACTAATAACCTAGAGATACAATTGAATAAAAATTAGGCTAGCTGTATGTAAACGGTCGTCCGATAGGGTATAAATTATAAAAGGGGTACTATGGCTATGCAAATAAGTGTTATTTGATTTAAATAAGGATGTTGGTACTATGTATAGTAAAACTAAATGCAACATGGTATGTTTCGAGCTATATATTTAAAATGATATAATGGACATCGAAATGTTAACATGGAACATGCAGTATTAAATTCAATCTACCGATACAATATGCAGTTGAATAAGTATATAATAATACAATATCATGTAGCAAGTTTTACTTGCCTCGACAGATCACGAAACGGTATACGGAACGTCACGCGTCGGCGGGAAAAGTCGCGACGCGCGCACGGTACACGGAATGAGTCCAAACAACGCACTAGGAAATCACACGGGTCAGAGATGCTTGCTGGGTCGTCGTGGTCGTCGCCGGCACAGTCGGATTCCGGCAACAAAGGCAACAGTGAACATATCAAGAGAAATGCACAAAGAAGGTGAAGAATAGAAGAAGAAGAAGAACGTCTCACTGTGGTTAGGGGTTCTGGGACTTCAGGGGAGTCGGCAAGGGGTGACGACGACGAGGGTTGCCGGCTGGGTTTTCCCAGCGAAGGGTAGTGGCTACGGTGGCAAGGAAGGGTGCTCGGTTCTTGGGTTTGTAGGGCCAGAGAAAGAGAGAGAAGAGAAGATAGGGAGGTGGTGGCCAAGGGAGGACGATGCTTTGGTCGGCGGCGACGGGAAGTGGAGGTAGCGGCGATGGGTGTGCAGGTGTTGGGGTCGGATGGTGCAGGGGGCTTGCTCGGGGTTTGGAGAGAGGTGTGTGCGAGGTTGAGGAGAAGAGAGAATAGAGATGAGGTTGAGGTGATGGCGAGGGAGGTGATGGGGCGACGGCGGTGAGGAAGGCAGGGTCATGGGTTAGGGTTGTTGGTGCAAGCGGAGTTGGGTTAGACGTCGGGGTCGAGGGGTTTGTAGAGGAGGAGAGAAGGGAAGAGGGAAGAGAGAGATGAGCAGTGGAAGAGATGAGGAGAGGAGAGAAAGATGGAGGAGATGGTGGTTGCGGGGGTGTGGCGACGACGGCGACGAGACTAGGGTTTTTCTCGTGGCGCTGGGGTTTACAAAGAAGAAGAAGAAGAGAATGAAAGAGGGAGGTGACGGTAGCAGGGGCGGTGACGAGAGCGGCTACAGAAATCGCGAGAGGAGAGAGAGAGGATCGCGAGAGGAGAGAGATAGAGAGGGAGCGAGATGAGAGAGTGAGAGAAGAGGAGAAAGAAGTTTGTTATGTAGTGGGGAGAGAGAAAGAGAAGAGAGAGAAGAGAGAGGCTGCGGTGGGGGAAAGAGATATGAGAGAGATAGAGAAAGAGAGGTGGGGCCCGGTAAATAAAAGAGGGGTATTTTGATTGGTTGGTGGGGAAACTAAAGAGAGATAGAAAGTCAGATTGTGAAGGATTTTAAGGATTGAGAATATTTAAAAGGAGGGAGAGAGAGACTGAGATGAGAGTGTTTGTTAAAAAATATATTCGTTTACAAATATATTAACAGTTTAAAATATAATGAATATTTTATTAGTTAAAAATTAGGTTTTAGGTAATTGCAAAAATACTTCAAAACGCGTCCGGGTCGGGTATGAAAATCCAGTTTTACAATATGAAAAATATATGCGACCCCCAAATTTTAAAATGAACGCTTAACTAACGAAAAAACATACCCCTAAGAACGGACGCACGTACGTACGTACGCGTAGTCATCCAAACACGTCCATTTTACCGAACGGGACGAGAACAAGATGCATGGACGCTACCACAGGGTTAGGGGTATCAAGCAGGCTAAGAAATGCAATTTTAAATTATTTTCTGTGACTTAAAATGTTATAAGATAAAAGATGCGATACTAGATAAAATACCAGTATGTACTAAACACGAGATGCACGTGTCCATGCAACAAGTCAAGTTAATCTATAAATAAGGATCAAACAAGTTCAAGCAAGCGGGTCGAGTCGAATGCAATATAAAGTGTAAAATACCATTCGCACCTAATATACGTTAAATCAAGAAATATCACGAATAAAGAAATACGAGAACTGGAAATGGGTATAAATGAACTCGGGTGTTGCACTTTGTCTTTGGTAGTAATAAAATTTTTCTTTGGTTTCATCGAATCGCGCTCTACCATCTGTTTGTGAAGAATGCTCGTAAGATATCTCTCCTCGCACCGTTATGTTTTCATGTCAGGTTGGCTATCTATCTAGCGATCGTCCGTCGAGTTGATTTCGAAGCGCTGCCGAGGAGGTATCCCCATGGGCCCCGAAGTCGAGGGGAGATCGTTTATACTTGGATAGACTTGATGCCCCTCACTGGGGTCTCGGATCCTCTGCAGGTGACGGGCAGAGCGCTGTTCGCCGTATTTGTGCCGAGCGTGAGTGGGAGGCTGCCCTGTGGCCCCATGGGGGGGTGCCATCTTTTGACTTCTGGCAATGCGAGCATCGACCACCAGCCGGGGATGACCGAGCAGGGTAGCTGCTCGGTTGCCTCTTGCGAGGGCTCTGATCCTTCAGGACGGGGATCGAGCGGGGTTACCGCCCGACGCCTCTTGGCGAGGACTTCGGTCGAAGTCTGCCAAGGACCCTTGGCCGGGCAGGTTTTCTGCCCGGTGCCTCTTGGCGAGAGCTTTTGTTTTGACGGATAGCCGAGCGAGGGATTCTCAGGCTCGACTGCCTCTGGGAGGGCTTTTTGATCCCTGGCATTGCGGTAGGGGAGCTACCCGCCAGGGACGACCGAGCAGGGTAGCTGCTCGGTTGCCTCTTGCAAGGGCTTTGATCCTTAGCGTTGGAGAGGCTGTAAGAAGCCCACTAAGGAAGACCGGGCAGTGATGCTGCGCGGTTGCCTCTTGGCGAGGGCTTTGACCTTTAGCGTCGTGGGTAGGCAACTACCTGCCTGGGATGAACGAGCGGGGTAGCCGCTCAGGTGCCTCTTGCGAGGGCTTTAATCCCAAGCGTCGCGGGTAGGGAGCTACCGGCCGTAGTTGACCGAGCATGGCAGCTACTCGGTTGCCTCTTGCGAGGGCTTTGATCCTTTAGGACGGGGACCGAGCGAGGTTACCGCCCAGTGCCTCTTGGCGAGGACTTTGATCCCTGTCGGTTGTGGTAGGAAGCTACCAGCCGGAGATAGCCGAGCAAGGACTCGACTGCCTCTGGGAGGACTTTGGTCCT
The DNA here is from genome assembly GCA_030015575.1 of Agapanthus africanus. NCBI lineage: Eukaryota > Viridiplantae > Streptophyta > Magnoliopsida > Asparagales > Amaryllidaceae > Agapanthus > Agapanthus africanus. The sequence continues at coordinate 26,129,936 of JASDDO010000001.1, forward strand.
TGGCGCGGGAGGGGCTGTAAGAAGCCTACCAAGGACCCTTGGCCGGGCAGGGTTACGGCCCGATGCCTCTTGGCGAGAGCTTTTGTCCTGAAGGATAGCCGAGCAAGAGATCCTCGGGCTCGACTGCCTCTGGGAGGGCTTTTCTGATCCCTGGTGTTGCGGTAGGGAAGCTACCCGCTAGGGACAGCCGTGTGACGGTTGGGCTCGACTGCCTCTGGGAGGACTTTCTGATCCCGGCGTTGCGGTAGGGAAGCTACCCGCCAGGGATGACCGAGCAGGGTAGCTGCTGGGTTGCCTCTTGGTGAGGGCTTTGAATCCTGGCGTTGCGAGTAGGGAGGCTACCGGCCAGGTATAGCCGAGCAGGGTAGCTGCTTTGGCTAATTCTTCACGAGGTGTAGCCCGACCATCCAGCTGTAGGCATGGGGAATAGGAACGGTCGCGGCGACAGTGCGCGTAGCATGTGCATTGAATGCAGGGGGAGGTGAAGCGCTAGGGGCGCGTCACTTCGATTCCACCAGAGAAGGCTTGATGACCGCCGCGTGGCATCGATTTTTTGGGTGAAAGCGGGTGACTGTTGAGCTGCGCAGTGGGCTATATAAGGCTGAAGGAGTACTGGTCCTTCTATCCTTCATAAACAGGTCGTCGAAGGTCGAGATTGAGCGGGGCTTGAGCCCCCGGAACCAGTCCCGACCTGCACGGATGAGGGTGGCCGGAAAGGCCCTGCATGGGCGGCGTCGGAGTGGTCCTGGAAACTCATCCCCGCGGTGAAAGCGTCCAAATGGTCCTTCGGGTCGGTTTTCCCGTCGAACAGAGAGACCTTTGGGGGCTTGTTGCGCGAGGAGACGTGGACGGCGAGCAATTCCTCGGTGAACGGCTTTGTGAGCGAATCGGAGACGTACTTAGCCCCGTCGCTCGAGAGGTGAGCCTCCCGGCGCAGGCCCTCGATCTTCTTCTCGAGGGCGTCGAGCTGACCGTGGTATCCTGAGGAATCGGCGCCTTGGGATCCCTGGCCTCCACTGCGGGTGACCTGCGTCTGGGAGCGGCTCCGATTCCTCTCGATGAGGTGCCTTAGATCCCTGGGCGAGGTGGCTCTCGAGTCGCCGATGTGAACCCTTTCAGTGCGGCCCCGCCGAGGGGGGTGGTGTCGACCATGCCTGTGGACAGGCGAGGTGACTGACATCTCCTCAGGGGGATAAGGGTCGTGAGGAGGTTCGAGACGAGGCGTTTTGGCGGCGGACCTTGGTGTGGAGCCGTGGGGCGCCCAGCGGGCCTCAGGGAGTACCGGCTCGAGAGATCTGTGGCCAGGAGTCGTGGCCTGCTGGTGGTCAGGCGTCCCGACGGGGGCAGAGCCTTCTGGAGGCGGTGGAGCGGCGATCTGGGGCCCATGCCCGACCGCTTGGACGTGGACGAGCGCCTCCACGAGGGACTGTAGCCGATCTATCCTGCTGGCGAGGGCGTTGATGATGGTCGCTGGAGGAGGCTCATCCACGCCTTCGATGAGTGGAAAGCGGCGGCTGGTACCGGGATCTTCAGGATGGTTGCTCGCCATGCAAGTGGAGATCGGAAGGCCAACTTTGTTTTTATGGAGTTTGGTTTCCCACAGACGGCGCCAACTGATGGAGGTCCTTTTCGGGTCTCCGTCAGATGTTGTCTTCCGTTGATCTCCTGTTGCGTGTGGATCTCAATGGGTTTTGGCGAGATTGGTGATTTGAGGGGTTTTAGCGCCGAGTACCTGCAAAGAAGTCACGGGGTGGTTTGGTACCACCGAGGACCCTCCGAGGATCAAGTTAGTGCTAGATCCGGGCAGAGTAACGGCTAAGAGGAATAAAAAATGGCTTACTTGACCCCTCTATGATGGGAGTTTATATAACGGTGATGGCACACAGCAGCAGGCGCGGGAATCTCGCCAGCAGTTACGCTCCCGACGTCACGCCCGCGTAGAGAGTGGATCGCCCATTAATGGGGATCGCGGAGACGTGGAACGTGGGATGTTGCTGGCGGAGTATCCGCGCATGGCGAGATTCGCGGAGCGGCGGTTACGCCTGTGAGCGGTGGATCTAGTTGGAGGGACCGAGGAAGACGGCCTCGGCTAGGGAGCTCGGAGATGAGCAAGAGGGCCGAGGAGTCCTGGTCCTGTGGCAGCTCGGGACGAGCTGAGGGGTCGAGGAGGCCAACTTGCAGAGGACCCCGAGGAGGGCCAGCTTGTGCTTGTGGGTCGGGTACAGGGGTTGTCTGGTCGGCTCCTGTGGCCCTTCTTTCCGAGTTTTGGGACACGTCATCGGCCACGTGTCCAAATCTTGGAGACCGCCAATATTGAGCATCATCAACGGCTCTTTGAAGAGAATCCCCACCTGTAAAATAAGGAAGAAGAGCACAACAGTGAGGCAGATGAATTATTTCACATGAATTAAAGCACTATGAACATCTGTCAACATTTAGGGGCCAGAATGATTGACCGTGATTCTTGGATTTATTTCCTTCACGAAGATGAGGAATCACAAACTATTTGACAATTCAACAACTTATATATTGGATTGTCCAATAGCACATTAAAAAATCGGTCTATCTGCCGATAGCGAGCAATTATATCACTGTCGATATTGGTCGATTCGAGTAATAGCTTGGCGGAAGAACCAAAAGTTGATTTGATGATGTGCCTTTGCAAAAATTTTAAAAAAAAGATAAAGATGTCAATGAATGGAAAACTTGTGATTGAACTCACATTTTATTTATGTCGAGTCATCCTCTTACACTCAAAATTTTTTAACAAAACTACATCGGCTGTCAAAAGTTGAAAATCGTTTCATCCTTTCTTTATCTTTTCTTCAGATCGAACAACTAACTTCAGCAAGTCAAAAAAGAATTAATATTAGAATTAGATAGAAATAAGGGGCTTGGTTGGATTAGTATCTAGAAAATAACTCTACCATATAATTTGCTGAAATCCAACACAATAAACATTAGATTAAGCTATAATGTTTTAACGAATTCTAAGTTTAACTCATAACTTGAATGAAAAATGACTATTGATTTGGAATCATATGTTCACATGTCAAAATGTTGTCATTTCCGTTATTATGATATGCGTACTGTGTTGTGAATTAAAGAAGACTGCACATCAGACGTCAGCCTGCAAAGAACAGACGTCAGTCAAAAGAATATACAGAAACCCAGATGAATTACACGTCTGTACAGACGTTTGCCTGCAATCTGGACAGAAGTATGTTATAACATCAGACGTCGGCCTGTATGGCTACTGACGTCTGTGCAGACGTCAGTACTGACGTCTGGTCGGCGATAACTGCGAATTTAAGTTTGAGATTTAACTCGAAAATTCGGTTTTTAGCAGCAGTTTTGTAATTTCTGAGATCTTATTATAACTAAGATTGTGTAGGTTATAAATAGGATTTTTGGGTTATTATTTAGTGTAGATGGTTTTTTTGATCATAAGGTTAACGAGAGCCCTCCCTCCATAAGGGATCAAGATCATCATAAAAGGAGAATTTGTAAAATGAGATAGATATCGTTGGAGATCATAAGGAGAGAGAGTAATAATTCTCTATAAGGTTTTCTTCTTCTTAAGTTCTATTAAAGATTTTCCCTTCGAATCTTTTTGTTATTTTTATTACGGTTTGCGTCCCGTTTTATTTTATTGTTTCGCTTAAAAGGTTTTCCGCTGCGTTGCCGATCGATCTGACAGTAGCAACACATTGTTGAATCTTCATGCCACGGAAACATAAATCCAATATCCCAATCCAAAAAAGGAAAATCGAAACCATTACCTATACTAGGATCGGATTCAAACTTGTGCTTTTGACAACTTAGCCATCACGGGTCTCTAAATTAACTGAACAAAGTTGACAACACCGTAAGAACACAGATCCATTAAGCAATAAAAAATCCATGCAGGCATCTTCTCACCAGACGATAAATAAGTTGAGAGCTTTAAATGAGCGAGAAGTTTCCTCTTCTATGCAGAACAAACAGGCATGCACTAATAAGATGACAATCCAATTGCAATCATCGCGGGGAGCCTAAGATGCCGTAGGATTAGAAACTCGCTGGGAGTTCACGATAAAGGGATTGGAATGCCCATCAGATGTTCGCAAACACCGATCCCTTCGTGGAAACAACCAATCTTAGATTCCGGTAGATATATGCATAGATGAGTTAGTTCTTCAACTCAAATCCAAGGACGAGGATGATATATGTTAGTGTTATCGATAAACATAGCAAAACGGTGAGGCTGCACTCGACCATAAATCCAAACTGACAGAGGGAAGAAGTTATTGTTAGTCAAAAAAAAGAAAATGTAAAGCATTTAAAATGGGGGCTGCCTTCAAAGCTTGAGCCTATGTAATACGGACTAATAAATCTGAATAGGTATTACCATAAGCAAAATGTGTTAAATTTGTTTTCTAATTCTTTGATGGAAAGAGTGATAAAGATTTTGGAGTGCCCTAATCTATTTAAGTCTGTGATCTCTCCACCAAGAAATAGAATAGACCGGAAATTATGGCTCGTCTCTCAAAATTTCATAGCGCAGACGAGTGTTCGGAGGAGAAGAAAATGGTGAGAGGTATGTAATTTTACATAAAGTTGTGTTATATTAAACCCCATAAGGATCTTACAATTGGTATGAGAGCCAAGATTACATACCTTTTGGAGATCAAACCTTGATCTTCTCTAATCATCTTCACCGACTTGATCTTCTCTAATCATCTTCACTGACGGCTAATTGAGCCGATCGATGTTCGGAGGCGGGCTTGAGTCTGATCTCCCTCGCTGCCATGGAGCCAGCGCTCTTGATTTGTCCACCATGGTCGTAGATCCATACTTTTAAGTTTTGCCCTAATTTTCAGATTTGGAACCCCTGTTATATTCCTCTCTATTATTATGGTGCTCTAGGAGCATCCTAACCTCACATTATACATGCAAAGCATATGAAAACACCAACACCACAGCCGTTGTTTTATACTGTTTATTAGTCGATTGTGACTGTTGATTTTAAGATCAAAAACTTCTGGGCCGTTAATCTTAATAGCAGGAAATAGCAGGGAATGAATATAGCAGGTACCTCGGATCCTAATTTTCCTTCTCTGTTCAAGAGGAAGGAGGCTATGATGAATTTTTTCCTATGGCTGTGGTCCAATTAGTTTTCTACTGTGTTTTAGTTTAGTTACTACCGGGTCGGGTTTTTGATAGGATTTGTACCCTATTTGATCTAAACGGGATACAAGGTTTTTGGTGTATATGGTTTTAACACTTGTTTGCTGTTAATGGGCCAAGCCTACTTTTGAATCAACAGAATACACTAATGATTCTAGAGATTTTATTCATGTATAAGATTTTATATTAGTTGATCCCTTCTCTAATCAACAGTTAATTCTGATGGCTCCATGGATTATCTGAAAGGCCTAGTAATGTTTGTCGTTTTGGCCCATTTCAATTGATACCCATTAAGCCAGTGATATGTTGGAATTTAATCCGTTAATTGATACCATTAATGTCAACTGGGTTTTATTTTTTTTAAAAATCAATTTGTTAAGGGGTTGATGGTTACACTGTCACTGGACTAGTTTTATACGAACTATTAAGAAATATGCATGAAGTTTTCTGTTAAAGTATCTTAAATTAAGTATATTGCAGAAAATATTTCCATATTTGCATAATCAGTTCTAAAATTTAAATTTGTTATATCTTTTGATATATATATCCGTTTTTAATGATCTACTAGTTGTTTTAAAGATATTTTCATACTTTACACATATTTTTCAGTTATACTAACAAATTGTAAGTATAAAATTACGGTTATCATGTGTATTGCAAGTGGTTATTTAAATCATCAAATGTGGTAAAATTGATGAATAAGTTTTAGATGTCTTTTAAATTGAGTTATCATATAATTTAGGAATAGCCACAACATCCTATTTTTTATTTTTATGATAAGTGAACTATGCTTTATTTATAGCAAGATGATAATTAAAATTAAGGTAATATCTAAAATTGTAATTGTTTCATTTAAATGGTTATTTTACCCTATATGCATGGAGGTAATTATCTTTGTGTTTCAATCGGAATGAGTTAGTTTAAAAAAAAAATTGAATAGAGAATTTCTTATATATACCGGAGGAAAAGAGATTTTCTATTTTAGTATTAAAAATTGCTAAACTTATTATACAGTAATTTAGTAAATTCATGCGTATGCAACCTCTACCCACATGAATGTTTGAATTTACTAATGAAATTAGATATTGGTCGATTTCAATAAAGCTTTTCATAGCAATAATGTATATCTTGATATTTGGTTATGCAGTTATGTCTAATCCCATTAGCTCAGTTCCGATACTTATTAGTGAAAACTTTTTGGACTAGAAAGATAAAGTGCTTCTAGCATGGGTGTATGGACCCCCTACTCCTACGGAGGAAAGTACACCATTTGTGAAAACTGCCTATGAAAAGTTGGAGTGTTCCAATCATTTTAGCTTAATACTCGTTAAGTCATGTCAGTAAAAATATCAGGGGTTCAATTCCTGAATGCAATAAAGTTAAAGAATTCATGAGATCGGTTGATGAGCAGTTTATTACATCTTACAAGACTTTAGCTAACACCCTTATGCAGAAACTTTTAGGCATTGTAACAACCTAGTTCATTTATACCAATTTCAGTTCCCGTATTTACTTATCTGTAGTATTTTCTTGATTTATCGTGTTTTGGGTGCGAATGGTATTTTATATTTTACTTTGCATTTGACCCGACCCGCTTGCTTGAACCTGTTTGATTCATATTTATAAGTTACCCTGACTTGTTACATAGACACGTGCATCTCATGTATACTGCATACTGGCATTTTACCTGGCATTACATCTTTTATCATATAACATTTTAGGTCATGTAAAATAATTTAAAATTTCATTTCATAGACTGCATGATACCCCTAACCACGTGGTAGCATCCGCGCATCTTGTTCTCGTCCCGTTCAGTGAAACGGAGTGTTTGGATGGCTACGCGCACGTACGTGCATCCGTTCTTAGGGGTATGCATTTTCGTTACCTGAGTATTCGTTTTGTATTTTGAAAGTCGCATATATTTTTCGTATTTTAAATCTGAATTTTTAGACCCGATCCGGACGTATTTTGGACTAGATTTGTATTTATCTGAAAATCCAATTTTTTAATTAAAAATAATCTACGATTTAAAATTTCGTAACTAACCAAAATATTTTACAAACTACAAATCTTTTAAAAATTTTTAAATCTTTTTTTCTAACCAATCACAGCTCACCCCGGCTCTCTCTCTTTTTCCGGCTCTCTCTCTCCCGCTGACCCCGTAGCCCCACTCCTTCTCTCTCTCTTTATTTTTCTTTCTATCCTTCTCTCTCTTCCACTAACATCCAATTTCATATCTCCTTACCGTTCCTTTCTTCCTCTCTCTCTCTCCTCTCGATCTCTCTCCACTCCTCTCGATACCTTCTCTCTTTCTTTCTCTCTCTTCTCTCTCTCCCTATCTCTCTCTCTCTCTTTATATTATATATATTTAATTCTTTATAAACCCTATTTTTAAACTCACCCCTCATGCCTCTCTCTCTTTCTCCCCTCACTTTCTTGTTCTCCCCTCATATTTCTTTTCGCGCCCACGCCCCTGCCTCGTCGTCGCCTTCGCGCCGGCGACCCTTCGTCTCCTCACCGCCGACCACCTCGTCGGCCTCCCCTCTCCTCTACCACCTCCTCGTCGTCGCCTTCGCTTTCCCCGAGCCTGCACAGAACCCACAACCCACACGAACCCATCACCTTCGTCGTCGTCGTCTTCACGCCGGCGATCTCTCTTCATCACCACTGACCCCTTCGCCTCTTCCTCTCCACAACCACCTCCTCACCTTCCTCTCTCCTTCTCCCCAAGATCCCGAGACCCAAACCCAAGAACCTTGACTGCCCTCGCTCGCACCCATCTCCCCGCTCCTGCACCTCACCACCGACGACCTCGTCATCGCTTCCTCGACCTCATCTGTCTTCTCTCCTCTCTCCTCCTCACCCTCAAGAACCCTGCAACCCTCAACCCTAGCAGCCCCGGCCTCACCTGCACACCCCGCCTCACCGCCGGCTACCACGTCGTCGTCACCTCATCCTCACCCCGTCGGCCTTACCCCATCACCACCATCTCCCTCCATTCTTCTCTCCTCACCTGAGTACCAAAAACCCTACACACCCCGATCCCCGACAATCTTGAAACCCCACTGCCTTTCCGTGAAATCTTGCCGGCAAACCCCATCGCCGGAAACCCATCATCGTCGCCTTCGTTTCCCTTGCCTCGCCTCTGTCCCCAAACACCAACCCCACCAACCCCATAGCAGTAACCTTCTCTTCTTCTTCTTCTCCTACAACTTCTTCTTCTCTTTTCTTTCTACATTCTTGGTTTTCCCGGTGATCGCCGGATCCGTGCCGTCGCCAATGATCCGAGCAACCCTGTGGACATCCCCTGCCTGCGCGGTCACATTCTTGCTTTGCTTGGTTCAGTTCTGTACGTCCGCGGGTGCATCGAGACTTTTACCGACTTCGGACGCTGCGTTTACATCCGTCATGTTATCCGTTCAGGCAAGTTAATCTTGCTACATGCTATTTAAATTATTATATACTTATTTAAATATATATTATACCTGTAGTTTAAATCTAGTACCCCATGTTTCATTTTTTTTAACGTTTCGATGTTCCGTTTATATCATTTTAGATCTAGGTCATGGAAAACATATCTTGTTGCATTCTAGATTACAATATACTGCACCCATGTCAATATTTATATCACATAGTGCTTATTTGTACATCCCATAGTACCATTTTATAGTTTATAACCTTTCAGACACCCGTTTGTATCAATCTCGTCTAATATATATATAATTGCATCCATAGATTATATTAATACATAACATTGTAATATTGACACCCCATGTTTAATAAAGTGCACCCTAATTAATGTTGGAACTATAAATGTAACCCTAATCGATAAATGTGCATCCATATCTTTGCATTTATATCTATTTGCATACTATATCACATTATTCCATTTTTATTGTTACATTGGTACCCTATACTTGTTTTTGTGTATCCATGCTTATTATAGTTTGATTATGAGCACCCACGTGATACTTGTGCACCCCTGACATGACTTGATACACTACTACTTAACACGACTTGATACCTGTGCACTTCTTGACATGATTGATACTTGTTCACTACCTGACATGACCTGATGTACCACAGCTTGACCTGTTACCTGATCTTGTTACTAATGCTAAGAATCTTGACCTGTTGTCCGTACGGACATTTCCTGTTGTCTATTCAGACAAACCTGTTCCTGCTTGATTCTGTGTTGGCATTAGCTTCAGATTTATCAATACCTGACTTGAACACATAACCTGAGGGTATGGGGAAATCAATGATGAAACCTGACTTGTAACTCGACAGTTCGATACCTTTACCGATCAGTCTTACGGGCTAGGCCAGTCCCGGGGTGATGCTGCTGACATCACTCATCGTTACATACTACCTTTTACTGCCTAACGGCACGTCTCGGATTCAGCCCAAGAATCTTGACCGTAGTCCCGGGCACGCACGGGATACTATTGAGTTATATCGATGATTCATCAAATTGATTTCAAAGACTTGAGAGTAGTTAACCCAGTAGACCAGTTTAGATTACTCACTGCACATCACCTGTGCCTTATCCTTCACTGTCATTATTTATGTTACTGTTATACCTGTTTTACCGCTCATACTCGTACCTGCATGCCTTGCTACTCCTTGATTTTATTATTGCTTGATATTATGACGCACTGACGTCTGGGTTTTGCATGACCCAGATCCTCTACCTTTGTTGCAGGCTGATCAAGAGTATTTTCCGCCGTCAGGCCGAGCAATGAGGATCCAGTTAGTATCCAGTTTTACTTTCCAAGTGTTTTGTTTTTATTGCTTCCGCATATTATTTCTCGACTCTTTTATTCTGGCATGTGGATATGTACTAGATAGTTGTTTTATTTTTCTTATTCTTGATATCTCTACAGCCGTAATGTGACTGTGGAGGGATATTTCCTATCCACGGGTAGCATGGTTGGCTCTGTCACGTGCCTATCTTAGCGTACTCTGGGAAGCGGGGCGTGACAGGGTTTGTTTGATATCAGAGCCATAGGATTTAGGTTAATCGGGTTTGATTCTTTTGTAGTTGGGTATTGGACCCAATACACGAGTCAGGAAACCCGTAATTAGGAACTAGTCCTGCCACATTGTTATCGTGATTCTTCAATCATATTTTTCTCTTGACCCCTGTCCTGACGATATGCAAACAACTTTGCATCTCAAGTTGAAATTCTTTTGGTTCCCTATTGTTTCTTCCGTCCTATTCCTTTGATTCTGATACTAGGATTTGGGCGACTTGAACGGAGTTATGCGATTGTAACTATGGACTACTGCATGGTTACAATGCGGTACTCTATTTAAGTAACTTGGAGTCCTGGTCTTGTTTCATTTCCTTATTTCATGGTCGTTCTATTACCTTGGTTCTCTCCGCTTCATTGCTTACCAGTTTATGTTTTGCAGATTTCTTGGTGACTGATACCGGCAGTTATGAAGTTTTCTTGGAAATTGATGGTCTCACTTTCCACGTTCATATTGATTGTAGGGCAAAGAAAGGAATTTTCCAGATTCCCGGACATCCGGAGTTTGTTTTGCTAAAGGAAGCAGTTCTGTCGGGCTAGTCGAGTTTAGGGCTAGGCCGACAAGCAATGTTCTTTCGTCAATGGAAGTTGATAAAGAAGAAGCGCCGGCTGTAGTTTGAGATTTCATGGACGTGTTCGAGGACATCTCGGGATTACCGCCAAAACGAGATGTGGAGTTCGCGATCGATCTTATTCCTGGCGCAGCGCCAATCTCTAAGGCATACTATCCGATGGCACCAGTGGAGTTGGAAGAAGTAAAGAAGCAGGTTACCGAATTGCCAGAGAAGGGTTGAATTCGCAGCAGCAATTCACCTTAGGGAGCTCCAGTTCTTCTAGTAAAGAAGAAAGATGGCACAAGAAGGATGTGCATCGATTATCGAGAATTAAACCGGGTGACTATTAAGAACAAGTACCCGATCCCTCGCATTGGCGAATTGTTCGAGCAGCTTAGTGGCGCGAGGGTATTCTCGAAGCTGGATTTGCGATCCAGATATCATCAGGTCCGAGTTAAATCAGAAGATACTTGCAAGACTGCGTTCCGAACTCGGTATGGACATTACGAGTATTTAGTGATGCCCTTCGGAGTAACGAATGCACCGGCGATATTTATGGACTTGATGAACCGAATCTTTTCACCATTCTTGGACCAGTTTATAGTGGTGTTCATTGATGATATTCTGGTCTACTCAAGGAGTATTGAAGAGCATGCAGAACATTTGAAGATCGCACTGCAGACATTGAGGCAAGAAAGATTGTATGCAAAGATGAGCAAGTGTGAGTTTTGGCTTGAAGAAGTGAAGTTTTTGGGCATGTCGTGTCCGGAGATGGAATCGCCGTTGATCCCGAAAAAATTACAGCAGTTCGAGATTGGCCGATTCTGAAGAACGTTGCAGAGATCAGAAGCTTTCTTGGACTTGCCGGGTATTACAGAAGGTTCGTGGAGAATTTTGCTCGTATAGCGGAGCCTTTGACCAAGTTTACGCGGAAAGGAAGTACCGTTCGTTTGGATGGATAGTTGTGCATCAGCTTCCAAGGCGTTGAAACAGAGATTGATAACCGCTTCTATTTTAACCGTGCCAGACAGTTCCGGAGATTGGTGATTCACAGCGACGCATCGGGGAAAGGATTGGGATGCGTTTTGATGCAGCATGGGAAGGTTATAACTTACGCATCGAGACAGTTGAAGACCCATGAGAAGAATTACCCAACTCATGATTTGGAACTTGCAGTAGTAATTTTCGGTTTGAAGATTTGGAGACACTACTTATTGGGCGAAAGGGTCGAAGTATTCACCGATCACAAAAGCCTAAAGTATGTATTCACACAGAAAGAGCTTAATATGAGGCAGCGGAGATGGTTGGAGCTGATGGCTGACTACGATCTTGATCTTAAATACCATCCGGGAAAAGTTAATGTTGTGCCGGATGCGCTTAGTCGGTTGCCAGCAATTCAGATGTTGACTGCACAGAAGGAACTTATTGAAGACTTTCGGAGATTCGATTTGGAAGTTGTGCTACCGCATTCTTCGGGACAGTTGATGTAGCTGCAAGTACAATCGTCGTTGGTCGAGAATATTAAAGCAGCGCAGTTACAGGACCCTACATTGCAGAAGTTTCGAGAACAGGTTGAAGCTGGACTTCGAACGGACTTGTTGATTCATGAAGATGGTTTGTTGCGATTTGGTAGCCGTTTGTATGTGCCAAAAGGAGATATTCGCGAAGAAGTTATGAAGGAGGCATACAGTTCCGCATATTCTGCACATCCAGGAGGCACAAAGATGTACCGAGATCTACGACAATATTTCTGGTGGGAAGGCATGAAACGGGAGATTGCCCGCTTTGTAGCAAAGTGCTTGGTGTGTCGGCAAGTTAAGGCTGAACATCAAAGGGTTGCTGGTTTATCGCAACCACTTATGATTCCTCAATGGAAGTGGGAACATATAACCATGGATTTCGTGACAGCTTTACCGCGGAGTCTAAAGGGAAACAATGCAGTTTGGGTGATTGTTGATCGATTGACCAAGGCAGCTCATTTCATACCCTTTCGAGTTGGTCAATCAACAGAAGCTTTGGCAGAATGGTACATGCAGGAGATTGTAAGATTGCATGGAGTACCGGTGAGCATCGTGTCCGACCGTGACACCCGTTTCTTATCACACGTTTGGAGGAGCTTACAGGAAAGTTTGGGGACTCGATTGAATTTTATCACAGCTTATCATCCTCAGACAGATGGCCAGTTGGAAAGAACGATCCAAACTCTTGAAGACATGTTGAGAGCTTGCATGTTAGACTTCAAGGGTTCATGGGAGGATCATCTACACTTGGTGGAGTTTTCGTATAACAACAGTTTTCAGGCGACTATTCAGATGGCTCCATTCGAAACTTTATATGGTCGCAAGTGTCGTTCACCTGTTTGTTGGGACGATGTTGGAGAACGAAGATTGTTGGGACCGGATTTGATTGAGCAAACAGTTGAGAAGGTTAACACTATCCGGAATCATATGAAAGAAGCACAAGACCAACAAAAGAGTTGGGCAGATATATCGAGAAGACCTCTAGAGTTCGCCGTTGGTGATTTGGTATTCTTGAAGATATCACTGACTAGAGGGGTGATTCGTTTCGGAAGTAAAGGAAAGCTTAGTCCTCGATTCGTTGGACCTTTTGAGATTTTGGAGCGTGTTGGAGAAGTGGCGTATCGATTGGCGTTACCGCAATCTTTGGCGAATGTTCATGACGTGTTTCATGTATCTCAACTCCGTAAGTATGTTCGAGATGAAACACACGTGCTGGATCATTCAGAGATGAATGTACGTGAAGATTTGACTTTTGAGGAGCGACCGATGTCGATTGTGGATCAAAGGGAAAAGGTTCTTAAGAACAAGGTTATCCCTCTTATACTTGTTTCTTGGGGAAATCGCTCGCATGGAGAATCAACTTGGGAACGAGAAGATAAAATCCGGCAGAAGTTTCCACATTTATTCTTGTAGTTTCTTGATTGTTTATCCTTTCTTGATCTTGGAATTTCGAGGACGAAATTCTTTTTGTAGTTGGGTATAATGTAACAACCTAGTTCATTTATACCAATTCCAGTTCCCGTATTTACTTATCTGTAGTATTTTCTTGATTTATCGTGTTTTGGGTGCGAATGGTATTTTACGTTTTACTTTGCATTCGACCCGACCCGCTTGCTTGAACCTGTTAGATTCATATTTATAAGTTACCCTGACTTGTTACATAGACACGTGCATCTCATGTATACTGCATACTGGTATTTTACTTGGCATTGCATATTTTACCATATAACATTTTAGGTCATGTAAAATAATTTAAAATTTCATTTCATAGACTGCATGATACCCCTAACCCCGTGGTAGCATCCGCGCATCTTGTTCTCGTCCCGTTCAGTGAAACGGACGTGTTTGGATGGCTACGTGCACGTACGTGCATCCGTTTTTGGGGGTATGCATTTTCGTTACCTGAGTATTCGTTTTGAATTTTGAAAGTCGCATATATTTTTCGTATTTTAAATCTGAATTTTTAGATCCGACCCGGGCGTATTTTGGACTAGATTTGTATTTACCTGAAAATCCAATTTTTTAATTAAAAATAATCTACGATTTAAAATTTCGTAACTAACCAAAATATTTTACAAAATACAAATCTTTTTAAATTTTTTTTCTAACCAATCACAGCTCACCCCAGCTCTCTCTCTTTTTTTAGCTCTCTCTCTCCCGCTGACCCCGTCGCCCCACTCCTTCTCTCTCTCTTTCTTTTTCTTTCTCTCCTTCTCTCTCTTCCACTAACATCCAATTTCATATCTCCTTACTGTTCCTTTCTTCCTCTCTCTCTCCTCTCGATCTCTCTCATATCTCTCTCTCACTCCTCTCGATACTTTCTCTCTCTTCTCTCTCTCCCTGTCTCTCTCTCTATAATATATATATATATATATATATATATATATATATTTAATTCTTTATAAACCCTATTTTTAAACTCGCCCCTCACGTCTCTCTCTCTCTCCCCTCACTTTCTTCTTCTCCCCTCATATTTCTTTTCGCCCACGCCCCTGCCTCGCCGTTGCCTTCGCGCCGGCGACCCTTCGTCTCCTCACCGCCGACCACCTCATCGGCCTCCCCTCTCCTCTACCACCTCCTCGTCGTCGCCTTCGCTTTCCCCGAGCCTGCACAGAACCCACAACCCACACGAACCCATCACCTTCGTCGTCGTCGTCTTCACGCCGGCGATCTCTCCTCATCACCACCGACCCCTTCGCCTCCTCCTCTCCACAACCACCTCCTCACCTTCCTCTCTCCTTCTCCCCAAGATCTCGAGCCCCAAACCCAAGAACCTCGACTGCCCTCGCTCGCACCCATCTCCCCGCTCCTGCACCTCGCCACCGACGACCTCGTCGTCGCTTCCTCGACCCCATCTGTCTTCTCCCCTCTCTCCTCCTCTCCCTCAAGAACCCTGCAACCCTCAACCCTAGCAGCCCCGGTCTCACCTGCACATCCCGCCTCACCGCCGGCTATCACGTCGTCGTCACCTCATCCTCACCCCGTCGGCCTTACCCCATTACCACCATCTCCCTCCACTCTCCTCTCCTCACCTGAGTACCAAAAACCCTACACACCCCGATCCCCGACAATCTTGAAACCCCACCGCCTTCCCGTGAAATCTTGCCGGCAAACCCCATCGCCGGAAACCCATCATCGTCGCCTTCATTTCCCTTGCCTCGCCTCTGTCCCCAAACACCAACCCCAGAGCAGTAACCCTCTCTTCTTCTTCTTCTCCTACAACTTCTTCTTCTCTTTTCTTTCTACATTCTTGGTTTTCCCGGTGATCGCCGGATCCATGCCGTCGCCGACGATCCGAGCAACCCTGTGGACATCCCCTGCCTGCGCGGTCACATCCTTGCTTTGCTTGGTTCAGTTCTGTACGTCCGCGGGTGCATCGAGACTTTTACCGACTTCGGACGCTGCGTTTACATCCGTCATGTTATCCGTTCAGGCAAGTTAATCTTGCTACATGCTATTTAAATTATTATATACTTATTTAAATATATATTATACCTGTAGTTTAAATCTAGTACCCCATGTTTCATTTTTTTAACGTTTCGATATTCCGTTTATATCATTTTAGTTCTAGGTCATGGAAAACATATCTTGTTGCATACTAGATTACAATATACTGCACCCATGTCAATATTTATATCACATAGTGCTTATTTGTACATCCCATAGTACCATTTTATAGTTTATAACCTTTCGGACACTCGTTTGCATCAATCTCATCTAATATATATATAATTGCATTCATAGATCATATTAATACATAACATTGTAATATTGACACCCCATGTTTAATAAAGTGCACCATAATTAATGTTGGAACTATAAATGTAACCCTAATCGATAACTGTGCATCCATATGTTTGCATTTATATCTATTTGCATACTATATCACATTATTCCATTTTTATTGTTACATTGGTACCTCATATTTGTTTTTGTGTACCCATGCTTATTATAGTTTGATTATGAGCACCCACGTGATACTTGTGCACCCCTGACATGACTTGATACACTATTACTTAACACGACTTGATACCTGTGCACTTCTTGACATGATTGATACTTGTTCACTACCTGACATGACCTGATGTACCACAGCTTGACCTGTTTCCTGATCTTGTTACTAATGCCAAGAATCTTGACATGTTGTCCGTATGGACATTTCCTGTTGTCTATTCAGACAAACCTGTTCCTGCTTGATCCTGTGTTGGCATTAGCTTCAGATTTATCAATACCTGACTTGAACACATAACCTGAGGGTATGGGGAAATCAATGATGAAACCTGACTTGTAACTCGACAGTTCGATACTTTTACCGATCAGTCTTACGGGCTAAGCCAGCCTCGGGGTGATGCTGTTGACATCACTCATCGTTACTACCTTTTACTGCCTAACGGCACGTCTCGGATTCAGCCCGAGAATCTTGACCGTGGTCCCGGGCACGCACGGGATACTATTGAGTTACATCGATGATTCATCAAATTGATTTCAAAGACTTGAGAGTAGTTAACCCAGTAGACCAGTTTAGATTACTCACTGCATATCACCTGTGCCTTACCCTTCACTGTCATTATTTATGTTACTGTTATACCTGTTTTACCGCTCATACTCGAACCTGCATGCCTTGCTACTCCTTGATTTTATTATTGCTTGATATTATGACGCACTGACGTCTGGGTTTTGCATGACCCAGATCCTCTACCTTTGTTGCAGGCTGATCAAGAGTATTTTCCGCCGTCAGGCCGAGCAATGAGGATCCAGTTAGTATCCAGTTTTACTTTCCAGGTGTTTTGTTTTTATTGCTTCCGCATATTATTTCTTGACTCCTTTATTCTGGCATATGGACATGTACTAGATAGTTGTTTTATTTTTCTTGTTCTTGATATCTCTACAGCCGTAATGTGACTGTGGAGGGATATTTCCTATCAACAGGTAGCATGGTTGGCTCTGTCACGTGCCTATCTTAGCGTACTCTGGAAAGCGGGGCGTGACAGGCATGAAGTACGACAACACAAAAGTTGTGCGTGAACATATCATGCAGATATGGATGAGAGATATTGCTGCTCAATTGAAGTCCTTAGAGGTTGAAATCTCTGAATCATTTCTTGTACATTTCATACTCAACTCTCTTTTAGGAGAATATGGTCCTTTTAAAATCTCCTACAACACACATAAGTAAAAGTGGACTATTAATGAATTATTGACCATGTGTGTTCAAGAAGAAAAGTGATTGAAACATGAGAAGCTTGAAAGTGCTAACGTTGCTACTCATGATAAGGGTAATGTGAAAAGAGGCAATCGTCCTTTCTCTTCAAGGTATAAAAGGAATAGGTCTATAAAGTCTGAGAATAAAAAAAAGGACGTTTTTTTTAATAAGAAGAAGGGGCATTTTAAGAAAGATTGCCTAAAGTATAAAAAATGGCTAGAGAAAAAAGGCAACCTCATTTCTTCTGTGTGTTTTGAATCTTATTTTACACATGCTCTTAATAATACTTGGTGGATTGATTCGGATTCTTCAGTTCAAATTTCTAATACTACGTAGGGCTTTCAAAGCCAGAGGAAGCCAGTGGGCAGTGAGTGAGGCATCTATTCAGGAAATACTGCATAGGATAGCCAGCTATGAGTCCGAACCCATGCCGCTCGGCCCATGAGGCCGACCACGGGTCCAAACCCATGCCGCTCGGCCCATGAGGCCTACCAAGAAATCCTTATAGTAATAAGACAGTCCATGTCGCCACAAAACCCTAGATAACCAACAAATCTTTATTGATTGCATCACGACTGTACGTGATGTCTATATAAGCCTCTCCAGCTTGAGAGCAAAGGTATGATACAATCTCTCCAAAAATAGAAACCGGCCATTCTCATAAAAAGAGTGATTTTATCATCGGAGGAGCGACCGGTAACTCCGACGCCCTTTCCCTTATAGGATTAAAGATCCGGCAGTAAGGCCTTTGCCAAAGACTCCCATCCTACAAATCTATTGATAAAATCTAAGCTGTCTCAGATCCAAGCCCTATCAATTGGCACAGTCCGTGGGAGTTTTCCGCCATTGATTTCATTTCGTCGTCTGCTTTAGGCTTATCTTTTTCAAGATGAAGAGCGCAATCCCTTCGTTTTTCTTTCTTCAATTGTCTCTTATGAGAGACATAGCCTCGCCACCATTTCTTGAATGCATTGCACTCGTCGATAGGGTGTGAGATTCTTCGGTGATAGAGACAATACTTCAGGCGTTCTTCTCCACCGTCGAAGTATGTAATCCGGGAGTATATATCATGAGGGGTGGCAATTTCAACCCTGCTAATAAGGCCTTGGCGAACCACTTTGGTCTTGCTTCTCGTCTTTTTGATCGGAGTTTGTTTCGGCTAGAAGGCATCATGGCTCGTCCTTTTTACAGCTTGCTTGCTTAGGCGCGGTTTCTTGGCCTTCTCATATATGACCATTTCACGCCTTACGATATCTTTACCTTCTTGAACAGCTTCTTTTATCATCTGGTCAATCGGGTTTTCCTGTGGTAGGTTTGGAGTCCTTTATGCAGGCCCTACCTCCTGCTCATCTATGTCGCTTTCTGATACTGATGGAGTATCTTCTGTTAGTTATATGTATGCCCTAGAGGCCATTATTGTATATGATTGTATATTATAGTGGATCCTTGGACATATATAGAAAGGACTTTCTTGCTCGACATGATAGTATGCTATCCGGTTACTCTTTATCTTAACATGTACACTTGTATCATTATACCGTCTCTTCATTACATGTTGATAAAGCCCTTAGGATGTGTTCTTGACTACCCGGATTATGATGGAGATCATATTAGTGGGGCTAAGGTAGTCCACAAGTACATCCTTTAATTGTTCCTAGTCGAGGGAGTATCGAGACAGGGCATCGATATTCCTGAGTAGACTAGTGTACGTTTCTTGACCCTGTATGGGGCGATGGTTGATCCCATAGCTATTGGTGTTTGACATCAGAGATTGTACACATGTGCTCATTGGAGAATAGGTACACTGAACACGACCCGCCGAGAACTCCTAGATGGTATTATACCTGACGTCAGATAGCAGTTTTCTGGTGACACTGGTACAGGTTAGTCTGTAGACCCGAAATTGTCATAGAGTCTTGTTGATTCCCACTGTGCTTTGATTTCCTCCCTACCACGCTCAAAAGAGCGTGGAAACAGGTGGATTTTAGGAACAGTCTCGAGTCACATGGAGGCAATGAGCGATAGGAGGGGTTTCGTCTCTCCCGGTATTGGGAGTTGATGTTGCGCTATGCTCGATTGGCCATAACTGGAAGTCCCTGGCCAGGGATGCGGTTGAGATTTGCTGGTAAGTGTTATCAGTAGTTTCTCGAACAGTTATGAGCCTCACATCGGCATAACTTATCAAGTTATTGGGTCTGACGTTTGCCACCCCCAGACTCGATATGCGACATATCAGATGAAGAGACCAGACTGTACGGTAGTGTTACTTATAGGCTTTGCAGGAGTTTGGACAAGCTTGCTTGCTAATCTTCTGATTGCTCAATACCTGGGTAGCCATTACGTCCAGCTAGTACCACTGACAGCTTATGGGTAACTGATATGATCATTACCTACTGCTGGCGTATTGACGAGTCTTTAGAGTCCTACACAGAGGTTTCCTAGCTCAAGCGAAACGAAGTAGGGCATATATGTGATATGTGCGGAGCCGAGATTAATATGTGTATGTGATACCATATTCTAATCTCGCGATATATGATATCGGTCGGTTATATGAGATATAGCCGGGTTATTGAATCAAGTGTTGATTCGATAAATTGATATACATGATATTAGTCGGTTATATATGATATAGCCGGATTATTAAATTAAGTGTTGATTTAATAATTTGATATATAATTATATATTTGATATATTAATATATATTAACCAATATTGGCTCACTTAAGAATTTCTTTTCTACAAATACATTTAAATATATATGAGATATATATTAATGTATTTATTTTTGTGTCATGCTAGATGGTACATTGGATATGGATGTATGAGACTCACACCAAACTAAAGATAATATGGGTGATTAATTGTTAAGGAAAAAATCAAAATTAGGTGGAAATTAGCATGGCTAAAGATACTAGTGGAAGTATATAGAAGTCTTGACTAATTCCACCAATTTTGTTTTACTCTAGATATTTATTAACTCAACCATTATGTTTAGCCATGGTCAAGTCTCTACAAATATCAATTAAGATATTTTTTCCACCATGGTTCACCACTTGATCTTTTTCTTCATCTCATTTTTGCTCTCTAGCTTTTCATTAGTTGAAAAAAAAGAAAAACAGAAAAAAAATTCTAAAATGAGCAAAATTCCTACTTCATCAATTTATACCAAACTAGACATTTAGTATAGGTTGTTTACTTCACTAATTCCTCATTTAATGAAGATGTAGCTTGAGTTAGAGATTCCTCAAGGTAGATCATTTTCGGCCTCGAAGATTTTTGAGCAAGCTCGTTCCTTTCACCTAGTGGATCCTAAGAAGTGTCCGAGAGACCACTACTTTGAGATAAGGGACTATTACACAAAGCTTTAGAAGTGAAGGACCGGTCTACAAAGGTTGTATTCCTTATTCACTTAATATAAAGCTTTATTACTAGCTTGTAAACCCTAATTCTCTAGTTCGATTTTAAAATTGTATGCCTTAGCCCACTAGATTTTTTAAAATTGCATACTTGATACCTCTAGAAACCTAGTAGTGGTGCTAAGGAATACTTTCATGGTATCAGAGCCAAGCTAGAGTATTAGGAGTGTAAAACCTAGTTTCTGGAAAAAAATTTAAACGTTTGAATTTTTGAAATTAAAAATATTCAGAAAATCTTGCAGGTTAAATTATAGAGCCCTAAGAAATTCAAGCTCCCAAGTCCAACATTGAGCCGTAGAACCGCGGACCGAACACTTGGTTGGCAACGGTTCCGCCGTAATATTATGGAATTGTGGGGCGAATTTTCTCCTGCTGCTCCATTTCCTTATTCTAGGTTTTCTGGGCATTTTAAGTGAGACTCAAGTTGTTGAGATCTCTGTGGTTTCTGGGTGTTTGATAATTTGATCGAAATGTTTAATATCGTCTAAATATCTGATCGGTGATACAATACTTGGAATCCACAATTAATTGGTTTTATGAAAACTAGCTAGTGTTTTATAAATCTAGTAATTTATTCTCTTTTGATCGGTTGCCATAGGATTTTGATTCGGATCAAAACTCCGTCGCAATCATATAGTATATGCGAATACTCACCGGGTAACATTACTAGATAGCCATGCCCCATAGCCCCGACCAAGTGACTATAGGAGAACCCTGTTGCTAAAAGCACCCGCTCGGGTGCTCGCGGCCGCGGTGTTCCGCCTAAATGCACTTCGTCGACGACATCGGGGTGCGACCGTCTACTAAAGTTTCCGACGAGCATTAGATCAGGTTGTCGGGAATCTTGTTGAATTGCTCGACTGGTTATTGAAAAGTGTTTTCAATTTGAGACTAAAATGCGAGGTTTATAACGTTAGGCATGAAATTTGGAATATGTGATATTCCGGGTTTATGATGTCTAAGGGATTTATATGGTTAGGCATGAAATCCGAAATATGTGATATTTCGAGTTTATGATATCTAGGGATGTTGCGGATTCTAATTGTTGTAGTTTTCATTTCTTTTCTGCGACCGTAAGTGTAATATGTAGTGTATCGCCGATTTCGTTGCTATTCGTCAACGACAATTAAGATACACATATTTACCTACGTTGATGATATGTGATGTTTTGTGTTACTGTGATATGTTATATTGGATCGTCGTGTTTGAATAGCCGGGGTTTTTTAACGTGAGATGAGAGTTTTTCATTTTCATTCTTATAAAATTTGTATGTAATATTCTTTTATTGGGACACTTCCGGGTTGAGGATGATGTCACCATTGATGTATATTATTTACTTTTCCGCATTAGGATAGACCCAAGGAGGGGAGCATAAGTAACCGGGTTCTAGAGTCCAGTGGGAGACCATCTCAAAGAGTCAAGACCGGGTCTCCTAACTCTAGAATTGGCAGAGTTGCTTGCCGCTCTCGTAGGGGTCTAGGGATGTGGGTTTGGCTATTCATCACGACCATGGAATCTGTGTTTTTTACTGGCTTAATTTAAAACATGGACCTCCTAATATATCCAATATTTCATATGTTGAGTTCTACTGCAATGTTCTGTGATGTGATCATATAACCGCGTGAGACGAATGCTTTATATTATATATATGATATATAATGCACCCGCGCTATTCCGGCCCCCGCTCTGCCGGTAGTTAAGTAACCTAACGGTGCATGACGGGGCCCCGTGGAGAATGCGGATTGTATAAGCGTATGTTCTATTTTCGTTTCTTTATCTGTGATGTTTAGAAAATATAAATGATGGGACTTCATTAATGAGATTAATGAAAAGGAAAGAAATTTAATGATGTTGTAGAATAAAATTTTCAAAAAAAAGATAGCTCTAGTTCTTGCTTTGCATAGTGGTATTCCTTGTAGAATATCCAGCACCTCATTCGATGAGGAAAGAGCCTAGATCCTTTCATCGGGAGTGGCCTCTTTAGCAGAAGCTAGCAGATGCTACACCCACTCGATTTATTTTGAAAAACACCCGATTTTAAAAACCTTAAACCACTCCTTTTTCAAATCACTCGATTCTACAACGATATCAAGTTCATTACGCTAAAGGTTTTCTTAAAAACTAACGTAGGGCCCCGTCATTTCAGATAAGTGCTATTTAGTATTCGTGCTGTATTTATTGGCCTTCGTCAAAGCGTAGTATGTGATAGCTGATTAGTGCTTATCTGCTGCATGTGATGCGATTGGATTAGGGTAGTCGTGCGAATTTGTTGGCCTTCGTCAAGGTTCGTGCGGGTGGGTTTAATTCAATCAAAAAATGAACGGGTTGAACTTGACTAGCACCCTATGGTTTGTTAGCCTTCGTCAAGGTCATAGGACGTTAGGGGTAAAAATATTTTTGGGAATTTCAAGTGTTGAAATTTGCAATGAGATTGCATACCTTTTATGAGATAGCTGGATCCCGATACCCACTGCGTTAAGTGTTGCTCTTGGGAGAGTTTTCCACTTTATAATTAATCGATCTAGTAGGTGTCTAAGAAAGGTGTTAACGGGGTTACGCCCCTGCGGAAACGAGGTTATTTAATTAGTTCCATACGAAAGTATGGGGAGACTTCCTCGGAGCACCAATACCTGCATGGCTGAACGATTAACAAACTTGTAGGGTGCAATTAATCCCGGCTAGTCATACCTTTTAAGGTTTGAAGGAAGATTTGATAAAAATAGTGGGAGCCATCCTGATTAGATAAGATAATAACCAATCTAATCTTGCACGAGCATACGCTAAAGTGTTTCCTTCTCTCTCTCCGGGTAGCGCCCATGATATGTCTTAATCAAGATAATAATATTGATGTATTGACCGAACCTGCTTATTATACTGAGCTGGGGAACGTTGGTTCTGCTCTACTTTATAACTGTTATAAATCTGAGCAGGAAATAGGGGAATACCAGAATTCCCACGCAACCCGAACGAAGAAAGAGTATACTGATGCATCTTCTTTGGGTGTGTTCATTAACGAGAACTGTTTCTCAGTATACTCTACGTTCTGGGTATTAGATACTGGATCAGGATCCCACATATATAATATGTTACATGGGCTAAAGAAAGGTAGAGAACTGGGATTGGGTGATATGGAAGTAAGAGTAGGGAATGGTGCTCTTGTTGCAGCTAAAGCAGTTGGCGAATATCACCAAGTATTGCCAAGTGGTAATACAATGATTCTGAACAACTGTTATTACACACCAAACCTAATTTGCAATATTATATCAGTCTCTTTATTGAATAAAGAAGGATAAAATTTTGTACTACAGGATAATGTTATGAACATTTTTCTAAATCAAATGTTGATTGGATTTAGTACGTTAAGTAACGGTATATACGTTCTGAATCAAACCACAGTTCTAAACATACAGAACACGCACAAGAGGAAAAGTTCAGAAAAGAAATTAAGCTTTCTTGTGGCATTGTAGATTAGGTCATATCAATGCAACAGACTAGATAAGCTGCAGAAAGATGGATATTTGAATTCGTTCGAATTTACATCTTATAAAACTTGCGAGTCATGTCTCAAATGTAAGATGACCAAAACTCCGTTTACTGGACACGGAGAAAGAGTTACTGAACTCTTGGGACTAATATATAGTGATGTATGTGGTCTTATATCTACACATGTCAGTAATGGTTTCTCGTACTTTATTACATTCACCGATGATCTCTCAAGATATGGACATGTGTTCTTGTTGAAACATAAGTCTGAAGCTTTTGAGAAATTCAAGGAATAAAAGTGCGAAGTAGAGAACCAAACGGGTAAAAGTATTAAAATCCTTCGATCTGATCGGGGAGGAGAATACTTAAGCACGGAGTTCCTGGGCTATTTAAAAGAGAGTAGGATTTTCTCTCAGCTTACTCTTTCGTATACACCACAGCACATTGATGTATCGGAGTGGAGGAATCGCACCCTATTAGATATGGTGCGCTCTATGGTGAGTACTGCTGAGTTACCTATTTCTTTTTGGGGTTAGTTGCACACCTATTGAATATGGTTCTCACCAAATCTGTGCTTACCACTCCATATGAGATATGGAAAGGGAAGAGACCATGTTTTAATTTTATTAAGATATGGGGTTGTCCGGCTTATATTAAAACGCAAAATCCAGACAAGCTCGAGGCAAGGTCAGTTTTATGCAAGTTTGTAGGATATCCCAAAAATTCGCGTGGGTATATCTTCTACCATACCGAGAAACAAAAAGTGTTTGTTTCTCGACATTCCATCTTTTTAGAAAAGGAATTTCTTGTAAAAGAAATTAGTGGTCATGAGGTAGAACTGGAAGAAGTTCCAGCTACATAAACCATGACTGATAATTTAGTGGAACCAGAGTATTCGATAGTCTCCAACGAATCTCAGCCTCTCCGCCGATCTGGTAGGGTTGCTCATCCACTTGAGAGATACTACGGTTTTCTCATAGACGGTGGGAGTGAGGATTGCATCATAGAAGATGATGACCCAACTAGTTTCGAGCAGGCCATCATAAGTGGGGACTCTGTGAAATGGCTGGATGCTATGCGATCTGAGATGGAATCCATGTACACCAACAAAGTATGGAGTTTGGAAGTTGCACCTGAAGAGGTAAAACCCATCGGGAGCAAATGGATTTTTAAAAAGAAACTTGGTGTAGATGGAAAAGTTGAGACTTTCAAAGCTAGACTTGTAGCAAAAGGTTTTCGTCAACGACCAGGTGTGGATTATGATGAAACCTTTTCTCCAGTGACTATGCTTAATTCCATCTGGATCCTACTTGCCATTGCTACATATCATGACTACGAAATCTGGTAGATGGACGTCAAGACCGCTTTTCTAAATGGTGATTTAGAAGAGAGCGTGTACATGACACAGTTAGAGGGCTTCATAGACAGTGGGAGCAGCGGAAAAATGTGCAAGCTGATTAACTACGGATTAAAGCAGCTATCGCAGAGTTGGAACATCTGTTTTGGTGTAGCGGTCAAAGAGTTTGACTTCATCAAAAACGTAGATGAACCTTATATATATAAGAAGGTTGTAGAGTGTAAGATTGTCTTTCTCGTATTGTACGTGGATGACATACTCTTAATAGGAAACGATGTTCTTATGCTACACCCGGTCAAGCCCTTCTTATCACACAAGTTCTCAATGAAAGATCTGGGTGATGCCTCCTACATCCTAGGGATTAAGATCTATAGAAATAGATTTAAACGGATGTTGGAATTGTCCCAGTTCAGGTACATTGACACCATACTGAAGAGGTTTAGTATAGAAGATTCTATGCGTGGTAATTTACCCACTATCTTAGGAATCACTCTCTCTAAAGAGATGTCTTCCAAGAATGATTTGGAAAGGGCTCGCATGCAAGGGATACCCTATACTTCGGCGGTAGGCATTATCATGTATGCGATGTTATGTACCAGACCAGATGTAGTTTACTCACTAGGTGTAGTGAGCAGGTTTCAATCGGATCCTGGGAAGAATCACTGGACAGCTGTGAAGAATATTCTTAAATACTTGAGAAGGACTAAAGAAATGTTCTTGGTGTATGGTAATGGTGAACTCCTGGTGGAGTCCTTTATTGTTTCGAGCTTCCAGAGTGATAAGGACGACAGTAAGTCGGTCTCGGGTTTTGTCTTCACCCTCAATGGAGGGGCGGTATGTTGGAAGAGTTCCAAGCAAGATATCGTGGCAGACTCAACGATGGAGGCTGAATATATCGCTGCCAACGATGTCGCCAAAGAGGCTGTCTGGATGAAGAAGTTCATAACTGAACTTGGTGTGGTTCCATCCATTGAGCATCCAATACCTTTGTATTGTGATAACAATGGAGCAGTGGTTTTGGCCAAGGAAATCTGGTCCCATCAGCGATCCAGACATATTCTGAGGCGGTATCACCTGATCCGGGAGATAGTTGATCGCCTGGAGATCGAGGTCAGGAGAGTTGGCACGAAGAATAACATGGCGAATCTACTTACGAAGGCCATTCCCCAGATACAGTTTGAGAGACTTTTCAGGATATTGGGTATGAGATACTACAACAACTGGGTTTAGTGCAAGTAGGAGATTGTTAGTTATAGGTATGCCCTAGAGGCCATTATTATACATGATTGTATATTATAGTAGATGCTTGGACATATATAGAGAGGACTTTCTTTCTCGACATGATAGTATGCTATCCGGTTACTCTTTATCTTAACATGTACATTTGTATCATTATACTGTCTCTCCGTTACATGTTGATAAAGCCCTTATGATGTGTACTTGACTACCAGGATTATGATGGAGATCATACTAGTGGGGCCAGGGTAGTCCATAAGTACATCCTTTAATTGTTCCTATTTGAGAGAGTATCGAGACAGGGCATCGATATTCCAGAGTAAACTAGTGTGTATGTTTCTTGACCCTGTATGGGGCGATGGTTGATCCCACAATCATTGGTGTTTGACATCAGAGATTGTATACAGGTGCTCATTGGAGAATGGGTACACTGAACATGACTCGCCGAGAACTCCTAGATGGTATTATATCTGACGTCAGATAGCAGTTCTCTGGTGACACTGGTACAAGTTAGTCTGTAGACCCGAGATCGTCATAGAGTTTTGTGTGATTCCCACTGTGCTTTGATTTCCTCCCTACCACACTCAAGAGAGCATGCAAACATGTGAATTTTGGGTACAGTCCCCAGTCATATGGAGGAAATGAGCGATAGGAGGGGTTTCGTCTCTCCCGGTATTGGCAGTTGATGTTGCGCTATGCTCGATTAGCCATAACTGGAAGTCCCTGGCCAGGGCTGCAATTGAGATTTACTGGTAAGTGTTATCAGTAGTTTCTCAAACCGTTATGAGCCTCATATCGGCATGACTTATCAAGTTGTTGGGGTCTGACATTTACCACCTGTAGACTCGATATGCGACATATCAGACAAAGAGACTGAACTGTATAGTAGTGTTATTTATAGTCTTTGCAGGAATTTGGACAAGCTTGCTTGCTGATCTTCTGATCTCTCAATACTTGGGTAGCCGTTACATCCAGCTAGTACCGCTGACGGCTTGTGGGTAACTGATGTCACGCCCCGCTTCCCAGTGTACGGGCAGAGGACGCGACGGGGCCGCTATGTATTTACTCAGAAGTAAACACGCTAAGCGTATCAAAGCAATATAAAATAAAGTGTACACAAGAGACAAGATGTAAATAAACAACAACTTTATTTATTAAACATTCTTTTTACAATACAACTGAAATGAAAATATATGGAATGAAAACAATGCCTAAACAACGGCATAACAGAAATGAAGATGAAATGTAATGTACAAGTGAATTTAAAACTCCGAGTCTTCAGTAAACCGATCCAAGTCTTCGTTGCTGGGTTCGATCTCCAGTGAGTCCGAAACACCTGACGACATTCCAAAGAAGAAGAAAGAGAATGTCGTCAGCGAACAAATCGCTCGGTAAGTCTCATAGATAGCTAAGAATAGAATAGACAGAATAGAGTATAGCTGTTTAATGTTGTTATTTAGTGTTAACGTTGTTGTTTGTAGCTTGGTACAGAAGAGGCCAGTGTATACGAAAGGAGTCTTACTATCCTGGAGACTAAGGTATACGGAGTACAAGGAACCGTTCATCCACGGTACAACGGCAATGGAGATTCAGGTTAGGTGTCTTATGGTTGCAGTCTCGTGCCACTTCTAACACCTTTCGTACCAATATACCCCTTTATAAACCCCGCGATGTCTTGATTGTATTGTATTGTCTTGTAAATTGTATAGATGGATGACTTGCCGAAACCATGATATCAGTAATGGAACGGATATAATGGATGAACATGTAAATAGAATATATCCATGGTTCGGTTCAGTCAATACAAATTGATATAGATTTAATAGATGGATTCATATTGAATCATGTTGTATTGTAGTTTGTACTTAAATCACATTCAAGTTAGATTGATTAGGTTAAGACTCAGTCTGAGTCAGACACTTTTAAAAGAAATTGAAATCCTGATTGTTTTGGTGTTATTGGTAACTGCTGCACATGGACGGCAGGATTTGTGTCTTTTTCCAAGACAATTACCGTGTTGATAACACCGTTTTTTAAGTTGTCTATCTTAAATAAGTAAGCACCCATATCTCCGGCTCCCTGAGGCTCAAGAGACTGGTCCCGCTTAAACCTACGTTTACTAGGGTCCTTATTGTAATTTAGTATAACTTGAGGGGGTTTTATGTAAAAATAGTTTTGGTATAATTCCAACATACACCTCAAGCATTTAATTATCGTCTTTAGGGTTTTCATTGATGTATTTTTTATAAATGTGACATTTCTAGTGAATAAAACCTAATTTCATAATATATGGTATTATTTGTAATATGAATATTGTTTTCATGTAATATTTGAATTTTTTTCCTGAGTTTTGAAAATATGGAATAATATATATATTTAAAATAAGTATTTTGGTAATAATTATATATACATAATTAATGAAAATAATTTTATTTGTTTTCTTGTAAAAATCTCATTTTCTAAAGAAAAATGTATAAAAATTCCATCGAGATCGAATACTCCTTGCGGAGGTCTGCATCTCGCTCTACTAAGCCCGAGAATATGCGATAATCCGCACCATACTAAACGGGGTCCCCAAAATGGGTTGTAGTGGCTCAATTGCATGAAAATATTTTAATACATCATTTAAAGAAAACGGTTTTATAAGTTAAAGGGATTTATTTGCAAAGTCGTATTTCCCGTATTCTATTGTCCCAAGATTCATCATGCTATGATAGATATGTGTGTTGTGATAAGATAGGTCATTACTTCGTGAGTTTTTCTAAGGTAATACGGTTAAAAGGTATAAGCATGTCGAATTGAAACATGAAGGTATTTTAATGTAAAAATGAAATAGAACATGTTACGTTTATTATTTTAATGTCAAACTTGTTCTATTGTCTTAGTTAATGATTACTAAACAAGATATCAAAATTTGTAGGTTTATTATTAAGAAAAATTGTATTTTTTAAAAGAAAAGGGAATAGGAAACCGGATAACTCCGCTTCCGACACGTTTTAAGAATGAAAAGTTTGAGAATAGAAAACGAGAGAGAAAAGGGGGACTTACTGGCTTTGATGATAGGAGGGAGGTAGGAGGACGTCTAGAATTCATCGTTGCTTCATTTCGTTGCCGGAAACTCCTCGTATCGTCGACGGAACTTCGTCGGAGTTTCGCCCTTTGGTAACTCCACTTGCACAATATAAAGACTTGGGAATTCTTGAGAGTTTTGGTAGGGATTTGTGAGTGGGTAGGGGTGATATGAGGGTGGTATTTATAGGAAAAAATTAGGGTTTATGGGTGATGAAAATGCATTAAAAATATGCATTAAAATGAGGTTAAATGGGCATTTTATTGCTCTCTGGATTAATTCAGAGTAAACAAGCAATAAGGGAGAAGTAGGGTAGGCCAAACGTTGCAGGGGGAAGAATATGAAGGCATTTGGGACGGTCTAGACCGACGGCACCGGGAGATTCCTTAATCTCGCCGGGTCAATTCCGACGGGGATAGGTTGGGTTTGGTGCGGAGTGTTGGGGTCGATTCAATTTCTCTCGTGTTTATGTTTATTTTCTTTGTGAATTTTGGTTTTTCGTGTTGTGCACGTGTAGACTCTTGGGCTTCTAAAAAGTTAAAAGAAAATTAAATAAAAAGACTGATGGGATTTGAACTCTGGTGTTATGGTTCAGCAGTGCAAGGACTTACCAATGAGCTACAAGCTCCTTCTTGCTGTTCTAAATCAAAACATATACTTATAGATTTCACAGGAATTATAAATACTCCAATTGTACATTAACTTTAAATGAAATTTATGTACACTGAAATTGGAGTTGTTACAACTGATATGATCATTACCTACTGCTGTCGTATTGACGAGTATTTAAAGTTCTACACAGAGGTTTCCCAGCTCAAGCGAAACGAACTAGGGCACACATGTGATATGTGCGGGACCGAGATTAATACGTGTATGTTATACCGTATTCTAATCTCGCGATATATGATATCGGTCGGTTATATGAGATATAGTCGGGTTATTGAATCAAGTGTTGATTCGATAAATTGATATACATGATATTAGTCGGTTATATATGATATGGACGGATTATTAAATCAAGTGTTGATTTAATAATTTGATATATAATTATATATTTGATATATTAATATATATTAACTAATATTGGCTCACTTAAGAATTTCTTTTCTACAAATACATTTAAATATTTATGAGATATATATTAATATATTTATTTTTGTGTCATGCTAGATGATACATTGGACATGGGTGTATGAGACTCACACCAAACTAAAGATAATATGGGTGATTAATTATTAAGAAAAAAATCAAAATTAGGTGGAAATTAGCATGGCTAAAGATATTAGTGGAAGCATATAGAAGCCTTGACTAATTCCACCAATTTTGTTTTACTCTAGATATTTATTAACCCAACCATTATCTTTAGTCATGGTTACGTCTTTACAAATATCAATTGAGATATTTTTTCCACCATGGTCCACCACTTGATCTTCTTCTTCATCTCGTTTTTGCTCTCTAGCTTTTCATGAGTTGAAAAAAAAATTAAAAGAGCAAAATTATTCTAAAGTGAGCAAAATTCATACTTCATCAATCTATACCAAACTAGCCATTTAGTAAAGGTTGTTTACTTCATTAATTCCTCAATTAGTGAAGAGGTAGCTTGATTAGAGATTCCTCAAGGTAGATCATCTTCGGCCTCGAAGATATTTTAGCAAGCTCGTTCTTTTCACCTAGTGGAGCCTAAGAAGAATTAGGGAGACCACTACTTGGAGCTAAGGGACTACTAAACAGAGCTTTTGAAGTGAAGAACCGGTCTACAAAGGTTGTATTCCTTATTCACTTAGTATAAAGCTTTACTATTTGCTTGTAAACCCCAATTCTCTAGTTCGATTCTAGGATTGTATGCCTTAGCCCACTAGATTTTTTAAAATTGCATACTTGATGCCTCTAGAAACCTAGTAGTGGTGCTAAGGAATACTTTCATCTTCAACATATACAAAGGAATAAGAGATCATGCGTCAACTTTCCACATGCTCTCCCATTTCTCCTGTTGAGTCTTCTTCCTCAGCATCGTTATTTTCGAAGAGATGCTGAAGAAATTCTTCAAGAGTAATCGTGACACGTGTTTTCTGGTTATATTTTTCCAGCGTGTCAATATACTTCTGCAGGTTCGTATGGCTGTCGACATATTCAGCAGAGTGTACGGGTTTCTTCGCCTTCTTCTTCTTTTGCTTAGAAGAGGGCATTGGGAGGCTTTTCCCCTTGTAATCGGCCTTTGGAGTAGGACGTGGCATTAACATCCCCTCGATGATTTGTGGTTCAAGCGGGATTTTTCACTTGATTGCTGGACAAGCTTGTAGTTCTTTTAGCATCCTCTTTGTTTTTGACGAGAGGACCATCTCCCATAGCACTTTTGCTATCATTGTGCAAGATGCCCCTGCTGTATCAGCCTTCCTTGGGGTTGTTTGACGCGAAAATTTACCAACTGAATATGAAGCATTTATTCTATTTTTTGACCTCTATAAAAATACCCGGCATAGCTACTTTAACTTTCTTATCGAGTGGACCCACTTTGGATGAGACTGGTTTCAGTTTGGACGACGAAACTCGTGTCTACGCTCCAAATTTGCGGTCTCAGAAAAGATACACCAGCTTGATGAATCTACCCGACCCATCAAACGGGGTTCAAATGCACAAGAACATCAATAGGGGTATCCTCCATCCCAAAATAGGCTCCCACCATCCCAAAATAGGCTCCCACCATCCCAAAAGAGTCTAGTCTTGCTATACCAAAAAGGGGGTTCCGACACCTCCACCACATGCTCCATCACATACTCCACCACAACAATAAAAGTTAATAAATAAATAGGCCTTACTCATTCTTCTCAACTACCTATCCCCCATTTTCTGTACCGCTACTTTAATAACTTCCCACATTCTCCTTAATAAAAAAACCCACCAAGTGCAAGCATCGGCCCTTTCTTTACTTTATGGGATGGAGACAAAAAAAATAAGAAGAAGATAGCAGAACAAGACGAAGCAAAGAACAAAGAAGAAGAAGAGAAAGACAAATCCCCTATCAAAGATAACTCTATAACATTTTCGTCATCAATTTCAATCAATAGACTCTCTCCGAACAAATAGAGAGCCTACGATGTTCTCATTGAACATGCTGGCTGCAAAATAGAAATTATAGGATGCTTGCAAAATCTATTCTCTTTTAGATTTTCTTCGGAGTTATCTTCATGTATACGGATACTCATTTGAGTTATCCACCTTGATATTTTCCCCATGGCGGACTCCACAGGTGTATACACGGGCTGAAATGAACGAATGCACATACATACATAGAAGAAAACTAGTTCATAGTAAAATGACTATAAATTTCGGTCTGATGGTCCGATTTTGATGTTCTTAGACTTTATGGAAAGATCTATTCGAGATATAAAACTTTCATGTTGAAAAAATCTCCAGATTTTGAGTTTATGATGGCCAAAAAGATTCCGCCGTCAGGTCCCTGTCATAGAATCCTGGACTGCCTAAATAAATCAGTCCATAGTAAAATAATCATAACGTTTTGTCCGATGATCCGATTTTGATGTTCTTAAACTCTATGGAAAGATCTCTTTGAGATCTAGAACATTCATGTTGATGAGATCTCCAGATTTTGAGCATATAATGAGCAAAAAGATCCCCAAAGCTCCATTAAACACCATGTTGGACACCTCCCTAAGGTCTCCAACCTCAATCAACCTATGTCGGGGACCTCTCTAGGGTGCCCACACTCCATCAAACTATGGCGAGCACTCTCCTATCAGAACAAATCCTTGACAGAGGCCCCCTAGTATCGAATCTATGGCAGAGACCCTCCTTAGAGATCTCCGCACCTTACACGTGGCAGCACACCTAGCGGGTTCCACGTTCTAAAAGCTTCTACGGAGACCCCCCAAGAGGTTTCCTCACCCCTATAAAACCCCTGTTCACCCAATCAGAGCAAGGCTCTACTTGAATTTTGAAAATTCAAATTTTGAAGCAATGCTTCGGTTCCCGTGCGCAGCGTGCAATTTGCCACATGTCAGAAGTTGACTCGGCATCACAACGCCCAAAGCAATGCGTCCAATCAGAGCAAGGCTCTTTAAAAAAAAAAACATAAGTAACACTTAACTGCGCAAGCGCACGGCAGCGCGACACGCGCAGCTGCGCAAGCGCACGGCGGCGCGACACGTGTCTGCGCAGTTGCGCAAACGCAGCTGCGCAAGCGCACGGCTGCGCGACACGTGTCTGCGCAGTTGCGCAATCGCTGCTGCGCAAGCGCCTTACTGCACGACACGTGTCACGCGCTGGTGAGTTGCGCAGCAACATAATGAAAATTTAATGAAATCTTTTCTGTTCTTTCCAAAACCAGAAGATTTTCTTCTGCCTTTGGATCAAAGATCCAGCGGTGGGAAAATTCCCAAAATCACTCAGAAAAGATCTTGTTAACAAATTCAACTAATCTATGAGTACTATAAAAAGGACCCCAGACCTCATTTGAAAAAAAAAGATCAGAAAGAAAATAGAGAGAATTCTTGAAGAACTTTGGAAGAACAAAAAAAAGGTAAAACCTTTTAAAAGAGAAAAATCTCTGAAGTACAGATCATTGATCTAAAAAGCATTAATCTTCAATGAGCAAATAAATAAAATAAAAATAAATAAATAAAAATAGTGCCTTGCACTTGTTATGAACCCTTGGTTCTCTGAGAAAAGGAAAAACAAGAGAGAAACTTGTTTTCCCTTTGATCTAAATATAGATCAAAGGTGCTCTGCACTTTTGTTCTTGAATCTTAAAGATTCTTGATGCTCTGCAATGTATTATTTAGAGGGCCTGACCCAAATCAAATTGCAAAACAATAAAAGGGCAGAGCCCTATCTTGATGCTCTGCAATGTATTATTTAGAGGGCCTGGCCCAAATCAAATTGCAAAGCAATAAAAGGGCAGAGCCCTATTTGAATTAATATTCTGTTTGAGCAAAGCCCGAAATAAATAAAAATTGGGCTTAACCCAATCGTGGCCATAAGTCCTTAAATCAAATGATTGAGCAAAATGGCTCTCCTGAATCAATTCACAACCGGTCCGAGGGTACATCTCCGAACTCCTTTGACATCCATCGTCGTAATTCCTCGACGACGTCAAAGAGGTGACGGGTCCCAATGACCACACATCGCTATGGACTGCGGGGTCCTTAAACTCGTGGACCGAAACGTCCCTAAACTAATATCGGACCGAAACGTCCCTAAACTAATATCGGACCGAGACGTCCCTAAACTAATGATAGACCACCACGTCCCTAAACTGAAATGCGGACCACTACGTCCCTAAACTGGAACAATAGAGCCTCCAAACGCTCTTTGCCGGATCTAAACGGTCCCGTTTGAGTTGATCTCAGCCGCAACGCGGATAACGTATCCTTAAACATTCAAATGGATTATAAAACTCCCAATCAACTCTGGTTTGAGGGTACATCTCCGAGCTCCTCTGATACATGTCGTTGTAATCCTTCAACGACGTCAGAGAGGTGACGAGTCCCGATGGCCATACATTAAATTAATCACTACGTTAAGTTGATCTTAGTCTAAAACAAGACTAACGGATCCTTAACGAACGTTTAAGTTGATCTTAGCCGCAACGCAACTAATGCATCCTTAAACTGAAAACACCAAATCCAAATCTAAATAAATACGGATTTGGACTAATCCACGTCCTACGGGCGACGGCATTACTCAGTCTCCGTATACAATCCACGGGCAACCACAAACAAAACAAACACACACGACACGAAGTGAAATTCTGGAGAAGGAGAAAGTGGTTACCGCGATGCGGTAGCGTAATTAACTGCAGGGGCTTGCGCCTGCAGGGAAGAGCGTCCCCACAATCAAAAACCCCTCATCCTGAGGGGGAATCTGACGAAGTCTGCTACATCGGCCGCATCCGTCTAAACCTCCGATACACGGTGCCATAAATCAACTTGGCATCTTCGGAGAGGTAGACGGATAAAACCAAATAGCATCTGCCCCGAACCTCAGGCAACGGACGCGAAGTCCAGGCCGCCGTTCGGAGGGGAACAGATTCTGGCACTCCCGGTGGGACCTTTTCCTCTTTCCACTCCACACTTCGTGTGTCGTCTTCGCGAACCAATCGCGGTTTGTTAAATGGTTGCCTACGGATTTCAAGTTGCTGAGATTTGGTCTTTTGTCTGATGCAGAACTCAAGCATCAATGGCCACCAACTGCACCAAATGCGCGAAGCACCACTGCAACGGACGCTCCACCTCACCGAGAGGTGTAACATATGGGCCCCAAGCGGCCTCGTTCCTCGCACTGCCGGTAGAACAGGTGACCCAGGCCACCACCGGCTTGTTTTTCGGGACCATGGTCCCCTCTATACCGATATCCGCACCGGAAGCGAACAAGAAGTCGGTGTTCGACCGGCTCACTACCACCACAACCCCTGTCAACGGGTCGCCCGCTGCTAAGCCGATAGCCTCCGTTTTCACCAGGCTAGGTCAGAATTATAAAGTGGCTGTCCCAAAGAGGGCAACGGCCGCTGCTTTGGAAGTCGTTAAAGCGGCTTCTCCCATCAGAGAGTCGGTCTTCGCAAGATTGACGGCTCCCAATCCTCCCCCAGCTGGTCAAAAGGCATCAGTCTTCGATAGGCTGACATCGGCAGTTACCCCACACTCAAACAGGGGGCAACAAGAAACCATCTCGATTTCTGAGCCAGTCCCAACGGCTCGTCGTGCGCGACGTCGCCATTGGCGACGAGTGAGAAAAGCAGGGGGCAACTCTCCCTCAGGGCTAACCCCACCTGCTCCAGTGGTGGAGGTCAACGCTGCTGTTCCAACTGGGAACAGCTTTGAATTGCTGAGGAAGGTGAGAAAGAACTCTCCAATTGCTACGTTGAAAAGACCTCCTCCACCTGCGGAGAGAGTTCCAGAAATAAAACAAGAACAGCCCCCTCAACGGCTATCCTTAAAAGTTTATAAAGTATGGCGGAAGGTTCAAGACTCCGTGATCGATCCAGACCACTTGCGTCACCAGAAAAAGGCGAAGGTGGAAAATGACAAAAACTGCCCCATTAAACAGCAGGGGGTGACAGTTGCTAGGATGCCCACTCCAACGGCTCCTTTAACCTCGATGGCCCACAAAAGAAGGAGGCCAGGGAAAGCTCCCGCGTCAGCGGCAAAGTTTGAAGGCGGTGAACCTAAACGCCCCAAGTCAGGGGGCATAATTGTTCATACGGTTTACATGGCTTCTGGAAAGGAAGAAAGCCGTACTTCTACGGGTCACCGACCGCTCACTCGATCAGTGACCAAGGCTCAGGAGCAGCAACAAAAGCTCCAGGAGATGATGACCACAATGGCTGCACTCACTGGGCCGAAAGAAACCCCGGAAACATCCTCATAAGAACGTCAAGAACAAGAGACGGACGCCGAATTCCTTCGGCGCGTGCTAGAGAAGAAAGATAAAGAGGCTGCGGAACAGGCAGCCAACATAAAGAAAATGGCCCTCCTGTTCCAGGATATGGTGGGTATGATGATTCAACAAGATCCACCTGCTGGGGATCCCCCGGTCATTCTTGAAGATGATAGGGGAGAGACA
Source organism: Agapanthus africanus (assembly GCA_030015575.1). Lineage (NCBI taxonomy): Eukaryota > Viridiplantae > Streptophyta > Magnoliopsida > Asparagales > Amaryllidaceae > Agapanthus > Agapanthus africanus. The sequence continues at coordinate 26,167,558 of JASDDO010000001.1, forward strand.
TCGAATCCTCCACCGGCTTTATCCGCAGCTAAAGAGGATACCATATCAAAAGCTGATTTGGATGAATATATTGCCCAACAAATACGGGTGCATCAGGCGACTGAAGAAGCCGGTCAGATCGTGAAAACGGGGCGGCCTTATCCGGGCTGGTATGACCAAATCAAGTACCCGCCGGGTTACACGATTCCCAAGTTTCATGTTTACAAAGGGACCGGCAATCCCCATCAACATGTTGCCCAGTTCAGGGTGCTTTGCGGTAATACCGGCGGCGACGACAAGTTGTTGCTTCGCCAGTTTGTTGGAAGCTTATCAGACACGGCGTTTGAATGGTATTCTGAGCTTCCCAATGACTCTATTAAAACCTTTGCGGAGATGGAACTGCTCTTAACCCAACGTTTTGCAAGTGCCAGTGAGCGTACCCCGATGACGGCACTGATCAATGCCAGGGTAAAACCCGGCGAGACATGGGTTCAGTACGCTATACGGTGGCGAAATCTATGGTCGAAGTGCGAACAGCGCATAGAAGAAGCTCCAGCGGTGGGAATGTTTGTTGGAACACTTGATCCACAAGCAACCATCTCGCAGTTCATGATGTTCTTCAAGCCGACTACCTTCCAGGCTTTGATCGACAAACTAGCGCAGATGGATCAGATGGGCCATAAACCCCCTCTCCCGAAGCCGGACTCCCGAAACGATAAAGGAAAGGAAAAGCGATCATTGTCGCTAATGCCCAACAACAACCGAGCGACTCGAAACCGGTTGCTCGTCCAAACAATACGCGCCCATACGTACCCCTTGAGGACAGGATGGGACGTGCTTACTCCTTCCCCCGTGATAAAACGAGAAGGCTATTCGAGCTGGCATTGCGCAACAGACTCATAAATCTGCCAGATCCAAAACGCCCGTCGCAACCAAGTGACGTTAACGAGCCTAATTACTGCCCTTATCATCGAGTGCTAGGACATCCAATCGAAGACTATTACGTTTTCAAAAATTGGCTTGAAAACCAGTACCGCCAGGGCAAATTTGCGCTATCCGACAAATGGAAGGTGAATCCCCCGCAGCCCCACACCTCTAAAGGGACGAATATGCCGGGGGCAACATGCTCCGTCATTGAAGAAGCTCCCTGGGAGGTTGTATTATCAGCCAAAACGAGGAGAATGCTAAATGATCTTCAGACCTGTCCAGCGGTTAAGTGGAAGAACCCCTTGGAACCGCAGTTTATTGAGGGGATGTTGAAGCCACGATCGACTCCGAAGACCGATGGTGGTAGTTCAAGCGCTCATAGTCAGCCGTCAAAATCTTCGAAAAAGAAGAAGAAGAAATCTAAGAAGCCCGTGAAGCCTGGCGACAAGCGCACGGAGCTACAAAAGCAGATCGACGCACTGGATGAGTACAACCAAAAGGCGCGGACTCCCATTACGCTCCAAGATTTCCTTGATCACGTCTTCCAAAAAGAAGATGAAGGGGAAAGTTCATCGGATGAATCAGAGGAATATGTGGCGAGCTGTCATATGATCTCCCATTCGACCACGAACAATGAAGGGACTTCTGGCACTGAAACGCTGGGGGCAAATGCCGAATCAAGAGCCCCAGGGTTATCAGTTGAAATGATTAGCGCGTTTCTTAATGAAGCTCGGTTGAAAAGCAAAGCTGATCGAGAACGCGAGACGGCTATATTCGAAAGGGCCAAGCGCCAGCGACTTGAGGAAGGAGCTGAAATGATCCCGCTGGAGCAAAATGCCTCCACCGCTGACAAAAGCCAATTCAAGATAAAAAAGAGGTTTGCTAAGGCCATATCAATGGGCATGAAGCTACCATCCTCTGAAGGAAAAGTTACTGGTGTGGTAGAAATGCACCCCTCTTATTGCTTATATCATCAGAAGGTCTCGCATCCTACCCAAGAGTGCAAGGCTTTCAATGGATGGTGGCAAGGATACGTCGCTAATCAACAACGCTTTAAACGGGAAAAGCGTAGAATTCGTCGGGAGCAAAGAAATACGACCAAAGAGCTTGAAAGAACTACCAACAATTGTCACATGATTAACACCGCCGGGTCACAAGTGCCTACATTTGGGAGCGACTCCGATGAGGAGCTAGAGCTTGGCCCCCTATTCGAAGAATCCACTTCGGGAAAAGAAAAAGAACCGAAGGCCTGCGAGAATATACAGCTGCGCAATCGAACATTACCCGAAAAGAACCTCGGACCCTTGAACAAGAAAAAAAAAGGGAAAGAGAAGGTCTCTGAAGACATCGCTTTGGATGACCAAGTTGCGGAAGAGTTAACCGCCAAGAATCCCCCAAAGAGGAATAAAGTAGATTACAATGTCTTAGCGCATCTGAGGAAGCTACCCTCACAACTCAGCATTCTCGATGCCCTATTACTATCAAAAGAGGCGAGGGATTCTTTGATTAAGGCCCTACAAGATCCGGACCAATTCCAAGCTTTCCTGGCCGAACTAAAGATGAAGGACGAATTGGAAGAGGTGCACACAGCCGACGTTGCTTTCGGCGATGAAGACCTTCTCCTTGGGACGTGCGAACACAATCGTCCCCTTTATGTCTCAGGATACTGCCATGACATAAAGATAGGTAAAATCTTGGTCGATAACGGATCGTCTGTTAATTTACTCAATGTGCGAGTGTTAAAGGAGATTTGCATGAGTGTCCAACACCTCTCCCGGGACAAGATCACTATCTCCGGTTTCGACTCTCAATCCTCAAAAACTCTTGGATCTGTGATATTGACGCTACGCTTCGGGTTGCTCGTCACAGACATCAAATTCCATGTTATAGACGCCAAGACGTGCTACAATGCTCTGCTCGGCCGACCATGGCTACACGAGTACAATATCATCCCTTCTACACAGCATCAGTGCATGAAGTATTCTAGGGATGGCCTCGAGTACACTGTGGTGGGAGAGTTGAATCCGTTTTCCGTGAATGAAGTTCGCAAGTATGAAGATGCCAAATACTTCTTACCGAGTTTCGAAGACACGGAAAGGTGTCACAAACCGGAGAACAAAACTAACGCAACCATCCCTGTCTTCGGCAGTGACACCGAGGAGGAGGAGGATATAATTTATTCAGGTCCATCCCAATCCACCAGGCCAGGACCATCCGTTCCTTCATTGATCTTCGGTAGTGTCACGACCCGAAAGTACGGAACATGACCGGCACTTAAACTACGAACGTCTCAAGGCGTACGTATTCTAAGTAAGCCGAAAACCCAGAAATCCAAACCAAGAAAACTAGTAGAGTGAAGGAAAACCAATTTAAAACAAGTAGTTTAATAGCATAAGCCGAATTATGCGGTTTTTAAAAGCATTAAAATTTTCCTGAAAATTTCGGCAGAGTCTCCTTTGTAAATACTGGCCCCCAAACGGGATACAACATGAATAGTATACGAAATCAAGTAAAAGGCATCCCCAAGCGGGAGCTAGCTCTTCGTCAATCGACGGTCACAACCACACAAGCAATATAATATACAACGCCAACGGCGAGGATCAAAACTCAAAAGGAAACTCAAAACCACCAGAAATCCACAGAAAATAAAACGCGCGACTCTAAGGTCGAAAGAATAAACAACACTGGTCTCTATCTCAATAGATACAAGTTTGGTTGATGGAACTTCTAGATACAACAGAATAATGATATACAAGATATATAATGGGGGTATGACACAAGTAAACCCACCTACTAGCAAATCACCCGAATGAAACTGAGCCCACAGGTCGTAAAGAAACCTGTACGGCAAAACCTGCAAGAAACTGGGACACAACGGGGGTGAGTTGCCAACTCGTGAATAGAAAAACATCTACGCACAGAAATCGCATAAATAACGCAACCTAGGTCAATGATCATAATATATCCTCAAATATAAGTATAACAGGCAGCCTATAACAATGACTAGGGTAATATCTAACCCGAGTAAAATTTCAGGTGCCCGCGTCAGTGCCTCAGGTAGCAATATATCATATGAATGAGGTATGAATGCATGAAAATAGAATACATGTAAATGAAGAACTGTTTTCATAAATTAGTGAGATTTCCTTCGTGTTTTTAAACTGAGGTATTATAATGAAATCAGTATCAACAGTGTCTAGCATCGACACAAAACATAAATCTCACTGTCTCGAAATATCAATGTCTCAATCTCAATATCTAGGGCGCCGTCAGTCCAGACCGGCCCCTACCATCCATCTCAAGACCACGACGGTATCCTCCGGATATCCGACGCGTCGGGTAAAATCACCGGTAGGTAGTGCTCCCCTGCCAGGCTCAACGTCAACACCACATTCCTCTTGCCCCGGGGTACCATACCGGGTCCACCATGTACCCGAAACGGTTCATCCAACTCCTCGAATCGGGTCTCAAAATCCATCAGCAAACTCATGGTGGACGACTCATACATCATGGGAAAACCGCATTTTTATTTTAAAAGAGAGAAAGCAGTTTATATATGTTTTGCGGTTTTCCTCCAAATTCAGAAATATCATGGAAATCCGAATCATCAATAGCATGTAAAACCATGAATATAAGCATGAGAATGAATAACAGTATGCATGAAGCGACAAGTAATAACTACAATATCTAAGCTGGCATATAAGGTAAGTACACTAATATTATGTCAAAATACTAGCTATCAAGCTAAGTTAAGCAGTAATATTTTCTAAGGTGTACGTGACATGGCAATTACCGATGAAGATGTGTGTGAGCCGGCAAGTAAGTGTACGTGGTACATACGCATCATCGGTAATGGTGCTGGTGTCCTAAGAATAAGATATCAACATTTCAATAAGAAATTATAACATAAGTATGCGATGCGGAGCGAACAGTAAAAATGAGCGGGAGCTGAATACTAGACACAACGATAACTAAACTGTAATAATCTAATATAAATCCTACAAATGGTGCCTTTTGAAATAACACAAATCATGGGGTTTTGAAAATAGGGGCTACGGTGCTTTTATGAAAAGATGAGTCTTTTGAAATATCCGTAGGATCCCTTGGGCTGTCTTTTAAAATACCCACGATTCGTTAGTTTTTTTGAAATAGGTAGGAGTCTAATCTAATCTAACAGCTACACTAAACTATACGGCTGAACTAACAAGCTGAACTACAGGTAAGGAAACCGTCTATCATCTGAGTCGATACATATACATACCTGTATATATATTAGTCGGTGATCCCGCCTCAATAATATCATATCCGATACCATATCTATAATCAGATATCCCAAGTCAAGAGTGCGGATCAATCATCAAAATATAGCTCGTACGTAAATCCGTCGTACGGCATCCCAAATCTGGGTACGGGTCAATATCACATTCATCATACTATTCATCTGATATCCTCTTTATCAAATATCATGATCGGGGTACTGATCTACGTCTAGTACAATATTGATACCATCTATGTATGCATGCATGTAAGAATCACTACGTCAAAAGACCCGCTAAAACATCATGTCATATCTCAATACGAACCAAAACACATCACGGATCTTCTGGCCTCAAGCCCAATATCATCGACTCATCTCAAATCCCAATTACTATCCTCAAATCCGTATGTGAACACATAGTCCCATACCCATGTGAACCCATAGCTATAAAGAATCCCATGAGCACATATCAATAGGAATGTATGCAAGTATGTATGTGTGTATGTGTAGTGCAACACTACCCTAGGGCTCGCAACACTAAGGTAATCCAACACACCAATATCCATCCTAATCAACGTTATTAAACCCAAATAACATATAATAAATGTTGGTGTGTATACGCATCCGTATACACCACCACGGACTGCGGGGGTGCTATACGCCATCCACCCGACTTCTCCCCGTAGATATAAATCTACTCACCTGGTCCTCGCTAGCCGGTGCCGACGTCGCCACGCGCTTGCTTGTCGTCTGGAAGTCCACATGGGGTACCTACATATCATAATGCACCATATCGCATTAAAACTAAATTCGAAATCGAAACGGCATACGAAAATCAAATCGGCACGCGTATCACGCATATGTCCAAACCTATCGCCTACGCATGCAAGAATAGTCAAACCAACCCTCGATGTCGATGTACAAACGTCAAACCATCGAGAAAATCCAATCACACTCATTTGCACGTTCACGAACACTAATTTTAATATAAACTAGGTTAAAACTCACAAAAACCTCAATTTTACTTAAAGAGTCATTTTTCCGAAAATCTAGCAAGCACATTTCGCCGTTTTTGTACAAAACATGATATTTAAATGAATGTAGCGGCCAATATATTTATTAAATATCTTAAATAAGTCATATAAACAAATTTCCGGAATTTAATCTCATTAAATTCCAAAAACCCTAATATTCTAGTTTACAAAAATACCCTTTTTAACAATTTCAAAGCAAAAATGCACAAACTACAATCTAGCTTAGATTTGCATGATCTAAAGCATTAAAGCACACTTAATAAAGTTAATGAAGTCATGAAAAACCTAAACACATTTTTAACTTCACATATAATGCATTTTATAAAACCCTAGTTTTCACAAAAGCTTATTTATTGCAAATTTTAAATTAACAAATTGCAACTAGCAACTAGATTAGGTTTTACATTTCCACAAGATGATAATATACACTTGATTATCCTATTAGTTATGGTTAAACCCAAATTAGCTTCAAACCATACTCTTGAATTCTCAAATTAGCAATAAGAGCAAAATTAACACTTTAATAACTTAGCTTTAAGAAATTAACTAACAAATTAAGCAAAAATGGTTAGAATTTATACCCAATGAATTGAAGATCCACAAGCACACACATAGCCTCCCAAATTGGAATCTTGTTCCCTAGATCCATGCAATTTTGGCTATAGAGAAATGGGTAGGAGTCGGATTTTGATTTTGTGAGGGTTTGTGTTGATTTTTGTTGATTTTTTTGAAGGAAATGGAGGTGAAAGAAGATGGATACTTGGAGAAAATGGGGGGGGGCTGGTTCTGGCCGAGAGTGGGGAGGGTGAGGTGAGTGGGAGAGTGAGAGAGAGAGGGTGTTGGTTTCAAAGTCAAAGAAAAGTCAAAAGCCCATTCTTATACATTCTTTTATCCTTTCTTTTCCTTTTCTTTTCTTTTGAAATTCAAGTGGGGAAAATTGATGGGGGCTGCTGAATTCAGCCAAAGGAAGAAGTGAATGGGGGTGTGTGGGTGTGGGTACGGGTGTGGGGTGATGAAAAATGATAAATACAATACCCCAAACATCCATTTACGCTAAAAAAAGCCTTTTTTTCTTCAATAATTTCTAAACCGTTTTGGCAAATGTTTTCGTTCCAAAAACCACATGATAAAATTTTATTTAATATTTTATGATGCACAAAATTTGTTTCAACTCATTCCACTTTGTAATTTTCCCTAATTAAATGTATTAGTGACGGCTTAAATAATAATAAAATAATATTTTTTTTCAGAAAATTTGAAATTTCACCAGCGGCTCAATAAACACCAAATAATAGCAATTACATAGCTAGAATATGTATATTTAATTTTTATAATAAGATATTTGTATTTTGACTTTTTACAGAAAACCCCCTTATTTTACCGATTTTTCGAAATTTCACCGAAACGATTTTCAAAACGTTACAATCTTCCCCCCTTAAAGAAATTCGGTCCTCGAATTTAAATTCAAACTCCCCCAAATACTAAAGCATCTAAGAAACACCATCAAGTCGTCAGGGCTCCGAAATAGTAAATACATAAGACAATTCGTAGCGCAGCGCATGCGCTTGAAAAATGGGTATATAACTCAAATCAAAACTCCGTCAAGCATCCCGCAATCATCGGAGTCATGGAGAAGACATCAATGCCAAATCCAAATCAAAACCAATATGATATAACTCGAAACTATACATGTAAAAATCGAATCTATGTCTGTAAGTATCTGAAGGAAATGTATGCCAAATCTCTTTAAGTCGCTGTGCAACGCGTATAACACTGCACAGTGGCGGACGTCTATCATAAGAAAATAACTATATACATATATACCATTGTTTGAAATGTACGTTCCGCCGTTTTGGAAACAATTTAGAAGGGTCTCCTTGTCTTAAACATTTCGTGTCATATCAGACACGTAGGTAAATACTGAGGCTATAGCTCGCTTTTTGGAAATCCCTTCAATAACTATCAATGCATGCAAAATATATTCAAGTACTGTCCTCTGACTAGTCCTGCTCAGTACGAAAACACATAGCAATATCATAAAAAATGTACTGCTCCATAAGAAATCAATCACAAATATATATGAATACTACGTGCGTTAGGTGCGCACGGAAATCAAAATCTATAAATGTGCCATACATGTGCACAAAAACAACATCTAGGTGCAACGGGTGTGCCCACAACATCAGTCATAGGCAACGTGTATGCCTGACAGCAAAATCAGGTGCATCTGACATGCACGAAAAATCCCGATTCAGTGCATCTGGTGTGCACCAAATCGCATCTCATAACATGCGCCCAACATGCGCTAAAAATCCAAATCTGGTGCATCCATCATGAACAAAATCAACTCAACTTTATGAAACCCATAAAATCATAAACATGAGAAACCAAGGCACGAAAACGGTGTCAAGTGCAACAACTGTGCAAAATCGTAAATCCTAAATCATCAAAATCAAATCATACGAATAAATCACCCAAAACATCGAAATCAATAATGGCGGAACAGTACCGCTCAAGTGCATCCTCTAAGAATCTCGGGCCAACTGTCGCGGTCACTAGTGGGACGTCTCGTCGATGATCATGAACTCTGGCCTGCTGGTGTGCGTAACATGACCACTCCTGGGTCCAAGTCTTCTCCGTGGATTACCAATCTCACAATCCATCGGCTCATCGGCCATGTCAAGGCAGCATATCACTGGCGTCGGCCTCTGGCTCTCTGAATGCACGTGACACATCTGATCCTGGGTGCAAGTATCATTGCAGTAGTGTCCTGGAAGGAATCCTGCTCACGGTCTCTTCCATGTCTCGTCTCTGCCAACTGTCCAGAAGTCATTGTCCTTTCCTATATCTGCATATTGCTCTGGAACGACTGCATACTCATCGCGACTCCTTCTGGAAGGTAAGTCCAAGTACCATGCCTCGGCATGCGCATCGCCTCTCTGATGTCGGCGGAGTGGAACGTCATCTCATCTAGATCTGGTGCGAACCTCTTACTCCACTTTTCTCTAATGTCGTCTGCTTTGGACTCGTCTCGTCGCGGTTGCATGGACTGAGCTCCAACGGCTATCCTCGTATCTGGAGTCTCCCAAGAATGCATCTCACCACCTAGCATCCGAATTAAGTCGAGCCATCCGATCGAGTCGTCAAAACCTCATAATCCCCCAAGAGATCAACCTCTTGGGCACAGTTTAATAGTATCGAGTACATACCACAGCATCGGCGGTCCAGCCGTAGAAGGGCAAACCCAAGCCTCACTAATGGCGCCGTAGAACTGCCGCAAACCCGAAGGTTCAAAGGCTTTCACACGGTCATTAAGTCGAGTTAGGGTTTCATTCTTCTAGAGGGACCATAGAATTGCCTGCATGTCTTTCCGAATACTTTAAACTTGGAATAGTAGGTTTCTGACATTCGATCGTCTCTATCGACTCCCAACGTCTCCACGTGAAGTCGTCTCTAGCTGGAATCAATCTATCTGATGACCTCGCATCGGGTTAGGCGAACGATCCACATGTCCTAGTCATTCATCCACGATGACTAGCGACCTTCTATCATCTCTTAGTACAACTCGTTCTGCACTAACTCCAGCATCTGGGGCAATACCTCGTCGTTCGCAGCAATAACTGGCTTGCTCGTCTGCACGCCGAACAGTACTTCGATCATCATGAATAAGCAACACACCAACGGTCATCAAGATCTGGCTGGCCTCTATCATTGGCTCAATCCTCTAATGTCGATCAGCACATCCGAGTAACCTCATAAAGGCGATCCGCCAAACGCTCGTGGCGCGGAAACACAGTCAAAAGACACCTCTCCACAATTCTGTGTCGCCGGAATCATGCCCTGGTCAGTCCTCGTTCGTGCCGAGCTCGTGCTGACCGCAACTCTAGCCGTAGCTCTCCCTGCCCGTAATCGTGGCAGCAAAACCAAACTGGTACCGATGAGGCTAGATCAGGAAGGAATATAATACTGAACAAGGAAATGTACATCCTAAGGCTTCTTAAGTGGAGTGGCGTGTCGTAAATATGCCGCGGAACATACCAACGGTACGTCACTCTACTTTAGTCACCTATTCCATCAACCAAGGGTCATCCTACGCTCCGAAGGTAAAACCTAACGCTCTGATACCAACTTTGTCACGACCCGAAAGTACGGAACATGACCGGCACTTAAACTACGAACGTCTCAAGGCGTACATATTCTAAGTAAGCCGAAAACCCAGAAATCCAAACCAAGAAAACTAGTAGAGTGAAGGAAAACCAATTTAAAACAAGTAGTTTAATAGCATAAGCTGAATTATGCGGTTTTTAAAAGCATTAAAATTTTCCTGAAAATTTCGGCAGAGTCTCCTTTGTAAATACTGGCCCCCAAACGGGATACAACATGAATAGTATACGAAATCAAGTAAAAGGCATCCCCAAGCGGGAGCTAGCTCTTCGTCAATCGACGGTCACAACCACACAAGCAATATAATATACAACGCCAACGGCGAGGATCAAAACTCAAAAGGAAACTCAAAACCACCAGAAATCCACAGAAAATAAAACGCGCGACTCTAAGGTCGAAAGAATAAACAACACTGGTCTCTATCTCAATAGATACAAGTTTGGTTGATGGAACTTCTAGATACAACAGAATAATGATATACAAGATATATAATGGGGGTATGATACAAGTAAACCCACCTACTAGCAAATCACCCGAATGAAACTGAGCCCCCAGGTCGTAAAGAAACCTGTACGGCAAAACCTGCAAGAAACTGGGGCACAACGGGGGTGAGTTGCCAACTCGTGAATAGAAAAACATCTACGCACAGAAATCGCATAAATAACGCAACCTAGGTCAATGATCATAATATATCCTCAAATATAAGTATAACAGGCAGCCTATAACAATGACTAGGGTAATATCTAACCCGAGTAAAATTTCAGGTGCCCGCGTCAGTGCCTCAGGTAGCAATATATCATATGAATGAGGTATGAATGCATGAAAATAGAATACATGTAAATGAAGAACTGTTTTCATAAATTAGTGAGATTTCCTTCGTGTTTTTAAACTGAGGTATTATAATGAAATCAGTATCAACAGTGTCTAGCATCGACACAAAACATAAATCTCACTGTCTCGAAATATCAATGTCTCAATCTCAATATCTAGGGCGCCGTCAGTCCAGACCGGCCCCTACCATCCATCTCAAGACCACGACGGTATCCTCCGGATATCCGACGCGTCGGGTAAAATCACCGGTAGGTAGTGCTCCCCTGCCAGGCTCAACGTCAACACCACATTCCTCTTGCCCCGGGGTACCATACCGGGTCCACCATGTACCCGAAACGGTTCATCCAACTCCTCGAATCGGGTCTCAAAATTCATCAGCAAACTCATGGTGGACGACTCATACATCATGGGAAAACCGCATTTTTATTTTAAAAGAGAGAAAGCAGTTTATATATGTTTTGCGGTTTTCCTCCAAATTCAGAAATATCATGGAAATCCGAATCATCAATAGCATGTAAAACCATGAATATAAGCATGAGAATGAATAACAGTATGCATGAAGCGACAAGTAATAACTACAATATCTAAGCTGGCATATAAGGTAAGTACACTAATATTATGTCAAAATACTAGCTATCAAGCTAAGTTAAGCAGTAATATTTTCTAAGGTGTACGTGACATGGCAATTACCGATGAAGATGTGTGTGAGCCGGCAAGTAAGTGTACGTGGTACATACGCATCATCGGTAATGGTGCTGGTGTCCTAACAATAAGATATCAACATTTCAATAAGAAATTATAACATAAGTATGCGATGCGGAGCGAACAGTAAAAATGAGCGGGAGCTGAATACTAGACACAACGATAACTAAACTGTAATAATCTAATATAAATCCTACAAATGGTGCCTTTTGAAATAACACAAATCATGGGGTTTTGAAAATAGGGGCTACGGTGCTTTTATGAAAAGATGAGTCTTTTGAAATATCCGTAGGATCCCTTGGGCTGTCTTTTAAAATACCCACGATTCGTTAGTTTTTTTGAAATAGGTAGGAGTCTAATCTAATCTAACAGCTACACTAAACTATACGGCTGAACTAACAAGCTGAACTACAGGTAAGGAAACCGTCTATCATCTGAGTCGATACATATACATACCTGTATATATATTAGTCGGTGATCCCGCCTCAATAATATCATATCCGATACCATATCTATAATCAGATATCCCAAGTCAAGAGTGCGGATCAATCATCAAAATATAGCTCGTACGTAAATCCGTCGTACGGCATCCCAAATCTGGGTACGGGTCAATATCACATTCATCATACTATTCATCTGATATCCTCTTTATCAAATATCATGATCGGGGTACTGATCTACGTCTAGTACAATATTGATACCATCTATGTATGCATGCATGTAAGAATCACTACGTCAAAAGACCCGCTAAAACATCATGTCATATCTCAATACGAACCAAAACACATCACGGATCTTCTGGCCTCAAGCCCAATATCATCGACTCATCTCAAATCCCAATTACTATCCTCAAATCCGTATGTGAACACATAGTCCCATACCCATGTGAACCCATAGCTATAAAGAATCCCATGAGCACATATCAATAGGAATGTATGCAAGTATGTATGTGTGTATGTGTAGTGCAACACTACCCTAGGGCTCGCAACACTAAGGTAATCCAACACACCAATATCCATCCTAATCAACGTTATTAATCCCAAATAACATATAATAAATGTTGGTGTGTATACGCATCCGTATACACCACCACGGACTGCGGGGGTGCTATACGCCATCCACCCGACTTCTCCCCGTAGATATAAATCTACTCACCTGGTCCTCGCTAGCCGGTGCCGACGTCGCCACGCGCTTGCTTGTCGTCTGGAAGTCCACATGGGGTACCTACATATCATAATGCACCATATCGCATTAAAACTAAATTCGAAATCGAAACGGCATACGAAAATCAAATCGGCACGCGTATCGCGCATAGGTCCAAACCTATCGCCTACGCATGCAAGAATAGTCAAACCAACCCTCGATGTCGATGTACAAATGTCAAACCATCGAGAAAATCCAATCACACTCATTTGCACGTTCACGAACACTAATTTTAATATAAACTAGGTTAAAACTCACAAAAACCTCAATTTTACTTAAAGAGTCATTTTTCCGAAAATCTAGCAAGCACATTTCGCCGTTTTTGTACAAAACATGATATTTAAATGAATGTAGCGGCCAATATATTTATTAAATATCTTAAATAAGTCACATAAACAAATTTCCGGAATTTAATCTCATTAAATTCCAAAAACCCTAGTATTCTAGTTTACAAAAATACCCTTTTTAACAATTTCAAAGCAAAAATGCACAAACTACAATCTAGCTTAGATTTGCATGATCTAAAACATTAAAGCACACTTAATAAAGTTAATGAAGTCATGAAAAACCTAAACACATTTTTAACTTCACATATAATGCATTTTATAAAACCCTAGTTTACACAAAAGCTTATTTATTGCAAATTTTAAATTAACAAATTGCAACTAGCAACTAGATTAGGTTTTACATTTCCACAAGATGATAATATACACTTGATTATCCTATTAGTGATGGTTAAACCCAAATTGGCTTCAAACCATACTCTTGAATTCTCAAATTAGCAATAAGAGCAAAATTAACACTTTAATAACTTAGCTTTAAGAAATTAACTAACAAATTAAGCAAAAATGGTTAGAATTTATACCCAATGAATTGAAGATCCACAAGCACACACATAGCCTCCCAAATTGGAATCTTGTTCCCTAGATCCATGCAATTTTGGCTATAGAGAAATGGGTAGGAGTCGGATTTTGATTTTGTGAGGGTTTGTGTTGATTTTTGTTGATTTTTTTGAAGGAAATGGAGGTGAAAGAAGATGGATACTTGGAGAAAATGGGGGGGGGGGGCTGGTTCTGGCCGAGAGTGGGGAGGGTGAGGTGAGTGGGAGAGTGAGAGAGAGAGGGTGTTGGTTTCAAAGTCAAAGAAAAGTCAAAAGCCCATTCTTATACATTCTTTTATCCTTTCTTTTCCTTTTCTTTTCTTTTGAAATTCAAGTGGGGAAAATTGATGGGGGCTGCTGAATTCAGCCAAAGGAAGAAGTGAATGGGGGTGTGTGGGTGTGGGTACGGGTGTGGGGTGATGAAAAATGATAAATACAATACCCCAAACATCCATTTACGCTAAAAAAAGCCTTTTTTCTTCAATAATTTCTAAACCGTTTTGGCAAATGTTTTCGTTCCAAAAACCACATGATAAAATTTTATTTAATATTTTATGATGCACAAAATTTGTTTCAACTCATTCCACTTTGTAATTTTCCCTAATTAAATGTATTAGTGACGGCTTAAATAATAATAAAATAATATTTTTTTTTCAGAAAATTTGAAATTTCACCAGCGGCTCAATAAACACCAAATAATAGCAATTACATAGCTAGAATATGTATATTTAATTTTTATAATAAGATATTTGTATTTGGACTTTTTACAGAAAACCCCCTTATTTTACCGATTTTTCGAAATTTCACCGAAACGATTTTCAAAACGTTACAGGTAGTGATTCAGAGGATGAAGTTCATGCTGTATTCCCTGCTCGGCCTTCAATACGAGTCTCCGCTGATGAAGAGCGAAGTCTACAGATAACCATGGTGCCGCTTGAACATTACAAAGAGCTGGATGCACTCGACACCAACAGCGTAGAAGAATTGCAGATATTCTATATCCCTCCCAGACGAAAAGGCGAGAAGGCAATCCTATTCTACCGCTCTGAAGAAAACAAGGTGGAAGAAGAAATTTGGCATGGCACAGATCCCACGCTCGACGGGCTTCAGCCTATCCGTCTTCCCAGATATTATACCGAAGGTTTGAAGAAACTGCTGAAACGCCAGGGGATGTCCTTTACACAGACCGTTAGAAAAGCCAAATTCTATGATAAAGTTTGGAACGTTCCCGGGACTCAATGCAAACTGCCTAACGGGAGAACGGAAACAAAAGGGCTTGGGTACATCCGGCCAAAGAAACGGGAGCTATTAAACAGCTGTTATGTCATGTATGACTTCGATGAAGAGGCGGACGCTCAATGGGAGGACGCTAATCCTGAATCAGCAAAAGTTCCTGACACAAAACCGCCCAGTCCATCGTCTGAAGACCAGATGAGCAAACTTATAAAGGATGCGAGTCAAAAAGCCCGAGATGATCACGATCGTGAAATGGCAATCTATGAGAAAGCCAAGACACAGCGTCTCCTTCGACAGGCAGTAAAGAACGAAGATGCTGCCCCACGTCAGCCTGCTACAAAAAGGGTTCGACGCGAAAGCAAAAACAGGTCGAATGGCCGAAAAGGTGCTCGACAACCACAAAGCAGAGCTAAGAAGCCACGCATCCGAGAGTCGAGCGTTATTGACCTAGCCCTCATGAAGAAAATGGGTCGAGCATACTCATTTCCTCGAAACAAAACAAGGAAAATACTTGATCTTGCTCTAAAACATCAAATGCTTACTCTGCCGGAGTCTAAACATCCTGAGCAAGCGGGCGAAGTCTCCAACCCAAAGTATTGCTCTTACCATCGAGTAGTAGGGCATCCGCTTGAAGATTGCTTCACCTTTAAGAATTGGGTTGAGGACCAATATCAGCTTGGCAAATTTGCGTTGTCTGACAGTTGGAGGGTAGCGCCGCCGCAAAAGCACGAACCCGAAAACACAAGGATAGAACCAACTCCGCATTGGGATTGGCAGAAAATTCGCACCTGCCAAGTGATAACAATATTAAAAGAAGGGTCCGAGGACATGAACAACCTTCCTTGGTGCTTTGAAAGCGGCAGCGATGAGGTAATCTCAGAATTTCCCCCAGCTCCGAAAGAACTGGAGGATGGAATCCATACTACTGCAGATAACCTCAGGAAAATCGAGTTGGGGACAATAAATGATCCGCGACCGACATTCGTCAGCGAGCTGCTGTCTGAAGAGAGGGTGGCTGCGTTAAAAGACGTCCTTGTGCAGCATAGAGATTGCTTCGCATGGAACTATTCCGAGATGCCGGGACTAGATCCAGAAGTTGCTGTACATAGACTAGCAATATCCCCGAACATCAAGCCAGTCAAACAGGCGCCGAGAAGAATGCGACTCGAGCTTGAGATGAGCATAAATACCGAAGTCAAAAAGTTAATCGACTCTGGCTTCATTCAAGAGGTTCAATACCCTGAATGGATCGCCAACATCGTCCCAGTGATGAAGAAAAATGGGACAGTGCGCATATGCGTAGACTTCCGGGATCTTAATAAAGCTTGCCCGAAGGATGATTTCCCAGTGCCAGTCACTGAACTGATGATGGACAATACATCCACTCATGAAGTTTTCTCCTTCATGGACGGCTCATCGGGGTATAACCAGATAAAAATGCATCCAGAAGACCAGAAGCACACAGCCTTCAGGACTCCTCTTGGTATATTTTGTTATAAAGTGATGCCCTTCGGTTTGAAGAACGCCGGTGCTACTTATCAGAGGGCCATGACAAAGATCTTCGACGACCTTATACACGAAATCGTTGAATGCTATATCGACGATCTCGTGGTTAAAAGCAAATCATACGAGGAACATCTCGAGATTCTGAAGACTGTATTTCAACGCCTTCGGCAATACAACTTGAAGATGAATCCTCTTAAATGTGCGTTTGGGGTTTCTTCGGGCAAATTCCTTGGATTCGTTGTTCGACACCGAGGTATTGAAATAGATCCGTCAAAGATTAGAGCGATCATGGAAATGCCTCCGCCAAGGACTCTCAAACAGCTGCGGTCTCTCCAAGGGAAACTCGCATACATACGACGATTTATAGCCAACCTTTCAGAAAAGTGCCGTCCTTATAGTCACCTGATGAAGAAGGGAACCCCATTCGTTTGGGATCAAAAATGCCAAGGCGCACTGGATGAGATCAAGCAATACCTGCAGAACCCGCCGGTGTTGGCTGCTCCGATTAAGGGGAAGCCTCTCATTCTTTATACAACCGCCCTCGAAGGTTCCTTAAGCGCATTATGGGCACAAGAGAACGATCAAGGGAAAGAAAGAGCACTCTATTACTTAAGTCGGGTTCTGCTGGGGGCAGAAAGCAATTACTCCCCCATTGAAAAACACTGCCTGGCATTGATCTTCGCAATAACAAAGCTTAGACATTACGCATTAGCGCACGAAGTCCGTCTTATTTCAAAAGTGGACCCTCTCAAATATCTAATGTCAAAAGCCATATTAACAGGACGACTCGCTAAATGGGCCCTGCTCTTGATGGAATTTTCGATAACATATCAACCTCTCAGGGCAGTAAAAGGCCAGGCCATCGCCGACTTCCTTGCTGAGCATTCCATACCTGCCGATTCTCCTCTAAATTGCGATTTGCCAGACAGACATGCGTTTGACGCAATCGACAGTGGTGATACCCGTTGGGAGCTTTATTTCGATGGAGCATCTTCCATGAAAAAGCACAAACAAAGTACGCCAATGATCAAATCGGGGGTAGGACTCATCTTCGTGACTCCACAGGGAGGAATAATGCGCTTCGCCTTCTCCTTAACAGAGCCGAGAACGAATAATGAAGCTGAATATGAAGCTTTGATAGCAGGCCTCGAGATCGCCATTGATATGGGAATTGAAAGCCTCCTCATATATGGGGACTCCTAACTGGTCGTCAGTCAAGTGAACGGCGACTACCAAACGTGCAAACCGGAGTTGGTGAAATACGGTGAAAAGGTACAACAACTGTTGACCCGAATTCCCTCCTATACTTTGGAGAGCATACCTCGCGCGGAAAACAGCAAAGCGGACGCATTGGCCAAACTTGCTAAAGAATTGGCTGATGAGAACCTCGATGACGTTAGAATCGTGATACAAAGCCGTCGAGTGCTTGCCCCGGCAGAAATACCTCCGGAATCATATAAAGAAAAGGGAGCAACCGAGCAGGCGACCCTACAAATAAAAGACCATGAGAAGACCGAAGACTGGAGAGAAGTCTTCATAGATTACTTCAAGTTCCACCGAATGCCTGAAGAAGCGTCCATAAGACATCAACTCGTGAAACGAGCTCTGTCTTTCGCCTTCGTCAGCGACACTCTATACAAAAGGACATTCGATTCTCTGTGGCTGAGATGCCTAGGACCTGACGAAGCGAGAAGGGTCGTCCAAGAGGTTCACGACGAACTCTGCGGTTCCCACCAAGCAGGCCCTAAGATGAAGTTGAAGATAAAACGAATGGGCTACTACTGGCCCACGATGATTCAAGATTGTCTCGAATATGCGAGGCAATGTCACTCATGCCAAATTCATGGGGACTTCATCCATCAGCACCCAAATCCTTTACATCCAACGGTGGCCAGCTGGCTGTTCGAAATGTAGGGAACTGACATAGTCGGTCCCATCGAACCAGCATCGTCCAAGGGACATCGTTTCATCTTGGCGACGACTGATTACTTCTCCAAATGGGCAGAGGCAATACCGTTGAGGGAAGTGAAGACGGAGAATATTCTCCATTTCTTCAAAACGCATGTCATATACCGGTTTGGAACCGCGAGAAGGATCATCTCTGATAATGGGCCAGCTTACCGAAGTCATAAAATTAGCCGCTTCGCACAGCAGCACAATATAGACCGGAGATATTCCTCAGTTTATAATCCGCGAGCTAACGGTCTAGCTGAGGCCTTCAACAAGACCTTGACGAAGATCATGAAGAAAACAGTGTCCCGAAATAAGAGAGATTGGCACGAAAGATTGCAAGAGGCTCTTTGGGCGTATCGAACTACATTCAAGACGGCCACGAACACAACGCCATACGCGTTGGTGTTCGGTACAGAAGCAGTACTCCCTCTCGAGATAGAGTTACCCTCTCTACGAGTGGCAGTCCACCACGAGCTAACGGACGAGGAAAATGCTCACCTTCGGCTTGAAGAGCTTGACGCCCTTGATGAAATCCGGCTTCTAGCACAACAAGATCTGGAAGCTTATAAAGCAAAGATGACGCGCTCATACGAAAGATTGACCCGACCGAGGACATTTCGTCAAGGCGAACTCGTGCTGGTGGTCAAAAGGCCTATGATCCCCAATCGCGCCAAGCGGGGAAAGTTTGAGCCAAACTATGAGGGCCCATACATCATTGATAAGGTCTACCAGGGTGGGGCCTATCTACTCATCGACATGCACGGTGAAAGGCCTTTCAGACCAATAAACGGTCGCTTCTTAAAGAAATACTATGCTTAATGAGCCACAGCCTAGGTCAATGGTAGATGACGACGACTATGTCCGCTCGCTATCTTCCTAAGCTCAAGCGGTATAAGCAGTAGCCAGCCTTCTCAATGATGGACCGAAATGTCCTTAAACTAATAGCAGACCGAAACGTCTTTAAACTACTACCGCAACATCCTTAGGCTGACGAGATAAAAAAAAAAAAAACAAAAAAAAACGGTATGTCCGTAAGCAAAAAAAGGCACGGATGAAAACCCGAAAGGGCTCCGTGAGTAAAAACAGCAGGGCTACCGGCGAGTGTTCGTGAAAACCTGGAAGGGCGCGACCTCGTAAAAAAAAAGAGAAGAAAGATTTCCATGTATTATCAAACATGATACAATCAAGTGCACAAAATTATGTGGGGTATGGGATTCGAACTCTGGTGGCTAGGTTCAGCAATGCGAGGTATTACCAATGAGTATGCTGCTAACACCATATGATATATGGAGTGGGATTTGGTAAAACCATATATACTTGTTATAAATATCGTAATTATTATTAATATGGGGAGTTGAAAAGTCAGGATCTCAATAACAAAGGGTGAAAGGATCTCAATAACAAAGGGTAAAAAAAAAAAAAAAACGGTATGTCCATAAGCAAAAAGGGCATGGATGAAAACCTGAAAGGGCTCCGTGAGTAAAAACAGCAAGGCTACCGGCGAGTGTTTGTAAAAACCCGAAAGGGCGCAACCTCGTTAAAAGACACTTATAGGGTCCTCTCGACCTTATAAGGAGAAACCACCTGCGTGAGATCCTTACGACTCACAAAGGAGCAACACACTTAGGGATCCCCACGATTCCTAAGGAGAAAACACACTTGCGAGATCCTCACGACTCGTAAGGAGAATTCTCTTATGGGACCCTCACGGCTCATAGGATTTGAAAGTCTTAAGTCACAGAGACCTAAACCTGTGCTTAAGCGAACCCCCACAAACTTTCAATATTGCCCTACAAGTGGTTCAATATTGACCCTTGTATACAATCCACGGGCGCGAATAAACATTTCCCTAACTGAATTTCATCCGTAATTGGGAATACGTTCGCATGGTGAACAACCCTTATAAATCCCCTCGATTTATGAGGAGAAAACTCTCCTGTAGGATCCTTACGACTTACAGAGAAACGAACACTTAGGGATCCTCACGACTCCTAAGGAGAAAATACACCTACAAGATCCCCACGACTTGTAGGGAGAAATACCTTCACGAGACCCTTACGGCTCATGAAGTCAAAAGCCTTAGCCGACAGGACCCTGACCCTGGTCGCTAAGCCTCCTTTGTTCGACAACGACAGAGGCAAATGATGATTCGCTCCTGGCAATATCCCAGTTGTAGCGGTGCTGATGCCGAAATCGGTGTCCAATTTCAGGTTTACGGCGAAAAGCCGATAGGCCCCACATGCATACGAAATAGCCGTGATAGGGCGACTTGCAATAAAAAAAAGCAGCAAGTAAAAATGTATACATGCAAAATAGCCGAAATGATTGGGCAACTCGTAATAAAAAGCAACGAGTAAAAATAAAAAAAAATATATATAGCCGAAATGATTGGGCACCGCGAAAAATAGCCGAAATGATTGGGCAATCGCGACCTTCGCGATATAAAGCTGAAATGATAGAGCATCGCGGAAATAAAACAAAAAAAAAATGAAAAAAATGATGATGAAGCTTTGGCCCTGCAGTTAAGATCACATCGATCCCTGTATACAATCCAAGGGCGTAAACAAAAAGGAAACCGTACTTTCCCAACAGACTCCGTCAGATGACGAAGCCAGACCTCGACGGTTCATTTCAACCGAAGAAGCCAGGGTCACCAGCAAAATCCTCGACTCACGGATACAAACACTCCTTGACGAGAGCCTCCTGATCCACGTCGACCCGCAGAGCCACCAGAGCCCCCGTGGGAACCCTCGACTCGTTTCAAACCCCAAGGAAACAAATAATCCTTGGCGCATGGGAAACAAATAATCCCAGCAAATTCCTCGACTCACGGATACAAACACTCTTTGACGAGAGCCTCCTGATCCGCGTCGACCCGCAGAGCCGCCAGTGCCTCCGTAGGAACCCTCGACTCGTTTCAAACCCCAAGGAAACAAATAATCCTTGGCGCTTGGGAAACAAATAATCCCAGCAAATTCCTCGACTCACGGATACAAACACTCCTTGAAGAGAGCCTTCTGATCCGCGTCGACCCACAGAGCCACCAGTGCCTCCGTAGGAACCCTCGACTCGTTTCAAACCCCAAGGACACAAATAATCCTTGGCGCTCGGGAAACAAATAATCCCGGCAAAATCCTCGACTCACGGATACAAACACTCCTTGACGAGAGCCTTCTGAACAGCGTCGACTCGCAGAGCCACCAGCGCCTCCGTGGGAACCATCGACTCGTTTCAAACCCCAAGGACACAAATAATCCTTGGCGCTTGGGAAAAAAATAATCCCTCGCAAAATTTCTCAACTCACGGATACAAATAATCCCGGCAAAATCCTCGACTCACGGATACAAATACTCCTTGACGAGAGCCTTCTGATCCGCGTCGACTCGCAGAGCCACCAGCGCCTCCGTGGGAACCATCGACTCGTTTCAAACCCCAAGGACACAAATAATCCTTGGCGCTTGGGAAACAAATAATCCCTCGCAAAATTTCTCAACTCACGGATACAAACACTCCGTGACGAGATCCTCTTTGACTCACATCTCGGGCAGTAAGGATTCAGAAACTTGCTTCCTGAACAATGGGACCCTGCAAGTCAATCCTAAATGGTCTCTTGCATACTATTCACGGGTCTCACTCTCTGAAGTCGATTCTCGACAAAGAGGGAAACAACCGCTTACGAGCCCTCTCGACTCGTAAGAGGGAGAAATTCTCTTATAGGATCCTTTCGACTCATGAGAGAAAACCACACTTGGGAATCCTCACGATTCCTAAGGAGAACATCCACTTACGAGATCCTCTCGATCCGTAGGGAGAAAAGTCTCTATGAGACCCTCACGGCTCATAGAGTTGAAAAGCCTTAGGCGGCAGATCTAAACCTGCGGCCTAAGCCATCGCTATCTCTTAAAAAAAAACTATGTTATCTGCCAATTATGTTTATCAAAGACAACATGCTGATAATAAGAGAATGCAGAAAGAAAAAGTGCATACAAAACATTGCAAAAGAAAATGTGTATCTTTATTCATTGACTTCAATTAAATACAAGATGAATCGTACAAAAGAATAAAGAATGGATACATATTATTTTAAAGGAAAATTCTACAAATACATTGATACAAAGGCAGCTACTGGGAAGGAAGCGTCTTAAGTAGCCTTATCAGTTGTTCGCACACTTCCTTCCAGGCCTTTTCCCGATCGGCTACCACCGCCAGCTCTGCCTCCACTTGGGCTCGTTGCTGCAAGACCGACGCAAGCTGCTCCCTCACGACTTGATAGGCAGCTTCCCGACTTGGGATAGTGCGCTCAGCTACGTCAAGCTTCCGCTTCAAGTTTAGCCCGTGGGAGATGCGCTCCAAGAGATCCTCAAAGATAGTCTTCACCTGGGCAGCATTTGCCTCAACCTCGGCGCGCAGATGGGCCGTTTCGTTCGAGGTCTTTTGGCATTCCCTTAGTCTTAAAGCTGCTTCTTGCTCCAAGTGGCGGGAGTGCGAAGTGCTTTGCTCGAGCCAAGTTGTGCGTTGGGTGCTCAGGGCTAAAACTTCGGGAGAAGGGCGCGTCGACTCCAGTCGGTATAGACAGGCCTCGATCTCCCTGCAATGATTAACCCAAGAGCCAACGACGCCTTCGTTATGAAAATTTACGAGCGCCGCCAACATTGGATTAACCTCCACAGCGAAATCTACGGCAGAAGGGAGAGCGTCCATATTCAGCTCTTCAATGTACCCGCTCAGCAGGCCCAAACTCATTGCAGCACCCTTGGAAGATGGACGTCTCAAGAAAGGGCCTGCCGGTGAAAGGACGCGAGCCTCAAAGGGGACAGGAGCCGGAACAATAGCTGCAAAACAAAACATGGTTAAACGATGGTTCAGAAAATGTTGAAGGGTTACCAAAAAGAAATTTACTATACCAGCTGCAACGGATGGCAAAGACGGAAGGGCCGGCAGCGCGGCGGGTCTTACATCCCCTCCTTCGATTTGTGGCACTGCAATAAGGAAAAGGAAAAGTCAAGGAACCATCCCATTGCTAAAAAGGGGAAAATAAAGACATTGTAGTGAAAGTATACTCACCGGCGCCACCAGAGGGAGAAGCGAGTTCGGACGGGAAGGAGAAGTGTGGGAGCAACACTTGATATAGATGATCAAAGAGCACTCCTGAAAAGATGCAGTGGTATAACGTTAGTACCAAAGCGACATTTTAAAAAAAGATTAATACATGAGTCGTAAATCCATACCTTCCAACATCCGCGATGGTACAAGTGAAGACGGGGAGGCCACCACCGCCAAAGCAGTAGTTGACGGTGCTCCTTCGAGCAATGGAGCGTCGGCACTGGCTGCACCTGCAAAGACAAGCTTGTTAGAAGAGATTGCAAGATATATAAAAAAGGGGAGAACGCTGGTGACACAAAAATTTTACCTGACGAGCTGCCAGCCGAAACTGAGGCAACTCCTTCCTCCATTGACATCAGGCCACCGCCCGTAGCCTCGTCACCCGACTCAATAGGGACCGTTGTTACACTTGCAGGCCCTAGAGAAGGTGGGGGAATATAGGCGGAGAGGGTCATGATTGGAGTATTGCCAGATTCCAGAGAAGGAGCGGCTGGCTCATCCTCAGGAATCGTGGCCACCTCACCCGCTACTCCTTCGAGTCCTGCAGTCACAGTTGTCTCGTCCACCGTCGCCGCGAGGTCTCCAGCCTCAAGCGCCTCGACTTCTACTGCCTTCGGCTCGACAGTCATCTCATCTGCCGCCACTTCAGACGCGGCATCAATGACCTTCTCGGCGGCGGATCCTTCAACTTCTGTTACAGGCGCCGTGGCCCCAACGACGGTGCCCACCGTCGGCTCAGGTTCGGCAGGCGCCGCTTCCGCCGTTTCCTGGGGTCCAACGGTCTCCGCCTCCCCCTCAGTCGGACTTGGTCCTGCAAGATGGAATGCATATGAGCCAATGGCTTTATAATAATTTTTACAACAAGGTTCTGAAAGAGATGTTACCTGAAGGGGATTTATTATTTGCACTTCGGGCCGCGCGCGCCACTTGCCTATAAGCAGTAGACAGGGCGACGGGGGCCTCTCCGGAAGGAGTGTCAGCGCGAGGAATGGTACTGGGACCCGCTCCCGCGGCCAAAGCAGCTCTGCTCGCCTCTGCTTCAGAAGGAGTGTCGGCACGAGGAAGAGTGCTAGGGCCCGCTCCCGCGGCCAAAGCAGCTCTGCGTGCTCTTGCTTCGCGTCTCAGCCGCTTCCGCTCCTCTCGAGCCGTTGAGACGGATGCCACTAAGGCTTCCTTGAGTGAGGCTCCCTCGTCCGTATATAGGGATGCCTCTAGATTCTTCAAGGCATCCCTCATCGTCTTGTCAAGCCGGGGCTCTTGTGGCAATTTCGACGAAGCCGGGACTTCGATAACGGACTTGGGAGGGACCCCTGCGTCAATTGATACAGCGCCTGCAAAGGAACAAAAGAAGGTCAGGTTGACTATCAGAAAAAAGACAACAAACTTTCCTTGTAAAAGAGAAAGGGGTGAAACATACCAACGCCTGCTAGGGCACGCTTCTCCTCCTCCTCCTGAAAGGTTTTCAGGGAGGCAGCAATAGCCTCTTCAGTGGAGACACCTGTTGAAAATGGAGCGAATATTAGTTAAGGATAACAATACAAAGTGCAATAAAATGACAAATAAGGCGTTTGATGATTACTGGATTCAGCAAGTTTGCTCAACATCGCTTCAAGCCTCGCCGATCACTCTGAAGCTGCAATGGCGGCGACTAAATTGGTGTCCGCAAGATCTACCACGAAACCCTCATTGCTGCCGTATTCACATATGACCTCGGCGGGAGGAGCCACAGGATTTAAGCTGAGGATCGCGTCGAGGGATAGGGTGTACTTCTTCTTCTTCTGCCCGCCAGCTTTAGATCCACCCGGAGCAGCTTTGCGCTTGGCAGTCACTTTGGGGCGACGAGTCCCGATATCCGCTCCTGCGCCAGACTCTGGCGATACCACATTAACCGTCTTCATGGGAGCACGGGGCGCCGGCGGTGCATCCACCGTAGCGGGCAATGGCAATCCACGCGGGGAGGCCAACACGCGTGGTCGGTCAGCTCCGGCCGCTTTTAGCGGAGGGACGACCGGGCGCCTTGGCTGCAAGGGAGCCTTGCGATCACCACCAGGAGGCGCACCCCTACGGTCAACCAGCAAGCGTTTCTCCATTAAGATGATTGGGCCCATAGCATGCGCGTACCAGGCTACATACGGATGGATTATTTTAGGGGCACAGCTAGGCTCACTGATAAAAAAATAAGAGCCTGTATTGAGCCGGACGAAATGATGCATCGCATTCCTTATCCCCTCTGGGCCGACCGCGGGTGTTTCCAGAAAGGCCTCTATCGGGATCCCTTGATTATAACTCGATTGTCGGGCAAATCGATGTGGGTTATACCTCATAAAAAGAGCCGTCTTATTCTGCCTAAATACTAGGTAGCCCGGCCGAATGGAGTAAAGGTGAAGGATTTCCCGAGCCTTCAGTACAGAAACCCCGCCCTTAAAGTCGTCACGCAGCGACACCACTGACTTAGCGGCCTCGGAGCCTATGGTGATGACCTTATCCACAAAAGAGGTCTTCGCTCCGACTAGATGTGAACGCAGGAGCAGTCCCCTAGACTCCCGCGGAGGTGCAACCACGATTGAAGCCCCGACCAACCGCATAATTCTTGGGAGTTTGAATTTATCAAAGAATGGAGGAGTCTTATGAGCACCAAACACCCCTCGCACATGCAGCTCCATCCAAGAAGTGAAGTAGTGCATCGGAAAGTTAGCAGGCTGTACCCCAGGCTCATTAGCGTCCGCCGCTACGCTAAGTCCATTATAAAGGTAAGCCAGCCCGGCAATCCCTACCGATAGCTGCAAACCGGCCGCCATTCGATGTGCCGGGTAAAAGACAGAAGACCGCATGAGGCGCGGATGCATGGGAAGCGCAAAGCTGCATAGCCATAGACCCAGGAACCCTATGAAAAAAGTTTCCTCGTCCATGCCAGGAACGGCGACCTCTGAGAAAGGGACGCTGGCAGTGCCGGGGAAATAAAAATCCCGCTGGTCATCTTCTGATGAAGGTCGGCGGTCCAAGCTGAAACAAAAGGGGTCGACAAGCTGAGAGAACTTCTCGCCCTGCTCTGATAGGAATTCCGGGCGGATAAAACAAGCAATGAAATCCGCGAAGCTGACGCCCCGGTCGCCTGATTCCAAATGCAGTTCCTCATAAATCTCCAATACCTTCACCAAGCCCGGATGTTGATGCTGGATGGCATTTTCCGGAGTTAAGTCGAATACCAACTGCTTGGTGGCGAAGACGTACTCGTCAGGAGGAAGCAGCTCCTCGTAGTGCTCCCCCCTCGCTGGTAAACCTGAAATCTCAACAAATTACTCCAGAGAGATGGAGACTTCCCTATCCGCTGTCAGGAAGGTATGGGTGGGGATATTCCATTGTTCGATGAAGGCCTTTATCCACCACGTCGGAGGAGAGGGATACTCGAAAAGCGAAACATAGACGGCGAAGGATAAACCAATCTTCGTCAGGTGAGCCCTCTTCGTCGCCAAAATGTAACGGGCCCATTGCAAATATCCGGCAAGCGGCCGCGGGATCAATCCAATATTGTAGGCCTGCCCCCAAGGGCGTGCTTCACCCTGACAGATTCGCCTCCCCAGGATATCTATAGCCGGCGGCGGCTGCACCGGAATGGCACCGATTGCGGGCTGAAGGAGGTCGTCGGCATTCCAATTTTTAACCTCCACGGCATACTCCACCGGGGGCTTGTCCGCATAAGGGATCGTAACTATGGGCTCAGAGGGCGAAGCGGAGCTGAAGCTGCGACGGCCTTGGATGATTTGGCTGTACCACCTTCCCCATAAGTGAAGTCTCTTGCACTCAGGATCGTGATTCTTGATCAGAGCAAACACCACCCGGTCCACTGGTGCATGTGGGAATCCTCCTTCTGAGCGAACGAAAGGGAAAGACAAATCTTCAGACATGTTCCCTGTAGAAAAAATAATAATAACCGTTAGTGTTCCAATGCTCCACATTTTTAAAATCTTACATCACACTGCAATGCAGTGGGTAGGGGACCAAAGGGGGGCCCACAAAATCTAGATGACGGCGCATCATTTGATAAGACAGTCCCATCATTGGATGAGACTGTCAGTTAATTAAAAAGACCCCCAAAAGAATACCCTTATTGGAGGGATCCCTAGAGACAAGGAGAAAATCTCCTCTTTTTAGAGCAAAGCTCTATCACAGAGTGACATTTGTCAAACTCTGGTCTCAAAGGAATAAAACTTCTTAAAAAGAGCCTAGCTCTGTAGTAGTAATGAAAAATTATAACTCTTAAGAATTAAAATTTTTGGGATCTTAAAGATCCATGAAAACTTTTAAAAGTTTTCTAGTTGATCTATGAGCAGAGCTCTGTTCATGGGTTAAAACCCACGAACAAGAGCTCTGTAAATCTATGAGAGCAAGGCTCTATTGAAGAAACCCCAAAGGGGTTTTCTTTAGATCAAAGATCTATAAGAGCAAGGCTCTGTTAATTAAATTTAATTTAAATCAATTTAATTTTACCTAGAGAGATTCTAAGACTAGAACTTGGAAGTTCTTGGGGAAATCACAAGAGCAAGGCTCTGGAAGGTCTTAAGCAAGAGCAAGGCTCTGAAATTCGAATTCTTGAAAATGGTAAAGAATTACCAAGGACCAAGGGTCCTATTTATAGACGCCTGCGTCTCTTCAACTGACCCCTAAGATCCAACGGTTGGGGTCTTGCCCCCGCTGCACTCACGTGCGCGCCACGTGAGCGCAACGGTGGAGGGGCATTTGTTCACCCAATCAGAGCAAGGCTCTACTTGAATTTTGAAAATTCAAATTTTGAAGCAATGCTTCGGTTCCCGTGCGCAGCGTGCAATTTGCCACATGTCAGAAGTTGACTCGGCATCGCAACGCCCAAGGCAATGCGTCCAATCAGAGCAAGGCTCTTTAAAAAAAAAACATAAGTAACACTTAACTGCGCAAGCGCACGGCAGCGCGACACGTGTCTGCGCAGTTGCGCAAACGCAGCTGCGCAAGCGCACGGCTGCGCGACACGTGTCTGCGCAGTTGCGCAAACGCAGCTGCGCAAGCGCACGGCTGCGCGACACGTGTCTGCGCAGTTGCGCAATCGCTGCTGCGCAAGCGCCTTACTGCGCGACACGTGTCACGCGCTGGTGAGTTGCGCAGCAACATAATGAAAATTTAATGAAATCTTTTCTGTTCTTTCCAAAACCAGAAGATTTTCTTCTGCCTTTGGATCAAAGATCCAGCGGTGGGAAAATTCCCAAAATCACTCAGAAAAGATCTTGTTAACAAATTCAACTAATCTATGAGTACTATAAAAAGGACCCCAGACCTCATTTGAAAAAAAAAGATCAGAAAGAAAATAGAGAGAATTCTTGAAGAACTTTGGAAGAACAAAAAAAAGGTAAAACCTTTTAAAAGAGAAAAATCTCTGAAGTACAGATCATTGATCTAAAAAGCATTAATCTTCAATGAGCAAATAAATAAAATAAAAATAAATAAATAAAAATAGTGCCTTGCACTTGTTATGAACCCTTGGTTCTCTGAGAAAAGGAAAAACAAGAGAGAAACTTGTTTTCCCTTTGATCTAAATATAGATCAAAGGTGCTCTGCACTTTTGTTCTTGAATCTTAAAGATTCTTGATGCTCTGCAATGTATTATTTAGAGGGCCTGACCCAAATCAAATTGCAAAACAATAAAAGGGCAGAGCCCTATCTTGATGCTCTGCAATGTATTATTTAGAGGGCCTGGCCCAAATCAAATTGCAAAGCAATAAAAGGGCAGAGCCCTATTTGAATTAATATTCTGTTTGAGCAAAGCCCGAAATAAATAAAAATTGGGCTTAACCCAATCGTGGCCATAAGTCCTTAAATCAAATGATTGAGCAAAATGGCTCTCCTGAATCAATTCACAACCGGTCCGAGGGTACATCTCCGAACTCCTTTGACATCCATCGTCGTAATTCCTCGACGACGTCAAAGAGGTGACGGGTCCCAACGACCACACATCGCTATGGACTGCGGGGTCCTTAAACTCGTGGACCGAAACGTCCCTAAACTAATATCGGACCGAGACGTCCCTAAACTAATATCGGACCGAGACGTCCCTAAACTAATGATAGACCACCACGTCCCTAAACTGGAGTGCGGACCACCACGTCCCTAAACTGAAATGCGGACCACTACGTCCCTAAACTGGAACAATAGAGCCTCCAAACGCTCTTTTGCCGGATCTAAACGGTCCCGTTTGAGTTGATCTCAGCCGCAACGCGGCTAACGTATCCTTAAACATTCAAATGGATTATAAAACTCCCAATCAACTCTGGTTTGAGGGTACATCTCTGAGCTCCTCTGATACATGTCGTTGTAATCCTTCAACGACGTCAGAGAGGTGACGAGTCCCGATGGCCATACATTAAATTAATCACTACGTTAAGTTGATCTTAGTCTAAAACAAGACTAACGTATCCTTAACGAACGTTTAAGTTGATCTTAGCCGCAACGCGACTAATGCATCCTTAAACTGAAAACACCAAATCCAAATCTAAATAAATACGGATTTGGACTAATCCACGTCCTACGGGCGACGGCATTACTCAGTCTCCGTATACAATCCACGGGCAACCACAAACAAAACAAACACACACGACACGAAGTGAAATTCTGGAGAAGGAGAAAGTGGTTACCGCGATGCGGTAGCGTAATTAACTGCAGGGGCTTGCGCCTGCAGGGAAGAGCGTTCCCACAATCAAAAACCCCTCACCCTGAGGGGGAATCTGATGAAGTCTGCTACATCGGCCGCATCCGTCTAAACCTCCGATACACGGTGCCATAAATCAACTTGGGATCTTCGGAGAGGTAGACGGATAAAACCAAATAGCATCTGCCCCGAACCTCAGGCAATGGACGCGAAGTCCAGGCCACCGTTCGGAGGGGAACAACCCCAACATGTGGCAGCACCCTGGAGGGTCTCACGTTCTAAAAGCTTCGGCGGAGACCCCCCAAGAGGTCTCCGCGCCCCTGTAATGCCCCCGCACGCAGCGACACCCCCAGAGGGTCTCACATTCTAAAACCCTTAGCGGAGACCCCCAGAGGCCTCTGTACCCTTCCAAACTCACATAGCGGAACTCTTGTTGGGTCCCACGTCTACAAACCCTTGGCGGAACCCTAATAGGCCCCACACCCTCTAATCCGTCGGCGGAGACCCTCCATAGGGCTCCGTACCCTATCAAAGTCACTGGAGGCAACCCCAATAGCCCCGCAATCACCAAAATCCATCATGACAAGCCAAATAACCCCTTTTGATCCATTAAAATCAATATCAAACACCTCAAAAGGTCTCTGCATCTACTATTTCATCCATTTTGACATCTGTCTTTACAAACCCAAAGCTCAATTTTGCCCTTTGGGGGTTGCATCATAGCAGCCTGTTATATACAATTCTCGGACATCCATCGTGATATAGAAATCAAATGTTGAGATACCAAAGTCAATGCCAATTTTTAATCCAAAACCTGTAAATCAAAACCCTAGGAAAACAACATGAACTTCAATGGTCCGGGACAACCTTAAACTACGGGATGACCTTAAACTAACACCCTGGTCTAAGAAGACTTTAAACTAATACTCACGTCCGAAATGATTTTAAACCACTGCTCGCGGGCATCCGTTGTGACATAGAAGTCAACAAATATGCCACCATGAAACAAATATAAACTTTCCCTATGGCAAATTATAAATATTTTGCCATATACAGTTCACGGGCTGCCATCGTGACATAGAAATTATCAAACCCACCACCATTTTGCCATATGGTGGGCCACCATGTATCATCCTCCCGTATACAATCCACGGGAAACCACCATGACATAGAGGTTATCCCTCTCCATATCACTAATTTGCCTGGTCCAAGATGACCCTAAACTACTGCTTGGTCCGTAATGAACTTAAATTAAAATTCATGTCCGAAATGATTTTAAACTAACACCCATGCATAAAACTTGACTGCTTGGTCTGAGACGACTCTAATATAATGTTATGGTCCGAAACGAAAACTAATGTTCATGTCCGAAATGACCTTAAACTAAAATGTATATGTAAAATATACATCCAAGGAACCATTGCATCCCTAAATTGAAATTTTGGAATTTTGCCCCATGGGTCTATCGCTTCAAGTGCACCGTATACCATCCACGGGCATCCATCTTGGCGTAAAAGCCAACTGTCCTTTTTTGTCACACCAGGTGTACACCTCGTGGCATACCTTATCCTCACCAAATCCCACTGGACGTGCTGGTCAACCATCACCGTCTCCTAAATGACTATCACAGCCTAGAAGTTAACAAAACCAATAACATATGATTTTATCCTGTATAGGACGGCTGGACATATGTAAATTGAAATATACCATACTGTACATGATGATTATGAAATACATACTCTATTTTGCTACCTTTTATGTTTTGTTGTTGAATATATGCCATTGTCATCTATTTTTGCTCGTATATTTAAATGTACTCGGAAATAAACCACTCGTAGAAAGTTCTCTCCGTTTAATGCAAAGAGGTAATTAAATACAGGGGCTTGCGCCTGTAGAAATCTAGTCCCCACAATCAAAAAACCCTTTTTGAAGGATGAATCTGAGAAGCCACGCTACATCGGTCGCATCCGTTTGAACCCTCATCCGTATCTGCGGTGCAGCAACACGTCACGCCGAGGAGACAGGCGGATTTGTATCGATATGACCCCGTGAGCATGATCCCCACCTCGAGGATCCTTTCGGAGGCGAACAGATTCTAGCACGCCCGGCGGGACAGATTTTTCTTTCCTTATGGTTTATTTCTGTCATTAAATGAGCATTTTAACATCTGTTTATCTGAGAAGAACAATGGCATTGAACAACTGTAACACCCTAGTTCATTTATACCATATTTTATTTGGATATTTTCTAATCTTGCGACAATTTTCTTGTTTATTAGAGTTTGGGATGCGGATAGTGCTTTTGATATATGTGGATAGTATCCGACCCGACCCTCATGCTTGAAACCCATTATGGTTCTAGATTACATCGTATATTACCAGTACAGAGGATCCGTGCACACCCAGATTCTATATACCCGTATCATATATTTTAGTATCTGCATATATTTTAAATAATATAAATTATAGCTAGATAATAATTTTTAATATCCAGCATGGCCAGTTATCATACCCCATATCACATGGTTGTATCCATATATCGTGTTTCTGTCCAGATTGATAAAACAGACTCGTTTGGATCGCTACATGATTTTACGTATATCTGTTTTTGAGGGTATGCATTTTTATTAACCAGATATCGCATTATAGTTTTAACTGATACGTATATTATCCATATTTTAAAACCAGAATTTTAGAAGAGACCCGGGTATTTTTTGGAGTATTTTGATATTAGCTATTTAAATCCAGAATATACATTATAATATTTTATATAAATCCTAAACTAACAGTAGTATATTATATATATTTATAACTAATTAAATAATCCTCACAGCTCTCTCTCTTATTCCCTTTCCCTCTCTCTCTACCTATATATATATATATATATATATATATATATATATATAAATTATATATTACATAACCTAATATAATAATTATACAACACCTCTCTCTCCCTTCCTTTCTTTCTCTGTATACTCGCCCACGAGAAACCGAGCAAACCCATACCCTAGCCTCTTGACATCACCGCACCCTCACCATCGCCAACCCTGACCTCATCTCCTCGCTCTCACCTCACCACCTCCTCTTCCTCTCCTTCTTTCCCTGACGAGAGCCCTGCACTCTGCAAACCCCGACAACCCCCGACGAACTCCTGCGGCAAACCCCGACCCCTTACCTTCGACCTCGCCATCGCTGCCCATCGCTAGCACCATCTCCTCCTCCTCACTTCCTCTCCCCGACACCACAAACCACTACGACCAACTCCACGATTCCGAACCCGACAGCAACCCCAGAAAACCCACTGCCGACGTAGCCACCTTGCCGTCGACGACAGCCCATCGCCGCCGTCGTCTTCTCCTCTGTCCCCAGAAACCCAACTAAGCAGCACCCCCATTCCTCTTCCTCTTCTTCTTCTTTCTTTCCTTCTTCCATTCTTGCTTTCTTGAATTTTCCGGCCGTCTCGCCGAAGTCGCACACGTCGTCGACGATCCAGACAACCCAATCACAGTCGTTGTCTAACCCTGTGACCTTAACACGCACCGTATCCAGACTATGCCATGACCATGCCATGCACTGTACCCAGACCATGCCATGACCATATCATCACTGTACCCACACCGTGTCACGCTATGTGCCACGCTATGCCCGCTTCGTGCTCAGCTCATGCCACTTGTGTGCCACTATCGCATCAGTCCCGTGTCACCGCAAGGACCGGCACTATGTCGTGCCACTTCACGCACCGTGTCATGTCGTGTCGCACCGAGCCGCCTGTCCATCAACCGTTGTTTCCGAGACAAGTTTATCTTGCAACATGCTATGTTAATATATCTATTATATGAATAAAAATAGTACATGTGTTTCATTATACACCAAATATTATAGTTTTACCGTTTTACAGTATCCGTTGGCATCTATACTGATAATAACACATATAATTACATGCCGGAACATCCTGATATCGCTATACTATTATATTAGTATAACATGCTATCTAGTTTGCATCATACGTAAAGGGTTATTACAGATGGATACATATGCATCTTGATATCCGTTGTGCTTACCGTGTTCAGATATTTGTTACAGTTTCACATTTAGGTATCTATCTGATACATATGCATCACATGACATGTTCACGATACACTACTTGACTCATTACTTGGATCTAGTTACTAATACCAACAATCCTGACGTGTTGTCCTGACGGACGTTACTTGTTGTCTGCATAGATAAAACCTGTACTTGCTTGATCCTGTATTGGCATTAGATCTATATTGGCAATACCTGACTTGAACACAAAAAATCAAGAATGTAACCGAAATGTAACTCAAAAGGCTATCATTACATATTTGTCGTTTTTCCAGGCGTTACGGAATAATCCTGTTTACCGTTTTTCCGGGCGTTACGGAATAATCCTGTTTGGCGTTTTTTCGGGCGTTACGGAATAATCCTGTTTGGCGTTTTTCCGGGCATTACGGAATAGTTACATGTTTGCCGTTTTTCCGGGCGTTACGGAATAATCCTGTTTGCCGTTTTTCCGGACGTTACGGAATAAATCCTGTTACCGTGGTCCCATGGGGAATGAACGGGGCATAGACTGCTGTTGGGTTACGATGAGAATTACATTAATTGATTTCAAAGACTTTTAGAATAGATAACCTAGAAGCACAATTTTAGGTTACATATCACACATCACTTACATACACATACATCACTGTTTATATCTACATTATTTATTTATATTCATGTTTACCTATCTCCTTACATCCTGATTATTACTGCTATTTTAATGTTATGACGCACTGACGTCGGGGTTTTGCATAGCACTGTTCCTCTATCTCTATTGCAGGTTGAACAAGAGTATTTTAGCCGTCAAGCCGAGCAGTGAAGAATTAAACATATGTTGTTTAGAGATACTTAGTTTAGTTTATTTTCCGCAGCTTTATTTCTTGATGTGGGCCCATATTGGGACGTATTTTCAGATGTTGTTTATTGGAAATTGATTCGTTTCCGCTTATACATTTTCTTAACTCTATTTATTGTGGTAAATGGACATGTACTAACTATTTTTTATATTTTACTGTTCTTGATATTCTATAGACAGCCGTAATGTGACTGTAGAGGGATGATTCCTATCCATAGGTAGTATGGTTGGTTCTGTCACGTGCCGTAGTTTGCATATTCTGGAAAGCGGTGCGTGACAGGATTTGTTTGGTATCAGAGACATAGGATTTAGGGTTAGTCGGGTTTGATTCTTTTATAGTTGGGTATTGAACCCAATACACTAATCAGGAAACCCGGAATTAGGAACATGTCCTACCATATTATTATCTTGTCATTCAAATTCTTGAATCTTATCTTTCCCTTAACTCTTATATCTTGACGATATGGAAATGACTTTGCATCTCAACTTGGAATCCTCCTGAATCCTTATCGTTTCTCCATTCGTATTCCTTCGATTCTGATAGTAGGATTTGGGCGAATTGAATAGAGTTATGTGATTGTAACTATGTACGGCGGCATGGTTACAATGCGGTACTTTATTTAGGTAACCTGGAATCATATTTCGATTCATTTTCTTGACTTATGGTCATTGTATTACCTTATTTTCTCTCGGCGTCATTGCTTACAAGTTATGTCTTATCGTGAGCTTGAATCCAACAACCACGATATATCTTTCCTTTTGTCCCGTAAGAACCAATCCGTTTGCGTTTCGAAGAATAAGAAGAAACACAGGAGAAGTTTTTGATGATTGCGATAGTTCAAGATTAACCCCAGCAGAAGCTAGTACAGACCGCTTCAAGGACGATTAGATGAAAGATATCTGATTGAAGAAGTTTTGACAGACCCGCCTCAAATTATCAGAGTAGCGCAGCGGAAGAGTGGTGGGCTAATAGCCCACAAGTTTTAGAACAAACTTGCATATTCATGATGAAGGGAACCGTTTACTTAAGAGTAAAGTTCGTAAACAAGTTGCAGATAAAGCGCTGATAGCAGTTCGGGATTTCATGGATGTTAAGTTATCAAAAATAACTTATAACTCGAAAGCAGGACAGAAATACACTCTTTTATTAATATTGTGTCGATAAAAGTATATAGGACTTTTAGTATCGTTACATATGATTGCCATTATAATGCTGGAAGTCAAACAAGAATTCTTTGAGCTCTATCAATATATAATAGTGATATGTAATATCACAAAATGCATGTACATGATGATAAAGTCAAACCAGATAGCATACTATCATCTCGAGTAAGACTATTCCACCCGTATAGGTCCTCCCTCAATCATCATAATCACCTGCTTGCGATTACAATAATTGACTTGAGGACACTATATCCAACAATCTCCCACTTGCACTTAAGACTAATTATTGCGGTGTCGAATACTCACAGCCTATGTGCTATCGATCACCCAACTTCTCTACTAATATGTTTCGCAAATTATATTTGCAAGACATTCACGTTCGAGAAATAGCCTCAGTGAGTGGATCCGCTCCAATACTTTTATCTTTATCTTTCTATATCTCAATTTCGCGGAGAATGACTATCTCCCGAAACGAGCGATACATGTCTTAGAATTTGTTTAGATATCTGATGGGGCCAAGTTCATAAATAAACTCCAAATCTAACAAACTTCTTAGACTGTATTTTTTACTGATTTTAATTAGTATCATACGCCATGCCTTTCTCAGTATCCGCTTGGACCCCTTGTCCAACATACTGCCCCTTAGAAGAGGGTAAAGTTTAACTCTGACAGTCACTCTGTCATTCAGGTCATCTTGGAAGCCTGAAATAATAACCGCCTCCATGAAGGAGGCTGTCGTTATCATATACGAAGAATATTCTCTTATGTTCATATCTGCTTCCCAATATTTCTTCAGGATTGGATTAATCTATGCTTATTGCAACTAGTGCAAAAGAAATATCTGGTGTGGTTCTTAACAAAGCATGAATGACTCAATTGTCTAAGCAAGTGATATATCATTCATGAAAATCCCTCTCATCATCAGTTTAGAAGACATCTCTTTAGAGAGGGTGACTCTATCACCTACGGGTACGCTACCACGCCAAGAGTTGTTCATTCTAACACTTTAGAATAGTGTCAAAGTACCGAATTGGGACACTTTCCAAATCTAGATCTAAAACCATAGATCTAGCCATCAGAATCCTTGATATTTTGTACAGATTCTATGTGGGGAAACATCTTGTGACAACCACAGTATAACCGATCATAGTATAGGAACATCACTTCTTACAAGAAGTACGTCATTCAAATACCAGGACATCACTCCCTAATACCTTCTTACCAGGTCCATCTGTTGTTCTGATGAAGTCAAACTCTATGACTGTATATCAAAAATAGATGATCTACCTCCACTATATTTGCTTTACTCTACGAATAGACATAAGCTACCGGCCAACCACGCTTCCTGTCACGCCCCGCTTCCCAAAATACGGAATACGAGGGGTAGACAAGGCCAGCCATGCTCCTACGGTCAAGGAGATGTCCTGCCGTAGTCACACTTCGGCTTCTAGTTTATCATGGTAAACAGTAAATGATGCGCAGGTAATGAGAAATGCAGTAACTGAAAGATACAATAATGTAAACTGACCTGAAGTGGAACAAACGAATGTAACTCAGAATAGCAAGTCAAGAAGTCTGTGATGCACGTCTAGTTCTGATCTAGGCTAAATCTTCTCCTCACACTGAGCATACATACTCAGGTCGTCAGAGCGACTCAAAAGCAATATAATATATATATATATATATAAACAAGTGACAGTCCTAACAGTGGTAATGGATATGAATAACAGTAAATCAATGACAGCATGAATATGAATGTGCAGTAATCAATGCAGCGGAACAGTAAAGCAGTATAACGATATATCACGTATGCCAACACGGTATATAAGGAATATAAATGCCAGTATTCCTATCAGTCTCTAAGTCTGACTGTACAGGTCACTAAGCCTATCGTCAGTCCAAATGTGAGAGTCAACCACTCGCGAGTGTCCTCCACCCAAGGGTAGAACCCAAGGGCAAGGGACCACGGGCCCAACATGTAACAAGAATATCACGGTGTATATATCACGTATCCTGTAAATCTCCATATAACTCCCTAAATATATAAGCCGGCATGGGACTCCCGAGATTCTGTTGAACTCACACTTAAACTACCCCACACCCCGTGGTCTACATCAAACGCTAACCATAACCCTAAATATTAATTGATCCGTGACAAGTCTGCGCGAGAACTGGAGACAGGACCTCCATCAAGCACGTCCCGACTAATACCTAAGATAAATGGCAGTGTCGGATGCCTTATCTGTGACACCCGTGCAAGCGCTTCCATAAGTGTCCCATACCACTTATAGTCACACGTACACGCATCCCACAGACGTCGACAATGCAATAGAATAATAGGGTCACTGATTGTGTACAAGTACGTATCACTTTCACTTAATCACGGATACACGAACACTGACGTACTTGCCACAATCATC
Source organism: Agapanthus africanus (assembly GCA_030015575.1). Lineage (NCBI taxonomy): Eukaryota > Viridiplantae > Streptophyta > Magnoliopsida > Asparagales > Amaryllidaceae > Agapanthus > Agapanthus africanus. The sequence continues at coordinate 26,206,514 of JASDDO010000001.1, forward strand.
ACTAGAATCTAACACTGGGTAAATGCACGATATCACTAGGTTATCACTACAATGATATGGGTATGATATGATGCGTAAACAGTATATGAAGCACGATTAAGGTGTCATAAAAACAGTATTCTATTACTTGTACGATTTATCATGAAACGTACGTATATAATTTAGCGAAACGATAAACAGGTAGTAATTAGTATGTTCAGTTATCTATCCATCGAATTTAGTTTCAAGCCAATCGGGTTCCAGGATCATTAATTATAACCATTTCATTTTAAGCGCTCGCGGCTGGAAATCCGGTTTCAGAATCAGAAGTCCGTTTCGTAACGCATTTTGATCCCAGTTGGGATCAGGTTTTAGCGACGTTACAGCTGGATGAACTCTAGGGTTTTCAGTAAGGTTTCCAACGCAACAGACGGATCGTCGATCGCATCTGTACGTCAGGAGTTATACACTGTTTAACACTAATATGTCAGTTCTGATTCTGTTGGGACTGTTATATGTCCCGATTTATTAAATTACAGATTAAATATCAAACGGTAACGAAACCGAATGAAACCAATTGTGTTGTCTAGATAACAGGTTCACCTACATTAAACAGCGGAGTTCCGCAACTTACGAGTTAAGGGAATCCGGTGGTACCCATTACGGAACAGCAAGCAACAACTGGAGTCGCTCTGGACTGCAGTCCAGAGTCGCACTCCGATCCAATTATCATCACGGTTTAAATACAGAAATGTCTGGAAACTAGTATAGGGTTAAAGTTCGTCGAGTCGTCTTCGATTTGAGCCCTCGAACGCACTATTATAGTATGTATATGATTTATGGTGAATTTTAACATTTTCAGGTACAATAGAATTCCAGTTTTACGGTTAAACTTGGGGGTAGTTGTTTTAGTCGTTAACGGTCATGTTTTCCAGCGAAATTTTCACACGTTATCCATACCTACAAGGGCCAATGCAATGTATCCAGTTCTGCCAAATTTGATAAGAAATTTCATTGGGAACACACACCGAACAGTTATAACGTCTAATTGATTTAACACTATAACGTGATAATCTACGTAATCTAAGATTTTAACTTAGGTAAAATAGCATGTAAGCAAGTAAAGAACTTGCCTGGACACGTGTCGACGAAGGTACGGCAGCGGCAGCGGCACGATCGCGACACACGCGCGGCTCGGCACTTGACTTGTCTCGAACCCGAGTCTCGGCAACGACGGCTCGCAGTTTTTGGTGGAGTTGGCTGTTGCGGCCTTGAGCAATGTCGTGGCTAGGGATCGTTGATGCTGTCGGGGCCGATGGAGAGATTGCAGAGGAAGAGAGGGAGAATTTAGAGAGCAGGGAGTGAGAAATAGTGAGGGAAGTGAAAGAGAGAGGGAGGAGCAGTGAGGGAAAGAGAGAGAGAGAGACAGTGAGAGAAGAGGGAAGTGAGAGAGAGAGAGAGAAAACTGAGAGAGAGAGAGAGAGATCACAGAGTGAGAGAGAGAGATACAGTGAGAGAGAGAGAGAGAACTGAGAGAGAGGGAGAGTGCAGGCACAGGAAGAGAAGGAGAGAGAGTTTGAGGGAGTGAGGGGGAAAAGCTCTACGATGATGAGGGGGTGTAGGGGAGGGTGATCGGGGATGATGGTGGCTGCCGTCGACGAGGTAAGCGAGTGAGGGAATAATCGGAGAGCAGGGGTCGGCTAATGGGTGCAGGGGGATCGGCCGGGGGTGAGCCCAGGGGCAACGACGCCGGTGGTGGGTATGGGTTGGATCTTGAGGAGGAGCTCGATGGATGGTGGTCGAAGGTGGAGGTGAGGTGGCGACTGTGATGCTGGTGATGGCGGCGACGGCGACAGGGCGGTCACGGGTGTGGGTGCAGAGCGAGAGAGACGTCGGGAGGGAGAAAGAAAATGAGGGGGAGAAGAGATGTGTCAACGAGGAGGGGTCGAAGGCGTGTGTCGTGGGTAACGCTCGCGAGCGTGAGCGTTAGCGGAGGCAAGGAACGCGGCGGAGGAAATGGGTCGCGCGCGTAAATGGAGGGAAGAGCCGTTGGAGGGAAGAAGGTGTAGGTGAGGGTCGGGTTTGAGGTGGTGTGGGCTGAATTTTGAGTGGGCCGAAGAAATTAATTGGAAAATGGTAAAGGAATGTGGGTCGGGCCAAAGAATAAAATTAAAAGAATTTTAAGAAGAGAACGGGCCGGGGTGAGGAATTTGGGTGCTGGGCTCGTTGAATTTAAAAGAAATTGGATTTAAAATAAAAAACAGTGGGCTGGGGGATTTAATAGTAAGGAAAATGGTGTTGGGTTTGATAATCTAATAGAAAATGAATTGGGAAAAATAGAATGGAGTGGGCTGGTTTTAAAATAAAGAGAGTTTCTTTTACAAATTGAAGGGATGGGCTCGGGGATGTGTTTTGGGTTTAAAAAATAATTTAAGTTATAAAAGAATGGTTTGGGGATTTGGCTTTACATTTAACATTTTGTTTTAAACTTGGCTAAGGAAAATACTTAAAATGAAATGGATTTCTAGACCGAGATCAAGGTTTATATAAATAGGAAAAGAAAATAAGGGATTGGAATTAGGGTTTGAGAAAATAGCGGGGTAAAAATGATTGGGAGTTTAGGATCTAATGGAGTTTCCAAAATAAATAAACTAATAATTAATTATAAATACAATGAAATCTCATAAGTTAACGAGAAACACAAATATTGGTATAAAGAGGGCTGGGTGTTACATCATACCACCCTTATAAAAATTTCGTCCTCGAAATTTAAAGTAAACGATGAATTATACAAATATAGGCGAAAGCTATTATATTGCAAAATAACACGTAACCATCTAATAGGTATATGTGAACGAAGAAATTTGAAGTTATAAATATGTAATAACATCATTCAAAAATATAGGTCTAAATAGGGATAAGGCCGGAATAACTATAGGAGCAACTACATGTATACCAGAATAGCAATAACAACAATAACGAACAATAATAATCAAGGCGTGTTCGATAGAATCAAATCCAAATATGTGCACATATAAGTATATTGAAAGTAGCACAACAAAAATGATAAGTATAGAGTCCAACCACTTATAATAGTAACTATATGCACAACGCCCGAAAATAAAGTAACGATAATAACGTAGCGAAAGATTTGTTGGTAGGTTAAAACATTTTAGGATGATGTATCGTTCAAATAACGTAGAAAACTCATATAGTGAAAATAAGAAATATGGAGCGAAAATATGCGCGATGTAAGGTTGCGCTATCAAAATAAAATAGGAAAACTAGTGGTGAAGTACTTGAAATGCGTGAAACGGGAATAGTCGATAAAACACACTCCTCGATAATTACAAGATAATGAAAACAAAATTTTGAATAATAATGTCTCTAAATACATTTAGGGTAATATAGAGAAATCACCAATATGAATAGGGCTAGCTAGGGTAGTAATTACAAGAAGGTGTGGCTCAAACAGAAGGTCGGAGTGTGGCGGTTTTAGGTTGAATATTAAGGAGACTGGGATAGGGTCAGCACAGAAAGTAATGGTGAGTAACGAAAGGACTACAAGGTAAAAATATGGGGAAGACTAACGATCGGTAATTCCTATGAATCAAGAATTTGAAAAGTTAATGAACTCGGTAATTCATAAGAAAGGTCCTCCTCCCAGAAGGATCTCAAACAGGGTGCAGACGAAGGATGAATGGTGGCTCATTCCAAGGATCAGGGTGCGGTACCTTCTAATCGAATCGAGGGTGAAAACTATACAATGAGTAGGGGTGGACAGTCAGGATTCTCAGCAGAAAAATAAATGGATATGGGCAATAAACAAGTATCATGCGAACCAACAATCAAAAGGTTTACGAATTCAGAAGATTTATTTCATTCAAGAAAATTTGAAACAAGGCATTCCCAAAGGCGAAAAGTGGCACTAAACTATACACAGTTTATTTGGCCAGAAAGACAACATCAAAAGAAATTCTGTCAGTCGCGGTTGTGGAGATTCAGTAGGTTGCGGTAGGCTCGCGCAATCAGGTAGGGACGTCCATTTCCATATCGTCTCGCGGGCATTGCCATTGGGAGTTCTTCCATAGCAGTGTCTTGATCTTCTGGTCCTTCTTCCTCGGATGGAGCTTCTTCATCGAGATCTGATTCCATGTGATCCTCTCCTTCTGGGTTCTCTTCCATGGGATTTTCCTCCACTGGATTTTCTTCTATCGGGTCTTCATCGGGATCTTCCTCTATCAGGTTCTCTTCAGGATCTCCTTCTCCTTCGTCGGAATCAGCTATCATGTCAAACTCTGGGGTGGCTACTCCTTCGTCCTCTGAATCGTTGTTTCCGAAATTGACCTGGAGACCGTTGATCTCATCGTCAGAACTCATCAGCGTGTGGTCTAAGGAAACGCATGACTGTGCATCCTCGTCTAGATGCGGCGCTGCTCCAGGGTGGGCCATGGTCTGAAGGAAAGTCATGATTAGACAGTGGAATGCATCAAGAAATAGCTCCAGGTACGAAGTATAGGAAACATACGGTGGCAGGAACCGAAAAATCAGAATAATAATGCTCTGATAATGAATGGTATAAATAGGGGAAAGAACAAGAGAAAGATACATATATTACGATTCAAGTTTTATTGCATTCAATCAAAAGTTCAGTGGATACAAGATTTCAAACTGAAAGAAATATTCATAAGAAGATGACAACATTATTACTGAGAGTAGAAAACATAAAATTCTTCTTGGATTGCTAGACTGCTGCAACCTCGTAACGCGAGTTGGATCCTGCATTGGGTCTGCTTTATCCTCGAAGCGCGAACCATGCAAAAATCGTCACTTGGCAGAAATGGGGAGTGTGGACGAATCTCCTCCTTGTAGTTCCTTCCTTTCTGGGCAACCGTTAATGAGATGTTTGTTGGAACCGCATATCAGACATTTCCCTTGGGCGCGGCGACAATCCCTCTGAAGATGTCCTGGCCTCTTACAATACGCACAACACGGGGTCTTCTGCTGCTTCTGTCGTGGGGAAACAAATTGGCGTTTCATCTTCTTCTCTTTTCCTCGTCTAACGGGGATTCCTTTATGATTTGAGACTCCAGCTGGTGCCTGATTCTCCTGTCTTCTCAGTCCTTCAGCCAACAAGTCATTTGTTCGCTCCTGGCCTCTTTCAAACCTTGCAGTACACTTAGAATCTCGACGATCGGATTCTGGGGAGCGGATATGGATGAAGAGTCATTGGAAGACATGATCTTGAACAATGATTTTGAGGATGATATAAGTCACAAGCCAAACTAATCAAGGTATAATATGGATAGGACAAAGATTCAAGAATATCAGAGATGATGAATTTATTATAAGTGGGGGATCAACTGCATGACTTTAAGTCACTTGAATAGAGTACGGTAGTGCAATTGCAACCACGTAACCTTTCCAAGTCACTCGAAACCATAGCGAATGGATAGCTGAACACATGATGTGAATATGGATCAAGAATGACAAGTTTACAATCTAGACCGAGAGATGTCTTAGAGTGCCAAACTATACACGGAAAACTACAATCCCAATCGAAGCAAAACCTGGCTCTGATACCAACTAAACCATGTCACGCCCCGCTTCCCAAAATACGGAATACGAGGGGTAGACAAGGCCAGCCATGCTCCTACGGTCAAGGAGATGTCCTGCCGTAGTCACACTTCGGCTTCAAGTTTATCATGGTAAACAGTAAATGATGCGCAGGTAATGAGAAATGCAGTAACTGAAAGATACAATAATGTAAACTGACCTGAAGTGGAACAAACGAATGTAACTCAGAATAGTAAGTCAAGAAGTCTGTGATGCACGTCTAGTTCTGATCGAGGCTAAATCTTCTCCTCACACTGAGCATGCATACTCAGGTCGTCAGAGCGACTCAAAAGAAATATAATATATATATATATATATATATATATATATATATATATATATATATATAAACAAGTGACAGTCCTAACAGTGGTAATGGATATGAATAACAGTAAATCAATGACAGCATGAATATGAATGTGCAGTAATCAATGCAGCGGAACAGTAAAGCAGTATAACGATATATCACGTATGCCAACACGGTATATAAGGAATATAAATGCCAGTATTCCTATCAGTCTCTAAGTCTCACTGTACAGGTCACTAAGCCTATCGTCAGTCCAAGTGTGAGAGTCAACCACTCGCGAGTGTCCTCCACCCAAGGGTAGAACCCAAGGGCAAGGGACCACGGGCCCAACATGTAACAAGAATATCACGGTGTATATATCACGTACCCTGTAAATCTCCATATAACTCCCTAAATATATAAGCCGGCATGGGACTCCCAAGATTCTGTTGAACTCATACTTAAACTACCCCACACCCCGTGGTCTACATCAAACGCTAACCATAACCCTAAATATTAATCGATCCGTGACAAGTCTGCGCGAGAACTGGAGACAGGACCTCCATCAAGCACGTCCCGACTAATACCTAAGATAAATGGCAGTGTCGGATGCCTTATCTGTGACACCCGTGCAAGCGCTTCCATAAGTGTCCCATACCACTTATAGTCATACGTACACGCATCCCACAGACGTCGACAATGCAATAGAATAATAGGGTCACTGATTGTGTACAAGTACGTATCACTTTCACTTAATCACGGATATACGAACACTGAAGTACTTGCCACAATCATCACTAGAATCTAACACTGGGTAAATGCACGATATCACTAGGTTATCACTACAATGATATGGGTATGATATGATGCGTAAACAGTATATGAAGCACGATTAAGGTGTCATAAAAACAGTATTCTATCACTTGCACGATTTATCATGAAACGTACGTATATAATTTAGCGAAACGATAAACAGGTAGTAATTAGTATGTTCAGTTATATATCCATCGAATTTAGTTTCAAGCCAATCGGGTTCCAGGATCATTAATTATAACCATTTCATTTTAAGCGCTCGCGGCTGGAAATCCGGTTTCAGAATCAGAAGTCCGTTTCGTAACGCATTTTGATCCCAGTTGGGATCAGGTTTTAGCGACGTTACAGCTGGATGAACTCTAGGGTTTTCAGTAAGGTTTCCAACGCAACAGACGGATCGTCGATCACATCTGTACGTCAGGAGTTATATACTGTTTAACACTAATATGTCAGTTCTGATTCTGTTGGGACTGTTATATGTCCCGATTTATTAAATTACAGATTAAATAACAAACGGTAACGAAACTGAATGAAACCAATTTTGTTGTCTAGATAACAGGTTCACCTACAGTAAACAGCGGAGTTCCGCAACTTACGAGTTAAGGGAATCCGGTGGTACCCATTACGGAACAGCAAGCAACAACTGGAGTCGCTCTGGACTGCAGTCCAGAGTCGCACTCCGATCCAATTATCATCACGGTTTAAATACAGAAATGTCTGGAAACTAGTATAGGGTTAAAGTTCGTCGAGTCGGCTTCGATTTGAGCCCTCGAACGCACTATTATAGTATGTATATGATTTATGGTGAATTTTAACATTTTCAGGTACAATAGAATTCCAGTTTTACGGTTAAACTTGGGGGTAGTTGTTTTAGTCGTTAACGGTCATGTTTTCCAGCGAAATTTTCACACGTTATCCATCCCTACAAGGGCCAATGCAATGTATCCAGTTCTGCCAAATTTGATAAGAAATTTCATTGGGAACACACACCGAACAGTTATAACGTCTAATTGATTTAACACTATAACGTGATAATCTACGTAATCTAAGATTTTAACTTAGGTAAAATAGCATGTAAGCAAGTAAAGAACTTGCCTGGACACGTGTCGACGAAGGTACGGCAGCGGCAGCGGCACGATCGCGACACACGCGCGGCTCGGCACTTGACTTGTCTCGAACCCGAGTCTCGGCAACGACGGCTCGCAGTTTTTGGTGGAGTTGGCTGTTGCGGCCTTGGGCAATGTCGTGGCTAGGGATCGTTGATGCTGTCGGGGCCGATGGAGAGATTGCAGAGGAAGAGAGGGAGAATTTAGAGAGCAGGGAGTGAGAAATAGTGAGGGAAGTGGAAGAGAGAGGGAGGAGCAGTGAGGGAAAGAAAGAGAGAGACAGTGAGAGAAGAGGGAAGTGAGAGAGAGAGAGAGAGAAAACTGAGAGTGAGAGAGAGATACAGTGAGAGAGAGAGAGAGAGAGAGAACTGAGAGAGAGGGAGAGTGCAGGCACAGGAAGAGAAGGAGAGAGAGTTTGAGGGGGTGAGGGGGAAAAGCTCTGCGATGATGAGGGGGTGTAGGGGAGGGTGATCGGGGATGATGGTGGCTGCCGTCGACGAGGTAAGCGAGTGAGGGAATAATCGGAGAGCAGGGGTCGGCTAATGGGTGCAGGGGGATCGGCCGGGGGTGAGCCCAGGGGCAACGACGCCGGCGGTGGGTATGGGTTGGATCTTGAGGAGGAGCTCGATGGATGGTGGTCGAAGGTGGAGGTGAGGTGGCGACTGTGATGCTGGTGATGGCGGCGATGGCGACAGGGCGGTCACGGGTGTGGGTGCAGAGCGAGAGAGATGTCGGGAGGGAGAAAGAAAATGAGGGGGAGAAGAGACGTGTCAACGAGGAGGGGTCGAAGGCGTGCGTCGTGGGTAACGCTCACGAGCGTGAGCGTTAGCGGAGGCGAGGAACGCGGCGGAGGAAATGGGTCGCGCGCGTAAATGGAGGGAAGAGCCGTTGGAGGGAAGAAGGTGTAGGTGCGGGTCGGGTTTGAGGTGGTGTGGGCTGAATTTTGAGTGGGCCGAAGAAATTAATTGGAAAATGGTAAAGGAATGTGGGTCGGGCCAAAGAATAAAATTAAAAGAATTTTAAGAAGAGAACGGGCCGGGGTGAGGAATTTGGGTGCTGGGCTCGTTGAATTTAAAAGAAATTGGATTTAAAATAAAAAACAGTGGGCTGGGGGATTTAATAGTAAGGAAAATGGTGTTGGGTTTGATAATCTAATAGAAAATGAATTGGGAAAAATAGAATGGAGTGGGCTGGTTTTAAAATAAAGAGAGTTTCTTTTACAAATTGAGGGGATGGGCTCGGGGATGTGTTTTGGGTTTAAAAAATAATTTAAGTTATAAAAGAATGGTTTGGGGATTTGGCTTTACATTTAACATTTTGTTTTAAACTTGGCTAAGGAAAATACTTAAAATGAAATGGAGTTCTAGACCGAGATCAAGGTTTATATAAATAGGAAAAGAAAATAAGGGATTGGAATTAGGGTTTGAGAAAATAGCGGGGTAAAAATGATTGGGAGTTTAGGATCTAATGGAGTTTCCAAAATAAATAAACTAATAATTAATTATAAATACAATGAAATCTCATAAGTTAACGAGAAACACAAATATTGGTATAAAGAGGGCCGGGTGTTACACTTCCCCTGCTCCCACTTACTACAATAACCTTCCAGCAAAGTCATATATACGTGCACTTCTAAAACTAATTTAGAACGACATTATAGTCATCCACCTGCCAGATCCTATAGTCTAGGACAGTAGTGACAAACTTGGGTCATCAAAATCTCCATGTCACCGTCTTTAAGAAGACCGAAATACCTCTCAGGTGGCTGAGGTTACCCACCATTTCTACGGAATGGCTAATGGATTATCGAATCCAATTGAATTCTTAGGTTCTACTAAATTTTTAGTAATCGTTTATGCTTCTGGAATCACTTCCGGTTCTACCATACTCCCACTAATGCTTTCTAAAAAGAATTAATTTTACTAAAATGGGTGGCTAGTCAAGAATTATATAACTAGTGATCCTCCAAATGGTAGAATGTTAACCCTCGTCAAAACCTGGGATAACCCACAAACTGCCATTACAGAAAAGTGTCTTGAGTTTATCCATATTTTGGTTTTAAGCATAAGCCGGACAACTCCTTATACCTTAACATCGTTAAGATATGAATCCATTCTATATCCAATATAGAAATAAAGGCACTAATTTAATTGGAATCAGATTCAAAAAATATGCAGCTATTTCCAGTGCATATCGACTAAATGGAAGAAAACCATGCAGCATTACTTATCAAGGAGCGCACCAACGGATAAGTAATCTGAGAGAGAAATAAGTTCTCAAATATATTACTTATGACGGAATACCTAACATAAGCATCTACATCTTCGATCACCTCGAAGAATCCTAATACTTCCAACATATGATTCTCTACTTTATTCTTATACTTATAACTTCTCAAAATTTGGACCTTATATTTCAACGAAATACGTGTCTAAAACCAGAGAAGTCATAAGTAAGTGGAATATAATACGAGTACCAACCCCTTATCCTAATGGACAATGGACAACATACAATTCTTTGTATAAGTCCTCTGAGTTTAATACCTCAAACTCTGTGCGTCGTAGGTTGAAAACTATATTATGGTTAAGAAGAATTACACCGTCGTTGAATGCGCCTTACCTAACCATCAACCGATATAGGTAAATATCATAAATATAATTTCAAAAAGTTATATCTCTCTTTATAAAATAAACGTATAGATATATTAGTTTGAAATTGATGCATAACAGCAGATATTCAAAACCAAATATTTGCCATTAGGCAAATCCCAGATGACTTCCTCAAATACCACCAATTACAAAGAATTCTGATATTGAGGATCTAATCACCCAATTCCTAATATTCTAATCCCACTCAGTATCTGTAATTCCATAAATATGTGAGAATCAAGTTAGTTAAATACATACCATGGAGTTAGAATCTAATTGGGAAAGAAGTTTTCAATTAACACCGCACAGTAAAACTAAAACTTGAAAATGTTTCGAGGGTGTCTGGGTGTTCCTAGTTTTTCCACTTTCACTATCCAGATCCATGATAGTAGTCGCAATTTCCTTTGCCCTTACTCCTATCCCATTATGTCATTACTTCTTACTTTCTGTACACCACAGTTAGACTAACTGGTTTTCTTCTTTTTTTACCTTTCAGCACCTGCCTAAGGTTTGGAAGAAGACTATCCAATAAGTATAATATGTGTACTCTTCTAATACAAGGAGCCCTCGCAATCTAAGAGAAGGTAAAAAAATGATAACCAAATAATCCTATTCAATTTCTCCAGAACCGGAATCCATCCTCGAACTGAAACAAGTTTCTTCGAGTTCGTATGTAACATACGATGGCATACCCAAGCAATATGGATTTTCGTAGTGATACAGAGTATTTTGGATAAATATAAAGAGGAAGTTAGATTAGTAAGGATAAATGCGACTTTTTCATAAATCATGACAATCCAAAACTAAAATGTGTAAGAATGTTCGGTTAACTTGGTTCATGAGTTTTAGTTTAAGGTCAGGTCAAGGTCTTTGCTAAAGAGAGAAAGAAAAGAAGCACTCATCATGCACTCTAGCCTAGATTAGATTGGTTAATCACTTTATCTAATCAGGATGGATCCCACTATTTCCTTGAATTCTCCTTCAAACCCTAAAAGGAGAACTAGTTGGAATCATCAGAAAATCACCCGAGAAGTAACATCTACTCATCAGTGGGAATCGAGATCCAACTATCATCGCGTGATAACTTGATGGAAGCCACTCAAGTCACCACACTCCAGAAGGTATGCGCATGCCTGATAAGTTTCCTTTATGTTTGAAACTCCTGATATGATTTTTGCCCCAAACGTCTTATGACCTTGACAAAGGCCAACAAATCATAAGTCGCAAGTCAAGTTCAACCCGTCGTTATCCTGGATTACTCTAAACCCACCCATATAAAACCTTAACAAAGGCTAATAAGGCTATACGACTGTCCTAGATAATTGCATCACTATGCAATAGAAAAGCACTACATAGCTACTGAACACTACGCCTTGACGAAGACCAACAAACACAGTACGATACTGGCAAATACCAATCTTAAATGACAGAGGGCTACAGCTGGTTTTTGGCGAAAAACATTTAACGTAATGAACTTGATATTGTTGAAAGAACTCAAGCAGTTTTGAAAAGGAGTGGTTTAGGCTCTGCATTTTTAAAATGAGTGGTTTTGTAGAAAACCGATGGTTTTGAAGAAAACCGAGTAGTTTATAGTCACGTAAAATTTTGCCAAAGAGGTCACTCACTGTGAATGGATCTAAGCTCTTTTCTTATCGAATAAGGTGCAGGATATTCCTAACTGAATACCTCGACGCAAAGCAAAAATAAATGCCTATAGTTTTCAAATTTGGTTCCAACAATATCATATAGGCTTGTTTTCATTACATTAATCAGAATTAATGTAGTCTCATCAATTAATCATATCATCCTAGAAAAGAAACGAAAATAGGCACGCACATATATACCATCCGCATTCGCCACCGTAAGGTTACTTAACTTACGGCAGGGCAGGGACAAGACTAGCGTGGATGCAAAACATATATAGCGTCTAATAGATATCATATATATATATATATAGCAATATTTATCTCACGCATGATATCAAGTAACATCGCGGCAGAAGTAAACACACTATGGAAATTCGGATAATCTAGTAAAAGTACATTTCACTGGAGCCAAATATGAAATGCAATTTTCCCGGTCATATGAATAACCTGTAGTATCCGATCCTAGAGCCCTACAAGTGCGGCAAGTCACCTACCAATCCCAGAAATGAGGCAACCCCAATCAACGAAATGGGTGAGCCACCCAGCACTTCCAAAAGTCGGTGACTTAGGCACCCCTCTGCGAGTCAATCCTATACCCCCTACGAGTGTGGAGAATAGCCCATCAAGAGTAAGGCACTCCGGTCTCAACGCCCCGTTTCCCTCTAGAACCTGGCTACTCAAGCACTCCACCACCGGGTAAACCAAGTAATGTATTGAAAACCTAAATATACAATGGTGACTACGTCCGCAACCAGGACGTGCCCCAAAGAATAATACAAGCCGTGATGACGGCAGTCCACATGTCGGATGCTCGCCACACAATATGAATATACATTACATCACAGAGAACTATATCAAATACTACATACAACGGGCTATCAATCGCGAAAAATCCAACATAACCATAATTAACATAGCAACACAGAATATCAACGCGAATATCATGTTCGTAAACCCGTCTGATTATACATATAGCAAGCAGTCAGATTATACCGTGCTATGATATTCACAGTCGCTGAAACAAATGCACAGAAAAACACAAATTTAAAATTTCGATCGATTAAAACTTTCCACATTGGCCCTAAGTACAAACCAGTACACAAAAAAGTCTGGACCAAAAAAAATATTCCAAAAATCATATTTCCATGTATTAGAGTCCCAGAAAAAATTTGATGCTCTGTAGACAAAATTTGGCCGCGGATCAACGGCAAATGGGCGCATTTGGCGGCTGTTCAGTGGTCGAATTTTAGGCTTGGGTGCCCAAATTTTTTTCCTAGCTCTAGTTTTGCCTGCAAATATTTTTAAGGGTCTCATAAATTTTTTTTAACCAACTTTAAAATTCAAACAACAAGCAAAGTTTTGGAAATGTGAATCGGAAAATTCCTTCGATCGAAACTCTAAATTAGTGCATACAAGTCTAGCTTTTAGCCTGACTCTAATACCACTGCTGGGAACTTAAGTACACAAACAAGTTAATTTTAGAAGATAACAACATTGATTTCAAAAATTTCTAGTTTGCTAAAATTTCAAAACCATGAATCGAACTAAAGAGCTAGAACTTGCTAGCAAAAACTAGTGAGCTATGCTAATCGACTATGTTAGCGATACTCACATTCTCAAGAATTCTTCAATATCTCCAGATCGTGCTTGTAAGCCGGTCCTCCTTCACCGAAGATGATCCGTCCGAGGGAACAGATCTATGCTCCGGCGTCACCTAGTGATGCAACCGATGGTCCTAGCTCATTAGGAATGGAGAGTGGAGATGTAGAAAATTTTCACTATCTTTTTCTTTCAATTCTAAAGCTAAAGTGAGAAACTAAAGAAGAAGGGAGAGGAGGTAAGGAAACTTAGCCATGAGCAAGTGTTGTGTATGGAATGAGAGAATGAATGTAGAAAAGAACGGCTACAAATTTTACAACAATGGAAAAATAATCACAACATTTTCCAAATAAACAAATGAAGCTCATTCCTCTCTACATGCCTCCAACCATGCTCAACGTCTCTGAATTTACTGTACGGAATTTTCCAATTTAATGTACAGAAATGAGTTTACAGCCTGAGTTTGAGTTATAAGTTAATTTTGTTAAATAACAACAAGAAACAACTTGTAGTTCACTGGTAAAACCTTGCACTGCTGTGACGTAGCCCATGTGTTCGATTCCTATCAGACACAATATTTTTTCTGAATTTTCTTTTTAACTTTTTGGAAGCCCAAAAGTTTTGTAACAACTACAATTTTTGTATACATAAAATTGATTTAAATTTGAAATATACATGGGGTATTTAATGTTGTTGTTACCACTTTAAATAATTATTTTACACAAATAATTACAAGAAAGAGCTTGTAGCTCATTGGTAATACTTTGCACTGCTGAACCAAGCCACCAAAATTCAAATCCCCTGCCCCACATTATTTTTAGATTATTTTTGATTTAAATTCCTTGGAAGCCCAACAGTCCAAATACCATAACTCCCAAAACTTGAACTGCACCTGAAAAGTTAAATGCACCAGAGACTACACCAGGAGACACCCCACTCCCCGACCACCTGACTCGGCCGAGTCGGCCGGCGGACCGGCCGACTCGGGCCAGCGCCGCCGGCCGGACGGCCGAGTCCCCAACATGAAAGTTGGGGCTCTTCGTCTCTCCTAACCTCCTGTATACTCTAATTTATTGGATCGGTTCCCGAGATTTAATTATCCCCCATTTACTGCAATTTTAATGATTTTCACACAAATTTTTACAATTTTTTTTATTAAAAACCCTTCACCTACCCTACCCCTTAGCCTACCCTATAAATACACCCCTCCCCTCTATCCTCTCATCCCAAAACCCTAAGCTCACTCTCTCAAAATTTTCCAAGAGTTGTGTACTTTGAAAACAAGCTCGCGGCGAAACTCCGACGAAATTCCGGCGGAAATTCCGGCGACGTTTTTAGAAAATATCGGCGACGACGCAACGCATCGACAATCCCTTTAGTTCCCCCTCACTTCCTTGGTTAATCAAAACCCGTAAGTCCCTTTCTATCTCTCTCTTCCCTATTCAAGAAAATACAAAATTACAAACCCGACGGAATCGGAACAAATCCGATTTCCGATTCGGTTTTCTATAAATTTCACTTCTCACTAATGCAATCATAATTAAACATCTTTATGTTGACTACTAAACACTAATCAAAGAATTTGAACAAGTTTCACCACATGAAATGATAGCTTTCTCAATTTACCGTATTTTTCACTTAAATACCACATTGTTTCACTCTTTCATTTAACCCATCAAACTTGCTATACAATTAAAGTGAATCACGAGGTAACGACCTACCTCCTCACACACTTATATATAACCTAACACGATACCATTGAAACCTTAGAATACGAGAAAACAAGAATTTACATTTAAATACCATATACTTAATAAAACTATCTCTAAAAGATTTAGTTTCGATACACTTTTAAATAAAAACCTCTTATTAGAAAAATACGATAAGTTGTGGAAATCGGTCGTTTATCTAAACCTGACTTTGTGGTGTCTAGGCTAGGCAAGTGAGAAAGGTAATTTTAAAGAGTCCGACTCACGGTGATTCGTGAGCGGATCTCTCCTTTCCTCACTTGTACTTACCTGGCCATAATTGGGGGTGAAGAGGCGATTTGAGGAATCTAACAACTTGTCGTTTAGACCATTTAGAAATAGGCTAGTTGACTTAGGAAACCCTAGAATCTAGAATACGGAAAATTAAAATTTTTTACAAATAAATACCTTTTACTTTATAAAACCGTTTAGTATTTTACAATCTTTGCAAAGCGCCGCTACAACCCATTTTTGGGGAACCCGTTCGGGATGGTGTGGATTATCGCACATCCTCGGGCTTAGTAGTACGAGATTCAGACCTCCGCAAGGAGCATTCGGTCTCGAAAGGTTTAAAATACGACATCTTAAGAAAATGAGATTTTTAAAATATAAAATATTTATTAAGATTATTTTTTGTACAAATATATGTATATTTATCCTTAAAATACCTATTTTAATATAATATAAGTATTCCACATTTTTCCTAAAAATCACAAGAATAAATTTTACACTAAAATACCAAGAACTTCAAATAAATCAATATTACAGATAAATACCTTATTTATAAAACTAGGATATTTTCATTAGAAATGACTCAATATAAAATCCACATTCATTACAACTCTAAAGACGAATAATGAATACTTGAGGTATATTTTGAAAAGTATACAAAAGTATTTTTACATAAACCCCCCTCAAGTATATAAATTACCCTAAGAACCCTAACAATTATAGGACTTCGATTTACACTTCTAACTGTCTGACTCGGATTTGAGTCTGATTAATCTGACTTGAATATGATTCAAGTCAATCTACAATCTACAATATTCCAATTCAATATGAACACATGAATCCATGAATTCAATTATCAATTTATACAACTTGACTGAACCGAACCATGGATATACATATTCCTTTTACATGATTCTCAGTTATTCACTTTACATGACCCTACGGTTACAACCGTTTACTGATATCATGGTTTCAGTCAGTCAATCACTCATACCACCAATACAATTTACAAGATAACAATACAAACAAGACATCGCGGGGTTTAAGGGGTAGATTTGTACGGAAGGTGTTAAAGGTGGCACGAGACGGTCAGATTAAGACACCTAACTATATTCCGTTGCTGTTGTACCGTGGCTTAACGGTTCCTTGTATATTCTGTTTCCCCTGGTCTCTAGCATATAGAGACCCCTCTCGTATACACTGGCATCCTTCTGTACCAAGCTACAAACAACAGCGTTAACACAATATTACAACAATATTATACAACTTTAAAAGATATCTTCTTATTCTGTCTATTCTACTTTCCTCTAATCTTTGGGACTTACCGAGCGACCTGTTCGCTGACGACATTATATTTCTTTCTTCTTTGAATGTCGTCATGTGGTTTGGACCCGGCAGAGATCGAGCCATCTGCAGAAGACTTGGAGCAATTTGCCGAAGATCCAGCATTTTAGTTTCATTGTACATTTTTCCATTCAGTACTTTTCATTTCCTGTTATGCCACTGTTTAGGCATCTTTTATTTCAGTTGTATTTCCTTTTCATGCATTGTTCAAAAGAATGTTAATAAATAAAGTTGCTATTTTTATTATCCCTTGTCTCTTGTTGTTAGTGTTTATGCCCTAGAAGGCCATTACTGTATCATACTAGTTTGTATATTACTTAATGGAAGCTTGGGATATTCACATGGATATAACAGTCTTGCTAAACATGGTAGTATGCTACTTGGTTTTTCTATCTTAATATGTGAGTATACGTATTGATAGAGCTCTTAGGATCTTACTTGACTACCGGCGTTGTGATGGCAGTCATACTAGTGGGGGCTGGGTAGTCTACAAGCACATCCTTATTCAGGTCCCTGGTCGTTGGATTATCGAGACAGAGCATCGATACTCCGGAGTAGACTAGTGTGTACGCTTCTCATCCCAGTTGGGGAGATGGTCTGTCCCACAGCCGTCAGTACGTCGTACTGGAGATAGTATACAGGTGCTCGTTAGGTTACGGGTACACCGGACAGGACTCACAGGGAACTGTTGGTTGGTTTTATACCAGTCGTCAGTGAACAGTTCCCAGGTGACATGAGTACAGCATAGTCCGCAGACTTGACACTGCTACTTCGCCTCGAGTGTGTCCCACTGTTCTTAGATTGCTACCCTACCACGGCTCAAAGGAGTCGTGCAAACAGGTAGCAGTTGGGTGCAGTCCCGAGCACTTGGAGGCAGTGGCGGTTAGACAGGATTCGTCTCTCCCGGTATTGGGGGTTGATATCGCGCTGTGTCAGAGAGCCATTACGCAAAGTCCCTGGCCAGGGCAAGCGAGATTTGCTGGTAGGTTCCAGTAGTTTCTCAGGGTGTAATGGGCTTCGCTCCGACATGACTTATACCGCTATTAGGGGACTGACGCTTGCCGTCCCCCTAGGCCCGATATGCGATAGTCTAAGACGAACGGACCGGACTGTACGGAGATTGTCACATCAGACTCAGTAGGAGTTCGGATGGGTTCCCTCATCGGCCTTCTTATCGACATCTACCTGGGGACCGTTACGTACAGCTAGTGCCGCTTGCGGTCTGTGGTTAAACCCACTGCCAGCGTAGTAGTCGAGTCTCTAGAGTCCCACACAGAGAGTTTCCCTACTCCAGGCGAAACGATATAGAGGTCGTATGGTTTTACGACAAGGGTTCGGACGCATACGTGTGTTTACGCACGTACGACTTTCGGACAGTTTTTACCAGTCGGCTTTGGTTTAAGCCAGTTACTGGTATCCGGTTATTGGATTTATACAGTCTAAAATTTTTCCGTATTTTTGCGGAAAGGAGGGGCGTTCTCGTAATTGCGCGAGAAGCTTCTAGAAGATGGTGACTAAGGAGGTTTAGGTGGCATATACATTGAATGAGATTAGTGAGTCATATGGATGATTCATCCATGTCATTAATGCTTCATAATTGCTTAATGACTCATGGAGATGAATCACCATAAGATATTTATCAAGCATGGTTGTAAAATGATTTCTTTTCTTTTCTTGTTAAAAAGAAATGCTTGATATATATTATGATAACTCATTCTTCTCACTTCATTATTATCCTCACCTTCTCTCTCCTCAAGCTCTCCCTCTTCAAACCCTAATCCTCCCCTCTCATGTGTTGAGTACAAGGATTAGTTAGACTACTTAATCCATAACCCTCTCTATATTTCACCTAGCTTCTTTGATTAGCACTTAGAGAAGTTTAGTTGCCTCAAGTTTAGAGGCTAAGCTTGGAGTAAAGCTCTCGGGTGGATCGTCTACTACTTCGAGAAGGCCGAGGAGGAGGTGGAGTTCGCAAAGACGAAGGACACGATTCGTTAGGTATAATCCCTAAACATAGTAGCATAGAAACTCTATGTTTTAAGTTAGTTATCGTTTAGCTTCGATTCGTGCGGTTAGTCGATGTTTAAGCAAAGAACACGATCGTTTTTCATATTTCCGCCTCCCCGCAAGTCGTGGGGTGTTGTACATCGACTTACAGTGGTATCAGAGCCTCGCTAAACAATAAATAACTTACTTGCAAATTTGTATGAATTTCGAACGGAAAAAACGAAACCGGAAAACCCCGAAATCACTAGTTTCTGTCGAATTTTAAATGAAGTCCTAAAATTTTTCAGGCAGGTTCAGAAAGCTTAAAAAGATAGTAGAAGAGCACCCAAGAAATTTAGGCCCCTGAATCGCCTAAAGCGCCGCGGAACCGCGGCGGATCGCACCGATCCGCCGCGCTTCCGCCGCCGAGTTGGCGATTCAGGAACCCAAATTTCCTGTGTTGCTTCTATGTGATATTTGGTATTTTCTGGAATATTTTATTTTTGCTCAGGTTTCAGGTTTACAGAGAAGTATTGGAGCAAAATTAAAAGTGTTTAATCGATCGAAATTATACAGTATTTTCTTGTTGGATTATATCTGTGTTTGTATAATGTGTTCGTAAACCTCCCCTAACTGCTAGTATGTCGGTTGGCAGGGGGTTGCACATTTCTGTAATGGTTTTTACTGTTTGTGGGTATGAACTGTGTTGGACTGTTGTGATGTATAGCCGGGGTTATGTGATGGGTTATTATTTAATTCATTTGATGTAAATGTAATTTGTTGTAATATTATTTTGTGGGGCACATCCAGGTTGCGGTTGTAGCCACCGTTGTATTATTTCATTTTACTGTTTTTGCTCCTAGAACAGACCCAAGGTGAGGTGCACAAACTGCCGGGTGGGTAGTTTGCCGTACCCGTTGGGGTCTTGGGTGGGGTAATGGCTATTCATCACAACTGTGTAATCCGTCTTTTGTTGCAGGCTCAAAACAAACACGGATTACTTGCAAATCCAATAAAGTTCATCTGTGATCTGGAATGCCTATTATTGCGTCTGACGAATGTACAATATCTATATATGATAGCTATTTAGACGTCACTTATGTTTTACACCCGCACTAGCCCAGCCCCCGCTCTGTCGTTAGTTAAGTAACCTAACGAGTGATGACGGGACCCCGTGGCGAATGCGGATAGTATAAGAG
This sequence comes from Agapanthus africanus, assembly GCA_030015575.1. Lineage (NCBI taxonomy): Eukaryota > Viridiplantae > Streptophyta > Magnoliopsida > Asparagales > Amaryllidaceae > Agapanthus > Agapanthus africanus. The sequence continues at coordinate 26,226,715 of JASDDO010000001.1, forward strand.
GACGTTGTATTTTCGTTGTTTTCTGCAATAATAGGTTAATGATGGGACGCATTATCTATAATGCAAAGAAAAACAAACCAAAGTTTAAATCGTTGGAACAATTTAAAAGAAACCACTCGGTTAATTTTAAAAACAGATATTTTTAAATGCGGAGCTTTAACCACTCCTTTTAAAAGCTATCAGGTTCCTTCGGTTATATCAAGTTCACTACGTTCACGGTTTCGCCAAAACCATTCGTAGCCCTCCGTCATTTCATTTGGGTATTCAGTAGTATTCAAGCTATGCATTTTGGCCAAAGTCAAGGCATAGTGTTTGGTAGCTACTGGGTTTTCATTTGTTGCATAAGATAGATGAGTTGGTTTGGGACAGTCGTATTACCATTTGACCAAAGTCAGGGGTATATACGGATGGGTTCAAATTGACAAGATAATGACGGGTAGAACTTAACATGTGACTTATGACATTTTGACCAAAGCCAAGGTCATAAGAGCATGGGGCAAAAACTTATATCGGGAATTTCTAAAGAAACTGAAATTTGCAAAGAGATGCATACCATTTGGAGTTTGATGAATGTTGGTAGCACTCCTTCAACATTATCATATGATGATATTTGGATCCCGATCCTACTGTGAGTATATGCTACTTATCAGGATATTCGTCACTTAACGATCAATGCTATAAACCTAGTAGGTGTCCAGAAAAGTGTCCGCGGGGTTACGCCCCCAGAGAAAAGAGGTTATTTAATTAAGGAACTTCGTGAAAGCGTTGGAAAACCTCCCTCGAAGTACCGACACCAGCCTGGCTGAACGGTTAAGCAAGTATTGTACAGTGAGAATAGTCCTGGCTAATTCTTCTTTTATGGTTTGAGGAAGGATTCGAGAAACAGTGGGAGCCATCCAGTTTAGATAAACTAAAAACCACTCTAAACTTGCAAGAGCATCATGCTAAAGAGTTTTCTTCTCTCTCTCCTAATTGCAGCGACCCTGAAAATGACTGGACTTAAGTTACTTTTAGAGAAAATATACTGACAGGGCCAAACTATAAAGATTGGCTGCGGAATGTCAAAATGGCTTTGACCTATGACAAATTGGGGTACGTCCTCACCGCTACGGCACCTGCTGTCCCTGGTCCCAAATCCAGCAATGCGGATAAGGAAATCCGCAAAACCTGGGATTTAGATTGCGCGAAAGCCAAGTGCATCGTACTTGCCTCAATGAACAATGAACATCAGAGGAGGCACGAGGATATGAACCTAGATGGCATATTTCTCCATACAAAGGAACTTTATGGAGAGCAATCTCGTATAGCAAGATACGAGACCTCTAAGAACTTGTTTCGAGCGAGGTTGGCTGTCGGGTCATCGGTAGGAGAACATGTCCTAAAGATGATCGGCTATATTGAAGAGCTCGCAGACCTTGGGACGACTTTGGATAATGAGCTCTATACAGACCTTATTCTCCAGTCCCTTCCTCACACCTACGCCCAGTTTATCCTGAACTTCAACCTTCAAAGAAAAGAAGTTGAACTTCCGGAACTCCTGAACATGTTAAGGAGTGCAGAGGGTACCTGGAAGAACACAAGGGAAACACCCACTATGTTTGTTGGCGGTACATCTTCTTCCGGGTCCAAGGCAAGGGCCAAAGGAAGGAAGAAGAAGGCCGCACCCAAACCTAGAGGAGGTGTTAGTAAGGTGGGAGGGAAGGGAAAGAAAAAATTTGCGGTGCCGGTAGTGGGCCAGGATGAGTGCTTCCATTGTCACAGGAAATGGCACTGGAAGAAGGATTGCAAGGCATGGAACGCCAAGAACCAGGAACCGAAGCAAGCTGTGGCTTCGACTTCAGGTGTGTTTGTAATTGAGAATTGTCTGTCGATCAACTCTACTTCCTGGGTATTGGATACCGGATCAGGATCTCATATTTGCAATTCATTGCAGGCACTGAGAAACCGTAGAGTGCTGAAGGAAGGTGATATGACCCTAAAGGTTGCTAACGGAGCTAGCGTGGGAGTTGCGTCCGTCGGGGATTATCACCTAGGATTGACGAGTGGACACATTTTGGTTTTACATAACTGTTATTTTGTACCAAGCTTAACATGTAATATCATATCAGTTTCCTTGTTATCAAATAAAGGTTATGATTTCACGTTTATAAGAGATGTTGTTAACATCCACCTTAATCATGGTTTGATTGGGTCCGGTACTCTAAATAACGGTATATATGTTTTAAACCAACTCCAAATTTTCAATGTCCAGAACACACTAAAAAGAAAGTCTCCAGATTTAAATAAAGTTTTCTTATGGCATTGTAGACTGGGTCACATCAATAAGAGAAGGTTGACTAAGTTGCATAGAGAAGGATATTTGGACTCGTTCGAATATCAAACTTATGACACTTGTCAATCTTGTCTCAAAGGAAAGATGACAAAGACTCCATTTACTGGACAAGGAGTAAGAGCGAGCGAGCTCTTAAGACTCATACACAGCGATGTATGTGGTCCATTGTCTACACATGCAAGAGGTGGTTTTTCCTATTTCATTACTTTCACGGATGATTACTCAAGATACGGATTCATTTATCTGATGAAACATAAATCCGAGGCTTTTGAGAAATTCCGAGAGTATAAGAATGAAGTAGAAAACCAAACAGGCAAAAGTATTAAGACACTGAGATCTGATCGAGGTGGAGAATACTTAAGTGCCGAGTTCCTAGGTTACCTAAAAGAGAAAGGAATTCTCTCTCAGCTTACTCCTCCATACACTCCACAGCATAACGGTGTATCGGAGAGACGGAATCAAACCCTATTGGATATGGTACGATCCATGATGAGTAATGCTGAGTTACCGCGATCTTTCTGGGGTTATGCGCTAGAATCAGCGGCATATCTTTTGAACAGGGCTCCTACCAAGACTGTGCCTACCACTCCATATCAGATGTGGACTGGGAAGAAACCCCATCTTCAACATATGAAGATTTGGGGATGTCTAGCTTTTGTTAAAAAGCAGCATGTGGACAAGCTCGAGGCACGATCAGTAAAATGTATGTTTGTGGGATATCCAAAGAACTCCAAGGGATATTATTTCTATTACGCAGAGGAACAAAAGGTTTTTGTTTCTCGTAATGCCCATTTTCTGGAAAATCAGTTTTTAGAAAAGGAAATAAGTGGGAGCGAAATAGAACTGGAAGAAATTCCAGAACCACAAACTGCTACTGAAAGTTTGGTAGAACCAGGACTTCAAGAAGAACAGGACATTCCCGCACCCCTCCGCAGGAGTAGTAGGCCGTCTCATCCGCCTGAGATATACTACGGTTTTCTCATAGATGGGGATAGAGAGGATTGCATCATAGATGATGATGAACCTACTGACTTCCAGCAGGCCATCCAGAGCGGCGACTCGGTACGATGGCTAGATGCAATGCGGACCGAAATGGAGTCCATGTACACCAACAAAGTATGGACTTTGGACTTTGCTCCAGATGGGGTAAAACCCATAGGATGCAAATGGATCTTCAAGAAAAAGATTGGTGTAGATGGACAGGTAGAAACCTATAAGGCTAGACTTGTTGCAAAGGGTTTTCGTCAAAGACCTGGTTTGGACTATGACGAAACTTTTTCTCCAGTGGCTATGCTCAAATCCATTCGGGTCCTTCTTGCTATTGCTGCCTTCCATGATTATGAAATCTGGCAGATGGACGTAAAGACGGCTTTTCTGAATGGAAATTTAGAAGAGAGCATCTACATGGATCAGCCAGAGGGTTTCAATCAGAGTGGGAGCAGCGGGAAAGTATGCAAGCTGCTTAAGTCCATTTATGGACTAAAGCAGGCATCGCGGAGTTGGAACATCTGTTTTGATGAGACAGTCAAAGAATATGACTTTATCAAAAATCCAGATGAACCGTGCATATATAGTAAAGTTGTAGCCAGAAGTGTCGTATTCCTCGTCTTGTACGTGGATGACATTCTATTGATAGGAAATGACATTCCTATGCTACAATCTGTCAAAGGATTCTTGTCACACAGGTTCTCCATGAAAGACCTGGGTGATGCCTCTTACATTCTGGGGATCCGGATCTATCGTGATAGATCCAAGAGGATGTTGGGACTTTCGCAGTCCAAGTATATCGACACTGTACTGAAAAGATTCAGTATGGAAGATTCTAAGCGCGGTAATCTACCGGCTTGTCACGGAATCACCCTCTCCAAAGAGATGTCTCCCAAGACTGATTTGGAAAGGGAACGCATGTCTATTATACCCTACGCTTCTGCGGTAGGCTCTATAATATATGCGATGTTGTGCACCAGACCAGATGTAGCTTACGCACTGAGCGTGGTAAGCCGGTATCATTCAGATCCAGGGGAGAAGCACTGGATAGCAGTAAAGAACATTCTCAAGTACCTGAGAAGGACTAAGGAGATGTTCTTGGTTTACGGTGGAAAAGACCTCAGGTTGGAGGCCTTTGCTGATTCCGGCTTCCAGAGTGATAAGGACGATTCCAAGTCCATGTCGGGTTATGTCTTTACCCTCAATGGAGGGGCGGTGTGCTGGAAGAGCTCCAAGCAGGACACCGTTGCTGACTCGACGATGGAAGCGGAGTATATAGCTGCTTGCGATGCCGCAAAAGAAGCAGTCTGGATGAAGAAGTTCCTAACAGAACTTCAGGTGGTTCCTACCATAGTTGATCCAATACCTCTGTATTGCGACAACAACGGAGCTATAGCTTTAGCAAAGGAATCAATGTCCCATCAGAAGTCCAGACACATCTTAAGGCGGTATCACCTGATCAGGGAGATCATTGATCGTCAGGAGATCGAGGTTCGGAGAGTTGCTTCTGAAGAGAACATTGCTGATCCATTCACGAAGGCCCTACCTCAGATTCAGTTCGAGAGGCTACTCGAGATCATCGGTCTACGATACGCCAGTATATGGCCCTAGTGCAAGTGGGAGATTGTTAGTGTTTATGCCCTAGAAGGCCATTACTGTATCATACTAGTTTGTATATTACTTAATGGAAGCTTGGGATATTCACATGGATATAACAGTCTTGCTAAACATGGTAGTATGCTACTTGGTTTTTCTATCTTAATATGTGAGTATACGTATTGATAGAGCTCTTAGGATCTTGCTTGACTACCGGCGTTGTGATGGCAGTCACACTAGTGGGGGCTGGGTAGTCTACAAGCACATCCTTATTCAGGTCCCTGGTCGTTGGATTATCGAGACAGAGCATCGATACTCCGGAGTAGACTAGTGTGTACGCTTCTCATCCCAGTTGGGGAGATGGTCTGTCCCACAGCCGTCAGTACGTCGTACTGGAGATAGTATACAGGTGCTCGTTAGGTTACGGGTACACCGGACAGGACTCACAGGGAACTGTTGGTTGGTTTTATACCAGTCGTCAGTGAACAGTTCCCAGGTGACATGAGTACAGCATAGTCCGCAGACTTGACACTGCTACTTCGCCTCGAGTGTGTCCCACTGTTCTTAGATTGCTACCCTACCACGGCTCAAAGGAGTCGTGCAAACAGGTAGCAGTTGGGTGCAGTCCCGAGCACTTGGAGGCAGTGGCGGTTAGACAGGATTCGTCTCTCCCGGTATTGGGGGTTGATATCGCGCTGTGTCAGAGAGCCATTACGCAAAGTCCCTGGCCAGGGCAAGCGAGATTTGCTGGTAGGTTCCAGTAGTTTCTCAGGGTGTAATGGGCTTCGCTCCGACATGACTTATACCGCTATTAGGGGACTGACGCTTGCCGTCCCCCTAGGCCCGATATGCGATAGTCTAAGACGAACGGACCGGACTGTACGGAGATTGTCACATCAGACTCAGTAGGAGTTCGGATGGGTTCCCTCATCGGCCTTCTTATCGACATCTACCTGGGGACCGTTACGTACAGCTAGTGCCGCTTGCGGTCTGTGGTTAAACCCACTGCCAGCGTAGTAGTCGAGTCTCTAGAGTCCCACACAGAGAGTTTCCCTACTCCAGGCGAAACGATATAGAGGTCGTATGGTTTTACGACAAGGGTTCGGACGCATACGTGTGTTTACGCACGTACGACTTTCGGACAGTTTTTACCAGTCGGCTTTGGTTTAAGCCAGTTACTGGTATCCGGTTATTGGATTTATACAGTCTAAAGTTTTTCCGTATTTTTGCGGAAAGGAGGGGCGTTCTCGTAATTGCGCGAGAAGCTTCTAGAAGATGGTGACTAAGGAGGTTTAGGTGGCATATACATTGAATGAGATTAGTGAGTCATATGGATGATTCATCCATGTCATTAATGCTTCATAATTGCTTAATGACTCATGGAGATGAATCACCACAAGATATTTATCAAGCATGGTTGTAAAATGATTTCTTTTCTTTTCTTGTTAAAAAGAAATGCTTGATATATATTATGATAACTCATTCTTCTCACTTCATTATTATCCTCACCTTCTCTCTCCTCAAGCTCTTCCTCTTCAAACCCTAATCCTCCCCTCTCATGTGTTGAGTACAAGGATTAGTTAGACTACTTAATCCATAACCCTCTCTATATTTCACCTAGCTTCTTTGATTAGCACTTAGAGAAGTTTAGTTGCCTCAAGTTTAGAGGCTAAGCTTGGAGTAAAGCTCTCGGGTGGATCGTCTACTACTTCGAGAAGGCCGAGGAGGAGGTGGAGTTCGCAAAGACGAAGGACACGATTCGTTAGGTATAATCCCTAAACATAGTAGCATAGAAACTCTATGTTTTAAGTTAGTTATCGTTTAGCTTCGATTCGTGCGGTTAGTCGATGTTTAAGCAAAGAACAAGATCGTTTTTCATATTTCCGCCTCCCCGCAAGTCGTGGGGTGTTGTACATCGACTTACAGTGGTATCAGAGCCTCGCTAAACAATAAATAACTTACTTGCAAATTTGTATGAATTTCGAACGGAAAAAACGAAACCGGAAAACCCCGAAATCACTAGTTTCTGTCGAATTTTAAATGAAGTCCTAAAATTTTTCAGGCAGGTTCAGAAAGCTTAAAAAGATAGTAGAAGAGCACCCAAGAAATTTGGGCCCCTGAATCGCCTAAAGCGCCGCGGAACCGCGGCGGATCGCACCGATCCGCCGCGCTTCCGCCGCCGAGTTGGCGATTCAGGAACCCAAATTTCCTGTGTTGCTTCTATGTGATATTTGGTATTTTCTGGAATATTTTATTTTTGCTCAGGTTTCAGGTTTACAGAGAAGTATTGGAGCAAAATTAAAAGTGTTTAATCGATCGAAATTATACAGTATTTGCTTGTTGGATTATATATGTGTTTGTATAATGTGTTCGTAAACCTCCCCTAACTGCTAGTATGTCGGTTGGCAGGGGGGTGCACATTTCTGTAATGGTTTTTACTGTTTGTGGATATGAACTGTGTTGGACTGTTGTGATGTATAGCCGGGGTTATGTGATGGGTTATTATTTAATTCATTTGATGTAAATGTAATTTGTTGTAATATTATTTTGTGGGGCACATCCAGGTTGCGGTTGTAGCCACCGTTGTATTATTTCATTTTACTGTTTTTGCTCCTAGAACAGACCCAAGGTGAGGTGCACAAACTGCCGGGTGGGTAGTTTGCCGTACCCGTTGGGGTCTTGGGTGGGGTAATGGCTATTCATCACAACTGTGTAATCCGTCTTTTGTTGCAGGCTCAAAACAAACACGGATTACTTGCAAATCCAATAAAGTTCATCTGTGATCTGGAATGCCTATTATTGCGTCTGACGAACGTACAATATCTATATATGATAGCTATTTAGACGTCACTTATGTTTTACACCCGCGCTAGCCCAGCCCCCGCTCTGTCGTTAGTTAAGTAACGTAACGAGTGATGACGGGACCCCGTGGCGAATGCGGATAGTATAAGAGGACGTTGTATTTTCGTTGTTTTCTGCAATGATAGGTTAATGATGGGAAGCATTATCTATAATGCAAAGAAAAACAAACCAAAATTTAAATCGTTGGAACAATTTAAAAGAAACCACTCGGTTAATTTTAAAAACAGATATTTTTAAATGCGGAGCTTTAACCACTCCTTTTAAAAGCTATCAGGTTCCTTCGGTTATATCAAGTTCACTACGTTCACGGTTTCGCCAAAACCATTCGTAGCCCTCCGTCATTTCATTTGGGTATTCAGTAGTATTCAAGCTATGCATTTTGGCCAAAGTCAAGGCATAGTGTTTGGTAGCTACTGGGTTTTCATTTGTTGCATAAGATAGATGACTTGGTTTGGGACAGTCGTATTACCATTTGACCAAAGTCAGGGGTATATACGGATGGGTTCAAATTGACAAGATAATGACGGGTAGAACTTGACATGTGACTTATGACATTTTGACCAAAGCCAAGGTCATAAGAGCATGGGGCAAAAACTTATATCGGGAATTTCTAAAGAAACTGAAATTTGCAAAGAGATGCATACCATTTGGAGTTTGATGAATGTTGGTAGCACTCCTTCAACATTATCATATGATGATATTTGGATTCCGATCCTACTGTGAGTATATGCTACTTATCAGGATATTCGTCACTTAACGATCAATGCTATAAACCTAGTAGGTGTCCAGAAAAGTGTCCGCGGGGTTACGCCCCCAGAGAAAAGAGGTTATTTAATTAAGGAACTTCGTGAAAGCGTTGGAAAACCTCCCTCGAAGTACCGACACCAGCCTGGCTGAACGGTTAAGCAAGTATTGTACAGTGAGAATAGTCCTGGCTAATTCTTCTTTTATAGTTTGAGGAAGGATTCGAGAAACAGTGGGAGCCATCCAGTTTAGATAAACTAAAAACCACTCTAAACTTGCAAGAGCATCATGCTAAAGAGTTTTCTTCTCTCTCTCCTAATTGCAGCGACCCTGAAAATGACTGGACTTAAGTTACTTTTAGAGAAAATATACTGACAGGGCCAAACTATAAAGATTGGCTGCGGAATGTCAAAATGGTTTTGACCTATGACAAATTGGGTTACGTCCTCACCGCTACGGCACCTGCTGTCCCTGGTCCCAAATCCAGCAATGCGGATAAGGAAATCCGCAAAACCTGGGATTTAGATTGCGCGAAAGCCAAGTGCATCGTACTTGCCTCAATGAACAATGAACATCAGAGGAGGCACGAGGATATGAACCTAGATGACATATTTCTCCATACAAAGGAACTTTATGGAGAGCAATCTCGTATAGCAAGATACGAGACCTCTAAGAACTTGTTTCGAGCGAGGTTGGCTGTCGGGTCATCGGTAGGAGAACATGTCCTAAAGATGATCGGCTATATTGAAGAGCTCGCAGACCTTGGGACGACTTTGGATAATGAGCTCTATACAGACCTTATTCTCCAGTCCCTTCCTCACACCTACGCCCAGTTTATCCTGAACTTCAACCTTCAAAGAAAAGAAGTTGAACTTCCGGAACTCCTGAACATGTTAAGGAGTGCAGAGGGTACCTTGAAGAACACAAGGGAAACACCCACTATGTTTGTTGGCGGTACATCTTCTTCCGGGTCCAAAGCAAGGGCCAAAGGAAGGAAGAAGAAGGCCGCACCCAAACCTAGAGGAGGTGTTAGTAAGGTGGGAGGGAAGGGAAAGAAAAAATTTGCGGTACCGGTAGTGGGCCAGGATGAGTGCTTCCATTGTCACAGGAAATGGCACTGGAAGAAGGATTGCAAGGCATGGAACGCCAAGAACCAGGAACCGAAGCAAGTTGTGGCTTCGACTTCAGGTGTGTTTGTAATTGAGAATTGTCTGTCGATCAACTCTACTTCCTGGGTATTGGATACCGGATCAGGATCTCATATTTGCAATTCATTGCAGGCACTGAGAAACCGTAGAGTGCTGAAGGAAGGTGATATGACCCTAAAGGTTGCTAACGGAGCTAGCGTGGGAGTTGCGTCCGTCGGGGATTATCACCTAGGATTGACGAGTGGACACATTTTGGTTTTACATAACTGTTATTTTGTACCAAGCTTAACGTGTAATATCATATCAGTTTCCTTGTTATCAAATAAAGGTTATGATTTCACGTTTATAAGAGATGTTGTTAACATCCACCTTAATCATGGTTTGATTGGGTCCGGTACTCTAAATAACGGTATATATATTTTAAACCAACTCCAAATTTTCAATGTCCAGAACACACTAAAAAGAAAGTCTCCAGATTTAAATAAAGCTTTCTTATGGCATTGTAGACTGGGTCACATCAATAAGAGAAGGTTGACTAAGTTGCATAGAGAAGGATATTTGGACTCGTTCGAATATCAAACTTATGACACTTGTCAATCTTGTCTCAAAGGAAAGATGACAAAGACTCCATTTACTGGACAAGGAGTAAGAGCGAGCGAGCTCTTAGGACTCATACACAGCGATGTATGTGGTCCATTGTCTACACATGCAAGAGGTGGTTTTTCCTATTTCATTACTTTCACGGATGATTACTCAAGATACGGATTCATTTATCTGATGAAACATAAATCCGAGGCTTTTGAGAAATTCCGAGAGTATAAGAATGAAGTAGAAAACCAAACAGGCAAAAGTATTAAGACACTGAGATCTGATCGAGGTGGAGAATACTTAAGTGCCGAGTTCCTAGGTTACCTAAAAGAGAAAGGAATTCTCTCTCAGCTTACTCCTCCATACACTCCACAGCATAACGGTGTATCGGAGAGACGGAATCAAACCCTATTGGATATGGTACGATCCATGATGAGTAATGCTGAGTTACCGCGATCTTTCTGGGGTTATGCGCTAGAAGCAGCGGCATATCTTTTGAACAGGGCTCCTACCAAGACTGTGCCTACCACTCCATATCAGATGTGGACTGGGAAGAAACCCCATCTTCAACATATGAAGATTTGGGGATGTCTAGCTTTTGTTAAAAAGCAGCATGTGGACAAGCTCGAGGCACGATCAGTAAAATGTATGTTTGTGGGATATCCAAAGAACTCCAAGGGATATTATTTCTATTACGCAGAGGAACAAAAGGTTTTTGTTTCTCGTAATGCCCATTTTCTGGAAAATCAGTTTTTAGAAAAGGAAATAAGTGGGAGCGAAATAGAACTGGAAGAAATTCCAGAACCACAAACTGCTACTGAAAGTTTGGTAGAACCAGGACTTCAAGAAGAACAGGACATTCCCGCACCCCTCCGCAGGAGTAGTAGGCCGTCTCATCCGCCTGAGATATACTACGGTTTTCTCATAGATGGGGATAGAGAGGATTGCATCATAGATGATGATGAACCTACTGACTTCCAGCAGGCCATCCAGAGCGGCGACTCGGTACGATGGCTAGATGCAATGCGGACCGAAATGGAGTCCATGTACACCAACAAAGTATGGACTTTGGACTTTGCTCCAGATGGGGTAAAACCCATAGGATGCAAATGGATCTTCAAGAAAAAGATTGGTGTAGATGGACAGGTAGAAACCTATAAGGCTAGACTTGTTGCAAAGGGTTTTCGTCAAAGACCTGGTTTGGACTATGACGAAACTTTTTCTCCAGTGGCTATGCTCAAATCCATTCGGGTCCTTCTTGCTATTGCTGCCTTCCATGATTATGAAATCTGGCAGATGGACGTAAAGACGGCTTTTCTGAATGGAAATTTAGAAGAGAGCATCTACATGGATCAGCCAGAGGGTTTCAATCAGAGTGGGAGCAGCGGGAAAGTATGCAAGCTGCTTAAGTCCATTTATGGACTAAAGCAGGCATCGCGGAGTTGGAACATCTGTTTTGATGAGACAGTCAAAGAATATGACTTTATCAAAAATCCAGATGAACCGTGCATATATAGTAAAGTTGTAGCCAGAAGTGTCGTATTCCTCGTCTTGTACGTGGATGACATTCTATTGATAGGAAATGACATTCCTATGCTACAATCTGTCAAAGGATTCTTGTCACACAGGTTCTCCATGAAAGACCTGGGTGATGCCTCTTACATTCTGGGGATCCGGATCTATCGTGATAGATCCAAGAGGATGTTGGGACTTTCGCAGTCCAAGTATATCGACACTGTACTGAAAAGATTCAGTATGGAAGATTCTAAGCGCGGTAATCTACCGGCTTGTCACGGAATCACCCTCTCCAAAGAGATGTCTCCCAAGACTGATTTGGAAAGGGAACGCATGTCTATTATACCCTACGCTTCTGCGGTAGGCTCTATAATATATGCGATGTTGTGCACCAGACCAGATGTAGCTTACGCACTGAGCGTGGTAAGCCGGTATCAGTCAGATCCAGGGGAGAAGCACTGGATAGCAGTAAAGAACATTCTCAAGTACCTGAGAAGGACTAAGGAGATGTTCTTGGTTTACGGTGGAAAAGACCTCAGGTTGGAGGCCTTTGCTGATTCCGGCTTCCAGAGTGATAAGGACGATTCCAAGTCCATGTCGGGTTATGTCTTTACCCTCAATGGAGGGGCGGTGTGCTGGAAGAGCTCCAAGCAGGACACCGTTGCTGACTCGACGATGGAAGCGGAGTATATAGCTGCTTGCGATGCCGCAAAAGAAGCAGTCTGGATGAAGAAGTTCCTAACAGAACTTCAGGTGGTTCCTACCATAGTTGATCCAATACCTCTGTATTGCGACAACAACGGAGCTATAGCTTTAGCAAAGGAATCAATGTCCCATCAGAAGTCCAGACACATCTTAAGGCGGTATCACCTGATCAGGGAGATCATTGATCGTCAGGAGATCGAGGTTCGGAGAGTTGCTTCTGAAGAGAACATTGCTGATCCATTCACGAAGGCCCTACCTCAGATTCAGTTCGAGAGGCTACTCGAGATCATCGGTCTACGATACGCCAGTACATGGCCCTAGTGCAAGTGGGAGATTGTTAGTGTTTATGCCCTAGAAGGCCATTACTGTATCATACTAGTTTGTATATTACTTAATGGAAGCTTGGGATATTCACATGGATATAACAGTCTTGCTAAACATGGTAGTATGCTACTTGGTTTTTCTATCTTAATATGTGAGTATACGTATTGATAGAGCTCTTAGGATCTTGCTTGACTACCGGCGTTGTGATGGCAGTCACACTAGTGGGGGCTGGGTAGTCTACAAGCACATCCTTATTCAGGTCCCTGGTCGTTGGATTATCGAGACAGAGCATCGATACTCCGGAGTAGACTAGTGTGTACGCTTCTCATCCCAGTTGGGGAGATGGTCTGTCCCACAGCCGTCAGTACGTCGTACTGGAGATAGTATACAGGTGCTCGTTAGGTTACGGGTACACCGGACAGGACTCACAGGGAACTGTTGGTTGGTTTTATACCAGTCGTCAGTGAACAGTTCCCAGGTGACATGAGTACAGCATAGTCCGCAGACTTGACACTGCTACTTCGCCTCGAGTGTGTCCCACTGTTCTTAGATTGCTACCCTACCACGGCTCAAAGGAGTCGTGCAAACAGGTAGCAGTTGGGTGCAGTCCCGAGCACTTGGAGGCAGTGGCGGTTAGACAGGATTCGTCTCTCCCGGTATTGGGGGTTGATATCGCGCTGTGTCAGAGAGCCATTACGCAAAGTCCCTGGCCAGGGCAAGCGAGATTTGCTGGTAGGTTCCAGTAGTTTCTCAGGGTGTAATGGGCTTCGCTCCGACATGACTTATACCGCTATTAGGGGACTGACGCTTGCCGCCCCCCTAGGCCTGATATGCGATAGTCTAAGACGAACGGACCGGACTGTACGGAGATTGTCACATCAGACTCAGTAGGAGTTCGGATGGGTTCCCTCATCGGCCTTCTTATCGACATCTACCTGGGGACCGTTACGTACAGCTAGTGCCGCTTGCGGTCTGTGGTTAAACCCACTGCCAGCGTAGTAGTCGAGTCTCTAGAGTCCCACACAGAGAGTTTCCCTACTCCAGGCGAAACGATATAGAGGTCGTATGGTTTTACGACAAGGGTTCGGACGCATACGTGTGTTTATGCACGTACGACTTTCGGACAGTTTTTACCAGTCGGCTTTGGTTTAAGCCAGTTACTGGTATCCGGTTATTGGATTTATACAGTCTAAAGTTTTTCCGTATTTTTGCGGAAAGGAGGGGCGTTCTCGTAATTGCGCGAGAAGCTTCTAGAAGATGGTGACTAAGGAGGTTTAGGTGGCATATACATTGAATGAGATTAGTGAGTCATATGGATGATTCATCCATGTCATTAATGCTTCATAATTGCTTAATGACTCATGGAGATGAATCACCACAAGATATTTATCAAGCATGGTTGTAAAATGATTTCTTTTCTTTTCTTGTTAAAAAGAAATGCTTGATATATATTATGATAACTCATTCTTCTCACTTCATTATTATCCTCACCTTCTCTCTCCTCAAGCTCTTCCTCTTCAAACCCTAATCCTCCCCTCTCATGTGTTGAGTACAAGGATTAGTTAGACTACTTAATCCATAACCCTCTCTATATTTCACCTAGCTTCTTTGATTAGCACTTAGAGAAGTTTAGTTGCCTCAAGTTTAGAGGCTAAGCTTGGAGTAAAGCTCTCGGGTGGATCGTCTACTACTTCGAGAAGGCCGAGGAGGAGGTGGAGTTCGCAAAGACGAAGGACACGATTCGTTAGGTATAATCCCTAAACATAGTAGCATAGAAACTCTATATTTTAAGTTAGTTATCGTTTAGCTTCGATTCGTGCGGTTAGTCGATGTTTAAGCAAAGAACAAGATCGTTTTTCATATTTCCGCCTCCCCGCAAGTCGTGGGGTGTTGTACATCGACTTACACTTGTGTATTTATTTTATATTGCTTAGATACGCTCAGCGTATGTACTTCTGAGTATGTACGTAGCGGGCCTCGTCACGTCCCCTGCGCCGTACACCGGGAAGAGGGGCGTGACAGGTTTTGTTGGTGGCCCATGCAGGTCAGAGTTGTATGGAACACTACCATGCAATTCTGTTCTGCGTGAACAACCTAAGCAATATAACACAAGAACCGGCAACTAAAACATTATTTACAATTCATGTTCCTTGAATCTTACAATTTCATATTGCTTGAATCTTATCATTTCATGTACTTGAATCTGTCCTAACCCAAATTTTCTTCAAGGTTATGGATTCCCCGAACAACACCAGCACCAACGACAACAACACACCTCCACCTCCACTACCAATCGTTCATGCTGTTCCTGCGCCACCCACCGAGAAAACTGTGCTACTTGAGGTGATCCGTAGCCTTCTTGAGGGACAGCAACAACTCCTGAACCGTCCCGAGACTGACGCACCGGGGGTAAAGCAATTCAGGGTTTTACATCCCAAGCAGTTCTCTGGAAAAGGAAGCCCTCTTGAAGCTGAATAATGGGCACAAAGCATAGAGGATGATCTGGCGGCAGCACAAGTGCCAGACATAGCTTGGGTCCGTGTGGCGAAACTACAGCTCACGGACAATGCTCGCAACTGGTAGAAGGCGGAAGAAAGCCGTCTTGTACAGCCTATTGAATGGAAGACCTTTCGCGAGAAGTTCGACGCGAAGTACTTCCCTGTGACTGCCAGGTTTGTCATGGAGCAGCAGTTCATTCATCTACAACAAGGTTCGATGTGAGACAAATCAGTAGATGAGTACGACACTGAATTCACCATGCTAAGCCGGTAAAATATGTCACAATAGTTCAATTTTTAAATATCACATACTACACAACTAACAAAATCCTTAAACAGATTCGCGGCACACTTGATACCGACGGACGAGATCAGAGCCCATCGCTTTCAACAAGGTTTGGACACGGATATTCAGGCTGGTCTAGCCACAGGAAAATTTCTGACTCATGAGGATACTCAGGAAGCTGCCCGCAGTTATGAGGCAGTGATAAAAGTAAGGGGCAGACCTTAGTCTGCAGGAGTTAAGCGCCCTGCCAACCAGATGGCAGGTGGAGCCTCGTCCAGACCACCTTTTGTGCCAAGGCGACCCGGAGTACCGAACCATCGTCCCAGCCCAGCCTTTTGTACCTACTGCAAGAGAGCTGGACATATGATGAAATACTGCCGGCGAGCCAACCGTCTTTACTTAGTCTGCGGCTCAGCTACTCATGATATCGGGTCTTGTCCCCAAAGGCAAAACCCAGTTGCTGCACCCAAGCCAGCAAACAATTACCCACAGCGTCCAGCCATCCAAGCACCTGCTCCAAGACTTGCACTACCTGCACCACCCAGAGGACCACAAGCTGCACCTCCTCATCAGTTCCATCAAACTCAAAAGAACGTTCCGAGGAATGCTCCTCAGGCCAGGAGGAATGTACCAAAGTGTCAGGCTTTCATGATGTCCGTGGAAGAAGCTGAGGCCACTGGCCAATTCATCACTGGTAAACTTTCCTTCTTAAACTTATCTTTTAGTCTTGGTTATCTACACACTTTCCCTATACCTAAAACATATCCCACATATCTTAGGTACAATCTTAGTAGCCTCACTCCCTGCACTAGCACTGTTTGATACTGGAGCATCCCACTGCTTTATGTCGCAACGGTTTGTCCGAACCCATGCGATTCCAGTGTCACCGCTTGTATCCAGCTGGAATGTCAGTTCCAGAAATGGCGTTCTAAAGGCAACTATGGGATACAGCTTGTGTCCAGTCGTCGTCTGCAGCAGAGAGTTTTATGCTGACTTCAAAGTACTGGACATACCGAACTTCGATGTGGTTCTAGGAATGGATTGGCTTGGAACTTTTTATGCTACCATCGACTGTCGTCAAAAGAGGGTAGCATTCGAAATTCCAGACCATCCGGTCTTCTATTTCAAGAGCGGAGACCGTACCCTGGAGCCAAGTACCTACAAAGCGAAACCAAGAGAAGTAGTAGTTGCAGCAGCTCAAGAGGAAGAAGAATTAAGACCAGAGGTAGTTCGAGAGTTCGACGATGTATTTCCTGACGATATATCAGGTTTGCCTCCCGATCGAGCTCTTGAATTCAGTTTTGATTTAGTACCAGGAGCACAACCGGTGATCAAAGCACCTTATAGATTAAGTCCGGAAGGTTTGAAGGAAGTCCGAACACAGTTGGATGAATTATTGGCGAAAGGATGGATTCGTCCCAGCACTTCAAGTTGGGGAGCACCTGTGCTACTGGTGAAGAAGAAGGAAGGTTCATACAGAATGTGCATCGATTATAGAGCCTTGAACGAAGTCACTATAAAGAACAAGTATCCACTCCCGCGCATCGATAATTTATTCGACCAGCTAAGTGGATCTTGTGTTTTCTCTAAATTGGATCTTCGTTCAGGTTATCATCAAGTGAAGGTCAAGGAAGCTGATATTCACAAAACAGCTTTCAGAACTCGATATGGACATTACGAATTTCTAGTGATGCCATTTGGAGTGACCAATACACCAGCAATATTTATGAACCTAATAAATCAAGTTTTCCGGGAGTACTTAGACAGGTTTGTTTTCATCTTCATCGATGACATCCTGGTGTATTCTAAGAGTCGGAAAGAGCATGCAGAGCACCTACGAATTGTCCTGGAAACTCTTCGACAACATAAGTTTTATGCCATGTACAGCAAGTGCGAGTTTTGGCTAAATCAAGTTGGTTTTCTTGGACACATCGTATCAGGAGAAGGAATTTCTGTGGATCCAGCAAAAGTTTCAGCAGTTAGCGAATGGCCTACACCAAAGTCAGTGAAGGACATTCGAAGTTTCTTGGGTTTAGCTAGATATTACAGAAGGTTCATTGAAGGATTTTCGAAGATAGCAACACCCCTAACCAAGCTCACACGTAAAGATGAAGAATTTGTGTGGTCAGAAACGTGCGAACAAGCTTTCGTAGAACTCAAGTCAAGATTAACATCAGCACCTATTCTCGTAATACCGGATCAATCTGGAGGATTCGAAGTGTATTGTGATGCATCCGGTAAGGGATTAGGATGTGTTCTACATCAGCATGGTAAGGTTGTGGCTTATGCTTCAAGACAACTGAAAACTCATGAGCGCATTTATCCGACGCATGACTTGGAGTTGGCAGTCGTCATCTTTACTCTCAAGATTTGGCGCCATTATTACTTAGTGAACGAGTGAACATCTACACAAATCATAAAAGTCTGAAGTACGTGTTTACTCAGAAGGAGTTGAATATGCGGCAGAGAAGATGGTTAGAACTCATGGCGGACTTTGACATCAACTTGCAATATCACCCAGGGAAGGTGAACGCAGTACCTGATGCTCTTAGTCGCCAACCCTTAGTAAAGAATCTCACCGCTCAGTGGAAGGTTCAACAAGACTTGCATCAGATGGAGATTGGGGTAGTCATGCCAGGTAATGCTTCAAGTTTGATGAATCTACAAGTTCAATCAACCATCGTCAATCAGATCAAAGCAGCTCAAGCAAGTGATGCTAAGTTGCAAAATATCAGAGAACAAGTGAAGAATGGACTCAGAACAGACTTCATCATCCATGAAGACGGATCTTTGAGATACGGCAGCAGATTGTGTGTACCAAAAGGTCCTGTTCGGGAAGAGTTAATGAAAGAAGCTCACAGCTCTCCCTACTCAGTACACCCTGGAGGTACCAAAATATACAAAGATCTGCGTCAGAATTATTGATGGCATGGAATGAAGCGTGAAGTAGCCAGAAGTGTCGCAAAATGCTTGGTGTTTCAGCAAGTAAAGGCTGAACATCACAGGACAGCTGGACTACTTCAACCGTTACCAATCTCAGAATGGAAGTGGCAACACATCACGATGCATTTTGTGACTGCTCTTCCTCGCAGCATAATGAGTAACGATGCTATATGGGTCATTGTGGATCGACTCACAAAGTCGGTTCACTTCATCCCATTTCGAGTTGGCCAATCAACTGAGGCACTAGCAAAGAAGTACATAGAGGTAATAATCTATTTAAGATTTAAACTCTGCATAACGTACTATCTCTGATACCCATGAACTCATACAGGAAATTGTGAGACTTCATGGAGTACCGGTCTGCATTGTCTCCGATCGTGACACCAGGTTCCGATCGCAATTTTGCCAAAGTCTGCAAGCAAGCTTGGGAACAAGTCTGAACTTCAGCACGGCTTATCATCCACAAACAGATGGTCAGTCGGAATGAACTATTCAGATCTTGGAGGATATGCTTAGAGCGTGTATGCTAGACTTCAAAGGATCGTGGAAAGATCACCTGCATCTTGTGGAGTTCGCATACAATAACAGCTACCAAGCAAGCATTGGAATGGCACCTTTGGCAGCATTGTATGGAAGGAAGTGTCGATCACCATTAAGTTGGGACGACATCGGAGATAGGGAACTTCTTGGACCAGAGATGATAGTAGCGACCGTTGATGTGGTCCGTACTATCAAGGAAAGGATGAGCATAGCCCAAGATCGACAGAAGCACTGGGCTGATGCGAAGAGACGACACTTGGAGTTCCAGCCAGGAGATCACGTATTCTTGAAGATATCTCCGAACCGCGGAGTGATCCGATTTGGAAGACAAGGTAAATTAATTCCGAGATACATTGGACCGTTCGACATACTCGAACGAGTCGGTGAAGTGGCATACCGCTTAGCGCTTCCACCCTCATTGGAAGGAGTGCATAATGTGTTCCACATATCCCAACTCAGAAAGTATGTGAGTGACCCCAGCCATGTTCTTGATCATTCCGAGCTCACTATACAGCCCGACTTGTCTTGTGAGGAACAACCTGTGGGGATCCTGGACAGAAAAGTCAAGACACTTCGGAATAAGGAAGTTAACTTAGTCCGAGTAATGTGGAGGAAAGACACTCCAGGAGAATCCACTTGGGAAAGGGAATATGAAATGCGTGCAAGATATCCTCACCTCTTTGTAAATTAGTCCTCAAATAAAAGTTGTAAATTTCGAGGACGAAATTTTTGTAAGGAGGGTAGATTGTAACAACTCTAATTTTTGTATACATAAAATTGATTTAAATTTGAAGTATACTTGGGGTATTTAATGTTGCTGTTACCACTTTAAGTAATTATTTCACACAAATAATTACAAGAAGGAGCTTGTAGCTCATTGGTAATAACTTGCACTGTTGAACCAAGCCACCAGAGTTCAAATCCCCTGACCCACATTATTTTTAGATTATTTTTGTTTTAAATTCCTTGGAAGCCCAACAGTCCAAACACCATAACTCCCAAAACTTGAACTGCACCTGAAAAGTTAAATGCACCAGAGACTACACCAGGAGACACCCCACCCCTCGACCACCTGACTCGGCCCGACTAGGCCAAGTCGACCGGCGAACCTGCCGACTCGGGCCGGCGACGGCGGCCGGACTCGGCCGGACGGCCGAGTCCCCAACATGAAAGTTGGGGCTCTTCGTCTCCCCTAACCCCCTGTATACTCTAATTTATTGGATTGGTTCCCGAGATTTAATTATCCCCCATTTACTACAATTTTAATGATTTTCACACAAAATTTTATAATTTTTTTATTAAAAACCCTTCACATACCCTACCCCTAGCCTACCCTATAAATACACCCCCTCTCCTCTACCCTCTCATCCCAAAACCCTAAGCTCACTCTCTCAAAATTTTCCAAGAGTTGTGTACTTTGAAAACAAGCTCACGGCGAAGCTCCGACGAAATTCCGGCGACGTTTTTAGGAAATACCGGCGACGACGCAACGCATCGACAATCCCTTTAGTTCCCCCTCACTCCCTTGGTTAATCAAAACCCGTAAGTCTCTTTCTATCTCTCTCTTGCCTATTCAAGAAAATACGAAATTACAAACCCGACGGAATCGGAACAAATCTGATTTCCGATTCGGTTTTCTATAAATTTCACTTCTCACTAATGCAATCATAATTAAACATCTTTATCTTGACTACTAAACACTAATCAAAGAATTTGAATAAGTTTCACCACATGAAATGATAGCTTTCTCAATTTACCGTATTTTTCACTTAAATATCACATTGTTTCACTCTTTCATTTAACCCATCAAACTTGCTATACAATTAAAGTGAATCACGAGGTAACGACCTACCTCCTCACACACTTACATACAACCTAACACGATACCATTGAAACCTTAGAATACGATAAAACAAGAATTTACATTTAAATACCATATACTTAATAAAACTATCTCTAAAAGATTTAGTTTGGATACACTTTTAAATAAATCTCTTATTAGGAAAATACGATAAGTTGTGGATATCGGTCGTTTATCTAAACCTGACTTTGTGGTGTCTAGGCTAGGCAAGTGAGAAAGGTAACTTTAAAAGGCCCGACTCACGGTGATTCGTGAGCGGATCCCTCCTTTCCTCACTTGTACTTACCTGGCCACAATTGGTGGTGAAGAGGCGATTTGAGGCATCTAACAACTTGTCGTTTAGACCATTTAGAAATAGACTAGTTGACTTAGGAAACCCTAGAATCTAGAATACGGAAAATTGATATTTTTTACAAATAAATACCTTTTACTTTATAAAACCGTTGTCTAAAGGATTTGGTATTTTACAATCTTTGCAAAGCGTCGCTACAACCCATTTTTGGGGGAACTTGTTCGGGATGGTGCGGATTATCGCACATCCTCGGACTTAGTAGTGCGAGATTCAGACTTCCGCAAAGAGCATTCGGTCTCGAAAGGTTTAAAATACGACATCTTAAGAAAATGAGATTTTTAGAATATAAAATATTTATTAAAATTATTTTTTGTATAAATATATGTATATTTATCCTTAAAATACCTATTTTAATATAATATAAGTATTCCACTTTTTTTCTAAAAATCACAAGAATAAATTTTACACTAAAATACCAAGAACTTCAAATAAATCAATATTACAGATAAATACCTTATTTATAAAACTAGGATATTTTCACTAGAAATGGCTCAATATAAAATCCACATTCATTACAACTCTAAAGACGAATAATGAATACTTGAGGTATATTTTGAAAAGTATACAGAAGTATATTTACATAAACCCCCTCAAGTTTATAAATTACCCTAAGAACCCTAATATTTATAGGACTTCGATTTACACTTCTAACTGTCTGACTCGGGTTTGAGTCTGATTAGTCTGACTTGAATATGATTCAAGTCAATTTACAATATTCCAATTCAATATGAACACATGAATCCATGAATTAAATTATCATTTATACAACTTGACTGAACCGAACCATGGATATACATATTCCTTTTACATGATTCTCAGTTATTCCATTTACATGACCCTACGGTTACAACCGTTTACTGATATCATGGTTTCAGTCAGTCAATCACTCATACCACCAATACAATTTACAAGATAACAATACAAACAAGACATCGCGGGGGTTTAAGGGGTAGATTGGTACGGAAGGTGTTAAAGGTGGCACGAGGCGGTCAGATTAAGACACCTAACCTATATTCCGTTGCTGTTGTACTGTGGCTTAACGGTTCCTTGTACATTCCGTTTGCCCTGGTATCTAGCATATAGAGACCCCTCTCGTATACACTGGCATCCTTCTGTACCAAGCTACAAACAACAGCGTTAACACAACATCAGAACAATATTATACAACTTTAAAAGATATCTTCTTATTCTGTCTATTCTACCTTCCTCTTATTTTTGGGACTTACCGAGCGACCTGTTCGCTGACGACATTCTATTTCTTTCTTCTTTGAATGTCGTCAGGTGGTTTGGACCCCGCAGAGATCGAGCCATCTGCAGAAAACTTGGAGCAGTTTGCCGAAGATCCATCATTTTAGTTTCATTATACACTTTTCCATTCAGTACTTTTCATTTCCTGTTATGCCATTGTTTAGGCATCTTTTATTTCAGTTGTATTTCCTTTTCATGCATTGTACAAAAGAATATTAATAAATAAAAGTTGTTGTTTTTATTATCCCTTGTCTCTTGTGTATTTATTTTATATTGCTTAGATACGCCCAGCGTATGTACTTCTGAGTATGTACGTAGCGGGCCTCGTCGCGTCCCCTTCGCCGTACACCGGGAAGCGGGGCGAGACAGGTTTACACATGCAATACACATAAAAATTAAAAGTCAGAAAAATCAAACATGTGGAAAATGGAATACAATCTGAACAATACATGTGGCATAAATCCAACGACCCAACCCCCAGGATTGGCCAACGGAAATGCCTTATGGGCCGGTACCGACAAGTGAACCGTAGACAATGATGCCCGGGCTTTACACACTCGACTCTTCCCCTGCTCCTAACTCCTCTTCACTGTTGCAATCAAACAAAGCCCCTTCAATTCCCAATTTATCATCTTTTTAATGCATTTTAATTTACCATTTTAATTTCAAAACCCTAAGTTTACACTATAAATACTACCCCATACTCTAGGCCTTCATCATTCTAAAAATTCTAACCAAAAATCTCAAAATTTCTTAAGTACAAGTGGAGTAAAAAAAGAATTAGCAAGCGATCAACTTTCGGCGAGAATAGAAGCAAATTCCGGCAATTCCGCGACGCCACGACGACAACCCTCTCTTCTTCAACCTTTGTTTGACCTAACTAACTTGTAAGTCCCTTCTAATTTTCCTTCCTCTTCTTTAAAAATTCTTTTTAAAACGAATATCAGTAAGTGGAGTTAATACCGATACCTGTCTTCTAAACCCTAAAAACTCTCATTTTTTTCCTTACATATTGTTCATCCAAATTTTACACAATACTTGTAACCTTATTATAAATATTTAGAATAAATTTTAACTTAGAATTCCATGCAAAATAATTTTATTTTAACCTTTTCATTAAAATACCATGAACTTCAAATACCACCCTTTTAGTATTTTGTTAATACTTTACCTTTAGAACACTTCACGGGGTAATGACCTACCCCTCATATACACACATGGTTCTATAGCACGATACCTTTTTCATGTACATTGTTGTTACGAAGACATTATTACATTAAAATACCATTTACTATAAAAACCGGATTTCTTTTAAATTGTATTTTAAATTACTTTGCGATTATAGCTCTACAACCCATTTTAGGGGACCCGCTATTGGATGGTGCAGATTCTCGCACATTCTTGGGCTAGTAGAGCGAGATGCAGACATTCTCACGGAGTATTCGATCTCGAAAGGTTTTTAAGAAAAATGAATTTTTTTCTAAATAAATAAAAATTAATTTTTAATAATTATATAAACATTACAAATCCATATATTTTCAAAATATAATAAACTTGCATTTTTTTGAAGATGAAATTTTACAAGTTTCGATAAAATATTGGCACGCCCCGCTTCCCAGTATACGGGCAGAGGACGCGACTGGCCGCTACGTATTTACTCAAAAGTAAATACGCTAAGCGTAACTAAGCAATATAAAAGAAATATACACAAGAGACAAATATAATGAACAGCAACTTTATTTATTAACATTCTTTTACAGTACATGGAAAAATAAATACATGGAATGAAAAGCAATGCCTAAACAGTGGCATAACAGAAATGAAAAATAGTGAAATGAAATGTACAAATATCTAGAGCTCAGGGTCGAAGGCTAGCTGGTCCAAGTCCTCGCTGGTGGGCTCGATCTCCTGAAGATCCGAATCACCTGACAACATTCCAAAGAAGAAAGAAAGGAAATGTCGTCAGCGAACAAATCGCTCGGTAAGTCCCAAAAACAAGGAAGGAGTAGAATAGACAGAGAGAGAGTGTAACTTTTAAAGTTGTATTATATTGTTATAATGTTGTATTTAGTATTAACGCTGTTATTTGTAACTTGGTACAGAAGAGGCCAGTGTATACGAGAGCAGTCTCGGTAGACCAGAGACTAAGGTGAACGGAATGTACAAGGAACCGTTTATGCCACGGTACAACAGCAATGGAATATAGGTTAGGTGTCTTAATGGTTGTAGTCTCGTGCCACTTCTAACACCTTCCGTACCAATCTACCCCTTAAACCCCGCGTTGTCTTGATTGTATTGTTTGTATTGTATTGTAAATTGTATTGTCTTGTATTATAGATTGTATAGATGGATGACTTGTCGAAACCATGATATCAGTAAACGGATGTAACTGGAGAATCATGTAGATGGAGGTATATCCATGATTCGGTTCAGTCAATATAGATTGAATAAATTGAACAGATTGAATATATGGATTCATATTGAATTGTTATATATACTTGAATCTCATTCAAGTCAGATTGATTATATCGAGACTCAGTCTGAGTCAGATAATTAGAAAAGAAATTGAATCCTGAATTAGGTTTTGGTGTTATCCGTAACCGCTGCACATGGACAGCAGGATTTGTGTCTTTTTCAAAGACAATTACCGTATTGATAACACCGTTTGTTAAGTTGTTTACCTTAAATAGACAAGCACCCATATCTCCGACTCCCTGAGACTCAAGAGAGTGGTCCCGCTTAAACCTATATTTACTAGGGTCCTTATTGTAATTTATAAAACTTGAGGGGTTTTATATAAAAATAATTTTATATAATTTTCAAAATACTTCTCAAGTATTTAATTATCGTCTTTAGAGTTTTCATAGATATAGATTCTATATATGTGACATTTCTAGTGAGTAAAACCTAATTTCATAATATATGGTATTTAATTGTAAAGTATTGAACTTGTTTGGAATTGCATGCTATTTTCATGTAAAGTGATTCTTTTTTATTTAGAAAAGTTGGAATATTTATACTATATCAAAAATAGATATTTTGATGATACATATATATATATAATAATTTAATTTATTATTTTTCTAAAAATTTCATTTTCTTAAAATATTTGTATTTTTAAAAATCTTTCGAGATCGTATGCTCCTTGCGGAGGTCTGCATCTCGCATTACTAAGCTCGAGGATGTGCGATAATCCGCACCATCCCAAACGGGTTTCCCGAAATAGGTTGTAGCGGCTCTTTGCAAAGATTTGTTTAAAATACATAATCTTGTAGAAAAAGGTTTTTATAAGTTAAAAGTATTTAATTGTAAATTCGTATTCCCATATTCTATATTCCCAAAAGATATCGTACTATTATAGAGATGTGTGTTGTAAGAAGGTAGGTCATTACCTCGTGAACTATCTAAAGTTATAGTAAAGAATTAGAATGATTTATGTCAAAACTAAACTATATGGTATTTTTCTCAAAAAGTGCGATAAAAATTACAATATGAATTCTTTTGCTATGAAACTTGTTCAATATGTTTTGTTAATATTTAATGGTCATGATGTGCAAGTTTAGTATTGTTGTATTTAAGAAAATTGGAACTTTTTAAAGAAAACCGAATCGGAAGTCGGATTAACCCCACTTCCGTCGGGTTTTAGAAATACAAGTTTTCATAATAGAAAATAGAAGAGAGAGGAGGGACTTACTAGATTTTAGATTAGAAAAGAGGAAGAGGGATTGGTAGGAGGTACCGGTGCGTCGTTTCGTTACCGGGAGCTCCTAGGGTCGTCGTCGGAAGTTCGTCGGAGTTTCGCCCTTCGCTAACTTCACTTGTACACAAAAGTTCTAGCTATTTTTTTAAGAGTTTGGACAGATATTGTGAGTGAGGGGTGTGTGAGATGGAGTGTTATTTATAGGAAAAGATTAGGGTTTGATAGAAAATGCATTAAAAATTATGCATTAAAATAATTTTAATTGTATTTTAATTCCTCTGGAATAATGCAGGGTATTTAAACAGAACAGGGGTTATAAGGAGACCAAAAGACACAGGAGTCAAGAAGGAAGGAATCGGATTTGGCCGAGTTGACCCGGCGGCACCGACCGAGTCAGCCGCGCCGCCGGCCCAATCCGGCCGAGTCAAGCCGGGTCTTGACGCCACGTGTCCTTTGTCGTTTGGTCTAACTTCTGGACCCGTTTGTTTTTAGTGCGACCTTTGGGTTTACGGGTTATACACCTGTAGACTCTTGGACTTCTAAAAAGATTAAAAGAAATCAATATAAAAAAATAATATGGATGATGGGATTTGAACTCTGGTGCTTTGGTTTAGCTATGCAAGGTCTTACCAATGAGCTGCAAGTTCCTTCTTACTGTTCAAAAGCAAATTAAATACTTATAGTACTCACAGGAAATGTAAATACCCCAAGTATATATTAACTTTAAATCAATTTTATGTACACAAAAATTGGAGTTGTTACAAATATCATCAACATACCCACAAAAGACAAGTTTTGCAATAAAATACCATGAATTTTCCAAGCCAAGCAAGTATCGCTAAAATACCTCAAACCCTTAAAATTCATATCCATGAAAACCCTAAATAATATAAATAATTTCTCAAGGTTTATTTTGAAATTATATTAAAATATAATTCATAAAACCCCCTCGAGTTATATAAAATAATATTTAAGAACTTTAGTAAATATAGGTTTAAGCTGGATCAATTCTCTTGAGCCCCAGGGAGCCGAAGAAAGTGTGTGCTTGTCTATTTAAGGAAGAAAACTTAACGGAGTTATCAATGGTAATTGTCTTGGAAAAAGACACAAATCATGCCGTCCATGTGCAGCAGTTACCGATGTTTCCCAAACTAATTCAGGATCTAAATCAATTTAAAGTGTCCGAGTCTAACTCAAACTTGAATCCAAACCTGAGTCCAATTCAAATATGAATCCAAACATGAGACCAATCCAAACCTGAATCCAATCCAAATAGGAATACCTGAACATGAACCCGAATACTTAAACATGAACCTGAATACTTGAACTCAAACCTTAAATCAAACATGAATATTTGACATGACTTGACCGAACCATGGTTATGACTTGACATGGCTACAAGATTATATCCTGAGCCTGATTACCTGAACAACTTATATCCATGGTTTCGACAAGACTTGTAACTATAATAAATATAATACATTACGTGGGGATAACGGGGTAGATTGGTACGGAACGCATTAACGTGGCACAAGATGGTCATTAAAAGACACCTAAGTGAATTCTCGTGTCGTTGTCCCGTGGGTTTTGACGGGGTCTTGTACTACATGTTACCATAGTTTACGTGGTAAGATGGACTCCTCTCGTATATATTGGGGTAAAAATTTACACCCCGGTTGACCAAGTCAATATCAAAGTCAACCCCAAGCCAAATGGGCCCAAGCCCAGGTCAAATGGGCCAATGCCCGGGTCGAGCCCGACCATGAAGCTGCCGGCCTCCCTCCATGCCAAAATAAAAATTTTGTAATAAATAATTTTGGTGTATTTCTTTTATTTTATTTTTTTTAAATGTAAGAAAATGGGCATAAAGCCAAATTTTTGTAAAGCCCATAACTTCTGTGCAAAAAGAAATAGCACATGAGGCTTGGGATGGGCAAAATGCCATTTTTGTAAAGCCCAAGGGGCTATATGTAAAGTGTATAGCCTATAAAGGCAAAGATAATGAAAATATCTCAAAAAACTTTTTCTCTCCCCCAAAAAAGCATCAAGATCTGTGATCTTCTCCTTCATCAAGGTTCTAAAAACTTTTTTCTTTCTTTTGAATTAAATCAAGAGTTTTACTCTTCCTTTTCCAAAACTAAATAGTTTTTCACCACAAAACCCACAAAGGGGAGCTCGGATCTTCCATCAGATCTTAAAAAGGAGGGATTTTTAAAATCTCACCCCTCTTGTTCTTCAAGATCCGGCCAACAGAGGAGAAAGAAAGAGACACATCTCTAAAGACCCTACTTTGGGAAAGATCCAGGGCTAAAGGGAGAAGCCTCTTCATCAGCCTCAAAAATATCTTAGGAGTTTAACTCCTCAAAATACACACACACACACACACACACACACACATATATATACATACACACAAAATAATAAGTATTTCTTTCTGGGAGTACAACTCCCAGTGCGGGGACCAACTCTATTTTTGCGCCCAAGCGCCCAAAGCGTTAGCGTCCCTGCGCTCAAAGCACTAGCGCCCTTGCACCCAAGGCGATAGCGCCAGCGCCCGACCGTCCGAGCGCCTGCGTGCCGTGCACGTGAGGCGCTGGCGCTTTCTCCTACGCATCCTCTGGATGCTCTTTCCCTTATATATATACACATATACACACACACACACTCTCTCTACAACACTGTCCCCCGTTAGAAAAAATTCTAACGGGGCGCTGCCCCGCACCCCGTAAGGGGGCTGCTAGCCCCCTTGACCCCCAGCCCGTTATCCGGGTAGCGGGACCCCCGTAAAAACTCTGCGGGGCCCCCTATATATCCAAAAACCCCTTTCAAAACACAACACATGTACACTGCACATTGAGTTCGCATGACCTGTTTGACCAGTTAATCAGAGGTTCTCTCGCTCCAAAGGCGAGGGGTAATTAACGGCAGCTTAGTCCGCGGCTGCCGGAGATTTGGATCCCCGCAATCAATAAACCCCAGCCTACCCTAGGCAGAGGGAATTTGTAATGCGCCTGACAAGCGCGCGCTCATTCCCATCTCAATGGGGTGACGAAAAATACCCTACAGATTCTGGCACGCCCGGTGGGACCTTTCTCTCCTCCCATATCTCGGGTCAAGTGTTCATGCGAACTCATTTAACATATATGCCGATATTTGTACCGAAATAAATTTTTTTCCGTGCAGCAATCAACTTTCAACGATAATGACTCCCAAGACGAATTCAGCTTCCAACGCGACCCCGACCTCGTACGTGGTCAAGATCAATGCTCGTATGGTTCTCCCCGCAAGCCTCAGTCGACAGTGGGAGGAACTGCCCTGCCAGTTTGGTTCCGTCATCATCTACCCTGCCGGAAGCGCTCATCTGGCAGAAATCCCGGCAAAACAGGTGGCCGAGCCGGTCTCAAGGGGCAAGAGGCCGAATGTTATGATCGCTAAGGCACCATAACCGAAACTTAAGACGGTGTCTGAACGACTCTCTGGCGCTCCAGCTGGGGGCAAGACTTCCGGTACAAAGGGCAACATCAAATATTGCGAACGAGCTCAGGCGATGAGTCCAACAAATGCACAATCGAGCGTATCTCCAAAGTCCTCCATCGCTTGGTCTACGACATCTTCCCGAAGAGCCGAAGTCTGCCAAGTGCTTAAAACAGAAAAATTAAGGCAGAAGCGGCTCAGGTATCGAGCCAACAAGAGAGCTAGGACTTCGGCCAAGTGGAATCTTGTGAAGTTCCAAGAGCAGGGTTACTCCACGACGACGGTTGAGACGGCCGTAAAAATCAGCAATTCTTTCGAACCTCTAAAGTGGGTTCAGAAAAATGCTATGACCGCCAGAATCAAGAAGACGGCAGTCTGAACGTCGCTACAAAGAGACATGTCCCGGACCCAACAGAAAAAGTATGACACTGTCTCTTCAAGAGTCTACCAGGCGCTTTGTGCCGCGTGAAAACAGCGGGGCAAAACCAAAAAGGAAGCGTCAGCACTATTCAAGAATCTGGCCAGGCTAGCCGCCTTCAGTCGACTGCCTGTTACCAAAACAGGAGGGTCAAGACAGCGATCCATGAAATCAGCCGCCGATGATAAAAAGACGGCTGGATATGTTATCCATACGGTCTATATGGCGGGTGGGCACCCCAGCGACAACCTTCGCAGCAAAAGCAAGGATAGGGATACCACATCCCAAGCCCAATCTGGCTTGAATGTGGTTGCCGCTTCCCAAGAACAGCCGCCTCCGCTGGATGATAAAAACCCTCTCGATGAGGATGATAAGTAGAAAAAACCCCTCAGTCCATGTAGAGTCAAGCTCGGACAGCGAGGAGGAGCCGACTTTCCGCCCTAGGACCGCGGAGCAAGAGCTGCTTCAAGAGCTTCGAAAACAGCTCAGGAGCAAAGATAAAGAGATGGCCAAGCTCTATTCGAAAATTGATGACTTAACGAACGTTATGATGCAGCTTACGGCTCAAATTGCTCGAGCGCCTCCCAATCAAGCACAAGTTGCTACTCATGAGCTAGATGACGACAATCCGAAGCGGCCGATGCCTGTCCCTTTGGGTCCAAAATTGGTCGAGCCGCACGAAAGCCGGCCACAGTCCGCTTCTGGGGAAGCCTTGGCCTTAGATGGCACTATCCCGCTAACACAAGATCGGATAATGGATTTGGTCACCAGTAAGGTTAAAACATTGGTGGCCGAAGCTGAAACTCAGAAAGAAATTGGCAGTAGTGGGCGGCCATATCCCACACAGTACAATCTGATCGAGTTCCCGAGTGGCTGCGTCATTCCTAAGTTCGGAAGATTTTACGGAACGGGAAATGCAAATCAGCACGTCGCCCACTTCAAAGTATCGTGCGGAAATACAGGGGGAAATGATGCGCTCCTTCTTTGTCGGTTTGTCAACAGCCTGACCGGTGTCGCTTTTAACTGGTACGCGAGTATACCAGACGGGTCTGTCATTACCTTTGCCCAAATGGAGTCTCTGTTTCGGCAAAGTTTCATGAGTGTCAGTGATAAAATCTCCATTGCCGACCTTGTGAGGACCAAGCCGGGGAAGAATGAAAGCAACACCGACTTTATCGCCCGATGGAGTAATCTCACAGTCAAGTGCAAACCGACGTTGGAGCAGGACCGGTCCGTCAGCCTTCTCATTGGGAATCTCAGCAATTGGATGGTCCCATTCTTGTGTACAGCAGGCCTCAAGACGTTTCAAGAGCTAACCAAGAAAGTCCAAATGCCAAAACGCTTGAAGCAAGAGTCCACTCCGGACTCTCAGAGAGACAAGACTTGGAAAAGCAAGCGGGACGACAACCGTAGAAGCGGGAGTTCTAGCAGTACCAATATCTTTAATACGCCCGACAATGAAGACAAGCGAAGGGCGGGCGAATCCAAAACCAACCGGTCTCGAAAGCCAGTGCTTGGAGGAGAAGGGACTTCCCTAGAGGAGAAAAAGAACAAGGTTTACTCTTTCAGAAGGGACAAGATCCGCAAGATATTTAAAGATGCCTTGAACAACGGTCTACAATTGCCGGAGTCGAAAAGACCTTAAGAAGCAAAAATGACCGACAATCCCCTGTATTGCCCGTACCACCGAGTAGTGAGCCATGCGATCGAGGATTGCTATATCTTCAAGGACTGGGTCGAGAAGCAGTACAAGGTTGGAGAGATTGAGCTGTCCCAAAGTGTGTTGGTGAACAATCAAGTTGCAACCACCAACTTTATACAGACAGAAGCTGAAACCTTCTGGGAGCAGACAGCCGAACCCGCTGCCCTGAGAAATGAAACCGACTCACCACAGCCTCCTTGGAGTAAGCACATATCTAATAAGATGAAGAAGATGCTAAAGCTACTCCAGAAATAGCCCAGGACGGAATGGGAAGGGCAGAAGAGGCCCACCATTCCAGCTGCCAATTCGACCCAATCAGGCTCAAAATCTAAAAAGCTCAAGAAGAAGAAAAGTGCAGCTCGACGCGAAAAGGAGTCTGCAGGGAGATCGACCATTCAAAAATATATCGATTCTCTCGAAAACTATGAATAGTAGGAAAGAAATCTGATTCAATTTGTAACAACCTAGCTCATTTATACCAATTCCAGTTCCCGTATTTACTTATCTATGGTATTATCTTGATTTATCGTGTTTTGGGTGCGATTGGTATATTACATTTTACATTGCATTCGACCCGACCCGCTTGCTTGAACCTGTTTGATTCATATTTATGAATTACCTTGACTTGTTACATAGACACGTGTATCTCATGTATACTGCATACTAGCATTTTATCTGGCATTGCACCTTTTACCATATAATATTTTAGGTCACGTAAAATAATTTAAAATTACATAATATGGCTTGCATGATACCCCTAACCCCGTGGTAGCATCTGCGTATCTTGTTCTCGTCCCGTTCAGTGAAACAGATGTGTTTGGATGGCTACGCGCACGTACGTGCATCCGTTCTTGGGGGTATGCATTTTCATTACCTGAGCATTCGTTTAGAATTTTGAAAGTCGCATATATTTTTCGTATTTTAACTTTGAAATTTTAGGCCCGACCCGGGCGCGTTTTGAAATATTTTTGTATCCCGCCAAAATTTAATTTATTTAAAATTTAAAAAAATTAGCTCGAGTATTTTTAACAGCTCATAAGATTTCTTTTAAACAAACAAAAATCTTTTTTAAATTTTAAATCCTAATTCCTAACTTAATCCAGCACATCCCCGGCTTTATCTCACTGGCCCGTGGCCCCCACTCCCTCTCTCTTTCTTTTTCTTTCTCTCTTTCTCTCTCTCCCTCTCTCTCTCTCTCCCCGCTATCTCTTTCTCTCTCTCCCACAAAACGCCAACCTTATATCTCCTTACAATTCACTTCTCTCTCTCTCCTCTCGATCTCGCTCTCTCTCTCCTCTCTCAGATTCTCTCTCTCTCCTCTCGCTTTATTTCTCTCTCTATATATATATATATTATTTATTTTTCTTCCTTCCTCTCTCATTTTCTTTTTAAAACCCGCGAGAACCCAAACCCTACCTTCACACCTCGTCGCCGCCGCACCTCGCCGTCGCCGGAGACCCTTCCCTCATCACCACTACCTTCTCCTCTCCTTCCTCTCCTCCTTCTTCCCTTCTCCGAGCCAAGAACCCGAGCCCTGCACACACCAGAAACCCAAAACCGAGCCCCCTGCATACCATTACACCGCCGGCGAGGATCACCGGAGTTGATCTCGTCGTCGCCCCTTCGTTCCCTGTCTACGGTGCACCCCAGTGAGCCATTCACTTCCTTCTTCTTCCCTTTCTTTTCTTTTTTCTTTCTTTTCTTTCCTTACTTTCTTTCTTCAAAAATAGTTCTCTGTCTTTTGTAGTTCGCCGGAGTCGGACGTGACATCGACGATCCCGACGATCCAGACATCGTACCTGACTCGTGTGATCACCCTTGTACGCTTCTTGGACCCGTTGCGTGTGCCGTACATGCGTCGCGCCATTTCACCAACGTCGGACGTACCGTACGCGTCCGTTTCTTGATCTGTCTAGGCAAGTTAATCTGTCTAGGCATGTTTAGTTTTATAACATGTCGATGTTCCGTTTGCATCCGTTTATATCATTTTAAATCTAGATCATGAAAACTAATCTTGTTACATACTAGATTTCATTATACTGCATCCATATCAATATCACATATTGCTTAGTTGTACTTCCCACGTTACCATTTTATAGTTCATAACCTTTCGGATACCCGTTTGCATCCATCTCGTCTAATATATATATATAATTGCATTCATAGATCACATTAATACATAATACTGTGATATTAACATTCCATATTTAATAAAGTGATCCTAATTAACATTGGTACTATAAATGTAACCCTAATCGATAACTGTGCATCCATATGTTTGAATCTATACCTATTTGCATACCATATCATATTATTCCATTTTAGTGTTTTATTAGTACCCCATACTTGTTTTGTGTACCTATACATATTACAGTTTGATTATGAGCACCCAAATGATACTTGTGCACCCCTTAACATGACTTGATACACCACTACGTGACACGACTTGATATTGTGCACTACTTGACATGTTTGGATCCACATACACTACCTGACTTAACCTGATGTACCACAGCTTGACCTATTACCTGATCTTGTTACTAATGCCAACAATCTTGACCTGTTGTCCCTACGGACATTTCCTGTTGTCTATACAGACAAACATGTACCTGCTTGATTCTGTGTTGGCATTATCTCCAGATTTATCAATACCTGACTTGAACACATAACTTGGGGGTATGGGGAAATCAATGATGAAACCTGACTTGTAATTCGACAGTTCGATGCCTTATACTGATCAGTTTTACGGGCTAGGCCAGCCCCGGGATGATACGGCTGACATCATTCATCGTTACATACTACCTTTTACTGCCTAGCGGCACGTCTCGGATTCAGCCCGAGAATCTTGACCGTGGTCCCGGGCACGCACGGGATACAATTGAGTTACATCGATGATTCATCAAATTGATTTCAAAGATTTGAGAGTAGTTAACCCAGTAGATCAGTTTAGATTACTCACTGCACATCACCTATGCCTTACCCTTCACTGTCCTTATTTATGTTACTGTTATACTTGTTTTACCGTTCATACTCATACCTGCATGTCTTGCTACCCCATGTTTATATTATTGCTTGATATTATGACGCACTGACGTCTGGGTTTTGCATGGCCCAGATTCTTTACCTTTGCTGCAAGCCGAGCCGGAGCATTTCAGTGAACAGGCCGAGCAGTGAGGACCTGCTATTAGTTATTTTACTTTCCTTTCAGCATTTTCATTCCTGATGTGAGCCCGCATTATGGGACGTACATTCCAGTTTATTCTTGTATTGGATCTTTTGCTTCCGCATTATTTTATTCTTGACTCGTATTCTGGCTCATGGACATGTATTAGATAGTTATTATTATTGTTCTTGATATCTCTACAGCCGTAATATGACCGTGGAAGGATATTTCCTATCCATAGGTAGCATGGTTGGCTCTGTCACGTGTCTATCTTAGCGTACTCTGGGAAGCGGGGCGTGACAGGGTTTGTTTGGTATCAGAGTCACAGGATCTAGGTTAAACGGGTTTGATTCTTTTGTAGTTGGGTATTGGACCCAATACACGAATCAGAATACTTGTGATTAGGAACATGTCCCGCCACTTTGCCATCTTGCCATTTTTGAATCTTAACTTCTTCCTGATTCTACCTTGACGATATGCAAACCTCTTTGCATCTCGACTTGAAACTTGGTTTCCTATTGTTTTTCTCTAAAACTTAGGCCACTTGGGTGGAGTTATGTGATTGTAGCTATGTACCGCGGCATGGTTACAATGCGGTACTTTATTTAAGTAACTTGGGGTTCTAGCCTTGATTCATATCCTTGATCTATATTTTGAATCTGTTATCATACTAATCCTATCGGTGTTTTGATTTCTGGAACATGGCAGGCAAGAATCTGAAAACGTACCAGAGGCGTGTTGACGAAACCGCTTTACTTGGAGTAATCCGTGGGATGCTGGAGAACCAGAAGCGGCAGACCGAGCTGAACCAGCAGTAAGCTGAAGCTTTTCAGGAAGGTTTGCGGACCGTCCAGCAGTCCGTAAACAATGTTGTAGCCAGACCACGTCGCAAAAAGGGCAGCATCGACCGTCCATGTCGCAAAAAGAGCAGTATCGACCGTCCATGTCGCAAAAAGGGTAGCACCGACCGTCCAAGTCGCTAAAATGGCAGAACTGACCGTCCAAGTCGCAAAACGGGCAGCATCGACCGTCCAAGTCGCTAAAAGGGCAACATCGACCGTCCAAGTTGCTAAAAGGGCAGCACCGACCATCCATGTTGCTAAAATGGCAGCACCGACCGTCCACGTCGGAAAAAAGGCAGCATCGACCGTCCAAGTCGCTAAAAGGGCAGCATCGCCGTCCATGCCGTAAAAAGGGCAGTGCCGGCTTCCCAAAAAGCGGGAACCGAATCAAGTCGCCTCCACGTAAAAGAAGATCTATCGATTTCATGCACACGCCCCACATGTGTGGTGTGCATTTATTGATAGGGAGCAATTTGTTGGGGTAAAAATTTACACCCCGGTTGACCAAATCAAAATCAAAGTCAACCCCAAACCAAGTGGGCCCAAGCCTAGGTCAAGTGGGTCAATGCCCGGGTCGAGCCCGAACATGAAGCGGCTGGCCTTCCTCTATGCCAAAATAAAAATTCTGTAATAAATAATTTTGGTGTATTTCTTTTATTTTATTTTTTTTTAAATGTAAAAAAATGGGCATAAAGCCAAATTTTTGTAAAGCGCATGGCTTATGTGCAAAAAGAAATAGCACATGAGGCATGGGATGAGCAAAATGCCATTTTTGTAAAGCCCTAGAGGCTATATGTAAAGTGTATATAGCCTATAAAGGCAAGATAATGAAAATATCTCAAAAAAATTTTCTCTCTCCCAAAAAAGCATCAAGATCTGTGATCTTCTCCTTCCTCAAGATTCTAAAAACCTTCTTCTTTCTTTTGAATTAAATCAAGAGTTTTACTCTTCCTTTTCCAAAACTAAATAGTTTTCACCACAAAACCCACAAAGGGGAGCTCGGATCTTCCATCAGATCTTAAAAAGGAAGGATTTTTAA
Source organism: Agapanthus africanus (assembly GCA_030015575.1). NCBI lineage: Eukaryota > Viridiplantae > Streptophyta > Magnoliopsida > Asparagales > Amaryllidaceae > Agapanthus > Agapanthus africanus. Next base: position 26,263,582 of record JASDDO010000001.1, read on the forward strand.
AATCTCACCCCTTTTGTTCTTCAAGATCCGGCCAACAGAGGAGGAAGGAGACCCATCTCTAAAGACCCCACTTTGGGGAAAATCCAGGGCTAAAGGGAGAAGCCCCTTCATCAGTCTCAAAAATATTTTTGGAGTTTAACTCCTCAAAATACATACATACATACATACATACATATATATATATATATATACACATACAAAATAATAAGTATTTCTTTCTGGGAGTACAACTCCCAGTGCGGGGACCAACTCTCTTTTTGCGCCCAAGCGCCCAAAGCGCTAGCGCCTTTACGCTCAAAGCGCTAGCGCCCTTGCTCTTAAAGTGCTAGCGCCCGAGCGCCCATGTACCTGGCACGTGAGGCGCTAGCGCTCTTATGCCTAAAATGTTAGCGTCCGAGCGTCCACGTGCCTGGCACGTGAGGTGCTAGCACCCAAAGTGCTAGCGCCCTTGCGCCCAAGGCGATAGCGTCCGCGTGCTTGGCACGTGAGGCGCTAGCGCCTAAGGTGCTAGCGCCCAAGGTGATAGCGGCAGCGCCCGAGCGTCCGAGAGCCCGCGTGCCGTGCACGTGAGGCGCTGGCGCTTTCTTCCACACATCCTCTGGATGCTCTTTCCCTTACACACACACACACACACACACATACTCTACAAAACTGTCCCCCGTTAGAAAAAATTCTAACGGGGCGCTACCCCGCATCCCGCAAGAGGACTGCTAGCCCCCTTGACCCTCAGCCTGCTATCCGGTTAGCGGGACCCCCATAAAAACTCTGCGAAGCCCCGGATATATCCAAAACCTCCTTTCAAAACACAACACACGTAAACTGCACATTGAGTTCGCATGACCTGTTTGACCCGTTAATCAGAGGTTCTCTCGCTCCAAAGGCGAGGGGTAATTAACGGCAGCTTAGTCCGCGGCTGCCGGAGATTTGGATTCCCGCAATCAATAAACTCCAGCCTACCCTAGGCAGGGGGAATCTGTAATGCGCCTGAAAAGCGCGCGCGCATTCCCATCTCAATGGGGTGACGGAAAACACCCTACAGTATACACAAATACCTTCTGTACCAAGTTACAAACAACTACGTTAGAATAACAATCATACCTGTACAACTTAACAGTTTCATATCACATTACTTGTTATATTCCATTTTTTCTTTTGGGACTTACTGAGCGCTAGTTCGCTGACGACATTCCTGTCTATTTGTTTTTTTTGGAATGTTCGTCATGAGGACTGGACTCTCAGGAGATTGAGCCTAACCAGGAGGACTTGGACCAATTCACTGCCTAGCCGGGCTTCTAGCTCTCTTGTACTTACTTTCAGCTTGTATGTCACTGTTTAGGTATTAGTTTATATCATTATATCTTTTCATTTTCAAAACAGTTGTATATCAGGATGAATATTAATAAAAGTTGCTGTTCATTTTATATCAGTTGTCATTCTTGTGCATTATATATATATATATATATATATTGTTTAATTACGTTTAACGTATTTATTTCATAGTAAATACGTTGCGGCACGCCATGTCACCGTTTCCGTCTACTCGGAAGCGGGGCGTGACAATATTCATAAATGAATATTCATAAATGAGGTGTTCATCTTCTAGAACAAATTCCATATAAATACGGAATACAACCTGGTATACTTATCGAAATACATATACGTGTATCCATATAAAAATACGAATAGCCAAGAGAGAAAATGAATAGTGAACAATAATACGAGAATACATATATTAAAAATATATATAAATTATTAAATCAAAACTTGATTTAATAATCCGACTTCATCCTAAGCCGCGGGTATTATCAACCGTCTGATTAAAGTCCGTGTAGCCTGTACACATATTTAATCGGAAACCTGTATATACCAATATACGTCATCTACATCATATCGTCTGAACCAGGAAAATCTTAGACTTGTCAATACGCCACAAGCACGTCAGCGGCACTTGCTGTGCGTAATGGCTACCCAGGTATTGAGCGAAAGGAAGGCCGACGAGCAAACTCATCCGTATCCCTACTGAGCCTGTCTGTGACAATCTCGGTACAGTCCGGTCTGTTCGTCTAAGAGTATCGCATATCAGGTCTAGGGATGGATAAAGTCAGACCCCTAATAACGCTATAAGTCGTGTCGGTGTGAGCCCATTACCCACTGAAAAACTACTGATCCAAATCAGTAATTCTCATCCACCTTAACCAAGAATATCTGGTGATGGCCACCCATACATAGCGCAACATCTAACCCCAATACCAGGAGAGACGAATCCCCGACGATCCGCTTACTGCCTCCATATGGCTCGGGACTGTACCCAACTAAAATCTGTTTGCACGACTCCTTTGAGCCATGGTAGGGCAGTAATCAAAGCATAGTGAGAATTCACACGAGACAAATAATGATCTTAGGTCGATAGACTAGCCTGTATTCATGTCACCTGAGAACTGCTATCTAACAATAGGTATAATATCATCTAGCATGTTCTCGGAGAGTCTATCCAGTGTACTCACCTCTAGTGAGCACCCGTATACGATTTTAAATGACCAACAGATACCAATGGCTTGTGAGACCAGCCATTGCCCCTCGTCGGTGTCTCAAAAAGTATACACTAGTCTATTCTGAAGTATCGATATATAGTCTCGATACTCTCTCGACTAGAGACATTTAAGGATGTCCTTATGGACCACCTAACTCCCACGTATATGATCGCCATCATAATGATGGTAGTCAAGTAAGAATCATATGGGCTCTATCAACATGTAATAGTGATATGTAATACCACATAATGAATGCACATGATGATAAAGTCAAACCAGATAGTATACTATCATCTCGAGTAAGACTATTCTACCCATATAGATCCTCTCTCAATTATCATAATCGACTGCCTGCGATTACAATAATTGACTTGAGGGTACTATATTCAACGGATGATGTGCATGCATCAATTTAATTTTTAAGATTTTAACAATATAACATGAAATCATATTCTAAAATATATTATAATCTTTATTTTTGTAAGACGATTTTTTGACACATATATTTTTTGATTTGTTGACACATACATTTCTTCATTAGTGGAGTATTGATCATATTGATTGTATGTATATATTTTGGTTATATTTGCTTGTGATTCGGAGCTTATTCCTTTGATTATCATATATTGCGTGAGATTTGAACATATTGCATGAATGAAAATTATATATTGTTGCTTGTGACTGAAAATTATATATTGCTGGTTGTGATTGAAATTAACGTGCGTGGGGCGTGGATAATTTGATTATTTTAACAAAAATATTGTTCACGGTTGTAACCGTGACTAAAGACATTTATTCACGATTACTATGAACAAAAGGCTACTCCAGATAGCGATATTTGGAGCAGGTCAGTATTTTGGGTCATGGTTATAAGTTTTGCTCATGGTTGTAACCGTGACCCAAAACTGGTTTTGTTAACGGTTAGAACCATGAACAAAAATCCGGGGCCCACCAACTAACTGACTTTTTAATTTTTCATGCTAAAAAATGTTTACGGTACTGTAAACATTTCTCATTTTGTTCAAGGTCAGAACCGTGACCCAACCTTTACTTACACAGGTTTAGGTCAAGGTTCACTCACGGTTTAAACCATGAACTAAAGTCTTTTTGTTAACAGTTTAAACTGTGAACAAATCCCTGCCCTGTAGTAGTGTATATGAAGTCTGATATTTATTTGCTGTAAATGATGTAAATTTATGAGAAAATGATGTACATTTAAGCTTAATATTTAACCGCTACTTTAAATAACGGTTAAATTTTGAGCTCCTCCAGGAACAAAGCTCAAAATATAACCGCTATTTAAACTAGCGGTTATATTTTAAGCTCACTCCAGCAACAGTGAGCAAACTATTTAACCACTAGTTTAAATAGCGGTTATATTTTGAGTTCACTCCAGAAAATATTTAACCGCTACTTAAATTAACGGTTATATTTTGAGCTCACTATTTAACCGCTGATTTAAGTAGCGGTTATTTTTTATGCACCAAAAAATTTAACAACAGTATTGAATGACATAATGAATATCAACACATTTAACTACATCCTTACTTGACGCATCCAATATTAACAACTAATATTGTATCAAGTATCATTCATTTACAAAAAATATAATTCATTTATAACAAATGTCATTCATTTACCAAAAAATCAAAAAATGTGTTATAGTTTATCAAACATTATTCATTTACATCAAAAATTATTCATTTAAAACAAACTATTCTAACTAACCGGACGGTAGGTTTAAGTCCCATGACGGCTCAAGATACATGAGTTTCGGTTGATCAGGATGTATGTTTTCTATATACCGTGTTTGTCTACTCGGACAAGTTCTTTTATTTTGGAATGTTAATTCGTTGCATCTTGCGCATACCTTCTTCTTCTTCTTTTTCCCATTACTATTTTGTTATCGATCCAAAATTTAATCTGATTCTTTTTACGTCCCCTAAGGTTAAATTGCAAAGGATTTTGTATTTTTAAAATACCATCTTTCACGGATTTTAAATCATCTGTTGCTTCATCTACCAAGTCTTCTTTTACACTCGCTATCTCAACTGGAAGTTCAGATGTTCGAATCGTAAGTTTGGACAATTCCGTAAGTATAATTTTGTATCCATTCTCTGATGGAGCACCTTTCACGACAATTAGATTGAACTCATTGTATAAATGACTATACTGCGACGTTTCAATCATTTGTACTGAAAGTGATACGATACTCGTCATGACAATATTTTAATTAACATTTCTTGTCCATCTTGGCAAAATATATTGAGACGGTATACTATTCACACTTTTAGATATAAAAACTGTTAGTGTATATGCTCTAGGGGCCATTATTGTATCATACTTGTATGTATATTACTTAATGGAAGCTTGGGATATTCACAGTTGTATATACAGTCTTGCTAAAAATGGTAGTATGCTACTTGGTTTATGTCTACTTTAATATGTGCATATGTTTCTTGTAACGTATCACTTATACACATTAGTAGAGCCCATAGGATCTTTGCTTGATTACCAGCGTTGTGATAGCAGTCACACTAGTGGGGGCTGGGTAGTCTGTAAGCAACATCCTATACAGGTCCTTGGTCGTTGGATTATCGAGATAGGGCATCGATATTCCGGAGTAGACTAAGTGTGTACGCTTCTCATCCCAGTTGGGGAGATGGTCTGTCCCACAGCCATCAGTATGTCGTACTGGAGATAGTATACAGGTGCTCGTTAGGTTGCGGATACACCGGACAGGACTCGCAGGGGAACTGTTGGTTGGTATTATACCCATCGTCAGTTAACAGTTCCCAGGTGACATGAGTACAGCATAGTCCGCAGACTTGACACTACTATTTCGCCTCGAGTGTGTCCCACTGTTCTTAGATTGCTACCCTACCACGGCTCAAAGGAGTCGTGCAAACAGGTAGCAGTTGGGTGCAGTCCCGAGCACTTGGAGGCAGTGGCGGTTAGACATGATTCGTTTCTCCCGGTATTGGGAGTTGATATCGCGCTGTGTCAGAGAGCCATTACACAAAGTCCCTGGCCAGGGCAAGCGAGATTTACTGGTAGGTTCCAGTAGTTTCTCAGGGTGTAATGGGCTACGCTCCGACACGACTTATACCGCTATTAGGGGACTGACGCTTGCCGCCCCCTAGGCTCGATATGCGATAGTCTTAGACGAACAGACCGGACTGTACGGAGATTGTCGCATCAGGCTTAGTAGGAGTTCGGATGGGTTTCCTCATCGGCCTTCTTATCAACATCTACCTGGGGACCGTTACGTACAGCTAGTGCCGCTTGCGGTCTGTGGGTATACCCACTGCCAGCGTAGTGTCGGGTCTTTAGAGTCCCACACATAGTGTTTCTCTACTCCAGGCGAAACGATATAGAGATCGTATGGTTTTACGAAAAGGGTTCGAACGCATACGTGTGTTTACGCACGTATGACGTTCGGACAGTTTTTACTAGTCGGCTTTGGTTTAAGCCAGATTCTAGTATCAGGTTATTGGATTTATACAGTCTAAAGTTTTTCCGTGTTTTCATGGATTGGAGGGGCGTTCTCGTAATTTTCCGGGAAGCTTCTAGAAGCATGGTGACTTGGGGGTTAAGGTGGCATAAGCATTAATTGCTTAATGACTCATTTGTGTGATTCATCCTTGGTATTAAATGATGCATTAATTGGTTAATGAGTCATATGATGAATCACACAAGGTGAATGCATCAACCATGATGATTAATCATTTATATTATTTATTTGATAAATTGTTATGGTTGATATATTCAAATGAGCTCATTTTTCATATTCATTCTTATCATCACCTTCTCTCTCCTCAAGCTCTCTCATTCTTGAAACCCTAACCCTAACCTCTCATGTGTTGAGATCAAGAGTTAGCTAGACTAATACATCCATAACCTCGCTCTATATCCCCTAGGTAACTTAGATTAGCACTTTGAGCAGCCTAGTTATCTCAAGTTAGAGATCAAGCTTGGCGTAGGAGCTCTCGGGTGGATCGTCTTTGACTCGAGGAGGCTGTTGAGGTGCCGATGTTCCAAGGAGCCTACGAGGAGTGGAAGACAGCGATGAAGACCCGAAGGACAAGTAACATGAGGTATAATTTCGAATCCGAGTAGTTAAACCTCTCGTAGTTTGCTAGTAACGGTTTAGATACGATTCATGCGCTCAAGTCCGTGTTACGAAACTTTGATAATCGTTTTTCATATATTCCGCCTCCCCGCAAGTTCGTGGGGTGCGTGACATGGACTTACAGTGGTATCAGAGACAACTAAACCATTACTAGCTTGTTAGCAACTAATTAGAAGTTCGATCGACGGAAAACGCGAAAACGAAACCCCAGATACCCTAAGTTTCTATTGATTTTAAAAGTGTCAAAAAAAATATTTGATATGCCTTAAAATTCACAGCAGGGAAATATAAAAATACTGGGAAAATACGATGTTCCAACTCGGTTAGATGGCCATGGATCCGCGGTATAAGAGTGCTTTTGGCCGCGAATCCGCCGCCGAGTCAACTCCGAGTTGACTCGGATTTTCTCTGTAATTCATATATTTTGGTGTTCTGTTTTCCAGTATGTTCTGTTTCTACCCAGGTTACTTCAGTGCTGGTTTGCTTTTGGGGTAGACACGGAAAATGGTGGTCGATCGATGTTCTAAGATATTTGCTAATTGGGTTTTTATCTGTAATGTTTAATGTGTTCGTAAACCTCCCCTAACTGCTAGTATGTCGGTTGGCAGGGGTTTGCACATTTCTGTAATGTTTACTATTTGTGTATATGAACTATATTGGACTGTTGTGATGATTAGCCGGGGTTTGAGATGGGTTATTATATTCATTCATTCGATGTAAATGTAATATGATGTAATATTCTTTTGCGGGGCGTATCCAGGTTGCGGTTGTAGCCACCGTTGTATTATTTCTTTTTACTGTTTTTTGCTCCTAGGATAGACCCAAGGTGGGGTACACAAACTACCGGGTATGTTGAAGTGTTTAGTGGCCTACTCACATCGTTGAGGGAGACCGCTTCACTTCGGGTACTTGGCGGGTAGTTTGCCGTACCCGTAGGGGTCTAGGGTGGGGTAATGGCTATTCATCACAACTGTGTAATCCGTCTTTTATTGCAGGCTCAAAGCAAATGCGGATTGCTAGTATATCCAATAAAGTTCATCTGTGATCTGGAATGCTTATTATTGCGTCTGACGAATGTACAATATCTATATATGATAGATATTAGACATCACTTATGTTTTACACCCGCACTAGCCCAGCCTCCGCTCTGTCGTTAGTTAAGTAACTTAACGGGTGATGACGGGACCCCGTGGTGAATGCGGATGGCATAAGAGGACGTGGTATTTTCGTTGTTTTCTGCAATGATAGGATAAATGATGGGACGCATTATTATAATGCAAAGAAAATAAACCAATGTTTAATCGTTGGAACAAATTTAAAAGAAACCACTCGGTTATTTTAAAAGATCAGATTTTTTAAATTGCGGAGCTTTAACCACTCCTTTTAAAACGTATCAGATTCCTTCGATTATATCAAGTTCACTACGTTCACGGTTTTGCCAAAACCATTCGTAGCCCTTTGTCATTTCGTATGAATATTCAATAATATTCAAGCTATGTTTGTTGACCTTCGTCAAGGCATAGTGATTGGTAGCTGTTGGGTGTTCATATGCAGCATAGATAGATGCGTTGGTTTGGGACAGTCATATTACCTTGTTGACCTTCATCAAGGGTATGTACGGGTGGGTTCAAATTAACCTGATTAATGACGGGTAGAACATGACATGTGACTTATGATTTGTTGACCTTCGTCAAGGTCATAAGTGCATGGAGCAAAAATCCACATCGGGAATTTCTAAAGAAACTGAAATTTGCAGAGAGATGCATACCATTTTGGAGTTTGATGAATGTTGGTAGGATTCCTTCAACATTATCATACGATGATATTTTGGATCCCGATCCTACTGTGAGTACATGCTACTTATCAGGAGATTCGTCACTTAACGATCAATGTTATAAACCAAGTAGGTGCCTAGAAAGGTGTCAGCGGGGCTATGCCCCCAGAGAAAAGAGGTTATTTAATTATGGAACTTTGCGAAAACGTTGGAAAACCTCCCTCGAAGTATCGACACTGACCTGGCTGAACGGTTAAGCAAGAATTGTACGGTGAGAATAGTCCTGGCTAATTCTTCTTTTATGGTTTGAGGAGAGATTCGAGAAACAGTGGGAGCCATCCTGTTTAGATAAATTAAAAACCGCTCTAAACTTGCAAGAGCATCATGCTAATAGTATTTTCTTCTCTCTCTTAAATTGCAGCGACCTTGTGACCACGACTAGGTTATATCTAGATAACAAATTGACTGAATCTGCCTTATATGACTGGCAAAGGTCTGTCCAGATGTCCATTGTCCATAACAAGCTGGACCACCCTATTACTACTCAAGATCCCGCCGTCCCAGGTCCAGTTTCCACTGTCACGGATATGAATATCCGTCAGACAACGGAAAAGGATAAAGCGAAAGCCAAGTGTCTCGTGTTAGCTTCAGTTGATGGTGTATACCAGAAGTAGCACGAGAAGATGGACTCAGTTTCCATCTTTCTCCATAATAAAGATTTATATGGAGAGCAATCTCATATCATAAGATATGAGACCTCGACCGAATTAATTCAAGTGAGGTTGGCCGTCGGGTCATCTGTAGGGGACAACGTCCTTACAATGACTAGCTGTATTGATCAGCTTAAGGACCTGAAGACCACGTTGGAGAACGAGTCAGATACTGACTTGATTCTATAGTCTCTACCTTCTACCCTAAAGGAAACCAGGGAAGTAGAAGAAAAAAGAAGGGCAAAAGTTTCGGGACTGGATATAGTAAAAGAGGGACATTCCTATTGTTATGGGATTGGGCATAGGCAGAAAGATTGCAGGGCTTTAGAAGCCAGTAGCCAGGATACGAAGCATGTTGTGGCTTCAGCCTCAAGTGTATTAGTAATAGAGAACTGTTTGTCAATTAACTCTACTTCCTGGGTACTTGATACCGGAGCAGGATCTCATATCTGTAATTCATTACATGCTTTGAGAAACCGTAGAGTTATAAAGGTAGGTGATTGGTCTCTCAGAGTTGCAAACGGAATGAGCGTGGACGCTGAATCCGTGGGAGAATATCGCCTAGGTTTGACAAGTGGGCAGATATTGATTCTACGTAACTGTCTGTATGTACCTAGTATGACTTGTAATATCATATCAGTGTCCTCACTTTCGAGAGAGGGATATAATTTTACATTCGTAAGCGATATAGTACACATCCACCAAAATCAAGTTCTGATTGGGTCTGGTACATTAGATAACGGCATATACGTATTGAGTCAAGCTCAGGTTTTCAATATCCAGAACACACTTAAAAGAAAGTCTCCGGAATTAAATCAGGCTTTCTTATGGCATTGTAGACTAGGTCACATCAATGAGAGAAGGTTGACTAAGTTACATAAAGAAGGATATTTGGATCCGTTCAAATATCAAACATATGCAACTTGTCAATCATGTCTCAAAGGAAAGATGACAAAGACTCCGTTCACTGGACACGGAGTAAGAGCAAGCGAGCTCTTGGGACTCGTACACAGTGACGCGTGCGGTCCAGTGTCTACACATGCGAGAGGTGGTTATTCCTACTTCATTACTTTTACGGATAATTTCTCTAGGTATGGATATGTTTTCTTAATGAAGCATAAATCCGAGGCCTTTGAGAAATTCCAAGAATACAGGAATGAAGTGGAAAAACAAACAGGCAAGAGTATAAAGACACTAAGATCCGATCGAGGTGGTGAATACTTAAGTGCCGAGTTCCTGGGTTACGTTAAAGAGAATGGAATTCTCTCTCAGCTTACTCCTCCATACACACCACAACACAACGGTGTATCAGAAAGGAGGAATCGAACCCTATTGGATATGGTTCGTTCCATGATGAGTAAGGTTGAGTTGCCGCGATCTTTCTGGGGTTATGCGCTAGAAACAGCTGCATATCTTTTGAACAAGGTTCCAACCAAGACTGTGCCTACCACACCATATCAGATGTGGAGTAGGAAGAAACCCTGTCTTAAGTATCTTAAGACATAGGGATGTCCAGCTTTTGTAAAGAAGCAGCATACGGACAAGCTCGAGGCACGCTCAGTACTGTGTAAGTTTGTAGGATACCCAAAGAACTCCTGTGGGTATCTTTTCTATTACGCAGAGGAACAAAAGGTTTTTGTTTCTCAGCATCCCCACTTCTTGGAAACTGAATTTTTAGAAAAGGAAACAAGTGGGAGCGAAATAAAACTGGAAGAAATTCCAGAACCACAAACTACTACTGAAAGTATGGTAGAACCAGAGGTTTCAGAAGAAAGGGACATCCCGACGCCACTCCGCAGAAGTAGTAGGCAGTCTCATCCGCCCGAGAGATACTACGGTTTTCTCATAGACGGGGATAGAGAAGATCGCACTATTGACTATGATGAGCCTACTAGCTTCCAGCAAGCCATTCAGAGCGGTGACTCGGTAAAATGGCTGGATGCAATGCGGACCGAAATGGAGTCCATGTACACTAACAAAGTATGGACTTTGGATATTGCTCCAGATGGGGTAAAACCCGTAGGATGCAAAAGGATCTTCAAAAAGAAGATTGGTGTAGATAGACAGGTTGAAACCTATAAGGCTAGACTTGTTGCAAAGGGTTTCCGTCAAAGACCTGGTTTGGACTATGACGAAACCTTTTCTCCAGTGGCTATGCTTAAATCCATTCGGGTCCTTTTTGCTATTGCTGCCTTCCACGATTATGAAATCTCGCAGATGGACGTAAAGACGGCCTTTCTAAATGGTAATTTGGAAGAGAGCGTCTATATGGATCAGCCAGAGGGATTCATTCAGAGTGGGAGCAGCGGTAAAGTATGCAAGCTGCTTAAGTCCATTTATGGACTAAAGCAAGCATTGCGGAGTTGGAACATCTGTTTTGATGATGCTGTCAAAGAATTCGACTTTATTAAAAATCCAGATGAACCATTCATATACAGTAAGATTGTAGGGAGAGCTGTAGTATTCCTCGTCTTGTACGTGGATGACATTCTCCTAATAGGAAATGATATTCCTATGTTACAGTCAGTCAAAGGATTCTTATCATAGAAATTCTCCATGAAAGACCTAGGTGATGCCACCTACATTCTGGGGATCCGGATCTATCGTGATAGATAAAAAAGGATGTTGGGACTTTCGCAGTCCAGCTACATAGACACCATAGTGAAGAGATTCAGTATGGATGATTCTAAGCGCGGCAACCTACTGGCTTATCACGAAATCACCATCTCCAAAGAGATGTCTCCCAAGACTGATTTGGAAAGGGATCGCATGTCGATTATACCGTACGCTTCTGCGGTAGGCTCTATAATGTATGCGATGTTATGTACCAGACCAGATGTAGCATACGCATTAAGCGTTGTAAGCAGGTATCAGGCAAACCCAGGGGAGAAGCACTGGATAGCCGTAAAGAACATTCTCAAGTACCTGAGGAGGACTAAGGAGATGTTCTTAGTGTATGGCGGAAAAGACCTCCAGATGGAGGCCTTTGCCGACTCCGGCTTCCAGAGTGACAAGGATGACTCCAAATCCATGTCGGGTTATGTCTTTACCCTCAATGGAGGGACGGTCTGTTGGAAGAGTTCCAAGCAGGAGACCGTTGCTGACTCAACAATGGAAGCGGAGTACATAGCTGCTTGCGATGCCGCAAAAGAAGCTGTCTGGATGAAGAAGTTCCTCACAGAACTTCAGGTGGTTCCTACCAGTGTTGATCCAATACCTCTGTATTGTGACAACAACGGCGCTATAGCTTTAGCGAATGAACACAGGTCCCATCAGAAGTCCAGACACATCTTAAGGCGGTATCACCTGATCAGGGAGATCGTAGATCGCCGGGAGATCGAGGTGAAGAGAGTAGAGACGGAGAATAACATTGATGATCCATTCACAAAGGCCATTCCTCAGACGCAGTTCGAGAGGCTATTTGAGATGATAGGTCTACGATATGCCAGCTCATGGCCCTAGTGCAAGTGGGAGATTGTTAGTGTATATGCCGTAGAGGCCATTATTGTATCATACTTGCATGTATATTACTTAATGGAAGCTTGGGATATTCACAGTTGTGTATACAGTCTTGCTAAAAATGGTAGTATGCTACTTGGTTTATGTCTACTTTAATATGTACATATGTTTCTTGTAACGTATCACTTATACATATTAGTAGAGCTCATAGGATCTTTGCTTGATTACCAGCGTTGTGATGGCAGTCACACTAGTAGGGACTGGGTAGTCTGTAAGCAACATCCTATACAGGTCCCTGGTCGTTAGATTATCGAGATAGGGCATCGATATTCCGGAGTAGACTAAGTGTGTACGCTTCTCATCCCAGTTGGGGAGATGGTCTGTCCCACAACCATCAGTACGTCGTACTGGAGATAGTATACAGGTGCTCGTTAGGTTGCGGTACACCGGACAGGACTCGCAGGGGAACTGTTGGTTGGTATTATACCCATCGTCAGTTAACAGTTCCCAGGTGACATGAGTACAGCATAGTCCGCAGACTTGACACTGCTACTTTGCCTCGAGTGTGTCCCACTGTTCTTAGATTGCTACCCTACCACGGCTCAAAGGAGTTGTGCAAACAGGTAGCAGTTGGGTGCAATCCCGAGCACTTGGAGGCAGTGGCGGTTAGACAGGATTCGTCTCTCCCGGTATTGGGAGTTGATATCGCGCTGTGTCAAAGAGCCATTACGCAAAGTCCCTGGCCAGGGCAAGCGAGATTTACTGGTAGGTTCCAGTAGTTTCTCAGGGTGTAATGGGCTACGCTCCGACACGAATTATACCGCTATTAGGGGACTGACGCTTGCTGCCCCCTAGGCTCGATATGCGATAGCCTTAGACGAACAGACCGGACTGTACGGAGATTGTCACATCAGGCTCAGTAGGAGTTCGGATGGGTTTCCTCATCGGCCTTCTTATCGACATCTACCTGGGGACCGTTACGTACAGCTAGTGCCGCTTGCGGTCTGTGGTTAAACCCACTGCCAGCGTAGTGTCGAGTCTTTAGAGTCCCACACATAGAGTTTCCCTACTCCAGGCGAAACGATATAGAGGTCGTATGGTTTTACGAAAATGGTTCGGACGCATACGTGTGTTTACGCACGTACGACGTTCGGACAGTTTTTACTAGTCGGTTTTGGTGTAAGCCGGATTCTAGTATCAGGTTATTGGATTTATACAGTCTAAAGTTTTTCCGTGTTTTTACGGATTGGAGGGGCGTTCTCGTAATTTTCCGGGAAGCTTCTAGAAGCATGGTGACTTGGGGGTTAAGGTGGCATAAGCATTAATTGCTTAATAACTCATTTGTGTGATTCATCCTTGGTATTAAATGATGCATTAATTGGTTAATGAGTCATATGATGAATCACACAAGGTGAATGCATCAACCATGATGATTAATCATTTATATTATTTATTTGATAAATTGTTATGGTTGATATATTCAAATGAGCTCATTTTCATATTCATTCTTATCATCACCTTCTCTCTCCTCAAGCTCTCTCATTCTTGAAACCCTAACCCTAACCTCTCATGTGTTGAAATCAAGGGTTAGCTAGACTAATACATCCATAACCTCACTCTATATCCCCTAGGTAGCTTAGATTAGCACTTTGAGCAGCCTAGTTATCTCAAGTTAGAGATCAAGCTTGGCGTATGAGCTCTCGGGTGGATCGTCTTTGACTCGAGGAGGCCGTTGAGGTGCCGATGTTCCAAGGAGCCTACGAGGAGTGGAGGACAGCGATGAAGACCCGAAGGACAAGTAACGTGAGGTATAACTTCGAATCCGAGTAGTTAAACCTCTCGTAGTTTGCTAGTAAAGTTTAGATACGATTCATGTGCTCAAGTCCGTGTTACGAAACTTTGATAATCGTTTTTCATATATTCCGCCTCCCCGCAAGTTCGTGGGGTGCGTGACATGGACTTACAAAAACTATAAGTATATGTTTATATAATAGTTCGGTTGATTCAAAATGATTGCAAATGCATTTGAAAAATTACCCTTTTGTTATAAATTGGACATAATATATGCTTCGATTGTCTTTCTTCGAACCAAATAACATGTTATGAGTTTTATATCTTGTTGTCCCATTGACTTTTGAAACTTTCTCGATATTAAATGATTGTGATTTCTGAACCTGTCACGCCCCGCTTTCCAAAATACGGAATACGAGGGGTAGACAAAGCCAGCCATGCTCCTACGGTCAAGGAAAAGTCCTGCCGTAGTCACACTTCGGCTTCTAGTTTCTCATGGTAAACAGTAAACAATTCGCAGGTAATGAGAAATGCAGTAACTTAAGGAAACAATATAAAGACTGACCTGGAGTGGAACAATGAATGTAACTCGGGAGGGCAAGTAAAGAAGTCTGTGATGCACGTCTAGTTCTGGTTCAAGCTAAATCTTCTCCTCACACTGAGCATGCATACTCAGGTCGTCAGAGCGACACAATAGCAATATATTATATATAAAATTAAATGACAGTTCTAACAGTGATAATGGGTATGTGAAGCAGTAAATAAATGACATCATGAATATGCATGTGCAGTAATCAACGCAGCGGAACAGTAAAGCAGTATAACGATATGTCACGTATGTCAACACGGTATAAAAGTAATATAAATGCCAGTATCCCTATCAGTCTCTAAGTCTCACTGTACAGGTCGCTAAGCCTATCGTCAGTCCAAGTGTGAGAGTCAACCACTCGCGAGTGTCCTCCATCCAAGGGTAGAACCCAAGGGCAAGGGACCACGGGCCCAACATGTAACGAATGTATCACGGTGTATATATCACGTACCCTGTAAATCTCCATATAACTCCCTAAATATATAAGCCGGCATGGGACTCCCGAGATTCTATTGAACTCACACTTAAACTACCCCATACCCCGTGGTCTACATCAAACGCTAACCATCACCCTAAATACTAATCGATCCGTGACAAGTCTGCGCGAGAACTGGAGGCAGGACCTCCATCAAGCACGTCCCGACTAATACCTAAGATAAATGGCAGTGTCGGATGCCTTATCTGTGACACCCATGCAAGCGCTTCCATAAGTGTCACATACCACTTATAGTCACACGTACACGCATCCCACAGACGTCGACAATGCAATAGAACAATAGGGACACTGATTGTGTACAAGTACGTATCACTTTCACTTAATCACGGATACACGAACACTGACGTACTTACCACAATCATCACTAAAATCTAATACTGGGTGAATGCACGATATCACTAGGTTATCACTACAATGATATGGGTATGATGTGATGCGTGAACAAGTATATAAACATGATGAGGATGTTATGAAACAACATTCTTTCACTTGCACGATTTATCATGAAACGTACGTATATAATTTGGCGAAATGATAAGCAGGTAGTAATTAATATGTTCAGTTAGCTATCCATCTAATTTGGTTTCGAGCCAATCGGCTTTCAGGATCATTAGTTATAACTGTTTCATTTTAAGCGCACGCGGCTGAAAATCCAGTTTCAGAATCAGGAATCCATTTCGCAACGCATTTTAACCCCAGTTGGGATCATAATTTAGCGACGCTATAGTTGAATGAATTCTAGGGTTTTCAGTAAGTCTTTCAACGCAACAAACGGATCTTCAATCGCGTCTGTACGTTAGGAGTTATAATCAGTTTAATATTAACATGTCAATTCTGATTCTGCTGGGACTGTTATGTGTCCCGATCTATTAAATTACAGATTAAATATCAAACGGTAACGAAACAGAACGAAACCAAATGCGTTGTCTACCTAACCGAGTTATCTACAATAAGCAGTGGAGTTCCGCAACCTACAAGTTAAGGAAATCCTATGGTATCCATTACGGAACAGCAAACACGACTGAAGTCGCTCTGGACTGCAGTCCAGAGTCGCACTCCGATCCGAATATCGTCACAGTTTAAATACAGAAATGTCTGTAAACTGGTATAGGGTTAAGGTTCGTCGAGTTAGCTTCGATTTGAGCCCTCGAACGAACCATTCTAATATGTATATGATTTATGGTGAATTTAACGGTTTTCAAGTGCAACAGAATTACAGTTTTACGGTTAAACTTGGGGGCAGTTGTTTTAGTCGTAAATGATCAAATTATCCAACAAAATTCATACACAATGTTCACAGCCCTACGGGCCAATCTACACCAGTGAGTTCCGTCAAATTAGATAATGTTTTCCTAAGGGAACAAGTATCGAACAGTTACGGCACATAATAGTTTTAAACTTGTAACATTATAATTCATGTATTTAACGATTGTAACTTAGATAAATAGCATGTAAGCAAGTAGAATACTTTCCTGGGGACGTCTCGGGGTCGCACGGTAGTAGCGGCGTCACGAACGCGCGACGAACGTCGGTTGGGATGAATGCAAGTGCTCGTCCACGGTAACGTCTCGGAGTGAGCTCGGTCTGTTCTGGCCAGCGGAGAGCGACGTTGGCTGTCCGGAGCAGGGGAGAGACGCTGAGGGATACGGAGAGAGAGAGTTGTGGAGGGAGAGAGAGAGACAGAGTTAGAGGGAAAGAGTGAAAGAGAGAGAGAAAAAGGTGAGACAGAGAGAGAGAGATGAGATCAGGGATTAGAGAGAAATGAGATAGAGTTAGAGGGAGAGAGGGTTACAGAGAGAGAGAGAGAGAGGATGAGAATTAGAGAGAGAGGGACAGATTTTGAGAGAGAAAGACAGAGAGAGAGAGAGATAAACAGAGTGAGGGATCGAGAGAGTGTGAGAGAGAAACGAGAGAACCAGGGGGAGAGAGAGACTTGAGATCGAGAGAGGCGACAATGTTGATGATGATGATGATGCAGTCGAGAAGGCGGCTGGGGGCAGTGAGGAGCTCGTCGACGTCGAGCGCAGACGGGGGTCGAGGTCGGGTGAAGTGGGTTGGGAGTGCAATGAAGTCGATTGGTGGGTGCAAGGACTCGTGAGAAGTGAGTAGTGTGAGGGAGGAAGTATGGGGGTCGCAGATGGGGTCGTCGTCGTCGGAGGTGAGGAGACCCGAGGGGTACCGTGGGTTTCGTGGTGGGTTGGGTGAGAGAGTAAAGGGAGAAGGGTCTGAGAGGGGGAAAAAGAGGGAAAGTGATGTGAGTGAGGGAGAGAGAGAACGATGACGATGAGGTGAGGGAAGAGGGATCGGCAGTCGTCGTCGATGGAAGTGGTGGCAGCGGGAGTGGGTGCAGGGGAAAAACTATGGTGAGGCAGTGAGGGGATGAGGTGATCTGGGTTGGTGAGAGGGAGTGAGGAAGAGGGTACAGGGGTGCTCGCGACGTGGGGTAACGGCTCGCGACGAGGGCGGAGGAGGCGGCGTGGGCGACGGCGAGGAAAACGGATCTCGCGCGCGAAAGGCGGAGAGAGAGCCGTTGGGATTTGAAGGAGATGCACAGTAGCGGGCTCGGGTGAGGAACGGAGGCAGGCCGTATGTGCGACGGGCCGGGCTCGCGAAAAGAAATTAATTCCCTTAAAAAAATGAATGGGCTGAGTGAGTGCGGGCCGGGAATAGAATGAAAAATCAGAAAATAAATTAGAAAAGGATGGGGCCGGGCTGGAAAAGAAAACAGTTTTAAATGAAAATAAGAAGATGGGTCGGCAGAATTATATAGAATAAATAAAAGGGAAAAGGAACGAAGTGGGCTTGGGGTTTGGGCAGAAAATAATAGTAATTAGAATTGTTAGGATAGGGAAAAATAGGGCTGGGCCAAATAATAAAATTAAGGATAAATGAAGAGAAGAGGCCGGGCTTAAAGAATAAAGTGGGGAAAAATAATGGGCTGAGGTAAAATAAAAGAAAATTAATTAGAAAGATAGAAACGGCTGGGCTGTGAAAGAATGTGGGGAAACGAATGAAATGGTTGAGGAGAAATATATTTGCTGGGCTTGGGCCAAATAATTATAGTTTGGGTTTGGGTTGAAACGGCTGCGGGGAAAATCAAATGGAAAAGATCTTGTTTTGTGTTCTAAACAGGAAGTGGCTGAGACGGAGGAAGAAAGATAGGATCTGGGTTTAATAGGATTTTGAAAATAAATAAATAATTATAAATAAATCTTATAGGTAAAAGAAATACGGATTTAGACGTATAAGAAAAACTGGGTATTACATCATACCACCCTTACAAAAATTTCGTCCTCGAAATTTAAAATAGACGACCAGCTATAAGAATAATAAGCGAAGAGTTATCATATCGAACTCTAATACATGCGGATTTACTTAAAAACGGTTAGACAAAGTTTTGAAGGTACATCCATATCTATAAGAACCACTTACAAAAGTTAGGCCTAAAAGCATAATACAAGAGCACTATAAGGGCAACTACAAATATACGAGAATATAGGTAGCAATCAACGAATAATATTAATCAAAGTGTGCTCGGTAAACGTCGAAACCAAATGTGTGCTCATCTAAGTATATCAAAATAGTAAACAGAAAAATAGTATAAGGCTCAACTATTTATAATAGTAATTATAGGCACAATTCTCGAAAATAAAGTAACTACACTAAAGTAATGAAAGATTAGTTGGTAGGTTAAAACATTTTTGGAGGGTATATCGATCAGATAGTTTTAAAATAACTTAGAAACTCGTATCGTGAAATAAGAAACATGGAACAAAATATGCGCGGTGTAAGGTTGCGCTACTGAAAATGAGAATACTAATAGTGTACTTAAAATATAAAAACGGAGTAATCAATAACACGGACTAAAATAATGAAAACTAAGTTTTGAATCACTGTCCCTATATATAGTTAGGGTAATAGGAAGAACACAAAATTGTATCGGCTAGCTAGGGTAATGATTTCAAGGGAGTGTGGATCATTCGAAGGTCGGTGGGTGGCGGCTTTAGGTTGAAAATCAAGGAGACTATGATCGGGTCTGCACAGGAAGTAAGGGTGAGCAGTAAAGGACTATAAGGAGAAAAATGTATGGAGAGTATACTGGTCGGTACATCATGTGAATCAAAAATTGAAAAGTTAATGAACTCGGAAGTTTCACAAGTACTGGTCACCTCCCAGAAGGATCTCAAACGGGGCATAGACAAAGGATGAAGGATGGCTCATTCCAAGGATCAGGGTGCGGTACTTTCTAATCGAAACGGGGTGAAAACTATACAATGAGTAGGGGTGGACAGTCAGGGAACTCAGCAGAAAAATAAATGGATATGGTCGACAAACAAGTATTAAGCGAACCAATAATCAAAAGGTTTATAAACTCAGAAGATTTATTTCATTCAAGAAGATTTGAAACAAGGCATCCCCAAAGGCGAAAAGTGGCCTTAAACTATACACAGTTTATTTGGCCAGAAAGACGACATCAAAAGGAATCCCATCAGTCGCGGTTGTGGAGATTCAGCAGGTTGCGGTAGGCTCGCGCGCTCAGGTAGGGACGTCCATTTCCATAGCGCCTCGCAGGTATCGCTAAAGGAAGTTCTTCCATGGCAGGGTCTTGATCTTCTGGTCCTTCATCTTCGGATAGAACTTCTTCATCGTGGTCTGATCCCATGTGGTTTTCTTCTTTTGCATTTTCTTCCATGGGATTTTCCTCCACTGGGTTTTCTTCCATCGGTTCTTCCTCGGGGTCTTCATCGGGATCTTCCTCTATCGGGTCTTCCTCTATAGGGTTCTCTTCAGGATCTCCTTCTTCCTCGTCGGAATCAGCTAACACGTTTAAACTCTGGGGCGGCTACACCTTCGTCCTCTGAATCGTTGTTTCCGAAGTTGACCTGGGGACCGTTGACCTCATCATCAGAACTCATCAGCGTGCGATCTAGGGAAACGCATGACTGTGCATCCTCGTCTAGATGCGGCGCTGCCCCAGGGTGGGCCATGGCCTGAAAGAAAAGAGAGTCATGATTAGACAATGGAATGAATAAGGAAAGTGGCCAAGTGTACGAAGTATCAAAAGATATGCGGTAGCAGGAATTGTAAAATCAAGATTAAAATGTTATGCTACTGAATAATATGAACAAGGGAAATGACAAGAGAATGATACATATAATACGATTCAAATTTTTATTGCATTCAACTAAAAGTTCAGCGGATACAAGGTTTCAAGCGGAAAGAAACATTCATAAAATGACAATATTATTACTGAAAGTAGATAACATGAAAAATCATTCTTCGTCTGCTATAACAGTACATTCTCGTCGCGTGAGTTGAATCCTGCGTTTGATCCGTCTTATCGTCGAAGTTCAAACTACGCGATGATCTTCACTTGGTAGAAGTGGGGAGTGTGGACGAGTTTCCTCCTTGTAGTTCTTTCCTTTCTGGACAACCGTTGATGAGATGTTCGTTAGAACCGCATATTAGACATTTTCCTTGGGCGCGGCGACAATCCCTCTGAAGGTGTCCTGACCTCTTACAATATCCACAGCAAGGGTGCTTCTGATGCTTCTGTTGACGCTTCATCTTCTTCTCCTTTCCTCGTCCAATAGGGATCCCTTTATGATAGGAGACTCCCGCTGGGGTCTGACTCACCTGTCTTCTCAGCCCTTCAGCCAATAAGTCGTTCGTTCGCTCCTGGGCTCCCTTTAAACCTTGCAGTACACTCAGAATCTCAACAGTCTCATTCTGGGGAGCGGATAAAGATGAAGAGTCGTTGGAAGACATGATCCTGAAACAACAATTTCGAGAATGATATGAGTCACACGCTAAATGAATCAAAATATGATATGTATAGAACAACGATTCAAGAATATCAGAGATGGTGAATTTCATTACAAGTGGGGAATCAACTGTATCACTTTAAGTCACTTGAATAGAGTACCGTAGTGCAATTGCCACCACGTACCCTGGTCAAGTCACCCGAAACCATAGTGAATGGATAGCTGAACGCACGATGTGAATATGGATCAAGAGTGACAGTTTATAACCTAGACCGAAGGATGTCTTAGATTGCCAAACTGTACACGGAAAACTGCAATCCCAATTGATGCAAAACCTGGCTCTGATACCAACTAAACCATGTTACGCCCCGCTTCCCAAAATACGGAATACGAGGGGTAGACAAGGCCAGCCATGCTCCTACGGTCAAGGAAAAGTCCTGCCGTAGTCACACTTCGGCTTCTAGTTTCTCATGGTAAACAGTAAACAATGCGCAGGTAATGAGAAATGCAGTAACTGAAGGAAACAATATAAAGACTGACCTGGAGTGGAACAATGAATGTAACTCGGGAGGGCAAGTAAAGAAGTCTGTGATGCACGTCTAGTTCTGGTTCAAGCTAAATCTTCTCCTCACACTGAGCATGCATACTCAGGTCGTCAGAGCGACACAATAGCAATATATTATATATAAAATTAAATGACAGTTCTAACAGTGATAATGGGTATGTGAAGCAGTAAATAAATGACATCATGAATATGCATGTGCAGTAATCAACGCAGCGGAACAGTAAAGCAGTATAACGATATGTCACGTATGTCAACACGGTATAAAAGTAATATAAATGCCAGTATCCCTATCAGTCTCTAAGTCTCACTGTACAGGTCGCTAAGCCTATCGTCAGTCCAAGTGTGAGAGTCAACCACTCGCGAGTGTCCTCCACCCAAGGGTAGAACCCAAGGGCAAGGGACCACGGGCCCAACATGTAACGAATGTATCACGGTGTATATATCACGTACCCTGTAAATCTCCATATAACTCCCTAAATATATAAGCCGGCATGGGACTCCCGAGATTCTGTTGAACTCACACTTAAACTACCCCACACCCCGTGGTCTACATCAAACGCTAACCATCACCCTAAATACTAATCGATCCGTGACAAGTCTGCGCGAGAACTGGAGGCAGGACCTCCATCAAGCACGTCCCGACTAATACCTAAGATAAATGGCAGTGTCGGATGCCTTATCTGTGACACCCATGCAAGCGCTTCCATAAGTGTCCCATACCACTTATAGTCACACGTACACGCATCCCACAGACGTCGACAATACAATAGAACAATAGGGACACTGATTGTGTATAAGTACGTATCACTTTCACTTAATCACGGATACACGAACACTGACGTACTTACCACAATCATCACTAAAATCTAACACTGGGTGAATGCACGATATCACTAGGTTATCACTACAATGATATGGGTATGATGTGATGCGTGAACAAGTATATAAACATGATGAGGATGTTATGAAACAACATTCTTTCACTTGCACGATTTATCATGAAACGTACGTATATAATTTGGCGAAATGATAAGCAGGTAGTAATTAATATGTTCAGTTAGCTATCCATCTAATTTGGTTTCGAGCCAATCGGCTTTCAGGATCATTAGTTATAACTGTTTCATTTTAAGCGCACGCGGCTGAAAATCCGGTTTCAGAATCAGGAATCCATTTCGCAACGCATTTTAACCCCAGTTGGGATCATAATTTAGCGACACTATAGTTGAATGAATTCTAGGGTTTTCAGTAAGGCTTTCAACGCAACAAACGGATCTTCAATCGCATCTGTACGTTAGGAGTTATAATCAGTTTAATATTAACATGTCAATTCTGATTCTGCTGGGACTGTTATGTGTCCCGATCTATTAAATTACAGATTAAATATCAAACGGTAACGAAACAGAACGAAACCAAATGCGTTGTCTAGCTAACCGAGTTATCTACAATAAGCAGCGGAGTTCCGCAATCTACAAGTTAAGGAAATCCTATGGTATCCATTACGGAACAGCAAACACGACTGAAGTCGCTCTGGACTGCAGTCCAGAGTCGTACTCCGATCCGAATATCGTCACAGTTTAAATACAGAAATGTCTGGAAACTGGTATAGGGTTAAGGTTCGTCGAGTTAGCTTCGATTTGAGTCCTCGAACGCACCATTCTAATATGTATATGATTTATGGTGAATTTAACGGTTTTCAAGTGCAACAGAATTACAGTTTTACGGTTAAACTTGGGGGCAGTTGTTTTAGTCGTAAATGATCAAATTATCCAACAAAATTCATACACAATGTTCACAGCCCTACGGGCCAATCTACACCAGTGAGTTCCGTCAAATTAGATAATGTTTTCCTAAGGGAACAAGCATCGAACAGTTACGGCACATAATAGTTTTAAATTTGTAACATTATAATTCATGTATTTAACGATTGTAACTTAGATAAATAGCATGTAAGCAAGTAGAATACTTGCCTGTGGACGTCTCGGGGTCGCACGGTAGTAGCGGCGTCACGAACGCGCGACGAACGTCGGTTGGGATGGATGCAAGTGCTCGGCCACGGTAACGTCTCGGAGTGAGCTCGGTCTGTTCTGGCCAGCGGAGAGCGACGTTGGCTGTCCGGAGCAGGGGAGAGACGCTGAGGGATACGGAGAGAGAGAGTTGTGGAGGGAGAGAGAGAGACAGAGTTAGAGGGAAAGAGTGAAAGAGAGAGAGAGAAAGGTGAGACAGAGAGAGAGAGATGAGATCAGGGATTAGAGAGAAATGAGATAGAGTTAGAGGGAGAGAGGGTTACAGAGAGAGAGAGAGAGAGGATGAGAATTAGAGAGAGAGGGACAGATTTTGAGAGAGAAAGACAGAGAGAGAGAGAGATACACAGAGTGAGGGATCGAGAGAGTGTGAGAGAGAAACGAGAGAACCAGGGGGAGAGAGAGACTTGAGATCGAGAGAGGCGACAATGTTGATGATGATGATGATGCAGTCGAGAAGGCGGCTGGGGGCAGTGAGGAGCTCGTCGACGTCGAGCGCAGACAGGAGTCGAGGTCGGGTGAAGTGGGTTGGGAGTGCAATGAAGTCGATTGGTGGGTGCAAGGACTCGTGAGAAGTGAGTAGTGTGAGGGAGGAAGTATGGGAGTCGCAGATGGGGTCGTCGTCGTCGGAGGTGAGGAGACCCGAGGGGTACCGTGGGTTTCGTGGTGGGTTGGGTGAGAGAGTAAAGGGAGAAGGGTCTGAGAGGGGGAAAAAGAGGGAAAGTGATGTGAGCGAGGGAGAGAGAGAACGACGACGATGAGGTGAGGGAAGAGGGATCGGCAGTCGTCGTCGATGGAAGTGGTGGCAGCGGGAGTGGGTGCAGGGGAAAAACTATGGTGAGGCAGTGAGGGGATGAGGTGATCTGGGTTGGTGAGAGGGAGTGAGGAAGAGGGTACAGGAGTGCTTGCGACGTGGGGTAACGGCTCGCGACGAGGGCGGAGGAGGCGGCGTGGGCGACGGCGAGGAAAACGGATCTCGCGCGCGAAAGGCGGAGAGAGAGCCGTTGGGATTTGAAGGAGATGCACAGTAGCGGGCTCGGGTGAGGAACGGAGGCAGGCCGTATGTGCGACGGGCCGGGCTCGCGAAAAGAAATTAATTTCTTTAAAAAAATGAATGGGCTGAGTGAGTGCGGGCCGGGAATAGAATGAAAAATCAGAAAATAAATTAGAAAAGGATGGGGCCGGGCTGGAAAAGAAAACAGTTTTAAATGAAAATAAGAAGATGGGTCGGCAGAATTATATAGAATAAATAAAAGGGAAAAGGAACGAAGTGGGCTTGGGGTTTGGGCAGAAAATAATAGTAATTAGAATTGTTAGGATAGGGAAAAATAGGGCTGGGCCAAATAATAAAATTAAGGATAAATGAAGAGAAGAGGCCGGGCTTAAAGAATAAAGTGGGGAAAAATAATGGGCTGGGGTAAAATAAAAGAAAATTAATTAGAAAGATAGAAACGGCTGGGCTGTGAAAGAATGTGGGGAAACGAATGAAATGGTTGAGGAGAAATATATTTGCTGGGCTTGGGCCAAATAATTATAGTTTGGGTTTGGGTTGAAACGGCTGCGGGGAAAATCAAATGGAAAAGATCTTGTTTTGTGTTCTAAACAGGAAGTGGCTGAGATGGAGGAAGAAAGATAGGATCTGGGTTTAATAGGATTTTGAAAATAAATAAATAATTATAAATAAATCTTATAGGTAAAAGAAATACGGATTTAGACGTATAAGAAAAACTGGGTATTACAGAACCTCTACTTGAATCTTTTCAGAAATGCTTTAGTAAATTTTTGAAGCGTCTAATTCTAGTGGTATATTTGTTACATACATACGATTTTTGCATAGTGTATCAAAATCCTTTCTTTTCTCATGCTCGTAATGCATTCATAGTGCACTTCTTGTTTTCATAACAAACACTTTAATTGTGGTGTTCTAATTAAAATAAGCATAAAAAAAACATTTATGCTCTCAGTACGCCCGGTTGTTCACATTTCTGCATAAAAGTTTCTTGTTGTATAAACCAGTATCCATTTCTCCCGTGCATTATAGAAAGCCATTTATACCCACTAACTTGATGCTTTTCATTTAACGCAGACCACTTATCTTCAAATTCCTCAATTATCGTTTTGAAAACCGGTATACTGATAATATAAATTCTGTAATTTCTCAGGATACTTCTAACTAATATGCCATATGCAATAATGATGTCTTGTATTTTGAAATACTTTAGCAATAGCATTTGTCAGAGCATGATCTTGATCGGTGATCGTAGATAACGATACCTTATTATTCATCGTAATTAACCACTGCTGCAATAAACATGTGAAAACTCTTCAGACTCATTCCGTATTAACGAAAAACCAAATATTTTTGATTTATAATGATGAATGGGGCAAAGGTTATTTGATATTTGTTCTTTCGATACGTGGTATCAAAAGTAATTGTATCACCAAAAGTTTTATAGGAAGTTTTAGAGCGCGCATCCATGAATAAAAGGGTGTCGTTATGATTTTTTGCGTCATATTTTATTACGTAAGTAAAATTAGGCTTCTCAATTTTAATAGATTACAAATAAGCTAAAGTGGCTTGGGCGTCCGATACGTCCATAGATTGATGACGTATTTTTATTAATCCACTCTTCACATCGTTTAGCCCGTAACCAAGATTCTCTATCCCGTCATGATCTTGTCCTAGTATCGTATATATTTTGCTTGGACCAACCCCACTATTCTTCAAATTATGAATTTGACTTTTGTCGAATTTGGAAATTCTTTTGTGATAAAATAGATATTACACCATTGATTGCGGTACTAATAGATGGTTGTGTTATCTCCTGTAAGAAATTATTAGTCATCGATCTTTTCTTTTAACAACAAACATACGATCTTTGCACTTGGATCCAATATAATTATATCTTCGGAACGCCGAAAAAGATATTTTACGTTTTATATCAAGCTTGAACTGTTTAGGATTTGCGGCCTTATTACATTCATATAGTCTAGAGATAGTTTCATTACTGCGAACTGCACAACGAGTAGAATGGAGTCTGATAGCAAACCCAATGTTTCGAGAATAAGCCAAATAACAATCATAAGTATCATCCAGTGAATTGAATAACCAAATCTCATGTAGTGTTCTCAAAACTTTCATACTTTGAATCACTTGTTACATCTCGTTCGTTATTCTCATCAGGACCGACTTTAAGAGATGTAACATTTTTACATTTTCTTCCACTAGATGACGATATAAACTTAACATTTTCATACTTTGAATTACTTGTCACCCCTCGTTCGTTATTCTCATCAGAACCGACTTTAGGCGACGAAACATTTTTAAATTTGCTTCACTGGTTGATAATATAAACTCAATATTTATCCCTTCGAGAGTTATTAAATCGATAGGAATAATAGGTTTTTTCAAGTATTGATCTTCGTCTGTTTTCATCAGTATTCCTTTTTCATTTTCTTCTAATTCAGGGATAGTCCACTCATATACTAGATTAATTGACATGCTAGCATATGTAAATTTAGAAGTAAAAAATTTATCATGACCACTTTGAAAAATATCGTTGAGGAAGACGTAGACGTACTCTGACGAAAGCAGGATTCCAAAATCGAGAGATCACTTTGAAAAGCTCCATTGAGGAAGCCGCAGAGTGCTCTGACGGTCTCTAGGGTTAAAAAATCGATAGATGTAATATTCCTCCACCACCGCTAAAAAAAATTACTTAAGCCTTAGGCTTCACTTACATCACACAAACCGACATTCATCTCACGTGCAGCCCCCACCGGTTAAGAAACTTCCTGTATTTTAGTAGCAGAGCGGTCCGCACCGTCGTTTTTCCCCTGCTTCTTTAATAGAATATGTACAGCCTGTAACTCCCATTCCAATTATAAATACCTTTCAAATCTCCCCCCTCTCTCTTCATCATCATTCATCACAAATAACTCTTCAATCTACACCCAAAAATGTCTCAACCTCAATCTCAACCCCCTCACCTCGC
Source organism: Agapanthus africanus (assembly GCA_030015575.1). Lineage (NCBI taxonomy): Eukaryota > Viridiplantae > Streptophyta > Magnoliopsida > Asparagales > Amaryllidaceae > Agapanthus > Agapanthus africanus. The sequence goes on from JASDDO010000001.1 coordinate 26,291,410, forward strand.
GATTCTCCCGACGCCGGGAATGGGCCACCTCATCCCCTTGGTCGAGCTCGCGAAGCGCCTGGTGCACACCCACAGCTTCACCATCACCTTCATCGCCTTCGCGGAATCTGCCTCGAAAGCACAACAATCCTTCCTCGCCTCCCTCCCTCCCTCCATCTCCTCCGTCGCCCTCCCGCCAGTCGACCTCTCCCACCTCCCTCCCGACGCCAAGATCGAGACCCGGATGTCCGTCGCCGCCGCCTGCTCCATCCCCGCCATCTCCGACATCCTCCTCGACCTTAGAAGGTCCTGTAACCTCGTCGCGTACGTCTACGACATATTCGGCGCCGACACGTCCGACGCAGCGAAGGAGGCGGGCGCACCGGCCTACATGTTCTTCCCTTCCAACTTCCTCAGCCTCTCCCTTCTGCTCCACCTCCCGGAATTATTGGATAAAGAATCCGGCTCCGAGTTTAGCGAGCTGCCGACGCCCGTGAAGCTCCCGGGCTGCGTCCCGATCCCGGGGAAGGACATACCAAGCCCTTTACAGGACAAGAAGGACGAGACCTATCAGTGGATGTTGCATCATGGGATGAGGTATAGAGAGGCCGAGGCGATTTTAGTAAACAGTTTCGATGAGATCGAGCCGGAGGCCGCCAAGGCCTTGAAACAGGCTGGTCTGCCACCGGTTTACTCGGTCGGACCGCTGATACAGACAGGGATGGGGGAGAAGGCCGACGACGGGTCCGGGTGCCTGGCTTGGCTCGACGAGCAGCCACGTGGCTCCGTGCTGTTCGTCTCGTTCGGGAGCGGCGGGACCCTCTCCACCGAGCAGACCACCGAGCTGGCATTAGGGTTGGAGATGAGCCGGCAGAGGTTCCTGTGGGTGGTGAGGAGCCCGAGCGATCATGAGGCCAATGCTAACTACTTCAACGAGGAGAGCAGGCGCGACCCCTTCGAGTTCCTGCCCCAAGGGTTCATGGAGAGGACCAAAAATGCCGGGCTGATCGTGCCGTCGTGGGCCCCGCAGTTCGAGGTACTGGGGCACGAGTCGACTGGGGGGTTCCTGACGCACTGCGGATGGAACTCGACACTGGAGAGCGTGGTGAAAGGGGTGCCCATGATCGCGTGGCCGCTTTTCGCGGAGCAGCGGCAGAACGCGGTGATGCTGGCGGAAGACGTGGGGGTCGCCCTGCGGCCGGTGTTTGGGGACGACGGGGTCGCAAGGAAGGAGAGGGTCTCGGAGGCGGTGAAGGAGTTGATGGAAGGAGAAGAAGGGAAGAGGGTTAGGTTTAACGTCAGGGAGTTGCAAGAGGCAGCAGCCAAGGCTTTGGCAGAGGATGGAAATTCAACCAAGGCCCTTAATGAGATTGCCCACAAATGGAAAGAGTACAATAACTCTAACGTTCCTTTGTAATTACTAATTAATTAGTTTGTTGCTATGTTTGTTGTACTTAATCTGTAAGATCAGTTGGGTTTGTGTCAAGTGAGTAATGTGCATAAAAGCAAAGTATAATGAAGCTTTTCTTTATTTTATTGGCTTGGTTGCATGCAAGGATTTAGTGGATTGCATCTAGTGTTTTTGAATAATGTAAACTTTTACACATGAACATCAGAAGTACATTCCTGATACATGACCGGTTTATTTATTATCTGGATGGAAGAATGTAAAACGTAATTATGTACCAACAGCTCTTCAGAACTCTGGACACCAATTTTGACAATCGCCATGGTTAAGGATGATTGCTTCGCCATGGTTAATGATGATTGCTTATTATAAATAAATAGACTTTTTCATGCACGTTTTATTAATAGAATGTGTAATACTTATATAAATCTGAATGAATTATATAGTTTTATCCTAATTAGAGTGGAAAAAATGTTTTAAGCCCATGGATAAGTATAAAATGGGAGGCTTTTGTTTTAAAATTATTTTGAATGTTAATAAGTCATTTTAGTAACTTGGATCAAGAGTAATATATTATTTACCATATTTAAGTAAAAGAAGATAGTTATAAGTAAATGAAAGTAGAATTTGAAAAATGATAAAATTAAAATAACTTCTACAGAGTTCTTTTTTGTTTTAACTTTGAGTATAATGTAGATTAAATTTGGAATTCAAACTAATTTGTGGAAAGTTCTTTTTTGTCTCAAGTTCTTGAGAATGTTATAAGTGAATTTGAAATTTAAATTAATAAAACAATTAATTATTTTTGTCTTTTTCTTTGATGATATGGTGGTTCTAAGAGTTGAAAGATTCTCTTTTTTCTTTATTTTTCAAAAAATGGAGAAGGTGGACTCTAACCAATACCATTTGCATTATATAGTACTTGTAACATGCACGTGCCATGCACGGGTGTGACATTGATGAGGCTCGATACCGGTGACTCTCCATATGCTGACACGTTGCAGATGACGTGTCCTAGAACCTGCAAGAAAGGATCAAGAACTTCGGTTTGGATCACACCTCAGGCCCGAGGCGTCTACCGACCCTCGGTGGCGCTCCAGACACCCCCGGCTCTTCCCGAGCTATCACAGAACCAAGATGCCTCGGCCTCCCGCTCGTATCTGAGCCTCCCTCCGAGGTCATCTTCCTCGGTCTGGTCGATCGACCCACAGTGCTGACCACAGGCGTCCTTGCCACGGCTCCGCGAATCTCGCCATGTGCGAGATATCCGTCACCCATGATCCCGCGTCCCACCCCATCACGATCCCCCATTAACGAGCTTGTTTCGTCATTAATGCGGGATCCCGCCTATCACGCGGGCGTGACTCCAGGGGCGTAACGGCCGGCGTGAATCTCGCGCCCGCCTGCCCATTGCTGCCGCTATATAAACCCCTCTCTCAGACGATCGAGGTAAGTCATTTTTACTCCACTAGGCCGTTACTCTACCAAAATACCCCGTCTAACTTGATCGTCGGAGGGTCCTCGGTGGTACAACCACCTCGGGACTTCTTTGCAGGTAGCTCGGTCACCACCATACAAAACCCATTGAGATCCACACGCTTCAGGAGTCAACCCTCCAACTCAATCTCAGCCGTCCATTAGCACTCGCAGTAGATCAACAGAAGATAACAGCTGAAGGAGATCCAGAGATCCATCAGTTGGCACCGTCTGTGGGAATAGTAGTTCCACTCAACCAAAAGTTCATCTTCCGATCTCGACTACATGGCAAGCGGTCATCGCGACGACCCAAGCACCAGCCGTCGGCCTCCCCGCAGTGGAGACGAGGGAGAATCCCCTCCTCCACCGAACGCCAGTCACGCTCTATCCGCTCGGATAGATCGACTCACGTCCATCGTGGATGCGATCGTCTGTGTCCAAGCGGCCGGGCAAGCTCCCCAGGTCGCCGCTCCCCCTCCGCGGGACCGGGACCCCTACAGAGGGAGAGAAGACTCTTCCCGCGTAGGCACGACCGACCACCACCTCGCTATCTCCGGCGGCCCCAGATCCCCCGGGTCGACATATTCAATGACCCAGTGGGTGCCGCACAGTTTAACTTCGAGGTTTTACGCCAGAGTGCCTTGCCCCGAGCCCTGTCGCGCCCCTGTCCCTCCCGAGAAGGTGTCGGTCAGCTCGCCTATGACCAGGCATGACCGGCACCCCCTCCCTCCACGGGGTCATGCGCACGAGACTCGCCACTGCAGCTCAAAAACGACCTCACCAGGAGACATGAGGAACGTCATCATACGGAATCGGGGCCGTGGCCAGGTAGAAGTCTCCGGTAGCAGAGGCCAAAAATCTGAGTATGCCGACTTATCGGGATACCACGGCTGACTCGACGCCCTCGAAAAGAAGATCAAAGGTGTGCGTCGGAAAGGTCGTCATTCGAGCGACGGGGCTAAATACGCCGCCGACTCGCTCACGAAGCTCTTCACCGAAGAGCTACTCGCCGTCCATGTCTCCTCCCGGAACAAGCCCACAAAGGTCTCACTTTTCGGTGGGAAGTCCGACCCGTAGAACCATTTGGACGCGTTCACACCGGGATGAGTTTCCAGGACTGTTCTGACGCCGCCCAGTGCCGCGTTTTCCCAGCCACTCTCATCCGCTCTAGACGGGACTGGTTCCAATGACTCGCGTCACGTTCAATCTCAACCTTCGATGAGCTGGCCACCCAATTTCTCGGCCACTTCGTCAGGAATAGACGGCAGAAGCGGACCGTCGACCATCTCTTCGAAATAAAGAGCGGGGACAAAGAAACCTTCAAAGGGTACGTCACCCGCTTCTACAACGCCCTCTTCGAAGTCCCAAAACACCGAGACGAGACGGTCATTACGGCACTTAGGTCGGGTCTTAGGAACAAGGAGTGGCTATGCTCCTTTGCATTAGCGCAACCTAAGACCATGGCCGAGGTAAAGGCCTGGACCGAACGCGAGATCCAGCTTGAGTCCGAGGTGAACTCCAATCTGCCCCGGACAGAACAAGCTGACCATAAGAAAAGGGCCCGGGAAGAGAAAAAGAGGATTGAGCGGCCGAAGCCCTACTCCCCGAAATTTCAGGAATACACCCCACTCAACGTTACCCAGACGGTACTGGCGGAGGAGGCTAAGGGCGAGAGGTTCTTCAAACTCCCCCAATCTCCAACAGGGCGACAAAGCGCATCCGGGACCCCTACTGTGGCTTCCACAGGTCACAGGGCCACTCCACGGAGAGCTGCAAGTAGCTCTGGGAGTACATCGAGGAGCTAATCCGCACGGGGCACCTGGTAGCGTACTTATGGGACAAGCGACAAGCTGACCGTGAACAAGAGCAACGTCCCCCTCCCGGTGAATTAACAATCGGCCAAATCATGGTCATGTCAGTCGGGGGTACGACGAATACCTACGAGGCTCAGCACCCCTCAGCGATCGACGGGACTGACGGCCGCCTGAGGAGGAAGGCCAGGGCAGCCGAGCCGATCGTTTTTAACGACGAGGACCTCCACGGTATATCCTTGCCTCACAATGACCCGCTGGTAGTCACGGCTCGGGTCCACCGCTATGAGGTGCAGAGGATACTGGTCGACTCGGAAAGCTCGGCAGACATTCTATTTTATGACTGCTTCCTGCGTATGGGGTTCTCCCCGTCGGACCTAAGGCCGACCACCCACGTCCTGTCAGGGTTCACTAACCACTCCATCCCGGCGGAAGGGGTGATCACTCTCCAATTTAACATCGGGGAGACCGGCCGTACGCGTACCGTGCCTGTGGAATTCATCGTAGCGAGCATCCCGTCGGCCTACAACATCCTCCTTGTCCGCCCTACACTGAACTCCCTCAGGACCCAGATATCGACCTTCCACCTGGCGATGAAATTCCAGCTCGACCAAGGCGGGATAGGTCGAGCATACGTAGACCAACGGCCTACAAAGGTTTGCTTCACCGCAACTTCTTCGTCTGAGCGGCCAAACAACGATGTTGAGGGCGAGGGTGACATCGGGGTTTCTCTGGATACTCGAGACGAGCAAAAAGAAGTCCAAGGGACCCCAGTGGAGCCACTGACAGAGGTCCCCCTCGTAGAAGGGGGCGACGAACGAACCGTTCAGATCGGGTCACTTCTGACAGGGTCTCAGCGAGACGACCTAGTTCATTTCCTCAGAAGCAATTCTGACGTGTTCTCCTGGGCACCTGCTGACATGCCTGGGATCGACCCCAAAATTATATCTCACAAGCTCGGGGTAGATCCTACGGCCCGACCCGTCAGGAAGAAAAAGCGAAGCTTCGCCCCGATCAAACAGAAGGCGATCGAGGACGAAGTAGACAGGCTCCTCGCCACCAACTTCATTCGGAATGTGTCTTACTCTGAATGGTTGGCAAACGTGATCATGGTCAAAAAGTCAAGCGGGAAGTGTTGCATGTGCGTCGACTTCACCGACCTCAACAAGGCTTGCCCGAAAGACAACTATCCCCTCCCTTGGATAGATCAGCTCGTCGACAACTCGGCAGGCCATGAGCTACTTATCTTCATGGATGCTTTTTCCGGCTACAACCAGATCCATATAAATCCGGCAGATGAGGATCTCACCATATTCACAACGGACCGGGGGGTATACTGCTACAAGGTAATGCCTTTCGGCCTCAAAAATGCCAGAGCTACGTACCAACGCTTGGTCAATCGCATGTTCAAACCGCGGATCGGCAGGAACATGGAAGTTTATATTGACGACATGCTCGTCAAGTCGGTCTCATCGGTCGACCGCTCCAAGGATCTGGGCGAGGCCTTCGACGTCCTCCGCGAGTTCAAGATGAAGCTGAACCCCGCCAAGTGCACATTTCGGGTCACCGGGGGAAAGTTCCTCGGTTTCATGGTCACTCACCGTAGGATCGAAGCCAACCCGGAGAAAATCAACGCCATCCTCGACATGTCCGCACCCAAGACTAACGTCAAAATCGTGCGGCTGACAGGACGTGTAGCCGCTCTGAGCCGTTTTATGTTAAGGTCTGGGAAGAAGTGCCTCCCGTTCTTCAAGGTTTTAAGGAAAATTCTAAGGTTCGAATGGTCGGAGGAGTGCCAGACCGCCTTTGACTAATTAAAGAGGAACCTTGCGACTCCACCGCTGCTTACCCGACCAGTTGAAGGAGACGAGCTATCGCTATATCTGGCGGTATCCAACCAAGTAGCGGGCTCAGTGCTCATCCGAGAGGTCGACGGAGTTCAGAAGCCGGTATACTATGTGAGCCACGTCTTCAAAGACGCAGAAATGAGGTACCCAGCCATAGAGAAGATCGTCTTGTCACTCATCGTATCCTCAAGGAAGCTACGACACTATTTTCAGGCGCATACCATCCTCGTTCTTACCGAGCGCCCTCTGGGGGCTATCCTCGCCTCACCCGAGTCCTCTGGCCGTTTGGAGAAGTGGAGGTGGGAGTTGTCCCATTTCGACGTAAAATACCGCCCGAGGCAGGCCATCAAAGAACAAGCCCTGGTCGATTTTATCGTTGAGTGCACCATCCTCAGCAAGGAGCCGGAGTCAACATCGGCCCCCGTAGCTCAACCCTCGGTCGATGGGAAGCCCGACTCAGTCCCTGACTGGATCCTTTACGTCGACGGATCCTCGACCGAGAAAGGCTGTGGTGCCGGCCTCATCATTCGGGGCCCGAACGAGTCAGAAATGGAGTATTCTCTGAGGCTCGGGTTCAAGGCCTCAAATAACGCGGCGGAATACGAAGCCTTACTGGCTGGACTGTGCATAGCCTCCGGGCCGGGGCTAAAAATGATTCGGATCCGCAGCGACTCCGCCTTGGTCGTTGGCTAAGTGACCGGCCGATTCGAGGCACGGGAGCCTCTGATGGTGAAGTATCTGGCCGAGGTAAGAAGACTGCGAAAGGACTTCGACGAAGTCCAGGCAGAGTAAATCCCCAGACAGCTCAACTCCCAAGCCGACGCCTTGAGTAAGCTGGCATCATCCTACTCGGCCAACAACAACAGGAGCATCCTCTTTGAGGTCTTGCCACGGCCCAGCGTGGAAGACGGGGCAACAATAATTCAAGTGTATACGGCCCGGGAAGAAGACCGGGACTGGAGAAATCCCCTCATGGAATTCATGAGGGAATGTACGCTCCTAGAGGATCAGGGAGAAGCCCGCCGTCTCCGAGCTAAAGCTTGCCATTCCGTCTGGAGCAATGGGAACTTCTACAAGAAGTCCTTCACTCAGCCCCTGCTCCAGTGCGTCGACCCCCACGAAGCCGACTACGTCCTCAGTGAGATCCACGAAGGGGTCGGCGGTGCGCACAAAGGGGCCCGCACCTTAATCCAAAAGGCGTTGCTTCGGGGGTACTACCGGCCGACCATTCATCGGGACGCTCAGAAGCAGGTCAGGAGATGCAAGAGCTGCCAACTCCACGGAAGCATACCACGCCTTCCTGCTACCGAGCTTACCGCCCTAACCTCCCCGTGGTCGTTTGCCCGGTGGGGAATGGACATGATAGGCCAATTCCCTACAGTTACGGACGGGCACAAGTACGTCATTGTCGCAGTGGACTACTTCACGAAGTGGATCGTGGCCATTCCCATCAGGAAACCGAACGCCACCACGACTATTAAGTTCCTGCAGAACAACATGATACTCTAGTTCGGCATCCCGAGATGCATCATCACCGACCACGGAACAAATTTCTAAAATGAAAAGGTTGAGGAATTTTGCAGCGAATATCATATCCTCATGAAATTTGTCGCGGTCGCACATCCCCAATGCAATGGGCAAGCCGAAGTCGCTAATCGGGACATTCTCCGAGGTCTTCGGACACGACTAGAGGGGTGCCAAGGTGTAAGTCCACAGCAGCGTCCCGGCCATCTGACAGATGCCGATATGCGGAACAAAACTTTTACGACTGGCGCTATCGCGTACTTTATCCCGGATCGCCCATTAAAGCTAAACTAACAAATTGTAAAGAGGGTAGAATTGTTATACCGAATGATCCGAGTCCTTCGGTCTTCAACCATCATCCCACGCTATGTTGCAACTGATCCGAACTTGCTTGATCTCCGTTCTCATCGTCCAGGTGGCACCACGTCGACGGATCTTTAAACGGGCTCCCGCCTCTGAACCGAGGCAACTCGATCGTCAAGTTTGCCAAAAGAGACGACCAAGATGAAGTAGAGAATGAGTAGAATACTTTGTCTCGTTACGTCCAAGGTCACGGACGAACGGTTATAGAAGTTGCCTTTTGGAATCGGGTGAATGGAAATTGAACTATATGAAATTTCCATACACAAAACTATCATAATCTTTTGCAAATGAAATTAAATGAACAACCATAGCCTCACAAAGAGGGCCGGCCACAATAAATAGAAGAGGGAGGTGAGTGTAGGAGCTTCAAGTGGTGACCATTAGCTTTCATCCTTATCATGTCATTAAAGAAAGAATGAATCATCAAAATGCATTAAGTGTAAAAGCATGAATCATGAAGCCTTGTCATCAACTCATTAATGCAATAGAATGAGTCACTAACCTAGTCACTAACCATGAAGCTTCCACACACAATGACTCACCCAAAGAATAAATGATAATTCCGTATTTAACCGAATGTCTAAATACGGCTGATAGAAAACTGGAAACTGGCAACTTCCAAAAATCATCCCGAAACGAATTTCAGGATAACCCCGTATCGGTATAAACATACCCGCATTTGTATTACGACCGAATACCAATGCAACTGAGACAAAGATATTATATCTACACAGTATAATACTGGGTTCCGGCTTAAACCAAAGCCTACCAGTATTATCTGCCTGAAAACTGACACGTGCGGAAACGCACGTGCATTTTCCGAACCTTGCCATAAACCCATACGGCCTCTACAACGTTTTGCCCGAACTTGGAAAAGTGTCGGTGGGGGACTCTAATGACTCATCAACACACTGGCACTGGGTATAACCCTAGCACGTCAGAGGTACTAGCTGTACGTAACGTTTTGCCTATATATTGATTGGAAGGGAAGCTGACGAGCGAACTCATCTATAAACCCTACTGAGCCTGACAGTGACAATAACCGTACAGTCCGGAACATTCGTCTATGAGTATCCCATATACGGCCTAGAGGGTCGGTAAACGTCAGACCCCCAATAGCTGCATAAGTCGTGTCAGAGAGCAGTCCAGAACACCCTGAGATTCTGCTGGTATACCTACCAGTATATCTCGATTACCCTGGCCAGGGATTTTGTGTAATGGCTCTCCTAAACACAGCGCGATCTCACCCCCAATACCGGGAGAGACGAATCCCCGAAGATCCGCTCACTTGCCTCCAATGTGGCTCGGGACTGTACCCAAAATATACCTGTTTGCACGACTCCTTTGACCCGTGGTAGGGTATAAATCAAAGCACAGTGGGAACTCACACGAGACAAATGACGACCTCAGGTCAATGAACTAACCTGTACACATGTCACCAGGGAACTGCTATCTGACGATATGTATAATACCAACTAGCATGTTCACGGCGAGTCCTGTCCGGTGTACTCATAACCTAATGAGCACCTGTATACATCTTAGGTGATCGAACTGACACCAGTGGCTTGTGAGACCGGCCACCGCCTCTCGTCGGGGTCTCGACTGTATACACTAGTCTACTCTGGAGTATCGATACCCTGTCTCGAAACTCCCACGACTAGGGACACTTTAAGGATGTGCTTATAGACCCCAGCTCCCACATATATGATCGCCATCATACTGCTGGTAGTCAAACAAGAATCCTATGGGCTCTATCATGATGATAAAGACAAACCAGATAGCATACTATCATCTTGAGTAAGACTGTTTTATCGGTATAGGTCCTCCCTCAATCATTGCAATCACGTACCTGCGATCCAATAATTGACTTAGAGAGCACTATATCCAACAATCTCCCACTTGCACTTAAGGCTAATTATTGCGATGTCGAGTACTCACAGCTCGTGTGATACCGAGCATCCAACTCCTCTACTAATCAGTTTCACAAATCTCGTTTGCAAAACTATTGTATTCGAGAAATAGCCTCAGTGAGTGGATCCGCTTCGGTGTTTCTTTCTGTATCTCTCTATATCTCAACTTCGCGGAGAAAACTATCTCCCGAATTGAGTAATACCTGTCTTAGAATATGTTTGGATATCTGATGGGACCTAGTTCATAAATGAACTCCAAATCCAGACTTCTTAGACTGTACCGATCACTGAAAATAATCAGTGTTGCGCACTATGCCTCCCACAGTATCCTCTTGGACCACCTGTCCATAATACTGTCCCTCGTCTGAGGAAAAACTATAACCTTGACAATCATTTTGTCATCTATGTCACCTTTGAAGCCTGGAATGATAACCGTCTTCCGAAGGAGGCCGCCGTTATCAAATCCGTAGAACATCCACTTATGTTCTAAAAACTGCTTCCTAATGTTTCTCCAGGATTGGATTAATATAAACTTATCGCATCTAGTGCAATAACAACATCTGGTGTGGTACTTGACATCTCACGATTGACTCAATTGCCTAAGCAAGTGATCTGCCAATCATGCACATCCCTCTCCCCTTTAGTCTGTAAGACACCTTTAGAGAGGGTGACTCCATTACCTGTAGGTACACCATCATGCCAGGAGTCATTTATTCTAAAATACTATTAGAATACTGTCAAAGTATCCACATTGGGAAACTACCCTAATCTTTGTGGAGAAACAACTGTGTGACGACCAAAGTACAACTGATCATAGTATAGGAATTTTACTTCCTACTCTGTGTATGTCATCCAAATACCAGGACATTACACCCTACTACCTTCTTAACAGATCCATCCTCTATTCTGATGAAGTCAAACCCATGACTGTTATATCAAAATTAGATGATCTTATCTCTGCTATATCTGCTCAAGCCTATAAATAGACATAAGTATCTTGCCCACTATGCTTCCGCTGCTCCCACTGACTAGGACAACCCTCTGGCAGAATAATATATACGTATACTTCTAAAACTAGTTTAGAACGACGCTATACATTTCCTCCTGCCCATTCTCATAGTCTGGAACAACAGTAGCGTCAAGTTTGGGTAAGCAAGAACCTCCCTGTCACCGTCCTTGAGGCTACCGGAGTCCCTCTCGGGTGTCTGAGGTTACCCACCATATCTGCGGAGTGGCTATTGGAATGTCAAACCTGATTGAATATATAGGTCCTATTAAAACTTTCCGTAATCGTTTGCGGTTCTGGAATCACTTCCAGTTCTACCATGCTCCCACTACTGTTTTTCTGAAAAAATCCATTTTAATAAAACTGTGGCGAGTCAAGAACAATATCACTATTGATCTTCCAGATGGTAGAAAATCAACCCTTGTCAAAGCTAGGGTCAACCCACAAACTGTCATTACAGAAACGTGCCTTGAGTTTTCCAGTGTCTGTTTTAAAGCATATGCTGGACAACTCCCCTTTACCTTAACATCGTTAAGATATGAAGCAATCTATATCCAATATAGAAACATAGGCACTTATTTTAATTTGGAACCAAATTCTAATCATGCAGCTGTCTTCAGTGCATATCAACTTAATGGAGAGAGGCTAATCAGTATTATTCAACTAAGGAATCTATCCAATTATGAGTAACCTGAAAGAGAAACAAGTTTCTCAAAAACCATTACTATCAATTGAATACCATTCACAAGAATCTACATCTTCGATTTCTTTGAAGAATCCCGATACTTGTGACACTTGGTTCTCTACTTTATTCCTATACCCACAATTTCTCAAAACTTAGACATTGTATTTCTACGAAACACTTGTCTAAAAACTAGAGAAGTTACAAGTAAACAGAATATAGTACGAGGACCTACCCCTTTGTCCTGACGGACACTGGACAACATACAATACTCTGTATAAGTCGTCTGAGTTGAATAACTCAAAACCTGTGCATCGTAGGTTGAAAAACTGTACCCAGGCGATTTCCTCAAATATCACCAATTACAACGAATTCCGATATAATGAGGATGATCACCTAATTCCCAATAACTCGCTCCCACTCAACATCTGTAAAACCATGCAGATGTGAGAATCGTTCCTGGTAAATACATACCCTGGAGTAAGTATCCAATCGGGAAATCAGTTTTCTATTAACAATGCACAGTGAATATGAAACATAAATATGTTTTGTAGAGGTTTCCTGGTATTCCTAGTAATGCCTCTTCCATAATCCAAATCATGACTTTAACCGTATATTTCCCTGCCATCTTTCCATTTCCCTTTATTTGTCTTTAGTCGTTACCTTCTGTACACCATCATTAGGCTAAGTTGTTTTCTTCCTTCCCTACCGTTCGGCACCAGCCTATGGTTTGGAAGAAGACTATCCAATAAACGTAATGGGTGTACCCTCCTAATCCTAGGAGTACTCGCAACTTGAGAGAAGGTGATGATAAAAACAACTGAATAATAACTTATTCCTATTTCTCCTGAACCAGAATCCATCCTCGAAAAAATGTCCTTCGAGTTCGTATATAACCATACGATGGATTTATCCAATGGAATTGGATGTTCGTAGTGATACGGATTGTTTTGGAGAAATCAAAGGTGAAGTAGGAGTGGCGATGAAATACGTGATTTGGTCATGAATGTAAATAGTCGCAATTTACTTTGCCCTCTTTCTAATTCTTTATGTTGTCTTCACATGTCACCTTCTGCACACCCTACTTAGGCTAATTGGTTTTCTTCATTCCCTACCTTTCGGCACCGGCCTATGGTTTGGAAGAAGACTATCCAATAAGCATAATAGGTGTACTCTCCTAAACCAAGGAGCCCTCGCAACCTGAGAGAAGGTGATAATAAAAGTCAACTGAATAAACCAGTTCTATTTCTCCTGAACCTGGATCCATCCTCAAAGATGTCCCTTTGAGTTCGTATAACCATACGATGGATCTATCCAATGGAAGTGGATGTCCGTAGTAATACGGGGTATTCTGAGAAATACAAAGGGTAAAAGAAAGAGCAGCAATGACTTATGTAACTGTAGACAATCCAAAAGCCAGTATGCTAAGAAGGTTCGGTCAACTTTGGTCACTGAGTTATAGTCTTGGGTCGGTCAAAAGTCGCTGCCAAAGAGAGAGAGAGAGAAGAAACACTCTGCGTGCACTCTAGCCTAAATCAGAATGGTTATCATTTTATCTAATTAGGAAACCTCCCACTGTTTTCTCAAATTCTCCTCCAAACCTGAAAGAAGAATTAGTCGGGGTCACCCGAAGAGTAAACCAACTCATCAGTGAGAATCAGGATCCAACTATCATCGCATGATAACTTGATGGAAGCCACTCAAGTTAACACACTCCAGAAGGTATGCGCAAGTCTGGCAAGTTTCTTGTATGTTTGAAACTCCCGATGTAATTTTTATCCCATGCTCTTATGACCTTGACGTAGGCCAACAAGTCATAAGCAACATGTCAAGTTCTACCCGTCGTTGTCCTGATCAACTTAAGTCATCGTACAAGCCCTTGACGTAGGCCAACAAGGTGTACGTCTGACTTAAATTAATGCATCTATCTATGCAACAAATGAATACCCAGCAGCTACCAAACACTATGTCTTGACGTAGGCCAACAAACATAGCTTGAATACTACTGACCATCCATAAGAAACGACGGAGGATTACGGCTGGTTTTTGGCGAAAAACCTTTAACGTAATGAACTTGATCTCGTTGAAGGAACCTGATAGCTTTATAAAAATATATAGTAGCAAAAACCTTTTGCTAAAGAAGTCACTCCCGGTGAAGGGATCTCGACTCTTTCCTCGTGGAATGAGGTGCAGGATATTCCAACTGAATACCGCTATGCAAAACAAAAGGAAACGTCTTTGTAATAATTTCCTTTTAAAATTTGTTCCAACAACATCAAATATAGGTTTGTTTTATCTTTGCATTAATAAGAATCAACGCAGTCCCATCAATCAATCACACCAGAAAAGAACGAAAATAAAATGTACGTATATGCCATCCGCATTCGTCACTGGGTCCCGTCATCACCCGTTAGGTTACTTAACTAATGACAGAGCGGGGACTGGACTAGCGCTGGTGTAAAACATATACAACATCTAATAGTATATATACTAATATACAATAATCGCTCCAGGCATGATAAATGCAACATTACAGATAAGTAATAAGCATCACAGAACAATACAGATAATCTGGGATCCCCGGGTTTCACAGAGCCGCTACTGAAACCCGACGTTCCCCTGGTCGTGTGGATAGCCTGTGCAATGAAACCTGGACCCCTACGGGTGCGGCGAATAGTCTGCCAATTCTAGAGTGAGGTCCCTTTGCCTCTCAATGCCATGAGATACGAACCCGTTGCCCTCCAGAACCCGGCTATTCGTGCACCCCACCGCGGGGTAAACCTAGTACAGAAAATAAAAATAGTACAACAGGTACATCGACCGCAACCTGGTCGTGCCCCAAAAGAATATTATACAAACAGGCAGTGACGGCAGTCCACAAGTCGGACGCTCGCCCCGCAATATCAAAAGTACAAATGAATTCAAAACAACACTATCATTGCACCCTGCTATCCATCACCACAAATCCGCAACATCACAGCACAACACAGAACATCAACGCGAATGTCACGTTCGCAAACCCGTCTAAAAGAACTATAGCAATCAGACGCGGTTTACCGGTCAAATGACATTCCCGGTCGGAGATATAATGAAAGTACTGAAAAACTAACAAGTTTAAAATTTCGATCGACTAAATTTCCCGAAGTGGGCCCCACATACATCTGGTGTACAGTAACAAAATTTTGGCCCAAAAGACATATACCAAAAACCACCATTTCCCATGAGAAACCCACTGAAAAAATTTGGCGCACTGTTCTCACAAAAGCGCGGCGTATCAGCGGCCAAACCATGGTTTGGGCCATGGATCCGCGGTCGTTTTGTGGGATCACGTGTCCAAAATTCACCAGTATCCTAAAAAAAACCCTGCATGATTTTCTGAAATGCTCAAAATGAATTTTAGAACAGTTTAAAAATCGACAGAAACATCATGTACAGAAAATTGTGATATCGCGAAATCCGTTCGATCGATCTTTTAAATGCGTTAGCACAAGTTAGTATAGCTTAATGGTGAGGCTCTGATACCACTGTAAGTCCACGGCAGCGCCCCGGCCATCTGACAGATGCCGATATACGGAACAAAACTTTTACGACTGGCGCTATCGCGTACTTTATCCCGGATCGCCCATTAAAACTAAACTAACAAATTGTAAAGAGGGTAGAATTGTTATACCGAATGATCCGAGTCCTTCGGTCTTCAACCATCATCCCACGCTATGTTGCAACTGATCCGAACTTGCTTGATCTCCGTTCTCATCGTCCAGGTGGCACCACGTCGACGGATCTTTAAACGGGCTCCCGCCTCTGAACCGAGGCAACTCGATCGTCAAGTTTACCAAAAGAGACGACCAAGATGAAGTAGAGAATGAGTAGAATACTTTGTCTCGTTACGTCCAAGGTCACGGACGAACGGTTATAGAAGTTTTCTTTTGGAATCGGGTGAATGGAAATTGAACTATATGAAATTTCCATACACAAAACTATCATAATCTTTTGCAAATGAAATCAAATGAACAACCATAGCCTCACAAAGAGGGCCGGCCACAATAAATAGAAGAGGGAGGTGAGTGTAGGAGCTTCAAGTGGTGACCATTAGCTTTCATCCTTATCATGTCATTAAAGAAAGAATGAATCATCAAAATGCATTAAGTGTAAAAGCATGAATCATGAAGCCTTGTCATCAACTCATTAATGCAATAGAATGAGTCACTAACCTAGTCACTAACCATGAAGCTTCCACACACAATGACTCACCCAAAGAAGAAATGATAATTCCGTATTTAACCGAATGTCTAAATACGGCTGATAGAAAACTGGAAACTGGCAACTTCCAAAAATCATCCCGAAACGAATTTCAGGATAACCCCGTATCGGTATAAACATACCCGTATTTGTATTACGACCGAATACCAATGCAACTGAGACAAAGATATTATATCTACACAGTATAATACTGGGTTCCGGCTTAAACCAAAGCCTACCAGTATTATCTGCCTGAAAACTGACACGTGCGGAAACGCACGTGCATTTTCCGAACCTTGCCATAAACCCATACGGCCTCTACAACGTTTTGCCCGAACTTGGGAAAGTGTCGGTGGGGGACTCTAATGACTCATCAATACACTGGCACTGGGTATAACCCTAGCACGTCAGAGGTACTAGCTGTACGTAACGTTTTGCCTATATATTGATTGGAAGGGAAGCTGACGAGCGAACTCATCTATAAACCCTACTGAGCCTGACAGTGACAATAACCGTACAGTCTGGAACATTCGTCTATGAGTATCGCATATACGGCCTAGAGGGTCGGTAAACGTCAGACCCCCAATAGCTGCATAAGTCGTGTCAGAGAGCAGTCCAGAACACCCTGAGATTCTGCTGGTATACCTACCAGTATATCTTGATTACCCTGGCCAGGGATTTTGTGTAATGGCTCTCCTAAACACAGCGCGATCTCACCCCCAATACCGGGAGAGACGAATCCCCGAAGATCCACTCACTTGACTCCAATGTGGCTCGGGACTGTACCCAAAATATACCTGTTTGCACGACTCCTTTGACCCGTGGTAGGGTATAAATCAAAGCACAGTGGGAACTCACACGAGACAAATGACGACCTCAGGTCAATGAACTAACCTGTACACATGTCACCAGGGAACTGCTATCTGACGATATGTATAATACCAACTAGCATGTTCCCGGCGAGTCCTGTCCGATGTACTCATAACCTAATGAGCACCTGTATACATCTTAGGTGATCGAACTGACACCAGTGGCTTGTGAGACCGGCCACCGCCCCTCGTCGGGGTCTCGACTGTATACACTAGTCTACTCTGGAGTATCGATGCCCTGTCTCGAAACTCCCACGACTAGGGACACTTTAAGGATGTGCTTATAGACCCCAGCTCCCACATATATGATCGCCATCATACTGCTGGTAGTCAAACAAGAATCCTATGGGCTCTATCATGATGATAAAGACAAACCAGATAGCATACTATCATCTTGAGTAAGACTGTTTTATCGGTATAGGTCCTCCCTCAATCATTGCAATCACGTACCTGCGATCCAATAATTGACTTAGAGGGCACTATATCCAACACAAGGTAGTTGGGTCGAGGAATTGCCCCGGGTCTTATGGCCCTGCGCACGTCGAAGAAAACCCCTACCGGGGAAACCCCTTTCGGCCTCTGCTACGGAACCGAGGCAATGGTCCCAGCGGAAATCGGGCTCCCCAGTCACCGGGTCAAGCACTTCGAAGATGAAGCGAACACCTCGGCACTCCGAACTAACCTGGACATCTTGTTGGAGAAACGAGACCGGGCCCAGATCAGAGCTGCCTCCTATCAACAACAAACCGCCCGCTACTACAACGCGCGAGTCAAGCGTCGCTTCTTCAAGGACGGATATTTAGTCCTGAGGCGGAACGAGTTCGTTGATCAAGGCAAGCTGCATAAGTTTTCCCCAAAATGGGACGGTCCTTTCCTCGTCTCCGAGGTACTGCCCGGCGGAGCCTACTGCTTGCAAGACGCGGAAGGACGCAAGTTTCCACGGCCTTATACGGAGACTAATGTATGTTGTCGCCCGTAGGGCGTAGGAGCTGAAACGGACAGTCTTGTGAAGACCGACCCTTTAGCAGGGGAAGCTGCCTTGGCGACTTTAGGAGCAGGAATGGCTATCCGCTTCGGCATGGCCGCTTCAGGTATCGCGGGCTTCTTCATGTACCCACTCGAGCTTTGGCCCAGTTTGATGAAAACTGAGGCATTGGACTTGGGCGACCCATTGAGAGGGGCCGCGGTAGTTGTAAGCCGATCAAATACCGACTTCTTTGGAGCTTCTTGCGACGACATTGGGGCATTGAAGCTCATCGGTGGGAGCATAGTCCCGAAGAATAGCCCAGTGGTGGCCTGAGTCACCTGTTCCACTGGCATAGCGAAGATGGAGGCCGCTTGGGGCCCGTAAGTCACTCCTCCGGACGGGACGGAGCGAGAGTTGCAGTTGCAGTTAGTGCAATTTGAAGCCATTGATCTTCTGTTTTCTGCACGGAGCAAGACACCAAATCTTAGTACTTCGAATCCATAGGCAACCATAGCAAACCGCGATTCGTTCGCGAACACGACACATGAAGTGTGGAGTGGAAAGAGGAAAATGTCCCATCGGGCATGCCAGAATCTGTTCCCCGCCGAAAGGCGCGCGACGCGACCACGTAGGTTCATCTAGCCTGAATTTTGGGGCAGATGCTAATTGGTGCTATCCGTCCACCTCTCCAAAGATGCCAAGTTGATTTATAGCACCATGTATCGAAAGTTTAAACGGATGCGGCCGATGTAGCAGACTTCGTCAGATTCCCCCTCATTTGAGGGGTTTTTGATTGTGGAGACGCTCTTTCCTGCAGGCGCAAGCCCCTGCAGTTAATTACGTTACCGCATCGCGGTAACAACTTTCTCCTTCTCCAGATGGTCATTTCGTGTCGTGGGTGTTTTTTTTTGTTTGTGGTTTCCCGTGGATTGTATACGGAGACTAATGTATGTTGTCGCCCGTAGGGCGTGGATTGGTCCAAATCCATATCTTCTTAGATTTAGGTTTGGGGGTTGGTTTTAAGGATACGTTAGGCTCATTTGGGACTAAGATCAACTTAAATATTAGTTAAGGATATGTTAGTCTAATGTTTAGACTAAGATCAACTTAACAGGATCATTTAGATCCAACAAAAGAGCATTTGAACTCTATTGTTTAGTTTAGGGACATTGCGGTCGATTACCAGTTTAAGGACATCGTAGTCCAAGGTTAAGGACATCATAGTCCGTGGGTTTAAAGGGACCACACAGTCCAAGGTTAAGGACATCGTGGTCCATGAGTTTAAGGACCCCACAGTCCGTAGTTTAAAGACATCGTAGTCTATGAAGTTTAAGGACATCGTAGTCCATGAGTTTAAGGACCCCACAGTCCGTGAAATGTGTGGTTGTCGGGACCCGTCACCTCTCTGAAGACGTTGAAGGATTACAACGACAGATATCAGAGGAGTAAAGAGATGTACCCTTGAACCGGTGTGAGTTGGTTGAAAGATCTGTAGTCCAGTTTGGGATTGAGATCTGTTAAATATTTGTGAGCAGATGGGCTCAGTTCAATATAAGTTAAGGACTTATGGCCAATATTGGGCTAAGTCCAATAAAATTAAAATGTTAAACATTTTATTTAGGACTGTTGAGCTTTTATTTGGGCTTGGCCCTCTTAATAATCTTGACAAAACTTTTGTCTTTTATTGAATGCAGAGCATTCATCAGAATAATGTGTGTTCTGACAGCGCGCCACGTGGCGCGCCAGGCGCTTTGCGCCAATTAAAGAGCGCATTGCGCTTCTGCCAAGTAGCGCACACGAAAAAGACACGTGTCGCGCTTGGCGCTAAGCGCCAGTTTATGAGCGCATTGCGCTTTCAATTTATGAGCGCGTTGCGCTAGTTTAATGGCGCATAAGTGAGTGACACGTGGCGCGCTTGGCGCTGAGCGCCAGCCCATGAGCGCAGTGCGCTGTTTCAGAAGCGCAAAACGCAAGTTGCATACGTGGTTGACACGTGGCACGTTTTGGCACTGAGCGCCGGTCCAAGGAGCGCAAAAGCGCAGTTCAAGAGTGCAAGGCACTTTTCAATAGCGCAAAGCGCATTTGATCAAATTTATGATCTGTGAACAAATTTATGTTCTTTTTAAAGGAGGCTTTGCCTCAAGATTCAAGAACAACAGTTCTTATTTTTGAAAGGGCTTTGCCTCAAGATTCAAGAACAACAGTTCTTATTTTTGAAAGGGCTTTGCCTTTGTAGATCAATGATCTGTGAATGAAGTAAATACTTCTTTTGTTTTCATGATGAGATCTTTTGATCTCTTTTTTTATAAAAGACCTTGGTCTTTTGTAGATCTATGATTTTTTAAGAAGATAGTTCTTCTGTTTTAATGAGATGATTTCATCTCTTTGTTCAAGAATCATTCTCTTTACCTTGAAGAAATGATCTTCTTTCAAGAGCTTGCTCTCTTTCTTTTTTGAGTTTTTCTCAAAGTTTGTAGGGGGTTTCTCTTTTTTTAGACTTGAAGTCTTGGGACCTTTATATAGGGCAAATTGATTTGTTAAATCAGTTAAAGAGATCTTTCTCTGATTGATTTGGGGATATTTCCCCACCGTTGGATCTTTAATCCTAGGTCTTCCGTTTTACAGAAGGCAATCTTCTTGTTTTTAACAAGATTGGAAAAATCTTTTCATAACAGAATTTTAATTCTGATTAATTAATGATTATCATTATTAGATCTTTTGATCTAACGGTGGGGAATTTTTAATTCCAGTGCTGGCGCACCCGTGCTTTGCACGTGGTGCGCTGCTCACAGCGCACTTTGCGCTATCGCACCTACGTTTGATACGTGGCACGCAGCGCAGAGCGCAGCGCAGCCTGCGCTAGCGCATCCGTGTTTGACACGTGGCGCGCAGCGCGTCTAGCGCTGGATCTGAAGCGTTGCTTCAATTTTTGAATTTTGAATTTTTTAAAACAGAGCTTTGCTCTGATTGGGGGTGCGCTGCCTAGGGCACAGCGCACCTAGCGCTAGCGCATCTGTTTTTGACACGTGGCGCGCAGCGTGCCTAGCCCTGAATCTGAAGCGTTGCTTCAATTTTTAAATTTTGAATTTTAAAACAGAGCTTTGCTCTGATTGGGGGAAACAAATGCCCCCCCACCGTTGCGCTCACGTGGCGCACACGTGAGTGCAGCGGTTGCAGCATCTGAGCCCTTGGATCAACTCAGAATTTGAAGAGGCGGTTCAATGCCTATAAATAGGACCTTTGGTCCCTTAGATGATTTTCATTTTCTTTCTTGAGAATTTTTATTCAGAGCATTGCTCTTCGGTTTAAGAACTTTTCAAGAGTCAGAACTCTATCAAAACTTAGGTAAAGTTTATTTTTTTTAATAAATTAGGGTTTTACCCATTAACAGAGCCTTACTCTTCATAGATCTTTGATCTAAAGAAAACCCATTTAGGGTTTCATTAACAGAGTGTGAGCGTTTTGGCTATCACTAATCTTTGGAGTTGGGCGCGGCTTCAGCATCCCCTTGATGATCTCGGGTTCCAACGGATTCTTCCATCTGATCGCTGGGCATGTCTGGAGACCATTCAGTATCTTTTTGGTTTTGGCGTGAAGTACAACCTCCCATAGAGCTTCTTCAACAAAAGAACAAGTTGCCCCCGGCGTGCCCGTCTTCTTTGGAGTGAGCGCTTGTGGTGGGTTTACTTTCCACTTTTCAGACAGCGCAAACTTGCCTTATAGGTATTGATCCTCGATCCATCCCTTAAAGACGAAGCAATCCTCGATCGGGTGACTTACCGTTTGGTGGTAAAGGAAATAATTTGGATTATTCACTTCGCTGGGTTGCGGTGGTCTCCTTGGATTCGGGAGATAGATAAGCCTATTGCGCATCGCCAGCTCGAACAGCCTCTTCGTTTTATCCCGCGGGAATGAGTAAGGGCGCTTCATTTTCTCATTATAATACCGCCGTCTTTCTTCCAGTTTATCCGCTAGCTTTAGGGCACCGGGCTGCTGTTGGGTGTTCACAACGAAGGTCGCCTTCCCTTTACCCTTGTCGTTTCGGGGTTCCGGCTTCGGAGGAGACGGTCTGTGACCCATTTGATCCATCTGGGCTAGCTTATCAATTAAAGCCTGGAACGTGGTCGGTTTAAAGAACATCATGAATTGTGAGATGGTCGCTTGCGGATCAAGAGTGCCCACGAACATGCCTACCGCAGGTGCTTCTTCGATCCGCTGTTCGCATTTCGACTACAGATTCCTCCATCGTGTTGCGTATTGAACCCACGTTTCGCCTGGCCTTACCCTGGCGTGGATCAATGCGGTGATCGGGGTGCGTTCACTAGCACTCGCGAATCTTTGTGTAAACAATAGCTCCATCTCCGCAAATGTTTTGACAGTGTCGTTAGGTAGCTCCGAATACCATTCAAAGGCCGTTTCTGCTAGGCTGCCGACGAATTGGTGAAGCAACAGTTTGTCATCGTCTCCAGTGTTTCCGCACAAGGCCCTGAATTGAGCAACATGCTGATGTGGATTCCCTATCCCTTTATATACATGAAATTTTGGGATTGTGTAGCCCGGCGGGTAACTGTTTTGGCCATACCAACTCGGATAGGGTCGTCCGGTTCTAACGATTTGCCCAGCCGCTTCATTCGCCTGATGAGCCCGTATTTACTGAGCTATATAGTCGTCTAGTGCAGCTTTGGAAATGATTTCCTCCTTGGCTGCTGAAAGGGCCGGAGGAGGATTAGATGTCTCCCCTCCGTCGTCTCCAACAATGATCGGAGGGTCTTCAGCTGGAGGGTCCGGCTGTAACATCATCCCTGCCATATCTTGGAAGAGGAGCGCCATTTGTTTTATGTTAGCCGCTTGCTCTGCGGCTTCTTTGTCCTTCTTTTCAAGGACTCTACGTAAGAAGTCAGCATCGGTTTCTTGTTCGTGACGCTGCTCTGATGATGCCTCCGGGCTTTCTTTTGGCCCGGTAAGTGCGGTCATTTGCGTCAGCATTTCCTGAAGCTTCTGTTGCTGCTCCTGGGCTTTTGTCACGGATCGGGTGAGCGGTCGGTGACCCATCGAAGCGCGGCTTTCCTCCTTTCCGGAAGCCATATAAACAGTGTGCACCACCATGCCCCCAGACTTGGGGCGTTTGTGTTTAGCGCTTTTACGGTTCGCCATGTTCACAGGGGCTTTTTGCGGCCTCCTTTTATTTTGAGTGATCGACGTTGAGGGAGCCGTTGCAGCGGGCACCCAGCCAGCTGTCACTTTTTGTGGCTTTGAGTAGTCCTTCTCCTGCTGAACCTTCATCTTTTTCTGTCGGCGGAGATAATCTTGATCGATCACTGACTCTTGGACACGTTGCCAAACTTTGTAAATTTCAGAAGATAGCCGTTGAGGAGGTTGCTCCGGCTTCTTCTCTGTAGCATTCTTCACGGGTGAAGGAGTTCTCTTCAGCACTGCAGTAGGAGAGTTTCTGCGCACCTTGTTGAGCAGTTCAAAGCTGTTCTCGGTTGGAACAGCAGCATCGATCCCCACCATCGGAGCTGACGGAGTTATCCCAGAGGGGGAGTTGCCCCCAGCCTTCCTCACTCGGCGCCAGTGGCGACGTCGAGCGTATCGTGCGGATGGAGTTGTTTCAACTATAAGGGTGACTTCATCATGCCCCTTGCTATGAGGAGAGACTGTTATTGGTGCTAGCCTGTCGAAGGCTGACACCCGTTGAGAAGCAATGTCTAATCTGTCAAAGACAGACCTCTGAGCAGGGGAAGCAGCTTTGAAGACCTTGCCTGGAGCAGAAACCGGAATGGCCATCCTTGTAAAAACTGACTTCTTGGAAGGAACCGGAATGGCCATCCTTGTAAAAACCGACTTCTTGGAAGGAGAAGCCTTTCCAATGACTTCGCCCGCTTGAGCCGGGATGGCTATCCGCTTTGGGATGGCAACTTCGAGTATCGCGGGCTTGTAGACGTTCTGGCCTAGTATGTTGAAAACTGAAGTAGTGGAGTTGGACGACCCGTTGAGAGGGGCCGCGGCAGTGGTAAGCCGATCAAAGACCGACTTCTTTGGAACTTCTTGTGACGCCATTGGGGCATTGAAGCTCATCAGTAGGAGCATGGTCCCGAAGAATAGTCCAGTGGTGGCTTGAGTTACCTGCTCCACTGGCATTTTGAAAAGGGAGGCCGCTCGGGGCCCATAAGTCACTCCTCCAGCAGGGATGGAGCGAGAGTTGCAGTTGCAGGTAGTGCAGTTTGAAGCCATTGATTTTCTGTTTTCTGCACGGAGCAAGACACCAAATCTTAGTACCTCGAATCCACAGGAAACCACAGCAAACCGTGATTTGTTCGCGAACACGACACACGAAGTGTGGAGTGGAAAGAGGAAGAGCTCCCACCGGGCATGCCAGAATCTGTTCCCCTCCGAAAGGCAGCGCGATGACAGAGAGACGTCTTGCCTGAGATTCGGGGCAGATGCTATTTGGTTTTATCCGTCCACCTCTCCGAAGATGCCAAGTTGATTTATGGCACCGTGTATCGGAGGTTTAGACGGATGCGGCTGATGTAGCAGACTTCGTCAGATTCCCCCTCGCTTGAGGGGTTTTTGATTGTGGGGACGCTCTTCCCTGCAGGTACAAGCTCCTGCAGTTAATTACGCTACCGCATCGCGGTAACAACTTTCTCTTTCTCCAGAATTTCACTTCGTGTCGTGTGTGTTTGTTTTGTTTGTGGTTGCCCGTGGATTGTATACGGAGACTAATTTATGTCGTCGCCCGTAGGACGTGGATTAGTCCAAATCCGTATTTTCTTAGATTTGGGTTTGGGGTTTTGGTTTGAGCATACGTTAGCCATATTTGAGGCTAAGATCAACTCAAACGTTTGTTAATGATACGTTAGTCTAATTTGAGACTAAGATCAACTTAACGGGATCGTTTGGATCCGACAAAAGAGCATTTGGGGCTCTATTGTTCCAGTTTAAGGACATAGTGGTCCATTGCATTGTATGGTCGTCGGGGCCCGTTACCTCTCTGACGACGTTGAAGGATTACAACGACAGATGTCAGAGGAGTTCAGAGATGTACCCTTGAACCAAGTGTAATTTGATTTGAGAGAGCAGTCGTGCTCAGTCAATTTAATTTGAGGACTTACGGCCAGAATTGGGCTAAGTCCAGTTGAGAATATTCAACATTTGTAGTTGGCCTGTTAGGCCTTTTTAATTGGGGTCTGTCCCTTTGTTTAATAATGCATAGCATTAATCTTGGTCTCTGTTGGACCTTTATTTGGGCTCTGCCCCTTTTTAAATGATGCACAACATCTGTTTTGGTCTGACAGACCTTTGTTTGGGCTCTGCCCCCTTTTTTAATAATGCATTGCATTTTATTAGGCCTGTTAGGCCCTTTTAATTGGGCTATGTCCCTCTTTTATAATGCAGAGCATTTAATGATCTGACAGTGCGCCACGTGGCCTGTCAGGCGCTCTACGCCAATTAATGAGCGCAAGGCGCAAGCGCATGTGGGGGTGACACGTGTCACGCTCTGGTGAGCGCAAGCGCAGTGCGCTGCTGACATGTGGCGCGCTCTGGCGACTTGCGCCAAACCAAGAGAGCAGTGCTCTGTTTTAGAAGCGCAAGGCGCAGCTGTTCTGTGATTGACACGTAGCGCTCCCTGGTGGCTTGCGCCAATCTAAGGAGCGCAACAGTGCAAACTCAAAAGTGCAAGGCACTGTTTAATATTTGGATCAAATTAGATCAAAGGGAACAAATTTTTCTTGTTTTCCAGAGAGGTTTTACCTCGAATCTCAAGAACCAGTGGTTCATCAAAAGGCATTGCCTTTATATAGAAGTAAATTACTTCTTCTTTATTAATATTATCATTTTTTTTATTGAAGATCTTTGATCTTGTTCTTAGATCATTGATCTTTTTTAGAAGAAATTCTTCTTTTATTCAAAAGGTTTACCTTTTCTTTCTCTGAGCTCTTCTCAATTTTTTTTAGAGGAGTTCTGTTTTTTCTCTTTCTCTGTGTATCTGTGTATTTTAAACTTGGAGTCTAGGGGCCTTTATATAGTGCCAATTGATTTGTTAAATCAGTTAAAGAGATCTTTCTCTAGGTGATTTAGGGATTTTTCCCCACCGTTGGAACTTTGATCCTAGGGCTTCTGTTTTACAGAAGAGAATCTTATTGTTTTAATAAGATTAGAAAGATCTTTTCAGAATTTTTCTGTTTTAAATACTGGCACAGCTGGCGCAAGCACACCTGCGCTTGACACGTGTCGCACAGCGCAACTGCGCCAGCGCAACTGCGCTGACACGTGTCGCACAGCGTAGAGCGCAAGTGGCCTGAAGCGTTGCTTCCTTTATTAAAATTTGAATTTTAAACAGAGCCTTGCTCTGATTGGGTGCGCTGTCTTGGGCGCAGCGCTGGTGTGTCAGCTTTTGACATGTGGCGCGTTGCGCGCACTGCAAGGAATCTGAAGCGTTGCTTCAATTTTTTTGAATTTTTGAAATTCAAACAGAGCTTTGCTCTGATTGGGGGAAACAACCCTGAAACTAGGAATTTGGCCTTTGCTTCGTTTACTGGCATCGCGTCTACTATAGCGAGACGAATGTCGCGGTTGTCTCTAGGTTGCTGGTGAACCGTTGAGGTTTGGAACTAGGGATTTTGCCGTGGCTCCGTTGTTTGATGTTGCGTCTGCTGTATTGAGACGAATGTCGAGGTGATCTCTAGGTTGTCTGTGAACTATCGAGATTTGGAACTAGGGACTAAGCCGTGGCTCCGTTGTTTTGACCGTGAGGTCTTTCGTTGACGTTGTATCTGCATCCTGCTGGACTGCGAAGGAACACCGTTGTTGACATTGCGTCTGGTGTAACGAGACGAACACTGTGGTGGAGCTGGGATTTCGCCGTCAATACGCTTTGTTTCGACCGTGAGGTCTTCTATTGACGTTGCATCTGCATCCTGCTGGCCTGCGAAGGAACACCGTTGTTGACATTGCGTCTGGTGTATCGAGACGAATGCTGCGGTGGAGTTGAGTTTTTGTTGTCACTCCGCTTTGTTTCGACCGTGAGGTCTTTTATTGACGTTGCATCTGCATCCTGCTGGACTGCAAAGGAACGCCGTTGTTGACATTGTGTTTGTAATAATGCGACGAATGTCGAGATTGTCTCTTGGTTGTCTATGAATCGTCGAGATTCGGCTTCGCTTCGACGAAGCCTGGGGGGAAGGTATGGTTCCCTCTTTGTTTGTATCCCTGGATTGTATACAGGGATCGATGTGATCTCATCTGTAGGGCAAGAGTTTCATTTTTTTTCATTTTTTTCTTTCTGCGATGCTCTATCATTTCAGCTTTTATATCGCGAAAGTCGTGATTGCCCAATCATTTCGGCTATTTTTCGCGGTGCCCAATCATTTTGGCTATTTGTTTTATTCTTACTCGCTGCTTTTTATTGCGAGTTGCCCAATCATTTCGGTTATTTTGCATGGATACAATTTTACTTGCTGATTTGCAAGTTGCCCAATCATTTCGGCTATTTTTGTATGCATATATTTTTACTTGCTGATTTTGTTGCAAGTTGCCCCATCATTTCGGCTATTTCGTATGCATGTGCGGCTCGCTGGTTTTTTTGCCGCAAGCTTGGAATTGGACACCGATTTCGGCATCAGCACCGCTACAACTGGGATATTGCCAGGAGCGAATCATCATTTGCCCTTGTTGATGTCGAACAAAGGTGGCTTAATGAACAGGGTTAGGGTCCTGTCGACTAAGGCTTTTGATTTCATGAGTCGTAAGGGTCTCATAATGGTATTTCTCCCTACGAGTCGTGAGGATCACGTAGGTGTGTTTTCTCCTTGGGAATCGTGAGGATTCCTAAATTGGTGTTCTCTTATAAGTCGTAAGGATTTTACAAGAGTGTTTTCTCCTTATAAGTCGAGAGGACTTACAAGGGTTATTCACCATGTAGACATACCCCCAGTCACGGATGGGACTTTGTTAGAGAAATGTTTATTCGCGCCCGTGGATTGTATACAAGGGTCAGCATTGAGCTGCTTGTAGGGCAGTGTTGGAGGTTGTGGTGGCCGCTTAAGAACAGGTCCAGATCCCTGTAGCCTAAGACTTTTGAATATTATGAGCCGAGAGGGTCTCATAGGAGGGTTCTCCTTACGAGTCGTGAGGATCTCGCAAGTGTAATTTCTCCTTAGGAATCGTGGGGATCCCTAAGTGTGTTGTTCCCTTGTGAGTCGTAAGGATCTCACGCAGGTGGTTTCTCCTCACAAGCTCGAGAGGATCTTGTAAGTGTCTTTTAACGAGATTGCGCCCTTTCGGGTTTTCACAGAACTCGCCAGTAGTCCCGCTGTTTTTACTCACGGAGCCCTTTCGGGTTTTCATCCGTGCCCATTTTGCTTGTGGACATACCCCTTTTTTTTACCACGTCAGCCTGGGGATGCCGCGGGCTAGTAGTAGTTTAACGACGTTTCGGTCATATTGTACGATTACGAACCTAGATTTTGTCGCAAATCTCCGCATGTTTTGTGTCGGAGGTGGACTCTGAGGGCGATTTCTTCGTCAGAGTCGCTTCCAAAGGTGACAACTTGCGATCCTTTGGTGTCGGCTATGTGACAGTTGCCAGCAACTTTTTCGCGCTCACCCGTCGTGCTTTTCTGTTCCCGACGAGCCTTGCGCTTCACTCGTTGAACGTGTCGTCGATGGGCAACATATCCCTGCCACCAGTTTTTAAAGGCTATGCACTCCTCGGTAGGGTGTGCAATTCTCTGATGGTATAGGCAGAAGTTAGGATGTATGTCCGCTTCATCAAGACGCATATTGCCAGGGGAATTTCCTTTGAAAGAGGGCAACTTCATTCCTATTGCCAGGGCCCTAGTGAATCATTTCTGTATTTTAAGCTTGCTTTTGCTGGCGATAGGGATGCTTTGCTCCAGTTGGGGTGTCTCGACCTTTTCCTCCAGTCGTCAGCGCTTAGCTTTTTCGAATATAGCCATTTAACGCTCTCGATTGGCTTTACTTTTTTGACAGGCTTCGTTCAATAGCAAGTCGATCATCTCGTCAGACACTTCCAAGGGTTTCAGCTTCGATCCTGCCCCCAGCTCTTTTGTACTGTCTTCTATCGCCGAGTGTGTTTCTTCATTAGTTAATGCCGAATGAGAGATCATGTGGCAACTTGCCACATAGTCCTCGGATTCTTTTGACGAGTCATCCCTGTCGTTATTGTCGTCATCTCCGTTCTCAAGGATATTGTTGAGAAATTCTTGGAGTGTAACCGGGGTCCGCGCTTTCTGGTTGTATTCTTTCAGAGCGTCAATCTGTTTTTATAGGTCTGTGTGCTTGTTATCAAGCTTCACGGGCTTTTGGGTCTTCTTCTTCTTCTTCGAAGACTTTAGCGGTTGGGTGTGAGCGCTTTGACTATCACCACCAATTTTTGTAGTTGGGCGCGGTCTCAGCATTCCCTCGACGATCTTGGGTTCCAGCGGATTTTTCTACCTGATTGCCGGGCACGTTTAGAGATTCTCCAACATTCTTTTCGTCTTTGCCGAAAGAACAACTTCCCATGGGGCTTCCCTTATGAATGAGCACGATGCCCCCGGCGCGTTCACTTTTTTAGGGGCGTGAGGTTGTGGCGTGCTCACCTTCCAGTTTTCGGATAATGCGAACTTGCCTTGTTGGTATTGATCTTCAATCCAGCCTTTGAAGACGAAACAATTTTCGATTGGATGGCTTACTTCTTGGTGGTAAGGGCAGTAATTAGGATTGTTGACATCACCTGGCTGCAACGGACGTTTTGGATCCGGCAAATTTATGAGCCTGTTGCGCACTGCCAGCTCGAACAGTCTCTTCGTTTTATCCTGGGGAAACGAGTAAGGACGTCCTAGTCTCTCCTCGAGGGATGGGCGTGGACGCATATTGTTTTGGTGAATAACCGACTTTAAATTGCTCGGCTGTTGTTGAGTATTGGCGATGAAATTCGCTTTTCCTTTCCCCTTTTCATTCCGAGGATCCGTTTTTGAAGGAGATGGTCTATGGCCCATCTGGTCCATTTGGGCCAACTTGTCAATCAAGGCCTGAAACGTGGTCGGCTTGAAGAACATCATAAATTGAGAGATAGTCGACTGAGGGTCAAGGGTCCACATGAACATGCCCATGGCAGGAGCTTCTTCTATGCATTTTTCGCATCTCGACCATAGGTTTCGCCACCGGATTGCATACTGCACCCACGTCTCTCCCGGATTTACTCTGGCATTGATCAATGTCGTGATCGGGGTGCGTTCACTAGCTTTGCGAACCGTTGAGTGAATAGCAACTCCATTTCTGTAAGCGTTTTGACGGAGCCGTCGGGAAGCTCCGAGTACCATTCGAAAGCTGTGTCTGCTAAACTACCGACGAACTGGCGAAGTAGAAGTTTATCATCACCTCCAGTATTGCCGCAAAGAGCCCTGAACTGAGCGACATGTTGATGGGGATTGCCTGTCCCCTTGTACACATGGAATTTGGGGATCGTATATCCCGGCGGGTAACTTATTTGATCATACCAGCCTGGATATGGTCGCCCAGTTTTAACGACTTGGCCAGCCGCTTCGTTCGCTCGGTGAGCTCGTATTTGTTGAGCTATATAATCATCGAGCGTGGCTTTTGAGATGGTTTCCTCCTTGGCTGTTGACAGATCCAGCAGAGGATTTGACGCTTCTCCTTTATCATCTTCAATAATGATCGGAGGGTCTTCAGCTGAAGGTTCTGGCTGTAACATCATCCCGACCATGTCTTGGAAGAGAAGCGCCATACGTTTTATGTTGGCAGCTTGTTCCGCTGCCTCTTTGTCCTTCTTTTCGAGGACTCTGCGGAGGAAGTCAGCATCAGTTTCTTGTTCATGGCGCTGCTCTGATGACGCCACCAGGATTTCTTTTGGCCCGGTGAGTGCGGCCATTTGCGTTAGCATTTCCTGAAGCTTCTGTTGTTGCTCCTGGGCTTTTGTCACGGATCGGGTGAGCTTCGGTGACCCGTCGAAGCGCGGTTTTCCTCTTTTCCGGAAGCCATATAAACAGTATGCACCATTATGCCCCCGGACTTGGGGCGTTTGGATTCAGTGCTTTTACGGTACGCCACGTTCACAGGGGCTATCTCTGGCCTCCTTCTCTTTTGAGTGTTTGACGTTGAGGGAGACGTAGCAGCGGGCACCCAAGTAGCCGTCGCCTTCTGTGGCTTGACAGGGTGGTTCTCCTCTTGCCGAACCTTTATCTTTTTCTGTCGGCGGGAGTAATTTGGGTCAATCACCGAGTCTTGGACTTGACATCAGACCTTGTAAATTTTTGAGGACAGCCACTGAGGGGACCGCTCTGGCTTCGTTTCTATAACATTCTCCACGGGTGGAGGAAATCTTTTCAGTACGGCGGTAGGAGAGTTCCTGCTCACCTTGTTCAGCAATTCAAAGCTGTTCCCGGTTGGAACAGCAGCATCGATCTCCACCGTTGGAGCTGGTGGAGTAAATCCAGACGGAGAGCCGCCCCCAGCCTTCCTTACTCGGTGCCAGTGATGACGGCGAGCATGTCGCGCAGATGGTGTTGGTTCGGCTATGGGGATGGCTTTGTCATGCCTCCTGTTTTGAGGAGAGGCTGTTATTGGCGCTAGCCGGTCGAAGACCGACGTCCGTTGAGAGGGGATAGTCAGTCTTGCGAAGGCCGACTTTCGAACAGTGGAAGCAGCCTTTGTGACTTCACATGGAGTAGGAGCTGAAACGAACAGTCTTGTGAAGACCGACCCATTAGCAGGGGAAGCTGCCTTGACGACTTTAGGAGCAGGAATGGCTATCCGCTTCAGGATGGCCGCTTCAGGTATCGCGGGCTTCTTCATATGCCCATTCGAGCTTTGGCCCAGTTTGCTGAAAACTGAGGTATTGGACTTGGGCGACCCGTTGAGAGGGGCCGCGGTAGTCGTAAGCCGATCAAAGACCGACTTCTTTGGATCTTCTTGCGACGACATTGGGGCATTGAAACTCATCGGTGGGAGCATAGTCCCGAAGAATAGCCCAGTGGTGGCCTGAGTCACCTGTTCCACCGGCATAGCGAAGATGGAGGCCGCTTGGGGCCCGTAAGTCACTCCTCCGGACGGGACGGAGCGAGAGTTGCAGTTGCAGTTAGTGCAGTTTGAAATTATTGATCTTCTGTTTTCTACACGAAGCAAGACACCAAATATTAGTACCTCGAATCTACAGGCAACCATAGCAAACCGCGATTCGTTCGCGAACATGACACACGAAGTGTGGAGTGGAAAGAGGAAAAGGTCCCACCGGGCATGCCAGAATCTGTTCCCCGCCGAAAGACGCGTGACACGACCGCGTAGGTTCGTCTAGCCTGAATTTCGGGGCAGATACTAATTGTTGCTATCCGTCCACCTCTCCGAAGATGCCAAGTTGATTTATGGCACCATGTATCGAAGGTTTAAACAGATGCGGCCGATGTAGCATACTTCGTCAGATTCTCCCTAATTTGAGGGGTTTTTGATTGTGGAGACGCTCTTCCCTGCAGGCGCAAGCCCCTGCAGTTAATTAAGCTACCGCATCGCGGTAACAACTTTCTCCTTCTCCAGATGATCACTTCGTGTCGTGGCTGTTTGTTTTGTTTGTGGTTGCCCGTGGATTGTATACGGAGATTAATGTACGTTGTCGCCCGTAGGGCGTGGATTAGTCCAAATCCTTATCTTCTTAGATTTAGGTTTGGGGGTTGGTTTTAAGGATACGTTAGCCTCATTTGGGACTAAGATCAACTTAAATGTTAGTTAAGGATACGTTAGTCTAATGTTTAGACTAGGATCAACTTAACAGGATCATTTAGATCGAACAAAAGAGCATTTGAACTCTATTGTTTAGTTTAGGGACATTGCGGTCGATTACCAGTTTAAGGATATGGTAGTCCAAGGTTAAGGACATCATAGTCCGTGGGTTTAAAGGGACCCCACAGTCCAAGGTTAAGGACATCGTAGTCCATGAGTTTAAGGACCCCACAGTCCGTAGTTTAAAGACATCGTAGTCTATGAAGTTTAAGGACATCGTAGTCCATGAGTTCAAGAACCCCACAGTTCGTGAAATGTGTGGTTGTCGGGACCCGTCACCTCTCTGAAGACGTTGAAGGATTACAACGACAAATATCAGAGGAGTAAAGAGATGTACCCTTGAACCGGTGTGAGTTGGTTGAAAGATCTTTAGTCTAGTTTGGGACTGAGATCTGTTAAATATTTATGAGCAGATTGGCTCAGTTCAATATAAGTTGAGGACTTATGGCCAATATTGGGTTAAGTCCAATAAAATTAAAATGTTCAACATTTTATTTAGGGCTGTTGAGCTTTTATTTGGGCTTGGCCCTCTTACTAATCTTGACAAAATTTTTGTCTTTTATTGAATGCAGAGTATTCATCAGAATAATGTGTGTTCTGACAGCGCGCCACGTGGCGCGTTAGGCGCTTTGCGCCAATTAAAGAGCGCATTGCGCTTCTGCCAAGTAGCGCACACGAAAAGGACACGTGTCGCGCTTAGCGCTAAGAGCCAGTTTATGAGCGCATTGCGTTTTCAATTTATGAGCGCGTTGCGCTAGTTTAGTGGTGCATAAGTGAGTGACACGTGGCGCACTTGGCGCTGAGCGCCAGCCCATGAGCGCAGTGCGCTGTTTCAGAAGCGCAAAGCGCAAGTTGCATACGTGGTTGACACGTGGCACGTTTTGGCGCTGAGAGCCGGTCCAAGGAGCGCAAAAGCGCAGTTCAAGAGTGCAAGACACTTTTCAATAGCGCAAAGCGCATTTGATCAAATTTATGATCTGCGAACAAATTTATGTTCTTTTTAAAGAACGCTTTGCCTCAAGATTCAAGAACAACAGTTCTTATTTTTGAAAGGGCTTTGCCTTTGTAGATCAATGATCTATGAATGAAGTGAATACTTCTTTTGTTTTCATGATGAGATCTTTTGATCTATTTTTTATAAAAGACCTTGGTCTTTTGTAGATCTATGATCTTTTAAGAAGATAGTTCTTCTGTTTTAATGAGATGATTTCATCTCTTTGTTCAAGAATCATTCTTTTTATCTTGAAAAAATGATCTTCTTTCAAGAGCTTGCTCTCTTTCTTTTTTAAGTTTTTCTCAAAGTTTGTAGGGGGTTTCTCTTTTTTTAGACTTGAAGTCTTGGGGCCTTTATATAGGGCAAATTGATTTGTTAAATCAGTTAAAGAGATTTTTCTTTGATTGATTTGTGGATTTTTCCCCACCGTTGGATCTTTAATCCTAGGGCTTCTGTTTTACAGAAAGCAATTTTCTTGTTTTTAACAAGATTGAAAAAATCTTTTCATAACAGAATTTTAATTCTGATTAATTAATGATTTATCATTATTAGATCTTCTGATCTAACGGTGGGGAACTTTTAATTCCAGTGCCGGTGCACCCGTGCTTTGCACGTGGTGCGCTGCTCAGACCGCAGCGCGCTTTGCGCTTGCGCACCTACGTTTGACACGTGGCGCGCAGCGCAGAGCGCAGCGCAGCCTGCGCAAGCGCACTCGTGTTTGACACGTTAGATCTTCAATTTTTGAATTTTGAATTTTTTAAAACAGAGCTTTGCTCTGATTGGGGGTGCGCTGCTTAGGGCACAGCGCACCTGGCGCTAGCGCATCTGTGTTTGATACGTGGCGCGTGGCGCGCCTAGCGCTGAATCTGAAGTATTACTTCAATTTTTAAATTTTGAATTTTAAAACAGAGCTTTGCTCTGATTGGGGGAAACACACAAGTCTAAACCGGTCGTCTGAAATCTCCTAACTTACCCGCGTAATCGGCGGGGCTGAGCCCAACTAAAGGTCCTCTCGGACAGCAGCACATCAGCCTGAGGAAGGGGCTCCCACTTCGACACCGCCACCGCATCGGGATCATTTGACCGATCCACCCGCGGACAGCTGGCCCCTTGCCACTGGGTGGGCACAGGCCAATCCACACCCTCGGACGGCGCAATAAAGAAAAACTTCTTCTTCTATTCGTGAATGGAAGAAGGCGCTACGACGATCCCCGACCCGGCAGCGTCCCCCCCGTTGTTTTCTAAAAGAGAGGTATACCCAGCTAGGCTCGCCCCTACGAGCACCAGGGTGGTTTTTATAGAAAAGAGAAGAGACAAGAAGGCTCAGGCTGAAAGGGATCTGACTCAATCTTAACTGGACCAGGAACCCAAGGAGGATCCTCCAAGAGTTCGGCACTAGCTGGCCCGGGGCTAACCCGAAAAAATTCAACACCGCTATCACCTCGGGAGAGAAGGGCAGACGCATCCCGGCCTAAAAGGCTTCCAGATACAAGGCAATCTCCTTACCTCGTACCTGGTTTTCCCTCTCCCCCTCCTCGGC
Source organism: Agapanthus africanus (assembly GCA_030015575.1). Lineage (NCBI taxonomy): Eukaryota > Viridiplantae > Streptophyta > Magnoliopsida > Asparagales > Amaryllidaceae > Agapanthus > Agapanthus africanus. The sequence continues at coordinate 26,326,827 of JASDDO010000001.1, forward strand.
CAGACGAAGCGAATAGCCGGGAGGAATGAGAAAACGGGTCTTGATGTTGATGAGATCTTCCGCACGCCTCAACGTGGATCGCATGCCAAGAACGCCCGCGACCTGCGCTCTAGGGGCCGCCCCCGTCGCACAACCCCGCGGATTATTTCTAACCCTAACTCCCCGGGGGGACTACAACTCAGAGTAGCAATAGGAAGAAGTAGCAGAGGAAGCTTCAGAAGACTCTCTAGACTCTACCTGGACTATATTTACAGACTCCTCGGAAGAAGACATCTAACTTGATCAAAGGGAGGTGTCCTCGGGAGATCAAACGCAAAGAATCTGACCTGAGGAGGAGAGCGCCGAGCTAACATGACCATGGACGAGGAAATTAGGAAGAGGTATGAGCCATGATGGGGATCCCACCTCTATTTATAGCTATCGGCGTACGCATCCTACGGCCTCGATCACCTCCCGCCAAAGTAACGTTTCGCAACCAACGGCCGACAACGTTCCACCTGTCGCACTCACATTGGGCACGTCCCTTTGGGCGCTAGAACTCCTGCGGCACGTCTCGCCAGCCAACCAGCGCCAGATACGTGGGCTGTCGTTTCGACGAATGTACACACGATTCGGCGCTTCCCCTTTAATGCGAGATCCCTCCCCTGATCCGTTGAAGTCATCAAGAAAATACTACTCTTTGCCCGGGAATGCGTGCCGACGATATCTTCGAATGAGAGCTCACCTCGGCTGATCGGTCAGACCACTCTCGACCCGACCCAGGAGCAGGTCGAGACGAGAATGTGGGGCTAATGATGAGGCTCGATATCGGTGACTCTCCAGATGCTGACACGTTGCAGATGACGTGTCCCAGAACCTGCAAGAAAGGATCAAGAACTTCGGTTCGGATCACACCTCGGGCCTCCGGCCAGAGGCGTCTACCGACCCTCGGTGGCCTTCCAGACCCCCCCGGCTCTTCCCGAGCTATCACAAAACCAAGATGCCTCGGCTTCCCACTCGTACCCGAGCCTCCCGCCGAGCTCATCTTCCTCGGTCTCACCGATCGACCCACAATGCTGACCACAGGCGCCTCCGCCACGGCTCCGCGAATCTCGCCATACGCGAGATATCCACCGCCCATGATCCCGCGTCCCACGCTATCACGATCCCCCATTAATGAGCCTGTCTCGTCATTAATGCGGGATCCCGCCTATCACGCGGGCGTGACGCCAGGGGTGTAACGGCCGTCGTGAATCTCGCGCCCGCCTGCCCATTGCTGCCGCTATATAAACCTCTCTCAGACGATCGAGGTAAGCCATTTTTACTCCACTAGACCGTTACTCTACCAAAATACCCCGTCTAACTTGATCGTCGGAGGGTCCTCGGTGGCACAACCACCTCGGGACTTCTTTACAGGTAGCTCGGTCACCACCATACAAAACCCATTGAGATCCACACGGTTCAGGAGTCAACCCTCCAACTCAATCTCAGTCGTCCATCAGCGCTCGCAGCAGATCAACGGAAGATAACATCTAAAGGAGATCCAGAGATCCATCAGACATGTCATGATTTTTTTTTGTGTTTCATTGATGGTCATAAGTTCAAGAACTTTTTGCCAAATTTGTGCATTTTCCAAAAGAAGATATTTTGTATTGAAAATTGTTGAAGAGTATAAAAGTAATTACATGCATATGAAAGAATGACATGTCATATTTTTGCTTTAGAACGCTCATATTGATTTTTCTCCTTTTTTTGCAATTTTTAAGTGAAAAATGAAGTACTTTTTGATATGATTCCATGACATGAGTTCTGGTTATAATAATAAGATATATTTGTTATTCCCAAAGGGTGCTTAGGATATAATGATAGAAAATTCTTAATGATTTGCTATCATTGATATGATTTGCTAATGTTTTTGAATTCGACACAAGGATCGATGTAAATGTAGTGGACATTAATGCTGCTACCGCTAGGTATTGGGACCAGCGATTGGTGCGTGTCATAATTTTCTTGGTGCTTTTCTTTAAGTCAATTGGCTAATCATTTCAAACTTTTTGAGGCCAGAAAAAGGAAATATCTTTGATTTCTTCACTGATTATTTTGGATAGTTGATAATGGACCTTATGATATGCAGTATAGGTGTGAGTTCAATGTTAACGGTACCAAATGGACACATGCTTTAAATAGGATAGAAAGAGTTATTGCGCACGTGTGTGGGGCGGAGAGCTCGCTGTCTCCGTCCCTGTTTGTTATTGTTAAGCAGGAATCGTATAGTGTCAATATCTGATGGTGATTTTCTTAGTCTTAAAAAATACCATAAGTACACGGTCAACCGATTATAGAACTTATGGGCTGATCTACGGCGAGGATAAGAATTCTAGTTAGTTTAAAACGAAATGAATACAAAACAATTGATTTAAGGAATTATACTAATAAAAAAACAATATTAAAATAAATAGCAAATAAAATAAATTCTAAAAATAAAAAAAAGCCTAGGATTTAGAATCATCATGTCTAATCATGGTTGTTGGGTCAAAAATTACACCTCGGTTGACCAAGTCAAAGTCAAAGTCAACCCCAAGCCAGGTGGACCCAAGCCCAGACCAAGTGGGCCCATGCCCAAATTGAGCCCCGCGGCCAATCTCCTCCATGCCAAAATGAAAATTATGTAATAAATAATTTTGATATAATTTTCATACATGAATGTAAGAAAAATGGGCATGAAGCCAAATTTTTGTAAAGCCCATGGATCGTGTGCAAAAGAAATGAGCACATGATGCATGTGATGGGCAAAATGCCATTTTGTAAAGCCTAAGGGGCTATATGTATATTTTTAAGCCTATAAAAGGCAATATGATAATAAAATAAAATAAAAACTTTTCCATTCTAAAAAAATTAGGGTTTGTGCCTTCTTCTCCTTTCTCAAGGTTCTAAAACCTCCCCCTTTTAAATTAAATCAAGAGTTTAACTCTTCCCTTTTCCAAAAAGAAATAGGTTTTCACCACAAAACTCTTGAAGGGGAGCTCGGATCTTCAATCAGATCTCAAAAAGGGGAGACTTTAAGGTCTCACCCCCTTTTCTCCAAGATCCAGCCGATCAAAAGGAGGAAGAAGGAGACCCATCTCTAAAAATCCAACTTTGGGAAGATCCAAGACTCAAAAGAAGCTCCAGGGCTAAAGAGAGAAGAGAGGGGGGCCCTTTGATCATCTCTGAAGATTTTTGGGGAGTTCAATTCCAAGACCCAAATACTCAAAGGAGTTGAACTCCTATTCCATTTTTCCGCTGGTATTCCCAGCGGTCGCGTGCTGCGCACGTGACCCGCGGGCGATAAAGCGCCCATGTACGCCTAACGCGACTCGAGGGCGCTCAGTTCCCCAGCGGTCGCGTGCAAGACATGTGGCTCGCCGGCGCTAAGAGCCCCCGTGCGCCTCACGCGACCCGCTGGCGCCCAGCGCCCAGCGGTCGCGTGCAGCGCACGTGACCCGCTGGCGCCCAGTGGTCGCATGCCGCGCACGTGACCTGCTGGCGCCCAACGCCCACATGCCGCGCACGTGCCCCGCGGGTGCCCAACGCCTACGTGCTATGCATGCGTCTTTAAGACGCTTCCCCCATTTTTTATATGCGCTCCACACTAAATATACTTTCCTTGTTAGAAAAAATTTCTACGGGAATCCCGTAAAAACTCTGCGGGGCCCCCGATATATCCAAAACCCCTTTCAAAACACAACACACGCACATTGCATATTGAGTTCGCATGGCCTGTTTGACCCGTCAATCGGAGGTTCTCTCGCTCCAAAGACAAAGGGTAATTAACGGCAGTTTAGTCCGCGGCTGCCGGAGATTCGGATCCTCCACAATCAATAAACCCCAGCCTACCCTAGGTAGGGGGAATCTGTAATGCACCTGACAAGCCCGCTCGTATTCCCATCTCAATGGGGTGATGAAAAACACCCTACAATGCTGTTTAAAATAATAATCTTTATTTTTCATAATTTCCCTCTTTAAATAAATTACCTATCAATTCTAAAATGCATAAAGTATACATACGTCGCAATAAACTATCAATCTATTAGAAATCATAATTCATAAAATCATGACAATACCCTATCATTCAACAATATCATCAAATAATAAATTTAAAGATTTTAAATTCCAGCTAATAAGAAACTTAGTTAGATCTTCCTTTCTACTCAGTAAACTCAATAGTCGTCAATTAAAGGCTTACCTTGATTTTCGGCGGAGTCTAATCTAATCTTAGATTAACTAGATCGAACAATAATGATAATAATTCGAACTTTACCTTCCCTAAAAAACTTTCATGGTTCTCAATCAATAATCAAATTAACTAGTTTATCGACAACGCGACCTTTCCCTAAATGAATCTTATAGTCGTCAATCACTCATCGAAATATCTAATTTATCAGAATTGCATAAAAAAGAATCTATCTTTATCATAAATTGTTTGTCATTAAGAACATAGAAAAAGAATAAAACAATAAAAACATACATCAATCATAGATCAAGAATAATTCCAACCCTAAATAGAGAACTATTTACTCATGGCAAAAGAAGAAAAACAAATAATAAAAAGGAAATTTATTATAAAAATAAACTTACAAACTTTTGATCCTCTCAAACCACAACGGCTACCAAAAAGAGAAGATAAAAGCCCTAAATAATAGAACTGAATTTTTAGGCTCTCTGACTGATTACAAGAGATAGAAATAAATATTTTCAAAATCTTTAGAAGCACGTAAAATTTCAACCCCTAACTCAACTAGAAGTCGGCTAAATGCCGGATCAAGCCGGTAAAACGCAGTCCATTTGGCTCCAATTGGGTCCTACTTTGGTGTGCTGACTTGATTCGCTAAGTTGATTAGTTTGGCAATCTGCTCGGTTCATTGGTTCGACTCTTGTATTTATTTTTTTATTAAATTGTTTATGTCCAACGCTCATAACTTTGTTTATGTACTTTTGCACTTGAGTCCCTATAATCTACATTTATTCATAAAATATATATCGAGAAGTATTAATTAGACAAAATAAGGTAAATATGGATATATAAATGTGCAATAAATTACACAAATCAAATACCCCCACACTTACCTTTTTCCAGCCCTCATGCAAAACAAAAACTAAAATCTAAGAAGCATAAAAACTACATAAGGTCTACTTAATATACCACCTTCGCAGGCGTTGCGATTTCACTTAGCACGTGCAACAAGCCGTTAAACCCCAAGGTTACCCAAGTAAATAAATGTTGTTTCATGAGGGTTTTCGGCGGATACTACCCATAAAATCCCAAAAAAGGAAGAGAAAAAGAAAACAAAAACAAAAATAAAAGAAAAAATAAAAATAAGGAAAATGAAAATCTATAAACAAGAAAAAGAAAGCAAGAAAAAGGTAGAATCTCGCCAGTTTTTCGGTTTTCAAGAATTATCATCCTAAACTATCGTTTTAATACCGGAAATTCTATCCTCCCTCAATAGAATTTGATCTTAGTCTTCACTCTCATCTTTCCTTCAAACATAGATCATATACCCCTACGTGTGTGTGTAAAATATGGTTAGGCTCGAGAATTCAATTCAAGCCATGGTATCAATGCCTTATATCATCGTGTGTGTGTGTGTAACATCTTTCAATGCGACCGTTAATACTTCATGAGGCACCAATGAACCTATTACTCAACGTGTGAGTTTTATTATATTTAGTTTTGTTAAGTTACCTCTTTATGAGTTTCAGCAGTGACACCCAAACCAGTTGGCTTTAGCCAGGTGGCAAAACACCCCAAGGGCATGAATGCTCATACGTTCTAAATAACGTACAACCCCTCCCCCCCACCCCACCCCACATAATACCGGCACTCTTCAGTAGTTTAGACTATCTATTATGCGCATCTTTTATTTTAGTTAGATATTTTGGCAAAGATTATCACACCTTGCTTCCCAGTAAACGGAAATGGTGACGTGGCAAGCCCACAACGTATTTACTATAAGAATATGTTAAGCGTATGTAAGCAATATAACAATGTGTAAGAATGACAAGAGTGATAAAATTAAATATCAACTTTATTTACATTAAAATTTAAGTATAATTGTCTGAAACAAAAAGATACAATGTTTTGAACAAATGCCTAAACAGTGGCATACAGAAGTAAAAGCAAGAAGAAGCTAGTAGTTTGGCTGAGTAGCCAACTGATCCAAGTCCTTCTGGCTCGGCTCTATCTTCTCAGAGTCCGATCCTCCTAACGAACATTCCAAAGAAAAGAAATAGAGAGAAATATCGTCAGCGAACTAGCGCTCGGTAAGTCCCCAAAAGAAGTAAAACAAGTTGACTGAATGGTATATAAGTGAATAAAACCCAAGTAATGTGAACATGTAAGATTCTATAAGTGAGTATCTAAGCATGATCATTTACAGGTATAAAATTGTTATTATAACGTGGTTGTTTGTAGTTTGATAAAGAAGGTATTCATATATACGAGAGCAGTCCATCTTACCCCGTGAACTATGGTAACATGTAGTATAAGGCCTCGTCATAACCCACGGGACAACGACACGTGAATTCATATAGGTGTCTTTTAAAGTGATCTCTCGTGCCACGATATACGTTCCGTACTAATCTACCCTTTATCCCCGCGTATTGTAGTATATAGTTCAAGTTAACAGGTCTTGGCCGAATTCATGGATATAAAAATAATGTGCAATTTCATGTTCAAGTTGTAATCATGTATTCATGTCAAGTTATATTCATGGTTCGGTCAAAGTTAAGTCAAGTATTCAGGTTTGGATATTCAACTTCAAGTATTCAAGTTTGGGTCTGAGTTTGGTCTCTGGTTCGAGTTTGTATTCAGGCTATAGTCATTTCTTGTGAAATGGATATAACTGTTGAAATTTTTAAGTTCGGGAGTAATCGGACAGCTGTGCACATGGACGGCAGGATTTGTGTGTTTTTCCAAGACAATTGTCATTAATAACTCCGTTGATTTGCAGTGTTGTTTAACCTGACTAGGCAAGTACTCACTTTCTCCTGCTTTCTTGGGCTCAAGAGAAATGATACCGCTTAAGCCTATATTAATCTAGAGTTTTTATAGATTTATTCTTTTTGTTTCAATTGTGTTTATATTGTTTGTATTTTTCGAGGGGTTTTATGAAAAATATTATAATATTGTTTTAAAAATAAATCTTGAGTGTGATTTATAATATTAAGAGTTTTTATAAAAATGTATTTTAGTTTCAATGGTATTTTAGTGATAAATCCTAGTTTTTAAAAATTTATGGTATTTTTATGAAAACTATATTTTAGGAACTTGGTGGTATTTTATTAAAATTTTAATTTTTCATTTTAAAATATAATTTTCATAATTTATTTTCATGGAAAATACGGATTCATAATTTTATATAATTTTCTAAAATTTAATTTGTTTAAGAAAAATCGTATTCTTTAAAAAATCATATTTTTATTCCTTTCGAGACTGAATTCTCCATGAGAAGTTCTGCATCTCGCTCTACTATCCCAAAGACGTGCGATAATCCGCACCATTTACAAACGGGTCCCCTAACGTGAGTTATAGAGGCGTAATTGCAAAATGTGTAAAAATATCAATAAAAATAATTTTTTTGTAAAAGCAATGGTATTTTATTGTAAATTGTATCCTTTAAATTAAACATACATCTAAATATCATACTATGAAAGCATAGTGTATATGGTGGGGTAGGTCGTTACCCTGTGAATTTCTATATGTATATATTCTAGCTATTGGTAAAAGGGTACTTTTAAATTTCATGGTATTTATATGAAATTATTCGATTTATGTGGTTAACTCACATGAAATTTTAATTACATGAAAAGGTAAATGATGTGAATAATATGTTAAGGTGATGTTAGAGGTTTAGAGTGAAATTTTAACATAGCAAAGCAGACAAAAGTTGTTTAAAAGAAAAGATTATGAGTTAACTCCACTTTTGTCGATATATTTTAAGAATTGTTTTGAGGTGAAAAGAAAGAGAGGGAAAGGGATTTATGGGTTGTGTAGCGTTTAGAAAAGAGTAAGAACGAGAGGGGAAGTTTTCGTGGTGTCGCGGTAGCATCGGAATTGACTCCGGTCTTCAACGAAATGAACTTAGATTGCTAACTCCACTTGACTAGCCGTAACTCCTTTCTTGAACTTAGAAATTTAGAGAATTTTTGATAAATTTTCAGAATAAGGTAGAGATAGGGGTGGGGTGGTATTTATAGTGTAGAAATGAAAATGTGTGAATTAAAAAATTGAATTAAAAAGTATTTAAAATAGGGTTAATGTGGAATTGAAGAGTTTCTGGTTAAATTTAAAGAAATCAAACTATAAAGTGGAGTAGAAGGGAGCTGAAGGAGTGCACGGGCGAAACACGGATGCATTTGGACTCATCAGAGCCACCGGTAGCAGTCAAAATGGGGATTTAGGCGGTTGGATTTTTGCCATTTGTCTCGATGTTTGGGCCATGTGTGTTATTTGGTTTTAACTCCTCATTTATCCCGTTTGATTTTTCTGAAACTTTTTGATTCTCCATGAATTGCATATGGAACTCTTGGACTTCCGAAAAGTTAAAAAGAAAAATATTAAAAAATAATTGGGACTGATGGGGTTCGAACACGCCGGCTATGGCACAGCAGTAAAGAGCCTTAACCGGTGGGCTATCAGGAGTTTCTTGCTTTTATTGAACAAAAATAACTTATAACTCCTAGTCAGGTTGAAATACCCTTTCTATACATTGAACAAGTTACATTTGAGATTTCAGAGTTGTTACAGTCTACCCTCCGTATAAAAATTTCGTTCTCGAAATTTACATAAAAACGAAAACTTAAAAAGTTGAGTGTATTGTGCACGCATATCGTCTTCTCGCTCCCAGGTTGATTCTCCCGGCAAATCCTTTCTCCACATCACTCGGACCAAGTTCACCTCCTTGTTCCGTTATGTCTTCAACTTTCGATCCAAGATCTCAACTGGTTGTTGCTCGCAAGTTAGATTAGTCTGTACAGTGAGCTCTGAGTGATCAAGTATGTGGCCGGGGTCGCTCACATATCGTCGTAGCTTGGATATGTGGAATACATTGTGCACTCCTTTCAATAAGGGCGGTAGTGCCAAGCGGTATGCCACTTCTCCAACTCGTTCGAGTATGTCGAATAGTCCGGCATACCTTGCGCTGAGTTTACCCCTCTTACCAAAACGTACCACTCCTCTGTTCGGAGAGATCTTCAGAAACACATGATCTCCAGGTTGGAATTCCAGGTGTCGACGCTTTGCATTTGCCCAATGCTTCTGTTGGTCTTGGGCTATCCGCATATTTTCCTTGATCATGCGAACTACATGCACAGTTTCCACGATCATCTCTGGCCCAAGGAGTTCACGATCTCCAACGTCATCCCAACTCAGCGGGGAATGACACTTTTGTCCATATAGTGCTGCGAAAAGTCCTATCCCAATATTTTCCTAGTAGCTGTTGTTATATGAAAATTCCATAAGGTGTAGGTGATCTTCCCACAAACCTCCGAAATCTAGCAAACAAGCTCTCAGCATATGTTTCAAGATCTGAATTGTCCGTTCAGACTATTCGTCTGTTTGTGGATGATACGCCGTGCTGAAATTCAGACTTGTTCCCAGGCTGGCTTGAAGACTCTGCCAAAACTGGGATCGAAATCTCGTATCTCGGTCGGAGACGATGCAAACAGGTACCCCATGTAATATCACGATCACCCGTATGAGTTTATGGGTATCAAGACAAGTATGATACATCTTGAAGGTTTAAATCTTACTTTAGATATTTTACTCACCTCCATGTACTTTCTTACCAACGTCTCGGTTGATTGGCCAACTCTGAATAGAATAAAATGAGCCGAATTGGCGACTCGATCCACAATAACCCAAATTGCGTCGTTACCCATTTTGCTGCAAGGGAGAGCAGTCACGAAGTCCATGGTAATGTGCTGTCATTTCTATTCTGGGATTGGTAACGGTTGAACTAGACTAGCAGTTCTATGATACTCAGCCTTCACTTGCTGACATATTAAGCACTTTGTTACGCTCCTTGCTACTTCCCGCTTCATTCCATGCCACCAGTGGCATTTCTGTAGATCCTTGTACATCTTCGTGCCACCGGGGTGTACAGAATACGGAGAGCTGTGAGCTTCTTTCATCAACTCTTCTCGAATAGGGCTGACTGGCATACATAAACGACTCTCATACCGTAAGGATCCATCTTCATAGATGATGAAGTCAATTCGAAGACCACTTTCTACTTATTCTCGGATCTTTTTTAGCCTGGCATCATTTGCTTGAGCTGCCTTGATCTGATTGACAAGAGTGGACTGGACTTGTAAGTTCATTAAAGATGATGCGTTACCTAACACAACTACTTCAATCTACAATCCATACAGTTCTTGCTGTAGCTTCCACTGATTGGTGAGGTTCATTGCTAAAGACTGGCGATTAAGTGTATCGGGAACTATGTTCACCTTTCCAGGATGATATTATAGGTTGATTTCGAAGTCTGCCATGAGCTCTAGCCATCTTCTCTGCCGCATGTTGATTTCTTTCTGAGTAAATACATACTTCAGACTCTTGTGGTCGGCGTATATATCCACTCTCTCTCCTAAAAGATAGTGATGCCAGATCTTGAGTGCGAAGATAACGGCTATCAATTCTAGATCATGTGGTGGATAGTTGCACTCATGAACCTTTAACCGTCTTGATGCAAAAGCCACAACCTTTCCATTCTGATGCAGAACACATCTTAATCCTTTACCGGACATATCAAAATGCACATCGAATCCGCCAGATCGATCAGGTATTACGAGGATAGGTGCAGAGGTTAATCTCGACTTAAGTTCCACAAAAGCCTTCTCGCATGCTTCCGACCACATGAATACTTCATCTTTACGTGTAAGCTTGGTTAGGGGTGCTGCGATCTTTGCGATTCCTTCTATGAAGTATCTGTATTATCCTACTAAACCCAGAAAACTTCTTATGTATTTGACGGACTTTGTTGTAGGCCATTCGCTGACAGCTGACATCTTAGCTGGATCTACAAATATTCTTTCGTCTGAAATGATGTGTCTGAGAAATCCGACTTGGTCTAGCCAAAATTCATACTTGCTGTACTTGGCGTAGAGTTGATGCCGTCGTAGTTGTAGGGTGTTTTTCGTCACCCCATTGAGATGGGAATATGCACGCGCTTGTCAGGCGTACTACAGATCCCCCCTGTCTAGGGTAGACGGGGGTTTATTGATTGTGGGTATCCGAATCTCCGGCAGCCGCGGACTAAGCTGCCGTTAATTACCTCTCGCCTTTGGAGCGAGGAAACCTCCGATTGACGGGTCAAGCTAATCATGCGAACTCAATGTGCCATGTTGTGTTTTGAAGGGTTTCTGGATATATCGGGGGCCCGCAGAGTTTTTACGGGGGATGTGTTTTGAGTGTAGAGTGGATGAAAAATGAGGGGTGAGGAGCATCTTAAAGACGCATGCATGGCACATGGGCACTGGTCGCCCACGAGTCACGTGCCTGGCGCGTGGGTGCTTGCCGCCCGCGGGACATATGCCAAGCACGTGGGCGCTTGCCGCCCGCGGGACACATGCCAAGCACGTGGGTGCCCGCGGGTCACGTTCCTGCCGCTTGGGCGCTTGGCGCCGGCGGGTCACATGCCAGGCGCGTGGGCACCGGGCGCCCGCGGGTCTCGTGCGAGGCATGCGTGGGCGCTGGGCGTCCATGGGTCACGTGCGCAGCACGCGACCGCTGGGCGCCAGCTGGTCAGGTGCGCGGCACGTGACCGCTGGAAACACCAGCGGAAAAGGGGTTTAGTCCCTGGGCTAGGAGTTGAACTCCCAAGGGATTTTGAGTGGAGTTAAACTCCAAAAGATTTAGATTTGGAGTTAAACTCCTAAATGATCTGGAATAGGAGTTAAACTCCTATGAGGATTTGGTGTTGGATATATGTATGCCCTAGAGGCCATTATATGATAGTGAATGTATCTATACATGTATATATATATTCAGAATGCATTCTTGCTCGACATGATCGTATGCTATCTGGTTCTTCTTTATCTGACATGTTGATTTGATCATGCTTTTATTCATTCATACATGCTGATAAAGCCCTGAGGATATTGGCTTGACTGCTCTGATTATGATGGAGATCATACTAGTGGGACATCTGTAGTCTATAAGCATATCCTGGAAAGTCCCTAGTCGTAGGTATATCGAGACAGGGCATTGATATACCAGAGTAGACTAGCGTATATGATACTAGACCCATGTGATGGGCGATGGATGATCCCATATCCATTGGTGTTTGACATCAAGATCATATACGGGTGCTCAGTGGTGACTGGGTACACTGGACGGACTCGCCGAGAACTCCTATATGGAATTATATCTATCGTCGGATAGCAGTTCTCAGGTAACACTGGTACAGGTTAGTCTGTAGACCCGAGATCGTCATGGAGTCTTGTGTGCTCTCCCACTGTACTTTGATTGCCACCCTACCACGGCTCTACTGAGTCGTGCAAACAGGTGGCCGTTGGGTACAGTCCCGAGACACACGAAGGCAATGAGCGATAGGAGGGGTTTTCGTCTCTCCCGGTATTGGGGGTTGATGCTGTGCTGTGCCCGACTGGTTATATCAGTAAGTCCCTGGCCAGGGCTGCTGAGATTTGCTGATAAGTGTTATCGGTAGTTTCTCGATCTGTTATAGACCATTCACCGGCACGACTTATTGAGTTATTAGGGTCGACGTGACCATCCCTAGGCTCGATATGCAGCATATCTGACGAAGAGACCGGACTGTACAGTAGTGTTGCCGGATGGCTCGACGGGAGTTGTAGCAGGTTTGCTTGTTTTCTTCTGATCGCTCAATACCCGGGTGGCCGTTACGTTTAGCTGACCGCTTGCGGCTTGAGGGTACCTGATATGATCATCACCCTCTGCCGGCGTATTGACGAGTCTTAGAGTCCCACAAAGGAGTTACCCAGTCCAGGCGAAACGTTGTGGTGCGCGTATGCGATATGCGCATGCACCCGATTAAAATGTGCGTATATGATACCGAACATTGATCGGGTGGCCTGCTTTTGGTAGAGTCGTATGAGATATGACCGGATTGATAAATTAAGTGTTGATTTATCATCTAACCATTAGTTTTCTCACTTGAAACCTTTCTAGGGTTTGATGGATGTATGCATGCATGCATGTGTTTCTTTCTTTCATTCTAGTTTCATGCACATGTGGATGTGCATACATGCATACATACATACACCCATCCATCATGGTTGTTTGTATATGGAAATGGTGGCAATATAAGACTCACACCATGGATTAAATTATGGATTATTATTTGTTTTTGGATTTAAAAGAAAATGAAAAGGAAAGGATAATCATTCTAGCTTCTACATTCTTCCTTTGACCTAACCATGCTCAACTACCACTAACCTAGGGTTATCCTTCTCTTTATCATTTAAAACCCAAGTTAAATTAACTATCCATCATTTAATCATGGTTGAAAGTGAGAAGGAATAAAATATAAAAGGTTATATTTCATTTCTTTTCACTTAAGGGTTATCTTTTTACCTCTTGTTAAAAATAGCCACCATCTTCATCCTCCTTCATCTTTTTCCTCTCTAGTTTTTTCTAGTGAGTTAAACACAAATAAAGAAAGGTTTTTGAAGTGAGATCCTTAGCCACAACATCATTCTACTCAAGTCTAGCCAACTTGATTAGAGTGTTCTCTTTGCTTTTCCAAAGTTGCAAGCTTGGACGGGAAACTTCGGGTGGATCGTCGTGGACGAAAGAGGACTACAAGTGGACCTTCTTCCAACACCCTAGAGACTAAGGAGTCAAGCAAAAGGGGAGCTACAAAGGTTGTAGCCTTCAAACCCTAATTTTTATTAGCTTAAAGTTTCGAAACCCTAATTTTCTAGGATCGATTCCTTTGCATGTTCGGTTAGCACCATAAAAATACATACTTTGAGACATGTGATACTTCAAAACTCTTCATAGGGTGCTACACAAACCTTTCATTGGTATCAGAGCTGACCTAGAACATTAGGCGACCTTTTTACGAAGTTAAAACTCCGATCGAACCGAAATACGGCTTTTTAGGGTGCTCTCTGGAAATTTTCTAAAAATTAACATTTTTCAGAATTAAAAATATGTAAAAAATACAGCAGGAAAAAATAAGGATTACGGTACAAAAATTATTCAATGAACAGTGATTCTTGCCACGGAAACGCGGCCTAAGCTTGCTTAGGCCGCGGTTCCGCGGCCGTATGTATTAATTGATGGATAATTTTTTTACAGTAATTCATAAAACTGCTTGTGTAATTTTTTGGGTATTTTTAATCTGTATTTAGTTTTGAAAAATTCTGGAGATATTTTTGGACTCGTCGATTCGATCGGAATTTTCATTTCGTAGTTTTTCCGGGTAAATAAGAAAGTATTGAAGTGTTTGAATGAGTATCATTTGCTCACTATTCACGGGGTTTAAATGTTTTGGAGATACGTGCAAGTCTTTTTGCGGTGGTCCCTCTAGAAGACAACAAACCTTAACTCGATTATGTGACCGTCTCGAACTGCCCTTTGAACCTTAGGGTTTGGGGCAGTACGGCGTGCCACATATGAGGCGTTGGCTTGACCCTTCTACGGCTGGACCGCTACTACTGTGTCACACTCCGGATTTTTGAACCCTGCTCAAGTGTTGAGCTTTAGTGAATCTTGGGTACTTGATCGTTCGTTCGAAAACTTTAATACTGTCTGTTTGTCTAGAATGTGATACAATATGTGGAATTCATATAGTTTAGGCATGAAGTACGAAATATGTGATATTTCGCATTTATGATGTCTAAAGAGAATGTGGATTCCAAATATTGTAGTTTTACACTTTCTTTTCTGTGACCGTAAGTGTAGTATGTTCGATATCGCCGGTTTCGTTGCTATACGTCAACGACAATCGGGGTACGCATACTTACTTACGTTGATGATATGTGATATTATGTGTTGCTGAGATATGATGTGCAGGATTGTCGCGATTGAATAGCCGGGGGGTTTTATGTGAGATGAGAGTTTTATATTTTCATTCATGTAAATTCAAATGTAATGTAATATTCTTTTATTTGGGGCACTTCCGGGTTGAGGTTGTGTTACCAGTGTTTTATATTATTTACTTTTCCGCATTAGGATGGACCCAAGGAGGGGAGCACAGGTGACCGGGTTCTGGGGTTCAGTGGGAGGCCATCTCGAGGAGTCGAGACCGGGTCTCCTAAACTCCAGAATTAGGAGGGTCACTTGCCGCTCTCGTAGGGGTCCAGGGTGTGGGCTTGGCTATTCATCGCGACTGTGGAATCCGTATTTTCTATTCTGGCTAAATACTAAATACGGACGTCCTAGGATATCCCACGTTATATCTATGTTTCTGCTGCCTGTGTTCTGTGATATCTGAGACGAATGAAATATTATATATGATATATAGTAGACGTTGCTTATGTTTTACACCCGCGCTAGTCCCGTCCCGGTATGCCGTTAGTTAAGTAACCTAACGGTGCATAACGGAATATTGCGGCAAATGCGTATGGAATAAGCGTACGTGTTATTTTCATTTCTTTTCTGTGATTGGCTTAAGGACTTAAATGATGGGATTATATTAATGTGATTAATGTAAAGAAAATAAACCTAAAAAGATGTTGTAGAATCGGATTTGAAAACTACTCGGCTATTTATGAAAAAGCTATATTTCAAAACTGCGGAGCTTAAGCCACTCCTTTTTAAAACTGTTTGATTCTACAACGATATCAAGTTCAAAGCGTTAAAGATTTTTCTTCAAAATCATCCGCAACCCTCCGTCATTTTAGGAAGTAGAGTACTTAGTATTCGTGTTACGTTTGTTGACCTTAGCCAAGGCGTAGTGTACGGTAGCTAAGTGATGTCTTCCTACAAACGCATATGATGCAGATTAATTAGGACGGGCATATGACTTTGTTGACCTTAGCCAAGGGTCATGTGAACGGGTCTAATTAATCAAGAAATGACGGGTTGAGCTTGACTAGTGCTCGTGATTTGTTGACCTTAGCCAAGGTCACGAGTATTAGGGGTAAAAACCACATCGGGAATTTCATTAGTTGAAATTTGCAATGAGATTGCATACCTTCCATATGATGGTTGGATCCCGATCCCACTGTGGGCAATAGTTGCTCCTAGGAGAGTTTTACAGTTTACAATTAGCTGACTCATTAGGTGTCTAGAAAGGTGTTAACGGGGCTCCGCCTCTGGGAAAACGAGGTTTACTCTAATTAGGTCCGTGCGAAAGCACGGGGAACCTCCCTCAAAGTACCGACACTGGCCTGGCTGAACGGTTAGCGAAGTTGTAGACTGTAATTAATCCTGGCTAGTTTTTCTTTTTAAGGTTTGAAAGAAAAACTTGATAAAAAGCAGTGGGAAACATCGATTAGACAAGATACTAAACCAATCTAATCTGTGCAAGAGCTTTCGCTGAGTGTATTCTTTTCTCTCTCTTAATGGCAGATACCAATGACTGGACTTAAGCTTCTACTAGATAAAAACAAACTGAATGGGACCAACTATAAAGACTGGCTGAGGAATCTGAAAATCGCCTTGACTTATGATAAAGTATCATATGTCCTCACGGCTTCAGCCCCGCCCGTCCCTGGTCCAAAATCCTCAGTTGCGGACATTGAAGTCCGCAAGACATGGGACGCTGATTGTGCCATGGCCACATGCCTCGCGCTTGCATCGATGGATAACACACATCAAAAGCAGCACGAGGACATGGACATTCACGGTATATTGCTCCATACAAAGGAGTTGTATGGGGAGCAGTCCTGCGTATTACGATACGAAGCATCAAAGAAATTGTTTCAGATGCGAATGGCCCCTGGCACACCAGTAGGAGACCATGTTCTGAAGATGATAGCTCTTATAGAAGAGCTTGAGGACCTTGGATGGACGATGGACAATGACCAATATATCGATATTATTCTGCAGTCCCTCCCCTCCACCTTTGCTCAGTTCATAGTGAACTTCAACATGCATGGCATGGAGAAGGATCTCCCTGAACTCCTTAATATGTTAAGGAGTGCAGAGAGCACTATGAAGTTAGCAAAAACTCCCATTATGACTATTGGACAGTCTTCCTCTTCTCGCCCGAAAGCCAAGGCCAAGGGAAAGAAAAAGAAGAAACCCACTAATCCTAAGGGCGGAGTTAAAAAGGTGAAGGGAAAGGGAAAGTCCAAGGCTGGAGACTCAGGGAAGGGCGAATGTTTTCACTGCCACAAGACAGGACATTGGAAGCGCAATTGCATGGAGTACTTAAGTCTCAAGAAGAAGCATGGTGATGCTTCTGCTTCAGGTGCGTTTGTGACTGAAAACTGTTTTTCTATAAACTCTGCTTCCTAGATATTGGATACCGGTTCAGGTTCTCACATTTGCAATTCTATGCAGGGGCTGAGAAATAGCAAGGTTTTGAGGACAGGTGACCATACTCTCCGCATTGGAAATGGTTCCAATGTACATACAGTCGCAGTGGGAGAGTATCACTTGGGGTTGCCATCTGGATGTATTTTGGTTTTAAATCCATGTTATTTTGTCCCAAGTATGCTATGTAATATAATATCCGTTTCTTTGTTGGACAATAAAGGGTATAATTTTGTATTGCAGAACAATGTTATGAACATTAACCTGAATCAAATGTTGGTTGGGTATGATACACTTAACAACGGAATATATGTCCTAAATCAACACACAGTTTTCAGTATACAACACACTAATAAAAGAAAACTTTCAGAATTAAATGAAGCTTTTCTTTGGCACTGTAGACTTGGTCATATTAACGAAACAAGACTAAACAAGTTACACAAAGATGGATTTTTAAATTCTTTTGAATATAAATCTTATGCGACTTGCCAGTCTTGTATCAAGGGTAAAATGACCAAAACTCCGTTTACCGGACACGGAGAAAGAGCTACTCAGCTCCTGGGCCTCATGCATAGTGATGTATGTGGGCCTATGTCTACACAGGCTAGAGGCGGTTTTTCATACTTCATTACATTCACTGATGATTTCTCAAGATTCGGTCATGTATTTTTATTAAAACACAAGTCCGAAGCTTTTGAGAAATTCATTGAATATAAACAAGAAGTAGAAAAACAAACCGGCTTGAGTATCAAGATGCTTCGATCAGATCGAGGTGGTGAGTATCTCAGTGCAGAATTTGCAAACTTCTTGAAAGAGAATGGAATTCTCTCTCAGCTCACTCCTCCTTACACACCACAGCACAACGGTGTGTCAGAACGAAGGAATAGGACCCTATTAGATATGGTCCGGTCCATGATGAGTGACGCTGAGTTACCCGTCTCGTTTTGGGGGCTTGCATTAGAGACTGCAGCGTTTCTACTGAACATGGTTCCAACCAAAGCCGTGTCCACCACACCATATGAGATATGGCATGGGAAGAGACTATCTCTTAAGAGAATTAAGATTTGGGGTTGCCTGGCCTATGTTAAAAAGCAGAATCAGGACAAACTCGAGATACGGTCGGTCATGTGTAACTTTGTGGGATA
The DNA here is from genome assembly GCA_030015575.1 of Agapanthus africanus. Lineage (NCBI taxonomy): Eukaryota > Viridiplantae > Streptophyta > Magnoliopsida > Asparagales > Amaryllidaceae > Agapanthus > Agapanthus africanus. Next base: position 26,345,403 of record JASDDO010000001.1, read on the forward strand.
TCCAAAGAATTCTTATGGATATCTATTCTACCACAAAGAGGAACAAAAAGTGTTCGTTTCTCAACATGCCACATTCTTGGAAAAAGAGTTTTTCACAGACAAAGATGATGGCAAGGTGGTGGATCTAGAAGAGGTTTTAGAGACACAAACTACAAATGACGATTTGGTTGAACCGGCTGTTGCAGCAGAAACTGAAGAACCTCGGCCACTCCGTAGGTCTGGTAGGACTTCTCGCCCACCAGAGAGGTACTACGGTTTCCTCATTGATGGTAACGGAGAAGATTGCATCATGGATGATGATGATCCTACCAGTTTTCAGCAAGCTATCACGAGTAAAGACTCTGTGAAGTGGCTGGATGCCATGAGATCCTAAATGGAGTCTATGTACACCAACAAAGTGTGGACTTTGGACGTTGTACCCCCTGGGGTAAAACCTGTAGGGTGCAAATGGATCTTTAAAAGAAAGATTGGTGTAGATGGGCAGGTGTAGACCTATAAAGCAAGACTTGTGGCAAAGGGTTTTCGTCAAAGACCAGGTTTGGACTATGACGAGACTTTTTCTCCCGTAGCCATGCTTAAATCCATTCGGATCATACTTTCTATTGCTGCTCACTACGACTATGAAATCTGGCAGATGGACGTTAAAACCGCATTTCTAAATGGAAATTTAGAAGAATGTGTTTATATGGATCAGCCAGAGGGTTTCATTGACAGTGGGAGCAGCGGGAAAGCATGTAAATTGCTTAAATCCATATATGGGTTAAAGCAGGCATCACGGAGTTGGAACATCTGTTTCGATGATGTCATCAAAGAGTTTGATTTCATCAAAAATCCAGATGAACCTTGTGTTTATAAGAAGGCTGTAGGGAGAGCTGTCACATTCCTCGTATTGTACGTAGACGACATTCTTCTGATAGGAAATGATATTCCTATGCTACAGTCGGTCAAATCTTTCTTATCACTAAGGTTCTCCATGAAGGACCTGGGTAATGCCACGTACATTCTGGGCATAAGGATCTATAGTGATAGATCCAAAAGGTTATTGGGATTGTCCCAAACCAGGTACATTGACACCATCCTAAAAAGGTTTAGTATGGAAGACTCCAAACGGGGTACCTTACCCGCTTGCCATGGGGTCACTCTCTCCAAGGATTCTTGTCCAAAGACCGATGAAGAGAGAGCTCGCATGAGTATTATACCCTATGCTTCGGCAGTAGGATCTATAATGTGTGCGATGTTATGTACACGCCCAGATGTAGCTTACGCACTTAGTGTTGTAAGCAGGTATCAATCCAACCTAGGGGAGAATCACTGGACAGCAGTGAAGAACATTCTTAAGTACTTACGAAGGACTAAAGAATTGTTCTTGGTGTATGGTAATGGAGATCTCCAAATGGAGGCCTTTACCGATTCGAGCTTCCAGAGCGATAAGGACGACAGCAAATCTATCTCTGAGTTTGTATTTACCCTCAATGGAGGGGCGGTGAGTTGGAAGAGTTCCAAACAGGATACCGTTGCAGACTCTACGATGGAGGCTGAGTACATTGCTGCAAATGATGCCGCCAAGGAAGCCGTCAGGATGAAGAAGTTTGTCTCGGAGCTAGGAGTAGTTCCAACCATTATTGATCCAATACACTTGTATTGTGATAATAATGGGGCTATGGCGTTAGCCAAGGAGCCTAGATCCCATCAGCGGTCCAGACACATCTTGAGGCGCTTTCATTTGATCCGGGAGATTGTAGATCGCCGCGAGATCGAGATTAAGAGAGTAGACACAAAGAACAACGCCGCGGATCCATTCACCAAGGCCCTCCCTCAGCCGCAGCATGAGCGACTTTTTGAGATGTTGGGTATGAGAGACGCCAATAACTGGCCTTAGTGCAAGTGGGAGATTGTTGGATATATGTATGCCCTAGAGGCCATTATATGATAGTGGATGTATCTATACATGTATATATATATTCAGTATGCATTCTTGCTCGACATGATAGTATGCTATCTGGTTCTTCTTTATCTGACATGTTGATTTGATCATGCTTTTATTCATTCATACATGCTGATAAAGCCCTGAGGATATTGGCTTGACTGCTCTGATTATGATGGAGATCATACTAGTGGGACATCTGTAGTCTATAAGCATATCCTGGAAAGTCCCTAGTCATAGGTATATCGAGACGGGGCATTGATATACCAGAGTAGACTAGCGTATATGATACTAGACCCATGTGATGGGCGATGGATGATCCCATATCCATTGGTGTTTGACATCAAGATCATATACGGGTGCTCAGTGGTGACTGGGTACACTGGACGGACTCGCCGAGAACTCCTATATGGAATTATATCTATCGTCGGATAGCAGTTCTCAGGTAACACTGGTACAGGTTAGTCTGTAGACCCGAGATCGTCATGGAGTCTTGTGTGCTCTCCCACTGTACTTTGATTGCCACCCTACCACGGCTCTACTGAGTCGTGCAAACAGGTGGCCGTTGGGTACAGTCCCGAGACACACGAAGGCAATGAGCGATAGGAGGGGTTTTCGTCTCTCCCGGTATTGGGGGTTGATGCTGTGCTGTGCCCGACTGGTTATATCAGTAAGTCCCTGGCCAGGGCTGCTGAGATTTGCTGATAAGTGTTATCGGTAGTTTCTCGATCTGTTATAGACCATTCACCGGCACGACTTATTGAGTTATTAGGGTCGACGTGACCATCCCTAGGCTCGATATGCAGCATATCTGACGAAGAGACCGGACTGTACGGTAGTGCTGCCGGATGGCTCGACGGGAGTTGTAGCAGGTTCGCTTGTTTTCTTCTGATCGCTCAATACCCGGGTGGCCGTTATGTTTAGCTGACCGCTTGCGGCTTGAGGGTACCTGATATGATCATCACCCTCTGCCGGCGTATTGACGAGTCTTAGAGTCCCACAAAGGAGTTACCCAGTCCAGGCGAAACGTTGTGGTGCGCGTATGCGATATGCGCATGCACCCGATTAAAATGTGCGTATATGATACCGAACATTGATCGGGTGGCCTGCTTTTGGTGGAGTCGTATGAGATATGACCGGATTGATAAATTAAGTGTTGATTTATCATCTAACCATTAGTTTTCTCACTTGAAACCTTTCTAGGGTTTGATGGATGTATGCATGCATGCATGTGTTTCTTTCTTTCATTCTAGTTTCATGCACATGTGGATGTGCATACATGCATACATACATACACCCATCCATCATGGTTGTTTGTATATGGAAATGGTGGCAATATAAGACTCACACCATGGATTAAATTATGGATTATTATTTGTTTTTGGATTTAAAAGAAAATGAAAAGGAAAGGATAATCATTCTAGCTTCTACATTCTTTCTTTGACCTAACCATGCTCAACTACCACTAACCTAGGGTTATCCTTCTCTTTATCATTTAAAACCCAAGTTAAATTAACTATCCATCATTTAATCATGGTTGAAAGTGAGAAGGAATAAAATATAAAAGGTTATATTTCATTTCTTTTCACTTAAGGGTTATCTTTTTACCTCTTGTTAAAAATAACCACCATCTTCATCCTCCTTCATCTTTTTCCTCTCTAGTTTTTTCTAGTGAGTTAAACACAAATAAAGAAAGGTTTTTGAAGTGAGATCCTTAGCCACAATATCATTCTACTCAAGTCTAGCCAACTTGATTAGAGTGTTCTTTTTGCTTTTCCAAAGTTGCAAGCTTGGACGGGAAACTTCGGGTGGATCGTCGTGGACGAAAGAGGACTACAAGTGGACCTTCTTCCAACACCCTAGAGACTAAGGAGTCAAGCAAAAGGGGAGCTACAAAGGTTGTAGCCTTCAAACCCTAATTTTTATTAGCTTAAAGTTTCGAAACCCTAATTTTCTAGGATCGATTCCTTTGCATGTTCGTTTAGCACCATAAAAATACATACTTTGAGACATGTGATGCTTCAAAACTCTTCATAGGGTGCTACACAAACCTTTCATTGGTATCAGAGCTGACCTAGAACATTAGGCGACCTTTTTACGAAGTTAAAACTCCGATCGAACCGAAATACGGCTTTTTAGGGTGCTCTCTGGAAATTTTCTAAAAATTAACATTTTTCAGAATTAAAAATATGTAAAAAATACAGCAGGAAAAAATAAGGATTACGGTACAAAAATTATTCAATGAACAGTGATTCTTGCCGCGGAAACGCGGCCTAAGCTTGCTTAGGCCGCGGTTCCGCGGCCGTATGTATTAATTGATGGATAATTTTTTTACAGTAATTCATAAAACTGCTTGTGTAATTTTTTGGGTATTTTTAATCTGTATTTAGTTTTGAAAAATTTTGGAGATATTTTTGGACTCGTCGATTCGATCGGAATTTTCATTTCGTAGTTTTTCCGGGTAAATAAGAAAGTATTGAAGTGTTTGAACGAGTATCATTTGCTCACTATTCACGGGGTTTAAATGTTTTGGAGATACGTGCAAGTCTTTTTGCGGTGGTCCCTCTAGAAGACAACAAACCTTAACTCGATTATGTGACCGTCTCGAACTGCCCTTTGAACCTTAGGGTTTGGGGCAGTACGGCGTGCCACATATGAGGCGTTGGCTTGACCCTTCTACGGCTGGACCGCTACTACTGTGTCACACTCCGGATTTTTGAACCCTGCTCAAGTGTTGAGCTTTAGTGAATCTTGGGTACTTGATCGTTCGTTCGAAAACTTTAATACTGTCTGTTTGTCTAGAATGTGATACAATATGTGGAATTCATATAGTTTAGGCATGAAGTACGAAATATGTGATATTTCGCATTTATGTTGTCTAAAGAGAATGTGGATTCCAAATATTCTAGTTTTACACTTTCTTTTCTGTGACCGTAAGTGTAGTATGTTCGATATCGCCGGTTTCGTTGCTATACGTCAACGACAATCGGGGTACGCATACTTACTTACGTTGATGATATGTGATATTATGTGTTGCTGAGATATGATGTGCAGGATTGTCGCGATTGAATAGCCGGGGGGTTTTATGTGAGATGAGAGTTTTATATTTTCATTCATGTAAATTCAAATGTAACGTAATATTCTTTTATTTGGGGCACTTCCGGGTTGAGGTTGTGTTACCAGTGTTTTGTATTATTTACTTTTCCGCATTAGGATGGACCCAAGGAGGGGAGCACAGGTGACCGGGTTCTGGGGTTCAGTGGGAGGCCATCTCGAGGAGTCGAGACCGGGTCTCCTAAACTCCAGAATTGGGAGGGTCACTTGCCGCTCTCGTAGGGGTCCAGGGTGTGGGCTTGGCTATTCATCGCGACTGTGGAATCCGTATTTTCTATACTCGCTAAATACTAAATACGGACGTCCTAGGATATCCCACGTTATATCTATGTTTCTGCTGCCTGTGTTCTGTGATATCTGAGACGAATGAAATATTATATATGATATATAGTAGACGTTGCTTATGTTTTACACCCGTGCTAGTCCCGTCCCGGTATGCCGTTAGTTAAGTAACCTAACGGTGCATAACGGAACATTGCGGCGAATGCGTATGGCATAAGCGTACGTGTTATTTTCGTTTCTTTTCTGTGATTGGCTTAAGGACTTAAATGATGGGATTACATTAATGTGATTAATGTAAAGAAAATAAACCTAAAAAGATGTTGTAGAATCGGATTTGAAAACTACTCGGCTATTTATGAAAAAGCTATATTTCAAAACTGCGGAGCTTAAGCCACTCCTTTTTAAAACTGTTTGATTCTACAACGATATCAAGTTCAAAGCGTTAAAAAATTTTCTTAAAAATCATCCGCAACCCTCCGTCATTTTAGGAAGTAGAGTACTTAGTATTCGTGCTACGTTTGTTGACCTTAGCCAAGGCGTAGTGTACGGTAGCTAAGTGATGTCTTCCTACAAACGCATATGATGCAGATTAATTAGGACGGGCATATGACTTTGTTGACCTTAGCCAAGGGTCATGTGAACAGGTCTAATTAATCAAGAAATGACGGGTTGAGCTTGACTATTGCTCGTGATTTGTTGACCTTAGCCAAGGCCACGAGTATTAGGGGTAAAAACCACATCGGGAATTTCAATAGTTGAAATTTGCAATGAGATTGCATACCTTCCATATGATGGTTGGATCCCGATCCCACTGTGGGCAATAGTTGCTCCTAGGAGAGTTTTACAGTTTACAATTAGCTGACTCATTAGGTGTCTAGAAAGGTGTTAACGGGGCTCCGCCTCTGGGAAAACGAGGTTTACTCTAATTAGGTCCGTGCGAAAGCACGGGGAACCTCCCTCAAAGTACCGACACTGGCCTGGCTGAACGGTTAGTGAAGTTGTAGACTGTAATTAATCCTGGCTAGTTTTTCTTTTTAAGGTTTGAAAGAAAAACTTGATAAAAAGCAGTGGGAAACATCGATTAGACAAGATACTAAACCAATCTAATCTGTACAAGAGCTTTCGCTGAGTGTATTCTTTTCTCTCTCTTAATGGCAGATACCAATGACTGGACTTAAGCTTCTACTAGATAAAAACAAACTGAATGGGACCAACTATAAAGACAGGCTGAGGAATCTGAAAATCGCCTTGACTTATGATAAAGTATCATATGTCCTCACGGCTTCAGCCCCGCCCGTCCCTGGTCCAAAATCCTCAGTTGCGGACATTGAAGTCCGCAAGACATGGGACGCTGACTGTGCCACGGCCACATGCCTCGCGCTTGCATCGATGGATAACACACATCAAAAGCAGCACGAGGACATGGACATTCACGGTATATTGCTCCATACAAAGGAGTTGTATGGGGAGCAATCCTGCATATTACGATACGAAGCATCAAAGAAATTGTTTCAGATGCGAATGGCCCCTGGCATACCAGTAGAAGACCATGTTCTGAAGATGATAGCTCTTATAGAAGAGCTTGAGGACCTTGGATGGACGATGGACAATGAACAATATATAGATATTATTCTGCAGTCCCTCCCCTTAGGTTGCTCCATTGTTTGGTTGCTCCATTGTTTGGACGTGGAGACCAGCTTCCGTTAGGATGCTATCAAAACATCACAAGGGCTTTTCAACCTACTTAGTTAAATTTAGATGTTATTTTAAATTGATATTATCGGCTGATTATTTAAACCTCAGCTCCAATATTTTTCAAAAAGGGTTTAGATTCCAGGTTTCGGCTTACTTAAACCGCGTCGATGTCTTGAGATGTCACGTGATTTAAGTGCCGGTCACGTGCCACATTTGGGTCGTGACAGTTTTTCGTGTGAATTTTGCAGGATCGACGAACAAGTTCGGATCTGAAAAAATCCAGAGATCAAAACAGAAAACGGCAGATCTGAACAACAGAGGAAAATAAGAACAGAGGAGAAGAAAAAGTCTTGGGAACCGAGCCGCAGATCAGACCGCGGAACCGCGGCGGGAGGCACCCTTTGGCGGCGGAAACGCGGTTGTGGGGTTGAGTCAACACGTGCAAAAAACTCTGTGAGCTCCCTTTTCTCCTTCTCTGCAACCCCAATATCTCCACTGTAAAATTTGCCTGCTGGATTCTTTGCGCTAAAAATCTCGCCCCCTTCCAATAATTGATCTTGTGCAGGATTCTTTGCACCGCGCTAAAAATAAATTGTTTACAAGCGATTGTTTACTGCTTTGCATATCTAAACCGACTTTAAAGGGCTTGAAACCAATCCAGATTGGGTGGGGATTTCATCACCCTTCCCAGGACCCCAGAAATCACATAAGGCATATTGCATTAACCATCATTAAAAAAATATTAGACTCAGCCCTAAGGACTTCGCGCTCAATAGGATAAAGGAATAGTTGTAGGCATCGACCGTTAATCCTAATCTGACCTTGTGGTGTCTAGGCAACTGTGTCTAAGGCAAGTGGTTACTTAATTAGGCCCACTACTTACATAGTGGAGAACCTCCTACTTACCTGGCACTTACCTGGCCACAATTGGCGGTGAAGAGGCGGTTTGAGGTCTTACTTCTTGCCCTTCGGAACAGTTAGGAGCTGTCTAATTGACCTAGGTGACCCTAGATCTAGGCCTGATTGTGCATTTGTGGTTGATTGAACGTGTGTCTAAGCCTTTTATCGAAAATCTTTTTTTTTTGCAAAAAGCTCCACATAAAATTAAAAAAAAACACAGAAAGTTTTACAAAAACTTGCAACTTGTCGCTAAGAAATCCGTGCACACCACTTACCCCCACATTCTGTTTTTCACTTTTTGACTTCAATACCTCTTTAGTGTATGTCCGGTTGGACTAGGGACACTAGTGCCCGATTAGTCCGTGTCTCGTTGGTACCGACCGACGACGCTTTCGACTCCGAAATCGAAATTCCTTCCACTTCCTTACCTTCACCTTCACATTCTTCCTCCGAAGGGATGTTGGGATATAATTCTAACAACACTTTACTCACGGGACTGATTCCACCTCCGTTAGGTGCGAATAACCAGCAATCCCCGCCTGTTGAAGCACCCCAACGAATCGCGCTCCAGGATCTTTTCTACCCGATCCGCACCGCCTTACCTACTTGTCTTTCACTCCCACCGGCAAATGGGGACAATTTTGAGATCAAACCCTACTTCATCAATATGTTGCCAAAATTTCACGGACTGGAATCCGAAGGTGCCTATATCTTCATAAACAAATTCCAAAACGTTTGCGCAATGATGAAAACAACCCAATTATCAGATGATGCTATAAGGCTAAGAGTCATTTCTTTCATCTTATGTGACTTAGCCGAGAAATGGTTATACAGCACAGCATCACATTCAATTAAAAATTGGGAAGAGTTTGTTAAAACTTTTCTTAAAAAGTTTTATCTACATCACAAGACCGCGAGAATTCGCAATAAGATTATACAATTTTCCCAGCTTCCTTCCGAATCATTTTGGAAGTGTTTTGAAAGATTCAAAGACCTACTTGTTCAATGCCCCCACCATGGTATCGAAAATTGGCAACTTTGCCAAACTTTATACGAGGGATTGAATCCTACAACGAAGCAGTTGCTGGAAACCATTTGTCAAGGTCACTTTCTAACCAAATCTAGTGAGGAAGTGTGGCAGTTTCTCGACGATCTTGCTGAACAAACACTTCAGTGGGAAAGCACCAAGACCACCTCATCTTCTTCTATTGGTCAGTCTAGGGCAGGCATACATCAACTAGATATGTCGATTTCTATGAAGGCCGAGATGGCCGCACTTACGAAAAAGCTAGAAGCGATTGAGACCAAAATCTTATCACCTTCTCCTGCCCCTACTTTACCCCCATGAACTGTTTGTGCTTGTTGTTCGGATCCATCACATCTTACCGAAGAGTGTCCTTGCAATCCACCTGTTCAAGGACAAGATCAAGTCAATGCTGCCTTTCAGCAACAACAAAAAAATGATCCATACTCTTCGACTTATAATCCGGGTTGGAGGAGTCACCCAAATTTTGCTTGGAATCAAAATCAGCAATTCCAAGGAAACAACAACTTTCAAAGGCCTCCTCCTCCACAACAACAAGCACCTCCACAAACTTAATACCAGCAACCTTTCCACCCATAACCTTACCAAAACCAAATGAACTATTTTGTTCCCAACAACTCTTACCCTCAAAACAATTTTGTTCAACCAAATAATGATAAGGTTACCTCGCTAGAAAGAAGTCTAGATGCGTTCCTAAAGCAATCCACACAATCCGCAGCAAGGTTGGAGACTTCCATTCAATTTTTGGTGCAAAACAGTGCCTCACACGATCAAAGCATCAAATCTATTGAGGCACAAATTGCACAACTAAATTCTGCGTTGAGCGAGCGAGAAAAAGAAAAGCTTCCATCTCAACCATTGCCAAATCCCAGTCACGCACACAATGCACATGTTGCATATGAACAGCAAAATCATAATGTGAATGCTGTGAACACGTTGAGATCCGGAAAAGTGTTGCACAATAACGTGGGTATTAATAATGACACCCCTGCCGGTGGTTCTTCTTCATCTTCTTCTTCATCTTCATCTTCTTCGTTAGAGCCTATTCTTCATTCTTCACAAGGCTCTGCTTCTTCTACTTTGAACGGACCCACTTCTCACATCATGAGCACATCTATACGGGGATCCGTTCCAACTCCACAATCGGATCCACAAAAATTGGACTCGACAAATCTTCAAAATGTTCCTTTTCCAAACAGGTTGAGATCCAATAAACCAACTCCACAAATGGAGAAGATTGTATAGTTGTTCAAACAGGTTAGCATAAATATACCTTTCTTGGATACAATCCAACAAGTTCCTTCTTACGCGAAAATCTTAAAGGACTTATGCACCAAGAAGAGGAAGTCACAAGTACCAAAGAAAGTTTTCGTGGCTAGTGCTGTTAGTAATGCTCTTGTCCAAATTTTACCTCAAAAACACAAGGACCCCGGCTGTCCTACTATTTCGATATAAATTGGGGACAAGAACATCAATAGAGCACTATTAGATTTTGGTGCTAGTGTCAATTTGCTACCCTATTCTGTGTATGAACAATTAGGCGCTGGAGAGCTTAAACCCACTCATTGTACTCTCCAAATGGCCGACCGATCCATCACCCATCCTAGGGGTGAGTTAGAGGATGTGTTAATTAGAGTGGGGGATTTCATTTTTCCCGTTGACTTTATCGTTATGGATACACAACCTGTAGTTAACCCCCGCAGTCAAATTCCGGTGATACTTGGTCGACCATTCCTTGCGACTTCCAATACGGTGATCAATTGTCGTAATGATTCAATGAACCTATCTTTTGGAAATATGATGATTGAACTCAATATTTTTAAGTTGGGGAATCAGCCTTCCAAGCATAATGCTAGTATACTTGATGTTTGCTCGATCCACGAGATCACGGAGGAGGACTGTGAGCTCGAAAAATTTCTGTTCGATCACAGCAGTGTTGACGCCTCTAGTGCGTTCCTCCTAGAATCCGACACAGTTTTCACGCCGGACAACGATTATGAGTGTTTCACCTTTTTGGACGATTTTAAAGACTCACCACCCGAGTTTGAGTCTTTTGATTTTTCGGATGAGTTAGTTGAACCATCCGACTCGGTTATGTACACTCGATTTGAACCGTTGATGGAATCCTTCGAGTGTGAAACAGTTTCACCTATGTTACCTTCAATTGTTTCACCTCCTAAACTCGAACTAAAGCTTTTACAGTCTCACCTTAAATATGCTTACCTAGGTGAGAATGAGACCCTTCCCGTTATCATATCGGCCTCTCTAGCTCTCGAGCAAGAGAAGGCCCTTTTAACGGTCTTACAAAATAATCGGCAAGCTTTTGGCTGGTCTATGGCGGACATCAAGGGGATTAGTCCCCTCCTAGTTGAACATCATATACACTTGATGGATAATGCCAAGCCAGTGAGGGATCCACAAAGACGCCTCAACCCCATAATGAAAGAGGCTGTCAAGAAGGAGATTGTAAAATGTCTTGATAGTGGTATCATTTACCCTATCTCGGATAGCCAGTGGGTTAGCCCCATTCATGTTGTCCCAAAGAAATCGGACATTACGGTCATAACCAATGAGGCAAATGAGTTAATACCTACTCGCACCCAAACGGGGTGGCGAGTTTGCATCGACTATAGAAAACTCAATGCCGCGACAAGGAAAGACCACTTTCCTTTACCTTTTATTGACCAAATGCTAGAACGATTGGCTGGGCACGAGTTTTACTGCTTTTTGGATGGCTATTCCAGTTATAACCAAGTCTCCATCGCCGAAAAGGATCAAGACAAGACCACATTTACTTGTCCTTTCGGTACTTTCGCTTACCGTCGCATGCCCTTTGAGTTATGCAATGCACCTGATACATTTCAGCGGTGTATGATGGGGATCTTTTCAGACATGGTTGAAAAGTTTTTGGAGATCTTTATGGATGATTTCTCCATTTTTGGTGACTCCTTCGACGAGTGTTTGCTACACCTTGACGCAGTTCTTACCCGCTGTAGGGATAAGAACCTCACTTTAAATTGGGAGAAGTGCCACTTTATGGTACGAGAGGGTATTGTCTTAGGACATGTCATCTCGCAAAACGGCATAGAGGTTGATAAACCCAAGATTGAAGTCATTTCCAATCTTCCTCCTTCTAAATGCGTCAAAGACATCCGAGTTTTTCTTGGCCATGCCGGTTTTTATAGACGGTTCATCAAGGATTTTAGCAAGATTGCTAGACCTTTGACTCTCTTATTGGAAAAGGACACAACATTTGATTTTGACTCAACTTGCATGGAAGCATTCGAGTCATTGAAACACTCACTCATTTCTGCGCCCATTCTTTCATCTCCAGACTGGACGCATCCATTCGAAATTATGTGCGATGCATCAGATTTCGCCATTGGTGCTGTTCTTGGACAGCAGATTAATAAGATGCCGCACGTGATTTATTATGCTAGCCGAACATTAAATGAGGCCCAACTAAATTACACAACAACAGAAAAGGAATTTCTAGCCGTTGTGTTTGCACTTGAAAAATTCCGGCCTTATTTAATCAGCTCTCCAGTGATTGTGTATACGGACCATTCAGCTCTTCGCCACCTTTTTGCGAAGAAGGATGCCAAATCGAGGCTAATACGTTGGATCCTCTTGCTACAAGAGTTTGACCTTGTCATAAGGGACAAAAGAGGATGTGAAAATGTAGTGGCCGATCACTTTTCAAGACTTCCTTCTTCGCCTATATTTGAAATTCTAATAAAAGATGTTTTTCCCGATGAGCAACTCTTAACCGTGTCATGCAGACCATGGTTCGCTGATATAGTAAACTACTTGGCCACCGGCTTGATACCTAAAGATTGGTCGAAACAGGATATACTCCGATTTTTGTCCCAAGTAAAACATTTTTACTGGGATGTGCCATGTCTCTTTAAATACTATTCCGACCAAATCATTCGTCGGTGTGTACCTGAAAATGAGTTTAAGAGTGTGCTGTCTTTTTGCCACGATCAAGCGTGTGGCGGGCACTTTGGCCCAAAGAAGACAGCCGAGAAAATCTTGCAGTGTGCCTTCTACTGGCCACGACTCTTTAAGGATGCATATGAATACTGCAAGACATGCTCCCGGTGCCAACACTTGGGCCGGATATCGCGGAGAAACGAAATGCCGCTCCAACCAATTTTGGTTGTGGATATTTTTGATATTTGGGGAATAGACTTCATGGGACCATTTCCCAATTCTTTTGGGAATGTGTATATTCTTTTGGCTGTTGACTATGTGTCAAAATGGGTCGAGGCTGTGCCTAGCCGAATGAATGACAACAAGGTTGTCGTTCGATTTCTTAAAGAAAACATATTTTCTCGGTTTGGGCACCCTCGCGTAATTATAAGTGATAATGGATCTCACTTCTGCAATAGGACTTTTGAGTCCTTAATGCGCAAATATTCCATTACTCACAAACTGTCAACACCATACCATCCCCAAACATGTGGGCAAGCCGAGGTGTCGAATCGGAAAATTAAGCAAATCTTGGAGAAAACGGTTTCTAAAAACCGTAAAGATTGGTCACACAAACTGCTTGATGCACTATGGGCATTCCGTACTGCATACAAGACCGATCTTGGTATGTCTCCATACCGGCTTTTTTATGGGAAGGCTTGCCACCTCCCAGTTGAGATTGAGCACAAGGCATTTTGGGCGATCAAGGAGTTGAATTTATCAATGGGAGATACAGGCAGCAATCGAAAGCTGCAATTAAATGAACTAGAAAAGCTGCGGGATGAGGCTTATGATAATGTTGTCATTCTTAAAAACCGAACTAAGGTGTTCCATGACAAACACCTTATGTGCAAAACGTTTAAACCTGGTCAACATGTTTTACTTTATGACACTCGGTTACATTTTCACCCCGGCAAGCTCAAATCTAGGTGGAAAGGGCCGTTTTTTGTACGTACCATATATCCGCACGGTACGGTAGATCTTGAAAATCCGGAGGACGGTACTTTATTTAAAGTAAACGGACATCGAATGAAACCGTTCCTCACTGCAGATCCGTCGGAGGAGCTCCTGTTTTTGCAGGAGCCGATTTACACAGATTGATCTTCCTCCATTTTACCCCCAAATTTTCGACCATCTAGCCAAAACTTTGTTTCACACAAGTTTGGGGGTATATACCATTTGTAAATACATAAATACAAAATAACATAAAAAAAATTCTTTTGGTATTTTTGTAAAATAAGAAATAGACAGGGGAGTGCCGACAATTTTGACCCTCTTGGTATAGCCTGACAGTGAGGACACTGTCAAGTTTAAGTTTGGGGGTGTGCTCGGTAAGCTTTCTTCCTTCGCATTCATATGTACATTTTTGCATTTGCATACTTATTTTAAAACCCATAAAAATTGAAAAATTTCAAATAAACATAAAAATTAAAACATTCAATTTTGGCCTTAATTGGCTTGAGTTTGACAAGAAGGTTAACTAGCTAGGAACAAGTAGATCTTAGACTTAGTAAATTAAAACCCCTAAAAATAACCTTTCTTAAAAATTTAACGGTAGAAAGTATATGTCTTTGTAGTTTATTTAGATATAGGCAAATTTCGAGTTGACTTCTTGGGCTAAGTTAAAACAAGGGAAAAAGTATTGATATCTTTATTAAAGTATAAGTTTGAAAAATAATTCCTAAGCTTAAGTCTAAATTCTGAAAATATATACCCTACAAAATTGCACAAACACACACCTTGAAACTTGGAATAGTAGAGAAGACCTTGAAATGCTCTTGTCTAGAGTCCTTAGTACGAAGAAAAAAAAATACAAGTGTGAATAAAGAAAAAAATGAACACTGGTTTTTGTAATGACTTAAGGCTGAAAAAATAGGAAAAATATTTAGCGAGCGTGCTTCATCACCTAGTGCCTTAGACCAACTGGTTTGGGAGTCACTGCTAAAGCCTCAGGTGTTACAAGACTAGGAATTACGCTTTAATATGCAAACACATTTTGTAATCGGTTGTTGGTACCTCAAGAAGTATTAACGGTCGCATGAAGGATGTGTGAGAAAAATTCATCTAAAAATTCACCAATTAAGAAGTGCTTTGGACGACAGACAAGAGTATAAGAGCTTGAATTGAATTTCCAAGTGTAGGGGTGATATACACACACACATAGGGGTATGTGATTGGGGTTTAGATAAGAGATGGGAATGAAGAATATGATTTATATCTTTAATAGAGATGATAAAAATTCCTAAGTTGAGATAGAACCCTAGAAGGAAAACTTAAAAGATGCTAAAAGCTAAGTAAGTCTACAGAACATATATAATCTTAAGTTAAACAATAAAGAAGTGTGAAAAATACGGGTGGATAATTTCTAAGTCGACAATAATAGAGTTTTTTGTTAGAAAACCTAATTGGAGAATAAAAGTTAATAGGCCAAATTGATAGGATTTTGTGGGTAGTATCCGCTGAAAACCCTCAGAAAACAACACTCCTCCTACTAGGGACACCTAGAGGTTTAACGGCTTGTTGCACGAACTCAGTGCAATCACGTTTCCCTGCGAAAGTGAGGCTAGATCTTTTTCAAGAATAAAACTAGATTTGCTCGAGGACGAGCAAAAGATAAGTTTGGGGGTATTTGTTCACATCATAATTTTGCATTATTATATTCCCCATTCTTAGTATTTTTACAAATGAACAGGTGCTTTTGACCCATGTCTGCTACATAGTTGCAGGTTACAGGTTCTCGGAATAAAAACAGTGAAATTGATGAAAAGATGATACAAAAGTGAGACTACGACCGATAAATGGAGGAATCTTGATCGTGCCTACATTTTGAGGGACAATGAAGATCAATGATCAAGTTCACAAAGCACAAAGGTAGCGCAAGGTTCAAGACTTCGACACGAAGCAAATGGTAAAGTCCACGACATTATGCACTGTGGAGATCTGGAAGAGAACTAGAAGACATTCTGAAGAACCAACTAAGGATTGTTAGTTGTATGTATGCCCTAGAGGCCAGTATTGTACAGATGATGTATTTTATATTGGATGCTTGGACATATATAGAGATGACTTTCTTGCTCGATATGATAGTATGCTATCTGGTTGCTCTTTATCTTAACATGTACACTAGTCTCTTTAAACTGTCTTTTAGTTACATGTTGGTAAAGCCCTTAGGATGTGTACTTGACTGCCTGGACTATGATGCAGATCATACTAGTGGGGACATGGTAGTCTATAAGTACATCCTTCAAGGTCCCTAGTCGTGGGTGTATCGAGACGGGGCATCGATATACCAGTGTAGACTAGCGTATACACTTCTCGACCCATGAGATGGGCGATGGATGATCCCATATCCATTGGTGTTTGACATCAGAGATGGTGTACGGGTGCTCAGTGAAGACTGGGTACACTGGACGGACTCGCCGAGAACTCCCAGATGGTATTATACCTCACGTCAGATGGCAGTTCTCAGGTGACACTTGTACAGGTTAGTCTGTAGACCCGAGATCGTCATAGAGTCTTGTGTGATTCCCACTGTGCTTTGATCTCCACCTTACCACGTCCACGAGGGCGTGCAAAACGGTGGTCTTTGGGTACAGTCCCGAGTCACATGGAGGCAATGAGCGATAGGAGGGGTTTCGTCTCTCCCGGTATTGGGGGTTGATGTTGCGCTGTGCTCGATTGGCCGTAACAGGGAAGTCCCTGGCCAGGGCTGATCTGAGATTTGCTGGTAAGTGTTACCAGTAGTTTCTCGACCCGTTATGAGCCTCACATCAGCACGACTTATCGGTTATTGGGGTCTGACGTTTACCACCCCTAGACTTGATATGCGACATATCAGACGAACAGATCGGATTGTACGGTAAGTGTTACTGGTTGGATTCACAGGAGTGTGAGCGGGGTAGCTCATCGATCTTCTGATCGCTCAATACCCGGGTGGCCGTTACGTTTAGCAGACCGCTTGCGGCTTGTGGGTGATCGATATGATCATCATCTGCTACCGGCGTATTGACGAGTCTTTAGAGTCCTACACAGAGGTTTCCTGGCTCAAGCGAAACGAAATAGGAGCGCATATGAGATATGTGCGGGACCGAGAATAATGCGTGTATGTGATACCGTATTTCATTCTCGCGATGAATGTTTCGATTGGATGTATGCGATATAACCTAGTTATCGAATCAAAGATTGATTCGATAAGTCGATTCATTCGATACTAGTCGGTTATGTGTGACATGACCGGATCATTGAATCAAGTGTTGATTTAATGATTTAATGTATAATTATATATTTGATATATTACTTTGCATTAACTAGTATTGGTTCATTTTAAAAGGATTTTCTCACTTGGAGTGCACATTGTATATGTGATATATTTTGTGTGCACTTGATTGTATCATGTTTGATGATACATACTTACTTGGCTTTGTGCAAAGAATTAAACCATGGTTATGATAATGGTTAGGGTTTTGAGTTCTTCACTTATTTATTTATCCATTCTTTTATGAGAAATAGATAAAAAGAAAACAAAATGGTTTCTTTTTATCATGAAGCTTGTTGAAGCTTCATGAAGCTTGTTGAAGCTTCATGAAGCTTTGACTAAAGTGACCATTTTGTCTTCATCCTTAACCCTAACCATTCCCACTAACCATGGTCTATTCTCTACACCTAACCAAGGTTAGAAGATGATAAGTATTCATTTTATTATTCTTTTCAAGGAAGACTTATCATATTCTATCTTCTTCATCATCTTCTTCTTAAAGAAAAAGCTTGCCACCTTTAATGGCATCTTGAGCAAAAGTGTGAGAAATCCAATTCTAAAGTGAACCCACCTCCTATTTCTTCACCCTCTACCTCTTGCCAAGTAGTATAGGGTGTTTTCTTCACAAGTTTCACAACTTGGTGAAGTTGAAGCTTGATCTTGTGTAACCTCGACGTAGATCATCTTCGGCATCGTAGCCGACGACTAGTCCGCTCATTTCTCCGATGAAGCCGATACTAGAGTCCGAGATCCGACTTGGACAGCGAGAGGACGTCTACATGGAGCTAAGGAAGTGGAGAACCGGATCTACAAAGGTTGTAGCTTCTTACTTTTAGTTAAGTTGTTAACTAGTTTCTCTTTTCGCCTAAAATTCTAGTTAACGATCCGTATTAGAGTTTCTCGGCACTTGTGAAATTTGAAATTGGCATGGTTGATACCTTGTGAGACCTCTTGAGAGTGCCTAGGAACCCTACAGTGGTATCAGAGCCTAGCTAGAGCCTTACGAGAAGTGTAGACGACGTTTGAAACCCGATCGAACCGAAACCCTAAAAACCCAATTGCTCTCTGGACTTTTTCCAAAACTGGGTTTTTTCCAGATTAAAAATGCTTAAAAAATTCAGCAGGGAATTATAAGAATTACGGTGCAAAATTTGACCAATGATACCTCAAACCTGCGGCGGAACCGCGGCAGAAGCCTAGCTTCTGCGGCGGTTCCGCGGCCCTCTGATGACGTCAGCCCTCCACATTTGCACAGTAATTCCTCTTTCACAGTGCTGAGTTTTCTGGGAATTTTTAATTTGACTCAAGAATTGAGTGTTCTGGGGTTGCATTTGGAATCGTAGATTCGATCGGATTATTAAACTTCGTCTATGAGTTTTTCCGGATAACTTTAGAATATGTTAAAAAGTTCGACCGGATATAAATACCCAACTTTTCCCCTGCCGGAAAAAATTTCCAAGTGTTGGATTTTTCTGTGGTTTAAGGACGTTCTGAGTAGTGCAAGTAACGCGATGGTCCCTCTAGAAGACAACAAACCTTAACTCGATTATGTGACCGTCTTGAACTGCCCTTTGAACCTTCGGGTTTGGGGCAGTACGGCGTGCCACATGTGAGGCGTTGGCTTGACTCTTCTACAACTGGACCGTTGGTACTGAGGCATGAAGTGAATGTCTTTGAACCTATTTCATGTGTTGAACGGTTTCGGGAAAACTTGGGTGTTCGAATGTTCGATCGGAAAGTTTAATATTTTCTATTTATCCGGAATGGGATACAATAATTGGAATTCACAAACAGTTATGAGATAACTGAATGAATGTTATAAATCTGGCCGTTTAGTCTCACATGATATTGAAAAGAGTTTTCGGTAATGAGACTAAAATGCGGGGTTTATAATTGTTAGGCATGTGATGTCTAAGTATTTCATTTGATCAGGCATGCGATGTCTAAAGAGGTTGCGGATTCCAACTGTTGTAGTTTTACACTTTCTTTTCTGTGACCGTAAGTGTAATATGTGATATCGCCGGTTTCGTTGCTATATGTCAACGACAATTGGGATGCGCATATTTACTTACGTTGATGACATTTGATATTATGTGTTGCTGGATATGTTATATTGGATTGTCGTGTTTGAATAGCCGGGGTTTTTTATGTGAGTTGAGTGTTTTTCATTTTCATTCATGTAAAAACTTGTATGTAATATTCTTTTATTGGGGCACTTCCAGGTTGCGGAAGATATCACCCTTTGTATATTATTTACTTTTCCGCATTAGGATAGACCCAAGAAAGGGAGCATAAGTAACCAGGTTCTAGGGTCCAGTGGGAGACCATCTCGAGGAGTCGAGTCCGGGTCTCCTAACCCTAGAATTGGTAGGGTTGCTTGCCGCTCTCGTAGGGGTCTACGGGTGTGGGATTGGCTATTCATCACGACCGTGGAATCCGTGTTTTATACTGGCTCGTATTGAAAACACGGACGTCCTAGAATATCCAATGTTTCATATGTTTCTTCTGCTGCGATATCTGTGATGTGATCATGTGATGTTCTGTAATAGATACAGTATATAGTATATATGATATATTATATAGACGTTATTTATGTTTTGCACCCGCACTAGCCCTGCCCTGCTCTGTCGTTAGTTACCTAACCTAACGGTGCACGAGGGGACATCCAGGCGAATGCGGATGGCATAAGTGTACGTCGTATTTATCTGTAATGTTTAGGTGAATTAAATGATGGGATTTCATTAATGTGATTAATGAAAGAAAAGAAACCTAGGATGTTGTAGAATTAAATTTTAAACAAAACAGGTAGCTACAGTTCTTGCTTTGCATAGCGGTATATATCATATACCCTGCACCTTATTCGATGAGGAAAGGACCGAGATCCCTTCACCGGGAGTGACTCCTTTAGCAATAACTGGAAGATGCTACACACTCGGTTTGCTTTTGATTGTTTTTTTGAATTTTGCTTTGCACAGCGATATATATGATATATCCCGCACCTCATTCGACGAGGAAAGGGCCGACGATCCCTTCACCAGGAGTGACCCCTTTAGCAAAACTAGAAAAAGCCTCAAAAACACTCCATTTCAAAATCATTCGATTCTACAACGATATCAAGTTCATTACGCAATAGGTTTTCAGAAAAACCTGTCGTAGCCCTCCATCATTTCAGATAAGAACTGTTTAGTATTCGTGCTGCGTTTGTTGGCCTTTGTCAAGATGTAGTGTGCGGTAGCTGAATAGTGCTTATCTGCTTGTGCATGTGATGTAGATTGTTTCAGGGTAGTCGTACGACCTTGTTGGCCTTTGTCAAGGGCCGTGCGGGTGGGTTTGATTCAATCAAGAAATGACGGGTTGAACTTGACTAGCAGCCTATGATTTGTTGGCCTTTGTCAAGGTCATAGGACGCTAGGGGCAGAATATTATCGGGAATTTCAAGTGTTGAAATTTGCAATGAGATTGCATACCTTCTATGAGATAGTTGGATCCCGATACCCACTGCGAGTAAGAGTTACTCCTGGGAGAGTTTTACACATTACAATTAGCCGATCAAGTAGGTGTCTAGAAAGGTGTCAACAGGGTTACGCCTCTGGGAAAACGAGGTTTACTCTAATTAGGTCCGTGCGAAAGCACGGGGAACCTCCCTCAAAGTACCGACACTGGCTTGGCTGAAAGATTGGCGAACTTGTAGTGTGTAATTAATCCCGGCTAGTCTTTCCTTTTAGGGTTTGAAGGAAGATTTGATAAAAACAGTGGGAGCCATCCTGATTAGATAAGATAATAACCAATCTGATCTTGCAAGAGCATACGCTAAAGTGTTTTCTTCTCTCTCTCTCCAGGTAGAGACCATGTCATGCCCTAATAAAGATAATAATATGGATGTATTGACTGATCCCGCATATTATACTGTGCTGGGGAACGTTGGTTCCGTTCTTTCTTATAAGAGTTATGGGAATGAACAGGACATAGGGGAATACCAGGATTCCCATGCCACCCGAATGAAGAAAGTACATGTTGATGCATTTTCTTCGGGTGTGTTTGTTACAGAGAACTGTTTCTCCATTTGCTTTACGTCCTGGGTATTAGATACCGGGTCAGGATCCCATATATGTAATCAGTTACATGGGCTAAGGAAAGATAGAGAATTTGGAGAAGGTGATAAAGACATTAGAGTTGGAAATGGTGCAATAGTTGCAGCTAAGACTGTCGGGGAATATCACCTTGCATTACCAACTGGTAATACATTGGTTCTGAACGAATGTTATTACATGCCGAACCTGATATGCAACATTATATCGGTTTCTTTGTTGAGTAAAGAGGGATATAATTTTGTATTACAGGACAATGTTATGAACATTTTTCGTAACCAAAAGTTGGTTGGATCAGGCACGTTGTGCAATGGCATTTATGTTCTAAATCAATCAACAGTTCTGAGCATAACAAACATACACAAGAGGAAGAGTTCAGAACTGAACGAATCCTTCTTATGGTATTGTAGACTGGGTCACATCAATGCGACACGACTGGCTAAGTTGCATAAGGATGGATATTTGAAACCATTCGAATTTTCATCTTATGACACTTGCCAGTCATGTCTCAAAGGAAAGATGACCAAAACTCCGTTTACGGGACACGGAGAAAGAGTTACTGAACTCTTGGGACTGATACATAGTGATGTATGCGGTCCCATGTCTACACATGCCATGGATGGTTCATCGTACTTCATTACATTCACTGACGATCTCTCTAGATTCGGATATGTGTTCCTGATGAAACACAAATCAGAAGCTTTTGAGAAATTTAGAGAATATAAACAAGAAGTTGAGAACCAAACCGGAAAAAGTATTAAAATCCTACGATCTGATCGAGTAGGTGAATACTTGAGCAATGAATTCCTGGACTTCCTAAAAGAGAATGGGATTCTCTCTCAGCTGACTCCTCCATATACACCACAGCACAACGGTGTATCAGAACGGAGGAACCGCACCCTATTAGATATGGTGCGCTCTATGATGAGCACAGCTGAGTTACCTATTTCCTTCTGGGGATATGCGCTGGAAACAGCAGCATACCTATTGAATCAAGTTCCAACTAAATCTGTACCTACCACACCATATGAGATATGGAGTGGGAAGAGACCATGTCTTAAATGAGTTAAGATATGGGGTTGCCCGGCCTATGTCAAAAGACAAAATCCGGACAAACTCGAGGCACGGTCAGTTCTATGCAAGTTTGTGGAATATCCCAAACATTCACATGGATATCTTTTCTACCATGCAGAGGAACAAAAAGTGTTTGTTTCTCGACATGCCACCTTTTTAGAAAAGGAATTCCTTGAAAAAGAAATTAGTGGCAAAGTGCAGAGCTGGAAGAAGTTCCAGATACACAAACCATAACTGAAGATTTAGTGGAACCAGAAGATTCAGTAGCTCCTAATGAACCTCAGCCTCTTCGCCGATCTAGTAGGGTTCCTCGCCAACCTGAGAGATACTACGGTTTTCTCATGGATGGTGGGAGCGAGGATTGCATCATGGAGGATGATGACCCAACTAGCTTCAAGCAGGCCATCACGAGTAAGGACTCAGTGAAATGGCTGGATGCTATGCGGTCCGAGATGGAATCCATGTACACCAACAAAGTATAGACTTTGGAAGTTGCTCCTGAAAGGGTAAAACCCATTGGGAGCAAGTGGATCTTCAAGAAAAATCTTGGTGTAGATGGGAAAGTGGAGACTTTCAAAGCTAGACTTGTAGCAAAGGGTTTTCGTCAAAGACCAGGTGTGGACTATGACGAAACCTTTTCTCCAGTGGCTATGCTTAAATCCATCCGGATCATGCTTGCCATCGCTGCATATCATGATTACGAAATCTGGCAAATGGATGTTAAGACCGCCTTTCTAAATGGTGATTTAGAAGAGTGCGTGTACATGACTCAGCCAGAGGGCTTCGTAGACAGTGGGAGCAGCGGGAAGGTGTGCAAGCTGCTTAAATCCATTTATGGATTAAAGCAAGCATCGCGGAGTTGGAACATCTGCTTTGACGTCGTTATCAAAGAGTTTGATTTCGTCAAAAACCCAGATGAACCTTGTATCTACAAGAAGGTAGCAGAGAGTAAGGTGGTCTTCCTCGTATTGTACGTGGACGACATACTCTTGATAGGAAATGATATTCCTATGCTGCAATCGGTCAAGTTCTTCTTATCACAAAGATTCTCAATGAAAGATCTTGGTGATGCCTCCTGCATATTGGGAATCAGGATCTATAGAGATAGATCCAAACGAATATTGGGATTGTCCCAATCCAAGTACATTGACACCATACTAAAGAGGTTTAGTATGGAAGAATCCAAGCGTGGGAACTTGCCCACGATCTCTGGAGTCACTCTCTCCAAAGAGATGTCTCCCAAGACTGATTTGGAAAGAGCTCGCATGCAAGGGATACCCTATGCTTCGGCTGTAGGCTCTATCATGTACGCGATACTATGTACCAGACCCGATGTTGCATACTCACTAAGTGTAGTGAGCAGGTATCAAGCTGATCCTGGAGAGAGTCACTGGACAGCTGTGAAGTGCATTCTCAAGTACTTGCGAAGGACTAAAGAGATGCTCTTGGTGTATGGTAACGGAGAACTCCAAGTGGAGTCCTTTACCGATTCGAGCTTCCAGAGTGATAAGGACGACTCTAAGTCGCAGTCGGGATTTGTCTTTACCCTTTACGGAGGGGCGGTTAGCTGGAAGAGTTCTAAGCAAGAAACCGTGGCAGACTCGACGATGGAGGCTGAATACATCGCTGCCAACGATGCTGCCAAAGAGGCTGTCTGGATCAAGAAGTTCATTACTGAACTTGGAGTGGTTCCATCCATTGAGCATCCAATACCTTTGTATTGCGATAACAATGGAGCAGTGGCTTTGGCCAAGGAACCTAGGTCCCATCAGCGATCCAGGCATATTCTGAGGCGGTATCACCTGATCCGGGAGATAGTTGATCGCCGGGAGATCGAGGTCAGGAGTGTTGACACGAAGAACAACACGGCGGATCCACTCACGAAGGCCATTCCCCAGATACAGTTTGAGAGACTCTTCGGGATGCTCGGTATGCGATACTACAGCAGCTGGCCCTAGTGCAAGCGGGAGATTGTTAGTTGTATGTATGCCCTAGAGGCCAGTATTGTACAGATGATGTATTTTATATTGGATGCTTGGACATATATAGAGATGACTTTCTTGCTCGATATGATAGTATGCTATCTGGTTGCTCTTTATCTTAACATGTACACTAGTCTCTTTAAACTGTCTTTTAGTTACATGTTGGTAAAGCCCTTAGGATGTGTACTTGACTGCCTGGACTATGATGCAGATCATACTAGTGGGGACATGGTAGTCCATAAGTACATCCTTCAACGTCCCCAGTCGTGGGTGTATCGAGACGGGGCATCGATATACCAGTGTAGACTAGCGTATACGCTTCTCGACCCATGAGATGGGCGATGGATGATCCCATATCCATTGGTGTTTGACATCAGAGATGGTGTACGGGTGCTCAGTGAAGACTGGGTACACTGGACGGACTCGCCGAGAACTCCCAGATGGTATTATACCTCACGTCAGATGGCAGTTCTCAGGTGACACTTGTACAGGTTAGTCTGTAGACCCGAGATCGTCATAGAGTCTTGTGTGATTCCTACTGTGCTTTGATCTCCACCTTACCACGTCCACGAGGGCGTGCAAAACGGTGGTCTTTGGGTATAGTCCCGAGTCACATGGAGGCAATGAGCGATAGGAGGGGTTTCGTCTCTCCCGGTATTGGGGGTTGATGTTGCGCTGTGCTCGATTGGCCGTAACAGGGAAGTCCCTGGCCAGGGCTGATCTGAGATTTGCTGGTAAGTGTTACCAGTAGTTTCTCGACCCGTTATGAGCCTCACATCGGGACGACTTATCGGTTATTGGGGTCTGACGTTTACCACCCCTAGACTTGATATGCGACATATCAGACGAACAGACCGGACTGTACGGTAAGTGTTACTGGTTGGATTCACAGGAGTGTGAGCGGGGTAGCTCGTCGATCTTCTGATCGCTCAATACCCGGGTGGCCGTTACGTTTAGCAGACCGCTTGCGGCTTGTGGGTGATCGATATGATCATCATCTGCTACCGGCGTATTGACGAGTCTTTAGAGTCCTACACAGAGGTTTCCTGGCTCAAGCGAAATGAAATAGGAGCGCATATGAGATATGTGCGGGACCGAGAATAATGCGTGTATGTGATACCGTATTTCATTCTCGCGATGAATGTTTCGATTGGTTGTATGCGATATAACCTAGTTATCGAATCAAAGATTGATTCGATAAGTCGATTCATTCGATACTAGTCGGTTATGTGTGACATGACCGGATCATTGAATCAAGTGTTGATTTAATGATTTAATGTATAATTATATATTTGATATATTACTTTGCATTAACTAGTATTGGTTCATTTTAAAAGGATTTTCTCACTTGGAGTGCACATTGTATATGTGATATATTTTGTGTGCACTAGATTGTATCATGTTTGATGATACATACTTACTTGGCTTTGTGCAAAGAATTAAACCATGGTTATGATATGGTTAGGGTTTTGAGTTCTTCACTTATTTATTTATCCATTCTTTTATGAGAAATAGATAAAAAGAAAACAAAATGGTTTCTTTTTATCATGAAGCTTGTTGAAGCTTCATGAAGCTTTAACTAAAGTGACCAATTTGTCTTCATCCTTAACCCTAACCATTCCCACTAACCATGGTCTATTCTCTACACCTAACCAAGGTTAGAAGATGATAAGTATTCATTTTATTATTCTTTTCAAGGAAGACTTATCATATTCTATCTTCTTCATCATCTTCTTCTTCAAGAAAAAGCTTGCCACCTTTAATGGCATCTTGAGCAAAAGTGTGAGAAATCCAATTCTAAAGTGAACCCACCTCTTATTTCTTCACCCTCTACCTCTTGCCAAGTAGTATAGGGTGTTTTCTTCACAAGTTTCACAACTTGGTGAAGTTGAAGCTTGATCTTGTGTAACCTCGACGTAGATCATCTTCGGCATCGTAGCCGACGACTAGTCCGCTCATTTCTCTGATGAAGCCGATGCTAGAGTCCGAGATCCGACTTGGACAGCGAGAGGACGTCTACGTGGAGCTAAGGAAGTGGAGAACCGGATCTACAAAGGTTGTAGCTTCTTACTTTTAGTTAAGTTGTTAACTAGTTTCTCTTTTCGCCTAAAATTCTAGTTAACGATCCGTATTAGAGTTTCTCGGCACTTGTGAAATTTGAAATTGGCATGGTTGATGCCTTGTGAGACCTCTTGAGAGTGCTTAGGAACCCTACAAGGAAAACAAGAGAAAATAGCAACAGGCAGAAGACCAGAAAAATTGAGCCAAGAAGCCCCTAACATGGCCGCGGAACCGCGGCCAAACATGGCACTTGGCTGCGGTTCCGCGGCCGTGCTAAGCCCATATTTATGGAAAAAGTTATGGCGGCTGGCGGTGCGTTGACTGGTTTTTCTTAGGAGGTAAAATTGTAAATGCAGACGTGAATCGATTGTAACCCTAGGCTTTCTATGATCTATAAATAGAAGCCCTAAAGCTCTATTTGATGTATGTCTCTTTTCATTGATAAAAATTCAAAAATCTTTTGTAAAGTTAAGAGAGCATCAATAAAGTAAGTAGGTTCTTTTATTTTGCCCTAGTTCTGAATTTTTATTTCTGCCCTAATTTAAATTTATTCTCTGCCCTAGTTTAAAATAGATTAGAACTTTTTTTAATCAGCCGTAGTTTAGATAGTTAATCTCTTAAATTGAAAACTCATAAAAATCATGTCTTTTATCGATCCCCTAATGAGCGAGTAGTTCCTCTCTTGTTAGGGTTAGGAATAGGGAAGGTTTGAGAGATGCAAATCTCTCATCCCTTTCTTACTCATCACATATTAATTATTAGGACTCCATACATACATACACATACCGCTCCCTACGGCATCCTACCCACGAGGTAACGGTGATACCATAGTATAAAAGACCGGTTGTGCATGTTTTCCATGGAGGTTAGGGTAAGGATTAAGAAAGGACGGACAAGGACCTAGAGAAAGAAACATCGTCTCTTCCCAATCGTCCTAATCCCCTTTATTAATAATTACCATAACACCTAAAGAGATCTAATTTAGGGCATTGAAAGCGGTGGGAAATCTTTAATTTTCCAAACTTAACCTAAACCTAACCCTAGCAAGATTTCTAATCCTAGTCTAAATCAACTTAGTTTTTAGAGATAATTATTCCCACACCGTTTGGAATTAACTTGTTAGAACAATTAGGAAATACACAACATCCCTGTGGACCGACCCGTATTCACCGGCTAGCTACCAAGCGACGCCGTTCTTGATTGCGGTAAAAATATTTTGATCATAACATACATCATACAAATCAGTGCTGCCCTTTTTGCGACTTGGACGGTCGGTGCTGCCATTTTTGCGACGCGGATGGTCGATGCTGCCATTTTTGCGACGTGGATGGTCGGTGCTGCCATTTTAGCGACTTGGACGGTCTGTTCTGTCCTTTTAGAGACTTGGACGGTCGATGCTGCCCTTTTAGAGACTTGGACGGTCGGTGCTGCCACTTTAGCGATGTGGACGGTCGGTGCTGCCATTTTTGCGACTTGGACGGTCGGTGCTGCCCTTGTTGCGACTTGGTGTAACAACCGAGTTCAATTATACCAATTTCTGTTGCCGTATGTGTTGTTTGTGGTGTTAATTTCATTTACCATGTTTGGTTGCAAATGGTAGTTTACTTTATATTCGACCCGCTTACTTGAGCTTGTTGTTTCCTAGTTATAGATTACCCTAACACTACATATTTTTGCATATAACAATTTGAGTCACTTAAAATAATTTAAAAATACATGACATGGCCTGCATGATACCCCTAACCCCGTGGAAGCGTCCTTGCATCGTGTTCTCGTCCCGTTCAGTGAAACGTACGCGTTTGGATGGCTACGCGCACATACGTGCGACCGTTCTTGGGGGTATGCATTTCTGTTACATAATCCTTCATTTTAATTTTTGGAACATGCTAATAATTTTCATATTTCAAATCCAAAATTTTGGACCCGACCCGGGCGCATTTCTGAATTATTTTGTATCCCGCCAAATTCTAGTATTTTAAATTTCTTTTAATTCGTTAATGTATATTTTTAAGCTAAAGATTTATTATACAGTTCACAACAGAAAATATTATTAACAATAAAAATCTTTTTTAAAATTTTCTCCCCAACCAATCACAATC
Organism: Agapanthus africanus; assembly: GCA_030015575.1. Classification (NCBI taxonomy): domain Eukaryota; kingdom Viridiplantae; phylum Streptophyta; class Magnoliopsida; order Asparagales; family Amaryllidaceae; genus Agapanthus; species Agapanthus africanus. The sequence continues at coordinate 26,373,897 of JASDDO010000001.1, forward strand.
TTCTTTTTGCTCACCCGACCCCACCATCGAACCACTCTCTCTCTTCTATCCTCTTTCTTTTATTTCCTCAACCAATCAGAATCATATTCTTTCATTCGCTGGGCTCCACAGATCCCTCTCTAATCTTTCCCTTTCTCCTTCTCTTTCCTCCCCACGAGCTCTCTCTCTCCCCCCCTTTCTCTCTCCTCTCGCACCTTTCTCTCTCTGCTCGCGATTACTGTGCATTCCTCGAGTCGCGTCACCGCCGCGTGGATCCCGTCACCTTCCTTCTACATCCCCTTCTTCTTCTGTTTCTTTAAAACCCCATGCACCCTCGCCACGAGAAACCCACCAGAGAAAAACCCTAACCCTATTTTCCCCGCTCCTCAGCCCTCGTCGACACCCTCTGCATCCTCTCGTCACCCTCATCTCCATCACCTCTTTCTCCTTCTTCCTCCCTCGAACGAACCCACTGTATCCAGGAAACCCGAGCACCCTCTTCCACCACCACCACCTTCTCACGTCGCCGACCATTTTCCATCGCCATCGCCATCTCCTCACTCTTCTCTGCTCTTCCTCCTGCACCAAAACCCTGATTAAACCCTAGCTCTACAAACCCCTTCGCCGGTGTCCCTCACCGCCGTTGGTCTCGCTGCCACCGCTAGTTCACCCCTCTGCAACCCAGTAAGGCACTCATCCCTCCTCCATTCTCTTTTCTTGCTTCTTTCTTCTTTCTTGCTTTTCTTTCTTTCTTTACCTTCTTGAATGTTCACTGTTCTGTCTAGATCGCCGGAGTTGGCCACGACGTCGACGATCCCGACGACCCAGCGAGGATACCTGACCCGTATGATTCCATCATGCGTTGTTTGGACTCATTCCGTATACCGTGCGCGCGTCGCGGCTTTTCCCGCCGACGCATGACGTTCCGTATACCGCTTCGTGATCCGTCGAGGTAAGTGAAAACTTGCTACATGCTATCTATAATATTTTTTATACCTATTAAACTGCATAGTAAAACTGTAGATTGCTTATAGTACCGCCTGTTCCATTTTTCCTGTTCGACGTTCCGTATGTCATATTAGTTTCGGATCTTGAATTATAACTTGTTGCATGTTAGAGTACAGTATTGTGTTCCCACACCCGTGTTTAAATTACTTAATAATTATCGGCATAACCCATAGCACTTTTAAATAGTTTCTACCCCCGAATACCCGGTTGCATCCATTGATCATATTATACATATCATTGCATCCCTAGATCATCTAACCTATAATAACGAGATTTAACAATTCCATACTGGTTATGTGTATATTACTTAATGTTGGAACTACGACCCTAACTCTAATCTATAACTGTGCATCCTCATGCTTTAATCTGTACCCTTGCATATATCATCACCATGTTTCATTTTATTTGTTTCATTAGTACCCATGCTTGTTTATATATATACCCATGCTTACGTTAGTTGATTATGAGCACCCACATGACACTCTGTGCACCCCTGACATGACTTTTACTCCTATTTCTTGACATGACATGGTACCGTGCACCTCTCGACATGACATGATACCTATGTACTACCTGGCTTGACCTGATCTACCATGGCTTTACCTGTTACCTGATCTTGTGTCTAATGCCAATGAACCTGACCTGTTGTTCTTAAGGACCGTTCCTGTTGTCTATCCAGACAAACCTGTACCTGCCTGATCCTGTGTTGGCATTAGCTTTAGATCACTTAATACCTGACTTGAACACTTTTGACTTGGGGGTATGGAGAAATCAATGATGAAACCTGACTTGTAACTCGATAGTTCTATACCTGTTCTGATCAGTCTTACGGGCTAGGCCATCCCCAGAGTGATGCTATGGACATCACTCGTCATTATCTACCATCCTTTACTGCCTTGCGGCACGTCTCGGGTTCTGCCCGAGAGTCATAGATCGTGATCCCGGGCACGCATGGGATCCTATTGAGTTACATCGATGATTCATCAAATTGATTTCAAAGACTTGAGAGTAGTTAACCCAATAGACCAGTTTAGTTTACTCTCTGCACACTACCCTTCACTGCCCTGATTTATATTGCCGTTACCCTGCTTTACCATTTATGATTATACTTGCATGTCTTGCTACCCTGTTTATATATTATTGCCTGATGTTATGACGTGCTGACATCTGGGTTTTGCATGGCCCAGATTCCGTACCTTTGCTGCAGTCCGAGCAGGAGTACTTCGGCCAGCAGGCTGAACAGTGAGGACTCATTAGTAGTTAGTTCTTTTACTTTCCAGTATTTTATTCCTGATGTGAGCCCGCATTATAGGACATACATTCCAGTAATTCTTGTATTGGATCTCTTGTTTCCGAATTATTTATTCTTGACTCATTTCATTTTGGCTTATGGACATGTGCTAGATAGTTTTATTATTGTTCTTGATATCTCTACAACCGTAATGTGACTGTGGAAGGATAATTCCTATCCACAGGTAGCATGGTTGGCTATGTCACATGCCTACCTTAGCGTACTCTGGGAAGCAGGGCGTGACATGGTTCTTTTGGTATCAGAGCCATAGGTTATAGGTTAATCGGGTTTGATTCTTTTGTAGTTGGGTATTGGACCCAATACACGAATCAGAATACTCGTGATTAGGAAACATGTCCGGTCACCTTACCGTTTTACCATTCTTGAATCTAACCTCCTCCTGATTATACTTTTACGATATGCAAACTTTCTTTGCATATCGACTCGAAACCTGGTTCCTTGTTTATCTCTAGAACTTAGGCGACTTAGGTGGAGTTATGTAATTATAGCTATGATACCGCGGCATGGTTATAATGTAGTACTCTATTTAAGTAACTTGGAGTTCTAGCCTTGATCTACATTTTGAATCTGTTATCATGCTAATCCTTTGGTGCTTTGATTTCAGGAACATGGAAGACAAGAATCTGAAGACGTACCAAAGGCGTGTTGACGAAGCCGCCATGCTTGGAGTAATACGTGGGATGTTGGAGAATCAAAAGCGACAGACCGAGCTGATCCAGCAGCAGGCTGAATCTTTTCAGGAAGATTTGCGGACCGTTCAGCAGTCCGTGAACAAGGTTGTGGCCATACCGGGGGATCGTATGGGTACCGTGGCGGATTTCAGGAGACTGGGTCCGTCTGTCTTTACTGGCTTAGAGGAGCCGTTGCTAGCGGAGCAGTGGCTGGTTGACACGGAGAATTTACTCATTGCGGCACAGATCCCTGAAGATAAGAGAGTGGATGTGGTATGCATCCAGCTGGTGGATTACGCCCGTGAATGGTGGCTTGTGGAAGAGACCCGCTTGCCCAAGCCGATCAAGTGGGCGGATTTTTCGAAGAGTTTCTTAGAGAAGTTCTTCCCGCGGACTGCACGGGAGGAAATGGAGGAAAAGTTCATTAGTTTGAAGCAGAACGGCGCACCTTTAGATGTGCATGCAGCTGAGTGGACGCGGCTCAACAGATTCGCTGGACCTCTGGTTGCCAACGATGCTGATAGGGCAAGGAGGTTCATGCGCAGTTTGGATGTGGACATTCAGAGGCAGATTGTCTCCCTGGGTTTGACCACTTTTTCTCAAGTGCTTACAGCGGCTCGAGAGCAGCAGAGCCTATCTTTGAAGACTGGGAGTTCACAGCAGCCAGCAGTTACAGTAAGGAAGCCGGCATTTGCACCGAACCGAGCTCATGGACGCAGAGGTATTCCAGTGGATCGTCGTGGTGTAACACTGATGAAGAAACATGCTGTTGTTGAGCAGAGAAGGACCGTGATCTGTGACTACTGCCATTTACCTAGGCACGTGCAAAAGGAGTGTCGAAGGAAACAGGGACTCTGTTTGATCTGTGGATCGGCGGATCATACTATCAGCACTTGTCCGTCGAAGCTTCGCACGAAGGATGATGGTCCGAAGCCTCCGCAGAAACCGTTTCAGGGACAGAAGCAGCTGACTCAGGGACCAAATCAAGCTCGAGTATTTACCCTGACGGCTGAGGAAGCCAAGGCCTCGGGGGATGTTGTTTCAGGTATTCTACTTGTTCATTGTTCTCCCGCATTAGCGTTATTTGATTCTGGTGCATCCCATTGTTTTATGTCGTCCAAGTTTATAGCTACACACTCGATTACCTGCACGACCCTATCTAGTTTCTGGGACATACACACTGGGAATGGGAAAATCATATCTAGTAGAGAATGTAAAGATTGTTCAGTTGTAGTTTGCGGACGGGAGCTTTTTGCAGATTTCTTGGTGATTGATACAGGCAGCTATGAAGTCGTCTTGGGAATGGATTTTCTTGGCACTTTCCATGCTCATATTGATTGTAGGGCAAAGAAAGTAATTTTTCAGATTCCCAGACATCCCGAGTTTATCTTCACTGGAGGAAGCAGTTCTGTCGGGCCAGTTGAGTTTAGGGCTAGGCCGACAACTAGTGTTCTTTCGTCATCGGAGGTTGATAAAGATGAAGCGCTGGCTGTTGTTCGAGATTTCATGGACGTGTTTGAAGATATATCAGGATTACCGCCGAAGCGAGATGTAGAGTTCGCGATTGATCTTATTCTTGGTGCAGCGTCAGTATCTAAAGCGTATTATCCAATGGCACCAGTGGAATTGGAAGAAGTTAAGAACCAGGTTACTGAATTACTCGAGAAGGGTTGGATCCGAAGCAGTAACTCACCGTGGGGAGCTCCAGTTCTTCTAGTCAAGAAGAAGGATGGCACAAGAAGGATGTACATCGATTATCGAGAATTAAATCGGATGACTATTAAGAACAAGTACCCGATCCCTCGCATTGGCGAACTGTTTGAGCAGCTTAGTGGCATGAGGGTATTCTCGAAGCTGGACATGCGATCCGGATATCATCAGGTCCGAGTGAAAACAGAAGATATTTGCAAAACGGCGTTCCGAACTCGGTATGGACATTACGAGTACTTAGTGATGCCCTTCGGAGTAACGAATGCACCGGCGATATTCATGGACTTGATGAACCGAATCTTTTGACCATTCTTAGACCAGTTTATAGTGGTGTTCATTGATGATATTCTGGTCTATTCGAAGAGTATTGAAGAGCATGCAGAATATTTGGAGATCGCACTGCAGACGCTGAGACAAGAAAAGTTGTATGCAAAGATGAGCAAGTGCGAGTTTTGGCTGGAAGAAGTAAAGTTTTTGGGGTATGTTGTGTCTGACGATGGAATCTCCGTTGATCCCGAAAAGATTGCAGCAGTTCGTGATTGGCCGATTCCGAAGAATGTTGCGGAGATAAGAAGCTTTCTTGGACTAGCCGGGTATTACAGAAGGTTCGTGGAGAACTTTGCTCGTCTGGCGGAGCCGTTGACCAAGCTTACGCGCAAGGAGGTACCATTTGTGTGGACGGATAATTGTGCGTCAGCTTTTGAGGTGTTGAAGCAGAGATTGATAACCGCTCCTATTCTGACCATGCTAGACAATTCAGGAGGATTGGTAATTTACAGCGACGCATCTGGGACAGGATTGGGATGTGTTTTGATGCAGCATGGGATGGTTGTAGCGTACGCATCGAGACAGTTGAAGACCCATGAGAAGAACTACCCAACTCATGATTTGGAGCTTGCGGCTGTGATCTTCGCTTTAAAGATTTGGAGACATTACCTTTTGGGCGAAAGGGTCGAGGTTTTCACTGATCATAAAAGCTTGAAATATGTGTTCACGCAGAAAGAGCTTAATATGAGGCAACGTAGATGGTTGGAGCTGATGGCTGACTACGATCTTGATCTTAAGTACCATCTGGGGAAAATTAATGTCGTGCCGGATGCGCTCAGTCGGTTACCAGCAATTCAGACGTTGACTGCACAGAAGGAACTCATTGAGGACTTTCAAAAATTTGATTTGGAGGTTGTGCTACCGCATTCTTCGGGACAGTTGATGTGCTGCAGGTACATTCGTCGTTGATCGAGAATATTAAAGCAGCGCAATCGCAGGACCCTAGATTGCAAAAGTTTCGAGAACAGGTTGAAGCTAGACTTCGAACTGATTTATTGATCCATGAATATGGTTCGTTGAGATATGGTAGCCGGTTTTGTGTGCCAAAGGGAGATATTCGCGAAGAACTTATGAAGGAGGCACACAGTTCAGCATATTCCGTACATCCGGGAGGCACAAAGATGTACCGAGATATACGACAACATTTTTGGTGGGAAGGCATGAAACAGGAGATTGCCCATTTTGTGGCAAAATGCTTGGTGTGTCAGCAAGTTAAGGCTGAATATCAAAGGGTTGCTGGTTTATTACAGTCACATCCGATTCCTCAGTGGAAGTGGGAACATATAACCATGGATTTCGTGACAGCTCTACCGTGGAGTCCAAAAGGCAACAATGCAGTTTAGGTGATTGTTGACCGTTTGACCAAGGCAGCTCATTTCATTCCTTTCCGGGTTGGTCAATCAACAGAAACTTTGGCAGAACGGTACATGCAGGAGATTGTAAGATTGCATGGAGTACCGGTGAGCATCGTGTCCGACCGTGACACTCGGTTCTTATCACACTTCTAGAGGAGCTTACAGGAAAGTTTGGGGACTCGATTGAAGTTTAGCACAGCTTATCATCCTCAAACAGATGGCCAGTCGGAGAGAACGATCCAAACTCTTGAAGATATGTTGAGAGCTTGCATGTTGGACTTCAAGGGTTCATGGGAGGATCATCTACATTTGGTAGAGTTTTCTTACAACAACAGTTTCCAGGCGACTATTCAGATGGCTCCATTCGAAGCTTTATATGGTCGCAAGTGTCGTTCACCTGTTTGTTGGGACGATGTCGGTGAACGAAGATTGTTGAGACCAGATTTGGTTGTGCAGACGGTTGAGAAAGTTAACGCTGTCAGGAATCATATGAGAGCAGCACAAGACCGACAGAAGAGTTGGACAGATACGTCGAGAAGACCTCTAGAGTTCGCCGTGGGTGATTTGGTATTCTTGAAGATATCACCGACTAGAGGGGTGATTCGTTTCGGAAGTCGAGGAAAGCTCAACCCTCGATTCGTCGGACCCTTTGATATTTTGGAGCGTGTTGGTGAGGTAGCGTATCGATTGGTATTACCGCAATCCTTGGCGAATGTTCATGATGTGTTTCACGTATCTCAACTCCGTAAGTATGTTCGAGATGAAACACATGCGTTGAATCATTCGGAGCTGACTGTATGAGAAGAATTGACTTTTGAGGAGTGACCGATTGCGATTGTGGATCGAAGGGAAAAGGTTCTTAAGAATAAGGTTATCCCTCTTGTACTTATTTCTTGGGGTAATCGCTCACATGGAGAGTCAACTTGGGAACGAGAAGATGAAATCCGGCAGAAGTTTCCCCATCTTTTCTTGTAGTTTGTTGGTCGTTTATCCTTTTTGTGTTCTTGGAATTTCGAGGACGAAATTCTTTTTGTAGTTGGGTATAATGTAACAACCGAGTTCAATTATACCAATTTCTGTTGCCGTATGTGTTGTTTGTGGTGTTTATTTCATTTACCCTGTTTGGTTGCAAATGGTAGTTTACTTTATATTCGACCCGCTTACTTGAGCTTGTTGTTTCCTAGTTATAGATTACCCTAACATTACATATTTTTGCATATAACAATTTGAGTCACTTAAAATAATTTAAAAATACATGACATGGCCTGCATGATACCCCTAACCCCGTGGTAGCGTCCTTACATCATGTTCTCATTCCGTTCAGTGAAACGGACGCGTTTGGATGGCTACGCGCACATACGTGCGACTGTTCTTGGGGGTATGCTTTTCTTTTACTTAATCCTTCATTTTAATTTTTGAAACTTTCTAATAATTTTCATATTTCAAATCCAAAATTTTGGACCCGACCCGGGCGCATTTCTGAATTATTTTGTATCCCGCCAAATTCTAGTATTTTAAATTTCTTTTAATTCGTTAATGTATTTAAGCTAAAGATTTATTATACAGTTCACCACAGAAAATATTATTAACAATAAAAATCTTTTTTAAAATTTTCTCCCCAACCAATCACAATCTTCTCTTTACTCACCCGACCCCACCATCGAACCTCTCTCTCTTCCATCCTCTCTCTTTTATTTCCTCAACCAATCAGAATCATATTCTTTCATTCGCTGGGCCCTATAAATCCCTCTCTAATCTTTCCCTTTCTCCTTCTCTCTCCTCCCCACGAGCTCTCTCTCTCTCCCCTTTCTCTCTCCTCTCGCGCCTTTCTCTCTCTGCTCGCGATTACTGTGCATTCCTCGAGTCGCGTCACCGCCGCGTGGATCCCGTCACCTTCCTTCTACATCCCCTTCTTCTTCTTCTGTTTCTTTAAAACCCCATGCACCCTCTCCATGAGAAACCCACCAGAGAAAAGCCCTAACCCTATTTTTCCCCGCTCCTCAGCCCTCGTCGACACCCTCTGCATCCTCTCGTCACCCTCATCTCCATCACCTCTTTCTCCTTCTTCCTCCCTCGAACGAACTCACTGCTCCCAGGAAACCCGAGCACCCTCTTCCACCACCACCACCTTCTCACTTCGCCGACCATCTTCCATCGCCATCGCCATCTCCACCCTCTCCTCTGCTCTTCCTCCTGCACCAAAACCCTGCACTTGCAAACCCCACCAAACATCAAACCGAGCCCAAACCCTAACCAAACCCTAGCTCTTCAAACCCCTTCGCCGGCGTCCCTCACTGCCGTTGGTCTCGCTGCCACCGCTAGCTCACTCCTCTGCAACCCAGTAAGGCACTCATCCCTCCTCCATTCTCTTTTCTTGCTTCTTTCTTCTTTCTTCCTTTTCTTTCTTTCTTTACCTTCTTGAATGTTCACTGTTCTGTCTAGATCGCCGGAGTTGGCCACGACGTCGACGATCCCGACGACCCAGCGAGGATACCTAACCCGTGCGATTCCATCGTGTGTTGTTTGGACTCATTCCGTGTACCGTGCGCGCGTCGCGACTTTTCCCGCCGACGCGTGACGTTCCGTTTACCGCTTCGTTATCCGTCGAGGCAAGTGAAAACTTGCTACATGCTATCTATAATATTTTTATACCTATTAAACTGCATAGTAAAACTGTAGATTGCTTATAGCACCGCTTGTTCCATTTTTCCTGTTCGACGTTCCGTATGTCATATTAGTTTCGGATCTTGAATTATAACTTGTTGCGTGTTAGAGTACAGTATTGTGTTCCCACACCCGTGTTTAAATTACTTAATAATTATCGGCATAACCCATAGCACTTTTAAATAGTTTCTACCCCCGAATACCCGGTTGCATCCATTGATCATATTACCTACCATCCTTTACTGCCTTGCGGCACATCTCGGTTTCAGCCCGAGAGTCATAGACCGTGATCCCGGGCACGCACGGGATACTATTGAGTTACATCGATGATTTATCAAATTGATTACAAAGACTTGAGAGTAGTTAACCCAATAGACCAGTTTAGTTTACTCACTGCACACTACCCTTCACTGCCCTGATTTATATTGCCGTTACCCTGCTTTACCATTTATGATTATACTTGCATGTCTTGCTACCCTGTTTATATATTATTGCTTGATGTTATGACGCGCTGACGTCTGGGTTTTGCATGGCCTAGATTCCGTACCTTTGCTGCAGTCCGAGCATGAGTACTTCAGCCAGCAGGCTGAGCAGTGAGGACTCATTAGTAGTTAGTTCTTTTACTTTCCAGTATTTTATTCCTGATGTGAGGCCGCATTATGGGACATACATTCCAGTTATTCTTGTATTGGATCTCTTGCTTCCGCATTATTTATTCTTGACTCATTTCATTTTGGCTTATGGACATGTGCTAGATAGTTTTATTATTGTTCTTGATATCTCTACAACCGTAATGTGACTGTGGAAGGATAATTCCTATCTACAGGTAGCATGGTTAGCTATGTCACGTGCCTACCTTAGCATACTCTGGGATGCGGGGCGTGACACTTAGACCGTCGGTTCTGCCCTTTTTGCGACTTGGACGGTCGGTTCTGCCCTTTTTGCGACTTGGACGGTCGGTGCTTGATTTGACTTGCTCCGCTTCTTGCGGTGTCAGGTTTGATGTTGACTTGCGATTCGACTTGTTTCCGAGGTGGAGCTTGATTCCGCCTAGGAGGTCGTTGGTTGTCTTGCTGGTTTGATGTGATTCGGGTTGACATCAGTATCGCTATACTGGAATATGGTACCAGGAGCGAATCATCATTTGCCATGAGAGGGCTTCCCTCGTTCCCAGTTTTAGCGACTTAGGAGTCATTTGTTCCCAGTTTAATGACTTAGAGGTCATCTGTTCCTAGTTTAAAGACTTATGGGTTTATTGGATTGGAGTTTGGAATTTTGGGGTAGAGGTCGGCATCAGTGTTGCTAACACTGAAGTACAGGTGCTAGGAGCAATTCATCATTTTCCTTTGCCTGTTGGGGAGCGATGGCTTAGGAGACAGGTTTAGGTCTCTATCGCCTAAGGCTTTTTCAATTTTATGAACCATGAGGGTCCCATAAAAGCATTTTCTCCCTACGAGTCGAAAGGATCCCGTAGGTGTATTTTCTCCTTAGGAGTCGTGAGGACCCCCAAGTGTGTTTTTCCTTTGTAAGTCGTAAAGATCCCATGAAGGTGTTTACTTACGAGTCGAGAGGATCTCGTAAGTTTTGTTCTCTTTATGTAGCGTGAGGACACATGAGTGGGTCTTCTCAAATGGAGCATAATTCCGATGGCGGAGACCAACCGCGGGGCTTGTGATTGCCCAGGGGCCTGGGTATGTTGAGAATTATTTGAGCGCGTAGATTGTATATGGTATTCAATTTGGGGACTGGCCGAGGATGGGAGAATTTGGGAGATTAGGATTTTGGTTGGCGTTTGCATCGCTGCACTGGAATATGGTACCAGGAGTGACTCATCATTCGCCATTTGGGAAGACTTAGGATTTGGGTTTTGGGTCGGCATCAGCACCGCTAACATTGAAGCGTAACGCCAGGAGTGACTCATCATTTGCCATTTCTCGTTGGGGAGCGATGGCTCAGGAGACAGGTTCAGATCCCTATCACCTAAGGCTTTTCAATTTTATGAGCCGTAAGGGTCTCATAAAAGAATTTTCTCCCTACGAGTCGAGAGGATCTCGCAGGTGTATGTTCTCCTTAGGAATCGTGAGGATTCCTAAGTGTGTTGCTCCTTTGTGAGTCGTAAGGATCTCACGCAGGTATTTTCTCCTCACAAGGTCAAGAGGACTTTACATGTGTATTTTATCTCTCTTCACGAGTTTGTGCCCTTTCGGGTTTTCACAAACTCGTCGGCAGTCCTGCTGTTTTTACTCACGGAGCCCTTTTGGGTTTTCATCCATGCCCATTTTGCTTGTGGACATACCGTTTTTTTGTGCTTCATCGCCGGTGGGACTTTTAAAAGTAGTCTCACCGGAAAGACTTGGAGAGATAGGGGTCGTTTACGCCCGTGGATTGTATACGGTTTTACAGGATGTATGATCCAAACCATAGGGCCAGTATGCTCAATTCGTCTGTGACTTGGAGCATTCACGCATAGTATTTCTTGAGATATCGGCCAATGATGGGTGGTATGGGCCTTTCTCCCTCGGCACTTATTAGTTGGTAGGATCCTCCGTCAAACACGTTCTCGATGACGTATGGTCCTTCTCAATTTGCCTCGAATTTCCCTTTGGCATGTCGATTGGGGATGATCGGCCTTTTGAGGACAAACACCAATTCGCCTTTCTTGGAAGCGCGGAGACGGGTCATTTTGTTATAGGTCCGTGACATTTGGGCTCGGTATAACTCCAGATTTTGCTGTACCGCGAGCCTCTTTTCTTCGAGGGCGTCAAGCTCTTCGAGCCGAAGAAGCACGTTTTCCTCTTCCGTCAACTCGTGCTGGATGGCCATTCTTAAGCTTGGAACTTCGATTTCGAGGAGGAGGATTGCCTCCACTCCGAAGAGTAATGAGTATGGAGTAGACTGAGTTGGAGTGCGGTGCGTGGTACGATATGCCCACAACGCCTCGTGGAGCTTCAGATCCCAGTCTCGTTAATTGGCTGAGGAATTTTTCCTCAAGAGCTTGCATAGAGTTTTATTGAAGGCTTCGGCTAGCCCATTGGCTCTTGGATTATTAATGGAGGAATATCTCCAGTTTATCTTGTGTTGAGTAGCGAATCTTGAGACTTTAAAGCTCTCGAAAGAAGGCCCGTTGTCAGATATGATTCTCCTTGGTGTACCGAAGCGGTATAGGATATTATGTCGGAAGAATGTTAGAATATTTTCTGTCTTGACTTCTTTTAACGGGACTGTTTCAGCCCATCTGGAGAAGTAATCAGTTGCGGCCAATATGAACCTGTGGCCTTTGGATGATGGAGGGTCAACTATGTCGGTGCCCCAAACTTCGAAGGGCCATGACGCCACCGTAAGATGCAACAGATTGGGATGCTTGTGAATGAAGTCACCGTGAATTTGGCAGAGATGATACTTTTTTGCATGCTCTTCACAATCCCTTATCATGGTATGCCAGTAATATCCAAGCCGTTTGATTTGAAGCCGCATTTTAGGGCTGGATTGGTGAGCTCCGCAGACGCCTGAGTGAACTTCTCTCATGACTTTTTGGGCTTCGGCCGATGACAGACATCTGAGCCAGAGTTGGTCATATGATCTGTGATATAGCGTATTATTTACAAATACGTATCGGAGAGCTCTCTTCTTCAGCTGGACCCTCGCAGATTTTTCTTCAGGCAACTTGTCATATTGGAGGTACTCTATGAAGGGCTCTCTCCAATCGTGCTCCTATTGAGTGATCAGAACTTCTTCGACGGGTCTTCTCTTTTGTTCCGCGCTTTCTTCTTCTCGTAAAGAGACTGGGGCTAGAATTTTCCGGCTTCTGACTGTGATCAGAATTTCGTCCATGTCAGGATCAGCCAGCTCCTTGGCTAAGCGAGCGAGTACGTCAGCTTTTCCATTCAACGCCCTAGGAACTCCCATTAGTTTAACTTGGGTAAACTGTTTCAAGAGTTCCACCACCCGGCTTCTGTACCGAGCTAACTCAGGTTTGTATATCTTATAGACGCCGCTTACTTGGTTGACGACAAGTTGGGAATCACCGTAAACTCGTACCCGTAGGATTTCCATTTCTCTGGCAAGTTCCAGACCATCTATCAGAGCTTCGTACTCAGCCTCATTGTTTGTGCGAGGTTCGGTGAGGGCGAAAGAACATCGTAGGGCTCCTCCCGATGGTGTGACGAACACCAATCCTATCCCTGCTTTTATCTGCAGGATGCTTTATTTGCTAGAGCTCCTTAGATGAGGCCCCATCGAAGTAGAGCTCCTAACATGGCTCGTCATTCTCGAGGTGCAGCACTTGTTCACCGGGTAACTCGCAATTGAGCGGTGACCCTTCTGGTGTGGAATGAGCAGCGAGAAAGTCCGCAAGAGCTTGGCCTTTTACTGCTTTCTGAGGAGTATAAAATATGTCAAACTCAAGTAGCATGACAGCCCATCTTGCTATTCTGCCGGCTAGGCTTGCTTTGGTCATCAAGTGTTTGAGCGGGTCGACCTTGGAGATCAGCATTACTCGATGAGCGAGCAGATAGTGCCTTACCTTCTTTACATCAAATATCAGAGCCAGGCATTGATTTTTGATCGGGGAATAGTTATGTTCCGCCCCGACTAGAGTTCGACTGAGGTAGTAGAGGGCTTTTTCTTTTCCCTCCTCGTTGTTCTGGGCAAGGAGCGCACCGAGTGATTCATCTAGCGCGGCAGTGTAGAAAATTAGCGGTTTATCTGGAATGGGAGCGTCCAGCACTGGAGGGTGCAACAAGTACTGTTTGATATTTTCGAACACTTCTTGACATTCGGCATCCCAAACAAAAGGAGCTCCTTTCTTCACGAGCTTTGAGAAGGGCCTACATCTCCCCGATAAATTTGAGATAAACCTTCGTATATAAGCAAGCTTTCTTTGAAAGATCTTAGCTGCGTCAGACTCTTTGGAGGGGGCATCTCTATGATGGCATTTACCTTTGATGGGTCAACTTCGATCCCTCGATGTCGGACTATGAAGCCCAGGAATTTTCCCGATGACACGCCAAAAGCGCACTTTAGAGGATTCATCTTCAGATCGTATTCCCTTAGTCTAGTGAGAACGGTCCTAAGATCTTGGATATGATCGGCCTTGGCTTTAGTCTTGACGACCAGATCATCAACATAGCATTTGACGACTTTATGGATTAGGTCATCAAAGATATTGGTCATTGCCCTTTGATATATAGCACCTGCGTTCTTCAGTCCGAATGGCATCACTTTGTAGCAGTATATTCCGATTGGGGTTCAAAATGCTGTGTGTTTCTCATCCTCAGGCGACATCTTGATCTGATTATATCCAGACGAGCCATTCATAAAGTTGAATAGCTCGTAATTTGAGGTGCCATCGACCATCATTTCCATGACCGGTAGCGGGAAATCTCCTTTAGGGCATGCCTTGTTGAGGTCCCTGAAATCGACGCAAACTCAGATCTGCCCATTTTTTTCTTCACTGGGACTATGCATGCGATCTAGTCCGCATATTTCACTTCTTTGATGATGCCAGCATCGATAAGTTTCTTAGTTTCCTCGATGACCTTTTCTTCTAGCTCCCTTCTCATTTTTTGAGGAGCTTGTTTGACAGGCTTGGCATCAGGAGATATAGCCAGCTTATGCACGGCCACTTCAGGGGAGAGGCCGAGCATTTCTTTGTACGTCCACGCGAAACAGTCGGCAAACACATGCAGCAGGGCAATTATCTGCTTTTTCAAGTTCTCTGACAAGAGTGAGTTGATGTAGGTTGGCCTTGGATTATCAGGCATTCCCAAATCGATCTTGGTTAGCTCATCGAAGGTTGTTTTTCTGCCATCTTCGAGCTCTTGAGGGGCTTCTTCTGGCTCGGCTAGCTCGTCTTCATCATTTGACTCTTCGCTGGCTTCCCCAATATGGATCATGTAGCATGCTTTAGAATCAGGTTGGATGAAACTTATGTCCCGTCTATCTGGAATTCGTCCATCGATGAGTGCTCGAACCTGAGGCGGATGCCATAGCCCCTCATAAAACTTCGCTTCAGATTCCATTTGATATAACCGGCATCCGCACCTTTTGAAATATTCCCGCATCTCGGGCGCATAGTATCTGGGATTGAGGATGGCTCTTATGCTTCTCTCATAAGGAAGACACGCGATAGACAAATCGTCCGGGTGCACAACAGGATTTGGCCCATAAAACATGATGCCCTTTTGTCCACCTTTCCTTCCGGGAACGTAGAAAGTTTTCAGTTGGTCCACGGTGGAGACTGACAATGCATCGAGCTCTTTGTACATCTGCTCTAGCACCCTTGTGACGGCTAGGGACCCTTTTGCAACTTCAAAGGTCTCTCGTAGCTTTGCATGTTGCGTGATGGCCTAATCTGTATAGCTGTTGCAAGGAAGGTTCTCTTCCTCCAACTTTTCAGTGTCGCTGCCTAAACGAGGGCGAATTTTGCTGTCGGACGGGCCTTCGATATCAGACTCATCCGTATCGCTATCAAAATGAGTGCGGTTTTTATGGACAGAAGGACTTCCAACGTCAAACTCATCAGTGTCATTGCCGCAATGCGGATGCACTTGGGTTTTTTTGCTTTTGAGTTTTGGGGCCATTCTGTATTTGGTTTGCTGTGGCTCAGCACTTTGGAGGTTCACAAAGTACCGAGAATCTTTCTTCGCCATTTTTAGTATACTTCATGCACACCGAACAGCTTGATGTCTCCGTCAATGCTTCTTTCTTCGCCATTTTTAGTATACTTCATGCATTGATGGAGAGTTGACGGAACGATGCCGTAATCGTGGAGCCACGGCCGCCTCAAGAGAATTTTATAAGACGTGTCAGCGTCAATCATGTATATCGTAGCTTTGGTTTGCAGATCCCCAAATTTAACTGGCAGAGCTATAGACCCCAGAACTTGCTGGCAATTTTGATTAAAACCTTGAATGACAATCCTTTCCCTTGACAGGTGTCAGACGTCCATTGACAAACTCTTCAGAGTCCGCAAGTTCATGATGTTCACTGAGGATCCCGGATCTATCAATATGCGATTAATCCGATCTCCGTCGTTCTACCCGGTCACGTAAAGCGGCCGGTTATGCTCAGTCGTTCCCTATAGCAAGTCTTCGTCCTTAGACGTGACTACGGCGGCATGCAAAGCGTACCGGGCTTCTTTCATATTAATTTCCGCAAAGCGAGCCTGATACCGCTTGGGGTTTTGTAGAGCGTGAATGAGAACATCTCTATGCTCCTTAGATAAGTCCAAGGCATCGTAGATGCTCAGGAGAGACGGAAGCTTTCGGAGATGAGCCAAGATATTGTAGTCCACTGAGGAAGGACTTGAGTTTTCATTAGCCGGTTCTCTGTCATCTTTCTTATTAGCCACCTGTGTTTCCTTTCCTTTTGGGGCGTTGCCCTGATTTGGCGGCAAAGCCCTGCCGCTTCTGAGCTGGATTTGGTTGGCCCTTGTGGCGAGCTCATCGTCCTCTTCCGGAAAACAGAGCTCCTCCTCAGAGTCACTGCCCAGATGGATTGCGTAGCAGGTCACCATAGGGATCACGTCATTGGAGTCTTCTTCTAGCTCCTCCATAATCTCAGCCGCTTCTACAGGGAAGAACTCTTTCAATTAAATTAGAGTCATTTCCTTTTGTTCATAGTCTTCGAGAGAATCGATATATTTTTGAATGGTCGATCTCCCCACAGACTCCTTTTCGCGTCGAGCTGCACTTTTCTTCTTCTTGAGCTTTTTGGATTTTGAGCCTTATTGAGCCGAATTGGCAGCTGGAATGGTGGGCCTCTTCTGCCCTTCCTATTCTGTTCTGGGCTCTTTCCGAAGTAACTTTAGCATCTTCTTCATCTTATTAGATATGTGCATACTCCACGAAGGCTGCGGTGAGTTAGTTTCATTTCTCAGGGCTGTGTGTTCAGCCGTCTGCTCTCAGAAGGGTTCAGCTTCTGTCTGTATAAAGTTGGTGGTTGCAACTTGATTGTTCACCAACACACTCTTAGACAGCTCGATCTCTCCAACCTTGTACTGCTTCTCGACCCAGTCTTTGAAGATATAGTAATCTTCGATCGCGTGGCTCACTACTCTGTGGTATGGGCAATACAAGGGATTGTCGGTCATTTTTGCTTCATGCGGTCTTTTCGACTCCGGCAATTGTAGACCATTGTTCAAGGCATCTTTGAATATATTGCGGAACTTGTCTCTTCTGAAAGAGTAGACCTTGTTCTTTTTCTCCTCTAGGGAAGGTCCTTCTCCTCCCAGCAATGTCTTTCGAGACTGGTTGGTTTTAGAATCGCCTGCCTTTCGCTTGTCTTCATTGTCGGACGTACTGAAGACATTGGTACTGCTGGAATTCCCGCTTCTACGGTTGTCGTCCTTCTTGCTTTTCCAAGTCACTTGGAGAGTCTAGGATAGACTCTTACTTCGAGCATTCCAGCATTTGGAATTTCTTGGTTAGCTCCTGAAACGTCTTGAGGCCTGCTGTACACAAGAATGGGACCATCCAATTGCTGAGGTTCCCAATGAGGAGGCTGACGGACTGGTCCTGCTCCAGTGGTGGTTCGCACTTGACCGTGAGATTACGCCGTCGGGCGATAAAGTCGGTGTTGCTTTCATTCTTCCCCGGCTTGGTCCTCACAAGGTCAGCAGTGGAGATTTTATCACTGACACTCATGAACCTTTGCCGAAACAGAGACTCCATTTGGGCAAAGGTAATGACGGACCCGTCCGGTATACTCGCGTACTAGTCGAAAGCAACACCAGTCAGGCTATTGACAAACTGACGAAGAAGGAGCGCATCATTGCCCCCTGTATTTCCGTACGACGCTTTAAAGTGGGCGACGTGCTGATTTACGTATCCCGTCCCGTCAAATCTTCCGAATTTAGGAATGACTTAACCGTTGGAGAACTCGATCAGATCGTACTGTGCGGGATATGGCCGCCCACTACAGCCAATTTCTTTCTGAGCTTCGGCTTTGGCTACCAATGTTTTAATCTTGCTAGTGACCATATCCATTATCCGATCTTGTGTTAGAGGGATGGTGCTATCTGGGGCCAAGACGTCCCCAAAAGCGGAATGTGGCCGACTTTCGTGCGGCTCACCTAATCTTGGACCTAAGGGGATAGGCATCGTTTGCTTCGGGTTGCCATCACCCGGCTCATGAGTAGAGACATGTGCCTGATTGGAAGGCGCTCGAGCAATTTGAGCCATGAGCTGCATCACAACATTCGTCAGGTCGTCGATTTTGGAGTAAATCTTGGCCATTTCTTTATCTTTGCTCCTGAGCTATTTTCGAAGCTCTTGAAGCAGCTCTTGCTCTACAGTTCTGGGATGAAAAGTCGGCTCTTCCTCGCCGTCCGAGCTTGACTTTACATGGATTGAGGGGTCTTTCTTCCTATCATCCTCATCAAGAGGGTTTTCATCATCCAGCGGAGGCGGCTATTCTTGGGGAGCAGCAACCACATTCAAGCCAGATTGGGCTTGGGATGTGGTGGCCCCATCCTTGCTTTTGCTACGCAAGTTGTCGCTGGGACGCGCGCCCTCCATGTAGACCGTATGGATAACGTATCCTACCGTCTTTTTATTATCGGCAGATGATTCCACGGATCGCTGTCGTGGCCCTCCTGTTTCAGTAACGGGAAATCGACTGAAAGCGGTTGGCCTGATCGGGTTCTTGAATAGTGTCGGCGCTTCTTGTCTGGGTTTGCCCCGCTGCTTTCGCACGGCACAGAGTGCCTGATAGACACTTGAAGAGATGGTGTCATGCTTTCTCTGACGGGGATGGGACCCGTATCTTTGCAACATTGTTCGGACCGATATCTTCTTGATTCTGGCGGTCATGGCATTTTTCTGAACCCAATTCAGAGGTTCGAAGGAATTGCTGACTTTTACGGCCGACTCAGCCGCTGTCACGGAGTAACCCTGCTCTTGGAACCTCACAAGATTCCACTTGGCCGAAGTCCTGGCCCTCTTGTTGGCTCGATACCTGAGCCGCTTCTGCCTTAACTTTTCTGTTTTAAGCACTTGGCAGATTTCGGCTCTTCGGGAAGATGCTGTAGACCGATTGATAGAGAGCCTAGAGAAGATGCCTGCTCGCGTGATTGTTAAGGGCGCCACCTGAGCTTGCTGGAGATGCTTTGTGGCTCCATTGGTGTTGACGGCCTTGCCCCCAGTCGGAATAGTGGAGAGCCATTCGAATACAAATTTGCATTTGGGGTGGGAAGCCTTGGCGATCACAACGTTCGGCCTCCTGCTCCTTGAGGTCGATTTGGCCGCTTGGTTTGTCAGGATCTTCGCCAGATGAGCGCTTCTAGCAGGGTAGATGATGACGGAACCAAATTGACAGGGTGGCTCCTCCAATTGCCAGCTGAGACTGGCAGGGAGAACCATGCGGGCGTTGATCTTAATCACATACGAGATCGGGGTCACGTCGGTAGCTGAATTCAACTTAGGGGACATCTTCGTTGAAAGTTGATTGCTGCACGGAAAGAAAGTTATTTCAGTACAAACATCGGTATATATGCTAAATGAATTCGCATGAACACTTGACCGGAGATATGGGATGAGAGAAAGGTCCCACCGGGCGTGCCAGAGACTGTAGGGTATTTTTCGTCACCCCATTGAGACGGGAATAAGCACGTGCTTGTCAGGCGTACTACAGATTCCCCCTGCCTAGGGTTGGCAGGGGTTTATTGATTGTGGGTATCCGAATCTCCGGCAGCTGCGGACTAAGCTGCCGTTAATTACCCCTTGCCTTTGGAGCGAGGGAACCTCCGATTGAAGGGTCAAGCTGATCATGCGAACTCAATGTTCCGTATTGTGTTTTGAAAGGGTTTTGGATATATCGGGGGCCCCGCAGAGTTTTTACGGGGGTCCCGCTATCCAGATAGCGGGCTGGGGGTCAAGGGGCCTAGCAGGGGACGTGTTTTGGGTGTAGAGTGTAATGAGGGATGAGGAGAGTCTTAAAGACGCGTGCATGTCACGTAGGTACTGGTCGCCCACGGGTCACGTGCCTGGCGCATGGGCGCTTGGCGCCCGCGGGTCACATGCCAGGCGCGTGGACTCCCGCGGGTCACCTGCCAGGCGCGTGGGCGCCCAAGGGTCACATTCCAGCGCTTGGGCTCTTGGCGCCCGTGAGTCACGTGCGAGGCACACGTTGGCGCTAGGCGCCCACGGGTCACGTGCGTGGCACGGGACCGCTGGGCGCTAGCTGGTCACGTACGCGGCACGCGACCGCTGGGCGCTGAGCGGCCACGGGTCACGTGCACGGCACGCGACCGCTGGGGGCCCGTGGGTCACATGCGCAGCACGCGGCCGCTGGAAACACCAGCGAAAAAAGGCTTAGCCTATGGGCTAGGAGTTGAACTCCCAAGGGATTTTGGGTAGAGTTAAACTCCAAAAGATTTAGATTTGGAGTTAAACTCCTAAATGATCTGGAATATGAGTTAAACTCCTATGAGGATTTGGGTCTTGGAGTTGAACTCCCCAATGATCTTCAGAGGTGATCAAAAGGGACCATTCTCTTCTCTCTTTAGCCCTGGAGCTTCTTTTGAGCCTTGGATCAGTCCAAAGTTGGATTTTTGGAGATGGGTCTCCTTCTTCCTCCTCTTGATCGGCTGGATCTTAGAGAAAAGGGGTGATACTTAAAAGATTCCTCTTTTCGAGATCTGATTGAAGATCCGAGCTCCCCTTCAAGGGTTTTGTGGTGAAAAACTATTTCTTTTTGGAAAAAGGAAGAGTTAAACTCTTGATTTAATTTAAAAAGGGGGAAGGTTTTATAACCTTGAGCAAGGAGAAGGAGGCACAAACCCTAGAATTTTTTAGAATGGAAAAAGTTGTCCTAGATATTTTCATCATGTTTGCCTTTATATGCTACACACTTTACATATAGCCCCTTGGGCTTTGCCAAATGGCGCCTGTGCCACCCAATGCCTTATATGCATGTTTCTTTTTGCACATAAGCCATGGGTTTTACAAAATTTTGGCTTTCTGCCCATTTACATACATTTATTTCTAAAAAAAGAATTACATTAAAACTAATTCATGGCTTCATTCCTTTTTTCATGGGGCCGGTCCTTTCCATGCTCGGTTCTGACCTAGGCATGGGCCCACTTGGCTTGGGGTTGACTTTGATTTTGACTTGGTCAACTGGGGTATAAATTTTGACCCCAACTGTAGTGTCTCTAGGATAATGCGTAAGTGCTCGGCGTGCTCTTTCCGATTCTTTGAATACACCAGGATGTCGTTGATGAAGATAACAACAAACCTGTTTAAGTACTCTCGAAAAAATTGGTTTATCAAGTTCATAAAAATGGATGGTGTATTGGTCACTCCAAATGGCATTACGAGATATTCAAAATGGCCATAATGAGTCCTAAACGCTGTCTTTGGAATGTCGGAATCCTTTACCTTCACCTGATGATAACGTGAGCAAAGATCTAATTTTGAGAAGACACAAAATCCACTTAGTTGATCGAAAAAGTCATCGATGTGGGGTGGCAGATACTTGTTCTTAATCGTTACTTCATTCAGTGCTCGATAATCCACGCACATCCGGTAGGTACCTTCCTTCTTCTTCACCGGTAACACTGGTGATCCCCAACTTAAAATACTGGGTCTGATCCAACCTTTCTTCAGGGGCTCGTCTAACTGGATATGAATTTCTTTCAATCCTTCCGGACTTAGTCGATACGAAGCTTTGATTATAGGTTTTGCACCAGGTTGTAAATCAATACTGAATTCAAGAGCTCGATCGGGAGTCAAACCTGATATGTCTTCAGGAAAAATATCCGCGAACTCTCAAACTACTTTAGGCTTTTCTCCTTCGGCTTGAAGGGAGGACACTTCTGCAGTCTTCGGCTTAGCTCGGTAGCTTCCTGGCCAAAGTTCTGTCTTCAATTTTGAAATAGATGTCACGCCCCGCTTCCCAGTATACGGGCAGAGGACGCGACGAGACCCCTACGTATTTGCTCTGAAGTAAATACGCTAAACGTATCTAAGCAATATAAGTAAAAAAGCACAAGAGACAAAGACAATAGATATAATTGACCAACAACTTTATTTATTAACATTATTTTTAAAATACATCTGGAAAATAAATACATGGAATGAAAGCAATGCCTAAACAGTGGCATGACAGAAATGAAAATACTGAAATGAAATGTACAAGTAACTAGAGCTCCGGGTCGAAGGCTAGCTGATCCAAGTCCTCGCTGGCGGGATCGATCTCCTGAAGGCCCGAATCATCTGACGATATTTCGAAGAAAAGAAAGAGAATGTCGTCAGTGAACAAATCTTCGGTAAGTCCCAAAGAGGAGGGAGAAGTAGAATAGACAGAGAGAGAGAGTATAAATATAATAGTGTTGTTTGTTATGTTAACGTACTTGTTCGTAGCTTGGTACAGAAGAGGCCAGTGTATACGAGAGGAGTCCAACTTTTCCCATGGACTAAGGTATAAGGAGCATAAGGAACCGTTCAGCCACGGTACAACGGCAATTGAATTCAGGTTAGGTGTATTATGGTTACAATCTCGTGCCACTTTTAACACCTTTCGTACCAGTCTACCCCTTATAAACCCCGCGATGTCTTGATTGTATTGATGTATTATTTGAATTGCATATTGTATATAGATGGATGACTTGGCGAAACCATGATATCAGTAACGGAACGGATATAATGGATGAACATGTAGATGGAGTATATCCATGGTTTGGTCCAGTCAAGTTGTATAGATAGATTGAATAGACGGATTTATAGATCCATATTGTATTAAAATTTGATATTTGAATCATATTCAAATCAGATTGATTATATCGAGACTCAGTCTGAGTCAGACAATTAGAAAAGAAATTGAAGTCCTGAGTTATGTTTTGGTGCTATCGGTAACT
Organism: Agapanthus africanus; assembly: GCA_030015575.1. Classification (NCBI taxonomy): domain Eukaryota; kingdom Viridiplantae; phylum Streptophyta; class Magnoliopsida; order Asparagales; family Amaryllidaceae; genus Agapanthus; species Agapanthus africanus. The sequence continues at coordinate 26,396,781 of JASDDO010000001.1, forward strand.
GCTGCACATGGACTGCAGGATTTGCGTTTTTTTCAAAGATAATTACCGTGTTGATGACACCGTTTGTAAAGTTGTCTACCTTAAATAGGCAAGCACCCATATCTCCGGCTCCCTGAGGCTCAAGAGACTGGTCCCGCTTAAACCTATGTTTAGTAGGGTCTTTATTGTAATTTAGTATAACTTGAGAGGGTTTTATGTAAAAATAATTTTGTATAATTTTCAAAATACACCTCAGTATTTTATTATCGTCTTTCGAGTTTTTATTGATGTATATTTTATCAATGTGGCATTTCTAGCGAAATAAACCTAATTTCATAATATGTGGTATTTATTTGTAATATTGGAATTATATGGTATTTTTCTTGTAAATGGAACGTTTTTCTTGAATTTTGGAAATGTAGAATATTATAAATATTAAAAATAGATATTTTGATATTAATTACATATATATTTATTTATTAAAAATATAAGTTTTATTTATAATAGAAATCACATTTTCTAAAGAAAATTGTATTTTAAATTTTTCGAGATCATATGCTCCTTGCGGAGGTCTGCATCTCACTCTACTAGGCCCGAGGATGTGCGATAATCCACACCATATTGAACGGGTTTTCCGAAATGTGTTGTAGAGGCGCAATTGTAAAGATTTGTCAAAATACACTTCTTGTAGAAAAAAGGTTTTATAAGTTGAAGATAGTTATATGTAAAGTCGTATTTTCCCAAATATATGTTCCCAAATTCCATCGTGCTATATTAGATATGAGTGTTGTGAGGAGATAGGTCATTACCTCGTGAACTATCTATAGGTATAACAACGAATTATGACGGTTTATGTCGAAACTAAACTATATGGTATTTTTCTGAAAAAGTATAATAGAAGTTATAAAAATGATTAGTTTGATGTGAAACTTGTTTTATTAAGTTTGTTAATGTTTATTAATCAACATCAAGAGTATGGTTTTATTTCGTTAAGGAAAAGTGTAGTTTTTAAGGAAAACCGAATCGGAAGTCGGACTAACTCCGCTTCCGTCGGATTTTAGTTTTGAATGCTTTTAGAATAAAGAAAAGAGGAAGAAGTAGGGACTTACTGGATGATTCGCTAGAGGAGAGAAAGATGAAGAGGTGGGAGTTTCCGGTGCGTCGTTTCGTCTTCGAAAACTCCTCGGATTGCCGTCGGAAGTTTGTCGGAGCTTCGCCATTTTGCTAACTCCACTTGCACACAAAATACTTGGGAATTTTCTTGAGAGTTTGGGCAGAGATTTGGGAGTGAGGAGGGGTGATTTGATGGTGGTATTTATAGGAAAAATTAGGGTTAGGGTGTGATAAAAAAAATGCATTTAAATTTGCATTAAAAAGGATTAAAAATGGGTATTTTAATTCTCTGGTTAATTGCATAGAATTTAAACAGTGTAGGGGGTGGGGTAGTCCAAAGGGTGCAGGGGGTTAAAGAAAATTAGGGATCGGACCGAGTTGAACCTGCGGCGCCGGCTGAGCCATCGAGTTCGCCGGCCCGAGTCGGGCGAGTCGGGGCTCATCTTGGTGCCATGTGTCCCTGACGCTTGGTCTACTGCAGTGGACTCGTTTGTTTTATGTGTGACTCTTGGTTTTACGTGTTGTGTACGTGTAGACTTTTGGGCTTCTAAAAGATTAAAAGAATTTTAATTAAAAAGAATGTATGGCTGATGGGATTTGAACTCTGGTGCTTATGTTCAGCAGTGCAAGGTCTTACCAATGAGCTACAAACACCTTCTTGCTATTGAAAACCAAAACAAACTTATAAATCGTGCTCAGGCTCAAGTACCCCTTTCTGTATTTTTGAAAAAAATTGTACAGAAAGTTTAGGGTTGTTACATTCTACCCTCCTTATAAAAATTTCGTCCTCGAAATTTGTAAAAGGAAAGTGTAACAGATTCAAAGAAATTTTGGTGATAGAACTATTGGTAGTGTCTGAAAAAATATGTGAGAGAACGAAAGAATGCGAAGGTTTTGGTAAGATTGTAAAAGAGGTGAGGGAATTTTGGGTTAGGACAGATTCAAAATATATGAAATTGGAAGATTCAAGGAATATGAATTGTAAAGAATGTTTTCAGTTGCTGGTTCTTGTGTTATATTGCTTAGGTTGTCCGCGCAGAACGGAACTACATGGTAGGGTTTCATACAGTTCTGACCTGCATGGGTCGCCAACAAAACCTGTCACGCCCCGCTTCCCAGTACATGGGCAGAGCACACGACGAGGCCGCTACATATTTACTCTGAAGTAAACACGCTAAGCGTATCTAAGCAATATAAGTAAAAAAGCACAAGAGACAGACAATAGATATAATTGAACAACAATTTTATTTATTAACATTCTTTTTACAATACATCTGGAAAGTAAATACATAGAATGAAGGCATTGCCTAAACAGTGGCATGACAGAAATGAAAATACTGAAATGAAATGTACAAGTAACTAGAGCTCCGAGTCGAAGGCTAGCTGATCCAAGTCCTCGCTGGTGGGTTCGATCTCCTGAAGGTCTGAATCACCTGACGACATTCCAAAAAAAAGAAAGAGAATGTCGTCAGCGAACAAATCGCTCAGTAGGTCCCAAAGAGGAGGGAGAAGTAGAATACACACAGAGAGAGAGTATAACTATTATAGTGTTGTTTGTTATGTTAACGTAGTTGTTTGTAGCTTGGTACAGAAGATGCCAGTGTATACGAGAGGAGTCTAACTTTCTCCGTGGACTAAGGTATAAGGAGCACAAGGAACCATTCAGCCACGGTACAACGGCAATTGAATTCAGGTTAGGTGTATTATGGTTACAGTCTCGTGGCACTTTTAACACCTTCTGTACCAGTCTACCCCTTATAAACCCCGCGATGTCTTAATTGTATTGACGTATTATTTGAATTGTATATTGTATATAGATGGATGACTTGCCGAAACTATGATATCAGTAATGGAACGGATATAATGGATGAACATGTAGATAGAGTATATCCATGGTTCGGTCCAGTCAAGTTGTATAGATTGATTAGATTGAATAGGCGGATTCATAGATCCATGTTGTATTGAAATTTGATACTTGAATCATATTCAAGTCAAATTGATTATGTCAAGACTCGGTCTGAGTCAGACAGTTAGAAAAGAAATTGAAGTCCTGAATTATGTTTTGGTGCTATCAGTAACTACTGCATATGGACGGCAGGATTTGTGTCTTTTTCAAAGACAATTTCCGTGTTGATAACACCGTTTGTTAAGTTGTCTACCTTAAATAAGGAAGCACCCATATCTCCGGCTCCCTGAAGCTCAATAGACTGGTCCCGCTTAAACCTATGTTTACTAGGGTCCTTATTGTAATTTAGTATAACTTGAGGGGGGTTTATATAAAAATAATTTTGTATAATTTTCAAAATACACATCAAGTATTTTATTATCGTCTTTCAAGTTTCATTGATGTATATTTTATCAATATGACATTTCTAGTGAAATAAACCTAATTTCATAATATATGGTATTTATTTTTAATATTGGAATTGTATGTTATTTTTCTTGTAAATGGAATGTTTTTCTTGAATTTTGGAAATGTGGAATATTATAAATATTAAAAATATATATTTTGATATTAATTACATATATATATATATTAAATATATAAGTTTTATTTATAATAGAAATCACATTTTGTAAAGAAAATTGTATTTTAAATCTTTCGAAATCGTATGCTCCTTGCGGAGGTCTGTATCTCACTCTATTAGGCCCGAGGATGTGCGATAATCCACACCATACCAAATAGGTTTCCTGAAATGGGTTGTAGAGACGCAATTGCAAAGATTTGTCAAAATACACTTCTTTTAGAAAAAGGTTTTATAAGTTGAAGGTAGTTATATGTAAAGTCGTATTTTTCCCAAATCTATGTTCCCAAATTATATCGTACTATATTATATATGAGTGTTGTGAGGAGGTATGTCATTACCTCGTGAACTATCTATAGGTATAACAAGGAATTATGATGGTTTATGTCGAAACTAAATTATATGATATTTTTCTGAAAAAGTATAATAAAAGTTACAAAAATGATTAGTTTGATGTGCAACTTGTTTTATTAAGTTTGTTAATATTTATTAGTCAACATATAAGAGTATGGTTTTATTTCGTTAAGGAAAAGTGTAGTTTTTAAGGAAAACCGAATCGGAAGTCGGACTAACTCCGCTTCCATCGGGTTTTAGTTTTGAATGTTTTTAGAATAAAGAAAAGAGGAAGAAGTAGGAATTTACTGGATGATTGGCTAGAGGAGAGAAAGAGGAAGAGGTTGGAGTTGCCAGTGCGTCGTTTTGTCGTCGAAAACTCCTCGGATTGCCGTCGGAAGTTCGTCGGAGCTTCGCCCTTTTGGTAACTCCACTTGCACACAAAAAACTTGGGAATTTTCTTAAGAGTTTGGGCAAGGATTTGGGAGTGAGGAGGGGTGATTTGAGGGTGGTATTTATAGGAAAAATTAGGGTTAGAGTGTGATAAAAAAATGCATTTAAATTTGCATTAAAAAGGATTAAAATAGGGTATTTTAATTCTCTTGTTAATTGCAGAGAATTTAAACAATGTAGGTGGAGTGGGGTAGTCCAAAGGGTACAGGGGGTTAAAGAAAATTAGGGATCGGACCGAGTTGAGCCGGCGGCGCCGGCCGAGTCAACGAGTTCGCTGGCCCGAGTCGGGCGAGTCGGGGCTCATCTTGGTGCCACGTGTCCCTGACGCTTGGTCTACTGCAGTGGACTCGTTTGTTTTATGTGTGACTCTTGGTTTTACGTATTGTGCACGTGTAGACCTTTGGGCTTCTAAAAGATTAAAAGAATTTTAATTAAAAAGAATGTGTGGCTGATGGGATTTGAACTCTGGTGATTTTGTTCAGCAGTGCAAGGTCTTACCAATGAGCTACAAGCTCCTTCTTATTGTTCAAAAGCAAAACAAACTTATAACTCGTGCTCAGGCTCAAGTACCCTTTTCTGTATTTTTGAAAAAAATTGTACAGAAAGTTTAGGGTTGTTACCATAGAAGACTGGGTGATCTGGTATCTCAAATACTACCCTCCTTTGACGACAGTCAATGGAAGCATAAAATACTCCCAGCCAATCCATTCCCAACACACCATCGAATCTTGATATGTCCAGCACTTTGAAATTTTTGTAGAATTCTCGGCCACAAACTATAACTGGGCACTGATCATATTCCAAAGTTGCCTTCAAGACTCCATTCTTGGAACTGATGTTCCAGCATGAAACGAGTAGGTTGACGGGAATCGCGTGTGTTCTCACGAACCGTTGTGACATGATATAATGTGAAGTTCCAGAGTCGAAAAGTGCTAGTGCAAGAAGGGTGGCTTTTAGTATAGTACCTAAGTTGTGTGAGGTTGCGTTTAAATATAGGGGAAAATATAACGATATACAAGTATTGAAAAGTTGAAAGGATGGGAAGAATTTATCGGTGATGACTTGCCCTATGTCTTTGGCCTCTTCGACTGTCATTATGAAAGCCTGACGTCTCAGTACATTCCTCCTCGCTGAAGACACATTTATTTTCCTTTGAGGCCCGTTTCTCTGTACCTGATTGAATTGATGCTAAGACTATATAGGTGGTCCACATGGAGCTGGTGTAGGAATAGATAGGCGGGGTGCAGGTACCTGAATAGCTGGCCTCTACGGATCTGGCATTGTGGGTTTGGGTGCGGTGTTACTTCAATATGGGTATGGTCCTATAGTGTGAGTATATGTTCCATAAATCAAACACTGGCCATTTGCACACCTGCGGTCTTTTGCCAAGTGTCCAGTTCTCTTGCAGTAGAAATAGAAATCTGGATTGGATCGGTTAAACAATTCTCCTGACCTCTTGGGTGCAAAAGATGGACTGGAAGAGGCTCCTCCTATCATCTGGATAGCAGGGCATTTGATTCCGGCTGCTTACGACTTACCCTTCTTCTTAACCATAGCTTCATAACGGTGTGCTGCCTTCAGAGCGAGTTCATGAGTCAGATAGTCGCTTGTGGCTAAAACCGCTTGAATCTCCGGGTTTAAGCCTTATTGGAATCGTCTAGCCCGAATCCCATCGATAGGGATCAGGTATGCCGCGAACCTGATAAGATATTGATTTCAGGACAGTTACGCTCTTTACGGAACAGAGTTTGAGACAAATTCTTTACCTGCTATGCATGATGAATTTGGAATCATATTCATCCACTGATTTTACCCACATAGAGCCATGTTGTAGGTGGATGAACTGTTGTTCCATCTCGAAACAGGCAGTCTCGTGGAAAAACTTCGCATCGAATAGATCGCGGAACGTCTTCTACTCCATTGGTTGTGCAAGACGGTTCTCCTCGGCCTTCCACCAGACTCTTGCGTTGTTCGTGAGTTAGAGTTTTACCACACGAACCCAAGCTATGTCTGGTACCTGCATTGCTGCAAGGTCGTTCTCGATACTTTGGGCACACTCTTCAGTCTCAAGAGGACTCTTTTTCCCTAAGAAGTTCTTTGGACGCAATGCCCGGAATTGCTTTGCTCCAGGAGCTTCGGCTTCGGGGAAGTTCATAAGGATAGCAGTCTGCTGCTGCTAGTCTGCTGCTACTGGTCCTCTAGAAGGCTTTTGATGGCTTCAAGAAGCACCGCCTGTTCGTTGATTGGTGCATCGACGGTAGGTAGAGGTGGTAAGGTAGGCGGTGGTGTGTTGCCATTGACATTGGTGCTGGTATTGTTTGGAGAATCCATCACATAAATAGAAAAGACAAGTTGGGATAGATTCGAGAAATTTGAAATGCAAGGAATGCATAGTTTCTAATTCTTATAATTCTTGTGATATATTTCTTAAGACTCCATGCAGAACTGGCCCGCATGGGCCGCCAACAAAATCTGTCAAGCCCCGCTTCCCAGTAAACGGAAACGGTGACGTGGCAAGCCAACAACGTATTTACTATGAGAATATGTTAAGCATATATAAGCAATATAACAATGTGTAAGAATGACAAGAGTAATAAAATTAAACATCAACTTTATTTACATTCAAATTTAAGTATAATTGTCTGAAACAAAAAGATACAATGTTTTGAACAAATGCCTAAACAGTGGCATACAGAAGTAAAAGCAAGAAGAAGCTAGTAGTCTGGCTGAGTAGAGAACTGGTCCAAGTTCTCTTGGCTCGGCTCTATCTTCTCAGAGTCCGGTCCTCCTAACAAACATTCCAAAGAAAAGAAATAGAGATGAATGTCGTCAGCGAACTAGCGCTTGGTAAGTCCCCAAAAGAAGTAAAAGAAGATGACTGAATGGTATATAAGTGAATAAAACCCAAGTAATGTGAACATGTAAGATTCTATAAGTGATTATCTAAGCATGATCATTTATAGGTATAAGATTGTTATTCTAACGTGGTTATTTGTAGTTTGATAAAGAAGGTATTCATGTATACGAGAGCAGGCCATCTTACCCCGTGAACTATGGTAACATGTAGTGTAAGGCCTCGTCATAACCCATGAGACAACGGCACGTGAATTTATATAGGTGTCTTTTAAAGTGATCTCTCGTGCCACGATATACGTTCCGTACCAATCTACCCTCTATCCCCGCGTATTGTAGTGTATAGTTCAGGTTAACAGGTCTTGGCCGAATCCATGAATATAAAAATAATGTGCAAGTTCATGTTCAACTTGTAATCATGTATTCAAGTATTCATGTCAAGTTCATGTCAAGTTATATTCATGGTTCGGTCAAGTCAAGTCAAGTATTCAGGTTTGGATATTCAAGTTCAAGTGTTCAAGTTTGGGTTTGATTTTGGTATCTGCTTCGAGTTTGCATTCAGGCTGTAGTCATTTCTTGTGAAATGGGTTTAACTATTGAAATTCTTAAGTTCGGGAGTAATCGGACAACTGCTGCACATACACGGTAGGATTTGTGTTTTTTCTAAGATAATTGCCTTTGATGATTCCGTTGATTTGTAGTGTTGTCTAACTTGAGTAGGCAATCACTCATTTTCTCAGACTCTCTGGGGCTCAAGAAAAATGATACTGCTTATGCCTATATTAATCTAGAGTCCTTAAAGATTTATTCTTGTTGTTTCAATTGTGTTTATATTATTTGTATTTCTCGAGGGGGTTTATTGAAAAATGTTATAATATTGTTTTAAAAATAAATCTCGAGTGTGATTTATAATATTAAGAGTTTTTATAAAAATGTATTTTAGTTTCAATGGTATTTTAGTGATAAATCTCAGCTTTTAAAAGTTTATGGTATTTTTATGAAAACTATACTTTAGGAACTTGGTAGTATTTTATTAAAATTTTAATCTTTCATTTTAAAATATAATTTTCACAATTTATTTTCATGGAAAATACGGATTCATAATTTCATATAATTTTCCAAAATTTAATTTGTTTAAGAAAAATCGTATTCTTTAAAAAAATCGTATTTTTATTCCTTTCGAGACCGAATTCTCCATGAGAAGTTCTGCATCTCGCTCTACTATCCCAGGGACATGTGATAATCTGCACCATCTATAAACGGGTCACCTAACGAGAGTTGTAGAGGTGTAATTGCAAAAGTTGTAAAAATATCGATAAAAACATTTTTTTTAAAAGCAATGGTATTTTATTGTAAATCGTATCCTTTAAATTAAAAATACATCTAAAAATCGTGGTATGAAACCATAGTGTATATGGTGGGATAGGTCATTACCCCATGAATTTCTATAGGTATATATTCAAGCTATCGGTAAAAGGGTAATTTTAAAGTTCATGGTATTTATATGAAATTATTTGATTTATATGGTTAATTCATATGAAATTTTAATTACATGAAAAGGTAAATTATGTGAATAATATGTTAAGGTGATATTAGAGATTTAGAGTAAAATTTTAACGTAGCAAAGATGACAAAAGTTGTTTAAAAGAAAAGATTACGAGTTAACTCCATTTTTGTCGATATATTTTATGAATTGTTTTGAGGTGAAAAGAAAGAGAGGGTAAGAGACTTACGGGTTGTGTAGCGTTTATAAAAGAGTAAGAAAGAGAGGGTAAATCTTTGTGGCGTCGCGGTAGCAACGGAATTGTCTCCGGTTTTTAACAGAATGAACATGAATTGTTAACTCCACTTGACTAGCTTTAACCCCTTTCTTGAGCCTAGGAATTTAGAGAATTTTTGAAAAATTTTCAGAATAGGAGAGAGATAGGGGTGGGGTGGTATTTATATTATAGAAAAGAAGGTCTGTGAATTAAAAATTATTTAAAATATGGTTAATGGGGAATTGAAGAGTCTCTAGTTAAATTCAGAGAAATCAAACAATAAAGTGGAGTAGAAGGGAGCTGAAGGGGTGCATAGGAAAAACACGGATTCATTTGGACTCATTAGAGCCGCCGGCAGCGATCGAAAGGGGGATTTGGACGATTGGATTTTCGCCATCTGTCTCGAAGTTTGGGTCATGTGTGTTATTTGGTTTTAATTTATCATTTATCCCGTTTGATTTTTCTGAAACTTTTTGATTCTCCGTGAATTGCACGTGAAACTTTCAGGCTTCCAAAAAGTTAAAAAGAAAAATATTAAAAAATAATTAGGACTGATAGGGTTCGAACACGCAGGCTATGGCACAGTAGTAAAGAGCCTTAACCGGTGGGCTATCAGGAGTTTTTTGCTTTTATTGAAGAAAAATAACTTATAACTCCTAATCAGGCTAAAATATCCTTTCTATATATTAAACAAGTTATATTTGTACAGGAATTTCAGAGTTGTTACAAAGATATTTCTAGGTATCATATACTATCTCAAGCTTTCAAGATCCGTGTTCGTGCAAATTTGTAGGGTGTATATTCACTAAATCTAACTTCGAGATGTGGTTATTTTTCAAATTTCATTCTATTCTCATATTCAATAAGTTTCTTTCCTATCACTTAACTTTTCGGATTTCAAAATTCAAGATCACATATTATTAGCTCGATTCAAAAACCTTTTTTAATAAAAAGAAAAAATGAAAAATAAAAACGAAAAAACTGTGCGAACTACCCCCCACACTTAATCTTGACAGTTTCCTCACTATCCTTAGCCCTGTCGACCACGTCGACCACCATCAGTAGTACAACGCCTAAGCGCTGCATCTTTCTCATGCTCAAGATGGGCCAACTGCCTATAATGTCGCTCTTACACACACCTAATAGTTGTTGTTCGCCGCCGAAAAAATCCCCGCTGGAAAGAAAGACTCTGGGGGTTTTAAAGGGTCAGATTGATGCAGATCCTCCTGGCTCCTCACCGCGACGTATTGCTACAAAGCAATATGGCTAAGGATTCAAGCGGATACAACCGATGTAGCGTGACTTTTCAGATTCACTCTTCGGAAAGGGATTTTTGATTGTGAGGACTAGATTTCCTACAGGCGCAAACCTCTGAAATTAATTACCCCTTCATGTTAAACGGAGAGAACTTTCTACTAGTGGTTTATTTCTGAGTGCATTAAAAACAAGAGCAACACAAATGGCAATGGCATACATATATATATATATATTCAACAACAAAAGTATGTAAAGACGACAATTAGAATATGCATTTCTTAATCATCATATACAACATTGTACATATCAATTTACATCTATCTCTGCCATTAGGAGAAAACATGTACTCGAACTGCTATTCACGCCCGTGGATTGTTTATGGTTTTATAGAATGTATTATCCAGACCGTAGGGAAGTTATAAGAGAACATGTAGCATGAGCCTGTAAGGAGAAACTCGCAGATGGTATACGCTAGTTGGGACGAATGGTATATTTGTCGACTTCTGTGTCACGACGGTAGCCCATGGATAGTGTATGACAAACTATTTTACTTGCCATATGGCAATTTTGGAACTCGGGTATATGTATTAGTTTAAAGTCATTTCGGACATGGGTATTAGTTTAGAGTCATCTCGGACATGAGTATTAATGTCACAGATGAGAAATATTTGGCACTTATAATGGGACACTGACTTCTATATCATACTAAACACCCGTGGATTGTATATGACAAGTTATTTACTTGGCACAGGGTAGGTATATTGTTTTTGGGTCAAATCAAACGTTCGAAATGACATATGTCCTCAAGACGGCGATCATTGATCATCACGTCCGGTGGGACTTAGTGAGAATTTCAACGAGAGTCAATTTGATAAACTCCCGTAGGTATAACATTCTTCAGGAATTAGACTTCAATGTCGCGAAGGTTGCTCGTTGATTATATACGATGACTAAATTTAAGCCAAACGTAAGGCAAAATAGTCAAATGAAGGTGTTTGCTAGGAGATGGGACTTCTCGGGGTCTCCGCCATTAGTTTTGGGAGGGGCAGGGGCTTCTGGGGGTCTCCGCCGTTGATTTTGGTAAGGAGTGGAGACTTGTGGGGGTCTCTGCCATTGGTTTCATAGGGTGTGGGGACCTCTAGGGGGTCTCTGCCATAGTTTCATGAGGTGCAGGGACCTCTAGGGGGTCTCCGCCATTGGTTTGATAAAGGAGCGATGGCCATTAAGGGTCTCTACCATTGATTTTATAGGGTGCGGGGACCTTTTAGGGGTGCCCGCCATTGGTTTTGATATGTGGAGACCTCTCTGGGGGGTACGTTATTGTTTCCGTCACTGACTATTTTATCAATGGGCTGTTCAAGTTCTCTGAATATATGTCATATGAAGAATGTCAAGTATATGTGTGTGTGTGTACATTTGGTGCATTTATCCGTGTATATGCCCGTGGAGTCCATTAAGGGACAATCACACGGAGGATAACTCCAAAGAGCATCCATATACATGGGGATTACTCTGAAGAACATCCGAAAGAGGATAACTTTTGCAAGCATCCTACAATTTTAATCATCATTAGAGCAATGAGATCTTCAACTCCTCGAATTGATAGAAACAAGGATATATAACTCGTATTTTGGGACAACTCTTTTGATCATCCTTTAGATCCCAAGTTTCATAGCAATTAAAGAAAGGATCACTAAAACAGAGGGAATATATAAAGAAGAGGAGTTTCATTGCTCGATATTTACATGAGTTAAGTCTTCTCTTCTTCTTCCTCTTCGAAAACTTGAATTTTCAAGTATTCTTAGTGATCAACAGTGATTAAGAGTGCTTCTCGGTGATTGAGAGTGATTCATAGTGATTAACCCTCTCTTAGATGCATAGGGAGGATATTTATAGCCTTTCGGATGATTACAAATGTGGCCATGAATGTAGGCTACGAAATGGGGACGTGGGGAGGCAGCTATAGCCAACTCCCTACATTCATCGAGGACCTCCCCGACGTCGGGGGCTTCCTTATGTCGGGGACCTTCATGTCAAGGACCCTCATGTCGGGGACACCTTTGGGTATGGCGGAGACCTCTTTGTCGGGGATCCTTATGTCTAGGAATCCATTGGGTATGGCGAAGACCCTCCTTTTGGCGTAGCGAGGGCTTTCTTTTAGTATGGCGAGGACTTCCTTTTAATATGGAGGGGACCTTCTTTTTGACTTCTTCATGGCTTTTCGAACAATTTCTCCTCTTTTCTAGCGCTTTTCCTTGGGCAGTGCTTGGGAAGCGTTCCATCTTAAACAGAATGCACCATTTTTTGTGCAAAAGCCTAGTTTTTTCCCTCATAAATTGAGGAGTGCTCGTTCTTCTTCCTCATTTGCAAGAAGAAGACAATGGCTTGTAACCATCCATATGCCGCTTTGCTGCCATGGGAGGTGCCAATCAAGGAAATTATTCCACATTTTACCGCGCGCTTAGTTAACCCCAATTTCACGGATGCTCAGTGCAAGACTATGGTGGCTGAGATTGAGGGCAGCGTAGGGCCTTCTCTTCCCGTCGGCTCTTTTTGGTTTCGGATTATCTTTCTCGCCATTCTTGATGCCATCCTCCCTCATCCGGTGGAGATGAATTTGGCGATGCTTGATACTGCGGAGGAAAAGGTCGACTCCATTCATGAGGCGTGTTTAATCACTAAATCTTTGAAAGACCGCTCCGTCTATATCCTGAGCGAGATACAGGCTCGACTAGCTATCATGCTCTCTTTTGCCAATGGATGTTGCGTTGATAGGTGGGCAGATACTCCTCACGAGGGGCGCCGCTATGACATGGTGGAAGTGGCCGAGAGGGAGCTCCAGCATCTTGAACTTTGTTTTGTTAACCCTTATATTTCAGATCCTATAGTTGACAATCTTTTTTGATGAAGCGAAAGCAAAACACCCCCATGATTAAAGCCGGGGTAAGCCTTATCTTCGTTATTTCAGATCCTATAGTTGCCAATGGATTATGTGTTTTACCCTTTCCGTAACGGAGCCAAGAACAAATAATGAAGCTGAGTATGAAGCTTTGATAGCCGGTCTCGAGATTGCTGTCAACATGGGAATCGAAAACCTCTTCATATATGGAGACTCCCAGCTGGTCGTTAGCCAAGTAAATGGCGACTACCAGACGTGCAAGCCAGAACTGATCAGGTATGGTGAAAGAGTGCGGCAATTGCTTATGCAAATCCCCTCCTACACCCTGGAAAGCATACCGCGTGCGGAAAATAGCATGGCGGATGCATTAGCCAAACTCGCTAAAGAATTGGCCGACGAAAATCTCGATAACGTAAGGATCATTGTTCAAAGCCGCCAGATTCTCACGCCAGCAGAAATATCTCTGAAGTTGTCTGAAAGAAGGGGAGTGACTGAACAAACGGTCTTCCGAATAGAGGACGAGGCTAAGGATTAGAGAGAGGTCTTCATAGACTACTTCAAATCCCATCAAATGCCCGAGGAAGCGTCATCAAGACAACAGCTTATGAAGCGAGCCCTGTCCTTCGCTTTCGTCAATGATACTCTATATAAGAGATCGTTCGACTGTCTGTGGCTGAGATGCTTGGGACCAGAAGAAGCAAGGAGAGTCGTCCAAAAAACTCATGACGGACTCTGCGGTTCCCATCAAGTCGGGCCAAAGATGAAGCTGAAGATCAAAAGAATGGGTTATTATTGGCCCACGATGATTTAGGACTGCCTCGAATATGCGAAGCAGTGTCACTCATGCCAAATTCATGGGGACTTCATCCACCAGCATCCGAATCTGCTACACCCGACATTGGCTAGCTGGCCATTTGAAATGTGAGGAACCGCTATAATTGGGCCCATCGAACCAATATCATCCAAGGGACATCGGTTCATATTGGCGACAACCGATTACTTCTCTAAGTGGACAGAAGCAATACCGGTAAGAGAGGTGAAGACTGAGAACATCCTCCATTTCTTCAAAACACACGTCCTCTACCGGTTCGGCACTCCGCGTCGGATTATCTCTGATAACGGGCCAGCCTATAGAAGCCATAAGATCAGTCGATTAGCACAGCAGCATAAAATAGATTGGAGATATTCTTCAATTTATAATCCCTGAGCTAACGGTCTAGCTGAGGCTTTCAACAAGACCTTGACAAAGATCATAAAGAAAATGGTGTCCAGAAATAAAAAGGACTGGCACGAGAGATTGCATGAAGCTCTTTGGGCCTATCGGACTACGTTCAAGACGGTCACGAATACAACGCCATTCGCGCTGGTATTTGGCATGGAAGCAGTACTTCCCTTGGAGATAGAGCTACCCTCCCTACGAGTGGCGGTTCGGTACGAACTAACGGACTAAGAGAATGCCCATCTTCGACTTGAGGAGCTTGATGCCCTCGATGAAACTCGTCTCATGGCGCAGCAAAACCTAGAAGCTTACAAAGAAAGGATGACGCGCTCATACGAAAGATTGACTAGGCCGAGAACATCCCGCTAAGGTGAACTCGTGCTAGTCGTAAAAAGACCCATCATCCCCAATCGTGCTAAACGGGGGAAATTCGAGCCGAACTATGAAGGCCCGTACCTCATAGACAAGGTCTACCATGGTGGAGCCTACTTGCTCATGGATATACATGGTGAAAGACCCTTCCGGCCAATAAACTGCCGATTCCTGAAAAAATACTACGCCTGACGAGTCACGGCCAAGGTCAGGGATAGATGACGGCACCTATGTCCGCTCGCTATCTTCTTGAATCAAAACTCTAAGAGTAGTACCCAACAATACTCCGTCTCAAACATGGAGAGCTACGGACCGTAACGTACTTAAACTAGCTATGGACCGTAACGTCCTCAAAACTAACAACGGACCGCGACGTCCTTAAACTAGCTATGGACCGCAACGTCTTTAAACTAGCTACGGACCGAGATGTTCTTAAACTAGTTATGGACCGTAACATCTTTAAACTAACAACGGACCGCAACGTCCTTAAACTAGCTATGGACCGCAACGTCCTTAAACTAGCTATGGACCGAGATGTCTTTAAACTAACAGTGGACTGAGATGTCTTTAAACTAACAACGGACCGAGATATCCCTAAACTAACAACGCCGCCTCAAACACGGCAATAGTGGAGTGCAAGTCCACAAGTCCTAGCGGTGAGGACTGCGACTCAAATCCCACCGGCAAACAAATGGGCCACATGCGGCGAAGCTATTCTCGAGAGTTTCATCGTGCAAAAAAAAAACGGTACGTACACAAGCGAAATGGGCACGGATGAAAATCCGAAAGGGCGCCGTGAGTAAAAACAGCAGGGCTACCGGCGAGATTGTGAAAACCCGAAAGGGCACAATCTCGTTATTAAAAAAAATGGTACGTCCAAAAAAAATATCATTATCATGTTGGCTGGATCTCCTTCTTCCTCCTCTCTGTGGGATTTTTGTAAATGAATCTCCTTCTTCCTCCTCTCTGTTGGCCGGATCTTGGAGAAAAGGGGGTTGAGACTTAAAAATATCACCTTTCAGATTTGATGGGAAATCTGACCCCCTTTGAGGGTTTTATGGTGAAAAACTATTCTTTTTTAAGAAAAGAAGAGTTAAACTCTTGATTTAATTTTAAAAAAAAGGAAGAAGGTTTAGAACCTTGAGAAAGGTGAAGGAGGCACAGAACCTTAATTTTTGAGGGGAATGAGTATTCTCTTTCATTTCATTATCATGTTGCCTTATATAGATTTACAAGTTTACACATAGCCCTTTAGGCTTTACAAAATGACATTTTGCCCATCCCATGTCTCATGTGCTTATTTCTTTTTGTGCATAAACCATAGGCTTTACAAAAATTTGGCCTTTTGCCCATTTATTTTACATTCATGTATGAAAATTATATCAAACTTATTTATTACATAATTTTCTTCTTGGCATGGGGGGGCCTCTTAATGTTCAGACTCGATTTGGGCATGGGCCCACTTGATTTGGATTTGGGCTTAGGCCCAGACCCACTTTTCGGGCCCTGACTTTGACTTATTGACTGTTCCTTTATAAAAAAAAATAATAAATAAATAAATAATTAATGAACCAAAAAGCGATGGAAAAATTCCCCAAATGGAGCATCACATGCCCGCACGTGATGCGCCTTGGAGCAAAAATTATAGGCGATACGCTTAATAAATAAGGCTGAAATTGAACCTCACGTGCAGGCACGTGAGCATCTATATACAAAGTATATAGACGCCTTCCAAAAACAAATAACAGGCCAGAAGGCGTATCACGTGCCAACACGTGATGCTTTTCTGGGACCACTGCATATAAGCAAACCGGAGTAGTGCTATGGGTCACGTGCTATACATGAGGGTTCCTAATACATTCTGAGCCGATAGAATTAAATTCTAAATAAGAGTGATCAGAGCCCTATTTGGATAATATTTCTCCCAATCTTAAACAAGAAAGATTGTGCTCTGTAAAAAAGAGCACCGTTAGATTAAAGATCTAATGGTGATTAAAAAATCACCGAGCTACAGAATAAGCTTTGTATGGGAAAATATTTTCCCAATCTTTCTAAACAAGAAAGATTGTGCTCTGTAAATCAGAGCACCGTTGGATTAAAGATCCAATGTTGATTAAAAATCACCAAGATACAGAATAAGCTCTGTATGGGAAAATATTTTCCCAATCTTGTTGAAAACAAGAAAAATATTTTCTGTAAAACATGAGTCCTTGGATCAAAGATCCAACGGTAGATAAAACCCCCGAATCAATCAAAAATCTCTCAATGAGAGATTTCCTTAACAAGATCAACAAATTTGCCTCTACTATATAAAGGATCCGAGACTGAAGAGAGAAAAAGGAGACCCCCCATAAGATTTTAGAAAATAAAGAAGAAGAGGAGTTCTCTTTGAAGAAAAAGAAAGCATAGGTGAGGGAAAAGACCTAAAGAGCATATTTATCTCCTTTTATAAGAGTTTAACTCTTCCAAAAAAGAACTTAGTTCTTCCTCTGGTTATGGTCTGCAGAACCAGATCTCCCCACAAGTTGAGAATTTAATTCTCATCGGGGAGATTCTATTATGCAGTCCCAAAACTCAGAGGAGAGAACCAGGTTTGAAGAATTTAATTCTTCCAAAGATATAGGAATTTAATTCCTTTGATAAAACTAGGTTTAACCCTGTATAAGAATTTAATTCTCATAAAACAAGGACTTGAAATTCTCAAAGGCTTAGATCAAGAGCTCCACGGACATTAGCGTTTAACGCTATAACGACAGATCACGTGTTCCCAGGTGAGCACCTCTGGGGAACAAAAAGGAAAAACTGAGATCGAGTCACGTGATCCCACATGACCCTCAAACAGTTGCTTAGCACTTATAAAAAGAATAGGAAGATAAATCCAAAGGAGGCAGTGCCCAACTTGGGGGCGCCTCACGTGTCCACATGTGATGGTTATAAGATTTAAGTGTTTAACACTTATATGTATACGACAAGGGAATAAGCTCAAAGAAACAGTGCCCAATATTCAGGTGTCTCACGTGCCGCACGTGAGCACTCCAAATTTCAGTGTTTAACACCGCTTAAAAGCCTCACGTGGGAGCACGTGAGCGCCGAGCATTTATCAGTGTTTAACACTGTGAGAGGCCAACCTTAGCCCAAATTAGCCAAGTCTCCCGAGGCCAAAAAACCTTTTGACCATCAATCAACTGAGCCTTCCTATACTCAGGTCCCCTCCAAATCGACCTTGGTTCCAGAGATGGCCAATGATCTCCTGACACGTGGCATCTAAAATAATGTTCATTCCACCTTGATCTCTCCCTTCAATCTAGAGTTCAGTTCAAGGGTACATCTCTCCACACCTCTGATGTATGTCGTTGTAATTCTTCAACGATATCAGAGAGGTAGAGGGTCCCGATAACCAACCGCTCTTAATTGCACTCTCAAACCCATAAGCATACCCCATGGACCGTAATATCCCTAAACTAGCCATGGACCGTAATGTCCCTAAACTAACCATGGACCGTAATGTCCTTAAACTAGCCATGGACCGTAATGTCCCTAAACTAACCATGGACCGTAATGTCCTTAAACTAGCTATTAACCGTAACGTCCTTAAACTAAAACGATTGCGCTCAAATGCTCTTTCGTTGGATCAAAAATAATCCCGAACCCCCGTTAAGTAGATCTTAGTCCAATATTGGATTAACGTATCCTTAACAAATGTTTAAGTTGATCTTAATCTCAAACAAGGTTAACGATCCTTAAATAAACTCAAACCCAAATCTAAGAATATACGGATTTGGACTAATCCACGCCCTACGGGCGACAACATAAATTAGTCTCCGTATACAATCCACGGGCAACCAAAAAATAAAACAAACACACACATGACACGAAGTGGCCTTCTGGAGCCGGAGAAAGTGTTACCGCGATGTGGTTAAGTAATTAACTGTAGGGGCTTGCGCCTGCAGGGAAGAGCATCCCCACAATCAAAAACCCCTCGCAAACGAGGGGGAATCTGACGAAGTCTGCTACAATGGCCGCATCTGTTTAAACCTTCGATACACGGTGCCATAAATCAACTTAGCATCTTCGGAGAGGTAGACAGATAAAACCAAATAGCATCTGCCCCCCCCCCCAAATTCAAGCAAGACAACCTACGCGGTTCCGTCTCCCGTTTTCGGCGGTAAACATTGACTTCGAACTTGGGGTGTGGTTTTTGACCCCAACACTCCTTTCTATAAAAAAGGATTTCTTCACTTTTTTTCTTATTCTTTCTTTATTATCCAGAGATCTCCCAAAGAAAACCCATTTCCTTCTCAAAGAAACCCATCGCCTTCTTTTTCCTCTCGTGCGAGAACCCACAGCGAGACTCATCTTCTCCCTTCATCTATCGATCTACGTAGGGAACCGCACTATGGCTTTAAACTAGAGATGTGACTCGTTCTCATCTCGATTTCACGGAAAGTAGAGAAAGCTATTTATCTCTGATAGGACTGGGTTCGCCCATATCCCCGATTTTGATAAATAGGGCTAAAATCTCTATTTTCTTTATGATTTTTCCTTCAAATCGAAGGGAGATCACGCCTAATTTTTGTTTGGGGAAATCGGGGACCAAAATCACATGGATTTTGATCTTTTCGAAAGTCTATGCCATCATTTTCATAGGCTCTCATCTCCGCGAAACTGCTAATTTGGGGAAGAAGATGATGGGGTCTCCGACATCGGGGACCCTTGGTTTGACCTGGGGTGTCCGATGTCAGGGACCCTTTTGTTTTGACATGGGGTGTCCTTTGTTTTGACCTGGGGTGTTCGATGTCAGGGACCCCTTTATTTTGACCTGGGGTGTCCTTTGTTTTAACCTGGGGTATCCGATATTGAGGACCCTTTGTTTTGATTTCGGGTGTGCGATGTCAGGGACCCCCTTGAGCCTAGGGTATTGTCACGACCCATCCCCAAACACGGACTGTATTGTCCGCTCTAGCCAAAACCGCACGGTTTTGTCCTTTGAAATGAACCGGACTTGAAAAGGGGCCACTTCATAGGAATCACGCATCCCAGAATTTCCCTAGCTCGAGCACGTTTAATTACGAATTTTTTCAAACTCTGGAGTTCCGGTTCACTCAAAAGGTGCCTTTGTGTTATAGGAGTGGTATCATCCCATTTATAGTTCTGATTGTGCCCTTTTTCGGAATGGAATTCAATACTCCTCATTGTTCTACAGTAGGTCCCCATATGTATCCGTATCGGTTACATCCCCACCTCGATACCGGATAACACCTCACTTCTCAGGGGTAGGTGGTATACAGTCCCCACTCCACCTGGGGTATTACATTCTCTCCTACTTAGAACAATTGTTCGTTCTCGAACCACAGACCTACTTTTGAGAGACCGGATCTGATACCATATTTGTCATGACCTACCCCCAAACACAGATGGTATTGTCCGCTCTGGCCAAAGCCACACGGTTTTGTCCCTTGGAATGAACCGAACTCGAGAAGGAGCCACTTTCCAGGAGGTCACCCTTCCCAGAATTTTCCTATCCGGAGTTTTTCCTAACTCCGGAGTTTTTCAAACTCCGGAGTTTTGGTTCACCCAAAAGGCGCATCAGTTTTATAGGAGTGGTATCATTCCATTTATGGTTCTGATTGTGCCCTCTTTCGGAATGGAATTCGATACTCCCCATTGTTCCATAGTGGGTCTATATGTGTATCCGTATTGGTAACATTCCCACCTCAATACCGGATAACACCTCACCTCTCACG
Source organism: Agapanthus africanus (assembly GCA_030015575.1). Taxonomy (NCBI): domain Eukaryota; kingdom Viridiplantae; phylum Streptophyta; class Magnoliopsida; order Asparagales; family Amaryllidaceae; genus Agapanthus; species Agapanthus africanus. The sequence goes on from JASDDO010000001.1 coordinate 26,417,288, forward strand.
AGGTAGGTGGTATACATCCTCAACTCCATCTAGGGTATTACAGGTGTCTCATGTCGAGGACCCCTCTGGCCTAGGTTAATTTTTCCTTAGTCAACTTTATTTCTCTCATGACTTGTCATTTTCTTCTGCAGCTTGCAATATGTTGACCAGAGGATAATCAGATAACACTCCTATTCCAATGGAGGTCCTTTCCGAGGTCGCTCAGGGCCCAGTCCCGACACAGATTTCGGGTGAAGATTCAGATTCACTTGATTGGGGTTCGTCCGACGATGAATTGCCAAATATTTTAGCGGAGGAAAATGCTTTGCCATTTTCTGACAAGGGAGAGGCATCTTTTCTCTCCAGTGATGCTTCCATACCTAAAGAACCAGTAGCACAAGGGCAGAGTGGGACAGAGGCAACCACATCAAAGAATCAGGTTGGTGCTTCAGCTAAGGTAAATCCTACTGTAGAGGCAGACACCTCTGGGGCTCAAGGTTTCATCATACTAAAGCGTACTGCATACTGGGTTCGGAATGATAATGTTCCCTGAGATGAACCCAATTAGGATGTTTTGGAAGATTACGTTTGTAACAAGGCCGGCGACAGCGCAACGACTCGCGGTACCATAAGACGTCATTTCCTGGTAGGCCGAGACACTTGGAAGAGATGCTTTGAGGGTAACTATTTTCTCTCCCCATATGAAACTTATGTCGATGTAAAATGCCAGTTTGTACCAGATGCTGAAGATTTATGTCCCAAGGTGTTTAAAGAAAAGGCTTTCTTCAAACCATCAGGTCATCTGGCTACCCCATCTGGTAAGCGTAAATCTCTTACGGTGGTGAGCACATACACTGTAACGACCCTAAATTTCATGTACCGTTGTAATATTCGTCATTAATAAAAATGTCATTTTCCTTTCGAGTATTTAGTTATATTTATGCTTAATAGCTAGGTTGAGACAGCTCGACAATATTTGAGCCGGCTCAGCACTCGCTTGGAAAGTTTTCTCCTTCACTGTATGCATGAGACGGCTTAAGATATCTTTGAGCCGACTCATGCATCTTTCAATCTTTAAACATTCCAGAAATCAAGGGTCGAGTCTTTTTAGGATCGTAACATTTATTTTCTTCTTCTAAACCACCCCTTCATTTCATTAAACACTTGACCCTTGAATTCCCCATTAATTTCCTTAATGGCCTTTATCTCTTTTAACTCCTCATTCTATTAAATTACCTCATTCCTCATTCCCTTGTCTGTTCAGAAACTCAAAATTTCCTCTCTAAAACTCTAAAGAGTCTCCTAAGACAACGCCGGTCATCCTTCACCTAGACGACGTTCTATGTTCCTTTTATCGACGATATGGTTATTATACCGTATCGCATCACAAGTAAGTCTCTTTCTTTTCTCGATCTCTTTCTTCGTCTCCTTCTCTCTCTCACTTTGTCGTGTTCCTTCCCAAAATCTCTGTCCGTGTCTCATTGTAATTCCCAAAGAGAACATAGGTTATATGTGCAGTTTTATTTGCATATGGTTTGTGTACATGTAATTGTTAATCTTATTCAATTCCAGACTCACTATTTGTTTTATATGTTTAATCACTACACTGATATGCCGTAAATCAAGTTAATGCAAATTATGATACCATGAAATGAACATAAAACCCATATTGTATCTTATACGTTAAATATGTGATACCTTAAACCTGATCGTCTGAACAAATAGGTTTTGAGCCGGCTCAACCTAACATGAGCCATCTCATATATACAGAAAAGGAAATCCACCCCTAGAAAAGCTGTGAGCCGACTCAAATTTAGATTTGGGCCGTCTCAAGTTAGTTCGAGCCGACTTAAAATAACAGCGAGCCGTCTCGTGGATCCAGAGAGGAAAATCATTATGTAGACATGACTCAAGCCGGCTCAATTTTGATTGAGCCGTCTCAAGTCATGGTCGAGCCAGCTCAACAGAACTATGAGCAGTCTCTTTCATCCAGAGATTAAATCATGATTAGAACGGACTTATGAGCTGGCTGAAGCAATCTTGAGTTGTCTCAAACTGTTAAAAAAACTGACATTTTATCTGACATGTTAAAGGATCCATACATACGATATATAAAATGCTTTACACGTTACCGGACATTTAATATGCTCTTAATATGATATTATAATGTTATTTGACTCTTTATTTGTTGCATCTAAATTAATCGTGTGATTAGTTTGGTACATGCTTGACTCGACTTGATTCGAACCATAAATACAACCTAATATGAATACAGCTTGACAAGAATACTTGCACTTAACATGATACTTGAACTCTACTCGAAACTTGACATTGAACTTGTACTCTCATCTGTATTCATGGATTCTGTAAGACTTGTGACATTAACTTTAAATTAAATACGCGGGGTGTTCGGCACAATTAATTATATTTTAATACCGCTCATTTCCTATCATTTTGTCAATAAATAGTGCTTTTAATCTTTGTCTGCTCATTAGTACAGATTACACGTACACAGGCAAAATCACTGGAAACACTGCATAACATGCACAGAAATGACGGTTTTTAGCCAGAAATGCAAACGGGACAGAATAAAGATCAATTCTATCGGTTTTGCAACAAATATTGTTATGTACAACAAATATATTGTTTTGGTCCAACATGATTCAATAATATACAAGTGTGAACAAGTGCATGGCTCATGTGGATCAAGTTGGAAAACACCATCATGGTGTCCTGCAAGTGGGCTTGAGAAAGTTGGTGTGCTAGTGCCATGAATATTTGATAAAGAGATGATTTGAAGTATGAACCCATTGCTACTTGATCACTTGCTCTCTGTTCATTAACTCCAGACTGCACTCCAGAAAAATTAAAAGAAATTAAGTCAACAGAGATGCCCTTGAGCTCAGAAGACCATAGTCCTAAGATGGTCCCCATTCTCCAAAATAGGGCCGCAGATTTAATAAATTTTACCGTAAACTGTGGCCCAATTTTGGTCATTTTTGTTTGTTCTCTTTTGGTGGGTCCCTTGTTGTCTTGTCAGCTCACCTTTATACTTTGTTTTTTTATTTTGAGTTGCCTATAAATAGCAGATCTCGGATTAAGTTCTGAGTTGGATTTGGAGTAAAAATTTGAGTGTGTAACATTTGATAGCTTTCTCTTCTTCTCCCTTTGAGAGCTCCATTAAGAAGGTTGAGCTTGTTATCTAACTTGTAGATCTAATCCCTCCATGCGAATAAAGACTTGCACTCTTTTTTTTTTAACTTCTTGTTCTATTGTTTTATGCTTTTCTTCTATGTTTCTCTTTTTCTTTTTATGATATTTGAGTAATTCTTGGGCTATAGTGATGGTGAGGATGGAGATGAATGGCTTAGCCATAATATTGCTCATTTCTTATCATTTTGTCAATAAATAATGCTATTTAATCCATGTCTGCTTATTAGTACAGATTATAGGTACACAGGAAAAAACATTGGAAACACTGCACAACATGCACAGAAACGACGGTTTTTATCCGGAAATTCAAACGAGACAGAATACAAATCAATTCTATCGGTTTTGAAACAAATATATTGCTGTGTACAACAAATATATTGCTTTGGTCCAACATGATTCAACTATATGCAAGTGTGAACTAGTGCATGGCTCATGTGGATCAAGTGGGCAAACACCATCATGGTGTCATGCAAGTGGGCTTGAGCAAGTAGGTGTGCAAGTGTTATTAGTATTTGAAAAAGAGATGATTTGAAGTATGAACCCATTTCCACTAGATCGCTTGCCTTATGTTCATTAGCTCCAGATTGCACTCCAGAAAGAATTAAAAGAAATTAAGACAACAAAGAGATGTTCTTGAGCTCAGAAGACCACAGTTCTAAGATATGCTCCATTCTTCAAAATAGGGCCGCAGATTTAATCAATTTTACCGTAAATTGGGGCCGAATTTTGGCCATTGTTATTCGTGCTCTTATGGTGGGTCCCTTGTTGTCTTGTCGGTCCACTTTTATACTTTGTTTTTTTTATTTTGAATTGCCTATATATAGAAGATCTCATATTTGGTTCTGCGTTGGATTTGGAGTGAGAATTTAAGTGTGTAACATTTGATAGATTCCTCTTCTTCTCTCTTTGAGCTCTCATTTGAGAGCTCTATTAAGGAGGTTGAGCTTATTATCTAACTTGTAGCTCTAATCTCTCCATGTGAATAAAGACTTGCACTCCTTTTGTTTTAACTTCTTGTTCTTGTTCTATTGTTTTATGTTTTTCTTCTCTTGTGTTTCTCTTTTTCTTTTTATGATGTTTGAGTAATTCTTCGGCTATGGTGATGGTGAGGATGGAGATGAATGGTTTATCCTTCCTCCCTTTTTTGTGATTGTTTAAGGTGCTTAAAAGTGATTGTAAACTTAAGATTGTAAATGGTATATGTTTGATATGGTATGTTGCTTTTAATAGTTACTTGGTAATCTTGAGCACATACCATATTCTTTCATTCTCACCAATTTGCAATGTTAAGTTTAGAATCAAGATTAGTGTTAAGATTATTAGGTAGTTTAGATAGGATATGTAGTTTAATGTTGCTTGACACCCTTCATTAAACATATACTCTATACTGTCACCCTCTTACTTAGTAAGTTTAATACTAAAACACTTTACTTTTTATTTGCTAATTAATGTTTTTTGATGTAGTATGCTTTGTAATCCTAGTGATTTGCCTTGATGCTACATGCTTGGACATATAACCGGTAAGTAAAGAACGTAATAGATTCGTTACATTTCCTGTGTTGCAATTTCGACATCTTGATGGTTTGTGCTTCGCAAACGTCTTGACAATCCATGCTTCATTTTGGAATCAACATAAGGACAGAATAACTCATGATCACGAGAGCGTCGAAGAATTCGCCACGATTCAACCATCCGAACCGGAGCCACGACTTTTCTTTCTTTCCTTATACCTTGCTTTACTTATTTTTTGTGACAAAACCAGTTTAAATTCATTCTTTTCTTTTTGAACTTGCAATCAAAACTCTTAATCACCAATTCCCTGTAGATCAAACCGTACTTGCTGTTGGGGTTCGGTACCCGCACCGCGGAAGCTGCGGCCGAGACGGAAGAGAAAACAAAAATTTTACGCGAGCACCAAACACCCGTAACCTAGGATATGATCCAAAACCTTAAACTAGCAAACTAAAATATGCAAAGGGTATGAAAATACAACTTTCGACGCGTGTCCACCCGAGGGAAACCGGAAGAGGCTTCGCCCGACGATTGAAACTTGCTAAGGATGGATGGTGGATGATGTAAGAATTTTTCACTAAACTTTTCCCTCATAACCATGCTCACTAGAGAGCAAGAGGAAGAAGGAGAAGAGGTGAGGAGAGAGGGGAAAGTCTCACCATGAAGCATGAGCTTGTTTGATGAAAAAAGATCAAGTGTAGAAAGAAAAGAATGGTTACTACCTTTTTGCCATGCATCAATAAATGCACTCCATAAATGATCTAGCCATTCCTTTCTACATGCACAAGCACCATGTTTCATTAAACCTCTTTTTCCACCTCATTTTCCCATTTGTTTTTCTAAAAAGAAAAACAAATATGAGGTGTACTTCTTCAAGAAGCATTCCTGTATAAATACAGAATACTTCATCTGGTATATATATCGCTACATATGCGCGTATCCGTATAAAAATACGGATAGCACCAAAGAGAGAAAATGAATAGTGAACAATAATACTAAAATATATGTATCAAAATACATATATAAATTATTAAATCAAAACCTGATTTAATAATCTGGGTTAATCCTATACCAGCCAGTATTATCAACTGTCTGATTAAAGTCTCTGTATCTTGTACACGTAATTAATCGGACCCCTGCACGTACCAACGTACGGCTCCTACATCTATCGCCTGAACCGGAAAGACTCGACAATACGCTGGTAATGGGTTTAACTACAAGTACGTCAGCGACACTAGCTGTACGTAATGGCTATCCAGGTACTTCCCGAAAGGGGGTTGACAATCAAGTACGTCCTTATCCTGCTGAGCCTGAATGTGACAATCTCCATACAGTCTGGTCTTTTCGTCAAAGAGTATCGCATATCGGGTCTAGGAGGTGGATAATGTCAGACCCCTACTAACCCGATAAGTCGTGTCCGAGTCAGTCTCATCACCAACAGAGATACTACTGATCAACTATCAGTAAATCTCATCCACCATAGCTACGAATTTCTTGTGATAGCCAACTGAATACAGCACGACATCGACTCCTAATACCAGGAGAGACAAATCCCTGACGATCGACCACTGCCTCCATATGGCTCGGGACTGTGCTCAACTAAAACCTGTTTGCACGACTCTTTTGAGCTGTGGTAGGGTAGTAATCAAAGTATAGTGGGAACCCACACGAGACAAATGACGATCTCAGGTCAAAAGACTAACCCGTACTCATGCTACCTGAGAACTTCCATATGACGATAGATATGATACTATCTAGAAGTTCTCGGCGAGTCCGTATGATGTACTCACCTCCAGTAAGCACCTGTATAATATCTTAAGCGACAACACCAATGGCTTGTGAGACCGGCCACTGCCCTTATTTGGGGTCTAGAAATGTATACACTAGTCTACTCCGGAATATCGATACCCAGTCTCGATACTCGCACGACTACGGACATTTAAAGACATGCTTATGGACAACCCAGCTCCCACATATATGATCGCCATCATAATACTGGTTTTCAAGCAACAATCCTACGGGCTTCATCAATGATGAAGACAAACCAGATAGCATACTATCATCTCGCATAAGACTGTTATACCTGTATAGGTCCTACCTCAATTATCATAATCGCCTACTTGCGGTCACAATAATTGCCTGGAGGGAACTATATCCAACAATCTCCCACTTGCACTTAAGGCCAATTATTGCAATATCACATACCCACAGCTCGTGTGCTACCAAATACCCAACTTCTCTACTAATTAGTTTCGCAAAATATGTTTGTGAGAATTAATGTGTTCGAGAAATAAGCTCAGTGAGTCGATCTTCTACAATGTTCCAACTTCATCTCTCTATATCTCAACTTTGCGGAGATCAACAATCTCCCAAACTGAGCGATACCCCACCTAAAGAATTTTTTTGGATACTTGATGGGATCAAGCTCATAAATGAATAACTCAATCCAACAAACTTCTTGGGCTGTATCCTTTATTGAGTTATAACCAGCATCATGCACCATGATTACCTCAGTATCCCTATTGAAACACTATCCAATATAAGAAGAGGCTAAACTCAAAATTCTGATAGCATCTCAGTCATCTAGGTCACTTTGGAATCCTGAACCGATAACCGCCTCCCAGAGGAGGCTGTTGTTATCATATATCAACATCCTTTTATATTCTTTACTGCTTCCCAACGTTTCTCCAGGATTTGATTAATATTTGCTTTCTAAAGAAAGTGTATAAGTAATATATAGTGTTGTACAAGACATTGCATGATTGACTCAATTGCCTAAGCAAATGTTATGTCATTCATGCCGGTCCCTCTCTTCATCAGTTTAGAAGACATCCCTTTTAGAGAGGGTGAATCTATTACCTGCGGGTACACCACCACGCCAGGAGTCGTCCATTCTAAAATACTTTTAGAATGCTGTCCAAGTACCTGATTAGAAAACATCCCAAATCTAGATCTAAAACCAGAATTATCTATCTGGTTTTGTATAATACATTGCATGATTGACTCAATTTCCTAAGCAAATGATATGTCATTCATGCCAGTCCCTCTCCTCATCAGTCTAAAAGACATCTCTTTGGAAAGGGTGACTCCACTACCACGTTAGGAGCCATCCATTCTAAAATACTTTTAGAATGTTGTCTAAGTACCCGATTTGGGAAACTTCCCAAATCCAGTTCTAGTCACCAGAATTCCTGATATATTATCTATATCCAACGTGAAGAAAACATTATGTGACAACCAAAATTTGACCGATTATAGTATAGGAACATCACTTCCTATCTAGAGTATTTCATCCAAATCCCAGGACAGTACTCCCTATATCCTTCTTACTAGGTTCATTTATTGTTTTGATGAAGTCAACCACCTTAACTGTCACATCAAAATAAATGATCCATCTCCGCTATCCATGCTTTAGTCTATGAATAGACATAGGCAACATGCACACCTTCCGCTGCTCCCACTAGCTACGATAACCCTCTGGCAGAGTCATATACACGCGCACTTCCAAATCCCATTTGGAAAGACGTTATAGTCATCGACCTGCCAGATATCATAGCCATGAGCTGTATCAGCGCCAAATCATATCCATATGGACTTCAGCGTAGATACTAAAATTGTTAGGTTACACTAACGCCGTAGACATCATCCGAGGCCGATTGCGGAATAAATTTTTTACTACGATTGAAAACTGGCGCTAGAATTACCCTAAACCGGATCTACCATAAATCTAACTAGCATAACTAGAGATGCTATCTACTATGAAAGAAGTTTATACCAAGAGGCTCAAGTCCTTCGGGTCTTCACTCCTCTCCTTTAGTGTGCTCCTAGTAGCCTCCATGATCGAGCTTGATCGTCCGTCTCCTCGCGTCAAAGATGATCCATCCGAGAGTGTCTATTTTGAGCTCCTACCTTTAAACTAAGGTAACTAGGTTACTTAGTATGCTAATCTAAGTAGCCTAGATGATGTAGAGAGTGATGATGAATTAATTAGTCTCAAGATACCCTAGGTTTCTCAATACATGAGACATTTAGGGTTTGAGGTAGAAGAAGAGAGCTTGGAGGAGATGAGAGTGTTGTAGATAATGATAGAATGAAGAATAGCTAAGTCAAGTGAACTAATAATGCAAACTCAAAATATCTACAAAATATCTAGCATACTCAAAATATCTACAAAATATCTAGCATACTCAAATAGTAAACCATGAGTCACCCCATGAGTCACTACATGAGTCACCAAGTAGCTATGCTTCATTCAATGAATTATAACACCTAATCCCACCACCTCATCAACCATTTATCTAAATGGTTAAAGCAAATAATGAGGTGTCCTCTTCTAGAAGCATCTTGTAACAAATTACAAGAATACCCCTCACCGTATATACATACCCGTATCTGTATTCCGAAAAAATACGAATACAAAGAGATGAAAATAATCCAACAATATAATACTAGGATCCGGCTTAAACCAAAGCCCGCTAGTATTATCCGTCCGAATATCATACGTGCACAAGTACACGTATTTGATCGAACCCTGCCGTAAAACCATACGGCCTCTACATCGTTTTGCCCGAAGCAGAGAAACCCTATGTATGGGACTCTAAAGACTCGACAGTACGCCTGCAGTGTGTTACTGGATAAATCCATAACCACAAGCACGTCAGCGGTACTAGCTGTACGTAATGGCTACCTGAGTACCCGTCGAAAAGGAAAGCCGATGAGCAAACTCATCCGGATCCCAACTGAGCCTATCCATAACAATCTCCGTATAGTCCGGTCTCTTCGTCTAAGAGTATTGCATATCGGATCTAGGGGGTGGTAAGAGTCAGACTCTGATAACTCGATAATTCGTGCCGATACGACTCAGGACCAATTCGGGAAACTACTGATCAACCTATCAGTAAATACCAACTGCCTTGGCAAAGGTCTTATGGTCCTGGCCAATCGAACACAGTGCGATATCAATTCCCAATACTTAGAGAGAAGAATCCCTGACAATCACTCACTGCCTCCATGTGGCTCGGGACTGTACCCAACCAAAACCTGTTTGCATGACTCAGTAGAGCCGTGGTAGTGTAGTGATCAAAACACAGTGGGAACTTACACCAGACAAATGATGATCTCAGGTCCAAAGACTAACCTGTACACATGTTACAAGAGAACCGCTATCTGACGATAGGTATAATACCATATAGAGGTTCTCAGCGAGTTCGTCCAGTGTACTCACCCTCAGTGAGCACCCATATACAATATTACGTGATCACACTAATGGTTGTGGGACCAACCACCGCCCCTCGTCGGGGTCTAGAAACGTACACGCAAGTCTAGTCTGGAGTATCGATGACCGATCTTGATACTCCTATGACCTGGGACATTTAAGGATGTGCTTATAGACTACCCAGCTCCCACAAGTATGATCGCCATCATAACGCCGGTAGTCAAGCAAGATCCTACGGGCTTTATCAACATGTGGTCGACATATATAGCATATGCACACGTTAAGATAAAGTCAAACCATAATAGTATACTACTGTATCGAGTCTTTATCAATATGTGCAAGCAATATAAAACATCCTAAGAAAGAAATACACATATCCTGATAAAGACAACTCAAATAATATATTATATAACTGAGCAAGGTTGTCCTGTTCATACATTTCCCTAGCATCCACATGTATACATATACAATAATGGCCTCTAGGGCATACATATCCAACAGAAGTAAAAATCATATCATAATCCACAACGGGTAATTGATGAGAACTCTTTACAACAAGTCTAGCCTTATTAGGTTAGTACCTTTCCACCTGCATGGATCCCGAAAGATCTACTTGCTCCTAATGGGATTCACCCCTTCAGGAGCACCTAGTAAAGTCTAAAATCCATAATTTGCTGAAGTGCGTGGAGTCCGTCTTGAATATGAAGTATCTAGTCACCTGGAATTTACCACTTCCTATGACCTGCTGATAACAAGTAGGGGGAATAGCAGTGCCAGGTCATATCCATATGGGTTTCAGTATAGACACTGAAGTAAAAGTCTTATCAAAATCTACAACAGGTATTTGATGAAAACTCTTTACAATATGTCTAGCCTTATTAGGTAAGTACCTTTCCACCTGCATAGACCTCGAAAGGTGTACTTGCTCCTAATGGGTTTTACCCCTTCAGGAGCACCTAGCAAAATCTAAAATCCATAATTTGCTGAAGTGCGTGGAGTACATCTTGGATATGAAGCATCTGGTCACCTGAAAGTCACCACTTCCTATGACCTGCTGACAACTAGTAGGACCATTATCACCATGATGCTGACCTCCCTGTCACTGTCTACGAGAAAACCGAAGTACCTCTTGGGTGGCTGATGCCACCTACTTTATCTGCGGAGCGGCTAATGGTTTGTCAATTCTAATTGAATCCTTAGGTTCTACTAAATTTTCGGTAACCGTTTGTAGTTCTGGAATTACTTCCAATTCTACCATACTCCCACTAGTTTCTTTTATAAAAAGATTCCTTTTATAAAAAGATAGCGAGTCAAGAACAATGTAACTATTGATCTTGAAAATTGTAGAAAACAAAATCCTAATGAATGCTTGGGATAATCCACAAACCGCCATTACCGAAACGTGCCTTGAGTTTGTCCGGATTCTGCTTCTAAACAGAAACCAGATAACTCTATATCTCAATAACCTCAAGATATGCAACCATTCTATGTTCATATAGAATCAAGGCACTAATTTAGATGGAACCAGATTCAAAAGTCATGCAGCTATTTCCAGTGCATATCTCGTAATGGATAAAGGTCAATACATCACTATTCATCATGGAGCGCATCCACGGACGAGTAACCTGCGAGAGAATCAAGTTCTCAATATTACTATAATGGAATATCTAGCATAAGTATCTACATCTTCGATCATCTCAAAGAATCCTGATACTTTCAACGTATGGTTCTCTACTTTATTCTTATACCTATAAACTTCTCAAAATCTTGGACCTTGCATTATAACGAATGCATGTCTAAAACCAGAGAACTCATAGGTAAATCTGAATGAAGTAAGAGTACCACCCCTTATCCCGAAGGATACTGGACAACATACATTTTCATGTATAAGTCCCAAGAGTATACTAATTCAAATTCTGAGTTTTGTAAATTAAAAACAGTATCTTGGTTAAGAATATCTTACACCGTTATTCAATGCACCTTACATTATCCTCAACTGATAAAGGTAAATGTTTATAACGCAATTTTCAAAATGTATATCTCACTTTATAAAATAAAGGTACATATATTTTATTTTAAAATTTGGTGCACACCAATGGTTATTCGAAACCAAACATTTTCTGTCAGGCAAAACCAGGCGATTTAATCTAATATCACCAATTGCAACGAATTCCGATATTGAGGGTCAAATCGCTCATTTCCTAATATTCTACTCCTACTCATCATCTGTAACACGATACAGTTGTGAGATCCAAATTCGGTAAATATATACCCTGGAGTCGGAATTGATTGGGAAAACAGTTCTCTTTTACAAATACACAGAAAATCTGAAATATGAAAATGTTTCATAGGGGTGGCCAGGTATTCCTAGTAATGTCATTTCCATTATCCATATTCATGACAGTAGTTGCAATTTCTTTTGCCCTCACTTCAATCCTTTTATATGTCTCTACATCTTACCTTACACTGTCTTTAAGCTAATTGATTTTCTTCCTTCCATACTTTTCGGCACCAGCCTAAGGTTTGAAAGAAGACTATCCAATAAGAGTAATAGGTGTACTCTCCTAGTACAAGGAGCTCTCGCAACCTGAGAGAAGGTAAAGGGAAGAGACAACCTAATAATTCTATTCAATTTCTCCAGAACTTGTGGTCATTCTCGACTAAAGTTCTTCGGGTTCGTATGTAACTCTACGATGGTCATTCCAAGCGATATGGATTATCGTAGTGATACAAAGTGTTCTGAAGAAATGCAAAGTGTAAAGTAGGAGTGCCAGGGATATGCGCGACTTTGTCATGAATTATGACAATCCAAAGCCCAAGTGTGTATGAAGGTTTGGTTAACTTGGTTCATGAGTTTTTATGGTTAAGGTAAGTTATGGGTTGTTGTACCAGAGAGAGAAAAGAAACACTCAGCGTGCACTCTATCAAGATTAGATTGGTTATCACTTTATCTAATCAGGATGGCTCCCACTGTTTCCTCGAATTCTCTTTCAAACCCTAAATAGAGAACTAGTTGGGATCATGTACACTTTACAAGTTTGCTAACCGTTCAACCAGGCCAGTATTGGTACTCCGAGGGAGGTCCCCCGTGCTTTCATACGGACCCAATTAATAACCTCGTTTCCGCAGAGGCGTAATCTCGTTAACACTTTCTAGACACCTAATAGGTTAGCTAATTGTGAAGTAAAAAATCTCCCGAGGAATAATACACACTTATCAGTGGGAATCGAAATCCAACTATCATCATGTGATAACCTGACGAAATCCACTCAAGTTACCACACTCTAAAATTTATGCTCATGCCTGGCAAGTTTCCCGTATGTTTGAAACTCCCGATATGCTTTTTGCCCCTATGACCTAAAGACCTTGACAAATAATCAACAAATCAAGGGTCATAGTCAAGTTCAACCCGTCATTATCTTGATTGCGTTAAACCCACCCGCACAACCCTTGACGAATAATCAACAAAATCGTACGACTATCCTAACCAATGCACATATCCTTGCGGCAGAAAATTATTACAAAGCTACCGCACACTACGCCTCGGCGAATGGCAACGACAAACGTAGCACGAATACTAAGTAATACTAATCTGAAATGACGGAGGGCTACGGCTAGTTTTTGGCAAAAAACTTTTAATGTAATAAACTTGATATCGTTGAAGGAAGTCGAGTGGTTTTGAAATGGAGTGGTTTAAGCTTCACTTTTTAAAACTAGTAACATAAATCTTTGCTTAAGTGCGAACTCCCAGTGAAGAGATCAAGGCTCTTCCCTCATAGAATGTGGTGCGTGATATTTCTAACCGAATACCTCTATTTAAAGCAAAAGAATACGACTATGAGTTTTGAAGAAAACCGAGTAGTTTTAAAATTGGTTCCGACAACATCATTTAGGTTTATTTTTCCTTGCATTATTCAGATAATGTGTTCTCATCATTTTAAGTTTTCAAGCCACAAAAGAAACAACCAAAACAACATGCTATTTATATGCCATCCGCATTCACCACGGGGCCCCATCATGCACCGTTATGTTACTTAACTAACGGCAGAGCAGGGGCAGGACTAACGCGGATGCAAAACATATAGAAGCATCTACTAAATATAATATTATATATATATATCAACATCGCAGGCAAATAATAGTCATCACAGGATAAAAATCATCACAGGAATGCGAACAACAATATGGAAAAGCGGATAATCTAGGAGCTCCGCGTTTCATTTGTGCTATAAATGAGACGCGACGTTCCCAATCATGTGGATAGCCAGTGCAATGAAGAACCTAGACCCCTATGAGTACGGCAAGTTACCCACCAATCTCGGAAGTGGGGCCACCCCAATCAAAAAAATGAATAGGCCACCCGGCACTTCACGGAATCCGGTAACTTGAGCACTCCTCCGTGGGTCAACCTATACCCCCTACTAGTGCGGCAAATAGCCCGCCAATTCTAGAGTAAGGCCCCCCGGTCTCAACGACATGAAATGCGAGCCCGTTGCCCTCTAGAACCCGGCTATTCGAGCTCTCCTCCATGGGGTAATCCTAGTACAGAAAATAAAATATAAATACAACAGTGACATTGACCTCAACCCGGTGGTGCCCCAATAAAAGAATATACAAACCGGCATAAACGGCAGTCCACATATCGGACGCTCTCCCCACAATAATGAATATACAAATGAATCTGAACTGTACATATAACGTTGTACACAAGGCTATCCATCACGACAATCCATCCAAAAGATCAGTGCAACACAGAATATCAACGCGAATATCATGTTCGTAAACCCGTCTGACTGTACATATAGAAACCAGTCAGATTATACCGAACTATGATATTCACGGTCGCAGAAATAAACAAATGCACCGAAAGTCATGAATTTAAAATTTCGATCGATTAAAACTTTCCGCATTGCCCCAAGTACAAACCAGTACTAAAACAAATCTGGGCCAAAACCAAATATTCCAAAAATCACATTTCCATAATTTAGAGCACCAGAAAAAATTTAAGGCACAATGGCCAAAATTGGACCGCGGAACCGCTGCCAAAATTGGACCGCGAAACCGCAGCCAAATGGCATATTCGACGGCGGTTCAGCGGTCTAATTTTGGGCTTATGTGCCCAAATTTCTTTCCGGTCTCTAGTTTTGCCTGCACATAATTTTAATGCAACCCGAAATTTTTTTAAACAACTTTAAAATTCGAACAACGGGTATGGATTTGGAAATGCGATTCGGAAAAATCCATCGATCGAGACTCTAAATAAGTGCAAACTAGCCAGTTAAACTTTATGGAGTGGCTCTGATACCAAGTTGGGGTTCGGTGCCCGCGCCGCAGAAGCCGCGGCCGAGACGGAAGTGAAAATAAAAATTTAACGAGAGCACCAAACACCCGTAACCCAGGATACGATCCAAAACCTTAAACTAGTAAACTAAAATATGCAAAGGGTATGAAACTACAACTTTCGACGTGTGTTCACCGAATTGTGTGTTAGTTATATGTATGCCCTAGAGGCCATTACTGTACATAGGATGTATATTGTAGTGGATGCTGGGACGTATATAGGGAGGACTTTCTTGGTCGACATGGTAGTATGCTATCTGGTTGATCTTTACCTTAACGTGTATACTGATTGTCTCTCTGTTACATGTTGGTAAAGCCCTTAGGATCTGTACTTGACTACCTGGACTATGATGCGGATCATACTAGTGGGGACATGGTAGTCCATAAGTACATCCTTCAAAGTCCCTAGTCGAGGGTGTATCGAGACGGGGCATCGATATACCAGAGTAGACTAGCGTATACCTTCTCGACCCATACAGATGGGCGATGGATGATCCCATATCCATTGGTGTTTGACATCAGAGATGATATACGGGTGCTCAGTAGAGACTGGGTACACTGGACGGACTCGCCGAGAACTCCCAGATGGTATTATACCTCACGTCAGATGGCAGTTCTCTGGTGACACTGGTACAGAGTAGTCTGTTGACCCGAGATCGTCATAGAGTCTTGTGTGGTTCCCACTGTGCTTTGATTTCCATCTTACCACGTCCAAGAGGGCGTGCAAAACGGTGGTTTTTGGGTACAGTCCCGAATCACATGGAGACAATGAGCGATAGGAGGGGATTCGTCTCTCCCGGTATAGGGGGTTGATGTTGCGCTGTGCTCGATTGGCTATAACAGGAAATCCCTGGCCAGGGTTGCTGAGATTTACTGGTAAGTGTTACCAGTAGTTTCTCGAACAGTTATAGACCTCATATCGACACGACTTATCGAGCTATTGGGGTCTGACGTTTACCACCCCTATGCGAGATATGCGACATATCAGACGATCAGACCGGACTGTACGGTAGTGTTACTGGTCGGATTCACTGGAGTGTGAGCGGGCTTGCTCGTCGATCTTCAGATCGCTCAATACCCGGGTGGCCGTTACGTTTAGCAGACCGCTTGCGGCTTGTGGGTGCTTGATATGATCATCACCTGCTGCCGGCGTATTGACGAGTCTTTAGAGTCCTACACAGAGGTTTCCTGGCTCAAGCGAAACGAAATAGGAGCGCATATGAGATATGTGCGGGACCGAGAATAATGCGTGTATGTGATACCGTATTCCATTCTCGCGATGAATGTATCGAAAGGTTGTATGCGATATAACCTAGTTATCGAATCAAGGGTTGGTTCGATAAGCCGATACATAGAATACTAGTCGGTTATATGCGATATGACCGGATCGTTAAATCAAGTGTTGATTTAATGATTTGATGCATAATTATATATTTGATATATTACTTTGCATTAACTAGTATTGGTTCACTTTAAATGGATTTTCTCACTCGGATTGTACACATTGTATATGTGATATACTTTTGTGCATTTGATTGTATCATGTTTGATGATACATGTTATGCTAGGGTTTTTGTGTAAAGATCAAACCATGGTTACATGATTATGGTTAGGGTTTTGTTTTATTCACTTATTTATTTATCCATTTCATTTTGGAAAATAAATGAGAAGAGAAAAGAATGGTGGCTTTATTTGTTGTTTAGTTGAAGCTTCATGAAGCTTTGACTTTGTCCACCATTCTTATCTCATCCTTAACCCTAACTATTCCTTTAACCCTTGGTTAATTCTCTACACATAACCATAGTTAGAATTATGATAAGGATTGTTTTTTCTATTCTTTTTGATTAACTTATCATATATCATTTTCTTCTTCTTCTTCCTTGAACTCAAGAAGAAAACTATTCTTCATCAATGGTGATTGATGAAAACAAGTGAGAAATCCAATTCTAAAGTCTACCCACTTCCTATTTCTTCATCCTCCACCTCTTGCCAAGTAGTAGAGTGTGTTTTCTTCACAAGTTTCTTGACTTGGTGAAGTCGGAGCTTGATTTAGCGATGCCTCGATGTAGATCATCTTCGGCATGGACATCGATGACCTAGCCCGTCCATTCTCCGATGAAGCGAACGCGAGAGTCCAAGATCGGATTTGTACAGCGGAGATGACTTCTTCATGAAGCTATGGAGGTGGACAAACGGATCTACAAAGGTTGTATTTCCGTATCTCTTAGTTAAGTTGTTAACTAGTTATCTTTTCGCCTAAACTTTAGCCAACGATCCGTAGTCGGGTTTCTCGGCACCTAGATTTTTTGAAATTGGCATGGTTGATGCCTTGTGAGACCTCATTAGGGTGCCTAAGACCCCTACATTGGTATCAGAGCCTAGCTAGAGCCTTAGGCGAAGTCTAGACGGAATTTGAAGTCCGAACGAACCCGAAACCCCAAACCAAAAATGCTCTCTGTTCTTTTTTCAAAAACGTGGTTTTTTCAACATTAAAAATGCTTAAAAAATTCAGCAGGGAAATATAAGAATTACGGCGCAAAAATTTTCTGATGAACAGTACATATTGCGGCGGAACCGCGGCAGAAGCTTGGCTTCTGCGGCGGTTCCGCGGCAAAAAGGTGACATCATCAATTCCTGTTTGCACAGTAACTCATATTTTATTATGCTGGATTTTCTGGGAATTTTTAATTTTTATTCAAGAGTTGAATTTTCAGGGGTTGTTTTGGGGATTCGGTATTTCGATCGGAGTATCAAATTTTGTCTGTGTGGCTTTCCGGATAATTTTTAGAATATGTTAAAAAGTTCGACCGGATATAAATACCCAATTTTTCCCCTGTCGGGAAATTTCCAAGTGTTGGATTTTTTCGAAGTTTAACGACGTTCTAAGTAGTGCAAGTAACGCGATGGACCCTCTAGAAGACAACAAACCTTAACTCGATTATGTGACCGTCTTGAACTGCCCTTTGAACCTTCGGGTTTGGGGCAGTACGGCGTGCCACATGTGAGGCGTTGGCTTGACCCTTCTACGGCTGGACCGTTGGTACTGAGGCACGAACTGAATGTTGTTAGACTTATTTCATGTGTTGATCTGTATCGGGAAAACTTGGGTGTTCGATTGTTCGATCGGAAAGTTTAACATTTTCTGTTTATCTGGAATGTGATACAATAATTGGAATTCACAAGTAGTTATGTGATAACTGAATGAATGTTATAAACATAGCAGTTTAGTCTCACTTGATCGGTTGCCACGGAATTTTGATGCGATCAAAAGTCCGTCGCAATCACGTAGCGTACGCGAATATTCGCCGGGTAAACTTAATAGACAGCCTCACTCCATAGCCCCGACCAAGTGACTGTAGGAGAACCCCGTTGCCGAAAGCATCCGTTCGGGTGCTCGCGGCAGCGGTGTTCCGCCTTGGTGCACTTCGTCGACGGTATCGGGGGTGCGGCCTCCTACTGAAGTTTGCGACGAGTATTCGATCAGACTGTCGGGAATCTTGTTGAATTGCCCGACTCGATATTGAAAAGTGTTTTCGATAATGAGACTAAAATGCGGGGTTTATAATAGTTAGGCATGCGATGTCTAAGGTATTCATTTGGTCAGGCATGCGATGTCTGAGATGGTTGCGGATTCCAACTGTTGTAGTTTTACACTTTCTTTTCTGTGACCGTAAGTGTAATATGTGAGATCGCCGGTTTCGTTGCTATATGTCAACGACAATTGGGATGGACATATTTACTTACGTTGATGACGTGTGATGTTATGTGTTGCTGGATATGTTATATTGGATCATCGTGTTTGAATAGCCGGGGGTTTTTATGTGAGATGAGTGTTTTTCATTTTCATTCATGTAAAAACTTGTATGTAATATTCTTTTATTGGGGCACTTCCAGGTTGCGGAAGTTGTCACCGTTTGTATATTATTTACTTTTCCGCACTAGGATAGACCCAAGGAGGAGGGCACAAGTAACCGGGTTCTGGAGTCCAGTGGGAGACCAACTCGAGGAGTCGAGTCCGGGTCTCCTAACTCCAGAATTGGTAGGGTTGCTTGCCGCTCTCGTAGGGGTCTAGGGGTGTGGGTTTGGCTATTCATCACGACCGTGGAATCCGTGTTTTATACTGGCTCGTATTGAAAACACGGACGTCCTAGTATATCCAATATTTCATATGTTTCTTCTGCTGCGATATCTGTGATGTGATCATGTGATGTTCTGTGATAGATACAGTATATAGTATATATGATATATTATATAGGCGTTACTTATGTTTTACACCCGCGCTAGCCCTGCCCCGCTCTGCCGTTAGTTACCTAACCTAACGGTGCACGAGGGGACATCGAGGCGAATGCGGATGGCATAAGTGTACATCGTATTTATCTGTGATGTTTAGGTATTTAAATGATGGGACTTCATTAATGTGATTAATGAAATAAAAGAAACCTAAGATGTTGTAGAATCGAATTTCAAAATAAAACAGGTAGCTACAGTTCTTGCTTTGCACAGCGGTGTATATGATATATCCTGCACCTTATTCGATAAGGAAAGGACCGAGATCCCTTCACCGGGAGTGACTCCTTTAGCAATAACTGGCAGATGCTACACACTCGGTTTGTCATTTGATTGCTTTTAAGAGTTCTGCTTTGCACAGTGATATATATGATATATCCCGCACCTCATTCGACGAGGAAAGGACCGACGATCCCTTCACCGGGAGTGACTTCTTTAGCAAAACTAGAAAAGCCTCAAAAGCACTCCATTTTAAAATCATTTGATTCTACAACGATATCAAGTTCATTACGCAATAGGTTTTCAGAAAAACCTGTCGTAGCTCTCCGTCATTTCAGATAAGTATTAGTTAGTATTCGTGCTGCAGTTGTTTGGCATGCGTCAAGGCGTAGTGTACGGTAGCTAACTAGTGCTTATCTGCCAGCATATGATGCGATTGGATTAGGGTATTCGTACGGCGTTGTTTGGCATGCGTCAAGGATCGTGCGGGTGGGTTTAATTCAATCAAGAAATGTACGGGTTGAACTTGACTAGCAGACTATGGGTTGTTTGGCATGCGTCAAGGTCATAGCGAGCTTGGGGCAAAATATTATCGGGAATTTCAAGTGTTGAAATTTGCAATGAGATTGCATACCTTCTATGAGATAGTTGGATCCCGATACCCGCTGCGAGTAAGAGTTACTCCTGGGAGAGTTTTATACATTACAATTAACCGATCAAGTAGGTGTCTAGAAAGGTGTCAACGGGGTTACGCCTCTGGGAAAACGAGGTTTACAGTAATTAGGTTCGTGCGAAAGCACGGGGGACCTCCCTCAAAGTACCGACACTGGCCTGGCTGAAAGATTGGCGAACTTGTAGTGTGTAATTAATCCCGGCTAGTCTTTCCTTTTAGGGTTTGAAGGAAGATTTGATAAAAAGCAGTGGGAGCCATCCTGATTAGATAAAATAATAACCAATCTATTCTTGCAAGAGCGCACGCTGAGTATTTTCTTCTCTCTCTCTCCAGGTAGCGACCATATCACGCCTTAATAGAGAACCATAATACGGAATATTGACCGAACCCGCTTATTATACTGAGCTGGGGAACGTTGGTCCCGCTCCAACTTATAATTGTTATAAGACAGAGCAGGAAATTGGGGATTACCAGAATTCCCGTGCCGCCCAAACGAAGAGAGTGCATGCTGATGCATCATCTTCGGGTGTGTTCATTATACAGAACTGTTTCTCAATATCCTTTACGTCCTGGGTATGTGATACCAGATCAGGATCCCAGATATGTAATCTGTTACATAGGGCTACAGATAGGTAGAGAACTGAGAACGGGTGATAAGTTTCATGAGGCAGAAAACGGGGCAAGAGTTGCAGCCAAGTCTGTCGGTCACTGTCACCCTGTATTCCAAATACATTGATTCTGAACGAATGTTATTAGATACCGAACCTGATATACAAAATCATATCAGTCTCTTTATTAGTAAAGAAATGATAAAATTTTGTATTGTTGGATAATGTTTTGAACATTTCCTATATCAAAAGTTGATCGGTTCAGGCACGTTATCTAAAAGCGTTGATGTTCTAAATCAAACTACAGTTCTTAGTATATGGAACACACATAAGAGGAAGAGTTCAGGAATGAACGGATCCTTCTTCAGGTATTGTAGACTAGGTCAGATCAATGTGACCCGACTAGCTGAAGTTACATGTAGATGCATATTTAAATCAGTTTGAATCTACATCTTGTGAAACTTGCCAGTCATGTCACAAAGATATAATGACACTAGCTCTGTTTATTGGAAACAGAGAAAGAGTTAGTGAACTCTTGGGATAATACATGTTGATGTATGTAGGTCCCCAGTCTACACATGCCAAGACCGGTTCTTATTACTTCATTATATTCTCTGATAATCTCTCAAGATTCAGTCATATGTTCCTGCTGAAACATGAGTCCGAACCTTTTGAGATATTCACAGAATATGAGCGAGAAGTAGAGAACCAAAATACGGGTATAAGTATTATGTCCTTTGATGAGATCAAGGAGGAGAATACTTGAGCACGGAATTCCTGGATTATTATAAAGGAGAATGAGATTCTCTCTCAGCATTACTCCTCCGTATACACCATAGCACGATGGTATATCGGGGCGGAGTGGATACACCCTATTTGATACGGTGTGCTCTATGATGAGTACTACTGAGTTACCTTTTTCCTTTGGGGGTTATGCACTTGAGAAGCTGCATACCTATTGAATGAAGTTCCAATCAAATCAATTGCCTACCACTTCATATGTGATATGGAAAGGGAAGAGCCCATATCTTAAATTAGTTAAGATTTGGGGTTGTCCGGCCTATGTCTAAAAGCAAAATCCGGACAAACTCGAGGCAAGGTTGGTTATGTAGAACTGGAAAGGTTCCAGCTATGCAAACTACAGAAGATGATTTGATAGAACCAAAGGATTCAATAGTTACCAACGAACCTCGGCCTCTCCGCCGATCTAGTAGGGTTCCTCACCCACCTGAGAGATACTTCGGTTTCTCTATGACAGTGGGAGCGAGGATTGCATCATAAGATGATGACCCAACTAGTTTCGAGCTGGCCATCAAGAGTGAGACTCTGTAAGAATGGTTGGATGTTTATCGATCTGAGATGGAATCCTTATACACCAACAAAGTATGGACTTTGGTTGCTATATCTGAAGGGTTAAATCCCCATCAGGAGCAGGTATATCTTGAGAAGATTGCTTGGTGTACATGGAAAGGTTGAGACTTTCAAAGCTAGACTTGATAAAAGTTTGCATCATTGACCAGGTGTGGATAATGATGAAACCTTTTCAAGTAGCTATGCTTAAGTCCATCCAGATCCTACTTGTCACGGCTACATACCATGACTGCAATATCTGGTGATTGGGTGTCTTGACTGCTTTTCTAAATGATGATTTAGAAGAGAGCGTCTATAAGTACACAGCCAGAGGGCTTCGTAGACAGTGGGAGCAGCGGAAACGTGTGCAAGATGCTTTATAGGATTAAAGCAGGCATCGCGGAGTTGGAACATCCGTTTTGATGGATAAGTCAAAGAAGTTGACATCATCAAAATGGTAGATGAACCTTGTATAAACAAAAAGGTAGTAGGGAGTATGGTGACGATCCTCGTAGAGTACGTAGATGACATACTCTTGATGGGGAAGGAGTTTCCTATGCCACGCTCGGTCAATCTCCGCTTATCACCAAGATTCTCCATATAGGATCATAATGATACCTACTAACTCCTGGATTATGGATCTATGAGATAGATCTAAATGGATGTTAGGATTCTCACTTGTCGAAGTGAGATGGTATCACATGATCCTGGGGAGAATCACTGGAAGGGTTCTAGGGTGATAAGGACGACTGAATGTCAGTCACAGGCATTGTCTTTACCCTCAGTGGAGGGACGGTATGTTGGAAGAGTTCCAAGCTAGATACCGTGACATACTAGACGATAAAGGCAGGATACATCGCTACTTAAGATGCTACCAAAGAGGATGTTTGGGTGTATATTAGTTCATGAGATGAACTATGTTCCTACCATTGTGAGACAATGGAATTGTGGCTCATGCCGAGGAACGCCGGTCCCATCAGTGATCCAGACTTATTCTAAGGCAGCATCGCCTGATCATGGAGATAGTTGATCTCCAGGGTGATCGAGGTGGAGAGTAGATTCAGAGGACAACACAGCGGATCCACTCACAAAGGCCTGTTCCCAGAGAGAGATTTTTATGGGATGGTTGAGTATGAGATACTACAACCACTGCTACAGATAGCTCTAGTGCAAGTGGGAGATTGTTAGTTATATGTATGCCCTAGAGGCCATTACTGTACATAGGATATATATTGTAGTGGATGCTGGGACGTATATAGGGAGGACTTTCTTGCTCGACATGGTAGTATGCTATCTGGTTGATCTTTACCTTAACGTGTATACTGATTGTCTCTCTCTTACATGTTGGTAAAGCCCTTAGGATCTGTACTTGACTACCTGGACTATGATGCGGATCATACTAGTGGGGACATGGTAGTCCATAAGTACATCCTTCAAAGTCCCTAGTCGAGGGTGTATCGAGACGGGGCATCGATATACCAGAGTAGACTAGCGTATACCTTCTCGACCCATACAGATGGGCGATGGATGATCCCATATCCATTGGTGTTTGACATCAGAGATGATATACAGGTGCTCAGTAGAGACTGGGTACACTGGACGGACTCGCCGAGAACTCCCAGATGATATTATACCTCACGTCAGATGGCAGTTCTCTGGTGACACTGGTACAGAGTAGTCTGTTGACCCGAGATCGTCATAGAGTCTTGTGTGGTTCCCACTGTGCTTTGATTTCCATCTTACCACGTCCAAGAGGGCGTGCAAAACGGTGGTTTTTGGGTACAGTCCCGAATCACATGGAGGCAATGAGCGATAGGAGGGGATTCGTCTCTCCCGGTATAGGGGGTTGATGTTGCGCTGTGCTCGATTGGCTATAACAGGAAATCCCTGGCCAGGGTTGCTGAGATTTACTGGTAAGTGTTACCAGTAGTTTCTCGAACAGTTATAGACCTCATATCGACACGACTTATCGAGCTATTAGGGTCTGACGTTTACCACCCCTAGGCGAGATATGCGACATATCAGACGATCAGACCGGACTGTACGGTAGTGTTACTGGTCGGATTCACTGGAGTGTGAGCGGGCTTGCTCGTCGATCTTCAGATCGCTCAATACCCGGGTGGCCGTTACGTTTAGCAGACCGCTTGCGGCTTGTGGGTGCTTGATATGATCATCACCTGCTGCCGGCGTATTGACGAGTCTTTAGAGTCCTACACAGAGGTTTCCTGGCTCAAGCGAAACGAAATAGGAGCGCATATGAGATATGTGCGGGACCGAGAATAATGCGTGTATGTGATATCGTATTCCATTCTCGCGATGAATGTATCGAAAGGTTGTATGCGATATAACCTAGTTATCGAATCAAGGGTTGGTTCGATAAGCCGATACATAGAATACTAGTCGGTTATATGCGATATGACCGGATCGTTAAATCAAGTGTTGATTTAATGATTTAATGCATAATTATATATTTGATATATTATTTTGCATTAACTAGTATTGGTTCACCTTAAATGGATTTTCTCACTCGGATTGTACATATTGTATATGTGATATACTTTTGTGCACTTGATTGTATCATGTTTGATGATACATGTTATGCTAGGGTTTTTGTGTAAAGATCAAACCATGGTTACATGATTATGGTTAGGGTTTTGTTTTATTCACTTATTTATTTATCCATTTCATTTTGGAAAATAAATGAGAAGAGAAAAGAATGGTGTCTTTATTTGTTGTTTAGTTGAAGCTTCATGAAGCTTTGACTTTGTCCACCATTCTTATCTCATCCTCAACCCTAACTATTTCTTTAACCCTTGGTTAATTCTCTACACATAACCATAGTTAGAATTATGATAAGGATTGTTTTTTCTATTCTTTTTGATTAACTTATCATATATCATTTTCTTCTTCTTCTTCCTTGAACTCAAGAAGAAAACTATTCTTCATCAATGGTGATTGATGAAAACAAATGAGAAATCCAATTCTAAAGTCTACCCACTTCCTATTTCTTCATCCTCCACCTCTTGCCAAGTAGTAGAGTGTGTTTTCTTCACAAGTTTCTTGACTTGGTGAAGTCGGAGCTTGATTTAGCGATGCCTCGACGTAGATCATCTTCGGCATGGACATCGATGACCTAGCCCGTCCATTCTCCGATGAAGCGAACGCGAGAGTCCAAGATCGGATTTGTACAGCGGATATGACTTCTTCATGGAGCTATGGAGGTGGACAAACGGATCTACAAAGGTTGTATTTCCGTATCTCTTAGTTAAGTTGTTAACTAGTTATCTTTTCGCCTAAACTTTAGCCAACGATCCGTAGTCGGGTTTCTCGGCACCTAGATTTTTTGAAATTGGCATGGTTAATGCCTTGTGAGACCTCATTAGGGTGCCTAGGACCCCTACATTGTGGAACACCCCTCCAAGCTCGTAGCCGTCGGGATCGCGCTTGAAATTCGACCACTCTCGTCGAAGAAGATCCGCCTGAGGGAAACCGGAAGTGGTTTCGATCGACGATCCAAACTTGCAAAGGATGGATGGTGGGTAATGTAGGAATTTTTCACTAAATTTTTCTCTCATAACCATATTCACTAGAGAGCAGGGGGAAGAAGGAGAAGAGGTGAGGAGAGAGTGGAAAGTCTCACCATGAAGCATGAGCTTGTATGTTGAAAAAAGATCAAGTGTAGAAAGAAAAGAATGGCTACTACCTTTTCCCATGCATCAATAAATGCACTCCATAAATGGCCTAGCCATTCCTTTCTACATGCACAAGCACCATACTTCATTAAAACTCTTTTTCCACCTCATTTTCCTATTTTTTTCTAAAAAGAAAAAAAAATATGAGGTGTCCTTCTTCAAGAAACATTCCCGTATAAATACGGAATACTTCACCCGGTATATGTATCGCTACATATACGCGTATCCGTATAAAAATATGGATAGCGCCAAAAAGAGAAAATGAATAGTGAACAATAATACTAAAATATATGTATCAAAATACATATATAAATTATTAAATAAAACCAGATTTAATAATCCGGCTTAATCCTAAGCCGGCTAGTATTATCAACTGTCAGATTAAAGTTCGTATATCCTGTACATGTATTTAATCGGACCCCTGCACGTATCAATGTATGGCTCCCACATCTATCCTGAACCGAGAAAACCCTCTATGTGGGACTCTAAAAACTCGATAATACGCTGGCAGTGGGTTTAACCACAAGCATGTCAGCGGCACTAGCTATACGTAACAGCTACCCAGGTACTTGCCAAAAGGGGGGTCGACAATCAAGTACGTGCCACCGCCCCTCGTCGAGAACTTCTAGATGGTATCCTGTACACGTATTTAATCGGACCCTACTGAGCCTGAATGTGACAATCTTCGTACAGTCCAGTCTCTTCGTCAAAGAGTATTGCATATCGGGTCTAGGAGGTGGATAACGTCAGACCCCTGCTAACCCGATAAGTCGTGTCTGAGTCAAGCTCATCACCAACAGAGATACTACTGATCAACTATTAGTAAATCTCATCCACCATTGCCACAGATTTCTGGTGATAGCCAACTGAACACATCGTGACATTGACTCTTAATATCAGGAGAGACGAATCCCTGACGATCTACCATTGCCTCCATATGGCTCGGGACTGTACCCAACTAAAACCTGTTTGCATGACTCTTTTGAGTCATGGTATGGTAGTAATCAAAGTACAGTGGGAACTCACACGAGAAAAATGACGATCTCAGGTCAAATGACTAATCTATACTCATGCCACCTGAGAACTTCCATCTGACGATAAATATAATATCATCTAGAAGTTCTCGGTGAGTTCATCCGATGTACTCACCTCCAGTGAGCACCTGCATATTATCTTAGGTGACACAACACCAATGGCTTGTGAGACCGGCCACCGCCCCTCGTCGAGATCTAGAAACGTATACACTAGTCTACTCTGGAATATCGATGCCCAGTCTCGATACTCCCACTATTAGGGATATTTAAGGACGTGCTTATGGACAACCTAACTCCCACATATATGATCGCCATCAGAATACTGGTTGCTAAGCAACAATCCTACGGGTTTCATCAACGGTGAAGACAAACTAGATAGTATACTCTTATCTCGAGTAAGACTGTTATACCTGTATAGGTCCTCCCTCAATTATCATAATCTCATACTTGCGGTCATAATAATTGCCTTGAGGGCACTATATCCAACACTTGCCGGCTAGCTACAGCGCGCCGTGCATATGCGGTTTATAAATTTTAAAACAAGACCGAGCTAGCGTGCGCCGTATTTCTAAAACCTTTCCTTTCAAAACGCGTAGGCAAGTGCGGTGAGGTCCCAACAAGTTTTTGGCGTTATTTCCGGTGATGTAGTAGTCGTTAGGGGTTGTTATTTCAGGTTCAAGTGTATATAAAAAACTAAATTTAAAAAAAATTCAAAATACCAAAACACAACAAAAATCTAACTTTTTGGACATTTGTTCTCTGTCTTTTTGATCTACTGTCACTCTGAGTTTTATTGTAAGTTTTGGAGTATAAAATTGGAACACTAAAAGGATAGGAAGCACACAGTAAAAATTAAAAGCCCCAACTCAAAGAGTTGGCTGCCAATTAATTCGATTTGGCCGCAAATTGCGGCCCGTCTTTCTCTGTTTGTTCCAATTTTTGGTGTTTGCTTCTTTGTCCTACTTTTGATCCATTTTTATACTTTAAATTTTATAATTGTGTGTGTGAAGCATATTGGCCAGAAATATCGCATTTTGCACTAAATATCGTATTTTTCGACATTTTCAGATTTCAATAGAATTACGAGCAACGATCGTGCGGAGCAAACTTTACTTTTAAGAACAAGGTGTTAGTGAAATACAGTGCCAAAGATCCAAATAGTTTGACCCACGCAAGCGAACCTTTCAAGCAATTGGGATCGACACAACGGGGGTTTCTTAACCCAACACATTTGTTACGTATTTTCTAATAGTTTCTCTCAAATCCGACGCATTCTACTATTCAATCTTCTGCAGAATTCTTTGTTGCAGCGCTTAAGCCTAAAATAAAAAATATGTGCTTGATTGTTTGATTGCTTAAATTATTTTATTGATTGCGCATTTGCATCTTAATATGGACTTAAGGCGAAGAACCCAAAAAGATACAGTAAAAAATTTCATCACCTTTTTCCGTGGCCCACAAATTACAAAACTGCATTCTTGCATACGCACAGTAATTTTAAAATCAATTAGAACTCTAATACTAAGAATTCACGCTCAATAGGGAAAGTTATTTATGTTTAGAACACCGCTTAATGTTATATTGTTCATGAGGTGTCTAGGAAAGTGTTCATGGTGCAACCGCTGAATGAGAAATGGTTATTCTAAGTAAGGAACTTCACGAAAGTATTGGAAAATCTCCCCTTATCTCTGCACTTACCTGGATTTGTGATCAGTATATCTTAAGACCGTTTCTCGATATAGTTTTATTTCGACAATCAGGTTCTTGAGTAGGTCTAGTTAATATTAGCAAAACATAAACTGCTAGGGGTGTGATATTCTTTGTTTTTGTGATTTTGTGAATGCTTGTTGATATGGGTGATACACAGTTCAATTCGATTCTTTACGATCCGTACTCTTTTAATCATATACATACCCAATTCTTTTGTCCAAACCATCAAGATTCTTCCCATTATTTCGACAACTGTCCTTTCTTAGGGTGTAACCAACTATACCAAAATGTTGATATTCATCCACACCCTAACACTCTTGAACTCAATCCCATTTCAAATATAGAGCAATTGATGGAAAATTTAGACAAAGAGGTCGACAAGATGACTGATGTAGCATCGCTACCATCACAGCCCTCCTTTCCTGAAACAGTTGACATATCAACAGGGTATGATAGTAAAATGTAAGCTAGGTTGACCGGTTTAGAGAAAGATTTAGAAGTGATGATTGTAGTCGAGAATCAAATAGCTTCAACGTTAGCCATGTTCATACAACAATCTGATCAATTGTTTCACACTCAATCTCAATCATTGGCTAGAATCGACGAATACGTGAAATAATCAGCTGTACAGATTTTAGAGAGTGAACACAGTCAATCTGAAACTAATAATGCCAATATCTGTCATCTAGGAAGTTATATAAGTGAGATAAATGATCAGTTTTTTTTTGATAATTTCATAGATGATGAAATAATTGATTTGACTGAGTGTTATCAGGACACGCAAGAAAACCCACTGAGTCAGTCCGACACTAGCCTTCAGGTACCAAATAGGCTCCTATTAGTTGTGATCTTGAGAATGATTTAACTGATATACTACTTGAAGATGATATTCTTGCACCAAATGATTTTAGCGATAAAATTTTAGAAGAAATTTGTGAATTTGACAGGTATGGTGTCGATATAGTGTTCGATGAAATTCACAATCAGGAAACCACAACTTTAGCATTACCGATTGATATAGTTTTTGATGAAAGTTTAGAGTGGGAACCAACATTTTTGGATGACATCAACCTACCCATAGGTCAATGTGTTGAGGGAGAACTTGAATTGGGAGATGTCAGTTGTGTTGATGAGAATATGATTGTGAACGAATATAGGGAGGAAGATAACTTTGATAAACATTCTTTCTTGCCGAGTTTTGAGAAAATATTTGCGGATGAACTTGCTGTTCTTGGAGAGTTTGAGTCACGGACACTTTGGGAGCATCCTAAGGACTTCTCTTTTGCTGAACTTTTTGAGGATGAACTTCGGTTTTTAAACGAATTTGACCTCGAAACTCAACAATTACTTCTTGAAAATAAAATTCATTTGGGCAACAATTCTTTGACTCCTTCAAAATTTCGTCTTCGTCTTTGTCTTCAACGTTTTCCGATCCCTACTTTCACACACCCTTACCCAGTACTAACATCTAACCATACTCTTATCATTTTTTTGTATACTATTTCTTTTACCAGGCCTGATCTTATACTGACAAAATTTTTGAATGGCTGATACTAATTTCTGGATTTACACGATCTCCTAACTTTTAGTTGTTGTAATTAGTTAACATTTTGTAAATACCTTTTTAGCTTCTTAGTTCTTAGGTTACTTTTTTGTGAATAAAAACTCATCCTAAATGTCTAAGTCCAGCAACCGGAGACGGGGGCAACGATGGTGACATCGTAAATGTCAGGTTTAGGGGTGAGCACTCTGTTTGATTTTGTACATCATGTCTAAAATTTTGCATTGTGTACATATTTAAAAATCCATAAAAATTTGAAAAAATTTCAAAAAAATAAAAACTTTGTCGTCAAATTAGCTAGTGGGGAAACTTAGATTCGGAATACCGACGGTTTAGTTTGATAAGATAGAAACAACTAAATCTTACTTTTAGAAATTGAAAACCCGAAAGATAACCCTCCTCTAAGTTTAACCGTAACTAATATACGTCTTTGCATCACACTACACTTGTCGTGAGTTTTGAGAATTAGATGACAAGTTGAAATGTCTTAAATTTTTTATGAAATTGATAAACTTCTTTAGGATCAAATAGATTTATTTTGAAATAAGTAATATCAAGAATAGTTCATAAAATGAAATGGATATGAAATGATATTATTGAGGCTTTAATAGAGGCTAAAGTCTGAAAAATAACACATCTGGAACTTGATTGGAGTGATTACACATCTTATCCATACGAACACGTCTTTGGGATGAAAAGAAAAACTGGCAATATCTCCGTTTGCACTGCTTTCTAAATATTTTAAACGCATTAAAATAAGTCTTTTGTTTTGTGGCCTTGGTGATTTGGGCAATTAAGTCCTACGGATATCTCTACACCTAATACCCTAAAACCATCTGATTTGGGAGTCATTGACCCAAAACTTGCTAAGTATACAATTGCCAAATAAAATAAATCAAGCAAGTGTTCTCTCCAAGTTAAAAGTCCTCACGGTTCTTTGTGGAAGAATAATCTTGACAGGTACGAGTTTTCGATTATGACAGTTTTTTAGCAGAGATATGGAGGTTTAATTTGTAAGATTATAAGACTTTTTGCATGACCATGAAATGTGTGTATAAACAAAGACAGATGAAAGGTAGGAGTGAAGAATAAGACTTAGTTCTCTATTGAAGATAATAGAAATTCTGATTTGAGACCTAACTAGAGAATAAAACTTGAGAAAATTTTAAGTCTTTACAAACTCGGCTGATCCTCTTGAAGTTTTGTCCGGTCTATTTTGTGACATAATGACTCTAATTGAAGTTTTTGAAATTTAACGACACTGTTTGCACGATCACGTAAAGACGTATATGAACTTATGTTAAATGAAAATGTGAGAAGTGAAAAATAAGGGTTGGACGTTTCTGAATTAGGGTGATAGAACTTTTAGCTTAGATTCTGAACCGTAGGATCAGAATATACAGTTAACTCACGAACTAGTTTGACAGGATTTTGTGGGTGTAATCCGCTGAAAACCCTTAGAAAACAAAACTCTTCCTACTAGAGAGACCTAGAGGTTAAACGGCTTGTTGCACGGGCTCAGTGCAATCGCGTTCCCTGCAAAAGTGGGGTTAGGATTTTGTTTTGTTCGGGACAAGCAAAAGATAGGTTTGGGGGGTATTTATTCAGCACAATTAATTACATTTTAATGCCACTCATTTCCGATCATTTTGTCAATAAACAATGATATTTAATCACTTTCTATTCATTAGTACAGATTACAGATACACAGACAAAAATACTGGAAACACTGCACAACATGCGCAGAAACGACTGTTTTTAGCCGGAAATGCAAATGTGACAGAATACAGATAAATTCTATCGGTTTTGCAACAAATATTGTTGTGTACAGCAAATATATTGTTTTGGTCTAACATGATTCAACAATATGCACGTGTGAACTAGTGCATTGCTCATGTAGATCAAGTGGGCAAAAACCATCATGGTGTCATGCAAGTGGGCTTGAGCAAGTGAGTGTGCAATTGTTATGAGTATTTGAAAAAGAGATGATTTGATGTATGAACCCATTACCACTTGATCACTTGCTCTCTGTTCATTAGCTCCAGATTGCACTCCAGAAAGAATTAAAAGAAATTAAGATAACAAAGAGATGTTCTTGAGCTCATAAGACCACGGTCCCAAGATGGGCCCCATTCTTCAAAATAGGGCCGTAGATTTAATCAATTTTACCGTAACTTGGGACCCAATTTTGGCCATTTTTGTTTATGCTCTTTTGGTGGGTCACTTGTTGTCTTGTCAGTCTACTTTTATACTTTTTTTTATTTTGAATTTCCTATATATAGAAAATCTCAGATTAAGTTCTGCATTGGATTTGGAGTGAGAATTTGAGTGTGTAACATTTGATGGCTTTCTCTTTTTCTCTCTTTGAGCTCTCATTTGAGAGCTCCATTAAGGAGGTTGAGATTGTAATCTAACTTGTAGCTCTAATCCCTCCATGCAAATAGGGACTTGCACTCTTTTTGTTTTAACTTCTTGTTCTATTGTTTTATGTTTTTCTTCTCTTGTGTTTCTCTTTTTATTTATATGATGTTTGAGTAATTCTTGGGCTATGGTGATGGTGAGGATGGAGATATGCACTACTACAAATAAGGGTTGCCCCTACGGATTTATCCGTAGGGGCAACCCACTGCCCCTACGGATATATGCGTAGGGGCGAAAAAATACCCCGTAGGTGCAAAGGCCGCAGGTGCAAGTTGAAGCCCTGAACTTGCCCCTACGGATATATGTGTAGGTCCTGTTGCCCCTACGGAGTAATGCGTAGGGTAAAAAAATGTTATATTATTTATGGTTTTTTTTAATATATTAACTGTATCTACGGATATAACCGTAGGGGCATGATATAACTCCTACGGATAAAGGCGTAGGTACCTGTCCGTAGGGACCGTATATCAGGATTTCTGATATTTAGCCCCTACGGATAACGCTGTAGGGGCTAGTCTTTTGGCCCTACGGTTGAGTCCGTAGGGGCACTCCCAACCCTTGGTTCTGCGATCAGTGGGAAAATATCAGTTACTGCTGTTATTTGGCCCCTACGGGCTTAGCCGTAGGGGCAAAATGTTACCTACGGTTTAATCCGTAGGTACATAATATTTGTATTTTTTTTTTAAAAATGGGTTGCTTGATTTTTTCCCGCCCTGTGCACAATAATATATACATCAATCAAATATAAAATTAATCAGCACACAACATATATCGCAGTATTCATATTCACATCTCACGCATATAATATACAAAAGAAACCAAAAAACTGAATATGATATAAATATAAACCAAAATCAATATCGCCCAAAATGTTTCAAAATGTAGTACAATATGTATCATATAAATAAATACATGTTTAAAAAAATAAGAATCAAAATGCTAGCCTAGCTCGGTCCAGCTCCACCTCTGATAAACGCTAGAATCTTGCGCCTACCCCGTCGCGTCTGGACCTAACGTGTGCAATAAGCGTGTAAGAACTTTGTTTTATTTGAATTCTTATCATTATCGAGTTATTTCGAAACCCCATTTGGATATCTAGTTTGGAAAACTGTAGTTTATTTTAATTAGATATGTACATGTATGATTAATAAAACCTAAGTCTACAACCAAATAAGCTCAGGCTACGTACTGGTATTGGATATGTTGATATTTTACTATTAAGTAGTATACATACCAGCATCTCCTTCAACTCCTGAACGGTAGCCTTCAAGCTCTCCAGTTCCTGCTGGATACGTCGCTCACTGGAGACGGAGGAAGTAACCACCGGGGTGGAGTCCAACCTCATATGGGCCCTGCTAGAGCCCAGTCCTCGGCCTCTCTCCCAACCACCGTGGTGCCGTCCGTGTGCGGCGTCCAGGACTGGGGTCAGCAGCCTCGAATGCTGCCTTCCCCCTAGCAACTGTCAGAACATTATATTTAGCACATACTGGTCTATAAAATTGACAAGAAATACCAAAATCAACAAATTCAAAGCCTTACCTACAGAGATAGAAGATGTGCTCCTCTGGTATCTGCATGTATCAAAATTTGAATAATATTAATTAATTTCAGTACATACATATTAACAAAGTAAACTCGCATATAGCGCTGCTTACACATAAGACAGGGGGTGAACAAGCTCTTGTAGATCATCAGGAGCAAATCTAATCTCATCAAGCAGCCCATGATAATGAGTTGGACGACTAGACAAGGTCCACGACTTATAATCATTCCCGCATACGAGCACATATAAAAATCATAGTTTCTAGGATGACAAATTTTATTGTCAACTACTGTCACCACTTACAGCTAGACAATAATAAAAATTACTAAGAGCAAAAGGAATGTGTGTATATTTATGATATAGCATTCTAAATCAATATTCATGCCCTATATGATATATAAACATACCTGGAGGAACGGGAGTGGCCTCTGTCCCTGATATGGACGCATCACCAACAACTAGACAATCAAACATTGACAATATAAGTA
This sequence comes from Agapanthus africanus, assembly GCA_030015575.1. Taxonomy (NCBI): domain Eukaryota; kingdom Viridiplantae; phylum Streptophyta; class Magnoliopsida; order Asparagales; family Amaryllidaceae; genus Agapanthus; species Agapanthus africanus. The sequence goes on from JASDDO010000001.1 coordinate 26,452,133, forward strand.
ATTTTGACATAAACAGGCATGGATATCTATAATATTATATTCAAAATGAATATTAGAGAGCGCACCTGCAGTGAGAAGTGATAAAAGTATCACCCAACAAGGGTGCAATTTACAGAATCAGTTGAGACTCTTGAAAGTCATAGAAGAATCTGACCTGCACAAATCTGATGTATGCTTTCCATTGGACACTAAGAAGTCTCTAAAGGGAAAAGCCTATGTGAAAGCCATCATTAGTTCATATCAGAAGATTGATACTGAAACAGAGAACAATGAATGCCATTTTCTTCTTCTTCTGCCACATTACTGTCTTCTCCTTCTTCTTCTGCCACATTACTGTCTTCTCCTTCTTATTATGTGCGCGTGCAAATTCAATGACTATATTGAGAATATGGATTAATAGTGGGTAGGAAAAGTATTTCTCAAATTGCTTTTGCGTCTAAAAACCATAAACTACTAAGTAATAGCATACATAATTTTTTTAGTATAAAGGTTGTTATTTTAAGTTTTCCCTTATAGAGATATGATCTAACTGCCTTTATAAACTATAAGTGTGCAGAAAATTATGATAAGAAACCATAAGAAAGGGTCGTAGCCATGCATAACCTTGAATCTACATACCAAATCATGCACAAGCATGCAATTATTGTCACATTGCCTTGGAATATAAAATATCTTGGAAGACTATAAGCGAGCATTTAAATCTTGATAGCTTTTGACTTCAACATATATTTTTCTCAAGTACCATGAAATATACTTCCTCCGTATAAACCGTTTTCAGAAAGATGGATTAACAATGACAAATTATCCATTGTGGCTCACTAGGTTAGCATTTTCTCTTCTATTGACCATCTTACTAATCTGCTTGGTAAATTTATTCGGAACCGGCTGCGAATTATTAAAAGACATGCATAAGAAAGAAAGCTAAAATACAGATATATAGCATACCGATACATCGAAACTTCAAAGTTGCGATGACAATCCAGAGATATTTATTTCTACACACGTGGTGCGCGTGCGAATGCGTCAGGCATCATGGACAAATATTTGAGAACATGGAAAGTATTATTAGTATAAAGTAATTAAAGCTTTTAAACGCGTTGGGTAGATATTTTCTTAGTTGATGCAATCATATCATGAGGACTAAATTTAAGCTATTATACATATGCATATGTATTTTTCTAACCTAATATATCACACACACACACACACACACACACACACAGAGAAAGAGAGAGAACACCAGTTTGGTAGAGAAATCAGGTAGCAGGATCCTGAAGAAATGGAGTCCATAGTATTGCTCATCATCATCATCCATGATCCTTTTGAAAAAATATTATCAAAAGGATCATGGATGATGATGATGAGCAATGCTATGGACTCCATTTCTTCAGGGTCCTGCTATCTGATTTCTCTACCAAACTGGTGTTCTCTGTGTATGTGTGTGTGTGTGTGTGTGTGTGATATATTAGGTTAGAAAAATACATATGCATATGTATAATAGCTTAAATTTAGTCCTCATGATATGATTGCATCAACTAAGAAAATATCTACCCAACGTGTTCAAAAGCATTAATTACTTTATACTAATAATACTTTCCATGTTCTCAAATATTTGTCCATGATGCCTGACGCATTCGCACGCGCACCACGTGTGTAGAAATAAATATCTCTGGATTGTCATCGCAACTTTGAAGTTTCGATGTATCGGTATGCTATATATCTGTATTTTAGCTTTCTTTCTTATGCATGTCTTTTAATGATTCGCAGCCGGTTCCGAATAAATTTACCAAGCAGATTAGTAAGATGGTCAATAGAAGAGAAAATGCTAACCTAGTGAGCCACAATGGATAATTTGTCATTGTTAATCCATCTTTCTGAAAACGGTTTATACGGAGAAAGTATATTTCATGGTACTTGAGAAAAATATATGTTGAAGTCAAAAGCTATCAAGATTTAAATGCTCGCTTATAGTCTTCCAAGATATTTTATATTCCAAGGCAAGGTGACAATAATTGCATGCTTGTGCATGATTTGGTATGTAGATTCAAGGTTATGCATGGCTACGACCCTTTCTTATGGTTTCTTATCATAATTTTCTGCACACTTATAGTTTATAAAGGCAGTTAGATCATATCTCTATAAGGGAAAACTTAAAATAACAAGCTTTATACTAAAAAAATTATGTATGCTATTACTTAGTAGTTTATGGTTTTTAGACGCAAAAGCCATTTGAGAAATACTTTTCCTACCCACTATTAATCCATATTCTCAATATAGTCATTGAATTTGCACGCGCACATAATAAGAAGGAGAAGACAGTAATGTGGCAGAAGAAGAAGGAAAAGACAGTAATGTGGCAGAAGCAGCCTAAATCACCATATGAACCGGTTATCGGTTTCAATTCCACCAGAATTAGAATTTCATCCGAACAACTTTCACACAGTAATCGGAACCAGGTCAACAAATTTGTCATGCCCGTTGTGGTTTTACTTATGTACAGTACTTCCACAAAATACATGCTGTCATTTCTAAATGGAAGTTTCTCAGTGCCACCATAGTAGCAGAAGATGGAATTGTTTATCGCAACTAGATTATGCTAAGTCTCGGATAGATTAGGCAAACATGATCTAGAAGAATATAATTAGCAGAGGAAAAATATAATAAAACAAAACAAAGCGTAGCAAATAAGATAAAATAAAATAAAGATATAGAAAATAAAACATTGGGCTTAGGATTTGTAAGCTAGAAGTACAAAATGAAAACAAGTAGTACCTTTCTAACTACGGCATAGTCTACAAGAGACAAGTTAAGCTCCACATCTGACTCAGCCTGATATGAATGTACAACCTACAGAACTGGGCTTGGACATGCTTCAATTCTTGGCCGCTCTGATGCCATTTGTTTATCAAACATAGAGATGTGCAAAAATTGTTGGCAAATTACTCGGCAGAACTTAACTTGCATTTATTTCTAATGCCTGCAAAAAGCAGCCTTAGTTTTAGGCTAAACAGAAAAGTGGTTTGTTTGATTACCTCAGCTTCAAGCTGGTCAAGGATTTGTAAGATTCTCTGATGGTAAGTCTGTTCTGATTCAGCCTTAACTGCACAAAGTGCAACAATACAAGTCAAATATGATAACCATGACATGCTAATTCAATGCAGGTAACATAACTAGTAAATGGTGAATTAAGTACCATTGCAAGTGGATGCGTTTTGTTGAATCAATATGATCCTGAGACTCGATCAAGATTCTCTGGACTAAAAAATTCCAAGGAATTGCTATTTGAATTACGTTAATTTGGAACACATTTGTATGATTGAAGCTAAGAAACAAATATATTTCCATATTATATCATGCATTGTTTTATCAAAAATAATTTTATCGCATACCTAGCTATGTGCTGAAGTAGGCTATATATCTCAACAGAGAGAGAAATTTATAACCAACATGTCACGAATATTGAGATTGTATATATATATATATATATATATATATATATATATATATATATAAGTAGACATTTGAATCTAGACAAATAGAAAACAAAACTTTATTGCTCCCTTGTCTCTTATCAAAATCATTAGAAATGTTCATTTTTTCGGGGCTCAAAATTTCCTTCACAAGCTTTAAAAGAAACCTAGAAAAATTCTCACCCCCTGCCGCAACCCCCTGCCCCAACCCTAACCCTAACCCTAACCCCAACCAGAGCCCCGGCCAGTACCCCAACCCCAACCACCGCCCTAGCCGCAGCCCGAGCCCGAGCCCCAATCCCAACCATATATGAAAAACAACCTATGTTCGGTCTTTGAGCATATATGCAAACGAGGCTATGCACAGGAGGCCGCGGTGGGAGACCCATTCGTGCTTAGTTTTTGAGCACGAGTCCTTTAGAACGTTTGCGTTTGGTTTTTATATTTCAAAACGCTCAAATTAATTCTGAACTGGGCATTGATTAATTTTTCAAATTCAATTCTTTTTAATGTCATTTTCACTCCATTCGCTCTTCAATTGCTTCTTCGTCCTCCAATTCCACAAAATTCTGCAGCCATCTCCATCAAAACTGACTAGTATTATCATCAACAGCCCCACCCCAGCAGCACCCCAGCAGCAACCCTAAGGAAAACCCTAACCCCAGCAGCACCCCAGCTAGCTAAACCCCAACACCAACCCTAAGGCAAACCCTAACCCCAGCCCCACCCCAGCAGCAGCCGAACCCCAACCCTAACCCTACCCCGACCCCGACCCCGACTGCGACCACGACCCCTGCCCAACCCCAACTCGAGCGCGCAACCCCAGACCCAACCATGAACCCTAAGCCCAAAATAATCCAAAAATTCTTTAATTTAGCTCAAGATTTCCTCACTTGAACGGCTGCTGCTGGGGCGGTGGTGACGGCCTGAACTACGGTGGCGACGGCCTGAACTGCGGTGGTGACGAGAACTGCGGTGGCGACGAAACCGGCGGTGGCGACGAGGAGAACGACGGTGGCGACGACCGCGAGGCGATTTGGGGGTTTTTTTTCGCGCGCGATCGAGAGAGAGAGAAATTGAGCGAAGGCGATCGATCTGGGTTTTTGTTAAATCGATATTTACTTACCCCTACGGATATACCCGTAGGTCCTTTGTTTGCGGCTCCGTAGGGAAAAACACCAAATTAAGAATTAATATTTTTATTCTTGGACGTCTGTGCCCGTAGGGGCAACCACTTAGCCCTACGGATTAATCCGTAGAGCCAAGTTAAATCTGCCCCTACGGATTCCAATATCCGTAGGGGCAACCCCCTATTTTACTAGTGATGGCTTATCCTTCCTCCTTCTTCTTGTAATTGTTTAAGGTGCTTAAAAATGATTGTAAACTTAAGATTGTAAATGGTATATGTTTGATATGTTATGTCGCTTTTGATGGTTGCTAGGTAATCTTTAGCGCATACCATATTTTCTCATTCTCACCAATTTGCAATGTTAGGTTTAGAATCAAGATTAGTGTTAAGGTTATTAGGTAGTTTAGATAGGGTATGTAGTTTAATGTTGCTTGACACTCTTCATTAAACATATACTCTATACTATCACCCTCTTACTTAGTAAGTTTAATACTAAAACACTTTACTTCTTATTTGCTAATTAATGTTTGTTGATGTAATATGCTTTGTAATCCTAGTGATTTGCCTTGATGCTACATGCTTGGACATATAACCGGTAAGTAAAGAACGTAAGCGATTCGTTTCATTCCTCGCGTTGCAACTTTGACATCTTGATGGTTTGTGCTTCATAAATGCCTTGACAAGCCATGCTTCATTTTGGAATCAACACAAGGACAGAACAGCTCATGATCAAAGGAGTATCAAAAAATTCGCTACGATTCAACCATCTGAATCGGATCAACGACCGCCTTTCTTTCCTTACACCTTGTTTTCTTATTTTTTTATGACAAAACTAATTAAAACTCATTCTTTTCTTATTGAACATGCAATAAAACCCTTAATCACCAATTCTCTGTAGATCGACCCGTACTTGCCAGCTAGCTACAGCGCACCGTGCACTTGCGGTTATAAATTTTAAAACGAGACCGAGCTCGCATGCGCCATATTTTAAAAACATTTCCTTTCAAAACGCGTAGGCGTGCACGGTGAGGTCCTAATACGGGGTGTTGGGGTAGTTTGAGTCGTGAGTTCAATATAATCTCAGGAGCCCCCCTGGTATATGAATCCTTGAATACCAACACAATATACTCATAAGGGCCTGTGATTTCTTGCCCCTGGATTATACCCTGTTGGGTTTGTGAATATTTCGACGACGGTTGAAATCCCGTTACTAAGACTCTTGATTCGTGCCTATGATTCCTTACCCCTGAATTACAGCCTTAGATTTGAGAATACTTCTGAGATTGGTTGACACTCACACTTGAACCGACGATAGGTTAGTTTACCATTGTAGTGACCCCTTTAAGACACATTGCTATTCGTCTCATGTTCAGCACTTTTGCTTATTACATGCCTATATTAACTGACACTATACTTATACTACACTGTCATATTATATAGAACTGCCATGTTAAGTAAAATTGCCATGCTTAATTTAATTTAATTGCCATGTTTAATTTCCACATCATTCTTGATCACTGCTCCATGATCTTCCTTCTCACTTATATAACTTTTCATTCAACACTTATGTTTATAATCCCATCTTATTGGGGACTTACCAAGGGCAAGTTCGCTTACGGGCATTCCACCCAGTTTTCTTTCTTTCCTTAGATTATTCGTTAGGTGACGCTGAGATAGAGGAGATAGAACCGAAAAAAGGGGAATACTCATAGATTTCGTCGCAAGTGGAGTTCTAGTTTCATTCCAGCTTTTACATTTCCAATATGCCTCTTGTTAAGGCTTTCTTTATTATTACCGTTTTTTGTATTTAGATATTTTGTCTCTGTTGAACTCTTTGGAACTTGAATATAATATTTTGTTGTTGGATTCTCATTCACTTGTATGATAATTGTTGTATTTATATTGCTTAAAAACGCTTAGCGTATTTGTTGTGAGAAAGGGCCTTCTCGGAATAAATACGTTGTGGGCTTGTCACGTGACCACTACCGTCTTTTGGAAAGCGGGGCATGACAGGTTTTATTGGTGGCCCATACAGGTCAGTTCTGTATGAACATCATAATCAATATATTACAAGAATTATGAAATCCGATAACTTTTGCTTTTCTTAAATTTCAATTCCTTTGAATCTGTTCTAATCCTTCTTTTCTCTATCCAAAGTGATGGCTTCCCCAGACAACACCAACACCAACAGAGAGACCCTACCACCACCACCACCACCAATCGCTGCAGCTCCACCCACTGAACAGATGGTGCTGCTAGAGGCTATCAAGAGCCTACTTTACGGCCAACGGCCCAAGGCGCGATTCAGCAGGAACAATCAGCTCCCCTTTGTCAGGGTTTCGTCCGTCCTGAAGGAGAAGCACCAGGAGTGAAGCAATTCCTAGCATTACACCTAAAGAATTTCTCTGGGAAAGAGAGCCCTCTAAAGGCTGAAGCATGGGTTCAAAGTATTGAAGATGGCTTGGCGGCAACTCGAGTTCCAGAGTCAGCTTAGGTTCGAGTAGCAAAACTTTAGCTGACTGATAATGTCAGGGTCTGGTGGAAAGCCGAAAAGAGCCGTCTTCCTCAACCTATCGAGTGGAAATCATTTCGTGCGCTCTTTGACGCCAAGTAATTCCTAGAGACTGCTCGTTTTGAGATGGAACAAAAGTTCATCCACCTACAACAATGATCTATATGGGTCAAGTCGGTAGATGAGTACGATACCGAATTCACTATACTCGGTAGGTTTGCTGCCCATCTGATTCCTACCACAGTGATCCATGCCAGACGCTTTCAACAGGGTTTAGATCCCGAGATTCAGGCTGCCCTAGCGACGGGAGATTATTTGACTCATGAAGCGACTTTGAAGGCAGCACGTCATTATGAGGCCATAATCAAGAAGAAGGGAAGGCCGCGGTCGGCCAGAATGAACCGCCCAGTTAGCCAAATTACTGGAGAAGCCTCCTCGAGGCTAGTTTTACAAGGCCACATAGGAAGCTAGGAGGGTCATTTGCCAATCAAAGACCATACCCCTACAGTTACAGCAAGAGGCAGGGACACCAGGTGAAGGACTGTCGATGAGCTAACGGTCTTTGTCTGATTTATGGATCGTCTACGCATGCTATAGGAGCATGTCCACAGGACAGAGCCGGCACAGCCCCCATAGCTAGACTAGCTATACAAGCTCCCACTCCCCGTTTAACTCTACCTGCACCACCTTAGTGCGGACCACCTTTACCCGTCAACTACGGTGTACCAGCGGGTGCAAAGAAACGTGTCGATATGCCAGGCCTTTACTATGCCCATCTAAAAGGCCGAAGCCATGGGTCAGGTTATTACTGGTAAATTTTTTTCCATCTTTTCAACCATTTCAAATTCTAGTATTCTTTGTTCCTTCGTTTACCTGAAACCCTATCACAACTTATGTACTATACTAGTAACCACCTTACCTTCACTCACGTTATTCAATACCGGGGATTCACATTGCTTTATGTCACAGCGGTTCATAAGAGCTCATGCGATTCCAGTTAAGCCTCTTATTTCGAGTTGGAACACCAGTTCAGGGAACGACGTTTTGAAAGCAACCCCGGGGTATGATCAGTGCCCAGTGCTAGTATGCAGCAGAGAATTCTACGCAGATTTCAAAATACCGGACATACCAAATTTCGACATTGTTCTGGGCATGGACTGGCTGGGTATGTTATACGCTACCGTCGACTGTCATCAAAGGAGGGTAGTGTTCGAAATACCAGAACACCCAGTTTTCTATTTCAATAGCGGAGACAGAACATTAGAGCCAAGTATCTACCGATCCAGGCCGAAGGCAGCAGCAATTTGATCGTTATAGGCTGAAGGAGAGAAGACCGAGGTAGTTCGAAGGTTCGAGGATGTTTTTCCTGAAGATATGTCAGGTTTTCCTCCCGATCGAGCGCTTGAGTTTAGCATTGATTTACAACTTGGTGCGCAACCTATATCTAAAGCTCCATACTGATTAAGTCCTGATAGGTTAAATGAAATACGAATTCAGTTAGACGATCTTCTACAGAAGGGTTGGATCAGACCCATTACATCATCTGGGGTCCCTGGTGCTTTTGGTGAAGAAGGAGGGTACTTACCGTATGTTCATCGATTATCAGGTGCTGAACGAGGTCACCATCAAGAACAAGTATCTGTTACCCCGCATCGATGATCTTTTCGACCAGCTGTGTGGGTCGTGTGCTTCTCTAAATTAGATCTTCGGTCAGGCTATCACCAAGTGAAGGTCAAGGAGTCCGACATTCCAAAGACGGCGTTCAGAACCCAGTATGGTCCTTATGAATATCTGGTGATGCCGTTCGGGATGAAAAATGCTCCAGCTATCTTCATGAATCTGATGAACCTGATTTTCCGCGAGTATTTAGACAAGTTCATTGTCATCTTCATCGACGACATCTTAGTCTATTCGAAGACTTAGGAAGAACATGCTGATCATTTGCGCACTGTACTGGAGACGTTACGACGGTATCAACTTTACGCCAAGTACAGCAAGTGTGCGTTTTGGCTATACAAATTCAGTTTTCTTAGGCACATTGTATCCGGAGAAGGTATCTCGGTAGACCCTGCTAAGATATCAGCTGTTAGCAAATAGCCGACTCTAGAGTCAGTCAAAGACATAAGGAGTTTCTTGGGCCTAGCTGTTGGATATAGGTGCCTTGAAGGCAATTACTGGAATTGTCCAAGGACCAATATGGATAGAACAGCCTTGCTCGACATGATAGTATGTTTTCTGACCCGGTTGCAGGGCGATAGCTGGTCCCACAGCTATTTGTGTTTTACATCGAGGATTGTATAAAGGTGCTTATTGGAGAATGAGTTTCACTAAACGGACTCGCCGAGAACTCCTGTATGGTATTATACCTAATGTCGCATAGCAGTTCTCTGGTGACAAAAGTACAGGGTAATCTCTTGACTTGAGATCATCACAGTGTCTCATGTGTGTTCCCACTATACTTTGATTATTACCCAACCATGGTTTTAAAGAGCTGTGCAAACAGGTTTTAATTGGATACAGTCCCGAAGCGTATGGAGCGATGAGTGGTCAAAGTGATTCGTGGGTATAGGGAGTCAATGTCGCGCTGTGCTTGATCAACAATAACCATAAGTCCTTAGCCAAGGCGGTGGAGATAAACTGATAGGGTTTATCAGTGGAATGGTTATGAGCATGACAGCAGCATGGCTTATCGGGTTATTGGGGGTTTAACAGTTCCCACCCCCAAACCGGATATGCGGCACTCTCATATGAAGAGACCGGACTGTACGGTGACTGTCACTGATAAGCTCTGCAGGCTACGGACGTGCTTGCTTATCAACCTTCCTTTCGTTCAATACCTGAGTAGCCGTTACGTTCAGCTAGTCCCGCTGACGTGCTTATGGGTTAACCCGTGAGGGGATTGATCTGAAAGTGTTTTAGATTAATCGGATATGATCCTAACCTACTGCCAGCGTATCGTCGAGTCTTTAGAGTCCCACATAGAGGGTTTTCCGATTCCAGCGAAAATATGTAGTGCACGTACGGAGATACATGCGAGAGTCCGATTAAACATGTGAATGCGCTAACACGTACATTAATCGGACGACACATAATACCAGCCGGCTTATGATTAAGCCGGGTCATTAAATCAAGTTTTGATTTAATGATATTATTTATATATGATGATGCATATATAAACTAGTATTATATCTTATTCTCATTCTCTCTCTTTAGTTATGTTACATGTTATGTGCATGTATTATTATATGTTTAAATGATGTCTAAAGATACAATAATGCTTATTATCTCTTTTATTTTTCTAATATTGCATGTCATAAGAGAGGTGTAAGCAAGTTAGCATACACTCTCTTCTTTTATAACATGTGTATGAATGAGAGATGAAAGTGGAGGGATATGACAAGGGATTCTCTACTCTCTTGTCATATAACTTATCGTTTTAGATGTTCACTTTCTCTCTCATACTAGAAAAAGAAAATAGAGAGGTAAAAAGAAAAGAGAGAGCTAAAGAGTATGAAATATTTCTACATCTCTTTCATCACATTTCTAGCAAGAGTGAGATCAAAGTTTCTCCATTTGAAGGAGTCTCAAGTGAAGATGAAGCTAGCATCGACAACCTTCGTGGTGGATCATCTTTGACAAAGGAGATCAGTTTGCAAGCTCGATCCAGAGGTCTCGGAGTCTAGCCAGAGTCTATAGCGATCTTACAAACACTCTATAAAGGTTGTTGTTCTGTTAAACTCTATCTTTGCATAGATAGCTACTGTTTCTGTACTTGGATTCTTTTTAGGACTTGGTAGCTTGTGTGAGTTTATACAAAATCGTTTTTTCATTCCGCAAAGGTCTGCTTGCATAGCGACCAACACACAAGCTTCCAACACTAGTTGGGTATTACCGTTGTTTCATTGAAGAGTTCTTGAAGATTGCAGAACTATTGACGAAACTCACTCGGAAAGATGAAGTTTTTGTGTGGTTTGAAGTATGTGAAAAAGCTTTTGTGGAGCTGAAATCCATATTGACCTCTGCACCTGTTCTCACTATTCCGGACAGATCATGGGGTTTCGACGTTCACTGTGATGCTTCAGGGAAGGGATAATGATGAGTTCTACACTAGCATGACAGGGTCGTAACTTTCGCGTCAAGGTAGCTAAAGACGCACGAGCACAATTATCCCACGCACGATATAAAACTGGCAGCAGTTATTTTCGCTCTCAAGATTTGACGGCATTATCTTCTGGAAGAGCGAATTGATATTTGTATTGATTACAAAATTCTGAAGTATATTTTTACACAGAATGAACTTAACATGCGGCAAAGAAGGTGGTTAGAACTCTTCGCTAAGTTTGACATCGATCTTCAGTAGCATCCGGGAAATGTGAACGTGGTCCCCGATGCTCTGAGTCTCCAGCCGTTAGTACTGAATTTCACCGCACAGTGGAGATTACAACATGGGCTTCATAGATTAGAGATCGAAGTGGTAGTGCCAGGAATTAAATCATCCTTGATGAATTTGCAGATCTAGTCCACACTTGTAGATCAGATTAAGGCAGCTCAAGCAGGAGATGCCAAGTTGCAGAAAATCAGAGAACAAGCAGAGAGTGGCCTTCGATCCGACTTCATCATTCACGAGGATGGATAATTACGGTATGCGAGCCGATTATACATGCCCACCGACACTGTTGGAGAGGAGCTGATGAAAGAGGCTAATAGCTCTCCATATTTTGTACACCCTGACGGCATGAAAATGTACAAGGATCTTCGATAGCACTACTGGTGGCACGGCATGAAGAGAGAAGTTGCTCAAAGTGTAGCAAAATGCTTATTCTGTCAGCAAGTGAAGGATTAGTATCATAGAACTACCGGTCTACTTCAACCGTTAGCTATTCCAGAGTGGAAACGACAACACATTTGCATGGACTTCGTGACTGCTCTCTCTCGCAGCACGAAGGGTAATGATGCCATTTGGGTTATTGTGGATCGACGCACTAAATTAGTCTATTTTATTCCATTTCGAATCGGCCAGTCAACAGAAACTTTGGTAAGGAAATACATTAAGGTAAATTAAATTTAAGGTAGAATTTTAACCTTGAGATGTATCCAAAACATTTCTTGATACCCATAAATCATGCAGGAGATCATGAGACTATATGGGTTACCAGTTTGCATCGTCTCCGGCCATGACACCAGATTGCGATTCTAGTTTTGGCAGAGCTTTCAAGCCAGCCTGGGCACGAGTCTGAGTTTCAACACTACTTACCATCCTCACACAGACGGACAGTCCGAACGGACCATTCAGATCCTAGAAGATATGCTCAGGGCCTATATGCTTGATTTCGGAGGATCGTGGGAAGATCACATGCACCTGGTTGAGTTTGCATACAACAATATTTATCAAGCTAGCATCGGGATGACCATTTTTGCAGCACTTTATAGACGGAAGTGTCGCTCTCCCCTGAATTGGGATGATGTGGGAGATAGAGAACTCCTGAGACTAGAAATGATCGTGGCAACAATTGATGTAGTGTGCACGATTAGGAAAAGGATGTGTATAGCCCAAGAAAGAAAGAAACATTAAACAGATGCGAAGCGTAGGGTTTTTATGCTACTATTATTATTTTTTTGTTAAGGTTAAACCAAAAATATTTTCCCACTTCTCGAATAAAATTTTCTTCCTCTCTTTCTACCATATATTATAAAAAAACACCGCGACTCCGAAATTTCTTCAACTTTTCTCTTTCTGTCATCTCTGATCTGAAACCCGATGACCAAAGAATCGAATGAAGGAAGAAGAAGACATCACCCCTCTCGTCTCGATCTGATTGAGGCATCTTTTGCTTGTCAAGAAACGATCCTAGACCGTTCCTTTATTGTATGTTTTCTCCTTTTCTTCTCAATATAAAATTTAAATTATGTTTGCTACTATGCACGAATATACTTTTTATACACATGAACACTTATTGATACGCTTTACCTTTTGTTTTACTTACATCTCTGTCGTTTTCATTTTTCCCCCACGTGTACTGCCTAACTATGCTGTTAACATTTTAAACATTTTATTTTACACATATTATGTTGTACTCATGTGAGATGCTTACACAACATAGATAAATATAACATTTACTGATCTTTTAAACACTACATATATACTTTGTACTTTAATTATATATATCATTATGATTTTTTTCACTAATATTGTATATGCTAAAATCTTAGTCTTCATATATTTATTTTCTACTTATACTTTTAAAATCACAATACAGATTAATAATATACTACTGCAAACTAATCTACATAATCTGCTAAGTTTATCACTATAATATTATTTTAGTATGTACTGCTCCCCTCATTCCATCTACATTATGCTAATAATGATCTTTTTCAATCCACTGTTATTATCTTCAATTATGTAAAATGAACTACTATTTGTTCCCTAATATGTATTGCCAATTATATTTCCTTGTGTTATAATTTGTTACAATAAATTTACTTAATACTGCGATAGCTAAATATATATGTGTTAATCAACCGAAGTTCAATGTCTTATTGACCAAAGCATACCATATAACTTCAAATATAACAGTTACTAAAAACATACTGATGCTTATTAGTCAATTCAACTGTACTACTTGCTATACTTTATACTATATGATTTTGTATGCCAATTAACCATATATTTCAACATTCACATTCTAACCATATACTTGTTCTCATATGCTTTAATTGAAATATGTAATACTTCACCATATCATTAATATATATAACTACCCTACTTAGTAACTATATTTGGTATTACTACTGTTTTTCTGCTTACTCTTTGCTATACCCTATTTATTCAATTACTTGCATATTTGCCATTGCATCTTGAATCTGACAAGAATACTTGAATCCATAAACCAGACATGAACCATTTGAATACTTGAAACTCATGAACTCATGAATCTGACATGAATCTGACATGAACCTACAATTTATCAAGTATTCATGAATTCATGCTCACATTTGTGTCAAACTCTAGAACTTAAATAATTAATTGACACGGGGATGGGAAGTTCGACGAATAGGGGGTTAGTACGTGTAATAGGGATCATACATGATCGCCGTGGTCCTGTATATTACGGGACAATACATTACTAACTCATGAATCTGTTGAATCAGTATTTCTGTTGTTCTGAAGGGAAACAGAATATCCTCATTACACGTAGAACCCTTATGAGTCAACCCTATAACAGTTTTCAACTTCATGCTATGTGTGTTTTGCACTTCATCTTGAATTTGACATAACTCTGTGAATACATGAATCCATGAATTCGTGAACTCGTGAATCTGACATGCATCTATAGTTTTCGAGCATTCATAAATTCATGCTTGTACTTGTGTTAACTTGTTAATTAAAAATAGAGATGGGGTAGTTCGACGAATGAGGATATTTATGTGTAACGGGGGTCATACATGATCGTCGTGGTACGGGACAATGCATTACTAACTCATGATTCTCTTGAATCCATGTTTTTTTTGTTCCGAGGGAAAACAGAATATCTTCGTTATGTGTAAAACTCTCACTAGTCGAGCATACAAACTTAAAACATGATAGTACAATCAAAAGAATAAACATCATGTTATTGTTGTTTTATTTATGCTACTTTTATTTATATGTGCTTGATTGTTCTTCTTTGTATATATATCATGTTCTACTATAATATTCTTTTTAACTGGGGAGTTACCAAAATATAGTGCGTTGACTGCATTCCACTTTTCTTGTTTTCTTTTCTTGGGAATTTTGTCAGACGACATTGGGGCAGGCAACGAGATTAGATACGAGACGGAACCAACAGAGGAGGACTTCAACTATCCATTTTCACAAGCCGATCAATAGTCTTTCAGTATGCTCTTCTTCGAGGATTAATTTATGGCCTCTTATGTCTTTTTTTTATGGAATACTTGTGTCCGGTTGGACTTGATTTGTAATAAATATTGGTGGATATTTTATAAGTTTTAAATTCTTGTAATTCTTGTTTTTTATTCTGCTTGCAATTACGCTTAGCGTATTCATGACGAGAAGGGGTGGTTCTCGTTGTGAATACGCTGCGGGTCTCGTCCACCGTGACTCTCCATCTTTTGGGAAGCGGGCCATGACAGGTTTTGTTAGTGGTCCATACAGATCAGCTCTGTATGACCATTGAAAGCAGATAACACAAGAATTTAAAATCCAACAATATTTTTTTTCTTTCTTTGAATCCTATTATCTTGAATCCATACTAATTTTTCTTCTAATCGTTCTAATCCAACAACATTTAACATCCTATTTGAAAATTTCTATCCTTTGAATAAATTATGATCCTTCTTGATATTTCTTGAAGATCATATATCGAAACATATTGTAGCCTTTTTGATACCTTAAATTTTTGTTGGTTCTTTTCTTACTTGCATCGCTTAGCTTTTCTTTTCTGCAACTCTTTTCTTTTAGAACATCGACATCTTCCACTTCAACGTTGTCCTCGGAATGCAATGGTTAGGAGTTTTCTACACCATATTCGATTGCCATCAAAGGAGGATAGTGTTTGTGTCGTTTCACCCCGCGTTCTTCTTTAAGAGCGGAAGATGATTATCCTTCTTACCTTCCCTGACGATATCGTCTCAATGCGAAGAAGAAACTGAAGTTCGAACACTTCATCTTTGTCGTGATCTTTTCTTATAACCTCCTTAATTCCATCTGGATTTCTTGAATCCCAATTGGTCCTTCTTGCTTACAACTCTTAATATATCCCTTGCATGCGTTCTTGAACAATCCCTGATCTATCCTAATAGTCATTTTCCTAGTTTTGGGCCTTCCGGTTTGGAAGTATCTCATGTTCTTTTAGTTCATCATATCCCTTCTTACTCGACTTATGGAGCGCAAAGGCAACAAGAGACCGCGTTATATCTATCTTGTTCAGTAGCGACATAATCCTTCTGAATTTCGAAAACGAAATTTTTTTTTGGATGGCAGAATGTAACGACCGTAAAATCATTGTACTTTCCTTATATTTTTCTTCTTTAATAAAATCATTTTCATTGAATGAAATGTGTATAAATTAATTTTCTTTCTAGTTATATGCATGGTGAATTCTTATATCTCTTGGTTATCACATTGTATTGTTATTCCATAGGTTACGAATTCGAGCCCTTGTATTTTCAATACTTTGTTTTGTTTATTTCTTTTTATTTTTTCCCTTATTTAACTTCACGTGCGATCCACACAAATTCCATAGGTTAAATTTATATTCCATTGACAATATATACGACATGAAGTTTTTTTTAGATATTTATTTACCTTTATTTATTTTACTGTTATTAAAATAATTAATTATTTTATAGAATACCATATTTTTCTTTAAATTATTTTTTTCTTAAAATAATTAATTATCTCAACTTATTAGGTTATGATTTTATTCTACTGCTATTAATTTTTTTAAGATTAAACAAAAAATGTTTTCCTATTCTGATAAATTTTTATTTCTTTCTTTCTGCCGTATATTAAAAAAAAACACCGTGACTTCAAAATTTCTTCTTCTCTTCTCTTTCTATCCTCTATGATCTGAAACCCGACAGCTAAAGAATCGAACGAAGAGAGAAGAAGACATCACCCCTCTCGTCTCGATTTAATCGAGGTATATTTTACTTGTTAAGGAACGATTCTAGATTGACCCTTTATTGTAAGTTCCCTCTTTTTCCTCTCAATAATAAAATTTAAATTCTGTATACTACTATGCATGAATATACATTTTATGCACACGAGTACTTATTGATACACTTTACCTTTTGTTTTACTTACATCTCTATGGTTTTCATTCTTTCTTCCACGTGTATCGCCTAACTATGTTGTTAACATTTAAACATTTTATTTTACAATATAAAAATAACCATCACTGATCTTTCAAACACTACATATATACTTTGTACTTTATTTATATATATCATTATGATTTTTTTCACTAATACTGTATATGCTAAATATCTTAGTCTTCATATATTTATTTTCTACTTATACTTCTAAAATCACTATACTGATTAATAATATACTACTGCAACACTATAATATTACTTTAGTATGTGGTGCTCCCCTCATTAATGATCTTTTCAATCCATTATTATCATCTTCAATTATGTAATGTATTGCCTATTATATTTCCTTATGTAATAATTTGTTACGATATAATTACTTATACTGCGATAGCTAAATATATATGTGCTAATCAACCGAAGTTCAATATCATATTGACCAAAGTATACCGTATGACATCAAATATATCTGTTACTAAAAACATAATGATACTTATTAGTCAATTCAATTGTACTACTTACTATACTTTATACTATATATATGATTATGTATGCCAATTAACCATATATTTCAACATTCACATTCTAACCACATACTTGTTATCATATGCTTTAACTGAAATATGTAATACTTCTCTATATCATTAATATATATAACCACCCTACTTAGTAACTATATTTAGTATCACTAATGTTTTCTACTTACTCTTTTGATATACTCTATTTATTTAATAACTTGCATGTTTAGCATTGCATCTTGAACCTGACATGAATACTTGAATACTTGAATCTATAAGCCTGACATGAACCATTTGAACACTAAAAACTCATGCAATTTATCAAGTATTCATGAATTTCCGCTGGCATTTGTATCAAACTCTAGAAACTTAAATAATTAATTGACACGGAGATGGGAAGTTCGACGAATGGGGGTAAGTGCGTATAATGAGGATCATATATGATTGTCGTGGTCCCGAATATTACGGGACGATACATCACTAACTCATAAATCTCTTGAATCCGTATTTCTATTGTTCCGAGGGGAAACATAATATCTTCATTACACATAGAACCCTTATGAATCGAACCTATAACTGATTGCAACTTCATGCTATATATGTATATATATGTTTTGCACTTCATCATGAATTTGATATGGCTCTGTGAATATATGAATCCGTGAATCCATAAATCCGTGAACTCCTGAATATGATATGCATCTATAGTTTTCAAGCATGCATAAATTCATACTAGTACTTGTGTTAACTTCTTAATCAAGAATAACATAGGGGATGAGGTAGTGCGACGAATGGAGGTATTTACGTGTAACTGGGGTCCTACATGATCGTCGTCGTCCTGGTTATTATGGGACAATACATTACCAACTCATGAATCTTTTGAATCCGTGTTTCTGTTATTCCGAGGGGAAACGGAACATTTTCATTACGTGTAAAACCTTCACTAGTTGAGCTTACCAACTTAAAACATGATAGCGCAATCTAGAGAATAAATATCATGCTATTGTTGTTTTATTTATGCTACTTTTATTTATATGTGCTTGATTGTTCTTCTTTTTATATATAACGTGTTCTATTTTAATATTCTTTTTAACTGAAGGCTTACCGAGCTTCAGTTCGCTGACGGCATTCCACTTTTCCTTTTTTTTCTTTTCTTAGGAATGTCGTCAGACGACAGACGATCATGAGAATGAGACAGAACCAACAGAGGAGGATTTCAACCATCCATCGTTATAAGCCAATCACCAGTGTTTTAGTATGCTCTTGTTCGAGGCTTAGTTTACGGCCTCTTTTGTATTCTTTTTATGGAACACTTGTGTCCGTTGGGTATCATTGTTCACGGGTTAGTTTTGGGGCTCTTATGTCACCTCCATTATTGCTATCATTACCGCTTAATTCTTTAAACATATATCTTGAGTTTAAAATGCCGAAATTTCTAATATTGCAAGATCAAACTATTTGATCATCTACAGAATTCGAAAAAGTTAGTGCTTGGAAACTTTAAAAGAAATATTTCATTTATACCTTGTAACATTACCATTTACATCTTTCACCATACAATCAAGCATGGATACTTATGTATGCATATTTGGATATTCTAAATTTGCATTTTGTCAAGAACCAGTTAATCTAAAAGCTTAACCTGTTGGGTTATGTGGTATCAATGTATAAGCTGTAGGTATTGAAATCTCAAGTTTATTCTCACGACTCATTGGCATTTTTAAAGAAAATTTTACTAGAACTTTCCAATTCTAAGTGTTAAATTTAATTATTTTTTTTTGTGAATTCATTAAATCTTTACTTTTGAAAAAAAAATTGGCTATTTGAATTATCTGCAACTAAACAAAAATTAATGTTCTTTTATATCATTAATTCTATGCTAAGATATATATCTCGGATTCGGATACTTTATTATTGCTCGCTAGTTATTTCTATTCTAAGCTATGTATAGAATCCTGTAATACCTTAGAATGCAATTAGTGTTAATTAAGCGATAATGCAGGTTTTTAGTATAAAGTTTACCAAATTGGTTTCTTCACATTTTATAACATTTAATTAATAATTTATTATTACTTGTTGTGACTTGTACACACTTGTGCATGTTAATGTGGAGGTTGGTTGTGTTAATCTTGTTTAGTGGCATGACACTTTAAGCTAATCTTTGCCTTGATTAACCCTTAGATATTTGTTGTGAGAGTAGATATTTGTTTTGGATTGAGGGGAGGTGGCAAGGTGAGTCATGGAGGCTTTAAGGCTTGCATTAACGAAGGAAGGGGAGGGGGGTGTTAAGTGTAAGGGTACACTCACCCTATATTCACCCTCTCATCATTATATCACCTCACACTCTCTCATTCTTCTCCCTTTCTCAATTATTCTTCATCTCCTCTTCACTCAAACTGAAACCCCCACCTTTCTTTCACTAAACCTTGCAAAAAACTTCATTAAACACCACCAAATCACCTCTCATGTCATGTTTTTGCCTCTAGGATTCCTTGGAGCTTGGAAAGGTAGGATCTTTTGAGTAAGTGTGAATAGGTATAACCTCTAAACTAGGTGTTATAATGCTGTGTAGCCTTATAGTTTCAGTTTAGAACACTAAAAGTATAGTTTTGTGCACATATCGTATTTTTAATGTCATTATAGGATATTTGTATTCTGCTGTGACCCTGAGTGTATACTGGAAAATTTTGCAGTGTAGTAGTGTTGTACTGGTGACCCTAAGCATTCACCTGAAGCACGAACCCCATCTGATCGGTTTTGGCCGGTGACACATAGGTAAAATCCGGCGACCTCGGCTGTTTTGGAGAGTTTGTGGTTGGTTTTTGTAGGGTAGCTATCTGCAGTTGTTTAGAAATGTTTGGTACTGCTTGATTTTTATGTTTTAACAGTATACAAAATCTGTGATCACTTTACTTGTTTCTAGTGTTTCGACTACGCGTGCATGTTACGTTATCCGACACGGTACGTGTACTTTGTGTAGCTGTTGCTCTTGGGTTGGTTTCGTAGTGTCGCTACGCACGTTAGCCTCTAAACGAACACTTGAGAGTTTGTTTGGAGTTGGTACGTCGGTCAAACGTAGTTTGTACGTATTATTGGTCGATTTCTAATGTGTACTTGTTATGTTATTATATGATTTTAGGATCGCAGGAGAGAACTTCGGACGCTGCGAAGAAGGGAAAGCGAGTAGTTGATTTTACCTAGCCCAAGATCATCTGTGAGTAGATTTAACATCTATAGGGGAATCGCCCACATAGCGTTATGCGTCTAGACTAGATTCAATGATATGATTTTTAGTTATAAGTATATGAACATTGATTGTGTATGTGTATTATTGTTGCATACCTCATTTTTCTATTATATAGACATAGTATTAGTGAGACACAACACTATTATTGACGGTTCATGTTGCACGACCACAAATTGTATGCTACACACACACCGTCAGTAATTGTCATGACACGCACAACCCATATACAGATGTGATGTTGTATTGGTTAGGGACAATTAAGATATTGACTCTTATTCCATTGTGCATATGAGATATAGCTAACACATATACATACGTGATATTGTATTGGTTAGGGACAATTGAGACATTGATTCTTATTCCATTGCGCATATGAAAGGTAGTATATTTGCATACCTACATGCTTTCACATATACCTTACTATGCCTATATGCTTACACATATATTTTGCTATAGCTACATGTTCACCCTTATATGATGTTGCATGGACTTTGGAGAAATTGGGAACCGCATGATATATTTAATAACTTGATGCATTTAAATAGCGGTTTTTCCTTGTTATGCTCATATTACTGTTTTATGTTGCATAAATAACTTGATAATGGCAATAAGTGATAGTGCAATCTAAAGAATAAATATCATGTTATCGTTGTTTTATTTATATGTGCTTGATTGTTCTTCTTTTTATATATAACGTGTTCTATTTTAATATTCTTTTTAACTGAAGGCTTACCGAGCTTCAGTTCGCTGACGGCATTCCACTTTTCCTTTTTTTTCTTTTCTTAGGAATGTCGTCAGACGACAGACGATCATGAGAATGAGACAGAACCAACAGAGGAGGATTTCAACCATCCATCGTTATAAGCCAATCACCAGTGTTTTAGTATGCTCTTGTTCGAGGCTTAGTTTACGGCCTCTTTTGTATTTTTTTTATGGAACACTTGTGTCCGTTGGGTATCATTGTTCACGGGTTAGTTTTGGGGCTCTTATGTCACCTCCATTATTGCTATCATTACCGCTTAATTCTTTAAACATATATCTTGAGTTTAAAATGCCGAAATTTCTAATATTGCAAGATCAAACTATTTGATCATCTACAGAATTCGAAAAAGTTACTGCTTGGAAACTTTAAAAGAAATATTTCATTTATACCTTGTAACATTACCATTTACATCTTTCACCATACAATCAAGCATGGATACTTATGTATGCATATTTGGATATTCTAAATTTGCATTTTGTCAAGAACCAGTTAATCTAAAAGCTTAACCTGTTGGGTTATGTGGTATCAATGTATAAGCTGTAGGTATTGAAATCTCAAGTTTATTCTCACGACTCATTGGCATTTTTAAAGAAAATTTTACTAGAACTTTCCAATTCTAAGTGTTAAATTTAATTATTTTTTTTTGTGAATTCATTAAATCTTTACTTTTGAAAAAAAAATTGGCTATTTGAATTATCTGCAACTAAACAAAAATTAATGTTCTTTTATATCATTAATTCTATGCTAAGATATATATCTCGGATTCGGATACTTTATTATTGCTCGCTTGTTATTTCTATTCTAAGCTATGTATAGAATCCTGTAATACCTTAGAATGCGATTAGTGTTAATTAAGCGATAATGCAGGTTTTTAGTATAAAGTTTACCAAATTGGTTTCTTCACATTTTATAACATTTAATTAATAATTTATTATTACTTGTTGTGACTTGTACACACTTGTGCATGTTAATGTGGAGGTTGGTTGTGTTAATCTTGTTTAGTGGCATGACACTTTAAGCTAATCTTTGCCTTGATTAACCCTTAGATATTTGTTGTGAGAGTAGATATTTGTTTTGGATTGAGGGGAGGTGGCAAGGTGAGTCATGGAGGCTTTAAGGCTTGCATTAACGAAGGAAGGGGAGGGGGGTGTTAAGTGTAAGGGTACACTCACCCTATATTCACCCTCTCATCATTATATCACCTCACACTCTCTCATTCTTCTCCCTTTCTCAATTATTCTTCATCTCCTCTTCACTCAAACTGAAACCCCCACCTTTCTTTCACTAAACCTTGCAAAAAACTTCATTAAACACCACCAAATCACCTCTCATGTCATGTTTTTGCCTCTAGGATTCCTTGGAGCTTGGAAAGGTAGGATCTTTTGAGTAAGTGTGAATAGGTATAACCTCTAAACTAGGTGTTATAATGCTGTGTAGCCTTATAGTTTCAGTTTAGAACACTAAAAGTATAGTTTTGTGCACATATCGTATTTTTAGTGTCATTATAGGATATTTGTATTCTGCTGTGACCCTGAGTGTATACTGGAAAATTTTGCAGTGTAGTAGTGTTGTACTGGTGACCCTAAGCATTCACCTGAAGCACGAACCCCATCTGATCGGTTTTGGCCGGTGACACATAGGTAAAATCCGGCGACCTCGGCTGTTTTGGAGAGTTTGTGGTTGGTTTTTGTAAGGTAGCTATCTGCAGTTGTTTAGAAATGTTTGGTACTGCTTGATTTTTATGTTTTAACAGTATACAAAATCTGTGATCACTTTACTTGTTTCTAGTGTTTCGACTACGCGTGCATGTTACGTTATCCGACACGGTACGTGTACTTTGTGTAGCTGTTGCTCTTGGGTTGGTTTCGTAGTGTCGCTACGCACGTTAGCCTCTAAACGAACACTTGAGAGTTTGTTTGGAGTTGGTACGTCGGTCAAACGTAGTTTGTACGTATTATTGGTCGATTTCTAATGTGTACTTGTTATGTTATTATATGATTTTAGGATCACAGGAGAGAACTTCGGACGCTGCGAAGAAGGGAAAGCGAGTAGTTGATTTTACCTAGCCCAAGATCATCTGTGAGTAGATTTAACATCTATAGGGGAATCGCCCACATAGCGTTATGCGTCTAGACTAGATTCAATGATATGATTTTTAGTTATAAGTATATGAACATTGATTGTGTATGTGTATTATTGTTGCATACCTCATTTTTCTATTATATAGACATAGTATTAGTGAGACACAACACTATTATTGACGGTTCATGTTGCACGACCACAAATTGTATGCTACACACACACCGTCAGTAATTGTCATGACACGCACAACCCATATACAGATGTGATGTTGTATTGGTTAGGGACAATTAAGATATTGACTCTTATTCCATTGTGCATATGAGATATAGCTAACACATATACATACGTGATATTGTATTGGTTAGGGACAATTGAGACATTGATTCTTATTCCATTGCGCATATGAAAGGTAGTATATTTGCATACCTACATGCTTTCACATATACCTTACTATGCCTATATGCTTACACATATATTTTGCTATAGCTACATGTTCACCCTTATATGATGTTGCATGGACTTTGGAGAAATTGGGAACCGCATGATATATTTAATAACTTGATGCATTTAAATAGCGGTTTTTCCTTGTTATGCTCATATTACTGTTTTATGTTGCATAAATAACTTGATAATGGCAATAAGTGATAGTGCAATCTAAAGAATAAATATCATGTTATCGTTGTTTTATTTATATGTGCTTGATTGTTCTTCTTTTTATATATAACGTGTTCTATTTTAATATTCTTTTTAACTGAAGGCTTACCGAGCTTCAGTTCGCTGACGGCATTCCACTTTTCCTTTTTTTTCTTTTCTTAGGAATGTCGTCAGACGACAGACGATCATGAGAATGAGACAGAACCAACAGAGGAGGATTTCAACCATCCATCGTTATAAGCCAATCACCAGTGTTTTAGTATGCTCTTGTTCGAGGCTTAGTTTACGGCCTCTTTTGTATTTTTTTTATGGAACACTTGTGTCCGTTGGGTATCATTGTTCACGGGTTAGTTTTGGGGCTCTTATGTCACCTCCATTATTGCTATCATTACCGCTTAATTCTTTAAACATATATCTTGAGTTTAAAATGCCGAAATTTCTAATATTGCAAGATCAAACTATTTGATCATCTACAGAATTCGAAAAAGTTACTGCTTGGAAACTTTAAAAGAAATATTTCATTTATACCTTGTAACATTACCATTTACATCTTTCACCGTACAATCAAGCATGGATACTTATGTATGCATATTTGGATATTCTAAATTTGCATTTTGTCAAGAACCAGTTAATCTAAAAGCTTAACCTGTTGGGTTATGTGGTATCAATGTATAAGCTGTAGGTATTGAAATCTCAAGTTTATTCTCACGACTCATTGGCATTTTTAAAGAAAATTTTACTAGAACTTTCCAATTCTAAGTGTTAAATTTAATTATTTTTTTTTGTGAATTCATTAAATCTTTACTTTTGAAAAAAAAATTGGCTATTTGAATTATCTGCAACTAAACAAAAATTAATGTTCTTTTATATCATTAATTCTATGCTAAGATATATATCTCGGATTCGGATACTTTATTATTGCTCCCTTGTTATTTCTATTCTAAGCTATGTATAGAATCCTGTAAGCTCTAGCTATTGAAATCTCAAGTTTATTCTCATGATTCATTGGCATTTTTAAAGAAAATTTTACTAGAACTTTCCAATTCTTAGTGTTATATTTAATCGTTTTTTTTTTGTGAATTCATTAAATCTTTACTTTTGAAAAAAAAATAGGCTATTTGAATTATCTGTAACTAAACAAAAATTAATGTTCTTTTATATCATTAATTCTATGCTAAGATATATATCTCGGATTCTGAGACTTTATTATTGCTCCCTTGTTATTTCTATTCTACGCTATGTATAGAATCCTGACCACATATCATAGATTAAACAACACAAGAATTTATGTGCTGTGTATAGAAACCTGGCCACATCATAGATAAAAAAAAACAAAAGATCCCTTGGATCCTCATGTTTTATCCTATTTTCATCGATAGATTTGACAACAGAAGCCAAATAACGATAGAGACTAGGAATATTTATTTCCGCTACACACGTGCATCACACGTGCAAATTACTAGTACAGCAATATTGAACGCCTAATTTCCTGTTCTCTCAACAAGGATAAGCTTCTATCACATGTTGTAATGTCTTGATAGAAGTTATTTTGCATCCATGGAATCCAGCTTTCAGTAGTAATTTTCTCCATTCCTTCTCTGTTCTCTCTTTCCCCTCACTTATTGCCATTATCAGCATATCCACAACAATTCTGGCTTTCTTTAACTCAACTTCTTCAGCATCAGCTGCATCTTCTTCTTCTCTTTCGATAACTGGGTCGATGATGATCAACTTGCATGTCTCTCTTGGCATGGCTTCTTTGCATCGCTTCAAAATCTTTAGACACTGCTCGTCGTTCCAGGTATGCAGCTGGCTCTACAATCATGTTGTGAGCATGTAAGAAATTTTTTTACATCGGTTTCATATAGACAAATAAAATATTTATGCCATAAAAGCTGTCCGAATTTTCCGAAGAACTTAATAAAATTGAATCTATCAAGTCAAAAATAGTAAACATATCTCTTGTATCTTTCTCATTTCACTTTTTTTAGACAAATGTTAATCAATTGCAAATCCTCTTGTAAGAAGCTATGAAAATGGTTGAGATTTCTTTACCTTCAAAATAGTCTGAGATTTCAAAATTTCATACAATAAAGTTTTGAATCTAGGTGGATTATAATCCACACGGTAAACAAACTAGAACAATTTTATCATAAAAAAATTCTTGATGCATGGTTAATCGTATATCTATTCAAAGCATTCGTTCTTGCTTTTTTAAAGTATGGCATTAGGGTTCACTATTATTTCAGTCTCGACATATAGTCTTTGAATAGGCATGCATGCAAGTATAAAACATTATTCGCTGTCATAAACTAAGGACATACCATAAGGAGAACCGCGTCTGAATTTGGAATATACTCAAACATGTCCCCTACAAGATAAGTGATCCCAGGATGTTCCGGCAAACCCTCCACGACGTGATGCAGGTCCAGCACAGTGCAGTGTATGTGCGGAAACTTCTTCAAGATCTCTCGAGCCACCATCCCTTTCCCACCACCAACATCAACCAACGATTGAATCCCCAAGAATAGTTTCGGGCATACATCCATCGCCCTCGCAATTGTTATCAAACTTTTTCCGACCATCGCCTGATTGAACACCTTGTTAAGCTCAGGGTTTCCTGATAGATGGTCATATAAGCTCTCACTCTTCACCTGTTGAAAATCATCATCATCATCATCATCTTGACAAAATGTTGGGTTTTTAATAAATATATTGCTTTTGTTTTCAAGTCAAGAGCAAACGTTATTTTGTTCAGTAAAGTGTTGGCCTGATGGATTTTTCCTTCTGTAAACGGAGATGAACATAGGATTTTGTGCAATGAAGAGGATGGGTTCTAACTAATCTTTCTACCTTTTCCCTTGATTTTTCAAGGCTTCATTCGAACTCTTAAAATGGTGCAATTATTCGGTATAGCGGGTGCATTTACATGTGAAAAAAGATAAGAATTTTTGGGCACCGGCGGACTGTTTTATAAGGCCTTTATTTCTTTCTTCTTTATGACCGAATACATGCATCCGGTACACAGAATAATTTTTCCTTAAGTTGAGATGTTGTTTGTTAGCCGGGCTCAAGTTTAAGGAGTTGGGATTTTTGCTATTTCTTTTCATGGTATTAACACCCCATCTCTTGGTCACAAATTATAACACTACCCCAAATCTGATGAGCCACCTTCTCTTTGCACTGTTTGTAACAATCAGATCTGAATAATTGCATCACTGCCATTGGACCTTCTTTTTGCACTGTTTGTAACAATCAGATCTGAATAATTGCATCACTGCCATTGGGGGCAGATGCAGGTTTTTCGGTCGGTGGCGGCAAAATAAAGATAATGTTTTACTGAAAATTATTATACAATTTTAAAGGAGAACAAGCTTTAAGTTACATTGAAAATTTTTAGATTATAAAGTCACTTTGAAATCTAGACCGTTAAAGTAAAGTATAAAATTAAATTTAAATAAGCAATTAAATTTGTTATATTATAAAAACCCTAAATTCACTAAAAAAATAAAGCACATCATTAAACTAAGCAAGCAATTAGATTTACATCTTCTTCATGAAAGTAAACTTGCTTATCATCTAAATTTGACTCCTCATTCATTTTAGCATATATAAGTATAAGATATATTCTTAGATATAATATTTGTTTGCAACCAATATTAATCTTCTGAAAATTTGTAAAAATTCAGTGAGAGCAGCTGCCCCGCTAGACCTTCCTTGGCTGCCATTATACAAATAGCAAAGACCCCGGAATCCAAGCTTAAGTTATATAAACTTAACAAAATTCTAATAGTAGAACAGAGTTTTCAAAACGATGGTTTCGTGGAGTTTAAAGACTTCCGGACCTTGGAGTTTAAAAAAATCCATTTTGATTGTAGACGGATCAAAATCTTAAATTTTGGAGTTTGGCCTTACGAAAACACGGTTATGGTTTCGGAAACCGTAGTGCCTTACGAGCCCCACAAATTAAAACTTTTACCAACATCACCTTCTTGTAGGTCGAAATCATCGGCTTCGTGCCGACAAGAACAGCATCCAAGTCATGTACAGCACTAAGAAAATTCTCATCAAGGTTTAACAGGACAATTGATGCAAGGCTCATCCTTTCTCCCTTCACCAAGAACTTCGAAGCCGGGGCAAGAGCGTATGATTCTGATGCACCGTCACAAGTTTGTGAGATGACAATGTCCATGCAGACGAGGTAGCGCATGACGCGACGGAGCATGGAGAGGTCCGTGCATGTCACGGGGAGAGAGGCGGCGAGCTCGGCCAAGGTGACAGGCCTCGGGGCCCCATGAATCACGTCGATGATGTCGAGTTTGATGGCGCATTTTAGCACTAGGGAGTCCATCACTCCGAAGATGTGCTTCCAGAGGAAAGCATGAGATGCTACGTCTCGTTTGCTCTCATCTATCATCTCCATGATTCTGAGATCACACACACTATGCTTCCTTGTTGCTTTCACATTGTTTGTCTAGTCTCTACTCCTATATATACTAGTATAATGCACGTGCAATACATGTATCTTACAAAAATTAAATTAATACACATACAAGGAAAAAAATACAGCTTCACATATCAATGATTTTTTGGTACTGGCCAATGAGTCCTAGCCTATGCATACATCACACACAAACGCGCGCGCACCCTGCGTACCCATGAATTTGACCCGAAAACGCTCAATTGTGGTCACTTCCCCCACAGAGAATTTGAATACAACACTCTTTCGAGAGAGAGAAGTGCCATATCAACTGAGCAATATTGCTCGTTGGTAATCACATAACGATATTATAAAGAGTGTAACATGCCCTATAAAAAATTGAACTTTGGATTTATTTCCATTTGTGTCCATCCCGTTGCCGCTTAAAGACCTCGCCCTCATCTCCTGCGATGATTCCAATTATTGCCGCTTAAGAGTTCAACCTCCATTATTGCCATCATTGCCGCTTAATTCTTTAAACATATTTCTTGAGCTTAAAATGCCGAAATTCCTAATATCGCAAGATCAAACTATTTGATCATCTACAGAGTTCGAAAAAGTTAGTGCTTGGTAACTATTAAAGAAATATTTCATTTATACATTATTGCTGTGAAAATAGGCACCAAAGTATGCAGCGTATGATTGATGCGCGTGAATCGAAACTAATGAAAAAGATCAAACGCAGCAACTACGTAAAAACAATAAGTAATAAAAGAGAAAAAAAACACCAAATAAAGGACACAAGATATTATCTTGGTTCGGTGCACATTTACTGATGATGCTCACAAGTGGTATCTCCCCATATTACGACACGTGGCGGATGACATGTCCCGAAGGCTTAGGGGGCGGAATAAATGAGTTGCATTAGGGACATTCCTCGGGATCTCCTTCTTGAGAAACGTATCCGACCTTTCGGGAGACCTCCCTGAATACATTCCACCTTCACCTAGGAAACTACCAACAGCTCGTCTCCGAGCTTCCTCAGTTTTCTTGCCCGTCTCCGAGCCGTCTGACATGTCGAGCTTTCTCGGCCACTCGGCTCGTCTCCGAGCTCTTTACATGCCGAGCTTCCTCGGTTTCCTCCCGATCAATCAAGAGTGCGGATCTCATGTGCCCCGCAACGGCTCCGCGTATATCGCCAGGGCAAGATATCCGCCTTCCCACGACTCGCGTCCCACGCAAGCGCATCCCCCATTAATGGGCGCATCCCGCCATTCAAGACGAGAATAACGCTGGGGCATAACTGACGGCGAAAATCTCGCGCCTGCTCGCTCCACACGACCCCTATATAAACCCCTTTCTCAGACGACTCAGGTAACTCGAACTCATTTCCAATACGCTGCTACTCTACACTTATATCTCGGCATTAATTTGATCGTCGGAGGGTCCTACGGTGGTCAAATACCAACCCATTGAGATCCACACTTAACAACTTCCAAAACAAATCTTAGCCGTCAAATACTGCCATCACAGGATCGATGGAGGACAACATCTGAAAGAGATCTCAGCCTCCATCAGTTGGCGCCGTCTATGAGAACGCTTCAGAAGTTTCCACCCTAAGGTGATCTTCTGCTCTCGACCCGATGGCGAGCGACAACCGTGACTTTCCGAACACGAGCCGCCACAACGGAGGCAGGAGCGGCTCATCTCCTCCTCTCAACGCCATCAACGCCTTATCCGCCCGGATAAAAAGGCTCACATTATTGGTAGATGCATTCGTTCGCGTTTAAGCAGTGGGCTCCACCCCCCCAGACCGCGGCTCCCCTTCCCTGGATAACGACGTCCGTAGGAGGACGGATGGGCACGCTCAAGCCCTCGAGCTCACTCACCCTAATCTCAGCGCCACCAAGCGCCGGCAGGCCGACTCCGGCCATCTTGACCCGCATGCGGCAATTGATTACATGACCCGCTGGGCACCAGACAGCTCCACGCCACGATCCCAGGGAAGACTGGGTCGTAGCTCCAATTTCCACCATGCGCTCTCTCTCCCAGAGGAGGTATCGGTCAGCTCGCCTGCTTTCAGGCATGACCGATGTCCCCACTCTCGCCGGAGTCCTGCGAACGACGAGCGCAGGGACTACTCGAGAAGGGCCTTACCCGAGGATTTGAGACACTTGATAGAGCAAAATAGAAGCCGCACCACCGTGCAGACCCAGAGCGAGGGTAGCCACCACTCCGAATGTGCAGAATGCTCGAGGTACCACCATCGGCTTGAAGCCCTCGAGAAGAAGATCGAAGGTGTTCCCGCCAAAAATTTCTGCGCAGAGGAGTCCAAGGTATCAAATGGCAGCGATACGCTTAAAGAAATGCAAACCAGTATCTTCCGGCCTATATTTTGATAAACTCCCGAAGGAGAAACTATTAAATTCTGATGGTATTGGAAGCATCTCGAAAAACTCTTCGATTTGATATATTATGGGCCTCATAATTCATCCGGGATCAAAAGTTATGAGGCATCACGTGTCCACACGTGATGGACCTTTAAGAACCCGCCGGAGGAGTTAAAAGATATAATAAAAACTCAGAAAAGACCCCAATGGGGCATCACGTGCTCACACGTGACCATGGGTCACGTGCAGACACGTGATGGGCTTCTAAAACCTCTAAAATAATGAATAGAATTTAATTCTAAAAGTCAGAAAATACCTCAATGAGGTATCACGTGCTCACACGTGACCAATGGTCACGTGTTGACACGTGATGGTTAAAACTGAAGCATAAACAAGCGGCCGTTAAAGAACTCAATTGGGGGTCACGTGCTCACACGTGACCAAGGGTCACGTGTCAGCACGTGACTGGTTTCGAAAGCCTTACAGTTAATAGAATTAAAATTCTAAAATTTTCTAAATCTTTCCAAACACAAAAGGTCTATGGGGACCGTTGGATTAAAAATCCGAGGGTGATTAAAAATCACCAATTTATGGAATAGTCCTGGACTTGGAAAGATTTCCCCCCTAAATCTAACCGAGATAACAAATAGAATATCTTTTGGATTTAAAATCCACGGTGAATAAAATTCACTGAATGATCTAAAGGCCCAGAATTAATGATAAATATAAATCAAATCTCTCAACAATCAAATCAAATCTTTCAATGAGAGATTTGCTAAACAAATTGATTCTTTTCCTTCTCCTATAAATAGGAGCCAAGAAGAGAAGAGAGGGGATCGACTTTTTTGGAAAGAAGAAACAAAGGGAGGAGAATTTAATTCTCAAGAGAAAAAAAGAAAAGAGAGGAGAATTTAATTCTCTGCAAAAGAAAAACCCTAGGTAAGAAAAGAGAGGTTTCAAAAGAGAATTTAATTCTCAAAAGAGTTTAACTCTTACATAAGAAAAGAACTTAGTTCTTTCTCTGGTGGAGGATCTGCAAAGTGCACATCTCCCCATGAATTGAGAATTTAATTCTCATTGGGTCGAGATCCTGCCATGCAGATCCAAAACATAGAGGAGGAATTAAGTTTTGAGAATTCAATGGTCACAAAATTATAGGAATTTAATTCCTTTGGGATAAAATTAGGGTTTTACCCTAAATAAGAATTTAATTCTTTCACAGAAGGCATACGAAGGGATGGCCACACGTCCGGCGAAGGGGCCAGTTACTCTGCCGACTCGCTAACGAAGCCCTTCACAGAAAAGCTGCTTGCCAAGCATGTCTCATCCAGGAACAAGCCGCCAAAAGTGGTCCTCTTTGATGGGAAATCCGACCCGAAGGACCACCTAGACGCATTTACGGCAGGCATGAGCTTCCAGGATAACTCTGACGCGGCTCAATGCCGAGCTTTCCCCACCACCTTCATCCGGGCTAGCCAGGATTGGTTCTGAGGAATTACGCCATGCTCCATCTCGACCTTCGATGAACTGGCCACCCAATTCCTCGGTCACTTTGTCGAGAATCGACGAAAAAAATGGTCGGTCGACTACCTGTTCACCATCAAGAGCGGAGACAAAGAATCCTTCAAAGGATATGTCACCCGCTTCTATAACGCCCTCCTCGAGGTCCCCGAGCACCGTGATGAAACATTCATCACCGTACTGAGGTCGGGTCTTAGGCACAAAGAGTGGCTCCCCTCTTTTGCATTAGCGCAACCTAAGACCATGCCCGAAGTAAAAGCCTGGACCGTACGGGAAATCCAACTCGAGTCCGAGATAAACTAAAACCTGCCCCGAGCCGATCAAGCAGATAGAAAGAAAAGGGACAGGGGGAGAAGAAGAAGGTCGATCGTCCGAAGCCTCTCCCTAAGGTTTCAGAAGCACACTCTCCTGAACATCTCTCAAATAGAGCTGTTGGAGGAAGCTATGGGTGAGAGGTTCTTCAAGCTACCGCCCGTCACTCAAAGGGTAGGCAAGCGACTCCACGGTCCATACTGCGCTTTCTACAGGTCGCAGGGTCACCCAACATAGAACTGCAAACAACTCTGTGATTACATCGAGGAGTTGATCCGCTCAGGACACCTAGCAAAGTACCTGTAGGAACAACGGTATGCGGAGCGGGAGCAAAATGACCAAACCCCTCCCGGGGAATTAACGATCGGGCAGATCATGGTCGTTACCTCGGATCCAGCTCGAGAAAGAGAGGGGAACCGCCACATCCTCCCGATCAAGGATACAAGCGGTATGCCACACAAAAGGTGCAGGAGGGACGAGCCGATCACTTTCACAGATGAAGACCTCCACGGCATATCTCCCCCCCATAATGACCCTTACGTGATAGCGGCCAGAGTCCACCGTTACGAAGTCCAAAGGATATTGGTCGACTCAGGGAGCTCAGCGGATATCCTGTTCCACGACTGTTTCCAGCGTATGGGGCTAGGACCATCCGACCTCCGACCTACTTCCTATGTCCTCTCTGGATTCACCAATCATTTTTTCCATGCCGAGGGATTGGTCACCCTCCTCCTCAATATCGAAGAAGCGGGCAATACGCGAACCATACCGGTGGACTTCCTCGTTGCCAAGGTCCCTTCGTCCTATAACATTCTTCTAGGGCGTCCTACCTTAAACGCTCTCCTGGCCCAGATCTCGACTTATCACCTTGCGCTCAAATTCGCTTTGGATAAAGGGGGAATGGGCCAGGCCTATGGAGACCAGCAAAGCGCTAAGGTTTGCCTCGCCTCGACGTCCACCGCTGGAGAGCAGGGCGACATTTTTGAGTGCACGCCTGACTTCCAAAGGTCATTAGACAACCGCGAGGGGTCGATGGCCAGACAATCCAGATCGACTCACTCCTGACTGGGGATCACCGTGAGAACCTGATCCGGTTCCTCCGAGATAACTCGGACATATTCGCTTGGGCGCCGGCGGACATGCATGGAATCGACCCTACAGTGATCTCCCACAAGCTCGGGGTCGATCCGAAAGCAAACCCCGTCCGACAAAAGAAGAGAAGCTTTGCGCCGGCCAAGCAAAAGGCGATAGAAAATGAAGTGGATCGACTGCTCGCCACTAATTTTATCAGAAACCTGGACTACTCGGATGGGCTGGCGAACATGGTCATGGTTAAGAAGACAAACAGGAAATGGCGCACATGCCTCGATTTCACGGATTTGAACAAGGCCCACTCCAAAGATAACTATCCCCTCCCTATTATAGACCAGCTGGTAGACAGCTCGGCCGGCCATGAATTATTGAGCTTCATGGACGCTTTCTCCGGTTACAATCAAATCAGGATGAACCCGGCTAACGAAAAACTTACCGCCTTCACCACTGATCGGGGGGTATACTGCTACAAAGTGATTCCCTTCGGACTCAAGAACACCGGGGCCACGTATCATCACCCCGTCAATAAGCTAGTCAAACCCCAGATTGGCAGAAACATGGAAGTCTACGTTGACGAAATGCTCGTAAAATTCACCTCATCAACTGGGCACACTAAAGACCTTGGCGAAACATTCGACGTCCTGCGCAAGTACAAAATGAAACTGAATCCAGCTATAACAACCCTAAACTTTCTGTGCGGATTTTTTTTAAAATACAGAAAGAAACACCTAAGCTTGAGCACGAGTTATAAGTTTGTTTTGCTTTTGAACAGCAAGAAGGAGCTTGTAGCTTATTGGTAAGACCTTGCACTGCTGAGACATAGCACCCGAGTTCAAATCCCATCAGCCATATATTCTTTTTATTTTAATTTTATTTTAATTTTTTAGAAGCCCAAGGGTCTACACGTGCACTACACGTAAACTGAAGAGACACAGAATAATCAAACACGTGCACGAGGCTAGTTGAAGCGACACGACACGTGGCACCAAACCCTAACCCACCCCATCCCCTGTCGGTAAAGACCCGACGAAAAGCCCAGTTTGGCCGGTACCTCCGGTCTAGACCGTAGGAAAAGCCCCCATCTTTTGCCTCCTGCACCTCTTCAGCTACTCCACACCTCTCACACCGTTTGTTTTCTCTGCATTTATATAGAGAACAATAAAATGGCCATTTAATCCAATTTTAATGCATTTCTTTCACCCCGTAAACCTTAATATTTCCTATAAATACCATACCCCATTTCACACATTCTCACTCACAATTCCCTGCCAAAACTCTCAAAAACTTTCAAGTCCTTTTTGTGTACAAGTGGAGTTAGTGGAAAGGCAAAGTTTCGACGAAATTCCGAGGAGATTCCGATGACGAAATGACGTCCCGATACTTCCTAATCCTTCTCCTACCTTTTCCCTCTCATTGAAGCCAGTAAGTCCCCTCTTCCTCTTTCTTTCTCTATTCTAAAAATCTTAAATACTAAAACCCGACGGAAGCGGAGTTAATCCGACTTCCGATTCGGTTTTTCTTTAAAAATCCTATTTTTCTTAAACAAGAAAATACCAAACTTTCATATCATGTTCAATAAACATTAACAAACATATTAAACAAGTTTCACATCAAAAGAATTTATATTGCAATTTTTATCGCAGATTTACAGTAAAATACCACATACTTTAGTTTCCGACATAAACAACATATTACCTTTAGATAGTTCACGAGGTAATGACCTACTTCATCACAACACACATCTCTAACATAGCACGATGGAAATTTGGGAACATAGTTGTGGATAATACGATATTTCAAATAAATACCTTCAACTTATAAAACCATTTCTATAAAAAATATGTATTAAATATTTCCATACAACTGCGCCTCTACAACCCACATTTGGGGACCCCGTTCGGGATGGTGTGGATTATCGCACATCCTTGGGCCTAGTAGAGCGAGATGCAGACCTCCGCATGGAGCATTCGATCTCGACGGAATTTTTATACATTTTTCTTTAGGAAATGAGATTTCTACAAGAAAATAAATAAATTATTTTCATTATATATATATATATATATATATATTATCAAAATATCTATTTTAATTATAAAAATATTCCAAGTTTTCTAAATCAAAAGAATCATTATTACATGAAAATACCATTCAAATACAACACAATTCCAATATTTCAATAAAATACCCTATAGTATGAAAATTAGGTTTTACTCTCTAGAAATTTCACAATTATAAAATATACATCTATGA
This sequence comes from Agapanthus africanus, assembly GCA_030015575.1. Taxonomy (NCBI): domain Eukaryota; kingdom Viridiplantae; phylum Streptophyta; class Magnoliopsida; order Asparagales; family Amaryllidaceae; genus Agapanthus; species Agapanthus africanus. Next base: position 26,488,309 of record JASDDO010000001.1, read on the forward strand.
TAACCCTAAAGACGATAATTAAATACTTGAGGTATATTTTGAAAATTATATCAAATTGTTTTTACATAAACCCCTCTCAAGTTATAATAAATTACAATAAGGACCTTAGTAAATATAGGTTTAAGCGGGACCAGTCTCTTGAGCCTCAGGGAGCCGGAGATATGGGTGCTTGCCTATTTAAGGTAGACAATCTAACAAACGGTGTTATCAACACGGTAATTGTCTTGGAAAAAGACATAAATCCTGTCGTCCATGTACATCAGTTACCGATAACATCAAAACTAATTCAGGATTTCAAGTTCTTTTTAAAGTGTCTGACTCAGACTGAGTCTCAAGCTAATCAATCTGACTTGAATGTGATTCAAGTATAAACTACAATTCAACATGAATCCGTCTATTCAATCTAGATCAATCTATATTGACTGAACTAAACCATGGATATTCTCCATCTACATGTATATCCATTATATCCATTCCATTACTGATATCATAGTTCCGGCAAGTCATCCATATACAATTTACAATACAAGACAATACAATAATATCAAAGATATCGCGGGGTTTATAAAGGGGTGGACTAGTACGGAATATGTTAAAGATGGCACGGGGTGGTTACTTAAGACGTAATTATATCCATGTCGTTGTTCCGTGATATTTTCGACGGAGCCTTATACTACGGGTTACCAAAGTCCACGGTGTAAGTTGGACACCTCTCGTATACACTGGCATCTTCTGTATCAAGCTACAAACAACAGCGTTAACAATATAATACAACTTTAAAAGTTACATTCTCTTTCTGTCTATTCTATCTCTACCTATCTTTGGGACTTACCGAGCGATTGTTCGTTGAAGACATTCCTTTCTTAGTTCTTTGGAATGTTGTCTGGTGGATCGGACCTTCTGAGGATAGAGCCCAGCAGCGAGGACTTGGATCAGATAGCCTTCGACCAAGAGCTCTAGATTACTTGTACATATTTCCATTTCTGTTATGCCATTGTTTAGGCATTGCTTTCATTCCATATATTTACATTTCAGCTGTATTTTAAAAAGAATATTTAATAAATAAAGTTGATGTTCATTTACATCTTTTTTCTTGTGTACTTTACTTTATATTGCTTAGATACGCGTGTTTACTTCTGAGTAAAAGCGAGCGGACCCGTCGCGTTCTCTGCCCGTATACCGGAAAGCGGGGCATGACAGGTTTTGTTGGTGGCCCATGCAGGTCAGCTCTGTGTGGATATGCTGGTCAGATCTGCGTGGACAACCTAACCAATATAACACAAGAACCAGAAAGTAAAAACATTCTTTACTATTCATATTCCTTGAATCTTCCAATTTCATATATTTTGAATCTATCCTAACCCAAATTTTTCTTTCAAGGTTATAGATTCCCCAAACAACACCAGCACAAATGTCAACAACACTCCTCCACCTCTACCGTTTACTCCTACCGTAACTGCTCCGATCAATGAGCATACGGTACTGCTTGAGACGATCTGCAGCCTCCTGGAATGACAGCAGCAGCAGACTGCTATTCTGATGAACCGTCCAAAAGCAGAAGCGCCCGGAGTGAAGAAATTCCGGGCATTGCACCCAAAAAAATTCTCGGGAAAAGAGAGACCTCTAGTAGCTAAGGAGTGGGATCAAAGCATTGAGGATGATCTGGCAGCGGCACAAGTGCCAGAGATCGCTTGGGTTCGAATTGCGAAGCTGCAGCTCACTGACAACGTACGGGGCTGGTGGAAAGGGAAAGAAAGCCGTCTCACCCAGCCGATCAAATGGAAGAACTTTCCCGATATGTTCGATGAGAAGTACTTCCCTGAGACTGCTAGATTCGACGTGGAACAACAATTCATCCATCTACAATAGGGTTCGATGTGGACCAAGTCTGAGGATGAGTATGATGCTGAGTTTACCATGCTCAGTAGGTTCGCAGTACACTTGATACCGACTGCTGAGATCAGAGCCCGACGATTTCAACAAGGGTTGGACCAGGAAATCCAAGCTGCCTTAGCTACAGGGGATTTCCCAACCCATGAAATGGCCCTGAAAGCTGCCCGCCGATAAGAGGTGGTAGTGAAGAGGAAGGGCAGACCTCAATTTGCCGGAGTAAAGCGTCCTGACACTCAGATGGCAGGAGGATCCTCTTCAAGGCCAACTGTTGAACTGAGGAGACCGAAAGAAACCAATAACCAGCCGAGTCCAGATTTTTGTTTCTACTACAAAAGGGATGGACACTTGTGGAAGGACTGCAGGCGTGCAAAAGGTCTGTGCTTAGTTTGTGGCGCATCCAATCACGGAATTAGGATTTGTCATTATAGACGCAACTCAGCTCACACACCTACCAACCATCCGCAGCGGCCAGCTATCCAGGCTCCTGCACCTCGTCTAGCACTCACAGCTCTACCTCCACGTGGACCTCCTGCACAGCCTAATCGCCAATTCCAACAGGCACTGAGGAATATGCCTCCAGGGCAGAGGAACATAGCCCAAGGACAGAGGAATGTGCCTCCCGCTAGGAGGAATGTACCCCGACGTCAGGCTTTCACTTTAGCAGCCGTAGAAGTCGAGATTGTTGACCAAAGTAACCCTGGTATTTCCCTCACCTCTTTCCAAAACTTTTGCATTCTTTCGTTCTTCCAAATATTTTTCATACACTATCAATAGTTCCATCACTAAATTGCTTTGAATCTGTTACACTTTTCTTCTACAAATTTCTAGGACAAAATTTTTATAAAGAGTGAAGAATGTAACAACCCTAAACTTTCTGTACGAATTTTTTTCAAAATACAGAAAGGAACAGCTAAGCCTGAGCACGAGTCATAAGTTTGTTTTGCATATGAACAGCAAGAAGGAGCTTGTAGCTCATTGGTAAGAGCTTGTACGGCTGAGACATAGCACCCGAGTTCAAATCCCATGGGCCACACATTCTTTTTATTTTAATTTTTTTAAAAAAAATTTAGAAGCCCAAGAGTCTACACGTGCACTACACGTAAACTTAAGAGACACAGAATAATCAAACACGTGCACGAGGCTAATTGAAGCGACATGACACGTGGCACCAAACCCTAACCCCCTCCCCCCTCCCGCCGGTAAAGACCCGACGAAAAGCCCAGTTTCGCCGGTACCACCGGTCCAGACCGTAGGAAAAGCCCCCATCTTTTCCCTCCTGCACCTCTTCAGCTACGCCACTCCTCTCACCCTGTTTGTTCTCTCTGCATTCATACAGAGAACAATAAAATGGCCATTTAATCCAATTTTAATGCAAATTTTAAAGCATTTCTTTCACCCCCTAAACCCTAATTTTTCTTATAAATACTATACCCCATTTCACACATTCTCACTCATAATTCCCTGCCAAAACTCTCAAAAACTTTCAAGTCCTTTCTGTTTACAAGTGGAGTTAGAGAAGGGCGAAACTCCGATGAAATTCCCGAGGATATTCCGACGACGAAACGACGTCCCGACGCTTCCCAATCCTTCTTCTACCTCTTCCCTCTCATTGAAGCCGGTAAGTCCCCTCTTCCTCTCTCTTTCTCTATTCTAAAAATCTTAACTACTAAAACCCGACGGAAGCGGAGTTAATCCAACTTCCGATTCGGTTTTTCTTTAAAAATCCTATTTTCCTTAAACAAGAAAATACTAAACTTTTATATCATATTCAATAAACATTAACAAACATATTAAACAAGTTTCACATCAAAAGAATTTATATTGCAATTTTTATCGTAGTTTTACAGTAAAATACCACATACTTTAGTTTCCGACATATTACATTTAGATAGTTCACGAGATAATGACCTACCTCATCACAACACACATTTCTAACATAGCACGATGGAAATTTGGGAATATAGTTGTGAATAATACGATATTTCAAATAAATACGTTCAACTTATAAAACCATTTCTATAAAAATATGTATTAAACATTTCCATACAACTGCGCCTCTACAACCCACTTTTGGGGACCCCGTTCTGGATGGTGCGGATTATCGCACATCCTCGGGCCTAGTAGAGCGAGATGCAAACCTCCGCAAGGAGCATTCGATCTCGATGAAATTTTTATACATTTTTCTTTAGGAAATGGATTTCTACAAGAAAATAAATAAATTATTTTCATTATATATATATATATATATATATTATCAAAATATCTATTTTAATTATAAAAATATTCCAAGTTTTCTAAATCAAAAGAATCACTATTACAAGAAAATACCATTCAAATACAACACAATTCCAATATTTCAATAAAATACCCTATACTATGAAAATTAGGTTTTACTCACTAGAAATTTCACAATTATAAAATATACATCTATGATAACCCTAAAGACGATAATTAAATACTTGAGATATATTTTGAAAATTATATCAAATTGTTTTTATATAAAACCCTCTCAAGTTATAATAAATTACAATAAGGATCCTAGTAAACATAGGTTTAAGCGGGACCAGTCTCTTGAGCCTCAGAGAGCCGGAGATATGGGTGCTTGCCTATTTAAGGTAGACAATCTAACAAACGGTGTTATCAACACGGTAATTGTCTTGGAAAAAGACACAAATCCTGCCGTCCATGTACATCAGTTACCGATAACATCAAAACTAATTCAGGATTTCAAGTTCTTTTTAAAGTGTCTGATTCAGACTGAGTCTCAAGCTAATCAATCTGATTTGAATGTGATTCAAGTATAAACTACAATTAAACATGAATCCGTCTATTCAATCTATATCAATCTATATTGACTGAACCAAACCATAGATATTCTCCATCTACATGTACATCCATTATATCCATTCCATTACTGATATCATGGTTCCGGCAAGTCATCCATATACAATTTACAATACAAGACAATACAATACAATCAAGACATCGCGGGGTTTATAAAGGGGTGGACTAATACGGAATATGTTAAAGGTAGAACGAGGTGGTCACTTAAGACGTAATTATATCCATGCCGTTGTTCCGTGATATTTTCGACGGAGCCTTATACTACGGGTTACCAAAGTCCGCGGTGTAAGTTGGACACCTCTCGTATACACTGGCATCTTCTGTACCAAGCTACAAACAACAGCGTTAACAATATAATACAACTTTAAAAGTTATATTCTCTTTCTGTCTATTCTATCTCTACCTATCTTTGGGACTTACCGAGCGATTGTTCGTTGACGACATTCTATTCTTATTTCTTTGGAATATTGTCAGGTGGATCGGACCTTCTAGGGACAGAGCCCAGCAGCGAGGACTTGGATCAGATAGCCTTCGACCAAGAGCTCTAGATTTCTTGTACATATTTTCATTTCTGTTATGCCATTGTTTAGGCATTGCTTTCATTCCATGTATTTACATTTCAACTGTATTTTAAAAAGAATATTTAATAAATAAAGTTGTTGTTCATTTACATCTTGTCTCTTGTGTACTTTACTTTATATTTCTTATATACGCTTAGCGTGTTTACTTCTGAGTAAATGCGTAGCGGACCCGTCGCGTCCTCTTCCCGTACACCGGGAAGCGGGGCATGACAGATTTTGTTGGTAGCCCATACAGGTCAGCTCCGTGTGGACAAGCTGGTCAGTTATGCGTGGACAACCTAACCAATATAACACAAGAACCTGAAACTAAAAATATTCTTTACAATTCATATTTCTTGAATCTTCCAATTTCATATATTTTGAATCTATCCTAACCCAAATTTTTCTTTCAAGGTTATGGATTTCCCAAACAACACCAGCACAAATGTCAACAACACTCCTCCACCTCTACCGTTTACTCCTACCGTAACTGCTCCGATCAATGAGCATATGGTACTGCTTGAGACGATCCGCAGCCTCCTGGAAGGACAGCAGCAGCAGACTGCTATTCTGATGAACCGTCCAGAAGCAGAAGCGCCCGGAGTGAAGAAATTCCGGGCATTGCACCCAAAACAATTCTCAGGAAAAAAGAGCCCTCTAGAAGCTGAAGAGTGGGCTCAAAGCATTGAAGATGATCTGGCAGCGGCACAAGTGCCAGAGATCGCTTGGGTTCGAGTTGCGAAGCTGCAGCTCACTGACAACGTACGGATTTAGTGGAAGGCGGAAGAAAGCCGTCTCATCCAGCCGATCGAATGGAAGAACTTTCGTGATATGTTCGATGCGAAGTAATTCACTGAGACTGCCAGATTCGACATGGAACAACAATTCATCCATCTACAACAGGGTTTGATGTGAACCAAGTCTGTGGATGAGTATGATGCTGAGTATGAAATTTGGTATAACTATATCTTAGGTCATAAGGATCAAGGTTGACGGTGTCAATCGTTGAAAAAAATAATGGAGTGTAGATCTTTTTCAGACGTCATAGGAGGGTTTCCCTCCTAAGGCCTTTATCCTCCGTTATTCTCATATATAGAGTCGGATATTTCGACAAGAACATCAAGAATTAGGATCTGCAGGACACTCTCATGTTCGTTCTAATAAAACAAGTGTTATCGTAGCATCCTTTAGTTAACGTCAAAAAGTACGTCCACGTTATTGTAAATTTGTAATGCCATATATATACCCGGCGCTACATTCAATGGAAAGATAAGAGGCATAACACGGCGCATTGACTACATTCAAGATAGATAAATAAATAAATAATTTATTAAAAAAAACGATAGATTGATCAATGATTCTGCAGCTTCAGTTCATTAACGGGAAGCATATAATTTCATAAACACTAACCAAGGTATTCCACTTTGGCTCTTCCACATGCGAACATCTGAATACTTTGTGTAATAAACTCAATTAGACAGCATGGACAGTGCTTTGAGCAAATTTAAACTAAGAATACAAATACTTTTTAGTGTTTAGGCGTAGATTGTTTGCATATTAGCGTTTGTTTCATGTTCTATACATTAAGAAAACACTGTAAATATTAGGTTGTGCCAAAAAGAGTTTCTCAAGGGTCCTCAGTGAATCCGATGGAATCTAATATGTATACCAATCAAAGACGGATACGTCGACAAGTCGACATCGAATTGTCGCCTCCCCCACCCACCCTCCCGGCCCCAAAAAACAAAACGAACAAAAAGTAATAAATACGGAAAAAGTTTTAAAAAATAAAAGCCTCAGATGCTCTCAACTGCAAATGTCACGCCACTTGAAGGCTCTGTCTGAATTATGGACTCTTTGGCAAAACATATTAGGATATGGAGTTAAGTTTGAAAACATCCCTAGCTTTTGTTTGTTTATATTTCCCAGCTCTAGTTATCTATAAACCAATCAAATCACATACTATAGTTTTATGAATCGTCCTTTCAACTGTACCAAAATTTCGAAATTATGATAAAGGCCGAGGGATTTATTTTCGTATGCTAACATGCCCTTATTTTTAATTTAGATTTATCTGCATTCAATATGCGTCCAGTGAGAATCGAACTTTGGAAAGTCCTTTTCCACCGTACCAAAACTCCGAATTTATGATGTTTTTTTTTGTATTCCAACAGGGAGATGGGGCGAGTGAGTGAGTGAGTTCCGAGTGTGTGTTTCGTGAAGGAAAAAGCTCCATATGTTTTGCGAGGGGTTGGGCTGCTTGAGATCTAACCGCAAAGAAGCGGTCCTGAGGGTCATTATGGCGGGTTGGGTTAACAGTAACGAAGCACCACCTTACAATTCCATGTTATCAACCCGGACCACAACATCTTCTTCGAGCACGCGTTTCGTTCACAAAAATCACGGAAGCCTTCAAATATCTGTCAAGAAATCCAATCGGATCTCATATGTCATCGGGTATCGAATTTGCAAGTGTGGGCTGAAAGATTGACGTTCTCGGATCTAAGTCTACCCGAACCCGACCCGTTTCCGCACTCCAAATCCTTATGTACTTATCCTAGGGTTTTTGGTTTGACGCCTGCCGATCGACGATGACGACGACGAAGCTCATCGACAGCGATGCCGACGTCAGCGAGGAAGAGATTGAATCCTCATCTGAGGAGGTTGATCTCAGATCTCGCCTCAATCTCTCTTCAATTTGAAACCTCTACTTTCAAAAAGACCCTAATTTTTGTATGATCTCAGGAGCGGGAGATGGAGAAAGAGCTGGCCGATGTCTCGTTCGAGGATCTCCAGAAGGCGCGATCCGATGGGTCCTTCACCGCACGACCCAAGCGCGGGAGCAACGCCAAGCTCGGCAGAGCGAACAAGAACAGGTATTAGGGCTTAAGAAGAAAGTTGCAGATTCGGGTTTTGTTAGGATTTGAAATTTTTTGTATTTGGGATTGGAAATAGGCCTTCGGAGCTGAGCTCTAAGATGCCCGTGGGGAGATTGAGGGAAGTAGTCCAGGCGCCAAAAAAGGTCGGTGAATTTCGATGTTTTTCTATTTTATTTGTTTTTCTTCGGTGGTTGGTCGATTGATTTTGTGATTAAAGGAGGAATTTTTAAGATTTATCGTGTAGAAAGGTGAAATCTTTGCATTGTTTGTTGATGCATTGTCCTTGGAAGAGTAAGTAGATAAACGATATAAGGGTTGGGCAGCGAATTTCCTTCTTCTGTGAAGTTAAAGAGTTTTAATCTGCCAAGGGTGCCAAGGAGTCCAAGACGATTATTTGGAGCCGATGCCATAAGAATCTTTTTCTCTCTCTCTAGATCAGTCCCGATGCCATGGACTGGATAATGCTTATAAGTTATGACCAATTGGATTGCTTCGATGAGCTGACCTCGGAAGCCAGAGATCAAATGCCCATTTTATTTAACAGCCAACATGCATTGAGCAATTTGCCTTCATAGGTATCATAAAACTCAAACAGAGAGTAGAAATTAAAAATACTGAAAGAATGATTATTGGATGATTGAATACATCAAGAAGTACCATATATTAAGAAAAATAACAAGCCATAACTTTAGTAAATTCAGTACATTAAATTAAAAGTAAGGAAGGGGATTGTGAGATGATTTTGACAAAATGCATTCTCATTATATTAAAGAAAGCATGTTCAAATTCAAATTGCCGATCCCTATGAAGTAATCAAAATAGCAAAACAATTTCATCCAACAACCAAGAGTAACTACCAATTTTTAATAGTTACATCACTAGGCAACCTTTTTTAATCCTCCTTCGAATTTCAAGTGCTGCCCTCTTTTCCCAAGTCATAATTCATTAGATTCCTAGTCTAATTCTATGTAATTTTTCTGTCTAATTTGAGATGGCGCATTCTTTTTCTTCCCTTTCCTGATGAGCTTCTTTTTAGCCCTGACTATTATTTGCACATACCTGAACTTGAAGGTGCCAATGCTACAAATTTCTCTCTTTTATTGATCACCAAGATCATTGGAATCCCAACTTGTAATGTCCATTTTCCACATCTTTCCAAGTGAGAAGACTTCCTACAACCTTCAAACTCTCACTCTCTTGGATCATAAGAATGACTGGCCATTCATTATGCATCATAAGCCATTTTACTCGACAAAGAAATTTTTCTTCAGATTTATTGTTCCCCCTTTTTGTACCTCACTACTTCTTCAATTGTTGGATTTATTGAACATGGACCAAATGTAAAATGGCATCCATGCAGTAAAGCAAGTTGCTTATATAAACATTAAATAAGGCAGACAAAGATTAAAATATATAATGAAGAAAAATTATTGTAATGTTATGTGGATAACATGTTAATCTGAGAATCAAATTTAACTGTTATTTAACTGAATTAAAATGGAGTTGCTAATCAATTGAATTGAATTGCTAATTATTCAAGCTACTCATTTTATTTATATAAGCCCTCAACTCTTCTTTTTTCAGGTTGTTCGAGACCCACGCTTCGAATCATTATCTGGAAAGTATGATCCAGAAGGGTAAGATTTTTGGTGCCCCCCCCCCCCCCGCGCGAGCGCGCGCTCACCCATCTGCGTGTTTCTGTTACATGTATTAACTGGATATAAATTGTACCTGCAATGAACTGTCAAAAGACTCTTATGATAATCTCAAATGTGTTTGTTTGGTGATACTTCATCTCAATGCATTTATTTCTCCACACGACCTGTTTCTTACTTTCAAAGCCTTGAGTAATTCATGGACACTGAAGAGGGCACCAGTATTAGGTGCCAATAAATCCAAACACATAGAAGTGCCAGGCATATATGCGATTTAACTGTGATTAACCGTCTAGGTTGGTATTCCACAGTACTATTACATTAAAGAGATAGAACTGAGTACTTAGATGACCTTTGTGTCTATAACAATCCTCTAGATGTTTTCTTCATCAACTTGACAGATGCATTGAGAGCTTACCAGGACAACCTAATATTTGATGACTTTAAACAAAATGCTGTTAACAAAATGTTTTCCATCTTTTATGCATTTTGTTTATCAGCGCTTTCTTTGGTATTTTTATGATTTAATCATTATACACTTGATAAATCTCTGCATTAAAGAAAAGGAATGTATTCTTGACTTAGCTTGCTGATGATATGTTATTGATCTGTATTGCATGTGTAGAAGCACAGTAGAATAGGTTATGTGTAGGTTCCTAGAACTTGGTTTCCCTAGGATCTGTGTGTTGCTTTTTAGTTTCGCGATGGGTACGATTATGCTTTAATGCTTTTCCTGCTCATTATAGGTTTAGGAAGAGGTACGGTTTCTTGTATGAAGTTGAACTTCCTGAGGAGAAAAAGGTGGCATTACTCTCTAGTTAAATGTTTAGTGTACCGATAAGATGCTTATCACTTCAGCTCTCTTACTGTTTGTTGACTGTGTTACTGGATTTTGCAGAAACTTGAAAAATTGATTAAGAAATCAAAAGATCCAAATGCTATCGAGGAGTTAAAGAACCACGTTTCTTGGATTGTAAGTAGTTACTTTTGAGAGAGAAAAGTATCAATATTTAGTGTTTTTGTCATATGCTAATATATATAAATTATATGCTTTGGCTTACAGTTTCCTCACAAAACTCTGTTTCCCTCTTTATTCTCTTTTTTTTTAATCAAAACTGTTTCCCTTTCTATTTATTCGCCTGGATCTTGCGTCTTTTATGATGTCATTAAGTTCTTATTTAGCAATAAAATTCTTGACCTTTCTTTTCCAATTCATGGAGCTATTGTTTTCTCATTGCTGGCTCATGCAATGTCCCGGAATGTCAATGAAATCTATTGAGGATCAATTGTTGGACAATTGCTATTTTTATTACGATTCTAAATTGAAGCATGTGTTTTTCTGAACACATTCTTAGTTTCAATAAAGTTTGCTGAAAATTTCAAACAAACATAACTTCCATTTGAATATATTAGACAAAGTACAAGGGATGGTTTAAGTTCCTGCTTGTAAAAATATCTAGAAACAATAAAGGTAATAAGCAATCGAGTTATCATCCATGGTTTTACTTCAACCTTAAATTCCTCTTACCAAGTTTTTAGCAAATCATATACATTACAAGGATTTCAATAGAAACCGAGAAAAGAGGTCAATTTGACCAAAGATCAGATATGTAGTTGGTAGAGTAGACTGAAAATAATGAAATATTATCAAAAAATGACTCACTTATTATGAAAACAACTTGTAAGATGTCAAAATAGTGTCAATGGAAGGTAATGTGTTTAGGTAGCGACTTGAGGGCTACAAGCTAGATGAAACACCAAGAACAAAGGGATAGAAGAAGATGATGATACCCTTGTCTCTTTTCTCTAGTCATCATTATCTAAGCCGCATTGTATGAAACAAGCAACCAGGTCTTTTTTAATTATGATTTTTTCCAAGCAACTATTTGGTACTTGATTTTTTTTATTTTTGAAGAGCAACGATGCCCCCACCGCCCTTATCCAAACAAAGAAAAGGTTCAACTAAAACTAAAAGAGACAGAGACAACAGACTTCCAGCAAAGAATATACGCTTGTTTACCAGGTAGTTCCAAATGTTCCTAAACCAAAAGTTCCATTTGGTGCTCAAATGTACATAAAATGGCAGCCTCCAACTATACTCGTCCGTGGTCATGTCCATTCTGGTGGACGTACATGAGTCCTAATTTGGGCATGTGGGAGTGGTAGAACATGGCCTCTGCCTTAATCTTAAATACTCTCAGTGTTACCTGTCTAGAATATGATGCTTCTTCATGATAGTTGATCCAATGGTCGGGAGTGTAGTTTTGCAGTTTTGGTTGCGCTGTTGAAAATTCTGCCATATGTGCCCACCAAATAAACCAACAAGAGGTAGCCTTAATCACATCTCAAATATCCGGCCCCCTTTCACTAACCTAAGTGACCTCTGATCATACCACATATCTGTAATAGTCTGTGTGTCCTTATCCTAGCCTATCCCTGATGCAATTCAATGTCCTTGCTCAAGTTGCTGTGTACCAGTAAATGGTTTGCCATCTCTTTTCTGTTTGCAAAGGATACACTCATTATGCCTGACACACTTTCATTGATTAGATAGTCATTGGTATTTGATACTTCGATTTGGTTATTTCTTAGCCTAGTTCACATGATTCAAATAACGTTGAGCAAGTAGATTGTCATATGTTGGAATAAACGTTTCATAGTTTAAGCATCCTAAGAAAGAAACCTTTTTGTGCGTGATGGAGTTTATATTACTTCTTGTTAAATTGTTATTACTTCAGGATAAGCAGATAAAGTCAGCTCCTCGCCGGTCTGCTGAATCTGAAATTGTTTCTGAACATATAAAGAAAGAAAAGGTAGCAGCAAAGAAGGGGAAGCAGCCTTATTACCTTAAGAAATGTTGTTCTCTCTCTCTCTCTCTCTCTCTCTCTCTCTCTCTCTCTCTGCGTGCGTGTATACATAATTGTGGGTGTGCTATCTAATCATGTTTAAACCAATATTTCTCTGCTTCTGTTTGGCAGCCGAAATTCGAGAAATGAAGATGAAAAAGAAGTATAGTGATCTCAAGGTATCGTCCATCTCACAAGTGATAAGTGATTTGCCAGTAGACCTTCCGTTTCCTCACATATTTCAATTAATTTGCAGGAACAAGGCAAACTCGAGTCATTTATTGAGAAAAGGAGGCGAAAGAATGCCTCAAAAGATCACCGATTTATGCCATACCGTAGGCCTAGTGGAAGTGCTCAAGAGTAAGGAACTCAACAATCTCTTGTTTGCGCAAAATTTGTTTACTTGACTAGCCTCACTCTGTACCATAAAATTGGTCGGCTTTGGAGCACGCCTATTACCTGGAAGGCACTTATTTAAATAGAAAGTATTTTTTTTGTCCGGATATGTTGTGCCAAATTTCCGGCTCATCAAAATTACGGCAAGAGGGTTTTCTGTAGAAAGGCCTCTCCTTGGACAGAAAATTCTACAAAGATCATTATGTATAAGTAAATCCTGACTTAAAACATTTAGAAGGTTCTTTCCTCCACAAAAGTTCTGGCAGAATATATATGAGACTGTATTATAATTCGGCGCTTTAAAAGCATTTTCCTACAAAATTTCTAATGGCTTACTGTTTTTTACCACTTCTAGCAGCTGAATGATTTGTGTTCCGGACATGCCTGCATCAAGTTAGTTGGAGTCTTCGATTGAGAAGCTCCCTCAAACTGCCAAACATATTTAAGCATCCTAACTAATCTGGCATAGCTGCTGTTTTTCTTCTAAGTGACATTGTTAGCATGGCTTTGTTCTTCCTTTTTCCGATCGAAGATAAATGAAATGAAGTTGTTTTCAAGAAGGGTTTTGATGTTGTGAAATTTTTGGCTACTGCTGTTCACTTTAAGCTTACATTACAATATCATGACATCTATCTATTTGTGTAAAGTTTCTAGCTGTATGTATCTGAATGCTATGGAATATAATTGATGTTATGGAATATGATTGATATGACATCAGATTTTCTTTCCGTGGGAAATTTCGGGCTTCCATAAATTCTACCCTTGGCCGCATGTTAATTTTTATCCGTATGTTTGCTGGCCTAATATCAGACACATCCTTCATGTTTCCATAATGGTTTCGATAATGACCGTGATTGTTTTAGGTATGCCTATTACTTAAGAGTCCAATAACTAGGGTATGGCTAGTATTTCATCTCTTGGACATACAAACAACCATAACGTAGTTTGTAATATAGTTTAGGAAATTATATTTTAAAGTCATTTTCCAAGCCATATTTACTTTTAAGGCCTATGTGCGGGTTGGGCCATCTGTTGGGGTCATTACGGATAGCGGGTAAAATGGATGCAGATAAAAATGTCCAGATTTAAACGGATCATAATTTTTATGGTAAATTGTCAAAAAAAAAACCAAGCACTTTTTTCTGTTGTAAAAAAACCCCGCCCTTGAAATGTTCGTCAAAACCCCCCTAAAAAAGTTTTTTAGTTGTCAATAAACCTCTTATATGTGATATCTAGTAGTGGCCTACTATATCTAATTTTCTGCGATATCTAAGCAGTAGCCAGCGATATTTAAGCAGTTGCCTGTGATATCTAAACTGTTTCCTGCGATATCCAAATAGTTTGTATGAATTGGTTAGATATAGCAGGCTACGATGTACATATTGCAGGAAAAAAAATTTAAAGGGTTTTGACTACCGTTTCGAGGCCATGGGGGTTTTGACAGCGGAAAAAAGTGCTTGGTTTTTTTTGACAATTTACCCTAATTTTTATGCCCGGCACGGCGACATCCGGCCTGTATATGATGGGCTGGTGTGCGAATAATCCATGTATGGATAAATAGGCCAAGAACGAGTTAATAGATAACTTATATTGTTGTCCTCGCACCACACCCGAGGCCATTTCGTGATAGTCTCGGGTGTGGGAGCCAACCCAAGCTCCGGAGGACATCCCTGGGGTCGCTCCCGTGCCATCACAGGGCTCTCGGTCTGAACCGAGAGCTCCGGGACGTGAGTTATTTGCAAAAATAGTTACTGGTTTGGAACAGTTTTTCAAATAGTAACTGTTTTGTTTTGTAAAAAGGTTTTGGAAATTCAAATGACCACAAAACCAATTGCAAGTATTTGATTTTGCTCTGATACCATGTAAGTGGACGGGGGTTAGGGTTGTGACAATCACGGGTGCGGCGAAATTTAAAAAACAACAATTTTACAAAGCATAATCCCGATCCATCACCAAGATCATAAAATACAATACAATGTGCAAACTAGAAAAGAGTAAAGAGAAAAGTCAAGAGAGTTACAACCTTTGTAGCGTGTCTGGAAGACCCCGTCTATACTTCATGAGCTCCCGGACATGTCTGAAAGCCGACCGTCTCGCCATAGATGATCCGTGTTGAAAGCGGGTTGCCCGAGCTCCAATTTCGTCACCGAGCGGAGAAACTTCCTCCAGAGGTTAGGTAGGTGTAGAGGAAGATGATGTGAACGATGTGTATTCTCTCTTTTTTTCACTCCCTCACCATGGCAACACTTGTCATTATCAAGAGAATCCAAGCTCTTGTGAAAAAGAAGAAGAAGATGTTCGATGACTTTGAAAAATAATGAAATTGTTAATCCCTTTTTTCCATCCATGTCATAATAATATGACATGAGTCACTATCCCACTCTCTCTCTCATGTGTGTTGTCACATAGACAAGAGAGAGGATGAGCCCCACCATTTATTAAGTATAATATATACACACACATAATATAAAATGGTGGGAATTTATATATATATATATAGAGAGAGAGAGAGAGAGAATAATGGAGGAAAGATGCCATAGGAGGGAATTTCCTCCTATGGCGTCACAAAAATACAACCCCCATCATTTTTTCCAACAATCAGCACCCATCATCTTCATCGTTATTATCTAAGATATGGGTACACCAAATTTCATTTGATTCTACAACTTTTCACCGTTAAATTAGTGGGTTCAAAATTAACGGTTTACCGACAATAAAACTTTTTACATTGCTAAATCAACGGTGAAAAAGTTGTAGAATCACATGAAATTTGGTGTACCCACATCTTAGATGATAACGATGAAGATGATGGAGTCCGATCGTCGGAAAAGACGATGGAGGTTGTATTTTTTCGACGCCATAGGAGGAAATTCCCTCCTATAGCCTCTTTTCTCCATTATTCTCATATATATATAAAAGTATTAGTACATGTATGCCCTACACATACACATCATGTATGCAATACACGAAACACCATCAAAATTTTCTCATGTATGCCATACACGAAATACCATCAAAATTTTCTCAGTATCATATACTGCAGAGGGTGCGTGTATCATATACATTATACTAGAAACCACATCATCTATACGGTTATCAAGTAAGCGCTTGACTTGATATTCCGGTTTTTAAACCGGCCAGTATAACAGTCGTCCGATTAAACACGTATATCCAATATACATGTTTAATCGAACTCGTGCACGTATTCTTACACGCACGTCACATCGTGTTTTGCCCGGACAGGCTCTTCCGTTGCGGAACTCTAAAATCCTATCAATACGCTGGCAGTAGGTTATATAAGATCGTATCCGATTGAATCTGAAACGCTTTCAGATTTAACCCCCTTTCAGATTAACCCAAAAGCTCGTCTGTGGCACCAGCTGTACGTAACAGCTATCCAGGTATAAGCAAGATAAAGGCAGATCGATAAGCGAACTCATCCGGACCCGACAAAGTCTATAAGTGACAGTCACCGTACAGTCCGGTCTCTTCGTCAAAGAGTATCGCATACCGGGTGTAACAACCCTGAACTTTTTATACAAATTTTTTTCAAAATACAGAAAGGAATAGCTTAGTCTGAGCACAAATTATAAATTTAAATTACTTTTGAATAGCAAGAAAGCACTTGTAGCTCATTGGTTAAGCCTTGCACTGCTGTGACATAGCCCCTATGTTCGAATCTCTCCAGCCACATATTATTTTTATTGATTTTTTCTTCTGAACTTTCAGAAGCTCAAAAGTTTGCACGTGCACTGCACGTAAAATGATAAGTCACACTAAAAACAAACATGTGGAAAATTTTATATGCACTGAACCTGACACGTGGCAGCAATCCAACCCCACATCTACACAAAATGGCCGGCGAGATCTTCATAAGGGGCCGGCGCCGCCGGTCCCACTCGTCCCAAATGCTTCAAATTTTTTTACCTAGTACCTCTTGGACTCTCCCACTAACCCTAGCCTGTTTGTTTTCCCTGCACATTTCCAGAGAATTAAAATGATGCATTAATCCAAAATTTTAATGTATTTTAATTCTCATTTTAAATACCCTAAACCCTAATTCTATCCTATAAATACCATTCTATACTTTGGCCCTCCTCATTCTGAAATCCATTGCCAAAACTCTCTAAAATTCCTAAGTCCAAAAGTTGTACAAGTGGAATTAGCCAAGATCAAAGTTCCGGCGATGATTCGGGACAAATCCGGCGACGACGCGACTCCACGACGCCTTCAAAAGTTCCCTCTACCTCCCCTCTCTTCTCCAAATCAGTAAGTCCCCTCTCCCCTCCTCTCTTTTTATTAAAAAGACTTCTCTTTTCAAAACTCGTCGGAAGCGGAGTTAATCCGACTTCCGATTCTAATTTCTTTAAAAACTCAATTTTTTTTAAACAAAAAATTAACCATCTATTCATATATTGTTTAGCAACCATAAAAAAATAATTTGACCAAGTTTCAATTCAAAATTTAATGTTAAACAAATTCTATTTTACTTTTTCGGTAAAATACCATCAAGTTTACATACGACATTATTTTATTGTTTTGCTCATATTACCTTTAGATAATTCATGAGATAATGACCTAGCTCATCACAACACTCATCTTGATATAGCACGATGGCTTTTGTAACAATTTTTGTGGGACAAAACACAATTTACATTAAAATACCTTAAACTATCAAAACCCGTATTCTTTAAATTGTTTTAATTAATTCCTTGCAAATAAGCATGTACAACCCATTTTGGGGAACCCGATTGAAATGGTGCAGATTATCGCACATCCTCGGGACTACTAGAGCGAGATGCAGACCTCCTTACGGAGCATTCGATCTCAATGGAATTTTTATTACAATTTTTAAGAAAACGTGATTTCTATTTAATAAATAAATTCTATTCTTATAATTATAATTATATATATATATATAAATATTATCAAAATATCTATTTTAAATATAATATATATTCCATGTTTTCTAATCAAAGAAAAAGAATCACAAAAGATCATGAAAATACCATCACTTCAATACAAGTCAAATTACAAGAAAATACCATATACTATTCAAAATTAGGTTTATATCCACTAGAATATTTCATTTTATAAAAATTACAACTATAAAACCCCTAAAGATGATAAATAAATATCTGAGGTTTATTTTGACAAAATATCAAAACTATTTTTCATAAAACCCCCTCAAGTTATATTAATTTACAATAAGGACCCTAATAAATATAGGTTTAAGCGGGACCAGTTCTCTTGAGGCTCAGGGAGCCGGAGAATATGGGTGCTTGCCTATCTAAGGTAGACAAACTAAAAACGATGTTATTAATACGGTAATTGTCTTGGAAAAAGACACAAATCCTGTCGTTCATGTACAACAGTTACCGATAACATCAAAACTAATTCAGGACTTCAATTCTGTTTAAAGAGTCTGACTCAATCTGAGTCCCAGTCTAATCTGAAAACAATCTGAATCTAATCTATCCTTGAATACAATTCAAGTATAACTCCAATTCAACATGAATCCATTTATACCAGAAATCAATCTATATCAACATGAACATGATTTGACCGAATCATGGATATACATTTGACTGGTCTACATGACTATCCGTTTATATCCTTTCCGTTTATATGAACTACTGATATCATGGTTTCGGCAAGCCGTACATCTATTAAACAAAACAATATACATCAATACATAATACATTACGGGGTTTTAAAAGGGGTAGACTGGTACGGAATGTGTTAAAAGTGGCACGAGAAGGTCATTAAAAGACGTAACTATACATCCATTGCCGTTGTTTCATGGTTTTATCGACGGAGCCTTATACTACGGGTTACCATAGTCTACGGTGTAAGTTGGACTCCTCTCGTATACATTGGCATATTATGTACCAAGCTACAAACAACTGCGTTAGCATAACAATCAAATATTATACCAGTTACATCCTCTTATCCGTCTATTCTATTTCTATCTCTTTGGGACTTACCGAGCGATTGTTCGCTGATGATATTCTTATTTCTCTTCTTTCTTTGGAATGTTGTCAGGAGGACCCAACTCTGAGGAGTTTGAGACCAGCTAGGAGCAATTGGAGCAAACCACTGAGCCGCACGACCACTAGGCTTCACTTTTACTTTCAGTACATGCCATTGTTTAGGCATCGATTTCCAGTATTGTATTTTACTTCTAGTTGTATTGTAAAGAATGTTTAATCAATAAAAGTTGTTGTTCATTTACATATCTTGTCATTTTCTAGTGTGCTTTATCATATTGCTTATTTACGCTTAGCGTATTTGCTTCTGAGTAAATGCGTAGCGGGCCAATCACGTCTTCTTACCGTACACCGGGAAGTGGGGCGTGACACCGGGTCTGGGGGTGGAATCTGTCAAACCCCCAATAACCCGATAAGTCGTGTTGACAGAAGACACATAACCAAAGAGATACAACTAGTAACTCTTACCAGTTTATCTCTACTGCCGTGGCCACGGACTTCTAGTTATAGTCGTGTCTTGCACTGCGTGATATCGATTCCCTATACCGGGAGTGACGAATTCTCTCGACCACTCACTGCCTCCATGTGCTTCGGGACTGTACCCAACTAAAACCTGTTTACACGACTCAGTAAAGCCATGGTAGGGTAGTACTCTAAGTACAATGGAAACACACACAAGACACTGTGGAGATTTCAGATTTAGGGACTACCCTGTACTCATGTCACCAGAAAACTGTTATCTGACATTGGTATAATACCATCTAGGAGTTCTCGGCAAGTCCGTCCAGTGTAACTCATCTAATGAGCACCTGTATACAATCGGTGCCAAACAGCAATGGTTATGGGATCAGCCATCGTCATGTATAGGGTCATGAAACGTATACATTAGTCTAAATTGGAGTACCGATGCTGTAACAACCCTAACTTTCTGTACAACTTTCTGTACAATTTTTTCAAAATTACAGAAAGGGGTATTTTTTCCTGAGCACAACTTATAACTTTATTTTGCTTTTTAATAGCAAGCAAAAGCTTATAGCTCATTGGTAAGACTTTGCACTGCTGAACCAAGCCACCAGAGTTCAAATCCCACACCCCACATATTTTTAATATTGTTTTATTTTGAATTTTTAGAATACCAAGGGTTTACACGTGCATATCTCACAAAAACTCCACTACACCCTGTAAACTAACTGCACCAGTAAGATAACCAACCGACGGGGGACCTTCCGACCGCCTGAATCGGCCGGCGGACTGGCCGGCTCGGGCCGCCACCGCCGGCCAAACTCGGTCGGACCGCCGAGTCATCAACATGGAAGTTGTGACTTTTGGGATCCCCTGCACACCTGCATAGTTTAAATCTCTAGACCTGTAACAGAACTCTTTTAAAACCCTAATTATTCCACTTTTAATACATTTTAATACATTTTTTCTTTACAACCTTCACCTAACCCTAACTCTAGCCTTACCCTATAAATACAACCCCTACACACACACCCCTCACTCCAAAATTCTGATAAAAAACTCTCAAGAAAACTATAGAGAATTTGTGTGCAATTTAAGCTAGCAAAAGGCGAAAGCTTCGGAGATATTCCGACGACGACCCTAAGAGCTCCCGGCAAAGAAACGATACACCGGCGCCTCCTACCGTTCCCTCTTCCTCTCTTCTGATCTCTAAACCCATAAGTCCCACCCCCCCTCTCCTTTTCTACTCTAAAAACATCTTTTAATAAAACCCGACGGAATCGGAGTCAAACCGATTTCCGATTTGGTTTCTTTCTAAAAATCCCACTTTTCTTAAACACAACCCTTTTAAACCATTACATGTTGACTATTAATCATTAACAAACATGTTGAACAAATTTCATGACAATCTATATCATTTTGTAACTTTTATCGCTCTTTTCAGTAAAATACTATGTAGTTTCATTTTGACATTAAATCATCACAATCTTGCTATACCTTTAAGTTAGATCACGAGATAATAACCTACCTTCTCACAACACTCATATGAAACATAACACAATACTTTTTGGGAACATAGAATACGGGAAACGAACCTTTACATATAAATACATTTACTTATAAAACCATTTTTACAAGATTTAGTATTTTTAAACAAATCTTTACAAAGCGCCGCTACAACCCATTTTGGGGAATCCGACCGGGATGGTGCGGATTATCGCACGTCCCTGGGCTTAGTAGTGCGAGATGCAGACCCCCGCAAGGGGCATTCGGTCTCGAAAGATTTACAAACTACAAGATCTTCAGAAAATGAGATTTCTAGAAATATAATATATATTAAAAAATTATTTTATATAAATATATATATATATATATATGTATAATTAAAATATCTACTTTGTGATAATATAAATATTCCAACTTTTTCTAAAATCCCAAGAGTCACTTTACATTAAAATACCATGAATTCCATACTAAGTACAATATTACAATTTAATACCCTATATTATGAAATTAGGTTAATTTCACTAGAAACATCACATATATATAAAATGTACATTTATTACAAGTCTAAAGAAGATAATTAAACACTTTGGGTGTATTTTGAAAGTTATACAAAAGTATTTTTACATAAAACCCCTCAAGTTCTATAAATTACCCTGAGGACCCTAGTAAACATAGGTTTAAGCGGGACCAGTCACTTGAGTCTCAGGGAGCCGGAGATATAGGTGCTTGCCTATCTAAGGTAGACAACTTAATAACGGTGTTATCAACACGGTAATCGTCTTTGAAAAAAACATAAATCCTTCCGCCCATATGCAGCAGTTACCAATAACATCAAAATAATCAGGACTTCAATTTCTTTTCTAATTGTCTGACTCAGACTGTGTTTCATTAATAATCTGACTTGAATATGATTCAAGTATCCAAACTACAATTCAATATGAATCCATGAATCCATATATTCAAACTATTCAATCTATACAATCTATACAACTTGACTGAACCGAACCATGGATATACTTCCATTTACATAATTCTCCAGTTACATTCATTTATTGATATCATGGTTTCGGCAAGTCATCTATACAATTCAATTTTCAAGACAATACAATACAATACAATACCATTAGTACAATCATTACTATCAATACAATAAATACACGGGGTATTGGGGTAGTTCATTCGTGAATCCAACAGAATCTCAAGAGTCTCCCTAGATCATGTCTACTAACACAAGCAAGCTATCATGAGGGCCCGTGTTTCCATACTCCTGGATTACAGCATGTTGAGTTTGGAATACATCGACGACGGTCGAAATCCTGTTACTAACATTTGATTCGGGCCCGTGGTACCCTATCCCTGAATTACAGCATGTTGGGTTTGAGAACACTCTTGAGATTTGTTTCCATTCACCCTTGAACTTACGTTAACAACAGCATTAATACTAAATACAACAGTATAACCATATAAATACAACTCTAAAAGCTACTCTCTCTCTCTTTCTGTCTATTCTACTTCTTCCTTATCTTTGGGAGTTATCGAGCGATTTGTTCGCTGACGACATTCTCTTTCCTTTTCTTTGAATGTCGTCAGGTGATTCGGATCTTCCAGAGATCGAGCCTACTAGCGAGGACTTGAACCAGCTTGCATACGATCCAGAGCTTTAGCTACATTGTACACTTTTATTTCAGTATTTTTCCTTTTCTGTTATGCCACTGTTTAGGCATTGCTTCTTTCAGATATATTTACTTTTCCATGCATTGTACAAAAAAGAATGTGAATAAATAAAGTTTCTGTTTCATTACATTTTTTCTCTTGTGTACTTTTACTTTTATATTGCTTAGATACGCTTAGCGTATTTACTTCAGAGTAAATACGTAGCGGCCTCGTCGCACCCCCTTCGTCGTACACTGGGAAGAGGGGCGTGACAGGTTTTGTTGGTGGCCCATGCAGGTCACAGCTATATGAAACCCTACCATGCAGTTCTGTTCTGCGTGAACAAACCTAAGCAATATAACACAAGAACTATCAACTAAAACATTCTTTACAATTCATACACCTTGAATCTTATCATTTCATATTCTTTGAACATATACTTTGAATCTGTCCCAACCCAAATTTTTCTTCAAGGTTATGGATTCCCCAAACAACACCAACACCAACTTCAACAACACACCTCCACCACTACCACTCACACCTGCCGTCCCTGCTCCGGTCAACGAGCAGACGGTTCTGCTTGAGGCGATCCGCAGCCTCCTGGAAGGACAGCAGCAACAGACTGCTATTCTCTTGAACCGTCCAGAAACAGAAGCATCTGGGGTGAAACAATTCAGGGCTTTGCACCCCAAACAGTTTACAGGAAAAGAGAGCCTACTGGAAGCTGAGGAATGGGCTCAGAGCATCGAAGATGATCTGGCAGCGGTACAAGTGCCAGAGGTAGCTTGGGTTCGTATTGCAAAATTACAGCTCATGGACAATGCACGGGTCTGGTGGAAGGCGGAAGAAAGCCGTCTTGACCAACCTATCAAATGGAAGACTTTCCGAGACATGTTCGAGGCTAAGTACTTCCCTGAGACTGCCAGGTTCGACATGGAACAACAGTTCATTCATCTGCAACAGGGTTTGATGTGGACCAAGTCGGTAGATGAATATGACGCTGAGTTCACCATGCTTAGTCGGTAAGATATGTCTCAATAATTCGATTTTTCAATCTATCACATATTACACAGCTAACACCATACATTAAACAGATTTGCGGCACACCTGATACCGACGGATGAGATCAGAGCCCGTCGATTTCAACAGGGTTTGGATTCGGAAATCCAGGCTGCACTGGCCACAGGAGATTTTCCGACTCATGAATCGGCTCTAAAAGCTGCCCGCCGTTATGAGGCAGTGGTAAAGGCGAAGGGCAGATCTCAGTCTGCAGGAGTTAAGCGCCCTGCCAACCAAATGACAGGAGAAGCCGCATCAGGACCACCATTTGTACCAAGGAGACCGGGAGTACCAATCAACAGGCCAAGCCCAGTCTTTTGTACCTACTGCAAGAGAGCTGGACATCTGATGGAAGACTGCAGACGAGCAAATGGTCTTTGCCTGATATATGGATCATCCTCGCATACCATTGGAACTTGCCCACACAACCGAATTAATCCTAATTCCGCAGCTAGACCAACTATCCAAGCTCCACCTACTCGGTTAACTCTTCCTGCACCACCTCCACGTGGACTACCTTTACCTCGACAACCAACGATGTACCAGCATGCACGAAGAAATGTGCTGAGACGCCAGGCTTACAATTTGGTAGCCGTAGAAGCTGAGACGGTTGGCCAGGATAACCCTGGTAATTCTCTTCAACATTTTCAAACCCTGGTATCACTTTGCTATTTTTCATATACTATCAGTACTTCAGTCACCAAACTTTCCTTAAACCTGTTATACTTTCCTTTTACAAATTTCGATGACGAAATTTTTATAAGGAGGGTAGAATGTAACAACCCTAACTTTATGTACAACTTTCTTTACATTTTTTTCAAAATTACAGAAAGGGATATTTTTGCCTGAGTACAACTTGTTTGTTTTGCTTTTTAATAGCAAGCAAGAGTTTGTAGCTCATTGGTAAGACTTTGCACTGCTGAACCAAGCCACCAGAGTTCAAATCCCACACCCCACATATTTTTAATATTGTTTTATTTTGAATTTTTAGAATACCAAGAGTTTACACGTGCATATCTCACAAAAACCCCACAACACCCTGTAAACTAACTGCACCAGTGAGATAACCAACCGACGGGGGATCTTCCGACCGCCTGACTCGGCCGGACTCGGCCGAATCGGCCGGCGGACAGGCCGACTCGGGCCGCCGCCGCCGGCCGAACTCGGCCAGACCGCCGAGTCATCAACATGGAAGTTGTGACTTTTGGGATCCCCTGCACACCTGCATAGTTTAAATCCCTAGACCTGTAACAGAACTCTTTTAAAACCCTAATTACTCCACTTTTAATACATTTTAATACATTTTTTCTTTACAACCCTTCACCTAACCCTAACCCTAGACTTACCCTATAAATACAACCCCTACACACACACCCCTCACTCCAAAATTCTGATCAAAAACTCTCAAGAAAACTATAGAGAATTTGTATGCAATTTAAGCTAGCAAAAGGCGAAAGCTTCGGTGATATTCCGACGACGACCCTAGGAGCTCCCGGCGACGAAACGACGCACCGGCGCCTTCTACCGTTCCCTCTTCCTCTCTTCTGATCTCTAAACCCGTAATTCCCACCCCCTCTCTCTCATTTGCTACTCTAAAAACATCTTTTAATAAAACCCGACGGAATCGGAGTCAAACCGATTTCCGATTCGGTTTCTTTCTAAAAATCCCACTTTTCTTAAACACAACCCTGTTAAACCATTACATGTTGACTATTAATCATTAACAAACATGTTGAACAAGTTTCATGACAATCTATATCATTTTGTAACTTTTATCACTCTTTTTCAGTAAAATACCATGTAGTTTCATTTTGACATTAAATCATCACAATCTTGCTATACCTTTAAGTTAGATCACGAGGTAATGACCTACCTCCTCACAACACTCATATGAAACATAGCACAATACTTTTTGGGAACATAGAATACGGGAAACGAACCTTTACATATAAATACTTTTACTAATAAAACCATTTTTATAAGATTTAGTATTTTTAAACAAATCTTTGCAAAGCGCCGCTACAACCCATTTTGGGGAATAAGGCTGGGATGGTGCGGATTATCGCACGTTCTTGGGCTTAGTAGTGCGAGATGCAGACCCCCGCAAGGGCCATTCGGTCTCGAAAGATTTACAAAATACAAGATCTTCAGAAAATGAGATTTCTAGAAATATAATATATATTAAAAAATTTATTTATATAAATATATATATATATATGTATGTATAATTAAAATATCTACTTTGTGATAATATAAATATTCCAACTTTTTCTAAAATCCCAAGAGTCACTTTACATTAAAATATCATGAATTCCATACTAAGTACAATATTACAATTTAATACCCTATATTATGAAATTATGTTAATTTGACTAGAAACATCACATATATATAAAATCTACATTTATTACAACTCTAAAGACGATAATTAAACACTTGGGGTGTACTTTGGAAGTTATACAAAAGTATTTTTACTTAAAACCGCTCAAGTTCTATAAATTACCCTAAGGACCCTAGTAAACATAGGTTTAAGCGGGACCAGTCTCTTGAGCCTCAGGGAGCCAGAGATATGGGTGCTTGCCTATCTAAGATAGACAACTTAACAACGGTGTTATCAACACGGTAATCGTCTTTGAAAAAGACACAAATCCTGCCGCCCATGTGCAGCGGTTACCGATAACATCAAAACAATCAGGACTTCAATTTCTTTTCTAATTGTCTGACTCAGACTGTGTCTCATTAATAATCTGACTTGAATATGATTCAAGTATCCAAACTACAATTCAATATGAATCCATAAATCCATATATTCAAACTATTCAATCTATACAATCTATACAACTTGACTGAACCGAACCATGGATATACTTTCATTTACATGATTCTCCAGTTACATCCATTTACTGATATCATGGTTTCGGCAAGTCATCTATACAATTCAATTTTCAAGACAATACAATACAATACAATACCATCAGTACAACCATTACTATCAATACAATAAATACACAGGGTATTGGGATAGTTCATTCGTGAATCCAATAGAATCTCAAGAGTCCTCCTAGATCATGAATCCATGTCTACTAACACAAGCAAGCTATCATGAGGGTCCGTGTTTCCATGCTCCTGAATTACAGCCTGTTGAGTTTGGAATACTTCGACGACGGTCGAAGTCCCGTTACTAACATTTGATTCGGGCCCGTGGTTCCCTACCCCTGGATTACAGCCTGTTGGGTTTGAGAACACTCTTGAGATTGGTTGTCATTCACCCTTGAACTTACGTTAACAACAGCATTAATACTAAATACAACAGTATAACCATATAAATACAACTCTAAAAGCTACTCTCTGTCTCTCTTTCCGTCTATTCTACTTCTTCCTTATCTTTGGGACTTACCGAGCGATTTGTTCGCTGACGACATTCTCTTTCCTTTTCTTTGAATGTCGTCAGATGATTCGGATCTTCCAGAGATCGAGCCTACTAGCGAGGACTTGGACCAGCTTGCATACGATCCAGAACTCTAGCTACATTGTACACTTTTATTTCAGTACTTTTCCTTTTCTGTTATGCCACTGTTTAGGCATTGCTTCTTTCAGATGTATTTACTTTTCCATGCATTGTACAAAAAGAATGTGAATAAATAAAGTTGCTGTTTTATTACATTTTGTCTCTTGTGTACTTTTACTTTTATATTACTTAGATACGCTTAGCGTATTTACTTCAGAGTAAATGCGTAGCGGCCTCATCACGCCCTCTACGCCGTAAACTGGGAAGCGGGGCGTGACAGATGCCCATTTTCGGTACTCTTACGACTAAGGACATTTAAGAATGTGCCTACCAGGCCCCATTGGTATGATCCCTATCATAATTCTGGTAGTCAAGTAAAGATCTTATGGGCTTTATCTCATGTATTAGCGATACGTGATAACTAGTAACACATATACTCATGACAAATAAAGACAAACCAGAAATCATACTATCATCTCGAGTAAAATTATTCTCTGTATAGATCATCATGAATTCAATAATTGCATTCCTACAATTACGATTATTGCCTTGAGGACACCTATATCCAATAAACTTGACGCAAGTTGAGCTACTACGTATACTCGGATGCTGGGACAGGGCAGTGTCAGGGTATATGTGAGGCAGTTCATAGTCTCAACTTAATGATATAATAGCAACACTCATATTATCACTTGATACCTAATTTTACTTGGCCAGTGTGAATTCCTGTTAATGACTTAGTACCGGTTTATTACTGTACATCGATACTTGATACCGACGTGATCCTTTTGTTGACTTGACTAGTGATTTATCAGTGAATGGAAATTAAACATACTCATACACTTGGATAATATCCACGCTACGCCCATTTTGGATCATGTTTCTTAGATACTGAATACTTGTTCCTGGATACTGAATCTGAATACTGAATACGGTTTGCTGTATACCGTTTATCATGTTTATTTGGACACCGTTTATCATGTTTACTGGATACTGGTTATACTTGATATGGGCATGCAAACTAGTCATGGAACACCCCAAGATATGAGTATATTACCGTCCATTTCTACAATACTCCCCTAGTCGTGTCCTGATTCATCCTGACATCCATATGCATTTTTGTAATAATCACTATATTCCTATATACACGCGTTTGTGCATAATTTCCTTTATTTTATCACTTGCTAGGTCGCTTTCTGACGGTCCTGGGCTTGCATATCCAGATATTGAAGAATCAGATGGATGACGTTCTAAAGTTCAGATTATGATTTTCATCAGAATTAATCAAAGATAGATTACCGGGTATCCATCTGTTCCCTTTGAAATTTTGATATTCTTGTATCATCCTTATTTATCAATTCCATCTTATTGTTTCTATAGCATGTGATATTTGATGTACGGACCTATACAGCTATTCATCTGTGTCGGTTATATTAATTTTAGATTAGATTTTGAGTGGTACAAGTTGATATCGGTGGCATTAGTGTATATGACGGGAGTATATCCTCCTTCTGAGTATACATGTCTGCCGTCCGTCGCGTACTCTATTCTGTATATTGTTGTGGGTCCACTATTTCCTGTATTTCGAAATAGGGGCGTGACAACTAGATTTATAAAACGATATCCTAACTAAAACTGACCCATTGAATTATATAAATAAAACTAATACAATGCAATATCCGGTATACCCCATCTATACAGGATATACATGGGAACCCACTATAGAACAATGGGGAATTTTCGGAATGCATTCCGAAAGATAGCAGATCCGAGAACTATAAATGATATGATTACACTCCTATACACAGAGGCGCTTTTTGAGTGAACTGGAACTACAGGAGCTTGAAAACTACGTAGTTAAGCGTGCTCGGGCTAAGGAAATCCTGGGATGGGTAACCTCCTAGGAAGTGGCCCTTACTCGGGTCCAGTTCGCTCGGAAGGACAAAACCGTGCGGTTTCGTTCAGAGTGGACAATACCATCTGTGTTGGGAGTGGGGCATGACATTATGGTATCAGGGTCAGTCCCTCAATAGTAGGTCTGTGGTTCAAGGACGAATCATTGTTCTAAGTGGGGGAGAATGTAATATCCGGTATACCCCATCTATACAGGATATACATGGGAACCCACTGTAGAACAATGGAGAATTTTCGGAATGCATTTCGAAAGAGAGAAGATCTGTGAACTATAAATGATATGATTCCACCCCTATACACAGAGGCGCCTTTTGAGTGAACTGGAACTACATGAGCTTGAAAACTCCGTAGTTAAGCGTGCTCGGGTTAGGGAAATCCTAAAATGGGTGACCTCTTGGGAAGTGGTCTCTATTCGGGTCCAGTTCGTTCCGAAGGACAAAACCGTACAGCTTCGACCAGAGTGGAAAATACCATCTGTGTTGGGAGTGGGACGTGACAACATGTCTCTTTCTCGTTTATCTTTTTTAGACATATGTTAGTTTATTGCAAATCCTCTTGTATATAGTTTGCCTTATAAAAATGAGATTTCTTATCCTTAAAAATAGTCGAGATTTCAAAGTTGCATACGACAAAGTTTTGAATTAGGCCGATTATAATTCACACCGATAACTAACAAGAGTAGCTTTATTATAAAGAAAAAACGTTTTAGGCATGTCTATTCGTATATCTATTCAGGATATTCAAGCTGGTCTTTTTCAGTATGTCAGCAGCGGTGCTTAATCTTTTAGTAGGCATGCATGCAAGTATAAAATATTATTCGCTATCATAAGTTAAGGACGTACCATAAGGAGAATGACATTTGTTTTTGGAATATGCTCAAGCATGCCCCCTACAAGATAAAAGCGCGCGGGGTGGGGGGAGGGGGGCATGACTCCCTCTGCTTCACCTCCTGATACCCCAGTATCGGCATCGACATGAGCCCGGTGAGCCCTGTGAGCCATGACCAGTGAATGATTGTCCAGTAGGCAAGCACGAACAAGTGAGTTGAACCTTAGAAAGCTGCAAAAGGGACCAACTCAGAACGTCGTCCGGTCATAGGGTCCCCTGAGTCATGTCAAAAGTGAACTCGACAGTCAACTCAGGAGCGTATATCGGTATGGAGCCAGCGTGAGAAAAAACCCGTCTGATCTTGGCTTAGAGCTCAAATCACGGATTCCTTTCTCAGTCCGTCGGGTTTATCAAGGAGCCATTCGGTCCGGAACCGGGAAGCCCATGCAAGGCAAAACCCAATTTAACAAATTCGGACCTACAAGATGCGGTGCATGCCCCGAGGATCCTATTTCAATCTCTGCATCCGAAGAAAAAAGATCAATCACCGCCCCCATAAGACGGCGACTTTAACTTTGACTTTTCAAAGCTAAAGTGATCCCAGGAAATTCCGCTGAACACTCCACGATATATTGCAAGTCCAGTACAGTGCATTGTATGTGTGGAAACTTGTTCACAATCTCTCGAGCCATCACCCTTACCCCACCACCAACATCAACCAACGATTGCATCCCCAAGAATAATTCCGTGCATGCATCCATCGCCCTCGTGATTCCTATCAAATCTTTTTCAACCAACCCCTGATTGAACACTTGGCTATGCTCGGGGTTTCCTGAAAAATGGCTATATAAGGTCTCACTCTTCACCTGTTGAAATTTTTTTATATTATTTTTTTGACGAAAAGATTGAGTTTTAGTAAACATACTACACTTCTGTTTTCAAATCAAGGGCGCACTTTATTTTGTTCATTAAAATGTTTTTTCTTTAAATCTATCATTTTCGGGATCAAACTTACGACCTCTCACATTGAAGGGGAAATTGATACCAACTGTGCTAAGCCTGGTTGGTATTGTTCATTAAAGTGGTGGGCTCACTATTGTATGTAGTTAATTATATTATTCAAACTATTAATAGAGGAAATGTGGGTGAAAATATCAAAACAAAGCTTTTGTGGAGTTTGAAACTGTCCAAACCTTTGTTTTACGATCCATTTTGATTGCAACAGCCTGAAAACCCTTAATTTTTGTCAAGCTGATATCAATTAAGCGTTTACTTCATGAATATTGGGTGAATCTTTAAACCGGCCGTGGCCCTTTATTCAGCCTTTGTGCTTAAATTCGGCTCATTCAAGCCGAATTATATTTTGCACAAATAGAACCCCACGAAAATACGGTTTTGGAAACCGTAGCGCCTTACAAGACCTACAAAAAAATCTTTTTACCAACATCACCTTATTGTAGGTCAAAACCGCGGGCGTCGCACCAGCAAGAACAGCGTCTAAGCCATGCACAACACTGAGAAAATTCTCATCATGGTTCAACCGGAAAAGCGACGCAAGCGTCGTCCCTTCTCCCTTTACCGGGAACTTCGAGGACGGAGCAAGAGCATATGACTCCGCCACACCATCACGATAAAGAGCAACGACGTCCATGCAGATGAGGTAGCGCAGGAGGCAGCAGAGCTTGGAGAGGTCCATGCTCTGCATGGGGAGGGACGTGGAGAGCTCGGGTAAGGCGGCAGGCAGCGGGGCCCGATAGATCACGTCAAGGATGTCAAACTTGATGGCGCATTTCAACACCAATGGGTCTACTACTCCGAAGACGTATTTCATGACAGACGCAGGAGATGCTGCCAAGTCTCCGTTGCTCTCACCTACAATCACCATGATTCTCTGAGATATATCACGCACTATGCTATTGCTCTACTTTGCTTTCACAATATTGTTTGTCTAGTCTATATCTATCTATCTATATATAGAGAGAGATGAGATTAATGGAGGAAAGAGGTCATATATAGGAGGGGATTTCCTCCTATGGGGTCGAAAAGATACTCTCCCTCATTTTTTCCGACGATCGGCAACCACCATCTTTATCATTATCATCTAAGATGTGGGTATACCAAATTTCATGTGATTCTACAACTTTTTCACCGTTGATTTAGTGGGTTCAAAATTAACGGTTTACCGACAATAGAACTTTTTACATTGCTAAATCAACGGTGAAAAAGTTGTAGAATCACATGAATTTTGGTGTACCCACATCTTAGATGATAACGATGAAAATGATGGTGCCGATCGTCGGAAAAAATAAGAGAGGATATATTTTTTCGACACCATTGGAGGAAATCCCCTCCAATGTCCTCCATTAATCTCTCTCTATAATGCACGAGTGATGCAGGACATTTTGCAAATAAATTAAGACACCATACAAGAAAGAATACAGCATCACATGGTACATGCATGCCTATCAATCATTGCAATCAACAAATATTTTCTTGCAATTATTGCCACCTAACTAAGAATTTATGATTGCAAGTATTGCCAGCTAAGAATTTAACCTCATCTCCAATATTTAGATGAGCCCCATGTTAATAGAGCAGAGTTTGTCCATTTTTTTTGCTTTCTTAATTTTATTTTGTGAGTTATTGTTCAATCGAAAATATCGCACTTTTGATATGATATTTTCCTTACTTTTCTTAAATATCTAAATGTGTTTATTATAAATATGAAACATATGAGGGTTTATCTGTAAAAATACTATTTTCGTATGTTTATATATTATAATTAACATTATGAAGTAAAATATATGCATATAATATTTATATAATATTTTAATAATTTAAATATGCATATCATATCAAATATCCTTAATCAATATTCTTAAAATATAATATCCTATCAAATTGTTTAGGATAATATCTCAAAAATACCAAATATTATTAACATTATTCTTTGAGATATGGTGCAAGCTTTGGCTCAGATCAGGAGATCGAGATGTTGAGACGTCGGAAATCAAAAATCTGCCGAAATATTAAAGAAAATCGAAGAATCGATACTGGCAGAGACTCAGGAAATATTTTCAAGTTCCAGACATCAACTAAATCTCTATGTGTCACAAGAATAAAGCCCCAGAAATTTGCACCCAAGATCTCACCAACAAACCGCGGATCCGCGGCCAAACCATGCAATATGCAGCGGATCCGCGGGCGATTTACCGAATCAAGAGTTAGGATTTTCAGGTTGGATTTGCTACAACTAACCTTAATTCTGGAAATCTTTGGTTTCTAGTTTTGGGGCTATATAAAGGACCGAGTGCTAAACTTAGAAATCATCAATTTTTTACACAAGCTAATCACCGTCAAAGAACAAGTGATCCAAGACAGGTCCAGGATTCGACGTGAAAAAACGACGTGAGATTCGACGGAATATCTACATCCAATAAGGCAGAGATCGAGAGCAACTTCTTCTTCCTTTTATAGTCTAAACTTGAAGTTTGTACTTGTGAAGTTGATTAATAAAGGTAGATCTTTAGTTTAATTAGTTTAATTATTTAGTTACATTATGAATTTCATTTCTATCCGTTCTTCTTCTATCTCCATCATGCACGAGTAATTCTCCACTTGATAAGGTTCGTAAGATTAGGGTAGAACAATGGATGAGAAAATATTTTAACTTCTTTTAAATCTTATAAAGTTTATAAACTTTAGCAAAATAAATGTTAATATCCTTATCGGGCGCGCTACCAATTTATTGCTAATCTCGGCCGTGATTTGAGATCAGATTAACAATTGTTTTGTTAAGGGCTAGACATGACTAGAGATCAATGGAAGGACAAGGATCAATAGTGGGGAAACCCTAGTTTCTTCCAAGAACCCTAATCATCATTCATCACTATCTATCTAGTATTAAATCTATCAATAGATAAAAAGAGTAATCTTTATTAGTCATCCATGACTACTAAATCCGAACAAACCTTACAAGCATTCTTCTTATAAAATCTATATCCGTATTCAAACTAAATCTGTATTCTACATTCGTATTTTGACGTAGATCTAGAAACTATTCTCCACTATTCTTTATTCCTCTACTCTTCATCTTTTTCAACACGTCTAAAATAAGATTGAAAGATTTCATATATTCCTGAGGACGACCCGTACTCATCTCGGTCTAGCTACACGCGACACCGTTATTGATTGCGGTTACTACACACACTTTAAAACAAATCAATCAAATGGCGGCGTTGCCGGGGATACGTGCGTAATTTTTTATTCTTACTATTCGTGTTGAATTCTTATTCGATCTATATCATAAAACAAAACAAACCGCATCTTGCATATTTAACGATTAGTGTGCGATTTTTGCGAGAGAATCTGGAGTCACTGTAGCGAGGAGATAAGGATTCAGAGATATTCATCAAAACCCAGAGAAGCAAGGGAGGCCACCGTAGCAAAAAGTTTTCAAAGAACTCTTAACTCCGCGGTGGAACCACGGTAAGAAGTGCTTTTTGGCGGCGGAACCACGGCGGTGTTGGTGAGTTAAGGCTTCAATTTTTTCTGGTATCTTTTCTATCTCTTTCTCTCTCCTCTGAAAAATCCAATAATATATTTTCTGCAGGATTCTTTGCAAAATATCGCCGCTCAAAAATCTTTTTGCGAGTTTTGTTTTGCGGCTTGTTTTTGCATATTTTAATATGGACATTAAGGGGAAAAGACCAAATTCAGATTAGGTGAGGATTTCATCACCCTTCCTAAGCCCCATAAGTCACAAAACGAGCAACTGCATCACCCTACATTAATTAAAAAATATCTAGACCAAAACTCTAATGATCGTCGCGCTCAATAAGGACAGAGGAAGGTCATGGGTAATCTATCGCTGATCCGCATTACTTTTGTGGTGTCTAGGCAAGTGTGTCTAAAGCAAGTGGTTACTTAATTAGGCCCGCTATTTTCGGTGATTCGTATAGCGGATACCTCCCACTTACCTGGCATTTACCTGGCCACAAGAGTGATAAAGAGGTGGTATATGATTGATCCTGCGGCTTGTCCTTTGGAAGTCTAGGAGCGGTCTAGAGACTTGACCTAGGTAACCTTAGTTCTAGGGTTGTGTATGCATTTTTTTGTGGTTTGTCTCACGTCCGACACTTTTCAAAACAAACCAATTTTTAAGTTCTCACACGCTTCCACGTGCGCTAAACCCGCTTAGTGCATGCTCGGCTGGACACGGGATTCCAGTGCCCGTCTTGTCCGCATTTCTGCTATCGACTCTTAAGTCGGTACTTCTTCATCTCCTTTTTCCCCTCCACCCACAACATCGACCGAGATGGACGATTCTCCATCAGGTTTTACCACCACCATCCTGCCGCCACCCGTCGGTGTGCAGAATCCACCGCGCATCTCTCTTCAAGAAAGATATTACCCCATGCGCGGACCCCTTCCTACATGTCTATCCATTCCACCAGCCAATGGGGATAATTTTGAAATTAAACCTCACTTCATCAAACTGTTGCCCAAATTTCACGGGCTTGAATCCGAAAACGCATACGTTTTTATAAACAAATTCGAAAACATATGCGCAATGATGGGTACGTCACAACTGTCTGTGGATGCTATGCGCTTATATCTTCTCCCTTTTATTTTGTGCGATCTAGCAGAAAAATGGCTTTATAACACTGCCTCACATTCTATTGCCAAATGGGATGAATTCGTTGTAGCATTCCTTAAGAAATTTTATCCCAATCATACGACCGTCCGCGTTCGAAGCGAGATTAACCAGTTTACCCGACTTCCCAATGAACCATTTTGGAAATACTTTGAACGGTTTAAGGATCTTCTTTTACAATGCCCTCATCACGGAATCAATAGATGGGACCTTTGTCGCATTATATACGAGGGTGTTGATCTAACAACAAAACAGATGCTTGAAACCATGTGTTAATGTCATTTCCTGTCTAAAGATGATGGTGGAGCTTGGAAATTTCTGGAAAATCTCGCTGAACAAACCCTACAGTGGGAAAGCGTTAGACCTGCATCGTCTAGGGGAGATATCCATCAGCTCGATTTTTCCATCACAGTGAAAGCCGAAATGGACGCGATACAAAAGAAACTCGATGTTATAGAAAACAAAGTCTCTTCAGCCTCCCTAAACCAATTTACGCTCCCCAAAACCGTGTGCGGTTGCTGTTCCAACCCATCACATCTAACGGAAGAATGTCCTTTGAATCCACTGTTTCAAGGTCAAGGACAAATTAATACTACTTTTCAGTAACGATCACGAAACGATCCTTATTCTTCCACATATAATCAGGGATGGAGGAATCATCCTAATTTTGTTTGGAATCAAAACCAAAACTAAAATCAAAACCAGTTCCAAAGCAATTATCAAAGAACTCCTCCACAACAACAGCAATCACACCCACAGAGTCAACACCCCTTTCATCCGCAACCTTTTCAAAATTCGGCCAACAATTCTACACCTTATAATAATTCTTTCCAAACGGCCGGTAACGAAAACTCATCTGCACTCGAACGAAGCGTGGATATGTTTATTAAACATTCCATGCAATCAACGGATGAAATAAAGTCTTCTATCCAATCATTAACATAGACCACCACCTCCCATGGTGAAAGTATAAAATCGATAGAGACGCAACTTGCACAAATAAATGCTGCGATGAGTGCGAGAGAAAAAGGGAAACTTCCATCTCAACCTATACCTAATCCTGGCCACTCACAAAATTATAATGTGAGTGCTGTTACCACGTTGAGATCAGGAAGAGTGCTGGATAACCAAGTGGGTGAACATGTTGATGACGTTGATGATATTAATGATACCCGTCTTCTACTTCTTCTCCTATTTCGTCTAGTCCACCACCTTCTTTCGAGCCTATTCTCCGTTTTCCCCAAGGCTCGAACACTCAGCCCACTTCCTCGAGTCAACCTAAAACAATCCCAACTCCAATTCTGGGATCCATTCCATCCCCACAATCCTTTCCAATGTTGGACCCAACCCTTATTGATAAAGCACCTTATCCAAACAGGTTAAGGGGCAACATACCAAGTCAACAAATGGAGAAAATTATGGAAATTTTTAAGCAAGTTAATTTAAACATTCCTCTTTTAGATGTTATTCAACAAGTTCCGTCTTATGCAAAAATTCTAAAGGACTTGTGCACTAGGAAGAAAAACACTCAAGTGCCTAAAAAAGTTTTCTTAGCGAGTAATGTAAGCACTGCTTTTACCCAATAACTACCCAAGAAACGAAAGGACCCCGGAAGTCCTACCATATCTATTTCTATTTGGGGTAAAGATATTAATCATGCTCTACTCGATTTAGGCGCTAGTGTTAACTTGCTTCCGTATTCTGTGTATGAGCAATTAGAGATTGGAGAGTTAAAACCGACACACTGCACTCTTCAGATGGCCGATCGATCAATCACCCAACCTAGGGGTGAGCTAGAGGATGTGTTAATCAAAGTCGGAGAATTTATATTCCTTGTGGAATTTATCGTTATAGATACACAACCTGTAGCGAACCCACGAAACCAAATTCCGGTGATTTTAGGTCAAGCCTTTCTTGCGACTTTCAACACAATAATCAATTGTCGAAACGGCTCTATGACCCTATCCTTCGAGAAGATGTCAATTGAGCTTAATATTTACAAGTTGGGAAGTGAACCTTCCGAACCCTATGCTCAAGTATTATCTGTCGAAGTGATAAATTTCGACAGCAGCGAATTTGAACAGCTTCATGATTTTGATCTTGACTCCGCTAGTACATTGTTGTTTGACCCTGCTATTTGTTATACACACACGGACACTTCTATCGAGCTGTCCAGGTCAACATCTAACGCTGAATATGAACCTTTTATAGAGTCCGGGTATCATCCCGTTCTTTCCGATGAGATTATTATTCGGGATATCGATGAAAGTTTTGAAGAAATTTTCGCTGAAGAACTTGCATTCTTAGAAAACATGGGTGTTGTGATGAATCAATCTCAACACAAAGAAGTTGAACCGCCACCCCTTCTTCTTATCAATAATAAGAATGCGAGTAATCCACCATCACTGTTTCGTCTTTATAAACCAAGACGTAAACACGTTCTATTCCACCCCTTATCCCCTTTCCATTTCTTCACGTCGATAGGTGACATGTTCTTCTACCAACCAGTGCGTTACATCGATAAAATATTTGAATGGTTGGTGTTGACTTTTGGTCTTTGTAAATCTTTGCACGCCATCCGGCTTATACCTGGCAATGACCGCCTATAGACCAATAACTTTAACCCCCCCTCATAACTTTAAATGCTTAATACGATTTTACTCAAGTTTGGGGGGAGGGATATATTTTGGCTCTTGAAAGAAAAATTTTACAAAATTGTGAGCCAAAAATAAGTTTGGGGGAGGATTTCGCTTTCATTATTTCTTATCCCCATTACTTTTCCTCCCAAGTCTACAGTTTTTTTAAGCTTGACAGATGACATCAGTGAGGACACTGCTGCAAACAGGTTTGGAGGAGGTTTGTGCTTATTCACGCATTATTTTGCATCATACTATATATAAGCAAAAAAAATTGATAATGAAAGTTTGAAAGTGAAAATTTATATATGAAAGATAGGAATAGTTTGAGAAAAGCAAGAAAGTTAGATATTTTCTTAAACGAAACTAGTAATAAGTAGTTATGAGCCGTTGTCCCAAGGGTTAGTAAGATGAAGAAAATTACTAATCTGAGGATAAAAATAAGTCTGAAAAATAGTCCATATTCTTAAGTCCAAACATTTGAACGTTGATACCCTACTATACGCACTTACACACATCTTGAAACTTGGGATAGTAGAGAATACCTTGAAATGCTCTTGTCTAAAAGCCTTAGTATGAAGGAAAATAAAATAAAATATAAGTGGTGAAGAAAAAAATGAACACTGGTTTTGTAATTTCTTAAGGCGGCATAAAAAAATCTAGCGAGGGTACTTTATCACCTAGTGCCTTAGACCAACTGGTTTGGGAGCCACTGCTAAACCTTAGGTGTTACAAGACAAGGAATTACGCCTTAATACGCGAGCACATTTTGTAATCGGTTGGTTAGTATCCCAAGAAGTATTAACGGTCGCATGAAAAATGTGTGAGCAATTCCAACTAAAATATTCACCAACTAAAAAGTACTAAAGAAGATGGAAAAGAATATGATAGCTTGAATTGAATTCTCTAAGTGTAAGTATGTTTTTTACACACACGTAAGGGTATATGATCAATGTTTGGAGGAAAGATAGGGAGGAAAACTAAAGACGATGTTTTATTGAAGGATGATGTGATTTCTAACATCTTTTCACGACTATTAAGATAGGGCTCATGACAACCGAAAAACCAGTGTAGTTGGAAATTCTTATTTTCAAGTTCTTTCTTTTATACTTCTTATCTTTGTATGTAACTTTCACTATCTTTCTTTTATTATAGGATTTTGTGGGTGTAATCCGCTGAAACCCCTCAAGAGACAACACTCCTCCTACTAGGGACACCTAGAGGTTTAACGGCTTGTTACACGTGCTCGGTGCAATCGTGTTGCATACGAAAGTGTGCTACTTAGGTTTTTCTTTTTCTCTCCCTCTCTTAAATAAATAAGTTTGCTCGGGACGATCAAAGTTAAGTTTTGGCGTATTTGTTCAGTCGAAAATATCGCACTTTTGATATGATATTTTCCTTACTTTTCTTAAATATCTAAAGGTGTTTATTATAAACATGACACATATGAGGGTTTATCTGTAAAAATACTTTTTTCATATGTTTATATATTATAATTAACATTATGAAGGAAAATATATGCATATAATATTTATATAATATTTTGATAATTTAAATATGCATATCATGTCAAATATCCTTAATCAATATTCTTAAAATATAATATCATATCAAATTGATTAGGATAATATCTAAAAAATACCAAATATTACTAACATTATTCTTTGAAATATGGTGCAAGTTTTGGCTCAGGTCAGGAGATCGAGATGTTTAGATGTCGGAGATCAAAAATCTGCCGAAATATTAAAAAAAAATCGAAGAATCAATACTGGCAGAGACTCAGGAAATATTTTCAAGTTCCAGATATTAACTAAATCTCCTTGTGTCATAAGAATAAAGCCCCAGAAATTTGCATCCAAGATCTCACCAACAAACCGCGGATCTGCGGCCAAACCATGCAATATGCGGCGGATCCGCGGCCGATTCACCGAATCAGGAGTTAGGATTTTCATGTTGGATTTGCTACAACTAACCCTAATTCTAGAGATCTTTGGTTTCTGGTTTTGGAGATATATAAAGGACGGATGGCTAAACTTAGAAATCATCAATCTTTTACACAAGCTAATCACCGTCAAAGAACAAGTGATCCAAGACAGGTTCAGGATTTGACGTGATAAAGCGACGTGAGATTCGACGGAATATCTACATCCGACAAGACAGAGATCGAGAGTAACTTCTTCTTCCTTTTATAATCTAAACTTGAAGTTTGTACTTATGAAGTTGATTAAAAAAGGTAGATCTTTAGTTTAATTAGTTTAATTATTTAGTTACATTATGAATTTCATTTCTATCCGTTCTTCTTCTATCTCCATCATGCGCGAGTAATTCTCCGCTTGATAGGATTCGTAGGATTATGATAGAACAATGGATGAGAAAATGTTTTAACTTCTTTTAAGTCTTATGAAGTTTATAAATTTTAGCAAAATAAACGTTAACATCCTTATCGGGCGCGCTACCAATTTATTGCTGGTCTCGACCGTGATTTGAGATCAGATTAGCAATTGTTTTGTTAAGGGCTAGATATGAATAGAGATCAATGAAAGGACAAGGATCAATAGTGGGTAAACCCTAGTTTCTTCCAAGAACCCTAATTCTCATTCATCACTATCTATGTAGTATTAAATCTATCAATAGATAAAAGGAGTAATCTTTATTAGTCATCCATAACTATTAAATCCGAACGAACCCTACAAGCATTCTTCTTATAAAATCTATATCCGTATTCAAACAAGATCTATATTCTACATTCGTATTTTGACGTAGATCTAGAAACTATTCTCCACTATTCTTTAATCATCTATTCTTTCTCTTTTTCAACACGTCTAAAGTAAAATTGAAAGATTTCACATATCCCTGAAGACGGCCCGTACTCATCTCGGTCTAGCTACACGCGACACCGTTATTGATTACGGTTACTACACACTTTAAAACAGATCAATCAGTTATCAAGTTAATCTCAGTCGTCCAATCTTTTGGTGCTACACTCGAGAGGGTCGCTTTGGACGCGTAAGATGGTTCCAACAAATGGCTATTATTGTAATTATTATTGTTATTATTATTATTATTAATTATTATTATAGTTTAATTACTCTAGATCTGACCTGCTATAAATATAGAGGGGTTGGGATCATATCTATATTCGTTTTGATCTCATTTTCTCCCTTCGCTATGAGATTTTGTTGGACACCAAATCTTTTTTTTTTATTTTATATTGGCTGCGTAAATATTTTTATTGGTGCTGTAGAATACTATATAATGGAGACTTTGGCTTCTTGATAATTTTTTTTATTATTCCTTATTATTATTTTAATTGTAACTTCTTACATGGATCGAATTGGAAAAACTAATATATTTTATATAATTAAAATAATTTTACCTTTTAAGATGTAAAACCGAGTTATCTAAATTTATCCAACTGCATGGCACATGCATGCAACTAACTAGTATAGTCGGGATACATATTTAATATTTTTCATTGTGTGTATTTTATTCGTTACGTTACAGATATCAAGTTGTCTTTCACTCGATCTCGACATCACTATCACCAGCACACCGTGTTGCCCTGTCCTACGCCAATCTCCCCAAGATCTGCACCTTCATCATCGAGCCATTGCCATTCATCCACAGCTGCTCTTCAAGCATCCTTGTCTGGATCCGGCTTCGAGCTCAAGCCTTTGCTGCTGCTGCACCGCAAGTCTTCGAGATCCAGCTTCGAACCTCAATTAGCCGTTGCTGCTGCGGCGCCCCTTCCCCCCCCCCCCCCCCCCCCCCAACTAGCTCTTTTTCTTCATCTCTCTCTGCCATTATATATATATATATACACTTAGCCGTTTTCATTTTTTTATCAAGATATGGACAATGCTTACAAGGCTTCGAAACATCCCTTGCCTTTTTCTGTTGCAAATTATTCCCTATTTTGTCGTTACTGTAAAAAAAAGGGACACTTAATTGCTAATTGTTCAACACGGCCATTTCGACTAGTTGCTTGCTACCGTTCACCACATTCATCCACTACTTCCACATCTCCAGCAGGCTTTACTACATGGCTTTCTCCTCCGCACAGAGAACACATATAACCCAGATCATTGATATCGTTGCACAGAGTCTTGGCATCAATGGAGCTTCCGAGAGATTATTATCTACATTTTCTAATTGTACTATCTCAATTGTTAATTCTGGTATTTCTATTCCTTGGATATTTGACTCAGGTGTTTCATATCATATGACTTTTGATAAATCTTTTCTTGCAAACTGTATTACCATTTCTATGTCATGCATACATATTGCTAACGGTTCATCACTTGCAGTTACTCAGTGTGGTGACATCACACTTAGTTCGTACTCTCCTGACAATCTTACTCTTTCATCTATATTGCATGTGTCTAAACTAATAATGAATCTTCTATCTGTCAGTCAGATTGTTGATTCTGCTTGCACTATCATTTTCTCATCCACTTCTTATATTGTGCATAATTCGAGCACTGGTTAGAAAATTGGGGCGGGCCGTAGAATGAATGATATGTATCAATTGGAGTATCTTCACTTACCTGTCTCGAGTAAGATTGTAACTGGATCGGTTATCTCTGATATGAGACATCGCCTTCTAGGTCATATTTCGCATTCTCGTTTTAAGTTCTTATCTAAATCTAGAGTCTTAGGGTCTTTTCGTGCTACTGCCTTAAATAATTGTGT
The DNA here is from genome assembly GCA_030015575.1 of Agapanthus africanus. NCBI lineage: Eukaryota > Viridiplantae > Streptophyta > Magnoliopsida > Asparagales > Amaryllidaceae > Agapanthus > Agapanthus africanus. The sequence goes on from JASDDO010000001.1 coordinate 26,531,286, forward strand.
TGGATGTCGATTAGCCAAACAAACTTTCTTACCATTTGTGTCACATAATAAAACTTCTTTAGAACCTATTGACTTGATTCATTCTGATATTTGGGGGCATGCTCCTGTAATATCCATATCTGGTTATCGATATTATGTTTGTTTTATTGATGACCACTCTCGTTATTCTTGGGTTTATCTTCTGCGTGCCAGATCTGAGATTTCATCTTTATACTGAATTTACGAACATGATTTACACCCAATTTCAAAAATGAATTAAAATTTTCAGATATGACAATACTTGTGAGTACGTTTCATCATCAATGCAAGATATCCTTAAATCTCATGGCACACTTCCCCAACAATCATGTCCATATACTCATGAACAAAATAGTATAGCAGAGAGAAAATATCGATATATCATTGACACCACACGAGCTCTCTTACTCTCTGCATCTATTCATTGCTCTTATTGGGTTAAGGCTCTCTTGACTGATATATTTCTCATCAACATTACTCCATCTTCTTTATTTCCTGATGCCACTCCTTACTTGAGGATTTATAAATTCCTTTTTGACTATTCCATTTTACGCACGTTTGGCTGTGTTTGTTTCGTTCTTCTTCCTTCTCATGAACGAGATAAAATCTCTTCTCATTCAGTCAAGTGTTTTATGATAGAGTACAATCCATCTTATAAAGGATATAGATGTTACGATCCTACTAGTAGACGGCTTTACATATCTCAAAACGTCACGTTTTTCGAGAATGTGCCGTATTTTGCTCATTCCAAAATAAATGTGTCCTTTCTTGATTCTTCTGCCTCATCGTCGGTTATACCTACTATTGTGCCTATATACACTCCCGCTCTACCTCCTGTTACACCTACTGATACTCCTACGCCTTCTCCTGTTCCTTCTACTAATACAGTGATGACTGAGTATTCACCTATGCCTGTACTGTCTTCTTCGGATGCTATTTCCCTTCCCCCACCTCGTCGGAATCCTCCGCGAGAAAGACGACCACCTGCCCGTTATAGCTTTTGCATGACTAACGATTATTCTCCTTAATTTGTATCTTTTCTTTCTGCTATTCATTCTATTCTGGAACCCAAGTCATATACTGAGGTTATGAAATATCCAGAATAGCAGCAGACTATGCAAGAAGAATTGCAGGCTTTCCGTGATACTCACACGCATGATCTTGTTCCTTTACCATCATATGTCAAGCACATTAGCTGTAAGTGGATTTACAAGGTCAAAACCAAGTCAAATGGATCAGTCAAACGTTACAAGACATGTCTTGTGGATCGTAGGTTTTCTCAGGAATATGACATTGATTACGAAGAGACTTTTGCTCATGTTACCAAGATCACTTCCATTCACGTGCTTATTGCAGTTACCACAGCCCGTCGCTGGCCTATATTTCAGATAGACGTTAAGAATGCTTTTCTTAACAGCAATCTTTCGGAGACGATTTATATGGAGCATCCTCCTGGTGTCTCCACTTCTCCTGGGTATAAGTGTCGTCCGCGTCGTGCTCTGTACGGTCTTAAGCAAGCACCCCGTTCTTGGTTTGAGCGATTTCGTCAAACTCTTCTAACTACAGGATTCACCGAGAGTCTTGCTAATTATGCACTCTTCTATCGATCTTCCTCCAAACACTGAGCTCTTCTTTTGATCTATGTTGATGATATGATTATCACCGGTGATGACACACCAACTATCATATATCTAAAGAAATTTCTTCAGCAGCAGTTTGAAATGAAGGATCTTGAATATTTACGTTATTTCTTGGGGATTGAAATTGCTTGCTATATCCGTGGTTATCTTCTGTCATAGCAAAAGCACATTTCTGATTTTCTTGCACGAACCACGGTTGATGATTCTACTATTACTGTCAGTACTTCTACAGCTACGTCAATGGAGCGTCATCTGAAACTTCGTTAAGCAGATGAAGCAACCCTACCGAACCCCGCTCGGTACCGTGAGTTGGTTAGTGCACTTATTTACCTCTTTCTTACCAGGCCAGACATTGCATATGTTGTTCATGTTCCCAGTCAGGTTATGAGTACTCCTACATCAGTTCACTATACAGCTCTCATACGGGTTCTTCGATACCTTTGTGGCACTCATACTCGGTCATTGTTGTTTCCTTCCGATTCCGACCTTGCTTTACGCGCATAGTCTGATACTAGATGGGCTGACGACCCTGATACTTGTCGATCTACCACTGGGTTTTATGTCTTATTAGGTACATCTTTGATTTCCTGGTGTAGCATGCACCAAGATACTGTTTCTCGCTCTTGTACTGAAGCTGAGTACAGTGCAATGGCTAATACTGCTGCAAAGCTTAAATGGCTTCGTAGTTTACTTGCTAATATGGGTGTCGTCATTCCTTCTCGCGTTCTGCTTTATTATGACAACAAGAGTATTGTTCGTATTGTTGAAAATCAAGTTTTTCATGAATGTAATAAGCATATTAAGGTAGATTGTCATATAGTTCGCCACGAGTACGACCGAGGTCGGATTTCACTTCCTTACATCCATTCCAATAATCAAGTGGTCGATCTCTTTACGAAGTCTCAAACACGTACTCAACTTTCGTATTTCTTGTTCAAACTCTCGGTTTATGATCCACCATGAGTTTGAAGAGGGCTGTTAAGATATTCAGAAATCTTTCATATATCTTTTTATCTTTATCTCTTTGTATAAGGATTTAATCTTATCTCTTAGTCTCTATCTCTTAGTATTAGGATTTAATATTGTAGGCTATATATAGAGAGACGCATTATATATTGTATTTAGATCGATCATCAATAATATTTTTCCTTTTCTCAATCTACAATTTATAACATGGTATCAGAGCTAGGTTGATAACATTTGGGGATTTATACTTTAATAACACATGGAGGAGAGAGTTGTCTACATGCTCTTGATAGACTCACTTTTTCTTGTGCCATAGTTGCACATTTCCTTCTCCTTATGCTGTTGTTGCATATTTTCTTCTCTTCGTGTCATAATTGCACCTTTCCTTGTGCAATCTACTTGCCAATGAGAGACTAGCCTCTACATGTGTTTGTACGATCCGTATGATAACCACGTTGCATGTGAGGGAAAGTGTTGAAATGTGTTTGGGAATAATCCCACATTGAAAAAAACTATAAGAGGTGCATGAGCATAAGATATAAGATGGGACAAGTCTCAACAAGGCTTGAGTTTTATTGATAGAAACCACTTATATCAAAAGCCCATGTACACTTATAAAAATAAAATATGTAATTGTCCCCTCTCGTTCATGTATAATTAAATTTAATAAAAACATTTTAAAATGAAAAATGAAATATTTAAGGGATGATCCATAAATTGTTCAAATTCATGCCGCATGTATTTGATTTTTTTTCTTTTATCTTTTTATGAATAATAAATATGTGTGTGAGTAACACACACACATACAATTTTAAACTAATGGATTCGATCGGCTGTTCTTTACAAGGCAGCTCTACGATAAAGCTCATCTCATCTTCAATGTAAGGAGGGAAGCTATCGACTTTATTTACATTACAGATAGCTTTGAATTCTGGCACACTGGATCAAAAAATTATCAAAAATCTCTAAATGGACCCTACAACTAATTTGTTGGAATATCTTGAAAGCTAGATGGAATGCCAGATTTCAGAATTTATTCACTGTGTGTGTAATACGACTATGCTCCTATCAGTAGGCTTTAAAAACAAATCCTACCCATTTCTTATTGAAAGTCTATGCAACAACTGCATTAATTTACGAGTTCCTCCTGATCGGACTGTATTTTTTTGCGATTGTCATCTAGAAACTATGCAATACTTGAGTGTTCTCGCATGAAAAGAGTGTGGACATGAGTATGTCATAGGCTCGGCGTTACCGGATCACCTGTCTCACATATAAATAAAAACTCAAGGAATATACTTGTGGTAGCTACTTTTTGGGGGATGTGTTTAAATAGAAACGATTGTTGTTTTAATAACTCGGCTTATACCTTCGATATCTTGATTCATATTATTGATGAGTTCTTCTTTCTTTGGGCGGGCGCCGCTGTGAAACCGAAGGGCAGAATGAAAGCGCCGGCGATCTTTCCTCCCATTACCGAACAAGGGCATGCTGTGCTGGCCTAGGTTGTTTAAGATCCATCATGGTTGTGTTCTTATATTGTATTTTTGCATAGATGATTATGTGGATGAAGTATGCTTTTGCTTGGTTTTGTCACTCGATATGTGGAGGATATGTGGAGGGTTTACGACACAAAAAGTAATTAATGAACAAAGAGAGTGTTTAATGATTAACTAATTACAATCACAACTAAAAATAGTGCAATGTAGATTTTAATTATCTTGATTTCCTACATGTAAATTGTACATTATTACTTTATAAGAAAAATCCCTAGTAGCAAAAAAGATGGACTATTTTTTTTGAAAGAAAATACTAGCAATAATAGTTTTCGATTATAAAAGAGCAAGCAAAAGCAAGAGGAGCATCAAAATCCTCTTCATTGAAACCTTTGTTCCCACATTAATGCATCGGCATGCCCCCTGCAGTGCCCAAAATCATATTATTGTGACAACAAGCACAACAACTTAAAACAAATCGACACAAAATGATTCTTAATTAAGAAAAACTTAAGCTGTCGAATGCACTATGAATGTCCCTTCTGTCGTACATCATTTTATAATAACAGATATCATTAAATCTCACTCAAACACGAGGGACGAATCATTATATCGATTATATTAATTGTACACGTATAAGATTGCTTGTCACACTAATTTCGCCTTAGCACAAAACATTAGACATGTAAAATATATTAAAGTTACAAGATTTAGTCATGATTGCTCATCACTTTCGACAATGTAAATGGCGACATTATATAAATGTAATATAATGATATTTGTATATGATTCAACAAAGACAATTTTCATTATCCATATATAGAAGGAAAAGGGTGACAATGATCAACAAAAATGGAATTTTTTGTAATTTTTGACAGCAAGACTTTTACCAATTTTTTTGTTTTGTATGCAAGACATCTGAAGTTTCTGTAAAAAATGGTAAAAAGTACATTGCAGAATTGTTCTATGGAGTATAAAGAGGTAAACGAGTATAATCTTCTTAAGTTATCTAAGTTTCAACTTGTCCTCATTTGGGTTGCTTTCAAATGCCAGCAAAAGAATTCTAACAAGTATAATTCATCCCCTCCAAAGAATTTGATAGCAGCCAAAAAAATCTGCTTACTTCGATTTCTATACAAGCAAAAATAAAAGAAAGAAAATTATTTATGTAAGAAAAATTTACTATCAACCTTTTCCTAATCTTAAATGGTAGTCATAATGTAATTTTGACATAAACAAAATTCCATTTTGGATAAATAGTGTGCATACCTGATCTAATGGTATAAGATCATGGCACGTGCGATCGCAAGGATACAGGCAGTCGATTTCTTTGGCGACCCCTCTCTCAAAGTACCAATCGCCGACAGCCTCTGCAATAGTCTGAAAATGTAATTGCTCTTGTGAATACTCATTGAATGCCGAAAATAATCGGCCAAATATAAAGTAAAGCTCTTGAGTTTAAAAAATCATAGACCTTATTGTTCACTCTTGGGGAATTGGGTGCAAACCATGTTTCCTGCAGCTCACTTTGGCAATGGGCGAAGCAAGAGTTTATAAACATTCCGCCGTTTGTAGAGTTTTCAAAGGTTTTCAATGCCGACAGCATTGCATACCTAAATCCTGCGAAGTGCATGCTTAATTTAGATGCATAGAATTATACACGATGTTACGCATACCATGCATACATGATACATGTGCACATAGGATCTGCACATCCACTAGATTCAAAATTCGGATCAATAAACATTGAAATATACTTAACCCTCTATTTTTCACTAAAATACCTGAAAGTTATATATTACAGTAAACTACCTTAGACTACCATCAAAATTCTGCAACTATAACAAAGTTAGGATACATTTTTCCCGAAAAAAATTAAACCGATATGTTCACGGTACCGAATAGCTTTTTCTCTCTCCACACAAGAGATCACCCAAGACCAAAACCTTTTAACTGATTGGTATTTCGAATAAAACGATACAAGATGGTAATAAATAGAAGTTACAGGAGAAGAATAAATACCATGGAGGATATATATTTGATTTGTTGTACATTCTGCTGGGTTTGATTTGCAATGGCTCCAATGCCCGCGTGGATCAGCAGAAGGTGGCACGTATATATGATGAAACTGTTCGATATCAACAAGGACTATTAAACATAAGTTTTTCATCTCAACCCCATTTTCGTACTAATTTAAAAGCTGCTATATAGCGAATAGTTTTACCTGGTATACATCGTATGCGGAATTCAATATAAAATACGGCGTTCTGATGTAAGGCAATACAACTTGCGGAAAGAAGCACTGTAAAAAGAAATCAGAATCTTCGCAATCAGAAATCAACTTTTAATATTTAGCATTTGTTATTAGTAAAGAAAAGCCGAATGCAAACCTGGAATGGATATTTCTGAGACGAAACACAAATTGCATGCAGATTCTTCTGAACACCCTGCAAACATATAATTTTTAATTCAAATAGATGGAAGAATACAGAGAAATGTTTATCCGATTAATACTACCAAAAAATTAGCAAAAGGGGGTGGAAAATAAATTAGGAAGCTAACCTGAAGTTTGACTACATTATGGAAGAAGGGACTTATACTGTTGTTCCCAGATGTGTCCTTCCTGAAAATTCATATTAATTGAGTAAGAAAATTTAAAAGGCTTACAACAACAACATGCCTTTATCCCAGATATGAACCATTTTCTTCTATTCTAGTCTGTGAAGGACCATTTTCTCTATTAAATTAACATTTAATATATTGTTCTTAATTAACTCTAACCATATTCATTTAAATATGTCCTTATCTCTAACTGCGCTATTAACTACAATTTTGTCATTTCTTCTAACCAGGACATTAACTGGTCTCCGTTACACATCACCAAACCATCTCAAAAGGCTTGAACACCTAAAAAATTCATAATAAAGCTTGGAAAAAGTGTAAAGTGAAATAATTACACGTCGAGGAAAAACCCTGCATCGCTCATGCATTTGATGGTGGCTTTAGGTGGAATAAGCTGAGCAAGATCATCACAGTGAAGAAAAGTCGATAGACCGCCAGCAGAACATCCCGAAAGTAGTACCTAAGGGAGTGAGAAAAAAATAGTTGAAAAGTGTCAACCAAACAATACGAAACTATATGAACGAGGAAAAAACCTAAGGAACATTTGAAGAGAATGTGAGTATATACCTTTTCTGCAAGAAGAAATCCTTTAGAGAATAAATCAACAATTATTGCATCCCAAATCCTTTGGCCTCTGAAGAACAGCACTGTAGTCTGATTCAAGGATACAAACAATTCAACCAATAATTAGGCTAGATGACACTAAACCACCCTTAACTATCGGTATTAATACTACTTTAAGGGAATTTACTGAAATAAGAAAAATTAAGGTAGTTAACTGAAAAAACAGCGATCGTTAAGTGTAGTTTAGGGTACATTATTCATTTAGAGAAAAACTAATAACGGAGAAATGGAAAATACACACACACACACACTTACACCATTCCTGTATTCGGAATCACCGCCAAAGGAAGCTCCATCACAATAGCGAAGCTTTACCCTGTTCCAATTGTAGAAATCTGTTAGAGGGAGAAATATTGTTAGTCTATCATAGCCTCAAATCCATACCCTCTTAGGTCTTAAGAGAAACAAAAATTCGAAAATGGCCATGTTTCAAATATTACTAGAATATGCTAAAACCGATACTTGAAAGTCCAAATTAAAAATTGGATAAATGGTCGGTGACTGGTAATGGCATACACTGTTCTAACATGCACTAGCTATGATCGGAAAACAGGTAGAAACGAATTATAAAAGCTTAAATATAATTTAATAAACTATGTTCTTGACCTTTTAATTCAGAGCAAAGAGCAACTATGCAATTTCCCTACACAACGAACTACATAACACACTCAAACATTCGGTATGAAGCCCACACTCTTTAAGTGTGAGACCCACTGATTTTGTGAGTGTTGTATAGTTTGTTGTGTAGAAAAGGTTGTGTAATAACCCTTTTTCCCTTAATTTAATATAAAATATCAGTATACCGGTTGGTATTGAACACGGCCTAGACCCAAAAAATAGCAAATAATTTTTTTTCCTTTCCAAAATGAAAGACAACATGGGTTTTTTCTAGGTAGACAGTCACAGTTCTTGCAGCTAAGCTATTTATACAGGTAGGCAGTCAAGAAAACATATAGATGCAATGAAAGCTCATTATTCATTAGGATATGGTCTTTTGCTATTTTAATACAGTGGTCGCTTTCCCCTATTAACTCAGTCAATGGGGACCACCCTACAAACCCAGGGGAAAAAGAGTCCTTAAATTAGGAAAAAAATATCTGGTGATCTGCTACCATCTCGGCCATACATTCTACCTGCAAAGCACATGAGATACACCAATACACATGGCCCCCTTTTTTTATATAAATCCCGACCGTTGATTTTGATTTTGTATGAATCTGCACCGTAGGATCGAATGGTAGGGATGCTATTTTGCCTCCAATAGCAGGACTCCAGATCCAACCCAGGACACTACCAAAGACAAAAGTCGAAATAAAAAACGCTTGGACCCCTATCAAACATTAGAACTAACTAAAGGCAGAAGATGTAAAAAAAATGATGTTATCTCCGTAACAGATCATGGAGAGTGAGAAACATGGTTTTAAGTAAGAGAGTAGGCCAGAGAGATAAGAACGATCGGGATAGTTTAGTCAATATACCGTTCAGTTACCACGGTTAATCCTTAATGAACAAACAGAGACGTGTATTTAGTTAGCGGAGTAACTTTAGCATTTTTTTCAAGGCTAAATTGCATAAACGTATCCATGAACTTTCATGTTTTTTGGGATTGATGCCATGAATTTTTTAATAATTGCAAATAAGTATCATTAACCTTCGAATGTTTTGTTTCTTTCTATTTATTTTTCTTTTTTTTCATTTTGGAAATTGAAGTTTACGAGGTTGACTAAGAAATCTCATTAGGGTAAAATGAGAAAAACAACTCAAAATATTGCTGACGTGGCAGTAAATGGTATTGGTAGCAATCGAGGGTGATAGTTCATGATACTTGTTTGTAATTAAATTAGTTCATGGTATCAATTGCAAAAAACACGAAAGTTCATAGATACATTTGTGCAATTTAGCCCTTTTTAAATAACTATGAGCCTTTAGGGGTTGTTTTTCGAAATCCCTAAGCTGTGGATCCTATATTAAAAAAAACCCTAAAATAAAACAAGATGGAAAGGTTTAACTGCAATAATTTATCTCATATAGCACCAATACCATTTATCAGCGTAAACACCCCCTCTTTTCATCAACCAAAATTCTCAAAGATACTCAAATTCACTTGAATCTACACAAAATAGTTGTAACAGTATCAGACAGCCATTTGACTTGTTTAGAGTTTAATTTGACTGTTTCTGGCTGTTTTGATTAAAAAAGAGAAGAACTGTTTGTGCTAATAAATGGCTTAAGAAATTATTGTACATGGTAAACTACTGCGGTGTTCTATGCAGCTAACCCAAATAAGAACAAAAATAAACCCACTAAATTTCAATTTCGTTCGCAAAAGAAAAATCACGGTACCTGGATTCATTGTAGGGTCGTTGCTGAGAACACCATTAAAATACTCAAGCTTGTTCATGAATTTGCTCGACCCTCTCCTCGTTCTCGATCTCACTAAACACGACTCCACGTCACCACACCACGCTCCTCCCTATCATCATCATCATCATCATCATCATAGTTCTCATCATACTATTTATCCAAAAAATAAACAGACGTAACAACAGAGAAATAATAATCTAATAAACATTGTACCAAACCACCTCCAACTGCAAAATCCAGTTGTTTACACCAGACCCAAAGCCTCTGTGCAAGTGGTATGCAGGAGGGCTCCCATCTAAACACACTGCACCCAACACCATCATTTTTTCACAAAAAAACAAAAAAGAAAAATATTATTTAGAAAAGAGATCTGTCAGTACTGAATTCGGCGAAAAATAGAGTAAAATAATGGACTCTGTTTTTATTTTCCTTTGGAAGGAGTGTTGTTGGATCCATTTGGATCATTACCTGCTCCAAGAGAAGACGCATTAGGAACTAGAGTCATTGGAACCAATAAACTCTTTGGTGGCTGCTGTGGCCTTGTTGCATTTGAGGAGTAATGGGAGCTTGTTGATGGGTTGAAGAAAAACCCATTCACGGCGACGATTAAGAAGAACAAATCGATGGATTGCTTCATGGTTTTGGGATTGGAGGCAGCAAAGAAATTTTGATGGGGATTATAAAGAGAGAAAAGGATTGAATGTTTGAAAATGAAATTGAAAGAATTAATTATTAGGAAGGAAAAGATTTGTTGTTATTCTATTTTGTACTTATTAGATAAGGTATCGAAATGGGGTCAAAAAAGGGGGGAAGAATAAATATTTTGAGAATGAGGGAAAGAAGGGGGAAATGAATTGGGAGTGGGGAGTGCAGAGGCATTTATAACTTGCTCCAAAAAGAAATAAAAAAAGGAAAGGAAAAAGAATGATTGAGTTGCGTTTATAGTTTCCCTTATCCTTTACTTCTTAAAAGGATAGATATGGTATTTCTTTTTTCCTTTTTAAAGCCATCGGAGGATTGGTGGATGGGCTTATATAATGTTTCATATACAATCTGTCTAGATTATCTATCGTTTTTTTTTTCTAAAATAAAAATTTATTATACGGCATTCTATTTTCTACTTTCTGTCACATCATGCGCGTGCGCGGGACACCCAAGAGACCCATACACGAATTTTCCTCAAAAGCGTTAATTTGTGGCAGCAATCATTTGTGGCCATTTTCTTGGCCTGTAATATTGTAAAAAGAAAAGCTTGTAATGGCTTTAAGGGGAAAAACGAGCAATTAATTAATGTAGGTAAGAGAGTGGCACCAAAATGATTGGGCACGGGAGTAGAAATTTGGCATTGAATTCATATGAGGATATGTATAGGGGGAAATATTGGCTTGATGGTGATGAGCCTCCAATAGTTGTGGGGCCATACAAAAGCAGGAGTAGTGAGTGGTAGATCGTTGGGGCACGGCGGCGGCGTTACCGATTGGTTAAGGAAGATAGCAACGGTTTAAGGCTGTACTCTCCATCCTCCATTAAATTAAGCCTTTTGTTTTGTGTCGAGGTGTCTTTTGCTTCCAAGTTTAGTCCTTGTGCTAATCACATCTTACCTAAATAAAATGCAGAACTTGTGCTGACCTGCTTTGTTCGTTTATTGCTGGCTTGTTTGTTTTATATATTGTAATTTATGTGTTTTGATTTTGAATATATAAAACAATAAATTTAAATAGAATATATCCCATAAAATCAGGTCTAATACTGATGAGGCTCGATATCGGTGATCTCCCAGATCAGGACACGTGGCAGATGACGTGTCCCAGAGCATGCAAGAAAGGGCCTACAGCGGCCGACCAGACCACACCTATGCTCATCCTACCCAGCAAACGCTGGCTCACCTACGAGCCCTCTGCATAACCGGCCTCCTCGGCCTCACAGCTCGTCTCCAAGCTACCACAGAACCAAGATACCTCGGCCCTCCCGCTCGTCCGCGAGCTCTCCCGCCGAGGTCATCTTCCTCGGTCGTATCGACCGACCAACGACACTGCTTGCAGGCGTAACCGCCATCCCGCGAATCTCGCCATGCGCGAGATCTCCGCCGCCACATCCCACGTTCCACGCCACCACGATCCTCCATTAACGAGCATGTCTCACCATTAATGGGAGGTCCCGCCCATCACGTGGGCGTGACGTCGGGAGCGTAACGGCCAGCGTGATTCTCGCGCCTACTGCACATGCTGCTGCTGCTGTCGCCACTACTTAAACCCCTCTTTCAGACGGTCAAGGTAAGCCATTTTTACTCTACTAAGCCGTTACTCTGCTCGGATCTCTAGACTAACTTGATCGTCGGAGGGTCCTCGGTGGTACAACCACCCCGGGACTTTCTTGCAGGTAACTCGGCAACCACAACTTCAACCCATTGAGATCCACACGCTTCAGGAGCGACGGCCTCCAGATCCAATCTCAGCCGCCCATCGCAGCCATCAGCAGATCAACGGGAAGCAACATCTGAAGGAGATCTCAGCCTCCATCAGCTGGCGCCGTCTGTGGGAAACTAGATTCCACAAAAAACAAAAGTTTGCCTTCCGATCTCATTCCAATGGTGAGCGATCATCACGACGATCCAAGCACCAACTGCCGCCTCCCTCTAAACGGAGGCGCGGACGAGCCTCTTCCGCCGAATGCCATCAACGCCCTCGCCGGCCGGATAGACCGACTCGCATCCTTCATAGAGGCACTTGTCCGAGTCCAAACGGCGGGGCAAAATCCCTAGGTCGCCGCTCCCCCGCCTAGGGACCGGGACCCCTACAGGGGGAAAGAAGACTCAGCCCGCGTCGGCACGGCCGACCACCGCCTCGCTGCCTCCCACGGCCGCGGATCCCCTGGGCCAGTGTGTTCTGCGACCCGCTGGGCGCCCAACAGCTCGACACCGAGGTCCGTAGCTAGAGCGCCCCGCCCCAAAGTCATTCGCATACCTGTCCCTCCCGAGGAAATGTCGGTCAGCTCGCCTGTCACCAGGCATGACCGACACCCCCTGCCCCGACTGGGCCGCACAGACGGGGATCGTCACGGCAGCTCAAGGACCACCTCATCCGGGGATTTGAGGAACCTCATTGAGAGAAACCGCGGCCGAAGCCAGACGCAGGCCTCCAATAGCAGAGGCCTGGGATCAGAATGCGCCGAGTCGTCGGGGTACCATGGCCGACTCGACGCCCTCGAGAAGAAGATCGAGAGTCTTCATCGGGAAGGTCACCGTTCGAGCGACGGGGCTAAGTATGCCGCCAACTCGCTCACAAAACCGTTCACCGAGGAGCTGCTCGCCGTCCATGTCTCCTCCCGCAACAAGCCCCCAAAGGTCTCCCTCTTCGACAGCAAATCTGACCCGAAGGACCACTTGGATGCATTCACTGCGGGAATGAGCTTCCAAGAGCACTCCGATGCCGCCCAGTGCCGGGCTTTCCCGGCCACTCTATTCCGCTCCGGGCGAGACTGGTTCCGAGGACTCGAGCCGTGCTCAATCTCAACCTTTGACGAGCTGGCCACACAATTCCTCGGCCACTTCGTCAGGAACAGGCGACAGAAGCGCACAGTCGACCACCTCTTCAAGATCAAGAGCGGGGACAGAGAGACGTTCAAGGCCTGCGTCACCCGCTTCTACAACGCCCTTCTCGAGGTCCTAGAGCACCGGGACGAAACGGTCATCACGGCTCTGAGGTCTGGTCTTAGGCACAAGGAGTGGTTACGCTCTTTTGCACTGACGCAACCTAAGACCATGGCCGAGGTAAAGGCCTGGACCGAGCGCGAAGTCCAGCTCAAATCCGAGGTGAACGTGAACCTCCCCCGGGCAGAGCAAGCCGACCAGAAGAAGAGGGCAAGGGACGAGAGAAGGGGACCTGAACGGCAAAAGCCCTACCCCCCAAAGTTCCAAGAGTACACGCCGCTTAACGTATCCTAGACAGTACTACTTGAGGAGGCCAAGGGCGAAGGGTTCTTCAAGTTCCCCCTGATCCCACGCGCGGCCTCAAAGCGAACCCGGGGCCTCTACTGCGGCTTTTATAGGTCGCTGGGCCACTCAACGGAGAGCTGCAAACAACTCCGAGACTATATTGAAGAGCTCATCCGTTCGGGGCGCCTCGCAGCGTACCTAAGGGACAAGCAGCAAGCTGACCGTGAGCAGGAGCAGCGTCCCCCTCCAGCCGTGCAGACCATCGGCCAGATCATGGTAGTATCAGCGGAGCATGCGTCTGGTACCCCTGAAGCTCGGTACCCCATGCCGAGCATATGTACCAACAGACGTATGGGGGGCTCAAGCTGCATGAATAAAAGCATCTACTAGCATGTATTTTCTTTTCAAAGCAATGTACCATCTTCTTGAGATCTTTTGTTCATATAATAAAGGGATCAATAGAGCATTGTAGAAAAGAAAAAGAATCTTATTCATTCAAGAGGTACTATAGGCTCCTCAGCAGTAAAAAAAAATTACAACAACGGGGGAATGGGATGCAGGGAGCACTGCTCGTGGTACTCTGAGCATATTTCCACCAGCCGAGCCCTCGCAACATCCAGCCTCTGCCTTCGATCCCCCCCCCCCGCGCGCGCGAGCGTCGACATCGTGCCTCAATTGGTAGCACTCACGGACGAGCGCTTCCGAGCGGTCTAGTCAACTCACAGAAATTAGGCCGAAGCGCCTTAGAGACCTTAGCTTGCCTATGGTCTCGTCGAATATCATTTCGGATAAGGGGTTGTAAAGCCTCGGCGACGCCCTCCAGATGGAGTACATCAGCAGCTGAAGGAGGGAGGACCGCTGGGGGAGCAATCAGCCGAAATGGTCCTCGATCCTGCCTATTACCAACTGCACCGTGTCCTCAGTGCAGTACGGGTCATAGAGGTAGACATTCTCGAAGCTTACGATGTCTTCGATGGTGAAGGGGAAGTCGTGCATTTTGGCGTTTCAGGTGTGAGGAGGAAGCAAACAATTACCCCCTCAGTCTTATAGCCTCCAACGCCCCCCGGAGTTCAATGGTCGCCCGTTTTCACCCACAAAAGTGTCACCACGTGGCAGAAGTCGCGCCGCTCGAAGCAAAACCGAAACGACACTCCGGCGCTTCACGTTCCCCACGCAATCACGACACGTGTCGCCAGCGATTGTACCTCTCCCCGGTGCGCCGAGTGGCTATCGAAGACAAAGTCCTCCCAAGAGGCAGCCGAGCGGCTACCCTGCTCGGCTATCCCTGGCTGGTAACTTAACTACCTCGCAACGCCAGGGATCAAAGCCCTCGCATAGAGGCATCCGAGCGGCTTCCCCGCTCGGTTATCCCTGGCTGGTAGCTTCCCTACCACACAACGCCAGGGATCAAAGCCCTCGCCAAGAGGCACCGAGTATCTACCATGCTCGGCAACATCCTTAGTTGGCCAATTATGTCCCCTCCAACAACTAAGGATCAAAGCCCTCACGAAGAGGCAGCCCTGCAGCTACCCTGCTCGGCTATCCCTGGCCGGAAGCTTCCCTACCACACAACGCCAGGGATCAAAGCCCTCGTGAAGAGGTAGCCCTGCAGCTACCCTGCTCGGCTATCCCTAGCTGGTAGCTTCCCTACCCCATAACGCCAGGGATCAAAGCCCTCACGAAGAGGCAGCCCTGCAGCTATACTGCTCGGCTATCCCTGGCTGATAGCTTCCCTACCCCACAACGTCAGGGATCAAAGCCCTCACGAAGAGGCAGCTCTGCAGCTACACTGCTCGGCTATCCCTGGCTGGTAGCTTCCCTACCCCACAACGCCAGGGATCAAAGCCCTCACGAAGAGGCAGCCCTGCAGCTACCCTGCTCGGCTATCCCTACCCCACGACGCCAGGGATCAAAGCCCTCGCCAAGAGGCACCGGGCGGCAACCCTGTTCGGCCATCCTTAAGGACCCAAAAGCCCTCGCAAGAGGCAACCGCTTAGCACGACCCGTGCTCGGTTATCCCTGGAAACACACCAGGGATCAAATCCCTCGCTAAGAGGCATCGGGCGACAACCCCGCTTGGGCATCCTTAGTAGGCCTCCTATGGCCCTCCCGCGCTAAGGATGAAAAGCCCTCGCAAGAGGCAACCGCTTAGCACGATCCGTGCTCGGTTATCCCTTGCAGAATGCCAGGGATCGAAGCCCTCGCCAAGAGGCACCGGGCGGCAACCCCGCTCGGGTGTCCTTAAGGATCAAAGCCCTCGCCAAGAGGCACCGAGCAGCTACCCTGCTCGGCCATCCTTAGCGGGCCACCTACGGCCCCTCTCGCGCTAAGGATCAAAGCCCTCGCCAAGAGGCAGCCCAGCAGCTACCCTGCTCGGCTATCCCAGGCCGGTAGCTTCCCTACCCCACAACGCCAGGGATCAAAGCCCTCTCCAAGAGGCACCGAGCAGCTACCCTACTCGGCCATCCTTAGCAGGCCTCCTATGGCTCTTCCCGCGCTAAGGATGAAGCCCTCGCCAAGAGGCACCGAGCAGCTACCCTACTCGGCCATCCTTAGCAAGCCTCCTATAGCCCCTCCCGCGCTAAGGATCAAAGCCCTCATCAAGAGACACCGAGCGGCTACCCTGCTCGGCCATCGCTATTGAAGCCCCGACAAGAGGCATCCGTTCTATCAACGTCTTAGCGATCTCCACTTCGACTTTGGGGCCATGGAGATACCGTCTTCCCGCCGGTCCTCGCACACTCGGCAAATGATCAGAGTCAAGTCGATGAGTAATCGCTAGACGAGGAACATGCCGACCATAAAAGCAGTACTGTGCAGATACATGTGTCTACCAACAAAAGAAATTACAAGCACAAACACTACTGAAAAAACAAAAACTTTATTCAAAAAGTCAAAGCTTTTACAAGGGTACTGTGGGCTCCCCAGCCTTACAAAATGCCCGAAGGCCTAGAAAATACCCGACGCGACAAAAGAAAAGACAAAGAGAAGACGAGAGGTTTCAGGCCCCAGGGCCGGGTGCGATGTCAACAAGCTCGACGTCCACCGCGACTAGGGATGCGTCCGTTGCATGAGCCTTGGCGTCGCCCTCGCCGAAAGTCCCTTCCCCAGCAGTGCTCCCCGGGGCATCCCCCTGCTTGTCATCCCCGTGGGGATATTCTGCGCGGAGCTCTTCATCAGCAAACTCTGGCACCCCGGCCTTGACGGCGTCGAGAGCCTCGTGCCAGATGAGGGTGGTGGCCGAGGCTAGGACGGTGTAGAACTGCTCCGACTTCTGGAAGTTCTCCACCGCCTGCGCCGCCCTGAGGTCGGCTCACTTCGCCGCCTCTACCGCAGCTCCCAACTCCTTTCGGAGGGTGCTCACTAACTTCTTCATGGTGCCGACGAGCACCTCGGAACCCTGAAGCTTGGCCTCGGCGGTCTGGGCGGCCTCGCGGAGCCTGGCCACCTCTTGCTTCGAGGCCGCCGCCTCCTGCTTCGCTGCCGCAGCCTTGTCACACCCCGCTTCCCAGAGTACGCTAAAATGGGCACATGACATAGCCAACCATGCTACCTGTGGGTAGGAAGTATCCATCCACAGTCACATTACGGCTGTAGAGATATCAAGAACAAAATAAAACTATCTAAAACATGTCCATAATCCAATATATCATGAGTCAAGAATAATAAAATGCGGAAGCAAAAGATCCAATACAAAATAACTGGAATGTATGTCCCATAATGCGGGCTCACATCAGGAATAAACTGCAGAAAATAAATGAACTAGCTACTACTGAACTCACAGCTCAGCCTGCTGGCTGAAGTACTCCTACTCGGACTGCAACAGCGGTATGGAATCTGGGCCATGCAAAACCCAGACGTCAGCGCGTCATGTTATAAAGTAATATAATATGAACATGGCAGCAGGCAATGCAATATGAACATGAATAAAACAAGGGTAACAATAATATGAATCAGAGCAGTGCAGGGTAGTGTGCAGTGGGTAAACTAAACTGTTCTATCAGGTTCTTAAGTCTTTGAAACCAAATTGATGAATCATCGATGTAACTCAATAGTATCCCGTACATACCCGGGATCACGGCCTCAATATTCTCGGCTGCAGCCGAGACATGCCGCTAGGCACAAAATAGGAATGTGTACACTCGATAGTATCCCGTGCATACCCGGGACCACGGCCACAATATTCTCGGCCGAAACCGAGACATGCCGCTAGGCACAAAACAAGAATGTGTACACCCAGAACAGGTAGTGAACTGTCGAGTTACAGGTCAGGTTTCACCTTTGATTTCCCCAGACCCCCAAGTTATGTGTGTATGTCAAGTCAGGTATTCCGAAATCAAGAAACTAATGCCAACACAGGATCAGGTAAACAGGTTTGTCTGGATAGACAACAGGAACGGTCCATGGGGACTACATGTCAGGTTTGTTGGCATTAGACACAAGATCAGGTAACGGGTCAGGTCATGGTACATCAGGTCAAGTCAACAGTGTACGGTACCATATCGGGTCAATCAATAAGCATGTAGCAAGTCAGGTCAAGATGTAAACAATATCATAGGTGTACTCACAATCAGTCATATAATCAAACATGGGTATCAACAACATGATATAAGTAATGAATTAAGCAATAGGCAGATTCATTCGATTTGCAATACAGTTATCAATTGTGTTACAGAGATGATTACAAGAGTGTAGTAAGAAAATTATAGCAGTTTAGTCATGTTAACAAGTTTAAGAACTTTTAGAGGTGCAATGATTTATATAACGGTTCAGTGCAGCTATACAGGTTAAAATGCATACGAGTGTCCGAATGGAACAAAACTACAGGGATAGATGCCATATGCTATGTCAATATTAAAAAATGTGATTAAGCTGGTAAATGTGGTTATTAGGTTCAATTGCAAACTGTAAGTTCCAAGTTTAAAGATAAAATGATATATAACAATATTGTACATGAAAATGAGAAACGATCGTACCAAGTTAATTTATCGGTTTAGGGTGTCATAATATATATGTAAATATTGTTTAGCATGTAGCAAGGGGTACTTGCCTCGACGGGTGGCGAATCGGGAAAACGGAACGATAAACATCGGCGGGGGAAACTCACGACGGGCGCACGGTTCACGGAATGAACCCAAACGACGAACAATGGAACAACAGGGGTCGGGGTATCTCGCTGGAACGTCGGGTCACATCGTCGGCATCGTCGGATTCCGGCAGAGGAATGAACAGTGAATGTCAAGACGTGGGATCAAGAAAGGAACAGAAAAACAGCGAAGAAAGGATGTAGGATCAGAGAAGGGTGCTCACGATGATCCGTAGGACGGGGGTGACGGTCGACCTCGTCGACGGAGCTCCGGCGGTGGCCTACGACGGCAGCGACAGAACCTGCAGTTCATGAAATTTTACAGAGAAGGGAAAGAAAGAGGAAAGGAAAGAGGAGGAGAGGAGAAAGAGAGAAAGCGCTCACCGAGGGTTGCACGAGGCAGGGGATAACGGAGACGGGGTCACCGGCGGCGACGCATGGCGGTGCGACGGTGCGCAGGGGGTTGCAGGTCTGGTCGGGGGTGCACAGGGAGAAGGGAGAAGGGAGAAGGAGGAGGAGGTTACGATGAAGGTGATGGGGTGATGGTGATGAGGTTGTGGGGAGGTCGGCGGCGAGGTGAGAGAGCGGCTAGGGTTTGCGCGAGGTGGGTGCTGGGTTAACGGGTGCAGTGGTGCTCGGGTAAAAGGAGGAGATGGCGGAGGAGGAAGAGGGCTTGGTGAGGTGAGGGTGAGGCGGCAACGAGGCCGGCAAGGGTGTCGTTGGCGCTAGGCTGCGGTAGCTAGGGCAAGGCGGCGTGGGGTTGGGTTTTCTGGGTTCGTAAAAAGAAAAGGGAGGAGGGAGATGGAAACTGTATATATAGAAGAGAGAGAGAGATGAGAGAGAGAGAGAGAGATATGAGGAGAGAGACGGGGGAGAGAGGAGAGATATGAGGAGAGAGACGGGGGAGAGAGGAGAGATAGAGAGAGCGAGAGAGAGGAAGAGAAATGAAGTGGGGCCCACGGGTTATAAGAAGGAACGTGATTGGTTGAGGGAAAATCATTTGAGAAGGATTGAAAAGATTATGAAAAATATATATTGTTAACTAAATTATACATGATGGTTTAAAATATAATAAAATCTGGGATTTTGGCGCCAAGTAAAACATTTCCAAATCGCGCCCAAGTCGGGTCCAAAAATTTGAAATTGAAATAATAGAATTTTAGGCGGGATCCAAAATTTAAAATGAAGTGTTTTATGATCAAAAAGTATACCCCCAAAACGGACACACGTACGCGCGCGTAGCCGTCCAAACTCGCCCGTTTCACTGAACGGGACGAGAACACGATGCACGGACGCTACAACAGGGTTAGGGGTGTCAAGTAGGCCAAGATGGATATTTTTAATTTTATTTTAGATGCCATAAATCGTTATATGCAGAAATGAATTTGCCGGGTAAAATTTACAGTAAAATAACAATCAAGCAAGATAAGTGAAATAAGTGCCACACTACACTCAAACGGTAACTGAAATTAGTAGCATTGGGCTCGGGTGTTACATTATACCCAACTACAAAAAGAATTTCGTCCTCAAAATTCCAAGAATATAAAGATAGAAAACTACAAGAAAAGATGAGGAAACTTCTGCCGGATTTCATCTTCTCGTTCCCAAGTGGATTCTCCATGCGAGCGATTAGCCCAAGAAACAAGCACAAGAGGGATTACCTTGTTCTTAAGAACCCTTTCCCTTCAATCCACAATTTCAATCGATCGCTCCTCAAAAGTCAAGTCTTCTCGTACTGTTAGTTCCGAATGATCCAATACGTGTGTTTCATCTCGAACATACCTTCGTAGTTGAGATACGTGAAACACATCGTGCACATTCGCCAAGGACTGCGGTAACGCCAACGATACGCTACCTCACCAACATGCTCCAAGATCTCGAAGGGTCCAACGAATCGAGGACTAAGCTTTTCTTGATTTCCAAAACGAATCACCCCTCTAGTCGGTGATATCCTCAAGAACACCAAATCACCCACGGCGAACTCTAGAGGTCTTCTTGGCGTGTCTGCCCAACTCTTCTGTCGGTCTTGTGCTGCCTTCATATGATTTCTGATAGGGTTAACCTTCTCAACTGTCTGCACAACCAAATCTGGTCCCAATAATCTTCGTTCACCGACATCGTCCCAACAAACAGGTGAACGGCATTTACGACCATACAATGCTTCAATGGAGCCATCTGGATAGTTGCCTGAAAACTGTTGTTGTACAAAAATTCCACCAAGTGCAGATGATCCTCCCAAGAACCCTTGAAGTCCAACATGCATGCTCTCAACATATCTTCAAGAGTTTGGATCGTTCTCTCCGACTGACCATCAGTTTGAGGATGATAAGTTGTGCTAAACCTCAATCGAGTCCCCAAACTTTCCTGTAGACTCCGCAAAAAGTGTGATAAGAACCGAATGTCCCGATCGGACATGATGCTTACCGGTACTCCATGCAATCTTACAATCTCTTGCATGTACCGCTCTACCAAGGTCTCCGTTGACTGACCAACCCGGAAAGGAATAAAGTGAGCAGCCCTGGTCAATCGGTCAACAACCACCCATACAACATTGTTGCCTTTTGGACTCCGCGGTAAAGCCATTACGAAATCCATGGTTATATGTTCCCACTTCCGCTGAGGAATCGGAAGTGGTTGCAATAAACCAGCAACCCTTTGATGTTCAGCCTTAACCTGCTGACACACCAAGAACTTTGCCACAAAGCGAGCAATCTCCCGTTTCAAGCCTTCCCACCAGAAATGCTGTCGAATATCTCGGTACATCTTTGTGCCTCCTGGATGTACGGAATAAGCTGAACTGTGTGCCTCCTTCATAAGCTCTTCGCGAATGTCTCCCTTTGGCACACACAAACGGCTACCATAGCTCAACGAACCATCTTCGTGGATCAATAAATCTGTTCGTAGTCCGGCTTCAATCTGTCCTCGAAACTTTTGCAGTCTAAGATCCTGCGATTGTGTTGCTTAAAAATTCTCGATCAACGATGACTGTACCTGCAGCTGCATCAACTGTCCCGCAGAATGCGGTAGCACAACCTCCAAGTCAAATCTTCGAAAATCTTCAACGAACTCCTTCTGCGTGAATACTTACTTCAAGCTCTTATGATCAGTAAAACTTCGACCCTTTCGCCCCAAAGGTAGTATCTCCAAATCTTCAAAGCGAAAAAATCACAGCCGCAAGTTCCAAGTCATGAGTTGGGTAATTCTTCTCATGGGTTTTTAACTGTCTCGATGCGTACGCTACAACCTTACCATGCTGCATCAAAACACCTCCCAGTCCTTTCCCAGATGCGTCGCTGTGAATCACCCATCCTCCGGAATTGTCTAGCACGGTCAGAATATGGGTGGTTATCAACTTCTGCTTCAATGTCTCAAAAGCTAACGTGCATTTGTCCGTCCATACAAAAGGTACCTCCTTGCGCGTAAGCTTGGTCAACGGCTCCGCCAGACGAGCAAAGTTCTCCACAAATTTCCTGTAATACCCGGCGAGTCCAAGAAAGCTGCTTATCTCCGCAACATTCTTTGGAATCGGCCAATCTCGTACTGCTGCAATCTTTTCCGGATCGACGGCAATTCCATCGCCAGACACAACATGCCCCAAAACTTTACTTCCTCCAGCCAAACTCGCACTTGCTCATCTTTGCATACAACTTCTCTTGTCTCAACGTTTGCAGTGCGATCTTCAAATGCTCAGTATGCTCTTCAAAACTCTTCGAGTAAACCAGAATATCGTCGATGAATACCACAATAAACTGATCCAAGAACGGTGAAAAGATTCGGTTCATCAAATCCATGAATATTGTCGGCGCATTCGTTACTCTGAAGGGCATCACTAAGTATTCGTAATGTCCATACCGAGTTCGGAACGCCGTCTTGCAAATATCTTCTGTTTTCACTCGGACCTGATGATATCCGGATCGCAAATCCAGCTTCGAGAATATCCTCGCGCCACTAAGTTGCTCAAAGTTCTCCAATGCGAGGGATAGGGTACTTGTTCTCAACAGCCGTCCGGTTTAATTCTCGATAGTCGATGCGCATCCTTCTTGTCTCATCTTTCTTCTTACTAGAAGAACTGGAGTTCCCCAAGGCGAGTTACTGCTTCGAATCCAACCTTTTTCAAGCAATTCAGCCACCTGTTTCTTGACTTCTTCCAATCTCTACTGGTGCCATTGGATAATACGCTTTGGATACTGGCGCTGCACCAGGAATAAGATCAATTGCGAACTCCATGTCTCGCTTCGGCGGTAAACCCGATATATCTTCAAACACGTCCATAAAATCGCGAACAACAGCCGGCTCTTCACTTAAATCAACTTCCATTGCTGCAAGAATATTGTTTGACGGCCTAGCCCTAAACTCGACTGGCCCGACCGAACTGCTTCCTTACCGCAACTGCTGTCTGCTGCAAACTCCCATTCATCCCAGATAAACTCTGCTGCTCTCGGCTGTCGCAAGTACTTGTGAGAAAGTGGTCAACTTAGGGAGACAATCTGCCTCTGGATGTCCACGTCCAAGCTGTGCATGAACCTCCGTGCCCTGTCTGTAGGGTTCCTAGGCACACTAATGAGGTCTCACAAGGCATCAACCATGCCAATTTCAAATTTTACAAGTGCCGGGAAACCCTAATACGGATCGTTGACTAGAGTTTAGGCGAAAAAGAAACTAGTTAATAACTTAACTACAAGAAAGAGGCTACAACCTTTGTAAATCCGGTTCTCCACCTCCATGGCTCCGTGATGAAGTCCCCTCGCTGTCCATATCAGATCCCGGACTCTAGCGTCGGCTTCATCGGAGAAATGGGCGGGCTAGGTCGTCGACTTCGATGCCGAAGATGATCTACGTCGAGGCATCACAAGATCAAGCTCTCACTTCACCAAGTCATGAAACTTGTGAAGAAAACACCCTATACTACTTGGCAAGAGGTAGAGGATGAAGAAATAGAAGTGGGTTCACTTTAGAATTGGATTTCTCACTCTTTTTCGCTAGTTGCCATTGATGGAGGCAAGCTTCTTCATCTTGAAGAAGAAGAAGATGATAGAATATCATAAGTCTTTTTTAAAATAGAAAAGTAAAGGAATACTTATCATACTCTAACCATGGTCAAGTGTAGAGAGTAAACTAGGGTTAGGTGAATGGTTAGGGTTAAGCATGAAGACAAAAATGGTGACTAAGTCAAACCTTCATGAAGCTTCAACATCAAACAAAGAAAGCCACCATTTTCTCTTTTATGCCAAATAAATAAATAAATAAATGAATAAATAAATAAAAACAAAACCCTAACCATTACATAACCATGGTTTAATCTAAACATACACCCAAACATGCATGTATCATCAAACATGGTACAAGCAAGTGCACAAAAATATATCACATATACAATGTGCACATCAAGTGAGAAAATCCATTTAAAGTGAACAAATATTAGTTAATGCAAAGTAATATATCAAATATATAATTATACATTAAATCATTAAATCAACACTTGATTTAACGATCCGGTCATATCGCA
Organism: Agapanthus africanus; assembly: GCA_030015575.1. Lineage (NCBI taxonomy): Eukaryota > Viridiplantae > Streptophyta > Magnoliopsida > Asparagales > Amaryllidaceae > Agapanthus > Agapanthus africanus. Next base: position 26,555,542 of record JASDDO010000001.1, read on the forward strand.
TATAACCGACTAATATCCAATGTATCGGCTTATCGAATTAATCGTTGATTCGATAACTAGGTTATATCACATACAACCATTTGATACATTCATCGCGAGAAAGGAATTCGGTATCACATACACGCATTATTCTCGGTCCCGCACATATCTCATATGCGCTCCTATTTCGTTTCGCTTGAGCCAGGAAACCTCTGTGTAGGACTCTAAAGACTCGTCGATACGCCGGCAGCAGATGATGATCATATCAGACACCCACAAGCCGCAAGCGGTCTGCTAAACGTAACGGCCACCCGGGTATTGAGCGATTAGAAGTTCGACGAGCAAGCCCGCTCATACTCCTGTGAATCCAACCAGTAACACTTACCGTACAGTCCGGTCTCGTCGTCTGATATGTCGCATATCTCGCCTAGGGGTGGTAAACGTCAGACCCCAATAGCTCGATAAGTCGTGTCGATATGAGGTCTATAACAGTTCGAGAAACTACAGGTAACACTTACCAGTAAAGCTCAGCAACCCTGGCCAGGGATTTCCGGTTATAGCCAATCGAACACAGCGCAACATCAACACCCTATACCGGGAGAGACGAATCCCCTCCTATCGCTCATTGCCTCCATGTGACTCGGGACTGTACCCAAAAACCACCGTTTTGCACGCCCTCTTGGACGTGGTAAGGTGGAAATCAAAGCACAGCGGGAACCACACAAGACTCTATGACGATCTCAGGTCAACAGACTACTCTGTACCAGTGTCACCAGAGAACTGCCATCTGACGTAAGGTATAATACCATCTGGGAGTTCTCGGCGAGTCCGTCCAGTGTACCCAGTCTCTACTGAGCACCCTTATATCATCTCTGATGTCAAACACCAATAGATATGGGATCATCCATCGCCCATCTGTATGGGTCGAGAAGGTATACGCTAGTCCACTCTGGTATATCGATGCCCCGTCTCGATATACCCACGACTAGGGACCTTGAAGGATGTACTTATGGACTACCATGTCCCCACTAGTATGATCCACATCATAGTCCAGGTAGTCAAGTACACATCCTAAGGGCTTTACCAACATGTAACAGAGAGACAATCAGTGTACACGTTAAGGTAAAGATCAACCAGATAGCATACTATCATGTCGAGCAAGAAAGTCCTCCCTATATATGTCCAAGCATCCACTACAATATACATCCTATGTATAGTAATGGCCTCTACGGCATATATATGACTAACAATCTCCTACTTGCACTAGGGCCATCTGATAGCAGTGGTTGTAGTATCTCATACTCAACCATCCCATAAAAGTCTCTCTCTGGGAAAAGGCCTTTGTGAGTGGATCCGCTGTGTTGTCCTCTGAGTCTACTCTCCTAACCTTGATCCCCTGGAGATCAACCATCTCCATGATCAGGTGATACTGCCTTAGAATATGTCTGGATCACTGATGGGACGGACGTTCCTTGGCATAAGCCACAACTCCATTGTCACACAATGGGAGGAACTAAGTTCATCTCATGAACAAATATACATCCAGACTGCCTCTTTGGTAGCATCTTAAGTAGCGATGTATCGAGCCTTTATCGTCTAGTATGCCACGGTATCTAGCTTGGAACCCTTCCAACATACCGTCCCTTTACTGAGGGTAAAGACAATGCCTGTGACTGACTTTCAGTCGTCCTTATCACCCTGGAACCCTTCCAGTGATTCTCCCCAGGATCGGTTGATACCATCTCACTACAACTAGTGAGAATCCTAACATCCAATTAGATCTATCTCATAGATCCAAAACCCAAGATTTAGGAGGTATCACTTTGATCCTGTATGGAGAATCATTTTGATAAGTGGAGATTGACCGAGCGTAGCATAGGAAACTCCTTCCCTATCAAGAGTATGTCATCCACGTACTCTACGAGGATCATCACCATACTCCCTACTACTTTTTTGTATATACAAGATTCATCTACCATTTTGATGATGTCAAACTCTTTGACTAACACATCAAAACAGATGTTCCAACTCCGCGATACCTGCTTTATCCTATAAAGCATCTTGTACACGTTTCTGCTGCTCCCACTGTCTACGAAGCCCTCTGGCTGTGTACTTATAGACGTTCTCTTCTAAAACATCATTTAGAAAAGCAGTCATGGCACCCAACCGCCAGATATCGTAGTCATGGTATGTAGCCGTGGCAAGTAGGATCTGGATGGACTTAAGCATAGGCACTTGAAAAGGTTTCATCATTATCCACGCCTGGTCGATGACGAAAAGCTTTAACAAGTCTAGCTTTGAAAGTCTCAACTTTTCCATCTACACCAAGTAATCTTCTCAAGATATACTTGCTCCTGATGGGGATTTAACCCTTCAGATATAGCAACCAAAGTCCATACTTTGTTGGTGTACATGGATTCCATCTCAGATCGCTAAGCATCCAGCCATTCTTACAGAGTCCCACTCCTGATGGCCAGCTCGAAACTAGTTGGGTCATCATCTCATGATGCAATCCTCGCTCCCACTGTCATAGAGAAACAGAAGTATCTCTCAGGTGGGTGAGAAACCCTACTAGATCGGCGGAGAGGCTGAGGTTCGTTGGTAACTATTGAATCCTTTGGTTTTATCAAATCATCTGTTGTAGTTTGTATAGCTGGAACATTTCCAGTTCTACATAACTGACCTTGCCTCGAGCTTGTCCGGATTTTGCTTTTAGACATAGCCCGGACAACCCCAAATCTTAACCAACTTAAGATATGGGCTCTTCCCTTATCATATCACATATGAAATGGTAGGCAACTGATTTGATTCGAACCCTATTCAATAGGCGCATAACTCCCAAAAAGGAAACAGGTAACTCAGTAGTACTCATCATAGAGCACACCATATCATATAGGGTGTGATTGCTCCACCCCGATATACCATCGTGCTATGGTGTATACGGAGGAGTAATGCTGAGAGAGAATCTCATTCTTCTTCAGAAAAGTCCAAGAATTCCGTGCTCAAGTATTCTCCTCCTTGATCACATCAAAGGACATAATACTTATACCCGTTTTGGTTCTCTACTTCTAACTTATATTCTGTGAATATCTCAAAAGGTTCGGACTTGTGTTTCAACAGGAACATAGGTCTGAATCTCGAAAGATCATCAGAGAATGTAATGAAGTATAAAGAACCGGTCTTGGCATGTATAGACTGGGGACCTACATACATCAACATGTTTCATCCCAAGAGTTCACTAACTCTTTCTCTGTTTCCAGTAAACAAAGTTATGGTCATCGTATCTTTGTGACATGACTGGCAAATTTCATAAGATGTAAATTCAAACAAATTTAAATATGCATCTATATTTAACTTCAGCTAGTCGGGTCGCATTGATATGACCTAGTCTACAATACCTCAAGAAAGATTCGTTCATTTCTGAACTCTTCCTCTTGTGTGTGTTCCGTATACTAAGAACTGTAGTTTGATTTAGAACATCAATGCTTTTAGATAACGTGCCTGAACCGATCAACTTTTGATATAGGAAATGTCCAAAACATTATCCAACAATACAAAATTTTATCGTTTCTTTACTAATAAAGAGACAGATATGATTTTGTATATCAGGTTCGGTATCTAATAGCATTTGTTCAGAATCATTATACTTGTAATACAGGGTGACAGTGACCAACAGACTTGGCTGCAACACTTGCCCCGTTTTCTGCCTCATGAAACTTATCACCCGTTCTCAGTTCTCTACCTAGTTGTAGCCCTATGTAACAGATTACATATCTGGGATCCTGATCTGGTATCACATACCCAGGACGTAGAGGATACAGAGAAACAGTTCTTTGTAACGAACACACCCGAAGATGATGCATCAGCATGCACTCTCTTCGTTTGGGCGGCACGGGAATTATGGTAATCCCCAATTTCCTGCTCTGTCTTATAACAATTATAAGTTGGAGCGGGACCAACGATCCCTAGCTCAGTATAACAAGCGGGTTCGGTCAATATTCCGTATTATTATCTTGATTAAGGCGTGATATGGTCGCTACCTGGAGAGAGAGAGAAGAAAACACTCAGCGTGCGCTCTTGCAAGAATAGATTGGTTATTATTTTATCTAATCAGGATGGCTCCCACTGTTTTTATCAAATCTTCCTTCAAACCCTAAAAGGAAAGACTAGCCGGGATTAATTACACACTACAAGTTCGCCAATCTTTCAGCCAGGCCAGTGTCGGTACTTTGAGGGAGGTCCCCCGTGCTTTCGCACGAACCTAATTAATGTAAACCTCGTTTTTCCAGAGGCATAACCTCGTTAACACCTTTCTAGACACCTACTTGATCGGCTAATTGTAATGTGTAAAACTCTCCCAGGAGTAATTCTTACTCACAGCGGGTATCGGGATCCAACTATCTCATAGAAGGTATGCAATCTCATTGCAAATTTCAACACTTGAAAATCCCGATAATATTTTGTCCCTAGCGTGCTATGACCTTGACGCATGCCAAACAACCCATAGTCCGCTAGTCAAGTTCAACCCGTACATTTCTTGATTGAATTAAACCCACCCGCACGACCCTTGACGCATGCCAAACAACGCTGTACGAATACCCTAATCCAATCGCATCGTATGCTAGCAGATAAGCACTAGTTAGCTACCGTACACTACGCCTTGACGCATGCCAAACAACCACAGCACGAATACTAACTAGTACTTATCTGAAATGACGGAGGGCTACAACATGTTTTTCTGAAAACCTATTGCGTAATGAACTTGATATCGTTGTAGAATCAAATGATTTTAAAATGGAGTGTTTTTTAGGCTTTTCTAGTTTTGCTAAAGGGGTCACTCCCGGTGAAGGGATCGTCGGCCCTTTCCTCGTCAAATGAGGTGCGGGATATATCATATATATCACTGTGCAAAGCAAAACACTTAAAAGCAATCAGAAGACAAACCGAGTGTGTAGCATCTGCCAGTTATTGCTAAAGGAGTCACTCCCAGTGAAGGGATCTCGGTCCTTTCCTCATCGAATAAGGTGCAGGATATATCATATATACCACTGTGCAAAAGCAAGAACTGTAGCTACCTGTTTTATTTTTTGAAATTCGATTCTACAACATCTTAGGTTTCTTTTATTTTCATTAATCACATTAATGAAGTCCTATCATTTATGTTACCTAAACATCACAGATAAATACGACGTACACTTATGCCATCCGCATTCGCCTCGATGTCCCCTCGTGCACCGTTAGGTTAGGTAACTAACGGCAGAGCGGGGCAGGGCTAGCGCGGGTGTAAAACATAAGTAACGTCTATATAATATATCATATATACTATATATAGTATCTGTCACAGAACATCACATGATCACATCACAGATAACGCAGCAGAAGAAACATATGAAATATTGGATATACTAGGACGTCCGTGTTTTCAATACGAGCCAGTATAAAACACGGATTCCACGGTCGCGATGAATAGCCAAACCCACACCCCTATACCCCTACGAGAGCGGCAAGCAACCCTACCAATTCTAGAGTTAGGAGACCCGGACTCGACTCCTCGAGTTGGTCTCCCACTGGACTCCAGAACCCGGTTACTTGTGCCCTCCTCCTTGGGTCTATCCTAGTGCGGAAAAGTAAATAATATACAAAAGGTGACATCTTCCGCAACCTGGAAGTGCCCCAATAAAAGAATATTACATACAAGTTTTTTACATGAATGAAAATGAAAACACTCATCTCACATAAAAAAAACCCGGCTATTCAAACACGACGATCCAATATAACATATCCAGCAACACATAACATCACATGTCATCAACGTAAGTAAATATGCCCATCCCAATTGTCGTTGACATATAGCAACGAAACCGGCGATATCACATATTACACTTACGGTCACAGAAAAGAAAGTGTAAAACTACAACAGTTGGAATCCGCAACCTCTTTAGACATCGCATGCCTAATCAAATGAATTCCTTAGACATCGCATGCCTAACAATTATAAACCCCGCATTTTAGTCTCATTATCGAAAACACTTTTCAATATCAAGTCGGGGAATTCAACAGGATTCCCAACATTCTGATCGAATGCTCGTCGAAAACTTTAGTAGGCGGCCGCACCCCCGATACCGTCGACGAAGTGCACCAAGGCGGAACATCGCTACCGCGAGCACCCGGACGGATGCTTTCGGGGACGGGGTTCTCCTACAGTCACTTGGTCGGGGCTATGGGGTGAGGCTGTCTATTAAGTTTACCCGGCGAGTATCCGCGTACGCTACGTGATTGCGACGGACTTTTGATCACATCAAAATTCCGTGGCAACCGATCAAGTGAGACTAAACTGCTATGTTTATAACATTCATTCAGTTATCTCATAACTGCTTGTGAATTCTAATTATTGTATCCCATTCCAGATAAATAGAAAATGTTAAACTTTCCGATCGAACAATCGAACACCCAAGTTTTCCCGATACAGATCAACACATGAAATAAGTTTTAAAAACATTCAGTTCATACCTCAGGACCAACGGTCCAGCCGTAGAAGGGTCAAGCCAACGCCTCACATGTGGCACGCCGTACTGCCCCAAACCCGAAGGTTCAAAGGGCAGTTCAAGACGGTCACATAATCGAGTTAAGGTTTGTTGTCTTCTAGAGGGTCCATCGCGTTACTTGCACTACTTAGAACGTCGTTAAACCACGGAAAGATCCAACACTTGGAAATTTCCCGGCAGGGGAAAAAGTGGGTATTTATATCCGGTCGAACTTTCTAACATATTCTAAATATCCGGAAAACACATAGACAAAATTAGACAATCCGATCGAATAATCGAATCCCCAAAACAACCCTAGAAAAACTCAACTGTTGAGTAAATATTAAAAATTCCCAGAAAATACAGCACCTGAATATAGGAATTACTGTGCAATTAATAGAGGCAAATCCCATCAACTGGCCGCGGAACCGCCGCAGAAGCCAGGCTTCTGCCGCGGTTCCGCCGCGCTATAGACACATCATGAGTAAATTTTTGCACCGTAATTCTTAGAATTCCCTGCTGAATTTTTTAAGCATTTTTCATCTGGAAAAAACCCAGTTTTTGAAAAAAGTCCAGAGAGCAGTTTGGGTTTAGGGTTTCGGTTCGATTCGGATTTCAAACGTCGTCTACACTTCGCCTAAGGCTCTAGCTAGGCTCTGATACCACTGTAGGGTTCCTAGACACACTAATGAGGTCTCATAAGGCATCAACCATGCCAATTTCAAATTTTACAAGTGCCGGGAAACCCTAATACGGATCGTTGACTAGAGTTTAGGCGAAAAAGAAACTAGTTAACAACTTAACTACAAGAAAGAGGCTACAACCTTTGTAGATCCGGTTCTCCACCTCCATGGCTCCGTGATGAAGTCCCCTCGCTGTCCATATCGGATCCCGGACTCTAGCGTCGGCTTCATCGGAGAAATGGGCGGGCTAGGTCGTCGACTTCGATGCCGAAGATGATCTACGTCGAGGCATCACAAGATCAAGCTCCCACTTCACCAAGTCATGAAACTTGTGAAGAAAACACCCTATACTACTTGGCAAGAGGTAGAGGATGAATAAATAGGAAGTGGGTTCACTTTAGAATTGGATTTCTCACTCTTTTTCACTAGTTGCCATTGATGGAGGCAAGCTTCTTCATCTTGAAGAAGAAGATGATAGAATATCATAAGTCTTTTTTAAAATAGAAAAGTAAAGGAATACTTATCATACTCTAACCATGGTCAAGTGTAGAGAGTAAACTAGGGTTAGGTGAATGGTTAGGGTTAAGCATGAAGACAAAAATGGTGACTAAGTCAAACCTTCATGAAGCTTCAACATCAAACAAAGAAAGCCACCATTTTCTCTTTTATGCCAAATAAATAAATAAATAAATGAATAAATAAATAAAAACAAAACCCTAACCATTACATAACCATGGTTTAATCTAAACATACACCCAAACATGCATGTATCATCAAACATGGTACAAGCAAGTGCACAAAAATATATCACATATACAATGTGCACATCAAGTGAGAAAATCCATTTAAAGTGAACAAATATTAGTTAATGCAAAGTAATATATCAAATATATAATTATACATTAAATCATTAAATCAACATTTGATTTAACGATCCGGTCATATCGCATATAACCGACTAATATCCAATGTATCGGCTTATCGAATCAATCGTTGATTCGATAACTAGGTTATATCACATACAACCATTTGATACATTCATCGCGAGAAAGGAATACGGTATCACATACACGCATTATTCTCGGTCCCGCACATATCTCATATGCGCTCCTATTTCGTTTCGCTTGAGCCAGGAAACCTCTGTGTAGGACTCTAAAGACTCGTCAATACGCCGGCAGCAGATGATGATCATATCAGACACCCACAAGCCGTAAGCGGTCTGCTAAACGTAACGGCCACCCGGGTATTGAGCGATTAGAAGATCGACGAGCAAGCCCGCTCATACCCCTGTGAATCCAACCAGTAACACTTACCGTACAGTCCGGTCTCGTCGTCTGATATGTCGCATATCTTGCCTAGGGGTGGTAAACGTCAGACCCCAATAGCTCGATAAGTCGTGTCGATATGAGGTCTATAACAGTTCGAGAAACTACAGGTAACACTTACCAGTAAAGCTCAGCAACCCTGGCCAGGGATTTCCGGTTATAGCCAATCGAACACAGCGCAACATCAACCCCCTATACCGGGAGAGACGAATCCCCTCCTATCGCTCATTGCCTCCATGTGACTCGGGACATTACCCAAAAACCACCATTTTGCACGCCCTCTTGGACGTGGTAAGGTGGAAATCAAAGCACAGTGGGAACCACACAAGACTCTATGACGATCTCGGGTCAACAGACTACTCTGTACCAGTGTCACCAGAGAACTGCCATCTGACGTAAGGTATAATACCATCTGGGAGTTCTCGGCGAGTCCGTCCAGTGTACCCAGTCTCTACTGAGCACCCGTATATCATCTCTGATGTCAAACACCAATAGATATGGGATCATCCATCGCCCATCTGTATGGGTCGAGAAGGTATACGCTAGTCTACTCTGGTATATCGATGCCCCGTCTCGATATACCCACGACTAGGGACCTTGAAGGATGTACTTATGGACTACCATGTCCCCACTAGTATGATCCGCATCATAGTCCAGGTAGTCAAGTACACATTCTAAGGGCTTTACCAACATGTAACAGAGAGACAATCAGTGTACACGTTAAGGTAAAGATCAACCAGATAGCATACTATCATGTCGAGCAAGAAAGTCCTCCCTATATATGTCCAAGCATCCACTACAATATACATCCTATGTATAGTAATGGCCTCTAGGGCATACATATGACTAACACTGTCTGCATCGTTGGCAACTAAAGGTCCAGCGAATCTACTGAGTCTTGTCCATTCTGCTGCATACACATCCACGGTGCTCCCTTCTGTTTTAGCCCGATGAATTTCTCTGCCATTTCCTCCCGTGCAGTCCACGGGAAGAACTTCTCCAGGAAACTCTTTGAAAAATCCGCCCACTTGATCGGCTTAGGCAAACGGTTCTCCTCCACAAGCCACCATTCTCGGGCGTAGTCCACTAACTGAATGCGTACCACAACAACTCTTTCTCATCTGGAATCTGTGCCACAGCAAGCAAATTCTCTGTGTCAACTAGACACTGCTCCGCTGGCAACGGCTCCTCCAAACCAGTAAATGTAGACGGACCCAAACGTCTAAAATCTGCTACTGTCCCTACTCGGTCAACTGGCTTAGCGCCAACATTATTCACAGACTGCTGAACGATCTGCAAACCTTCCTGAAACGATTCCGCTTGCTGCGGAATCAGCTCGGTCTGTCTCTTTTGATTCCCCGGCATTCCTCTTATCACTCCAAGCATGGCGGCTTCGTCCACACGCCCTGGTACGTCTTCAAATTCTTACCGGCCATAATCCTGAACTCAAAACACCCAACATTAGCATGATGATAGATTCGAAATATAGATCAAGGCTAGAACTCCAAGATACTTAAATAGAGTACCGCATTGTAACTATGCCGCGATATCATAGCCACAATTACATAACTCCACCCAAGTCGCCTAAGTCCTAGAGATAACAAGGAATCAGGTTTCGAGTCGATATGCAAAGGAAGTTTGCACATCGGAAAAGATATAATCAGGAAGAATATGATTCAAGAATGGTAAAACGGCAAGGTGGCAGGACATGTTTCCTAAACACGGGTATTCTGATTCGTGTATTGGGTACAATACCCAACTACAAAAGAATCAACCCGACTAACCTATGGCTCTGATACCAAAAGAACCATGTCACGCCCCGCTTTCAAGAGTACGCTAAAATGGGTACGTGACATAGCCAACCATGCTACCTGTGGGTAGGAAGTATCCATCCACAGTCACATTACGGCTGTAGAGATATCAAGAACAAAATAAAACTATCTAAAACATGTCCATAATCCAATATATCATGAGTCAAGAATAATAAAATGCGGAAGCAAAAGATCCAATACAAAATAACTGGAATGTATGTCCCATAATGCGGGCTCACATCAGGAATAAACTGCAGAAAATAAATGAACTAGCTACTACTGAACTCACAGCTCAGCCTGCTGGCTGAAGTACTCCTGCTCGGACTGCAACAGCGGTATGGAATCTGGGCCATGCAAAACCCAGACGTCAGCGCGTCATGTCATCAAGTAATATAATATGAACAGGGTAGCAGGCAATGCAATATAAACATGAATAAAACAAGGGTAACAATAATATGAATCAGAGCAGTGCAGGGTAGTGTGCAGTGGGTAAACTAAACTGTTCTATCAGGTTCTCAAGTCTTTGAAACCAAATTGATGAATCATCGATGTAACTCAATAGTATCCCGTACATACCAGGGATCACGGCCTCAATATTCTCGGCTGCAGCCGAGACATGCCGCTAGGCACAAAACAGGAATGTGTACACTCGATAGTATCCCGTGCATACCCGCGACCACGGCCACAATATTCTCGGCCGAAACCGAGACATGCCGCTAGGCACAAAACAAGAATGTGTACACCCAGAACAGGTAGTGAACTGTCGAGTTACAGGTCAGGTTTCACCTTTGATTTCCCCAGACCCCCAAGTTATGTGTGTATGTCAAGTCAGGTATTCCGAAATCAAGAAACTAATGCCAACACAGGATCAAGTAAACAGGTTTGTCTGGATAGACAACAGGAACGGTCCATGGGGACTACATGTCAGGTTTGTTGGCATTAGACACAAGATCAGGTAACGGGTCAGGTCATGGTATATCAGGTCAAGTCAACAGTGTACGGTACCATATCGGGTCAATCAATAAGCATGTAGCAAGTCAGGTCAAGATGTAAACAATATCATAGGTGTACTCACAATCAGTCATATAATCAAACATGGGTATCAACAACATGATATAAGTAATGAATTAAGCAATAGGCAGATTCATTCGATTTGCAATACAGTTATCAATTGTGTCACAGAGATGATTACAAGAGTGTAGTAAGACAATTATAGCAGTTTAGTCATGTTAACAAGTTTAAGAACTTTTAGAGGTGCAATGATTTATATAACGGTTCAGTGCAGCTATACAGGTTAAAATGCATACGAGTGTCCGAATGGAACAAAACTACAGGGATAGATGCCATATGCTATGTCAATATTAAAAAATGTGATTAAGCTGGTAAATGTGGTTATTAGGTTCAATTGCAAACTGTAAGTTCCAAGTTTAAAGATAAAATGATATATAACAATATTGTACATGAAAATGAGAAACGATCGTACCAAGTTAATTTATCGGTTTAGGGTGTCATAATATATATGTAAATATTGTTTAGCATGTAGCAAGGGTACTTGCCTCGACGGGTGGCGAATCGGGAAAACGGAACGATAAACGTCGGCGGGGGAAACTCGCGACGGGCGCACGGTTCACGGAATGAACCCAAACGACGAACAATGGAACCACACGGGTCGGGGTATCTCGCTGGAACGTCGGGTCACATCGTCGACATCGTCGGATTCCGGCCGAGGAATGAACAGTGAATGTCAAGACGTGGGATCAAGAAAGGAACAGAAAAACAGCGAAGAAAGGATGTAGGATCAGAGAAGGGGTGCTCACGATGATCCGTGGGACGGGGGTGACGGTCGACCTCATCGACGGAGCTCCGGCGGTGGCCTACGACGGCAGCGACAGAACCTGCAGTTCATGAAATTTTACAGAGAAGGGAAAGAAAGAGGAAAGGAAAGAGGAGGAGAGGAGAAAGAGAGAAAGCGCTCACCGAGGGTTGCACGAGGCAGGGGATAACGGAGACGGGGTCACCGGCGGCGACGCATGGCGGTGCGACGGTGCGCAGGGGGTTGCAGGTCTGGTCGGGGGTGCACAGGGAGAAGGGAGAAGGAGGAGGAGGTTACGATGAAGGTGATGGGGTGATGGTGACGAGGTTGTGGGGAGGTCGGCGGCGAGGTGAGAGAGCGGCTAGGGTTTGCGTGAGTTGGGTGCTGGGTTAACGGGTGCAGTGGTGCTCGGGTAAAGGGAGGAGATGGCGGAGGAGGAAGAGGGCTTGGTGAGGTGAGGGTGAGGCGGCAACGAGGCCGGCGAGGGTGTCGTTGGCGCTGGGCTGCGGCAGCTAGGGCAAGGCGGCGTGGGGTTGGGTTTTCTGGGTTCGTAAAAAGAAAAGGGAGGAGGGAGATGGAAACTGTATATATAGAAGAGATAGAGCTATGAGAGAGAGAGAGATATGAGGAGAGAGACGGGGGAGAGAGGAGAGTGATGGGGGAGAGAGGAGAGATAGAGAGAGCGAGAGAGAGGAAGAGAAATGAGGTGGGGCCCACAGGTTATAAGAAGGAACGTGATTGGTTGAGGGAAAATCATTTGAGAAGGATTGAAAAGATTATGAAAAATATATACTGTTAACTAAATTATACATGATGGTTTAAAATATAATAAAATCTGGGATTTTGGCGCCAAGTAAAACATTTCCAAATCGCGTCCGGGTCGGGTCCAAAAATTTGAAATTGAAATAATAGAATTTTAGGCGGGATCCAAAATTTAAAATGAAGTGTTTTATGATCAAAAAGCATACCCCCAAAACGGACACACGTACGCGCGCGTAGCCGTCCAAACTCGCCCGTTTCACTGAACGGGACAAGAACACGATGTACGGACGCTACAACAGGGTTAGGGGTGTCAAGTAGGCCAAGATGGATATTTTTAATTTTATTTTAGTTGCCATAAATCGTTATATACAGAAATGAATTTGCCGGGTAAAATTTACAGTAAAATAACAATCAAGCAAGATAAGTGAAATAAGTGCCACACTACACTCAAACGGTAACTGAAATTAGTAGCATTGGGCTCGGGTGTTACAAGCCTCCTTCTTCGCGGCCGCCACCTCCTGCCTCCCAGCGGCCACCTCGCCCTCAAGGGCAGCAACCCTCGCCATCGCCGCTTCCAGCTCCCGCTTCGAGCTCTCCCCCAGCGAGGAGAACTCGCCCGCGGCTCGCATCGCCGGGGCTATCTCCTCCACCTCCATCCGGGCGACGATGGCGACGTACTGGAGGACTGTTCCCCTCCGAACACAGAGACGCGACCGCGTAGGTTCGTCCTGCCTGAATTTCGAGGGCAGATGCTATTTGGTGCTATCCATTCAGCTCTCCGAAGATACCAAGTTGATTTATGACACCGTGTATCGAAGATTTGGATGGATGCGACCGATGTAGCAAACTTCGTCAGATTCCCCCTCGTTGAGGGGTTTTTGATTGTGGGGACGCTCTTCCCTACAGGCGCAAGCCCCTGCAGTTAATTACGCTACCGTATCGTGGTAACCACTTTCTCCTTCTCCAGATGGTCACTTCGTATCGTGGGTGTTTGTTTTGTTTTTGGTTGCCCGTGATTGTATACGGAAACTAATTTATGTTGTCGCCCGTAGGGCGTGGATTAGTCCAAATCCGTATATTCTTAGATTTGGGTTTTGGGTTGGGTTTAAAGATCGTTAATCTCATTTGAGACTAAGATCAACTTAAATGTTTGTTAAGGATACGTTAGTCTAATTTTAGACTAAGATCAACTTAACAGTTTGTTAAGGATACGTTAGTCTGATTTGAGACTAAGATCTACTTAACAGGATCATTTAGATCCAACAAAAGAGCATTTGGACTCTATTGTTTTAGTTTAGGGACTTTGCGGTCCAAAAGTTTAAGGACATCATAGTCCATGGAGTTTAAAGACATCATAGTCTGTAAAGTTTAAAGACATCATAGTCTATAAGTTTAAGGACCTCACAGTCCATAAAGTTTAAGGACATCATAGTCCATGAGTTGAAGGACCCCACAGTCCGTAAAGTTTAAGGACATCATAGTCCAGTTTAAAGACGTCATAGTCTATGTGGTTTGGTTCAACCGTTTGGGGATGTACCAAAGATTATTGGTTGTTAAGACCCTCCATCTTTCTGAAGACGTTGAAGGATTACAACGACATGTATCAGAGGTATGAAGAGATGTACCCTTGAACCAATATCCCGATTTGGGGAATGGGATGAACACCAGTTTAGATGTCATCTGTTAGGAGAACACTAGTCATCTTTGGGACTAGGATTAGTTTGGGGAGACCTGAACATGAGGGCTCAGTTGATTGGTGACAAAAAGGGTCTTGGCTTTGGAAGACTTGGCTAATTTGAGCTAAGGTTGATTTCCCTTAGTCACCTCATAGTGCTAAGCACTGAATCAGTGTTAAACACTGGATTTTGGAGGAGCTCACATGTGAACACGTGATGGGCACCGAAGTGGGCATTGTTCCTTGAGTTTATTCCCTCATATATATATATATATATATATATATATATATATATATATATATATATATAAGTGCTGAGCACTTGGCTCGCGTGTGAGCACGTGAGGCACCCGAGGTGAGAACTGTTCTCTGGATTTTATTCCTCTTTCATTTATAAGTGCTAACACTTGGTTCATCAAACAGTCACATGCAGACACGTGAGGTGCCTTCAAAATGCGAGCACTGTCTTTGGAATTTTCTCCCTCTTTCATACACCACTGTTTGGGGGTCACGTGGGAACACGTGCGGTGCCCCCAAAATGGGAGCTATCTTGGGTTTATTCCCTTTTTCTTTTTCTGAGTGCTAAGCACTATTGGGTCACGTGAGATCAGGTGAGGCACTCTGAAGAATAAAAATTGCCTTTGTTTTATTCTCCTTTTATTTTTCTGAGTGCTAAGCACTATCAAGGGATCACGTGAGGTCACGTGATGCGCCCTCAAATTGAGAAGTGTTTTAGATTTACTCCCCTTTTTGAAAAGCTTGTTCGGTGGTGCGCCAAAAGTTATTGGTTATTGAGACCCTCCACCTCTCTGAAGACGTTGAAGAATTACAACGACATGTATCGGAAGTGTGGAGAGATGTACTCTTGAACCAAATTCCAGATCGAGGGGAGAGATCATGATAGAATGAACATCATCTTAGATGCCAGGAGTTCATTAGCTATCTCTGGGACTAAGATCGGTTTGGAGGACCCTGAGCATGGGGGCTCAATTGATTGCCCTTGGGAGATTTGATCTAAGTTTGGCTAACATTGGCCTCTCATAGTGTTAAACACTAATATATGATTAGCGCTCACGTGCTCCCACGTAAGGCCTTAAAGTAGTGTTAAACACTAGTGTATGATCAGCACTCACGTGCTCCCACGTGAGGCGCTTGAAATAGTGTTAAACACTAAGAATTTGAGGCGCTCACGTGGGATCACGTGGGGCGCTTGAAGTAGTGTTAAATACTAAGAATTTGACACGCTCACGTGGGGTCACGTGAGACGCTTGAAGTAGTGTTAAACACTAAGAATTTGATGCGCTCACGTAGGGTCACGTGAGGTGCTTGAAGTTGGCGCTGCTCCTTTGGGTTTATTCCCTTGTTTCTTTTCTGAGCGCTAAGCGCTATTGGGTCATGTGAGATCACGTGAGGCACTCTGAAGAATAAAAATTGCCCTTTGATTTATTCACTTTCTGCTTTATAAAAGTTAAGCACTGCTTGGGGGTCACGTGTTACCACGTGAGGCGCTCCAAAAATAGGGTTTATTCCCTTTTCTTTTTATACTGAACACTTCTCAGGGGTCACGTGGGGTCGCGTAAGGTGCTCAAAAAATAGGGTTTATTCCCTTTTCTCTTTTATAAGTGCTGAGCACTTCTTAAGGGTTACGTGACTAGATCTCATTCTTTCCCTCTTTGTTCCTCAAAGGTGCTCACGTGGGATCACGTGAGATTTTATGCAGCATTTGAATGCTAATGAATCATCAGGCTGTTCTTCTATGATTCTGAAGGATCAAGTTCTCCTTTTGTTCTTTGTAGGGATTAAATTATTTTTAAAGGGTTAAACCCCAGTTCCAGAGGAATTAAATTCCTATATGTTTTGTAAGAGTTAAACTCTTTTGGATTCAGTTCTTTCCCCTAGGTTTTGAATCTACATGACAGAATCTCCCCGATAAGAATTAAATTCTCAACTTGTGAGGAGATCTGCTTCTGCAGATCTTAACCAGAGGAAGAACTAAGTTCTTTGAGAAGAGTTAAACTCTTAATTTGAGAATTAAATTCTCTTTTTGTGGGAGCTTTTTGGGAGGGGTTCCTCTTCTTCAGAGAATTAAATTCTCTATCTATTTTTCTTCCTCTCCTCTCTTCCGTCTCTTTTCTCCTTCTTGGCTCCTATTTATAAGAGAAAGAAAAGAATCAGTTTGTTCAGCAAATCTCTCATTGAGAGATTTTGATTGATTGTATAACCAACATGATCTTTTAGATTACTCGGTGATTTTTATTCACCGTTGGATTTTTAATCCAAAGGTCCTCTGTTTAACATAGAAGATTTTTTGTTCGTTTTATAAGATTATGAATATCTTGTTAGTTTTAACAAGATTAGAATTTTATTCTATCATATCTTTTTAGTTTAACAAGATCAGAAATATATTTTATTAATATGAATATCTTGTTAACATAGAATTTTATTCTTGTTATAAGATTAGGAAAATATTTTCCTATGATAGATTTTTGTTCTATCAAATGATCACCGCTGGATCTTTGATCCAAGGGTCTTCTGTTTAACAGAGAAGATCTTTCTAGTTTAAGGAAGATTAAGAAAACATTTCCCAAATAGAATTTAATTCTAGAATTTGATAGGAACATTTTAAATTAGGGTGCTTACATGCTTTGCATGTGATTGGCAAAAGCACTCACGTGTTTAACACGTGACCCTTAGTGTGGGTTTTAGCCTATGTATGTTCAGAGCGCTCACGTGTGTAACATGTGAGGCATGTTTGGCCTTTGGTTATTTATGTTCAGCGCTCATATGCTTTGCATATGTGCACTCACGTATTTTACACGTGATGCATGTTTGGCTCTTGGTTATTTATGTTCAGCGCTCATATGCTTTGCATATGTGCGCCTACGTGTTTTACACGTGATGCCTGTTTTTTAAGATCCCCCCTTTTTGTAAGAGAACAACTAGCTCTTGGCCGAAAATTTTGGCGGGAACAAGGACCTGAAGAAATCGGAGGGGGGTCAGAAAGAAAAAGGGGCACCAAATCTCGCAAACAATGAGACAACGTACGAGCGCTAACCTGCAGGGCCTCTTGGGCGATGGACGCCAGTTGTCCCTTCAGCGTGCCTCCGGCGACCCGGCCCCCGGCCGACCTCTCCATGTCGTGCAGCAAGCTGTCAGCGACGGAAAGTCCCGAGGGCACCTCAAAGCGGAGCTCCCCTTCGTCCACCAAGATCGGAGAGGCCGGGGTCAACGAAAAGGTTCGAGGGAACCTCTTGAGAGACGACGGCGGAGAGCTCGTCTCCACCTCCGAAGCTCGGGCGTCCTCTCCCCGAGCCCTTTATCTGCCCGGCGCCTGGCTGGGCTCCGAGGCGCGGTCCGCACTTGAGCGCTGGAGCGGGACGGCTGCTGGGGAAGCCGGGGCCGGCATCTGACGGGAAGAACTGGCCCCTCCGGCTTTCGACCCCTTCTTCGGCTTGCACATAGCTGCTCAGAGGGCGCCCGCGTCCATGGTTTCTGCACAAGACAAGATATAGTGGAATCAGCGACACAAACAAAGTAAAAACAAATACAAGCTCCTAACTTACCGACGAACTGGGCGGGGCTGAGCCCGGCCCAACTGAGGGCCCGCTCAGAAAGCAGCACATCAGCCCGAGGAATGGGCTCCCACGCCGCCACTCTCACCGCGTCGGGGTCATTGGACGGATTTCCCTGCCAGCACTTATCCCTAGACCACTGGACGGGTACGGGCCGGTCCTCACCCTCTGGCGGCCCGACGAAGAAAAACTTCTTCCAATCATGGATAGAAGAAGGCATGATGACAACTCCTGACCCGGCTACACTCCCCCGCTGCTTCCTAAAGGAGAGGTAGACCCATCTCGGGTCGCCCGCGTGAGTTCCGGAGTGACTTTTGTAAACAAGGGAGGAGGTAATGATAGACAGACTAAAGGGGATCGTCTGCAACTTCAACCGGACCGGGAACCCAAGGAGAATCCTCCAGGAGTTCGGCACTAGCTGGCCCGAGGCTAACCCAAAGTAATTTAACGCAGCTACAACCTCAGGAGAAAAAGGCAGGCGCATTCCGGCCCAAAGGGCTTTCAGGTACAAGGTGATCTCTCTACCTCTCACCCGATCTGCTCTCTCTCCTTCCTCGGCAAATCGTAGCGTGTAGTCGGAGGGAATATGGAAACGAGCCAGAGCGGTGACAAGGTCGTCCTCATATCTTACTGAGGACGACGCACCAGGGACGTCCACCGCCACCGCTCCAGGAATCGCCCCGGACGCGCGACCCCGGGAAGAGGATCTGACCCCAACTTCCCAAAGGGGCTTCGACCCAGGGGAAGAATCCCTAGAATCTACCCCTACGACATCTGCAAACTCCTCAAAACAAGACATCTAACCTGATGGGAAGAAATCCTCGAGAAGAGAAAGCGCAAGATCCGACCTAGAAGGAGAGCACCGAGCAAACAAGACCCAGACTGAGAAAAATGTGAAGAGAGAGGGATCCTGAACCATGCCTCCCCTCGATTTATACAGCCGGCGCCCCCATCCAACGGCGACGGTCGACTCCCGCCAAAACGGTTCGGTGCACTCGACGGCCACGATCGCTCCACCTGTCGCAAGCACATTGGCAGCATCCCATCGGACGCCAGAAGCCTGCAGCACGCCACATCAGCCAACCGGCATCCGACATGTGGCCTGTCGCTTCACCAAAGTGCACACGATCCGGCGCACCCTCTTTAATGCAAGGGATCTCGCCCTGATTCGCTGACCTCATCCAGAAAAGACAACCAATTGCCCAGAGACACGCCCGACGATATCTTCGGAAAGGAGCTCACCTCGGGTGATCCGGCAAACCACTCTCGACCCGACCCGTCAGCTGGTCGGGACGAGAGTGGGGGGCTAATGATGATGCTCGATATCGGTGATCTCCCAGATCAGGACACATGGCAGATGACGTGTCCCAGAGTATGCAAGAAAGGGCCTACAGCGGCCGACCAGACCACACCTATGCTTTTCCTACCGAGCAAATGCTGACTCACCTACGAGCCTTCCTGCATAATCGGCCTCCTCGGCCTCACAGCTCGTCTTCGAGCTACCGCAGAACCAAGATACCTTGGCCCTCCCGCTCGTCCGCGAGCTCTCCCGCCGAGGTCATCTTCCTCGATCTTATCGACCGACCAACGGCACCGCTTGCAGGCGTAACCACCATCCCGCGAATCTCGCCATGCGTGAGATCTCTGCCGGCCACATCTCACGTTCCACGCCACCACGATCCTCCATTAACGAGCCTGTCTCGCCATTAATGGGAGGTCCCGCTCATCACGCGGGCATGACGTCGGGAGCATAACGGCCGGCGTGATTCTCGCGCCTGCTGCACCTGCTGCCATCACTACTTAAACCCCTCTTTTAGACGGTCAAGATAAGCCATTTTTACTCCACTAAGCCGTTACTCTGCTCGGATCTCTAGACTGACTTGATCGTTGGAGGGTCCTCGGTGGTACAACCACCCCGAGACTTCCTTGCAGGTAACTCGGCAACCACAGCTTCAACCCATTGAGATCCACACGCTTCAGGAGCGACAGCCTCCAGATCCAATCTCAGCCACCCATCGCAGCCATCAGCAGATCAACGGGAAGCAACATCTGAAGGAGATCTCAGCCTCCATCAAATACCCAACTATCCATTACAGAACACCCAAAATTATACTATAGTTATATTCTTGATAAAATTGGTTAAAAAGGTACAAATCGAGCCAAACTCAAGAATTTGGTTGTGCCAAACTTATTTGTTTGTTTATATGCTTAGTTCATTTTGCAGTCGAATGGATGATGAACGAACTGAAGTTGGGCTAGCTAAGCTCAATTTGAAATGAACTCCAACCAAGCTTGAGCTGAGCTCAAGTTGATGCCAGCTCGTTCAAAATCCTCTCATTTACAACCCTAGTTACAATTTTCCATGCTCTACCGGCTCTTCTTCCTCTTTGATCAGCATACTATTTCTTGCATAATTAATGTAAATCCGATTCCCATCATTTTGTTCTAGATAATCAACTATTACTTGAGCGAACTTGAGACGATGTTATATGACCGAGAGATTAGACAAATGCACCAAATGAGTTGCTTTCCTAATGCCTGCAAAAGAAAAGCCGAACAATTTTTATTTTGTACCCAAAGAGTAGCTTGGTGTGATTGTGCTATAGATTTCTCTCCAATTATGAAGTTCTCAAGTACATCCTAATAACTGATGTGGAAAAAAAAATATTATGTGTGGATATTATTTAATTGTGGTTTCTCCGCTATTAAAATCACTATAATTGTCTGCTACTCAAACAGTCCATCTTCTTGATGCATATGAAAATGTTACTTTCTCAATAAATGTCTGATTTTGTCAGTAGAAGAATCCACACCAAACATGGCAGGCCCCCGCAAAATTTTATAGCCCATTACACAATCCAATACTAAGGAGCAATAGCTCATATAGTCGGGCATTTCCCCTCATGGGGAGAGCGTGAGATTCGAATTTCAGGAGGGGGACAAATTCGTTGATCCCATGGATGCTCGTGTGTGTGCGGGTTAGGCATACGAGCCAGTTCATATATATATATAGAGAGAGAGAGAGGGGGGGGAGATAATAAAGAAAAGAGGTCATGGAAAGGAATTTCCTTCCATAGCGTCGAAAAAACATACCTTTCATAATTTTTTCTGACGATCGGCCCCCATTATCATAATCTTTATCATCTAAGATATTGATATACCAAGTTTTATATGATTTTACCGTTTTTTCACCGTTGAATTTGCAATGTAAAAAGTTCCATCATCGGTAAACCGTTAATTTTTTACTTACTAAATCAATGGTGAAAAAATGGTAGAATTACCTGAAATTTGGTGTATCCATATTTTAGATGATAAAGATGATGATGCATGCCGATCGTTAAAAGAAATTATGAAGAATGCATTTTCGACGCTATAAAAGTAAATTCGCTCCTATGACACCTATGATTCATTAATTTCTATATATAATCTAGTTAGGCCAGCCAACTCAACAGCCTATATTGAAATCAAAAATGCTTTTTCTACCGCAATTTGTCTATCCAAAAATTTACCCAAAAGACAAAATAATATGACCCACAACACCTGGATAATGGCGTCAAACAGTTAGGCTTATTTTGTTTCTTGTGTAAACTTTTTGGTAGACAAATTGCGGGTAAAAGTATTGCTAGGTTGAAAGGATCCAAGTTGTCACATCAATTATTCCCACAAGTCTGCAAAATTAAATTCACACATTCTCCTTGCATCATCTATTTGCTTCACATGTTTATAGAGATGATCATATTACACTCATTCATGAGGAGAAAAATCCTGAGAATGAACAAATTAATCAATGGATATCTCACATTATTGGCATCTGTATACTGCAGAAAATAGTTTAATTACTAAGATCGTAATAAAGAACTCATTGTGTAATATTTATGAAAGACATCTATTTATCATGCTTTGCACAGGTCGGAAGGAACAGAAATCTCGGCCATCGAATCCTTTGCAGAGTGAACTTTGAAACGGTCCTATCTATCGATAGCGATTGCTTCTCTCCTAAGATGAATGATCTATTTTGCATTGCTTCTGCTTCAACTTCTACCTGCACTCAATAGAGATTAGTTTGGGTTTCCTAATAATTAAAGTAGATATTTCATTTTCCTTTCTTCGAAGTTCTTACATGTGTACTGAATTTGAGACCAACTTTGAGTTCTCCCCAGTAAGCGTCTTCGAGCACTATATTGTATGGAGCCGGTTTCAATTATATGCTTCCCTTTTGATTTCCTTCTCTCAATATGCCTCTTACGTATATACCGTACAATAATTGTGGAAGCAAGTCATATGATTATTTTCATAATGAGGCTTAATCTTTCATGAAAAACTGTTTGCTACAATCAAGCCAATTTCAATTCCATGCTTCCCTTTTGATTTCATTCTCTCAATATGCCTCTTATATATATATATATATAGAGAGAGAGAATTTAATGGAGAAAAGATGCCATAGGAGGGAATTTCCTCCTATGGCGTCGAAAAAGTACACCCTTCTTCATTTTTTCTTAATTTTGAACCCGATAAATCAACGGTGAAAAGGTTGTAGAATCACATAAAATTTGGTGTGCCCACATCTTTGATGATAACGATGAAGATGGTGGGTGCCGATCGTTGGAAAAAATAAGGGTGTACTTTTTCGACGCCATAGGAGGAAATTCCCTCCTATGGCATCTTTTCTCCATTATTCTCTCTCTCCCTCACACACACACATATATATATACACACACTGCACAATAACTGTGGAAGCAAGTCATATGATTATTTTCATAATGGGGCTTAATCTTTCACGAAAAACTGTTTGCTACAATCAAGTAACGAAAGTCTTTGTATGTATTTTTGTGGAAGGATGGATTAAATTCACTATTTTTAAGGTCTAAGAAGTACAGAACATAGTTTTGTTTGGGTTCAACAATGCTTTCAGCATCTTGAAGATCTATAACTTACAGGTTCTTACTTTTTTTTTAATACCATTGGAAGTTTCTAAACAATAAAGAGATCATTGTCTCCATATATAATTAGCATGTTAACGAGTAACATAAACTTGTAGAACCAAACCAAAAGGCCTAAGCCAATTGGTGGGGTTCTCATCTATATCATATACTCATGTGCAGCTTATATTATTTCCAATGGAGAATCATTGAGGAAAGAGACCCTAGGAGGCATTTTGCGTTAGGTGGCGGCAAAAAGTACGCCCTCCACCATTTTATTCGACGATCGGCACCTTCCAACTTGATATCCATCGTCTAATTTGTCAATACACCAAATTTCATATGATTACAACATCATTTCACCGTTGATTTAGCAATGTAAAAAGTTCTATTGTTGGTAAACCGTTAACTTTTTACATTGCTAAATCAACGGTGAAATGGTGTTGTAATCATATAAAATTTGGCCTATCGACAAATTAGACGATGGATATCAAGTTGGAAGATGCCGATCGTCGAATAAAATAGTGGAGGGCGTTCTTTTTACCGCCACCTAACGCAACAAACCCTCCTAGGGCCTCTTTCCTCCATTATTCTCTTTCCAATGTGGGATTATTCTCAATACCCCATTACTTCCAACAGTAGCTTAGATGAAAGTTAATGCTATTTATCATTTCTGGCTATAAGTGCGGGCGTTTAGAATTGAAAAGTTTCAAGATTTTCCGGGAGAGTGATGATTACCTAGCCTCACCAAGGGAGCAGTCCTCTACATATTTATCTCTTTCCATAATCTGAAAGTTGATCTTATTCAGTGACTTCCATTCTGAACATGTCAGTTTGAATATAAACTTCTCATTCCACCAAGCTCTCTTATTTTGTCCTGAGCCAATTGAAATAAGGCTTATGAAAACATAAAAATATTAGGAAAAGATGCCTCTGTAGCATACCGCTAGCTAAGAAAACAAGTATTCAAGTCATTCAACACAGAAAATACCTTTGTGGGTATGTATGGTTATTAATTTATATTTCTAATTTCTTAATTTCATCCTAGTACCTTACCTAATCCTGTGAATTTGTTAAACATTCATTTTAGCAAGGCTAATTTCTACTCGCTATTTCTTTCAAGCTACGGCAACAAAATATAAGTTTTTTTTTACTTCTCCTTTTCTGAGGAAAGCTTGTGGTCTCATCTAAAACCTCCAACATGTTTGCGGACACGGTATACTGACCCTGATTGACTTACTAAAGAAATTTAACGGCAATTATATATAAAGAAGGGCAAATTGTCAAAAAGCCCCCAGTCCGTTCAAACTTGTGTAAAAAACCCCTAGGCCTTTTGCTCTTGTTAAAAAACTCCTGGGCCCAATTAAAACCCCTTTATACTATTTGTCGGCCCAATTAAAACCCATTTATACTAGCTGTAATATCTAAGCAGTGACCTGTAATATCTAAAAAATTGCCTGTAATATCTAAGCAGTTGGAGGGAATAACAGCCTAAATGAAATGCGGCCCAAGAGTTTTTTCATAAAAATTTTGAACAACAGGCCCTTTCCAACAATTTCAAAAATATCAGGAGGTTTTAGACAACTCCCGAGCAGGCCGGGGGCTTTGCAACAATTTACCCCATAAAGAAAAAAATATTTTGGATTAGTGGTGTTTGCTTCACGTTCAATGGTACAAATAAAATTAATTGTTATTTTCCTGACATGAACATATTAATACAAGTTTCATGTCGCTGTCATCTCCAATTTTAAGTTACTACATCAGTTAAATGAATAATGTCATGATATGTATTACTCCTATTATAAAGACATAGGGAGCCTATTTCTGAAAAGATCAAAGAAAATAAGAAAGGTAAACTGACAGTGATATTGCCGTGCAATTTACACTTAACACGCCTTAGATATTTCAATCTAATTCCTAGAACATGAGAGGAGAGACAATAGAACACGACCACATACGGGATTTTGTGCATATCCCAATATTATACAGCTAAGATAATTTCACACCAGTGGACGCACAAATAGTTAATTACTGTTTATTTCAGAACATGGATCACAAAAGTATCTACTCAAAAAAAAAAATGCCGTTTTCCAAATTCTTATATAATTTTCTATAAATTTTTAGTAATTTATGTCAATGTAATTACTTAAGGGTTATTTAAACTGCCAATGAGAGAAGAACTGAAGAATGGAGATTGAACCTGACGAGATTTTGCTTGTCCGAGTGTTTGTTGCCACATCATATCACCACATACTGGCTCCATAACCCTGCAGCACACAGGAGAAAAAAATTCAAATAGTATCCATATAAATATTAAACCAACCCATTGAGTGATTTAAGGTTCACAAAATACTTAAGAGCCTGGCATGTTTTAGGCCTTCTGCGCTCACAAGCAAAATTTCTAAAACTCCACCTTTCATCACAGAGAGAGAGAGAGAGAGAGAGAGAGAGAGAGAGAGAGCATATATTACAGGGAGAGATGGTAGTTTCAATTAGCATTATATTGAACATTTATTAGACTATTAATAAGAGCAGGAGTTCCACAATTAGTGTTCAGGAAACATATATTACAATGAATAATTGATCTCCTATCTGATTAACCTAAAGAAGCTCAATTGTCTTGGAAACCCTCTTAATAACTAAATAAGACCAAGTAATTAGAGGATCAATTTCTCATTCTGCATACACTTATTTATTTTTCTCATTTATAACTATCTAAGGCTAAGGATAAACGTCCAAGTTTTACCCACATGAACATACCTTAAATAAATAAGTTTATGAGCATGAGCTATGTTTTTTTTCTTTTGCTATGAAAGTAGAGCAACTCTTTTCTCATAATAAGAACCTAAGTAATCCATATGAAAGCACCTGGGTCTAACTCTTTAATCATAATCACAGTCTATAGGGTAAAAAGAAAGAAATATAATATTAATAATTTCAAAATTGCAGTCGAAACAATTCATATATTTATCGTTATATAGTTAAAACAATCAAGAAAATAGAAGACAACTTGCCGATCTTATGCATCTTTTAGTAGAGGTCTCATTTGCTAGAGATGCCGTGCAATTTATAATCTTTGCATCATGTGCCACTGTTTACACCCAAATTCAGTTCGAGCAAATGACAACTATTTCCTGTAATAAGAAGGATTGATCGTGAAGCCTTCCCTTTGCAAATGCAATCATTGATGCTTTAAGATGGAATTAGTCAG
This sequence comes from Agapanthus africanus, assembly GCA_030015575.1. NCBI lineage: Eukaryota > Viridiplantae > Streptophyta > Magnoliopsida > Asparagales > Amaryllidaceae > Agapanthus > Agapanthus africanus. The sequence continues at coordinate 26,581,816 of JASDDO010000001.1, forward strand.
TCCGCTAAAATTTGAGTTCCTGGCATTTCTCAAGATGGCTACAGCGGCCGGTGTCACACTATGGTATAACGGTAAACTATTTTGGGCGACACTATGGTATATTGGTAATTAATTTAGATTTTTGACAATTGATGAATCTCTTGACGGTGTAGCAGTGTAGGGTTAAGGGAAATGATAGCTTCGTAAGATTAAGGCCATAATTGGCTTAGGGTCATGCTTAGCGTATTTCAAAAGTATCTAAATATAACTCCAAAATTCCAAACTACAACCTAGTTAATTTTGCTTTTAGGGTTAGGAATACTACCCTTGTCTAAAATCCTAATTATTCGCCCATTGAGTTCAAAGTTTAGTTCGGCCACGTTTGGCTCTTTTAGTGGATCCTTAAAAACTAGAGTTTGCATGTTTTATATTTTCGCTTAAACTTGGGCTCCGATCATACTCATTCCAGAGCCAAAAAGGGTCATATAGTTTTTCATTTTTATTTTTGATAACCACGTTTCTTTTCTTAATATCTGACAAAGAACCAACACTTTTTGTTGAAGGAAAAAGAGTCATATTGCAGTTGGTGAGTCTCCATTTAAAATTAAAATTTTGGCTATATTATCTTCAAATAGTCATACAAGTATTTTTGTATGAGAAAAAACACATTTGTTAATCGTCTTCATCATACTATTTTTATATAAAAATAAGAAGGAAAAAAAACACACAGATTTGTAAAGGCTAGGAAAGCAACACAGGAAACGCATGACTTAAACAAGTCACAATTTGTATGAACCTCATCATTTATTTATTATTCTACATAGCAACTCTCACGCGCACGGCCCATGCCATCCACGCCCCGCACACGTGTCCCATCTATCAGCCGTTGGATCTCTCCCCTCACTCGCCTCGCGCGTACAAAGCATCCGTGTTAACCCAGAGCCCTAGCACGCTCCCCCTCAACTTCGCACGAGCGAAACCCTAGCTCCCCCAACCCAATCCCCGCCGCCTTCCGCCGCCGATCCTCGCCGGAGATCAGCCTCCGGCGGCAGATCGAGTCATCTCGCGGCGCTGATTCAGCCTCCGGATATCGCGGGAGGGCCTTTCCATTCGCCGGAAAATTGAAGATCCGGTGAAGTTCGAGATTGCGAGGGAATTCCTCGCAAGTTTGAGAAATTTTGGAGCTTTAAGCCCTAGATCTGCTCAAAAAGGGAAATTTTAGGGGTTTCTGGCCTCCAATTTTACCAATTGAAGCGATTTCGCAGCTTGCAAGCCCTAGATCTATCAAGTGACTTCAAAATTGAGGCCTATCCTAGGGTTTCGAGCTCGTACCTGAACTCGAGCTCCCAATTGAGCTTTGATGTCGTTGCAAGGGATGGAGAAATTCGGCGGCACGAGCGAAGACGAGCTCGAAGACGACATGGATATGGAAGTGAAAGAGGAAGAAGACGCAAGCGGTTTCTTCATCCAAGAAGAAGCAAGCGGTGACCAGATCCAGATCCAAAGCGTCGGAATGGAAACAGAAGCAGGAAGCACTCGCAGATCCCGGCCAAAGGAAGAGAAGGAGAGGACGAAACTACGAGAGCGGCATCGGCGAGCGATCACGGCGAGGATCCTCGCGGGGCTGCGGCGCCACGGGAACTACAACCTGAGGGTCCGAGCCGACATCAACGACGTGATCGCGGCGCTGGCGAGGGAAGCGGGGTGGGTCGTTTTGCCTGATGGGACCACGTTCCCTTCAAGATCTTCGCCTGCTTCTTCTTCTCCTCCTCAGGTTTGGTTTTGTTCTCTCTTTGATTTGTTGTTTCGTGAATTTTTTTGGTTGAGTTTTAGAGTTTGTTTTTTCCCCCCTTGGGATTTGATGAGGATGATGGTGCACTGTCCTTGGTGTCTGGTGACGTGTTTTCAGTGTTTATACACTGAAGATCTGTAAGCCTTATATTATTACTTTTAGGACATGCATGCGACAAGAATTTAACAGATTTGTTTCATGTTTCTAAGATTTATAAATGACCAAAGGCATTTTGCACACGTGTAACAAAATATTAACATTGATTATAACAAGAAAAGGTTTTTTTTAAGGAAAAAAAGAATTTTAAATTTCATCGAAAAATTGTTTTTTCACGTGCGATGCACGTACATATACGGCATGAAAATAGATTTGAAAAGATGCAAGGTAAGAGGTTCTAAAAAGCTTAATATAGATTTTAATGATTTGAGAAGCTATGATTAGTTAGAAATAAAAAGTTAAAATATTTATTTTTCTTAAAATTGTGAGAAATTTTGTATTTTCCTTAAAATGATTATTTTTCTATTTAGAAGAAACTGGGCCCTACTAGTTTTGGATCATTGTAGGCCCCTCGTTTGTATGATATCCTCAATTTGGAAGTTTATATTAATTAAAATGTAAATTGTCACAGAAAAAAACCAAGTACTTTTTTCTGTTGTCAAAAACCATGGCCTCAAAACGGTAGTCAAAAACTCCTTAGAAATTTTTCATGCAGGATCTATATAGTAGCCTTCTATATCTAACCAATTCATAAAACTATTTAGATATCACATGAAACGGTTTGCGCGGGCTATTGCTTAGATATAGCTGGATACTGCATAGATATCGTAGGAAACTAGATATAGCATACATCTACTAGATATCATAGCTAAGGGATTTCTTGACAACTAAAAACTTTTTATAGGGGTTTTGACTAACTTTTTAAGGCCCGGTGTGTTTGACAACAGAAAAAGTGCTTGTGGGGCTTTGACAATTTACCCTAATTAAAACCATAAAACTTTATCAGATCTCGACTCACATATTTTGGCGGAAAAAGACTTGATGGTTGTGGCGGTGGTGGTTATGACATGGAACGTTTGACCATTACTATCAAAGTGATTACGTAAGGACTATATACATTGGAAATATAAAAAGATTAATTTTGGAGGAGATTTGGTGTTTATTTAGACTAATTATTTTTAATTAGAGTTTTTTTTAAAACGATCATATTAGATAGTAAGGATAAGGTTGATTGTTTCATGGGGTATACACGCAAAATCTTTCTTGTATGTTTATATCTCGATGAATGGTTCATATTTTCCTGTTCTCATTTAAATCTTTTTAAGGTGTTTCAAAAAAAAAAACCTCCCGAAACAAAAAAAAAATTGTACTTTAATATTGGCATATTAATAGAAAGGGGAAAATGAGGATTTAATAGGCTTGATTACAAAAAGAAATAGAATAAATAAATACAAGTGGAGATAGAGATCGAGATATATTACAGCAGTAAATGAGGGAAACATGCAACAAATTGGGGATTTGGGTAGATGCTTTATTTCATCTTTTGGTTTCAAGTTATTTTATCACTGCGTCTCTAAACTATCAAAGTTTGAATATAAACTAATTAAACGAGGTTTAATAAAAAAAATTAAGATTCTATGATGTTACATTAAAAATATGAAATTTTTAGGGTTATAAATAAATACGAAAGGGTTCATGTCACACCCTACCCCTAACAGACGGTATTGTCCGCTCTGGACGAAGCTACACGGTTTTGTCCTTCGGAGCGAACTGGACTCGACCATGGGCCACTTCCCAGGTCACCCATCCCAGAATTTCCTTGGCTACTGTAGTGCAGCAGTTAAAAAGGCGTCTCTGAATTGAAAAGTTGTATCATTCCATTTATAATACAGAATTGTCCTCTTTCGGAATGTATTCCGAAGATTGGCCCCCGCTCTTCGGCATGACACTTTGTTCCGTATGACACTTTATTTCGTAAGCAAGGACGGTATTGTCCGCTCTGGACGAAACTACATGGTTTTGTCCTTCGGAATACGAAAGGGTTCATGTCACACCCTACCCCCAACAGACGATATTGTTCGCTCTGGACGAAACTACACGGTTTTGTCCTTCGGAACGCACTGGACTCGACCAGAGGCCACTTCCCAGGTCATCCATCCCAGAATTTCCTTAGCTCCTGTAGTGCAACAGTTAAAAGGCGCCTCTGAATTGAAAAGTTGTATCATTTCATTTATAGTACAAAATTGTTCTCTTTCGGAATGTATTCCGAAGATTGGCCCCCGCTCTTTGGCATGACGGTATTGTCCGCTCTGGAAGAGACTACACGGTTTTGTCCTTCGGAGCGAACTGAACCCGACTAGCGGCCACTTCCCAGGTCACCCATCCCAGAATTTCCTTGGCTCCTGTAGTGCAACAGTTAAAAGGCGCCTCTGAATTGAAAAATGACATCATTCCATTTATAGTACAGATTTGTCCTCTTTCGGAATGTATTCCGAAAATTGACCCCCGTCCTTTGGCGTGACACTTTGTTCCGTGTGACACTTTATTTCGTGAGCAAGGACCGAAAAGGACCAGCTCTAATACCATTCTGTCACGCCCCATCCCCAACACAGACGGTATTGTTCGCTCTGGCTGAAGCTGCACAATTTTGTCCTTCAGAGCGAACCGGACCCGACCAGGGGCACTTCCCAAGAGGTCACCCATCCCAGAATTTCCCTGGCCTGAGCATGCTTAACTACGGAGTTTTCAAGCTCGTGTAGTGCCGGTTCACTTAATAGACGCCTCTGTATTGAAGAGTGGTATCATTCCATTTATAGTATAGATCTATGTCGAAATGTATTCCGAAGATTTCCCATTATTCTATAGTGGGTCTCACAGACTCAAGAGGTGGCCCCCTGTCCTTTGGCATGGCACTTTGTTCCATGTGACAATTTATTCCGTGAGTAAGGACCGGGGTCCAACAGTTCAGACGACATATACATAGCTTCCATATTTGGACCGGTGGCTTGCGCTGTTTTTTCTCCTTTCAAACTGCCACATGCCAACCTATTTCACACCAACGTTAGTTGAAATTCCAATCAAACACCCTTAAACACGGTTTGCATAAATATTCTAGATCATATATGCAAAAATACCATATAGTGACTATAGTCATTTTCCCCTTAAAAGGGGAAATCACATATGGCCTCTCAAACTATATTAGGAGCAAATGATTTCTATATATACTGTGTTTTCACTTGCTCACCCCCCCACCCCACCCCGGAAAAATTTCCTTAGAAACACCCAAAAAAAATAGAAGAAGAAAGAAAGAAAAGCCTGCCCGCCCACCCACAAGCGCGCGCGATTTTGAAGCTCTGCGGTAAGAGTGTAGTTTGGACCCCCTATTATCATCTGGACGGCACTAAACTAGTGGTGTGCCACTGAACCTGAGGACCCCTATTATCATCTGGATTGCACTAACCCAATAGTGTTAGTAGAGGAGAGGGAAATTTCATGTTCAGTTGCAGGATTAGGACCTTTATTCAACAACTTACAAGTATAGTGTTGCCCTATTAGCTAATCAATCATACTTGAGGGTTATAAAAGCTATTACTACTATAGTCAGAAGGATCCTATGTAATTTATGCTTTGTAAGAGACTAAAACTAAATCAAACCATATATATTTTGTCATCGTGTAGATTTGCATTCAGATAAGTATAACAGTGTATGTTAGATAACTAATCAAGGTTAAGGAACTCACATATGCCACCATGTTGTTGAGTGGTGCATCCCACATATTCTGCATATACGCTGCATGTGCGTCCGCTTATGTGGTTGGGCTCTTCAAAGGAAAAAAAGGGAGAGGGAAGAAGGGAAAGAGAATAAAGAAAGACAATGATGAGAAACTAAAAAAAGAAATTGAAAAATATTTTAATATTTTAGTCTATACTAATAAAAGTTGAGATGTATTGAAAAAACATACGTTTACAAGTATATAAGTAAAATCTTAGAAGAGGAGAATGGGAAAAAAAGAAAGAGAAGGTTTAATATAAATTTAATTGGCTAACTCGTATGTCAAATAGTCTCTGTTCAATCCACACAATATCAACCCCAATTGCATGAAGAAAAGCTCGCATATGCCTTTTTCAGCTTCAAATATGAGCATCCCCCACTTATTGGGCCATGCAGAGCAATTTTATAGACGAGATGCATATAATGTATATGCAGGTGCATATGCGCCCATAAAACGCCTATTACAACAATGTAATTAATCATGCGAATAAATTATAAATGTTGTTAATACTATTATTCAGGGCGCGCACACAGTTTCTTTTAATGAATGAAGCAAGGATTTCTTTCTTTCTTTTTTAATTGGAATTTTTTCATAATTTTAGTCATAAGTGCTTGAAATATGGGAATTTTACAGCTTTATCCAATTCCCCAACCAAGCCTTCTTAAAAGCTAGTTGCATTTTCTTACAATATTTGTACTCAAATGTCTTGAAGCTGCAAGAAACATCTCCACATTTACTGTACAAAAGAACTCACACTTGCTAATCCATTTTCAAACTTCGATTGCATCTCCATGATTGGTATTTGCTTGCCTTTATTCCACCATGCAATCAAAACTTTCGAATATATACAAATAATGCTCTCTTCTGCAATGGATTTTTTTCCTTACAGGCAGTAAGAGGAGCAGAAGCTACTCCTATATCAACGATGCCATCGATAGCACCAGCTCAGACCCCGCCATTAAGGGCAATTTCCTCCTCCTCCTCCGGTAGTGGGCTCTGTCGTCTCAAAGGAGTGTACACTCCCCCTACTATTACCTCTTATGCTGGCCTACCCATTGATTCTACTAGTGACAAGAAGGTGATTTATCTCATAATATTCATTACCCTTTTCTACTCTACTCGGACTCACATTATTTGTGTTTATAGGTGATGAGTGTTCATGGAAGAATGCCAGAGCATGATTTTGCTGGCACTCCTTATGTGCCTGTTTATGTGATGCTGCCTGTGAGTCATTATGAGATGCTATATATGTTTACTTAATTGCTGATGGGCCTCTAGTGATTGCTGTTTTTTTCGTTATAATGATGATAGTTAGGTGTCATTAACATGAAATGTGAGCTGGTGGATCCAGAAGGGCTGGTGAAGCAGCTTAGAGCATTGAAATCCATCAATGTGGATGGTGTGATGGTTGATTGTTGGTGGGGGATAGTGGAGGCTCATGCCCCACAAGAGTATAACTGGCATGGTTATAAGAAGCTCTTCCAGATTGTGCGAGACTTGAAGCTTAAATTGCAGGTGAGTTTCATTGGCATGGAAATATCAATTACTTGTTAATACTAATGCTTCTTCGGTGTTGCATGCCTTCCATCTTCATCTTGTATTAGCTGATTTCATTGGGAAAGCTGAAAACAAGGTGATATTGAATGAAAATATCAAAACAATTTGTTTTGGTGGAAATAGAGAAACATTCTTTTCAGGTGGGGTACATGAGGGACTTGTGTTTTTCACTAATTATTTTGTAAGCTAGGTTTGTTTGCAATGCCTTTTTAACAGTTTGACATGAAGGATAATCGTCCATGTTTTCTTTGTGAACTGTATTTCCTACGACAATGTATACATTTTCTTCAAAAATTAAAATGTGTTGTACAATTCTACGAGATCAGCAAATTCATTATTTTCAATATGTACCAATTTCCTTTCGTCATATAAAAAGATTATATTGTTCTTCCAAGCTAAGTTATATTCCACAAGCTCTGATCAGTTAAATTCTTCTGTTTGCAACACCAAGGTGGTCATGTCATTTCATGATTGTGGAGGCAACATTGGAGATGATGTTTTTATTCCTTTGCCTAACTGGGTAGCGGAAATTGGTAGAAACAATCCAGATATTTTCTTCACTGATAAGGAGGGCAGACGTAATCCTGAATGCCTATCATGGGGAATTGATAAGGAAAGGGTTTTGTTAGGCCGGACTGCAATTGAGGTATACGTCTTTGCTAAAATTCTATCTACATATTGAACATGTTATCTTCTTAGCTAAGATTAACAATCTATGTGATGTGATCAATATTAACTGTATAAAAGGTGATACCAATTAACTGTACTATCAATTTTCTTTTGACTAAAACATAAATGAATACCCCACGTTCATTAAATTGAAAGTTTAACAAAACTAATACAAAAGGAAGAAAAAACGAAAAAAAAACAAATTACATCAAACACCACCGACCACCACAAGCCGACCTTAAGACACGCTTCTTAACCCTAGACGATTTGGTCACCTAGCATCCATGTCTACTCAGTGATGCCTCCATAACGAATCTTCATTACCATTGTAGCATTAATGTATGTTAAAATCTCAAATTTTCAATCAGGTTTCATCTTCGTCGGATTGACCTTTAAGTCTTCGGACAACTAGTCCTCGATTAGTCTATCTTTTGTTGTATCAGACTACAAGTCTTCGGACATTTAGTCCTCGATCTGGCTACCTTTCGCCTTATCCGGGTCTTCGGACTCCTAGTCCTCAATCGGGCTACCTATCACCGGATCAGACTCTATATTCGAACACCTAGTCCTCAATAGGCCCAATCAGACTCCACATCTTCTGACGCCTCATCCTCGATGGGGCAACCTCCCGCTGGATCGGACGCCAAGTCTTCGGACGTCTAGTCTTTGATCGAGTCATCTATATCACATGATTAATCCCTTATTGTCGATTCAAACATCCACTTTGCTCAAGCCATTACCTATCATCAAATGATTCAAATCATAAAGCACACAATGGATCAAAGCCTTTTTCTCAAAGGGTTGCCCTTTTGAGCCGGATTCAACCTTATGTCGCCAACTCTGATCCCATCTGGTCTCCACTTTCGATCTAGTCGAAGATCGCAGTCCAAAAAAGTTCCGAACTTCCATAACCGGATTTGGACACCTTATCGTCCGATTTGGCCATTTACCATCGGATCCAGTCGCCTGTGGCTAGATCCAACCACCACAATACCGTATTCGGGCCTCCCATGTCTGGATCCGGCCACCTCGACTTTAGATCAACAAACCCCAACAGGGGAGGGAGAGAGAGAAGCCCTGGGGAGCAGGAGCGGGAGCTCAAGCTTCATCCCCTACCCCAAGCGGAGATCGGTGGAAACCTAGAGAACGGCGGGGGAAACCTTAAGAATGAGGAGAGAGAGGTTGAGCGGCGGAAACCCTAGAGCTTGGGGTTTGAATGTTATGTCACGTTTACTTACCGCCAATCATAATATCTTATGCTACCTAAAGAACGTGGATTATGCAAGTAAGGAAGGATATGGTACGTGCTAATTTACTAAAGGCGATCGCCCCTTAAAGTGCTGCAATGGATGTGAAGATTTATGTGGCCAAGTGTCTAGTATATCAACTGGAAGGCTGAGTATTATAGAGCCGCGGGATTGCTTCAACCCTTGCATATGCCAGAATGGAAGTGGAAGAACATCACGATGGATACCGTGAATGTGTTCCCTCGCATCATGGAGGCAACGACGCTGTATGAGTTATGGACTGACTCATCAAGTCCACCCATTTCATTTCGTTCCGCGTTGGACAGTCTACAGAGAGCTTAGTTAAGAAGTATATGGAGGAGATTGTCAGGCTATATGGACTACCTGTAAGCTTTGTTTCCGATCGGGACACTCGGTTTCGATCCCAGTTTTGGCAGAGTCTGCAGAAGATTCTGGACACAAACCTGAGTTTCAGCACAGTCTTTCATCTTCAGACTGATGACCAATTTGAAGGAGTCATTCAGATTCTGAGGATGTACTTCAGGCTTGTATGTTAGATTTCAAGTTGCCTTAGGAAGATCACTTGCATCTAGTAGAGTTCGCATACAACAACTAACATGCAAGTATCGGCATGGCACCGTTTGCGACCTTATATGAGAGGAAGTGCAGGTCTCCGTTGAGTTGGGATGATATTGGAGAGTGAGGAACTTTTGGGCCCCAAGATGATTGTCGCGACAATGGAGGTCGTGAGAACAATCTAAGAATAGTTACGAATAGCTCAAAACCGACAGAAACACTGGACATATACAAAGAGGAGGCACCTGGAATTCCAACCGGAAGATCACGTGTTCTTGAAAGTTTCCCCGAGTCGAGAAGTGATACGTTTCGGGAAGCGTGGAAAGCTCAGTCCGTGAATCGTCGGTCCCTTCGATATCCTAGAATGAGTCGGTGAACTTATCACTTGACCTTACTATCATCTTTGGAGGGCGTACACGTCTTTCACATCTCGCAGCTGCGGAAGTATGTGGATGATCCTGGTCACGTCGTAGATCATTGTGGGTGCCAGTCTAATGTACGACCAACCGCCGGTCGAGATTCTAGACCGGAATAGAAGATCATGAGGAACAAAACTGTTCAGCTCGTTATGGTTATATGGAGGAAAGACTCCTGAGACAAGTCTACCTAGGGAAAGAGGACGAGACGAGAGAGTGATACCCATCTTTTTATAACCCCTTCTTTGTAACTTCTTTGGCCGCTACCCTAAATAATTTCGAGAACGAAATTATTTTAAGGAAGGTAAATTGTAACGTCCGTATTTTCTAATACCTAATAAAATGTTTTTTTATAATTTTTCTGTTGTCGAATATTTATTTAAGTGCTCTTTTTTATGGAAAATACTTTTAGAAGATTGTTTTGTACTTAAACTAATTTTAGTAATTTTTAAGAATTTAAATATAATTTTTAGAGATTTTAGGGTTTATTTTAACAATGGATATCGGGGAAAAGGATTATTTTTGAAGTAATGATGGCCAGAAATGGGTAAATGTTTATTTAGAATTTTCCTGCAATATTACCATACTTTTCTGATAATTGAAAGATATTTGTAGTCAGGCCCGTGAGCCCAGACCCGGACCCGCCACGGGCAGCAGCTGATGTTACCGCGTGGGCCCTACGCACTTGTCTGCACGTGGGCGGCCCACACCCATGTGGGGAATCCGGAGTCGTTGGATCCATCGATCCAACGGTGGAGGCGCAGCGGGGGACAACGGTGCGCGATCGTCGGCGGCGGTCGGCTCCGAATCCAGCTCGAGTATAGGGTTTGAAAACCCTATATATACCCCCCACACTATTTTGGGTTTTTCTTCTTCGTTTCTTGTTCAAAAATTTTGGAAAAATATTCGTTGAGACCGGGACTTGATCCTCTATGCGATGATATTTGCCCAAGTCTTCAAGAAAAATCGAAGGAGAGAAAAGCTAGGACAGATGGAGTTTCGACGTTTTTTCGATACTTGAATCAAAGGTACGATCTCCATTCTTCTCTTTCCACTCTGTCGTCTTCTTGATCTGTATTTAGACTGAAATAATCTTTTCTCGAACGATCGATATTCTTTCACATAATAAACCTTATGAACTTTCGAATTGTTGAACTATTACCACCGAACGTTTAGTTATTATAACCTAACACTAGTAGATAGTTAAGCATGGGGTAACGAACTACTCCCACTCTTTCATGCTTATGCTATAACCCATAAATACGTCGTTATGTTGTCCATTTCTAGATTGGTAAAACGCCAGTTATAAAACGAAGTGTTGCCAAAATTGTGAATAGAAATTTTGCCGCTGAAATACCCTATATTATTATTGAATATATTTTATTAAAACGTCCTCAAGGTTCTAACCTCGTCTTTACCCTCTCGACTTTTCTGAAAGTCGTACTTTTACTCAAATCCCTCGACTCGACTTTTCTAAAAGTCGTATTTTCAAATAAATATCTCGACTTTTCTAAAGGTCGTACTTTCAAATAAATACCTCGACTTATCTAAAGTCGTATTTAAAATACATACCTCAACTTTATCTAAATTCGTGTTTTTGAATAAATACCATAAACCTTTTCTAAAATTAATATTACTCTAAAATACCATAGACTATTACTAAACCCCAGTACATGAGCATATTCTATACTTACCCCTTTTACATGGGCTTGCAACATCTTCACAAATCGAATGTGATACTTAACCTTATACAAGGAATTCTTTACGACATGATATCTTGTACGGTTAGGGTTAGACGCGTGAACGTAGGTATGGAATGCTTATTGAAGATTTCAATATATGGATGACCTTATCAATTGAAGATTCCGATATACGGATGAGCTTATTTCTACCGAAATTCCATGCCTAGTAGAAGGGTATGGAGTACTTATTGAAGATTCTGATATACAGATGATCTTATCTATAGAAGAATCCGATATACGGATGACCTTATTACTACTAAAATTCCATGCCTAGTAGAACCACGTGCTAACACCTACCTGTACCCAAATACTTCTAAACAAGACCGGGATGGGATAATTTGGCTTATGTAAGATAGTATGAGGGGTCTCGGATTCCCCTTCTAGTTATCATAATGGATCCGGAGTGAAACGGGAATATATATATATATATATATATATATATATATATATATCTTCGATCTGCTGTTGTTCCGCGGCCCAATGGATAATCTCGAAAACCTGGTACCCTTACCTAACCAAATTAGAATATGCACAACGTTTAGTCAATACATGATATTCTTGACCACTACACACATATGACATCATTTATACTGCACACTTTAGTTACTTTTTTCTTGCTTAACCTACACGAAATATCCGTTTACATACACTCATATAAACATATGCGACTGTCACCGTACTTTTTATTTGCTTTATTTCACTCGCTCTATCTTGAGAAATCGAGTTTATCTCGCCGACGGACATTTCTCTCTTTTCCCTTTCTCTCTCTCGAAATGTCCGTTAGGGCTAAAAGAAAATAATAGAGATGACGTGGTGGAGGTGAAGCTAGGGATGAAGGCAACGCTCACTTCTCGACTACCTTTTAGGCCTAGGTTTTACTGTTTATCTTACTTGCCCACCTGATTAGGGCTCGTTTATCATCATGCCTTTCTTTTGATCTATGAAATAAAATTTTGAGACCATGTTTGTAATAAAGTTCTGGTTAATGAATAAAACTTCGTTTTTATTTTACTTGCTTTTGTATATTTCCTGCATACTTTACACTTGACGTAACTGTATCGAGTTGAGTTTCTCTCTCTCGATATAGCTATGCCGTGGGCCTCGTCGCGTCTCCGCTCCCGTATCTTGAGAAGCGGAGCGTGACAGGCTGCAAACCTGTCCTTAGCCAAGCTTAGATATAAACACCATAACCATCACCTCCCATCCGATCCTGCTCCATAACCGGAAAGAACAAGGCGGCAGCTTTCATCCTGCCTCTGTCTCGGTCAAGGTCCCTGCCCAAAGAGAAGCAAAGCTATCAATCACCGGAATAAGATTATCACTGTTATAAACGCAATAATTAAAATCAAAGTAATTAAAATAACAATCATTTCTCTTGATCCTCAAGTCCCAAAGAGCCGCGGCAATAAAGAAATGCCCTAACTTCTTGATTCTCTGATTTTGCCCATTATTAGCACGTTAGTTTATTTCTTTTATGAGAAGTTGGTGATAATATTACGATTTCATTAATCTGTTTTTGGTATGTAATTTAGTTTGTTTCCTCGATGATATCTATTAAGCATTTATATTTACATAGAGAAACATAGAAGAAAAGGAAGCTAATCTTGTGATAAATCAGTTTTTGAAAAATTTCCTGTGCACCTTAGTATATAAAAGCTCCATTATCAGTATTCTATTTATAAGGATTCAATTAATACTTTTATTGTAATTTTTAGATAGATCCTCCACTTATTCCAATAATTTTACTTAAAACCTCAGGAAGATTTTTCAGAGCACTCTCTTAAAGAACTGGCATGTTGTAATTAGCTATAAAGCCTATAATTATATTTGAGATGTAGTAATAGGAAGCTTTATGTTAATAATTTATTTTATTGACTTAAAGATTCAATAAGCTTTCTCAAAGTACCCTTTGTGGGAACTGACACGTAATTATCTATAGTTTAATTTAAGATGTAGTAATGAAAGGCCTTATGTGAAGAATTTAATATTATTTAGTATAAATGCTTTCTCTTTGCTGACAGTTAATAACATATAGGTTTACTTTGATTATATGAGAAGCTTCAGAATAGAATTTGATGAGTTCTTTGAAGATGGAATAATTTCTGAAATTGAAGTTGGATTGGGGCCGTGCGGAGAGCTTCATTACCCATCTTTTCCTGTAAAGCATGGTTGGAGATATCCTGGCATTGGCGAGTTCCAGGTATTGGTTATAGCGTGTTTTCGTTTTCTTTCGTTTATGTTATGTACTTAAAATACACAAAATACAGATCCTATATATTGTGTACAGATCTATACTTGTCACTAATGTGCATCGTTTGTGGTCCTTACTGCCTTTATGTAAGGGCAATTGACAAAATGTGTGGAACCCAATTAGCATGAGTTAATTTCACACAGAGCTTGGATTTATTATTTAAGTTTAATGCTTGACATGACACCTTTTTTTTTGGCTGATATTGGCCTCTTTGTTTATGTTAGCATTAGTCAGTATCCATGCATCTGCTAAAGCATGTTACCCTCTAGTTTAAGTAAATTCTTTTGGTTGTTTCGAACTTGAATATAATGTTCTATATTGCTAAAGCTAATGTTGCTATAATACCACATACATTTCTTCCGTATTTGAAATTGTCCTTATTGTTTATGAACAATTTTTTTGTGGCAGTAAATTATTCATAGGAGGCATATCAGTTTGACTTAATTTTTATTCAAGACTTTTTTTTTCTTTTATCTTCTCAGTAGCGCTAACTGCTACATTGTTTTTTGTCTTCTTTTAACTTTATACTAATGAAAGATATTGTATTTATAGTGCTACGATCGGTATCTCATGAAGAGTTTGAGGAAGGCAGCAGAAGCAAGGGGACACTCTTTCTGGGCAAGGGGACCAGATAATGCTGGCTCGTATAATTCCCAGCCAGATGAAACTGGATTCTTTTGTGATGGAGGTGATTATGATAGCTATTATGGTAGATTCTTCCTTGGTTGGTACTCTAATGTGTTGGGTGATCATGCCGACCGTGTACTATCCCTGGCTAAATTGGTGTTTGAAGGCGCACACATTGTTGCGAAGGTTTGTGTATAGAATTTATCTATTGGTGTGTAAATTACATGCTACTCTAATATTTTAGGATATGGGATTTTATTCTATTTTTTAGCTCTGTGCCTTATTTGGAGTCTCAAATAAAAGAAAATATCTAATCTTATCATGTCGTCTGTTCATATTGTTAGTTCCCCAGTTAAAAATTTGTAAGGGTAGCCTGTGTTTTCATAAGCTAAATGCATTACTCAAATCTGTTTGCTCTAGTCATTAAGGTTATTCACTCCAGTCCTCTCCTTGTCATAGTCTCCTTTGGTCAGGGAGAAATCACATCAGCTTTAAATTTGTCTCTGAAAACTTGCCAATTCATATTTGGATGTTTGGCTTCGGGTTAAGCTCCATAATGAGCCATATTTGATGCAAAAAGGCTTGAATGACAATTATGATAATAAATTAAATTTGTATGCTACTAAACTTTCAATTTACTCCAAAGAATCGTACAGCTTGAAAATATCTTAATATAGTCCATTTGCAATTTTTATGTTACACACATATTTACAACAGTAAAAACCATGCTTTATCACAGTATTTATTAAATGTTTACTTTTATTCTTTTAATCACATGCACAATATCGAGGTGCAAATTATTTCTGAACTTCAACCTCCCAATTCATTTCTTTTCTGCATATGTTTACTACATTACTGCTCTTTAGCCAATATTGCTAATTTACCGTGGATTGTTGTCCTCACCAATTGAAGCTAGTCCTTTGGGAGAAGAGAAACTTATATATCCTAAAACTGGTTGAAACAGATATCTGGTGTTCATTGGTAGTGTTTTACTGTAACTAGAAAACGAAATTTATGTTGAAACAGATATCAGGTGTTCATTGGTAGTGTTTTACTGTAACTAGCAAACAAAATTTATGTTGAAACAGATATCAGGTGTTCATTGGTGGTACAAAACAGGTAGCCATGCTGCTGAACTGGCTGCTGGGTTCTATAACCCCTCCAACCGTGATGGATATTCTTTAGTTGCATCGGTATTAAAGAAGCATGGTGTGACATTATGCTTCTCATGTGTGGAGTTGCACACTTTGAACCAGCAACTAGATTTCCCACAAGCATTAGCAGATCCAGAAGGTTTGTTATGGCAGGTATGGAATTTCAGGACCAAATAAATTTTTTGGAGAAAGATAATGTAATCACTATCTATGTTTGTTTACAAAATTAAATGAAGATTGGAAGATGTTGCAGGGGAAAGTGGGAGGGAGTCGTGATTTGAATGCATTTCTTTTCCTGAAGTGACTCGATTCTAACGTAAATTCTCATGATGGACCTTTTATGACCTACATGCACTATAATGGTAGTGTATCAAAAATTTTGTGGTTTAATTCTTTCAATCATTCATCAAGTAATTGCAAAAATAAATGGTTTGCCGACAATAGAACGTATAGGGTCACTTGACGGGTGATCGATAAGTGGCTAAATGACATGATTTTTTATACACTGCAGTTTTAGGACATATAGATCACAATGAGCAGTGTGGGTCATCTGAGATAATTTTCCATCATGAGAATTTAATCCAACCCCTCATGTTAAAACAGAAGGAACCATATGAACACTACCCTTTTTTTATTTTCTTTTTTACCCTGTTTTATTCGGGGGAGGGGAGCCTTGGCTTGGAAGTTGAGGAGGAATATAGGAAGGCAAATGAAAGGATATAGAAGTTTCTCTTTTATCTATGGTGTATGTATTATACCATAATCTAATAGAAGTGAACATAATTTAAAATTTTGAATGAAACCATAATCTCATCTTCAGGTGTTGAACGCGGCATGGGATGTTTGTATACCGGTAGCTAGCAAGAATGCTCTTCCTTGTTACGAAAGAGATATATATAACAAAATTCTGGAAAACGCAAAACCAATTAATGATCCAGATGGAAAGCACTTGTCAGCATTTACCTACATGAGGCTTAGTCCTGTTCTAATGGAAAGACACAACTTCTTAGAATTTGAGCGCTTTGTCAAGAGAATGCATGGTATATATCAACGCCTTTTCCTCACTCTGTTCTTACGAAAATTCATTTCATCTTTGTTTTTGCAGTTCTAAACCCTTGTTTGTGTTGATATATTTCTGATATAGCTTAATTTAATAGAAGCTTTTAGGTAATATAATTATTTAACCAATTGGTAAAACTTCATTACATGACAGTATGGCATGCCATATTGTAGAAACTTAATGAGACGTTATCCTACTTGTATGGCTTGCTTAATTCAGTACCATGACCATATTTAGGAAATTCTAGATAATAATCCATTCTATTTTAATGAAACAGATTAATGGATTTGCATTTAAAAATATGCTTGAAAAGTAAGATAAGGATTCAACGATTTCAGAGAAAAAGAGCCTTTAACTTGTTAACATTAGTTCTCTTTAATGGTTACTAAAAGGTCTTTTGGTTCATCTTAAGTGATATACTAATAGAACCTTAATACTGAACTTCACCATCATCATCGTCATCAAAGTTGTTTCCCATCAGTATGGAGTTGAGCTGGAGTAAGGCTCAATAAAGATCTGACAAAGATTAAGGAATAGCTCTCATATCCTTTTTCTCAAATTATAAAAAATCTTTGCATTGTCTGGCTTCTCCATTAAAAGCTGGTTGGTATAGAACTCAACTTTTCCATTAGAAGTTTGCCACTATCGAACATAACTTCCCGTAATTTAAGAAAATTGTATTACTTGTGTCAATCCTCCGAGAATCGGTTCCCGTATCTTGGCTAGCTAGGAGGCTATGTCTATTGTGGTGCCAAATTCCTAGCAATAAAATGAATGAGCAAGTTACTTGCCAAAAAAATCGATCGAATCTGAATTCTTGTATTTGGAGAAATATGGTTATCTATATTCCATCCGTTTATTATACAAAGAGGATGAAATGGTCTCCTATCTGAATTTCGAAATAGATATTCAAATAAAAAAAATACAGTGTAACTAAATCCGAAAGTATGACCTGGTGCATATTGATTTGAAGTCTACTTTGTAATACAATTAAAGTAATGTTTTTCTTTTTTGCAAACAAGACTTTGAAGCCTTTATCCTTGGATCTGCGGTATAGATGACACCACAGAAGCTGCATAGGCGAGAATCCTCTCCTATGTTAGCTGACCCCATTTAACGATTATTTTATTGCTTCCTTTTATTTTCGGCAAACAAACCCTTGAAACATTTATCCTTGGATCTGCAGTCTACATGGTGCCTCCTCAGCTACATATTTCTCTTTTTAAAATATACAAACTGTGACATCTCACATCGTTTTTATGTAGCAAATTTTGGTTTAACTGCTATCTAACTAGCTGAGAAGCTCACTTGTAAATTGTAATAGTTGATCCACTGGCATGAACCGTACTGAAAGTACTTATGCAGCTGTTTAGTAGCTGGACTAATCAAATTACATTATTTGTAGAGTCTAGAGACATTCCTGTTAAAATCTAATATCGTGAGTCAAAAATAATATACATAGTGGACTATGTTGTGAGTCGAAGTGAATCTATATTACGTTGTCAATTTAGCTGTACCGATCTTTCATAACTAGAATTATTACGAGTCAAGAGTCTGGCAGATGTCTGCATGAGAGGATATCAGCCTCATATAGAGACTCTATCCTTACAAAATTGTGGTAATTTCCATGTCTTTCTTACCTATGCCTTGACGTTTTTAATTTTTTATGTGGCTGTACAGTTATTCATTGAAATGCACCAACACATTATTTCCTTTGACACTATTTTAATGAGATATTAGATTTTGCCTTTCCAATTGTGCGTGTTGCTTTCAATATGATACAAATGTGAAGCCTCATGATATAATTGCTTTCCTTTTTTCCTGACATGTTAAGTATTTTATTCCTCATTGATGATCATGGTATTCTCAATTTACTATTCTGTACAAATGTGTGTAGTGTGCTGTAGTTTAGGATATTACAAAATTTTGTTTTCAACGTTTACAATGAATTGAATGGTGACCTGTCACCGTAAAACATTAAGCATATATGTTTTGGTCAGTTGATGGACTATCTTATCTTACATCATAATAAATCCAAACCAACTCAAAGCAAAATGATTTGTTAACGATGCTAATTCTCTTCTGCTCTGGTTTCGGTATCAGATAATGCAAATTGATGCTATAGACAAGTACAAGATAGTGGCACATAAAACTCAACCTAATTGCGGGTTTAATATTATGAGACAACTACGAATAGATTTGATGTCTACTATCATTCTGATATAATCAATTTACAAATTTATCATCATACCATTATTTAATTATTGTGATTCCTTTATATTATCAAATTATCAATAAATTGTCATGCTGTTGGAGGACATTGCTAATATTTTCTCTTGCAGGTGAAGCAGTTCTTGATCTCCAATCGTAGAACAAGTGGGGAGGGGTGACCGCCGCATGACCCTGGACCTAAAATTGATTCACACAACTATAACTGTAATTATTTTCCTTATGTAAAGATCGTCCTTGCTAAGCTCTTATTGACTATAGGATTCAAGAGGCGCTCTGATCTCAGTTTAGTGCCCTTGTCAAAACCTACATACTATTGTATAGCCCTCTCTCTAATCTTACCTGAAGCATGTGACCTTTCAGAAACTTGTTTATCCATATCAGGATATAATGTAGCTCCAACTACTCCAGGACCCGACATTTAGCAGAAGCTTTCCTGGGAAAGGCCTGAACTCTTCAGGAGCGATCCTTTCAGCTCAATCTGGTGACGAAACAAGAACGGCTCTTTTTGCTAAAACTCAGAATCATCATTTTGAGCTGAAAATCATACAGATATTGTGTATTATGTCAAATTCCAACAGAAAATTATCAATGGATATGTATATCTAAACAGTGTTTATATTCCGTGCTATTTTGTGGCTTATTTTTATTAATTTTCTCAGTATTATGTCGAAAAGGTGTTGAATAAATTTATCCTGATTTCGTGTACTGAAAGTATGTTCCTTAAAGTCATAAAACAGGGTCGGCAAGACGATATGAGGATATTCTCTTCTCCTTCAGCATCAGCTACAAATCCAGTGAGATTACCTCTAGCTACATTTATGTCAACTATTTTAATGCCATGGGAGGAGTGTAGAAAGCATGTGAAAAAACAACCGTCTAAGTAAGGACATCAGCTTATTATGGCACATGCGATACATATAATTAAATTAATAATATATAATAAATAAGGAGATTTGTTAGTAAATATATGTTTTATTTTAATTTTTTGTTTGAAAAATGTATTAAATACTTTTAGTTAAAATAATAAATATTTTCAACAACTTTTAGTAATGACGATAAAGAATGTTAAAAGGCTTGTAATATAAATTGTTAAAGATTTGATAAAACTAAACGGAGGAGTGGGATGAATAGAGGGCATCTAGGGAATTGAGAAATTATGGTCTATCTGTTGGAATATTTGGCTACAGCGGAATAATAGAATTTTTAAGAATTCTAAGTAATTATTATTGAATATTATAAATGTGATTGAAGCCAACATTGAATTTTGGTCAGGTGGTGCTGTAAAGAGGGTCAAGAAGAAAAAGGCAAGAACAGTTACAGAGGAAGATAGTTTAGAAGCGGGCAGCGCGAATTCAGTTACCTTGGATTTGGCAGGCGTGTTCACAACTAGGAGGGATGGAATCTGTAGGAAAGAAGGATGCTGATTTATTTTAGGCAAGAATAAAACTTGTATTTGTCATTTTGTTTTTCTTTTCGTTGTTTTTATTTTTAATCTGGTAGACTTTTTGTCACGCTCCGCTTCCCAGAGTACGCTAAGGTAGGCACGTGACATAGCCAACCATGCTACCCGTGAATAAGAATTATCCTTCTACAGTCACATTACGGCTGTAGAGATATCAAGCACAAAAAAAAAACTATCTAACACATGTCCATAAGCCAAATAAAATGAGTCAAGAATAAAATAATGCGGAAGCAAAAAATCCAATACAAGAATAACTGGAATATATGTCCCATAATGCGGGCTCACATCAGGAATGAAAATACTGAAAATAAAAAAACTAACTACTAACGAGTCCTCACTGCTCAGCCTACTGACTGAAGTACTCCTGCTCGGGCTGCAGCAAAGGTATGGAATCTGGGCCATGCAAAACCCAGACATCAGCGCGTCATAACATCAAGCAATAATATATAAACAGGCTAGCAAGACATGCAAGTATAATCATAAATGGTAAAGCAGGTGTAACAGCAATATAAATTAGGGCAGTGAAAGGTAGTGTGCAGTGAGTAATCTAAACTGGTCTATTGGGTTAACTAGTCTCAAGTCTTTGAAATCAATTTGATGAATTATCGATGTAACTCAATAGTATCCCGTGCGTGCCCGGGATCACGGTCTATGACTTTCGGACTGAACCCGAGACGTGCCGCAAGGCAGTAAAGGGTGGTAGGTAATGACGAGTAATGTCTGTAGCATCACTCCGGGGCTGGCCTAGCCCGTAAGACTGATCAGAAAAGGTATAGAACTGTCGAGTTACAAGTCAGGTTTCATCATTGATTTTCCCATTCCCCCAAGTCATATGTATTCAAGTCAGGTATTAAGTAATCAAGAGCTAATGCCAACTCAGGATCAGGCAGGTACAGGTTTGTCTGGATAGACAACAGGAACTGTCCGTAAGGACAACAGGTCAGGTTTGTTGGCATTAGACACAAGATCAAGTAACAGGTAAAGCCATGGTACATCAGGTCAAGTCAGATAGTATGTAGGTATCATGTCATATCGAGAGGTGCACGGTACCATGTCGTGTCAAGTAATAGGTGTAACAAATCATGTCAGGGGTGCACAGAATGTCATGTGGGTGCTCATCATCAACTAACGTAAGCATGGGTAAACCAAACAAGTATGGGGTACTAGTGAAACAATAAAAAATGAAACATGGTGACGATATATGCAAGGGTACAGATTAAAGCATGGGAATGCACAGTTATAGATTAGAGTTAGGGCTGTGGTTCCAACATTTAGTAAAATACACTTAAACCAGTATGGAATTGTTAAATCTCGTTATTATGGGTTAAATGATCTAGGGATGCAATGATATATAAAATATGTTCAATAGATGCAACCGGGTATTCGGGGATAGAAACTATTTAAAAGTGCTATGGGTTATGCAGATAATTATTAAGTAATTTAAACACGGATGTGGGTACACGATATTGTACTCTAACATGCAATAAGTTATAATTCAAGATCCGAATCTAACATGATATACCCGGACCTCGAAATGCAAAAATGGAAACTAATAGCCCTAGGCTTAATTTACAGGTTTAATCATGAAATAAATATGTATAAAAATAATGTAATAGCATGTAGCAAGTTTCACTTGCCTCGACGGATCGCGATACGGTATACGGAACGTCACACGTCGGCGAGAAAAGTCGCGACGCGCGCACGGTACACGGGATGAGTCCAAACAACGCACGGTGGGATCACACGGGTCAGATATCCTCGTTAGGTCGTCGGGATCGTCGCCGGCACGGTCGGATTCCGGCAATCAAGAAACAACAGTGAATACTTTTAGAAGAAAAGAAAAACAGAAAGAGAAGAAGGAAAGAGAAAGAAGAGGGATGAGAATAGGATTGCTTACTGGGTTGCAGAGGGGTGAGCTAGCGGTGGCGGCGAGACCAACGGCGGTGAGGGGCGCCGGTGAAGGGGTTTTGAAGAGCTAGGGTTTGGTTAGGGTTTGGGCTCGGTTTTGAAGTTTGTTGGGGTTTTAGGTGCAGGATTTTGGTGCAGGAGGGAGAGCAGAGGAGAGGGAAGAGATGGCTCTGGCGATGGGAGATGGTCGGCGACGTGATAAGGTGGTGGTGGTGGAGAAGGGTTCTCGGGGTTCCTTGGGTGCAATGGTTTACACGAGGGAGAAAGAAGAAGAAGAAGATGATGGAGATGAGGGTGACGAGGAGATGAAGAGGGTGTCGACGAGGGTTGAGGGCAGAGGGGAAAAGTTAGGGTTGATGGAGGCGGCGGAGATAGAATGGGTTCTCGTGGCGAGGGGTGTAGGGTTTTTTAAACAGAAGAAGAAGAAGAAAGAAAGGAGGTGACGTTAAGGAGGGAGGCGGTGTTGGGATTCACGTTCACCGCGAGAGGAGAGAGAGAGGGACGCGAGATGAGAGAGATAGAGAGAAAGCGAGAGGAGAGAGAAAGAAGAGGAGAGATGAATTTGTTTGTTAGCGGGATGAGAGAGAGAGAGAAAGAGAGAGAGAGGAAGAAAGAGAAAGAGAGAGAAGAGAGAGGTGTGTGGGGCCCGACGTAAATCGAGCCTGATTGGCTCGTGGGGATGGGGAAAAAATGGGTAAAAATTTTATAAAAGATTTTAATAGTTTAAAGAATATTTTGTTGGCTGTAAAAATCGTTTATGCTGTTAAAATATTTTAAACGGATTAAAGAAATTTAAAATAATTAGAATTTGGCAGGATACAAAATAATTCAGAAATGCGTCCGGGTCGGATCCAAAATTTTAGATTTGAAATACGAGAATTTTATGCAAGTTCCAAAATTTAAAATGAAGGATTATGTAACGAAAAAGCATACCCCCAAGAACGGACGCACGTACGTGCGCGTAGCCATACAAACACGTCCGTTTCACTGAACGGGACGAAAACAAGATGCACGGACGCTACCACAGGGTTAGGGGTATCATGAAGGCTATGTTATGTATTTTCAAATTATTTTACGGGACTTAAATTGTTATATGCAAGATACGCGATGCTAGGTGAATGTTAAAATGCAGGATACATGAGATGCACGTTTCAATGCAACAAGTTAGGGTAAACTATAATTATGACTCAACAGGTTCAAACAAGCGGGTCGGGTCGAATGTAACGTAAAAGTAAACTACCATTCACATCCAAACACGGTAAACGCCACAAACAACACATACAGCAACAGAAATTGGTATAACTGAACTCGGTTGTTATATTATACCTAACTACAAAAAGAATTTCGTCCTCGAAATTCCAAGAACACAAAAAGGATAAACAACCAACAACCTACAAGAAAAGATGGGGAAACTTCTGCCGGATTTCATCTTCTCGTTCCCAAGTTGACTCTCCATGTGAGCGATTACCCCAAGAAACAAGTACAAGAGGGATAATCTTGTTCTTAAGAACCTCTTCCCTTCGATCCACAATCGCAATCGGTCGCTCGTCAAAAGTCAAATCTTCTCGGACGGTCAGCTTCGAATGATCTAACACATGTGTTTCATCTCGAACATATTTACGGAGTTGAGATACGTGAAACACATCATGAACATTCGCCAAGGATTGCGGCAACGCCAAACGATACGCTACCACATCAACACGCTCCAAAATCTCAAAAGGTCCGACGAATCGAGGACTGAGCTTTCCTCGACTTCCGAAACGAATCACCCCTCTAGTCGGTGATATCTTCAAGAATACCAAATCACCCACGGCGAACTCTAGAGGTCTTCTCGACGTATCTGCCCAACTCTTCTGTCTGTCTTGTGCTGCTTTCATATGATTCCGGATTGCGTTAACTTTCTCAACTGTCTGCACAACCAAATCTGGTCCCAACAATTTTCCTTCACCGATATCGTCCCAACAAACAGGTGAACGACACTTGCGACCATACAAAGCTTCGAATGAAGCCATTTGAATAGTCGCCTAGAAACTGTTGTTGTAAGAAAACTCCACTAAAGGTAGATGATCCTCCCATGAACCCTTGAAGTCCAACATGCAACCTCTTAACATATCTTCAAGAGTTTGGATCGTTCTCTCCGACTGGCCATCTGTTTGAGGTTGATAAGCTGTGCTAAACTTCAATCGAGTCCCCAAACTTTCCTGTAAGCTCCTCCAAAAGTGTGATAAGAACTGAGTGTCACGGTCGGACACGATGCTCACCGGTACTCCATGTAATCTTACAATCTCCTGCATGTACCGTTCTGCCGAAGTTTCTGTTGATTGACCAACCCGAAGAGGAATGAAATGAGTTGCCTTGGTCAAACGATCAACAATCACCCAAACTGCATTGTTGCCTTTTGGACTCCACGATAGAGCTGTCACGAAATCCATGATTATATGTTCCCACTTCCATTGGGGAATCGGAAGTGGTTGCAATAAACCAGCAACCCTTTGATGTTCAGCCTTAACTTGCTGACACACCAAGCATTTTGCCACAAAGCGGGCAATCTCCCGTTTCATGCCTTCCCACCAGAAATGCTGTTGTATATCTCGGTACATCTTCATGCCTCCTGGATGTACGGAATATGCTGAACTGTGCGTCTCTTTCATAAGCTCTTCACGAGTATCTCCCTTTGGCACACACAAACGGCTACCATATCTCAACGAACCATCCTCATGGATCAGTAAGTCAGTTCGAAATCCAGCTTCAACCTGTTCTCAAAACTTTTGAAATCTAGGGTCCTGCGACTGCGCTGCTTTAATATTCTCGATCAACGATGAATGTACCTGCAGCTGCATCAACTGTCCCGAAGAATATAGTAGCACAACCTCCAAATCAAAATTTCGAAAGTCTTCAATGAGTTCTTTCTGTGCAGTCAACATCAGAATTGCCGGCAACCGACTAAGCGCATCCGGTATAACATTAACTTTTCCCAGATGGTTCTTAAGATGTCATGCCCCGCTTCCCAAAATACGGAATACGGAAGGCGACGAAGGCCAGCCGTGCTACCTACGGTAAAGAAAGATCCTTCCATAGTCACATAAGGCTGTCTAGATTAACCTGTCAAAAATAAAATCCAATACCGAAAGGAATAATTCTGATAATCATGCTGCAACGAAACCATAAAGAATAGTAGAAAATATGTCCCACTAGATAATTGATGCAAATAAAGATATGATACAATAGATTCGAAATAAAACAAGATCCAAAAGAGATACATAAGTCCTAATGTCCCACAAGGGCTCACATACTAAATACTAACAAAAAGGAAATAAACCTACAGGTTACTGATCATCGGTAATGTCCTGGTAGCCGCTGCGATCCTGCTCATCCAGAAAATCTGTCTCTAAACCTGAGATGGCAAATCTCAGGGATGTCAGAACATCCCAGCAAGTACTCAATGTATAAAGTGTATGTGTGGTATGATAATATGAATATATGAAAATAGTGAAGCCCGGTGCGCAAGAAAAACATGTATATAAATAATTAGATGCATTAACACTATGAAACATGTATGTAAGGGGTCAGGTCATAACCTAACTGGTCACTAAAAGGTAAACTATCCTATCGTAAGCTCGAGTGTGTGCGTCAATCTCTGCAGGAGTATTTCTAACCCAAGAGTGGTGCCCCAGGGGCTAGGAAACACGGGCCCAACTGTGGAATAAACAAGAGACCGCTATAGCCCGGTACGAGCTGTAAACATGAGACCGCTATAGCCCGGTACGAGCTGTAAACATGAGACCGATATAGCCCGGTACGAGCTGTAAACATGAGACCGCTATAGCCCGGTACGAGCTGCCGGCATGGGACTCCTGAGATCCTGTTGTACAACGCACACTCAAACTACCCCAACACCCGCGTATTTATAGCTACTATGGTAATGACCAGATCACTAATTATGAATGCTGAAAAGACTGGAATTGTGGTATGATAATTGTATAGAATGAAACTGGTAAATAGTAGTGTGTCATGGCATGTAGTTCAGCATCCAAATTAGAGAACTCGTTTTAATATGAGTAGTCTGGAACAATGAGTAATCATGGCATGTCAAGTATAATAGTTATAAAATGATAGTGTTCATAAATAAGAATAGCATGTTAAGCTTTCTCAAGCATGCCGACAATGATAGTCTCAAGTAAAATGTTAAATATAGATGATAGGATATGATAAGGTCAAAAATGTAAACAAGACTCAACATAAATATACAAGTATCTATGTTTAACATCCGGGTTTATTTATTGAAAAGAATAATAAACTGAAATATGGTTTTAAAGGGTTAATATAGTTAAATAGGAATGCTAAATTACAGATACATAAAGCGGATAGTGGTAATAGTATAATTACGAGATAATAATAAGTAAGATAAAATAAATGACAGATTGACTAGTCATCATGTAAGTGCTAATAATAAGTTTTATAATCATGTGATAATAGAAAATATTAATATAAATTATAGTATCAAAATAATTTATATGACTAGGGTGCATAGAGTGCAGCGATATTATAAGGATCGATAGTGTAAAAAGTTTAATTTATATATATAAAATATTAAGCCCAAAGCGTTTATTGATTAACAGTAATAATGGTATATTTTAATGTTTTAGATTAGGATATAAGTGTTGACATTTTGCATGCTAGTGTATATCAATATTGTTGCAACAGAAACATATAATTACTTATAAAGCTTTTTATATATTAAACCATATTTACATGTTAAAAGTTATTTTATTACGCTTGCACTTTTACAGTTGTTCACTTAGTGAAAAGATTAATAGGTATTCTAGATTCTAGGATTTTCATCATATGTACAAATATTATAAGATATATTAATAAAGCGGCAGAATATTACAATTTTATTTAAATATTGTAAATTAATAATTTTTTTAGAGAATTGCCGATATTGCATCGACTAAAAAAATAAAAGAGTAAGAGTATTTGCCTCGGAGACGGATAAACACGACGACACGAAGAACAACTCTAAGGTTTGATTGCTCGGCTAATTTTGAAAAAGAAGAACATATTGTGATGGGAAAAAGAGAAGGTTGATTTATATATGTAGGGTTCCTAGGCACACTAATGAGGTCTCACAAGGCATCAATCATGCCAATTTCAAAAACTACAAGTGCCGAGAAACCCTAATACGGATCGTTAACTAGATATTAGGCGAAACATGCAACTAGTTAACAACTTAACTAAGTGAACGGAAATACAACCTTTGTAGATCCGGTACTCCACCTCCATAGCTCCGTGATGAAGTCCCTTCGCTGTACGAATCGGATCCCAGACTCTAGCTTCGGCTTCATCGGAGAAATGGGCGGGCTAGGTCATCGACTACGATGCCGAAGATGATCTACGTCGAGGCATCACAAGATCAAGCTCCCACTTCACCAAGTCATGAAACTTGTGAAGAAAACACCCTATACTACTTGGTAAGAGGTAGAGAATGAAGAAATAGGAAGTGGGTTCACTTTAGAATTGGATTTCTCACTCTTTTCATCAAATCACCATTGATGGAAGCAAGGTTTTCTTCTTGAAGAAGAAGAAGAAGAAGATGATAGAATATCATAAGTATTATCCAAAAAGAATAATAAAATGAATACTTATCATATACTAACCATGGTTATGTGTAGAGAATAGACTATGGTTAGGTGGAATGGTTAGGGTTAAGCATGAGACAAAATGGTCACTTAGTCAAACCTTCATGAAGCTTCAACAACAAACAAAGAAAGCCACCATTTTTCTCTTTATCTTTTCCTTAATAAAAGAATAAATAAATAGATATGAAAATCAAAACCCTAACCATTTAAATAACCATGGTTTAATTTTTACACAAACACAAGTAAGCATGTATCATCAAACATGATACAAACAAGTGCACAAAAATATATCACATATACAACTTGTGTACATCAAGTGAGAAAATCCATTTAAAGTGAACAAATATTAGTTAATGCAAAGTAATATATCAAATATATAATTATACATTAAATCATTAAATCAACACTTGATTTAACGATCCGGTCATATCGCATATAACCGACTAATATCCAATGTATCGGCTTATCGAATCAATCCTTGATTCGATAACTAGGTTATATCGCATACAACCAATCGATACATTCATCACGAGAATACAATACGGTATCACATACACGCATTATTCTCGGTCCCGCACATATCTCATATGCGCCCCTATTTCGTTTCGCTTGAGCCAGGAAAGCTCTGTGTAGGACTCTAAAGACTCGTCAATACGCCGGCAGCAGGTGATGATCATATCAAACACCCATAAGCCGCAAGCGGTCTGCTAAACGTAACGGCCATCCGGGTATTGAGCGATCAGAAGATCGACGAGCAAGCCCGCTCATACTCCTGTGAATCCAACCAGTAACACTTACCGTACAGTCCGGTTTCGTCGTCTGATATGTCGCATATCTCGCCTAGGGGTGGTAAACGTCAGACCCCAATAGCTCGATAAGTCGTATCGATATGAGGTCTATAACAGTCCGAGAAACTACAGGTAACACTTACCAGTAATTCTCAGCAACCCTGGCCAGGGATTTCCGGTTATAGCCAATCGAACACAGCGCAACATCAACTCCCTATACCGGGAGAGACGAATCCCCTCATATCGCTCATTGCCTCCATGTGATTCGGGACTGTACCCAAAAACCACCGTTTTGCACGCCCTCTTGGACGTGGTAAGATGGAAATCAAAGCACAGTGTGAATCACACAAGACTCTATGACGATCTCAGGTCAACAGACTACTCTGTACCAGTGTCACCAGAGAACTGCCATCTGACGTAAGGTATAATACCATCTGGGAGTTTTCGGCGAGTCCGTCCAGTGTACCCAGTCTCCACTGAGCACCCGGATATCATCTCTAATGTCAAACACCAATGGATATGGGATCATCCATCGCCCATCTGTATGGATCGAGAAGGTATACGCTAGTCTACTCTGGTATATCGATGCCCCGTCTCGATATACCCACGACTAGGGACCTTGAAGGATGTATTTATGGACTACCCTGTCCCCACTAGTATGATCCGCATGATAGTCCAGGTAGTCAAGTACACATCCTAAGGGCTTTACCAACATGTAACAGAGAGACAATCAGTATACATGTTAAGGTAAAGAGTAACCAGATAGCATACTATCTGTCGAGCAAGAAAGTCCTCCCTATATATGTCCCAGCATCCACTACAATATACATCCTATGTACAGTAATGGCCTCTAGGGCATATATATAACTAACAATCTCCCATTTGCACTAGGGCCATCTGATAGCAGTGGTTGTAGTATCTCATACTCAACCATCCTTTAAAAGTCTCTCTCTGGGAAAAGGCCTTTGTGAGTGGATCCGCCGTGTTGTCCTCTGAGTCTACTCTCCTAACCTTGATCCCCTAGGAGATCAACCATCTCCATGATCATGTGACACTGCCTTAGAATATGTCTGGATCACTGATGGGACCGGCGTTCCTTGGCATAAGCCACAACTCCATTGTCTCACAATGGTTGGAACGTAGTTCATCTCATGAACCAATATACACCCAAACATCCTCTTTGGTAGCATCTTAAGTAGCGATGTATCTTGCCTATAATCGTCTAGTATGCCACGGTATCTAGTTTGGAACTCTTCCAACATACCGTCCCTTTACCAAGGGTAAAGACAATGCCTGTGACTAACATTCAGTCGTCCTTATCACCCTGGATTCTTTCCAGTGATTCTCCTCAGGATCGATTGATACCATCTCACTACAACTAGTGAGAATCCTAACATCCAATCATCTCTATCTCATAGATCAAAACTCAGGATTTAGGAGGTATCACTTTGATCCTACATGGAGAATCTTTGTGATGAGCGGAGATTGACCGAGCGTAGCATAGGAAACTCCTTTCTTATCAAGAGTATGACATCCACGTACTCTACGAGGATCACCACCATACTCCCTACTACCTTTTTGTTTATACAAGGTTCATCTACCATTTTGATGATGTCAAACTCTTTGACTAATCCATCAAAACAGATGTTCCAACTCCGCGATGCCTGCTTTATCACATAAACCATCTTGCACACGTTTCTGCTACTCCCACTGTCTACGAAGCCCTCTGACTGTGTACTTATAGACGCCCTCTTCTAAAACATCATTTAGAAAAGCAGTCATGACACCCAACCGCCAGATATCGTAGTCATGGTATGTAACCGTGGCAAGTAGGATCTGAATGGACTTAAGCATAGATTCTCAGAAAAGGTTTCATCATGATCCATACCTGGTTAATGATGCAAACCTTTAACAAGTCTACCTTTGAAAGTCTCAACCTTTCCATATACACCAAATAATCTTCTCAAGATATACTTGCTCCTGATGGGGATTTAACCCTTCAGATAAAGCAACTAAAGTCCATACTTTGTTGGTGTATAAGGATTCCATCTCAGATCACTAAGCATCCAGCCATTCTTACAGAGTCCCACTCCTGATGGCCAGCTCGAAACTAGTTGGGTCATCATCTCATGATGCATTCCTCGCTCCCACTGTCATAGAGAAACCGAAATATCTCTCAGGTGGGTGAGGAACCCTACTAGATCGGCGGAGAGGCTGAGGTTCGTTGGAATCTACTGAATCCTTTGGTTCTACCAAATCATCTGCTGTTGTTTGTATAGCTGGAACCTTTCCAGTTGTACATAATAGACCTTGCCTCGAGCTTGTCCGGATTATGCTTTTAGACATAGCCCGGACAACCCCAAATCTTAACCATCTTAAGATATGGGCTCTTCCCTTTCCATATCACATATGAAGCGGTAGGCAACTGATTTGATTGGAACCCAATTCAATTGGTATGCAGCTTCTCAAGTGCATAACTCCCAAAAGGAAATAGGAAACACAGTAGTACTCATCATAGAGCACACCATATCACATAGGGTGCTATTGCTCCGCCCCGATATACCATCTCGCTATGGTGTATACGGAGGAGTAATGCTGAGAGAGAATCTCATTCTCCTTTAGAATAATCCAGAATTTCCGTGCTCAAGTATTTTCCTCCTCGATCTCATCAAAGGACATAATACTTATACCCGTGTTTTGGTTTTCTACTTCTAAATCATATTCTGTGAATATCTCAAAAGGTTCGGACTTGTGTTTCAACAGGAACATATGTCTGAATCTTGAGAGATTATCAGAGAATGTAACGAAGTACAAAGAACCAGTCCTGGCATATGTAGACAGGGGACCTTACATACATCAACATGTATCATCCCAAGAGTTTACTAACTCTTTCTCTGTTTCCAGTAAACAGAGCTATGGTCATCGTATCTTTGTGACATGACTGGCAAGTTTTATAAGATGTAAATTCAAACAGATTTTAAATATGCATCTAAATGTAACTTCAGCTAGTCAGGTCGCATTGATATGACCTAGTCTACAATACCTCAAGAAAAATTCGTTCATTTCTGAACTCATTCTCTTGTGTGTGTTCTGTATACTAAGAACTGTAGTTTGATTTAGAACATCAACGCTTTTAGATAACGTGCCTGATCCGATCAACTTTTGATATAGGAAATGTTCAAAACATTATCCAACAATACAAAATTTTATCATTTCTTTACTAATAAAGAGACTGATATAATTTTGGATATCAGGTTTGGTATCTAATAGTATCTGTTCAGAATCAATGTATTTGTAATACAAGGTGACAGTGACCAACAGACTTGGCTGCAACAATTGCCCCGTTTTCTGCCTCATGAAACTTATCACCCGTTCTCAGTTCTTTACCTATCTGTAGCCCATGTAACAAATTACATATGCGGGATTCTGATCCGGTATCTCATATCCAGGACGTAAAGAATACTGAGAAACAGTTCTCTGTAATGAACACACCCGAAGATGATGCATCAACATGCACTCTCTTCGTTTGGGCGGCACGGGAAATCTGGTATTCCCTAATTTCCTGCTCTGTCTTATAACAATTATAAGTTGGAGCGGGACCAATGTTCCCCAGCTCAGTATAACAATCGGGTTCGGTCAATATTCCGTATTATTATCTTGATTAAGGCGTGACATGGTCGCTACCTGGAGAGAGAGAAAAGAAAACACTCTGCGTATGCTCTTGCAAGATCAGATTGGTTATTATTTTATCTAATCAGGATGGCTCCCACTGTTTTTATCAAATCTTCCTTCAAACCCTAAAAGGAAAGACTAGCCGGGATTAATTACACACTACAAGTTCGCCAATCTTTCAGCCAGGCCAGTGTCGGTACTTTGAGGGAGGTCCCCCGTGCTTTTGCACGAACCTAATTAATGTAAACCTCATTTTCCCAGAGGCGTAATCCCGTTGACACCTACTTGATCGGCTAATTGTAATGTGTAAAACTCTCCCAGGAGTAACAATTACTCGCAGCGGGTATCGGGATCCAACTATCTCATAGAAGGTATGCAATCTCATTGCAAATTTCAACACTTGAAATTCCCGATAATATTTTGCCCCTGACGTGCTATGACCTTGACGAAAGCCAACAAACCATAGCCCGCTAGTCAAGTTCAACCCGTACATTTCTTGACTGAATTAAACCCACCCGCACGACCCTTGACGAAAGCCAACAAAGCCGCACGACTACCCTAATCCAATCGCATCGTATGCAGCAGATAAGCAGCATATAGCTACCGCACACTGCACCTTGACGAAAGCCAACAAATGCAACACGAATACTATATACAACTTATCTGAAATGACGGAGGGCTACGACAGGTTTTTCTGAAAACCTATTGCGTAATGAACTTGATATCGTTGTAGGATCAAATGAATTTTGAAATGGAGTGTTTTCGAGGCTTTTCTAGTTTTGCTAAAGGGGTCACTCCCGGTGAAGGGATCGTCGGCCCTTTCCTCGTCGAATGAGGTGCGGGATATATCATATATATCACTGTGCAAAGCAAAAACACTTAAAAGCAATCAAAAGACAAACCGAGTGTGTAGCATCTGCCAGTTATTGCTAAAGGAGTCACTCCCGGTGAAGGGATCTCGGTCATTTCCTTATCGAATAAGGTGCAGGATATATCATATATACCGCTGTGCAAAGCAAGAACTGTAGCTACCTATTTTATTTTGAAATTCGATTCTACAACATCTTTAGGTTTCTTTTGCTTTCATTAATCACATTAATGAAGTCCATCATTTAAGTACCTAAACATCACAGATAAATACGACGTACACTTATGCCATCCGCATTCGCCTCGATGTCCCCTCGTGCACCGTTAGGTTAGGTAACTAACGGTAGAGCGGGGCAGGGCTAGCGCGGGTATAAAACATAAGTAACGCCTATATAATATATCATATATACTATATAAAGTATCCATCACAGAATATATCACATGATCACATCACAGATATCGCAGCAGTAGAATCATATGAAATATTGGATATAATAGGACGTCCGTGTTTTCAATACGAGCCAGTATAAAACACGGATTCCACGGTCGTGATGAATAGCCAAACCCACATCCCTAGACCCCTACGAGAGCGGCAAGCAACCCTACCAATTCTAGAGTTAGGAGACCCGGACTCGACTTCTCGAGTTGGTCTCCCACTGGACTCCAGAACCCGGTTACTTATGCTCCCCTCCTTGGGTCTATCATAGTGCGGAAAAGTAAATAATATACAAACGGTGACATCTTCCGCAACCTGGAAGTGCCCCAATAAAAGAATATTACATACAAGTTTTTACATGAATGAAAATGAAAAACACTCATCTCACATAAAAAACCCCCCGGCTATTCAAACACGACGATCCAATATAACATATCCAGCAACACATAACATCACATGTCATCAACGTAAGTAAATATGCGCATCCCAATTGTCGTTGGCATATAGCAACGAAACCGGCGATATCACATATTACACTTACGGTCACAGAAAAGAAAGTGTAAAACTACAACAATTGGAATCCGCAACCTACATAGACATCACATGCCTAATCAAATGAATTCCTTAGACATCACATGCCTAACAATTATAAACCCCGCATTTTAGTTTCATTATCGAAAACACTTTTCAATATCAAGTCGGGCAATTCAACAAGATTCCCGACATTTTGATCGAATGCTCGTCGCAAACTTTAGTAGACGGCCGCACCCCCGATGCCGTCGACGAAGTGCACCAAGGCGGAACACCGCTGCCGCGAGCACCCGAACGGATGCTTTCGGCGACGGGGTTCTCCTACAGTCACTTGGTCAGGGCTAAGGGGTGTAGCTGTCTATTAAGTTTATCGGCGAGTATCCGCGTACGCTACGTGATTGCGATGGACTTTTGATCACATCAAAATTCCGTGGCAACCGATCAAGTGAGACTAAAGTGCTATGTTTATAACATTCAAATCAGTTATCTCATAACTACTTGTGGATTCCAATTATTGTATCACATTCCAGATAATTAGAAAATGTTAAACTTTCCGACCGAACAGTCGAACACCCAAGTTTTCCCGATACAGATCAACACATGAAATAGGTTTTAAAACATCCAGTTCATGCCTCAGTACCAACGGTCCAGCCGTAGAAGGGTCAAGCCAACGCCTCACATGTGGCACGCCGTACTGCCCCAAACCCTAAGGTTCAAAGGGCAGTTCAAGACGGTCACATAATCGAGTTAAGGTTTGTTGTCTTCTAGAGGGACCATCGCGTTACTTGCACTACTTAGAACGTCATTAAACTACGGAAAGATCCAACACTTGGAAATTTCCCGACAGGGGAAAAAGTGGGTATTGATATTCGGTCGAACTTTTTAACAGTTTCTAAAAATACCCGGAAAGCCACATAGACAAAGTTTGATAATCCGATCGAATATACGAACTCACAATACAACCCAGAAAACTCAACTCTTGAGTGATATTTAAAAAATCCCATAAAATCCAGCACCAGAAGAAATGAATTACTGTGCAAAATTTGGAGGCTAATCTCATTAATTGGCCGCGGAACCGCCGCAGAAGCCAGGCTTCTGCCGCGGTTCCGCCGCAGAAGCCAGGCTTCTGCCGCGGTTCCGCCGCGCTTTAGACATATTATGAAGTAATTTTTGCACCGTAATTCTTAGAATTCCCTGCTGAATTTTTTAAGCATTTTTAATCTGGAAAAAACCCAGTTTTTGAAAAAAGTCCAGAGAGCATTTTGGATTAGGGTTTCGATGTTCGTTCGGATTTCAAACGTCGTCTACACTTCGCCTAAGGCTCTAGCTAGGCTCTGATACCACTGTAGGGTTCCTAGGCACACTAATGAGGTCTCACAAGGTATCAACCATGCCAATTTCAAAAACTACAAGTACCGAGAAACCCTAATACGGATCGTTAACTAGATTTTAGGCGAAACATGCAACTAGTTAACAACTTAACTAAGTGAACGGAAATACAACCTTTGTAGATCCGGTACTCCACCTCTATAGCTCCGTGATGAAGTCCCTTCGCTGTACGAATCGGATCCCAGACTCTAGCTTCGGCTTCATCGGAGAAATGGGCGGGCTAGGTCATCGACTACGATGCCGAAGATGATCTACGTCGAGGTATCACAAGATCAAGCTCCCACTTCACCAAGTCATGAAACTTGTGAAGAAAACACCCTATACTACTTGGTAAGAGGTAGAGGATGAAGAAATAGGAAGTGGGTTCACTTTAGAATTGGATTTCTCACTCTTTTCATCAAATCACCATTGATGGAAGTAAGGTTTTCTTCTTGAAGAAGAAGATGATAGAATATCATAAGTATTATCCAAAAAGAATAATAAAATGAATACTTATCATATACTAACCATGGTTATGTGTAGAGAATAGACTATGGTTAGGTGGAATGGTTAGGGTTAAGCATGAGACAAAATGGTCACTTAGTCAAACCTTCATGAAGCTTCAACAACAAACAAAGAAAGCCACCATTTTTCTCTTTATCTTTTCCTTAATAAAAGAATAAATAAATAGATATGAAAATCAAAACCCTAACCATTTAAATAACCATGGTTTAATCTTTACACAAACACAAGTAAGCATGTATCATCAAACATGATACAAACAAGTGCACAAAAATATATCACATATACAACTTGTGTACATCAAGTGAGAAAATCCATTTAAAGTGAACAAATATTAGTTAATGCAAAGTAATATATCAAATATATAATTATACATTAAATCATTAAATCAACACTTGATTTAACGATCCGGTCATATCGCATATA
Source organism: Agapanthus africanus (assembly GCA_030015575.1). Taxonomy (NCBI): domain Eukaryota; kingdom Viridiplantae; phylum Streptophyta; class Magnoliopsida; order Asparagales; family Amaryllidaceae; genus Agapanthus; species Agapanthus africanus. The sequence continues at coordinate 26,618,507 of JASDDO010000001.1, forward strand.
ACCGACTAATATCCAATGTATCGGCTTATCGAATCAATCCTTGATTCGATAACTAGGTTATATCGCATACAACCAATCGATACATTCATAACGAGAATACAATACGGTATCACATACACGCATTATTCTCGGTCCCGCGCATATCTCATATGCGCCCCTATTTCGTTTCGCTTGAGCCAGGAAACCTCTGTGTAAGACTCTAAAGACTCGTCAATACGCCGGCAGCAGGTGATGATCATATCAAACACCCATAAGCCGCAAGCGGTCTGCTAAACGTAACGGCCTCCCGGGTATTGAGCGATCAGAAGATCGACGAGCAAGCCCGCTCATACTCCTGTGAATCCAACCAGTAACACTTACCGTACAGTCCGGTCTCGTCGTCTGATATGTCGCATATCTCGCCTAGGGGTGGTAAACGTCAGACCTCAATAGCTCGATAAGTCGTGTCGATATGAGGTCTATAACAGTCCGAGAAACTACAGGTAACACTTACCAGTAATTCTCAGCAACCCTGGCCAGGGATTTCCGGTTATAGCCAATCGAACACAGCGCAACATCAACTCCCTATACCGGGAGAGACGAATCCCCTCATATCGCTCATTGCCTCCATGTGATTCGGGACTGTACCCAAAAACCACCGTTTTGCACGCCCTCTTGGACGTGGTAAGGTGGAAATCAAAGCACAGTGGGAATCACACAAGACTCTATGACGATCTCGGGTCAACAGACTACTCTGTACCAGTGTCACCAGAGAACTGCCATCTGACGTAAGGTATAATACCATCTGGGAGTTTTCGGCGAGTCCGTCCAGTGTACCCAGTCTCCACCGAGCACCCGTATATCATCTCTGATGTCAAACACCAATGGATATGGGATCATCCATCGCCCATCTGTATGGGTCGAGAAGGTATACGCTAGTCTACTCTGGTATATCGATGCCCCGTATCGATATACCCACGACTAGGGATCTTGAAGGATGTATTTATGGACTACCCTGTCCCCACTAGTATGATTCGCATGATAGTCCAGGTAGTCAAGTACACATCCTAAGGGCTTTACCAACATGTAACAGAGAGACAATCAGTATACACGTTAAGGTAAAGAGTAACCAGATAGCATACTATCATGTCGAGCAAGAAAGTCCTCCCTATATATGTCCCAGCATCCACTACAATATACATCCTATGTACAGTAATGGCCTCTAGGGCATATATATAACTAACAATATAAGAAGGGGAGAGATAATAATAATTAGGCTGTTATTTATAAGGAAGAGATATATTGTTAAAGATTGGAGAAATTATTATAATTGGAGAGAGAAATATTCTGATGAGATGAGATTTGGATTTGATTTTATAAAAGAGAGATATGATGGGTTGTTATATACTTCTATAAGATATTAGAAAAGTTGTATATATACATATTAGTTTGTATATAATTAGAATAGTAGAAATTATATGTATAGATACATATTAGTAAATAGTGAAAAATATATGTAGATATGTATATGGTTATGGGTTAATGAAAATAAATATAATTAGTTATATATATAGGATTTTATGATATCAAACAACTAAAATATATTTTCAGTTAAACTATCATAACAAAATATCTTCAATTATATATATATATATATGTATGTATATAGGTTTGTAGAAAAATAATTAAAGAGAGAGTAGATTTGAGAAAGAAAATCTGCTGAGAGAGATTAGATTAGATTGGAGAGAGAGCGATTTTGTTAGGTAATATATATAGAAAAAGAGAGCGGGGGTTTGGTGAAATATAGTTAGTGATTTAGAAAAATATATGTAGATAGAATAGAATATAGGAAGAAAAAAATCTGTTGGAAAAGATATTTGTTTGGAGAGAGAGAATAGTATTTGTTTTAAAAGAATAAAGTTATCAGGTGAGACATATATGGTGATTGGAGAGAGAAAATTGAGTTAGTTTAGGAAAAAAATTTATATGCTCAAAAGATTTAATAGGGGCTCTCATGACTTTTCAAAATTAAATATTTTAACCAAATAAATATCGTAAGACAAAATATCTTATAAATAGAATTTAAAAAGGGGTAAAATCTTATGTATATGTATTGTTTAAAAAAATACCAAATAAAATATCTTTCGTTGAAACTATGATACTAAAATATAAATATGATTATAAAATAGTGTTAGACAAATAAATATTTAAATACAAATAATATGCATATTTAACAAACTTGAAAAACCATAATTATATGTATATATCTTGATTAAAAGTATTAAACTCCAAGTTATAATAATAAAAATAAAACAAAACCCAATATATCCAAAAGAAAAAGAATAAGAAACGTATGATCGAACTAGGATGTTACATCCTACCCACCTTACAAAAATTTCGTCCTCGAAATTTGAAGAACGAAAATACAAGATCGTGAACTAATTATAAGGATCAATGAAAATAGATGGGTATGAAAAATTAAGGATCAAGGAAGCAAATAAGGGTATTAAAAGTCACGGTTTGGGCTCGAAAAATCGGCATGTGAAAGGAAATCAAATCAGCGGAAACAAATCAAGTATAACTCTAAGTTACTCAAACAGAATAACGTATTGTAACCATGCCGCGGTACATGGGTACAATAATGTAATTTTATCTCAGTCGCCCGAATCCAACAATCAGAGTCAACGGAATATGCAGCATGACACACCGAGAGAAACCTAGACATGTGATTCTAACATAAAAAGTCGGTAGAACCAAGACTAACTTTTTGACGTTAGCCTGGCTCTGATACCAACAAAACCTTGTCACGCCCCGCTTCCCAAAATACGGAATACGGAAGGCGACGAAGGCCAGCCGTGCTACCTATGGTAAAGAAAGATCCTTCCATAGTTACATAAGGCTGTCTAGATTAACCTGTCAAAAATAAAATCCAATACCGAAAGGAATAATTCTGATAATCATGCTGCAACGAAACCATAAAGAATACTAGAAAATGGGTCCACTAGATAATTGATGCAAATAAAGATATGATACAATAGATTCGAAATAAAACAAGATCCAAAAGAGATACATAAGTCCTAATGTCCCACAAGGGCTCACATACTAAATACTAACAGAAAGGAAATAAACCTACAGGTTACTGATCATCGGTAATGTCCTGGTAGCCGCTGCGATCCTGCTCATCCAGAAAATCTGTCTCTAAACCTGAGATGGCAAATCTCAGAGATGTCAGAACATCCCAGCAAGTACTCAACGCATAAAGTGTATGTGTGGTATGATAACATGAATATATGAATATAGTGAAACCCGGTGTGCAAGAAAAACATGTATATAAATAATTAGATATATTAACACTATGAAACATGTATGTAAGGGGTCAGGTCATAACCTAACTGGTCACTAAAAGGTAAACTATCCTATCGTAAGCTCGAGTGTGTGCGTCAACCTCTGCAGGAGTATTCCTAACCCAAGAGTGGTGCCCCAGGGGCTAGGAAACACGGGCCCAACTGTGGAATGAGCAAGAGACCGCTATAGCTCGGTACGAGCTGTAAACATGAGACCGATATAGCCCGGTACGAGCTGTAAACATGAGACCGATATAGCCCGGTACGAGCTGTAAACATGAGACCACTATAGCCCGGTACGAGCTGCCGGCATGAGACTCCTGAGATCCTGTTGTACAACGCACACTCAAACTACCCCAGCACCCGCGTATTTATAGCTACTATGGTAATGACCAGATCACTAATTATGAATGCTGAAAAGACTGGAATTGTGGTATGATAATTGTATAGAATGAAACTGGTAAATAGTAGTGTGTCATGGCATGTAGTTCAGCATCCAAATTAGAGAACTCGTTTTAATATGAGTAGTCTGGAACAATGAGAAATCATGGCATGTCAAGTACAATAGTTATAAAATGATAGTGTCCATAAACAAGAATAACATGTTAAGGTTTCTCAAGCATGCCGACAATGATAGTCTCAAGTAAAATGTTAAATATAGATGATAGGATATGATAAGGTCAAAAATGTAAACAAGACTCAATATAAATATGCAAATATCTGTGTTTAACATCCGGGTTTATTTATTGAAAAGAATAATAAACTGAAATATGGTTTTAAAGGGTTAATATAGTTAAATAGGAATGACAAATTACAGATACATAAAGCGGATAGTGGTAATAGTATAATTACGAGATAATAATAAGTAAGATAAAATAAATGACAGATTGACTAGTTATCATGTAAGTGCTAATAATAAGTTTTATAATCATGTGATAATAGAAAATATTAATATAAATTATAGTATCAAAATAATTTATATGACTAGGGTGTATAGAGTGCAGCGATATTATAAGGAGTGATAGTGTAGAAAGTTTAATTTATATATATATAATATTAAGCCCAAAGCGTTTATTGATTAACAGTAATAATGGTATATTTTAATGTTTTAGATTAGGATATAAGTGTTGACATTTTGCATGCTAGTGTATACCAATATTGTTACAACAGAAACATATAATTACTTATAAAGCTTTTTATATATTAAACCATATTTACATGTTAAAAGTTATTTTATTACGCTTGCACTTTTACAGTTATTCACTTGATGAAAAGATTAATAGGTATTCTAGATTCTAGGATTTTCATCATATGTACAAGTATTATAAGATATATTAATAAAGTGGCAGAATATTACAATTTTATTTAAATATTGTAAATTAATAATTTATTTAGAGAATTGCCGATGTTGCATCGACTAAAAAAATAAAAGAGTAAGAGTATTTGCCTCGGAGACGGATAAACACGACGACACGAAGAACAACTCCAAGGTTTGATTGCTCGGCTAATTTTGAAAAAGAAGAAAATATTGTGATGGGAAAAAGAGAAGGTTGATTTATATAAGAAGGGGAGAGATGATAATAATTAGGCTGTTATTTATAAGGAAGAGATATATTGTTAAAGATTGGAGAAATTATTATAATTGGAGAGAGAAATATTCTGATGAGATGAGATTTGGATTTGATTTTATAAAAGAGAGATATGATGGGTTGTTATATACTTCTATAAGATATTAGAAAAGTTGTATATATACATATTAGTTTGTATATAATTAGAATAATAGAAAAGTATATGTATATATACATATTAGTAAATAGTGAAAAATATATGTAGATATGTATATGGTTATGGGTTAATGAAAATAAATATAATTAGTTATATATATAGGATTTTATGATATCAAACAACTAAAATATATTTTCAGTTAAACTATCATAACAAAATATCTTCAATTATATATATATATATATGTATGTATATAGGTTTGTAGAAAAATAATTAAAGAGAGAGTAGATTTGAGAAAGAGAATCTGCTGAGAGAGATTAGATTAGATTGGAGAGAGAGTGATTTTGTTAGGTAATATATATAGAAAAAGAGAGCGGGGGTTTGGTGAAATATAGTTAGTGATTTAGAAAAATATATGTAGATAGAATAGAATATGGGAAGAAAGAAATCTGTTGGAAAAGATATTTGTTTGGAGAGAGAGAATAGTATTTGTTTTAAAAGAATAAAGTTATCAGGTAAGACATATATGGTGATTGGAGAGAGAATTGAGTTGTTAGTTTAGGAAAAATATTTATATGCTTAAAAGATTTAATAGGGGCTCTCATGACCTTTCAAAATTAAATATTTTAACCAAATAAATATCGTAAGACAAAATATCTTATAAATAGAATTTAAAAAGAGGTAAAATCTTATGTATATGTATTGTTTAAAGAAATACCAAATAAAATATCTTTCGTTTAAACTATGATACAAAAATATAAATATGATTATAAAATAGTGTTAGACAAATAAATATTTAAATACAAATAATATGCATATTTAACAAACTTGAAAAACCATAATTATATGTATATATCTTGATTAAAAGTATTAAACTCCAAGTTATAATAATAAAAATAAAACAAAACCCAATATATCCAAAAGAAAAAGAAAAAGAAACGTATGATCGAACCAGGATGTTACATAAGATCAAGATCGTAGTCAGCTATCAGCTCCAACCATCTACGTTGCCTCATATTAAGCTCCTTCTGCGTGAACACACACTTCAAGTTTTTATGATCGATGAAAATCTCGACCCTTTCGCCCAAAAGGTAGTGTCTCCAAATCTTCAAAGCGAAGATTACAGTCGCAAGCTCCAAGTCATGAGTTGGGTAATTTTTCTCATGGGTCTTCAACTGTCTCGATGCGTACGCTATAACCTTCCCACGCTGCATCAAAACACATCCCAATCCTTTCCCAGATGCGTCGCTGTGAGTCACCAATCCTCCGGAACTGTCTGGCACGGTCAGAATAGGAGCGGTCATCAATTTCTGCTTCAACGCCTCAAAAGCTGACGCACACTTCTCCGTCCACACAAATGGTACTTCTTTGCGTGTAAGCTTGGTCAAAGGCTTCGCCAGACAAGCAAAGTTCTCCATGAACCTTCTGTAATACCCGGCAAGTCCAAGAAAGCTTCTGATCTCTGCAACGCTCTTCGGAATCGGCCAATCTCGAACTGCTGCAATCTTTTCGGGATCAACGGCGATTCCATCTCTAGACACGACATGTCCCAAAAACTTCACCTCTTCAAGCCAAAACTCGCACTTGCTCATCTTTGCATATAATTTTTCTTGTCTCAACGTCTACAGTGCGATCCTCAAGTGTTCTGCATGCTCTTCAATACTCTCGGAGTTGACCAGAATATCATCAATGAACACCACTATAAACTGGTCCAAGAATGGTGAAAAGGTTCGGTTCATCAAATCCATAAATATCGCAGGTGCATTCGTTACTCCGAAGGGCATCACTAAATACTCGAAATGTCCATACCGAGTTTGGAACGCCGTCTTGCAAATATCTTCTGTTTTAACTCGGACCTGATGATATCCGGAACGCAAATCCAGCCTCGAGAATACCCTCGCGCCACTAAGCTGCTCAAATGATTCGCCAATGCGAGGGATCGGGTACTTGTTCTTAATAGTCACCCGGTTTAATTCTCGATAATCGATACACATTCTCCTGGTGCCATCTTTCTTCTTTATTAGAAGAACTGGAGCTCCCCAAGGTGAGTTACTGCTGCGAATCCAACTCTCCTCAAGTAATTCGGCAACCTGCTTCTTTACTTCTTCCAACTCCACTGGTGCCATCGGAAAGTACGCCTTTGAGATTGGCGCTTCATCTTTATCAACCTCCATCGACGAAAGAACATTAGTTGTCGGCCTAACCCTAAACTCGACTGGCCCGACAGAACTGCTTCCTCCCGTAAAGATAACTCTGGATGTCCGGGAATCTGGAAAATTACTTTCTTTACCCTACAATCAATGTGAGCGTGGAAAGTGCCGAGAAAATTCATTCCCAAGACGACCTCATAACTGTCGGTAACAATCACCAAGAAATCTACAAAATAGCTCCCGTCCGCCAACAACAACAGAACAATCCTTACACCCTCTATTAGTTATGATTTTCCCATTCCCAGTGTGTATGTCCCGATAACTAAACAGGGTCGTGCGAGTAATCGAGTGTGTAGTAAAAAACTTGGATGACATATATCACTGGGATGCACTAGAATTAAATAACGGTAATGCGAGAAAACCATGAACAAGTAGGGTACCTGAAACGACTTCCTCTGAGGTTTTAGTCTCTTCAGCCGTCAGGGTAGAAGCTTGAGCCTGATTAGCCCTCTGAGTTAACTGCTCCAGCTCCAGAAACTGCTTTTGCGGTGGCTCCTGGGTATCTTCCTTCAATCTTAGCTTTGACGGACAAGTATCAATGGTATGATCAGTTGATCCACAAATCAGACAAAGTTTAAGCCTCTTTCGACAATCTCTCTAGAAATGACCCAGTCGTTGGCAGTAATCGCACAACACCCTTCCTTTTTGCTTGGGCAAAACTGGCCTCCGAACATTCTCTTTCTGATGAAGCTTCGACGGACAAGCATGGATAGTGTGATCCGCCGATCCACAAACCAAACAGAGTCCCCGCTTCCTTCGGCAATCTCTTTGCACATGTCCGGGTAAATGGCAGTAGTTACAAATCACGCTCCTTTTCCGATCAGCAACGATTGTTTTCTTCATTGGTGCTACGCCGCGTCGGTTCACCAGAACACTTCTACGTATGGGCGTTTGGTTTGGTGCAAACACCGGCTTCAGCTCGGTCTGCTGCTTGTGGTCCTCAAGTAAGTCACGAATTACTCCAAGCAAAGTGGCGTCATCCATACACCTCTGGTACGATTGTAGATTCCTGGCTTCCATGATACTGCAACCAAGACACCAAAGAGGATTAGTATGATAACAGATTCAAAAAAATGTAGATCAAGGATATGAATCAAGGCTAGAACTCCAAGTTACTTAAATAGAGTACCGCATTGTAACCATGCCGCGGTATCATAACTACAATTACATAACTCCACCCATGTCGCCTAAGTTCTAGAGATAAACAAGGAACCAGGTTTCGAGTCGATATACAAAGGAGGTTTGTATATCGTAAAAGTATAATCAGGAGGAGGTTAAGATTCAAGAATGGTAAGATAGTAAGGTGGCAGGACATGTTTCCTAATCACGAGTATTCTGATTCGTGTATTGGGTCCAATACCCAACTACAAAAGAATCAAACCCGATTAACCTACATCCTATGGCTCTGATACCAAAAGAACCATGTCACGCCCCGCTTCCCAGAGTACGCTAAGGTAGGCACATGACATAGCCAACCATACTGCCCGTGGATAGGAATTATCCTTCCACAGTCACATTACGGCCGTAGAGATATCAAGCACAAAAAAAAAACTATCTAACACATGTCCATAAGCCAAATAAAACGAGTCAAGAATAAAATAATGCGGAAGCAAAAGATCCAATACAAGAATAACTGGAATATATGTCCCATAATGCGGGCTCACATCAGGAATGAAAATACTGAAAATAAAAGAACTAAGTACTAACGAGTTCTCACTGCTCAGCCTGCTGACTGAAGTACTCCTGCTCGGACTGCAACAAAGGTACGGAATCTGGGCCATGCAAAACCCAGACGTCGACGCGTCATAATATCAAGCAATAATATATAAACAGGCTAGCAAGACATGCAAGTATAATCATAAATGGTAAAGCAGGTGTAACAGCAATATAAATCAGGTCAGTAAAAGGTAGTGTGCAGTGAGTAATCTAAACTGGTCTATTGGGTTAACTAATCTCAAGTCTTTGAAATCAATTTGATGAATCATCGATGTAACTCAATAGTATCTCGTGCGTGCCCGGGATCACGGTCTATGACTCTCGGGCTGAACCCGAGACGTGCCGCAAGGCAGTAAAGGGTGGTAGGTAATGACGAGTGATGTCCATAGCATCACTCCGGGGCTGGCCTAGCCCGTAAGACTGATCAGAAAAGATATAGAACTGTCGAGTTACAAGTCAGGTTTCATCATTGATTTCCCCATTCCCCCAAGTCATATGTATTTAAGTCAGGTATTAAGTAATCAAGAGCTAATGCCAACTCAGGATCAGGCAGGTACAGGTTTGTCTGGATAGACAACAGGAACTTCCGTAAGGACAACATGTCAGGTTTGTTAGCATTAGACACAAGATCAAGTAACAGGTAAAGCCATGGTACATCAGGTCAAGTCAGGTAGTATGTAGGTATCATGTCATGTCAAGAGGTGCACGGTACCATGTCGTGTCAAGTAATAGGTGTAACAAGTCATATCAGGGGTGCACAGAATGTTATGTAGGTGCTCATCATCAACTAACGTAAGCGTGGGTAAACCAAATAAGTATGGGGTACTAGTGAAACAATAAAAAATGAAACATGGTGATGATATATGCAAGGGTACAGATTAAAGCATGAGCATGCACAGTTATATATTAGAGTTAGGGTTGTGGTTCTAACATTTAGTAAAATACACTTAAACCAGTATGAAATTGTTAAATCTCGTTATTATGGGTTAAATGTTCTATGGATGCAATGATATATAAAATATGTTCAATAGATGCAACCGGGTATTCGGGGGTAGAAACTATTTAAAAGTGCCATGGGTTATGAAGATAATTATTAAGTAATTTAAACACGGATGTGGGTACACGATATTGTACTCTAACATGCAACAAGTTATAATTCAAGATCCGAATCTAACATGATATACCCGGACCTCGAAATGCAAAAATGGAAACTAATAGCCCTAGGCTTAATTTACAGGTTTAATCATGAAATAAATATGTATAAAAATAATGTAATAGCATGTAGCAAGTTTCACTTGCCTCGACGGATCGCGATACGGTATACGGAACGTCACACGTCGGCGAGAAAAGTCGCGACGCGCGCACGGTACACGGCATGAGTCCAAACAACGCACGATGGGATCACACGGGTCAGATATCCTCGCTGGGTCGTCGGGATCATCGCCGGCACGGTCGGATTCCGGCAATCAAGAAACAACAGTGACTACTTTTAGAAGAAAAGAAAAACAGAAAGAGAAGAAGGAAAGAGAAAGAAGAGGGATGAGAATAGGATTGCTTACTGGGTTGCAGAGGGGTGAGCTAGCGGTGGCGGCGAGACCAACGACGGTGAGGGGCGCCGGTAAAGGGGTTTTGAAGAGCTAGGGTTTGGTTAGGGTTTGGGCTCGGTTTTGAAGTTTGTTGGGGTTTTAGGTGCAGGGTTTTGGTGCAGGAGGGAGAGCAGAGGAGAGGGAAGAGATGGCGCTGGCGATGGGAGATGGTCGGTGACGTAATAAGGTGGTGGTGGTGGAGAAGGGTTCTCGGGGTTCCTTGGGTGCAATGGTTTACACGAGGGAGAAAGAAGAAGAAGATGATGATGGAGATGAGGGTGACGAGGAGATGAAGAGGGTGTCGACGAGGGTTGAGGGCAGAGGGGAAAAGTTAGGGTTGATAGAGGCGGCGGAGATAGAATGGGTTCTCGTGGCGAGGGGTGTAGGGTTTTTTAAACAGAAGAAGAAGAAAGAAGGGAGGTGACGTTAAGGAGGGAAGCGGTATTGGGATTCACGTTCACCACGAGAGGAGAGAAAGAGGGACGCGAGATGAGAGAGATAGAGAGAAAGCGAGAGGAGAGAGAAAGAACAGGAGAGATGAAATTGTTTGTTAGCGGGGTGAGAGAGAAACAGAAAGGGAGAGAAGAAGAAAGAGGAAGAGAGAGAAGAGAGAGAGGTGTGTGGGGCCCGGCGTAAATCGAGCCTGATTGGCTCGTGGGGATGGGAAAAAAAGGGTAAAAATTTTATAAAAGATTTTAATAGTTTAAAGAATATTTTGTTGGCTGTAAAAATCGTTTATGCTGTTAAAATATTTTAAACGGATTAAAGAAATTTAAAATAATTAGAATTTGGCGGGATACAAAATAATTCAGAAATGCGTCCGGGTCGGGTCCAAAATTTTAGATTTGAAATACGAGAATTTTATGCAAGTTCCAAAATTTAAAATGAATGATTATGTAACGAAAAAGCACACCCCCAAGAACGGACGCACGTATGTGCATGTAGCCATCCAAACACATCCATTTCACTGAACGGGACGAAAACAAGATGTACGGACGCTACCACAGGGTTAGGGGTATCATGCAGGCTATGTTATGTATTTTCAAATTATTTTACGGGACTTAAATTGTTATATGCAAGATACGCGATGCTAGGTGAATGTTAAAATGCAGGATACATGAGATGCACGTTTCAATGCAACAAGCTAGGGTAAACTATAATTATGACTCAACAAGTTCAAACAAGCGGGTCGGGTCGAATGTAACGAAAAAGTAAACTACCATTCACATCCAAACACGGTAAACGCCACAAACAACACATACGGGAACAGAAATTGGTATAACTGAACTCGGTTGTTACACTTTTGATATAGTTTTGTTAAATCGTCGTTTAATAAAACACGAGGGCATTTAGCATTCGTTTTATTATATAAAAAAAGATTTGACGCTATGTCAAACCTTTATTTTAATACAGATGTGTGTATGGCATGTGCAAAATACAAAAATACTATTATTAGTCAAATTTTTTGTCTATTCCTATCTCAACTAACTTCTCATCTCAAGTTAAAAAAGAATTTTAAAAATACCGTGTGCTCAGTTAGAAATAATCATATGTATCATATCAACCCGATTTAATTTAAAATTTAAATTCAAACTCTTTATTTGGACTACAATTTATTTAAATATAAATTAAGTTAGTTGAGATTTTAATCATTATTTTCCTTGTGTATATATAAATTGTAAATAAAGTTTAATTACAATTCTTTTTAAAAATAATAAAATCATTGTAATAAATAATACAGAATTGAATTCTGTAAAAATTATTTATTGATAATCTGCATCTGCCTATTTGGTAACTATTTCTAACCCCTTTTTTGAATTCATTTACAACACCTAAATTATTTGGGTCCATTCTGGACAAAATCAATGGATCGAAGAAGAAATACAAGAAAAGGAGAATTTTGACCCAAATCATGATAGCTAAATCAACCCTCCATAAAAAATCAAAATTTCAGCATAAAAAACCCATCTCCTGTTGATACCCCTTTTAAGTTTATGCTGAATTAATGTTGATCTTCTTTCCTAGTAATTAATTAGTCATACAATGTATTAATAAATCTCTTATCATCATCAAGTCAATTCAAATTTTTAAATCTTCATGCATGTGATGTCATGTAAATGTATGCCTAAGGGAAGCAAAGAAGGTCACAAAATTTCAAATTACATTAATGTATTCGAATATTGTTACTTCCAGGTCTTCAAACTTTTCAAATCTCTATCATTTTCTTCTTCTTCGTTGACGATATATAAAAGGTATTTTATATATCTTCTTACTCTTTGTCTCTCCAATTTAAGAATTTGGACACAATCAACGCAACTTTTAAGTATGTGTCATTGGACGGACAGTAAACTCTATATTGAGTATTATTGGACGGGCAATAAACTCTATATTGTGTATATGTCATTGAAACTCTCAATTTTATTTTATTATTAATTTTTTGAACTGGCCTGTGACCCTAATTCGTCAACACAACATATACAAGCACATAACATTCAAATGCAGGGACCTTCGAATTTAACCACTTCCTCTTTTGGGAATCGAATCTTTTGGGAATTGATGGAGGTCCTTTTCAGATCTCCTTCAGATGTTGTCTTCCGTCGATCTCCCGACGGATTCTGGAGGGGATCCCCTGTTGTGTGTGGGTCTCAATGGGTTTTGAGGAGATTTGGTGATTGGAGGAGTTGGACGCCAAGTACCTGCAAAGAAGTCCCGGGATGGTTTGACGCCACCAAGGACCCTCCGACGATCAAGTCAGTACTAGATCCGAGCAGCGTAATGGCTAAGTGGAGTAAAAAATCGCTTACTTGACCCCTCTGTGATGGGGGTTTATATAGCGGTGATGGCACGCAGCAGCAGACGCGAGAATCTCGCTGGCAGTTACGCTCCCGACGTCACGTACACGTTGAGAGCGGATCGCCCATTAATGGGGATCACGGTGGCGTGGAACGTGGGATGTTGCTGGCGGAGAATCCGCGCATGGCGAGAATCGCGGAGCGGCGGTTACGTCTGTGAGCGGTGGAGCTGGTCGGAGGACCGAGGAAGACGGCCTCTGCCGGGAGGCTCGGAGACGAGCGAGAAGGCCGAGGAGACTTAGTCTTGTGGCAGCTCAGGGCGAGCTGAGGGGCCGAGGAGGCCAATCTGCAGGGAGCCCTAAGGAGGGCTAGCTTGTGATTGCAGGTCGGGTATGGGGGAGGCCTGGTCGGCCTCTGTAGGCCCTTTCTTCCGAGTTATGGGACATGCCATCCGCCACGTGTCCTGATCCTAGGGGTCGCCAATACTGAGCATCATCATTAGCCCCCCACTCTTGTCCCAACCAGCCAGCGGGTCGGGTCAGGAGTGGACCGCCGGGCCGCCCGAGATGAGCTCCCTCCTAAAGTTTCGTCGGGACGTGTCCCCGGGCCGCGAGCTGTCTTTTCTGCCAGCGAATCAGAGCAAGATCTCCGCATTTAAGGAGGGTGCGCCGGTTCGTGTATCTTGCCTTTGAAGTGACGGCCCACGTGTCGAGCGTCGGTTGGCTGATGCGACGTGTGCAGACCTGCGATGCCTGAAAGGGTGCGGTCCAATATGGGGACGACAAGTGGAGCAATCGGGGCCGTCAGATACGAGGAGGCGTCTTGGCGGGAGATGAAGGGCACCGTTGGATGAGGTCGCTTGTGACGATAAAATAGGGGTGGGGCCCGTTCCGGGGCCCCTATTCCTTCATATTTCCCGTTCCAAGTCTCGGTTGCTCGGTGCTCGTCTTCTTCCTTCCACTTTCATTCCCCGAGGATCATTCTTCCCAAGGTTAGATGTCTTCTCTTGTCGAGTCGGTAGATGTCGTTGGGGTAGGTTCTAGGAACCCTTTAGGTGAGTCTGAGTCCTCCCGGGGGGCAGGGGTTGGCCCCTCTTCCCAGGATCATATGGCGGGGGCAGGCCCTAGGGAGGAGGCGGTAGATGCTGCCCCTGGTGCCTTGTGTTGGATAAGGCATGAGGACGAGCTTGCCAACGCGCGGGCTCGCTTCCACATCCCCTCACGCTATACGCTCCGCCTGGCCAAGGAGGGAGAGAGGGCAGACCAACTACGGGGCAGGGAAATCGCCCTGTATTTGGAAGCATTTTGGGGTGGAATGCGTCTGCCCTTCTCTCCTGAGGTCGTTGAAGCGTTGAACTTCTTCGGGTTAGCCCCCGGTCAGTTGACGCCAAACTCGTAGAGGATTCTCCTCGGGTTCCTGGTCCACCTAAAATTACAGGCGATCCCCTTCAGCCTTTCCCTCCTTGATTCTTCCCTTGTCTTCAAAAATCACCTCGGTGGGCGAGTGAGCGACCCGAGGTGGGTTTATCTCTCTTTCAGAAAGCGACCAGGGGGCACCGCCGGGGCGGGGGTTGTGGCCCTGCCTTCTTCCATTCACGACTGGAAGAAGAAGTTCTTCTTCGTTTCCCCTCCCGAGGGCGAGGACTGGCCCGTGCCTACAGAGTGGTCGAGGGAGAAGCACTTGCCGGGGAACCAGTCCAGTGACCCCATTGCGGTGAGAGTGGCGTCGTGGGAGCCCATCCCCCGTTTCGACGTGCTGTTGTCTGAGAGGGTTCTGAGTTGGGCCAGGCTCAGCCCCGTTGAGTTCGTCGGTAAGTTTAGGTTTTCCTTTTTGGTTCGTATATTGCCCGTATCGCTGACTCTCTCTACATTTGGTTCTACGTAGGACCCATGGACATAGACTCGCTCCGGGCTTCAATGCGCCAGTCGAGGCCGGCTGCGAAGGTTGGGGGCGCCGGCTCTTCCCGTTCACAGCCTGCCCTGGCTCCTTCTCCCCCGGCGGTAGTGTCCCGCGAGCGCTTAGAAGCGAATCTCGCCCCGGGGCCCAGCAGAACGTCGGGTCAGAGGCGGGCTCGGATTCTGGAGGATCCGGCCTCGGAGGAGGAGACCGGCTCTCCCCCGAGGCCGCTCAAGGGGAGATCTACCCGGGGACCGTCTTCGCCGATCATGGTGGAGGAAGGCGGTCTCCAGTTCGCCGTGCCTTCGGGGATATCCGTCGCGGATAGCCTGCTGCATGAGATAAAGACATCGGCTGGGGGTAGAGTCCCCGGGGGGACCTTCAGGGCTCAGTTGGCGTCCATCGCCCAGGAGTCCGTGCAGGTAAGCGCTTGTCTTTCATTATTATTATTCTCTGAGGTTCGGTGCCTCTCTCATCTTCCTAATCTCTCTTCTGCCTTTCAGGTCCTTCAGCATGTCGCCCTCGCCTTGCGCATGGAGGCCGAGGTGGTAGCCCCGGTGATGAAAGTTGCGGGTCAGCTCGCCTCGCTGGAAGAAAGCTCCAAGTGGGAGCTGGAAGCAATGAAGGCGAGGGGCGTCGCCCTGGAGGGTGAGGTGGAGACCGGAAAGTGGGAGGTTTCCCGACACCGCGAGGCCGCCGCGGTCGCTGAGGCTAAGCTTGAGGACACTCAGGTGCTGGAAGGCAATCTGAAGAAGACAGTGAAAACCCTCCGGAAGGAGCTGGGGACGGCGGCCGAGTGGGCGAAGTCGGCCGACCTGAGGGTGGCCAAGTTGGCCGACCTCTCGGCGGCGAAGACGGTGGAGGGCTACAAGAAGTCGAAAGACTTCTATGATGACTTGGCCGTCGCCACGACCCTCATCTGGCACGAGGCCCTCGACGCTGTTAAGGCCCGAGTGCTGGGGTTCGCCGATGAAGAGCTCCAGGCCCAATATCCCCTCACGGACACCAGCGGGAAGGGGCAGGAGATTAATGACGAGGACCCAGCTCGCCTCGTGGTGGATGTCGAGGGCCCCGAGGTCGCTCCTGGCCCCGAGGCCTAAAGCCCCTGTCTTCCTCCTCTTCTTATTTTGCTGCGTCTAGAACTTTGTAAGCCTCCGGGCATTTTGTTAGGCTGGGGAGCCAAAAATACCCTCTGTAAAGACCGCCTTTTAGTAATGAAACTTTTTCTTTCTTTGGTTTCCTTGATTTGCGCTTTTGTCTTTTGTTCATGAAGAATGCTTGTAAAATTTTTCTTCTTGCGCTGTTGGGCCTCCATGTCAGGTCGGCTATCTGTCTAGCGATCGTCCGTCGAGTTGATTCAAGCGCTGCTGAGGAGAAGGCGTCTCCATGGCCCCAAATTCGAGGGGAGATCTCTCGAGACTTGGATAGACCTGATGCCCCTGGTTGGCAGCTCGAGCTGTTTGCGTGCGGTGGGCGGAGGGCTGTCCGCCTTATTTGGACTGAGCAGGGTAGCTGCCCGGTTGCCTCTTGCGAGGGCTTTTGATCCTTCAGGATGGGGACCGAGCAGGGTTACTGTCCAGTGCCGCTTGGCGAGGACTTTGATCCCTGTCGGTTGTGGTAGGAAGCTACCAACCGGGGATAGCCGAGCAAGGACTCGACTGCCTCTAGGAGGACTTTGGTCCTTGGCGCGGGAGGGGATGTAGAAGCCTACCAAGGACCCTTGTCCGGGCAGGGTTACTGCCCCGTGCCTCTTGTCAAGGGCTTTTGTCCTGAAAGATAACCGAGTGAGGGATCCTCAGGCTCGACTGCCTCTGAGAGGGCTTTCTGATCCTTGGCGTTGAGGTAGGGGAGCTACCCGCCGGGGATGACAGAGCAGGGGAGCTGCTAGGTTGCCTCTTGGTGAGGGCTTTGGTCCCTGGCATTGCGGCAGGGAGGCTACCCGCCAGAGATAACTGAGCAGGGCAGCTGCTGGGTTGCCTCTTGGTGAGGGCTTTGATCCCTGGCATTACGGTAAGGGAGCTACCCGCCGGGGATGACCGAGCAGGGCAGCTGCTAAGTTGCCTCTGGGAGGACTTTCTGATCCCTGGCGTTGCGGTAGGGAAGCTACCTGCCAGGGATAACCGAGCAGGGCGGCTGCTGGCAGCTGCTGGGTTGCTTCTTGGTGAGGGCTTTGATCACTGGCGTTGCGGTAGGGGAGCTACCCGCCGGGGATGACCGAGCAGGGCAGCTGCTAAGTTGCCTTTGGGAGGACTTTCCGATCCCTGGCGTTGCGGTAGGGAAGGTACCCGCCAGGGATAATCGAGCAGGGTGGCTGCTGGGTTGCCTCTTGGTGATGGCTTTGACCTTTAGCGCTGGGGGGCCTGAGGAGGCCGGCTGAGGATAACCGGGCAGGGCAGCTGCTCGGTCGAATCTTCAAGAGGTTTCGTCCGACCATACACCTAGGGAACATGAACGGTTAGCATGCGCATTGAATGCGGGGGGAGGTGAAGCGCCAGGGCCGCGTTGCTTCAGTTCCGTCGGAGGAGGCTTAATGATCGCTGCGTGGCAGCAACTCTTTGGACGAGAGTGGGTGACCGTCGAGTTCCTCTGGGGGCGCAGCGGGCTATATAAGGCTGAAGGAGTACTAGACCTCCCTTCCTTTGCAAACAGAGTGTTGAGAATGCAGGACTTCCCCTTTACCATCCCCGACATCATCAATTTCGAAGATGTGTACCTGTATGACCAGAACTGTACCGAGGACACGGTGCAGTTGGTGTACGGGAGCATCGAGGACCACTTCGGCTGGTTGCTCCCCCGACGTTCTTCCCTGCTGCAGCTGCTAATGTACTCCATCTGGAGGGCGCCGCCGGGGCTTTACAACCCCCTGTCCTAGCAGCTCTACGACGAGGCCGTGGGCAAGCTGCGGTCTTTGAGACGCTTCGGCCTCATCTCCGCGAACCGGCTGGCTCGCTCGGAGGCGCTCGTCAGCGAGTGCTATGAGTTGAGGCTTGGGATTAACGCGCGGGGGGGGGGGGGGAACCGAGGGGAGAGGTTGGATCTCACGAGGCCTCGGCTGGCGGAGATCTTCACCGAGTATCATGAGCAGTGCTCTCTGCACCTCTGTAGGGTGTTTTTCGTCACCCCATAGAGATAGGAATACGCGCGCGCTTGTCAGGCGTGCTACAGATTCCCCCTGCCTAGGGTAGGCCGGGGTTTAATGATTGTGGGGATCCGAATCTCCGGCAGCCGCGGACTAAGCTGCCGTTAATTACCCCTCGCCTTTGGGGCGAGGGAACCTCCGATTAACGGGTTAAACTGGTCATGCGAACTCAATGTGCAGTGTACGTGTGTTCTGTTCTGAAAGGGGGGTTTTGGATATATCGGGAGCCACGCAGAGTTTTTACGGGGGTCCCGCTACCCGGATAGCGGGCTGGGGGTCAAGGGGGCTAGCAGCCCCCTTGCGGGGTGCGGGGCAGCGCCCTGTTAGAAATTTTTTTCTAACAAGGACAGTGTCGTGGAGTGCGTGTGTGCACAAATTTGTATACATATGTATATATGTATGCATATATAAGTAAAGGGGAAAAAGACATCCAAAGGATGCGTGGGCCAGCGCCTAGAGCGCTGTGCGCTAAGGTGCTGTGCGCTCAGGCGCGCGCGCGCCACGTGTCGACACGTGGGCAACTTGCGCATGAGCGCTGCGCGCAGGTGCGCAAGCGCACGCGCCACGTGTCGGCATGTTGGCGTTTTGCGCAAGAGCGCTGTGCGCAGGTGCGCAAGCGCGCGCGCGCCACGTGTCGGCACGCTGGCGCTTTTGTGCACTTGCGCAAGTGCGCCACGTGTCGGCACGCGGGCGCTTTGCGTACTTGCGCAAGCGCGCGCGCCACGTGTCGGCACGCGGGCGCTTTGCGCACTTGCGCAAGCGCGCGCGCCACGTGTCGGCACGCGGGCGCTTTGCGCACTTGCGCAAGCGCGCAGGTGCGCAAGCGCGCGCCACGTGTCGGCACGCGGGCGCTTTGCGCACTTGCGCTGCGCGCCGGAGAGGACAAGAGGCTTTTAGCCTAAAAAGATTTCTCTGAAGAGAAATCAAAGAGGAGTTGGACTCCTGAGTGTTTTTCTTCTTTCTTTGGGGTTTAGTGAAAGATGTTCTTCTTCTTCCTCCTGTTGTTTGGCCGGATCTTGAAGATCAAGAGATGTGAGATATCAAAATCTCTCCTTTTTGGGATCTGATGGGAGATCTGAGTTCCCCTTTGTGGGTTTTGTGGTGGAAAACTACTTAGTTTTGGAAAAGAAAGAGTAAAACTCTCGATTTAATTCAAAAGAATTGAGAAGGTTTAGAACCTTGGAGAAGGAGCAAGAGGCACAAAGAACCCTAATTTTGGGGGAATGAAAAAGTGTCTTTTTTTTTATTCATCATGTTGCCTTTTATAGGCTTACATATTTGTACATAGCCCCTTGGGCTTTACAAAAATGGCATTTTAGCCATCCCATGGCTCATGTGCCATTTCATTTTTGCACATAAGCCACGGGCTTACAAAATATTGGCTTTATGCCCATTTTGCATACATTCATGTATAAAAAAATTACATAAAAATTATTTATTACATGATTTTGTTGTTGGCATGGGGAGGCTGGTCGCGGGCTCGACTTAGGCATGGGTCCGGTTGACCTGGGCTTGGGCCCACCTAGCTTGGGGGTTGACCTTGACTTTGACTCGGTCAACCGGGGTGTAAATTTTTACCCCAACAAATTGCCCCCCATCAATAAATGTACACCACATATGTAGGTCGTGTGCATGAAATTGATGGATCTTCTTTCACGTGGAGGCGACTTGATTTGGTTCCCACTTTTTGGGATGCAGTGCCCTTTTTACGACATGGACGGTCGACGCTTGACGCGTCTCCGAGACGGAGTGTCCGTGTTGGACGTTTCCCTGATGCGGAGTGTCTGTATTGGACATTTCCCCGATGCAGAGTGTCACTTGCTAACGTGTCCCCAGCACGGAGTGATCTGGTTCCTGCTTTGTAGGAAGCCTGCACTGCCATTTTTGCGACGTGGACGGTCGACGCTTGACGCGTCTCCGAGACGGAGTGTCCGTGGTAGACGTTTCCCTGGCCCAGAGCAATCTGGTTCCTGCTTTGTAGGAAGCCTGCACTGCCCTTTTTGAGACATGGACGGTCGACGCTCTGTTACGAAGCGATTTGGGTTCCCAATTTGCGGGAGCCTGCACTACCCTTTTTGCGACATAGACGGTCGACGCTCTGTTACGAAGCGATTTGGGTTCCCAATTTGCGGGAGCCTGCGCTGCTCTTTTTGCGACATAGACGGTCGATACTCTGTTACGAAGTGATTTGGTAGACGTGTGCCCGGCACGGAGTGTCGCTGGTCGACGTTTCCCCGAGGCGGAGTGTCTGTTGTCGATGTGCCCCCGGCACGGAGTGTCTGCTTGACGTTTCCCCGAGCCGGAGTATCGTCTGGTTGACACGTCCCCGGCACGGAGTGTCGTTGATGGACTTTTCCCCGGCGCGGAGTGTCAAGTTGACTTTTCCCCGACACGGAGTGTCGCTGATCGACTTTTCCCCGGCGCGGAGTGTCGGGTTGACTTTTCCCCGGCACGGAGTGTCGCTGATGGACTTTTCCCCGGCGCGGAGTGTCGGGTTGACTTTTCCCCGGCACAGAGTGTCGCTGATGGACTTTTCCCCGGCGCGGAGTGTCGTTGACTTTTCCCCGGCACGGAGTGTCGCTGATGGACTTTTCCCCGGCGTGGAGTGTCGGGTTGACTTTTCCCTGGCACGGAGTGTCGCTGATGGACTTTTCCCCGGCGCGGAGTGTCGTTGACTTTTCCCCGGCACGGAGTGTCGCTGATCGACTTTTCCCCGGCGCGGAGTGTCGGGTTGACTTTTCCCCGGCACGGAGTGTCGCTGATCGACTTTTCCCCGACGCGGAGTGTCGGGTTGACTTTTCCCCGGTACGGAGTGTCGCTGATGGACTTTTCCCCGGCGCGGAGTGTCGTTGACTTTTCCCCGGCACGGAGTGTCGCTGATGGACTTTTCCCCGGCGCGGAGTGTCGGGTTGACTTTTCCCCGGCACGGAGTGTCGCTGATCGACTTTTCCCCGGCGCGGAGTGTCGGGTTGACTTTTCCCCGGCACGGAGTGTCGCTGATCGACTTTTCCCCGGCGCGGAGTGTCATTGACTTTTCCCCGGCACGGAGTGTCGCTGATGGACTTTTCCCCGGCGCGGAGTGTCAGGTTGACTTTTCCCCGGCACGGAGTGTCGCTGATCGACTTTTCCCCGGCGCGGAGTGTCGGGTTGACTTTTCCCCGGCACGGAGTGTCGCTGATGGACTTTTCCCCGGTGCGGAGTGTCGTGGGTTGACTTTTCCCCGGCACGGAGTGTCGTTGATCGACTTTTCCCCGGCGCGGAGTGTCGGGTTGACTTTTCCCCGGCACGGAGTGTCGCTGATCGACTTTTCCCCGGCGTGGAGTGTCGGGTTGACTTGATTCCAAGGCAGAGTATAATTCCGGCAAGGAGGTCGTTATCCCGAGGCGAAGCATGATTTCGACACGGAGTAAATTCTGGGACGGAGCATGATTCCGCCATAGAGGTTGTTGGTTTGATTTGATTTGGGTTGACATCAGCATCGCTACACTAGAATATGGTACCAGGAGCGAATCATCATCTGTCTTGAGAGGATGTGGGAATTGGTTTTCTGTTGGCATCTGCATTACTGCACTGGAATAATGCCAGGAGCAACTCATCATTTGCCCCGGGAGGGTTTGGGAATTGGTGGCTTAGGAGACAGGTTTAGATCCCTTTCACCTAAGGCTTTTCAATTTTATGGGCCGTGAGGGTCCCATAGAAGCCTTTTCTCCCTACGGGTCGTAAGGATCCCGCAGGTGTATTTTCTCCTTAGGAGTCGTGGGGACTCCTAAGTGTGTTGCTCCTTTGTGAGTCGTAGGGATCTCACGCGGGAATTTTCTCCTCACAAAGTCGAGAGGACTTTGCGAGTGCATTTCATTTCTTTTTTTTTTTTTTTTTTACGAGTTTGCGCCCTTTCGGGTTTTCACAAACTCGCCGGCAGTCCTGCTGTTTTTACTTACGGAGCCCTTTCGGGTTTTCATCCGTGCCCATTTTGCTTGTGGACATACCGTTCTTCTTTTTTTTTGTTTTCTCTTTTTTTTCCCTTTTTTTTTGGAGAGATCGGGATTGTTTTACGCCCGTGGATTGTATACGGTTTTGCAGGATGTATGATCCAGACCGTAGGGCCAGAAAAATTTCAGGACTTTGTTGGCGTCTGCATCGCTGCACTGGAATATGGTACCAGGAGCGACTCATCATTCGCCGCTTGGGGTATGGGGATATGGAATTTGGTTGGCGTCTGCATCGCTGCACTGGAATATGGTACCAGCAGTGACTCATCATTCGCCACTTGGGGATTTGGATTTGGAATTTGGTTGGCGTCTGCATCGCTACACTGGAATATGGTACCAGGAGCGACTCATCATTCGCCGTTGGGGTATGGGAGTTGGAATTTGGTTGGCGTCTGCATCGCTGTACTGGAATGTAGTACCAGCAGCGACTCATCATTCGCCACTTGGGGATTGGGGAGCGATGGCTTAGGAGACAGGTTTAGATCCCTATCACCTAAGGCTTTTCAATTTTATGGGCCGTGAGGGTCCCATAAAAGCATTTTCTCCCTGCGAGTCGTAAGGATCTCGCAGGTGTATGTTCTCCTTAGGAGTCGTGAGGGCTCCTAAGTGTGCTTTTCCTTTGTGAGTCGTAAGGATCCCACAAAGGTTTGTTCTCCTCATGTATCGTGAGGACACATGAGTGGATTTTACTCGTTCCCAGTTTAATGACTTAGAGGTCGCCAGTTTCCAGTTTAATGACTTAGAGGTCATCTGTTTCCAGTTTAAAGACTTAGAGGTCTGTTGTTTCCAGTTTAATGACTTAGAGGTCATCTGTTTCCAGTTTAAAGACTTAGAGGTCTGTTGTTTCCAGTTTAATGACTTAGAGGTCATCTGTTTCCAGTTTAAAGACTTAGAGGTCTACTGTTTCCAGTTTAACGACGTAGAGGTCATCTGTTTCCAGTTTAAAGACTTAGAGGTCTACTGTTTCCAGTTTAACGACTTAGAGGTCATCTGTTTCTAGTTTAAAGACTTAGAGGTCTACGGATGGAGAGCTTGGAATTTTGGGGTAGGGGCCGGCATCAGCGTTGCTAACACTGAAGCAGAGGTGCCAGGACATATGAGTGGGTCTTCCCAATGGAGCATAATTCCAAAGGCGGAGGCCAGCCGTGTAACTGGTGGTTGCGGTGGGGCATGGGTATACTGAGAATTATTTAAGCCCGTGGATTGTATACGGTAGTCAATTTGGGGACTGGCCGTAGGGCTGA
Source organism: Agapanthus africanus (assembly GCA_030015575.1). Lineage (NCBI taxonomy): Eukaryota > Viridiplantae > Streptophyta > Magnoliopsida > Asparagales > Amaryllidaceae > Agapanthus > Agapanthus africanus. The sequence goes on from JASDDO010000001.1 coordinate 26,642,127, forward strand.
AAGAATTTTGGGAAATTGGATTTTTGTTTGTGTTTGTTTTTTTTGTTTGTTTTTGTTTTTTTTTATTTTACCGCGATTGCTCTATCCTTTCAGCTTTTTTATCGCGAAGATCGCGATTGCCCTATCATTTCGGCTTTTATTCGCGGTTGCCCCATCATTTCGGCTTTATTTCATTTTTATTTTTACTTGCTGATTTTTGTTGCGAGCTGCCCCATCATTTCGGCTTTTCTCTATTTTTCTTTTATTTACACATTTTTTTATTTACATATATATATATGTATATTTTTACATTCCCAGTTTAACGACTTAGAGGTCGATTATTCCCAGTTTAGTGACATGGTGGTCAATTGTTCCCAGTTTAATGACGTGGTGGTCAGCGGGTGTTCCCAGTTTAACGACGTGGTGGTCCTTTTTGCTTATCCCAGCTCCTTGAATTTTGATCTTGGCGGAGCTGTGTTGATGACCTAGCTCTGTGGCTTGCCGATACATCCGAGGATTGTGAGGTTTTTCCCAGCTTATATTGGTCCTCTGCCCAATCTTTGAAAATATAGCAGTCTTCGATGGTATGACCCACCACTCTATGATATGGGCAGTATATGGGATTGCCGGTCATGTTCATTTCCTGTGGCCTCTTTGGAACAGGTAGTTGCAGACCGTTGTTCAAGGCGTCCATGAATATTTTGCGGACTTCATCCCTCCTGAAGGAGTATACCTTCTTCGTTCTCTCCATTGGGGTAGGTGCCTTTACTGATGTTGGTCCTCGAGGCCGATCGGTCTTTGGTTCGCCCCTTTCAAATAATGGCACATGTCTGGGAGGATTAGGTTCCCGAAAGGCTTCGGTCTCCATTTACATGAAATCGGCGGTCGTAGCTTGACTGTTTGCTAACGCGCCTTTAGACAGTTCTATCTCTCCCGCCATGTATTGCTTTTCGACCCAATCTTTGAAGACGAAGCAGTCCTCAATGGCATGACCTATCACCCTGTGATACGGGCAATATTCTGGGTCGTCGGTCATATTCGCTTCTTGCGGTCTCTTTGATTCTGGCAGTTGTAGACCGTTTCTTAGGGCGTCCTTGAATATCTTGTGGACTTTTTCCCTCTTGAAGGAATAGACTTTTTCCAGCTTCTCTTTCAGAGGCGATTCCCCCCCGGCGTATGTATCGGAGGGACTGGAGGCTGATTGCGGCCGTTTCTCACGAAAGCGCTCCGCTTTTAGATTTAAAGGGATATCAGTTGGCTGCTCCCGGGTACCAATCCCTGGCTCATGAGCCAAAATTTGATTCTGCTGTAATTGCAACCGGGCGACTTGGGTCGCGAGATCTGCCACAACGTTTTCCAGCTCGTCGACTTTGGAATAGACCTCGGCCATCTTCTCATCCCTGTCCTGAAATTGCCTTTGAAGCCATTGGAATAATGCTTGTTCTGTAGTTCCAGTTATGACAACCGGGTAATCTTTATTGCCTGAGCTCAATTCTGCAGGAACCACGGGCTCCTTTGGCTTATCGGCCTGAGCGGGCTCTTCATCATTTAGATCGAGCCGATGCTGGGTAGCGTCAATCGTATCATCGCCATGGCTGTGAAGAAGAGGAAGGTTCGTTTCTTCATGTCCGGCCATGTAGACAGTGTGGATAACACACTCAGCCATTCTTTCATCACTGGCAGCTGGTTTCGCGGAGCGGTCCGGGCTTTGGAAATTCATAAATTCTAACATGGCCGGAGCCCTAGCCCTTTTGTTGGCTCTGTGTCCAAGCCGCTTCTTCCTCAGTTTCTCTGCCTTGAGCGCTTGGCAGGCTTCTGCTCTCCAGGAAGCCGCCATAGGCTGAGTGATGGGGAGCTTAGAGAAGATACCCGATCGAGCAGTTGTCAAGGGCACCGTCGGAGCTTGCTCAAGAGGCCTTGTTGCTTTGTCGGTGTTGATGGCCTTGCCCCCAGTTAGGGCCAAGGAAAGTCGTTCAGATACCGACTTGCGTTTGGGTTGGGGCGCCCTCGAGATCACCACATTTGGTCTCTTGCCTTTCGAGACCGGCTTGTCTGCCACCGGGGCTTGAGGAGCTGGGATGGCGCCAACTGGCATGAACATAATAGAGCCGAATGGTAGCAGCGGCTCCTCCCATTGTCGCCCGAGACTGGCCGGAAGGACCGTCCTAGAGTCTATCCTCATCGTGTAGGAGACGGGAGCTGAGTTCATCATCGAAGACATCGTCGATTGCTTGAAAACCTGCATGAAAGAGCATTATTTTAGTGTAAATACAGATATGTACATTGATTGAGTTCGCATGAATGGTTAACCCGAAAAATGGGAGGAGAGATTGGTCCCACCGGGCGTGCCAGAATCTGTAGGGTGTTTTTCGTCACCCCATAGAGATGGGAATACGCGCGCGCTTGTCAGGCGTGCTACAGATTCCCCCTGCCTAGGGTAGGCCGGGGTTTAATGATTGTGGGGATCCGAATCTCTGGCAGCCGCGGACTAAGCTGCCGTTAATTACCCCTCGCCTTTGGGGCGAGGGAACCTCCGATTAACGGGTTAAACTGGTCATGCGAACTCAATGTGCAGTGTACGTGTGTTCTGTTCTTAAAGGGGGGTTTTGGATATATCGGGAGCCACGCAGAGTTTTTACGGGGGTCCCGCTACCCGGATAGCGGGCTGAGGGTCAAGGGGGCTAGCAGCCCCCTTGCGGGGTGCGGGGCAGCGCCCTGTTAGAAATTTTTTTCTAACAAGGACAGTGTCGTGGAGTGCGTGTGTGCACAAATTTGTATACATATGTATATATGTATGCATATATAAGTAAAGGGGAAAAAGACATCCAAAGGATGCGTGGGCCAGCGCCTAGAGCGCTGTGCGCTAAGGTGCTGTGCGCTCAGGCGCGCGCGCGCCACGTGGGCAACTTGCGCATGAGCGCTGCGCGCAGGTGCGCAAGCGCATGCGCCACGTGTCGGCATGTTGGCGTTTTGCGCAAGAGCGCTGTGCGCAGGTGCGCAAGCGCGCGCGCGCCACGTGTCGGCACGCTGGCGCTTTTGCGCACTTGCGCAAGTGCGCCACGTGTCGGCACGCGGGCGCTTTGCGTACTTGCGCAAGCGCGCAGGTGCGCAAGCGCGCGCGCCACGTGTCGGCACGCGGGCGCTTTGCGCCCTTGCGCAAGCGCGCGCCACGTGTCGGCACGCGGGCGCTTTGCGCACTTGCGCTGCGCGCCGGAGAGGACAAGAGGCTTTTAGCCTAAAAAGATTTCTCTGAAGAGAAATCAAAGAGGAGTTGGACTCCTGAGTGTTTTTCTTCTTTCTTTGGGGTTTAGTGAAAGATGTTCTTCTTCTTCCTCCTGTTGTTTGGCCGGATCTTGAAGATCAAGAGATGTGAGATATCAAAATCTCTCCTTTTTGGGATCTGATGGGAGATCTGAGTTCCCCTTTGTGGGTTTTGTGGTGGAAAACTACTTAGTTTTGGAAAAGAAAGAGTAAAACTCTCGATTTAATTCAAAAGAATTGAGAAGGTTTAGAACCTTGGAGAAGGAGCAAGAGGCACAAAGAACCCTAATTTTGGGGGAATGAAAAAGTGTCTTTTTTTTTATTCATCATGTTGCCTTTTATAGGCTTACATATTTGTACATAGCCCCTTGGGCTTTACAAAAATGGCATTTTAGCCATCCCATGGCTCATGTGCCATTTCATTTTTGCACATAAGCCACGGGCTTACAAAATATTGGCTTTATGCCCATTTTGCATACATTCATGTATAAAAAAATTACATAAAAATTATTTATTACATGATTTTGTTGTTGGCATGGGGAGGCTGGTCGCGGGCTCGACTTAGGCATGGGTCCGGTTGACCTGGGCTTGGGCCCACCTAGCTTGGGGGTTGACCTTGACTTTGACTCGGTCAACCGGGGTGTAAATTTTTACCCCAACAACCCCCTTCCCCCGTTGTTGTAATAGTAATTTTTTTCTTTTTGTATGTACGGCTGAGGAGTTCATAATACCCCCCCTTTTTGAATAAATAAGAACTTTTCTACTTTCTTCACAATGTTCTACTGATCTTTATTAAATTGACAATAGGCCTTAGGGAGAGTTTACGTTGCCTCGAAAGAAAAGTACAGGCTAATAGATAACCCTATCAGCGTTGCCCGAGCTTCCTGGAGGCTTGCTGGTCTCCGTGCCTGGCGCTGGGTACAGGGCACTCCTGGTGCCGGACTGGTCCTCCACGGAAGCAAGCATGATCTGGCCGATGGTCAGCTCGGCGGGAGGAGGACGCTGCTCCTGCTCGCGGTCGGCCTGCCGTTTATCCTTTAAGTAGGCGGCGAGGTGCCTCGATCGTATGAGTTCCTCGATGTAATCCCGGAGTTTCTTGCAATCCTCGGTGGCATGGCCCAGCGTCCGGTGGAAGGCGCAGCAAGGGCCCCAGGTCTGCTTTGGGGCCTGACGCGGGATTGGAGGGAACATGAAGAACCCCTCGCCTTGGGCCTCCTCTAGTAACACTGCGAGGGAGACGTTGAACGGGGTGTACTCCATGAACTTTGGGTGATAGGGCTGCTGACGCTCCGGCCTCTCCTCCCGAGCCCTCTTCTTCTGGTCGGATCATTCTGCCCGGGGGAGGTTCACGTTCACCTCGGACTCCAGCTGAACCTCGCGCTCGGTCCACGCCTTGACCTCGGCCATGGTCTTAGGCTGTGCCAACGCAAAGGAGCGCAGCCACTCTTTGTGCCTCAGGCCAGATCTGAGCGCCGTGATGACGGTTTCGTCCCGGTGCTCGGGAACCTCGAGGAGGGCGTTGTAAAAGCGAGTGATGTAACCCTTGAACGTCTCCTTGTCTCCACTCTTAATTGTGAAGAGGTAGTCGACCGTGCGCTTCTGCCGACGGTTCCCAACAAAGTGGCCGAGGAACTGAGTAGCCGGCTCATCAAAGGTCGAGACCGAGCGAGGCTCGAGTCCTCGGAACCAGTCCCGACCAGAACGGATGAGGGTGGCAGGGAAGGCCCTGCACTGGGCGGCATCAGAATGGTCCTGGAAGCTCATTCCCGCGGTGAAAGCATCCAAATGGTCTTTGGGGTCAGTTTTCCCGTCGAATAGAGAGACCTTCGGGGGTTTGTTGCGCGAGGAGACGTGGACAGCGAGCAGTTCCTCGGTGAATGGTTTGGTGAGCGAGTCGGCGGCGTACTCGGCCCCGTCGGCCGAGAGGTGACCTTCCTGATGCATGCCCTCGATCTTCTTCTCGAGGGCGTCGAGTCGGCCGTGGTACCCTGAGGACTCGGCGCCTCAGGATCCCTGGCCTCTGCTATGGGAGACCTGCGTCTGGGCTCCGCTCCGGTTCCTCTCGATGAGGTTCCTCAGATCCCCGGGTGCGGTGGCTCTCGAGTCGTCGTAGCGAGCCCCTTCTGCATGACCCCGTCGGGGGAGTGGGTGTCGGTCATGCCTGTGGACAGGCGAGGTGACCGACATCTCCTTATGGGGGCAAGGGTCGCGAAGAGGCTCGAGGCGTAGTGCTCCGGCGGCAGGTCTGGGGGTGGAGCCGCTAGGCGCCCAACGGGCCTCAGGGAGTATGGGTCCGTGGGATCCGTGGTCGGGAGTCGCAGCCGCCGGTGGTCGGCTGTGCCGACGGGGACAGAGCATTCCGGAGGCGGAGGAGCGGAGATCTAGGGCCCAGGCCCGGCCGTTTGGGCGCGGAAGAGCGCCTCCACAAGGGACTGTAGCCGATCTATTCGGCTGGCGAGGGCGTGGAAGATGGTCGCCGGAGGGAGTTCATCCGCGCCTCCGGTGAGGGGGAGGCGGCGGCTGGTACCCGAATCTTCAGGATGGTCGCTTGCCATGTGAACGGAGATCGGAAGGCCAACTTTGTTTTTGTGGATTTTGCGTTCCCACAGACGGCGCCAACTGATGGAGGTCCTTTTCAGATCTCCTTCAGATGTTGTCTTCCGTCGATCTCCCGGCGGATTCTGGAGGGAATCCCCTGCTGTGTGTGGGTCTTAATGGGTTTTGAGGAGATTTGGTGATTGGAGGAGTTGGACGCCAAGTACCTGCAAAGAAGTCCCGGGATGGTTTGATGCCACCAAGGACCCTCCGACGATCAAGTCAGTACTAGATCCGAGCAGCGTAATGGCTAAGTGGAGTCAAAAATCACTTACTTGATCCCTCTGTGATGGCGGTTTATATAGCGGTGATGGCACGCAGCAGCAGGCGTGAGAATTTCGCCGGCAGTTACGCTCCCGACGTCACGCCCGCGTTGAGAGCGGATCGCCCATTAATGGAGATCGCGGTGGCGTGGAACGTGGGATGTTGCTGGCGGAGAATCCGCGTATGGCGAGAATCGCGGAGCGGCGGTTATGCCTGTGAGCGGTGGAGCTGGTCAGAGGACCGAGGAAGACGGCCTCGGCCGGGGGGCTCGGAGACGAGCGAGAAGGCCAAGGAGACTTAGTCTTGTGGCAGTTCAGGGCGAGCTGAGAGGCCGAGGAGGCCAATTTGCAGGGAGACCCGAGGAGGGCTAGATTGTGATTGCAGGTCGGGTACGGGGGAGGCCTGGTCGGCCTCTGTGGGCCCTTTCTTCCGAGTTATGGGACATACCATCCGCCACGTGTCCTGATCCTAGGGGTCGCCAATGTTGAGCATCATCAGGAATCGAACCCTGCCCTCTTGTTTTTATCAAACTATGAAAAACTTCATATAAAAAGATGCAATATAATTTATTACAATATGGTCTGTCCAAATCGATCTACTAGAATCATGAACTAAGTAAATATCTTACCAAATATTTTCAATATAAAATCTTGTTAACTAAATCTCAAACAATTTTTTTTTTAAATTTAATTCATGTTAACTAAATCTCAAAAGAAAATTAAATTTAGTTCTTGTTAATTAACTAAATCTCAATAAGTTTACGATTTCTCTAGAAATATAATTGTTAAAGAATAGTATAGTATTGTTTACAGCGTAGCAATGTGTAGTGGTTCTACAGCGTAGTACCGTGCAGCACTGTCGTTATCATTGTACATATAAATGTTGTATTTCATTTCTAAAGCGGGAGGTTCAAGGAATGCATTCCAATTCTTAACCATCGCCATTAAAATTTAGATTTTAAGAAACAACAAAACATGGGTCCCACATCCAGTCTCACGTGCATACAATTACTATGGAAAGAAAAATATATAGGGTTTTTATTTATATAGGTCCATGAAATGTGCATATTTTGAAACCTCTATAAAATTTATGTTCTTAAAAACAACCCTGAAACCTCTCCCTTAATCTAAATAGGTCATTATATTCGTTGTTGTTGTTTTTCTTGTGGATTAACATCAAACTTATGAAGGGAGAAAGACGGAGGAGAGGAAGGAGACGGTGGGAGAGAAGTGGCGGGCGGCGGTGGAGGAGAGGAAGGAGAAGCTGAGGAGGAGGCACTACTACAAATAGGGGTTGCCCCTACGGATAAATCCGTAGGAGCAAAACACTGCCCCTACGGATATTTTCGTAGGGGCACAAAAATACATCATAAATGTATACGCCGCAGGTGCAAGTCTTAGCCTTAAACATGCCCTTACAGAGTAATAATTGCCCCTACGGCTTAGTGCATAGGTCTATAAGTCCCTACGGATTAGACTGTAGGGACAACATATTTATTTAATTTAGCGGTTTATAAAATAAAATAGTTGCCCTTCCGGATAACTCCGTAGGGACAAATATATGCCCCTACGGCTTAATGCGTAGGTCCATATTTATGCCCCTACGAATAAATGTGTAGGGATAAATGTGTAGGGGCAAAATATCAGGTATCCTGATATTTTGTCCCTACGGATAAATGTGTAGAGGTAAAGTTTATGCCCCTACGGATTAATCCGTAGGGACAAGGCTAACACATGTTACCGAGTCCATAGGGACAAAATATTAGGTATCCTAATATTTTGTCCCTACGGATAAATTTGTAGAGGAAAAGTTGGACCCTACGGATTAAATGGTAGCTGCAACATTTGTCCCTACGGATTAATCCGTAGGGACATATTATCAGGTTTTAAAAAAAAAAAGCGATGTCTGTTTTTTTCTCGTTCTGTGCATAATAATATATACATCATATATGAAAGTAATTAACAAGTAGAATATATACCGCAGTATTCATAATCAACATCTCACACATAATATATAAAAAAAATCAACAAGCAGAATACGATATCAATCTAAATCAATATGAACACGCAAACACCACCAATATTGTCCAAAATATATATAATATGCATCATATAAGTAAATACATGTTTAAAATCTAAAAATCAAAAAGTTACCCTAGCTCGGTCCAACTCCACCTCTGATAATCGCCGTAATCTGATATATCTGCTTCTCGGATAAACCCTGAGTCAACAATTCGAGCAATGCGGACTGTGTGGAAGTCTGAACGGCTGTGGAGCTGTAGGAGTGGTCTGTGCAACCGCAGCCGAGATAGTGGCTTGCGGAGCCGCAGCTGCGGAAGTCTAAGCGGGATGTGGAGCTGTAGGAGTGGTCTGCGCAACCGCAGTCGAGATAGTGGCTTGCGGAGCCGCAGCTGTAACAACTCCAATTTTGTATACCAAAAATTTGCTTTAAATATAGTGTATACTTGGAGTATTGATGTTGCTGGAAACAATTTAAGTATCTAATTCTTTACAATAATTACAAGAAGGAGCTTGTAGCTCATTGGTAATACATTGCACTGCTGAACCAAACCACCAGAGTTCGAATCCCATGCCCCACATAATTTTTATATCCTTTTGTTTTAATTTTTTTTAGAAGTCAAACGGTCAAACAGCCATAACTCATAATTTATTACAATTTATAAAAAATAAACTATACCAAAACCTCCCCCAGACCGAACCCCACCCGACGGCACCTGACTCGGCCGAGTCGGCCGGCGCCGTCGGTCGGCCGAGTCGTCAACACGAAAATTTTTCGTGTTGACCTGTTCTAACCCCCTGCATAGTCTAAATTTTCAGTACTGTTACACAATTCTCATTAATCCCCTTTCAAGACCAAAATTAATGAATTTTTAATGATTTTTACATTTTTTAAAATATTTTTTAATCCAAACCCTAACCTTAGCCTAGCCCTATATAAAGACCCCCACCCTCTACCATTTCACCTCACCACTCTAATTTTACTCTTCCAAATTCTCGAGAACTCGGCCCCACATAATTTTTATATCCTTTTGTTTTAATTTTTTTTAGAAGTCAAACGGTCAAACAGCCATAACTCACAATTTATTACAATTTATAAAAAATAAACTATACCAAAACCTCCCCCAGACCGAACCCCACCCGACGGCACCTGACTCGGCCGAGTCGGCCGGCGCCGTCGGTCGGCCGAGTCGTCAACACGAAAATTTTTCGTGTTGACCTGTTCTAACCCCCTGCATAGTCTAAATTTTCAGTACTGTTACACAATTCTCATTAATCCCCTTTCAAGACCAAAATTAATGAATTTTTAATGATTTTTACATTTTTTAAAATATTTTTTAATCCAAACCCTAACCTTAGCCTAGCCCTATATAAAGACCCCCACCCTCTACCATTTCACCTCACCACTCTAATTTTACTCTTCCAAATTCTCGAGAACTCGGTACGAAGAGCGAGAAGCGAAGCGCTGCCGAAATCGACGACGGATTCCGGCGACCGGATCAGAACCTTCGCGACGTTTTCGACGAATCGACAACCACCACATCCCTTAGCTTCCTTAGCTTGTCCAAACCGTAAGTCCCATCCTTTCGATCTCTCTTTTCTATAAATGTAAAAATACGACTTTTTGGAATCCGACGGAAATCGGATAAACCGATTTCCGATTCGGTTATTCTATAAATTTCCACTTGTCACCTAATACATAATATCTACCCATATTCATGTTGACTATTAATCACCCATAAACCAATTTAAATAAACTTTTTCACATGAAATGATAGTTTCTTTGCAAAACCGTATTCTTTTCATAAAAATACCATGAAGTTCATTTTTCTTAGTTTAATCAATTAGCTCACTCCTAAATATGTTTATCTTGATCACAAAACTTGTAGAACTCAATTTGAATGAATTTTCACACATGAAATGATAACGTTTTCAAATACCGTATTCTTGCGCTTTAATACCTTTAAGTTTAATATGTCATGTTTTATCTTTAAACTTCACCAAAACTTAAAATAAGTCACGAAGTAATGACCTACCTCTACACACACATAAATATAACCCTAATTGATATATGTCAAAATATAGAATACGAAATTACAGGACTTTTCATTAAAATACCCTAATCTTTATAACCTTTATGGAAAGCTTTAACTTGTAAACATTTCTAAATAAAATCTTTTAATAAAATGAAAGCACGATTGGTTATGGACATCGATCGTTTATCTAAACTGTCTTGTGGTGCCTAGGTAAGTGTGTCTAAGGCTAGTGGTTTTTTATTAGGCCCACGACTGTGGTTCCTTTCCATTTACCTGGCACTTACCTGGTCGCAATTGACGGTGAAGAGGCTATTTGAGGCTTCTAATGACTCATCGTTTAGATCTTAGAAATAGGCTAGTTGGCTTAGAAAACCCTAATAACTAAAATACGGAAAACTAAACTCTTTTGCAAATAAATACCTTATATTTATAAAACCGTTTTCCTAAATGAGAAGTGTTTATAAAACCTAAGCAAAGTGCCGCTACAACCCACTTTTGGGGAACCTGTTAGGGATAGTACGATTCATCGTGCACCCGCAGGTTAGTAGTGCGAGATTTAGACCTCCGCAAGGAGCATTCGGTCTCGAAAGGTTTAAAATACGTTATTTAAGGAAAATGAGATTTTCTCTAAATAAAATATTTATATAAAATTAATCATGTGTTAATATATATATATATAATTAACATTTAAACACCTATTTTATCATAATCTAAAGTTCCCACTTTTTCCTAAAATTAAAAGATTAAAAGTTACATTAAAATACCATGAATTTCAAATAAAACAATTAATACTTTTATTAGGATACATTCACTAGAATAACACAAATAAAATTCACATTCATTATAACAATAAAGACGATTATTAAATACTTGAGGTGTATTTTGAAAACTATACAAAAGTACTTTTTACAGAAAACCCCCTCAAGTTTTACAAATTACAAAAAGGCCCCTAACTAATATTGGACTTCCAATTATCTTTCTTTTAGTCTGACTCGGGTTAGAGTCTGACTATTCCTGACTCGAATATGATTCAAGTCAATCTATATTCTTTTATACTCCAACACAATTTGAATACATGAAACCCTGAATCCAGTTAACAATATATTCCTTTTGACTGAATCAAATCATGGATATTCATCCATTATCCTGATATTCCATTTACCTGATTATACAGTTACATCATGTTTACTGATATCATGGTTTTGGTCAGTCACCCAATTTACATATTCCAATACTACAATACTGTTAAAACACTACGGGGTTTAAGGGGTAGATTGGTACGGAAGGTGTTAAAGGTGGCACGAGGTGGTCAGATTAAGACACCTAACCTGAATCCTATTGCTGTTGTACCGTGGCATAACGGTTCCTTGTACTTTCCTTTTTCTCTGATCTCTAGCATATAGAGATCCCCCTCGTATACACTGGCATCTTTCTGTACCAAGCTACAAACAACAGCGTTAAACAATGTTCCATAATATTCAACAATATAATACTTTAGAAAATACTGTTACTCTGTCATTCTCATTCTTCTTTTTCTTTGGGACTTACCGAGCGATCTGTTCGCTGACGACATTCTATTTCTTTCTTCTTTGAATGTCGTCAGGTGCGTTGGACCAAGCTGAGATTGAGCCCACCGGTAAAGATTTGGAGCAGTTCCAAGAAGACCCAGAGCTCTACATATTGTACTTTGTTCTTTCCAGTATTTCCATTTATTGTAATGCCACTGTTTAGGCATTGTTTTCATTTCAGTTGTATTTTCCTTTCATGCATTGTACAAAGAATGTTATTAATAAAAGTTGCTGTTATTTCTACATCATTTGTCTCTTGTGATTTACTTTATATTGCTTAGTTACGCTTAGCGTATGTACTTCTGAGTATATACGCAGCGGGCCTCGTCGCGTCCACTTCGCCGTACACTGGGAAGCGGGGCGTGACAGGTTTTGTTGGTGGCCCATGCAGGTCAGAGCTGTATGAATCCCTGTCATGCAGTTCTGGTCTGCGTGAACAACCTAAGCAATATAACACAAGAACCAGCAACTAAAACATTCTTTACAATTCATGTTCTTTGAATCTTTCAAATCTCTATTCCTTGAATCTTATCATTTCATGTATTTGAATCTGTCCTAATCCAAAATTTTTCTTCAGGGTCATGGATTCCCCAAACAACACCAGCACTAACGTCAACAACACCCCTCCAGCACTACCTCTCACACCAGTTGTTCCTGCACCACCCACTGAGCAAACGATGCTATTCGAGGCGATCCGCGGTCTTCTCGAGGGACATCAACAACTTTTGAACCGTCCTGATAACGATGCACCGGGAGTAAAGCAATTCAGGGCTTTGCACCCAAAGCAGTTCTCTGGCAAGGGAAGCCCTCTTGAAGCGGAAGAATGGGCACAAAGCATCGAAGACGATCTGGCAGCAGCTCAAGTGCCAGACCACGCTTGGGTCCGTGTAGCGAATCTACAGCTCACGGATAATACTCGCAATTGGTGGAAGGCGGAAGAAACCCGTCTAGCGCAGCCGATTGAATGGAAGACATTTCGCGAGAAGTTCGACGCGAAATATTTCCCTGTGACTGCTAGGTTTGCAATGGAGCAGCAGTTTATTCATCTACAGCAAGGATCAATATGGGATAAATCGGTAGATGAATACGACGCTGAGTTCATCATGTTGAGCCGGTAAGATATGTCACAATAGTTTAATTTTTAAATATCACATTCTACACAGCTAACACAATCTTTAAACAGATTCGCGGCACACCTGATACCGACGGACGAGATCAGAGCATGTCGTTTTCAGCAAGGTTTGGACACAGAGATCAAGGCTGCTCTAGCCACAGGAAAGTTTTTGACTCATGAGGAAGCCCTAGAAGCTGCCCGCAGTTATGAGGCAGTGATAAAAGAGAGGGGCAGACCTCAGTCCGTAGGAGTCAAGCGCCCTGCCAACCAGATGGCAGGTGGAGCCACGTCCAGACCACCTTTCGTGCCGAGGCGACCCGGGGTACCAACTCATCGTCCTAGCCCAGCCTTTTGCACCTACTGCAAGAGAACTGGACATATGATGAAGGACTACCGTCGAGCCAACCGCCTCTGCTTAGTCTGCGGTTCAGCCACTCATGATATTGGATCTTGTACCCAAAGGCAGAACTCAGTTGCTGCACCCAGGCCAGCAAATACTTATCAACAGCGACCAGCTCTTCAGGCACCTGCTACCAGACTTGCACTGCCTGCACCACCTAGGGGACCACAAGCTGCACCACCTCCTCGACAGTTCCATCAAGCTCAAAGGAACGTTCAGAGGAATGCTCCTCAGGCCAGGAGGAATGTGCCGAAGCGCCAGGCTTTCATGATGTCTGTGAAAGAAGCTGAGGCCACTGGCCAAGTCATTACCGGTAAACTTTCTTTCTCAAACTCAACTTTTAGTTTTGCTTACCTACACACTTTCCCTATACCTAAAACCTATCCCTAATACCTTAGGTACAATCTTAGTAGCTTCACTACCTGCACTTGCACTGTTTGATACTGGAGCATCCCACTGCTTTATGTCGCAACGGTTTGTCCGAACCCATGCGATTCCAGTCTCACCGCTTGTATCCAGCTGGAACGTCAGTTCTGGGAATGGTGTTCTAAAGGCAACTATGGGATACAGCATGTGTCCAGTCGTCGTCTGCAGTCGAGAGTTTTACGCTGACTTCAAGGTACTGGATATACCAAATTTCGATGTGGTTCTAGGAATGGACTGGCTTGGAGCCTTTTATGCTACCATCGACTGTCGTCAAAGGAGGGTAGTATTTGAGATTCCCGATCATCCGGTCTTCTATTTCAAGAGTGGAGATCGTACACTGGAGCCAAGTGCTTACAAAGCAAAGCCAAGGGAAGCAGTAGTTGCAGCAGCTCAGGCAGAGGAAGAATCAAGACCGGAGGTAGTTCGAGAGTTCGATGATGTATTCCCTGACGATATATCAGGTTTGCCTCCCGATCGAGCTCTTGAATTCAGTATTGACTTAGTACCAGGAGCACAACCAGTGATCAAAGCACCGTATAGACTAAGTTCGGAAGGTTTGAAGGAAGTACGAACACAGTTGGACGAATTACTGGCAAAAGGATGGATTCGTCCCAGCACTTCAAGTTGCGGAGCACCTGTACTATTGGTAAAGAAGAAGGAAGGTTCATACAGGATGTGCATCGATTATAGGGCCTTGAACGAAGTTACTATAAAGAATAATATCCACTCCCGCGCATCGATGATTTATTCGATCAGCTAAGTGGATCTTGTGTCTTCTCTAAACTAGATCTTCGTTCAGGTTATCATCAAGTGAAGGTCAAGAAAGCTGATATTCACAAAACAGCTTTCAGAACTCGCTATGGACATTACGAATTTCTAGTAATGCCATTTGGAGTGACCAATGCACCAGCAATCTTCATGAATCTTATGAACCAAGTTTTCCGGGAGTATTTAGACAGGTTCGTTGTCATCTTCATCGACGACATCCTGGTATATTCAAAGAACCGGAAAGAGCATGCGGAGCACTTACGAATTGTCCTAGAAACTCTTCGTCAACATCAGCTTTATGCCAAGTACAGTAAGTGCGAGTTTTGGCTAAAACAAGTTGGTTTTCTTGGACACATCGTATCAGGAGAAGGGATTTCTGTGGATCCAGCAAAAGTTTCAGCAGTCAGCGAATGGCCTTCACCAAAATCAGTGAAGGATATTCGGAGTTTCTTGGGTTTAGCTGGATATTACAGAAGATTCATTGAAGGCTTTTCGAAGATAGCAACACCCCTGACCAAGCTCACACGAAAAGATGAGGAATTTGTGTGGTCAGAAGCATGCGACCAAGCTTTCGTAGAACTCAAGTCAAGACTGACATCTGCACCTATTCTCGTCATACCGGATCAGTCTGGAGGATTCGAAGTGCATTGCGATGCATCCGGTAAGGGATTAGGATGTGTTCTACATCAGCACGGTAAGGTTGTGGCTTATGCTTCAAGACAACTGAAGACTCATGAGCGCAATTATCCGACGCATGATCTAGAGTTGGCAGCTGTTATTTTTGCTCTCAAGATTTGGCGCCACTACTTACTTGGTGAACGAGTGAACATCTACATAGATCATAAAAGTCTGAAGTATGTGTTTACTCAGAAGGAGTTGAATATACGGCAGGGAAGATGGTTAGAACTTATGGCGGACTTTGACATCAACTTGCAATATCATCCAGGAAAAGTGAACGTAGTACCTGATGCTCTTAGTCGCCAACCATTATCAATGAATCTCACCGCCCAGTGGAAGCTTCAGCAAGACCTACATCAGATGGAGATCGAACTAGTCATGCCAGGTGATGTTTCAAGTTTGATGAATCTACAAGTTCAATCAACTATTGTCAATCAGATCAAAGCAGCTCAAGCCAGCGATGCTAAGTTGCAAAAGATCAGAGAACAAGTGGAGAATGGACTCAGAACAGATTTCATCATCCATGAAGACGGATCTTTGAGATACGGCAGCAGATTGTGTGTACCAAAGGGTCCTGTTCGGGATGAGTTAATGAAAAAAGCTCACAGCTCTCCCTATTCAGTACATCCTGGAGGTACCAAAATGTATAAAGATCTACGTCAGAATTATTGGTGGCATGGAATGAAGCGTGAAGTAGCCAGGAGTGTCGCAAAATGTTTGGTGTGTCAGCAGGTAAAGGCTGAACATCACAGGACAGCTGGACTACTTCAACCGTTACCAATCCCGGAATGGAAGTGGCAGCACATCACGATGGACTTTGTAACCGCTCTTCCTCGCAGTACAAAGGGTAATGATGCGATTTGGGTCATCGTGGATCGACTCACAAAGTCGGCTCACTTCATCCCATTTCGAGTTGGCCAATCAACCGAGACATTAGCGAAGAAGTACATGGAGGTAATAATCTAATTTAGATTTAAAAACTCTTCATAATGTACTATTCCTGATACCCATGAACTCATACAGGAAATTGTGAGACTTCATGGAGTACTGGTCTGCATTGTCCCCGATCGTGACACCAGGTTCCGATCGCAATTTTGGCAGAGTCTGCAAGCAAGCTTGGGAACAAGTCTGAACTTCAGCATGGCTTATCATCCACAAACAGATGGTCAGTCGGAATGAACTATTCAGATCTTGGAAGATATGCTCAGAGCATGTATGCTCGACTTCAAGGGATCTTGGGAAGATCACCTGCATCTTGTGGAGTTTGCGTACAACAACAGCTACCAAGAAAGCATAGGAATGGCACCTTTTGCAGCTTTATATGGAAGGAAGTGTCGATCGCCATTAAGTTGGGACGACATCGGAGATAGAGAACTCCTTGGACCAGCGATGATAGTAGAAACCGTTGATGTGGTTCGTACTATCAGGGAAAGAATGCGCATAGCCCAAGATAGACAGAAACACTGGGTAGATGTGAAGAGACGACACTTGGAGTTCCAGCCAGGAGATCATGTATTCCTGAAAATCTCTCCGAACCGCGGAGTGATCAGATTTGGAAGACGGGGAAAGTTGAGTCCAAGATACATTGGACCGTTCGATATACTCGAACGAGTCGGTGAAGTGGCATATCGTTTAGCGCTTCCACCCTCATTGGAAGGAGTGCATAACGTGTTTCACATATCTCAACTTAGAAGGTATGTGAGTGACCCCAGCCATGTACTAGATCATTCGGAGCTCAAGATACAGCCTGATTTGTCTTGTGAGCAACAACCTGTGGAGATCCTGGACAGGAAAGTGAAGACACTTCGGAACAAAGAAGTTAATTTGGTCCAGGTAATGTGGAGGAAAGACACTCCAGGAGAATCCACGTGGGAAAGGGAGGATGAGATGCGTGCAAGATATCCGCACCTTTTTGTAATCTAGTCCTTAAATAAAAGTTGTAAATTTCGAGGACGAAATTTTTGTAAGGAGGGTAGATTGTAACAACTCCAATTTTGTATACCAAAAATTTGCTTTAAATATAGTGTATACTTAGAGTATTGATGTTGCTGGAAACAATTTAAGTATCTAATTCCTTACAATAATTACAAGAAGGAGCTTGTAGCTCATTGGTAATACCTTGCACTGCTGAACCAAGCCACCAGAGTTCGAATCCCATGCCCCACATAATTTTTATATCTTTTTGTTTTAATTTTTTTTAGAAGTCAAACGGTCAAACAGCCATAACTCACAATTTATTACAATTTATAAAAAATAAACTATACCAAAACCTCCCCCAGACCGAACCCCACCCGACGGCACCTGACTCGGCCGAGTCGGCCGGCGACTCGGCCGACTCGGCCGGCGCCGCCAGCCGGACTCGGCCGGTCGGCCGAGTCGTCAACACGAAAAATATTCGTGTTGACCTGGTCTAACCCCCTGCATAGTCTAAATTTTCAGTACTGTTACACAATTCTCATTAATCCCCTTTCAAGACCAAAATTAATGAATTTTTAATGATTTTTACATTTTTTAAAATATTTTTTAATCCAAACCCTAACCTTAGCCTAGCCCTATATAAAGACCCCCACCCTCTACCATTTCACCTCACCACTCTAAGTCTACTCTTCCAAATTCTCGAGAACTCGGTACGAAGAGCGAGAAGCGAAGCGCTGCCGAAATCGACGACGGATTCCGGCGACCGGATTAGAACCTTCGCGACGTTTTCGACGAATCGACAACCACCACATCCCTTAGCTTCCTTAGCTTGTCCAAACCGTAAGTCCCATCTCTTCTATCTCTCTTTTCTATAAATGTAAAAATACGACTTTTTGGAACCCGACGGAAATCGGATCAACCGATTTCCGATTCGGTTTTTCTATAAATTTCCACTTGTCACCTAATACATAATATCTACCCATATTCATGTTGACTATTAATCACCCATAAATCAATTTAAATAAACTTTTTCACATGAAATGATAGCTTCTTTGCAAAACCGTATTCTTTTCAAAAAAATACCATGAAGTTCATTTTTCTTAGTTTAATCAATTACCTCACTCCTAAATATATTTATCTTGATCACAAAACTTGTAGAACTCAATTTGAATGAATTTTCACACATGAAATGATAACGTTTTCAAATATCGTATTCTTGCGCTTTAATAACTTTAAGTTTAATATGTCATGTTTTACCTTTAAACTTCACCAAAACTTAAAATAAGTCACGAGGTAATGACCTACCTCTACACACACACAAATATAACCCTAATTGATATATGTCAAAATATAGAATACGAAATTACAGGACTTTTCATTAAAATACCCTAATCTTTATAACCTTTATGGAAAGCTTTAACTTGTAAACATTTCTAAATAAAATCTTTTAATAAAATGAAAGCACGATTGGTCATGGACATCGATCGTTTATCTAAACTGTCTTGTGGTGCCTAGACAAGTGTGTCTAAGGCTAGTGGTTTTTAATTAGGCCCACGACTGTGGTTCCTTCCCATTTACCTGGCACTTACCTGGCCGCAATTGACGGTGAAGAGGCGATTTGAGGCTTCTAATGACTCATCGTTTAGACCTTAGAAATATGCTTGTTGGTTTAGGAAACCCTAATAACTAAAATACGGAAAACTAAACTCTTTTGCATATAAATACCTTATATTTATAAAACCGTTTTCCTAAATGAGAAGTGTTTATAAAACCTAAGCAAAGTGCCGCTACAACCCACTTTTGGGGAACCTGTTAGGGATAGTACGGTTCATCGTGCATCCGCAGGCTAGTAGTGCGAGATTCAGACCTCCGCAAGGAGCATTCGGTCTCGAAAGGTTTAAAATACGTTATTTAAGGAAAATGAGATTTTCTCTAAATAAAATATTTATATAAAATTAATCATGTGTTAATATATATCTATAATTAACATTTAAACACCTATTTTATCATAATCTAAAGTTCCCACTTTTTCCTAAAATTAAAAGATTAAAAGTTACATTAAAATACCATGAATTTCAAATAAAACAATTAATACTTTTATTAGGATACATTCACTAGAATAATACAAATAAAATTCACATTCATTATAACAATAAAGACGATTATTAAATACTTGAGGTGTATTTTGAAAACTATACAAAAGTACTTTTTACAGAAACCCTCCTCAAGTTTTACAAATTACAAAAAGGCCCCTAACTAATATTGGACTTCAAATTATCTTTCTTTTAGTCTGACTCGGGTTAGAGTCTGACTATTCCTGACTCGAATATGATTCAAGTCAATCTATATTCTTTTATACTCCAACACAATTTGAATACATGAAACCCTGAATCCAGTTAACAATATATTCCTTTTGACTGAATCAAACCATGGATATTCATCCATTATCCTGATATTCCATTTACCTGATTATACAGTTACATAATGTTTACTGATATCATGGTTTTGGTCAGTCACCCAACTTACATATTCCAATACTACAATACTGTTAAAACACTAGGGGTTTAAGGGGTAGATTGGTACGGAAGGTGTTAAAGGTGGCACGAGGTGGTCAGATTAAGACACCTAACCTAAATTCTATTGCTGTTGTACCGTGGCATAACGGTTCCTTGTACTTTCCTTTTGCTCTGATCTCTAGCATATAGAGATCCCCCTCGTATACACTGGCATCCTTCTGTACCAAGCTACAAACAACAGCGTTAACCAATGTTCCATAATATTCAACAATATAATACTTTAGAAAATACTGTTACTCTGTCATTCTCATTCTTCTTTTTCTTTGGGACTTACCGAGCGACCTGTTCGCTGACGACATTCTATTTCTTTCTTCTTTGAATGTCGTCAGGCGCGTTGGACCAAGCTGAGATTGAGCCCACCGGTAAAGATTTGGAGCAGTTCCAGGAAGACCCAGAGCTCTAGATATTGTACTTTGTTCTTTCCAGTATTTCCATTTATTGTTATGCCACTGTTTAGGCATTGTTTTCATTTCAGTTGTATTTTCCTTTCATGCATTGTACAAAGAATGTTATTAATAAAAGTTGCTGTTATTTCTATATCATTTGTCTCTTGTGATTTACTTTATATTGCTTAGTTACGCTTAGCGTATGTACTTCTGAGTATATACGTAGCGGGCCTCGACGCGTCCACTTCGCCGTACACTTGGAAGCGGGGCGTGACAGCAGCCGAAGGAGATGCTTGTGGAGCCGCAGCCGAAGGATATGCATGTGGAGCCTCAGCCGAAATACCCTGTCGCGTCTGTTCAGTTTTGTGTGTAATAAACGAGTAAGAACTGTGTATTAGTCGAATTTGTATCATTATCAGGTTATTGCGAAACCCCAATCTATTAATACTTAGGGACTTAGGCCTCGTTTGGAAAACCGTAGTTTATTTTAGTTAGACAGTTCTATATATGTATGATTAATCAAAGCTAAGTCTACAACCAAATAAGCTCAGGCTACGTACTAATATTAGATATGTTGCTATCTATAATATGATATAATATTTTACTATTAAATAGTATACATACCATCATCTCCTTCAACTCCTGGATGGTGACCTTCAAGGTTTCAAGTTCTTGCTCTAGACGTCGCTCACGGGAGATAGAGGAAGTAACCGCCGGAGTGGAGTCCAACCTCATATGGGCCGTGCTAGGACCCAGTCCCGGCCTCTCTTCCAACCTCCGTGGTGCCCTCCGTGTGCGGCGTCTAAGACTGGAGTCAGCAGCATCAGATCGTTCTGTCCAGTAAAATCGATCCCCGATACCTCCGCCTGCTCAACCAACCGCTCCTACACCCACATTAACCAGTAAAATATAAGTATATCATTTAAATTTAAACTTTTCAAAACAAAAATTTCAAATAGGGGTTGAATAAATATTAACATTTACGCAATACTCCTGGGTAGCGGTGTCGGGGTATCGAAGCTTTCCCGTGGCGGGATCTGTCGAGGTGCCGTGGACGGCAAGATACACGGACATCACGCTCGGTGTACCACCCTGCGCCAGGGTCTGAGCTCTCTGCAATTCGCGAAAAATTTACATATATTATAAAATAACTCTTAATATTATATTCAGTAGATCTATTGTAATTTACCGATGCCTCCATGGCACGAGCAATATTCCTCGAGCCTCCTGTATAAGTGGAGCAACCCCTCTTCGCAGACTTCCTATTCTCTTTATTTTGATCCGCCTGTTTCTGCACAACACATTTAGATTTAGTTTTCTAATTAAACAACACAAAAAAATAAATTATATACTAAATAATGAATTACATTTAAAATACATACATGTTTGCGCTGAGAGTCGAAATATTGGCACAATAGAGGCCATGTATCTACGTCGACTCTCACAAAGGCCGGAGTATGTAGGAGGGCCGCTCTCTCTACCTGAGGGGGTCGCCATCCATAGGGAATAGCAGTCGATCTTCAGCTCGTTTCTATTGCATCGGACCTTTTATTGCATGTTCTTCATCAGGCCATGGTACATAGTGTGAAGATCGAGCACCTTCCCAGGATGATTAGGGTCGGGTACAGGCTGAAAATCGTAATCCAACTGTAAATACAAAAAAACAATGTTATTAAATTGCAAGTGTTAATAATAAATATATTGGATAAATCAAATGAAAATATATATTAATACTCGAGCATGTTCCCAGAAGAGGGCGAATGAGCGCCGGTGCTGGTCGCCCCACTCAACGTGAAGTGGATACTTCTTCACGAGGCGTCCCTCATCCCTCATATACCAGCCGAACCTCTCGGCATAATCGCCGGTATAGCGATAATCAGGGGTAAAGAAGAGGGGGAATCTGCATCCCCCCTACCTCTGTCGGGCCTCAGCCCGTAGGACTGATTTGGGCCTCGAGTCCCCCTCTCGGGATGGGGATACCCTGCGCCTACAAGAAATATTAAGACAATCAATATTAAGACAAAGTGGTATTAAGAAATCAAGTTTTAACGAAAATTGAAGTGTGATATATACCTCCGGCGACAGAAGCACGAGCCTGGGCCTGGGCAGCAGCACGAGCGGGACGATAGTTCCTCCGGTGAGGAACAACCGGTGACCCAGACGTGGACGCATCCCCAACTAGAAAATAAACATCGATAAAATTACATGAAATTCATGTTTATTCTTAAAGGATATGTAAAATGAATAAGTAATTAATTTTATTCATACAAACCTGCAGACTGAGCGGATGGTATGGAAGTGACGGGAGTGGCCCCTGCACCAGACGTGGACGCACCACCTATAATTAGACAATCAAACATTGACTATATAAGTAATTGCAAAAAGAATGTGTATATCAATAATATAACATTCTAAATCAACATGTATACAGTATAGGATATATAAATATACCCGCAGGTGCGGTGGTGGGCTCTGCCGGAGATGTGGAGGCACCACCTACAGCCTGAGATGTAAGTACGTAAGAGCAAAAAGAATGTATGTATATTTATGATATAGCATTCTAAGTCAATATACATGTACTGTATGATATATAAACATACCTGGAGGTGCGGGAGTGGCCTCTGTCCCTGATATGGACGCATCACCAACAAGTAGACAATCAAACATTGACAATATAAGTAATTTTGACATGAATATGCATGTATATCTATAATATTACATTCAAAATGAATATACGTGCAATATACCTAGAGGTATGGCAACGTCCACACGGAAGGAGGCATCCGAAGGGGTCTCCGATCGGGATGCAAAACCGGCCCTCTGAAGCTCCCTACGCAGCTCTCCGGGCGGCAGAACCGCTCTACCTCGGCCTCTGCCAGTGCCGCGGCTGGAGCTCCTGCCGCTCCTCGCTGCTCCCGTCATCATCATCAAATCTAGATAAAACGGTTCGTGGACGTATTAGACAATTATTACAAACATTGACTATATATGTATAGATCGTAAAATGTAAAGTAATAATATAACATTACTGATAATCTCTTTCGTCTCGTGGACACATTAGACATATCTACTTGGATTTCATCATCGATATAATTTCTAACCCACGTAACTTCATGATCAGCCGAAAACAACCCGTCTTTTGGAACAGACGGTCGGAGCATTCTAAGTCTTCTCTCTTCTTCATCCTCATCGCTGTTCTTGAATTCTGGGACATCGTAAACATCTCTGGATTTCCAACAGCATACGACACTCCATCCCGGATGCTTCAAACACTATGAGTAGTATACTTGAAACGCTTGGTTCGGAAATATAAACGGATCGTCCTGACCGTAAAATCGAAGTGTGTTCACACTGGTCAATCCATATTTATCTTTCCAAGTCCCGATATTGCTTCTCCACTTATCTGTATCGGTTCGTGTATCGTACCAAGTATATTGAAATATATAAAACGGTTCTGATCGTCCGGGATATTGGATGCCAAGTATACAATTTAAATATCCATAATAAATCACACCATTCGATCCTACCGTCGCAATCCTACTATTCTGAGTGGTTCTAGATGTTTTTATGTCTTTAACTTCGAATTTGTATCCAAGGACACCGAATCTTTTATAATATGTAACCTCCATACTAGGAAACTGAGCTAAACATTTTGAATCACTCTCTAATGATGCAGACAAGTTCGGATCGTGGATCTAACAAAACAAATTTTACGACAAATACATAACGATATAAGTTTAGATTAAAACTGATAGCAATAACATGTTATTCGAATAACTTACATGATCTGCAACCCAATTGTAAAAATTATCCTGATGATATTTATTTACCCCAATTAGAGCAAAGCTCTGTTCAAATTCTAAGGCGGGAAACGAAGCAGCGCTTCAATTTCCTCCAATCAGAGCAAAGCTCTATTTTGGAAATTGAAATGAAAATTAAAATTAAAATAAAGGAAGCAATGCTTCAGCTGACGTGCGCTCTGCGCTGCGAGACACGTGGCAGCGCAGTTGTGCTGCGCTCTGGGCTGCGCGACACGTGTCCGCGCAGTTGCGCCGCGCTGCGCGCTGCGCGATACGTGTCATTGCAGTTGCGCCGCGCGCTGCGCGACACGTGTCAAGCGCTGGTGCATCTGCGCCAAACAGAATTAAAATTCCAGTAATATTTTTCTGTTCTTATTAAAACAAGAAAATTGTTTTCTGTAAAACAGAAACCCTTGGATCAAAGATCCAACGGTGGGGAAAATTCCCCAAATTACTCAGAGAATGTTCTCTTTAACAAATTTAACAAATTAATGGGCACTATATAAAGGCCCCTAGACCCCAATTCAAAAACAACAGAGAGAAAACAAAAAAAACTCAGAAACAGAGAGAACTCTAAAGAATTGTGAGAAGAACTCAAGAAAAGAAAAAAGGTAAAAACCTTTATAATAAAGAAGAATTTCTTCTGAATAGATCATTGATCTGAGAACAAAATCAGTGATCTTCAATAAAAAAATATATAATAATAACAGTGCCTTGCACATTTTTATGAACCATTGGTTCTGGAATCTTAATGATTCTTCTCTTAAATCCAAAATTGGATTAAGTTATTAAAATAGTGCCCTGCACTTGAAAAACTGCACTGTTGCGCTCCTGGGTTGGCGTAAGCCACCAGGGAGCACCACATGTCAGCTCCAAGACCACTTGCGCTGTGCGCTTTTAAGATAGAGCAATGCTCTTTAAAGTTGGCGCAACTCACCAGAGCGCGCCACGTGTCAGTAGCGCAACAGCGCAGCGCACTGGCACAGCGCACTGCGCTATTGCGTTTGCGCTCATCAGAGTATGACACGTGTCACCACGACAAGTGCTTGCGCTCAATAATTGGCGCAAAGCGCCTGACAAACCACTGTCAAGTAATTAATGCACTACATTATTTACAGAAGGGCCAAGCCCAATTAAAAAAGGCCTAACAGGCCAAATTAAATGCAATGCATTATTTTAAAGAAGGGCAGAGCCCAAACAGATGCTCTGCATCATTTATAAAGGGACAGAGCCCAAATCAGAAAGGCCTAGTAGGCCAAAATAAAATGCAGTGCATTATCAAACAGGGGCAAAGCCCTAGCACAGGCCTAATAGGCCAAACATAAAAACGTTGAATATTCTCAACTGGACTTAGCCCAATCATTGCTGTAAGTCCTCAAATTAAATTGACTGAGCAAGACTGCTCTCCTAAATCAATTTACATCCGGTTCAAGGGTACATCTCTGAACTCCTCTGACCCCTTTCATTATAATCCTTCAACGACGTTAGAGAGGTGAAGAGTCCCGACAATCACACATCGATACGGACTGCGGGGTCCTTAAACTCGTGGACCGAAACGTCCTTAAACTAATATTCGTCCCAAAATGGGAACGTTGGACCGAAATGTCCTTAAACTAATGCTCGTCCCCAAATGGGAATGGTGGACCACCATGTCCCTAAACTGGAACATGGACCACCATGTCCCTAAACTGGAAATCGACCGCAACGTCATTAAACTAAACAATAGAGCCAATTGCTCTCTTGTCGGATCCAAACGATCCCGTTGAGTTGATCTTAGTCTGGAGATTAGGCTAACGTATCCTTAACGAACGTTTAAGTTGATCTTTGCCTCAATATGGCTAACGTATCCTTAAACTAAAACACCAAACCCAAATCTAAGTAAATACGGATTTGGACTAATCCACGTCCTACGGGCGACAGCATAACTTAGTCTCCGTATACAATCCACGGACATCCACAAACAAAACAAATATACACGACACGAAGTGAAATTCTGGAGAAGGAGAAAGTTGTTACCGTGACGCGGTAGCGTAATTAACAGCAGGGGCTTACGCCTGCAGGGAAGAGCGTCCCCACAATAAAAACCCCCTCAAGCGAGGGGGAATCTGACGAAGTCTGCTATATCGGCCGCATCCGTCTAAACCTCCGATACACGGTGCCATAAATCAACTTGGCATCTTCGGAGAGGTGGACGGATAAAACCAAGTAGTATTTCTGCCCCCAGATTCAGGCAAGACAGCAGTCTTTCCCGGTTTCCGGCGGTAAACAGATTCTGGCACGCCCGGTGGGACCTTTTCCTCTTTCCGCTCCACATTTCGTGTGTCGTCTTCGCGAACGAATCACGGTTTGTTAATGGTTGCCTTTGGATTTTAAGTTACTAAGATTTGGTCTTTTGCCTGGCGCAGAAATCAAGCATCAATGGCCTCCAACTGCTCGAGTTGTTCAAAGTGCCAGTGCAACCGACGCTCTACTTCACCTGGAGGTGTAGCTTATGGGACTCAAGCGGCCTCCATCCTTGCCATGCCGGTAGAACAGGTGACCCAGGCCACCACCGGCCTGTTTTTCGGAACCATGATCCCGCCTGTAAGCTTCACCATGCCAGTGCCCGCACCAGAAGCGAACAAGAAGTCGGTCTTCGATCGGCTCACTGCTACAACGGCCCCTTTCAACGGGTCGTCCAATATCAAACCGGCAGCTTCCGTTTTTGCCAGGCTGAGCCAGAACCCTGATGGGCCCGCCAAGAAGCCCATGAACCCTGAAATGGCCGTCGCCCGTAGAAAGAGAGCCACCCCTGCTCCTGAAGTCGTCAAGGCGGCTTCTCCTGTTAAAGAGTCGGTCTTTTCAAGGCTGACTGTTCCAGCTCCTGCTCCTACTCGAGGGTCTGTCTTTGACAGATTAAACATCGCTACTTAAAGGACAACATTAGTCTTTAAGAGGCTGGCACCGGCAGCGCCTCATCTGGACAGGGGGCAAGACGAAGCTGTCCCTATCGCCGAGCCAGTCCCAACGGCTCGTCATGCTCGACGTCGCCACTGGCACCGAGTAAGGAAAGCTGGGGGCAACTCCCCCTCAGGGCTAACTCCACCTGCTCCAGTTGTGGAAGTTAATGCTGCTGTTCCAACCGGGAACAGCTTTGAACCACTTAGGAGGGTACGTAAGAACTCTCCAACTGCTACGCTAAAAAGATCTCCTCCACCTGCGGAGAGGGTGCCGGAAACGAAGCTGGAGCAGCCCCCTCAGCGGCTATCCTCCAAAATTTATAAAGTTTGGCGAAGGGTTCAAGACTCCGTAATTGACCAATGTCACTCTCGTCAGCAGAAAAGCGCGAAAGTGCAGGAAGAAAAGGACCGTCCAATCAAACAGCAAAGGACGACAGTCACTAGGGTGCCCGCTGCAACGGCCCCTTCAACTTCAACGGCCCACAAGAGAAGGATGCCGGAGAAAATTCCCACGCCTGCGGCAAATGCCAAAGGCGGTGAGCCTAAACACCCTAAGTCCGGGGGCATCGTGGTCCATACTGTATACATGGCATCGGGGAAGGAGGACAGCCGTGCATCCACAGGTCATAGACCGCTTACACGGTCAGTGACCAAAGCTCAGGAGCAACAGCAAAAGCTCCAGGAAATGATGAACGCGATGGTTGCACTCACTGGGCCGAAAGAAAGCCCCGAAGCGTCATCTGATCAACGCCAGGAGCAAGAAATTGACGCTGAATTCCTTCGCCGGATTTTGGAGAAGAAGGATAAAGAGGCTGCGGAACAAGCAGCCAATATAAAGCGAATGGCCCTCCTGTTTCAGGACATGGTGGGAATGATGATCCAACAAGATCCTCCTACTGAAGATCCTCCAATCGTCCTTGAAGACGATAGAGGAGAAACGTCAAATCCTCCACCGGCTCTGTCAACAGCCAAGGAGGAGACAATTTCCAAAGCTGACTTGGACGAATATATTGCTCAGCAGATCCGGGTTCATCAGGCGACTGAGGCAGCCGGCCAAGTTGTCAAGACGGGACGGCCGTATCCAAGCTGGTACGATCAGATTAAGTACCCGCCGGGCTATACAATACCGAAATTCCATTTCTATAAGGGGACGGGCAATCCCCACCAGCATGTTGCCCAGTTCAGAGCACTTTGCGGCAACACCGGCGGTGATGATAAGTTGTTACTTCGCCAGTTCGTTGGTAGCTTATCGGATACAGCATTAGAGTGGTACTCCGAGCTCCCAAACGACTCTATCAAGACCTTCGCGAAGATGGAGTTGCTGTTTACCCGGCGTTTCGCAAGCGCCAGCGAACGCACCCCGATAACGGCATTGATTAATGCCAGGGTGAAGCCGGGCGAGACATGGGTCCAATATGCTATACGGTGGCGGAACTTGTGGTCAAAATGCGAGCAACGCATTGAAGAGGCTCCGGCAGTAGGGATGTTTGTGGGAACTCTTGATCCGCAGGCGACCATATCCCAATTTATAATGTTCTTCAAGCCGACTACCTTCCAGGCCCTGATCGACAAGTTAGCTCAGATGGATCAGATGGGCCATAGACCCCCCCAAAGCCGGACTCTCCAAATGAGAAGGGGAAGGGAAAAGCAATTGTTGTCGCTAATGCTCAACAACAGCCGAGAAACTTGAAATCGGCTGTCCGTCAAAATAATATGCATCCACACCTGTCCCTCGAGGAGAGGCTGGGATGTCCTTACTCATTTTCCCGAGATAAAACGAGAAGACTGTTTGAGCTAGCATTGCGCAACCGACTCATAAATCTGCCGGATACAAGACGTCCGTCGCAGCCAAATGATATCAACGATCCCAACTACTGTCCCTATCATCGAGTACTGGGTCATCCGATCGAAGATTGCTATGTTTTCAAAAATTGGATTGAGGACCAGTAGCAAGAGGGCAAGTTCGCATTGTCCGACAGATGGAAGGTGAACCCGCCACAACCTCATACCTCTAAAAAGGTGAATACGCCGGGGGCAACATGCTCTCTCGTTGAAGAAGCTCCATGGGAGGTCGTACTATCAGCTAAAACAAAGAGGATGCTAAACGATCTTCAAACATGCCAAGCGATCAAGTGGAAGAACCCGTTGGAACCTCAGATCATTGAAGGGATGTTGAAGCCGTGTCCAACTCCGAAGACCGATGGTGGTGGCCCAAGCACTCACAACCAACCGTCAAAATCTTCAAAGAAGAAGAAGAAATCCAAGAAGCCCGTGAAGCCTGGCGACAAGCGTACGGACTTACAAGAACAAATTGACGCGCTGGAGGAATACAACCAGAAAGCACGGACTCCCATTACACTCCAAGAGTTCCTCAACCACGTCTTTCAAGAGGAAGATGAGGGAGACAGCTCGTCGGATGAATCTGAAGAATACGCGGCGAGCTGTCATATGATGTCACATTCGTTTACAGACGATGAGGAAACTCCTTGCACTGAAAGTCTGGGGGCAGATCCTAAACTGGAAATTCTGGGGCCATCGGATGAAACAATTGACGCATTTCTCAATGAAGCTCTTTTAAAAAGTAAAGCTGATCGGGAACGCGAGACGGTCATATTTGAAAGGGCCAAACGCCGGCAACTAGACGAAATAGTTGAAGCACTTCCGCCGAATCAAAGTACGTCCAT
The DNA here is from genome assembly GCA_030015575.1 of Agapanthus africanus. Classification (NCBI taxonomy): domain Eukaryota; kingdom Viridiplantae; phylum Streptophyta; class Magnoliopsida; order Asparagales; family Amaryllidaceae; genus Agapanthus; species Agapanthus africanus. Next base: position 26,671,536 of record JASDDO010000001.1, read on the forward strand.
CGCAGATAAAAGCAAATTCAAGACGAGGAAAAGGTTTGCTAAGGCCATATCAATGGGTATGAAGCTACCATCCTCTGAAGGAAACATTACTTGTGAAGCGGAAATGCACCCCTCCTAATGCTTGTATCATCGGAAGATTTTGCACCCCACCGAAGAATGCAAAGCTTTCAATAAATGGTGGCAGGGATATGTTGCTCACCGACAACATTTTAAGCGGGAGAAGCGCAAAACCCGTCAGGAGCAGAAAGGTACGACCGAGGAGCTTGACAGAACTACAGGCAATTGTCACATGGTTAACGCCGGGGGATCACAAGTGCTCACATTCGGGAGCGATTCTGATGAGAAGCTGGCTCTTAGCCCCCTCTTTAAAGAGTCCACCTCGGGAAAAGAAGAAGAGCAGAAGGTCTGTGAAAATATCCGGCTGCATAATCGGACGCTACCCGAAAAGAATCTCGGACCCTCAAACAAAAAAGATAAAGGGAAAGAAAAGGTCTCTGAGGATATCGCCATGGATGACCAAATCATGGAAGAGCTAACTGCCAAGGACCCGCCGAAGAAAAATAAAGTGGATTGCAACGTTCTAGCGCATCTGAGGAAGCTACCCTCGCAGCTCAGCATTCTTGACGCCCTTTTACTATCAAAAGAGGCAAGGGATTCGTTAATCAAGGCACTACAGGAGCCAGAGCAATTCCAAGCTTTTCTCGCCGAAGAAAAGATGAAGGATGAATTGGAGGAAGTACACACAGCTGATGTCACTTTTGGCGATGAAGACCTCCTCCTTGGGACGTGCGAACACAATCGCCCCCTCTATGTCTCAGGATACTGCCATGATATAAAGATAGGTAAAATCTTGGTTGACAATGGATCTTCCGTTAATCTCCTCAATGTACGGGTGTTAAAGAAAATCTGCATGAGCGTCTAGCACCTTACTCGGGACAAGATCACCATCTCCGGGTTCGACTCCCAATCATCAAGAACTCTTGGGTTTGTGATACTGACACTATGCTTTGGGCTACTCGTCACGGACATTAAATTCCACGTCATAGACGCCAAGACATGCTACAATGCTCTGCTCGGCCGACCATGGTTACACGAGTACAATATCATCCCTTCTACACAGCATCAGTGTATGAAATATTTTAGGGATGGTCTCGAGTATACCGTGACGGGAGAACTGAATCCATTCTCCGTGAACGAAGTTCGCAAATATGAAGATGCCAAATATTTCTTACCGGATTTCGAAGACACGGAAAGGTGTCACAAGCCGGAGAACAAATCTAACACCACTATTCCTGTCTTCGGCAGTGATACCGAGGAGGAAGAGGAGATAGTTCATTCGGGTCCGCCCCAATACAACAAGCCGGGACCATCTGCTCCTACGTTGATCTTTGGTAGTGACTCAGAAGATGAGGTCCATGCTGTATTCTCTGCTCGGCCTTCAATACAAACCGTGACGGGAGAACTGAATCCATTCTCCGTGAACGAAGTTCGCAAATATGAAGATGCCAAATATTTCTTACCGGATTTCGAAGACACGGAAAGGTGTCACAAGCCGGAGAACAAAGCTAACACCACCATCCCTGTCTTCGGCAGTGATACCGAGGAGGAAGAGGAGATAGTTCATTCGGGTCCGCCCCAATACAACAAGCCGGGACCATCTGCTCCTACGTTGATCTTTGGTAGTGACTCAGAAGATGAGGTCCATGCTGTATTCTCTGCTCGGCCTTCAATACAAACGTCCGCTGACGAAGTGCAAAGTCTGCAAGTCGTCATGGTGCCGCTTAAACATCATAAAGAACTGGATACACTCGAGACCTACAGTGTAGAGGAGCCACGGACGTTCTATGTCCCTCCTAGGCGAGAAGGTGAAAAAACAATTCTATTCTACCGCTCTGAGGAAACCAAAGTGGAGAAAGAAATCTGGCACGGTATAGATCCTACGCTTGACAGGCTTCAGCCCATCCGTCTGCCTAGATATTATACAGAAGGCTTGAAGAGGTAAGTTTTATGACAGGGTCTGGAACGTTCCCGGGACTCAACACAAGTTGCCTAGTGGGAGGATGGAAACAATCGGACTTGGATACATTCGGTCCAAAAACCGAGAGCTACTCCGCGACTGTTACGTCGTACATGACTTCAATGAAGAAGCGGATGCTCAATGGGAAGACGCTAATCCCGAACTAGTAAAAGTTTCTGATGCAAAAGTGCCCAGTCCGTCGTTCGAAGAACAAATGAACAGGCTCATAAAGGAAGCTGGTCAAAAAGTCCGAGACGACCATAACCGCGAAATGGCCATCTATGAGAAAGCCAAAACGCAACGCCTCCTCCAACAGGTTGTCAAAGATGAAAATGCCGCTCCCTGTCAACCTGTTATAAAAAAGGCTCGACGCAGAGGCAGAAATAAGTCGAAAGGCGAAATAGGCGCTCAACAGCAACAAAGCGGGACTAAGAAGCCACGCAAATGGGAATTGAGCGGTTCCGATCTATCCCTCATGAGGAAAATAGGTCGAGCGTACTCTTTTCCTCGGGACAAGACGAAGAAAATACTTGACCGAGGTATAAAATACCAGATGCTTACGCTGCCGGAGTCTAAACACCTCGAACAAGCAGGCGAAGTCTCACACCCAAACTATTGCTTTATCACCGACTGATAGGGCATCCTCTCGAAGACTGCTTCACCTTCAAGAACTGGGTGGAAGATCAGTATCAGCTCGGCAAGTTCGCTCTATCTGACAGTTGGAGGGTAACGCCGCCACAGAAGTACGAACCCAAAGCCACGAAAGCAGAACCAGATTCACATCGGTCGTCGAAGCGAGCTCGTACTTGTCACATGATAACGATATCAAAGGAAGAGCCCGAGAACATGGATGACCTGCCCTGCTGCTTCGGAAACAGCAAAGATAAGGTGATCTCAGAATTTCCACCGGCACCGAAGGAGCTGGAAGATGGAATACATACTACTGCAGATAACCTCAAGAAAATTGAGTTGGGGATGGCAAATGACCCACGACCGACATTCGTCAGCGAGTTGCTATCTGAAGAAAGGATGGCTGCGTTAAAAGACGTGCTTATGCAGTATAGGGATTGCTTCGCGTGGAGTTATTCCGAAATGCCAGGACTAGACCCAGAAATTGCTGTGCATAAATTGGCGATATCCCCGGACGTTAAACCAATCAAACAAGCACCGAGAAGAATGCGGCTCGAGCTTGAGATGAGCATTAACGCCGAAGTCAAGAAGCTGATCGACTCTGGGTTTATCCAGGAAGTTCAATATCCTGAATGGATCGCCAACATCGTCCCGGTGATGAAGAAAAATGGGACAGTGCGCATATGCGTAGACTTTCAGGATCTCAATAAAGCCTACCCGAAGGACGATTTCCCAGTGCCAGTCACCGAGCTGATGATAGATAACACGTCCACTCACGAGGTTTTCTCCTTCATGGACGGCTCATCAGGATATAATCAGATAAAGATGCATCCCGAAGACCAGAAGCACACCGCTTTCCGGACCCCTCTGGGAATATTCTGCTACAAGGTGATGCCCTTCGGTCTAAAGAACGCCAGTGCCACCTATCAGAGGGCCATGACAAAGATTTTCGATGACCTTATACATGAAATTGTCGAATGTTATATCGACGACCTCGTGGTTAAAAGTAAATCATACGAGGAACATCTCGAGCATCTGAAGACCGTATTTCAACGCCTTCGACAATACAACTTGAAGATGAATCTTCTCAAGTGTGCATTCGGAGTTTCCTCGGGCAAATTCCTAGGATTCATCGTCCGACACCGGGGTATCGAAATAGATCCGTCAAAGATCAAGGCGATCATGGAAATGCCCCCGCCAAGGACTCTGAAACAGCTGCAGTCTCTTCAAGGGAAGCTCGCGTACATACGGCGATTTATAGCCAACCTTTCAGGCAAGTGCCGTCCTTACAGCCACCTGATGAAGAAGGGAACCCCGTTCGTCTGGAATCAAAAGTGCCAAAGCGCGTTAGACGAAATCAAGCAGTACTTGCAAAACCCGCCAGTGCTGGCTGCTCCGGTCAAGGGAAAGCCCCTCATTCTTTATACAACCGCCCTCGAAGGCTCTTTAGGCCCATTATGGGCACAAGAGAACGACCAAGGGAAAGAAAGAGCACTCTTCTACTTAAGTCAAGTTCTGCTGGGGGCAGAAAGCAATTATTCTCCCATCGAAAAACACTGCCTAGCGTTGATCTTTGCGGTAACAAAGCTCAGGCACTATGCGTTGGCGCATGAAGTCCGTCTCATTTCGAAGGTGGACCCCCTTAAGTATTTAATGTCGAAGGCCATATTGACGGGGCGACTCGCTAAATGGGCCTTACTCTTGATGGAGTTCGTGATAACCTATCAGCCTCTCAAGGTAGTGAAAGGTCAGGCCATCGCCGACTTCCTCGCTGAGCATCCGATACCTGCTGATTCTCCTCTGAATTGCGATCTGCCAGACGAACATGCGTTTGGCGCGATCGACAGAGATGATACCCGATGGGAGCTTTATTTCGATGGAGCATCCTCCATGAAGAAGCGCAAACAAAGTACCCCTATAATCAAATCAGGGGTGGGCCTTATCTTCGTGACTCCACAAGGAGGGATAATGCGCTTTGCCTTCTCCTTGACAGAGCCGAAGACGAATAATGAGGCCGAATATGAAGCTTTGATAGTAGGCCTCGAGATCGCCATCGACATGGGAATTTAAAACCTCCTCATATACGGAGACTCCCAATTGGTCATTAGTCAAGTAAACGGCGACTACCAGACATGCAAGCCAGAGCTGGTAAAGTATGGCGAGAGAGTACAGTGACTACTGACTCAAATCCCCTCCTACACCTTGGAAAGAATACCGCGTGCCGAAAATAGCAAAGCGGATGCATTAGCCAAGCTCGCTAAAGAATTGGCTGATGAGAACCTCGATGACGTCAGGATCGTGGTACAAAGCTGTTAGGTGCTTGCCCTAGAAGAAATATCTCCGGAATCATCCAAAGAAAAAGGAGGGACTAAGCAGACGACCTTGCAAATAAAAGACCGGGAAAAGGCCAAGGATTGGAGAGAAGTCTTTATAGACTACTTCAAATACCGTCGAACGCCCGAAAATGCGTCTTCAAGACATCAGCTTATGAAACGAGCTCTGTCTTTCGTCTTCGTCAATGATACTCTATACAAGAGGTCGTTTGACTCTCTGTGGTTGAGATGCCTGGGACTCGACGAAGCGAAAAGAGTCGTTCAGGAAGTTCACGACGGACTCTGCGGTTCTCACCAAGCAGGCCCGAAGATGAAGTTGAAGATAAAACGGATGGGTTACTACCGGCCCACGATGATTCAGGACTGCCTCGAATATGCAAAGTAATGGCACTCATGCCAAATCCATGGGGACTTCATCCACCAACATCCAAATCCGCTACATCCAACGGTGGCTAGCTGGCCGTTCGAAATGTGGGGAAGTGACATAGTCGGCCCTATCGAACCAGCATCGTCCATGGGACACCGTTTCATCTTGGCGACAACTGACTACTTTTCCAAATAGGCAGAAGCAGTACCGTTGAGGAAAGTGAAGACGGAGAATATCCTCCATTTCTTCAAGACGCACGTCATATATCGGTTTGGAACTCCGAGACGGATCATCTCCGATAACGGGCCAGCTTACAGAAGCCACAAAATCAGTCGCTTCGCGCAACAGCACAATATAGACTGGAGATATTCCTCGGTTTATAATCCGCGAGCTAATGGTATAGCCGAGGCCTTCAACAAGACCCTGACGAAGATCATGAAAAAGACGGTGTCCCGAAATAAGAAGGACTGGCATGAGAGACTGCAAGAAGATCTCTGGGCATATCGAACTACGTTCAGGACAGCCACGAACACAACGCCGTACGCGTTGGTATTCGGTACATAAGCGGTACCCCCTCGAGATAGAGCTACCTTCTCTACGAGTGGCAGTCCACTACGAGCTGACGGATGAAGAAAATGCTCACCTTCGGCTTGAGGAGCTTGATGCCCTTGATGAAACACGACTCATAGCGCAACAAAATCTGGAGGCTTATAAAGCAAAGATGACGCGCTCATATGAAAGATTGACTAGGCCGAGGACATTCCGCCAAGGCGAACTCGTGCTAGTGGTCAAAAGACCTATGATCTCCAATCGCGCTAAGCGGGGAAAATTCGAGCCGAACTATGAAGGCCCGTACATAATAGACAAGGTCTATCAGGGTGGAGCCTATCTACTCATGGATATGCACGGTGAAAGCCCTTTCAGGCCAATAAACGGTCGCTTCCTGAAGAAATACTACGCTTGATGAGCCACAACCTAGGTCAATGACAGATGACGACGACTATGTCCGCTCGTTATCTTCCTAAGCTCAAGCTCTATAAGTAGTAGCCGGCCTTCTCCTGACGGACCGAAACGTCCTTAAACTAATGACGGACCGAAACGTCTTTAAAACTACTACCGCGGCATCCTCAGGTTGACGTGATAAAAAAATAAAAAATAAAAATAAAAATAAAAATAAAAAAACGGTATGTCCATAAGCAAAATGGGCACGGATGAAAACCCGAAAGGGCTCCGTGAGTAAAAACAGCAGGGCTACCGGCGAATGTTCGTGAAAACCCGAAAGGGCGCGACCTCGTTAAAAAAAAGAGAATAAAAAGAATAAAAAAAAAGGTATGTCCATAAGCAAAAAGGGCACGGATGAAAACCCGAAAGGGCTCCGGGAGTAAAAACAGCAGGACTACCGGCGAGTGTTTGTGAAAACACGAAAGGGCACAATATCGTTTAAAGACACTTATAGGGTCCTCTCGACCTTGTAAGGAGAAACCACCCGCGTGGGATCCTTACGACTCATAAGGGAGCAACACACTTAGGAATCCCCACGATTCCTAAGGAGAAAATACACTTACGAGATCCTCACGACTCGTAAGGAGAACTCTCTTATGGGACCCTCACGGCTAATATGATTTGAAAGTCTTAAGTTACAGAGATCTAAACCTGTGCTTAAGAAACCCCCACAACTTTCGATATTGCCCTACAAGTGGCTCAATACTGACCCTTGTATACAATCCACGGGCGCGAATAAACATTCCCCTAACAAAGTCCCACCCATGACTAGGGATATGTCCATATGATGAGCAACCTTTGTAAGTCCTCTCGACTTATAAGGAGAAAACCCTCTTGTAAGATCCTTACGACTTACGGAGGAAAATGCACTTAGGAATCCTCACGATTCCTAAGGAGAAAATACACCTACAAGATCCTCACGACTTGTAGGGAGAAATACCTTTGTGAGACCCTTACGGCTCATGAAGTCAAAAGCCATAGTCGACAGGACCTTAAACCTGTTCGCTAAGCCATCTTTGTTTGACATCGACAGAGGCAAATGATGATTCGCTCCTGGCAACATCCCAGTTGTAGCGGTGCTGATACCGAAATCGGTGTCTAATTTTAGGTTTACGGCGGAAAGCCAGTAGGCCGCACATGCATACGAAACAGCCGAAATGATGGGGCAACTTGCAATAAAAAGCAGCAAGTAAAAACGTATGCGCACAAAATAGCCGAAATGATTAGGCAACTCGCAATAAAAAGCAGCGAGTAAAAATAAAAATAAACAGCCGAAATGATTGGGCACCGCGAAAAATAGCCGAAATGATTGGGCAATCGCGACCTTCGTGATATAAAAGCTGAAATGATAGAGCATCGCGGAAATAAAGCAATAAAAAAAATGATGATGAAACTTTTGCCCTACAGTTGAGATCACATCGATCCCTGTATACAATCCAAGGGCACAAACAAAGAGGGAACTATACCTTCTCAACAGGCTCCGTCAGAAAGTGAAGCCAAATCTCGACGGTTCACCAACAGCCTAGAGACAACCATGACATTCGTCTCGATACAGCAGACGCAGTACCAGCAAACGAAGCGAAGATCAAATTCCTACCTTCACGGTTTTGACGGTAATTTATATAAAACCTGAAAGACCGCCACAGATCAGTTCAATCCCCAGGGAAACCAGTGTCCCTGGCAAATACCTCAATTCAGGGAAACCAGTGTCCTTGACGAGAATGTCCTGATTCGCGTCGACCCGCAGAGAAACTAGCGTCTTTGTAGGAACACATCGATTCGTTTCAACCCCAGGGAAACCAGTGTCCCTGGCCAAATCCTTCGATTCAGGGAAACCAGCATCCTGATGAGAGCCTCCCGATTCGCGTCATCCCGCAGAGAAACCAGTGTCTCCGCGGGAATACTCTGATTCGTTTCAACCCCGAAGAAACCAGTGTCTTCGGCAAAAAACTTCGACTCAGGGAAACCGGTGTCCTTGACGAGAACCTCCTGATTCGCGTCGACCCGCAGAGAAACTAGCGTCTTTGCAGAAACACATCGATTCGTTTCAACCCTAGGGAAACCAGTGTCCCTGGCCAAATCCTTTGATTCAGGGAAACTAGCGTCCTGATGAGAGCCTCCCGATTCGCGTCGGCCCGCAGAGAAACCAGTGTCTCCGCAGGAATACTCCAATTCATTTCAACCCCGAAGAAACTAGTGTCTTCGGAAAAATACTTCGACTCAGGGAAACCAGTATCCTTGAGGAGAACTTCTTGATTCACGTCGACCCGCAGAGAAACTGGCGTCTTTGCAGGAATACATCGATTCGTTTCAACCTCAGGGAAACCAGTGTCCCTGGTAAATGCCTCAATTCAGGGAAACTAGCGTCCTTGATGAGAGCCTCCTGATTCGTGTCGGCCCTCAGAGAAACCAGTGTCTCCGCAGGAATAATCCGATTCGTTTCAACCCTGAAGAAACTAGTGTCTTCGGCAAAATCCTTTGACTCAGGGAAACCAGTGTCCTTGACGAGAACATCCTGATTCGTGTCGGCCCGCAGAGAAACCAGTGTCTTCGCGAGGATTTCCCGATTCATCTCAATTTGAAAGAGAAAGCCTTAGGCAGCAGGGATTAAAAAACTTGTTTCCTAAGCACTGGGACCCTGCAAGTCGGTCTAAAATGGTCTCTTGTATACTATCCACGGGTCTCACTCTCCAAAGTCGAATCTCGACAAGGAGGGAAACAACCGCTTACGAGTCCTCTCGACTCATAAGAGGGAAAATTCTCTTATAAGATCCTTACGACTTATAAGAGAAAACGCACTTAGGAATCCTCACGATTCCTAAGGAGAAAATCCACCTACGAGATCCTCTCGATCCGTAGGGAGAAAAGTCTCTATGAGACCCTCACGGCTCATAGAATTGAAAAGTCTTAGGCAACAGATCTGAACCTGCGGCCTAAGCCATTGCTACCTCTTGAAGAAACCAAGACAGAATGCTCGCTCTATCATCTATCGACCATGTTTACTAAGGCAACATACTGATAATCAAAGAAAGAAGAAAGCGACAGAAAGAACATCCGATTGGCATTTGATCAAGCGTTCGAGACACCTCTACTCATTCATGTGTAAAAAACTCAGAACGAGAAATAAGACAAACTGAAATGAGAAATTTTCCATTCATATTGCAAAAAGTTCTTACAATTATAAAGAAATAGACAAAGACGTTATCGAGATGGTTACAATGGCAAAACCTCAAATCCAGGACATGGATTGAAGAACTCATAAGTGACCTTGTTCAGAACTTTCCAAGCCTGGCGAACCATTCTAGTGTGCTTCCTTTCGCGAGCACGGCCGTCGAGATCCCCACTGATGTCCTCCACCTTCCGATAGGCAGCAAGAATGGCGGACTGTTGAAAAGCCTGGTGCAAGAGATCGACAAGTTTGTCTCGCCGTCTCTTCGAGATTAGGTTCATCAGGTACACTGAGTGCACCTTATCCTCGGCGGCATCCAATGCCCCAAGTGGCACACCGGTACAGAATAGGGGAAGCGCTTCCCAGATGGCTCCCATGATAAGCTTCAGGAGAGAGGAACGTCGGGGAAGCAACTGACCATTGTATGCGTCGAAGCGATTCATGATCTCGGCACACTCGGCATTAGTAAATTCTCGATTTTGGGAACGGCCGAGTCGGCGGATGTCCCTGTAGGAGATAATCTCATCGAGGTCGTACATATGGGCGTCCATCACTCCTGTAAAAGAAGATCGACAAAAATCAGCAACTCTTAAGAGTTCTGCTATATGATTTAAAAGGAGAAAAGCTCCATTAATGAATCAAGAAATTATAAATGAAATCTTTCAGAGAACAGAACTCTATTGATGGAATCCTAACAGGGTTCTCTTTAGATCCTTTTTAGAGCAAAGCTCTGCTAAGTGAAACCCTAAATGGGTTTTCTCTAGATCAGGGATCTATTGAGAGCAAGGCTCTGTCAATGAAAATTAATTTAATTTTAATTAAGTTTTTTTTACCTAAAAAGTGTTTTCTAAAGAAACTCTAATTCTTGGAGTTCTTGAAGGCAAGAGCAAGGCTCTGAAGTTTTGAAAGTAAAAATCTTAAAAGATGATGATCATCTGTGGAGGACCAAAGGTCATATTTATAGGTATCAAATGCCCTTTCAACTTCCAAGAGTTGCCGCAGCGGTTGGAATTCTGTCACCGCTGCGCTCACCGTTTGGAGGACCACGTAAGCGCAACGGCGGGGGGGGGGGGGGGGGAGGGGCATTTGTTTACCCCAATCAGAGCAAAGCTCTGTTCAAATTCCAAGGCGGGAAACGAAGCAACGCTTCTGTTTCCCCCAATCAGAGCAAAGCTCTGTTCAAATTCCAAGGCGGGAAACGAAGCAACGCTTCTGTTTCCCCCAATCAGAGCAAAGCTCTGTTTTGAAAATTGAAATGAAAATTAAAATTAAAATAAAGGAAGCAACGCTTCAGCTGACTTGCGCTCTGCGCTGCGAGACACGTGGCAGCGCAGTTGCACCAGCGCAGTTGCGCAAGCGCTGCGCTGCGCGACACGTGTCAGCGCAGTTGCGCTGCACTGTGCGATACGTGTCAAGCGCTGGTGCATCTGCGCCAAACAGAATTAAAATTCAGTAAGATCTTTCTGTTCTTGTTAAAACAAGAAGATTGTCTTCTGTAAAACAGAAGCCCTTGGATCAAAGATCCAACGGTGGGGAAAATTCCCCAAATCACTCAGAGAATGATCTCTTTAACAAATTTAACAAATTAATGGGCACTATATAAAGGCCCCTAGACCCCAATTCAAAAACAACAGAGAGAAAACAAAAAAAACTCAGAAACAGAGAGAACTCTGAAGAATTGTGAGAAGAACTCAAGAAAAGAAAAAAGGTAAAAACCTTTATAATAAAGAAGAATTTCTTCTGAATAAATCATTGATCTGAGAACAAGATCAGTGATCTTCAATAAAAAAATATATAATAATAACAATGCCTTGCACTTTTTTATGAACCATTGGTTCTGGAATGTTAAAGATTCTTCTCTTAAATCCAAAATTGGATTAAGTTATTAAAACAGTGCCCTGCACTTGCAAAACTGCACTGTTGCGCTCCTGGGTTGGCGCAAGCCACCAGGGAGCGCCACGTGTCAGCTCCAAGACCACTTGCGCTGTGCGCTTTTAAGATAGAGCATTGCTCTTTAAAGTTGGCGTAACTTACCAGAGCGCGCCACGTGTCAGTAGCGCACTGGCGCAGCGCACTGCGCTATTGCACTTGCGCTCACCAGAGTATGACACGTGTCACCACGAAAAGCACTTGCGCTCAATAATTGGCGCAAAGCGCCAGACAAATCACTGTCAAGTAATTAATGCACTACATTATTTACAGAAGGGCCAAGCCCAATTAAAAAAGGCCTAACAGGCCAAATTAAATGCAATGCATTATTTTAAAGAAGGGCAAAGCCCAAACAGATGCTCTGCATCATTTATAAAGGGACAGAGCCCAAATCAGAAAGGCCTAGTAGGCCAAAATAAAATGCAGTGCATTATCAAACAGGGGCAAAGCCCTAGCACAGGCCTAATAGGCCAAACATAAAAACTTTGAATATTCTCAACTGGACTTAGCCCAATCATTGCTGTAAGTCCTCAAATTAAATTGACTGAGCAAGACTGCTCTCCTAAATCAATTTACATCCGGTTCAAGGGTACATCTCTGAACTCCTCTGACCCCTTTCATTGTAATCCTTCAACGACGTCAGAGAGGTGAAGAGTCCCGACAACCACACATCGATACGGACTGCGGGGTCCTTAAACTCGTGGACCGAAACGTCCTTAAACTAATATTCGTCCCAAAATGGGAACGTTGGACCGAAATGTCCTTAAACTAATGCTCGTCCCCAAATGGGAATGGTGGACCACCATGTCCCTAAACTGGAACATGGACCACCATGTCCCTAAACTGGAAATCGACCGCAACGTCATTAAACTAAACAATAGAGCCAATTGCTCTCTTGTCGGATCCAAACGATCCCGTTGAGTTGATCTTAGTCTGAAGATTAGGCTAACGTATCCTTAACGAACGTTTAAGTTGATCTTAGCCTCAATATGGCTAATGTATCCTTAAACTAAAACACCAAACCCAAATCTAAGTAAATACGAATTTGGACTAATCCACGTCCTACGGGCGACGGCATAACTTAGTCTCCGTATACAATCTACGGGCATCCACAAACGAAACAAACACACACGACACGAAGTGAAATCTGGAGAAGGAGAAAGTTGTTACCGCGACGCGGTAGCGTAATTAACAGCAGGGGCTTGCGCCTGCAGGGAAGAGCGTCCCCGCAATCAAAAACCCCTCAAGCGAGGGGGAATCTGACGAAGTATGCTACATCGGCCGCATACGTCTAAACCTCCGATACAAGGTGCCATAAATCAACTTGGTATCTTCGGAGAGGTGTACGGATAAAACCAAGTAGTATTTCTTCCCCCAGATTCAGGCAAGATGGCAGTCTTTCCCGGTTTCCGGCGGTAAACAGATTCTGGCACGCCCGGTGGGACCTTTTCCTCTTTCCGCTCCACATTTCGTGTGTCGTCTTCGCGAACGAATCGCTGTTTGTTAATGGTTGCCTTTGGATTTTAAGTTACTAAGATTTGGTCTTTTGCCTGGCGCAGAAATCAAGCATCAATGGCCTCCAACTACTCGAGTTGTTCAAAGTGCCAGTGCAACCGACGCTCTACCTCACCTGGAGGTGTAGCTTATAGGACTCAAACGGCCTCCATCCTTGCCATACCGGTAGAACAGGTGACCCAGGCCACCACTGGCCTGTTTTTCGGAACCATGATCCCGCCTGCAAGCTTCACCATGCCAGTGCCCGCACCAGAAGCGAACAAGAAGTCGGTCTTCGATCGGCTCACTGCTACAACGGCCCCTTTCAACGGGTCGTCCAATATCAAACCGGCAGCCTCTGTTTTTGCCAGGCTGAGCCAGAACCCTGATGGGCCCGCCAAGAAGCCCATGAACTCTGAAATGGCCGTCGCCCGTAGAAAGAGAGCTACCCCTGCTCCTGAAGTCGTCAAGGCGGCTTCTCCTGTTAAAGAGTCGGTCTTTTCAAGGCTGACTGTTCCGGCTCCTGCTCCTACTCGAGGGTCTGTCTTTGACAGATTAAACATCGCCACTCAAAGGACAACATCAGTCTTTAAGAGGCTGGCACCGGCAGCGCCTCATCCGGACAGGGGGCAAGACGAAGCTGTCCATATCGCCGAGCCAGTCCCAACGGCCCGTCATGCTCGACGTCGCCACTGGCGCCGAGTAAGGAAGGCTGGGGGCAACTCCCCCTCAGGGCTAACTCCACCTGCTCCAGTTGTGGAAGTTAATGCTGCTGTTCCAACCGGGAACAGCTTTGAACCACTTAGGAGGGTACGTAAGAACTTTCCAACTGCTACGCTAAAAAGATCTCCTCCACCTGCGGAAAGGGTTCCGGAAACGAAGCTGGAGCAGCCCCCTCAGCGGCTATCCTCCAAAATTTATAAAGTTTGGCGAAGGGTTCAAGACTCCGTAATTGACCAAGGTCACTCTCGTCAGCAGAAAAGGGCGAAAGTGCAGGAAGAAAAGGACCGTCCAATCAAACAGCAAAGGACGACAGTCACTAGGGTGCCCGGTACAACGGCCCCTTCAACTTCAACGGCCCACAAGAGAAGGAGGCCGGAGAAAATTCCCACGCCCGCGGCAAATGCCAAAGGCGGTGAGCCTAAATGCCCTAAGTCCGGAGGCATCGTGATCCATACTGTATACATGGCATCGGGGAAGGAGGACAGCCGTACATCCACAGGTCATAGACCGCTTACACGGTCAGTAACCAAAGATCAGGAGCAACAGCAAAAGCTCCAGGAAATGATGAACGCGATGGCTGCACTCACTGGGCCGAAAGAAAGCCCCGAAGCATCATCTGATCAACGCCAGGAGCAAGAAACTGACGCTGAATTCCTTCGCCGGATATTGGAGAAGAAGGATAAAGAGGCTGCGGAACAAGCAGCCAATATAAAGCGAATGACCCTCCTGTTTCAGGATATGGTGGGAATGATGATCCAACAGGATCCTCCTGCTGAAGATTCTCCAATCGTCCTTGAAGACGATAGGGGAGAAACGTCAAATCCTCCACCGGCTCTGTCAACAGCCAAGGAGGAGACATTCTCCAAAGCTGACTTGGACGAATATATATCTCAGCAGATCTGGGTTCATCAGGCGACTGAAGCAGCCGGCCAAGTTGTCAAGACGGGGCGGCCGTATCCAAGCTGGTACGATCAGATTAAGTACCCGCCGGGCTATACAATACCGAAATTCCATTTCTATAAGGGGACGGGCAATCCCCACCAGCATGTTGCCCAGTTCAGAGCACTTTGCGGCAACACCGGCGGTGATGATAAGTTGTTACTTCGCCAGTTCGTTGGTAGCTTATCGGATACAGCATTCGAGTGGTACTTCGAGCTCCCAAACGACTCTATCAAGACCTTCGCGGAGATGGAGTTGCTGTTTACCCAGCGTTTCGCAAGCGCCAACGAACGCACCCCGATAACGGCATTGATTAATGCCAGGGTGAAGCCGGGCGAGATATGGGTCCAATATGCTATACGGTGGCGGAACTTGTGGTCAAAATGCGAGCAACGCATTGAAGAGGCTCCGGCAGTAGGGATGTTTGTGGGAACTCTTGATCCGCAGGCGACCATATCCCAATTTATGATGTTCTTCAAGCCGACTACCTTCCAGACCCTGATCGACAAGCTAGCTCAGATGGATTAGATGGGCCATAGAACTCCCCCTCCAAAGCCGGACTCTCGAAATGAGAAGGGGAAGGGAAAAGCAATTGTTGTCGCTAATGCTCAACAACAGCCGAGAAACTTGAAACCGGCTGTCCGTCAAAGTAATATGCGTCCACACCTGTCCCTCGAGGAGAGGCTGGGACGTCCTTACTCGTTTCCCCGAGATAAAACGAGAAGACTGTTTAAGCTAGCATTGCGCAACCGACTCATAAGTCTGCCGGATCCAAGACGTCCATCGCAGCCAAATGATGTCAGCGATCCCAACTACTGTCCCTATCATCGAGTACTGGGTCATCCGATCGAAGATTGCTACGTTTTCAAAAATTGGATTGAGGACCAGTACCAACAGGGCAAGTTCGCGTTGTCCGACAAATGGAAGGTGAACCCGCCACAACCTCATACCTCTAAAAAGGTGAATACGCCGGGGGCAACATGCTCTCTCGTTGAAGAAGCTCCATGGGAGGTCGTACTATCAGCTAAAACAAAGAGGATGCTAAACGATCTTCAAACATGCCCAGCGATCAAGTGGAAGAACCCGTTGGAACCTCAGATCATTGAAGGGATGTTGAAGCCGCGTCCAACTCCGAAGATCGATGGTGGTGGCCCAAGCACTCACAACCAGCCGTCAAAATCTTCAAAGAAGAAGAAGAAGAAATCCAAGAAGCCCGTGAAGCCTGGCGACAAGCGCACGGACTTACAAGAACAAATTGACGCGCTGGAGGAATACAACAAGAAAGCACGAAATCCCATTACACTCCAAGAGTTCCTCAACCACGTCTTTCAAGAGGAAGATGAGGGAGACAGCTTGTCGGATGAATCTGAAGAATACGTGGCGAGCTGTCATATGATGTCCCATTCGTTTACAGACGATGAGGAAACTCCTTGCACTGAAAGTCTTGGGACAGATCCTAAACTGGAAATTCTGGGGCCATCGGATGAAACAATTGACGCATTCCTCAATGAAGCTCTTTTAAAAAGTAAAGCTGATCGGGAACGCGAGACGGTCATATTTGAAAGGGCCAAACACCGGCGACTAGACGAAATAGTTGAAGCATTTCCGCCGAATCAAAGTACGTCCATCGCAGATAAAAGCAAATTCAAGACGAGGAAAAGGTTTGCTAAGGCCATATCAATGGGTATGAAGCTACCATCCTCTGAAGGAAACATTACTAGTGAAGCGGAAATGCACCCCTCCTACTGCTTGCATCATCGGAAGATTTCGCAACCCACCGAAGAGTGCAAAGCTTTCAATAAATGGTGGTAGGGATATGTTGCTCACCGACAACATTTTAAGCTATCATCCTCTAAAGCAAGCAACGCTTCAGATGACTTGCGCTCTGCGCTGCACTCTGCGCTGCGCGACACGTGTCAGCGCAGTTGCGCTGTGCGACACGTGTCAAGCGCAGGTGCGCTTGCGCCAACTGTGCCAGAATTTAAATAATAAAATTTTGGAAAGATCTTTCCAATCTTGTTAAAAACAAGAAGATTACCTTCTGTAAAACAGAAGCCCTTGGATCAAATATCCAACGGTGGGGAAACATCCCTAAATCACTCAGAGAAAAATCTTTTTAACCGATTTAACAAATCAATTGGTACTATATAAAGGCCCCTAGACTCCAAGTCTAAAAGATACAGAGATAGAGATACACATAACTCTTCTAAAAAAACTTTGAGAAGAACTCGAAAAAAAAAGAAAAAGGTAAACCTTTGAAAAAAGAAGAAGTTCTTCTAAAAAGATCAAAGATCTAAGAACAAGATCAAGATCTTGAATAAAAAAAATAATAATAAAGAAGTAATTTTACTTCTTTATTAGATCTTTCGATCTATATAAAGGCATTGCCTTTTGAAGAACCATCGGTTCTTAAAAACTTGAGGTAAAACCTCTTTAGAACTAAAAAGGTTCTTTTCTTTGATCTAAATTAGATCAAGATGCACTCTGCGCTACTGTACAATGCCTTGCACTTTTGATTTGCGCCGTTGCGCTCCTTGGATTGGCGCAAGTCACCAGAGAGCGCCACGTGTCAATCACAGAACAGATCTGCGCCTTACGCTTCTAAAACAGAGCACTGCGCTCTTGGATTGGCGCACTGCACCAGAGCGCGCCACGTGTCAGTAGCGCACTGGCGTAGCGCACTGCGCTAACAGACTTGCACTCACCAGAGCGTGACACGTGTCACATGCGCTTGCGCCTTGCGCTCATTAATTGGCGCAAAGCGCCTGATAAGCCACGTGGCGCACTGTCAGAACATTAAATACTCTGCATTATTAAAGAAAAGGGGCAAAGCCCAATTAAAAGGCCTAACATGCCTAATCTAAATGCTGTGCATTTAATTAAAAAGCTAAATGATGTGCATTATTTAAAAAAGGGGCAGAGCCCAATCAGAGGCCTAACAGGCCAAAGGTGAATAAAATGTTAGACATTTTCTAACTGGACTTAACCCAATTCTGGCCGTAAGTCCTCAAATTAAAATGAATTGAGCACAACTGCACTCCCAAATCAATTCACACCCCTTTCAAGGGTATATCTCTGAACTCCTCTGATTTTTGTCGTTGTAATCCTTCAACGTCGTCAGAGAGGTGACGGGTCCCGACAACCACATATTGCTACGGACTGTGGGGTCCTTAAACTCATGGACTAATGCGTCCTTAAACCAATATGGGAACGATGGACCACCATGTCCCTAAACTGGTAATGTGGACTGTGGGGTCCTTAAACTCATGGACTAATGCGTCCTTAAACCCATATTCGTCCCCAAAATAGGAATGTTGGACCACCATGTCCCTAAACTAGTAATATGGACTGTGGGGTCTTTAAACTCATGGACCAATGCGTCCTTAAACCAATATCCGTCCCCAAAATGGGAATGTTGGAGCACCATGTCCCTAAACTGGAGATGGACCACCATGTCCCTAAACTGGCAATAGACCACTATGTCCCTAAACTGGAACAATAGAGCCCAAATGCTCTTTTGTCGGATCCAAACGATCCTGTTAAGTTGATCTTAGTCTCAAATTAGACTAACGTATCCTTAACAAGCGTTTAAGTTGATCTTAGCCTCAAATATGGCTAACGTATCCTTAAACCAAAACCCCAAACCCAAATCTAAGAAGATACGGATTTGGACTAATCCACGTCCTACGAGCGACGACATAAATTAGTCTCTGTATACGATCCACGGGCAACCACAAACAAAACAAACACCCACGACACGAAGTGAATATCTGGAGAAGGAGAAAGTTGTTACCGCGATGCGGTAGCGTAATTAACTGCAGGGGCTTACGCCTGCAAGAAAGAGCGTCACCACAATCAAAACCCCCTCAAGCGAGGGGGAATCTGATGAAGTCTGCTACATCGGTCGCATCCGTCTAAACCTTCAATACATGGTGCCATAAATCAATTTGGCATCTTCGGAGAGGTGGAAGGATAAAACCAAATAGTATCTGCCCCGAATTTCAGGCAAGACGTGTATCTCGTCACGCCGCCATTCGGAGGGGAACAGATTCTGGCACGCCCGGTGGGACCTTTTCCTCTTTCTACTCCATACTTCGTGTGTCGTGTTCGCGAACAAATCGCGGTTTGCTATGGTTGCCTGTGGATTCGAGGTACTTATATTTGGTGTCTTGCTCCATGCAGAAAACAGAAGATCAATGGCTTCAAACTGCACTAACTGCAACTGCAACTCTCGCTCCGTCCTTTCTGGAGGAGTGACTTATGGGTCCCAAGCGGCCTCTCTTTTTAAGATGCCAGTGGAGCAGGTAACTCAAGCCACCACCGGTCTATTCTTACGGACCATACTCCCATCCATGAGCTTCAACGCCCATGTGCCGATACAAGAAGCTCCAAAGAAGTCGGTCTTTGATCGGCTTACAACTACCGCGGCCCCTCTCAACGAGTCACCCAAGTCCAACGCCTCCGTTTTCAGCAAACTGGGTCAGAGCTCCAGCGGGCCAATGAAGAAGCCTGCAATACCAGAAGGCGTTATCCCGAAGCGGATAGCCATCCCTGCTCCCAAAATCGTCAAGGCGGTTTCTCCTACCAAAGGGTCGGTCTTCACAAGACTGACTATTTCTGCTCCCGTTCCAGGCGAAATCACCAAGGTTGCTTCGCTTACTTGGAAGTCTGCTTTTGATAGGTTGACCGTCCCCATTCAACGGACGTCGGTCTTTAAAAGGCTGATACCAGCAAATTCTGACCAACACAGGGGGCATGAGGAGGTTGCCCCTACGGCTAAACCAACTCCAATCGCGCGACATGCTCGTCGTCGTCACTGGCGCCGAGTGAGGAAAGCTGGGAGTAATTCCCCTTCTGGACTGACTTCGCCAGCTCCAACGGTGGAAGTTGACGCTGCTGTTCCAACCGGGAACAGCTTTGAACTACTTAACAAGGTGCGTAGGAATTCGCCAACTGCTGTGCTGAAAAGATCTCCTCCATCTATAGAGAAATCTCCAAAGGTGAAGCTGGAGCAGCCCCCTCAGCGGCTGTCCTCTAAGATTTACGAAGTCTGGCGTCAAGTCCAAAACTCGGTTATTGATCAAGACTATCTTCGCCAACAGAAAAAGATGAAAGTTCGGCAGGAGAAGGACTACTCTGTCAAGCCATAAAAGACGACGGCTACCTGGGTGCCCACATCAACGACCCCCTCAACTTCGACCGCTCAAAAGAAAAGGAGGCCGCAAAAAGCCCCTGTGAACATGGCGAACCGTGAAAGCGCTGAGCACAAACGCCCCAAGTCTGGGGGCATAGTGGAGCATACTGTTTATATGGCTTCCGAAAAGAAGGAAAGCCGTGCTTCGACGGGTCACCGACCGCTCACCCGATCCGTGACAAAAGTCCAGGAGCAGCAACAGAAGCTTCAGGAAATGATGACTGCAATGGCTGCACTTACCGGGCCAAAAGAAAGCTCGGAGGCATCATCAGAGCAGCGCCACGAACAAGAAACCGACGCTGACTTCTTACGCAGGGTCCTCGAAAAGAAGGACAAAGAAGCCGCAGAGCAAGTGACTAACATAAAACAAATGGCGCTCCTCTTCCAAGATATGGTAGGGATGATGCTACAACCGGACCTTCCAAAGCCAGACCCTCGAAGTGAGAAAGGAAAAGGGAAAGCGATCGTAGTCGCCAATACTCAACAACAGCCGAGCAACTCAAAACCGGTTGTTCGCCAAAACAACGTGCGTCCACGCCCATCCCTCGATGAGAGATTGGGACGTCCTTACTCGTTTCCTTAGAATAAAACAAGGAGACTGTTCGAACTGGCAGTGCGCAACAGACTCATCAATCTGCCGAGTCCAAAACGTCCGTTGCAGCCAGGCGATGTCAACGATCTTAATTACTGCCTTTACCACCAAGCGGTAAGCCATCCAATCGAAGATTGCTTCGTATTTAAGGGATGGATCGAAGATCAATACCAACAAGACAAGTTCGCATTATCCGAAAACTGGAAGGTGAACCCGCCACAAACTCATGCTCCTAAAAGGGTGGACATGCCGGGGGCATCGTGCTCTTTTGTTGAAGAAGCCCCATAGGAGGTGGCCCTTTTCGCCTAAACCAAAAAGATGCTGAATGATCTCCAGACATGACCGGCTATCAGATGGAAGAATCCGTTGGAACCTGAGATCATCAAGAGGATGCTGAAGCCGTGCCCAACTCCAAAGATTGGTGATAGCCAAAATGCTCACACTCAGCCGTCAAAATCTTCGGAAAAGAAGAAGAAGTCCAAAACGGCCATGAAGCCTGTTGACAAGCGCACGAGCCTGCAAAAACAGATCGACGGGCTGGAGGAATATAATCAGAAGGCGCGGACTCCCATCACGCTCTAAGAGTTCTTCAGCCACGTCTTTCAGGAGGAAGATGATGGAGAAAGCTCGTTGGATGAATCTGAGGGTTACGTAGCAAGTTGTCATGTGATCTCTCACTCGTTTACAGACGATGAAAAGGCTTCTTGCACAGAGAAACTGGGGGAAGGTCCCGAACCAGAACTTCTAGGACCATCAGACGAAATGATTGATGCATTCCTAAACGAAGCGCGTCGGGAAAGCAAAGCCAATCGAGAGCATGAACTGGCTATATTTGAAAAGGCCAAACGCCAACGACTGGAGGAAAAGGTCGAGACGCTCCGAATGGAGCAAAGCGTCCCTATCACCAGCAAAAGCAAGTTTAAAGTAAGGAATCAATTCGCTAGGGCCCTGGCAATAGGAATGAAGTTGCCCTCTCTCAAAGGAAACTCCCCTGGCAATATATGTCTTGATGAAGCAGACATACATCCTAACTTCTGCCTATACCATCAGAGGATTGCACACCCCACCAAGGAGTGCATAGCCTTTAAAAACCGGTGGCAGGGATATGTTTCCCATCGACGACACGTTCAACGAATGAAGCGTAAGGATCGTGGGGAACGGAAAAGCACGACAGATGAGCGCGAAAGAACTGCTGGTAACTATCACATAGCCGACACCAAGGGATCGCAAGTTATCACCTTTGGAAGCGACTCTGACGAAGAAATCGCCCTCAGCCCCCTCTTCAAGGAATCCACTTCCGGCACAAAACATGTGAAGATTTGCGGCAAAATTTAGCTGCGTAATCATACGTTGACCTATGACCGAAACGTTTTTAAACTACTACCGCAGCATCCTCAGGTTGACGTAAAAAAAGAGAGGAGAAATAATAATAATAAAAAAAACGGTATGTCCATAAGCAAAATGCGCACGGATGAAAACCCGAAAGGGCTCCGTGAGTAAAAACAGCAGGGCTACCCGCGAGTATTCGTGAAAACCCGAAAAGGCGCGACCTCGTTAGAAAAAAGAATAAAAAGAACAAAAAAAGACGGTATGTCCATAAGCAAAATGGGCATGGATGAAAACCCGAAAGGGCTCCGTGAGTAAAAATAGCAGGGCTACCGGCGAGTGTTTGTGAAAACCCAAAAGGGCGTAACCTCGTTAAAAGACACTTACAGGGTCCTCTCGACCTTGTAAGGAGAAACCACCCGCATGAGATCCTTACGACTCACAAGGGAGCAACACACTTAGGGATCCTCACGATTCCTAAGGAGAAATTACACTTGCGAGATCCTCACGACTCGTAAGGAGAACTCTCTTATGGGACCCTCACGGCTCATAAGATTTGAAAGTCTTAAGTTATAGAGAACTGAACCTGTTCTTAAGCAACCCCCACAACCTTCGATATTGCCCTACAAGTGGCTCAATACTGACCCTTCTATACAATCCACGGGCGCGAATAAACATTTCCCCAGCAAAGTCCCACCCGTGACTAGGGATATGTCCATATGGTGAACGACCCTTGTAAGTCCTCTCGACTTATAAGGAGAAAACCCTTTTGTAAGATCCTTACGACTTACAGGGGGCATACACTTAGGAATCCTCACGATTCCTAAGGAGAAAACACACCTACGAGATCCTCACGACTCGCAGGGAGAAATACTTTTGTGAGACCCTTACGGCTCAAGAAGTCAAAAGCCTTAGTCGACAGAATCCTAACCGTGTTTGCTAAGCCACCTTTGTTCGACATCGACAGAGGCAAATGATGATTCGCTCCTGGCAATATTCCAGTTGTAGCGATGCTGATGCCTAAACCGGTATCAAATTCCAAGTCCTTTCATGGCAAATGGTGATTCGCTCCTGGCAATATTCCAGTTGTAGCGATACTGTTGTTGAGATTGGCATCAGATTCCAAGTTCCACACTCGCGATAAAAAAGCAACGAGTGAAAATAAAATAAATAGCCGAAATGATGGGGCAACCCGCAATAAAAAGCAGCGAGTAAAATAAAAAAACCCGAAATGATTGGGCAACTTGCAATAAAAAGCAGCGAGTAAAATAAAAAAAAGCCAAAATGATTGGGCAACTCGCAATAAAAACCAGTGAGTGAAAATAAAATAAATAACCGAAATGATTGGGCACCGCAAAAAATAGTCGAAATGATTGGGCAATCGCGACCTTTGCGATATAAAAGCTGAAATGTTAGAGCATCGCGGAAAGGAATAAAATAAAAAAAATATATGTAATGAAATTTATGCCCTACAGGTGAGATCACATCGATCCCTGTATACAATCCAGGGGCACAAACAAAGAGGGAACCATACCTTCCCAACAGGCTCCACCAGAAAGCGAAGCCAAATCTCGACGGTTCATGGACAACCTAGAGACAACCTCGACATTTGTTGCAATATTGCAGACGCAATGTCAACAACGGCGTTCCTTCGCAGTCCAGCAGGATGCAGATGCAGCGTCAATGAAAGACCCCATGGTTGAAACAAAACGGAGTGAAGGCAAAATCCCAGCTTCACCTCGTCTCGATACAGCAGACGAGATGTCAACAACGGTGTTCTTCCGCAGTCCAACTGGATGCAGATGCAACGTCAACAAAAGTCCCCATGGTCGAAACAAAGCGGAGTGACGGCAAAATCCCAGCTCCACCTCAGCATTCGTCTCGATACAGCAGACGCAATATCAACAACAATGTCCTTCCTCCAACAGGATTCGAACATGACAAAACAAACGAAGCGAAGGCCAAATTCCTAGCTTCAGGGTCTTGACGGCAACTCATATGAAGCCTGAAAGACAATCGGAGATCATCTCGCACTAGTGCTGAGTGGTCACCACCTCGGCATTCGTCTCGATATAGCAGACGACATGTCACCACAGCGTTCTTCCTCCAGCAGGGTTCAGACGCGATAACAACAACGGAGCCATGGAAAAATCCCTAGCTCCAAGTCTCGACGGTTCATAGACAACCTCGATTCAGGGAAATCAGCGTCCTTGACGAGAGCACCTCGATTCGCGTCGACCTGCAGAGAAATCAGCGTCTTTGCAGGAATATATTGATTTGTCTCAACTCCGAGGAAATTAGCGTCCTTGGCAACAACCTCGATTCAGGGAAATCAGTGTCCTTGACGAGAGCATCTCGATTTGCGTCGACCCGCAGAGAAATCAGCATCTTTGCAGGAATACCTCGATTCGTCTCAACCCTAAAGAAATCAGTGTCCCTGGCAACCTCCTCGATTCAGGGAAATCAGCGTCCTTGACGAGAGCACCTCGTTTCGCGTCGACCTGCAGAGAAATCAGCGTCTGTGCAGGAATACATCGATTTGTCTCAACACCGAGGAAATTAGCGTCCTTGGCAACAAGCTCGATTCAGGGAAATCAGTGTCCTTGACGAGAGCATCTCGATTCGCGTCGACCCGCAGAGAAATCAGTATCTTTGCAGGAATACCTCGATTCGTCTCAACCCCAAGGAAATCAGTGTCCTTGGCAACCTCCTCGATTCAGGAAAATCAGCGTCCTTGACGAGAGCATCTCGATTCGCGTCGACCTGCAGAGAAATCAGCGTCTTTGCAGGAATACATCGATTCGTCTCAACTCCAAGGAAATTAGCGTCCTTGGCAACAACCTCGATTCAGGGAAATCGGTGTCCTTGACGAGAGCATCTCGATTCGCGTCGACCTGTAGAGAAATCAGCGTCTTTACGGGAATACCTCGATCTGTTTTAACTCCGAGGAAATCAGTGTCCTAGGCAACCTCCTCGATTCAAGGAAATCAGCGTCCTTGACGAGAGCACCTCGATTCGCGTTGACCTGCAGAGAAATCAGCGTCTTTGCAGGAATACATCGATTTGTCTCAACTCCAAGGAAATTAGTGTCCTTGGCAACAACCTCGATTCAGGGAAATCAGTGTCCTTGACGAGAGCATCTCGATTCGCGTCGACCCGCAGAGAAATCAGCGTCTTTGCAGGAATACATCGATCCGTCTTAACTCTGAAGAAATTAGCGTCCTTGGCAACAACCTCGATTCAGGGAAATCAGTGTCCTTGACGAGAGTATCTCGATTCGCGTCGACCCACAGAGAAATCAGAATCTTTGCAGGAATACCTCGATTCGTCTCAACCCCAAGGAAATCAGTGTCCTTGGCAACCTCCTCGATTCAGGGAAATCAGCGTCCTTGACGAGAGCATCTCGATTCGCGTCGACCTGCAGAGAAATCAGCGTCTGTGCAGGAATACATCGATTCGTCTCAACTCCGAGGAAATTAGCGTCCTTGGCAACAACCTCGATTCAGGGAAATCAGTGTCCTTGACGAGAGCATCTCGATTCGCGTCGACCCGCAGAGAAATCAACGTCTTTACGGGAATACCTCGATCCGTTTCAACTCCGAGGAAATCAGTGTCCTTAACAACCTCAATTCAGGGAAATCAGTGTCCTTGACGAGAGCATCTCGATTCGCGTCGACCCGCAGAGAAATCGGTATCTTTGCAGGAATACCTCGATTCGTCTCAACCCCAAGGAAATCAGTGTCCTTGGCAACCTCCTCGATTCAGGGAAATCAGCGTCCTTGACGAGAGCACCTCGATTCGCGTCGACCTGCAGAGAAATCAGCGTCTTTGCAGGAATACATCGATTCGTCTCAACTCCGAGGAAATTAGCGTCCTTGGCAACAACCTCGATTCAGGGAAATCATCGTCCTTGACGAGAGCATCTCGATTCGCGTCGACCCACAGAGAAATCGGCGTCTTTACAGGAATACCTCGATCCGTTTCAACTCCGAGGAAATCAGTGTCCTTAGCAACCTCCTCGATTCAGGGAAACCAGTGTCCTTGACGAGAACATATCGATTCGTTTCGACCCACAGAGAAATCAGTCTCTCTGCAAGAATATACGACGTCAACAAACGGAGCCATAACAAAGTCCCTAGTTCCAGGTCCCAACGGTTCACCAACAACCCAGAGACCAACAACGGCGTTCCTTCACAGTCCAGCAGGGATCAGACGCGACAACAACAAAGGAGCCATGGCAAAATCCCTAGTTCTAAACCTCGACGGTTCACCAGCAACCTAGAGACAACCGCGACATTCGTCTCGATACAGCGGACGCAATGCCAACAAACGAAGCGAAGGCCAAATTCCTAGCTTCAGGGTCTTAATGGCAAGTTATATAAAGCCTGAAAGAAAATTGGAGATCACCTCGCACCAGCGCGGAGCGGTCACCACCTCGACGTTCGTCTCGACACAGCAGACGCAACATCACCAAAAGGAGCCACGGCAAAATCCCTAGTTCTAAACCTTGACGGTTCCCCAGCAACCTAGAGACAACCGCGACATTCGTCTCGATACAACAGACGCAATGCCAGCAAACGAAGCAAAGGCCAAATTCCTAGCTTCAGGGTCTTAACGGCAAGTCATATAAAACCTGAAAGACCATCGGAGATCATCCCACACCAGCGTGGAGTGGTTATGACTCATCGGGGCTCTCCAAAATGAGCCTAACCTCGAGTAAAAAGTGACATGGAATATCCCTACGCTTGCTCTTTCGACGGTAATATTACCTGGAAGATTACTTGAAGACGTCTTGTCCAGCCCCCGAAGGGATCAGAGACACGACAGTCGCAAGGCTACTCGAACAACGAGATTGCCTATCGAGGAGTATATCAGCCAATGCGACGGTAAGACGGACAAAACCCTAGTACCACAGACCCTAACGGACCTTTATCGTAAAGAGTAGAGCTTAACTGTGACGTTAGGATATTCTTGCGAGAAATGCTCGATTCGTCTCGACTCGTGAGGAAATTAGTGTCTTTGCGAGAAATGCTCGATTCGTCTCGACTCGTGAGGAAAAGCCTTAGGCAGCGGGGATTAAAAAACCTGTTTCCTAAGCATTGGGGCCCTACAAGTCATCCCAAAACGGACTCTTGCATACTATTCACGGGCCACACTCTCCAAAGTCGAATCTCGACAAGGAGGGAAACAACCGCTTACGGGTCCTCTCGACTCGTAAGAGGGAAAATTCTCTTATAAGATCCTTACGACTTATAAAAGAAAACACACTTAGGAATCCTCACGATTCCTAAGGAGAAAATACACCTACGAGATCCTCTCGACTCGTAGGGAGAAAAGTCTTTATGAGACCCTCACGGTTCATTAAGTTGAAAAGTCTTAGGCTACAAGGACCCTAAACTTGTCTCCTAAGCCCTCAATTCGGTGACCATGCATAACTTTGCACTACTTCACCCACGTACATATTTACGTGGGCAAAGTAGTGGGAGGCATTTGTTCCCGCCAAAATTTTGGCTCAAAACCCGCTCCGTATAAAATAATAACAATAAAATAAAAAATAAATAAATAATAATAAAGGAGAAAATCTCCTTTTCAGAGCAAAGCTCTGTTCAAATTCTAAGGCGGGAAATGAAGCAAAACTTCTGTTTCCCTCAATCAGAGCAAAGTTCTGTTTTCAAAAATCCAAATAATAAAGCAAGCAACGCTTCAGATGCGCTGCGCTCTGCGCACGTGTCAAGCGCAGGTGCGCTTGCGCCAACTGTGCCAGAATTTAAACAATAAAATTTTGGAAAGATCTTTCCAATCTTGTTAAAAACAAGAAGATTACTTTCTGTAAAACAGAAACCCTTGGATCAAAGATCCAACGGTGGGGAAACATCCCTAAATCACTCAGAGAAAGATCTCTTTAACTGATTTAACAAATCACTTGGCACTATATAAAGGCCCCTAGACTCCAAGTCTAAAAGATATAGAGATAGAGATACACAGAACTCTTCTAAAAAAACTTTGAGAAGAACTCGAAAAAAAAGAAAAAGGTAAACCTTTGAAAAAAGAAGAAGTTCTTCTAAAAAGATCAAAGATCTAAGAACAAGATCAAGATCTTGAATAAAAAAAATAATAATAAAGAAGTAATTTTACTTCTTTATTAGATCTTTCGATTTATATAAAGGCATTGCCTTTTGATGAACCATCGGTTCTTAAAAACTTGAGGTAAAACCTCTTTAGAACTAAAAAGGTTCTTTTCTTTGATCTAAATTAGATCAAGATGCACTTTGCGCTACTGTACAGTGCCTTGCACTTTTGATTTGCGCTGTTGCACTCTTTGGATTGACGCAAGTCACCAGAGAGCGCCACGTGTCAATCACAGAACAGATCTGCACCTTGCGCTTCTAAAACAGAGCACTGCGCTCTTGGATTGGCGCACTGCACTAGAGCACGCCACGTGTCAGTAGCGTACTAGCGTAGCGCACTGGCGCAGCGCACTGCGCTAACAGACTTGCGCTCACCAGAGCGTGACACGTGTTACATGCGCTTGCGCCTTGCGCTCATTAATTGGCGCAAAGCGCCTGACAAGCCACGTGGCGCACTGTCAGAACATTAAATGCTCTGCATTATTAAAGAAAAGGGGCAGAGCCCAATTAAAAGGCCTAACAGGCCTAATCTAAATGCTGTGCATTTAATTAAAAAGCTAAATGCTGTGCATTATTTAAAAAAGGGGCAGAGCCCAATCAGAGGCCTAACAGGCCAAAGGTGAATAAAATGTTAGACATTTTCTAACTGGACTTAACCCAATTCTGGCCGTAAGTCCTCAAATTAAATTGAATTGAGTACAACTGCTCTCCCAAATCAATTCACACCCGGTTCAAGGGTACATCTCTGAACTCCTCTGATATTTGTCGTTGTAATCCTTCAACGTCGTCAGAGAGGTGACGGGTCCCGACAACCACACATTGCTACGGACTGTGGGGTCCTTAAACTCATGGACTAATACGTCCTTAAACTAATATGGGAACGATGGACCACCATGTCCCTAAACTGGTAATATGGACTGTGGGGTCCTTAAACTCATGGACTAATGCGTCCTTAAACCCATATTCGTCCCCAAAATGGGAATGCTGGACCACCATGTCCCTAAACTGGTAATATGGACTGTGGGGTCCTTAAACTCATAAACTAATGCGTCCTTAAACCAATATTCGTCCCTAAAATGGGAATGTTGGACCACCATGTCCTTAAACTGGAGATGGACCACCATGTCCCTAAACTGGCAATGGACCACTATGTCCCTAAACTGGAACAATAGAGCCCAAATGCTCTTTTGTCGGATCCAAACGATCCTGTTAAGTTGATCTTAGTCTCAAATTAGACTAACGTATCCTTAACAAGTGTTTAAGTTGATCTTAGCATCAAATATGGCTAACGTATCCTTAAACCAAAACCCCAAACCCAAATCTAAGAAGATACGTATTTGGACTAATCCACGTCTTACGGGCGACGACATAAATTAGTCTCCGTATACGATCCACGGGCAACCACAAACAAATAAAAC
Source organism: Agapanthus africanus (assembly GCA_030015575.1). Classification (NCBI taxonomy): domain Eukaryota; kingdom Viridiplantae; phylum Streptophyta; class Magnoliopsida; order Asparagales; family Amaryllidaceae; genus Agapanthus; species Agapanthus africanus. The sequence goes on from JASDDO010000001.1 coordinate 26,700,797, forward strand.
ACACACGACACGAAGTGAACATCTGGAGAAGGAGAAAGTTGTTACCGCGATGCGGTAGCGTAATTAACTGCAGGAGCTTGCGCCTGCAGGGAAGAGTGTCCCCACAATCAAAAACCCCTCAAGCGAGGGGGAATCTGACGAAGTCTGCTACATCGACCGCATCCGTCTAAACCTTCGATACATTGTGCCACAGATCAACTTGGCATCTTCGGAGAGGTGGACGGATAAAACCAAATAGCATCTGCCCCGAATCTCAGGCAAGACGTCTATCTCGTCGCGCCGCCATTCGGAGGGGAACAACACCGGACAGGACACGTCGGGAACTGTTGGTTGGTACTATACCTATCGTCAGTTATCAGTTCCCAGGTGACATGAGTACAGCTTAGTTCGCTGACTTGACACTGTCACTTCGCCTCGAGTGTGTTCCTACTGTTCTTAGATTGCTACCCTACCACGGCTCAAATGAGTCGTGCAAACAGGTAGCAGTTGGGTGCAGTCCCGAAGCACTTGGAGGCAGTGACGGTTAAACAGGATTCGTCTCTCTCGGTATTGGGGGTTGATATCGCGCTGTGTCAAGGAGAGCCATTACACATTGTCGTCCGTGGCCAGGGCAAGCGAGATATACTGGTAGGTTATCCAGTGTTGTCTCAGGGTGTTCTGGGCTATACTCCGACACGGCTTGTACCGCTATTAGGGGACTGACGTTTACCACCCCCTAGGCCCGACATGTGATATTCTCAGACGAACAGATCGGACTGTACGGAGATTGTCACATTCAGGCTCAGTAAGAGTTCGGATGGGTTCACCTCATCAGTCTTCTTATCGGCATCTACCTGGGGACCGTTACGTACAGCTAGTACCGCTTGTGGCCTGTGGTTAAACCCACTGCCAGCGTAGTGTCGAGTCTTTAGAGTCCCACACAGAGAGCTATTCACCTTTGGGCAAAACAGAGTAAGGTCGCATGGTTTTGCGACAGGGTTCGTTCACATCCGCGCATTTGTGCACGTTTGGTGTCCGGGCAATTATTACTAGCGGGCTTTGGTTTAAACCAGATCCTAGTATATGTTTTGGGATTGGTTTTATCTCATTATATTTGTGTTCCTCAGAACACGGATGCGGGTGTGTATGCACAGTTGACAGAGGCAGAGGCAGAGGATTCTCGTTAGGGTTGTTGACCGTTGACTTTTTTCTAAACCCTAATGAGAATAAGAAATATGATTAATAATATTAATTAAGTATTATTGTGCCATGGTTGAGTTGAACATTTGACTTTTGTTGACTTGTTGACTTTGTTGACCGGTTGACCATTGTGGACTTGTTGACCATCATCATTTCATTTCTATGATTTTTGTTTACTTGTTGTTCTTTACAAAATGCATTAAATGCATGAAATGATAATGGTCATTGAAACCAACCATCACAATTCTTAATTATTATTATCATCATCATTATTCTTTCTTTTGCGAGCATGGTTGTAAAAAGTCAAGCTCATTCTCACTTTCTCATTCTCTCTCATCCAAAGCTCACCATCTTCCTCTCTCTCAAGGCTCTCATGTCTCATGTGTTGAGAAGCATGAGCCATTGAGATAAAACCTTCAAAACTCTTCTCTACTCACTCTAGATTTCTAGGTCTAGCAAGCCAAGCACTTTAGTTTCCTCTCGGTTGAGGTAGGAGTTCAAGGTAGAGGCTTTCGGGTGGATCCTTTTTCGACAACAAGGGGACTACGAGGTGGAGCCAATCCAACCACTCCAAGGAGCAAGAAGAGAAGGAGTTCAAGACCTAGGTATAACCCTCTAACATAGTAGTTAAACTTCTAGTTAGTTTGCTAGGTTTTTGTTTAGCAAAGATCCTATTTTCTAGTCCATGTTACCTTACCATAAAAAATTGTTTTTTACCGTTTCTGCATCCCCGTAAGAACCGGGACGGGTAACGTGGACTTACAGTGGTATCAGAGCCTAGCTAAACAACAACTAGCATATTAGCAAAGTATTTAGAATTTCGATCCGAGAAAAAATCGCAAAACACGTCCAAAAACTGAACTTTCTGCCGATTTTAAAACTGTTCAAAAATTAATTCCACACATCTTAAAAATCGGCTCAGGATTTTGTAGGAACACATAGCAAAAACGAGCCACTGACTCGGTCAACGCGCCGCGGAACCGCGGCGAGTACATGCTTCTTGCCGCGGATCCGCGGCCGAGTTGACCCGGCCGTGACTCGTCTTTGCTGCAGTTTCATTAGTGTTCTGTTTTGGGATTTTTAGCATATTTTGTTTCTGCCCAGAATTTCCAGAGAACAAAGTTGTGTTTGGGGTAGTTACAAATCCGTATTTTTGATCGAAGTTCTGTAGACTTTAGCTAATGGGTTATATCTGTGATGTGATATATGCACTGAACGTCAACTAATCGCTATACGTCGATTAGTGGGGGTTGTGCATATCTGTGATCTGTAATGTTGATGGTTTGTGTACATGAACTCGTTGGATTGTCACGGATGAATAACCGGGGGGTTGTGAGATGAGAGTTTTCTTTTTCTTTCATTTGATGTAATATGTAAATTGATTTAATATTATTTTTATGGCCGCACATCCGGGATGAGGTTGTAGCCGCCATTGTATATTATTTCTTTTACTGTTTTTGCTCCTAGGATAGACCCAAGGTGGGGTGCACAAACTACCGGGTACCTCGAAGTGCCGAGTGGCCTACTCACATTGTTGAGAGAGGTTGCTTCACTTCGGGTATTTGGCGGATAGTTTGCCGTACCCGTAGTGGTCTAGGGTGGAGTCTTGGCTATTCATCGTGACCGTGTATTTCGCTTTTCGTTGCAGGCTCGAACGAAACGCGGATTCCTAGTATATCCAATGTGTTCATCTGTGATCTGGAATGGCTATCATTGCATCTTACGAATGTATATATCTATATATGATATCTAGTAGGCATTGCTTATGTTTTGCATCCGCGCTAGTCCAGCCCCCGCTCTGTCGTTAGTTAAGTAACCTAACGGGTAATGACGGGGCCCCGTGGCGAATGCGGATGGCATAAGCGTACGTCATATTTTCGTTGTTTTCTGCAATAGTAGAATTAAATGATGGGACGCATTAAATTAATGCAAGAAAATAAACCAAAGTTAAAGTCGTTGGAACAATTTCAAAATAACTCGGTTTCTTTTCAGAAACAACTTTTAAACACGGAGCTTAAACCACTTCTTTTAAAAGCTATCAGGTTCCTTCGATTATATCAAGTTCACTACGTTCACGGTTTCGCCAAAACCATTCGTAGCCCTCCATCATTTTAGTTAAATATTCGGTAGTATTCAAGCTATGTATTTTGACCTACGCCAAGGTATAGTGATTGGTAGCTGCCGGATATTTATCTGTTGCATAGATAGATGTGTTGGTTTGAGACAGTCGTACTGCCATTTTGGCCTACGTCAAGGGTATGTACGGGTGGGTTCAAATTAACCTGGTAAATGATGGGTAAAACTTGACAAGTGACTTATGATATTTTGGCCTACGTCAAGGTCATAAGAGCATGGGGCAAAAATCCATATCGGGAGTTTCTAAAGAAACTGAAACCTGCTAGTGCTGCATGCCATTTGGAGTGTGATGATTCTGGTAGGATTCCTTCAGTTTTATCACACGATGATATTTGGATCCCGATCCTACTGTAAGTATATTCTACTCCTCGGGAACTTTCTCACTTAATGATCAATGCTGGCTGAACGGTTAAGCAAGTATTGTACGGTGAGATTGATCCCGATTAATTCTTCCTTTTTGGTTTGAGGAAGGATTCGAGAAACAGTGGGAGCCATCCTGTTTAGATAAACTAAAAACCAATCTAAACTTGCAAGAGTATCATGCTGAGTGTTTCTTCTCTCTCTCCTACTTGCAGCGACCCAGTGACCACACATAGGTTACATCTAGATAATAAAATGACTGAATCTGACTGTTATGACTGGAAAAGGTCTGTCCAGATGTCCATTGCCCATAACGAGCTGGGACACCTCTTAACTAATCAAACCCCTGCCGTCTCAGGACCAGTTTCCCTTGTCACGGATATTGATATCCGTAAGACATCGGAAAAAGACTGTGCGAATGCCAAGTGCCTCGTGTTGGCCTCAGTTGATGGTGCATACCAGAGGCAGCACGAGAAGATGGACTTAGTTTCTATCTTCCTCCATAACAAAGATTTATATGGAGAGCAATCTCGTATCGCAAGATATGAGACCTCGAACGAATTGCTTCAAGCGAGGTTGGCTATCGGGTCATCTGTAGGGGGCAACGTCCTTACAGAGACCAGCTATTTTGATGAGCTCACGGACCTGAAGACCACGTTGAAGAACGGGTCAAGTGCTGACTTGATTCTACAGTCTCTGCCCTCTACTTATACCCTGAAGGAAACCAGGGAAGTAGAAGGAAAAGGGAAGGGCAAAAGTTTCGGGATTGGATGTAGTAAAGGAGGGACGTTCCTATTGTTACGGGAATGACCATTGGTAGAAGGATTGCAGGGCAAGCAAAGCCAGTAGCCAGGATTCGAAGTATGTTGTGGCTTCGGCTTCGGGTGTGTTTGTAGTAGAAAACCGTATGTCAGTTAACCCTACTTCCTGGGTATTGGATACCGGATCAGAATCTCACATCTGTAATTAATTACAGGCTTTGAGAAACCGTAGGGTTATCAAGATAGGTGATATGACTCTCAGGGTTGCCAACGGAATGAGCATGGACGCTGAATCCGTAGGGGAATATCATCTTGGACTGACAACTGGGCAGATATTGATTATGCGTAACTGTTTGTATGTACCTAGTGCGACTTGTAATATCATATCTGTATCCTTACTTTCTAAAGAAGGATAAGATTTTACTTTTGTAAGCGATGTGGTCCACATCCACCTAAATCAAGTTCTGATTGGGTCAGATACATTAGAAAACGGGATATACGTATTGAATCAAGCTCAGATTTTTAGTGTCCAGAACACACTTAAAAGAAAGTCTCCGGAAACAAATCATACTTTCTTATGGCATTGTAGACTGGGTCACATCAATGAGAGAAGGTTGACGAAGTTACATAAAGAAGGATATTTGGATCCGTTCGAATATCAATCATATGCAACCTGTCAATCCTGTCTCAAAGGAAAGATAACAAAGACTCCATTTACTGGACATGGAGTAAGGTCGAGCGAGCTCTTGGGACTCGTACACAGCGATGTATGCGGTCCAATGTCTACACATGCGCGAAGTGGTTATTCTTACTTCATTACTTTTACGGATGATTTTTCAAGGTTCGGGCATGTCTTCTTAATGAAGCATAAATCTGAAGCCTTTGAAAAATTCCAGGAATACAAGAATGAAGTAGAAAAACAAACAGGCAAAAGTATCAAGACACTGAGATCTGATCAAGGTGGTGAATACTTGAGTGCCGAGTTCCTGGATTACCTAAAAGAGAATGGAATTCTCTCTCAGCTTACTCCTCCATACACTCCACAACATAACGGTGTATCGGAGAGACGGAACCGAACCCTATTGGATATGGTACGTTCCATGATGAGTAACGCTGAGTTGCCGTGATCATTCTGAGGATATGTACTAGAATCAGCTGCATATCTTTTGAACCGAGTTCCAACTAAGACTGTGCCTACCACACCATATCAGATATGGAGTGGGAAGAAACCCTATTTTCAAGATCTAAAGATTTAGGGATGTCCAGCTTTTGTCAAAAAGCAACATACGGATAAACTCGAGGCACACTCAGTACAGTGCAAGTTTGTGGGATACCCAAAGAACTCCAGGGGGTATCTTTTCTATTACGCAGAAGAACAAAAGGTTTTTGTCTCTCGTAATGCCCACTTTCTGGAGCATCAGTTCTTAGAAAAAGAAATAAGTGGGAGCGCAATAGAACTGGAAGAAATTCCAGAACCACAAACTATTACTGAAAGCTTAGTAGAACTAGAGAGTTCGAAAGAACAGGACATTCCTGCGCCACTCCGCAGGAGTAGTAGGCAGTTTCATCCGCCCGAGAGATACTACGGTTTTCTCATAGACGGGGATAGAGAGGATCGCATCATTGATAATGATGAGCTTACTAGCTTCCAGTAAACCATTCAGAGCGGTGACTTAGTGAAATGGCGGGTGCAATGCGGACCGAGATGGAGTCCATGTACACCAACAAAGTTTGGACTTTGGACTTTGCTCCAGAAGGGGTAAAACCCGTAGGCTGCAAATGGATCTTCAGAAAGAAGATTGGTGTAGATGGGCAGGTTGAAACCTATAAAGCTAGACTTGTTGCAAAGGGTTTTCGTCAAAGACCTGGTTTGGACTATGACGAGACCTTTTCTCCAGTGGCTATGCTCAAATCCATTCGGATCCTTCTTACCATTGCTGCCTTCCACGATTATGAGATCTGGCAGATGGACGTAAAGAAGACTTTCCTAAATGGAAATTTGGAAGAGTGCGTCTATATGGATCAGCCGGAGGGATTCATTCAGAGTGGGAGCAGCGGTAAAGTGTGCAAGTTGCTCAAGTCCATCTATGGACTGAAGCAGGCATCGCGGAGTTGGAACATCTGTTTTGATGATACTGTCAAAGAATTCGAATTTATCAAAAACCCAGATGAACCATGCATTTACAGTAAGATTGTAGGGAGAACTGTGGTATTCCTCGTCTTGTATGTAGATAACATTCTCCTAATAGGAAATGATATTCCTATGCTACAGTCAGTCAAAGGATTCTTGTCACAGAGGTTCTCCATGAAGGACCTGGGTGATGCCAACTACATTCTGGGGATCCAGATCTATCGTGATAGATCTAAGAGGATGTTGGGACTTTCACAGTCCAGGTACATCGACACCATACTGAAACGATTCAGTATGGAAGATTCAAAGTGCGGTAATCTACCAGCTTGTCATGGAATCACCCTCTCCAAAGAGATGTCTCCCAAGACTGATTTGGAAAGGGCTCGCATGTCATCTATACCCTAGGCATCTGCAGTAGGCTCTATAATGTATGCGATGTTGTGTACCAGACCAGATGTAGCATACGCATTGAGCGTTGTAAGCCGGTATCAGTCGGACCCAGGGGAGAAACACTGGATAGCAATAAAGAACATTCTCAAGTACCTGAGAAGGACTAAGGAGATGTTCTTGGTGTATGGCGGAAAAGACCTCCAGATCGAGGCCTTTGCTAACTCCAGCTTCCAGAGTGACAAGGATGACTCTAAGTCCATGCCGGGTTATGTCTTTATCCTCAATGGAGGGGCGGTGTGTTGGAAGAGTTCCAAACAGGAAACCGTTGCTGACTCGACGATGGAAGCGGAATATATCGCTGCATCTGATGCCATAAAAGAAGCCGTCTGGATGAGGAAGTTCTTGACAGAACTTCAGGTGGTTCCGTTCATTGTTGATCCAATACCTCTGTATTGTGACAACAACGGGGCTATAGCTTTAGCGAAGGAACCCAGGTCCCATCAGAAGTCTAGACACATCTTGAGGCGGTATCACCTGATCAGGGAGATCGTGGATCGCCAGGAGATCGAGGTTCGGAAGGTTGCTACAGAAGATAACACTGCAGATCCATTCATGAAGGCTTTACCCCAGACTCAGTTTGAGCGGCTGATCGAGATGATATGTCTTCGATACGCCAGTACATGGCCTTAGTGCAAGTGGGAGATTGTTAGTGTATATGCCCTAGAGGCCATTACTGTATCATACTAGTTTGTATATTACTTGATGGAAGCTTGGGATATTCACAGTTGTATAGACAATCTTGCTCGAAATGGTAGTATGCTACTTGGTTTGTTTCTACTTTAATGTGTGCATGTGTTTCTTTTAGCATATCGCCTAAACACATTAGTGGAGCCCTTAGGATCTTTGCTTGATTACCAGCGTTGTGATGGCAGTCACACTAGTGGGGGTTGGGTAATCTACAAGCACATCCTTATACAGGTCCCTAGTTGTAGGATTATCGAGACAGGGCATCGATACTCCGGAGTAGAATAGCGTATGCGCTTCTCATCCCATCAGGGGAGATGGTCTGTCCCACAGCCGTCAGTACGTCATACTTGAGATAGTATGCGGGTGCTCGTTAGGTTACGAGTACACTGGACAGGACTCGTCGGGAACTGTTGGTTGGTACTATACCTATCGTCAGTTATCAGTTCCCAGGTGACATGAGTACAGCTTAGTCCGTTGACTTGACACTGTCACTTCGCCTCGAGTGTGTTCCCACTGTTCTTAGATTGCTACCCTACCACGGCTCAAATGAGTCGTGCAAACAGGTAGCAGTCGGGTGCAGTCCCGAAGCACTTGGAGGCAGTGACGGTTAGACAGGATTCGTCTCTCCGGGTATTGGGGGTTGATATCGCGCTGTGTCAAGGAGAGCCATTACACATAGTCGTCCGTGGCCAGGGCAAGCGAGATATACTGGTAGGATATCTAGTGTTGTCTCAGGGTGTTCTGGGCTATACTCCGACACGACTTGTACCGCTATTAGGAGACTGACGTTTACCACCCCCTAGGCCCGACATGCGATATTCTCAGACGAACAGACCGGACTGTACGGAGATTGTCACATTCAGGCTCAGTAGGAGTTCGGATGGGTTCACCTCATCAGTCTTCTTATCGGCATCTACTTGGGGACCGTTACGTACAGCTAGTACCGCTTGCGGCTTGTGGTTAAACCCACTGCCAGTGTAGTGTCGAGTCTTTAGAGTTCCACACAGAGAGCTATTCGCCTTTGGGCAAAACAGAGTAGAGGTAACATGGTTTTGCGACAGGGTTCGTTCACATCCGCGTACTTGTGCACGTTTGGTGTCCGGGCAGTTATTACTAGCGGGCTTTGGTTTATACCAGATCCTAGTATATGTTTTGGGATTGGTTTTATCTCATTGTATTCGTGTTCCGCGGAACACGGATGCGGGTGTGTATGCATAGTTGATAGAGGCAGAGGCAGAGGATTCTCGTTAGGGTTGTTGACCGTTGACTTTTTTCTAAACCCTAATGAGAATAAGAAATATGATTAATAATATTAATTAAGTATTATTGTGCCATGGTTGAGTTGAACATTTGACTTTTGTTGACTTGTTGACTTTGTTGACCGGTTGACCATTGTGGACTTGTTGACCATCATCATTTCATTTCTATGACTTTTGTTTACTTGTTGTTCTTTACAAAATGCATTAAATGCATGAAATGATAATGGTCATTGAAACTAACCATCACAATTCTTAATTATTATTATTATCATCATTATTCTTTCTTTTGCGAGTATGGTTGTAAAAAGTCAAGCTCATTCTCACTTTCTCATTCTCTCTCATCCAAAGCTCACCCTCTTCCTCTCTCTCAAGGCTCTCATGTCTCATGTGTTGAGAAGCATGAGCCATTGAGATAAAACCTTCAAAACTCTTCTCTACTCACTCTAGAGTTCTAGGTTTAGCAAGCCAAGCACTTTAGTTTCCTCTCGGTTGAGGTAGGAGCTCAAGGTAGAAGCTTTCGGGTGGATCCTTCTTCGACAACAAGGGGATTACGAGGTGGAGCCGATCCAACCACTCTAAGGAGCAAGAAGAGAAGGAGTTCAAGATCTAGGTATAACCCTCTAACATAGTAGTTAAACTTCTAGTTAGTTTGCTAGGTTTTTGTTTAGCAAAGATCCTATTTTCTAGTCCATGTTACCTTGCCATAAAAAATCGTTTTTTACCGTTTCCATATCCCTGTAAGAACCGGGACGAGTAACGTGGACTTACACTCGTCACATAGACTACACGACGGTTGTTAGTACCGAGCTATACCATCCGATATTTAACAACTTTCGTATAGTTCTATGTCATGACGAATATCGAACGTATGTTAACCGATAAACGGAGACTAAGTGGCGCTTTGAGTTTCATATATGAGTATCGATGAGAATATGAAAGTTTCATATTATCATCGAGTATCATATATTGGTTTTAACTTGAACATTTAACATGAATAGGTTTTACGTTTACGTTTCGTTATTAAGGGTTCAAAATTTCAAGTTTAGGGTAATTTTTTCTTGCGTTTACGCTAAAATTATACGTTTATATTATCATTGAATATCCTACTGAATGAACTAGTGCACCCTAAACCCTAACCCTAAATAACCCAAATTAACCTAATTAACTACAATTAACCATAATCGTTACCCTAACACAAATTATCCCAAATTAACCTAATTAACCCTAATCAACCCAAACTTAATCCAATTTACCCACATTAACCTAATTAACCCTAATCAACCCAAACTTAATCCAATTTACCCAAAATAACCTAATTAACCCTAATCAACACCCTAATTCTTTCAAATTATCACTACTTAACCCAAACTTAACCCAATTTACCCAAATTAACCAAATTAACCCTAATCAACCCAAACTTAACCCAATTTACCTAAATTAAGCTAATTAACCATAATCAACACCCTAACTCTTTCAAATTATCACTAATTAACGCAAATTAACCCTACCCTCTAATTAACCCAAATTAACCCTAATCTCTAACCTTAAACCCAAACCAAACCCTAACCCAACCATACACTGAACCCTAACCCTAATTACCCTAACCCTAACCCTAACCCTAACTAATTAACCCTAACCCCAACCGAACCTCAACCCCAACCGAACCCTAAACTGAATCTCGATGCCTAACCCTAACCCTCACCCCTATCCGAACCCTAACCCTAATATCATCAAAATTATAAATAAAAGCATTATTAGAAGTAAAAATTTGAGATTTACTAATCCATAGCAGGCGGTGGAGGAGACGGTGGAGGAGACCGGTGGTCGACGACGCAATCGGCGACAAGTCGCGGGCGGTGGCGACGAGAAAGTCGACGAGGAAGTTTTGGGAACGATCGATGGCGAGCCGCGGGCGGAGGGCGGTGACGACGAGGCGTGGAAGAGGTGGCGACGAAAGGCGCGCGCGGGAGAGTGAGAGAGAGAATTTTTGGGAACGACGAGGGCTTTTCTGTGCTTTTTTTTATTAATAACCCATATATATGCCCCTACGGACTGAACCGTAGGGTATTTGTTTGCGGCTCCGTAGGGCCAAATAACAAATTACGATTTAATATTTTTAAATTAAAACGTATGGTACCGTATGGACTACCATGAGGACCTACGGATTAATCCGTAGGGGCAATAAAAGATTGCCCCTGTGGATGACGGATGGTTTTATCCGTAGGGGCAACCCTTTATTGTAGTAGTGAGGGTTAGGACTGGAAGGGAGAGGATGGGGTTTTGGTGGAGGAGGCAATTCCAGTAATGACGGTGAAGGAGGAGGCAAAGCAAGGTGGTATTTGGAGGAGGAGGCAATGGGGGTACGATTAAGGACTAGGGTGGGAGAGAAAAAGGAGAAGAAGAGGGTTATGACGATGACATGGAAAGAGAGGAGAGAGTTTTAATGTGAATAAGAAGGCGATGGAAAGAAAAAGAAAGAAAGAGAGAAGAGAGTTTTAATGGAGAGAGAGGGGAGGAGAGCAGACATGCAGGTTTTTATTGGAAAAAGGAGAGGAGAGAGAAATGATTAAGAGAAGAGCAAATGAGAGGAAGAAGTGTTAGATGAAATCAAATATCTAATTTAACCTTAGTAAACTTAACTAACCCTTCTAAACTAACATTGTACTAACACAAGAGGCCTTTTAGTTAATGGAGAAGAGTTACATGTTTTTTCGGAAATATCGTGTTTGGGATGTATTTTTTAAAAATATGAAAGTTTGGAGGTCCAAATTCAAAAAAAAAACCATTTCAAAATTGGAGACCCTATGATTTTTGCATTATAATAGTAAATAAAACATTGCATGGGCTAAAAACATGATAGTTAAAAAAAAAGAGGCGCCGACTCTTGAAAACAAAAATATCCAGATGAAAAATATTGCAGCAACAGCAGTCATTATCTATTTTCTGGTATACAATAATTTCTGCGTATATGAATATAAGTGTATCCCATGTGCAAAAAGCTGGAATATTTATTCCAAAGCCCCAGTCTGACACAAAAACAGAGAGGCTTGTTATAAATATAAAAAAATACAAGGGCCTTGTGATCCCTCCTCCTCCTCTTTCTAACCTTAGAACTATCCCGGAAGAGATTGCTTTGTTTCAACGAAGATCAATAGGTAGAAGAGAGAAGAGCTTCAAGGTATATATATGATCACTAATTATTTTGCTGCTAGTCTATGCATGCATGACAGTAGAATATATACCCTTAGCTTTTCTTATTACAGATCTATTGGTAATTCAATTTGGTGATTTCTTGTCTTAATTCTTTTCATCTTTGCCTCTATAAGGCATGAGATTTTTCTATTATCTTTCTATTTACGTTGTAGAAATCTAGAGTAACTTCGCATGATACCTATGACCTGTTAATCGGAGGTGCTCTCGTATCAAAACGAGAAGTAATTAACTGCGGCTTTGTCCACGGCTGCTAGAGGTTAGAACCCCATGATTAATGGACAAGGAGAATCTGTATTGACGGATACCGGTATATTTGTCGATACTTGACTGGTGTACCGGTATTCCATTTTGAGTTAGGGTTGATTGCAGAAAAGCATCTTTTGGATTACCCCGCAAGTAAAAACGCTAGAATTCAATGCATGATCTTTAATTCTTATCTTGTACGTGTTTTTTCATATTACATGTTTATGCATGGAAAACATCTTTATAGTATTTCTCATCACAATATGTTGAGTTTATCGATTTGAGATTTGAATTCCATTGATCTTCCTGTTCTTCTTTTTTTCTTCTTTTTTTTGAGATAATAGGTAGGATAAATTAGCCATCCTCTCGTTAACGAGGTATCCTGGGATCCCGGGTCTTCCTCATGGGCTACTCCAAGCCCCATAGATCTTCCTTTCTTCTCTTAAACTTTAGAAATTTGGCAACCTTTGTATATTCCCTCTACAATTTTTGCAATTCGATAGAAAATCCCTTAAATGTCTACATTTACCTCATACAATTTCTCAGGATAATAAACATAATTACATCTAGTAAGGGGCTGGCAAAAATTTTTGGAAGAGAAGAAAGCTAATACATACGTACATCATATATATAATATTTCCATATCCATATCACAAAAACGGTCTAGCCGAAGTGGCCTTATGTTTTGTTTCTTCACAAAATTTGAAGGTTACATTTAAGATATTCAAGTCCAGCTGTCGTTATTCCCTGTATAGTCTGTAAATTTATTCTGTCATATTCTTCTTCATCAATGACAAAATATTTTAGCTTTGTACTCTTTGCACCAAATTTAATTTCTTTTTGTGGTTGTTGTATAGTATGCTTGGGGTCTTTTATATGTGAGTTCTCAGACATGTTTGTTAGATATAATGTCTTTCAATCTACGATCGAGTGTGGACACAATCAACATAATTTAATTTATTTTCTTACTTCTGTGATTGTATGAAGTGAGAAGTACATTCTTTTCTTATAAATTAATGAATGATAGCATACGCAAGTGTTGCTGGATTTTCGTAATTTGTATGAATGTTTAGTTTTGCTGGCCCACGATAACGAATTTAAAAGGAACCAGGGATTGTGTTCTTTTTTTTATCTTTATGTATATTCTAGAAAATCGGAACACAGAGTAAATCCAACAAAGTAATCAATTAACCATATCTATGTCGTAAGGATTGCGTATCTCCTGCGCAACGGAAATCCAAGACCTTTGTTTTGGGGTACATTGAAAAAAACCATCCGACAGATACTAAATCACACGAAAAAGCATACCAAACAACAACATACAAGATTTACTCAGGTTCGGCACAGCTAGCACCTAATCCTGCAAACCGCGACGAAAACTTCCACTATGAAAATAATTATAAGAGATTACACCGACTTCTCACTCTTCCTTTACAAAGAAATACCCTCTCTTACAAAACATCTCTCTATTCGCGACCACATTTGGCCGCCCGCTTCCACTCTAATCAAACCCTAAATTATTAGAGAATTATAATGCTAGGAGATAAATACATATTTAAACTATAGAGATAAATATTAATTTAATCTAGAGATCAAATTTAAATCTAAACTAAAGAGAGTAGATTTAAATCATAACCAATCCCCGGCTAATCCGAATTTAAATCAAATTTCAATAATCTCCACCTTGATTCAAATGCACCATAATCACTTCACTTCCTCAACACCTTGGAACTCTGCTCGTCGCCTTATGTCCGAAAGTATCTCAACAATCTACTAGGAAAAACTTGAATTTGAACCGGAACCATCTTAGAAACGCATTTGCCGGATTATGTAGGGTGTCAACTGTTGGGGTCAAAATTTACACCCATTGACCAAAAGTCAAAGTCAAAGTCAAATTGCGAACAAGTGGGTCCAAACCCGAAACGAAGTCAAGCTGGCCCAAGTCCGACCCAAGCAAGCGGGCCTAAGCCCAGACCAAGTGGACCCATTCCCAAGTCGAGCCCAAACATGTAGGGGCCGGCCTCCCTCAGGCCAAGAAGAAATTATGTAATAAACAATTTTAATGTAATTTTTATGAATAAATGTAAAGAAAATAGGCATAAAGCCAAATTTATGTAAAATTATTGCCTCACGTGCAAAAGGAAATAAGCACGTGAACATGGGATGGACAAAATGTTATTTTGTAAAGTCTAAATGCTATATGTAAAAGTGTAGTCTATGAAAGGCAAACATGATGAGAAATCAATAACAACTTTCACCCTCTCAATCTTTCTTGGGTTTTGTGCCTCCTTCTTTAAGATTTAAACTTTTTTTTTCTCCTTTTGAATTAAAATCAAGAGTTTTAACTCTTCTTTTTTTAAAAAGAAATAGTTTTTCACCATAAACCCATTGAAAGGGAGTTTAAATCTTCCATCAAATCTCTAAAATGGGAGATTTTAAATTTCATCACCCTTCTTCTCCAAGATGCAAAAAAAAAAGAGGAAGAAAGAAACTCATCTCCCAAAATCCCACTTTAGGAGGATCCAAGGCTCAATAATCCAAGACTCAAAAGAGAAGAAAGGGGTTCCCTTTCATCATCCAAGACATAAATCTTGAAGCTTCAACAGATCCCTTTTGGTTTTCCAAAATAAAAACATTTTCTTTTGGGAGTTTAACTCCTCCAAAATCCAAAATAAACATATTTTTGTCACGCCCCGCTTCCCAATGTATGGGCAAGGAAACGCGACAAGGCCGCTACGTATTTACTCAGAAGTAAACACACTAAGCGTATCTAAGCAATATAAAGTAAAATTACACAAGAGACATGAATGTAAATGAACAACAATTTTATTTATTAAACATTCTTTTACAGTACAACTGAAATGTAAATACATGAGTAGAAAGCAATGCCTAAACAATGACATAACTAAAATGAAATAAATATGTACAAGTGTCTAAAGCTCTGGATCGAATGGTATCTGCTCCAAATCTTCAGTGCTGGGCTCAATCTCCAACGAATCCGAATCACCTGACAACATTCCAAAAAAAGAAGAAAGGAATGTCGTCAGCGAACAATCGCTCGGTAAGTCCCAAAGGAGAGTAGAAATAGAATAGACAGAAGGAGAATATAAGTTTCAATATTTTATTATATTGTTAACGCTGTTGTTTGTAGTTTGGTACAGAAAATGTCAGTGTATACGAGAGGAGTCCCACTATTCCGGAGACTAAGGTATACGGAGCATAAGGAACCGTTCATCCACGGTACAACGGCAATGGATATTCAGATTAGGTGTATTATGGTTACAGTCTCGTGCCACTTTTAACACCTTCCTTACCAATCTACCCCTTAAACCACGCGATGTCTTTTGTATTGATTGTATTGTCTTGTAAATTGTATATGGATGACTTGCCGAAACTATGATATCAGTAAATGGAATGGATATAATGGATGGACATGTAGATATAGTATATCCATGGTTCGGTTCAGTCAATATAGATTGATATAAATTGAATAGACGGATTCATGTTTGAATTGTAGTTTTATACTTGAATCATATTCAAGTCAGATTGATTAGATTGAGACTCAGTTTGAGTCAGAGAAATTGAAACGAAGTTGAAGTCCTGAATTAGTTTTGATGTTATCGGTAACTGCTGCACATGGACAGCAGGATTTATGTCTTTTTCAAAAACATTTACCGTATTAATAACACCGTTGTTTAGATTGTCTATCTTAGATAGACAAGCGCCCATATTCTCCGGCTCCATGAGGCTCAAGAGAACTGGTCCCGCTTAAACCTATATTTACTAGGGTCCTTATTGTAAATTTATATAACTTGAGAGGGTTTTATATAAAAATAGTTTTGGTATAATTTCTGTAAATTCCCGGTCAGTCAATAAATTTTTTTTCTAAAATTTTTTCCAAGTCCCCTGAATATTTTCTATTTTTCCCATTATTTTTGGAGGAATTTAGAATCCTTATGTTCACTTTAAATTCTCAAAATTTAAATTTTCCTAAACATTTAAACTAAAAAGCCCAAAAGAAAAATAAAAACTATATAAATAAAACCCCAATCTCCCGGCCCAAGCCCAGCCCCGTGCACCAAACCCGGCCCCATACCCTATACCCGACCCAACCCCAACACCTTTCTTCCCCACTCATCTTCTTTCCCGCTCCTTTCTTTTTACCTCACCCCCACGTCGTCGCAGCACACCCCACGCCCCCGCCTCGTCGCCCCACGTCCCCGCTCCTCAAGCCCACGACCGCATGCTCACCTCCTCCTTAAACCCTCCTCGTCTCCCTTTCCCCATACAAGGTCGAGCTTTCATCCCCACTGTTTTTTTTCTCTTCACTGCACCAACCTCCCCTGCAACCACGCCCCGAGCCCTTACCTCCTCTCTCCTCCTTCTTCCCATCTCCGAGCCTCCTCAGAACCACCGTCCACACCTCCCCACGGCTCCCACGCGGCGAACCCATCTTCTCGCAAGAACCCCCTCCTCGCCACCGAGCCTCCCCTGCAAACCCTCTCGCCACCGACGATCACCTTGCTCCCATCGCGCCGCCGGCCACCTCGTCGACCCCTCAGCGTCACCACCATCACCTCCTACTACCCCGAGCCCCTCCACTACTTCACTGCACCTTACACCAAGCTTTGAGCCTCGACGCCCTCGCTGCACCCTCTCCGGTGACCACCGCCTGCAAGCTCCGGCCATCCACCATCGCAGCCACCATCGTCAAGCTCTCCCTACAACCTCCGTCAACCTTATCGCACCTCGCCAACATAGACCCAAGCATCTCGAACCTTCACCCACCTCCACTGCCCACCGAGCTCGCCGTGCCGTGTTCGGGTCGCGTTCGTGCCGTTGTCGCTTCCGTGCATCGTCAATGCGACATCAGGCAAGTACCCTGCTTGCTTCATGCTAAATTGATCTATTACAATTTGAAATATTATTGAATTCCGTGTATACAATTTGTAAGTCCACGTTGCGACCCCCGGTTCTTACGGGGAGGCGGAAACGGTATAAAAATCAAATTTTTAGCGCATGGGGCAACATGGACTAACAAAGTCGGGATCTTTTCCTAAACTAAAACTAGCAAACATGCTAAAGAGAGTTAGCTACTCGGAAAGGTGGTTATACCTAAACTTGAACTCCTTCTTCTTCAAACTTTGTAGAGGTTGATGGTTCTTTCCTCGTCGCCTTCTTCCGTCAAAGATGGATCCACCTGAGGGTTCAACCTTCGTGCTCTTTCTCGAACTTTGAGAGAACTAGAGTCTTCGGCTTGCTAAACCTTTGATCCTAGAGTGAGTAGAGAGTGTCTAGGGGTTGTTTTCTTTTCAAGGAGAGGGATTCTCAACACATGAGAAGGATTCTCCTTGAGCTTGAGGAAGAAGAAGATGAAGTGAGGAGAGAGAATGATTATGATAGAATGAGCTCTTTTCTTTTGCAACCATAACTAAAAGAAAAGGAATTATCTAATTAATAATAATAAATCAAAAATGAAATAGTTGATGGTTGTATTTGGAATGACCACTATCATAACTTTCAATAAATGAGTGTAAGCTAGAATCAAGGAGTATCCTTGCAAAGTAATGATGGTGGTCAACATTCAACCATGGTCAACAAGTCAACAAAATCAACCATAACAATATTTCATTTAATTACTATTATTAATTGATATTTCATAAATCTATTAGGGTTTGGAAAAAGACGACTGTCAACTGTGCATACGCACCCGTTCCGAAACCCTAATGAAAAACCTGATCCTCCGCCTCAAGCAACTGTGCATACACACATGTATTCTCGTTCCGAGGAACTAGAATACCGAGAGATAAAAGCAACCCCAAAACATATACCAGTATCTGGCTCAAACCAGAGCCTGCTAGTATAATCCGTCCGGACTCCAAACGTGCACAAGTGCGCGGATGAGAACGAACCCTGCCGCAAAACCATGCGACCTCTACTCATTTTGCCCAGAGGCGAATACCCTCTGTGTGGGACTCTAAAGACTCGACACTACGCTGGCAGTGGGTTTAACCACAGACCGCAAGCGGCACTAGCTGTGCGTAACGGTCCCCAGGTAGATGCCGACAAGAAGGCTGACGAGGTGAACCCCATCTGAACTCCTACTGAGTCTGAATGTGACATTCTCCGTACAGTCCGGTCTGTTCGTCTGATACATCGCATGTCGGGCCTAGGGGGCGGTAAAACGTCAGTCCCCCAATAGCGGTACAAGTCGTGTCGGAGTGAAGCCCAAAACACCCTGAGATGACACTGGAAGCCTACCAGTATATCTCGCTTGCCCTGGCCAGGGACTACTCGTGTAATGGCTCTCCTAGACACAGCGCGATGTCAACCCCCAATACCGGGAGAGACGAATCCTGTCTAACCGGCACTGCCTCCAAGTGCTTCGGGACTGCACCCAACTACTACCTGTTTGCACGACTCCTTTGAGCCGTGGTAGGGTAGTGATCAAAGTGCAGTGGGAACACACTCGAGGCGAAGTGCCAGTGTCAAGTCAGCGGACTAAGCTGTACTCATGTCACCTGGGAACTGATAACTGACGATAGGTATAATACCAACTGGTCAGTTCCCGACGAGTCCTGTCCGGTGTACTCGTAACCTAACGAGCACCCGTATACTATCTCCAGTACAACGTACTGATGGCTGTGGGACAGACCATCTCCCACACTGGGATGAGAAGCGCATACGCTAGTCTACTCCGGAGTATCGATGCCCTGTCTCGATAGTCCTGCAACTAGGGACCTGTATAAGGATGTGCTTATAGATTACCCAGCCCCCACTAGTGTGACTGCCATCACAACGCTGGTAATCAAGCAAAGATCCTAAGGGCTCCACTAATGTGTATAGGTGATATCGCAAAGTAAACACATGTACACATTGAAGTAGAAACAAACCAAGTAGCATACTACTATATTGAGCAAGATTGTTTATACAAGGTGAATATCCCAAGCTTCCATTAAGTAATATACAAACTAGTATGATACAGTAATGGCCTCTAGGGCATATACACTAACAATCTCCCACTTGCACTAAGGCCATGTACTGGCGTATCGAAGACCTATCATCTCGATCAGCCGCTCGAACTGAGTCTGGGGTAGGGCCTTGGTGAATGGATCTGCAGTGTTTTCTTCTGAAGCAACCCTCCGAACCTCGATCTCCTTGCGATCCACAATCTCCCTGATCAGGTGATACCGCCTCAAGATGTGCCTGGATCTCTGATGGGACCTGGGTTCCTTCGCTAAAGCTATAGCCCCGTTGTTGTCGCAATACAGAGGTATTGGGTCAACAATGGACGGAACCACCTGAAGTTCTTTCAAGAACTTCCTTATCCAGACAGCTTCTTTTGCGGCATCAGATGCAGCGATGTATTCCGCTTCCATCGTCGAGTCTGCAACGGTTTCCTGTTTGGAACTCTTTCAACACACCGCCCCTCCATTGAGGGTAAAGACAAAACCCGACATGGACTTGGAATCATCCTTGTCACTCTGGAAGCTGGAGTCAGCAAAGGCCTCGATCTGGAGGTCTTTTCCGCCATACACCAAGAACATCTCCTTAGTCCTTCTTAGGTACTTGAGAATGTTCTTTACTGCTATCCAGTGTTTCTCCCCAGGGTTTGACTGATACCTGCTTACCACACTCAGTGCATAAGCTACATCCGGTCTGGTACACAACATCGCATACATTATAGAGCCTACCGCAGAAGCGTAGGGTATAATAGACATGCGATCCCTCTCCAAATCAGTCTTGGGGGACATCTCTTTAGAGAGGGTGATTCCGTGACAAGCCGGTAGATTACCGCGCTTGGAATCTTCCATACTGAATCTTTTCAGTACGGTGTCGATGTACCTGGACTGTGAAAGTCCTAATATCCTTTTGGATCTATCACGATGGATCCGGATCCCCAGGATGTAAGAGGCATCACCCAGGTCTTTTATGGAGAACCTGTGTGACAAGAAACCTTTGACAGATTGTAGCATAGGAATGTCATTTCCTATTAAGAGAATGTCATCCACGTATAAAACGAGGAATACTACAGTTCTCGCTACAAATCTACTATAGATGCATGGTTCATCTGGATTTTTGATAAAGCCAAATTCCTTGACCGTTTCATCAAAACAGATGTTCCAACTCCGCGATGCCTGCTTTAGTCCATAGATGGACTTAAACAACTTGCACACCTTTCCGCTGCTCCCACTCTGAATGAAACCCTCTGGCTGATCCATATAGACACACTCCTCTAAATTCCCATTTAGAAAAGCGGTTTTTACGTCCATCTGCCAAATCTCATAATCGTGGAAGGCAGCAATGGCAAGAAGGATCCGAATGGATTTCAGCATAGCCACTGGAGAAAAGGTTTCATCATAGTCCAAACCAGGTCTTTGACGGAAACCCTTTGCTACAAGTCTAGCTTTATAGGTCTCAACCTGTCCATCTACACCAATCTTCCTTTTGAAGATCCACTTGCATCCTACGGGTTTTACCCCGTCTGGAGCAATGTCCAACGTCCATACTTTGTTGGTGTACATGGACTCCATTTCGGTCCGCATTGCATCCAGCCATTTTACCGAGTCAACGCTCTGAACGGCCTGCTGGAAGCTAGTAGGCTTATCATAATCTATGATGCAATCCTCTCTATCCCCGTCTATGAGAAAACCGTAGTATCTCTCGGGCGGATGAGACAGCCTACTACTCCTGCGGAGCGGCGTAGGAATGTCCTGTTCATTTGAACCCTCTGGTTCCACTAAGCTTTCAGTAATAGTCTGTGGTTCTGGAATTTCTTCCAGTTCTACTGCGCTCCCACTTAATTCTTTTTCTAAGAACTGGTGTTCTAGAAAGTGGGCATGACGAGAAACAAGAACTTTTTGTTCCTCTTCGTAGTAGAAGAGATATCCCTTGGAATTCTTTAGATATCCCACAAACTTACACAGTACTGAGCGTGCCTCGAGCTTGTCCGTATGCTGCTTTTTAACAAAAGCTGGACTTCCCCAAGTCTTAATGTGACTGAGATGGGGCCTCTTTCCACACCATATCTCATATGGTGTAGTAGGCACAGTCTTAGTAGGAACTCGGTTCAAAAGGTATGCAGCTAATTCTAGTGCATAGCCCCAGAAAGATTGCGGTAACTCAGCGTTACTCATCATGGACCGTACCATATCCAATAGGGTTCGGTTCCGTCTCTCTGATACACCGTTGTGTTGCGGAGTGTATGGAGGAGTAAGCTGAGAGAGAATTCCATTCTCTTTTAAGTAATTCAGGAACTCGGCACTTAAGTATTCTCCACCTCGATCCGATCTTAGAATCTTGATACTTTTGCCGGTCTGTTTTTCCACTTCATTCTTATATTCCTGGAACTTTTCAAAAGCTTCGGACTTATGTTTCATTAAGAAGACATAACCGTATCTTGAAAAATCATCCGTAAAAGTAATGAAGTAAGAATAACCGCTTCGCGCATGTGTAGACATTGGACCGCACACGTCGCTGTGTACGAGTCCCAAGAGCTCGCTCGCCCTTACTCCGTGTCCAGTGAACGGAGTCTTTGTCATCTTTCCTTTGAGACAGGATTGACAAGTGGCATACGATTGATATTCGAACGGATCCAAATATCCTTCTGTATGTAACTTAGTCAACCTTCTCTCATTGATGTGACCCAGTCTACAATGCCATAAGAAAGTCTGATTGATATCTGGAGACTTTCTTTTGTGTGTATTCTGGACATTGAAAATCTGTGGTTGGTTTAATACGTATATACCATTGCTCAGTGTACCTGACCCAATCAGAATTTGATTAAGATGAATGTTTACAACATTACTTACAAACGCAAATTCATAACCTTCTTTAGAAACCAAAGATACAGAAATGATATTACAAGTTGCGTTGGGTACAAAAAAGCAATTACGCAAAACCAAAACATGCCCATCTGACATTCCCAGGTGATAGTCCCCCACGGCTTTAGCATCCATGCTAGCTCCGTTCGCAACTCTGAGGGTCATGTCACCTGCCTTCAAAACCCTACGGTTTCTCAACGCCTGCAAAGAATTACAGATATGAGATCCTGATCCGGTATCCAATACCCAGGAAGTAGAGTTTATAGAAAGACAGTTTTCAATAACATACACACCTGAAGCTGAAGCCGCAACCTGCTTCAGTTCCTGTGTCCTGGCCTTCCAAGCCCTGTAATCTTTCTTCTAGTGTCCACTCTTGTGACAATAGAAGCATTCCTCTTTACCCACAAGCTTCCCCGCTATCTTTGTTGCCTTTTCCTTTCCCTTCGTTCCCACTTTACTAACACCGCCCCTTGGTTTGGCGGGGGCTTTCTTCCTCTTTCCCTTGGCTTTCGCCTTGGACCTAGAGGAAGAAGATCCTCCTACAAACAAAGCGGGTGTTTCCCTACCCTTCTGTAGGGTGCCCTCTGCGCTCCTCAGCATGTTGAGGAGTTCTGAAAGTTCAACTTCCTTTTCTTGCAAGTTGAAATTCAGTATGAACTGGGCGTAAGTGGAAGGAAGGGACTGGAGAATTAAATCCGTATAGAGTTCACTCTCCAACGTGGTCCCAAGTTCCGCGAGCTCCTCAGTGTAGCCAATCATCTTAAGCACGTGGTCCGCTACCGATGATCCGACGGCCAACTTTGTCGAAAATAACTTCTTCGACACTTCGTATCTTGCGATACGAGACTGCTCTCCATACAGTTCTTTTGTATGGAGAAATATGGACTCGAGGTCCATAATCTCATGCCTCCTCTGATGTTCGTTGTCCATAGAGGTAAGCACGAGGCACCTGGCCTTCGCGCAATCAATCTCCCAAGTCTTACGGATTTCCTTATCCGCGACGCTGGAGGTGGGACCTGGGACGGGGGGAGCTTTGGTGGTAAGAAGATACCCCAGCTTGTCGTAAGTGATTGCCAATTTGACATTCCTGAGCCAATCTTTGTAGTTTGGCCCTGTCAGTATGTTTTTATCTAGAAGTAACTTAAGTCCAGTCATTTCGATTTGGTCGCTGCAGGGGGAGAGAAGAAACACTTAGCACGATGCTCTTGCAAGTTTAGAATGGTTTTTAATTTGTCTAAACAGGATGGCTCCCACTGTCTCTCGAATCCCTCCTCAAACCACAAAGGAAGAATTAGCCGGGATCAATCCCACCGCACAATACTTGCTTAACCGTTCAGCCAGGCCAGTGTCGGTACTTTGAGGGAGGTTTTCCAACGCTTTCGCGAAGTTCCTTAATTTAAGAACCTCTTTTCCCTGGGGGCGTAGCCCCGCTAACACCTTTCTAGGCACCTACTAGGTTTATAGCATTGATCGTTTAGTGAGAAATTTCCCGAGGAGTAGCATATACTCACAGTAGGATCGGGATCCAAATATCATCGCGTGATGAAAATGAAGGAATCCTACCATAATCATCACACTCCAAATGGTATGCAAATCTAGCAAGTTTCAGTACTTATGAAACTCCCGATGTGGATTTTTGCCCCATGCTCTTATGACCTCGACTTTGGCCAAAATATCATAAGTCACATGTCAAGTTCTGCCCGTCACTATCCAGGTTAATTTGGATCCATCCGTGCCTACCCTTGACTTTGGCCAAAATGGCAGTACGAGTGTCCCAAACCAATGCATCTATCTATGCTACACATGAACACCCAATAGCTACCAATCACTATGCCTTGACTTTGGCCAACATACATAGCTTGAATACTATTGCCTATTCATGCGAAACGACGGAGGGCTACGAATGGTTTTGGTAAAACCGTGAACGTAGTGAACTTGATATAATCGATGGAACGAGATAGCTTTTAGAAGGAGTGGCTCAAGCTCCGCATTTAAAAGTTAGTTTTGAAAAGAACCGAGTGGTTTTTCGAAAGTGTTCCAACGACTTTAACTTGGTTTATTATCTTGCATTAGTTCTTTTAATGCGTGATATTCTTGCATTAGTTCTTTTAATGCGTCCCATCATTTAATCCTACCATTGCAGAAAACAACCAAAATATGACGTACGCTTATGCCATTCGCATTCGCCATGGGGTCCCGTCATCACCCGTTAGGTTACTTAACTAACGACAGAGCGGGGGCTGGGCTAGCGCGGCTGTAAAACATAAGCAACGCCTAAATATAAAGCAATGATAGACATTACAGATCACAGATGAATACATTGGATATAACCAATATAGCCAAAGTGTAGCGAAGTTCGAAAAAAAATACGGATTTATAGGACCCCAAAAGTAAATTTCTTTTCTGGAAAATCTGGGCACATATAACATATTTGAAAAATCCCAAAACCCTACCAGATGAACACTGCACAAAACACGATCACATGAAGAGGTTAAACGGCGGCGGATCCGCGGCTAAGAGAATAGCTGAGGCCGTGGATCCGCGGCGGTTTGAATGAATCATGGGATCGTTTTTCGTGGGTGTTCTCACAAAACCCTGAGCCGATTTTAGGAGTAAAAAGTTTTACTTTTAGAGCACAAAAAATTTCAACAGAAACTTAGGGTTTTTGATTTCCGGTTTTTGTGATTTTTCGGTTTCGAACTTCCATACACTTCGCTACCAAGCTAGTTTAAGTTTAGTTAGGCTCTGATACCACTGTAAGTCCACGTCGCGACCCCCGGTTCTTACGGGGAGGCGGAAACGGTATAAAAATCAAATTTTTAGCGCATGGGGCAACATGGACTAACAAAGTCGGGATCTTTTCCTAAACTAAAACTAGCAAACATGCTAAAGAGAGTTAGCTACTCGGAAAGGTGGTTATACCTAAACTTGAACTCCTTCTTCTTCAAACTTTGTAGAGGTTGATGGTTCTTTCCTCGTCGCCTTCTTCCGTCAAAGATGGATCCACCTGAGGGTTCAACCTTCGGGCTCTTTCTCGAACTTTGAGAGAACTAAAGTCTTCGGCTTGCTAAACCTTTGATCCTAAAGTGAGTAGAGAGTATCTAGGGGTTGTTTTCTTTTCAAGGAGAGGGATTCTCAACACATGAGAAGGATTCTCCTTGAGCTTGAGGAAGAAGAAGATGAAGTGAGGAGAGAGAATGATTATGATAGAATGAGCTCTTTTCTTTTGCAACCATAACTAAAAGAAAAGGAATTATCTAATTAATAATAATAAATCAAAAATGAAATAGTTGATGGTTGTATTTGGAATGACCACTATCATAACTTTCAATAAATGAGTGTAAGCTAGAATCAAGGAGTATCCTTGCAAAGCAATGATGGTGGTCAACATTCAACCATGGTCAACAAGTCAACCATGGTCAACAAGTCAACAAAATCAACCATAACAATATTTCATTTAATTACTATTATTAATTGATATTTCATAAATCTATTAGGGTTTGGAAAAAGACGACTGTCAACTGTGCATACGCACCCGTTCCGAAACCCTAATGAAAAACCTCATCCTTCGCCTCAAGCAACTGTGCATACACACCTGTATTCTCGTTCCGAGGAACAAGAATACCGAGAGATAAAAGCAACCCCAAAACATATACCAGTATCTGGCTCAAACCAGAGCCTGCTAGTATAATCCGTCCGGACTCCAAACGTGCACAAGTGCGCGGATGAGAACGAACCCTGCCGCAAAACCATGCGACCTCTACTCATTTTGCCCAGAGGCGAATACCCTCTGTGTGGGACTCTAAAGACTCGACACTACGCTGGCAGTGGGTTTAATCACAGACCGCAAGCGGCACTAGCTGTACGTAACGGTCCCCAGGTAGATGCCGACAAGAAGGCTGACGAGGTGAACCCCATCTGAACTCCTACTGAGTCTGAATGTGACATTCTCCGTACAGTCCGGTCTGTTCGTCTGATACATCGCATGTCGGGCCTAGGGGGCGGTAAAACGTCAGTCCCCCAATAGCGGTACAAGTCGTGTCGGAGTGAAGCCCAAAACACCCTGAGATGACACTGGAAGCCTACCAGTATATCTCGCTTGCCCTGGCCAGGGACTACTCGTGTAATGGCTCTCCTAGACACAGCGCGATGTCAACCCCTAATACCGGGAGAGACGAATCCTGTCTAACCGGCACTGCCTCCAAGTGCTTCGGGACTGCACCCAACTACTACCTGTTTGCACGACTCCTTTGAGCCGTGGTAGGGTAGTGATCAAAGTGCAGTGGGAACACACTCGAGGCGAAGTGCCAGTGTCAAGTCAGCGGACTAAGCTGTACTCATGTCACCTGGGAACTGATAACTGACGATAGGTATAATACCAACTTGTCAGTTCCTGACGAGTCCTGTCCGGTATACTCGTAACCTAACGAGCACCCGTATACTATCTCCAGTACAACGTACTGATGGCTGTGGGACAGACCATCTCCCACACTGGGATGAGAAGCGCATACGCTAGTCTACTCCGGAGTATCGATGCCCTGTCTCGATAGTCCTGCGACTAGGGACCTGTATAAGGATGTGCTTATAGATTACCCAGCCTCCACTAGTGTGACTGCCATCACAACGCTGGTAATCAAGCAAAGATCCTAAGGGCTCCACTAATGTGTATAGGTGATATCGCAAAGTAAACACATGTACACATTGAAGTAGAAACAAACCAAGTAGTATACTACTATATTGAGCAAGATTGTTTATATAAGGTGAATATCCCAAGCTTCCATTAAGTAATATACAAACTAGTATGATATAGTAATGGCCTCTAGGGCATATACACTAACACAATTCGGGCAAATTATTACGATGCAAGTGTTTGATGCAAAACCCGAATGAAAAACTCCCATTAAATTGACGGAAACTGATCACATAGGTTGGCCCGTATAGCAATGAACATCGTGTATTATTTTGGATGAAAAATACAGACGTTACTGACATGATCGATCATCCCCATTTACGCCCGTTAAAACTGAAATTTTCCGCGTCTGAAACTTGGAAAAATCACAACTAATTGATTATAAATTATAATGTTGCGTTCAAGGGCTCAAATCGAAGCCGACCCGACGACCTAGAACCCCATAATAGTTTTAATTTGTTTCTATACTGAAAAGACGATGGAAACTTGTGCGGAGTGCGTCTCCGGACTGCAGTCCAGAGCAGCACTGGCTGTTGATTCTCATCTTGTAATGCTTACCCTCTACTGCTTGAACATGTCACATTGCGGAATCCTATACCACAGTGAAGGTGAAACAGTTAGCTAAATAATGAAAGTGATTTCTTCCCTTTTTACTGTCGTTTACTATTTAAACTGTATTTTAGATTAACATGATGTATATCAGTCCCAAACAAGGACAGAACTTATACCACGTTGTTGTATAGTACATAACTTCTGACGTAGAGGCGCGATTGAGAATCCGTCTGGTGCCTTGGAAACCCTATTGAAAAGCCTAAATTTCGTTCAATTATAGCGTCGCCAAATTTTGATCCAACAGGGTGAAAATTGTGTTGCAAAATGGACATTCAGTTTAGGAACTGAATTTCCAGCAGCGAACACTTAAAATGAAACGGATGTAACTTGCAAACCCGAAATCCGATTGCACTGAAATAAATTTTTTTGAATTACCGACTGAGTTTACTTGCTACCGCCTTTGTATCATTTTACTAAATTTTGAATGTATGATTTAATGCTATTTTTATAAGTTCAAAAGATGCATAATAGTTCGTATTACACATGATTTGTTAACTGCATAAATGCACATATTTTACCCGATTGCCATACTTCTAGTGATAGTGCGCATTATTGTTCAGTGTACGATGCATTGTCGTGCGTGAATGGTATCGTTTAGGAGTGTTAAGCACGCCAGTGAAAAAGTGAATGATTCGTGACAGTGAACAATACAGTGGACAGTGACTAAAACTGTGTTATTGGTGCGTAGTTGTATACGACTAGACCATACTCATAAATAGTGTAGACCTGGGGAAAAAGGGGAAATCGAAGTGGAAATAGAATTGTATTTAGCGAGGACAGTGATTTAGAGGATGATCATTCGAACAGCGACTCTTATATATATTAGGTTGGGCCTAGCTGTCCGGCTGACAGGGTTATGTCCCGGACGATAGCGGGCCCTAGTCTCGGGTATGTACGAGACCCTCGTTAAACATGATCCTCCTTTCCACAACTCGATTTCAAAGATGACTTAGAGACTGATAGGGACACAGATCATATATTGTATCAGTTAGTGACATATTGATTACCTGCATTTTACCTCCACTGTTATTACCTTCTTTGCTTGTTTCTTGTCACTATTATAATATTTCTATTACGTCACTCTGACGACCTGAGTATGCATGCTCAGACCTCGAGGAAGAACCAGTACAGGAGTCAGACTTGCCCTTCAAGCTTGCGGAGATTTAGTCGGGAGTACCTCCTTCACCTTTACTGCTTTCCCTAAAGTAACCTTGTGCTCGCACTTGGTTAGTAGTTCTTTTCCTTATTTTATTGTAAATTGTGAACAATGAAAGTTGATGTAATGATTTAATGATGTATTTCCTTTACTTCTGTGCTTTGTTTACTGATTATCATGTAATGCTAGAAGCCGAAGTGTGGCTACGGCGGGATTATTCCCTGACCGTAGGAGCATGGCTGACCTAATTATCCATCGTTTTCCGTATTTTGGGAAGCGGGGCGTGACAATTTCAAAATACAGCTCAAGTATTTAATTATTGTCTTTAGGGTTTCCATAAATGTATATTTTATAAAAGTGAAAAATCTAGTGAGTAGAACCTAATTTTCATTGTATATGATATTTATTTGTAATATGGATATTGTTTTGAATTATCATGGTAGTTTCATGTAATATTTGAATTATTTTCTTGAGTTTTGAAAACATGGAATATTATATATATTTAAAATAAGTAATTTGATAATAATTATATATATATTTATTTATTAAAAACATGATTTTATTTATTCTAGAAATCTCGTTTTTCTTAAAGTGTAATAATAATTCCATCGGAATTCGAATACTCCTTGCGGAGGTATGAATTACGCCCTACTAGATTCGAGGACGTGCGATAATCCATACCATTCCGATCGGATTTCCCCAAAAGTTGGTTGTAAGGACGAGGATTGTATGGAATTTGTTACTACACTTTAAAGAAATACGGTTTTTATACTAGTTTAGGGTGTTTATTGTAATATGTATTTTCCCACTAGCTAATGTCCCAAATGATATCGTGCTATGTTAAGAAATGTGTGTTGTGATGAGGTAGGTCATTACCTCGTGAGTTTTCTAAGGTAATAGGGTTAAAAGCAATAAGCAAATGTCAAATCTAAATATAAGGGTATTTTAATGTAAGTGAAATAGAACTTGCTACGATTATTATTTTGATTTCAAACTTGTTCTATTATCTTTGCAAATGATTAATAAACAATATATTAACATTTTGTAGGTTTTTTTATTAAGAAGAAGTTGTATTTTTAAAGAAAAGGAAATCGGAAGTCGGATTAACTCCGCTTCCGACGAGTTTTGAAATAGAAAAGTTTTAGACTAGAAAAAGAGAGGGGAAGAAGGGACTTACTGGCTTTTGGGAAAGAAGAGAGGTAGGAGAATACTAGGGAAGCGTTGGGATATCGTTTCGTCGCCGGAATCTCCTTGGATCGTCACCGGAACTTCACCCTTTGTTAACTCCACTTGTACACAAAAGAGACTTGAAAGTTTTTGAGAGTTTTGGCAGGAAATTCTGAGTGAGGATGTGTAAAATGGGGTATGGTATTTATAGGAAAAATTAGGGTTTGGTGTATTAAAGAATGTATTTAAAATTTTCATTAAAATTTGGATTTATTGGTGTTTTATTGTTCTCTGGATAATTGCCGAGAAGATAAACAGCCTAGTGGAAGTAGGGTAGACCAAAGGGTTGCAGGGGAAAAGAATGGGGGGCATCACCGAAGGTTGGCCCGGTGGTACCGGCCAATTTGGGCATTTCGCCGGCCCAATACCAACGGAGGGTGTTGGATGCCACGTGTTGGTGTCGTCTCGTATACCCCCGTGCACATGTTTAAATAATCTATGACTTTTCATACTACGTGTTGTGCACGTGCAAACCTTTGGGCTTCTAAAAGATTAGAAAAAATAAAATAAAAAAATAATATGGCTGATGGGATTTGAACACAAGTGCTATGTCTTTAACAGTGCAATGCCTTTACCAGTGAGCTACAAGCTCTTGCTTTCTTTTCAAAAGTAAAACAAATACTTATAACATACACAGGATTTCAAATACCCCAATTGTACATTAACTTTTTTAAAAAAATCTGTACATTGAAATTGGAGTTGTTACTATTTTCTTTTAGGAGTTTAACTCCTCCAAGATCCAAAATAAACGTTTTAAACTCCTCCAAATCAAAATAGATGTTTTGGGAGTTTAACTCCTCCGAGTCCAAATAAAATTGTTTTGGGGAGTTTAACTTCGTATAAAATCTTTGGAAGTTCAACTCCATATTTTAAAATCTTTTGAAATTTAACTCTATAATAAAAATTCTTTTAGAGAGTTTAACTCCATAATAAAAATTCTTCTGGGAGTTCAACTCCAAAATACAATGTTTGGGAGTTTAACTCCATAATAAAAATCAAAAGAGTTCAACTTCAAGTCCGAGGACCTAGCCTCCCTTTCCGGTCCGTGTTCGTGCTTCGCGGGCACGTGCGTAGACCCCGTGGGTGCCTCCACAGGCACGTGCCTCATGGACGCCCCCGTGGGCATATGCCGCGCACGCGTCCCTTTTCGCCGTCTACCCCCACATGAAGGGGTTCTTTTTTCCCCACGTGAAGGGGAGGCTCCCACTTAACGGGAGCTCTCGTTCCTCCACGTGAGGGGTTTCCCTTTCCCTCACGTGAAGGGGGAGCTCCCACTAAGTGAGCTCCCACCCACGTAAGGGGGAGCTCCCACTAAGTGGGAGCTCACGTGAGGGAGGGAAGCTCCCACCATGAGAGTTTCTTTCCCTTTCATTAAAAAATGAATAAAAAAAATAAAAAATCTTGTCACAAAAAGAAAAAAAATTTAAAAAAAATGAATTGAACACGTCCCTATGTCTTTTGTTAACACCAACACATCACAATTGAGTTCGCATGACCTGTTAATCGGAGATTCTCTCGCTCCAAAAGTAAGGGGTAATTAACGGCAGTTTAGTCCATGGCTGCCGGAGATTTGGATCCCCACGATCAATAAATCCCTGCCTACCCTAGGCAGGAGCAATCTGTAATATGCCTGACAAACGCACACATTCGTATCTCAATAGGGCGACGAAAAACGCTCTACATCAACCTCCATAAGAGACATTACTTTCTTCTCAGCCTTCAAGAAGAACACTCAATATTTCTGGAATTCCCAAACCCAACAATCTCCGTAAATAGATGGCCTCCCTAACCGCATGCATAACAGCCATTAACCATGCTCCATTGTTGAAACCGCGATACTAGCCTGAAGTGTCGATCTACCTGGCACTACATCTGTGCCCAATATGTAACCCGTCATCGACCTCCATCTGCCCCTATCACCAGTGTAATCTATACTTGATGATAACATCGCCGAAAACCTGAAATGTGTTTCTTAGTGAGAAGACACGGGTCGACTCTCTTCCATCCCATACCGAGCTAGAACATGCTCGATACTTTGTTGCAACCGACGTAGCTTCCAATCCATGACGCTCTCCATGCCACGAATCAAATATGCAGTATTTCTGTCGAACTCTCGATCCTCTTGACTTGGAGACTTGTCCCTAACTACTCATGTGCGTCGCACTGTTCTCGACCTTTGCACCATTGGCTATACTGGACTCTTCACCTGAATCGAAGTACCGATCACCTCATCTTTTATAACCTGGACTGAAGTCTCGAATACCACCTGGCTTGGTGGCCCTGTTCTCTGCTCACCATCTGATTGAGTCTGCTTTCTCCGAGACATCGCAGACAACGACTATAAAATGTCGGCTGATTATTCTATCCTTAGTATCATAACACCACTACTTGTACCCTTTTGCTCCGCATTTAAAATGTAATGACACTAAAATTCCTATACAGTCGTATTATCTTTAATAAAATACCATAATTATTTTCTATTATCATCTATTCCTGAGCCTTCGAATAGGATAATCAGCAGCCACATGAGTTTTTAAAATTACTCATATTTATTTTTCAATATGGGCTTGTTGTCCCTTCATTATCTATGACATAACCAACAGTCCATACCCATTTTCTCATACTTTAATTCTACATGCACAATTAAACCCCCACCTTCATATTCTAAACTCTTTAACACCCAACCCAATTAAACCCCTATTCCAAATAAATACCCATGTTCTTTTCCCCCTTCTGCTTCTTCCCTTTAATTCAAACAAAACCCACTACCCTCATACCCTCTCACCCGTAACCTCCATTCTCTCCCCTATGCACAGAACCTTCTCTTATTTCCTCCTCTCATTCTCAACTTCTCTCTCTCTCTCTATCTACCCCACACACACATATAAAAGGCACATGCAAAAGAGAAGGAATTCAACGTTGAACCTCTATCATCCTCCTTATTGTTCTCCTTGTTCCCATCACCAAGAGATTGTCATCCACTGTCATTTCCGTCGTCAACATCAACGGCTGCAGCTGCCGTGGTGACAACATCGGCCCCTGACCTTCAATAGCCTGTTTGACACGACCTGAGCCGAGAAACGAGGCTCCATGGCTAGGCCCGAGACAGCATGAACGCCATGACCATTTCGTCGCCTCCAAATCCCTGTTCTGCCGCTGTTTTGATTTTCATGAGGTGGTGTTCAACGAAATGCCTCAATGATAACTTCCGTCGTTTCCTTACGTTCTAGCCACATGTAAGTCCTCTACCTCTTTCTATCTCTCTCGATCTTTCCCCCTTTCATTTCTTTGTAGTGCTCCTCCTAGATATCGCTGCCCTCACCTTGTTATAGATTCCAATAAGACACAATTCTTAAGTGCGTTACATACTGCCTTATCTCTAACATCTTACCAATTTTTCTTGTTAATACTATTGGCATTGCATTCTATAGTTAATTAACTTTTTATGAACCATAAAAAGTTTGCGTGTGTAAATCATTGTTTATTTGTAGTTATTCATTTATTTAGTATTAATTACCTTTTTTTTTGCAGCAGGTTATTATTCTCATACTTATAGCAATCACATTAAGTAGTGGTATACATGTTTATATTAGTTTCGTATAAAGTTAAGTGTATAGTTTGTTGTTGGTTTGTGTAGATAAAGTATTCAGACTTTACAATTATAATACAATTGTTTTTTTTTTGTGACCTACCATTTTATTAAAATTTCAGATAGGTCAATTTTTATTATATAATGTTAATTATAAGTATACAGATAGATTTATACATATTAGGTACTGCATTAATAAGTTATATCATTAGTTTTAGGTCCTAGTTTTTTTTGTCAATAGTTTATTTTTGGAATATTAAGATTACATTTAAAATACGTTTAATTTCAAAAGTTAATTTTTTCATTAAAGTAACATTAACTTACATAAGATAAGTTTTTCATAAAAATACCCTTAAGATTAAAAAAAAACTTTTAATTGTTTCCTAATAAACTTTAGTATTCTTTTATTTGAAAGTATTAATTCAAGATCAGATAAATTTCATAATTAACTTGACTATATCTATGAGCTCTATGATAATTTTTGTGGTTAAAAAGTTGTTTCTGTAGCAGATAACCTATCTGTTTTCTGTAACTCGACATGTATTCCAAATTTCTATATGATACTGTTATTATGGGCTATAGGACAGGAGACTGGTAATATATATGCTACTATGCATATAATTAAACAGTATAAATGATATAGCCTGCATATGGATATGTATATTTTTGTGCATCTGTTATGAGGATAAGGTACCACTTACAGTGCACTTTGAAACATAAAATCCCTAAACCAAATCCATTAGTTCGTCTAAGAGCTTTGAAATCCAAGATCCAAACTAGTGTCACTCAACAAATCTGGTATGAATATACAACCACCCACAAGCTCCTATAATTAGAGAAGTGAAGCATACACAAATGACACTCAAATAAATAGATTCTACTACACCTGAACACCAACTATATTATTTTCCTCACTTAAACATCTGATCAAACTAACATCTTTGGCTCATATGACCATAATCTTAGTAATTTTGAGTAGTGAGTGGTTTATATCATATTAATGTACTAGTATAACCTATTTTCTATATTTAACACGTCTCATGACATTACTTTTGTACATGAATTGTATGAACACCTTATTACATGCTTGATTTGACTTGACCCGAATCATGAATATAACATGACATGAACTTGACATGACCACATTAACTCAATCTTGAAAACTTGATATCATACATCACCTTTTGTATTCATGGATTCGATCAAGACTCGTAAAATTAATCATAAACTAAAATGCACGGGGTGTTGGGGTAGTTTGAGCATGAATCCAATAGAATCTCATGAGTCCCATTAATACAAATCATGTTGCTGTGGTATCGGGCTGAAACGGTACAAATCATGTTGCTGTGGTACTAGGCTGAAACGGTATAAATCTTGTTACTGTGGTACCAGACTGAAACGGTACAAATCACGAATTCACGAATAAGGGCCCGTGTTTCCAAGCCCCTGGATGATAGCCTGTTGGGTTTGGAATACTTCAATAACAATTGAAGTCCCGCTATTTTGGGCCCGTGATTCCTTGCCCCTGAACGATAGCCTTGGGTTCGATAATACTCTTGAGATTGGTTGATATTCATACTTGAACTGACGTTGGAATATATTACCTTGTAGAGACCCCTTAGGACACGGACACCCACTTTATGTTCACTATACCTACACTCCACGGCCATGTTATACTTGTTTGACATGCTGATATAATTGACATATACATTACTATGCACGATACTATACTTATTTACATGCTCATGATTTATATCTAATCTATATCATATATCACATTACACATTGAATTTCATTTATATACATCACACCATCCTTTTGGGGACTTACCGAGCGTTAGTCCGCTGACGAGCATTCCACTCATTTTTTTATTTTCTTGGAATGTTCGTCAGATGATCTAGAGATTGAAGAGATCGAGCCAAGTTAGGAGGATTACTTTCAGCTTAAGGAACATACTGACTACTGGGTCTTTCTTTTCAGCTTTTACTTCCAGTATGCTACTTGTTTAGACACTTCCTTTTATGTATCTTTATTTTCAGACATCATATATTCAGTTTGAAACTTGTGAAAATTGGAAATGTAAATATATAAAGTGGTTGGATTTTTTTTCACTTGTCTATTCTTGTCATTATTATACTGTTTACATTACGCTTAGCGTATTTATTTCGAGAAATGACCTACTTGAAATAAATATGTCGCGGACTTGTCACGTGATGTTACCATTCTTTTGGGAAGCGGGGCGTGACATAAAACCACGAAGCCCTGAGTAATTTCCAGCCCCTCTAGTCCATTACTCGAGAATTCTCATATCTACCACTGTCGATGGTAACCGATCGATGAGGTACTTGGCAGTAGATAGGGCTCCGGTCTGAAATTCCCTCGGAAAACTAGTCGTAAGCCGTAAAGTTATGTTCTTCCCGACTGTCCGAACCATCTGCCCTGCAATGCCATCTGACTGAGAATCTCGCAATATTGTGTACCGATGCACGATCCTCTCTGGCCTGCGCAATCCTGCGAAGCGAACACTCCACCTAATCCGACCCGAAAAACTTCTACGCGCTTTCCGGACTGCTTTAAATAGAATCGGTTAGTAAGATAATTCTTCATGTAAAAGAACTCCAACTAGTTTCACAATCTTACCGCTGTCATTTTTTGCGCCGCTTCGCTTAGAACTTTATCGGCCATTGAAAACTGGATCGAACTGTGAGCTTTGTCTTCTATCTCTACACTTTCCGCTACCGTGGTCATTACCGGAACTTTGTCTTTTGCAAGGACCATCTTATGCACACCTTGTTGTTTCAGTAGCGTTGTCATCTTCAATCTCCATAAACTGAAATTATTGCATCCATCGAACTTTTCGATCTCATAATTTGTAAACGCCATCTCTCCAATCAACTCTGAAACGCGAAAATTGACGCGCCAATACCACTTGTTGTAAGGATTACGTATCTACTGCGCAGCGGAAATCCAAGACCTTTGTTTTATGGTAGATTGAAAAAACTATCCGACGGATACTAAATCACATCGAACTATTTTTATTTATTTATTTATCTGAGAACCAGAGGTTCATAGCAAGTGCAAGGCACTATCTGTTGTGCGCACGTGCGCTGCACGTGGTGCCGCATGGCGGGCATACGTGCGTTGCACGTGGCGCACATGCGCATTATGAGGAGAAGCAAAGCTTCTATATATGGAGAACAAGCTCCTTTTAATATTATTAAATATTCTCATGTGGTGCGCACGTGCGTTGCACGTAGTGCCGCATGGCAGGCACACGTGCGTTGCACGTAGCGCACATGGCGCTTGCGCATATGCGCATTATGGAGGAGCATGCTCCTATCTTGGAGAACTAAGCTCCTTTGAGTATTGAATCCTTTGAGGATTTTTACTCTACCCTTTCTAAGAGGTATCCCCTCTTATTTATATGGGAGTGGTAGAGAAGCCAGCTCTCCTTTTCCCGATGTGGGACTAAAAAATGCATTCCCCATGTAGTAGAGCATTACTTTAGATTACACGTGTATAACACATTTGCTCATAACTTTTGATCTCGGATGAATTATGAGGCCCATAATATATCAAATCGAAGGTCTTTTCGAGATGCTTTCAATATCATCAGAATTTAGCTGTTTTTCGTTCCGGAGTTTGTCAAAATACAGCTCGGAAAATACTGGTTCGCATCTTCTTCCTTAAATCACATGTGCATAGACATTTGCTCATAACTTTTGATCCCGGATGAATTATGAGGCCCATAATATATCAAATCGAAGGTTTTATCGAGATGCTTTCGATACAAATAGAATTTATCCATTTCTCATTCGGGAGTTTGTCAAAAAACAGCCCGGAAGATACTGGTTCGTATTTCCTTAAGCGTATCGCTGCCATTTGATACCTTGGACTCTTTTGCGCAGAAATTTTTGGTGGGAACATCAGTCAAATGGCGTTGCAAAACGGATGAATCTAACACTACTTGAGAAGACCAAATGTTTGCGGCTTACAGCTCGGCTTCTTAAGGAGTTCTGGGCTGAAGCCCTATCTACCTCCATGTACCTCATCAACAGATCACTATCGACGACCATATATAAGAAAATTCCGGAGGAAGTGTGGACCGGGAAGGCTGGTGTTTACCGCCGAAAACGGAGACGAAACCGCGTAGTTCGTCCTGCCTGAATTTAGGGGCAGATGCTATTTGGGTTTATCCGTCCACCTCTCCGAAAATGCCAAGTTGATTTATGGAACCGTGTATCGAAGGTTTCGGCGGATGCGGCCGTTGTAGCAGACTTCGTCAGATTTTTATTGTGGGGACGCTCTTTCCTGCAGACGCAAGCCGCTGCAGTTAATTACGTTACCGCATTGCGATAACCACTTTCTCCTGCTCCAGAAGTTCACTTCGTGTCGTGTGTGTTTGTTTTATTTTTGGTTGCCCGTGGATTGTATACGGAGACTAATTTATGTCGTCACCCGTAGGGTGTGGATTAGTCCAAATCCATATATTCTTAGATTTGGGTTTGGTTTGATTTAAGGATCGTTAATCTCGTTTGAGATTAAGATCAACTTTGATGTTTGTTGAGGATACATTAGTCCAATTTGAGACTAAGATCTACTCAACAAAGTTTTAGGATCATTCAGATCCAACAAAAGAGGATTTGGGCTCTATTATTTTAGTTTAAGGACTCGGTTATGGTTTGGGAGTGCACCAAAGAGTTGTTGGTTGTCGGGACTCGCCACCTCTCTGAAGACGTTGAAAAATTACAATGACATGTATCAGACGTGTGAGGAGATGTACCCTTGAACCAATTTCCAGATTGAAGGGAGATGTGGGATGAAGATCCGTCGGAAGGTCATTAGTCATGTTTGGGACTAAGACCAATTTGGAAAATGATGAGTACATGAGCTCGGTTGATCTGAATTAGGGATTTGGTCAACTTGGGCTCATCCCACTCAGTCTTTGTCATTTCATTTGAATGAAATGTTGAACACTTGCTTGGGTTTAGTCCCTTTTTCTGTGCAAACAATACCGAGCATTTATATGGGTTCTGACGCTCATACTTTATTTTACTTACCCTTTTTTGGAGTGTTAAACACTCTTTATGGCGCCCAAGTGCCGAGCACGTGAGGCGCTTAGCGCTGAGCGCTAAATATCGAGTGCTAAGCACTCTTTATTGGACAGCGCCCACGTGAGGGACACATGAGGCGCTCGGCGCTGAGCGCCAACCATTGAGTGCTAAGCACTCTTTATTAAACAACGCCCACGTGAGGGACACGTGAGGCGCTCGGCACCAACTATTGAGTGCTAAGCACTCTTTATTGAGCAGCGCCTACGTGAGGGACACGTGAGGCGCTTGGCGCTTAGCGCCAACCATTGAGTGCTAAGCACTCTTTATTGAGCAGCGCCCACGTGAGGGGCATGTGAGACGCTCGGCGCTGGGTTTTCTTCATATATTCTGTTATGAAGAGTTCAATTCTCTGTTCTTTTCTGGATCTTTGATCCCCAAGAGCAAGTTCATCCCTATGAGAATTAAATTCTCATTTGTAGGAGACTTGTCTCATGGATCTCAGATTCAGGGAAAGAACTAAGTTCTTTTATGAGGGTTAAACCCTTGGATATGCAGATGAGATGCTCTGATCTCTATTATTTTTATTTATCTCGAAGAGAGGTGTTCTTCTTTCTTCCCTCTTAAAGTTTTCTTCTTGCTTGCTCTTTTTAAAGTTTGAAGCTTATGGGGGGTTCCTCTGTACAAGATTTGAAGTCTTGGGTCCTTTATATAGTATAGGCAATTTTGTTGATTTAGTTAAAGAAATCTCTCATTAAGTGATCTTTAATTGATTTGGGGATTTTATCCACCGTTGGATCTTTGATCCAAGAACTTCTGTTTTACAGAAGATATTTTTCTTGTTTTTAACAAGATTAGGGAAATATTTTCCCATACAGAATCTTTCTGTATATAGGTGATTTTTAGTCACCATTGGATTTTTTAATCCAACAGTACTCTGTTTTACAGAGAGTAATCTTTCTTGTTTAGAAAGATTTGAGAAATATTTCCCCGACAGAATTTAATTCTGTATTTTGATGATTTATCATCTCCGTTGGACCTTTGATCCAATGGCTCTGTTTA
The DNA here is from genome assembly GCA_030015575.1 of Agapanthus africanus. NCBI lineage: Eukaryota > Viridiplantae > Streptophyta > Magnoliopsida > Asparagales > Amaryllidaceae > Agapanthus > Agapanthus africanus. The sequence goes on from JASDDO010000001.1 coordinate 26,740,427, forward strand.
ACAGAGAGGTTTTCGTTCTGGTATCGGCGCCCTCGTGCGAGGCATGTGAGGCGCTGCCTAAGAGTTTTTAACTCTTGGCGCTGGCGCCCTCGTGCGAGGCACGTGAGGTGCTGTCTCAGAGTTTTTAACTCTTAGCGCTGGCGCCATCGTGCAAGGCACGTGAGGCGCTGCCTCAGAGTTTTTAACTCTTGGCGCTGCCTTTCAAATTTTGAACAGAACTTTACTCTTTTATTGGGGAAACAAATGCCCCCACCGTTGCGCTTACGTAGCTCACACGTGAGTGCAGCGGTGGCAGCTTTTCCACCGTTGGATTTTCTTGGAAGTTGAATCGACTTCCTGTGCCTATAAGTAAGGCCTTTAGCCCTTGAGATGACTGTTGTTCATCTTCTTTTGTTATTCTTTGAGAATTTAATTCTCCTTTCAGAGCTTAGCTCTCTGTCCAAAGAAATCCTTTCTAGAGTTAGAACTCTGCCCCAAAATTTGGTAAAGATTATAATCGAACACATGAATATAGCTTTGCTCTTCTTAGATCGTAGATCTTAAGATATATTTTAGGGTTGCTTAACCCATTAATTAGAACACCGTTCATCTTCCATGAAGAACTCTTAAAGTTTGTTTTGCAGATCTTAAAGATCTTGGGGTTTTACCCTGTTACAAAAGTTTTGCTTTTGGGGGTTCTGGTAGATCACCCCATCGTCCTTACAGAGCATAGCTCTTTAGAAATTTTTGCGGAATTTTATTCCCTTCTTAGTTAAAGTTGACAGATGTGAATTCTGTTTGTAGAGCACAACTCTCTCGAGAGTTTAACTCCTCGGCCCAATGAGGTCTCTCATTAAATGAGAATCCTTTTAGGATTCCATTCTTAATGAGTGACTGCCCATCGATGATGGGACGCCAACACCGTTCTTATTTTAGACTTTAAGAATCTTGATATTTAATTGCTAATCTTTTATTGAGTTTTCTTTTCAGATACTATGGCTGCTTATCTGTATGATCTTGACGAGATTATCTCCTATGAAGACATTCGCGTCCAAGGTCGCTATCAAGACCAGGAGTTTACGGATGCCCAATGCGCTGAGGTGATGCGTCGCTTCGATGAATACAATGGTCGACTACTCCCCCGTCGTTCCGCTCTTTTGAAAATTATCGTGGGGGCAATTTGGGAAGCACTTCTTGAATTTAACGAGGCTATGCCGCTTGAAGCACTTGATGATGCCGAAGACAAGGTGCACCCAGTATATCTGATGGGCTTGATCTCGAAGAGGCGGCGAGATGATCTTATCGATATTTTGCATCAGGTCTTTCAACAGACGGTGATAATCTCCTCCTACCAGAGGACGGACGATATCAGCGGAAATCCCGACGCTTGCATTCGTGAGAAAATGCATAAGAAAATGGTCAGAGAAGCCAGAAGCATTTTACTCGGACTTGCTTCTGAATTCTTAAATCCATGCCCAGGATTCAGTGTCTTGCCATTGTAAACATTTTGATGATATTTTTTTTGTTGTCACCACCGATGTATAAGTTTCTTCAAGTATGAATGGCAAAATTTCCCTTTCTTTTATACCACTGCTCATAGGTGCCTCATGTGAAGTAGTAGTTACTCGTATAAAAACTGTCGGGGCCCCTGTTTTATACGTGCTTGGCACGTAAGGCACTGCCTCAGAGTTTTTAACTCCCGGCGCTAGTGCCCTCGTGCAAGGCACGTGAGGCGCTGCCTCATTATTGAAGGTTCCTTTTCACCTTCTTTCTCTGCTTCCTATGGGTTAACTATCTTGTTCCCCATGCCCTTTTTTCCGGCCTTGGAAATAGTTCCACCATGCATAGATTTAAACGTTTTTCTTTATAACCCGAAGCTATGTCTTCCTTCTTCTCTTCAAAGAGAAACTCATTTCTACTAACAGAACTCAAACAAACCAAGAGTTATGGCTTGCAATCGTCCTCACGCTTGTCGGCAACCATGGAAGGTACCCATCGAGGAAACGATTCCTCGCTTTGCTGCACGGCTCGTAGACCCTCTTCTTACCGATGCTCAGTATAACGCGGTGATGTATGAGCTCCTGACTCGTAAGGGCTCTCCTCTTCCTATGGGCTCCATTTGGCTCCGGATGATCTTTCTATCCGTGCTTGCCGACATCCCTTGTTACGCCCCGCTTCCCAGAGTACGCTAAGATGAGCACGTGACATAGCCAACCATGCTACCTGTGGATAGGAAAAATCCTTCCACAGTCACATTACGGCTGTAGAGATATCAAGAACAGGAAAGTAAACTAACTATCTAGTACATGTCCATAAGCCAGAGTAAAAGAGTCAAGAAATAACAATATGCGGAAGCCGAAAGATACAATAAATGAACCACCTGAAAGTGAAACTACATACCGACAGGAACTTCACCGCTCGTCTAACAGCGGCAATACTCCTGATCAGTCTGCAACGAGGTAGAATAATCTGGGCCATGCAAAACCCAGACATCAGCGCGTCATGTCATCAAGCAATAAAATATAAACAGGGTAACAGGCAATGCGAATATAAACATGAATAAAGCAAGGGTAACAATAATATAAGTCAGAGCAGTGCAGGGTAGTGTGCAGTGGGTAAACTAAACTGTTCTATCAGGTTTTCTGTTCTAAAGTCTTTGAAACCAAATTGATGAATCATCGATGTAACTCAATAGTATCCCGTACATACCCGGGACCACGGCCCCAGATTCTCGGGCTGAAACCGAGACATGCCGCTAGGCAACAAACAGGAATGTGTACAAATGAATGATGTCAGCATCATCATTCCAAGGCTGGCCCAGCCTTAAAAACTGATCAGAACAAGTAGCGAACTGTTGAGTTACAAATCAGGTTTCACCTTTGATTTTCCCATACCCCCAAGTTATATGTGTATGTCAAGTCATGTATCCCGTAATCAAGAAACTAATGCCAACACAGGATCAGGTAAACAGGTTTGTCTGGATAGACAACAGGAACGGTCCATGAGGACTACATGTCAGATTTGTTGGCATTAGACACAAGATCAGGTAACGGGTCAGGTCATGGTACATCAGGTCAAGTCAAGCATTGTACGGTACCATATCGGGTCAAGCAATATGTATGTAGCAAGTCAGGTCAAGAAGTAAACGATACCATGGGTGTGCTCATACTCAGTTACATAATCAAGCATGGTTATCAACAGCATGATCTAAGCAATGAATTAAGCAATAGGCAGATTCACTCAATTAGCAGTACAGTTATCAGTTGTGTCGCAGAGATGATTTCAACATTATAAGAATGCAGTATAACAATTATAGCCGTTTAATCATGTTAACAAGTTTAGGACTTCATGGATGCAATGATATATATGTATATATAGGTTCCAAGGATGAAATCACAGTTTATGCAGGTTAAATGTACACGAGTGTCCGAATGAAGTAAAACAATAGATAAAGTGTCATAGGCCACGTCATTAGTGAAAGTGAAATTAAAACATGTAAATATGGTTATTAGGTTCAAAACAGTAATTGCAACACGTAGGTTCCAAGTTTGAAAGATAAAATGATATATATCAATATTGAACACGAAAATGAGAAATGATCGTACTAGAGTTAAAACTACAGGTTTAGGGTGTTCTCAATGTCTATGTAAATATTATTTAGCATGTAGCAAGGGGTACTTGCTTCGACGGGTCGTGAACCGGGAAAACGGAACGTTAAACGTCGGCGGGGAAAACTCGCGACGGTCGCACGGTTCACGGAATGAACCCAAACGACGAACAGTGGAACCACACAGGTCAGGGTACCTCGCTGGAACGTCGGGACACGTCGCCGGCACGGCCGGATTCCGGCGAGACACAAAACAGTAAGCAACTAAAGAAAATACATGAAAGGAAGAAGAAGGGAAGAGGGAAAGGAGGATGGAGAGGAGGGAAGGATACTCACTGTGGATTGTGAAGGGGGTCGTGATGGTCGACGGCATCGACGGAGCTCCGGCGGACCACCTGCAGGGGACAACGGCGATCAAGAATGGAAACCGACTGCAAGAAAAGAACAGAAAAGGAAGGAAGGAGTAGAAGTGGAGGAGGGGAAACGATGCTCACTGAGGGATGCACGAGGCTGGGGGGGACAGATCGAGATCGCCGGCGGCGATCCCACGAGGTGCAGGCGGCCGCGGTTGCCGGTGCAGGGTAGGGTGCAGGCGCTCGGGAATGAGGGGAAAGGAAGAAGGAGGTGGATGTGGCTGCGACGAGGGCGAGGAGACGAGGAGGCCGGTGATGGTGGCGTCGGCGTGGGCTACTGCGGTGAAGGGAGACGGTAGCTAGGGCACACGCGCGAGGTGGGTTCACAGAAGGAAAGAAATTGAAAAGGAAGAAGAGAAATATTTATATATAGAGGAGAGAGAGAGAGATATAGGGGGAGAGAGAGAGAGTTAGCGAGAGGAGAGAGATAGAGAGAGGAGAGAGAATTTGGGGAGGAGAGAGAAAGAGAGAGAGACGGGGAGGGAGAGAGGAGAGAGATAAAGAGAGGTAAGGGGGGCCTACGGGGTTAAAGGGTGTTGTGATTGGTTGGGGGAAATAATAAAAGATTTTAGGAAGAAAGGAAAAATGTTAAAGGATTTAGAAAGAGTAAAAAAATATATGGTTAAGAAAATATTTGACGGTTTAAATATTAGAAATTGGGATTTTGGCGTAAAGTAAAAATATTTCCAAATTGCGCCCGAGTCGGGTCCAAAAATTTGAAATTGAAATAAGAAAATTTTAGGCGGGATCCAAAATTTAAAATGAAGTATTTTACAATCAAAAAGCATACCCCAAAACGGACACACGTACGTGCGCGTAGCCGTCCAAACTCGCCCGTTTCACCGAACGGGATGAGAACACGATGCACGGACGCTATAACAGGGTTATGGGTGTCAAGAAGGCCATGCCGAATATTTTTTAATTTTATTTTAGATGCCATAAATTGTTATATGTAGAATTGAAATGCCGGGTAAAATCTATACTAGCAGCAGTCAATTAGGATCAATGAAAAAATACCATACGCCAACATACAACAACAGAAACCAGAAGCATTGGGCTCGGGTGTTACATTATACCCAACTACAAAAAGAATTTCGTCCTTGAAATTCCAAGAATACAAGATAGATGACAAAATAACTACAGGAAAAGGTGAGGAAACTTCTGCCGGATTTCATCTTCTCGTTCCCAAGTGGATTCTCCATGCGAGCGATTACCCCAAGAACAAGCACAAGGGGGATCACCTTGTTCTTAAGAACCTTTTCCCTTTGATCCACGATTTCAATCGGTCGCTCCTCAAAAGTCAAGTCTTCTCGTACTGTTAGCTCCGAATGATCCAGTACATGCGTTTCATCTCGAACATACCTTCGTAGTTGAGATACGTGAAACACATTGTGCACATTCGCCAAGGACTGCGGTAACGCCAAACGATACGCTACCTCACCAACACGCTCCAAGATCTCAAAGGGTCCAACGAATCGAGGACTAAGCTTTCCTCGACTTCCAAAACGAATCACCCCTCTAGTCGGTGATATCTTCAAGAATACCAAATCACCCACGGCGAACTCTAGAGGTCTTCTCGACGTATCTGCCCAACTCTTCTGTCGGTCTTGTGCTGCTTTCATATGACTTCAGATAGTGTTAACCTTCTCAACTGTCTGCACAACCAAATCTGGTCCCAATAATCTTCGTTCACCTACATCGTCCTAACAAACAGGTGAACGGCATTTAAGACCATACAAAGCTTCAAATGGAGCCATCTGGATAGTTACCTGAAAGCTGTTGTTGTAAGAAAACTCCACCAAATGTAGATGATCCTCCCAAGAACCCTTGAAGTCCAACATGCATGCCCTCAACATATCTTCAAGAGTTTGGATCGTTCTCTTGGACTGACCATCAGTTTGAGGATGATAAGCTGTGCTAAACTTCAATCGAGTCCCCAAACTTTCCTGTAAACTCCGCCAAAAGTGTGATAAGAACCGAGTGTCACGATCGGACACGATGCTTACCGGTACTCCATGCAATCTTACAATCTCCTGCATGTACCGCTCTGCCAAAGTCTCTGTTGATTGACCAACCCGAAAAGGAATAAAGTGAGCTGCCTTGGTCAATCGATCAACAATCACCCATACAGCATTGTTACCTTTTGGACTTCGCGGTAAAGCCGTCACGAAATCCATGGTTATATGTCCCCACTTCCACCGAGGAATCGGAAGTGGTTGCAATAAACCAGCAACCCTTTGATGTTCAGCCTTAACTTGCTGACACACCAAGCACTTTGCCACAAAGCGAGCAATCTCCCGCTTCATGCCTTCCGACCAGAAATGCTGTCGATTATCTCGGTACATCTTTGTGCCTCCTGGATGTACAGAATAAGCTGAACGGTGTGCTTCTTTCATAAGCTCTTCACGAATATCCCCCTTTGGCACACACAAACGGCTACCATACCTTAACGAACCATCTTCGTGGATCAATAAATCCGTTCGTAGTCCGGCTTCAACCTGTTCTCGAAACTTTTGCAGTCTAGGATCCTGCGATTGCCCTGCTTTAATATTCTCGATCAATGACGAATGTACTTGCAGCTGTATCAACTGTCCCGAAGAATGCGGTAGCACATCCTCCAAGTCAAATCTTCGAAAATCTTCAACGATCTCCTTCTGCGTAGTTAACACCTGAATTACTGGTAACCGACTAAGCGCATCCGGCACGATATTAACCTTCCCCGGATGGTACTTAAGATCAAGATCGTAGTCAGCCATCAGCTCCAACCATCTATATTGCTTCATATTAAGCTCCTTCTGCGTGAACACATACTTCAAGCTCTTATGATCCGTGAAAACTTCGACCCTTTCGCCCAAAAGGTAGTGTCTCCAAATCTTCAAAGCGAAAATCACAGCCGTAAGCTCCAAGTCATGAGTTGGGTAATTTTTCTCATGGGTCTTCAACTGTCTCGATGAGTACGCTACAACCTTCCCATGCTGCATCAAAACACATCCCAATCCTTTCCCAGATACGTCGCTGTGAATCACCAATCCTCCGGAATTGTCTGGCACGGTCAGAATAGGAGCGGTTATCAACTTCTGCTTCAACGTCTCAAAAGCTAACGCACATTTATCCGTCCACACAAAAGGTACCTCCTTGCGCGTAAGCTTGGTTAACGGCTCCGCCAGCCGAGCAAAGTTCTCCACAAATCTTCTGTAATACCCGGCGAGTCCAAGAAAACTTCTTATCTCCGCAACATTCTTTGGAATTGGCCAATCACGAACTGCTGCCATCTTTTCTGGATCGACGACAATTCCATTGCCAGACACAACATGCCCCAAAAACTTTACTTCCTCCAGCCAAAACTCGCACTTACTCATCTTCGCATACAACTTCTCTTGCCTCAACGTTTGCATTGCGATCTTCAAATGCTCAGTATACTCTTCAAAACTCTTCGAGTAAACCAGGATATCGTCAATGAATACCACAATAAACTGGTCCAAGAATGGTGAAAAGATTCGGTTCATCAAGTCCATGAATATCGCCGGTGCATTCGTTACTCCGAAGGGCATCACTAAGTATTCGTAATGTCCATACCGAGTTCGGAACGCCGTCTTGCAAATATCTTCTGCTTTCACTCGGACCTGATGATATCCGGATCGCAAATCCAGCTTCGAGAATACCCTCGCGCCACTAAGTTGCTCGAAAAGTTCGCCAATGCGAGGGATCGGGTACTTATTCTTAATAGTCACCCGGTTTAATTCTCGATAGTCGATGCATATCCTTCTTGTGCCATCTTTCTTCTTCACTAGAAGAACTGGAGCTCCCCAAGGCGAGTTACTGCTTCGTATCCAACCCTTCTCAAGCAATTCAACAACCTATTTCTTGACTTCTTCCAACTCTACTGGTGCCATTGGATAATACGCTTTGGATACTGGCGCTGCACCAGGAATAAGATCAATTGCGAACTCCACGTCTCGCTTCGGCGGTAAACCCGATATATCTTCACACACGTTCATAAAATCGCGAACAATAGCCGGCTCTTCACTTTTATCAACTTCCATTGCTGCAAGAATACTGTTTGTCGGCCTAGCCCTAAACTCGACTGGCCCGACAGAACTGCTTCCTCCAGTGAAGCTAAACTCGGGATGTCCGGGAATCTGGAAAATTACCTTCCTTGCCCTACAATCAATGTGAGCGTGGAAAGTGCCAAGAGAATCCATTCCCAAGACGACCTCGATGGTCCACTGGAATACCTCTGCGACCATGAGCTCGGTCTGGTACAAATGCTGGCCTCCTTACCGCAACTGTTGTCTGCTGCAAACCCCCCTTCATCCCAGAGAAACTCTGCTGCTCTCGGGCTGCCGCAAGTACTTATGAGAAAGTGGTCAAACCCAGGGAGACAATCTGCCTCTGGATGTCCACGTCCAAACTGCGCATGAACCTCCGTGCCCTGTCTGCATCGTTGGCAACTAAAGGTCTAGCGAATCTGCTGAGTTTTGTCCATTCTGCTGCATGCACATCTACGGGTGCTCCATTCTGCTTTAGCCCGATGAACTTCTCTTCCATTTCCTCCCGTGCGGTCCGCGGGAAAAACTTCTCCAGGAAACTCTTTGAAAAATCCGCCCACTTGATCGGCTTAGGCAAGCAGTTCTCCTCCACAAGCCACCATTCTCGGGCGTAGTCCACTAACTGAATGCGTACCACATCCACTCTTTTCTCATCTGGAATCTATGCCGCAATAAGCAAGTTCTCTGTGTCAACTAGCCACTGCTCTGCTGGCAACGGCTCCTCCAAACCAGTAAATGTAGACGGACCCAAACGCCTGAAATCTGCTACGGTCCCTACTCGGTCAACTGGTTTAGCTCCAACATTGTTCACAGACTGCTGAATGATCTGCAAACCTTCCTGAAACGATTCCGCTTGCTGGTGGATCAGCTCGGTCTGTCTCTTTTGATTCTCCAGCATTCCCCTTATCACTCCAAGCATGGCGGCTTCGTCCACACGCCTTTGGTACGTCTTCAAATCCTTATCTGCCATATTCCTGAAATCAAAACACCCAACATTAGCATGATGATAGATTCAAAATATAGATCAAGGCTAGAACTCCAAGTTACTTAAATAGAGTGCTGCATTGTAACTATGCCGCGGTATCATAACCACAATTACGTAACTCCATCCAAGTCGCCTAAGTCTTAGCGATAACAAGGAATCAGGTTTCGAGTCGACATGCAAAGGAAGTTTGCACATCGTAAAAGATATAATCAGGAAGAATTTGATTCAAGAACGGTAAAACGACAAGGTGGCAGGACATGTTTCCTAAACACGGGTATTTTGATTCGTGTATTGGGTATAATACCTAACTACAAAAGAATCAACCCGACTAACCTATAGCTCTGATACCAAAAGAACCATGTCATGCCCCGCTTCCCAGAGTACGCTAAGATGGGCACGTGACATAGCCAACCATGCTACCTGTGGATAGGAAAAATCCTTCCACGGTCACATTACGGCTGTAGAGATATCAAGAACAGGAAAGTAAACTAACTATCTAGTACATGTCCATAAGCCAGAGTAAAAGAGTCAAGAAATAACAATATACGGAAGCCGAAAGATACAATAAATGAACCACCTGGAAGTGAAACTACATACCGACAGGAACTTCACCGCTCGTCTAACAGCGGCAATACTCCTGATCAGTCTGCAACGAGGTAGAATAATCTGGGCCATGCAAAACCCAGACGTCAGTACGTCATGTCATCAAGCAATAAAATATAAACAGGGTAACAGGCAATGCGAATATAAACATGAATAAAGCAAGGGTAACAATAATATAAGTCAGAGCAGTGCAGGGTAGTGTGCAGTGGGTAAACTAAACTGTTCTATCAGGTTTTCTGTTCTAAAGTCTTTGAAACCAAATTGATGAATCATCGATGTAACTCAATAGTATCCCGTACATACCCGGGACCACGGCCCCAGATTCTCGGGCTGAAACCGAGACATGCCGCTAGGCAATAAACAAGAATGTGTACAGATGAATGATGTCAGCATCATCATTCCAAAGCTGGCCCAGCCTTAAAAACTGATCAGAACAAGTAGCGAACTGTTGAGTTACAAGTCAGGTTTCACCTTTGATTTCCCCATACCCCCAAGTTATATGTGTATGTCAAGTTAGGTATCCCGTAATCAAGAAACTAATGCCAACACAGGATCAGGTAAACAGGTTTGTCTGGATAGACAACAGGAACGGTCCATGAGGACTACATGTCAGGTTTGTTGGCATTAGACACAAGATCAGGTAACGGGTCAGGTCATGGTACATCAGGTCAAGTCAAGCATTGTACGGTACCATATCGGGTCAAGCAATATGTATGTAGCAAGTCAGGTCAAGAAGTAAACGATACCATGGGTGTGCTCATACTCAGTTACATAATCAAGCATGGTTATCAACAGCATGATCTAAGCAATGAATTAAGCAATAGGCAGATTCACTCAATTAGCAGTACAGTTATCAGTTGTGTCGCAGAGATGATTTCAACATTATAAGAATGCAGTATAACAATTATAGCCGTTTAATCATGTTAACAAGTTTAGGACTTCATGGATGCAATGATATATATGTATATATAGGTTCCAAGGATGAAATCACAGTTTATGCAGGTTAAATGTACACGAGTGTCCGAATGAAGTAAAACAATAGATAAAGTGTCATAGGCCACGTCATTAGTGAAAGTGAAATTAAAACATGTAAATATGGTTATTAGGTTCAAAACAGTAATTGCAACAGGTAGGTTCCAAGTTTGAAAGATAAAATGATATATATCAATATTGAACACGAAAATGAGAAATGATCGTACTAGAGTTAAAACTACAGGTTTAGGGTGTTCTCAATGTCTATGTAAATATTATTTAGCATGTAGCAAGAGGTACTTGCCTCGACGAGTCGTGAACCGGGAAAACGGAACGTTAAACGTCGGCGGGGAAAACTCGCGACGGGCGCACGGTTCACGGAATGAACCCAAACGACGAACAGTGGAACCACACAGGTCAGGGTACCTCGCTGGAACGTCGGGACACGTCGCCGGCACGGCCGGATTCCGGCGAGACACAAAACAGTAAGCAACTAAAGAAAATACATGAAAGGAAGAAGAAGGGAAGAGGGAAATGAGGATGGAGAGGAGGGAAGGATACTCACTGTGGATTGTGAAGGGGGTCGTGATGGTCGACGGCGTCGACGGAGCTCCGGCGGACCACCTGCAGGGGACAACGGTGATCAAGAATGGAAACCGACTGCAAGAAAAGAACAGAAAAGGAAGGAAGGAGAAGAAGTGGAGGAGGGGAAACGATGCTCACTGAGGGATGCACGAGGCCAGGGGGGACAGATCGAGATTGCCGGCGGCGATCCCACGAGGTGCAGGCGGCCGCGGTTGCCGATGCAGGGTAGGGTGCAGGCGCTCGGGAATGAGGGGAAAGGAGGAAGGAGGTGGATGTGGCTGCGACGAGGGCTAAGAGGCGAGGAGGCCGGTGATGGTGGCGTCGGCGTGGGCTACTCCGGTGAAAAGAGACGGTGGCTAGGGCACGCGCGCGAGGTGGGTTCACAGAAGGAAAGAAATTGAAAAGGAAGAAGAGAAATATTTATATATAGAAGAGAGAGAGAGATATAGGGAGAGAGAGAGAGACGGGGAGAGAGAGAGAATTAGCGAGAGGAGAGAGATCGAGAGGAGAGAGAATTTGGGGAGAAGAGAGAAAGAGAGAGAGAGAGAGACGGGGAGGGAGAGAGGAGAGAGATAGAGAGAGGTAAGGGGGGCCCACGGGGTTAAAGGGTGTTGTGATTGGTTGGGGGAAATAATAAAAGATTTTAGGAAGAAAGGAAAAATGTTAAAGGATTTAGAAATAGTAAAAAAATATATGGTTAAGAAAATATTTGACGGTTTAAATATTAGAAATTGGGATTTTGGCGTAAAGTAAAAATATTTCCAAATTGCGCCCGGGTCAGGTCCAAAAATTTGAAATTGAAATAAGAAAATTTTAGGCGGGATCCAAAATTTAAAATGAAGTATTTTACAATCAAAAAGCATACCCCCAAAACGGACACACGTACGTGCGCGTAGCCGTCCAAACTCGCCCGTTTCACCGAACGGGACGAGAACACGATGCACGGACGCTACAACAGGGTTAGGGGTGTCAAGCAGGCCATGACGAATATTTTTTAATTTTATTTTAGATGCCATAAATTGTTATATGCAGAATTGAAATGCCGGGTAAAATCTATACTAGCAACAGTCAATTAGGATCAATGAAAAAAACACCATACGCCAACATACGACAAAAGAAACCAGTAGCATTGGGCTCGGGTATTACATCCCTCCTCATTCGGCAGAGATGACTCCGGCGATTCTCGATGCGGTAGAGGATAAGATCGAGTGCTTTCACGAGACACGTTTGATTACCCAGTCTTTGAGGGACCGATCAGTTTAGCTGCTAAGCCAAATATGGGCTCAACGGGCTATCATGTCCGCCTTCGCTGATGAGCACGGTGCTAATCGATGGGGAGCAACTTCTCGCGAAGACCGCCGCTTCAACATGGTAGAGAGGGCAGAGAGGGAATTGGAGAACTTTGTATTTTGTTTTGTCAACCCCTGTATCTCTAATCCCATATTTGGTGATCTCTTCCCCGTAGAGTAGTATGTTTACATCAATGTATTTCTCTTATTATTGACTGTTGAATGTTTCCTGTTGAATGCTTTCTTTTCATTACACATTCATACATGTATCTCGCCTCTGTGCATGAGCTTTATATTTTATCCTTAGGAATTTTTGCTAAGTGCGAGCGCCATTGTAGTGTCGTACATAAATCAGCACATTTTGGACACCATTTCCATTTAAGCAGGCACGCAGTCGTGAATGAACGTTTAGTGGAGCGTAAACCAAAGACTCTCCTTACTGCCTTGCACAGTATATGGTTGGTGCTCGTGGGTTGCTCCTTTCTGTCTTGACTGGACGTGAAGTAGTTTATATACTCATTTCAGAGTTTGTTTAGTTTACCTCCCTTGGGCTTGTATTCAAACCTGTCCTAACGTCACAGTTAACCCCTGCTCTTTACGACACAGGTCCGTTAGAGTGTGTGTTACTAAGGCATCTCCGATACGCAGTCTTGCTGTCGTGTCTTTGCTCCCTTCGACGCTGGACAAGGCATCCTCAAATCATCTCCCAGGTCATATTACCGTCGGGAGAGCACATCCTCCCTAGAAATCATGAGGATTTCCAAGCGTTCATCGCCTCCTTGCCAGGATCTCGCTCGGATATATATATATATATATATATATATATATATATATATATATATGACTCATAAGTAGCTTCTTTATTTCAGTGGCATGTAACTTTGTCAAATGTGGCCCGTAGATAGTCCATCTTGATCTCCTTGTAGGGCAGCGATGGCTTAGGAAAAAGGTTCAGATCTGCCGCCTAAGGCTTTTCAACTTTATAAGCCGTGAGGGTCTCATAAATACTTTTCTCCCTATGAGTCGAAAGGATCCCGCAGATGTATTTTCTCCTTAGGAGTCATGAGGACTCCTAAGTACGCTTTCTCTTGAGAGTCGTAAGGATCTCATAAGAGAATTTTCCCCCTTATAATTCGAAAGGACTCGTAAGTGGTTTTTTTTCCTCTTTATTGATATTCGACTTTGGAGAGTGTGACCCGTAGATAGTAGACAATAGTCCATCTTAGACCTACTTGCAGGGCCACAGTACTTAGGAAACGGGTTGATATCCCCGTTGCCTAAGGCTTTTCACCTTCATGAAGATTTCGTGAAGATGTTTTTCCCTACGAGTCGAGACGAATCGAGAAGCTCTCACAGAAACATTATTTTTCCTACGATTCGAGACGAATCGAGAAGTTCTCGCAAGAATGTCCTAACGTTACAATTAACCTCTGCTGATAGAAGTCCGTTAGGGTCTGTGGTACTAACTTTTTTGTCCGTCGTACCGTCGCGTTGGCTGATGCATTCCTCGATACGCAATCTTGCTAATCGAGTAGCCCCGCGACTGTCGTGTCTCTGATTCCTTCGGGGGCTGGACAAGACATCTTCAAGTAATCTCGCGGATCATACTACCGTCGAAAGAGCAAGCGTTAGGGATTTTCCATGCCATTTTTATTTGAGGTTAGGCTCGGTTTGGGAGCCCCGATGAGTCACAACCACTCCGCGCTGGTATGGGATGATCTCAGATAGTCTTTCAGGTTTTATTTGAGTTGCCATCAAGACCCTGAAACCAGGGATCTTCCTTAGCTTCATTTGTTGACATTGTGTCTGCTATATTGTGACGAATGTCGAGGTTGTCTCTAGATTGTTGGTGAACCGTCGAGGCTTGGAACTAGGGACTTTGCCATGGCTCCGTTGTTTTGACCCTGGGGTTGGTTGTTGACGTCACGTCTGCATCCTATTGGGGTGAGAAGGAACGTTGTTATTGATCTCTAGGCTATAGATGTTGCCGTCGAGGCTTGGAACTAGGGACTTTGCTATAACTCCATTTACTGACATTGTTTCTGCATCCTGTTAGAGTGAGGAAGGACGTCGTTGTTGATCTCTAGGTTGTCTGTGAACCGTCGAGACCTGGCTCTCCTTCTGATAAAGTTTGGTAGGAAAATATGGTTCCCTTTTCGTTTATGCCCATGGATTGTATACAGGGGTTGATGTGAACTCACCTGCAGGGCAAAAATTTTCACTTCTTTTTTTTGTTTTTTTTCCGCGATGCTCTATCATTTCAGCTTTTTATATCGTGAGAATCTCGATTGCCCAATCATTTCGGCTATTTGTCGCGGTGCCCAATCGTTTCGGCTATTTTTATATGCATACGTTTTGCTCACTGATTTTTATTGCGAGTTGCCCCATTATTTCGGCTATTTCATATGCATCTTTTGCTCGCTAATTTTTGAGAGTATGGAAATTGAAATCTGATACCAATCTTGGCATCAGCATCACTGCGACTGGAATATGGCCATGAGCGAATCATCATTTGCCTTGAGTGGACTTGGAATTTGCTACCGATTTAGGCATCGGTATGCTACAACTGGGATATTTCCAGGAGAGAACCATCATTTTCCTTTGTCGATTTGAACAAAGGTGGCTTAGCAAACAGGGTTAGGATCTTGTTGAAGGCTTTTTGACTTTACGAGCCGTAAGGGTCTCATAAAGGTATTTCTCTCTACGAGTTGTGAGGATCTCGTAGGTGTATTTTCTCCTTAGGAATCGTGGGGATCCCCAATTGTGTGTTCTCTTATAAGTCGTAGAGACCTCATAAGAGTATTTTCTTCTTATAAGTTGAGAGGACATACAAGTGTCGCTCACCATATGAGGACATTCCTCGTCATTGGTGGTGAGGGAACGTTTATTTGTGCCCGTGGATTGTATACAAGGGTCAATATTGGACCGCTTGTAAGGCAACTTGAGGAGTGTGATGGCTTAAGAACAGGCTCAGGTCCCTGTATCTTAAGGCTTTTGAATCCTATAAGCCGTGAGGGTCTCGTAGGGAGGGATTCTCTTTACGAGTCATGATGATCTCGTAAGTGTAATTTCTCCTTAGGAATCATGGGGATCCCTAAGTGTGTTGCTCCCTTGTGAGTCGTAAGGATCTCACGCGGGTGTTTTCTCCTTACAAGGTCGAGAGGACCTTGCAGGTGTTTTTATTTTAACGAGATTGCACCCTTTCGGATTTTCACAAACTCGCTGGTAGCCCTGCTGTTTTTACTCACGGTGCCCTTTCAGGTTTTCATCCGTGTCCATTTCGCTTGTGGACATAGCTTTTATTTACCTATGGAACTTATGGGAAACTTCACCACTGGGGCAGTTGCGCGACCAGCGGAACTTAAGTTGCAGTCCTCACCGCTAGGACTTGTGGACTTGAATCTCACTATCGCCGTGTTTGAGGCGACGTATTTAGTTTAAAGACATCTCGGTCCATTGTTAGTTTAGGGACATCTCGTTCCATTGCCAGCTTCGAGACAAAGTTTTGCCGGAAACTACTTACATACAGAGTTTGGACTCAGGAAGACAGCGAGCGGACACGTGGGCCGTCCTCAAACCGAAAATGGGTATTTTCTTCATCCGTCATCTCGTATCGAACTGCTACTCGTAGAGAGGGTAGCTCTATCTCCAAGGGAAGTACCGCTTCCGTGCCGAATACCAACGCGAATGGCGTTGTATTGTATTCGTGGCCGTTTTGAACGTGGTTCGATACGTCCAGAGAGCTTCATGCAATCTCTCGTGCCAGTCCATTTTTTTTGTTTCTGGACACTGTTTTCTTTATGATCTTCGTCAAGGTTGAAAGCCTCAGCTAGACCGTTAGCTCGGGGATTATAGACTGAAGAGTATCTCCAATCTATATCATACTGCTGTGCGAAGCGATTGATTTTATGGCTTCTATAGGGCGGCCCATTATCCGAGATGATTCGTCACGGAGTGCCGAACCAGTAAATGACATGCGTCCTGAAGAAATGGAGGATATTCTCCGTCTTCACCTCCCTTAGTGATACTGCCTCTGCCCACTTAGAGAAGTAATCGGTTGTTGCCAATATGAACCGATGTCCCTTAGACGATGCTGGTTCGATGGGCCCGATTATATCGGTTCCACACATTTCGAACGGCCAGCTAGCCAATGTTGGGTGTAGCGGATTTGCATGCTGATGGATGAAGTTCTGTGAATTTGGCACGAGTGACACTGATTAACATATTCGAGGCAGTCCTAAATCATTGTGGGCCAATAGTAACCTATTCTTTTGATTTTCAGTTTCATCTTTGGCCCGGCTTGATGAGAACCGCAGAGTCCATCATGAGTTTCATAGACGACTCTCCTCGCTTCTTCCGATCCTAGAACCTTAGCCATAGACTATCGAACGATCACTTATATAGAGTATCATTGAGGAAGGCAAAAGTCAGAGCTCGCTTCATGAGCTGATGTCTCGAAGATGCGTTTTTGGGTGTTCGATGGGATTTAAAGTAGTCTATGAAGAGTTCTCTCCAATCCTTAGCCTTTTCTTCATCCTCTATTTGGAAGGCCGCTTGTTTGGTCGCTTCCCCTTCTTCAGACATCTCCGGAGATATCTCTGTCGGCACGAGGATCCGGCGGCTTTGCACAATGATTCTTATGTCATCGAGGTTTTCGTCGGCCAGTTCTTTAGCGAGCTTGGCTCACGCATCCGCCTTGCTATTTTCCACTCGCGGTATGCTTTCCAGGACGTATGATGGAATTTGAGTCAGCAGTTGCTGCACTCTTTCGCCATATTTTACCAACTCAGGTTTACACATCTGATAGTCACCATTTACTTGGCTAACGACCAGCTGGGAGTCTCCGTATATGAGGAGGTTTTTGTTGAATATATATGCCCTAGAGGCCTTCATTTTATAGGACGTTAGGGATATGAATGTACAGGACAATCTTGCTCGATATGATAGTATGCTATTTGGTTTGTCTTTATCTTAACACGTGATATATTTTATTTTGTATTTCATATATTGTGTAGATGTTGATAAAGCCCATAGGATATTCGCCTGACTACCAGCGTTGTGATGTCAGTCATACTTGTAGGAGCTGGGTGGTCAATAGGCACATCCTTAAATATCCCTGGTCGTAGGAGTATTGAAATTGGGCATCGATACTCCAGAGTAGACTGGTGTATACATATCTAGACCCTGACGAAGGGCGATGGATTGGTCCCACAGCCATTGGTGATGTGCACCTAAGATTGTATACAGATGCTCACTGGGTGTGAGTACACCGGACATGACTCGCCAAGGACTGACTAGATGGTATTATACCTAGCGTCAGATAGCAGTTCTCCGGTGACATGTGTGCAGATAGTCTGTCGACTTGATGTCATCATTTATCTCGTGTGAGTTCCCACTGTGCTTTGATTACTACCCTACCACGGCTCAAAGGAGTCGTGCAAACAGGTTTTAGTTGGGTACAGTCCCGAGCCACATGGAAGCAGTGAGCGACTGTTGGGGATTCGTCTCTCCCGGTATAAGGAGTCGATATCACACAGTGATCGGTTAGTCATTACCATAAGTCCCTGGTCAGGACTGATTAAGAATTACTGGTGGACGGACCAGTAGATTCTTAGATGGTCTTGAACCACACTGACACAACTTGTATGGTTATTAGGGGTCTGACATTTTCCACCCTCTAAACCTTACATGTGGTACTCTCAGACGAACAGACCGGACTGCATAGATATTGTCACGGATAGGCTCAGTAGGGTTTCAGATGAGTTCGCCTGTCGGCCTCCTTTTTGACGTGCATCTGGGTTGCCGTTACGTACAGCTAGTGCCACTGACGGACTTGTGGTTAAACCCACTGCCAGCGTACTGTCGAGTCTTTAGAGTTACACACAGAGGGTTTCCCTGGTTCAGGCGAGACGATGTAGAGGTCGTATGGTCTTACGGCAGGGTTTCGATCGCATACGTGTACTGGCTACACGAATGATGTTCGGACAGATAATACTAGTGGGCTTTTGTTTAAGACGAATCCTAGTATTATATTATTGGATTATACTTGTCTCTGTGTATCCGTATTTTTCGGAATACGGATATGGGTATGTATATACGATGAGGGCATTCTTGTAATTTCACAAGAATGGGCTTCTAGAAGGAGACACCTCATTATTGATTTATCCTTTTTCCATAAAGGATTGATGAGGTGGAAATTAGGAGATATTTGAGGAATGGGTTGCAAGCATGGCTTTGTGAATTGTTTATTCATTTGAAGTTCCTATTCAAGCATGGTTGATTATTTTGAGACTAAAATAATCCATGATTGAATTATTGTCTCAAAACTTAGCCATTCTCTCATCTCATTCTCTAGTTGATTCTCACATGATCTTTCTCTCTCCTAGGTTTTCTCTCTTCCTCCCTCAAGCTCATGCAATCACATGAGTTGTGAATCAATGAGCTTTGAGACAAAATAATCCAATACACCTTCTCTACTTCTACTTAGTAGTCTTCCTTAGCAAGTTGGATCATTAAGTTGCCTTCTTTTAGGTTGAAGCTTGACCATAGGCCCTCGGGTGGATCTTTCTTTGGCACAAAGGAGACCAGCAACCGAGTTCTTTTGAAACTTTGGAGTAGCCAAAGAAAGGAGATCAAGAAGAAGCTTGAACTAAGGAGAAAGGAACCACTTGAAGACCCGAAGGACTAGACATTAGGGTATATTACTTTAACCGAGTAGTTAACGCCCTCTTGTAGTTTAGTTTTTATTAGCTAAGGTTTAATCAAGATCCAAAAAGTGGAAAAAGTTTATATTGCAAAGCCAAACATGATCTTTTGATATGAGAAAAATCGTTTTTGATGTATTCCGCCTCCCCGCGAACAAGTGGGGTATGCTATATAGACTTACACTGGTATCAAAGCCTAATTAAACCCTAACTAACAGATTAAACGAAGTATGAAACCACGAAACCGAAATAACTCCGAAACTACGAAACGTAAATCCAAGTTTTTGTCGATTTTTGCAGAGCCTCAAAATTTTTTTTAAACAATTGCAGAGTGCTCCTTTAGCTGTGAAATGAACACAAAACAAAAACGAGGCAATTCCACCATGAAATGGCCGGCCACATCATTAAAATTTCCGAGCTCGCCGGCCCAATAGTGTGGGATTGCATCGAATTTTGTTCTGTGTTCTTGTCTCTTGGATTTAGTGTTTCAGGTGTTCCTAGATTTTGCCAATTTTGACTGCACTGTTAAGTATTTTCTGTGGCTATCTCGAAGTGCTTCGAAGTCATAGTTTTTAGTGTCGTTTAAGTTTCAGTTGTTATCTGTAATGATATATGTGTTTCGAAACGTCCGCTAATCGCTATACGACGATTAGTGGGGGTTGAACATATCTGTGATGTTGGTTTGTGTATATGATTTTTATTGGATCATCGATGATGAATAGCCGGGGGATGTGAGATGAGTGTTTTCGTTTCTTTCATTCAATGTAATTTGTAAAAGTGATGTAATATTATTTTGCGGGGCACATCTGGGTTGAGGTTGTAGCCACCGTTGTATTATTTTCTTTTATTGTTTTTGCTCCTAGGATAGACCCAAGGATGGGTGCACAAACTACCGAATTCTTTGAAGTACCGAGTGGCCTACTCACTTTGTTGAGGGAGGTTGTTTCATTTCGGGAATTTGGCGGGTAGTTTGCCGCACCCATAGGGGTCTAGGATGGGATTTGGTTATTTATCACGACCGTGGAATCCGTCTTTCGTTATGGGCTTAAACGAAGCACGGAATTCCTAATATATCCAATATGTTCATCTGTGATCTAGAATGCCTATTATTGCGTGAGACGAATGTATATATCTATATATGATATTTAGTAGGCATTACTTATGTTTTACACCCGCGCTAGTCCAGCCCCCGCTCTGTCGTTAGTTAAGTAACCTAACGGGTGATGACGGGGCCCCGTGGCGAATGCGGATGGCATAAGCGTACGTTGTATTTTCGTTTCTTTCTGCAATGGTAGGATTAATTGATGGGACGGCATTATTGATTAATGCAAAGAAAACAAACCTAAGCTAAATCATTGGAACAATTTCAAAACCACTCGGTTTTCTTCAAAAAGCAAATTGTAAATGCGGAGCCTAAACCACTCCTTTTAAAAAGCTATCATGGTTCCTTCGGTTATATCAAGTTCATTACGTTAACGGTTTCGCCAAAAACTAGTCGTAGCCCTCCGTCGTTTCAAATAAACAACACATCGTATTTATGCTATGTTTGTTGACCTACGTCAAAGCATAGTGAATGGTATTAATTTGTTGCTTATTTGTTGTATAGATAGATGCATTAGTTTAGAACAGCCGTACAGCCTTATTGGCCTACGTCAAGGGCGAGTACGGATGGGTCAAAATTAATCAGGACAACGACGGGTAGAACTTGACTTGCATCTTATGATTTGTTGGCCTACGTCAAGGTCATAAGAGCTTGGGGTAAAAATCACATCGGGAGTTTCAAAAATAAAGGAAACTTGCAGATTTAGCATACCTTCTGGAGTGTGGTGACTAGAGTGACTTCCATCTAGGTCATCATACAATGATAGTTGGATCCTGATCCCACTGATGAGTATGATTACTCTTGGAAAAATTTCTCACTTAACAATCAATACTATAAACCAAGTAAGTGTCTAGAACGGTGTTAGTGGGGCTACGCCTCCAGGAAAAAGAGGTCATATAATTAAGGAACTTCGCGAAAGCGTTGGAAAACCTCCCTCGAAGTACCGACACTAGCCTGGCTGAAAGGTTAAGCAAATATTGTGACGTGCGATTAATCCTGACTAATTCTTCTTTTAGGGGTTTGAAGAAGAATTTGAGGAAATAATGGGAGCCATCCTGTTTAGATAAACTAATAACCAATCTAAACTTGCAAGAGCATATGCTGAGTGTTTCTTTTCTCTCTCTCTGGCAGCTACCATGACGGGACTAAAACTATTACTTGAAAAAAATTCACTGACTGGGCCAAACTATAAGGATTGGCCGAGGAACGTCAACATTGCACTGACTTATGACAAAGTTGCATATATCACCACCGCTACTGCTCCCCCTATCCCAGGACCAGATTCCTCTGTTGCGTACAAAGAGGTCCGCAAAACTTGGGATCTGGACTGCGAGAAAGCTAAGTGCATCGTGCTGGCATCCATGAATGATGAACTCTAGAAACAACATGAAGGTATGGATATTAAATCCATTTTTCTCTATTGCAAGGATTTGTATGGAGAGCACTCTCGTATATCTAGGTACGAGACCTCAAGGAAACTATTCCAAATGAGGTTAGCTCCAGGATCACCTGTAGGAGAGCACGTCCTAAAAATGATCAGCTTCATTGAGGAACTCGCAAACCTGGGATGCGCGTTAGAAAATGAGTTGTACATCGACTTGATTTTGCAGTCCCTTCCACACACCTTCTCTCAGTTCGTGCTGAACTTCAACATGCACGATATGGAAGCTGGTCTTCTAAAGCTCCTCAACATGTTGAGGGTGGCAGAGAGCTTCTTGTTAAAGGAGAAGACACCCGTTCTGTATGTTGTCCAATCTTCCTCTTCTAAATCCAAAGCGAAAGCTAAGGGGAAGAAGAAGATGAACGCCACCAAACCGAGGGTCAAGAAGGTGCAGGAAACGTACAAGGCGGGGAGAGTGAAAGTGGACAAGAGTGAGTGCTATTATTGTCACAAGAAGGGGCACTGGAAAAAGGATTGCATGGCTTTTAAAACCAAGGACACGAAGCAAGCTGCTGCTGCTGCTTCAGGTGTTTGTAATCGAAAACTGTTTTTCAATAAACTCTACATCATGGGTACTTGATACCTGTTCTGGTTCTCACATCTGTAATTCTTTGCAGGCTCTGAGAAACCGTAGAGCACTGAAAGCAGGTGATATGACCCTCCAGGTTGGCAATGGAATGAACGTAGATGCTGTTGCAGTAGGGGATTATCACGTGGGCACATTTTGATGTTGCACAGCTGTTTTTGTATTCCCAGTATACTGTGTAATATTATATCAGTATCTTTGTTGTCTAATGAAGGATATAATTTTGCACTTGAAAGAAATGTCATGAACATTCTTCTAAATCAATAAATAATTGGGTTTGGCACACTGGAAAATGGCATATACATACTTAATCAATCTCAAGTTTTCAATATCCAAAACACACTCAAAAGAAAGGCTCCAGATTTAAACCAAGTCTTCCTATGGCATTGTGGACTTGGCCATATAAATGAAACAAGGTTGACTAAGTTACATAAAGATGGATATTTAGATCCGTTTGAATATTCATCATATGCAACTTTTCAATCATGTATCAAAGGGAAGATGACCAAATCTCCGTTCACCGGACACGGAGAAAAAGCCACGGAGCTCTTAGGACTTGTACACAGTGATGTATGTGGTCCGATGTATATACCTGCACGAAGCGGTCACTCCTACTTCATCACTTTTACTGATGATTTCTCAAGGTATGGACATGTGTTCTTAATGAAGCATAAATCCGAGACCTTTGAGAAATTTAAGGAGTATAAAAATAAAGTGGAGAAACAGACTGGTAAAAGCATCAAGACGCTTCGATCTGATCGAGGTGGAGAATACTTAAGTACCAGTTTCCTTGAATACTTAAAAGAGAATGGAATTCTCTCTCAGCTTACTCCTCCGTATACACCTCAGCATAATGGTGTATCAGAAAGGAGGAATCGCATGCTACTGGATGCGTTCAATGATGAGTAGTGCTGAATTGCCACTTTCTTTCTGGGGTTTTGCGCTGGAATCAGCTGTATACCTATTGAATATAGTTCCGACAAAGTCTGTGCCTACCACTCCATATGAAATGTGGAGTGTGAAGAGACCATATCTCAAGTATCTCAAGAAATGGGGGTGTCCAGCATTTGTTAAAACGCAGAATCCGGACAAGCTCGAGGCACGATCGGTTTTATGCAAGTTTGTGGGATACCCCAAGCATTCAAGGGGATATCTTGTCTACTACACTAAAGAACAAAAGGTGTTTGTCGCTCGCCACATTATCTTCTTAGAGAGCGAATTTCTTGCAGAAATTAATGGGAGCACGGTAGAACTGAAAGAAATTCCAGAACCCGAAACTGCTGCCGATGAATTAGTAGAACCTCAGGTTTCAATAGAGCCCGACGAACCAACGCCGCTCCGTAAATCTAGTAGGATTTCTTGTCCGTCTGAGAGATACTATGGGTTTCTTGTAGATGGGGATCGAGAGAATTGCATTATCGATGATAATGAGCCTACTAATTTTCAGCAGGCTATCACGAGTAAAGACTCGATGAAGTTGCTGGATGCTATGAGATCCGAAATGGAATCCATGTACACCAATAAAGTATAGACTTTGGATGTTGCTCCTCCTGGGGTGAAACCAGTTGGATGCAAATGGATCTTCAAAAGGAAGATCGGTACATTTGGACAAGTGGGAACCTACAAAGCTAGACTCGTTGCAAAAGGTTTTTGTCAAAAACCAGGATTGGACTATGATAAAACCTTTTCTCTAGTAGTTATGCTTAAATCCATTCGGATCTTGCTTGCTGTTGCTTCCTTCTATGACTATGAAATCTGGTAGATGGACGTAAAAACAGCTTTTTTAAATGGACATTTAGAAGAAAGTGTTTACATGGATCAACCAGAAGGTTTCTTAGACAGTGGGAGCAGCGGAAAGGTGTGCAAGTTTCTAAAATCCATTTATAGATTAAAGCAATCATCGCGGAGTTGGAACATCTGCTTTGATGAGACGGACAAAGAATTTGACTTTATCAAAAATGTAGATGAACCATGCATTTATAGGAAGATTGTAGAAGGAGCAGTCGTCTTCCTCGTTCTGTACGCCGAAGACATACTGCTGATAGGGAATGATATCCCTATGCTACAATCAGTAAAGCTCTTCTTGTCACAGAAATTCTCTATGAAAGACTTGGGAGATACCTCCTGCATTCTGGGGATTAAGATCTATCGTGATAGATCCAAAAGGATGTTGGGACTTTCACAGTCCAGGTACATTGATACTATACTAAAGAGATTTAGTATGGAATTCTAAGCGTGGTAATTTACCCGCTTGTCACGAGATCACCCTCTCCAAAGAGATATCTCCAAAGACTGATGAAGAGAGGGCTCACATGGGCATTATACCCTACGCTTCGGCTGTAGGATCTATAATGTATACGATGTTATGTACCAGACCAGATGTAGCTTACACACTTAGTGTGGTAAGAAGGTATCATTCTGACCCAGGTGAGAAGTATTGGATAACGGTAAAGAACATTCTTAAGTACCTGAGAAGGACTAAGGAGATGTTCTTGGTTTACGGTAGTAGGGACCTCCAGGTCGAGGCTTTTACCGACTCCAGCTTCCAAAGTGACAAAGATGACTCTAAATCCATTTCGGGTTTTGTGTTTACCCTCAATGGAGGGGCAGTATGTTGGAAGAGTTCCAAATAGGATACCGTCGCAGACTCAACAATGGAAACTGAGTATATAGCTGCTAATGATGCCGCGAAAGAGGTTGTCTAGATGAAGAAGTTCATCTCTGAACTTCAGGTGGTTCCATCCATTGCCAATCCAATACCTTTGTATTGTGATAACAATGGGGCCGTAGTATTAGCAAAGGAACCAAGGTCCCATCAGAAATCCAGGCATACCTTGAGGCGGTATCACCTGATAAGGGAGATCGTGGATCGCTGGGAGATCGAGGTACGGAGAGTGGACACAAAAAACAACACGGCAGATCCATTCACCAAGGCCATCCTTCAAGTCCAGTTCGAGAGGCTGTTTGAGATGTTGGGCATGCGGTACGCCAGCAACTGGATCTAGTACAGACAGTGGGTACTCATTGCACCAATTACAGGCCTTAGTGCAAGTGGGAGATTGTTGGATATATATGCCCTAGAGGCCTTCATTGTATAGGATGCTAGGGATATGTATGTACAGGAAAATCTTGCTCAATATGATAGTACGCTATTTGGTTTGTCTTTATCTTAACATGTGATATATTTTACTTTGTATTTCATATATTGTGTACATGTTGATAAATCCCCTAGGATATTCGCCTGACTACCAGCGTTGTGATGGCAGTCATACTTGTAGGAGCTGGGTAGTCAATAGGCACAACCTTAAATGTCCCTGGTCGTAGAAGTATTGAGACTGGGTATCGATACTCCAGAGTAGACTAGTGTATACATATCTAGACCCTGACGAGGGGCGATGTATTGGTCCCGCAGCCATTGGTGATGTGCACCTAAGATTGTATACAGATGCTCACTGGGTGTGAGTACACCGGACAGGACTCGCCAAGGACTGACTAGATGGTATTATACCTAGCGTCAGATAGCAGTTTTTCGGTGACATGTGTGCAGATCGTCTATCGACTTGAGGTCATCATTTGTCTCGTGTGAGTTCCCACTGTGCTTTGATTACTACCCTACCACGGCTCAAAGGAAGCGTGCAAACAGGTTTTAGTTGGGTACAGTCCCGAGCCACATGGAGGCAGTGAGCGACTGTTGGGGATTCGTCTCTCCCGGTATAGCGAGTCGATATCACACAGTGATCGGTTGGTCATTACCATAAGTCCCTGGTCAGGGCTGATTGAGAATTACTGGTGGACGGACCAGTAGATTCTCAGATGGTCTTGAGTCACACTGACACGACTTGTACGGTTATTAGGGGTCTGACATTTTCCACCCTCTAAACCTTACATGCGATATTCTCAGACGAACAGACCGGACTGCACGGATATTGTCACGGACAGGCTCAGTTGGGTTTCGGATGAGTTCGCCCGTCGGCCTCCTTTTTGACATGCACTTGGGTTGCCGTTACGTACAGCTAGTGCCACTGACGGACTTGTGGTTAAACCCACTGCCAGCGTACTGTCGAGTCTTTAGAGTCCCACACAGAGGATTTTCCTGGTTCAGGCGAGACGATATAGAGGCCGTATGGTCATACAGCAGGGTTTCGATCGCATTCGTGTACTGGCTACACGAATGATGTTCGGACAGATAATACTAGTGGGCTTTAGTTTAAGCCGGATCCTAGTATTATATTATTGGATTATACTTGTCTCTGTGTATCCGTATTTTTCGGAATACGGATACTGGTATGTATATACGATGAGGGTATTCTTGTAATTTCACAAGAATGAGCTTATAGAAGGAGACACTTCATTATTGATTTATCCTTTTTCATTAAATGATTGATGAGGTGGAAATTAGGAGATATTTGAGGAATGGGTTACAAGCATGGCTTTGTGAATTGTTTATTTATTTGGAGTTCCTATTCAAGCATGGTTGATTATTTTGAGACTAAAATAATCCATTCTTGAATTATTGTCTCAAGACTTAGCCATTCTCTCATCTCATTCTCTAGTTGATTCTCACATGATCTTTCTCTCTCCTAGGTTTTCTCTCCTCCTCCCTCAAGCTCATGCAATCACATGAGTTGTGAATCAATGAGCTTTGAGACAAAATAATCCAATACATCTTCTCTACTTCTACTTAGTAGTCTTCCTTAGCAAGTTAGATCACTAAGTTGCCTTCTTTTCGGTTGGAGCTTCACCATAGGCCCTCGGGTGGATCTTTCTTCGGCACAAAGGAGACTGGCAACCGAGTTCTTTTAAAGCTTTGGAGGAGCCAAAGAAAGGAGATCAAGAAGAAGCTTGAACCAAGGAGCAAGGAACCACTTGAAGACCCGAAGGACTAGATATGAGGGTACATTACTTTAACCGAGTAGTTAACGCCCTCTTGTAGTTTATTTTTTATTAGCTAAGGTTTAATCAAGATCCAAAAAGTGGAAAAGGTCTATGTTGCAAAGCGAAACATGATCTTTTGATATGAGAAAAATCGTTTTTGATGTATTCCGCCTCCCCGCGAATACGTGGGGTGTGCTACATAGACTTACAGTTTTCGATCCCCATATCGACAGCGATTTCAAGACCTGCTATCAAAGCTTCATATTTCGCTTCGTTGTTTGTTCTTGGTGTTCCCCGCCGAAAACCGGAGACGCGACCGTGCAGGTCCGTCTTGCCTGAATTTCGGGGCAGATGCTAATTGGTGCTATCCGTCCGCCTCTCCGAAAATGCCAAGTTGATTTATGGCACCATGTATCGAAGGTTTAAACGGATGCGGCCGATGAAGCAGACTTCGTCTGATTCCCCCTTGTTGAGGGGTTTTTGATTGTGGGGACGCTCTTCCCTGCAGGCGCAAGCCCCTGCAGTTAATTACGCTACCGTACTGCGGTAACCATTTTCCTTTCTCCAGATGATCACTTCGTGTCTGGGGTGTTTGTTTTGTTTTTGGTTGCCCGTGGATTGTATACGAAGACTAGTTTATGTTGTCGCCCGTAGGACGTGGATTAGTCCAAATCCATATCTTCTTAGATTTGGGTTTGGGGTTGGATTTAAGGATACGTTAGTCTCATTTAAGACTAAGATCAACTTAAACGTTAGTTAAGTATACGTTAGTCTAATTTCAGACTAAGATCAACTTAACAGGATCATTTAGACCCGACAAGAGAGCATTTGGGCTCTAATGTTTAGTTTAGGAACATTGCGGTCGATTAGTTTAAGGACATTACGGTCCAATATTAATTTAAGGACATTTCGGTCCAAGGTTAAGGACATCATAGTCCGTGAGTTTAAAGACATCAGAGTCAAGGTTAAGGATATCATAGTCCGTGAGTTTAAAGACCTCACAGTCAAGGTTAAGGACATCATAGTCCGTGAGTTTAAAGACCTCACAGTCATGGTTAAGAACATCATAGTCCATGGGTTTTAAAGGACCCCACAGTCCGTAGAATGTTTGGTTGTCGAGACCCGTCACCTCTCTGAAGACGCTGAAGAATTACAACGACATATATCAGAGGGGTACAGAGATATACCCTTGAACCAATGTGAGTTGGTTGAAAGATCTGTAGTCCAATTTGGGGTTAAGATATGTTAACATATTTATGAGCAGATGAGCTCAATTAATATGAGTTGGGGACTTATGGCCAATCTTGGGCTAAGTCCAATCAGGTTAAAATGTTTAAAATTTTATTTTGGGCTGTTGAGCCTTTATTTGGGCTTGGCCTTTTTGACAATGCTGAGCATTTATTTATATCTTGACAATGTTTTTGTCTTTTATTGAATGCAGAGTATTCAGCAGAGCTCTGGGCTTATTAAAGAACAATTTATGTTCTGTCGGCGAAACACGTGGTGCACTAGGCATTTTGCGCCAGTCAAAAAGTGCAGTGCGTTTCTGCCATGTGGCGCACATGTAAGGGACGCGTGTCGCGCTTGGCGCTAGGTGCTAGATGATAAGCGTATGATGCCAGTTTATGAGCGCTGAGCGCTAATCCATGAGCGCATTGCGCTTTCAGTTTAGTGGCGCACACGTGAGTGACACGTGGTGCGCTTGGCGCTGAGCGCCAGCCCATGAGCGCGGTGCGTTATTTCAGAAGCGCAAAGCGCTAGTTGTTAATTGGTGCATACATGATTGACACGTGGCGCATTTGGCGCTAAGCGCCAGTCCAGAGAGCACAGAAGCGCAGTTCAAGAGCGCAAAGCGCGGTTCAAGAGCGCAAAGCGCATCTGATCAATTTTATGATCTGGAAAACAAATTTATGTTCTTTTAAAAGAGACTTTGTCTCAAGATCTAAGAACAACAGTTCTTATTTTGCAGGAGATGTTCCAATCTCTTATATTGATGAAAGGCTTTGCCTTTATAGATTTATGATCTGTGAGAAGAATTATGTTCTTCTTCTATTAGGGTGAGATCTTTTGATCTCTTTGTGAAGGACTTTTGTCTTATAAATCTATGATCTGTGAGAAGTAAGTTCTTCTTTCATTTTATGATGAGATCTTTTGATCTCTTTGTGAAAGACTTTTTGTCTTTTTAGATTTATGATCTTTTTGAAGAAATGAATTCTTCTTTTTATGAGATGATTTCATCTCTATGTTCATCATCATCATTTTTACCTTGAAGAAAGATCTTCTTGAAAGAGCTTGCTCTTTGAATTTTCTCAAAGTTTTTAGGGAGGTTTCTCTCTCTTTTTGTATCTGTATATGTCCTTGAGACTTGAAGTCTAGGGGCCTTTTTATAGGGTAGGCTGATTTGTTGAATCAGTTAAAGAGATCTTTCTCTGATTAATTTGGGGATGTTTCCCCACCATTGGATCTTTGATCCTAGAGCTTCTGTTTTACAGAAGGCAATCTTCTATTTTTAACAAGATTGGAAAATCTTTCCATACAGAATTTATTCTGTTTTTTGGTAATTTTTATTTACCATTGGATCATTGATCCAACGGTACTCTGATTTACAGAGCACAATCTTGTTATTTGGAAAGATTTTGAGGAATCTTTCCTTAACAGAATTTAACTCTGATTAATTAATGATTTATCATTATTATTAGATCTTTGATCTAACGGTGGGGAGTTTTTAGTTCCAGTGCTAGCGCACCCGTGCTCTGCTTGAAGGGCAGCGCACATTGCGCTGGCGTACCTGTGTTTGACACGTAGTGCGCTGCTTGGAGCGCAGCGCACCTAGAGCTAGCGCACACGTGGTGTGCTGCTTAGAGCGCAGCGCACATAGTGCTAGCGCCCACGTGCTTTGCACGTGGTGCGCTGCTTAGGGCGCAGCGCACTTGGCACTGCATCTGAAGCGTTGCTTCATTTCAAAATTTGAATTTTTGAACATAGTCTTGCTCTGATTGAAGGAAACAAATGCCCCCCACCGTTGCGCTCACGTGGCCCACACGTGAGTGCAGCGGTGGCAGCATCTGCGCCCTCGGATCAACTGAGAAGTTGAAACGGCACTCAGTGCCTATAAATAGGACCTTTGGTCCTCTGGGATGACCACTGCTCATCGTCTTCCTTGTTTTCTGAGAAATTTTATTCTCTCACAGAGCATAGCTCTCCATCTTAAGAATTTTCTTAAGGACAAAAACTCTGTCAAAATTTAGGTAAATATTAAATCTTTTAATAATCTAGGGTTTTACCCATTAACAGAGCCTTGCTCTTCATAGATCTTTGATCTAAAGAAAACCCTTTTAGGGTTTCATTAACAGAGCTTTTGCTCTCTTCAAATCATGAAGAACTCTTAAGAGTTTGTTCATGGATCTTGAAGATATCAGAATTTTTTTTTAACTCGTACATAAAAAAATTGTTTTTAAATTTCTTGATGGATTATTCCATCATTTTCTTCCAGAGCAAGACTCTTGAGGAATTTTTATTCCTTCATGATCAGAGTTTGACAATTGTCACTCTGTCACAGAGCACTGCTCTTAAAAGGAGATTTACTCCTCTGCCCGAGAGATCTCTCATTTAATGAGAATTTCTTTAGGATTTTCTCATTTAATCAACAGTCTCATCAAATGATGAGGCTATTTTATTAATGATGAACTGTCATCTAGATTTTGTGGGTCCCTTTTGGTCCCTCTTCACTGCATAACAGTGTGGTACATATTCTAAAGTACCACGTGTCAGAATTTAAATTAAATTGTCACACTGACGGTTGACTTTTGTCCCTTTTTGCGCAGGCGACATGTCTTTTGATCCCTTTTTCCGTTTGTTCGTTCAGAAGGAGGGTTCCCTGGGGCGCCTGTGGACCGGGAAGTCCTAGCATTGATCAAAGATCATGACCTGGAACATAAGAATCTTCACCTCTGGGGGACATGGTATAATCAGATTATTAAGGGTCGGCAGAGCTTTTCGTGCGCGGTACCCTCAGAGCCCATCATGGCGATCCATTATGCCGACCCACCCCCGGTGAACTATACCGTGGAAGAAGTCAACTGGATTTCGGGAGGTCTTCTTCAGCCTGCTATGGCTTCGATACCCGTTCAGCCTCCAATGGCTTTGGATACCCTGGGGCGACGTATTTGTCAAGGCGAGGTGCGACCGTGGGGACAACCATATATGATCGGCCTAATTCCTCGTCATCCAGCTGGCTATCTGCAATGGGCCCGCTACATTCTGTCAGCGAAGAAGCCACAGTTGTTGAGGCTTGGGTTGTATCCCGCCATTTATGCTTCTCTCTTCCAGTATTCTACGCTTCCCGCCTGTGGGTTAAGGCCTTTCTGGAGCAGTGGAATATTCCTACTCACACCTTCCTTTCGCTGGACCGAGAAGTATCAATTTCTTTAGAGGAATTTGCAGAAGTTTCTGGCTTGCCGGTTATGGGGGAGCATTATGAGGAACTACTTCCTACAGATGGATACATTTTTGGTGCCAAGCCAGTGATGACAGACCTTACCGTGGAGAACGCCATTCAACACCAGTTCCCTAGTTTAATCAAACTGTTGAATATTTATGAGGGCCTTTTCCTCGAATCTGGGAGCCGCGGGGTTACTTTCGAGGATTTCATTGCTCGTTTTCTCCATCCGGAAGTCCTCTCGAAGGATGCTGCTAAATTCGCCAAACTTGATGACCCTTTCAGTTTAGGGTTAAACAACTTCCCAACATCGGAGGCAGATCAAAAGAGTTTCTTCCTTCCCAACACTCCAGTTGTTTCTTTCGTGGAGGTCGCAGTCCCTGGGATTGATGAGGAAACGTTCTTTTTGGGGTTTCTTGGGCTATGGCTGAGCTGGTTTGCGCTCCCGATGCACCCTCGCCGTATGAGGCCGTCTGTCTTCTATCCGGCCCACCGAATGATTATTGAGGTGAAAGTGGCTGTCGGGGTTGCCGGGTTAGCTCATCTGTGTTACGGCCTCAGCCAAGCGGCGGATACTACTGAACCAGGAGTGCAGCATGTGAACTTTTCGATGCATTACTTCATGTCATGGCTCGAGCTACATGCACTTGGCATTTTCGGTATCCATAAAAGGCCGTCCTTCTACGACAGGTGCGGCTTCCCCCGGATTATGCGATTAGTCGACGCATCTATTGTAAATCCGTCACCGCGGGAAGCTAGAGGTTTGCTCGTTTGTCCTCGCACGGTTGGAGATGGCATGACCTTCACCGATAAGATCCTGACTATCAGCAAAGAGTCCGCGACAACGGTGCAGCCATTGCGAGACATTTTTAAAGATGGAGCCTCTGTTTTGAAAGCTCGGGAAATCCTTCATTTATATTCCATCAGACCGGGCTTTCTAGTGTTTAGGTAAAATGATGCGGCGTTATTCATGAGATACAATCCGCATCGTTTCGCCCAGCAGCTGAGCTACAATCAGGGAGTCCCGCTAGAGGCTTTCTTGTTAGAACCTGCTGTCACCAAAGAGGGAATGCGAAATGCGCTGCATCATTTTATGCGCGTGAACACGGGGTCCAACTTCTTTATCAGCGAACCGAGCTGTGTCCCGAAGGCCTTTAGTGTGTACGTGGCGTGGTATCAGCATTCAATGGGCGCCGTCATCAGGGAGGATAAGCGACTGCTGCTCGATCGCAAAGGTGCACCCCTTGCTGGTGATCAAAACGTCCCTCTGAAGCAACGAGCCATTGTCCCACCTCCCTTAAGAGAAGCTGCGGTGATCGAAGTCCCGCATGACAGGCCCGAGCTACCGATACCCCAGGCCCCTGTAGAAACGGTGACTATAGCTTCCCCCGATTCTGGCGTTGGTTCAGATATCGGGACTCGTAGCCCCAAGATACCCACTAATCGTAAGCTTGTGCTAGCTGCGACCGGAGCTCGCTCGCAGAAAGGAAGAAAAAGTCGATCCTTTCTGCCGACGTTGTACTCGGCCAGGAGCCTCATGCTCCTTATGGCGATGGCCTGAGCGAGTATGGGACAAACGGGGGTCTATTCATGCCGCCAAATGATACTGATCTTGCGGTTGCCATTGCATCTTCTGAGCAATTGGCAAGCCACGAAGCGGGATTGGCCATCCTCGCGCAATTAGGTAGCCATCAGCTGTAACTTTCATCATTGCATCATATTTTTATCATCATGTTTTGACTGACACCTTTACCCTTTTTCTTTAACAGGCATTCCACCGAAGAAGCTCTCGCAGCTTCTCTCAAGACTTTTGAGGAAGAGGAAAGACTTCGAGCATCCTTAGGCATCGGTACATTTCGGTTCACCGCGTCTCCGCTCTCGTTTCTTATGGGTAATCTGACCCCTCCTTTTCATCTTATTGCCGAAATAAGCTTCACTTAAGCAACCGATGACGAATGCCATAATGGCTCCAGAGGTAACTATTGGCGCGGACGATGACGTCCCGTTGACGGAGATCTTTAGAAGATCTGCCCTCACAGCCCGGGAGGAAAGGAAGCGTAGAATGCACGCGGCAAGGGAGCGTACTGCCGCCTTGGATGCGGGTGCAGATCCAAGCGCTGTTACCCCTACCTCTACTCCTTCAGAGGATACTTCGGCTGCCTTTTCTACCGCCCACAGACAGGCAGCATGTGCGGCTCGGGAAGCAATCAAAAAACCGACCCAAGGTAACGTGACATTAGGTTCTTTTGTCAAAGTTTTAATTTTCAGGTTCTCATAAATCTTATCTTGCAGGGCCGACTCTTGCCGAGGAAGTGGTGGGTGACGTGGCGGCAACCATCGAGCCTGAGATAGCGGTTGGTGAGACGGCTACAATCGTCGAGCCCGAGATAGCGGTAGGTGAGATGGCTACAACCGCTGAGCCCGAGGTAGCCACTCTTTCTCAAGAGTCGGGCACTGCTCCAATCGTCACTCTTTCCCCTTGCGGGTCCTTGCCGTTGCTGGGCGCTGCGAGTGTCACGACAATTCTCGTAGAGTCGGGGGATGGGGCTACGGGTAGCGAGACCATTCCGATGGAGGAGGGTGAAGCATTCGCTGCATCCAGTGACGCCCTTGTCGCGGTCTCGACCGGCGACTCACAAGGTAGATTTTGGGTCATTACTCTCCCCTGCAATCCTTTTCAATTTCTTTTTGACAATGTTTCTCTTATTTCTAATGCAGGTGTGATGAGCGTTGGGGTTGTGCCACCCGAGGAAGCATCTCCAGTTGCTGCTTTGACGGTGACCGCTCCTCTACCTTCTCTCATACCATCTCAAATGCTGGAAGGTGCGGATTTGTGACCCATCAGTTTCATTGTAGGCAGTATACTTTATGTACTGACATTGCATTATTATATTCTTACAGGAGTCCTTTTTTATCACCTGAATCAAGTGCTACACCCACACTTCTCCTTTCAGTCAGAGATTGCCTCTTCTAGCGGAGCTGGTGAGTACAGCCTCTAGCTAACGCCTCTTCTTTTCTTTGACGGGTAGTCAAATCGTTTCTAATTCTTCTTTGTTTTAAATGCAGCCCTATAGATCGGAGGAGGAGATGAAAGAACAGTTGCACCGCCGGTACTCCCGGTCTTGCCACCTGCTGCAGCCGGTATAGTAAACTCCGTTGTTCATGAACCTCCCTTATTTCTTGAAGCGTTATTTGACTGTGATTTACTTTGTAGCTGTGACACCGACTTCAACTCCGTTTGAGTCTCAAGTTATAATGCCAGCAGGCCCCTTCTCTCAACGCCCCTCCTCTAAAGGTGTTGTGAATAGCCTACGCACGTTGATCGATCATCTCGAGGAGCTTGATACAGAGACTCCTGCCCTTGCTGCAGATTTCGCTGCTGAGGTTAATCCCATGCTGGCGACGCTCGTGCACTTTCATAATGAAGGTGTCGTGGAGTCCTGGGTTAATCATTGCAGAAAAATCGAGGCCTGTCTATATGAGCTTGAGTTTAGACGTCCTGCCCCTGAGGTCTTGGCTGTGAACTCGCAGCGGGATGCATGGGTCGAAGAGAGCACCCCTTACTTCCGCCATCCTGAACAAAAGGCGGCTTTGAGGCGTAAGGAGCGCGAGGAGACTTTAAGCGAATCTGCTCGTTTGCATAGTCAAGTTGATGCAAACGCTGCACAGCTGAAAGTCATCTTTGAAAGCCTTCTACGATATATTTCTGACGGGCTAATGCTGAGGCAGAAACTCGACCTCATTGAACGAGATGCACAAGGTCGTGAGGTGGCTCAGCGGGTCGTTGACGAGCAACTTTCATCTTATCTGCAGCAATGAGCTCAGGTTGAAGCAGAGTTGGCCGTGGCGGCTGACCATGAAAATGGGCTGAGGGAAGTGCGCGAGCGGTTAATTGGTCTATTGAAAACGCTTCCCTCTCAATAATTGTTTTTGTACCATTTGTAATTTTGAATAAAATGTATCCAATTTTTTGTATTCTTTCATAAGATGTATTTTGTACCCAATTGAATTTATGAATAAAAAATACATTTCTTTCGCAATGTCTTGTGTCATCTCTTGATTTTCTTCTTTTCTTTGTTATTAGCATGTTGCAGATGATAGAGAGAGTATTCCGTTTCGAATTCTTCGAGAGGTAGTGATGGCTTAGAAAGCAGGTTCAGATCTGCTGTCTAATACTTTTCAACTTCATAAGCCGTGAGGGTCTCATAAAGACTTTTCTCCCTATGAGTCGAGAGAATCTCGTAGGTGTATTTTCTCCTTAGGAATCGTGACGATTCCTAAGTGCGTTTTCTCTTATAAGTCGTAAGGATTTTACAAGAGAGTTTTTTTCCTTATGGGTCGAGAGGACCTGTAAGTGATTGATGGTGCTGCCATTATCCGCACTTCGCGGAGTCAGGAGTTGCTCTGGGCGTTTCCCACAGGGTCAAAATTGACTTTAACCGTGTTCCACGGGACCAGGATTTGCTCTGGACGCTACCCACGGGGTCAGGATTGACATAGCCGTGTTCTGAAAGGACCAGGATCCGCTCTGGACGTTTCCCACGGGGTCAGGATTGACATAGGCCGCGTTCCACGTGATCAGGAATTTTGCTCCGGATGCTTCCCACGGGGTCTGATTGACATAGGCGTGTTCTGCGAGGACCAGGCTCCACTCTGGACGTTTCCCACGGGGTCAGGATTGACATAAGCCGCGTTTCACGTGACCAGGAATTTGCTCTGGATGCTTCCCACGGGGTCAAAGCCGTGTTCTGTGAGGACCAGGATTCGCTCTGGACGTTTCCCACGGGGTCAGGATTGACATAGGCCGTGTTCCACGTGACCAGGAATTTGTTCTGGATGCTTCCCACGGGGTCATAGCCGTGTTCTGCGAGGACCAGGCTCCGCTGTGGACATTTCCCACGGGGTCAGGATTGACATAAGCCGCGTTCCACGTGACCAGGAATTTGCTCTGGATGCTTCCCACGGGGTCATAGCCGTGTTCTGCGAGGACCAGGCTCCGCTCTGGACGTTTCCCACGGGGTCAGGATTGACATAAGCCGCGTTCCACGTGACCAGGAATTTGCTCTGGATGCTTCCCACGGGGTCATGGCCGTGTTCTGCGAGGACCAGGCTCCGCTCTAGAGTTTTCCCACGGGGTCAGAATTGACATAAGCTGCGTTCCACGTGACCAGGAATTTGCTCTGGATGCTTACCACGGGGTCATAGCCGTGTTCTGCGAAGACCAGGCTCCGCTCTGGACATTTCCCACGGGGTCAGGATTGACATAAGCCGCGTTCCACGTGACCAGGAATTTGCTCTGGATGCTTCCCACGGGGTCATAGCCGTGTTCTGCGAGGACCAGGCTCCGTTATGGACGTTTCCTATGGGGTCAGGATTGACATAAACCGCGTTCCACGTGACCAGGAATTTGCTCTGGATGCTTCCTACGGGGTCATAGTCGTGTTCTGTGAGGACCAGGATTCGCTCTGGACGTTTCCCACGGGGTCAGGATTGACATAGGCCGTGTTCCACGTGACCAGGAATTTGCTCTGGATGCTTCCCACGGGGTCATAGCCGTGTTCTGCGAGGACCAGGCTCCGCTCTGGATGTTTTCCACGGGGTCAGGATTGACATAAGCCGCGTTCCACGTGACCAGGAATTTGCTCTGGATGCTTCCCACGGGGTCATAGCCGTGTTCTGCGAGGACCAGGCTCCGCTCTGGACGTTTCCCACAGGGTTAGGATTGACATAAGCCACGTTCCACGTGACCAGGAATTTGCTCTGGATGCTTCCCACGGGGTCATAGCCGTGTTCTGCGAGGACCAAACTCCGCTCTGGACATTTCCCACGGGGTCAGGATTGACATAGGCCGTGTTCCACATGACCAGGAATTTGCTCTGGATGCTTCCCACGGGGTCATGGCCATGTTCTGTGAGGACCAGGCTCCGCTCTGGACGTTTCCCACGGGGTCAGGATTGACATAAGCCGCGTTCCGCGTGACCAGGAATTTTCTCTGGATGCTTCCCACGGGGTCATGGCCATATTCTGTGAGGACCAGGCTCCGCTCTGGACATTTCCCACGGGGTCAGAATTGACATAAGCCGCGTTCCACGTGACCAGGAAGGGTTGACTTTATCCGCATTTCACGGAGTCGGGGTTTGACTCTCGGTCATCTGTGCTCCGCTGAATCATGAAACTGGGAATTGCCGCGGTTCCGCTTTGCTTGATGTTGCACCTGTTGTAATGAGACGCATGTTGAGATGATCTCCAGGCTGTCTGTGAACCGTTGAGATTTGGCTTCTTCTTCCGATGGAACCTGGGGAGGGAAGGTGTGATTCCCTCTTTGTTTGCGCCCCTGGATTGTATACAGGGATTGATGTGATATCATCTGTAGGGCATAAATTTCATTTTTTTTGTTTCTTTCCGCGATACTCTATCGTTTCAGCTTTTATATCGCGAAGGTCGCGATTGCCCAATCATTTCTGCTATTTTTCGCGGTGCCCAATCATTTCGGCTATTTTGTATTTATTTACTCGCTGCTTTTTATTGCGAATTGCCCAATCATTTCGGCTATTTTTGTATGCATACATTTTTACTTGCTGATTTTGTTGCAAGTTGCCCCATCATTTCGGATATTTCGTATGCATGTGCGGCTCGCTGGCTTTTTTCCTGCAAGCTTGGAATTAGACACTGATTTCGGCATCAGCACCGCTACAACTGGGATATTGCCAGGAGCGAATCATCATTTGCCTCTGTCGATGTCGAACAAAGGTGGCTTAGCGAACAGGGTTAAGATCCTGTCGACTAAGGCTTTTGACTTCATAGGCCGTAAGGGTCTCATAAAGGTATTTCTCCCTGCGAGTCGTGAGGATCTCGTAGGTGCGTTTTCTTCTTAGGAATCGTGAGGACTCCTAAGTGTATGGTTTCTCGTAAGTCGTAAGGATCTTACAAGAGTATTTTCTCCTTCTAAGTTGAGAGGACTTACAAGGGATGTTTACCATGTAGACATAACCCTAGTCACGGATGGGACTTTGTTAGGGAAATGTTTACTCGCGCCCGTGGATTGTATACAAGGATCAGCATTGAGCCGCTTGTAGGGCAGCATTGGAGGTTGTGGTGGCCGCTTAAGAACAGGTTCAGATCCCTGTAGCTTAAGACTTTTGAATCTTATGAGCCGTGAGGGTCTCATAAGAGGGTTCTCCTTACGAGTCGTGAGGATCTCGTAAGTGTAATTTCTCCTTAGGAATCGTGGGGATCCCTAAGTGTGTTGCTCCCTTGTGAGTCGTAAGGATCTCACACAGCTGTTTTCTCCTCACAAGGTCCAGAGGATCTTGCAAGTGTCTTTTAATGAGATTGCGTCCTTTCGGGTTTTCATAAAAACGCGCCGGTAGCCCTGCTGTTTTTACTCACGGAGCCCTTTCGGGTTTTCATCCGTGTCCATTTTGCTTATGGACATACCGTTTTCTTTTTCTTTCTTTTTTTTTTATTCTTTTTTTTTGTGTCAGCCTTGGGATGCTGCAGTCTACAGTAGTTTATCTACGTCTCGGTCAACAGCTAGTTTTAGGATATAGTGGTCCATCGTTAGTTTAAGGACGTTTCGGTCCGACTCCAGTTTTAGGACATAGTGGTCCATTGTTAGTTTTAGGACATTTCGGTCCGTTGTTAGTTTTAAGACATTTCGGTCCGTTGTTAAGGAAGACGGCTACTACTTACAGAGTTTGGGCTTAGGAAGATAGCGAGCGGACATAGGCGTCGTCATCTATCGTTGACCTAGGCCGTGACTCGTTAGGCGTAGTATTTTTTTAGGAAGCGACCGTTTATTGGCCTGAAAGGTCTTTCACCATGCATGTCCATGAGTAGGTAAGCTCCACCCTGGTAAACTTTGTCTATGATATACGGGCCTTCATAGTTCGGCTCGAATTTCCTCCGCTTGGCGCGATTGGGGATCATAGGTCTTTTAACCACTAGCATGAGTTTGCCTTGGCGGAACGTTCTCGGCCTAGTCAATTTTTCATATGAGCGTGTCATCTTTGCTTTATAAGCCTCCAGACTCTGTTGCGCCACGAGCCGGTTTTCTTCAAGGGCATCAAGCTCTTCAAGCCGAAGGTGAGCATTCTCTTCATTTGTTAGCTCGTAGTGAACCGCCACCCGTAGAGAGGGTAACTCTATCTCAAGGAGGAGTACCGCTTCTGTGCCGAATACCAATGCATACGGCGTTGTGTTCATGGCCGTTTTGAACGTAGTTCGATACGCCCAGAGAGCTTCATGCAGTCTCTCGTGCCAGTCTCTCTTATTTCGAGACACCGTCTTTTTCACGATCTTCGTCAAGGTCTTGTTAAAAGCCTCAACTAGACCGTTAGCTCGGGGATTATAGACCGATGAATATCTCCAGTCTATGTTATGCTGTTGTGCGAAGCGGCTGATCTTGTGGCTTCTATAGGCTGGCCCGTTATCGGAGATAATCCGTCGCGGAGTGCCAAACCGATAAATGACGTGTGTCTTGAAGAAATAGAGGATATTCTCCGTCTTCACTTCCCTTAGCGGTACTGTTTCTGCCCATTTGGAGAAGTAATCAGTTGTCGCCAAAATGAATCGATATCCTCTGGACGATACTGGTTCGATAGGGCTGATTATGTCAGTTCCCCATATTTCAAACGGCCAGCTAGCCACTGTTGGGAGTAGCGGATTTGGATGCTGGTGGATAAAGTCCCCGTGAATCTGGCATGAGTGGCACTGCTTCACATATTCGAGGCAGTCTTGGATCATCGTGGGCCAATGGTAGCCCATCTGTTTGATCTTCAGCTTCATCTTCGCTCCCAGGGATCTTAGCCATAAAGAGTCAAACGATCTCTTATACAGAGTATCATTGACGAATGCAAAAGAAAGAGCTCGTTTCATGAGCTGATGTCTCGAGGATGCCTCTTCAGGTGTTCGACGGGATTTGAAGTAGTCTATAA
This sequence comes from Agapanthus africanus, assembly GCA_030015575.1. Taxonomy (NCBI): domain Eukaryota; kingdom Viridiplantae; phylum Streptophyta; class Magnoliopsida; order Asparagales; family Amaryllidaceae; genus Agapanthus; species Agapanthus africanus. The sequence continues at coordinate 26,780,991 of JASDDO010000001.1, forward strand.
AGACTTCCCTTCAATCCATATCCTTTTCCTAGTCTTTTATTTGTAGAGCCATTTGCTCGGTCGCTCCCTTTTCTTCGGACGACTCCAGAGATATTTCTGCCGGTGCAAGAACCCGACGGCTCTGTACAATGACCCTCACGTCATCAAGGTTTTCGTCAACCAGTTCTTTAGCGAGTTTGGCTAACGCATCCGCTTTGCTATTTTCCGCACACGGTATGCTTTCCAGAATGTAGGAGGGAACTTGAGTCGGCAATTGTTGCACTCTCTCGCCATATTTCACCAACTCTGGTTTGCACGTTTGATAGTCGCCGTTTACTTGACTAACGACCAGTTGGGAGTCTCCGTATATGAGGAGGTTTTCAATTCCCATGTCGATAGCGATCTCGAGACCTGCTATCAAAGCTTCATATTCGGCTTCATTGTTTGTCCTCGGCTCTGTTAAGGAGAAGGCAAAGCGCATTATCTCTCCTTGTGGAGTCATGAAGATGAAGCCTACCCCGGATTTGATTATAGGGGTGCTTTGTTTACGCTTCTTCATGGAAGATGCCCCATCAAAATAGAGTTCCCACTGGGTATCATCCTTTCTTCACTCCTCGTCGATCGTGTCAAACACGTGTTCGTCTGGCAATTCGCATTTCAAGAGAGAGTCGGCAGGTATCGGATGCTCAGCGAGAAAGTCGGTGATGGCCTGGCCTTTCACTGCCTTGAGAGGCCGATAAGTTATCGAGAACTCCATCAAGAGCAGGGCCCATTTAGCGAGCCGCCCTGTTAATATGGCCTTCGACATCAAGTATTTGAGAGGATCCACCTTTGATATGAGTGGACCTCATGTGCCAACGCATAGTGTCTAAGCTTCGTTATTGCGAAGATCAACACCAGGCAGTGTTATTCAATGGGAGAGTAATTGCTTTCTGCCCCCAGGAGAATTCGACTCAGATAATAAAGGGCTCTCTCTTTCCCTTTGTCGTTTTCTTGTGCCCACAGCGCGCCTAAAAAACCTTCGAGGGTTGTTGTGTACAGGACGAGAGGTTTTCCTTTAACAGGAGCGGCCAGTACTGGCGGATTTTGCAGGTATTGCTCGATTTCGTCTAGTGCGCTTTGGCATTTGTGATCCCGGATGAACAGAGTTCCTTTCTTCATTAAGTGACTGTAGGGGCGGCACTTGCCGGAGAGATTAGCTATAAATCGCCGGATATACGCGAGCTTCCCTTGGATAGACCGCAGTTGCTTAAGAGTCCTTGGTGGAGGAATTTCCATAATCGTCTTGATCTTTGACGGATCTATCTCGATACCTCGGTGTCGGACAATGAATCCTAGGAATTTGCCCAAGGAAACTCCGAACGCGCATTTGAGAGGGTTCATTTTCAAGTTGTATTGCCGAAGGTGTTGAAATACGATCTTCAGATGCTTTAAATGTTTCTCGTATGATTTGCTTTTAACTACGAGGTCGTCGATATAACATTCGACGATTTCATGTATGAGGTCATCGAAGATCTTCGTCATGGTCCTCTGATAGGTTGCATCGGCGTTCTTTAGACTGAAGGGCATCACCTTGTAGCAGAATATGCCCAAAGGGGTCCGGAAAGCGGTATGCTTCTGGTCCTCGGGATGCATCTTTATCTGATTGTATCCTGATGAGCCGTCCATGAAGGAGAAAACTTCGTGAGTAGATATGTATCTATCATCAGCTCAGTGACTGGTACAGGAAAGTCGTCTTTTGGACAAGCTTTGTTGAGATCCCAGAAGTCCATACATATGCGCACCGTCCCATTTTTCTTCAACAATGTTGGCGATCCAGTCAGGATACTGAACCTCTTGGATGAAGCCAGAGTCGATTAGCTTCTTGATCTCGGCGTTGATGCTCATCTCAAGCTCGAGCCGCATTCTTCTCGGTGCTTGTTTAATCGGCTTGACGTCCGGCGATATCGCCAATTTGTGCACAGCAATCTCTGGATCTAGTCCCGGCATCTCTGAATAGTTCCATGCGAAGCAATCTTTATATTGCATCAGCACGTCCTTAAGCGTAGCCACCCTTTCTTCAGACAACAGCTCACTGACGAATATCGGCCGCGGGTCACTTGCCGTCCCAAAATCAATTTTCTTAAGGTTTGTTTCCCCCAATCAGAGCAAAGCTCTGCTAGAAATTCAAAATTCAAATTTTGAAGCAACGCTTCAAATCCCGGGCGCAACGCGCCACGTGTCAGGCGCAACGCGCCACGTGTCAGGCGCAGACGCATCAGCGCAGCGCCCAAGAAGGCGTGCCCAATCATAGCAAAGCTCTATTTTAAGCAAAATTAAAGGAAGCAACGCTTCAGTTGCGCAAGCACTGCACTGCGCGACACGTGTCAGCGCAGTTACGCTGCGCTGTGCGCTGCGCGACACGTGTCAGCGCAGATGCGCTAACGCAGTTGCGCTGCTCTGTGCGCTGCGTGACACGTGTCACGCGCTGGGGCATTTGCGCCAAACAGAATAAAGATTTTAAAGAAATCTTTCTGTTCTTATTAAAACAAGAAGATTTTCTTCTGTAAAACAGAAGCCCTTGGATCAAAGATCCAATGGTGGGGAAAATTCCCCAAATCACTCAGAGAAAGATCTCTTTAACAAATTTAACTAATTTATGGGCACTATAAAAAGGACCCTAGGCCTCAATTCAAAGGCATGAACATTTTCTAAAAAAAAAGGAAGGGAAAGAGAACTCTGAAGAATTCCTCAAGAACAAAAAGGTAAAAACCTTTAGAAGAAAGAGAAAGTTCTCTCATGAACAGATCATAGATCTAAAAACAAGATCAATGATCTTTAATAAAAAAAATAATAATAATAAAATAGTGCTTTGCACTTTTATGAACCTTTGGTTCTTTAAGATAAGAAAAACAAGAAAAAACTTATCTTTTCTTTGATCTAAATTAGATCAAGAAATCAAATAGTGCTTTGCACTTCTGTTCTTGAATCTAAAAGATTCTTAGTGTTTTGCACTTCCAAACTGCGCTGTTGCACTCTTGGGAGAACGCCACGTGTCAGCTACAGAACAACTTGCGCTACGCGCTCTTGAAATAGAGCTTTGCTCTCTGGAATTGGCGCAACTCACCAAGGTACGCCACGTGTCAGCAGCGCACTGCGCTTGCATGACACGTGTCGTCGTCACAAGCGCTTGCACTCCCTGATTGGCGTAAAACGTCTGAAAAATGCAATGCATTTCCTAAAGGGCCAGGCCCAAATCAAAAAGACCAACAGGCCAAAATAAATTGCAAAGCAATAAAAAAAAAAGAGGAGAGCCCAAACAAAATGGATGCTCTGCATCATTTATAAAAGGGCAGAGCCCAGTCCAAATAAAAATAGAAAATAATGCAATGCATTATTTTAAAAATGGGCCAAGCCCTGACACAGGTCTAACAGACCGACAACAAATAAAAGTGTTGAATATTTATTTTTTTAACTGGACTTAGCCCAATTTTTGGCCGTAAGTCCTCAAATTAAATTGACTGAGCAAGTTTGCTCTCTTTTAAATCAATTTACGACCGGTTCGAGGGTACATCTCCGAACTCCTCTGACTCCCATCGTTGTAATCCTTCAACGACGTCAGAGAGGTGACGGGTCCCGACGACCACACATCGATATGGACTGCGGGGTCCTTAAACTCGTGGACCGAAACATCCCTAAACTAATATTGGACCGAAACGTCCCTAAACTAATGGTGGACCGAAACGTCCCTAAACTGGAACATGGACCACCACGTCCCTAAACTGGAACAATAGAGCCTCCAAATGCTCTTTTGCCAGATCTAAACGGTCCCGTTTAAGTTGATCTTAGCCCCAAACACGGCTAACGTATCCTTAAATATTCAAATGGACTATAAAACTCTAAATCAACTTTGGTTCAAGGGTACATCTCTGAACTCCTCTGACACCTATCGTTGTAATTCTTCAACGACGTCAGAGAGGCGACGAGTCCTGATGGCCATATAATAAATGGATCACCACGTTAAGTTGATCTTAGTCTCAAACAGGACTAACGTATCCTTAACGAACGTTTAAGTTGATCTTAGCCTCAATACGGCTAACGTATCCTTAAACTAAAAACACCAAACCCAAATCTAAGTAAATACGGATTTGGACTAATCCACGTCCTACGGGCGACGGCATTACTCAGTCTCCGTATACAATCCACGGGCAACCACAAACAAAACAAACACCCACGACACGAAGTGAAATTCTGGAGAAGGAGAAAGTTGTTACCGTGATGCGGTAGCGTAATTAACTGCAGGGGCTTACGCCTGCAGGGAAGAGCGTCCCCACAATCAAAAACCACTCAAGCGAGGGGGAATCTGACGAAATCTGCTATATCGGCCGCATCCGTCTAAACCTCCGATACACGGTGCCATAAATCAACTTGGCATCTTCGGAGAGGTAGACGGATAAAACCATATAGCATCTGCCCCGAATCTCAGGCCAGACGTCCTCACGTCGTCGCCGTCTTTCGGAGGGGAACAGATTCTGCCACGCCCGGTGGGACCTTTTCCTCTTTCCACTCCACACTTCGTGTGTCGTCTTCGCGAACCAATCGCGGTTTGTTAACGGTTGCCTTTGGATTTCAAGTTACTAAGATTTGGTCTTTTTCCTGGCGCAGAACTCAAGATTCAATGGCATTTAACTGCACCAACTGCTCGAAATGCCACTGCAACGGACGCTCCACCTCACCAGGAGGTGTAGCATATGGGCCCCAAGCGGCTTCCTTCTTCGCTCTGCCGGTAGACCAGGTGACCCAAGCCACCACTGGCCTGTTCTTCGGGACCATGATCCCACCTACAAGCTTCTCTGCGCCAATACCTGCACCGGAAGTGAACAAGAAGTCGGTCTTCGACCGGCTCACTGCTACGACGACCCCTGTCAACGGGTCGCCCACTACCAAACCGACAGCCTCTGTTTTCACCAGGCTAAATCAGAACTCTAAATTGGCTGTCCCAAGGAAGGCAATAACTGCCGCTCCAGAAGTCGTCAAGGCAGCTTCCCCTGTCAAAGAGTCAGTCTTTTCAAGACTGACGATTTCTGCTCCTGCCCCTGCCCTAGGATCTGTCTTCGACAGGTTAAATATCATCCCTCAAAGGACAACCTCAGTCTTTGAGAGGTTAACACCAGCGACGCCTCATTCAGACAGGGGGCAAAAAGAAGCTGTCTCTATCTCCGAGCCAGTCCCAACGGCTCGTCATGCTCGACGTCGCCATTGGCGACGAGTGAGGAAGGCAGGGGGCAACTCCCCCTCAGGGCTAACTCCACCAGCTCCAGAGGTGGAAGTCAACGCTGCTGTTCCAACTGGGAACAGCTTTGAACTGCTGAGGAGGGTACGTAAGAACTCTCCAACCGCTACACTGAAAAGATCTCCTCCACCTGCGGAGAGAGTTCCGGAAACGAAGCAAGAACAGCCCCCTCAACGACTGTCCTCAAAAATATACAAGGTTTGGCGTAGGGTTCAAGACTCCGTGATTGACCCAGGTTATTCTCGTCAACAGAAGAAGGCGAAGGTGCTAAAAAAAAAGGACCGTTCTATTAAACAACAGAGGACAACAATCACCAAGATGCCCACTGCAACGGCCCCCTCCACTTCAACGGCCCACAAAAGAAGAAGGCCGGAGAAAACCCCCACGCCCGCGGCAAATGCCAAATGTGGTGAGCCTAAACGCCCTAAGTCCGGGGGCATGATAGTTCATACAGTTTATGTGGCATCGGGAAAGGAGGATAGCCGCATATCAACAGGTCATAGACCGCACACGAGGTCAGTGACCAAGGCTCGGGAGCACCAGCAGAAGCTCCAAGAAATGATGAACGCTATGGCCGCACTTACAGGGCAAAAAGAAAACCCTGAAACGTCCTCGGATGAACGCCAAGAGGAAGAAACCGACGCCGAATTCCTTCGTCGGATATTGGAGAAGAAGGACAAAGAGGCTGCTGAACAAGCAGCCAACATACAGCGTATGAGCCTCCTCTTCCAAGACATGATAGGGATGATGATAAAGCAAGATCCTGCGACCGAAGAGCCCCCGATCGTCCTTGGAGATGATAGGGGAGAGACATCAAATCCTCCGCCAGCTCTGTCCATGGCTAAAGAAGATACAATCTCTAAAGCTGATTTGGACGAGTACATAGCCCAACAAATACGGGTTCATCATGCGACTGAAGCAGCTGGCCAGGTCGTAAAAACGGGACGGCCGTATCCGAGTTGGTACGACCAGATCAAGTACCCGCCGGGCTACACAATTCCCAAGTTCCATGTCTACAAGGGGACGGGCAATCCCCACCAGCATGTTGCCCAGTTCCGAGCACTCTGCGGCAACACCGGCAGTGATAACAAGCTGCTGCTTCGCCAGTTTGTTGGAAGTTTATCGGAGACGGCGTTCGAGTGGTACTCTGAGCTCCCGAACGACTCTATCAAGACCTTCGCGGAAATGGAGCTGTTGTTTACTCAGCGTTTTGCAAGCGCCAGTGAACGTACCCCGATGACGGCACTGATTAACGCCAGGGTAAAGCCAGGCGAGACGTGGGTTCAGTACGCTATACGATGGCGGAACTTATGGTCGAAGTGCGAACAGCGCATTGAAGAAGCTCCCGCAGTGGGTATGTTTGTGGGAACCCTCGATTCACAAGCAACCATCTCGCAGTTTATGATGTTTTTCAAGCTGACTACCTTCCAGGCCTTGATTGACAAGCTAGCACAGATGGATCAGATGGGCCATAAACCTCCTCTTCCAAAGCCGGACTCCCGAAATGACAAAGGGAAGGGAAAAGCGATCGTCGTCGCTAATGCTCAACAACAACCGAGCAACTCGAAGCCGGTCGTGCGTCAAAATAATATGCGCCCGTACGTAGACCTTGAGGAGAGACTAGGGCGTCCTTACTCGTTTCCCCGCGATAAAACGAGAAGGTTATTCGAGCTGGCATTACACAACAGACTCATAAATCAGCCGGATTCAAAATGTCCGTTGCAACCAAGTGACGTCAATGAGCCCAACTACTGTCCTTATCATTGAGTACTAGGCCATCCGATCGAAGATTGCTACGTTTTCAAAAATTGGCTTGAAAACCAGTACCGACAGGGCAAGTTCGCGTTATCTGACAAATGAAAGGTGGATCCCCCGCAGCCCCACACCTCTAAGGGGACGAATACGCCGGGGGCAACATGCTCCGTCGTTGAAGAAGCTCCTTGGGAGGTTGTATTATCAGCCAAGACAAAGAGGATGCTAAACGATCTTCAGACATGCCCAGCGATCAAATGGAAGAACCCGTTGGAACCGCAGGTCATTGAAGGGATGTTGAAGCCACGTCCAACCCCAAAGACCGATGGTGGTGGCTCAAGCACTCGCAACCAGCCGTCAAAATCCTCGAAGAAGAAGAAAAAGAAGTCAAAGAAGCCCGTGAAGCCTGGCAACAAGCGCACGGACCTGCAAAAACAAATTGACGCGCTGGAGGAATACAACCAGAAGGCACGGACTCCCATTACATTCCGAGAGTTTCTCAACCACGTCTTTCAAGAGGAAGGTGAGGGAGAAAGTTCGTCAGATGAATCTGAAGAATGCGTGGCGAGCTGTCATATGATTTCCCATTCGTTCACGAACGATGAGGAGACTTCTTGTACTGAAACGCTGGGGGCAGATCCTGAATCAAAAATTCTGGGGCCATCAGATGAGGAAATTGACGCATTCCTCAACGAAGCTCGATTAAAAAGCAGAGCTGATCGGGAGCGCGAGGAGGTTATATTCGAAAGGGCCAAACGCCAGCGCCTTGACGAAAGAATTGAGATACTCCCGCTGGAGCGAAGTACACCCACTGCGGACAAAAGCCAATTCAAGATGAGGAAAAAGTTTGCTAAGGCCATATCAATGGGCATGAAGCTACCATCCTCTGAAGGAAACATCACCGGTGAAGTGGAAACGCACCCCTCCTATTGCTTATATCATCAGAAGGTTTCACACCCCACTCAAGAGTGCAAAGCTTTTGATAGATGGTGGCAAGGATATGTTGCTCATCGACAACACTTTAAGCGAGAAAAACGCAAAACTCATCGGGAGCAAAGAAATACGACCGAAGGGCTTAAAAGAACTGCTGGCGATTGTTGCATGGTTAACACCGGTGGATCACAAGTGCCTACATTCGGGAGCGATTCTGATGAGGAGCTGGAACTTGCCCCTCTCTTTAAAGAATCCACTCCGGGAAAAGAAGAAGAGCCGAAGGTCTGCGAAAATATCCAGCTACGTAATCGCACGCTGCCCGAAAAGAACCTCGGACCCTCGAACAGAAAAGATAAAGGGAAAGAAAAGGCCCCTGAAGATATCGTCTTAGATGACCAAGTGGTGGAAGAGCTAGCTGCCAAAAACCCGCCAAAGAAGAATAAGGTGGATTACAACGTCTTAGCACATCTGAGGAAGCTGCCCTCACAGCTCAGCATCCTTGACGCCCTTTTGCTATCAAAAGAGGCGATAGATTCGTTGATTAAGGCACTCCAAGATCCAGAACAATTCCAAGCATGCCTGGCCGAGGAAAAGATGAAGGATGAATTGGAGGAAGTGCACACGGCCGATATCACTTTCGGCGACGAGGACCTTCTCCTTAGGACGTGCAAACACAATCGCCCCCTCTATGTCTCAGGATACTGCCATGATATTAAGATAGGCAAAATCCTGATCGACAATGGATCCTCCGTTAATCTCCTCAACGTGCGGGTGTTAAAAGAAATCTGCATGAGCGTCCAGCACTTTGCTCGGGATAAGATCACCATCTCCGGGTTCGACTCCCAATCGTCAAAGACTCTTGGATCTGTGATACTGACGCTACGCTTTGGGATGCTCGTCACGGACATTAAATTCCACGTCATAGATGCTAAGACTTGCTACAACGCTTTGCTCGGCCGACCATGGTTACACGAGTACAACATCATCCCTTCTACACAACATCAGTGTATGAAGTATTTTAAAGATGGTTTCGAGTATACCGTGACGGGAGAACTGAACCCGTTCTCTGTGAACGAGGTCCGCAAATATGAAGATACCAAATACTTCTTACCGGATTTCGAAGACACGGAGAAGTGTCACAAGCCAGAGAACAAAGCTAACGCCACCATCCCTGTCTTCGGCAGTGATATCGAGGAGGAAGAGGAGATAGTTTGTTCGGGTCCGTCCCAACACAACAAGCCAGGACCGTCCACTCCTACGTTGGTCTTTGGTAGCGACTCAGAAGATGAGATCCATGCTGTATTCTCTGCTCGACCTTCAATACGAACGTCCGCCGACGAAGGGCAAAGTCTACAAGTCGTCATAGTGCCTCTTAAACACCATAAAGAGCTGGATGCACTTAATATTTACAATGTAGAAGAGCTGCAAACGTTATATATCCCTTCCAGGCGAGAAGGCGAGAAGGCAATTCTATTCTACTGCTATGAAGAAAACAAAGTGGAGAAAGAAATCTGGCACGGGGCAGATCCTACGCCGGACGGACTTCAACCCATCCGTCTACCCAGATATTATACAGAAGGCTTGAAGAAGCTGTTGAAGCGCCAAGGGATACCCTTCAAACAGACCGTTAGAAAGGCTAAATTCTATGACAGGGTCTGGAACGTTCCTGGGACTCAACGCAAGCTGCCTAATAGGAGGATGGAGACGATCGGGCTCGGATACATTCGCCCCAAGAAACGAGAACTGCTCCGTGACCGTTACGTCGTGCACGACTTCAATGAAGAAGCAGATGCTCAATGGAACAACGCTGATCCTGAGACAGTAAAAGTTCCTGATGCAAAAGTGCCCGGTCCGTCGTTCGAAGAATAAATGGACAGGCTTATAAGGAAAGCTAGTCAAAAGGTCCGAGATGATCACAATCGCGAAATGACCATCTACGAGAAAGCCAGAATGCAACGTCTCCTTCAACAGGCCGTGAAAGATGAAAATGTCGCTCCTTGTCAACCCGTTATAAAGAAGGCTCGGCGCAGAGGCAGAAACAAGTCGAAAGGCCAAAAAGACGCTCAACAGCAAGAAAGCGGGGCTAAGAAGCCACGCAAGCGGGAGTCGAGCGTTATTGATCTGTCCCTCATGAAGAAAATGGGTCGAGCATACTCGTTTCCTCGGGACAAGGCGAAGAAGATACTCGATCTTGCTCTAAAACATCAAATGCTTACACTGCCGGAGTCCAAAAACCCCGAACGAGCAGGTGAAGTCTCTGACCCAAATTATTGCTCTTACCATCGAGTAATAGGGCACCCTCTCGAAGACTGCTTCACCTTTAAGAATTGGGTCGAAGATCAGTATCAGCTCGGCAAATTCGCTCTGTCCGATAACTGGAGGGTAGCGCCGCCACAGAAGCACGAACCAAAAGCCACAAGAACAGAATCAACTCCACATTGGGATTGGAAGCGGATTCGCACTTGTCACATGATAACAATATTAAAAGAAGAGCCCGAGAATATGGATGACCTTCCCTGGTGCTTCGAAAACAGCAACGACGAGGTAATCTCAGAATTTCCACCAGCGCCAAAAGAGCTGGAAGATGGAATTCATACCACTGCAGATAACCTTAAGAAAATTGAATTGGGAACAGCGAATGACCCGCGACCGACATTCATCAGCGAGCTGCTATCTGAAGAGAAAGTGGCTTTATTAAAAGACCTGCTTATGCAGCACAGAGATTGCTTCGTATGGAACTATTCCGAAATGCCGGGACTAGATCCAGAAATTGCCGTGCATCAATTGGCGATATCCCCGGACGTCAAGCCAGTCAAACAGGCGCCGAGAAAAATGCGGCTCGAGCTTGAGATGGGCATCAACGCCGAGGTTAAGAAGCTGATCGACTCTAGTTTTATTCAGGAGGTTCAATATCCGGAATGGATCGCCAACATTGTCCCAGTGATGAAGAAAAACGGGACAGTGCGTATATGCGTGGACTTCCGGGATCTCAATAAAGCCTGCCCGAAAGACGATTTCCCAGTGCCAGTCACCGAACTGATGATAGACAACACGTCCACTCATGAGGTTTTCTCCTTCATGGATGGCTCGTCAGGTTATAATCAGATAAAAATGCATCCCGAAGACCAGAAGCACACAGCCTTCAGGACCCCTTTGGGAATATTCTGTTATAAAGTGATGCCCTTCGGATTAAAGAACGCCGGTGCCACTTACCAAAGGGCCATGACGAAGATCTTCGATGACCTTATACATGAAATCGTCGAGTGCTATATCGACGACCTCGTGATTAAGAGAAAATCATACGAGGAACATCTCGAGCATCTAAAGACTGTATTTCAACGTCTTCGACAATACAGCTTGAAGATGAACCCTCTTAAGTGTGCATTCGGAGTTTTCTCAGGCAAATTCTTAGGATTCATCATCCGACACCAGGGTATCGAAATAGATCCGTCCAAGATCAAGGCGATCATGGAAATGCCTCCGCCAAGGACTCTCAAACAGTTGCGGTCTCTCCAAGGAAAGCTCGCATATATTCGGCGATTTATAGCCAACCTCTCTGGCAAGTGCCGTCCTTACAGTCACCTGATGAAGAAGGGAACTCCATTCGTCTGGGATCAAAAATGTCAGGGCGCGCTGGACGAAATTAAACAGTACCTGCAGGATCCGCCGGTGTTGGCTGCTCCGGTCAAAGGAAAACCCCTCATTCTTTATACAACCGCCCTCGAAGGTTCCTTAGGCGCATTATAGGCACAAGAGAACGATCAAGGGAAAGAAAGAGCACTCTACTACTTAAGTCGAGTTCTGCTGGGGGCAGAAAGCAACTACTCCCCCATTGAAAAACACTGCCTGGCGTTGATCTTCGTGATAACAAAGCTCAGGCACTATGCGTTGGCGCATGAGGTCCGTCTCATTTCGAAGGTGGACCCTCTTAAGTATTTAATGTCAAAGGCCACACTGACAGGTCGACTCGCTAAATGGGCTCTGCTCTTGATGGAGTTCTCGATAACGTATCAACCTCTCAAGGCAGTGAAAGGCCAGGCCATCGCCGACTTCCTTGTTGAGCATCCGATACCCGCCGATTCTCCTCTGAGCTGCGATCTACCAGACGAGCATGCGTTCGACAAAATCGACGTTGGTGATACCCGATGGGAGCTCTATTTCGATGGAGCGTCTTCCATGAAGAAGCGCAAACAAAGTACCCCTATAATCAAATCGGGGGTAGTACTCATCTTCGTGACTCCACAAGGAGGGATAATGCGTTTCGCTTTCTCCTTAACAGAGCCGAGGACGAATAACAAAGCCGAATATGAAGCCTTGATAGCAGGTCTTGAGATCGCCATCGACATGGGAATTGAAAACCTCCTCATATACGGAGATTCTCAACTGGTCGTTAGTCAAGTAAACGGCGACTACCAAACGTGCAAACCGGAGTTGGTGAAGTACGGGGAAAAGTTGCAACAACTGTTGACCCAAATTCCCTCCTATACTTTGGAGAACATACCGCGCACGGAAAACAGCAAAGCAGACACGTTGGCCAAACTTGCTAAAGAGCTGGCTGACGAGAACCTCGATGACGTCAGAATCATGGTACAAAGCCGTCAGGTGCTTGCCCCAGCAAAAATATCTCCGGAATCATCCGAACAAAAAGGAGCGAGCGATCAGACGACCCTGCAAGTAAAAGATTGGGAAAATACCGAGGATTGGAAAGAAGTCTTCATAGACTACTTTAAATCCCACCGAATGCCTGAAGAAGCGTCCACAAGACATCAGCTCATGAAACGAGCTCTGTCTTTCGCCTTCGTCAATGATACTTTGTACAAGAGGTCGTTTGATTCTCTGTGGCTGAGATGCTTAGGACCTGACGAAGCGAAAAGAGTCATCCAGGAAGTTCACGACGGACTCTGCGGTCTCACCAAACGGGCCCAAAGATGAAGTTGAAGATCAAACGGATGTGCTACTACTGGCCCACGATGATTCAGGACTGCCTCGAATATGCGAAGCAGTGTCACTCATGTCAAATTCATGGGGATTTCATCCATCAGCATCCAAATCCATTACATCCGACGGTGGCTAGCTGGCCGTTCGAGATGTGGGGAACTGACATAGTCGGCCCTATCGAACCAGAATCGTCTAGGGGACATCGTTTCATCCTGGCGACGACTGACTACTTCTCTAAATGGGCAGAAGCAGTACCGTTAAGAGAGGTTAAGACGGAGAATATCCTCCATTTCTTCAAGACGCATGTCATATATCGGTTTGGAACTCCGCGACGGATCATCTCCAATAACGGGCCAGCTTACAGAAGCCACAAGATCAGTCGCTTTGCGCAGCAGCACAATATAGACTGGAGATATTCCTCGGTTTATAATCCGCGAGCTAACGGTCTAGCTGAGGCCTTCAACAAGACCTTGACGAAGATCATAAAGAAAACGGTGTCCCGAAATAAGAGAGACTGGCACGAGAGACTGCAAGAGGCTCTTTGGACGTATCGAACTACGTTCAAGACGGCCACGAACACAACGCCGTACGCGTTGGTATTTGGGACGGAAGCAGTGCTCCCCCTCGAGATAGAGTTACCCTCTCTACGAGTGGCAGTCCACTACGAGCTGACGGATGAAGAAAATGCTCACCTTCGGCTTGAGGAGCTTGATGCCCTTGATGAAACCCGGCTCATAGCGCAACAAAATCTGGAAGCTTATAAAGCAAAGATGACGCGCTCATATGAAAGATTAACCCGACCGAGGACATTCCGCCAAGGCGAACTTGTGCTAGTGGTCAAAAGGCCTATGATACCCAATCGCACCAAGCGGGAAAAATTCGAGCCAAACTACAAAGGCCCGTACATCGTAGATAAGGTCTACCAGGATGGGGCCTATCTACTCATGGACATGCACGGTGAAAGGCCTTTCAGGCCAATAAACGGTCGCTTCCTAAAGAGATACTATGCTTAATGAGCCACAGCCTAGGTCAATGATAGATGACGACGACTATGTCCGCTCGCTATCTTCCTAAGCTCAAACTCTATCAGCAGTAACCAGCCTTCTCAAAGTCAGACCGAAATGTCCTTAAACTAATAGCAGACCGAAACGTCTTTAAACTAGTACCGCAGCTTCTTTAGGCTGACAAGATATAAAAATATATATATATATATATATATAAAATAAAAAAAACGGTATGTTCATAAGCAAAAAGGGCACGGATGAAAACCCGAAAGGGCTCCGTGAGTAAAAATAGCAGGGCTACCGGCGAGTATTTGTGAAAACCCGAAAGGGCACAACCTCGTTAAAGAACACTTACAAGATCCTCTCGACCTTGTAAGGAGAAAATACACTTGCGAGATCTTCACGACTCGTAAGGAGAACTCTCTTATGGGACCCTCACGGCCCATAAAATTTGAAAGTCTTAAGTTACAGAGACCTAAACCTGTGCTTAAGCAACTCCCACAACTCCCAATATTGCCCTACAAGTGGCTCAATACTGACCCTTGTATACAATCCACGAGCACGAATAAACATTTCCCTAATCAAGTCCCATCCGAGACTGGGGATATGTTCTCATGACGAACAACCCTTATAAGTCCTCTCGACTTACAAGGAGAAAATCCTCCTATAGGATCCTTACGACTTACAGAGGAACAAACACTTAGGAATCCTCACGATTCTTAAGGAGAAAATACGCCTACAAGATCCTCACGACTTGTAGGGAGAAATACCTTTGTGAGACCCTTACGGCTCATGAAGTCAAAAGCCTTAGTCAACAGGACCTTAATCCTGTTCGCTAAGCCACCCTTGTTCGACATCGACAAAGGCAGATGATGATTCGCTCCTGGCAATATCCCAGTTGTAGCGGTGCTGATGCCGAAATCGACGTCTAATTTCAGGTTTACGGCGAAAAGCCAATAGGCCGCACATGTATACGAAATAGCCGAAATCATATGGCAACTTGCAATAAAAGGCAGCAAGTAAAAATGTATGCATGCTAAATAGCCGAAATGATTGGGCAACTCGCAATAAAAAGCAGCGAGTAAAAATAAAAATAGCCGAAATGATTGGGCACCGCGAAAAATAACCGAAATGATTGGGCAATCGCGACCTTCACGATATAAAAGCTAAAATGATAGAGCATCGCGGAAATGAAACAAAAAAAAAAGGAAATGATAAAACTTTGGCCCTACAGTTAAGATCACATCGATCCCTGTATACAATCCAAGGGCGTAAACAAAGAGGGAACCATACTTTCCCCACAGGCTCCGCCAGAAGACGAAGCCAAATCTCGACGGTTCAGTCCAACTCCGAAGAAACCAGTGTCTTCAGCAGATACCTCAACTCAGGGAAACAAACACTCCTTGACAAGAGCCTCCTGATCCGCATCGACTCGCAGAGCCACCAATGCCTCCGTGGGAAATTCTTGACTCGTTTCAAACCCTAAGGAAACAAATAATCCTTGGCGCTTGGGAAACAAATAATCCCTAGCAAATTCCTCGACTCACGGATACAAACACTCGTTGACGAGAGCCTCCTGATCCGCGTCGACTCGCAGAGCCACCAGTGCCTCCGTGGGAAATTCTCGACTCGTTTCAAACCCCAAGGAAACAAATAATCCTTGGCGCTTGGGAAACAAATAATCCCTAGCAAATTCCTCGACTCACGGATACAAACACTCCTTGACGAGAGCCTCCTGATCCGCGTTGACTCGCAGAGCCACCAGTGCCTCCGTGGGAAATTCTCGACTCGTTTCAAACCCCAAAGAAACAAATAATCCTTGGCGCTTGGGAAACAAATAATCCCTAGCAAATTCCTCGACTCACGGATACAAACACTCCTTGACGAGAGCCTCCTGATCCGCATCGACTCGCAGAACCACCAGTGCCTCCGTGGGAAATTCTCAACTCGTTTCAAACCCCAAGGAAACAAATAATCCTTGGCGCTTGGGAAACAAATAATCCCTAGCAAATTCCTTGACTCACGGATACAAACACTCCTTGACGAGAGCCTCCTGATCCGTGTCGACTCGCAGAGCCACCAGTGCCTCCGTGGGAAACTCTCGACTCGTTTCAAACCCCAAGGAAACAAATAATCCTTGGCGCTCGGGAAACAAATAATCCCTAGCAAATTCTTCGACTCACGGATACAAACACTCCTTGACGAGAGCCTCCTGATTCGCGCCGGCTCGCAGAGAAACCAGTGTCTCCGCGGGAAATTCCCGATTCGTCTCAACTTGCAAGATGAAGCCTCAGGCAGCAGGGACTAAAAAAATTGCTTCCTGAACAATGGGACCCTGCAAGTCGATCCAAAAAGGTCTCTTGCATACTATTCACGGGTCTCACTCTCCAAAGTCGAATCTTGACAAGGAGGGAAACAACAGCTTACGGGCCCTCTCGACTCGTAAGAGGGAAAAATTCTCTTATAGGATCCTTACGACCTATAAGAGAAAACACACTTAGGAATTCTCACGACTCCTAAGGAGAAAAACCCACCTACGAGATCCTCTCGATCCGTAGGGAGAAAAATCTCTACGAGACCCTCATGGCTCATAGAGTTGAAAAGTCTTAGACAGCAGATCTGAACCTGCGGCCTAAGCCATCGCTTTTTTTTTATAAGAAAGTCAAGATGCGTGCTCTATTATCTGTTGACCATGTTTACTAAGGTGGCATGCTGATAGTAAAATAAAGAAAAGGCGGAAAAATGACACAAGACATTACAGAAAATGTGTATCTTTTATTCATGAACTTGATTGAGTACAGGATACATTGTGCTAAAGGATGAAAAATATATATATACATTTTTTATTTATAAGTACAAACGATACAAGGAGAGTTACTGAGAAGGAAGCGTCCTGCATAGCTCTAGCAATTGTTCGCGCACTTCCTTCCCCACTTTCTCCTGATTGGCCACCACTACCAACTCCGCCTCCACTTGGGCCCGTTGCTGCGCGACAGATGCAAGCTGATCCCTGACGGCCTGATGAGCAGCTTCACGGCCTGGAGTGTCATGCTCGACGACATCAAGTGCCCGCTTCAGTTTCAGCCCATTTGAGATGCGCTCCAGAAGGCCCTCGAAGACGGCCTTTACCTCAGCGGCGTTCGCCTCAACTTCAGCACGCAGGCGAGCAGTTTCTCTTGAAGACTCCTGGCACTCCTTCAGCCTCAAAGCTGCTTCTTGTTCCAAATGACGGAAATGAGAAGTGCTTTGCTCGAGCCATGCTCCCCGTTGAGTGCTCACGGCCAAAGTCTCGAAGGATAGACGCATCGACTCCAGCTGATGAAGGCGAGCCTCAATCTCCCGACAATGGTTAACCCAAGAGGCGACAATGCCCTCGTCATGGAAGGTGGCAAATATCACCAACATCGGGTTAACCGTCGTAGCGAAGTCCTCAGCAGATGTAGGAGTCTCGATGTCGAGTTCCTCGATGTAGTCGCTCAACATGCGCAGACTATTCGCCGCACCTTTTGAGGACGGACGTCTCTGGGAAGGGCCGTCCGGTATTGTAATATGAGACTCAAAAGGCACCGAGACTGGAACGACAGCTGAAAAAGACAAAATGCGATTAGATGATGATTCAATAGATATGGAGAAAGTCATTGATAAGATAGTTTACTATACCGGTTGAAGCAGGTGGCAAGGCCGGAAGGGCCGGTGGCGCAACCGATCTTTCTCCTCCCCCTTCGATTTGTAACACTGCAGTCAGGACAAGAGAGAGTTAGAAATAATTCTACCACTGAAAAACAAAGATATCAATCGGGAACGGTACTCACCAGCGCCACCAGAAGGAGAGGCGAATTTAGATGGGAAGGAGAAGTGTGGGAGCAACACTTGATAGAGATGGTAAAAAAAGCACTCCTGAAAGACACAACAGTGTGACTTTAGTACACAAATTATGCGTCTGGAAGATAAGATTAATAAATTGCAAACCCATACCTTCCAACATCTTCGAGGGTATGAGAGAGGGTTGAGAGGTGACCACCGCCAAGGCAGTCGTTGAAAGCGCTCCCTCGAGCAGTGGGGCACCGGCACTGGCTGCACCTGCGTTACGAAAAGGTGAACTTGTCAGAAAGGATTGTGAGGTAAAGAAAGACAGAGACCTGGGATTTACCTGATGAGCTACCGGCTGAAACGGAGGCGACTCCCTCTTCTATTGACATGAGGCCACCGCCCGTGACCTCATCACCCGACTCGATGGGGACCGTCGTCGTGCTCGCGCGGCCAGGAGACGGCGGAAGATCGTAGACGGGGAGGGCAATGATCGAAGCATTACCAGACTCTTGGGAGAGAGCGGCTGACTCCTTCCCGAGAGTCGTGCTCATCTTACCCGCTACTTCTTCGGGCTCCGCGATCTCCATCGGCTCATCCGCCGTCACCACGAGGTCGCCGGCCTCAAGTGCCTCGTCCGCCACTACCCTGGGCTCAGTTACGACGATCATTTCATCTGCCGCCACTTCAGGCTCGGCATCAATGACCTTCTCGGCTGCAAATCCCTCAACATCCAGCTCAGGCTCCACAGCCCTAATAACGTTGCCCACCGTCAGCTCGGGTTCGGCAGGTGCCGCCTCCTGTGCTTCCTTAGGTTCAATGGTCTCCGCCTCCCCCTCGGTTGGCCTTGACCCTGTAGGGTGGAACATATAAGAACCGACAGTTTTATAAGTCTTATAACAAGATTCTGAAAGAAGTATTACCTGAGGTAGACTTGTCATTGGCCTCTCGATTGGCGCGGATCGCCTGTCTATGAGATGTAGACAGGGCGACCGGGGCCTCTTCGGATGGAGTATCAACACGAGGGGCGGTGTTGGGGCCCGCTCCCATAGCCAAGGCAGCCCTGCGCGCCTTCGCCTCCCGGGCTGTCGCAATGGACCTCTGTGACGCTTCCTTCAAGGCGTCGTCATCCTCGTTCAGGGATGCCTCCAGAGCCTTTAAGGCATCTTTCATCGGCTCTTCAAGACGAACCTCCTGCGGTGGCCCAGAGGAAGCGGGAACATCGGCAGCTGGAGGAACATCTGCATCACTTGGCGGGAGCGGCATTGAGGTTCCTGTGATAAAAAGGGAAAGTTAGATCGACCATAACACAAGGGAAATGAAAACTTGATGAATCGAAACTTACTGAGGCCTAAAGACGCTCTAAGGCGTTCCTCCTCCTGGAAGGTCTTGAGTGAAGCGGCAATGGCTTCCTCATCAGTGATGCCTGTTTGAAGAAAAGAAAGAAAAACGTTAGTCAAAGGCAATGAGAAGAATATGATGCAATAAAGAAAATGCGACTAGTAGTTACCTGATTGCGCAAGCTTAGCCAGCCACGCGTCACACTTTGCCAACCACGCTGAAGTTTCGAGAGCGGCTTCCAAGTCTGTGTCATCCGGCGGCGGCATGACTAATCCCTCGTTAGTCCCATATTCGATTAGGCCCTCGGCGTAGGGAGCATGGGGTTCCTGACCGAATACGACATCTGCAGCGAAGAGCGATTTCTTTTTCTTCTGCCCTCCGACCCTAGGCTCACGTGGGATCGACTTCCGCTTAGCAGCCACCTTGGGACGGCGGGTCCCGATGTCCGCACCCATGCCAGACTCCGGCGAGGATACAACCACTGTCTCCACTGGAGCACAGGGTGCGGGAGGTGCATCTGTGATATCAGGGAGCGGCAATCCACGTGGAGGGCTTTGCGCACGCGATGGTCTGCCCCCGGCATCTTTCAGAGGAGGAACCGCCGGGGTCCTTAGCACTAAGGGAGCGTTACGGTCGGTGCCTGGAGGTGCACCTTTACGGTCGATACACTCACCTCTCTTCCTTTATAACGGCCCCTGTCGCATGATTGTACCACTCTTTATATACATTAAAGAGTCGTGGAGCGCAAGCCGGCGCACTGATAAAAAAAGGAGAACCCGTGTTCAGGCGCATGAAGTGATGTAACGCGTTCTCTATCCCTTCTTCATTGGCAGCAGGTTTCAGTAAGAAAACTTCCAAGGGTACCCCTTGATCGTAGCCCAGTTGTTGGGCGAAACGATGCGGGTTATATCGCATGAAGATTGCCGCACCGCCCTGCCTGAAGACTAGGAAGCCCGGTCTAATAGAATACAAGTGGAGGGTCTCCCGGGCCGTCAAAACTGAAACTCCATCCTTAAAGGAGTCCTGTAATGGTCGCACCACAGCGGTGGACGCTTTTCCAATGGTTAATACCTTGTCAATGAAGGACATCCCGACTCCAACGGTGTGAGGGCGAAGCAGTAAACCCCTGGCGTTCCGTGGTGAAGGGGTCACGATTGATGCGCCAATCAACTGAATGATGCGAGGGAAACCACACTTGTCAAAGAACGAGGGCCTTTTATGCATACCGAAGACACCCTCCGTGTGTAGCTCGAGCCACAATACAAAGTAATGCATCGGGAAGACCACGTGCAGTACCCCAGGCTCATTAGCATCCGCTGCTCGGCTGAGGCCATGATATAAGTGCGCCAAGCCGGCGATCCCAACGGCCACCTTTACCCCGATAGTCATCCGGTGGGCGGGGTAAAAAACAGAGGGCCGCATACGATGAGAGTGCATTGGGATCGCAAACCAACTCAGCCACAATCCGAGAAATCCTAAGAAAAAGGCCTCCTCGTCCATCCCGGGGGCCACAATTTCTGCAAAAGATATAGTCGGGAAGTCCGAAAGGAAAAAACCCTTTTGATCTGTCTCCTTCGCCGGCAGGTTATCCAAACCTAGACCGAAAGGGTCATCCAGGGTAGCAAACTTGGCAGCTTCTGATGAGAGGACGCTTGGGCGAAGGAAACGAGCGATGAAATCCTCAAAATTAACTCCTCGACTCCCATGCTCGATAAAAAGAGACTCGTAGATGTTCAACACCTTGATCAGGCTTGGGAATTGGTGTTGAACAGCGTTTTCAGGCGTGATCCCCCTTACCACCGGCTTAGCACTGAAGACGTACTCATCTGTCGGGAGCAGCTCTTCATAGTATTCCCCCATGACTGGTAAGCCGGATACCTCCGTGAACTCCTCCAAAGAGATGGACACTTCCCGATCCATGGCAAGAAAAGTGTGGGTAGGAATATTCCACTGCTCCAGGAAAGCCTTGAACCACCAGGTGGGGAGTGTGGGATACTGGAAGAGAGAGACGTAGACCGCGGTGTACAGTCCTAATCTTATCAACTGCGACTTCTTCGTCGACAAGATGTACCGGGCCCACGGCAGATAGCCGATCGGATGGCGGGGGATCAGACCAAGGTTATATGATTGCCCCCAGGGTCGTGCTTCACCTTGACAGATACGGCGTCCTAGGATGTCCAAAACCATGGGACGCTGAACCGGTATCGCATCTATGGCGGGATGTAGAAAGCCCTTCGATGTCCAATCCACCAACTCCACGGCATACTACACCGAGGGTAGGGTAGCATAATGAATCGCCGTGATGGGCTCGGACGGCACTGCGCATGTGAAGCTGCGTCGACCCATAATGATCTGGTTATACCACGACCCCCAAAGGTGGAGACTCTTGTAATTCGGGTCATATTCTCTAATCATGGCCAAGACTTCACGGTCCAAGGGCGCTTCAGGAAACCCTTCCTCCGAGCGGGCGAATGGAAACGAGGTGTCGAGAGACATGATTGCTGCAAAAGAACAATCTAGCCGTTAGTGTTGTAATTCCAACACTTGGCGTTTAAAAAAAAGAAAAATACATTAATCAATTAATTAAATTAAAAACTAAATTAAAATTAATTAATTACACCACACAGCAGTGCGGCGGGTAGAAGACCGAAGGGGGACCCATAAAATCTGGATGACAATATGTTAGTTAATAAGACAACCTCATCTTAGATGGGATTGTCAGTTGGTCCCCAGGAAAACATTCTCATTAATAAAAAAAATGGGAAGAATCCCTAGAGACAAGGAGAAAATCTCCTCTTTCAGAGCAAAGCTCTGTCACAGAGTAACACTTGTCAAACTCTGGTCTCAGGGAAATAAGATTCCTTAAAAGAGCATAGCTCTATGGTAATAATGGAAAGGTCCATCAGAAAATGTTTACACCTAAAAGAATTAAAAAATTTGGAATCTTGAAAAATCCATGAAAAACTTATGAAAATTTCTTCATTTTTCAGATCTAAAAGATCTACAGATGATTCAAAGAGCAAAGCTCTGTCCATGGGTTAGAACCCATGAACAAGATCTCTGCAGATCTATAAGTTTTTGAGAGCAAAGCTCTGTTTATGAAACCCCAATGGGGATCTCTTTAGATCAAAAGATCTGTAAGAGCAAAGCTCTTTAGTTAAAGTTAATTTAAGTTAATTTGATTTGAATTAATTTTACCTAAAGTTTCTAACTTTGGAAATGAGCAAAGCTCTGAAATTCTCAAGCAAGAGCAAAGCTCTGGTAATTAAAATCTTGAAGATGGTGAAGATTTTTCTAAGGGCCATAGGTCCTATTTATAAGGCGCTTGCGCCCCTTCAGCTCACCCCCTGATCCAACGATCAGGAGTTTGCCACCGCTGCACTCACGTGCGCGCCACGTGAGCGCAACGGTGATGGGCATTTGTTTCCCCCAATCAGAGCAAAGCTCTGCTGGAAATTCAAAATTCAAATTTTGAAGCAATGCTTCAAATTCCGGGCGCAACGCGCCACGTGTCAGGCGTAGACGCATCAGCGCAGCGCCCAAGAAGGCGCGCCCAATCAGAGCAAAACTCTATTTTAAGCAAAATTAAAGGAAGCAACGCTTCAGTTGCGCAAGCGCTTTGCTACGCGACACGTGTCAGCGCAGATATGCTAACGCAGTTGCGCTGCGCTTTGCGCTGCGCGACACGTGTTAGCGCAGATGCGCTAGCGCAGTTGCGCTGCTCTGTGCGCTGCGTGACACGTGTCACGCGCTGGGACATTTGCGCCAAACAGAATAAAGATTTTAAAGAAATCTTTCTGTTCTTATTAAAACAAGAAGATTTTCTTCTGTAAAACAGAAGCCCTTGGATCAAAGATCCAACGGTGGGGAAAATTCCCCAAATCACTCAGAGAAAGATCTCTTTAACAAATTTAACTAATTTATGGGCACTATAAAAAGGACCCTAGGCCTCAATTCAAAGGCATGAACATTTTCTAAAAAAAAAGGAAGGGAAAGAGAACTCTGAAGAATTCCTCAAGAACAAAAAGGTAAAAACCTTTAGAAGAAAGAGAAAGTTCTCTCATGAACAGATCATAAATCTAAAAACAAGATCAATGATCTTTAATATAAAAAATAATAATAATAAAATAGTGCTTTGCACTTTTATGAACCTTTGGTTCTTTGAGATAAGAAAAACAAGAAAAAACTTATCTTTTCTTTGATCTAAATTAGATCAAGAAATCAAATAGTGCTTTGCACTTCTGTTCTTGAATCTAAAAAATTCTTAGTGCTTTGCACTTCCAAACTGCGCTGTTGCGCTCTTGGGAGAACGCCACGTGTCAGCTACAGAACAACTTGCGCTACGCGCTCTTGAAATAGAGCTTTGCTCTCTGGAATTGGCGCAACTCACCAAGGTACGCCACGTGTCATCAGTGCAAGCGCAGTGCACTAGCGCAGCGCACTGCGCTTGCATGACACGTGTCGTCATCACAAGCGCTTGCGCTTCCTGATTGGCGCAAAGCATCTGACAAATGCAATGCATTTCCTAAAGGGCCAGGCCCAAATCAAAAAGACCAACAGGCCAAAATAAATTGCAAAGCAATAACAAAAAAAGAAGAGGAGAGCCCAAACAAAATGGATGCTCTGCATCATTTATAAAAGGGCAGAGCCCAGTCCAAATAAAAATAGAAAATAATGCAATGCATTATTTTAAAAATGGGCCAAGCCCTGGCACAGGTCTAACAGACCAACAACAAATAAAAGTGTTGAATATTTTTTTTTTAACTGGACTTAGCCCAATTTTTGGCCGTAAGTCCTCAAATTAAATTGACTGAGCAAGTTTGCTCTCTCTTAAATCAATTTACGACCGGTTCGAGGGTACATCTCCGAACTCCTCTGACTCCCATCGTTGTAATCCTTCAACGACGTCAGAGAGGTGACGGGTCCCGACGACCACACATCGATATGGACTGTGGGGTCCTTAAACTCGTGGACCGAAATGTCCTTAAACTAATATTGGACCGAAATGTCCCTAAACTAATATTGGACCGAAACGTCCCTAAACTAATATTGGACCGAAACATCCCTAAACTGATGGTGGACCGAAACGTCCCTAAACTGGAACATGGACCACCACGTCCCTAAACTGGAACAATAGAGCCTCCAAATGCTCTTTTGCCGGATCTAAACGGTCCCGTTTAAGTTGATCTTAGACCCAAACACGGCTAATGTATCCTTAAACATTCAAATGGACTATAAAACTCCAAATCAACTTTGGTTCAAGGGTACATCTCTGAACTCCTCTGACACCTATCGTTGTAATTCTTCAACGACATCAGAGAGGCGACGAGTCCTGATGGCCATATAATAAATGGATCACCACGTTAAGTTGATCTTAGTCTCAAACAGGACTAACGTATCCTTAACGAACGTTTAAGTTGATCTTAGCCTCAATACGGCTAACGTATCCTTAAACTAAAAACACCAAACCCAAATCTAAGTAAATACGGATTTGGACTAATCCACGTCCTACGGGCGACGGCATTACTTAGTCTCCGTATACAATCCACGGGCAACCACAAACAAAACAAACACCCACGACACGAAGTGAAATTCTGGAGAAGGAGAAAGTTGTTACCGTGATGCGGTAGCGTAATTAACTGCAGGGGCTTGCGCCTGCAGGGAAGAGCGTCCCCACAATCAAAAACCCCTCAAGCGAGGGGGAATCTGACGAAATCTACTACATCGGCCGCATCCGTCTAAACCTCCGATACACGGTGCCATAAATCAACTTGGCATCTTCGGAGAGGTAGACGGATAAAACCATATAGCATATGCCCCGAATCTCAGGCCAGACGTCCTCACGTCGTCGCCGTCTTTCGGAGGGGAACAAGGTTATCTGCAGTAGTATATATTCCATCTTCCAGCTCTTTCAGCGCCGGTGGAAACTCTGATATTATTTCGTCATCATTGTTTTTGAAGCACCAGGGGAGGTCATCCGTATTCTCGGGTCCTTCTTCTGACAACATTATCATATGAAAAGTACGAGATCGCTTCCAAGACCGATGTTGATCCGGTTCTACTCTCGCTGCAGGCGCGGCTTTTGGTTCATGCTTCTGCGGCGGGGTTACCCTCCAGCTGCTGGATAGAGCGAATCTGCCTTTCTGATACTGGCCTTCTACCCAGTCTTTGAATGTGAAGCAGTCTTCGAGAGGATGTCCTATTGCCCGGTGATAGGAGCAATAGTCCGGGTGAGAGACTTCGCCTGCTTTCTCGGAGTGCTTGGACTCCGGGAGGGTAATCATTTGATGCTTTATGGAAAGATCAAGTATCTTCTGTGTTTTGTCCTGAGGAAAAGAGTATGCTCGACCCATCTTCTTTATAAGAGACGAATCTGGGTTGCTCGATTCCCGATCATGTGGCTTCTTGGTCCCGCTTTGTCGCTGTCGAACGCCTTTCCCGCTTTTTGATTTATTTTTGCCTCTGCGTTGGGCCTTTTGTATGACGGGTTGACAAGGAAGAGTATTTTCATTTTTCGCAACCTGCTGAAGAAGACGCTGCGTTCTGGCTTTCTCATAGATGGCCATTTCGCGATTATGATCGTCACGAACCTTTTGACCCGCTTCCCTTATAAGCTTGTCCATCTGTTCTTCAAACGACGGACTTGGCATTTTCACGGCGGGAGCTCGTTCTGGTTCAGGGTTCGCATCTTCCCACAGAGCATCTCCTTCCTCATCAAAGTCATGTTTGACATAGCAGTCATGGAATAGCTCCCGTTTCTCGGATCGAACATATCCAAGCCCGATTGTTTCCATTCTCCCGTTGGGCAACTTTCATTGAGTTCCGGGAATGTTCCAAATCCTGTTATAGAACCGTGCTTGTCGTGCAGTTTGCTTAAGGGGTACACCTTGGCGTCTCAAGAGTCTCTTTAGTCCGTCTGTGTAATATCTGGGCAAACAGATGGGCTGGAGCCTGTCAAGTGTAGAATCCGCACCATGCCAAATTCCTTTCTCCACTTTGGTTTTCCCGGATCGGTAGAATAGGATCGCCTTTTCACCTTTTCGCCTGGGAGGGACGTAGAATGTCTGTACTTCTTCCACACTGTAGGTATCAAGCGCGTCTAGCTCTTTATGATGCTTTGGCGGAACCATGGCAACTTGCAAACTTTGATCTTCATCAGCGAAGGCTTGTATTGATGGCCGAGTAGAGAATACGGCATTGACCTCATCTTCCGAGTCGCTGCCGAAGATCAGCATAGGGATGGACGGTCTTGGCTTGTTGCATTGGGGCGGCCCTGAATAAACTATATCTTCTTCCTCCTCAGTATCACTCCCGAAGACTGGAATAGTGGTGATAGGTTTGTTCTTGTCCTCCGATTTGCAACATCTTTCTGTGTCTTCGAAATCTGGCAGGAAGTATTTTGCATCTTCGTACTTTCGGACTTCATTCACGGAGAATGGGTTTAACTCCCCCGTCACATTGTACTCGAGACCATCCTTGAAACACTTCATACACTGATGTTGTGTAGAAGGGATGATGTTATACTCGTGTAACCAAGGCCGGCCGAGCAAAGCGTTATAGCAGGTCTTAGCGTCAATGACGTGGAACTTGATGTCCGTGATGAGCAGCCCAAAGCGTAGTGTCAATATTACAGACCTAAACATCCGTGATGACTGGGAGTCAAACCCGGAAATGGTGAATTTATCACGAGCGAGGTGCTGAACGCTCATACAGATTTCCTTCAACACTTTCACATTGAGGAGATTAACGGAGGACCCATTGTCGACCAGGATTTTACCTATCTTGATGTCATGACAGTATCCGGAGACATATAGGGGACGGTTATGCTCACATGTCCCGAGGAGAAGATCTTCATCGCCGAAGGTGATATCGGCTGTGTGTACTTCTTCCAGCTCGTCTTTCATCTTTTCTTCGGTGAGGAAAGCTTGGAATTGTTCAGGCTCTTGTAATGCCTTGATCAAAGAATCTCTCGCCTCTTTGGATAGCAGAAGGGCGTCGAGACAGCTGAGCTGCGAGGGTATCTTCCTCAAGTGTGCCAGAACATTGTAGTCCACCTTGCTTTTTTTTAGTGGGTCCTTGGCTGTCAGCTCTTTGACGACTTGGTCTTCTAGGGCGATGTACTCAGGGACCTTTTCTTTTCCTTTATCCTTTTTGTTTGAAGCCTGGTTGGCAGGTCCGAGATTCTTTTCAGGCGGCATGCGATTGTACAGCTAAATGTTTTCACAGGTCTTCGGTTCTTCCTCTTTTCCCGAGGTGGATTCTTTAAAGAGAGGGCCAAGAGTTATTTCTTCGTCAGAGTCGCTCCCGAAGGTGAGAACTTGCAATCCCCTAGCGTCGACCATGTGACAGTTGCTGGTAGTTCTTTTACGCTCCTCGGTCGTATTTCTATGTTCCCGACGAGTTTTGCGTTTCATTCGTTTGAAATGTTGTCGGTGGGCAGCATATCCTTGCCACCAATTTTGAAAAGCGTGGCACTCTTCGGTGGGGTGCTCAATCTTTCGATAATATAAGCAGTAGCTAAGATGTGTATCTGCTTCATCAGGAGTGTTTCCTTCAGAGGGTGGCGGCTTCATTCCCATCGATATGGTTTTGGCGAACCTTTTTCTGGTCTCGAACCTGCTTTTATTTACGGAGGATGTACTTTGATCTGGCGGGAGTGTTTCAACCCTTTAGTCCAGTCGCCGGCGTTTGGATTTTTCAAATATGGCCATCTCACGCTCTCGAGCAGCTTTGCTTTTAAGAAGAGCTTCGTCCAGGAATGCATCAATCATTTCGTCTAATGGCCCTAGAAGTTCAGGCTCAGGATCTGCCCCCAGTTTCTCGGCATAAGGAGCTTCTTCATCGTTTATCGACAAGTGAGAGATCACATGGCAACTTGCCACATAACCTTCAGATTCATCCAACAAGTCTTCTCCATTGTCATCATCTCCGTCCTCAAGGACGTGGCTGAGAAATTCTTGGAGTGTGACTGGAGTCCGCGCTTTTTGATTATATTCTTCCAACGCGTCAATCTGTTTTTGTAGGTCCGTGCGCTTGTCATCAGGCTTCACGGGATTTTTGTTCTTCTTCTTCTTCTTTAAAGACTTTGACGGCT
Organism: Agapanthus africanus; assembly: GCA_030015575.1. Taxonomy (NCBI): domain Eukaryota; kingdom Viridiplantae; phylum Streptophyta; class Magnoliopsida; order Asparagales; family Amaryllidaceae; genus Agapanthus; species Agapanthus africanus. Next base: position 26,809,111 of record JASDDO010000001.1, read on the forward strand.
GGGTGTGAGTGCTTTGGCTATCACCACCAATCTTTGGAGTTGGACACGATTTCAGTATTTCCTCGATGATCTCAGGTTCCAGTGGATTTTTCCACCTGATCGCCGGGCATGTTTGGAGATTCTTCAGCATTCTTTTCGTCTTGGCTGAAAGAGGGACCTCCCATGGAGCTTCTTCTATGAAGGAGCATGATGCTCCCGGTGTATCCGTCTTCTTGGAAGCGTGTGGCTGTAGTGGGTTCACTTTCCAATTCTCGGACAGGGTAAATTTGCCCTGTTGATACTGGTCTTCGATCCAGCCTTTAAAGACGAAGCAATCTTCAATTGGATGGCTTACTGTTTGATGGTAGGGGTAATAATTGGGACATTAGCCTCGCCGGGTTGCAACGGTCATTTTGGATTCGGCAGATTGATGAGCCTGTTGCGCACCGCTAGCTCGAACAATCTCTTTGTTTTTTCCCGGGGAAACGAATAAGGGCGCTTCATCTTCTCATTATAGAATTACCGCCTCTCGTCTAGGCGATCAGTTAGTTTTGGGCCATTGGGCTGCTGTTGAGTATTCACAATGAATGTCGCCTTCCCTTTACCCTTTTCGTTCCGCGGCTCCGGCTTTGGAGGAGACGGTCTATGACCCATCTGGTCCATCTGGGCCAGTTTGTCGATCAAGGTCTGGAACATGGTCGGCTTGAAGAGTATCATGAATTGGGAAATGGTCGCTTGAGGGTCAAGAGTGCCTACGAACATGCCCACTGCAGGCGCTTCTTCGATGCGCTGCTTGCATTTTGACCATAAATTTCGCCATCGTATTGCGTATTGCACCCACGTTTCACCTGGCTTCACCCTGACATTGATTAATACCGTTATTAGGGTGCGTTCACTAGCACTCGCGAAACGCTGGGTGAATAGTACCTCCATTTCTGCAAAAGTCTTGACGGAGTCGTTTGGAAGTTCAAAATACCACTCGAATGCCGTCTCCGACAAGCTTCCAACAAACTGGCAGAGTAGAAGTTTATCATCACCCCCGATGTTGCCGTACAAGGCTCTGAATTGAGCGACATGCTGATGTGGATTCCCCGTCTCTTTATATACATGAAATTTAGGGATCGTATATCCCGGCGGGTACCTTATTTGGTCATACCAGCCTGGATAAGGTCGTCCAGTCTTAACGATCTGTCCAACCGCTTTGTTTGCCTGGTGAGCTCGTATTTGCTGAGCAATGTAATCATCCAGGGTGGCCTTGAAGATGGTCTCCTTGGCTGCTGAAAGAGCCGGAGGGGGGTTCGATGTCTCCCCTCTGTCGTCTTCAATGATGATTGGGGGGTCTTCAGCTGGAGGTTCCGGCTGTAACATCATCCCAGCCATGTCTTGGAACAAAAGAGTCATTTGTTTTATATTGGCTGCCTACTCCGCAGCCTCTTTTTCTTTCCTCTCGAGCATTCTTCGGAGGAATTCAGTATCAGTTTCTTGTTCCCGACGCTGCTCTGAGGTCTCTGGATTTTCTTTCGGCCCAGTGAGTATGGCCATTGCAGTCAACATCTCCTGAAGTTTCTGCTGCTGTTGTTCCTGGGCCTTCGTTATCGATCGAGTATACGGTCGATGACCCGTAGAAGCACGGCTTTCCTCTTTTCCGGAAGCCATATAAACAGTATGCACCATCATGCTCCCAAACTTGGGGCGTTTAGGTTCGGTGTCTCTGCGGTTCGTCACAGACACAGAGGCTTTCTCTGGCCTTCTTCTCTTGTGAGCAGTTGAAGTCGAGGGGGCCGTTGCAGCGTGCACCAGACGGATGACGTCTTTTGTGGCTTGACAGGATGGTTTTCTCCTTGTCGAGCTTTAAGCTTCTTTGATCAGCGAGAGTAGTCCTAGTCAATCACCGATTCCTGGACCTGTCGCCAGACTTTGTAAATTTTGGAGGACAGCCGCTGAGGGGGCTGCTCCGGCCTCTTTTCTGTAGTAATCTCCATAGGTGGAGGAGACACGGCAGTCGCGGAGTTCTTGCGAACCCTGCTAAGCAGTTCAAAGCTGTTCCCAGTTGGAACAGCAGCATTGATTTCCACCATGGGAGCTGGCGGAGTTAGCCCAGAGGGGGAGTTGCCCCCAGCCTTCCTTACTCGGCGCCAGTGGCGACGTCGAGCGTGTCAAGCAAATGGAGTTGGTTCAGCTATAGGGGTGACTTAGTCATGCCCCCTATCTTGATGGAGGGTTGTCGCCGGTGCCAGCCTTTTGAAGCCTGACGTTCGCCGAGAAGTAATGTCCAACCTATCGAATACAAATCTCTGGGTAGAGGTGACTTCGCCTGGAGCGGGAGCCGGGGTGGCCAGCCTTGTGAAGATTGACTTCTTGTCAGGAGAAGCCTTTCCAATGATTTCGTCCGCTTGGGCCGGGATGGCTATTCGCTTTGGGATGGCTGCTTCAGGTATTGCGGGCTTGTTAGCATTCTGGCCCAGTCTGTTGAAAACTGAGACATTAGACTTGGGCGACCCGTTGAGAGGGGCCGCGGCAGTGGTAAGTCGATTAAAGACCGACTTCTTTGGGGATTCTTGCGGCAGTATCGGGGCATTGAAGCTCATGGGTGGGATCATAGTCCCAAAGAACAGCCTAGTGGTGGCCTGAGTTACTTGGTCCACCGGCATCGTGAACAGGGAGGCCGCCTGGGGCCCGTAAGTTACACCTCCAGATGAGGCGGAACGGGAGTTGCAGTTGCAGCTGGAACATTTTGTGCAAGTAGACGCCATTGATCTTTCGTTTTCTGCACCGAGCAAGACACTAAATCTTAGTACGTCGAACCCAAGGGCAACCATAGCAAACCACGATTCATTCGCGAACACGACACACGAAGTGTGGAGTGGAAAGAGAAAAAGGTCCTACCGGGCGTGCCAGAATCTGTTCCCCGCCGAAAACCGGAGATGCGACCGCGCAGGTCCGTCTTGCCTGAATTTCGGGGAAGATGCTAATTGGTGCTATCCGTCCGCCTCTCCGAAGATACCAAGTTGATTTATGGCACCATGTATTGAAGGATTAAACGGATGCGGCCGATGTAGCAGACTTCGTCAGATTCCTCCTTGTTGAGGGGTTTTTTTATTGTGGGGACGCTCTTCCCCGCAGGCTCAAGCCCCTGCAGTTAATTACACTACCGCATCGCTGTAACCACTTTCTCCTTCTCCAGATGATCACTTCGTATCGTGGGTGTTTGTTTTGTTTTTGGTTGCCCGTGGATTGTATACAGAGACTAATTTATGTTGTCGCCCGTAAAACGTGGATTAGTCCAAATCCGTATCTTCTTAAATTTGGGTTTAGGGGTTGGGTTTAAGGATATGTGTCTCATTTGAGACTAAGATCAACTTAAACGTTAGTTAAGGATACGTTAGAGCGGAGATGCATGTAAGTTTCTTGATACCACACACTAAGATCAACTTAACAGGATCATTTAGACCCGGCAAGGGAGCATTTAGGCTCTAATGTTTAGTTTAGAGACATTGCGGTCGATTAGTTTAAGAACATTATGGTCCAATGTTAGTTTAAGGACATTTCGGTCCAAGGTTAAGGACATCATAGTCCGTGAGTTTAAAGACATCACGGTCAAGGCTAAGGACATCATAGTCCGTGAGTTTAAAGACCTCACAGTCAAAATTAAGGACATCATAGTCCGTGAGTTTAAAGACCTCACAGTCAAGGTTAAGGACATCATAGTCCATGGGTTTTAAAGGACCCCACAGTCCGTAGAATGTTTGGTTGTCGGGACCCGTCACCTCTCTAAAGACGCTGAAGGATTACAACGACATATATCAGAGGGGTTCAGAGATGTACTCTTGAACCGATGTGAGTTGGTTGAAAGATCTGTAGTCCAATTTGGGGCTAAAATCTGTTAACATATTTATGAGCAGATGGGCTCAATTAATATGAGTTGAGGACTTATGGCCAATCTTGGGCTAAGTCCAATCAGGTTAAAATGTTTAACATTTTATTTTGGGCTGTTGAGCCTTTATTTGGGCTTGGCCCTTTTGACAATGCTGAGCATTAATTTATATCTTGACAATGTTTTTGTCTTTTATTGAATGCAGAGCATTTATCAGAGCTCTGGGCTTATTAAAGAACAATTTATGTTCTGTCAGCGCAACACGTGGTGCGCTAGGCGCTTTGCGCCAGTCAAAAAGTGCAGTGCGCTTCTGCCACGTGACGCACATGTAAGGGACACGTGTCGCGCTTGGTGCTAGGCGCCAGATGATGAGCGCATGATGCCAGTTTATGAGCGCTGAGCGCTAATCCATGAGCGCATTACGCTTTCAGTTTAGTGGCGCACACGTGAGTGACACGTGGTGCGCTTGGCGCTGAGCGCCAGCCCATGAGCGCAGTGTGCTATTTCAGAAGCGTAAAGCGCTAATTGTTAATTGGCGCATATGTGATTGACACGTGGCGCATTTGGCGCTGAGCACCAATCCAGAGAGCGCAGAAGCGCAGTTCAAGAGCGCAAAGCGCAGTTCAAGAGCGCAAAGCGCATCTGATCAATTTTATGATCTGGGAAACAAATTTATGTTCTTTTAAAAGAGACTTTGTCTCAAGATCTAAGAACAACAGTTCTTATTTTGCAGGAGATGTTCCAATCTCTTATATTGATGAAAGGTTTTGCCTTTATAGATCCATGATCTGTGAGAAGAATTATGTTCTTCTTCTTTTAGGGTGAGATCTTTTGATCTCTCTGTGAAGAACTTTTGTCTTGTAAATCTATGATCTGTGAGAAGTAAGTTCTTCTTTCATTTTATGATGAGATCTTTTGATCACTCTGTGAAAGACTTTTTGTCTTTTTAGATCTATGATCTTTTTGAAGAAATGAATTTTTCTTTTTATGAGATGATTTCATCTCTATGTTCATCATCATCCTTTTTACCTTGAAGAAAGATCTTCTTGCAAGAGCTTGCTCTTTGATTTTCTCAAAGTTTTTGGGGAGGTTTCTCTCTCTTTTTGTATCTGTATATGTCCCTGAGATTTGAAGTCTAGGGGACTTTTTATAGGGTAGGCTGATTTGTTGAATCAGTTAAAGAGATTTTTCTCTGATTGATTTGGGATGTTTCCCCACCATTGGATCTTTGATCCTAGGGCTTCTGTTTTACAGAAGGCAATCTTCTTGTTTTTAACAAGATTGGAAAATCTTTCCATACAGAATTTATTATGTCTTTTGGTAATTTTTATTTACCATTGGATCATTGATCCAACGGTGCTCTGATTTACAGAGCACAATCTTGTTATTTGGAAAGATTTTGAGAAATCCTTTCTTAACAGAATTTAACTCTGATTAATTAATGATTTATCATTATTATTAGATCTTTGATCTAACAGTGGGGAGCTTTTAGTTCCAATGCTAGCGCACCCGTTCTTTGCACGTGGTGCGCTGCTTGAAGGGCAGCGCACATTGCGCTAGCGCACTTGTGTTTGACACGCAGTGCGCTGCTTAGAGCGCAGCGCACCTAGCGCTAGCGCACACGTGGCGTGCTGCTTAGAGCGCAGCGCACCTAGCGCTAGCGCCCACATGCTTTGCATGTGCTGCGCTGCTTAAGGTGCAGCACACTTGGCGCTGCATCTGAAGCGTTGCTTCATTTCAAAATTTGAATTTTTAAACAGAGCTTTGCTTTGATTGGGGGAAACTCTTGGCTCTGTTAAGGAAAAGGCAAAATGCATTATCCCTCCTTGTGGAGTCACAAAGATAAGGCATACCCTAGCTTTGATTATGGGGGTGTTTTGCTTTCACTTCTTCATGGAAAACGCTCCGTCGAAGTAAAGTTCCCATCAAACATTAGTTTCCTCCATCCTCCCTTCGATTGTGTCGAACGCGTGTGTCTGGCAATTCGCAATTTAAGGGGGAGTCGGCTGGTATTGGATGTTCAGCAAGAAAGTCAGCGATGGCCTGGCCCTTCATTGCCATGAGGGGTCGATACATTATCGAGAACTCCATCAAGAGGAGGGCCCATTTGGCAAGCCTTCCTGTTAATATGGCTCTTGACATCAAATACTTGAGAGGATCCACCTTTGATATGAGATGGACCTCATGTGCCAAGGCATAATGTCGAAGCTTCGTTATCGCGAAGATCAGTGCCAGGCAATGCTTTTCGATGGGGGAGTAGTTGTTTTCTGCCTCCAGGAGAACTCGACTCAAATAATAGAGAGCTCTCTCCTTCCGCAGGTCATTCTCTTGTGCCCATAGCGCGCCTGAAGAACCTTCAAGGGCTGTTGTGTACAGGATGAGGGGGTTTCCCTTGACCGGAGCGGTCAACACCGGGGGATTCTGCAGATACTGCTTGATTTCGTCCAGTGCACTTTGGCATTTACGATCCCAAATGAACGGGGTCCCCTTTTTCATTAAATGGCTGTAGGGGCGGAATTTTCCGGAGAGGTTAGTTATGAACCGTCGAATATACGCGTGCTTTCTTTGGAGGGACCGCGGTTGCTTAAAAGTTCTTGGCGATGGTATTTCCATAATCGTCTTGATCTTTGATGGGTCTATTTCGATATCTCGGTGTCATACGATGAATACTAGGAATTTGCCTGAGGAGACTCCAAACGCGCATTTCAGGTGGTTCATCTTCAGATTATATTTCCGAAGGCGCTGGAACACTATTTTCAAATGCTCCCAGTGCTCCTCATACGATTTGCTTTTCACCATGAGGTCATCGATATAACATTCGACAATCTCATGTATGAGGTCATCGAAGATCTTCGTCATGGCCCTTTGATAGATAGCGCCAGCGTTCTTCAGACCGAAGGGCATTACTTTATAGTAGAATATGTCTAGCGGAGTGCGGAAGGCGGTGTGATTTTGGTCTTCGGAATGCATCTTTATTTGATTATAGCCTGAAGATCCATCCATGAAGGAGAAGACCTCATGAGTGGACATGTTATCTATCATTAGCTCGGTAACCGGTACCGGGAAGTCATCCTTCGGTCAAGCTTTATTGAGGTCCCGAAAGTCCACGCAGATGCGTACTGTCCAGTTTTTCTTCATCAGTGGGACAATGTTGGCGATCCAGTCGGGATATTGAACTTCTTGGATGAAGCCGAAGTCAACTAGTTTCTTGATGTCACGACCCGAAAGTACGGAACATGACCGGCACTTAGACTACGAACGTCTCAAGGCGTACGTATTCTAAGTAAGCCGAAAACCCAGAAATCCAAACCAAGAAAAGTAGTAGAGTGAAGGAAAACCCATTTTTAAATCAAGTAGTTTGCAACATATGCCGAAATATGCATTTTAAAATCACAAGTCTTTTCTAAAAATTTCGGCAGAGTTTCCTTTGTAAAAACTGACCCCAAACGGGTACAAAACCTGATAAAGCATATATAATGAGAAAAATTCATCCCCAAGCGGGAGCTAGCACTTCGTCAATCGACGGTCACAACCACGCAAGTAATATAATATACAACGCCGACAGGCGAGGATCACAGCAGAAAAGAAAACTCAAAACAACAAGAATCCATAGAAATACTACGCGCGACTCTAAGGTCGAAAGAATAAATATCACTGGCCTCTATCTCAAATAAATACAGGTTTGGTTGATGGAACTTCTAGATACAACTGAATAATAATATACAATATATAATGATGGGTACGATACAAATAAACCCACCTACTAGCAAGTCACCCGAAAGAAACAGTGCCAGCAAGCCGTAATGAAACCTATACGGCAACCTGCAAGAAACTGGGGCACAACGGGGATGAGTTGCCAACTCGTGCGTAGAAAAACATCTACGAACAAAAATCGCATGTATGACGCGAACCTAGGTCATACGATCATAATATATAATCCTCAAATATATAACCAGCAGCCTATACAATGGCTAGGATAAATATCTAACCCAAATGTAATCTCATGTGCCCGTGTCAGTGCCTCAGGTTGCAATGTATCATATGGATGATGTATGAATGCATGAAACAGAATGCATGTACTGAAGAAAACTGCTTTCATAAATTAGTGAGATTTCTGTATTTTTAAAATGAGGTATCATAAATGAAATCAGCATAAAACAGTGCCTAGCATTGACACAAAACAAGTATCCAAATATCTCGATATCTCTGTGTCGCAATCTCTGTACCTCGATATCTCAAAATCTCAATGTCTCAATTATATTATCTAGGGCGCCCTCAATCCAGACCGGCCCCTACCATCCATCTCAAGACCACGACGGTATCCTCCGGATATTCGACGCGTCGGGTAAAATCACCGGTCGGTAGTGCTCCCCTGCCAGACTCAACGCCATCATCTGCGATCCTCTTACCCCGGGGTACCGCACCGGGCCCACCATGTACCCGAAACGGTTCATCCGCCTCCTCGAATCGGGTCTCGAAATCCATCAGCAAAACTCATGGTGGACGACTCATACATCATGGGAAAACCGCACTTTTTATTTAAAAAGAGAGAAAAGCAGTTTATATAAGTTTTGCGGTTCCCCCCACCCCCCAAATCCAGAAAATCTCATGAAAATCCGAATCCAAATCATCAATAGCATGTAAAACCATGAATATAGGCATGAGAATCCATGAATGCGGCATAACAATGAATAACAGTATGCATGAAGTAACAAGTAATAACTACAATATCTAAGCTGGCATATAAGACAAGTATACTAATATCATGTCAAACTACTAGCTAACAAGCTAAATCAAGCAGTAATATTCCCTAAGTGTACGTGACATGGCAATTACCGATGAAGATGTGTGTGAGCCGACAAGTAAGTGTACGTGGTACATACGCATCATCGGTAATGGTGATGGTGTCCTAACAGCATGATATCAACAATAGAATATGAATACAATAAGTATGCGATGCGGAGCAACAACAATAATGTGCGGGAGCTGAATACTAAACACAATGATAGCTAAACTGCATTTAATGTCATAAGAGTCATACAGCTACACCAACTATAGGGCTGAGCCAATAGGCTAACTGAAGGTAAGGGAAACCGCCTAACCTCTGAGTCGATACATATATATATATATATATATATATATATATATATATTAGTCGGTGATCCCGCCTCGATAATATCACATCCGATTCCATATCTCTATAATCAGTTATTCCCAAGTCAAGAGTGCGGATCAAATATAAAAATATAGCTCGTACGTAAATCCGTCGTACGGCATCCCAAATCCGGGTACGGGTCGATATCACATTCATCATATCATTCAGCTAGTATCCTCTTTATCAAAGATCACAATTCGGGTACTGACCTACGTCTAGTACAATACTAATATCATCAATCTAATCATGATCTAACTGCTGATCTACAGCCTCCTACAAACCGATATCATCATCATATATCGTCATAAAGAGGTATACATCGTCTAATGCGACCTATTATAACATCTTATCATATCATATCATATCTCATATCGCGATCACATGTCAACCGTTTTATACATATATCACTATTCACATGACATCGTTATCCAAAAATCCGCTAAAACATCAAGACGTATCTCAAATATGAATTCTACCATATCACCGATATCATAATCTCGGATCAAATATCATCGACTCATCTCAATCCCAAGTATCATCCTCAAGTCCGTATGTGAACACATAGTCCCATACCCATGTGAACACATAACTATATAGAATCCCATAAGCACATATGAATAAGAATGTATGCAAGTATGTATGTGTGTGGGTGTGTATGTGTAGTGCAACCACTACTCTAGGGTTTCGCGACACTAAGTCATCCAAGCACACCCAAATATCCATCCTAAACATCATCATTAATCCCAAACAACATATAATAATTATAGGTGTGTATACGTATCCGTATACATCACCACGAACTGCGGGGGTGCTTACGCCATCCACCCGACTTCTCCCCGTAAATATAAATCTACTCACCTTGCTTTAGGCGTGCCGATGCCGACGTCGCCATTTGCATCTCCAATGCCTCGACGTCACGTGGGGTACCTACAAGGATATCACAAACGCTAAAACACATGAAATCACATCGGAAACCAAAACGGCACACGCTACGCCTACAGATAAAAACCTATAGCCTCGCGTGCAAACACGACCAATACCCACTTGTCGTTGACGTTCAAACGCCACCCGACAGAAACGAATCACCAAATACCAAAATCCATGCTAAAATAAGTTGTAAATCATGCGCCAACTCAAGAAAATCAACCCAGATTTTACCCTAATTGGTATCAGACAAAACTGCACATACCCAGGGTCAAGTCTACTGGAAATAGGGCTACAAAACAAAAACGAGCACCAGAACCCCTGCTCTGGCCGCAAATTGCGGCCGGAAGGAATTTATCTGCGGCCTGTAATAGGAGTTGGGGCTAGGGCTTTGTGGGGTGGTTCCAGGGTGCCTGCACAGCATACTGCCAAGTCAATTTTGTTTTAGGGGTCCCGGGGTGAAAGCAGATCCTAGAAAGGTCAAAAAGTCGACAAAATCGCTAAATTATGCCAAGTCGAACAAATCTGGTATTTTGGTGAAATCTGGAACAAATCTTGGGTTAACTGATCTCAACCGCACCTAATTAGGCTATACTAACCATCACAACCATCACTTGGCCACATCTCACTCAAAATCACTAAAACTAGCACTAAACCACCTAGCAACACTAAATTTCAGCTTTAACGACCATAATCGAGCAAGAAAGGAGTTAGGTTGCGAGATTATACCTCAAGGGGTCCTAGGATGAAGGAGAAGAGAGGATGAAGGAGGAGAAAGGGGCTGTTGCTGCTGCTGAGCTGCTCCTTTTGTTCCTGTAGCTGTAGCTGATGCTGTTTTCAACAGCAGTTTTATTGCTGTTGTTGTTGCCTTGGCTGTTGCTGCTGCTTGAAATCTCTTTCTTTTTGTTGCTGAGCTGCAGCTACTACTGTGGCTGTTGTGTTGTTGTGTGTAGTGTTGTGTGAGAGTGAGAGGGAGGGATGTGAGTGATCAAGAAAAAGCTTTGAAGTGAAATGGAGTTAACCCCCATCATCCTCACTCTTCATTAAATGCTAACATGACACAAAACCATCATGGCGCTCTCTCTCTCTCTCTCTCTCTCTCACCTACCTACTAGTCAACCCCTACCCTAATCAAATTTTAAAAACTAAAACCTTTGATTAAACCCAATCAACATAACCAAATGGTTTAAACCATCATGGTTGCCTAAACTCGGCTTAACCCTAGGCTTAACCCTTAGCTAACATGCACATGTGTGTGCAGTCGAGATAAAATTTAAATAAAATATTCATAAAACCAGATAAATTATCAGAAAGCTGGTTTGGTAAACTTGTTAGTTATATGTATGCCCTAGAGGCCATTACTGTACATAGGATGTATATTGTAGTGGATGCTGGGACATATATAGGGAGGACTTTCTTGCTCGACATGATAGTATGCTATCTGGTTGCTCTTTACCTTAACGTGTATACCGATTGTCTCTCTGTTACATGTTGGTAAAGCCCTTAGGATGTGTACTTGACTACCTGGACTATGATGCGGATCATACTAGTGGGGACATGGTAGTCTATAAGTACATCCTTCAAAGTCCCTAGTCGTGGGTGTATCGAGACGGGGCATCGATATACCAGAGTAGACTAGCGTATACCTTCTCGACCCATACAGATGGGCGATGGATGATCCCATATCCATTGGTGTTTGACATCAGGGATGATATACGGGTGCTCAGTAGAGACTGGGTACACTGGATGGACTCGCCGAGAACTCCCAGATGGTATTATACCTCACGTCAGATGGCAGTTCTCTGGTGACACCGATACAGAATAGTCTGTTGACCCGAGATCGTCATAGAGTCTTGTGTGGCTCCCACTGTGCTTTGATTTCCATCTTACCACGTCCAAGAGGGCGTGCAAAACGGTGGTTTTTGGGTACAGTCCCGAGTCACATGGAGGCAATGAGCGATAGGAGGGGATTCGTCTCTCCCGGTATAGGGAGTTGATGTTGCGCTGTGTTCGATTGGCTATAACAGGAAATCCCTGGCCAGGGTTGCTGAGATTTACTGGTAAGTGTTACCAGTAGTTTCTCGAATTGTTATAGACCTCATATCGACACGACTTATCGAGCTATTGGGGTCTGACGTTTACCACCCCTAGGCGGGATATGCGACATATCAGACGATCAGACCGGACTGTACGGTAGTGTTACTGGTTGGATTCACTGGAGTGTGAGCGGGCTTGCTCGTCGATCTTCAGATCGCTCAATACCCGGGTGGCCGTTACGTTTAGCAGACCGCTTGCGGCTTGTGGGTGTTTGATATGATCATCACCTGCTGCCGGCGTATTGACGAGTCTTTAGAGTCCTACACAGAGGTTTCCTGGCTCAAACGAAACGAAATAGGAGCGCATATGAGATATGTGCGGGACCGAGAATGATACCAGTATGTGATACTGTATTCGATTCTCACGATGTGACATTGATCGGTTATATACGATATAGCCGGGTTATCGGATCAAGTGTTGATTCGATAAGTTGTTACTATTGATACCAGTCGGTTATGTACGACATGACCGGATCATTGAATCAAGTGTTGATTTAATGATTTAATGCATAATAATATATTTGATATATTACTTTGCATTAACTAGTATCGGTTCACTTTAAATGGATTTTCTCGCTCAGATGTGCGCATTGCATATGCGATATGATTTGTGCACTTGCTTGTATCATATTTGATGATGCATGCAAAAATGGTTAAGTATAAAGAATTAAACCTTGGTTAAAGGAATGGTTAGGGTTTATTATTTGTTATTCATTTATCTTATTTAATTATCTATTTATTTTTGATAAATGAATAAATGAAAAGATAATGAGGAAAATGGTTGCTTTCTTTTGATCATTCATGAATCTTCATGAAGACTTTGACCATTTTGTCTCATGCTTAACCCTAGCCACTTCAATTAACTCAAGTTAATTCTCTACACCTAACCATGGTGAGAATTATGATAAGAATGGATTTTTTCCTTTTATTATTATTCTTATCATAATAATTATCATCTTCTTGCTTTCTTCTTCTTCTTCATTTTCAAGAAGAAAAGCTTGACTACATCAATGGTGGATTGATGAAATGAGTGAGAAATCCAAAACTAAAGTCTACCCACTTCCTATTTCTTCATCCTCTACCTCTTGCCAAGTAGTAGAGTGTGTTTCCTTCACAAGTTTTTAGGGCTTGGTGAAGGTGGAGCTTGATTTAGCGATGCCTCGACGTAGATCATCTTCGGCATGGACATCGACGACCTAGCTCGCTTTTTCTCCGACGAAGCCGACTCTAGAGCCCGGATTCCTTTTGGACAGCGGAGACGACTTCGTTACGGAGCTATGGAGGTGGAGCACCGGATCTACAAAGGTTGTATTTCCGATATCCCATTAGTTAAGTTGTTAACTAGATTGTTTTTCGCCTAGATTTCTAGCAAACGATCCGTAGTCGGGTTTCTCGGCACCTAGTTTTTTGAAATTGGCATGGTTGATGCCTTGTGAGACCTCACTAGGGTGCCTAGGAACCCTATAAAACTTTTTGCCAAAAACCCCACATTAAAGACAACTCAGGTGTTACAATCTTCCCCCCTTAAAAAAATTCGTCCCCGAATTTAAATTTAAACCCCCAAATTCTAAAACATTTCAATAAATGTTCAAGTCAACGGGGCTCCGAAATCATCAATACATAAAACGCATCATAGCGCAATACATGCGCATGAGTAATGAGCAGATAACTCGAAATCAAAACTCCGTCAAGCATCCCGCAATCATCGGAGTCAAGGTGAAAACACGAATGCCAAATCCAAAGAAAAACCGATATGCTATAAATCGGAACTATACATGCAAGTACCAAATCTATTTATGTAAATATCTGGAGGAAATGCATGCCAAATCTTTTAAAATCGCTGCGCAGTACACATAACACTGCACAGTGGCGGATGTCTCTATAAAAAAATAGCCATATACGTATATATCTTTTGTTTAATATGCACGTTCCGCCGCTTTGAAAACAATTTAGAAGGGTTCCCTGTTTTAAACGTTTCGTGTCATATCGGACACGTAGGTAAATACTGAGACTATAGCTCGCTTTTTGGAAATCCCTTTGAAATCTATCAATGCATGCAAAATATATCCAGGTACTGTCCTCTGACCAGTCCTGCTCAGTACGAAAACACATAGCAAATATCATAAAAACGTACTGCACCATAAGAAATCAATCCCAAAAAGTGCATAGGAAAACCCTGTGCGTCCGGAAATCAAAATTCATACATGTGCCAAGCAGGTGCACAAAGACGACATCAAGGTGCAACGGGTGTGCACACAACATCGGTCATAGGCAACGTGTGTGCCTGACAGCAAAATCAGGTGCATCTGACATGCACGAAAAATCTCGATTTAGTGCATCTGGTGTGCACCAAATCGCATCTCATAACATGCGCCCAACATGCGCTAAAAATCCAAATCCGGTGCATCTATCATGCACGAAATCATGAAACCCAATATCAAGCGCTGAACATGCGCAATCCAATCAGGTGCACAAGGTGCATAAAAAAATATCGAACATCACCATCGAAATCGAAGTCCAGTGCAACTAAGTGCGCAAAATACGAATCGCTGCACTGTAAGCATATGTGAACTATACCGAGTGCAAAAACCAAATCGTGTGCGTACATATGCACAAAATCAACTCACTGTATGAAACCCATAAAATCATAAACATGTGAAACCAAGGCACGAAAACAATATCAAGTGCAACAACTGTGCAAGAATCGTAAATACTCAGTAGATGCAACCATGGTGCATGAAAACAAATATCATGAAACCCAATCATCAAAATCAGTCATGCGAATAGATTGCCCAAAACATCGAAATCAAGTATGGCGGTATAGTTCCGCTCAAGCACATCCTCCAAGAATCTCTGGCCAACTGTCGTGTGTAAGTCGATGTACAACACCCCACGACTTGCGGGGAGACGGAATAATGAAAAACAATCTTGTTTAAAGCGTAAACATCGACTAACCGAGAATCTTTGCATAAACAATAACTAACAACAAACATAGGAGTTAACAACTACTATGAAAAGTGATTATACCTAAAGATCCGAGTACTTCGTCTTGTCGTTCTCCACGTCCTCTCCGGCCTTCTCTAAGTAGTAGAAGATCCACCCGAGAGCTTTACTACAAGCTTCACCTCAAACTAGAGGTAACTAGGTTTCTTAAATCGCTAATCTAAGAAACCTAGGTGATATAGAGAATGGTTAAGGATTAAGTAGTCTAATCTAATCCTTGTACTCAACACATGAGAGGGGAGGATTAGGATTTGAAGAGGGAGAGCTTGAGGGGAGGATTAGGATTTGAAGAGGGAGAGTGAACAAAAAAAATGAGATGAGATAATGAGCTATCATAATATATATCAAGCATAATATATTATCCAACAAAAGAAAATGAAGGATGAATAATCATGCTTCATAAATATCTAATGGGTGATTCATCTCCATGAGTCATTAAGCATTTATGATGCATTAATGACATGGATGAATCACTCATATGATTCACTAATCCCATTTAATGCATATGCCACCTTAACCCCCAAGTCACCATCTTCTAGAAGCTTCTCGCGCAATTACGAGAACGCCCCTCCTATCCGTGAAAACACGGAAAAACTTTAGACTGTATAAATCCAATAATCGGATACTAGAAACTGGCTTAAACCAAAGCCGACTAGTAAAAACTGTCCGGATGTCGTATGTGCATAAACACACGTATGCGTCCGAACCCTTGTCGTAAAACCATACGACCTCTATATCGTTTCGCCTGGAGTAGGGAAACTCTCTGTGTGGGACTCTAGAGACTCGACTACTACGCTGGCAGTGGGTTTAACCACAGACCGCAAGCGGCACTAGCTGTACGTAACGGTCCCCAGGTAGATGTCGATAAGAACGCCGATGAGGAAACCCATCCGAACTCCTACTGAGTCTGATGTGACAATCTCCATACAGTCCGGTCCGTTCGTCTAAGACTATCGCATATCGGGCCTAGGGGGCGGCAAGCGTCAGTCCCCTAATAGCGGTATAAGTCGTGTCGGAGCGAAGCCCATTACACCCTGAGAAACTACTGGAACCTACCAGCAAATCTCGCTTGCCCTGGCCAGGGACTTTGCGTAATGGCTCTCTGACACAGCGCGATATCAACCCCCAATACCGGGAGAGACGAATCCTGTCTAACCGCCATTGCCTCCAAATGCTCGGGACTGCACCCAACTGCTACCTGTTTGCACGACTCCTTTGAGCCGTGGTAGGGTAGCAATCTAAGAACAGTGGGACACACTCGAGGCGAAGTAGCAGTGTCAAGTCTGCGGACTATGCTGTACTCATGTCACCTGGGAATTGTTAACTGACGACTGGTATAAAACCAACCAACAGTTCCCTGTGAGTCCTGTCCGGTGTACCCGTAACCCAACGAGCACCTGCATACTATCTCCAGTACAACGTACTGACGGCTGTGGGACAGACCATCTCCCCAACTGGGATGAGAAGCGTACACACTAGTCTACTCCGGAGTATCGATGCCCTGTCTCGATAATCCAACGACTAGGGACCTGAATAAGGATGTGCTTGTAGACTACCCAGCCCCTACTAGTGTGACTGCCATCACAACGCTGGTAGTCAAGCAAGATCCTAAGAGCTCTATCAATACGTATACTCATATATTAAGATAGAAAAAACCAAGTAGCATACTACCATGTTTAGCAAGACTGTTATATACATGTGAATATCCTAAGCTTCCATTAAGTAATATACAAACTAGTATGATACAATAATGGCCCCTAGGGCATATACACTAACAATCTCCCACTTGCACTAGGGCCATGTACTGGCATATCGAAGACCGATGATCTCGAGTAGCCTCTCGAACTGAATCTGAGGTAGGGCCTTTGTGAATGGATCAGCAATGTTCTCTTCAGTAGCAACTCTCCGAACCTCGATCTCCTGACGATCAATGATCTCCCTGATCAGGTGATACCGCCTTAAGATGTGTCTGGACTTCTGATGGGACCTTGGTTCCTTCGCTAAAGCTATAGCTCCGTTGTTGTCGCAATACAGAGATATTGGATCAACAATGGTAGGAACCACCTGAAGTTCTGTTAGGAACTTCTTCATCCAGACTGCTTCTTTTGCGGCATCGCAAGCAGCTATATACTCCGCTTCCATCGTCGAGTCAGCAACGGTGTCCTGCTTGGAGCTCTTCCAGCACACCGCCCCTCCATTGAGGGTGAAGACATAACCTGACATGGACTTGGAATCGTCCTTATCACTCTGGAAATCGGAATCAGCATAGGCCTCCAACCTAAGGTCTTTTGCGCCATAAACCAAGAACATCTCCTTAGTCCTCCTCAGGTACTTGAGAATGTTCTTTACTGCTATCCAGTGCTTCTTCCCTGGGTCTGACTGATACCGGCTTACCACGCTCAGTGCGTAAGCTACATCTGGTCTGGTGCACAACATCGCATACATTATAGAGCCTACCGCAGAAGCGTAGGGTATAATAGACATGCGTTCCCTTTCCAAATCAGTCTTGGGAGACATCTCTTTGGATAGGGTGATTCCGTGACAAGCCGGTAGATTACCGCGCTTAGAATCTTCCATACTGAATCT
The DNA here is from genome assembly GCA_030015575.1 of Agapanthus africanus. Taxonomy (NCBI): domain Eukaryota; kingdom Viridiplantae; phylum Streptophyta; class Magnoliopsida; order Asparagales; family Amaryllidaceae; genus Agapanthus; species Agapanthus africanus. The sequence goes on from JASDDO010000001.1 coordinate 26,826,728, forward strand.
TTTCAGTACAGTGTCGATATACCTGGACTGCGAAAGTCCCAACAACCTCTTGGATCTATCATGATAGATCCGGATCCCCAGAATGTAAGAGGCATCACCCAAGTCTTTCATGGAGAACCTGTGTGACAAGAATCCTTTGACAGATTGTTGTTTCCCCCAATCAGAGCAAGGCTCTAGTGAATTTTGAAAATTCAAAATTTGAAGCAACGCTTCGGTTTCCGTGCGCAGTGCGCAATTTGCCACGTGGCAGAAGCCAATTCGGCAGCGTAACGCCCGAGACGGTGCGTCACATCAGAGCAAGGCTCTTCAGAAAAACGTAATTAAAGACTTAACTGCGCAAATGCATGACAGCGCGACACGTGTCTGCGCAGTTGCGCAACCGCAACTGCGCAAGCGCACGGATGCGCGACACGTGTCTGCGCAGTTGCGCAACCGCAACTGCGCAAGCGCACGGATGCGCGACACGTGTCTGCGCAGTTGCGCAACCACAACTGCGCAAGCGCTCGGATGCGCGACACGTGTCTGCGCAGTTGCGCAACCGCAACTGCGCAAGCGCACGGATGCGTGACACGTGTCACACTCTGGTGAGTTGCGCAGCAACTGAATGAAGATTTAGACAAATCTTTTCTGTTCTCCTGTAAAACAGGAACCCTTGGATCAGAGATCCAATGGTGGGAAAATTCCCAAAATTATTCAGGAAAGATTTTGTTAACAAATCCAACAAATTGGTGGGCACTATAAATAAGACCCCAGGCCTCATTCAAAGGGCATCAGATAATCAATCATCATCGAGAGAGGGAAAAAGCTTCTGAAAAAAAAGAGAGCTCTTGAAGATTAATCAAGAACCAAAAAAAAAAAAGAAGGTAAAATTTCTGAAGAACAGAAAATAAGAAAATAAATAGTGCCTTGCACTTGATAGGAACCCCTGGTTCTAAAGAAAAAAAAATATAAATAAAAGAATAATAAATAGTGCCTTGCACTTGATATGAACCCTTGGTTCTAAAAAAAATAATAATAATAAATAGTGCCTTGCACTTAATATGAACCCTCGGTTCTGTATGATCAGGAAAAAACAAGAACTTGTTTTCCTTTGATCCAAATTCAAATCAAAAGTGCCATGCACTTGTGTTCTTCAATCTGAAGATTTCTAGGGTTTCTGCAACCCCTTGTTTTGGGCCCGGCCCAAATTAAATTGAAATAATAAAAGGGCAAGGCCCTGTTTGGAAAAATTCCTGAGTTTCTGCAAACTCGTTATTCAAATGGGCCTGGCCCAAACTAAATTACAGAACAATAAAAGGGCAAAGCCCTGTTTGTAAAAACTTCTTGAGTTTCTGAAACTCATTATTTAAAAGGGCCAAGCCCAATTGCAAAAAAAAAAATAATAAATAAAAAGGGCAAGGCCCTGTTTGGAGAATTCCTGAGTCCTTGTAACTCATTAATTAGAAGGGCCTGGCCCAAATCAGACTTGTAAAATAATGAAAGGGGCAAAGCCCTGTTTAGATTGATTCTTCTAATCAGGCAAAGCCTAAAATAAAAATTGGACTTAACCCAATCCTGGCTGTAAGTCCTTAAATTAAATGCCCCTCATAAACCAAGTCATGACCGGTTCGAGGGTACATCTCGGAACTCCTCAGACGTATGTCGTTGTAATTCCTCAGCGACGTCAGAGAGGTGACGAGTCCCAACGACCACTAATCTAATATCGGACCGAAACGTCCCTAAACTAATATCGGACCGAAACGTCCCTAAACTAATATCGGACCGAGACGTCCCTAAACTAATGACGGACCACTACGTCCCTAAACTGGCGACGGACCGAAACGTCCCTAAACTAAAATCGGACCGAAACGTCCCTAAACTAATATTGGACCGAGACGTCCTTAAACTAATGACGGACCACTACGTCCCTAAACTAGCGACGGACCGAAACGTCCCTAAACTAAAATCGGACCGAAACGTCCCTAAACTAATAATGGACCACCACGTCCCTAAATTGGAATATGGACTGCTACGTCCCTAAACTGACATAATAGGGCCCAAACGCTCTTTTGTCGGATCTAAACGGTCCCGCCTAAGTTGATCTTAACCCCAAATACGGTTAACGTGTCCTTAGACATCTAAATAAACAATAAAATCCCAAACCAACTTTGGTTCAAGGGTACATCTCGGAACTCCTCAGACGTATGTCGTTGTAATCCCTCAATGACGTCAGAGAGGTGACGAGTCCCGACGGCCGGATAATTAAATCAATCACTACGTCAGGTCGATCTTAGTCCAAAACAGGACTAGCGTATCCTTGATGAACGTTTAAGTTGATCTTAGTCGCAACGCGACCAATGCATCCTTAAACTAAAAACACCAAACTCAAATCTAAGCAAACACGGATTTGGACTAATCCACGTCCTACGGGCGACGACATCACTAAGTCTCCGTATACAATCCACGGGCAACCACAAATAAAATAAACATACACGACACGAAGTGAAATTCTGGAGAAGGAGAAAGTTGTTATCGCAACGCGATAGCGTAATTAACAGCAGGGGCTTGCGCCTGCAGGGAAGAGCGTCCCCACAATCAAAAACCCCTCACCCTGAGGGGGAATCTGACAAAGTCTGCTACATCGGCCGCATCCGTCTAAACCTTCGATACACGGTGCCATAAATCAACTTGGCATCTTCGGAGAGGTAGACGGATAAAAACCAAATAGCATCTGCCCCGAACCTCAGGCACGTGACGTCCTAACGTCGCAGGCCGCCGTTCGGAGGGGAACAGATTCTGGCAGGCCCGGTGGGACCTTTTCCTCTTTCCACTCCACACTTCGTTTGTCGTCTTCGCGAATCAATCGCGGTTTGTTAAATGGTTGTCCTCGGATTTCAAGTTGCTAAGATTTGGTCTTTTATCTGGCACAGAATTCGAGATTCAATGGCCTCCAATTGCACCAGCTGCTCGAGATGCCACTGCAACAAACGCTCCACTTCACCAGGAGGGGTGACGTATGGGCCCCAAGCGGCGTCTTTCCTTACTCTGCCGGTAGGCCAGGTGACCCAGGCCACCACCGGCCTGTTTTTCGGGACCATGGTCCCCCCTGCAAGCTTCTCTATGCCGATATCCGCACCAGAAGCGAACAAGAAGTCGGTATTCGACCGGCTCACTGCTACCACGACCCCTGTCAACGGGTCGCCCGCTACTAAGCTGACAGCCTCTGTTTTCACCAGGCTAGGTCAGGATCATAAAGTGGCTGTCCCAAAGAGGGCAACGGCCACAGCTTCGGAAGTCATTGAAGCGGCTTCTCCTATCAGAAAGTCAGTCTTCACAAGATTGACGGTTCCTACTCCTCCTTCAGCTGGTCAAAAAGCATCAGTCTTTGATAGGCTGACACCGGCAGTTACCCCACACCCAAACAGGGGGCAACAAGAAATTGTATCGATTTCCGAGCCAGTCCCAACGGCCCGTCGTGCACGACGTCGCCATTGGCAGCGAATAAGGAAAGCAGGAGGCAACTCCCCTCCAGGGCTAACCCCGCCTGCTCCAGTGGCGGAGGTCAACGCTGCTGTTCCAACTGGGAACAGCTGTGAATTGCTAAGGAAGGTGAGAAAGAACTCCCCGGTTGCTACATTGAAAAGGTCTCCTCCACCCATGGAAAAAACTCCGGAGACGAAACAGGAACAGCCCCCTCAACGGCTGTCATCAAAAGTTTATAAAATATGGCGCAGGGTTCAAAACTCTGTGATCGATCCGGACCACTTGCGTCACCAGAAAAAGGCGAAGGTGGAGAAAGACAAGAACCCCCCCATTAAACGGCAGGGGGCAACAAATGCTAGGAGGCCCACTTCAACGGCTCCTTCAACCTCAAAGGTCCATAAAAGGAAAAGACCAGAGAAAGCTCCCGCGACGATGACAAAATCTAAAAGCGGCGAACCGAAACGCCCCAAGTTAGGGGGCATAACAGTTCATACGGTCTATATGGCTTCAGGAAAAGAAGAAAGTCGTACTTCTACGGGTCACCGACCGCTTACCCGGTCAGTGACCAGGTCTCAGGAGCAGCAACAAAAGCTCCAGGAGATGATGACTACAATGGCTGCACTCACGGGGCCAAAAGAGAATCCTGAGACGTCCTTAGATGAACGCCAAGAGGAGGAGACCGACGCTGAGTTCCTCCGCCGAATACTGGAAAAGAGAGACAAAGAGGCTGCGGAACAGGCGGCCAACATAAAGAAAATGGCCCTCCTGTTCCAGGATGTGGTGGGTATGATGATTCAACCAGATCTACCTGCTGGAGATCCCCCGATCATTCTTGAAGATGATAGAGGAGAGATATCGAATCCTCCACCGGCTCTATCCGCAGCTAAAGAGGATACCATATCAAAAGCTGATTTGGATGAATATATTGCTCAACAAATACGGGCGCATCAGGCGGTTGAAGCAGCCGGCCACGTTGTAAAAACGGGACGGCCATATCCGGGCTGGTATGACCAAATCAAGTACCCACCAGGTTACACAATTCCTAAGTTTCATGTCTACAAGGGGACCGGCAATCCCCATCAACATGTGGCCCAATTCAGGGCTCTTTGCGGTAATACCGGCGGCGACGACAAGCTTTTGCTTCGCCAGTTTGTTGGAAGTTTATCTGATACGGCGTTTGAATGGTATTCTGAGCTTCCCAACGACTCTATAAAAACCTTTGCGGAGATGGAGCTACTCTTCACCCAACGCTTTGCAAGTGCCAGTGAGCGTACCCCGATGACGGCACTGATCAATGCCAGGGTAAAACCCGGCGAGACATGGGTTCAGTATGCTATACGGTGGCGTAATCTATGGTCTAAGTGTGAACAGCGCATAGAAGAAGCCCCTGCGGTGGGAATGTTTGTTGGAACACTCGATCCACAAGCAACCATTTCACAATTTATGATGTTCTTCAAGCCGACTTCCTTCCAGGCTTTGATCGACAAATTGGCACAGATGGACCAGATGGGCCATAAACCCCCTCTCCCGAAGCCGGATCCCCGAAACGACAAAGGAAAGGGAAAAGCGATCGTCGTTGCTAATGCCCAACAACAACCGAACGATTCGAAGCCGGTTGCTCGCCCAAATAATACGCGCCCATACGTACCTCTTGAGGACAGGATGGGACGTGCTTACTCCTTCCCCCGTGATAAAACAAGGAGGTTATTCGAGCTGGCATTGCGCAACAGGCTCATAAATCTGCCAGATCCAAAACGTCCGTCACAACCGAGTGACGTCAACGATCCTAATTACTGCCCTTATCATAGAGTGTTGGGACACCCAATCGAAGACTGTTACGTTTTCAAAAATTGGCTTGAGAATCAATACCGTCAGGGCAAATTTGCGCTGTCTGACAAATGGAAGGTGAACCCTCCGCAGCCCCAAACCTATAAGGGGACGAATACGCCGGAGGCAACATGCTCCGTTATTGAAGAGGCTCCCTGGGAGGTTGTATTATCGGCCAAAACGAGGAGAATGCTAAATGATCTTCAAACCTGCCCAGCGGTCAAGTGGAAGAACCCCTTGGAACCGCAGGTTATTGAAGGGATGTTGAAGCCACGACCGACTCCGAAGACCGATGGTAGTAGTTCAAGCGTTCATAGCCAGCCGTCAAAATCTTCGAAAAAGAAGAAGAAGAAATCTAAGAAGCCCGTGAAGCCTGGCGACAAGCGCACGGACTTACAAAAGCAAATCGATGCGCTGGATGAATATAACCAAAAGGCGCGAACTCCCATCACGCTCCAAGATTTCCTTGATCACGTCTTCCAAAAAGAAGGTGAAGGAGAAAGTTCATCGGATGAGTCTGACGAATATGTAGCAAGCTGTCATATGATCTCCCATTCGACCACGAACGATGAAGGAACTTCTGGCACTGAAACGCTGGGGGCAAATGCCGAATCAAGAACCCCAGGGTTACCAGTTGAAATGATTAGCACGTTTCTTAATGAAGCACGGTTGAAAAGCAAGGCTGATCGAGAACGCGAGACGGCTATATTCGAAAGGGCCAAGCGTCAGCGACTTGAGGAAGGAGCCGAAATGATCCCGTTGGAACAAAATGCCTCCACCACTGACAAAAGCCAATTCAAGATAAAAAAGAAATTTACTAAGGCCATATCGATGGGCATGAAGCTACCACCCTCTGAAGAAAAAGTTACTGGCGCGGTAGAAATGCATCCCTCTTATTGCTTATACCATCAGAAGGTCTCACATTCCACACAAGATTGCAAAGCTTTCAATGGATGGTGGCAAGGATACGTCGCTAATCGACAACGATTTAAACGGGAAAAACGTAAAATTCGCCTAGGGCAAAGAAATACGACTAAAGAACTTGAAAGAACTGCCGGCAATTGTCACATGGTTAACACTACCGGGTCACAAGTGCCTACATTTGGGAGCGACTCCGATGAAGAGCTAGAGCTTGGCCCCCTCTTCGAAGAATCCACTTCGGGAAAAGAAAAAGAACTGAAGGCCTGCGAGAATATACAGCTGCGCAATCGAACATTACCCGAAAAGAACCTCGGACCCTTGAATAAGAAAAACAAAGGGAAAGAGAAGGTCTCTGAAGACATCGCTTTGGATGATCAAGTTGCGGAAGAGTTAACCGCCAAGAATCCCCCAAAAAGGAATAAAGTAGATTACAATGTCTTGGCGCACCTGAGAAAGCTACCCTCACAACTCAGCATTCTCGATGCCCTATTGCTATCAAAAGAGGCGAGGGATTCTTTGATTAAGGCCCTACAGGATCCGGACCAGTTCCAAGCCTTCTTAGCCGAACAAAAGATGAAGGATGAATTGGAAGAGGTGCACACAGCCGACGTTGCTTTTGGTGATGAAGACCTTCTCCTCGGGACGTGTGAACACAATCGCCCCCTTTATGTCTCGGGATACTGCCATGACATAAAGATAGGAAAAATCTTGGTCGATAACGGATCGTCTGTCAATTTACTCAATGTGCGAGTGTTAAAGGAGATTTGCATGAGTGTCCAACACCTCGCCCGGGACAAAATCACCATCTCCGGTTTTGACTCTCAATCCTCAAAGACTCTTGGATCTGTGATATTGACGTTACGCTTCGGGGTGCTCGTCACAGACATCAAATTCCATGTCATAGACGCCAAGACGTGCTACAATGCTCTGCTCGGCCGACCATGGCTACACGAATACAATATCATCCCTTCTACACAGCATCAGTGCATGAAGTATTCTAGGGACGGCCTCGAGTACACAGTGGCAGGAGAGTTGAATCCATTTTCCGTGAACGAAGTTCGCAAGTATGAAGATGCCAAATACTTCCTACCGAGTTTCGAAGACACGGAAAGATGTCACAAACCGGAGAACAAAACTAACGCAACCATCCCTGTCTTCGGCAGTGACACCGAGGAGGAGGAGGATATAATTTATTCAGGTCCGTCCCAGTCCACCAGGCCAGGACCATCTGTTCCCTCATTGATCTTCGATAGTGACTCAGAGGATGAAGTTCATGCTGTATTCCCCGCTCGGCCCTCAATACAGATTTCCACTGATGAAGAGCGAAATCTGCAGGTAACCATGGTGCCGCTTGAACATTACAAAGAACTGGATGCACTCGACACCAACAGCGTAGAAGAATTGCAGACATTCTATATCCCTCCCGGAAGAAAAGGCGAGAAGGCAATCCTATTCTACCGTTCTGAAGAAAACAAGGTGGAAAAAGAAATTTGGCATGGCGCGGATCCCACGCTCGACAAGCTTCAGCCTATCCGTCTTCCCAGATATTATACCGAAGGTTTGAAGAAACTGCTGAAACGCCAAGGGATGTCCTTCACACAGACCATCAGAAAAGCCAAATTCTATGACAAGGTCTGGAACGTTCCCGGAACTCAATGCAAACTGCCTAACGGGAGAACGGAAACAAAAGGGCTCGGGTACATTCGGCCAAAGAAACGGGAGTTAATAAACAGCTGTTATGCCATGTATGACTTTGATGAAGAAGCGGACGCTCAATGGGAAGACGCTAATCCTGAATCAGTAAGAGTTCCTGATGCAAGACCTCCCAGTCCATCGTCTGAAGACCAGATGAGCAAACTTATAAAGGATGCGAGTCAAAAAGCCCGAGATGATCACGATCGTGAAATGGCAATCTATGAGAAAGCCAAGACACAGCGTCTCCTTCGACAGGCAGTAAAGAACGAAGATGTTACCCCACGTCAGCCTGCTACAAAAAGGGTTCGACGCGAAAGCGAAAACAAGTCGAGGGGCCAAAAAGGTGCTCGACAACCATAAGACAGAGCTAAGAAGCCACGCATACGAGAGTCGAGCGTTATTGACCTAGCCCTTATGAAGAAAATGGGTCGAGCATACTCGTTTCCTCGGAACAAAACAAGGAAAATACTTGATCTTGCTCTAAAACATCAAATGCTTACTCTGCCAGAGTCTAAACACCCTGAGCAAGCAGGCGAAGTCTCCAACCCAAATTATTGCTCTTACCATCGAGTAGTAGGGCATCCGCTTGAAGATTGTTTCACCTTTAAGAATTGGGTTGAAGACCAATATCAGCTTGGCAAATTCGCATTGTCTGACAGTTGGAAGGTAGCGCCGCCGCAAAAGCACGAACCCAAAAACACAAGAATAAAACCAACCCCGCATTGGGATTGGCAGAAAACTCGCACCTGTCATGTGATAACAACATTAAAAGAAGGGTCCGAGGACATGAACGACTTCCCTTGGTGCTTTGAAAACGGCAGTGATGAGGTAATCTCAGAATTTCCCCCAGCTCCGAAAGAACTGGAGGATGGAATCCACACCACTGCAGATAATCTCAAGAAAATTGAGTTGGGGACGGAAAATGACCCGCGACCAACATTCATCAGCGAGCTGTTATCTGAAGAAAGGGTGACTGCGTTGAAAGATGTGCTTCTACAACACAAAGATTGCTTCGCGTGGAACTATTCCGAAATGCCGGGACTAGATCCAGAAATTGCTGTACACAAATTGGCGATATCCCCGGACATCAAGCCAGTCAAACAGGCGCCAAGAAGAATGCGACTCGAGCTTGAGATGAGCATCAACGCCGAAGTCAAAAAGCTGATAGACTCTGGCTTCATCCAGGAAGTTCAATACCCTGAATGGATCGCTAACATAGTCCCAGTGATGAAGAAAAATGGGACAGTGCGCATATGCGTAGACTTTCGGGATCTTAATAAAGCCTGCCCAAAAGATGATTTCCCAGTGCCAGTTACTGAACTTATGATAGACAATACATCCACTCATGAGGTTTTCTCCTTCATGGACGGCTCGTCGGGGTATAACCAGATAAAAATGCATCCCGAAGACCAGAAGCACACAGCCTTCAGGACTCCTCTTGGTATATTTTGTTATAAAGTGATGCCCTTCGGTTTGAAGAACGCCGGTGCTACTTATCAGAGGGCCATGACAAAGATCTTCGACGACCTTATACACGAAATCGTTGAATGCTATATCGACGATCTCGTGGTTAAAAGCAAATCATACGGGGAACATCTCGAGCATCTGAAGACTGTATTTCAACGCCTTCGGCAGTACAACCTGAAGATGAATCCCCTTAAATGTGCGTTTGGGGTCTCCTCGGGCAAATTCCTGGGATTCGTTGTTCGACACCAAGGTATTGAAATAGATCCGTCAAAGATTAAAGCAATCATGGAAATGCCTCCGCCGAGGACTCTCAAACAGCTGCGGTCTCTCCAAGGGAAACTCGCATACATACGGCGATTTATAGCTAACCTCTCAGGAAAATGCCGGCCATATAGTCACCTGATGAAGAAAGGAACCCCATTCGTTTGGAATCAAAAATGCCAGGGCGCACTAGACGAGATCAAGCAGTACCTGCAGAACCCGCCGGTGTTGGCTGCCCCGGTTAAGGGGAAGCCTCTTATTCTTTATACAACCGCCCTCGAAGGTTCCTTAGGCGCATTATGGGCACAAGAGAACGATCAAGGGAAAGAAAGGGCACTCTATTACTTAAGTCGAGTGCTGCTGGGGGCAGAAAGCAACTATTCTCCCATTGAAAAACACTGCCTGGCATTGATCTTTGCAATAACAAAGCTTAGGCACTATGCGTTGGCCCACGAGGTCCGTCTGATTTCAAAAGTGGACCCTCTCAAATATCTAATGTCAAAAGCCATATTGACGGGACGACTCGCTAAATGGGCCCTGCTCTTGATGGAATTTTCGATAACATATCAACCTCTCAAGGCGGTAAAAGGCCAGGCCATCGCCGACTTCCTTGCTGAGCATCCCATACCTGCCGACTCTCCTTTAAATTGCGATTTGCCAGACAGACACGCGTTTGACACAATCGACAGTGGTGATAGCCGTTGGGAGCTTTATTTCGATGGAGCATCTTCTATGAAAAAGCACAAACAAAGTACGCCAATGATCAAATCGGGAGTGGGACTCATCTTCGTGACTCCACAAGGAGGGATAATGCGCTTCACCTTCTCCTTGACGGAGCCGAGAACGAATAATGAGGCTGAATATGAGGCTTTGATAGCAGGCCTCGAGATCGCCATCGATATGGGGATTGAAAGCCTCCTCATATATGGGGACTCCCAACTAGTCGTCAGTCAAGTGAACGGCAATTACCAAACATGCAAACCGGAATTGGTAAAATACGGTGAAAAAGTGCAGCAACTGCAAACCCAAATTCCCTCCTACATATTGGAAACTATACCGCGCGCGGAAAACAGCAAAGTGGACGCACTAGCCAAACTTGCTAAAGAACTGGCTGACGAGAACCTCGACGACGTTAGAATCATAGTACAAAGCCGTCGAGTGCTCGCCCCAACAGAAATATCTCCAGAATCGTCTGAAGAAAAAAGAACGACTGAGCAGTCGACCTTACAAATAAAAGACCATGAGAAGGTTGAGGATTGGAGGGAAGTCTTTATAGACTACTTCAAGTCCCACCGAATGCCCGAAGATGCGTCCGCAAGACATCAGCTCATGAAACGAGCTCTGTCTTTCGCCTTCGTCAATGATACTCTGTACAAGAGGTCATTCGATTCTCTGTGGTTGAGATGCTTAGGACCTGACGAAGCGAGAAGGGTCGTCCAAGAAGTTCACGACGGACTCTGCGGTTCCCACCAAGCAGGCCCTAAGATGAAGTTAAAGATAAAGCGGATGGGCTACTACTGGCCCACGATGATGCAGGATTGCCTAAAATACGCTAGGCAATGTCATTCATGCCAAATTCATGGAGACTTCATCCATCAGCATCCCAATCCACTGCATCCAACAGTGGCTAGTTGGCCATTCGAAATGTGGGGAACTGACATAGTCGGCCCTATCGAACCAGCATCGTCCAAGGGACATCGTTTCATCTTGGCGACGACTGATTACTTCTCCAAATGGCCAGAGGCTGTACCATTGAGGGAAGTGAAGACGGAGAATATTCTCCATTTCTTCAAAACGCATGTCATATATCGGTTTGGAACTCCGCGACGGATCATCTCCGATAACGGGCCAGCCTACCGAAGCCATAAAATTAGCCGATTCGCACAGCAACATAATATAGACTGGAGATATTCCTCAGTTTATAATCCGCGAGCTAACGGTCTAGCTGAGGCCTTCAACAAGACCTTGACAAAGATCATAAAGAAAACAGTATCCCGAAACAAGAAAGACTGGCACGAGAGGCTGCAAGAAGCTCTTTGGGCGTATCGAACTACGTTCAAGACAGCCACAAAAACAACGCCATACGCGTTGGTGTTTGGGACGGAAGCAGTACTCCCTCTCGAAATAGAATTACCCTCTTTGCGGGTGGCAGTTCACTATGGGCTGACGGATGAAGAAAATGCTCACCTCCGACTTGAAGAGCTTGACGCCCTTGATGAAATCCGGCTTCTAGCACAGCAAAATTTGGAAGCTTATAAAGTAAAGATGACGCGCTCATATAAAAGATTGAGCCGCCCGAGGACATTCCACCAAGGCGAACTCGTGATAGTCGTCAAAAGGCCCATGGTCCCCAATCGCGCCAAGCGGGGAAAGTTTGAGCCAAACTATGAAGGACCGTACATCATTGATAAGGTCTACTAGGGCGGGGCCTATCTACTCATGGACATGCACGGTGAAAGGCCTTTCAGGCCAATAAACGGTCGCTTCTTAAAGAAATACTACGCTTAATGAGCCACAGCCTAGGTCAATGGTAGATGACGACGACTATGTCCGCTCGCTATCTTCCTAAGCTCAAGCTTTATAAGCAGTAGCCGACCCTCTCAACGGCGGACCGAAATGTCCTTAAACTAATAGCAGACCGAAACGTCTTTAAACTACTACCGCAGCATCTTTAGGCTGACGAGATAAAAAAAGAAAAAAAAAACGGTATGTCCATAAGCAAAAAAGGGCACGGATGAAAACCTGAAAGGGCTCCGTGAGTAAAAACAGCAGGACTACCGGCGAATGTTTGCGAAAACCCGAAAGGGCGCAACTTCGTTAAAGAACCCTTACAGAGTCCTCTCGACCCTGTAAGGAGAAACCACCTGCGTGAGATCCTTACGACTTACAAGGGAACAACACACTTAGGAATCCCCACGATTCCTAAGGAGAAAACACACTTGCGAGATCCTCACGACTCGTAAGGAGAACTCTCTTATGGGACCCTCACGGCTCATGAGATTTGAAAGTCTTAAGTTACAGAAACCTAAACCTGTGCTTGAGCAAACCCCCACAAACTTCCAATGTTGCCCTACAAGTGGTTCAATATTGATCCTTGTATACAATCCACGGGCGCGAATAGACATTTCCCTAACCAAGGTCCATCCGTGATCGGGGATATGTTCGCATAACCCTTGTAAGTCCTCTCGATTTACAAGAAGAAAACCCCCCTGTAGGATCCTTACGACTTACAGAGGAACAAAACACTTTGGAACCCTTACGATTCCTAAAGAGAAAATACACCTACAAGATCCCCACGACTTGTAGGGAGAAATACCTTCATGAGACCCTTACGGCTCATGAAGTCAAAAGCCTTAGCCGACAGGACCCTAACCCTGGTCGCTAAGCCTCCTTTGTTCGACAACGACAGAGGCAAATGATGATTCGCTCCTGGCAATATTCCAGTTGCAGCGGTGCTGATGCCGAAGTCGGTGCCCAATTTCAGGTTTATGGCGAAAGCCAGTAGGCCGCTCATGCATACAAAATAGCCGAAATGATAAGGCAACTTGCAATAAAAAGCAGCAAGTAAAATGTATGCATGCAAAATAGCCGAAATGATCGGGCAACTCGTAATAAAAAGCAACGAGTAAAGATAAAATAAAAAAGCCGAAATGATTGGGCACCGCGAAAAATAGCCGAAATGATTGGGCAATCGCGACCTTCGCGATATAAAAGCTGAAATGATAGAGCATCGCGGAAATAAAATAAAACAAAAATAAGAAATGATGAAACTTCGGCCCTACAGTTAAGATCACATCGATCCCTGTATACAATCCAAGGGCGCAAACAAAGAGGAAACCATACTTCCCCAGCGGATTCCGTCGAATGACGAAGCCAAACCTCAACGGTTCATTTCAACCGAAGAAGCCAGCAAATTCCTCGACTCACGGATACAAACACTCCTTGACGAGAGCTTCCTGATCCGCGTCGACCCGCAGAGCCACCAGTGCCTCCGTAGGAACCATCGACTCGTTTCAAACCCCAGGGACACAAATAATCCTTGGCGCTTGGGAAACAAATAATCCCTCGCAAAACTTCTCAACTCACGGATACAAACACTCCTTGACGAGAGCCTCCTGATCCGCGTCGACTCGCAGAGCCACCAGCGCCCTTGTGGGAACCATCGACTCGTTTCAAACCCCAGGGACACAAATAATCCTTGGCGCTTGGGAAACAAATAATCCCAGCAATTTCCTCGACTCACGGATACAAACACTCCTTGACGAGAGCTTCCTGATCCGCGTCGACCCGCAGAGCCACCAGTGCCTCCGTAGGAACCCTTGACTCGTTTCAAACCCCAAGGACATAAATAATCCTTGGCGCTTGGGAAACAAATAATCCCTCGCAAAACTTCTCAACTCACGGATACAAACACTCCTTGACGAGAGCCTCCTGATCCGTGTCGACTCGCAGAGCCACCAGCGCCTCCGTGGGAACCATAGACTCGTTTCAAACCCCAAGGACACAAATAATCCTTGGCGCTTGGGAAACAAATAATCCCAGCAATTTCCTCGACTCACGGATACAAACACTCCTTGACGAGAGCCTTCTGATCCGCGTCGACTCGCAGAGCCACCAGCGCCTCCGTGGGAACCATCGACTCGTTTCAAACCCCAAGGACACAAATAATCCTTGGCGCTTGGGAAACAAATAATCCCTCGCAAATCTTCTCAACTCACGGATACAAACACTCCGTAACGAGAGCTTTTCTGACTCACATCTCGGGCAGTAAGGATTCAAAAACTTGCTTCCTGAACAATGGGACCCTGCAAGTCAATCCTAAATGGTCTCTTACATACTATTCACGGGTCTCACTCTCTGAAGTCGATTCTCGACAAAGAGGGAAACAACCGCTTACGAGCCCTCTTGACTCGTAAGAAGGGCAATGGGATCCTGCAAGTCAATCCTAAATGGTCTCTTGCATACTATTCACGGGTCTCACTCTCTGAAGTCGATTCTCGACAAAGAGGGAAACAACCGCTTACGAGCCCTCTCGACTCGTAAGAGGGAGAAATTCTCTCATAAGATCCTTTCGACCTATGAGAGAAAACCACACTTGGGAATCCTCACGATTCCTAAGGAGAAAATCCATCTACGAGATCCTCTCGATCCGTAGGGAGAAAAGTCTCTATGAGACCCTCACGGCTCATAGAGTTGAAAAGTCTTAGACAGCGGATCTGAACCTGCGGCCTAAGCCATCGCTATATCTCGAAGAAACCAAAATGCTTACTCTATTACCTGTCAATCATGTTTATCAAGACAGCATGCTGATAATAAGAGAAGGGAGAAAGCAAAGAAATGATACAAGACATTGCAAAAGAAAATGTGTATTTTTATTCGTTAATTCAGTCAAGTACATGGTGAATCGTGTAAAAGTATAAAGAATGTATACATCTTATTCGAAAAAGAAAATTACAAGTATATTGATACAAGGGCAGCTACTGGGAAGGAAACGTCTTAAATAGCCCTATCAATTGCTCGCGTACTTCTTCCCACGCCTTCTCTAGATCAACTACCACTGCCAGTTCAGCCTCCACTTGAGCCCGCTGCTGCGCGAAGGATGTAAGCTCTTCCCCAATAACTTGCTGAGCTGCTTCTTGGCCTCGGACGTCACGCTCAGCAGCATCAAGTTTCCGCCTCAGAGCTAGCCCATTAGATATACGCTTGAGAAGACCTTCGAAGGCAGCTTTCACCTCAGCAGCATTCGTCCTAACTTCAACACGAAGGCAAGCGGTCGCGTTTGAAGATTCCTGATGCGCCTTTAGCCGTAAAGCTGCCTCCTGCTCCAAATGGCGGAGATAAGAGGCGCTTTGCTCAAGCCAAGTTGTCCGTTCGGCACTAGCGGCCAAAACCTCAGGAGAAGGGCGGGTCGACTCCAACCGATGCAGACGGGCCTCGATCTCTCTGCAGTGGTTAACCCACGATTTGACAACGCCTTCGTTATGAAAAGTTACGAGCGCTGCCAACATCGGGTTAACATCCACCGCGAAATCTATGGCAGAAGGTAGGGCATCCATGTTGAGCTCTTCGATGTACCCGCTCAGCATACCCAGGCTCATCACAGCACCCTTTGAAGATGGGCGTATCAAGAAAGGACCCGCCGGCAAGAGGACGCGAGACTCAAAAGAGGTCAGAACTGGAACAATGGCTGCAAAACGAAACATGGTCAAACAATGGTTCGAAAAGTCGGTGGAAGATCATATAAAAAGGGGAAAGGAATATCTGTACCGGTTGCAACGGACGGCAAAGCCGGAGGCGCCGGTGGCGGCACAGGCCTGGTGTCCCCTCCCTCGATTTGAGGCACTGCAATCAAGAAGAGGAAAAGTCAGATACAATCCTATATTCCCTCAAAAGAGACCAAGACAGCGCTTACCAGTACCCCTAGAGGGAGAAGCGGGCTCGGAAGGGAAGGCGAAATGTGGAAGCAGCACTTGATACAAATGATCGAAGAACACTCCTGAAAAGAGCATAGTGGTATAACGTTAGTACATAGGCTGCACGTTAAAAGATTAATGCATAAGTCATAAATTCATACCTTCCGACATCCGCGATGGCACAAGGGAAGGCTAAGGAGTGACTACTGCCAAGGCAGTAGTTGACGGTGCCCCCTCGAGCAATGGAGCATCAGTGCTAGCCGCACCTGCAAGAACAAGCATGTTAGAAGAGATCACAAGATACATACAAAAAAAAGGGAAACGCTGGTGACTAAAAAAAATTTTTTACCTGACAAACTGCCCGCACAAACGGAGGCAGTCCCTTCCTCCACTGACGGAAGGCCACCGCCTGTAGCTTCATCACCCGATTCAAGGGGAATCGTTGTTATGCTCTCAAGCTCTGCAGGTAGCGGGAGATCGTAGGCAGGGGGAGCCAAAATACGAACATTGCCAGATTCCTGAGAAGGAGCGCCTAGCTCGTCTTCAGGAATCATGGCCGCCTCACCTGCTGCTCCTTCAGGATCGGCGATTACAGCTGCCTCGTCCATCAGTACCGCGAGGTCCCCGTCCTCAGGCCCCTCGCCCTCTACCGCCTTCGGCTCAGTTGAGACAATCATCTCATCTGCCGCCACTTCGGGTGCGGCATCAATGACCTTCTCTGCGGTAGGTTCCTCAGTCTCGGCTCTAAGCCCCATGACCTTGATAAAGTTGTCCACTGTCGGTTCGGGCTCGGCGAGTACCGCTTTCTCCGCTCTCTGGGGCTCGACGGTCGTCTCCGCCTCCCCCTCAGCTGGACCTGACCCTGCAAGATGAGATGTGTATAAGCCAATGGTTTTACAAGTTATACAACAAGGTTCTGAAAGGAGTACTACCTGAAGCGGATTTATCATTGGCGTTCCGAACCGCGCGCGCAACTTGCCGATGAGCGGTAGACAGAGCCACAGGGGGCTCTTCAGAAGGAGTACTAGCGTGAGGAACAGTGCTAGGGCCCGCTCCTGCGGCCAGAGCAGCTCTGCGCGCCTTAGCTTCGCGTCTGGACCGCTTCCGCTCCTCTTGAGCCGATGAGACGGATGCCATCAGAGCTTCCTTGAGCGAAGCCTCCTCATCCGTGTAGAGGGATGCCTCCAGATTTTTCAGAGCATCCCTCGTTGTTGCATCAAGCCGAGGCTCTTGCGGCAGCTTCGACGGAGCTGGGACTTCGATGACGGGCTTGGGAAGGGTCCTTGCGCCGATTAATACAACCCCTATAAAGAAACAAGAGAAGGTCAGGTCGACTATCATAAAAAGATAACAAACTTTCCTTATAAAAGAGAAAGGGATAAAACATACCGACGCTTGCCAGGG
The DNA here is from genome assembly GCA_030015575.1 of Agapanthus africanus. Classification (NCBI taxonomy): domain Eukaryota; kingdom Viridiplantae; phylum Streptophyta; class Magnoliopsida; order Asparagales; family Amaryllidaceae; genus Agapanthus; species Agapanthus africanus. The sequence goes on from JASDDO010000001.1 coordinate 26,844,178, forward strand.
CACGTTTCTTCTCCTCCTCTTGGAAGGTCTTCAAGGATGCAGCGATAGCATCTTCAGTGGAGATACCTGTTAAAAAAGGGAGCAAGAGTTAGTTAAATGTAACAATACAGAGTGCAATGAGATAACAAATAAGGCGTCTGATGATTACCGGACTCGGCGAGTTTACTCAGCATCGCTTCGAGCCTCGCTGATCGCTCTGATTCTACAATGGCGGCGGCTAGGTTGGTGTCCTCAGGATCCACCACGAAACCCTCGTTGCTGCCGTACTCACATATAGTCTCGGCAGGATGAGCCGCGGGCTCCAAGTTAAGAATCGCATCGAGGGATAAGGTGGACTTCTTCTTCTTTTGTTCACCAGCCTTGGATCCACCCGGAGCAGCTTTGCGCTTGCCAGTTTTGGCAGTCACTTTCGGGCGGCGAGTCCCGATGTCCGCTCCTGCACCCGACTCCGGCGATGCCGCTTTAACCGTCTATGTCGGAGCACGGGGTGCCGTTGGGGCATCCACCGTAGTAGGCAGTGGCAGTCCACGCGGAGGGGCCAACACGCGTGGTCGATCTGCTCCGGCCTCTTTCGTCGGAGGGATAACCTGGACCCTAGGCTGCAATGGAGCCTTGCGATTGCCGCCGGGAGGCGCAGCCCTACGATCGACCAGTAGACGTTTCTCCATCAAGATAATTGGGCCCATCGCGTGCGCGTACCAAGCCACATACGAATTGAGTATCTTGGGGGTACAGCTGGGCTCACTGATGAAAAAGTAGGAGCCTGTATTGAGCCGGATGAAGTGATGCATCGCATTCCGTACTCCCTCTGGACCGACTGCAGGTGTTCCCAAGAAGGCTTCCAACGGGACTCCTTGGTTATAACTCGATTGCCGGGCAAATCGATGCGGGTTATACCTCATGAAGAGGGCCGTTTCATTCTGCCTAAATACCAAGTAACCCGGCCGAATGGAATAAAGGTGGAGGATTTCCCGAGCCTTCAACACGGAGACACCGCCCTTAAAGTCATCACGCAGCGGCACCACCGACTTAGTGGTCTCGGAACCCATGGTGATGACCTTATCCACAAAAGAGGTCTTCGCCCCGACTAGATGCGAACGCAGAAGCAGTCCCCTAGACTCCCGCGGAGGTGCAAACACGATGGAAGCCCCGATCAATCGTATGATTCTTGGAAATATGAATCTCTCAAAGAATGGAGGAGTTTTGTGGGCACCAAACACTCCTCGAACATGCAGCTCCATCCAAGAAATGAAGTAATGCATCGGGAAGTTAGCAGGCTGCACCCCAGGTTCATTAGCGTCCGCCGCTACGCTAAGTCCATTGTAGAGGTGAGCCAACCCGGCGATCCCCACTGATAACTGTAGACCGGCCACCATTTGATGCGCCGGGTAGAAGACAGAAGACCGCATGAGGCGTGGGTGCATGGGAAGCGCGAAGCTGCACAGCCACAGACCTAAGAACCCGATGAAGAAGGTCTCCTCATCCATGCCAGGAACGGCGATCTCTGAGAAAGGGACGCTAGCAGTGCCGGGAAGGTAAAAACTTCGCTGATCAATTTCCGATGAAGGTCGGCGGTCCAGGCCGAAACCAAAAGGATCAGCAAGTTGGGCAAACTTCTCACCCTGCTCTGATAAAAATTCCGGGCGAATAAAACGAGCAATGAAGTCCGCAAAACTAACTCCTCGGTCGCCCAATTCCAAATGAAGCTCCTCGTAAATCTCCAACACCTTCACCAGGCCCGGATGCTGATGCTGGATGGCATTTTCCGGAGTCAAGTCGAGTACCACTTGCTTGGTGGCAAAGACGTACTCATCAGGAGGAAGCAGCTCTTCGTAGTGCTTCCCCCTCGCCGGTAAACCTGAAAGCTCAACGAATTCCTCTAGAGAAATTGAAACTTCCCTATCCGCTGCCAGGAAAGTATGCGTGGGGATATTCCATTGTTCGATGAAGGCCTTTGTCCACCACGTTGGAGGAGTAGGATACTCGAAAAGCGAGACGTAGACGGCGGAATATAAACCTATCTTCGTCAGGTGAGCTCTTTTCGCCGCTAAAATGTACCGGGCCCATGGCAGGTATCCAGCAAGCGGTCGCGGATTTAATCCAATATTGTAAGCCTGTCCCCAAGGGCGTGCTTCACCCTGACAGATTCGCCTTCCCAAGATATCTATGGCCGGCGGCGGCTGTACCGGAATAGCGCCGATTGCAGGCTGGAGAAGGTCGTCTGAATTCCAATTTTTTACCTCCACGGCATACTCCACCGGGGGTTTGTCCGCATAGGGGATCGTAACTATGGGTTCGGAAGGCGAGGCGGAACTAAAACTGCGGCGGCCTTGGATAATCTGGCTGTACCACCTTCCCCATAGGTGAAGTCTCTTGCACTCAGGATCGTGATCTTTGATCAGAGCAAACACCACCCGGTCCACTGGTGCATGTGGGAACCCTCCTTCTGAGCGAACAAAGGGGAAAGACAAATCTTCAGACATGTTTCCTGTAGATAAAAAAAAAATAATAATAACAACTGTTAGTGTTCCAATGCTTCACATATCAAAGGCATACATCACACTGCAATGCAGTGGGTTGGGGACCAAAGGGGGACCCACAAAATCAAGATGACGGCGCATCATTTGATAAGACAGTCCCATCATTGGATGAGACTGTCAGTTAATAAAAAGGACCCTCAAGAGAATATCCTCACTGGGGGATCTCTAGAGACAAGGAGAAAATCTCCTCTTTTCAGAGCAAAGCTCTGTCACAGAGTGACACTTGTCAAACTCCTGTTTCAAAAGAATAAAACTTCTTAAAAAAAAAAAAGAGAGCCTAGCTCTGTAGCAGTAATAAAAAATTTATAACCAAGGATTAAAATTTTGGGATCTTAAAGATCCATGGAAACTTTTAAAAAGTTTTTTAATTGACCTATGAGCAGGGCTCTGTTCATGGGTTAAACCCTAAGAACAGAATCTCTGCAAATTTTTGAGAGCAAGGCTCTGTGAATAAAAACCCCAAAGGGGTTTCCTTTAGATCAGAGATCTATAAGAGCAAGGCTCTGATTATTTAAATTTGATTTAAATTAAATTAATTTACCTAAAATGGTTCTGAAGTTAGAACTTAGAAGTTCTTAAGGAAATCACAAGAGCAAGGCTCTGAAGTTTTAAACAAGAGCAAGGCTCTGGGTAAAAATTCTTGAGAATGGTAAAAAATACCAAGGACCAAGGGTCCTATTTATAGGCGCCTGCGCCTGTTCACCTGACCCGTCGATCCGATGGTCAGGATCTTGCCACCGCTGCACTCACGTGCGCGCCACGTGAGCGCAACGGTGGGGGGGCATCTGTTTCCCCCAATCAGAGCAAGGCTCTACTGAATTTTGAAAATTCAAAATTTGAAGCAACGCTTCGGTTTCCGTGCGCAGTGCGCAATTTGCCACGTGGCAGAAGCCAATTCGGCAGCGTAACGCCCGAGACGGTGCGTCCCATCAGAGCAAGGCTCTTCAGAAAAACGTAATTAAAGACTTAACTGCGCAAATGCATGACAGCGCGACACGTGTCTGCGCAGTTGCGCAACCGCAACTGCGCAAGCGCACGGATGCGCGACACGTGTCTGCGCAGTTGCGCAACCGCAACTGCGCAAGCGCTCGGATGCGCGACACGTGTCTGCGCAGTTGCGCAACCGCAACTGCGCAAGCGCACGAATGCGTGACACGTGTCACACTCTGGTGAGTTGCGCAGCAACTGAATGAAGATTTAGACAAATCTTTTCTGTTCTCCTGTAAAACAGGAACCCTTGGATCAGAGATCCAATGGTGGGAAAATTCCCAAAATTATTCAGGAAAGATTTTGTTAACAAATCCAACAAATTGGTGGGCACTATAAATAAAACCCCAGGCCTCATTCAAAGGGCATCAGATAATCAATCATCATCGAGAGAGGGAAAAAGCTTCTGAAAAAAAAGAGAGCTCTTGAAGATTAATCAAGAACCAAAAAAAAAAAAGAAGGTAAAATTTCTGAAGAACAGAAAATAAGAAAATAAATAGTGCCTTGCACTTGATAGGAACCCCTGGTTCTAAAGAAAAAAAAATATAAATAAAAGAATAATAAATAGTGCCTTGCACTTGATATGAACCCTTGGTTCTAAAAAAAAATAATAATAAATAGTGCCTTGCACTTAATATGAACCCTCGGTTCTGTATGATCAGGAAAAAACAAGAACTTGTTTTCCTTTGATCCAAATTCAAATCAAAAGTGCCATGCACTTGTGTTCTTCAATCTGAAGATTTCTAGGGTTTCTGCAACCCCTTGTTTTGGGCCCGGCCCAAATTAAATTGAAATAATAAAAGGGCAAGGCCCTGTTTGGAAAAATTCCTGAGTTTCTGCAAACTCGTTATTCAAATGGACCTGGCCCAAACTAAATTACAGAACAATAAAAGGGCAAAGCCCTGTTTGTAAAAACTTCTTGAGTTTCTGAAACTCATTATTTAAAAGGGCCTAGCCCAATTGCAAAAAAAAAATAATAAATAAAAAGGGCAAGGCCCTGTTTGGAGAATTCCTGAGTCCTTGTAACTCATTAATTAGAAGGGCCTGGCCCAAATCAGACTTGTAAAATAATGAAAGGGGCAAAGCCCTGTTTAGATTGATTCTTCTAATCAGGCAAAGCCTAAAATAAAAATTGGACTTAACCCAATCCTGGCTGTAAGTCCTTAAATTAAATGCCCCTCATAAACCAAGTCATGACCGGTTCGAGGGTACATCTCGGAACTCCTCAGACGTATGTCGTTGTAATTCCTCAGAGAACGCAAAAGGGGTGACGAGCCGAAACGTCCACTCATCTAATATCGGACCGAAACGTCCCTAAACTAATATCGGACCGAAACGTCCCTAAACTAATATCGGACCGAAACGTCCCTAAACTAATGACGGACCACTACGTCCCTAAACTGGCGACGGACCGAAACGTCCCTAAACTAAAATCGGACCGAAACGTCCCTAAACTAATATTGGACCGAGACGTCCTTAAACTAATGACGGACCACTACGTCCCTAAACTGGCGACGGACCGAAACGTCCCTAAACTAAAATCGGACCGAAACGTCCCTAAACTAATAATGGACCACCACGTCCCTAAATTGGAATATGGACCGCTACGTCCCTAAACTGACATAATAGGGCCCAAACGCTCTTTTGTCGGATCTAAACGGTCCCGCCTAAGTTGATCTTAACCCCAAATACGGTTAACGTGTCCTTAGACATCTAAATAAACAATAAAATCCCAAACCAACTTTGGTTCAAGGGTACATCTCGGAACTCCTCAGACGTATGTCGTTGTAATCCCTCAATGACGTCAGAGAGGTGACGAGTCCCGACGGCCGGATAATTAAATCAATCACTACGTCAGGTCGATCTTAGTCCAAAACAGGACTAGCGTATCCTTGATGAACGTTTAAGTTGATCTTAGTCGCAACGCGACCAATGCATCCTTAAACTAAAAACACCAAACTCAAATCTAAGCAAACACGGATTTGGACTAATCCACGTCCTACGGGCGACGACATCACTAAGTCTCCGTATACAATCCACGGGCAACCACAAATAAAATAAACATACACGACACGAAGTGAAATTCTGGAGAAGGAGAAAGTTGTTATCGCAACGCGATAGCGTAATTAACTGCAGGGGCTTGCGCCTGCAGGGAAGAGCGTCCCCACAATCAAAAACCCCTCACCCTGAGGGGGAATCTGACAAAGTCTGCTACATCGGCCGCATCCGTCTAAACCTTCGATACACGGTGCCATAAATCAACTTGGCATCTTCGGAGAGGTAGACGGATAAAAACCAAATAGCATCTGCCCCGAACCTCAGGCACGTGACGTCCTAACGTCGCAGGCCGCCGTTCGGAGGGGAACAATTGTAGCATAGGAATGTCATTTCCTATCAATAGAATGTCATCCACGTACAAGACGAGGAATACGACACTTCTGGCTACAACTTTACTATATATACATGGTTCATCTGGATTTTTGATAAAGTCATATTCTTTGACTGTTTCATCAAAACAGATGTTCCAACTCCACGATGCCTGCTTTAGTCCATAAATGGACTTAAGCAACTTGCATATTTTCCCGCTGCTCCCACTCTGATTGAAACCCTCTGGCTGATCCATATGGACGCACTCTTCTAAATTACCATTCAGAAAAGCCGTCTTTACGTCCATCTGCCAGATTTCATAATCATGGAAGGCAGCAATAGCAAGAAGGACCCGAATGGATTTGAGCATAGCCACTGGAGAAAAAGTTTCGTCATAGTCCAAACCAGGTCTTTGACGAAAACCCTTTGCAACAAGTCTAGCCTTATAGGTTTCCACCTGTCCATCTACACCAATCTTTTTCTTGAAGATCCATTTGCATCCTATGGGTTTTACCCCATCTGGAGCAAAGTCCAAAGTCCATACTTTGTTGGTGTACATGGACTCCATTTCGGTCCGCATTGCATCTAGCCATCGTACCGAGTCGCCGCTCTGGATGGCCTGCTGGAAGTTAGTAGGTTCATCATCATCTATGATGCAATCCTCTCTATCCCCATCTATGAGAAAACCGTAGTATCTCTCAGGCGGATGAGACGGCCTACTACTTCGGCGGAGGGGTGCGGGAATATCCTGTTCTTCTTGAACTACTTGTTCTACCAAACTTTCAGTATTAGTTTGTGGTTCTGGAATTTCTTCCAGTTCTATTTCGCTCCCACTTATTTCCTTTTCTAAAAACTGCTGTTCCAGAAAATGGGCATTACGAGAAACAAAAACCTTTTGTTCCTCTGCGTAATAGAAATAATATCCCTTGGAGTTCTTTGGATATCCCACAAACTTACATTTTACTGATCGTGCCTCGAGCTTGTCCACATGCTGCTTTTTAACAAAAGCTGGACATCCCCAAATCTTCATATGCTAAAGATGGGGTTTCTTCCCACTCCACATCTGATATGGGATGGTAGGCACAGTCTTGGTAGGAGCCCTGTTCAGAAGATATGCCGCTGAATCTAGCGCATAACCCCAAAAAGATCGCGGTAACTCAGCATTACTCATCATGGATCGTACCATATCCAATAGGGTTCGATTCCGTCTCTCCGATACACCGTTATGCTGTGGAGTGTATGAAGGAGTAAGCTAAGAGAGAATTCCTTTCTCTTTTAGGTAACCTAAGAACTCGGCACTCAAGTATTCACCACCTCGATCAGATCTTAGTGTCTTGATACTTTTGCCGGTTTGGTTTTCTATTTCATTCTTATACTCTTGGAATTTCTCAAAAGCCTCGGATTTATGTTTCATCAGATAAATGAATCCGTACCTTGAGTAATCAACCATGAAAGTAATGAAATAGGAAAAACCATCTCTTGCATGTGTAGACATTGGACCACATACATCGCTGTGTATGAGTCCTAAGAGCTCGCTCGCTCTTACTCCATGTCCAGTAAATGGAGTCTTTGTCATCTTTCCTTTGAGACAAGATTGACAAGTGTCATAAGATTGATATTCGAACGAGTCCAAATATCCTTCTCTATGCAACTTAGTCAACCTTCTCTCATTGATGTGACCCAGTCTACAATGCCATAAGAAAGCTTTATTTAAATCTGGAGACTTTCTTTTTAGTGTGTTCTGGACATTGAAAATTTGGAGTTGGTTTAACACATATATACCGTTTTCCAGTGTACCGGACCCAATCAAACTATGATTAAGGTGGATGTTAACAACACCACTTCCAAACGTGAAATCATAACCTTTATTTGATAACAAGGAAACAGATATGATATTATACGTTAAGCTGGGTACACAAAAACAGTTATGTAAAACCAAAATGTGTCCACTCGTCAATCCCAGGTGATAATCCCCTACGGACATAGTTCCCACGCTAGCTCCGTTAGCAACCATCAGGGTCATATCACCTTCCTTCAGCACTCTACGGTTTCTCAGTGCCTGCAATGAATTGCAAATATGAGATCCTGATCCGGTATCCAATACCCAGGAAGTAGAGTTGATTGACAGACAATTCTCAATTACAAACACACCTGAAGTCGAAGCCACAGCTTGCTTCGGTTCCTGGTTCTTGGCGTTCCACGCCTTGCAATCCTTTTTCCAGTGCCCTTTCCTGTGACAATGGAAGCATTCATCCTGGCCCACTACCGGTACCGCAAACTTTTTCTTTCCCTTCCCTCCCACCTTACTTACACCTCCTCTAGGTCTGGGGGCGGCCTTCTTTTTCCTTCCTTTGGCCCTAGCCTTGGACCCGGAAGAAGAAGCACCGCTAATAAACATAGCGGGTGTTTCCCTTGCTTTCTGCAAGGTGCCCTCTGCACTCCTTAACATGTTCAGGAGTTCCGGAAGTTCAACTTCTTTTCTTTGAATGTTGAAGTTCAGGATAAACTGGGCGTAGGTGGAAGGAAGGGACTGGAGAATAAGGTCTGTATAGAGCTCATTATCCAAAGTCGTCCCAAGGTCTGCGAGCTCTTCTATATAGCCGATCATCTTTAAAACATGTTCTCCTACCAATGACCCGACAGCCAACCTCGCTCGAAACAAGTTCTTAGAGGTCTCGTATCTAGCTATACGAGATTGCTCTCCATAAAGTTCCTTTGTATGGAGAAATATGGCATCTAGTTCCATATCCTCGTGCCTCCTCTGATGTTCATTGTTCATCGAGGCAAGCACGATGCACTTGGCTTTCGCGCAATCGAAATCCCAGGTTTTGCGGATTTCCTTATCCGCATTACTGGATTTGGGACCAGGGACAGCAGGTGCCGTAGCGGTGAGGACGTACCCCAATTTGTCATAGGTCAAAGCCATTTTGACATTCTGCAGCCAATCTTTATAGTTTGGCCCTGTCAGTATATTTTTCTCTAAAAGTAACTTAAGTCCAGTCATTTTCAGGGTCGCTGCAATTAGAAGAGAGAGAAGAAAACTCTTTAGCATGATACTCTTGCAAGTTTAGAGTGGTTTTTAGTTTATCTAAACTGGATGGCTTCCACTGTTTCTCAAATCCTTCCCCAAACCATAAAAGAAGAATTAGCCAGGACTATTCTCACCGTACAATACTTACTTAACCGTTCAGCCAGGCTAGTGTCGATACTTCGAGGGAGGTTTTCCAACGCTTTCACGAAGTTCCTTAATTAAATAACCTCTTTTCTCTGGGGGCGTAACCCCGCTGACACCTTTCTTAACACCTACTTGGTTTATAGCATTGATCGTTAAGTGACGAATATCCTGATGAGTAGCATATACTCACAGTAGGATCGGGATCCAAATATCATCGTATGATAATGTTGAAGGAATGCTACCAACATTCATCAAACTCTAAATGGTATGCATCTCTTTGCAAATTTCAGTTTCTTTAGAAATTCCCGATATAATTTTTTGCCCCATGCTCTTATGACTTGGTTTTGGTCAAAATGTCATAAGTCACATGTCAAGTTCTACCCGTCATTATCTTGTCAATTTGAACCCATCCGTATATACCCCTGACTTTGGTCAAATGATAATACGACTGTCCCAAACCAACTCATATATCTTATGCAACAAATGAAAACCCAGCAGCTACCAAACACTATGCCTTGACTTTGGCCAAAATGCATAGCTTGAATACTACTGAATACCCAAATGAAATGACGGAGGGCTACGAATGGTTTTGGCAAAACCGTGAACGTAGTGAACTTGATATAACCGAAGGAACCTGATAGCTTTTAAAAGGAGTGGTTAAAGCTCCGCATTAAAAAAATATCTGTTTTAAAATTAACCGAATGGTTTCTTTTAAATTGTTCCAACGATTAAACTTATGGTTTATTTTCTTTGCATTATAAATAATGCGTCCCATCATTAACCTATCATTGCAGAAAACAACGAAAATACAACGTCCTCTTATGCCATCCGCATTCGCCACTGGGTCCCGTCATCACCCGTTAGGTTACTTAACTAACGGCAGAGCGGGGGCTGGGCTAGCGCGGGTGTAAAACATAAGTGACGTCTAAATAGCTATCATATATAGATATTGTACATTCGTCAGACGCAATAATAGGCATTCCAGATCTCATATGAAGTTTATTGGATTAGCAAGCAATCCGCGTTTGTTTAAAGCCTGCAACAAAAGACGGATTACACAGTTGTGATGAATAGCCATTATCCCACCCTAGACCCCTACGGGTACGGCAAACTACCCGCCAAATACCCGAAATGAAGCGGTCTCCCTCAACAAAGTGAGTAGGCCACTAAACACTTCAAAGTACCCGGTAATTTGTGCACCCCACCTTGGGTCTATCCTAGTAGCAAAAACAGTAAAATGAAATAATACAACGGTGACTACAACCGCAACCTGGATGTGCCCCGCAAAAATAATATTACAACATATTACAATTACATCGAATGAATTAAAATAATAACCCATCACAAACCCCGGCTAATCATCACAACAGTCCAATACAGTTCACATCCACAAACAGTAAAAACCATTACAGAAATGTGCAACCCCCTGCCAACCGACATACTAGCAGTTAGGGGAGGTTTACGAACACATTATACAAACACAGATATAATCAAATTAGCAAACATCGTAAAATTTCGATCGAGCAAAACACTTTAGATTCTACTGCAAAACTTCTCTGTGCACCTAAGATCTTAGCAGAAAATAAAATATCCAGAAATATCACCGTTAACACCAGAAGGTTACTGAAGAAATTTGGGCCGACTCGGCCTTAACTCGGCCGCGGATCCGCGGCTGATCGCATGGATCCGCCGCGGTTCCGCGGCAAGTTAGCCGAGTTATGCGACCAAATTTCTGCAGTACCCCTATTATTTCCTTCTTGTTATTCTGCAGGTCCCTGAAAAATTTTTAGGGCCTGTTTTAATTTCGACAGAAACTGTGTAAAATGATGATCTTTCCGGTTCTTTTTGCGTTCGAAATACTTACGACTTTGCTAATGAGTTAATTATTGTTTAGCGAGGCTCTGGTACCACTGTAGGTCGATGTACAACACCCCACGACTTGCGGGGAGGCGGAATAATGAAAAACAATCTTGTTTAAAGCGTAAACATCGACTAACCGAGAATCTTTGCATAAACAATAACTAACAACAAACATAGGAGTTAACAACTACTATGAAAAGTGATTATACCTAAAGATCCGAGTCCTTCGTCTTTTTGTTCTCCACGTCCTCTCCGGCCTTCTCTAAGTAGTAGAAGATCCACCCGAGAGCTTTACTACAAGCTTCACCTCAAACTAGAGGTAACTAGGTTTCTTAAATCGCTAATCTAAGCAACCTAGGTGATATAGAGAATGGTTAAGGATTAAGTAGTCTAATCTAATCTTTGTACTCAACACATGAGAGGGGAGGATTAGGGTTTGAAGAGGGAGAGCTTGAGGAGAGAGAAAGTGAACAAAAAAAAATGAGATGAGATAATGAGCTATCATAATATATATCAAGCATAATATATTATCCAACAAAAGAAAATGAAGGATGAATAATCATGCTTCATAAATATCTAATGGGTGATTCATCTCCATGAGTCATTAAGCATTTATGATGCATTAATGACATGGATGAATCACTCATATGACTCACTAATCCCATTTAATGCATATGCCACCTTAATCCCCAAGTCACCATCTTCTAGAAGCTTCTCGCGCAATTACGAGAACGCCCCTCCTATCCGTGAAAACACGGAAAAACTTTAGACTGTATAAATCCAATAACCGGATACTAGAAACTGGCTTAAACCAAAGCCGACTAGTAAAAACTGTCCGGATGTCGTACGTGCGTAAACACACGTATGCGTCCGAACCCTTGTCGTAAAACCATACGACCTTATATCGTTTCGCCTGGAGTAGGGAAACTCTCTGTGTGGGACTCTAGAGACTCGACTACTACGCTGGCAGTGGGTTTAACCACAGACCGCAAGCGGCACTAGCTGTACGTAACAGTCCCCAGGTAGATGTCGATAAGAATGCCGATGAGGAAACCCATCCGAACTCCTACTGAGTCTGATGTGACAATCTCCATACAGTCCGGTCCGTTCGTCTAAGACTATCGCATATCGGGCCTAGGGGGCGGCAAGCGTCAGTCCCCTAATAGCGGTATAAGTCGTGTCGGAGCGAAGCCCATTACACCCTGAGAAACTACTGGAACCTACCAGCAAATCTCGCTTGCCCTGGCCAGGGACTTTGCGTAATGGCTCTCTGACACAGCGCGATATCAACCCCCAATACCGGGAGAGACGAATCATGTCTAACCGCCACTGCCTCCAAGTGCTCGGGACTGCACCCAACTGCTACCTGCTTGCACGACTCCTTTGAGCCGGGATAGGGTAGTAATCTAAGAACAGTGGGACACACTCGAGGCGAAATAGCAGTGTCAAGTCTGCGGACTATGCTGTACTCATGTCACCTGGGAATTGTTAACTGACGACTGGTATAAAACCAACCAACAGTTCCCTGTGAGTCCTGTCCGGTGTACCCGTAACCCAACGAGCACCTGCATACTATCTCCAGTACAACGTACTGACGGCTGTGGGACAGACCATCTCCCCAACTGGGATGAGAAGCGTACACACTAGTCTACTCCGGAGTATCGATGCCCTGTCTCGATAATCCAACGACTAGGGACCTGAATAAGGATGTGCTTGTAGACTACCCAGCCCCCACTAGTGTGACTGCCATCACAACGCTGGTAGTCAAGCAAGATCCTAAGAGCTCTATCAATACGTATACTCACATATTAAGATAGAAAAAACCAAGTAGCATACTACCATGTTTAGCAAGACTGTTATATACATGTGAATATCCTAATCTTCCATTAAGTAATATACAAACTAGTATGATACAATAAAGGCCCCTAGGTCATATACACTAACATCGTAGTCACTCATAACATGTCTCGTCGACGATCCTGAACTCTGGCCTGCTGGTGTGCTTAACATGACCACTCCTGGGTCCAAGTCTTCTCTGTGGATTACCAATCTCATAATCCATCGGCTCATCGGCCCTGTCAGACGTGCTAACGGGGACGATTCCATTTTGGCACTTCTCTGGTCATCTCTCGGTCAATCATCGCGAACATTCATAAAGCAGTATGTCACTGGCGTCGGCCTCTGGCTTTCTGAATGCACGTGACACATCTGATCCTGGGTGCAAATATCATTGCAGCAGTGTCCTGAAAGGAATCCTGTTCGTGGTCTCTTCCAAGTCTCATCTCTGCCAACTGTCCGGAAGTCATCGTCCTTTGCTATCTCTGTTTCTTGTTCCGGAGCGGCCGCATACTCATCGCGACTCCTTCTGGAAGGTATATCCAAGTATAATGCCTCGGCATGCGCATCGCAACTCTGACGTCGGCGGAGTGGAACGTCATCTTATCCAGATCTTGTACGAACCCCTTACTCCACTTTTTTTTCCTAAGGTCGACTGCTTCGGACTCGTCTTGTCGTGGCTGCATGGACTGAGCTCCAACGGCTATCCTCATATCTGGAGTCTCCTAAGAAGTGCATCTCACCACCTAGCATCCGAATGAAGTCGAGCCATCCGATCGATTTGTCAAAACTTCATAATCCCCCAAGAGCTCAACATCTTGGGTACAGTATAATAGTATCGGGTACATACCACAGTATCGGTGGTCCAGCCGTAGAAGGGCAAACCCAAGCCTCACCAATGGCGCCGCAGAACTGCCGCAAACCCGAAGGTTCAAAGACTTTCACACGGTCATTAAGTCGAGTTAGGGTTTCATTCTTCTACAGGGACCATAGAATTGCCTGCATGTCTTTCCGAATACTTTAAACTTGGAATAGTAGGTTTCTGACATTCGATCGTCTCTGTCGACTCTCAACGTCTCCGTGTGAAGTCGTCTCTAGCTGGAATCAATCTATCTGATGACCTCGCATCGGGGTAGTGAACGATCCACATGTCCTAGTTATTCATCTTTAGTGACTAACGACCTTCCATCATCTCTTAGTACAACTCGTACTGCAATAGCTCCAACATCTGGGGCGATATCTCGTCGTTCGCAGCAATAACTGGCTCACTCGTCTGCACGCTGAACCGTGCCTCAATCATCATGAATAAGTAATACTTCAACGGTCATCAAAGTCTGGCTGGCCTCTGTCAGTGGCTCAATCCTCTGGTGCTAATCTGCACGTCCGAGTAATCTCATACAGCGATCCATCCAACGCTCGTGGCGCGAAAACACAATAAAAAGACACATCTCCGTAATCATGTGTCGCCGGAATTTCGCCCTGGTCAGTCCTCGTTCGTGACGAGCTCGTGCTGACCGCAATTCTAGCTGTAGCTCTCCCTGCCCGTAATCGTGGCAGCAAAACCATAACTGGTACCGATGAGGCTAGATCATGAATGAATATAACGATGAACAAAGAAGTGTACATCCTAAGGCTTCTTAAGTGGAGTGGCGTATCGTAAATATGCCGCGGAACATACCCACGGTACGTCACTCTACTTTAGTCACCTATTCCATCAACCAAGGGTCATCCTACGCTCCGAAGGTAAAACCTAACGCTCTGATACCAACTTTGTCACGACCCAAAAGTACGGAACATGACCGGCACTTAGACTACGAACGTCTCAAGGCGTACGTATTCTAAGTAAGCCGAAAACCCAGAAATCCAAACCAAGAAAAGTACTAGAGTGAAGGAAAACCTATTTTTAAATCAAGTAGTTTGCAACATATGCCGAAATATGCATTTTAAAATCACAAGTCTTTTCTAAAAATTTCGGCAGAGTTTCCTTTGTAAAAACTGACCCCAAATGGGTACAAAACCTGATAAAGCATATATAATGAGAAAAATGCATCCCCAAGCGGGAGCTAGCTCTTCGTCAATCGACGGTCACAACCACGCAAGCAATATAATATACAACGCCGAAAGGCGAGGATCACAGCAGAAAAGGAAACTCAAAACAGCAAGAATCCATAGAAATACTACGCGGGACTCTAAGGTCAAAAGAATAAACATCACTGGCCTCTATCTCAAATAAATACAGATTTGGTTGATGGAACTTCTAAATACAACTGAATAATAATATACAATGTATAATGATGGGCACGATACAAATAAACCCACCTAGTAGCAAGTCACCCGAAAGAAGCAGTGCCAGCAAGCCGTAATGAAACCTGTACGGCAACCTGCAAGAAACTGGGGCACAACGGGGGTGAGCTGCCAACTCGTGAGTAGAAAAACATCTACGAACAGAAATCGCATGTATGACGCGATCCTAGCTCATACGATCATAATATATAATCCTCAAATATATAACCAGCAGCCTATACAATGGCTAGGGTAAATATCTAACCCGAATGTAATCTCATGTGCCCGTGTCAGTGCCTCAGGTAGCAATGTATCATATGGATGATGTATGAATGCATGAAATAGAATGCATGTACTGAAGAAAACTGCTTTCATAAATTAGTAAGATTTCTGTATTTTTAAAATGAGGTATCATAAATAAAATCAGCATAAAACAGTGCCTAGCATCGACACAAAACAAGTATCCAAATATCTCGATATCTCTGTGTCGCAATCTCTGTACCTCGATATTTCAAAATCTCAATGTCTCAATCACAATATCTAGGGCGCCGTCAGTCCAGACCGGCCCCTACCATCCATCTCAAGATCGCGACGGTATCCTCCGGATATCCGACACGTCGGGTAAAATCACCGGTCGGTAGTGCTCCCCTGCCAGGCTCAACGCCATCATCTGCGATCCTCTTACCCCGGGGTACCGCACCGGGCCCACCATGTACCCGAAATGGTTCATCCGCCTCCTCGAATCGGGTCTCGAAATCCATCAGCAAAACTCATGGTGGACGACCCATACATCATAGGAAAACCGCACTTTTTATTTAAAAAGAGAGAAAAGCGGTTTATATAAGTTTTGCGGTTCCCCCCCCCCCCCCCCGCCCCCTAAATTCAGATAATCTCATGGAAATCCGAATCCAAATCATCAATAGCATGTAAAACCATGAATATAGGCATGAGAATCCATGAATGCGGCATAACAATGAATAACAGTATGCATGAAGTAACAAGTAATAACTACAATATCTAAGCTGGCATATAAGACAAGTACACTAATATCATGTCAAACTACTAGCTAACAAGCTAAATCAAGCAGTAATATTCTCTAAGTGTACGTGACATGGCAATTACCGATGAAGATGTGTGTGAGCCGACAAGTAAGTGTACGTGGTACATACGCATCATCGGTAATGGTGCTGGTGTCCTAACAGCATGATATCAACAATAGAATATGAATACAATAAGTATGCGATGCGGAGCAACAACAATAATGTGCGGGAGCTGAATACTAAACACAATGATAGTTAAACTGCATTTAATGTCATAAGAGTCATACAGCTACACCAACTATAGGGCTGAGCCAATAGGCTAACTGAAGGTAAGGGAAACCGCCTAACCTCTGAGTCGATATATATATATATATATATATATATATATATATATATATATATATATTAGTCGGTGATCCCGCCTCGATAATATCACATCCGATTCCATATCTCTATAATCAGTTATTCCCAAATCAAGAGTGCGGATCAAATATAAAAATATAGCTCGTACGTAAATCCGTCGTACGGCATCCCAAATCCGGGTACGGGTCAATATCACATTCATCATATCATTCAGCTAGTATCCTCTTTATCAAAGATCACAATTCGGGTACTGACCTACGTCTAGTACAATACTAATATCATCAATCTAATCATGATCTAACTGTTGATCTACAGCCTCCTACAAACCGATATCATCATCATATATCGTCATAAAGAGGTATACATCGCCTAATGCGACCTATTATAACATCTTATCATATCATATCATATCTTATATCGCGATCACATGTCAACCATTTTATACATATATCACTATTTACATGGCATCGTTATCCAAAAATCCGCTAAAATATCAAGACGTATCTCAAATACGAATTCTACCATATCACCGATATCATAATCTCGGATCAAATATCATCGACTCATCTCAATCCCAAGTATCATCCTCAAGTCCGTATGTGAACACATAGTCCCATACCCATGTGAACACATAACTATATAAAATCCCATAAGCACATATGAATAAGAATGTATGCAAGTATGTATGTGTGTGGGTGTGTATGTGTAGTGCAACCACTACTCTAGGGTTTCGCGACACTAAGTCATCCAAGCACACCCAAATATCCATCCTAAATATCATCATTAATCCCAAACAACATATAATAATTGTAAGTGTGTATACGTATCCGTATACATCACCACGAACTGCGGGGGTGCTATACGCCATCCACCCGACTTCTCCCCGTAAATATAAATCTACTCACCTTGCTTTAGGCGTGCCGATGCCGACGTCGCCATTTACATCTCCAACACCTCGACGTCACGTGGGGTACCTACAAGGATATCACAAACGCTAAAACACATGAAATCACATCGGAAACCAAAACGGCACACGCTATGCCTACAGGTAAAAACCTATAGCCTCGCGTGCAAACACGACCAATACCCACTTGTCGTTGACGTTCAAACGCCACCCGACAGAAACGAATCACCAAATACCAAAATCCATGCTAAAACAAGTCGTAAATCATGCGCCAACTCAAGAAAATTAACCCAGATTTTACCCTAATTGGAATCAGACAAAACTGCACATACCCAGGGTCAATTCTACTGGAAATAGGGCTACAGAACAAAAATGAGCACCAGAACCCCTGCTCTGGCCGCAAATTGCGGCCAGAGGGAATTTATCTGCGGCCTGTAATGGAAGTTGGGGGCTAGGGCTTTGTGGGGTGGTTCCAGGGTGCCTGCACAGCATACTGCTAAGTCAATTTTGTTTTAGGGGTCCCGGGGTGAAAGCAGATCCTAGAAAGGTCAAAAAGTCGACAAAATCGCTAAATTACGCTAAGTCGAACAAATCTGGTATTTTGGTGAAATCTGGAATAAATCTTGGGTTAACTGGTCTCAACCGCATCTAATTAGGCTATACTAACCATCACAACCATCACTTGGCCACATCTCACTCAAAATCACTAAAACTAGCACTAAACCACCTAGCAACACTAAATTTCAGCTTTAATGACCATAATCGAGCAAGAAAGAAGTTAGGTTGCGAGATTATACCTCAAGGGGTCCTAGGATGAAGGAGAAGAGAGGATGAAGGAGGAGAAAGGGGCTGCTGCTGCTGCTGAGCTGCTCCTTTTGTTCCTGTAGCTGTAGCTGATGTTGTTTTCAACAGCAGTTTTGTTGCTGTTGCTGTTGCCTTGGCTGCTTCTGCTGCTTGAAATCTCTTTCTTTGTGTTGCTGAGCAGCAGCTACTACTGTGGCTGTTGTGTTGTTGTGTGTAGTGTTGTGTGAGAGTGAGAGGGAGGGATGTGAATGATCAAGAAAAAGCTTTGAAGTGAAATGGAGTTAACCTCCATCATCCTCACTATTTATTAAATGCTAACATGACACAAAACTATCATGGCTCTCTCTCTCTCTCTCACACCTACCTACTAGTCAATCCCTACCCTAATCAAATTTTAAAAACTAAAACCTTTAATTAAACCCAATCAACATAACCAAATGGTTTAAACCATCATGGTTGCCTAAAATTGGCTTAACCCTAGGGTTAACCCTTAGCTAACATGCACATGTGTGTGCAGTCGAGATAAAATTCCAATAAAATATTCATAAAACCAGATAAATTATCAGAAAGCTGGTTTGGTAAACTTTTTGCCAAAAACCCCACATTAAACACAACTCAGGTGTTACACTTGACTTCGGCATTGATGCTCATTTCGAGTTCGAGCCGCATTCTTCTTGGCGCCTGTTTGACTGGCTTGACGTTCGGTGATATTGCCAGTTTATGCACAGCTATTTCAGGATCTAGTTCCGGAATCTCGGAATAGTTCCACGCGAAGCAGTCTTTATACTGCATAAGCACGTCCTTTAGCATGGCTACCAACTTTTCAGACAGCAGCTCACTGACAAACGTTGGCCTCGACTCATTTTCCGTCCCTAAGTTGATTTTCTTCAGATTGTCTGCTGTAGTGTGTATCCCATCTTCCAGCTCTTTTGGCGCCGGTGGAAATTCTAAGATCACCTTATCCTCATCTTCATTTGCGAAGCACTGGGAGAGGACGTTCACATTCTCATGCTCTCCTTCCTTTGAGAATGTTATCATGTGGCGGGTACGATCTCGTTTCCAAGCTTGATGTTGATCTGGACTTACCTTCGCAGCTTTTGGCTCATGCTTTCGTAGTGGGGCTACCCTCCAATTGTCGGACAGAGCAAACCTGCCTTGCTGATACTGGTCTTCGACCTAGTCTTCGAAGACGAAGCAATCTTCAAGAGAATGTCATATTGCTCGGTGGTAGGAGCAATAAGCCGGATGATGGATCTCGTTTATCTGTTCGGGATACCGAGACTTCGGGAGTGTCATCATTTGATACTTCATGACAAGGTTGAATATTTTCCTCGTCTTTTCTCGAGGGAATGAGTACCCCCTACCCATCTTCTTCATAAAAGACGGGTTCCAGCTGACTTTTTCTCGATCGCGCGACTTTTTGGGTCCGCTTCGCTGTTTTTGAACATCATTCCCGTTCTTCATCTTATTGTTGCTTCTACATCGGGCCTTTTTCATGCCACGAGAGCGCACAATGAGCTGAGGGTGAAAGGCATCGTCATCCTCCGTTGCCTGCTGAATGAGACGTTGCGTTCTGGTTTTCTCGTAAATGGCCATTTTGCGGCTGTGGTCATACCGAACCTTTTGACCCGCTTCCCTTATTAGCTTGTCAATTTGTTCTTCGAATGACGGGCATGGCATTTTTACGGCGGAATCTCGCTCTGGTTCAAAATCAGCGCTATCTGGAAAAGCATTCACTTCTTCTCCGGAGTCATTTATAACATGGCAGCCATAGAATCGCTCCTGTTTCTTGGGCTGAACATATCCAAGTCCAGTCGTCTCCATCCTCCCGTTGGGTATTTTTCGCTGAGTCCTGGGAACGTCCCAAATCTTATTGTAGAACCCGGCTTGTCGAGCGGTTTGTTTGAAGGGTACGCCTTGGCATTTTAATAGCCTCTTTAATCCCTCTGCGTAATATCTGGGCAGACAGATCGGTTGAATCCTGTCAAGCGTAAAATCGGCACCATGCCAGACTTCTTTTTCCACTTTAGTCTCCGTAGATTGGTAGAAGAGGATCGCCTTTCCACCTCTTCGCCTAGGAGGGACGTAGAAGGTCTGCAGCTTTTGCATGCCGTATGTATCGAGCGCATCAAGTTCCCTGTAATGCTGCTGTGGAACCATGGTGATTTGCAAACTCTGGTCAGCTCGAATGAAGGTTCGTATTGATGGACGAACGGAGAATACTGCGTTGACCTCGTCTTCCGTGTCGCTGCCGAAGACCAAAATAGGGTTAGATGTTCCGGGTCTGTTGCATTGGGGCTGCCCCGAATAAACCATCTCTCCATCCTCCTCGATATCGCTCCCGAAGACCGGGATAGTAGCGACAGCTTTTTGCTTATTCTCGGGCTTATGACATCTTTCCGTGTCTTCGAAGTCTGGTAGAAAGTACTTTGCGTCTTCATATTTTCGGACTTCATTTATGGAGAATGGATTTAGTTCTCCCGTCACGGTGTACTCGAGACCGTCTTTGAAATACTTCATACACTGATATTGTTTAGAAAGGATGATATTGTACTCGTGTAACCAAGGCCGGCCGAGCAGAGCGTTATAGCAAGTCTTGGCGTCAATGACATGAAATTTGATGTCAGTGATGAGCATCCCAAAGCATAATGTCAATATCACGGACCCAAGCGTCCGTGATGACTGCGAATCGAACCCGGAGATGGTAATTTTGTCCCGAGCCAGGTGCTGAACGTTCATGCAGATCTCCTTCAGCACCTTCACGTTGAGAAGGTTGACGGAGGACCCGTTGTCAACCATGATCTTCCCGATCTTAATGTCGTGGCAGTACCCGGTTACATACAACAGACGGTTGTGCTCGCACGTTCCGAGGAGGAGATCTTCATCGCCAAATGTGATATCAGCTGTATGAACCTCTGCCAGCTCGTCCTTCATCTTTTCTTCTACAAAGAAAGCTTGGAACTGATCAGGCTCCTGCAGCGCCCTGATCAGAGAATCTCGTGCCTCTTTGGACAGGAGAAGGGCATCCAAAATGCTCAATTGTGAGGGTATCTTCCTCAGATGTGCCAGAACATTATAATCCACCTTGTTTTTCTTAGGCGGGTCCTTGACTGTGAGCTCTTTGACGACCCTATCATCAAGGGCAATCTCCTCAGGGACTTTTTCCTTCCCCTTGTCTTTCTTGTCCGAACCTTTGTTTGAGGGTCTGAGATTCATTTCAGGCAACGTACGGTTACGCAGTTGAATGTTCTCACAATTCTTCTCATCTTCTTCTTTTCCACAAATAGATTCTTTGAAGAGAGGGCCGAGGGTTATTTCTTCCTCAGAATCACTCCCGAATGTAAGAACTTGAGATTTTCCATTTGTCAAAATGGTATCAACCATATGACAGTTACCGGCTATTCTTTCACGCTCATCTGTCATGCTTCTCCGCTCCCGACGGGTTTTGCACTTCATCCGCTTGAAGTGTTGTCGGTGAGCAATGTATCCTTGCCACCACTTCTTGAAGGCACTGCACTCTTTGGTAGGGTGTGTAACCCTCCGATGGTATAAACAGTAGTTCGGATGTACATCCGCTTCATCGAGGCACGTACTCCTGGGAGTATTTCCTTTGAAAGGTGCCACCTTCATTCCTATTGACAGGGCTTTAGCGAACGTTTCCCCGTCTTAAACCTGCTTTTGTCTGCCGCGGGTGTGCTTCGATCTGGTTGGAGTACTTCATGACTTTTCCTTGCCGCAGCTTCTTCATTCTGATGTCGATGCTTGGCCTTTTCATATATGGTCGTTTCACGCTCTCGGTTAGCTTTACTCTTCTGAAGGGCTTCGTTCAGCAGTCTGTCAATCAGGTCGTCTGACGGTTCCAGAGATCTTGGGACCGATCGTACCCCCAGTTTCCTCGCGTTGCTCTCCGACGAAGGAGTTTCTTTGTCTTTTAACGACGAGTGAGAAACCATGTGACAACTTGCTACATAATCCTCGGATTCTTCCGACGAGTTGTTCCCCTCATCAATGTCGCTGTCTCCGTTCTCAAGGATATGGTTGAGAAACTCTTCGAGAGTGACCGGGGTCCGCACCTTCTGGTTGTACTCCTCCAGCGCGTCAATGTAGTTCTGCAGGTCCGTGCGCTTGTCGTCAAGTTGCACGGGCTTCTTGGCCTTATTCTTTTTCTTCGAAGATTTTGAAGGCTCGACCTGGGTGTCTTGCCCATTGTTACCAGCTTTCGGTGTTGAGCGCGGTTTAAGCATCCCCTCAATGATCTCGGGCTCTAGCGGGCTTTTTCATTTGATCGCCGGATATGCTTGAAGATCCTTCAGCATTCTCTTAGTTTTAGCTGAAAGGACAACTTCCCACGGAGCTTCTTCTACAAATGAGCATGATGCCTTCGGCGTATCCACCTTTTTAGAAGTGTGATGCTGTGGCGGGTTTACCTTCCAGTTTTTGGACAGCACGAACTTGCCTTGTTAGTACTGGTCCTCGATCCAATTTTTGAAAACATAGCAATTTTCGATTGGGTGGCCCATTACTCTATGGTAGGGGAAGTAGTTGGGACTGTTGACGTCATCAGGCTGCAGTGGGCGTCTCGGATCCGGCAGAGTGATGAGCCTATTGCGCACCGCCAGTTCGAACAGTCTCCTTGTTTTATCCCCGGAAAACGAGTAAGGACGTCTCAACTTCTCTTCGAGGGATCGTGGTTTGTTTCTTTGGCGAGCAACCGGTTTCGGGTCACTCGGTTATTGTTGAGCGTTGGCAACGAAGGTCGCTTTCCCTTTACCCTTTTCATTCCGGAGATCCGTTTTTGAAGAAGACGGCCTATGGCCCATCTGGTCCATTTAGGTCAGCTTGTCAATCAAGGCCTGGAAGGTGGTCAGCTTGAAGAACATCATAAATTGGGATATAGTTGCCTGAGAATCAAGGGTCCCCACGAACAAGTCCACGGCAGGAGCTTCTTCGATGCGTTGTTCGCATTTTGACCATAAGTTCCGCCACCGAATTGCGTATTGAACCCAGGTCTTTCCTGGCTTCACTCTGGCATTGATTAATGCCATGATTGGGGTGAGCTCGCTTGCGCTTGCGAACCGCTGTGTGAAATAGTAATTCCATTCGTGAATGTTTTGACAGAATCATTTGGGAGCTCGAAGTACCATTCAAATGCCGTCTCCGACAAGCTGCCAACAAACTGACGAAGCAGCAGTTTGTCGCCGCCTCCAGTATTACCGCACAAAGCTCTGAATTGAGCAACGTGCTGGTGTGGATTGCCCGTCCCCTTATACACATGTAACTTAGGGATCGTATATCCTGGCGGGTATTTGATTTGATCGTACCGGCCGGGATAAGGTCGTCTAGTTATGACGACTTAGAATGCCTCTTCACTCTCTTGATGAGCTCGTATTTGTTGAGCTATGTAGTCATCGAGGGCAGACTTGGAAATTGTCTCTTCTTAGGCTGCTGAGATAGCCGGAGGAGGGTTTGACGTTTCCCCTCTGTCGTTTTCGATGATTATCGGAGGGTCTTCGGCTGGAGGTTCCGGCTAGATCATCATCCCAACCATGTCTTGGAACAGAAGCACCATCTGTTGTATATTAGCGGCCTGTTCTACAGCCTCCTTATCCTTCCTTTCCAGCACCCTCCACAGGAACTCGGTGTCGGTCTTTTGTTCCTGGCGCTGCTCAGACGTTGCTTCCGGGCTTTCTTTCTGCCCAGTGAGTGCGACCATCTTTGTCAGCATCTCTTGGAGCTTTTGTTATTACTCCTGAGCTTTTGTCACAGAGCGTGTGAGTGGTCGATGACCCGTAGAAGTACAGCTATCCTCTTTTTCGGAAGCCATGTAGACGGTATGCATAACCATGCCCTCAGACTTAGGGCGTTTGGGTCCATCACCTTTGGGATTCGCCGTCGGTGGTGGGAGATTCTCAGGCCTTCTTTTTTTGTGGGAAGCCGAAGTTGGAGGGGTTGTTGCTACAGGCATCCATGTGGACGAGGCCTTTCGTTGTATGGCGGAGGGGTGGTCCTCCTCCTACCGAGCCTTCTTTTTCTCTAGTCGGCGAGAGTAATTTTTGTCAATTACAGAGTCTTGGACTTTCCACCAGACCTTGTGGATTTTAGAGGACAGCCGTTGAGGGGGTTGCTACGACTTCACATGTGTCATGTTTTCAACAGGCGGAGGAGATTTCTTTAGTACAGCGGTTGGAGAGTTCTTGCGCACCCTCCTGAGCAGCTCTAAGTTGTTCCCAGTTGGAACAGCGGCGTCAATTTCGACCATTGGAGCTGGTGTGGTAAGTCCAGAGAGGGAACTGCCCCCATCTTTCCTGACTCGGCGCCAGTGGCGACGTCTAGCATGTTGTGCAGACGGGACTACCTCTGTCATTGGAGCGGCTTCGTCATGCCCCCTGCTCTGATGAGAGGCTGCTGTTAGTGTCAGCCTGTCAAAGACTGATGTCCGCTGAGAGGGAACGTTCAATCTTTCGAAGGCCGACCTTTTGATAAGGGAAGCAGTCTTGATGACTTTGCCGAAAGTAGGAGTTGGAACGGCCAGTCTTGCGGAGACCGATCATTTAGTAGGAGAAGCCCATTTGACGACCTCGTCTGCTAGAAATGAAATGGCTATCCGTTTCGGGATAACCCCCTCAGGTATCGCGAGCCTCTTTGCAGGCCCACTTGAGCTGTGGCTTAGCCTGTTGAAGACTGAGGCAATAGAATTGGACGACCCATTGAGAGGGGTCGTGGTGGCTGCAAGTTGATCGAAAACCGACTTCTTTAGAGCTTCTTGTGATAGCATCGGCACTGAGTGCACTTTTTATTGGGCAGCGCCCACGTGAGGGACACGTGAGACACTCGGCACTGAGCGCCAACCATTGAGTGCTTAGCATTCTTTATTGAGCAGCGCCCACGCGAGAGACACGTGAGGCGCTTGGCGCTGAGCGCCAACCATTGAGTGCTAAGCACTCTTTATTGAGCAGCGCCCACATGAGAAGCACGTGAGGCGCTCGACGCTGGGTTTTCTTCGTATATTCTGTTCTGAAGAGTTCAATTCTCTGTTCTTTTCTGGATATTTGATCCCCAAGAGCAAGTTCATCCCTATGAGAATTAAATTCTTATTTGTGGGAGACTTGTCTCATGGATCTTAGATCCAGGGAAAGAACTAAGTTATTTTATGAGGGTTAAACCCTTGGATATGCAGATGAAATGCTCTGATCTCCATTATTTTTATTTACCTCGAAGAGAGGTATTCTTATTTCTTCCCTCTTAAAGCTTTCTTCTTGCTTGCTCTTTTTAAAGTTTGAAGCTTATGGGAGGTTCCTTTGTACAAGCCTTGAAGTCTTGGGTCCTTTATATAGTATAGGCAATTTTGTTGATTTAGTTAAAAAAATCTCTCATCAAGAGATCTTTAATTGATTTGGGGATTTTATCCACCGTTGGATTTTTGATCCAAGGACTTCTGTTTTACAGAAGACATTTTTCTTGTTTTTAATAAGATTAGGGAAATATTTTCCCATACAGAATTTTCTGTATATAGGTGATTTTTAATCACCATTGGATTTTTTAATCCAACGGTACTCTATTTTACAGAGAGTAATCTCTCTTGTTTAGAAAGATTTGAGGAATATTTCCCCGACAGAATTTAATTCTATATTTTGATGATTTATCATCTCCGTTGGAATTTTGATCCAATGGCTCTGTTTAACAGAGAGGTTTTCTTTCTGGTATTGGCGCCCTCGTGCGAGGCACGTGAGGCGCTGCCTAAGAGTTTTTAACTTTTGGCGCTAGCGCCCTCGTGCAAGGCACGTGAGGCGCTGCCTCAGAGTTTTTAACTCTTGGCGCTGGCGCCCTCATGCAAGGCACGTGAGGCGCTGCCTCAGAGTTTTTAACTCTTAGCGTTGCCTTTCAAATTTTGAACAGAGCTTTACTCTTTTATTGGGGAAACAGCTGGAGATTACAGGTGACCCCGTATATTTGGGTGCCCAGCTTATGTTCAGCAGAGAAGCGATAAATTAGAGCCGAGAGCTAGGATATGTGTCCTACTCGGCTACGGAATTGAAGCCAAAGGGTACATGTTGTGGTATCCTGAGACCCAAAAGATAATAATCAGCCAGTATGTTACATTCGATGAGTCTGCGAAAGTTCATAGAAAACAGACTCAGTCAGATGGTGAAGAGAGAATGGTTGCACCACCAAGCGAGGTGGAAATCGATATTCCGGTTCAGGATAGTAGGAGAAATGAGGTGATTCGGGCGGAGGGTCCGACAGAGCCAGATGGTCCAGTTCAGATAGAAGGACGGAAATCTACACGAGTCAGGCATCCGACGGTCAGAGTTGGATTTGAGGACATGACTGTAGTTGGTTTTGACGACGTAGTATCATATGCGTTAACTATTAAGTACGAGGAACCGTCCAGTTACAGAGAGGTTGTGCAGTCTACCGATTTTCCTAGTTAGAGAGCTGCTATAGAGGAGGATATTTATATACATCAGCCTGAAGGGTTCGTAATCGATGGTAAGGATGGCTATGTTTGCAAATTGAAGAAGTCGCTTTATGATTTGAAGCAGTCTCCGAGACAGTGGTACAAGCGATTTGATCAGTTTATGTTGGCGATTGGATACACAAGGAATATTAAGAATCAGTGCGTTTATATGAGTCTACTAGACGATGGGTCCCGGATTTATCTTTTATTATACGTGGACGATATGTTGGTGATATCACGCATCATGTCAAAGATCAACGGGTTGAAGTCAGGAGTCAAGATGAAAGATTTGGGGCCTACGAAGAAAATACTTAGCATGGAGATTGTCAGGGAGAGGAAGCATGGTGAGTTGTGTCTGCGACAGAAATAGTATATCGAGAAAGTTCTCGCTCGGTATGGGATGGACATGGCAAATCCCATGTCTACTCTTTTAGGGGCGCACTTCATGTATTCGGCGAAGTTATCACCGGGTTCGGATTCAGACGGAGAGTATATGTCTATAATGCCATATCGAGTGTAGTAGGCAATTTGATGTATGTGATAGTTTGCACACGTCCAAACATTGCACATGCAGTTGGGATGGTCAGCGGATACATGGATAATCCGGAAAAGAAGCATTGGCAGGCTGTAAAGTGGATTTTGAGGTACTTAAGGGATACTAGGGGTTCGGCTTGTTATTCAGCAAAGGCAGTACGAATGGTTGTATTATGACAGGGTATTGTGACTCAGATTTTGCTGGTGATAAGGACAGACAGAGATCTACGACGGGTTATGTATTCACGTTGGGTACTGGTGCAATGTCATGGAGATCGACGTTACTGTCCATTGTCGTATTATCGATGACACAGGCAGAGTTGATAGCTGCTACGGAGGCTGTCAAGAACGCCATATATTTGCGTGCATTGATGGGTGGTATGGATGTTCTGCAGGATTTCACGGAGGTGTTTTGTGACAGTCAAAACGTGATTCACTTGGCGGAGTATCAGGCTTATAATTCGAGAACTAAGTACATCAGGATGAAAGATTTCTTTTTGGAGAACGAGAAGATTATTTCGCTTACGAAGATTGGTACCCATGAAAATCCGGCAGACTCATTTACGAAAATGGTCTCGGTTTCAAAATTCAAGTTTTGCTTGGACTTGATTTGCCTAGTTGCTTGATAAAAGCTAGAGACGGCGAATTTCAGAGTTCCAAGTTTTTTCATGGAAGTGTAGAGATTTTTGCGAATTTGAATCAAGGTGAAGAATGTTGAAATTGATTGCAAATTCAAAGCCCGAGATCAAGTGCCCAAAAGCCCAAAAGTGAATACGTGCAGTGCACATAGTGGGGACTTAAATTAATCATTAATTTAAATTCCAAACTTATCTCTAAAGCCTATTGATATATATGTATATATTAATTGATTCCCTGGTCCTAATAGGAAATCTACAGAGCCTTGAGAAGTTTGTTGCGGCATGTCCTAATAGGAAATCTAGAGAGCCTTGAGAAATTTGTTGCGGCATGCATATATATCCACATAGAGCCTCAATTAATGTCTGCATCCACAAATTAAAAATGGCTGCGCGAATTAAAAATCCACATAGCCAAAATATTGGCAGCTGCTGCAGCAAAGCTTTGGAAGCTGAGAAAGGCAGAGAGAGATAGAGATTTGTATCGTAGAGATTGTTTGTATTTGGGTGAGATTGAGAGGGTATAAATTATCTCTTATAATTCTTTGTTGAATAGTGACAGCAATTCGTCGTCGGTTTACAGGATTAGGGACAGATGCGCATCGTTCCTCGGTAATATCTTGTGTCCTTAACTTGGCGTGTTTTTTCCTTTATTGTTTTTGCGTAATTGCTGCGTTGTGATCTTTTTCATTAGTTCCGATTCATGCGTATCGATCATACGCTGCATAAGTTGGTGCTATTTTCACAACAATCTAAATCTAATAACTAGCTAAAATGGAAAAACCAATCAAGGCTTATTGATAATGAGATTTTGTATAGGAATTTTAGGGGATGGGTGATTGGTCCAATTTGCCCGACCACATTTGGATACTGATTGCCAAGAATCTGGCTTTTCTCCCTGGTCTCTGTAGGTTTGCCGCTGTATCTGTTCGATGGAGAGATGTTCCAAACAAGGCCCATTCATCAGTACCTCCGCTTCTCGTGCTCCCTTACGATGAGAGATCTTCGTTTTCTTTGATGTCTTGAAAAACGACTTGTGTGGTCTAAAGTTGCCAGAGCTTCAAGACCGATGGATCAGTGGATCTTCGAATGGTTGGCTGGTAACATTATTAGATGCCCAGTGGAAGATTGATCTTCTCAACCCTTTCTCAAGAGCTCAAACATGGCTGCCAGAGCATCCGACCATCTCTACTTGTTCGGAAGAGACGCGAAGCTCAATTCCTGGCAAAAGAAATCAGTACCAAGAATGGATCATATTTTGTTTTATGACTTCAATACCGAATCCAATTTATGGATGTAGAAGATGTTAATCTATGGATGTCGAAGATGTTCTGGAATAATCTGTAAAAAAATGCAATAAATATTACTTCAAAAGTTTGTTAAATGTGAAACTTGATTTAGATCCCATTTTGGTTCTCACTTAATAATCTTGTATGTTTCTTGAAAGTTGAAACACAACAACATTTCTTGGCTGTTTCATCCCAACCAAAACCTCACATGTGTATATAGTTAAAAACAATTATGGAAAATTACCGATTTCTAAGTGATGCATAGAAACAAACTTCTGAGAATTATTAAAATTTTTGAGTGAATATAATAAATCTATATTGAGAATAGATTTTATGAGTTAAACACTTAATAAATATATATATTATAGATTTTATGAGTTATAAACACTTAATAAATATATTTATTAAAGATTTTATGTTTTTCACCATGTGTCATGCTCCTAACCAAATTGAAAGTACAAATTTAATGACGCAGCCTTTCAAAGTTTACAAATACTCAATATTTTTGCACGGTACAAAAAATATAGAGGTTTGATGTGAAGATTTTCATTATCCTAACATGTATTTGAAATCTGTTATCTTAACTAAATGCTTTTCAGCATCTTTTCACAAAAAAAAAAAAAATTCTACCATATCAATATATGTTCAATGCTTGAATAAAGTCAATGACACAATGACATGGACAGTCTTATAATTAAGATTTTTTCAAGATTCTCAGAAAATTTAATTCCAATTAATTATTAGATAATTCTAATTTAAAGCAAATTCATAGAAACAGCTTATCCATCATTCATAGTATGATACAGGGACGGTTGAGATTTAACAAAAAAAATGATAAAACTTCAAAATAATTAATAGTAGGGATGTGAGCCACTTATAACATTAGACATGGAGTAGTGATTCACTGCTATTATTACTGTTACAATAACGTCAACCCCACATCACCCCTGAAAGTACCAAGATAATGATAAACATAAACAAGTTTCAACATGTTACTCAATATCCCGTAGACATAGCAGAAATTGCCAGAAATGTACAGTTAACACTATTCATGGGCTTTTATTCCGAACCGTGGCATAAGAAATTGACAACCCCATCTGGTTTCTCACTTAACAATCATATAAGTTTCACAACAACAAAAAGAAACAACAATTCTCAGCAGATATACATTTCAGCAAAACTGCACAAATATATATCGTTTGTAAAGAAACCGAATTTCTAAGCCTTGAACTTCTGGGTGAATTTCTCAACACCATCCTTGCAATCTTCGACTGCTCTCCTCGCTCTATCGCCGACGCTTGAACCAAACCCAGATGTGTTTTCTTTGAGCTGTTCTATCGATCTACTTGCTTTCAAAACAACTCTCTTTTGTATCTCTACGGCACGAGTCGAAGTTTTAGCTGCTAGATCTTTCAGAATTGAAATAAATGAGTTTATCTTCTGAATTACTCTGTCTATTGAAGCAGAAGACTTGATTTTCATTCCAGCAGCCATTGCCTTGAGTTTTTCGACTAAGTTCTCTGCTCTGCTTACTGTCTCGTCAATTTGAGGTTGTTGTTGTCCAGCAGTAAGCCATGTGACTCCAGTTACAGCATCTTCTTGAAGATCTTCATCAACGACGACTTTGATTCCGTGCCGCTCCCATCTGTCTCTCGCTTCCTCAAGAGCTTTGGCGTGCTCTCTAGCTCGCTTAGCTTCTTCCTCTGCCCAAGCCCTGTTAAATAAATTTAAAATAAGAACTTTAGTATTAGCTTATTTTCAGTGACATTGAATAGAGGACTTGAGCACAATGGAGGAATATCACATGAATTTTGGCTAATTCGAAGTTTCTTTTTCCTTCTTCTTTTCATAAATAGTGACCATTTATTGCTTTGGCAGATTTTTCAGATGTATATATATGACAGTAATGTAAGCAGGCCAGTTAACTATAGTCTATGCGTTATAGTGTTCATGTATTTTTGGGGATGTGCAAATTAAAACTTATATCCTTTTAAGCGCTTGACAAATTAATTTACAACGTATTAAATCAATAAAGCCTCATCCAATTTTTTTTTGGGGGTCGGCTACTTGAATCTTTTAACTCTATTCAGCTCTATATGGGGCCACTAATGAATTAGCACCTGCAAGATCCTGATTTACAGGTCCAGTCATGTTTATTCTGGTCTGTATTATTTTGGAGGAATTAATGTGAGGAGTCCACTTCAAGTAATTATATGCATATGTTACGAGTCTGGAGAATGACGACTCTGAATCCATCAACATATTCACATAAAGTCACAGTGATCCCATTCGACTAAAATGTAGTAACCAAGGTATTTAGCTTATTCGGTCACAAAGTGCACGACATCAGAAAATGCATATATTCCATACATTAGCTTTTGGTCACTTGCATTAGATATGTGGCCTGTGCAATTTGACAAATTTCAAAATGAAGGAAAATAAATAATGTTGCTTTCCATTTAAGGACAGCAACATTGCCAATCTACTCTATCTTCACATTGTTCTTTTAGTTTCCTACACATGGGATACAGTCGACAATCATCAAGAAAATATTGTTATATCAAAGGTGTAAATCATATGATTCACTAAGATGCACAATTCTTGTGCCCCGTTTAAGAGAAAAAAACACCATGCAACGCCAAATATCGTAGGATATGCAACAAAATTTATTTTTAAAAAGAAAAGCAAAAGTAAGAATGCTACTATGCTACTATGCAGCAACAAGGAAATATGAACTAATCCAAGTTTTGGAGTTGGGGAAGAAAGCTTTTTACCTAGCCATGGACAGAGCCTTCCTCTCCACTTCCAGTTCATACTGTAACTGGACGATTTTCTGGTTCTCACTTTCTGTTTCCTTTCGAAGTTTATTAATCCTATCCCTCTCAAAAGATATCTCCACCTTGTTGCTAATGAGGTCTTGCAACTGTTCTTCCACTTCATGCCTTAGCTTCGAAAGGACTTCCATTTCTGATTCAATAGCAGCCCGTCCGTTTATGAGAGCATTCCTTTGTTCCTCTCCTTCCGCTTTTAACCTTTCCAGTTCCAGCCTTGCTTCTTCAGCCAATTTCTCTAAAGAAATTGTTTTCTCCCTTTCTTTTGCAAGCTCCGACTCAAAACTAGCATTAAGCTCTTTCTCAACTTGTGCTACTAAAGCAGTGTGGGCATTCACAACACTCTCTGCTAATGATTCTGCTTCAATTCTTGTAAGCTCTTCTCCAACGACCTCAGCAGCCTCACCAGTAGCAAGAGCAATAGCAGCTTGAGCTTTTGTCACAGGTTTGTTCGGCTGAAACAATCTGGTATAACCTATAAAATGCATACCAAAAGGATAATAAATCATTAAATTAAGAGTAAATTTCACTAAAACACCTTTAAAAGTATCACTGTTTTGTACTAAACCACCTTAACAATTATTATTTTTTTTAAAATTACAGTAGCTTCCCTTAAACTGTTACATTTAAGGGTATTTTAGTAAGAAAGTACTCGTTTAAAACCCTAAGGAAGCTTACTGTAATTAAAAAAATTAAAAAGTTTAGTGAACGATGACCATGGTTAAGGTATTTCAGTGAAATTTAGCCT
Source organism: Agapanthus africanus (assembly GCA_030015575.1). Taxonomy (NCBI): domain Eukaryota; kingdom Viridiplantae; phylum Streptophyta; class Magnoliopsida; order Asparagales; family Amaryllidaceae; genus Agapanthus; species Agapanthus africanus. The sequence goes on from JASDDO010000001.1 coordinate 26,876,832, forward strand.
ATTATTAAATAAGACAACGATCACTTTTTAAACATAGACAATTCAGGGAGAAGGCGGCAAGCAATATAAAGGTAGAAAGGATACCAAAAGCAAGAGCTGTGATGCTTTGTTCTCCAGTAGATAAGTCAGCTACCAAAGCGGGCCAAGCATCTTTGTCTATTTTATCAACATCTATATAACCAGAACACTGGTACAGATACTGGTTGTTGAAAAGATAATTGTCGTTTATCAGCAAATGATATTCCAATTTTCAACTAATGCCAGGAAAAAAATTGAATTCATGAGTTTAAAATTTCTTATTACCTTTCTGTCGACTTCTGGAAGTTCTCTTTTCTCCAAAGCCATTTTCCAGCTGACAAGATCTTGACGTGATACAGGGCTGCCATGCCAATGGTTTCAAACAAATTTTTTAGTTCTTTTGGAGGGGAAAACATGAAATATATGGAGCAAAAAAGGACTTTGTGCAATGTCACCTCTCAGGACAGAAGAAAAAAGAACCCTGGTGTACACTGGAAGTTCCATTTAAATCAGAGATTGAAAGCTTGCTCGAGATTATTCCAGCTTCAGCTAAGCCTGTCCTTTCATTGTGACAAGTAATCATAGAATCAGTTATATAGATTGCTTCAATTGCTAGATGTCTGCATCAATTACACATTTTACCTTGAATGCATCGATAGTCAGGGTCTTCAGGAGTGACATCATCAAATGCAAGCTCTGTTACATTCTCTATGAACATTGCAGGGTACACTTTTGAAATTGCACTCCTGTGAGAGAGGGGGGGGGGGGATAATGATAGAACCAGTTAGATGTTGTCATCTAATATTTCCTAACCGTATTAAATATAGAATGGATCAGAAAAGATCATCAGACACCATTCATATTTCCGTGTGACACCTAATACATGCTTCAGTTCCATATGCAAAGCAAAGGTAGGACATGTATACCTAGAAAGAGTACTGCTTGCAGATACCAACCAACGAGCATACTCCCGGCGAGTACATAAATCACCTGGTTGAACATCAGTCTCGATAACCTAAAGCAAAAGGTCATGGGATAAAAATTGAGACCTAATGTTTTAGATTAACAGTAATTTTTTGTTAAATATGCACAGTATGAAAATTGAGACCTAAAGCAAAAGGTCATGGGATAACCTAACAAGTAATTTTTTGTTAAATATGCACAGTATGAAAATATAGGTATGCAGGGCTTGCAGAGTTAATGGGTGAACATATTTGGAAAAGCACAGAAATATAGTGCAGAAAATTGCAAAGTTGAAATGTCTTAAATATCTAGCAAAAGAAGGTTATATTAACCTCAAATCCTTCGAATGAATTTTGAATGTAGAGATATTTAAAGAAATGCATGATTATATTCTTCTTAAATAAATATACGAGTACGTGTAAAGTACGTGTGTGTGGGAGAAAGTAAAGAGAAAATGAGAGGACTAAAAAGTGTGACAATTTGCTAGTAAGGAATTGACTGGGATGCTATAAGTATAAACATAAATGAGCTTGAGATATAGTTAGGAGAAACTGGCACATGGCGAATACATCTGACTAAAAAAGGACATTTTCTAATCAAGGAGATTTGGCCAAGAGTTGTAGCATGATGAATTTCAGAAGCTTCCTTGGGTCTCCCATAACAAATATTAGACTATTGTAACATCCTAATCCGATCGTATGTTTCTTTTTCTTTTGGATATATTGGATTTTATTTTATTATTATTATTATAACTTGGAGTTTAATTATTTTAATCAAGATATATACATATAATTATGATTTTTCAAGTTTATCAAATAGGCATATTATTAGTATTTAAATATTTATTTGTCTAACATTATTTTGTGACCATATTTATATTTTAGTATTATAATTTAAACAAAAGATATTTTGTTTGGTATTTCTTTAAACAATATATACACACAAGATTTTACCCCTATTTAAATCGTATTTATAAGATATTTTGTCTAACAATATTTATTTAGTTAAAATATTTAGTTTTAACAAGTCATGAGAGTCCCTGTTAAATCTTTTAACCATATAAATATTTTTGCTAAACTGACTCAATTTTCTCTCTCCAATCACCATATATCTCTCCCTCTGAACTTATCTCTCATCTGATAACTCTCTCTCCTTTTAAAACAAATACTATTTTTTTCTCTCCAATCAATTCTCTCCAAAAAATATCTTTTTCCAACAGATTTCTCTCTCCATATTCTATTTTATCTAAGTTTTCTATATAACTAACTATATTTCCCCAAACCCCCGCTCTCTTTCTCTATATATATTCCCTAACAAAATCTCTCTCTACATATATTTTTCTTTATAACTAACTATATTTCACCAAACCCCCGCTCTTTTTCTCTATATATATTTACTAACAAAATCTCTCTCCAATCTAATCTAATCTCTCTCAGCAGATTTTCTCTCTCAAATCTACTCTCTTTAATTCTTTTTCTACAAACCTCTATATATATATATATATATATATATATATATATATATATATATATATATAAAATTGAAGATATTTTGTTATGATAATTTAATTGAAGATATATTTTAGTTATATATATATATAGCAACTAATTATATTTATTTTAACGAATCCATAACCATATACATATCAACATATATTTTTACTATATACTAGTATATGTATATACATATACTTTCCTATTATCCTAACTATATACAAACTAATATCCATATATACAACTTTTCTAATATTTTATACAAGTATATAACAACCCATCATATCTTTCTTTTATATTTATATATCTTTCTCTCTCTTAAAATCAAACCCAAGTCTCATCTCATCAGAATATTTCTTTCTCCCTCTCCAATTATAATAATCTCTCTCCAATCTTTAACAGCATTTTTCTCTTCCCTATAAAAAACAATCTAATAATTATCATCTCTCCTTCTCATATAAATCAACTTTCTCTCTTTCCCATCACACTATTTTCTTCTTCAAAATTAGCCGAGCCATCAAAACTTGGAGTTGCGTTTCGTGTCGTCGTGTTTATCTATCTCCGAGGCAAGTACTCTGATTTTTTTAGCCGATGCAACATCGTCAAATATCGTAATAAATTCTTAATCTATAATATTTGAATAAAAATTGTATTATTGTGCAATTTCACTAAAATACCACGTAGTTATTATATACATGATAAAAACCTTAGTTTTATACTGCTCACATAAGTTTGCATGCTGGTCACATATATATAGCTTATATTTAGACTTATTTGCATAGTTAATATAAATTTTAATTAGTAAATATGAGTTATCATTTCATTAAGTTAAATAATCAATTCAGTTTTATTTTTTTTGTTGAATCTTTGTAGAATATAGCTTACATAATATAGTGCTTAGTGAACAGTAGTTCAAGATAATTAAATTATATATATATATAGATAGATAAGATCGTATCATTGTAACATAAAAAAAATACAATATATAATACAACAAGAAATTACGCATTGTTACTAATAGGATGAAGTAGAACGCGTAAGTGCATTTATATAAGATAACTTAATTGTTAGTGTTTTAATACCATTGGTATTAATTTTATATAGTTAGCTTTGTGTTTTTATTAACAATCAAACCATATGCTATTAAATGAAACCTTATGTTCATCATGCATGAAATGAAAACCCTAGGATATCTAGAACACTCATTAATCATATTAATCCTTTAAAACCATATTTTAATTTATTATTCTTCCCAATAATAAATCCGGATATTAAATGGAGATGCTTGCAAATTCATGTAGATTCTTATTTACATTATTGATACTATCGTATTATATCGACTGTATTTGACATACTACTTGAGACTATTATTATCGACCTGCTTGACATGACATGCACGTTCACGATTACTGTTTCCTTACATTAAAACGATATCACTAATTAGAATGTTGAACATTCATGCCATGAAACAATTACTCGTGCATATATGTTTACCATATTATACTATCATCGTGAATTGTCCTGTTTTCTTGTCCAGTCAGCATTCTATATTGTGATTAAATTTATTACCATGTTAGGTATAAATACGCGGGAGGTTGGGTTAGTTTGAGTGTGCGTTTGTACAACAGAATCTCAGGAGTCCCATGCCGATAGCTCGTACCGTGGTATATCGGTCACTTGTTATTACAGCTCGTACCGGGCTATTTCGGTCGCTTGTTCATTCCACAGTTGGGCCCGTGTTTCTTTGCCCCTGGGCCCTACCCTTAAGTTAGGAATACTCCTGCAGAGGTTGACGCACATACTCGAGCTCACAATATGATAGATTACCTTTTAATGACCAGTAAGATATGACTTGACCTGTTTATATATCCATTTTATATTATTACTATATCCATATGTATTTATAAACATGCGCACACAAGCTTCACTCCACTTACATGCTCATGTTATCATACTACATACACCCCTTTTACGTTGAGTACTTGTTGGGATGTTCTGACATCCCTGAAATTTGCCATCTCAGGTTTAGAGACGGATTTTCAGGCTGAACAGGATTAGAGCGGCTATCAGGACTTTGCCAAAAATCAGTAGCCCGTAGGTTTTTTTTTTCAATTAGTATTTACCATGTGCACCCTTGTGGGACATTAGGACTTATGAATCTCTTTTGGATCTTGTTTTATTTCGAACCTATTGTATTGGATCTTTATTTGCATCCATTAACCACTATAATCTATTTTTAGTATTCCTTATGAATTCCTTACAGCTTGACTATTAGTATGATCTCTTTTATTATTGGATTTTATCTTTGACGAGTTGGCTAAACAGCCTTTACGTGACTATGGGAGGATCTTTCCTTACTGTAAATAGCAGGGATAGCGTTCGTTGCTCTCCGTATTCCGTATTTTAAGAAGCGGGACGTGACAAGATTTTGTTGGTATCAGAGCCAGCTTGACGTCGAAGTTGGTCTTGGTTCTACCGACCTTTTAAGTTAAAATCATGTCTAGATTGCTCTTAGCGTGTCATGCTGCATATTCCATTGACTCTGATCGTAAGATTCGGGTGACTGAGATAGAATTACGTTATTGTACCCATGTACCTCAGCATGGTTACAATGCGTAATTCTGTTTATATAACTTAAAGTTCTACCCTTAATTTATTTCCACTGATTTGATTTTCTTGCACATGCCGACTTCTCGAGCCAAGACCGTGACTATTCATACCCTAATTTGTTTCCTTGATCCTTAATTTTTCATACCCATCTATTTTCATTGATCCTTGTAATTAGTTCGCGATCTTGTATTTTCGTTCATCTAAGTTCGTGATCGTACGTTTCTTTTTCTTTTTCTTTCGGATATATTGGGTTTTGTTTTATTATTATTATTATAAGTTGGAGTTTAATACTTTTAATTAAGATATATACATATAATAATGGTTTTTCAAGTTTGTTAAATAGGCATATTATTAGTATTTAAATATTTATTTGTCTAACACTATTTTATAACCATATTTATATTTTAGTATTATAGTTTAAAGAAAAGGTGGAATGAAGATGTAAAGACTGCTATTAAAATTAAAAAGGATTCTTATAAAAATTTGAAGAAAAGTAGAGATGTGGAAAGATTTGAGAAGTACAAAATGGCTAAAAAGGAAGTTAAGAAAGCTGTTCGGGAAGCTAAATCTAAGGTCTACAAGGAGGTGTACGAGAAATTAGACACTAAAAAGGCTGCAAATGATATATACCGGATTGCTCAGATGCGGGAAAGGAAGACTAGAGACTTATATGCGGTGAAGAGTGTCAAAAATGAAAATCAGAAGGTTTTAGTTCGAGATGAGGATATCAAGGAAAGATGGAGAGATTATTTTGACAAATTGTTCAATGAGAGCTTTACCGAGAATTTGGATGGACTTGTCATTCAATCTCAAGATATAAACCGTGATTTCATGCGTAAAATAAGACTTTCTGAGGTTAAAGAAGCTTTGAACAGAATGGGTTTAAGAAAAGCGGTTGGTCCTGACGGGATTCCTATCGAGATTTAAAGATGCTTAGGAGAAATAGGCGTTAAATGGCTGACAGATCTGTTTAATAAGATTTGGCAGACAAAAAAGATGCCAAATGAATGGAGGAAAAGTATCATTGTACCTATCTACAAGAGCAAGGGTGACATTCAAAGTTGCTCAAACTACCGTGGAATAAAACTGATGTGTCACACCATGAAACTTTGGGAAAGAGTGATTGAACACAGGCTAAGAAAGGATATTAAGATAACAGAGAACCAGTTTGGGTTCATGCCTGGACGATCGACGACAGAGGCTATTCATTTGCTTCGTCAACTTGTCAAGCATTTTCGAGAGAGGAGAAGAGATTTGCATATGATATTTATTGATTTAGAAAAAGCGTACGACAAGGTACCTAGAGAGGTATTATGGGGGACAATGATGAAGAAGGGGGTCCCCGTCAAGTATATTGACATAATTAAGGATATGTACGATGGAGTAGTGACAAATGTCAGAACTTGCGGCGGCTTAACGAGTGATTTTCCGATTACTATTGGTTTACATCAAAAATCTGCATTAAGTCCATTCCTGTTTACCATCGTGATTGATGAGCTTACTAGAACTATCCAAGATGGGGTACCTTGGTGTATGCTATTCGCTGATGATATTGTTCTAGTAAATGAGACGAAAGCAGGGGTTAATACCAAATTGGAATTATGGAGGCAAACATTGGAATCTCGGGGATTCAGATTAAGCAAATCCAAGACAGCATATATGCACTGCAAATTTAGTAGCTAGAGAAGTCAAAACCATATTGGTATAACATTGGAAGGGCAAGAGATATCACCGAGCGACCAGTTTAGATATCTAGGTTCCATCATCCAAAAGAATGGGGAGATCGATGGTGTTGTTAATCAAAGGATCCAAGCTGGTTGGTTGAAATGGAGGAGTGCAACAGGGATTTTGTGTGATCGTAACTTTCCGTTAAAATTGAAAGGGAAGTTTTATCGGAGCGCTATTCGGCCTGCCTTATTATATGGTACAGAATGCTGGGCTCCTAAGAAGCATCATACACAGAAGATGCACGTAGCGGAGATGCGCATGCTTCGTTGGATGTGCGGTAACACTAAAAAAGATAAGGTGCAAAATGAGGATATTCATGCAAAAGTTGGTGTAGCACCTGTGGAGGAGAAGATGCGGGAAAACCGGCCAAGATGGTTTGGTCATGTGCGACGCAGACCTATGAAAGCACTGGTTCGACGAATAGATACTCTCGATATGGGCAATGGCAAAAGGGCAAAAGGGAGACCGAAGAAAACATGAATGGAGATGATACGAAACGATATGGTTGCCAAAGGACTCAATGAAAGTATATTATTCGATAGAAGTGAGTGGAGACAGAGGATTCAGGTGCTGGACCCGGCGTCATTCTCATGTTGGTTTATGTAGCCTACCCCATATGCTTGGGATAAAAGGCTCAGTTGTTGTATAGTTTAAAGAAAAGATATTTTATTTGGTATTTCTTTAAACAATATATATACACAAGATTTTACCCCTTTTTAAATCTTATTTATAAGATATTTTGTCTAACGATATTTATTTAGTTAAAATATTTAGTTTTGACAAATCATGAGAATCCCTGTTAAATGTTTTAACCTTATAAATATTTTTCCTAAACTAACTCGATTTTCTCTCACTAATCACCATATATCTCTCCTTCTGATCTTATCTCACTCACATGATAACTCTCATTTTAAAACAAATACTATTTTTTTTTCTCTCCAATCAATTGTCTCTCTCCAAACAAATATCTTTTTCCAACAGATTTATCTCTCCATATTCTATTTTATCTACATATATTTTTCTATATCACTAACTATATTTCATCAAACCCGCTCTCTCTCTATATATATATATATATATTCCCTAACCAAATCTCTCTCCAATCTAATCTTTCTCAGCAGATTCTCTCTCTCAAATCTACTCTTTAATTTTTTTCTGCAAACCTTTATATATATATATAATTGAAAATATTTTGTTATGATAATTTAACTCAAAATATATTTTAGTTGTTTGATATCTTAAAATCATATATATATATAGCAACTAATTATATTTATTTTAACGAACACATAATCATATACATCTCTACATATATTTTACTATATACTAGTATATGTATATACATATACTTTCCTATTATCCTAACTATATACAAACTAATATGCATATATACAACTTTTATAATATCTTATAGAAGTATATAACCCATCATCTCTCTTTTATATTTATATATCTCTCTTAAAATAAAACTCAAGTCTTATCTCATCAGAATATTTCTTTCTCCCTCTCCAATTATAATAATCTCTCCAATTTTTAACATCTCTCTTCCCTATAAAAAACAACATAATAATTATCTCTCCTTCTCATATAAATCAACCTTCTCTCTTTCCCATCACAATATTTTCTTCTTCTTCAAAATTAGCCGAGCCATCAAAACTTGAAGTTGCGTTTCGTGTCGTCGTATTTATCTGTCTCCGAGACAAGTATTCTTATTTTTTTAGCCGATGCAATATCAGCAAATATCGTAATAAATTCTTAGTCTATAATATTTAAATGAAAATTGTATTATTATGCAATTTCACTAAAATAAGACGTAATTATTATATACATGATGAAAACCTTAGTTTTATATTACTCACATAAGTTTGCATGCTGCTCACATATATATAGCTTATATTTAGGCTTATTTGCATAGTTGATATAAATTTTAATTAGTAGATATGAGTTATCATTTCATTAAGTTTTTTTTTGAATTTTTGTAGAATATAGCTTACATAATATAGTGCTTAGTGAACAGTAGTTCAGGATAATTAAATTATATATATATATATAGTCAGATCATTGTAACATCAAGAAAATAAATATACAATATATAATACAATCAAGAAATTACGCATTGTTACTAATAGTATGAAGTAGAACGTTTAAATGCATTTATATAAGATAACTATATTGTTTGCGTTTTAATACCGTTGGTATTAATTTTATATAGTTAGCTTTGTGTTTTTATTAACAATCAAACCATATGCTATTAAATGAAACCTTATGTTCATCATGCATGAAATGAAAACCCTAGGATTTTTAGAACACCCATTAATCATATTAATTCTTTAAACTCATATTTCAGTTTATTATTCTTCCCAATAATAAATCTGGATATTAAATGGAGATACTTGCAAATTCATGTAGATTCTTGTTTATATTATTGATACTATCATATTATATCAACTGTATTTGACATACTACTTGAGACTATTATCATCAACCTGCTTGACATGACATGCACGTTCACGATTACCGTTTCCTTACATTAAAACGATATCACTAATTAGAATGTTGAACATTCATGTCATGAAACAATTACTCATGCTTACATGTTTACCATATTGTACTATCATCGTGACTTTTCATGTTTTCATGTCCGGTCAACATTCTATATTGTGATTGAATTTATTGCCATGTTAGGTATAGATACACGGGGCTTGGGTTAGTTTGAGTGTGCGTTCGTACAACAGGATCTCAGGAGTCCCATGCCGACAGCTCGTACCACGCTATATCGGTCGCATGTTACTACAGCTCATACCGGACTATATCGATCGCATGTTACTATAGCTCGTACCGGGCTATATCGGTTGCTTGTTCTTTCCACGGTTGGACACGTGTTTCCTTGCTCCTGTGACCCTACCCTCAGGTTAGGAATACTCCTGCAGAGGTTGACGCAAACACTCGAACTCACGATATGATAGATTACCTTTTAGTGACCAATAGGATATGACTTGGCCTGTTTATATATCAGTTTTATATTATTACTATATCCATATGTATTTATAAACATGCGCACACGGGCTTCATTCTACTTACATACTCGTGTTATCATACTACATACACACCCCTTTTACGTTGAGTAATTGTTGGGATGTTCTGACATCCCTGAGATTTGTCATCTCAGATTTAGAGATGGATTTTCAGACTGAGCAGGATCGGAGTGGCGATCAGGACTTTGCCGAAGATCAGTAGCCCGTAGGTTTATTTCTTTTCAGTTAGTATTTAGTATGTGCATCCTTGTAAGACATTAGGACTTATGTATCTCTTTTGGATCTTGTTTTATTTTGAAGTTATTGTATTGGATCTTTATTTGCATCCATTAACCACTATAATCTATTTTTAGTATTTTTTGTGGATTCCTTGCAGCTTGACTATCAGTATTATCTCTTTTGTTATTGGATTTTATCTTTGACAGGTTAGCTAGACAACCTTTATGTGACTATGGGAGGATCTTTCATTACCGTAAGTAGCACGGCTGGCCTTTGTTGCTCTCTATATTCCGTATTTTGGGAAGCAGGGCGTGACAACTATAATGATCATAATGTTTTACACTCGATTCCAACATTTCTAAAAGGAAAATAATTCTTTTGTTATACAAATTAAAGTAAGAATAGTTCCAATATTTCTACAGATCGTTTTAGATGAACCACACATTATGCCCACATTTAATAATGATTCAAGGGGGCCAAACGGAAGGATTATGAGTTTATGGCCGCTAAGAAATTTTGTTGGCGTCAGGTGTGAATGCAAGTTCCCAATCTCTTCAGATTACCGAACCTTATAATGTCAACAGAAGGTAACCATGTCTATTTCTCAACTCCAGATGGTCATCAACCTTATAGAGCAGACATGCTACCATTTTGATTTGAGCTTGGACACAACTGTCAGCAAAAATCCAGAAGCTACTTAGCTACTCTGTTTATGATAGTGTAATTTTATTAAGAATTTTCCTCACCTATTATCAGTATTCAGTTACAGGTAGCTGATGCACAACAGTTCACGGAACTGAATACAAAAATTTCTTGAGATTTCACCTCCTTACCTTCTTTGTCTACTTAGTTCATGTCATTAGTCAGAGCAAGTCAACTAAACTGTCTCAAGAGAAAAGGAGAAATATAAGTTGTAGAGCAAAAGAAGAACTACAAAAGAAATGCATAGCCAGCAACATTGAGCAATAGTTCGTCAGTTTCCATAATAGCAAGGATTTTTGTATATAATTTAATGACATGGAATTAATATCCAGTTAAAGTCCAGTTGCATGTCTGCAGCGGGATGGTTCATATAGAGGAAGGTACAACATAAGAAGGCATACATAATAAAAAGAATATGGTGAGTGGAAATACATCTACTCGAGAAGAAGTTTAAGTAAATTGAAGTACAATGATGACTACAATATGTAGGTACCTTTAGAACTTGTAAGGCTGCCAATGCCTGGCCCTGAACCTGGTCAACTATGGCAGGAACCAAAACTTTTCCAGGAGGCACCTGCAGAGCTGCAGAGACGAGAGATGGAGCAGGTATTCCAGCATAGGAGATGGTTTTCTCAGGCAATGCTGCCCCAAATGTTGAACTTCTACCGGTTGGGCTAGATATGCTTATATCAGGTTCATTGCCATAAGAATCAGCACGCACCTCAACAGGGAATGGTACAGATTGGGCAATGTTGGGATTAATAGATTCATTTGGGATTACCAGTTCCTTATTTTGATCAAGATCCAATTCAATGATTGTGCTAGATGGAATAGGATTGTACATATCATGAACTGCAGGACTTAAATTGCTAGACTCTGAAGGGAGCTGCAGCGTATCACTATTCTCAAGATCTTTTTCCTTTGAAACCAAAGTAGCAATATCCACCGTCTCTAAGCTATCATGTGAATTTACAATGCTCTCTAGTATTATAAGACTGGGTGTTGAAGGCTTACTTTGAAGTTGGCCTTCAAATTCACTTGAGACATCCAAAGGTATATCAGCGTGAGTTGAATTTTCTTCCTGATGGTCATTAATATGAGTTGTTGAATCATTGCCTAAAGAAATCAACTCGACATGACGGGTTGTATTTTCATTTGGGTCGTGTTCAATAGCTGGTTCAGGTGCATCGGAACTAAAATGATCAGGGGAAAGGCCAACATCGTTGTATGCAGAAAATTCCAGTGCACTGGGACTAGAGGTAGAAGGTGCAGAAACGTTATCAACATCTGGGGCAATTTGCATGTCATCTTGGTTATAGGCATCCAGAATAACATCAGCAACATTATCGTGGTGTTTAATGTTATCTTTCAGTGAAGTCTCAGAATGACAAATATTATTGAGGCCACTCCCAGTCGAATCTTCATTAATTTCTATATTAGGAAGAAAGTCCTTGTATATACCTGTCGGAAATTCCAAATTGGAATCATGTATCTTGCTCTCTTTGTCCGGTAGCATAACATCCTCCTCATTCCTGACTTCATCAACTCTTGCAATCTGATCCTCAGAAGTTAACAGCTCTTCTTGTTCTTCTGTTAGTGGTTCCATTTGATGTTTAACCCCTGCATGAACCAAATTTTCAGAAGCATATTTAACGGAATAGGAAATATAACCGTACAGATAAATCATGATTCACCTCCAAAGAATCAAGATGCCTTAAAAACAAAGAAAACCACATAACTCAAGATCTAACGAGTTACAAGGAAAACAATCCTTTATCCTGAAGGTTTTGGTCAGCTCAAGACCTTACAAAATGTACAGACTAACTTGAGTTCTATGTATATATATTTGAGGTATTACCCTAGAGTGTTGTGAAATCGAATATCGATAAATTTAAAAATAAAGGCAATACTGCATACCAGAAGTGCTTCTACCGCTTAGGGACAAAGATGCAAATGTAACTCCAGCTGTAAAAAGGACCCCAGCAAGTCCTGCTCCCAGCATTCCTGAAAGTGAACTACTAGAGAAGTGTCATTAGTACTCGAAAAAATACCTAATTCTAACAGCTGGGTGGAGATAGAAAACATGGCATAACTGCAATCCAATATAGAAACAATGCCTGCTTCATTAATGAAAAACATTGTGCTTACTTTTACAAGTCTGCTCAAAAGAAGTAACCGATTCTTATAAAGTGTAGTGTTGTGTCTGTGTCCTGTGTTTTTTCCCGTTTTTGTTTTTGTCAGTGTAAAGAAGGCTCTTATGAGTTATAACCATCATGACCAAACCTGGGAAATAAGAAAAGATACCCATCCAATTTCATTCTACTTAGGCGTTAATATTTTATTTCTTACATGTTTGTTACCAGAAATACCTGCTTATATGATCCTCGATATGTCACCAGAAATACCTATATTAAAATCAATTTTTTATGTGATATATATATATATATATATATATATATATATATATATATAAGTTGAAAGAATTAAAGAGGTCTTCCCCTACCCCAAACAAGTCTCTTGCTTTGGCTTCAAGTGCATCGGCTCTAACAATATAAGAACCGGACATGTTCCACAAAGATTTTTCGATACAGTTAAGTGATAACTCAAAGCAATAAGTCCTTTATGAAGAAAGCAAACAGCTAAGCAAAACATGAGTCTGCATCTATTCAAAATATGCTCTGACGATAGTATAAACAAGGTCACCCAAAAAAAAAACGCAACTTTAAATTGAAAGCAACATTAGTGAGCCATGCCTTAATATTCAACCCTATTGCTCGTTTGTTCCCATTGCTTTAATATCCTACCATTAATCACATAATTTAGTGATTGTTGAGCTAACAATTGTTTTAAGTCATCTAATGATTACAACTCCCAACATTTCACGATGTGGAAGTATAGTTCAGTCTTTCGTCCCACAATTATATATTGAGCAACTCAAACTCTCACGATTACATATTCAGCAAATTCACAGCAAATGGAAACCCCAGAATTGAATTCTAATAAAATCCAAAGCAATACCTCTTACCTCCAAATCGATCCTTGCTCTTCTTCGGATCGCCGCCTTCTCCATCATCGGATTCAAACCAACCAGCGAAAGAATCCTGCGATCGATTGTTGTTGGTCCAAGACTGGGATTCGCCTCCATTATTAGCAGAGACGAATCGAATCCGGCGACTCGAAGGACGGAACCGGAGCTTGAAGAAGATCGAGGAAGGTCTGATGATGCTCCTGTGGCCGAATCGGAGCTGCAGTGAGTTGGGAGAGGAGGGGCTCGCTATGGACGCCATTAGGGTTTCTAGGGTTTCTTCAAAGAGGGGGAGAGAGATGATGATAATAATGATGGAGGAGAGATTGATGAGTGAAGATAGAGACCGAGTTTAGTGTGGCTTGTCTCTGCTTGGTTTGTGACTTTGCGAAAAAGGACTTTTATGTTTTGGGTTTGCGAAAAAGGACTTTTAGGTCCCTGATTTGTGATTAAATTTGGATTAGCGCTTTAGTAGTACACCAGAATCTTTAAAATTTGGTTTAAGCCCTTTATTTTGCTTGTGAATTTTGATCGTTTTGAAGAAATAGCCCCGGTTTACAAGAAAAACTTTAACTTTTAGAAGGTTAAAATGTAATTTTATTTTGAATCCATTTTTTTTAAGAAAAATGCCTTTCAAACGTCTATCTCTCTTCATTCATAAACAAATTTTTTCCTCTCTTTTAGAGTTCCTTAATGTGTTTTTCGATTAGTTGAAAATAAGCGTATAAATTTTTTCTAATCAACGGTATTTAATCTAAATAAAAAATTATGAAACTTTTAGCTTAACATAATTTTTCTGCTAAAGTAAGCTTTTTTTTATGGACGTATATTGCTTTGCTAATTTTCATGATGCAGTAGTAAAACATATTGTGTTTAAGGAAACCAATGTTTTCTTTCAATGAACGAGGACAAGAGCCATATGACCAGATAAAAATGATATGTTTAAATGCAATAAAACTCTCTCCTATATAAAAAAAATGCATGTTATAAAACCAACATGACAAAAGAAAGTGAATTTCAAACCCATTGTGTTTATACTAAACATATCCAAACCAATTTTCATCACTAAATCAATGTCACCGTGTTTAGTATAGCAGATTTTTAGTTCATAAAGCTCATACTGACTATAAAACATACTGCACCAACAAGCTATATTGGTCATCCAAAAGTACAGCAAGTACTTGATCTCCGATCATCTTAAAACATATTTCTCTTAAATATCTTCTTAACATATACCCATTGATTGACTTATTTTGTTTTGTTTTTATTTTTTACAAGAACATAAAACTATTCATTTAGAATATATAAATAAACCATTCAGTAACAAATTTTTTAATCATTGTATTCTTCCTTTGCAATCATGCAAGCCGATTTGAGGAGAAGACCGGATACAACCTCATCGAAATAATAATAACATCCGTACTAATAACTGCAAATTTGGGAATCACTCGACGAACCCATTGGTTCATAGGATACTCAATCGGAAACAAACAATAGCTCAATAGACACAGTGTCAGTTACTTCAGGTTAAGCCCACAATGTCGGTTATGTTCAACTAATATTTTGGAGACGGTGGAACACTTGCCGGAGATTGCTCTAACCTAATAGAATTTTCTGCGTACATTGCCAACAGATGTATGTATGAACCTGACTTACACTGCGTTTGAAGACTTGACCAAATATTTACCTATACAAGGTTGCCGCTATTGCGACAGGAAAACCATGATTGTCTATCCGATTACGGTCTGGTCATGATGAAAGTTCAGATCGTCTAAGAGATTCTGGAAGGCTGACCACAACTCACAGCGTGAACAAAGTGATGAGGTTAGGAAAACAACTCTTCCCATTGGAGAAAGAGAATGGTGTGTACTCGTAGATGAAGCAGGGTCAAAGTTTTGGGTCTAGGTTACTCATGGATGCATAAAGATCACATCAGAATATATATATACATAGAGAGAGAGGTATGAACTGACGGCCTTTTTTTAAAAAATGAGCCCTCGGTCCAAAACACATACTCTCGTGTGTTTTACCGATCTAAATTGGACATCTTGATGAACGCTTTCGGGGTCTTTAAATCCGGAAATTTTTTGTATATAGGGATTTTATAATATCTAGATCAAGATGACCGATTTCGATCAGTGAAACACACGAGTGTATATGTGTTTTGCGGCGATGCCTCGATTTTAAAAAGGGCTCTGGGCCCGTACCCTATCTTTCTCTCTCTTTATATTTTTATATATAAAAAAGAAAATCATACACCAGAACTTTAGAAGAAAACATTTATAAGAAGCAAAAATCTAATCGCACAAAAAAACGTGCCAATATTATCATCATGCCCTTTCTTGCAAATTAGTGGACGTTGCTGTGCGGGGCCCGCATATTTGTCCCATGGGAATCGCATTGTGATGCAGCGACAACCGAGTGGGTTTCAATCCCCTTCTTCTCTCTGTCGTTGCCAACGGCGCTTCTAAATCCCTGAAATTTTCGATCTTGAAATCGTTTTTCCCATGGATCGAGATGCAGGTATCGTTCTGAAAACCCTAGATTTTTTATCCTTTTTGCGCAAATTTTGATTTGATTTTGGTTGGTTTTGTTCTATTGTGAGGTTCA
Organism: Agapanthus africanus; assembly: GCA_030015575.1. Lineage (NCBI taxonomy): Eukaryota > Viridiplantae > Streptophyta > Magnoliopsida > Asparagales > Amaryllidaceae > Agapanthus > Agapanthus africanus. The sequence continues at coordinate 26,893,235 of JASDDO010000001.1, forward strand.
GTGATCGAATTCCTTGGGCATGTGCCATTGCTGCAGAGGCTCCCTAGTTCCTCTCTCATAAAGATCGCAGAGCTTGTTAAGGTCAAGTATTACGGTGAGATTCTCGATTTGTTTTGGTATTTTACGAAGCATTTTAATGATTTATCTTGGATTTCTTGATATTCCTATTGGTCCTAAATGCGAAAAATGGAGAAGCAGATTATTCACGTTCGCGGTGTGATACACGGAAGATTAAGACTTATCAAAAAGAAAATATTGGACTTAAATATAGGATTTATTTTTTTCCAAGGTTTTAAATATCGGATATTGGAACCGGATGAGTGTTTTCTATATTGGTTAGCGGTATCGGATGATATATCGCCGATACGAGTTACATATTCAGATCAGATACCGGTGTCAGATATATCGGTATCGATGTTGGGCATTTTGGATGTCAATATCGAAAATTTCACCATACCGATTGAACATATTGGTCTACTTTATAATCGATCATTGTACATATTTAATTTAATAAAATTTATAAAAATTGATGAGAAAATCTCAAGATGGGAATATGGGATCGGGTTTAAATATTTTAGTTTGTGTCTTTGGATTCTAAATGAGTTTCGGGTATAGGTTTGAAACCTAAAAGGATATAAAAGGATATAAAGCTAGATCATTTTCTCAAATAAATGCAATATTGGCGATATTTAAACCGATACGATATACCGATATATCGACCAATATTAGGTTAAAACAATAAACCTCCTTATCGATATAAAATTTATCTGTGCATGGCCGATACCGATATATCGGCGGTTACAACCGATATTTATTTCAATACTTTTTTCTTTTAATCTCCACCGTCCGTGTAGCACACTATGAACAGTGGATAACCTGATTCTACAATTTTTTTTTGCATCAAATAGGGATTCTAATGTAATTTAACTCCCAAAATCATAGCTAATTATAGTTAGAACCTTCAGTCAAAGTGTTGAGGTGAACAACCAAACCTAGGATTTATGAAGTTGAAATTTGTGCGAAATTTGAAGTTGGGATTGCTAACCCCACTTTTATAGAGAAACAAAGCTTGTGAACAGAAATAACACTTTCCTTGTGTATATGAATACATACACTGGCTTACGTGTGACAACAACGAAGCTAATTGTGAAAGGGAATAGAGTCTAATGAAATGGAAGGGATAAGGAAAAATATAGTGCCATGTTTAGTAAGAAATTGGTTTCGTGCTATGTAATGAGGGCGCGCTTTGGTCGAAAAGCAAGTGGCCTTTTAATCATTAGGCAACCATACTTTCCAGCTATGTTTCTTTCGTATTCTGTGAAGCATGCATACAGTCACGAACACGATACGTAGGTATGAGGTCGACGCGACTCCGAAATGTTAGCACGATAAATTCCTTTAAAAAAATATAAGGATTCAATTACACGACAATATGTCAACTTTGATACACATATAGAATGAAAAAAACCAAGATTAAAGATACATAAAAACTAATAAAATATCAAACATTAAACCATTATAATAACTACATTTGTTACAAAAATTAACAAACAAAAACAAAAAATACCAAGATTATTAAGCGAAACCTATGTTCATCCTAATTGTGATCCTAATTGAAAGCATTAAAAGACATGCTCATCCAACAAAAGAACAACATCTGAATATTTCTTATCTGCATTGGAAAAAAAGTAAAGCGCAGGATTGGGTAGTGCCGTAGTGGAAGTCAACGTTTTAATCAGCTTTCCGATAAAAAGTTGCTATTTACTTTCAACCCCCCCACATACATACGAACACACGCACACCTACATACACATACACATATACATAGATACACGCGCGCAGCTTTCCGATAAAAAAGTTGCTATTTACTTTCAAACCCCCCCCCACATACATACGAACACACGCACACCTACATACACATACACACATATACATAGATACGCGCGCGCGCACGTACATACATATACATACACATGCGCGCACGCACACACATACACGTACATACATATACACATACATACATTCATACATACATACATGCATACAAACATGCGCGCGCGCTAGAAGTATTTCCATTATTGTAGTATTTTAGCAATGAATGCACTAAAACTACTTTAGTATTTTAATGAACCAAATTTTTTGGTGCAGAATACTGATATTGGGCTCAATTGTTACTCACTTAGTCACAATCTCCTTAATTTTAGTCACCGAGGGCCCACACTAATTGTTTGGTGGTCTGCTGCTGCAAGCATCACATCTAGTTTTTTTCTTGACCTAGTCTGTTGCTACTTGCCAGGACAGATGATATTCCTTAACTGGAATTTCCTGCCAATATGTTATAGCATTAATAAAGATATGTACACATAGACATGTGTTCCGAAAACCGGAGACTTCTTCAAAACAGCAGCAGGCGAATTTCGCCTAACCCTTCCTAGTGGCTCGAAGTTGTTTTCAGTCAAAACAGCTGCATCGATAGTTGAGCCTGGCATTGGTGGAGTTAGTCCTGAGGGGGGGATGCCCCCAGCTTGTCTTTTTCGGCGTCAGTAATAGTGTTGAGACATTCTTGAAGTAGGACCTCTACAGCTTTGGGAGCCTCATAGTCATGCCCCTTGTCTGGACCTTGACCCTGGACGGGCGACAGCTGCATGAACACTGACTCCTTCAGCAATGTAGGGGTATTGGGAGTCAGCCTATGGAAGACGGACTTGCTTGGAGCAGCGAGCGTCATCCTTTTGAAGACCGAGTTCTTGGTACTACAAGCCCCTTTGATGGGCCAGCGAAGCTTGGTGTCAGCCTCCTGAAGACTGAGTTTTTTGGTTTCGCGGGCTTCTCGGATGAGCCTGCGGGATTTGTTGTCAGCCTGTTAAAAACTGACTTCTTTGGAGTTTCCTCTTTTGGCGTTGCAGCACCAATGGTAGGGGGAGGAATGGAGGAAGTTGCCCAAATTGGAGCTCGTTTCATTCTTACATCAACTGGGTGGTTGGGATGTCGAGCAGTGGAGCCATGACCTGACCAGGCATGATCAGCTGAGATGCGGTGGTTTTAGAGTTGCAGTTGCTGCAGAAAGCCATTAGAATTTGCATAGGAGAAAAAGCATCGCCTTCAGTATACTCCGAAATTCAAGAGTAACCTTAAAACCGTGATTTTGTTCGTGAAAACACGATACACAATATATAGAGTAGAAAGAGAAAAATAATCCCGCCGGGTGTCCAGACTCTGTTTACCGCCGAAAACTGGAGATGGACTGGATGTCAGAACGTCTTGCCTGAATTTAAGGGCAGATGCATAAGTTAATCCTATTCACCTCTCCGAAGACACTAAGAGATTATAGTGTCATATATCGAAGGTTTGAATATATGCGATCGATGTAGCTGACTTCAGATTCTTTCTGAGGATGAGGTTTATTGATTGTGGGGACGAATTTTTCCTACGGGCGCAAGCCCCTATAGTTAATTACGTTGTTGCGAATGACAACAACTTTCTACACTCCAGATTGTTTTCTTCATGTGTCGTGTCTTTTGATTTTTATTTGGTTTGTCCTTGGATTGTATATGGAGACTAATTTCATCATCGCCTGTAGGGTGCGGATTAATCCAAATCCGTATATATAATTTTGCATACTTTGATCAAGCATTGCTTGACAGGGTCCATGTTGGTGTCTTGGTTTGCCGACAGGAGTGAACTCAGGGTCCCATAAGTTCTATTTGAAAGCATAAGCTTTATCCATGGACACGTTAGTCTTATTTGAGAGTTAAGGTCAACTTAGACGGTTTGGAAAACATAGGTTTTACCTAAGAATATTTAGTCTCATTTGAAAATTAGGTTAACCTAGGTGGTTTGAGAAATATAAGCTCTGCCTAGGGACACTTAGTCTCATTTGAGAACTAGGTCAACCTAGATGGCTTGAGAATTGTATTTTCTCATAACTTTGGATCATCAAGGAAGCTTAAGCTTCAAATACTTTGCCAATTTGCTAAGTCTTAGCTTTGATTGGCATTCATGGGTATTTGGCACTGGCCCTCCTCTAGCGCACATGCATTTCACGTGGCGTCGGCGCTCGGTGGGACATGGTATTGGATTTGGCTTTGGCGTACGTGTATTCCACATGGCGCAGCGCTATCTTGAGAGCTTAAGTTCTGGCACAATCTTGGCAGAACAATCATTGGCGCTGGCGCTGGCACACGTGTACTACACGTGGCTTTGCGCACGTCTTAGAGCTTAAGCTTTGTCTTCTTCCCCCAGAAAGGTTAACCTTTCAAAACTTAGTTTTTTTTATGAAGAATAGTCTTCTGTTCAACGATCTTTTGGCCATAAAAATTTCATAAAGATCAATTTCTTATATGATCTATATGACGGTATATGTCCTTGATGGGAACTTAAGTTCCGTGAAGCCAAAGCTTCAATCTTTCATGTTTCTTGATGGCTTTTTATCTCTTGATGGAAGAAACATTAAAATTCTTTCTCCATGATCTTAGATCTTAAGATCAAACCCTTCATGAGAGCTTAAACTCTCGGCCAGAGGTGATTTAGATCATGGATCTTCGATCCGAAGGAAGAACTTAAGTTCTATAGAAGCTTAAGCTTTGAAGATGGTGGGAGGATGCAAAAGAGAGATCTTTGTTCTTTTTCTTACCTAAGGTTTTTGAAAAAGAAGAAAAAGTTCTTCCTGCAGAGGCTTTGGACTCTTTTCTTTTGAGATTAATTTCCTGAGTGTCCATACATCTGAATGTTGATATTTTAGATCGGTGACTTCGCCCCCATCTACTCCTATTTATAGGTGAGGGATTGTTGGGGAAAGGTGGAGAGGATCTCTCATTGAGAGATCCCAATTGATCTTTGATCAACCGGGGATATTTAAGTATCGTTGGATCTTTGATCCAGGGGATTTTCTTATTTTAAAAGAATATCTTTCCGTTTTAGAAAGATCCAGGAAAATATTTTAACAAATAGAGCATTTGCTCTAATCTGAAGCATGCGCTTCAACAAAAAGATGCACATGCGCCACGTGCTTTGCACGTTTGGCGCTTGGCGCAAAGGGTTGGAGCCACGTGGCGCACCTGCGCATTACGCTAGCGCCCGTGCATTCCACGTTTGGTGCTGGCGCGGGGGGTTTGGCACTTGCGCCACATGCTTTGCACGCGTGCTTGCGCCACAATGAGTCTTGCACCCCTGAGCGCCAAATTTTGGCGGGAACAACTTGTTTGAAAGCTTAGATATGATTGTATTCAATTATGTATGAACTCTCCTTTTCTCTTATAAAACCTGTCTTGGTCTCATATACTTGTCTCTGGAATTTCCTCTCTCTGGGTGTATTGCTTTATAGATCCTGGTGAATATGTTATTCGCGAGGGGGAAACTGGGAAGGAGCTGTACTTTGTTTGGACTGGTGAGGTATGAACGGCTACTCGTCTAATTATTTGTATATTATATTTATGATAGACTTTAACTGAAGCATGCTATGGTAGCTTGTATGCTCTTGTAAGATAGTCACAAGGCTCCTAATCGATTTTAAATTGTTCCTGCAACCATATATGAATATCTATTCTTCTAATTATTTGAATCTTATATTTATGATAGACTTTAGCTGAAGCATGCCATGGTAGCTTGTATGCTCCTCTAATATAGTCACTTAGTTCTTAATCGATTTTAAATTATTCCTGCGACCATATTGCAAATCTCTACAAAAGTTAGATGACAATCTAAGTTATTCTATGGATTCAGGTGGCTGTTGCATTTGAAGTGTAGAAAATCATGATCAACTTCTATACAAACAACAAACTGTCTTCATTTCTCTATTTTGGAAAGTTATAGCCAGCATATCATGAAAAGTGTTGGGGATTTTTGTGTCTATGTTTGTGCTTGCCGATTCAGTCTATGTACCAAAACCAAATAGAAATTATGTTGTAGTTATTCCTCAGCGACACCACATCACAACTTCCTCTACTTCATTATCTGAACTTTGACATTTTTCACGATTTATGTTCTATTCTTCTTCTTTTTAAAAAAATTGACGGGGAATCAGACTTCTGTATTTTCAGTTTTGTTTATCACAATTCAATTTAGTGCGTGGATGTTGAATTCCTTCATCTCTTGTTACAGCAACAGGCCGTATCTTCTAATGCAACTGATTTTTCTGCATTTCATGTATTTTGGTGGTTTGATGTATTTCAAAACCCTGATCTCACTTGATGACCTCAAACTTTGTTCCAAATTTCATATTTTTGGAGGCAGATATTATGATTACAATAAGCCAAACATTTCCTAGGGAGGAGCAATAGTTCCATGTCTGTTGCAATTCAGACAAGAACAATATACTACTGCTTTGAGGTCTATTTTTGGGATCGGGACCAGAATCCATAAATCTAAATCTTAAAGTTGAATTTTTGTCAATCCTAGGGTTAGAGTCATGTATTGGGAAGGGGAATTATTTAAATTAAGACGAAAAATCATATGAAAATCTACATAACCTAGAATACAAGTGTAAATTATGACCCAAAGGACAAAATGAAAAATGGATCAATCAAGATTATGGTCAACAGAAAAGGGAATTGGCAAGAAATATAGGTAACTCTAAATGTTATTAAGTATATTGATGTGTGGATTACGCTATAAAAGTTTTACCTCTAAAAGTTGTGTGGTTGCATTTATCCCCTTTTTTTAATCACTGTTAAGGACCATCTCCTCTGTTAACCTAGCAACTACTGTTCCGTATCCATTTAAAAGTTAAAACTAAATTCATGTATGCTACATCAGTAAATCAACCTTATGCGACCTGTAGGCATGGTTGAATGTTTATGCCTCGCCTCTGAAATCTCTCTTTAACACAATGGGCATAGATGCTAATACGGCAATCATTTCTTCAAGAAATAACTCTTATTTTGACATCTGGGCATTCTTCCTTACTGGAACGTCATCCAAAATTGTTATTATTGCTTTCATATTGTTATTCCTTATGACTAAAGGAACTCGAAGGTGTTTATTTTTTGTGGTAATTTATAGCTTAATTTTAGTTGCTTTTCATATTTTGCTAATCGTGTGCCACTTTAAGTTTCTTGTACCATCTGAAATGTGATTTGCATGTCAGGCTGAAGTTTCTGGATCTTTGAATTTGGAGGAGGGGGATCTTCACTTGAAGCAATATGACTATTTTGGTGGTATATTTCTCTGTTTAACACACTTCCATTCATTATGGATCATTATAGTTTCTCCTGAATAACGGAGCGGTTTATATTATCAATTACTCTAGTTTATTGAAATATTATTATGTCAAATTATTTGGCTTATTATGCCTTACAGATATGTGTGATTCCATAGATCAAATATGACTGTAAATGTTGGTGTCCATGATATTATCTTTAGCAAGAGTTACCGTGTCAATGTTCCTTGCACTTAGAGTTCACCTTATTATTCCACAGTTGTAAAACCTTAATTTTGCCAATTAGCGAAAAAAACTCTATTAGTGTCTCTCAAGGAAACACCTATAATTTTATTTTGGTTGAGATGGTTCCTGGGCTACTTTGGGTCTTTCTTTGGTGCTCTTCCCTATGTGCTTGTTGCTGCAGGTGTATGCCTATGACAGGTTCAGTTGTGTAAATTCTTTTCTCTAGCTGTATCACTATATCCTGTTGCCCTTATACTGATGTATAAGATATGCCCTATTATAGTGTGGTGCGAAACTGCGAATTTATTATATTATCTTTGAGATAAGCATTTGCAACTGTTCTTCCTCTGGTGATCTAGTTAATTATGTCCCTTCGCATAGTTTCTTACTATTATCTGCTCTTCTTTGGCCTCCTTTCTCCTCTCCTTTAGTCTTCTATACTTGATATGTGGCAAGATTCATTTTGTTTCTTAAAAAAATTTATATCATGTGGAGGAGCATGATGTTATTTATCGCTTTCTATACTGCTGATGCTTAAGGGTCTCACTACTGCAGAATCTTGCTATCTTTTATTACTTGATCTCTAATTTTTACATATATTGGTATGATAACTAGCAGGTTATTAGTAAGCCAGAGGCCCAGAGCTGATTCTTATGATTAGAGCCAGTCATAACCATGCTATGATACCAAGTAATTTGCAATATTTTATGAGCAAGATGACCCAAATTGTTGGATGTAGCTTTTTATAGACGTGCGGTTGTTCTTTTCCATTAAAATTTACATGTATTTCACAAGTACATGCAATCACCTTTCTCCTCCCATTCTGTCATCAATTTAAAAGTTGGTCTTTTATAGTCTGCTCAATGAAGTTTATTTAACCTATGCAACCGACTACTTTATAGGTACTGATGGTTCTGTTCACCTAGTCAACGTAATCGCATTGTCTAAGGTAATTGCTGCACTAGTTCCTATATTTTCATAATGCTTGTATCGCTAATGGATTCAGATATGGTATGTTGTGCTTTGCTGATTACTCCAATTTGGCAGCTTACATGCATAGTATTGGAGCATGTACATAAACATCTGCTGCTGCCCAAATCAATATGGAATGCGGAGGGAACACCCAAAGACTTCGCATTAGTGGAGCATATATTACATTTGGAGGCATTAGAAGTGAGTTTGATTCTCTATGAAGCTTGATTCATGCATGCTCAGGCACCTACACATGTGTGTACACACTTGTCAATAGAACATGTAGAATGTTCATCAAGTATAAAGTATGAATTTAAAATCAGTAATGATATGCAGCTTATTAGTTATTAACACAGAAGTATATAATTCTGGATCTTTTATATGTTCCAAACAGCAACTCACATATGTAAATAGTTAAAGATACCAATGACAGGATTTGATAGGTTATGATGGTTTGGATTAATTCATTGTGTTGAGATATGATAGACTAAAATAGTCCCACATTGGAAAAACTATGAGAGGTACATGGGTATAATATATAAGATGTGCCAAATCTCAACAAGGCTCAAGTCTTATTGTTGGAACCCACTTATATCAAAAGCCTGTGTTCACTCATAAATAAAAGATATAATCGTCTCCCTCAACTTTAAATAATCAAAACTTTAACATGGTATCAGAACACCCAAAAAAACAATGGCTCGATCTGAAACCTCAACAATACCTCTGAGAGAAGTAGGCTACAAGCACAAAAAAAGTGCCTCTGAGAGACTTAGCTTTACAAGTGTTGTACGTGACAACCACACCAAGAAAAAGTGATGGTTGCACGTGAGGGGGGTGTTGAGATGTGAGAGACTAAAATAGTCTCACATTGAAAAAACTATGAGAGTTACATGGTTATGAGATATAAGATGTGCCAAACCTCAACAAGGCTTTAAGTCTTATTGTTGGAACCCACTTATATCAAAAGCCCGTGTACACTCATAAATAAATATATAATCGTCCCTCTTAACTTTAAATTATTAAAACATTAACACATTGCAAGTCAATACCAATGCTCAGAGCAAGGAAGTTAAGGTAAAATGAGAAATTGAAAAGGGGAGGATGCATTCATTAAGCTTATAGCTTGGATTGAGTTTATGTGAGACAAGCTGGGTTTGCATGATATATGCACAACTGTTGAAGTCGCATGTTGGGTTCTGTGAAATCAGTAAAATGGGGTTGGGTTTATCTATTCTCGTTGAGATAAGATTTAAAACTCACTTTGATCTGAGTAGATAGGTTTCTCTACATTATCATATATCTGTAGTGTTTCTATTATGAGAAATGGAGTAACCTTCTTTTTTCTTCCTAATCTCTGCCATAATGGCTCTAGCATTGTCAGTATTGAACAATTTCAATTTTAAGTTCCCCATGAGTTGATTTATTAGATTTGGTTCTAGCATGGTGTGCTCGTATAAACAATGCGGTTTTGTTATCTTGGCTCACCACTCATTTTTTTTAATAAACCACTCAACTTTGGTTGCCTAATTCCATGCTTTGATTTTGTACATGAGAAATATATAAAAATGTGATTGGAGTCTGTAAATGTATGAAGTGCATTGTATTCAATATAAATTCATGATTATAAAATACAGATTAATTCTGCGAGAACTTAATGTTTTAGATTTCTTTCCCTAGTAGTAGAACTCCAAATTATTTCCTTCATTTATAAAAATGGGGCTGCATCACTGTATTAATATTCTGTGTTGCTTGTTATCTATCTTCTGTTTTTGCTTCGAAGGTGGATCTATTTCGTGCAGTTACTTTGCCAGATGCTCCAAGTTTCGGACAAGTTTTTGGAGGACAATTGATAGGGCACGTATGTTTCAATTAGTTCCCTTATTTCTTTCTATTGATATCAGGACATCTGTCTAATTTCTTTTCCTTTAAATGTGTTATCAAAATTATATTTATGCACACACACATAATCTTTTACTATTAATCCATCATTCAATTTCGTATTATGATTATGAACTTTAAACTAGAAGTCTTGTAGTATGAGGGTTGTTGGCATTGGACATTACAGCGTGTATCCATTATTACAAGATCTTGCCTGCATGCCCAGACACTACACATGCACACACCAACACACAAGATTCAGCATATAGGTACATGCTAATGTGCATGTATGCATCTATTTTGCTTATATATTGGTATGCTATTGGATATTTGGATGTTATCCACATAAGCATATTTTATGTTAACATATACTATTTCTTGGGTGGTTTCGGAAAAACGTGATGCTTTTGCATCACTCAAAACATGTGAAGAAGGAATTCCCATGTTTGGGTGCTTTAAAGTCATGACTTTTTTACAACATGTTGACTGGATATTGGTGTGAGCCTTGTGAGCTGCTTGGGTGCTTTTATTAGGTTTGTCATATGCTTAAAGGAACATTTGAATCACAATGGTGTACAACTTAAAATGTAGGTCACCATCGTTGATCATGTTTTGCTAAGAAACATGAAGAAACCCACCTTGTTTTCATGTTTGGGTCTTCCAAGCCAGGACTCATCATTACATATGCGAATGCCTATAAAACAGTAAATATTAACGGATTATTTAAACTAAAATAGGTTGCAAGTAAAGACCACATATCATCATAGGTATAGTCTAGAGGGATTTGACATTTGAGATGGCTTGTTTTGATGTTTGATAAATAATTTATGATGAACCGTTAATCTGAGTTAATTACTGTAAATGTTGGTGCCAAATCTCTTTAGCGATGCAACCATGGGAAAGGGAACCTTAAGATTGATCCTAGAAAATTCTAGGAGGGACCATCCTTAGTTGCCATGTAGTTCATGCAAGGAGGGACCATCCTTCGTTTGGAGTAGGAAAACATCTGAATGATGGACCGGGATGCGAGTGGGGAGAGGTTGTCGTGGTTGTGGTGGTCCAGTTTGCATGACAATGTCAGCTGCTTTTATCCATAAGGTACAGTAGAAAGTTAATAGATATTTTGATTTACATTATTAAACAAAAGCAATCAGTTGATAATATATGAGAAACAAGGCTCATCATTTACATATGAGCCATTCTTTATTTGTCTATTTTAACTACATTAGTCTTTTTATCAGAGTGAAAAAGCAATTCTGAAAGGGTCATCAGTTTCGTGAAAACTCAATAGAATAGAAGTAGAAAAACAGTTCGAAGAGTGCTGTCAGTTTTTGTGTAAGTAATCATATACCATATATTTTAAAGTCGAGCCACATCAACAATCCTCCATATTTGTAATGATGGTTGAGAGACAATGTTCTATGCTCTGACATAAACAAGGCATGGAAAATGACAGCTCTATTTTTTCTTTTACGTGATTTTGTTTAGTTCTGTATGCAGTAAATCTTAGAGTTACTGTATCTTGAAAACGGTGTATTGACTATCCATATCTACTTATATCTGCTCAATATTGGCCCCTTAAAGCATGCACATGCTATGCATAATTCTTACAAAACTTTCTGGCGTACACTGGTCTTCTAGGCATTGGCAGCAGCATCTAAGACTGTGGATTGTCTTAAAATGGTGCATAGTTTGCATGCTTCGTTTATTGTTGCTGGAGACAAAGACTGTAAGTGCAATTCATTCCTAGTAATATCTTCATCAACAAGGCTTCAAAATCATTTAGCATTTGTCTCACTATGAGATTAATTTTCTTGTGTTCAGTGTAATATTGTTTTCCATGTTAGTAGTTGATACTTTTTTTTAACCAGAACTGAAATTTTTGCTAAACAATAACTGACTTTGTGGTATTTAAACTTTGACCTCTGGGCTGATACAACAACAACAAGCCTTCATCCCAAATTTTTTGGGGTCGGCTATATGAATCCTTCTTTTCCATTCTGCTTTATCGAGGGCCATTTTCTTTGTTAAATTTACAATTAACATATCGTTCTTAATAGCCTCTATCCATGTTCGCTTAGGTCTACCCCTAACCCTAGTTGTGCCCAAAACTATAATTTTGGCACCTTTTCTAACTGGGGCATCGACCATTCTTCGTTGAACATGTCCAAACCATCCAAACCTCTGGGCTGATATATTTCTATATTTCTTGTATAAATTGATCATTAGAGCATGTTGAATATTAAATTTCATTTTTTAAACTAATATATTTATCTGTAAATAAACACATTTTTGCAGACCCAATTATCTATCAAGTCCACCATGCACGTAATGGTAAAAGCTTTGCTACCAGACGAGTTGATGCAAAACAACATGGTGTTGTCATTTTCAGCTTGGTCGCTTCATTTCAGGTTTCCTTTACTCTTTGGCATCATATCACATACGCATCACTATTTGAATATGCTAGTGACATCTGTTGGCGTTACTTTTAAGTTGTATTGGACATCCTACTTAAAGAAGCTGCATCCAGTGTTTGTTCCTGGGATGCCTTTCACGTCTATTCTTCCTCAACGAAGTCCAAAAAATATGGCTATGATTTAAAACTCTTGCCAATTAATTCTCATCTAATTAGTTTAACTTCTTCAATATCTGTTATAGCCTTATAGGTCAAGGAGAATGATCTCTTGATACCTCCAATGATGGATGACCTTGTAATATCACCTAGTAAGATGTTTGAACAAAATATTTGTTTCTTAAGGCCACATTGTACTGTTAAGTTCCAGTTTAAGTATTATGATTCAAAACTATCCACGAAGAAAATATTATAATGTTAGTTTATTACTTTATATAATGAATATTTGAATTTGAGGATAGCTTTCTGATTTTCTAGCAATGATGGAGTTTCAAACAAATGCATTACAGAACATAGAAAGTCCTTGATATTTTTCGCAGTTGACAAATATTTGCTTGTAAGCAGTTACGAAGGTTGTATAGGATGCCAAATTTGATCTTAATAGGATTAACTTATCCGCAAAGGGAATATTAAACCAATATTCAACATTTTTATAATCATATATGTTGTATATATAAAAAAAATTGTTTTCTTTTTTTGGATGGAACTATAAAATATTCTTAGCTCGTCTCCTCTCAATCAATTATTCTACCTGGATAGCTTTGGAAGAAAATAATTGTATAGGATGAATACCGCTTCTGTTATAGATTTTGGGCATTTTCAAGCAAAACACAAGTGAACATGTTCATTCTTATATCATTGAAAAATACTGGTAAACAGTTTAATATCAGTTTTGATCCAGATCAGTTGAAAACCAATGTTATCTGAAACGCGGAACGTTTAGATACGCAAAACGAAAACGGGAACGCGGAACACCTCTTATTATGAAACGTGGTACGCCAAGGGTAGTTTTCTTCCATATGTTTATATGGGATGGAAATCGTCACCTCTAAAAAAGGAGTGTTTTTGGACTGTTTGTATGTATGTGTGTGTAATTGTGTATGCTATACATAAATATAATTCACTTTCTGTTGCTAAAAGAGAAATATTTTTTAGTATAATCTCACAATAACCCGATTGTATGCCCCGTTTAACTTAAGTTTCGATCGAAACGGTGTTTCTACCTATCCGGAACTCTAATGTTCCCGAATTGGGAACAATTGTTCCAAATCGCAAGCTGTTTAGCAATTTATGGTAACATAGGTTGAAACTGCCAAAACCCAGTGTTCGAGGTCAATTCCAGTTCTGTTTTCATGATTCTGACAGCCTTTTCTTAATCTGGAAGTTTGAATCTTGATCATGCCTCAGATAGTTATTTAACAAACCCCTGCTTGTTTTACTTTATTCTTTATCAGTACTTTTCGGTTTGTCCTGATCTAATCACAGGCTCTAAAATTTTGGAATTATAGGGAGAAGCATCTTAAGTATTCAGTCATTTGTGCATATATTTTTTTATCGTATCTCTTGCGATTTCTGCAGAAGGAAGAAGTAGGGTTTGAACATCAAGAATCTTTGATGCCTCAGGTTCCAGCTCCAGAGATGGTAAGTACACCGTTTCAATTTTTATGGTTTATGGCAAAAGATGTTTACATAGTGCATTTAATTATGCAGCTTTCATCAATGGAACGGCTACGGGAGAGACACATCACCAGTCCTTACTTTCCAATGTAATTTTCGTTTATATCTGAAGTCTCGACCAAGATACATAGTCGTGATTCTATTTAATACATTTCTAACGGAAATGATTTTCATATTGAATTCTCCTATGTTGGATAATATATGTTTCATATGTTTTGAAATTATGGATTCAGAAGTAATCTAACACCCAGGCATTATCAGATCTTATCGAAATATGGTTGCTGCAAAAAGATTTGTACCCTGGCCTATAGAGATAAGATTTTGTGAAACTAGTCCTCCAAGCCCGACTCCACCACGGTTAGGTTCTAGCTTTTTATAGTTCTAGCATAATTGTTCTTTCCTTTGTTGTTTTCACATAATACTCCAAGTTGTATCTTACTTTTTTAAAATTAAAGTTGACTTTCTATTGCAGCTTGAATTATTGGTTCAAAGCAAGAGGAAAGCTCTCAGATGACCCAGCTCTGCATAGGTAAATGTTTGAACCCCGATAACATTGCATGCCACCTGTTTAATTTTCAGTTGGCACATCATGTTGCTTATATGCTGATTGGATGCGTACTTTATTTGCTAGGATTTGCTAACATCATGTATTGATCATGTGCTGGTTGGATCTTTATTTGTGTCTTCCAATCTATCTATCTATCTATCTATATAATATATATAAAGCTATGGAAGGGAATATTCCTTGGAATCCCATCTTGCTTGGACTTTAGTGGAAATATTGTTATCCGGCCTCTTTGTTTAATTCTCTTACTACATTTGGGTAATGAATTTTTTTATTGGCTTACTATATATTTATCACTCTTTTATCTCATACAACTTGGCTTATATGATGGAAAATTCTACTCAATATTTATCACAACTTAAAATATCTTTCTATTTTCTCTCTCACTACTTAGGTTTTATTGGCAAAATATAGAAAAATTTCATGATTTTTGTGTGCTATATAGCATGCAAAAAAAGAAAAAAAATTTAGAGTTAAAAGTTTCGAGATTTTCATTTGGTATTTAAAAAAATATAGTAATACCGAAGAAATCATAAAATTTGGATATTTCTGAAAATTTCGCTATTTTTGTGTGCGTTAAATTTTTGAAGGAAACAGAAACTTTCGCGATTTTTGTGTGCAGCATGCATAATATTGCAAAAATGAAGAAAACATAAAAATTTGCGGTATTCTTGTGTAGCATGTAAAATATAGAAAAACGGGAGAAAACAGAAAATATTAGGACTTTTAAATATTTCGTGATTTTCGTGTGCATCAAACAAAAAAATTGAAAAGCAAAAAAACAGAAAATTCTGAAGATTTTTGAAGATCTTGTGATTTTCATAGGCTATAACAGGCAAAATATAAAAAAAACAAATAAATAAAAAAACTTTGAGATTTTTGAAAATTTCATGATTTTCGTATCCTGCACAATGCAAAATATTGGAAATTTGAAGAAAACAAAAATTTTTGGTATTTGTTAAAAATTTTGTGTGTTGCCACGGATTCCCAGTCACTCAGAGTCTCAATCACCGGGACCAAATATTTTTGAAGACAACTTATAAAATTGCATAAGTGATTGGGAATTCCTAGTCACTTAAAATCGAAGAAAACCAAATATTTTTGGGAATTTTTTAAAATTTAGCGATTTTCGTGTGCTATAAGAAGCAAAATATTTTTAAAACGGAAGAAAATAATAAAATTATGTTATTTTTGAAAAGTTTGCGATCTTTGTGTGCTGCAACCAAAATATTGGAAAACCGAATAAAGCAGAAAATATTGAGATTTTTGAAATTTTCACGATTTTTATGTGATATAGAAAAGTTATTAATTTTTATAAAATTCGCTATTTTCGGCATGCAAAATATTGAAAATCTGTAGGAAACATAAAATTTTGGGTTTTTTTTGATGATATCACGATTTTCATGTGCTATACAAGCAAAATACTGAAAAATTGAAGAGCACGGAAGCTTTTGAGATTTTGAAAATTTCACGATTTTTGTGTAATATAGCATGCAGAATATTAAAAATAGAAGAGAATTTTTTTAAGATTTTTTAAATTTTCGCGATTTTCTGGTGTAGCTAGCAAAATATTTTTTTAAAAATCAAAGAAAAAGAAAAGTTTGAGATTTTTTTAAAATTGTGCAATTTTTGTGTTATAGCCTGCAAAATATTACAAATTTGAAGACAAATAATTTTGGGATTTTGGTAAATTCGCGATTGTCATGCGCTGAAAAACTGAAGAAAATAGAAAATTTTAAGATTTTCATGTGCTATATATGCATAATATTCACTAAAAACTTATGATACGAGGTCATTTCGAGCCCAGTTCTTTTTTCCAAAAAACAAAACAAAATAGCATACATAATATGGAAAGAAGAAAAAACAAAAAATTTTGAAAATTTTGCAATTTTCGTGTGGTGGCCTTCTTTGGAAAACATTGGAAAAAAAGAAAAAAGAACAAAAATATTTTTTTGTTGAACATGAATTTGTTGTGCTATATCAAGCAAAATGTAAGAAAACGGACATTTTGAGATTTTTAAGATTTCGTCTTATTCGTGTGCAGCTTGTAAGATGTTGAAAATTTGAAGAAAACCAAAAAAGGGGGGATTTTTGTACATTTCGTGATTCTCGTGATCAAAATATCGAAAAACCGAGGATTTTTTTTTGAGACTTATAAAAATATTATGATTTTCGTATGCTATAGTAAGGAAAATATTTGCAAATTAAGCTTTATATTTTACATATAAAGTTCATATATATGAGATGATACAACTAATAACTTATATAACAATATACTTTTAAATTAATATGATTTTTTCTCGACTCCGGACTTCGTACCGGCGCATTGTGCGCGGGCCCTTTCTAGTTTCCTATATATTGTTGTCTCTGTTATTTAACTATTTGGCATCCTCAATTGTTTTTACCAATCCAATTATTTCTTTATGAGATTAACTCTTGTGATTCTAGTTCCTTGTTGGCAAACACTCAGTGCCATTTTTATGATGTCATGCCCTCTTAATTTATTCAAATTAATGTCTAGATACCTGAATTAATGGAGAAATACACCCTTTTTTGTACTCCGAATGATGTTTAAGGTTCCTATGTTCTTGATTTAGATTATTTCTATTTTTTATAGGACAAAGGTAATTGGGATGTATGTATACAAAGATGCAGGAACTTACTGGCATGGTCAGTAGCTTAGGATGACAAAATGTGCTGGAACTTTTATGTCCCGTCACTTACTTGGGTAAATTCTAAAGATTTATATCCAAGATTGTTATCACAAGTAGTTACACAAATATACAGGCTTCTTCGGAGAACACATAATGGAGCTGTAGAAAGTCAAGTGAAACTAATTCACCAAATTATTCGATCTATGGACAACATCATTGTAGTAAAGATTGTAATGACAGAGAATCATTACTGCAAGGCATAGAGTGGGAGATCATAAGTGTCTATAAGTCATTACACATCACCCTTTTTTATTAAATTATTAGCAGATTGCATATTACTTGTAGACTGTATTCTCTTTTGGGATATCTTTTTTAGTTTTCAGAATCTGTTAACTAAGCTAGTTATATGTCATGCTTACACTTTTCCAAAATGTTTGATAGTTATAGGCCATTATTTATTCTTTGTGACACCACCATGGAGCATCGCCTTGCCAAATGAAAGTGGAGAATTAGAAGGGTCAAGAAGAATATTGGGAATGCTTGGGATATGTTTGTCATGGCACATTGTTGGTGCATGTGGGTCAAGAAGAAATACTAGGATCTTCCATGATTAAAAAAAGAGTCCTCTTCTTCGGTTATACTTTAGGCTTAATTCTAAAAAAACCCAAACCTTTTAGCTAAACTATGAGAAAGCCCGAAAAACTTTCAAAATTACGAGAAACTACCATAGTACAAATTTTTTTCAGTTTTTTGGCAATTTCGTTCAATTTATTGCTGATGTGGCACGTTACTTTTGGTAGTTTTTTTTTAGTTTTTGAAAGTTTTGTGGTAGTTTCTTGTGTATTTTGAAAGTTTTGTGGTAGTTTCTTGTGTATTTTAATAGTTTTGGGGAGTTTCTCGTAGTTTAGCTAAAAGGTTTGGTTTTTTTTTTGGAATTAAGCCTATACTTTATAAAATTGATATCCGATGGGATTTTTGGTTGAGCGCTTTGAAGAGGAATATGAATGTATCCACATAATTTGCCATAGCTTTTTGAAGATAACTGCAGAGGAAGGGTTGTTTTGACATCGTCATGTAGTTGATATTTCTTTCCTGTCGAGGCGAGGATTTCTTGAAAACTCTTATTCTTAGCTTGTTAAGTTGGAATAGTAACTTTTGTTATTTCTTAGTTTCAATGAAATGTTTTATTAGGCTAGGGTCTTGTTGACCCTATCCATTTTCTGAATGGAAAAGAAAAGAAAACTTGCCAAATGAAAGAAACCAGCACTCACTTCCCTTATTTAAACACCTTGCCATACGAAAGAAGCTAGCCCTCTCTTTTCCTTAATTCGAACCCTATTATGTCATATCCCTTAAACTATTTAAATTTCTAATAACCAAGACAGAAAGGGCTCCGATTTTTGTTAACAGACCCTAGTCTCTAGAAAACCTTTCAAAATATGCAAAACTGCATTGCGCAACGGCCATATGAAAACATGAATACATACCCAAGACCCAAGTACTAGAAAAAATAGATGCGGTAACAACCGCATACATTATCTTCTTATTGGCAATCAGTCTTATTGTGCTAAATTTTAGGTCGTTAAATTTTATTATTGTGTCAATTGTTTATTAATTTATTTTTTGTGCAGATGTGTTGTGGCATATGCTTCCGATCTTATCTTTGCCCGTGTTAGTTTAGATCCTCACTGGAAGAAGGGTCAGAAGACAACAACACTCAGTCTAGATCACTCGTATGTGTCAACAACGTTTATTTCCTTGAATTCCAAATAAGTTTATCATAGTCAAATATCTATTCTCTCTTAGTTGATTCAGACTGCATCAATATATACTATGTGAAACTTTTCAATTTTGCAGCAAATGTTTATCTTATGAAATCTATGGATATTAGTGATCTGTCAATAGGCTGTCATATTTTTTTTGTCAGGAAATCTAACCATTATAAGCTAAAAGGTTAAGTTGGATAGCTGGTAATTATAGCATTTCATTTGATAAGGACACCCAGCCTCCAAACAGGCTTTTTGGAAATAATGAAATCAAAGTGAATCACCTAAATGTCCCAAATATGCAGCAAAAGTTAATTTTTCTCATGTAAAATAAAGTTTCTGATTTTTTGTGTCATGTTTCTAATTTAATTTTGGATTGAGATCCATGTCCTTGGGGCATGTTTTCAGCGTGGTGTTTTAACTCAATTGAGGCCAGAAGTTCAAGACATGCAACTGCAACACAAAACAAATATAAGACGAACCCTATTTACTTTTAGAAAGTGGTTTTCCTCAATGGGACCAATCTTCTAACTAAAAAAATGATTTATATGAGGTATCGCTGAGTCGACTCGCATGCATCTAAAACCTTTCATTGTGCTGCTTTTGCCGTTCCCTCCCTGTCCTTAAGCATTCAAACTTTCAGTCTTGACTTTACGAGACAAATGATTATAACCTGAGTTTACTTAATCTAGTCCAACACACTTTGACTCAAACCTGTCCCAGTTAAACTTAATTTGGCTCAACACATAACTGGTTTAATAAATTCCAGCATTTGTTGCATGAATGAAAGCACAATAAATTGAACTAAACGTGGCATAACACATATAATGTAAGAATAATTTAGGAACCGTTTAAGAAATAAAAGGTCTAATGTGTTGAGGACCTGAGGTGACATCTGCTCTTTTATTACGAGTGGTTGCAACAAACATCATTCTAAAGGTCTCAGTCTTTTGTTGCATTTTGCAGCTTTACATACAATTTCTACATATCGTGACGTTAACCAAACTTGTGAAATAAATTATTCTGTGGCAAATACTGAATGCAGCTCCATTTCCTACCATCCGCACAACTTCTTAGTTTGAATCACCAGTAACTTGTAAATGTTAACTCTTGTATAGAACATAAAAATCTATCTTAATGCCTCCCGATACCTCTTAACAGGATCATGATTGTATACTTGTGTAGCTACTGCACTCTGATTGAATTTCACATTATGGTTACCCTTGTACGTAGATTACCCCTTATAGCACTTGCACATCCTCAGGTGAGTTAGCACAAACACCTCCTATGCTCTTCAACCAAAACCATTGTCTAATTTAACCCTAGAACTTGTTTAGTGTGGAAAGTTTTTGAGGGTTATTGGGAGATCATTGAGGGAGTACAAATGCTGTACATGGTAAACTACAGGGGTGTTGTGCTACCCTTTCCAATAATGATAAGAAAGAGCTATATATTAATTGAGTATGAAATGAGAGCCGAAAAATAATTTATGTACTGCACCAATATTATTTTTGCTATAGCTGTATAGCATTCATTTCGTCATCACCCGCTTTCTCTTCCTTAGGATGTGGTTCCACAGGCCTTTGAGAGCTGATGACTGGTTGCTTTTTGCGGTAAGTATCCTACATCGCTGATCTACTGCATTTTTAATAATGTTCATATTGAATGTGCAATTTCATTTTCTGTAGATAGAAAGCCCTTCGGCCTATGGAGGCCGTGGATTCAATCGTGGTCGCATGTTTAACCGGAAAGGAGAGGTAATTCGGTGATTTGGCTTCCTCAATAATGATCTCTTCATGCTACTTGCTCTAAATATTCTCTCTTGTGATTTATAACAGCTTGTTGTCTCATTGACTCAAGAAGCCCTTTCTAGAAAAGTGAAGCTGAGAAATGAAGCTCCTAAATCGAAGCTCTGAGAGCTCGTAATCATTCTAAATAGGTTCTGTATATCTTGAAGAAGTGCCAATGCATTACTGCTTAATTCGACAAAGCTAACATTTTGATAATTGATTTCATAATGCAGGCGCTAGATGATGCTTTCTTCAACATATTTGTTTTTGTGAAGGTAGTAGCAAGTTTTTTGATGTATAAGTTGCAAGCGTAGGTGAGTATCTAGTAGCCTTGGCCTTTTGTGAGGATCCTTGATGTTTTATTTAAGTGCCAAATGGCATTTAAAGTGCAGCTGAGGCTAATGAAATTTTAAAATTGCAGCCCTTTTGATAATCTATTGTTATAATAGCGAATTTGTAACAGGGAAGTGGCAAGCTGATTACAAGAATGCTGTAATGTTGTAAAATCCTGTATATTTCCAACTTCAAACTCTCTCGTAGGAGTGAAAGGGAAACCCACATTTATAACAGCATTGTTCGCAGATTTACAAGGCGATTACAAGAATACAATACGCTTACATCAATTTCGTATGATTACAACAACATATATTCCTACTAACAAATTCAACGAGCAAATGACAAGCTGCTCACTAGAATAAAACGAATCGATTTCAAATGATTACAAAATATAATTTTACTTGCTAAACCTAGCACCAAAAAATATGTTAAAGTAAAGATATTGTTATTGTTTCCTTTTCCTCTTGAAAGCAGAATGCAAGTTAACATTGTATTGTCTGATCCCGTCGAGTCTAGCAATGCACTGGTTCATTTTCTTAAGAATGATGGGCATTGCAGCAATATTGCTCGTGGTTTTGTCCCTAAAAGTTTGTAACTTTTTTAGCATCGTTGGATCAGCCTCTGGGAGCGATGTCGCATCACTAAACTCATCATTCCCACACGGTTCTGCAAAAGAGCAAAAGGTAATTTCTGGAGACATGTGCATAGAACTTATTTTGAGTTAAATAATAATATATGTATTTTGTAGGTATGTATGCTTGTATATATGAATATCTTTGTTGGTATTTTCAAGGATCAATTTCATCTATCAACATATCATTTGCTAATACCTGACACCTTGAATGAATGAGATTACAAATACAAAGACATTAAGGTTTGAGTTTAATAAGAAGGATGTATTCATTTGTTATTATCATATATAAGCGACACTGAGTTTTCCATTGGGACCGGCTAGCTAGGTAATAATACAATGGTAGCATCTATCGTAAGATGGCTTAGGTCCGATTTAAGCTAAGCAAAAATGCAGCGTGTTCAAATTTTTTTAACAGCCAATCTATATATATAATGTAAACCTATAGAAGAGTGGCAGATTTTCTCTATTTTCCAAATTGCTTCCTGCTCAATTATTTGCTTCAACAAATGCAATTATGAGCATGCAACAAGTGTAGGCTCCCCACTTCATTGTATGTTTGTCAAAAATAAATTTTATTGCTTATTAGTGTTATTTATCTCTTTAAGTCATATATATATATATATATATATATACATCTTTGTGGGTACCCATAATTGAAAAGACATTACAAGATATTTATTGCAGTGATAATGACATTACCCCATCTTTTGCGGCTTTTCAAACATTTGTATAGGAAAGTTGACTTATGCTTCATTTATTAAATGCATTCGCTGGTTTAAAACATGCTTCTCGTGGTGTATTTTATCAAAGGAAAAACAAAGAGGTAGGTAAATATCACATTCTAGGTGTAGCCCAAGTGACCAGTCATTTTGTAACAAATAAAATTCGAAAATAATAGTACAGTGAGAAAGAAAAGAGAAAAAGAGAAGAAAAGACAAGATCAGAAGATTAATAGCTTTTACATTTAAATTATATGCTTCACCTGCTTTTTTGATCGTTTATAACTAAGCCAAAAGTTCTCTCGTCTCCTTTTCACTCTATATTTAATTGACTCTGAGAGGATTTAAATACATAATGAAAAGCCACACATTGATGGCAGAATTTTCTCAAGATGCCAATTTTACCCCCAAATTATTTATGACTATTAGATACGCATGTGAAATCACATATTGTCTACTATAATTCAATATATTTATGCACCTTTCCATGTTTTAATCACCATAGTCATGAATAAGGACAATACTTTATGTCAAATTATGTGTAATGAAGTGAAAGAACATTGCAAACAAACAAATGAGTTTAATATGTGCAGTGAAGCAAGCATAGAATTTCAACAAGCATACTATTTGTTGATGTAAAAATTACCTTCAATCTATTGTTGTGATTTTTGTTAACAACCACCGAGCCTTTTATCTCAAGCATATAGGGTAGGCTATATGAACCAACATGAGAATCACGCCGGGTTTAGCAATGAATCCTCCGCCTCCACTCACTCCTATCGAACAATATACTTTATTGAGACCATTGGCAACCATATCTTTTCATATCACCTCCATCCATGTTTTCTTCGGTCTCTTTTTTGCCCTTTTGATATTGCCTATATCAAGAGTATCCATTCGTCGACCCGGTGCTTCCATAAGCCTGCATCGCATATGACCAAACCATCTTAGCATGTTTTCCCGCATCTTCTCCTCTGCAGGTGCCACATCAACTTTTGCACGAATATTCTCATTTCGCACCTTATCTTTTCTAGTGTTACCACACATCCAACGAAACATGCGCATCTCCGCTACGTGCATCTTCTATGTATGATACATCTTAGAAGCCCCGCATTCTGTATCATATAATAAGACGTGCCGAATAGCACTCCGATTAAACTTCCTTTTCAACTTTGCCGGAAAGTTGCGATCGCACAAAACTCCTGTTGCACTCCTCCATTTCAATCAACTAGCTTGCATCCAATGCAACATATAAATCCGGTATGTCCTGTGTTGCATGTAAGATATTGAGCGACTTTAATCGGCCTCCTACAACACCTACCTTTTCATCCTTATAAATAGCTCGTGGATCTTTGCATCGACCACAACAATCTGTCTAAGAAGATATTAATGTAAACCTATAGAAGGGTGGTAGATTTTCTCTATTTCCCAAATTGCCGCCTGCTCAATTATTTGCTTTAGCAAATGCAATTATGAGCATGCAACGGTTTAGGCTTCCCACTTCATTGTATGTTTGTCAAAAATAAATTTTATTGCTTATTAGTGTTATTTATTACTTTTCCACATGTATCAAAACAATCTATCCATGCTCTTTAAGTCAATATTTACATCTTTGTGGGTACCCATAATTGAAAACACATTATAAGATATTTATTGCAGTGATAATGACATTATCCTATCTTTTGCGGTGTTTCAAACATTTGTATAGGAGTTATGCTTCATGTATTAAATTGCATTCGCTGGTTTAAAACAGGCTTTTCCTGGTGTCTTTTATCAGAGGAAAAAACCCAAAGAGGTAGGAATATCACATCCTAGGTGTAGGCTAAATGTCCAGTCACTATGTAACAAATAAAATTAGAAGATAATAGCGCAGTGAGAGAGAAAAGAAAAAGAGATGAAAAGGCCAGACCAGAAGATTAATAGATTTTACATTTATTGAATATTGTTCAAATCACATGCTTAACCTGCTCTTTTGTTCGTTTATAACCAAGTCAAAAGTTCTCTAATCTCCTTTTCATTCTATATTTAATTGACTCTGAGAGGATCTATATACATAATAAAAAGCCATACACATGGGTGAAGGAATTTTCTCAAGATGTCAATTTTAACTTCAAATTATTTATGACTATTAATTAGACACGAGTGTGAAAGCACATATTTTGCCTTCCATAATTCAATCTATATATAATTCAATCTATATATGCTCCTTTTCATGTTTCAACCACCATAGTCATAAATAAGAATAATAATTTTTGTCAAATTATGTGTAGAAGTGAAAGTACATTGCAAACAAACAAATGAATTTAATATGTGCAGTGAAGCAAGCATAGAATTTCAACAGGCATACTATTTGTTGATGTAAAAATGACATTCAATCTATTGTCGAGATTTTTGTTAACAATCGAGCCTTTTATCCCAAGCATATGAGGAAGGCTACATGAACCAACATGAGAATCACGACGGGTTCAGCACATGAATCATCTGCCTCCACTCACTCCTATCGAACAATATACTTTCATTGAGGCCTTTGGCAACCATATCTTTTCGTATCATCTTCATCCATGTTTTCTTTGGTCTCTCTTTTGCCCTTTTGACATTGCCTATATTGAAAGTATCCATTCGTCGAACCGTTGCTTCTATAGGCCTGCGTCGCACATGACCAAACCATTTTAGCCGGTTTTTCCGCATCTTCGCCTCCACAGGTGCTACACCAACTTTTACACGAATATCTTCATTTTGCACCTTACATTTTCTAGTGTTACCACACATCCAACGAAGCATGTGCATCTCCACTACGTGCATCTTCTGTGTATGATGTTTTTTAGTAGCCCAACATTTTGTACCATATAATAAGACAAGCCGAATAGCGCTCCGATAAAACTTCCTTTTCAACCTTACCGGAAAGTTGTGATCGCACAAAATCCCCATTGCACTACTCCATATTAACCAACTAGATTGGATCCAATGCAACATATAAATCTGGTATGTCGTGTGCTGCATTTAAGATATTGGATGACTTTACTCAGCCTCCTACAACAACTCCTACTTTTTCAACTTTATAAATAGCTTGTGGATCATTGCATTGGCCATAACAATCTGTCTTAAGAAGATGTCAGTTAACGGAGAGATTATAAGTTATTATTCTTATCATGTACATTTATGTATGTATATTAACAAAATTACATTACTTATGTTTTCAAGTTCTAACAATGCTTTATAATCTCAATAATTACAGGATGAGCCATCATGTTTCTTGCCATTATGGATTGGTGTATTCAACCAGTCTCGCCAGTGTAGATGGACGACAAAAGACGACCAGCAGGTGGTACGCCTACGGGCGATTAGAGGGTGGCGAGGGGGGAGGTCGGCGAAAGACGACTAATGGACCATTGACGGATGGTCGATTGGTCGGCGTGAGGCGTTTGGGCCACAGCTAGGGATAGGCAGGCAGAGACAGTTGTGGAAAATTTTGTGTTAGGTGGGAATATTTCATGGGAATTTAGGATTACTGCTTACCAACCGCAGGTTATTAACTACTGCTTTGCATGACTTCTCTATTCGAAATTACGATAAGATTCTTAAATCTTATTTAAAATAGAAATGTATCTTATAACCTCTTCAACTCTCTTGACCCATTGAGTATGATTAATCCGGGCTTCGAATTAGCGCATAAAGTATAAATAGAATTCAAATTCACTTTGAAGTGGTTTTCATCATCCCATTACCCTTAATTTATGCTTCTCCGCGCGTGGCATGGATGCAATGCTAGCACTTAATATGGCTGGCTTAAGAGTTGGAAGGATAGCAAACCCCACATTAAAGTATTGTGGAAAACTAACTAAACTGCCATAAACTTTCACTGTTTTGGAGATAAATACGGTGAACATTTTAAATTACTTTTAATTTAAATTACTTTTAATCACTGGTCGTAGCATGCAAATATCACTCGTCTTTTATCTTTAAGAAAACGTTGCTATAAAGTCATCTGTTTGCCAACCTATATTTTTTGGTTTTATACTTGTATCTTCTTTAAATACTCATTTCCACCTCTCTATTCTCCTAGTTCTTCTCTTTCTAAATTAAAGATTGATTGATTGATTGCTTTAAGGTATGGAGACATGCCCAAAACGAGAAAATTAGAAGAATGAAAAGAGAGGAATCAGTTCTTAACGAAGCTATAAGGGTAAGACAATTGTATATTAATCATTTGGTGTTCACTTGACTTCTCCAATAACCATTTTGATAAGATAAATGGCACATGATATTTTGGTGCAACAAAGTGCAGTTTATGGTATTTAAATGTATTTATAAATGTACCACTTGTCTCAACACTGGTGAAAGTTCATGGTATTTTAGTAAAACTTGCCCCTAAGAAATTGTGCCCCATACCCAATCAAATAGGATGCACTTAATGGTCAATATATAGCTTACATTGTTACAACTACTAAGATATCATTAGTTAGATTATAACAAACAATATTGTAGCTAACAAATCCTATGAGATGGATTTAGTTACATTGTTATATGGTTGAGGATTTGTAACTTGTATATCTCCAACACACTTGTCTTCTCAATATTCAATTACAAACTCCAACAAAGTTTGTTAGCTTTGACATCTTCAACAGCAAGCATGGTATTGAAGAAAATAAATAAAAGCAAAATATTATGAAATTTTCGTGTGCTATGTAACAAGTAAAATATTGGAAAATCGAAAAATAGAAAATTCTTAAGACTTTTGAAGATTTTGCTATTTTCGTATGCTATAACAAGCAAAATATTGAAAAATAAAAGAAAACAGAATATTTTGAGAATTTTGAAAATTTTCAAAGTTTCGTGTTACAGCATGCAAAATATTAGAAATTTGAACAAAAAAATTTGAGATATTTTAAAATTTCGTGATTTTCGACTTCCAGAGTATCAGTCGTCCGGGCCGGATTTCTTTGTTCTGTTAGGTTCATATTAGCACGACCTTTTCTTCTTTTACTTCACATAGACTTTTGTCTTCTTGATGCCCTGGAATTTCTTCAAAAGTTTAAGAAAGTAAAATAATGGAAAACCAAATAACATAGAAAATTCTTAGAATTTTGAAATTTCATGATTTTCTTGTGTGGTATGCAAAATAATGACAAAGGGAAGAAAACATTTTGTTTGGGATTTTTAAAAATAAAAATTTTACGATTTTCATATGCTAAAAATCATGCAAAAATTGAAAGAGTGAAACAACTACTTTTTGAGATTTTTGAAAATTTTACGATTTTCGTTTGTAGCAAACAAATTGTTGAAAAACCGAACAAAACAAAAAAATTTGCGGTTTTTAAAAATATTGTAATTTTCATGTTCTATATAACAAGTAAACTAATAAAAAGCTGAAGAAATTTTCTACGAAATTTTAAAATTTTACTATTTTCGTGTACAAAATAAATAAATTACAAAAAATTGTAATACTAAAAAAAACAAAGAAATTAAGATTTTATAAAATGCAGTGATTTTCATGTGCTATAAAAAGCAAATACTGAAAAAGCGGAAAATAAATTTCCGATACTGTTGAAAAATCCGCGATTTTCGTATGTTATAGCATGCAAAATATTCAAAACTTGAAGAAAACTGAAAATTTTGGAATTTACAAAATATCATGATTTTTGTGTGCAAAATATTGGAAAGTCAAAGATCACAATTTTTTTTGAGATTTTTGAAAATTTCACGATTTTCATGTGCTCATGCAAAATATTGAAAAATCGAAAAAAATTTGAATATATTCAAATTTTCACAAGCGATACCAACTAAAATATTGAAAAGCTGAATAAAACAAATTATTCAAAATTTTGAAAATTTCACAATTTTCGTATGTCATATAGCATACAAAATATTGAAAACTTAAAGAAAACAATTTTTTTAATTTTTAAACATTTCGTGAATTACTTGGGCAAAATATTTAAAATTTGAAGGCATCATGGGTTTCATGCGCTAATAAGTTAAATATTGAAAAACCGAAGAACGCATAAAATTTTGAGATTTTTGAAAATTTCGCGATATCCATATGCTACAAAATATCGAAAATTCGAAAAATAAAGAAAATTCTTGATATTTTTGAATTTTTCGTGTGCTAAAGCAAGAAAAGTATTACAAAACCGAATAAAAAATAAAATTTCGAGAATTTTGAAAATTTCTGGAATTTCATATGTAGCATGCAAAATAATGAACACTTGAAAAAACGGAAATTTTTTGAATTTAAAAGAAACGTGATTTTCGTTGGCAAAATATTTCAAATTTGAGAATATGGCGTTTTCATGCGCTGGCAGGCAAAATATTGAAAGACTGAAGAGCACAAAAAAAATTAAGATTTTAATAATATCGTGTTTTTCGTGTGCAAGCATGCTAAATATTGAAAAAACCGAGAAATTTTGAGATTTCCATGAGCCACACCATGAAAAATATTGAAAACCGTATGAAACAAAAATATTGAGAATTTCGAAAGTTTCTCGATTTTCGTATGTTATGACATGCAAAACATTGAAAACTTGAAAAAATTAAAAATGTTTTGAATTATTAAAAAAATTGCGATTTTCGTTGGCAAAATATTTCGAATTTGAAGGTTCCGTTGACAAAATTTTGAAAACCAAAGCGAATATAAAATTTTAAAGAATTTTGAAAATTTCACGAGTTTAGTGTGCACATGCAAAATATTAAAAAGACAAAAGAAACAGAAATTTTTTAAGATTTTGAAATCTTTGTGCTATAGCAAGAAAAATACTGAAAAGCCGTATAGAAAGAAAATATTGAGAATTTTAAAAATTTCTCGATTTTCGTATGGTAACATGCAAGATATTGAAAATTTGAAGAAAAGATGTTCAATTTTTAAAAAAATCACGATTTTCGTGAGCAAAATATTTCAAATTTGAAGATATCGCAGTTTTCATCTGCTAGCAAGCAAAATATTGAAAAACTGAAAACACATAAAATTTTAAGAATTTAATAATTTCACAAATTTCGTGTGCAATATAGTATGCTAAATATTGAAAAAAACTTTAAAACCAATTTTTTTTTTGATTTTCATGAGCTATAGCATGAACAATATTGAAAAAAAGGTATATAAAGAAAATATTGAGAAAGTTTCAAATTTCTCGATATTCGTATGTTATGACATACAAAATATTGAAAACATGATGAAAAAATAGCAATTTTTTGAAGTTTAAAAAAATTGCGATTTTTGTTGCCAAAATATTTCAAATTTGAAGTTGTCGCTGTTTTTATGTGCTAGCAAACAAAATATTGAAAAACCAAAAAACACATAAATTTTCGAGGTTTTTGAAAATTTCACGATTTACGTGTACGCATGCAAAATATTGAAAAAAACAAAAGAAACAGAAATTTTTTAAGAATTTTGAAAACTGTGTATTATAACAAGAAAAATACTGAAAAGCTCTATGAAAAGATAATTTTGAGAATTTTGAAAATTTCTCAAATTTCGTATGATAACATACAAAATATTGAAAACATGAAGAAAACAAAGAAGTTGAATTTTTAAAAAAATCACTATTTTCGTGAGCAAAATATTTCAAATTTGAAGATATCGCGGTTTTCATGTGCTAGCATATAAAATATTGAAAAACCAAAAGAGCATATAAAATTTTGAGATTTCGTGTGCAATCGAAAAAAAGAAACGTTCTGAGATTTTCGTGTGAAAAATATTGAAAAGCCTATAAAAATGTAAATACCGAGAACTTTGAAAATATCTCGATTTTCAAATGTTATATGCAAAATATTGAAAACTTGGAGAACATAGAAAAATATTGAATTTAAAAAAAAATTCGCATCAGCAAAATATTTTAAATTTGAAGATATCGTGATTTTCATGTGCTAGCAAGGAAAAATTGGAAAATTGAAGTGCATATAAAATTTTGAGATTTTTGAAATTTTTATGTTTTTCATATGGTAGCATGCAACATCGATTTTTTTTGAAATTTGTGTGCTTTAGCAAGAAAATTATTGAAAAGCCGTATAAAAAAGAAAATATCGAGGATTTTGAAAATTTCCCAATTTTTGAATGTTTTAGCATGCAAAATATAGAAAACTTGAAGAAAACAGAAAATGTTAGAATCATAAAAAAATCACGATTTTAGTAACCAAAATATTTTAAATTTGAAGATTTCACAGTTTTTATGTGCTAGCAAGCAAAATATTGAAAATCTGAAAAACACATAAAATTTTAAGATTATTGAAAATTTTGCAATTTTCGTGTGCTATATATAGCATGCAAAATATTGCAAAACCGGAGAGAAAAAATTAAAACTTTTGAGATTTTTGTGTGTTATATATAGCAAGAAAAATATTGAAAAGCTGTATGAAAAAGAAAATTTTAAGAAATTTGAAAAAAATTCGATGTTCATATGTTATAACATGCAAAATATTGAAAACTTGAAAAAAAACGGAATATGTTTGAATTTTCATAAAATGATTTTTATTGGAAAAATATTTTAAATTTGAAGATATCACGGTTCTCGTGTGCTAGCAAACAAAATATTCAAAAAGAAAAGAGCACATAAAATTTTGAGATTTTTGAAAAATTCGCGATTTTCGTGTCATAGAGTGCAAAATATTGAAATATCGAAAAAAAAATTTAAAAGATTTTTGTAATTTCTATGTGTTATAGCAAAAAAAATATTGAAAAGCCGTTTAAAAAAGAAAATATTAAGAAATTTGAAAATTTCTCATTTTCGTATGTTTTATTGCATGCAAAAATATTTAAAACTCGACGAAAACAGAAAATGCTTGGATTTTTAAAAAGGCGCAATTTTCATTGACAAAATATTTTAAATATGACGATATCTCGATTTTCATGTGCTAAAAAGCAAAATATTGAAAAACCGGAGAGCATTTAAAATTTTGTGATTTTTGAAAATTTCGCGATTTTCATGTTTTAGCATGCAAAATATTGCAAAATTAGAAAAAGAAAATTTTTAGATTTTTGATATTTTCGTGTACAAAGCAAGAAAAATATTGAAAAGCCATATGAAAACAAAAATATTGAGAAATTTAAAAATTTCGCAATTTTCGTATGTTAGCATGCAAAATATTGAAAACTCGAAGAAAACAGAAAATGTTCGAATTTTTAAAAAATTCAGGATTTTGTTGGCAAAATATTTTAAATTTGAGGATATCACGTTTTTCATGTGCTATCAAGCAAAATATTGAAAAACTGTAGAGTGCATAAAATTTTGAGATTTTTAAAATTTTCGCTTGATATAACAAGAAAATATTGAAAAGCTGTATAAAAAATAAAATATTGAGAATTTTGAAAATTTCTTGATTTTCGTATGTTATAACATACAAATAATGAACTGAAGAAAATAAAAAATGTTTGAATTTTTAAACAATTCACGATTTTCATTGGAAAATATTTTAAATTTGAAGATATCACGGTTTTCAAGTGCTAGTAAGTAAAATATTGAAAAAACTAAGAGCGTAGATTTTTTGAGATTTTTGAAAATTTTGCGATTTTCATGTGCTAGCATGAAAAATTATTGCAAAACCGAAGAAAAAGAAAAAAAGTTTAGATTTTTAAAATTTTCGTGCGCTATAGCAAGAAAAATAGTGAAAAGTCATAAAAAAAGGAATTATTGACAATTTCTCGATTTTCGTGATTTTAAAAAAAACTCGAGATTTTCGTATGCAAAATATTTCAAATTTGAAGATATCACGGTTTTCTTGTACTGGCGGGCAAGACATTTAAAAATTGAGAGCACATAAAATTTTTAGATTTTTGAAAATTTTGTGATTTTCATGTGTTGTGCAAAATATTGAAAAATGGATAAATCAGAAATCTTTTGACTTGAAATTTTCGTGTT
Organism: Agapanthus africanus; assembly: GCA_030015575.1. Lineage (NCBI taxonomy): Eukaryota > Viridiplantae > Streptophyta > Magnoliopsida > Asparagales > Amaryllidaceae > Agapanthus > Agapanthus africanus. The sequence goes on from JASDDO010000001.1 coordinate 26,925,865, forward strand.
TTATAGCAAGCAAATTATTGAAAAACTATTGAAGGTTTGAGATTTTTGAAATTTTCGTGTGTTCTAACAAGCAAATTATTGAAAAACCAAGAAAGGTTTGAGATTTTTGAAATTTTCGTGTGTTATTACAGCAAGCAAATTATTAAAAAACCAAGAAAAGTATGAGATTTTTGAAATAACGTAATTTTCGTGAGGTAGAGTGTAAAACGTTGAAAATTTGAAGATTTTTTTTTGTATTTTTGTACATTTCGTGATTCTCGTGTGCTGTAACAAGAAAAATATTAAAAAAGAAAATTTTAAGATTTTTAAAAATTCGACGATTTTCATATGTTACAAGAGGAAAATATTGAAATGGTGAAGAAAAATGCCGAAGCATTTACAAGTTAATCCTTATATTTACATATGAATTTCATAAATATGAGATATTACAAATTACAACTTACAAATCATATAACAATAAACTTTTAAATTAATACGATTTTTCTTGATTATAGACTATGCAGTGTCAAGTGGAAACCTAATACTAGGCCCCGTTAGAGCAAAGAGCTAGGTCCACCCTTGTTCTCAAGTAAATTATGTTTTGGGGAAGAAACAGACCGTTTCATTTCTTCATCACCTTCATCCTCATGGAGTCCTTTCCCTATACGTGATCACATTTCCCTCATATTATACTCCAAGGTCTTCCTCGATTCTCGATTCTAGATACATTATTTTCGAGTGTAGCATTTCTACTTTCAACATAGACATGTCTTGCAGTCCATCTCCAACAAGCTGATACATTTTCTACTTTATGGGGCCGATATAGAAATTAAGATGTCATTAACATAAGATTATCGGCTAAATTTTTTGTAGGAATAAACTTGAACGCTGAGACTAACGAGGCTTAGGTGGAATTTGTGAAGAACTAACTTGATTCCACTTAAAGTCTACAATACATCCTCTGGATTCAAGGTTGGACCAATGAGATGCAAAGATGGCTGCCGAGTTTGAAGTGACAAACTGACAACACGAACACTATATACAGTTAACCAGCTGCAAGCCTTGCTACTTGCAAGTTGTTAGTAGCAGTAGCAACCTAATTTACACCATACACTACCTTTGCTTGGCGTATTTTATTGGCGCACGTCCACGAATTCTCAAACTATGCCGCGTATCAATACCCTAAGAACAATGTATGCATTTGCACATACATACATCATCCACATGTTTGCAAAACTACAGCTAATTCATACATATATTAAGTACGGTTCCAAAACTACTCCTTTTCTGGTTTACGGTGCATGCTGGCATCGGTTACATCCACAAATAGAGAAGCATTGCTTGCTCATTAAACCGATCACGGAAAAATTTCCTACCAAAATGTAGTAGTTTTTTTTAAAGAGAACTTTGCACAAATTTCTTCACCTGGACCCTCGATACCATGAAATTCATGAATTATTATCTTCTTTGTCAATTTTCTGCCAGAGACTCTTCGATAGCAATTTATTGAATAAAAGTAAAATTGAAAAGATTTAATCGAACATTTTCATAATGCTCACACAAAAATCCACAACAAACATCAAAACAAGCTTCAAAACGAAAGGGATTTACAGGAAAGGAAAACCCTAGAATGGTACCTGCATACTTTGATCGCTGCTGGTTTCAGAATGAGATCCGAGATGAGAAATGAGAGGCCTTTGAGCTACTAAATGAGAAGAGATGGGCTCTAAGATTCGATCAGGCATTGTTCGTCGAGATTCGAGGATGTTTGCAGCAAGCAAGCTCCCTCACTTCTCTCTCTAGCTCTTCCATCTCCTTTTGTTCATCAGTCGCCGTCGATTTCCGCTTCCGTAGAGCTAGGTTTAGGGTTTCGCTTTGCTCATTGCTCTCTCTCCTCTCTCTCTCTCTCTCTCGCTGAGCCTTTCAGATTTTGGAAGGATTTCTGTGTCTTTGATGGAAAAGAAACGAATTTAATTACAAGACCAACTAGATTTTGGAAGGATCTGTCTCTCTTTAACGGACATGACGACACAAATCTAGTAATTGCTAGGGTAGTGAACTGCAAGTAATGATTTCCCCATCAAAATATCTTAGTTGTCAATTCCACCGCGGTCTCTGAAGAAGTTGGACTAGATGTCTTCAATTGAATGCTTCCAAAAAATATTAGATGGGTGGAAGGCCATATGTCTTTCTCTTAGGGCCTGTTTGGTTGCAGGATTATGAGTTTGGATTTGGATTTTGGATTGTGGAATCCTAGGATTCCATAATTTTGCGTTTGGTTGCAGAATTAGGATTTCTAGGATTTCTTTGTTTTTTATGGAGGGCCCACCACAAAATAAGCATTCTTGAATCCTAAAATTTTTCAAGGATTTTCAAGGATTTGGTATTATTCATTGTACTTTTAGATGGGGCTCATGTACCTTATTTATTTAACAATCCTCTCTCTCTATCTCTCTTTAAAATCCTCAAATTCAAATCCCATTTTTTTCACCAACCAAACAAAGATTACAAGGATCTACAAATCCAATACTAGGAATCCAAAACCAACCAAACAACAAATTACCAAATCCAGAAATTTCAACCGTACTATTTTGGAATCCAAATTCCATAAACTTGCAACCAAACAGGCCCTTAGAGGACGATAAACTCTATTAAATTCGGTACTGATGGTCGTTCCGATCTGCTACATGTCATTCTATCGGCTGCCAAGTTGGGTTGTGCATAGAATCGATAAGATCAGAAAATCTTTCCTATGGAAAGGAAATATTGCACAAAGGCAAGGGTATGATTTGGTAAAATGGAAGTCGGTGTGCCGTCGAAAGAAGGAAGGAGGGCTTGAAATAAAATATATTAATATTTTGAATAAGGTATTGCATGCAAAATGGTGGTGGAGGATGTCGGAAGGAAAGAAAACAGGATGGGTCGCGGCTTATAGTAATAGCAAAGGAGGTTTAAACTCTACTAACAAGAATGTCAATACGATCTCCGGGTTCTGGAAAGAGATTACTGTCGTTAAAGACTTGTTCTTCAGAGGAATTTCCTTTGCTCTAAGAAACATACGCTCTATTAATTTTTGGTGTGATTATTGGTCTAGGGAAATCCCCCTCCAAGGAGAAATCCTTACTATGTTGGTCTTAGCAAAAAATTATGATCCCTCGGTGGAAAGTCAATGGAAAACAAGAAAATGGTGGCCAACGTTCAAAAGAAGACTCACACAACATGAGCTTCAAGAGAGACGTAGAGTGATCAATTATCTAGAGAACTGGAAATCAATGGCGGATAACACCGATGCCCCGATCTGGAGATGGAACTCAACACAAATTCACGGTCCGCTCCTTGTATGGGATCCTACACTATGGTGGAGTGGAGGACAATTGTCTATACCAGATATTGAAAGTCCAAATTCCACACAAATTCAAAATTTTTAACTGGTTGGTAATTAAGAATTTGATTCTCACTAAAGATAATTTGCTAAGACGAAATTGGGTTGGCCCAATGGAATGTGGCATGTGTGGTAAGTTTATTGAAACGATTGATCATTTGCTCCTCATTTGTGAGGTGACCTCACATTTATGGGCCAAATTTTTAGCCAGGTCAGCAGAAAGCGTCTTGCCTTCGTCCATTCTTGATTTATGGGGGGCCTGGAGACTTAGAAACTTCGGAAGACAGGATCTTTCGGCTTGGAATATTATTGTTAGTGCTATATGCTGGGTAGTCTGGACGGGACACGAAAAGTCTTTTTCAAAACCTATTCAACGCAAAAAATAAATCAATACCTAACATGATATATAACATTGATATAGTTATAATATTATGGGCAGGGGTTGCGACAGGTAGGAGCCGTAAAAGACTCAGATTGACTATGGATGGGGAAGACGGGCGGTCCGGAGTTGCGGGTCAAGGTCACAGCATAGCGGGGATGGTACGTGAGGATATAGAATCGGCCACATCAGGAAAGGAGCCCCAGACAGAGCGGAGGGTGATCAGCATCAGGATACAGAAACGTAGATGAGCCTGCTTATCTGGGACATGATTGGTGCATACCTCGTATCTACATGTCCTGGTGTTGCTACGTTGCCACTTCTGGGTTTTTTTTGGGGCACTATATGGGGTTTGTTCCCCAATTTTGAATCTGTCATGTATGGGGTTTGTTTCCCGATTTTCGTTAGGACTTGTATGGGAACTGATCCCCAACCTACTCTGTTGTTTTGCCTTTTGGTTTCTTATGTTGTTTCGTTAAAATATCTTTAATGAAACGCGGGGGCTCTCAAGCTTTCGTTCGACTAAAAGAAAAGACCAGCTTGATGAGTGAATTTATTGTGGGTAAATTGCTAGAAAATCACTCAATCTTTACATATTATTATATATTTCAAAATTGTTTTCTTTGCTACTGCTAGGCCCCACACAATGCGTGGGTACAAAGTCCAAAATCCAGAAAATAGGATTAGTTTAGAAGTTTATTGTGATATTAAGGATTATCATGCAACTATTTTAGCATTTTTCTTTAGGTTTCAATATTTTTCATCCTATAGCATAAGAAAATCATAAAATTTTCAAATATCTAAATCCGTTTTCTTTGTTTTTCAATATTTTGCATGTAAAAAAGCCCACGAAAATAGCTAAACTTTCAATAATATTCAATAATACACGAAAATTTTATGTCTTGTTGGGTGACTCGTATTTTTCTTGCTATCACATATGAAAATCACGAAATTTACAAATATTCTAAATTTTTTTGTTTAATTCAAATTTTTAATACTTTACACACTATAACAAATGAAAACAACGACATTTTAAAAATACAAGAATTTTCTTTTTTCCCAATTTTTGAATATTTTGATTGCTATATACACAAAAATCACAATTTTTTCAAAAATCACAAAAATTCTATTTCCTACGTTTTCTGATCAATGTCATCCATGCTATATATAACAAACAAAATTTCTTTGAAAAATCTCAAAAATTTATGTTTGCTTCGGTTTTTAATATTATGCCGGCAAAATGGCACACGAAATTTACAAAAATCCCAAAATCTTTTGTTTTCTTCAAATCACAATATATTGTCCGATAACACATGAAACTCTTAAAAATCTATTGTTTACGGTTTCTCAATATTTTGCGTTGCACACAAAAATGGAGAAATTTTCAAAAAAAATCTTTTATCTTTATTGTTCATTATTTTGAATTATATAGCGCAGGAAAATCACAATTTTATAAAAATCTCGAAATTTTTTGTTTTCTTCGGCTTTTTAATATTTTGCTTACTATATATATTACACACAATATTATTTTTTTTAAAAAATCAAAATAATTATGTTTTCCTTCTATTTTTCAATATTTTGAAGCCTATATATCACACAAAAATCGTGAAATTTTCAAAATTCGGAGGATTTTTTATTTTTTGGTTTTTCAATATTTTCCATACTGTAACGTATGATAATCACTAAATTTTCAAATATATTATAAATTTTTTGTTTTTTTTCCGTATTTTATAATTTTGCATGCTTTAGTAAAAGAAACTCGTGTAAATTAAAAAAAAATTGGGTTTTCGGTTCTTCAATATTCTGTTTATTATATAGCACATAAAAATCTCACAATTTTCAATGATCCCAAAATTTCTTCAAATTTTTAATATTATGCATGCACACAAAAATAGCGAAATTTTAAAAAATCGCAAAAGTTTTCCTTTTAATTCAGTTTTTTTAATGTTTTGCATACTATATATAGGAAATTAGCAAAGTTTTAAAAACTATCAAAATTTTCTGTTTTTTGTGAATTTTTTCATATTTTTTGTGCACAAAAAAATCGTAATTATTTTGTTTTTTTCGGCAATTTAACATTTTTGCTTGTTATATTAGACAAAAATTGCTAAACTTTTTTAAAATCTCGATTTTTTTTTATCTTTTTCAATATTTTTCTTGGAATAACACACGAAAATTGCGATATTTTCATAAATCATAAAATTTTAAACATTCTGTTTATTCGGTTTTTCAATATTTTGTTTGTTATAGCAAACCAAAATTGCAAAATTATCAAACTTTTTCTATATTCTTCATTTTAAATGTTTTGCTTTCTACAGTAGACAAAAATTGAGAAATTTTTAAGATCTCAAAATTTTATGTTATCTTCGGTTTTTTAATAGTTTGTTTGTGAAATTTCAAAAATCTTAAAAAATTTGTTTTCTTGGGTTTTCTGATATTTCTCTTGCTATTAAATAACATTTCCCAAATTATAAGTAAAAGTTGATTTTTATATAATTATTTTATAAAATAAATAGTTTATTGATGTGATGAAATAATAATCTTTTCAATCTAAAATTGATTTTTTGAGGTGCAGACCGTAATTACAAAAAAACTAAGACGCTAAGATTAATTTTGTGTTCATATATGTCTATATAATATGTTGGCGTTAGATATCTTAAAAAGTTCTTGAGGTTATTTAATTTGTAATTGTGGTCGTCCACGGACACAACCATGCTGGAATTGGACTTTCATCTTACTCACTTTCAAACAAATAAATGATTTTCGATTTCTTAGCCGAATAGATATTGCATCCGTATTTATCTCTCAACCCCGCTTAATTCCGTCCACACTAAGCCTACAAGCTCTAAATAAAATCTACCCATTTAAATTTATATGTCAAGATTTCAGGCACTCGATTGACTCTTTTGTAAAATTATTCCTAGTTAAAAAAAAAGTTCAAAAATCTCATTTTCTCAGCACGGCTTTTTAATGAAATTATGAGTTAATAGTATGATAAAAGTGATCAATTTAATCCAAAACCGAGACTCTCATTGTGCAAGTGACACTCACTTTAGTTTTGTCATCACCTGTTCAAAGCTACAACCATCCAACCACATGGTTGGCTCCAACCACATTCAGTCCCCCTTTGCTCATTTCTTATCCATATATACTTTAAAAAAAAAATTACATACATGATCTTGTCATATATATATTAACTCCTCTCTTTTGTTACTAAGCAATTAAGAATGAAGAGATTGGCATCTTTGAATGAAGAAGAATTAGAAAGAGATGGCTACTTCTCATGCAGCTGGGGCCGTCTCAACCCCGCTTTCTCATGGCGAAAACTACGACGCTGGAGCGAGCGCAGGCGAAGGAGAAGAGGAAGTAGTTTCAAGTATGATCCATTGAGCTATGCTCAAAACTTCGACGACGGGCTTACTTGGGAAGATCAAGAGCAGGATTCGAGCTCATCTGGGTTGTCCTCAAGGTTTTTTGCTGCTCTCCCTCGGACGAGAGAGATCATGGAGAGTTCATGAGAGACAAAGGTTTTGTTATTTTTATTTAAACACGACATTGTAAACATGATAAATACAATATTCTTATATTGTGTCGGTGTCTCGCCGATGGGGGTGACCATCGGAAATGTAAAACATGTTACCGACGGTTGACCATAGTGATGGTTTTTTCCATGGCGAAATTTTTTTAAGCCGCTGAAACACATGATGCTGTAAAACTTTACTCCTCAATATGACATTTTACTGATCAACTCTTTTGAGTAATATTAGATAAGCTTCCGAAAAACTATAGAAAAGGATAAAAAAGCTGTAAATTAACCCTTATCAAAGGTTGATTGGATACTGTTGTTGTCGATTTTTATTGAGCTTACCACGACGAGTTAGAGAGAAGCAAGTCCCACTGCGGAATAGGACGAGCTAGCACCATCAAACTGGTTAAGCAGTGGAATATACACAAATATGAGCAGTAAAAGATTTCCTCTATCAATGATGGAACACTAATTAGACTTTTAGAGAGGAAAATGAACAGGGCAGGCAAACTGACGGATCTCTGGATCTCCTTCAGATATTATCTTCCGTTGATCTACCGCGAGCACTGATGGGCGGCTGAGATTGAGTTGGAGGGTTACCTACTGGAGCGTGTGGATCTCAATGGGTTTTGTATGGTTGAAGCCGAGCTACCTGCAAAGAAGTCCCGGGATGGTTGTGCTACTGAGGACCTTCCGACGATGAACTTAGACGGGATATTTTGGTAGAGTAACAGCCTATTGGAGTAAAATTGGTTTACCTGAGTCGTCTGAGAGAGGGGTTTATATAGTGGCAGCAATGGACAGGCGGGCGCGAGATTCACGCCGGCCGTTACGCCCCTGGAGTCACGTCCGCGTGATAGGCGGGATTTCCCATTAATGACGAGACATGCTCGTTAATAGGGGATCGTGATGGCGTGGAATGCGAGATCATGGGCGGCGGATATCTCGCTCCTGGCGAGATTCGCGGAGCCGTGGCGGAGGCGCCTGTGATCGGTGCTGTGGGTCGGTTGGTAAGACCGAGGAAGATGAGCTCGGTGGGAGGCTCGGGAACGAGCGGAAGGCCGATGCATCTTGGTTCTGTGATAGCTCGGAGGCAAGCAGGAGGTGGTCTGGAAGGCCACCGAAGGTCGGGATCATCCTCGGGCCAAAGATCAAACGTAATGTTCTCGATCCTTTCTTGTAAGTTCTGGGACACGTTATCTGCCACTTGTCATGATCTGGGGAGTCACCGATATCGAGCATCATCATTAGCCCCCACTCTCGTCTCGACCCGTTCTTGGGTCGGGTCGAGAGTGGTCTGACCGGTCATCTGGGGTGAGCTTTTATTTGAAGATATTGTCAGTGCGTATTCCTGGGCAATTAGTCGTATTTTCTTGATGACGTCAGCGGATCAGGGAGGGATCTCGCATTTAAGAGGAAGCGCCGGTTTGTGCGTACGTTCGTCGAAACGACAACCCACGCGTCTAGCGTTGGTTGGCTGACGAGACGGGCCGCAGGCGTTCCCGCACCCGATGTGAGTGCGATAGGTGGAACGTTGTCGGCCGTTGGTTGCGAAGCGTTGTTTTGGCGAGAGGCGATCGGAGCCGTAGGATGTGTACGCCGGCAGCTATAAATAGAGGTGGGATCTCCATCAGGGACCATACCTCTCCATAATTTCCTCGTCCCTGGTCGTGTTAGCGTGGCGCTCTTCTCTTCAGGTCGGATTCCTTGCATTTTCTCTCCCGTGGACATATCCCTTTGATCAGGTTAGATGTCTTCTTCCGAGAAGTCTGTAGAAATAGTCCGGGTAGAGTCTAGCGAGTCTTATGAAGCTTCCTCTTCTACTTCTTCCTCTTTCTCTTCTGAGTCGGAGCCCCCCCGGGAAGTTAGGGTTAGTCATGTTCCCAGGGGTCGTGCGACAGGGGCGGTCCCCAGAGCGCAGGTCATGGGTGTTCTTGGCGCGTCATCCACGCTGAGGCATGCGGATGAGCTCGCCACCATCCGGACTCATTTCCACATTCCTCCCGGCTATTCGCTTCGTCTGGCCGAGGAGGGGGAGAATGCAGACCAGGTACGGGGCAAGGAGATTGCCCTGTATCTGGAAGCCTTTCGGGCCTGGATGCGCCTGCCCTTCTCCCCCGAGGTGATTGCGGCGTTGAATTGTTTTGGGTTAGCCGCGGGCTGGTTAGTGCCGAATTCTTGGAGGATTCTCCTTGGGTTCCTGGTCCGGTTGAAATTGCGTCTGATCCCTTTCAGCCGGAGCTTTCTCGTTTCTTCTCTTTGCTACAAAAACCACCCTGGCGCTCGCAGGGACGAGCCGAGCTGGGTATACATCTCTTTTAGAAAACAACGGGGGACGCTACCGGGTCGGGGGTCGTCGTAGTACCTTCTTCCATTCACGAATGGAAGAAGAAGTTTTTGTTTGTTAGGCCGGTTGAGGGTGAGAATTGGCCTGTGCCCATCCAATGGCACGGAGCCAGCTGCCCGGGGGTGAGCCGGTCGAATCATCCCGACGCGGTGGCAGTGTCGGAGTGGGAGTCCCTCCTTCAGGCTGATGTGCTGCTGTCTGAGCGGGCTCTCAGTTGGGCTGGGCTCAGCCCCGCCCAGTTCGCGGGTACATTAGGAGTTTTCAGGCGACCTGTTTAAACTTGTGCATTCTTTTACTTTTATGGCATTGCTGACTCCTTTGTATTTTATCTTATGCATAACCCATGGACTTAGTCAAATTTCGGGCAGCCTGGTCAAAACGAAGAAGGGGAAGAAGGCCGGAGGCGCCGGCCTTTCTCGCTTGCCGTTGGCTCCGGCTCCACCGGTGGCTGCTCCATCCAGGCGTCCAAGCGCACCCCGGGTGCCAGAGTCCAGTCGTGCGCCGAGCCGAAAACGTGCTCGGGAGACTAGTTCTCCTACGTCGCTCCTCAAGAGGTTTTATAGGACGGCGCCCTGCTCCCTAGCTTCCCTAATCCTCGTGGACGATGGGGAGCTTCGCTTCGAGGTGCCCTCGGGGCTTTTCGTCGCTGACAGCCCGCTTTCGGAGATGGAAAGGTCGGCTGGGGGCAGAATCCCTCGGGGGACCCTCCGGGCCCAAATGGCGGCCATACCTCAAGAGGCCGTGCAGGTTAGTGTTCGCACCCCACTTGGTTTTTCATTTAGTATTTTTGTTTGCGTTATTGGGTACCCCCCTTTACTTTTTAACTCTCTTTGTTTTCTTCAAGTCTTCCAGCATGTCGTCCTTGTCATGAACATGGAGGACGAGGAAATTGTCCCGGCGATGCGGGCCGCAGGCGAGTTCTCCTCGCGGGAGGAGAGCTCAAGGCTGGAGCTGGAGGCGACGATGGAGAGGGTCGCTGCTCTTGAAGACTGGGTGGCGGCCGGGGATCGGGAGATCGCCAGGTGCCGAGAGGCCGCCCGAACCACCGAGGCCCAGTTGGAAGATTCCAAGGTGCTCATCGCCACCCTGAAGAAGACGGCGAACGCCCTTCGGAGGGAGAATGAGGCGGCGAAGGAGGGAACGAGGCGTGTCGAGCTTTGAGCGTTGAAGGCAGTGGAGAGCTACAAGAAGTCGGACCAGTTCTACAACGACCTCACTGGAGCCGCTGCCGTCGTTTAGCACGACGCCCTCGACGCCGTCAAGGCCCTGATGCCGGAGTTCTCTGACGGCGAGCTCCGGGATGAGTACCCCCTCAGGGATGAGGTGCAGGGGAATGCCCTCGGAGACGCTGCAGGGGGAGAGGCCCCAAGTGGGAGCATTGGGAATAAGTCGGTAGCCCTGGCAACCGGCGCCGAGGTTCCCGCTGTGTGTACCGACCTCCAGGATGCCACCCCGGTTGTCGCAGTGGAGGCGCAGCTCATCGATGTTCTCCTCGGCCCCGAGGCCTGAGCTTCCTCGCCTCCTTCACTTTTTGCGCTAAAATTTTGAAAGCCTCCGGGCGTTTTTGTTAGGCTGGGGAGCCCATAATACCTTTGTGAAGACTTTTGACTTTTTATGAATAAAAAATCATAATAGAAAATCCTTTTGCAGTGTTCTCTGCGTGCGCATTTCCCTTTGTTTGTGGTAAACATTTTTATTTACGAGGTAATGCTTTCATGTTTAGGTCGGTTTTTCATCTAGCGATCGCACGTCGAGTTGAAGTCGACCATTTGCCAAGCGTGGAAAGATCGGTATCTCCATGGCCCCGAAGTCGAGATGGAGATCGCTTAGTAAATCGAGCAGGGAAGCTGCTCGGCGGCCTCATGATGAGGGCTTTGGTTCGTGGCGTCGGTGGGTAGTTAACTACTAGCCATGGATGGACCGAGTAGGGGTGCTGCCCGTTGGCCTCTTGATGAGGGCTTTGATCCTGTGCGTCGGTGGGTAGTGCACTACCAGTCATGGATGGGCCGAGCAGGGTAGCTGCTCGGTTGCCTCTTGGTGAGGGCTTTGATCCTTAGCGCGGAAGGCCTTGGAGAGGCCTGCTAAGGATGGACAGAGCAGGGTTGCTGCCCGGTTGCCTCTTGGTGAGGGCTTTGATCCTTAGCGCGGGAGGGCATATAGAGGCCTGCTAAGGATGGACTGAGCAGGGTTGCTGCCCGGTTGCCTCTTGGTGAGGGCTTTGACCCTTAGTACGGGAGGGCATAGAGAGGCCTGCTAAGGATGGACCGAGCAGGGTTGCTGCCTGGTTGCCTCTTGGTGAGGGCTTTGATCCTTGGCGTCGGTGGGTAAGGAATTACCAGCCAAGGATGGACCGAGCAGGGTTGCTACCTGATTGCCTCTTGGTGAGGGCTTTGATCGTTAGCGCAGGAGGGCATGGAGAGGCCTGCTAAGGATGGACCGAGCAAGGTTGCTGCCTGGTTGCCTCTTGGTGAGGGCTTTGATCGTTAGCGCGGGAGGGCATGGAGAGGCTTGCTAAGGATGGACCAAGCAGGGTTGCTGCCCGGTTGCCTCTTGGTGAGGGCTTTGATCCTTAGCACGGGAGGGCATGGAGAGGCCTGCTAAGGATGGACCGAGCAGGGTAGCTGCCCGGTTGCCTCTTGGTAAGGGCTTTGATCCTTGGTCGGTGGGTTAGAAATTACCAGCCAAGGATGGACCGAGCAGGGTTACTGCTCGGCTGCCTCTTGGTGAGGGCTTTGATCCTTGGTATCGGTGGGTAAGAAATTACCAGCCAAGGATAGACCGAGCAGGGTAGGTGCTCGGTGGATTCGTGAGGTTCTGTCCGACCTTTCCCGGTGTGTGAACATCGGGAAGAGTGACCGTCGCGGGCGACACGTGCTATGAACGCATGGGGGGATGTGAAGTGTAAGAGCCGCATTGTTCCGATTTCGCCGAGAAAGGCGGGATGTCCGCCGCGTGGCCGTACAATAGTGGAAGAAATGAGCGACTGTTTGACTCTTAGGGGCGCTGTGGGGCTATAAAACGGAGGGCGTGTTGATCACGCCTTTCTTCATCCCCAAAACGTAAGAATGGACACTTTCCCTTTCTCCACTCCCGAGATCATAAATTTCGAGGACGTATACCTGTACGACCAGCTGTGCTCCGAGGAGACGGTGCAGGCAGTGATCCGGCGGGTAGAGGATCATATCGGCCGCTTGCTCCCCCGGCGATCACCCCTTCTCCAGTTGCTGATGTACTCGATCTGGAGGGCATCGCCGAGGCTGCACAACCCTTTATCCGAACAGCTGAAGGGCGAGACAGTTGGCAAGCTGAGGTCATTATGTCGCCTCGGCCTGATCTCGATGAGTCGGCGGGATCGATCGGTGGCACTCGTCCTCGAGTGTTACCAATTGAAGCATCTCGCCGATGGGTGCCCGCTCGTGGAGCTTTATGGCCTGTCCGTGGCCACGAAGGTTCGCGGGCAGCATCAGAGGCAGAGGTCCGAGGCGGCAATGGCTCGGCTGGTGAAAATTTCCTCGGAGTACCATGAGGATTATTTCTTGTACCCCCTCCCCCCGCTGCTGTAATAATTTTTTTTTATGTAATGTAAGGCCGAGGAGCCCACAATACCTTTTTGAATCAATAAAATTCTTCTTTTCTGCAATGCTCGACTGCTTTGTCCTTCTTATTTGTTTAAATAAAAAAGAACTTAGAAGAATTTACATTGCTTTGTTGAAGAACCCAAGTAGTGGCCTGCTAAGGATGGACCGAGCAGGGTAGCTGCTCGGTGGATCCGGAGGTTCAGTCCGACCTTCCATGGTCCGCGAACACTGGGAGGAGCCACCGTCGCAGCGGCACGTGCCAAGAATGCTTTGGGGGAGGCATAACGTTTCGGGGAGCCGCATCAGTTTTGCCACGTGGCGGCGTAGTATTGGAGCAATCTTGGTGGATCCCAGGATTCGCGTCCACGCGCAGGCGAATCTGGGTCCTTAAGGATCCTGTTTGAGGTTATAAATAGAGAAGGAGACGGCAACTCCTTCGGCATCCCTTTCTTTTGAGATGACTGGGCGTATGTATTCGATCGAAGAGATCATCACCTTCGACGACGTCTCCGTGTATGACCAGTCCCTGGCCGAGGATGGGTGTTCCCCGCCGAAAACCAGAGACGCGACCGCACAGGTTCGTCTTGCCTGAAATTCGGGGCAGATGCTAATTGGTGCTATCCGTCCACCTCTCTGAAGATACCAAGTTGATTTATGGCACCATGTATCGATGGTTCAGACGGATATGGCCGATGTAGCAGACTTCGTCAGATTCCCCCTCGTTTGAGGGGTTTTGATTATGGGGTCGCTATTCCCTGCAGGCACAAGCCCCTGCAGTTAATTACGCTACCGCACCGCGGTAACAACTTTCTCCTTCTCCATATGGTCATTTCGTGTCGTGGGTGTTTGTTTTGTGTTTGGTTGCCCGTGGATTGTATACGGAGACTAAGTTATGTTGTCGCCCGTAGGGCGTGGACTAGTCCAAATCCGTATCTTTCTTAGATTTGGGTTTGGAGGGTTGGGTTTAAGGATACGCTAGCCTCTTTTGAGACTATGATCAACTTAAACGTTTGTTAAGGATACGTTAGTCTCATTTTAGACTAAGATCAACTTAACGGGATCGTTTAGATCCGACAAGAGAGCAATTAGGCTCTATTGTTTAGTTTAGGGACATTACGGTCGATTACCAGTTTAAGGACATGGTGGTCCATTGTTAGTTTAAGGACATCTCGGTCCATTGTTAGTTTAAAGACATCGCAGTCAAAGTTAAGGACATCATAGTCTATGGGTTTAAGGACCCCACAGTCCAATAGTAGTTTAAATACATCATGGTCGAGGTTAAGGACATCATAGTCCATGAGTTTAAAGACCTCACAGTCAAGGTTAAGGACATCATAGTTCATGGGCTTAAGGACCCCACAGTCCAGTGTTAGTTTAAAGACATCACTGTCGAGGTTAAGCACATCATAATCCATGAGTTTAGGGACCCCACAGTCCGGTGTTAGTTTAAAGACATCACGGTCGAGGTTAAGGACATCATAGTCCGTGGGTTTAAGGGTCCACAGCCCAATGTTAGTTTAAATACATCACGGTCGAGGTTAAGGACATCATAGTCCGCGGGTTTAAGGACCCCACAGTCCAGTGTTAGTTTAAAGACATCACGGTTGAGATTAAGGACATCACAGTCCATGAGTTTAAGGACCCTATAGTCCATAGAAATGTGTGGTCGCCGAGACCCGTCACCTCTCTGAAAACGTTGAAGGATTACAACGATAAACATCAGAGGAATAACGAGATGTACCCTCAAACCGGTGTGAATTGTTTGAAAGATCTGTAGTCCAGTTTGGGACTAAGATCCGTTGAATATTTGTGAGCAGATGTGCTCAGTTCAATTTAAGTTGAGGACTTATGGCCAGAAGTGGGCTAAGTCCAATTAAAAATATTTAACATTTTATTCTTGCTCTGGCTATTAAGCCTTTATTTGGGCTCAGCCCTTTTAATAATGCTGAGCATTGGATTCTGATATCTTTTGTCTTCATCAGAACAAAGGGTGTTTTGACAATGCGCCACGTGGCGCGCCAGGCGCTTTGCGCCAGTCAAAGAGCGTATTGCGCTTCTGTTGGGTAGCGCACACGAAGAGGACA
Source organism: Agapanthus africanus (assembly GCA_030015575.1). NCBI lineage: Eukaryota > Viridiplantae > Streptophyta > Magnoliopsida > Asparagales > Amaryllidaceae > Agapanthus > Agapanthus africanus. The sequence continues at coordinate 26,941,140 of JASDDO010000001.1, forward strand.
CGTGTCACGCTTAGCGCTAAGCGCAAGTTTATTAGCGCATTGCGCTTTTAATTTATGAGCGCGTTGCACTAGTTTGTTGGCACGCCAGTGAGTGACACGCGGCGCGCTTGGCGCTGAGCGCCAGTCCATGAGTGCAATGCACTGTTTCAGAAGAGCAAAGCGCAGATTGTGTCTTTGGTTGACACGTGGCATGTTTTGGCGCTGAGCGCCGGTCCAGGAAGTGCAAAAGCGCAATTCATGAGTGCAAGGCACTTTTCCATAGCGCAAAGCGCATTTGATCAATTTTAAGATCAAAGAACAAATTTATGTTCTTCTTAAAGGAGGTTTTGCCTCAAGATTCAAGAACAAAAGTTCTTGTTTTATAAAAGGCTCTGCCTTTATAGATCAAAGATCTGTAAATGAAGTAAAATACTTCTTTTGTTTATTATTTTTTTTTATGATTAGATCTCTTGATCTTTTCTTTTTAATCAAAGACCTTGATCTTTTTAGAAGATGGTTCTTCTTTTACGAGATGGTTTCATCTCTGTTGTTCAAGAACTAATCCTTTTTACCTTGATGATGAAGAAAAATCTTCTTTTTTCTAAGAGCTTGCTCTTTTTTCTTTTTGAGTTTTTCTCAAAATTTTCAGAGGGTTTTCTCTCTTTTCTCTGTATATTTTAGACTTGAAGTCTAGGGGCCTTTATATAGGGCCAAATGATTTGTTAAATCAGTTTTAAGAGATCTTTCTCTGTTTGATTCGGGAATATTTCCCACCGTTGGATCTTTGATCCTAAGGCTTCTGTTTTACAGAAAATAATCTTCTGGTTTTAATAAGATTAAGAAATCTTTTCAAGCAGAATCTGTTCTGTCTTTGGTAATTTTTATTTACCATTGGATCGTTGATCCAGCGGTTCTTAAAGCACAATCTTATTGTTTGGAAAGATTTTGAGGAATCTTTCCTTAATTCTGGTTAATTAATGATTCATCATTATTCTTAGATCTTTTGATCTAGCAATGGGAATTTTTAATTCCAGCGCTGGCGCACCTTGCTCTAGCGCACCTACGTTTGACACGTGGCGCGCAGCGCAGAGCCCAGCGCAACTGTGGGGTGTTTTTCGTCGCCTCATTGAGATGGGAATACACGTGCCCTTGTCAGGCGCATTACAGATTCCCCCTGCCTAGGGTAGGCTGGGGATTATTGATTGTGGGGATCCGAATCTCCGGTAGCCGCGGACTAAGCTGCCGTTAATTACCCCTCGCCTTTGGAGCAAGAGAACATCCGATGGACGGGTTAAACTGGTCATGCGAACTCAACGTGCAGTGTGCGTGTGATGTGTTTTGAAAGGGGTTTTTTGGATATGTCGGGAGCCACGCAGAGTTTTTTACGGGGGTCCCGCTACCCGGATAGCGGGATGGGGGTCAAGGGGGCTAGCAGCCCCCTTGCGGGGTGTGGGGCAGCGCCCCGTTAGAATTTTTTTTCTAATAGGGACAGTGTCGTGGTGTATGTGTGTGTGCACATATGTATATATATATGTATATATATATATATATATATGTATATATATAAGAAAAAAAAGGAAGAAAAGGCATCCAAAGGATGCGTGGGGGCAGCACCTTGGGCGCTGTGCGCCCAGATGCTGTGCGCTCAGGCGCTAGAGTGCCACGTGTCGGCACGTGGGCGCTCTGCGCTTGAGCGCTGGGCGCTTGAGCGCTGGACGCTTGAGCGCAAGCGCGCCACGTGTCGGCACGTGGGTGCTTTGCGCTTCAGCGTCTGACGCTCGAGTGCAAGTGCGCCACGTGTCGGCACGGGGGCGACTTGCGCTTGAGCGCAAGGGCGCCACATATCGGCACGGGGGCGACTTGCGCCTGAGCGCTCGGGCTTGAGCGCAAGCGCGCCACGTGTCGGCACCGGGGCGACTTGCGCTCGAGCGCAAGCGCGCCACGTGTCGGCACGTGGGCGCTTTGCGCTCGAACGTTGAGCGCTTGAGCGCAAGAGCGCCACGTGTCGGCTCGCGGGTGCTCTGCGCTTGAGCGCCGGCGAGAAAAAGAGGCTTTTAGCCCAAAAAAATTTCTCAGAAGAGAAATCAAAGAGGAGTTGGACTCCTGAGTGTTTTTTTTTTGGGTTTAGTGAAAGGGGTTCTTCTTCTTCCTCCTCTGTTAGTTGGATCTTGAAGATCAAGAGATGTGAGATCTCAAAATCTCTCCTTTTTGGGATCTAAAGATAGATCCAAGTTCCCCTTTGTGGGTTTGGTGATGAAAAACTATTTTGTTTTTGAAAAGGAAGAGTAAAACTCTTGATTTAATTCAGAAGAAAGAAGAAGGTTTGAGACCTTCAGAAAAGGGAAAGAAATACAAATCCTAGGTTTTTCAGAGAATGAAAGTATTTCCTTTTTTTATTCATCATGTTGCCTTTTATAGGCTTACGTTTTTACATATAACCCCTTGGGCTTCACAAAATGGCATTTTTCCTATCCCATGGCTCATGTGCCATTTCATTTTTGCACATAAGCCACGGGCTTACAAAATATTGGCTTTATGCCCCATTTTGCATGCATTCATGTATAAAAAATTACATAAAAATTATTTATTACATGATTTTGTTGTTGGCATAGGGAGGCTGGCCGCGGGCTCGACTTGGGTATGGGCCCGCTTGACCTGGGCTTGGGCCCACCTAGCTTAGGGGTTGACCTTGACTTTGACTCGGTCAACCGGGGTGCAAATTTTTACCCCAACAAATTGCCCCCATCAATAAATGCACACCGCACATTTGAGTTGTGTGCATGAAATTGGTGGATCTTGAAGCTGGACTTCGAGGTGGAATATCATTCCGGGGGCGGAGCATCATCCCGGGGAGCATGATTCCCGGGAATCAGAGCATCATTCTGATTCGCGGAGCATAATTCCAAGGTCGGAGTATCCCTCGGGGAGCGTGATTCCCGGGGATCGGAGCATCATTCCGATTTGCTGAGCATAATTCCAAGGTCGGAGCATCATTCTGAAGAGTCGAAGCATAATTCCGAAGAGTAGAGGCATGATTCCAAGAATCGGAGTATCATTCCAATGAGCGGAGCATGATTCCAGATATCGGAGCATCATTCCGAAGGGCGGAGCATGATTCCAGAGATCGAAGCATCATTCCGATGAGCGGAGTATGATTCCAGGGGATCGGAGCATCATTCCGATGTGCGGAGCATGATTCCAGGGTTCGGAGCATCATTCCGAAGAGCGGAGCATGATTCCAGGGATCGGAGCATCATTCCAATGAATAGAGCATGATTCCAAGGATCGGAGCATCATTCCGAAGAGCGGAGCATGATTCCAGGATTCGGAGCATCATTCCGAAGAGCGGAGTATAATTCCAGGATTCGGAGCATCATTCCGAAGGGCGGAGCATGATTCCAGGATTCGGAGCATCATTCCGAAGGGCGGAGCATCATCCCGGGGATCGGAGCATCATTCCGATGTGCGGAGCATGATTCCAGGGTTCGGAGCATCATTCCGAAGAGCGAAGCATGATTCCAGGGATCGGAGCATCATTCCGATAAGCGGAGCATGATTCCAAGGATCGGAGCATCATTCCGAAGAGCGGAGCATGATTCCAGGATTCGGAGCATCATTCCGAAGAGCGGAACATAATTCCAGGATTCGGAGAGTGGAGCATGATTCCAGGATTCGGAGCATCATTCCGAAGAGCGGAGCATGATTCCAGGATTCGGAGCATCATTCCGAAGAGCAGAGCATAATTCCAGGATTCGGAGCATCATTCCGAAGGGTGGAGCATGATTCCAGGGTTCGGAGCATCGTTCCGAAGGGTGGAGCATGATTCTAAGGATCGGAGCATCATTCCGATGAGCGGCAGACATTCTGACCGAAGCATAATTTCGATGCAGAGGTTGATTCCCAGGCGAAGCATAATTCCGACAGGGAAGGAAAATACTCCAAGGCGAAGCATGATTTCGACACGGGGTACATTCTGAGACGGGGCATGATTCCGGCGCAGAGCTTGTTGGCTGACTTGATTCCGAGATGAAGCATAATTTCGACAGGGAAGGCGCTGGTTGATTCTAACCCGAAGCATAATTCCGACAGGGAAGGCAGATACACCGAGGCGAAGCTTGATTTCGACGCGGGGGACACTCTGAGACGAAGCATGATTCCGGCGCAGAGCTGGTTGGTTGATTTGATTCCGAGGCGGAGCATAATTTCGGCAAGGAAGGTAGATATCCCGAGGCGAAGCATGATTTCGACGCGGGGGACACTCTGAGACGAAGTATGATTCCGGCGCAGAGCTGGTTGGTTGATTTGAGTCCGAGGCGGAGCATAATTCCGGCAGGGAAGGTAGATATCCCGAGGCGAAGCATGATTTCGACACGGGGTAAATTCTGGGTCGGAGCATGATTCCGCCGCAGAGGTTGTTAGTTTGATTTGATTTGGGTTAACATCAGCATCGCTACACTGGAATATGGTACCAGGAGCGAATCATCATTTGTCATGAGAAGATTTGGGAAGTGCTTTTTTTTGGTTTGGCATCAGCATCGCTACACTGGAATATGGTACCAGGAGAGAATCATCATTTGCGTTTGCTTATTAGGAAACGATGGCTTAGGAGACAGGTTTTAGGTCCCTATCACCTAAGACTTTTCAATTTTGTGAGCCGTTAGGGTCTCACAAAGCATTTTCTCCCTACGTGCCGTAAGGATCCCGTAAGTGTATTTTCTCCTTGGGAGTCGTGGGGACTCCCAAGTGTGTTGCTCCTTTGTGAGTCGTAAGGATTCACGCGGGAATTTTCTCCTCACAAAGTCGAGAGGACCTTGTGAGTGCATTTCATCTCTTTTTCACGAGTTTGCGCCCTTTCGGGTTTTCACAAACTCGCCGGCAGTCCTGCTGTTTTTACTCACGGAGCCCTTTCGGGTTTTCATCCGTGCCCATTTTGCTTGTGGACATACCTTCTTTTATTTTTATTTTATTATTTTTGGAGAGATTGGGATTGTTTTACGCCCGTGGATTGTAGACGGTTTTGCAGGATGTATGATCCAGACCGTAGGGCCATAAAAATTTCGGGACTTTGTAGGCGTCTGCATCGCTGCACTGGAATATGGTACCATGAGCGACTCATCATTCGCCGTTGGGAATTTGAGTTTTGGACGGTGTCTGCATCGCCGCACTGGAATATGGTACCAGGAGCGACTCATCATTCACCACTTGGGGATTTGGATTTGGAATTTGGCTGGCATCTGCATCGCTTCACTGGAATATGGTACCAGGAGCGACTCATCATTCGCCATTGGGGTATGGGACTTGGAATTTGGTTGGCGTCTGCATCGCTGCACTGAAATATGGTACCAGGAGCGACTCATCATTCTCCACTTAGGGATTTGAGTTTTGGTTAGCGTCTGCATCGCTTCACTGGAATATGGTACCAGGAGCGACTCATCATTCGCCACTTGGGGATTGGGGAGCGATGGCTTAGGAGACAGGTTTAAATCCCTATCGCCTAAGGCTTTTCAATTTTACGGGCCGTGAGGGTCCCATAAAAGCATTTTCTCCCTACGAGTCGTAAGGATCCCGTAGGTGTATTTTCTCCTTAGGAGTCGTGAGGACTCCTAAGTGTGTTTTTCCCTTGCGAGTCGTAAGGATCCCACAAAGGTTTGTTCTCCTCATGCATCGTGAGGGCACATGAGTCGGTCTTCTCAATGGAGCATAATTCCAAAGGAGGAGACCTTCCGCGTAACTGGTGATTATGGTGGGGCATGAGTATGATGAGAATTATTTGAGCTCATGGATTGTATACGGTAGTCAATTTGGGGACTAGCCGTAAGGCTGGAAGAATTTTGGGAAACTGGATTTTGGTTGGCGTCTGCATCGCTGCACTGGAATATGGTACCAGGAGCGACTCATCATTCGCCTTTTTTTTGTTTTTCTATTTCTTTTTGTTTTACCGCGATTGCTCTATCATTTCAGGTTTTCTTATCGCGAAGATCGCGATTACCCTATCATTTCGGCTATTTATTCGCGGTTGCCCCATCATTTCGGCTTTATTCTCATCTTTATTTTTACTCGTTGATTTTTATTGCGAGTTGCCCCATCATTTCGGCTTTTATTTTTCTTTTATTTACACATTTTTTTTTGTTTATTTACATTTTTTTTACATTCCCAGTTTAACGACTTAGAGGTCGATTGTTCCCAGTTTAATGACGTGGTGGTCGACTGTTTTCAGAGAAAGGCAGATGTCTGAGAGAATGAGTTTTACGAAGAACTTCGGTCTCCGTTTGTATGAAATTGGCGGTCGCGGCTAGACTGTTTGTTAACACGCCTTTAGACAGTTCTATCTCTCCTGCCTTGTATTGCTTTTCGATCCAATCTTTGAAGAAGAATCAGTCCTCAATGGCATGACCTATCACTCTGTGATAGGGGCAGTATTTGGGGTCGTCGGTCCTATTCGCTTCCTGCGATCTTTTTGACTCTGGCAGTTGTAGACCATTCCTCAGGTCGTCTTTGAATATTTTACGGATTTTGTCCCTTCTGAAGGAATAGACCGTGTCCAGCTTCTCTTTCAGTGGAGATTCTCCTCCCTCTCCGAACATTCGCTTTCGAAGCTGGTTGGCATTAGGCCCGCTCGACCCTTGCTTATTTCGGTTAGCCGAGGTATTGAAAGATTCAGAATCATCGGAGTTTCCGCCTTTGCGATTATCGTCCTTTCGGTTTCTCCAGGACCTATTGTTATTTTGGGAATCCGAGGAGGACTCCTGTTTTGAGCGCTCCAGCATCTGAACTTTCCTGGTCGGCTCTTGGAATGTTTTGAGACCCGCAGTACATAGAAACGGGGCCATCCAGTTGTTGAGATTTCCGACAAGGAGACTGACAGATTGGTCCTGCTCTATCGGCGGTTCACATTTGACGGAGAGATTGCGCCATCGGGTTATAAAATCCGTGCTGCTTTCGTTGTTCTTGGGCTTGGTCCTTACGAGCTCGGCAATGGTGATCTTATCGCTGACGCTCATGAACCTTTGTCGAAACAAATATTCCATTTGGACGAAAGTAGTAACGGAACCATCCGGTATGCTCGCGTACTAGTCGAAAGCAACATCGGTCAAGCTATTAACGAACTGGCAGAGGAGAAGCGCATCGTTGCCCCCAGTATTCCCGCATGAGGCTTTGAAGTGGGCGATGTGCTGATTCGCATTTCCTGTCCCATTGAATCTTCCGATTTTGGGGATGACATAGCCGCTAGGAAATTCTACCAGATCATATTGAGCGGGATATGGTCTCCCGCTACTGCTAACATCTTTTTGTGCTTCAGCTTCGGCTACCAGTGTTTTGACTTCGCTGGTAACCAAATCCATAATTTGATCTTGAGTTAGCGGGCTACTGTCATCGGTAGCTAAGACATTTCCCGAGATAGGATGCGACTGATTTTCATGCGGTTCGCCCACTTTTGGATTTGAGGGAATAGGCACTGGCTGCGTTGGGACACCGTTTCCCGGTTCACGAGCAGAGCCCTGCGCTTGATTGGGCGGCTGGGAGGCAAGTCGGGCCGTGAGCTGCAAGACGACGTTCATCAAGTCGTCAATTTTGGAGTAAAGTTTGGCCATCTCCTTGTCTTTGCTTCTGAGCTGCTTTCGGAGCTCTTGGAGAAGTTGCTGCTCTGCATTCTTGGGACGGAAGATTGGCTCCTCTTCACTTTCCGAGCCCGACTCCTCATGGATCGAAGGGTCTTTCTGCCTATCATCCTCATCTAGAGGGTTTTCATCATCTAGCGGAGGCGGCTGTTCTTGGGAAGCGGCAACCACATTCAAGCCAGATTGGATTTAAGATGTGGTGGCCCCGTCCTTCCTCTTGCTGCGCGTGCCCACCATGTAGACAGTATGGACCACATACCCAGCCATTTCCTCATCTTCGGCGGGGTAACCCTGTTCTTCGAATCTCATGAGGTTTAGCCTGGCAGGAGCCCTAACCCTTTTGTTGGCTCTATATTTGAGCCTTTTCTCCCTCAGCTTCTCGATTTTGAAGGCTTGGCGGGCATCCGCTATCCGGGAAGCCATTGTGAGTTGATCAGAGGGGAGCTTAGAGAAGACACCCGAGCGAGCAGTGGTCAAGGGCACCGCTGGAGCTTGCTCGGGATGCGTTGTAGCTTTGTTGGTGTTGATGGCCTTGCCCCCAGCTGGGGCCATAGAGAGTCGTTCGGAAACGGACTTGCGCTTGGGCTGAGGTGCCCTCGCGACCACCACATTTGGTCTCCTGCCTTTCGAGACCGGTTTGTCTGCCAACGGGGCTTGAGGAGCCGGGATGGCGCCAACAGCTATGAACATAATAGAGCCGAATGATAGCAGCGGCTCCTCCCATTGTCGCCCGAGACTGGCCGGAAGGACCGTCCTGGAGTCTATCTTCATCGTGTAGGAGACGGGAGCTGAGTTCATCATCGAAGACATCGTCGGAAGGTGATTGCTTGAAAATCTGCATGAAAGAGAATTATTTTAGTATAAATACAGGTATGTATAATGATTGAGTTCGCATGAATGCTTAACCCGAAATATGGGAGGAGAGATTGGTCCCACCGGGCGTGGCAGAATCTGTAGGGTTTTTTTCGTCACCCCATTGAGATGGGAATACGCGTGCCCTTGTCAGGCGCATTACAGATTCCCCCTGCCTAGGGTAGGGTGGGGGTGATTGATTGTGGAGATCCGAATCTCCAGCAGCTGCGGACTAAGCTGCCATTAATTACCCCTCGCCTTTGGAGCGAGGGAACCTCCGATGGACGGGTTAAACTGGTCATGCGAACTCAATGTGCAGTGTGCGTGTGATGTGTTTTGAAAGGGCATTTTTGGATATGTCGGGATCCATGCAGAGTTTTTTACGAGGGTCCCGCTACCCGGATAGCGGGCTGGGGGTCAAGGGGGTTAGCGCGGGGTGCGGGGCAGCGCCCTGTTAGAAAATTTTTTCTAACAGGGACAGTGTCATGGTGTATGTGTGTGTGCACATATGTATATATATATATGTATATATATAAGGAAAAAAAAAGGGAAGAAAAGGCATCCAAAGGATGCATGGGGGCAGCACCTTGGGCGCTGTGCGCTCAGGCGCTAGAGTGCCACGTGTCGGCACGTGGGCGCTCTGCGCTTGAGCGCTGGGCGCTTGAGCGCAAGCGCGCCACGTGTCGGCACGTGGGTGCTTTGCGCTTCAGCCCTGACGCTCGAGCGCAAGCGCGCCACATGTCGGCACGTGGGTGCTTTGCGCTTTAGCGCCTGACGCTCGAGCGCAAGCGCGCCACGTGTCAGCACGGGGGCGACTTGTGCTTGAGCGCTCGCGCTGGAGCGCAAGCGAGCCACGTGTCGGCACCGGGAGGACTTGCGCTCGAGCGCTCGCGCTGGAGCGCAAGCGCGCCACGTGTCGGCACGCGGGCGCTCTGCGCTTGAGCGCCGGCGAGAAAAAGAGGCTTTTAGCCTAAAAAAATTTCTCAGAAGAGAAATCAGAGAGGAGTTGGACTCCTGAGTGTGTTTTTTTTTGGGTTTAGTGAAAGGGGTTCTTCTTCCTCCTCTGTTAGCTGGATCTTGAAGATCAAGAGATGTGAGATCTCAAAATCTCTCCTTTTTGGGATCTAAAGACAGATCCAAGTTCCCCTTTGTGGGTTTGGTGGTGAAAAACTATTTTGTTTTTGAAAAGGAAGAGTAAAACTCTTGATTTAATTCAGAAGAAAGAAGAAGGTTTGAGACCTTCAGAAAAGGGAAAGAAATACAAACCCTAGGTTTTTGAGAGAATTAAAGTATTTCCTTTTTTTATTCATCATGTTACCTTTTATAGGTTTACGTTTTTACATATAGCCCCTTGGGCTTCACAAAATGGCATTTTGCCTATCCCATGGCTCATGTGCCATTTCATTTTTGCACATAAGCCATGGGCTTACAAAATATTGGCTTTATGCCCATTTTGCATACATTCATGTATAAAAAATTACATAAAAATTATTTATTACATGATTTTGTTGTTGGCATAGAGAGGCTGGCCGCGGGCTCGACTTGGGTATGGGCCCGCTTGACCTGGGCTTGGGCCCACCTAGCTTGGGGGTTGACCTTGACTTTGACTCGGTCAACCAGGGTGCAAATTTTTACCCCAACAGCAACTGCACTGGTGCACCCGTGTTTGACACGTGGCGCGCAGCGCAGAGCGCTGGATCTGAAGCATTACTTCAACTTTTAAATTTTGAATTTTAAAACAGAGCTTTGCTCTGATTGGGGGTGCGCTGCTTAGGGCGCAGCACACCTGGCGCTAGCGTGTCTGTGTTTGGCACATGGCGCTCAGCGCGCAGAGCGCTGAATCTGAAGCGTTGCTTCAATTTTTGAATTTTGAAATTCAAAACAGAGCTTTGCTCTGATTGGGGGAAACAATGCCCCCCCACCGTTGCGCTTACGTGGCCCACATGTGAGCGCAGCGGTGGCAATATCTGAGCCCTTGGATCAACTCAGAAGTTGAAGAGGCGGCTTAGTGCCTATAAATAGGACCTTTGGTCCTCAGATGATTATCATCTTCTTTCTTGAGAGTTTTTATTTAGAGCGCAGCTATTTTGTTTAAGAACTTTCAAGAGTCAGAACTCTTTCCCAACTTAGGTAAAATTAAATTAATTTTTTTTAATAAATTAGGGTTTTTACCCATTAACAGAGCCTTACTCTTCATAGATCTTTGACCTAAAGAAAACCCTTTTAGGGTTTCATTAATAGAGCCTTGCTCTCACGAATCTATAGATCTAAAGAGATCTTTTCTTGGGGTTTCTTATCCCATGAATCAGAGCTCTGCTCTTTGATAATATGTGGATCTTTTGATCTTTGATGAAGAACTGTTAAGAGTTTTTTCATGGATCTTGAAGATCCCATAATTTTTAATTCTCAAAAAATTATTTTTGATTAATCTTTGATGGATTTTCCATCATCATTGCAGAGCCAGGCTCTTTAAGGAATTTTATTCCTTTATGACCAGAGTTTGATAAGTGTCACTCTGTTACAGAGCTTTGCTCTCAAAGGTAGATTTTCTCCTTTTCCCGAAAGATTTCTCATTCAATGAGAATTTCCTTGAGGATTTCCTCATTAATTAACAGTCTCATCCAATGATGAGGCTGCTTTATTAGTTGATGCATTGTCATATGGATTTTGTGGGTCCCCCTTTGGTCTCTTTTCCACTACATTGCAGTGTAGTATAAATTTTAAAGCGCTGAGTGTCAAAATTTTAAAATTAAGTTATAGTACTGATAATCGAATTCTGTCCTTTCTCGCAGGCGACATGTCTTCCGATCTCTCTTTCCCGTTTTTTCGTTCAGAGGGAGGATTCCCTGAGGCACCTGTGGACCGGGAGGTTCTCGCGCTCATCAGAGATTATGACCCGGAACACAAAAACCTTCACCTGTGGGGTAGGTGGTATGACCAGATTATCAAAGGTCGTCGAAGCTTCTCTTGTACGATGCTGTCGGAGCCAATCTCGTCGATTTCGTATGCAGATGCACCCCCGGTGAACTATGCCGTAGAGGTTGTCAATTGGACTTCGAAAGGTCTTCTTCAATCTTCGATTGCCGCCATACCCATGCAGCTGCTGGCGGCTTTGGATACCTTAGGGCGGCGTATATGCCAGGGAGAGTCGCGCCCTTGGGGACAACCCTACAACATCGGGTTGACTCCCCGACATTCGGCTGGGTATTTGCAGTGGGCCAGGTACATTTTGTCAGCAAAGAAAACGCAACTGCTGAAGCTCGACCTATATCCTGCGGTTTATGCTTCGCTGTTCCAATATTCTGCTCCTCCGACATGGTGGATTAAGGCGTTCTTGGAGCAATGGAACATCCCAACCCATACCTTTCTTCTACTGGACAGAGAAGTCTCCATCTCCTTAGAAGAATTTGCTGAGATTTCCGGTCTGCCGGTTAGGGGGGAGCACTATGAGGAGCTGCTTCCTCCAGATGAATACGTTCTTGCCACCAAGCCGGTGGTGATGGGCCTAACGCCGGAGAACGCCATTCAACACCAGTTTTCTAGTCTGATAAAGGTGCTGAACATGTACAAGAGCCTCTTCTTAGAATCCGGAGGCCGGGGGGTCAGTTTCGCGGACTTCATTGCCCGGTTTCTTCGCCCAGAGATTTTATTGCAAGGAGGCAAAAAGTTTGCCAAGCTCGACGACCCCTTCGGCTTTGGTATGGATCGCTGACCAGTATTGGAAGACGATCAGAAAGGTTTTTTCTTCCCGATGCTGTCAGAAATCGCCGCTCCGGGCATTGACGAGGAGACTTTCTTTCTTGGGTTTCTCGGGCTATGGTTGTGCTGGTTCGCGCTCTCCATGCACCCTTGCTATATGAGGCCATCCGTTTTCTACCCAGCGCATCGAATAGTTGCCGGGATACAGGTGGCCATTGGGATTTGTCATGCCCCATTTGCCATATACTTAGTGTTAGTGCGTGTTAGGATCAGTGGACATTGCATTATCGTGCGTGATAGATGTTGGTTTAGGAGTGACGAGTACACCAATGGAAAGTGAATAATCGTGACAGTGATTGATACAGTGAACAGTGATAAAACCATGTCATTGGTATATTTGTACACGACTAAATCAAGATCATAAATAGTGTAAACCTGGGGATAAAGGGGAAAATCGAAGTGGAAAGAGAATCGTATTTAGCGGGACCGTGTTTTAGAGGATGATCATTCGAGCAGTGATATATATATTAGGTAGGATCTAGCGATCCGGCTGACAGGGTTATGTCCCGAGCATGTGGGCCATTGTCTCGGGTATGTACGAGACTCCTGTTAAACATGATTTTCCTTTCACTATTCGATTTCAAACATGACCTAGAGACCGATAGGGACACAGAACATATTCTGCATCATATAGTGACATAGTGATTACTTGCATTGTTTTTACACCAGTATTACCTCATTTACCTGTTTCATCATATTATAATAATATTGTTATTGAGTCGCTCTGACGACCTGAGTATGCATGCTCAGATTCCACGGAAGGACCAGCACAGGAGACGGATCTACCCTTCGAGTTCACGGAGATATAGTCTGGTGTACTTTCTTCATACACTGCTTTCCATAAAAGTGATCGTGAGATTGAACTTGGTTAGTAATTGTTCTTGTTATCTGTAATTTGTGAACAATGGATTTTAATGTAATAAATTAGTGATGTATTTCCTTTACTACTGTGCTTTATTTACTGATTACCATGTAATGCTAGAAGCCGAAGTGTGACTACGGCAGGATGATTCCTTGACCGTAGGAGCATGGCTGGCCTAGTCATTCCTCGTTTTCCGTATTTTGGGAAGCGGGGCGTGACATGGTTTAGTTGGTATCAAAGCCAGGTTTAGTATCAAGGGATAACATTAACTATACTGTATTACGTTATTCTTGTTTCACTACTCCTGATTTCCATCCTTGAATCTGATCTGATCCTTTTGAATCTTCCAGTGATATGACGTCCCCGAACGACCCCTCCTCGGACTCCAGCTCTCAGGACCGCACGGAAAGAATACTTAGTGCACTGACCACTCCCGCGGAAGCTCAGGAGAGGAAGACAGATTTACTCACTGAGGGACTCAGGGCGATTACCACCGCAGGAGGACCCTCCGCACTCATTACCGCCCCCGAGGGCGCTACTCCACCAGCTTATCATGCTAAGGCTGGTACCATATCAGACTTCCGACGGTTACACCCAGCTGCATTCACAGGGCTAGCTGAACCCCTTGAGGCTGAGCAATGGCTGGTGAACATGGAGAATTTATTGACAGCCGCCACGGTTCCAGAGGAAGATAGGGTGGACGTGATAAAGATACAATTGGAAGACGAAGCCCGTACATAGTGGTCGGTGGAAGAAAGCAGACTTGACGGGCCGATTGAATGGAGCAAGTTTAAGGAGTGCTTCCTAGATCATTATTTTCCTTCCACAGCCAAGGCAGAAATTGAGGAAAGGTTTATTCTTTTGAAGCAGAATGGACGCCCAGTGGACGTATATGCGGCAGAGTTCAACCGTCTGAGCCGCTTTGCTCCATACATGGTCAAATCAGAGGCCACCAGGGCCAGACGCTTCCTTCAGGGGTTAGATTTCGAGTTGCAGCAGTTGATTGCATCGTTGGATTTGCAGACTTTCGCATAGGTACTCAACGCGGTGAGAGTTCAGGAGCAATTGATTAACAAGTTCAGGAGACCCCCAGTCGTTCCAGCATGTACCCACGCGCCTTCTCAAGGAGCCATACCGGTTCACAGAGCAGGAACGACACAAATGAAGCGCCCGTTCGTACCACAGCATCGCCCCCAGAGACAGGGCGTAGTTTGCGGCTATTGCGGTAGAGGTGGGCATACTCAGAAGGACTGTCGCCGTGCCAAGGGACAGTGCTTGATTTGTGGATCCAGTCAGCAAAAGATTAGCAGTTGCCCTGAGCGAGCAGAGATACAGGGAGGTTCTGGACTGCCACAGCAGAGGCCGCAGGAGCAGAGGCAACCCTTTACAGGTCGCGGTCAGGGACGGGCTTTCACCTTGACCGCCGAGCAGGCAGAGGCGTCAGGAGACGTAGTTACAGGTACTATGCTCGTACATTCCTTGCCAGCTAGAATACTATTTGATTCTGGAGCATCGCATTGTTTCTTGTCTGAGCATTTCACTGATACACACTCAATACCACATGAACCACTAACCAAGGGATGTGAAATTCATACGGGTAATGGCATTATAATATCTAGTCGAGAATGTAGGTTATGCCCGGTTGTAGTGTGTGGCAGGGAATTCTATGCGAATTTCCTCCTGATTGGGACAGGCAGTTACGACGCAATTCTTGGGATGGATTGGATGAGCACTTTTCATGCGGTTATCGATTGTCGTGCAAGGAATGTGATCTTCCGCATTCCCAATCACCCGGAGTTTATTTTTGAGGGCGGAAGCAAATCTTTGGAGCCAGCCAAGTACAGAGCCAAGCCCAAGGAGCTGACAGCGATGGAGATTGATAAGAACCCACTCCCAGAAATTGTTCGGGACTTTCTGGATGTATTTCCCGAAGACCTACCAGGTCTACCACCTCCTCCAATCTTGGAGTTCTCAATCGATTTGACTCCAGGTACAGCCCCAGTATCCAGAGCCCCTTACAGAATGGCACCAGTCGAGTTGGCGGAATTGAAGAAGCAGGTTGAAGAACTATTGGAGAAGGGATTTATTCGGCCAAGCGCTTCACCGTGGGGTGCACCAGTTCTGTTAGTAAAGAAGAAGGATGGATCACTGCGAATGTGTATAGATTATCGGGAGCTGAACAAGGTCACAATAAAGAACAAGTATCCCGAGCATTGACGACCTATTCGATCAGCTAAGTGGAGCCAAGGTGTTCTCGAAGTTGGACCTCCGTTCTGGATATCATCAAATCAGAGTAGCAGCCGAGGATGTATGCAAGACGGCTTTCAGGACCCGATACGGACATTACGAGTTCCTTGTGATGCCGTTCGGTGTTACCAATGCCCCAGCAATATTCATGGACTTGATGAACAGGGTGTTCGCAAAGTACTTGGACACGTTTGTCGTTGTGTTTATCGACGACATACTTGTCTACTCGAAGACCCGGGAAGAGCACGCTGAACATTTGCGCACGGTTCTACAAATTCTTCGGGAAGAGAAGCTGTATGCGAAACTAAGCAAGTGTGAATTCTGGCTCGACAAGGTTCAGTTTTTGGGACATATCGTTTCGGGCGAAGGCATCTCGGTGGACCCGGCAAAGATAGAATCTGTCAGAGATTGGCCAACGCCGAAGTCAGTGGCTGAAATCAAGAGTTTTCTTGGATTGGCAGGTTATTATCGGAGATTCGTCTAAGATTTCTCAAGAATCGCTGAACCATTGACGAGGCTGACACGGAAGGACGTACCGTTTACATGGACAGAGGAGTGCACTCAGGCATTTGACACACTGAAGCAGAAGTTAACCACGGCGCCTATTCTTACAGTACCAGATGATTCCGGTGGTTTGGTGATACACAGTGATGCCTCAGGGAAGGGATTAGGCTGTGTTCTAATGCAGCACGGCCGAGTGGTTGCTTACGCCTCTCGACAACTGAGAAACCACGAGAAGAACTACCCTATGCATGACTTGGAGTTAGCTGCGGTAGTTTTTGCGTTGAAGATTTGGAGGCACTATCTATTGGGTGAGAAAGTGGAGGTGTACACCGATCACAAAAGTTTGAAGTATGTTTTCACTCAGAAGGAACTAAACATGAGGCAGCGCCGATGGCTAGAGCTGATGGCAGATTATAACTTGGACCTTCAGTATCATCCGGGGAAGGTGAATGTTGTACCAGATGCGCTCAGTCGCAAGCCAGCGGTCATGATGTTGACCGATCAGAGGAGCATTATTGAGGACTTTCAGAGACTTGAACTTGAAGTCGTTACGCCGAATGCACTTAGTCAACTTTGGCAGCTACAGGTGCAATCTTCTCTGGTGGATCGCATCAAGATTGCACAAGCGGATGATCCCCGATTGCAAAAGTTCAGAGAGCAAGTGGAAGCTGGACTGAGAACGGATTTGATTATACATGAAGATGACTCTCTGAGATTCGGTAGCAGACTCTGCGTACATAAGGGAGATGTTCGAGAAGAAGTATTGGCTGAAGCACACAGTTCATCTTATTCGGTGCATCCAGGAGGTACTAAAATGTATCATGACCTAAAGCAGTACTTTTGGTGGAACGGAATGAAGCGGGAAATTGCGAGGTTCGTATCCAGGTGCTTGGTATGTCAGCAGGTGAAGGCGGAACATCAGAGGACAGCAGGATTGTTACAACTACTGCCGATACCTGAATGGAAGTGGGAGCACATTACTATGGATTTCGTGACGGCCTTACCACGGAGCCCTAGGGGCAATAATGCCATTTGGGTTATCGTCGATCGTCTCACGAAAGCTGCACACTTCCTACCTTTCCGAGTGGGACAGTCGACAGAATCACTGGCAGAAAGATATATGCAGGAGATTGTACGACTTCACGGTGTTCCAGTCAGCATTGTGTCAGACCGGGACACCAGATTCTTGTCACACTTTTGGAAGAGCCTACAGGAGAGTTTGGGAACCCGCCTTAAATTCAGCACAGCGTATCACCCATAGACGGATGGACAATCCGAGCGTACGATTCAGACGCTCGAGGATATGTTGAGAGCCTGTATGTTGGACTTTCAGGGTTCCTGGGAGGACCATCTGCATCTAGTCGAGTTCTCTTATAACAATAGTTATCAGGCTAGTATTCAAATGGCTCCTTTTGAAGCACTATACGGGCGGAAGTGTCGATCCCCAGTATATTGGGATGATGTGGGAGAACGAAGACTACTGGGCCCCGAACTCATTGTTCAGACAGTCGACAAGGTCCAGATGATCAGGCAGCACATCAAGGCGGCTCAGGATCGACAGAAGAGTTGGGTAGATACCAGCAGGAGGGCACTAGAATTCGAAGTCGGAGATCACGTGTTCTTAAAGATTTCCCCTACTCGTGGAGTTATCAGGTTCGGAGGTCGGGGAAAGCTCAGTCCCCGTTTTATCGGACCTTTTAAGGTGCTAGAGCGAGTAGGAGAGGTGGCCTATCGACTTGCCTTGCCTCCATCACTAGCTGGTGTGCATAATACCTTCCACGTGTCACAGTTGCGTCGTTATGTTCGGGATGAGAACCATGTCCTGGACTATTCGGAGCTAGTGTTGGGTACCGATCTATCGTACGAGGAACAGCCCACTACCATTCTCGACCGCAGAGAGAAAGTGCTGAAGAACAAGGTCATTCCGTTAGTCCGAGTGTCTTGGGGGCGGTCGTTCCCCAGGAGAATCCACCTGGGAGTGGGAGGAAGATATCCATGCTCGTTATCCACATCTCTTTGTTTAGTACTTTGTTTCTTTGTACCCTTATTAAATTTCGAGGACGAAATTTTTGTAAGGGGGGTATGATGTAAATCCCTGTTTCCCATCTATAAAATTTTTCCGTATTTTCCTAATCCCGTTTGTCTCCTGATTTTTCATTGTATTTTTCGTTTGTAATTGGTTACTCGAGTTTCAATATTTAACTTAATCAAAACCCTAGATTTATTTCCAATTAACACCTAAGCCTAATATAATTTAACCCAGCCCAACAAATAAAATAAATCTTAATATTTAAAATTCCTTCAGCCCAAATCTTTTCCAAAACCATTAAACTAAATCCCCAGCCCACTCCCTCTTTCAGCCCACTCACCTTTTTATTTTAATAATTTCTGTATTTAAAATCCCGGCCCATTCTAACCTCAGCCCACATTTTTTTTAAAAGGGAATTTTATTTTTAAAAACCCTTCCCAAGCCCGGCCCACTCCTCTAGCCCGCTCCTCAACACCCGACCCGACCCATTCCTGTTTATCTCCTTTTCTCCTCCAACGGTAACCTCCCCTTTTCCCGCTCGCGAACGCCTCCACCGCCGCAGCTCGCGCCCACGCCCACGCCTCCATTCTTGCAACGTTTCACCCACGACATTCAACCCTCATTCATTCCTCACGCCCTCATCTCTCTCTCTCTTTTCTCCCTCATTTTCAGAAATCTACTCACCTCTCTCCATTCACCAAAAACTCACCGAGCGCCATTGTCCTCACTCTGCCGCCACCGCCGACCCTCGACAGCCCCTCAGCGACCCCTCGCCAGCTCCTCCTCGACCAACAGAACTCCTCATCACCACACTCCATAAACCCTCCACCACTTCACTTCATCGGCCAAACCCCCTGCACACCGAGCTCGGCCACCCTGCACCCCACGCCGGCGAGCTCTCCACTGCACTCTAACCCCTCGTCGACACCTCTACCGGAACCCCGCATTATTATCACTATAGCCAAGCCCCACTATCTCTCTCCCTCTCTCTCTAGAAACCACACCCAAATCACCCAAACCCAAACAACCCGACACTCACTGCAGCCCATCGCCGGAGCGACGCCGTCAACCGTCGTCGACCCCAGTGCACTCACAGAGGACCACCAAGCACCCCTCAACCTCCAGTAACCGTGCAACGACTCCGGACAACTCTGACACAAATTCCGCATCTCGAGCCAAGCTCGCGCGAATCGTTTCACGACGTACATCGCGCGTTCGTGACGCTGCTGCTGCCGTGCGACCCCGAGACGTTTCCAGGCAAGTTTTTACTTGCTACATGCTAATATAATTGTGGTACAAACCTAAATCATATAGTTTATAAATTTACCGATTCCCGATATATTATGCGACCTATGTGTTCGATGCTAGACCCTAATGAAAATAATTGTTTATTTTGATGGAAACTGATGTTTTCTGTTGGCCCATGTGATGATGAATAGCGTGTATGAATTTCACTGGAAAATACGATTGTTAGTGACTAAAATTGATACCCCCAAATATGCCGACAAAACTAGAATTTTCCCGTATCTGAAAATGAATAAAATCACTGTAAATTATGTGCATACTGGAATGATACGTTCGAGGGCTTAAATCGAATCTGACTCGACTAACTTTAACCCTATGTAAACTTCTAATGATTTCTGTTCTGTAATTGCGATGATATTTAGATCGGAGTGCGACTCTGGACTGCAGTCCAGAGCGACTCCGATTGTTGTGTACTGTCCCAAAATGTGTGTCACTGTGTTTCCTGAAGTCGTATATTACGGAACTCTGCAATAGATTAAATATAATTCTGTTAGATAAACAAAACAAGTGGCTCCATTCCGTTTTATTGACGTTTGCTATTTTAAACTGTAAATAAAAGGGCAGAACGTATAGCTGTCCAGAACAGATTCAGAAATGACACACTGAGGTTAAACTATGTATAACTTTCAACGTACAGACGCGATTGAGGATCCGTCTATTGCGTTGAATACTCTATTGAAAACCCTAGATTTCATTCAACTGTAGCATTGCTAAAATCTGAACCCAACTGGGTGCAATTCGTGTCGCGAAACGGATGTTCAGTTCTGAAACTGAATTTCCAGCCGCGAGCACTTAAAATGAAACAGATGTATCTTGAAAACCGAAATTCCGATTGAACTGAAACTAATTTTGATGAATTGCTGACTGAGCGTTCTATTTATCTTACTTGTATCATTTTGCTGAATTCTTAACATATTCATTTATGCAATTTATGTAAGTTAATGACATGCATGTTAATTTATAACACACTTAGCTTAATGATGGCATACATACATATATCACACCCCATTTGCCATATACTTAGTGTTAGTGCGTGTTAGGATCAGTGGACATTGCATTATCGTGCGTGATAGATGTTGGTTTAGGAGTGACGAGTACACCAATGGAAAGTGAATAATCGTGATAGTGATTGATACAGTGAACAATGATAAAACCGTGTCATTGGTATACTTGTAAACGACTAAATCAAGATCATAAATAGTGTAAACCTAGGGATAAAGGGAAAAATCGAAGTGGAAAGAGAATCGTATTTAGCGGGACCGTGTTTTAGAGGATGATCATTCGAGTAGTGATATATATATTAGGTAGGATCTAGCGATCCGGCTGACAGGGTTATGTCCCGAGCATGTGGGCCGTTGTCTCGGGTATGTACGAGACTCCTGTTAAACATGATTTTCCTTCCACTATGCGATTTCAAACATGACCTAGAGACCGATAGGGACACAGAACATATTCTGCATCATATAGTGACATAGTGATTACTTGCATTGTTCTTACACCAGTATTACCTCATTTACCTGTTTCATCTTATTATAATAATATTGTTATTGTGTCGCTCTGACGACCTGAGTATGCATGTTCAGATTCCGCGGAAGGACCAGCACAGGAGACGGATCTACCCTTCGAGTTCACGGAGATATAGTCTGGTGTACTTTCTTCATACACTGCTTTCCATAAAAGTGATCGTGAGATTGAACTTGGTTAGTAATTGTTCTTGTTATCTGTAATTTGTGAACAATGGATTTTAATGTAATAAATTAGTGATGTATTTTCTTTACTACTGTGCTTTATTTACTGATTACCATGTAATGCTAGAAGCCGAAGTGTGACTACGGCAGGATGATTCCTTGACCGTAGGATCATGGCTGGCCTAGTCATTCCTCGTTTTCCGTATTTTGGGAAGCGGGGCGTGACAAGATTTCTGGATTGGCCCATCTGTACCATGGTCTTAGCGTGGCGGCGGATACAACAGAACCGGGGGTGCATGCCGTCAACTTCCCGATGCATTACTTTACTTCGTGGATGGAGATGCACGTGCTCGGGGTCTTTGGCATTCACAAGAGACCCTCATTTTACGAGAAATGCAAGCTCCCGCGGATTATGCGGCTGGTTGACGCGTCTATCGTGAATCCGTCTCAGCGGGAAGCTAGGGGCTTGCTTCTTCGTCCGCGCACAGTCGGGGCTGGTATATCTTTCACGGACAAAGTCTTGACGATCGGCCAGGAAACTTCCAAGTCGGTGCTGGCATTGCGCGACGTTTTTAAGGATGGGGCCTCCGTGTTGAAAGCCCGGGAGATTCTCCATCTATACTCCATCAGGCCGGGCTTTCTTGTATTTAGGCTAAATGACGCAGCACTATTTATGAGATACAACCCCATCATTTTGCCCAGCAGCTGAGTTATAACCAGGGGGTTCCACTGGAGGCGTTCTTGGAAGAACCTGCTGCCACGAAAGAGGGAATACGGGGTGCGCTGCATCACTTTATGCGCTTGAATACGGGCTCTCACTTCTTTATTAGCGAGCTGAGTTGCATTCCGAGGGACCTTAACGTATACGGGGCCTGGTATCAACATGCGATGGGCGCTGTTATCAGGGAAGAGAGGCGGCTGCTGCTCGATCGCAAGAGTGCGCCCCCTTCCAGCGATCGCAATGTCCCTTTAAAGCGACGGATCGCTGTCCCCCCTCCGCTAAGAGAGGCTGCTGCAGTTGAGCCTCCACGTGTCTAAGCCCTACGTGCGGGTTGCCCCGTGATCTTGTGGAGACGGTGGATGCGCCATCGGCGCCCCGTGCTCACGGGGAGACGGTGAATGTAGCCTCGCCCGAATCTGGCGTGGGCTCGGATATCGGAACTCGCCGTCCCAAGGTGCCTACCAAGCGTAAGCTCGTGCTTGCTGCGACTGGAGCTCGCGCACAGAAGAAAAAGATGAAGTCGGTCCTCTCCCTAGATGCTGTAGTTGGCTTGGAGCCTCAGACTCCTTATAACGTGGGCATAAGTGAATATGGGAACAATGAGGGTTTCGTCATAGCGCCAGAAGACACTGATCTCGAAGCCGCTATTGCAGCTTCTGTGCGCTCTGCCACTCACCAAACAAAAATAGCCGCCCTTGTGCAATCAAGTAAATGTTAGTCGCGTCTTGTTATTGCTTTACATCTTCCTTCTTACTGTCATGTTTTGATTGACATTTCTCCTTTTATAGCAGGCTTTACCACTGAAGAGATTCTGGCGGCTTCCCTCAGGTCTTTCGAAGAGGAGGAGAGGAATCGTGCTTTGTTGGGCATTGGTATGTCTTGGTTTATTGTGTCTTCATTATCCTTTCTTATAGACAATCTGACCCTTTCTTTATCTCATCGCAGAGACCACAGCGCCGATCCCGCAGAATGAAGCGGAAATTCTTCCCGGGCCAGCTACCGAAGTCCCGGCCTCTTCGGCACTGCCGAAAGAGGCCTTACTTAAACGACCGATGACGGAAGCCTTGACGGCTCCAGAGATAACCCTGGATGTGGATGATGACGTCTTGTTGAAAGAGGCTTCTAGAAGATCTGCTTTGACGGCCCGGGAGGAAAGGAAAGGCCGGAGGCGCGCAGCAAGGGAGCGTAGTGCTGCTTTTAGCTGCGGGAGCGGGTTCAAGTGCCGCTATCCCTGCTGCTACTCCTTCAGTGGAGTCTCCGGTTGCCTTTTCTACTGCTTACAGACGGGCGGCACATGCGGCTCGGGAAGCAAACGGTAAATCAACTCCAGGTAATGTGCCGTGGGGTTCTGTTGTCAAAGTTTTAACTTGCCAGTTCTCACATGTCTTACCTTGCAGGGCCGAGCCTTACCGAAGAAGTGGCGACGACCGATGAGCCTGAGGTAGCGGTGGAGGAGTTAGCTGTGATTGCCGAACCCAGGGCGGCGGTAGGCGAGGTGGCTGCAATTGCCGGGCTCGAGGTAGTGGCTGATGAGACAGTCACGATTGCTATGCCCGAGAAAGCGACCATTGCCGAGCCCGAGGTGGCGGCAGGTGAGACGGCTGCCATGGCCGAGCCCAAGGCGGCGGTGGATGAGACGGCTACAATTACTGAGCCCGAGGTGGCGGCGAGCGAAATGGGTGCAATTGCTGGGCCCGAGGTGGCCGCTCTCTCTCAAGAGTCAGGCACCGTTCCGATCATCGCTCTTCCCGCCTACAATTCTTTGCCGTCTCCCGGTGTCGTAAGCATGACGACGGCTCTCGTGGAGTCTGGGGATGAGGCGACGGGAGGTGAGACCATCTCGATGGAGGAAGGAGACGCCGTTGTTGTATCCAGTGACGCCCTCGTCCCGGTTCCGACTGGCGACTCATCAGGTAGATTTTAGGTCACCGTCCTTCTTTTTATTCTGCAATCTTTTTCAATCTTTCCTGACAGGGTTTATCTTGTTTCTAATGTAGGTGCGGTTAGTGCTGATGTCGTGCTACCCGAGGCAGCGCCGTCAGTTACCGCCCTGTCGGTGACCACCTATCTACCTTCTCTCGCACCGTCTCAGATGCTGGAAGGTATGGATTTGTGACCCATCAGTCTTATCTCTAGGCTGTATAATTCATGTACTGACGTTGCGTTATCGCGTCTTTGTAAGAGTCCTTTTTGACCACCTGTACCAGGTGCTGCACCCCCATTTCTCCTTCCTGTCGGAGATTGCTTCATCCAGTGGCGCTGGTGAATACAGCCTTCAATTAATGTTCTTTCTTTTACCAACAGTGAAATCATTTCTGATTCTTCTTTGCCTTGATTGCAGTACTACAGATTGAAGGAGGAGATGAGAGAACAGTTGCACCACTGGTCCTCCCGGCTTTGCCACCTGCTGCAGCTGGTATAGTAAATCCCATTGTTCATGAACCTCTTATACTTCTTGAATCGTCATCTGATGGTGATTTGTTTTTGCAGCGGTCGCTTCGACTCCGGCCTCTTTCGAGTCTCGCATTATGATGCCGGCAGGGCCCTTTTCCAGACGTCCATCCTCAAAAGGCGCTGTGACCAGTCTGCTTATACTGAGCGAATACGTCGAGGAGTTTGATGCGGAGGCTCCTACATCTGCCGCAGATTTCGCTGCCGAGGTCAATCCAATGCTGGCGACGCTTGTGAATTTCCATAATGAAGGCGTCGTCGAGTCTTGGGTTCATCATTGCAGGAAGATTCATGCCTGTCTGTATGAGCTTGAGCTTCTGCTTCCTGCCCCTGAGACTCATGCTTTGAACTCCCAGCGGGCCGCGTGGGTTGAGCAGAGTGTTCTGTTCCTTCGCCATTTTGAACGAGATGCAACTCTTAAGCGAAAGGAACGTGAGGCGACTGCTGCTGAATCTGCCCAACTGCGCGCTGAGGTTGCAGCTAATGCTGCCCAGCTGAACACCATTTTTGAAAGTCTTCAAAGATGTATTTCTGACGGGCTAGTGTTAAGGAAGATGCTTGATCTTTATGAGCAGGTCGCGCAGAGTCAGGAAGCTGCCCAGCAGGAAGCTGATCAGAAACTCTCATCCTGTTTGTAGCAACGGGACCAGATTGAAGCAGAGCTAGCCGCGGCGGCTGATCGTGAGGAACAGTTGAGAGGAGTGCGTGAGCAGCTAGCTGGTCTATTGAAGGCGCCTCCTTCCCAATAGCTTCTTTTGTATAGATTGAACACTTGTAATCTTTGAACGACATGTATCCCCCTTTCTTTTATTCTTTCATACGATTTGCCTTGTACTTGATTGAATTCATGAATAAAAGATACATATTTTTTTGGTTATACTGTTGCTTTCCTCTCCTTGCTGTGTTGTTGCCATGTGATTTTAGCAAGTGTGGTATGTAGATAGTATATAGCTGTCAATCTTGAGCTCTTTGTAGGGTGGTGATTGCTTAGAAAACAGGGTTAGGATCTGTCACCTAAGATTTTTCAACTTTATGAGCCGTGAGGGTCCCATAAAGAATTTTCTCCCTACCGGTAGAGAGGATCCTGTAGGTGTAATTTCTCCTTAATAATCGTGAGGATTCCTAAGTGTGATTTCTCTTGAAAGTCGTAAGGATCTCACAAGAGAATTTACTCCCTTACGAGTCGTGAGGACCCGCAAGTGATGGGTGAAGTTGTCCTTATCTGTATTTCACGGAGTCAGGAGTTGCTCTGGATGCTTCTACGGGTTCACTGCCGTGTTCTGCGAGGACCAGGCTCCGCTCTGGACGTTTCCCACGGGATCAGGGTTGACATTATCCGCGTTCCACGTAACCAGGAATATTGCTCTGGATGCTTCCCATGGGTTCACTGCCGTGTTCAGCGAGGACCAGGTTCCGCTCTGGATGCTTCACACGGGGTCATTGCCGTGCTCTGCGAGGACCAAGATACGCTCTGGACGTTTCCCATGGGGTCAGGATTGACATAAGCCGCGTTCTACGTAGCCAGGAATTTTGCTCTGGATGCTTCCCACGGGTTCACTGTCGTGTTCGGTGAGGATCAGGCTCCGCTCTTGATGCTTCACACGGGGTCATTTCCGTGCTCTGCGAGGACCAGGATCCGCTATGGATGTTTCCCACGGGGTCAGGATTGACATAAGCCGCGTTCCACATAGCCAGTAATTTTGCTTTGAATGCTTCCCACGGGTTCACTGCCGTGTTCGGTGAGGACCAGGCTCCGCTCTGGATACTTCACATGGGGTCATTGCCGTGCTCTGCGAGGACCAGGATCCGCTCTGGATGCTTCACACGGGGTCATGATTGACATAAGCCGTGTTCCACGTAATCAGGAATTTTGCTCTGGATGCTTCCCACGGGTTCACTGCCGTGTTCGGCGAGGACCAGGCTCCGCTCTGGATGCTTCACACGGGATCATTGCCGTGCTCTGCGAGGACCAGGATCCGCTCTGGACGTTTCCCACGGGGTCAGGATTGACATAAGCTGCGTTCCACATAGCCAGGAATTTTTCTTTGGATGCTTCCCACGGGTTCACCGCCGTGTTCGGCGAGGACCAGGCTCCGCTCTGGATGCTTCACACGGGGTTATTGCCGTGCTCTGCGAGGACCAGGATCTGCTCTGGACGTTTCCTACGGGGTCAGGATTGACATAAGCCGCGTTCCACGTAACCAGGAATTTTGCTCTGGATGCTTCCCACGGGTTCACTGCCATGTTCAGCGAGGACCAGGCTCCACTCTGGACGTTTCTCAGGGGGTCAGGATTGACATAAGCCGCGTTCCACGTAACCAGGAAGGGTTGACTTTATCCGCATTTCACGGAATCGGAGTTCGACTCTCGGTCATCTGTACACCGCCGAGTCATGGAACTAGGAGTTGCCGCTGTTCCGCTTTGACTGATGTTGTGTCTGTTGTAATGAGACGAATGTTGAGATGATCTCCAGGCTATCTGCGAACCTTTAAGATTTGGCTTCTTCTTCTGATGAAGCTTGGGGAGGAAAGGTGTGATTCCTTCTTTGTTTGCGCCCCTGGATTGTATACAGGGATTGATGTGATATCACCTGTAGGGCATAAATTTCATTTTTTTTCTTTCCGCGATGCTCTATCATTTCAGCTTTTATATCGTGAAGGTCGCGATTGCCCAATCATTTCGGCTATTTTTCGCGGTGCCCAATCATTTCGGCTATTTGTTTTGTTTTCACTCGCTGCTTTTTATTGCGAGTTGCCCAATTATTTCGGCTATTTTGCATGCATATATTTTTACTTGCTGATTTTGTTTGCAAGTTGCCTCATCATTTCGGTTATTTTGTATGCATGTGTGGCTTGCTGGCTTTTTGCTGCAAGCTTGAGATTAGACACCGATTTCGGCATCAGCACCGCTACAACTGGGATATTGCCAGGAATGAATCATCATTTGCCTCTATCGATGTCGACCAAAGGTGGCTTAGCGAACAGGGTTAGGATCCTGTCGACTAAGGCTTTTGACTTCATGAGCCGTAAGGGTCTCATAAAGGTATTTCCCCTACGAGTCGTGAGGATCTCATAGGTGCGTTTTCTCCCTAAGAATCATGAGGATCCTTAAGTGTATGGTCTCTTATAAGTCGTAAGGATCTTACAAGAGTATTCTCTCCTTATAAGTCGAGAGGACTTATAAGAGTTGTTCACCGTGTAGACATATCCCTAGTCATGGATGGGACTTTGTTAGGGAAATGTTTATTCGCGCCCGTGGATTGTATACAAGGGTCAGTATTGAGCCGCTTGTAGGGCAGTATTGGAGGTTGTGGTGGCCGCTTAAGAACAGGTTCAGATCCATGTAGCTTAAGACTTTTGAATCTTATGAGCCATGAGGGTCCCATAAGAGGGTTCTCCTTACGAGTCGTGAGGATCTCGCAAGTGTAATTTCTCCTTAGGAGTCGTGGGGACCCCTAAGTGTGTTGTTCCCTTGTAAGTCATAAGGATCTCACGCAGGTGGTTTCTCCTTACAAAATCGAGAGGACCTTGCAAGTGTCTTTTAACGAGATCGCGCCCTTTCGGGTTTTCACAAAACTCGTCGGTAGCCCTGCTGTTTTTACTCATGGAGCCCTTTCGGGTTTTCATCCGTGCCCATTTTGCTTATGGACATACCATTTTGTTTTTCTTTTCTCTCTTTTTTTTATTTTAACGAGGCTGCGCCCTTTCGGGTTTTCACAAAACTCGCCGGTAGCCCGCTATTTTTACTCACGGAGCCCTTTCGGGTTTTCATCCGTGCCCATTTTGCTCATGGACGTACCGTTTTCTTTTTCTTTTCTTTTCTTTTGTATCAGCTTTGGGATGCTGCAATCCATCGTAGTTTATCGATGTCTCGGTGAACAACTAGTTTTAGGACATAGTGGTCCATCGTTAGTTTAGGGACGTTTCGGTCCGCTGTTAGTTTAAGGACGTTTCAGTCCGCCGTTAGTTTATGGACGTTTCGGTCCGTCGTTAGTTTAAGGACGTTTCGGTCCGCCGTTAGTTTATGGACGTTTCGGTCCGCTGTTAGTTTAAGGATGTTTCGGTCCGTCGTTAGTTTAAAGACGTTTCGGTCCGCTGTTAGTTTAAGGACGTTTCGGTCCACTGTTAGTTTAAGGACGTTTCGGTCCGTCGTAAAGGAAGCCGGTTACTACTTATAGAGTTTGGGCTTAGGAAAATAGCGAGCGGACATAGTCGTCGTCATCTATTATTGACCTAAGCCATGACTCATCAAGCGTAGTATTTTTTCAGGAAGCGACCGTTTATTGGCTTGAAGGGCCTTTCTCCATGCATATCCATGAGTAGATAGGCTCCACCCTGGTAGACCTTGTCTATAAGATATGGGCCTTCATAGTTCGGCTCGAATTTCCCCCGCTTGGCACGGTTGGGGATCATAGGTCTTTTGACTACTAGCACGAGTTCGCCTTGGCGGAATGTCCTCGGCCTAGTCATTTTTTCATATGAGCGCGTCATTTTTGCCTTATAAGCCTCCAGATTTTATTGCGCTATGAGCCGGGTTTCATCAAGGGCATCGAGCTCCTCAAGCCGAAGGTGAGCGTTCTCTTCATCCGTTAGCTCGTAATGAACTGCCACTCGTAGAGAGGGTAGCTCTATCCCGAGGGGGAGTACCGCCTCTGTACCGAATACCAATGCGTATGGAGTTGTGTTCGTGGCCATTTTGAACGTCGTCCGGTATGCCCAGAGAGCTTCATACAGTCTCTCGTGCCAGTCCTTCTTATTTCGGGACACCGTCTTTTTCACGATCTTTGTCAAGGTCTTGTTGAAAGCCTCAGCTAGACCGTTAGCTCGGGGATTATAGACTGATGAGTATCTCCAGTCTATGTTGTGTTGTTGTGCGAAGCGGCTGATTTTGTGGCTTCTGTAGGCTGGCCCATTATCGGAGATAATCCGTCGCGGAGTTCCAAACCGATAAATGACGTGTGTCTTGAAGAAATGGAGGATATTCTCCGTCTTCACTTCCCTCAGCGGTACTGCTTCTGCCAATTTGGAGAAATAATCAGTTGTCGCCAAAATGAATCGATGCCCTCTGGACGATGTTGGTTCGATGGGGCCGATTATGTCGGTTCCCCAAACGGCCAGCTAGCCACTGTCGGATGTAGTGGATTTGGATGCTGGTGGATAAAGTCCCCATGGATCTGGCATGAGTGGCATTGCTTCGCATACTCGAGACAATCCTGAATCATCGTGGGCCAATGGTAGCCCATCCTTTTAATTTTTAGTTTCATCTTCTCGGCGCTTGTTTGATTGGCTTGGCATCCGGGGATATTGCCAATTTGTGGACAGCAATGTATGGATCTAGTCCTGGCATCTCGGAATAGTTCCATGCGAAACAATCTTTATGCTGCATAAATACGTCTTTTACTGTAGCCACCCGTTATTTAGACAGCAACTCACTGACGAATGTCGGCCGCGGGTCGCTTGTCGTCCCCAAATCAATTTTCTTGAGATCATCTGCAGTGGTATGTATTCCATCTTCCAGCTCTTTCGGCGCCGGTGGATCTGAGATTACCTCGTCATCACCGTTTTCGAAGCACCAGGGGAGGTCATCCATATTCTCCGGCTCTTCTCGTGACGACATTATCACGTGACAGGTACGATCTCGCTTCCAAGACCGATGTGGATCTGGCTTTACCCTCATGGGTTTGGGTTCATGCTTCTGCGGCGGGGTTACTCTCCAGCTGCTGGATAGAGCGAACCTGCCTTGTTGATATTTGTCTTCGACCCAATTCTTGAATGTGAAGTAGTCTTCAATAGGATATCCTATTGCCCTATGATAGGAGCAATAGTACGGGTGAGAGACTTCGCCTGCTTGCTCGGGGTGCTTGGACTCCGGGAGTGTAATCATTTGATGTTTTATAGCAAGATCAAGTATCTTCTTTGTCTTGTCTTGGGCAAAAGAGTATGCTCGACCCATCTTCTTCATAAGAGATGAATCCTGGCTGGTCGATTCTGGATCGCGTGGCTTTTTGGATCCGCTTTGTCGCTGTCTAATGCTTTTCCCGCTCTTTGGTTTGTTTCTGCCTATGCATCGGGCTTTTTGTAGAACGGTTTGGCAAGGAGGAGCATTTTCATTTTTCACAGCCTGTTGAAGGAGGCATTGCGTCTTGGCTTTCTCGTAGATGGCCATTTCGCGATTATGGTCGTCTCGAACCTTTTGACTCGCTTCCCTTATAAGCTTGTCCATTTGTTCTTCTGGGCATTTTCATGTCGGGAGCTCTTTCTAGTTCAGGGTTAGCATTTTCCCAAAGAGCATCTCCCTCTTCATCAAAGTCATGTATGACGTAGCAGTCATGGAGTAGCTCCCATTTCTTGGATTGAACGTACCCAAGCCCGGTCGTTTTCATCCTCCCGTTGGGCAACTTTCGTTGGGTTCCAGGAACGTTCCAGATCCTGTTGTAGAATCGAGCTTGTCGAGTGGTTTGCTTAAAGGGCACACCTTGGCGTCTCAAGATTTTCCTTAGTCCGTCTGTGTAATATCTAGGCAGACGGATGGGCTGGAGCCTGTCGAGCGTAGAATCGGCGCCGTGCCAGATTTCCTTCTCCACTTTAGTTTCCACGGATCGGTAGAATAGGATCGCCTTTTCACCTTCTCGCCTGGGATGGATATAGAACGTCTGCAGCTTTTCCACATTGTAGGTATCAAGCGTGTCTAATTCCTTACGATGTTTGGACGGAACAATGGCAACTTGCAAACTTTGCTCTTCGCCAGCGAAGGTTTGTATTGAAGGCCGAGCGGAGAATACGGCGTGGACCTCATCTTCCGAGTCGCTACCGAAGATAAGCATAGGAGCGGATGGTCCCGGCTTGTTGTACTGGGGTGGCCCTGAATAAACCATCTCTTCCTCTTCCTCGGTATCACTCCTGAAGACTGGGATGGTGGTGATAACTTTGTTCTCCGGTTTATGATATCTCTCTGTGTCTTCAAAGTCTGGCAAGAAGTAATTTGCATCTTCGTACTTTCGGACTTCGTTTACGGAGAATGGGTTCAGCTCTCCTGTTACGGTATACTCGAGACCATCCTTGAAATATTTCATACATTGATGTTGTGTCGAAGGGATGATATTGTACTCGTGTAACCAGGGCCGGCCAAGCAAAGCATTGTAGCATGTCTTGGTGTCAATGACGTGAAATTTAATATCCGTGACAAGCAGTCCGAAACGTAATGTCAGTATCACAGACCCGAGGGTCCATGATGACTGGGAATCGAAGTCGGAGATGGTGATTTTATCACGAGCGAGGTGCTGAACGCTCATGCATATTTCCTTCAACACCCTCACGTTAAGGAGGTTGACGGAGGACCCATTGTCGACCAGGATCTTGCCTATCTTGACATCATGACAGTATCCGGAGATATATAGGGGACGGTTGTGTTCGCACGTCCCAAGGAGTAGATCTTCATCACCGAAGGTGATATCGGCTGTGTGTACTTCTTCCAGCTCATCCTTCATCTTTTCTTCGATGAGAGAAGCTTGGAATTGCTCTGGTTCTTGTAGCGCCTTGACTAAAAAATCTTTTGCTTCTTTTGATAGTAAAAGGGCGTCGAGAATGCTGAGCTGCGAGGGTAACTTCCTCAAGTGCGCCAGAACGTTGTAATCCACCTTACTTTTCTTCGGCAGGTCCTTGGCGGTCAGCTCTTTGACGACTTGGTCATCAAGGATGATATCCTTAGGGACCTTTTCTTTTCCCTTGTCTTTTTTGTTCGTGGGTCCGAGATTCTTTTCGGGCAACGTACGATTGCGCAGCTGGATATTTTCACAGGTCTTCGACTCTTCCTCTTTCCCCGAGGTGGATTCTTTGAAGAGAGGGCCAAGAGTCATCTCTTCGTCGGAGTCGCTTCCGAAGGTGAGAATCTGCGATCCCCAGGCGTTGACCGTGCGATAGTTACCGGTAGTTCTTTTATGCTCCTCTGTCGTACTTCTCTCATCCCGACGAGTTTTGCGTTTCATCCGCTTAAAATGTTGTCGGTGAGCAACATATCCCTGCCACCATCTTTTAAAAGCGTTGCACTCTTCGGTGGGGTGTGCGATCTTTCGATGATATAGGCAGTAGCTAGGATGCAACTCTGATTCACCGAGAGTGTTTCCTTCGGAGGGTGGTAGCTTCATTTTTATTGATATGGCTTTAGCAAACCTTTTCCTCATCTTGAACTTGTTTTTATTCACGATGGATGTCCCTTGATTCAGCGAGAGTGTCTCTTTCGTCCAGTCGCCAGCGTTTGGCCTTTTCAAATATGGCCATCTCACGCTCCCGATCAGCTTTGCTTTTAAGACAAGCTTTATTCAAGAATGCATCAATTATTTCATCTGATGGCTGATTTATAGAGATTTTACGATCAAAAATATATGTTACCGCAATCAAGAACGGCGTCGCTTGGTAGCTAGCCGGTGAATACGGGTCGGTCCACAGGGATGGTGTTAATTTCCTAAATATTCTTACGAGCTAATTCCAAAGGGTGTTGGATCTTTTATCACAAAAACTAATTTGAGTTATACTAGGATTATGAAACTTGCTAGGATTAGGTTTAGGTAAAGTTTGGTAAAATAAAGATTTGCACCTCTTTCAATGCCCTAAATTAGATATCTTTTTTAGGAGTTATGGTAATTATTAATAAAAGGGATTAGGATGATCGGGAAGAAACTATGTTTCTTCCTCTAGATCCTTGTCCGTCCTTTCTTAATCCTTACCCTAACCTCCATGGAAAACATTCATATCCGGTCTTTTATACTACGGTATCACCGTTACCTCGTGGGTAGGGTGCCGTAGGGAGCGGAATATGAAAGTATGCATGGAGCCCTAATTATTCATAAGTGATTGGGCAAGAAAGGGGTGAGAGATCTTCATCTCTCAAACCCTTCCCTATTCCTAACCCTAACAAGCGAGGAAACTACTCGCTCATTGAGGGATCTACGAAATACATAATTTTTATTTTGTTTTTAGGGTTAAGAGATTAATTAACTACTGCAGATAAAAATTCTATTCTAGATTAAACTAAGGCAGAGAATAAATTTATCCTAGGGCAGAAATTAAAACTAAGAACTAAGGCAGAAAATAAAACCTACTTACAAATTGATGCTCTCCAAACTTCAAAAGAATTCTGAATTTTATTGATGAAAAGAGGTATGGCCTAATACAAGAATTTGGGTCTCTATTTATAGGACATAGAAAACCCTAGGTTTACAATCGCCGCATGTTTGCTATCACAAAAATACCCCTAAGAAGACCGGTCAGCGCCGCCAAGAATTATGGTAAAAATATTTTCCTCTTTGTGCTCTACCCAGCCGCGGAACCGCGGCCATAGGCCAGGTTTGGCCGCGGTTCCGCGGCCAAACAGGAGACTTGGGTCTTCAAAATTCTTGTTCTGGCTCTGGTGTTGTTTGTCTTCCTATTTCTTTAGTTCTTTTCTCATATTGGCTTCTAGGTTTCTTCCAGATCTCCCAGTGAATAATTGTAGTGGACTTTTAACGTTGCCTCATGTCAAAGTCTTGAACCTTGCGCCGCCTTGTTCTTTGTGAACTGATCTTCGTTTATTCTCCAACTATAGGCTTGATCAAGATTCCACCATTTATCGGTTGTAGTCTCACTTTTGCATCGTCTTTTATCTTTTCACTGTTTTTGTTCCAAGAACCTGTAACCTGTAACTATGTAGCAGACATGGGTCAAAAGCACCTGTTTATTTGTAAAATGCATAAGAATGGGGAATATAATAATGCAATATTATGATATGAACAAATACCCCCAAACTTATGTTTTGCTCGTCCTCGAGCAAACTTAGTTTTATTCTCAACAAAAAACTAATCTCACTTTCGCAGGGAATCGCGATTGCACTGAGCTCGTGCAACAAGCCGCTAAACCTCTAGGTGTCCCTAGTAGGAGGAGTTTTGTCTCCTGAGGGTTTTCAGCGGATACTACCCACAAAATCCTATCAATTTGGCCTATTAACTTTTATTCTCCAGTTAGGTTTTCTAACAAGGAATTCTATTATCTTCGACTCATAAATTATCCACCCATATTCTTCACGCTTCCTTATTATTTAACTTAAGATTGTATATGTTCTTTAGACCTATTTAGCTTTTGGCATCTCTTAAGTTTTCCTTTTAGGGTTCCTTCTCAACTTAGGAATTTTTATCATCTCTATTAAAGATACAAGTTCTATTCTTCATTCCTATCTCTCATCTAAACCCCAATCACATACCCCTACGTGTGTGTATATATCACCCCTACATTTGGAAATTCAAATCAAGCAATCATACTCTTGTCCGTTGTCCAAAATACTTCTTAATTGGTGAATTTTTAAATGAATTTTGCTTACACATCCTTCATGCGACCGTTAATACTTCTTGAGTACCAACGATCGATTACAAAATGCGTTTACACATTAAAGCGTAATTCCTAGTCTTGTAACACCTAAGGCTTTTAGCAGTGACTCCCAAACCAGTTGGTCTAAGGCACTAGGTGATGAAGCACCATCGCTAAATATTTTTCTATTTTTGCAGCCTTAAGTAATTACAAAAACTAGTATTCATTTTTTTCTTTATTCACACTTGTATTTTTTTCATTTTTCATCGTACTAAGGAGTTTAGACAAGAGCATTTCAAGGTCTCTTCCACTATTCCAAGTTTCAAGGTTCGTGTTTGTGCAATTTGTAGGGTATACATTTTCAGAATCTAGACTTAAGCTAGGAATTATTTTTCAAACTTACACTTTAATAAAAATATCAATACTCTTCCCTTGTTTTAACTTACCCCAAGAAGTGAACTCAAAATTTGCCTATTTCTAAATAAACTACAAAGACATATACTTTCTACCGTTAAACTTTAAGAAAAGTTATTTTTAGGATTTTTAATTTACCAAGTCTAGATTTAGTTGTTCCTAGCTAGTTAACTTTTTCGTAAAACTCAAGTCAATTATAGCCAAAATTGAATACTTTAATTTTTATAATTTTTTCAATTTTTCAATTTTTATGGGTTTTTCTTTTTCTACCTTTTTTTTCCTTCAAAATTTTCAATTTTTATGATTTTTATATAAGGATGCAAATGCAAAAATATACATATGAATGCAAAGGAAGAAAACTTACCGAGCATACCCCCAAACTTAAACTGGACAGTGTCCTCACTGTCAGGCTGCACCAAGTGGGTCGAAAATGTCGGCAATTTCCTGCCTTTTTTATTGTAATTATATTTACAAATGATACACACCCCCAAACTTATTTGAAATAAAGTTTTGGAAAAAATGATCAAAATTTGGGGATAAAATGGAGGAGAATCAATCGGTGTAAATCGGTTCTTGCAAAAACAGGAGCTCCTCCGATGGGTCCGCTATAAGGAACGGTTTTAATCGATGTCCATTTACTTTGAATAAAGTATCGTCCTCCGGATTTTCAAGATCGACCGCACCGTGCGGATAAACGGTGCGAACTATGAATGGCCCTTTCCACCTAGAACGGAGCTTGCCGGGATGATAATGTAACCAGGTGTCATAGAGTAAAACCTGTTGACTAGGTTTAAATGTTTTTCGCAGAAGGTGTTTATCATGGAACACCTTAGTTCGGTTTTTAACAATTATGGGATTATCGTAAGCCTCATCCCGCAGCTCTTCTAGTTCATTTAATTGCAACTTTCGATTGCTGTCTGCATCTCCTAATGATAAATTCAACTCTTTGATTGCCCAAAATGCCTTATGCTCAATCTCTACTGGGAGGTGGCAAGCCTTCCCGTAAACAAGCCGGTATGGAGACATACCAAGATCGGTCTTGTATGCAGTACGGAAAGCCCATAGTGCATCGATCAGTTTGAGTGACCAATCTTTACGGTTTTTAGAAACCATTTTCTCCAAGATTTGCTTAATTTGCCGATTGGAAACCTCGGCTTGCCCACATGTTTGGGGATGGTATGGCGTTGACAGTTTGTGAGTAATGGAATATTTGCGCATCAAGGACTCAAAAGTCCTATTGCAAAAGTGAGATCCATTATCACTTATAATTGCTCGAGGGTGCCCAAACCGAGAAAAGATATGTTCTTTAAGAAATCGAACGACAACCTTGTTGTCGTTCATTCGGCTAGGCACAACCTCGACCCATTTCGACACGTAGTCAACAGCCAAAAGAATATACACATTCCCAAAAGAATTGGGAAAAAGTCCCATGAAGTCTATTCCCCAAACATCAAAAACATCCACAACCAAAATTGGTTGGAGCGGCATTTCGTTTCTCCGCGATATCCGGCCCAAGTGTTGGCACCGGGAGCATGTCTTGCTGTATTCATATGCATCCTTAAAGAGTCGTGGCCAATAGAAACCCCACTGCAAGATTTTCTCGGCTGTCTTCTTTGGGCCAAAGTGCCCGCCACACGCTTGATCGTGGCAAAAAGACAGCACACTCTTAAACTCATTTTCCGGTATATACCGACGAATGATTTGGTCGGAACAGTATTTAAAAAGATAAGGTTCATCCCAGTAAAAATGCTTTACTTGGGACAAGAATCGAAGTTTATCCTGTTTTGACCAATCTTTAGGTATCAAGCCGGTGGCTAAGTAGTTTACTATATCAGCGAACCATGGTTCGCAAGACACGGTTAAGAGTTGCTCATCGGGAAAAACATCTTTGATTGGAATTTCAAGTGTAGGCGAAGAAGGAAGTCGTGAAAGGTGATCGGCCACGACGTTTTCACATCCTCTTTTGTCCCTTATGACAAGGTCAAGCTCTTGTAGCAAGAGGATCCAACGTATTAGCCTAGACTTAGCATCCTTCTTCGCAAAAAGGTGGCGAAGAGATGAATGGTCCGTATACACAATGACTGGAGAGTCGATTAAATAAGGCCGGAATTTTTCAAGTGCAAACACAACGGCCAAAAATTCTTTTTCTGTTGTTGTGTAGTTTAGTTGGGCCTCATTTAGTGTTCGGCTAGCGTAATAAATCACGTGCGGCATCTTATTAATGTGCTGTCCAAGAATAGCACCAATGGCAAAATCTGATGCGTCACACATAATTTTGAAGGGATGCGTCTAGTCTGGAGATGAAAGAATGGGCGCAGAAATGAGAGAGTGTTTCAATGACTCGAACGCTTCCATGCAAGTTGAGTCAAAATCAAATGTTGTGTCCTTGGCCAATAAGAAAGTCAAGGGTCTAACAATCTTGCTAAAATCCTTGATGAACCGTCTATAAAAACCAGCATGGCCAAGAAAAGCTCGGATGTCTTTGACACATTTAGGAGGAGGAAGATTAGAAATGACTTCAGTTTTGGCTCTATCAACCTCTATGCCATTTTGCGAGATGACATGTCCTAAGACAATGCCTTCTCGTACCATAAAGTGGCACTTCTCCCAATTTAAAGTTAGGTTCTTATCCCTACAGCGGGTAAGAACTGCGTCATGATGTAGTAAACACTTGTCGAAGGAGCCACAAAAAATGGAGAAATCATCCATAAAGATCTCTAAAAACTTTTCAACCATGTCTGAAAAGATCCCCATCATACACCGCTGAAATGTAGCGGGTGCATTGCATAACCCAAAGGGCATGCGACGATAAGCAAAAGTGCTAAAAGGACAAGTAAATGTGGTCTTGTCTTGATCCTCTTTGGCGATGAGGACTTGGTTATAGCCGGAATAGCCATCCAAAAAGCAATAGAACGCGTGCCCAGCCTATCGTTCTAGCATTTGGTCAATGAAAGGTAAAGGAAAGTGGTCTTTCCTTGTCGCAGCATTGAGTTTTCTATAGTCGATGCAAACTCGCCACCCAGTTTGGGTGCGAGTGGGTATTAACTCATTTGCCTCATTGGTAATGACCGTGATACCCGATTTCTTTTACACAACATGAATGGGGCTAACCCATTGGCTATCCGAGATAGGGTAAATGATACCACTATCAAGATATTTAACAATCTCCTTCTTGACAGCTTCTTTCATTATGGGGTTGAGGCGTCTTTGTGGATTCCTTACCGGCTTGGCATCATCCATCAAGTGTATACGATGTTCAACTATGAGGGGACTAATCCCCTTGATGTCCGCCATAGACCAGCCAAAAGCTTGCCGATTATTTTGTAAGACCATAAAAGGGCCTTCTCTTTCTTGAGAGCTAGAGAGGCCGATTTGATGACGGGTATGGTCTCATTCTCACCTAGATAAGCATATTTAAGGTACGACGGCAAAACCTTTAGTTCGAGTTTAGGAGGTGAAACAATTGATGGTAACAATGGTGTAATTGTCTCAAACTCGAAGGATTCCATCAACGGTTCAAATCGAGTGTACGCAACCGAGTCGGATGGTTCAACTAACTCATCCGAAAAAGCAAAAGAATCAAACTCGGGTGGTGAGTCTTCAAAATCGTCTATAAAGATGAAACACTCATAATCGTTGTCCGGTGTGAAAGCTGTGTCGGATTCTAGGAGGAATGCACTAGAGGCGTCAACACTGCTGTGATCAAACATAAAATTTTCGAACTCACAGTCCTCCGCGATCTTATTGATCGAGCAAACATCAAGTACGCTAGAATTAGGCTCGGAAGGCTGATTTCCCAACTTAAAAATGTTGAGTTCAATTGTCATATTGCCAAAAGATAGATTCATTGAACCATTATGACAATTGATGACTGCATTAGAAGTCGCAAGGAATGGTCGACCAAGTATCACCGGAATTTGACTCTGGGGGTTAGCGACAGGTTGTGTATCCATAACAATAAAGTCAACGGGGAAAATGAAATCCCCTACTCTAATTAACACATCCTCCAACTCTCCCCTAGGATGGGTAATTGATCGGTCGGCTATTTGGAGAGTACAATGAGTGGGCTTAAGCTCTCCAATGCCTAATTGCTCGTACACAGAATAAGGTAGCAAATTGACACTAGCACCAAGATCTAATAGTGCTCTATTGATGTTCTTGTCCCTAATTGTTATCGAAATAGTAGGACAACCGGGGTCCTTATGCTTTTGGGGTAAAGATTGGATAGGAGCATCGCTAACAGCACTAGCCACGAAAACTTTCTTTGGTACTTTTGACTTCCACTTCTTGGTGCATAAGTCTTTTAAGATTTTTGCATATGAAGGAACTTGTTGGATTGCATCCAAGAGAGGGATATTTATGCTAACCTGTTTGAACAACTCTACAATCTTCTCCATTTGTGGAGTTGGTTTATTGGATCTCAACCGGTTTGGAAAAGGAACGTTTTGAAAATTTGTTGAGTCCGATTTTTGTGGATCAGATTGTGGAGTTGGAACGGATCCCCGTATAGATATGTTCGTGTTGTGAGAAGTGGGTCTGTTCGAGCTAGAAGAATTAGAGCATTGTGAAGGATGGAGAATAGGCTCTAACGAAGAAGAAGAAGAAGAAGAAGAAGGTGAAGAAGATGTAAAAGAACCACCGGTAGGGGTGTCATTGTTAATACCCACATTATTTTGCAACACTTTTCCGGATCTCAACGTGGTCATAGCATTTACGTTATGATTCTGTTGTTCATATGCAACATGTGCATGACCGGGATTTGGCAGTGGTTGAGATGGAACCTTTCCTTTTTCTCGCTCGCTCAACGCAGCATTGAGTTGTGCAATTTGTGCCTTAATAGATTTGATGCTTTGATCGTGTGAGGCACTGTTTTGCACCAAAGATTGAATAGAAGTCTCCAACCTTACTGC
Source organism: Agapanthus africanus (assembly GCA_030015575.1). Taxonomy (NCBI): domain Eukaryota; kingdom Viridiplantae; phylum Streptophyta; class Magnoliopsida; order Asparagales; family Amaryllidaceae; genus Agapanthus; species Agapanthus africanus. The sequence goes on from JASDDO010000001.1 coordinate 26,980,814, forward strand.
AGATTGTGTTGATTGCTTTAGGAACGCATCTAGACTTCTTTCGAGCGAGTTAACCTTGTCATTATGAGGTGGAACAAAATTATTTTGCGGGTAAGAATTGTTAGGCACAAAATTGTTCACTTGATTAGGGTAAGATTGCTGTTGGAAAGGTTGCTGAAATTGAGTTTGTGGAGGTGCTTGTTGTTGTGGAGGAGGAGGCCTTTGAAAATTGTTGTTTCCTTGGAATTGTTGATTTTGGTTCCAAGCGAAATTTGGGTGACTCCTCCAACTCGGATTGTACGTTGAAGAGTATGGATCGTTTTTTTGTGGTTGCTGAAAGGCAGCATTGACTTGATCATGTACTTGAGTAGATGGATTGTAAGGACACTCTTCGGTGAGATGTGATGGATCCGAACAACAAGCACAAACAGTTCATGGGGGCACAACAGGGGCAGGAGAAGGCGATGAGATTTTGGTCTCAATCGCTTCTAGATTTTTCGTAAGTGCGGCCATCTCGGCCTTCATAGCAATCGACATATCTAAGTGATGTATGCTTGCCCTAAACTGACCAATAGAAGAAGATGAGGTGGCCTTGGTGCTCTCCCACTGAATTGTTTGTTCACTAAGATCCTCGAGAAACTGCCACGCTTCCTCACTAGATTTGGTTAGAAAGTGACCTTGATAAATGGTTTCTAGCAACTGCTTCGTTGCTGGGTTCAATCCCTCGTATAATGTTTGGCAAATTTTCCAATTTTCAATCCCATGGTGAGGGCATTGAACGAGTAGGTCTTTGAATCTTTCAAAACACTTCCAAAATGGTTCGGAGAAGCTGGGAAAATTGTATAATCTCATTACGTATTCTAGCAGTCTTGTGATGAGGATAAAACTTTTTAAGAAAAGCTTTCACAAACTCTTCCCAATTCTTAATTGAATGTGACGCTGTGCTGTATAACCACTTCTCGGCTAAGTCACATAAGGTGAAAGGAATGACCCTTAACCTTATAGCATCGTCGGATAATTGGGTTGTTTTCATCATAGCGCATACGTTTTGGAATTTTTTGATAAAGATATATGCATCTTCGGATTCCAATCCGTGAAACTTAGGCAGCATATTGATGAAGTGGGGTTTGATCTCAAAATTGTCCCCATTTGCCGGTGGGAGTGAAAGACAAGTAGGTAGGGCGGTGCGGATTGGGTAGAAAAGATCCTGGAGCGCGATTCGTTGAGGCGCTTCAACAGGCGGGTGATTCGGGTTATTCGCACCTAACGGAGGTGGAATCAGTCCCGTCGGTAAGGTGTTATTAGGATTGTATCCCGACATACCTTCGGAAGAAGAGTTTGAAGGTGAAAGTGAAGAAGTGGAAAGGATTTCGACTTCGGAGTCGAAAGGTTCGTCGGTTGGTACCAACGAAACACAGACTAATCGGGCACTAGTGTCCCTAGTCCAACCGGATATACACTAAAGAGGTAGTGTAGTCAAAAAGGTGAAAGACAGAATGTGGAGGTAAGAAAACGTCAATGAGAAGAAAGTGGTGTAAGTGGAGTGCAAGGATTTCTTTAGCGACAAGTTGCAAGTTTTTGTAAATTTTTTTTCCCTTTTTTATCCTTTTTTATGTGGAGCTTTTTGCAAAAAGATTTTGAGAAGAGACTTTGACACAAATGCAATCAACCACAAATGCACAATCAGGCCTAGATCTAGGGTCATCTAGGTCAGCTAGACAGCTCCTAACTGTTCCAAAGGGCTAGAAATAGGATCTCAAACCGCCTCTTCACCGCCAATTACGGCCAGGTAAGTGCCAGGTGAGTGGGAGGCTCTCCACTACAAGTAGTGGACCTAATTAAGTAACCACTCGCCTTATACACACTTGCCTAGACATCGCAAAGTCAGGTTAGGATTAACGGCCGATGCTTACAACTAGTCCTCTGTCCTATTGAGAGCGACGTCCTTAGGGCTGAGTCTAGTATTTTTTAATTAAAGATTGGTCAATGTAAATGCTTTATGTGATTTCTGGGGTCCTGGGAAGGGTGATGAAATCCCCACCCAATCTGAATTGGTCTCAAGCCCCTTAAAGTTCGATTAAAATATGCAAAGCAGTAAATCACTTGCAATCAAATTTTTTTAGCGCGGTGCAAAGAATCCTGCAGAAAATCAATTATTGGAAGGGGGAAGATTTTTTTAAGCGCAAAGAATCCTGCAGAAGATTTGACAGAAGATATATGGGGATTTGCAGAAGAAAGAAATAGGAAACAAACAGCCGTTTTTTCAGAGGATGACGTCAGCAGAATGCCGCGGTTGCGCGGTCGGAGGGTAGGTACGGCGGCGCTTCCGCGGTTGCGTGGAGGTTTCAGTTCCCGAAATTTTGGCTGCTGTTCTGTTGTTGAAAACACCTTCTGTTCGGATCTCCCGTTTTCTGTTTCGCACTCTGTATTTTTCCAGTTCCGTCGATCCTGCAAAGATTCACACAAGAAACCCTTCAAACAATAAAAGATGATAGAATTTTTATATTTTTTTTCAGTTTTTTTTAATGATTTTTATGTTTTATATTAACCCGAAATTGCAAAAAGGAAATTTTATGCCATCCCCGGAAACGACGCCATTTGATTTATAGAGATTTTACGATCAAAAATATATGTTACCGCAATCAAGAACGGCGTCGCTTGGTAGCTAGCCGGTGAATACGGGTCGGTCCACAGGGATGGTGTTAATTTCCTAAATGTTCTTACGAGCTAATTCCAAAGGGTGTTGGATCTTTTATCATAAAAACTAATTTGAGTTATACTAGGATTAGGAAACTTGCTAGGATTAGGTTTAGGTAAAGTTTGGTAAAATAAAGATTTGCACCTCTTTCAATGCCCTAAATTAGATATCTTTTTTAGGAGTTATGGTAATTATTAATAAAGGGGATTAGGATGATCGGGAAGAAACTATGTTTCTTCCTCTAGATCCTTGTCCGTCCTTTCTTAATCCTTACCCTAATCTCCGTGGAAAACATCCATATCCGGTCTTTTATACTACGGTATCACCGTTACCTCGTGGGTAGGGTGCCGTAGGGAGCGGAATATGAAAGTATGCATGGAGTCCTAATTATTCATAAGTGATTGGGCAAGAAAGGGGTGAGAGATCTTCATCTCTCAAACCCTTCCCTATTCCTAACCCTAACAAGCGAGGAAACTACTCGCTCATTGAGGGATCTACGAAAGACATAATTTTTATTTTGTTTTTAGGGTTAAGAGATTAATTAACTACTGCAGATAAAAATTCTATTCTAGATTAAACTAAGGCAGAGAATAAATTTATCCTAGGGCAGAAATTAAAACTAAGAACTAAGGCAGAAAATAAAACCTACTTACAAATTGATGCTCTCCAAACTTCAAAAGAATTCTGAATTTTATTGATGAAAAGAGGCATGACCTAATACAAGAATTTGGGTCTCTATTTATAGGACATAGAAAACCCTAGGTTTACAATCGCCGCATATCTGCTATTACAAAAATACCCCTAAGAAGACCGGTCAGCGCCGCCAAGAATTATGGTAAAAATATTTTCCTCTTTGTGCTCTACCCAGCCGCGGAACTGCGGCCATAGGCCAGGTTTGGCCATGGTTCCGCGGCCAAACAGGAGACTTGGGTCTTCAAAATTCTTGTTCTGGCTCTGGTGTTGTTTGTCTTCCTATTTCTTTAGTTCTTTTCTCATATTGGCTTCTAGGTTTCTTCCAGATCTCCCAGTGAATAATTATAGTGGACTTTTAACATTGCTTCATGTCGAAGTCTTGAACCTTGCGCTGCCTTGTTTTTTGTGAACTGATCTTCGTTTATTCTCCAACTATAGGCTTGATCAAGATTCCACCATTTATCGGTTGTAGTCTCACTTTTGCATCGTCTTTTATCTTTTCACTGTTTTTGTTCCAAGAACCTGTAACCTGTAACTATGTAGCAGACATGGGTCAAAAGCACCTGTTTATTTGTAAAATGCATAAGAATGGGGAATATAATAATGCAATATTATGATATGAACAATGGCCCCAGAAGTTCTGGCTCAGGACCTGCCCCCAGTTTCTTCGTGCAAGGAGCCTCTTCATCGTCTATCAATGAGTGAGAGATCACATGACAACTTGCCACGTAATTTTCGGATTCATCAGATGAGTCTTCTTCACTACCATCGTTTCCGTCCTCAAGGACGTGGCTGAGGAACTCTTGGAGCGTGATCGGAGTCCGCGCCTTTTTGTTATACTCTTCCAGCGTGTCAATCTGCTTTTGTAGGTCCGTGTGTTTGTCGCCAGGCTTCACGGGCTTCTTGGATTTCTTTTTCTTCTTCGAAGATTTCGACGGCTGGATGTACGAGCTTTGGCTATCACCACTGATCTTTGAAGTTGGGCGCGGCTTCAGCATCCCTTCGATGATCTGGGGTTCCAGCGGATTCTTCCACCTGATCACCGGGCATGTCTGGAGATTATTCAGCATCCTTTTGGTTTTGGCCGAAAGAACCACCTCCCATGGAGCTTCTTCAACAAAAGAGCATGTTGTCCCCGGTGTGTCTGTCTTCTTAGGAGTATGCGGTTGTGGTGGGTTTACTTTCCACTTCTCAGACAGCGCAAACTTGCCTTGTAGGTACTGATCCTCAATCCATCCCTTAAAGACGAAGCAATCTTCGATTGGATGACTTACCGTTTGATGGTAAGGGCAATAATTGGGATTATTAGCCTCGCCGGGTTGCAGTGGTCGCTTAGGATTTGGCAGGTTGATGAGTCTGTTGCGCATCGCCAGTTCGAACAGTCTCCTCGTTTTGTCCCGAGAGAACGAATAAGGACGCTTCATTTTCTCATTGTAGTAGCGCCGTCTCTCTTCCAGTTGATCTGCTAGTTTTGGGGCACTGGGCGATTGTTGGGTATTTGCGACGAAGGTCGCCTTCCCTTTACCCTTTTCGTTCCGAGGCTCCGACTTCGGAGGAGATGGTTTATGACCCATCTGGTCTATCTGGGCTAGCTTGTCGATTAGAGCCTGGAATGTGGTCGATTTGAAGAACATCATGAACTGTGAAATAGTTGCATGAGGGTCTAGGGTGCCTACGAACATGCCCACCGCTGGTTCTTCTTCGATGCGATGTTCGCATTTCGACCACAGATTCCGCCATCGGATTGCGTACTGAACCCACGTCTCGCTTGGCTTCACCCTGGCATTGATCAATGCCATTATTTGAGTGCGTTCACTGGCACTCGTGAATCGCTGGGTGAACAACGACTCCATTTCTGCGAAAGTCTTGACGGAGTCGTTTGGAAGTTCGGAGTACTACTCAAATGCCGTCTCCGACAAGCTGCCTACGAGTTGGTGGAGCAAAAGCTTATCATCGCCACTGGTGTTGCCATAAAAAGCCTTGAACTGAGCAACATGTTGATGAGGATTGCATGTCCCCTTGTACACATGGAATTTGGGGATCGTGTAGCCCGGCGGGTACTTTATCTGATCATACCAGCCTGGATACGGTCGTCCAGTTTTAACAATTTGCCCAGCCGCTTCATTCGCTTGGTGAACTCGTATCTGCTGAGCGATGTAATCATCCAGGACGGACTTGGAAATAGTTTCCTCCTTGGCTGTTGAAAGAGCCGGAGGTGGATTTGATGTTTCTCCTCTATCATCTTCAATTATTACTGGAGGATTTTCGGCTGGGGGATCCGGCTGAATCATCATGCACACCATATCTTGGAATAGAAGGGCCATTTACTTTATATTGGCCGCTTGTTCCGTGGCCTCTTTGTCCTTCTTCTCAAGCATTCTCCGAAGGAATTCAGTATCAGTTTCCTGGTCACGGCGCTGCTCCGCGGATGTTTCTGGGCTTTCTTTTGGCCCGGTAAGTGCGGCCATCGCAGTCATCATCTCCTGAAGCTTCTGCTGCTGCTCTTGGGCTTTTGTCACGGATCGCGTAAGCGGTCGATGACCTGTGGAGATACGGGTATCCTCTTTTCCGGATGCCATATAGACGGTATGCACCACCATGCCCCCAGACTTGGGGCGTTTAGGCTCCGTGCCCTTGACGTTTGTCGCAGACACGGGGATTTTCTCCGGTCTTCTCCTCTTATGGGCGGTCGAAGTTGAGGGGGCCGTTGCAGTGGGCACCCAAGTAGCCGTCGCCTTCTGTGGCTTGACAGGGTAGTCCTCTTCTTGCCGAACCTTTATCTTTTTCTGTCGGCGGGAGAAATTTGGATCAATCACTGAGTCTTGGACTTGACGCCAGCCCTTGTAGATTTTAGAGGATAGTCGTTGAGGGGGCTGTTCCAGCTTCGCCTTTGGGGTACTCTCCATAGGTGGAGGAGATCTTTTCAGCACAGCAGTTGGCGAATTCCTGCGTACCCTGTTCAGCAGATCAAAGCTGTTCCCGGTTGGAACAGCAGCATTAACTTCCACCGTTGGAGCTGGTGGAGTTAGCCCAGAAGGGGAGTTGCCCCCAGCCTTCCTTATTCGGCGCCAGTGATGACGTCGAGCGTGTCGAGCTGTTGGGGTTGGTTCGGCGATGGGAATAGCTTTGTCTTTCCCCCTGTTCATGTGAGGTTCTGCCTGTACCAGCCTCTTGAAGACTGGCGTCTTTTGGGTAGCGGCATCCAATCTGTCAAAGACAGACTTTCGAGCAGGAGCGGGAGCTGAAGTAGAAGCCGAAACAGTCAGTCTTGCAAAGACCGACCCTTTGGCAGGCGAAGCCGCCTTGACAACTTCGGGGGCAGGGTTGGTTATTCTTTTCGGAATAACCTTCTCTTGAGTTACAGGCTTCATCTTGGGCCCACAGGAATTCTGGCCCAATCTGGCAAAGACTGAGGTGCTAGAGCTGGATGACCCGTTGAGAGGGGCCGCGGTAGTTGTAAGCCGATCAAAGACCGACTTCTTGGGGGCTTCCGGTGCTGGCACAAGGGTGTTGAAACTCATTGGTGGGAGCATGGTCCCAAAGAATAGTCCGGTAGTGGCCTGAGTCACCTGGTCTATCGGCATCGTGAACAGCGAAGCCGCTTGAGGCCCGTAAGCTACACCTCCAGATGAGACGGAGCGTGGGTTGCAGTTGCAGTTGGAATACTTTGCACAAGTGGATGCCATTGATCCTTCGCTTTCTGCGCCAAGCAAAACACCAAATCTTAGTATTTCGAAACCCAAGGGCAACCATTAACAAACCGCAATTCGTTTGCGAACACAACACACGAAGTGTGGAGTGGAAAGAGGAAAAGGTCCCATCGGGCGTGCCAGAATCTGTTCCCCGCCGAAAACCAGAGACGCGACCGTGCAGGTTCGTCTTGCCTGAAATTCGGGGCAGATGCTAATTGGTGCTATCCGTCCACCTCTCCGAAGATGACAAGTTGATTTATGGCACCATGTATCGAAGGTTCAGACGGATGCGGCCGATGTAGCAGACTTCGTCAGATTCCGCCTCGTTTGAGGGGTTTTTGATTGTGGGGACACTCTTCCCTGCAGGCGCAAGCCCCTACAGTTAATTACGCTACCGCACCGCGGTAACAACTTTCTCCTTCTCCATATGGTCACTTCGTGTCGTGGGTATTTGTTTTGTATTTGGTTGCCCGTGGATTGTATACGGAGACTAAGTTATGTTGTCGCCCGTAGGGCGTGGACTAGTCCAAATCCGTATCTTTCTTAGATTTGGGTTTGGGGGGTTGGGTTTAAGGATACGTTAGCCTCTTTTGAGACTAAGATCAACTTAAACGTTTGTTAAGGATACGTTAGTCTCATTTTAGACTAAGATCAACTTAACGGGATCGTTTAGATCCGACAAGAGAGCAATTAGGCTCTATTGTTTAGTTTAGGGACATTACGGTCGATTACCAGTTTAAGGACATGGTGGTCCATTGTTAGTTTAAGGACATCTCGGTCCATTGTTAGTTTAAAGACATCGTGGTCAAGGTTAAGGACATCATAGTCCATGGGTTTAAGGACCCCACAGTCCAATAGTAGTTTAAAGACATCACGGTCGAAGTTAAGGACATCATAGTCCATGAGTTTAAAGACCTCACAGTTAAGGTTAAGGACATCATAGTCTATGGGCTTAAGGACCCCACAGTCCAGTGTTAGTTTAAAGACATCACGGTTGAGGTTGAGGACATCATAGTCCATGAGTTTAGGGACCCCACAGTCTGGTGTTAGTTTAAAGACATCACGGTCGAGGTTAAGGATATCATAGTCCGTGGGTTTAAGGGTCCCACAGCCCAATGTTAGTTTAAAGACATAACGGTCGAGGTTAAGGACATCATAGTCCATGGGTTTAAGGACCCCACAGTCCAGTGTTAGTTTAAAGACATCACGGTCGAGATTAAAGACATCATAGTCCGTGAGTTTAAGGACCCCACAGTCCAATGTTAGTTTAAAGACATAACGGTCGAGGTTAAGGACATCATAGTCCGTGGGTTTAAGGACCCCACAGTCCAGTGTTAGTTTAAAGACATCAGGGTCGAGATTAAAGACATCATAGTCCATGAGTTCAAGGACCCAACAGTCCATAGAAATGTATGGTCGCCGGGACCCGTCACCTCTCTGAAAACGTTGAAGGATTACAACGATAAATATCAGAGGAATAACAAGATGTACCCTCAAACCGGTGTGAATTGTTTGAAAGATCTGTAGTCCAGTTTGGGACTAAGATCTGTTGAATATTTGTGAGCAGATGTGCTCAGTTCAATTTAAATTGAGGACTTATGGCCAGAATTGGGCTAAGTCCAATTAAAATCGTTTAACATTTTATTCTTGCTCTGGGTATTAAGCCTTTATTTGGGCTCAGCCCTTTTAATAATGCTGAGCATTGGATTCTGACATCTTTTGTCTTCATCAGAACGAAGGGTGTTCTGATAATGCGCCACGTGGCGTGCCAGGTGCTTTGCACTAGTCAAAGAGCGCGTTGCGCTTCTGTTGGGTAGCGCACACGAAAAGGACACGTGTCGCGCTTAGCGCTAGTTTATTAGCGCATTGCGCTTTTAATTTATGAGCGCATTACACTAGTTTGTTGGCGCGCCAGTGAGTGACACGCGGCGCGTTTGGCGCTGAGCGCCAGTCCATGAGTGCAATGCACTGTTTCAGAAGCGCAAAGCGCGGATTGTGTCTTTGGTTGACACGTGGCATGTTTTGGAGCTGAGCGCCGGTCCAGGAAGCGCAAAAGCTCAATTCATGAGTGCAAGGCACTTTTCCATAGCGCAAAACGCATTTGATCAATTTTAAGATCAAAAAACAAATTTATGTTCTTCTTAAAGGAGGTTTTGCCTCAAGATTCAAGAACAAAAGTTCTTTTTTTATAAAAGGCTCTGCCTTTATAGATCAAAGATCTGTAAATGAAGTAAAATACTTCTTTTGTTTATTATTTTTTTTTTTATGATTAGATCTCTTGATCTTTTCTTTTTAATCAAAGACCTTGGTCTTTTTATAGATCTAAGATCTTTTTAGAAGATGGTTCTTCTTTTATGAGATGGTTTCATCTCTATTGTTCAAGAACTAATCCTTTTTACCTTGATGATGAAGAAAAATCTTCTTCTTTCTAAGAGCTTGCTCTTCTTTCTTTTTGAGTTTTTCTCAAAGTTTTCAGAGGGTTTTCTCTCTTTTCTCTGTATATTTTAGACTTGATGTCCAGGGGCCTTTATATAGGGCCAAATGATTTGTTAAATCAGTTTTAAAAGATCTTTCTCTGATTGATTGGGGAATATTTCCCACCGTTGGATCTTTGATCCTAAGGCTTCTATTTTACAGAAGATAATCTTCTGGTTTTGATAAGATTAAGAAATCTTTTCATGCAGAATCTGTTCTGTCTTTGGTAATTTTTATTTACCATTGGATCGTTGATCCAGCGGTGCTTAAAGTACAATCTTATTGTTTGGAAAGATTTTGAGAAATCTTTCCTTAATTCTGGTTAATTAATGATTCATCATTATTCTTAGATCTTTTGATCTAGCGATGGGAATTTTTAATTCCAGCGCTGGCGCACCTTGCGCGAGCGCACCTACGTTTGACATATGGCCCGCAGCGCAGAGCGCAGCGAAGCTGCACTAGTGCACCCGTGTTTGACACGTGGCGCAGCGCAGAGCGCTGGATCTGAAACGTTACTTTAACTTTTCAATTTTGAATTTTAAAATAGAGCTTTGCTCTGATTGGGGGTGCGCTGCTTAGGGCGCAGCGTATCTGGCGCTAGCGTGTCTGTGTTTGGCACGTGGCACTCAGCGCGCAGAGCGCTGAATCTGAAGCGTTGCTTCAATTTTTGAATTTTGAAATTCAAAAAAGAGCCTTGCTCTGATTGGGGGAAACAATAGGTACCGGGGAGTGGTTCAGCGTCTCGAGGGTCATGTCGGCCGGCTTCTTCCTCGGCGGTCGTCCCTGTTTCAGTTGCTGATCTACGCAATTTAGAGGAGGTCCCCGGGGTTGGAAAACCCCTTCTCCGAGGAGCTGCTGGATGAGGCGCTCGACAAGGTGCGCTCGATCTTCCTGCTCGGCCTCATCTCGAAATCCAGGCACGACCGATCCTTGGCCCTCATTCTGGAGTGCTTCAAAAAGAGGTACATCGTTAGCCAAGGCACAGAGGGCGGTGCGTCGGGTGCTTCTGTGGTGTCCCGGATTCGCGTGCAGCATCGGCGGGAGAGGGCTGCAGAAGCTAGGGCCCGGCTAGCGGAAATTTACTCTGAGTATCACCAGGAGTATTTCCTCGATCTCATTCCCCCTCTGCTGTTAAGTTTTCCTTTTTCTTTTTCTGTAAGGCTGAGGAGCCCGTAATACCTTTTGAATAAATAGAGTTCTCTTTTTTGCGATGCTTTATTGTTCCCTTTTTATTAATTAAATAGAAAGAACTTTAGAAAGGTTTTTACATCGCCTTTGTGAAAAATATACATGCGTAGCTTTTCTTTTCAGAGGTACAGCTTAATCTTCTCAGCATTGTAAGGTCGTGGAAATTTACGACCATCCGCGTCTTGTAAGCGGTAGGCTCCGCCGGGTAGGACCTCAGAGACGAGGAAAGGACCGTCCCATTTTAGGGAAAACTTATGCAGCTTGCCTTAATCAACGAACTCATTCCGCTTTAGGACTAAATCTCCGGTCTTGAAGAAGCGACACTTGACTCGCGCATTGTAGTAGCGGGCGGTTTGCTGTTGATAGGCGGCGGTTCTGATCTGAGCCCGGTCTCGTTTCTCTAACAAGATGTTCAGGTTAGTTCAGAGAGCTGAAGTATTCGCTTCGTCGTCGAAGTGCTCGACCCAGTGACTGGGGAGCTCGATCTCCGTCGGGACCATTGCCTTGGTACCGTAGCAGACACTGAAAGGGGTCTCGCCGATGGGGGTTTTCTTCGACGTGCGTAGGGCCCATAAGACCCGGGGTAATTCCTCGACCCAACTGCCTTGTCTTCCTTCTAGGCGTGTCCGAAGACCTCGGAGGATGTCCCGATTAGCGACCTCAGCATGTCCCGTTGAACTGAGGATGTGCGACTGTGGCAAACTTCATGAGGATACGATATTCGCTGCAAAATTCCTTAACTTTTTCGTTTTCGAAATTTTTCCCATGGTCGGTGATGATACACCTTGGGATACCGAACCGAAGTATCACGTTGTTCTGCAGGAACTTGATAGTCATGGTGGAATCCGGTTTCCTGATGGGAATGACCTCGATCTACCTTGTGAAGTAGTCTACCGCGACGAGGACATACTTGTGCCCGCCCGTACCGGTAGGGAACTGGCCTATCATGTCCATTCCCCACTGGGGGAGGTTAGGGTGAACGGCTACGGGGAGGTTAGGGTGGTTAGCTCGATAGCAGGAAGGCGAGGTATGCTTCCATGGAGTTGGCAGTTCTTGCATCTCCTGATGAGCTTCTGGGCATCCTGATGAACTGTCGGCCAGTAGTACCCCTGGAGCAATGCCTTCTGGATTAAGGTGTGAGCCCCTTGGTGTGCGCCGCCGAACCCTTCATGGATCTCACGGAGGATGTAGTCATCATCATAGGGGTCGACGCACCGGAGCAGGGGCTGAGTGAAGGACTTCTTATAGAGGTTCCCATTGCTCCAGATGAAATGGCGAGCTTTGGCTCGGAGACGGCGGGCTTCTCCCCGATCTTCTGGGAGCGTATCTTCCCTCAGGAATTCTACGAGGGGCTTTCTCCAGTTCCGGTCTTCTTCCCGGGCTGTGTACACTTGAAGTGGCGTTGCCCCGTCTTCCACGCTGGGCCGCGGTAAGACCTCGAAGAGGATGTTCCTCTTGTTGTTGGCCATATAAGGTGAAGCTAGCTTGCTCAAGACGTCGGCCTGGGCATTTAGCTGTCGAGGATCTGCTCCACCTGGACTTCGTGGAAGTCCTTCCAAAGTCTTCTTACCTCTGCCAGATACTTCACCATCAGAGGCTCCCGTACCTCAAATCGGCCAGTCACTTGGCCAACGACTAAAACGGAGTCGCTGCGGACCCGGATCGTTTTTAGCCCCAGTCCAAAGGCTATGCGCAGTCCGGCCAGTAAGGCTTCGTATTCAGCCACGTTATTTGAGGCCTTGAACCCGAGCTTCAGAGAAAACTCCATTTCTGCCTCGTTTGGGCCCCGAATGATGAGGCCGGCACCACAGCCTTCCTCGGTCGAGGATCCGTCGACGTAGAGGATCCAATCAGGGACGGAGTCGGGCTTCTCATCGACTGAGGGTTGAGCTGTGGGGGCCGGCGCGGACTCCGGCTCTTTGCTGGGGATTGTGCACTTGACGATAAAATCGACCAGGGCTTGTGCTTTGATAGCCTGCCTCGGGCGGTATTTTATGTTGAACTAGGATAACTCTTACCTCCATTTCTCCAAGCGACCAGAGGACTCGGGGGAGGCGAGGATATCCCCTAAAGGCCGCTCGGTAAGAACAAGGATGGTGTGCGCTTGGAAATAATGACGTAGTTTTCTTGAGGCCATGATAAGTGCCAAGACGATCTTCTCTATGGATGGATACCTCGTTTCCGTGTCCTTGAAGACGTGGCTCACATAGTATACCGGCTTCTGGACTCCCTCGACCTCTCGGACGAGCACCGAGCCTGCAGCTTGGTCGAATACCGCCAGATATAGTTATAGCTCATCCCTTTCAACTGGCCGGGTAAGCAGCGGGGGAGTCTTAAGGTGCCTCTTCAATTGCTCAAAGGCAGTCTGGCACTCCTCCGACCACTCGAATCTTGGTATCTTCCTTAGAACCTTGAAGAACGGGAGGCACTTCTCCCCGGACATGGACATGAAACGACTCAGAGCGGCTACCCACCCTGTTAGCCGCATAATTTCGATGTTAGTCTTGGGTGCGTCCATGTTGAGGATGGCGTTGATTTTCTTCGGGTTAGCTTTGATCCCACAGTGAGTGACCATGAAACCGAGGAGCTTTCAATCGGTGACCCCGAATGCGCACTTGGTGGGGTTCAATTTCATCTTGTATTTGTGGAGGACGTCGAAGGCATTGCCCAAATCTTTGGCGTATTCGTCCGATGAGATCGATTTGACGAGCATGTCATCGACGTAAACTTCCATGTTCCTGCTGATCTGCGGCTTGAACATGCGATTGACCAAGCGTTGGTACGTAACTTCGGCGTTTTTAAGGCCGAAAGGCATCACCTTGTAGCAGTATATCCCCTCGGTCCATTGTGAATGTGGTGAGCTCCTCGTCTGCCGGATTCATATGGATCTGGTTGTAGCCAGAGAAAGCATCCATGAAGCTTAGTAATTCATGGCTTGCAGGGCTGTCGACGAGCTGATCTATCCGAGGGAGGGGATAGTTGTCTTTTAGGTAGGCCTTGTTGAGGTCTGTGAAGTCGACACACATGCGCCACTTTCCGTTTGACTTTTTGACCATGACCACGTTTGCCAACCATTCCGAGTAAGGCACATTCTGAATGAAATTGGTGGCGAGGAGCCTGTCTACCTCGTCCTCGATCGCCATTTTCTTGACCGGGACGAAGCTTCGTTTTTTCTGCCTGACGGGTCAGACCGTAGAGTCTACCCCGAGCTTGTGAGATATGACTTTGTGGTCGATCCCAGGCATGTCGGCAGGTGCCCAGGTGAACACATCAGAGTTATTTCTGAGGAAGTGAACCAGGTCGTCTTGTCGAGTCCCCGTCAAAAGTGACCCGATTTGAACGGTTCGTTCGTCTTCCCCTTCTACGAGGGGGACCTCTGTTAGTAGCTCCATCGGGGTCCCTTGGGCCTGTTTCTGCTCGTCTCGAGTGTCCAGAGAACCCTTGATGTCACCCTCGCCCTCAACATCATTATTTGGACGCTCATACCTAGATGTTGCGGTGAAGCAAACCTTTGCGGTTCGTTGGTCTCCGTAGGCCTGACCTATCCCACCTTGGTCGAGCGGGAATTTCATCACCAGGTGGTAGGTCTATATCTGGGCCCGGAAGGAGTTCAGTGTAGGACGGCCGAGGAGGAAGTTGTATGCCGACGGGATTCTCACGACGATAAATTCCACAGGCACGGTGCGTGTACGGCCCGCCTCTTCGATATTAAATTGTAGAGTGATTACCCCTTCCGCCGGGATGGAGTGGTCAGTGAACCCTGACAGGACGTGGGCGGTCGGCTTTAGGTCCGATGGGGTGAGTCCCATACCAGGAAGCATTCATAAAAGAGAATGTCTGCCGAGCTTCCCGAGTCGATCAGTATCCTCTGCACCTCGTAGTGGTGGACCCGAGCTGTGATCACCAGCGGGTCGTTGTGAGGCAGGGAAATACCGTGGAGGTCCTCGTCGGTAAAAACGATCGGCTCGGCTGCTTTGGCCCTCTTCCTCGGGTGGCCGACATGTCCCTCGACAGGGGAGGGATGCCGTGTCTCGTCGGTCCTCGTCGTACCCCCGCTGATATGACCATGATTTGGCCGATTGTCAATTCACCGGGAGGGGGACGTTGCTCTTACTTACGGTCGGCTTGCCGCTTGTCTCGCAAGTACGTTGCCAGGTGCCCCGAGCGGATTAGCTCCTCGATTTAGTTTCGGAGCTATTTGCAGTTCTCAGTGGAGTGGCCCTACGACTTGTAGAAGCCGCAGTAGGGGCCTCGGGTGCGCTTTGCTGCCTTGTTCGAGACTGGGGCGTGTTTGAAGAACCTCTCGTCCTTAGCTTCTTCCACCAGTACTATCTGGGAGATGTTGAGCGGGGTGTACTCCTGAAACTTCAGGGAGTAGGGCTTTGGCCACTCAATCTTCTTTTTCTCTTCCTGGGCCTTTTTCTTCTAATCGGTTTTCTCTGTCCGAGGCAGGATAGCGTTCACCTCAGATTCGAGATGGATCTCTCGTTCGGTCCAGGCCTTTACCTCGGCTATGGTTTTAGGTTGCGCTAATGCAAAGAAGCGTAGCCACTCCTTATGCCTAAGACCCGACCTGAGAGCCGTAATGACCGTCTCGTCCGGTGTTCTGGGACCCCGAGGAGGGCGTTGTAGAAGCGGGTGACGTACCCTTTGAATGATTCTTTGTCTTCCCTCTTTATGGTGAAGAGATGGTCGACGGTCCGCTTCTGCCGTCTATTTCCGACGAAGTGGACGAGGAATTGGGTGGCCAGCTTATCGAAGGTAGAGATTGAGCATGGCTCGAGTCCTTGGAACCAGTCTCGTCCGGAGCAGATGAGAGTGGCCGGGAAAGCGTGGCATTGTGCGGCGTCGGAACAGTCCTGGAAACTCATCCCGGCTGTGAACGCGTCCAAATGATCCTTCGGGTCGGACTTCTCGTCGAAGAGGGAGACTTTCGGGGTCTTGTTCCGGGAGAAGACATGGACAGCGAGTAGCTCTTTGGTGAAGGGCTTTGTGAGCGAGTCGGCGGCATATTTAGCCTCGTTGCTTGAATGACGACTTTCCCGATGCATGCCTTTGATCTTCTTTTCGAGGGCATCGAGTCGGCCGTGGTATCCCGATGAATCGGCACATTCTAATTTTTAGCCTCTACTGCCGGAGACCTCTGCCTTGACGTGGCCTCAGTTCCGTTTGATGAGGTTCCTCAGGTCCCCTGGCGAGATCGTCTTTGAGCTGCCGTGGCGAGTCCCGTGTGTGCAACCCCATCGAGGGAGGGGGTGCTGGTCTTGCCTGGGCGCAGGCGAGCTGACCGACACCTCCTCTGGGGGGATAGAGGCACGATGGGGCTCGGGGCAAGGCGCTCTGGCGTAAGACCTTAGAGTTAAGCCGTGCGGCGCTCACCGGGTCATTGAATATGTCGGCCCAGGGGACCTACGGCTGTCGGAGACAGCGAGACGGTGATCGGTTGTGCCAACGCGGGCAGAGTCTTTTCTCCCTTTATAGGGGTCTCGGCCCCGAGGTGGGGGAGCGGTGACCTAGGGAGCTTGCCCGACCGTTTAGACACGGACGAATGCATCCACGACGGACGCGAATCTATCTATCCGAGCGGATAGGGCATGAATGGCGTTCGGGGGAGGAAGGGATTCTCCCTCGTCTCCACTGGGGGGAAGACGACGGCTGGTGCTTGGATCATCACGGTGACCGCTTGCTATGAAGTCAAGATCGGAAGATGAACTTTCGTTGAGTAGAACTATATTCCCACAGACGGCGCCAACTGACGGATCTCTGGATCTCTTTCACATGTTATCTTCCGTTGATCTGCTGCGAGCACTGATGGATGGCTGAGATTGAGTTGGAGGGTTGCTTCCTGGAGCATGTGGATCTCAATGGGTTTTGTGTGGTTGAGGCCGAGCTACCTGCAAAGAAGTCCTGGGGTGGTTGTGCTACCTAAGAACCTCTGACGATCAAGTTAGACTGGGTATTTTGGCAGAGTAACGGCCTATTAGAGTAAAATTGGCTTACCTTATTCGTCTGAGAGAGGAGTTTATATAGTGGCAGCAATGGGCAGGCAGACGCGAGATTTACTCCGGTCGTCACTACCCTGGCATCACGCCCGCGTGATAGGCGGTATTCCCTATTAATGACGAGACATGCTCGTTAATGGAGGATCGTGATGGCGAGGAACGCGGGATCATGGGCGGCGAATATCTCGCGCTTGGCGAGATTCACGGAGCCATGGCGGAGGCGCCTGTGATCGGTGTTGTGGGTCGGTCGGTAAGATCGATGAAGATAAGCTCGGCGGGAGGCTCGGGAACGAGCGGGAGGCCGAGGCATCTTGGTTCTGTGATAGCTCGGAGGCGAGCCGGAGGATGGTCTGGAAGGCCGCCGAAGGTCGGGATCATCCTTGGGTCGGAGATCAAACGTAACGTTCTCGATCTTTTCTTGTAAGCTCTGGGACACGTCATCTGCCACGTGTCATGATCTGGGGAGTCACCGATATCGAGCATCATTATAAACTAATTTAAGTTACGCCCCTTAACTACCTTATTTCCTACAATCAACGCTCTTTTGATCTTTTTCTGCAATGACAAACCACAAAGTAATAAGAAAGCGATGGAGAAAATAGCAAAATCAAAATACATAGATTTATAAGCCGAGTTTCGGTCATTTGACCTACTTCGTCGAGCGAAGAAGAATCAATCTTCAACAATGATGATGCTCATAAGTGGTAATTCCTCAGATCACGACATGTGGCAGATGGCGTGTCATCCGCGTAAAGCCCACTAGGCTCCTGGGGGCTGCGGAGGTAGAATCAGTGTGGAGCATTGGTGATTTTCCTCGGATGGTCTCCGAGCTTACATCCCCACTTCTTGCCCTAGTAGCCGAACCTTCACATTCTTTTGCTCATCTCCGAGCTATTGCAAAGCTGAGCTTCCATAGCCTCCCTGCTCATCTCCGAGCTGAAGTAAGGCCTGAGCTTCCTCGGCCTCCCGGCTCGTCTCCGAGCCATTGGACAGGCCGAGCTTCCACGGCTTCCCCAATCAACCGAGAGTGCGGAGCCCATGCGCCCCCACAACGGCTCCGCATATCTCGCTAAAGCGAGATATGCGCCGCCCCACGTTCTACGTCCCACGCGGGCGCGTCACCCCATTAATGAACGGATCCCGCCATCAACGCGGGCGTAACGAGGGGCGTAACTAACGGCGAGAGTCTCGTGCCGGCCCGCTCCACACGACCACTATATAAACCTCTCTTTCAGGCGATCAGGTAAGGGAAACTCTTTCCAATAGTCCTCTACGCTGCTCTAATTCCCCGGTACTAATTTGATCGTCGGAGGGTCCTACGGTGGTTTCCCACCCCAGGACTTCCCTTGCAGGTAGCTCAGCCTCAGCAACTTCCAATAACCCATTGAGATCCACACGCTCAACAACCCACAAAACAAATCTCAACTGCTCAAAACTGCTCGCTACCAGATCGACGGAGGACAACATCTGAGGGAGATCACAATCTCCATCAGTTGGCGCCGTCTGTGGGAATCCTTTCAGAAGCTTCTCCACCCATAAAGTTGATCTTCCGCCTTCGACCTGATGACGAGCGACAACCGCGATGATCCCAATACGAGCCGCCCCACCTTCCATAACTGAGGCAGGAGCGGTTCTCCTCCCCTCCTAATGTCATCGGCATCTTATCCGTCCGAATCGACAGACTCACAGCTATGGTGGATGCGCTCGTCTGCGTTCAAGCGGCGGGCCCTACCCACCAATCCATAGTTCCCCGTCTCCGGGATAATGACGTCCACAGAAGGACAGATGGGCAAGCTCAGGCCCTCGATCTCGCTCACTCTCATCTCAGCATCACTGAACGTCGGCGTGCCGACTCCGGCAACCATAACCTGCACGCGGTGAATGATTCCATGACCCGCTGGGCGCCGGACAGCTCTATATCCCGATCTCAGGGGAGACTAGGTCGTCGCTCCAATACCCGCCGCGTGCTCACACCCTCTGAGGAGGTGTCGGTTAGTTCGCCTGCTTCCAGGCATGACCGTCACCCCCACTCCCGCCGATGCCGTGTAAACGGTGTATGGCGGGACTACTTAAGAAGGGCCTCTCCCGAGGATTTAAGAAATTTGATAGAGTGGAATCGAAGCTGCACCATTACACAGACCCGGAGCGGGGGTGTTCTCCGCCGAAAGACGCGACCGGGACGTTGGGACATCCAGCTTGAATTTTGGGGGCAGATACTATTTGGTTTTATCCGTCCACCTCTCCGAAGATGCCAAGTTGATTTATGGCACCGTGTATCGGAGGTTTAGACAGATGCGGCCGTTGTGGCAGACTTCGTCAGATTCCCCCTCGTGTACATGGGGTTTTTGATTGTGGGGACGCTCTTCCCTGCAGGTGCAAGCCCTGTAGTTAATTACGCTACCGCATAGCGGTAACCACTTTCTCCTTCTCCAGATGGTCACTTTGTATCGTGTGTGTTTGTTTTATTTTTGGTTGCCCGTGGATTGTATACGGAGACCAATGTATGTTGTCGCTCGTAGGGCGTGGATTAGTCCAAATCCGTATTTTCTTAGATTTGGGTTTGGGTTGGTTTAATGATCGTTAATCTTGTTTTAGATTAAGATCAACTTAAACGTTTGTTAAGGATACGTTAGTCTAATCTCAAACTAAGATCTACTCAACATGATTTGAGGATCATTTAGATCCAACGAAAGAGCATTTGAACTCTATCGTTTTAGTTTAGGGACGTTGCGATCCATCGTCAGTTTTAGGACATTGCGGTCCATCGGGTTTAGAGACATCATAGTCTGGTTTAAAGACGTCATAGTCTGTGAGGTTTAAAGACATCATAGTCTGTATGATTTTGGTTTAACCGTTTGGGGATGCGCCAAAAATTATTGGTTATTAGGATCCTCTATCTCTCTGAAGACGTTGAAGAATTACAATGACATGTATCAGAGGTATGAAGAGATGTACCCTTGAACTAATGTTGATTGGTAGATCTGTAGTCAGGTTTAGGACTAAGACCAATTAAAAAATATTGTGAGCACATGGGCTTGGTTGATCTGAATTAAGGACTTGAGGCCAACTTAGGCTCAGTCTACTCAGTTTTGAATAAAATGTTGAACATTTGTTTAGGCTCAGTCCCTTTTTTGTTCAACAATGCTGAGCATTCATTTGGGTTCTGACACCCCTCTTCCTTTTTATTTTACTTGTATTCTTTTATATGAAGTGTTAAATACTTAGCTCCCTGTGGTGCTCACGTGAGGCGCCATCAAGATGTGAGCGTTGCTTTTGGATATATTTCTCTCCATACGAGTGCTGAGCAATTGTTTCATTAAATGGTCACGTGCGAACATGTGAGGTATTATCCAAATGTAAGCGCTGCATTTGGGCTCATTCCTTTTTCTGTATAAGTGCTAAGCACTTTTAGAGGGCCACGTGGGATCATGTGAGGCGTCACAAAAGTGATAACTGATTCTGGGGTTTATACCCTTGCTCTTTTGGAAGTGCTAAGCACTTTTAGTGGGGTCACGTGACCCGATCTTACTTGTTCTCTTTCATTCATCAAGGATGCTCATGTGGGAGCACATGATTGGCCATTATCATGTTTGGTGCTAATCTTTTTATGTGCATGGAGATCTTGAGTTTTGAGACTTTCAAGCTCACTATTTTGTAAGAATTAAATTCTTAGGACTTAATTTTTTTCTCTTAGGTTTGAGATCTGTATGGCAGAATCTTCTTGATGAGAATTAAATTCTTAACTTGTGAGGATATCTCCTTCTGCAGATCTTTTACCACAAGGAAGAATTAAATTCTATATGAAGGGTTAAACCCTTATTTTATCAGAGGAATTAAATTCATATATACTTTTTGGGAGAATTAAATTCTCTGAACTTAGATCTTCCCCTAGGTTTTGGATCTGCATAGCAGGATCTCCCCGATGAGAATTAAATTCTCAACTTGTGAGGAGATCTGCTTCTGCAAATCTCAACCAAAGGAATAACTAAGTTCTTTTTAGAAGAGTTAAACTCTTATGGAAGTGAAAAGGAGATAAGATATTCTCTGTGTTTTGTTCCTACTCTTACCTAGAGTTTCTTTTTCTCTTTTAAGTGGCCTTCTTCTCTCTGGAGAATTAAATTCTCTAAGCTTACGAGGGGGTTTCTCTCTCTTTCTTTTTTTCTCTCTTCCTCTTTTTTTTCTGTGTTTCTTTGCTCTTATTTATAGGAGAAAGAAGGGAATCGATTTGTTTAGAAAATCTCTCATTGAGAGATTTTGATTGATTTTCTAATCAATCAGCATGATCTTTTAGATTAGTCGGTGAATTTTATTTACCATTGGATTTTTAATTTAAGGACTTCTGTTTTACAGAAGATATTTCTTTTGTTGTTCTTAACAAGTTTAGGAAGATATTTCGTTGCACATAATTTTTCTGTAGATTAGTGATTTTTAATCACCATTAGATCTATAATCCAACGGCGCTCTGTTTTACAGAGTGTAATCTTTCTTGTTTAGAAAGATCCAAGAAAATATTTTCCAAATAAAGCTTTTGGTCCTTTTTAATTAGAATTTACTTCTATCGGTTCAGAAGGCATAGGAGTTTATCACGTGTAGCATGTGACCCCACCAAATTAAGCCCACAAAAAGGTGTCACGTGGTATCACGTGAGTGTTTTTTTGTCCAATTGTTTGCTTCATTCAGGCGCCTATATACTTTGTCTATAGCGGTCACGTGTCTGCACGTGAGGCCCAATTTTGGCTTAGTTTTGTCAAGCGCAGCGCCTATCACATGTGGGCACGTGATACTTCATTTGGGGACTTTTTCCTGTTGCTTTATTTATTTATTTCTTTTCCGTAAGGGAATAGGGGGTAGCCACCACTCTGACTGTATAGAATCCTCGGGGTACCACCACCGTATTGAAGCCCTCGAAAACAAATCGAAGGCATACGAAGAGATGGCCACATGTCCGGCGAAGGGGCCAGGTATTCCGCCGATTCGCTCACAAAGCCCTTTATAGAAGAGCTGCTGGCCGAGCATGTCTTGTTCAGGAACAAGCCGCCCAAAGTGGCCCTCTTCGACGGGAATTCCGACCCGAAGGACCACTTAGATGCATTTACGGTGGGCATGAGCTTCTAAGATAACTCGGACGTGGCTCAATGCCGAGCTTTCCCCGCTACCCTAATCCGGGCTGGCCGGGACTGGTTCAGAGGGCTCGCGCCGCGCTCCATCTCGACCTTCGACGAGATGGCTACCCAATTCCTCGGTCATTTCATCGGAAACCGACGACATAAAGGACGGTCGACTATCTGTTCACTGTTAAGAGCAGAGACAAGGAATCCTTCAAAGGGTACGTCACTCGCTTGTACAATGTCCTCCTGGAGGTTCCCGAGCACCACGATGAAACAGTTATCACCGCGCTGAGGTCGGGTCTTAGGCACAAAGAGTGGATCCGCTCTTTTGCATTAGCACAACCTAAGACCATAGCCGAAGTGAAAGCTTGGACCGAGCAAGAGATCCAACTCGAGTCAGAGGTGAACTCAAATCTTCCTCGAGCCGACCAAACGGACTAAAAGAAAAGGGACAGGGAGGATAAAAAGAAAGTCGACCATCCGAAACCTTACTCCCTGAGGTTCCAGGAGTACACTCCTCTAAACATTTCCCAGACTGAGCTGCTGGAGGAAGCTAAGGGCGAGAGGTTCTTTAAGCTCCCTCCAGTTATCCAAAGAGCGGGCAAGCATCTCCGCGGCCCATACTGTGCCTTCCATAGGTCATAGGGTCACCCGACTGAGAACTGCAAACAACTTCGTGACTACATCGAGGAGTTGATCTGTTCCGGCCACCTGGAGAAATACTTACGGGACAAGCGGCAGGCGGAACGAGAGCAAAAGGACCAAACTCGTCCCGGGGAATTAACGATTGGGCAAATCATGGTCGTTACCTCAGATCAAGCTCGGGAAAACGGGGAGAACCACCGCCTTCTCCCAGTCGAAGGTGTAAGCGATCCATCCTGTAAGAGGTGCAGGAAGGATGGACTGATCATCTTCACCGATGAATACCTCCATGGCATATCGCTTCCTCACAATGACCCTCTCATGATAATGGCCCGAGTCCACCGTTATAAGGTCCAGAGAAGTTTGGTCGATTCAGGGAGCTCGGCGGATATCCTGTTCCATGACTGTTTCCAGCGTATGGGTCTATTCACTGCCGAAAGACGCGACCGGGACGTTAGGACGTCTGGCCTAAATTTTGGGGGCATATGCTATTTGGATTTATCCGTCCACCTCTCCGAAGATACCAAGTTGATTTATGGAACCGTATATCGAAGGTTTGGACGGATGCAGCCGTTGTAGCAGATTTCGTCAGATTCCCCCTCGTTTGCGAGGGTTTTTTTTATTGTGGGGATGATCTTCCCTACAGGTGCAAGCCCCTGCAGTTAATTACATTATCGCATCGCGATAACCACTTTCTCCTGCTCCGGAAGTTCACTTCGTGTCGTGTGTGTTTTTATTTTTGGTTTAGGTTGCCCGTGGATTGTATACGGAGAGTAATTTATGTTGTCGCCCGTAGGGCGTGGATTAGTCCAAATCCGTATATCTTAGATTTGGGTTTGTTTTATTTAAGAATCGTTAATCTGGTATGAGATTAAGATCGACTTAAATGTATGTGAGCAGTTGGGGCTCGGTTGGTTGTTTTTGTTAATGATACGTTAGTCCAATTTGAGACTAAGATCTACTTAATAAGGTGTTAGGATAATTTTTGTTTCAGATCCAACAAGAGAGCATTTGGGTTTTGTTGTGTTAGTTTAAGGATATTTTGGTCCATTGTCGTCATTTTTTAGGCAAATATTATTTTAAGGGCATTTCGATCCGTTGATCACCATTTTGGAGGTGGTTTTAGTTTAAGGACGTCTCGGTCCGTTGATCGCTATTTTGGAGGTGAGATTTTAGTTTAAGGACATCTCGGTCCATTATCCATCTTGCGCACACATGTATTTGTTATGTGACGGGATGAACAACGATGATATGTGATGCATCCAGTTTGGGGTGCGGTCTGATTTGAGCTATGCACATCAGTTTGGAAGTGCACCAAAAAGCCGTCGGTTGTCGGGACTCGCCACCTCTCTGAAGACATTGAGGAATTATAAAGACGTGGATCAGAAGTATGGAGAGATGTACCCTTGAACCAATTCTCGTATTTGAGGGAAAAAGGAGTTAGTGGCAAACCCGGAAATCATTAGTCATATTTTAAGACTAAGATTTCCTCAGGAGGATACGGGATGAGTATCATTTTGGATATCGTCAATTGGAAGACCAATAGTCATATTTGGGACTAACATCAGTTTGGGAAATCATGAGCACATGGGCTCGTTTGATCTGAATCAGGGAGGTTCTAATCTCAAGGGATCTAGCCAATTTGGGCTTGGTCCACTCAGTTTTTTTTATTGAAAAGTGCCAAGCATTTGTTTGGGCTCTGTTTAATCAGTCCTCTTTTTGTACAAAAAGGGCTGAGCACTTATATAAGTTCTGACGCTCACATATAATCATGTGGGGCTTTCAGTCATGGGGATTGCCTAATAAATGTTAAACACTTTACCCCCTTTTTTTCTTTGTATGGAGTGCTAAGCACTCTTTATGGCACCCACGTGTGAA
The DNA here is from genome assembly GCA_030015575.1 of Agapanthus africanus. Taxonomy (NCBI): domain Eukaryota; kingdom Viridiplantae; phylum Streptophyta; class Magnoliopsida; order Asparagales; family Amaryllidaceae; genus Agapanthus; species Agapanthus africanus. The sequence continues at coordinate 27,005,169 of JASDDO010000001.1, forward strand.
GCACATGAGGCGCTAGGCACTGCCTAATGAGTGCTAAGCACCCTTCCATTCTGTGGCGCCCATGTGAGGGACACGTGAGGCGCTGGACGCTGGGCGCCGCTCATTGAGTGCTAAGCACTCTTTTCTTCTATGGCGCTCACGTGAGGGGCACGTAGGGCGCTGGGCGCCGCTCAATTGAGTGCTAAGCACTCTTTTCTTCTGTAGCGTCCACGTGAAGGGCACGTAGGGCGCTGAGCGTTGGGTTCTTTTCTTCTTGAATGATCGACATGATCTTTATTTTGTAGATGATTTTTTGGTTCTCGAGAATGAGTTCTTCCCAATGAGAATTAAATTCTCATCATATGGGAGGCTTGTCTTGTGGATCTCAGACTCGGAGAAAGAACTCGGTTCTTTGAGAAGGGCTAAACCCCAGTATATATATATATATATATATATATATATATATATATATATTAATTTACCTAAAATTTCCAAGAAGAGAGTTCTTCTTCCTCGAGAATTTAATTCTCTGTTCTTTTGAAGCTTTCTCTTCTCTTTTTTTAAAGCTTATGTGGTGTTCTACATCTTTAGACTTAAAGTCTTTGGTTCTTTATATAGTAGAAGCAGTTTGTTAATTAGGTTTGAGAAAATCTCTCATTAAGAGATCCCAATTGATCTGGGGAATTTACCCACCGCTTGATCTTTGATCTAAGGACTTCTGTTTTACAGAAAGTATTATCTTGTTTTTAACAAGCTTGGGGAGATATTTTCCCATACAGAATTTATTCTATAGAACGGTGATTTTTTTTAATCACCGTTGGATTTTTAATCCAACGGTCCTCTGTTTTACAGAAGGCATAGAATTTTATTCTATGATCCAACCGAAGGTATCTTTATTGTTTTAGAAAGATTTGAGGAATATTTCCTCTCAACAGAATTTTAATTCTGAGTCTTAATGATTTATCATATCCGTTGGATCTTTGATCCAACGGCTCTATTTAACAGATAGTAGAATTTAATACTACCTGGGCGCCGGCGCTCACATGTTGTGCACGTGAGCGCTAGATTTTAATTCTTATAATAGGTATTTATGTGCTTGGCACATTGGCGCCCGCGTTGCACATTGGCGCCAGCGTGAGGTGCACGTGAGGCGCCACCATAGGATTAGTTCCTATCAAATTGGTCTTGGCGCTGGCATCCTCGTAGGAAGCACGTGAGGCGCTGCCTTATTTTTTAACAGAGTTTTGCTCTTTTTTTTGAGAAACAGGGGCTAGGACCATCCTACCTTTGGCCGACCTCCCACGTCCTCTCTGGTTTCACAAACCACTCCGTCCCGGTTGAGGGGTTGGTCACCCTCCTCCTCAACATTGGAGAAGCGAGCAATACGTGAACCATACCGATGAAATTTCTCGTCGCTAAGGTCCCTTCGTCCTATAACATTTTTCTGGGACGCTCTACCTTGAACGCCCTCCGGGCTCAAATTTTGATTTATCACCTTGCGATCAAATTTTCTTTGGATCAAGGGGGGATAGGCCGGGCCTATGGGAACCAGCAAACCGCCAAGATTTGCCTCGCCTTAACGTCCTCCGCCGGAGAGCAGGGCGACGATTTTGAGGACGCGCATGATTTCCAAGGGTCCTTAGATACACGCGATGACCAAAGGGAAATTCAAGGCACCCCGGTGGAAGCATTGACGGAGGTCTCCCTCGTAGAAGGAGTCGATGGCCGGACAGTCCAGATCGGCTCTCTTCTGACAGAAGACCACCACGAAGACTTGATCCGTTTCCTCCGAGGAAACTCAGACGTATTCGTTTGGACGCCAACGGACATGCCCGGGATCGACCCTAAAGTGATCTCCCACAAGCTCGGGATCGACCCGAAAGCCCGACCCGTCCGACAAAAGAAGAAAAGCTTTGCGCCGGTTAAACAAAAGGCGATAGAAGACGAGGTGGATCGATTGTTCGCAGCCAACTTCATCAGGAACCTAGACTACTCAGATTGGCTGGCAAACGTGGTCATGGTCAAGAAGGTGAATGGGAAATGGTGCATGTGTGTCGATTTCACAGACTTGAACAAGGCATGCCTCAAAGACAACTATCCACTTCGTCGAATAAACTAGCTAGTGGACAGTTCGGCTGGTCATGAATTACTGAACTTCATTGACGCTTTCTCCGGTTACAATCAGATCCGGATGAACCCGGCCAATGAAGAACTTACCGCCTTCACCATGGATCAGGGGTATACTGCTACAAAGTGATGCCCTTCGGACTTAAGAATGCTCGGGCTACGTATCAACTCCTGGTCAACAAACTGTTCAAACTACAGATTGGGAGAAACATGGAAGTCTACGTCGACGACATGCTCGTAAAATCCGTCTCCTCAGCCGGGCACACTAAAGACCTCGGCGAGACATTCGACGTCCTGCACAAGTACAAAATGAAGCTGAACCCAGCTAAGTGTGCATTCGGAATCACTAGTGAGAAGTTCCTCGGGTTCATAGTTACCCATCGAGGAATCGAAGCAAACCCAGAAAAGATCAGCGCCATCCTTAACATAGCAACGCCCAAGAGCAATGTTGACATCGTGCGCCTCATGGGGAGGGTGGCTGCCTTGAGTCACTTTATGTCTATATCTGAAGAAAAGTGTTTCCCGTTCTTCAAGGCCCTAAGGAAAATTCCTAAGTTCGAATGCTCTGAGGAATGCCAAAACGCTTTTGAACAACTCAAAGCGCACATAGCGGCCCCCTCGCTACTCACCTGACCAGTCGAGGGTGTTCCCCTCCGAACGGCGGCCAAGACATGGACATCTCGCCTGTGATTCAGGGCAGATGCTATTTCGTTTTATCCGTCCACCTCTCCGAAGATGCCAAGTTGATTTATGGCACCGTGTATCGGAGGATTGGACGGATGCGACCGATGTAGCAGACTTCGTCAGATTCCCCCTCGCTTGAGGGGTTTTTGATTATGGGGACGCTCTTCCCTGCAGGCACAAGCCCCTGCAGTTAATTACGCTACCGCATCGCGGTAACAACTTTCTCCTTCTCCAGGATTTCACTTCGTGTCGTGTGTGTTTGTTTTGTTTGTGGATGCCCGTGGATTGTATACGGAGACTAAGTTATGCCGTCGCCCTTAGGACGTGGATTAGTCCAAATCCGTATTTACTTAGATTTGGGTTTGGTGTTTTCGTTTAAGGATACGTTAGCCCTATTTAAGGCTAAGATCAACTTAAACGTTTGTTAAGGATACGTTAGCCTAATCTCCAGACTAAGATCAACTTAACGGGATCGTTTAGATCCAACAAAAAGAGCAATTGGCTCTATTGTTTAGTTTAATGATGTTGCGGTCAATTTCCAATTTAGGGACATGGTGGTCCATATTCCAGTTTTAGGGGACATGGTGGTCCATCATTCCCATTTGGGGACGAGCATTAGTTTAAGGACATTTCAGTCCAACATTCCCATTTTGGGACAAATATTAGTTTAGGGACGTTTCGGTCCAACATTAGTTTAGGGACGTTTCGGTCCACGAGTTTAAGGACCCCGCAGTCCATGCTGATGTGTGGTTGTCGGGACCCGTCATCTCTCTGACGTCGTTGAAGGATTATAACGATAGGAGTCAGAGGAGTTCAGGATGTACCCTCGAACCGGATGTAAATTGATTTAGTAGAGCAGTCTTGCTCAGTCAATTTAATTTGAGAACTTACGTCCATGATTGGGTTAAGTCCAGTTGAAAAAATGTTCAACGCTTTTATTTGTTTTTGGCCTAATAGGCCTGTGCTAGGGCTTTGCCCCCTTTTTAAATAATGCATTGCATTTTTTATTTTGTTTGGGCTCTGCATTTTATTTTGTTTAGGCTCTGCCCTTTGATAAATGATGCAGAGCATCAATTTTATTTGGGCTCTGTTGGAGATAGTGCCCTCAGAGTCAATTATTGGATCACAGGCACGTGATTGCAATGATTGAGGGAGGACCTATCCCGGTAGAACAGTCTTACTCGAGATGATAGTATGCTATCTGGTTTATCTTTATCATCGTGTACTGCTTTAGGTGACCTGACAGGTCGCTATTACACGTTGATAGAGCCCCTAGGATTCTTGCTTGACGACCAGCAGTATGATGGCGATCATATACGTGGGAGCTGGGGTCTATAAGCACATCCTTAAATGGTCCCTAGTCGTGGGAGTTTCGAGACAGGGCATCGATACTCCATTAGTAGACTAGTGTATACAGTCGAGACCCCGATGAGGGGCGGTGGCCGGTCTCACAAGCCACTGGTGTCAGTTGGTTCACCTAAGATGTATACAGGTGCTCATTAGGTTATGAGTACACCGGACAGGACTCGCCGGGAACCTGCTAGTTGGGATTATACCAGACGTCAGATAGCAGTTCCCTGGTGACATGTGTACAGGTTAGTTCATCGACCTGAGATCGTCATTTGTCTCGTGTGAGTTCCCACTGTACTTTGATTACTACCCTACCACGGCTCAAAGGAGCCGTGCAAACAGGTTTTAGTTGGGTGCAGTCCCGAGCCATATGGAGGCAGTGAGCGGATCTTCAGGGGTTCGTCTCTCCCGGTATTGGGGGTGAGGTCGCGCTGTGTCTAGGAGAGCCATTATGCAAAGCCCTCGGCCGAGGCAGGAGATTTACTGGTAGGTATTCCAGTAGTATCTCAGGGCGTTCTGGGCTACACTCCGACACGACTTGTACCGCTTTTGGGGGTTTGACTTTTACCAACCCCCTAGGCCCGCCATGCGATGCTCATAGAAGAACGGACCGGACTGTACGGATATTGTCACTGACAGGCTCAGTAGGGTGTCAGGATGAGTTCGCTCATCGACGTCCCTTTTGGTCAATAGCTGGTGGCCCGTTACGTATTGGCTTATACCTCTGACGTGCTAGTGGTTAAATCCACAGCCATAGTATTGACGAGTCTTTAGAGTCCACCACACTTTCAGTTACTCAAGCTTTCGGGCGAAACGCTGTAGAGGCCGTATGGAGATATGGCAGGGTCCGATCAGATACGTGCGGTATTGCATGCATCAGGATCGGACAGTTTGTACTAGAGGCCGTATAGTTATATGGCAGGGTTCGATCTGATACGTGCGGTATTGCACGGATCAGGATCGGACGAACATTACTAGTCGGCTTTGGTTTAAGCCGGATCCTAGTATAGTACAGTGTAGATTTTGTCTCATTGCATTTGTATCCGGTCGGAATACAGATGCGGGTGTGTATGCACAGTATTGGGGTTTTCCTGTAATTTATTACGGGACCAGTTTTCTGGAGTTGCCAGTTTGCATTTCGTTCCGGCCGGTTTTCCTTTGTTCTTTCTCGGCCGGACTTTTCCGATGGAGGGGGTTATTTGCAATTGTGCAAATAACATTTGTGGAAGGGGGTTTCTTGCAAATATATTCATTATGATATGTTTAGCATCTTTCATCCATGATGGTGTATTAAATGAGATTTGAAAGGGTATGGAGTGATAAGTATGGTTGTTGTTTCTTTGCTTTATGATATGGTCACCTCTTCTCATCTCCTACACTTACCTCCCTCTTGTATTTGTTTTGCCCTCCACCATTTTCCAACAGATAGCTTGGCCGGCCACATTGGATGAGGAGAGGAAAAATGAGAGGGGATCATTTCATTTGGATGAAGGAAAAATTTGTTCATCTCATTTTTCCATACTACACACATTCTAGCTCCACTTGAAAATTCCATTCCTCCATCAAGGCAACTACAAACCCCAAATGAGACTAGCATCATCTACACTACATTATACAGCAAATCTTGGGCACGTCGACTTGCCAGCTTCGTGCCCGAGTTGCCTCGGTATTGAGGTGGGAGCCTGTAAAAGATACAGACGATGTGGTGCCCTTCCGGCAAGGAGGCGACGACCGGAGTTTCCGCGGGAGATCGGGGCGATGACGAGAAGACCGGAGGACTCGGATCACTCGGTATATCTCTCACCCTTTCTCTTGTTAGCTAGTATCGGTTAATGGTTACGATCCGGGTATATTGTCCGCGGTAGCGCCAGTTTCCAAGTAAGGAAAAATTTTGATTCCGCATTTTGGCCTCGGATAGACGGTCGGGGCGCTGCCGTGGCGCAACAGGCTCTGCCCTTTTATTGCATTGCAATTTATTTTGGCCTACTAGGCCTTTTTGATTTGGGCCTGGCCCTTTAGTAAACAATGCTTTGCATTTTTCAGGCGCTCTGAGCGCAAGCGCTTGTAGTGATGACACGTATCACGCAGGCGCAGTGCGCTGCGCTTGCGCTGCTGACACGTGGCGCGCTCTGGTGAGTTGCGCCAATTTTAGAGAGCAAGGCTCAATCTTAAAAGCGCATAGCGCAAGTGGTTCAGGTGCTGACAGGTGGCGCTCTCTGGTGGCTTGCGCCAACCCAAGAGCGCAACAGTGCAAATTTTATAAGTGCAGGGGCACTGTTTAATTTCTTGATCCAATTTAGATCAGAGAAAACAAGTTTTTCTTGTTTTTTTTCTTATTTTCAGAGAACCAGTGGTTCATAAAAAGTGCAAGGCACTTATTATTATGTGAAGATCATTTATCTTGTTCTTAGATCAATGATCTATTAGAAGAAATTCTTCTATGTTATGAAAGCTTTTACCTTTTTCTTAAACTTTCTTCAGAGTTCTCTCTGTTTTGAGGTTCTTAATCTCTCACAATTTTGATGATCCTCCTTTCAGTTGGGGTCTAGGGGTCTTTATATAGTGCCCATAGATTTGTTAAGTTTGTTAAAGAGATCCTTCTCTGAGTGATTTGGGGAATTTTCCCCACCGTTGGATCTTTGATCAAAGGGCTTCTGTTTTACAGATGACAATCTTCTTGTTTTAACAAGAACAGAAAGATCTTACTGAATTTTAATTCTGTTTGGCGCATATGCACCAGCATTTGACACGTGTCACGCAGCGCACAGCGCAGCGCACCTGCGCTAGCGCAGCTGCGCTGACACGTGTCGCACAGCGCAGAGCACAGCGCAACTGCGCTGCCACGTGGCGCGCAGCGCAGAGCGCAGATCATCTGAAGCGTTGCTTTATTTATTTTAATTTTAATTTTCATTTCAATTTCCAAAAAAGAGCTTTGCTCTGATTGGGGAAAACAGAAGCGTTGCTTCGTTTCCCGCCTTGGAATTTGAACAGAGCTTTGCTCTGATTGGGGTAAATAAATGCCCCCCCACCGTTGCGCTTACGTGGCTTTCCAAACATGAGCGCAGCGGTGGCAGAATTCCAACCGCCGTGGCAACTCTTGGAAGTTGAAAGGGTATTTGATGCCTATAAATAGGACCTTTGGTCCTCCATAGATGATCATTATCTTTTAAGATTTTTACTTTCAAAACTTCAGAGCCTTGCTCTTGCCTTCAAGAACTCCCAGAGTTAAATTTTTCTTTTAAAAGAAACTTTTTAGGTAGAAATTAATCTTGAATTAAATCAATTTTAATTAATAGAGCCTTGCTCTCATAAATCTTTGATCTAAAGAAAACCCCTTTGGGGTTTCACCAATAGAGCCTTGCTCTCAAGAATCTATTTCAGGGTTTCTTAACCTATGAACAGAGGTTTGCTTCTTTGGCAAAACATAGATCTTTTGATCTAAAAATGACGAACTTTTGAGAGTTTAATCATGTATAATGGAGTTTTATCTTTAATGGATTATACCATCTTTTAATAGTAAGGATCTTAGAGTTCTCGGGGAATTTCTTTAAATTCCCCTTATTATTGGATTTCGACTGGTGTCACTCCTGTTTGCAGAGCATTGCTCTCGAGGATTTTAACTCCCTGCGTCTTTTTATTTGCTAATCTCCCCATACTGTTTCCTTCATGCATTATGGCTGTGCGTCTATACAGTCTGCACGAGTTCATCACCTATGAGGATATCCGCGCACAGGGCCGTCATCAACACCAGGAGTTTACAGATGCCCAGTGTGCGGAGGTTATGGGTCGCTTTAACGCAAGCGTCGGTTGGCTGCTTCCTCGTCGTTCAGCTCTCTTGAAAGTCGTGCTGGGAGCAATTTGGAGAGCACTCCCGGGGTTCCACGAGGCCATGCCGCTCAATGCGCTGGATGACGCCGAAGACAAGGTGCATTCAGTGCATCTGTCGGGGCTAATCTCGAAGAATCGACGGGACAGCCTCGTCGACATTCTTCATCAAGTTTTTCAGCAAACGACGATAATCGCTGCTTATCGAAGGATAGGGGGCCTTACCGAAGATCTTGACACACGCGAGCGCGAGAGGCTGCGCACGAGAACAATCAGAAAGGCCAGAAGAACTCTAGATGGCTTTACTTTTGAATTCCTCAATCCGTGCCCTGGATCTGAGGTTATACCTTTGTAATAATTTGAAAAATGTTTTTGCTTATTTCTTTATGATTGTAAGAACCTTTTATAATGGAAAATTTCTCCTTTCAGCTTGTCTTATTTCTCGCTCTGAGTCTTTTGCACATGCATGAATGAGTGTGTCTCGAGTGCTTGATCAAACGCCAATCAGATGTTCTTTCTGTCGCTTTCTTCTTTCTTTTATTATCGGCATGCTGTCTTGATAAACATGGTTGACAGATAATAGAGTAAGTATCTTGGTTTCTTCAAGAGATAGCGATGGCTTAGGCCGCAGGTTCAGATCTGCCGCCTAATACTTTTCAACTCTATGAGCCGTGAGGGTCTCATAGAGACTTTTCTCCCTACGGATCGAGAGGATCTCGTAGGTGGATTTTCTCCTTAGGAATCGTGAGGATTCCTAAGTGTGTTTTCTCTTATAAGTCGTAAGGATCTTATAAGAGAATTTTCTCCCTTACAAGTCGAGAGGACTCGTAAGGGGTTGGTGAGTTGACTTGCTTCCGAGTCGAAGTATTGCTCCGACGGGGAGGTCGTTAACTGACTTGTTTCCACGACGGAGGTCATTGGTTGACTTGTTTCCGAGACGAAGGTCATTTGCTGACTTGTTTCCGAGATGGATGTCGCTGGCTGACTTGTTTTCGAGACGGAGGTCGTTGGCTGACTTGTTTCCGAGACGGAGGTCGTTGGCGGATTTGTTTCCGAGATAGAGGTCATTGGCTGACTTGTTTTCAAGACGGAGGTCATTTGCTGACTTGTTTCCGAGACGGAGGTCGTTGGCTGACTTGTTTCCGCGACGGAGGTCATTTGCTGACTTGTTTCCGAGACGAAGGTCATTTGTTGACTTGTTTCCACGACGGAGGTCATTGTTTGACTTGTTTCCGCGACGGAGGTCATTGGTTGACTTGTTTCCGAGACGGAGGTCATTGGTTGACTTGTTTCCGAGACGAAGGTCGTTGGCTGAATTGTTTCCGTGACGGAGGTCATTTGCCGACTTTTTTCCGCGACGGTTGTCATTTGCTGACTTGTTTCCGAGACGGAGGTCGTTGGCTGACTCTAGGTTGTCTGTGAGCCGTAGAGTCTTGGAACTGGGGACTTTGCCGTGGCTCCGATTGGTGATGTCACGTCCGTGTCCTGCTGGAATTAGGAAGAACGTCGCTGTTGGTCTCCAGGCTATAGATGTGGTCATCGAGATCCGACTTCCCTTTGACGCAGCCTGGTAGCGAAATGTAGTCCCCTTTCCCTTTTTATTGTTTACGCCGATGGATTGTATACAGGGGTCACTATGGACTTACCTGCAGGGCAAATGTTTCATTCATTTTTATTATTTTATTTCCGCGATGCTTTATCATTTCAGCTTTTGATCGCGAAAGTCGCGACTGCACAATCATTTCGGCTATTTTTCGCGGTGCCTAATCATTTCAGCTATTTATTTTATTTTTACTCGCTGCTTTTTATTACGAGTTGCCCAATCATTTTGGCTGTTTTGTATGCAAACGTTTTTACTTGCTGCTTTTTATTGCAAGTTGCCCCATCATTTCGGCTATTTCGTATGCATGTGCGGCCTACCGGCTTTTCACCGTAAACCTGAAATTAGACACCGATTTTGGCATCAGCACTGCTACAACTGGGATATTGCCAGGAGCGAATCATCATTTGCCTTCGTTGATGTCGAACAAAGGTGGCTTAGCGAACAGGGTTAAAGTCCTGTCGGCTAAGGCTTTTGACTTCATGAGCCGTAAGGGTCTCACAAAGATATTTCTCCCTACAAGTCGTGAGGATCTTGTAGGTGTATTTTCTCCTTAGGAATCGTGAGGATTTCTAAGTGTATGTTCCTCTGTAAGTCGTAAGGATCTTACAAGAGTGTTTTCTCCTTGTAAATCGAGAGGACCTACAAGGGTTGTTCATCATACGTACATATCCCCAGTCACGGATGGAACTTGGTTAGGGAAATGTTTATTCGCGCCCGTGGATTGTATACAAGGGTCAGTATTGAGCCGCTGGTAGGGCAATATCGAAGGTTGTGGGAGTTGCTTAAGCACAGGTTTAGGTCTCTGTAACTTGAGACTTTCAAATTTTATGAGCCGTGAGGGTCCCATAAGAGAGTTCTCCTTATGAGTCGTGAGGATCTCGTAAGTGTATTTTCTCCTTAGGAATCGTGGGGATCCCTAAGTGTGTTGGTCCCTTGTGAGTCGTAAAGATCTCACGCGGGTGATTTCTCCTTACAAGGTCGAGAGGACCTTGTAAATGTCCTTTAACGAGGTTGCGTCTTTTCGGATTTTCACAAACACTCGCCGGTAGTCCTGCTGTTTTTACTCACGGAGCCCTTGCGGGTTTTCATCCGTGCCCATTTTTCTCATGGACATACCTTTTTTTATTCTTTTTATTTTCTCTTTTTTTTTACGAGGTCGCGCCCTTTCGGGTTTTCACGAACACTCGCCGGTAGCCCTGCTGTTTTTACTCACGGAGACCTTTCGGATTTTCATCCGTGCCCATTTTGCTTATGAACATACTGTTTATTATTATTATATATATATATATATTTATTATTTTTTATTATTTTTTATTATATATTTTTTTATTATATATTTTTATCCATCTCGTCAGCCTAAGGATGCTGCGGTAGTAGTTTAAGGACGTTTCGGTCCGTCGTTAGTTTAAGGACGTTCGGTCCGTCGTTAGTTTAAGGACGTCTCGGTCCGTCATTAGTTTAAGGACGTCTCGGTCCGTCCAGGAGAAGGCTGGCTACTGCTCATAAAGTTTGAGCTTAGGAAGATAGCGAGCGGACATAGTTGTCGTCATCTATCATTGACCTAGGCAGTAACTCGCTAAGCATAGTATTTCTTTAGGAATCGACCATTTATTGGCCTGTAAGGCCTTTCACGGTGCATATCCAAGAGCAGATAGGCTCCACCCTGGTAGACTTTGTCTATGATATACGGGCTTTCATAGTTTGGCTCGAATTTTCACCGCTTGGCGCGATTGGGGATCATAGGCCTTTTGACCACTAGCACGAGTTCACCTTGGCGGAATGTCCTCGGCCGGGTCAATCTTTCATATGAGCGCGTCATCTTTGCTTTATAGGCCTCCAGATTTTGTTGCGCTATGAGCCGGGTTTCATCAAGGGCATCAAGCTCCTCAAGCCGAAGGTGAGCATTTTCCTCATCTGTCAGCTCATAATGGACTGCTACTCGTAGAGAGGGTAACTCTATCTCGAGGGGGAGTACTGCTTCTGTACCGAATACCAACGCATATGGCGTTGTGTTCGTAGCTGTCTTGAATTTAGTTCGATACGCCCAAAGAGCTTCTTGCAGCCTCTCATGCCAGTCCTTCTTATTTCGGGACACCGTTTTCTTCATGATCTTTGTCAAGGTCTTGTTGAAGGCCTCAGCTAGACCGTTAGCTCGCGGATTATAAACCAAGGAATATCTCCAGTCTATATTATGTTGTTGCGCGAAGCGACTGATCTTGTGGCTTCTGTAGGCTGGCCCGTTATCGGAGATGATTCGTCTCGGAGTTCCAAACCGATATATGTCGTGCGTCTTGAAGAAATGGAGGATATTCTCCGTCTTTACTTCCCTCAATGGTACTGCTTCTACCTATTTGGAGAAGTAATCAGTCGTCGCCAGGATCAAACGATGTTCTCTAGACGATGTTGGTTCGATAGGGCCGACTATGTCAGTTCCCCACATTTCGAACGGCCAGCTAGCCACCGTTGGATGGAGTGGATTTGGATGCTGATGGATGAAGTCCCTATGGATTTGGCATGAGTGGCATTGCTTCGCATATTCGAGGCAATCCTAAATCATCGTGGGCCAGTAGTAGCCCATCCATTTGATCTTCAGCTTCATCTTCGGGCCCGCTTGGTGAGAACCGCAGAGTCCGTCGTGAACTTCCTGAATGACTCTTTTCGTTTCGTCAGGTCCCAGACATCTCAACCACAGAGAATCAAATGACCTCTTGTACAGAGTATCATTGACGAAGGCGAAAGACGGAGCTCATTTCATAAGCTGATGTCTTGAGGACGCATCTTCGAGCGTTCGACGGTATTTGAAGTAGTCTATAAAGACTTCTCTCCAATCCTCAGCCTTTTCCCGGTCTTTTATTTGCAGGGTCGTCTGCTCAGCCGCTCCCTTTTCTTCGGATGATTCCGGAGATATTTCTGTTGGGGCAAGCACCCGACGGCTTTGCACCACAATTCTGACGTCATCGAGATTCTCGTCAGCCGGTTCTTTAGCGAGCTTGGCTAATGCGTCCGCTTTGCTATTTTCCGCGCGCGGTATGTTTTCCAAAGTGTATGAAGGAATTTGGGTCAACAGTTGTTGCACCTTTTCGCCGTACTTCACCAACTCTGGTTTGCATGTCTGGTAGTCGCCATTTACTTGACTAACGACCAGTTGGGAGTCTCCGTATATGAGGAGGTTTTCAATTCCCATGTCGATGGCGATCTCGAGACCTGCTATCAAAGTTTCTTTTTCAGCTTCATTGTTCGTCCTCGGCTCTGTTAAGGAGAAAGCAAAGCGCATAATCCCTCCTTGTAGAGTTACGAAGATGAGGCCTACCCCCGATTTGATTATAGGGGTACTTTGTTTGCGCTTCTTCATGGAAGACGCTCCATCAAAATAACGCTCTCATCGGGTACCAGTACCGTCGATCGCATCAAACGCATGTTCGTCTGGCATTTCGCAATTCAGAGGAGAATCGCCAGGTATCGGATGCTCAGCGAGGAAGTCGGCGATGGCCTGGCCTTTCACTGCCTTAAGAGGCTGATGGGTTATCGAGAACTCCATCAAGAGTAGGGCCCATTTAGCGAGTCGCCCCGTCAATATGGCCTTCGACATTAAATATTTAAGGGGGTCCACCTTCGAAATGAGACGGACTTCATGCGCCAACACATAGTGCCCGAGCTTTGTTATCGTGAAGATCAACGCCAGGCAGTGTTTTTCAATAGGGGAATAGTTGCTTTCTACCCCCAGTAGAACTCAACTTAAGTAATAGAGAGCTCTCTCTTTCCCTTGGTCGTTCTCTTGCGCCCATAATGCGCCTAAGGACCTTCAAGGGCTGTTGTATACAGAATGAGAGGCTTTCCCTTGACCGGAGCGGCCAGCACTGGCGGATTCTGCAGGTAATGCTTGATTTCGTCTAGCGCGCTTTGGCATTTGCGATCCCAGACGAAAGGGGTTCCTTTCTTCATCAGGTGGCTGTAAGGACGGTCCTCTTCCCGCTGATCTTTCACCTTTTTCTGTCGGCCGGGATAATCTTGATCAATTACCGAGTCTTGGACTTGACGCCGGACCTTGTAGATTTTAGAGGACAGACGTTGAGGGGGCTGTTCCGGCTTCACCTTTGCAGTGCTCTCCATAGGTGGAGGAGATCTTTTTAGCACAGCGATCGGAGTGTTCTTGCGGACCTTCGTAAGTGGTTCAAAGCTGTTCCCAGTTGGAACAACAGCATCAATTTCCGCCGTTGGAGTCGGCAGAGTCAGTCCAGAAGAAGAGTTGCCCCCAGCCTTCCTTACTCGGCGCTAGGGGCACATCCTTAGTAGGAAGAGTGTTGTCTCCTGAGGGTTTTCAGCGGATTACACCCACAAAATCTTATAATAAAAGAGAGATGGCGAAAGTTATATGAAGATAAGAACTATAAAAGAAAGAACTTGAAAATAAGAGTTTTCAACTATACCAGCTTTTCAGTTGCTATGAGCCCTATCTTAATGGTCATGAAAAAAAGTTAGAAATCACATTATCCTTCAATAAAACATCGCCTTTAGTTTTCATTCCTACTTTTCTTCCAAACATTGATCATATACCCCTACGCGTGTGAACTGGACATCCCTACACTCAGAGAATTCAATTCAAGCAATCATACTCTTGTCCATCTACCTTAGTACTTTTTAATAGATATTTAGATTTGCTCACATATTTTCATGCGACCGTTAATACTTCTTGAGGTACTAACCGACCGATTACTCATGTGATCGCTTAGGTGTATTTCCTCGTCTTGCACTACCTAAGGCTTAGCAGTGACTCCCGGACCAGTTGGTCTAAGGCACTAGGTGATGAGACACCCTCGCTATATATTTTTTTTATTGCTGCCTTGGCGATAACAAAACCAGTGTTCATTTTTCTTCACCTTTTTATATTTTATTCAATTTTTTTTATTTCCTTCATATTTTGGCTTTTAGACAAGAACATTTCAAGGTATGCTCTACTATCCCGAGTTTCAAGATGTGTGTAGGTGCGTATAGTAGGGTATCAACGTTCAAATGTTTGGCTTCCAGAATAGGAACTATTTTTCAGACTTATTTTTATCCTCAGATTAGTGACTTCCTTCATCTTACTAACCCTTAGGACAATGGCTCATAACTACTTATTACTAGCTTCATTTAAGAAAACATCTAACTTTCTTGTTTTTCTTAAACTATTCCTATCTTTTAAATATAATCTTTCACGTTCTACTCTTTTATTATCACAAATTTTTTTTGTGCTTATATATAGTATAATGCAAAGTAGGGCGTAAACAAGCACATGAGCGCTGAAAAACGACTTCTTGGGAGCTTCTTGCGATGGTACAGGAGCGCTGAAGCTCGTTCGCGGGAGCATGGTCCCGAAGAATAGCCCAGTGGTGGCTTGAGTTACCTGCTCCACTGGCATAGTGAAAAGGGAGGCCGCTTGGGGCCCGTAGGTTACTCCTCCAGATGGGACAAAGCGAGAGTTGCTGTTGCAGTTAGTGCAGTTTGAAGCTATTGATTTCTTGAAGAGCTTGAATACTCTGCCCCCTGCGTCGACCTTGGTCTTTGGCATGTGCCAGTTGTTTGAGGACCGATTCCGTCGGCAAGGCTGCTGCTTGGGGAGCCTGCCTGTGGACGACAGACATCCTCTGGGCTTCCTCCATCGGCGTTGAGGCACCGAGGGTGGGAGGCGGGAGCATCGACCCAAAAAGAAGCCCGTTGATTTCTTGAAGAGCCGGATTGCAGAGATTTGAGGCTGCAAGTGACCCATACTTGACTCCGCCGGATATGACAGAGCCTGAGTTGCTAGGGTGGGAGCAAATGTCATTCTTCATAGAGACGAAATGCCGGCTTCAATATCCACTCCGCTGAGGGCAACCAAAAACATACACACCGCGATTATTTGATCGCGGGAAAAACACGACACACGAAGTGTGGAGTGGAAAGTGGAAAAGGTCCCACCGGGCGTGCCAGAATCTGTTCCCCTCCGAACGGCGGCCAAGACATGGACGTCTCGCCTGTGATTCGGGGCAGATGCTATTTGGTTTTATCCATCCACCTCTCCGAAGATGCCAAGTTGATTTATGGCACCGTGTATCAGAGGTTTGGACAGATGCGACCGATGTAGCAGACTTCGTCAGATTCCCCCTCGCTTGAGGGTTTTTTGATTATGGGGACGCTCTTCCCTGCAGGCGCAAGCCCCTGCAGTTAATTACGCTACAGTATCGCGGTAACAACTTTCTCCTTCTCCAGGATTTCACTTCGTGTCGTGTGTGTTTGTTTTGTTTGTGGATGCCCGTGGATTGTATACGGAGACTAAGTTATGCCGTCGCCCGTAGGACATGGATTAGTCCAAATCCGTATTTACTTAGATTTGGGTTTGGTGTTTTAGTTTAAGGATACGTTAGCCCTATTTAAGGCTAAGATCAACTTAAACGTTTGTTAAGGATACGTTAGCCTAATTTCCAGACTAAGATCAACTTAACGGGATCGTTTAGATCCAACAAAAAGAGCAATTGGCTCTATTGTTTAGTTTAATGACGTTGCGGTCAATTTCCAGTTTAAGGACGTGGTGGTCCATATTCCAGTTTTAGGGGACATGGTGGTCCATCATTCCCATTTGGGGACGAGCATTAGTTTAAGGACATTTCGGTTCAACATTCCCATTTTGGGACGAATATTAGTTTAGAGACGTTTTGGTCCAACATTAGTTTAGGGATGTTTCGGTCCACGAGTTTAAGGACCCCGCAGTCCATGTTGATGTGTGGTTGTCGGGACCCGTCACCTCTCTGACGTCATTGAAGGATTACAATGATAGGAGTCAGAGGAGTTCGGAGATGTACCCTCGAACCGGATGTAAATTGATTTAGGAGAGCATTCTTGCTCAATCAATTTAATTTGAGAACTTACGGCCATGATTGGGTTAAGTCCAGTTGAAAAAATGTTCAACGCTTTTATTTGTTTTTGGCCTAATAGGCCTGTGCTAGGGCTTTGCCCTCTTTTTAAATAATGCATTGCATTTTTTATTTTGTTTGGGCTCTGCATTTTATTTTGTTTGGGCTCTGCCTTTTGATAAATGATGCAGGGCATCAATTTTATTTGGGCTCTGCCCTTTTATTGCATTGCAATTTAGTTTGGCCTACTAGGCCTTTTTGATTTGGGCCTGGCCCTTTAGTAAACAATGCTTTGCATTTGTCAGGCGCTCTGAGCGCAAGTGCTTGTGGTGATGACACGTGTCACGCAGACGCAGTGCGCTGAGCTTGCGCTACTGACACGTGGCGTGCTCTGGTGAGTTGCGCCAATTTTAGAGAGCAAGGCTCTATCTTAAAAGCGTATAGCGTAAGTGGTTCAGATGCTGACACGTGGCACTCTCTGGTGGCTTACGCCAACCCAAGAGCGCAACAGTGCAAATTTTATAAGTGCAGGGCACTGTTTAATTTCTTGATCCAATTTAGATCAGAGAAAACAAGTTTTTCTTGTTTTTTTTTCTTATTTTCAGAGAATCAGTGGTTCATAAAAAGTGCAAGGCACTTATTATTATTTGAAGATCATTGATTTTGTTCTTAGATCAATGATCTATTAGAAGAAATTCTTCTATTTTATGAAGGTTTTTACCTTTTTCTTGAACTTTCTTCAGAGTTCTCTCTGTTTTGAGGTTCTTAATCTCTCACAATGTTGATGATCTTCCTTTGAGTTGGGGTCTAGGGGTCTTTATATAGTGCCCATAGATTTGTTAAGTTTGTTAAAGAGATTCTTCTCTGAGTGATTTGGGGAATTTTCCCCACCGTTGGATCTTTGATCAAAGGGCTTATTTTTTACAGAAGGCAATCTTCTTGTTTTAACAAGAAAAGAAAGATCTTACTGAATTTTAATTCTGTTTGGCACAGATGCACCAGCGCTTGACACGTGTCACGCAGCGCACAGCGCAGCTGCGCTGACACGTGTCGCGCAGCGCAACTGCGCTAGTGCTCCTGCGCTAGCGCAGCTGCGCTGCCACGTGTCGCGCAGCGCAGAGCGTAGCGCAACTGCGTTGCCACGTGGCGCAGAGCGCAGATCATCTGAAGTGTTGCTTTATTTATTTTAATTTTAATTTTCATTTCAATTTCCAAAACAGAGCTTTGCTCTGATTGGGGGAAACAGAAGCGTTGCTTCGTTTCCCGCCTTGGAATTTGATCAGAGCTTTGCTCTGATTGGGGTAAACAAATACCCCCCCACCGTTGCGCTTACATGGCTTTCCAAACGTGAGCGCAGCGGTGGCAGAATTCCAACCGCCGTGGCAACTCTTGGAAGTTGAAAGGGCATTTGATGCCTATAAATAGGACCTTTGGTCCTCCATGACGAACTTTTGAGAGTTTAATCATGTATAATGGAGTTTTATCTTTAATGGATTATATCATCTTTTAATAGTAAGGATCTCAGATTTCTCTTGGAATTTCTTTAAATTCCCCTTATTATTGGATTTCGATAGGTGTCACACCTGTTTGCAGAGCATTGCTCTCGAGGATTTTAACGCCCTACGTCTTTTTATTTGCTAATCTCCCCGTACTGTTTCCTTCAGGCAATATGGCGGTGCGTCTATACAGTTCGCACGAGTTCATCACCTATGAGGATATCCGCGCACAGGGCCGTCATCAACACCAGGAGTTTATAGATGCCCAGTGTGCGGAGGTTATGGGTCGCCTTAACGCAAGCATCGGTTGGCTGCTTCCTCGTCGTTCAGCTCTCTTGAAAGTCGTGCTGGGAGCAATTTAGAGAGCACTCCCGGGGTTCCACGAGGCCATGCCGCTCAATGCGCTGGATGGCGCCGAAGACAAGGTGCATTCAGTGCATCTGTCGGGGCTAATCTCGAAGAATCGACGGGACAGCCTCGTCGACATTCTTCATCAAGTTTTTCAGCAAACGACGATAATCGCTGCTTATCGAAGGACAGGGGGCATTGCCGAAGATCTTGACACACGCGAGCGCGAGAGGCTGCGCACAACAATAATCAGAAAGGCCAGAAGAACTCTAGATGGCCTTACTTTTGAATTCCTCAATCCGTGCCCTGGATCTGAGGTTATACCTTTGTAATAATTTGAATAATGTTTTTTCTTATTTCTTTATGATTGTAAGAACCCTTTGTAATGAAAAATTTCTCCTTTCAGCTTGTCTTATTTCTCGCTCTGAGTCTTTTGCACATGCATGAATGAGTGTGTCTCGAGTGCTTGATCAATCGCCAATCAGATGTTCTTTCTGTCGCTTTCTTCTTTCTTTTATTATTGGCATGCTGTCTTGATAAACAGGGTTGACAGATAATAGAGTAAGCATCTTGGTTTCTTCAAGAGATAGCGATGGCTTAGGCAGCAGATTCAGATCTGCCGCCTAAGACTTTTCAACTCTATGAGCCGTGAGGGTCTCATAGAGACTTTTCTTCCTACGGATCGAGAGGATCTCATAGGTGGATTTTCTCCTTAGGAATCGTGAGGATTCCTAAGTGTGTTTTCTCTTATAAATCGTAAGGATCTTATAAGAGAATTTTCTCCCTTATAAGTCGAGAGGACTCGTAAGGGGTTGGTGAGTTGACTTGCTTCCGAATCGAAGTATTGCTCCGACGGGGTGGTCGTTAGCTGACTTGTTTCCGCGACGGAGGTTATTGGTTGACTTGTTTCCGAGACGAAGGTCATTTGTTGACTTGTTTCCGAGACGGAGGTCGTTGGCTGACTTGTTTCCGAGACGAAGGTCGTTGGCTGACTTGTTTCCGCGATGGAGGTCATTTGCTGACTTGTTTCCGAGACGGAG
The DNA here is from genome assembly GCA_030015575.1 of Agapanthus africanus. NCBI lineage: Eukaryota > Viridiplantae > Streptophyta > Magnoliopsida > Asparagales > Amaryllidaceae > Agapanthus > Agapanthus africanus. The sequence goes on from JASDDO010000001.1 coordinate 27,024,490, forward strand.
GTCATTTGCTGACTTGTTTCCGATACGAAGGTCGTTGGCTGACATGTTTCCGCGACGGAGGTCATTTGCTGACTTGTTTCCGAGACGAAGGTCATTTGCTGACTTGTTTCCGAGACGGAGGTCATTGGTTGACTTGTTTCCGCGACGGAGGTCATTGGTTGACTTGTTTCCGAGACGGAGGTCATTGGTTGACTTGTTTCCGAGACGGAGGTCGTTGGCTGACTTGTTTCCGCGACGGAGGTCATTTGCCGACTTGTTTCCGCGACGGATGTCATTTGCTGACTTGTTTCCGAGACGGAGTTCGTTGGCTGACTCTAGGTTGTCTGTGAGCCGTAGAGTCTTGGAACTGGGGACTATGCCGTGGCTCCGATTAGTGATGTCACGTCCGTGTCCTGCTGGAATTAGGAGGAACGTCGCTGTTGGTCTCCAGGCTGTAGATGTGGTCGTCGAGATCCGACTTCCCTTTGACGCAGCCTGGTGGGGAAATGTAGTCCCCTTTCCCTTTTTTTTGTTTACGCCCATGGATTGTATACATGTGATTGACACGAAAGAGTGTGTTTTTTTAGTTAACCACAATCAGAACGGTGTCGCGTATAGCTAGACCGAGATGAGTACGGGTCATCCTCTGGAAAATATGGAAACTTTTACATTTACTTTAGATGTGTTGATAGAGACAGGAGGGATAAAGAATTTTTCTAGAATGGTTTCTAGATCTACGTTAAATAAGAATGTAAAATATAGATCTAGATTATTTTAGAGATGTAGGTAATATAATAAGAGGTCTTGTAGGGTTCGTTAGGATTTAGTAGTTATGGACGATTAATTAAATATTACCCTTTTTATCCATTATTAGATTTAGAACTAGAACGACGATGATGCGTGTAGATTAGGGTTTCTGGAGGGAAAAGGAATCCCACCCTTAACCCTTATCTCGACACGGAACTCCGTTCATATCTAGCCTTTACCAAAACAATCCTTAATCTAATCTCTAATCGCGGTCGGAACTAGCAAAGAATTGCTAGCGCGCCCGATTAGGATGTTAATGAGTCTCTTGATAAAGTTCCTAAACTTTATAGGACTTAAAAAGGGTTTAGTTATTTTCATCGTCCATTAGCCTACCCTAATCCTACGAACCCTAACAAGCGGAGAATTACTCGCGCATGTTGGAAGAAGAAGATGAAAAGAAAGAGAGGAAAAACATAATGTAAAATGCAAAAAACAATTAAATAAAATAACTACCTTTATTAATCAACTTGAACAATCTACACTTTGATTCCTTAGAAAATGATTACAAAGACTAGTTTGCTTCTCGATCTCTTTCAAGGAGGTAGACGAACAGTTGATGATCAGCCTGGATGCGTGAGCGTCTGGGGCTTCATGATCTCTTCGGCTTGATAACTTTTCCAAGAGGCTCTCGGTGCCCTTTTATAGTGCAAAGCCAGAATCTTTTAGTTGGAAACTTGGTAAAATTCAGCAAAGATTGATACCCCAAATTTTTACCAAATGATTCCTCTAGAATGCCGCGGATCCGCGGCCAAAGGGAGGGTATGGCCGCGGATCCGCGCTCAAAGGGTGAGATCTCTTGATGAGTTTTCTTGGGCTTGCATCTTGTGACATGTGGCAATCCTAGGCACCTTCAGAATTCAGAAATCTTCTCTCGGTTAGTTACAGACTTGGTCTCCAAGTTTTGCTTCTTAATTTGGCAAGTTTTCTTCAACAAATTGATTTGTTTGATAAATTCTGCATAACAACTTGGAAAATTCTGCACAATAATCTCAAATAATATTTAGTAGGCTTATTTCTACTAGGATTTGGTCAATAGATTTATTTGCATACATTTTCCTACCAAATGCTAATTAAAATATATTAACACATGGAAAATAATGTTTTTACACATAAACCCTCATATGTATAATATATTATAATAAAGTACTTTTTTTAATATGAAAATGGTAGGAAAAATGTAATACAAATGTGCAGTTTTATCAACTGAACAAATACCCCCAAACTTATCTTTGATCGTCCCGAGCAAACTAGTTTATTTAGGAGAAGAAAAAGAAAGGAGAAAAAATAAGCACATTTTCGTAGGCAAACACGATTGCACTGAGCGCGTGCAACAAGCCGTTAAACCTCTAGGTGTCCCTAGTAGGAGGAGCGTTGTCTCCTGAGGGTTTTCAGTGGATTACACCCACAAAATCCAATAACAAAAGAGAGATGGTGAAATTTACATATAAAGATAAGAACCATAAAGGAAAGACTTTGAAAAGAAGAGTTTCCAACTATACTAGCTTTTCAGTTGTCATGAGCCCTATCTTAATAGTTATGATAAAATGTTAGAAATCACATCATCCCTCAATAAAACATCGTTTTTATTCTTCATTCCTACCTTTCATCCAAACATTGATCATATAACCCCACGTGTGTGTAAAGAACATCCCTACACTCGGAGAATTCAATTCAAGCTATCATACTCTTGTCCATCTACCTTAGTACTTTTTATTTTGATGAATATTGAGATTTGCTCACACATTTTCATGCGACCGTTAATACTTCTTGAGGTACTAACAGACCGATTACTTGTGTGCTTGCTGATTAGGTGACAATATTTTCCTCGTCTTGCACCACCTAAGGCTTAGCAGTGACTCCCAGACCAGTTGGCCTTAGGGCACTAGGTGAAGAGGCACCCTCGCTATATTTTTTTATTGCTGCCTTGGCGATAACAAAACAAGTGTTCATTTTTTTCCTCACCATTTTCTATTTTCTTCATTTTTTTTTATTTCCTTCATACTTTGGCTTTTAGACAAGAGCATTTCAAGGTATCCTCTACTATCCCGAGTTTCAAGACGTGTGTAAGTGCATATAGTAGGGTATCAACATTCAAATGTTTGGCTTCCAGAATAGAAACTATTTTTCAGACTTATTTTTATCATCAGATTAGTGACTTCCTTCATCTTACTAACCCTTGGGACAACAGCTCATAACTACTTATTACTAGTTCATTTAAGAAAACTTCTAATTTTCTTGGTTTTCTTAAATTATTCCTATCTTTTGGATGTAATTTTTCACTTTCTACTCTTTTGTTATAAAAGAAATTTTTTTTCTTTAAAATTTTTGAAAATTTGTGCTTATGCAAAATATGTTGCAAATTGATGTGTAAATAAGCACAAACCTCCCCCAAACCTGTTTACAGCAGTGTCCTCACTGATGTCATCCGTTAAGCTCAAAAAACCTGTAGACTTGGGAGGAAATTATTAATGGGGGCAAGAATATATGAAAGTGAGAATCCTCCCCCAAACTTATTTTAGGCTCACAATTTTGTAAAAATCATTTTCTTTCAAGAGCCAAAATATACCACCCCCCAAACTTGAGTTAAACAATGTTAATCTTTTAAAATCATCGGGGGATAAAGTTATTGGTCAAAGTAAAGCCTTACAAAGACCAAAAGTTAACACCAACCATTCAAAAAATTTATCGATGAAGCACCAAGGTTGGTGGAAGAACATGACATCTTTCGACGTGAAGAAGTGGGGAGGTGATAACAGGTGTGATGGAAAAGGATTACGTCTCAATTTGGAGAGACGATACAGTGATAGTAATGATGGATTACTCGCATTATCATGATTATCCTAAAGAAGGGGTGGAGGTCCAATTTCTTCATCTTGGATTTGATTCATCTCAACACCCGTGTCTTGTAAAAATGCGAGTTCATCAGCGAAAATTTCCTCAAAGCTTTCATCGATACCCCGAAGAATAATGTCATCAGAAAAAATGGAGTGATCGTCAGACTCTATAAAAAGTTCCTCATCAGTGTTAGATGTTGACCTGGACAACTCGGTGGAAGGGTCCGTATCAAGCAACAACATATGAAAAGAGTCAGTATCATGAGATTGATCAAATTCGCTGCTGTCGACATCCATTAATTCGACAGAACACACATGAGCATAGGGTTCGGAGGGTTCACTTCCCAACTTGTAAATGTTAAGCTTAATTGATTTCTTTTCAAAGGATAGGGTCATAGAGTCGTTTCTACAATTGATTACTGCGTTGGAAGTGGCCAAAAAGGGTCGACCGAGTATCACCGGGATTTGATTGCGTGGGTTTGCTACAGGTTGTGTATCTATAACGATAAAGTCCACAGGGAATATGAACTCCCCGACTTTGATTAACACATCCTCTAGCTCATCCCTAGGTTGGGTGATAGATCGATCGGCCATCTGAAGAGTGCAATGCGCAGGTTTTAACTCTCCGATCCCTAATTGCTCATAAACAGAATACGGAAGCAAGTTAACACTAGCACCTAGATCGAGTAGAGCACGATTGATATTTTTATCCCCAATGGAAATAGAAATTAAAGGACTTCCGGAGTCCTTTCGTTTCTTGGGTAGTTGTTGTGTAAAAGCTGTGCTCACATTACTCGCAAGGAAAACTTTTTTAGGTACTTGAACTTTTCTCTTCCTAGTGCACAAGTCCTTTAGGATTTTCGCATATGACGGAACTTGTTGAATAGAATCTAAGAGAGGAATGTTTATGTTAACTTGTTTAAAAATTTCCACAATCTTCTCCATTTGTGGACTTGGTCTGTTGCCCCTTAACCTGTTTGGATAAGGTGCTTTATCAATAAGGGTTTGGTCCAACATTGGAGAGGATTGTGGGGACGGATTCGATCCCAAAACTGGAGTGGGAATCGACTTAGATAGTTTTGGAGAAATGGGCGAAGGGTTCGAGCCTTGGGGAAAACGGAGAATAGGCTCGGGTGAAGGTGGGAGACTAGACGAATTAGGGGAAGAAGAAGAAGAAGCTGGGGTATCAAATATTTCACTATCATCACATTGCTCACCCACTCGGTTATTCAGCATTTTTCCCGATCTCAACGTGGTAACAGCACTCACATTATAACTTTGTGAGTGGCCAGGATTAGGTATGGGTTGAGATGGGAGTTTCCCTTTCTCTCTCGCACTCATTGCGGCGTTTAACTGTGCGATTTGGTTTTCTAATGATTTAATACTCTCACCATGATTGGCGGAGTTTTTCGTTATGGTATCAATAGAAGACCTCATCTCAGCCGAAATTTGCATGGATTGTTTCATGAACATATCCAAAGTTTGTGCAAGTGAGTTGTCAGTACCGGCCACTTGTGGTGTAGAAATGTTGGCCGGATTTTGGAAACTCTGTGACTGAAAGGGGGGCTGATTCTGTGGTTGTGGTTGCTGTGGAGGAGGTCTTTGATAATTGCTTTGTTGGTTTTGGTTCCAAGAAAAGTTAGGATGATTCCTCCATCCTTGATTTTATGTGGAAGAATAAGGGTCGTTTCTATGTCGCTGCTGAAAAGCAGCATTAGCTTGAAACGATGCATTCATAGGACATTCTTCCGTTAAGTGTGAAGGATCCGAACAGAAACCACAAACGGTCTTAGGAAGTGTGACCTGATTTAGGGAGAATGATGAAAATTTGTTCTCAATAGCATCGAGTTTCTTTTGTATCGCTGCCATTTCGGCTTTTACTGCGATAGAAACATCGAGCTGGTGAATACCTCCCTTAGTTGAAGGTGGTCTTACGCTTTCCCACTGCAACGTGTGTTCAGCAAGGTCTTCTAGATATTTCCATACTTCACCGTCATCTTTAGACATGAAATTGCATTGACACATTGTTTCAATCATCTGCTTTGTCGCTGGATTAATGCCCTCATATATAATCCGACATAAATCCCATCTTTGTATTCCGTGATGGGGGCATTGGACAAGCAGATCTTTGAAACGTTCAAAGCACTTCCAAAATGGTTCATTAGGAAGCTAGGTGAACTGGTTGATCTCGCTCCTAATGTGGGCAGTCTTATGATTTGGGTAAAACTTCTTAAGAAATGCTACGACAAATTCATCTCAATTAGTGATAGAGTGTGCGGCAGTATTATAAAGCCATTTTTCTGCCAAGTCGCACAATGTGAATGGGAGAAGACGTAAGCGCATAGAATCTAAAGTCAATTGTGAAGTACCCATCATTGCGCATACGTTTTCGAATTTGGTGATGAAAACATACGCGTCTTTCGACTCAAGCCCGTGAAATTTGGGTAGCAGATTGATGTAGTGGGGTTTAATTTCGAAATTATCCCCGTTAGGTGGTGGAAGAGATAGACAAGTAGGAAGGGGACCACGAATAGGATAGCATCTCTCTTGGAGAGAGATGCGCGGTGGATTCTGCTCACCTACGGGCGGTGGCAGTGTGGTGTTATAATTAGATAGAGTGCCGTCCATCACGGTTGATGTGGTGTGTGGTGGGGGAAAAGAAGATGAAGAAGTATCGACTTCGGCGTCGATAGCAGGAACGCGGACAAGACGGGCACTAGGATCCCGTGTCCAGCCGAGCATGCACTAAGCGGGTTTAGTGCAAGTGGCAGCGTGTGTGTTATTTTAAAATTGGCTTGTTTTTGAAAAAGTGGGACTCAAGACAAATCACCCTAAGATGCACAAGCAACCCTAGAACTAAGGTCACCTAGGTCCAGTCTCTAGACCGCTTCTAGACTTCCAAAAGACAAGCCGCAGGATAAATCCTCTACCGCCTCCGTACTACCCTTGTAGCCAGGTAAGTGCCAGGTAAGTGGGAAGGAACCACGTCGTGGGCCTAATTAAAAACCACTAGCCTTTGTCACACTTGCCTAGGCACTACAAAAGTAATGCGGATAAACGATAGATTATCCACGACCTTCTTCTGTCCTTATTGAGCGCGACAGTCCTTAGAGTCTGGTCTAGATATTTTTTAAATTAATGAAGGGTTGATTTATATGCTCAGTTTGTGATTTGTGGGGCTTAGGAAGGGTGATGAAATCCCCACTTAATCTTGATTTGGTCTTTGCCCCTTAAAGTCCGTATTAAATATGCAAAACAAAACCAATCACAAAACTTTTGCAAAAAGATTTTTTTTTTAGCGGCGCTATTTTGCAAAGAATCTTGCAGAAAATAGATTTTATTGGATTTGAGAGGAGAGAGAAGGAGTTGAAAAAAATACCAGAGAAGTATGAACCCTAGATCTCCTGTTTCCTCAAGTCCGTGACTCCAGATTCCCTCGCAAAATTCACACACAAATCGTTAAATATGCAATTTGCAGTTTTGTTTTAATTATGATATGGATCGTATAAGAATTCAACACAAATAGTAAGAATAAAAAATTACGCACGTATCCCCGGCAACGGCGCCATTTGATTGACACGAAAGAGTGTGTTTTTGTAGTTAACCGCAATCAGAACGGTGTCGCGTATAGCTAGACCGAGATGAGTACGGGTCGTCCTCCGGGAAACGTGGAACCTTTTACTTTTACTTTAGATGTGTTGAGAAAGAGAGGAGGGATAAAGAATTTTTATAGAATGGTTTCTAGATCTACGTTAAACAAGAATGTAAAATATAGATCTAGATTATTTTAGAGATATAGATAATATAATAAGAGGGCTTGTAGGGTTCGTTAGGATTTAGTAGTTATGGACGATTAAATAAATGTTACCCTTTTTATCCATTAATAGATTTAGAACTAGAACGACGGTGATGCGTGTAGATTAGGGTTTCTGGAGGGAAAAGGAATCCCACCCTTAACCCTTATCTCGACACGGAACTCCGTTCATATCTAGCTTTTACCAAAACAATCATTAATCTAATCTCTAATCGCGGTCGGAACTAGCAAAGAATTGCTAGCGCGCCCGATTAGGATGTTAATGAGTCTCTTGATAAAGTTCCTAAACTTTATAGGACTTAAAAAGGGTTTAGTTATTTTCATCGTCCATTAGCCTACCCTAATCCTACGAACCCTAACAAGCGGAGAATTACTCGCGCATGTTGGAAGAAGAAGATGAAAAGAAAGAGAGGAAAAACATAATGTAAAATGCAAAAAACAATTAAATAAAATAACTACCTTTATTAATCAACTTGAACAATCTACACTTTGATTCCTTAGAAAATGATTACAAAGACTAGTTTGCTTCTCGATCTCTTCCAAGGAGGTAGACGAACAGTTGATGATCAGCCTGGATGCGTGAGCGTCTGGGGCTTCGTGATCTCTTCGGCTTGATAACTTTTCCAAGAGACTCTCGGTGCCATTTTATAGTGCAAAGCCAGAATCTTTTAGTTGGAAACTTGGTAAAATTCAGCAAAGATTGATACCCCAAATTTTTACCAAATGATTCCTCTAGAATGCCGCGGATCCGCGGCCAAAGGGAGGGTATGGCCGCGGATCCGCGCTCAAAGGGTGAGATCTCTTGATGAGTTTTCTTGGGCTTGCATCTTGTGACATGTGGCAATCCTAGGCACCTTCAGAATTCAGAAATCTTCTCTCGGTTGCTTCCAGACTCGGTCTCCAAGTTTTGCTTCTTAATTTGGCAAGTTTTCTTCAACAAATTGATTTGTTTGATAAATTCTGCATAACAACTTGGAAAATTCTGGACAATAATCTCAAATAATATTTAGTAGGCTTATTTCTACTAGGATTTGGTCAATAGATTTATTTGCATACATTTTCCTACCAAATTCTAATTAAAATATATTAACACATGGAAAATAATGTTTTTACACATAAACCCTCATATGTATAATATATTATAATAAAGTCCTTTTTTTAATATGAAAATGGTAGGAAAAATGTAATACAAATGTGTAGTTTTATCAACTGAACAACAGGGGTCACTATGGACTTACCTGCAGGGCAAAAGTTTCATTCATTTTTATTATTTTATTTCCGCGATGCTCTATCATTTCAGCTTTTGATCGCGAAAGTCGCGACTGTCCAATCATTTCGGCTATTTTTCGCAGTGCCTAATCATTTCGGCTATTTATTTTATTTTTACTCGCTGCTTTTTATTGCGAGTTGCCCAATCATTTTGGCTGTTTTGTATGCATACGTTTTTACTTTCTGCTTTTTATTGCAAGTTGCCCCATCATTTCGGCTATTTCGTATGCATGTGCGGCCTATCGGCTTTTCACCGTAAACCTGAAATTAGACACCGATTTCGGCATCAGCACCGCTACAACTGGGATATTGCCAGGAGTGAATCATCATTTGCCTCCGTCGATGTCGAACAAAGGTGGCTTAGCGAACATGATTAAGGTCCTGTCGGCTAAAGCTTTTGACTTCATGAGCCGTAAGGGTCTCACAAAGGTATTTCTCCCTACAAGTCGTGAGGATCTTGTAGGTGTATTTTCTCCTTAGGAATCGTAAGGATTCCTAAGTGTATGTTCCTCTGTAAGTCGTAAGGATCCTACAAGAGGGTTTTCTCCTTGTAAATCGAGAGGACCTACAAGGGTTGTTCATCATACGTACATATCCCCAGTCACGGATGGAACTTGGTTAGGGAAATGTTTATTCGCGCCCGTGGATTGTATACAAGGATCAGTATTGAGCCGCTAGTAGGGCAATATCGAAGGTTGTGGGAGTTGCTTAAGCACAGGTTTAGATCTCTATAACTTGAGACTTTCAAATCTTATAAGCCGTGAGGGTCCCATAAGAGAGTTCTCCTTACGAGTCGTGAGGATCTCGTAAGTGTATTTTCTCCTTAGGAATCGTGGGGATCCCTAAGTGTGTTGCTCCCTTGTGAGTCGTAAGGATCTCACGCGGGTCATTTCTCCTTACAAGGTCGAGAGGACCTTGTAAGTGTCCTTTAACGAGATTGCGCCCTTTCGGGTTTTCACAAACATTCGCCGGTAGTCCTGCTGTTTTTACTCACGGAGCCCTTGCGGGTTTTCATCCGTGCCCATTTTGCTCATGGACATACCGTTTTTTTATTCTTTTTATTTTCTCTTTTTTTTTAACGAGGTCGCGCTCTTTCGGGTTTTCACGAACACTCGCCGGTAGCCCTGCTGTTTTTACTCACGGAGCCCTTTCGGGTTTTCATCCGTACCCATTTTGCTTATGGACATACTGTTTATTATATATATATATATATATTTATTTTTATTTTAAATTTTTAATTTTTTTTATTATATTTTTTTATATTCTTTTTTTTTATTCATCTCGTCAGCCTAAGGATGCTGCGGTAGTAGTTTAAGGACGTTTCGGTCCATCATTAGTTTAAGGACGTCTCGGTCCGTCATTAGTTTAAGGACGTTCGGTCCGTCATTAGTTTAAGGACGTCTCGGTCCGTCATTAGTTTAAGGACGTCTCGGTCCGTCATTAGTTTAAGGACGTCTCGGTCCGTCCAGGAGAAGGCTGGCTACTGCTCATAAAGATTGAGCTTAGGAAGATAGCGAGCGGACATAGTCGTCATCATCTATCATTGACCTAGGCAGTAACTCGCTAAACGTAGTATTTCTTTAGGAATCGACCATTTATTGGCCTGTAAGGCCTTTCACCGTGCATATCCATGAGCAGATAGGCTCCACCCTGGTAGACCTTGCCTATGATATACGGGCCTTCATAGTTTGGCTCGAATTATCCCCGCTTGGCGCGATTGGAGATTATAGGCCTTTTGATCACTAGCAAGAGTTTGCTTTGGCGGAATGTCCTCGGCCGGGTCAATCTTTCATATGAGCGCGTCATCTTTGCTTTATAGGCCTCCAGATTTTGTTGCGCTATGAGCCGGGTTTCATCAACGGCATCAAGCTCCTCAAGCCGAAGGTGAGCATTTTCCTCGTCTGTCAGCTCATAATGGACTGCCACTCGTAGAGAGGGTGACACTATCTCGAGGGGGAGTACTGCTTCTGTACCGAATACCAACGCATATGGCGTTGTGTTCATAGCTGTCTTGAACGTAGTTCGATACGCCCAAAGAGCTTCTTGCAGCCTTTCATGCCGGTCCTTCTTATTTTGGGACACCGTTTTCTTCATGATCTTTGTCAAGGTTTTGTTGAATGCCTCAGCTAGACCGTTAGCTCGCGGATTATAAACCGAGGAATATCTCCAGTCTATATTGTGTTGTTGCGCGAAGCGACTGATCTTGTGGCTTTTGTAGGCTGGCCCGTTATCGGAGATGATCCGTCTCGGAGTTCCAAACCGATATATGACGTGCGTCTTGAAGAAATGGAGGATATTCTCCGTCTTCACTTCCCTCAACGGTACTGCTTCTTCCCATTTGGAGAAGTAATCAGTCGTCGCCAGGATGAAACGATGTCCTCTAGACGATACTGGTTCGATAGGGCCGACTATGTCAGTTCCCCATATTTCAAACGGCCAGCTAGCCACCGTTGGATGGAGTGGATTTGGATGCTGATGGATGAAGTCCCCATGGATTTGGCATGAGTGGCATTGCTTCGCATATTCGAGATAATCCTGAATCATCGTGGGCCAGTAGTAGCCCATCCGTTTGATCTTCAGCTTCATCTTCGGGCCCGCTTGGTGAGAACCGCAGAGTCCGTCGTGAACTTCCTGAATGACTCTTTTCGCTTCGTCAGGTCCCAGACATCTCAACCATAGAGAATCAAACGACCTCTTGTACAGAGTATCATTGACGAAGGCGAAAGACAGAGCTCGTTTCATAAGCTGATGTCTTGAGGACGCATCTTCGAGCGTTCGACGGTATTTGAAGTAGTCTATAAAGACTTCTCTCCAATGCTCAGCATTTTCCTGGTCTTTTATTTGCAGGGTCGTCTGCTCAGCCGCTCCCTTTTCTTCGGATGATTCCGGAGATATTTCTGTTGGGGCAAGCACCTGACGGCTTTGCACCACAATTCTGACGTCATCAAGATTCTCGTCAGCCAGTTCTTTAGCGAGCTTGGCTAATGCGTCCGCTTTGCTGTTTTCCGCGCGCCGTATGTTTTCCAAAGTTTATGAAGGAATTTGGGTCAACAGTTGTTGCACCTTTTCGCCGTACTTCACCAATTCTGGTTTGCATGTCTGGTAGTCGCCATTTACTTGACTAACGACCAGTTGGGAGTCTCCGTATATGAGGAGGTTTTCAATTCCCATGTCGATGGCGATCTTGAGACCTGCTATCAAAGCTTCGTATTCAGCTTCATTGTTCGTCCTCGGCTTTCTTAAGGAGAAAGCAAAGCACATAATCCCTCCTTATGGAGTTACAAAGATGAGGCCTACCCCCGATTTGATTATAGGGGTACTTTGTTTGCGCTTTTTCATGGAAGACGCTCCATCAAAATAACGCTCTCATCGGGTACCACTACCGTCGATCGCATCAAACGCATGTTCGTCTGGCAGTTCGCAATTCAGAGGAGAATCGCCAGGTATCGGATTCTCAGCGAGGAAGTCGGCGATGGCCTGGCCTTTCACTGCCTTAAGAGGCTGATAAGTTATCGAGAACTCCATCAAGAGTAGGGCCCATTTAGCGAGTCGCCCCGTCAATATGGCCTTCGACATTAAATATTTAAGGGGGTCCACCTTCGAAATGAGACGGACTTCATGCGCCAACACATAGTGCCCGAGATTTGTTATCGTGAAGATCAACGCCAGGCAGTGTTTTTCAATAGGAGAATAGTTGCTTTCTGCCCCCAGTAGAACTCGACTTAAGTAATAGAGAGCTCTCTCTTTCCCTTGGTCGTTCTCTTGTGCCCACAATGCGCCTAAGGAACCTTCGAGGGCTGTTGTATACAGAATGAGAGGCTTTCCCTTGACCGGAGCGGCCAGCACTGGCGGATTCTGCAGGTATTGCTTGATTTCGTCTAGCGCGCTTTGGTATTTGCGATCCCAGACGAAAGGGGTTCCTTTCTTCATCAGGTGGCTGTAAGGACGGTCCTCTTCCCGCTGATCTTTCACCTTTTTCTGTCGGCGGGGATAATCTTGATCAATTACCGAGTCTTGGACTTGACGCCGGACCTTGTAGATTTTAGAGGACAGCCGTTAAGGGGGCTGTTCCGGCTTCACCTTTGCAGTGCTCTCCATAGGTGGAGGAGATCTTTTCAGCACAGCGGTCGGAGAGTTCTCACGGACCTTCCTAAGTGGTTCAAAGCTGTTCCCAGTTGGAACAACAGCATCAATTTCCGCCGTTGGAGTCGGCGGAGTCAGTCCAGAAGAAGAGTTGCCCCCAGCCTTTCTTACTCGGCGCCAGTGGCACATCCCTAGTAGGAAGAGTGTTGTCTCCCGAGGGTTTTCAGCGGATTACACCCACAAAATCTTATAATAAAAGAGAGATGGCGAAAGTTATATGAAGATAAGAACTATAAAAGAAAGAACTTGAAAATAAGAGTTTTCAACTATACCAGCTTTTCAGTTGCTATGAGCCCTATCTTAATGGTCATGAAAAAAGTTAGAAATCACATTATCCCTCAATAAAACATCGCCTTTAGTTTTCATTCCTACCTTTCTTCCAAACATTGATCATATACCCCTACATGTGTGAACTGGATATCCCTACACTCAGAGAATTCAATTCAAGCAATCATACTCTTGTTCATCTACCTTAGTACTTTTTAATAGATATTTAGATTTGCTCACACATTTTCATGCGACCGTTAATACTTCTTGAGGTACTAACCGACCGATTACTCATGTGATCGCTTATTAGGTGTATTTCCTAGTCTTGCACCACCTAAGGCTTAGCAGTGACTCCCGGACCAGTTGGTCTAAGGCACTAGGTGATGAGACACCCTCGCTATATATTTTTTTTATTGCTGCCTTGGCGATAACAAAACCAGTGTTCATTTTTCTTCACCCTTTTATATTTTATTCAATTTTTTTTTTATTTCCTTCATACTTTGGCTTTTAGACAAGAACATTTCAAGGTATCCTTTACCATCCCGAGTTTCAAGATGTGTGTAAGTGCGTATAGTAGGGTATCAATGTTCAAATGTTTGGCTTCCAGAATAGGAACTATTTTTCCGATTTATTTTTATCCTCAGATTAGTGACCTCCTTCATCTTACTAACCCATGGGACAACGGCTCATAACTACTTATTATTAGTTTCATTTAAGAAAACATCTAACTTTCTTGTTTTTCTTAAACTATTCCTATCTTTTAAATATAATTTTTCACTTTCTATTCTTTTATTATCACAATTTTTTTGTGTGCTTATATATAGTATAATGCAAAGTAGGGCGTAAATAAACACAGGAGCGCTGAAAAACGACTTCTTGGGAGCTTCTTGCGATGGTACAGGAGCGCTGAAGCTCGTTAGCGGGAGCATGGTCCCGAAGAATAGCCCAGTGGTGGCTTGTGTTACCTGCTCCACTGGCATAGTGAAAAGGGAGGCCGCTTGGGACCCGTAGGTTACTCCTCCAGATGGGACAGAGCGAGAGTTGCTGTTCCAGTTAGTGCAGTTTGAATCTATTGATTTCTTGAAGAGCTTGAATATTCTGCCCCCTGCGTCGACCTTGGTCTTTGGCATGTGCCAGTTGTTTGAGGACCGATTCCGTCGGCAAGGCTGCTGCTTGGGGAGCCTGCCTATGGACGACAGACATCCTCTGGGCTTCCTCCATCGGCGTTGAGGCACCAAGGGTGGGAGGTGGGAGCATCGACCCAAAAAGAAGCCCGTTGATTTCTTGAAGAGCCGGATTGCAGAGATTTGAGGCTGCAAGTGACCCATACTTGACTCCGCCTGATATGACAGAGCCTGAGTTGCTAGGGTGGGAGCAAATGCCATTCTTCATAGAGACGAAATGCCGGCTTCAATATCCACTCCGCTAAGGGCAACCAAAAACATACACACCGCGATTATTTGATCGCGGGAAAAACACGACACACGAAGTGTAGGGTGGAAAGAGGAAAAGGTCCCACCGGGCGTGCCAGAATTTGTTCCCCTCCGAACGGCGGCCAAGACATGGACGTCTCGCCTGTGATTCAGGGCAGATGCTATTTGGTTTTATCCGTCCACCTCTCCGAAGATGCCAAGTTGATTTATGGCACCGTGTATCGGAGGTTTGGACGGATGCAACCGATGTAGTAGACTTTGTCAGATTCCCCCTCGCTTGAGAGGTTTTTGATTGTGGGGACGCTCTTCCCTGCAGGCGCAATCCCCTGCAGTTAATTTCGCTACCGCATCGTGGTAACAACTTTCTCCTTCTCCAGGATTTCACTTCGTGTCGTGTGTGTTTGTTTTGTTTGTGGATGCCCGTGGATTGTATACGGAGACTAAGTTATGTCGTTGCCCGTAGGACGTGGATTAGTCCAAATCCGTATTTACTTACATTTCGGTTTGGTGTTTTAGTTTAAGGATACGTTAGCCCTATTTAAGGCTAAGATCAACTTAAACGTTTGTTAAGGATGCGTTAGCCTAATCTCCAGACTAAGATCAACTTAACGGGATCGTTTAGATCCAACAAAAAGAGCAATTGGCTCTATTGTTTAGTTTAATGACGTTGCGGTCGATTTCCAGTTTAGGGACATGGTGGTCCATATTCCAGTTTTAGGGGACATGGTGGTCCATCATTCCCATTTGGGGACGAGCATTAGTTTAAGGACATTTCGGTCCAACATTCCCATTTTGGGACGAATATTAGTTTAGGGACGTTTCGGTCCAACATTAGTTTAGGGACGTTTCGGTCCACGAGTTTAAGGACCCCGCAGTCCATGTTGATGTGTGGTTGTCGGGACCCGTCACTTCTCTGACGTCGTTGAAGGATTACAACGATAGGAGTCAAAGGAGTTCGGAGACGTACCCTCGAACCGGATGTAAATTGATTTAGGTGAGCAGTCTTGCTCAGTCAATTTAATTTGAGAACTTACGGCCATGATTCGGTTAAGTCCAGTTGAAAAAATGTTCAACGCTTTTATTTGTTTTTGGCCTAATAGGCCTGTGCTAGGGCTTTGCCCCCTTTTTAAATAATGCATTGCATTTTTTATTTTGTTTGGGCTCTGCATTTTATTTTGTTTGGGCTCTGTCCTTTGATAAATGATGCAGAGCATCAATTTTATTTGGGCTCTGCCCTTTTATTGCATTGCAATTTATTTTGGCCTACTAGGCCTTTTTGATTTGGGCATGGCCCTTTAGTAAACAATGCTTTGCATTTGTCAAGCGCTCTAAGCGCAAGTGCTTGTGGTGATGACACGTGTCACGCAGACGCAGTGCGCTGAGCTTGCGCTACTGACACGTGGCGTGCTCTGGTGAGTTGCGCCAATTTTAGAGAGCAAGGCTCTATCTTAAAAGCGTATAGCGTAAGTTGTTCAGATGCTGACACGTGGCACTCTCTGGTAGCTTACGCCAACCCAAGAGCGCAACAGTGCAAATTTTATAAGTGCAGGGCACTGTTTAATTTCTTGATCCAATTTAGATCAGAGAAAACAAGTTTTTCTTGTTTTGTTTTCTTATTTTCAGAGAATCAGTGGTTCATAAAAAGTGCAAGGCACTTATTATTATTTGAAGATCATTGATCTTGTTCTTAGATCAATGATCTATTAGAAGAAATTCTTCTATTTTATGAAGGTTTTTACCTTTTTCTTGAACTTTCTTCAGAGTTCTCTCTGTTTTGAGATTCTTAATCTCTCACAATGTTGATGATCCTCCTTTGAGTTGGGGTCTAGGGGTCTTTATATAGTGCCCATAAATTTGTTAAGTTTGTTAAAGAGATCCTTCTCTGAGTGATTTGGGGAATTTTCCCCACCGTTGGATCTTTGATCCAAGGGCTTCTGTTTTACAGATGACAATCTTCTTGTTTTAATAAGAACAGAAAGATCTTACTGAATTTTAATTCTGTTTTGCGCAGATGCACCAGCGCTTGACACGTGTCACGCAGCGCACAGCGCAGCGCAACTGTGCTAGCGCAACTGCACTGCCACATGTCGCGCAGCGCAGCGCAACTGCGCTGCCACGTGGCGCGCAGCGCAGAGCGCAGCGCAACTGTGCTAGCGCAACTGCGCTGCCACGTGGCGCGCAGCGCAGAGCGCAGATCATCTGAAGCGTTGCTTTATTTATTTTAATTTTAATTTTCATTTCAATTTCCAAAATAGAGTTTTGCTCTGATTGGGGGAAACAGAAGCGTTGCTTCGTTTCCCGCCTTGGAATTTGAACAGAGCTTTGCTCTGATTGGAGTAAACAGAGGGCAACGAGCTATTATTATATCTAGCTGTCTCCGACCAAGCTGCAGGCTCGGTGCTTGTCAGAGAATGCGAAAGAATACAGAGGCCGGTCTACTACATGAGCCATGTTTTCAAGGATGCAGAAACAAGATACCCGGCCATAGAGAAAATAGTCCTGGCACTTGTCGTCGCCTTCAGAAAACTTCGACACTATTTTCAAGCGCACACAATTCTCATCCTCACCGAGCGACCTTTAAGGTCTATTCTTGCCTCCCCCGAGTCTTCAGGTCATCTGGAGAAATGGAGGTAGGAATTGTCCCAATTCGATATCAAATACCGCCCCAGACAAGCCATCTAAGCACATGTCTTAGCAGATTTCGTTGTCGAATACACTATTCCCCCTAAAGAAGGAACGACATCGCAGGGCCCCAAACCACGTCCCTCAGTCGAAGAGGTACCCGACCCCATCCCGCACTGGGTGCTCTACGTGGACGGATCCTCTACCGAGAAGGGGAGTGGGGCTGGCCTGATCATCTGCGGCCTGGACTAAGCGGAAATGGAATACTCTTTAAAGCTCAGATTCAAAGCGCCGAACAACGCCACGGAATACGGGGCTTTGTTGGAAGGACTGCGAATCGCCTCCGGGGTAGGGCTGAAAACCATCAGAGTTCACAGCGACTCCGCACTGGTCGTCGGCCAAGTAACCGGGCGTTTCGAACTCCGGGAGCCACTCATGATAAAATACCTGGCCGAAGTAAAAAAGCTTCGAAAGAATTTCGACGAAATCCAAGTGGAGCAGATTCCCAGGAACTTGAACACCCAAGCTAATGCCTTGAGCAAACTCGATTCTTCCTATTCGGCCAACCATAAATGAAATATCCTCTTCGAAGTCTTGACGCGGCCCAACGTGGAAGATGGAGAGATAACACTCCAGATCTACACATCTCAGCAAGAAGGCCGGGATTGGAGAAAGCCCCTCATAGAGTTCCTAAAGGACGGTGTACTTCCCGATGACCGAGGAGAAGCTCGCCGGCTTCATGCCAAAGTATGCCATTTCGTTTGGAGCAACGAAAACCTGTACAAGAAATCTTACACTCAGTCTCTGCTCCGGTGCATCGACCCTCACGAGGCTGACTACGTTCTGCGAGAGATACATGAAGGGGTCGGGGGAGCACATCAAGGAGCCCAAACCCTGGTCCAAAAGGAACTACTGCAAGGGTACTATTGGCCGAGAATACACCAGGATGCCGAGAAGCTGATCAGAAAATGCAAGAACTGTCAACTCTTCGACAGCATACCTCGTCTCCCCGCCACCGAACTAACTCCACTCAGTTCCCCTTGGCCGTTTGCACAATGGGGGATGGATATGGTGGGCCAACTCCCCACCGGCATGGGCGGGTACAGATACATCCTTTTCGCTATGGACTACTTCATGAAATGGATAGAGGCCGTACCCATCAGGAAACCGGACGTCGCCTCTACGATAAAGTTCCTGTAGAACAACATAATTTATCGATCTGGGATCCCGAGGTGCATAGTTACCGACCTTAGGATCAACTTCGAAAACGATAAAGTCAAAGAGTTTTGCAGCGAATATTGGCTCGAGGCATTTCCTCTACCCCTTCTACCATATATTGATGAAGTTTGCCGTGGTCGCACATCCTCAATGCAACGGGCAGGCCGAGGTTGCGAACCGAGGCGTCATCCGCGGTCTCAGAACCCGTTTGGAAGGAAGGAAAGGCGGCTGGGTCAAGGAACTGCCACGGGTGCTATGGGCGTTGCGGACATCGAAGAAAAAATCCACAGAGAAACCCCATTCAGCCTCTGCTACGGTACTAAGGCGATAGTCCCCGTGGAGATTGGACTGCCCAGTTATAGGGTCGAACACTTTGACGATGAAGGTAACACCTCGGCGCTCCGAAGCAACTTGGACGTCCTATTGGAAAAGCGGGACCAAGCTCAAATCAGAGCGGCCACCTATTAGCAGCAACCCGCTCGCTACTACAATGTCCGAGTTAAACGTCAGGCCTTCAAGACGGGAGATCTGGTCTTACGAAGAAACGAGTTCGTAGACCAAGGGAGACTACATAAGTTCTTCCCGAAGTGGGACGGACCATTCCTCGTAACAGAAACGTTGCTCGGTGGAGCATACCGTCTGCAGGACACCGGGGGCGTAATTTTATTTAGCCTTATAACGCCGAAAAACTTAAGTTGTATAAATAAACATATACCCTCCTTTGAAATAATGTAATTCTTATTGGCATTTAATTAAGTCTTTTGAGCTAGGTCCTCTCACAGAAGAGACCTTTTACACAGTAATGGGGCTCTGGCCCTTTGTTTCTTTTCTCGATGTAACGACTCTATTTATAATGTACAAAATTTGTTTAAAGTTAATGTATTAAATGGAGTATTGCAACCCTGAGTATGGTATAAGTATTTGAATTGTTTTAGAACAGCAAGAAGCAATTTGTAGCTCATTGGTAAAGCCTTGCACTGCTGTGACGTAGCCCCTGTGTTCGAATGCCCTCAGCCATATATTATTTTTGCTGATTTTTCTTTTAAACTTTTTGGAAGTCCAAAAGTTTACACGTGTAATACACGTAAAAATGAAAAGTCACTGAAATCAAACATGTGCACTGAGTTATATGAAATGACCCCGATACGTGGTACAAATCCCAAACCCCCATCTCCAACAGTGGACCGACGAGATTTTCCAAAAGGCCGGCACCGCCGGTTTTCTCCGTAGGTAATGCATCCATCTTTTGAACCCTAACCCCTTTGGCCTCCCCTCACTACCCTAGTTCTGTTTGTTTTTCCTGCACATTAACAGAGAATTAAAAACGAGCTTTTAATCAAATGTTTAATGCATTTTTAATTCTCATTTTAATTCTTTATACCCTAATTCTATCCTATAAATACCACACCATACCCTAGCCCTCTCCATTATGAAATCTATCATCAAAACTCTTAAAATTTTCCAAGTCAAATAAGGTGTATAAGTGGAGTTAGCCCAAGTCATCTTCCGGCAACGACTTGGGACAAATCCGCGACACCGCGACTCCATGACGCTTTCAAACCCTTTCCATACATCTCCTCTTTCTTTTTATCCAGTAAGTCCCTTCTTTTCTCCTCTTTTCTCTATTAAATAATTTCTCTTTTCAAATGAAGTGGGTAAGTAGAGTTAACCAACTTTTAAATTCTATTTTCTTTAAAATAACAATTTTTATTAGGAAACTCATATCCAAATGATTAAATCTTGCTTATTAAACATTAACTAAAATTTAGAAACCAATTTCACCATAAAACTCCTTGTGAAACCATATTTATTACACTTTTACAGTTTAATACCACAAAGTTTACCCACGACATTATTTCATATATTTGCTCATATTAGCTTTATAAAACTCACGAGGTAATGATCTATCTCATCACAACACTCATATGACATAGCATGATTGCCTTTTTAAAATATTTTGGGATAAATACAATTTTATAACAAAATACCTTAAACTAATAAAACTGTATTCTTTAAGATTGTTTTAAATTAAGTTCCTTACAATTAAGGCTCTACGACCCATTTTGGGAAACCCTATTTGGATGGTGCGGGTTATCGCACATCCTCGGTACTGGTAGAGCGAGATGCAGATCTCCTCACGGAGCATCCGATCTCGATGGAATTTTATTACAATTTTTAAGAAAACAAGATTTTTATTTAATAAATAAATTTATTTTTCTATAATTATTTATAATATTATCTATTTTAAATACATATAATAAATTCCACCTGGTATAAATTATCTACCATCACAAATCCATATAATTCCAATTTACACTAAAATACCATATACTATTCAATATAGGTTTATATTCACTAGAATACTTCACATTTAAAAATTACATCCATGAAAACCCTAAATAAATACTTGAGCATTATTTTGAAAATATACTAAACTATTTTTCATAAAACCTTCTCAAGTTTATTAATTTACATTAAGGACCCTAGTAAATATAGGTTTAAGCGGGACCAATTCTCTTGAGCCTCAGGGAGCCGGAGAAAGTTGGTGCTTGCCTATTTAAGGTAGAAAACTAAAACGGGGTTATCAATAGTAATTGGCTTGGAAAAAGTCACAAATCCTGCCGTCCATATGCAGCAGTTACCGATAACTCCAAAACCTTATTCAGGACTTCAATTCTGTTTGAAGTGTCTGACTCAATCTAAGTCTCAGTCTAATCTGAATACAATCCGAATGCAATCCATTCTTAAATACAATTCGAATGTAACTCTAATACAACATGAATCCATTTATACCAGATACAATCTATATCAACATGACTTGATTTGACCGATTCATGGATATACATTGACTTGTCTACATGACTATCCGTTATATATCCTTATCCGTTTACATGAACAATTGATATCATGGTTTCAGCAAATCTTATATTTACCAATCACTACAAAACAATACAATATGCATTATGGTTTTTTTTTTAAAGGGGTAGATTGGTACAGAATGTGTTAAAAGTGGCATGAGACGGTCACTTTAATACACCTAACCTGAATATCCATTGCCATTGTCCCATGGGTTTTAACGGAGCCTTATACTCCATATACCATAGTCCACGGGGTAAGTTGGACTCCTCTCTTATACACTGGCACATTCTGTACCAAGGTACAAACAACCGCGTTAACATAATAATCATAAATTATACCCGATATATTCTCTTTACCTGTTCAGTATATTTCTATCTCTCTTTGGGACTTACCGAGCGATTGTTCGCCGACGACATTCATTATCTATTCTTTCTTTGGAATGTTGTCAGGAGGACCCGACTCCTTAGAGATCGAGCCCAGCTCAGAAGACTTGGAGCAGTTTGTAGAAGACCCAGAGTTTTAGTCACTTGTATATACCTTTACTTTCAGGTCATGCCATTTTTTAGGCATTGCTTTCCGCATTGTATTTACTTTCCAGTTGTATTGTAAAGAATATTTAATAAATAAAAAGTTGTTGTTCATTTAAATCTTATGTCATTCTTGTGTACATTTATATTATATTGCTTATTTACGCTTAACGTATTTACTTCTGAGTAAATACATCGCGTGCCTCGTTGCGTCTCCTTATCCGTACACCGGGAAGCGGGGCATGACAGGTTTTGTTGGCGGCCCATGCAGGTCAGTTCTGCATGGAACCCTACCATGCAGGGTCAGTTCTGCATGGAAACCTAAGCAATATATCACAAGAATCAGCAACTAAACATTCTTTATATTTCTATTCCTTGAATTCAATCCTAACCCTATTTTTCTTTCAAGGTTATGGATTCCCCGAACAATACGAGCGCCAACGTGAATGGAAACACTCCACCACCACCTCTTTCACTTACGCCTACCGTTGAAGATCCGATCAACGAGCAGATGGTACTGCTCGTGGCAATAAAGTGCCTCTTGGAGGGACAGCAGCAGCAGACTGCTATACTTATGAACCGTCCAGAAGCAGAAGCACTTGGAGTGAAGCAATTTCAGGCACTGCATCCGAAGTAATTTTTTGGGAAAGAGAACCCTTAGAAGCTC
This sequence comes from Agapanthus africanus, assembly GCA_030015575.1. Classification (NCBI taxonomy): domain Eukaryota; kingdom Viridiplantae; phylum Streptophyta; class Magnoliopsida; order Asparagales; family Amaryllidaceae; genus Agapanthus; species Agapanthus africanus. The sequence continues at coordinate 27,046,929 of JASDDO010000001.1, forward strand.
AAGAATGGGCTCAGTCGATTGAAGACGATCTGGCAGCAGCACAAGTGCCATACATTTCTTGGGTAAGGGTTGCGAAATTGCAACTTACCGATAACGCCCAAGTATGGCAGAAGGCGGAAGAAAGCCGTCTTTCTCAGCCAATCGAATGGAGGATTTTTCGTGAGATATTCGACGCGAAATATTTTCCCGAGACTGCCCGATTCGATATGGAGCAGCAATTCATCCACTTACAAAAAGGTTCGATGTGGACCAAATCTGTGGATGAGTATGACGCTGAATTCACCATGTTAAGCATGTAAGATACGTCTTAAATATTCGAATTTCTATTATCACATACTACATAGCTAACACAAGATCATAACAGGTTCATGGCATACTTAATACCGACTGATGAGATCAGGGCCAGACGATTTCAGCAAGGGTTGGACTAGGAAATCCAAGCTGCTCTAGCTACAGAGGATTTCCCAACCCACGACTTAGCTTTGAAAGCTGGCCGTCGATACGAGGCAATAGTGAAGAAGAAGGCCAGCCCTCAATCTGCCGGTACGAAATGTCCTGCTACTCAGATAGCAGGAGGAGCCTCTTCCAGGACACCGTTTATACCCAGGAGAATGGGAGTACCATTCAACCGGCCCGGTCTAGACTTTTGTTTCTACTGCAAAAGAAATGGATACCTGGCGAAGAATTGCAGGTGTGCTAATCGCCTATGCTTAGTCTGTGGCTCATCCACACATGATATTGGATCTTGTCCTCACAGACTCAATCAGAATCAGGCACCCAGACCAGCAATCACTTATCCGCAGCGGCCAGCTATCCAGGCAACTACTCCATGCCTTGCTCTCCCAGTTCCACCTCCTCGTGGATCCACTGCACCTCCTTCTCGTCAGTTCCATCAAGCACAAAGAATCTAACCTCAGGGATAGAGGAATGGACAGAGGAATGCACCTCCCGCAAGGAGGAATGTACTTAGGCGTCAGGCTTTCACAATGACTATGGAAAAAGCTGAAACCACTGGCCAAGTCATCACTGGTAACTTCCCATCTTTCAAATCTGTTCAATACTTGTTTACATCCATATAATCTTTTCCATACCTAAACATGTCCCACATAACTTAGGTACAATTTTAGTAGCCCCACTTCCTGCACTAGCACTCTTCGATACTGGAGCATCTCATTGCTTTATATCACAACGGTTTGTCCGAACTCATGCGATTCCAGTCACACCACTCATATCAAATTGGAATGTCAGTTCAGAGAACAGCGTTCTAAAGGCAACAATGGGATACGACCTGTGTCCAATGGTCGTCTGCAGCAGAGAATTTTATGCTGACTTCAAGGTGCTAGACATACCGAATTTCGATGTAGTTTTGGGTATGGATTGGCTAGGAACTTTCTACGCTACCATCGACTGTCGTTAAAGGAGGGCAGTGTTCGAGATTCCAGAGCATCCGGTCTTCTATTTCAAAAGTGGAGACCGTACCCTGGAGCCTAGCACATACAAGGCAAAATCGAAGAAGGTAGTGATTGCAACTCTATAGGCGGGAGAAAATAAGCTAGAGGTAGTTCGAGAGTTCGATGATGTATTTCCTGAAGACATATCAGGTTTGCCTCCTGATTGAGCTCTTGAATTTGGAATTGATTTGGTACCTGTAGCATAACCGGTGATCAAAGCACCATACCGATTAAGTCCTGAAGGTTTGAAGGAGATCCGTACTCAGCTGGACGAACTTCTGCAGAAATGAGGGATTCGTCCCGGTACTTCAAGTTGGGGATCTCCAGTTTTGCTTGTGAAGAAGAAGGAAACTTCATACAGAATGTGCATTGATTATAGAGCTTTGAACGAAGTCACGATAAAGAATAAGTATCCACTACCGCGAATCGACAATCTATTCGATCAGTTAAGTGGGTATTGCGTTTTCTACAAATTAGATCTTCGTTCGGGTTATCATCAGGTGAAGGTCAAAGAGTCTGATATTCCGAAGGCGGCATTCAGGACTCGCTATAGATATTATGAGTTTCTCGTGATGCAATTTGGAATGACCAATGCACCAGCCATATTCATGAATCTAATGAATCAAGTTTTCCGAGAATACCTAGACAGGTTCGTTGTCATATTCATTGATGACATCCTGGTGTATTCTAAGAATTGGAAAGAGCACGCTGAACATTTACGAATTATCCTGAAAACTTTGCGACAGCATCAACTCTATGCCAAGTACAGAAAGTGCAAGTTTTGGCTAGAATAAGTCGGATTTTTCAGACATATCGTTTCAGGTGAAGGAATCTCTGTGGATCCAGCTAAAATATCCGCAGTAAGCGAATGGCCGACACCAAAGACAGTGAAAGACATTCGAAGTTTCTTAGGATTAGCGGGATACTACCGAAGATTTATTGAAGTATTTTCGAAGATTGCAACACCCTTGACCAAGCTCACACGTAAAGATGAAGAATTCGTGTGGTCAGAAGAATGCAAACAAGATATCGTAGAACTCAAGTCAAGATAGAAAAAATGCCTATTCTCGTAATACCGGACCAATCTGGAGGTTTCGTAGTGCATTGCGATGCATTCGGTAAAGGATTAGGATGTGTTCTACACCAGCACGGTAAAGTTGTAGCTTATGCATCAAGACGGCTGAAAATTCATAAGCGCAACTATCCGATGCATGATCTGGAGTTGGCAGCCGTTATCTTTGTACTCAAGATTTGGTGTCATTATCTTCTTGGAGAACGGGTAGATATCTACACAGACCACAAAATTCTGAAGTATGTGTTGAATATACGGCAGAGAAGATGGTTAGAATTTATGGCAGACTTCGACATCAACCTACAATATCATCCAGGGAAGGTGAATGTAGTACCTGATGCACTTAGTCGTCAACCACTATTAATGAATCTCACCGCACAGTGGAAGCTAGAGCAAGATTCGCATCAGATGGAGATAGAAGTGATCATGTCAGGTAACGCTTCAAGTTTGATGAACTTACAAGTTCAGTCTACAATTGTCAATCAGATCAAAACAGCTCAAACAAGTAATGCCAAGTTGCAAAAGATCAAAGAACAAGTAGAAAGTGGACTTCGAACAGACTTCATCATTCATGAAGACGGATCTTTGAGATACAGAAGCAGATTGTGTGTACCACAAGGTCTTGTTCGGGAAGAGTTGATGAAAGAAGTTCACAGCTCCCCATACTCAGTACACCCTGGTGGTACAAAGATTTACAAAGATCTACGGCAACATTACTGATGGCATGGAATGAAGCGTGAAGTAGCCAGAAGCGTCTCTAAATGTTTGGTGTGTTAGCAAGTGAAAGCTGAACATCACAGGACTGCTGGTTTACTTCAACCGTTACTTGTCCCAGAATGGAATTTCATGACTGATCTTCCTCGCAGCATGAAAGATAACGATACTGTATGGGTTATTGTTGATCGACTCACAAAGTCGGCTTATTTCATCCCATTTTGAGTTGGCCAATCTACTGAGACACTAGCAAAGAAGTATATGGAGGTAAGTTTGAATCTAAGTAAGATTTAACTTTTCAATATGTACTATCTCTGATACCCATGAACTCATACAAGAGATCATGAGATTATATGGAGTACCGGCTTGCATTGCTCCGATTGTGACACCAGATTCCGATCGCAGTTTTGGCAGAGTCTGCAAGCTAGCTTGGGAACGAGTCTGAACTTTAGCACAGCTTATCATCCACAAACAGATGGTCAATCTGAGTGAACAATTCAGATTTTAGAAGATATGCTAAGAGCTTGTATACTAGACTTCGGAGGATCGTGGGAAGATCACCTACATCTTGTGGAGTTTTCATACAACAGCAGCTACCAAGCGAGTATTGAATTGGCACCGTTTGCAGCGCTCTATGGAAGGAAGTGTCGTTCACCATTAAGTTAAGACGACATCGGAGATAGGGAACTCCTTGGATCTGAGATGATAGTGGCGACTTTAGATGTAGTTCGCACTATCAGAGAACGAATGCGCATAGCCCAAGACCGACAGAAGCACTGGGCTGATGCAAAGCGTCGTCACTTGGAGTTCCAACTGGGAGATCATGTCTTTCTAAAGATCTCTCCAAACCGTGGAGTGATTCGCTTTAGAAAGAGGGTAAGTTAAATCCAAGATACATTGGACCGTTCGACATACTCGAACGAGTCGGAGAAGTGGCATATCGCTTGGCACTTCCACCCTTATTGGAAGGAGTGCACAACGTGTTCCACATATCCCAACTCAGAAGGTATATGAGTGACCCCAGTCACATCCTTGATCACTCCGAGCTCACGGTACAAACAGACCTATCTTGTGAGCAACAACCCGTTAAAATCATGGATAGAAAGGTAAAGTCACTTAGGATAAGAAAGTAAACTTGGTTCGAGTGATGTGGAGGAAAGACTCACCAGGAGAATCAACGTGGGAAAAAGAAGACGACATGCGTGCAAGATACCATTTCTTATTTGTAAATTAGTCCTTAAATATTTGTAAATTTCAAGGACGAAATTTTTATAAGGAGGGTAGAATGTAACGACTCTATTTATAATGTACAAAATTTGTTTAAAGTTAATGTAATAAATGGAGTATTACAACCCTGAGTATGCTATAAGTATTTGAATTGTTTTATAACAGTAAGAAGCAACTTATAGTTCATTGGTAAAGCCTTGTACTGCTGTGACGTAGCCCCTGTGTTCGAATCCCCTCAGCCGCATATTATTTTTGCTGATTTTTCTTTTAAACATTTGGAAGCCCAAAAGTTTACACGTATAATACATGTAAAAATGAAAAGTCATTGAAATCAAACATGTGCACTGAGTTATATGAAACGATCCCGACACTTGGCACAAATCCCACACTCCATCTCCAACAGTGGACCGACGAGATTTTCCAAAAGGCTGGCGCCGTCGGTTTTCTCCGTAGGTAATTCCCCCATCTTTTGAACCCTAACCCTTGGCATCCCCCACTACCCTAGTTCTATTTGTTTTTCCTGCACATTAACAGAGAATTAAAAATAAGCTTTTAATCCAATGTTCAATGCATTTTTAATTCTCATTTTAATTCCCTAATTCTATCTTATAAATACCACACCATACCCTAACCCTCTCCATTCTGAAATCTATCATCCAAAGTCTCAAAATTTTCTAAGTCAAATAAGGTGTACAAGTATGGTTAGCCCAAGGCCATCTTCCAGCGGCGACTCGGAACAAATCCGGCGACACCGCGGCTCCACGACACTTTCAAACCCTTCCCATACTTCCTCTCTCTCATTTTATCTAGTAAGTCCCTTCTTTTCTCCTCTTTTCTCTATTAAATAATTTCTCTTTTCAAATGACGCCGGTAAGTGGAGTTAACCGACTTTTAAATTCTATTCTCTTTAAAATAATAATTTTTATTAGGAAACTCATATCCAAATTATTAAATCTTGCTTATTAAACATTAACTAAAATTTAGAAACCAATTTCACCATAAAACTCCATGTAAAATCATGTTTATTACACTTTTACAGTTTAATACCATAAAATTTACTTACGACATTATTTCATATATTTGCTCATATTACCTTTAGAAAACTCATGAGATAATGGCCTATCTCATCACAACACTCATCATGACATAGCACGATAGCATCTTTATTATATTTTGGGATAACTATAATTTTACAACAAAATACCTTAAACTAATAAAACCGTATTCTTTAAAATTGTTTTGAATTAAATTTCTTGCAATTAAGCCTCTACAACCCATTTTGGGGAACCCGATTTGGATGGTGCGGGTTATCGCACATCCTCGGTACTAGTAGAGCGAGATGCAGACCTCCTCACGGAGTATCCGATCTCGATGGAATTTTTATTACAATTTTTGAGAAAACGAGATTTCTATTTAATAAACAAATTTATTTTCTATAATTATTTATAATATTATCAAATTATCTATTTTAAATACATATAATAAATTCCATGTTTTCTAAACAAAGGAATCACAAATTTCATGAATCTACCATCACAAATCCATACAATTCCAATTTACACTAAAATACCATATACTATTCAATCTAGGTTTATTTTACTAGAATACTTGACATTTAAAAATTATATCCATGAAAATCCTAAATATGATAAATAAATGCTTGAGGATTATTTTGAAAGCATACTAAACTATTTTTCATAAAATCCCCTCAAGTTTATTAATTTACAATAAGAACTCTAGTAAATATAGGTCTAAGCGGGACCAATTCTTTTGAGCCTCAGGAAGCCGGAGAAAGTGGGTGTTTGCCTATTTAATGTAGAAAACTAAAACGTGATTATCAATGGTAATTGGCTTGGAAAAAGTCACAAATCCTGCCGTCCATGTGCAGCAGTTACCGATAACTCCAAAACATAATTCAGGATTTCAATTCTGTTTAAAATGTCTGACTCAATCTAAGTCTTAATCTAATCTGAATACAATCCGAATACAATTCATTCTTAAATACAATTCGAATGTAACTCCAATACAACATGAATTCATTTATATCAGATACAATCTATATCAACATGGCTTGATTTGACCGATCCATAGATATACATTGACTTGTCTACATGACTATCCGTTATATATCCTTATCCGTTTACATGAACAATTGATATCATGATTTTGGCAAGTCTTATATTTACAAATCACTACAAAACAATACAATATGCATTACGGTTTTTTTTAAAGGAGTAGATTGGTACGGAATGTGTTAAAAGTTGCATGAGACGGTCATTTTAATACACCTAACCTGAATATCCGTTGCCGTTGTCCCGTGCGTTTTGACGGGGCCTTGTACTCCATATACCATAGTCCACGGGGTAAGTTGGACTCCTCTCGTATACACTAGCACATTCTGTACCAAGGTACAAACAACCGCGTTAACATAATAATCATACATTATACCAGATATATTCTCTTTACCCGTTTAGTCTATTTCTATCTCTCTTTGGGACTTACTGAGCGATCGTTCGCTGACGACATTTCTTTTCTATTCTTTCTTTGGAATGTTGTCAGGACGACCCGACTCTTTGGAGATCGAGCCTAGCTAACAAGACTTGGAGCAGTTCGTAGAAGACCCAGAGCTTTAGTCACTTGTATATACCTTTACTTTCAGTTCATGCCATTGTTTAGTCATTGCTTTCTGCATCGTATTTACTTTTCAGTTGTATTGTAAAGAATGTTTAATAAATAAAAAGTTGTTGTTCATTTACATCTCATGTCATTCTTATGTACATTTATATTATATTGCTTATTTACACTTAACGTGTTTATTTCTGAGTAAATACGTCGCATGCCTCGTCGCGTCTTCTTATCTGTACACCGGGAAGCGGGGCGTGACACTCGGTTCCGAGACTCCAAGGTTTTTTTAAAAAAAGTATAAAATGTACCGAGGGGATTAAAAGAGACAATGCACTTCAACAAAGGAGAAATTTATTTATGAAGAGGTATTATGGGCTCCCCAGCCTTACAACAATTACGACAAAGGAGGGCGAGAATTAAGGAAACATTGTCGGTGATACACCGAAGAAAGCTCCTCCAGCCGAGCCCAAGTAGGCTCGACCCACTCCTTCCGACGGTACTCGCTGAACCTAGAGGCCATGGACTCTTTGGGATCCCTGTCCGCCGAGCAATATGCGACGACCAACCTTTGATGAAAACTCTCAAGCAGAAGGTCCACCGAGCGATCCCGCCTGCTCTTCAAGATCATGGACCGTATGCATTTTGTCAAACGCCTCGTCCATTAACTGCGGAGACAGTGTGCTGCACAGACTCGGGGAAGTCCTCCATATCGCGTAAATTAGCACCTGAAGCAGAGGAGATCGTCGGGGAAGTAAGCATCCGCAGTGGCCCTCCAAACGGCTTATCACCGCCGCGTACGTCTCCTAGGAACGATCAAGGTTATAAAAATATACGTCATTACGAGAAACGATCTCCCTGATGGTGTACACGTTGCCGATCATCTTTAGGGAATGCAAGACTAGGAGGAAACCAATATGCCTTCGGTATTTTTAGCATCAACAAAAATCTCCCAACGGTCGAGATTTACTCGTACAACGACGCAAATCATATCGCACTTTCCCGATATGGTGCTACCACGTGTCATCTACGACGGTCGTCATTCTCGCCTATATGGGTCACAGAAGGTTGAACGACGCCCCAAGGAGATACTAAAGAGATAATATAGCTCTCATTACGAGGCCTCCGAGTAGATTTCTGCTCGTCCCCATCCGCAGTGGTAGCTTCCTGCCCAACAAACGCTGTGGATCCAAAGCCCTCATCACGAGGCGACCAGGTAGTTTCCTGCCCAACAAACGCTGTGGATCTAAAGCCCTCCTCATGAGGCCGCCGAGCAGATTCCTGCTCGACCCCATCCGCAGCGGGTAGCTTCCTGCCTAATAAACACTGTGGATCTAAAGCCCTCCTTATGAGGCCGTCGAGCAGATTCCTGCTCGGCCCATCTGCTGCTGGTAGCTTCCTGCCCAATAAACGCTGAGGATCCAAAGCCCTCATCGTGAGGCGACCAGGTAGAATCGAGTGATGCCGACCTATTCAAACTTGGCTATCGTTCGATTCATACTCGATGCGCGATCGCCCCTTGACTCCGGGGAAAGGGAGGTTACCGACCTTCCTACACTTGGCTATCGTTCGATTCATACTAGATGCGCAATCACCACCTCGACTCTGGGGAAAGCGATGATACCGATCTTCCTACACTTGGCTATCGTTCGACTCATACTCAATGAACGATTGTCACCTAGAAAGGGTAGACACCGGCCTAACACTAGCAAGATAAAGAGACTTACGAGCTAAAAGTACTTGCAAGATGAAGAGACTCATGAGCTAAAAGTACTTGCAAGATGAAAAGACTTACGAGCTAAAGTGCTTGAAGGATGATCAGACATTTAAGTAAAAGAAAATATATACTTTATTTACGATCAAAATTATGTACAAAGGTATTGTGGGCTCCTCAGCCTTACAAAAATGCCCGGAGGCTTACAAAATTCTAAAACAAAAAAGGAGAAAAAATCATGGAGGGGGATAGCTCAGACCACCTGCTCGGCCGGGATCTCACCCTGCTCAACGCCACCATCGGGGGCCAAAATGGTGACCTCAGGGTCGGCGCTTCCGCCGACAGCCTTGTCTCCTACATCCAGCTCGGCGCCTCCTCCCTGCGGTGCTTCCTCTGCGAGGGGGAACTTAGCGCGGAGCTCGCCGTCGATGAACTCCGGCATAGATTTCTTGACGGCATCGAGGGCATTGTGCCACCTGACGGCCAAGGATTCGGTGGGATCAAGGTAAAACTGATCAGACACCTTGTATTCCTCCACGGCCTTCGCCGCCCGGCTCTCAGCAAGTTTCGCCGCGTCTAAAACCGCCCGAGCATCCTTCTTGATGGCGTCCCTCGAACTTTTTCATAGCGTTGTAAAGGCTGTTCGTCTCCTCCATCTTGGCTTGGATAGTCCGGTTCGACTCGTTTAGAAACCGATGGGACTCCTTCAGCTTTGAGATCGTCAGCCCTTTGGTGACCAATCTCAAGTTAAGGAGGGCCGCCTTCTCCTCTACTTGCTGCAATTGAAGACGAAGCTCTTCCTTCCGCGAGGAGGATTTGCCCGCCTTCTTCATCGCCGGCGCTATTTCCTCGGACTCCATGGCTACGAGGAGAGCATAGTACTGAAGGACATGAGGAAAACAACAAGCGTGTTAAAAAGCTAAAACGGAGGAAATAAAACTTAAGAAATTTTCGAAGAAAGCTAGATACCGACCTGAACCGCCTCCTGCGCTATTGCGGCCACCTGGGCCTTCATGGTGCCCTGGGGAATCTTATGCTCGGCTGCCTTCTAAATGTCCGCCAGCAAGCTAACGGCCAAAGATAACCCCGAGGGCACGTCAATGCAGAAGTCGCCCTCCTGCACTTGGATCTCGGTAGGGGGTGTCCAAGAGACCACCTGCTTATGTCCCTTGAGGGGGAATTCCTCGGCGGGGGGAGACTCCTCCTCCTTCGCCCGGGGCACCGGGTCCCGCATGTGCTTCTGACCCTCCCCCACCCCCCACCACCCTACCCCGCACGGCGCTCCTCCGAGACTGGTGGTGCTGCGGAAGGCTTGGACGGAGGGGTTTTCCTCAGGGCCGCGCTTGGACCCGGTCGGGACGATCTTGCACCACCGGTCTTTCTTCTTTGGGCCTTGGCAGCTACAATTTTTGATCGGTCCATGGGCTCTACAAAAAAAGAACATACAGGAGAAAAGATCAGCGAAGTGGAAACGACAAAGAAAATTTAGCAAAATCTAAGCAGACCGTCAAAAACACTAACTTACCCAAAAAACACGCAAGACTGAGCCCAGCCCAGCTCAGTACCTGCTCGGAAAGCAGGACATCAGTCTGCTGGATCGATTCTGTAACAACTCCAATTTCAATGTACAGAAAAATAGTTTAAAAGTTAATGTACAAATGAGGTATTTGCAATTCTGTGTATACAATAAGTATTTATTTTGCTTTTGAACAGTAAGAAAGCACTTGTAGCTCATTGGTAAAGCCTTACACTGCTGTGACGTAGCCCATGTGATCGAAACATTATCTTTTTATTTATTTTTCTTTTAATCTTTTAGAAACCCAAGAGTTTGCATGTGCACTGCATGTAAAATGAAGAGTCACACTTAAAACAAATATGTGCAAATTAGTATTCAGACGGACAGGGACACGTGGCCCCAATCTAAGCCCCCACCTCAATGATTGGAACGGCGAGATTACGTTACAGGCCGGTGCCGTAGGTTTTTGTTGGCCCAAACCCAAATTTTTTTGTAAACCCTAGACCCTTGGACTCCCCCCTTAACTCCAGTATTGTTTGTTTTCTCTGCACATTTCTAGAGAATTAAAAACACCTTTAAATCCTATTTTAATGCAAATTTTAATGCATTTCTTTCAACCCTACCCTAATTTTCCCTATAAATACCACACTCCATTTCCACACACACACCCCTCACTCAGAAATTTCCTATAAAAACTCTACCACATTCCTAAGTCCCAATAGTGTGCAAGTGGAGTTAGCGAAGGGCAAAGTTCCGGCGACGTTCCAAGGAATTCCCGGCGACGAAACGATGCCCCGACGCCTTCGTAGTTCTATCTCTCCCCCCTCTAGTTCAAAAGCTAGTAAGTCCCCTCTCCTCTCTCTTCTTCTTCTATATAAATATTCATTTCTAAAACCCGACGGAAGCGGAGTTAATCCGACTTCCGATTCGGTTTTTCTTCAAAACTTAATTTTTCTTAATCCAAAACATATCATACTCTCGCATATTGTTTATCGAACATTAATAAATCTATTAAAATAAGTTTCACCTTAAAAGATTCATTTTTGTAATTTTTATCGCAATTTTTCATAAAAATACCACATACTTATAATTCGACATAAATCATCATAATTCCTTGCTATACCTTAGATAGTTTACGAGGTAATGACCTACCTCATCACGACACACATCTCTAATATAGCACGATGAAGTTTGGGATAATAGAATACGAGAAAATACGACTTTACAAATAAATAACCTAAACTTACAAAACCGTTTTCTATAAAAAGATATATTAAAAATTTCCATGCAATTACACATCTACAACCCATTTTGGGGACCCCGTTCGGGATGGTGCGGATTATCGCATATCCTCGGGCTTAGTAGAGCGAGATGCAGACCTCCGAAAGGAGCATTCGATCTCGATAGATTTTTTATACATTTTTCTTTAGAAAATGAGATTCCTACAAGAAAATAAATAAAATTTATTTTCATTAAATATATATATATAAAATAAAAATATCTATTTTAATTATATAAATATTCCAAGTTTTCTAAATCAAAGGAATCACTATTACATGAAAATACCATCCAAATACAAAACAATACCGATATTTCAATAAAATACCATATACTATGAAAACTAGGTTCTACTCACTAGAAATTTCACATTTATAAAATATACATATATGAAAACCCTAAAGACAATAATTAAATACTTGAGGTGTATTTTGAAAATTATATCAAACTATTTTTACATAAAACCCCTCAAGTTATGTTAAATTACAATAAGAACCCTAGTAAACATAGATTTAAGCGGGACCAGTCTCTTGAGTATCAGGGAGTCGGAGATATGGGTGCTTAACTATTTAAGATAGACAATCTAACAAACGATGTTATCAACACGGTAATTTTCTTGGAAAAAGACACAAATCCTGCCGTCCATGTGCAGTAGTTACCGATAACATCAAAACTAATTCAAGACTTCAATTTCTTTTCAAAGTGTCTGACTCAGACCGAGTCTCAATCTAATCAATCTGACTTGAATACAATTCAAGTATAATACAACCATTCAATATGAATCCGTCTGTACAATCTATTTCAATATATAACTTGTAACATCCCTAAACTTTCTGTACAATTTTTTTTCAAAAATACAGAAAGGGGTACTTTTGCCTGAGCACAAGTTATAAATTTGTTTTGCTTTTGAATAGCAAGAAGGAGCTTGTAGCTCATTGGTAATACCTTGCACTGCTGAACCAAAACACCAGAGTTCAAATCCCATCAACCACGTTATTTTTTATTAGTTTTCTTTTAATCTTTTTAGAACCCCAAGAGTCTACACGTGCATAACTTGTAAAAACCAAGAGTCACATATAAAAAAATGAGTCCACGAGGTAGACCAAGAGACAAACGACATGTGGCGACGACCCCAGCCCTGACTCGGCCGGCGCCGCCGGTCCGACTCGGGCTAAACTCCGATTTTCTTCAACTACTGTGACCTTTGGCCTACCCCCATTAACCCTGAACTATTTAAAATCCCTGCACATTTACAGAGAATTAAAACACCCATTTTTAATTTTTTAAATGCAAAATTAAATAAAATTTTTATCATACCCTTTCATCTATCCTAAACCCTAGTTTTTCCTATAAATACCCACTCAATTTTTTACACCCTTCACACTGAAATTCCTATCCAAACTTTCAAGAAAATTACCTTGACTTTTTTGTACAAGTGGAGTTAGCGAAGGAAGAACCTCCGACGAACTTTAGACGATGATTCAAAGAGATTCTGGCGACGAAACGACGCACCGGCGCCTCCCACTTCTTCCTTTTCCTCTCCTCTACCCTACAATCCCGTAAGTCCCTCCTCTCTCTGCTCTTTTCTAATCTAAAAACTTGTATTTCTAAAACCCGACGGAAGCGGAGTTAATCCGACTTCCGATTCGGTTTTCTTTAAAAAGTTTCAATTTTCTTAAATACAACAATACCAAACCATCGCATCATGATCATTAAACATTAACAAAACATATTGACAAGTTTCATATCAAAGAATTCCTATTTTACTTTTTATCGCAATTTTACAGAAAATACCATATAGTTTAGTTTTGAGATAAAACATCATTACCCTTTGCTATACCTTTAGATAGTTCACGAAGTAATGACCTACTTCCTCACAACACTCATGTATAACATAGCACGATGATCTTTGGAAACATAGTTTTGGGAAAATACGATTTTACACAAAACTACCTCAAACTTATAAAACCTTTTTCTACAAGATATGTATTTTTAACAAATCTTTGAAATGTGCCGCTACAACCCATTTCGGGGAACCCGCTCAGGATGGTGCGGATTATATCACATCCTCGGGCTTAGTAGTGCGAGATGCAGACCTCCGCAAAGAGCATACGGTCTCGAAAGATTTAAAAATACAATTTTCTTTAGAAAATGTGATTTCTATTATAAATAAAACTTATATTTTTAATAAATAAATATATATAAAATTAATATCAAAATATATATTTTTAATATTTATAATATTCCACATTTGCAAAATTCAAGTCAAACATCTCATTTACAAGAAAATACCATACAAATTCCAATATTACAAATAAATACCATATATTATGAAAAATAGGTTTTATTCACTTGAAATGTCACAATGATAAAATATACATCAATGAAAACTTTAAAGACGATAATAAAATACTTGAGGTGTATTTTGAAAATTATGCAAAATTATTTTTACATAAAATCCCCTCAAGTTATACTAAATTACAATAAATACCCTAGTAAACATAGGTTTAAGCGGGACCAGTCTCTTGAGCCTCAGAGAGCCGGAGATATGGGTGCTTGCCTATTTAAGATTGACAACTTAACAAACGGCGTTATCAACACGGTAATCATCTTTGAAAAAACACAAATCCTGCCGTCCATGTGCAGCGGTTACCGATAACACTAAAACCTAATTCAGAATTCAATTTCTTTTCTAATTGTCTGACTCAGACTGGGTCTCAATATAATTAATCTGACTTGAATAAGATTCAAGTATAAAACTACATTACAATATGAATGCATGAATCCCTATTGTTGGGGTAAAAATTTACACCCCGTTTGACCAAGTCAAAATCAAAGTCAACCCCAAGCCAAATGAGACCAAATCCAGGTCAAGTGGGTCAATGCCCGGGTTGAGCCCGAACATAAAGCGGTCAGCCTCCCCCATGCCAAAATAAAAATTTTGTAATAAATAATTTTGGTGTATTTCTTTTATTTTATTTTATGAATAAATGTAAGAAAAATGGGCATAAAGCCAAATTTTTGTAAAGCCCATGGCTTATGTGCAAAAGAAATGAGCACATGAGGCATGGGATGGGAAAAATACCATTTTGTAAAGCCCAAGGGGCTATGTGTAAATGTGTAAGCCTATATAAGGCAACATGATGATGAATAAAGGGGACACTTTTCATTCTCTAAAAAACTCTAGGGATTTTTGTGCCTCCTTCTTCTTCCTCAAGGTTCTAAACCTTCTTCCTATTTTCAATTAAATCAAGAGTTTAATCTTCCTTTTCCAAAAATAAATAGTTTTCCACCACAAAACCCACCAAAAGGAGCTCGGATTTTCCATTAGATCTCAAAAAGGGAAGATTTTTAAATCTCACCCCCTCTTGTTCTCCAAGATCCGGCCGATAGAAGAGGAAGAAGGAGACCCATCTCCAGAGATCCCATTTTGGGAACGATCCAAGGCCCAGGGGAGAAGAAAGGGGTCCCCTAGAGAATTTACAAGGATTTCTTGGAGTTTAACTCCATAAATCAAAGTTCCTGAGAGTTTAACTCCATAAAAAAGAAGAAGGAAAAATTCTTTCTTGTCAGGAGTTCAACTCCAAAAGTCAAATCGGGAGCATAGCTCCCAGTGCAGGGACCAAGTCCCTTTTTTGCTGACGCCCAGCGCCTGCGTGCCAGACACGTGGGGTGTTGGCGCTCTGCCCCATGGGTCCTTTAGGCGTTTTTCCCCTTTCATTTACACACACACACATACACATACTCCACATCACTATCCCCGTTAGAAAAAATTTCTAACGGGGCGCTGCCCCGCATCTTACAAGGGGGCTGCTAGCCCCCTTGAACCCCAGCCCGCTATCCGGATAGCGGGGCTCCCGTAAAAACTCTGCGGGGCCCCCGATATATCCAAAACCCCTTCAAAACACAATACTGCATATTGAGTTCGCATGACCTGTTTGACCCGTCAATCGGAGGTTCTTTCGCTCCAAAGGCAAGGGGTAATTAACGGCAGCTTAGTCCGCGGCTGCCGAACATTCGAATCCCCACAATCAATAAACCCCAGCCTACCCTAGGCAGGGAGAATCTGTAGTACGCCTGAAAAGCGCACGCGTATTCTCATCTCAATAGGGTAACGAAAAACACCCTACACCTATAATCAATCTGTTCAATCTATCAATCTATACAACTTGACTAAACCAAACCATGGATATACATCCATCTACATAATTCTCCAGTTACATCCATTTACCGATATCATGGTTTCGGCAAGTCATCCATCTATACAATTCAAATTACAAGACAATATAATACAAACAATACAATCAAGACATCGCGGGGTTTAAGGGATAAATTGGTACGGAAGGTGTTAGAAGTGGCATGAGACTGTAACCATTAAGACATCTAAGCTGAATTCAATTGCCGTTGTTCCGGGTTTTATCACGGAGTCTTGTACTTTCCGTCCACCTTAGTCTCTGGTCTACTGAGACTCATCTCGTATACACTGGCCTCTTCTGTACCAAGCTACAAACAACAGCATTAACAGTAAATACAACATTATAATAATATAATACAACTTTAAAAGCTATACACACACTCTCTCTCTCTTCGTCTATTCTACTTCTCCCTTATCTTTTAGACTTACCGAGCGATTGTTCGCTGACGACATTCTTTCTCTTTCTTCTTTGGAATGTTGTCAGGTGGATCGGACCTTCAGGAGATTGAGTCTACCAGCGAGGATTTAGACCAGCTAGCTTTCGACCCGGAGCTCTAGATTCCTTGTACACATTTACATTCTATATTTTCCATTTATGTTATGCCACTGTTTAGGCATTGCTTTTCATTCCATATATTTATCTTTTCAGATGTATTGTAAAAAGAATGTTAATAAATAAAGTTGTTGCTCATTACATTTGTCTCTTGTGTATTTTACTTATATTGCTTAGATACGCTTAGCGTGTTTACTTCAGAGTAAATATATAGCGGCCTAGTCGCGTCCCCTTCGCCGTACACCGGGAAGCAGGACGTGACATAACTTGACCGAACCGAACCATGGATATACATCCATCTACATGATTCTCCAGTTACATCCACTACTGATATAATGGTTTTGGTAAGTCATCCATTTATATAACAAACAATACAGACAATACAATCAAGATATCGCGGGGTTTATAAGGGGTAGATTGGTACGGAAGGTGTTAAAATTGGCACGAGATTGTAACCATAATACATCTAACCTGAATCTCCATTGCCATTGTACCGTGGCAGAACGGTTTCTTGTGCTTCGTATACCTTAGTCTCCGGAATAGTGGGACTCCTCTCGTATACACTGGCATTTTCTGTACCAAGTTACAAACAACAACGTTAACAATATAATACAACTTTAAAAATTACATTCTCTTTCTGCCTATTATGTCCACATCTATTCTTTGGGACTTACCAAGCGATTGTTCGCTGACGACATTCATTTTCTTCTTTTTTTTGGAATGTTGTTAGGTGGATCGGACCTTCTGGAGACTGAGCCCACCAACGAGAATTTGGATCAGCTATCCTTTGAACCGGAGCTCTAGTTTACTTGTATATTTCATTTTCATTTCTGTTATGCCATTGTTTAGGCATTGCTTTCATTCCATTTATTTTCATTTCAGTTGTATTGTAAAAGAATGTTTAATAAATAAAATTGCTGTTCATTTACATCTTTTCTCTTGTGTACTTTACTTTATATTGCTTAGATTCGCTTAGCGTGTTTACATCTGAGTAAATACGTCACGTGACCCATCGCGTCCTCTGCCCATATACTGGGAAGCATGGCGTGACAGATTCCTACTGGGATACCACCTTCGCCTCGGGGAAGGTCGACTGCTTCGCCTTTGGGCAGTCGGCCCTGTGCCACTGTATAGGCACAGGCCAATCTTCGCCCTCCGGTGGCCCGACGAAGACGTACTTCTCCTTCCATTCATGGATGGAAAAAGGGACGACCACTACCCCGACCCGGCCACCCCACCCTTACGTTTTTTAAACGAAAAGTACACCTAGATCGGCTCTTCCTTATTGGTACTGGGGTGATTTTTATAATAAAGAAAAGACAAGAGGATGGTCAAACTGAAAGGGATCCGATCAAATTTTAACCGGACCAGAAACCCGAGGAGAATCCTCCACGAGTTCGTCGCTACCTGGCCAGGGGCAAGACGGAAGCAATGAAGCACCACATGAACCTCGGGTGAGAAGGGCAGACGCATTCCTGCCCGGAATGCTTCCAGATACAGAGCAATTTCCTTGCTCCACACCTGGTCTGCCCGCTCACCCTCTCTGGCTAAACGGAGTGAATAGCTAGAGGGGATATGGAATCGAGTTCGGATGTCGGATAGCTTGTCCATACGATTCAAGACGGAGGGCGCATCGCGGGTATTCCCGATGCGCATCTTGGGAGCCCTTATCGCCGCCCGACGGCGAGTGACAAGGGCGGCCCTGACTCTAGTGGGCGAGCCCGACGCAGAAGACGCGGTAGAAGAAGAACTCTTTCGGCTATCTGAAGCCAAAGAGGAGGAAGACCCACTGGACTCGTCCCCAACAACCGGAGCCTCATCGTCCGATTCTATCCCTACTACATCTAAAGACTCCTCGGAGGAAGACATCTAACCTAATTCAAAGAAAGGGACTCGCCGAGGAAAATTCAACACAAGATCCGATCTAAGCGGAGGTATGCCGGGCAATCTTCAAACAACGAAAGAGAACTAAGATAAAGTGTTGGGCTCCCTTCCTATTTATACACCCCAAAGAGAGCATCCTACGGCCCAGATCGATTCCCGCCAAAACGAAGCGTTGCGCCTAGCGGCCGTCGAGGCTCCATGTGGCGGTCGACCATTGGGGACGTCTCTTCGTTGCAGGAGTCAGAGACAGCCTGTCGCGCCCGCCAACCGACGTCGGACACGTGGCTTGTAGCCCAACTGACGATCGAGTGAAACGGCCCCCCTCTTTAAAGCGCAATCATTTCACCGATCCGCTGACGTCATCGGAGATACGCTCGAAAACTTAAGCTCGTGATGAGACGCCACGAGGACTCAAAGATCGAAACGACGCAACTTCCGATAATGAAATAATCCAATTTCCTCAGATACAACACCAAACTGAGCAAAAGAAAACCAAGCAGGCCACTCCCGACCCGACCCATAAATAGGTTGGAACGAGAGTGGGGAGCTAATGATGATGCTCATAAGTGGGAATTCCTCAGATACGACACGTGGTAGATGGCGTGTCATCCGTGTAAAGCCCACTAGGCTCCTGGGAGCTGTGGAGGTAGAATCAGTGTGGAGCATTGGTGATTTTCCTCGGATGGTCTCCGAGCTTACACCCCCACTTCTTGCCCTAGAGCAATCTAACAGCCGAACCTTCACATTCTTTTGCTCGTCTCCGAGCTATTGCAGAGCTGAGCTTCCACAGCCTCCTTGCTCATCTCCGAGCTGAAGTAAGGCCTGAGCTTCCTCGGCCTCCCGGCTCATCTCCGAGCCATTGGACAGGCCGAGCTTCCTCGGCTTCCCCGATCAACTGAGAGTGCGGAGCCCATGCGACCCCGCAACGGCTCCGTGTATCTCACCAAAGCGAGATATCCGCCGCCCCACGTTCCGCGTCCCACGCGGGCGCATCCCCCCATTAATGAGCGGATCCCGCCATTAATACGGGCGTAACGAGGGGGCGTGACTGACGGTGAAAGTCTCACGCCGGTTCACTCCACGCGACCACTATATAAACCTCTCTTTCAGAGGACTCGGCTAAGGGGAACTCTTTCCAATAGGCCGCTACGCTGCTCTAATACTCCGGTATTAACTTGATCGTCGGAGGCCCCGGGACTTCCCTTGCAGGTAGCTCGGCATCAGCAATTTCCAACAACCCATTAAGATCCACATGCTCAACAACCCTCAAAACAAATCTTAACCGCGCAAAACCGCTCGCTACCAGATCGACGGAGGACAATCTCTGATGGAGATCACAACCTCCATCAAATAATCTCTGAATTTGAGAGTTGGGATAATGTTTGGACTATTGGAGTAACTCTCCAGAGATTTCACAAATTCCACACCAAAATCCTAAATAATACAATATATGTATATTCTTCGAATACCTATGTCCAAAGCAAAGTGTTTCGGCTTCAAATAAGGTCCGGACCGAGGGGCCAATTGTAAGAGCTCGGCAAATGCTGCAAATAGGGCTCGATCAAGTAAAGCAGATCCAGATCACACAATTCAACGCAAACATATATCATTTAATTTCCCCTATTAAATAGAACTATATTTGTTCTTCTCGATTTTGTTTTTTGATAGAGTCCAAAAATGATTGGAATTCACACCCAACATGAGCCCAAAAAAGACTGTAGCCGGACATGAAAGCGATGCTATGTCCTCAACGATGCCTCTCAACTGCTTGCGCGAATTAATTAATTTGACGGAGATTTACACAGACAAAATAACCAATTCAAATGCTAGCTTCAAAATATATATTTCTCGTATAGAGAGCAAATTAGCTAAATATTGTTGCAATGCACCAAAAATATAATGCTATTTTTTCATTTTTGATGAAAATATAATGCTATTTGAATGCAACAAACTGCTCACTGCTAAATTATAATATATAATATGCTCCAATAGCTTGCATTAATTGAACCTCAAATGGGAACACCTATTTAGCTCTTTCCATAATGTATGAACAAAGTGAGCAAAATCTTTCACATCAAATGCCCATTTGTAATTCACCCCAAAAAAGACCATGTCGACAATTAGCCGCCCACACAATATATTTACCAGATCTCGATTCACATGCATCGTACGTGCTGACGAGCTATAAAAACCGATGCCATACAATCAAACACGACGCAACCATTCCTTGTTCCAAAACATGGAGAACCTAAGAGTCTCCTTCTTCGTCCGTGCTCTTTTACTCATCTTCAACACTTTCATCGTAACATCAAGCCAATACCTTCCGGAAAAATCCAAGCTCCAAACATACATCGTATCTGTTGAACCCCCACAAAATGTCGTATTTTCGAGTGAATTCACTCGGGAGACGTACTACAAGTCATTTCTCCCTATGATGCAATTGAGCTCAGAAGAACCTAAAATGGTTCACATGTACAAGGAGATTTTCAACGGATTCGCAGCTAGGCTCACCAAAAGCGAGCTTGAAAACATGTCCAAGAAAAAGGGCTTCCTACATTCGTACCCCGATCGTCTCTACTCTCTTAAAACCACCCATACGCCGACCTTTTTGGGGTTGAATGCCGGAAACGGGCCTTGGAACTCTTCGAACATGGGCAAAGGAGTCATTGTAGGAATGCTCGATACGGGTGTTTTTCCAAACCATCCTTCGTTTAGTGGCGAAGGAATACCGCCTCCGCCTCCTAAATGGAAAGGGAAATGCGAATTCGATAGCGCGTCGCTATGCAACAACAAGCTCATCGGTGCGAGGGCTTTCCTGAGCGGAGTGAACTCTATTAAAGGGGGATCTATCAAAGCTGCGTCTCCTTTGGATGAAGAAGGCCATGGGAGTCACACTGCTAGCACCGCGGCCGGAGCATATGTTTCCGGTGCTGATGTGCTAGGTAATTTCAGGAAAATTCTCGGCAAAAATATTTACTTTTTCCTTCCTTTCTGATACAAAAGTCTTCTTCAGGATCATACAAAGAAGCAACCCTCTTAGAAAGAGGTTTAGTATAGTTACGATAAAAACAATTTTTATGAAATTCTACAGGTAGCGCTATAGGCACGGCTAGTGGAATGGCCCCTTACGCACACCTTGCCATCTACAAAGTGTGTGGCAAAGATGACTGTGCGAGTTCGGATATATTAGCCGGAATGGACGCTGCCATATCCGATGGCGTCGACGTTCTCTCGCTCTCTATCGGAGGCGAACCCGTACCATTCTTCGAAGACAGCCTCGCTATCGGTGCATTCCACGCGATCACAAAGGGCGTTTTCATCAGTTGCGCTGCAGGAAACTCCGGACCCTTCACCAGCTCGCTCTCGAACGAGGCACCATGGATTCTGACAGTAGGAGCGAGCACGATCGATCGAGCTATAAGGTCGACAGTAAAGCTTGGAAACGACCTGCAGTTTTACGGAGAGGCCATCCTTCTGCCCCAAACATCAAAACCAACTCTGTTGCCTTTGGTTTACGCCGGCACGTCTACAAAGCCTGGCGCCGCCTTTTGTGGGAACGGCTCCCTAGGTGGACTTGATGTTAAAGGCAAGGTGGTTTTATGCGATCGTGGTGGTAGAATCGGACGGATCGAGAAGGGCACTAACGTAAAACGCGCAGGCGGTGCTGCTATGATTCTGGCAAACGCGGAAGAAGACGCTTTCAGTACTCTAGCTGACGCACATTCGCTACCAGCGTCTCATGTCAGTTTCACCGACGGAGTTAAAATCAAGCAGTACATCAACTCATCATCTACACCGACAGCAACCATCATCTTCGAAGGGACTTTATTAGGAACATCCCCAGCACCGTCCGTTACCTCATTCTCTTCGAGGGGGCCCAGCGTAACAAGCCCTGGAATTCTGAAGCCGGACATTATAGGCCCCGGTGTGAATATCCTCGCGGCGTGGCCATTTTCTCCGACAGAAACTTCACTCAACAAAACAAACTTCTTCAACATAATATCCGGAACTTCAATGTCCACTCCTCATCTCAGCGGGATCGCGGCGGTTCTAAAGGGCGTGCATCCAGATTGGTCTCCTGCTGCTATCAAATCCGCAATCATGACAACAGCCGACGAGATGGACCGAAGTGGTAAGCCTATCCTGGACGAACGGATGCTCGTTGCCGATCTGTTCGCGATCGGGGCCGGTCATGTGAACCCAACGAAAGCAAGCGATCCCGGTCTAGTCTACGATCTTACAGCAAACGACTACATCCCTTACCTTTGCGGCTTAGGCTATAACAACACCCAAGTTAAAGTGATTACTAGCCTTCAAGTCGATTGCTCGAAGGTCGAAGCTATCGCTGAAAAAGACCTGAACTATCCGTCCATCACGGCGACGTTTACTTCGGAGGTCAAAACAGTCACCTTGACACGGACAGTGAAGAATGTGGGCGACGCGAATTCGATGTATTTGGTCGAAGTCGATGCGCCGGAAGGGGTATCGGTAGACGTAGTGCCGGAAACTCTAAATTTCTCTGAGATGAACCAAGAAATGAAATTTACGGTGACATTGGAAAGCACTGGTGATGCTGGAAGTGGGAGCGTGGGAAGGGGAAATTTGAAATGGGTGTCCAAGATGCAGATTGTGAGGAGTCCAATCTCTGTCATGTTTGGAAAATAAAGGGATTTGGACTGATTAATTAATAAGGTTATTTAATGCATGCATGTTAGTCGGGGAAAAATCATTTGATCAACTTTGTTGTTCTTGATGTATGGTTTTGATTTGAAATTAATGCTGGAAATTATTTGAAATTTGCTTATTGTCGAATTTATAATAGTTTATAATGTCGATAATCCTCTAATTTTCTTATCGTTGTACAAGTTAAACTTTTATTATGGATATCAAATGTTCCTTGAACACGAGCTTGTTCTTGATAGGGCGTACTTTATTAATTCATTTCTTTTTTATAATAATAAAGTGTTCTTGATAAGGTGTAGATTTAACCATTCAGGGATGACTTTCGATAATGAAATAATCCAATTTCGTATTTGAAGGTGATAAAAAATGTACTTACCTTTTAAGAATAAATTACCTCCACCACCTAGTCCTGGACATCCAAGGAGGTTGAAAAATTCGGGTCATATATATGTTCTAGCCAAAAACGACAGCGCCCACGTGCAAGGCACGTGAATGCTAAGGCCAAGCATATGCCCGCTAATGCCCTCCTTGGTAGTGCCCACATACAATGCATGTGAGCGCCACCGCCCAGATTTAAACTAATTGCTTTTGATAGAATTAAATTCTATATGGAAAAATATTATCCTAATATTTCTAAAACAAGAAAAATACGACTTTTGGATCAAAAATCCAACGGTGATTAAAAATCATCATTTAATTATAAAATCAATAGAGATCTCTCAACGAGATATGCTTTCAATTCTTTATTAAACAGAGAGCCTTGGATCGAAGATCCAACGGTGATTAAAAATCACCACTTGATTACGAAATCAATCAAGATCTTTTAAATGAGAGATATTATCAACTAATTGATAGTGTTTTTTCTTCTACAAATCAGAGCCTAGGAGATTGAATCTCATACACACAGACCCCTAGAAGCTTCTGTCTTGCAACCGAGAATTAAATTCTCTGCAGAAAGAAGATCATCTTCTTCCTTCCAAAACCCTAGGTAAATAATTGAGGAAAACATCTCCTTTTACCTATCTACTGCATGAAAAAGGGTTTAGCCCTTCATAAGAACTTTGTTCTTTCTCTGGATCTGAGATCCATAAAATAAGCCTTTTATAAGAAAAGAGAAAGAATTATATTCTCATAGAGAGATCTTGATCTTAAATTTGAGATCCAGAGAAAAACATTGGTGCTTTTCCACCCCTATAAAAGAAAAGAAAAAGAAAGAAAAAGGTCAGAGTTTTTATCTCCAGAAATTTAGTTCCCTCAAAACATATCGAGAACTAAGATTCTACATGAACAAAAACTTAAAAGATCTTAATGAAAGAAAAATGAATGATGACTTTGATGGACCAAGAAGAGATTATATCTTATAAAAGATTTAATCTCTTAAAACAGAGCTTAATCTCTGCAAAAAAATATATGGCAGCGTCGCACGTGTTAAACACATCAGCGGCCCACATGATGAACACATGAGCGTCCAAGCCTCAGCGGCCCACGTGATGAACATGTGAACGCCCGAGCTTCATCAGCGCTGTACGTGACTCTCACATGGTCGGGTACTTAAACATTGTTGGGTGATATAAAAACCCAATACTCGGTCTTAAATGAACTGAGACCCTGAAGTTCTAAATTTCTTTGATTTTTTAAATCAGCTGAGCACATGTGCTCAAAATATCTAAGTTGATCTTAGTCTCAAACAAGACTGACGATCTTTAGATAAAATATAAGTTCGTCAAGAAGCCTTTTCGGTATATCGGAGCTTAAGTTCCAATATGTTCTCTTCTCTCATAAACAGGATTTGGTTCAAAAGTACATCCTTCCACTTCTTTGATGTACGGTGTTGTAATTACTCAGCTTCTTCAGAGAGATGGTGGGTCCCAACAACCAACGAATCCTCCTTCCTCATCCTATGCTCTTAATGCTTCGGCTTTATTGAGTTTCGACTCCATTGAAAACTAAGGTTTTCTTGAAAGATATGAACTTTCATCAAAACAAGGAATGCCCTGACCCTAAATGCACACCATAAAGTGCATGCGTGCTATCAAAACAAAGACAACAGAGTCTTGATTCTATGAAAGCATACATATATGTATATGTATATATCTTTGGAGGAATATAAAGGCTTGCAAATTGGAACGCACCCCAATATTGGGCGCATCCCATTTAAATGTTCGCATCATGCACTTCTGTAACACTTTAGCACGATCATACGATATTAATTAGTATTTTAAATTTTTTTAATTTATTATTTGGGTTGTAAATGGTTTGAATAGTAGATGTGTTTATCCGACCGGACTCACTTGCATAAAACCCGTTATGGTGCTAGATTATCTTTTATTAATATTTATCCATAAACTAAATTCATATAAATCTTAAATAACAGATATATATTATTTAAATTATTTACATATATTTCTTGGTAGCCATATGTTATGGATATTTACATATATTAATTTTCAGCATGTCCTATCTTATTTGAACATCTCATGTTATAATATTGGCAATTATCTATTACAAGTAAATCTAATATACATATATAATCTCATGTTATTATATTGGCAATTATCTATTACAAGTAAATCTAATATATATATATATATATATATAAAAGATTTGAATATATTATTTTAACTCTTAAATTTATGGTTAAGGGGGCTACGTATGTATATATTATTTCCAATATATTTTTCGTGAGATTTAGTAGAGACGGATCGAAGAATTGTAATATCTTTTATAATATTATTATTTATATATAAACTATATATATATATATAATATACTATATAAAATATATAGATTTATATTTTTATTCCTTTATAAAAACACTCACTCTCTCTCTCTCTCTCTGCATCTCAATCCTCTCTCCCTTTCCCCACGTCTCTCTTCCTTCCTTCATCTCCCTCGCCACCATCTTAACCTCGTCTCCACCATCTTCATCCCCAACTCCATTGCCCTCCTCCGACCACGCAACATCCCTCATTCATCACCACAGCCCTTCGAGCAACCTCGTCGACTCCTCACCCTCCACCACTATCATCTCCTTCCTCTTCACCTAAACCCATTGCACCCTAACTGCAGCCACCTCTTCCGCAACCCTCAACACCCGACCTCACCTCCTTCACAACCTCGATCATACCCCTTTCAAAACCTCAACTGCACCCATCTCCTTACCGTCGTCGCCACCTCCTCACACCTGAGCACCCATCACCAACACCATCGCTTCACCTCGCCTAGAATTCCAGCCTCGTCGACCATCGCCTTCATCTTCCTCATCACCCCGATCAGCACTTCGAGTTCTCGTCGTCATCATCTTCACCGACTGCAGCTCCTCTTGAGCTCTCGCCTACAGAGCCACCCATCGCCACCCTCGCTCCAGCCGCAAATCCATCTTCCTCGAGCACCCAGCACAACCCATTACGGCAGTCATTGCTCCTCTCCTCTTTCGCCGGCATTTCCTTACTCCGGTATTCCCTCGCCTGCATCCCTTCAACCTCCGACATCAGACGAGGACCTGTCTCCTTTGGCTGTCGCCAACTTCTTCGACCCAGAACCCTAACATCCGAGAAACCACTGCCACGACCATCGTCGGTGCAACCCAACTCCTTCACCGCCGACGTAGCACCTTTACACAACCATCACCTCTCCCTTGAAACCCGTTAGCATCTAAAACTCATCTCGCCCGCGTTTACTCATCTATAGCCGCCACCATCTTGTTTTTACCGGCGTAACCAACTCCAGCCATTACCTCGATTCATCGTCACAATAACTGTTTTCTTCATCGCCATCGTCCACTTCCTTTTTTCTCTCGAACCATCACCTAGTCGAGACTCCTAGCCTAACCTGAGCCCTAACCAAGCCAACTTCAGATTCGACCAGCACCCAATCACCGGGGCAATCTCAAGTTCTATCGGCAGCAGCCAGTTGTGTTGGATATATTTGCCCTCAAGGCAATTATTGTAATTGAAGGAGGACCTATACGAAAGAACAATCTTACTCGAGATAATAGTATGCTATCTGGTTTGTTTTTATCTGTTATGTGAACATGTTTTACAAGTTATCATGTATCGCTGATACATGAGATGAAGCCCTTAGGATTTTTCTTGACTACCAGGACGATGATGCGAATCATACTAGTGGGGCATGAGTAGTCGATAAGCACATCCTTAAAGGTCCCTAGTCGTAGGAGATCGAGACTGGGCATCGATACTCCAGTTTAGACTAGTATATACGTTTCCTGACCAGGTTGGAGGGCGATAATTGATCCCATAGCTATTGGTGTTTGACACCGATGATTGTATACAGGTGTTCATTAGATGAGTTATACTGGACGGACTCACCGAGAACTCTTAGTGGGTAATATACTAAAATTAGATAGTAGTTCTCTGGTGACATGAGTATAGGGTAGTCCCTAGGACTTGAGATCTCTACATTGTCTCATGTGTGTTCCCACTATACTTAGACTTCTACCCTACCATGGCTCTACTGAGGCGTGCAATCAGGTTTTAGTTGGGTGCAATCTCGAAGCACATGGAGGCAGTGAGCGATAAAAGGGATTTCGTCTCTCCCGTTATAGAGAGTCGAGGTCATGCTATGCCAGACCGACTATAACCATAAGTCCTTGGCCAAAGCAGTTGAGATTTACTGATAAGTGTTATCAGTAGTTTCTCGGATGGTTATGAGTTCATGATCAACACGGCTTATCGGGTTATTGGGAGTGTGACGGTTTCCACCTCCCAGACCCAGTATGCAATACTCTTAGACGAAGAGACTGAACTGTACGGTAATTTTCACTGATAGACTTTGCAGGGTTCGGATGGGCTTGATTGTTGACCTTCTTTCGATCAATATCTGGGTAGCCGTTTACGTGTAACTAGTACCGCTGACATGTTTGTGGGTTATAGATATGATCATAATCTACTGCTAACATATTGACGAGTTTTTAGAGGATGTAACTGGTATAATGTTTGATTGTTATGCTAACGCAGTTGTTTGTAGCTTGATACAGAATGTGCCCGTGTATATGAGAGGAGTTTAACTTACACCGTGGACTATGGTAACCCGTAGTACAAGGTTCCGTCGATAAAACCATGGAACAATGGCAATAGATGTATAGTTACGTCTTTTAATGACCATCTCGTGCCACTTTTAACACATTCTGTGCCAGTCTACCCCTTTAAAACCCCATAATGTATTATGTTACGCCCCGCTTTCCAAAATACGGAATACGAGAGGTTGACAAGGTCAACCATGCTCCTACGGTCAAGGAAATATCCTGCCGTAGTCACACTTCGGCTTCTAGCTTTACGTGGTAATCAGTAAATAATGCGCAGGTAAAGAGAAATGCAGTAACTGAAACAAAACAGTAAAAGAACTGATCTGATGTGAAACAGAAGAGTATAACTCTGGATAGCAAATCAAGATATCCGTGATGTGCGTCTGGTCCTGGTCCCGGCTAAATCCTCTCCTCACACTGAGCATGCATACTCAGGTCGTCAGAGAGACACAATAGCAATATAATATATAAAATCCAAGAGACAACTCTAACAGTGATGATAAATATATATACAGTAAATCAATGACGGTAGAGCTATAAACATGGAATAATCAATGCAGTGGAACAGTAAAAGCAGTAAAATAATATGCCAAGTATGTCAACACAGTAAGTAATGTATATCGATGCTATCATCCCTATCAGTCTCTAAGTCTCACTGTACAGGTCACTAAGCCTATCGTCAGTCCAAGTGTGAGAGTCAACCACTCGCGAGTGTCCTCCAGCCAAGGGTAGAACCCAAGGGCAAGGGACCACGGGCCCAACATGTAACTCACGGTAATAATCATGTACCCTGTAAATCTCCATATATCTCCATATATATAAGCCGGCATGGGACTTCCGAGGTTCTGTTGAACTCACACTCAAACTACCCCACACCCCGTGGTCTACATCAAACGCTAACCATAACCTCAAATACCAATCGGTCTGTGACAAGTCTGCGCGAGAACTGGAGACAGGACCTCCATCAAGCACGTCCCGACTAATACCTAAGATAAATGGCAGTGTCTGGTGCCTTATCTGTGACACCCATGCAAGAGCTTCCATAAGTGTCCCATACCACTTATAATCACACGTACACGCGTCCCACAGACGTCGACAATACAATAGAATATTAAGGTTCACTGATTGTGTACAAGTACGTGTCACTTTCACTTATTCACTCATGCACGAACACTAACGTACTTGCCACAATCATCACTAATACCTAACAGTGAGTAATGCACATGATCACTAGGTTATCAATGCAGTAACATAAGTATGATATGATGCGTCAACAGTATGTAAAGCATGATTAGGATGTCATGAATCAGTAATCTACCACTTGCACAATTTATCATAAATCATAAGGGTACAGTTTAGCGAAACGATGAATGGGGAATAAATAGTATGTTCAATTATCTATCCAGCGAATTTGGTGTTACGCCAATCGGGTTTCAGGATCACTAGTTATGGCCATTTCCTTTTAAGCGTTCACGGCTGGAAATCCGATTTCAGAATCGGAAGTCCGTTTCGCAACGCATTTTCATCTCAATTGGGATCAGATTTTAGCGACTCTACAGTTAAATGAAATCTAGGATTTTCAGTAAGGTTTTCAACGCAACAGACGGATTCTCAATCACGTCTGTACGTCAGGAGATATACACTGTTCAATACTAGTATTTCAATTCTGATTCTGTTGGGACTGTCATACGTCCCCATCTTTTAAATTACAGGTTAAATAGAAAATGATGACGAAACAGGGTGAAACTACTTGTGTTATCTAGCTAATAGATTCACCTTTAATAAACTGTGGAGTTACGCAACCTACGAGTTAAGGAAACAGGATGGTGCTCATTACGGGACAGCACACAGTAAACAGAGTCGCTCTGGACTGCAGTCCAGAGTCGCACTCCGATCCAAATATTGTCACAGTTTAAGTACAGAAATATTCAGAAACTTGTATAGGGTTATAGTTCGTCGAGTCGTCTTCGATTTAAGCCCTCGAACGCATCATTCCAGTATGTATATAATTTATGGTGATTTTAACGGTTTTCAGGTACAAGAAAAATTCCAGTTTTACAGGTATATTTGGGGGTAGTCGTTTTAGTCGTTAATAGTCGTATTTTCCAGTGAAATTCATACACAGTATTCATCATTACATGGGCCAACAATAACATTCCAATTCTGTCAAAATAGATGAATAATCTCTTAAGGATCATGCATCGAACAGGTACATCATATAATTTATCGGGAAAAGTAACTACGGAATCTATACGATTTTAGTTTGTAATAAACATAATTTAGCATGTAGCAAGTAGAGAACTTGCCTGGAGACATTTTGGGGCACACGGCAGCGGCAACGACACACGCGCGGCAACAACGACAAGATTTGGCTTCGGCTTGAACTTGGTGGCACAGGCTCGGTTTTGGCACTGGTGTTTGTGGTGTTGGCCGGTTGATAGGAGAGGGAGAGAGAAATTTAGAGAGTGAGGGAGAACAGGGAAAGAGAGAGAGAGAGCAGAGAGATAGAGAGATTGAGAGGGGCAGTGAGAGAGAGAGTGATATAAATATATAGAGAGAGTGAGATAGAGAGATTGAGAGGGGGCAGTGAGAGATAGAGTGATATATATAGAGAGAGAGAGTGAGAAAGAGAGACAGAGAGAGCTAGAGTGAGAGTGAGAGAGAACTGGAGCGGGAGAGAAAGAAAGAGCTAGAGAGAGAGAGAAAGAGACAGAGAGAGAGTGAGAGTGAGAAAGAGAGAAACAGAGAGGGAACGGTGTGATGAGGAGGTGGTGCTCGGGTCGACGAGGCGACTCGGGGCAGCAAGGGAGCTCGTTGGCGTGCAGCAGGTGGCCGGTGCAGGGTGTCGGGAGAGCTGGAGTCCGAGCGAGGGGGTGCTCGGTTAGTGGGTGCAGGGGAGTGGGGAAAGAGGGAGTGGGGAGAGAGGAAGTGAGGAGCTCGGGTATGGATGGTGGTCGAAGGTGGAGGTGGTCAGTGGTGAGTTCGGGTTGTCGTCGGTGAAGAGCGGTCGGGGAGAGGAGTCGTGATCGGTGGAGGTGACGTGGCGGAGGAGGAGGGGGCTCGGTGATGGTAGTCGGAGGCAAGAAAATGGTGTTGGGAGTTCGTCGGCGGTATGGAAAGGTTGGTGGTGATTGAGGAGGAAAGTAGGAGCAGCAGGTCGTCGGAGTGGAGTTGGGTGCTCGGTGGTGGGGGTTGCAGGTGAGTTTTGAGAGAGGGAGAGTTGAGAGGCTTTGGGTCTTCAGGGTAAGAGAGAAAGGAGCAACGAGGAGAGGTCGAGGGGCGCGCGTTGTGGGGTAACGCGCGCGAGCGTGGGCGTGGGGAGCGGCGACAAGGGCGCAATGGGAGGATTCGCGCGGGGTTTAAGGAGAGACGTTGGGGAAGAAGGGGGAGTCGGGTGAGGGCCGGGTCGGGTTGAGGAGGCGGGCTGGAAGGGAGTGGGCCGGGGAAATAAGGAGAAAATGGTGAGAAAGGGTGTGGGCCGGGCTGAGGGGAAAAATATAAAGGAAATTTGAGGAGAGAAGAGGGATGGGGGAAAAATATAAAGGAAATTTGAGGAGAGAAGAGGGGTGGGCTGAGGGGAAAAATAAAAGAAATTAGTTTATAAAGAAGTGGGCCTGGGCTTAAAGGAGGATTTTGGGAACAATGAGTTATAGTAGGGTTTGGGTTTTGGGGTTTTATTGATAAAAGGAAAATGAGAGTTTAGAAGAAATAAAATTATAAATAAAAATAAATAAAATTCAAGAGCAATAAAATACAGATATTGGTATAAAAGGGGCTGGGTATTACATATTCTGTATTGATTTGTATTATTTTGTTAATAGATGTAAGACTTTCCGAAACCATAATATCATGTAAACGGAATGGATATAAATGGATAATCATGTAATCAGAGTATATCCATGGTTCGGTTTAGTCGAGTCATATTGATATAGATTGAATTCTGGTATAAATGGATTCATGTTGAAATGGAGTTATACTTGAATCATATTCAAGGATAGATTGATTGATTGATTTCAAATTAGACCGAGACTCTGTCTGAGTCAGACACTTTAAAATGAATTGAAGTCCTGAATTAGTTTTGGTGTTATCGGTAACTGCTGTACATGGACGGCAGGATTTGTATCTTTTTCCAAGACAATTACCTTATTGATAACACCGTTTTTAGGTTGTCTACCTTAGATAGGCAAGAACCCATATTCTTCGGCTCCCTGAGGCTCAAGAGAACTGGTCCCGCTTAAACCTATATTTACTAGGGTCCTTATTGTAAATTAATATAACTTGAGGGGGTTTTATGAAAAATAGTTTTGATATATTTTCAAAATAAACCTCAAGTATTTATTTATCGTCTTTAGAATTTTCATAGTTGTAATTTTTATAAAGTGAAATATTCTAGTGGATATAACTCTAACTTGAATAGTATATGGTATTTTAGTGTAATATTGGAATTGCATTGATTTGTAATGGTAGTTTCATGAAATTTGTGATTCCTTTGATTTAGAAAAACATGGAATATATATAATATATTTAAAATAGATATTTTGATAATATTTATATATATATTTAGTAAAATAAATTTTATTTATTAAGTAGAATTCTCATTTTTCTTAAAAATTGCATTAAAAATTCCATCGAGATCGGATGCTCCGTGAGGAAGTCTGCATCTCGCTCTACTAGGCCCGAGGATGTGCGATAACTCGCACCATCCCAATCGGGGTCCCCAAAATAGGTTGTAGAGGCGCATTTGTAAGGAATTAAATAATACACTTTTAAAGAAAATGGTTTTTAATAGTTTATGGTATTTAAATGTAAATTCGTATTTATCCCACAAACTAATATTCCAAAAGCCATCGTGTTATATCATGAATGAGTGTTGTGATGAGGTAGGTCATTACCTCATGAGTTTTCTAAAGGTAATATGAGCCAAACTATAAAGTAATGTCGTATGTAAACTAGATGGTATTTTACCGTAAAAGTGAAATAAAAGTTGTTTAACATTATATTTTGAATTGGAACTTGTTCCAAATGTTATTTAATGGTTAATAAATAATATATAAAAAGTGTCGGCTATAGTGCCCTCAAAGTCAATTATTGGATCGCAGGCACGTGATTGCAATGATTGCGGAGGACCTATACCGGTAGGACAGTCTTACTCGAGATGATAATATGCTATCTGGTTTGTCTTTATCAGTCGTGTATAGGTTCCGGTGACTGATCACTGTTACACTTTGATAGAGCCCTTAGGATCTTGCTTTACTACCAACAGTATGATGACGATCATATACGTGAGATTTGGGTAGTTTATATGCATATCCTTAATTGTGGTCCCTAGTCGTGGGAGTTTCGAGACAGGGCATCGATACTCCGGAGTAGACTAGTATATACAGTCGAGACCCCGACGAGGGGCGGTGGCCGGTCTCACAAGCCACTGGTGTCAGTTGGATCACCTAAGATGTATACAGGTGCTCATTAGGTTATGAGTACACCGGACAAGACTCGCCGGGAATCTGCTAGTTGGTACTATACCTATCGTCAGATAGCAGTTCCCAGGTGACATGTGTACAGGTTAGTTCATCGACCTGAGGTCGTCATTTGTCTCGTGTGAGTTCCCACCGTGCTTTGATTTCTACCCTACCACGGCTCAAAGGAGTCGTGCAAACAGGTAGTTTTTGGGTACAGTCCCGAGCCACATGGAGGCACGTGAGCGGATCGGCAGGGGATTCGTCTCTCTCGGTATTGGGGGCGAGATCGTGCTGTGTCTAGGAGAGCCATTACACAAAACCCACGGCCGTGGTAGGAGATTTACTGGTAGGTACTCCAGTAGTATCTCAGGGTGTTATTGGACTACACTCCGACACGACTTATACTGCTATTGGGGGTCTGACGTTACCAGCCCCCTAAGCAGATATGCGATACTCATAGACGAACGGACCGGACTGTATATACATTGTCACTGTTAGGCTCAGTAGGGTTTCCGGATGAGTTGCTCATCGGCCTCCCTTGAGGTCAGTCCATGGGCAGCCGTTACGCATAGCTAGTGCCGCTGACGGCTTGTGGTTAAACCCACTGCCAGGGTACTGACGAATCATTAGAGTCCCCCACAGACAGTTTCCCAAGTACGGGCGAAACGTTGTAGAGGCCGTATGGTTTTATGGCAGGGTTCGGAAAATGCACGTGCGTTTACGCACGTGTCATTTTTCGGGCAGATAATACTGGTGGGCTTTTGGTTTAAGCCGGATCCGAGTATTATATTGAGTAGATATAATATCTTTGTCTCAGTTGCATTTGTATTCGGTCGTAATACAAATACGGGTATATTTATATAGTTACGGGGTTGTCCTGAAATTCGTTTCAGGATCGCTTTTGGAAGTTGCCAGTTTCCAATTTCCGTATTTGACATTCGGTTAAATGCGGATTTATCTTTCCGTCACTCGGGTGAGTCATGAGGGTGAGTCATGCTTCTAGAAGCTTCTAGATGGTGAGGTGGCTTAGTGACTCATCTTGGTATTAATTGTTTCATTAATATGTTCACACTAGGTGTCATTAGTGAGTCATGTTTTCATTTATGGTTATGATAAGCTTCTTGTTTATTGTCATCCTCCTTCCTTGCTCCTACACTCACCTCCACCTATTTATATGGCCGGCCCCTTGTGAGAGAGAGAGAGATTTGATTTTGATTAAAAAGACTATGGTTTTGAGTGTATGGAAATTTGATAACTCATTTTTCATTCCATTTCATTTCGAGTGGCAACTTCATTAACCGTTCGTCCACGGCTCTGGACAAAGTGAAACAAAGTATTCTACTCATTCTCTACATCATTCTTGGTCGTCTCTTTTAGCAAACTTGACGACCGAGTTGCCTCGAGTCAGAGGCGGGAGCCCGTTTAAAGAATCGTTGACGTGGTGCCACCTGGACGAGCAGATCGGAGATCGACGAGATCGGAGCAGCCGCAACGGAGCGTGGGATGATGGTTAAAGAATGAAGGACTCGGATCGTTCGGTATAACCTTTCTACTCTCTTTACAGTTTGTTAGTTTAGCAATAATGGCAGATCCGGGTTATAGTATACGATAGCGTCAGTTAAAAAGTTTTTGTTCCGCATTTGGCGTCTGTAGATGGCCGGGGCGCTACCGTAGACTTACAGTGGTATCAGAGACTCACCATTTTGCTTTACTAACTTGTGCTAACGTGTTTAAAATATCGATCGGACCGAATATCAAAAACTACAACTTTTCAATTCTGAGTTTCTGTCGATTTTAAAATGGTTCAAAAAATAATTTTACACATCACAGAAAATTCAGCAGGTTTTTATAAGCACGTGGTACAAATTTGGGCACGTGACCCTGCAAGAACGCCGCGGAATCGCGGTCAAACCTAGGGTTTGACCGCGCATCCGCGGCCATTCTGTGTGATCATTGCTCCAAATTTGCACAGTGGCTTCTTTTGTGGAAATTGTGGTTTTTGGTCTATATCTTTTGGGCCCAGATTCTGTTACTGTACAGCAGATGTACGTGGGGCCCACTTCATGATATTTAGTCGATCGAAATTTAAACATGTTAGTTTACAGTACTTACATTATATCTCCGACCGTGAATGTCATTTGATCGGTAAACCGCGTCTGAATGCTATAGTTCTTTTAGACGGGTTTGCGAACGTGACATTCGCGTTGATGTTCTGTGTTGTGCTGTGATGTTGCGGATTTGTCGTGGTGGATAGCAGTGTGCAATGGTAGTGCAGTTTGGATTTATTTGTACATTTGATATTGCGGGGCGACCGTCCAACATGTGGACTGCCGTCACTGCCTGTTTGTATAATATTCTTTGGGACACGACTGGGTTGAGGTCGATGTACCCGTTGTACATATTTTTCATTTCTGTACTAGGTTTTACCCCGCGACGGAGTGCACGGATAGCCGAGTTCTGGAGGGCAATGGGTCCGCATCTCATGGCTTTGAGAGGCAGAGGGGCCTCACTTTAAAATTGGCAGACTATTCGCCGCACTCGTAGGGGGTACAGGTTGACCCAAGGAGGGGTGCTTAAGCTACCGGATTCCGTGAAGTGCAGGGTGGTCCATTCACTTTGCTGTAGGGGGCTGCCTCGCTTCAGGTTTTGGCGGGTAACTTGCCGCACCCGTAGGGGTCTAGGTTTCATTGCACAGGCTATCCACACGACCAGGGGAACGTCGGGTTTCAGCAGCGGCTCTGTGAAACCCGGGGATCCCAGATTATCTGTATTGTTCTGTGATGCTTATTACTTTTCTGTAGTGTTGCATATTATCACGCCTGGAGTGATTATTGTATATTGGTATATATACTAGTAGATGTTGTATATGTTTTGCACCCACGCTAGTTCAGTCCCCGCTTTATCGTTAGTTAAGTAACCTAACGGGTGATGACGGGACCCAGTCACGAATGCGGATGGCATATACGTACATTTTATTTTCGTTCTTTTCTGGTGTGATTAATTGATGGGACTGCGTTGATTCTGATCAATGCAAAGAAGAAAAAAACCTATTTGGAGTTGTTGGAACAATTTTAAAAGTGTTATTACAAAGACATTTCCTTTTGTTTTGCATAGCGGTATTCAGTTGGAATATCCTGCACCTCATTCGACGAGGTAAGGGCCGATATCCCTTCACCGGGAATGACCCCTTGGGCAGAAGTTTGCGTCAGGGTAATAACTTCACTATAGTCGATTACAAGTTGATTTGTATTGCGGTATTCAGTGGAATATCCTGCACCTCATTCCTCGAAGAAAGAGCCGAGATCCCTTCACCGGGAGTGACCTCTTTAGCAAAAGGTTTTCGCCACTATATTTTTATAAAAAGCTATCAGGTTCCTTCAGCGATATCAAGTTCATTACGTTAAAGGTTTTTCGCCAAAAACCAGCCGTAGCCCTCCGTCATTTCTTTTGGGTATTCAGTAGTATTCAAGCTATGCATTTTAGCCAAAGTTAAGGCATAGTGTTTGGTAGCTGCTGGGTATTCATTTATTGCATAGATAGATGAGTTGGTTTGGGACAGTCGTTCTGCCGATTGGCCAAAGTCAGGGGCATGTGTGGATGGGTTCAAATTGACAAGATAATGATGGGAAGAACTTGGCATGCGACTTATGGCATTTTGGCCAAAGTCAAGGTCATAAGAGCATGGGGCAAAAATCATATCGGGAGTTTCTAAAGAAACTGAAACTTGCCAAGTATGCGCATACCTTCTGGAGTGTGATAACGTGAGTGGATTCCGTCACGTTATCATGCGATGAGAGTTGGATCCCGATTCCCACTGATGAGTTGGTTTACTCTTCGGGTGATCCCGATTGATTCTTCTTTCAGGTTTGGAGGGGAATTTGACATGACAGTGGGAGGTTTCCGGATTAGATAAAGTGATAACCATTCTGATCTAGGTTAGAGTGCACGCAGAGTGTTTCTTTTCTCTCTCTCTGGCAGCGACCTTTGACCGACCCTAAACTATGACTCAGTGACCAAAGTTGACCGAACCTTCTTA
Source organism: Agapanthus africanus (assembly GCA_030015575.1). Lineage (NCBI taxonomy): Eukaryota > Viridiplantae > Streptophyta > Magnoliopsida > Asparagales > Amaryllidaceae > Agapanthus > Agapanthus africanus. The sequence continues at coordinate 27,084,377 of JASDDO010000001.1, forward strand.
AAATACTGGCTTTTGGATTGTCCAAGTTGAATAAGTCATTGCCACTCTTTCTTTTACCCTTTGAATTTCTCAGAACACCCCGTATTACTACGGACATCCACTTCCATTGGATAGATCCATCGTATGGTTAAATACGAACTCGAAGGGACTTCTTCGAGGATGGATCAAGGTTCAGGAGAAATAGAATTGGGTTATTCAGTTGTCTTTTATTATCACCTTCTCTCACGTTGCGAGGGCTCCTTAGTTTAGGAGAGTACACCTATTACGCTTATTGGATAGTCTTCTTCCAAACCATAGGCAGGTGCCGAAAGGTAGGGAATGAAGAAAACCAATTAGCCTAAGTAGGGTGTACAGAAGGTAATATGTAAAGACAAAATAAAGGGATTAGAAAGAGGGCAAAGTAAATTGCGACTGTTATCATTCACGACCAAACCGCGTATTTCATCGCCACTCCAATTTCACCTTTAAAAGAATAAGGTATTATTCAGTTGTCATTTATCATCACCTTCTCTCAAGTTACGAGTACTCCTTGGTTTAGGAGGGTACACCTATTATGCTTACTGAATAGTCTTCTTCCAAACCATAGGCTGGTGCCGAACGGTAGGGAAGGAAGAAAACCATTTAGCCTAACGATGGTGTATAGAAGGTAATGACTAAAGACAAATAAAGGGATTTGGAGAGATGTCAATAAAATATACGGTTGAAGTCATGAATTGGATTATGGAAGAGGCATTGCTAGGAATACCAGGATACCCCTACGAAACATTTTCATGTTTCAGTGCATTGTTAAAGGAAAACTGTTTTGCCGATTAGATACTTACTCCAGGGTATGTATTTACCAGGTTTCATTCTCATATCTGTATGGTTTTACAGACGATGAGTGGGAGTAAGTTATTAGGAATTAGGTAATTATCCTCATTATATCGGAATTCGTTGTAATTGGTGATATTTGAGGAAATCGCCTGGGTACAGTTTTTCACCTACGACGCACAGGTTTTGAGTTGTTCAACTCAGCGGACTTATACAGAGTATTGTATGTTGTCCAAGTGTCCATCAGAACAAAGGGATAGGTCCTCGTACTATGTTCTGTTTACTTATGACTTCTCTAGTTTTTAGACAAGTGTTTCGTAGAAATACAAGGTCTAAGTTTTGAGAAGTTGTGGCTATAAGAATAAAGTAGAGAACCAGGTGTCACAAGTATCGGGATTCTTCAAAGAGATCGAAGATGTAGATTCTTGTGATTGGTATTCAGATGATAGTAATGATTTTGAGAAACTTGTTTCTCTTTCAGGTTACTCATAATTGGATGGATTCCTAAGTTGACTAATGCTGATCAGCCTCTTTCCATTAAGTTGATATGCACTGGAGACAGCTGCATGATTAAATCTGGTTCCAATTAAATAAGTGCCAAAGTTTCTATATTGGATATAGAATGGTTCATATCTTAACGATGTTAAGGTACGGGGAGTTGTCCGGCTTATGCTTAAAACCAGACTCTGGATAACTCAGGGCACGTTTCTGTAATGGCAGTTTGTGGGTTGGCCAAGGCTATGACGAGGGTTGATTTTCTACCATCTGGAAGATCAATAGTGATATTGTTCTTGACTCGCCACAGTTTTAGTAAAATGGATTTTTTCAGAAAACAAAAGTGGGAGTATGGTAGAACTGGAAGTGATTCCAGAACCGCAAACGATTACGGAAAATTTAATAAGACCTAAAAATTCAATCAGGTTTGACATTCCATTAGCCTCTCCGCAAATATGATGGGTAACCTCAGACACCCGAGAGGTACTTCGGTAGCCTCAAGGACGGTGACAGGGAGGTTCTTATCTACCAAGAATTGACATTACTGTTGTTCCAGGCTATTAGACTCGGCAGGAGGTTAAGTATAGCGTCGTTCTAAACTCGTTTTAGAAGTGCACGTATATATTATTCTGCCAGAGGGTTGTTGTGGTCAGTGGGAGCAGCGGAGGCATAGTGGGCAAGTAGCTTATGTCTATTTATAGACTTGAGCAGATATAGCGGAGATAGATTATCTATTTTTGATGTGACAGTCATGGGTTTGACTTCATCAGAATAGGGGATGGATCTGTTAAGAAGGTAGTAGGGTGTGATGTCATGGTATTTGAATGACATACACAGAGTAGGAAGTAAAATTTCTATACTACGATCGGTTGTACTGTGGTCGTCACACAATTGTTTCTCCGGACAGGATATGGATATAATATTTGATATTCTGGTTTCTAGATCTATGGTTTTAGATCTAGATTTGGGTAGTTTCCCAATGTGGGTACTTTGACAGTATTCTAATGGTATTTAGAATAAATGATTCCTGGCATGGTGGTGTACCTGCAGGTGATGGAGTCACCCTCTCTAAAGGTGTCTTACAGACTAAAGAGGAAAGGGATGCGCATGATTGGCAGATCACTTGCTTAGGCAATTGAGTCAATCGTGAGATGTCAAGTACCACACCAGATGTTGTTTTTGCACTAGATGCAATAAGTTTGTATTAATCCAATCTTGGAGAAACATAAGGAAGCAGTTTTAGAACATAAGTGGATGTTCTACGGATTTGATGACGGCAGCCTCCTTTGGGAGACGGTTATCATTCTAGACTTCAAAGATGACATGGTTGACAGAGTGATTGTCAGAGTTATAGTTTTCCCTCTGACGAGGGACAGTATTATGGATAGTTGGTCCAAGAGGATACTGTGGGAGGCATGGTGCTGGATACTGATTAGGTTCAGTGATTGATACAGTCTAAGAAGTTTGGATTTGGAGTTCATTTATGAACTAGGTCCCATCAGATATCCAGACATATTCTAAGACAGGTATTACTCAATTCGGAAGATGGCTTTCTCCGTGAACTTGAGATTAAGAGAGATATAGAAAGAAACATCAGGGCGGATCCACTCACTGAGGCTATTTCTCGAACACAATAGTTTTACAAACAGGCTTTGTGAAACTGATTAGTAGAGGAGTTGGATGTTCAGTTTCACACGGGCTGTGAGTAGTCGACATTGCAATAATTAGCTTTAAGTGCAAGTGGGAGATTGTTGGATATAGTGCCCTCAAAGTCAATTATTGGATCGCAGGCACGTGATTGCAATGATTGCGGAGGACCTATACCGGTAGGACAGTCTTACTCGAGATGATAGTATGCTATCTGCTTTGTCTTTATCAGTCGTGTATAGGTTCAGGTGACTGATCACTGTTACACTTTGATAGAGCCCTTAGGATCTTGCTTTACTACCAACAGTATGATGACGATCATATACGTGAGAGTTGGGTAGTTTATATGCATATCCTTAATTGTGGTCCCTAGTCGTGGGGGTTTCGAGACAGGGCATCGATACTCCGGAGTAGACTAGTATATACAGTCGAGACCCCGACGAGGGGCGGTGGCCGGTCTCACAAGCCACTGGTGTCAGTTGGATCACCTAAGATGTATACAGGTGCTCATTAGGTTATGAGTACACCGGATATGACTCGTCGGGAATCTGCTAGTTGGTACTATACCTATCGTCAGATAGCAGTTCCCAGGTGACATGTGTACAGGTTAGTTCATCGACCTGAGGTCGTCATTTGTCTCGTGTGAGTTCCCACTGTGCTTTGATTTCTACCCTACCACGGCTCAAAGGAGTCGTGCAAACAGGTAGTTTTTGGGTACAGTCCCGAGCCACATGGAGGCACGTGAGCGGATCGGCAGGGGATTCGTCTCTCCCGGTATTGGGGGTGAGATCGTGCTGTGTCTAGGAGAGCCATTACACAAAGTCCACGGCCGTGGCAGGAGATTTACTGGTAGGTACTCCAGTAGTATCTCAGGGTGTTATTGGGCTACACTCCGACACGACTTATACTGCTATTGGGGGTCTGACGTTACCAGCCCCTAGGCATATATGCGATACTCATAGACGAATGGACCGGACTGTATATACATTGTCACTGTTAGGCTCAGTAGGGTTTTCGAATGAGTTCGCTCATCGTCCTCCCTTGAGGTCAGTCCATGGGCAGCCGTTACGCATAGCTAGTGCCGCTGACGGCTTATGGTTAAACCCACTGCCAGGGTACTGACGAGTCATTAGAGTCCCCCACAGACAGTTTCCCAAGTTCGGGCGAAACGTTGTAGAGGCCGTATGGTTTTATGGCAGGGTTCGGAAAATGCACGTGCGTTTACGCACGTGTCATTTTTCGGGCAGATAATACTGGTGGGCTTTTGGTTTAAGCCGGATCCGAGTATTATATTGAGTAGATATAATATCTTTGTCTCAGTTGCATTTGTATTCGGTCGTAATACAAATACGGGTATATTTATACAGTTACGGGGTTGTCCTGAAATTCGTTTCAGGATCGCTTTTGGAAGTTGCCAGTTTCCAGTTTCCGTATTTGACATTCGGTTAAATGCGGATTTATCTTTCCGTCACTCGGGTGAGTCATGAAGGTGAGTCATGCTTCTGGAAGCTTCTAGATGGTGAGGTGGCTTAGTGACTCATCTTGGTATTAATTGTTTCATTAATGTGTTCACACTAGGTGTCATTAGTGAGTCATGTTTTCATTTATGGTTATGATAAGCTTCTTGTTTATTGTCATCCTCCTTCCTTGCTCCTACACTCACCCCCCACCTATATATATGGCCGGCCCCTTATGAGAGAGAGTGAGATTTGACTTTGATTAAAAAGACTATGGTTTTGAGTGTATGGAAATTTGATAACTCATTTCTCATTCCATTTCATTTCGAGTGGCAACTTCATTAACCGTTCGTCTACGGCTTTGGACGAATTGAGACAAAGTATTCTACTCATTCTCTACATCATTCTTGGTCGTCTCTTTTAGCAAACTTGACGACCGAGTTGCTTTGAGTCAGAGGCGGGAGCCCGTTTAAAGAATCGTTGACGTGGTGCCACCTGGACGAGCAGATCGGAGATCGACGAGATCGGAGCAGCCGCAACGGAGCGTGGGATGATGGTTAAAGAACGAAAGACTCGGATCGTTCGGTATAACCTTTCTACTCTCTTTACAGTTTTTTAATTTAGCAATAATGGCAGATCCGGATTATAGTATACGATAGCGCTAGTTAAAAAGTTTTTGTTCCGCATTTGGCGTCTGTAGACGGCCGGGGCGCTACCATAGACTTACAAAAAGATGGTAAATTTGTAATTAAGAAAAATTGCATTTTTTATGAAATTAGATTCGGAAGTCGGAATAACTCCGCTTCCGACGAGTTTTGAAATAGGATTCTGTTTTCTAGAGAAAGAAGAGGGAAGAGGGGACTTACTGATTGAAAGAAGAGGGAAGAGATAGAAGGAACTTCCAAAAGCGTCGTAGAGTCGTTTCATTGCCGGATTTATCCCGAAACGTCGCCGGAACTTTGCCTTGAGCTAACTCCACTTATACAACTTCTTAGACTTAGGAATTTTAGAGAGTTTTGGCAATGGAATTCTGAATGAGGAGGGCTATGGTGTAGTGTGGTATTTATAGGAGAAATTAGGGTTTAGGGTAATGAATTGAGAATTAAAAAATGCATTAAAATTTTGATTTGATGGTGATTTTTAATTCTCTTGATAATTGTAGGGAAAACAAACAGACTAGGATTAGTGGGGGGAGTCCAAGGGGTGTAGGGAAAAAAATTGGGGACATTTGCCATGGGGGGCCCGGCGGCGCCGGCCCCTTGTGAAGATTTCGTCGGTCCAATCTGAGGGTAGGGATGTGGGATTGCTGCCACGTGTCCTCTGCTGTTCATATGTTATTTTCCACATGTTTGTTTTAAGTGACTTTTCATTTTTACATGTATTGCATGTGTAAACTTTTGAGCTTCTAAAAGTTTAAAAGAAAAAACAATAAAAATAATATGTGGTTGGGGGGATTTGAACACAGGGGCTATGTCACAGCAGTGAAGGCTTTACCAATGAGCTACAAGTGTTTTCTTGTTGTTCTAAAGCAATTTAAATTTATAACTTGTGCTCAGGCTAAGATATTCCTTTCTGTATTTTGAAATAAATTATGTACAGAAAGTTCAGGGTTGTTACAGCTGGGGCAAGACTGTCGAAACAAAGGGCATCACCAAACGTCACGGACAAACTTAGGTGACGTCTCTGACAAGTGCACAATCAGGTATATCTCCAAAGCTCTCTATCGCTTGGTCTACGGCAGCTTCCCGAAGAGCCGAACCTTGCCAAGTGCTCAAAACAGAAAAGTTGAGAAAGAAGCGGCTCAGATATAGAGCCAATAAGAGGGCCAGGACTCCGACCAGGTGAAATTTTGTGAGGTTCCAAGAGTAGGGTTACCCCGCAATGACAGCTGAGTCGGCCGTAAAAGTCAGCAACTCTTTCGAACCCCTGAAGTGGGTTCAGAAAAACGACATGACTGCCAAAATCAAGAAGACAACAATCCAAAGATATTACAAAGAGACGTGTCCTAGCTCCAACATAGAAAGCATGAACCGTCTCTTCAAGAGTCTATCAGGCACACCGTGTGGTGCGAATGCAGTGGGGCAAAGCCATAAAAGAAGCACTAGCATCACTCAAGAACCCGGTCAGGCTAGCCGTCTTTAGTCGATTGTCCATTACCAAAACAAAAGGGCCACGACAGCGGTACACGAAATCAGCTGCCGATGATCAAAAGACGACCAGATATGTTATCCACACGGTCTACATGGCGGGCATGCATCCCAGCGACAACCTGCGTAGCAAAAGTTAGGATAGGGCCGCTACATCCCAAACCCAACCTAGTTTGAATATGTTTGCCACTTTCCAAGATGTGCCGCCTCCGTATGATGATGAAAGCCCTCTTGATGAGGCTGATAGGCAGAAATACCCCTCAGTCTATGTGGAGTCAAGCTCAGAAAGTGAGAAAGTGCCGACTTTCGGCCCCAGGACCTTAGAGCAAGAGCTGCTTCAAGTGCTCCGAAAATAGCTCAGGAGTAAAGATAAAGAGATGGCCAAAATTTACTCCAAAATCGACGAATTGACAAATGTCGTGATGCAGCCCACGGTTCAAATTGGCTGGACGTCTTCCAATCAAGTGTAATTTTCCACTCATGAGCCAAGTGATAATGACCCAAAGCAGCCAATGCCTGTCCTTTTAGGTCCGAGTGTAGGGGAGCCATGCGAAAGCCGACCACATTCCACTTTTAGGGATGCCTTGGCCCCAGATGGAACCATTCCATTAATACAAGATCGGATAGTGGACTTGGTCACTAGCAAAGTTAAAACATTGGTGGCCGAAGCCGAGACGAAAATGGATATTGGCATTAGCGGGTGGCCGTATCCCACACAGTACGACCTGATCGAGTTTCCTAGTGGTTATGTGTAACGACTCTGAAATTACTGTACGAAATTTTCCAGTTTAATATACAGAAATGAGTTATAAAGCCTGAAATTGTGTTATAAGTAAATTTTGTTAAATAACAGCAAGAAACAACTTGTAGCTTACTGGTAAAGCTCTTGCACTGCTGTGACGTAACCCCTCTGTTCGATCCCCATCAGTGTTCGATCCCCATCAGACACATTATTTTTTCTGATTTTTCTTTTTAACTTTTTGGAAACCCAAAAGTTTACACGTGCAATACACAGAAAAATCAAAATTCAGAAAAAATCAAACAGGTACAAAATGGAGTAAACCCTAATTTGATCAAGTGGCACGAATCTCGAGGCAAAGCCTCAAGATCGACCGGCCAAAAGTCCATTTGGGCCGGTGGGGACCGTAAGATGAAGCCAAATGTCCCCGGGCACTGCACACTTGACTCTTCCCCTACCCCTAACTCTCCTGCACTGTTTGATTTCCCTGCAATCAAACAGAAATTCTTCATTTCACCATTAAACCAAATTTTAATGCATTTTAATTCCCAAACCCTAATTCTCCATTATAAATTCCACCCCACACTTTGGTTCAGCATCATTCTGAAATTTCTAGTTAGAACTCTCAAAAAATTTCTAAGTACAAACGGAGTAAAGAGGAGTTAGCAAGCGGTCAACTTCCGGCGAAGAATCGAAACTATTCCGGAGCTCCTGCGACGCCACGAAGATCAACTCTGCTTCTTCTACTTCTTCTTAACATAACCAAGTAGTAAGTCCCTTCCAATTTTCATTTCTCTTCTTTAAAAATTCATTTTTAAAACGTATATCGGTAAGTGGAGTTAATACGGATATCTATTTTTCTAAACCTTAAAAACTCTCCCTTTTCTTACACAATACTTGTAATCTTAATACCAATGTTTAGAATAAATTTGAACCAATAATATCATGTAAAATAACTTTAATTTAACCTTTTCATTTAAAATACCATGAACTTTAATATTATCTCTTTTAGTATTGCTTGAACATACCTTTAGGAAAACTTACCCCTCATATACACTCTTGTTCCATAGCACAATACCTTTTGTGTGAATTTTGGTAACAAAAAAAATATTACATTAAAATACCACTCATTTTAAAAACGGTTTTCTTTTAAAACAGTATTCTTATTTCTTTTGCGAATATACCTCCACAACCCTCTTTAGGGGACCCGCTAATGGATTGTGCGGATTATCGCACATCCTTAGGCTAGTAGAGCGAGATGCAGACCTTCTCACGGAGCATTCGGTCTCGAAAGGTTTTAAATACGGTTTTTAAGAAAAACGCATTTTTCTAATTAAATAAAATTTAATTTTTAATAATTATATAAAATTACAAATCCATATATTATCTAAACTTACATTTTTTTAAATGAAAGAATTACAAGTTTCAATAAAATACCATCAAGATACCAACAAAAGACAAGTTTTACAATAAAATACCATGAACTTTCCAAACTAAGCAATTATCACTAAAATACCTCAAATCCTTAAAATTCATATCCATGAAAAGCCTAAATAATATAAATAAATTCTCAAGGTTTATTTTGAAATTTTATTAAAAATATTTTTCATAAAACCCCATCGAGCTATATAAAACAATATTTAAAGACTTTAGTAAATATAGGTTTAAGCGGGATCAATTCTCTTAAGCCCCAAGGAGCCGGAGAAAGTGAGTGCTTACCTATTTAAGGTAGACAACATAACGGGGTTATTAATGGTAACTGTCTTGGAAAAAGACATAAATCCTGTCGTCCATGTGCAGCAGTCACCGATGACTTCCGAACCTAATTCAAGATCCAAATCAGTTTACAAGTGTCTGACTCAGTCTGATTAAAACTCAAACCTGAATCTAATTCAAACATGAATCTAAAATCAAACCTGAATACTTGAACATGAACCTCAATACTTGAATTCAAACACCAATATCAAACATGAATACCTGACTTGACCGAACCATGGTTATAACTTGACATGACTACTTGAATACATGATTACATCCTGACCCTGATTACTTGAACAATTTGTATCCATGGCCTCGGCAAGACTTGTAAACATAATGCATATAATACATTATGCAAGGATAACGGGATAGATTAGTACGGAACGTATTAACGTGGCACGAGATGGTCACTTAAAAGACACCTACATGAACTCTCGTGCCGTTGTCCCGTGGATTTTGACGGGGCCTTGTACTACATGTTACCATAGTCTACAGGGTAAGATGGACTCCTCTCGTATACACAAATATCTTCTGTACTAAGCTACAAACAATTACGTTAGAATAACAAGCATATACCTGTACAACTTACTAGTTTCATTTCGCATTACTTGTTATATTCCATTCCTTCTTTTGGGACTTACCGAGCGCTAGTTCGCTGACGACATTCCTGTATTTTCTTTCTTTGGAATTTTCGTCAAGAGGACCAGACTCTCAGGAGATCAAGACTAGTTAGGAGGACTTGGACCAGCTCACTGCCCAGCCGGACTTCTAGCTCTCCTTGTATTTACTTTCAGTTTGTATGCCACTGTTTAGGCACTGTTTACATCATTGTATCTTTTCATTTTCAAACAGTTGTTTATAAAGATGAATGCAAATAAAAGTAGCTGTTTATTTTATATCTCTTTTCATTCTTGTGTATTTTACATATATTGCTTAATTATGCTTAACGTATTTATTTCTTAGTAATACGTTGCGGCCTGCCACGTCACCATTTTCGTACACTGGGAAGCGGGGCGCGACAGGTTTTGTTAGCGGTCCATGCAGGTCAGTTCTGCATGAGGTCTTAAGCAATATATCACATGAATTATAAGAATCAGCAAGTATACATTCCTTACATATCAAATTCCTTGAATCTATCCTAACCATTCTTTTCCTATCAAGGTCATGGATTCTCCCAACAACACGAGTACGAACGTCAATGGCAACACCCCACCGCCTACTCTACCACCACCACCTACCGTTGCAACTCCCGTCAATAAGCAAACGGTACTGCTTGAGGCAATCAAGAGCCTCCTTGAGGGTCAGCAGCAGCAGACTGCTATCCTGATGCACCGCCCCGAAGCTGAGACACCCGGAGTCAAACAATTCCGGACACTGCATCTAAAGCATTTCTCAAGAAAAAAGAGCCCACTGGAGATAGAAGAATTGGCTCAGTCGACAGAAGATGACCTGGAAGCAGCACAAGTGCCAGAGATTGCTTGGGTGAGGATTGCGAAGCTGCAATTAACAGACAACGCCAGAGTTCGGTGGAAGGCTGAAGAAAGCCGTCTCGCCCAACCTATCGAATGGAAGACGTTTCGCGATATGTTTAATGCGAAATACTTTCCTGAGACTGCCCATTTCGACATGGAACAACAGTTCATCCACTTACAACAAGGCTCGATGTGGAGCAAGTCTGTGGATGAATACGATACCGAGTTTACCATGCTTAGCAGGTAAGATATTGTCTCAAATTCAAATTCCTGATATCACTTATTACACTGCTAGCACAAGACCATAACAGGTTCGCGGCACACCTGATTCCTACTATTGAGATCCGAGCATGACGATTTCAGCAAGGGTTGGACCCGAAAATCTAAGCTGCACACGCTACAGGGGATTTCCCAACCCATGAATTTGCTTTGAAGACTGTCCGACGCTATGAGGCAGTTATGAAGAAGAAGGGCAGACCGCAGACTGCCGGTGTGAAACGCCCTGCTACATAAATGATAGGAGGAGCCTTTTCTAGGCCGACATTTACACCCAGGAGACCGGGAGGATCATTAAACCGACCCAGTCCAGACTTTTGTTTCTACTGCAAGAGGAATGGACACCTAGCGAAAAACTGTAGGCGTGCAAATGGCCTGTGTTTGGTTTATGGCGCATCCATTCACGCCATAGGAGCATGTCCATATCGACTCAACCCATCTCCAGCACTTAGACCCACAATCACAGTCCCACAGCAACCAGCTATTCAGGCTCCTGCACCTCATCTAGCTCTCCCTGCACCACCTCCACGTGGACCTCCTGCACAGCCTCCTCATCAATTCCATCAGGCACAGAGAAACGTGCCTCAAGGGTAGAGAAACGTGCCCCAAAGACAGAGGAATATGCCTCCAGCAATGAGGATGTACCCAGACGTCAGGCTTTCACAATGATGGTTGAGGAAGCCGATTCCACCGGCCAAGTAATCACTGGTAATTCCCAATCCTTTCAAACCTTTTCAATCCTTGAATATCAATATACTTTTCCTATACCTAAACCTATTTCACACAACTTAGGTACTATACTAGTAGCCACCCTTCCTGCACTCGTACTGTTCAACACTGGAGCGTCACACTGCTTCATGTCGCAACGATTCATGAGAACGCATGCGATTCCCGTGAAGCCACTCATTTCAAGCTGGAATGTCAGTTCCAGGAATGGAGTATTGAAGGAAACTATGGGATTTGATCAGTGTCCAGTTGTAGTTTGCGGACGTGAATTCTACGTGAATTTCAAAGTATTGGACATCCCAAATTTTGATGTTGTGTTGGGAATGGATTGACTGGGAGTTTTCTATGCTACGATTGACTGCCGTCAAAGTAGGATAGTATTTGAGATACCAGATCACCCAGTCTTCTACTTCAAGAGTGGAGATAGAACGTTGGAGCCAGGAATCGTCCGTGCTAAACCAAAGAATGCAGAAATGATTATTGTACTGGCGGAAGAAGAAAAACCAGATGTCGTTCGAGAGTTCGAGGATGTGTTTCCTGAAAATATATCAGGTTTGCCTCCCGATCGAGCTCTTGAATTCAGCATTGATTTACTACTTGGTGCGCAACCGGTAATCAAAGCTCCGTACTGGTTAAGTCCAGAAGGATTGAATGAGATCCATACTCAGTTGGAAGAACTCCTGAAGAAAGGTTGGATTCGTCCCAGTACTTTAAGTTAGGGATCTCCATTTTTGCTTGTGAAGAAGAAAGAAGGTTCATACAGGATGTGTGTGGATTATCGAGCTCTGAACGAAGTGACGATCAAGAACAAGTATCTAATACTGCGCATCGATGATCTTTTCGATCAGCTAAGTGGGTCTTGTGTATTTTCGAAGCTAGATCTTCGTTCGAGTTATCATCAGTTGAAGGTCAAAAAGTCCGGCATTCCGAAGACGGCGTTTAGGACTCAATATGGTCATTATGATTATCTCGTAATGCCATTTGGAGTGACCAATGCACCTGCTATATTCATGAATCTGATGAACCAAGTTTTCCGAGAGTACTCAGACAGGTTCGTTGTCATCTTCATCGACGACATCTTGGTCTACTCAAAGAATCGGAAAGAACACACCGAGCACTTACGGATTGTCCTGGAGACATTGCGACAACATCAGCTCTATACCAAGTACAGCAAGTGTGAATTTTGGCTAGATCAAGTCGGATTTCTCGGACATATTGTTTCAGGCAAAGGAATCTCAGTAGATCCAGCTAAGGTGTCGCTGTCAGCGAATGACCGACACCAAAGACGGTGAAAGATATACAAAGTTTCTTAGGATTAGCAGGATACTATCGACGATTCATTGAAGGCTTTTTGAAGATTGCAGCACCCCTGACCAAGATCACACGTAAAGATGAAGCATTCGTGTGGTCAGAAGCATGTGAAAACGCTTTTGTAGAACTCAAGTCAAGATTAACTTTTGCTCCTATTCTCGTAATACCGGATCAATCTGGAGAATTCGTTGTACATTGCGATGCGTCCGGTAAGGGATTAGGATATGTTCTACACCAGCATGGAAAAATTAGCTTTTGCATCAAGACGGCTGAAAGTTCATGAGCGAAACAATCCAACACATGATCTGGAGTTGGCAGCCGTTATCTTTGCACTTAAGATTTGGCGCCACTATCTTTTGGGAGAACGAGTGGTTATATACACTGACCACAAGAGTCTGAAGTATGTATTTACTTAGAACGAACTAAACATGCAGCAGAGAAGATGGCTAGAACTCATGGCGGACTTCGACATCAACCTACAGTATCATCCCGGGAAGGTGAATGTAGTTCCTAATGCCTTTAGCCGCCAGCCATTGGGAATGAATCTCACCGCTCAGTGGAAGCTATAGCAGGAATTGCACGGAATGGAGATCGAAGTAGTTATGCCAGGTAACGCTTCGTATTTGATAAACTCACAAGTCCAGTCTACTATTGTCAATCAGATCAAGGCAGCTCAAGCAAATGATGCCAAGCTACAAAAGATCCGAGAATAGGTAGAAAGTGGACCTCGAGCTGATTTCATCATCCATGAAGATGGATCCTTACGATATGGAAGTCGATTGTGTGTGCCACACGGCCCAGTTCGAGAAGAGTTGATGAAAGAAGCTCACAGCTTTCCTTTTCTATATACCCCGATGGTACAAAGATATATAAGGATCTACGGAAACACTACTGGTGACATGGAATGAAGCGCGAAGTAGCCAGAAGCGTAGCCAAGTGTTTGGTGTATCAGCAAGTGAAGGCCGAACCTCACAGGACTGCTGGTCTACTTCAGCCATTACCAATTCCAGAATGAAAATGGCAGCACATTACCATGGACTTCGTGACTGCCCTTCCTCGCAGCACGAAGGGTAACGACGCAGTATGGGTTATTGTGGATCGACTCACAAAGTCGCTCATTTTATCCCCTTTCGAGTTGGTCAATCTACCGAGACGTTAGCAAAGAAGTACATGGAGGTAAGCATGAATCTAAAGTAAGATTTAACCTATATTTGATACCCATGAACTCATACAGGAGATCGTGAGATTACATGGAATACCGGTTTGCATCGTCTCCGATCGTGATACCATATTCCGATCACAATTTTGGCAGAGTCCGTAAGCTAGCCTGAGAACGAGTCTGAACTTCAGCATGGCTTACCATCCACAAGTGGATGGACAGTCCGAGCGAACAATTCAGATTCTGGAGGACATGCTAAGAGTTTGTATGTTAGACTTCGTAGGTTCGTGAGAAGATCACCTACACCTTGTGGAGTTTTCATACAACAAAAGCTATCAGGCAAGCATTGGAATGGCACCATTCGCAGCACTCTTCAGACGGAAGTGTCGTTCACCACTAAGTTGGGAAGACATTGGAGATTATGAACTTCTTAGACCAGAGATGATCGTGGCAACTGTGGATGTACTTCGCACGATCAGAGAAAGAATGCGCATAGCCCAAGACCAACAGAAGCATTGGGCTGATGCAAAGCGTCGACATATGGAGTTCCAACTTGGAGACCATGTTTTCTTAAAGATCTCTCCAAATAGAGGAGTGATTCTCTTTGGCAAGAGGGGTAAGCTAAGTCCAAGATACATAGGACCGTTTGACATACTCGAACGAGTTGGAGAAGTGGCATACCGTTTAGCACTTCCACCCTCATTGGAAGGAGTGCACAACGTGTTCCACATCTCCTATCTACAACGATATGTGAGCGACCCCAGCCACATACTTGATCACTCCGAGCTCACTGTACAGACGGACCTAACTTGTGGACAACGACCCATTGAGATCCTGGACGGAAAGATGAAGACATTGCGGAACAAGGAAGTAAACTTGGTCCGAGTGATGTGGAGAAAAGATACACCTGGAGAATCAACGTGGAAATGAGAAGAAGACATGCACGCAAGATACTCTCACTTATTTGAAAATTAGTCCCTATGTAAATGTAAATTTCGAGGACGAAATTTTTATAAGGAGGGTAGAATGTAACGACTCTGAAATTACTGTACGAAATTTTCCAGTTTAATGTACAGAAATGAGTTATACAGCCTGAAATTGAGTTATAAGTAAATTTTGTTAAATAACAGCAAGAAACAACTTGTAGCTCACTGGTAAAGCCCTTGCACTGCTGTGACGTAGCCTCTGTGTTCGATCCCTATCAGACACATTATTTTTTCTGATTTTTCTTTTTAACTTTTTGAAAGCCCAAAAGTTTACATGTGCAATACACAAAAAATGAAAATTCAGAAAAAAATCAAAAAGGCACAAAATGGAGTAAACCCTAATTTGATCAAGTGGCACGAATCTCGAGCCAAAAGCCTCGAGATCGACCGGCCAAAAGTCCATTTGGGTCGGCGGAGACGGGTAAGATGAAGCCAAATGTCCTCGAGCTCTGCACACTTTACTCTTCCCCTACCCCTAACTCCCCTGCACTGTTTGATTTCCCTGCAATCAAACAAAGACCCTTCATCACCATTAAACCAAATTTTAATGCATTTTAATTCACCATTTTAATTCCCAAACCCTAATTCTCCACTATAAATACCACCTCACACTTTGGTTTAGCATCATTCTGAAATTTCTAGCCAAAACTCTCAAAATTTTTTTAAGTACAAGTGGTATAAAGAGGAGTTAGCAAGCGATCAACTTCCGGCGAAAAATCGAAGCTATTCCGGAGCTTCCGTGACGCCACGAAGATCAACTCTCCTTCTTCTAGCTCTTCTTAACATAACCAAGTAGTAAGTCCCTTCCAATCTTCATTTCTCTTCTTTAAAAATTCATTTTTAAAACGTATATCAGTAAGTGAAGTTAATACCGATATCTATTTTTCTAAACTCAAAAAACTCCCTTTTTTCTTACACAAAACTTGTAATCTTAATACCAATGTTTAGAATAAATTTGAACCAATAATATCATGTAAAATAAATTTAATTTAACTTTTTCATTTAAAATACCATGAACTTTAATATTATCTCTTTTAGTATTGCTTAAACATACATTTAGGAAAACTTCACGGAGTAACGACCTATCCCTCACATACACTCTTGTTCCCTAGTACGATGGCTTTTGTGTGAATTTTGGTTACAAAGAAAATATTACATTAAAATACCACTCATTTTAAAAATGGTTTTCTTTTAAAACAGTATTCTTTTTTTTTCCGAATATGTCTCTACAACCCTCTTTAGAGGACCCGCTAATGAATGGTGCAGATTATCGCATATCCTTGGGCTAGTAGAGCGAGATGCAGACCTTCTCACGGAGCATTCGATCTCGAAAGGTTTTAAATACGGTTTTTTAGAAAAATGCATTTTTCTAATTAAATAAAATTTAATTTTTAAAAATTATATAAAATTACAAATCCATATATTGGTTGGATATAGTGCCCTAAAGGTTGTTATAGTAATTGCAGGCATGCGATTATGATAATTGAGGGAGGAACTATACAAGTAGAATAATCTTACTCGAAATGATAGTATACTATCTGGTTTATCTTTATCATTGATGTGTACACGTTTTACTTGTTATTACGTGTCGTTAATACATAATGATGTAGCCCATAGGATTCTTGTTTGACAACTATCATTATGATGGCGATCATATACGTGAGAGCTGGATGGTCTATAAGCACATCCTTAAATGTCCCTAGTCATGGGAGTATCGAGACCGGGCATCGATATTCCGAAATAGACTAGTGTATACATTTCAAGACCCCGACGAGGGGCGGTGGCCGGTCTCACAAGTCATTGGTGTTATGTCACCTAAGATAGTATACAGGTGCTCGCTGGAGGTGAGTACACTGGACGGACTCGCCGAGAACTTCTAAATAGTTTTATATCTATCGTCAGATGGAAGTTCTCGAGTGGCATTAGTACAGATTAGTCTTTTGACCTGAGATCGTCATTTGTCTCGTGTGAGTTCCCACTGTACTTTAATTACTACCCTACCATGGCTCAAAGGAGTCGTGCAAACAGGTTTTAGTTGGGTACAATCCCGAGCCACATGGAGGCAGTGAGCGATTGTCAGGGATTCGTCTCTCTTGAAATTAGGAGTCGATGTCGTACTGTGTTTGGTTGACTATCACCCTAAATCCGTGGCCACGGTAGATGAGATTTACTGATATGAGTTCAGTAGTTTCTCAGTTGGTGATGAGCTTGACCCCGACACGACTTATTGGGTTATTAGGGGTTTTACGTTTCTACCCCTAAACCCGGTATGCGATAATCTCAGACGAAGAGACCAGAATGTACGGAGATTGTCACATTCAGGCTCAGTAGGGTTCGGACGGACTTGATTGTCGACCTCCCTTTCAACAGATACATGGGTAGCCGTTTCGTACAACTAGTGCCGCTGACGTGCTTTTGGTTTTTCGATTTATCCAGTAAATCACTGCCAGCGTATTGTCGAGTCTTTAGAGTCACACAGAGAGGGTTATCCTGGTTCAGGCGATATAATGTAGATGACATATGTGCATACAGGGTGTTCGATTATATGCGTGTACAGACTACACTGACTTTAACCGGACGGTTGATAATACTAGCGGCTTAGGATTAAGACGGATTATTAAATCAGGTTTTGATTTAATAATTTATATATATATTTTTAATATGTATATTCTAGTATTATTGTTCACTATTCATTTTCTCTTTCTTGGCTATTCGTATTTTTGTACGAATACGCGTATATGCATTTCTATACGTATATCGGGTTGTATTCCGTATTTATACGGAATTTGTTCTAGAAGATGGACACTTCATTTCTTGATTTTTCTTTTATATAAAATAAAAAATGAGGTGGAGGATGAGGTGTAAAGAAGTATGGTGTAGAGAGGTATGGCTTTGCTTTTAAATATTGATAAAATCATTTGTGGTTACTATTTTTCCATGGTTGCAAAATGATGAGACATTCTTTTTCCACACTTGTATTGTTTTTCCTACACTTTAAGACTTAGCTATTTTTCCATGGCTTCTTCTTCTTCTTCACCTCCTCCTCCTTCTTCTAAGTAGCTCACTTGAGCTTAGAAAAGAGAGAAAAATATAGTGAAAATATTCCTACATCTCCACACTCCATTCGTAGCGAGCTTGGAGCGTCGGTCTCTTCACTAGGTGAAGCTGGAGCTTGGATCGGGTTCTCTCAGGTGGATCTTCTTCGGCAAGGGCGGTCGCCACTCAAGCTCGATTCGGACAGCATACACGAATCTTGGAGGGGTCTTCCACGATTGGGTGGACACACGTCGAAGGTAGTATTCCGTATCTTTGCATGCTTGGTTTGCTAGTTTAGGAGTTTGGATCGATTTTAGGTTCGGGGTTCCTTCGTGTTTGCTCGAAATTTTTGTTCGCCATTCGTGCCTCCGCTACGCCGCGGGCACAAGGAAACCCTGCAGTGGTATCAGAGCCTCCCAAACACCTTAAACTAGCTAGTTACGATATTAGAATTCGCGTTTTTTTGGGCATCGAAAACTGTCAAAAAACAGTCCCAAATTTTTAAGTTTGAGATGTTTGCACACCCCGCGAGCTCACGGTTTAAATCGAGAAGCCGTGGGGTGGTGCGTGGACATCCTTGGGAGACCTCGAGGGGGACAAAATGGCTTGGCCCACTCCCCAAGACCACCACAAGGTGGTCTTGGGAGTGGGGACCCGAAACTGCCCCCCATGGGCAGTTTCGGGTCTGCCTCACCCTCTGGCCACCTCGTGGTAGCCTCGGGGGTGGGGTACCCCATCTAAGCCCCTCGAATCGAAGTTAATTTTGTTCTCTAACTCCCCGCGAAGGTTCGGGCGCGTTTCATTTTGATTCAGACTTCCGAATTGGCTCAAAATTCGACTTTTTTGGATGTTTAGCGCACTTGGTTTTTGATCCTTGGTATATTTGGGATGTGCGCTAATTGTGTTTTGGAATTCTAATGTCGTGACTTCGTTTGCGTGCGTTAATGTGTTATTAACGTTGTCTAATTGCTATATGCTCAATTAGACGGGATTACACACTTGTTTCTGTTACTTATTTCTGGTGATATATATCTTGATTATGGCTTAGTCGGATTGTCGTGTCGGATAGCCCCTTTTGCGTTGCATGTACAGTTTTGATTTATTTTGTTGTATTCATTTGTTCAGGACGAGCTCCAACATGTGGCTTCCATTTCCGTATTATGTATATTCTTTTATTGGGACTCGACCAGGATGCAGTCGATATCACCATTGTATATATTTCATTTCTGTACTAGGATTAACCCAGGAGAAGTGCTCAAGTAGCCGAGATCTAAAGTGCAGCAGGTGGCCATCTCATAGAGTTGAGATCGGGCCACCTTGCTCTCGAATTAGCGGGTTGCTCGCCGCGCTTGTAGAGGTTTTAGGATTCGACCCATGGACGGGTGCACAAGTTACCGGATTCTAGAAAGCTGTGGGTGATCGACTCATTTCATTAAGGGCGTGTTACCCAGTTTCTAGGATTGGCAGGTGGCTTGCCGTACTCACAAGGGTCTAGGATCGACTATGTACGATCTATCCACACGACCAGGAAACATCGCATATCATTTACAGCTCAGATGAAATGCGGGGCTCTAAGTTTATCCGCTATTCTATATTGTTGTTCGTATGCCTGTGATGATTCTTATCTGCTTGTGATGATTATTATCTGCCTGCGATGTTGATATATATATATATATATTATATATTAGTAGACACTTCTATATGTTTTGCATCCGTGCTAGCCCTGTCCCCGCCCTGCCGTTAGTTAAGTAACCTTACGGTGAAAACCCGGGACCCTGTGACGAATGCGGATGACATATAAAAGCATGCTATTTTGGTTGTTTCTGTTGTGGCTTAGAAACTAGATTTGATAGGACTGCATTATATCTTTAAATCAAAGGAACACAAACCTATTTGATGTTATCGGAACCAATTTTTAAAACTACTCGGTTTTCTTAAAAACAACTGTCATATTCTTTTGCTTTGTATAGAGGTATTCGGTTAGAAATATCCAGCACCTCATTCTATGAGGGAAGAGCCTTGATCCCTTCACGTGGAATTCGCTTTTAAGCAAAGGTTTATGTTACTAGTTTTAAAATGCGGAGCCTGAACCACTCCATTTCAAAGACACTCGAATTCCTTCAACGATATCTAGTTCATTACGTTAAAGGTTTTTCACCAAAATCAGCCGTAGCCCTTCATCATTTCAGAAAAGTGTCAACTAGTATTCATGCTATGTGTTTTGACCTTCGTCAAGGCATAATGTTTGGTAGCTAGGGGATACTTGTCTGTAGCATAGGTAGATGCATTAATTTAGGACAGGCGTACAGCTGTTTTGGCCTTCGTCAAGGGCTTGTACGATTGGGTCTGGATTAATCAGGACAATGGCGGGTTGAACTTGACTTGCGACTTATGATATTTTGACTTTCGTCAACGTCATAAGTGCTTGGGGGCAAAAACCACATCGGGAGTTTCAAATATAAAGGAAACTTGCCAAGCATGCGCATACCTTCTAGAGTATGGTAATTTTGGTCGGCTTCCGTTAAAATTATCATACGATGATTGTTGGGTCCCAATTCTTACTGATGAGTAGGTATTACTCCTCGGGAGATTTTTCACTTCACAATTAGCTAACCTATTAGGTGTCTAGAAAGTGTTAACGAAATTATGCCTATGCGGAAACGAGGTTATTAATTGGGTCCGTGCAAAAGCACGGGGGACCTCCATCGAAGTACCAACACTGACCTGGCTGAACGGTTAGCGAACTTGTAAGGTGTACATGATCCCGACTAGTTCTCCTTTTAGGGTTTGAAGGAGAATTCGAGAAAACGGTGGGAGCCATCCTGATTAGATAAATTGATAACCAATCTAATCTTGATAGAGTGCACGCTGAGTGTTTTTCTCTCTCTCTCTCTGGTACAACGACCCATGACTTACCTAAAACTCATTAACCTAGTTAACCGAACCTTCTTACACACGTTGGCTTTGGATTGTCATGATTCACGACAAAGTCGCAAATATCCCTGCTACTCCTACTTTCACTTTGCATTTCTCCAGAACACTCTGTATCACTACGATGATCTATATTGCTTGGAAATGACCGTCGTATAGTTACATACAAACTTGAAGAAATTATTTCAGTTGAGGATGGTCACTGGTTCTGGAGAATTTTGATTGTATTATTCAGTTGTCTCTTCTTTTTACCTTCTCTCAGGTTTCGAGACTCCTTGTATTAGGAGAGTATACCTATTACCCTTATTGGATAGTCTTCTTCCAAACCTTAGGCAGGTGCCGAAAGGTAGGGAAAGAAGAAAATCGCGTAAGTGTGGTGTACAGATGGTAAGATATAAAGACATATAAAGGGAATGAAGCGAGGAAAAATGAAATTGCTACCACTGTCATGAATCTGGATTGGAAAAAGGCATTACTAGGAATACCCGGCTACCCCGTTGAAACATTTATGTTTCAGATTTTTTGTGTACTTGTAAATGAAAACTGTTTTCCCAATTAATTCTGTCTCCAGGGTATGTATTTACCGGATTTGGATCTCACATCTGTATAGTGTTACAGATGCCGAGAAGGAGTTGAATATTAGGAAATGGGCGATCTGATCCTCAATATCGGAATTCGTTGTAATTGGTGATATTGGATTGAATCGCCTGGCTTTGCCTAACGGCAAAATATTTGGTTTCGAATAACCATTGTTATGCACCAATTTTTAAAATGAAATATTTGTATCTTTATTTTATAAAGTGAGATATAAATTTTGAAAATTGTGTTCCAAACATTTACCTTTATCAATTGAGGATAAGGTAAGGTGTATTGAATAACGGTGTAAGACATTCTCGACCAAAATATAGTTTTCAACTTACAACACATGAAATTTGAGTTAGTATACTCATAGGACTTATACATGAAAATGTATGTTGTCTAGTGTCTTTTAGGATAAGGGGTTGGTACTCATACTTCATTTAGGTTTACCTATGAGTTCTCTGGTTTTAGACACGCATTCTTTGTAATGCAAGGTCCAAGGATTTTTGAGAAGTTTATAGGTATAAGAATAAAGTAGAGAACCATATGTTGGAAGTATCAGGATTCTTCAAAGTGATCGAAGATATAGATACTTATGCTAGGTATTCTATTATAGTAATATTGAGAACTTGATTCTCTCTCAGGTTATTCATCCGCGGGTTCGCTCTTTGATGAGTAATGTTGTATTGGCCTTTGTCTATTTAGGTGATATGCACTGGAAATAGCTGCATGATATTTGAATCCGGTTCCATCTAAATTAGTGCATTTGATTCTATATGGACATAGATTGGTTACATATCTTGAGGTTATAAAGATATGGAGTTATCCGATTTCTGTTTAAATGCAGAATCCGGACAAACTCAAGGCATGCTTCGGTAATGGCTGTTTGTGGATTATCCCAAGCATTCGTTAGGGTTTTGCTTCTACCATTTTCAAGATCAATAGTTACATTGTTCTCGACTCTCCACCTTTTTATAAAAGGAATCTTTTTGCAAAAGAAATTAGTGGGAGTATGGTAGAACTGGAAGTGATTCCAGAACCACAAACGGTTATCGAAAATTTAAGAGAACTTAAGGATTCAATTAGACTTGACAATCCATTAGCCATTCTGCAGATTTTAGTAGGTGATCTCAGCCACCCGAGAGATACTTCGGTTTTCTTGGTGACAGTGAAAAGGAGGTCGGCATCATGGTTATGATGGCCCTACTAGTTATCTGTAGGTCATAGGAAGTGATAATTTCCAGGTGACCAGATGCTTTATATCCAAGATGGACTCCATGCACTTTAGCAAATTATGGATTTTGGACTTTGCTGGGTGCTCCTGAAGGGGTAAAACCCATTAGGAGCAAGTAGATCTTTCGAGATCTGTGCAAGTGGAAAGGTATTAACCTAATAAGACTAGACTTGTTGTAAATATTTTCATCAAATACCCGTTATGGATTGTGATGAGTCTTTTACTTCAGTGCTTACACACTTGCTGTAATAAGCAGATATTAATCTAATCCTGGAGAAACAAAGGGATGCAATTATGAAAATTAGGGGATGTTCTTGGTATTTGGTACCGACGGCCTCCTCCGGAAGGCGGTTATCGGTTTAGGCTTCCAAGGTGACCTGGATGACAGAGATACCGTCAGAGTTTTGAGTTTTACCTCTTCTGAGGATCAGTATATTAGATAGTGTTCCAATAGAGATACTGAGGTAGGTATGGTTCAGGATGCTGGTTATGACTCAACAGAGGATATAGCCCAAGAAGTTTGTAGAATAAGGTTGTTCATTTATGAACTTGGTCCCATCTTGTATCCAGACAAAATTCTTAAGGCGGGGTATCATTCAGTTCAGGAGATTGTTCATCTCCGCGAGGTTGAGATATAGAGAGAGGAAGTTAAAACATCATAGCGGATCCACTCACTGAGGCTATTTCTCGAACACGGATGTTCTTCAAACGAGATTTGAGAAACTGATTAGTAGAGAAGTTGGGTATTCGATAGCTCACGAGATTTGGGTATGCGATACCGCAATAATTAGCCTTAAGTGCAAGTGCGAGATTGTTGGATATAGTGCCCTCAAGGCAATTATTGTAATTGCAGGCACGCGATTATGATAATTGAAAGAGAACCTATACAAGTAGAACAATTTTACTCGAAATGATAGTATGCTATCTTGTTTGTCTTTATCATTGATGTGTACACGTTTTACTTGTTATTACGTGTCGCTAATACATAATGATGAAGCCCGTAGGATTCTTGCTTGACTACCAGCATTATGATGGCGATCATATACGTGAAAGCGAGGTGGTCTATAAGCATATCCTTAAATGTCCCTAGTCGTGTGAGTATCGAGACTGGGCATCGATATTCCGGAGTAGACTAGTGTATACGTTTCGAGACCCCGACAAGGGGCGGTGGCCGGTCTCACAAGCCATGGTGTTATGTCACTTAAGATAGTATACAGATGCTCACTGGAGGTGAGTATACTAGACGGACTAGCCAAGAACTTCTAGATGGTATTATATCTATTGTCAGATGGAAGTTCTCGAGTGGCATTAGTACAGGTTAGTCTTTTGACCTGAGATCATCATTTGTCTCGTGTGGGTTCCCACTGTACTTTGATTACTACCCTACCACGGCTCAAAAGAGTCGTGCAAACAGGTTTTAGTTGGGTACAGTCCCGAGCCACATGGAGGCAGAGAGCGATTGTCGGGGATTCGTCTCTCCTGATATTAGGAGTCGATGTCGTACTGTGTTTAGTTGGCTATCACCCTAAATCCATGGCCACAGTAGATGAGATTTACCGATATGAGTTCAGTAGTTTCTCGGTTGGTGATGAGCTTGACTCCGACACGACTTATCGGGTTATTAGTGGTCTGACGTTTCCAACCCTAGACCCGGTATGCGATACTCTTAGACGAAAAGACCAGACTGTACGGAGATTGTCACATTCAGGCTCAGTAGGGTTCGGACGGACTTGATTATCGACCTCCAATTCGACAGATACCTGGGTAACCGTTACGTACAGCTAGTGCCGCTGACATGCTTGTGATTTTTGGATTTATCCAGTAAATCACTGCCAGCGTATTGTCGAGTCTTTAGAGTCCTACACAGAGGGTTTTCCCTGTTCAGGCGACATGATGTGGTCGACGTATGTTGGTGCATACAGGGTGTCCGATTAAATACGTGTACATGCTACACGGACTTTAATTGGATGGTTGATAATACTAGCGGCTTAAGATTAAGCTGGATTATTAAATCAGGTTTTGATTTAATAATTTATATAATTTTTTAATATGTATATTCTAGTATTATTGTTCACTATTCATTTTCTCTCTCTTGCCTATTTGTATTTTTGTATGAATACACGTATATGTATTTCTGTACGTATATCGGATTGTATTCCGTATTTATACGGAATTTGTTCTAGAAGATGCACACTTCATTTCTTGATTTTTCTTTTATAGAAAATCAAAAATGAGATGGAGGATGAGGTGTAGAGAAGTATGGTGTAGAGAGGTATGGCCTTGTTTTTAAATATTGATAAAATCATTTGTGGTTACTATTTTTCCATGGTTGCAAAATGATGAGCCATTCTTTTTCTACACTTGTATTGTTTTTCCTACACTTGAAGACTTAGCCATTTTTCCATAGCTTCTTCTTCTTCTTCTTCACCTCCTCCTCCTTCTTCTAGGTAGCTCACCTGATCTTAGAAAAGAGAGAGAAATATAGTGAAAATATTCCCACATCTCCACACTCCATTCGTAGCGAGCTTGGAGCGTCGGTCGCTTCACTAGGTGAAGCCGGAGCTTGGACCGGGTTCCCTCAGGTGGATCTTCTTCGGTAAGGGCGGTCGCCACTCAAGCTCGATCTGGACAGCATACACGGAGCTTAGAGGGGACTTCCACGATTGGGTGGACACACGTCAAAATTAGTATTCCGTATCTTTGCATGTTTGGTTTGCTAGTTTAGGAGTTTGGATAGATTCTATGTTCGGGGTTCCTTCGTGTTTGCTCGAAATTTTTGTTCGCCATTCGCGCCTCCGCTGCGCAGCAGGCACTAGGGAACTCTGCAATATTTTCAAAATATAATAAACTTACATTTTTTTTAAATGAAAGAATTACAAGTTTCACTAAAATACCATCAAGATACCAATAAAAGACAAGTTTTACTATAAAATACCATGAACTTTCCAAACTAAGCAATTATCACTAAAATACCTCAAATCCTTAAATTCATATCCATGAAAATCCTAAATAATATAAATAAATTCTCGAGGTTTATTTTAAAATTTTATTAAAAATATTTTTCATAAAATCCCATCGAGTTATATAAAACAATATTTAAAGACTTTAGTAAATATAGGTTTAAGCGGGTTCAATTCTCTTGAGTCCCAGGGAGCCGGAGAAAGTGAGTGCTTGCCTATTTAAGGTAGAAAACATAACGGGGTTATCAATGGTAATTGTCTTGGAAAAAGACACAAATCCCGTCGTCCATATGCAGCAGTTACCGATAACTCCCGAACCTAATTCAAGATCCAAATCAGAACAAGTGTCTGACTCATTCTGAGTCAAACTCAAACCTGAATCTAATTCAAACCAGAATCTAAAATCAAATCTGAATACTTGAACATGAACCTGAATACTTGAATTCAAACACCAATATCAAACATGAATACTTGACTTGACTTGACCGAACCATGGTTATAACTTGACATGACTACTTGAATACATGATTACATCCTGAATCTGATTACTTGAACAATTTGTATCCATGGTCTCGGCAAGACTTGTAAACATAACGCATACAATACATTACAAAAGGATAACAGGGTAGATTGGTACGGAACGTATTAACGTGGCACGAGATGGTCACTTAAAAGACACCTATATGAACTCTCGTGTCGTTGTCCCATGGGTTTTGATGGGGCCTTATACTACATGTTACCATACTCCACAGGGTAAGATGGACTCCTCTCGTATACACAAATACCTTCTGTACCAAGCTACAAACAGCTACGTTTGAATAACAAGCATATATATGTACAACTTACCAGTTTCATTTCACATTACTTGTTATATTCCATTCCTTCTTTTGGGACTTACCGAGCGCTAGTTCGCTGACGACATTCATGTATTTTCTTTCTTTGGAATGTTCGTCAGGAGAACCGGACTCTCAGGAGATCGAGCCTAGCCAGGAGGACTTGGAATAGCTCAATGCCCAGCCGGACTTCTAGCTCTCCTTGTATTTACTTTCAGTTTGTATGCCACTGTTTAGGCACTGTTTATATCATTGTATCTTTTCATTTTCAAATAGCTGTATGTAAAGATGAATGTAAATAAAAGTTATTGTTTATTTTATATCTGTTGTAACGACTCTGAAATCTTAGTACGGAAATTCTTCTGTTAATACACAGAATAGAGTTTGACAACCTGAATTTGAGTTATAAGTCACTTTTGCTAAATAACAGCAAGAAACCACTTGTAGCTCACCGGTAAAAGTCTTGCACTGCTGTGATGTAACCTCTGTATTCGATTCCCATCAGACACAATTATTTTTCTGATTTTTCTTTTTAACTTTTTGGAAGCCCAAAAGTTTGCACGTGTAATACACAGGGAAAGGAAAAGCCAGAAAAATCAAACATGTGGAAAATGGAGTAAACATTGATTTAATCTCGTATCATGAATCTCAAGGCCAGATGGTAAAAATCGACTGGCCAAACTTGATGGAAAACCGGCGCCGACGGACCGATTGAGGCCAATGGGTCTCGGGCTTTGCACACACATCTCTTCACCTACCCCTAACTTCCCTGCACTATTTAATTTCCCTGCAATCAAACAGAGACTCTTCATTTCACAATTTATCACAATTTTAATGCTTTTTAATCCTCCATTTTAATTCCAAAACCTTAATTCTCCACTATAAATACCATCCCCTACTTTGTCTCAGCACCATTCTGAAAATTATAGCAAAATTCTCTCAAAAAGTTCCTAAGTACAAGTGGAGTAAAGAGGAGTTAGCGAGCAAGGAACTTCAGACGAAGAACGAAGCAAATTCCGGCGCTCCCGCAACGCTACGAAGCTCACCCCTCTTCTTCAATCTTTCTTTAAACTTTCTAAACCGTAAGTCCCTTCCAAACACCCTTTCTCTTCATTGAAATTCCATTTCAAAACTTTTATCGGTAAGTGGAGTTAATACCGATATCATTGTACTAAACCCTAGAAACTCCTTCTCCTTATTCTTTGATCAACCAAGTCTTTTACATAATACTTGTAACCTTAAACCCTAATGTTTAGAATCAAATTTCATCAAAATTCTCATGTGAAACAAACAATAGTAGAACTTTTTCATTAAAATATCATGAACTTTATAAACACCTCTTTTAGTATTTGTTAAAACAATACCTTAGGAAAACTTTACGAGGTAACGACCTACCCCACACGCACACTTGGTTTCATAGCATGATACTCATTGTATGTATTTTCATTATGAAGTATAATATTACAATAAAATACCACATAACTTTAAAAACCGGATTTCTTTTAAAAGCGGTATTTCCTATCCTTTGCGATTACGCATCTAAAACCCTTTTTAGGGGACCCGCTAATGGATGGTGCGGATTATCGCACATCCTTGGGCTAGTAGAATGTTCATCACAGAAAACTGCATTTCAATACCACTCATTCATTATCTGTTTTGTTATATATCGTTACTATTAACCAGTATCTGCTCAGTAAATACAGATTACAGGTATTCGTGACAAAATACTGGAAACACACTCAAATTCACGGATATAACATTTGTAAGCCGACACTGCAACCGGAACTGCAAACCGATCGATATCCAAAGAGTTCATTTGCAACAAATAAATGTGTACACAATTTTGGTCCAACACAATACAGGTGTGCATATAACTCTTTTGCAAATAGACCATGGTGGGGCTGCCCATGGCACAACTGGGCACAAGTGAGGTGATGTGTGATAAATAAAAAAAGTTGTGATGTGATTTAAAACATCATGTTTCCCTCCAAGACTACTGAGTATAACCCAAGCTGATATGAAGAAATCAAACATTACCAGTGGACTTGTTGAGTGCACTCGAGACCACCACACCAACACGAGCCCATTTGACCAAGTTTGGACCGGCGAAATGCTCCAAATACCCGATACCACCGGTCCCAACATGCCCAAATAGCCCCATTTTTCTTCCGGCTTTTCCTTATTGTCACATCATCCATATTATATTGTTTGTTTAATCTTATTTTGTGTCTATAAATGCCAGATCAGTGAGCAAGGGAAGGATATACATTAGGGAGTTGGATATACTTTTAAGCTATAGTTTACTCTTTGTTTTCTTTTTCATTTTGAAGCTTTGTACATAGTAGTTTGCCTTGAGTTCTTT
Organism: Agapanthus africanus; assembly: GCA_030015575.1. Classification (NCBI taxonomy): domain Eukaryota; kingdom Viridiplantae; phylum Streptophyta; class Magnoliopsida; order Asparagales; family Amaryllidaceae; genus Agapanthus; species Agapanthus africanus. Next base: position 27,113,295 of record JASDDO010000001.1, read on the forward strand.
GCCTTCTCTTGATCTTGCAACCTCTTCATTGAGCTTGCAAGTTTAAGTTTTGGTTATTGAACTCATGGTTTGTATCATCACTTGAAGTTAATAAAGCTTTCATTTTGCACTTGGATTCTTAGTATTCCTTTTCTATCTATTTTATTTACTTGCAATTTAATTTCTTGCCATTTACTTACTTGCAATATTGTGTTATTCCTTTTATTTCATTTCAATTGCTCTTTCTTTTGTTGTTTTGATGGTTTGTGAATAATGGTGTTGTTAGGAAAGAAAATGGTATTGTAAGTTAAGGTTTTCTTTTCTCATTTCTTTTGCCCGATATTTTCCAATTGAACTCCGTCCAAACCTTACGCAAGCGCTCCGTTAGGCACCCTACCCTACCAAGGTATCGGTGATCCCTAACCGTGACCGGTTGCGTTCGGTTTGGCCGGAGGCAAAAGTCAAGAGACAAGAACGGACGGACAAGGGTCAATAAGCCGGATTTCATAAATACCGTGCTTAAGCACCCTAATCCACGTTATTGCCGATTACTCTAGCTTCAATAGTCAAGCTCGGCACAAAGGATTGAGTACGGACTTCCCTAACTTACACTAATCTATCTCTATTCCTAACAACTTATACTTTGCATATACAACACTTAGGGTAGAAATGAACAATTCCGACCATTGCATTAACTCGTCATAACCAGAACGCAGAACGCACCATCTCCCTGTGGACGACCCGTACTCATCGCGGCTAGCTACACACGACGCCATCTTGATTGCGGTTAACTTTAGAACTTAAAATGACACGCGGAAAGCGCGCGACAATCAAATGGCGACAAGACACTTTGTATCAACCGTTTCAACCTCCCCCACCCTCTTACGTTGGTACCCCTTTTGAGAGTCATGTTCCGACTCCAAGACCCATGTCCATTGCCGACAGAATTGAACAATCCCGTAGCTTATCTTTCACTCCTTTCACCACTTCCAATTCTTTTGATCAACAATCAATCACCTCCTTATCATAATGTTGATCTTAATCCTGTCCAACCATTCGATTCCTACTAATCCTACCCGACTTTTACACCTTCCCTAGACATTGCTTCTGAACAGCCTTTTGGGAGTTTCAAGTATCCAAACGAGTTTGAATCTTTTACTGAAACCCCTTCACAGCCTATGTCTAGTCTTGAACAGTCGTTGAAAGAATTTCAAGTAGTGTCATGCCAACAAATGATGGATATGAATGCGTCCATGGCCGCCCTCATACAACCTAACGAACCGACAGCCAGTTTCCAACTAGCTCCAAATTTTCCCATGTATGATGAGGCGTTTCTAACTAGCTCCAAATTTTCCCATGTATGATTAGGCGATAGGACAGATTGAGAATTTGAATAGTGAGAGTGAGCAGTACACCCTTCCAAATCAAACCTACCCATTACAAATTGAATTCCACACCTCCGGTTTTGAAAGTCTATCGAGTGTCCCAAATGATTCACCAATTGAAGATAGAATGTCTAATGAGTTGTGCGACTCTGTAGTGTTTGATTTACCCGATTGTGAAGGGACCCTGTCAAGTGAAACCACACCCAATCCCTTTGACCTCTACACCTCCATCCTAGAACCACAATTGATTAAAATCCATGCTTTTAATGAGGTGTCTGAGAAATTTGATTTTCACTTGATTGAGGATATCGACGCTGGGAATATTTTGGATGATGAACCCGCAGTTTTGGATGAGTTTTTCTCACCAATTCATCATGTCCTTTCACTTCCGTGTGGACATCATCCTGAGTCATTAACCGTTTTTCCCAAACTTCATATGCGTCTAGATATTGATGATAAATGCATGGATGAGTTAATTTTTGAGGAGAATTTTGAGGATAACATTGAGGATGAACCAGTTTTATTAGATGTGTCGGATTTTCCAATTTATCATATCCCTTTTATTGACTGTGTACACCCTCCTGAATCTTTAACCGATACCATTACTCGATCACTCCCCTCCATCCTTTCCATCGTTCCCATCCCGCAAGACACCGTATCACTTTCATTTCCTGTGTCTGGTTTACCAAGTTCAGTCTACCCATGTTTTCTCACGAATCTTGAGAGGTTTGACCCCATTTCTTGACCGGTTAATAGATTAGTACAATCACTTTTTACACATCGGTCATTACAAATTGTACTAATTTATTCACTCCATTTCCACCTTCAAGTTCGTATTCTATTTCTTTTTCCCCTCCGCCATTCTTCTCCTCCACCGAGACCGTATCCCGCTTCCATCCCCATACGGTCTCGCGTATTCTCCATTTCTTTCCTCTCCGCATTCTTTCACCAACCTGCACATTCTAGCGATAGAATTTTTGAATGGTTAGTGCTAACTTTTGGCCTGTGTAAGGCCTTGTATAGATTAATACCGATCTCTCCCCCTAACTCTGAACATTGACGCATAAACAGTGGCAACACTGTTTCACTTAAGTTTGGGGGGGATCTTTTTGTGTATATATTTCTGGTTTGATTTTTGTTTTGTATAAAAAAAATTAATAAAAAAAAACAAAAACCAGGGGAGCGCCGGCAATTTTGACCCTCTTGGTCTCGCCTGACAGTGAGGGCACTGTCAAGTTTAAGTTTGGGGGTGTGCTCGGTAAGCTTTCTACCTTCGCATTCATGTGTATATTTTGCATTTGCATACTTATTTTAAAACCCATAAAAATCAAAATTTTTTACAAAAATATAAAAAACTTTGACGTCAAGTTAGCGAATAGGGTAACATAGATATTTATTCCGAAAGTTTAGTTGATACGTTAGAAATAACTAAATCCCGGGCTTAGGAATTGAAAACCCTAAAAATAACCCTTCTTCTGTTTAACCTTGGTAATTATACGCCCTTGCAGTTTTTTTTAGAAGTAGGTAATCTTGAGTTCAGTTCTTGAGTTAAGTCGAGATGAAGGGAAAGTATTGAAAGCTTTACTGAAGGATGAGTCTGAAAAGTAGTTTCTATTCTTGAGTCCAAATTTAGAAAATATATACCCTACAAACTACACATACACGCACCTTGAAACTTGGGATAGTAGAGGATACCTAGAAATACTCTTGCCTGAAAACCCAGTATGAAAAAAACGGTATTTAAAACTAACCACCAAAAGAGCATCATTGAAAAATATATTCGGTATTAAAAAAAGAAAAAGAAAAAGAAAAAAAATAAATAAATAAAGTCAAGACCTGGAAACTGTTATTTACGCTTTAAGCTCACATATTCAGTAATCGGCTGTTAGTGCCTCAAGAAGCATTAATAGTCGCATGAAAGGGGTGTGAGCAAAACCGTCCATCATTAAACGAAAAGAAGTAGTATTAGGTACTAGGGCAAGGGTACTATAGCTTGAATTGAATTCTTAAGTGTAAGGGTGAAATTTTACACACACGTAGGGGTATACAATCGATGTTTGGAGGAAAGATAGGAATAAAGAATAAGACTTATGTTTTCCGTAAAAATGATATCCCTGATTGGAGACCACACTTTAGAAGGAAAACTCAAGAGAAGCCGAGATTTTTCTAAACTGTAAAAACGTATAGGATCTGAGGCTGAATAAATAGGAGGCTTGAAACATGAGGGTTGAATATTTCTAACTTAGGATGATAGAATTTCTAACCTAGATACTAAACTGTAGGAGTAGAATCGACGTTAACTTGTGAAACTAGCTTGACGGGATTTTGTGGGTGTAATCCGCTGAAAACCCTCAGGAGACAACACTCCTCCTACTGGGGACACCTCGAGGTTTAACGACTTATTGCACGAGCTCAGTGTAATCGCGTTCCCTGCGAAAGTGAGGTTAGGATTTTGTTTTGCTCGGGACCAGCAAAAGATAAGTTTGGGGGTATTTGTTCATCACAGAAAACTACATTTTAATACCACTCATTCATTATCTGTTTTGTTATATATCGGTACTATTAACCAGTGTCTACTCAGAAAATACAGATTACAGGTATTCGTGACAAAATACTGGAAACACACTCAAATTCACGGATATAACATTTGTGAGGCGACACTGCAACCGGAACCGCAAACCGATCGATATCTAAAGAGTTCTTTTGCAACAAATAAATGTGTACACAATTTTTGTAACAACTCCAATTTTAGTGTACATAAAATTCATTTAAAGTTAATGTATACTTAGGGTATTTACAATTCATGTGAGTACTATATGAATTTGATTTACTTTTGAACAGCAAGAAGTAGCTTGTAACTTATTGGTAAGACCTTGCACTGCTGAACCAAAGCACCAGAGTTCAAATCCCATCAGCCACAATATTTTTATTTAAAATACTTTTAATCTTTTAGAAGCCCAAGAGTCTATACGTGCACAACCCGTAAAACCAAGAGTCACAGCCTAAATAAACATGCACATGAGGCTAGACCAAGCGTCAGGGATACGTGGCACAAATACGAGCCCCTGACTCGGTGACTCGGACCGGCGAACTCGCTGACTCGGCCGGCGCCGCCTATCCGACTCGGGCCAAACCCTAATTTTCTTTAACCCTTGCGACTCTTGAACTTTCCCCATAACCCCTGTATTATTTGTTTTTACTGCACATTTACAGAGCACCATAAAACTCACATTTAATCCATTTTTATTACAATTTTAATACACCCTTTCACTACCCTAAAACCCTAATTTTTCCTATAAATACCACCCTCAAATCACTCCTCCTCACTCCTAAATCCCTGCCCAAACTCTCAAGAAAATTCCCAAGTCTTTTGTGTGCAAGTGGAGTTAGCAAAAGGGCGAAACTCCGACAAACTTCCGGCGACAACTCAAGGAGTTTCCGACGACGAAACGACGCACCGGTAACTCCCACCTCTTCCTCTTTCTCTCCTCTAACCAATCATCCAGTAAGTCCCTACTTCTTCTTCTTTTCTCTATTCTAAAAATATTCAAAACTAAAACCCGACGGAAGCGGATTTAGTCCGACTTCCGATTCGGTTTTCTTTAAAAACTATAATTTTTCTTAATCAAGATACCTTCATATCATCACATATTGTTCATTAAACATTAAAAAACTTAATAAAACAAGTTGCACATTAAACTAATCATTTTTGTAACTTTTATTATACTTTTTCAGAAAAATACCATATAGTTTAGTTTCGACATAAACCATCATAATTCCTTATTTTACCTATAGATAGATCATGAGGTAATGACCTACCTCCTCACAACACTCATATCTAACATAGCACGATGGAATTTGAGAACATAGATTTGGAAAAACACGACTTTACATATAACTACCTTCAACTTATAAAACCTTTTTCTACAAGAAGTGTATTTTAACAAATCTTTGCAATTGCGCCTCTACAACCCATTTTGGGGAACCCGTTCGGGATTGTTGCAGATTATCGCACATCCTCGGGTCTAGTAGAGTGATATGCAGACCTCCGCAAGGAGCATACGATCTCGAAAGATTTAAAATACAATTTTCTTTAGAAAATGTGATTTCTATTATAAATAAAAATTATATTTTTAATAAATAAATATATATGTAATTAATATCAAAATATCTATTTATAATATTTATAATATTCCACATTTCCAAAATTTAAGAAAAAGATCTCATTTACAAGAAAATACCATACAATTTCAATATTACAAATAAATACCATATATTATGAAATTAGGTTTTATTCACTAGAAATGTCACATTGATAAAATATACATCCATGAAAACTCTAAAAACGATAATAAAATACTTGAGGTGTATTTTGAAAATTATACAAGATTATTTTTACATAAAACCCCCTCAAGTTATACTAAATTACAATAAGGACCCTAGTAAACATAGGTTTAAGTGGGACCGGTCTCTTGAGTCTCAGGGAGCCGGAAATATGTGTGCTTGCCTATTTAAGGTAGACAACTTAACAAACGGTGTTATCAACATGGTTATTGTCTTTGAAAAAGACACAAATCCTGCCGTCCATGTGCAGCAGTTACGATAGCACCAAAACATAATTCAGGATTCAATTTCTTTTCTAATTTTCTGACTCAGACTGAGTCTCAATATAATCAATCTGACTTGAATATGATTCAAGTATCAAACTTCAATACAACATGGATCTATGAATCCGTCTATTCAATCTAATCAATCTATATTGACCGAACCGAACCATGGATAGACATCCACCTCCATGATTCTCCAATTACATCCATTTACTGATATCATGGTTTCGGCAAGTCATCCATCTATATACAATATACACTTCAAAGAATACATCAATACAATCAAGACATCGCGGGGTTTATAAGGGGTAGACTGGTACGGAAGGTGTTATAAGTGGCACGAGACTGTAACCATAGTACACCTAACCTAAATTCAATTGTCGTTGTACCGTGGCTGAACGGTTCCTTGTGCTCTGTATACCTTAGTCTCCGGAATAGTGGGACTCCTCTCGTATACACTGGCATTCTTCTGTACCAAGCTACAAACAACAGCGTTAACATTAAATACAACATTATAACAATATACTCTCTATTCTGTCTATTCCATTCTTGTCTATTTACGGGTCTTACCGAGCGATTTGTTCGCTGGCGACATTTTCTTTCTTTTCTTTGGAATGTCGTCAGGTGATTCGGTCCTTCAGGAGATCGAGCCCACCTTCGAGGACTTGGATCAGCTAGCCTTTGACCCGGAGCTCTAGTTACTTGTACACATTTACATTCTGTATTTTCCATTTCTGTTATGCCACTGTTTAGGCATTGCTTTCCATTCCATGTATTTACTTTTCAGATGTATTGAAAAAAGAATGTTAATAAATAAAGTTGTTGTTCAATTATATCTATTGTCACTGTCTCTTGTGCATTTTACTTATATTGCTTAGATACGCTCAGCGTGTTTACTTCTGAGTAAATACGTAGCGGCCTCGTCGCGTCCTCTGCCTGTATACTGGGAAGCGGGGCGTGACAGGTTTTTTTGGTGGTCCATGCAGGTCAGAGCCGTATGGAGCCCTACCATGCAGTTCAGCTTTGCATAGACAACCTAAGAAATATAACACAAGAACCAGCAACTGAAAACATTCTTTACAATTCATATTTCTTGAATCTTATCATTTCATATACTTTGAATCTGTCATAACCCAAATTTTTCTTTCAAGGTTATGGATTCCCCAAACAACACCAGCACGAATATCAATAACACTCCCCCACCACTACCACTCACACTTGTCGTCGCTGCTCCGATCAATGAGCAGACGGTTCTGCTTGAAGCAATCCGTAGCCTCCTGGAAGGACAGCAGCAGACTGCTATCCTGATGAACCGACCAGAGGCAGAAGCACCTGGGGTGAAGCAATTCAGGGCCTTTCACCCCAAGCAGTTCGCAGGAAAAGAGAGCCCTCTAGAAGCTGAGGAATGGGCTCAAAGCATTGAAGATGATCTGGCAGCGACACAAGTGCCAGAGATAGTTTGGGTCCGAGTTGCGAAGCTGCAGCTCACGGACAATACACAGGTTTGGTGGAAGGCGGAAGAAAGCCGTCTTGATCAACCCATCGAATGGAACACTTTCCGCGACATGTTTGACATAAAGTACTTCCCAGAGACTGCCAGGTTCGACATGGAACAACAGTTTATCCACTTACAACAGGGTTCGATGTGGACCAAATCAGTGGATGAATACGATGCTGAGTTCACCATGCTCAGTCGGTAAGATATGTCTCAATAATTCGATTTTTTCAATAAATCGTATACTACACAGCAAACACAATACTTTAACAGATTTGCGGCACACCTGATACCGACGGATGAGATCAGAGCCCGTCGATTTCAACAAGGGTTAAATTCGGAGATCTAGGCTGCATTAGCCACAGGAGATTTTCCGACTCATGAATCGGCTCTGAAAGCTGCACGCCGTTATGAGGCAGTGGTAAAGATGAGGGGCAGATCTCAATCTGCTGGAGTTAAGCGCCCTGCCAACCAGATGGCAGGAGGAGCCTCATCAAGGCCACCATTTATGCCCAGGAGACCGGGAGTATCAATCAACTGACCCAGCCCAGCCTTTTGTACCTACTGCAGGAGAGATGAACATTTGGCGAAAGACAGCCGGCGAGCCAACCTTCTTTGCTTAGTCTGTGGCTCAGCTACTCATGATATTGGGTCTTGTCCCCGAAGACACAACCCAATTGCTGCACCCAGGCCAGCAATCACTTACCAGCAGAGACCAGCCCTTCAGGCACCTGCTCCAAGACTCGCTCTCCCTGCTCCACCACCTAGAGGACCACCGACTGCACTTCCTCATCGTCAGTTCTATCAAGCTCAAAGGAACGTTCAGAAGAATACTCCTCCGGCCAGGAGGAATGTACCATGGCGACAGGCTTTCACAATGACCGTGGAAGAAGCTGAGGCCACTGGCCAAGTTATCACCGGTAACCCTTTCTTCTTACGCTTTTCTTTCAGTCTTAACACCTACCTACATACTTTTCCCCATACCTAAAACATATCCCATGTAACTTAGGTACAATCTTAGTAGCCTCACTTACTGTACTAGCACTATTCGATACTGGAGCATCTCATTGCTTTATGTCGCAACTGTTCGTCCGAACTCATGCGATTCCAGTCACACCGCTCGTATTCAGTTAGAATGTCAGTTCAGGGAATGGCATTCTAAAGGCAACAATGGGATACAGCTTGTGTTCAGTAGTCATCTGCAGCAGAGAATTCTATGCTAACTTCAAGGTGCTGGACATACCGAACTTCGATGTGGTTCTTGGTATGGATTGGCTCGGAACATTTTATGCTATTAAATCTTATGAGAATTAATGAACTTTAGGAAAAAGAATCGTTAATGACCAAACTTGGAACGAGATCACCATTCTTGATAATTTGGGATTAAATGATTGATGATTCTCTTTGCTAAAGGCTAGATTTGAATGATGATCAATGAAAAGACAAGAGATAGTGAAGGAGAAACCCTAGTTTCTTCAAAAGATCCTAATCATCATTCATCGCTATCGTTCTAGCTATAATTCATCAATAGATAAGATGAGTCATTATTAGTATTCATCATTGCTACTAATTCCTATCGAATCCTACAAGCTATTCTTTAATTTTCTTGATAACTAAAATTGATATTGGACACTTTCTTGATTACTAAATCTTAAACTCTTTCTTGATTTTTCTTGAAAATATTTCATCTCATAAATCTTAAAACCTTTTCTTGAATTTTCTTTACTATTTTCTTTCGACTCAACTAAAGCAAGAACGAATAAACACACGAATCTCAGTGGACAACTTGTACTCATTAACGAACTACAGCAACACCGTTATTGATTGCGGTTATAAATTCTTTGATTGTGATTACATTTTTCATGTCAAACGACGGAATTTAGAAATCAATCAAATGGCGCCGTTGCCGGAGATACGTGCGTAATTTGTTCGTTCTTGCTATTTGAGTTGAAATATTATTATTCCATCAAAAATTTGAATAAAAATCTCATCGTGTGCTTAACGATTAGTTATGAATTTTGCAAGGAAATCTGAAATCACTGCAGCAGGGAGAAAATTATTCAGATCATTTCATCTAGGACAAAGGAGTAAGGGGAGCATCAGTACAAAATTTCATTCAAAGAACTTTACAGGTGACCGTGGAACCATGGTGGATAGCAGGTATTGGCGGCGGAACCGCGGTCGTTTTGATGAATTAGGGTTTCTGCTCTCTGTGGTATATTCACTACTTTCTTATCTCTCCTCTGATCTGTCCAATAACAACTTTTCTGCAGGATTCTTTGCAAAAAATTCGCCGCTCAAAAATAAAAATTTGTTGCGTGTTTTGAAATTGGTTGTTTGTGCATATTTTAATACGGAAATTAAGGGGCAAAGACCAAATTCAGATTAGGTGGGGATTTCATTACCCTTCCTATGCCTTACAAATCACAAAACTAGTATCCGCATCACCCTTCATTAACTAAAAAAATATCTAGACAAGACTCTAAGGACCATCGCGCTCAATTAGGACAGAAAAAGTTCGTAGGTAATCTATTGCTTATCCGCATTTCTTTTGTGGTGTCTAAGGAAAGTGTGTCTAAGGCAAGTGTTTACTTAATTAGGCCCACTACTTACGTAGCAGATACCTCCCACTTACCTGGCACTTACCTGGCCACAGGAGAGATAAAAAGGTAGTAGAGGATTTATCCTGCAATTTGTCTTCTGCAAGTCTAGGAGCGGTCTAGTGACTTGACCTAGGTGACCGTAGATCTAGGGTTGATTGTGCATTTTTTGTGTGATTTTTCAAAATCCGTCTTATTCAAAAACAAACCCAAAACTAAAACAAACCACTTTCTCTAATTAATTAACGCTGCCACTTGTGCTAAACCGTTTAGTGCATGCTCGGCTGGACACGGGATTCTAGTTCCCGTCTTCTCCGCGTTCCTCATATCGACTCCGAAGTCAGTATTTCTACATCTTCTTTTTCTTTACCCACTACCACATTCACCGCGATGGACGGATTTCCATTAAACTTTAATAACATCACTCTGCCACCGCCCGCAGGTGCCCAGAACCCACCGCGCATCTCTCTTCAAGAGAGATGCTACCCTATACGTTGTTCTCTTTCTACTTGTCTTTCCATTCCACCAGCCAACGGGGATAACTTTGAAATCAAACTACATTACATCAATCTTTTACCTAAATTTCACGGTCTCGATCTGAAGACACATACGTTTTTATTACCAAATTTGAAAACGTATGTGCTATGATGGGCACTTCACAACTTTCTGTGGATGCTATGCGTTTACGTCTTCTCCCGTTCACTTTGTGCGATTTAGCCGAAAAATGGCTTTATAACACAGTTGCACACTCTATTTCAAACTAGGATGAATTCGTCGTAGCATTCCTCAAGAAATTTTATCCCAATCATAAGACCGCCCGTGTCCGTAGCGAAATCAATCAATTTACCCAGCTTCCCAATGAAAAATTTTGGAAGTGTTTTGAACGGTTCAAAGATCTGCTAGTCTAATGTCCTCATCATGGAATCCATCGATGGGATCTGTGCCGAATTATATATTAAGGTATTAATCCAACAACAAAGAAGATGCTTGAATCCATGTGTCAAGGCAATTTCATGTCTAAAGACGATGGTGAAGCTTGGAAATTTTTAGAAGATTTTGCTGAAAAAACTTTGCAATGGGAGAGTGTTAGTCAACCATCATCTAGGGGTGGTATCCATCAACTTGATGTTTCCATAGCAGTCAAAGCTGAAATGGCAGCAATGCAAAAGAAACTTGAAGCTATGGAACACAAATTTTTAATAGCATCCCTAAACTAGGTCACACTTCCTTAAACCGTGTGTGGATGCTGTTCAGATCCATCACATTTGACGGAAGAATGTCCTTTGAATTCTCCGTTTCAAGGTCAAGAACACACTAATGCTGTTTTTCAGCAACGACCTAGAAACGATCCTTATTTTTCCACTTATAATCAGGGTTGGAGGAATCACCCTAATTTTGCTTGGAACCAACACCAAACTCAAAATACGGTTCCAAACCAAAATAACTTTCACAGGGTTCCTCCACAACAACAGCAACCACTACAACTGAGTCAGCACCCCTTTCAACCATAAAATTTTCAAAATCCGGCCAACACTTCTGTACCGTATAATAATTCTTTGCAATTGGCCGGTACCGATAACTCCTCTTCACTCGAACAAACCTTGGATTTGTTTATGAAACATTCCATCCAAGTGTCGGCTGATATAAGGTCTTCTATCGATGATATAAAGAAGAACTCCGCCTCCCACGGTGAGAGTATTAAATCGATAGAAGCACAAATTGCACGATTAAATGCCGAAATGAGTGCTAGAGAGAAAGAAAAACTTCCATCTCAACCCTTACCGAATCCTGGGTATTCACAACACTACAATGTGAGTGCCATTACAACGTTGAGATCTGGAAGAGTGCTGAATAATCAAGTCGGTGAACAGAATGATATTGATAAAGATGAAATAATCAATGACACCCCGGCTTCCACTTCCACTTCCACTACTGATCCTACTTCGTCTAGTCCATCATCTTCTTCCGAGCCTATTCTCCGTTTTCCTCAAGGCTCGAACCCTCAGCCCACTTCTTCTAGTCAACCAAAGACAATCCCCACTCCAATTCTGGGATCTGTTCCACCCATACGACCATATCCAATATTGGACCCAGCTCTTATTGCTAAAGATTCTTATCCAAATCGGTTAAGGGGAAACAAACCAAGTCCACAAATGGAGAAGATTATGGAAATGTTTAAACAGGTTAACATAAATATCCCTCGATGCTATACAACAAGTTCCGGCTTATGCGAAAATTTTTAAGGACTTGTGCACTAGGAAAAGGAAGACTCAAGTGCCCAAAAAGGTATTCATGACGAATAATGTTAACACTGCTTTTACCCCACAATTACCAAAGAAACGTAAGGTCCCTGGCTGTCCTAAAATCTCTATTTCTATTGGGGGTAAAAATATTTACCGTGTTTTACTCGACCTTGGCGCTAGTGTTAACCTGCTTCCATACTTTGGAGAGTTGAAACCTGCTTATTGTACTCTCCAGATGGCAGACCGATCCATCACCAAACCTAGGGGTGAAACAAACAATAGTAGAACTTTTTCATTAAAATACCATGAACTTTATAAACACCTCTTTTAGTATTTGTTAAAACAATATCCTAAGAAAACATCACGGGGTAACGACCTACCCCACACGCACACTTGGTTTCATAGCATGATACTCATTGTATGTATTTTCAATGCGAGGTATAATATTACAATAAAATACCACATAACTTTAAAAATCGGATTTCTTTTAAAAGCGGTATTTCCTATCCTTTGCGATTACGCATCTAAAACCCTCTTTAAGTGACCCGCTAATGGATGGTGCGGATTATCGCACATCGTTGGGCTAGTAGAATGTTCATCACAGAAAACTGCATTTCAATACCACTCATTCATTATCTATTTTGTTATATATCGGTACTATTAACCAGTGTCTGCTCAGTAAATACAGATTACATGTATTCGTGACAAAATACTGAAAAACCACTCAAATTCACGGATATAACATTTGTGAGCCGACACTGCAACCGGAACTGCAAACCGATCGATATCCAAAGAGTTCTTTTGCAACAAATAAATGTGTACACAATTTTGGTCCAACACAATACAGGTGTGCACATAACTCTTTTGCAAATGGACCATGGTGGGGCTGCCCATGGCACAAGTGGGCACAAGTGAGGTGATGTGTGATAAATGCAAAAAGTTGTGATGTGATTTAAAGCATCATGTTTCCCTCCAAGACTACTGAGTATAACCCAAGCTGATATGAAGAAATCAAACATTACCAGTGGACTTGTTGAGTGCACTCGAGACCACCACACCAACACGAGCCCATTTGACCAAGTTTGGACCGGAGAAATGCTCCAAATACCCGATACCACCAGTCCCAACATGCCCAAATAGCCCCATTTTTCTTCTGGCTTTCCCTTGTTGTCACATCATCCATATTATATTGTTTGTTTAATCTTATTTTGTGCCTATAAATGCCAGATCAGTGAGCAAGGGAAGGATATACATTAGGGAGTTGGATATACTTTTAAGTTATATTTTACTCTTTGTTTTCTTTTTCATTTTGAAGCTTTGTACATAGTAGTTTGCCTTGAGTTCTTTGCCTTTTCTTGATCTTGCAACCTCTTCATTGAACTTGCAAGTTTAAGTTTTGGTTATTGAACTCATGGTTTGTATCATCACTTGAAGTTAATAAAGCTTTCATTTTGCACTTGGATTCTTAGTATTCCTTTTCTATCTATTTTATTTACTTGCAATTAAATTTCTTGCCATTTACTTACTTGCAATGTTGTGTTATTCCTTTTATTTCATTTCAATTTCTCTTTCTTTTGTTGTTTTGATAGTTTGTGAATAATGGTGTTGTTAGGAAAGAAAATGGTATTGTAAATTAAGGTTTTCTTTTCTCATTTCCTTTGCCCGATATTTTCCAATTGAACTCTGTCCAAACCTTATGTAAGCGCTCCGTTAGGCACCCTACCCTACCAAGGTATCGGTGATCCTTAACCGTGACCGGTTGCGTTCGGTTTGGCCGGAGGCAAAAGTCAAGAGACAAGAACGGACGAACAAGGGTCAATAAGCCGGATTTCATAAATATCGTACTTAAGCACCCTAATCCACGTTGTTGCCGATTACTCTAGCTTCAATATTCAAGCTCGGCACAAAAGATTGAGTACGGACTTCCCTAACTTATACTAACATATCTCTATTCCTAACAACTTATACTTTGCATATACAACACTTAGGGTAGAAACGAACAATTCCGACCCTTGCATTAACTCGTCATTACAAGAACGCAAAACACACCATCTCCCTGCGAACAACCCGTATTCATCGCGGCTAGCTACACGCGACGCCGTCTTGATTGCGGTTAACTTTATAACTAAAAACGACACGCGGAAAGCGCGCGACAATCATAGAACGAGATGCAGACTTCCTCACGGAGCATTCGGTCTCAAAAGCATTTAAATACGATTTTTAAGAAATACGAATTTTCTAAATAAAATAAAATTATTTTTTAAAATTAAAATGATATAAAATTATAAATCCATATTTTCAAAATATAATAAATCTATATTCTTCAAAAAAATGAAAAAGATTAACAAATGTCAATAAAATACTATCAAGATACCAAAAAGGCATGTTTTACAGTAAAATACCATGAACTTTCCAAGATAAATAATTATCACTAAAAACACCCCAATACTTAAAATCCATGCTCATGACAACCTCAAATAATACTAATCACCCTCGAGCTTTACTTTTTAATCTATATTAGAATATTTTCATAAAACCCCCTCGAGATATATAAAACAATATTTATGGACTTTAGTAAATATAGGTTTAAGCGGGATCAATTCTCTTGAATCCCAGGGAGCCGGAGAAAGTGAGTGCTTGCCTATTTTAGGTAGAAAACTTAATGGAGTTATCGATGGTAATTGTCTTGGAAAAAGACACAAATCATGCCGTCCATGTGCAGCAGTTACCGATTATTCCCGAACCTAATTCAAGAGCTAAATCAGTTTACAAGTGTCTGACTCAGTCTGAGTCTAATTCAAATCTGAATCCAATATCAAACATGAATACTTGAAATCAAACATCAATATCAAACATGTATACTTGACCTGATTTGACCAAACCCTGGTTATAATTGGATATGAACTTAACATGAATACTATAATACAATGGTTACTATTGAAACTGACTTGACTCGAACCATGAATACAACTTGATATGAATACATGAACACTTGACATGAATACTTGATATTGATATGAACTCAATCTTGCAACTTGAGATATTCATGGATTCGAGCAAGACTGGTAATTTTAACTGTAACTTAGAATACACGGGGTGTTGGGGTAGTTCATGCGTGAATCCAACGAAATATCAGGAGTCCCCCTAGATCATGAATCCATGTCTACTAACACAAGCAAGCTATCATGATGGCCCGTGTTTCCTTGCTTCTGAATTATAGCCTGTTGAGTTTGGAATACTTCAACACTAGGTTGAAGTCACGTTACTAAGACTTGATTCAGGCCCGTGGTTCCTTACTCCTGGATTACAGCCTGTTGAGTTCGAGAACACTCTTGAGATTGGTTGACATTCTCCCTTGAACTTACATAACATTAGTTGACCCATGTAAAGACCTTTTAGGACACTTACATTCACTTCATGTTCACTATACCTACACTACACGGCCATGCTATACTATGCTCATGTTATTTTGCTATGATATATATATAGAACTGCATGTTATACAGAATTGCCATGCTTATATTAAATAATATGTTTCAACACCATATCTCCTAGTCCATTGTTTCATGATATACATTTAACTTATCTTTATACTGTTATACTTCACACCCATTTCTTGGGGACTTACTGAGCGAAAGTTCGCTGACGGGCATTTCACCCATCTTTGTTTCTTAGAATGTTCGTCAGTACTGTGGAGACCGAGGAGGCGAACACCACCGAGGAGGAGCACGACCAGATCACGACTAGGACTAGACTAGTTATTTTCTCAGTTGATATATGCCACCAGTTAGACATTTCTCTTCTTGTATTGAACTCATGTACTGCAAATGCTTCAAGTTGAATGTAAATAAAGTTGTTGAAGTTTAAATTCTCATGTTTATTTCTTATCATTTTATATTACTTATTTTACGCTTAGCATATTTATTTCGGGAAATGACCTTCTAGAAATAAATACGTCGCGGGCTTGCCACGTCACCGTTTCCGTATATTGGGAAGCGGGGCATGACATCTCTTGTTATTCTTGTGCATTTTACATATATTGATTAATTATGCTTAATGTATTTATTTCTTAGTAAATACGTTGCGTCCCGCCACGTCACCGTTTCCGTACACTGGGAAGCGGGGCGTGACATTATGTCATCCCTAAGTTTGGAATATTCGACGGGACGGGAAACGCGAATCAACATATTGCTCCTTT
This sequence comes from Agapanthus africanus, assembly GCA_030015575.1. Classification (NCBI taxonomy): domain Eukaryota; kingdom Viridiplantae; phylum Streptophyta; class Magnoliopsida; order Asparagales; family Amaryllidaceae; genus Agapanthus; species Agapanthus africanus. Next base: position 27,129,802 of record JASDDO010000001.1, read on the forward strand.
TAAAGTGTCGAGCGGAAATACATGGGGCAATGATGTGCTCCTCCTCCGTCAGTTCGTCAACAGCCAAACTGGTGTCGCTTTCGACTGGTATGCGAGAATACCAGATGGTTCTGTCACTACTTTCGCCCAGATGGAGTCTCTGTTTCGACAAAAATTTATGAGTGTCAGCGACAAAATTTCCATTGCTGACCATATGAGAATCAAGCCAGGAAAGAACGAAAGTAATACGGACTTTATTGCCCGATGGCGCAATCTCACTGTCAAGTACGAGCCGCCGTTGGAGCAGGACCAATTCGTCAGCCTCCTCATCAGGAAGCTCGGCAATTGGATGGTTCCATTCCTATGTACCGTGAGCTGACCAAGAAAGTCCAAATGTTGGAACGCTCTGTTTCCCCCAATCAGAGCAAAGCTTTGTTGAAATTCAAAATTCAAATTTTGAAGTAGCGCTTCAAATCTTGGGCGCAACGCGCCACGTGTCAGGCGCTGATACGTCAGCGCAGCGCCCAAGAAGGTGCGCCCAATCAGAGCAAAACTCTATTAAAAAACAAAAGGAAGCAACGCTTCAGTTGCGCAAGCACTGCGCGACACGTGTCAGCGCGGATGCGCTAGCGCAGTTGCGCTGCGTCTTGCGCTGCGCGACACGTGTCAGCGCGGATGCGCTAGCGCAGTTGCGCTGCGCTGTGCGCTGCTTGACACGTGTCAGCGCGGATGCGCTAGCGCAGTTGCGCGGCGCTGTGTGCTGCTTGACACGTGTCACGCGCTGGGGCATTTGCGCCAAACAGAATTAAGATTTTAAAGAAATCTTTCTGTTCTTGTTAAAACAAGAAGATTTTCTTCTGTAAAACAGAAGCCCTTGGATCAAAGATCCAACGGTGGGGAAAATTCCCCAAATCACCCAGAGAAAAATCTCGTTAACAAATTCAACAAACTTATGGGCACTATATAAGGATCCCTAGACCTCAAATCAAAGGCATCAACATTCTTTGAGAAATTAAACAGAGAGAACTCTGAAGAAATTCCAACAAAAAAAAAAGAAAGGTAAAAGACCTTTTAGATAGAAGAATTTCTTCTGATAGATCATTGATCCAAAAACAAGATCAATGATCTTTAATAAAAAACAAAATAAAAACAGTGCTTTGTACTTTTTATGAACCTCTGGTTCCTGAAATAAGAAAGAGCTTGTTTTTCTTTGATCTAAATTAGATCAAGAAATCAAATAGTGCTTTGCACTTCCTTTATGAACCATTGGTTCTTAAATCTAAAAGACTCTCAAATTAATAGTGCTCTGCACTTGAAAACCTGCACTGTTGCGCTCTTGGGTTGGCGCAAGCCACCAGAGAGCGCCACGTGTCAGTATCTGAACCACTTGCGCTATGCGCTTTAAGATAGAGCTTTGCTCTCTGAAATTGGCGCAACCCACCAGAGTGCGCCACGTGTCAGCAGCGTACTAGCGCAGCGCACTGCGCTTGCATGACACGTATCGTCACCACAAGTGCTTGCGCTCTTTGATTAGCGCAAAGCGCCTGAAAATGCAATGCATTTCCTAAAGGGCCTGGCCCAAATCAAAAGACCTAGTAGGCCTAATTAAATTGCAAAGCAATAAATGGGCAGAGCCCAGGTAAAATTGATGCTCTGCATCTTTATATAGAAGGGCAGAGCCCAAGTAAAATTGATCATTCATAAATGAGCAGAGCCCAAAATAAATTGATGCTCTGCATCCTTTATGGGCAGAGCCCAAACAAAAACAAATAAAAGTGTTGAACATTTTTCGACTGGACTTAGCCCAATCGTGGCCGTAAGTCCTCAAATTAAATTGACTGAGCAAAATTGCTCTCCTAAATCAATTTACCTCCGGTTCGAGGGTACATCTCCGAACTCCTCTGACACCTATCGTTGTAATCCTTCAACGACGTCAGAGAGGTGACGGGTCCCGACGACCACACATCAACACGGACTGCGGGGTCTTTAAACTCGTGGACCGAAACGTCCTTAAACTAATATCGGACCGAAACGTCCTTAAACTAATAATGGACCACTACGTCCCTAAACTGGCGATGGACCGCCACGTCCCTAAACTAGAATAATAGAGCCTCCAAATGCTCTTTTGCCGGATCTAAGCGATCCCGTTTAAGTTGATCTTAGCCTCAAACACGGCTAACGTATCCTTAAACATTCAAATGGACTATAAAACTCCAAATCAACTTTGGTTCAAGGGTACATCTCCTAACTCCTCTGACACCTATCGTTGTAATCCTTCAACGACGTCAGAGAGGTGACGAGTCCTGACGGCCATATAATAAATGGATCACCACGTTAAGTTGATCTTAGTCTCAAACAGGCCTAACGTATCCTTAACGAACATTTAAGTTGATCTTAGCTTCAATACGGCTAACGTATCCTTAAACTAAAAACACCAAACCCAAATCTAAGTAAATACGGATTTGGACTAATCCACGTCCTACGGGCGACGGCATTACTCAGTCTCCGTATACAATTCACGGGCAACCACAAACAAAACAAACACACACGACACGAAGTGAAATTCTGGAGAAGGAGAAAGTGGCTGCCGCGATGCGGTAGCGTAATTAACTGTAGGGGCTTGCGCCTGCAGGGAAGAGCGTCCCCACAATCAAAAACCCCTCAAGCGAGGGGGAATCTGACGAAGTCCGCTACATCGGCCGCATCCGTCTAAACCTCCGATACACGGTGCCATAAATCAACTTGGCATCGTCGGAGAGGTAGACGGATAAAACGATATAGTATTTGCCCCGAATCACAGGCTAGACGTCCTCACGTCGTCGCCGTCTTTCGGAGGGGAACAGATTCTGGCACGCCCGGTGGGACCTTTTCCTCTTTCCACTCCACACTTCGTGTGTTATCTTCACGAACCAATCTCGGTTTGTTAACGGTTGCCTTTGGATTTCAAGTTACTAAGATTTGGTCTTTTGCCTGGCGCAGAACTCAAGCATCAATGGCCTCTAACTGCATGAACTGCTCGAAGTGCCACTGCAACGGACACTCCACCTCACCTGGAGGTGTAGCATATGGGCCTCAAGCGGCCTCCTTCCTCGCTCTGCCGGTAGAACAGGTGACCCAGGCCACCACCGGCCTGTTTTTCAGGACCATGATTCCACCTGCAAGCTTCTCTATGCCAATACCTGCACTAGAAGCGAACAAGAAGTCGGTCTTCGACCAGCTCACTGCTACGACGGCCCCTGTCAACGGGTCGTCCACTACCAAACCAATAGCCTCCGTCTTCGCCAGGCTGGATCAGAACTATGAGGGGCCCGCTAGGAAGCCCATGAACTCTAAGGCGGCTGTCCCAAGGAAGGCAATAACCGCTGCTCCAGAAGTCGTCAAGGCGGCTTCCCCTGTCAAAGAGTAAAAGACTGACTATTCCTGCTCCTGCCCCTGCTTGAGGATCTGTCTTCGACAGGTTGAATATCATCCCTCAAAGGACAACCTCAGTCTTTAAGAGGTTAGCACCAGCGACGCCTCATTCAGACAGAGGGCAAAAAGAAGCTGTCTCTATCTCCGAGCCAGTCCCAACGGCTCGTCATGCTCGACGTCGCCATTGGTGACAAGTGAGGAAGGCAGGGGGAAACTCCCCCTCAGGGCTAATTCCGCTGGCTCCAGCGGTAGAAGTCAACGTTGCTGTTCCAACTGGGAACAGCTTTGAACTGCTGAGGAGGGTACGTAAGAATTCTCCAACCGCTACATTGAAAAGATCTCCTCCGCCCGCGGAGAGAGTTCCGGAAACAAAGCAAGAACATCCCCTTCAACGGCTATCCTCAAAAATATACAAGGTTTGGCGAAGGGTTCAAGACTCCGTGATCGACCCAGACCACTCTCGTCAACAAAAGAAGACGAAGGTGCAAAAAGAAAAGGATCGTCCTATTAAACAGCAGAGGACAACAATCGCTAGGATGCCCACTGCAATGGCCCCTTCAACTTCAACGGCCCACAAAAGAAGAAGGCCGGAGAAAACCCCCGCGCCGGCGACAAATATTAGAGGTGGTGAACCCAAACGCCCTAAGTCAGGGGGCATTGTAGTTTATACCGTCTATATGGCGTCTGGTAAGGAGGACAGTCGCATATCTACGGGTCATCGGCCGCTTACACGGTCAATGACCAAGGCTCAAGGGCAACAGCAAAAGCTCCAGGAGATGATGAACGCAATGGCCACACTCACTGGGCCAAAAGAAACCCCTGAGACATCCTCGGATGAACGTCAGGAACAGGAAACTGACGCGGAGTTCCTTCGTCGCATATTGGAGAATAAGGATAAAGAAGCTGCGGAACAAGCAGCCAGCATAAAGAAAATGGCCCTCCTATTCCAGGACATGGTGGACATGATGATTCAACAAGATCCACCTGCTGAAAATCCCCCGATCATCCTTGAAGATGATAGGGGAGAAACGTCGAATCCTCCTCCGGCTCTGTCAACAGCCAAGGAGGAGGCAATCTCCAAAGCCGACCTGGACGAATATATAGCTCAGCAGATCCGGGTTCATCAAGCGACTGAAGCAGCGGGTCAGGTCGTAAAAACAGGGCGGCCGTATCCGGGCTGGTACGACCAGATCAAGTACCCGCCAGGTTATACGATACCAAAATTCCATGTGTATAAGGGGACTGGTAATCCCCACCAGCATGTCGCCCAGTTCAGGGCGCTTTGCGGCAACACTGGCGGTGACGATAAATTGTTGCTTCGCCAGTTCGTTGGCAGCTTGTCAGATACGGTGTTCGAGTGGTATTCCGAGCTCCCGAATGACTCTATCAAGACCTTTGCTGAAATGGAACTGCTGTTTACCCAACGCTTCGCGAGTGCCAGCGAGCGTACCCCGATAACGGCATTGATTAATGCCAGGGTGAAGCCGGGCGAAACATGGGTCCAATATGCTATACGGTGGCGGAATTGTTAGGTCCACGTTACCTCTTCCGGTACTTTCGGGGTTGCGGAAACGGTAAAACAAAAATTTTTCTGGACTTGGTAACATGGACCGTAAAAGCCGGATCTTTACTAAACAATACACTAGCATCCTAACTAGAGATTTATCTACTCGGTTAGGGGTTATACCTCAACTTGAAATCCTTCTCTTCTTGTTGTTCTTCTCCTTGCTTGCTCCGAGGCTTGATCCGGACTTTGGTCACCTCCACGGCCTCCTTGAGTCGAAGACGATCCACCCGAGAGATGTACACCGAGCTCCGCCTCGAGCCGAGGTAACTAGGGCAAAGAGATTGCTAATCTAGAAGCCCTAGGTTGTGTAGAAGTGATAAAGGGATGGTTTTGTCTTTGTGGGATCTTTATCTCTCAACACATGAGATCAAAAGATGAATCAAGAGGAGGAAGAAGAAGGAGGAGCTAGCAACCATGGTTCATTTCTTTTTCTTCTCACTTGAAAAGGCAAGAGAGAGAATGAGAAAGAAATTGTGAACTAAAAAAATTAACCATGGTTGCAATAATGCACTACAAATCCTATCAAGATAAAGTTGATGGCTACATTGAAATGACCATTATCATAATCCAAAAGAAAAAGAAAAAGAAAAGAAGAGTGTAGATCCCTCTTGAAAGTCAATGGTCAACACGGTCAACCGGTCAACAAAGTCAAGAGAGGTCAACGGGGTCAAATGGTCAATGCAATTAGCCATCATAAAATTATCACTAAAAGGATTAGCAAATGATGTCCGCGGCTCATAATGGTTTTGACCAAACGAACTGTCAAAACCCTAATGAGCCTGCCACATAACAGTTTTGGTCGAACCAACTGCCAAAACCCTGATGAGGCACCTCCTCCTTCATCGCTCCGGAAAATTGTGCATACACACCTGCATCCGCATTCCGTAGAATGCGGATGCACAGAAGACAAAACAAATCCATCCGTGCAATACTAGGATCCGGCTTAAACCAAAGCCCACTAGTACTGCCTGCCCGAACACCACACGCACACAAGTGTACGTAAGTGATCGCAGCCCTGCCGTAAAACCATACGGCCTCTACACGTTTCGCTCAGTGCAGGGAAACTCTCTGTGTGGGACTCTAAAGACTCGACACTACGCTGGCAGCGGGTTTAACCACAGACCGCAAGCGGCACTAGCTGTACGTAACGGTCCCCAGGTAGATGTCGATAAGAAGACCGATGAGGTGAACCCATCTGAACTCCTACTGAGCCTGTATGTGACAATCTCCATACAGTCCGGTCTGTTCGTCTGATACATCGCAGGGCGGGCCTAGGGGGCGGTAAACGTCAGTCCCCTAATAGCGGTACAAGTCGTGTCGGAGTGAAGCCCAGAACACCCTGAAATAACACTGGAAACCTACCAGTATATCTCGCTTGCCCTGGCCAGGGACTACTCGTGTAATGGCTCTCCTAGACACAGCGCGATGTCAACCCCCAATACCGGGAGAGACGAATCCTGTCTAACTGTCACTGCCTCCAAGTGCTTCGGGACTGCACCCAACTACTACCTATTTGCACGACTCAGTAGAGCCGTGGTAGGGTAGTAATCAAAGAACAGTGGGAACACACTCGAGGCAAAGTGACAGTGTCAAGTCAGCGGACTAAGCTGTACTCATGTCACCTGGGAACTGATAACTGACGATAGGTATAATACCAACCATCAGTTCCCGACGAGTCCTGTCCAGTGTACTCGTAACCTAACGAGCACCCGCATACTATCTCAAGTACGACGTACTGACGGCTGTGGGACAGACCGTCTCCCATGCTGGGATGAGAAGCGCATACGCTAGTCTACTTCGGAGTATCGATGCCCTGTCTCGATAATCCCACAACTAGGGACGGGTATAAGGATGTGCTTGTGGATTACCCAGCCCCCACGAGTGTGATCGCCATCACAACGCCGGAAATCAAGCAAAGATCCTAAGGGCTCTACTAATGCGTATAGGTGATACAATAAAGAAACACACATGTACACATTAAAGCAGAGACAAACCAAGTAGCATACTACTATATTGAGCAAGATTGTCTATACAACTGTGAATATCCCAAGCTTCCATCAAGTAATATACATACTAGTATGATACAGTAATGGCCTCTAGGGCATATACACTAACAGGAATTTATGGTCAAAATGCGAGCAGCGCATAGAAGAAGCTCCTGCAGTGGGAATGTTTGTGGGAACCCTCGATCCGCAAGCAACCATCTCGCAATTTATGATGTTCTTCAAGCCGACCACCTTCCAGGCACTAATCGACAAGCTGGCGCAAATGGATCAGATGGGCCATAAATCTCCTCTTCCAAAGCCGGACTCCCGAAATGAGAAGGGAAAGGGGAAAGCGATCGTTGTCGCTAATGCTCAACAACAGCCGAACAACTCGAAGCCGGTCGTTCGTCAAAATAATATGCGCCCGTACGTAGCCCTTGAGGAGAGGATGGGACGTCCTTACTCGTTTCCCCGAGATAAAACGAGAAGGTTATTCGAGCTGGCGTTGCGCAACCGACTCATAAATCTGCCGGATCCAAAACGTCCGTCGCAACCAAGTGACGTCAACGAGCCCAACTACTGTCCTTATCATCGAGTACTGGGTCATCCGATCGAGGATTGCTATGTCTTCAAAAATTGGCTTGAAGACCAGTACCGACAGGGCAAGTTTGCATTGTCCGACAAATGGAAGGTGAATCCACCGCAGCCCCACACCTCTAAGGGAATGAATACGCCGGGGAAAACATGCTCTGTCGTTGAAGAAGCTCCTTGGGAGGTTGTATTATCAGCCAAGACAAAGAGGATGCTAAATGATCTTCATACATGCCCAGCGATCAAGTGGAAGAACCCATTGGAGCCGCAGATCATTGAAGGGATGTTGAAGCCTCGTCCAACTCAAAAGATCGATGGAAGTGGCCCAAGTATTCATAACTAGCCGTCGAAATCTTCAAAGAAGAAGAAAAAGAAATCAAAGAAGCCCGTGAAGCCTGGCGACAAGCGCACGGACTTCCAAAAACAAATTGACGCGCTGGAGGAATACAACCAGAAAGCACGGACTCCCATTACATTCCAAGAATTCCTCAATCACGTCGTTCAAGAGGAAGATAAGGGAGAAAGTTCATCTGATGAATCTGAAGAATACGTGGCGAGCTGTCATGTGATTTCTCATTCGTTCATGGGCGATGAGGAGACTCCTTGTACTGAAAAGCTGGGGGCAGAGCCCGAACCAAAAATTCTGGGGCCATCGGATGAAGTAATAGTCGCGTTCCTCAACGAAGCTCTCTTAAAAAGTAAAGCTGATCGGGAGCGCGAGGCGTTCATATTCGAAAAGGACAAACGCCAACGCCTTGACGAAAAAATTGAGATACTCCCGCTGGATCAAAGCACACCCACTGCGGATAAAATCAAATTCAAGATGAGGAAGAGGTTTGCTAAAGCCGTGTCAATGGGTATGAAACTACCACCCTCTGAGGGAAGCGTTACTGGTTAAGCGGAAATGCACCTCTCCTATTGCTTGTATCATCGGAAGATTTCGCACCCCACTGAAGAGTGCCAAGCTTTCGATAGATGGTGGCAAGGATATGTTGCTCACCGGTAGTATTTTAAGCGGGAAAAGCGCAAGACTCGCCGGGAGCAGAACAGTGCGACTGAAGGGCTTAACAGAACCACCAGCAATTGTCGCATGATCAACGCTGGAGGATCACAAGTGCTCACATTCGGGAGTGATTCCGACGAGGAGCTGGAGCTTAGCCCCCTCTTTAAAGAGTCCACTTCGGGAAAAGAAGAAGAGCCGAAGATTTGTGAAAATATCCGGCTGCGTAATCGCACGTTGCCCGAAAAGAATCTCGGACCCCCAAACAAAAAAGATAAAGGGAAAGAAAAGGTCTCTCAGGACATCGCCCTAGACGACCAAGTCATAGAAGAGCTGACTGCCAAAGACCCGCCGAAGAAAAATAAGGTGGATTACAACGTCTTAGCGCATCTGAGAAAGTTACCCTCGCAACTCAGCATTCTTGACGCCCTTTTACTATCAAAGGAGGTGAGAGATTCGTTAATTAAGCCATTACAGGACCCGGAGCAGTTCCAAGCTTTCCTGGCTGAAGAAAAGATGAAGGATGAACTGGAAGAAGTGCACACGGCAGATGTCACTTTTGGCGATGAAGACCTTCTCCTTGGGATGTGCGAACACAATCGCCCCCTCTATGTCTCAGGATACTGCCATGATATAAAGATAGGCAAAATCATGATCGATAATGGGTCGTCTGTTAACCTACTCAATGTGCGGGTTTTAAAGGAAATCTGCATGAGCGTTCAATACCTCGCTCGAGACAAGATCACCATCTCTGGGTTCGACTCCCAATCATCAAAAACTCTTGGATCTGTGATACTAACGCTACGCTTCGGGCTGCTCGTCACGGACATTAAATTCCACGTCATAGATGCCAAGACGTGCTACAACGCTTTGCTCGGCCGACCATGGTTACACGAGTATAACATCATCCCTTCTACACAGCATCAGTGTATGAAATATTTTAGGGATGGTATCGAGTATACCGTGACGGGGGAATTGAATCCGTTTTCCGTAAACGAAGTTCGCAAATATGAAGATGCCAAATACTTCTTGCCGAATTTCGAAGACACGAAAAGGTGTCATAAGACGGAGAATAAAACTAACGCTACCATCCCTGTCTTCGGCAGTGATACCGAGGAGGAAGAGGAAATAGTTTATTCGGGTCCGCCTCAAGACACTAAGCCGGGACCATCTGCTCCTACATTTATCTTTGGCAGTGATTCAGAGGATGAAGTCCATGCTGTATTCTCTGCTCGACCTTCAATACGAGCTTCCGCTGATGAAGAGCAAAGTCTGCAAGTCGCCATGGTGCCGCTTAAACATTATAAAGAGCTGGATGTGCTCGATACCGACAGTGTAGAGGAGCTGCAGACGTTCTATGTCCCGCCCAGGCGAGAAGGCGAGAAGCCAATTCTATTCTACCGCTTTGAAGAAAACAAAGTGGAGAAAGAAATCTGGCACGGTGCAGATCCTACGCTGGACAGGCTTGAACCCATCCGTCTACCCAGATATTATATAGAAGGCTTGAAGAGGCTGTTGAAGCGCCAAAGGATACCCTTCCAATAGACCGTTAGAAAGACCAAATTCTATGACAGGGTCTGGAACGTTCCCGGAACTCAGCACAAGTTGCCTAGTGGGAGGATGGAGACGATCGGGCTCGGATACATTCGCTCCAAGAAACGAGAGCTGCTCTGCGACTGTTACGTCGTGCATGACTTCAATGAAGAAGCAGATGCGCAACGGGAGGACACTAATCCTGAACCAGTAAAAGTTCCTGATGCAAAAGTGCCCAGTCCGTCGTTTGAAGAACAAATGGACAGGCTTATAAGGGAAGCTGGTCAAAAAGTCCGAGACGATCATAACCGCGAAATGGCCATCTACGAGAAAGCCAAAACGCAACGCCTCCTTCAACAGGCCGTCAAAGATGAAAGTGTCGCCCCCTGTCAACCTGTTATAAAAAAGGCTCGACGTAGAGGCAGAAACAAGTCGAAAGGCCAAAAAGACGCTCAACGGCAACAAAGCGGGACTAAGAAGCCACGCAAACGGGAGTCGAGCGTTACTGATCTATCCCTTATGAAGAAAATGGGTCGAGCGTACTCGTTTCCTCGGGACAAGACGAAGAAGATACTTGATCTTGCTCTAAAACAACAAATGCTTACACTGCCAGAGTCCAAAAACCCCGAACAAGCAGGCAAAGTCTCTGACCCAAACTATTGCTCTTACCATCGAGTAATAGGGCATCCTCTTGAAGATTGCTTCACCTTTAAGAATTGGGTTGAAGATCAGTATCAGTTTGGCAAATTCGCTCTGTCTGACAACTGGAGGGTAGCGCCGCCACAGAAGCACGAACCCAAAGCCACAAGAACAGAACCAACTCCACATTGGGATTGGAAGCCGATTCGCACTTGTCACATGATAACAATATTAAAAGAAGAGCCCGAGAACATGGACAGCCTTTCCTGGTGCTTCGAAAACAGCAATGACAAGGTGATCTCAGAATTTCCGCCAGCTCCGAAAGAGCTGGAGGTTGGAATACATACCACTGCAGATAACCTCAAGAAAATTGAGTTGGGGACGGCAAGTGACCCACGGCCGACATTTGTCAGCGAGCTACTATCTGAAGAAAGGGTGGCTGCATTAAAAGACGTCCTTGTACAGCATAAAGATTGCTTCGCATGGAACTATTCCGAGATGCCAGGACTAGATCCGGAAGTTGCTGTGCACAAATTGGTGATATCCCCGGATGTCAAGCCAGTCAAACAGGCGCCGAGGAGAATGCGGCTCGAGCTTGAGATGAGCATCAACGCCGAGGTTAAGAAGTTAATCGACTCTGGTTTTATCCAGGAGGTTCAATATCCTGAATGGATCGCTAACATCGTCCCGGTGATGAAGAAAAATGGGACGGTGCACATATGCGTGGACTTTCGGGATCTCAACAAAGCCTGCCCGAAGGATGATTTTCCGGTGCCAGTCACCAAACTGATGATAGACAATACGTCCACTCATGAGGTCTTCTCCTTCATGGACGGCTCATCAGGGTATAATCAGATAAAGATGCATCCTGAAGACCAGAAGCATACCGCTTTCCGGACCCCTTTGGGAATATTCTGTTATAAAGTGATGCCCTTCGGATTAAAGAACGCCGGTGCCACTTACCAAAGGGCCATGACGAAGATCTTCGATGACCTTATACATGAAATCGTCGAGTTCTATATCAACAACCTCGTGGTTAAGAGCAAATCATACGAGGAACATCTTGAGCACCTAAAGACTGTATTTCGACTCCTTCGACAATACAACTTGAAGATGAACCCTCTCAAGTGTGCATTCGGAGTTTCTTCGGGCAAATTCCTGGGATTCATCGTCCGATACCGAGGTATCGAAATAGATCCGTCTAAGATCAAGGCGATCATGGAAATGCCTCCGCCGAGAACTCTCAAACAGTTGTGGTCTCTCCAAGGAAAGCTCGCATATATTCGGCGATTTATAGCCAACCTCTCTGGCAAGTGCCGCCCTTACAGTCACCTGATGAAGAAGGGAACTCCATTCGTCTGGGATCAAAAATGCCAGGGCGCGCTGGATGAGATTAAACAGTACCTGCAGAACCTGCCAGTGTTGGCTGCTCTGGTTAATGGAAAGCCTCTCATTCTTTACACAACCGCCCTCAAAGGTTCTTTAGGCGCATTATGGGCGCAAGAGAACGATCAAGGGAAAGAAAGAGCACTCTACTATTTAAGTCGGGTTCTTCTGGGGGCAGAAAGCAACTACTCCCCCATTGAAAAACACTGCCTGGCATTGATCTTCGCGATAACAAAGCTCAGGCACTATGCATTGGCGCATGAGGTCGGTCTTATTTCGAAGGTCGACCCTCTTAAATATTTGATGTCGAAGGCCATATTGACGGGACGACTCGCTAAATGGGCCCTGCTCTTGATGGAATTCTCGATAACATATCAACCTCTCAAGGCAGTCAAAGGCCAGGCCATCGCCGACTTCCTCGCTGAGCATCCGATAACCGCCGATTCTCCTCTAAATTGCGATCTTCTAGACGAACATGCGTTTGACGCGATCGACGGTGGTGATACCCGATGGGAGCTTTATTTCGATGGAACATCTTCCATGAAAAAGCGCAAACAAAGTACCCCTATAATCAAATCGGGGGTAGGCCTCATCTTCATGACTCCACAAGGAGGGATTATGCGCTTCGCCTTCTCCTTAACAGAGCCGAGGACGAATAACGAAGCCGAATATGAAGCCTTGATTGCAGGTCTCGAGATCGCCATCGACATGGGAATTGAAAACCTCCTCATATATGGAGATTCTCAACTGGTCGTTAGTCAAGTAAACGGCGACTACCAAACGTGCAAACTGGAGTTGGTAAAGTACGGTGAAAAGGTGCAACAACTGTTGACCCAAATTCCCTCCTATACTTTGGAAAGTATACCGCGCACAGAAAATAGCAAAGCAGACGCGTTGGCCAAGCTTGCTAAAGAACTGGCTGACGAGAACCTCGATGACGTCAGAATCGTGGTACAAAGCCGTCGGGTGCTTGCCCCATCAGAAATATCTCCGGAATCATCCGAAGAGAAGGGAGCAACTGAACAGACGACCTTGCAAATAAAAGACCGCGAGAAGGCTGAGGATTAGAGGGAAGTCTTCATAGACTACTTTAAGTCCCACCGAATGCCCGAAGAAGCGTCCACAAGACATCGGCTCATAAAACGAGCTCTGTCTTTCGCCTTCGTTAATGATACTCTGTACAAGAGGTCATTCGATTCTCTGTGGCTGAGATGCCTAGGTCCTGATGAAGCAGAAAGAGTCGTTCAGGAAGTTCATGACGGACTCTGTGGTTCTCACCAAGCGGGCCCGAAGATGAAGTTGAAAATCAAACGGATGGGCTACTACTGGCCCACGATGATTCAGGATTGCCTCGAATATGCGAAGCAATGCCACTCATGCCAAATCCATGGGGATTTCATCCACCAGCATCCAAACCCACTCCATCCAACAGTGGCTAGCTGGCCATTCGAAATGTGGGGAACTGATATAGTCGGCCCCATCGAACCAGCATCGTCTAGAGGACATCACTTCATCCTGGTGACAACTGATTACTTCTCTAAATGGGCAGAAGCAGTGCCGTTGAGAGAAGTGAAGACGGAGAATATCCTCCACTTCTTCAAAACGCACATCATATACCGGTTTGGAACGCCAAGACGAATCATCTCCGATAACGGTCCAGCCTACAGAAGTCATAAGATCAGCCGCTTCGCACAGCAGCATAATATAGACTGGAGATATTCTTCAGTTTACAATCCGCGAGCTAATGGTCTAGCTGAAGCCTTCAACAAGACCCTGATGAAAATCATGAAAAAGACGGTCTCCCGAAATAAGAAAGGCTGGCACGAGAGACTGCAAGAGGCTCTTTGGGCGTACCGAACTACGTTCAAGACGGCCATAAACACAACGCCGTACGCGTTGGTATTCGGTACGGAAGCAGTACTCCCCCTCGAGATAGAGTTACCCTCTCTGCAAGTGGCAGTCCACTACGAGCTGACGAACGAAGAAAACGCTCACCTTCGGCTTGAAGAGCTTGATGCCCTTGAAGAAACACAGCTTATAGCGCAACAAAATTTGGAAGCTTATAAAGCAAAGATGACGCGCTCATACGAAAGATTGACCCGGCCGAGGACATTTCGCCAAGGCGAACTCGTGCGAGTGGTCAAAATGCCTATGATCCCCAATCGCGCCAAGCGGGGAAAATTCGAGCCAAACTACGAAGGCCCGTACATCATAGATAAGGTCTATCAGGGTGGGGCCTATCTACTCATGGACATGCACGGTAAAAGGCCTTTCAGGCCAATAAACGGTCGCTTCCTAAAGAAGCACTATGCTTAATGAGCCATAGCCTAGGTCAATGATAGATGACGACGACTATGTCCGCTCGCTATCTTCCTAAGCTCAAGCTTTATAAGCAATAGCCAGCCTTCTTCATGACGGACCGAAACGTTCTTAAACTAATAGCGGACCGAAATGTCCTTAAACTAATATCGCAGTATCCGTAAGCTGACGAGATAAAAAAAAGAGAAGAAAAATATATTAAATAAAAACGGTATGTCCATAAGCAAAAAAGGGCACGGATGAAAACCCGAAAGGGCTCCGTAAGTAAAAACAGCAGGGCTACCGGCGAGTATTCGTGAAAACCCAAAAGGGCGCGACCTCGTAAAAAAAAGATAGAAGAAAATAAAAAGAATAAAAAAAAACGGTATGTTCATAAGCAAAATGGGCACGGATGAAAACCCGAAAGGGCTCCATGAGTAAAAACAGCAGGACTACCGGCGAGTGTTTGTGAAAACCCGAAAGGGCGCAAGCTCGTTAAAAGACACTTATAGGGTCCTCTCGACCTTGTAAGGAGAAACCACCCGCGTGAGATCCTTACGACTCACAAGGGAGCAACACACTTAGGGATCCCCACGATTCCTAAGGAGAAAATACACTTGCGAGATCCTCACGACTCGTAAGGAGAACCCTCTTATGAGACCCACACGGCTCATAAGATTTGAAAGTCTTAAGTTACAGAGACCTAAACCTGTGCTTAAGCAACCCCCACAACTTCCGATATTGCCCTACAAGTGGTCCAATACTGGCTCTTGTATACAATCCACGGGCGCGAATAAACATTTCCCAAATCAAGTCCCATCCGAGACTGGGAATATGTTCGCATGGTGAACAACCCTTGTAAATCCTCTCGATTTATGAGGAGAAAACCCTCCTGTAGGATCCTTACGACTTACAGAGGAACAAACACTTAAGAATCCTCACGATTCTTAAGGAGAAAATACACCTACAAGATTCTCACGACTCGTAGGGAGAAATACCTTTGTGAGACCCTTACGGATCATGAAGTCAAAAGCCTTAGTCAACAGGAACTTAACCCTGTTCGCTAAGCCACCTTTGGTCGACATCAACAGAGGCAAGTGATGATTCGCTCCTGGTAATATCCCAGTTGTAGCGGTGCTGATGCCGAAATCGGTGTTTAATTTCAGGTTTACAACAAAAAGCCAGTAGGCCGCACATGCATATGAAATAGCCGAAATGATGGGGCAACTTGCAATAAAAAGCAGCAAGTAAAAATGCATGCATGCAAAATAGCCGAAATGACAGGGCAACCCGCAATAAAAAGCAGCGAGTAAAAATAAAATAAACAGCCGAAATGATTGGGCACCGCGAAAAATAGCCAAAATGATTGGGCAATCGCGACCTTCGCGATATAAGAGCTGAAATGATAGAGCATCGCGGAAATAAAAAAAATGATGATAAAACTTTTGCCCTACAGTTAAGATCACATCGATCCCTGTATACAATCCAAGAGCGCAAACAAAGAGGGAACCATACTTTCCCAATAGGATCCGCCAGAAAACGAAGCCAAATTTCGACGGTTCATCCCAACTCCAGGGAAACAAATAATCCTTGGCAAATATCTCAACTCAGGGAAACAAACATCCTTGACGAGAGCCTCCTGATTCGCATCGACTCTCAGAGCAACCAGTGCCTCCGTGGGAAATTCTCGATTCATTTCAACACCAAGGAAATAAATAATCCTTGGCAAATATCTCAGCTCAGGGAAACAAACATCCTTGACGAGAGCCTCCTGATTCGCATCGACTCGCAGAGCAACCAGTGCCTCCGTGAGAAATTCTCGATTCGTTTCAACACCAAGGAAACAAATAATCCTTGGCAAATACCTCAACTCAGGGAAACAAACAATCTTTGATGAGAGCCTCCTGATTCGCATCGACTCGCAGAGAAACCAGTGTCTCCGTGGGAAATTCTCGATTCGTTTCAACACCAGGGAAACAAATAATCCTTGGCAAATACCTCAACTCAGGGAAACAAACAATCCTTGATGAGAGCCTCCTGATTCGCATCGACTCGCAGAGAAACCAGTGTCTCCATGGGAAATTCTCGATTCGTTTCAACACCAGGGAAACAAATAATCCTTGGCAAATACTTCAACTCAGGGAAACAAACAAACCTTGATGAGAGCCTCCTGATTCGCATCGACTTGCAGAGAAACCAGTGTCTCCGTGGGAAATTCTCGATTCATTTCAACACCAGGGAAACAAATAATCCTTGGCAAATACCTCAACTCAGGGAAACAAACAATCCTTGATGAGAGCCTCCTGATTCGCATCGACTCGCAGAGAAACCAGTGTCTCCGTGGAAAATTCTCGATTCGTTTCAACACCAGGGAAACAAATAATCCTTGGCAAATACTTCAACTCAGGGAAACAAACAATCCTTGATGAGAGCCTCCTGATCCGCATCGACTCGCAGAGCAACCGGTGCCTCCGTGGGAAATTCTCGACTCGCTTCAACACCAGGGAAACAAATAATCCTTGGCAAATACTTCAACTCAGGGAAACAAACAATCCTTGATGAGAGCCTCCTGATCCGCATCGACTCGCAGAGCAACCGGTGCCTCCGTGGGAAATTCTCGACTCGCTTCAACACCAGGGAAACAAATAATCCTTGACACCGGGGAAACAAATAATCCTTGGCAAATACCTCAACTCAGGGAAACAAACAATCCTTGATGAGAGCCTCCCGATTCGCATCGACTCGCAGAGAAACCAGTGTCTCCGTGGGAAATTCTCGATTCGTTTCAACACCAGGGAAACAAATAATCCTTGGCGAATACCTCAACTCAGGGAAACAAACATCCTTGACGAGAGCCTTCTGATCCGCGTCGGCTCGCAGAGAAACCAGTGTCTCCGCGGGAAAATTCCCGATTCGTCTCAACTCGCAAGATGAAGCCTCACGCAGCAGGGACTAAAAGACTTGCTTCCTGAACAATGGGACCCTGCAAGTCGACCTAAAACGGACTCTTGCATACTATTCACGGGTCTCACTCTCCAAAGTCGAGTTTCGACAAGGAGGGAAACAACCTATTACGAGTCCTCTCGACTCGTGAGAGGGAAAAATTCTCTTATAGGATCCTTACGACTTATAAGAGAAAACACACTTAGGAATCCTCACGATTTCTAAGGAGAAAACCCACCTACGAGATCCTCTCGATCCGTAGGGAGAAAAGTCTCTATGAGACCCTCACGGCTCATAGAGTTGAAAAGTCTTAGGCGGCAGATCTGACCCTGCAGCCTAAGCCATTGCTGTTTCTTGAGGAAATCAAGAGGCGTGCTCTATTATCTGTTAACCATGTTTACTAAGGTAGCATGCTGATAATAAAAGAAAGAAAAGGCGGAGAAATGACACAAGACATTACAAAAAATGTGTATCTTTTATTCATAAACTTGATTGGGTACAAGATACATTGTGTTAAAGAATAAAATATATATATATATATATATACATTGCTTTTATTTATAAGTGCAAACGATACAAAGAGGGATAGCTACTGAGGAGGAAGTGTCTTTAACAAATCCGCAAGCTGCTCTCGAACTTCCTTCAGCGCCTCCTCCTGAGTGGCTGCCGCGGCCACCTCCACTTCCACCTGAGCCTGCTGCCGCAAAAAGGATGAAAGTTGCTCCTCGGCTGCCTTCTGGGCTGCTTCCTGGTTAGGTGCATTCCGTTCGACAACGTCAAGCTGTTCCCTCAGTGATAACCCTTCGGAAAGGCATTGCAGAAGGCACTCAAAGACAACCTTCAGCCGTGCAGCATTGGCCTCCACCCGAGCATGCAGTTGGACAGACTTGCTCGAAGTCTCACCGCGCTCCTTACGCCTTGAAATGAATTCTTGCTCAAGATGGCGGAAGTAAGAAGCGCTCTGCTCAATCCATGCCGCTCTTTGATTACTGGCGGCTAAGGTCTCGGGAGCGGGACGCATCGACTCCAGCTGATGCAGGCGGGCCTCGATCTCCCTGCAATGGTTAACCCAAGATGCGATGATGCCCTCGTCATGAAAGTTCACGAGTGTCACTGGCATCGGGTTAACCGCCGTAGCGAAGTCTGCGGCAGATGTAGGAGTTTCAACGTCGATTTCCTCGACGTAGTCACTCAACATGCGCAGACTATTCGCGGCACCTTTTGAAGATGGACGTCTCAGATAAGGACCTGCCGGCATCGTAATGCGAGGCTCGAAGGGCGCCGAGACCGGAACGACAGCTGAAAAGAAACAAAATGTGATCAGATAACAGTTCAGGAAATAAAAAGGGGGGTTATCGGTGTAATAATCACTGGACCAGTTGAAGCAAATGGCAAGGCCGGAAGGGCCGGTGGCGCAGCTGATCTTTCACCCCCTCCTTCAATCTGTAGCACTGCAGTCGGGACAAGAAAAAAGGTTAGAAGTAATTCCATCAATGGAAAAGGAAGATATCAATGGAAATCATGCTCACCAGTGCCACCAGAGGAAGAAACGAGTTCGGATGGGAAGGAGAAGTGTGAGAGCAACACTTGATACAGATGATCAAAGAGCACTCCTGAAAAAGACATAACAGTACGACTTTAGTACACAAATTATACGTCTGAAAGATAAGATTAATAAATTGCAAACCCATACCTTCCAACATCTTCGATGGTATGAGAGAGGGTTGAGAGGTGACCACTGCTAAGGCAGTCGTTGAAGGCGCTCCCTCGAGCAGTGGGGCATCGGCGCTGGCTGCACCTGCGTTACGAAAAAGGTGAATTTGTCAGAAAGAATTGTAAGGTAAGAAAGACAGCAACTTGGGATTTACCTGATGAGCTGCCGGCTGAAACGGAGGCGACTCCCTCCTCCATCGACATGAGGCCACCGCCCGTGGCCTCATCGCCCGACTCGATGGGGACCGTTGTCGTGCTCACGCGGCCAGGAGACGGCGGAAGATCGTAGGCGGGGAGGGCAATGATTGGAGCGTTGCCGGACTCTTGGGAGAGAGCGGCTAACTCTTCCCCAAGAGTCGTACCCATCTCACCCGCTACTTCTTCGGGCTCCACGGTCTCCATCGGCTCATCCGCCGTCACCACGAGGTCGCCGGCCTCAAGCGCCTCGTCCGCCACCACCCTGGGCTCAGTTGTAATGATCATTTCATCTGCCGCCACTTCAGACTCGGCATCAATGACCTTATCGGCTGCAGACCCCTCAACCTCCATCTCAGGCTCCGAAGCCTCAGTGACGTTGCCCACCGTCGGCTCAGGTTCGGCAGGTGCCGCCTCCTCTGTTTCCTTGGGTTCAACGGTCTCCGCCTCCCCCTCGGTCGGACTTGGCCCTGCAAGATAAAATATATAAGAACCGATGACATTATAATTCTTACAACAAAATTCTGAGAGAAATATTACCTGAAGTAGATTTATCATTTGCGCTCCGAACTGCGCGCGCCACTTGTCTGCGAGCAGTGGATAGGGCGACAGGGGCCTCTTCGGAGGGAGTATCAGCACGAGGGACGGTGCTGGGGCCCGCTCCCGTAGCCAAAGCAGTCCGGCGTGCCTTCGCTTCGCGCCTTGACCGTTTCCTCTCCTCCCGAGCTGTCGCGATGGATCTCTTCGATACTTCTTTCAAGGCGTCGTCGTCCTCATTCAGAGATGCCTCCAAAGCCTTTAAGGCATCTCTCATTGGCTCTTCGAGACGGACCTCCTGCGGTAGCCCAGAGGGAGCAGGAACATCGGCAGCTGGCAGAGCAATTGCGTCACTTGGCAGGAACGACATTGAGGTTTCTGCCATAAAAAGGGAGAGGTTAAATTGACCATAACACAAAGAAAATGAAAGCTTGATGAATTGAAACTTACTAAGGCCTAAAGACGCTCTGAGACGTTCCTCCTCTTGAAAAGTCTCGAGGGAAGCGGCAATGGCCTCTTCATCAGTGTTGCCTGTTGGAAGAAAAGAAGGAAAAATGTTAGTCAAAGGCAATGAGGAGGATATGATACAATAAAGAAAATGCGACTAGTAATTACCTGATTGCGCAAGCTTAGCTAGCCACGCGTCACGCTTTGCCAACCACGCTGAAGTTTCGAGGGCGACCTCCAAGTCTGTATCATCTGGCGGCGGCATGACTAATCCCTCGTTAGTCCCATATTCGCTTAGGCCCTCGGCATAGGGAGCGTGGGGTTCCTGGCCGAACGCGACATCTGCAGCGAAAAGCGACTTCTTTTTCTTCTGCCCTCCGACCCTAGGTACACGTGGGATCGACTTACGCTTAGTAGCCACTTTGGGACGGCGGGTCCCGATGTCTGCACCCACGCCAGACTCCGGCGAGGCTACAACCACTGTCTCCACTGGAGCACAGGGCGCTGGAGGTGCATCTATAATATCAGGGAGCGGCAATCCGTGCAGAGGACTTTGCGCACGCGATGGCCCGGCTCTAACATCTTTTAGAGGAGCAACTACCGGAGTCCTAGGCACCAAAGGAGCGTTACGGTCGGTGCCGGGAGGTGCACCTTTACGGTCGACCAACACTCGCCTCTCTTCCTTTGTAACGGCCCCCGTCGCATGATTGTACCACTCTTTATATACATTAAGGAGTTGTGGAGCACAGGCCGGCGCACTGATAAAAAAATGAGAACCCGTGTTCAGGCGCATGAAGTGATGCAACGCATTCTCCATCCCTTCTTCATTAGCAGCAGGTTCCAGTAGGAAAGCTTCCAAGGGTACCCCTTGATCGTAGCCCAGTTGTTGGGCGAAACGATGCGGGTTATATCTCATGAAAATTGCCGCACCGTTCTGCCTGAAGACTAGAAAGCCCGGTCTAATAGAATACAAGTGGAGGGTCTCCCGGGCTGTCAAAACTGAGGCTCCATCCTTAAAGAAGTCTTGTAATGGTCGCACCGCAGTGGTGGACGCCTTTCCAATGGTCAATACCTTGTCAACAAAGGACATCCCGGCTCCAACGGTGTGAGGGCGAAGGAGTAAACCCCTGGCGTTCCGTGGTGATGGGGTCATAATTGATGCGCCAATCAGCTGTATAATGCGAGGAAAACCACACTTGTCGAAGAACGAGGGCCTTTTATGCATGCCGAAGACACCCGCCGTGTGTAGTTCGAGCCACGATATGAAGTAGTGCATCGGGAAGACCACGTGCAGTACCCCAGGCTCATTAGCATCCGCTGCTCGACTGAGGCCATGATATAAGTGTGCCAAGCCGGCAATCCCAACAGCCACTTTTACCCCGATGGTCATCCGGTGGGCTGGGTAAAAGACAGAGGGCCGCATACGGTGAGAGTGCATTGGGATCGCAAACCAACTCAGCCACAACCCGAGAAATCCTAAGAAAAAGGCCTCCTCGTCCATCCCGGGGGCCGCAATTTCTGCAAAAGACATAGTCGGGAAGTCCGGAAGGAAAAAACCCTTTTGGTCTATCTCCTTCTCCGGCAGGTTGTCCACACCTAGGCCGAAAGAGGCATCCAGGGTAGCGAACTTGGCAGCTTCTGATGAGAGGACGCTTGGACGAAGAAACCGAGCGATGAAATCCTCAAAGTTAACTCCTCGACTCCCATGTTCGATGAAAAGGGACTCATAGATGTTCAACACTTTAATCAAGCTTGGGAATTAGTGTTGAACAGCATTCTCCGGCGTGAGCCCCTTTACCACCGGCTTAGCACCGAAGACGTACTCGTCTGTCGGGAGCAACTCCTCATAATGTTCCCCTATGACTGGTAAACCGGATACCTTCGTGAACACCTCCAAATAGATTGACACTTCCCGATCCATGGCAAGGAAAGTGTGGGTAGGAATGTTCCACTGCTCCAAGAAAGCCTTGAACCACCAGGTGGGGAGCGTGGGATACTGGAAGGGAGAGATGTAGACCGCGGTGTACAATCCTAACCTTATCAACTGCGACTTCTTCGTCGACAGGATATACCGGGCCCACGGCAGATAGCCGATCGGGTGGCGGGGGATCAGACCAATGTTATATGATTGCCCCCAGGGTCGCGCCTCGCCCTGATAGATGCGGTGTCCTAGGATATTCAGAACCATAGGACGCTGGACTGGAATTGCATCCATAGCGGGATGAAAAAAGCCCTTCGAGGTCTAATCAACCATCTCCACGGCATACTGCATCGAGGGTGGGGTGGCATAGTGGATCGCTGTGATGGGTTCTGACGGCACTGAGCATGTGAAGCTGCGTCGACCCATAATGATCTGATTGTACCACGACCCCCAAAGATATAGACTCTTGTACTCCGGGTCGTGGTCCTTGATCATGGCCAAGACTTCACGGTCCAAGGGCGCCTCGGGAAATCCCTCCTCTGAACGAACAAAAGGGAATGAGGTGTCGAGAGACATGATCGCTGCAAGTGAACAGAAATTAGCCGTTAGTGTTGTAATTCCAACACTTGGCGTTTGAAAAAAATTCATTAATTAACTAATTAAATTAAAGATTAATTAAATTAAAATTAATTAATTACACCACACAGCAGTGCGGTGGGTAGGGAACCAAATGGGGACCCATAAAATCTGGATGACAGTGCCTCATGAAATAAGACAGCCCCATCATTGGTTGAGACTGTCAATTAATGAAAAGACCCCCAAGAGAATATTCTCATCAATGGGAGATCCCTAGAGATAAGGAGAAAATCTCTTCTTTCAGAGCAAAGCTCTGTCACAGAATGACACTTGTCAAATTCTGGTCTCAAAGGAATAAAATTCCTTAAAAAAGCATAGCTCTGTGGCAATAATGGAAAGATCCACCAAAAAAATTTTAACACTTAAAAGAATTAAAAAAAAATTTGGAATCTTGAAAAATCCATAAAAATTTATAATAAATTCTTCATTTTTCAGATCTAAAAGATCTACATTTGATCCAAGAGCAAGGCTCTGTTCATAGGTTAGAACCCATGAACGAGATCTCTGTAGATCTATAAGTTTTTGAGAGCAAAGCTCTGTTTATGGAACCCCAAAGGGATTTCTTAGATCAAAAGATCTATGAGAGCAAAGCTCTTTTGGTTAAGATTGATTTAAATTAATTTGATTTAAATTAATTTTACCTAAAGTTCTTAACTTTGGAAATGAGCAAAGCTCTGGAGTTCTTAAGGGTGAAGATATTTTAAGGGCCATAGGTCGTATTTATAGGGCGCTTGCGCCCCTTCAGCTCACCCATTGATCCAACGGTCAGAAGCTTTCTACCGCTGCACTCACGTGCGCGCCACGTGAGCGCAACGGTGGGGGGCATTTGTTTCCCCCAATCAGAGCAAAGCTCTGTTGAAATTTAAAATTCAAATTTTGAAGCAACGCTTCAAATCTTGGGCACAACGCACCAGGTGTCAGGCGCTGATACGTTAGCGCAGCGCCCAAGAAGGCGCGCCCAATCAGAGCAAAGCTCTATTAAAAAACAAAAGGAAGCAACGTTTCAGTTGCGCAAGCACTGCGCTGCGCGACACGTGTCAGCGCGGATGCGCTAGCGCAGTTGCGCTGCGTCTTGCGCTGCGCGACACGTGTTAGCACAGATACGCTGCGCTGTGCGCTGCTTGACACGTGTCAGGGCAGATGCGCTAGCACAGTTGCGCTGCGCTGTCCGCTGCTTGACACGTGTCACGCGCTGGGGCATTTGCGCCAAACAGAATTAAGATTTTAAAGAAATCTTTCTGTTCTTGTTAAAACAAGAAGATTTTCTTCTGTTAAATAGAAGCCCTTGGATCAAAGATCCAACGGTGGGTAAAATTCCCCAAATCACTCAGAGAAAGATCTCGTTAACAAATTCAACAAATTTATGGGCACTATATAAGGACCCCTAGACCTCAAATCAAAGGCATCAACATTCTTTGAGAAATTAAACAGAGAGA
The DNA here is from genome assembly GCA_030015575.1 of Agapanthus africanus. NCBI lineage: Eukaryota > Viridiplantae > Streptophyta > Magnoliopsida > Asparagales > Amaryllidaceae > Agapanthus > Agapanthus africanus. The sequence goes on from JASDDO010000001.1 coordinate 27,154,019, forward strand.
ACTCTGAAGAAATTCCAAGAAAAAAAAAGAAAGGTAAAAGACCTTTTAGATAAAAGAATTTCTTCTGATAGATCATTGATCCAAAAACAAGATCAATGATTTTTAATAAAAAACAAAATAAAAACAGTGCTTTGCACTTTTTATGAACCTCTGGTTCCTGAAATAAGAAAGAGCTTGTTTTTCTTTAATATAAATTAGATCAAGAAATCAAATAGTGGTTTGCACTTCCTTTATGAACCATTGGTTCTTAAATCTAGAAGACTCTCAAATTAATAGTGCTCTGCACTTGAAAACCTGCACTGTTGCACTCTTGGGTTGGCGCAAGCTACCAGAGAGAGCCACGTGTCAATATATGAACCACTTGCGTTGTGCGCTTTAAGATAGAGCTTTGCTCTCTGAAATTGGCGCAACCCACTAGAGTGCGCCACGTGTCAGCAGCGCAAGCGCAGCGCACTAGCGCAGCGCACTGCGCTTGCATGACACGTGTCGTCACCACAAGCGCTTGCGCTCTTTGATTAGCGCAAAGCGCCTGAAAATGCAATGCATTTCCTAAAGGGCCAGGCCCAAATCAAAAGACCTAGTAGGCCTAATTAAATTGCAAAGCAATAAATGGGCAGAGCCCAGGTAAAATTGATGCTCTGCATCTTTATATAGAAGGGCAGAGCCCAAGTAAAATTGATCATTCATAAATGAGCAGAGCCAAAAATAAATTGATGCTCTGCATCCTTTATGGGCAGAGCCCAAACAAAATCAAATAAAAGTGTTGAACATTTTTTGACTGGACTTAGCCCAATCGTGGCCGTAAGTCCCCAAATTAAATTGACTGAGAAAAATTGCTCTCCTAAATCAATTTACCTCCGGTTCGAGGGTACATCTCCGAACTCCTTTGACACCTATCGTTGTAATCATTCAACGACGTCAGAGAGGTGACGGGTCCCGACGACCACACATCAACACGGACTGCGGGGTCTTTAAACTCGTAGACCGAAACATCCTTAAACTAATATCGGACCGAAACGTCCTTAAACCAATATCGGACCGAAACGTCCTTAAACTAATATCGGACTGAAACGTCCTTAAACTAATAATGGACCACTACGTCCCTAAACTGGCGATGGACCGCCACGTCCCTAAACTGGAATAATAGAGCCTCCAAATGCTCTTTTGCCGGATCTAAGCGATCCCGTTTAAGTTGATCTTAGCCTCAAACACGGCTAACGTATCCTTAAACATTCAAATGGACTATAAAACTCCAAATCAACTTTGGTTCAAGGGTACATCTCCTAACTCCTCTGACACCTATCGTTGTAATCCTTCAACGACGTCAGAGAGGTGATGAGTCCTGACGACCATATAATAAATGGATCACCACGTTAAGTTGATCTTAGTCTCAAACAGGACTAACGTATCCTTAACGAATGTTTAAGTTGATCTTAGCCTCAATACGGCTAACGTATCCTTAAACTAAAAACATCAAACCCAAATCTAAGTAAATACGGATTTGGACTAACCACGTCCTACGGGCGACGACATTACTCAGTCTCCGTATACAATCCACGGGCAACCACAAACAAAACAAACACACACGACACGAAGTGAAATTCTGGAGAAAGAGAAAGTGGCTGCCGCGATGCGGTAGCGTAATTAACTGCGGGGGCTTGCGCCTGCAGGGAAGAGCGTCCCCACAATCAAAAACTCCTCAAGCGAGGGGGAATCTGACGAAGTCCGCTACATCGGCCGCATCCGTCTAAACCTCCGATACACGGTGCCATAAATCAACTTGGCATATTCGGAGAGGTAGACGGATAAAACCATATAGCATCTGCCCCGAATCACAGGCTAGACGTCCTCACGTCGTCGCCGTCTTTCGGAGGGGAACACGCTCGAAGCAAGAGTCTACCCTGGACTCTCAGAGTGGCAAGCCTTGGAAGAGCAAGAAAGACGACAACCGTAGAAGCAGGAATTCCAACAATATCAATGTCTTCAATGCATCTGACAATAAAGATAAGCGAAAGGCAGGCGAATCCAACACAAACCGGCCTCGAAAGCCAGTGCTGGGAGGATAAAGGACTTCCCTGAAGGAGAAAAACAACAAGGTCTACTCTTTTAGGAGATACAAAGTCCACAAGATATTCAAAGAAGCTTTGAACAACGGTCTACAATTGCCCGAGTCGAAAAGGCCTCATGAAGCAAAGATGACCGACAACCCTATGTATTGCCCATACCACAGAGTAGTGAGCCATGTGATCGAGGATTGCTATATTTTCAAAGACTGGGTCGAAAAGCAATACAAGACCTGAGAGATCGAATTGTATAAAAGCGTAATGGTGAACAATCAAGTTGTGACCACCAACTTTATACAGATAGAAGGTGAAGCTTTCTGTGAGCAAACAGCTGAATCCGCTGCCCCGAAAAATGAATCCGACTTGCCATAACCTTCATGGAGAATGCATATATCTAAGAAGATGAAGAAAATGTTAAAACTGCTTCAGATGGAGCCCAGTCATGGATGGGAGGGACAGAAGGAGCCTACCGTTCCAACTACCAATTCGGTTCGATCGGACTTAAAGTCCAAAGAGTTTAAGAAGAAGAAAGGGAAAAAATGCAACTCAACACGAAAAGGAGTCCGCGAGGAAATCGACCATTCAAAAGTATATCGATTCTCTCAAAGACTACGAGCAAAATGAAAGGACTCTAATTCAATTGAAGGAGTTCTTTCCGATAGAAGCAGCTGAAATTCTGGAAAAGATAGAAGAAGAATCTGATGGTGAGATCCTTATTGTGACCTGCTACACCATCCACCTTGGAAGCGACTCTGAGGAAGTGTTTTGTTTTCTTGAGGAAGACGAGGAGCTTGGCGCATAGGCTAACCAAATCCAGATCAGAAGCAGCAGGGCTCTACTGCCAAATCAAAGCAACACCCCAAAAGGGAAGGAAAAATAAGTCGCTAATGAAGAAGATGACGGAGAGCTGGCTCATGAAGACTCGAGTCCTTCCCCAGTGGACTATAATGTTTTGGCTCATCTCCGAAAGATTCCGTCTCTCCTGAGCATCTACGATGCCTTGGTCCTATCCAAAGAGCTTAGAGATGTTCTCATTCATGCCCTGCAAAACCCCGAGTGGTATCAGGCTCGTTTCATGGAAATTAATATGAAAGAAGCCCAATACACTCTGCATGCAGCCACGGTCACGTTTAAGGGCAAAGACCTGCTACTGGGAATAGTTGAGCATAACCGGACGCTTTACTTGACCGGGTACAGCGACGGAGATTGGATTAATCACATATTGATTGATCCAAGGTCCTCAGTGAACATCATGAACTTGCAGACTCTAAAGAGTTTTTCAATGGACGTCCGACACCTGTCAAGGGAAAGGATTGTCATTCAAGGCTTCAATCAAAATTGCCAGCAAGTTCTGGGATCCATAGCTTTGCCGATCAGGTTCGGGAACCTATAAACCGAAGACAAGATATACGTGGTCGATGCCGACATGTTTTATAAAATTCTCTTGGGACGGCCGTGGCTCCACGATTACGGCATTGTTCCGTCAACTCTCCATCAATGCATAAAGTATACTAAAAATGGCGAAGAAAGACGCATTGACGGAGACATCCGGCCGTTCGGAGTGCATGAAGTCTGATATGAAGATTCCCGATACATTGTGAACCCCTAAAATGCTAAGCCACAATTGATCGAGGATGGAATGTCCCCGAAACTCAAAAGAAAATCTGAGCCGGCTGTCACTTTCAAAAGCAAAAACCTCCAAGTGCGCCCGCGTTTCGGCAGTGACACTGATGAATCTGACGCCGGAAGTCCGTCCTTCTGTCACGCCCCGCTTCCCAGTGTACGGCGAAGTGGACGCGACGAAGCCCGCTACGTATGTACTCAGAAGTACATACGCTAAGCGTAACTAAGCAATATAAAATAATCACAAGAGACAAATGATATTGAAATAACAGCAACTTTTATTAATATCATTCTTTGTACAATGCATGAAATGAAAATATAACTGGAATGGAAAAGCAATGCCTAAACAGTGGCATAACAGAAAAGGAAAGTACTGGAAAGAAAAGTGTACAATGAAATTATACTGCTGGGTCTTCGGCAAATTGCTCCAAGTCTTCTTGGGTTGGTTCAACTTCTGCCGGGTCCAGGTCACCTGACGACATTCAAAGAAGAGAGAACAGAATGTCGTCAGCGAACAGATCGCTCGGTAAGTCCCAAAGGAAAGAAGAATGAGAATGGCAGAGTAGCAGTATTTTCTAAAGTATTATGTTGTTGAATATTATGGAATATTGTTTAACGCCGTTGTTTGTAGCTTGGTACAGAAGGATGCCAGTGTATACGAGGGGGATCTCTATATGCTAGAGATCAGGGCAAATGGAGAGTACAAGGAACCGTTATGCCACGGTACAACAGCAACAGTATTCATGGTAGGTGTCTTAATCTGACCACCTCGTGCCACCTTTAACACCTTCCGTACCAATCTACCCCTTTAAACCCCGCGATGTCTTGTTTGTATTGTTATCTTGTAAAATTGTATTGATTGTAAGATTGATTAACTGACTGACCGAAACCATGATATCAGGAAACGGTTATAACCGTAGAGTCATGTAAATGGAATACTGGGAAACATGTAAAAGGAATATCCATGGTTCAGTTCAGTCAAGTAGATTGTTAACTGGATTCTGGAATTCATGTATTCATCTTGAGTTGAAATATAAAGAATATAGATTGACTTGAATCATTTTCAAGTCAGAAATAGTCAGACTCTAACCCGAGTCAGACTAAAAGAAAGTGAGTTGAAGTTCAATAATTGTTAAGGGCCTTATTGAAATTTATAAAACTTGAGGGGGTTTATTGTAAAAATACTATTGTATATTTTTCAAAATACAACTTAAGTATTTAATTATCGTCTTTATGTACATACAATAATTTAATGATCAAGATAAATATGTATACATGTTCGAATAACATGAAATGAGTCAAGTATATTATTCAAGTAACTACCATAAACAATGCTGTAAAGAAATATTATGTACGACTAATTAATCAAGTTGAACGAATGCGGAATATAAACAGAGATATGTCTCTAAATGTTTTGCATGCGTAAGTTCCAGTTTCACCTAAATACGACTACCGGTTTGAGAGATATATATGTTTTCGTATCGTCGCGCAAAACGGATCAGAATCTATTCGGCACCGTCACATATTTTTAAAACGCAGTTTGAGTTAATTTTTATCGGGTTTCAGGTTACGAAGCTTATTATAAAATTGTAGGTATTTCGATATACTTATCCAAAACACCAAGATTCATAAGATTTGGATTTCTGAAGCTCTAGTTATGATCATTTTAATATCAGCGTTTAAAACAGAAATTCAGATTTCTGGACAGCAACTATATATTCTATTGCAAAGCCTATATCAGGTTGTTTCATGCATTCCTAAGTAATATAATATACAGAAAATTATAGTTCTATCAATGGTACATCTACACATCTAAATTTTGTCACAAACGGACATCGGGTGTTCGAGTTATTTCCAATTTTAAAACAGTGTGCGAATCGGAACAGATTCTGTCCAGATCCGTCACTTAATGTTGTAACGCAGTTTTCTTTATCTTAGATGGGTTTTAAGTAAAACTATAAGACTAAGAAAATCTAGATCATTCGATGTAGATATCAAAAACACCTGAGTTTGCTCAATTTGGATACCTGTATACCAAGTTATGTGTCCTAGAAATTGACCGATAACTGCAGTTTTCTGTTTTACGACCAGTGAATAAAAACGATGTAATTCCTAAACCGTTATGCGGTTCGATCTAAAATTTTTACAGCGTGTACAAAATAATATATTATATCATATGTAAATTTCCTGAAATTTTCAGAATTAAAAATTAATTTATAAAAATTATTTTAAAACTAAAGGTATTGATATGTCATATGTGAGAAATGAGAAAACTATGGTATTTATTCGTAACTTCATTTTTTTTTACAAACTTTAAATAAAGTGATTTAAAATAAAACAACAAACATACAATCCTAATTGGTCACTATGAAATCTTAACATGTGAATTGAGAGTAATGAAAAAGACTTTACAAACTATATATGTGTGTATGTTTGTGTGTTCATTATTTATATATATATCCATTTAATTAATTATTTATGAACTATGATATGTCAAGTGAAGTTTTTCATGGCAATATAAAACAAGAGAAATAGAAAGAGAAAAAGAAAGAGATGGAGGAAGGAAAAAGTGAAGGGACTTACATACACAAGCCGGTATTGTCACCGGGCTTGTCTATCCGCCGACAGCCTCGCGTTACTAGCGAGACCTTCTTGAAGAGTTCTTCATGTTCTTCTTCTTGGACTTTAGGTGAAGAAGGAGAAATGAGAGATAGAAAAATATGAGGAAGGAAAAGATGGAGGAGGACAATTAAGATGGTGTAATGGTGAATTATGTATAATAATATATGCATTTAACATAGGAATTAAAAGAGAAATGAAAGGTCACCATTCATTTTGGAAATGAAAGGTCTCATTTGTAGGTTATGAGAAGAATAAAAAATGATAAAAAATAATTGCAAGAATGGGGATTTGAACATGTGACTTATGGAATAACAATGCAAGGACTTATCCAATGAGCTATAAGGTTGTTCATGCACATATTTAATTAGAATTAAATATATTATGTTGCTTAAAAAGAAAATAGGCTTTTTAGATGGGCTGTAGAGAATAAGAATAATGGATTTGGGTTAAATATTTATGAAAGGAAAAATAAGAATGAGAAGTTAAAAACTTAAATATAAGAAAAAGAAATTGTACCTAGAAAAAAAAACATAATAGATTGAGGAATAAAATAATAATAAATTTAATAGAAAAAGGAAAATACCAAGTACAAATAAATACGGTATATTATTGAAGAGGGATAATACAAATGTATAAAGATTTTGGGGTCATTACATTCTACCCTCCTTAAAAAATAATTTCGTCCTCGAAATTACATAAGAAGGATGATGTAACAGAGTAAGGAAACAAGATTAAGATGATGTCTTCTTCGAGCTCCGTCGATTGATACTCTAACCAATTGAGCTAATAAGTCTACAAGATACAAATAGAAAGGATGAATAAGAATTAAGGATTCAAAAGTGGATAGATGGACTTCAAGGAAACCGAAAGTGGAGTTCAAGATGTATTCAAGGAATATATAATTAAAGAATGTTTTCAGTTGCTGTTTCTTGTGTTTTATTGCTTAGGTTGTACACGCAGAACAGAACTGCATGGTAGTGTTCCATACAGCTCTGACCTGCATGGGCCACCAACAAAACCTGTCACGCCCCGCTTCCCAGTGTACGGCGAAGTGGACGCGACGAGGCCCGCTACGTATGTACTCAGAAGTACATACGCTAAGTGTAACTAAGCAATATAAAATAATCACAAGAGACAAATGATATTGAAATAACAGCAACTTTTATTAATATCATTCTTTGTACAATGCATGAAATGAAAATATAACTGGAATGGAAAAGCAATGCCTAAACAGTGGCATAACAGAAAAGGAAAGTACTGGAAAGAAAAGTGTACAATGAAATTATACTGCTGGGTCTTCGGCAAATTGCTCCAAGTCTTCTTGGGTTAGTTCAACTTCTGCCGGGTCCAGGTCACCTGACGACATTCAAAAAAGAGAGAACAGAATGTCGTCAGCGAACAGATCGCTCGGTAAGTCCCAAAGGAAAGAAGAATGAGAATGGCAGAGTAGCAGTATTTTCTAAAGTATTATGTTGTTGAATATTATGGAATATTGTTTAACGCCGTTGTTTGTAGCTTGGTACAGAAGGATGCCAGTGTATACGAGGGGGATCTCTATATGCTAGAGATCAGGGCAAATGGAGAGTACAAGGAACCGTTATGCCACGGTACAACAGCAACAGTATTCATGTTAGGTGTCTTAATCTGACCACCTCGTGCCACCTTTAACACCTTCCGTACCAATCTACCCCTTTAAACCCTGCGATGTCTTGTTTGTATTGTTATCTTGTAAAATTGTATTGATTGTAAGATTGATTAACTGACTGACCGAAACCATGATATCAGGAAACGGTTATAACCGTAGAGTCATGTAAATGGAATACTGGGAAACATGTAAAAGGAATATCCATGGTTCAGTTCAGTCAAGTAGATTGTTAACTGGATTCTGGAATTCATGTATTCATCTTGAGTTGAAATATAAAGAATATAGATTGACTTGAATCATTTTCAAGTCAGAAATAGTCAGACTCTAACCCGAGTCAGACTAAAAGAAAGTGAGTTGAAGTTCAATAATTGTTAAGGGCCTTATTGAAATTTATAAAACTTGAGGGGGTTTATTGTAAAAATATTTTTGTATAGTTTTCAAAATACAACTCAAGTATTTAATTATCGTCTTTATGTACATACAATAATTTAATGATCAAGATAAATATGTATACATGTTCGAATAACATGAAATGAGTCAAGTATATTATTCAAGTAACTACCATAAAAAATGCTGTAAAGAAATATTATGTACGACTAATTAATCAAGTTGAACGAATGCGGAATATAAACAGAGATATGTCTCTAAATGTTTTGCATGCGTAAGTTCCAGTTTCACCTAAATACGACTACCGGTTTGAGAGATATATATGTTTTCGTATCGTCGCGCAAAACGGATCAGAATCTATTCGGCACCGTCACATATTTTTAAAACGCAGTTTGAGTTAATTTCTATCGGGTTTCAGGTTACGAAGCTTATTATAAAATTGTAGGTATTTCGATATACTTATCCAAAACACCAAGATTCATAAGATTTGGATTTCTGAAGCTCTAGTTATGATCATTTTAATATCAGCGTTTAAAACAGAAATTCAGATTTCTGGACAGCAACTATATATTCTATTGCAAAGCCTATATCAGGTTGTTTCATGCATCCTAAGTAATATAATATACATAAAATTATAGTTCTATCAATGGTGCATCTACACATCTAAATTTTGTCACAAACGGACATCGGGTGTTCGAGTTATGTCCAATTTTAAAACAGTGTGCGAATCGGAACAGATTCTGTCCAGATCCGTCACTTAATGTTGTAACGCAGTTTTCTTTATCTTAGATGGGTTTTAAGTAAAACTATAAAACTAAGAAAATCTAGATCACTCGATGTAGATATCAAAAACACCTGAGTTTGCTCAATTTGGATACCTGTATACCAAGTTATGTGTCCTAGAAATTGACCGATAACTGCAGTTTTCTGTTTTACGACCAGTGAATAAAAACGATGTAATTCCTAAACCGTTATGCGGTTCGATCTAAAATTTTTACAGCGTGTACAAAATAATATATTATATCATATGTAAATTTCTTGAAATTTTCAGAATTAAAAATTAATTTATAAAAATTATTTTAAAACTAAAGGTATTGATATGTCATATGTGAGAAATGAGAAAACTATGGTATTTATTCGTAACTTCATTTTTTTTTTTACAAACTTTAAATAAAGTGATTTAAAATAAAACAACAAACATACAATCCTAATTGGTCACTATGAAATCTTAACATGTGAATTGAGAGTAATGAAAAAGACTTTACAAACTATATATGTGTGTATGTTTGTGTGTTCATTATTTATATATATATCCATTTAATTAATTATTTATGAACTATGATATGTCAAGTGAAGTTTTTCATGGCAATATAAAACAAGAGAAATAGAAAAAGAAAAAGAAAGAGATGGAGGAAGGAAAAAGTGAAGGGACTTACATACACAAGCCGGTATTGTCACCGGGCTTGTTTATCCGCCGACAGTCTCGCGTTACTAGCGAGACCTTCTTGAAGAGTTCTTCATGTTCTTCTTCTTGGACTTTAGGTGAAGAAGGAGAAATGAGAGATAGAAAAATATGAGGAAGGAAAAGATGGAGGAGGACAATTAAGATGGTGTAATGGTGAATTATGTATAATAATATATGCATTTAACATAGGAATTAAAAGAGAAATGAAAGGTCACCATTCATTTTGGAAATGAAAGGTCTCATTTGTAGGTTATGAGAAGAATAAAAAATGATAAAAAATAATTGCAAGAATGGGGATTTGAACATGTGACTTATGGAATAACAATGCAAGGACTTATCCAATGAGCTATAAGGTTGTTCATGCACATATTTAATTAGAATTAAATATATGATGTTGCTTAAAAAGAAAATAGGCTTTTTAGATGGGCTGTAGAGAATAAGAATAATGGATTTTGGTTAAATATTTATGAATGGAAAAATAAGAATGAGAAGTTAAAAACTTAAATATAAGAAAAAGAAATTGTACCTAAAAAAAAAACATAATAGATTGAGGAATAAAATAATAATAAATTTAATAGAAAAAGGAAAATACCAAGTACAAATAAATACGGTATATTATTGAAGAGGGATAATACAAATGTATAAAGATTTTGGGGTCATTACATTCAGATTTCTGGACAGCAACTATATATTCTATTGCAAAGCCTATATCAGGTTGTTTCATGCATTCCTAAGTAATATAATATACAGAAAATTATAGTTCTATCAATGGTGCATCTACACATCTAAATTTTGTCACAAACGGACATCGGGTGTTCGAGTTATGTCCAATTTTAAAACAGTGTGCGAATCGGAACAGATTCTGTCCAGATCCGTCACTTAATGTTGTAATGCAGTTTTCTTTATCTTAGATGGGTTTTAAGTAAAACTATAAAACTAAGAAAATCTAGATCATTCGATGTAGATATCAAAAACACCTGAGTTTGCTCAATTTGGATACCTGTATACCAAGTTATGTGTCCTAGAAATTGACCGATAACTGCAGTTTTCTGTTTTACGACCAGTGAATAAAAACGATGTAATTCCTAAACCGTTATGCGGTTCGATCTAAAATTTTTACAGCGTGTACAAAATAATATATTATATCATATGTAAATTTCCTGAAATTTTCAGAATTAAAAATTAATTTATAAAAATTATTTTAAAACTAAAGGTATTGATATGTCATATGTGAGAAATGAGAAAACTATGATATTTATTCGTAACTTCATTTTTTTTTTACAAACTTTAAATAAAGTGATTTAAAATAAAACAACAAACATACAATCCTAATTGGTCACTATGAAATCTTAACATGTGAATTGAGAGTAATGAAAAAGACTTTACAAACTATATATGTGTGTATGTTTGTGTGTTCATTATTTATATATATATCCATTTAATTAATTATTTATGAACTATGATATGTCAAGTGAAGTTTTTCATGGCAATATAAAACAAGAGAAATAGAAAGAGAAAAAGAAAGAGATGGAGGAAGGAAAAAGTGAAGGGACTTACATACACAAGCCGGTATTGTCACCGGGCTTGTCTATCCGCCGACAGCCTCGCGTTACTAGCGAGACCTTCTTGAAGAGTTCTTCATGTTCTTCTTCTTGGACTTTAGGTGAAGAAGGAGAAATGAGAGATAGAAAAATATGAGGAAGGAAAAGATGGAGGAGGACAATTAAGATGGTGTAATGGTGAATTATGTATAATAATATATGCATTTAACATAGGAATTAAAAGAGAAATGAAAGGTCACCATTCATTTTGGAAATGAAAGTTCTCATTTGTAGGTTATGAGAAGAATAAAAAATGATAAAAAATAATTGCAAGAATGGGGATTTGAACATGTGACTTATGGAATAACAATGCAAGGACTTATCCAATGAGCTATAAGGTTGTTCATGCACATATTTAATTAGAATTAAATATATGATGTTGCTTAAAAAGAAAATAGGCTTTTTAGATGGGCTGTAGAGAATAAGAATAATGGATTTGGGTTAAATATTTATGAAAGGAAAAATAAGAATGAGAAGTTAAAAACTTAAATATAAGAAAAAGAAATTGTACCTAGAAAAAAAAACATAATAGATTGAGGAATAAAATAATAATAAATTTAATAGAAAAAGGAAAATACCAAGTACAAATAAATACGGTATATTATTGAAGAGGGATAATACAAATGTATAAAGATTTTGGGGTCATTACACCTTCCGTAAAAACCGCCATCATCTTGGCAGCGATATGGACAGTCTGATATCGAAGGCCCATCCGGCTGCAAAATTCGCCCTCATTTAAGCAGCGACACTGAAGAGTCGGAAGAAGAGTACCCGCCTTGCAACAGCTATGCAGATTGGGCCCTCATGAAAAAAGCGAAACTAAAAGAATCCTTCGAAGTTACAGAAGGGTCCCTAGCTATCATAAGGGTGCCGGAGCAGATGTGCAAGGAGTTAGATGCATTGTCAGTCTCTACCGTGGACCAACTGAAAACATTCTACGTTCCCGAAAGAAACAGCGGACAGAAAGGCATTCTGTTTTATGGGTCAAACCCCATCATGCAACTGAACGATTTGTCCATGACGTGCACTCCCTATGAGAGAGGAATAAGAGCCATCCTAAACCCCAGATATCACGCGCCCAAGATGCGAGAATATTTTAAAAAGTGTGGGTGTCGGTTATACCAAATGGCTCCGAAGCGAAGTTTTACAAGAGGTATGGCATCCGCCTTAGGTCCGACCGCTCATCGACGGACGGGTCCCAGATAGACGGGTCATAGGTTTCATTCAACCAGACATCAAAGCATGCTACATGATCCATGTTGGTGAAGCCAGTAAAAAGTAAAATGATTACGACGAGCTAGCCGAGCCAGAAGAAGCCCCTCAAAAGCTCGAAGATGGCGGACAAGCAACCTTCGACGAGCTAACAAAGATCGATTTGGGGACGCTCGATAATCTAAGGCTGACCTACATCATCTCATTCTTATCAGAGAAAATGAAAGAGCGGATAATTTCCCTGCTGCATGAGTTCGTTGACTGCTTCACGTGGACGTATACAGAAATGCCTAGCCTCTCCCCAGAAGTGGCCGTACATAAGCTGGCTATATCTCCTGATGCCAAACCAGTCAAACAAGTTCCTCAAAGAATGAGAAGGGAGCCGGAACGTCATTCCCCTCTTCTTAGTAGACGGAAACAGTGACGTGGCAAGCCTGCAACGTATTTACTATGGAAATACGTTAAGCGTAATTAAGCAATATAACAATGTGCAAGAATAATAAGAGTAATAAAATAAAATAGCAACTTTATTTATATACAACTGTTTGTAATAAAAGGATACAATGATAAAGAAAATGCCTAAACAATGGCATACTAGAAGTAAATATAACCAGGAGCTAAAAATCAAGCTGAGAAGCGAACTGGTACAAGTCTTCCGGGCTCGGCTCTATCTCCACCCAATCTGGTCCTCCTGACGAACATTCCAAAGAAATAACATAGAGAAATATCGTCAGCGAACTAGTGCTCGGTAAGTACCCAAAGAAGTTAAAGAAGATAGTATATAAATGAAGGAAAAAAACCAAGTAAAAGTGAACAGGCACGTGAATTCATGTGGGTGTCTTTTAAAGTGACCTATCGTGCCACGATATACGTTCTGTACCAATATACCCCTTTATTCCCGCGTATTGCATTGTATAGATTAAGATTACAGGTCTTGGCCGAAACCATTGATATAAAATGTACATGTTCATGTTCAAGATGTAATCATGTGTTCAGGTATTCATGTCAAGTTATAACCATGGTTCGGTCAAGTCGAGTCAAGTATACAAGTTTGAGATTGTTATTTGAATTCGAGTGTTCAGGTTCATGATCAAGTATTCGAGTCAGAATCTTATGAAATGATTTAGTTCTTGAAATCTTAAGTTCGGGAGTAATCGGGCAACTGCTGCATATGAACGGCAGGATTTGTGTCTTTTTCCAAGACAATTGCCATTGATAACTCCGTTAAACTTGTCTAACCTGAATAGGAAAGCACTCACTTTCTCTGTCTCTCTGAGGCTCATGAGAAATGATACCGCTTAAACCTATATTAATCTAGAGTCCTTAAATATTTGTCAGTTTGTTGTTTACGTTGTATTTATATTGTTTGCATCTTTCTAGGGGGTTTTATGAAAAATACTTTAATATTGTTTAAAAATAAACCTCGAGGGCAATTTATAATATTTAGTGTTTTTTTATGAACATGTATTTTAGTTTAGATGATGTTTTAGTGATAAAACCTAGTTTTTAAAAGTTTATGGTATTTTTATGAAAACTAGCTATTTTGGAAACTTGATGGTATTTTTCATTTAACTTTAACCTTTCATTTGAAAATATGATTTTCACAATTTTTTTTTACTGAAAATACAGTTTCATAATTATATAATTTTCCAAAATTTAGTTTTGTTTAGAAAAATTCGTATTTCTTAAAAAATCGTATTTTTATTTCCTTTCGAGACCAAATACTTCATGAGGAGTTTTGTATCTCGCTCTACTATTCCAAGGATGTGCGATAACCCGCACCATCCATAAACAGGTCTCCTAACGAGGGTTGTAGAGGCGCAATTTCCAAGGGTTAAAAATATCGATTAAAAGAAACCCTTTTTGAAAAAAATATGGTATTTTAATGTAAAACATTTTCTTTGAATTAAGCATACATCTAGAATATCATGCTATGAAACCATAGTGTACGTGTGGGGTAGGTCGTTAGCCCGTGAATTTTCCTAAGGTATTTATGCTAATTATCGAAATAACGGTTATACTAAATTTCATGGTATTTTTCTGAAAATTCATTTTATGATTATTTCTCATGGAAAATTTTATTACACTAAAAGCTAAATTGATGTGAATAAGGTTAAGAGTGGTTTTATAATTTTGTTGTGATTTATTTTGCTTATCAAGTGGGTGAAAAGGTTTGAAAAGAAAGTAATATCGGTTCTAACTCCACTTTACCGAAATGTTTTAAAAATGCAATTTTAGTTGAAAAGAAGGAGAGCGGGAAGAGACTTACGGCTTTATAACGTTAAGAAAAGAGTAAGGAAGAGAGGGGGGCTCCGTGGTGTCACGGTAGATACGGGATCGATTTCGATCTTCAACGAAAGAGAACTTGGTTGCCAACTCCACTTGACTCCACTTGCATTTAGAAAATTTTGGGAGAAATTTTATAGGAATTTCAGAATGGGGGAGAGCTAGGGCATGGGGTGGTATTTATAGAGTATAAATGAGAGAGTGTGAAATAAAATATATTTAATGGTGTTAATTAGTGATTTGAAGTGTCTCTGTTTGATTGCAGGAAAATCAAACAGTGCAGGGGAGTTGAGGGGAGCTGAAGGGACAAGTGTGCAAAGCACGGAGTGATTTGGAGCAAAGGGGACCGTCGGTGGCGGCCAGATGGGAGAAATGGGCGGTCAGATTGGATAGTTTGTCTCGAGATTCGTGCCACGTGTTTAGATGTGTGTTTACTCCTCTTTGTGCCGGTTTGATTTTTCTGAAACCTTTCGTTTCTCCGTGAATTGCACGTGAAACTCTTGGGCTTCCGAGAAATAAAAAAGAAAAATCTTAAAAATAATTGGGACTAATGGGATTCGAACACACAGGCTATGTCACAGCAGTGTAGAGGTTTTACCAGTGAGCTACAAGTTGCTTCTTGCTTTTATTGAACAAAAATAACTTATAACTCTTCGACAGGGTGAAATACCCTTTTCTATACATTCAAACAAATAATTCTGTATAGGGATTTCAGAGTTGTTACATGGAAGAAAAGGTCATCGAGGAAAACAAGAAACTAATCGATGCCGGCTTTATCAGAGAAGAGAAATATACGGACTGGATCGCATGCATCGTCCCGGTGAAAAAGAAGAATGGGTAGATCCGAGTTTGCGTTGATTTCAGGAATCTCAACAAGGCATGCCCTAAAGACAATTTTCCGCTCCCGATCATGGAAATGATGGTCGACGACACTTTAAATTACGAGGTGTTCACCATCATGGATGGTTCGTCTGGATACAATCAGATAAAAATGTCGTCCGAGGATGAGAAGCACACAGCGTTTCGAACCCCGATCGGGATATATTGCTACAAGGTGCTGCCATTCGGACTGAAGAATAGTGACGTCACATATCAATGGGCAATGACAAAGATCTTTGATGACTTAATCCACAAAGTTGTTGAATGCTATGTCGACGACTTGGTCGCCAAGACTAGAGCCAATGCTAATCACATCCAAGATCTCCGAACCGTCTTCACCTAACTGAGAAAGTACAATCTGAATACGAATCCTCTAAAGTGAGCCTTTTGCGTATCATTGGGGAAATTCTTGGGCTTCATAGTCCGGCACCAAGGGATCGAGATCGACCCATCGAAGATAAAGGAAATCGTGGGGATGCCTCCTCCAAAGAATCTGACGCGCTGAGATCCTTCCAAGGCAAGCCTGCTTTCATACGAAGGTTCATCTCAAACCTATAGAGATGATGCAGGCCCTTCTCAAAGCTCATGAAGAAAGGAGCTCCTTTTGTCTGAGATGCTGAATGTCAGGATTCATTCGAAAACATCAAACAGTATTTGCTACATGCTCCAGTACTTGCTGCTCCCATTCCTAATAAACCGTTGATTCTCTATATTGTCGCGCTAGATGAGTCACTCGGTGCACTCCTTACCCAGAACAACGAGTAGGGAAAAGAAAATGCCCTCTACTACTTCAGTCGAATGTTAGTTGGGACAAAACATAACAATTCCCACATCGAAAAGTAGTGCTTGGCCCTGATATTCGTTGTGAAGAAGATGAAACACTATCTGCTCGCTCATCTGGTTATGCTGATCTCCAAAGTTGACCCACTTAAATACTTAATGACCAAAGTAAGCATGGCCGGCATAATGGTAAGATGGGCTGTCATGCTGCTTGAGTTTGACATAGTCTATATTCCACAGAAAGCAGTAAAGGACAAACCCTCGCAGACTTCTTCGCTGCTCATCCCATACCGGAGGGGTCACCGCTAAATTGCGAGTTGCCCGATGAACAAGTGCTGCATCTCGAAGATGATGAGCCATGCTGGGAGCTCTACTTCGATGGAGCCTCATTAATAAGGAACTCTAGAAAATCAAGCATCCCACAGATAAAAGCAGGGATAGGATTGGTGTTCATCACGCCATCGGGAGGAACCCTATGACGTTCGTTCACTCTCACCGAGCCTCGCACCAATAACGAGGCTGAGTATGAAGCTCTGATAGCTGGTCTGGAGCTAGCCATAGAAATGGAAATCCTTCGACAACGGGTCTACGACGATTCCCAGCTTGTCGTCAACCAAGTAAGCGGTGACTACAAGATATATAAGCCCGAGTTAGCTCGATACAGAAGCCAGGTGGTGGAACTCATGAAAAAGTTCACTCACAGTGAACTAATGAGAGTCCATAGGGCATTGAACGGAAAAGACGACGTACTCACTCGCCTAGCCAAAGAGCTGGATGATTCCGACATGGATGAAATTCTGATCACAGTCAAAAGCCGGCAAATTTTGCCTCCAGTCTCTTTACGAGAAGAGGATAGCACAGAACAAAAGAGCAATCCTACCGAAGAAGTTCTGATCATTCAAGATGAGCCCGACTGGAGAGAGCCCTTCATAGAGTAAGCTGCCCGAAGAAAAATCTGCGAGGGTTCAGTTGAAGAAGAGAGCCCTCCGATATGTGTTTGTAAATAATACGCTATACCGTAGATCATGCGACCAGCTCTAGCTCAGGTGTCTGTTATCGGTCGAAACCCAGAAACTCATGAAAGAAGTTCACTCGGGCATCTGTGGAGTTCACCAATATGGCCCCAAACTGCTGCTTCAAATCAAATGGCTCGGGTATTACTGGCCTACCATGATAAGAGATTGTGAAGAGCATGCGAAGAAATGTCATCTCTGCCAAATTCACGGCGGCTTCATTCATAAGCATCCCAATCAGTTGCATCCTATGGTGGCTTCATAGCCCTTCGAAGTTTGGGGCACCGACATAGTTGGCCCGATTGATCCTCTTTCATCCAAAGGCCACCGATTTATATTGACCGCAACTGACTACTTTTTCAGATGGGCTGAAACTTTCCCGCTAAAAGAAGTCAAGACAGAAGATATTCTGACATTTTTCCGGCATTATATTCTATACTTCTTCGATACGCCTAGAAAAATCATTTCTGATAGCGGGCTTTCTTTCAAGAGCTTCAAAATCTCAAGATTCGCTACTCAGCACAAAATAGACTGGAGATATTCCTCCATCTATAATCCAAGAGCCAATGGGCTGGCCGAAACCTTCAATAAAACTCTATGCAAGCTCCTGAGGAAAAATGTTTCAGCCAATAAGAGAGGATGGAATCTCAAACTTTATGAGGCGTTGTGGGCATATCGTACCACGCACCGCTCTCCAACTCAGTCTACTCTATACTCACTACTTTTCGGAGTGGAGGCGATCCTCCCCCTTGAAGTCGAAGTTCCAAGCTACAGAATGGTCGTCCAACACGATTTGACGGAAGAGGAAAACGTTATCCTTCGGCTTGAAGAACTTGACGCCCTTGAAAAAAAGAGACTCGCAGTACAGCAAATCTGGAGCTGTACCGAGCCTAAATGTTAAGGGCCTATGATAAGTTGACCCGTCTCCGTGCTTTCAAGAAAGGCGAATTGGTGTTGGTCCTCAAAAGACTGATCATCCCTAATCGACATACCAAGGGAAAATTCGATCCAAATTGGGAAGGGGCATATGTCATCAAGAAAGTGTTTGACGGAGGATCCTACCAGCTGATAAGTGCCGAGGGAGAAAGGCCCATGCCACCCATCAATGGCCGATATCTCAAGAAATACTACACGTGAATGCTCTAAGTCGCAGAAGAATCGAGCTCACTGGCCCTACGGTCCAGATCATACATCCTGTAAAACCGTATACAATCCATGGGCATAAACGACCCGTATCTCTCCTAAATCCCACCAGCGAGGCTACATCTGAAATCCCACCAGTGATGAAGCTCCACCAACGAGGAAATGTCCCACCGGTGATGAAGCCCCGCCTCCTACAAAAAAAGGTATGTCCATAAATAAAACGGACACGGACAAAAATCCTAAAGGGCTCCTTGAGTAAAAATAGAAGGACTGCCGGCGAGTTTGTGAAAACCCGAAAGGGCGCAAACTTATGAAAAAGAGACGAAAATACACTCACAAAATTCTCTCGACCTTGTGAGAAGAATATTCCCGCGTGAGATCCTTATGACTCACAAAGGAGCAACACACTTAGGAATCCTCATGATTCCTAAGGAGAATATCACCTGCGAGATCCTCTCGACTCGTAGGGAGAAAATACTTTTATGAGACCCTTACGGCTCATAAAATTGAAAAGTCTTAGGTGACAAAGGACTAAACCTGTCTCCTAAGCCATCGCTCCCCCAATGGGCAACGACAAATGATGAGTCGCTCCTGGCATTACGCTTCAGTGTTAGCGGTGCTGATGCCGACCCAAAACCCAAATTCCAAGTTTTCCAAAGGTAAATAATGAATTGCTCCTGGCACCTGTGCTCCAGTGTTACCAACGCTGATGCTAGCCCCGACCCCAAGATTCCAAGCTTTCAAATCTAAAAGACCTCTAAGTCGTTAAACTGGAAACAAAGACCCCTAAGTCATTAAACTGGGAACAGAGACTCCTAAGTCGTTAAACTGAGAACAGATGACCCCTATGTCGTTAAACTGGGAACAAAGGAAATCCTCTCATGGAAAATAATGATTTGCCCCTGATACCATACCCCAGTGTAGCGATGCTGATGCTAAACAAAAATTTAAATCCTAAATTCCAAATCTCATACTCTCAAAGTACTCTCGACTTTGTGAGGAGAATATTCTCATGTAAGATCTTTACGACTCACAAAAGAGCAACACACTTGGGGTCTCTCCTAAGGAGAAAATGCACATACGAGATCCTCTCGACTCGTAGGGAGAAAATGATTTTAGGAGACCTTTACGACTCATAAAATTGAAAAGCCTTAGGTAACAGGAGCCTAAACCTGTCTTCTAAGCCATCGTTCCCCAACGGACATGACAAATAATGATTCGCTCCTGATACCATATTCTAGTGGAGCGATACTGATGTCAAGCCAAAACCAAAATCCCCAAATTCTCGCATGGCAAATGATGAGTCGCTCCTGGCACTATTCCAGTATAGTGATGTTGGGGTCAAAAATTATACCCCGATTGACCAAGTCAAAGTCAAAGTCAACCCCAAGTAAGAGGGCTCAAGCCCAGGTCGAGTAGGCCCATGCCCAAGTCGAGCCCCGCGGCCAGCCTACCCCATACCAAGAAGAAAATTATGTAATAAATAATGTAATTTTTATGAATAAATGTAAGGAAAATGGGCATAAAGCCAAATTTTTGTAAAGCCCGTGGCTCATGTGCGAAAAGAAATAAGCACATGAGGTATGGGATGGGAAAATGCCATTTTGTAAAGCCCAAGGAGCTAAGTGTAAACTTGTAAGCCTATATAAGGCAACATGATAATGAAATAAAAAAACAATAATTGATCCCCCTCAAAAATTAGGGCTTATGTGCCTCCTTCTCCTTCCTCAAGGTTTTAAATCTTCTTTTCTTTTCTGAATTAAATCAAGAGTTTAACTTTTCCTTTTCTAAAATGAAATAGTTTTTCACCATGAAACCCACGAAGGGGAGCTCAGATCTCCCATCAAATCTCTAAAATGGGAGATTTTTAAGTCTCACCCCCTTTTCTTCAAAATCCAGCCAACCAAAAGGAGGAAGAAGGAGACCCATCTCCCAAAATCCTACATTGGGGAAGATCTGAGGCTTAGGAGAGGATCCATGGCTCAAGGATGAAGAAAGAGGTCCCCTTTGATCATCCCCGAAGATTTTTAGGAGTTCAACACCATTTGTCAAAATCTTTTGGAGTTTAACGCCATAAATAAAATCCTTTTGGAAGTTTAACTCAACTCAAAACCCTTTTGGGAGTTTAACTCCATAAATAAAACTTTTTTAGGAGTTTAACTCCATTTAAAATGTTTTGGAGTTTAACTCTATAATAAAAATTCTTTTGGAGTTGAACTTTATAATAAAAATCCTTTTGGGAGTTTAACTCCAGATCCCGGGGTTAAGTCCTCTTTTTCTACAGGCGCCCAGCGCCCATGCGCTTTGTACGTGGCTTACGGGCGCCTGGCGCCCACGAGTCCTTAGGACGCTGCTCACCTTTTTTTCCCATACACTTCCTACTAAAAATACCTCTTTCGTTAGAAAAAAATTTCTAACGGGGCACTATCCCGCACCCCGCAAGGGGGCTGCTAGCCCTCTAGACCCCCAGCCCGCTATCCGGATAGCGGGACCCCCATAAACTCTGTGAGGCCCCCGATATACCCAAAACCCTTCAAGACACACATACATACACTGCACATTGAGTTCGCATGACTAGTTGACCCGTCGATCGGAAATTCCTTTGCTTCAAAGGCGAGGGGTAATTAACGGCAGCTTATTCCGCGGCTGCCGGAGATTTGGATCCCCACGATCAATAATCCCTAGCCTACCCTAGGCAGAGAGAATTTGTATATGCCTGACAAGCGACGCGTAGTCCCATCTCAATGGGGTGACGAAAAGCACCCTACAGATTCTGGCATGCCCGGTAGGACTTTTTCTCTCCTCTTATATTTCGGGTTAAATATTCATGCGGACTCAATCGACATATACATTGATTGCCTGTACTGAAATCATGCTTCATTGTACAGGTTAACAGTTCCAATTGCAATTTTTGGATGCATAAAAATGTCTCCAAGTACATGCTCAGCTCTCAACACAGCTCCCATCTCCTACACGATGAAGATGGACGCTAGGACGATCCTCCAGTCTCGAGTGACAGTAGGAGGAGCCGCTGCTACCATTTGGCTCTATTTTGTTCGTGCTAGCTAACACCATTCTATCTCCTCAAGCTCTGATAACAGATAGACCGGCCTTGAAAGGCAGGAGGCCAAATATGGTGATATCGAAGGGACCACTACCCAAACGCCAGCCGGTGTTTGAACGACTTTCCTTGGCCCCAGCTGGGAGCAAGGCCATCAACACCAATAAAGAAATAAGGCGTCTAAAGCAAGCTCCAGCGGTGCCCCTGACAACTGCTCTTTAAGCTCCCCATCAATCGACTCACGATGGCATCCTGGATAATGGATGCCCGCCAAGCCTTCAAAATTGAGAAGCTAAGACAGAAAAGGCTTAAATACAGAGCCAACAAAAGGGCTAGGGCTCCTTCTAGGCCGAACTTCATAAGGTACCAAGAACAGGGTTACCCCGCAACAACAGTTGAATCGGCTGTGAACCTCGCTAACTCTTTTGAACCGCTGAAATTGGTTCAGAATAATGCCATGACCGTAAGAGTCAAGAAAGCTGCGATCCGGACAGCGCTACCCAAGGACCCAGTCAGACCAACCGTCTTCGGTCGCCTGTCCTTTCCAGAAGAGGAAGGGCTACGACGACGGTCCGAAAAATCAGCCGCCAAAGATAAAGAGATGGCTGGATATGTGGTCCACACTGTCTATATGGTGTGCACGCGCAGCAAGAGCTTGGACGGGGCCACCACATCTCAAATCCAATCTGGTGTGAATGTGGCTGCCACTTTCTAAGACCGACCTCCTCTGGAAGGTAATGAAAACCCTTCTAGTGAGACTGATAAGCAGAGAGATCTTTCAGTTCATGAGGAGTCGGGCTCAGAAAGCGAAGAGGAGCCAATCTTCCATCCCAAGACCGCAAAGCAGCAACTCTTCCAAGAGCTCCAGAAGCAGCTCAGAAACAAAGACAAGGAGATGGCCAGGCTCTACTCAAAGATTGATGACTTGACAAACGTCGACTTATAGCTCACGGTCCAAGTTATCTCTCAGCCTCCCAATCAAGTGCAGGGCTCTGCTCATGAACTGGGAAACAGTGTCCCGAGGCAGCCGACGCCTATTCCTTTAAATCCAAAGGTGGGCGAGCTGCATGAAAGTCGGTCGCATCCTATCTCGGGAAATGTCTTGATTATCGATGACAGCAACCCGCTAACGCAAGATCAAATCATGGATTTGGTTGCCAACAAAATCAAAACATTGGTAGCCAAGACGGAGCGCAAAAAGATGTTAGCAGTAGTGGGAGACCATATCCTGCTCGGTATGATCTGCTAGAGTTTCCTGGTGGCTATATCATCCCTAAATTCAGAAGATTTGATTGGACGGGAAATGCGAATTAGCACATCGCCCAATTTAAAGCCTCATGCGGGAATACTGGGGGTAATGATGCGCTTCTCATCCGCAATTCATTAATAGCCTAACCGATGTCGCTTTCGACTGGTACGCGAGCATACTGGATGGCTCCGTTACTACTTTCGTCCAAATGGAATCTCTGTTTTGACAAAGGTTCATGAATGTCAGTGATAAGATCACCATTACCGACCTCATAAGGACCAAGCCAAAGAACAACGAAAGCAGCACAGATTTCATAACCCGATGGCGCAATCTCTCCGTCAAATGTGAGCCACCGTTGGAACAAGGCCAATCCGTCAATCTCTTCATCGGAAATCTCGGTACCAGGATGAATCATTTTCTATGCACCGCAGGTCTCAAGACGTTCCAAGAGCTGGCCAGGAAAGTTCAAATGTTGGAGCGCTTAAAGCAGGAATCCTCCTCGGATTCCCAAAATAACAATAAATCCTGGAGAAACCGAAAGGACGATAATCGCAAGGGCAGAAATTCCAAAGATACTGAATCTTTTAACACTTCGGCTGACCGAAATAAGCGAGGGAAAAAAGGGTCCAATATCAACCAACGTCGAAAGCCATTGTTGGGAGAAGGAGGAGAATCTCCTTTGAAAGAGAAGCTTGATAGGTTCTATTCCTTCAGAAGGGACGAAATCCACAAGATATTCAAAGACACCCTAAGAAACAGTCTACATTTTCCAGAATCAAAAAGACCGCAAGAAGCGAATATGACCGACGACCCCAAATATTACCCCTATCACAGAGTGATAGGTCATGCCATTGAGGACTGTTTTTTCTTCAAAGATTAGGTCAAAAAGAAATACAAGGCAGGAGAGATAGAACTGTCTAAAGGCGTATTAGGAAACAATCAAGCTGCGACCGCCAATTTCATACAAAGGGAAATTGAAGCCCTTCGGGAACCCGATCCTCTCAGACATTTGCCTTTCTCTGAAAAGAGCGAACTAAGGCAATAAGCGAAGAGCCAAACGAGCAACATTGCCAATGAAGAAGTAGTAAACGGGTACACAACCCATTCGGTCTATATGATGGAGCCTAGAGGAACAAGTCTTCCTACGCCTTATAACCATGACGATGACGTGGTTGTTGCCGTCCAACTCCAGTGTTTCCCTAATAAAAGAGCAAAGCTCTGTGAGGCAGCGCCCAGCGTTCAAGTGCCTCACATGCCTTACACGAGGGTGCCAGCACCAAAGTTAAAAACTCTTATATGAGTGGCGCCAGTGTGCAAAGCACAAAAAAATCTTAAGCAGCGCCCATGTGTAAGGACACGTGAGCGCTGGCGCCCAATAGAATTAAATTCTACTCTCTATTAAACAGAGCCGTTGGATCAAAGATCCAACGGAGATGATAAATCATCAGGATGCATAATTAAATTCTGTTTAGAGGAAATATTCCTCAAATCTTTCTAAACAAGAAAGATTGCTCTCTGTAAAACAGAGTACCGTTGGATTAAAAATCTAATGGTGATTAAAGAATCACCAATCTACAGAATATATTCTGTATGGGTAAATATTTCCCTTATCTTGTTAAAAACAAGAACATACTTTCTGTAAAACAGAAGTCCTTGGATCAAAGATCCAACGGTGGGTAAAATCCCCAAATCATTTGGGATCTCTTAATGAGAGATTTCTTCGGAGCTAATCAACAAACTGCCCTTACTAAATAAAGGACCCAAGACTTCAAGTCTGAAAGAGAGCAACCCCCATAAGCTTAAAAAAAAGAGAGAAAGCTTCGAAAGAATAGAGAATTAAATTCTCGAGGAAGAAGAACTCTTTTCTTGGAAATTTGAGGTAAAAAAAGTAGATAAAGATCCTGTGGATCATTCAAGAAAAAAAAGAACTCAGTACCCAGCTCCCCACGTGTTCCTCACGTGGGCGCTACAAGAGTGCCTAGCACCCATTGAGAGGTTCTTAGCGCCTAGTGCCCCACGTGCCCCTCACGTGGACGCCACAGAATAAAAAGATCTCAGGGAGAGGCGCCCAGCGCCCCCACGTGCCTCTCACGTGGGCGCTACAAAAGTACTCAGGAGTGCTTAGTACTCAGTGGGTGACGCTCAGCACCGAGCGCCCCACATGCCTCTCACATAGACGCAACAAAAGAACTCAGGAGTGCTTAGCACTCAGTGGGTGACGTTCAGCACCCAGCGCCCCACGTGCCCCTCACGTGGACGCTAAGAAAGAACTCGGGAGTGCTTAGCGCGCAGTAAGCGGCGCCTACCGCCCAGCTCCTCACGTGACCCTCACGTGTGCGCCACAGAATAAAAGTGCTTAGCACTCAATAAGCTGTGCCCATCGCCCAGCTTCTCACGTGACCCTCAAATGGGCGTCACAGAATGGAAGAGTGTTTGGCACTCACTAGGCAACACCTAGCTCCTCACGTGCTTCGCACGTGGACGCCGTAAAGAGTGCTTAGCACTCCATATAAAGACAAAAGGGGTAAAGTGTTTAACACTTATCGGGAAATTCCCATGACTGAAAACCCCACATGATTATATGTGAGCGTCAGAACTTACATAAGTGATCGGCACTTTTTGCACAAAAAAAAGGGACTGAGCCCAAACAAGTGCTTAGCACTCTTTTTCAAATAAAAAGAAAACTGAGTAGACCAAGCCCAGGTTGGTTGGGTCCCTTGAGAGTAGAAACTCCCTAATTCAAATCAACCGAGCCCATGTTCTCACTACTTCCCAAACTGATCTTAGTCCCAAATACGACTATCGATCTTCCAACTGATGATATCCTAAAACGATATTCGTCCCACATTCCCATGAGAAAATCTTAGTCTCAAAATACAACTAATGATTCCTGGGTTTACCATTAATCTCTTTTCCCTCAAACACGGGAATTGGTTCAAGGGTACATCACTCTACATCTCTGATACATGTCGTTGTAATTTCTCAACGTCTTCAGAGAGGTGGCGGGTCCCGACAACCAACTGCTTTTTGGTGCACTTCCCAAACTGACGTGCACATCACAAATCAAATCACATCCCAGACTGGATGCATCCCATATCATCGTTGCTCATCTCGTCACGTAACAAATACACGTGCACGCAAGATGGACAATGGACCGAGACGTCCCTAAACTAACAAAAGACCGAAACGTCCTTAAACTAACTGTTGCCTCCAAAATGGCAACAACGAACTGTAACGTCCTTAAACTAAAATCTCACCCCCAAATGGTGATCAACGGACCGTAACGTCCTTGAACTAAAATCTCACCCCCAAATGGTGATCAACGGACCGTAACGTCCTTAAACTAAAATCTTACCTCCAAAATGGTGATCAACAGACCGAGATGTCCTCAAACTAGAACTTCACCCCCAAAATGGAGATAATGGACCGAAATGTCCCTAAACTAAGACAACGGAACCCAAATGCTCTCTTGTTGGATCTGAAATAAAAATGATCCTGAAACCCCGTTAAGTGGATCTTAGTCTCAAATTGGACTAATGTATCCTTAACAAAAACAAATCGAGCCCCCAAATGCTCACATACATTTAAGTCGATCTTAATCTCAAAATAGATTAACGATCCTTAAATAAAAAAAAACCCCAAATCTAAGATATACGGATTTGGACTAATCCACGCCC
This sequence comes from Agapanthus africanus, assembly GCA_030015575.1. Lineage (NCBI taxonomy): Eukaryota > Viridiplantae > Streptophyta > Magnoliopsida > Asparagales > Amaryllidaceae > Agapanthus > Agapanthus africanus. The sequence continues at coordinate 27,180,725 of JASDDO010000001.1, forward strand.
TATTGGCGAAAACATAAATTAGTTTCTATATACAATCCACGGGCAACCAAAACAAACAAAAACATACACGACATAAAGTGAAATTCCAGAGCAGGAGAAAGTGGTTATCGCGATGCGATAACGTAATTAACTGCAGGGCTTGCGCCTGTAAGGAAGAGCGTCCCCAAAATCAAAAAACCCCTCGCAAACGAGGGAGGAACTGATGAAGTCTGCTACAACGGCTGCATCCGTCCAAATCTCTGATACACGGTGCCATAAATCAACTTGGAATCTTCAGAGAGGTGGACGGATAAATCCAAATAGCATATGCCCCTAAATTCAGGTAGGACGATCCATCCCAGTTCATCTCTGTTTTCGGCGGTGAACAGATTCTGGCATGCCCAGTGGGACCTCTTCCTCTTTCCACTCCACACTTCGTGTGTCATGTTTTTCCTTTTCCGCGATCAAATAATCGCGCTATATATGTTTGTGGTTGCCCTTGGGTGATGAGATACTGAAGCTTGGCATATCGTCTTTATATAGAATGACGTTTACTTCCACTCACCGTAACTCAGGCTCTGTCACATCTGGTGGAGTCAAGTATGGGCCACTTGCAGCCTCATATCTCTGCAATCCGGCTCTTCAAGAAATCAACGGGCTTATTTTTGGGTCTATTCTCCCACCTCCTACCCTCGGTGTCGCAACGCCAAAGGTGGAAGCCCAGAAGAAGTCTGTCTTCTACAAATCGGATCCTCCAACTTCAGCTTTGCCGACGGAATCAGTCCTCAAACAACTAGCACCTGCCAAAGACTAAGGTCGATACAGGGGGCAGAATACTCAAGCTCTTGAAGAAAATAGGAGGCAGGCTCAGCAAAATCCTGAGGCTAATCAAATTTCGGCTGTAAAAAATGGGCGATGTCGATATCAGCGTTGTACAAAACAAGCTGGGGGCAGTTCTCCATCAGCGATGACTTCACCTGCCCCAATTCTAATGGTAGATGCTGCTATTCCAAGCATGAACAGTTTCGAACTACTGCGAAGGGTCTAACAAAATTCTCCCACCGCAATATTAAAGAAATATCCGCAGCCCGTGGAGATCCCACGAGAGCAGAAACCAGTTCGCTCTCTAAAAGAACTTTCCTCGTCTATATATAAGGTGTGGAAGCAGGTGAAGGACCCAGTCGCTAACCGTGGCACTTCCCCTAAACGTCAGCCAAATTCTGACAGACCCCTTTTCAAATACATGGGGACTCATCCCAAGACGGTTCCTGATACAACGGTTCCTCCCAAAACCAAAGCGGCTTCTCACAAAAAAAGAGATGCCTAATAAAATCCAAATGCCTGAGGCAAACTTCAAAGGTCAAAACTCCAATCACCTCAAGCCTGGGGGCATGATAGTTCATACAGTCCACATGGTGAACTCCAAAGATGAAGTTCGTGCTTTTACTTGTCACGGACCGCATACTCGGTCCCTGACAAAGGCTCAACTGCAACGTGAAAAGCTGCAGAAGATACTTGCTCAGGCGGCAGCACTCGCTAATCCATCGTCTAAGTCAAATCCCGAAGACACACCTAGAGAAAGAACAAAGCAGGAGTCGGTTATTGACTTCCTAAAGCGCGCTCTCAAAAAGAGAGGTGAAGAAGCGGCAGAAATGTCCGTTAAAATGAACCAGATGGCCCTTTTGATCCAGAATGTGGCTGGAATGATGGTTCAATCGGAACCACTGGCAGATGAACCGACGGTAGTCGCTCTTAAAGACAACGGTGACATTTCAAATATTCTGCAAGTCTCATTCAACAGTCCGCAGAGAAAGAAGACTACAATGCCCTCCATCCCCAGCTCGCTGTATGTCCTCGCAAGAAGGAAAAATCCCGAAATAGAGGCAAAAAACAGGACAAAGAGTGCAAACAACGTTCGCAAACAACAGGGTATATCTAAGAAGTCGCGCTATCAAGAAAAACGTGGTTGGAACCCGTCCTTTATCAAGAAGATGGGTCGGGAATACTCTTTCCCTCAAGACAAGACAAGGAAAATATTCAACCTTGTCATGAAGCATCAAATGATGACGCTTCCGGAGTTTCGGCATCCCGAACAAATAAACGAGGTCCATCATCTGGATTATTGCTCCTATCATCAAGCAATAGGTCATCCCCTTAAAGACTGCTTCACCTTCAAAGACTGGGTCGAAGACTAGTATCAACAAGGCAAGTTCGCTTTGTCCGACAGCTGGAGGGTAACCCCGCATCAAAAGCATGAGCCAAAGAGGACCTATACCGTGAGGACATGACCAGCTCAACATCAAGAATGTAAGCGAACTCGTACTTGCCACATGATAACACTCTCAAAGGAGGGAGGGTACGAGAATATGGATGACTTCTTCAAGTACTTCGCAAATGAGGATGAGGAGGAAGTGATCTCAGAGTTTCCACCAGCACCACCAAAAAGCTGAAAGATGGGATACATACTACAGCGGACAACCTGAGGAAAATTGACTTGGGAATGGTAAACGATCCTAGGCCAACGTTCGTCAGTGAGCTACTATCTAAAAAGCAGGTGGCTACTTTAAAAAATGTACTCATGAAATATAAATACTGCTTTGCATGGAATTATTCCGAGATGCCGGGACCAGATCCAGAAATAGCGGTACATAAACTGGCTATATCGCTGGACGTTAAGCCAGTCAAACAGGTGCCAAGAAAATTGCGGCTCAAACTCGAGATGAGTATCAATGCCAAAGTCAAGAAACTAATTGACTCCGGCTTCATCCAAGAAGTTCAGTATCCCAATTGGATTGCCAACATTATTCCAGTGATGAAGAAAAATGGAACAGTGCGCATCTGTGTGGACTTTCGAGACCTTAACAAAGCTTGTCCGAAGGATGACTCCCTAGTACCTGTTACCGAGCTGATGATCGATAACACGTCCACTCATGAGGTCTTCTCCTTCATGGATGGATTTTCAGGCTACAATCAAATAAAAATGCATCCTGAAGACCAAAAGTATACCGCCTTCCGAACTCCGCTAGGCATATTCTGCTATAAGGTGATGCCCTTCGGTTTGAGGAACGCAGGCGCTACCTACCATAGGGCCATAACGAAGATCTTCGATGACCTCATGCATGAGATTGTCGAATGCTATATTGAAGACCTTGTGGTGAAAAGCAAATCGTACGAGGAGCACTGGAAACATCTGAACATAGTGTTTCAGCGTCTTCCGAAATACAATCTAAAGATGAATCCTCTGAAATGCACGTTTGGAGTCTCCCCAGGCAAATTCCTAGGATTCATCATACGACACCAAGGCATCGAAATAGACCCATCAAAGATCAAGGCGATTATGGATATTCCCATGCCAAGAACTCTTAAACAACTGCAGGTCTCTCTAAGGAAAGCTCACTATATCCGGCGGTTCATAGCCAACCTCTCCGGCAAATGCCGTCCCTACAGTCATCTAATGAAGAAGGGGACCCCGTTCGATTGGGATCATAAATACCAAAGTGTACTGGACGAAATCAAGCAATACCTGCAGAACCCGTCGGTACTGACCGCTCCGGTCAAAGGAAAGCCCCTCATCTTGTACACAACGGCCCTTGAAGGTTCTCTAGGCGCGCTATGGGCACAGGAGAACGGTCAGGGAAAGGAGAGAGCTCTCTACTATTTGAGTCGAGTTCTCTTGGGGGTAGAAAACAACTACTCCCCCATCGAAAAGCATTGTCTGGCACTGATCTTCGCGATAACGAAGCTCAGGCACTACGCCTTGGCATATGAGGTCCATCTCATATTAAAGGTGGATCCTCTCAAATATCTGATATCAAGGGCCATACTAACAGGAAGGCTTGCCATATGGGCCCTCCTCTTGATGGAGTTCTCAATAACGTATCGACCCCTCAAGGCAGTGAAAGGTCAGTCCATCGCCGACTTTCTCGCTGAGCATCTGATACCAGCCGATTCTCTCTTAAATTGCGAATTGCCACATGAACACGCGTTCGACACAATCGAAGGGGAGAAGGAAGAAAATAATGTCCAATGGGAACTCTACTTCGATGGAGCATCTTCCACGAAGAAGCGGAAGCATAACACCCCTATAATTAAAGCTGGGGTGGGCCTCATCTTCGTGACTCCGCAAGGGGATAATGCATTTCGCCCTTTCCTTAACGAAGCCTAGAACAAACAACGAGGCTGAATATGAAGCTTTGATAGCGGGTCTTGAGATCGCTGTCGATATGGGAGTCGAAAACCTCCTCATATATAGAGACTCCGAGCTGGTCTTTAGCCAAGTAAACGGCGACTATCAGACGTGCAAACCAGAGTTGATAAAATATGGCAGGAGAGTGCAGCAACTGCTGACACAAATCCCCTCCTACATCCTGGAAAGCATACCGCGTGCGGAAAATAGCAAGGCAGTGCATTAGCCAAGCTTGCTAAGGATCTGGCTGACGAAGATCTCGATGACGTAAGGATCGTTGTGCAAAGCCGCCGGGTTCTCGTGCCAGCAGAAATATCTTCAGAGGATTCAATGGAGCCATCCAAAGGAAAAGAAACGACCAAACAAGCGGTCCTCCAAATAAAAGACAAAGAAAAGGTCAAGGGTTGGAGGGAAGTCTTCATATACTACTTCAAATCCCATCGAACGCCCGAAAACGCGTCGTCAAGACATCAGCTCATGAAACAGGCTCTGTCTTTCGCTTTCGTCAATAATACTCTATATAAGAGATCATTTGATTGTCTGTGGCTGAGATGCCTGGGATCAGAAGAACCAAAGAGAGTCGTCCAAGAAACCCACGACGAACTCTGCGGTTCTCATCAAGCCAGACCAAAGATGAAGCTGAAGATCAAAAGAATGGGTTACTACTGGCCCACAATGATTCAGGACTGCCTCGAATATGCGAAGCAGTGTCACTCGTGCCAAATTCACTGGGACATCATTCACCAGCATCCAAATCCGCTACACCCAACAGTAGCTAGCTGGACGTTCGAAATACGGGGAACCGATATAATCAGCCCCATTGAGCCAACGTCATCCAAAGGACATCGGTTCATACTGGCAACGACCGATTACTTCTCTATGTGGGCAGAAACAGTACCGCTAAGGGAAGTGAAGACGGAGAACATTCTCCATTTCTTCAAGACACATGTCATCTACCGGTTCGGTACCCCGCGACGGATAATCTCGGATAATTGGCCAGCCTACAGGAGCCATAAAATCAGCCGCTTCACAGAGCAGCATAATATAGATTGGAGATACTCCTATGTCTATAATCCCCGAGTCAACGGTCTAGCTGAAGCTTTAACCAAGACCTTGACCAAGATTATAAAGAAAACAGTGTCCAGAAACAAAAAGGACTGGCACGAAAAGCTGCACGAAGCTCTTTGGGCGTACCGAAAGACGTTCAAAACAGCTACGAATACAACACCATAGTATTCGGCACTGAAGTGGTACTCCCTTTGGAATTAGAACTCCCTTCTCTCCGAGTAGCGGTTCGATACGAACTAACAGATGACGAAAATGCCCATCTTCAGCTTGAGGAGCTCGACACCCTCGATGAAACTCGCCTTATAGCACAGCAAAATCTGGAGGCTTATAAGGCAAGGATGACACAGTCATACAAAAAACTGACCAGGCCGAGAACATTCCGCCAAGGCGAACTCGTGCTAGTCGTTAAAAGACCTATGATCCCTAATCGAAAACGGAGGAAATTCGAGCCAAACTATGAAGACCCGTACATCATAGACAAGGTCTACCATGGTGGAGCTAATTTGCTCATGGATATGCATGGCGAAAGACCCTTCCGGCAAATAAACGGCCGATTCCTCAAGAAATACCACGCTTGACGAGTAACGACTTAGGTCAATGATAGATGAGGACGCTCGTGTTCGCTCGCTATCTTCCTGAGTCAAAACTCTAAGTGGTATTTAGAAAAACTTCACCCCAAAAATGGTGATAATGGACCACTACGTCCTTAAACTGGCAACGGACCATAATGTCCTTAAACTAAAGTTTCACCCCAAAAATGGTGATAATGGACCACTACGTCCTTAAACTAGCAATGGACCGAAATGTCCCTAAACTAGTGCTCCGCCTCAAACATGGCGCATCACCCCAAATACGGCGATATCCTCTCTTGAGATCTATATTGCAAGCAAAGCTCCAATGGTGAAGACTGCAACTCAAGTCCCGCTGGCTGCATAGCTACTCCAGCGGTGAAGTCACCCCTAAGTCCCATTGGCAAACAGATGGGTGTTAAAAAAATGGTATGTCCCCAAGCAAGATGGGCACGGACGAAAACCCGAAAGGGCGCCGTGAGTAACAACAGCAGAGCTACCGGCGAGCTTGTGAAAACCTGAAAGGACGCAATCTCGTTGTTAAAAAAACGGTACGTCCACAAGCAAAATGGGCACGGATGAAAACCCGAAAGGGCGCCGTGAGTAAAAACAGCAGGGCTACCGGCAAGCTTGTGAAAACCCGAAAGGGCGCAATCTCGTAAAATTTTTAATTACGAGATCCTCATGACTCGTATGGAGAATTCCCCCTATAAGACCCACACGGCTCATAGGATTCAAAAGTCTTAAGCTATAGGAATCCAAACCTGTTCTTAAGCCATCATATATCCCGAATTGCCCTACAAGATGTCCATATTGACCCTTGTATACAATCCACGGGCACGAATAAATATCCCCTCACCAAGTTCCACCACTGGCGAAAAATTTCCCCATATGGTGAGTGACACTTATAAGTCCTCTCGACTTATAAGGAGAAAACACTCTTGTAAGATCCTTATAACTTGCAAGAGAAAATATCACTTAGGAGTCCTCACGACTTCTAGGGAGAAACTACACCTACGGGATCCTCTCGACTCTTAAGGAGAAAACCTTTTATGAGACCCTTACGGCTCATAAAGTCAAAAGCCTTAGTCGACAGGATCCTAACCCTGTCTACTAAGTCACCTTTGTTCAAATCAGTAAAGGCAAATGATGATTCGCTCCTGGCAATATTCCAGTCGTAGCGATACCGATGCCTATATCGGTTTCAAATTCCAAGTCCTCTCACGGCAAATGATGATTTGCTCCTGGAAATATTCCAGTCGCAGCGATACTGATGCCTAAACAGGTATCAAATTCCAAGTCCTTTCATAGCAAATGATGATTCGCTCCTGGAAATATTCCAGTCACAGCGATGTTGATGCCAAAATTGGTATCAGATCTCAAGTTCCATACCCGCAACAAAAATCAGCGAGCAAAAAAATTGCATATGAAATAGCTGAAATGATGGGGCAACTCGCAATGAAGATCAACGAGTGAAATATATGCATATAAAAACAGCCGAAATGTTTGGGCAACTCGCAATAAAAAGCAGCGAGTAAAAAGAAAAAATAGCCGAAATGATTGGGCAATCGCGACTTTCGCGATATAAAAAGCTGAAATGATAGAGCATCACGGAAAGAAATTAAAAAAATGAAACTTTTGCCCTGCAAGTGAGTCCACATCAACCCCTGTGTACAATCCATGGGCATAAACGAAAAGGGAACCATATTTTCCCACCAGGCTCCATCAAAGGGAGAGCCAAGTCTTGACGGTTCACAAAACAACCTAAAGACTACCTCAACATTCGTCTCGTTGCAGCAAACGCAATGTCAACAGTGGCGTTCCCTCTTACTCCAGCAGGATGCAGACATGACGTCAATAAAAGACCACAGGGTCGAAACAAAACGGTGCCATGGCAAAATTCCTAGCTCCAAGTCTTGACGGTTCACAAAATAACCTAAAGACTATCTCAACATTCCTCTCGTTACAGCAGACGCGATGTCAACAATGGCGTTCCCTCTCACTCTAGCACGATGTCAACAAAAGACCCCATGGTCGAAATAAAACGGAGCCATGACAAAATTCCTAGCTCCAAGTCTTGACGGTTCACAAAACAACCTAAAGACTACCTCAACATTTATCTCGTCACAGCAGACGTAATGTTAACAGCGGCGTTCATTCTCACTCTAGCAGGATGCAGACGCGACGTCAACAAAGACTCCAGGGTCGAAACAAAACGGAGCCATGGGAAAATTCCTAGCTCTAAGTCTTGACAGTTCACAAAATAACCTATAGACTACTCCAACATTCTTCTCGTTACAGCAGACGCAATGTCAACAAAGAATCCAAAATAGCCGAATCAAAAGGAAGTGAAGGCCAAATTCCTAGCTTGAGAGTCTTGACGATAACTTAAATAAAACCCGAAAGACTATCGGAGATCATCCCACACCAGTGCGGAGTGGTTCTGACTCCTCGGGGCTCCCAAACTGAGCCTAACCTCAAGTAAAAAGCGACATGGAAAAATTCCTAACGCTTGCTCTTCTGACGGTCAAACTGCCTAAGAAGATTACTTAAAGACGTCTTGTCCAGCCCCCGAAGGGATCAGAGACATGACAGTCGCGGGGCTACTCGAACGGCAGCGTAAAGTCTGCATATCGGGGAACGCATCAGTCAACGCGACGGTACCACGGACTAAAACCCTAGTACCATAAAACCTAACGGACCTCTGTCGTAAAGAGCAGGGGTTAACTATAACGTTAGGATAAGTTTTCCTATAAGCCCAAGGGAGGTAAACTAAATAAACTCCGAAATGAGTCCATAAACTAGAAACTCCGAAATGAGTGAATAAACTACAGGCTCCGAAACGAGCGCATAAACTACAAACTCCGAAACGAGTAAGTAAACTAATTACTGCCACATTAAGGCATCAAGACACGGATAAGCGCATAAAAGAGAATGTATTTTCTTATTCATGAATCAAAATGTTTAAAAGATATAACCAATGTAAAAAGGTGAATACAATTACAATGATTAAGAAGGATGCGCTTTCGACAAACTGACGACCCGCTCACGCGCTCCCTGCAATTCCTCCTTGCGTTCAGCTACGGCGGCCAGCTCCGCTTCGATTTGAGCTCGTTGTTGCAAGCAGGATGAAAGCTACTCAGCAATTTCCCGTTTGGCAGCTTCGCAACTTTGCGTGACCCGCTCAGTGAAGTCAAGCTTCTGCCTTAGCGCCAACCCGTCAGAAATATATCGTTGGAGGTTTTCAAAAATAGCTTTCAGCTGCGCGGCATTCGCTTAAATTTAGGCACGCAATTGGACGTATTTGCCGGAAGCCGTCTCATGCGCCTTTCGCCTCAGAGTCACCTCTTGTTCAAAATATCGAATGAAAGCGATACTCTGCTCGATCTACGCAATTCGCTGAGATTTCAAAGTTAATACCTCAGGAGTGAGGCGCTTAAGCTCTATCTCATGCAAACAAGCCTCGATCTTCCTGCAATAATCAACCCAAGAACCGACGAGGTCTTCAGTATGGAAATTCACGAGCGTCGCCAGCATTGGATTGACTTCGTCGGCAAAATCCGTATTAGAAGTAAGAGCTTCGGCATCAAGATCCTCAATAAACTCGCTTAACATTCGCCGGCTAGTCACCGCGCCCCTGGAAGATGGACGTTTAGCGAAGGGCCCCGTAGGCATGGGAATGCGGGACTCAAAAGGAGCTGAAGCCAGTGTAATCACTGCAAAATAAATTACGGTCAGATTTCAACTTGAAAGAAAAAAAAGAAATTTGATAGACTAAATCTACCGTACCAGCTGTTGAAGGTGGCAAAATAGGGAGCTCCGGAGGCTTGGCTATTCCTTCGCTCCCTCCTTTGAACTGTGATACTGGGGTTAATATAAGGAAGGCTTATCAGCAGAAAGTTTACTCACGAAAAGGAGAAACACTAAACAAAGAATATACTGACCACTACTGGAAGAGGGAACGACTTCCGATTGGAAGGAAAAGTGTGGGTGTAGCACTTGGTATAAGTGGTCAAAAAGCACTCCTGCAAGGTTGTGACAATATATGGTTAAGGCAAAGAAAATTAGTATCCACAATAAAGCAACTAAATAGGAAACCTTACCTTCCAAAACTCAGGGAGGCACAAAAGGAACCGTAATAGTCAAAGCAACGGCCGGCGGTAATTCTTCGGCCAGTACAACTTCAGGGTTTATTGCGCCTATGCTCAAGACAAAGGAAATATCATCAGAGACGCTTAGCAGGATTAAAAAAACTCAAAGATAATAACCAAAGGAATACCTGACAAGTCAAACCAAAACCGTGCCCGAAGCGTCACCAGGTTTGACGGCTTCTTCGGTTTCCATTGGGAGAGCAGATTTAACGCCCATAGCTTCATCCCCTGATTCGACAAGGGCTGTCATAACGCTTGCATCACCAGCCGATATCAAAGATCTACAAGGGGAAAGAGCGGCAGTTGGAATGGTCCAAGAGTCCAGAGAAAGATTGGGCGCTTCATGCTCTTTAGTTGCCGGCGCTTCACCTGTCACGTCGTCATCCAAATTTGGTCATGTAAATAAAAATGCGTATGTTAAATAAACAGACATGGGGGAGGAGCTGTTATTAAGGACCGTGCGTTGTTCTACCTTGAACTAGTCGTTCACTCTCTTCACGAGCTATACGCGCAACCTGTTTATGGGCAGTAGACAGGACAGAAGGAACGTCCACCGAAGGAATGTCAGCAGGCGGAACATTGCTCGAGCCTGCACCCACGGCCAAGACAGCGTCGCATTCCCTCGCCGCATTCTTTCTGCGCTTCCTCTTAGCCTATACCGTGAGAACCGGCCTCCTTAAAACTTCCGACAGGGGGACGTCGTCGTCCGAACCGAGCTCTGCCTCCGGAGCCGCTACGGCGTCCATCATCGGCTGCTTCAGCAACGCCTCCTGTGGTGGCTTTGGGATGGCCTCGGTCATAGTCGGTGGCTCTGGAAGCTTTTCTGCGTCACCGCCTAGGATTGGAATTACACTCAGAACAACCTGGGTTTTGGTAGTCCCTGCAGTAAGATAAAGAAAAGAGTCAGACCATGAATAGAAGGAACTAAAAGAGCAAAGGTGTAGTGAAGCAAATTATACCAAGACCCAAGATGGCGCGAAGCCTCTCTTCCTCCTCAAACGTCTTGAGGGAAGCCGCGAGAGCCTCTTAGGTAGAAATATCTATTAAAGAAGAGAGCGTTAATAAAGTATAATAAGGGGAGAAGAGATAGATGCAGAAGAATGTAAATGAAGTATACCCGACTCCGCAATAGAGACCAACGCTGCTTCCTTGAGAGCCAGTCGCTCAGAAGCTGCGAGGGCAACCTATCAGTTGCAAGCGTGTCAAAAAAACCCTCATTAGTGCCATATTTGCATAAGCTCTTACTGTAGGGAGCATGGGGCTCCTGGCCGAATACGACATCAGCAGAGAATAGAGATTTCTTTTTCCTTTACGAAATGACATCAACAACCAACAATAAAAGCTTTCGCTTGATAGGCCTCTTCGGACGATGGGTCCCGATCTCCGAACCAATGCCCGATTTCGGGGACGCCATGGCTACCGCAGTCGCAGGAACATCCGGACGAAGCTTATCAGGAAAAGTTTGGGGGACTATAGCCGTAGTGATTTCTCTTAAAGAAGGGCGAACGGCTGCTCGTCGCTTCAAAGGGACCGCTGGATTGCCGGATGGGACGGCATCCTTGTGATCGAGTAACAGCCGCCTCTCCACCCTGACAACAGCACCCGTCAAATCCTGATACCACTGTAACATTTCAGGAAATAAAATATTATTTTGGAATTTAAATAATTAAAATAATAAATTTCAGGAATATTATTAAGTGCAAGGATTGGTTTTAATGATATGGTATAATTATATACCGATAAATTGGAAAATATTTGGAAATTTATATTAATTATTGATTTTAAAAGAATTTATGAAGATTGGGAATTTTACAATTTAGTATACAATTAATTGTATATAAGTTGGTATTACTAAACTCGATTAGTACTTAATCATGCATTGATTGTGTTTTGTGCATGTGACATGCACCATGTCATTTTGCTAACACTTGTTACATTTTTTGAAAACTTGGCTTAATCCTTAATTATGCATCGTCTTGTATTTGTTAAAGAAAAGAGAAGGATAAAGATAAAGAAAAGAATAAAGAATGTGGTATGGGCAAGAGAGAGAAGAGAGAAAGAGGGTGAGGGGTTCCTTTGACCATTGGCTCATTTGCTTTTCATTTCATTTTCTTCATTGTTCTTCCCCTTCTCCTCTCATGGCTGCCCTCTCTCCCTCCACCTCCTCTATCTCCTCACAACACCCCCATTTCCACATCAAAACCATGTATCCCCTTCACAAAATTCATGCACAAGCTCACTACAAGCATGGTGGATCGTGAAAGTTGGGATTTTGAGCACTTGGGGCAACTCAAGAAAATTCTTGAGTTGCCAAATGAGGTATTTCTTTTACCATTACTGTAGTATTTGAGTTTCTTAACTTCTATTCTTAGTTTAGAATTTATTAAGTGTGGTTTGATGATCTTGCAAAATTCCAAGATGAAGTTTAGGGGATTCTTGAGTTGTGATGGTGCAATTGAAGTGTCATTGATAACTACAACCCCCCCTTAGTGTTAAAAATCCATATCAAACCAGTGTCTAACCCTAAAACTTGATTTAGAAACTTACGTGTCAGTTTTGTGTATAAATTGTGCCTACAGGAAATCTGGAATGACCTGGAACCTTTACAAGAAAAACAAGCAAGTCTATTGACCTAGATTGAGCACTAGGAGACCACCCTAAGAAGACGAGACCCCAACTCCCTTCTTTGGCCGAGCAGGCCGGATTTTTGGTGAATGTCGCCGGTTGAATTGTGGGTAATGGTGTCAAGGTTGGTTCTGTAGCTCACATACCCTATATACTACACCAATTTTACCTGAGACTAAATCTGGAACCATTTTCTTTAGTTGCTGTTTTGGTTTTGTGACTTTTAATGACTTGAACTTTGGATATTTTGTTTTGTCTCGGTCACATGACGTTTGTACGTCGATATCGGGAGTTGTTGGGTTATTCTTGCATGTGTAGACCATAGGTTTTAACCTATATGTGATTCGTGTGCCGTTTTGGTTTTCGTACGCAATTCTGTTTACGATATTATGTGTTTATATATGTAGGCACCCACACGTGGACTTCAGATAACAATGAGGAGCATGGCGACATCGACTTCGGCAAGCAAGGATTAAGGTGGGTAGATGTATATCTACGGGAGAAGTCGGGTGGATGGCATATAGCACCCCCGCAATTTCGTAGGGCATGATACGTTATGATATATATTTATATGTAAGATGTGAATACATAACAAGAAAGGTTTTAGGAGACCATGGGTTGGATTAAGTGTAATTAGAAGGAAGCGCTTTTAGTTTAGTTTCTTAGTCGCGAGACCCTAGAGTAAAGGTTTACACACACACACATGTACACATGTGATATGTTTGGGTGTATATGTTTATATGTATATATATGTGTGTGTGTGTGTGTGTGTGTGTGTGTGTGTGTGTGTGGATGAGTTGGTACATACATACATATATATATATATATATACACACACACACGCACACATACGTATACACGGGTGATGGGGATAGTAAATGATACTTGGAGGTGAGTCGATATGATCAGACATGATGCCGTGAGATTATGATATGTGATTTGGGTCGTGATATGATATACGACATGATATTATAGCGGATCGATGAGCGATGTGTTTTCATACACACGAGGCTATATGTTTAATGATATTGGTATGTTCTAGACTTTAGAACGGTACCCCTAATTCAGGATATTATGATGATGATACCATATGAATAATGAGGTATATGTGATATTTGACCCGTACACCGATTTCCGGGATGCCGTACGATGGATTTTACCGTACGAGGTTTAAATATGATGATTGATCCGCACTCTTGATTCGAGGATGTCGTATTATATATTTTACCATACGTGACGCTATTGAGGCGGGATCGTCGACTACTAGATATATCGACTCGAAATTTAGGTGGATTTCTTACCCTTTCAACTAGTTCTTTAGTTTAGTCTTTTAGTTGATTAGGAAGAGGTTGGACCAGGCTTGAGTCATACTTATTTTCAGAAACTAACGAATCGTGAGTATTTTCAAAATACAACCCGAGGGATATTACGGATTTTTCAAAGGACGTACCTTTTCTTAAAAACACCGTAGCCCCTACTTTCTAAAAACCATGATTCGTGCTATTTCAAATGCCAAAACTGTATGACTCTTATATATAAACGTATATTCTTATATGTTGCGGTTACTACATCTTTTTCCGTATATTCATGTTGTTCTTATCTCATTGCATGCTTATACTTGCGTTTTCTTTTGTTATTATGAACCCATGTTGTCAGGACACCGGCACCATTACCGATGATGCGTATATCCATGAACACTTGCTTGCCGGCTCACACACATCATCATCGGTAATTGTCATGACTCGTACACTTTAGAAATATTATTTCATTGATATAACTTGCTGGCAGATAGTTCCGATATATAATTACTATGATAGTTTAGATATTGCATTCTTTGCTTAGATACCCATGCATGTATATATATTCATTTGTCATGCAATATTATAGGGCTTTATACCAGTAATTCACTGTTTATTGACTCTCGATTTTGGGATTTCGATTTTCCATGAGATTTCTGGATTTTGAGAAACCGCAAGGATTTTATAAACTCGTTATCATTTCTAAAAATAGAAATTTGCGGTTTTCTCGTGATATGATGTGAGAGGTGTCCACCATCAGTTTTCTCGGCTCTTGAGCGGTATCGTACACCTGATTCGAGGAGGAGGAGGAGGAACCGTCTACGGGTGCATGGTGGACCCGGTGCGGTACTCCGGGGCAAGATGGTCGCAGATGATGGCATTGAGCCCGGCAGGGGAGCACTACCGACTGGTTATTTGTGACGCGGCGGATATCCAGAGGATACCGACATAGTCGTGAGATTTGATGATATGGGTCAGTCCGGATTGCCGGAGCCCGAGATATTGAGATTTGATGATATGGGCCAGTCCGGATTGCCGGAGCCCGAGATATTGAGATATTGGGATATATATTTTGTGTCGATGCATGACACGGATTCTTTGTTGATTTCATTGATGGTACTTCAGTTTTTATACAAAAATCTCACTGAGATAAGAAAACAGTTTTCTCGTACAAAATGTATTTTACTTTCATTCTTAGTACATTCGTACATCATATTTGTGATATGTTGCTACCTGAGGCATTGACACGAGCACTTGGTATTACACTTATGTTTAGATGATTACCTTTGCCATTATTAGATGTTTCAGGTTATATTTTATGGGGATATTATTTATGACCTAGGAGAGAGTCATACATGCGATTTCTTCTCGGTGATGTTTTCTACTCACGAGTTGGCAACTCACCCCCGTTGTGCCACAGTTTTTTACAGGTTTTGCCTTACAGATTTCGTTGCGGATTTCTGGCACACTGCTTCCTTCCGGGTGATTGCTTTGGTAGGTGGGTTCACATGCATCATGACCACCGTTGTACACTTATTTATTTCGGTTGTATCTAGTAAACTCCATCAACCAGACTTGTATTATTTGATAGACTTAGAAGACTGGAATGTATATTCTTTCAACCTTAGAGTCACGCGCTTGTATATTTATGATTCTTCTATGGTTTTCTTAAGGACTTTGGTTTTTCCTTCTGAGTTTTGATCCTCGCCCTTCGGCGTTGTATATTATATTGCTTGTGTGGTTGTTTCCGCCAATTGGCGAAGAGCCGGCTCCCGCTTGGGGATACCTTTATTCATTACTTATATTATGCATGTTTGTACCCGTTTGGGGCCAGTATTTACAAAGGAAACTCTGCCGAAATTTTTGGAAAAGACTTGATGTTTTAAAAATTCTTACTACGACTTTCAAAGTGAATTTTTATGTTAACTTTTAAACAAGTTTTTCCTTCACTCTCTTTTTGAATGGTTTAGATTTCTGGGCTTTTGGTTTACTTGAATTAGGTGGGGTCCTATAGACTTCACATGATTCAAGTACCAGTCACGTGTCATTTCGGGTCGTGACAAAGTTGGTTTCAGAACGCTAGGTTTAACCTTGTTTCGAGTCTAGGTTTGACTATGCGGAGTCTAGGGCGTGTGTGTGTGTGTGTGTGTGTGTGTGTGTATTCGGAACCTAGGCTTGACCTTACGGAACTTAGACTTGGTCGGGGGGTATTAGACCCGAACTTTCGTCGCATAGGTTGACCTTGGTTGTTGGAGTAGGTGACTTAAGTAGAGTGACGTACCGTGTGTATGTTCCGCGGCATACTTACGATACGCTACTCCGCTGAAGAAGCCTTAGGATGTACATTTCTTTGCACCGTATTCTATTCATTCATTTGATCTATCCTCATCGATGTCGGATGGTGGTTTTTGTTACCACGGTTGCACTGGCAGAGAGAGCTGCGGCTAGAGTTGCGGTCAGCATGAGCTCGTCTTGGACGAGAATTGACCAGGGCGAAATTCCGGTGACACACGATTGCATAGATGTGTCGTTTTATTGTGTTTTTCTCGACATGAGTGTTTTGATGGATTGTTTTTTCTAAGATTTCTCGAACGTTCAGATCAGCACCAGAGGATTGGGCCACTGCTAGAGGTCGGCTAGAATGTGATGACTGTTAATGTATCGTCTATTCTTGAGGATTGAGGCATTGTTTAGCGTGCGGACGAATGAGCCAGTTGTTGCTGCGACTGACAAGATATCGCCCCAGATGTTTGAAGCTATTGCAGCACGAGTTTGTACTTAGGGATATGATAGAAGATCCCTAGTCACCCATGGGTGAATGACTAGGACATGTGGTTAGTTTTCATACCCAGATACGAGGTCATCAGATTGATTGATTTCAGCTAGAGAAGACTTCACACAGGCACGTTGAGAGTCGATAGAAAACGAACGAATGAAGAGTATTCCTCCGACGAATTGGAAGAGTTTCCGAGGGCGTAGTTGGCTAGATACTTACCACAAGATATTGAGCTGTCAATGTTCGTAGTTTCAGAAGGGAGACTCTAGATATGAGTATAGCCATTTGTAGCGCAATCCATACAGCTACGAAAAGACGAGTCCGAATCAGTCCACATTAAAGAAAAGCAGAGTAAGAGGTTCGTACGAGAATTTGAAGAGATGACGTTCTACTCCGTTGACATCAGAGATGTGATGCGCATGCAGAGGCATTGAATATGAATATACCTTTTAGAAGAAGTCGTGATGAGTATGCAGCTGTTCCGGAACAAGAAATGGATTTAGTTGTTAGTGCATATGCCCTAGGAGCCATTATTGTATCATACTAGCTTGTATATTACTTAATGGAAGCTTGGGATATTCACAGTTATAATAACAGTCTTGCTAAATATGGTAGTATGCTACTTAGTTTATTTCTATCTTAATATGTGTGTACGTATTGATAGAGCCCTTAGGATCTTGCTTGACTACCAGCGTTGTGATGGCAGTCACACTAGTGGAGGCTGGGTAGTCTACAAGCACATCCTTTTTCAGGTCCCCAGTCGTAGGATTATCAAGACAGGGCATCGATAATCCGGAGTAGACTAGTGTGTATGCTTCTCATCCCAGTTGGGGAGATGGTCTGTCCCACAGCCATCAGTACGTCGTACTGGAGATAGTATACAAGTGCTCATTGGGTTACGAGTACACCGGATAGGACTCGCAAGGGACTGTTGGTTGGTATTATACCCGTCGTCAGTTAACAGTTCCCAGGTGACATGAGTACAGCATAGTCCGCAGACTTGACACTGCTGCTTCGCCTCGAGTGTGTTCCCACTATTCTTAGATTGCTACCCTACCACGGCTCAAAGGAGTCGTGTAAACAGGTAGCAGTTGGGTGCAGTCCAGAAGCACTTGGAGGCAGTGGCGGTTAGACAGGATTCGTCTCTCCCGGTATTGGGAGTTGATATCGCGCTGTGTCTGGAGAGCCATTACGCAAAGTCTCTGGCCAGGGCAAGTGAGATTTACTGGTTGGTTTTCCAGTAGCTTCTCAAGGTGTAATGAGCTTCACTCTGACACGACTTATACCGCTTTTAGGGTACTGACGCTTGCCGCCCCTAGGCCCGATATGCGATAGTCCTAGACGAACAGACCGGACTGTATAGAGATTGTCACATCAGGCTCAGTAGGAGTTCGGATGGGTTTCCTCATCGGTCTTCTTATCGACATCTACCTGGGGACCGTTACGTACAGCTAGTGCCGCTTGCGGTCTGTGGTTAAACCCACTGCCAGCGTAGTAGTCGAGTCTTTAGAGTCCCACACAGAGAGTTTCCCTGCTTCAGGCGAAACGATATAGAGGTCGTATGGTTTTACGACAGGGTTCGGACACATACGTGTTTTCACGCACGTACGATGTTCGGACAGTTTTTACTAGCGGGCTTTGGTTTAAGCCAGATTCTAGTATTGGATTATTGGATTTATACAGTCTCAGTATTTCCGTGTTTTCACGGATGGGAGGGGCGTTCTCGTAATTTATCGAGAACCTTCTAGAAGATTGATGAGTTGGAGGCTTAGGTGGAATTTGCATTAATTGGTGTAATGACTCATGGTGTGAATCATCCATAGGAGTTAATGATGCATTTAATGATTAATGACTCATGGGATGAATCACACAAAGTGAATAAATGAAGCATGGTTGATATTATCATTTGATTATTCATTTAATAATTATTATGCTTCATATATTCTAAATGAGATATTTTTCCAATATCATTCTCACTCTCACCTTCTCTCTCCTCAAGCTCTCTCTTCAAAACCTAACCCTAACCTCTCATGTATTGAGATCAAGGGTTAGCAAGACTAATTGATCCCTAGTCCTATTCTATATCCTCTAGGTTGTTTTGATTAGCACTCTTAGTTACCTAGTTACCTCAAGTTAGAGGTCAAGCTTGGAGTAGTAGCTCTCGGGTGGATCTTCTATCACAAAGAGGAGGCCGACGAGGAGGTGGTCAACGAGAACAAGAAGGACTTGGTTCATTAGGTATAATCTTCTTTCATAGTAGCTAATCCCTCCTATGATGTTGTTAGTTAGGGTTTGGCAAAGATCCGTAAGTTAGTCGATGTTTGTTTTAAACAAAATGATTGTTTTACCTATTTCGCCTCCCCGCAATTCGTGGGGTGTCTAACGTCGACTTACAGTGGTATCAAAGCCTCGCTAAAGCATAACTAACTTGTTAGCAAAGTCGTTAGAAATTCGATCGCAAAACGAACCGGAAAAAACATCTTTTTCACCAAGTTTCTGTCGTTTTTAAAACGGGGTCTAAAAATTTTCCAGGGACCCTTAAAAATACAAGCAGGGAATTATAAGGTTACTGGAGAAATTTAGGATCCTAACTCGGCCAAACCGCCGCGGATCCGCGGCCGATCCAAGCGATCCGCCGTGGATCCACGGCCGAGTTGGAGCCGAGTCAGCCTAAAATTCCCCAGTAACTCTTCTGTGTTGATTTTGTTCTTTCTGGGATGTTTTGTTTCTGCTCAAGTTTCAGGTGCACAGTGAAGTATTTGGAGTAGAATCATTTGTGTTTGCTTGATCAAAATTCTAAGATGTTTGGCTAACTTGATTATATCTGTGATTTGTTTAATGTGTTCGTAAACCTCCCCTAACTGCTAGTATGTCGGTTAGCAGGGGGTTGCACATTTCTGTAATGGTTTTTACTGTTTGTGAATATGGACTTGTTGGATTGTCGTGAATGGATAGCCGGGGATGTGAAACGAGTGTTTCTTTCATTCAAATGTAATTTGTAAATTGTTGTAATATTCTTTTGTGGGGCACATCCAGATTGCGGTTGTAGCCACCGTTGTATTATTTCATTTACTGTTTTCTGCTCCTAGGATAGACCCGAGATAGGGTTCACAAACTACCGAGTACTTTGAAGTGTTTATTGGCCTACTCACGTTGTTGAGGGAGACCGCTTCACTTCGGGTACTAGGCGGGTAGTTTGCCGTACACGTAGGGGTCTAGGGTGGGGTTTTGGCTATTCATCGCGACTGTGTAATCCGTCTTTCTTTGCAGGCTCAAAAGGAATGCGGATTCGTAGAAAATCTAATATGTTCATCTGTGATCTGGAATGCTTATTATTGCGTCTAACGAATGTACAATATCTATATATGATAGCTATTAGAGTCACTTATGTTTTACACCCGCGCTAGCCCAGCCCCCGCTCTGTCGTTAGTTAAGTAACCTAACGGGTGATGACGGGGCTCAGTGGCGAATGCGGATGGTATAAGAGGATGTTGTATTTTCATTGTTTTCTGCAATGATAGGTTAATTGATGGGATGCATTATATTAATGCAAAGAAAATAAACCAAAGTTGAATCGTTGGAACAGTTTAAAAGAAACCACTCGGTTATTTTTAAAACAGAAGATATTTATAAATTGCGGAGCTTAACCACTCCTTTTAAAAGCTATCAGGTTCCTTCGATCATATCAAGTTCACTACGTTCACGGTTTTGCCAAAACCATTCATAGCCCTTCGTCATTTCATTTGGGTATTCAGTAGTATTAAAGCTATGCATTTTGACCAACGCCAAGGCATAGTGTTTGGTAGCTGCTGGGTATTCATTTGTTGCATAGATAGATGAGTTAGTTTGGGGCAGTCGTATTATCATTTGGCCAACGTCAGGGGTATGCACGGATGGGTTCAAATTAACAAGATAATGATGGGTAGAACTTGACATGTGACTTATGACATTTTGACCAACGCCAAGGTCATAAGAGCATAGGGCAGAAATTTATATCGGGAATTTCTAAAGAAACTGAAATTTGCAAAGAGATGCATACCATTTGGAGTGTGATAATTTTGGTAGGATTCCTTCAGCTTTATCACACGATGATATTTGGATCCCAATCCTACAGTGAGTATCCGCTACTCATCAGGAGATTCGTCACTTAACGATCAATGCTATAAACCAAGTAGGTGTCGAGAAAGGTGTCAGCGGGGTTACGCCCCCAGAGAAAAGAGGTTATTTAATTAAGGAACTTCGCGAAAGCGTCGTAAAACCTCCCTCGAAGTACCGACACCGGCCTGGCTGAACGGTTAAGCAAGAATTGTACGGTGAGAATAGTCCTAGCTAGTTCTTCCTTTTTGGTTTGAGGAGGGATTTGAGAAACAGTGGGGGCCATCCTGTTTAGATAAACTAAAAACCACTCTAAACTTGCAAGAGCATCATGCTAAAGTGTTCCCTCTCTCTCTCATTGCAGCGACCCAAAACATGACAGGCCTTAAGTTACTATTAGAGAAAAATATTTTGACAGGGCCAAACTATAAAGATTGGTTCCGGAATGTTAAGATGGCTTTAACTTATGACAAATTGGGGTATGTCCTTACTACTAAGGCACCTGCTGTCCCTGGTCTAAAATCCAGTATTGGGGATAAGGAAATCTACAAGACCTGGGAGTTAGATTGCGCGAAGGCCAAATGCATCGTGCTTGCCTCTATGAATAATGAACATCAGAGGAGGCACGAGGATATGGATCTTGAATCCATATTTCTCCATACCAAGGAACTGTATGGAGAGCAATCTCGTATAGCTAGATATGAGACCTCGAAGAACTTGTTTCAGTCGAGGCTGGCCGTCGGGTCATCTGTAGGAGAATATGTCCTAAAGATGATTGGCTATATAGAAGAGCTCGCGGACCTCGGGACGACTTTGGAGAACGAGCTCTATACAAACTTGATTCTTCAGTCCCTTCCTTGCACCTACGTCCAGTTTATTCTGAATTTCAACATTCAAGGAAAAGAAGTTAAACTTCTAGAACTCCTTAACATGTTGAGGAGTGCAGAGGGCACCTTGCAGAAGGCAAGAGAAACACCCGCTATGTTTGTTCGCGGTGCTTCCTCTTCCGGGTCCAAGGCTAGGGCCAAAGGAAGGAAGAAGAAGGCCGGTACCAAACCGAGAGGAGGTGTTAGTAAGGTGGGTGCTAAGGGAAAGACAAAGATTGCAGTGCCAGTAGCAGCAAAGGACAAGTGCTTCTACTGTCATAGGAAAAGCCATTGGAAGAAAGATTGCAAAGCTTGGATTGCCAAGAACCAGGAACCGAAGCAAGCTGTGGCTTCGACTTCAGATGTGTTTGTAATTGAAAATTGTCTGTCAATCACTCTACTTCCTGAGTATTGGATACCGGATCAGGATCTCATATATGCAATTCATTGCAGGCACTGAGAAACCGTAGAGTGCTGAAGGTTGGTGATATGACCCTCCAGGTTGCTAACGGAGCTAGCGTGGGTGCTGTGTCCGTAGGGGATTATCACCTAGGATTGACAAGTGGACATATTTTGGTTTTGCGCAACTGTTTTTGTGTACCTAGTTTAACGTGTAATAGCATATCAGTATCGTTGTTATCAAAAGAAGGTTATGATTTCACGTTTGTAAGCGATGTTGTAAACATCCACCTTAATCATGGTTTGATTGGGTCCGGTACACTAGATAACGGTATATACGTGCTAAACCAATTACAGATTTTCAATGTCCAGAACACACTAAAAAGAAAGTCTCCAAATTTAAATAAGGCTTTCTTATGGCATTGTAGACTGGGTCACATCAATGAGACCAGGTTAACTAAGTTACATAGAGAAGGATATTTGGATTCGTTCGAATATCAATCTTATGCAACTTGTCAATCATGTCTAAAGAAAAGATGACAAAAACTCCATTCACTGGACATGGAGTAAGCGAGCGAGCTCTTAGGACTCATACACAGCGATGTATGTGGTCCAATGTCTACACATGCAAGAGGTGGTTTTTCATATTTCATTGCTTTTATGGATGATTACTCTAGGTACGGATTCATTTTCTTGATGAAACATAAATCCGAGGTCTTTGAGTAATTCCAAGAATATAAGAATGAAGTAGAAAACCAAACCGGCAAAAGTATCAAGACACTGAGATCTGATCGAGGTGGTGAAACTTAAGTGCCGAGTTCCTAGGTTACCTAAAAGAGAAAGGAATTCTCTCTCAGCTTACTCCTCCATACACTCCACAGCATAACGGTGTATTGGAGAGACGGAACCGAACCCTATTGGATATGGTACGTTCCATGATGAGTAATGCTGAGTTACCGCGATCTTTCTGGGGTTATGCGCTAGAATCAGCAGCATATCTTTTGAACAGGGCTCCTACCAAGACTGTACCTACCACGCCATATCAGATGTGGAGTGGGAAGAAACCCTATCTTCAGTATCTGAAGATATTGGGATGTCCAGCTTTTGTTAAAAAGCAGCATGCGGACAAACTCGAGGCACGATCAGTACAGTGTAAGTTTGTGGGATATCCAAATAACTCCAAGGGATATTTTTTCTATTACGCAGAGGAACAAAACGTTTTTGTTTCTCGTCATGCCCATTTTCTAGAACAGCAGTTTTTAGAAAAGGAAACAAGTGGGAGCGCAATAGAACTGGAAGAAATTCCAGAACCACAAACTACTACTGAAAGTTTGGTAGAACCAGTGGTTCAAGAAGAACAGGACATTCCCGCACCCCTCTGCAGGAGTAGTAGGCCGTCTCATCCGCCTGAGAGATACTACGGTTTTCTCATAGATGGGGATAGAGAGGATTGCGTTATTGATAATGATGAACCTACTAGCTTCCAGCAGGCCATCCAGAGCGGCGACTCGGTACGATGGCTGGATGCAATGCGAACCGAGATGGAGTCCATGTACACCAAAAAAGTATGGACTTTGGACTTTGCTCCAGGTGGGGTAAAACCCATAGGATGCAAATGGATCATCAAGAAAAAGATTGGTGTAGATGGACAGGTGGAAACCTATAAGGCTAGACTTGTTGCAAAGGGTTTTCGTCAAAGACCTGGTTTGGACTATGACGAAACTTTTTCTCTAGTGGCTATGCTCAAATCCATTCGGATCCTTCTTGCCATTGCCGCCTTCCATGATTATGAGATCTGGCAGATGGACGTAAAGACGGCTTTTCTAAATGGTAATTTAGAAGAGTATGTCTATATGGATCAGCCAGAAGGTTTCAATCAGAGTGAGAGCAGCGAGAAAGTGTGCAAGTTGCTTAAGTCCATTTATGGACTGAAGCAGGCATCACGGAGTTGGAACATCTGTTTTGATGAAACGGTCAAAGAATATGACTTTATCAAAAATCCAGATGAACCATGTATATATAGTAAAATTGTAGCAAGAACTGTCGTATTCCTCGTCTTGTACGTGGATGACATTCTATTGATAGGAAATGGCATTCCTATACTACAATCTGTCAAAGGATTCTTGTGACACAGGTTCTCCATGAAAGACTTGGGTGATGCCTCTTACATTTTGGGGATCTGGATCTATCGTGATAGATCCAAGAGGATGTTGGGACTTTCGCAGTCCAGGTATATCAACACTATACTGAAAAGATTCAGTATGGAAGATTCTAAGTGCGGTAATTTACCGGCTTGTCACGGAATCACCCTCTCTAAAGAGATATCTCCCAAGACTGATTTGGAAAGGGATCGCATGTCAATTATACCCTACGCTTCTGCGGTGGGCTCTATAATGTATGCGATATTGTGCACCAGACCAGATGTAGCTTACGCACTAAGCGTGGTAAGCCGGTATCAGTCAGACCTAGAGGAGAAGCACTGGATAGCAGTAAAGAACATTCTCAAGTACTTGAGAAGGACTAAGGAGATGTTCTTGGTTTACGGCGAAAAAGACCTCAAGATCGAGGCCTTTGCTGATTCCGGCTTCCAGAGTGACAAGGATGACTCCAAGTCCATGTCAGGTTATGTCTTTACCCTCAATGGAGGGGCGGTGTGCTGGAAGAGTTCCAAGCAGGACACCGTTGCTGACTCGACGATGGAAGCAGAGTATATCGCTGCTTGCGATGCCGTAAAAGAAGTGGTCTGGATGAAGAAGTTCCTAACAAAACTTCAGGTGGTTCCTACCATTGTTGATCCAATACCATTATATTGTGACAACAACGGGGCTATAGCTTTAGCGAAGGAACCCAGGTCCCATTAGAAGTCCAGACACATCTTAAAGCGGTATCACCTGATCAAGGAGATCATAGATCGCTGGGAGATCGAGGTCCGGAGAGTTGCTACAGAGGAGAACACTGCCGATCCATTCACTAAGGCCTTACCTCAGATTCAGTTCGAGAGGCTACTCGAGATGATAGGTCTTCGATACGCCAGTACATAGCCCTAGTGCAAGTGGGAGATTATTGGTGTATATGCCCTAGGGGCCATTATTGTATCATACTAGCTTGTATATTACTTAATGGAAGCTTAGGATATTCACAGTTATATTATCAGTCTTGCTAAACATGGTAGTATGCTACTTGGTTTATATCTATCTTAATATGTGTGTATGTATTGAAAGAGCCCTTAGGATCTTGCTTGACTACCAGCGTTGTAATGGCAGTCACACTAGTGGGGCTGGGTAGTCTACAAGCACATCCTTTTTCAGGTCCCTAGTCGTAGGATTATCGAGACAGGGCATCGATACTCCGGAGTAGACTAGTGTGTACGCTTCTTATCCCAGTTGGGAAGATGGTCTGTCCCACAGCCATCAGTACGTCGTACTGGAGATAGTATACAGGTGCTCGTTGGGTTACGGGTACACCGGACAGGACTCGCAAGGGACTGTTGGTTGGTATTATACCCGTCGTCAGTTAACAGTTCTCAGGTGACATGAGTACAGCATAGTCCGCAGACTTGACACTGCTGCTTCGCCTCGAGTGTGTTCCCACTGTTTTTAGATTGCTACCCTACCACGGCTCAAAGGAGTCGTGCAAACAGGCAGCAGTTGGGTGCAGCCCCGAAGCACTTGGAGGCAGTGGCGGTTAGACAGGATTCGTCTCTCCCGGTATTGGGAGTTGATATCGCGCTGTGTCTGGAGAGCCATTACGCAAAGTCCCTGGCCAAGGCAAGCGAGATTTACTGGTAGGTTTTCCAGTAGCTTTTCAAGGTGTAATGGGCTTCACTCCGACACAACTTATACCACTTTTAGGGGACTGACGATTGCCGCCCCCTAGGCCCGATATGCGATAGTCCTAGACGAACAGACCGGGCTGTATGGAGATTGTCACATCAGGCTCAGTAGGAGTTCGGATGGGTTTCCTCATCGGCCTTCTTATCGACATCTACCTGGGGACCGTTACGTACAGCTAGTGCCGCTTGCGGTCTGTGGTTAAACCCACTGCCAGCGTAGTAGTCGAGTCTTTAGAGTCCCACACAGAGAGTTTCCCTGCTTCGGGCGAAAAGATATAGAGGTCGTATGGTTTTACGACAGGGTTCGGACACATACGTGTTTTCACGCACGTACGATGTTCGGACAGTTTTTACTAGCGGGCTTTGGTTTAAGCCAGATTCTAGTATTGGATTATTGGATTTATACAGTCTCAGTATTTCCGTGTTTTCACGGATGGGAGGGGCGTTCTCGTAATTTGTCGAGAACCTTCTAGAAGATTGATGAGTTGGAGGCTTAGGTGGAATTTGCATTAATTGGTGTAATGACTCATGGTGTGAATCATCCATAGGAGTTAATGATGCATTTAATGATTAATGACTCATGGGATGAATCACACAAAGTGAATAAATGAAGCATGGTTGATATTATCATTTGATTATTCATTTAATAATTATTATGCTTCATATATTCTAAATGAGATATTTTTCCAATATCATTCTCACTCTCACCTTCTCTCTCCTCAAGCTCTCTCTCTCTCTCTTCAAACCCTAACCTTAACCTCTCATGTTTTGAGATCAAGGGTTAGCAAGACTAATTGATTCTAATCCTATTCTATATCCTCTAGGTTGCTTTGATTAGCACTCTTAGTTACCTAGTTACCTCAAGTTAGAGGTCAAGCTTGGAGTAGTAGCTCTCGGATGGATCTTCTATCGCAAAGAAGAGGCCGACGAGGAGGTGGTCAACGAGAACAAGAAGGACTTGGTTCATTAGGTATAATCTTCTTTCATAGTAGCTAATCTCTCCTATGATGTTGTTAGTTAGGGTTTGGCAAAGATCCGTAAGTTAGTCGATGTTTGTTTTAAACAAAATGATTGTTTTACCTATTCCGCCTCCCCGCAACTCGTGGGGTGTCTAACGTCGACTTACATTAGTAAAGGGTGATAAATTCCGGGCAGTTCGGCAGAAACGAGATTAGGGAGAGACCCCGACAGAATCTTTCAGGGATACTACACGAGAAGAATTGGACCCAGGATTGGTCGTATCACGCACACCCAGTAGGCCAGAGTTCGGCGTCATCGACGAGACATGTTATGAGTGACCATGATAGTTGACCAGAGATCTTTAGAGGATGTGCCAGAACGGAACTGTTTCCGTCGTCATTTCCATATTGGGCCGTTGAGACAAGGAGTTATGTAACTGGCAATTCGCAGTGAGAAACGAGAGCCTAAGGGCATGAGGAACCAGACCATGAAAATGAGGCAAATAGATATCTTGCTCTGCTAGCTTTGGATGCACCGACACCTTCTCGACTTTGAAGGAATGACATATCGACGACAGTGTTTAAGATTTGCAATTTGGTGATTCGAATATCACGTGGCCGTCATTTTGGATTTCGGTGTTTTGGGCGATTTATTTGCATGATTGGTTTTCGTGCACCACAGTTTCACTCTATTTTGATTTTATGTCGTTCGAGATGATTGATTTTGATTTCATGCCTATGGTATGTATGTGTTTTGACTTGTGCCTTCGGTGTAGTTTTCATGCACTTTTAGTACTTTGATTCGATTTTGTGCACGCTGATACACGTGGTTGTGAGATTATATACCACGGTATACCTGATTTGAATTGAGGTATATTGCATACAATCGATTTCGATTGTGATATTCGATATTTTTTTCGTGCACCTAGTGCACTTGATTTAGATTCTTGCGCATACTTGGCGCGCTTGATGCGATTTTGGTGCACACCAAATGCACTAAATCGGGATTCTTCGTGCATGTCAGATGCACCTTATATTGTTGTCAGGCACACCGTTGCCCTTGACAGGTGTTTTTATGCATACCCGTTGCACTTAGATTTTGTTTCTGTGCACATGTAGGGCACATTCAGTGATTGTGATTTCTGTGCGCACCAGACGTACGTGGCATTATTACATGAACTATTGAGTGTGATTTCCTTTGGGCAATATGTTTCTATGATATTTACTATTTGGTTTAGTAACCGAGCAGGATTGTTCTGAGAATAATACCTAGGTGTTTTTGCATGCATCGATAGTTATCGAAAGGATTTCCAAAAAGGAGCTACAGTCTCAATATTTTTCCTATGTGTCCGAGATAACACGGAACATTTTACAAGGAAACCCTTCTAAATTATTTCAAAACGGCGGGACGTGTATGTGAAACAAAGGATATATATATATATATATAGTTATTTTTCTTACAATAAACGTCCTCTACTTGTGCTGTGATACGCGCATCACACAGCAATTTGAAAAAGGGTTGACATGCATTTCTTTTCAGATATTTTGACGAATTACAACGATGCGTATTATGTACATGTTATAGTTTTGATGTATATCGTGTTGGTTTTCGTGTTGGACTTTGACATTGGTATTTTCACCATGACTCCGATGATTGCGTGATGCTTGACGGAGTTTTGATTTTGAGTTATATACTCGTTTTTCATGCGCATGCATTGCGCTAAGATGTGTTTTAAGTATCGATAATTTCGGAGCCCCGACGACATGTTCGTTTTGCTGAAATGTTTTAGTATTTAAAGGGATTAAATTTAAATTCGAGGACCGAATTTATTTAAGGGAGAAAGACTGTAACATTTCAGCAAATAAAATATTATTTTAGAATTTAAATAATTAAAATAATAAATTTCAGGAATATTATTAAGTGCAAGGATTGGTTTTAATGATATGTTATAATTATATACTAATAAATTGGGAAATATTTGGAAATTTATATTAATTATTGATTTTAAAAGAATTTATAAAGATTGGGAATTTTACAATTTAGTATACAATTAATTGTATATAAGTTAGTATTACTAAACTCGATTAGTACTTAATCATGCATTGATTGTGTTTAGTGCATGTGACATGCACCATGTCATTTTGCTAACACTTGTTACATTTTTTGAAAACTTGGCTTAATCCTTAATTGTGCATGGTCTTGTATTTGTTAAAGAAAAGAAAAGGATAAAGATAAAGATAAAGAAAAGAATAAAGAATGTGGTATGGGCAAGAGAGAGAAGAGAGAAAGAGGGTGAGGGGTTCCTTTGACCATTGGCTCATTTGCTTTTCATTTCATTTTCTTCATTGTTCTTCCCCTTCTCCTCTCATGGCTGCCCTCTCTCCCTCCACCTCCTCTATCTCCTCACAACATCCTCATTTCCATATCAAAACCATGTATCCCCTTCACAAAATTCATGCACAAGTTCAACACAAGCATGGTGGACCAAGAAAGTTGGGATTTTGAGCACTTGGGGCAACTCAAGAAAATTCTTGAGTTGCCAAATGAGGTATTTCTTTCACCATCAGTGTAGTATTTGAGTTTCTCAACTTCTATTCTTAGTTTAGAATTGATTAAGTGTACTTTAGTGATCTTGGAAAATTCAAAGATGAAATTTAGGGGATTCTTGAGTTGTGATGGTGCAATTGAAGCGTAATTGATGACTACAACTCCCCCCCCCTTAGTGTTAAAAATCCAGATAAAACCAGTGACTAACCCTAAAACTTGATTTAGAAACTTCCGTGTCGGTTTTGTGTATAAATTGTGCCTACAGGAAATCTGGAATGACCTGGAACCTTTACAAGAAAAACTAGCAACTCTATTGACCTAGATTGAGCACTAGGAGACCACCCTGAGAAGATGAGACCCCAACTCCCTTCTTTGGCCGAGCAGGCCGGATTTTTGGTGAATGTCGCCGGTTGAATTGTGGGTAATGGTGTCAAGGTTGGTTCTGTAGCTCACATACCCCATATACTACACCACTGTATTGCTTGTTTAGCCTAATTTTACCTGAGACTAAATCTGGAACCATTTTCTTGAGTTGCTATTTAGGTTTTGTGACTTTTAATGACTTGAACTTTGGATATTTTGTTTTTTCTCGGTCACTTGATGTTTGTACGTCAATATCGGGAGTTGTTGGGTTATTCTTGCATGTGCAGACCATAGGTTTTAACCTATGTGTGATTCGTGTGCCGTTTTGGTTTTCGTACGCGATTCTGTTTACGATATTATGTGTTTATATATGTAGGCACCCTCACGTGGACTTCGGATAACAAGGAGGAGCATGGCGATATCGACTTCGACAAGCAAGGATTAAGGTGAGTAGATGTATATCTACGGGGGAAGTCGGGTGGATGGCGTATAGCACCCCCTCAATTTCGTAGGGCATGATACATTATGATATATATTTATATGTGAGATGTGAATAAATAGCAAGAAAGGTTTTAGGAGACCATGGGTTGGATTTAGTGTAATTGGAAGGAAGCGCTTTAGTTTAGTTTCTTAGTCGCGAGACCCTAGAGTAAAGGTTCACACACACACACATGCACACACGTGATATGTTTGGGTGTATATGTTTATATGTATGTATGTGTGTGTGTGTGTGTGTGTGTGTGGATGCGTTGGTATATATATATATATATATATATATATATATATATATATATATATATGTATGTATGTATGTATGTATGTATGTATGTATGTATGTATATATGTATATGTATGTATGTATGTATATATATATATGTATGTATGTATATACACGTATATATATGTATATACACGTATATATATATACGTATATACGTATATATACGTATATACGTATATACGTATACGTATATATACGTATATACGTATACGTATATATACGTATACACAGGTGATGAGGATAGTATATGATACTTGGAGGTGAGTCGATATGATCGGGCATGATGCCGTGAGATTGTGATATGTGATTGGGTCGTGATATGATATACGACATGATATTATAGCGGATCGATGGGCGATATGTTTTCATACACACGAGGATATATGTTTAATGATATTGGTATGTTCTAGACTTTAGAACAGTACCCCTAATTCAGGATATTATGATGATGATACCATATGAATAATGAGGTATATGTGATATTTGACCCGTACCCCGATTTTCGGGATGCCGTACGATGGATTTTACTGTATGGGGTATAAATATGATGATTGATCCACACTCTTAATTCGAGAATGTCATATTATATATTTTACCGTACGTGACTCTATTGAGGCGGGATCGCCGACTACTAGATATATCGACTCGGAATTTAAGTGGATTTCTTACCTTTTCAACTAGCTCTTTAGTTTAGTCTTTTAGTTGATTAGGAAAATGTTGGACCAGGCTCGAGTCATACTTATTTTCAGAAACTAACGAATCGTGGGTATTTTCAAAAGACAACTTGAGAGATATTACGGATTTTTCAAAGGACGTACCTTTTCTTAAAAACATCATAGCCCCTATTTTCTAAAAACCACGATTCGTGCTATTTCAAATGCCAAAAATGTATGACTCATATATAGAAACGTATATTCTTATATGTTGCGGTTATTACATCTTTTCCGTATATTCATGTTGTTCTTATCGCATTGCATGCTTATATTTGTGTTTTCTTTTGTTATTATGAACCCATGTTGTCAGGACACCAGCACCATTACCGATGATGCGTATGTCCATGAACAATTGCTTGCCGGCTCACACACATCATCATCGATAATTGTCATGACACGTACACTTTAAAAATATTATTTCATTGATATAACTTGCTAGCAGATAGTTCTGATATATAATTACTATGATAGTTTAGATATTGCATTCTTTGCTTAGATACCCATGCATGTATATATATATTCATTTGTCATGCAATATTATGGGGCTTTATGCCGGAAATTCACTGTTTATTGACTCTCGATTTTGGGATTTCGATTTTCCATGAGATTTCTGGATTTGGAGAAACCGCAAGGATTTTATAAACTCATTATCATTTCTAAAAATAGAAATTTGTGGTTTTCTCGTAATATGATGTGAGAGGTGTCCACTATGAGTTTTCTCAGCTCTTGAGCGGTATCATACACCCGATTCGATGAGGAGGAGGAACCGTCTGTGGGTGCATGGTGGACCTGGTGCGGTACCCCGGGACAAGATGGTCACAGATGATAGCGTTGAACCCGGCAGGGGAGCACTACCGACCGGTTATTTATGACGTGGCGGATATCCAGAGGATACCGACGTAGTCGTGAGATTTGATGATATGGGCCAGTCCGGATTGCCGGAGCCCGAGATATTGAGATTTGGTGATATGGGCCAGTCCGGATTGCCGGAGCCTAAGATATTGAGATCATATTGGGATATATATTTTGTGTCGATACTTGACACGGATTCTCTATTGATTTCATTGTTGATATTTCAGTTTTTATACAAAAATCTCACTGAGATAAGAAAACAGTTTTCTCGTACAAGATATATTTTACTTTCATTCTTAATACATTCGTACATCATATTTGTGACATGTTTCTACCTAAGACATTGACACGAGCACTTTGTATTACACTTATGTTTAGATGATTACCTTTGCCATTATTAGATGTTTCAGGTTATATTTTATGAGGATATTATTGTATGACCTAGGAAAGAGTCATACATGCGATTTCTTCTCGGTGATGTTTTCTACTCACGAGTTGGCAACTCACCCCCATTGTGCCACAGTTTCTTATAGGTTTTGCCGTACTGATTTCGTTGCGGCTTGCTGGCACACTGCTTCCTTCCGGGTGATTGCTTTGGTAGGTGGGTTCGCTTCCATCGTGACCACCGTTGTACACTTATTTATTTCGGTTGTATCTAGTAAACTCCATCAACCAGACTTGTATTATTTGATAGACTTAAAAGACCGGAATGTATATTCTTTCGACCTTAGAGTCACGCGCTTGTATATTTATGATTCTTCTATGGTTTTCTTGAGGACTTTGGTTTTTCCTTCTGAGTTTTGATCCTCGCCCTTCGGCGTTGTATATTATATTGCTTGCGTGGTTGTTTCCGCCAATTGGCATAGAGCTAGCTCCCGCTTGGGGATGCCTTTATTCATTACTTATATTATGCATGTTTGTACCCGTTTGGGGCCAGTATTTACAAAGGAAACTCTGCCGAAATTTTTGGAAAAGACTTAATGTTGTAAAAATACTTACTACGACTTTCAAAGTGAATTTTTATGTTAACTTTTAAATAAGTTTTTCTTTCACTCTCTTTTTAAATGGTTTAGATTTCTGGGCTTTTGGCTTACTTGAATTAGGTGGGGTCCTATAGACTTCACATGATTCAAGTGCCAGTCACGTGCCATTTCGAGTCGTGACAACCACGCCACGTGAGCATTCGAAGCTTTCGGCACATAACTCGGCTCGCTGACCAGGAAATGAGACCCCGTATTTAATCGCATAAAATGATACATCGCGCTGCGATTACCCTCCTCCGTAGCAACCGGCTTGACTAAGAACGCCTCAAGAGGAACACCTTGATTATAACCCAATTGTTGAGCGAAGTGGTGCGGGTTGTACCTCATGAACTGCACCGAGACGTTCTGTCTAAACACTAGGAAGCCCGGCTTGATAGAGTACAAGTGCATGACCTCCCGGGTCCTCAACACAGAAACCTCATCCTTAAAAGTATCGTGCAACGGTTGGACCACCTTGGTGGATTCTTTGCCGATAGTCAAAACTCTATCGACAAAGGTCATACTGACCCCAACCATGAGTGGTCGAAAGAGTAATCGCCGAGCCTCTCGCTGTGACGAATCTGGAGCGGAAGCGTCAACTGGATGCATGACCCGGGGGATGTTGTAGCTTTCGTAGAATCGGGGTCGTTTATGAACACCAAAGGCACCCAGCACATGCATTGTTGGGACTTTACCCGCGCACGCAAACGCGTATGTTTTGAAAATAGAATCGGTTTTGAAAATGGATGCGCGCGCGAGCTCGGTCTCGTTTTAAAATTTATAAACTGCAAGTGCACGGCTCGTTGTAGCGAGCCAGCAAGTACGGGTCGATCCGCAGGAAATTGTGTATTAGGTTTTGTTGTTTAAGGTTCGACAAATAATGAATTGGTTGGTTTGTCACAAAAATATAAAACACGAAAACAAAGAAAACAAGTTATGAAAGAAATGGCCGTGGCTTTGGCTCGGATGGTCGAATCGCGACGATTCCTTCGACGCTCCCTTGCTCATGAGTTGTCCGTCCTTGTGTCGATCCCGGCGTGAAGCATGATTTTTCAAGACGGTTGCGAAGCACAAGTCATCAAGTTGCCGATATTCGACGCAAAACACAAAACGATTCTGTATTGTTCACTTACCTTCTGCATGTCCAAGCTTGAGGTATCAACGCTAAGCACAGCAAGCATACATCAATATCAAAAACATAAGTTAGCGAGTGAGAGCAATTAGTTTTAGTGTTAACATTGCTAAGTGTTTGTGATAGTATAGGGTATATGAAAACTGAGGGTTTGTCAAGTACTTGGTCACAAAATACTGTATCTAAACTTAGCAAATCTAACACCAAAGTGATTTTAGCTTAAACATTGTGAAACGGGGAAAGAGAGTGAGTATGGTATATGAAGAGGTTACAAGTAACCATGGTTTCAAAATACCATATCACATCAATATATAAACAATCTTTAAGTTAGAATCATGTTAAGCACATTAAACATAGACAGGAGGAGGAGGAAGGCAAATCCTTTCATCTCATTTCCTCACCATCACCACAACCAAAGAAAGATTAGTTACACATAGTAATAGCAAAAGAAAGAAAGTAAGAAAAAGAATAAAAGAAACAAAGCAAAAGCAATATTATTAACACTTGAAGAAGTTTAGGTACAAGATATTGGTAACTTGTTCAATCTCCATAATGAAGCTCTCAAAAGAAAGCTTCAAGAGAGAAGAAGAAGAAGAAACCAAGTTGAAGCCCACTCAACTCTCAAGCTAAACCAAAACTAAACAAAAATGAAAATGGTATATATCACACATTTTTCAGACCCCTTTGCTTTAATATGTTCTGGTATTTATTGGCTTCAAAATAGAATAAACAAACAATATATAATGGATGATGTGATGCCTATAAAGTGCCAGAAGAAAAATAGGGGGAAAAGGAGCTAGGGAGGCCGGTGTCGCCGGAATTATTGGGGGGCCCGCCGGTCTAAATCCGAGCATTGAGGCTCGTGTTGGCATGGTGAACTCGAGAGCTCTCTAACATTATCCTGGTGCTACTTGATTTCTGTATAAATTCATGGTTACTACTCAGGTATTTTGGAGGGAAACATGATGCTACATATCACATCAAAATTTTTAGCATTTAACTCATGTCACCATCCCACATGTGCCCACTTGCATAAATTGTGCAAAGGCAGCCCCCATATGGTCCATGTCAAAGAGCTAGTGTCACATATGTATTGTGTTGGACCAAAATTGTGTGCACACATGTTTATTGCAAAAGAGCTTTTTGAATATCGGTCGGTTCTCTGTTCTGGTTGCAGTGTCGGCTCCGAAACGCTATATCTGTGACAATGAGTGTGTTTCCAGTGTTTTATCACGAATACCTGTAATCTATAATTACTGAGCAGACACTGATTAATAGTACCGATATATAACAAAATTAATAATGAATGAGAGGTATTAAAATGCAGTTTTCTGAGATAAACAAATACCCCCAAACTTATCTTTTGCTCGTCCCGAGCAAAACAAAAAACCCTAGCCTCACTTTCGCAGGGAACGCGATTGCACTGAGCACGTACAACAAGCCGTTAAACCTCTAGGTGTCCCTAGTAGGAGGAGTGTTGTCTCCTGAGGGTTTTCAGCAGATTACACCCACAAAATCCAGTCAAGTTAGCGTCGTGGAAAAACTGTTGATTCTAATCTTAAGTTAGATATCAAAGTTAGAAGTTTTATCACCCAAGTCAGAAACGTTAAACCCTATTTTTCACTCCTCACAATTTGTTTAACATAAGCTTATACGCATCTTTATGTGATTGTGTGGATAGTGTCCACAAGTTTTTAAGAATTTGATTAGGGTCATCATGTCATAAATACGGATCAGGATAAACTTCTAAAGGATCACACGAGTTTGAATAGGAGTTAAGATTTTCTCAAGTTTTTGTTCTCAAGTTAGGTTTCAAGTCAGAATTTCTATCGTTTTTAACAGAGAACCTAAGTCTTATTCTTCACTCCTACCTTTCACATGTTTTTGTTCATACACACCTAAGTTATCGTACAAAACGTCTTTTATAAATATCCTTCATATCTCCGCGAAAAAACTGTTTTAATATAAAACTCGTCTCCGCCAAAATTATTCTCCCACAAAGAACCATGAGGACTTTTAACTCGGAGAGAACACTTGCTTAGCTTGTTTTATTTGGCGATTGCAAACTTAGCGAGCTTTGGGTCAATGACTCCCAAACCAGATGGTTTTTAGGGCATTAGGTGTGGAGACACCCCAAGGACTTAATTACCCAAGTTACCAAGGCCACAAAACAAAAGACTCATTTTATTTAAAATATTCTGAACTCAGTGAAAACAGAGATATAGCCAGCATTTCTTTTAAATCCGAAGACGTTACATGTGGATATGGTGTGTAATTACTCCAACAAGATTCCAGATGGGTTATTTTTCAGACTTATAGCTTCTATTAAAACCTCAATAATATCCTTCATATCTACTTCACCTTATGAACTATTCTTGATATCACTTGACTCAGAACAAACATGTTTGATCCTAAAATTTTTTATCAATTTTCAAAAGTTTTACCGACATGTCAGACTTTCATCAAATTCTCAAACACATACGACACGTGTAAAGTGTTATAAAAGACGTATATCAGCTATGGTTAAAAACAAGGGAGGGTTATTTTTCGGGTCATCAGTCTCACAAAAAGGATTTAGTTATTTCTAACTTATCAACCGAACCGTCAGATTTCGAATCTAAGTTCCCCCGCTAGCTAACATGACAATCAAGTTTTTATGTTTTTGAATTTTTTCAATTTTTATATGTTTTTCAATACAATGCAATACAAAAGCAGATATGAAATGCGTCTATATGCAAAGAAAAGAAAATTACATAATATAAAGTGCTGAAATGCAGGAAATATGCACATGCAAACTATATGCTGATACAAGATACATCCAAAACAGATCCACCTCCAAACTGGAGATGACGATGTCCTCATCGTCACTTGGCCTTGCCCTTGGTCCTGCTGCTCCCGCTTGCTTCATCCTGGTTCGCTAAGATCTGGCTTAGTTGTTCTTTTATCTCCTTGTTCTGCCTGATCAAAGTTTTGATGCCACGGACCTCCATCCTGTGTAGTTCATATGGATCAGTCGGAACATCCTCTCCCAAGTAAATCTCAGAGAAAGTCTGTGGTGTCGCATGCTCGCTGGGGTCAGTGGGTGACCAGATCTGCTGCTCACTCCTGCTATCAGTATAACCCAGTGAGATCCTCTCAATCTCCACCGGGACGGTGTCGTACATAGTGATGCAGGCCGTGAAATCTTCCTCCTCCATGTAGTAGTGACAAATTTTGGTGATGAGGACGGAAAGTAACGATTTGTGCGCTGCGACACTCTCCTTGATTGTAGCAAATAGCATGCTCGCCAGGAAAAATTGATAATCCTTGGTCATCAAACAATGAACAATATGCCCCATAATCGCTGGAAACGAGGAAACTCGAATGATCCCCCTGACATTACAATAAGCCCAGCGGCAAGCCGTATAGACATTTCGATAAATCTGCTGGGCATTCAGGCCAGCATCTCGTAACTCGCATCATGCCCCCATGATTGTCCTATACTGGGCAAGTTCTAACGGTCTCTGGAAACCAGGTCGGGTAGGGTGTTGGTGACATTTGAAATAGTATCCGCTGAGAATACCCTCCTTCTACCCTGAAAGTGAAATCGAATACGGTCCTGGAGTATTTCACCATTTCTTAGAGCGTCGTAGAACTCATCTACCAAATGCTCACAAGTACACAACCCCTCATCCCCATACAGCAAAAACTCCCAACCCAACTGTCGGATAGCGTCATGAAAATAGCTCCCAAACACCTAGTGGGTGAACACATCGACAAAATTTCTCTCTAATTCAAAAGGGGCCATGATCTGTGGGTTGGTGAAGTTTTCTGAAAATTTAAACAACGCAGGAGAGGGGGGAGAGAAAATCTTACAGAGCCGACGAAGGAAAACGATGATCGAAGATGTCGAGACCGGTGGCGCCGGAATTTTCAGTGATGTCGCCGGTCGGATTCCGAGCAAAGGGGCTAGGGTTTTGGAGGAAAGTTTGGGGAGAGCAAAGGAAATTTCGAGATCTGTTTGAGTGGTGAGAAGAAGGGCTCGTGTCAGGGATCTGGTGACTTTATAATGGACTTTTTACAAAAAAAACCCATAAAAAACCCACTCTTTACATATTTACTCAAACCAGAAGTTAAATCAGTGTGCTATCCCCAAAAATTCAGCACTCACCCCCTAACGGGTGAGATTTTATTTTCAAAAAACTAAGATTGATTATAGTATTCACAAGTTAAAAGACAGTGTTAGTTCAGAAACTAATACCGGCCACTCAAAATTTTTATCGATATAATGCAAGGGCTGGTAAAAGAATACGTATATAAAAAAGAAAAAGAAAAAGATATGTTAGTTATTAGTGACGGGCATGGGTGTGTGTAAGTAGGGATGGGAAGACGCTGAAGGTGAAGATGGAGTTTTGAAGAGGCAAAAGAATTGTTGCTCGAATGAATTGAATTTTCAAGAAGCTCGTGTTGAGTTTCGGAGTCAAGTTTGTTTAAAAACTGGAGTTCATCCACAAAAAATTTGGAAAAGGAAAGGTTCATGGGATGTTCCCTAATTGATCCTGACTCAAACTCACCTAGGATATCAATTTCATCCGCAAATAATTCCTCAAAACTTTGTATGAAAGAATATCTATCAAGGCTGCCTTCTTCCTTATAATCCTGCACAATCCTATTCTCATCGTTACAGCCCCCTAACTCTCCCAATACAATTTCTTCCTCATCACATTCACAAATGGGTAGGTACATGTCATCTAAAAAAGTAGGTTCCCACCCTAACGTTTCTTCCGAAACAATATCACTAGGTGATACAAAAATTGTGGGTTCCTGATCATTGATCTCTTCTAACAATCTATCATAGTCATACCCAGCAAATTCATAAGTTCCCTCCTCTAAATATTGAATGCAAAAATTAGTCGGTTCATGAATTTCTTTTTCAAGTAATATTTCAGTTAAATCAACCTCAAAATCACAAGTGACAGGAGGTTCAGTGGGTACCTGAAGGTTAGTGGTGGACTGACTTAGAGGGTTTTCCTGTGTGTCCTGACAACACTTAGTCAATTCATTCGCATCATCATCTATGAAATCATCAAAATTCATTTGATCATTTATCTCACTTGGGTGACTTCCTAGATGACAGATATAGACATTATGTGGCCCTAATTGACTGTGTTCACTCTCTAGAATCCTCAGAGCTGCATGCTCTTCAATTTTAGCCAAAGATTGAGCTTAAGCGTGAAACAATTGCTCAGACTGCTGCATAAACAGGGCTAGCATCGCAGCTGTTTGATTCTCGACCGCAATCATCACTTCAATACCCTTCTCTAAAGTGGTCAACCTAGCATCCATCTCACTATCATTCCCTAATGATGGCTCAATTGTTTCAGGTAAGGAGGGTTGTGACGGTGGTGATGCTATAGCTGTTACCCTGTCGACCTCTTTCTCTAAATTTTCAATCATTTGATGTAGGGTTGAAGTGGGACTATGTTCAAGAGTGTTAGGTAAGTGACCATTATCAAAACTCCGGGACGATTGGTCACCCCCTAGAAAATGACAGTTTTCATGAATGTGGGAAGAATCGTGACAATTTGAACAAAAGAATTGAGACTGAGTATAAATAAAGGAATAAGAATCGTGAAAAATTGAATTGAATCGTGTATCACCGATATCAACAAGAATTCACAAAAATCACAAAAACCAAGAATATCACACCTCTAGCAGTCTATGTTATGCTAAGTCAACTAGATATGCTCAAGAACCTGATTGTCAAAGTAAAACTGTGTCGAGAAACGGGCTCAAGATATACGGATCATGAAGCCAGGTAAGTGCAGAGATAGGGGGAGGTTTTCCATCGCTTTCGCGAAGTTTCTTAATTAGAATAACCCTTTCTCATGAACACTTGCTTAGACACCCCGCGAACGATATACCGTTAAGCGGTGTTCTAAACACAGTTAACTTCTCCTAATGAGCGCGAAGTCCTTAAAGTCAAAGTTCTAGTTGATTTTAAATTACTGTGGGTATGCAAGAATGCAGTTTTGTGATTTGTGGGCTACAGAGAAAAGTGATGAAATCCTTTACTGTATCTTGTTTGGTCGTGCCCTTAATATCCGTATTAAGATGCAAATGCGCAAATCAATAAAAGAATTCAAGAATTCAATCAATAAAGCAATTCTTTTTCCGTTTAGGCTTAAGCGCTGCAACAAATACGAGTTAGTTCTCTGTGCAATTGGTGGCAAGTTTGTGCGAAGAATCCTGCAGAAGATAGAGTATTGGAATGCGTTGGATTTGAGTGAAGGTGTTAGAAAATACGTACCGATGTGATTTGGGTTAAGAAACCCCTTTGAAGTGATTACGGGTATTTGAATGTTCGCTTGCGCGGGTCAAACTACCCAGATCTTTGGCACTATACTTCACTAACTTCTTGCACTGGAATTTGAAGCTTGTTCCACTCGATCGCTGGTCGTAATTCCGTTAAAATCTGCAAATGTCGGAAAAAACGATATTTAGTGTCAAAAGCGATATATCTGCCCCAATTCCTGCACACTAAAAATTGTAAAAATCAAACAATACTAATAGAATACCAATAGAGCACTGGAGACACTACAAAAAGAAAACACCCAAACTTCCACCAGGGGACCGGTGGTGCCGGAAATTTCACAAATGTCGCCGGTCGAAGTAAAACATTAGGAGCAAAAAAAAATTTTAGGTTCTCCAGGATATATTAGTATTCCAATAGTACACCTTGATTTTTAAGTTGGATTACAGAGTGATAGCAGGTTGCAAAGACAGAGAACAAAGTAAAAAGAATGTTTGTTGAGTTAGTTTTGAAAAAATTTGAGTTAATAGTAAGTTTTGTTAGTCCAACCAGAAATAACAATACCTAAAAACAACCAACTCCCCGGAAACGGTGCCAATAACTTGTTGGGACTTTAACCGCGCACGCAAACGCGTATATTTTAAAAATAGAATCGGTTTTGGAAATGGATGCGCACGTGAGCTCGGTTTCGTTTTAAAATTTATAAACCGTAAGTGCACGGCGCGTTGTAGCGAGCCGAAAAGTACGGGTTGATCCGCAGGGAATTGTGTATTAGGTTTTGTTGTTTAAGGTTCAACAAATAATGAAATGGCTGGTTTGTCACAAAAATATAAAACACGAAAACAAAGAAAACAAGTTATGAAAGAAATGGCCGTGGCTTTGGCTCGAATAGTCGAATCACGACGATTCCTTCGACACTCCCTTGCTCATGAGTTGTCCGTCCTTGTGTCGATCCCGGCGTGAAGCATGATTTGTCAAGACGGTTGCGAAGCATAAGTCATGAGATGAACAAGGTTCCTACCATTGAGCGTCCAATAACTGTTATTGTGACAACAATGGAGTTGTGGTTTTGGCCTAGGAACGCAGGTCCCATCAGCGTTCCAGACATATTCTGAGGCAAGTATCACCTGATCAGGGAGATGGTTGATCTCCAAGGGATCGAGGTTAGGAGAGTAAGATACGAAGGATAACACAGCGGATCCACTCACAAAGGCCTTACCCCTGGAGAGACTTCTATGGGATGGTTGAGTATGGGATACTACAACCACTACTATATTGTTGGGTATTAGATACTACAACAGATGGCCTTAGTGCAAGTGGGAGATTGTTAGTTATATGTATGCCCTAGAGGCCATTAATGTACATGCGATGTATATTGTAGTGGATGCTTGGACACATATAAGGAGGACTTTCTTGCTCGACATGATAGTATGCTATCTGGTTGCACTTTATCTTAACATGTACACTAATTGTCTCTCTATTATATGTTGATAAAGCCCTT
This sequence comes from Agapanthus africanus, assembly GCA_030015575.1. NCBI lineage: Eukaryota > Viridiplantae > Streptophyta > Magnoliopsida > Asparagales > Amaryllidaceae > Agapanthus > Agapanthus africanus. Next base: position 27,222,732 of record JASDDO010000001.1, read on the forward strand.
AGAATAGGTACTTGACTACCAGGATTATGATGCAGATCATACTAGTGGGGACAGGGTAGTCGGTAAGTACATCCTTCAAATGTTTCTAGTCGTGAGAGTATCAAAACAGGGCATCGATACTCTAGAGTAGACTAGCGTATACGCTTCTCGACCCATATGATGGGCGATAGATGATCCCACATCCATTGGTGTTTGACATCAGAGAAGGTATACGGGTGCTCAGTGGAGACTGGGTACACTGGACGGACTCGCCGAGAACTCCTAGATGGTATTATACCTATCGTCAGATAGCAGTTCTCTGGTGACACTGGTACAGGTTAGTCTGTAGACCCGAGATCGTCATAGAGTCTTGTGTGATTCCTACTGTGCTTTGATTTCCACCATACCACGGTCAAGAGATCGTGCAAAAAGGTGGTTTTGGGTACAATCCCGAGTTACATGGAGGCAATGAGCGATAGGAGGGGTTTCGTCTCTCCCGATATTGGGAATTGATGTTGCGCTATGCTCAATTGGTCATAACAGGAAATCCCTGGCCAGGGTTGCTGAGATTTACTGGTAAGTGTTACCAGTAGTTTCTCGAATCGTTATGGACCTTGCATCAGCATGACTTATCAGGCTATTGGGGTCTGACGTTATACCACCCCCAGGCTGTGATATGCGACATATCAGATGAAGAGACCAGACTGTACGGTAGTGTTACTGATTGGATTCGCAGGAGTATGAGCAGGCTTGCTTGTTGATCTTCTGATCGCTCAATACCCGAGTGGCCGTTACGTTTAGCAGACCGCTTGCGGTTTGTGGGTGTTTGATATGATCATCACCTACTGCCGGCGTATTGACGAGTCTTTAGAGTCCTACACAGAGGTTTCCTGGTTCATGCGAAACGGAGTAGGAGCACATATGTGATATGTGCGGGACTGAGATTAATGCGAGTATGTGATACCGCATTCTATGCTCGCGATATGTGACATTCGTCGGTTATATGTGATATAGCCAAGTTATCGGATCAAGTGTTGATTCGATAAGTTGTTACATTTGATATTAGTCGGTTATATGTAATATAGCCGGATTATTAAATCAAGTATTGATTTAATAATTTAATGTATGATTATATATTTGATATATTATATTACATTAACTAATATTAGCTCACTTAAGTATTACTTTTCTCACTTGATGATACATTGATATATATGTGATATATGTTAATTGTATTATTTTCTTTTTGTACACAAAATATATATATGATATATATTGTTGTGTCATGCTAGGTTACACTTGCAACATGTATATATGAGACTCACACCATGCTAGGGTTAAGTTAGGGTTTATATTTATTTCAAGCAAATTCAAAATTGTGGAGATATTTGTCATGGTTCAAAGCTTGTAGAAACTTGTGGTCTTCATTGACTTAGTCCACTCCTTTGTCTTGCTTAAGATATTTGTTAACCCAACCCTTAACCTTAGACTATGTTTTATTCTCTACATGAGTTAGGCATGACACTAACTCACCATGGTTGCAATTCTAACCTCACTCTCTCATTCATTTTCTTCATCACTTCTTCTTCTTCCTCAAGAGAAAAAGCTTGCTAGTTTTTTCTAAGTGATGAAATCTTGTGAGAAAAATAAAACTAAAGTGAGCACACTTCCTATTTCATCATCCTCTACTATTAGCCATTTAGTTTTGGGTGTTTGCTTCACTAATCTCACCATTAGTGAAGGGGTAGCATGAGCTAGTGTTTCCTCGATGTAGATCATCTTCGGCCTCGAAGACTTCGATGTAAGCTTGTTCAAATCTTCATGGGAGCCTTTTTAGAGTCCGGGAGTTCGTGATCGCAGCGAAGGGACTACAACACGGAGCTATTGAAGTAAAGGACCGGTCTACAAAGGTTGTATTCCTTGTTCACTTTAATTGCAAAGTCATTTGCATTTGTTTCGTTGGATTTTCTAGTAGCGATTCTAGGGTTAAGGTTAGCTAATACGGCAAATTTTTAAAAACGGCGTGGACGATGAGAGTCGATCTTCTCAAGACCTCCGTCAACGGGACGTCATCATCCATGCCAGGAGCTACCTCTGGAACCGTTACGGCGTCCATCATCGGTTGCTTGAGTAAAGCCTCTTTTGGCAATGCCGAGGAGGCCGGGACTTCGATAACGGGCCCTGGAAGCATCTCCGCATCACCCGGCGGGATTGGCACTGTACTGGGCATGACCTGAGTCGAGGTAATCCCTGTGATCAGATGAAAAAGGGGTCAGATTATCCATAAGAAAGGCGAATGAAGGCACAATGAGCCAAAATATACCAACGCCCAGCGAAGCGCGAATCCTTTCCTCCTCCTCAAAAGTCTTAAGGGAAGCTGCGAGAGCCTCCTCAGGAGAAATGCCTGCTGAAAGAATAGTGTCAGTCCAAACATGATTATAAAATGTAATGCAATGACAAAAGATATGACTAAAAACTACCTGACTCAGCGAGGATGGTCAGTCCTGCTTTGTGACTAGCTAGACGCTCAGAAGCTGCGATGGCAGCCTCCAGATCAGTATCGTCCGGCGCCATGAATAGACCCTCATTGGTCCCATACTCGCTCAGTCTCTCGCTGTAGGGAGCAAGAGGCTCTTGGCCGAATACGACATCGGCAGAGAGAATCGACTTCTTCTTCCTCATCTGTGAGCGAGCACTGGTCGCCGCTAGCATAAGCTTACGCTTGGTGGGCACCTTGGGACGACGAGTCCCGATATCTAAACCCACACCAGACTCAGGAGACGCTACAGTCACCTCTTTCACAGGAGCACGAGGTATCGGTAGCTCAGGCACATCACTCGGGACCTCGACCGCAGCAACTTCTCTTAAGGGAGGGCGGACAATGGTCTGTCGCTTCAGAGGAACACTTAGATTGCCAGCCGGAGCGGTGCTCTTGCGATCAAGCAGCAATCGCTTCTCCTCTCTAATGACGGCGCCCATAGAGTGTTGATACCACGCCACATACACATTCAAGGCCTTAGGAATGCAGCTCGGTTCACTAATGAAAAAGTTGGACCCTGTGTTTAGGCGCATAAAATGATGCAGCACGCTTCGCATTCCCTCTTCAGTAGCAGCAGGTTCTGCCAAGAAAGCCTCAAGCGGGACGCCCTGATTATAGCTCAGCTGCTGGGTGAAACGATGCGGGTTGTATCTCATGAATAACGCCGCATCATTTTGCCTAAATACGAGAAAGCCCAGCCTGATGGAGTACAGATGAAGAATCTCCCGAGCTTTCAACACAGAGGCCCTATCTTTAAAGATGTCCTATAATGGCAGCACCGTCTTCACGGATTTCTGGCCGATGGTCAAAATTTTATCGGTGAAAGACATACCGTCTCCAACCGTGCGCAGATGAAGGAGCAAACCCCTAGCTTCCCGCTGTGACGGATTTACGATGGATGCATCGATCAACAGCATTATCCGAGGGAACTTGCATCTATCATAAAAGGAAGGTCTTCTGTGGATACCGAAGACCCCGAGCATATGCAACTCAAGCCATGAGGTGAAATAATGCATTGAAAAGTTGGCAGGCTGCACCCCTGGCTCAGTATTATCCGCTGCCAAGCGAAGGCCGTGATACAAGTAGACTAATCCAGCAATCCCGATAGCCACTTGTATCCCGGCGGCCATTCGATGCGCGGGATAGAAGACAGAAGGCCTCATGTAGCGAGGGTGCATGGGAAGCGCGAACCAGCTTAACCATAAACCGAGGAAACCTAGAAAGAACGTTTCCTCATCGATGCACGGAGCGGCAATTTCTGAAAAGGGGATGATCGCGGCGTTGGGAAGAAAGAAATCAATTTGATCGGCTTCCAGTACTGATCGGCGGTCCAAGCCAAGGCCGAAAGGATCATCAAGTTTGGCAAACTTTTCACCTTGTCGCAATAAAACTTCCGGACGAAGAAAACGAGCAATGAAGTCCGCAAAGCTGACCCCCCGGCTTCCAGATTCAAGAAATAGGCCCTCGTAGATATTCTACACCTTTATCAAACTTGGAAATTGGTGTTGAATGGCGTTCTCTAGGGTAAGACCCATTACCACTGATTTGGTGGCAAAAATATACTCATCCGGAGGAAGCAGCTCCTCATAATGCTCTCCCCTAACGGGTAAACCAGAGACCTCGGCAAATTCCTCTAAAAAAATGGAGACTTCTCGATCCAATAAGAAGAAGGTGTGAGTCGGGATGTTCCATTGCTCTAGAAACGCCTTGATCCACCACGTGGGAGGTGCAGAATACTAGAATAAGGAAGCGTAGATCGCAGGATATAATCTGAGCTTCAGCAGCTGCGACTTCTGCGCCGATAAGTTATATCGAGCCCACTGCAAATATCCGGCCGGGTGGCGGGGAGTTAGTCCTATGTTGTAGGGCTGTCCCCAAGGACGCGACTCACCCTGGCATATGCGTCGTCTTAAAGTATCCAAAGCTATCGGCGGCTGCACGAGTATTGCGGCCATAGAAGGACGAAGAAGACCTTCCGAAGTCCAATTTACCTCCTCCACGGTATAGCTTATCGGGGGTGCATTTGCATAAGGGATCGCAGAGATAGGCTCCGAGGGTGTCGCACAAGAAAAGCTTCGGCGGCCTCTGATCATACCATCTACCCCATAGATGAAGACTCTTTTGCTCCGGGTCATGGTCTTTGATCAGCACAAGAACCGCTCGGTCTACGGGCGCTTCAGGGAACCCGCCTTCCGAGCGGACGAACGGGAAAGAGGTGTCAAAAGACATAGTACCTGCACGGGAAAAGAACAAATTGTCAGCCGCTAATGCTACAGTTTAAGTTCTGTCACTAGGTACATTAAATCTATACCACACTGTAATGCAGTAAAAAAGGACCAAAGGGGACCCACATAATCTAGATGACAGTTCATCATTAATAAAACAGTCTCATCATTTGATGAGACTGTCATTAAATGAGGAAATCCTCAATTGATTCTCATTTAATGAGGAATCCCTCGGACCAGGGAGTAAATCTCCCCTTGAGAGCAGTGCCCTGTGAAAGAATGACACCTGTCAAATTCTAATGATGAAGGAATAAAAATTCCTCAAGAGCCTTGCTCTGTAAAAATGATGGAACAACCATCAGAAAATTTAAAATAAAAGCTTTAATGAATTAAAAATTCTAAAATCTATGAACAAACACTAAGAGTTCTTCATGAGCAAAGCTCTGTTCATTCATGGGCTAAGAAACCCCAAGAAAGATCTCTTTAGATCTATGGGTTCAAGAGAGCAAAGCTCTGTTGATGAAACCCTAAAAGGGTTTTCTTTAGACCAAAGATCTATGAAGAGCAAAGCTCTGTTAATGGGTAAAACCCTAGATTATTAAAAGGTCTTTTAAAAAGATTTAATATTTACCTAAGTTTGACAGAGTTCTGTCCTTAAGAAAATTCTTAAGCAAAAGAGCTATGCTCTGCAAGAGAATAATAATTCTCAGAAGGAAGAAGATGAACAGAATCATCTAAAGGGCCAAGTGTCCTATTTATAGGCATAAATAGCCGTTTCAACTTCTGAGTTGATCCAACGGCAGAGATTTTGCCACCGTTGTACTCACGTGTGGGCCATGTGAGCGCAACGGTGGGGGGGAATTTGTTTCCCCCAATCAGAGCAAAGCTCTGTTCAAAATTCAAATTTTGAAATGAAACAACGCTTCAGATGTAGCGCCAAGTGCGCTGCGCCATAGGCAGCACACCACGTGCAAAGCACGTGTGCGCTAGCACTAGGAGCGCTGCACTTAAGCAGCGCACCACGTGTAAAGCACGTATGCGCTAGCGCTAAGTGCGCTGCGCTCTGAGTAGCGCACCACGTCCAAAGTACGGGTGCCCTAGCACTAAGTGCGCTACACTCTAGGCAGCGCACCACGTGCAAGGCACGGGTGCGCTAGCGCTGGAACTAAAAACTCTCCATCGTCAGATCAAAGATCCAATAATAATGATAAATCATTAATTAATCATAATTAAATTCTGTTAAGAAAAGATTCTTCAAAATCTTTCCAAACAGCAAGATTGTGCTCTGTAAATCAAAGTACCGTTAGATCAATGATCCAATGGTGATTTAAAAACACCAAAAACACAGAATAAATTCTGTTTAGAAGATTTCCCAATCTTGTTAAAAAACAAGAAGATTGCCTTCTATAAATCAGAAGCCTTTGGATCAAAGATCCAACGATGGGGAAATCCCTAAATCAATTGGAGAAAAGGTCTCCTTAACTGATTGAACAAATCAGCTTGCCCTATATAAAGGCCCCTAGACTTCAAGTCTCAGATGGAGAAGCATAGAGAGGAACCCCCCCAAGCTTTAAGAGATCTCAGAAAGAAGAGCCAAGCTCTCAGAAAAAGAAGAGTTTCTTCAAGGTAAAAAGAATAAACAGAGAGATGAAATCATCTCATAATTAAAAAGAAGAACTCACTTCTTTACAAATCATAGATCTACAAAGACCAAGGTCTTTTACAAAAAAGATCAAAAGATCTCATCATAACACAAAAGAAGAACATAATTCTTCTCACAGATCATAAATCTATAAGACAAATTGTCTTTTACAAAAAAAGAAATCATGAACATCTCATTATGAAATAAAGGGGGAGAGAATAACTCAATTCTTTTAAGGATCATAGATCCATAAAGGCAAAGCCTTTCATCAATATAAGAGATTAAAGCATCTCCTATAAAGTAAGAACTTTTGTTCTTAGGATCTTGAGACTAAGTCTCTGCTAAAAGGAGAATTTATTTTCCAGATCATAAAATTGATCAAATGCGCTTCTGCGCTCTTGGACTGGCGCTCAACGCCGAGCGCACCACGTGTCACTCACGAGTGCGCCACTCAAAAGTTAGCGCCTTGCGCTCTTGAACTAGCGCACTGCGCTCATGGACTGGCGCCCAGCGCCAAGCGCACCACGTGTCACTCACACGTGCGCCACTAAACTAATAGCGCAATGCGCTCATAAATTAGCTCAATGCGCTCATAAATTAGCGCAATGCGCTCATCATCTGGCGCTTAGCGCCAAGCGCGCCACGTGTCTCTCACGTGTGCGCTGCTCGGCAGAAGCGCACTGCACTCTTTGGCTGGCGCAAAGCGCCAAACGCACCACGTGCTCCTCACGTGTGCGCTGACAGAACGTAAATTGTTCTTTAATAAGCCTTAGAGCTATTATGAGTGCTCAATACTAAAAGACAGAAATGCTGTCAGAATCCAAATTAATGCTCAGCATTGTTAAAAGGGCCAAGCCCAAATCAATGCTCAACGACCCAAAATGAATGTTAGACATTTTAACTTGAATGGACTTAGCCCAAGATTGTCCATAAGTCCTCAACTCAGATTAACCGAACCCATATGCTCATTAATCTTTTGATCTTAGTCCTAAATTGGACTACAGATCTCTCAACCAACATTGGTTCAAGGGTACATCTCTTCACTCCTCTGATACATGCCGCTGTAATCCTTCAACGTCTTCAGAGAGATGACGGGTCCCGACAACCAAACATTCCATGAACTATGGGGTCCTTAAACTCATGGACTATGATGTCCTTGACCTCGGACTGTGGGGTCCCTTTACACCCATAGACTATGATGTCTTTAACCTCGGACTGTGGGGTCCCTTTAAACCCATGGACTATGATGTCCTTAACCTCGGACTGTGGGGTCCCTTTAAACCCACGGACTATAATTTCCTTAACCTTGGACCACCATGTCCTTAAACTGGTAATTGACCGCAATGTCCCTAAACTAAACAACAGAGTCCAAATGCTCTCTTGTTGGATCTAAATGATCCTGTTAAGTAGATCTTAGTCTAAAATTAGACTAACGTATCCTTAACAAATGTTTAAGTTGATCTTAGTTTCAAATGAGACTAACGCATCCTTAAACCGAACCTCCAAACCCAAATCTAAGAATATACGGATTTGGACTAATCCACGCCCTACGGGCGACAATATAAATTAGTCTCCGTATACAATCCACGGGCAGCCAAAAACAAAACAAACACACATGACACGAAATGACCATCTGGAGAAGGAGAAAGTGGTTACCGCGATGCGGTAGCGTAATTAACTGCAGGGGCTTGCGCCTGCAGGGAAGAGCGTCCCTACAATCAAAAACCCCTCAACGAGGGAGAATCTGACGAAATCTGCTACATCGGCCGCATTCGTTTAAACCTTCAATATATGATGCCATAAATCAAATTAGCATCTTCGGAGAGGTGGACGGATAGCACCAATTAGCATCTGCCCCGAATTCAGGAAAGACGGACCTATGCGGTCGCGTCTTCGTGTTCGGAGGGGAACAGATTCTGGCACGCCCGGTGGGAACTTTTCCTCTTTCCACTCCACACTTCATGTGTCGTGTTCGCGAACGAATCGCAGTTTGATATGGTTGCCCTTGGGTTTGAAGTACTAAGATTTGATCTTGCTCTGTGCAGAAAAAAGACAGCAATGGCCTCTAACTGCTCCAGCTGCAACTGCAATTCCCGTTCCGCTTCATCTGGAGGTGTAACCTACGGGCCCCAAGCAGCCTCCTTGTTCAAGATGCCGGTGGAGCAAGTAACGCAGGCCACCACTGGGTTGTTCTTTGGGACCATGATCCTACCGATGAGCTTCAATGTCCCACTGCTGTCGTCGGAAGCTCCTAAGAAGTCGGTCTTTGATCGGCTCGCCACTACTGCGGCCCCTCTCAACGGGTCGTCCAAACCAAGTGCCTCAGTTTTCAACAGACTGGGCCAGAACTCCAACAATCCCACGATACCTAAAGCAGCCATTCCAAAAGGGATAGCCATCCCGGCTCAAGCGGACGAAATCATCGGAGAGGATTCTCCTTCCAAGAAGTCAGTTTTCATAAGGCTGGCCACTCTGGCCCCCACTCCAGACAAAGTCACCTTTACCCAAAGGCCTGTATTCGACAGACTGGATATTACTTCTCGGCGAACGTCAGTCCTCAAAAGGTTGACACCAATGACAACCCTCCGCTAAGACAGGGGGCATGATGAAGTCATCCCCACAGCTGAACCAACACCATTCACGCGACATGCTCGCCGTCGTCACTGGCGCCGAGTAAGGAAAGCTGGGGGCAGCTCTCCGTCTGGACTTACTTCACCAGCTCCAACGGTGGAAATCGATGTTGCTGTTCCAACCGAGAACAGCTTTGAACTGCTCAACAAGGTGCGCAAGAACTCTCCGACTGCAGTGCCGAAGAGATCCCCTCCACCTGTGGAGAATACCCCAAAGGCGAAGCCGGAGCAGCCCCCTCAGCGGCTGTCCTCCAAAATTTACAAAGTCTGGCTACAGGTCCAGAAATCGGTGATTGACCAGGACTACTCTCGCCGACCAAAGAAGATTAAAGCTCGGCAAGAAAAAAGCCATCCCGTGGTACCACAGAAAATGTCATTCTTCTGGGTGTCCGCTGCAACGGCTCCCTCAACTTCAACCGCTCACAGGAGAAAGAGGCCGGAGAAAGCCCCTGTGACCGTGGCGAACCGTAAGGACGCTGAATATAAGCGCCCCAAGTCTGGAGGCATGGTAACACATACCGTTTATATGGCTTCCGGAAAAGTGGAAAGCCGTGCTTCTACAGGTCATCGACCGCTTACCCGATCGATAACGAAGGCTCAGGAGCAACAGCAGCAGAAACTTCAGGAGATGCTGACTGCAATGGCCGCACTTACTGGGCCAAAAGAAAGTCCAGAGACCTCAGAGCAGCTGTTGGATATAGTGCCCTTAGAGTCAATTATTAGATCGCAGGCACGTGATTGCAATGATTGAGGTTGGACCTATACAGGTAGAACAGTCTTACTCAAGATGATAGTATGCTATCTGGTTTATCTTTATCATCGTGTACTGTTTCAGGTGACCTTATAGGTCACTATTGCGCGTTGATAGAGCCCTTAGGATTATTGCTTGACGGCCAGCAGTATGATGGCGATCATATACGTGGGAGCTGGGGTCTATAAGCACATCCTTAAAAGGTCCCTAGTCGTGGGAGTTTTCGAGACAGGGCATCGATACTCAAGAGTAGACTAGTGTATACAGTCGATACCCCGACGAGGGGCGGTGGCCGGTCTCACAAGCCACTGGTGTCAGTTGGTTCACCTAAGATGTATACAGGTGCTCATTGGGTTATGAGTACACCGGACAGGACTCCCCGGAAACATGCTAGTTGGTCTTATACCAGACGTCAGATAGCAGTTCCCTGGTGACATATGTACAGGTTAGTTCATCGACCTGAGATCGTCATTTGTCTCATGTGAGTTCCCATTGTACTTTGATTACTACCCTACCATGGCTCAAAAGAGTCGTGCAAACAGGTTTTAGTTGGGTACAGTCCCGAGCCACATGGAGGCAGTGAGCGGATCTTCAGGGGTTCGTCTCTCCCAATATTGGGGGTGAGGTCGCGCTGTGTCTAGGAGAGTCATTACACGAAGTACTTGGCCAAGGCAGGAGATTTACTGGTAGGTATTCCAGTAATATCTCAGGGTGTTCTCGGCTACACTCCGACACAACTTGTACCGCTTTTAGGGGTCTGACTTTTACCAACCCCCTAGGCCCGTCATGCGATGCTCATAGACGAACGGACCGGACTGTACGGATATTGTCACTGACAGGCTCAGTAGGGTGTCAGGATGAGTTCGCTCATCGACGTCCCTTTTGGTCAATACCTGGTAGCCCGTTACGTATGACTAATACCTCTGACGTGCTAGTGGTTAAATCCACAGCCAAAGTATTGACGAGTCTTTAGAGTCCCCCACAGACAGTTTCTTACGTTTCGGGCGAAACGCTGTAGAGGCCGTATGGAGATATGGCAGGGTTCGATCATTTACGTGCGGTATTGCACGGATCATGATCGGACGGATAATACTAGCGGGCTTTGGTTTAAGCCGGATCCTAGTATTGTACAGTGTAGATTTTGTCTCATTGCATTTGTATTCAGTGGGAATACAAATGCGGGTATGTATATATAGTCGCAGGGTTTTCCTGTAATTTATTACAGGATCAGTTTTTTGAAGTTGCCAGTTTGCATTCCGTTTCAGCCAGTTTTCTTTTCTTCCTTTCTTTGGCTGAAAATTGATGGAGGGGCTAATTTGCAAATATGCAAATTAGAAATTTGGAGGGTTTTATTTGTGATATGAGACATTATGATGGTCATAGCATCTTTTGATGCTTTTCTTGTTCTCATTATTGTTTGCATTTATAGGATAGGATTGGATTTGATATGGTGTGACCATTTTTCCTCTTGATCACCACCTTTCTCTTATGGTCACCCTCTCCCCTCTAGTGCTCACACCCCTTGGTGTTTTTTCCCCTCTCCACATTTGTTTTGGCCGGCCACTTCTTGGTGAGGGGAGAATGATTTTTGGTGTGGAAAATTCTTGTTCTCATTTTTGCTTACACCAAAAATCCTAAACTCATTTCCATTGTTCATTCCTCCATCATAAATGGAAACTTCAACAGCCTCCATGAGACAAACCACTCTACACTAGCCTACAGCATTCTTGGACATGTCGGCTCGCCAACTTCGTGCCCGAGTTGCCCCGGTCCAGAGATAGGAGCCCGTAAAAGAACCCGGCGGTGTGGTGCCCTTTCCGACGAGGAGATGAAGACCGGAGATTCCGCGAGGAGATCGGGGTGGAGGACAAAGACCGAAGGACACAGATCGCTCGGTATAGCATTCTACCCGTTCTCTAGTTAGATAGCATTAGGTTAATGGCCCGATCCGGGTTTTTAGTATGCGGTAGCGCCGGTTTAAAAGTTTAAAGAAAAGTTTCGTTTCCGCATTTTGGCCTCGGAATGACGGCCGGGACGCTGCCGTGCACTTATATTTGTATCAAAGCCACGCCATTAACCTAGTCTAGCTTGCTCTAACATGTTTACAAGTTCGATCGAACGGATTTTCCGAAAACCCGATTTCAAAAGTGCACTTTCTGTCGATTTTGTTTTGTGCTCGAAAAAATATTTGGTACATTGCAGAAATACGTGCAGGGAATTCTAAGAATTCTGTAGAAATCTGGTCGCATGTTTTCACTGTTCCACAGCGGAACCGCGGCCAAACCCATGCTCTGGCCGCGGTTCCGCGGCCATATCATCTCTTCACTGTACCAGATTTCTACAGTGGGTCTTAGACTGGGAAATGGGGTTTTTGGTATGTTCTGTTTGGGCCCAGATTTATTTTGAGTGCTACAGTTGTACTTGGGGCCCACTTCGGAAAATTTAGTCGATCGAAAATTTTAAACATGTTAGTTCACAGTATTTACATTATATCTGCGACCGTGAATGTCATTTGATCGGTAAATCCAGTCTAACTGGTATAGCCCTTTTAGACGGATTTGCGAACGTGGCATTCACGTTGATGTTCTGTGTTGTGCTGTGATGTTGCGGATTTGTCGTGGTGGATAGCCTGGATGCAATGGTAGTACAGTTTGGTTGTATTTGTACATTTGATATTGCGGGACGAGCGTCCGACATGTGGACTGCCGTCACTGCCTGTTTGTATATTATTCTTTTGGGGTACGACCGGGCTGAGGTCGATGTACCCGTTGTATATATTTTACTTTCTGTACTAGGATTACCCCAAGGAGGGGTGCACGGATAGCCGGGTTCTAGAGGGAAACGGGCCCGCATCTCATGGCGTTGAGACGGAGGGGGCTTTACTCTAGAATTGGCGGGCTATTCGTCACACTCGTAGGGGGTACAGGTTGACCCAAGGAGGGGTGCCCAAGTTACCGGATTCCGTGAAGTGCTGGGTGGTCCATTCACGTTGCTGAATGGGGCTGTCTTGTTTCAGGTTTTGGCTGGTAACTTGCTGCGCCCGTAGGGGTCTAGGATTTCATTGCACATGCTATCCACACGACCAGGGAAACGTCGGGTTTCAGTAGCGGCTCTGTGAAACCCGGGGATCCCAGATAATTGTAATATTCTGTGATGCTTATTACATTTCTGTGATGTTGCTTTTTATCACGCCTTGAGCGAATATTATATATTGATATATATATATATATATACACTAGTAGATGTTGTATATGTTTTGCATCCGCGCTAGTCCAGTCCCCGCTCTGTCGTTAGTTAAGTAACCTAACGGGTGATGACGGGACCCAGTGGCGAATGCGGATGGCATATACGTATATCATTATTTTCGTTCTTTATTGGTATGATCAATTGATGGGACTGCGTTGATTCGGATCAATGCAAGCTAAACAAACCTATTCTAATGTTGTTAGAACATTTTTCAAAAAAAGCTGTTATTGCAAGGACGTTCTCTTTTGTTTTGCACAGTGGTATTCGGTTATGAATATCCAGCACCTCAGTCGACGAGGCAAGGGCCGAGATCCCTTCACCGGGAGTGACCCCTTGGACAGAAGTTTGCGTCAGGGCAATAACTTCACTATAGTCGATTACTTTTGCTTTGCATCGTGGTATTCAGTTGGAATATCCTGCACCTCATTCTACGGGGAAAGAGCCGAGATCCCTTCACCGGGAGTGACCTCTTTAGCAAAGGTTTTCGTTACTATATTTTTCTAAAAAGCTATCCGGTTCCTTCAATGATATCAAGTTCATTACGTTAAAGGTTTTTCGCCAGAAACCATTCGTAGCCCTACGTCATTTCAGAAAGGTAGCACTTAGTATTCATGCTATGTATGTTGGCCTTCGTCAAGGCATAGTGTATGGTAGCTATTTGTTACTTTTCTGTAGCATAGATAGATGCGTTGGTTTGGGACAGTCGTACTACTATTTTGGCCTTCGTCAAGGGTATGTACGAGTGGGTTCAAATTAACCTGGATAATAACGGGTAGAACTTGACATGTTACTTATGATATGTTAGCCTTCGTCAAGGTCATAAGAGCATGGGGCAAAAATCACATCGGGAGTTTCTAAAGAAACTTATACTTGTCAGATATGCGCATACCCTCTGGAGTGTGATAACGTGAGTGGATTCCATCACGTTTGTTCCCCTCCGAATGACGCGGCGGAGACGCGGTGAATGTCTTGCCTGAGATTCGGGGTAGATGCTATTTGGTTTTATCCGTCCACCTCTCCGAAGATACCAAGCTGATTTATGGCACCGTGTATCGGAGGTTTAGACGGATGCGGCCGATGTAGCAGATTTCGTCAGATTCCCCCTCGCTTGAGGGGTTTTTGATTGTGGGGACGCTCTTCCCTGCAGGCGCAAGCCCCTGCAGTTAATTACGTTACCGCATCGCGGTAACCACTTTCTCTTTCTCCAGAAATTTCACTTCGTGTCGTGTGTGTTTATTTTGTTTGTGGTTGCCCGTGGATTGTATACGGAGACAAAGTGATGTCGTCGCCCATAGGACGTGGATTATTCCAAATCCATATTTACTTAGATTTGGGTTTGGTGTTTTAGTTTAATGATACGTTACCCCTATTTAAGGCTAAGATCAACTTAAACTTTTGTTAAGGATACGTTAGCCTAATTTCCAGACTAAGATCAACTTAACGGGATCGTTTGGATCCGACAAGAGAGCAATTGGCTCTATTGTTTAGTTTAATGACGTTGCGGTCGATTTCCAGTTTAGGAACATGGTGGTCCATCATTCCCATTTGGGGACGAACATTAGTTTAAGGACATTTCGGTCCAACGTTCCCATTTGGGACGAATATTAGTTTAAGGACGTTTCGGTCCAACATTCCCATTTCGGGACGAATATTAGTTTAAAGACGTTTCGGTCCACTAGTTTAAGGACCCCGCAGTCCGTATCGATGTGTGGTTGTCGGGACCCGTCACCTCTCTGACGTCGTTGAAGGATTACAATGATAGGTGTCAGAGGAGTTCAGAGATGTACCCTTGAACCGGATGTAAATTGATTTAAGAGAGCAGTCTTGCTCAGTCAATTTAATTTGAGGACTTACGGCCATGATTAGGCTAAGTCCAGTTGAAGATGTTCGACATTTTTATTTGTTTTTGGCCTATTAAGCCTGTGCTAGGGCTTTGCCCCTTTTTAATAATGCACTGCATTTTTGTTTTGTTTGGGCTCTGCCCTTTTATAAATGATGCAGAGCATCTATTTTGTTTGGGCTTTGCCCTTTTAATGCATTGCATTTTTGTTTTGTTTGGGCTCTGCCCTTTTGTAAATGATGCAGAGCATCTATTTTGCTTGGGCTCTGCCCTTTTAATGCATTGCATTCTATTTTGGCCTGCTAGGCCTTTTTTATTTGGGCTTGGCCCTTCAGTAAACAATGCGGTGCATTTGTCAGGCGCTTTGCACCAATCATTGAGCGCGAGCGCATGTGGAGGTGACACGTGTCACGCGAGCGCAACAGCGCAGTGCGCTGCGTCAGTGTGCTGCACTGTTGCGCTGCTGACACGTGGCGCTCTCTGGTGGCTTGCGCCAACCCAGGAGCGCAACAGTGCAGTTTTGCAAGTGCAAGGCACTGTTTCAATAACTTGATCCAATTTTGGATTCAGGAAAAGAATCTTTAAGATTCCAGAACCAATGGTTCATAAAAAAGTGCAAGGCACTGGTATTATTTTTCTTTTATTGAAGATCATTGATCTTGTTCTTAGATCAATGATCTATTTCAGAAGAACTTCTTCTTCTTTTTCATAAGGGTTTTTACCTTCTTTCTTGAGTTCTTTAAAATTCTTCAGAGCTTTCTCTTTTTTGTTGTTTTTTCTGAAGTTCTTGATGTCGATGTCCTTTGAATTGGGGTCTAGGGGCCTTTATATAGTGCCCATAGATTTGTTAAGTTTGTTAAAGAGATCATTCTCTGAGTGATTTGGGGAATTTTCCTCACCGTCGGATCTTTGATCCAAGGGCTTCTGTTTTACAGAAGACAATCTTCTTGTTTTAACAAGAACAGAAGGATCTTACTAGAATTTTAATTTTGTTTGGCGCAGATGCACCAGCGCTTGACACGTGGCGCGCAGCGCAGAGCGCAGCGCAACTGCGCTGCCACGTGGCGCGCAGCGCAGAGCGCAGATCATCTGAAATGTTGCTTCTTTTAATTTTTTTTAAATAGAGCCTCGCTCTGATTGGGCGCGCTGCCTTGGGCGCTGCGCTCCTGCGCTGGCGTGCCTGATTTTGACACGTGGCGCTCTGCGCACAGCGCAGGAGATCTGAAGCGTTGCTTCATTTATTAGAATTTAAAATTTCAAAGTAGAGCTTTGCTCTGATTGGGGGAATCAGAAGCGTTGCTTCATTTCCCGCCTTGGAATTTGAACAGAGCTTTGCTCTAATTGGGGTAAACAAATGCCCCCCCACCGTTGCGCTTGCGTGGTTCCAAACGCGAGCACAACGGTGGTAGAACTCCAACCGTTGCGACAACTTTTGGAAGTTGAAAGGGCATTTGATGCATATAAATAGGACCCTTGATCTTCAATATATGATCATCATCTTCAAGACTTTTCAAAACTTCAGAGCTTTACTCATGCTTTCAAGATCTTAAGAGTTAAACTCTAGAAAACTTTTTAGGTAAAATTAACTTAAATTAAATTAATTTTAAATAATAGAGCCTTGCTCTCATAGATCTTTGATCTAAAGAAAACCCATTTAGGGTTTTATTAATAGGGCTTTGCTCTCTTTAGATCATGATCTTTTCCTGGGGCTTCTTAGCCCATGAATCAGAGCTCTGCTCTCTTGATACAAGTAGAATCTTAATCTTCTGCGAAGAACTCTTAAGAGTTTGATCATGAATAATGAAGACCAAAAATGGAGTTTTATCTTTGATGGATTCTATCATCTTTTCATAGCAAGGCTCTCAGCATTCTTGGGGAATTTCTTTAAATTCCTCTCATTACTGAATTTGATAGTTGTCACTCCTATTTGCAGAGCATTGCTCTCGAGGGGTTTAACTCCCTGTGCCTGTTTTTTAATAAAAATTCGCTTAATCAGTCCGTCTGCTAATTCTGTTAATTTTCTCTTACAGGAGCAATGGACGCCCACATGTACGACCTAGATGAAATCATCTCTTACGGAGACATCCGCCGACTCGGCCGTTCTCAAAACCGAGAATTTACCAACGCCGAGTATGCCGAGATCATGAGTCGCTTCGACGCGTATAATGGTCAACTGCTTCCCCGACGTTCCTCTCTCCTGAGGCTTATCGTGGGAGCCATTTGGGAAGCACTTCCCTTATTCTGTTCCGGTATGCCGCTAGCGCGTTGGATGCTGCTGAGGATAAGGTGCACTCGGTGTATCTGATGCACTTAATCTCGAAGAAACGGTGAGACGATCTTATCGATCTCCTGCACCAGGCCTTCCAACAGTACGCCATACTCGCCGCTTATTGGAGGGAGGAGGACATCAGGGGGGACCCTGACGCTTGTGCTCGCGAAAGAAAGCACACCAGGATGGATCGCCAGGCTTGGAAAGTCTTAGATAGGGTTACTTTCGAGTTCCTCAACCCATGTCCTGGGTCCGAGGTTATACCATTGTAAACATTTCAATAATATTGTTATTTATTTCTTTATGATTATAAGAACCCTTTTGCAGTATGAATGGAAGAATTTTATTTCGGATTGTCTTATTCCTCATTCTGAGTCTTTTGCACATGTATGAATGAGTGTGTCTCGAATGCTTGCTCCAACGCAAATCAGATGTTCTTTTTGTCGCTTTCTTCTTTCTCTTATTATCAGCATGCTGTCTTAATAAACATGGTTGACAGATAATAGAGTAAGCGTCTTAGTTTCTTTTTTAGGAAATAGCGATGGCTTAGGCCGCAGGTTCAGATCTGCCGCCTAAGACTTTTCAACTCTATGAGCCGTGAGGGTCTCATAGAGACTTTTCTCCCTACGGATCGAGAGGATCTCGTAGGTGGATTTTCTTCTTAGGAATCGTGAGGATTCCTAAGTGCGTTTTCTCTTATAAGTCGTAAGGATCCTATAAGAGAATTTTCCCTCTTATGAGTCGAGAGGACCCGTAAGCGGTTGTTTCCCTCCTTGTCGAGATTCGACTTTAGAGAGTGAGACCCGTGAATAGTATGCAAGAGACCGTTTTAGACCGACTTGCAGGGTTCCAGTGCTCAGGAAACAAGTTTTTTTAATCCCTGCTGCCTAAAATTTTTCTTGCAAGTTGAGACGAGTCTGGAATTTCTCGCGGAGACACTGGTTTCTCTGCGGGCCGACACGAATCAGGATTTTCTCATCAAGGACGCTGGTTTCCCTGAGTCGGAGGATTTTGCCGAAGACACTGGTTTCTTCGGGGTTGAGACGAATCGGGAATTTCTCGTGGAGACACTGGTTTCTCTGCGAGCCGACGCGAATCAGGAGGCTCTCATCAAGGATGCTAGTTTCCCTGAGTTGAGGAGTTTGCCAAGGACACTTGTTTCCCTGGGGGTTGAAACGAATCGAGAATTTCTCGCGGAGACGCTAGATTCTCTGCGGGTCGACGCGAATCAGGATTTTCTCGTCAAGGACACTGGTTTCCCTGAGTCGAAGGATTTTGCCGAAGACACTGGTTTCTTTGGGGTTGAAACGAATAGGGAATTTCTCGCATAAACACTGGTTTCTCTGCGAGCCGACACGAATCAGGAGGCTCTCATCAAGGACGCTAGTTTCCCTGAGTTGAGGAGTTTGCCAAGGACACTTGTTTCCATGGGGGTTGAAACAAATCGAGAATTTCTCGTGGAGACGCTAGTTTCTCTGCGAGCCGACGCGAATCAGGAGGCTCTCATCAAGAACGCTAGTTTTCCTGAGTTGAGGAGTTTGCCAAGGACACTTGTTTCCCTGGGGGTTGAAACGAATCGAGAATTTCTCGCGGAGACGCTAGTTTCTCTGCGGGTCGACGCGAATCAGGATTTTCTCGTCAATGACACTGGTTTCCCTGAGTCGAAGGATTTTTCCGAAGACACTGGTTTCTTCGGGGTTGAAACGAATTGGGAATTTCTCGCGGAGACACTGGTTTCTCTGCGAGCCGACGCGAATCAGGAGGCTCTCATCAAGGACGCTAGTTTCCCTAAGTTGAGGAGTTTGCCAGGGACACTGGTTTCCCTGGGGTTGAAACGATCTGTGGTGATCTTTCAGGTTTTATATAAGTTACCGTCAAAACCGTGAAGCTAAGAATTTGATCTTCGCTTCGTTTGCTGGCACTGCGTCTGCTGTATCGAGACGAATGTCGCGGTCGTCTCTAGGCTGTTGGTGAACCGTCGAGATTTGGCTTAGCTTTCTGGCGGAGCCTGTTGGGAAGGTGTGGTTCCCTCTTTGTTTGTGCCCTTGGATTGTATACAGGGATCGATGTGATCTCACCTGTAGGGCAAAAGTTTCATCATCATTTTTTTTATTGCTTTATTTCCGCGATGCTCTATCATTTCAGCTTTTATATCGCGAAAGTCGCGATTGCCCAATAATTTCGGCTATTTCCCGCGGTGCCCAATCATTTCGGCTACTTATTTTATTTTTACTCGCTGCTTTTTATTGCGAGTTGCCCAATCATTTCGGCTGTTTTATATGCATACGTTTTTACTTGTTGTTTTTTATTGCAAGTTTCCCCATCATTTCGGCTATTTTGTATACATGTGCGGCTTTCTGGCTTTTCACCGTAAACCTGAAATTAGACACCGATTTCGGCATCAGCACCGCTACAACTGGGATATTGCGAGGAGCGAATCATCATTTGCCTCTGTCGATGTCGAACAAAGGTGGCTTAGCGAAAAGGGTTAAGGTCCTGTCGACTAAGGCTTTTAACTTCATGAGCCGTAAGGGTCCCATAAAGGTATTTCTCCCTACAAGTCGTGAGGATCTTGTAGGTGTATTTTCTCCTTAGGAATCGTGAGGATTCCTAAGTGTATGTTCCTCTGTAAGTCGTAAGGATCCTACAAGAGGGTTTTCTCCTTGTAAGTCGAGAGGACTTATAAGGGTTGTTCACCATACGTACATATCCCCAGTCATGGATGGGACTTGGTTAGGGAAATGTTTATTCGCGCCCGTGGATTGTATACAAGGGTCAGTATTGAACCACTTGTAGGGCAAAATCAAAGGTTGTGGAGGTTGCTTAAGCACAGGTTTAGGTCTCTGTAACTTAAGACTTTCAAATCTTATGAGCCGTGAGGGCCCCATAAGAGAGTTCTCTTTACGAGTCGTGAGGATCTCGCAAGTGTATTTTCTCCTTAGGAATCGTGAGGATCCCTAAGTGTGTTACTCTCTTGTGAGTCGTAAGGATCTCACGCGGGAGGTTTCTCCTTACAAGGTCGTGAGGACCCTGTAAGTGTCCTTTTAACGAGGTTGCGCCCTTTCAGGTTTTCACAAACACTCGCCGGTAGTCCTGCTGTTTTTACTCACGGAGCCCTTTCGGGTTTTCATCCGTACCCTTTTTGCTTATGGACATACCGTTTTTATTATTATTTTTTATTATATTTATATTATTTTTTTTATCTTGTCAGCCTGAGGATGCTGCGGTAGTAGTTTAAGGACGTTACGGTCCGTCATTAGTTTAAGGACGTTTCGGTCCGCCATTAGTTTAAGGACGTTTCGGTCCGTCCAGGAGAAGGCTGGGTACTGCTTATAAAGTTTGAGCTTAGGAAGATAGCGAGCGGACATAGTCATTGTCATCTATCATTGACCTAGGCGATAACTTTCTAAGCGTAGTATTTCTTTAGGAAGCGACCATTTATTGGCCTGAAAGGCCTTTCACCGTGCATATCCATGAGTAGATAGGCTCCACCCTGGTAGACCTTGTCTATGATGTACGGGCCTTCATAGTTTGGCTCGAATTTTCGCCGCTTGGCGCGATTGGGGATCATAGGCCTTTTGACCACTAGCACGAGTTCGCCTTGGCGGAATGTCCTCGGCCGGGTTAATCTTTCATATGAGCGCGTCATCTTTGCTTTATAGGCCTCCAGATTTTGTTGCGCTATAAGCCAGGTTTCATCAAGGGCATCAAGTTCCTCAAGCCGAAGGTGAGCATTTTCCTCGTCTATCAGCTCATAGTGGACTGCCACTCGTAGAGAGGGTAACTCTATCTCGAGGGGGAGTACTGCTTCTGTACCGAATACCAACGCATATGGCGTTGTGTTCGTGGCCGTCTCGAACGTAGTTCGATACGCCCAGAGAGCTTCTTGCAATCTCTCGTGCCAGTCCTTCTTATTTCGGGACACCGTCTTCTTTATGATCTTTGTCAAGGTCTTGTTGAAGGTCTCAGCTAGACCGTTAGCTCGCGGATTATAAACCGAGGAATATCTCCAGTCTATATTGTGTTGTTGCGCGAAGCGACTGATCTTGTGGCTTCTGTAAGCTGGCCCGTTATCGGAGATGATCCGTCGCGGGGTTCCAAACCGATATATGACGTGCGTCTTGAAGAAATGGAGGATATTCTCCGTCTTCACTTCTCTCAATGGCACTGCTTCTGCCCATTTAGAGAAGTAGTCAGTTGTCGGCAGGATGAATCGATGTCCCCTGGACGATGCTGGTTCGATGGGGACGACTATGTCAGTTCCCCACATTTCGAATGGCCAGCTGGACACCGTTGGATGGAGTGGATTTGGATGCTGGTGGATGAAGTCCCCATGAATTTGGCATGAATGGCACTGCTTCGCATACTCAAGGCAGTCTTGAATCATCATGGGCCAGTAGTAACCCATCCGTTTGATCTTCAACTGCATCTTCGGGCCTGCTTGGTGAGAACCGCAGAGTCCGTCGTGAACTTCCTGAACGACTCTTTTCGCTTCGTCAGGTCCCAGACATCTCAACCACAGAGAATCAAATGACCTCTTGTACAAAGTATCATTGACGAAGGCGAAAGACAAAGCTCGTTTCATAAGCTGATGTCTTGAGGACGCATCTTCGGGCGCTCGACGGTATTTGAAGTGGTCTATAAAGACTTCTCTCCAATCCTCGGTATTTTCCCGATCTTTTATTTGCAGGGTCGTATGCTCAGTTGCTCCCTTTTCTTCGGATGATTCCGGAGATATTTCCGCTGGGGCAAGTACCCGACGGCTTTGTACCATGATTCTTACGTCATCGAGGTTCTCATCAGCCAATTCCTTAGCGAGCTTGGCCAACGCGTCCGCTTTGCTGTTTTCCGCGCATGGTATGTTTTCCAAAGTATAGGAAGGGATTTGGGTCAACAGTTGCTGCACCTTCTCGCCGTACTTTACCAACTCTGGTTTGCATGTTTGGTAGTTGCCATTTACTTAACTAATGACCAGTTGGGAATCTCCGTATATGAGGAGGTTTTCAATTCCCATGTCGATGGCGATCTCGAGGCCTGCTATCAAAGCTTCGTATTCGGCTTCATTGTTTGTCCTCGGCTCTGTTAGAGAGAAAGCAAAGCGCATTATCCCTCCTTATGGAGTTACAAAGATGAGTCCTACCCCCGATTTAATTATAGGGGTACTTTGTTTGTGCTTCTTCATGGAAGATGCTCCGTCGAAATAAAGCTCCCATCGGGTATCACTACCGTCGATCGCATCAAACGCATGTTCGTCTGGAAGATCACAATTCAGAGGAGAATCGGCGGGTATCAGATGCTTAGCGAAGAAGTCGGCGATGGCCTGGCCTTTCACTGCCTTGAGGGGTTGATACGTTATCGAGAACTCCATCAAGAGCAGGGCCCATTTAGCGAGTCGCCCCGTCAATATGGCCTTTGACATTAAATATTTAAGAGGGTCCACCTTCGAAATGAGACGGTCTTCATGTGCCAACGCATAGTCTGAGCTTTATTATCGCAAAGATTAACGCTAGGCAGTGTTTTTCAATGGGGAGTAGTTGCTTTCTGCCTCCAGTAGAACTCGACTTAAGTAGTAAAGTGCTCTTTCTTTCCCTTGATCGTTCTCTTGTGCCCATAATGCACCTAAAGAACCTTCGAGGGCGGTTGTATAAAGGATGAGGGGCTTTCCCTTGACCGGAGCAGCCAATACTGGCGGGTTCTGCAGGTATTGCTTGATCTCGTTTAGCACGCTTTGGCATTTATGATCCCAGACGAACTGGGTTCCCTTCTTCATCAGGTGGCTGTAAGGACGGCACTTGCCTGAAAGGTTGGCTATAAATCGCCGTATATACGCTAGCTTCCCTTGGAGGGACCGCAGCTGTTTGAGTGTCCTTGGCGGAGGAATTTCCATGATCGCCTTGATCTTTGACGGATCTATCTCAATACCTCGATGTCGGACGATGAATCCCAGGAATTTGCCCGAGGAAACTCCGAATGCACACTTGAGAGGGTTCATCTTCAAGTTGTATTGTCGAAGGCGTTGAAATACGGTTTTCAGATGCTCGAGATGTTCCTCGTACGATTTGCTTTTAACCACAAGATCGTCGATATAGCATTCGACGATTTCGTGTATAAGGTCATCAAAGATTTTCGTCATGGCCCTCTGATAGGTGGCACCGGCATTCTTTAGACCGAAGGGCATCACCTTGTAGTAGAATATACCCAAAGGAGTCCTGAAGGCGGTGTGCTTCTGGTCTTCGGGATGCATCTTTATCTGATTATACCCTGATGAGCCGTCCATGAAGGAGAAAACCTCATGAGTGGACATATTGTCTATCATCAGTTCGGTGACTGGCACTGGGAAATCGTCTTTCGGGCAAGCTTTATTGAGATCCCGGAAATCCACGCATATGCGCACTGTCCCATTTTTCTTCATCACGGGGACGATGTTGGCGATCCACTCGGGATATTGGACCTCCTGGATGAAGCCAGAGTCGATCAGCTTCTTGACCTCAGCATTGATGCTCATCTCACGCTCGAGACGCATTCTTCTTGGCGCCTGTTTGACTGGCTTGATGTCTGGGGATATCGCCAAGTTGTGCACGGCAATTTCTGGATCTAATCCCGGCATTTCGGAATAGTTCCATGCGAAGCAATCTGTATGCTGCATAAGCAGGTCTTTTAATGAAGCCACCCTTTCTTCAGATAGCAGCTCGCTGACAAATGTCGGTCGCGGGTCGCTCGACGTCCCCAACTCAATTTTCTTGAGGTTATCTGTGGTGGTATGGATTCCATCTTCCAGCTCTTTTGGCGCTGGTGAAAATTCTGAGATCACCTCATCGTCGCTGTTTTCGAAGCACCAGGGAAGGTCATCCATATTCTCGGGCTCTTCTTTTAATATTGTTATCATATGACAAGTACGAATTCTCTTCCAAGCCCAATGTGGACTTGGTTCTGCTCTCGTGGCTTTGGGTTCATGCTTCTGTGGCTGTGTTACCCTCCAGTTGTCAGATAAAGCGAACTTGCCGAGCTGATACCGATCTTCGACCCAATTCTTAAAGGTGAAGTAGTCATCGAGAGGGTGCCCTATCACTCGGTAATAAGGGCAATAGTCCGGGTAAGAGACTTCGCTTGCTTGTTCGGGGTGTTTAGACTCCGGCAGTATAAGCATCTGATGTTTTAGAGCGAGGTCAAGTATTTTCTTCGTCTTGTCCCGAGGAAAAGAGTACGCCCGACCCATTTTCCTTATGAGGGATAGATCGGAACCGCTCGATTCTCGCTTGCTTGGCTTCTTAGTCTCGTTTTGTTACTGTTGAGCGCCTTTTTCGCCTCTCGACTTATTTCTGCCTCTGCGTCGAACCTTTTTTATAATCGGTTGACAGGGAGCGACATTTTCATCCTTCACAGCCTGTTGGAGGAGGCGTTGCGTTTTGGCTTTCTCGTAGATGGCCATTTCGCGGTTATGATCGTCTCGGACTTTTTGACCAGCTTCCCTTATAAGCTTGTCCATTTGCTCTTCGAACGACGGACTGGGCACTTTTGCATCAGGAACTTTTACTGGTTCAGGATTAGCGTCCTCCTATTGAGCATCCGCTTCTTCATCGAAGTCATGCACGACGTAGCAACCGTGGAGTAGCTCTCGTTTCTTGGACCGAATGTATCCAAGCCTGATTGTTTCCATTCTCCTATTAGGCAACTTGTGCTGAGTCCCGGGAATGTTCCAGACCCTGTCATAGAACTTGGCTTTTCGAGTAGTCTGTTTAAAGGATATTCCCTGGCGCTTCAATAGCCTTTTCAAGCCTTCTGTATAATATCTGAGCAGACGGATGGGCTGAAGCCTGTCAAGCGTAGGATCCATACCGTGCCAGATTTCTTTCTCAACTTTGGTTTCTTCAGAGCAGTAGAATAGAATTGCTTTTTCATCTTCTCGCCTGGGAGGGATATAGAACGTCCGCAGCTCCTCTACACTATAGATATCAAGTGCATCCAGTTCTTTATGGTGTTTAAGCGGCACCATGGCGACTTGCAGACTTTGCTCTTCGTCAGCGGACGTTTGTATTGAAGGTCGAGCAAAGAATACCGCATGGACCTCATCTTCCGAATCGCTGCCAAATATCAACATGGGAGTGGACTGTCCCGGTTTGTTGTGTTGGGGTGGACCCGAATAAATCATCTCTTACTCTTCTTCAGTATCACTCCCGAAGACAGGAATGGTGGCATTAGCTTTATTCTCCGGCTTGTGACACCTCTCCGTGTCTTCGAAATCCAGTAAGAAGTATTTGGCATCTTCATATTTGTGGACCTCGTTCACAGAGAACGGGTTCAGTTCTCCCGTCACGGTATACTCGAGACCATCCTTAAAATACTTCATACACTGATGTTGTGTAGAAGGGATGATGTTGTACTCGTGTAACCATGGTCGGCCGAGCAGAGCATTGTAGCATGTCTTGGCGTCTATGACGTGGAACTTAATGTCCATGACGAGTAGCCCGAAGCGTAGCATCAGTATCACAGACCTAAGAGTTCTTGATGACTGGGAGTCGAACCCGGAGATGGTGATTTTGTCCCGAGCAAGGTGCTGGACGCTCATGCAGATTTCTTTTAATACCCGCACATTGAGGAGATTAACGGAGGATCCATTGTCGACCAGGATTTTGCCTATCTTTATATCGTGGCAGTATCCTGAGACATAAAGGGGGCGATTGTGTTCGCACGTCCCAAGGAGAAGGCTGGCATCGGCCGTGTGCACTTCCTCCAATTCATCCTTCATTTTTTCTTCGGCCAGGAAAGGTTGGAATTGTTCCGGCTCCTGTAGTGCCTTGATTACCGAATATCTCGCCTCTTTTGATAGTAAAAGGGCGTCAAGAATGCAGAGCTGCGAGGGTAGCTTCCTCAGATGTGCTAAAACGTTGTAATCCACCTTATTTCTCTTCGGCGGGTCTTTGGCAGTTAGCTCCTCCACAACTTGGTCATCTAGGGCGATCTCCTCAGGAACTTTCTCTTTTCCCTTATCTTTTTTATTTGAGGGTCCGAGATTCTTTTCGGGTAGCGTACGATTACGCGGCCGGATATTTTCACAGACCTTCTGCTCTTCTTCTTTTCCCGAGGTGGACTCTTTAAAGAGAGGGCTAAGAGCCAGCTCCTCGTCAGAATCGCTCCCGAATGTAAGCACTCGTGATCCCCCGGCGTTAACCATGTGACAATCGCCGGTGGTTCTGTTAAGCCCTTCGGTCATATTTTTCCTCTCCCGACGAGTTTTGCGCTTCTCCCGCTTAAACTGTTGTCGGTGAGCAACATACCCTTGCCACCATCTATCGAAAGCTTTACAATCTTCGGTGGGTTGCGAAATCTTCCGATGATACAAGCAGTAGGAGGGGTGCATTTCCACTTCACTAGTAATGCTTCTTTCAGAGGAAGGTAGCTTCATGCCCATTGATATGGCCTTAGCAAACCTTTTCCTCATCTTGAATTTGCTTTTATCCGCAGTGGATGTATTTTGCTCCAGCGGAAGTGTCTCAGCTCTTTCGTTAAGTCACTGGCGCTTGGCCCTTTCAAATATAGCCGTCTCGCTTTCCCGATCAGCTTTACTTTTCAACAGAGCTTCGTTGAGAAATGCGTCAATTACTTCATCCGATGACCCCAGAATTTTTGGTTCAGGATCTGCCCCCAGCTTCTCAGTGCAAGGAGTTTCCTTATCGTCTATAAACGAATGGGAGATCATATGACAGCTCGCCACGTATTCCTCAGATTCATCCGACTAACTGTCTCCCTCATCTTCCTCTTGAAAGACGTGTTTGAGGAACTCTTGGAGTGTAATGGGAGTCCGTGCTTTCTGGTTGTATTCCTCCAGCGCGTCAATTTGTTTTTGTAAGTCCGTGCGCTTGTCGCCAGGCTTCACGGGCTTCTTGGATTTCTTCTTCTTCTTCTTTGAAGATTTTAACGGCTGGTTGTGAGTGCTTGAGCCACCACCATCGGTCTTTGAAGTTGGACGCGGCTTCAACATCCCCTCAATGATCTGAGGTTCCAACGGGTTCTTCCACTTGATCGCTGGGCATGTCTGAAGATCGTTCAGCATCCTCTTTGTCTTGGCTGACAGTATAACCTCCCATGGTGCTTCTTCGACGAGAGAGCACATTGCCCCCGGCGTATTCATCCTTTTAGAGGCGTGAGGTTGCGGCGGACTCACCTTCCATCTGTCGGACAACGCGAACTTGCCCTGTTGGTACTGGTCTTCAATCCAATTTTTGAAGACGTAGCAATCTTCAATCGGATGACCCAGTACTCGGTGATAGGGACAGTAGTTGGGCTCATTGACATCATTTGGTTGCGATGGACGTTTTGGATGCGGCAGATTTATGAGTCGGTTGCGCAACGCCAGCTCGAATAATCTTCTCATTTTATCTCGGGGAAACGAGTAAGGACGTCCTAGCCTCTCCTCAAGGGGTACGTGCGGACGCATATTATTTTGACGAACAACTGGCTTCGAGTTGCTCAGCTGTTGTTGAGCATTAGCGACAACGATCGCTTTCCCCTTCCCCTTCTCATTTCGGGAGTCCGGCTTCGGAAGAGGAGGTCTATGGCCCATCTGATCCATTTGCGCTAGCTTGTCGATCAGGGCCTGGAAGGTAGTCGGCTTGAAGAACATCATGAATTGCGAGATAGTTGCTTGCGGGTCGAGGGTTCCCACAAACATACCCACTGCAGGAGCTTCTTCAATGCGTTGCTCGCATTTTGACCATAAGTTCCGCCATCGTATAGCATATTGGACCCATGTCTCGCCTGGCTTCACTCTGGCATTAATCAATGCCGTCATCGGGGTGCGTTCACTGGCGCTTGCAAAACGCTGGGTAAATAGTAGCTCCATCTCTGCGAAGGTCTTGATAGAGTCGTTTGGGAGCTCAAAATACCACTCAAACGCTGTATCTGACAAGCTGCCGACGAACTGGCGAAGCAACAGTTTGTCATCCCCGTCAGTTTTGCCGCAGAGTGCCCTGAACTGGGCAACATGCTGGTGGGGATTGCCCGTCCCCTTATAGACATGGAATTTGGGTATTGTATAGCCCGACGGGTACTTTATCTGATCGTACCAGCTCGGATATGGTCGTCCTGTTTTTACGACCTGACCGGCTGCTTCAGTCGCATGATGAACCCATATTTGTTGGGCTATATACTCGTCCAAGTCAGCTTTGTAGATTGTCTCCTCCTTGGCTGTTGACAGGGCTGGTGGAGGATTTGACGTTTCTCCTCTATAGTCTTCAAGGACGATCGGGGGATCTTCAGCTGGAGGATCTTGTTGGATCATCATTCCTATCATGTCTTGGAACAGGAGGGTCATTCACTTTATATTGGCTGCTTGTTCAGCAGCCTCTTTATCCTTCTTCTCCAATATACGACGAAGGAATTCAGCGTCAATTTCTTGCTCCTGGCGTTCATCCGAGGACGCTTCGGGGCTTTCTTTTGGCCCAGTGAGTGCGGCCATCGCGTTCATCATCTCCTGGAGCTTTTGCTGTTGCTCCTGAGCTTTGGTCACTGACCGTGTAAGCGGTCGATGACCTGTAGATGCACGGCTGTCCTCTTTTCCAGACGCCATGTAGACGGTATGAACCACCATGCCCCCAGACCTAGGGCGTTTGGGCTCGCTGTCCTTGTCATTTGCCGCGGGCGTGGGAATTTTCTCTGGCCTCCTTCTCTTATGGGCCGTTGAAGTTGAGGGGGCCGTTGCAGAAGGCACCCTGGTGGTGGTCGTCCTTTGCTGTTTGTTCGAACGGTTCTTTTCTTCTTGAACTTTTGCCCTTTTTTGTTGGCGAAAGTGATTTTGGTCGATTACCGAGTCCTGAACTCTCCGCCAGACCTTATAAATCCTGGAGGATAGCCGTTGAGGGGGCTGCTCCAGCTTCGTTTCCGGAACCCTCTCCGCAGGTGGAGGAGATCTTTTCAGCATAGCAGTTGGAGAGTTCTTACGCACCCTCCTTAACGGTTCAAAGCTGTTCCCAGTTGGAACAGCAGCATCAACTTCCACCATTGGAGCGGATGGAGTTATCCCGAGGGGGAGTTGCTCTCAGCCTTTCTTACTCGGCGCCAGTGGCGACGTCGAGCATGACGAGCCGTTGGGACTGGCTTGGCGATAGGGACAGCTTCATCTTGCCCCCTGTCCGAATGAGGCGCTGCTGGTGCCAGCCACTTAAAGATGGAGGTCATCCTTTGAGTGGCAATATTCAATCTGTCAAAGACAGATCCTCGAGCAGGGGCAGGAGCCAGAATAGTCAGCCTTGAAAAGACTGACTCCTTGACAGGAGAAACCGCTTTGGTGACTTCGGGAGCAGCCGTCTTCTTTGGGATGGCCTTCTCAGGTATCATGGGCTTTTTGGCGGGCCCTTTGGAGTTCAGACTCAGTCTGGTAAAGACCGAGGAGTTGGACGACCCGTTGAGAGGGGCCGTGGGAGTAGCAAGTCGATCGAAGACCGACTTCTTTGAAGCTTCCGGTACGGGTATTGGCAGGGTGAAGCTTGCAGAAGGGATCATGGTCCCGAAAAACAGGCCGGTGGTGGCCTGAGTCACTTTCTCCACAGGCATAGTAAGGACGGAGGCCGCTTGAGGCCCATATGCTACACCTCCAGGTGAGGTGGAGCGTCGGTTGCATTGGCACTTCGAGCAGCTCGAGCAGTTGGAAGCCATTGATGCTTGATTTCTGTGCCAGGCAAAGGACCAAATCTTAGTAACTTGATATCCAAAGGCAACAATTAACAAACCACGATTCGTTCGTGAAGACGACACACGAAGTGTGGGGTGGAAAGAGGAAAAGGTCCCACCGGGCGTGCCAGAATATGTTCCCCTCCGAATGACGCGGCGGAGACGCGGTGACCGTCTTGCCTGAGATTCGGAGCAGATGCTATTTGGTTTTATCCGTCCACCTCTCCGAAGATGCCAAGCTGATTTATGGCACCGTGTATCGAAGGTTTAGACGGATGCGGCCGATGTAGCAAACTTCGTCAGATTCCCCCTCGCTTGAGGGGGTTTTGATTGTGGGGACGCTCTTCCCTGCAGGCGCAAGCCCCTGCAGTTAATTACATTACCGCATCGCGGTAACCACTTTCTCCTTCTCCAGAAATTTCACTTCGTGTCGTGTGTGTTTGTTTTGTTTGTGGTTGCCCGTGGATTGTATACGGAGACTAAGTGATGCCGTCTCCCGTAGGACGTGTATTAGTCTAAATCCGTATTTACTTAGATTTGGGTTTGGTGTTTTAGTTTAATGATACGTTAGCCCTATTTACGGCTAAGATCAACTTAAACTTTTGTTAAGAATACGTTAGCCTAATTTCCAGACTAAGATCAACTTAACGGGATCGTTTGGATCCGACAAGAGAGCAATTGGCTCTATTGTTTAGTTTAATGACGTTGCGGTCGATTTCCAGTTTAGGGACACGGTGGTCCATTATTCCCATTTGGGGACGAACATTAGTTTAAGGACATTTCGGTCCAACGTTCCCATTTTGGGACGAATATTAGTTTAAGGACGTTTCGGTCCAACATTCCCATTTCGGGACGAATATTAGTTTAAAGACGTTTCGGTCCACGAGTTTAAGGACCCCGCGGTCCGTATCGATGTGTGGTTGTCGGGACCCGCCACCTCTCTGACGTCGTTGAAGGATTACAACGACAGGTGTCAGAGGAGTTCAGAGATGTACCCTTGAACCGGATGTAAATTGATTTAAGAGAGCAATCTTGCTCAGTCAATTTAATTTGAGGACTTACGGCCATGATTGGGCTAAGTCCAGATGAAGATGTTCGACATTTTTATTTGTCTTTGGCCTATTAGGCCTGTGCTAGGGCTTTGCCCCTTTTTAATAATGCACTGCATTTTTGTTTTGTTTGGGCTCTGCCCTTTTATAAATGATGTAGAGCATCTATTTTGTTTGGGCTCTGCCCTTTTAATGCATTGCATTTTTGTTTTGTTTGGGCTCTGCCCTTTTATAAATGATGCAGAGCATCTATTTTGCTTGGGCTCTGCCCTTTTAATGCATTGCATTCTATTTTGGCCTGCTAGGCCTTTTTGATTTGGGCTTGGCCCTTCAGTAAACAATGCAGTGTATTTGTCAGGCGCTTTGCGCCAATCATTGAGCGCAAGCGCATGTGGAGGTGACACGTGTCACGCGAGCGCAACAGCGCAGTGCGCTGCGTCAGTGCGCTGCGCTGTTGCGCTGCTGACACGTGGCGCTCTCTGGTGGCTTGCGCCAACCCAGGAGCACAACAGTGCAGGTTTGCAAGTGCAAGGCACTGTTTCAATAACTTGATCCAATTTTGGATTTAGGAAAAGAATCTTTAAGATTCCAGAACCAATGGTTCATAAAAAAGTGCAAGGCACTGGTCTTATTTTTCTTTTATTGAAGATCATTGATCTTGTTCTTAGATCAATGATCTATTTCAGAAGAACTTCTTCTTCTTTTTCATAAGGGTTTTTACCTTCTTTCTTGAGTTCTTCAAAATTCTTCAGAGCTCTCTCTTTTTTGTTGTTTTTTCTGAAGTTCTTGATGTCGATGTCCTTTGAATTGGGGTCTAGGGGCCTTTATATAGTGCCCATAGATTTGTTAAGTTTGTTAAAGAGATCATTCTCTGAGTGATTTGGGGAATTTTCCCCACCGTTGAATCTTTGATCCAAGGGCTTCTATTTTACAGAAGACAATCTTCTTGTTTTAACAAGAACAGAAGGATCTTACTAGAATTTTAATTCTGTTTGGCGCAGATGCACCAGCGCTTGACACGTGTCGCACAGCGCAGAGCGCAGCGCAACTGCGCTGCCACGTGTCGCGCAGCGCAGAGCGCAGATCATCTGAAGCGTTGCTTCTTTTAATTTTGTTTTAAATAGAGCCTCGCTCTGATTGGGCGCGCTGCCTTGGGCGCTGCGCTCCCTGCGCTGGCGTGCCTGATTTTGACACGTGGCTCTCTGCTCGCAGCGCAGGGGATCTGAAGCGTTGCTTCATTTATTAGAATTTAAATTTTCAAAATAGTGCTTTGCTCTGATTGGGGGAATCAGAAGCGTTGCTTCATTTCCCGCCTTGGAATTTGAACAGAGCTTTGCTCTAATTGGGGTAAACAACGTTATCATGCGATGATAGTTGGATCCCGATTCCCACTGATGAGTTGGTTTACTCCTCGGGTGATCCCGACTAATTCTTCTTTCAGGTTTGGAGGAGAATTTGACGTTATAGTAGGAGGTTTCCTAATTGGATAAAGTGATAACCATTCTGATCTAGGTTAGAGTGCACGCTGAGTGTTTCTTTTCTCTCTCTCTTTGGCAGCGACCTTGACCCGACCCTTGACTATAACTCAGTGACCAAGTTAACCGAACCTTCTTAAAACACTGGCTTTTGGATTGTCTGAGTTGCATACCTCATTGCCACTCTTACTTTTACCCTTTTCTCCAGAACACCCCGTATTACTACGAACATCCACTTCCATTGGATAAAACCATCGTATGGTTATATACGAACTTGAAGGAATTTATTCGAGGATGGTTTCTGGTTCTGGAGAAAACGAATAGGACTATTCAGTTGTCTTTTCCTTTTACCTTCTCTCAGGTTGCGAGTGCTCCTTGGATTAGGACAGTACACCTATTACGCAAATTGGATAGTCTTCTTCCAAACCATAGGCAGGTGCCGACCGGTAGGGGATGAAGAAAACTATTTAGCCTAAAAGGTGTACAGAAGGTATTATGTAAAGACAAATAAAGGGATTAGTAAGAGGGCAAAGTAAATTGTGACTGCTATTCACGACCAAACCAAGTATTTCATTACCACTCCCACTTCACCATTGTATTTCTCCAGGACACTCCGTATCACTACGAAGATCCATAGTTATTTGGATACTCCATCGTATAATTATATACGAACTCGAAAGGAACTTGTTCCAGTTCGGGGATGGATTCTGGTTCAGGAGAAATAGGAATAAGGTTTATTCGGTTGTCTTTTATCTTCACCTTCTCTCGTATTGCGAGTGCTCCTAGGATTAGGACAGTACACCCATTATGCTTATTGGATAGTCTTCTTCCAAACCATAGGCTGGTGCCGAACGGTAAGGAAGGAAGAAAACCATTTAGCCTAAAGGGGTGTGCAGAAGGTAACGACTAAAGACATATAAAGGGATTTGGAGAGATGGCAAAGAAATATACGGTTACAGTTGTGAATCTGGATAATGGAAGAGGCATTACTAGGAATACTAGGATACCCCTACGAAACATTTCAATGTTTCAGTTTCACTGTGTATTGTTAATAGAAAACTGATTTCCCAATTAGACACTTGCTCCAGGGTATGTATTTACCAGGTTTGATTCTCACATCTGTATGGTTTTACAGATGATGAGTGGGAGTAAGTTATTGGGAATTAGGTGATTGTCCTCATTATATCGGAATTCGTTGTAATTGGTGATATTTGAGGAAATCACCTGGGCTGTTTGCCGGACGGCAAATATATGGTTTTGAATATCCGTTGTTATGCACCAATTTCAAAATTGATATATCTATACGTCTATTTTTATAGAGTGAGATATACCTTTTTGAAATTATGTTTATGACATTTACCTATATCAGTGGATGGTTAGGTAAGGAGCATTAAACAGTGGTATAATTCTTCATAACCATAGTACAGTTTTCAACCGACGACGCATAGGGTTTGAGTTATTTGACTCAGAGGACTTATACAGAGGATTGTATATTGTCCAGTGTCTATTAGGATAGAGGAGATGGTCCTCGTACTATATTCGGTTTACTTATGACTTCTCTAGTTTTTAGACAGGTGTTTCGTAGAAACACAGGATCCAAGTTTTGAGAAGTTATAGGTATATGAATAAAGTAGAGAACCAGGTATTACAAGTATCAGGATTCTTCAAGATGATCGAAGATGTAGATACTTGTGTATGGTATTCAGTTGATAGTAATGGTTTTTGAGAACTTACTTCTCTTTCAGGTTACTCATAATTAGAAGCACTCCTAAGTTGAGTAATGCTGATCGGCCTCTCTCCATTTAGTTGACATGCACTGGTGTCAGCTGCATGATTTGAATATGGTTCCAATTAAATCAGTGCCTATGTTTCTGTATTGGATATAGAACAGTTCGTATCTTGACGTTGTTAAGGTACGGGGAGTTGTCCGGCTTATGCTTAAAACCAAACTCTGGATAACTCAAGGCACGTTTCTGTAATGGCTGTTTGTGGGTTGACCCAGGCTATGACGAGGGTTGATTTTCTACCATCTGGAAGATCAATAGTGATATTGTTCTTGACTCGCCACAGTTTTGATAAAAATAGATTTTTTTCAGAAAACAGTAGTGGGAGTATGGTAGAACTGGAAGTGATTCCAGAACCGCAAATGATTACTGAAAATTTGATAAGAACCTAAAGATTCAATCTGTATTGACATTCCATTGACCACTCCGCAGATATGGTGGGTAACCTCGGGCACCCAAGAGGTACTCCGGTAGCCTCAAAGACGGTGACAGGGAGGTTCTTGTTTACCCAGACTTTCCATTGCTGTTGTTCCAGACTGTGAAACCCGGCAGGAGGATGACTATAGCGTCGTTCTAAACTAGCTTTAGAAGTGTACGTCTATATGACTCTGCCAAAGAGTTGTCGTAGTCAGTGGGAGCAGCGGAAGCATAATGGACAAGTGGCTTATATCTATTCATAGACTTAAGCAGATATAGCGGAGATAGATCATCTATTTCTGATGTGACAGTCATAGGTTTGACTTCATCAGAATAGGGGATGGATATGTTAAGAAGGTAGTAGGGTGTGATGTCCTGGTATTTGGATGACATACACAGAGTAGGAAGTGATGTTCCTATACTACGATCGGTTATACTTTGGTTGTCACACAGTGGTTTCTCCATATGGGACTTGGATATAATATCAAGACATTCTGGTTACTGGATCTATGGTTTTAGATCCAGATTTGGGTAGTTTCCCAATTTGGATACTTAGACAGCATTCTAAAGGTGTTTTAGAATGTACGACTCCTGGCATGGTGGTGTACCTGCAGGTGATGGAGTCACCCTCTCTAAAGGTGTCTTACTGACTAAAGGGGAGAGGGATGTGCATGATTGACAGATCACTTGCTTAGGCAATTGAGTCAATCATGAGATGTCAAGTACCACACCAGATGTTGTTTTTGCAGCAGATGCAATAAGTTGATATTGATCCAATCCTGGAGAAACATTCGGAAGCAGTTTTAGAACACAAGTGAATGCTCTAGGGATATGATAACGGCAGGCTCTTTCGGGGGACGGTTATCATTCCAGGCTTCCAAGGTGACCTGGATGACAGTGTGACTGTCAGAGTTATAGTTTTCCCTCTGACGAGGGGCAGTATTTTGGACAGGTGGTCCAGGCGGATACTGAGGGAGGCATGGTGCAGGATACTGATTAAGTTCAGTTGACGATACAGTCTGAGAAGTTTGGATTTGGAGTTCATTTATGAACTAGGTCCCATCAGATATCTAAACATATTCTAAGACATGTATTGCTCATTTCGGGAGATGGGTTTCTCCGCGAACTTGAGATTAAGAGAGACATAGAAAGAAACATCAGAGCGGATCCACTCACTGAGGCTATTCCTCGAACGCATTAGTTTCGCAAACGGGTTTTGTGAGACTGATTAGTAGAGGAGTTGGGTGTTCGGTATCACACGGGCTGTGAGTATGCGATATCATAATAATTAGCCTTGAGTGCAAGTGGGAGATTGTTGGATATAGTGCCCTCAGAGTCAATTATTGGATCACAGGCACGTGATTGCAATGATTGAGGTTGGACCTATACCGGTAGGATAGTCTTACTCAAGATGATAGTATGCTATCTGGTTTATCTTTATCATCGTGTAGTGTTTCAGGTGACCTTATAGGTCACTATTGCACGTTGATAGAGCCCTTAGGATTATTGCTTGACGGCCAGTAGTATGATGGCGATCATATACGTGGGAGCTGGGGTCTATAAGCACATCCTTAAAAGGTCCCTAGTCGTGGGAGTTTTCGAGACAGGGCATCGATACTCCAGAGTAGACTAGTGTATACAGTCGAGACCCCGACGAGGGGCGGTGGCCGGTCTCACAAGCCACTGGTGTCAGTTGGTTCATCTAAGATGTATACAGGTGCTCATTGGGTTATGGGTACACCGGACAGGACTCGCCGGGAACATGCTAGTTGGTCTTATACCAGACGTCATATAGCAGTTCCCTGGTGACATGTGTACAGGTTAGTTCATCGACCTGAGATCGTCATTTGTCTCGTGTGAGTTCCCACTGTACTTTGATTACTACCCTACCACGGCTCAAAGGAGTCGTGCAAACAGGTTTTAGTTGGGTACAGTCCCGAGCCACATGGAGGCAGTGAGCGGATCTTCAGGGGTTCGTCTCTCCTGGTATTAGGGGTGAGGTCGCGCTGTGTCTAGGAGAGCCATTACACGAAGTCCTTGGCCAAGGCAGGAGATTTACTGGTAGGTATTCCAGTAATATCTCAGGGTGTTCTCGGCTACACTCCGACACGACTTGTACCGCTTTTGGGGGTCTGACTTTTACCAACCCCCTAGGCCCGCCATGCGATGCTCATAGACGAACGGACCGGACTGTACGGATATTGTCACTGACAGGCTCAGTAGGGTGTCAGGATGAGTTCGCTCATCGACGTCCCTTTTGGTCAATACCTGGTAGCCCGTTACGTATGGCTAATACCTCTTACGTGCTAGTGGTTAAATCCACAGCCAAAGTATTGACGAGTCTTTAGAGTCCCCCACAGACAGTTTCTCATGTTTCGGGCGAAACGCTGTAGAGGCCGTATGGAGATATGGCATGGTTCGATCATTTACGTGCGGTATTGCACGGATCATGATCGGACGGATAATACTAGCGGGCTTTGGTTTAAGCCGGATCCTAGTATTGTATAGTGTAGATTTTGTCTCATTGCATTTGTATTCAGTGGGAATAAAAATGCGGGTATGTATATACAGTCGCGGGGTTTTCCTATAATTTATTACGGGATCAGTTTTTTGAAGTTGCTAGTTTGCATTCCATTTCAGCCAGTTTTCTTTTCTTCCTTTCTTTGGCTGAAAATTGATGGAGGGGCTAATTTGCAAATATGCAAATTAGCAATTTGGAGGGTTTTATTTGTGATATGAGACATTATGATGGTCATAGCATCTTTTGATGCTTTTCTTGTTCTCATTATTGTTTGCATTTATGGGATAGGATTGGATTTGATA
Organism: Agapanthus africanus; assembly: GCA_030015575.1. NCBI lineage: Eukaryota > Viridiplantae > Streptophyta > Magnoliopsida > Asparagales > Amaryllidaceae > Agapanthus > Agapanthus africanus. The sequence goes on from JASDDO010000001.1 coordinate 27,260,067, forward strand.
TGGTGTGACCATTTTTCCTCTTGATCACCACCTTTCTGTTATGGTCACCCTCTCCCCTCTTGTGCTCACCCCCCTTGGTATTTTTTCCCCTCTCCACATTTGTTTTGGCCGGCCACTTCTTGGTGAGGGGAGAATGATTTTTGGTGTGGAAAATTCTTGTTCTCATTTTTGCTTACACCAAAAATCCTAAGCTCATTTCCATTGTTCATTCCTCCATCATAAATGGCAACTTCAACAGCCTCCATGAGACAACCACTCTACACTAGCCTACAGCATTCTTGGACACGTCGGCTCGCCAACTTCGTGCCCGAGTTGCCTCGGTCCAGAGGTGGGAGCCCGTAAAAGAACCCGGCGGTGTGGTGCCCTTTCCGACGAGGAGATGAAGACCGAAGATTCCGCGAGGAGATCGGGGTGGAGGCCAAAGACCGAAGGACACGGATCGCTCGGTATAGCATTATACCCATTCTCTAGTTAGCTAGCATTAGGTTAATGGCCCGATCCAGGTTTTTAGTACGCGGTAGCGCCGGTTTAAAAGTTTAAAGAAAAGTTTCGTTTCCGCATTTTGGCCTCGGAATGACGGCCGGGGCGCTGCCGTGCACTTACAGCAGCGTCAGGAACAAGAAACTGAGGCTGAATTCCTCCGAAGAATGCTTGAGATGAAAGAAAAAGAGGCTGCGGAACAGGCGGCCAACATAAAACGAATGGCTCTTTTGTTCCAAGACATGGCCGGGATGATGTTACAGCCAAAACCTCCAGCTGAAGACCCCCCGATTATCATTGAAGACGACAGAGGGGAGACATCGAACCCTCCTCCGGCTTTTTCAGCAACCAAGGAGGAGATCATCTCCAAGGCCACTCTGAATGATTACATCGCTCAACAAATATGAGCTCATCATGTGAGCGAAACGGCCGGGCAGATCGTTAAGACTGGACGACCCTATTCGGGCTGGTATGACCAAATAAGGTACCCGCCGGGATATACGATCCCTAAATTCCATGTATATAAAGGGACGGGCAATCCCCACCAGCATGTCACCCAGTTCAGGGCTCTATGTGGCAACACTGGAGGTGACGATAAACTGCTGCTTCGCCAGTTCGTTGGCAGCTTGTCAGAGACAGTGTTCGAATGGTACTCTGAACTCCCGAACGACTCTATCAAGACATTTGCAGAGATGGAGCTGTTGTTCACGCAAAGATTCGCAAGAGCTAGCGAGCGTACTCCTATCACCGCACTAATTAATGCCAGGGTGAAGCCAAGCGAGACATGGGTCCAATACGCGATACAATGGCGGAATCTGTGGTCAAAATGTGAGCAACGCATCGAAGAAGCGCCAGCAATAGGCATGTTCGTGGGTACTCTCGACCCTCAAACGACTATTTCACAGTTCATGATGTTTTTCAAGCCCACCACCTTCCAAGCCCTGATTAACAAGCTGGCCCAAATGGACCGATGGGCCACAGGCCTTCCTCTTCAAAGCCGGAACTGCGGAACGAAAAGGGGAAGGGGAAAGCGACCTTCATCACCAATGCTCAACAGCAGCCTAGTACTCCAAAACCAGTTGATCGACAAAATGATAGACAACGATCCCTTGGAAAAAAAGTAAGACTCCCTTACTCGTTCCCTCGGGATAAAACAAAGAGGTTATTCGAGCTAGCACTGCGGAACAGGCTCATCACTCTGCCGGAGCCAAGACGCCCAACGCAACCAGGCGACATTAACAATCCTAATTACTACCCTTATCACCGAATATTGGGTCATCCGATCGAAGATTGTTACATCTTCAAAAGCTGGATCGAAGATTAGTACCAACAGGGCAAGTTCGTACTGTCCAAGAATTGGAAAGTAAACCTGCCCCAGCCGCACGCTCTTAAAAAGGGAGACACACCGGGGGCATCGTGCTCTTTTGTAGAAGAAGCTCCATGGGAGGTTGTTCTTTCAGCCAAAACAAAAAGAATGCTGAAAGATCTCCAAACATGCCCGGCAATCAAATGGAAAAATCCATTGGAACCCGAGGTCATCGAGGGAATGCTGAAACCGCGCCCAACTCCAAAAATTGGTGGTGATGGTCAAAGCGCTCACACCCAGCCGTCAAAGTCTTCGAAAAAGAAGAAGAAGACCAAAAATCCCGTGAAGCATGGTGACAAGCGCATGGATCTGCAAAAATATATCGACGCGCTGGAAGAATATAACCAGAAGGCGCGGACCCCAATCACACTCCAAGAATTTCTCGGCCACGTCCTCAAGGACGGAGATGATGACTGTAGGGTGTTTTTCATCACCCCATTGAGATGGGAATATGCGCGCGCTTGTCAGGCGCAGTACAGATTCCCTCTGCCTAGGATAGACTGGGGTTTATTGATTGTGGGGATCCGAATCTCCGGCAGCCGCGGACTAAGCTGCCGTTAATTACCCCTCGCCTTTAGAGCGAGGGAACCTCCGATTGACGGGTCAACTATTTATGAGAACTCAATATGTAGTGTGCGTGTTTGAAGGGGTTTTGGATATAACGGGGGCCCGCAGAGTTTTTACGGGGGTCCCGCTATCCGGATAGTGAGCTGGGGGTTAAAAGGGCTAGCAGCCCCCTTGCGGGGTGCGGGGCAGCGCCCCGTTAGAAATTTTTTCTAACGGGGGAGATATTTTTAGTGTGGAGTATGTGTGTGCGTATGTTGATATGTATATATACATATATATCTATATAAAGGGAAAGGGCATCCAAAGGATGCGTGGGGGCCAGCGCCTCGCATGCATGGCACGCAGGCGCTGGGCGCTAGCGCACTAAGCGCTGGGCGCGAGCGCTCTGGACGCTGGGCGCACCACGTGCTCGGCACGTGGGCGCTAGCGCTCTGGGCGCTGGACACACCACGTGCTCAGCACGTGGGCGCTAGCGCACTGGGCGCTGGGCGCACCACGTGCTCGGCACGTGGGTGCAAGCGCTCTGGGTTCTGGGCGCACCACGTGCTCGGCATGTGGGCGCAAGCGCTCTGGGCGCACCACGTGCTTGGCACGTGGGCGCTAGCGCTCTGGGCGCTGGACGCTGGGCGTCAAACAGAATGGGGACCTTGGTCCCTGCACTGGGAGCTGTGCTCCCGATTTATGGAGTTAAACTCCTAAAAAATTTAAAAATGATCAAAGGTGGCTGCTTTGTTTCTCCCTTTGGCTCTGGATCTTCCCAAAATGGGATTTTTGGAGATGGGTCTCCTCCTTCCTCCTCTGTTGGCTGGGTCTTGAAGAACAAGAAGTATGTGATTTTTATAAATCTCTTATTTTTAAGGTCTGATGGAAGATCTAAGTTCCCCTTTGTGGGTTTTGTGGTGAAAAACTATTTAGTTTTGGAAAAGGAAGAGTAAAACTCTTCATTTAATTGAAAAAGGGGAAGAAGATTTAGAACCTTGATGAAGGAGCAGGAGGCACAAAGAACCCTAGTTTTTGGGGGAATGAAAAAGTATCTCTTTTATTCATCATCATATTGCCTTATATAGGCTTACATATTTACATATAGCCCCTTGGGCTTTACAAAATGGCATTTTGCCCATCCCATGGCTCATGTGCCATTTCCTTTGCACATAAGCCATGGGCTTACAAAAATTGGCTTTATGCCCATTCATGCATAAAAAATTACATAAAAATTATTTATTACATGATTTCTTGTTTGCATAGGGGAGCCGGCCGCTTCATGTTCGGGCTCGACTCGGGCATGGGCCCACTTGATATGGGCTTGGGCTTGGGCTTGGGCTTGGGCCCACTTGGTTTGGGGTTGACCTTGACTTTGACTTGGTCAACCGGGGTGCAATTTTCGACCCCAACAAAGTGCCCCCCATCAATGAATGCACACCGCATGCATGAGTTGTGTGCATTAAATTGATGGATCTTGAAGTTGGACTTCGAGGTGGAACATCATTCCAGGGGCGGAGCATCATCCTGGGGAGCATGATTCCCGGGGATCGAAGCATAATTCCGAGGAGCGGAGCATCATTCCGAAGAGCAGAGCATGATTCCAGGGATCGGAGCATCATTCCGAAGAGCAGAGCATGATTCCAAGGATCTTCCGAAGAGCAGAGCATGATTCCAAGGATCGGAGCATCATTCCGAATAGCGGAGCATGATTCCAAGGATCGGAGCATCATTCCGATGAGCAGAGCATCATTCCAGGGATCGGAGCATCATTCCGAAGAGCGGAGCATGATTCCAAGGATCGGAGCATCATTCCGATGAGCGGAGCATGATTCCGGGGATCGGAGCATCATTCCGAAGAGTCGGAGCATAATTCCAAAGAGTAGAGGCATGATTCCAAGGATCGGAGAATCATTCCGAAGAACGGAGCATGATTCTAGGGTTCGGAGCATCATTCCGAAGAGCGGAGCATGACTCCAGGGAGCATCATTCCGAAAAGCGGAGCATGATTCCAAAGGGTCGGAGCATAATTCCGATGAGCGGAGCATGATTCCAAAAGGTCGGAGCATAATTCCGATGAGCGGAGCATGATTCCAGGGAGCGGAGCATCATTCCGAAGAGCGGAGCATGGTTCCAAAGGGGTCGGAATATAATTCCGATGAGCGGCAGACATTCTGACCGAAGCATAATTTCGATGCAGAGGTTGATCCCCAGGCGAAGCATAATTCCGACAGGGAAGGAAAATACTCCGAGGCGAAGCATGATTTCGACACGGGGTAGATTCTGGGACGGAGCATGATTTCGGCGCAGAGCTTGTTGGCTGACTTGATTCCGAGACGAAGCATAATTTCGACAGGAAAGGCAGGTACACCGAGGCGAAGCATGATTTCGACACGGGGTGCACATTCTGAGACGAAGCATGATTCCGACGCAGAGCTTGCTGGTTGACTTGATTCCGAGGCGGAGCATAGTTTCGAAAGGGAAGGTAGATATCCCGAGGTGAAGCATGATTTCGACACGGGGTAAATTCTGGGACGGAGCATGATTCCGCCGCAGAAGTTGTTGGTTTGATTTGATTTGGGTTGACATCAGTATCGCTACACTGGAATATGGTACCAGGAGCGAATCATCATCTGTCATGAGAGGATCTGGGGATTGGTTTTTTGTTTTTTTTTGTCGGCATCTGCATTGCTGCACTGGAATAATGCCAGGAGCAACTCGTCATTTGCCCCGGGAGGATTTGGGAATTGGTGGCTTAGGGGACAGGTTTAGATCCCTATCACCCTAGGCTTTTCAATTTTATAGGCCGTAAGGGTCCCATAAAAGCATTTTCTCCCTACGAGTCGAAAGGATCTCGTAGGTGTATTTTCTCCTTAGGAGTCGTGGGGACTCCTAAGTGTGTTTCTCCTTTGTGAGTCGTAAGGATCTCACGCGGGAATTTTCTCCTCGCAAAGTCGAGAGGACTTTGCGAGTGCATTTCATCTCTTTTTTACGAGTTTGCGCCCTTTCGGGTTTTCACAAACTCGCCGGCAGTCCTGCTGTTTTTACTCACGGAGCCCTTTCGGGTTTTCATCCGTGCCCATTTTGCTTGTGGACATACCATTTTTTTTTAATTTTTTTCTGATTTTTATTTTGGTGGGACTTTGAATGTGGTCTCACCGGTAGTACTTGGGAGAGATTGGGATAGTTTTATGCCCGTGGATTGTATACGGTTTTGTAGGATGTATGATCCAGACCGTAGGGCCGGAAAAATTTCGGGGCTTTGTTGGCGTCTGCATCGCTGCACTGAAATATGGTACCAGGAGCGACTCATCATTCGCCGTTGGGGTATGGGATTTAGAATTTGGTTAGCGTCTGCATCGCTGCACTGGAATATGGTAACAGGAGCGACTCATCATTCGCCACTTGGGGATTTGGATTATGACCGGCGTCTGCATCGCTGCACTGGAATATGGTACCAGGAGCGATTCATCATTCGCCATTGCCTATTGGGAAGCGATGGATTAGGAGACAGGTTTAGATCCCCATCACCTAAGGCTTTTCAATTTTATGGGCCATAAGGGTCCCATAAAAGCATTTTCTCCCTACGAGTCGTAAGGATCCCGTAGGTGCATTTTCTCCTTAGGAGTCGTGAGGACCCCTAAGTGTGTTTTTCCTTTGTGAGCCGTAAGGATCCCACGAAGGCGTTTTCTTGCGAGTCGTAAGGATCTCGCAAGTTTTGTTCTCCTCATGTATCGCGAGGACACATGAGTGGGTCTTCCCAATGGAGCATAATTCCAAGGGCGGAGACCGGCCGCTGGACTGGTGATTGCAGTGGGGCATAAGTATGATGAGAATTATTTGAGCCCGTGGATTATATACGGTAGTCAACTTGGGGACCAACCGTAGGGCCGGGAGAATTTTAGGAAATTGGATTTTAGTTGGCGTCTGCATCGCTGCACTGGAATATGGTACCAGGAGCGACTCATCATTCACCGTTGTTTTGGTCCTTTTTGTTTTGTTTTTGTTTTGTTTTTGTTGTTTTTTTTGTTTTACCGTGATTGCTCTATCATTCAGCTTTTCTTATCGCGAAGATCGCGATTGCCCTATCACTTCGGCTTTTATTCGCAGTTGCCCCATCATTTCAGCTTTATTTTCATCTTTATTTTACTCGCGGATTTTTATTGCGAGTTGCCCCATCATTTCGGTTTATTTTTTAATTTTTTTTACACATTTTTTGTTTATTTACATATATATATATATTTTTACATTCCCAGTTTAACGACTTAGAGGTCGTCTGTTAGTATTTTAATAACATGGTGGTCAGCGGTTCTTCCCACTGTCGTCCGAGACTTGCCGGGAGGACCGTCCTGGCGTCTATCTTCATCGTGTAAGAGACGGGAGCTGTGTTGAGCACTGAGATCGTCCTTGGAGACATGGTTGAGGCTTGCTCGCTTGAAGTCTAGCATGAAAGAGCATTATTTTAGTATAAATATCGATATGTATATTGATTGAGTTCGCGTGAACGTTTAACCCGAAATATGGGAGGAGAGATTGGTCCCACCGGGCGTGCCAGAATCTGTAGGGTGTTTTTCGTCACCCCATTGAGATGGGAATATGCACGCGCTTGTCAGGCGCAGTACAGATTCCCCCTGCCTAGGGTAGACTGGGGTTTATTGATTGTGCAGATCCGAATCTCTAGCAGCCGCGGACTAAGCTGTTGTTAATTACCCCCTCGCCTTTGAAGCGAGGGAACCTCCGATTGACGGGTCAACTATTTATGCGAACTCAATATGCAGTGTGCGTGTTTGAAGAGGTTTTGGATATAACGGGGGCCCCGCAGAGTTTTTACGGGGGTCCCGCTACCCGGATAGCGGGCTGGGGGTAAGGGGCTAGCAGCCCCCTTGCGAGGTGCGGGGCAGCACCCCGTTAGAAATTTTTTCTAACGGGGGAGGTATTTTTAGTGTGGAGTATGTGTATGCGTGTGTGTATATGTATATGTATATATATATAAAGGGAAAGGGCATCCAAAGGATGCGTGGGGGACAGCTTCTCGCGTGCATGGCACGCAGGCGCTAGTGCACTAGGCGCTGGGTGCGAGCGCTCTGGGCACTGGGCGCACCACGTGCTCGGCACGAGGGCGCTAGCGCTCTCGGCACGTGGGCGCTGGGCGCACCACGTGCTCGGCACGTGGGCGCTGGGCGCACCACGTGCTCGGCACGTGGGCGCTGGGCGCACCACGTGCTCGGCATGTGGGCGCAAGCGCTCTGGGTACACCACGTGCTCGGCACGAGGGCGCTAGCGCGCTGGGCGCACCACGTGCTCGGCACGAGGGTGCTAGCGCTCTGGGCGCTGGACACTGGGCGTCAAACAGAAAGGGGACCTTGGTCCCTGCACTGGGAGCTGTGCTCCCGATTTGTGGAGTTAAAATCCTAAAAAAATTTAGAAATGATCAAAGGGGGCTGCGTTGTTTCTCCCTTTGGCTCTGGATCTTCCCAAAATGGGATTTTTTGATATGGGTCTCCTCCTTCCTCCTCTGTTGGCTAGGTCTTGAAGAACAAGAAGTATGAGATTTTTATAAATCTCTTATTTTTAAGATCTGATGGAAGATCTAAATTCCCCTTTGGGGGTTTTGTGGTGAAAAACTATATAGTTTTGGAAAAGGAAGAGTAAAACTCTTGATTTAATTGAAAAAGGGGAAGAAGGTTTAGAACCTTGATGATGGAGCAGGAGGCACAAAGAACCCTAGTTTTTTGGGGAATGAAAAAGTATCTCTTTTATTCATCATCATGCTGCCTTATATAGGCTTACATATTTACATATAGCCCCTTGGGCTTTACAAAATGGCATTTTGCCCATCCCATGGCTCATGGGCCATTTCCTTTGTACATAAGCCATGGGCTTACAAAAAAATTGGCTTTATGCCCATTCATGCATAAAAAATTACATAAAAATTATTTATTACATGATTTCTTGTTTGCATAAGGGGGTCGGCCGCTTCATGTTCGGGCTCGACTCGGGCATGGGCCCACTTGATCTGGGCTTGGGCTTGGGCCCACTTAGTTTGGGGTTGACCTTGACTTTGACTTGGTCAACCGGGGTGCAATTTTCGACCCCAACAATGACGATGGAGAAGACTCGTCGGATGAGCCTGAAGATTATGTGGCAAGCTGCCATGTGATCTCTCACTCATCGATAAACGATGAAGAAGCTCCTTACGCAGAGAAACTGAGGGCAGATCCTGAGCCGGAACTTCTAGGACCATCAGACGAAATGATTGATGCATTCCTGAATGAATCCCTTCTTAAAAGCAAAGCTAATCGAGAGCGTGAGATGACCATATTTGAAAAGGCCAAACGCCGGCGACTGGACGAAAGGGTCGAAACACTCCCACCAGGTCAAAGTACATCCGCAGCAAATAAAAGCAGGTTCAGGACGAGAAAAAGGTTCGCCAAAGCCATATCGATGGGAATGAAGCCGCCGCCCTCTGAAGGAAATACTCCTGATGAAGCGGATGTACACCCTAGCTACTGCTTATATCATCGAAAGATTGCGCACCCTACCGAAGAGTGCATGACCTTTAAAAACTGGTGGCAGGGATATGTTGCCCACCGACAACACGTTCAGCGGATGAAACGCAAAACTCGTTGGGAACATAGAAATACGACCGAGGAGCGCAAAAGAACTACCGGCAACTGTCACATGGTCGACGCTGGGGGATCCCCAGTTCTCACCTTCGGGAGCAATTCTGATGAAGAAATAGCCCTTGGCCCTCTCTTCAAAGAACCCACATACGAAATGGAAAAAATGAAGACCTATGAGAATATTCAGCTGCGCAATCATACACTGCCCGAAAAGAATCTCGGGCCCATGAATAGTGGGTCGAATAGAAAAGATAAGGAGAAAGAAAAGATCCCTGAGGATATCGCCCTAGATGATCAAGTCGTCAAAGAGCTGACAGCCAAGGACCCGCCAAAAAAAACAATGTGGATTACAACGTTCTGGCACACTTGAGAAAGCTACCTTCGCAGCTAAGCATTCTCGATGCCCTCTTGTTATCAAAAGAAGCAAGAGATTCCCTGATCAAGGCGTTACAAGAGCCTGACCAGTTTCAAACTTTCCTCGCCGAAGAAAAGATGAAAGACGAGCTGGAAGAAGTGCACACTGCTGACATCACTTTCGGCGATGAAGATCTCCTCCTCGGGATGTGCGAGCATAGCCGCCCTCTTTATGTCTCCGGATACTGTCATGATATCAAGATAGGCAAAATCCTGGTTGACAATGGGTCCTCCGTTAACCTCCTCAATGTAAGAGTGTTGAAGGAAATCTGCATGAGCGTTCTACACCTCACTCGGGATAAGGTCACCATCTCTAGGTTTGACTCCCAGTCATCACGGACGCTCAGGTATGTGATACCGACGCTGCGCTTTGGGCTGCTAGTCATGGACATCAAGTTCCACGTCATTGACACCAAGACATGTTACAATGCTTTGCTCGGCCGGCCTTGTCTACACGAGTACAATATCATCCCTTCTACACAACATCAGTGTATGAAGTACTTCAAAGATGGTCTCGAGTACACGGTGACGGGGGAGCTAAACCCATTCTCCGTGAACGAAGTCCGCAAGTATGAGGATGCCAAGAACTTCCTGCCGGATTTCGAAGACATGGAAAGGTGTCACAAACCGAAGAACAAAGCTATTACCACTATTCCAGTCTTCGGGAGTGATACCGAGGAGGAAGAAGAAATAGTTTATTCAGGACCGCCCTAATGCAACAAGCCGGGACTGTCCACCCCTATTCTGGTCTTCGGCTGCGACTCGGAAGATGAGGTCAATGCCGTATTCTCTGCTCGGCCATCGATACAAGCCTTCGCTGATGAAGATCAAAGTTTGCAAGTTGCCATGGTTTCGCAAGAGCATTACAAAGAGCTTGATGCACTTGAAACTTATAGTGTGTAAGAACTGCAGACATTCTATGTCCCTCCCAGGCAAAAAGGTGATAAGGTGATCCTATTCTACCGATCCGGGGAAACCAAAGTGGAGAAAGAAATTTGGCATGGCGCTGTTTCTACACTTGATAGGCTCCAGCCCATCCGTCTACCCAGATATTACACCGGGGGATTAAAAAGCCCGTTGAGACACCAAGGCGTACCCTTCAAACAGACTGCTCGACAAGCTCAGTTCTACAACAGGATCTGGAACGTCTCCGGAACTCAGCGAAAGTTACCCAACGGGAGAATGGAAACGATTGGGCTTGGATATGTTCAATTCAAGAAACGGGAGCGATTTCGCGGCTGCTACGTCATACATGACTTCGATGAAGAAGGAGATGCTCTGTGGGAAGATTCTAATCCTGAACCAAAACGAACTCTCGCTGTGAAAATGCCAAGTCCATCGTTCGAAGAACAAATAGACAAGCTTATAAGGGAAGCGGGTCAAAAGGTTCGAGACGATCATAATCGCAAAATGGCCATCTACGAGAAAGCCAGAACGCAGCGTCTCCTTCAGCAGGCTACGGAGAATGACGATGCCCTTCGTTGCCAGCCCGTCATATAAAAGACCCGACGCGGAGGCAGAAATAAACCCAAGAATGGAAAAAGCGTTCGACAGTGACAAAGCGGGTCCAAGAAGCCACGCGATCAAGAATCGAGCAACCGGGATTCGTCTCTTATAATGAAGATGGGTCGAGCGTATTCTTTTTCCCAAGACAAGACAAGAAAGATACTCGATCTTGTCATAAAACATCAGATGATTACCCTCCCGGAGTCCAAGCACCCCGAGCAAGCAGGTGAGGTTTATCATCCGGACTATTGCTCCTATCACCAAGCGATAGGGCATCATCTCGAAGACTGCGTCACATTCAAAGACTAGGTAGAAGACCAGTATCAGCAAGGCAGGTTCGCTCTATCCAGCAGTTGTAAGGTAACCCCACCACAGATGCATGAACCGAAATCCACACATGCAGCGAGAGTAGAACCAGACCAACATCGTTCTTGGAAGCGATCTCATACCTGTCATGTGATAACGCTGTCATAAAAAGAACCCAAGAATATGGCTGATCTCCCCCGGTGCTTCGAAAACGATGATGACAAGGTGATCTCAGAGTTTCCACCGGCACCAAAAAAGCTGGAAGATGGTATACATACTACTGCAGATAACCTGAGAAAAATCGACTTGGGGACGGCAAACGACCCACGGCCGACATTCGTCAGTGAGCTGTTGTCTGAAGAAAAGGTGGCTACGCTTAAAGACGTGCTCATGCAGTATAAAGACTGCTTCGCATGGAACTATTCAGAGATGCCCGGATTAGATCCAGAAATAGCCGTCCACAAATTGGCGATATCTCCGGACATCAAGCCAGTCAAGCAAGCACCAAGAAGAATGCGGCTCGAACTTGAGATGAGCATCAACGCCGAGGTCAAGAAGCTAATCGACTCTGGTTTCATCCAAGAGGTTCAGTACCCTGATTGGATCGCCAACATCATCCCAGTAATGAAGAAAAATGGGACAGTGCGCATATGTGTGGGCTTTCGGGATCTCAACAAAGCTTGCCCGAAGGACGACTTTCCCTTACCAGTCACTGAGCTGATGATCGACAATACGTCCACCCACGAAGTTTTCTCCTTCATGGACGGCTCATCAGGATACAATCAGATAAAGATGCATCCCGAAGACCAGAAGCACACCACTTTCCGGGCCCCATTAGGCATATTCTGCTACAAGGTGATACCCTTAGGTCTAAAGAATGCCTGTGCCACCTATCAGAGGGCCATGAAGAAGATTTTCGATGACCTCATACATGAAATCGTCGAATGCTATATGCGCGTTCGGAAAAGCAAATCATACGAGGAACATCTAGAACATCTGAAGATCATGTTTCAGCGCCTTCAGAAATACAACTTGAAGATAAACCCTCTTAAATGCGCGTTCGGAGTTTACTCGAGCAAGTTCTTAGGATTCGTCGTCCGACACCGAAGTATCGAGATAGACCCGTCAAAGATCAAGGCGAGAAATTCAGATCCCTTTCAGCCTTTGCTTTGAATTAAACAATTGCGGTCTCTCTAAGAGAAGCTCGCGTATATCCAGCGATTCATAACCAATCTCTCCGGAAAGTGTCGTCCTTACAGTCACCTAATGAAGAAAGGGACCCCTTTCGTCTGGGATCGCAAATGCCAAAGCGCACTTGACGAGATCAAGCAATACCTGCAAAATCCGCCAGTACTGGCCGCTCCTGTTAAAGGAAAACCTCTCATCCTATACACAACAGCCCTCGAAGGTTCTTTAGGAACGCTGTGGGTACAAGAAAACGACCAAGGGAAGGAGAGAGCCCTCTACTACTTGAGTCGAGTTCTCCTGGGGGCAGAAAGCAATTACTCCCCCATTGAAAAACACTGTCTAGCGTTAATCTTCACGGTAACGAAGCTCAGACACTATGCGTTGGCACATGAGGTCCATCTCATATCAAAGGTGGATCCTCTCGAATATTTGATGTCAAAGGCCATATTAACGGGACAGCTCGCTAAATGGGCCATACTCTTGATGGAATTCTCGGTGACATACCGACCCCTCAAGGCAATAAAAGGTCAGGCCATCGCCGACTTCCTCGCTGAGCATCCGATACCTGTCGATTCTCCCTTGAACTACGAATTGCCAGACAAGCACGCGTTTGACACGATCGACGGAGAGGAAAAGGGGAACGATACCCGATGGGAACTCTACTTCGATGGGGCATCCTCCATGAAAAAGCGAAAGCAAAGCACCCCCATAATCAAATCTGGGGTAAACCTCATCTTCATAACTCGACAAAGGGGGATAATGCGCTTCGCCTTCTCTTTAACAGAGCCAAGGACAAACAATGAAGCCGAGTATGAATCTTTGATAGCAGGTCTTGAGATCGTTGTCGACATAGGAATCGAAAACCTCTTCATATACGGAGACTCTCAGCTGGTCGTCAGCCAAGTAAACGGCGACTATCAAACGTGCGAACCAGAGTTGGTGAAGTACGGCGAGAGAGCAAAGCAATTGCTGACTCAAATTCCTTCCTACACCCTGGAAAGCATACCGCGTGCGGAAAATAGTAAGACGGATGCATTAGCCAAGCCCGCTAAAGAACTGGCTGACAAAAACCTTGACGACGTGAGGATCGTTGTGCAAAGCCGTCGAGTTCTTACACCGGCAGAAATATCTCCGGAGTCTTCCGAAGAAAAGGGAGCGACCGAGCAAACGGCTTTACAAACAAAAGACCAGGAAAAGGCTAAGGATTGGAGAGAAGTCTTTATAGACTACTTCAAATCCCGTCGAACGCCTGAAGATGTGTCCCCAAGACATCAGCTCATAAAACGAGCTCTGTCTTTCGCTTTCGTCAACGATACTCTGTATAAGAGATCATTTGACTCTTTATGGCTAAGATGCCTGGGACCGGAGGAAGCAAAAAGAGTCGTCCAAGAAACTCACGACGGACTCTGCGGTTCTCATCAAGCAGGACTAAAGATGAAGCTGAAGATCAAAAGGATGGGCTCCTATTGGCCCACGATGATCCAAGACTGCCTCGAATACGCGAAGCAGTGCCACTCGTGCAAAATTCACGGTGATTTCATCCACCAGCATCCAAACCCGCTACACCCAACGGTGGCTAGTTGGTCATTCAAAATGTGGAGAACCGACATAATCGGGCCCATCGAGCCAGCATCGTCCAGAGGACACCGGTTCATATTGGAGACGACCGATTACTTTTCTAAGTAGGTAGAAGCCATACCGCTAAGAGAAGTGAAGACGGAGAATATCCTCCATTTCTTCAAGACACACGTCATCTATCGGTTCGGCACTCCACGACGGATTATCTCCGATAATGGACCAGCTTACAGAAGCCACAAGATCAGCCGCTTCGCACAACAGCATAATATAGACTAGAGATACTCATCGGTCTATAATCTTCGAGCCAACGGTCTATCTGAGGCTTTCAACAAGACCTTAACGAAGATCGTGAAAAAGACGGTGTCCAGGAATAAGAAGGACTGGTACGAGAGACTGCATGAAGCTCTCTGGGCGTATCGAACTACGTTCAAAACGGCCACAAACACAACGCCGTATGCATTGGTATTCGGTACAGAAGCGGTACTCCCCCTCGAGATCGAGTTACCCTCTCTACGAGTGGCGGTTCACTACGAGCTAACAAACGAAGAAAATGCTCACCTTCGGCTTGAGGAGCTTAACGCCTTTGATGAAACCCGTCTCATGGCGCAACAAAATCTAGAAGCTTATAAAGCAAAGATGACACACTCATATGAGAGATTGACTAGGCCGAGGACATTCCACCAAGGCGAACTCGTACTAGTGGTCAAGAGACCTATGATCCCCAATCGTGCCAAACGAGGGAAATTCGAGCCGAACTATGAAGGCCCGTACATCATAGACAAAGTTTACCAGGGTGGAGTCTATCTACTCATGGACATACATGGTGAAAGACCTTTTAGGCCAATAAACGGTCGCTTCCTGAAGAAATACAACGCCTGACGAGTCACGGCCTAGGTCAACGATAGATGACAACGCCTATGTCTGCTCGCTATCTTCCTAAGCCCAAACTCTATAAGTAGTATTTAACCCGGACTGAAACGTCTTTAAACTAACGATGGACCACTATGTCCTAAAACTGGCTATCGACCGAGACGTCTATAAACTACTACGGACCGCAGCATCCCAAGGCTGAAACAAAAAAAAATATTAAAAAATATATAAAAAGAAGAAGAAAACGGTATGTCTACAAGAAAGATGGGCACGGATGAAAACCCGAAAAGGCTTCATGAGTAAAAACAGCAGGGTTACCGGCGAGTTTTGTGAAAACCCAAAAGGGCGCAATCTTGTTAAAAGACACTTGCAAGGTCCTCTCGACCCTATAAGGAGAAATACCTGCGTGAGATCCTTACGACTCACAAAGGAGCAACACACTTAGGGATCCCCACGATTCCTAAGGAGAAATTACACTTACGAGATCCTAACGACTCATAAGGAGAATTCCCCTTTGAGACCCTCACGGCTCATAGAATTCAAAAGCCTTAAGCTACAGGGATCTGAACCTGTTCTTAAGCCATCACAATCTCCGATTCTGCCCTACAAGCGGTTCAACGCTGACCCTTATATACAATCCATGGGCGTGAATAGACATTTCCGTAACAAAGTCCCATCTGCGACTAGGGATATGTTCACACGGTGAACAACCCTTGTAAGTCCTCTCGTCTTATAAAGAGAAACCACTCTTGTAAGATCCTTACGACTTATAAGGGACTATACACTTAAGACTCCTCATGATTCTTAAGGAGAAAACGCACTTACGAGATCCTCACGACTTGTAGGGAGAAATACCTTTATGAGACCCTTACGGCTCATGAAGTCAAAAGCCTTAGTCGACAGGATCTTAACCCTGTTTTCTAAGCCACCTTTGTTCGAACCGATAAAGGCAAATGATGATTCGCTCCTGACAATATCCCAGTTGTAGCGATGCTGATTCCTAAATCGGTATCAAATTCTAAACTCGCAGCGAAAAGCCAGCGAGCCACAAATGCATATAAAATAGCCGAAATGATGGGGCAACTTGCAACAAAATTAGCAAGTAAAATATATGCGTACAAAATAGTCGAAATGATTGGGCAACTCGCAGTAAAAAGCAGTGAGTAAATAAAACAAATAGCCGAAATGATTGGGCGATCACAACTTTCGCGATATAAAAGCTGAAATGATAGAGCATCGCGGAAAGAAAATATATAAATAAAACCTTTTGCCCTACAGGTGAAATCACGTCGATCCCTGTATACAATCCTGGGGAACAAACAAAGAGGGAACCATACCATCCCACCAAGCTCTATCAGAAGGAGGGCCAAGTCTCGATGGTCACATCTACAGCAGCGTTCCTCCTCATCCCAGCAGGATTCAGACGCTGCAATCAACCTTGGAGCCATGGCAAAGTCCCTACTCCAAATATCGATGGTTCACAGACAGCCTAGAGATCATCAACAGCGTTCTTCCTCATTCTAGCAGGATTCAGACGCTGCAATCAACCTTGGAGCTGTGGCAAAGTCTCTACTCCAAATCTCGATGGTTCACAGAAAGCCTAGAGATCATCAACAGCGTTCTTCCTCATTCCAGCAGGATTCAGACGCAATAATCAATCTCGGAGCCATGGCAAAGTCCCTACTCCAAATCTCGATGGTTCACAGACAACCTAGAGATCATCTCAACATTCGTCTCATTACAACAAACGCCACGTCAGCCAATGACCCCGTTGTGGAATTACGTCATCCAATGACCCCGCTTCGGAAATACGTCAGCCAATGACCCCGTTGTGGAAATACGTCATCCAACGACCTCCGTCGCGGAAATACGTCAGCCAGTGACCCCATCGCGGAAACATATAAACAAACGACCTCCGTCTCGGAAATACGTCAACAAATGACCTCATTGTGGAAATACGTCAGCCAACGACCTCCGTCGTGGAAATACGTCAGCCAGTGACCCCGTCGCGGAAACACGTCAGCAAACGACCTCCGTCTCGGAAATACGTTAACAAACGACCCCGTCGCGGAAATACGTCAACAAATGACCCCGTCGCGGAAATACGTCAATAAAAGACCCCGTCGCAGAAAAACGTCAGCCAATGACCCCATCGCGGAAATACGTGAACAAATGACCCCGTCGCGGAAATACGTCAACAAACGACCCCGTCGCGGAAATACGTCAACAAATGACCCCATCACGGAAACACGTCAGCCAAAGACCCCGTCGCGGAAATACGTCAACAAACGACCCCATCGCGGAAACACGTCAACAAACGACCCCGTCGCGGAAACACGTCATCCGATAACCCCGTCGCGGAAATACGTCAACAAACGACCCCGTCGCGGAAATACGTCAGCAAATGACCCCGTAGCGGAAATACGTCACCCAGTGGCCCCGCCTCAAAAATAAGTCAACCCCTTCTGGTCTCGTGGAACACGGCTAGTGTCAATCCTGATCCCGTGGGAAACACCCAGAGCAATTTCTGACTCCGTGAAATACGGATAATGTCAACCTGATCAATCACTTACGGGTCCTCTCGACTCGTAAGGAAGAAAACTCTCTTGTGAGATCGTTACGACTCCCAAGAGAAAGCACACTTAGGAATCCTCACAATTCCTAAGGAGAAAATACACCTACGAGGTCCTTTCGACTCGTAGGGAGAAAAGTTTTTTATGAGACCCTCACGACTCATAAAAATTTAAAAGCCTTAGGCAGCAGATATGAACCTGTCTCCTAAGCCATCACTACCTCTCGAAGAGTTCGAGACGGAATGCTCTCTATCATCTACGGGCTACGCTTACTAAGGTGACATGCCGGCAACGAAGAAAAGAGAAAAAAGCAAGAGATAACACAAGATAGTATGAAAAAATGTATCTTTTATTTATAAGTTCAATCGAGTGCAAGTTACATCATATGAAAGGATAAAAAATGGATACATTTTATAAAAACAACTATTGGGAGGGAAGCGTTTTCAATAGGCTAATCAATTGCTCGCGCACTCCCCTCAGCCCCTCTTCATGGTCAGCTGCGACGGCCAACTCCGTTTCAACCTGAGCCCGTTGCTGCAAGTAAGATGAAAGTTGCTCATCAACGACCCGCCGAGCTGCCCCACGACTCTGCGCATCATGCTCGATGAGATCGAGCTTCTGCCTCAGCGTTAGCCCATTGGAAATGCATCGTAGAAGGCCCTCAAAGATAGCTTTCAACTGCACAGCATTGGCATCAACCTGAGCATGCAGTCGAGCAGATTCGCTTGAAGTCTCTTCATATTCCTTACGCTTTAAGGCCACTTCTTGTTCAAGATGGCGGAAGTAGGGAGTGCTCTGCTCGACCCACGCAGCCCGTTGAGAGTTCACAGCCAAAACCTCAGGAGCAGGACGTCCGAACTCGAGCTCATGCAGACGGGCCTCAATTTTCCTGCAGTGATTAACCCAAGACTCAACGACGCCCTCACTATGAAAGTTCACAAGCGTCGCCGGCATAGGATTAACCTCAGCAGCAAAATCCGCAGCAAGGGCAGGGGTCTCCTCGTCAAGCTCTTTAATGGATTCACTCAACATACAAAGGTTGTTCGCAGCACCCTTGGAAGATGGACGTCTAGAAAATGGTCCTGCTGGCATTAATATACGAGATTCGAAGGGAGCAGGGACCGGTGCGACTGCTGCAAAGTGAATTACGGTTAAAAGCCAACTCGCAAAATAAATAAATCGCATGAACGATGGAGTTTACTATATCGGCTGAGGTAGATGGCAAGGCCGGAAGTACTGGTGGCACAACCATTCTTTCATCTCCTCCTTCAATCTGTAGCGCTGTAGTCAAAATAAAGAAGGATTAGCAACGACTTAGCTGCCCGTAAAAGAAAAGAAAGGACATTAGCTAAAGGCTGTACTCACCAGCGCCGCTAGATGAGGCAATCTCTGACTGGAAGGAAAAATGTGGGTGCAGCACCTGATACAGGTGATCAAAAAGGACTCCTGCAAGGATATAGTAATGCAATGTTAGTACATAAAGTACATTGCCTACAATGAAACCGATGAGTCGTAAATCCATACCTTCCAGCATTTAGGAAGATACGAGAGAAGGCAAAGGGGCGGTCACCGTCAATGCAGCAACTGGTGATGCTTCCTCGGGTGGCACAACCTCAATGCTCACCACACCTGCATCAGAAATAAGAGAAGTACTGTCAGAAGAGATTGAAAGGGATTGCAGAATAAATAGAAAAGCAATGGCCCAAAATCTACCTGGTGAGTCGCCGGTCGGAACCGCAACAAGGGCGTCACTTAATGCAGCGACTGCTTCACCCTCTTCCATCGGAACGGTTTCATCACCCGTAGCTTCATCCCCCGATTCTATGAGAATCGTCGTGATACTCACGGCGCCCGGCAACGGCAAGGAACCGCAAGGAGAAAGAGTAGGAATTAGGGCAGTTACGGACTCTTAAGAAAGAATGGCTACCTCAGGCTCGGTGGTTGCCGCCATCTCACTTACCACTTCTTCATCAAGACTCGGACCTGCAGGATAGGACATATAAGAATCTGAAGATTAAAACTTTGACGAAAGGACTCAATGTTACGTTACCTTGGGTCGGTCTTTCAATTGCTTCCCGAGCCGCACGTGCTGCCTGTCTGTGAACGGTAAACAGGGCGGCCAAAGCACTCTCTGAAGGAGCAAGGGCAGGGATAGCAGCGCTCGAGCCTGCACCCGCGGCCAAGGCGGCGCTACGTTCCCTTGCTGCGCGCATTCTGCGCTTCCTTTCTGCCCGGGCCGTGAGAGCCGATCTTCTCAAGACCTCCTTCAATAGGGCGTCATCATCCACGCCAGGAGCTACCTCTGGAACGGTTACGGCGTCTGTCATCGGTTGCTTGAGTAAAGCCTCTTTTAGCAATGCCGAGGAGGCCGGGACTTCGATAACGGGCCCTGGAAGCATCTCCGCATCACCCGGCGGGATTGGCACTGTACTGGGCATGACCTGAGTCGAGGTAATCCCTACAATCAGATGAAAAAAGGGTCAGATTATCCATAATAAAGGCAAATGAAGGCACAATGAGCCAAAATATACCAACGCCCAGCGAAGCGCGAATCCTTTCCTCTTCCTCAAAAGTCTTATGGGAAGCTGCGAGAGCCTCCTCAGTAGAAATGCCTGCTGAAAAAAAAGTATCAGTCCAAACATGATTATAAAATGTAATGCAATGACAAAAGATATGACTAAAAACTACCTGACTCAGCAAAGATGGTCAGTCCTGCTTTGTGACTAGTTAGACGCTCAGAAGCTGCGATGGCAGCCTCCAGATCAGTATCGTCCGGCGCCATGAATAGACCCTCGTTAGTCCCACACTCGCTCAGTCCCTCGTTGTAGGGAGCATGAGGCTCTTGGCCGAATATGACGTCGGCAGAGAGAATCGACTTCTTCTTCTTCTGTGAGCGAGCACTGGTCGCCGCTAGCACAAGCTTACGCTTGGTGAGCACCTTAGGACGACGAGTCCCGATATCTGAACCCACGCCAGACTCGGGAGACGCTACAGTCACCTCTTTCACAGGAGCACGAGGTATCGGTAGCTCAGGCACATCACTCGGGACCTTGACCGCAGCAACTTCTCTTAAGGGAGGGCGGACAATGGTCTGTCGCTTCAGAGGAACACTTGGATTGCCAGCCGGAGCGGTGCCCTTGCGATCAAGAAGCAATCGCTTATCCTCTTTAATGACGGTGCCCATCGAGTGTTGATACCACGCCACATACGCATTCAGGGCCTCAGGAACACAGCTCGGTTCACTAATGAAAAAGTTGGACCCTGTGTTTAGGTGCATAAAATGATGCAGCACGCTTCGCATTCCCTCTTCAGTAGCAGCAGGTTCTGCCAAGAAAGCCTCGAGCGGGACGCCCTGATTATAGCTCAGCTGCTGGGCGAAACGATGCGGGTTGTATCTCATGAATAACGCCGCATCATTTTGCCTAAATACGAGAAAGCCCGGCCTGATGGAGTACAGATGAAGAATCTCCCGAGCTTTCAACACAGAGGCCCCATCTTTAAAGATGTCCTGTAATGGCAGCACCGTCTTCGCGGATTCCTGGCCGACGGTCAAAATTTTATCGGTGAAAGACATACCGTCTCCAACCGTGCGCGGACGAAGGAGTAAACCCCTAGCTTCTTGCGGTGACGGATTTATGATGGATGCATCGACCAGCCGCATTATACGAGGGAACCTGCATCTGTCATAAAAGGAAGGTCTTCTGTGGATACCTGATTGAAAGAGATTTTTTATGTTTCGAAATCAAAGAATTAAGTTAACCGCAATCAAGAACGGCGTCGCTTGGTAGCTAGCCGGTTAAGTACGGGTCGGTCCACAGGGAGATGGATTCCTTATCTTTGTGTTCTAACGAGTTAATCCAAAAAATGGTGTTTTTATTTTTAAGATCCAAGAGATCATTTTTATGATTTTAATTTAACAACTACAGCAGATAAATAAAATTAACAACTACGGTAGATAAATAAAATTAACAACTACGGCAGATAAATAAAATTTATAAGTAGGGCAGAAAAGAAATTTATAATTAGGGCAGAAAAGAAATTAACTAGGGCAAGATAAAAAAAACTTACTTCTTTATTGATGCACTATTTTACAATTACATTGAATTGAAAATCTAAGATCTGGAATTTAAAAGAGGCATCTCTAAAGAGGCACCCAAAAGGAGGCACGCTCCAAAAAGAGCTGTAGGGTTCCTATTTATAGATTATAGAAACCCTAGGGTTACATCTGATGCCTATCTGTATTTACAAAATTACCCTAAGAAGCCTAGTCAACGCACCGCTACCCACCGACATTTTGCACCGACACGTGCACAGTACGGCCGCGGAACATGGCCATAAGCCATGTTTGGCCGCGGATCTGCGGCCGTATGGTGGGGTCTCTGTCTCAAATCTTCAGGTATCTTTCATGTTGCATTTTACTTCTGGTTTCTTCACTTGGTTCTTCAGAATGTCTTCTAGTTTCTTCCAGATTTCCACAGTACAGAATGTTGTGGACTTTTACCGTTCGCTTCATGTTGAAGTCTTGAATCTTGCGCTGCCTTTGTACTTTGTGAAATTGTTCATTGATCTTCGTTTGTTCTTCAAACTGTAGGCATGATAAAAATTCTTCTATTTGTTGGTCGTAGTCTCACTTTTGTAGCATCTTTTCATCATTTTCACTGTTTTGTTCCGAGAACCTGTAACCTGCAACTATGTAGCAGACATGGATCAAAAGCACCTATTTATTTGCAAAATGAATAAGAATTGGGAATATAATAATGCAAAATTATGATATGAACAAATACCCCCAAACTTATCTTTTGCTCGTCCTCGAGCAAAACTAGTTTATTCTCGAAAAAAACCTAACCTCACTTTCGCAGGGAAACGCGATTGCACTGAGCTCGTGCAACAAGCTGTTAAACGTCTAGGTGTCCCTAGTAGGAGGAGTGTTGTCTCCTGAGGGTTTTCAGCGGATACTACCCACAAAATCCTATCAATTTGGCCTATTGACTTTTATTCTTCAATTCGATTTTCTAGCAAGAAATTCTATTATCCTCAACTCAGAAATTATCAACCCGTATTTTTCATGCTTCCTTATCATTTAACTTAAGATTGTATATGTTCTGTAAATTTATTTAGCTTTTAGCATCTTTCGAGTTTTCCTTCTAAGGTTCCATCTTAACTTAGGAATTTTTATCATCTCTACTAAACATATAAGTCCTATTTTTCATTCCTATCTCTCACCCCAATCATATACCCCTACGTGTGTGTATATATCACCTCTACACTTGGAAATTCAATTCAAGCTCTTATACTCTTGTCCATTGTCCAAAGTACTTTTAGTTGGTGAATTTTTAGATGACATTGCTCACACATCCTTCATGCGACCGTTAATACTTCTTGAGGTACTAACGACCGATTACAAAATGTATTTGCACATTAAGGCATAATTCCTAGTCTTGTAATACCTAAGGCTTTTAGCAGTGACTCCCAAACCAGTTGGTCTAAGGCAGTAGGTGATAAAGCACCCTCGCTATATATTTTTTTATTTTACGCAGCCTTAAGTAATTACAAAACCAGTGTTCATTTTTTTTATCTCTTTATTCACACTTGTATTTTTATTTTATTTTCCTTCATACTAAGGACTTTAGACAAGAGCATTTCAAGGTATCCTCTACTATTCCAAGTTTCAAGGTTCGTGTTTGTGGAAGTTGTAGGGTATATATTTTCAGAATTTAGACTTAAGCTTATGAATTATTTTTCAGACTTATACTTTAATAAAAATATCAATAATTTTCCCTTATTTTGACTTAGCCCAAGAAGTGAACTCAAAATTTGCCTATTTCTAAGAAATTACAAAGACATATATTTTCTACCGTTAAATTTTAAGAAAGGTTTATTTTTAGGGTTTTTAATTTACTAAGTTTTGGATCTAGTTTTTCCTAGCAAGTTAACCGTCTTGTCAAACATAAGTCAATTATGGCCAAAATTGAATCTTTCAATTTTTATAATTTGTAAAAATTTTCAATTTTTATGGATTTTAAAATAAGTATGCAAATGCAAAAATATACATATGAATGCGAAGAAAGAAAGCTTACCGAGCACACCCCCAAACTTAAACTTGACAGTGTCCTCACTGTCAGGCTACACCAAGAGGGTCAAAATATCGGCACTCCCCTGTTTATTTTTTTTATATATATTTTTTTATTGTTAAAAGAAAATAAAAAAAACAAAATATATATACAAAAAGGTCCCCCCAAACTTAAGTGAGACAGTGTTTCCACTGTTTAAGCGTTAAAGTTCAGAGTTAGGGAGGAGAAAAACACAGTATCAAGCTATACAAGGCCTTACACAAGCCAAAGGTTAGTACCAACCATTCAAAAAATTTATCGTTATAATGGTAGGGTTGGTGAAAGAATGGAGTGTAGAGAAAAGAGATGAGAAGCACACGAGACCGTGTGGAGATAGAAATAGTATATGATCTCGGTGGAGGAGAAGAATGGCGGAAGGGAAAAAGAAATGGTGGTGGTTTGACTTCCTCAGGTGGAGGTTGATTAATCACAAAATCCTTGTCATTTAGGAATGCAAGTTCGTCAGCAAAAAGTTCTTCAAAACTCTCATCGATGTAATTGAACATTTTGCTGTCAGTAAGTTTTGTGCCAGAATTTATCATACTTGATTTGTCAAAAATTATGGAGGTAGGAGACTCGAAAAACTCATCTACCTCATTTTCAAAAGTATCCAAATCAAGTTGGCTTTCTGGAATGACCAAACTTGAATTATCGGATTGTGATTCATCAACACTCGCTATCATTAAAGGAAGATTAGAAGAAGAACCAAAGAAAGTGGGAATACAAACTTGAGGATAGAGATGGAGTGTATAAATTAGCACAATTTGTAATGACTGATGTATAAAAAGCGATTGTGCTAATCTATCAACCCACGGAGAAATGAGATCAAATCCTTCATGATTCGTGAGCAAACATGGGTATGTCAAACTTGGTAAACCAGACATTGGAGATGAAAGCGTAACGGATTCTAGCGCGGTCGGAACGATGGAAAGGAAGAAGGGGAGTGATTTAGGAAGGGTTACAGTTAAAGGTTCAGGAGGGTGTACACAGTCAGTGGAGGGTACGGGATGAATTGGAAAATCCGACTCATCAAACAAAACTGGTTCATCCTCAATAATTTCCTCAATATTCTCCTCAAAATTTAGCTTATCCATACCATTCTCATAAAAATCAAGACGCATATGAAGTTCGGGAAAAACATTTAATGACTCGGGATGATGAATTGGAGAGAAAAATTCAGTCAAATCTGCGGGTCCATCATCCAAAATATTCCCAGCGTCGATATCCTCGACCAAGTGAACATTAATTTTCTCAGGCACCTCATCAAAAGCATGGATATTTATCAATTCAGGTTCTAAAGTGGAGGTGTAGAGGTCAAAAGGATTGGTGACGGTTTCACTCGAAAGGGGCTCTTCACAATCAGGTAAATCAAACACTACAAAGTCGCACAACTCATTACATGTTTTATCTTTAACTGGTGAATCATTTGGGACACTTGATTGAAAACCGGAGTTGTGGGATTCAATGATGGATGTTGTGATCAAAATATTTTTACCGCAATCAAGAACGGCGTCGCTTGGTAGCTAGCCGGTTAAGTACGGGTCGGTCCACAGGGAGATGAATTCCTTATCTTTGTGTTCTAACGAGTTAATCCAAAAAATGGTGTTTTTATTTTTAAGATCCAAGAGTTCATTTTTATAATTTTAATTTAACAACTACAGCAGATAAATAAAATTAACAACTATGGCAGATAAATAAAATTAACAACTACGACAGATAAATAAAATTTATAACTAGGGCAGAAAAGAAATTTATAACTAGGACAGAAAAGAAATTAACTAGGGCAAGATAAAAAAAAACTTACTTCTTTATTGATGCACTCTTTGACGATTACATTGAATTGAAAATCTAAGATCTGGAATTTAAAAGAGGCATCTCTAAAGAGGCACCCAAAAGGAGGCACGCTCCAAAAAGAGCTGTAGGGTTCCTATTTATAGATTATAGAAACCCTAGGGTTACATCTGATCCCTATCTGTATTTACAAAATTACCCTAAGAAGCCTAGTCAACGCACCGCCACCCACCGACATTTTGCACCGACACGTGCAGAGTACGGCCGCGGAACTGCGGCCATAAGCCATGTTTGGCCGTGGATCCGCGGCCGTATGGTGGGGTCTCTGTCTCAAATCTTCAGGTATCTTTCATGTTGCATTTTACTTCTGGTTTCTTCACTTGGTTCTTCAGAATGTCTTCTAGTTTCTTGCAGAAGACCCAGAGCACGTGCAACTCAAGCCATGAGGTGAAATAATGCATTGAAAAGTTGGCAGGCTGCACCCCTGGCTCAGTAGTATCCACTGCCAAGCTAAGGCCGTGATACAGGTGGGCTAATCCAGCAATCCCGATTGCCACTTGTATCCCGGCGGCCATTTGATGCGCGGGGTAGAAGAAGAAGGCCTCATGTAGCGAGGGTCCATGGGAAGCGCGAACCAGCTTAACCATAAACCGAGGAACCCTAGAAAGAATGTTTCCTCATCGAAGCCCAGAGCGGCAATTTCTGAAAAGGGGACGATCGCGGCGTTGGGAAGAAAGAAATCCTTTTGATCGGCTTCCAGTACTGGTCGGCGGTACAAGCCAAGGCCGAAAGGATCATCAAGTTTGGCAAACTTTTCACCTTGTCACGATAAAACTTCCGGACGAAGAAAATGAGCAATGAAGTCCGCAAAGCTGACTCTCCGGCTTCCAGATTCAAGAAATAAGCCCTCATAGATATTCAACACCTTTATCAAACTTGGAAATTGGTGTTGAATGGCGTTCTCTGGGATAAGACCCATTACCACTGATTTGGTGGCAAAAATATACTCATCCGGAGGAAGCAGCTCCTCATAATGCTCTCCCCTAACGGGTAAACCAGAGACCTCGGCAAATTACTCTAAAGAAATGGAGACTTCTCGATCCAATAAGAGGAAGGTGTGAGTCGGGATGTTCCATTGCTCTAGAAACGCCTTGATCCACCACGTGGGAGGTGCAGAATACTGGAACAAGGAAGCGTAGATCGCAGGATATAATCCGAGCTTCAGCAGCTGCGACTTCTGTGCCGATAAGTTATATCGAGCCCACTGCAAATATCCGGCCAGGTGGCGGGGAGTTAGTCCTATGTTGTAGGGTTGTCCCCAAGGATGCGACTTACCCTGGCATATGCGTCGTCCTAAAGTATCCAAAGCTACCGGCGGCTGCACGGGTATTGCGGCCATAGAAAGCCGAAGAAGACCTTCCAAAGTCCAATTTACCTCCTCCACGGTATAGCTTATCGGGGGTGCATCTGCATAAGGGGTCGCAGAGATAGGCTCCGAGGGTGTCGCATAAGAAAAGCTTCGGCGGCCTCTGATAATCTGATCGTACCATCTACCCCATAGATGAAGACTCTTTTGCTTCGGGTCATGGTCTTTGATTAGCGCAAGAACCTCTCGGACTACGGGCGCTTCAGGGAACCCGCCTTCTGAGCGGACAAACGGGAAAGAGGTGTTAAAAGACATAGTACCTGCACGGGAAAAGAACAAATTGTCAGCCGCCAATGCTACAGTTTAAGTTCTGTCACTAGGTACATTAAATCTGTACCACACTGTAATGCAGTAAAAAGGGACCAAAAGGTCCCACATAATCTAGATGACAGTTCATCATTAATAAAACAGTCTCATCATTTGATGAGACTGTCATTAAATGAGGAAATCCTCAATTGATTCTCATTTAATGAGGAATCGGGCCAGGGAGTAAATCTCCCCTTAAGAGCAGTGCTCTGTGAAAGAATGACACCTGTCAAATTCTAATGATGAAGGAATAAAAATTCCTCAAGAGCCTTGCTTTGTAAAAACGATGGAACAACCATCAGAAAATTTAAAATAAAAGTTTTAATGAATTAAAAATTCTAAAATCTATGAACAAACTCTAAGAGTTCTTCATGAGCAAAGCTCTATTCATTCATGGGCTAAGAAACCCCAAGAAAAATCTCTTTAGATCTATGGGTTCAAGAGAGCAAAACTCTGTTGATGAAACCCTAAAAGGGTTTTCTTTAGATCAAAGATCTATGAAGATCAAAACTCTGTTAATGAGTAAAACCCTAGATTATTAAAAGGTCTTTTAAAAAGATTTAATCTTTACCTAAGTTTGACAAAGTTCTGTCCTTAAGAAAATTCTTAAGCAAAAGAGCTATGCTCTGCAAGAGAATAATAATTCTCAGAAGGAAGAAGATGAACAGAATCATCTAAAAGGCCAAGGGTCCTATTTATAGGTATAAATAGCTGTTTCAACTTCTGAGTTGATCCAACGGCAGAGATTCTGCCACTGTTGCACTCACGTGTGGGCCACATGAGCGCAACGGTGGGGGGCATTTGTTTCCCCCAATCAGAGCAAAGCTCTGTTCAAAATTCAAATTTTGAAATGAAGCAACGCTTCAGATGCAGCGCCAAGTGCGCTGCGCCCTAGGCAGCGCACCACGTGCAAAGCACGTGTGCTCTAGCGCTAAGAGCGCTGCGCTTAAGCAGCGCACCACGTGCAAAGCACGTGTGCGCTAGCGCTAAGTGCGCTGCGCTTAAGCAGCGCACCACGTGCAAAGCACGGGTGCGCTAGCGCTAAGTGCGCTACACTCTAGGCAGCGCACCACGTGCAAGGCACAGGTGCGCTAGCGCTGGAACTAAAAACTCCCCATCGTCAGATCAAAGATCCAATAATAATGATAAATCATTAATTAATTAGAATTAAATTCTGTTAAGGAAAGATTCTTCAAAATCTTTCCAAACAGCAAGATTGTGCTTTGTAAATCAAAGCACTGTTGGATTAATGATCCAATGGTGATTAAAAATCACCAAAAATACAGAATAAATTCTGTTTAGAAGATTTCCCAATCTTGTTAAAAAACAAGAAGATTGCCTTCTATAAATCAGAAGCCCTTGGAACAAAGATCCAACAATGGGGAAATCCCCAAATCAATTGGAGAAAAGATCTCCTTAACTGATTGAACAAATCAGCTTGCCCTATATAAAGGCCCCTAGACTTCAAGTCTCAGATGGAGAAGCATAGAGAGGAACCCCCCCATAAGCTTTAAGAGATCTCAGAAAGAAGAGCCAAACTCTCAGAAAAAGAAGAGTTTCTTCAAGGTAAAAAGAATAAACAGAGAGATGAAATCATCTCATAATTAAAAAGAAGAACTCACTTCTTTACAGATCATAGATCTACAAAGACCAAGGTCCTTTACAAAAAAGATCAAAAGATCTCATCATAAAACAAAAGAAGAACATATTTCTTCTCACAGATCATAGATCTATAAGACAAATTGTCTTTTACAAAAAAAGAGATCATGAACATCTCATTACGAAATAAAGGGGGAGAGAATAACTCAATTCTTTTAAGGATCATAGATTCATAAAGGCAAAGCCTTTCATCAATACAAGAGATTGAAGCATCTCCTATAAAGTAAGAACTTTTGTTCTTAGGATCTTGAGACTAAGTCTCTGCTAAAGGGAGAATTTATTTCCCAGATCATAAAATTGATCAAATGCGCTTCTGCGCTCTTGGACTGGCGCTCAGCGCCGAGCGCACCACGTGTCACTCACGAGTGCGCCACTCAAAAGTTAGCGCCTTGCACTCTTAAACTAGCGCACTGCGCTCATGGACTGGCGCCCAGCGCCAAGCGCACCACGTGTCACTCACGCGTGCGCCACTAAACTAATAGCGCAATGCGCTCATAAATTAGCTCAATGCGCTCATAAATTAGCGCAATGCACTCATCATCTGGTTCTTAGCGCCAAGCGCGCCACGTGTCTCTCACGTGTGCGCTACTCGGCAGAAGCGTACTGCGCTCTTTAGCTGGCGCAAAGCGCCAAACGCACCACGTGCTTTTCACGTGTGCGCTGACAGAACGTAAATTGTTCTTTAATAAGCCTTAGAGCTATTATGAGTGCTCAGCACTAAAAGATAGAAATGCTGTCATAATCCAAATTAATGCTCAGCATTGTTAAAAAGGCCAAGCCCAAATCAATGCTCAACGGCCCAAAATAAATGTTAAACATTTTAACTTGAATGGACTTAGCCCATGATTGGCCATAAGTCCTCAACTTAGATTAACTGAACCCATATGCTCATTAATCTTTTGATCTTAGTTCCAAATTGGACTACAGATCTCTCAACCAACATTGGGTCAAGGGTACATCTCTTCACTCCTCTGATACATGCCGTTGTAATCCTTCAACGTCTTCAGAGAGGTGACGGGTCCCGACAACCAAACATTTCATGGACTATGGGGTCCTTAAACTCATGGACTATGATGTCCTTGATCTCGGACTGTGGGGTCCCTTTACACCCATGGACTACGATGTCCTTAACCTCGGACTGTGGGATCCCTTTAAACCCATGGACTATGATATCCTTAATCTCGGACTGTAGGGTCCCTTTAAACCCACGGACTATGATGTCCTTAACCTTGGACCACCATATCCTTAAACTGGTAATTGACCGCAATGTCCCTAAACTAAACAACAGAGTCCAAATGCTCTCTTGTTGGATCTAAATGATCCTGTTAAGTAGATCTTAGTCTAAAATTAGACTAACGTATCCTTAACAAATGTTTAAGTTGATCTTAGTTTCAAATGAGACTAACGTATCCTTAAACTGAACCCCCAAACCCAAATCTAAGAAAATACGGATTTCGACCAATCCACGCCCTACGGGCGACAATATAAATTAGTCTCCGTATATAATCCACGGGCAGCCAAAAACAAAACAAACACACACGACACGAAGTGACCATCTGGAGAATGAGAAAGTGGTTACCGCGATACGGTAGCGTAATTAACTGCAGGGGCTTGCGCCTGCAGGGAAGAGCGTCCCCACAATCAAAAAACCCTCAACGAGGGAGAATCTGACGAAGTCTGCTACATCGGCCGCATTCGTTTGAACCTTCGATATATGATGCCATAAATCAAATTGGCATCTTCGGAGAGGTGGACGGATAGCACCAATTAGCATCTACCCCGAATTCAGGCAAGACGGACCTACGCGGTCGCGTCTCCGTGTTCGGAGGGGAACAGTAGTCTAGAGACATCATGGTCTGTAAAGTTTAAGGACATCATAGTCCATGAGTTTAAGGACCCCACAATCCGTAAAGTTTAAGGACATCATAGTCCATGAGTTTAAGGACCCCACAGTCCGTGGAATGTATGGTTGTCGGGACCCGTCACCTCTCTGAAGACGTTGAAGGATTACAACGACAAATATCAGAGGAGTGCAGAAATGTACCCTTGAACCAATATTGGTTGGGAGATCTGTAGTCCAATTTGGGACTAAGATCAAAGATTCGTGAGCTTATGGCCTCAATTAATCTGAGGTAGGGTTCTGTGACCACTTTGGGTTCAGCCCATTTAGTTAAAATGTTAAACATTTAACAATGTTGAGTATTGGTTTGAGTTCTGATAATCTTTGTATCTTTTATTGAGTGCTGAGCACTCATCATAGCTCTGGAGCTTTATTTATAGAACAGTTTATGTTCTTTTAGCGCACACGTGAGGAGCACGTGGAGCGCTTAGCGCTGTGCGCCAGTTAATGAGCACAGAGCGCTTCTGTTAAGTAGCGCACACATGAGGAGCATGTGGCGCACTTGGCACTGGGCGCCAGTCAATGAGCACAGAGCGCTTCTTGTGAAAGTAGCGCACACATGAGGAGCATGTGACGCGCTTGGCACTGAGCGCCAGTCAATGAGCGCAGAGCGCTTCCGTTGAGTAGCGCACACGTTAGGAGCACGTGGCGCGCTTGGCGCTGAGCGCCAGTCAATGAGCGCAGAGCGCTTCTGTTGAGTAGTGCACACGTGAGGAGCACGTAGCGCGCTTGGCGCTGAGCGCCAGTCAATGAGCGCAGAGCGCTTCTTGTGAAATTTGGAGCGCAGAGCGCTTCTTTAAATTTGGAGCGCTAAGGCTCTGCAGCGCTGTGCGCTAGATTTGAAGCGCTGATGTGCTTCTTTTAATTAGAGCGCTAGGGCTCCTTTTAGGCAGCTTTACGCTCTGAGAATTGAATTCTCTCTTATAAGAGACTCTGTCTCATGGATCTAAGAACAAAGTTCTTATTTTATAGGAGAAGTTTCAATCTTTTATGTTTTTGGTGAAAGGCTTTGCCTTTATGGATCTGTGATCCTAAGAGAATTGAATTATTCTCCCCCTCCTCCTTTTTATAATGAGATGTTATGATCTCTGTTGTGAAAGACAATTTGTCTTAAAAATCTATGATCTAGCATAAGAACTAAGTTCTTTTTATGATGAGATACTTTGATCTCTTTTATTTTTACCTTGAAGAAGTTCTTCTTCTGGTAAGAGTTTACTCTTCTTTCTGAACTTTCTAAGTTTAAGGACGTCATAGTCCGTGGAGTTTAAAGACGTCATAGTCTGTAAAGTTTAAAGACATCATAGTCTATGAGTTTAAGGACCTCACAGTCCATGGTAGTTTAGAGACATCATAGTCTGTCAAGTTTAAGGACCTCATAGTCCATGAGTTTAAGGACCTCATAGTCCAGTTTAAAAACATCATAGTCTAGTTTAAAGACCTCATAGTCTGTAAAGTTTAAGGACATCATAGTCCATGAGTTTAAGGACCTCATAGTCCATAAAGTTTAAGGACATCATAGTCCATGAGTTTAAGGACCTCATAGTCTGTGTGATTTCGGTTCCACCGTTTGGGGATGCACCAAAAGTTATTGGTTATTGGGACCCTCCATCTCTCTGAAGACGTTGAAGGATTACAACGACATGTATCAGAGGTATGAAGAGATATACCCTTAAACCAATATCCCGATTTGGGAAATAGGATGAACATCAGTTTAGATGTCATCTGTTAGGAGAACACTAGTCATCTTTGGGACTAGGATTAGTTTGAGGAGACCTAAACATGGAGGATCGGTTGATTGGTGACAAAAAGGGTCTTGGATTCGGAAGACTTGGCTAATTTGAGCTAAGGTTGATTTCCCTTAGTCATCTCATAGTGCTAAGCACCGAATCAGTGTTAAACACTGGACTTTGGAGGAGCTCACGTGTGAACACGTGAGGGGCGCCGAAATGGGCATTGTTCCTTGAGTTTATTCCCTCATATATATATAAAAGTGATAAGCACTTGGCTCACGTGTGAGCACGTGAGACGCCCGAGGTGAGAACTGTTCTCTGGATTTTATTCCTCTTTCATTTATAAGTGCTAAGCACTTGGTTCATCAAACGGTCACGTGCAGACATGTGAGGTGCCTTCAAAATGCGAGCGTTGTCTTTGGAATTTTCTCCCTCTTTTATACACCACTGTTTGGGGGTCACGTGGGAACACGTGAGGTACCTCCAAAATGGGAGCTATCTTGTGTTTATTCCCTTTTTCCTTTTCTGAGTGCTAAGCACTATGGGGTCACGTGAGATTACGTGAGGCACTCTGAAGAATTAAAATTGCCTTTGTTTTATTCTCCTTTTCTTTTTCTGAGTGCTAAGTACTATCAAGGGATCACGTGAGGTCACGTGAGGCGCCCCCAAATTGAGATGTGTTTTAGATTTACTCCCCTTTTTGAAAAGCTTGTTTGGTGGTGCACCAAGAGTTATTGGTTATTGGGACCCTCCACCTCTCTGAAGACGTTGAAGAGTTACAACGACATGTATCAGAGGTGTGGAGAGATGTACCCTTGAACCAAATGCCGGATTGAGAAGGAATGGGATGAACATTACTTTGAATACCATCTGAGATCAATTTTGAAAGACTTGGGTATAATTGGAGCTCGGGTGTTGACTTTGGGAGACTTGGCTGATTTGGGCTAAGGTTAGCTTCTCGTAGTGTTAAATACTAGTGTATGCTCAGTGCTCACGTGCTCCCACGTGAGGCGCTTGAAGTAGTGTTAAACACTGACAATTGAGGCGCTCACGTGGGGTCACGTAAGGCGCTTGAAATAGTGTTAAACACTGAAGATTTGAAATGCTCACGTGGGGTCACGTGAGGCGCTCGAAGTAGTGTTAAACACTGAAGATATAAAGCGCTTACGTGGGGTCACGTGAGGCGCTTGAAGTAGTGTTAAACACTGAAGATATGAAGCACTCACGTGGGATCACATGAGGTGTTTGAAGTAGTGTTAAACACTGAAGATATGAAGCGCTCACATGGGGTCATGTGAGGTGTTTGAAGTAGTGTTAAACACTGAAGATATGAAGCGCTTACGTGGGGTCACGTGAGGTATTTGAAGCAGTGTTAAACACTGAAGATATGAAGATATGAAGCATTTACGTGGGGTCACGTGAGGTGTTTAAAGCAGTGTTAAACACTGAAGATATGAAGCGCTCACGTAGGGTCACGTGAGGCGCTTAAAGTAGTATTAAACACTGAAAGTTTGAGGCGCTCACGTGTGGTCACGTGAGGCGCCTGAGATTTGGCACAGCTTCTTTAAATTTGTTCCTTTTTTTCTTTTCTGAGTGCTGAGCACTATTGGGTCACGTGGGATCACGTGAGGCCTCCCCGAAGACTGAAAGCTGCCTCTGTTTTATTCTCTTTTGAAATGTGCTAAGCATTATTAAGGGGTCACGTGATGTCACGTGAGGCGTCCCAAAAATAGGGTTTATTCCCTTTTCTCTTTTATAAGTGTTGAGCACTTCTCAGGGGTCACATGAGGCGCTCCAAAAATAGGGTTTATTCCCTTTTCTCTTTTATAAGTGCTGAGCACTTCTCAGGGGTCACGTGGGGTCACGTGAGGCGCTCCAAAAATAGGGTTTATTTCCTTTTCTCTTTTATAAGTGCTGAGCACTTCTCAGGGGTCACGTAGGGTCACGTGACTAGATCTCAGTCTTTCCCTTTTTTTGTTCCTCAAAGGTATTCACGTGGGGACACATGAGCTTTTATTGTGAAACATTGAACACTAATATGCATCACCAGGTTGTTCATCTATGGTTCTGAGGAATCAAGTTATCCTTTGTTCTTTGCAGGGATTAATTTCTTTTTAAAGGGTTAAACCCTAGTTTTAGAGGAATTAAATTCCCATATACTTTGTAAGAGTTAAACTCTTTTGGACTCGGTTCTTTCCCTTAGGTTTTGGATCTGCATGACAGAATCTCCCTGATGAGAATTAAATTCTCAACTTGTGCGGAGATCTGCTTCTGCAGATCTTAACCAGAGGAAGAACTAAGTTCTTTTGAGAAGAGTTAAACTCTTGGTTTGAGAATTAAATTCACTTTTTGTGAGAGCTTTTGGGAGGGGTTCCTCTTCTTTAGAGAATTAAATTCTCTCTCTATTTTTCTTCCCCTCTCTCTCTTTTTCCTGTCCCTTTGCTCTTATTTATAGGAGAAAGAAAAGAATCAATTTGTTCAGAAAATCTCTCAATGAGAGATGTTGATTGATTTTAAAATCAACCAAAAAGATCTTTTAGATCAATCGGTGAATTTTATTCACCGTTGGATTTTTAATCCAAAGGCTCTCTGTTTAACAGAGAAGATTTCTTGTTTGTTTAGCAAGATTATGAATATCTTGTTAGTTTTAACAAGATTAGAATTTTATTCTATCAAATATTTTTAGTTTAACAAGATTTAAAAATATATTTTCTTAATATGGATATCTTGTTAACATAGAATTTTATTCTTGTTATAAGATTAGGAAAATTTTCCTATGATTGATTTTTATTCTATCAAATGATCACCGCTAGATCTTTGATCCAAGGGTCCTCTGTTTAACAGAGAAGATCTTTCTAGTTTAAGAAAGATCAAGAAAATATCTCTCAAATAGAATTTAATTCTAGAATTTGATAGGAACATTTTAAATTAGGGTGCTCACATGCTTTGCACGTGATTGGCAAAAGCACTCACGTGTTTAACACGTGACCCCTATTATGGGTTTTATCCTGTTTATGTTCAGAGCTGTTCATATCAGATTTTTGCATTTTTATATCGCCCATTCTTAATCACATTGCATATAAGTAGGTACTTTTGATCCATATCTGCTAAATAGTTGCAGGTTACAGGTTCTCAGCTCTTTACAGTGAAATTCATGAAAAGTCGCAACAAATGCAGGACTGCGGCCAACAACAGATATATACGGGTTTCCGCGCGCTATTCGTATGATGCCGCTTACTAGTTCAAGAGACAAAATGGAAAATCGTTGGTCACTTCAATGCACAAAGCAAAAGGGCAGCACAAGATCCAAGACTTCAACGCGTAGCTCAAGGCAAAAGTCCACATCATTTTTGCACTGTTGAAAATCTGGAAGGAAGTTGAAGAGACTCTGAGAAACCAAGTGGATAAATTAGAAGATAAAAGCAACTTGGAGAAGCCCTGAAAAGATGGCCCCACAATTCCACCAAATGGCCGCGGAACCGCGGCCAAATAGGCACTTCTGCCTCGGTTCCGCGGCCGCGTATGCACATTGTCGGTGGCAGTGTCGGTGCGTTGACTCGGCTTTTTCGGGGTAGTTTTGTAAATTCGTGATTGGATCAGAATGTAAACCTAGGATTTTCCTATCTATAAATAGGAGAGCTCAAAGCCAAATTAAGTGTGCCTCTTTTTATTAGATCTAGGATTTAAATTCTCTATGAAAAATTGTAGTGAGTTTTGAAAGGTTATCAATAAAAAAAAGAGTTCTTTTATTTATCTTGCATGCCTATTTATTTTCTGCAATTTATTATCGCTTTTTATTATTTGCTAATCTAGTCATAATATTTAATTGTGTTTTTCTTTGTTTTTCTCTTTTCTATTTTTTTCTTTATCATTACACAATGATGATGCATGAGTAAGATCCTTGCCTAGGTGAGGTCTCAAATAGCTAGTTGTAAATTCCTCTTAACCTAAATTCTTTCTTCCTTCCCTCTTGTTTTATTTTTATCTTTTTAATGGGTGAGTAATTTCTCACTTGTTAGGGCAGGAGAAGGAAGGTTTGAGAGAAGGAAATCTCTTACTCCTTTCTTTGCCCAACACCTTAATTCGGACTCCCTTTAATTGAACCACAATCCGCTCACTAGGCATCCTATCCTACATGATAGCGGTGATTCCCTAGTTAGACCGGTTGTAGTTGAATTAATTGGAGGTTAGGGCTAAGAGACAAGAACGGAAGGACAATGACCCAAAGGAAGAAACTAAGCATGGAAAGCCTAGCTTATACTTGCAAGTTCCTTCCTAGTCGTGCTAATCCCCGGCAACGGCGCCATTTGATTGTCCGTTCCAACTCCACAATCTCCTCCACAAGCATTGGACTCAACCAATTTCCAAAACATTCCATTTCCAAACCGGTTGAGGTCTAATAAACAAAATCCACACATGGAAAAGATTGTGGAGTTGTTTAAACAGGTTAACATTAACAATCCCCTCTTGGATGCAATCCAACAAGTCCCTTCCTACGCAAAAATCTTGAAGGACTTGTGCACTAAGAAAAGGAAATCTCAGGTACCCAAGAAGGTTTTCTTAGCTAGTGCCGTGAGTGATGCTCTTACCCAAGCTTTACCTCAAAAATGAAAGGACCCTAGCTGTCCTATGATTTCAATAACTATTGGGGATAAGAACATCAACCGTGCACTTTTGGATCTTGGTGCCAGTGTTAACCTGCTTCCGTATTCGGTATATGAACAACTAGGTATAGGAGAGCCAAAACCCACACACTGTACTCTCCAAATGGCCGACCGATCTATCACCCATCCTAGGGGTGAGCTAGAGGATGTGTTAATAAAGGTAGGGGACTTCATATTCCCCGTTGATTTCATTGTCTTAGACACGCAACCTGTAGCTAACCCCCGGAATCAAATTCCGGTGATACTCGGTCGACCATTCCTTACGACCTCGAATGCTGTGATCAATTGTCGAAATGGTTCGATGAACCTATCTTTTGGAAACATGACAATTGAACTCAATATTTTTAGGTTGGGGAATCAGCCCTCCGAACCTAATGCTCATATACTAGACGTTTGTTCGATCCAGGAGATCGTCCCTGAGGACTGTGAGTTCAAAAAAAATTTGTTCGATCACAGCAATCTTAACGCCACTAGTGCGTTCCTCCTTGAATCTGATACTGCTCCCGACAGTGATTATGAGTGTTTCACTTTCTTGAACGATCTTGACTTGTCGCCACCCGAGCTTGAATCCTTTGAATTTTCGGATAAGTTAGCTGAACCATCCAACTCGGTCGCGTACACTCGTTTTAAGCCTTTGTTAGAATCCTTCGAGTTCGAGACATTTTCGCCGATTTTGCCTTCAATCGTTTCACCTCCAACGCTCGAACTAAAGTCATTGCCGTCTCACCTCAAGTATGCTTACTTAGGTGAGAACGAGACCCTACCTATCATTATCTCGGCTTCTCTAGCTTCAGAGCAAGAGAAAGCCCTTCTGATGGTCTTGCAGAGCAATCGGCAAGCTTTTGGCTGGACTATGGCGGACATCAAGGGGATTAGTCCCTTGATCGTTGAACATCACATTCATATAATGGATAATGCCAAACCAGCTAGGGATCCATAAAGGAGACTCAATCCAGTCATGAAGGAGGCTGTGAAAAAAGAGATCATAAAATATCTTGATAGTGGTATCATTTACCCTATCTCTGATAGTCAGTGGGTCAGTCCGATACATGTTGTCCCCAAAAAGTCAGGCATAACGGTCATCACCAATCAGGCAAATGAGTTAATCCCTACTCGCACCCAAACTGGGTGGCGAGTGTGCAATGATTACAGAAAACTCAATGCCGCGATGCGGAAAGACCACTTTCCGCTACCTTTTATTGACCAAATGCTTGAACGATTGGCTGGACACGAGTACTACTGCTTTCTGGATGGCTACTCCGGCTATAACCAGATTCCCATCGCCGAAAAAGATCAGGACAAAACCACGTTCACGTGTCCTTTCGGTACGTTTGCTTATCGCCGCATGCCCTTTGGGTTGTGCAATGCACCCGCTACCTTCCAGCGGTGTATGATGGGAATTTTCTTAGACATGGTAGAAAAATTCTTGGAGATATTCATGGATGATTTCTCCATTTTCGGCGATTCTTTTGATGAGTGTTTACAGCATCTCGACGCTGTCCTTACCCGGTGTAAGGATAAAAACCTCACTTTGAACTGGAAGAAGTGCCACTTCATGGTACGCGAAGTTATTGTCTTAGGACATATCATCTCGCAAAATGGCATTGAGGTGGATAAAGCTAAGATTGAGGTCATTTCCAATCTTCCTCCTCTCAGATGCGTCCGAGACATCCGAGCTTTCCTTGGCCACGCCGGTTTCTATAGACGGTTTATCAAGGATTTTAGCAAAATTGCTAGACCCTTGACTCTTCTGTTGGCCAAGGACACCATATTCGATTTCAATTCGATCTGTGTGACTGCATTTGAATCACTCAAAAGCTCACTCACTTCTGCTCCCGTACTTTCTTCTCCTGACTGGACGTATCCATTTGAGATTATGTGCTATGCGTCTGACTTTGCTATTGGTGCGGTCTTAGGACAGCACATTGATAAAAGGCCGCATGTAATCTATTATGCTAGCCGAACCCTGAACGATGCCCAGATGAATTACACAACAACCGAGAATGAATTCTTGGCTGTTGTATTTGCATTAGAAAAATTCAGGCCTTACTTAATCGGCTCTCCAGTCATTGTTTACACGGACCATTCTGCTCTACGCCACCTTTTTGCTAAGAAGGACGCAAAATCTCGGCTGATACGTTGGATCCTCTTACTCCAAGAGTTTGATCTTGTCATCAAAGACAAAAGAAGATGTGAAAACGTGGTGGCCGACCATCTTTCACGACTTCCTTCTTCGCCGATGTTTTCACTTCCAATAAACGGCGTTTTTCAGGATGAACAGCTCTTGACAGTATCATGCGAACCCTGGTTCGCAGATATTGTGAACTACTTAGCAACGGGATTACTACCAAACGAGTGGTCAAGTCAGGACAGAATTCGATTCTTATCCCAAGTAAAGCACTTTTACTGGGACGAACCATATTTGTTCAAATACTGTCCCGACCAGATTATTCGTCGGTGTGTGCCTAATAATGAATTCAAGAGTGTGCTGTCATTTTGCCACGATCAAGCGTGTAGCGGACATTTTGGCCCAAGAAAGACAGCCGAGAAGATCTTGCAATGTGGGTTTTACTGGCCACAACTCTTCAAAGACGCTAATGATTACTGCAAGACTTGCTCCCGGTTCCAAAACATGGGCCGGATATCCAGGAGAAACGAGATGCCGCTCCAACCAATCTTGGTTGTCGAGATTTTCGATGTTTGGGGGATTGATTTTATGGGGCCGTTTCCCAGCTCTTGTGGGAACCTATATATTCTTCTAGCTGTTGATTATGTCTCTAAATGGATCGAGGCCATGCCCAGCCGGACTAACGAAACAAGGTTGTCATTAGATTCCTTAAGGAAAACATCTTTTCCCGGTTTGGACACCCCCGTGCAATCATTAGTGACAATGGAACACATTTCTGTAATAGGACTTTCGAAGCCTTAATGTGGAAATACTCCATTAATCATAAGCTATCGACGCCCTACCACCCTCAAACATGTGGGCAAGCCGAAGTGTCTAATCGTCAAATCAA
The DNA here is from genome assembly GCA_030015575.1 of Agapanthus africanus. Lineage (NCBI taxonomy): Eukaryota > Viridiplantae > Streptophyta > Magnoliopsida > Asparagales > Amaryllidaceae > Agapanthus > Agapanthus africanus. The sequence goes on from JASDDO010000001.1 coordinate 27,300,120, forward strand.
ACAGATTTTGGAGAAAACGGTTTCTAAGAACCGTAAGGATTGGTCTTTAAAACTCACTGATGCCCTTTGGGCATTTCGAACTGTATATAAGACTGATCTTGGCATATCTCCTTATCGGCTTGTTTACGGAAAGGCTTGCCACCTTCTAGTGGAAATCGAGCATAGAGCATTTTGGGCGATCAAGGAATTGAATTTATCTCTTGATAATGCGGGCAGCCATCGAAAGCTGCAAATCAATGAACTAAACGAGCTTCGGGATGAAGCTTATGAGAACACGGTTATCGTTAAGAACCGAACGAAGGTGTATCACGATAAACACCTTATGCGAAAAACTTTCACACCTAGTCAACAGGTGCTTCTTTACGACACCCGATTACATTTCCATCCTGGGAAGCTCAGATCTCGAGGGAAAAGGACCATTCTTTGTGCAGACTGTATATCCGTATGGTGCGGTGGATTTGGAAAATCCAAAAGACGGTTCACTATTCAAAGTGAATGGACACAGGTTAAAACCGTTCCTCACCGCTAACCCATCGGAGGAGCTGATTTATATCGAATAATCTTCCTCCGCTTACCACCAAACTTCGGTTATCCAGCCATAAACAGTGGAAACATTGTTTCAAATAAGTTTGGGGGTATGTACCACTTGTAATTATATAAAAATAAAAACATAAAAATAAAAATAAATAAAAATTATGTTTCAAATTTTCGAGGGGTATTTTTGTAAATATTCAGTTCTATTAATTAAAAAATAAAAAAAAATTACAAACTAAATTCCTCTTTTTAAGGGGGGATTTTGTACAAATAACCAATAACCCCTATAAAAACAAACCGAATCCTCTACTGCATTTACAAAACCCTAAAATTATCCCTCACTGAAACCCTAGCCGCCGCTTCTGAAATCGCAGAGAGATCGCACCAGGCCGTCGCCCAACCGCCGCCAAAACCCCCGTTCGACCGCGTTTCTGCCGCTTCTCTGTTGCGTCGCCCTCTGAAAATTTCAGAGGAGATTTGCAATATTTTCTCCCTCTCTGTCAAATTCCTACTTTCAGTATTTTCTCTCTGTAATGGCCCCTACTCTGCAGTTTGAAAGGGATTTCTCCTAATTGTTTGCACATAATATTTATGGTAGCTATTTCGGCGATGAGATCCGAAGGCGCGGATGGAACTTTTTGTTATTTAACCATCCGAATGCATTCGCGCTTCCGGATCTAGTTTCCCGTTTCTACGAATGTATGGAGGAGGGTTGTCTTGCACAACACGGGTACATTAGATTAATGTGAGGGGATAGGAAAATTTTAATTGATAGGGACTTTATTCACGAAGTCACCTTAATACCACGACTCCCCATTCACGATCAACCCCTCCGATTTGAGGACTACCTACCCTTAATGGGAAACGATTGTTCTTGGGAGCCCCGCAAGGGTATTCAGGCTCGCACGCTTTTTGCGAACGTTTTAACTGTGTGTCGTTGGGCACAAAACAATATTTTTGGTAGTTCGCACAACACAACATTTTTCACACCATCCCAACATATAGTGCACACATTGATGACACGAAACCCAAGCTATGACATGTGCACTGTATTGCTTCACTCGATTGGTGCCGGCAAACGGTCGGCCAATTATCCATGCCCTATGTTGGTGACACAACTGTGTCGCCATTTCCTCCCTGTTGAGGAATTTGAATTTTATATGCATGATGGGATTCCCATTCGACCCCTTCTTGAGGGTGTCTCTACGTCCTACACACTTTTGCATGATTTATGGTCGCGCACCGAGCCGGCCGAGGACGTGATGGCCAAAACCCCTAGCTCGAGCTCCACAGCGAGCGACGAAGAGCTTACCCCAACTGCGCAAGCACGCTTGATGCGACGAACCCATAAGGGGTAGAACGTTTGATAGGGATGATGACCAACTTTGATCAGCGAGTAACGGGTCTGGAACAGGGAATGGCCACCCAACTGGCCAGAGAGGAACGATCCCGCTCACGATCGAGGGGACGGAGAGATGATAGAGGTGAGGCTGGGACCAATGAGGCCGCGTCTAGTAGACGCCGCAGGGAGCAGTGAGGACACTGCTATCAATAAGTTTAGGGGCGGGGGTATTGTAAATAGTTATCTTTGCATTGCATCTGCATATTTTTATTTTTTGTACATATTTGTTTTTTCTTTGCATATTTAATTCCACATTGCATCTTTATAAAAATATATATATATATATAAATTAAAAATGAAAAAAAATATATAAAAAAATTGAAAAATTTTAAAAATTATAAAAATTGAAAATTTCAATTTTGGCCATATTTGACTCAAGTTCAACATGACGGTTGACTAGTTAGGAAAAACTAGATCTTAAACTTAGTAAATTAAAAATCCTAAAAATAACTTTCTTAAAGTTTAACTGTAGAAAATATACGTCCTTGTAGTTTATTTAGAAATAGGCAAATTTTGTGTTCAGTTCTTGGGTTAAGTCGAAATAAGGGAAAAGTATTGAAAGCTCTATGTAAGTATAAGTATGAAAAATAATTCTGAACCTTAAGTCCAAATTCTGAAAATATATACCCTACAAATCGCACATACACGCACATTAAAACTTGGGATAGTAGAGGATATCTTGAAATGCTCTTGTCTAAAATCCTTAGTATGAAGGAAAATAAAATAAAAGTGTAAGTGGTGAATAAAGAGGAAAAAAAATGAACACTGATTTTGTAATTGCTTAAGGCAGCATAAATAAAAAAATATAGCGAAGGTGTTTTATCACTTAGTGCCTTAGACCAACTGGTTTGGGAGTCACTGCTAAGCCTTAGGTGTTGCAAGATGAGGAATTACGCCTAAATGCGCAAGCACGTTTTGTAGTCGGTCGTTTAGTAGCTCAAGAAGTATTAACGGTCGCATGAAGGATGTGTGAGCAATTTCATCTAGAATTCACCAATTAAAAAGTATTTTGGAAGATAGACAAGAGTATGCTAGCTTGAATTGAATTTCCAAGTGTAGGGGTGACAATATCACACACGTAGGGGTATATGATTGGAGTTTGGAGGAGAAATAGGAATAAAAAAATAGGGCTTATATCTTCAGTAGAGATGATAAAAATTCCTGAGTTAAGATTGCACCATAGTAGGAAAACTCAGGAGATACCGAAAGCTTTATAAACTGGCAAAATGTATATGATCTTAAGTTAAATGAAAAGGAAGTGTGAAAAATACGGGTTGATGATTTCTAAGTTGAAGATAATAGAATTTCTTGGTAAAATACTGAATTGAAGAATTAAAGTCAACGGCCAAATTGATCGAATTTTGTGGGTAGTATCCGCTGAGAACCCTCAGGAGACAACACTCCTCCTACTAGGGACACCTAGAGGTTTAACGGCTTGTTGCACGAGCTCAGTGCAATCGCGTTCCCTGCGAAAGTGAGGTTAGGAATTTTTGAGAATAAAATTGGTTTTGCTCGGGACGAGCAAAAGATAAGTTTGGGGGTATTTGTTCATATCAGATTTTTGCATTTTTATATCGCCCATTCTTAATCACATTGTATATAAGTAGGTACTTTTGATCCATATCTGCTAAATAATTGCAGGTTACAGGTTCTCAGCTCTTTACAGTGAAATTCATGAAAAGTCGCAACAAATGCAGGACTACGGCCAATAACAGATAAATACGGGTTTCCGCGCACTATTCCTATGATGCCGCATACTAGTTCAAGAGACAAAATGGAAAATCGTTGGTCACTTCAATGCACAAAGCACAAGGGCAGCACAAGATCCAAGACTTCAACATGGAGCTCAAGGCAAAAGCCCACATCATTTTTGCACTGTTGAAAATCTGAAAGGAAGTTGAAGAGACTCTGAGAAACCAAGTGGATAAATTAGAAGATAAAAGCAACTTGGAGAAGCCCTGAAAAGATGGCCCCACAATTCCACCAATGGCCGCGAAACCGCGGCCAAACAGGCACTTCTGCCGCGGTTCCGCGGCCGCGTATGCACATTGTCGGTGGCAGTGTCGGTGCATTGACTCGGCTCTTATGGGGTAGTTTTGTAAATTCGTGATTGGATCAGAATGTAAACCTAGGGTTTTTCTATCTATAAATAGGAGAGGTCAAAGCCAAATTAAGTGTGCCTCGTTTTATTAGATCTAGGATTTAAATTCTCTATGAAAAATTGTAGTGAGTTTTGAGAGGTTATCAATAAAAAAAGAGTTCTTTTATTTATCTTGCATGCCTATTTATTTTCTGCAATTTATTATCGCTTTTTATTATTTACTAATCTAGTCATAATATTTAATTGTGTTTTTCTTTTGTTTTTCTCTTTTCTATTTTTTTCTTTATCATTACACAACGATGATGCTTGAGTAAGATCCTTGCCTAGGTGAGGTCTCAAATAGCTAGTTGTAAATTCCTCTTAACCTAAATTCTTTCTATCTTCCCTCTTGTTTTATTTTTATCTTTTTAGTAGGTAAGTAATTTCTCACTTGTTAGGGCATGAGAAGGAAGGTTTGAGAGAAGGAAATCTCTCTCACTCCTTTTTTTGCCCAACACCTTAATTCGGACTCCCTTTAATTGAACCACAATCCGCTCACTACGGCACCCTATCCTACATGATAGCGGTGATTTCCTAGTTAGACCGGTTGTAATTGAATTAATTGGAGGTTAGGGCTAAGAGACAAGAACGGAAGGACAAGGACCCAAAAGAAGAAACTAAGCATGGAAAGCCTAGCTTATACTTGCAAGTTCCTTCCTAGTCGTGCTAATCCTTGTTGTTACCGATTACCTTAACACCGATATTAAAAAGGGCATTGAAAGAGGTGAGATATTCCTAACTCGAACTAACCTAATCCTAACCCTAGCAAGTCCTTTATCATATTTTATCTCGTTAGTAGATCTTAACACAAAACCCACAATATTTGGATTTAACTCGTTAAAACATAAAGAAAAAAATTCCATCTCCTTGTGGATCGACCCGTACTCAACCGGCTAGCTACCAAGCGACACCGTCTTGATTGCGGTAATTAAAAATTTAAGCACGCATAGAAAATAGCGGACAATCAAGAGCGCTCACGTGCTTAACATGTGAGGCATGTTTGGCCCTTGGTGATTTATGTTCAACACTTATATGCTTTGCATATTAGCGCTCACGTGTTTTACATGTGAGGCCTGTTTGGCCCTTTAAGTTTATTTTATTCAGCGCCCATACGCTTTGCATATGAGCGCTCACGTGTTTTACACGTGAGACCTGTTTTTTTAGGATTCTCCCTATTTTTTGTAAGGGAACAAGTAGCTCTTGGCCAAAAATTTTGGTGGGGACAGCGTTTTTTATTGGCTTATTTAAAATACGGAATTCCTAGTATATCCAATATTTCATATATGTTCTTCTGCTGCTGATATTTTATGATGTGATCACTTTATATGTTCTGAGATGAATGCCTATATTGTATATATGAGATATAATTAATATCACTGCTTTCGTTTCTTATGTGATGCTTGGGAAGCATAAAATTGATGGGACTTCATTAATGAGATTAATGAAAGAAAAAGAAACCTAAAGATGTTGTAGAAACTTGTTTTAAAAACTGGTAGCTCTAGTTCTTACTTTGCATAGCGGTATTCCTTATAGAATATCCAGCACCTTATTCGATAAGGAAAGAGCCGAGATCCCTACACCAGGAGTGACCTCTTTAGCGAAACTAGCAGATGCTAAAAACACAGTTTGTCTTTTGATTGCATCTATAGTTTTTTCTTTGCATAGTGGTATTTATGAAATATCCTGCACCTTATTCGATAAGGAAAGAGACGAGATCCCTTCACCGGGAGTGACCTCTTTAGCAAAACTAGTAAAATCCTCAAAAACACTCCTTTTAAAATTCACTCGATTCTACAACGATATCAAGTTCATTACGCAAAAGGTTTTCATAAAAACCTGTCGCGGCCTTCCGTCATTTCAGATAAGTAATTCTTAGTATTCGTGCTGCGTTTGTTGACCTTAACCAAGGCGTAGTGTGCGGTAGCTAATTAGTACTTATCTGCAAGCATATGATGCGATTGAGTTAGGATAGTCGTGCGGCTTTGTTGACCTTAGCCAAGGGTCGCGCGGGTGGGTTTAATTCAATCAAGAAATGACGGGTTGAACTTGGATAGCGCTTATGATTTGTTGACCTTAGCTAAGGCATAAGTCTCTAGGGGCAAAATATTATCGAGAATTTCAAGTGTTGAAATTTGCAATGAGATTGCATACCTTCTATGAGATAGTTGGATCCCGATACCCACTGCGAGTAAGAGTTACTCATGGGAGAGTTTTACACATCACAATTAGCCGATCAAGTAGGTGTCTAGAAAGGTGTTAACGGGGTTACGCCCCTGAGAAAACGAGGTTTATTTTAATTAGGTCCGTGCGAAAGTACGGGGAACCTCCCTCAAAGTACCGACACTCGCCTGGCTGAAAGATTGGCGAACTTGTAGAGTGTAATTAATCCCGGCTAGTCTTACCTTTTAGGGTTTGAAGGAATATTTGACTAAAACAGTGGGAGCCATCCTGATTAGATAAATCAATAACCAATCTAATATTGCAAGAGCGCACGCAGAGTGTTTTCTTCTCTCTCTCTCCTGGTAGCGACCATATCACGCCTTAATCAAGATAATAATATAGATGCATTGACCGAACCTGCTTATTATACTGAGCTAGGGAACGTTGGTTCCGCTCTATCTTATAATTGTTATAAGTCCGAGCAAGAAATAAGGGAATATCAGGATTCCCATGCCACCTAATTGAAGAAAAAGCATGTTGATGCGTATTCTTCGGGTGTGTTCATTACCAAGAACTATTTCTCAGTATCCTCTACGTCGTGGGTATGTGATACCGGATAAAGATCCCACATATGTAAGAGTTACATGGGCTACAGAAAGGTAGAGAACTGAGAAAGGGTGATATGTCTCTAAGTGTTAGAGAATGGTGCAAGTGTTGCAGCCAAGTCAGTTGGCAGATATCACCTTGTATTAATACATTGATTCTGAACGAATGTTATTACATACCGAACCTGATATACAACATTACATCGGTTTCTTTAATGAGTTAAAGAAGGATATAATTCTGTATTGGAGGATAATGTTGTGAACATTTTCCTGAATCAAGAGTTGATTCGATCAGGCACGTTATATAATAGCATATACGTTCTAAAACAAACCACGGTTCAAAGTATCTAGAACACACACAAGAGGAGTAGTTCAGAAATGAACGAATCATTCTTGAGACATTGTAGACTAGGTCATATCAATGTGACACGACCAGCTAAGTTACATAAGGATGAATATGAGAATCTGTTCGAATTTTCATCTTATGATACTTGCCAATCTTGTCTCAAAGATAAAATGACCAATACTCCGTTTACTGGAAAAAGAGAAAGAGTTAGTGAACTCTTTAGACGGATACATGATGATATATGCGGTCTTATGTCTACAAATGCCAGGGTTGGTTCTTGGTATTTCATTACATTCATCGACTATCTCTCAAGATTCGGACATGTGTTCCTGTTGAAACATGAGTCTGAGACTTTTAAGAAATTCAAGGAATATAAGCTTGAAGTTGAAGAACCGAACGGGTGGAAGTATTAAAGTCCTTCGATGTGATCGAGGAGGTGAATACTTGGGCATGAAGTTCCTAGATTTTCTTAAAGGAGAATGTGATTCTCTCTCAGCTTACCCCTTCGAGTACACCACAGCACAACGGTGTATCGGGGCGGAGGTATCGCACCCTATGAGATATGGTGCGCTCTATGATGAGTACTGCTGAGTTGCCTGTTTCCTTTTGGTGTTATGCACTTGAGAAGCTGCATACCTATTGAATGGCGTTCCATCCAAATCAGAGCCTACCACTCCATATGAGATATGGTATGGGAAGAGATCATGTCTTAAACAAGTTAAGATATGGGGTTGTCCGGCCTATGTTGAAAAGCAAAATCCGGACAAGCTCGAGGCAATGTCAGTTCTGTGTAAGTTTGTTAGGATATCCCAAACATTTGCAAGCGTATACTTTCTACCTAACTGAGGAACGAAAGGTGTTTTGTTTCTCGGCATGCCACCTTTTGAGAAAGGGAATTTCTTGTGAAGAAATTAGTGGTCATGAGGTAAAACTGGAAGGAGTTCCAGCTAGACAAACCAAAAGCTGATGATTTGGTGAAACCAAAGGATTCAATAGTCTCCAACGAATCTTAACCTCTCCGCAAATCTAGTAGGGTTCCTCATCCACTTAAGAGATACTACGGTCTTCTTGGTGACAGTGGGAGCGAGAATTGTATCATGGTAGATGATGGCCCAACTAGGTTCAGGCAGGCCATCACGAGTGGGGACTCTGTGAAAAGGCTGGATGCTATGCGATCAAAGATGGAATCCATATACACCAACAAAGTATGACTTTGCATGTTGCACCTAAAGGGGTAAAACCCATTGGGAGCAAATGGATCTTGAGAAGATTCTTAGTGTAAATGGAAAAGTTGAGACTTTCAAAGCTATGCTTAAGTCCATCAAGATCAATGCGCGCATCGCGGAGTTGGAACATCTGTTTTGATATGGTAGTCAAAGAATTTGACTTCATCAAAAAGGTAGATGAACCTTGTATATACAAGAAGGAAGTAGAGAGTGAGGTTATCTTCCATGTATTGTACGTAGATAACATACTCTCAATAGGAAATGGTTTCCTATGCTACATTCGGTCAAGCTCCTCTTATCATGAGGATTCTCAAAGAAAGATCCGGATGATACCTACTACATCTTGTGGATTATGATCTATGAGATAGATCTAAGTGGATGTTGGGAGTGTCCCAAATCCAGGTACATAAGCACCATACTAAAGGGGTTTAGTATGGATGATTCTAAGCGTGGTGGTTCGTCCACTTACTCAGGAATCACTCTCTCTAAAAAGATGTCTTCCAAGACTGATTTGGAGAGAGCTCCCGTACAAGGGATACCCTATGCTTCGGCAGTAGGCTCTATCAGAATATGCGATGTTATGTACTAGACCAGATGTAGCTGACTCACTAGGTGTAGTGATCAGGAATCGATCAGATCTTAGGAGAATCACTGGACAGCTGTGGAGGACATTCTTAAGTACTTGAGAAGCACTAAAAGAAAGTTCTTGGTTCGAGCTTCCAGAGTGATAAGGTCGACTGAGAGTCAGTCACAGGCATTGTCTTTACCCTCAGTGCAGGGACGGAATGTTGGAAGAGTTCCAAGCTAGATACCGTGATATACTAGACGATAAAGGCTGAATACATTGCTACCAATGATACTACCAAAGTGGTTGTCTCGACATTTCTTGTTCATGAGATGAAAAAGGTTCCTAGCTGTAGCGCCTTGAAATGTCGTTTTGGTGTTTTCCTGAAAATCGGTGAAAATTCGGTATTTTTCTGAAAACCGTCTTTTTTGTTATTTTGCAGTTTAGGACTAATTATACCTAATTTGGATAGGTAATTACTTGTTTTTGGTAGCAAATGAGTTACTTATGAAATTCTGATCGTTTAAAAAATTTCCCTAATTTTTCAATTTTTTATATTATTTTAAGCCGGTAAGAAAATACATTAAATTAGCGATAAATACAAATTTAAATGGGCTAAATTTAAGCTTTAAAATTATGTTAATTAAAATCTAGTTGTAATATAAATTTTTAGTATTTTATTTTAAATTTTAACTAATTTTTATTATGGAAATCGAAATTTATTGAATTTTAAGCTAAAACTTGCAATTTTGGACTTGTGGGGGGTCTTTTTGCATGGGATTCTTTTTGTAACCTCTCCCACTCACCCCCACACCCCAAGGCCGGCCCCACCACTGCTGCAACAGCCCCATCCCGCTCCATTTGACTTTAACAATTGTGAATGATTTGTTTTGAAAAGGATTAAAATATTGTAATTAAGGTATGGTGTACTTTGGATATGAAATGGCTTTGACTTGGTGAAAGATTTAGCAAGCCCACACCCTTCTCCCCCTCTCCATTTTTCTGGCCGCGAGCAGCCCCCCCCCCCTTCCATTATTTTTCCTTCTCTTTTCTCTCATTTTCTTCAAGAAAATTCCATCAAAATTCAACAAAAATCAACAAATCCTTCACTATTTCAACACAAAACCTTAATCCATCTCTTCTCACACCCACTTTAGTTTAAATCTTGGAGAAAGGAGGCATCTTTGGAGGCAAATTGTTCTTGCTAGATCTCTAGTTGAGGTATAAATTCTTCCTAGTTAATTTCTTTTGGTTAAATTCCTTTAGTTAAATGGTTTTAGTGTTAAAAGCTTAGCAAAATCCTAATCTAGTTTTTCTCTAGTTCATGGTTGAAATTAAACTAGAGTTTTAGAAACCATTATTTAGTTAATTAAAGCTATTTTGTTATCTAGTTATTTCGTTAGTTTAATCTAAGTGGTTAACTTGCTAATTGGGCTAAAATCTAGTGTTAATTTAGGGTTTTACATGTATAGTTGGATTAAGATTGCTAATTACCAAAATTCAAGAAAGGGTTGTGTTTGGATAATGGGTTTTGTAGCATGGTAAATGAGTTAAAATTGTGTTATTGTGGCTAACTAGTTGTGTGGTTGGATGTTTGTGTTGGATTGTGATAACTTTGTCGCTAATTGTCGATATTTGCACCAAATTGCAAATTTCTAGCTTACTAGTTTTGTTATAAAATATTGTGGTGAATTATTTGCTATATCTTGATGATATTTTTGGCATATCGTATGACATTTAGGATGTGTGAGTGCGGATTTTTGGGTGTTCGGGTTTTAGTTTTTCCGGGCGACCAAATCGACGTTTTAGTTAGTTTTTGCGATTTTCGCGTGTGTTCCGCGCACCTTGTGCACATTGTACCTAGCTTGTGAACGTTGGTATTTTCGTTTGGGTTTTGCGTCGTTCTCGATACGTAACCTTATGTTTGGTATTGATGTAATTCCAGGTTCGGTCGCGGAGACGTCAGACGCGGCACGAAAGGGGAAAGCGGTGATTGGACGTGACTAGCTAGGGATTCCGGTGAGTAGATGTAACATCTACGGGGGACTATCGTTGGATGGCGCAAGTCGCCCGATAGTTTTAGTAACTTAAAAGATTCTTAGTAATGTTAGTAATTAGGGGTGTAATACTTGTATGATTATTTGCTACATTCATGCCTTATATTGACATACATATGCGAACCCATTCTATAGGACACCTGCACCATTGCCAGGGTTTTTATATGCAGCACGAGCACTATTCATGCTTACACACACACCCTGGTAATTGCCATGCCACCACACTAGATAACCTTTAAATTTAAACCTTTTACTATAACTGATACTTAAACTTGTGCTATTGCCTTTAATTCCTTAAAATGAAATCGTAGGATTGCTATTCATGTGCATGTACCTCATCATATTATTTGTTCATGCCTAGTCTATTAATCACACATCGCAACTTGATTATTGATACCATATGCATTCATTATCATTGACATATGCACTTATGAGGATTTCTTGAGATTTTATGATATTCTGGATTTCGGGGGAAAGCCGCAAAATTTCTAAACTTATTATATTTTTTTAAAATATGTAAATTGCGGTTTTCTAGTGATGTAAATGTCGTCCACCATGAGTTTGTTGTGGTTTTCGAGACCCGTTTCGAGGAGTTGGATGAACCGTCTCGGGTACATGGTGGGCCCGGTAAGGTACCCGGGGCAAGAAGCTCGTGTTGCTGACGATGAGCCTGGCAGAGGACGGATTACCTACCGGTGACTGTTTGGGACGGTGGATATCCAGAGGATACCGACCGTGGCCGCGAGATGATGAGATATTGATATTGAGATGGGTCAGCCGGATGGCTGAGGCCAGAGATACTATGACATGGATATATGAGATTTGTGATAGTTTTGAGGTGTCGTTGCTGGACACAGGTTCTTGTTGATTCTGTTGGTATTGTGCTGGTATTTCAAAAGAGATTCCTAAAGGAAAAAACATGATTCTTATACTTACACATTCAGATCATGAGTTGATTCGCATTGCATTCATACCTGCTAGTATATTCATATTGCATACATACCTGCTATTACGTCCTGCCTTACCTGTATTTTAGATGCTAGGATGCTTGTGTGCATGCATTCGATAGCCTGTGTAGATGTTATTTATTACTCACGAGTTGGCAACTCACCCCCGTTGTGCCACAGCCTTTTGCAGGTCCGCTCCGTCAGTACAGTAGCGGCGGGTGCACTTGCTTCTTTTGCCTCTTTTGCCTGGACTCGAGGTTTTGCTCTTAGGTGGGTTATATTATTATTTTTGTACCACCTTGTATATTTTTTGTATCTAGTGTACTCCATCTACTGTATCTATCAGTATTATTGTATATTGACCTAGAGATGAGACTGTGAGGTTTGTGGATTTTTATGCTGTATTTTGGGGTCGAGCTCACTTGAGTCGACATGTTGTTTTTCTCATGCTTCCTTATGATTATTTCGCATGCTGTTGCTTTATATTGCGTGGGATTTGTGACCGCCTTGTGGCGAAGAGCTAGCTCCCGCTTGGGGATGCCTTATTTGTTGGATTCATATATATTCTTGTTGTACCCATTTTGGGGGCCAGTATTTACAAAGGAGACTCTGCCGAAATTTTCGGAAAAATGGGTATTGTTTTTAAAAAGGGTTTTACATGACTTATTTGATAAACTCGCTTTCAATTGATTGGGTTTTCTTCACTCTTTTGCTTATTTGGTTTTGGTTTCTGGGCTTTGGCTTACTTATTTTACGGACGTTTTGAGACGTTTCGTAAACTTAAGTGCCAGTCACATTTCGTACCCTGCGGGTCGTGACAAAGTTGGTACCAGAGCGATAGGTTTTACCTTTTTGAGTGTAGGATGACCCTTGGTAGATGGAGTAAGTACTTAAGTAGGGTAACGTAGCGTGTGTATATCCGCGGCATACTTGCGATACGGTACTCCGCCTAAGTGACTCTAGGATATAGTTGCTTGAAAATTCCTTCTTCAATTCCGTGTATCCTATGATCCTATTACACTGTTCTTATTATCCGTTTTCCTATAACAGCCACTATGCCGCCGAAAGCTACGAGGGCACAGAGGGCTGCCGCCCGAGACGAGATTCGAGCTGGCTCGTCCGAGACTAGGACTGAGCAGGGTGGTATGCCTACGCCGCAGGGACAGACCGATCCACCTTCCCCAGGCCGTATGGATAGGCTTGAGACTGGTATGGAGGAGTTGCGACAGATGATGGGGGGCATGCAGGAGCTACGTCAGATGGTAGGATCCCTAGTTGCAGCCAGTCGTACACCGAGGCTGGATGACGTACCTACTACATCACAGACGACCATGATACCTGCTCCTACTACTACCACCGTGGCCATTCCGGTTTCGCTACAGGATTTCATGAGGCTGAGACCTCCAGTATTCACCGGCACCGAGGCAGCGGAGGACCCACAGACGTTCCTTGACAGTTTAGCCAGGATCTGCCGTTCGCTGAGATGTTCGGATGATCGATGGGTAGAGCTTGCGAGTTTCCGACTAGAGGGTCTCACGCAGACATGGTGGGAGTCAGTCTTGAGAGGTCGAGCTGCAGGTCTACCGCCTATGGCTTGGGCCGAGTTTACAGCGGTCTTTCTAGCTCGTTTCCTCCCAGAGAGCGTTCGTGACGCCAGAGCTCGTAGCTTCGAGGCCTTAGTCAAGACACCTGGGATGACGGTGTCTGAGTATGACATCCAGTTTATACAGTTATCCCGATATGCTCCGTATTTGGTGGATACCGAAGAGAAGATGGTGAAGAGGTTCGTACAGGGACTTGATGCCCAGCTATATCTTGCCATTGGCGCCCAGCACTACGACACTTATTCAGCTCCTATGGATACGGCATTGCGGATGGAGGCACGCATATCACAGACTTCGGCCGTTTCTGGGCCGAAGAGGATTCGCACCGATGTACCGTCTCAGAGGCAGCGCGCCAGATTCTTTCCGAGAGATAGGCCTGGCAGAGGATTTGGGCGGGGACAGTTATATGGTTCTTATCCCCAGGGGCAGCAGCCGTCGTCAGGGTGTTTTGGGTGCGGGAGTCCGCACCATCTTGTCAGAGACTGTCCGGCGCGACGACAAGGAGCAGCGACAGTTCCGCATGTGACCCTACCACCATCACCACCCCCTCCTCAGAGAGTCCTACTTCCTACCACAGGCGATGCTCCACGCCAGTTAGGTGCATACAGAGGCCGTGGACGCGGCGGTCCTGTTCAGAGAGGACGAGGAGGCAGAGGCCGAGGTCGAGGTCAGCCCGCTATCGGTGGAGGACAGGCCCGAGTATTTGCTTTGACACCGCAGGATGCGCAGGCATCCAATGCCGTTGTGACAGGTACCTTTCCAGTTTGTTCTTTCGACGCACGGGTATTATTCGACCCAGGTTCCACACATTCGTACGTCTCTACACACTTTGCACCGATGTTGGGCCGTGAGTCGTCGTCGTTAGATCATCCGCTTGTTGTTGTTACTCCGGTAGGCGAGTCGTTTGTCGCTCGTTTTGTTTTTCGTTTGTGTTCCGTTCGTATCGGGGAGAGGGATTCATCAGTTGATTTGATTCTCCTCGATATGTTGGACTTTGATGTGCTTCTGGGCATGGATTGGCTAGCCACTTGTTATGCTTCGGTGGACTGCCGTGAGAAGGCAGTCATATTTAGCTTTCCGGGAGAGCCAGTCCTTGTTATTCAGGGAGACCGCAGCATCACCCTTCCCAGCTTGATTTCGTCTCTTCGCGCTGGTCAGCTCTTGCGGAAGGGATGTCAGGGATTCTTAGCGTATATTTGTGATACTCGAGCTGCAGAGGTTCCGTTGGACCGGGTCCCGGTTGTTTGTGAGTTCCCTGATGTTTTCCCTGATGAGCTACCTGGGCTACCACCTGAGCGCGATGTTGAGTTCTGCATTGATTTGATTCCCGGCTCGGGGCCTATTTCTATACCGCCTTATCGGATGGCCCCGACAGAGCTTCGAGAGCTGAAGGATCAGTTGCAGGATTTGTTAGATAAGGGGCTTATTCGACCTAGTGTTTCTCCGTAGGGTGCTCCGGTCCTGTTTGTCAAGAAGAAGGATGGAAGTTTGCGCTTATGCATCGACTACCGCCAGCTGAACAAGGTTACCGTGCGGAACAGATATCCGTTGCCACGTATTGATGATTTGTTCGACCAGCTTCAGGGTGCTGGGTATTTTTCGAGGATCGACTTGCGATCAGGATACCATCAGCTGCGAGTTCGACAGGAGGATATACCGAGGACAGCTTTCCGCACGCGCTACGTCCACTATGAGTTTTTGATGATGTCGTTCGGACTCACCAACGCCCCAGCAGCATTCATGGATTTGATGAACCGTACATTCAGGCCGTATCTTGACTTGTTCATCATCGTGTTTATCGACGATATCTTGGTGTACTCCCGGAGCAGAGAGGAGCACGAGCAGCACTTGCGGATTACGTTACAGACTCTGAGGGAGCACCAGTTGTTCGCAAAGTTCTCCAACTGTGCATTCTGGCTGGACAGCGTCAGATTCTTGGGTCACGTGGTTACGAGAGACGGCATATGTGTGGACCCGAAGAAGATTGAGGCTGTTCAGCAGTGGCCCCGACCTACATCGGTTACTGAGATCCGTAGTTTTCTAGGCCTGGCAGGCTACTACAGGCGTTTTGTTCAGGACTTCTCCCGTATAGCTGCACCTTTGACCGGTTTGACTCGGAAGAGAGTTCCTTTCGTTTGGACAGAGGAGTGAGAGCGCAGTTTTCAGCAGCTACGGACTTGTTTGACTACGGCGCCGGTATTATCTTTGCCTTCGGGATCAGGATCATTTGTGGTCTACTGTGATGCTTCGCGAGTGGGGTTAGGGTGCGTATTGATGCAGCATGGCCGGGTGATAGCTTATGCTTCTCGGCAGTTGAAGAAGCATGAACAGAACTACCCCACTCACGATTTGGAGATGGCTGCAGTGGTCTTTGCATTGAAGATTTGGCGACATTACCTGTATGGCGAGTCATGCCAAATATTCACAGACCACAAGAGCTTAAAATACATATTTCAGCAGCGAGACCTGAACCTCAGACAGCGTCGTTGGATGGAGTTGGTGAAAAACTACGACTGCGAGATCTTATATCACCCAGGCAAGGCGAATGTGGTGGCAGATGCTTTGAGCAGGAGGCCCGGGGGTAGTCTATCGTGTTTGCGCGCAGTGCAGAGGCAGTCATCAGCAGATTAGCAGATGTTATGCGACAGCCGAGTTGAGTTCGAGTTCACTCAGACAGGGGGACAGCTCGCGCATATTCGTGCACGCCCACAGTTGCTTGACCGTATATATGAGGCACAGCGCAGTGACGACCGTTGCTCAGAGATCATGGCACAGATGGGACAGGGCAGATTTTCCGAGTTCGTGATTGACGATCAGGGGATTTTACGCTATGGATCTAGACTGTGCGTACCAGATGCTGATGGATTACGGCGCGACATTCTTGAGGAGGCACACCGATCAGTGTATAGTGTCCACCCCGGTTCCACCAAGATGTACCATAATATGAGAGAGACCTACTGGTGCGACGGGATGAAGAGGGACATTGCGGAGTTTGTATCGAGATGCCTGACTTGTCAACAAGTCAAGGCCGAGCACCAGAGGCCCGCAGGAGAGCTGCAGCCATTACCCATTCCGGAGTGGAAATGGGAGCAGATTTCGATGGATTTCGTTGTGGGTCTACCCAGGACCAGTCGAGGGTACGACTCCATCTGGGTGATCGTAGATCGATTGACAAAAGCGGCTCACTTCCTGCCAGTGAAGACGACTTTCAGCTTCGCTCAGTATGCCCAGCTTTACATCGACGAGATCGTGCGGTTGCATGGCGTACCGACTTGTATCGTGTCAGATCGAGGCACCCAGTTCATGAGCCGACTTTGGCAGAGACTTCAGGAGGCTTTGGGCACTCGTTTGAGCTTCAGCACAGCGTTTCATCCGCAGACCGACGGACAGTCAGAGCGGACCATTCAGACTCTCGAGGACATGCTCAGAGCGTGCGTTTTAGACTTCGGCGGTAGCTGGGATCGTCATTTACCTCTAGTGGAGTTCTCCTACAACAACAGCTTCCAGGATACTATTCAGATGGCACCTTTCGAGGCATTGTATGGGAGGAGATGCAGATCGCCCGTCTGTTGGACAGAGCTCAGCGAAAGCAGTATTTTGGGGCCGCAGCTTGTTGAGGAGACGACAGCAAAGATACAGTTGATCCGAGACCGGATGAGAGCGGCTCAGAGCAGGCAGAAATCGTATGCAGACAGGCGCCGTCGCAGATTAGAGTTCGCAGTTGGCGACCATGTTTTTCTGAGGGTCTCTCTGATGAAGGGCGTGATGCGTTTTGGGCGAAAGGGGAAGCTTAGCCCTTCGAGATCCTCGAGCGTGTCGGCGCTGTTGCATATCGTTTGGCCCTTCCACCCAGCTTTCCCGATGTTCACCCCGTCTTCCATGTTTCGATGCTCCGCAAGTACCTTCACGACCCTACGCATGCGATTCGGCACCCGACAGTTCAGCTAGAGCGCGACCTTTCTTTTGCAGAGCAGCCGGTGGCCATCCTGGATCGGCAGGTGAAGAAGTTGAGATCGAAAGTTATACCGACCGTCAAGATCCTTTGGCGTGGCCCGAGCAGCGAGGAGGTCACCTGGGAGACCGAGGGCGAGATGAGGAAGAAATATCCCCATCTCTTTGAAGGTACGCGTAGTTATATTTTTAAATTCGGGGACCGAATTTCTTTAAGGGGGGAAGATTGTAGCGCCTTGAAATGTCGTTTTGGTGTTTTCCTGAAAATCGGTGAAAATTCGGTATTTTTCCGAAAACCGTCTTTTTTGTTATTTTGCAGTTTAGGACTAATTATACCTAATTTGGATAGGTAATTGCTTGTTTTTGGTATCAAATGAGTTACTTATGAAATTCTGGTCGTTTAAAAATTTTCCCTAATTTTTCAATTTTTAATATTATTTTAAGCCGGTAAGAAAATACATTAAATTAGCGATAAATACAAATTTAAATAGGCTAAATTTAAGCTTTAAAATTATGTTAATTAAAATCTAGTTGTAATATAAATTTTTAGTATTTTATTTTAAATTTTAACTAATTTTTATTATGGAAATCGAAATTTATTGAATTTTAAGCTAAAACTTGCAATTTTGGACTTGTGGGGGGTCTTTTTGCATGGGATTCTTTTTGTAACCTCTCCCACTCACCCCCACACCCCAAGGTTGGCCCCACCACTGCTGCAACAGCCCCATCCCCCTTCATTTGACTTTACAATTGTGAATGATTTGTTTTGAAAAGGATTAAAATATTGTAATTAAGGTATGGTGTACTTTGGATATGAAATGGCTTTAAGTTGGTGAAAGATTTAGCAAGCCCACACCCTTCTCCCCCTCTCCATTTTTCTGGCCGAGAGCAGCCCCCCCCCCCCCACCTTCCATTATTTTTCCTTCTCTTTTCTCTCATTTTCTTCAAGAAAATTCCATCAAAATTCAACAAAAATCAACAAATCCTTCACTATTTCAACACAAAACCTTAATCCATCTCTTCTCACACCCACTTTAGTTTAAATCTTGGAGAAAGGAGGAATCTTTGGAGGCAAATTGTTCTTGCTAGATCTCTAGTTGAGGTATAAATTCTTCCTAGTTAATTTCTTTTGGTTAAATTCCTTTAGTTAAATGGTTTTAGTGTTAAAAGCTTAGCAAAATCCTAATCTAGTTTTTTTCTAGTTCATGGTTGAAATTAAACTAGGGTTTTAGAAACCATTATTTAGTTAATTAAAGCTATTTTGTTATCTAGTTATTTCGTTAGCTTAATCTAAGTGGTTAACTTGCTAATTGGGCTAAAATCTAGTGTTAATTTAGGGTTTTACATGTATAGTTGGATTAAGATTGCTAATTACCAAAATTCAAGAAAGGGTTGTGTTTGGATAATGGGTTTTGTAGCATGGTAAATGAGTTAAAATTGTGTTATTGTGGCTAACTAGTTGTGTGGTTGGATGTTTGTGTTGGATTGTGATAACTTTGTCGCTAATTGTCGATATTTGCACCAAATTGCAAATTTCTAGCTTACTAGTTTTGTTATAAAATATTGTGGTGAATTATTTGTTATATCTTGATGATATTTTTGGCATATCCTATGACATTTAGGATGTGTGAGTGCGGATTTTTTGGTGTTCGGGTTTTAGTTTTTCCGGGCGACCAAATCGACGTTTTAGTTAGTTTTTGCGATTTTCGCGTGTGTTCCGCGCACCTTGTGCACATTGTACCTAGCTTGTGAACGTTGGTATTTTCGTTTGGGTTTTGTGTCGTTCTCGATACGTAACCTTATGTTTGGTATTGATGTAATTCCAGGTTCGGTCGCGGAGACGTCAGACGCGGCACGAAAGGGGAAAGCGGTGATTGGACGTGACTAGCTAGGGATTCCGGTGAGTAGATGTAACATCTACGGGGGACTATCGTTGGATGGCGCAAGTCGCCCGATAGTTTTAGTAACTTAAAAGATTCTTAGTAATGTTAGTAATTAGGGGTGTAATACTTGTATGATTATTTGCTACATTCATGCCTTATATTGACATACATATGCGAACCCATTCTATAGACACCTGCACCATTGCCAGGGTTTTTATATGCAGCAAGAGCACTATTCATGCTTACACACACACCCTGGTAATTGCCATGCCACCACACTAGATAACCTTTAAATTGAAACATTTTTCTATAACTGATACTTAAACTTGTGCTATTGCCTTTAATTCCTTAAAATGAAATTGTAGGATTGCTATTCATGTGCATGTACCTCATCATATTATTTGTTCATGCCTAGTCTATTAATCACACATCGCAACTTGATTATTGATACCATATGCATTCATTATCATTGACATATGCACTTATGAGGATTTCTTGAGATTTTATGATATTCTGGATTTCGGGGGAAAGCCGCAAAATTTCTAAACTTATTATATTTTTTTAAAATATGTAAATTGCGGTTTTCTAGTGATGTAAGTGTCGTCCACCATGAGTTTGTTGTGGTTTTCGAGACCCGTTTCGAGGAGTTGGATGAACCGTCTCGGGTACATGGTGGGCCCGGTAAGGTACCCCAGGGCAAGAAGCTCGTGTTGCTGACGATGAGCCTGGCAGGGGACGATTACCTACCGGTGACTGTTTGGGACGGTGGATATCCAGAGGATACCGACCGTGGCCGCGAGATGATGAGATATTGATATTGAGATGGGTCAGCCGGATGGCTGAGGCCAGAGATACTATGACATGGATATATGAGATTTGTGATAGTTTTGAGGTGTCGTTGCTGGAAACAGGTTCTTGTTGATTCTATTGGTATTGTGCTGGTATTTCAAAAGAGATTCCTAAAGGAAAAAACATGATTCTTATACTTACACATTCAGATCATGAGTTGATTCGCATTGCATTCATACCTGCTAGTATATTCATATTGCATACATACCTGCTATTATATCCTGCCTTACCTGTATTTTAGATGCTAGGATGCTTGTGTGCATGCTTTCGATAGCCTATGTAGATGTTATTTATTACTCACGAGTTGGCAGCTCACCCCCGTTGTGCCACAGCCTTTTGCAGGTCCGCTCCGTCAGTACAGTAGCGGCGGGTGCACTTGCTTCTTTTGCCTCTTTTGCCTGGACTCGAGGTTTTGCTCTTAGGTGGGCTATATTATTATTTTTGTACCACCTTGTATATTCTTTGTATCTAGTGTACTCCATCTACTGTATCTACCAGTATTATTGTATATTGACCTAGAGATGAGACTGTGAGGTTTGTGGATTTTTATGCTGTATTTTGGGGTCGAGCTCACTTGAGTCGACATGCTGTTTTTCTCATGCTTCCTTATGATTATTTCGCATGCTGTTGCTTTATATTGCGTGGGATTTGTGACCGCCTTGTGGCGAAGAGCTAGCTCCCGCTTGGGGATGCCTTATTTGTTGGATTCATATATATTCTTGTTGTACCCATTTTGGGGGCCAGTATTTACAAAGGAGACTCTGCCGAAATTTTCGGAAAAATTGGTATTGTTTTTAAAAAGGGTTTTACATGACTTATTTGATAAACTCACTTTCAATTGATTGGGTTTTCTTCACTCTTTTGCTTATTTGGTTTTGGTTTCTGGGCTTTGGCTTACTTATTTTACGGACGTTTTGAGACGTTTCGTAAACTTAAGTGCCAGTCACGTTCCGTACCCTGCGGGTCGTGACACTACCATTGAGCGTCCAATAACTGTTATTGTGACAATAATAGAGTTGTGGCTTTGGCCTAGGAACCCAAGTCCCATCAGCGTTCCAGACATATTCTGAAGCAAGTATCACCTGATCAGGGAGATGGTTGATCTCCAAGGGATCGAGGTTAGGAGAGTAAGATATGAAGGATAACACAGCGGATCCATTCACAAAGACCTTACCCCTGTAGAGACTTATATGGGATGGTTGAGTATGGGATACTACAACCACTGCTATATTGTTGGGTATATACTACAACAGATGGTCTTAGTGCAAGTGGGAGATTGTTAGTTATATGTATGCCATAGAGGCCATTACTGTACATGCGATGTATATTACAGTGGATGCTTGGACACATATAGGGAGGAATTTCTTGCTCGAAATGATAGTATGCTATCTGGTTGCACTTTATCTTAACATGTACACTAATTGTCTCTCTATTACATGTTGATAAAACCCTTAGGATAAATACTTGACTACCAAGATTATGATGCAGATCATACTAGTGGGGATAGGGTAGTCGGTAAGTACATCCTTCAAATGTTCCTAGTCGTGGGAGTATCAAGACAGGGCATCGATACTCCTGAGTAGACTAGCGTATACGCTTCTTGACCCATATGATGGGCAATGGATGATCCCACATCCATTGGTGTTTGACATCAGAGAAGGTATACGGGTGCTCAGTGGAGACTGGGTACACTGGACGGACTCGTCGAGAACTCCTAGATGGTATTATACGTATCGTCGGATAGCAGTTCTCTGGTGACACTGGTACAGGTTAGTCTGTAGACCCGAGATCGTCATAGAGTCTTGTGTGATTCCTACTGTGCTTTGATTTCCACCATACCACGGTCAAGAGATCATGTATAAAGGTGGTTTTTGGGTACAGTCCCGAGTCACATGGAGGCAATGAGCGATAGGAGGGGTTTCGTCTCTCCCGGTATTGGGAGTTGATGTTGCGCTATGCTCGATTGACCATAACAGGAAATCCCTGGCCAGGGTTGCTGAGATTTACCGGTAAGTGTTACCAGTAGCTTCTCGAACCGTTATGGACCTTGCATCGGAATGACTTATCAGGCTATTGGGGTCTGATGTTATACCACCCCCAGGCTGTAATATGCGACATATCAGATGAAAAGACCGGACTGTACGGCAGTGTTACTGATTGGATTCGAAGGAGTATGAGCAGGCTTGCTTGTTGATCTTCTGATCGCTCAATACCCGGGTGGCCGTTACGTTTAGCAGACCGCTTACGGCTTGTGGGTGTTTGATATGATCATCACCTACTGCCGACGTATTGACGAGTCTTTAGAGTACTACACAGAGGTTTCTTGGTTCATGCGAAACGGAGTAGGAACACATATGTGATATGTGCAGGACCGAGATTAATGCGAGTATGTGATACCGCATTCTATACTCGCGATATGTGACATTCGTTGGTTATATGTGATATAGCCAAGTTATCGGATCAAGTGTTGATTCGATAAGTTGTTACATTTGATATTAGTCGGTTATATGTAATATAGCCGGATTATTAAATCAAGTGATTTAATAATTTAATGTATGATTATATATTTGATATATTATATAACATTAACTAATATTAGCTCACTTAAGTATTACTTTTCTCACTTGATGATACATTGATATATATGTGATATATGTTAATTGTATTATTTTCTTTTTGTATACAAAATATATATGTGATATATATTGTTGTGTCATGCTAGGTTACACTTGCAACATGTATGTATGAGACTCACACCATGCTAGAGTTAAGTTAGGGTTTATATTTATTTCAAGCAAATTCAAAATTGTGGAGATATTTGTCATGGTTCAAAACTTGTAGAAGCTTGTGGTCTTCATTGACTTAGTCCACTCCTTTGTCTTGCTTAAGATATTTGTTAACCCAACCCTTAACCTTAGACTATGATTTATTCTCTACATGAGTTAGGCATGACACTAACTCACCATGGTTGCAATTCTAACCTCACTCTCTCATTCATTTTCTTCATCACTTCTTCTTCCTCAAAAGAAAAAGCTTGCTAGTTTTTTCTAAGTGATGAAATCTTGTGAGAAAAATAAAACTAAAGTGAGCGCACTTCCTACTTCATCATCCTCTACTATTAGCCATTTAGTTTTGGGTGTTTGCTTCACTAATCTCACCACTAGTGAAGGGGTAGCATGAGCTAGTGTCTCCTCGACGCAGATCATCTTCGGCCTCGAAGACTTCGATGTAAGATTATTCATATCTTCATGGGAGCCTTTCTAGAGTCCGGGAGTTCGTGATCGCAGCGAAGGGACTACTACACGGAGCTATTTAAGTGAAGGACTGGTCTACAAAGGTTGTATTCCTTGTTCGCTTTAGTTGCAAAGTTGTTTGCATTCGTTTCGTTTGATTTTCTAGTAGCGATTCTAGGGTTAGGGTTAGCTAATACGGAAAATTTTTAAAAATGGCATGGACGATACCTCCCGAAAACTTGCTGCCGTGCTAGGCAACCCTGCAACATGATGCTACATATCACATCAAAACTTTTAGCATTTAACTCATGTCACCATCCCACATGTGCCCACTTGCATAAATTGTGCAAATGCAGCCCCCATATGGTCCATGTCAAAGAGCTAGTGTCACACATGTATTGTGTTGGACCAAAATTGTGTGCATACATGTTTATTGCAAAAGAGCTCTTTGAATATCGGTCGGTTCTCTATTCTGATTGCAGTGTCGGCTCCTAAACGCTATATCCGTGACATTGAGTGTGTTTCCAGTGTTTTATCACGAATACCTGTAATCTGTAATTACTAAGCGGACACTGATTAATAGTACCGATATATAACAAAATTGATATTGAATGAGAGGTATTAAGATGCAGTTTTCTGAGATGAACAAATACCCCTAAACTTATCTTTTGCTCGTCCCGAGCAAAACAAAAAACCCTAGCCTCACATTCGCAGGGAACGTGATTGCACTGAGCACGTGCAACAAGCCGTTAAACCTCTAGGTGTCCCTAGTAGGAGGAGTGTTGTCTCCTGAGGGTTTTCAGCGGATTACACCCACAAAATCCAGTCAAGTTAGCGTCGTAGAGAAACAGTTGATTCTAATCTTAAGTTAGAGATCAAAGTTAGAAGTTCTATCACCCAAGTCAGAAAAGTTAAACCCTATTTTTCACTCCTCACAATTTGTTTAATATAAACTTATACGCGTCTTTACGTGATTGTGCGGATAGTGTCCATAAGTTTTTAAGAACTTGATTAAGGTCATCATGTCATAAGTACGGATCAGGATAAACTTCTAAAGGATCACACAAGTTTGAAAAAGAGTTAAGATTTTCTCTAGTTTTTGTTCTCAAGTTAGGTTTCAAGTCAGAATTTCTATCGTTTTTAACAGAGAATCTAAGTCTTATTCTTCACTCCTACCTTTCACCTGTTTTTGTTCATACACACCCAAGTTATCGTGCAAAACGTCTTGTATAAATATACCTTCATATCTCCACGAAAAAACTGTTTTAATAGAAAACTCGTCTCCGCCAAGATTATTCTCCCACAAAGAACTATGAGGATTTTTAACTCGGAGAGAACACTTGCTTAGCTTGTTTTGTTTGGCGAGTGGAAACTTAGCGAGCTTTGGGTCAATGACTCCCAAACCAGATGGTTTTTAGAGCATTAGGTGTGGAGACACCCCAAGGACTTAATTACCCAAGTTATCAAGGCCACAAAACAAAAGACTCATTTTATTTAAAATATTCTGAACTCAGTGAAAACGGAGATATAGCCAGCATTTCTTTTAAATCTGAAGACGTTACATGTGGATAAGGTGTGTAATTACTCCAACAAGGTTCCAGATAGGTTATTTTTCAGACTTATAGCTTCTATTAAAACCTCAATAATATCATTCATATCTACTTCACCTTATGGACTATTCTTGATATCACTTGACTCAGAACAAACCTGTTTGATCCTAAAGATGTTTATCAATTTTCAAAAGTTTTACCGACATGTCAGACTTTCATCAAATTCTCAAACACATACGACACGTGTAAAGTGTTATAAAAGACGTATATCAGCAATGGTTAAACACAAGGGAGGGTTATTTTTCGGGTCGTCGGTCTCACAAAAAGAATTTAGTTATTTCTAACTTATCAACCGAACCGTCAGATTTCAAATCTAAGTTCCCCCGCTAACTAACATGACAATCAAGTTTTTATGTTTTTGAATTTTTTCAATTTTTATAAGTTTTTCAATACAATGCAATACAAAAGCAGATATGAAATGCGACTACATGCAAAGAAAAGAAAAATACATAATATAAAGTGCTGAAATGCAGGAAATATGCACATGCAAACTATATGCCGATACAAGATGCATCCAAAACAGATCCACCCCCAAACTGAAGATGACGATGTCCTCATCGTCACTTGGCCTTGCCCTTGGTCCTGCTGCTCCCGCTTGCTTCATCCTGGTTCGCTAAGATCTGGCTTAGTTGTTCTTTTATCTCCTTGTTCTGCCTGATCAAAGTTTTGATGCCACGGACCTCCATCCTGTGTAGTTCGTATGGATCAGTCGGAACATCCTCTCCCAATTAAATCTTAAAGGAAGTCTGTGGTGCCGCATGCTCGCTGGGGTCGGTGGGTGACCAGATCTGCTGCTTACTCCTACTGTCAGTATAACCTGGTAAGATCCTCTCAATCTCCACCGGGACAGTGTCGTACATAGTGATGCAGGCCGCGAAATCTTCCTCCTCCATGTAGTAGCGACAAATTTGGGTGATGAGGATGGGAAGTAACGATTGTGTGCTGCGGCACTCTCCTTGATTGTACTAAATAGCATACTCGCCATGCAAAACTGATAATCCTTGGTCATAAAACAATGAACAATATGCCCCACAATCGCTGGAAACGAGGAAACTCGAATGATCCCCCTAACATTACGGTAAGCCCAGCGGCAAGCCGTATAGACATTTCGATAAATCTGCTGGGCATTCAGCCCAACATCTCGTAACTCGCATCGTGCCCCCATGATTGTCCTATACTGGGCAAGTTCTAACGGTCTCTGAAAACCAGGTCGGGTAGGGATGTTGGTGACATTTGAAATAGTATCCGTTGAGAATATCCTCCTTCTACCCTGAAAGTGAAATCGAATACGGTCCTGGAGTATTTCACCATTTCTTAGAGCGTCGTAGAACTCATCTACCAAATGCTCATAAGCACACAACCCCTCATCCCCATACAGCAAAAAATCCTAACCCAACTGTCGGATAGCGTCTTGAAAATAGCTCCCAAACACCTCGTGGGTGAACACATCGACAAAATTTCTCTCTAATTCAAAAGGGGCCATGATCTGTAGGTTGGTGAAGTTTTCTGAAAATTTAAACAACGCAGGAGTGGGGGGGAGAAAATCTTAGAGAGCCGACGAAGGCAAACGACGATCGGAGATGTCGAGACCGGTGGCGCCGGAATTTTCAGTGATGTCGCCGGTCGGATTCTGAGCAAAGGGGCTAGGGTTTTGGAGGAAAGTTTGGGGAGAGCAAAGGAAATTTCGAGATCTGTTTGAGTGGTGAGAAGAAGGGGTCGGGTCAGGGATCTGGTGACTTTATAATGGACTTTTTACAAAAAAACCCCATCAAAAAAACCCCTCTCTTTACATATTTACTCAAACCAGAAGTTAAATCAGTGTGCTATCCCCAAAAATTCAGCACTCACCTCCTAACGGGTGAGATCTTATTTTCAAAAAACTAAGATTAATTATAGTATTCACAAGTTAAAAGATAGTGTTAGTTCAGAAATTAATACCAGCCACTCAAAAATTTTATCAATATAATGCAAGGGCTGGTAAAAGAATACGTATATAAAAAAGAAAAAGAATGTATTAGTTGTTAATGACGGGCATGGGTGTGTGTGAGTAAGGATCAGAAGACGCTGAAGGTGAAGATGGAGTTTTGAAGGGGCAAATGAATTGTTACTCGAATGAATTGAATATTCAAGAAGCTCGTGTTGAGTTTCGGAGTCGAGTTCGTTTAAAAAGTGGAGTTCATCCACAAAAAAATTGGAAAAGGAAAGGTTCATGGGATGTTCGTTAATTGATCCTGACTCAAACTCACCTAGGATATCAAGTTCATCTGCAAATAACTCCTCAAAACTTTGTATGAAAGAATATCTATCAAGGCTGCCTTCCTCCCTATAATCCTGCACAATCCTATTCTCATTGTTACAGCCCCCTAACTCTCCAAATACAATTTCTTCCTCATCACATTCACAAATGGGTAGGTACATGTCATCTAAAAAAGTAGGTTCCCACCCTAACATTTCTTCCGAAACAATATCACTAGGTGATACAAAAATTGTAGGTTCCTGATCATTGATCTCTTCTAACAGTGTGCAAAGCGCATAAAAATCTTAAGCAGCGCCCACGTGCACAACACGTGAGCGCCGGCGCCCAGTAGAATTAAATTCTACTCTCTGTTAAATAGAGCCGTTGGATCAAAGATCCAACAGAGATGATAAATCATCAGGATGCAGAATTAAATTCTGTTTAGAAGAAATATTCCTTAAATCTTTCTGCCTTCTGTAAAACAGAGTACCGTTAGATTAAATATCCAACGGTGATTAAAGAATCACCAATCTACAGAATAATTCTGTATGGGTAAATACTTCCCTAATCTTATTAAAAATAAGAAAATACTTTCTGTAAAATAGAAGTTCTTGGATCAAAAATCCAACGGTGGGTAAATCCCTAAATCATTTGGGATCTCTTAATGAGAGATTTTTTCGGAGCTAATTAACAAACTGCCCCTACTATATAAAGGACCCAAGACTTCAAGTCTGAGAGAGAGCAACCCCCCCATAAGCTTAAAAAAAGAGAGAGCTTCGAAAGAACAGAGAATTAAATTCTCGAGGAAGAAGAACTCTCTTCTTAGAAATTTTAGGTAAATAAAAGTAGATAAAGATCATGTGGATCATTCAAGAAAAAAAAAGAACTCAGTACCCAGCGCCCCACATGTTCCTTACGTGGGCGCTACAAGAGTGCCTAGCACTCATTGAGTGGCGCTCAGCGCTTAGTGCCCCGTGTGCCCCTCACGTGGGCGCCACAGAATAGAAAGATCTCAGGGAGTGGCGCTCAGCGCCCAGCACCCCCACGTACCTCTCATGTGGGCGCTACAAAAGAACTCAGGAGTGCTTAGAACTCAGTGGGTGACGCTCAGCACCGATCGCCCTATGTTCCTCTCACGTGGACGCTGCAAAAGAACTCAGGAGTGCTTAGTACTCAGTGGGTGACGCTCAGCACCTAGCGCCCCACGTGCCTCTCACGTGGACGCTAAGAAAGAACTCGGGAGTGCTTAGCGCTCAGTAAGCGGCGCCCACTGCCCAGCTCCTCACGTGACCCTCACATGGGCGCCATAGAATAAAAGTGCTTAGCACTCAATGAGTTGCGCCCAGCTCCTCACGTGACCCTCACGTGGGCACCACAGAATGGAAGAGTGCTTGGCACTCACTTGGCAGCACCTAGCTCCTCACGTGCTTCGCACATGGGCGCCATAAAGAGTGCTTAGCACTCCATATAAAGACAAAAGGGGTAAAGTGTTTAACACTTATCGAGCAATTCCCATGACTGAAAACCCCACATGATTATATGTGAGCGTCAGAACTTATATAAGTTCTCAGCACTTTTTGCAAAAAAAAGGGATTGAGCCCAAACAAGTGCTTAACACTCTTTTTCAAATAAAAAGAAAACTGAGTGGACCAAGCCCAGGTTGGTTGGTTCCCTTGAAAGTAGAAACTCCCTAATTCAGATCAACCGAGCCCATGTGCTCACTACTTCCCAAACTGATCTTAGTCCCAAATACGACTATCGATCTTCCAACTGATGATATCCCAAAACGATATTCGTCCTACATTCCCCTGAGGAAATCTTAGTCTCAAAATACAACTAATGATTCCTGGGTTTACCATTAATCCCTTTTCCCTCAAACACGGGAATTGGATCAAGGGTACATCTCTCTACACCTCTGATACATGTCGTTGTAATTCCTCAACGTCTTCAGAGAGGTGGCGGTCCCGACAACCAACTGATTTTTGGTGCACTTCCCAAACTGACGTGCACATCCCAAATCAAATCACATCCCAGACTGGATGCATCTCATATCGTCGTTGCCCATCCCGTCACGTAACAAATACACGTGCATGCAACATGGACAATGGACCGAGACGTCCCTAAACTAAAAATGGACCGAGACGTCCCTAAACTAACAACGAACCGAAACGTCCTTAAACTAACTGTTGCCTCCAAAATGGAAACAACGGACCGTAACGTCCTTAAACTAAAATCTCACTCCCAAATGGTGATCAACGGACCGTAACGTCCTTAAACTAAAATCTCACCCCCAAATGGTGATCAATGGACCGTGACATTCTTAAACTAAAATCTCACCTCCAAAATGGTGATCAACAGACCGAGATGTCCTCAAACTAGAACTTCGCCCCTAAAATGGCGATAATGGACCGAAATATCCCTAAACTAAGACAATGGAGCCCAAATGCTCTCTTGTTGGATCTGAAATAAAAATGATCCTGAAACTCCGTTAAGTGGATCTTAGTCTCAAATTGGACTAATGTATCCTTAACAAAAACAAATCGAGCCCCCAAATACTCGCATACATTTAAGTCGATCTTAATCTCAAAATAGATTAACGATCCTTAAATAAAAAACCCCAAATCTAAGATATACGGATTTGGACTAATCCACGCCCTACGGGCGACAACATAAATTAGTCTCCATATATAATCCACAGGCAACCAAAACAAACAAAAACGCACACGACGCGAAGTGAACTTCCGGAGCAGGAGAAAGTGGTTATCACGATGTGGTAACGTAATTAACTGCAGGGGCTTGTGCCTGCAGGGAAGAGCGTCCCCACAATCAAAAAACCCCTCGCAAACTAGGGGGATCTGACGAAGTTTGCTACAACGGCCGCATCCGTCCAAACCTCCGATACACAATGCCATAAATCAACTTGGCATCTTCGGAGAGGTGGACGGATAAATCTAAATAGCATCTTCCCCCAAATTCAGGCAAAACGATTCATCCCAATTCGTCTCTGTTTTCGGCGGTGAACAACCGGCTCGGTATAGATGATGAAGAGCCCGCTTATGCAGTTGAGCCAAAGGAGCTCGCGGTTCCTGCAAAATCGAGCCCATGCTCCAACAGTTGACCACTACGTCGTTAAACTGGGAACAGATGATCTCTACATCGTTAAACTGGGAACATATGACATCTACGTCACTAAAATGGGAACAGATGACCTCCACGTCGTTAAACTGGGAACAATCGACCCATAAGTCGTTAAACTGCGAGTGTAAAAAAAATATTTAAAAAAAAGCCGA
Source organism: Agapanthus africanus (assembly GCA_030015575.1). Taxonomy (NCBI): domain Eukaryota; kingdom Viridiplantae; phylum Streptophyta; class Magnoliopsida; order Asparagales; family Amaryllidaceae; genus Agapanthus; species Agapanthus africanus. The sequence goes on from JASDDO010000001.1 coordinate 27,330,758, forward strand.
AATGATGGGGCAACTCGCAATAAGAATTAGCGAGTAAAAAAATGAAAATAAAGCCAAAATGATGGGGCAACCGCGAATAAAGAGCTGAAATGATGGGGCAACCGCGAATAAAGAGCCGAAACGGTAGGGCAATCACAACCTTCGTGATAAGAAAAGCTGAAATGATAGAGCAATCGCTGTAAAAAATGTGTATAAAAATAAATACTTCAGACCCCTCCAAAGGCGAGTGATGAGTCGCTCCTGAAACTATACTTCAGTGTTAGCGATGCAGACGCCAACAAAATTTCAAATTCTCGAATATCACAATGGCAAATGATGAGTCGCTACTGGTACCATATTCCAGTGCAGCGATGCAGACTCCAACCAAAATCCAAATCCCCAAACGGCGAATGATGAGTCGCTTCTGGTACCATATTCCAGTGCAGCGATGCAGATGCCAACCAAAATCCAAATTCCCAAAATTCTCCCAGCCCTACGGTTGGTCCCTAAATTGACTACTATATACAATCCACGGGCTCAAATAATTCTCATCACACCCATGCCCCACCGCAATCACCAGTCACGCGGTCGGTCTCCGCCATCGGAATTATGCTCCATTTGGGAAGATCCACTCATGTTTCCTCACGATACATGAGGAGAACAAACCTTACGAGATCCTCTCAACTCATAAGAAAACACCTTCATGGGATCCTTACGACTCACAAAGGAAGAACACACTTGGGGGTCCTCACGACCTCTAAGGAGAAAATACACTTACGAGATCTTTTCGATTCGTATGGGGAAAATGCTTTTATGGGACCCTTACGGCTCATAAAATTGAAAAGTCTTAGGTGATAGGGACCTAAACATGTCTTCTAAGCCATCGCTCTCCAATAGGAAAAGGCAAATGATGAATTGCTCCTGGCACCTGTGCTCCAGTGTTAGCAGCGTTGATGCTTACCCCAACCCCAAAATTCCAAAGTTTCGATCCAATAGACCCCTAAGTCGTTAAACTGAGAACGAGGGAAATCCGCTCATGGTAAATGATGATTCGCTCCTGGTACCATATTCCGGTGTAGCGATACTGATACCAAACCAAAACCAAAATCCTCAAATCCTCTCATGGCAAATGATGATTCGCTTCCGGTACCATATTCCAGTATAGCGATACTGATCCCAACCCAAATCCGATGTTCTCTACGGCAAATGATGATTTGCTCCTGGTACCATATTCCAGTGTAGCGATACTGATGCCAAACAAAAATCCAAATTCAAGGTACCAGGCTCAAAAACCCCGCTGGACGGATAAGAAAATCCCAAATCAAATCAAATCAATAACCTCTGCGTCGGAATCATATTTCGTCTCAGAATATAGGCCCCACGTCGGAATCATACTTCGCCTCGGAGTATCTGCCTTCCCCGTCGGAATTATGCTCCGTCTCGAAATCAAGTCAAATCAACGACCTCCCTGTCGGAATTATGCCCTGTCTCGGAATCAAGTCAAATCAACGACCTCCCTGTTGGAATTATGCTCCGTCTCAAAATCAAGTCAACCAATGACCTCCCCGTCGGAATTATGCTCTGTCTTAGAATCAAGTCAAATCAACAACCTCTCTGTCGAAATTATGCTCCGTCTCGGAATCAAGCCAACCAATGACCTCCCCGTCGAAATTATGCTCCGTCTTGGAATCAAGTCAAATCAATGACCTTCCTGTCAGAATTATGCTCCATCTCGGAATCAAGTCAACCAATAACCTCTGTTTCGGATTCATGCTCCGTCTCAGATTGTGCCCCGTGTCGAAATCATGCTTCACCTCGGAGTATCCACCTTCCATGTCAGAATTATGCTTCGCCTAGAAATCAACCTTTGCATCGGAACTATGCTCCGTTCAGAATGTCTGTCCTGCGCCGAAATTATATTTCATCTCAGGATATACATGCCCCATGTCGGAATCATGCTTCATCTCGGAGTATCCGCCTTCCCTGTCAGAATTAAGTTTTACCTAGGGTTCAACCTCTGCATCGGAGCCATGCTTCGTTCAGAATGTCTGCCTTGCGCCGGAATTAAGCTTCATCCCAGGATACACCTGTCCCCTGTCGAAATTATGCTTTGCCCTGTAACCCTGCATCGAAACTATGCTTCGTCTCAGAATATATCCTCCCACTGGAATTATGCTCAGCACATCGAAATAATGCTCCGACCCCCGGAATTATGCTCCTGTAACATTTTGGAAAATTATAAATATTAATTTATAATTTTAAATATGAATATAATGAGTCTACAAAAATGATATCGCTTATGAATTTTGGTATCGGATTGATACCCGCAAAAATTTAATTATCTTGGTAAAAATGAAGAAAATGTGTGAAATAAAAAAATGATATTTAAATTGTTTTAATATGACATGAGATTTTATTATAATGATTATGGTATTTAAGTGTTATAATAAGTGCTTTATTTCTTTTAAAATCAAGAATTTATATTTTTAGTAACATGGAGGTATTTATTTAAAAAGGTTTTTATTTAGTTATGAGGGTTGGGTTTATGATTAGGTTAGACTAAAACCTTCACACACAACACACACCCTCACCTCACTCCACCTCATACTTCTACCTTTACACCACCACCCTTACAAACCTCCACCTCATTCTTTCTCTACCTACCTTTTTCATACAATTATACATATTCATTTTCATTTTCTAAACTGAACCAAACCACTCTATCTTAAAATTTCTATCTTTCACAAAAATCAAAAGAGAAATGGGATGGTTCCTTCATCAATATTGCCCATACCATCAAGTTAGAGCCACAACCACTTCAAGAAACCTCAAGCCACCAATTCATGAGCTGAAAATTCCTTATGCACCATCCCTATAGGTATATCTCACCTCCTTTGCAAGTTCTATTTTTTTAAATAGCTGTTTTTAGTGTGCAATAATAGAAACTAGGATTTTTATGATATTTGTGAATGTAAACTTGAATGTGGAACTACTAGGTTAGTCTATTAGAAAAACTAACAATACTAGGATATAGTGAGACCATTAGAAGATGTCACCTAAAGACCGGGCCCCTAACTCCACAGTAAAACCGTCGGTTTTCCCCATTTTCCTGCTACCGCCAATATTGGTGAAGGGTTACGTTTTGAGTTTTGGTCAGTAGCTTTAATTGGTAATAATTTAAGCTACTGTATTGTTTGTTTTTTCCCAGATGTCATATAGAGAAATATGGGAGTGTTCTAGTGTTGTTTTAACAATATTTCCGACATTTATAATATGGTTTTTCGTATTTCCATACCTCGACTGAATTATTGACGTTCGTACGTTAATGTCAGGGGTATTTGGTCGTATTTGGAGTAAGTGAGCTATAGGTTCTAACCTATGTGCGCTTAGCTCGTTGAACTGCTTTTCGATATGATTTTTACGCCGATATGTTATAACTACGATTGTAGGTACAATCGCGGAGCTTTCCGAGACGGCAATGACGGATAAAGCAAGCGTGGGTTTCGACTAGCCCGACAAGTTGGTGAGTGGATTTATATCTACGGGGGAAATTGGGTGAATGGCGTTAGCATCTCCGCAACCACTTATATAGAATAGTTATAATATAACTAGTGTAAAGTGATATGTTAGATAACTTAGTTATATTATATTGGTGTATGGTGAGTACTTAGTAGAATTCTTATGGTTATGGTTATACCTGGATATATAGTATTAGGGATGGACGTACGTGACGATAGGTCCGTACGATATGGATATGATATTGGATGGATGGATATAGTACGAGGGATCATATCGTACTTGTGATGACGAGGATAGTGTGACGAATACGGCCAAGTTTCATTTAGACTCATGGAGTCATGAGTTATCCCGATTTGGGATGTTACGATTGATTGAGCTATACTCTTTTAAAAACCAACGATTCGTTTTCAGTTTTAAATGATAAATGATCAGGACGCGATATTATTTCCAAAACGAATATCTATTTTAAATTAATGCAGCTTTCTTATTTCAAAATAACGTTTCGTTCTATTTTAAATTATAATGGTATAGCTCATAGCAATTAGTTACATTTAATAATTACACGATACACTTAGATTTCCTTTTTATGTTCGCGATACGCTTACCGATTATATATGTGCTCTTTTATACGAACACACTGATAGAATACTGCATAACTACCAATGAATACTATGTTGCACGAGCACAGACGCATATGTTACACTACACCTCATTAGTACTGCCATGACACTGTAGGACCGCTATACCTCGCGAGGTCTGTATAAATGCCGATGCGATGCGTTATGAATTTCCTATATCCGAGGAATTTGGTTGTATTTATATGCTATAGATATGGGTAGAATTACATTCTGCTATAAACACTTATAGAATACTTGCACAAATACTAATGATTTTCATGCTGTACTAGCACAAACGCGTATGCTATACTACATATCATTAGTATTTCCATGACACAGTAGAACTGTCGCGATTGTTTGCACGATTGACAATATGAGTTTTTATGATGTTTTTGATTCTTAAGGGTATTCGTATTTGATTCTTATGAGTTTTTATGATGTTTTTGATTCTTAAGGGTATTCGTATTTGATTCTTATGAGTTTTTATGATGTTTTTACTTTCGATGTTATATATATTAGCGGTATGAGACACCGTTATATATATAGATTATATCATCATAATGATATATGCAATGATTCTTCTTCTTTGCTCGATATTTTCTGGATACGATGAGTTGACATCCACCATGAGCTTGATATTTTCTGATTTGGTTTTATTTCGAATTGAGTAGGGGAGATATACAGTTACGGACATGCTACATATCCGGACTGAGTGGGTAGGTATACAGTCTGATACATAGTGGACCCGGTCAAGACCGAGGGCAGGAAAGCCGCGATTGAGGCAGGGAGCCTAGCGAGGACACTCGATACCGGAGATAGATATGAGCACGGCAGATATTGAGGGGCTAGGGCTATCGAGGGGCGACCGATCTGATGAGACGGTGTCGACGATATCTGGATTTACGTGTCGGTGATAGACATGAGAGATTTGATGATTTAGGGTGTCAATGCTGGACACCCATATATTGATGTTTTTGCGATCATTCGAGATACGCCATTATAGCTTATGCGATATAGTAGCCTATCAGGACTGATCCGAGGGACAGTACCTGAATTCTATTTTTCCTGTTGATATAAATAAAAGGGTTCCTAAATGAGCTATAGTCTCATTATTTTGACGTGTCTAGGATGACACAAAAATCTTCTAAATAGTAAACCTATAACGACTCTAAAATCTTGTACGGAAATTTTTCTGTTAATATACAAGAAATGAGTTTTACAACCTGAGTTTGAGTTATAAGTCACTTTTGTGAAATAACAGCAAGAAGCCACTTGTAGCTCACCGGTAAATCCTTTGCACTGCTGTGACGTAGCTTATGTGTTCGATTCCCATCAGACACAATTTTTTTTAACTTTTTGGAAGCCCAAAAGATTGCACGTGCAATACATGAAAAGTTCAGAAAAATCAAATATGTAGAAAATGGTTTAAATACTGAATTGATCAGGTGGCACGAATCTCGAGGCCAGATGGCACAAAACGACTGGCCAAACATGCCTACAAGCCGGCGCCGACGGTCAAGATGGGGCCAAATTGCCCCGCGCTCTGCACACTTGTCTCTTCACCTACCTCTAACTCCCCTGCACTGTTTGATTTGCCTGCAATCAAACCGAGACCTTTCAATTCACAATTTATCACAATTTTTATACTTTTTAATCCACAATTTTAATTCCAAAACCCTAATTCTCCACTATAAATATCACCCCACACTTTGGCTCGGCACCACTCTGAAAATTCTAGCCAAAACTCTCTAAAAAGTTCCTGGTGCAAGCGAAGTAAAGTGGAGTTAGCGAGCAAGTTAGTTCCGGCGAAAATCAAAGCCAATTCCAGAGCTCCTACGACGCCACGATGACACCCTTTCCTTCCTAACCCTTTCTTTGAGCTTTCTAAACCGTAAGTCCCTCCCAAACTCCCTTCTCTTCATTGAATTTCTTTTTTAAACAAAATCGGTAAAAGTGGAGTTATTACCGATATCACATTTTCTAAAACCGATAACTCATTCTCCTTTATCGTTTGGACAATCTAATTTTACCACTTCACTTGTAATCTTAATACCAATGTTTAGAATAAATTTTACTTATGAATCTCATGTAAAACAACCATATTTGAACTTTTACATTAAAATACCTTGAACTTTGTTATCACATCTTTTCGACAAAATTGCTTAACAATACCTTTAGAAAAACTTTACGGGGTAGCGACCTACCCCACACACACACTTGGATCCATAGCATGATGTCTATTTTTTTATGAATATTTGTTACAAAGAAAAATTTACAATAAAATACCATATAATTCTAAAACCAGATTTCTTTTAAAGCGATATTTCATTTCCTTTGCGATTATGCATCTACAACCCTCTTTAGGGGACCTCTAACAAATGGTGTGGATTATCGCACATGCTTGGGTTAGAAGAGCGAAATGCAGATCTTCTCATGGAGCATTCGATCTCGAAAGGATTTAAATACGTTTTTAAGAAATACGAATTTTCTAAATAAAATAAAATTATTTTTAAAATTAAAATTATATAAAATTATAAATCCATATTTTCAAAATATAATAAATTTATATTTTTCTAAAAAATGAAAGATTAAAAAAATGCCAATAAAATACCATCAAGATACCAAAAAGGCAAGTTTTTCAATAAAATACCATAAACTTTCCAAACTTAAGTATTTATCATTAAAATATCACAATACTTAAAATCCATGCTCATGAAAACCCTAAGTAATACTAATCACCCTCGAGATTTTATTTTTAATTATATTAAAATATTTTTTCATAAAACCCTCTCGAGATATATAAAACAATATTTAAGGACTTTAGTAAATATAGGTTTAAGCGGGATCAATTCTCTTGAGCCCCAGGGAGCCGGAGAAAATGAGTGCTTGCATATTTAAGGTAGACAACTTAACGGAGTTATCAATGATAATTGTCTTGGAAAAAGACACAAATCCTGCCGTCCATGTGCAGCTGTTACCGATGACTCCCGAACCTAATTCAAGAGCTAAATCTATTTAAAAGTGTCTGACTCAATCCGAGTCCAATTCAAACCTGAATCCAAAATCAAACATGAATACTTGATCATGAACATGAATACTCGAATCTAAACATCAATATCAAACATGTATACTTGACTTGACTTGACTTGACCGAGCCATGGTTATAACTTGACTTGACTACTTAAATACTTGACTATATCCTGAACATGAATACCTAAACACTTTGTATCCATGGTTTCGGCAAGACTTGTAAATATAATTGATACAATATATTACGCGGGGATAAAGGGGTAGATTGGTACGGAACGTATATCGTGGCACAAGAGGTCACTTAAAAGACACCTACATGAATTCACGTGCCATTGTCCTGTGGGTTATGACGGGACCTTGTACTACATGTCACCATAGTCCACGGGGTAAGATAGACTCCTCTCGTATACATGAATATCTTCTTTATCAAGCTACAAACAACCATGTTAGAATAACTATCATATACCAATAATCAATCAAATACAATTTACCTGTTCATTTCAATTTATATAATGTCTTCTCTTTCTTCTTTTGGGACTTACCGAGCGTTAGTTCACTGACGACATTCCTTTCTATTTCATTCTTTGGAATGTTCGTCAGGAGGACCGGACTCTCAGAAGATCGAGCCTAGCCAGGAGGACTTGGACCAGCTCACCACTCAGCCTGACTACTAGTTCACCTGCACTTTCATTTTGTATGCCATTGTTTAGGCACTGCTTTATATCATTGTATCTTTTTATTTTCAAACAGTTGTATGTAAAGATGAATGTAAATAAAGTTGATGTTTTATTTTAATACTCTTTTCATTCTTGTTCATTTTATATATTTCTTAATTGCGCTTAACGTATTTATTTCTTAGTAAATACGTTGCGGCCTGCCACGTCACTGTTTCCGTCTACTGGGAAGCGGAGCGTGACAGGTTTTGTTGGTGACCCATGTAGTTCAGTTCTGCATGAAGTATTAAGAAATATATCACAAGAATTATAAGAATCAGCAACTATTCATTCCTTACATTTTAAATTTCTTGAATCTATCATAACCATTCCTTTTCTATCAAGGTCATGGATTCTCCCAACAACACCAGTACCAATGTCAATGGAAACACTCCACCGTCTACTCTACCACCACCACCTACCATTGCAGCTCCCATCAACGAGCAAACGGTACTACTTGAGGCTATCAAGAGCCTTCTGGAGGGTCAGCAGCAGCAGACTGCTATCCTCATGCACCGCCCCGAAGCCTAGGCACCCAAAGTCAAGCAGTTTCGGGCACTGCATCCAAAACATTTCTCGGGGAAAGAGAGACCACTGAAGGCAGAAGAATGGGCTCAATCGATCGAAGATGATCTAGCAGTAGCTCAAGTGCCATATATTGCCTGGGTGAGAGTTGCTAAGCTGCAACTAACAGACAATGCCAGAATCCGGTGGAAGGCTGAAGAAAGCCGTCTCACCCAACCTATCGAGTGGAAGACGTTTCGCGGTCTGTTCGATGCGAAGTACTTCCCTGAGAATGCTCGTTTTGACATGGAGCGGCAGTTCATTCATCTACAACAAGGCTCAATGTGGGTCAAGTCTGTGGATAAATATGATGCTGAGTTTACCATGCTTAGCAGGTAAGATATTGTCTCAAATTCAAATTTCTGATCTTACACATTACACTGCTAGCACAAGGTCGTAACAGGTTTGCTGCACACCTGATTCTTACTGTTGAGATCTGGACACGACGATTTCAGCAAGGGTTGGACCTGGAAATTCAAGCTGCACTCGCTACAGTGGATTTCCCAACCCATGAACTTGCTTTGAAGGCTACCCGACGCTATGAGGCAGTTGTGAAGAAGAAGGACAGACTACAGACTGCCGATGTGAAATGCCCTGCCACACAGATGACAGGAGGAGCCTCTTCTAGGCCAACTTTTCCACCCAGGAGACAGGGAGGATCATTTAACCGGTCCAGTCCAGACTTTTATTTTTACTGTAAGAGGACTGGACATCTGGCGAAAGACTGCAGGCGTACAAATGGCATGTGTTTGATTTATGGCGCATCCACTCACGCGATAGGAGCATGTCCATATCATATCAACACAGCTCTAGCATCCAGACCCACAATCACAGTACCGCAGCGGCCAGCCATTCAGGCTCCTGCACCTCGTTTAGCTCTCCCTACACCCGCTCCACGTGGACCTCCAGCACAACTTCAACGTCAATTCCATCAGGCACAGAGAAACATGCCTTAAGGGCAGAGAAACATTCCCCAAGGGCAGAAAAACATGCCTTAAGGGCAAAGGAAATGAAAAGTTCAGAAAAATCAAATATGTGGAAAATGGTTTAAATACTGAATTGATCAAGTGGCACGAATCTCGAGGCCAGATGGCACAAAACGACTGGCCAAACATGCCTACAAGCTAGCACTGATGGTCAAGATGGGGCCAAATTGCCACGTGCTCTGCACACTCGTCTCTTCACCTACCCCTAACTCCCCTGCACTGTTTGATTTCCTTGCAATCAAACAGAAACCTTTCAATTCACAATTTATCACAATTTTAATACTTTTTAATCCACAATTTTAATTTCAAAACCCTAATTCTCTACTATAAATATCACCCCACACTTTGGCTAAGCACCATTCTGAAAATTCTAACCAAAACTCTCTAAAAAGTTCCTCGTGCAAGTGAAGTAAAGTAGAGTTAGCGAGCAAGTTAGTTCCGGCGAAGATCGAAGCCAATTCCAGAGCTCCCGAGACGCCACGACGACACCCTTTCCTTCCTAACCCTTTCATTAAGCTTTCTAAACCGTAAGTCCTTCCCAAACTCCCTTCTCTTCATTGAATTTTTTTTTAAACAAAATCGGTAAAGGTGGAGTTATTACCGATATCACCTTTTCTAAAATCGATAACTCCATTCTTCTTTATCATTTGGACAATCTAATTTTACCACTTCACTTTTAATATTAATACCAATGTTTAGAATAAATTTTACCCAAGAATCTCATGTAAAACAACCATATTTAAACTTTTACATTAAAATACCTTGAACTTTATTATCACATCTTTTCGACAAAATTGCTTAACAATACCTTTAGGAAAACTTCATGGGGTAATGACCTACCCCACACGCACACTTGGATCCATATCACGATGCCTCTTTTGTATGAATATTTGTTACGAAGAAAAATTTACAATAAAATACCACATAATTCTAAAACCGGATTTCTTTTAAAGTGATATTTCATTTCTGTAGGGATCCTAGGCACACTCAAGAGGTCTCACAATGTATCAACCATGCCAAATTCAAATTTTACAAGTGCCGAGAAACCCTAATACGGATCGTTGACTAGAGTTTAAGCGAAACATGCAACTAGTTAACATCTTAACTATGAGTGAACGGAAAATACAACCTTTGTAGATCCGGTCCACCACTTCTCTAGCTCCATGATGACGTCCCCTCGCTGCGATCATCGGATCCCGGACTCTAGCGTCGGCTTCATCGGAGAAATGGTCGGGCTAGGTCATCGACTTCGATATCGAAGATGATCTACGTCGAGGCAACACAAGATCAAGCTCCAACTTCACCAAGTCATGAAACTTGTGAAGAAAACACCCTATACTACTTGGCAAGTGGTAGAGGATGAACAAATAGGAAGTGGGTTCACTTTAGAATTGGATTTCTCACTCTTTTTCTCATGTTGCCATTAATGGTTGCAAGATTTCTTCTTGTTGAAGAAGAAGAAGAAGAAGAAAAAGAATATGATATGTATATCCAAAATAGAAAAATAAATTGATACTTATCATATTTACAACCATAGTTAGGTGTAGAGAATAAACTAGGGTTAGGTTGAATGGTTAGGGTTAAGCATGAAACAAAAATGGTGGACTTATTCAAAGCTTCATGAAGCTTCAACTAGAAAACAAATCAAACCACCATTTCTCTTTATCATTCAAAAAAAATGAATAAATAAATAAATGAATAGATAAGTAAATCAAAACCCTAACCATTAACATAACCATGGTTTAAACTAAACATACACCCAAAGATTCATGTATCATCAAACATGATAGAATCTGGTGCACAAAAAATATATCACATATACAATGTGCATTTCAAGTGAGAAAATCCATTTAAAGTGAACCAATACTAATTAATGCAAGGTAATATATCAAATATATAATTATGCATTAAATCATTAAATCAACACTTGATATAACGATCCGGTCATATCGCATATGACCGACTAATATCCAATGTATCGACTTATCGAATCAATCCTCGATTCGATAACTAGTTATATCGCATACAACCATTCGATATATTCATCGCGAGAATAGAATACGGTATCACATACACGCATTATTCTCGGTCCCGCACATATCTCATATGCGCTCCTATTTCGTTTCGCTTGAGCCAGGAAACTTCTGTGTAGGACTCTAAAGACTCGTCAATACGCCGGCAGCAGGTGATGATCATATCAAACACCCACAAGCCGCAAGCGGTCTGCTAAACGTAACGGCCACCCGGGTATTGAGCGATCAGAAGATCGACGAGCAAGCCCGCTCACACTCCTGTGAATCCAACCAGCAACACTTACCGTACAGTCCGGTCTGTTCGTCTGATATGTTGCATATCTCGCCTAGGGGTGGTGAACGTCAGACCCCAGTAGCTCGATAAGTAGTGTCGATATGAAGTCTATAACAGTTCGAGAAACTACTGGTAACACTTACCAGTAAATCTCAGCAACCCTGGCCAGGGATTTCCGGTTATAGCCAATCGAACACAGCGCAACATCAACTCCCTATACCGGGAGAGACGAATCCCCTCTTATCGCTCATTGCCTCCATGTGATTCGGGAATGTACCCAAAAACCACCGTTTTGCACGCCCTCTTGGACGTGGTAAGGTGGAAATCAAAGCACAGTGAGAATCACACAAGACTCTATGACGATCTCGGGTCTACAGACTAGCCTGTACCAGTGTCACCAGAGAACTGCCATCTGACGTAAGGTATAATACCATCTGGGAGTTCTCGGCGAGTCCGTCCAGTGTACCCAGTCTCCACTGAGCACCCGTATATCATCTCTGATGTCAAACACCAATGGATATGGGATCGTCCATCGCCCATCTATATGGGTCGAGAAGGTATACGCTAGTCTACTCTGGTATATCGATGCCCCGTCTCGATACACCCACGACTAGGGACCTTGAAGGATGTACTTATGGACTACCATGTCCCCACTAGTATGACCCGCATCATAATCCAGGTAGTCAAGTACACATCCTAAGGGTTTTACCAACATGTAACAGAGAGACAATCAGTGTACACGTTAAGGTAAAGAGCAACCAGATAGCATACTATCATGTCGAGCAAGAAAGTCCTCCCTATATATGTCCAAACATCCACTACAATATACATCCTATGTATAGTAATGGCCTCTAGGGCATACATATAACTAAAAATCTCCCACTTGCATTAGGGCCATCTGTAGCAGTGGTTGTAGTATCTCATACTCAACCATCTCATAAAAGTCTCTCTCTGGGAATAGGCCTTCATGAGTGGATCCGCCGTGTTATCCTCTGAGTCTGCTCTCCTAACCTCGATTACCTTGGAGATTAACCATCTCCATGATCAGGTGATACTGCCTTAGATTATGTCTGGGTCACTGATGGGACCGTGGTTCCCGGGCCAAAGCCACACTTCCATTGTCACACAATGGTAGGGACCTAGTTCATCTCATGAACCAATATACACCCAAACAGCCTCTTTGGTAGCATCATAAGTAGCGATGTATCTTGCCTTTAATCGTCTAGTATGTCACGGTATCTAGCTTGGAACTCTTCCAACATACCGTCCCTTTACTGAGGGTAAAGACAATGCCTGTGACTGACTTTCAGTCGTCCTTATCACCCTGGAACCCTTCCAGTGATTCTCCCCAGGATCGATTGATACCATCTCACTACAACTAGTGAGTATCCTAACATTCAATTAGATCTATCTCATAGATCCAAAATCCAGGATTTAGTAGGTATCACTTTGATCCTATATGGAGAATCCTAGTGATAAGCGGAGATTGACCGAGCGTAGCATAGGAAACTCCTTCCCTATCAAGAGTATGTCATCCACGTACTCTACGAGGATCACCACCATACTCCCTACTACCTTTTTGTATATATAAGGTTCATCTACCATTTTGATGATGTCAAACTCTTTGACTAACACATCAAAACGGATGTTCCAACTCCGCGATGCCTGCTTTATCCTATAAAGCATCTTGTACACGTTTCCGCTGCTCCCACTTTTACGAAGCCCTCTGGCTGTGTACTTATAGACGCCCTCTTCTAAAACATCATTTAGAAAAGCTGTCATGACACCCAACCACCAGATATCGTAGTCATGGTATGTAGCCGTGGCAAGTAGGATCTGGATGGACTTAAGCATAGCTACTTAGAAAAGGTTTCAACAAAATCCTTACCTGGTCAATGATGCAAACCTTTAACAAGTCTAGCTTTGAAAGTCTCAACTTTTCCAAGTACACCAAGTAATCTTCTCAAGATATACTTGCTCCTGATGGGGATTTAACCCTTCAGATATAACAACCAAAGTCCATACTTTGTTGGTGTATAAGGATTCCATCTCAGATCGCTAAGCATCCAGCCATTCTTACAGAGTCTCACTCCTGATGGCCAGCTCGAAACTAGTTGGGTCATCATCTCATGATGCAATCCTCGCTCCCACTGTCATAGAGAAACAGAAGTATCTCTCAGGTGGGTGAGGAACCCTACTAGATCGGCGGAGAGGCTGAGGTTCGTTAGTAACTATTGAATCATTTGTTTCTTTCAAATCATTAGCTGCAGTTTGTATAGTTGGAACATTTCCAGTTCTACATAACAGACCTTGCCTCGAGCTTGTCTGAATTTTGCTTTTAGACATAGCCCGGACAACCCCAAATCTTAACCAACTTAAGATATGGGCTCTTCCCTTTCCATATCACATATGAAGTGGTAGGCAACAGATTTGATTTGAACCCTATTCAATAGGTATGCAGCTTCTCAAGTGCATAACTGCCAAAAGGAAATAGGTAACTCAGTAGTACTCATCATAGAGCACACCTTATCATATAGGGTGTGATTGCTCCGCCCCGATATACCATCGTGCTATGGTGTATACGGAGGAGTAATGCTGAGAGAGAATCTCATTCTCCTTTAGAATAGTTCAGGAATTCTATGCACAAGTATTCTCCTCCTTGATCTCATCAAAGGACATAATACTTATACCCGTATTGGTTCTCTACTTCTAACTTATATTCTGTGAATACCTCAAAAGGTTCTGACTTGTGTTTCAACAGGAACATATGTCTGAATCTTGAGAGATCATCAGAGAACGTAATGAAGTACAAAGAACCGGTCTTGACATGTGTAGACAGGGGAGCTTACATGCATCATCATGTATCAATCCCAAGAGTTCACTAACTCTTTCTCTGTTTCCAATAAACAGAGCTATGGTCATCTAATCTTTGTGACATGACTGGCAAGTTTCACAAGATGTAAATTCAAACTAATTTAAATATGCATCTAAATGTAACTTCAGCCAGTCGGGTCGCATTGATATGACCTAGTCTACAATGCCTCAAGAAGGATTCGTCCATTTCTGAACTCTTCCTCTTGTGTGTGTTCTATATACTAAGAACTGTAGTTTGATTTAGAACATCAATGCTTTTAGATCGTGTGCCTGAACTGATCAACTTTTGATATAGGAAATGTTCAAAACATTATCCAACAATACAAAATTTTATCATTTCTTTACTTATAAAGAGACTGATATGATTTTGTATATCAGGTTCGGTATCTAATAACATTCGTTCAGAATCAATGTATTTGTAATACAGGGTGACAGTGACCAACAGACTTGGCTGCAACACTTGCCCCGTTTTCTGCCTCATGAAACTTATCACCCGTTCTCAGTTCTCTACCTATCTGTAGCCCTATGTAACAGATTACATATCTGGGATCCTGATGCGGTATCAAATACCCAGGACGCAGAGGATATTGAGAAACAGTTCTTTGTAATGAACACACCCAAAGAAGATGCATCATATGCACTTTCTTCGTTTGGGCGGTGTAGGGTGTTTTTCGTCACCCCATTGAGATGGGAATACGCGCACGCTGGTCGGGCGCAGTACAGATTCCCCTTGCCTAGGGTAGGCTGGGGTTTATTGATTGTGGGGATTCGAATCTCCGGCAGCCGCGAACTAAGCTGCCGTTAATTACCCCTCGCATTTGGAGCGAAGGAACCTCCGATTGACGGGTTAAACTGTTCATGCGAACTCAATTTGCCATGTTGTGTTTTAAAGGGGGGTTTGGACGTATCGGGGGCCCCGCAGAGTTTTTACGGGGGTCTCGCTACCCGGATAGCGGGCTGGGGGTCAAGGGGGCTAGCAGCCCCTTGCGGGGTGCAGGGCAGCGCCCCGTTAGAAATTTTTTCTAACGGGGGAGACACATTTAATATGGAGTGCACAAAAAAAGAAGGGAAAAAGCGTCTTAAAGACGCGTACGTAGTATGTGGGCGCCTCAGCGCCCGGGGTCACGTGGCGCACACGTGACCGTTGAGCACCTCAGCGCCCCGGGGTCACGTGGGCACACGTGTGTTCATAACAGAATACTGCATTTTATACCGCCCATTCTTATGCTCGTGTGTCTATAGGTAGGTGCTTTTAATCCGTGTTTGTTACATATTTACAGAGTACAGGTTTCCAGTCCAAATATTGCAAATCATGACAAAATCTCCACAGTTACGCCAAAAGCAGAACATCTGTTGACAGCAGATAAAAGCCGGGTTCCGGTCATCCATATCCGTCCAGTGCCGAGTACCTGTTCCTGAGACAAGACATATGACAGTGGTCATTCGTGTCTGGGACAAGCACAGAGCACGAGGGGGGCAGCACAAGAATCAATAGGTGCGCGGAGCTCGAGAGAGATAGAAGTCAAAAGTGAAGAAAAGATAGCAATCTTGGACTAAGAATTCTGAAGATATTCTGGAAAGATTATCAGAAAATATATGTACCAGACAACAGGGGACAGCAGACCAGGGACCTACAGAAAAGCCCATGCCCTGAACCCTCTATAGTGCGGCGGATCCGCGGCCAATAGGGGGTATAGGCCGCGGATCCGCGGCCTTACTGACTCCTTGTCGTGTCGTTTTTTGGGGGTAGTTTGGGGACTTCATATTGTGGCAGATTCTTGCCCTAGGTCTTCAACCCTCTGCCTATAAATACTCCAGAATTGAGCTAAGCCAAGAGTCATTCTTTGTTCTTCTTTCTTTTTAGGATTTTGTCTTTTTCTTCTTCTTCTTCATTCTTCTTCCATGAAAATGTAGTGAGAGCATTGAGTGGATGATCAATAAAGATGAGGGCTTTTGTATCATTCTCTTTTGTTTAACTTCCCCTTGAGATTCTTGCTTTCTCTTGATCATTCAACCTCTTCATTGAGCTTGAATGGTTAAGGGTTAGTTATTGATCTCAAGGGTCGTATTTTCTTATGGAATTAGCGCTTCATTTCACATGCGTTCTCTACCCTTCTCTTGATCTTGCAACCTCTTGATTGAGCTTGCAAGTTTAAGGGTTGCCTATTGATCCCATGCTTGTCTTGAGTTCTAGTTTCTTGTTCTTGTAATTTCTTTCTTGCTTATTTATTACTTGCTTTTTATTCTTTCTTGCTTTTTTCATTCTTGTCTTTTATTACTTGCAATTTTATTCATGCACTTAATTACTTGTAATCTTTTCTTTTCTTTGTTCTTTTCTTTCTCTCTTTTTTGTTCATATTGTGAATGGTTGTAATTGTTGTTGTTGTTAAGAATAAATACGATATTGTAAGTTAAGTCTTTCTTTGCTCATTTCCTTTTCCCGTTATTTTCCATTGAACTCCGTCCAAACCATACGCAAGCGCTCCGTTAGGCACCCTACCCTAACAAGATAACGGTGATTCCTAACCGCGACCGGTTGCGTTCGGTTTGGCCGGAGGCGAAAGAAAGAGACAAGAACGGAAGGACAAGGTGAATAAGCCGTATTCCACGAATACCGCGCTTAAATCCCCCAATCCACGTTGTTGCCGATTGCTCTAGCTTCAATTGGTCAAGACTCGGCTCAAAGGTTTTGAGTACGGATTTCTTTAGCTTATAATCTCGTATCTTTTTCTTAACAACTTTATACTTACAAATAATACACATAGGTTAGAATCGAACAAACTCATACAAATTCTTTATTGACTCGTCTAAAACAAGAAAGGACATACAACCCTCTCCCTGTGGATCGACCCGTGCTCAACCGGCTAGCTGCATAGCGACACCGTCTTGATTGCGGTTAACTTTAATTCTTTCAATCAAATGGCGCCGTTGCCGGGGAGACGGTAGCGTATTTTCTTTCTTGTTATTCGGGTTAATATTCTTTTTGTATATATAAAAGAAAAATTCTTTTTGTTTTTTTTGATCAATTTTGTGGGCAAGAGTGCAGATTTTTGCAGATTTGCAAACTGCGATTGTGGGGAGCAAAGTGTACATTCAAGGCTAAGGTGATTGCAAGTACAGTGACAAAGATCCGGGTAGTTTGACCCGCGCAAGCGAACTTTTCAAGCTTACCGGATTTGATTCAACGGGGGTTTCCTAACCCAAAAACTTAACGGTACGTGCTTTACTAACACCTTCTTCTCAAATCCGACGCATCCAATATACTATTCTTTGCAGGATTCTTTGCAAGTTCGCTAACAAACGCTAAAAATTGACTAACCCGTATTTGTTGCAGTGCCGCGCTTAAACTAAAAAAAACGATTGTTTGATTCTTTATAGAATTTTTATTGAATTGCGCATTGCATACATTAATACGGACTTAAGGGCAAGCGAACCCCACAATATACGGTAAAGGATTTCATCACCTTTTCCGTGGCCCACAAATCACGAACTTGAGCATAACGTTTACCCGCACAAAATTTAAAAGAAACTAGACTTTAAGCCTTAAGGACTTCGCGCTCACTAGGAGAAGTTAACTGTGTTTAGAACCTTGCTTAACGGTATATTGTTTACGGGGTGTCTAGGAAAGTGTTAACGGCGAAACCGCCAAAAGAGAAAGGGTTATTTAATTAAGGAACTTCGCGAAAGCGTTGGAAAACCTCCCCTTATCTCTGCACTTACCTGGCCTCGTGATCAGTGTATCTTGAGCCTGTTTCTCGACACAGTTTTACTTCGACAATCAAGTTCTGGAGCAGGTCTAGTTGACCTAGGTGAACCCTAGAACGATTAGGTGTGTGGTATTTTTGTGTCGTGATTGTTTTTGTCAATATTCTTTTTGTGTGTATATTTCATTCTTCTGTTAATATATAAACTAAAAAAAAAAAATTTAAAAAAAAAAATATCACATTCTTTTTCCCCTCCTTTTCTCTGCCTTTCTTTCTTTCTCTTTTCATATCAAGGGTACTCCACCTCGCAAAACTCTTGCCGAACTTTGGTACCCACAACCAGAAATTACTTCTTACGGTTCTTGCTTTGGCCGAACTTCGAACGACCCCTCCATGCCCAAAATTTCTTTGAAAGATCGGATAGACGCGTCTAGGACGAACAACTGGACCCCGCAATCCACTTCATATCAACCATTTCAAACATTCACCCCTTCTTGCGTTGATACCCCTTTTGAAAGTCCAGTTGTAGCCACAAGACCTATGTCTCTTGCTGAACGTATTGAACAATCCCGTAGCCGATCTTTCACTCCTTTCACCACTTCAAATTCTTGGGATCAACAATTCCATTCACATTCTTATCCAAATGTTGATCCTGCTCCTGTCCAGCCATTCAATTCCTACCAATCCTACCCTACTTTCGCACCTTCCCTAGACATTGCATCAGAACCGCCATTTGGGAGTTTTCTGTATCCAAACAACTTTGAATCTTTTCCTGAAACCCCTTCACAACCAATGTCTAGTCTAGAACAGTCCTTGGAAGACTTTAGGGTAGCGTCAAGCCAACAGATGATGGATTTGAATGCGTCCATGGCCACTCTCATACAACCTACTGACCCAGTAGCTAGTTTCCAGCTAGCTCCAAATTTTCCAATGTATGATGAGGCGGTAGGACAGGCTGAGAATTTGAGTGGAGAAAGTGAGCTGTATACCCTTCCAAATCAAACCTACCCGTCCCAAATTGAATCCCACAACTCCTGTTTTGAAAGTCTATCAAGTATCCCATATGATTTATCAATTGAAGATAGAATGATGAATGAGTTGTGCGACTTCGTAGTGTTTGATTTTCCCAATTGTGAAGGGTCCCTTCCAAGTGAAACCATACCTAATCCTTTTGACCTCTACACCTATATCTTAGAACCAGAATCGATTAATATCCATGCTTTTGATGAGGTGTCAGAGAATTTTGATTTTCACTTGATTGAGGATATTGACGCTGGGGATATTTTGGATGATGAACCCGTAGATTTGGCTGAGTTTGTCTCTTCAAATCATCATCCCGAGTCATTAAATGTTTTTCCCGAACCCTATATGCGTCTGGATTTTGATGAAATATGCATGGATGAGCTAAATTTTGAGGAGAATATTGAGGATAATACTGAGGATGAAACAGTTTTAATTGATGAGTCGGATTTTCCAATTCATCCTTTACCTTCCACTGACTGTGTACACCCTCCTGAAATTTTAACCGATAACCTTCCTCAATCACTTCCCCCCACCCTTTCCATCGTTCCGACCATGCAAGAACCCGTCTCACTTACATTTCATATGTCTGGTTTACCGAGTTCGGCATACCCATGGTTTCTCACGAATCTTGAGGGATTTGACCCCATTTCTCGACGGGTTAATAGATTAGCACAATCGCTTTTTACACATCGCTCATCACAAATTGTGCTAATCTATTCACTCCATTTGCACCCTCAAGTTCGTACTCCACTTCTTTTTCCCTTCCGCCATTCTTCTTCTTCTAATATACCGAGACCGTATCCCGCTTCTATCTCCATACGGTCTCGCGTATTCTCCTTCTCTTTTCTCTACGCCTTCTTTCACCAGCCACTGCTTTATCACGATAAGATCTTTGAATGGTTGGTGCTCACCTTTGGCCTGTGTAAGGCCTTGTATAGTTTGAAACTGTTCTCTTTCCCCCCTGATCCTGAACTTCACCGCTTAAACAGTGGAAACACTGTTCTACTTAAGTTTGGGGGGGACTCCTTTTTTGTATATATTTTTTTTTTCCTTTTTGTTTTGTATATAATTTGTTTCTAGGGAGCGCCGACATTTTTGACCATCTTGGTATAGCCTGACAGTGAGGGCACTGTCAAGTTTAAGTTTGGGGGTGTGTTCGGTAAGCTTTCTTCCTTCGCATTCATTTGTATATTTTGCATTTGCATACCTTATTAAAAACCCACAAAAATTGAAAAATTTCCAAAAAATATAAAAACTTTGTCGTCAAGTTAGCTAATAGGGTAACTTAGATCTTTATTCCGAAAGTTTAGTTGATATGATAGAAATAACTAAATTCTAGGCTTAGGGATCGAAAACCCTAAAAATAACCCTCATTCTGTCTAACTTTGGTAAGTATACGTCCTTACAGTTTTTTTGAGAAATAGGTAATCTTGAGTTCAGTTCTTGAGTTAAGTCAAGATGAAAGGAAAGTATTGATGCTTTACTGAAGGATAAGTCTGAAAAATAGTTTCTTTTCTTGAGTTCAAATTTAGAAAGTATATACCCTACAAACTGCACTTACACGCACCTTGAAACTTAGGATAGTAGAGGATACCTTGAAATATTCTTGCCTGAAAGCCTAGTATGAAAGAAAAAACGGTATTTAAAGCTAAACACCAAAAGAGCATGTTGAAAAATATAGCCGGTCTTGAAAAAGAAAAAGAAAAAGAAAAATAGAATAAAGTCAAGACCTGGAAACTGCTATTTACGCTTTAAAGTTCACACATTCAGTAATCGGTCGTTAGTGCCTCAAGAAGCATTAATAGTCGCATGAAAAGTGTGTGAGCAAATCCGTCCATCCTTAATGAAAAGAAGTAGTATTAGGTATTAGGGCAAGGGTATTATAGCTTGAATTGAATTCTTGAGTGTAGGGGTGCAAATATACACACACGTAGGGGTATACAATCGATGTTTGAATAAAAGATAGAAATAAAGAATAAGACTTGTGTTTTCTGTAAAGTTGATAAAAATCCCTGATTTGAGGCCGCACTTTAGAAGGAAAACTCAGGAGAACCAACATCTTTCTAAACTTTTTTGGAACGTATATGAACCAAGGTTAAATAGATAGGAGGTGTGAAAAATAAGGGTTGGATATTTCTAACTTAGGATGATAGAATTTCTAACGTAAATACTAAACTGTAGGAGTAGAATCGATGTTAACTTATGAGACTAGCTTGACGGGATTTTGTGGGTAGTATCCGCTGAAAACCCTCAGGAGACAACACTCCTCCTACTAGGGACACCTAGAGGTTTAACGGCTTGTTGCACGTGCTCAGTGCAATCGCGTTCCCTGCGAAAGTGCGGTTAGGATTTTATTTTTGTGAATAATTGGTTTTGCTCGGGACGAGCAAAAGCTAAGTTTGGGGGTATTTGTTCATAACAGAATACTGCATTTTATACCGCCCATTCTTATGCTCGTGTGTCTATAGGTAGGTGCTTTTAATCCGTGTTTGTTACATATTTACAGAGTACAGGTTTCCAGTCCAAATATTGCAAATCATGACAAAATCTCCACAGTTACGCCAAAAGCAGAACATCTGTTGACAGCAGATAAAAGCCGGGTTCCGGTCATCCATATCCGTCCAGTGCCGAGTACCTGTTCCTGAGACAAGACATATGACAGTGGTCATTCGTGTCTGGGACAAGCACAGAGCACGAGGGGGGCAGCACAAGAATCAATAGGTGCGCGGAGCTCGAGAGAGATAGAAGTCAAAAGTGAAGAAAAGATAGCAATCTTGGACTAAGAATTCTGAAGATATTCTGGAAAGATTATCAGAAAATATATGTACCAGACAACAGGAGACAGCAGACCAGGGACCTACAGAAAAGCCCATGCCCTGAACCCTCTATAGTGCGGCGGATCCACGGCCAATAGGGGGTATAGGCCGCGGATCCGCGGCCTTACTGACTCCTTGTCGTGTCGTTTTTTGGGGGTAGTTTGGGGACTTCATATTGTGGCAGATTCTTGCCCTAGGTCTTCAACCCTCTGCCTATAAATACTCCAGAATTGAGCTAAGCCAAGGGTCATTCTTTGTTCTTCTTTCTTTTTAGGATTTTGTCTTTTTCTTCTTCTTCTTCATTCTTCTTCCATGAAAATGTAGTGAGAGCATTGAGTGGATGATCAATAAAGATGAGGGCTTTTGTATCATTCTCTTTTGTTTAACTTCCCCTTGAGATTCTTGCTTTCTCTTGATCATTCAACCTCTTCATTGAGCTTGAATGGTTAAGGGTTAGTTATTGATCTCAAGGGTCGTATTTTCTTATGGAATTAGCGCTTCATTTCACATGCGTTCTCTACCCTTCTCTTGATCTTGCAACCTCTTGATTGAGCTTGCAAGTTTAAGGGTTGCCTATTGATCCCATGCTTGTCTTGAGTTCTAGTTTCTTGTTCTTGTAATTTCTTTCTTGCTTATTTATTACTTGCTTTTTATTCTTTCTTGCTTTTTTCATTCTTGTCTTTTATTACTTGCAATTTTATTCATGCACTTAATTACTTGTAATCTTTTCTTTTCTTTGTTCTTTTCTTTCTCTCTTTTTTGTTCATATTGTGAATGGTTGTAATTGTTGTTGTTGTTAAGAATAAATACGATATTGTAAGTTAAGTCTTTCTTTGCTCATTTCCTTTTCCCGTTATTTTCCATTAAACTCCGCCCAAACCATACGCAAGCGCTCCGTTAGGCACCCTACCCTAACAAGGTAACGGTGATTCCTAACCGCGACCGGTTGCGTTCGGTTTGGCCGGAGGCGAAAGCAAGAGACAAGAACGGAAGGACAAGGGTGAATAAGCCGTATTCCACGAATACCGTGCTTAAATCCCCCAATCCACGTTGTTGCCGATTGCTCTAGCTTCAATTGGTCAAGACTCGGCTCAAAGGTTTTGAGTACGGATTTCTTTAGCTTATAATCTCGTATCTTTTTCTTAACAACTTTATACTTGCAAATAATACACATAGGTTAGAATCGAACAAACTCATACAAATTCTTTATTGACTCGTCTAAAACAAGAAAGGACATACAACCCTCTCCCTGTGGATCGACCCGTGCTCAACCGGCTAGCTGCATAGCGACACCGTCTTGATTGCGGTTAACTTTAATTCTTTCAATCAACGTGACCGTTGGGCGCCTCAGTGTCCCGGGGTCACGTGGGCACACGTGACCGTTGGGCGCCTCAGCGCCCAGGGTCACGTGGCGAGGTCACGTGGGCACACGTGACCGTTGGGCGCCTCAGCGCCCGGGGTCACATGGGCACACGTGACCGTTGGGCGCCTCAGCGCCCGGGGTCACATGGGCGCACGTGATCGTTGGGCGCCTCAGCGCCCGGGGTCACGTGGGCACACGTGACCGTTGGGCGCCTCAGCGCCCGGGGTCACATGGGCGCACGTGATCGTTGGGCGCCTCAGCGCCCGGGGTCATGTGGGTGCCTCAGCGCCCCGGGGTCACGTGGCGCACACGTGACCTTTGGGCGCCTCAGCGCCCAGGGGTCACGTGGGCGCACGTGACCATTGGGCGTCTCAGCGCCCGAGGTCACGTGGGCGCACGTGACCATGGGAAAACACCCGCTGGAGGGGGGGCCTAGCCCCTAGGTTGGGGAGTTGAACTCCCAAGGGATTTTTGGAGTTAAACTCCTGACAGAAAATTAATTTATGGAGTTAAACTCCAACAGATCTAGAAAGGAGTTAAACTCCTAGGAATCTTTGGCCCTTCTTCTGAGCCTTGGATCTGTCCAAAGTTAGATTCTTGGAGATGGGTCTCCTTCTTCTTCTTTTCTTTTGGCCGGATCTTGAAAATCAAGAGGTGTGAGATTTCAAAAATCTCTTCTTTTTTGAGATCTGGTGGGAGATCTGAGTTCCCCTTTGTGGTTTTTGTGGTGAAAAACTATTTATTTTGAGAAAAGGAAGAGTTAAACTCTTGATTTAATTCAAAAGAAAGAAGAGGGTTTTTAGAACCTTGAAGAAGGAGAAAGAGTCACAAGCCCTAATTTTTGGGGAATGAAAATGTGTTTTTTTATTCATCATCATGTTGCCTTTTATAGGCTTACATATTTACATATAGCCCCTTGGGCTTTGCAAAATGGCGTTTTGCCCATCTCATGGCTCATGTACCATTTCTTTTTGCACATAAGCCATGGGCTTACAAGAATTTGGCTTTATGCCCATTTTGTTTACATTCATGCATAAAAAATTACATAAAAATTATTTATGACATGATTTCGTTGTTGGCATGGGGAGGCTGGCCGCGGGCTCGACTTGGGCATGGGCCCGCTTGACCTGGGCTTGGGCCCACCTAGCTTGGGGGTTGACCTTGACTTTGACTCGGTCAACAGGGGTGTAAATTTTTACCCCAACAAATTGCCCCCCATCAATAAATGCACACAGCATATGTGGGTCGTGTGCATGAAATTGATGGATCTTCTTTTGCGTGGAGGCGACTTGCTTTGGTTCCCACTTTTTGGGATGCACTGCCCTTTTTACGACGTGGACGGTCGGTTCTGCCCTTTTTGCGACTTGGACAGTCGGCGCTCTGATCCGGAGCGATTTGGTTCCCGATTTGTGGGAAGCTTGCACTGCCCTTTTACGACGTGGACGGTCGACGCTCTGATCCGGAGCGATTTGGTAGACGTGTCCTCAGCACGGAGTGTCGCTGGTCGACGTTTCCCCGAGGCGGAGTGTCGCTGGTTGACGTTTCCCCGGCACGGAGTGTCGCTGTCGGACATTTCCCTGATGTGGAGTGTCTGTGTTGGACGTTTCCCCGATGCAGAGTGTCGCTGATTGACGTGTCCTCGCGACGGAGTGTCTGTTGTCGATGTGCCCCCGGCACGGAGTGTCTGCTTAACGTTTCCCCGAGGCGAAGTATCGGCTGGTTGACGTTTCCCTGATGCGGAGTGTCTGTGTTGGACGTTTCCCCGATGCAGAGTCTCGCTGGTTGACGTGTCCCCGGCACGGAGTGTCGCTGATCGACTTTTCCCCGGCGCGGAGTGTCGGGTTGACTTTTCCCCGGCGCGGAGTGTCGGGTTGACTTTTCCCCGGCACGGAGTGTCGCTGATGGACTTTTCCCCAGTACGGAGTGTCGCTGGTTGACTTTTCCCCCGGCACGGAGTGTCGCTGATGGACTTTTCCCCGGCGCGGAGTGTCGCTGATCGACTTTTCCCCGGCGCGGAGTGTCGCTGATGGACTTTTCCCCGGCGTGGAGTGTCGGGTTGACTTTTCCCCGGCACGGAGTGTCGTTGATCGACTTTTCCCAGGCACGGAGTGTCGGGTTGACTTTTCCCCGGCACGGAGTGTCATTGATGGACTCTTCCCCGGCGCGGAGTGTCGAGTTGACTTTTCCCCGGCACGGAGTGTCGCTAATGGACTTTTCCCCGGCGCGGAGTGTCGGGTTAACTTTTCCCCGGCGCGGAGTGTCGCTGATCGACTTTTCCCCGGCGCGGAGTATCGGGTTGACTTTTCCCCGGCACGGAGTGTCGCTGATGGACTTTTCCCCGGCGCGGAGTGTCGCTGGTGGACTTTTCCCCGGCGCGGAGTGTCGCTGATCGACTTTTCCCCGGCGCGGAGTGTCGCTGGTTGACTTTTCCCCGGCACGGAGTGTCGCTGATCGACTTTTCCCCGGCGCTGAGTGTCGCGGGTTGACTTTTCCCCGGCACGGAGTGTCGCTGATCGACTTTTCCCCGGCGCGGAGTGTCGGGTTGATTTGATTCCGCCATAGAGGTTATTGGTTTGATTTGATTTGGGTTGACATCAGCATCGCTACACTGGAATATGGTACCAGGAGCGAATCATCATCTGTCTTAAGAGGATTTGGGAATTATTTTTTTTTATTTGGCATCTGCATTGCTGCACTGGAATAATGCCAGGAGCAACTCATCATTTGCCCCGGGAAGATTTAGATTTGGTTTGTTTGGCATCTGCATTGCTGTACTGGAATAATGCCAGGAGCAACTCATCATGTGCCCCGAGAGGATTTGGGAATTGTTTTATTTTTGTTTGGCATCTGCATTGCTGCACTGGAATAATACCAGGAGCAACTCATCATTTTCCCCGGGAGGATTTGGATTTGGTTTGTTTGGCATCTGCATTGCTGCACTGGAATAATGCCAGGAGCAACTCATCATGTGCCCCGAGAGGATTTGGGAATTGGTGGCTTAGGAGACAGGTTTAGATCCCTGTCACCTAAGGCTTTTCCATTTTATGAGCCGCAAGGGTCTCACAAAGCATTTTCTCCCTACGGGTTGTAAGGATCCCGTAGGTGTATTTTCTCCTTAGAAGTCGTGGGGACTCCTAAGTGTGTCGCTCCTTTATGAGTCGTAGGGATCTCACGCGGGAATTTTTTCTTCACAAAGTCGAGAGGACTTTGCGAGTGCATTTCATTTCTTTTTCTTCTTTTACGAGTTTGCGCCCTTTCGGGTTTTCACAAACTCGCCGGCAGTCCTGCTGTTTTTACACACAGAGCCCTTTCGGGTTTTCATCCGTGCCCATTTTGCTTGTGGACATACCGTTTTTTTTTTGGATCGGGATTGTTTTATGCCCGTGGATTGTATACGGTTTTGTAGGATGTATGATCCAGACCGTAGGGTCGGAAAAATTTCAGGACCTTGTTGGCGTCTGCATCGCTGTACTGGAATATGGCACCAGGAGCGACTCATCATTCGCCATTGGGGTATGGGATTTGGAATTTGGTTGGCGTCTGCATCGCTGCACTGGAATATGGTACCAGGAGCGACTCATCATTCGCCACTTGGGGGTTGGGGAGCGATGGCTTAGGAGACAGGTTTAGATCCCTGTCACCTAAGACTTTTCAATTTTATGGGCCGTGAGGGTCCCATAAGAGCATTTTCTCCCTACGAGTCGTAAGGATCTCGCAGGTGTATGTTCTCCTTAGGAGTCGTGAGGACTCCCAAGTCTGTTTTTCCTTCGTGAGTCGTAAGGATCCCACGAAGGTTTGTTCTTCCTCATGTATCGTGAGGACACATGAGTGGATTTCCCTCGTTCCCAGTTTAATGACTTAGAGGTCGACTGTTCCCAGTTTAACGACTTAAAGGTCATCTATTTCCAGTTTAACGACATAGTGGTCATCTGTTTCCAGTTTAACGACGTAGAGGTCATCTATTTCCAGTTTAAAGACTTAGAGGTCGTCTGTTTCCAGTTTAACGACATAGTGGCCATCTGTTTCCAGTTTAAAGACTTAGGGGTCTACTGTTCCCAGTTTAACGACTTAGAGGTCATCTGTTTCCAGTTTAGAGACTTAGTGGTCTATCTGTTTCCAGTTTAGAGACTTAGAGGTCTGCTGTTTCCAGTTTAGAGACTTAGAGGTCTACTGTTTCCAGTTTAACGACTTAGAGGTCATCTGTTTCCAGTTTAACGACGTAGAGGTCATCTGTTTCCAGTTTAAAGACTTAGAGGTCTATTGTTTCCAGTTTAACGACTTAGAGGTCGATTGTTTCCAGTTTAACGACTTAGAGGTCGACTTTTTCCAGTTTAACGACTTAGAGGTCATCTGTTTCCAGTTTAACGACTTGGAGGTCATTGGTTTCCAGTTTAACGACTTAGTGGTCATCTGTTTCCAGTTTAACGACTTAGAGGTCGACTGTTTCCAGTTTAACGACTTAGAGGTCGACTTTTTCCAGTTTAACGACTTAGAGGTCATCTGTTTCCAGTTTAACGACTTGGTGGTCATCTGTTTCCAGCTTAAAGACTTAGGGGTCTACTGTTTCCAGTTTAACGACTTGGTGGTCATCTGTTTCCAGTTTAACGACGTAGAGGTCATCTGTTTCCAGTTTAACGATGTAGAGGTCATTTGTTTCCAGTTTAACGACTTGGTGGTCATCTGTTTCCAGTTTAAAGACTTAGAGGTCTAATGTTTCCAGTTTAACGACTTAGAGGTCATCTGTTTCCAGTTTAACGACTTGGTGGTCATCTGTTTCCAGTTTAACGACTTGGAGGTCATCTGTTTCCAGTTTAAAGACTTAGGGGTCTATTGATGGCGAGCTTGGAATTTTGGGGTGGGGGCCGGCATCAGCGTTGCTAACACTGAAGTAGAGGTGCCAGGAGCAATTCATCATTTGCCTACTCTTGTTGGCGGAGTGATGGCTTAGGAGACGGGTTTAGGTCCCTATCGCCTAAGGCTTTTCAATTTTATGGGCCGTGAGGATCCCATAAAAGCATTTTCTCCCTGCGAGTCGTAAGGATCCCGCAGATGTATTTTCTCCTTAGGAGTCGTAAGGACTCCTAAGTGTGTTTTTCCTTTATGAGTCGTAAGGATCCCACAAAGGTTTGTTCTCCTCATGTATCGTGAGGACACATGAGTGGGTCTTCTCAATGGAGCATAATTCCAAAGGCGGAGACCAGCCGCGTAACTGGTGATTACGGTGGGGCATGGGTATGATGAGAATTATTTAAGCCCGTGGATTGTATACGATAGTCAATTTGGGGACTTACCGTAGGGCTGGAAGAATTTTGGAAAACTGAACTTTGGTCGGCGTCTGCATCGCTGCATTGGAATATAGTACCAGGAGCGACTCATCATTCGCCGTTTTTTTTTTGTTGTTTTTTTTTGTTTTTATTTTACCGCGATTGCTCTATCATTTCAGCTTTTCTTATCGCGAAGATCGCGATTGCCCTATCATTTCGGCTTTTATTCGCGGTTGCCCCATCATTTCGGCTTTATTTTTATCTTTATTTTACTCGCTGATTTTTATTGCGAGTTGCCCTATCATTTCGGCTTTTCTTTATTTTTCTTTTATTTACACTTTTTTTTATTTACATTTTTTTTTACATTCCCAGTTTAACGACTTAGAGGTCGATTGTTCCCAGTTTAATGACGTGGCGGTCGATTGTTCCCATAGAAAGGCGGGTGTTTGAGAGAATCAGGTCTCTGAAGGACTTCGGTCCCCGTTTGTATGAAATTGGCGGTCGCAGCTTGATTGTTTGTTAACACGCCAGGGGACAATGATATTTCTCCCGCCTTGTATTGTTTCTCGACCCAATCCTTGAAGATGCAACAGTCTTCAATAGTGTGCCCCAGCACTCGGTGGTATGGGCAAAAGTTGGGATGATCGGTCTTGTTTGCTTCACTTAGCCTTTTCGGTTCTGGTAGCCGCAGGCCATTCTTCAGAGCATCTTTAAAAATTTTATGGACCTTGTCCCTTCGGAATGAGTAGACCTTATTTCTTCTTTCCTCCAAAGTTGGCTCTCGAGACTGGTCAGTTTTTGCTCCGCCCGTTCTCTGCTTATTTGGAGAATCGGTGATGTTAGAACTTCCGCCTTTTCGGTTGTCGTCCCTCCAAGGTTTCGGTCTGTTTGTGAACTGAAGATCCTGAACGGACTCGGGCTTTGAGTGTTCCAACGTTTGGACCTTTTTGGTCAACTCTTGGAATGTTTTGAGACCCGCGGTACATAGAAACGGGGCCATCCAGTTGTTGAGATTTCCGACAAGGAAACTGACAGATTGGTCCTGCTCTATCGGCGATTTGCATTTGACGGAGAGATTACGCCATCGGGTTATAAAATCCGTGCTACTTTCGTCGCTCTTGGGCTTGGTCCTTACGAGCTCGGCAATGGTAATCTTATCGCTGACGCTCATGAACCTCTGCCGAAACAGAGACTCCATTTGGACAAAAGTTGTGACGGAACTATCCGGTATGCTCGCGTACCAGTCGAAAGCACCATCGGTCAGGCTATTAATGAACTGGAGGAGGAGAAGCGCATCATTGCCCTAAGTATTCCCACATGAGGCTTTGAAGTGGGCGATGTGCTGATTCGCGTTTCCCGTCCCATCGAATCTTCCTAATTTGGGGATGACATAGCCGCTAGGGAATTCCACCAGATCATACTGAGCAGGATATGGTCTCCCACTACTGATGATATCATTTTGCGCTTCGGCTTCGGCCATCAATGTTTTGACTTTGCTGGCAACCAAATCCATGATTTGATTTTGAGTTAGCGGGCTACTGTCATCGGTAGCCAAGACATTTCCCGAGATAGGATGCGACTGATTTTCATGTAGTCCGCCCACTTTTGGATTTGAGAGAATAGGCGTCGGCTACTTTGGGACACCACTTCCTGATTCACGAGCAGAGCCCTCCGCTTGACTGGGCGGCTGAGAGGCAAGTCGGGGCGTGAGCTGCATCACGACATTCGTCAAGTAATCGATTTTGGAGTAGAGTTTGGCCATCTCCTTGTCTTTGTTTCTGAGCTGCTTTCGGAGCTCTTGAAGCAGCTCTTGCTCCGCGGTCCTGGGGCGGAAAGTCTGCTCTTCTTCGCTTTCCGAGCTTGACTCCTCATGGACCGAAGGGTCTTTCTGCCTATCATCCTCATCGAGAGGGTCTTCATCACCCAGCAGAGGCGGCTGTTCTTGCGAAGCGGCCACCACATTATAGCCAGATTGGATTTGAGATGTAGTGGCCCCGTTCTTGCTCTTGCTGCGCATGCCCACCATGTAGACAGTGTGGACCTCATATCCAGTCGTCTCTTTCTCATTGGCGGGGAGCTTAGAGAAAGCACCCGATCGAGCAGTTGTTGAGGGTACCGTTGGAGCTTGCTCGAAACGCCTTGCAGCTTTGTTGGTGTCGATGGCCTTGCCCCCAGCTGGGGCCATGGAGAGTCGTTCGGAAACGGACTTGCGCTTGGGTTGAGGTGCCCTCGCGACCACCACATTTGGCCTTTTGCCTTTCGAGACCGGTTTGTATGCCACCGGGGCTTGAGGAGCTGGGATGGCGCCAACTGGCATGAACATGATAGAGCCGAATGGTAGCAGCGGCTCCTCCCATTGTCGCCCGAGACTGGCCGGAAGGACCGTCCTAGAGTCTATCCTCATCGTGTAGGAGACGAGAGCTGAGTTCATCATCGAAGACATCGTCGGAAGGTGATTGCTTGAAAATCTGCATGAAAAAGCATTATTTTAGTATAAATACAAGTATGTATATTGATTAAGTTCGCATGAAC
This sequence comes from Agapanthus africanus, assembly GCA_030015575.1. Lineage (NCBI taxonomy): Eukaryota > Viridiplantae > Streptophyta > Magnoliopsida > Asparagales > Amaryllidaceae > Agapanthus > Agapanthus africanus. Next base: position 27,362,049 of record JASDDO010000001.1, read on the forward strand.
GCTTAACCCGAAATATGGGAAGAGAGACTGGTCCCACCGGGCGTGCCAGAACCTGTAGGGTGTTTTTCGTCACCCCATTGAGATAGGAATACGCGTGCGCTGGTCGGGCGCAGTACAGATTCCCCCTGCCTAGAGTAGGCTAGGGTTTATTGATTGTGGGGATTCAAATCTCCGGCAGCCGCAAACTAAGCTGCCGTTAATTACCCCTCGCATTTGGAGCGAAGGAACCTCCGAATGACGGGTTAAACTGTTCATGCGAACTCAATTTGCCGTGTTGTGTTTTAAAGGGGGGTTTGGATGTATCGGGGGCCCCGCAGAGTTTTTACGGGGGTCCCGCTACCCGGATAGCGGGCTGGGGGTCAAGGGGGCTAGCAGCCACCTTGCAGGGTGCGGGGCAGCGTCCCGTTAGAAATTTTTTCTAACGGGGGAGACACATTTAATATGGAGTGCACAAAAAAAGAAGGGAAAAAGCGTCTTAAAGACGCGTACGTAGCATGTAGGAGCCTCAGCGCCCGGGATCACGTGGCGCACACGTGACCGTTGGGTGCCTCAGCGCCCCGGGGTCACGTGGGCACACGTGACCGTTGGGCGCCTCAGCGCCCGGGGTCACGTGGCGCACACGTGACCGATGGGCGCCTCAGCGCCCGGGGTCACGTGGGCACACGTGACCGTTGGGCGCCTCAGCGCCCGGGGTCACGTGGGCACACATGACCGTTGGGCGCCTCAGCGCCCGGGGTCATGTGGGTGCCTCAGCACCCCGGGGTCACGTGGCGCACACGTGACCTTTGGGCGCCTCAGCGCCCAGGGGTCACGTGGGCGCACATGACCATTGGGCGCCTCAGCGCCCGAGGTCACGTGGGCGCACGTGACCACGGGAAAACACCCGCTGGAGGGGGGCCTAGCCCCTAGGTTGGGGAGTTGAACTCCCACGGGATTTTTGGAGTTAAACTCCTGACAGAAAATTAATTTATGGAGTTAAACTCCAACAGATCTAGAAAGGAGTTAAACTCCTAGGAATCTTTGGCCCTTCTTCTGAGCCTTGGATCTGTCCAAAGTTAGATTCTTGGATATGGGTCTCCTTCTTCTTCTTTTCTTTTGGCCGGATCTTGAAAATCAAGAGGTGTGAGATTTCAAAAATCTCTTTTTTTTCGAGATCTGGTGGGAGATCTGAGTTCCCCTTTGTGGGTTTTGTGGTGAAAAACTATTTATTTTGAGAAAAGGAAGAGTTAAACTCTTGATTTAATTCAAAAGAAAGAAGAGGGTTTTTAGAACCTTGAAGAAGGAGAAAGAGTCACAAGCCCTAATTTTTGGGGAATGAAAATGTGTTTTTTTATTCATCATCATGTTGCCTTTTATAGGCTTACATATTTACATATAGCCCCTTGGGCTTTGCAAAATGGCGTTTTTCCCATCCCATGGCTCATGTGCCATTTCTTTTTGCACATAAGCCATGGGCTTACAAGAATTTGGCTTTATGCCTATTTTGTTTACATTCATGCATAAAAAAATTACATAAAAATTATTTATGACATGATTTCGTTGTTGGCATGGGGAGGCTGGCCGCGGGCTTGACCTGGGCATGGGCCAGCTTGACCTGGGCTTGGGCTCACCTAGCTTGGGGGTTGACCTTGACTTTGCTTCGGTCAACAGGGGTGTAAATTTTTACCCCAAGGGCTTTGCAAAATGGCGTTTTGCCCATCCCATGGCTCATGTGCCATTTCTTTTTGCACATAAGCCATGGGCTTACAAGAATTTGGCTTTATGCCCATTTTGTTTACATTCATGCATAAAAAAGTACATAAAAATTATTTATGACATGATTTCGTTGTTGGCATGGGGAGGCTGGCCGCAGGCTCGACTTGGGCATGGGCCCGCTTGACCTGGGCTTAGGCCCACCTAGCTTGGGGGTTGACCTTGACTTTGACTCAGTCAACAGGGGTGTAAATTTTTACCCCAACAGGTGGCACGGGAAATCTGGTATTCCCCAATTTCCTGCTCTGTCTTATAACAATTATAAGTTGGAGCGGGACCAACGTTCCCCAGCTCAGTATAACAAGCGGGTTTGGTCAATACATCCATATTATTATCTTGATTAAGGCGTGATATGGTCGCTACCTGGAGAGAGAGAGAAGAAAACACTCAGCGTGCGCTCTTGCAAGAATAGATTGGTTATTATTTTATCTAATCAGGATGGCTCACACTGTTTTTATCAAATCTTCCTTCAAACCCTAAAAGGAAAGACTAGCCGGGATTAATTACACGCTACAAGTTCGCCAATCTTTCAGCCAGGCCAGTGTCGGTACTTTGAGGGAGGTCCCCCGTGCTTTCGCCCGAACCTAATTAATGTAAACCTCGTTTTCCCAGAGGCGTAACCCCGTTGACACCTTTCTAGACACCTACTTGATCGGCTAGTTGCAATGTGTAAAACTCTCCCAGGAGTAACTCTTACTCGCAGCGGGTATCGGGATCCAACTATCTCATAGAAGGTATGCAATCTCATTGCAAATTTCAACACTTGAAATTCCCGATAATATTTTGCCCCGAACGATCTATGACCTTGACAAAGTCAACAAACCATAGACCACAAGTCAAGTTCAACCCGTCATTTCTTGACTGAATCAAACCCACCCGCACGACCCTTGACAAGGTCAACAAGGCCGCACGACTATCCTAACCCAATATGCATCATATGCATAAGCAGATAAATACTGGTTAGCTACCGCACATTGCGCCTTGACAAGGTCAACAAACGCAGCACGAATACTAAACAGGACTTATCTGAAATGACGGAGGGCTACGACAGGTTTTTCTGAAAACCTATTGCGTAATGAACTTGGTATCGTTGTAGAATCAAATGATTTTAAAATGGAGTGCTTTTGAGGCTTTTCTAGTTTTGCTAAAAGAGTCACTCCCGGTGAAGGGATCGTCGGTCCTTTCCTCGTCGAATGAGGTGCGGGATATATCATATATATCACTGTGCAAAGCAGAAACTTATAGAAGCAATCAAAAACAAACCGAGTATTGTAGCATCTGCCAGTTATTGCTAAAGGAGTCACTCCCGGTGAAGGGATCTCGGTCCTTTCCTTATCGAATAAGGTGCAGGATATATCACATATACCGCTGTGCAAAGCAAGAACTGTAGCTACCTGTTTTATTTTTGTAATTCAATTCTACAACTTCTTTAGGTTTCTTTTATTTCATTAATCATATTAATGAAGTCCCATCATTTAAGTACCTAAACATCACAGATAAATACGACGTACACTTATGCCATCCGCATTCGCCTCGATGTCCCCTCGTGCACCGTTAGGTTAGGTAACTAACGGCAGAGCGGGGCAGGGTTAGCGCGGGTGTAAAACATAAGTAACGCCTATATAATATATCATATATACTATATACAGTATCCATCACAGAACATATCACATGATCACATCACAGATATCGCAGCAGAAGAATCATATGAAATATTGGATATACTAGGACGTCCGTGTTTTCAATACGAGCCAGTATAAAACACGGATTCCACGGTCGCGATGAATAGCCAAAACCTACACCCCTAGACCCCTACGAGAGCGGCAAGGAACCCTACCAATTCTAGAATTAGGAGACCCGGACTCGACTCCTCGAGTTGGTCTCCCACTGGACTCCAGAACCCGGTTACTTGTGCCCTCCTCCTTGGGTCTATCCTAGTGCGAAAAAGTAAATAATATACAAAAGGTGACATCTTCCGCAACCTGGAAGTGCCCCAATAAAAGAATATTACATACAAGTTTTTACATGAATGAAAATGAAAAACACTCATCTCACATAAAAAAAACCCTGGCTATTCAAACACGACGATCCAATATAATATATCCAGCAACACATAACATCACATGTCATCAACGTAAGTAAATATGCGCATCCCAATTGTCGTTGACATATAGCAACGAAACCGGCGACATCACATATTACACTTACGGTCACAGAAAAGAAAGTGTAAAACTACAACAGTTGAAATCCGCAACCTCTTTAGACATCGCATGCCTAATCAAATGAAATACTTAGACATCGCATGCCTAACAATTATAAACCCCGCATTTTAGTCTCATTATCGAAAACTCTTTTCAATATCAAGTCGGGCAATTCAACAAGATTCCCGACATCATGATCGAATGCTCGTCGCAAACTTTAGTAGGCGGCCGCACCCCCGACGCCGTCGACGAAGTGCACCAAGGCGGAACACCGCTGCCGCGAGCACCCGAACGGATGCTTTCGGCGACGGGGTTCTCCTACAGTCACTTGGTCGGGGCAATGGGGTGAGGCTGTCTATTAAGTTTACCCGGCGAGTATCCGCGTACGCTACGTGATTGCGACGGAGTTTTGATCACATCAAAATTCCGTGGCAACCGATCAAGTGAGACTAAACTGCTATGTTTATAACATTCATTCAGTTATCTCATAACTACTTGTGGATTCCAAATATTGTATCACATTCCGGATAAGATAGAAAATGTTAAACTTTCCGATCGAACAATCGAACACCCAAATTTTCCCGAAACAGCTCAACACATGAAATAAGTTTAAAAACATTCATTTCGTGCCTCAGTACCAACAGTCCAGCCGTAGAAGGGTCAAGCCAATGCCTCACATGCGGCACGCCGTACTGCACCAAACCCTAAGGTTCAAAAGGCAGTTCAAGACGGTCACATAATCGAGTTAAGGTTTGTTGTCTTCTAGAGGGACCATCGCGTTACTTGCACTACTTAGAACGTCATTAAACTACGGAAAAGTCCAACAATTGGAAATTACCCGGCAGGGGAAGAAGTGGGTATTTATATCCGTTCGAACTTTTTAACATGCTCTAAAAATACCCGGAAAAAAAAAACACAGACAAAATTAGACAGTCCGATAGAATCTCCGAACTCCCAATACAACCCAGAAAACTCAACTCTTGAATTCAAATTAAAAATTCCCAGAAAATCCAGCACCAAAACATACGAATTACTGTGCAGAAATTTATGGATGATGCGACCGTACGGCCGCGGAACCGCTGCGGAAGCCAGGCTTCTGCCGCGGTTCCGCGGCGGTTTAGATGATTCAGGAGCTCGTTTTGCACCATAATTCTTATAACTTCCTGCTGAATTTTTTAAGAATTTTTAATCTGGAAAAAACCCAGTTTTGAAAAAATGTCCAGAGAGGGTTGAAATCTAGGGTTTCGGGGTTCGATCGGGTTTCTAACTCCGTCTACGCATCGCCTAAGGCTCTAGCTAGGCTCTGATACCACTGTAGGGATCCTAAGCACACTCAAGAGGTCTCACAAGGTAACAACCATGCCAAATTCAAATTTTACAAGTGCCGAGAAACCCTAATACGGATCGTTGACTAGAGTTTAAGCGAAACATGCAACTAGTTAACATCTTAACTATGAGTGAACGGAAAATACAACCTTTGTAGATCCGGTCCACCACTTCTCTAGCTCCATGATGAAGTCCCCTTGCTGCGATCATCGGATCCCGGACTCTAGCATCGGCTTCATCGGAGAAATGGTCGGGCTAGGTCATCGACTTCGATGCCGAAGATGATCTACGTCGAGGCAACACAAGATCAAGCTCCAACTTCACCAAGTCATGAAACTTGTGAAGAAAACACCCTATACTACTTGGCAAGTGGTAGAGGATGAAGAAATAGGAAGTGGGTTCACTTTAGAATTGGATTTCTCACTCTTTTTCTCATGTTGCCATTAATGGTTGCAAGTTTTCTTCTTGTTGAAGAAGAAGAAGAAGAAGAAAAAGAATATGATATGTATATCCAAAATAGAAAAATAAATTGATACTTATCATATTTACAACCATAGTTAGGTGTAGAGAATAAATTAGGGTTAGGTTGAATGGTTAGGGTTAAGCATGAAACAAAAATGGTGGACTTATTCAAAGCTTCATAAAGCTTCAACTAGAAAATAAATCAAGCCACCATTTCTCTTTATCATTCAAAAAATGAATAAATAAATAAATGAATAGATAAGTAAATCAAAACCCTAACCATTAACATAACCATGGTTTAAACTAAACATACACCCAAAGATTCATGTATCATCAAACATGATACAATCTGGTGCACAAAAAATATATCACATATACAATGTGCATTTCAAGTGAGAAAATCCATTTAAAGTGAACCAATACTAGTTAATGCAAGGTAATATATCAAATATATAATTATGCATTAAATCATTAAATCAACACTTGATTTAACGATCCGGTCATATCGTATATGACCGACTAATATCCAATGTATCGACTTATCGATTCAATCCTCGATTCGATAACTAGGTTATATCGCATACAACCATTCGATATATTCATCACGAGAATAGAATACGGTATCACATACACGCATTATTCTCGGTCCCGCACATGTCTCATATGCGCTCCTATTTCGTTTCGCTTGAGCCAGGAAACCTCTGTGTAGGACTCTAAAGACTCGTCAATACGCCGGCAGCAGGTGATGATCATATCAAACACCCACAAGCCGTAAGCGGTCTGCTAAACGTAACGGCCACCCGGGTATTGAGCGATCAGAAGATCGACGAGCAAGTCCGCTCACACTCCTGTGAATCCAACCAGCAACACTTATCGTACAGTCCGGTTTGTTCGTTTGATATGTTGCATATCTCGCCTAGGGGTGGTGAACGTCAGACCCCAGTAGCTCGATAAGTCGTGTCGATATGAGGTCTATAACAGTTCGAGAAATTACTGGTAACACTTACCAGTAAATCTCAGCAACCCTGGCCAGGGATTTCCGGTTATAGCCAATCGAACACAGCGCAACATCAACTCCCTATACCGGGAGAGACGAATCCCCTCCTATCGCTCATTGCCTCCATGTGATTCGGGACTGTACCCAAAAACCACCGTTTTGCACGCCCTCTTGGACGTGGTAAGGTGGAAATCAAAGCACAATGGGAATCACACAAGACTCTATGACTATCTCGGGTCTACAGACTAACATGTACCAGTGTCACCAGAGAACTGCCATCTGACGTAAGGTATAATACCATCTGGGAGTTCTCGGCGAGTCCGTCCAATGTACCCAGTCTCCACTGAGCACCCGTATATCATCTCTGATGTCAAACACCAATGGATATGGGATCGTCCATCGTCCATCTGTATGGGTCGAGAAGGTATACGCTAGTCTACTCTGGTATATCGATGCCCCGTTTCGATACACCCACGACTAGGGACCTTGAAGGATGTACTTATGGACTACCATGTCCCCACTAGTATGATCCGCATCATAGTCCAGGTAGTCAAGTACACATCCTAAGGGTTTTACCAACATGTAATAGAGAGACAATCAGTGTACACGTTAAGGTAAAGAGCAACCAGATAGCATACTATCATGTCGAGCAAGAAAGTCCTCCCTATATATGTCCAAGCATCTACTACAATATACATCCTATGTATAGTAATGGCCTCTAGGGCATACATATAACTAACAATTTCCTTTGTGATTATGCATCTACAACCCACTTTAGGGGACCCGCTAATGGATGGTATAGATTATCGCACATTCTTGGGCTAGTAGAGCGATATGCAGACCTCCTCACGGAGCATTCGATCTCGAAAGGATTTAAATACGTTTTTAAGAAATACGAATTTTCTAAATAAAATAAAATTATTTTTAAATTTAAAATTAAAATTATATAATATTATAAATCCATATTTTCAAAATATAATAAATCTATATTTTTCTAAAAAATGAAATATTAAAAAATGCCAATAAAATACCATCAAGATACCAAAAAGGAAAGTTTTTCAATAAAATACCATAACCTTTCCAAAGCTAAGTATTTATCATTAAAATACCACAATACTTAAAATCCATGCTCATGAAAACCCTAAGTAATACTAATCACCCTCGAGGTTTTATTTTTAACTATATTAAAATATTTTTTTCATAAAACCCCCTCGAGATATATAAAACAATATTTAAGGACATTAGTAAATAGAGGTTTAAGCGGGATAAATTCTCCAGAGCCCCAGGGAGCCGGAGAAAATGAGTGCTTGCCTATTTAAGGTAGACAACTTAACGGAGTTATCAATAATAATTGTCTTGGAAAAAGACACAAATCCTGCCGTCCATGTGCAGCAGTTACCGATGACTCCCGAACCTAATTCAAAAGCTAAATCTGTTTACAAGTGTCTGACTCGGTCCGAGTCCAATTCAAACCTGAATCCAAAATCAAACATGAATACTTGATCATGAACATGAATACTCGAAACCAAACATCAATATCAAACAAGTATACTTGACTTGACTTGATCGAACCATGGTTATAACTTGACTTGACTACTTGAATACTTGACTACATCCTGAACATGAATACCTGAACACTTTGTATCCATGGTTTCGGCAAGACTTGTAAATATAATTTATACAATACATTACGCGGGGATAAAGGGGTAGATTGGTACGGAACGTATATCGTGGCATGAGAGGTCGCTTAAAAGACACCTACATGAATTCACGTGTCGTTGTCCCGTGTGTTATGACGGGGACTTGTACTGCAAGTTACCATAGTCCACGGGGTAAGATGGACTCCTTTCGTATATATGAATACTTTCTTTATCAAGCTACAAAAAACAACGTTAAAATAACTATCATATACCAGTAATCAATCAAATACAATTTACCTATTCATTTTAATTTATATACTATCTTCTCTTTCTTCTTTTGGGACTTACCGAGTATTAGTTCACTGACGACATTCCTTTCTATTTCTTTCTTTGGAATGGTGGATTACTCGCATTCTCATTCTTGATAAGAAGAAGAGGTGGAGGTTCAACTTCTTCAGGTGGAGGTTGATTAATCACAAAATCCGTGTTTTCTAAGAATGCGAATTCTTCAGCGAATATTTCTTCAAAGCTTTCATCGATATCCCGAATAATAATCTCATCGGAAAGAACGGGATGATACTCGAACTCCATAAAAGGTTCATGTTTAGCGTTATATGTTGACCCGAATAGCTCGATAAAAGGATCTGTATGTGTATAATAAAAAGCAAGGTCAAACAACAACGTAATAGCGGAGTCGAGATCAGTATCGTGAAGCTTTTCAAGTTCGCTGCTGTCGGAATTTATCGCTTCGACAGAACATACTTGAGTATAGGGTTCGGAGGATTCACTTCCCAACTTGTAAATGTTAACCTGAATTGACATCTTCCCAAAAGATAGGGTCATAGAGCCGTTTCGACAATTGATTATTGCATTGGAAGTCACGAGAAAAGGTCGACCTAAAATCACCGGAATTTGGTTTCGTGGGTTCGCCGCAGGCTATGTATCTATAATGATAAAGTCCATAGGGAATATAAATTCTCCGACTTTGATTAGCACGTCCTCAAGCTCATCCTTAGGTTGGGTGATAGATCGATCGGCCATCTGAAGAGTGCAGTGCGCCGGTTTTAACTCTCCGATCCCTAATTGCTCATAGACAGAATATGGAAGCAAGTTAACACTAGCGCCTAAATCGAGTAGAGCACGATTGATTATTTTTATCCCCAATAGAAATAGATATGGTAGGACTTTCAGGGTCCTTTCATTTCTTGGGTAGTTGTTGTGTAAAAGCAGTGCTCACATTACTCGTTAAGAATACCTTTTTCGGCACTTGAGTTTTTCTCTTCCTAGTGCACAAGTCCTTTAGAATTTTTGCATAAGACGGAACTTGTTTAATAGCATTTAGGAGAGGAATGTGTATGTTAACTTGCTTAAAAATTTCCACAATTTTCTCCATTTGTGGACTTGGTCTATTGCCCTTAACCTGTTTGAATAAGGTGCTTTATCAATAAGGGTTGGGTCCAATATTGGAGAGGATTGTGGGGATGGAATGGATCCCAGAATTGGAGTGGGGATCGTTTTAAGTTGACTCGAGGAAGTGGACGGAGGGTTCGAGCCTTGGGGAAAACGGAGAATATGCTCGGAAGATGGTGAACTAGACGAAATAGGAGAAGAAGTAGAAGCCGGGGTATCATTAATATCATCAACGTCATCAACGTGTTCACCCATTTGGTTATCCAGCATTCTTTCCGATCTCAACGTGGTAACGACACTCACATTATAACTTTATGAGTGGCCAGGATTAGGTATAGGTTGAGATGGAAGTTTCCCTTTCTCTCTCGCACTCATCGCGGCATTTAACTGTGCAAGTTGTGCTTCTATCGATTTTATGCTTTCATCGTGGGAAGCGGTGTTCCGCATTAACGTTTGGATAGAAGATGTTAAAATATCAGTCGTTTGCATGGAATGTTTAATGAACGTGTCAAGTGCAGAGGGTTTATCGGTACCGGCAAAAGAATTATTATAAGGATCAAAGTTGTTGGCCGGGTTTTGCAAAGGTTGCGGATGAAAGGGGTGCTGACTCGGTTGTGGTGGTTGCTGTTGCTGTGGAGGAAGTCTTTGATAATTGCTTTGGAACTGGTTTTGATTTTGGGTTTGGTTTTGGTTCCAAGCAAAATTAGGATGATTCCTCCATCCCTGATTATATGTGGAAGAATAAGAATCGTTTCTAGGTCGCTGCTGAAAAGTAGCATTAATTTGTTCATGACCTTGAAACGGTAGATTCAAAGGACATTCTTCCGTCAAATGTGATGGGTTGGAACAGCAACCACACACGGTTTTGGAGAGCGTAAATTGGTTTAGGAAGGCTGAAGAGACTTTGTTTTCTATAGCATCGAGTTTCCTTTGTATCGCTGCCATTTCGGCTTTCACTGCGATGGAAATATCGAGCTGATGGACACCTCCCCTAGACGATGTAAGTCTAACGCTTTTCCACTGTAAAGTTTGTTCAGCGAGATCTTCCAGAAATTGCCAAGCTTCACTATCATCTTTAGACAAGAAATGACATTGACACATGGTTTCAAGCATCTGTTTTGTTGCAGCATATATAATGCGGCAAAGGTCCCATCTATTGATTCCGTGATGAGGGCATTGTAGAAAAAAAAGTTCCTTAAACCGTTCAAAGCATTTCCAAAATGGTTCATTGGAAAGTTGGATAAACTGGTTAATCTCGCTTCGAACGCGGGCGGTCTTATGATTGGGATAAAATTTCTTAAGGAATGCTGCAACGAATTCATCCCATTTGGCAATAGAATGTGCGGCAGTATTATAAAGCCATTTTTCTGCTAGATCGCACAAAGTAAAAAGGAGAAGACGTAATCTCATAGCATCCACAGAAAGTTGTGACGTGCCCATCATTGCACATACGTTTTCGAATTTGTTTATAAAAACGTATGCGTCTTCGGATTCAAGCCCGTGAAATTTGGGCAACAGTTTGATGATGTGGGGTTTAATTTCAAAATTATCCCCATTGGCTGGTGGATTAGATAGACAGATAGGAAGGGGTCCACGCACGGGGTAGCATCTTTCTTGGAGAGAGATGCGCGGTGGATTCTGCGCACCTACGGGTGGTGGCAGGATGGTGTTATAATCTGATGGAGAACCATCCATCTCGGTCGATGTGGTGGGTGGAGGGAAAAAGAAGATGAAGAAATACCGACTTCGGAGTCAATAGCAGAAATGTGGACAAGACGGGCACTAGAATCCCGTGTCCAGCCGAGCATGTACTAAGCGGGTTTAGCGCACGTGGCAGCGTGTGTGAGAACTTAAAAATTGGTTTGTTTTGAAAAGTGTCGGACGTGAGACAAATCACACAAAAATTGCACAAACAACCCTAGAACTAAGGTTACCTAGGTCAAGTCACTAGACCGCTTCTAGACTTCCAAAGGACAAACCGCGGGATCAATCCTCTACCACCTCTTTATTACTCTTGTGGCCAGGTAAGTGCCAGGTAAGTGGGAGGTATCCGCTATACAAATCACCGAAATAGCAGGCCTAATTAAGTAACCACTTGCCTTAGTCACACTTGCCTAGACACCACAAAAGTGATGCGGATCAGCGATTGATTACCCACGACCTTCCTTTGTCCTTATTGAGCGCGACGGTTCTTAGAGTCTTGGTCTAGATATTTTTTTAATTAATGTAAGGTGATGCGGATGCTCGTTTTATGATTTGTGGGGCTTAGTAAGGGTGATGAAATCCCCACTTAATCTGAATTGTGGTCTTGCCCCTTAAAGTCCGTATTAAAATATGCACAAACCAATTACAAAACACGCTAAAAGATTTTTGAGCGGCGATATTTTGCAAAGAATCCTGCAGAAAAATATATTATTGGATTTTTCATAGGAGAGAGAAAGAGATAGAAAAGTTACCAGAGAAATTTGGATGCACAATTCCCCAACTCCGCCGCCCAACCGCCGCAAAATGCACCCTTTTGCCGCAGTTCCGCCGCTATTTAGGGGGTTCTTTGTTTAATTTTTTCACCGTGGCCTCCGTTTCTCCTCTGGATCTTGATGAATGTCTCTGAATCTTTATCTCCTCGCTCAAATGACTCCAGATTCTCGCAAAAATCTCACACTAATCGTTAAATACACAATTTGCTGTTTTGTTTTATTTTTATGATATGAATCGAATAAGAATTCAACACGAATAGCAAAAAAAATTGCGCACGTATCCCCGGCAACGGCTCCATTTGATTGATCGTGAAAAAGTGTTTGTAGAATAACCGCAATCAATAACGGTGTCGCGTGTAGCTAGCCGAGATGAGTACGGGTCGTCCTCAGGGATTCGTGGAACTTTTAATCTTGCTTTAGACGTATTAATTAGAAATGATGAAGGAGAATAGAGAATAGTGAAGAATAGATTCTAGATTTATGGTAAATACGGATGTAGAATATATAAGAAGAAGTCTTGTAGGGTTCGTTAGGATTTAGTAGTCATGGATGACTAATAAAGATTACTCATTTTATCTATTGATAGATTTAAAACTAGATTGATAGTGATGAATGGGGATCGGGGTTCTTGGAAGAAACTAGGGTTTCCACACTATTGACCCTTGTCCTTTCATTGATCTCTATTCATGTCTAACCCTTAACAAAACAATTGTTAATTTGATCTCAAATCGCGGTCGAGACTAGCAATAAATTAGTAGCGCGCCCGATTAGGATGTTAACGATTCTTTTGCTAAAGTTTATAAAGTTCATAAGACTTAAAAAATTTTAAAATATTTTCTCATCCATTGTTCTACCCCTACAAACCCTAACAAGCTAGGAATTACTCACGCATGTTGTGAGAAGAAGAAGAAAGGATAGAGAATGAGATCATAATTAAAATGCAGAAAGTAAAAATACAGAAAATAAATAATTAAACAAAATGATCTACCTTTATTAATCAACTTCACAAGTACAAATCTTACGCATTTAGATTACAAGAGGAAGAAGTTGCTTTCGATCTCTGCCTCGTAGGAAGTAGATGCTCCGTCGATTTTCACGTCGCCCTATCACGTCGAATCGTGGATCTGTCGTGGATCTCTTGTTCTTTAACGATGATTTGCTTAGTGTAAAGGTGATGAGTTTTAACTTTAGCCCTCGGTCCTTTATATAGCCCTCAAATCAGAAATCCTAGATCTCATAGGTTTAGACTTGCCATAAAGATCCACTTTTCAAGTTTTCAGATCCTACGATTTTATTGGCAGATTTTTTATCCTGACATCTTGAATATCTTGATCTCTTGACCTGAGCTAAATCTGCACAAAATCTCCATGAATAATGTTAGTAATATTTATTAAATTAGAGAGAGTATCTTAATTACTTTATATGGTAATAAATCTTTAAGAAACTTGATTAAGAATATTTGGTAAGATATGCATCTATTAATTACTAAAATATTATGCATATATTTTGAAATATTATTCTAACTATTTGTATGATATTATATCTTTACAGAATCTTGAATAGAATATTTGATATGATATGCATATTTTAATTACCAAAATATTATATAAATATTATATGCATATATTTTCCTTCATAATGTTAATTATAATATATAAACATATGGTAAAGTGTATTTTGCAGATAAACCCAAATATGTTCTATATTTATAATAAACACATTTAAACATTTAAGGAAAGTAAGGAAAATGTTATATCAAAAGTGCAATATTTTCAACTGAACAAATACCCCCAAACTTAACTTTGATCGTCCCGAGCAAACTTGTTATTCAAGAGAGGGAGAAAGAAGAAAAGAAAAATAAAAACTAACTAGCACACTTTCATAGGCAACATGATTGCACTGAGCACGTGCAACAAGCCGTTAAACCTCTAGGTGTCCCTAGTAGGAGGAGTGTTGTCTTCTGAGGGTTTTCAGCGGATTACATCCACAAAATCCCATAATAAAAAAAAGAAAATGAAAGTTACATACAAAGATAAGAATATATAAAAGAAAGAACTTGAAAAGAAGAGTTTCCAACTACACTAGCTTTTCAGTTGCGATGAGCCTTATCTTAATGGTCATGAAAAAATGTTAGAAATTACATTATCCCTCAATAAAACATTGCCTTTAGTCTTCCTCCCTACCTTTTATTCAAATATCGATTATATACCCCTGCGTGTGTGTAAAAGACATCCTTACACATAGAGAATTCAATTCAAGCTATCATACTCTTGTCCATCTTCCAAAGTACTTTATAGTCGATGAATATATTAGATGGAATTGCTCATGCATCCTTCTTGCAACCGTTAATACTTCTTGAGGTACTAACCAACCGATTACAAAATGTGCTCATGCATTTAGGCATAATTCCTCGTCTTGCAACACCTAAGGCTCAGCAGTGGCTCCCAAACCAGTTGGTCTAAGGCACTAGGTGATAAAGAACCCTCGCTATATTTTTTTTATGCTGCCTTAAGTAATTACAAAACCAGCGTTCATTTTTTTTTCTTCACCACTTATACCTTTTTTTATTTTTCTTTTATTTTTCATACTAAGGCTTTTAGACAAGAGCATTTCAAGGTATCCTCTACTATCCCAAGTTTCGATATGTGTGTAAGTGCGTATAGTAGGGTATCAATGTTCAAATGTTTAGACTCAAGAATAGAGTCTATTTTTCAGACTTATTTTTATCCTCAGAATAGCAATTTCCTTCATCTTACTAACCCTTGGGACAACGGCTCATAACTACTTATTACTAGTTTCGTTTAAGAAAATATCTAACTTTCTTGCTTTTCTCAAACTATTCCTATCTTTCATATGTAAATTTTCACTTTCAAACTTTTGTTATCAAAAAAGTTGTGTGCTTATATTTATGATAATGCAAAATAATGCGTGAATAAGTACAAATCTCCCCCAAACCTGTTTGCAGCAGTGTCCTCACTGATATCATCTGTTAAGCTTAAAAAAACTGTAGACTTAGAAGGAAAAGTTAGTAATGGGGACATGAAATAATGACAATAAAATTCTCCCCCAAACTTATTTGTGGCTCACAATTTTGTAAAAATTATCTTTTCGTTCAAGAGCCAAAATATATCCCCCCCCCCAAAACTTGAGTAAAATCGTATTAAGCATTTAAAATTATGAGGGGGGTTAAAGTTATTGGTCAAAATAAAGCCTTACAAAGACCAAAAGTCAACACCAACCATTCAAAAATTTTATCAATGTAGCACTAAGGTTAGTAGAAGATCATGTCACCTATTGACGTGAAGAAGTAAGGAGGGGATAAGAGGTGGAATAGAACGGGTTTACGTCTCGGGGTATAGAGACAAAACAGTGATGGTGGATTACTCGCATTCTCGTTCTTGATAAGAAGAAGAGGTGGAGGTTCAACTTCTTCAGGTGGAGGTTGATTAATCACAAAATCCGTGTTTTCTAAGAATGCAAGTTCTTCAGCGAATATTTCTTCAAAGTTTTCATCGATATCCAAAATAATAATCTCATCGGAAAGAACGAAATGATACTCGAACTCCATAAAAGGTTCATGTTTAGCGTTATATGTTGACCCGGACAGCTCGATAAAAGGGTCCGTATGTGTATAATAAAACGCAGGGTCAAACAACAACGTAATAGCGGAGTCGAGATCAGTATCGTGAAGCTTTTCAAGTTCGCTGCTGTCGGAATTTATCGCTTCGACAGAACATACTTGAGCATAAGGTTCAGAGGGTTCACTTCCCAACTTGTAAATGTTAAGCTTAATTGACATCTTCCCGAAAGATAGGGTCATAGAGCCGTTTCGACAATTGATTATTGCGTTGGAAGTCGCGAGAAAAGGTCGACCTAAAATCACCGGAATTTGGTTTCGTGGGTTCACCGCAGGATGTGTATCTATAATGATAAAATCTACAGGGAATATAAATTCTCCGACTTTAATTAACACGTCCTCTAGCTCACCGCTAAGTTGGGTGATAGATCGATCGGCCATCTGAAGAATGTAGTGCGCCAGTTTTAACTCTCCAATCCCTAATTGCTCATAGACAGAATATGCAACCAAGTTAACACTAGCGCCTAAATCGAGTAGAGCACGATTGATATTTTTACCCCCAATAGAAATAGATATGGTAGTACTTCCAGGGTCCTTTCGTTTCTTGGGTAGTTGTTGTGTAAAAGCAGTGCTCACGTTACTCATTAAGAATACATTTTTTGGCACTTGAGTTTTTCTCATCCTAGTGCACAAGTCCTTTAGAATTTTTGCATAAGACGGAACTTGTTGAATAGCATCTAGGAGAGTAATATTTATGTTAACTTGCTTAAAAATTTCCACAATTTTCTCCATTTGTGGATTTGGTCTGTTGCCCCTTAACCTGTTTGGATAAGGTGCTTTATCAATAAAGGTTGGGTCCAACAATGGAGAGGATTGTGGGGATGGAATGGATCCCAGAATTGGAGTGGGGATCGTTTTAGGTTGGCTCGAGAAAGCGGGCGGAGGGTTCGAGCCTTGGGGAAATCGGAGAATAGGCTCGGAAGATGGTGGACTAGACGAAATAGGAGAAGAAGTAAAAGCTGGGGTATCATTAATATCATCAACGTCATCAACGTGTTCACCCACTTGGTTATCCAGCACTCTTTCCGATCTCAACGTGGTAACGACACTCACATTATAACTTTGTGAGTGGCCAGGATTAGGTATAGGTTGAGATGGAAGTTTTCCTTTCTCTCTCGCACTCATCGCGGCATTTAACTGTGCAACTTGTGCTTCTATCGATTTTATGCTTTCATCGTGGGAAGCGGTGTTCCGCATTAATGTTTGGATAGAAGATGTTAAAATATCAGTCGTTTGCATGGAATGTTTAATGAACGTGTCGAGTGCAGAGGGTTTATCGGTACTGGCAAAAGAATTATTATAAGGATCAAAGTTGTTGGTCGGGTTTTGCAAAGGTTGCGGTTGAAAGGGGTGCTGACTCGGTTGTGGTGGTTGCTGTTGCTGTGGAGGAAGTCTTTGATGTAGGGTTACTAGGCACACTAACGAGGCTCTACAAGGCATCGACCATGCCAAAATTAAATTTTTATGTGCCGAATAACACTAAGCAAGATCGTATACTAGAGTTTAAGCGAATCGAAAGGCAAGTAAACATCTTTACTCTAAGAGATCACGAAATACAACCTTTGTAGATCGGTCCTCCACTTCTTTAGCTCCTTGATGAAGTCCCTTCGCTGCGATCGTGGTTCTCCCAGACCCTTGCATGGCTTCACGAGGCGAAAAGGTGCGACCTTGCTTGAAGTCTCCGAGGCCGAAGATGATCTACGTCGAGGGAATTCCGACTCAAGCTCCTACTTCACTAACTAGAGAATTAGTGAAGTAAACACCCTAAACTAAAGTGTTAGTCTAGTAGAGGATGGAGAAATAAGAAGTGAGTTCTCTTTAGAATTTTGTTTCTCACTTTGTTTCTCACTTTGGATCAAACCCTAGTTTCCTTTTTTCTTTTCACAATGAAGAAGAAGAAGAAAAGAAAGAGATGAGGATAATGATCAAGTGAGTATCCTAACCATGGTGAGTGAGTATCATATACTAACTCTTGTAGAGACATAACCATAGCTAATCTAGATGGTTAGGTTAAACAAAGATCTAAGGTAAAACAAAACAAGTGGACCTTTTCAAAGCAACCACAAGCTTCTACAAGCTTCATGCTTATCAAAAATTCCACTAATTTGTAATTACCTTAGATAAATGTAAACCACCATTTAAATATAGAATGATGTGTGTCTTGTACACCCATGTTTAGTGTATCATCAACCATGATACAAAAGAAAACACTTTTAATATATATATCATATATATATATATATATACATATATATATATATATATATTCAAGTGTGCAAGTGTGAGAAAAAACCCTAAAGTGAATAAGTGTTAGTAAATGTAAACTAGTATATCTAATATACAATTATACACTTAATCATTAAATCAACACTTGACTTAATAATCCGGTCATATCTCATATAACCGACTAACATTCATCGTATCGACTTATCGAATCAACACTTGATTCGATAACCCGGTCATATCATATATAACCGACCGATACAAAAAGTCGCGAGAATAGAATACGGTATCACATACTCATATTTATTCTCGGTCTCGCACATATCACATACGTGCTCCTATTTCGTTTTGCCTGAGCCAGTAAAACCTCTGTGTAGGACTCTAAAGACTCGTCAATACGCCGGCAGTAGGTGATGATCACATCAAGCACCCACAACCCGTCAGCGGTACTAGCTGGACGTAACGGCTACCCGGGTATTGAGCGATCAGAAGATCAGCAAGCAAGCCCACTCCAACTCCTGTAAAAAACCTGCCGGTAACACTTCCCGTACAGTCCGGTCTCCTCGTCTGATATGTCGCATATCAAGTCTAGGGGTGGTAAACGTCAGACCCCAATAACCGATAAGTCGTGCCGATGTGAGGCTCATAACGGGTCGAGAAACTACTGGTAACACTTACCGGTAAATCTCTGAATCAGCCCTAGCCAGGGACTTCCCTGTTACGGCCAATCGAGCACAGCGCAACATCAACCCCCAATACCGGGAGAGACGAAACCCCTCTTATCGCTCATTGCCTCCATGTGACTCGGGACTGTACCCAAAAACCACCGTTTTGCACGCCCTCATGGACGTGGTAAGGTGGAAATCAAAGCACAGTGGGAATCACACGAGACTCTATGACGATCTCGGGTCTACAGACTAACCTGCACAAGTGTCACCAGAGAACTGCCATCTGACGTGAGGTATAATACCATCTGGGAGTTCTCGGCGAGTCCGTCCAGTGTACCCAGTCTCCACTGAGCACCCGTATACCATCTCTGATGTCAAACACCAATGGATATGGGATCATCCATCGCCCATCTCATGGGTCGAGAAGCGTATACGCTAGTCTACTCTGGTATATCGATGCCCTGTCTCGATACACCCACGACTAGGGACCTTGAAGGATATACTTATGGACTACCATGTCCCCACTAGTATGATCCGCATCATAGTCCAGGCAGTCAAGTACATATCCTAAGGGCTTTACCAACATGTAACTATA
The DNA here is from genome assembly GCA_030015575.1 of Agapanthus africanus. Taxonomy (NCBI): domain Eukaryota; kingdom Viridiplantae; phylum Streptophyta; class Magnoliopsida; order Asparagales; family Amaryllidaceae; genus Agapanthus; species Agapanthus africanus. The sequence goes on from JASDDO010000001.1 coordinate 27,381,437, forward strand.
AGACAGTATAAAGAGACAAGTATACATGTTAAGATAAAGAGCAACCAGATAGCATACTATCATATCGAGCAAGAAAGTCCTCTCTATATATGTCCAAGCATCCAATATAATATACATCATCTGTACAATACTGGCCTCTAGGGCATACATACAACTAACAATCTCCCATTTGCACTAGGGCCAGCTGCTGTAGTATCGCATACCGAGCATCCCGAAGTGTCTCTCAAACTGTATCTAGGGAATGGCCTTCGTGAGTGGATCCGCTGTGTTGTTCTTCATGTCAACCCTCCTGACCTCGATCTCCCGGCGATCAACTATCTCCCGGATCAGGTGATACCGCCTCAGAATATGCCTGGATCGCTGATGGGACCTGGGTTCCTTGGCCAAAGCCACCGCTCCATTGTTATCGCAATACAAAGGTATTGGATGCTCAATGGATGGAACCACTCCAAGTTTAGTAATGAACTTCTTGATCCAGACAGCCTCTTTGGCAGCATCGTTGGCAGCGATATATTTAGCCTCCATCGTCGAGTCTGCCACGGTTTCCTGCTTGGAACTCTTCCAGCTAACTGCCCCTCCGTAAAGGGTAAAGACAAATCCCGACTGCGACTTAGAGTCATCCTTATCACTCTGGAAGCTCGAATCAGTAAAGGACTCCACTTGGAGTTCTCCGTTACCATACACCAAGAGCATCTCTTTAGTCCTTCGTAAGTACTTGAGAATGCTCCACAGCTGTCTAGTGACTCTCTCCAGGATCAGCTTGATACCTACTCACTACACTTAGTGAGTATGCTACATCGGGTCTGGTACATAGCATCGCATACATGATAGAGCCTACTGTCGAAGCATAGGGTATCCCTTGCATGCGAGCTCTCTCCAAATCAGTCTTGGGAGACATCTCATTGGAGAGAGTGAGCCCTGAGATCGTGGGTAAAAACCCACGTTTGGACTCTTCCATACTAAACCTCTTTAGTATGGTGTCAATGTACCTGGACTGGGACAATCCCAATATCCTTTTAGATCTATCTCTATAGATCCTGATTCTCAATATGCAGGAGGCATCACCTAGATCTTTCATTGAGAATCTTTGTGATAAGAAGAGCTTGACCGATTGCAGCATAGGAATGTCATTTCCTATCAAGAGTATGTCGTCCACGTACAATACGAGGAAGACAACCTTACTCTCTGCCACCTTCTTGTAGATACAAGGTTCATCTACGTTTTTGACGAAATCAAACTCTTTGAAAACGACGTCAAAGCAAATGTTCCAACTCCGCGATGCTTGCTTTAATCCATAAATGGATTTAAGCAGCTTGCACACCTTCCCGCTTCTCCCACTATCTATGAAGCCCTCTGGCTGAGTCATGTACACACACTCTTCTAAATCACCGTTTAGAAAGGCGGTCTTAACATCCATTTGCCAGATTTCGTAGTCATGATATGCAGCGATAGCAAGCATGATCCGGATGGATTTAAGCATCGCCACTGGAGAAAAGGTTTCTTCATAGTCCACACCTGGTCTTTGACGAAAACCCTTTGCAACAAGTCTAGCTTTGAAAGTCTCCACTTTCCCATCTACACCAAGTTTTTTCTTGAAGATCCACTTGCTCCCAATGGGTTTTACCCCTTTAGGAGCATCTTCCAAAGTCCATACTTTGTTGGTGTACATGGATTCCATCTCGGACCGCATTGCATCCAGCCATTTCACTGAGTCTCCACTCGTGATGGCCTGCTCGAAGCTAGTTGGGTCATCATCAACCATGATGCAATCCTCGCTCCCACCATCCATGAGAAAACCATAGTATCTCTCAGGTGGGTGAGGAACCCTACTAGATCGGCGGAGTGGCCGGGGTTCATCAGGAACTACCGAATCCTCTGGTTTCACTAAATCTTCAGTTTGAGTTTGTGTAGCCGGAATTTCTTCCAGTTCTACCTCACTGCCACTAATTTCTTTTGCAAGAAATTCCTTTTCTAAAAAGGTGGCATGTCGAGAAACAAACACTTTTTGTTCCTCAGTATGGTAGAAAAGATATCCATGTGAATGTTTGGGATATCCCACAAACTTGCATAGAACTGACCGTGCCTCAAGTTTGTCCGGATTTTGCCTTTTGACATAGGCCGGACAACCCCATATCTTAACTTGTTTAAGACATGGTCTCTTCCCACTCCATATCTCATATGGTATGGTAGGTACAGATTTAGATGGAACTTGATTCAATAGGTATGCTGCTGTCTCCAGCGCATACCCCCAGAATGAAATAGGTAACTCAGCTGTGCTCATCATAGAGCGCACCATATCAAATAGGGTGCGGTTTCTCCGTTCCGATACACCGTTGTGCTGTGGTGTATATGGAGGAGTTAGCTGAGAGAGAATCCCATTCTCTTTTAGGAAGTCCAGGAATTCATTGCTCAAGTATTCACCTCCTCGATCAGATCGAAGGATTTTAATACTTTTCCCGGTTTGGTTCTCGACTTCTTGTTTATATTCTCTAAATTTCTCAAAAGCTTCTGATTTGTGTTTCATCAGGAACACATATCCGAATCTAGAGAGATCGTCAGTGAATGTAATGAAGTACGAAGAACCATCCCTGGCATGTGTAGACATGGGACCGCATACATCACTATGTATCAGTCCTAAGAGTTCGATAACTCTTTCTCCGTGTCCCGTAAATGGAGTTTTGGTCATCTTGCCTTTGAGACATGACTGGCAAGTATCATAAGATGAAAGTTCAAACGGATTTAAATATCCATCCTTATGCAACTTAGCTAGTCGTGTCGCATTGATGTGACCCAGTCTACAATGCCACAAGAAGGATTCATTCAGTTCTGAACTCTTCCTCTTGTGTGTGTTTGTTATGCTCAGAATTGTTGATTAATTTAGAACATAAATGCCATTGCATAACGTGCCTGATCCAACCAACTTTTGGTTAAGGAAAATGTTCATAACATTATCCTGTAATACAAAATTATATCCCTCTTTACTTAGTAAAGAAACCGATATAATGTTGCATATCAGGTTCGGCATGTAATTACATTCGTTCAGAACCAATGTATTACCAGTTGGCAATACAAGGTGATATTCCCCGACGGTTTTAGCTGCAACAATTGCACCATTTCCAACCCTTATGTCTTTATCACCTTCTCCAAGTTCTCTACCTTTTCTAAGCCCGTGTAACTGATTACATATATGGGATCCTTACCCGGTATCTAATACCCAGGACGTAGAGGAAATGGAGAAACAGTTCTCTATAACGAACACACCTGAAGAAAATACATCAACATGTACTTTCTTCATACGGGTGGCATGGGAATCCTGGTATTCCCCTATATCATGTTCAGTCTTATAACTCTTATAAGAAAGAACGGAACCAACGTTCCCCAGCACAGTATAACATGCGGGTTCGGTCAATACATCCATATTATTATCTTGATTAAGGCATGATATGGTCGCTACCTGGAGAGAGAGAGAGAAGAAAACACTTTAGCCTATACTCTTGCAAGATCAGATTGGTTATTTTTTTATCTAATCAGGATGGCTCCCACTGTTTTTATCAAATCTTCCTTCAAACCCTAAAAGGAAAGACTAACCGGGATTAATTACACCCTACAACTTCGTCAATCTTTCAGCAGGCCAGTGTCGGTACTTTGAGGGAGGTTCCCCGTGCTTTCGCACGGACCTAATTAAAGTAAACCTCGTTTTTCCAGAGGCGTAACCCCGTTGACACCTTTCTAGACACCTACTTGATCGGCTAATTGTCCTGTGTAAAACTCTCTCAGGAGTAACAATTACTCGCAGTGGGTATCGGGATCCAACTATCTCATAGAAGGTATGCAATCTCATTGCAAATCTCAACACTTGAAATTCCCAATAATCTTTTGCCCCTAACCCCTATGACCTTGACAAAGGCCAATAAATCATAGGATGTTAGTCAAGTTCAACCCGTCATTTCTTGATTGAATCAAACCCACCCGCACGACCCTTGACAAAGGCCGACAAGGTCGTACGACTACCCCAAAACAATCTGCATCATATGCATAAGCAGATAAGCACCATTTAGCTACCGCACACTACGCCTTGACAAAGGCCAACAAACGCAGCACGAATACTAAACAGTTCTTATCTGAAATGACGGAGGGCTACGACAGGTTTTTCTGAAAACCTATTGCGTAATGAACTTAATATCGTCGTAGAATCATGTGAATTTTGAAATGGAGTGATTTTAGGCTTTTATTAGTTTTGCTAAAGAGGTCACTCCCGGTGAAGGGATCTCGGCTCTTTCCTTATGGAATAAGGTGCAGGATATATCATGTACATCACTATGCAAAGCAAAACTCCAAAAGCAATCAAAAGCAAACCGAGTGTTGTAGCATCTGCCAGTTTTACTAAAGAGGTCACTCCCGGTGAAGGGATCTCGGCTCTTTCCCCATCGAATAAGGTACAGGGTATATCATATATACCGCTATGCAAAGCAAAACTGTAGCTACCCTTTTTATTTGAAAATTTGATTCTACAATATCTTTTAGGTTTCTTTTCTTTCATTAATCACATTAATGAAGTCCCATCATTTAAGTCACCTAAACATCACAGATAAATACGACGTAAACTTATGCTATCCGCATTCGCCTCGATGTCCCCTCGTGCACCGTTAGGTTAGGTAACTAACGGCAGAGCAGGGCAGGGCTAGCAGGGGTGTAAAACATAAGTAACGCCTATATAATATATCATATATACTATATACAGTATTTATCACAGAACATCAAATGATCACATCACAGATATCGCAGCAGAAGAAACATATGAAACATTGGATATACTAGGACGTCCGTGTTTTATTTTGAGCCTCTATAAAACACGGATTCCACGGTCGCGATGAATAGCCAAACCCACATGCCTAGACCCCTACGAGAGCGGCAAGCAACCCTACCAATTCTAGAGTTAGGAGACCCGGACTCGACTCCTCGAGTTGGTCTCCCACTGGACCCTAGAACCCGGTTACTTGTGCTCTCCTCCTTGGGTCTATCCTAGTGCGGAAAAATAAATAATATACAAAAGGTGACATCAACCTCGACCCTGAAGTGCCCCAATAAAAGAATATTACATACATTTAAATTTTACATGAATGAAAATAAAAATTCTCATCTCACATAAAACCCCTGGCTATTCAGAACGCGACGATCCAATATAACATATCCAGCAACACAGAACATCACATGTGTCACGCCCCGCTTCCCAGAGTACGCAAGATTGGGCACGTGACATAGCCAACCATGCTACCTGTGGGTAGGAAGTATCCATCCACAGTCACATTACGGTTGTAAGGATATCAAGAACAAGATAATAAGCTAATCTAATACATGTCCAAATCCATAATAACAAGAATCAATAAACAATAAGTGCGGAAGCTAATGATCCAATACAATGATGGAAAGGTACGTCCCATAATGCGGGATCGAACCTGGAAATAAAATGCAATAAATGAACTAACCACTGCAGAACTCACAGATCAGCCTGCTGGCTGAAGTACTCCTGCTCGGTCAGCGACAGTGGTAAAGAATCTGGGCCATGCAAAACCCAGACGTCAGCGCGTCATGACATCAAGTATATAGTATAAACATGGTAATAAGCAATGCAAGTATGAACATGAATAAAGCAGTAATAAGAGATAACAAGCAGGGTAATGTGCAATGGTGACTAAACTGTCCTATCAGGTTTTCTACTCTATAGTCTTTGAAACCAATTGATGAATCGTCGATGTAACCCAATAGTATCCCGTACATACCCGGGACCACGGCCACAATATTCTCGGCTGCAGCCGAGACATGCCGTTAGGCACAGAAAGGAAAGTGTACACTCGGTATTACCCCGTACATACCCGGGATCACGGCCACAATATTCTCGGCTGAAGCCGAGACATGCCGTTAGGCACAGAAAGGAATGTGTACACTCGAACGGTAGTGAACTATCGAGTTACAAGTCAGGTTCATCTTTGATTTCCCCATACCCCCAAGCTATGTATGTCAGGTCAGGTATTCAGTAGTCAAGGACTAATGCCAACACAAAATCCGGTAAGAGTAGGTCTGTCTGGATAGACAGCAGGGATGGTCGGGTTTGTCGGCATTAGGCATGAAATCATGAAACAAGTAATGTCATGGTACAACAGGATGAGTCGGTATGTATGTATATGTCGGGTGTAGCAGGGTCAGGCCAATATGTAGTGCAATCGGGTATGTGCTCACAACAGGTATACAATCAATAATGAACAGCAGCAGGAAACAGTAAATAACCATAATATTCCATGTAACCACAGTGATGTTTTGTATTCTCTTATTAACGGGTTCAAACACCCTGGGGTGCAATCGTCACAAGGTGGAACAATATTAACCATACGTAATGAAACCACATGAAATTAAACTAAAATATAATAATTGTCTCATGGATGATTTAACAATTAAAGCGGATATGATCCAATTGTCTTATTTAGTTGAATTATGGATTGCTAGTGGGTTGATTAATTACGAGGAACTATTATAACGATTCCATGATAAAGATAACTGCCACTATCAATTCTAACTTATAATATAATATCAATTTACATCATTAAGTTGTTGTGTTATATAGTATGAATTCAACTGCGTGGCAAGACTAGATCTCGCACGCTAGCATGTTAGAGCAAGTATTCAGATACTTGCCTCGACGGTTTTGCAAACCGGAACACGGATGCGATGTCGGCAGAAAACGCGATATGATAGCACGGGCCACGGATCGAGTCCCAACAGAGAACAACGGACTCACACGGACCAGGGGGCTTCGCTGGAGCGTCGGGTTCGCCAAGACGGCACGGTCGGATTCCGGTAAAAACAACGGCAATGAGGTTAGCACAATGATATACGTAATAAGATCAGCGGGGGGAAGTTTAACATTAAAGGAAAGATAGAGATGCTTACAGGGAGACACCAGGATGCAACCACGACGGCTCGACGGCGATGGGCGCGCCGGCGGTGAACAGGAGATGCGGCGAGGGCTGGAAGCGGCTGGGTCGGGTCGTGCTGTGAGTAGGGGGAGGTAGAGGCCTGGTTTGGGTTGCAGGGAGGAGAGGAGGTGGTCGTCGGTGTGCTGGTGACGACAAGGGGGTCGACGGTGTCCTTTTCCGGCGAACCAGAGGAGTTGCTAGGGTTCCGGTTAGGGTTTGGGCTTGGGTTAGGCTCGGTGTAATGGGGTGCAGGGCTAGGGTTGAGTTGGGAAGGAGAGAGAGGAGAGGAAGATGGAGGAGTCGTCGACGACGAGGGCCGTCGACGGTGGGGTGCAGGCGGTGGAGATTCTGGGATCAGGGAAGGGTTTGCAGGTTCTGTGGGTTGCAGGGAAGGCTCGGGGAAAAGGAAAAAGAGACGGGGGATGTGCAGAGGTGATGGTGGCGAGGTCGCGGGGAGGTCGGCGGCGACGGCGACGAGGTGGCTGGGTTTACGTGGGTTCGTCGATGGGGGTTCTCTCGTGAAGACGAGGGACGTTAAGAAAATATAGGGATAGAGAGAGAGAGGTGTTAACAGAGATAGAAATAGAGATAGAGAGAGAGAAAGAATAGGATTGGAGAGAGAAAGATTTAGAGTGAGAGATAGAGAGATCGTAGAGATAGAGAGAGAAGGAGAATGGAGAGAGAGATAGAGAGAGGCGGAGAGAGATAGAGTGGAACGGGGGGCCCACGAGGGGAAAGATGGCTCGTGATTGGCCAGGGAAGGTGTACGGGTGGCTTAGAAAAATCAAATTTAGAGATTTAGTAGGGGATTTTACTGTTAACGAAAAATATATACATATATGTATATAGTTTAAGATATTAAATTAAATGGGCCTTTTTGGCGCGAAATGAAACATTTCCAAATCGAGCCCGGGTTGCGTCCAAATGTTCCAAATTCAAATTATAGGATTTTAAGCGGGTTCCAAATTTTGAAAAGAGGTATTTAATGATTAAAATGCATGCCCCCAAGTCGGACACTTGCACGCGCGCGTAGTCGTCCAAACTTGCCCGTTTAGCCGAACGGGACGGAATCTCGACACGCGGACGCTACCACGCGACTAGTGGCGACGAGTAGGCCAACATGGACACTTTTAATTTCATTTTAGGAGTTAAAATTTGTTATGTGCCAGAATGACTTAACCGGTTAAAATTTAGCAATAAACACCAGAAAATCAGAAAAATTGGAATGAGCAATATATAACCCTCAACTAGCAATATAAATAGTATTATTGGGCTCGGGTGTTACATCATACCCAACTACAAAAGAATTTCGTCCTCGAAATTCCAAGAATACAAGATAGCTAACTACTGGAAAAGGTGAGGGAATTTCTGTCGGATCTCGTCTTCTCGCTCCCAAGTGGATTCTCCATGCGATCGATTACCCCAAGAAACTAGCACAAGAGGGATAACCTTGTTCTTAAGAACCTTTTCTCTTTGATCCTTGATTTCAACTGGTCGCTCCTCAAAAGTCAGGTCCTCTCGCACAGTCAACTCCGAATGATCCAAGACATGAGTCTCATCACGAACATACCTCCGTAGTTGAGACACATGAAACACGTCGTGAACTCCTGCTAATGACGGTGGTAACGCCAACCGGTACGATACCTCTCCAACACGCTCCAATATCTCGAAGGGTCCAACGAATCGAGGACTATGCTTTCCCCGACTTCCAAAGCGAATCACCCCTCTAGTCGGTGATATCTTCAGGAATACCAAATCACCCACGGCGAACTCTAGAGGTTTTCTTGACGTGTCGGCCCAACTTTTCTGTCTGTCTTGAGCTGCCTTCATATGCTTCCTGATTGTATTCACCTTCTCGACTGTCTGTACCACCAAATCTGGTCCTAGTAACCTTCGTTCACCAACATCATCCCAACAGACAGGTGAACGGCACTTACGACCATACAGTGCTTCAAACGGAGCCATCTGAATTGTCGCTTGGAAGCTATTGTTGTACGAAAAACTCCACCAGGTGTAGATGATCCTCCCAAGAACCTTTGAAGTCTAACATGCAAGCCCTCAACATATCTTCAAGGGTCTGGATCGTTCTCTCCGATTGTCCATCAGTCTGAGGATGATAAGCTGTGCTAAACTTCAATCGAGTCCCCAAACTTTCTTGTAAACTCCTCCAAAAGTGCGACAAGAACCGAGTGTCCCGATCGGACACGATGCTTACCGGCACTCCATGCAATCTGACAATCTCCTGCATGTACCGCTCTGCCAAAGTCTCTGTCGATTGACCAACCCGAAAAGGAATAAAGTGAGCTGCCTTGGTCAACCGATCGACAATCACCCATACTGCATTGTTGCCCTTTGGACTCCGCGGTAAAGCCGTCACGAAATCCATGGTTATATGTTCCCACTTCCACTGAGGAATCGGAAGTGGTTGCAACAAACCAGCAACCCTTTGGTGTTCAGCCTTGACTTGCTGACACACCAAGCACTTAGCCACGAAGCGAGCAATTTCCCGTTTCATACCTTCCCACCAGAAGTGCTGTCGAATATCTCGGTACATCTTTGTCCCTCCTGGATGTACAGAGTAAGCTGAACTGTGTGCCTCCCTCATAAGCTCTTCACGCACATCTCCTTTTGGCACACACACACGGCTACCATAACTCAACGAACCGTCTTCGTGGATCAGTAAATCGGTTCGTAGTCCGGCTTCAACCTGCTCTCGAAACTTTTGTAGTCTAGGATCCTGCGATTGTGCCGCTTTAATCTTCTCAACTAAGGACGATTGTACTTGCAACTGCATCAACTGTCCTGTAGCGTGGGGTAGCACAACTTCCAAGTCAAATCTCTGAAAATCCGCAATGATCTCTCTCTGTGCAGTCAATATCTGAATTGCTGGTAACCGGCTCAGCGCATCCGGCACGACGTTGACCTTTCCCGGATGGTACTTAAGATCGAGGTCATAGTCGGCCATCAGCTCCAACCATCTGCGTTGCCTCATGTTCAACTCCTTCTGAGTGAACACATATTTCAAACTCTTGTGATCTGTAAAGACTTCAACTCTCTCGCCCAAAAGATAGTATCTCCAAATCTTCAGGGCGAAGATCACGGCTGCAAGCTCTAAGTCATGAGTCGGGTAGTTCTTCTCATGAGTCTTCAGTTGTCTCGATGCGTAAGCGACGACTTTCCCATTCTGCATTTAAAACACATCCCAATCCTTTTCCAGATGCGTCGCTGTGAATCACCAGTCCTCCTGAATCATCCGGTACGGTTATGATAGGGGCGGTTATCAACTTCTGCTTCAATGTCTCGAAGCCAATGCACATCCATCCGTCCAAACAAACGGTACCTCCTTACGCGTAAGCTTGGTTAACGGCTCAGCTAAACGAGCGAAGTTCTCCACAAATCTTCTGTAGTAACCGGCGAGTCCAGAAAACTTCTTATCTCCGCAACATTCTTTGGAACAGGCCAATCCCGAACTGCTGTAATCTTCTCGGGATCAACGGCGATTCCTTTGCCCGACACGACATGCCCCAGAGACTTCACTTCTTCCAGCCAGAATTCACACTTACTCATCTTCGCAAATAATTTCTCTTGTCTCAGTGTCTGCAGTGCGATCCTTAAGTGCTCAGCATGCTCCTCCGGACTCTTCGAGTACACCAGAATATCGTCAATGAATACCACAATAAACTGGTCCAAGAACGGTGAAAAGATCCTGTTCATCAAATCCATAAATATTGCTGGCGCATTAGTCACTCCGAAGGGCATCACTAGATACTCGAAATGTCCATATCGAGTTCGAAACGCCGTCTTGCAAATGTCTTCTACTTTCACCCGGGCTTGATGATATCCTGATCGCAAGTCCAGTTTCGAGAATACCCTCGCGCCACTAAGCTGCTCAAAAAGCTCTCCAATGCGAGGGATCGGGTACTTGTTCTTAATAGTCACCCGGTTCAATTCTCGATAATCAATGCACATCCTTCTCGTGCCATCCTTCTTCTTCACTAAAAGAACTGGAGCTCCCCAAGGCGAGTTGCTGCTTCGAATCCAACCTTTCTCGAGTAATTCACCAACTTGTTTCTTAACTTCTTCCAATTCCACTGGTGCCATCGGATACTAAGCTTTAGATACTGGTGCTGTACCAGGACTAAGATCAATCGCGAACTCCAGGTCTCGCTTCGGCGGTAAGCCCGAAATATCTTCAAACACATCCATAAAGTCGCGGACAACTGCCGGCTCTTCATTACTATCCACTACCATAGCCGCAAGAACATTGTTCGTCGGCCTAGCCCTAAACTCGACCGGCCCGACAGAACTGCTTCCTTACCGCAATTGCTGTCTGCATCGTTGGCCGCGAAAGGTCCAGCGAGACTACTGAGTCTCGTCCACTCCGCTGCATGCACGTCCACGGTTGCTCCATTCTGCCTTAGTCCGATGAACTCCTCTTCCATTTCCTCCCGTGCAGTCCGCGAGAAGAATTTCTCCAGGAAACTCTTAGAGAAAACCGCTCAACTGCTTGGCTTGGGCAAGCGGGTCTCCTCCACAGGCCATCACTCTCGGCGTAATCCACTAGTTGAATGCGCACTACATCAACTCCTTTGTCCTCTGGAATCTGTGCCGCTATCAGCAATTCTCCGTGTCACTAGCCACTGCTTGGCTGGCAACGGCTCCTCCAGACCAGTGAAAGTAGACGGATCCAAAAGTCTGAAATCTGCATACAGTCCCTACTCGTTCGACTGGTCTAGTTCCATCGTTGTTTACAGACTACTGAACGATCTGCAAACCTTCCTGAAACGAATCTGCTATTGCTGGATCAGCTCAGTCTGTCTCTTTGATTTCCAACATTTCTCTTATCACTCCAAGCATGGCGGCTTTGTTCACATGCCTCCGGTACGTCTTCAACCTCTTACCTGTCATAATCCTGAACTCAAAATACCCAACATTAGCATGATGATAGATTCTGAATGTGGATCAAGGCTAGAACTCCAAGATACTTAAATAGAGTACTGCATTGTAGCTATGCCGCGGTATCATAGCCGCAATTACTTAACTCCACCTAAGTCGCCCAAGTCCTAGGGATAACAAGAAATCAGGTTTCCGAGTTGACAATGCAAAGTAAGTTTGCACGTCGTAAAAGATATAATCAGGAAGAATGTGATTCAAGAATGGTAAAACGGTCAAGGTGGCAGGACATGTTTCCTAAACACGGGTATTCTGATTCGTGTATTGGGTACAATACCCAACTACAAAAGAATCAACCCGACTAACCTATGGCTCTGATACCAAAAGAACCATGTCACGCCCCGCTTCCCAGAGTACGCAAGATTGGGCACGTGACATAGCCAACCATGCTACCTGTGGGTAGGAAGTATCCATCCACAGTCACATTACGGTTGTAAGGATATCAAGAACAAGATAATAAGCTAATCTAATACATGTCCAAATCCATAATAACAAGAATCAATAAACAATAAGTGCGGAAGCTAATGATCCAATACAATGATGGAAAGGTACGTCCCATAATGCGGGATCGAACCTGGAAATAAAATGCAATAAATGAACTAACCACTGCAGAACTCACAGATCAGCCTGCTGGCTGAAGTACTCCTGCTCGGTCAGCGACAGTGGTAAAGAATCTGGGCCATGCAAAACCCAGACGTCAGCGCGTCATGACATCAAGTATATAGTATAAACATGGTAATAAGCAATGCAAGTATGAACATGAATAAAGCAGTAATAAGAGATAACAAGCAGGGTAATGTGCAATGGTGACTAAACTGTCCTATCAGGTTTTCTACTCTATAGTCTTTGAAACCAATTGATGAATCGTCGATGTAACCCAATAGTATCCCGTACATACCCGGGACCACGGCCACAATATTCTCGGCTGCAGCCGAGACATGCCGTTAGGCACAGAAAGGAAAGTGTACACTCGGTATTACCCCGTACATACCCGGGATCACGGCCACAATATTCTCGGCTGAAGCCGAGACATGCCGTTAGGCACAGAAAGGAATGTGTACACTCGAACGGTAGTGAACTGTCGAGTTACAAGTCAGGTTCATCTTTGATTTCCCCATACCCCCAAGCTATGTATGTCAGGTCAGGTATTCAGTAGTCAAGGACTAATGCCAACACAAAATCCGGTAAGAGTAGGTCTGTCTGGATAGACAGCAGGGATGGTCGGGTTTGTCGGCATTAGGCATGAAATCATGAAACAAGTAATGTCATGGTACAACAGGATGAGTCGGTATGTATGTATATGTCGGGTGTAGCAGGGTCAGGCCAATATGTAGTGCAATCGGGTATGTGCTCACAACAGGTATACAATCAATAATGAACAGCAGCAGGAAACAGTAAATAACCATAATATTCCATGTAACCACAGTGATGTTTTGTATTCTCTTATTAACGGGTTCAAACACCCTGGGGTGCAATAGTCACAAGGTGGAACAATATTAACCATACGTAATGAAACCACATGAAATTAAACTAAAATATAATAATTGTCTCATGGATGATTTAACAATTAAAGCGGATATGATCCAATTGTCTTATTTAGTTGAATTATGGATTGCTAGTGGGTTGATTAATTACGAGGAACTATTATAACGATTCCATGATAAAGATAACTGCCACTATCAATTCTAACTTATAATATAATATCAATTTCCATCATTAAGTTGTTGTGTTATATAGTATGAATTCAACTGCGTGGCAAGACTAGATCTCGCACGCTAGCATGTTAGAGCAAGTATTCAGATACTTGCCTCGACGGTTTTGCAAACCGGAACACGGATGCGATGTCGGCAGAAAACGCGATATGATAGCACGGGCCACGGATCGAGTCCCAACAGAGAACAACGGACTCACACGGACCAGGGGGCTTCGCTGGAGCGTCGGGTTCGCCAAGACGGCATGGTCGGATTCCAGTAAAAACAACGGCAACGAGGTTAGCACAATGATATACGTAATAAGATCAGCGGGGGGAAGTTTAACATTAAAGGAAAGATAGAGATGCTTACAGGGAGACACCAGGATGCAACCACGACGGCTCGACGGCGATGGGCGCGCCGGCGGTGAACAGGAGATGCGGCGAGGGCTGGAAGCGGCTGGGTCGGGTCGTGCTGTGAGTAGGGGGAGGTAGAGGCCTGGTTTGGGTTGCAGGGAGGAGAGGAGGTGGTCGTCGGTGTGCTGGTGACGACGAGGGGGTCGACGGTGTCCTTTTCCGGCGAACCAGAGGAGTTGCTAGGGTTCCGGTTAGGGTTTGGGCTTGGGTTAGGCTCGGTGTAATGGGGTGCAGGGCTAGGGTTGAGTTGGGAAGGAGAGAGAGGAGAGGAAGATGGAGGAGTCGTCGACGACGAGGGCCGTCGACGGTGGGGTGCAGGCGGTGGAGATTCTGGGATCAGGGAAGGGTTTGCAGGTTCTGTGGGTTGCAGGGAAGGCTCGGGGAAAAGGAAAAAGAGACGGGGGATGTGCAGAGGTGATGGTGGCGAGGTCGCGGGGAGGTCGGCGGCGACGGCGACGAGGTGGCTGGGTTTACGTGGGTTCGTCGATGGGGGTTCTCTCGTGAAGACGAGGGACGTTAAGAAAATATAGGGATAGAGAGAGAGTGTGTTAACAGAGATAGAAATAGAGATAGAGAGAGAGAAAGAATAGGATTGGAGAGAGAAAGATTTAGAGTGAGAGATAGAGAGATCGTAGAGATAGAGAGAGAAGGAGAATGGAGAGAGAGATAGAGAGAGGCGGAGAGAGATAGAGTGGAACGGGGGGCCCACGAGGGGAAAGATGGCTCGTGATTGGCCAGGGAAGGTGTACGGGTGGCTTAGAAAAATCAAATTTAGAGATTTAGTAGGGGATTTTACTGTTAACGAAAAATATATACGTATATGTATATAGTTTAAGATATTAAATTAAATGGGCCTTTTTGGCGCGAAATGAAACATTTCCAAATCGAGCCCGGGTTGCGCCCAAATGTTCCAAATTCAAATTATAGGATTTTAAGCGGGTTCCAAATTTTGAAAAGAGGTATTTAATGATTAAAATGCATGCCCCCAAGTCGGACACTTGCACGCGCGCGTAGTCGTCCAAACTTGCCCGTTTAGCCGAACGGGACGGAATCTCGACACGCGGACGCTACCACGCGACTAGTGGCGACGAGTAGGCCAACATGGACACTTTTAATTTCATTTTAGGAGTTAAAATTTGTTATGTGCCAGAATGACTTAACCAGTTAAAATTTAGTAATAAACACCAGAAAATCAGGAAAATTGGAATGAGCAATATATAACCCTCAACTAGCAATATAAATAGTATTATTGGGCTCGGGTGTTACAACATGTCATCAACGTAAGTAAATATGCACATCCCAATTGTCGTTGACATATAGCAACGAAACCGGCGATATCACATATTACACTTACGGTCACAGAAAAGAAAGTGTAAAACTACAACATTTGGAATCCACAATCTCTTTAGACATCGTAAATCCGAAATATCACATATTTCGCATTTCATGCCTAACTGTATGAATTCCACATATTGTATCATATTCCAGATAAATAGACAGTATTAAACTTTCCGATCGAATAATCAAATACCCAATATTTCCTAAATAGCTCAACACTTGAGCGGAGTTCAAAAATTCCAGAATGCGTCACAGTAGCAACGGTCCAGCCGTAGAAGGGTCAAACCAACGCCTCACATGTGGCATGCCGTACTGCCCCAAACCCTAAGGTTCAAAGGGCAGTTCAAGACGGTCACATAATCGAGTTAAGATTTGTTGTCTTCTAGAGGGTCCATCCCGTCACATGCATGTTATTCCGAAAGATTTAAACCCGAGAAAAATTCAACACTTGAATGTTTTTCGTGCCGGGAAAAATTGAGTTAATGATATCCGTTCAAACATTTTAATACTTTCTAAATTATCCGGAATAACATAACAAAATTAAATTCTCCGATCGAATTAGCGATTTCAAAATAAACCCCAAAATACTCAACACTTGAGTCAGATAAAAATGCCCAGAAAAATATCAGGAAATTGATTAGGAACATTACTGTGCAAACAGTTAAAGGTGACGTCACAATATGGCCGCGGAACCGCCGCACTAGCCATGCTCGTGCCGCGGATCCGCGGCGCTTTGGGCTCTAAACAGTGTCATTTTGCACAGTATTCGTTATATTTTCCTGCTGAATTTTTTAAGCATTTTTAATTTGGAAAAATCCCAGATTTTAAAAATTGTACATAGAGGGTTTGATTTTGACGTGTTCAGGTTCGTTCGGAGTTTTAATTTCGTTAACACATCGCCTAATGCTCTAGCTAGGCTCTGATACCACTGTAGGGTTACTAGGCACACTAACGAGGCTCTACAAGGCATCGACCATGCCAAAATTAAATTTTTATGTGCCGAATAACACTAAGCAAGATCGTATACTAGAGTTTAGGCGAATCGAAAGGCAAGTAAACATCTTTACTCTAAGAGATCACGAAATACAACCTTTGTAGATCGGTCCTCCACTTCTTTATCTCCTTGATGAAGTCCCTTCGCTGCGATCGTGGTTCTCCCGGACCCTTGCATGGCTTCACGAGGCGAAAAGGTGCGACCTTGCTTGAAGTCTCCGAGGCCGAAGATGATCTACGTCGAGGGAATTCCGACTCAAGCTCCTACTTCACTAACTAGAGAATTAGTGAAGTAAACACCCTAAACTAAAGTGCTAGTCTAGTAGAGGATGGAGAAATAGGAAGTGGGTTCTCTTTAGAATTTTGTTTCTCACTTTGTTTCTCACTTTGGATCAAACCCTGGTTTCCTTTTTCTTTTCACAATGAAGAAGAAGAAGAAAAGAAAGAGATGAGGATAATGATCAAGTGAGTATCCTAACCATGGTGAGTGAGTATCATATACTAACTCTTGT
Source organism: Agapanthus africanus (assembly GCA_030015575.1). Classification (NCBI taxonomy): domain Eukaryota; kingdom Viridiplantae; phylum Streptophyta; class Magnoliopsida; order Asparagales; family Amaryllidaceae; genus Agapanthus; species Agapanthus africanus. The sequence continues at coordinate 27,398,311 of JASDDO010000001.1, forward strand.
AGAGACATAACCATAGCTAATCTAGATGGTTAGGTTAAACAAAGATCTAAGGTAAAACAAAACAAGTGGACTTTTTCAAAGCAACCACAAGCTTCTACAAGCTTCATGCTTATCAAAAATTCCACTAATTTGTAATTACCTTAGATAAATGTAAACCACCATTTAAATATAGAATGGTGTGTGTCTTGTACATCCATGTTTATTGTATCATCAACCATGATACAAAAGAAAACACTTTTAATATATATATCATATAAATATATTCAAGTGTGCAAGTGTGAGAAAAAACCCTAAAGTGAATAAGTGTTAGTAAATGTAAACTAGTATATCTAATATACAATTATACACTTAATCATTAAATCAACACTTGACTTAATAATCCGGTCATATCTCATATAACCGACTAACATTCATCGTATCGACTTATCGAATCAACACTTGATTCGATAACCCGGTCATATCATATATAACCGACCGATACAAAAAGTCGCGAGAATAGAATACGGTATCACATACTCGCATTTATTCTCGGTCTCGCACATATCACATACGTGCTCCTATTTCGTTTTGCCTGAGCCAGTAAAACCTCTGTGTAGGACTCTAAAGACTCGTCAATACGCCGGCAGTAGGTGATGATCACATCAAGCACCCACAACCCGTCAGCGGTACTAGCTAGACGTAACGGCTACCCGGGTATTGAGCGATCAGAAGATCAGCAAGCAAGCCCGCTCCAACTCCTGTAAAAAGCCTGCCGGTAACACTTCCCGTACAGTCCGGTCTCCTCGTCTGATATGTCGCATATCAAGTCTAGAGGTGGTAAACGTCAGACCCCAATAACCGATAAGTCGTGCCGATGTGAGGCTCATAACGGGTCGAGAAACTTCTGGTAACACTTACCAGTAAATCTCTGAATCAGCCCTGGCCAGGGACTTCCCTGTTACGGCCAATCGAGCACAGCGCAACATCAACCCCCAATACCGGGAGAGACGAAACCCCTACTATCGCTCATTTCCTCCATGTGACTCGGGACTGTACCCAAAAACCACCGTTTTGCACGCCCTCATGGACATGGTAAGGTGGAAATCAAAGCACAGTGGGAATCACACGAGACTCTATGACGATCTCAGGTCTACAGACTAACCTGCACAAGTGTCACCAGAGAACTGCCATCTGACGTGAGGTATAATACTATCTGGGAGTTCTCGGCGAGTCCTTCCAGTGTAACCAGTCTCCACTGAGCACCCGTATACCATCTCTGATGTCAAACACCAATGGATATGGGATCATCCATCGCTCATCTCATGGGTCGAGAAACGTATACGCTAGTCTACTCTGGTATATCGATGCCCTGTCTCGATACGCCCACGACTAGGGACCTTGAAGGATGTACTTATGGACTACCATATCCCCACTAGTATGATCTGCATCATAGTCCAGGCAGTCAAGTACATATCCTAAGGGCTTTACCAATATGTAACTATAAGACAGTATAAAGAGACAAGTATACATGTTAAGATAAAGAGCAACCAGATAGCATACTATCATATCGAGCAAGAAAGTCCTCTCTATATATGTCCAAGCATCCAATATAATATACATCATCTGTACAATACTGTCCTCTAGGGCATACATACAACTAACATTTGATAATTTCTTTGGAACTGGTTTTGATTTTGGGTTTGGTTTTGGTTCCAAGCAAAATTAGGATAATTCCTCCATCCCTGATTATATGTGGAAGAATAAGAATCGTTTCTAGGTCGCTGCTGAAAAGTAGCATTAATTTGTTCTTGACCTTGAAACGGTAGATTCAAAGGACATTCTTCCGTCAAATGTGATAAGTTGGAACAGCAACCACACACGGTTTTGGGGAGCGTAAATTGGTTTAGGAAGGCTGAAGAGGCTTTGTTTTCTATAGCATCGAGTTTCCTTTGTATCGCGGCCATTTCGGCTTTCACTGCGATGGAAATATCGATCTGATGGACACCTCCCCTAGACGATGTAGGTCTAACGCTTTCCCACTGTAAAGTTTGTTCAGCGAGATCTTTCAGAAATTGCCAAGCTTCACCATCATCTTTAGACAGGAAATGACATTGACACATGGTTTCAAGTATCTGTTTTGTTGCAGGATCAACACCCTCATATATAATGCGGCAAAGGTCCCATCTATTGATTCCGTGATGAGGGCATTGTAGAAGAAGATCCTTAAACCGTTCAAAGCATTTCCAAAATGGTTCATTGGAAAGTTGGGTAAACCGGTTAATCTCGCTTCGAACGCGGGCGGTCTTATGATTGGGATAAAATTTCTTAAGGAATGCTACAACGAATTCATCCCATTTGGAAATAGAATGTGCGGCAGTGTTATAAAGCTATTTTTCTGCTAGATCGCATAAAGTAAAAAGGAGAAGACGTAATCTCATAGCATCCACAGAAAGTTGTGACGTGCCCATCATTGCACATACGTTTTCGAATTTGTTTATAAAAACGTATGCGTTTTCGGATTCAAGCCCGTGAAATTTGGGCAACAGTTTGATGAAATGGGGTTTAATTTCAAAATTATCCCCATTGGCTGGTGGATTAGATAGACATATAGGAAGGGGTCCACACACGGGGTAGCATCTTTCTTGGAGAGAGATGCGCGGTGGATTCTGCGCACCTACGGGTGGTGGCAAGATGGTGTTATAATCTGATGGAGAACCATCCATCTCGGTCAATGTGGTGGGTGGAGGGAAAAAGAAGATGAAGAAATACCGACTTCGGAGTCGATAGCACAAACGTGGACAAGACGGGCACTAGAATCCCGTGTCCAGCCGAGCATGTACTAAGCGGGTTTAGCGCACGTGGCAGCGTATGTGAAAACTTAAAAATTGGTTTGTTTTGAAAAGTATCGGACGTGAGACAAATCACACAAAAATTGCACAAACAACCCTAGAACTAAGGTTACCTAGGTCAAGTCACTAGACCGCTCTTAGACTTCCAAAGGACAAACCGCAGGATCAATCCTCTACCACCTCTTTATTACTCTTGTGGCCAGGTAAGTGCCAGGTAAGTGGAAGGTATCCGCTATACGAATCACCGAAATAGCGGGCCTAATTAAGTAACCACTTGCCTTAGTCACACTTGCCTAGACACCACAAAAGTGATGCGGATCAGCGATTGATTACCCACGACCTTCCTCTGTCCTTATTGAGCGCGACGGTTCTTAGAGTCTTGGTCTAGATATTTTTTAATTAATGTAAGGTGATGCGGATGCTCGTTTTATGATTTGTAGGGCTTAGAAAGGGTGATGAAATCTCCACCTAATCTGAATTGTGGTCTTGCCCCTTAAAGTCCGTATTAAAATATGCACAAACCAATTACAAAACACGCTAAAAGATTTTTGAGCGGCGATATTTTGCAAAGAATCCTGCAGAAAAATATATTATTGGATTTTTCATAGGAGAGAGAAAGAGATAGAAAAGTTACCAGAGAAATTTGGATGCAGAATTCCCCAACTCCGTCGCCCAACCGCCGCAAAATGCACCCTTTTGCCGCAGTTCCGCCGCTATTTAGGGGGTTCTTTGTTTAATTTTTTCACCGTGGCCTCCGTTTCTCCTCTGGGTCTTGATGAATGTCTCTGAATCTTTATCTCCTCGCTCAAATGACTCCAAATTCCCTCGCAAAAATCTCACACTAATCGTTAAATACACAATTTGCTGTTTTGTTTTATTTTTATGATATGAATCGAATAAGAATTCAACACGAATAGCAAAAAAAATTGCGCACGTATCCCCGGCAACGGCTCCATTTGATTGATCGTGAAAAAGTGTTTGTAGAATAACCGCAATCAATAACGGTGTCGCGTGTAGCTAGCCGAAATGAGTACGGGTCGTCCTCAGGGATTCATGGAACTTTTAATCTTGCTTTAGACGTATTGATTAGAAAAGATGAAGGAGAATAGAGAATAGTGAAGAATAGATTCTAGATTTATGGTAAATACGGATGTAGAATATATAAGAAGAAGCCTTGTAGGGTTCGTTAGGATTTAGTAGTCATGGATGACTAATAAAGATTACTCCTTTTATCTATTGATAGATTTAAAACTAGATTAATAGTGATGAATGAGGATCGGGGTTCTTGGAAGAAACTAGGGTTTCCACACTATTGACCCTTGTCCTTTCATTGATCTCTATTCATGTCTAGCCCTTAACAAAACAATTGTTAATTTGATCTCAAATCGCGGTCGAGACTAGCAATAAATTAGTAGCGCGCCCGATTAGGATATTAACGATTCTTTTGCTAAAGTTTATAAACTTCATAAGACTTAAAAGAAGTTAAAATATTTTCTCATCCATTGTTCTACTCTAATCCTACGAACCCTAGCAAGCTAGGAATTACTCACGCATGTTGTGAGAAGAAGAAGAAAGGATAAAGAATGAGATCATAATTAAAATGCAGAAAGTAAAAATACAGAAAATAAATAATTAAACAAAATGATCTACCTTTATTAATCAACTTCACAAGTACAAATCCTACGAATTTAGATTACAAGAGAAAGAAGTTGCTCTCGATCTCTGCCTCGTAGGAAGTATATGCTCCGTAGATTTTCACGTCGCCCTATCACGTCGAATCGTGGACCTGTCGTGGATCTCTTGTTCTTTGACGGTGATTTGCTTAGTGTAAAGGTGATGAGTTTAACTTTAGCCTTCGGTCCTTTATATAGCCCTCAAATCAAAAATCCTAGATCTTATAGGTTTAGACTTGCCATAAAGATCCACTTTTCAAGTTTTCAGATCCTACGATTTTATTGGCAGATTTTTTATCCTGACATCTTAAATATCTTGATCTCTTGACCTGAGCTAAATCTGCACAAATTCTCCATCAATAATGTTAGTAATATTTATTAAATTAGAGAGAGTTTCTTAATTACTTTATATGGTAATAAATCTTTAAGAAACTTGATTAAGAATATTTGGTAAGATATGCATCTATTAATTACTAAAATATTATGCATATATTTTGAAATATTATTCTAACCATTTGTATGATATTATATTTTTTAAGAATCTTGATTAGAATATTTGATATGATATGCATATTTTAATTACCAAAATATCATATAAATATTATATGCATATATTTTCCTTCATAATGTTAATTATAATATATAAACATATGGTAAAGAGTATTTTGCAGATAAACCCAAATATGTTCTATATTTATAATAAACACCTTTAAACATTTAAGGAAAGTAAGGAAAATTTTATATCAAAAGTGCAATATTTTCGACTGAACAAACCCCAATAACTTGATAAGTCATGCCAATGTGTGGCCTATAACCTTTCGAGAAACTACCGATAACACTTACCAGTAAATCTCATCAGCCCTGGCCAGGGACTTGCTGTTATAGCCAATCGAGCATAACGTAACATCAACTTCTAATATCGGGAGAGACGAAACCCCTCCTATCGCTCACTGCCTCCATTTGACTCGGGACTGTATCCAAAATCCACCTGTTTGCACGACTTTTTTGAGCCGTGGTAGGAAGGAAATCAAAGCATAGTGGGAACCACACAAGACACTATGACGGTCTTGGGTCTACAAACTAAACTGTACAAGTGTCATCAGAGAACTGATATCTGACGATAGGTATGGTAGCATCTAGGAGTTCTCGGCGAGTCATGTTCGGTGTACCCATTCTCTAATGAGCACCTGTGCACAATCTTTGATGTCAAACACCAATGGTTGTGGAATCAACCATCGCCACATACAGGGTCAAGAAACTTACACACTAGTCTACTCTGGAATATCGATGCCCTGTCTCGATATTCCCTCGACTAGGAACTGTTAAAGGGTGTGCTTGCGGACTACACAAGCCCCACTAGTATAATCTGCATCATAGTCCTGGTAGTCAAGCCTACATCCTAAGGGCTTTATCAACATATATCAGAGAGACAGTATAATAAAACAAGTGTACATATTAAGATAAAGTGCAACCAGATAGCATACTATCATGTCGAGCAAGAAAGTCCTCTATATATATGTCCAAGCATCCACTATAATATACAATAATGGCCTCTGGAGCATACATATTCCTAACAAGATCGACTTATGACCAAATGAGCATATGGGCTCAACTGATAATTAGATCATATATGAATAGCCCATGGATAGTATACGGTAGTCAGTATAGAGACAGTCCGCAGGGCAAAACATATTAGTTTAAGAACATTTTGGTCTATTATTAGTTTAGGGATGTTTCGTTGCAAACATGACCAAGTTTGGGACGAATATTAGTTTAAGGATATTTCGGTCCAACATTCATCTTGCGCGCACGTGTATATTTTACGTGGCGAAGTGAACAATGATAACATGGGATGCGTAAGACATTCTCTATCTTGATGAAATTTCATATCTTTCATCAAGTAGGGACGAGGAATGAGTTGTTGGTTGTTTGGACCCGCCACCTCTCTGAAGATGTTAAGGAATTACAATGACATATATCAGAGCTATGGAAAGATGTACCCTTGAACCAAATCCCGTATTTGAGGGAAAAGATCATGGCGGATCTAAGAATTGTTAGTCTTATATGAGACTAAGATTAACTTAAAAGATATGGGATGAAGATCATTAGTCGTATATAGGACTAAGATCAGCTTGGATATTATTGATGAAAGATTATTAGTCATATATGGGACTGAGATCAAAGAAGAAGCTTAAACTTCTCACAGACTTAGCCAATTGGGCTAAGATTGGGTTTCTATACCACCCAGTAGTGCTAAGCACTCGGTCATGTAGCGTTCACGTGAGTGTCATGTGAGGCACTCAGTCTCTGGCATTTTTCAAGCACTCACGTATATGGCACGTGAGGCACCGAGTCCCTACTTATGAGCGCTTATGTGGATATCACGTAAGACGCTGTGTTTCTTGGCGCTCACGTGCTATCACGTGAGGCACTACAATAGTGCTAAGCACTAATCTGTTTTGTTTTCTGGTGCTCACGTGCTATCACGTGAGGTGATGTCTTCATAAGCTTTGGGCGCTCCAGTGCCTTTCACGTGAGGCGTTTTCTTCATGGTTTCTTTTGAGTGCTCAAGTGCTTTTCACGTGAGCTGCTGAGTTCTTAGAGATTTAATCTCTGTTGATATTTTTAGAGAAATTAAATCTCTGTTAATGGTATTTTAATCATTAACGATCACTAAGATCACTATTTTGAGGATCTGGGATCAGGTTCTTTAAGAACTAAGTTCTTGATTATGAGGGAACTAAGTTCATGGTGTTATGGACTCCATTTTCGTCATGTTCTTTTCAATCTTGATCTTCCCTGAATTTTATATTCTCAAAAACAAGATCTTCTCGATGAGAATTAAATTCTCAACTTATGGAAGACTTGTCTTATGGATCTCAGATCCAGAGAAAGAACTAAGTTTTTTTAAAGGGTTAAACCCTTAGATATGTTATGATAGGTAAAAAAGACGTTTTGATCTCTCTACATTCTTTACCTAGGGTTTTGAGGAGGAAGACGGTCTTTCTTCTTTATTGAGAATTAAATTTTCTGTTGTTTTGTTGAAGATTTTGGAGGACCTTCTGTATATATATTTTTTACAGAAGCTTATGAAGGGTCTCCTCCTTTTTAAATTTAATCTCTTTGCTTCTATTTATAGGAGAGGAGAAAAATCAATCTGTTTTGAGAAAATCTCTCATTGAGAGATCATGATTGATTTTATAATCAATCAAAATGATTTTAAAGATCAATCGGTGAATTTTATTCACCGTTAGATTTTTAATCCAAAAGCTTTCTGTTTAACAGAGAAGATTTCTTGTTTGTTTTAACAAGATTAGGAAAATATTTTCCTAATATAGAATTTTAATTCTGTTATATGAATATCTTGTTGGTTTAAAAAGATTAGGAAAATATTTTCCTAAAATAGAATTTTAATTATGTTTAACAGAGAAAATCATTCTTATTTTAGAAAGATCGGGAAAATATTTCCTACATAGAATTTAATTCTATCAGATGGTTTAATCGGTGATATTTTATCACCGTTAGATTTTAAATCCAAAAATTCTCCATTAGAGAAAGATCTTCCCACATTAGAAAAATCAGGGAAAATATTTCTCAGATAGAATTTAATTCTATCACATAGAATTCAATTCTATCAAATGAGAACATTTTAAATTGGGGCGCTCATGTGCTATCACGTAGACGCTGCCATATACATATATGGCAGCGGCACTCACGTGCTTTGCATGTGAGCACTGCCAAAAGAATACGGTAAGGGAACTCACATATTTAACACGTAGATACTCACGCGTTTAACACGTGGGGGCTATCATAGGTTTTAATTCTATCTTAAGTCGGTACTCACATGCTTTTCATGTGAGTGCTCACGTATTTAACACGTGGGCGCTGCTATAGGATTTAATCCTATCTGCTGCAGGTACTCATGTGCTTTGCACGTAAGTGCTCGTGTGCTTTACACGTGGGGGCTGTCATAGGATTTCTATCTGAAACCGCTACTCACATGCTTTGCATGTGAGTGATCACGTATTTAACACGTGGGGGATGCCCTCTATTTTTATAAAGGAAACAGTAAGCTTCGAGCCAAAAATTTTTTGGCGGGAACAAATGCCCCTACTACTTTGCCCACGTAGGTATTTACTGTTTACCGCCGAAAATAGAGACGAAACCCGGGATGGGTCGTCTTGCCTGAATTTGGGGGCAGATATTATTTGGATTTATCCGTCCACCTCTCCGAAGATGCCAAATTGATTTATGGCACCGTATATCGGAGCTTTGGACGGATGCGGCCGTTGTAGCGGACTTTGTCAGATTTCCCCTCGTTTGTGAGGGGTTTTTTAATTGTGGGGACGCTCTTCCCTGCAGGCGCAAGCCCCTGCAGTTAATTACGTTACCGCATCGCGATAACCACTTTCTCCTGCTCCAGAATTTCACTTCGTGTCGTGTGTGTTTGTTTTATTTTTGGTTGCCCGTGGATTGTATTCGGAGACTAATTTATGTTATTGCCCGTAGGGCGTGGATTAGTCCAAATCCATATATCTTAGATTTGGGTTTGGGTTGATTTAAGGATCATTAATCTCGTTTGAGATTAAGATCAACATAAATTTTTGTTAATGATATATTAGTCCAATTTGAGACTAAGATCTGCTTAACGGGGTCTTAGGATCATTCAGATCCAACAAAAGAGCATTTGGGCTCCATTGTTTTAGTTTAAGGACGTTACGGTCCGTTGTTAGTTTAAGAACGTTTCGGTCCGTAGATCACCATTTTTGAGGTGAGGGTTTTAGTTTGAGGACGTTACGGTTTGTAGTAGTTTGAGGACGTTACGGTCCGTAGATCACCATTTTATGCCCATGTATTTGTTACGTGACGGGATGTATGGCGATGATGTGGGATACACCCATTTGGGGTGTGGTTTGGTTTAAGGTGTGCACGTCAGCTTGGGAAGTGCACCCAAAAGCAGTTGGTTGTCGGGACCCGCCGCCTCTCTGAAGACGTTGAGGAATTACAACGACATACATCAGAGGTATGGAGAGATGTACCCTTGAACCAATTCCCATGTCTGAGGGAAAAGATCATGGTGGAACATCTAAGAATCATTAGCCATTTTTGGGGGACTAAGATTAACTTAGGAAATGTGGGATGAACATCATTTTTTGGATATCATGAGTCATGTTTGGGAAGCAATGAACCCATGGGCTCAATTGATCTGAATTAGGGACCTAACCAACTTGGGCTTGACCCACTCAATTTTCTTTTTTTTTGAAGTGCTAAGCACTGGTTTGGGCTCAGTCCCCCTTTTTTCTGCAAAAAGTGCTGAGCATTTATGTGAGTTCTGACGCCCACACTTTACTCTCTCTTTTCTTTTGTCTCTATATGGAGTGCTGAGCACTCTTTGTGGCGCCCACGTGCGAAGCACGTGAGGCGCTAGGCGCTGAATGATGAGTGTCAAGCACGTTTATATTCTGTGGCGCCCACGTGAGGGTCACGTGGGACGCTGGACGCTGGGCGCCGCACCACTGAGTGCTAAGCACACCTTATTTTTTAGCATCCACGTGAGGGGCAGTGAGGCGCTAAGCGCCAGCCACTGAGTGCTAAGCACTCTTTATCTTGTAGCGCCCACGTGAGGGGCACGTGAGGCGCTGGGCGCTGAGCACCAGCCACTGAGTGCTAAGCACTCTTTATTTCTCTCTTTTTTTTTGAATGATCCACAGGATCTTTATCTACTTTTGTTTATCTAAAATTTCCAAGAAGAGAGTTCTTATTCCTCGAGAATTTAATTCTCTGTTCTTTCAAAGATTTCTCTCTCTCTTTTTCAAAACTTATGGGGGTGTTCCTCTGTCTTAGACTTGAAGTCTTGGGTCCTTTATATAGTAGAGGCAGGTCTATTGATTAGTTGAAGAAATCTCTCATTGAGAGATCCTAATTGATTTGGGGATTTTTCCCACCGTTGGATCTTTGATCCAAGAACTTCTGTTTTAGAGAAGGTATTTTTCTTGTTTTTAATAAGATTAGGGAAATATTTTCCCATACATAATTTATTCTGTAGATCGGTGATTCTTTAATCACCATTGGATTTTTAATCCAACGGTACTCTGTTTTACAGAGAGTAATCTTTTTTATTTAGAAAGATTTGAGGAATATTTCCTCAACAAAATTTAATTCTACATTCTGATGATTTATCATCTCCGTTGGATTTTTGATCCAACGGCTCTGTTTAACAGAGAGTAGAATTTAATTCTACTAGGCGCCGGCGCTCACGTATTGTGCACGTGTGGCGCCAATAAGAGCTTTTAACTCTGGCGCTGGCACCCTCATGGCAGGCACGTGAGGCGCTGCCTCTTGAGTTTTGAACAGAGCTTTACTCTTTTATTGGGGAAACATGTACGTCGGTTAAATAGTGCAAAGTTATGCATCGCCATAAAATTGATGGCTCAGGAGACAGGTTTAGCTCTCTGTCGCCTGAGGCTTTGTCCGTCTTCATGAGTCGTAAGGGTCTCAAAAAGGTTTTTCTCCCTATGAGTTGTGACGATCTTATAGGTGTATATTCTCCTTAAAAATCATGAGGATTCCTAAGTGTCCATCGCCTCCGTGGGTCGTAAGGATCTCACTCGGGTATTTTTTCCTTACGAGTCATAAGGACCCATAAGTGACTTCTTCACTTCATTGGCATGCAACTTTGACGAATGTAGCCCATGGATAGTATACAAGAGTCAGTCTTGACCTCCTTGTAGGGCAGCGATGGCATTTGAAACAGGTTTAGATCGGTCGTCTAAGGCTTTTCAACTTTATGAGCCGTGAGGATCTCATAAAGATTTTTATCCTCACGAGTCGAGAGGATCTCGTAGATGTATTTTCTCCTTAGAAGTCATGAGAACTCTTAAGTGTGTTTTCTCTTAAGAGTCGTAAGGATCTCACAAGAGTATTTTCCCCTTACGAGTCGAGAGGACCCGTAAGTGGCTTCTTCTCTTCATCGGTATGCAACTTTGGAGAATGTGGCATGTGGATAGTATACAGGAGTCAGTCTTGACCTTCTTGTAGGGCAACAGTGCTTAGGAAACATGTTGATATCCCAGTCGTCTAAGGCTTTTTACTTTCATGAGCCGTAAGGGTCCCGAGAAGGGTTTTTTTCTTATGAGTCGAGAGGATCTCGCAGGTGATCCTAACATGAAATATAGATAACCCATTTCTTTTATGATAGGGGTCCGTTAGGTTTGTGGTACTAGGTTAAGTCTATCGTACCGTCGCGTTAGCTAACACTAACACGTTTTACAATTACAGTTTATAAAGTTATGCAAATTATATCTTTAACTAGCAATTATAACAAACTATTCTAGTTTAGTCAATTGGTAAATCGAAGTGTAGGAATCGATATGGTTTATTTTCGTTACACTATTTATCACACCAAGCTAACTGTATTTTATTACGGCCTGTTTGCGCGATATTGTTACAAATAAACACTTAATATAAATTAATATACTACATTGACACGCTTTTAACCCATTGTCTTGTTACAGATATTGCTATCTTACTTGTACCTATTTACATGTAATACTTACCGATACCAACAATCATGACTTGTTTTCCTGATGGACGTGATCTGTTGTCTAGATGGACAGAACCTGTACCTGTTTGTTCTTGTGTTGGCATTAGGTGGATATTATATTCATACCTGACTTGGAAAATGAAACCTGGGGAAATCAAAAGTGCAACTAAAATGTAACATAAAAGGATATTACTTGATCCGTAGTTCCGGGGGTAACGGAACAGAATAACTCTTGATTCATACATCTTGATCCGTGGTCCGGGAGGCAACGGAATATATCTTGATCCGTGGTCCGGGGGGGCAACGTGATATATACTTTTGAGTTATATAGAGGAGTATATTCATTGGTTTCAAATACCTGTAAGATAGTTAATCTAGAAATACAGACCCTCGGATACACGTGACATGTTTGACTGCCTAGAGCTTGCTTATATTACATGTGATTGATGTTGTTTATACTCATATCTCACTCTTACACGTGACATTCTATATAACACACTGTTTAGTTTATTATTATCATTAGTATGATATTTATAACGCACTGACGTTTGAGTTTTGCATGGCCCAGATACTTGACTTTAGCATATGAAAATCGTGAGTATTTCGACAGGATCGCCGATCAGTGAGAATCATTCTACTGATATGGTTCTTATTTATGATTTAGGCAGTCTTTTATTTCCTTGGATCTTTACTGCTTCCGCTATCATTTCCTGTTATTGTTTATTGTGGTTATTGGACATATTTAGAAATAGATAGTTATATTATTGTTCTTGATTACTGATTGCCAACCGTAATGTGACTATGGGAGGATATTTTCTTACCGTAGGTAACATGGTTGACTTTATTACGTTCCCGTTTTTATGTACTTTGGGAAGCGGGGCATGAGAACTTCACCACGTGATATGCACGTGCGCGCAAGCTGAAAGAAGCTTTTATGAGGACATGTGCACCACATACCATACTCGTGCACATCGTCAGGGCATAAGTGCCAACTCCTATCCCATGGCAGACCATGCGAAGCATACGCACCCCGTGCTATGCACATGCACTGATGTCTTGCACATCTATAGTGCACAAGCACACCTGATGACAAGCCAAAACTTGGAACTTAGACAAAATATGCTAGGTATAGATGCCTACACTTCATATGCGATCAAATGATCAATTGAGCTCATATGCTCAAATCCTCTAAGTTGATCTTAATCTCAAACAGGACTAACGACTCTTGGATGAAATTCAAATACCCCGTGAACTGACGAGCCTCATCGATATGAGAAATGCATCCTAAATTCAACTACCGTTGGCAAACAAAAACTCCAACGTGGACCTAAACCCCCAAATCTAATATGTACGAATTTCGACTAATTCGCGCCCTACAGGCGACAACATATATTAGTCTCCGTATACAATCCAATGACAACCCAAAATAAACAACCTATAACACGACACATGTGTTAACCTATGAATCTCTTTATGATTTGATTATTTTACAAAACAATATTTCAAATATATTATGTTACTAATAATGTCAGACGAGTTAAAGTGTTACACAACTGGAGTTATTCAAGTATAAGGACAATCAACATTGCTACTGACAACTTAAAAGTAACATTGACAAAGATCGGTAAGACTCGGAAGATCTCAATACACATTCAAAGGATATAGCGGAGAAGTCGCATATCGAAAATATTCAAGACTTTTATACTTTATTTGAATCTAGAGTCAAGTCGATCTCAACCGGTTATAATCAAATTTTCCTATCCTATTTTAATTAAATTCTCAAAAACCAAAAATCTCTTTTCAAATCTTATTTTTAAATTAATGTTCTGTATTTGAAATATCGGATATGGATGTTCTATATGGACGTCCATAGGACGTCCATCATAGACGTCCATAACAGTTTTCGATTTTTCAAATTTGGCATTTTGTTTGAAATTTAAATTTCCAACGGCCAAAAACGGCTAATAAATGTCTTATCTTTTTGGGGTAGTTATAATAACTATCCCAACCGTCTATTTTCAGTTTTCTATATATAGGACTCATTTTCAACAAGTTTTTTACCGATTAATTCTTTAACATTTCTATTTTCTAGTTTTTGGTGAAAACTATGTCTCTCTACTTTTTAAAGTTTTTTACTATTCATTTCTGAGAGGAGAGATTTTTCTAGTACTTTAGACTTCTCTATTCATTTAGAAAAGAAAGATTTCTAAAAGTTTCGAAGAAATAATTGCATTTAAAACATGTTCAATTTTTGAAAAACTTCTTCGATATGTTTTAAACTTTTCTTAATCTCCAAAATACAATTTGTCATCTCCTTGAATCGAAAATTTAATTTATCTTTTGAGATCGTTAGGATTGTCAGAGTTTGTTTGTAAAAATTGTAAAATCTTTCTTTGTACGACTTGGTGAAGAAAGGTCTAAGATCTTCACGTTATAAAGGTTTGGACTTGAGTCTCGGGAAAAATCTAGGAGTTAACAACTTACAAGCGTAAGGGTTTGGATCTGAGTTAACAACTTACAAGCGTAAGGGTTTGGATCTGAATCCGGTGTAATATCTTATTCCGCCCGAAAGGTCTGCGTTTCTCCACCCACAAGAAGTCATTGAATAGCGTGTTGAATTCTGAGCAGGAGCTCTCAGGCGGGGATTAGCCAATGGGTTGGTGAACCTCGATAACAATTCTCTGTGTCAATTTACATTTCTGCACTTCTGTGACTGTCTCTGTGATTGTGATAGTTTAGTATTTTTAAATTCCGCTACATAATTTCTATATTCGCAAAATTACTCTGTGTTTGCCATAAAACCTTATTCACCCCCTCTAAGGTTATTTTCAACATGAAGTAAACTGGAGTAGAGAAAGTTGTTATCGATTTGCGATAACGTAATTAACTGCAGGGTATTGCGTCTGCAAGAAAAAGCGTCCTCACAATAAACAAGCCCTTCATCCGTGAAGGGGAATCTAAAAGTTTAACTATATCGGTTGCATCCATCCAAATCTCTGATATACGGTACCATAAATCAACTTGGTATTTTCGGAGAGGTGTGTGGATATGTTCCATATAACATCTGCTCCTAAATTCAGGTAAGACGTTCGACACCAGTTCGTCTCCGTTTACGGCAGTAAACAATATATTCTTTGATTTCCTAAAAAAACAAATAGAAGTATACTAAATTCATCCATACACAAAGTAGGAAGTCGAGCAGTCAAATAGGCAAATTTTATTCCTTTTTTTAAATTTTTATGCTAGTAAGATATTAGAGGTCCTGAAGCAATTTACTTGCAAACAAATAATCTTCAAAACAAGATGTCAAACAATTTCGTACATCTTTCGAGCGGTCTTGTATCACCACATGAGGTCTTTTCAACATGATTCTCAACAGCATGACATGTTGCATTTTCATCAAAATTTAAAAAGCCAAATAAAATCCCTGTTCACTAATATAAAAGACGAAGCAAATAAATATTTTAAAAAATGAGGCATGCATTGCACATGCCTACATAAAATATTACAGCAATTAAGATTCATTCCAATTTGCAACTTGGCATTACCTAATCGTGACAAAAAGATACTCTCGTTTAAGCGCCAAATGGCCTCGGATCCGGGCGTCAAACTTCTTATACCCGCATCCAACCGCTAGCAAAAGCTGCACATTCATATTTTTAACTAATACCCTGAAAACTCTATATTTGTCAGATAAGACCCTCAAACCTATTCAAATCATCTAATAAACACTCCTAGCCGGTTAAATAACCGAACGAGAATACTCTATCTATCTTCAATCTTAACCCACTTTCATATATCGGGACCTTTTTTTATAGGAAAAACGGTTGTATATTATTATTGAAGATGATTTAAGATGGCTTAAGAGAAAGATAACTTTATTTTGAATCTCTATATTGTTAATTATGATCATCAAACCTATTGTTTTTTTTATTTTTTACCCTCAAACATATTCATCTTCTAATAAAAACCGCATTTAAGTTAAAAAACCAAACTAAGATGCTAAACATCTTACCTGGTTCCCAATTCTTCCTCACTTCATATATTGATACAAGATGGCTTGAAAGAAAGTTCACGAGACCCATGATTGCAGATTAGTGGTTGAAAGGAAACGACATTGGAAATTTAAAAAGAAAAAGAAGCGTGATCAATGGTAAAATAATCCTTTTTAGCGGAGTTTTAGACGGGAAAACAAACCTGAGTGATTTGGAGGTCTAGTTTAGAAATACGGAAATCTTAAGGTCCTATACAAAAACAACCCATCTTTATCGGGTTTGGGTTCGGAGTCACTTATTGCAGACCCTCAAAATAACCCAACACTCTCTCAATCCACTTGTATATAAATAAGAAGACCCCAGGGTTCTTGCCGAAAAAATAATCACCTCCGCCACCGCCGTCGCTGCCGCCGTGATGTTGCCCTACGATTCACTGGCGGAGGCGGAGGCGGCACTAGGCCGGAGCCTGACGTTCGCCGAGACTCTGTGGTTTCGATACTCGGCGAAGATGCCAGATTCGATGCTTTATTACCATAACACCCTCTTCCTCTTCATCGTCTTCACTCTCTTCCCTCTCCCCCTCGCTCTCCTCGAGCTCTGCTTCCCCTCGCTAATGGCGAGGTACAAGCTCCAGCCTAAGGTCCATCTCTCGCCTTCGGAGTTCTTCGAGTGTTACAAGGGCGTGATGAAGATCTTCTTCTTCCTCGTCTGCCCCCTGCAGCTCTGCTCTTATCCCACTGTCAAGGTTAGGGTTAGGGTTTTGTTTAAAAAAGTTTCTAGTTCTTCTTTGACTCAAGCTTTCATTGTTTTTCTTATAAAAATAAAAATAAATAAATAATGAATGTAGTAGGGTTTGGAAAAAGCTCCCATTTTTAATGTAAATTTATACGGTTGCAGTTGATTGGAATAAGGACGGGTTTGCCATTGCCGTCGATATGGGAGGTCGCTGCACAGCTGTTTGTATGCTTCTTGATAGAGGATTATGGGAATTATTGGATCCACAGATGGCTGCATACGAAATGGGGATACGAGAAAATCCACAAGATTCATCACGAATATACGGCTCCTATAGGCTTTGCTGCGCCTTATGCGCATTGGGTCGAAGTGCTAGTGCTTGGGCTTCCGACATTTGCGGCGCCGATGATCGTGCCGGGGCATATGATTACGTTGTGGCTGTGGATTCAGCTCCGACAGATCGAGGCACTTGATACTCACAGTGGGTATGGCTCAAATTTTTATATTGTCGATTTAGCTTTAGTATTGTTTAAGCGGCTTTCCTTTTCTAATCATATACGTTAGGAGGTTATGGAAAGGGAAACATTGCTACATTCTGTGATTTGTTATGAGGTATGCAATGATATAACAATATTGTTGTGTTTATGTATCTAGCTCTTTGTTTGCGTGCTTAAGTTATTGGAATGTGTGCGTGTGCGTGTGTGTATGTGTGTGTGTAATAGCAACAAAAAGTTCAGAATTAAGCATTTTTGTTTGCTACAAGCTGAAAATCCCCTAAAGGCTTGTCCGATAAATGTGGTAGAGAGCACGGAGAGTCAAGATATTGTTAACCTTTGTTTGTTCCTAAAAGAAAGGGACGTGAAAAGAATCGTGTATGTAGTTTGAAAAATCAATCTTTATTTGGTGGGTGAAAGTGTTTCTTTTCGAAGGAGCGAAAATGATAAGAGTTGAATCGTGTCTTGTTTTTTATTCTTATTTCTTTTGCTTATTTTTGCTTTTATGCAACTGAAGCTCATCCAAACAAGGGAAGCCTAGTTGATTCATTCCTCTTCCTCCATTCGGACTCCTGCTCTTGGGCTTTTCCATCATTTAGATTTGGTTATACACTGTTTTATTTATTAAACGGTATATCGATTCAACTTTTTTAGAACTAGGCACTCCACTGACTTTATTTGTCAAGCACAAACAATTTATCTTTAAAGTGAAACTAGGATCATGCCTTAATAGAGTGAATACTATGAGGTCATGCAAATTAAGTAGGAGATAGTATCAAATATCACTAGAGTGAAGGACATTGATAATCAAACTCCTTGAATGACCTTTTCTTTTTGACGGAAACCGAGTGAAAATACCCCTCATTTCATTAAACAGAGATTAATGAAAACTGAGGGGTTGACTTAATCAAATTCTTAGTTTGATGTCATTTGAGACGCAGTCCAGTGAGAAGGATAAAATGAGGTATTGAGTCGGCTATGTTTGTTAAGTTAGAAGTCAAGATAACAATCCATTAGGGTATTATTTGACCGTTCCTTTGCTCTTAATTCACTATTTTTCTTTGTTAAGTTTTGTTGTGCTTAAATCTTGGAGTGTTGCTTAAAGTTGTAGCTTGACATTTATCATGACATATAAGAGCACAAAAGTTTTGTATTGTTAGAAATATTATTTACAAAGAAAATTATTATCCCACCCTTAAGTGTTTATGATAGGAAATAATGTAAGCACTATAAAGTGTGCTCAGTTTGTTTTGCAGGGGCTAAAATGGCCAACTTCAAAATGGAAATTGTCCTTGTGAGATTAAAAAAACTGCAATCAAGCCAAGCCTCGGAACCTATAAGATTGAACATGTCGTTTATGCAATATTTGCACGCATCTGACCTATCTACAAGATCCTAATCACCCGTTAAAAAAGATCCATGTTTCCTTTTTATAGGATAAATTGGTAATGTCCGTACATGATTGGTATTCCCAATTACTAATCACGGTAATGGACAGGTATGACTTCCCGAGTTTTACGAAATTTATTCCCTTCTATGGTGGTGCCGAGTACCATGATTATCATCATTATGTTGGAGGGCAAAGCCAGAGTAACTTTGCTTCTGTATTTACCTATTGCGACTACATTTACGGGACTGACAAGGTTTGTTGGTATCATTGTTATATACTGTTATAGGTAGTAAAATGAAAGAAAATATATTAATGTGATACTTTCCCGTCCTTATTTCAGGGCTATAGATACCAGAAGGCATGCCTTGGAAAGGTAGCTTTTGATCCTCTTATTACACGCGCGCGCATAAATTATTTTCTTCTTCATTTTTTTTTCCTTCCATTTTATGTATCTGCCAACAAATGCTGGAACCCCTCCTTTCTTATTTGGAACGTACGGAAATTCAGATGTAATCCAATTTCAGGATTTAGGGATTGTTTGCAATGAACAGATCATTATATAAGATAACAAGACTGATAGATGTTAATTATTATTCTAAAAAAAAAAAGATGTTAATTATTAAAATGAGGTATTTATTGACCGGAGAGGGAATGAATTATCGGATGTTTCTAAATTATGTCAATTACAAATAAATAATGCAAGCACTACGATGCCTTTTTTATTTTCCTGAAACAGAGAATTCTTCACTTTTTGTTTGTTTGTAATTTAATTATGTTAACATCTGAAACAGTTGAGGGAACAATCTGCATCAGGTGACCAAAATGGAGAAGTAAACAACTTTTACCTCAAGTCGGAGTAAGCAGATTTGTGCTCGTGATTTGCGCTTCAAAAGTTTCGCATATAGCAGAAGGTCTAGTTTCTTTCAATTTCATGGGATGTCATCGAGATGTTCTCTTTTTAGCCTCCATAAGCAAATTACATACTCTGGCGGCCGTTCCTTTCCCTGAGTGGTGATCTTGTGTATTCTCCCCATGTTACTTTTATCGTTCTTGATGAGCTATATCACTCTTCTTTATATATAATGAATAAAGCCTCTTAGCAATCATATCTTGATATTTATAGCATTCTCATCTTTTTAGTTTGGTTTACAGTAAAAGTGTCGATTAAGGGATTGTTTGTTTTCCATGATAGAAAATAATGAAGCGGTACGTTGGACGCGATCACTTATCATTTTATTTTCATAAGATTCGCTTGGTATGTGCACAGACACAAATTTGTTCATTGGCCTTCAAACTCTTTAAATGAGGGCTTGGTCATGTATTATTTATTATTATTCCTCTTGTTTGAATGTTTGATTATGGTATCAACCAAAAGAATGAGTTCTATAGGTTGAGTAGATTCTCTGAAGGCTTGGATTTTTTTTGTATGCATTAGGAGGGGGAAACAAATTGGGAGAGGTTACCAATGAGCAATAGCTTAGTTGGTATGGCACTTCCCTCTTTGAGGAGACTACGGGGTTCGATCCCCAGTTGGCCACAATTTAACACTTTCGGGGCAAATTCGTGGGTCCCCTGCGCGCGCGCTTGTGTGTGATGTGTGCGTGGGTGTGTTGTATGCATAGGTTAGGGCTTACTGGCCAGTGAAAAAAAATAAAAAATAAAAAATAATTGGAAGAGGATGTGGGTGGCAATACAAAACTTCATCTCAAACAAATATGTTTTTGTCATTTGTGCCATGCATGGAAGCAAATTTAGTCTTGGGAACGGCTATTAGCTTAAGCTTTTGTTTTCTTTTAAATATAGGCATACTGTTTTTATGCATTGGAACAATAGCAAAATTATATAATTTCCTCTTATTGAGATGTATGAAGCTAACAGTTGATGATGATGTCCTACACTTCACTGGTCAAGGCTGAGATGGTGCTCGGGCAAAGCCTGACATTTGGCGAGACCCTCTGGTTCAATTACTCCTCAAAAATGCTTGACTCGGTCCTATATTACCATAACACCCTCTTCCTTTTCATCATTTTCACTTTGGTCCCTTTCCCCCATTTTCTCCTCGCTTTGCCTCATTCATGGCACCTTATAAGCTTCAGCCTAAAGTCAGTCTCTTGCCTTCCGATTTCTTCGAGCGTTATAGACGTGTGATCAAGATGTTCTTCGTCCTTGTCTGCCCGATCCAGTTCTTATCGTATCCGATTATCAAGGTAAGGATTCTATTATTGATTTTGTCTTTTCTTTTTGTGGAAGCTTTTGTTTGTTTAGAGGTTTCCTTTTAATGCCAGTTCTTTAAGTTATGCGTGCATGCGTGAAATTACCTTTTCCTTATGATTTATGGATCGGATGTACATTCCATGAAAAAAAATTACTTGTAGTCTATTGTATTCAATCATTCTATATTTTTGTTCCTTCTGTTTTTAACTTTATTGATATCTGGAAATCTTACCAGTTATTTCTTACCTTAATTTTTGTAAGCTGTGATTTTCTGAAAATTCTAACAGATTCATTCTTTAGAATTCCCCATTTTCATGAACATGTATTGGATGCAGTTTGTAGGAATACGAACCGGATTGTTATTGCCATCAATATGGGAAGTGGGAGCACAACTATTTGTGTATTTCATGTTAGAAGATTGTGGGAATTATTGGATCCATAGAGGGCTGCATTGCAAATGGGGGTCTAAAAATTCACAAGGTTCATCATGAATATACAGCTCCCAAAGGCTTTGCTGCACCAAATGCGCATTGGGCTGATGTGCTAGTTCTTGCGCTTCCGGCTTTTTTGGCGCCAGTACTCGTGCCAGGACATATGATCACGTTTTGGTTGTGGATTGCACTTCGACGGATCGAGGCCCTGATACTCATTGCGGGTATGGTTCATTACTTCAACTCGGTTGTTGTTTACTATATGTTTAAATTTATATATTGTGTTTGGTTCTCTTTCTATATTTATAGTATCTGCTTTTATTTTGTTTTGGTTGAAATAGCATGTTCTAATAAATTCTTTAACAGGTTAGATAATGAGTAATTCATGCGGTATATAATTGAAATAACAATGCCATATTTAGTTAGGGCCATCTATCGTCATGAAGTTATGGCTTAGAGTAGGAATTAAATTTGATAGTCATCCATTGTAGATATATTTTTAGTCATAAATTGGTAAGTTATTTGTAACAATGCTTTTCCAATTACTAAGGATGGTAATGAACAGGCATGACTTCCCTCAGAGCTTAAGTTCATTCCTTCATATGGGGGCGCCGAGTACACCATGATTATCATCATTATATTGGATGGCAAAGCCGGAGTAACTTGCTTCCGGATTTACCTATTGTGACTACATATGTGGGACAGATAAGGTTTGTTGATATCATTTTATATATATCGTAATTGGTAGTAAAATGGAAGAAATAATTTGAACTTTTCCCTGTTTATTTTAGGGATATAGGTTCCAGAAGGCACATCTTGCAGAGGTAGATTCTGACCCTCTTCTAATACTTTTCTCGTTCGATGCAGATGCATCGTATGACTTTGAACAAGAAATGTAGATGCATTGTTTTACTTTGAACGAGAAAACACAAGATATTGCAACCAAAAAAAAAAGCTCGTTAAGTAAAATATGAATCTTTCTAAGGGTTTTTTTAAAATAATGAATGAATGATATAATTAGAGCATTATGATCATCCTGAACGCCTTTATCAAAGTAAGCTACAGTAAATTATATATTCTCTTCCATAATGAAGTATTTCCTGCATTTTCTTCGTTTTAATCAATCTCGGTTTCCATCTCAAACAGCTGAGGGAACAATTGGCATCAGGTGAGCAAAATTGGAGAAGTAAATAATTCGTATACCTGCACGACATCTTAGTGAGAAGATTTCGAGGGTTTGTGCTTCGTAAGTTTTTTGTGTTATAATAGATGGAAAAAGCATTATACTCCATTGTGAAAAGTGTTTTCGGTTGCTATTTTATGATAACCCATTGAGAATGGGGTTATTTAAGTTAGATTTCATCATGTAGCCTGCAAATGATGCTCGGTGCTGTTACATTTTAGATGTTATTTATTAGCGTATCGTAATTCTTACTTGAACAGGATATGTTCTATACACTCGTATGACTGTATCTTTAGCATTTCTTTTTTCTTGACTATGTTTAAAAGCAATGGTGATAATACTTTCCTTTCAAATTGCATGATTAATCCAGGCTGCTGTTATGATTTGCTACAAAGCTAATGATTATCGATTTACGTGTTTCACCAATGTCAAAAAAATTCTATGTTATGTTCTTGATTTCTCATTTTGGAGAGAAAAAGTTATACCAACTAAGCTAGGCTCAGTTGGTTGGTGCTCCATCGCACTCTTGGCATTTGTTATTTTACTTTAAAAATGGCAACTGAAATATTTTAATATAAATTATGTCAGTCCATTTGCTTGAGATTATAATAATCACATGATATATATTGAAAACTATGGAACTATAATATCGAATTGAATAATTATCAGATTCCATAATTTTCTGTGCTCCCTTGTTAATGATACATTTTAGTATTTATCTGTTTAACTATTCTTTTCAAATTTAATTTTTGTTTCTGTTTTTTCTTAACAATAGGCTATAACATGATGCAAGTGGAGTTTTAACCTCGGATCTCTTGCTCATATGCAAGAGGCTTTAGCACTGAACTATAGAGGCGCTTTGCTTTTCAAGTTTTATTATACTTATTTATTTGATCAACTACAAGAGGTTTTCTCATTGTGTATCTCATATTTTACGGTGATAAACTTTTTAACCATGTATTCTTAAAGTTTTAGGATATTGAATAAATTTTCAATTAGTTATATTAGATGAAGTAATAAATTCATAGGCTGAATAAATTTGGGCAGGTGAATTAATAAAATCAAAGGCTTAATAAATTTTGACAATTGAAATTCTTAAATTGCGGAAATTAAGTCCAAGAAATTTATCATCTTGGATAAAACATGAAACTTTTATCCTAGAAAACAATGCATGTGGATGGCGTGCTAGAAGTATGAAGTATAAAGGAAATGGAAAGAATTATATAACAGTTTGAGTAGCTTTATGACTTTGTTTCATTAAGATATTTTAATGAATCGCTGGGGAGGAATTGCGGGGGAGGAATTATTCGGGGTGCCGGGTGTAATACACCAGAGCAGGGGATGAGAGAGAAGGGGGAGTTTCGGACAGCTTTGAGGAGTGTGTGGGGCCTATACTTTTATTACTTCTCTTTTTTGTCCGGGTGTATACGGCCAGCACATGGAATAATTTTTCATCGCGGGGGGCTTCCTAAGAATCCTAACCGTTTTAATTAAAAAACAAAAACAATAGTTTGAGAATGATTAAATGCATCATTCTCGTTATTCTGACTTGTTATATATATGGTTACAAAGTTTTACTAAGCTATCATAAACTTTCATTTTCATACCATAATGTTTTCAATTAATTACAGCAAATTAGCATGATTGTTTTCTTGAGTTTTCTGCAAAATGTTTTTGATTACTTAATTGTCTATGACCTGCATGCAATAAAGTTTGTTAGAAAATGATAAGGTAGGTCTATGAATTAGAAATGAGGAAGAGGAAAAATAAACATCTATCTATCTCCATTAAGCATAGTGGGAAGTTGATTGTAGCTGAAGAACTTTCTGATAGTTTCACGTAATTTAAAATGTTCACAATGGACAATTATGATAGTTCACAAAAGCAATATAGTTATTGCGGTAAAACCATTTTATGTTTGTTTTAGATCTCAAGACACAAGGCACTCAAATCACATTCTATTTCGTCAATACACTTCCATACAATAAAACCTGTTTATTTTCATATGCATCAGCTTTATTTCATCAATACTTTCTCTATACAATAAAATCTGTTTATTTTCACATGCATGTGATAAAAGTTGTTGGAAGCAAAAGGTAGAAACCGCAGCCCCACCGCTCTGCATGAACTTAAACGATTCTTTCGATGCAAATTTGAATTCGGAAATAGTATTATTTATTTATTTTTATGTTAATAAAATCCCTAAATAGTTTAATTTCTTTTTTTAAAGGAAAATTCTCACCTTGCTTCACTTTTGTTCTCTCGATACACTAATCCTTAAAATATTTATCCTTAAAATATCTCAGCAAAGACGACCTTGTTACGTCCTACATAGGCTACTACTGCAAAGCCTCAAATATTCATCATCTTTGCATTCATACATTAAGTAATCTCCAACATCTCATGTCCCTATTTTCAGCAATCATGGCTTTAGTATTGGATGTTAGCAGGACACACATGCATATGCTATTGCACAAAAAGAGAATAAAATGAAGAAAAATAATATTAAAATCAATTTCAACACAAACGACAATATGAATATGAAAGAGAATGGATCCAAAGTAACTTTTATATAGACATTACATTTTCCATTATGAGTCCAATGGTTTTCACCTGAAACGAGTGAATATGAGGTGCAAACCTTGCATCATTTGCGCAAGAGCTGTGTGACTTAATTCACAGAGATAATGTTGCAAGATTATACATAAATACACTAATATCACATAATGCTTACCAAAGGCATGCAAGCAGCCACAATATGTAACTGCAGTTGAGGGTTATGCAATCTTCATAACTTAATGTACTTTAATTTCCAATAGCCATGTTTAAACTCAAAGAAAACATAAAATTATGAAGCATAGCTAGCTCCTACAGCATTATTTACAATAGACAATAAGGAGAAGGCCGAGAGTGCATTTGTTTGTGGAAAATAACATATGCTGCGCCTTTTATCATGATAAAATGGAACATGTAAAAAGCTCCAATTATAGTATTTTTACATGGCAGCATCCAAGGTGTTTAAATCTGAAGAGGAATCAGCGAGCTTCCCCTGAGTCCACCTCCTCAGCATCTCCAGTGCAGCCTTGGGTTGATCCATTGGTACCATGTGCCCTGCATTGTGCACCTACATATATACATACACCGCGAAATACGATCAGAAACATAAAGATACTTCAGGTTTAATCAGATATTGGATTTGATAAAGAAAAGAGAATACAGAGCTCTACTGAAATTCGATTTTCAGTGAACCGCCACGCCTCTCACATGACTTTATATCGCAAAATGCCTTCGTGGGCAGGTTAGGAAGTGGATGAAGATGGGGGTAATGTGTAAAAAAAATTTCTGTTAACACCGGAATGGTGTTAAAGAGTAATAACAAAAGATCTATGGCTGTAGTAGCGTGCTTCAAAGTTCTGTGGTGTTTTAATGAAAACCGAAAATATTAATGGTGTCTTATGCAATTTACTCAAGAAGAAAAGAAGTACCTTTAGGAAACTGAGAGGTCCATGGGTTTTGAGTACCCCAGCTTCTGAGCCATCGACTGTGAAAGGCTTTTCAGGGGATGATACAAAGTCATGCTGACCAGACCACTCCATAGCATGAACCCATTTCGAGTTTCCTGATCAATTCAAGCACCAAATGAAATATTATTTATCAATAACTTCTTCACATGATCAATGATCTTCCCTTGACGAGTACATTTAAATTTTAATATAAGAAGCTATTATAATGGGACGTCATTAGCATAATTGGAAAACTGGCAGAAGTCTGATTTAACAAATAAATCAAATTATTTTAAAATTTGGCGGGTTTTCGATGAACAAGATGGCATCTGATGTATTATCTACTCAATGAAGTGTGCAGATATTGAAACTGTTTAGTGTGCAAATGATCGCATTTCAAAACTCCGAAAGCCAATAAATTCATGAAATTAGTCAATAACATGAAAACAGTAACAAAAAAATATTTCAAACTAATTCTACGGTGAAGATTTTGCTAAAGTGATATAATAGCAAATAAACCATGGAAGATATACACAACCCTTGACTTCTCTCAATAAAGCATGATACACTTGTAGGATTAAGTCTTGTCCATTTTAGGTTTCCAAATAGAAAACATGGCATTAATACTAAGAACTTTGTGTGACCTGTTTCTTTAAGGATACTCGATGCAACATATCCCTAAGAATATATGAACGGGCATTGATCGATAGCTAAAGAATACATGAATAAGCATTGATTGATAGCTAGATCAATATAAAATGCAAACAGAGAAATGTTGGATCGCGTCATTTACTCGTAATTCTAGCATCAACAAGCTCTGCCTAGTGTAGCACGACTAATATAGAATTATAAATAATACATAACTCGCTCATACGAGTGACCATACTTCAGATATTATTCTTGTTAACATGTATAACAATGCAGGTCACCGTACAGCTAATGGATTATTCCCTCGCAAAGAGCTTGAATGAAACAATACAGTTGCCAAAGCTTACCTAGCCAGTTGCAGATCAAATCATATTCCCCAGCATAAACAAGGAGCTCGATACCGTCCTCAAGAAGAGCAGGAATACCCACTTCCAAATTCCTCATCCAATCTGTGAGCATGGCTTGATACACACTTGTGCTGCACGAGACAAATTCTATGTCCCCAACTCCAAGTGCATTCCTAACAGACTTTTGGTTGAGAAATTTCTCCATGTTTGAGAAATCATAGCAAAGACTCCCTTCACATTGCTTCCTAATGTCGTAATACTATAAAAGTCGATAACTCGAAGTTAGAGAAACATAAAATATAGGCTTAATTTCTCTAAACTGCCAAAAACTGTACCCCTTTTCACCAAACTACCAAAACTTTCACATTGATATTATCCGTTTTTCACTAAATATCATAACAGTTTCTACTTGATGCTGCTATGTTAGGTTAGTAAGGTATGGGTACAATTCGCTAAACAACAGGTACAGTTATATTGGAACTTTTTGGTACCCTGTGATTGACCAAGTTTTTGGTAGTTTAGTTAAAAAGGGTATAGTTTTTGCCTTTTGGTAGTTTGCGGAATTAAGCCTAAAATGTAACCAACATAACGAAACAAGGGGAGAAGAGAGAATTTGTGTGCTTACATTTATATTTCCAGCAACATTAATAATGGAATTGAAAATAGAATTGCAGACCACGTACGATGCCATGCAAGTTAACGTTCCGGATGTACCTGAAAATTGATATTTCAAATAATATTCTCCAGAGCTTTTTTAATGTTAAAATTGAATATCTTGGAGAGGATAAAATTACCGCAGAGCTTGATGGCAAGTTCACACATTGGGTAGATCTTGTTGATTCTTTCGTAATCAGCCTGATTAATAACTTTATTTTCCAACGCATAATCTGTGTAAGCTTTATACTGGATTGCTGGATCGGTTAGTCCATTACCGATGGCAAAACCCTACAAAATAATTTCTTGATGATATGAGTACTAAAAGGAGAGTGAGCAGGTGAAAGCTTTAAGAGCGCAAAAGTGTAGGTTATACTTTCAAATTTATGTGAATCCCTTCGTTAGCTTTGTTTCCTTGGTGAACTCGGCTTGCAAAAGCAGGAATGTAGTGCCCAGCATATGATTCGCCAGTAATATAGAAGTCATTTATCGCAAGCTCTGGGTGCTCCGCAAGAAAGGCCTGGGATTAGGCAGAGGGAGTTTATATCAAAATTTAACAAAGAAATATCAACCCATTTATAGCGTGTGATTTAATATGGAAGAAAACAAGCAAGGATATCATAAGACTACCATAGAGACAAAACAGAGACCCCATAGTAATAATTGCTTTGATGCTTTGAAACATATTTCACTATGTCAGCATATTTATATTTATTTCATCAATCATCATCACTATTAGTGAAATTTCGGTATAAATTTGCAAATAAACATCTAATCAGTAATCATCAACCATGGAAGAAATAGATTTAAGGATAGCTTTTAAATTTGTGGAGGGATGAAATGATACTACCAATGCATCGGTAGCTTTTCTCACAAAATATATTAAATATCCTCAGGTATGGGTTGAGAAGAAGATACAGTAGTAGCATCAAGAGACTGTAAAACATCGTTACATGGAAGCAGTACTTTCAAAAGAACTCAATGATAATTAGAAACAAGATGATCAAGACTGAAAATCAACATTGTTAGTGATCATCAATAAAAATTTAAGTACCAAAAAGGTCATATGTACCTAAATGGTCTTATCTATAAATCTAGTGGCCACCTAAAATGAAACACTCAAGTCAAGGAATTAGAATAATATCACTTTATTTTATTTTATTTTATTTTTTTAGGGCGGGGGGATTAAGGAACAAAAAATAAGGTTATGAAACAGGAATCAATCCCTATTTTGTGATTATACTGCACAAGAGCATCACTGAATCATGGACATGCAAGAAAATAGAATCTTAGACAAACTCAAACTTATGTATGTTTCTTTAGGAAATCATACAGGGTAGTCTGTGTCCATTCTGTTTCTTAAACTACGGAACCAAACATCAGAAAAAACATAACTAAACAGAAAGCAAGTTTTCAAGAGCTGTGGCACTGAAAGAATTGCATCACATGTTATGAGCATTATAGCTACCTGAAGAAAATCATATAGGTCATTGCTCACGCCCTTTTCATTGTGACGAATATCACGTCTATCGGAGCTATAACTAAAACCAGTTCCTGTGGGCTGATCCACGTATATAAGATTTGATGCCTGCAGAAGTTTAAGGAAATATCAGTCTTTTACATCATCAAAAATGTTGTAAAATAAACAACATAAACAAATAAAAAGTGCAGTTCTACATTTTGTAGGAGATTAATATCCACTTTTGCGCTACATTTGGTATATGTGCAAGAGATTAACACTGTTTACCATCCTCTTCTTGGCTGGGCTGTTTAGTCCTACACATTTGATGGTGTGGTGCCAAGTTCCAGGAATGGGAAAAAAATAAAAATAAAAAGATTAACGCTTTTTTATTGCAACATTTGTAGCATAAAAGATGCTCTAAATAAGACTATAATTCTTTATGTTAAATATCTTGCAAAATGCTTAGCAACTCACTAGTCAATATGGATAGTAACTTAACCTTTGTTACCCATACTTCAGGTTTTCTTATGCAAGGCACTCTATCGCTTAAAGACATGATGGCCAAGGAGCTAGATCTAATCCAAAATTCATTTTTCACTGATATTAAGCTATATTTTAATTTAGAGTAAATTTTCTATTTAGGCATCAGTTAGGAGTCTTGAAATAGATATGTAACAAACAAAGAAGCAAGAAATCGCAAGATCTGATGGTTACTGTACCAGCTACTAGCTGCCTAAGGATGAAAGATTTTAGGTTTTAGAATTTACTCTCTCTCTCTCTCTCTCTCTCTCTCTCTCTCTCGTATATCCTATTAAACAGAAAAATTGGGTTAGTTTCCACTTTCCACCAGTTTTTAAAGGACCAGAGGTTGGATAATGAAGAATCCTTGATCTTCTCCTTCTCATGTTTTTCCTTAACTACTACACTTACACGGTTACGCCATTTCATTTTTTATTTTTATTTTTGCCTTTTCTGCACATTCTCATCGATGCTTCATGACATTAGAATGATAAACTTAGTCGTAAGAAATCAATGGCAACCAATTCTTGCAGGCACTTGAAAGAGTGCCAGGTCTAAATCCGATCAAAGTTCTCAATCGTACAGGTTAATCAAGCAAAACGTTATTATGTACAAATAAAAAACATATTTTCATGTGCAGTATATATCAGATTTACCATAACTAAAACTTAATACTTGCTAATAATAATAGCAGTACCTGATCCCAACCAAATTCATTCCAAACAAGTGATAGGTTATTGGCAATATTGAAAGGCCCATTCTCATAGAAAACAGCCAATTCACTGCTGCAACCGGGACCCCCTGTCAGCCAAATCACAACTGGGTCCTTCTTGCTATGCCTCGATTCGAAGAAAAAATAGAACATCCTTCACCCAACGAAAAAAAAACCCATAAAGTTCGTAACTTTTGCGCTCAAATAACATAAAAAAGATAACTTTGTGGAACTGAAACCCTAAGTCACCAGTATCAAAAATTTTTACCTTGCATCATGAGTATGAGCCAATTTATAATACCCAGCATGATGCCCTAGATCCTCAACCGAGACCCCATCGGAAATCCCAGGAAGCACCAAATCCCTCTCCACGAGTCGCTTCCCCGACGCCTCATCAGCGCCTCTTCCGGCATCGGCATCGGCTTCTTTCGGCGAGAGGTTGAGCGATCGGATGAGCCTTTCGGCGTCGAGAGCCGGGAGCCTCGCGGTGTCAGGGAGCTCGAGGTCGACGTCGGGGAGGAGAGCCGCGAGCGAGAGAGCTGAGAAGAGGATGAGGAGAGAAGCTAGGGTTAGGGTTTTCGCCATTGTTGTTGGGGTAAAAAAGATCGCAGTTTTGATAGAAAATGAGGGAGAGATTTGGGGGTTTTTATAAAGGGGAAAAAAGGAAACCGTTAGGTTTTAAAAAGAGAAGGGGTGGAGTGTGGAATAGATGTGAAGATGCGTAGAAGGGAAAGAAAATGATAAATCATTGAGATTCTTAGGTTTCTTGGATGCTCCTACAAGGTATTGTAAATTTCTTGATTTTTTTGTTTCTCTTTTTTTTCTTCTTTTTTGACACACAAATTAAATGTTTGGTACAAAATAATTTAGGATTTCCAAATATATCTTCAAAATACTAAAAAAATTAAGCAAAACATATATTAGAAAAGGATTATATTTGAAGAATTTCATCTTAGATTTAACAGCTACGAGTCGGGCTAAGATGATGCCGATTAGACGATTAATTATAATATATACCAAGACCGATTACAGATGTTAATATCATGTCGTTACCATTGTATGCATTATGAATAGTAAGGATAAGAATAGAGATGATTGGTTAGACAGGTAGTTGTTTTTATACTTACAAAAGTATATCTTAAGGTCCAACAAAAGAAGCTACCCTTATAATAGACTGAGAAATTGATGATTTGCCGAGTAGGGTTAATACGTTGTGGGGTAATTGGAGAGACGTGAAGTCCGGTTAGCAGAGAGAATTTTGTGACATAGGTGCCGCAGCAGTATCGTGGTCTATATGCAGCACCAATGAGCAATAGCTCAGCTGATATGGCACTTCACCATCTCCGGAGAGTGTAGGGAAGTGGCCACAATTTAAAGCTTTCGGGACAAATTTATGGGTCCCATGGATGCGCATGTGCGTGCGTTGTGTGCATGGATCAGATTTACGGGCAAGTTAAAAAAACGGCGTGAAAGAAACAAAAGAATCTTTAATAACAGATTAAAAACTGAGGATCAATTGAGCCATGAACTGAAGCACTAATAGCGGATCAAAGACTTAAGAAGAAGCTGAGGATGGGGCAGTTAAGGTTGGACGAATGTAACGGGGACGGATGTAGGGAAGAACGAGGTCCCAAAGAATAACCCTGCTAAAGAAGATCAAGGCACATGTGAGTGATCGACGAGAATTTAACATCGATTTGGCAAACATGCATATATTTGAAGCCGTCCTAAGCTTTATTTGATATTTATTTCTGTATAGATGGAACTTGAACCGGTAGTTTTATTATGTATGTCACAGCATAGACTTCATCAGATTATGTCACATGGTATCAATGTATCATCGATGTGTGATGTAGGTTTCACTAATATTTGTGATGATGTTGTTGGAAATTTAATATAAAAAAAGGGAATAAATTTATTAATGATTTTATTCTGCAGGATCTGTTACTTAATTATTGTTGAGTGCCAAAAATAATTTAAGGGGTTATATATAAATGGAATGATTATAAATATTTTATTAGTAATTTTAGACTAATTATGTCAAACCGTTAGCTATCAGGTATATTCATTGTCAATTAAAAAAAATAATTGATGGCTATATTTTCTTATTATATCCATTTGACTCTCATCAATGATTATTATAAAATGGTTGCTAAGACAATCGGACACACAAAACGGAAATATACATAAGCATTCACCGTACTCTTTATGAAATATAGAATATGTTTCTAAATAGCTATTTCAATTAGAAAATCTAGCCTCCAATACACTACATGTGCAAACGCTTTCTATTCACGGTTGTTCCCCAAATGGTCATACCACATCGTGGGATGCCGGTAGTTCAGGATGCCAGTCTGTTTAATTAGTGCTAATCCAAACCTTAAATCTTTGAGTTAAGTGAGAAAATGCAATGCAAATTCAAAATCACTTCACACAACAAATAATTTGAATTAGAAAGGGCAAAAACTATTGGCGCAAAATCAAGAAACAAGCATTCATTTAACTACCAATTATGAATCCCTTACATGATTGATCAAAAGCATCAATCGCACAACTTAAAGAATCCAAAGAAATCAACAACAAACAAATAATCAACACACTCGATCTCTCAAGCAACAAAAATTATATAAAAAAAAAAGTAAAAAAATACACAATCAACCCTTTAAAAGACCTTGGCAACATCTTTCATAAGGCCAGGGTTAGCCTTGCAGAAAGCCACAAGCTCGCTATAGTCAATATATCCATCACCGTCCGTATCGATCTCAGCCATCATCCGATGAATCTCATCAGGAGCTGTCGACCCGAGAGTCCGGAGAACCTCTCCGAGCTCGCCCGATGAGATTTTGCCGTCGCCATTGGTGTCGAAGCGGTTGAAGATCCTCTTCATTTCTTCTTCTGTGATTCCACTAGTCATTTTTGAATTAATTTTTGGTTAGAGTTCTTTTTGGTTAAATTTGAAATAATTAATGAGAAGAGAAAGAAATATAATGGGGTTTTGAAGTGATGTTGGAGAGTTTGTAGGATCGCCCTGTTGACGCGGAAGTTCTCTTTTCAAACCACCACTCAAAAGAAATAAAGGCTATTATTAATTAACTCTTTTTATTTTTATATTCAATTAGTATTTATTTTTACTTAGCCTAATTCAATATTTATTCACAAAATTTGTATTGTTGGTAGACCATTATGTAAAATTTAGGAGCGGGCCTATAGAGGAATGTTGTGTATAATATCTATAAAAGGCGTTACTTTACCTACCCATTTAAAATCTTACCCAAATCTATCTAAGAAATAAAATGGCGGACCTACAATATCTAGATATTAGTACCAAACAGATGAGACCATGATGTTTGTCTCTTGGTAGATTTTTAAAGTTGATAGGTTTGATATTTTTCTTCATACATGGCTGTCAGAGAGCCGGAAGAATGCATGTGGCATTTTGTCATTGTTCTAAGAAAAAATTAATTAAATTTGTACGATTTTATACTAAATATTAAAGTTGTTCACATCATCCCTTCTCTCTGTCTTTCTTCCCTTCTCTCTCCGTGTCTCTCTTTGATGGACACATGCCATGCATCTTGGGAATTGAAATGGATATAGTTTTCTCAATTTTTATCAATTTACACACATCCTTTCTAATAATTCAATTCAATTTTCTTATCTTTCACATGCACAAGTGCTAGGGGACAATTAGGGCAAACAACAACAACATTTGAAAGAAAATGTTAGAAAATGAAAATTTTGCCCATATATACCCTTGATCTTTACTCAACCCACTCTTTCTTTTATCAATTTTTTGCCCGCAAGTGCTAGTGGACAATTAGAGCTAATTAATTACTTTTATTAATTTTTCATGCTCTTCACCTTCACTCAGCCCCTCTCTTTCTCTTCATGCACACACCCATTTCCTCTTTTCCTTGGTCATTGATGGTTAAGATTACAATTGGGTTTAAAGTGGAGGCTTTTTTTTGTAATGGATGGGATAATTTACCCTCTTATATCATTAAAAAGTTTTTGATAATTACAAGACTCTTAAAAAGTAGCATACCAAAACCAGGAAAAGAACAAAACGGTTAAAATAAAAGTGCATGCTTTTGAGGAACAAGTGGGATTATTAGCCCTCTTATCTTATTAAAAAGCTTTTGACGATTACAAGCTTATGTAAAAAGTAGCATCCCGTAATCGGGAAGAGAACAAAAATGTTAAAATAAAACCGAAAGTTTTTTACAAAAAGATGAGATCGGTATCTCTCTCATATCATTAAAAGATTTTGACGATCACAAGCCTATGAAAATAGTAGGATCCCAAAAACGGGAAAAGATACAAAAAACAAAACAAAAAAGCTTTTGACGAATACAAGCCTCTCAAAAAAGTAGCATCCCAAAACCAAAACCAGGAAAAGACACAAAACAGGAAAACAGAAAAGCTTAAAAAGAAGTAATGTCTTATGATTCAAGTCTTCATAATTTGTTTCATTTGGTCAAAAGACTTTCAAAATTCAGAGTGAAAAACCAAGTTTCCACTTTACTTTATTCTCAAGTTATTAGGGCACTTAGATATATTTAAAATCCCTAGACTTTTGCCGTGGGGAAAAAATTTGTCAATCCTTGCATCTTTCCAATGTTTTATTTTCGCGAAATCTAACTGAAAAAGTACAGCCCAAAGCTATAGCTTACTTAATGTTTATGATTGCTGCATTATACCTTAATCCAACAAATAGTCTCATTCTTTACTGTAAGAAAACCTGTATTTTAAATTGTATTACAGAAGTGAGGCTTTGGATTTATACACTCTGAGGAATGCAAGGTAATATACACACATGGGGAGCTGATAAAACTGCGTCGCTCAGAAAACATACTGATGGCAAATCATATAAATGATGAACATTGCATTAGGTACACCTCAATACAACAAACTTATGTCAAAAGCTTTTAAATGATCTCCGGTCGTCATCATCTTTGAGGAACAAACTAAGACCTTACTCTCGCTAGTCGTGCTCTGATCTCATCTAGATCTTCCTCTTCATCAGCACCCTCAGCAATAGCTTCCGGCTGCAAAATACAATGATGTAAAATTTTCTTTCATCTATTATTCAAAAAATGCCAGTGAAATTTTAATAAAAACAATAAATCATTTTTCCATTGCTAAATCACACAAAAATACCCTTAACTTTCATGGTTTTCACTAAGTTGCCTTTTTAAAAAAAAATTACAACGAGCTCCCTTAAAGTGCTACATTTTACTGAAAAAATCCTTTAAATCTAAAGTTTAAGGGGTTTTCTGTAATTAAAAAAATCTAACATAATTTAGGGCATTTTAGTGTAAATTAACTGTTTAGCATACCTCCGTGGCAATTTTTTCGCTTGTTGAGGCTTGTTTTACTCTCTCCTTTCTGACAGCATCTGGGAGTTGCGATACAGTCTCGCCAGCTATAGCAGCGAGCACTTTCTCAACCTCTTCTTCTGTTTCCTCCTCAATGTCCTCAGAGTCAAGAGCCGAATCAACGGCATCATTCACCATTTCCTCAATCACGCCTGCCTATTATTGTGAAATAGGAGGAAGTCGGATGAAAGTTAGAAAGCTTAAAAGAGTCACAATTCAAGTGCATGCTCTACAACTAGACCAAAATAAAGGTTAAATAAATTCCGGAAAATTTGAAAATCGAGAAAGTATAGCATTTAGTTTCTTTGAGTTCATCTTGGTCATATATTGGAAAACTTGAGTAGGAGTCATGTCGCCACAACTACGGATATAGATTTTCTGAATCAAGTCTTCTAGATTATGGAGACAAGTTCTCTTTCACCCGTCTTTAAATTGTGCCTCAAATTGAATGTAATTCCATATCAAAACCAACATCTTTTCCCTTCTTTAGGACATTTTTTACGAGTTTTGGAGAATTTGGAGGACATCAAGCGGCAGAAGCAATTTTGGAAAGCTGGCACCATTTTGATGACTTTTGGCAGATACAATATCTTGTCAATAGTTTCCTTCGCCAGAAAATTGGCTTTGTTGTTCCATAGCCGACACCATTTTGATGGTGAATAGGTTAAATGTTGTTATTGATGGATTCAAGATACCTAGATAGACAAATTCTGTTTTTGAAAGTCACTCACAATCTAAGAAATGAATTTTGAGAGGAGATATCTTTTGTCATCAAATGTATCCTTTGCCTTACTGCCAAATTATGATAACTGAGAAATTGTTTCAAGTGGCTGGTATATGAAGCAGGGATATTTATTATTTTAAAAAAAAGAGAAAAAAAAGGTAGAAAGAGAGAGAGGATGGAGAACACAAGCCATTGAGTCAGGATATGATTCATATGAAGTTATGTAATTTCTGAACACCATAATAAATAGTGTTAATCCTGAACCCTTATATTCACTAAACATGGTGCCATCTTGCAAGTTAAAGAGAATGACAATTCCATACTGTAAGGTCTTAAAAGGAACATATAAAATAATGTGTCAACTCCAGAAAACTCCCATGTAGCTTTACCCTGTGTACTACTTATACCCCTCAAGTGATTTATTTGAGGAACGGCCCTCTGTTCATTGATCAAAATCCTCATAAACACCCAAATTCTACTCTAAACAACACAAATCAATTCTAGAGTTAAATCACACAATAATTTGAGTTGTTCTGAGTTGAACATAGACCTGTAACTTATAAGCTTCACATCTAAAATTTTCAATAAATTTTCAAAAACAAAACATGTTTTACTCAACTGACCTTTTTATTGAATCTTTCTTTCAGACCATTATAGGTTGAATTTTTTTCATCACTTAATCCCAGGAAGAAATCATGGAAAGTTCGCTAAAGATAGCTTTCAAAATAAAGAAATATGTCAAATCTCATAACATGGTTAAAAAAAGAAGCTATAAAAAATTGTGGTTGTTCTCCTCGGGTAACATCTTGGCAATTATCCCAAAGGCATAAAAATCTCTCCTTTTAAGAAGCTATATTGTATCTCAAGTAAGAGTGTACTGATGAATGCATGTGTGATCCTTCTATAATGTGAAAAGGTCCTCTCAAAGTACGATTATAATAGATGATAATAATAAAACAAATAGCAAATAGTGATGAAAACTTGAATCATTAAATATCAAAGCGTCAAATAAATTACCTTAGTCATTTCTTTGCTGAACTCTTGCATTGTGACAGCAACTTCCGGAGCTTTCATTAGATTATTGACAAGCTTCATAACCTCTGCACTCTTGGATAGATGGCCCACAGTTCTAGCTGTTGCTGAAATTAGAAAAACAACATAACACTTATTCAGCCCCCCCCCCCCCCCCGCCAAAATAATAATAATAAAATTTAACCAGCATATTTGATATTGCAATTGATTGGGAAATTGCAAATATGAATCATGGTAGTAGTTGTATATTCCAGAGGTATCCTTAACGCCTAAAGGCAGCATCTATGTTTTACCTCATGCTCAAATTAGAAAATCTGGTCTTTATTCTATAAGTCACAATCATTTTTTGCTTAATTTTTTTCATCTTTTAGCTAAGCAGTCAGCTTTTCATCGCCATAATTGTAGATAGAAACCAGTATTCATTAAAATGTATAAAGAAAACTATTCTTATACGGAGGACTGTGCAATCCCTAGGAGAAAACACTTAGGAGATTCACTGATCAGCATATGACCACATTTCACTTTCTACTTTACATGAATAAAAGAAATCTCAGCTACAAAGAGGAAAGAGAGAGAGAGAGAACAATATTGGTAAGAAATGCAGAAATAGAACTATTTAAATCATACTGATGGTTATGGAATATGAATACCACAATTCATAGGTGTGCTTTAATATGCATTAATTGGAGGCTAAATAGAGAAAACTAAGTCCAGCATTAAAATTTGCCGTATCAAAAACGCTTCCTCAATAACTGAACAATTCTTCATTTTCTCTTTAATCAGTCATCAGTTCATCACTGTATCTTTAGATAATTGAACCATCCCATATACACTCGTGCATCGCAAGTGCAAGAAAACTAGTTGTCCTTGTCGCATCTTGCTGGACACAACTCTCCAATTCCCAACCCTCCCACCAAACTCATCCAACCAACCACTCTTAACCCAAACTCTCATTGACTATCTCCTTGAGAACAAACCTTCTCCACTATGACAGATCTCTGCAGTAAACTCCATATTTGTAGATCCAATAACATCAACCGAGGAAAGCCATATCCAGATTTGAGGTGGATTAATGGTTTAGAAGTTTGGATTTGATTGGCATATGGTTTAGTATCACACAAAGAATGCGATATTTTAGGCAGCTTATTGTTTGAATAGAAGTAGCATGCACAATTAAATGCAGGTGTGGTTAGTGATTGACATATTTTCTCTACTATGGAATAGGATAAAGCGATTTGGAATAATAGGATTGTTAAAAGGAACAAGGTAGCTCTGAATAAAGTCCATAGGGATAATTTAGTAATTATATTAGTTAGCTTTAATATGATTTATAAGCGCAATAAAGAAGTTTGTTGCAGTGATATGAGTTTGAGATAGGTATATGATAGTTTCTCACAATCCGGATTGAAATTGGATGTAGTTTTCTATAAGCCCTTGTTAAATTTGACATATAATATTTGCTAGAACATGGAAAAACCTGCACATAATTAGTAACTGAAAATTATACATGGAAACCAGCAGAGATTTAGTAACATTCAAATGAGATGATGACCAAATGAACAGGTGCATAAGAGAGCCAAGTTCAAACCGCCTTACCAACAAGTTCACCAAGATGCATTGAAACTGAATTCAATTGTGCTTTATTTTCATAAAGACGGTTCACAGCTCGCCTTGACCTTACAATTTCCTTAGCAAGAGCCTACAATAGACAAACAATGTGTGTGATAGTTCAAGCCACTGGATGTAGTAAGACACCAAACATACCTGACAATGGAAGATAGGTCTATTGCTGAAGATATGACATAACTAGATGATTATATATATTGGAAAGACAAACAATTTAATATAACAAGTAAAAAAGTAGACAAGCTGCTTGGAGAAAATATCAAACGCTATAAAAATAGCAATGCTAAAGAAAAGCTGCAGTGGTGTGACAGTAAAAACAACAAAAGAAGAAAAAACAAAGATCTCAACCACCCAAGTTGTAATGGTGCAAGAATATTTCTTTTTATGCACTTTAAAGTCTCGACTGAGTTTCAGATAGCCTAAAAGGCCGTAGATCCGAATCTGCTCTTCACCAACCCTCTACCATTATCAAGTCGTTAACCAATGCATTCCATATTTGAAATAATAATTGGTTGCAATTCAGGTACTCTTATACATGGAAATCTCTTGCATGGTGTGTGCTTAAATATGGTAACAGTTATCAACAAGCTCTTTCGTAAATGAATAAGGGAGGTACATTTAGTCAACCTTACTAGACAAGTTGTATAGATATCTGTACTTTTTTTTGTGTTTCGATAGTTAAGAACCGGCTAAATCTGCTCAATGTACAAGCCAAACTTTGCCAACCCATCTACCAGTTTTCATAGTTGGCAAGTTAATTCATCACATGATATTTTACCAAACAGTGACCAAATCCTTGTATACCAAAATCAAAGTGAACCATCAGGGGAAACTTATACTATTTGCAATAAATTGAACTCTAAATACAAACTTAGGCAAATAAATGTATTCAGCGATTTTTCACCATCCCTTCAGCTCGGATCTGGCAATCAGGGAAAAAAGGATGGGATGTGATAGTTCAAGCTGCTGGGTGTAGTAAGACAATAAAATGTGCGATCATGGAAAAAAGGTCTGTAGTTTAAGACATGACATGACTAGGTATAAAACACTTAATATTTCGAAAGGACAAACGATTTCATATAAGTAATTAAAAAGTTGATATGCTGCTTCGAGATACTATCAAGAGCTATAAGGACAGCAATATCAAAGAAAAGCTGCAGTAGCGTGTGACAATTAAAATAACAGAAGGTCCAAGAGTATTCCTTTTTGTGCAATTTATGGTTTCAATTGAGTTTCACATAGTCTAAAAGGCCGTAGATCCAAATCTGCTCTTCACCAACCATCTATCATTATCAAATTATCAACCAATGCATTCCATATTTAAAATTATATTTGATTATAATGAGAAATCGAGGGATACATTATGTCAACCTATCTAGACAAATTGTATACATCTCTATGCCTTTCTTTCTATGTAAAGTTATGAACAAGGTTAATTCTATACAATTAATGTGTCAATTTTTGCCAACCCATGTGGTAATGTCTTGCCAAATAGTGATCAAATCCTTGTATACCAATATCAAATTACACTATAAAATGGAAAATTATACGATATGCAATAAATCAAACTCAAACTACAGACTTTCACAGATAAATGTATTTAGAGATCATTCACCATCCCCTTCAACTTTTAATCACCTGCATCCATATTTTAGGCTAAATTCTTAACAGTTATAAAGAAAGATCAATTCGAACCTTTGCTGATCCCATATCGTTGCGCTTGGCCGCTTCCTTGATCGATTTCTGCACGTTCTTCTCCTCTCTCTGCACATCTGCACAGAATCCACAGTTTTTTAATCCAAAATTTCGAGATCAATTCATCGATCGATCGATGATCAAGAGAAGCATACCTCGGATCTGGCGCTCGATGTTGCGGCATTCTTGGCGAAGACGGCGCTGCCAATCTCTGAGCTGCTGCTTGGGATCTTGCTTCGGCTTTATCAAATTCTTCACCTTCTCCATCGATTCGATCTCGAGACCTCGCGATCGAGCTCTGAATCGAAATAAGTCGTGATATGAGGAATCGATTCTTGCTATCGAATTTGATGCTATGGCTAGCTGCGCCCTTTTTCTTTTGGTAATTTACATAAAACAACCTCCAAAATATCACCAAATATCACTAAACAATTTTTCCTTTTTCTTCTTTGTGGGCATATGTTATGGGCTTGTTGTGCACATGTTTTGTTGGAAACAAATTGCCAAAATATAGCTAAAAGCCAGCCCATTCATCTCATAGCCCAACCGAAATATATGAAAATTGGGTAAATTGTCAAAACCCTCTTAGTTAGTTAGGGGTGAAACCTGGCTGGGGGGTTTTTGACGATTCTTATATTCACCCGAAAATTAAAATCTAAACCTAAAACTTGCATGAACCGGGTTTACAATTCCCTAAACCCCAACCCATAACTTCGGGTTTCGGACGTGTTTCGGGTTTATACAGGCTGGTCGGTTTATACAGAGTTTTCGGGCTTTGCCCGTTATAATTTATCAAAAAATGAAAGTATAATGCTTGAGTTATGTTCTACCAAACATATATACACAAAATTTATGCTTTGATAAAACTATATAAATTTACACTTAAAAATTGCATTAATTGTATATCTACAATAAATCAAAATAGGTATTTTATAATATTTAAAAGTAAATAATTATGCAATATATCGAGTTGGAATGGATATAGGAAACATGTTTAGTTGGGACCGGGTTTAGGGTTCGGACAGACGGGTTTAACATTAAACGCATACCCAACCCGAATTTTTTTTAATCTAATTTCCAACCCGCCCGATCAGGTTCGGAAGGTATAGGATGTCTAAAAAATCCGGAAAAATCGGGACGGAGTGGGTTCGGTCTGAACCGACCTTCATCCCTGCTCTCGCTGACAAAAGCCCCTAGCCGTGGTTGTCAAAAACCCCCGAAAATTTTTCATGCGGTATGTGTATAGTTGTGTGCTAGATATTTAAATTGGCTATGGTGGCACTCCCATGGATGTAGTACATAATCATTTGAACAATACAAATTCCATCAAACATTTAGATATTTAAATATTCAAAGTATTAAATTCTAATTGCAGCCCTAAAAGTCTTTTAGTAGAACATGGCATTTGCATTAAAGAGGCAGACTCAGCCCTCAGATGCTTTGGAATTTTTGGGTTTGCAAGCTGAGAATGGTCAAGCTATTGGAATTCATGGGCATTTCAAAAGCCAAATTAACATCGATTGAAATCCCTTTCGCATTTTTTACTTTGGTTATCCCTTTGTCTGAGGACCCGTGTGAAATTCATATTGGAAGTTCAGAGAGATGTCCTGGTGTAATGGGAAACGGTGATGGGCTCACGCGCAAACGAGCCGAACCCAAACCAAATGGATATTGAGCGGCTCGATCGGGAAATGTGTTAACCGGACATGTGCGGACGCCTGAAATGGCCCACATCCGAGCTGCTTCACATTTTGCACGTCTCAAACGGCTGCCCTTAACTGCGGGGTTCTGCAACCGTCGTGATCACGATTAATGCTCCCATTAACTCGCCATTATCCCCACTTTTATTGCCGCGGTTGTTTCCTAAATTTTTTATAAATATTCTATCAACCCATTGAGAAGATCTAGGGAAAACAGGAAAAACTCAAACCTCCTTATCACTGCTCTCTTTTTTCATCCCGTCAAACATACCATAGCTCGCTTGTTATAATTTAGGAAGTGTTTGGTTGCATGTAGTTAAAGACCCGTGTAGCTCCAAACACATTGTGTTCCAACTAGAATATTTGGTTACATGGTTTTATAACTTCACATGTAGTTGTTAAAGCAAAAGGAGATCAAAATGATATGGTTGGAATAACATTCAAAATGGATGCATTACCAACTACACGTAGGAATTGAAAAAATGCTTAACTTACCAGGCTTGAAATACTGCCGCAATCTATTCAAGACACAAATACCATAGGCCCACTTGTTTTGCACCGATATCCAGGTGTTATGCATCCACCATTTTGTTGTAGGATTTAAATCAGGTAAAGTATTGCTCCTAGGAATTTGTGCAGAATATTTACAATATCACCAAATCTCTACTTACATAGTTTTAATAAATTAATCTCTAGATAAATAAGTCAATGCATATTTATTATTGCTTAATAATTAATTGATGTAATTAAAAAAATAAAGCTACCAAACAATAGAATGCAATTCCAACTTCGGTTGTTGGAGCTGCATGTTGTTAGAGTTGTTCGGAGGTCAAGTCAGTCGAGCGCACGACAGGTTGCGGCCAACCGTTGAATAATGGGGAATGGTGCGTCAGAGGACCTTTTGCATCCGGTGGATTCATCGATTGGATCGCAAACTTATTCTCCCCTCGGTTTCCTTTCAATTCTCCTAAGCTCGGTAAGCATTCCTCTTCGTTCTCTTGAATTTTTGTTCTGCCTACTTAGATGAATTACTTTAATTAGCGGTATCCCTGACAGTATAACCAACTCTTCCAACAAAAGCATCACTAAACTCTTAAGGTAGATGATCAATAACAATATCATCTTATTATCTAAAAAAATATCGTACGTCTTATATGAGACTCATCAATTAAAAATGATATAGGATGCAAGTTATTATTTCATGTGTGTTGTAGCATACCATCCAACAGCGAGTGGAAAAATAAACAAAAGGCTCATAGATTTTTGCTCTTTCATTTTGTGAGAATCCAGGATCTAATAACAACATGTGGAATTAATAGCAGCTTTCCCAACTTTTTTTGAGATTTTATGATAAGATATAAACTATAAATATAAATATATTAATGATCATAATATATTATTTGGAAAAAAAAGCTGCACTACTAATACTAATTGAATAATGGATTATTTAACATACAACAAAAAAGCCGAGCCTTAATCCCAGCTTTTTAGGATCAGTTATATGAATCCTTCTCTTACATTCCACTCTATTAAAGACCGTTTTCTCTGTCAAATTAATAATGAACACGTTATTCTTAATTGTTTCTATTCATATTCGTTTAGATCTACCTTAATCTCTAGTTGCGCCATAAACTATAATTTTGTCACTTTGTCTCGCCATGGCATTGTTTGGACTCCGTTACATTTGTCCAAGTCGATTCTATCGCATCTTAATTATGCTCTATAAAAGCTATCAATACACACATTTCTTTTCCTATGTTTTAGCATATTACCACTCATGTATCTTAACATTCTCATTTTGGCCACACTCATCTTTTGTACATGTTGTTTCTTAATAGAATTTAACATGGGTTTTTAAAAAATCTGCTCAATTTCTTGTAACTCGAATCCGATTTGGCCAGAATTTGATCATACCTAACACGATATTTCTAGGCTTTTTTTTTACATGATACACCCAGTCGCACCCACAAAGGAAGGTATACAATTAGCTACAAAATTTTCAGGTTGGGTATATGATTAATACAAAACCCATCTGCCTGAACATCCTATACTTGGCCGAACCTGAAAGGGAGAGTATACAGTTTGCTACATAATTTTCAGGTTGGGTACAGAGCCTAATTAAAGACCGCTGAGTTTTATCTGGATTAGTTATTAGAAGAAAGCGGTAGTTGAG
This sequence comes from Agapanthus africanus, assembly GCA_030015575.1. NCBI lineage: Eukaryota > Viridiplantae > Streptophyta > Magnoliopsida > Asparagales > Amaryllidaceae > Agapanthus > Agapanthus africanus. The sequence goes on from JASDDO010000001.1 coordinate 27,442,970, forward strand.
ACCCAAGAACTTGTGCTTGTACGAACAATTAATTAGTTGAAAGCCATGCATAATTATGATTAATTTTTTAAGGATAAAAGAAAGCTAGAGCTCGCTCTCATGGGCCTAACCAGGCCGCTTTTCTTGACGTACACGGTGTGAACTTTCTTCCTTGCATAATTGCTTGGGCTTCTATTAGTCTTGGGTGGTGATGGGGCCCATATTAAGAAGGCATGCTGGGGCCCATTTTCCTAAATTTGAAATTTGCTATGATAGAAAGCCTCATTGCAAATGCTGAATAAGGTTGGGATAAATATTGCTATTAAAAGAAATCATTTTAATTTATTTATTTCTCTAGTGATAGTTGCATGTCTGGAATTTATAGTATTTTTGCTATAATTTATCGTGCCTTAGAAGCGATTTTTTTTTATTTTCTTTTATATTGCCAGGGACCTACAATAAACAATACTTCTAAATTTGCAGCCGTCCAAATTTTTATATCATTTTCAGTATTAATTATGGAGTATTGACAATGCACAGAGTATCCTATAATGTCAATCCACATGAGTTTTATTTTAATTCAAATTTGGTTCCTAGCTTTATTAATGGTATATCAACTACGTCCAAAAAGAATCAAGCCCCTTTATAGACTATGCTTAATTTCTCTTTCATGTGTTGTTTACTTTAAAGATAATTTACATGACGAGATTCATAATGCCAGCCTTCCTAAAATAATAAAGGAAAAGGATATCATTAATTTCGCGACAAATAGGGTGAAAGATGAATAAATGGTGAGTTTTGAAATATACAAGTCTTCTCTAAGTCTTAACTGTACTTGTCACTCCATGTGTTAAAATGGTAATGTTATTCAAACAAAACATTCAACAAATCACAATCTTTGGTCACCATATCGTCACATTGCAATATACCTCATTTTCATGGTAGAAAACGTCCTTCTCATGAGCCTACACGGCTTGGAGCTTAATCTTCACCATGGGCCATCGTGCTCTCGGCGAAGATCAATCCACGCCGCCGAAGCTGCATGAACAGGTTTCTATTGCTACGCAACAATAAAGCAGGCGCGCCGCCCACATAATGTTTAAATGATCAGGTAAAGTGCAAGCTTCTTATATGCTGGGATTCGCCGCATCCAGTAGAGCGAAGCGGCGTTCCATTCTTTTCGGCGGCATACTTTCGCATTGGCGGCGAATGGAATGCCACAATCCCATTCATTATTTTTTATCTACATAAGCTCAATGGTTCTACCTCCGAAATCTACTGGATGCATTATTTATTATCAAAAAATAAAACAAAATATTGCCATATCATCTCATTATCTATGATGAAATATATATCACAAATGTTATACTTGATAAATATGGTTTTCCATGGATTGATGAAAATTTTCATCAATGAGAATTTCGATAACAATGCATTCATTTCCTTCCGGTCCATTCAAGACGCTTTCATTAAGAATATATAAGTATAGTACAACAAAAATTTCTTTGGAGCATGCCCATGCATTTTTGTCAAGACCTATGCAAAACTAGTCTTCCAAAATTTATTGTCATGCCCCCACCCCCACCCCCACCCCCACCCCCACCCCCCTCTTCACAAGTACTTTTTGCCCTTTGATTTTGAGCTTCAAAAATTGTCGGCCAATTGCTAATAGGTCAAACACATTAGATCCTCTACGATCACAAGATGAAAGTAAAAGGACAACCCCCTCATTTGTCTTCACTTTGGGTCCTGCCGTTTTGAGCTTGATTCTATATTTCTTTAATTAATGAGATCATGAAGCTAAATATATGCCAATGTCCTTCCTAATATAAATATTGAGTATGTTTTTTTATGTGTCCTTTGTTTACTGTTATGATAGAAGAATTATGACTCATATGGGCCAATGGTGACACGGGTGATGCTCCATGAGAGGAGGGTGTTGCATCTTTTTTCTCGTAAATGATCTTTTGAAGTTTTTTTAATATTTTTTTTAATGATTTGTGTGTTTATTTTTCCTCATGACATAGCTAAGATGCTTTGGTTACCAACTTCTTCGAATTATTGATATGTGTGCTCAAAACCGGAGGATAGAATATAATATCTATTTCGCGGATTTCATTTTTCTCTGAAAAACTTTCTAATTATAATAATAGAGAGAGCTTGTTTTCCATTAGTCGGACCCTATTCTCTCAATATTAAAACAAATAAAAGTTCAACATTTTGGATAGACATACAGATGTATTAGCTATATATGAGTCATATAATGGTACAAAAAAAATTCAATATCTGATTGGAATTTCAGTAAGTATTCCGACAATAAATGAAAATGTGATATGACATAATCGGTTGATATAATATTCAACCTTCAAAAAGTAACATTTTTAGATCTCATCAATGCTAACTGAAAAGCATGTAGCAATGGGTCTCAAATCTATGATTCACTTTGAGTCTACTAATCATGACGGCAAAGGTTGTTATCTTTTTTCTTTGTAAAGCCATAAAGGTTGAATCCATAATTATGTTAAGATTGTTAAGTAAAGCAAGAAGGCCTTTTGGTTTTCCCCAAGTTAATCGTCGACCATGTGAACAAACTATAGACTATGCATATATATATATATATATATATATATATATATATATATATATATATATATATCTCGTTTAATACACCAAAAATGATATTTCCACATCCATGTGAGTCCCCTTGATAGCATTTTATTCGTTGATTATACATATATAATCATAAAAATATTCAGTATAGAAATATCTGTTTTCAAAAAAAAAATGAATATAAGTTATATTATCACATATCAAATTGAGGACAACGAATCATAATATGATAATTAGATGGGTTCAGACCCAGATACAACGGTTGAATGTTTTAATTTATCCAACAAATCTGGACCGTGCAAACTCAACCGCTACTTTAAAAAGCGGTTAAAATCCAACGGGTCTAATTTAACAGCCACTTAAAGTGGCGGTTAAAAATAAATATCAAACCGCTATTTAAGTAATTTTTCTAGCGGTTGAAAAACATATCACCTATCGGTTTTGGAATCCTGGCTTACGCCAGAGCACTCTGCATCTTTCTCAACTAAGTTTTTCGAAGTGATTTCTCGATTTTAAAATACCAGCTTCCGCCAGAGCACGTCTACATCTTCCTCAACAAAGTTTTAAAAAGTGATTGTGATAAATTTTTTACTTCAACGTTTACATATGCTAGCATGTTGATTAATCTAGCTTGTAAATGGACTATCTCATAATTAAAGTGGCGGTTATATTTATTTAACAGCTAGTTAAAGTAGCGGATATATTTTTGCCCAAACAGAGAGCAGACCATTTAACCTCTACTTAAAATAACGGTTATGTTTTGAGTTTTTTGTCACTGGGGTATACAAAGTGCTCAAGCCTATTCGACCCGGGATTGGTTTATGCTATAAAAATCGATCCAAGAAAAATGAGAATACCCGGCAACAATCGCAATCCAAATTACAGGAAAAAATGCCCAATTTACATCTGAAAACCCTAACAAAAATCCGCCAAAAACAACAAACCAGATACTAATTAAAGTAATTGATTTACCTTATGAGATCGATTCACGAAGCAAGAGAATGCTGGCAAGAATCGCGGTTCAAATCGATGCAAAAATTACCCAATTTCGATCTCTGAAGCTTAAACCGCTGAAACCGTGTTGAAGCTGTTCGAGCGGTGGCAATTTTTATTAAATAGGAACCGCTGCTTAAAGCAGCGGTTAAATGTGAACCGTTGGATTTTAACTGGTAGTTAAAATAGCGGTTAAAATTAACGGCTCAAATTTATTAGATATATCAATCTATTCAACTCTGTATAAAGTCCCGTCCCTTAATTAGATAGGGAAAAATAAATACATTTGGAGCTCCACTAGTCACATTAACTTCCACAACAAACAAGCCTAATTAGCTGAGTGCATCAAGTTGTTCCTTATCAGAGAAGTAGTTGTTGTGTCTAATCAACTAATTTTGTAAAGCATATAACTTTCATGCAATTAAGTTATAATCTAATTAAGCAAGAATTTGATGGGCATATTTTCTATGAATAGTAGGGCCTTGTAGAAACATTGATAAGTTGGGAGAACTTTAGTATCAAACAATGCATTTCAATCAACATCTAGTTTCTACCAATTTCAATTAAAAAAATATCAAACCACATTTATTTTCGTTTATTGATTCAATCTGGCAGGTTTTAAAGCACTGGTTTTTAAATGTCATTGAATATGCATGGGAGCAACTAATTCAAGATATTATATAAGAGATGGTAAAGAATAGCTTCACATGTTTTTCTTTTTCTTTTTTTGAAGGCCCCAAGCCTAATCCACACACACAACACATCCATGCATTCAAGGGATCTGGGAATTTGCACCGAAAATGTTAAATTGTGGCCATTTTCCTTCCGGATCGAATCCCGCACTCTCAGAAAGGGGACAGTCATGGCAATGGCAAGTGAGCTATTATTGCTCATTGCTAATAGCTTCACATTTTAATATGCAAAAATAGCTTCACATCATTCTCAAACTTAATTTTACCTGTAATGGGAAGATTCATCCAGACAAAGTGGAGAGTGGGTGAACTGTCTCTTTGACAAATTAAGCAAGCTACTCTTAAGAGATACTACAAAAGTATAAACGTCACATTGAATTGAAGTCGATTCAAAAGAGTTTATTTTCCTCTTTATCTTCAATCCTATTGGAGTCAATGTTTTACACTTTTTTGGGTCTAAATTAGAATAGGAAAATTAATTTGTTACATAAACAAACATTCACCCCAGATAAACCGAAAGAATGACAGTCGCTGAAAATTCTTTTGTACGTCTGGGTTATGAGAAATAAAGAAATAGTTCTATCTATTTCTCTCTCCTATCCGGATGCAATACATCCTACGTACCGAACAATTTCCCCAAAAGAACAACGGATAGGAATTATTTTCAAAAAAAAATAAAATTTAAAAGAGAAATAAAAATTAACTTTTGATTTTTATTTCTAAACAAGGTGTCTGTATTGCATTTTAGCACAACATAAACCACACTAGTTGATGATTTTATTCCTTTTCCTTCTGATCTTTTTTACTTTTCATCAATTTCATTCAAATCCTCAACTCTGGCACCTAGTGTAACTAACTTAACTCCCAAATTAACCACCATATGCAATCACACTCATCCCTTTCATTCCCCCCCCCCCCCTTTGTGCCCCCCCCCCCACAACCTTACTTATAGGAGCACTCCCCCCACACTTCATCACACACAAACAAACTCTCCAACTTCATCCACACCCCTTCTCTTCTCCAACTGCAATGGCTCTCTTCTTCTTCCTCATCCTCCTAGTTCTCCCCTATGCAAATTCCCAACCTTCTCCTGGTTACTACCCGAGCTCTAAGCTCGCGCCATTCGGGTTTTATCGCGTTTTCAATAACCGATGGGGACCGCAGCATCAAAGGGTCTCTCAAGATCAGTCATCGGTGACAATCTGGCTTGATAAAAGTTCCGGTAAAATATTCATTCATCACAATTGCCATATATATATATATATTTTAAATTGTTAGAATTTTTATCTATTAAGTTTGGTTCATATAGGGAGCGGGTACAAGTCGCGAAGCGCGTACCGAAATGGATATTTCGGTTCATCGGTTAAGCTTCAAGGTGGATACACTGCTGGAGTGAATACCGCCTTTTACGTGAGTAGTTACAATCTAGTGTTTGACTGGTCATCTATTCAGTTGTGCAAATTTAGCACCGGATACAGTTTATTTTATAATAATAATAAAATGTTACTAGAACGAGTTATTTATTTTTCCTTGGATGCAACCCTTCAGAAGTCGAATCGGGCGACTTCTCCCGTTCGAGAAGACGGTCCAGTTAGCTTGGGTCATAATGAAAGTAGCATGGCATCAAATAGCAGAATAACTGTAACATACAAGACTTCGATGACAAATGCCAGTGTGGGAGGATCACAATTCAAATAAAGGGGTTTCTACCATTGAATTGACTAATTGTCATGACAAAGTTGAGCTAACCGTAATTTAAGGGGGGAAATGTCTCCTAAATATGTTGAAACCTAAATTAACTGCACATGTAATTTACTGTACATCCAAATACAAACATATTTATAGGTAGATATATAGCACAGTAAAAATCTACAGCATAAACTTTATGGCATGGTATCAAAACAGACTTGTTACGACTTGTTACGCCACGGCTCAACTTTTCATTTAAACTTATTAGACCATTGTAATGGATTCTAAATAATGTGTTTTCTTCTTATGGATTTTGGGGATTGAAGCTCTCAAACAATGAAGCACACCCAGGATTCCATGACGAAGTAGACATCGAGTTCTTGGGGACAACCCCAGGAAAGCCGTATACCCTACAGACGAACGTGTATGTGAGAGGGAGCGGCGACGGAAGGATCATCGGAAGAGAGATGAGGTTCCATCTGTGGTTCGATCCGACCGCAGACTTTCACAACTATGCAATTCTATGGAATCCCGACAAGATTGTGTAAGTTCAAATTTATAACTCAGCTAACTCGTATTCGACATATTCATCGACTGGTTGTATCTAGAAATGAAACTGCGACAGCAAATATTGCGGCATTTGAACTGTTGCAGCACTAGCGTCATTTAATAAGATTTCATGACTTGTGAGGCATCTGGCTACCAAACAGAAAGGCCTTGCTTTCACTCTTCCTCTGATTTTTATTTATTTTTATTTTTTTGGCATCCCTTACGCATTCATGATGAACTCCACAGTTTCATGCTGCAGTTGTTTGGTGCTTTTTGCACCAGTCAGCACAAAACATCACTTCAAGAGAAGTTCATATCATATGGGACCATGTGTTCTGAGTATATTATATATTATGATATCACTTCCCTTTCAATGATTTATGTAATCAGACTTTAGGGTAATTATCATTTCTTGAAACAAAATAATATAAATACTTGCAATATTCAGATTTTTCGTGGACGACATCCCGATCCGGATATATCCAAGGAAGAGCGACGCAACCTTCCCTGAGCGTCCAATGTGGTTGTACGGCTCCATCTGGGACGCATCAGACTGGGCCACAGAGAACGGCAAATACAAGGCCGACTATCGCTACCAGCCATTCGTGGCTAAACTAACGAAATTCAAAGTGAAGGGCTGCACAGCGGAAGCACCGTCCAGCTGTCGGGCTATGGCGGCATCGCCATACGGATCAGGGCTCAGCCCGCAGCAGTATGCGGCGATGCGATGGGCACAGAACAATCATATGGTTTATGACTACTGCAGTGATTCTAGCAGGGACCATTCCCTCACCCCTGAGTGCTAGTGTTTTTTATTCGGTTTGTTTGGAACAAAATGTGAGCTGCCCTGCTACTTAAAAACCATTATAGAGTAGTTGAGGCGTTTGTGGTGTTCATTTATAGTTTTATTTGCAAGAATTTGAAGGCGTGGGCATTTCATACCTGTAATATTGTGCTTAAATGTGTCTACGGATGCAAATTTTAATAGAATGTATTGATTGCATAAACTGGATGCAGAGTTTAATTATTGTTAATGGAGCCTAATGACATAGCAAATTTTCAGGTATTGCAGGTAAAAATTTGCTTAGCCAGAAAACTTGCTCATTTTCTGTTCCTTGTTTCCCTGCTGTATCATATACTGTGCAACCCCCCCCCCCCCCGCGCTCCCAACCCCAATATAAAATATTGTGTCGTATACACAACAAAGCAGCCATCTCCTTCATCATAAATAGTTTAAGGTTTCTTTTGTTAATTCTCTGAGCCCTGTTCACTATGACTTGGATTCCTAAACCACCTCGCATATTAAATTTACTTGTCAAGCCCTAATTTCTGTACAACATTACTCACCCCATTGTGCAGGTTGGATGTCCCTGATTTCAATATCGTGTTGTCGCCTTTCACAGACTTTCGTGATTTAAGCTCTTTCTGACCATGAAGGCTGCAACAAAGATTTGACACTGTTTTACGTCATCCTGTCAACCCGATGTCCATTCTACCAATGCTTAGGGCCAAATTCCAGGCCTATGTCATAATCCAAAATGATGATCGATATCTTCCAACTTCCCTGAGACGCGCGGGAAAATCTATAGAAAGGAAATAATCGTGATTCATAACTTTATATAAATAAAGGAACAATACAAGTCTATAATCTCAAGATTCTCTTCTTTTTCCCTTTTTTATTGCTAACAAAGCTCTCATAATTTCTCTAAGGTGAGGGTTTACCCATGTTGACTCCAAAGCATACCCACATATCCCCGTTCGAATAAATCTCCACGTTGATATTCCTCTCTCGCTCAACCTCATTCTAGCACCATATATCATCCCAGCGTGGTCCAAGTGAATCTCTGACCAATAAGGACTCGAAAAAGAAGACGATAAAAAGGAAACCACACGGCAATGATGAAGGTGTCCCAATCTAAGAATGTGTGGAAGCAATGGTTGCAGCTTCATTCCGAAACTGCAATCAGAATCCAAAGCTGATAAGATACAGATGTCTCAACCGAAAACTACTGTTATCTCTTGTGAATCTGTTCTTTTCGATTTTCCAACTACTCATCAGACAGTTAAAACTAAAATTCTCCGAAAAGTGACAAGAGAATGAGACTCTCCAAAGGAAAAGGTTAGAAGATACTATGAACACATTAAAGGATCAGTGAGAGCAACAACAACTGATCTGTGTATGGCTCGGGGAATGAACTTATCTCAACGTTGTTGGGATCAAAATATTAACCCCATGAAAATACCCTAACACAATATAAATTGCGGGTATCTTCATATCGTGGGTATCTTCATTTGCAGGGTCCTTCAACGACCGGTATCTTCTTTGACTAACCCAAAGTAGATATCCGCCCAATTTAGGAAGCGGTTGTGGGCATCTCTAAACGATACCCGCACAAGCAGTTATTGGGTGTTAAATGGAAGCCCCCCACCCCAACTACTCCCAGTGGTTTATTAACTTCCCCTCTCACCAAAGAATATATAAATACCCCTTTAAGAGACACAAAAGAGACAACACAAGAGAATCCTCAAAAACTTGAACAGATTCAAGACTTGGTGCTCTCAACTAAGAGGAAGAAGAAAACAAAGAGAAGGTTGGAACTTAAAGAAAACTAACTCTTTCAAAGACCCATTCTTCATCTCTTCTCATTTGACAGGGATACTTAGGGTCGAGTACTTGAAGGAATCCTTATCGGTTCCTATAATCAAGATCCTCCTTAATGGACTTAAGAACATGGTTAAATCCATGTTCTTCGACAAAACACATTTTTCTTGTGAATTGCAATAGGGAATATTTATGTTTGAGGACTTGAAGGAATCCTCATCGGTTCCTACAATCAAGAACTTTCTAATAGACTTATGAACCTGATCAATTTCATGTTCTTTGACAAACAATGACCATGAAAATACTCTTTTAGAATATAGAGGAAATTTTATATTCTCTTTGGAATACAGAGGAAGCCTCATGTTCTTCATATACAAGAATATGGGTCACAAACCCATGTTCTTTTTTAAAAACTTCAAATACAAAGAGAATCTCTGCCCAAATTTCTAATAAATTTAAAAAAAGAGATGAGAGTTTCCCTATAATTTAACAAATTCCTCTCAAAAAGATAAATGATGATGCAGGTATCTCAAAAGATATCCGTATATCAAGTTCTTGATATAAAGGATCCAAAATTCCCCAATAAAACATATAAAGCGGGTATCTTAAAAGATACTCGCAAATTGGACACCTTCAAAGATATCCGTAAATTGGATCGGGTATCTCAAAAGATACCCGCAATTTGGGTATCCTAAAAGATGCCCACAAATCGAGTCGGGTATCTCAAAAGATACCCGCATATATCATGTTTGATCGGATATCCCCCTTCAAAGATATAGATATTCGCATCTCTTTTAAACATGGTGTTGTAGGGTGTTTTTCGTCATCCTATTAAGCTAAAAATACACGCGTCTGTCAGGCCTATATAGATCCCCTGCCTAGGGTAGACTGAGATTTGTTGATTGTGAGGATCCAAATCTCCGGCAGCTGCGGACTAAGCTGCCGTTAATTACCCCTTGCTTTTGGAGCGAGAGAACCTCCGATTGCCGAGTCAAACTGGTCATGCGAACTCAATATGTGTGTGTTTTAAGGGGTTTTGGGTATATCGAAGCCCTCGCAGAGTTTACGAGGGTTCCGCTACCTAGATAGTGGGCTTGAGGTCAAAAGGGCTAGCATCCTTTTTGCGGGGTGCGGGGTACTGCCCTGTTAAATTTTTTTTCTAATGGGTGGTGTTTTAAGTGTCGAGCGTGTGGAAAAAAGAAGGGTGAGGGACGCTAATGGGCCGCGCGCGTGGCGTGTGGAAGCCGGACGCCAGCAGGCCATATGCCCTGCACGTGGGTGCTGGGCACCCGCGGAAAAAAGGGTTTAGCCTTTGTACTGAAAGTTAAACTCCCGAGTGATTTTTGGAGTTAAACTCCTAAAAATGGATAATTTTGTGGAGTTAAACTACTAAAATATATGGATTTTTGGATTCAACTCCTTCGAGAATTTGGATGTTGGAATCGAGCTTCTCAAACATTGGTTTAGAGTTAAACTTCTAAAGAAGAGATTCTTGTTCGGAGTTAAACTCCGAAGAAATTTTCGGAGATGATGAAAGAGAACTCTTTTTTTCTCCCTTGAGCCCTGAATCTTCTCTTGAGTCGTGGATCTTCCTAAAGTGAGATTTTTTGGAGACGGGTCACCTTCTTCTTCCTCTTAGTTGCTGGATCTTAGAGAAAAATGTGAGTGAGACTTAAAAATTTCGTTTTTTAGATATTTGATGGAAGATTTGAGCTCCCCTTCAAAGATTTTATGGTGAAACTATTTCTTTTTAGAAAAATGCCATGCTCCGCTTCTCAAACTACGAAAATTTCGGAACATAACAAAACCAGCCATACTACATACAGTAAGAAAACATCCTTCCATAGCTATATTAATACTGTCAATCAGTAATCAAGAATAATAAACTACTAAATCTATCTATCACATGTCCATAGTTACAATAACAATAACCGGAAAAGATAGTGGAAGCAATAAAAATCCAAGTAAAACTAACCAATATAGGAGCTATGTCAATGAGGCGGTCCTCACCAATCGGCGATCCTGTCGAATACTCACATGCTATGTCAAGTATCTAGGCCATGCAAAATCCAGACGTCGGTGCGCCATAAATATCAATAACGATAATAATAACCAGAATAGAAAGCTATGATGAAATATGAGTATAAATAATTATCGCAGGTATAAAACATCACGTGTATCCTAAAATCTGTGCTTCTAGATTATCTATTCTACAAGTTTTGAAATTAATTAACGTAATTCTCATCGTAACTCAACAGTATATATCTCGTTCATACCCTCATGGGACCACGACACAATATATCCCGTTCTACCTCCACGGGACCACGACACAATAACCAATGGTTATTCCGTTCACACCTGGAATCACGACAAACAATAATAATATGCTCTTGAGTTACGTTTCGATTACATTCTTGATTTCCCCCTTTCCCCAGATTTTGTGTCCAAGTTAGGTGTTAATAGAATATCTACCTAATACCAATACAGGAACAATCGTGTATTGGTCTTGTCTATCAATACAACAAGTCATGTCAATCAGGATAACAAGTCAAGATTATTGGTATCGATAAGTATCATAAGCAACATGTATTAATATGATAACAAAATTAGTACAGTCTGGCAGGTTACAGACATGTCAAGGATAACATAATTATATCACGTACAAGACCAAAATAATAGCATTAATAGGGATAACATATTCAGTCCGATTAATAACTATAAAAATTGCATTGATTAACCATGCACAAAAATGTTCCGTTCAGAAACTCAGCGTCATCCTTATTTGTAAAATAACTTAAAAATAGCAAACGTCCTCCAAAAGGGATGTTTCATATACCAAAACAAAGCTAATTCAATAAGGTTTTCATTTTTATAAGTTAAAATATCTCAAGTTGTTCATACAAAAAGTTATGAATGTTCGAAATTGAAAGTTTGCTGCTGGAATTTTCCAGGACAGCAGTTCAGAGGTACTTTCATTTACAGTTTACGTTACATAAACAATTTATTTTGCAAGTAAATATTTCACAGGGTTATAGTATTCTGAGTTAGCTTCACAATGAACTAAAGAACATGTGCTAATAATTTTTCTATAATTTATAATGAATTTTATAAGGTAAGGTATACAGTAAATTCCAGATTTGTCGTATCCGCTTGGTGACGACGTTTCATGTATAAATTATAATATTTTTGTCACGCCCCGCTTCCCAATAGACGGAAACAGTGACGTGGCAAGCCCACGACATATTTATTTTGAGAAGATCCTTTTCCGGAATAAATACGCTAAGCGTAGAAAAAGCAATATAAAAATGACAAGAAAATTAACATGAGGTTTATAATTCAATAGCTTTATTTACATTCAACTCGATTCATTTATAATACATGATTTCAACTGAAAGAAAGTACAAGAATGGAAATGCGTAAACAATGGCATACATAAACTGAGAAAAGATAACTGGTTTAGGCCTGGGTCTCAATCTAATCGTGCTCCTCTTCTGATATGTCTACCTCTTCAGTCTCCACGGTATCTGACAAACATTCCAAGAAAACAAAAGTGGTTGAAATGCCCATCAGCGAACTTTCGCTCGGTAAGTCCCTAAGATATGAAGTGAAATAGAAAGTGTAATGATAAATGAAATATATATCATGAACAAATGATTATGAGGTATGGTGTCTCAGCATATCATTTTATGTTAACACGGCAATTATATTTAGCATGCAGTTCTTTTGTAATATATGTGAACAAATATGGTAATGCATATGACAAGTAGGTAAATAAGACAATATAGCATGAGCATGGCAAACAAATATAACATAGCCGTATAGTCTAAGTATGGTGAACATGCAGTGAATGTAAGTGTCTTCACATGTCTCTACTTGGGTACACTAATTTAACGTAAGTTCAAGAATGAATGTCAACCAATCTCAAGAGTGTTCTCGAACCCAACAGGCTGTAATCCAGGGATAAGAAACCACGGGCCCGAATCAAGTGTTAGTAACGGGACTTCAACCTAGTGTTGAAGTATTCCAAATTCAACAGGCTGTAATCCAGAAATAAGGAAACACGGGTGTCACGCCCCGCTTCCCAGAGTACGCAAGATTGGGCACGTGACATAGCCAACCATGCTACCTGTGGGTAGGAAGTATCCATCCACAGTCACATTACGGCTGTAGAGATATCAAGAACAAGATAAAACTATCTAACACATGTCCACAATCCAGAATAACAAGAGTCGATGATAAATAAATGCGGAAGCAAATGATCCAATATAATAACCGAAAAGTATGTCCCATAATGCAGGCTCACATCTGGAAATAAAAATGCAGGAAATAAAACTAACTACTACAGAACTCACAACTCAGCCTGCTGGCTGAAGTACTCCTGCTCGGACAACGACAGTGGTAAAGAATCTGGGCCATGCAAAACCCAGACGTCAGCGCGTCACGTCAACCAATAATATAATATGAACAGTGTAATAGGCAATGCAGAAATAAACATGAATAAAGCAATAGTATGAAGCAAGCAGTGCAGGGTAGTGTGCAGTGGGTAACTAAACTGTTCTATCGGGTTTTCTATTCTAAAGTCTTTGAAATCAATTCGAGTAATCCTCCATGTAACTCAAAGGATATGTCCCGTTACCCCCGGGGACCACGGATCAGGAAGATGGGAACCAATAGTGGTTCTGTCCCGTTGCCCCCCGGGACCACGGATCAGGAAAATTTAAGAGTCATGAATGGCTCTGTCCCGTTATCCTCCGGGACCACGGATCAAGTAATACCCTTTTAAGTTACACTTTAGATTACCCTTTTGATTTCCCCATACCCCTAGGTTATATGTGTCAGGTCAGGTATTCAGTGGTCAAGAACTAATGCCAACACAAGTTCAGGTAGCAGTAGGTTTGTCTGGATAGACAACAAGCTTGGTCCATGAGGACTCCATGGCAGGTTTGTTGGCATTAGGCATGAGATCAGGTAACAGGTCAGGTCATGGTACATCAGGTCAAGTCGATAGTAAAGGGTACCATGTTAGGTGCATCGGTATATATATATCATGTGTAGCAAGGTCAAGATGTAACAATATCGTGGGTGTGCTCTCACAGATGTATAATCGAACATGGATTAACAGCAGGAAATAAGCAATAAATTAAACAACAATAAGCAGTTCATTTAATCACAATAGTTCATTAACATAGTGCAGCCGTTTTATCATATTAACAGGTTTGGAGCACCCCTTGCGGTGCAATAGATCAAATGATGGTGCAATACCATTACTTCAATATCTGACTATAATAGAACTACTGGTGTAAAGGCTATCATCCTTTAAACAGTAAAAATGTGGTTAACGGGTAAACTTCGTTATTAAGGTTAAAGTGGCAAACAGTAATTTTAGGTTAACTGTATCATGATATATGTCATATTGCGACCAAATGAGAAAATATCCATACCGAGTTAAGTTTTGCAGGTTTAATGAGTCAAAACATATATAATTGTATAGTATAGCATGTAGCAAGTGATACTTGCCTCGACGGGTCGCGAACCGGGAAAAACGGAACGTAATGTCGGCGGGGAAACTCACGACGGACGCACGGTTCACGGATTGAACCCAAACAACGAACAATGGAACCACGCGGATCGGGGTACCTCGTTGGAACGTCGGGACACGTCACCGGCATCGTCGGATTCCGGCCAAATAGTGAACAGTGCACGATCAATACAATGCAACAAGAAGATAAAGAGAAAACAGAGAAAAAGGAGGTAGGAACCGAGAAAGGGTGCTCACGATGATCCGTGGGACGGGTGGTGACGGTCGAGTTCATCGACGGAGCTCCGGCGGCCAGCCAACAGTAACCGCGACGGCAGCTGCAGTTCAAGAATTTTTACAGAAAAAAAGGAAAGAGAGGAAAGGAAATAGGAAGGAGACGGATAGGTAAGCTTACAGGGTTGTACAAGGGCCGTGCACGGAGGCGAGACCGTCGGTGGCGACAGATCTGGCAGTCGAACGCGTGCAGGGGGTGTGCCGGTGGTCGTGGTGAGGGTGCATGGCGCGCCGTGGTCGATGAAGGAGGACGTGGGTGCGATGAGGCTGAGGAGGCGAGGAGGCTGGTGGTAGAGACGTCGGCGTCGGGGCTGCGGCAGCGACGGTGACGAGGCGGCTAGGGTTCTGGTTCTCGATGGGTCCTCGCGTGGGTTATCTGTGTTTGTGTTTCAAAAAATATGAAGTGGGAAAAATATATATGAGGAAGAGAGAGAAAGAGAGTTAGAGAGAGAGAGAGAGAGAGATCGGGGGAGAGAGAGAGGAAGAGTTAATGGAGGGGGCCCACGAGGTTTATG
This sequence comes from Agapanthus africanus, assembly GCA_030015575.1. NCBI lineage: Eukaryota > Viridiplantae > Streptophyta > Magnoliopsida > Asparagales > Amaryllidaceae > Agapanthus > Agapanthus africanus. The sequence continues at coordinate 27,458,411 of JASDDO010000001.1, forward strand.
TGCCACGAGATTGGCCAGGGGAAAGATTTGCAAAGTTTAAAAGAATAACTAAAAGATTTTAGGAGAATTAACCAGTAAGGATTTTTTAGGTTAAGGGAATATTATATGGTTTGGATATTATATTAAATTTGGGATTTTGGCGTTAAATGAAACATTTTCAAATCGCGTTCGGGTCGGGTCCAAAAATTCGAAATTTAAATAATAGGATTTTAAGCGGGTTCCAAATTTTAAAATGAGATGTTTTATGATTAAAAAGCATACCCCCAAGTCGGACACCTGTACGCGCGCGTAGCCGTCCAAACTTGTCCGTTTCACCGAACGGGACGAGAACTCGATGCACGGACGCTACCATGCGGCTAGGGGTGTCGAGTAGGCCAAGATAGATATTTTTAATTTTGTTTTAGGTGCTAAAATTTGTTATATGCAGAAATGACTTAGCCAGTTAAAATTTTACAGTAAGACCCAAACAAGCAAGATAAATGAAATGAGTAATGTCTAACACTCAACCAGTAACAGAATTAGTAGTATTGGGCTCGGGTGTTACATTATACCCAACCACAAAAAGAATTTCGTCCTCGAAATTCCAAGAATACAAGATAGAAAACTACAGGAAAAGGTGAGGAAACTTCCGTCGGATCTCGTCTTCTCGCTCCCACGTGGATTCTCCATGCGATCGATTACCCCAAGAAACTAGCACAAGGGGGATAACCTTGTTCTTAAGAACCTTTTCCCTTCGATCCATGATTTCACCCGGTCGCTCCTCAAAAGTCAGGTCTTCCCGTACTGTTAATTCCGAATGATCCAAGACGTGTGTTTCATCTCGAACATACCTTCGTAATTGAGATACGTGAAACACATCGTGCACACCCGCCAAGAAATGCGGTAACGCTAAACGGTACGCTACTTCTCCAACGCGCTCCAATATCTCGAAGGGTCCAACGAATCGAGGACTAAGCTTCCCTCGATTCCCAAAACGAATCACCCTCAAGTCGGCGATATCTTCAAGAATACCAAATCACCCACGGTGAACTCTAGAGGTCTTCTTGACGTGTCAGCCCAACCTTTCTGTCTGTCTTGAGCTGCCTTCATATGCTTTCTGATGGTGTTAACCTTCTCGACTGTCTGCACCACCAAATCTGGTCCCAATAATCTTCGTTCACCAACATCATCCCAACAAACAGGTGAACGGCACTTACGACCATACAAAGCTTAAAACGGAGCCATCTGGATAGTTGCTTGGAAACTATTGTTGTAAGAAAACTCCACCAAGTGTAGATGATCCTCCCATGAACCCTTAAAGTCCAACATGCATGCTCTCAACATGTCTTCAAGAGTTTGGATCGTTCTCTCCGACTGACCATTAGTTGAGGATGATAAGCTGTGCTAAATTTCAATCGAGTCCCCAAACTTTCCTGTAAACTCCTCCAGAAGTGTGATAAGAACCGAGTGTCCCGATCGGATACGATGCTCACCGATACGCCATGCAATCTTACATGTTCCGTTCTGCCAAAGTCTCCGTTGATTGACCAACCCGGAAAGGAATGAAATGAGCTTCCTTGGTCAATCGATCAACAATCACCCATACCGCATTGTTGCCCTTTGGACTCGGCGGTAAAGCCGTCATGAAATCCATGGTTATATGTGCCCACTTCCACTGAGGAATCGGAAGTGGTTGCAACAAACCAGCAACCCTTTGGTGTTCAGTCTTGACTTGCTGACATACCAAGCACTTAGCCACGAAGCGAGCAATCTCCCGTTTCATGCCTTCCCTCAAAAAATGCTGTCGAATATCTCGGTACATCCTTGTACCTCCTGGACTACAGAGTAAGCTGAACTGTGTGCCTCCTTCATAAGCTCTTCACGAACATCTCCCTTTGGCACACACAAACGGCTACCATACCTCAACGAACCATCTTCGTGGACCAGTAAATATGTTCGTAGTCCAGCCTCAACCTGCTCTCGAAACTTCTGCAGTCTAGGATCCTGCGATTGTGCCGCTTTAATCTTCTCAACCAAGGACGACTGTACTTGCAACTGCATCAACTGTCCCGTAGAATGTGGTAGCACAACTTCCAAGTCAAATCTTCGAAAATCTACAATGATCTCCCTCTGTGTAGTTAACACCTGAATTGCTGGTAACCGACTAAGCGCATCCGGCACGACGTTAACCTTTCCCGGATGGTATTTAAGATCAAGGTCGTAGTAGGCCATCAGCTCCAACCATCTACGCTGCCTCATATTCAACTCCTTCTGAGTGAACACATACTTCAGACTCTTGTGATCTATAAAAACTTCGACTCTCTCACCCAAAAGGTAGTGTCTCCAAATCTTCAAAGCGAAGATCACAGCCGCAAGCTCCAAGTCATGAGTTGGATAATTCTTCGCATGGGTCTTCAGTTGTCTTGGTGCGTATGCTACGATCTTCCCATGCTGCATCAAAACACATCCCAATCCTTTCCCAGATGCGTCGCTATGAATCACCAGTCCTCCGGAATTGTCTGGTACAGTCAGGATAGGGGCGGTTATCAACTTCTGCTTCAACGTCTCAAAAGCCAACGCACACTTATCCGTCCAACAAAAGGTACCTCCTTGCGCGTAAGCTTGGTCAACGGTTCTGCCAAACGAGCGAAGTTCTCCACAAATCTCCTGTAGTATCCGGCTAATCCAAGGAAACTTCTTATCTCAGCTACATTCCTTGGAATAGGCCAATCTCGAACTGCTGCAATCTTTTCGGGATCGACGGCGATTCCATCGCCCGACACAACATGCCCCAGAAACTTCACTTCCTCCAGCCCAAATTCGCACTTACTCATCTTCGCATACAATTTTTCCTGTCTCAACGTTTGCAGTGCGATCTTCAAATGCTCAACATGCTCCTCAAAACTCTTCGAGTAAACCAGAATATCGTCAAAGAATACCACAATAAATTGGTTCAAGAACGGTGAAAAGATCCGGTTCATCACATCCATGAATATTGCCAACGTATTCGTTACTCCGAAGGGCATCACTAAGTACTCGTAATATCCATACCGAGTTCGGAATGCCGTCTTGCAAATATTTTCTGCTTTCACTTGAACCTGACGATATCCGGATCGCAAATCCAGCTTCGAGAATACCCTCGCGCCACTAAGCTGCTCAAAAAGTTCTCCAATGCGAGGGATCGGGTACTTGTTCTTAATAGTTACCCGGTTTAATTCTCGATAATCGATGCACATCCTTCTCGTGCCATCCTTCTTCTTTACTAGAAGAACTGGAGCTCCCCAAAGCGAGTTGCTGCTTCGAATCCAACCCTTCTCAAGCAATTCAGTAACTTGTTTCTTAACTTCTTCCAATTCTACTGGTGCCATTGGATAATACGCTTTAGATACTGGCACTGCACCAGAAATAAGGTCAATTGCGAACTCCACGTCTCGCTTCGGCGGCAAGCCCGATATATCTTCAAACGCATCCATAAAATCGCGAACAACCGCCGGCTCTTCACTACCATCAACTTCCATAGCTGCAAGAACATTGTTTGTCGGCCTAGCCCTAAACTCGACTGGCCCGACAGAACTGCTTCCTTACCGCAACTGTTGTCTGCTGTGAACTCCCATTTTTTTTTCGATATGCTCTGCTGTTCTCGAGCTGCCGTAAGAACTTGTGAGAAAGTGGTTAAACCCAGGAAGACGGTCTGCCTTTGGATGTCCATATTCAAACTGCGCATGAACCTTCGTGCCCTGTCTGCCTCGTTGGCGACTAAAGATCCAGTGAAACGGCTGAGTCTCTTCCACTCTGCTGCATGCACGTCCACGGTTGCTCCATTCTGCCTCAGCCCAATAAATTCCTCTTCCATTTCCTCCCGTGCAGTCCGCGGGAAGAGCTTCTCTAGGAAACTCTTAGAAAAATCCGCCCACTTGATTGGCTTGGGCAAGCGGGTCTCTTCCACAAGCTACCACTCTCGGGCGTAGTCCACTAATTGAATGCGTACCACGTCAACTCTTTTGTCCTCTGGAATCTGTGCCGCAATCAGTAAATTCTCCGTGTCGACTAGCCACTGCTCGGCTGGCAACGGTTCCTCCAAACTAGTGAATGTAGACGGACCCAAATGTCTGAAATCTGCCACGGTCCCTACTCGGTCAACTGGTTTAGCTCCAACGTTGTTTACAGACTGCTGAACGATCTGCAAACCTTCCTGAAACGAATCTGCTTGCTGCTGGATCAGCTCGGTCTGTCTCTTTTGATTCTCCAGCATTCCCCTTATCACTCCAAGCATGGCGGCTTCGTCCACACGCCTCTGGTACGTATTCAAATTCTTATCTGCCATATTCCTGAACTCAAAACACCCAACATTAGCATGATGATAGATTCTGAATATAGATCAAGGCTAGAACTCCAAGATACTTAAATAGAGTGCCGCATTGTAACTATGCCGCGGTATCATAGCCACAATTACATAACTCCATCCAAGTCGCCTAAGTCCTAGAGATAACAAGGAATCAGGTTTTCGAATCGATATGCAAAGGAAGTTTGCACATCGTAAAAGATATAATCAGGAAGAAAGTGACTCAAGAATGGTAAAACGGTCAAGGTGGTAAGACATGTTTCCTAAACACGGGTATTCTGATTCGTGTATTGGGTACAATACCCAACTACAAAAAGAATCAACCCGACTAACCCATGGCTCTGATACCAAAAGAACCATGTCACGCCCCGCTTCCCAGAGTACGCAAGATTGGGCACGTGACATAGCCAACCATGCTACCTGTGGGTAGGAAGTATCCATCCACAGTCACATTACGGCTGTAGAGATATCAAGAACAAGATAAAACTATCTAACACATGTCCACAATCCAGAATAACAAGAGTCAATGATAAATAAATGCGGAAGCAAATGATCCAATATAATAACCGAAAAGTATGTCCCATAATGCGGGCTCACATCTGGAAATAAAAATGCAGGAAATAAAACTAACCACTACAGAACTCACAACTCAGCCTGCTGGCTGAAGTACTCCTGCTCGGACAACGACAGTGGTAAAGAATCTGGGCCATGCAAAACCCAGACGTCAGCGCGTCACGTCAACCAATAATATAATATGAACAGTGTAATAGGCAATGCAGAAATAAACATGAATAAAGCAATAGTATGAAGCAAGCAGTGCAGGGTAGTGTGCAGTGGGTAACTAAACTGTTCTATCGGGTTTTCTATTCTAAAGTCTTTGAAATCAATTCGAGTAATCCTCCATGTAACTCAAAGGATATGTCCCGTTACCCCCGGGGACCACGGATCAGGAAGATGGGAACCAATAGTGGTTCTGTCCCGTTGCCCCCCGGGACCACGGATCAGGAAAATTTAAGAGTCATGAATGGCTCTGTCCCGTTATCCTCCGGGACCACGGATCAAGTAATACCCTTTTAAGTTACACTTTAGATTACCCTTTTGATTTCCCCATACCCCTAGGTTATATGTGTCAGGTCAGGTATTCAGTGGTCAAGAACTAATGCCAACACAAGTTCAGGTAACAGTAGGTTTGTCTGGATAGACAACAAGCTTGGTCCATGAGGACTCCATGTCAGGTTTGTTGGCATTAGGCATGAGATCAGGTAACAGGTCAGGTCATGGTACATCAGGTCAAGTCGATAGTAAAGGGTACCATGTTAGGTGCATCGGTATATATATATCATGTGTAGCAAGGTCAAGATGTAACAATATCGTGGGTGTGCTCTCACAGATGTATAATCGAACATGGATTAACAGCAGGAAATAAGCAATAAATTAAACAACAATAAGCAGTTCATTTAATCACAATAGTGCATTAACATAGTGCAGCCGTTTTATCATATTAACAGGTTTGGAGCACCCTTTGCGGTGCAATAGATCAAATGATGGTGCAATACCGTTACTTCAATATCTGACTATAATAGAACTACTTGTGTAAAGGCTATCATCCTTTAAACAGTAAAAATGTGGTTAACGGGTAAACTTCGTTATTAAGGTTAAAGTGGCAAACTATAATTTTAGGTTAACTGTATCATGATATATGTCATATTGCGACCAAATGAGAAAATATCCATACCGAGTTAAGTTTTGCAGGTTTAATGAGTCAAAACATATATAATTGTATAGTATAGCATGTAGCAAGTGATACTTGCCTCGACGGGTCGCGAACCGGGAAAAACGGAACGTAATGTCGGCGGGGAAACTCACGACGGACGCACGGTTCACGGATTGAACCCAAACAACGAACAATGGAACCACGCGGATCGGGGTACCTCGCTGGAACGTCGGGACACGTCACCGGCATCGTCGGATTCCGGCCAAATAGTGAACAGTGCACGATCAATACAATGCAACAAGAAGATAAAGAGAAAACAGAGAAAAAGGAGGTAGGAACCGAGAAAGGGTGCTCACGATGATCCGTGGGACGGGTGGTGATGGTCGAGTTCGTCGACGGAGCTCCGGCGGCCAGCCAACAGTAACCGCGACGGCAGCTGCAGTTCAAGAATTTTTACAGAAAAAAAAAGGAAAGAGAGGAAAGGAAATAGGAAGGAGACGGATAGGTAAGCTTACAGGGTTGTACGAGGGCCGTGCACGGAGGCAAGACCGTCGGTGGCGACAGATCTGGCAGTCGAACGCATGCAGGGGGTGTGCCGGTGGTCGCGGTGAGGGTGCATGGCGCGCCGTGGTCGATGAAGGAGGACGTGGGTGCGATGAGGCTGAGGAGGCGAGGAGGCTGGTGGTAGAGACGTCGGCGTCGGGGCTGCGGCAGCGACGGTGACGAGGCGGCTAGGGTTCTGGTTCTCGATGGGTCCTCGCGTGGGTTATCTGTGTTTGTGTTTCAAAAAATATGAAGTGGGAAAAATATATATGAGGGAGAGAGAGAAAGAGAGTTAGAGAGAGAGAGAGAGAGAGAGATCGGGGGAGAGAGAGAGGAAGAGTTAATGGAGGGGGCCCACGAGGTTTATGTGCCACGAGATTGGCCAGGGGAAAGATTTGCAAAGTTTAAAAGAATAACTAAAAGATTTTAGGAGAATTAACCAGTAAGGATTTTTTAGGTTAAGGGAATATTATATGGTTTGGATATTATATTAAATTTGGGATTTTGGCGCTAAATGAAACATTTTCAAATCGCGTCCGGGTCGGGTCCAAAAATTCGAAATTTAAATAATAGGATTTTAAGCGGGTTCCAAATTTTAAAATGAGATGTTTTATGATTAAAAAGCATACCCCCAAGTCGGACACCTGTACGTGCGCGTAGCCGTCCAAACTTGTCCGTTTCACCGAACGGGACGAGAACTCGATGCACGGACGCTACCATGCGGCTAGGGGTGTCGAGTAGGCCAAGATAGATATTTTTAATTTTGTTTTAGGTGCTAAAATTTGTTATATGCAGAAATGACTTAGCCAGTTAAAATTTTACAGTAAGACCCAAACAAGCAAGATAAATGAAATGAGTAATGTCTAACACTCAATCAGTAACAGAATTAGTAGTATTGGGCTCGGGTGTTACAACGGGCCCTCATGATAGCTTACTTGTGTTAGTAGATATGGATTCATGATCTAGTAGGACTCCTGAGATTTCGTTGGATTCATGCATGAACTACCCAACGCCCCGTATATACTAAGTTACAGCTAAAATTACTAGCCTTGCTCGAATCCATGAATACATCAAGTTGCAAGATTGGGTTCATGTATATATCAAGTATTCATGTCAAGTTGTATCCATGGTTCGAGTCAAGTCATATTGTTCAAATATTCATGTTTTGATCGAGTCAAGTTCAAGTGTTCCGATTCATGATCAATGGTTAGGTATACATGTTTGCTTTTGATGTTTGGGTTTAAGTATTCATGATCAAGTATTCATGTTTGGTTTTAGATTCAGATTTGAGTTTGGATTCAAATTTGATTTAGCACTTATAAACTGATTTAGATCCTGAATTATGTTCGGGAGTTATCGGTAATTGCTGCACATGGACGGCAGGATTTGTGTTTTTTTTCCAAGTCAATTACCATTGATATTGCCGTTAAGTTTTCTACCTTAAATAGGCAAGCACACACTTTCTCCGGCTCCCTGGGGCTCAAGAGAATTGATCCCGCTTAAACCATATTTACTAAAGTCCTTAAATATAGTTTTATATAACTCGAAGGGTTTTTATGAAAAATATTTTTAATATAATTTCAAAATAATCTCGAGAAATTATTTATATTATTTAGGGTTTCCATGGATGTGAATTTTAGGGATTTGAGGTATTTTAGTGATAATAGTTTAGCTTGGAAAGTTCATAGTATTTTAGTGTAAAACTGGTCTTGTATTGATATCTTGATGGTATTGTGATGAAACTTGTGAACTTTCATCTTTTAGAAAAATGTAGGTTTATTATTTTTTAAAAAATAAATGGATTTGTAATATTTATATAATTATTAAATATTAAATTTTATTAAAGTGGAAAATGCGTTTTTTTTAAAAACCGTATTTAAATCCTTTCGAGACCGAATGTTCCGTGAAAAGGTTTGCATCTCGCTCTAGTAGTCCAAGGATGTGCGATAATCCGAACCATCTAATAGCGGGTCCACTAAAAAGGGTTCTAGAGGCTTATTTGCAAAGGAATTGAAAATACAATTTAAAAAAACCGTTTTTATAGTAAATGGTATTTTGATGTAATCTTGCGTTCGTAACTAAAAATACGTTCGAAGAGTATCGTGCTATGGAACCATGTGTATATGTGAGATAGGTCGTTACCTTGTGAATTTTTCTAATGGTATGTTTAAGCAAAACAAATAAAGATGGTATATGCAAAGTTCATGGTATTTTAATGTAAAAGTTAAATTAAAATTATGTTACATGACATATTTGAGTGAAAGTTGGTTCTAAATCTTAGTTTTATAATTACAAACTTTGTGTAAGGATATGGATGCCAAATATGTAAGAAAAGTAGATTTTATATATTATAGAAGAAGATATCGGCATTAACTCCACTTCCAACATATATTTTGAAAAAGAATTTTTAGAGAAGAAAATGAGGTTTGGAAGGGATTTACCGCTTGGTTATATTAAGAAGAGGTAAGAGAATAGATTGTTGTCGTCGTGGCGTCGCGGGGTCGTCGGAATATGCTTCGATTCTCGTCAGAACTTGACCGCTTGCTAACTCTACTTGTACTTGAGAAATTTTGAGAATTTTGGCTAGAATTTTAAGAATGATGAAGGGGTGGGGCATGGGTAGTATTTATAGTGTGGAATTAGGGTTTTGGAATTAAAAAAATGAATCAAAATGCATTAAAATGAGGATAAATAGGGGATTGAAGGGTCTCTGTTTGATTGCTCTGCAATCAAACAGTGCAGGAAGTTAGGGGTAGGGGAAGGGTTTTGTGTGCAAAGCACGAGCCTCATTGGCCACGGGGGTACCGTCGGTGCCGGCCCAAACAAAGTTTCCGCCGATCGATTTGTGGAGGGGGCCGATGGATTTTTGCCACGTGTTTCTCTCTATATTAATACTCTTTTACACATGTTTATTTCTTCAGACTTTTCATTTTTATGTGTATTGCGCGTGTAAACTTTTAGCTTCTAAAAAGTTTAAAAAGAAAAATCAGAAAAAATATAATGTGTTTGATGGGGTTCAAACACAGGGGCTACGTCACAGCAGTGTAGAGCCTTTACTAGTGAGCTACTAGTTATTTTTTTTCTGTTCTTAAACAAAATTAACTTATAATTTATACTCAGGCTGTGAAACTCTATTCTATATTTTAACAGAAGAATTTCTGTACTAAGATTTCAGAGTCGTTACAATTTTCAAACTATATTTTGAATAACGTTATAAAATGCAGATTATAAACTAATTAATGATATATGGATTATATGGATATAAACGGTATAATGATAATAATAAGAAATATTACGACGATATATATATTTATAAATATAATTATAGCATGTCGCATGTTGTAAACTTGCATACACTGTATATTACAAAACTGATTAACGTTAAATAACTACGGTGTATAATTTATATAGATATAGTTGTATAATAATAATAATAATAGTACGATAACATATAAGTAAATTACGTAAAGCATAGCATGTAGCAAGTTGTAAACTTGCATACATTGTATTTATAAAACTGATTAACGTTAAATAATTACGGTGTATAAATTATATAGATATAGTCGTATGATAATAATAATAATAGTACGACAACATATAAGTAAATTATGTAAAGCATAGCATGAAGCAGGTTGTAAACTTGTCTCGAAACAAACGCGATGAACGGAAGCAATACGACGCTATACAAATTAACACCAAGTTTTGATGGCTCGGTTAAGGTTCTAGAATGCGGCTGGAGTTGCGTCGGTAAGAAATGTGTGTGGGCTTGAAGAACGAAAAAGAAGAATATATAAATTGACGAGGGAGAGATTTAGTTAGAGAAGAGAGAGAGATATTATGTGGAGAGAGAGACAGAAAAAGAAAGGTTTTGTGTTTAATATAAAAATATACAGTATAGTTTAAATTAGGTTATAAATATATATTAGTTTTGATGTATATAGATAATATCAAACTACAACCAATTTTCACCAAAATCTCATCAAAAATATATTTTGGAAAATAATTCACATACGTAAACTTCTTAATCATAATACAAGAATATATTTTAAATAACTCATACCCTTAATTTAAGATTTAAAATGATTCTAAGAATATATCTAGATTTAGTAAATATTTGATATTAGATATCTTGAGATTTAAACATAAAATATAAAAGCAAAATAAGATATAGGACGGCAACCATATCATGACAGTTAACAAAATATAACTTATCCTTAATTTGTAGCTACTAAAAAATATATGATGATCTAGATATATGATATATAAAGATCTAAGAATATAATGTAGGTATTATACTAAATTCACATAGATACACTTTAGTGGTAAATCTCAGATAGAATCTTGCATTATATTGGGTTCTAAATTTGCGGGTCGGGACAGATAACGACTACTACTATTCGAATCATTTGCGACCTAATAGATAAAAAAAAATTATAAAGCAAGCCCAAAAATACCAATTAATGTCGTATACCATACTAAGGTGTTACAAAAAGGAAGAGTTAAACTCTTTATTTAATTTAAAAAAAGAAGAAGGTTTAAAATCTTGAGGAAGGAGAAGAAGGCACAGAACCCAAGAATTTTTGCAAGAATGAAAGTTGTCATTGCTTTTATTTCATCATGTTTGCCTTTTATAGGCTACACATTTTACATATAGCCCCTTGGGCTTTTCCACATGGCACTTGTGCGACCCTATGCCTTATGTGCTTATTTCTTTTTACACATAAGTCATGGGGTTTACAAAATTTTCTCTTTTTGCCCATTTTTTCATACATTTTTTCTAAAAAATTGCATTTAAACTAATTTATTGCTTCCTTTTTGGCATGCAACCGGTCCCTTCCACGCTCGGTCTTGACTTAAGCTCGGGCCCGCTTGCTTGGGCTCGGGCCCACTTGGCTGGGTGTTGACTGACTTTGACTTGATCAACCGGGGTGTAATTTTTGACCCCAACAGGTGTCATACCCCGCTTCCAAAAATACATTAATACGGGGACGTAACTCGGCCAGCCATGTTACTTACGGTAAGGAATCATTTTTTCATAATCGTATTAAGGCTGTCATGTAATAATCAAGCAACACAAAATATAAATGATACCAATACATGTCCAATGCCACAATAAAATAAACAATAGGGGAAGCAAACTGGAATATCACGTCTCAATAGATCCAACGATATATAAGAATCGATGCACAAAAATGTCCCTTATGGGTGTTCCCCGCCGAAAGACGCGCAAGACGGACTGTCTTGTCTGAGATTCGGGGCAGATGCTAATTGGTGCTATCCGTCCACCTCTCCGTAGATGCCAAGTTGATTTATGGCACCATATATCGAAGGTTTAAACGGATGCGGCCGATATAGCAGACTTCGTCAGATTCCCCCTCGTTTGAGGGGTTTTTGATTGTGGGGACGCTCTTCGCTGCAGGCGTAAGCCCCTGCAGTTAATTACGCTACCGCATCGCGGTAACAACTTTCTCATTCTCCAGATGGTCACTTCGTATCGTAGGTGTTTGTTTTGTTTGTGGTTGCCCGTGGATTGTATACGGAGACTAATTTATGTTGTCGCCCGTAGGACGTGGATTAGTCCAAATCCGTATTTTCTTAGATTTGGGTTTGGGGTTGGGTTTAAGGATACGTTAGTCTCATTTGAGACTAAGATCAACTTAAACGTTTGTTAAGGATATATTAGTCTAATTTTTGACTAAGATCAACTTAACGGGATCATTTAGATCCAACAAAAGAGTATTTGGACTCAATTGTTTAGTTTAGAGACATTGCGGTCGATTACCAGTTTAAGGACATGGTGGTCCAATACCAGTTTAAGGATATAGTGGTCCAATACCAGTTTAAGGACATAGTGGTCCATAAAATGTATGGCTGTCGGGACCCATCACCTCTCTGAAGACGTTGAAGGATTACAACGACAAATATCAGAGGAGTTCAGAGATGTACCCTTGAACCAATGAGTTGGTTGAAAGAGCAGATGTGCTCAGTTCAAGATGATTTGGGGACTTATGGCCAGTTTGGGCTAAGTCCAATTATGTTTGAAATATTGGCCATTTGGGCCATTAGACATTTGTCTGGGTTTAGCCCCTCATCATTCAGCGGTGCTAAACAGAGGTTTGGGGACTCTGACAACATTTTGTTTTTGATTTTCTCAATTTTGAGACTCATTTGGAGGAGGGACTTTTGCCTCTGGAAAATTAGCCAATTTGGCTAAAAGTAGTGTTAAACACTAGAGAACAACAGTGTTAAACACTGGAGGTAGAACTCTCAAATTAGTGTTAAACACTAAAAGACAATCAGTGTTAAACACTGGAAATATAATCTTCAATTTAGTGTTAAACACTAGAAACAATCAGTGTTAAACACTGAAAATATAATCCCTAAATTAGTGTTAAACACTAAAGAAAGAGGGTCACGTGTGGACACGTGAGAGCGCCCAAAAGTGGGACCAGATCCTTTTTCTTCGTTCTGCAATTAAGTGTTAAACACTTTTTCATCTTTTGAGCATCACGTATTGACACGTGATGGAGATCTATGCACTGCTCATTAAAGTATTTTCTAAGGGGTCACATGGGGGAACATGAGAGCGCCCAAAGCTCATATTTCCTTTGCTTTTTCTTTCTGTGTTTTGTAGGTCACGTGGGAGCACGTGAGGCATTGCCTCAAACCTTTCCTCCTTCTCATTTCTGGGGATCTCTTCAGGGGTCACGTGGAGCCACGTGACCTTAGTTCTTTGCATGCATGGAGATCTTTTAAGTCTCTTTATTTTTTTTTAAGAATTAAATTCTCTGTAGGGTTAAACCCTAATTATGATTTTGGAGGAATTAAATTCCTATTGTGCAAGAATTAAATTCTTAAGTAGGGTTAAACCCCAATTTCTTTTTAGAGGAAGTAAATTCCCATATATGTAAAAGAATTAAATTCTTGATTAGGGTTAAACCCTAGTTCTGTCCATCTTGAAGGAATTAAATTCCTGTGAGTTTTGGGAGAATTAAATTCTTATATAGGGTTAAACCCTAATTTTTTTTGGGAGAATTAAATTCTCTAAACTCAATTCCCCCTCAAAGTTTTGGATCTGCATGGCAGGATCTCAACCCGATGAGAATTAAATTCTCAACCTATAGGGAGATGTGCTTCTGCAGATTTTCAACTAGAGGAAGAACTAAGTTCTTTTGCAGAAAAGTTAAACTCTTAGATTTTGAGAATTAAATTCTCTGTTTGAAGTTTTGATTCCCTTTCTTTTCTCACCTAGGGTTTTCTTTTTCTCCTGAAGAAATTTTCTGCCTCCCTTGAGAATTAAATTCTCCTCTCGTTTTTCTCTCTTGAGAATTAAATTCTCCTCTCCTTTTTTCTCTCTTGAGAATTAAATTTTCCTCACTTTTTCTCTCTCTGTTCTTCTCTCAAAAAAGTAGATCCCTTCTCTTCTCTTCTTGGCTCCTATTTATAGGAGAAAGAAAAGAATCAATTTATTTAGCAAATCTTTCATTGAAAGATTTTGTTTGTTTTCATAATTAATATGATCCTTTAGATCATTCAGTGAATTTTATTCACCGTTGGATTTTAAATCCAAAGATATTCTGTTTGTTATTTTCGGTGAGATTTAGGGGAAATCTTTCCTTGTCTAAGATTTTTCCATAAATTGGTGATTTTTAATCACCCTTGGATTTTTAATCCAACGGTCCCCATAATTCTTTTCCATTTGGAAAGATTTAGAAGTTTTTAGAATTTAATTCTATTAAACCGTAAGGCTTTCGAAGCCAGTCACGTGCTGACACGTGACCCTTTGGTCACGTGTGAGCACGTGACCCCCAATTGAGTCCTTTTCTTAGCGTTTATTTATGCTTCAATTTTAACCACCACGTGTCAACACGTGACCATTGGTCGCGTGTGAGCACGCCATACCTTATTGAGGTATTTCCTTCAGCCATTTATTTTTTTTCTGTTTTAACTATCACGTGTCAACACGTGACCATTGGTCACGTGTGAGCACGTGACCCCCAATTGGGTCCTTCTTCAGCCGTTTGTTTTTATTCCTGCTTTAACTATCACGTGTCAACAAGTGACCATTGATCACGTGTGAGCACGTGATACCTCATTGAGGTAATTCCTGATTTTTAATCAGGGAACAATGCATAGTATATTTGCTCATAACTTTTGATCCCGGATGAATTATGAAGCCCATAATATATCAAATCGAAGGGTTTTCCGAAATGCTTCCAATATCATCAGAATTTAGCTGTTTCTCCTTTGGGAGTTTATCAAAATACAGGTCGGAAGATACTGGTTCGTATTTTCTTAAGCGTATCGCTGCCATTTGATACCTTGGGTTATTTTGCGCAGAAAATTTGTGGCGGGAACAAAGGGCTCACGAAAAAATAAAGACAAATTCAGTTTCGGAATAAATAAACATATAATAACTAAATAAACGAAGACACGCCTCACATCTCAACTAACTTCTCGAAGTACTCTGATCCTACGGTTTTAATGTCAAAGGATCTGGGCCATGTAAAACCCAGACGTTAGAGCATCATAGATAGTATAATAATGATGATGATAACATTAAGGGTGACATAGTATGTGGATATATCGAAAAATGGTGACATGGGAGCATAGAATAACAATATCAATAACATGTGATGTAATAGGCAAAACATGTAAATCGATCATATCATGTGGACCTAGGGTCAATATCACTAATAGTTGTCTATCTTAATGGTATTTGAAATCAATGAGTGAAATCTTCTTTGTAACTCAACATTATCCCATAAGTGCCCGGGACCACGGTCAACATACCCTCGAAACTGAATCTCGAGACATCCTGCTAGGCACTAAACCCTACGTGTCAAGTATCTGGACGAATAATGACGGTATCATTATTCCAAGCACGAATACCCCATTAATGTACTATCGAATGATGTTAGCGATCATTCCAAGACACAAATGTCTATTTTCATAATGTACTATCGAATGATGTTAGCGCATCATTCCAAGACACGAATGTCTATTTTTGTAATGTACCATCGAATGATGTTAGTGCATCATTCCAAGACTCGAATGTCTATTTTCGTAATGTACCATCGAATGATGTTAACGTATTATTCCAAGACACGAATGCCTATTTTCGCAACGAATTGACGAATGATTTCAGCTCATCATCCCAATACACGAAGGTCTATTTTCGATTGATCAGTCTCTAAATGTTGATTCCTCTTAAGTTACGATTTGGCTTCCATTTCTTGATTTTCCCTTTTTCCTAGGTTTTTTGTTTCATGTCGAGTATCAATCTAATCTTTATCTCATGCCAATATTAGAACAAGTAGGTATATGTCGTGTCAATCAAGAAAATCTAGTCGAGTCATGTGGTATCAGGAATTCTTTGGCATTTGGGTAAACATTATCTTGCAAGTAAGGTTTGACATGATAACAAATAACTACCCGAGCATGAACATATGTAAACAATCAATATATTGGCATGTTCAGAAATAGCATCATCATATCAGGTAAGTGATCAAGGTACTAGCATTAACAGAAATATCACGATCCATGAATAACATTAGTAATCAAAGCATACAACCAATATATTAATACCAGATAACAGACATCCTACCATATCCTACCACATCAGAAGTCTGGATCATATTTATGTACAACAGACGTCTATGGCAGACGTCTGGTCCTCAATATTTTCTACTCCAGACGTCTGTAGCAGACGTCTGGTCCCTGAATATGTGTATGGCAGACGTCTGGGAGAGACGTCTCCAGTTCAAATCAAATTACTGAAAATCCATTTCAAAGACGTCTTGTCCTAGTTGGCAGAAGTCTGTTGTTCAATTTTAGTCACTGGAAATATAGTTCAGAAACGTCTGTACTCTGGCACGTTTCCATAAGTAGTTTCTGAGACGATCAGATTTTTTACTAGGGTTTCAATTATATATCCAATCCATGATTTAACGCAGAATATAATCATGCCAATTATTCAAGTACAATAAACTAAACTAGTTAATCATAAAGATGGTGAATCTAAGGTTTGACGATACTAATAGTTTCTAGGCTGGATTTATCGACACATCGTAATTCAAATCTCGATGCATCTTCAATTAGGGTTTATATCGATTTATATCAGATAATGTATTAATAATAATGTACAACAAGATCTAGCTTGTTGCACTAGCATGTTAGAGTCAGTATTTAGATACTTGTCTACATACTTGCTATTATGATGAATGATGTGATATATATATATATATATATATATATATATATATTTATATGATTTGTTCATACTAAACATATTCTTAAATCAACAGTGTAATATATGAGTAACTTGTAAATGTGCTTGTTATCATATAATAAATATGATAAATCTTAATGAACTAATAACTACTACTAACATAAAGCATAAACAACGTATCGAACTATGATATTAATATACAAGAGGTATCGTTAAGGGTTTAGTGTCGATTTATCGAATAGTCATAACAAATACTACGAACTTGCCTCGAAGACGATCGATCTTGATAGCGTAGATGACGACGAAACGACAAACTTTGGAACCGGCGTCAAGATCTTGGCTCTAGATGGTACTCGGTTATCCAAACAGAGGGAAAAGAGAGACATACCTTTACAAGAAAACTGAAAGGATAAAGACCAAATTCGGCGGCGGATCGGCGGTCAAATAGTTGAATTGGGATCTCAGGTTTCTGGGTTGGACAAAGGAGGAAGAAATAGGAGTTATAGAGATTTCGGATTTGGTTTAGGATTTTGACTAGGCAGAAATCGGCTAGGGTTTTATTTTGAGGGATCTAAGGTTTTGGGTTGCGGCAAGGAGAAGAAAAGAGAAGGAGATGGGGTCACGGTTCATAAGAGAAAGGTTTAAATAGGATATACATAATTATATAGGCCGGATATACCATGAAGTTGATTTCAAACAGGAATAGAGAAATAATAGAAATGTAATAATCAACTATAGTAAAATAATGTTAAACTATTACATTTTGTGCTTTAAACTACGACATAAAATTTACTAATACCATTATAATACGGTACAATGTTCTAGGGTGTTACACATGGTCTGGGTCCCATTTGAAGTTACCCTATCCATGTTCTAAGTAAAATGTGCTGTGGGTCCCACATAAAGAATCTCGCACTTGTTCAAATTGCTAAATATTGATCTTGTAAAGTGAAGATGCACATTGATGCCTTATCTTCTTATTTGTATCTCTTGTAATGAATTTTGTATAAGTGTTGAGATGTAAACAAATGCATTGTAATCAAAGTTGTACAAAATAAATATAAATGACATCCCCTCTGATGATTCTTTTATATTCTCTGTTATTTGCAAGTATATTTATCTGTAAAGTGATCTTTATTCAAATTGATGTGATTTAGAACAACCTAATAAGATATCCCGTCTAGGTATTTTCTAAGACTACAAGGTATAATGAATGGTAAGTGCTTACGCTTATCGGAAGTCTCGACCTCAGGACCTTTTGATCAAAACTTTTAACTTCAAACTTGTTTTATTTAAACTCTAACTTTATCTTAACGTTCGATCGTTAGAGCTTGTAACAACCCAATTTAGATACAGTACTTCTAGATTTATCGAGATTTTTATATAAAAAAAATTCCTAAAATTTTAGAACTTATTTTTGGTTGGCTTCTAGTACATTTATTTTAAATTTTGCCGTATACAATATTGATATAAAAATCCTCAATTTTAAGATAAAATATCGTTGGCAGATATATTTCTTTGCCTAACTTCATTTACTGTTGATACGAGAACAAGAAAAATCCATACCAAATCTCTAAATTACACTATATATGTATATATATTCTATTATATACAACAATATCTTTCTCTCTCTCTAAAACAGTTCTCCAATCCTCTTTCTACAACCCCAAACAGACCTTAACCCTAATTTTATATATTTCGTTCTCTCTCTCTCCCTAATCATTATCATCTTCTTCTTTTTAAAAACTAACCAAAGAAAACCCATTACCCATCAACAACACCTCCAGCCAAAGTTGCACCCACCTCCATCGCCTCCTTCAAACTTCATCAAGGCCGCCTTCTTCTTCGGCCACCTCCTTCACCTGAACCCATAGCCACAGCCTTGCCCCATCGACCGCTGACTCCAGATCCATCAACTCCGCCGCCGCCGACTTCTTCCGTAACTCCTCTCCATCTCGTTAACACCACCGTCGCTACCTTCACGTCGATAACCCATTGCGGCAGCCATCTGAATCATCGCCGCCTCCTTCCCCGAGCAGCAATTCGTCAACACACACCTTCGGCCACCAACACCATTTCCATCTCTTCGTTGCTCCAATCTCAACCTAGCACCCTCGACCCCTTCACTCGAGACCCTCTTCACAGGCCTTTTCCCCTTCGCCACAGCTGCCACTTCTCCACCCCAGCCCCTATCTCCAAATCCGAGCACCCCTCTGCGCCCCCTTGACTCGATTTCATACCTTACCCATCACCTTGCTTGCACCCATCATCAATCACCAGCGTCATCCTTTATCGCTACTGCCGCACCAGATCAATACTCGAACCCAACTACGTTGTAGCCGTCTCTTTCCCCTCTCATTGTAAGTTTCATTCTTGTTTTTTTTCTGTATTTGTGAATCATGAGTAAATTAATATAACAGTTGAAATATAATGTGCATGTTTGGTTATATACAATTATAATCTAAGTGCGGTATACTGTTGGCTTATGGCTAAATCAATCTAGGTGGAGCGTATAACTCAGATCCCAAGTCGAACTTTAGCTGAGATCGTGCCTCGCATTTTCGTATATCGTTTTCCCGTAATCCTTATCCTCAAGGCAAGTATTCTTGCTTTACTTTTGGTCGATGCATATCGGCAACCCTTGTATATACATATATATGTCTTCTGCCCTGTTAAAATAGAAGGAAAAATATCAGTGTTCAATTATTTCATATTGTCAGGATGATATAGATTTTTAGGCAAAAAGGAGAGAAAAAGATAAATTAGTAAGTATGGATCAAAAATGAAATTTATTTACAAATAACAGTTTGGAAGTGCAGGGGAGTTAGGGGTAGGGGAAGGGTTTTGTGTGCAAAACACGGGCCTGATTGGCCATGGGGGTACCGTCGGTGCCGGCCCAAACAAATTTTCCGCCGGTCGATTTGTGGAGGGGGCCGATAGATTTTTGCCACGTGTTTCTCTCTATATTAATACTCTTTTGCACATGTTTATTTCTTCAGACTTTTCATTTTTATGTGCATTGCACGTGTAAACTTTTAGCTTCCAAAAAGTTTAAAAAGAAAAATTAGAAAAAATATAATGTGTCTGATGAGGTTCAAACACAGGGGCTACGTCACAGCAGTGTAGAGCCTTTACCAGTGAGCTACTAGTTATTTTTTTCTGTTCTTAAAGAAAATTAACTTATAATTTATATTCAGGCTGTGAAACTCTATTCTATATTTTAACAGAAGAATTTCCGTACTAAGATTTCAGAGTCGTTACAATTTTCAAACATATTTTGAATAACGTTATAAAATGTAGATTATAAACTAATTAATGATATATGGATTATATAGATATAAACGGTATAATGATAATAATAAGAAATATTACGACGATATATATATTTATAAATATAATTATAGCATGTCGCATGTTGTAAACTTGCATACACTCTATATTACAAAACTGATTAACGTTAAATAACTACGGTGTATAATTTATATAGATATAGTTGTATGATAATAATAATAATAGTACGGTAACATATAAGTAAATTACGTAAAGCATAGCATGTAACAAGTTGTAAACTTGCATACATTGTATATTATAAAACTGATTAACGTTAAATAATTACGGTGTATAAATTATATAGATATAGTTGTATGATAATAATAATAATAGTACGACAACATATAAGTAAATTATGTAAATCATAGCATGAAGCAGGTTGTAAACTTGTCTCGAAACAAACGCGATGAACGGAAGCAATACGACGCTATACAAATTAACACCAAGTTTTGATGGCTCGGTTAAGGTTCTAGAATGCGGTTGGAGTTGCGTCGGCAAGAAATGTGTGTGGGCTTGAAGAACGAAAAAAAATAATATATAAATTGACGAGAGAGAGATTTAGTTAGAGAAGAGAGAGATATTATGTGGAGAGAGAGACAGAAAAAGAAAGGTTTTGTGTTTAATATAAAAATATACAGTATTGTTTAAATCAGGTTATAAATATATATTAGTTTTGATGTATATAGATAACATCAAACTACAACCAATCTTCACCAAAATCTCATCAAAAATATATTTTGTAAAAATAATTCACATACGTAAACTTCTCATCATAATACAAGAATATATTTTAAATAACTCATACCCTTAATTTAATATTTAAAATGATTCTAAGAATATATCTAGATTTAGTATTTGATATTAGATATCTTGAGATTTAAACATAAAATATAAAAGCAAAATAAGATATAGGACGGCAACCATATCATGACAGTCAACAAAATATAACTTATCCTTAATTTGTAGCTACTAAAAAATATATGATGATCTAGATATATGATATATAAAGATCTAAGAATATAATGTAGGTATTATACTAGATTCACATAGATACACTTTAGTGGTGAATCTCGGATAAAATCTTGCACCATATTCGGTTCTAAACTTGCGGGTCGGGTCAGATAACGACTACTACTATTCGAATCATTTGCGACCTAATAGATAAAATAAAAAAATTATAAAGCAAGCCCAATAATACCAATTAATGTCGTATAACCATACTAGGGTGTTACAAAAAGGAAGAGTTAAACTCTTGATTTAATTTAAAAAAAGATGAAGGTTTAAAATCTTGAGGAAGGAGAAGAAGACACAGAACCCTAGAATTTTTGCGAGAATGAAAGATGTCATTGCTTTTTTTCATCATGTTTGCCTTTTATAGGCTACACATTTTACATATAACCCCTTGGGCTTTTCCACATGGCACTTGTGCGAACCTATGCCTTATGTGCTTATTTCTTTTTACACATAAGTCATGGGGTTTACAAAATTTTTGCTTTCTGCCCATTTTTTCATACATTATTTCTAAAAAATTGCATTTAAACCAATGTATTGTTTCCTTTTTGGCATGTAACCGGTTCCTTCCACGCTCGGTCTTGACTTAGGGCCCGTTTGCTTGGGCTCGGGCCCGCTTGGCTGGGGGTTGACTGACTTTGACTTGATCAACCGGGGTGTAATTTTTAACCCCAACAGGTGTCATACCCCGCTTCCCAAAATACATCAATACGGGAACGTAACTCGGCCAGCCATGTTACTTACGGTAAGGAATCATTTTTCCATAATCGTATTAAGGCTGTCATGTAATAATCAAGCAACACAAAATATAAATGATACGAATACATGTCCAATGCCACAATAAAATAAACAATAGAGGAAGCAAACTGGAATATCACGTCTCAATAGATCCAACGATATATAAGAATCGATGCACAAAAATGTCCCTTATGGGCTCATGAAAAAATAAAGACAAATTCAGTTTCGGAATAAATAAACATTTAATAACTAAATAAACGAAAACACGCCTCACATCTCAACTAACTTCTCGAAGTACTCTGATCCTACGGTTTTAATGTCAAAGGATCTGGGCCATATAAAACACAGACGTTAGAGCATCATAGATAGTATAATAATGATGATGATAACATTAAGGGTGACATAGTATGTGGATATATCGAAAATTGGTGACATGTGAGCATAGAATAACAATATCAATAACATGTGATGTAATAGGCAAAACATGTAAATCGATCATATCATGTGGACCTAGGGTCAATATCACTAATAGTTGTTTATCTTAATGGTATTTGAAATCAATGAGTGAAATCTTCTTTGTAACTCAACAGTATCCCATAAGTGTCCGGGACCACGGTCAACATACCCTCGAAACTGAATCTCGAGACATCCTGCTAGGCACTAAACCCTACGTGTCAAGTATCTGGACGAATAATGACAGTATCATTATTCCAAGCACGAATACCCCATTAATGTACTATCGAATGATGTTAGCGATCATTCCAAGACACGAATGTCTATTTTCATAATGTACTATCGAATGATGTTAGCGCATCATTCCAAGACACGAATGTCTATTTTTGTAATGTACCATCGAATGATGTTAGTGCATCATTCCAAGACTCGAATGTCTATTTTCGTAATGTACCATCGAATGATGTTAACGTATTATTCCAAGACACGAATGCCTATTTTCGCAACGAATTGACGAATGATTTCAGCTCATCATCCCAATACACGAAGGTCTATTTTCGATTGATCAGTCTCTAAATGTTGATTCCTCTTAAGTTACGATTTGGCTTCCATTTCTTGATTTTCCCTTTTTCCTAGGTTTATTGTTTCATGTCGAGTATCAATCTAATCTTTATCTCATGCCAATAATAGAACAAGTAGGTATATGTCGTGTCAATCAAGAAAATATAGTCGAGTCATGTGGTATCAGGAATTCTTTGGCATTTGGGTAAACATTATCTTGCAAGTAAGGTTTGACATGATAACAAATAACTACCTGAGCATGAACATATGTAAACAATCAATATATTGGCATGTTCAGAAATAGCATCATCATATCAGGTAAGTGATCAAGGTACTAGCATTAACAGAAATATCACGATCCATGAATAACATTAGTAATCAAAGCATACAACCAATATATTAATACCAGATAACAGACATCCTACCATATCCTACTACATCAGAAGTCTGGATCATATTTATATACAACAGACGTCTATGGCAGACATCTGGTCCTCAATATTTTTTACTCCAGACGTTTGTGGCAGACGTCTGGTCCCTGAATATGTGTATGGAAGACGTCTGGGAGAAACGTCTCCAGTTCAAATCAAATTACTGAAAATCCATTTCAAAGACGTCTTGTCCTAGTTGGCAGATGTCTGTAGTTCAATTTTAGTCACTGGAAATATAGTTCAGAAACGTCTGTACTCTGGCACGTTTCCATAAGTAGTTTCTGAGATGATCAGATTTTTTACTAGGGTTTCAATTATATATCCAATCCATGATTTAACGCAAAATATAATCATGCCAATTATTCAAGTACAATAAACTAAACTAGTTAATCATAAAGATGGTGAATCTAAGGTTTGACGATACTAATAGTTTCTAGGCTGGATTTATCGACACATCATAATTCAAATCTCGATGCATCTTCAATTAGGGTTTATATCGATTTATATCAGATAATGTATTAATAATAATGTACAACAAGATCTAGCTTGTTGCACTAGCATGTTAGAGCAAGTATTTAGATACTTGTCTACATACTTGCTATTATGATGAATGATGTGATTTAAAAAGGCCATTACAAAATAATTTTTCAGAAAAATCAACTGTGGAGTGAAGCTTCGCCACTGTGGTTTAAAAAGGCCATTACAAAATAAACAGCATAACATAGCTGCCTGCCTCCCAGAGCTCACTCTATTCAAAGTATGCATCTGCAAGCCATAACAAACATTTGTTTAAACACCATGGTTGATATTTACCAGCAAAAAAGTGTTATGAGTATATAATTAGTTATTAGATATTAGCTATTATGTTTAATCCTACATCGGCTATTATTATTGAGATGGTTTATGACCCTCCATATATATTTGTATGTAGAGACTCATAATTTCTCAAACCAGTAAAACATTTTCTCTTGATTATTTTCATGGTATCGGAGTTTTGAAAAGAATTGAGAAAAAACTCTAATTTCCTTAAACCTAAACTCTGAC
The DNA here is from genome assembly GCA_030015575.1 of Agapanthus africanus. NCBI lineage: Eukaryota > Viridiplantae > Streptophyta > Magnoliopsida > Asparagales > Amaryllidaceae > Agapanthus > Agapanthus africanus. The sequence continues at coordinate 27,482,788 of JASDDO010000001.1, forward strand.
CCTAACCCTAATCCTCTTTCCTAAACCCTAATCTCAAGCCCTAGCCGCCTCCCTCTCCGTTGCAGCCCCTCCACCGCTACAGTAACATGTTACGGTTTTTTCGACGCTACAGTATTTTGCTACAGTATTTTCTACGCTGCGGTAACTTAGTTGCAGTGCTTCGCTAATGCTACAGTAATTTCCACCGCTCCTCCATACCAATCGCAGCCTTTCCGAACCCCAGTCCTAGCCCTCACCACCAGCCGCATGACAACAGTCATCCTCGCCGCTCTTGGTTAACGACGATCTATTCGATCGTCTTGCTCTGACTTCTTTACGCTTGTACTCGTTTTGGTTTTAGATAACCTTACTCTCTCTCTCCCGTGATTTACTTCTGCGCCATTCATCATGAATTCTGATTTGGTTTCTGATGGTCGTAGGACGTCGCGTTGTCGTCCCTCTATATCTGCTCGTAGTCATGGTTCCTATGGACATCGCCATGCCGGTCTTTATTATGCTTATTGTGGTGGCACTAATCATCGCAAAGACTGGTGTTGGCAGAAACATGGCTACCCTGATAATATAGCTACAGTTCGCCAGACATCCACACCAGTTGCTACTGATCGACCTTCCCCTTCTGCCGACCATTTACCTTTATCCAGTGTTGAGTGGAGTCAGTTGCGTCGTCTTCTCTCTTTTATAGCTTCTGCCAACCTTTCTACTCTATCAGGTATATCGTTTCTTTCTCATTCTAATTCGTAGGTCGCTGATTCCGGCGCCTCGCATCACATGTCTCGTGATAGACCGTCTGATCTTACTTCTAGACCTCACAAGTTTATTTCCATGGCTGATGGTAATACCACACATGTTTCTAGCTCTGTTGATTTATCACTTATTTCATCTTTACACCTGAAAAATGCTTTAATTGTGTCATTTTCAAAACAAAACTTGCTTTCTATTTGCCAGCTTATAAATGATTCTAACTGCTCAGTAACATTTTATCCCTCTCATTTTGTGATACAGTATCTTTTGACGAAATAGCGAATTGGTGGGAGGTATGAACAAAATGGATTGTATTACGTTGATCACCTTCCCAGTACGCCTGCAGATGTCTCTACTATCCAGTGGCATCGAAAACTTGGTCACCCTCAGCTTTCTTCTTTATGTACTATGCTGCTCTCTCTTGATTTATCAGATTTCAGTTGTGAATCCTATATTTTTGGTAAACATCATAGATCTTCTTTTCCTCCGGTCAATAAAAGACATGAGTTACCCTTTGCGTTAGTTCACTCCAATATTTGAGGTCTTTTTAAATTTTCTAGTGTATTTGGTTATAGATATTTTATGACTTTTATCGATGATCATTCACGTATGACTTAGTTGTATTTTCTACGTAATAGGTCTGAACTTTTGTCTACCTTTAAAATCTTCGTAGCTGAGATTACTAATCAATTTGGTGTTTCGGTATAGGTTTTTCGTTCAGATAATGCTAATGAGTATTTAGTACGGAGTTTACTGCATTTTGTCAGACCCATAGCATATTGCATCAAACTTCCTATTCTTATACTCCCAGCAAAATGGGATTGCTGAACAAAAGTGTAGGTCTGCTATACTCTCTACTAGACGGTTTAAAGAGTAGCAGAAGCAATAATTTTATATTTCAAGAGAGCTATAGTAAGCACAACATAGAATCAAGGCGAATGAATACAACTTGCAACAACAAATGAGAGCAATATCCACAAGTTTGTGAACTACAACCTTTACAGCGCGTTGCCTTCACTCCGTTGAACTCCGGAGATCGAGCTTGAAGGTAGATTTCCTTATCAAAGACGACCCACCTTAAGATTTCTCCAACACAAGCACTAACTTCATAAACTAGGTGTATGTTAAGAAACTAATAACACTAATTTGCTATATTAGTGATAAAGTAGATGTAGAAATATTTTGCTCACTAATTTCTTCTCTTTTTCTTTTCCTTCTCACTAAAATGAAAACACAAGAGAGAGAAAGAGGATGCGAGAATGAGATAAGGTTATCATTCTAAGAAAAGAAGTCTTTATCTTTATCTAAAAAGATAAGATAAAGAATTATCTAAAGCTTTCCACCCTCTTCTTTTCCTTATGACTCATATATTTTTTTTCTTTAATAAATTAAAGAAACTAATATATATCCTCATCTCATCTCCATGTGAGTCTCATACACACATGTTTCATGTATCAACATACATGACAAAATACTATTTGTATCATATACAAATAATCTATAAAGAGAAGAAAATAAAGGTAAGCATGATAGTTAATATATATATATATATATCAATATACATTTAATTATTAAATCAACACTTGATTTAATAGTCTGGTTAATATCAATATATATACCGGCTAATATCATAAAACGCCCAATTGAGATACATGTATCAAATACACGTGTTTAATCGAGCTCCTGCACGTATCTCTATACGTACTCTATATCGTTTCGCATGAGCTGGAAAACCTCTATGTGGGACTCTAAAGACTCGACAATACGCTGGCAGTAGGACATGATCATATCCATAACCCACAAGCACGTCAGTGGTACTACCTGCATATAACGGCTACCTAGGTATTGAGCGAAAGGAAAATCGAAAAGTAAGCTCATCCGAAATCCTATAGAGCCTTAAAGTGACAATCTTTGTACAGTCCGGTCTTTTTGTCTGAGAGTGTTGCATACCGGGTCTAGGAGGTGCAGGGTTGTATAGCACGGCAACAAGGTTTCGGGAAGTATCGTCCATGCCAATTTCAAATTTTTGCCGTTCTAGCTAACCCTAACCTTAGAATCGTTACTAGAAAATCCGACGAATCGATATGCAAACAACTTTGCAAAGAAATGAACAAGGAATACAACCTTTGTAAACCGATCCTTCACTTCAATAGCTCCATATTGTAGTCCCTTCGCTGCGAATGGTGAACTCCCGGACTCTAGAGAAGGTTCACTTAAAGAAACGAACAAGCTTACTCAATGTCTTCGAACCCGAAGATGATCTACGTCGAGGAAACTCGAGCTCAAGCTACCTCTTCACTAATGTGTGAAATTAATGAAGCAAATACCCTAAACTAAATGGCTAATAGTAGAGGATGATGAAGTAGGAAGTGGAATCACTTTAGTTTTATTTTTCTCACAATTTTTCATCACTTTTCATGAAGCTAGAAAGCTTCAATGAGAGGAAGAAGAAGATCATCAGTGATGAACTAAAGAAAATCACATGAGGTTAGAAATGCAACCATGGTTGGTATATGCTATGCCTTAACCATTGTAGAGACTAAACCATAGCTATGAGTTAAGGTTGGGTTAATAAATATCTTAAGCAAGACAAAAGAGTGCATAAAGTCAACGAAGATTACAAGCTTCTACAAGCTTTGAACCATGACAAATATCTCCACAATTTTGAATTTGCTTGAAATAAATATAAACCCTAACTTAAATCTAGCATGGTATAAGTCTCATACATACATGTTGCATGTGTAACCTAGCATGATACATAATATATATCACATATATATAATGTATGCAAAGTGAGAAAAAGAAATGGTCAAGTGAGGAATATTAGTTAATGTAAATTCATATATCAAATATATAATTATACATTAAATCATTAAATCAACACTTGACTTAATGATCCGGATATATCACATATAACCGACTAATATCAATAATATCAACTTACTGAATCAACACTTGATTCGATAACCTAACTATATCACATATACCCGTCCGATATCATATATCGCGAGAATACAATATGGTATCATATACTCGTATCAATCTCGGTCCCGCACATATCACATATGTGCTTCTACTCCGTTTCGCATGAACCATGAAAGCTCTGTGTAAGACTCTAAAGACTCGTCAATACGCCGGCAGTAGATGATGATCATATCAAACACCCACAAGCCGCAAGTGGTCTGCTAAACGTAACTGCCACCCGGGTGTTGAGCGATCAGAAGATCAACAAGCAAGCCTACTCGTACTCCTGCAAATCCAATCAGTAACACTACCGTACAGTCCGGTCTCTTCGTCTGATATGTCGCATATCACAGCCTGGGGGTGGTCTAATGTCAGACTCAATAGCCTGATAAGTCATGCCGATGCAAGGTCCATAACGGTTCGACAAACTACTGATAACACTTATCAGTAGATCTCAGCAATCATGGCCAGGGATTTCCTGTTATGGCCAATCGAGCATAGCGCAACATCAATTCCCAATACCGGGAGAGACGAAACCCCTCCTATCGCTCACTGCCTCCATGTGACTCGGGACTGTACCCAAAAACCACCCTTTTGCATGATCTCTTGACCGTGGTATGATGGAAATCAAAGCACAGTAGGAATCACACAAGACTCTATGATGATCTCGGGTCTACAGACTAACCTGTACCAGTGTCACCAGAGAACTGCTATCCGACAATAGGTATAATACCATCTAGGAGTTCTCGGTGAGTCCGTCCAGTGTACCCAGTCTCCACTGAGCACCCGTATACCTTCTCTGATGTCAAACACCAATGGATATGGGATCATCCATCGCCCATCTCATGGATCGAGAAGCGTATACGCTAGTCTACTCTGGAGTATCGATGCCCTATCTCGATACTCCCACGACTAGAAACTGTTATAGGGTGTACTTGTGGACTATCCTTGGCACCACTAGTATGATCTCCATCATAGTCCTGATAGTCAAGTACACATCTTAAGGGCTTTATCAACATTTGAGAGAGAGACAATAAATGTACATGTTAAGATAAAGAGCAAGCAGATAGCATACTATCATGTCGAGCAAGAAAATCCTCCCTAAATATGTCCAAGCATCCACTACAACATACATCACATGTATAATAATGGCATCTAGGGCATACATTCTCAGTTGTAGCTTTTTTTATCACCTTATGGGGTTGATCCCCTCTTAAGACTTGAAGTCTCGAGTCCTTTATATAGGTAAGAAAAACTGTTGATTAGTTTGAGAAAATCTCTCATTGAGAGATATTAATTGATTTTAAAAAATCACCCGGGAAATTTGTCTACCGATGGATTTTTGATCCGGTGATTTTCTGTTGGTTTTAGCAAGATTAAGAAAATATTTTCCTAACAAAGAAATTGATTTGATTTTCTGATTTGGTCGGTGATATTATAATCACCGTTGGATTTTGAATCTAAAAGTTCTTTTTTTAATAGAGAAAAATCTTTCTCGTATTGGAAAGATCGGGGGAAATATTTTCCCAAATAGAATTTAATTCTATATGAAACTAGCGCTTCAAAATGATGTGATCACGTGTTTAACACGTGACCCCCAGTGTGGGGTTTAGCCTGTTTATATTCAACGCTTATATGCTTTGCATATGAGCGCTCACGTGTTTAACACGTGAGGCCTATTTGGGTTTTGGTTATTTACTTTTAGCGCTCATGTGCTTTGCATGTGAGCACTCACGTGTTTAACACATAAGGCCTATTTGGCCTTTGGTTATTTATTTTCAGCGCTCATATGCTTTGCATATGAGTGCTCACGTGACACATGAGGTCTATTTGGCTTTTGGTTATTTACTTTCAGCACTCATGTGCTTTACACGTGAGCGCTCACGTGTTTAACACGTGGGACCTATTTAGCCTTTGGTTATTTACTTTCAGCGCTCATGTGCTTTGTATGTAAGCGCTCACGTGTTTAACACGTAGGGCCAAACTGTGGGTTTTAATTCTCCTTGAAGCCGGAGCGCTCACGTGCTTTGCACATGGAAGAAGTTCGTTTCTTCTTTCTTTACTTCCCCTTTTCTTTTTTTCAAAAGGAACAACCATCTGTTCTTCATTGGTTCTCTTTGTTTCTCTAGGATTGGACTAATATCTGCTTACTACAACTGGTGCAAAATCAAGATCTTGTATGGCAACGTTTACCAACGCATATCCTTATTGTATCCGTGTTCGAGCCGACTCAATCAAACACTTTAATTGAATCGTTTCGAACCATGACATTAAATTCATAAACCGCGAGAACGCAAACTTGAAATTCAAAAAACCGAATTTCAAGTTCATCCCGGTAACGAAAATCCTCTCATTTTGCACGAAATCGAACCCTGATAACCCCACACTATATGAGCCTTGATTCGGCCCTGAAACGGGGTCGAATCAGAGACGGGATCAACCTCGCATCGGGTTGAACCGGTCTTGGAACAGCCCCAAATCGGGGCTGATCCAGTTCCTGGTTCAGCCCCCAAATCGAGGCCGAACCGAGCACAAATTGGATGAGTTTGGGTTATCTTGAGCCTACTCCAAACTCTTGGTCCAAACCAAGAATCCGGTGGCTCCGGCATTGTTGGCTATAGTGCCCTCAAGGCAATTATCATAGTCGCAGACAGGTGATTATGATGATTAAGTGAGGACCTATACCGATAAAACAGTCTTACTCGAGATGATAGTATGCTATCTGGTTTGTCTTTATTATCATGTATATGTTGATAAAGCCCATAGGATTCTTGCTTGACTACCAGCATTGTGATGGCGATCACATACGTGGGAGATGGAGGTCTATAAGCACATCCTTGAATGTCCCTGGTCGTGGGAGTATCGAGACTGGGCATCGATACTCCAGTGTAGACTGGTGTATATTTATCTATTCCCTGACGAAGGGCGGTGGCCGGTCTCACAAGCCATTGGTGTTAGTTGTTCATCTAAGATAGTATACAGATGCTCATTGGGTTATGAGTACACTGGACGGACTCGCCGGGAACATGCTAGTTGGTATTATACCTATAATCAGATAGCAGTTCCCTGGTGACATGTGTACAGGTTAGTCTGTCGACCTGAGATCGTCATTTATCTCGTGTGAGTTCCCACTGTGCTTTGATTACTACCCTACCACGGCTCAAAGGAGTCGTGCAAACAGGTTTTAGTTGGGTACAGTCCCGATCCATATGGAGGCAGTGAGCGGATCGTTGGGGATTCGTCTCTCCCGGTATTAGAGGTTGATGTCGCGCAGTACACGGGTGGCCATCACTAGAAATCCTCAGCCGGGGTATGTGGGAATTACCGATCCAGGATCGATAGCTTCTCAGGTAGTGATGGGTTTCATACCGACACGAATTATCGCGTTGTTAGGGGTCTGACTTTATCCATCCCCTAGACTCGATATGCAATACTCTTAGACAAACAGACCGAACTGTACGGATATTGTCATTGACAGACTCAGTAGGGATTTGGATGAGTTTGCTCGTCGGCCTTCCTTTCGCTCAATACCTGGGCAGCCGTTACGTACAGCTAGTGCCCCTGACGTTCTTGTGGTTAAACCCACTGCCAGCGTATTGACGAGTCTTTAGAGTCCCACACAGAGGGTTTTCACGGTTCAGGCGATATGGTGTAGGTGACGTATGTTGATACATACAGGTGTCCGATTAAATATGTGCACGAACTGCACAGACTTTAATCGGACGGTTGATAATACTAGCGGCTTAGGATTAAGCCAGATTGTTAAATTAAGTTTTGATTTAATAATTTACATATGTATTTATATATATGTATTCTAGTATTATTGCTCACTGTTCTTTTTCTCTCTTGGTTATTCGTATTTTCGTACGAATACGCGTATTGTATTCCGATACATATATCGGGAAGCATTCCGTATTTATACGGAATGGCTTCTAGAAGATGCCACATCATTATTGATTTTCTTTAGAAAATCACATGTTTTTAATGAGGTGGAAATGGTGACATGGCAAGGCATGGGCTTTAGGTCAAAGCATGGGCTTTGGTCATGTAGAGATTAGTATGGTGCAAATTGTTTATTCAAAAATGGAAATGAGGTATTTTGTGTGGACATGAGAGAGGGGGCCGGCCACTTCATGGGGGCATGCTTGCTCATTTGAAAAAAATTAACTTGGTGCTCTACACACTCTCTTACTCTCATGCTCACACAAAATTACTTAGCCATTTTTGCTCATGCCGTCTCTTTTGATCACCTCTTCTTCATCTTCACTTGTTGCTTACTTGAGCTCATGAATGAGAGAAAGAATTATAGTGACATTATTCTACACCCCCCTACTCTCCACTACTAGCGATCTTGGAGGGTCGGTTGGTCCGTTCAACGAACCTAGAGCTTGCGCCGTTTCCCTCGGGTGGATCATCGGAGATGGAGGAAGACCGGCGACCAAAGTCGATTCGCATCACTAGGAGCTTGGAAATGGTTGAAGACCCGAAGGACTTGGTTCATTAGGTATAATTCTATCTCTTTGTGTTTGGCTTGCTAGTTTTACGGTTAATGGTTTCGATCTTGTTAATCAGGTAATGGTAGCGTCGGGTTTTAGAAATTTTTGTTCCGCATTTGACCACGGTTGGATGGCCGGGACGCTCCTATAACCCTTCATGGTATCATAGCCACCCATTAACCCATAATCTAGCTTGTTTAAACAACGTTAACATATCAAAATCGGAAAAACCCCGACTTGCTGCCCCTGCACATTTGCTTTTCTGTCGATTTTCAAAGTGCCTTCAAAAATTATTTAAACAAGTGCAGAAGGCTACTGGCATGACCACAAGACAACACCCCAAACACGAGACCAAGGCACCGGATTTTGGCCGAGCACAAGTGGCAAAATTCCGGTGAGGCCGGTTTTTTGGTTGATCCAGGGTTTGGTTTTTGGGGTGTTATCTGGTCTCTGTAATTTATGTGCAGTGGTATTGTTTATTTAGCCCAATTTGGATATTGTTTTATCAGTTTGTCTGGGGCTATTCGGGGGTTATTTCGGAGTCGATAAGTTTTAATATTGTTTAAAATTTGCAGTACTTTACATTTCTATCTGTGACCGTGAATGTCATTTGATCGGTAATCTTGTCCAATAGCTATAGTTCTTTTAGACGGATTTGCGAACGCGACATTATGTTCTGTGTTGTGCTGTGACGTTGTGGATTGTCGTGGTGGATAGCTTGCGTGCAATGGTAGTGCAGTTTGGTTATATTTGTATATTTGATATTGCGGGGCGGGCGTCCGACATGTGGACTGCCGTCACTGCCTGTTTGTATATTATTCTTCTGGGGCACGACCGGGTTGAGGTCGATATCACCCTTGTATATTATTTTCTTTTCTGTACTAGGATTACCCTAAGGTGGGGTGCACGGATAGCCGGGTTCTAGAGGGCAACGGGCCCGCATCTCATGGCATTGAGACGGAGGGGGCTTCACTCTAGAATTGGCGGGCTATTCGCCGCACTCGTAGGGGTATAGGTTGACCCAAGGAGGGGTGCTCAAGTTACCGGATTCCGTGAAGTGCCGAGTGGTCCATTCACTTTGCTGAAGAGGCTGCCTCGCTTCTGGTTTTGGCGGGTAACTTGCCGCGCTCGTAGGGGTCTAGGTTTTCATTGCACAGGCTATCCACACGACCAGGGGAATGTCGGGTTTTCAGTTGTGGCTCAAAGGAAACCCAGGGCTCCCAGATTATCTGTATTGTTCTGTGATGCTTATTACTTTTCTGTGATGTTGCATTTATCATGCCTGGGATGAATGTTATATATATATTTATATATACTAGTAGATGTTGTATATGTTTTGCACCCGCGCTAGCCCAGTTCCCGCTCTGTCGTTAGTTAAGTAACCTAACGGGTGATGACGGGACCCAGTGGCGAATGCGGATGACATATACATACATTTTATTTTCGTTCTTTTCTGGTGTGATTAATTGATGGGACTGCGTTGATTCTTATCAATGCAAGGAAAACAAACCTATATATGATGTTGTTGGAACCAAGTTTTTGAAACTGACATTACAGACGTTGGCTTTTGTTTTGCACAGTGGTATTCGGTTATGAATATCCAGCACCTCATTCGACGAGGCAAGGGACGAGATCCCTTCATCGGGAGTAACCTCTTGGGCAGAAGCTTGCGTCAACGTAATAACTTCGCTATAGTCGATTACTTTTTGCTTTGCATCGTGGTACTCAGTTTAGAATATCCTGCACCTCATTCGATGGGGAAAGAGCCGAGATCTCTTCACCGGGAGTGACCTCTTTAGCAAAAGTTTTCGCCACTATATATTTACAAAACCACTTGGATTCCTTCAACGATATCAAGTTCATTACGTTAAAGATTTTTCGCCAAAAACCAGTCGTAACCCTCCGTCATTTCTTTCAGGTAGTACCTAGTATTCGTGCTGCGTTTGTTGGCCTTTGTCAAGACGTAGTGTGCGGTAGCTGAGTATTACGTGTTTGTTGCATTGAGTTGCGATTATCTAGGACAGTCGTATAACCTTGTTGGCCTTTGTCAAGGGTTTGTGCGGGTGGGTCTAGAGTAATCCAGGATAATGACGGGTTGAACTTGACTTGTGGTTTATGATTTGTTGGCCTTTGTCAAGGTCATAAACTTCTTGGGGAAAAAATCATATCGGGGGTTTCAAACATACGGGAAATTTGCCAGGCATGTGCATACCTTCTGGAGTGTGGTGACTTGAGTGGCTTCCATCAAGTTATCATGCGATGATAGTTGGATCTCGATTCCTACTGATGAGTAGGATTACTGTTCGGGTGATTCCGACTAATTCTCCTTTTAAGTTTGGAGAAGAATTCGAGGAAACAGTGGGAGCCATCCAGATTAGATAAAATGATTATCCATTCTGATCTAGGTTAGAGTGCACGCTGAGTGTTTCTTTTCTCTCTCTCTGACAACGACTATGGCCCGACCCTAGACTATGACTCAGTGACCAAGTTAACCGAATCTTCTTAAAAACACTGGCTTTTGGATTGTCCAAGTTGCATACATCATTGCCACTCCTTCTTTTACCATTTGCTTTTCTCCAGAACACCCCGTATCACTACGTGTATCCACTTCCATTGGATAAAACCATCGTATGGTTATATACGAACTCGAAGGAACTTATTCGAGGATGGTTTTCGGTTCTAGAGAAAATAAATAGGACTATTCAGTTGTCTTTTCCTTTTACCTTCTCTCAGGTTGTGAGGACTCTTAGGATTAGGAGACTGTACACCTATTATGCTCATTGGATAGTCTTCTTCCAAACCATAGGCATGTGCCGAAAAGTAGGGAATGAAGAAAACCAATTAGCCTAAGTGTGGTGTGCAGAAGGTAATAAGTAAAGACAAATAAAAGGATTAGAAAGAGGGCAAAGTAAATTGCGACTGCTATTCACGACCAAACCAAGACTTTCATCGCCACTCCTACTTCACCTTTGTATTTCTCCAGAACACTCTGTATTATTACGAACATCCAATTCCATTGGATAAATCTATCATATGGTTATATACGAACTCGAAGGAACTTTTTCGAGGATGGATTCTGGTTCAGGAGAAATAGGAATAAGGTTTATTCAGTTGTCTTTTATCTTTACCTTCTCTCAGGTTGCGAGTACTCCTAGGATTAGGAGAGTACACCTATTACGTTTATTGGATAGTCTTCTTTCAAACCATAGGCTGGTGACGAACATTAGGGAAGGAAGAAAACCAGTTAAGCCTAACGAAGGTGTACAGAAGGTAACGACTAAAGACAAATAAAGGGATTTGGAGAGATGGCAAGAAAATATATGGTTTCAGTCATGAATCTGGATAATGGAAGAGGCATTACTAGGAATATCAGGATAACCCTACAAAGCATTTTAATGTTTCAGCTTCACTATGCGTTGTTAATTGAAAACTGATTTACCAATTAAGCCCTTACTCCAGGGTATGTATTTACCAAGCTTGATTCTCACATCTGTATGGTTTTACAGATGATGAGTGGGAGTAAGTTATTGGGAATTAGGTGATCATCCTCATTATATCGAAATTCGTTGTAATTGGTGATATTTGAGGAAATCGCCTGGGTTGTTGACAGACGGCAAGTATTTGGTTTTGAAAATCCGTTGTTATGCACCAATTTCAAATTGATATATCTGTACGTTTATTTTTATAAAGTGAAATATAACTTTTTGAAATTATATCTATGATATTTACCTATATCAGTTGATGGTTAGGTAAGGAGCATTCAACAGCGGTGTAAGTCTTCATAACCATAGTACAGTTTTCAACCTACGACGCACAGAGTTTGAGTTATTAAACTCAGGGGATTTATACAATGTATTGTATATTGTCCAGTGTCCATTAGGACAAAGGGGTTGGTCCTCGTACTATATTCTGTTTACTTGTGACTTCTGAAGTTTTGGACAAGTGTTTCGTAGAAATACAAGGTCCAAGTTTGAGAAGTTATAGGTACAAGAATAAAGTAGAGAACCAGGTGTCGCAAGTATCGGGATTCTTCAAGATGATCGAAGATGTAGGTATTTGTATGAGGTATTCAGTTGATAGTAATGATTTTGAGAAACTTGTTTCTCTTCAGGTTACGCATAATTGGACGCACTCCTAAGTTGAGTAATGCTGATCGGCCTCTCTCCGTTTAGTTGACATGCACTGGAGACAGCTGCATGATTTGAATCTGATTCCAATTAAATTAGTGCATTTCTATATTAGATATATATATAATCAATTTATATCTTAACGATGTTAAGGTATAGGGAGTCGTCCGGCTGATGCTTAAAACCAGAATCCGGATAAACTCATGGCACGTTTCAGTAATGGCTGTTTGTGGGTTATCCCGGGCATTGACGAGGGCTAATTTTCTACCATCTGGAAGATCAATAGTGATATTGTTCTTGACTCGCCACAGTTTTAGTAAAATGGATTTTTTCAGAAAACAGTAGTGGGAGTATGGTAGAACTGGAAGTGATTCCAGAACCACAAACGATTACTGAAAATTTAATAAGAACCTAAAGATTTAATCAGGATTGACATTCCATTAGCCACCCCGCAGATATGGTGGGTAACCTCAAGCACTCGAGAGGTACTTCGGTAGCCTCCAGAACGGTGACAGGAAGGTTCTTGTTTATCCAGACTTGACACTACTGTTGTTCCAGACTATGAGACCGGGCAGAGGATGAATATACCGTCATTCTAAACTAGTTTTAGAAATGCACGTGTATATGGTTCTGCCAGAGGGTTGTCGTAATCAGTGGGAGCAGCGGAAGCGTAGTGGACAAGTAGCTTGTGTCTATTTATAGACTAAAGCGGATATAGCGGAGATAGATCATCTATTTTTGATGTGACAGTCATGGGCTTTGACTTTATCAGAATAGGGGATGGATCTGTTAAGAAGGTAGTAGGGTATGATGTCATGGTATTTGGATAACATACACACAGTAGGAAGTGAAATTCTTATACTACGATCGGTTATACTATGGTTGTCACACAGTGGTTTCTCCATATACGATATGGATATTATATAAGACATTCTGGTTACTAGATCTATGGTTTTAGATCTAGATTTGGGAAGTGTCCCAATCTGGGTACTTAGACAGTATTCTAAAAGTATTTTAGAATGGACGGCTCCTGGCATGGTGGTGTACCTGCAGGTAAAGGAGTCACCCTCTCTAAAGGTGTCTTACAAACTAAAGGGGAGAGGGATGCGCATGATTGACATATCACTTGCTTAGACAATTGAGTCAATCATGACATGTCAAGTACCACACCAGATGTTTTTGCACTAAATGCAATAAGTTGATATATTAATCCAATCCTGGAGAAAATGATTGGAAGCAGTTTATGAACATAAGTGGATGTTCTAGGAATTTGATAACGACGGCCTCCTTCTAGAGACGGTTATCATTTCAGGCTTCCAAGGTGACCTGGATGACAGAGTGACTGTCAGAGTTATAGTTTTCCCTCTGACGAGGGCAGTAGTTTGGACAGATGGTCCAAGTGGATACTGAGGAAGGTATGGCGCAGTATACTGATTAAGTTCAGTAGACGATACAGTCTAAGAAATTTGCTGGATTTGGAGTTCATTTGTGAACTGGGTCCCATCAGATATCCAGACATATTCTAAGACAAGTATTGCTCATTTCGGGAGATAGCTTTCTCCGCGAAGTTGAGATATAGAGAGATACAGAAAGACACACTGGAGAGGATCCACTCATTGAGGCTATTTCTCGAACGCAATAGTTTTACAAACGAGGTTTGTGAAACTGATTAGTAGAGAAGTTGGGTGTTCGGTATCACACGGGCTGTGAGTATGCAACATCACAATAATTAGCCTTAAGTGCAAGTGGGAGATTGTTGGCTATAGTGCCATCAAGGCAATTATCATAGTCGCAGGCAGGTGTTCATGATGATTGAGAGAGGAGCTATACCGATAAAACAGTCTTACTCGAGATGATAGTATCATGTATATGTTGATAAAGCCTATAGGATTCTTGCTTGACTACCAGCATTATGATGGCGATCATATACATGAGAGCTGGGGGTCTATAAGCATATCATTAAATGTCCCTGGTCGTGGGAGTATCGAGACTGGGCGTCGATACTCCAGTGTAGACTGGTGTATAACGAGGGGCGGTGACCAGTCTCACAAGCCATTGGTGTTAGTTGTTCACCTAAGATAGCATACATGTGCTCATTGAGTTACGAGTACACTGGACGGACTCGCCGGGAACATGCTAGTTGGTATTATACGTATAGTCAGATAGCAGTTTCCTGGTGACATGTGTACAGGTTAGTCTGTCGACCTGAGATCGTCATTTGTCTCGTGTGAGTTCCCACTGTGCTTTGATTACTACCCTACCACGGCTCAAAGGAGTCGTGCAAACAGGTTTTAGTTGGGTACAGTCCCGAGCCACATGGAGGCAGTGAGCGGATCGTCGGGGATTCGTCTCTCCCGGTATTGGGGGTTGATGTCGCGCAGTGCACGGGTGGACATCACTAGAAATCCTCGGCCGGGGTATGTGGGAATTACCGATCCAGGATCGATAGCTTCTCAGGTAGTGATGGGTTTCATACCGACACGAATTATCGCGTTGTTAGGGGTCTGATATTATCCACCCCCAAACTCGATATGCGATACTCTTAGAGGAACAGACCGAACTGAACGGATATTGTCCCTGACAAGCTCAGTAGGGATTTGGATGAGTTTGCTCGTCGGCTTTCCTTTCGCTTAATACCTGGGTAGCCGTTACGTACAGCTAGTGCCGCTGACGTGCTTGTGGTTAAACCCACTGTCGGCGTATTGACGAGTCTTTAGAGTCTCACACAGAGGGTTTTCACGGTTCAGGCGATATGGTGTAGGTGACGTATGTTGATACATACAGGTGTCCGATTAAATATGTGCACGAACTGCACAGACTTTAATCGGACGGTTGATAATACTAGCGGCTTAGGATTAAGTCAGATTGTTAAATCAAGTTTTGATTTAATAATTTACATGTGTATTTATATATATGCATTCTAGTATTATTGCTCACTATTCTTTTTCTCTCTTGGCTATTCGTATTTTCGTACGAATACGCGTATGTGTATTCCGATACATATACCGGGAAGCATTCCGTATTTATACGGAATGGCTTCTAGAAGATGCCATCTCATTATTGATTTTCTTTAGAAAATCACATGTTTTTAATGAGGTGGAAATGGTGACATGGCAAAGCATGGGCTTTAGGTCAAAGCATGGGCTTTGGTCATGTAGAGATTGGTATGGTGCAAATTGTTTATTCAAAAATGGAAATGAGGTATTTTGTGTGGACATGAGAGAGGGGGCCGGCCACTTCATGGGGGCATGCTTGCTCATTTGAAAAAAATTAACTTGGTGCTATACACACTCTCTTACTCTCATGCTCACACAAAATTACTTAGCCATTTTTGCTCATGCCGTCTCTTTTGATCACCTCTTCTTCATCTTCACTTGTTGCTTACTTGAGCTCATGAATGAGAGAAAGAATTATAGTGACATTATTCTACACCCCCTACTCTCCACTACTAGCGATCTTGGAGGGTCGGTTAGTCCGTTCAACGAACCTGGAGCTTGTGTCGTTTTCCTCGGGTGGATCATCGGAGATGGAGGAAGACCGGTGATCAAAGTCGATCCGCATCACTAGAAGTTTGGAAATGGTTGAAGACCCGAAGGACCTGGTTCATTAGGTATAACCATTCTATCTCTTTGTGTTTGGCTTGCTAGTTTTACGGT
Organism: Agapanthus africanus; assembly: GCA_030015575.1. Lineage (NCBI taxonomy): Eukaryota > Viridiplantae > Streptophyta > Magnoliopsida > Asparagales > Amaryllidaceae > Agapanthus > Agapanthus africanus. The sequence goes on from JASDDO010000001.1 coordinate 27,498,772, forward strand.
TAATGGTTTCGATCTTGTTAATCGGTAATGGTAGCGCCGGGTTTTAGAAATTTTTGTTCCGCATTTGACCACGGTTGGATGACCGGGGCGCTCCCATAACCCCTCAGGAATAAATGAAAATTTTTCATGCAAATTTTTAAAACTAGTTTTGAAAAATTTGGGTTTCATAAATTCCAATATCACCAAAACAAGTTGTAGTCGTTGGACCGGCTCTGATATCACTGTAGGTTTGCTATACTCTCTACTAGACGATTTAAAGTGCAGCGGAAGCAATAATTTTAAATTTCAAGGGAGCTATAGCAAGCACACTAAAATCAAGGCCAATGAATACAACTTGCAACAACAAATGAGCAATATCCACAAGTTTGCGAACAACCACCTTTGTAGCACGTTAGCCTTCACTCCATTGAACTCCGGGTAGGCTCCTCGATTCCGGGATCGAGCTTGAAGGTAGATTTCCTTATTAAAGATGATCCATCTTGAGATTTTCCCAACACAAGCTCTAATTTCATAAACTAAGTATATGTGAAGAAATTAATAACACTAATTTGCTAGATTAGTGATAAAAGTATTGTTAGTTATATGTATGCCCTAGAGGCCATTACTATACATAGGATGTATATTGTAGTGGATGCTGGGACATATATAGGGAGGACTTTCTTGCTCGACATGATAGTATGCTATCTGGTTGAACTTTACCTTAATGTGTACACTGATTGTCTCTCTGTTACATGTTGGTAAAGCCCTTAGGATGTGTACTTGACTACCTGGACTATGATGCGGATCATACCAGTGGGGACAGGGTAGTCCATGAGTACGTCCTTCAAAGTCCCTAGTCGTGGGTATATCGAGACGGGGCATCGATATACCAGAGTAGACTAGCGTATACCTTCTCGACCCATACAGATGGGCGATGGATGATCCCATATCCATTGGTGTTTGACATCAGAGATGATATACGGGTGCTCAGTGGAGACTGGGTACACTGGACGGACTCGCCGAGAACTCCCAGATGGTATTATACCTTACGTCAGATGGCAGTTCTCTGGTGACACTGGTACAGAGTAGTCTGTTGACCCGAGATCGTCATAGAGTCTTGTGTGGTTCCCACTGTGCTTTGATTTCCACCTTACCACGTCCAAGAGGGCATGCAAAACGGTGGTTTTTGGGTACAGTCCCGAGTCACATGGAGGCAATGAGCGATAGGAGGGGATTCGTCTCTCCCGGTATAGGGGGTTGATGTTGCGCTGTATTCGATTGGCTATAACCGGAAATCCCTGGCCAGGGTTGCTGAGATTTACTGGTAAGTGTTACCTGTAGTTTCTCGAACTGTTATAGACCTCGTATCGACACGACTTATCGAGCTATTGGGGTCTGACGTTTACCACCCCTAGGCGAGATATGCGACATATCAGACGATCAGACCGGACTGTACGGTAAGTGTTACTGGTTGGATTCTCAGGAGTGTGAGCGGGCTTGCTCGTCGATCTTCTGATCGCTCAATACCCGGGTGGCCATTACGTTTAGCAGACCGCTTGCGGCTTGTGGGTGTTTGATATGATCATCATCTGCTGCCGGCGTATTGACGAGTATATAGAGTCCTACACAGAGGTTTCCTGGCCCAAGCGAAACGAAATAGGAGCGCATATGAGATATGTACGGGACCGAGAATAATGCGTGTATGTGATACCGTATTTCATTCTCGCGATGAATGTGTCGAATGGTTGTATGCGATATAACCTAGTTATCGAATCAAGGATTGATTCGATAAGCCGATACATTGGATACTAGCCGGTTATATGCGACATGACCGGATCATTGAATCAAGTGTTGATTTAATGATTTAATGTATAATTATATATTTGATATATTACTTTGCATTAACTAGATTTGTTCACTTTAAAAGGATTTTCTCACTTGATGTACACAAGTTGCATATGTGATATACTTTTGTGCACTTATTTGTATCATGTTTGATGATACATGCTCACTTGGGTTTATGTAAAGAATTGGACCATGGTTAAGTTAATGATTAGGGTTTTGGTTTATTTAATTACTTATCTATTTATTTATAATTCTTATTTTAGAATAGATAAAGAGAAACGAATGGTTGCTAGTTTTGTTTTTCTTTGAAGCTTCTTGAAGTTTTGAACAAGTCCACCATTCTTGTCTCTTCCTTAACCCTAACCATTCAAGTTAACCATTGTCTATTCTCTACACCTAACTAAGGTTGCCAAATGATAAGTATTCATTTGTTTTTCTTTTTAAATATACTTATCATAATATTCCTTCTTCTGCTTCTTCATCATCAACATGAAGAAAGCTTGCTCCATCAATGGCAACTTGAGCTAATGAGTGAGAAATCCAATTCTAAAGTGAACCCACCTCCTATTTCTTCATCCTCTACCTCTTGCCAAGTAGTATAGGGTGTTTCCTTCACAAGTTTTCAAGGCTTGGTGAAGTTGGAGCTTGATCTTGTGATGCCTCGACGTAGATCATCTTCGGCATCGAACCGACGACCAAGCCCGCCCATTTCTCCGATGAAGCCGATGCTAAAGTCATGGATTTGATTTGGACAGCGGAGGGACCTCATCACGGAGCCTAGGACGTGGAGGACCGGATCTACAAAGGTTGTAGGTTCTTTCCTTTAGTTAAAATTTGTTGATTTGCATCGCATAGCCTATATATCTAGTTAACGATCCGTATTAGGGTTTCTCGGCACTTGTAAAATTTAAATTGGCCGTGTTTGATCACTTGCAAGACTTCATTTGTGTGCATAGGAACCCTACAAGTGTATGTGGAAATATTTTGCTCACTAATTTCTTCTCCTTTTCTTTTCCTTCTCACTAAAATGAAAACACAAAAGAGAGAAAAAGGATGCGAGAATGAGATAAGGTTATCATTCTAAGAAAAGAAGTCTTTATCTTTATCTAAAACGGCAAGATAAAGAATTATCTAAAGCTTTCCACCCTGTTCTTTTCCTTATGACTCGTATATTCTTTTTCTTTAATAAATCAAAGAAACTAATATATATCCTCATCTCATCTCCATATGAGTCTCATACACACATGTTTCATGCATCAACATACATAACAAAATACTATTTGTATCATATACAAATAATATATAAAGAGAAGAAAATAAAAGTTAGCATGATATTAGTTATAACACACACACACACATATATATATGAATATATCAATATATATTTAATTATTAAATCAATACTTGATTTAATAATCCGGTTATATCAATATATATACCGGCTAATATCATAAAACGTCTAATTGAAATACGTGTATCAAATACACGTGTTTAATCGAGCTCCTGCACGTATCCCTATACGTACTCCACATCGTTTCGTCTGAACTGGGAAATCTTTGTGTGAGACTCTAAAGACTCGACAATACGCTGGTAATAAGACAGGATAATATTCATAACCCACAAGCACGTCGGCGATACTAACTGCACGTAACGGCTACTCAGGTATTGAACGAAAGGAAAATCGACAAACAAGCTCATCCAAAATCCTACGAAGCCTAAAAGTGACAATACCTGTACAGTCTGGTCTCTTCGTCTGAGAGTGTTGCATACCGGGTCTAGATGGTGGAAATCGCCAGACTCCCAATAACCCGATAAGTTGTGTCGATGTCAAACTCATAACAAACTCAGAAACTACTGATAACACTTATCATTAAATTACGTCAGCCTTGTCCAAAGACTTAGGGTTATGGCCAATCGCATAGTGCAACATCAACTTCCTATATCGGGAGAAATGAATCTCTTCGATCGCTCACCGCTTCCATGTGCTTCGGGACAGTACCCAACTAAAACTTGTTTGCATGGCTCTTTAAAGCCGTGATAGGGTAGTAATTAAAGTACAATGGAAACACACATAAGACACTATGACGATCTTGGGTCTACAGATTACCATGTACTCGTGTCACAAGAGAACTGCTATCTGACAATAAGTATAATACTATCTAGGAGTTCTCTGGTGAGTCCATCTAATGAAACTCATTCTCCAATGAGCACATGCATACAATCTTTGGTGTCAAACACCAATGCCTATATGATCAACCATCACTCCGGTCGGGATCAAGAAATGTATACACTAGTATGTTCTGTAATATCGATGTCTAATCTCGATATTCCTATGACTAGAGACATTTAAGGATGTGTTTATAGACTACCCAAGCCCCATTAGTATGATCCTTATCATAATCTTGATAGTCAAGCAAACATCATATGGGCTTTATCATTATATATTAGCGACACGTAATCACAAGTAAAATGTATACACATAAATGATAAAGACAAGCCAAACAACATATTATCATCTCGAGTAAGGTCGTTCTCCGTATAGGTCCTCCTTCAATAACAATAATTGCCTTGACGACACCTATATCCAACAGAAAGAACCGACATTTGCTTAAAGTAACTCGTTCTCTTGTCTTGCATATGCATGTCCCTAAACAATTGTGGAATTTTACGGTCTTAGCTGCCTGCTTTTATATCAATCACATGCCTTCTCCGGTCTTACCCAACCAGTCCCCTTTCTCTATTTTGTTTCCACATGACAACCTTTTTCCTGTTCATCCTAAAGTATCTTGTTGTCTATGCTGTCCTCATATTCTAGACAAACTTGATTCTCGAGCTACCCGTATGGTGTTTGAGGTTACTCACGATCCTAGAAAGGATACGTTTGTTTTGACCCTACCACATCTAAAATTTATACTTCAAGTGATGTCACTTTCTTAGAAAACCAAGCTTATTTTCCACCACCTGTTAAGGACCCCACTTCTACTATTTTTGTTCATCACCTACCCTTCGCAGAGCTTGATTCGTTTGTTCAACCTGTGTGCTATAGTTTTTAGCCTTTAACCCCTTATCCACAGGTGTACCACTGTCGTAAGAAAGTTATCTCACCACCTCCCACCAAAGCTTCTTCTACAGGTACTCATATACAGTCCACTGTTCCTGATTCTCCACCACCGTTGCCTTCAGAAGATCTCTCTCTACTTATTGCCTTACGTAAGGTTAAGTGTTCATGTATTACCGCATATCCGATTTCTAATTTTGTTTCCTATCATAGACTAACACCATTTGCTCGTCAGTTTGTTTCTTCCTTATTTGTCATCGCTCTTCCTTCCTCTGTTCAGAAAGCTTGTCAGCACCCAAGTTGTCATGCAGCTATAGTAGAGGAAATTGCCGTACTGCGCTCTAATCAGACTTGGAAATTGATTCCTCCACCTTCAAATAAAAAAAATTGTCAGCTGTTAATGGGTCTTTGCTGTCAAGCATAATCCAGATGGGACGATTGAAACTCGATTAGTGGCCAAACTCAGCAGTATAGTTTGGACTATATTGAGACTTTTTCGCCGGTTGCCAAATTAACCTCGTTTCATGTTCTTATATTCTTGGTTGTTTCTAAGACATGGCCACTTCATCAACTAAATGTCAAGAATGTCTTTCTTAATGGCGATCTTTCAGAGACTATTTATATGCAGTCTATGGTTTGTTTTCTACAAAAATCGTTATACAGATTGAAGCAGTCACTGCATGCCTGGTTTGAAAAGTTTAGTATAGTTCTACGACATATTGGCTTCAAACGCAGTCGCGCCGACACATCTCTTTTACACATAATCGCTCTCAGGGTAGGGTAATTGTGCTGGTGTATGTTGATGATATTATCATTACTGGATGATTCTGCTAGTATTTTCAAGGTGAAAGAACATTTGGCTTCACACTTCCATACCAAGAACCTTAGGCCACTTAGATACTTTTTTGAAATTGAGGTATCACGGAATTCTGGTAGATTACAGCTCTCTTGGCGCAAGTATGCACTTAATTTTTTATCTGAGACAGGATTTATGAGACGTAGACTCCTATGGATTTCTCGGTCAAACTATCTCGATCGAGCTCTCTTTTGGATCCTCCACCATCTGACACATAACGATATCGGCGGCTGGTTGGGAAGCTTATTTACCTCACTATCACTCGTCCTGACATTGCCTCTGTCGTCAGCACAGTAAGTCAATATATGCAGAGTCCTTTGCCCTCTCAGCTTAAGGCGGTTGAGCATTTCTCAGATATATCAAAAGTTCTCTAGGACAATGTCTTCTTTACAAACCATCATCTACATTGTCGCTCACAGGTTTTGCGGATGTTGTCTTTGCTAGATCTATTGATGATCGCCGTTCTACTAGTGGTTACTGTGTCTTCTTAAGAGGAAACTCGGTTACTTGAAGGAGTAAGAAGCAGAATGCAGTGACTCGTTTTTCTGCAGAGGCTGAGTATAGATGTATGGCATATACAGCTGCGGAGTTAGTATAACTTACCTCCCTCCTGGCAGATCTTAGGATTTCTTCTTCTCTTCCAACTATACTTTTCTGTGGTAACAAGGCCGCTATCCATATTACTGAGAATCCAGTTTTTCATGAGCGGACCAGACATATCGAAATAGATTGTCACTTCATTCGTAACAAGGTAACAGATAAAATGGTTGCACTCCAACATGTTTACTCTTCGGCTCAACTGACAGATATCCTTACCAAAACTCCTCCTCGATCAATTTTCGCTCGTCATCTGTCCAATACTGGCATGATTAATATCTACGCTCCAGCTTGCGGGGAAGTGTTATGAGTATATAATTAGTTATTAGATAGATAATTAGTTATTAGATATTAGCTATTATATTTAGTCCCACATCCGCTATATTTGTAGAGACGATCTATGACCTTCCATTTATATTTGTATGTAGCGACTCGTAATTTCTTAAGCCAATAAAATATTTTCTCTTGATTATTTTCAAAAAGAAATAATTGTTTCCTGAACAACAATGAAGGTTTTATTAAGTTTAATGGAAATTTCTACTACTTATTCAGTAATTGATAAATAGAACAAATAAGAAATGTTAGGTTTATCGATATCACAAAGTCAGGGTGCAATATCAGTCACAGTTCATATAACCTATATGCCATTGATTAACAGAAAGAATCGGATGAGACCACATATCACTTTTTATATATGAACAAGAACTACAAACAATACTAATCTTATGCGGATAGAAAAAGGGGAGAAAGAATAATTTTGTGTGTGGGTGCATGTAGTGGGAACGAGATGATTGGAAAAATATATATACCTTATGCTTCTTTATTTCCTCTTGCAACCTGGAGTTCTGCATCAACGAATGAAAAAGAAAAATAGAATGTTACTCATAATGCTGACAAGCAATAGGGAGACTCATCCACATGAATTCATATCAGTACTCATATTTTTCCTGTAGACTAATGGCAAACCAATGTACATAAAATATTTTCTTAGATATGATAAAATGTGCATATGCGATAACTTGTATCGTTTAGTGTCCATTTGGTTAGCTTGTAATCTCAAATGATAATTTCGAGAAACATTTGTGGGGCAAAATATTTTTTCAGAAAAATGCAGTTAGTTTAACTTTATTGGAATATGTAAATTTACAGCTAGTTTCGATCTTCCGCTTACATTAATTCAAACTCAAATGAATTCTAAATCCACCATTCTTGAAAGAGATCAAACAATTTCATATGCGTTTTTGAAGTTATCCACCATCTCCGGACAGTAATTTACCATCAAGGAACCAAATATGATTTGGATTTGCGATTCCATGATTCTTAAAATCATCTAAGTTCAAAATTACTAACAGCTGGATGAACAAATAACAGGCAATAAGATTAACAAGCAATTAGGACAGCACTGACAGATGTATGTGTCCCCGCTAAACATAGATTGTTACAGTAGCTATCTAGTATGACATTGAGGAAGAAGACAAGTAGGCATACACCGCGCGGGACAGGGGGGGAGGAAAAGGGAAAAGGGGGGAAAACCCCATGAGTATCATCAAGCATCTAATTAAAAAACAAACAAGTGGCTGTATATACCTCCATCCTAAGGATTTCATTGTCTTCACGTAAAGAGTGCTGTTTCCTGATTTAAAATCAGAAAAGCTTATGGGAAAAGCTTCAGAAAAGGGTCACGTGCTTACACGTGACCAGCAGTCACGTGTGGGCACGTGATATCTAAAAGCATCATCAAGGCAGATTCAGCTTCCTGACCACATCAAAGAAAAGGGCTTCAGAAAGGGTCACGTGCTCCCACGTGACCAGGGTCACGTGTTGGCACGTGACATTTTAAAGCGGATTCAAAGGTACATCGGTTCCCTGATCAAATCAAGGAAAAAGCTTCAAAAGAGGTCACGTGCTTCCACGTGACCAGGGTCACGTGTTGGCACGTGATGATCAAAAGCAGCAGACTTGTTCTCCAGTGAAATCAAGGAAAGAGGCTTCAGACAAGGGTCACGTGCTCACACGTGACCAATTGTCACGTGTTGGCACGTGATGACCAAGCAGCAACCAGAAGACAGAGCGCAGAAAGAAAGAAGAAGGCTCATTCCAAAGGGGGTCACGTGCCCACACGTGACCATGGGTCACGTGGTCACACGTGACCGGCTTTCAAAGCCCATTTTGTTAACAGAATTAAATTCTGAAGGAGATTCAAATCCTTCCAAAGGAAAGCGACTATCTAGAAACAATTAAATTAAAGGTTCAGAGGCGATTAAATATCACCTATTTATGGGAAAATCTCGGGTTTGGAAAGATTTCCCCTTTAAATCTAACCGAAATAACAAAGGAGAATCTCTGGATTTGAAATCCAATGGTGAATAAAATTCACCTAATAATCCAAAGGTCCAAAACGAATGATGGATGCAAATCAAATCTCTCAATGAAGATTCGTCAAAAACTAATTGACTCGGCTGCTTCTCATATAAATAGGAGCCAAGAGACACAAAAAAAGATATATACGCAGAGGGAAGAAAGGGAGAGAGAGCCTTGATACTTCGAGGAACTTGGATCTTCTGCAAAAGAAAAACCCTAGGTAAGAAAGGGAAGGCTCCTTGAAAGAAAGGAGAATTTAATTCTCAACAGAGTTTAACTCTGATATATAAAACAGAAGAACATATTTCTTCTCTCTTTGATAGAGGATCTGCAAAGTGCACATCTCCCCTTGAGGTTGAGAATTTAATTCTCAATGGGTCGAGATCCTGCCATGCAGATCCAAAACATAGAAAGGGAATAGAAGCACGAGAATTTAATTCTCACAGAACTATAGGAGTTTAATTCCTTTAAAATAAAACTAGGGCTTGACCCTGTGTTATGGAAATTTAATTCCTTCAGAACAAAAAGAAACAGGGTTTAACCCTAATTAAGAACCTAGTTCTGTTGGAACAGCGGGGATTTAATTCCCTTGATCATAATTTAACAGAGAGTGAGAATTTAATTCCTTAAAAGCTTTTATTAGGGTTTAACCCTATTTAGTTCTTCACATGTATGAGGAATTCAATTCCTACAGGAAATTCAGAGTCCAACTCTATTCAGAATATAAATCTTCAAACGGAAGTAGGAATTTAATTCCTCTGAAATTACTGTCAGGGTTTAACCCTACGAGGAATTTAATTCCTGGAAAAGATTAACAGATCCTCTAAACAACATACATAGAGGCAGGGTCACGTGCCACCACGTGACCCCCCCAAGAGATCTACAGAAAGCCCCTTTGAGGCAGCACCCCACGTGACCCACGTGACCCTTGACAGAAGCTTTAACATACAAGCATTTGAATGCCCATCACGTGATGGCACGTGATGCTCTGAAAGATGCGATAATCTCAGCAGAATAAATGAAGGGAGGGCGCTCTCACGTGCTGCCACGTGACCCCTCTTGCCTTAGTGTTTAACACTAAATTGAAACTCCCGAACCCAGTGTTAAAACACTGTTGGGCCTTAGTGTTCAACACTAATCAAAAAGCTTTATTTGCAGTGTTCAACACTGACTACCTTAGTGTTTAACACTAATTTGAGATCTCTGTTGCCAGTGTTTGATACTGATCTGTTTTAGTGTTTAACACTAATTTGAAAAGCCTTGTTGCTGGTGTTTAACACCAATTATCTTTTAGTGTTAAACACTAACTTGTCAATCTCATTCTCAGTGTTCAACACTGGTTGGTTTTTAGTGTTTAACACTAGACATTGGTCCAATTGGCTAAATAGATAGAGGCAAAGCCTCTCCTGATTGGACTTAGCCCAAGCTGGCCATAAGTCCTCAATTCGTAATCAACTGGGCTAATAGGCTTATAACATAACTAATTGGTCTTGATCCCAAATTGGGCCAAGGACTATTTAATCCACTCCGGTTCAAGGGTACATCTCTTCACTCCCTTGATACTTGGCATTGTAATCCCTCAATGTCTTCAAAGAGGTGACGGGTCCCGATGACCACGCATTGATATGGACTGTGGGGTCCTTAAACCCATGGACTATGAGGTCCTTAATCTTGACCGAAATGTCTTAAAACTAACAATGGACTGTGGGGTCCTTAAACCCATGGACTACGACGTCCTTAACCTCGACCGAGATGTCTTAAAACTAACAATGGACCGCAACGTCCTTAAACTACCCATGGACCGCAACGTCCTTAAACTACCCATGGACCGCAACGTCCTTAAACTACCCATGGACCGCAATGTCCTTAAACTAGAACAATAGAGCCCCGCATGCTCTTTTGTCGGATCTAAACGGTCCCGTTTAAGTTGATCTTAGCCTTAAAGATGGCTAATGTATCCTTAAACCTTCAAACAGACTGGACTATGCATCCCCCCAATTAACTCTGGCTCGAGGGTACATCTCCGAACTCCTCTGACATCCGTCGTTGTAATCCCTCAACGTCATCAGAGAGGTGACGGGTCCCGACGGCCATACATACGATGGACCACTATGTCCCTAAACTGGAACAATGGAGCCTAAAACGCTCCATTGTCGGATCTAAACGATCCCGTTAAGTTGATCTTAGTCTCAAAGTTAGACTAACGTATCCTTAACAAACGTTTGAGTTGATCTTAACCTCAAGTATGGCTGACGTATCCTCAAACCAAACCCCCAAACCCAAATCTAAGATAATACGGATTTGGACTAGTCCACGCCCTACGGGCGACGACATAACTCAGTCTCCGTAAACAATCCACGGGCAACAAAACACAAAACAAACACCCACGACATGAAGTGACCATCTGGAGAAGGAGAAAGTTGTTATCTCAATGCGGTAGCGTAATTAACTGCAGGGGCTTGCGCCTGCAGGGAAGAGCGTCCCCACAATTAAAAACCCCTCAAACGAGGGGGAATCTGACGAAGTCTGCTACATCGGACGCATCCGTCTAAACCTTCGATACATGGTGCCATAAATCAACTTGGCATCTTCGGAGAGGTGGACGGATAGCACCAATTAGCATCTGCCCCGAGTCTCAGTGCCAAGACATCTCAGTCTTATGCGCCGCCGTTCGGAGGGGAACAGATTCTGGCACGCCCGGTGGGACCTTTTCCTCTTTCCACTCCACACTTCGTGTGTCGTGACTCGCGAACCAATCGCGGTTCGCTAATGGTTGCCCTTGGGTTTCAAGATACTAAAACTGGGCGTCTTGCTTATTGTAGAAAGCAAAGGATCGATGGCTTCTACTTCTGTGAAATTCTCCAACTGCTTGGACTGCAATTGCAACCAACGCTCTGCCTCGCCAGGAGGTATAGCCTACGGACCCCAAGCCGCTTCGCTATTCACAATGCCCGTGGAACAGGTCACTCGCCACCACAGGATTGTTCTTTGGGACCATGCTCCCGCCAACAAGCTTCACCGCTCCAGTGCTGACAACGGAAGCTCTCAAGAAGTCGGTCTTTGATCGTCTTACTCCTGCCGCGGCTCCTCTCAACGAGTCGCCCAACATCAACTCCTCGGTCTTCTTTAGATTGGGCCAGAAATCCTGCGAACTCATCATGGGGCCTACAATCTCAGAGGAGGCTGCCTCTAAGAAAGTGGCCGCTCCTGCCCCCGAAATCTTCAAGGCGGCTTCTCCGGCCAAAAGGTCGGTCTTTACAAGATTGACGGCTTCAGCTCCCGCTCCTGCTGCCCAAAGGACATCGGTCTTTGACAGGCTAATACCAACAGCGACCCCCACCCAGACAGGGGGCAAGACGAAACCATTCTTACCGCTGACCACACGCCGTCCGCTCGACACGCTCGACGTCGCCATTGGCGCCGAGTAAGGAAGGCTGGGGGCAACTCCCCCTCCGGGTTGACTCCATCAGCCCCGGTGGCAGAAGTTAATGCTGCTGTTCCAACTGGGAACAGCTTCGAAATGCTAAATAAGGTGCGAAGGAATTCTCCTACTGCAGTGCTGAAGAGGTCTCCTCCCCCATTAAAAAAGATTGTGGAAATAAAACCAGAACAGCCCCGATCTCCTCAACGGCTGTCTTCCAAAATCTATAAGGTTTGGCGGCAGGCCCGAGACTCGATCATCGATCCAAACTTCTCCCGTCAGCACAAGAAGCTGAAAATCCAACCGGAAGCTGGTCACCAGGCTAAACCCCAAAAGGCTGTCTGGACGCCCACCTCAACGGCCCCCTCAACCTCCATGGCTCATAAAAGGAGGAGGCCAGAGAAGACCCCCCAGCATGCAACGACGACTAAAAGCACTGAGCCCAGACGCCCTAAGTCTGGGGGCATGGTGGTGCACACTGTTTACATGGCTTCTGGAAAGGAGGAAAGCCGCACTTCTACGGGCCACCGACCGCTAACCCGATCCGTGACGAAAGCCCAGGAGCAGCAACAAAAGCTTCAGGAAATGATGAATGCTATGGCCGCACTTACCGGGCCAAAAGAAAACCCAGAAACGCCCTCAGACGCACGCCAGGAGGAAGAAACCGACGCTGAATTCCTTCGCCGGATATTGGAGAAAAAGGACAAAGAGGCTGCTGAACAAGCGGCCAACATACAACGTATGGGCCTTCTCTTCCAAGATATGATAGGAATGATGATCCAGCAGGACTTACCCGCCGAGGATCCCCCAATCGTTCTTGAAGACGACCGAGGAGAAACGTCAAATCCACCACCAGCCCTCTCAACGGCCAAGGAGGAGGCAATCTCTAAGGCTGACTTGGTTGACTACATAGCCCAGCAAATCCAGGTTCATCACGCGACTGAGGCAGCTGGTCAAGTCGTGAAAACGGGGCAGCCGTATCCAAGCTGGTACGACCAAATCAAATACCCGCAAGGCTATACGATACCAAAATTCCACGTGTACAAGGGGACCGGCAACCCCCATCAACATGTCGCCCAGTTCCGGGCCCTCTGCGGTAACATCGGCGGTGATGATAAACTGTTGCTCCGCCAGTTCGTGGGCAGCTTATCAGAAACTGCGTTCGAATGGTATTCGGAACTCCCGAACGATTCTATCAAAACGTTCGCTGAAATGGAGTTGTTATTCACTCAGCGATTCGCGAGTGCCAGCGAACGCACTCCAATAACTGCACTGATTAACGCCAGGGTAAAACCAGGCGAAACCTGGGTCCAGTATGCTATACGCTGGCGGAACTTGTGGTCGAGATGTGAACAACGCATTGAGGAGGCACCCGCAGTGGGCATGTTCGTGGGAACCCTAGACCCCCACGCAACTATCTCCCAGTTTATGATGTTCTTTAAGCCAACCACATTCCAGGCTTTAATCGACAAGTTGGATCAGATGGACCAGATGGGTCATAGACCACCTCCCCCGAAGACGGAACCTCGGAATGACAAGGGTAAAGGAAGGGCAACCTTTGTTGCGAATGCCCAACAGCAACCTAACGCCCCGAAACCGGCAGATCAACTGGAGGAAAGACGCCGGTATTATAATGAGATGATGAAGCGTCCCTACTCGTTCCCACGAGACAAGACGAAACGGTTATTCGAGCTGGCAATACGCAACAGACTTATAAGCCTACCAAATCCAAGGCGACCGCCGCAACCCACCGAGGTGAATAACCCTAACTATTGCCCTTACCATTAAACGGTAAGCCATCCGATTGAAGATTGCTTCGTCTTCAAAGGATGGATTGAAGATCAATACCTCCAGGGGAAGTTTGTACCGTCCGAAAAGTGGAAGGTGAACCCACCACAACCGCATACTCCTAAGAAAGCAGATACACCGGGGGCAACCTGCTCCTTTATTGAAGAAGCTCCATGGGAGGTCGTGCTATCAACTAAAACCAAAAGAATGCTGAGAGACCTTCATGCGTACCCTGCGATCGAATGGAAGGACCCTCTTGAACCTCAAATTATCGAAGGGATGCTAAGGCGCCGCCCAACTATGAAGACTCGCGATGAGGACCCAAATACTCACGCCCAACCGTCAAAATCTTCGAAGAAAAAGAAGAAGAAATCTAAGAAGACCGTGAATCTTGGAAACGAGCACACGAACTTGCAGAAGCAAATCGACGCGCTGGAAGAGTACAATCAAAAGGCGCGGACCCCTGTCACACTGCAAGAGTTCCTCAACCATATCTTTCAAGAGGAAGATGATGGAGAGAGCTCGTCGGATGAATCCGAAGGATATGTGGCGAGTTGTAACGTAATCTCCCACTCGTTTACCGATGATGGGAAAGCTCCTGGCACTAAGAAGCTGGAGGCAGAACCTGCACCAGAGTGTGCAAGGCCAACAGACGAAATGATCGACGCTTTTCTAGACGAGATTCGTCTAAAAAGTAAAGCGGACCAGGAGCGTGAGATGGCCACATCGGAAGGAGCCAAATGCGGGCAACTGAACGAAAGGGTTGACCTACCCCTGCCAAAGCGAAAGACATCCGAAGTAGACAAGAATATATTCAAGACGAGAAAAAGGTTTGCCAAAGCCATGTCAATGGGGATGAAGCTACCACCCTCGGAAGGAAACACACATGATGGGGTGGAGAGGCACCCTGATTATTGCGCATATCACCGGAAAATATCGCACCCCATGAAGGAGTGCGACGCCTTTAAGATATGGTGGCAAGGATATGTTGCTCGTCGGCAACATGTTAAGCGCATGAAACGCAAGAGCCGTCGGGAGCGAAGAAGTACTATCGATGGGCACAACAGAACTACTGGCAACTGTTGTATGGCTCATGCCGGGGGGTCACAAGTTCTCACCTTTGGGAGCGACTCTGATGAAGAAATGGCTCTGGGCCCTCTCTTTAAAGAATCCACTTTAGGGAAAGAGGAGAAATCGGAGATCTGCGAGAATATTCAGCTGCGCAATCGCACACTCCCAGAAAAGAATCTCGGGCCCGTAAGTAGAAAGGATAAGGGAAAGGAAAAGGTCACTGAAGATATCACTTTAGATGACCAAGTCATGAGAGAGCTGGCTGCCAAAGACCCTCCTAGGAAGGGTAAGGTGGACTATAACATCCTCGCGCACCTAAGGAAGCTACCTTCTCAGCTTAGCATTCTCGATGCCCTCCTATTATCAAAAGAAGCGCGAGACTCACTAATTAAGGCGTTACAAGAACCTGAACAATTCCAAGCATTCCTAGCCACTGAAAAGATGAAGGATGAACTGGAGGAAGTGCATACGGCCGACATCACTTTCGGTGATGAAGACCTCCTTCTCGGGACGTGCGACCACAACCGTCCCCTATATGTCTCTGGATACTGCCATGATATCAAGATAGGCAAGATCCTGGTGGATAATGGATCCTCCGTTAACCTCCTTAATGTTCGGGTGTTGAAGGAAATCTGCATGAGTGTGCAACACCTCGCTCGTGACAAAATTACTATCTCCGGTTTCGATTCACAATCGTCACGGACTCTCGGATCTGTAATACTAACATTACGCTTCGGACTTCTTATCACAGACGTCAAGTTCCATGTCATTGACGCCAAGACCTGCTACAATGCCTTACTCGGCCGTCCTTGGTTACACGAATACAACATCATCCCTTCTACACAACATCAGTGTATGAAGTACTTTAAGGATGGTTTCGAGTATACCGTAACAGGTGAGTTAAACCCATTTTCCGTGAACGAAGTCCGCAAATACGAAGATGCGAAGTACTTTTTGCCAGATTTCGAGGATACAGAAAGGTGTCGCAATCCGGAGAACAAAACCGCCGCCACCATCCCTGTTTTCGGGAGCGATACCGAAGAAGAAGAAGAGATAGTTTATGCAGGGCCATCTCAACGCAACAACCTGGGGACGCCCGCCCCCATGTTAGTCTTCGGAAGTGATTCAGAAGATGAAGTTAATGCTGTGTTCTCCAATCGGCTGTCAATACAAGCACCCCCTGGCTATGACCATAGTTTGCAAATCACCATGGTACCGCGAGAACACTACAAGGATCTCGACACGCTTCAGGCTCACAATGTGCAGGACCTGCAAACATTTTACGTCCCTCCCAGGCAAAGGGGTGAGAAGGTGATCCTATTCTACCGATCCTCAGAGTCGAAAATAGAGAAAGAGATCTGGCATGGCGCGGATGCTACACTTGACAGGCTCCAACCCATCCGTTTACCAGATACTATACAAATGGATTAAAGAAGCTATTGAAGCGCCAAGGAGTACCCTTAAAACAGACTGTTCGGCAGGCTCGGTTCTACAACAGGATTTGGGATGTCCCTGGGACTCAACGCAAATTGCCCAACGGGAAAGTGGAAACACTTGGGCTTGGATACGTGAGAGCCGGAAAACGGGAACGGGCCCACGGTAGCTGCGCCATATATACCTTTGATGAAGAAGAGGACGCCTCGTCGGGAGATGCCAACCCCTCATCAAAACTAGACCCCGCGATTGAAGCGCCGAGTCCGTCGTTTGAAGAACGAATGGGCAAGCCTATCAGGAAAGTGGATCAGAAAGCTCGGGAAGACCACAACCGCGAAATGGCCATCTACGAGAAGGCCAGGACGCAACGTCTATTTCAACAGGCTGCAAAATACAAAGACGCTCATCCTCGTCAATCCGTTGTACGAAAGGCCCGACGCAGGGACGGAAATAAATCAAGAAGCGGAAAGAGGAGCCGACAACAACGACGCAGGATTAGAGGGTTACGTGGTCGGGTGTTGCACGGCTCGGATTTGTCCCTCATGAAGAAGATGAGTCGAGCGTACTCCTTCCCCCAAGACAAGACGGAGAAGTTACTCGAGCTCGCTATAAAACATCAAATGATCGCGCTTCCAGAGTCTAAGCACCCTGAGAAAGCTAACAGGGCTTCTCATCTGAGCTATTGCTCTTATCACCAAGCTATAGGACATCCTACCGAAGACTGCTTCACCTTCAAGAACTGGGTCGAGGACCAGTACCAACAGGACAGATTCGCTTTATCCGACGGCTGGAGGGTAACGCCGCCACAAAAGCATGAACCCAAGGCCGCAAAAGCAGAACCGGGTCCATCTCAGTCCGGGGAGCGGGTTCGCACCTGTTATATGATTACGATATTAAGAGAAGAGCCCGAGAACGTAGATGACCTTCCCCGGTGCTTTGAGAACAGCGATGATGAGGTGATCTCAGAATTTTCGCCCGCTCCGAAAGAACAAGAAGATGGCATACATACTACTGCAGATAACCTCAAGAAGATTGAGTTGGGATCGGCAGACGACCCGCGACCGACATTTGTCAGCGAGCTGCTATCCGAAGAAAGGGTGGCTGCGTTAAAGAACGTGCTTCTACGGCATAAAGACTGCTTCGCGTGGAACTACTCCGAGATGCCAGGATTAGATCCGGAGATTGCTGTGCATAAATTAGCAATATCCCCAGATATCAAGCCAGTCAAGCAGGCGCCAAGAAGGATGCGACTCGAGCTTGAGATGAGTATTAACGCCAAAGTCAAGAAGCTGATCGATTCGGGATTTATCCAAGAAGTCCAATATCCCGACTGGATCGCCAATATCGTCCCGGTAATGAAGAAGAATGGGACGGTACGCATATGCGTGGATTCCAGGGATCTCAATAAAGCCTGTCCAAAGAACGATTTCCCGGTGCCGGTAACTGAGCTAATGATAGATAACACGTCCACTCACGAGGTTTTCTCCTTTATGGACGGTTCATCAGGATACAATTAGATAAAAATGCATCCCGAAGACCAGAAGCACACCGCTTTCCGGACCCCTTTGGGTATATTCTGCTACAGGGTTATGCCCTTTGGTCTAAAGAACGCTGGCGCTACCTATCAAAGGGCCATGACAAAGATCTTCGACGACCTCATACATGACATCGTCGAGTGCTATATCGATGACCTCGTAGTAAAGAGCATGTCATACGAAGAGCATTTAAAGCATCTGGAGACTGTATTTCGACGCCTTCGGCAATATAATTTGAAAATGAATCCCCTCAAATGCGCGTTTGGAGTCTCCTCGGGCAAATTTCTGGGATTCATCGTTCGACACCGAGGTATTGAAATAGATCCGTCAAAGATTAAAGCGATCATGGAAATGCCTCCGCCAAGAATCCTCAAGCAGTTGCGATCTCTCCAAGGGAAGCTCGCATACATCCGGCGGTTTATCGCTAATCTTTCGGGCAAATGCCGTCCTTACAGTCACCTGATGAAGAAGGGAACCCCATTCGTCTGGGATCAAAAATGCCAAAGCGCGCTAGACGAGATCAAGCAATACCTGCAGAACCCTCCGGTGTTGGCTGCGCCGGTCAAGGGAAAACCCCTCATTCTTTATACGACCGCCCTCGAAGGTTCCTTGGGCGCATTGTGGGCACAAGAGAACGATCAGGGGAAAGAGAGAGCACTCTACTACTTAAGTCGAGTTCTACTGGGGGCAGAAAGCAACTACTCTCCCATTGAAAAACATTGCTTGGCGTTAATCTTCGCGATAACAAAGCTTAGGCACTATGCGTTGGCGCACGAAGTCCGTCTCATTTCAAAAGTGGATCACCTTAAGTACTTGATGTCAAAAGCCATATTGACGGGACGGCTCGCTAAATGGGCCCTGCTCTTGATGGAGTTCTCGATAACGTATCAACCTCTCAAGGCAGTGAAAGGCCAGGCCATTGCCGACTTCCTCGCTGAGCACCCGATACCGGCCGATTCTCCTCTGAACTGTGATTTGCCGGACGAGCATGCATTTGATGCGATTAGCGGCGGAAGCACCCGATGGGAACTCTATTTCGATGGAGCGTCCTCCGTAAAGAAACAGAAACAAGGTATCCCAATGATCAAATCGAGGATAGGCCTCGTCTTTGCAACCCCACAAGGAGGGATAATGCGCTTCGCCTTCTCTTTAACAGAGCCGAGGACAAACAATGAAGCTGAATACGAAGCTTTGATAGCAGGCCTCGAAATCGCCATCGACCTGGGAATTGAAGACCTCCTTATATACGGGGATTCTCAACTGGTCGTTAGTCAAGTAAAAGGTGACTACCAAACGTGCAAACCGGAGTTGGTGAAGTACGGCGAAAAGGTGCAACAACTATTGACCCAAATTCCCTCCTATACTTTGGAGAACATACCGCGCGTGGAAAACAGCAAAGCAGACGCGTTGGCTAAACTCGCTAAAGAACTGGCTGACGAGAACCTTGATGACGTCAGAATCGTGGTACAAAGCCGTCGAGTGCTCGCCCCGGCGGAAATACCTCCGGAATTATATAAGGGGAAGGGAGCGACTGAGCAGACGACCCTACAAATAAAAGACCATGAGAAGGCCGAAGACTGGAGGGAAGTCTTCATAGACTACTTTAAGTCCCACCGAATGCCCAAAGATGCGTCCTCAAGACATCAGCTCATGAAACGAGCTCTATCTTTTGCTTTCGTCAACGATATTCTATACAAGAGATCGTTTGATTCACTATGGCTGAGATGCTTAGGACCTGACGAAGCAGAAAGAGTCATTCTGGAAGTTCATGACGGACTTTGCGGTTCTCACCAAGCAGGCCTAAAGATGAAGTTAAAAATTAAACGGATGGGTTACTACTGGCCCACGATGATCCAGGACTGCCTCGAGTATGCGAAGCAATGCCACTCATGCCAGATTCATGGAGACTTCATCCACCAACATCCGAATCCACTGCACCCAACGATAGCTAGCTGGCCGTTCGAAATGTGGGGGACTGACATAGTCGGCCCCATTGAGCCAGCATCATCCCGGGGACACCGTTTTATCCTGGCGACAACTGATTACTTCTCCAAATGGGCAGAAGCGGTACCACTGAGGGAAGTGAAGACGGAGAATATCCTCCATTTCTTCAAGACGCACGTCATCTATCGGTTTGGAACCCCACGGCGGATTATCTCCGATAATGGGCCAGCCTACAGAAGCCATAAGATTAGCCGCTTCGCACAGCAGCACAATATAGACTGGAGATATTCTTCGGTTTACAATCCACGAGCTAACGGTCTGGACGAGGCCTTCAATAAGACCTTGACGAAGATCATAAAAAAGACCGTTTCCAGGAATAAGAGAGACTGGCACGAAAGGCTGCAAGAAGCCCTTTGGGCTTATCGAACTACATTCAAGACGGCCACAAACACAACGCCGTACGCGTTGGTATTTGGGACGGAAGCAGTGCTCCCCCTCGAGATAGAGTTACCCTCTCTACGAGTAGCAGTCCACCACGAGCTGACGAACGAAGAAAATGCTCACCTTCGGCTTGAGGAGCTTGATGCCCTCGACGAAACCCGGCTCATAGCGCAACAACATCTAGAGGCCTACAAAGCAAAGATGACGCGCTCGTACGAAAGATTGACCAGGCCGAGGACATTCCGCCAAGGCGAACTCGTATTAGTGGTCAAAAGACCTATGATCCCCAATCGTGCCAAGCGAGGAAAATTTGAGCCAAACTATGAAGGCCCGTACATCATAGACAAGGTCTACCAGGGTGGAGCCTACCTACTCATGGACATGCACGGTGAAAGGCCTTTCAGGCCAATAAACGGCCGCTTCTTAAAGAAATACTACGCTTAATAAGCCACAGCCTGGGTCAATGATAGATGACGACGACTATGTCCGCTCACTATCTTCCTAGGCTCAGACTTTACAAGCAGCAGCCGGCCTTCCCATAGCGACGGACCGAAACGTCCTTAAACTAACGACGGACCGAAACGTCCTTAAACTAACGACGGACCGAAACGTCCTTAAACTATCGACGGACCGAAACGTCTTTAAACTATCGACGGACCGAAACGTCCTTAAACTAACGACGGACCGAAACGTCCCTAAAACTACTACCGCAGTATCTTTAGGCTGACGAGATAAAAAAAAGAGAATAAAAGTAAAAAAGAATAAAAAAAGGATGAAAAAAAAAGAATAAAAAAAAGGGTATGTCCATAAGCAAAATGGGCACGGATGAAAACCCGAAAGGGCTCCGTGAGTAAAAACAACAGGACTACCGGCGAGTGTTTGTGAAAACCCGAAAGGGCGCAACCTCGTTAAAAGACACTTGTAGGGTCCTCTCGACCTTGTAAGGAGAAACCACCTGCGTGAGATCCTTACGACTCACAAAGGAGCAACACACTTAGGGATCCTCACGATTCCTAAGAAGAAAATACACTTACGAGATACTCACGACTCGTAAGGAGAATTCTCTTATGGGACCCTCACGGCTCATGAGATTTGAAAGTCTTAAGTTACAGAAACCTAAACATGTTCTTAAGCAAATCCTCCAAAACCTTCGATATTGCCCTACAAGCGGCTCAATACTGACCCTTGTATACAATCCACGGGCGCGAATAAACATTTCCCCAGCAAAGTCCCACCCGTGACTAGGGATATGTCCATATGGTGAGCAACCCTTGTAGGTCCTCTCGACCTATAAGGAGAAAGCCCTCTTGTAGGATCCTTACGACTTGCAGAGGAACATACACTTAGGAATCCTCACGATTCCTAGGGAGAAAATACACCTACAAGATCCTCACGACTTGTAGGGAGAAATACCTTTGTGAGACCCCTTACGGCTCATGAAGTCAAAAGCCTTAGTCGACAGGACCCTAACCCTGTTTACGAAGCCACCTTTGTTCAACATCGACAGAGACAAATGATGATTCGCTCCTGGCAATATCCCAGTGGTAGCGATGCTGATGCCGAAATCGGTGTCTAAAATCCAAGCTTGCGGCGAAAAAGCTAGCAAGCCACACATGCCTACGAAATAGCCGAAATGATGGGGCAACTTGCAATAAAAAGCAGCAAGTAAAAATGTATGCATGAAAAAATAGCCGAAACGATGGGCAACTCGCAATAAAAAGCAGCGAGTAGAAAATAAATAAATAGCCGAAATGATTGGGCACCGTGAAAAATAGCCGAAATGATGGGGCAATCGCGACCTTCGCGATATAAAAGCTGAAACGATAGAGCATCGCGGAAAAAGAAATAAAATAAAAATAAAATGTATGCCTTACAGGTGATGTTCCATCACAACCCTGTATACAATCCAATGGCATAAACAAAAAGGGAACATACCTCCCTCCCCCAGGTTTCACCAAAGAAAGAAGCTAAATCTCGACGGGCCACAAGCGACCTAGAGATCATCCCAACACTCGTCTCGTAACAACGGACACAACTTCAAGCTAAGCGGAACAGCGGCAACTCCCAGTTCCATGGCTCGGTGGTATACATATCGCCAACAGTCAAACCTCCATCCCGTGAAATGCGGATACAATCAGCAAAATTCCTGGTTACGTGGAACGCTGATAATGTCACTCTTTGACCCCCGTGGAAAACGTCCAGAGCGGATCCTGGTCCTCGCAGAGCACGACAGTGAACCCGTGTGAAGCATCCAGAGCGGAGCCTAGTCCTCGCCGAGCGCGGCAGTGAACCCGTGTGAAGCATCTAGTGCAAAATTCCTGGTCACGTGGAACGCGGATAATGTCACTCTTTGACCCCGTGGAAAACGTCCAGAGCGGAGCCTAGTCCTCGCCGAGCATGGCAGTGAACCCGTGTGAAGTATCTAGTGCAAAATTCCTGGTCACGTGGAACGCGGATAATGTCACTCTTTGACCCCGTGGAAAACGTCCAGAGCGGAGCCTACTCCTCGCCGAGCACGGCAGTGAACCCGTGTGAAGCATCTAGTGCAAAATTCCTGGTCATGTGGAACGCGGATAATGTCACTCTTTGACCCCGTGGAAAACGTCCAGAGCAGAGCCTAGTCCTCGTCGAGCACGGCAGTGAACCCGTGTGAAGCATCTAGTGCAAAATTCCTGGTCACGTGGAACGCGGATAATGTCACTCTTTGACCCCGTGGAAAACGTCCAGAGCGGAGCCTAGTCCTCGCCGAGCACGGCAGTGAACCCGTGTGAAGCATCTAGTGCAAAATTCCTGGTCACGTGGAACGCGGATAATGTCACTCTTTGACCCCGTGGAAAACGTCCAGAGCGGAGCCTAGTCCTCGCCGAGCATGGCAGTGAACCCGTGTGAAGCACCTAGTGCAAAATTCCTGGTTACGTGGAACGCGGATAATGTCACTCTTTGACCCCGTGGAAAATGTCCATAGCGGATCCTGGTCCTCGCAGAGCACGGCAGTGAACCCGTGTGAAGCATCCAGAGCGGAGCCTAGTCCTCGCCGAGCACGGCAGTGAACCCGTGTGAAGCATCTAGTGCAAAATTCCTGGTTACGTGGAACACGGATAATGTCACTCTTTGACCCCGTGGAAAACGTCCAGAGCGGAGCCTGGTCCTCGCCAAGCACGGCAGTGAACCCGTGTGAAGCATCCAGAGCAAATACCGGACCGTGGAGTCCTTAAAATCCACGGACTATGACGTCCTTAACCTCGACCGTGATGTCTTAAAACTAACGATCAACCACCCCGATTCCTTACAGATTTTGCCTTGGTTTAAGGGTACATCTCTTCATTCCTTTGATGCCTGGCGTTGTAATTCCTCAACGTCTTCAAAGAGGTGACGGGTCCCTGCAACCACACATCGGACTGTGGAGTCCCTAAATCCACGGACTATGAGGTCCTTAACCTTGACCGTGATGTCTTAAAACTAACATCGGACTGTGGAGTCCTTAAATCCACGGACTATGAGGTCCTTAACCTTGACCGTGATGTCTTAAAACTAACATCGGACTGTGGAGTCCCTAAATCCACGGACTATGAGGTCCTTAAACTTGACCGCGACGTCTTTAAACTACAATACCTGGAGAGACCCCTGACTCCGTGGAACACGGATAAGGATGATCACATCCGACACTTGCAAGTCCTCACGACCTGTAAGGAAGAAAAACTCTCTTGTGAGATCCTTACGACTCTCAAGGGAAAACCCGCTTAAGGACCCTCACGATCTTTAAGAAGAACTCACACCTATGGGATACTCTCGACCTGTAGGGAGAAAAACTCTTTATGAGACCCTCGTGGCTCGTAAAATGCAAAAGTCTTAGGAAGCAGATCTTAACCCTGAACCCTAAGCCATCACTGTCCTGCAAGGAGATCGAGGTAGAATATCCGCAGAATACATTCAATAGAAAGGGGGACACACCATTGAGAAGAAAAATGTATCTTTTATTCATAAACCAAAATGGATACAAAGTACAATTCATAAAAGAAACAAAAAGAAAGATACTCTTATCCATGAGTATGTACAAAAAAAGGAGAAAAGATACAAGTCCTCATGCCGGCGGGCGGTGCAATAATTTTACCAACTCGTCATTCTGTTGCTGAGTCACGGCTTTATGACGCAAGATCTCCAGAAGACGAGCCTCCGCCTGAGCTTGCTGAGCCTGATACGAAGCGAGCCGAGCTTTGAGCTCTTTCTCGGTGGCTTTATGAGCCTCGACCCTCTCACGAGTAAACGTGGCAGCTTTATCGAGAGCCACCACCTCTTTGATGGACTCCTGAAGCACCCGCCAGAGTTCATACGCTTTGTTGGCCTTGGCTGTGAGATTGGCTTGAAGCTCGCCCAGCGCCTTGGAGGCTAGCTCCCTCTCCGAGAACTTGCGACCAAGCCTCTTCTCACATGACGTCATATTTGCCGCGCACCGTGCTATCAGCCCCCGTAACTCCGCCTTTGCAGCCACGGCCTCCGAGGAAAGGCGAGAACACTCGAGAGCATACAAACAAGCCTCCACCTTCCTACAGAACTCCACCCAGACCCGCACCACCTCCTCGCTGTGATAGGTGGCGAGAAAAGGAAGGGAGCCGTTAGCTTCAGCGGCAAACGCTTCGGTTGTGGTCGCACTACCAGCACGGAGCTCCTCGACGAA
Organism: Agapanthus africanus; assembly: GCA_030015575.1. Classification (NCBI taxonomy): domain Eukaryota; kingdom Viridiplantae; phylum Streptophyta; class Magnoliopsida; order Asparagales; family Amaryllidaceae; genus Agapanthus; species Agapanthus africanus. Next base: position 27,523,777 of record JASDDO010000001.1, read on the forward strand.
AGAAGATAGGGAGGCAAGGCTCAACTGGGCCAAGCGTTCTGAAGCCCGCAGAGCGTAGGGGCCGGGCGGCATCACAATGCGTGATTCCAAAGCCATGGAGACTGGCAGGGCTGTTCAAATTTGGCAAATGTTAGTAAAACTCTTAAACGCAGAACGAACGGGACTATAATAAAATGTCACTCACCGACAGTCATGCAAATAGGAGCTGAAGGTTCCCCTGGCCCTTCAACGACCTCGACCTCATCGTCGGCTTCCAAAACTATAAGAGACATCAACATCATTTCGCAAAATAGTAACAATGCTATGGTAAAAAAAAAAGGGGCGAATGACACTAACCTTGCCCAGAGGAAAGGACAATACGCTGAGGGGAGATCGCATGCGGAGCTGCCATCTCCAATAAACGCTGAAATGACTGTCGAGGCGACAGATCCGCGATCGTGGCCGCCAAACCGCGCAATTCTGGGAAAGATAAAAGAGTTCAGACTATGAAGGGGTTGCTAAATTAAAACGCAGAGGGATACCTTCAACACTCTTCCCGTTCTGAGCCGGGGGGATAGCAGCTTCAACGGTCTCCGCCGTGACCTCAGGCTCCAACAAAGGGAGAGTAGTCCCGACTACCTCGCTTCCAGCCTTTGGGCCGCCCTCAGTAAGAGTCATTGGGGCGGCGGCCTCCAAAGGAGTCTCCCCCAAAGGGGCAAGCACTACCTGATCAAGAACAGCCACTGGAGGCTCTATTGCAAGAGGAGCAACCTCATCAGCCCCCTCCGCATCAAGCAATGTTTCATTGAGAATTTCGGCGGGCTTCAGCTTTAATGGGCCCATAGGGAGCTCCCCCAGCGCCGAAGATTCTGCACGATTCAAATAAGAATAATGATATATATGCACGGGCATAAATGATCATAAAAAAAACTACAAAAGAAGCACAACGTACCTATACGCAAAGAAGCCCTCAATATGGCTTCTTCAAGCCGCTGTTCCTTCTCAAGAAGGTGGGCTCGCCGGGGCTCAAGGGTAGACTCATGACCGCCGGTCCATAAGGAAAGTGCATCAGCTGCGTCTTCTGAAGCGGCCTGCTTCAAAGCCCTTTCTCCCCATTCCTCCAGAGGACCGATAAATCGCCGCCGAATCCACGAAGGGTCTTCGTAAAAAATTACAGCAGGATACGACTTCTTCGAAACCTTGGCGTTATGAGACGCGTCTTTTGAACGCCGTATGGCCTCAGCCAACTGTGCGGCCTCCTCATCAGCCGAACTCGGGAAGAGAAGTCCAGCGTCTGACTCTTGCAGGGCCAACGGCTCGTCTTCAAGAGTAGGCTCGGACTCTGCCAAAGAATCGAGCGGATTGGTGGCCACCTTCCTTCGACGCTTAGACCCAGAGCCGATCGCCGAAGATGACCGTTTCCTCCCCCGCGAAGCCTTAGGGCGACGCTGACCCACATCGCCTACGACGCCCTCATCTCTATTACCCTCGCCTGGTGCCACGGCCGAGGATGACACTGTCATTATCAATGCCACGGGGGGCGGTGCTGCCACAGGCGGTGGTGCTACTACTGGGGCCCTTCCACCTCGCGAGCGGGAACCTAGGGGCATACCGGCCGTTGGAGTAAGGTTTACCTCCGATTCTCCTGGGATGAGCGCAGTGCCGGTATCCCTTAGAGGGAAGCGGACCGGAGCCCTCGGTCGCAGCTTAGCTCCTGGAACCAGAGGAGGGGCATCGTGGCCGAGAAGCACCCTCCTTTCCTCAAGAATGATTGGGCTGACCCGATGAAGATACCAACCCGTAAACGCGCCCACGCACCGGGGCAGGTATTCAGCTTCAGGTACAATGAAGTGGGAGCCGGTGTTTAGCCTCATGAAATGATGAGCTGCATCGCGAACGGCATCGAGCGAAGGGATTGGGGCGACTAGAAAAGCCTCGAAGGGAACACCCTGGTCGTATCCAAGTTGTCGGGCAAATCGATGCGGATTGTACCGCATGAAAAGAGCTGCACTGTCCTGGCGAAACACTAAGTAGCCCGGTCTAATTGTATATAAGTGCGCAGCCTCCCGGGGCTTCAAAGAAGGTGCGTTGTCTTTTGACAAATCCCAGAGTTGTTGAACTGGACCTGAGGGGGTAGACAAGACCCGATCATTAAAAACCATCCCGCCAGCGGCAGCGTAAGGAGAAATCAGCACCCGAATAGCCCCGAATTGAGTCGGGTCGGCGGCAGAAGCATCCACTAATCGCATAAGTCGTGGAAAGGGGTAGGCATCGTAGAATGAGGGCCTCTGATGCATGGCAAAAGCCCCCAATACGTGCATTTCGATCCAGGACGTGAAATAATGAAGCGAAAAGTTTACCATATCCACGCCAGGCATAGAGGTATTAGCTGCGGTGCCCAATCCATTATAGAGGTGCGCCAAGGCCGGAATGCCGATGGCCAACCGCGCCCCCTCAGCAATACGATGAGCCGGGTAGATGACCGAGGCTCTCATGAAGCGGCGATGCATGTGGATAACGAACCAACTAAGCCAAACACTGAAAAACCCCACGAAGAATGTTTCCTCATCCATGCCGGGTGCTGCAACGGACTCAAAAGACATCGGCGACATGATGGGAATATAATATTGTGGCAGGTCTGATTCAGCGGCCGGTAGCTTCTTCGGACCAAACCCAAAGGGGTCTTTGATGTTAGCAAACTTCGGAGCAGTCTTCGATATGACGTCCTCACGAAGGAAGCAGGAAATGAAGCTTTTAAAAGTAACACCCTGCTCCTCAGATTCAGTGAACAATCGATCAAAAATACCCAGTGCCTTGATCAAGCTGGGGCGCTTGTGGCGAACGGCGTTCTCAACAGACAAGCCGTCAGCCGGTGCAGACTCGGGCTCAAAGACATACTCGTCAGGAGGCAACAACTCCTCATATAGTGCACCCCTGATTGGCAATCCCGAGATTTCATAAAATTCTGCAAGAGAGATCGAGACCTCACGATCTCCTAGAATGAAAGTGTTGGTGGGAAGATTCCATTGGTTCAAAAACGCCTTAACCCACCAGACATGCGGGGACTTATAATGGAAGAGTGACGCGTATATTGCCTGATAAAGCCCGACCTTCTGCAGCCGCGCACGATGGGTGGCAAGGATGTAGCGAGCCCAGAGAAGATAGCCCGTGGGGTGTCGGGGAGTGAGCCCTATCTTATAGATCTGCCCCCACGGGTGGGCCTCACCCTGGCAGATACGCCGCCCCAAGATGTCTATGGCCGGGATCGGATGGTTCGGAATACCGGTCGTCGAAGGCTCGAGCCTCCCCGTTGGAGTCCAGTTGGGCATTTCCACAGCAAAAACTGTCCTCGGAGGATCCATCGGTAAAAATGGGAAAGTGGGCTCCGTCGGCACCGCGCAAAGAAAGCTCCGGCGACCCTGAATAATCTGACTGTACCAAGATCCCCATTGAAGAAGGTTGGTACAGTTCGGGTCATGGGCCCGAATCATCGCCATCGCTTCCTCATCAGATGGTGACTGAGGAAAAGCAGCCTCCGAGCGAGAAAAGGGAAAGCGTGGAACAGAAGCCATCGCACCTGAAATCCAATAAAGGAAGACCGTTAAAAGAAAAGTTAGCAATATATATATTCATGCATGAACATGAAGACTAGTTGAAGAAAGCAACAGCAGAGTTTCCTGGGACCATTGGCTACAAAACACATGGGCCCCACAGAATCCGGATGACGGCTCATTAATAATGAGACCAAATAGTTACAATAAAACAAAGGGAATATCCTCATTTAATAAAGAATGATGACCATGCACATTCCCCCAACGGGATCTGTCTCGGGCTCTACAATGAATCCAACAAGATCAAAGGAATTAAATTCCCACAGAAGACATCATTACAAAACTCCCATTGCATTAATTGCAGAAGAACAACCTCGGGCCAAGAGACCCCAGGAAGCCTCCACGTGAAGAAATCAAGTCCTTCATTGGAATTAAAATTCCTTATTAAGAAAAGGGAATTAAATTCCCAAAAACATTTTTGGATGGAATTAAATTCCATGGAGTTGAAACGCCATCATCATCTCACCAAAGATCATTTAAACCCTAAGAGATCTACAGTTTGAAGGTTAAGCGGTTTCATGTTCTTATGGAAAAACATGAAGAAAAAAGGGTAAAAACCCTTGTTTTGGATTTAAAATCTAGAGGAATGTGAAGGTCCATCGTTTGTCCAAGAACAATACGTGAGGAAAAGAATTCTTCTCGAACAGAGTTAAACTCTGAAGATTGTTTCAAGACAGAGAACTAAGCTCTGGAAGCGAGAATTAAATTCTCAAGGAAAAAGTTCTCAGAAGAAGAAGATGAGCAAAGTGAAGGCTCCTATGAAGAGACGGTGGTATTTATAGAAGGCGATGGAAACGCTTCATCTCCCCAAATCCCTAAAGGAATCCAACGGTCACAAAAGGTGACAGCGTTGCACTCACGTGCTGACACGTGAGAACAACGCTGTGGGGGCATTTGTTTCCTGATTTAAAATCAGAAAAGCTTACGGGAAAAGCTTCAGAAAAGGGTCACGTGCTTACACGTGACCAGCAGTCACGTGTGGGCACGTGACATCTAAAAGCATCATCAAGGCAGATTCAGCTTCCTGACCACATCAAAGAAAAGGGCTTCAGAAAGGGTCACGTGCTCCCACGTGACCAGGGTCACGTGTAAGCACGTGACATTTTAAATTGGATTCAAAGACACATCGGTTCCCTGATCAAATCAAGGAAAAAGCTTCAAAAGAGGTCACGTGCTCCCACGTGACCAGGGTCACGTGTTGGCACGTGATGATCAAAAGCAGCAGACTTGTTCTCCAGTGAAATCAAGGAAAGAGGCTTCAGACAAGGGTCACGTGCTCACACGTGACCAGTTGTCATGTGATGACCAAGCAGCAACCAGAAGACAGAGCGCAGAAAGAAAGAAGAAGGCTCATTCCAAAGGGGGTCACGTGCCCACACGTGACCATGGGTCACGTGGTCACACGTGACCGGCTTTCAAAGCCCATTTTGTTAACAGAATTAAATTCTGAAGGAGATTCAAATCCTTCCAAAGGAAAGCGACTATCTAGAAACAATTAAATTAAAGGTTCAGAGGCGATTAAATATCACCTATTTATGGGAAAATCTCGGGTTTGGAAAGATTTCCCCTTTAAATCTAACCGAAATAACAAAGGAGAATCCCTGGATTTGAAATCCAATGGTGAATAAAATTCACCTAATAATCCAAAGGTCCAAAACGAATGATGGATGCAAATCAAATCTCTCAATGAAGATTCGTCAAAAACTAATTGACTCGGCTGCTTCTCATATAAATAGGAGCCAAGAGACACAAAAAAAGATATATACGCAGAGGGAAGAAAGGGAGAGAGAGCCTTGATACTTTGAGGAACTTGGATCTTCTGCAAAAGAAAAACCCTAGGTAAGAAAGGGAAGGCTCCTTGAAAGAAAGGAGAATTTAATTCTCAACAGAGTTTAACTCTGGTATATAAAACAGAAGAACATATTTCTTCTCTCTTTGATAGAGGATCTGCAAAGTGCACATCTCCCCTTGAGGTTGAGAATTTAATTCTCAATGGGTCGAGATCCTGCCATGCAGATCCAAAACATAGAGAGGGAATAGAAGCACGAGAATTTAATTCTCACAGAACTATAGGAATTTAATTCCTTTAAAATAAAACTAGGGCTTGACCCTGTGTTATGGAAATTAAATTCCTTCAGAACAAAAAGAAACAGGGTTTAACCCTAATTAAGAACCTAGTTCTGTTGGAACAGCGGGGATTTAATTCCCTTGATCATAATTTAACAGAGAGTGGAAATTTAATTCCTTAAAAGCTTTTATTAGGGTTTAACCCTATTTAGTTCTTCACATGTATGAGGAATTCAATTCCTACAGGAAATTCAGAGTCCAACTCTATTCAGAATATAAATCTTCAAAAGGAAGTAGGAATTTAATTCCTCTGAAATTACTGTCAGGGTTTAACCCTACGAGGAATTTAATTCCTGGAAAAGATTAACAGATCCTCTAAACAACATACATAGAGGCAGGGTCACGTGCCACCACGTGACCCCCCCAAGAGATCTACAGAAAGCCCCTTTGAGGCAGCACCCCACGTGACCCACGTGACCCTTGACAGAAGCTTTAACATACAAGCATTTGAATGCCCGTCACGTGATGGCACGTGATGCTTGTTCCCCTCCGAAAGACGGCCGAGACATGGCGTCTCGCCTGAGATTCGGGGCAGATGCTAATTGGTGCTATCCGTCCACCTCTCCGAAGATGCCAAGTTGATTTATGGCACCGTGTATCGAAGGTTTAGACGGATGCGTCCGATGTAGCAGACTTCGTCAGATTCCCCCTCGTTTGAGGGGTTTTTGATTGTGGGGACGCTCTTCCCTGCAGGCGCAAGCCCCTGCAGTTAATTACGCTACCGCGTTGCGGTAACAACTTTCTCCTTCTCCAAATGGTCACTTCGTGTCGTGGGTGTTTGTTTTGTTGCCCGTGGATTGTTTACGGAGACTGAGCTACGTCGTCGCCCGTAGGGCGTGGACTAGTCCAAATCCGTATTATCTTAGATTTGGGTTTGGGGGTTTGGTTTGAGGATACGTCAGCCATACTTGAGGCTGAGGCTAAGATCAACTCAAACGTTTGTTAAGGATACGTTAGTCTAACTTTGTGACTAAGATCAACTTAACGGAATCGTTTAGATCCGGCAAAGGAGCAATTGGCTCTAATGTTCCAGTTTAGGGACCTAGTGGTCCAACGTATGTATGGCCGTCAGGACCCGTCACCTCTCTGACGACGTTGAAGAATTACAACGACGGATGTCAGAGGAGTTCAGAGATGTACCCTCGAGCCAGAGTTAATTGGGGGGATTTATAGTCCACTCTGTTTGAAGGTTTAAGGATACGTTAGCCATCTTTGAGGCTAAGATCAACTTAAACGGGACCGTTTAGATCCGACAAAAGAGCATACGGGGCTCTATTGTTCTAGTTTAAGGACGTTGCGGTCCATGGGTAGTTTAAGGACATTGCGGTCCATGGGTAGTTTAAGGACATTGCGGTCCATTGTTAGTTTTAAGACATCTCGGTCAACGTTAAGGACGTCGTAGTCCATGGGTTTAAGGACCCCACAGTCCATTGTTAGTTTTAAGACATCTCGGTCAAGGTTAAGGACGTCGTAGTCCATGGGTTTAAGGACCCCACAGTCCATTATGTGCTCTGGATGCTTCACACGGGTTCACTGCCGTGCTCTGCGAGGATCAGGCTCCGCTCTGGACGTTTCCCACGGGGTCAAAGAGTGACATTATCCGCGTTCCACGTAACCAGGAATTTTGCATTAAACACGGGTTTAAGGACCCCACAGTCCGTATCAATGTGTGGTCGTCGGGACCCGTCACCTCTTTGAAGACATTGAGGGATTACAATGCCAAGTATCAAAGGAGTGAAGAGATGTACCCTAGAACCGGAGTGGATTAAATAGTCCTTGGCCCAATTTGGGATCAAGACGAATTAATTATGTTATGAGCCCATTGGCCCAGTTAATCACAAATTGAGGACTTATGGCCATCTTGGGCTAAGTCCAATCAGGAGAAGCTTTGCCTCTATCCATTTAGGCCAATTGGGCCAAAGCCTAGTGTTAAACACTACAGAGCAGTCAATGTTGAACACTGGGAATGAGGTTGACAAGTTAGTGTTTAACACTAAGAGATAATTGGTGTTAGACACCAGCAACAAGGCTTTTCAAATTAGTGTTAAGCACTAAAACAGATCAGTGTTGAACACTGCAAATAAAGCTTTTTAATTAGCGTTGAACACTAAGGCCCAACATGTTTTAACACTAGGTTCTAGAGTTTCAATTTAGTGTTAAACACTAAGGCAAGAGGGGTCACGTGGCAGCACGTGAGAGCGCCCTCCCTTCATTTGTTCTGCTGAGGTTATCGCGTCTTTCAGAGCATCACGTGCCATCACGTGATGGGCATTCAAATGCCTATATATTAGAGCTTCTGCCGAGGGTCACGTGGGTCACGTGGGGTGCTGCCTCAAAGGGGCTTTCTGTAGATCTCTTGGGGGGGTCACGTGATGACACGTGACCCTGCCTCTAGGTATTTTGTTTAGAGGCTTTGTTAATCTTTTTTCAGGAATTAAATTCCTCGGGCTTTAAATTTCAGAATTAAATTCCTACTTCCTTTTGAAGGTTTATATTCTGAATAGAGTTGAACTCTGAATCTTCCGTAGGAATTAAATTCCTCGTATATGTGAAGAACTGAATAGGGTTAAACCCTAATAAAAGCTTTTAAGGAATTGAATTCCCATTCCCAGTTAAATGATGATTAAGGGAATTAAATTCCCGTCGTTTCGACAGAACTAAGTTCTTAATTAGGGTTAAACCCTGTTTCTTTTTGTTCTGAAGGAATTAAATTCCCATGATACAGGGTCAAGCCCTAATTTTATTTGAAAGGAATTAAATTCCTATAGTTCTGTGAGAATTAAATTCTCGTGCTTGCATTCCCTCTCTATGTTTCGGATCTGCATGGCAGGATCTCAACCCATTGAGAATTAAATTCTCAACCTAAAGGGGAGATGTGCACTTTGCAGATCCTCTATCAAAGAGAGAAGAAATATGTTCTTCTGTTTTTATGTATCAGAGTTAAACTCTGTTGAGAATTGAATTCTCTTCTTCTTTCAAGGAGCTTTTCCCTTTCTTACCTAGGGTTTTTGCAGAAGATCCAAGTTTCTCCAAGTATCGAAGCTCTCTTCTTTTTCTTTTTCTCTCCCTGTCTCTGTATATATATTTTCTCTGTGTCTCTTGGCTCCTATTTATAGGAGAAGCAGCCGAATCAATCAGTTTTTGACGAATCTTCATGAGAGATTTGATTTGCATCCATCATTCGTTTTGGACCTTTGAATTATTAGGTGAATTTTATTCACCATTGGATTTCAAATCCAGGGATTCTCCTTTGTTGTTTCGGTTAGATTTAAAGGGGAAATCTTTCCAAACCCGAGATTTTCCCATAGATAGATGATATTTCATCACCTCTGAATCTTTAATTTGATCGGTTGCAGATAGCCGCTTTCCTTTGGAAAGATTTGAATTTCTTTCAGAATTTAATTCTGTTGACAAAATGGGCTTTGAAAGCCGGTCACGTGTGACCACGTGACCCATGGTCACGTGTGGGCACGTGACCCCCTTGGAACGAGCCTTTTCCTTTCTTTTGCGCTCTGTCTTCTGATCGTTGCTTAAACGTCACGTGCCACCACGTGACTCCTGGTCACGTGTGAGCACGCGACCCTTGTTTGAACTCTCTTTCCTTGGTTCAACTGGAGAACGAGTCTGCTATCTTGAACGTCACGTGCCAGCACGTGACCCTGGTCACGTGGAAGCACGTGACTTCTTCTGAAGCCTTTTCCTTGACTTGATCAGGGAACTGGTGTGCCTTTGACGCTTGCATTTAAATGTCACGTGTCGCCACGTGACCCTGGTCACGTGGGAGCACGTGACTCTTTCTGAAGCCCCTTTTCTTCAACGTAGTCAGGAAACTGAACTTGCCTTGATGATGCTTTTAGGTGTCACGTGCCAACACGTGACCGCTAGTCACGTGTAAGCACGTGACCCTCTTTTGAAGCTTTTCCCAGAAGCTTTCCTGATTTTAAATCAGGAAACAAATGCCCCCACAGCGTTGTTCTCACGTGTCAGCACGTGAGTGCAACGCTGTCACCTTTGTGACCGCTGGACCTGCTTTGGGGAGTAGGGTAGACAAAACATCCTTTCAGAAGCGCCTTCACTTTTTCATGTCCTTCCTTTCAAACCTTTCTTTTAAGAATTTGATTCTCGTTCTCAGAGCTTAGTTCTCTGTTGTGTCTGTGCAGTGCCGCCTCATTTTCCCATCAAAGGCTAGTGCTCACGTGTTGCGTATGCAGGGATCTGCTTGATGGGGGCGTTTCATTTCCCTAACCTAATTCCAATGCATCGTTGGATTTCATTTCCAACGCTCTCCCCTTCTTTTCGGGCTTTGAGAATAGTCCCACCATGCACAACATTTTTTGTGCATAGCATTAAATGCTCCCCTTTATAACCTGAACCCTATGCCTTACTTCTTTTCTTCACAGAGAAACCCATTCATACCTTAAGGTAGTCATCTTTGAGAACCCGATCGATCTCCATGGCTTGCGATCGTCCCCATGCTCGTCGGCAACTATGGGAGGTGCCCCTTGAGGAGATAATTCCTCGCTTCGCTGCGCGGCTGGCGGATCCCCTTCTCACCGACGCTCAATGTGACACGGTGATGTACGAGCTACTGACCCGTCGGGGTTCTCCTCTTCCCATGGGCTCCATTTGGCTCCGGATGATCCTCCTGTCTGTTCTTGCCGATATACCCCCTCATCCGGCGGAGATGACTTCGGCGATCCTTGACGCGGCGGAGGACAAGCTTGAGTGCTTTCATGAGGCTTGTCTAATCACTCAAGCTCTGAAGGATCACTCAGTTCATTTACCGAGTCAGATAAGAGCTCGTGGGGCCGTCATGTCTGCTTTCGCTGATGAGCACGGCTCCAACCGGTGGGGAGCGACTCCTCGCGAAAACCGCCGTTTTGACGTGCTGGAGAAGGCGGAAAGGGAGTTGGAGAATTTTGTGTTTTGCTTTGTTAACCCTTGTATTTCTGATCCCTTGTTTGGTAATCTTTTCCCACTGATGTAGTATGTTTGAATCAATGTACTCCTTTAATCATTGGTGGTTTGCATGCTTTCTGTTGAATTTTCATGCTTGTCAGGTAGTCGTACGTGTGTCTTGCTTGCGTAAATGAGCTGTCTGTTTTTTCTCATGGGAATCTTCTTTAATTGCGAGCACCATCGTTACGTTGCATGCGCGTCAGTGCCTCCGGCAACATTTCCTTTTAAACATTCGTACGGTTGCAAATGCGTGCTTGATAGGATACAGATCAGAAACTTGCCACGTTATCTCCCGTATCGGGTGGTTTGTGCTGGCTTTAGATCGAGTATTGTTGTCGAAGGGAGGTTTATAAATGAAGACGTATTCTTCTCTTCAATGGTGTGTCCCCTTTTTATTGAATGTATTCTGCGGATATTCTATCTTGATCTCTTTGCAGGACAGCGATGGCTTAGGGTTCAGGGTTAAGATCTGCTTTCTAAGGCTTTTGCATCTTATGAGCCACGAGGGTCTCATAAAGAGTTTTTCTCCCTACAGGTCGAGAGGATCCCATAGGTGTAAGTTCTTCTTAGAGACCGTGAGGATTCTTGAGCGGGTTTTCCCTTGAGAGTCGTAAGGATCTCACAATGGAGTTTTTCTTCCTTAGAGGTCGTGAGGACTTGTAAGTGTTGGATGCGGTCACCCTTGTCCGTGTTTTACGGAGTTAGGGGTTTCTCCAGGTATTGTAGTTTAAAGACGTCGCGGTCAAGGTTAAGGACCTCATAGTCCGTGGATTTAAGGACTCCACAGTCCGCTGTTAGTTTTAAGACATCACGGTCAAGGTTAAGGACCTCATAGTCCGCGGATTTAGGGACTCCACAGTCCGGTGTTTGGTTGCAGGGACCCGTCACCTCTTTGAAGATGTTGAGGAATTACAACGCCGGGCATCAAAGGAGTGAAGAGATGTACCCTTAAACCAAGGCAAAGTCTGTAGGGAATCGGGGTGGTTGATCGTTAGTTTTAAGACATCACGGTCGAGGTTAAGGACGTCATAGTCCGTGGATTTTAAGGACTCCACAGTCCGGTATTTGCTCTGGATGCTTCACACTGGTTCACTGCCGTGCTTGGCGAGGACCAGGCTCCGCTCTGGACGTTTTCCACGGGGTCAAAGAGTGACATTATCCGCGTTCCACGTAACCAGGAATTTTGCACTAGATGCTTCACACGGGTTCACTGCCATGCTCGGCGAGGACTAGGCTCCGCTCTGGATGCTTCGCACGGGTTCACTGCCATGCTCTGCGAGGACCAGGATCCGCTCTGGACGTTTTCCACGGGGTCAAAGAGTGACATTATCCGCGTTCCACGTGACCAGGAATTTTGCACTAGATGCTTCACACGGGTTCACTGCCGTGCTTGGCGAGGACTAGGCTCCGCTCTGGACGTTTTCCACGGGGTCAAAGAGTGACATTATCCGCGTTCCACATGACCAGGAATTTTGCACTAGATGCTTCACACGGGTTCACTGCCGCGTTAGGCGAGGACTAGGCTCCGCTCTGGATGCTTTGCACGGGTTCACTGCCATGCTCTGCGAGGACCAGGATCCGCTCTGGACGTTTTCCACGGGGTCAAAGAGTGACATTATCCGCGTTCTACGTGACCAGGAATTTTGCACTAGATGCTTCACACGGGTTCACTGCCGCGTTAGGCGAGGACTAGGCTCCGCTCTGGATGCTTTGCACGGGTTCACTGCCATGCTCTGCGAGGACCAGGATCCGCTCTGGACGTTTTCCACGGGGTCAAAGAGTGACATTATCCGCGTTCCACGTGACCAGGAATTTTGCACTAGATGCTTCACACGGGTTTACTGCCGTGTTAGGCGAGGACTAGGCTCCGCTCTGGATGCTTTGCACGGGTTCACTGCCATGCTCTGCGAGGACCAGGATCCGCTCTGGACGTTTTCCACGGGGTCAAAGAGTGACATTATCCGCGTTCCACGTAACCATGAATTTTGCACTAGATGCTTCACACGGGTTCACTGCCGCGTTAGGCGAGGACTAGGCTCCGCTCTGGATGCTTTGCACGGGTTCACTGCCATGCTCTGCGAGGACCAGGATCCGCTCTGGACGTTTTCCACGGGGTCAAAGAGTGACGTTATCCGCGTTCCACGTGACCAGGAATTTTGCACTAGATGCTTCACACGGGTTTACTGCCGTGTTAGGCGAGGACTAGGCTCCGCTCTGGATGCTTCGCACGGGTTCACTGCCATGCTCTGCGAGGACCAGGATCCGCTCTGGACGTTTTCCACGGGGTCAAAGAGTGACATTATCCGCGTTCCACGTAACCAGGAATTTTGCACTAGATGCTTCACACGGGTTCACTGCCGTGCTTGGCGAGGACTAGGCTCCGCTCTGGACGTTTTCCACGGGGTCAAAGAGTGACGTTATCCGCGTTCCACGTAACCAGGAATTTTGCACTAGATGCTTCACACGGGTTCACTGCCGCGTTAGGCGAGGACTAGGCTCCGCTTTGGATGCTTCGCACGGGTTCACTGCCATGCTCTGCGAGGACCAGGATCCGCTCTGGACGTTTTCCACGGGGTCAAAGAGTGACATTATCCGCGTTCCACGTGACCAGGAATTTTGCTGAATATATCCGCATTTCACGGAATGGAGGTTTGACTCTTGGTGATATGTATATCGCCAAGCCATGGAACTGGGGGTTGCCGCTGTTCCGTTTCGCTTGATGTTGTGTCTGCTGTTACGAAACGAGTGTTGGGATGATCTCTAGGTCGCTTGTGGCCCGTCGAGATTTAGCTTCGTTCTTTGGTGAAACCTAGAGGAGGGGGGTACGTTCCCTTCTTTGTTTGCGCCCCTGGATTGTATACAGGGATAGATGTAACATTACCTGTAGGGCGAAGATTTCATTCTTTCATCATTTTTTTTTATTCTTTCCGCGATGCTCTATCATTTCAGCTTTTTATATCGCGAAAATCGCGATTGCCCAATCATTTCGGCTATTTTTCGCGGTGCCCAATCATTTCGGCTATTTATTTTATTTTTACTCGCTGCTTTTTATTGCGAGCTGCCCAATCATTTCGGCTGTGTTTTTTTTTTTTATGCCTTCATCCTCACTTGCTGCTTTTTATTGCAAGTTGCCCCATCATTTCGGCTATTTTGTAGGCATGTGTGGCTTGCTAGCTTTTTTGCCGCAAGCTCGGATTTTGGACACCGATTTCGGCGTCAGCATCGCTGCAACTGGTATGTTGCCAGGAGCGAATCATCATTTGCCTCTGTCGATGTTGAACAAAGGTGGCTTAGCGAACAGGGTTAGGATCCTGTCGGCTAAGGCTTTTGACTTCATGAGCCGTAAGGGTCTCACAAAGGTATTTCTCCCTACAAGTCGTGAGGATCTTGCAGGTGTATTTTCTCCTTAGGGATCGTGAGGATTCCTAAGTGTATGTCCCTCTGTAAGTCGTAAGGATCCTACAAGAGGGTTTTCTCCTTATGGGTCGAGAGGACCTACAAGGGTTGGACTTTGCTGGGGAAATGTTTATTCGCGCCCGTGGATTGTATACAAGGGTCAGCATTGAGCCTCTTGTAGGGCAGTATCGAAGGTTGTGGAGGATTTGCTTAAGAACAGGTTTAGGTTTCTGTAACTCAAGACTTTCAAATCTCATGAGCCGTGAGGGTCCCACAAGAGAATTCTCCTTACGAGTCGTAAGGATCTCGCAAGTGTATTTTCTCCTTAGGAATCGTGAGGATCCCTAAGTGTGTTGCTCCTTTATGAGTCGTAAGGATCTCACGCCGGTGGTTTCTCCTTACAAGGTCGAGAGGACCCTACAAGTGTCTTTGAACGAGGTTGCGCCCCTTCGGGTTTTCACAAACACTCGCCGGTAGTCCTGCTGTTTTTACTCACAGAGCCCTTTCGGGTTTTCATCCGTGCCCGTTTTGCTTATGGACATACCGTTTTTTTTTTCTCTTTTTTTTTACAAGGTCCCGCCCTTTCGGGTTTTCACGAACACTTGCCGGCAGCCCTGCTGTTTTTACTCACGGAGCCCTTTCGGGTTTTCATCCGTGCCCATTTTTCTTATGGACATACCGTTTTTTTTTATTCTTTTTCATATATATATATATATTTTTTTCTTTTTTTTTTCTTTTTTTTTATGTCGTCAGCCTAAAGATGTTGTGGTAGTAGTTTTAGGGACGTTTCGGTCCGTCGTTAGTTTAAGGACGTTTCGGTCCGTCGTTAGTTTAAGGACGTTTCGGTCCGTCGATATGGGAAGGCCGGCTGCTGCTTGTAAAGTCTGAGCCTAGGAAGACAGCGAGCGGACATAGTCGTCGTCATCTATCATTGACCCCGGCTGTGGCTCATTAAGCATAGTACTTCTTTAAGAAGCGGCCGTTTATTGGCCTGAAAGGCCTTTCACCGTGCATGTCCATGAGTAGATAGGCTCCACCCTGGTAGACCTTGTCTATGATGTACGGGCCTTCATAGTTTGGCTCAAATTTTCCTCGCTTGGCGCGATTAGGGATCATAGGTCTTTTGACCACTAGTACGAGTTCGCCTTGGCGGAATGTCCTCGGCCTGGTCAATCTTTCGTATGAGCGCGTCATCTTTGCTTTGTAGGCCTCTAGATGTTGTTGCGCTATGAGCCGGGTTTCATCGAGGGCATCAAGCTCCTCAAGCCGAAGGTGAGCATTTTCTTCGTTCGTCAGCTCGTGGTGGACTGCTACTCGTAGAGAGGGTAACTCTATCTCGAGGGGGAGCACTGCTTCCGTCCCAAATACCAACGCGTACGGCGTTGTGTTCGTGGCCGTCTTGAATGTAGTTCGATAAGCCCAAAGGGCTTCTTGCAGCCTTTCGTGCCAGTCTGTCTTATTCCTGGAAACGGTCTTTTTTATGATCTTCGTCAGGGTCTTATTGAAGGCCTCGGCCAGACCGTTAGCTCGTGGATTGTAAACCGAAGAATATCTCCAGTCTATATTGTGCTGCTGTGCGAAGCGGCTAATCTTATGGCTTCGGTAGGCCGGCCCGTTATCGGAGATAATCCGCCGTGGAGTTCCGAACCGATAGATGACGTGCGTCTTGAAGAAATGGAGGATATTCTCCGTCTTCACTTCCCTCAGTGGTACTGCTTCTGCCCATTTGGAGAAGTAATCAGTTGTCGCCAGAATAAAACGGTGTCCCCGGGATGATGCTGGCTCAATGGGGCCGACTATGTCAGTCCCCCACATTTCGAATGGCCAACTAGCCAGCGTCGGGTGCAGTGGATTCGGATGTTGGTGGATGAAGTCTCCATGAATCTGGCATGAGTGGCATTGCTTCGCATACTCGAGGCAGTCCTGGATCATCGTGGGCCAGTAATAACCCATCCGTTTAATTTTTAACTTCATCTTTGGGCCTGCTTGGTGAGAACCGCAAAGTCCATCATGAACTTCATGAATGACTCTTTCTGCTTCGTCAGGTCCTAAGCATTTCAGCCATAGAGAATCAAACGATCTCTTGTATAGAATATCGTTGACAAAAGCGAAAGATAAAGCTCATTTCATGAGCTGATGTCTTGAGGACGCTTCTTCGGGCATTCGGTGGGACTTAAAGTAGTCTATGAAGACTTCCCTCCAGTCTTCGGCCTTCTCATGGTCTTTTATTTGTAGGGTCGTCTGCTCAGTCGTTCCCTTCTCTTCGCATGATTCCGGAGATATTTCTGCCGGGGCGAGCACTCGGCGGCTTTGTACCACGATTCTGACGTCGTCGAGGTTCTCGTCAGCCAGTTCTTTAGCAAGTTTAGCCAACACGTCTGCTTTGCTGTTTTCCGCGCGCGGTATGTTCTCCAAGGTATAGGAGGGAATTTGGGTCAATAGTTGTTGCACCCTTTCGCCGTACTTCACCAACTCCGGCTTGCAAGTTTGGTAGTCACCATTTACTTGACTAACGACCAGCTGAGAATCCCCGTATATAAGGAGGTCTTCAATTCCCATGTCGATGGCGATCTCGAGGCCTGCTATCAGAGCTTCGTATTCGGCTTCATTGTTTGTCCTCGGCTCTGTTAAGGAGAAGGCGAAACGCATTATCCCTCCTTGTGGAGTTGCAAAGATGAGGCCTATCCCTGATTTGATCATTGGGATACCTTGTTTCTGTTTCTTTATGGAGGACGCTCCATCGAAATAGAGTTCCCATCGGGTGCTTCCGCCGCTAATCGCATCAAATGCATGCTCGTCCGGCAAATCACAGTTCAGAGGAGAATCGGCCGGTATCGGGTGCTCGGCGAGGAAGTCGGCAATGGCCTGGCCTTTCACTGCCTTGAGAGGTTGATACGTTATCGAGAACTCCATCAAGAGCAGGGCCCACTTAGCGAGTCGTCCCGTCAATATGGCTTTCGACATCAGATATTTGAGAGGGTCCACCTTCAAAATAAGACGGACTTCATGTGCTAATGCGTAATGTCTAAGCTTTGTTATTGCGAAGATCAACGCCAGGCAGTGCTTTTCAATGGGGGAATAGTTGCTTTCTGCCCCCAGCAGCACTCGACTTAAGTAGTAAAGTGCTCTTTCTTTCCCCTGATCGTTCTCTTGTGCCCATAATGCGCCCAAAGAACCTTCGAGGGCGGCCGTGTAAAGAATGAGAGGCTTTCCCTTCACTGGAGCAGCCAACACTGGAGGGTTCTGCAGGTACTGCTTGATCTCGTCTAGTGCACCTTGACATTTGTGATCCCAAACGAATGGAGTTCCCTTTTTCATCAGGTGGCTGTAAGGACGGCATTTGCCCGAAAGATTAGCGATAAACCGCTGGATGTATGCGAGCTTCCCTTGGAGAGACCGCAACTGCTTGAGGGTTCTTGGCGGAGGCATTTCCATGATCGCCTTAATCTTTGACGGATCTATTTCAATACCTCGGTGTCGAATGATGAATCCCAGAAATTTGCCCGAGGAGACTCCAAACGCGCATTTGAGGGGATTCATTTTCAAATTATATTGCCGAAGGCGTTGAAATACAGTCTCCAGATGCTTTAAATGCTCATCGTATGACATGCTCTTTATTACGAGGTCATCGATATAGCACTCGACGATGTCATGTATGAGGTCATCGAAGATTTTTGTCATGGCCCTTTGATAGGTAGCGCCAGCGTTCTTTAGACCAAAGGGCATAACCCTGTAGCAGAATATACCCAAAGGGGTCCGAAAAGCGGTGTGCTTCTGGTCTTCGGGATGCATTTTTATCTGATTGTATCCTGATGAACCGTCCATAAAGGAGAAAACCTCGTGAGTGGACGTGTTATCTATCATTAGCTCGGTTACCGGCACCGGGAAATCATCCTTTGGACAGGCTTTATTGAGATCCCTGAAATCCACGCATATGTGTACCGTCCCATTCTTCTTCATTACCGGGACGATATTGGCGATCCAGTCGGGGTATTGGACTTCTTGGATAAATCCAGAATTGATCAACTTCTTGACTTCGGCGTTGATGCTCATCTCAAGCTCGAGTCGCATCCTCCTTGGCGCCTGCTTGACTGGCTTGATATCTGGGGATATTGCTAATCTATGCACAGCAATCTCCGGATCCAATCCTGGCATCTCGGAGTAGTTCCACGCGAAGCAATCTTTATGCCGTAGAAGCACGTTCTTTAACGCAGCCACCTTTTCTTCGGATAACAGCTCGCTGACAAATGTCGGTCGCGGGTCGTCTGCCGATCCCAACTCAATCTTCTTGAGGTTATCTGCAGTAGTATGTATACTATCTTCCAGTTCTTTCGGAGCGGGCGGAAATTCCGAGATCACCTCATCATCGCTGTTCTCAAAGCACCGGGAAAGGTCATCTACGTTCTCGGGCTCTTCTCCTAGTATCGTAATCGTATAACAAGTGCGAACCCGCTCCCCGGACTGAGGTGGACCCGGTTCTGCTCTTGCGGCCTTGGGCTCATGCTTTTGCGGTGGCGTCACATTCCAGCCGTCGGATAAAGCGAATCTGCCCCGTCGGTACTGGTCCTCGACCCAGTTCTTGAAGGTGAAGCAGTCTTCGGTAGGATGTCCTATGGCTTGGTGATAAGAGCAATAACTCGGATGAGAAGCCTTGCTAGCTTGCTCAGGATGTCTAGACTCTGGAAGCGCGATCATTTGATGTTTTATGGCGAGGTTAAGTAATCTCCCCGTCTTGTCTCGGGGGAAGGAGTACGCTCGACTCATCTTCTTCATGAGGGACAAACCCGAGCCGCTCCTTGATTTATTTCCGTCTCTGCGTCGGGCCTCTCGTACAATGGATTGACGAGGATAAGCGGCTTTGTCTTTTGCAGCACGTTGAGATAGACGTTGCGTCCTGGCCTTCTCGTAGATGGCCATTTCACGGTTGTGGTCTTCCCGAGCTTTCTGACCCATTTTCCTGATAGGCTTGCCCATTCGTTCTTCAAACGACGGACTCGGCGCTTTAATCGCGGGGTCTAGTTTTGATGGGGGATTGGCATCTCCTGACAGGGCGTCCTCCTCTTCATCAAGGGTATACATAGCGTAGCTGCTGTGAGCCCGTTCCCGTTTTCCGGTTCTTGCGTATCCAAGCCCGAGTGTTTCCATCTTCCCGTTGGGCAATTTGCGTTGAGTCCTGGGGACATCCCAAATCCTGTTGTAGAATCGCGCCTGCCGAACGGTCTGTTCTAAGGGTACTCCTTGGCGCTTCAATAGCTTCTTTAATCCATTTGTATAGTATCTGGGCAGACGGATGGGTTGGAGCCTGTCAAGTGTAGCATCCGCGCCATGCCAGATCTCTTTCTCTATTTTCGACTCTGAGGATCGGTAGAATAGGATCACCTTCTCGCCCCTTCGCCTGGGAGGGACGTAAAATGTTCGCAGGTCCTGCACATTATTAGCCTGCAGCGTGTCGAGATCCTTGTAGTGTTCTCGCGGTACCATGGTGATTTGCAAACTATGGTCATTGCCAGGGAGTGTTTGTATTGACAGCCGATTGGAGAACACGGCATTAACTTCATCTTCTGGATCACTTCCGAAGACCAACATGGGGGCGGGCGTCCCCAGGTTGTTGCGTTGAGATGGCCATGCATAAACTATCTCTTCCTCTTCTTCGGTATCGCTCCCGAAAACAGGGATGGTGGCGGCGGTTTTGTTCTCCGGATTGCGACATCTTTCTGTATCCTCGAAATCTGGAAAAAAGTACTTCGCATCTTCGTATTTGCGGACTTCGTTCACGGAAAATGGGTTTAACTCACCTGTTACGGTATACTCGAAACCATCCTTAAAGTACTTCATACACAGATGTTGTGTAGAAGGGATGATGTTGTATTCGTGTAACCAAGGACGACCGAGCAAGGCGTTGTAGCAGGTCTTGGCGTCAATGACATGGAATTTTATGTCTGTGACGAGAAGTCCAAAGCGTAATGTTAGTATCACAGATCCGAGAGTCTATGACGATTGTGAATCGAAACCGGAGATAGTAATCTTGTCACGAGCGAGGTGTTGCACGCTCATGCAGATTTCCTTCAACACCCGAACATTAAGGAGATTGACGGAGGATCCATTATCCACCAGAATCTTTCCTATCTTGATATCATGGCAGTATCCGGAGACATATAGGGGACGGTTGTGGTCGCACGTCCCGAGAAGGAGGTCTTCATCACCGAAAGTGATGTCGGCTGTATGCACTTCCTCCAGTTCATCCTTCATCTTTTCAGTGGCGAGGAAGGCTTGGAATTGCTTAGGTTCTTGTAACGCCTTAATTAGTGAGTCTCGCGCTTCTTTTGATAATAGGAGGGCATCGAGAATGCTAAGCTGAGAAGGTAGCTTCCTTAGGTGCGCGAGGATGTTATAGTCCACTTTACCCTTCCTAGGAGGGTCTTTGGCAGCCAGCTCTCTCATGACTTGGTCATCTAAAGTGATATCTTCAGTGACCTTTTCCTTTCCCTTATCCTTTCTATTCCCGGGCCCGAGATTCTTTTCTGGGAGTGTGCGATTGCGCAGCTGAATGTTCTCGCAGATCTCCGATTCCTCCTCTTTCCCTAACACGGATTCTTTGAAGAGAGGGCCCAGGGCGATTTCTTCATCAGAGTCGCTCCCAAAGGTGAGAACTTGTGACCCCCTGGCATTTACCATGTAACAGTTGCCAGTAGCTCTGTCGTGCCCATCGATAGTACTTCTTCGCTCCCGACGGCTCTTGCATTTCATGCGCTTAACATGTTGCCGACGAGCGACATATCCTTGCCACCATATCTAAAGGCGTCGCATTCCTCTGTGGGATGTGATATTTTTCGGTGATATGCGCAATAGTCAGGGTGCCTCTCCACCCCATCGTGTGTGTTTCCTTCCGAGGGCGGTAGCTTCATCCCCATTGACATGGCTTTAGCAAACCTTTTTCTTGTCTTGAATATCTTCTTGTCTACTTCGGATGCCTTTCGCTCTGGCAGGGGTAGTTCAACTCTTTCGTTTAGTTGCCCGCGTTTGGCTCCTTCCGATGTGGCCATCTCACGCTCCTGGTCCGCTTTACATTTTAGACGAATCTCGTCTAGAAAAGCGTCGATCATTTCGTCTGTTGGCCATGCACGCTCTGGTACAGGCTCTGCCTCCAGCTTTTTAGTGCCAGAAGTTTTCCCATCATCGATAAATGAGTGGGAGATTACGTTACAACTCGCCACATATCCTTCGGATTCATCCGACGAGCTCTCTCCATCATCTTCTTCTTGAAAGATGTGGTTGAGGAACTCTTGCAGTGTGACAGGAGTTCGCGCCTTCTGATTGTATTCTTCCAACGCGTCGATTTGCTTCTGCAAGTTCGTGTGTTCGTTTCCAAGCTTCACGGGCTTCTTGGATTTCTTCTTCTTTTTCTTCGAAGATTTTGACGGTTGGGCGTGAGTATTTGGGCCCTTATCGCGAATCTTCGTAATTGGGCGGGGCTTCAACATTCCTTTGACAATTTGAGGTTCAAGAGGGTCCTTCCATTCGATCGCAGGGCACGCATGAAGGTCTCTCAGCATTCTTTTGGTTTTAGTTGATAGCACGACCTCCCATGGAGCTTCTTCAATAAAAAAACATGTTGCCCCCGGTGTATCCGCTTTCCTAGGAGCATGCGGCTGTGGTGGGTTTACCTTCCACTTTTCGGACAGTACAAACTTCCCCTGGAGGTATTGGTCTTCAATCCATCCTTTGAAAACGAAGCAATCTTCAATCGGATGGCCTACCGTTTGATGGTAAGGGCAATAGTTAGGGTTATTCACCTCGGTGGGTTGCGGCGGTCGCCTTGGATTTGGCAGGTTTATAAGTCTGTTACGTATTGCCAGCTCGAATAGCCGTTTCGTCTTGTCCCGTGGGAACGAGTAGGGACGCTTCATCTTCTCATTATAATACCGACGTCTTTCCTCCAGTTGATCTGCCGGTTTCGGGGCGTTAGGTTGCTGTTGGGCATTCGCAACAAAGGTTGCTCTTCCTTTACCCTCGTCATTCCGAGGTTCCGACTTCGGGGAGGTGGTCTATGACCCATCTGGTCCATCTGAGCCAACTTGTCGATCAAAGCCTGGAATGTAGTTGGCTTAAAGAACATCATAAACTGGGAGATAGTTGCGTGGGGGTCTAGGGTTCCCACGAACATGCCCACCGCAGGTGCTTCCTCAATGCGTTGCTCACATCTCGACCACAAGTTCCGCCAGCGTATAGCGTACTGGACCCAGGTTTCGCCCGGTTTTACCCTGGCGTTAATCAGTGCAGTTATTGGAGTGCGTTCGCTGGCACTTGCGAATCGCTGAGTGAACAACAGCTCCATTTCAGCGAACGTTTTGATAGAATCGTTCGGGAGTTCCGAATACCATTCGAACGCAGTTTCTGATAAGCTGCCCACGAACTGGCGGAGCAACAGTTTATCATCACCGCCGGTGTTACCGCAGAGGGCCCGGAACTGGGCGACATGCTGATGGGGATTGCCGGTCCCCTTATACACGTGGAATTTTGGTATCGTATAGCCTTGTGGGTATTTGATTTGGTCGTACCAGCTCGGATACGGCCGCCCCGTTTTCACGACTTGACCAGCTGCCTCAGTCGCGTGATGAACCCAGATTTGCTGGGCTATGTAGTCAGCCAAGTCAGCCTTAGAGATTGCCTCCTCCATGGCCGTTGAGAGGGCTGGTGGTGGATTTGACGTTTCTCCTCGGTCGTCTTCAAGAACGATTGGGGGATCCTCGGCGGGTAAGTCCTGCTGGATCATCATTCCTATCACATCTTGGAAGAGAAGGCCCATCCGTTGTATGTTGGCCGCTTGTTCAGCAGCCTCTTTGTCCCTTTTCTCCAGTGTCCGGCGAAGGAATTCAGCATCGGTTTCTTCCTCCCGGCGTGCGTCTGAGGACGTTTCTGGGTTTTCTTTTGGCCCGGTGAGCGCGGCCATAGCATTCATCATTTCTTGAAGCTTTTGTTGCTGCTCCTGAGCCTTCGTCACGGATCGGGTTAGCGGTCGGTGGCCCGTAGAAGTGCGGCTTTCCTCTTTTCCAGAGGCCATGTAAACAGTGTGCACCATCATGCCCCCAGACTTAGGGCGTCTGGGCTCAGTGCTTTTAGCCGTCGTTGCATGCTGTGGGGTTTTCTCTGGCCTACTCCTTTTATAAGCCATGGAGGTTGAGGGGGCCGTTGAGGTGGGCGTCCAGACAGCCTTTTGGGGTTTAGCCTGATGACCAGCTTCCGGTTGGATTTTCAGCTTCTTGTGCTGGCGGGAGAAGTTTGGATCGATGATTGAGTCCCGTGCCTGCCGCCAAACCTTATAGATTTTGGAAGACAGCCGTTGAGGAGATCGGGGTTGTTCGGGTTTTATTTCGACAACCTTTTTTAATGAGGGAGGAGACCTCTTCAGCACTGCCGTAGGAGAATTCCTTCGCACCTTATTTAGCATTTCAAAGCTGTTCCCAGTTGGAACAGCAGCATTAACCTCTGCCACCGGGGCCGATGGAGTCAACCCGGAGGGGGAGTTGCCCCCAGCCTTCCTTACTCGGCACCAATGGCGACGTCGAGCGTGTCGAGCGGACGGTGTAGGGTCAGCGGTAAGAATGGTTTCGTCTTGCCCCCTGTCTGGGTGGGGGGTCGCAGTTGGTATTAGCCTGTCAAAGACCGATGTCCTTTGGGCAGCAGGAGCGGGAGCTGAAGCCGTCAATCTTGTAAAGACCGACCTTTTGGCCGGAGAAGCTGCCTTGACGACTTCGGGGGCAGGAGCGGGCACCTTCTTAGAAGCAGCCTTCTCTGAGATTGTAGGTCCCATGATGGGTTCGCAGGATTTCTGGCCCAATCTAGAGAAGACCGAGGCGTTGACGTTGGGCGACTCGTTGAGAGGAGCCGCGGCAGGGTTAAGACGATCAAAGACCGACTTCTTGAGAGCTTCCGTTGTCAGCGCTGGAGCGGTGAAGTTTGTCGGTGGGAGCATGGTCCCAAAGAACAATCCTGTGGTGGCGCGAGTGACCTGTTCCACGGGCATTGTGAATAGCGAAGCAGCTTGGGGTCCGTAGGCTATACCTCCTGGCGAGGCAGAGCGTTGGTTGCAATTGCAGTCTGAGCAGTTGGAGAATTTCATGGAAGTAGAAGCCATCGATCCTTTGCTTTCTGCAATAAGCAAGACGCTAATTCTTAGTATCTTGAAACCCAAGGGCAGCCATTGGCGAACCGCGATTGGTTCGCGAGTCACGACACACGAAGTGTGGAGTGGAAAGAGGAAAAGGTCCCACCGGGCGTGCCAGAATCTGTTCCCCTCCGAAAGACGGCCGAGACATGGCGTCTCGCCTGAGATTCGGGGCAGATGCTAATTGGTGCTATCCGTCCACCTCTCCGAAGATGCCAAGTTGATTTATGGCACCGTGTATCGAAGGTTTAGACGGATGCGTCCGATGTAGCAGACTTCGTCAGATTCCCCCTCGTTTGAGGGGTTTTTGATTGTGGGGACGCTCTTCCCTGCAGGCGCAAGCCCCTGCAGTTAATTACGCTACCGCGTTGCGGTAACAACTTTCTCCTTCTCCAAATGGTCACTTCGTGTCGTGGGTGTTTGTTTTGTTGCCCGTAGATTGTTTACGGAGACTGAGCTACGTCGTCGCCCGTAGGGCGTGGACTAGTCCAAATCCGTATTATCTTAGATTTGGGTTTGGGGGTTTGGTTTGAGGATACGTCAGCCATACTTGAGGCTGAGGCTAAGATCAACTCAAACGTTTGTTAAGGATACGTTAGTCTAACTTTGTGACTAAGATCAACTTAACGGGATCGTTTAGATCCGGCAAAGGAGCAATTGGCTCTAATGTTCCAGTTTAGGGACCTAGTGGTCCAACGTATGTATGGCCGTCAGGCCCCGTCACCTCTCTGACGACGTTGAAGAATTACAACGACGGATGTCAGAGGAGTTCAGAGATGTACCCTCGAGCCAGAGTTAATTGGGGGGATTTATAGTCCACTCTGTTTGAAGGTTTAAGGATACGTTAGCCATCTTTGAGGCTAAGATCAACTTAAACGGGACCGTTTAGATCCGACAAAAGAGCATACGGGGCTCTATTGTTCTAGTTTAAGGACATTGCGGTCCATGGGTAGTTTAAGGACATTGCGGTCCATTGTTAGTTTTAAGACATCTCGGTCAAGGTTAAGGACGTCGTAGTCTATGGGTTTAAGGACCCCACAGTCCATTGTTAGTTTTAAGACATCTCGGTCAAGGTTAAGGACGTCGTAGTCCATGGGTTTAAGGACCCCACAGTCCATTATGTGCTCTGGATGCTTCACACGGGTTCACTGCCGTGCTCTGCGAGGACCAGGCTCCGCTCTGGACGTTTCCCATGGGGTCAAAGAGTGACATTATCCGCGTTCCACGTAACCAGGAATTTTGCATTAAACACGGGTTTAAGGACCCCACAGTCCGTATCAATGTGTGGTCGTCGGGACCCGTCACCTCTTTGAAGACATTGAGGGATTACAATGCCAAGTATCAAAGGAGTGAAGAGATGTACCCTAGAACCGGAGTGGATTAAATAGTCCTTGGCCCAATTTGGGATCAAGACGAATTAATTATGTTATGAGCCCATTGGCCCAGTTAATCACAAATTGAGGACTTATGGCCATCTTGGGCTAAGTCCAATCAGGAGAAGCTTTGCCTCTATCCATTTAGGCCAATTGGGCCAAAGCCTAGTGTTAAACACTACAGAGCAGTCAATGTTGAACACTGGGAATGAGGTTGACAAGTTAGTGTTTAACACTAAGAGATAATTGGTGTTAGACACCAGCAACAAGGCTTTTCAAATTAGTGTTAAGCACTAAAACAGATCAGTGTTGAACACTGCAAATAAAGCTTTTTAATTAGCGTTGAACACTAAGGCCCAACATGTTTTAACACTAGGTTCTAGAGTTTCAATTTAGTGTTAAACACTAAGGCAAGAGGGGTCACGTGGCAGCACGTGAGAGCGCCCTCCCTTCATTTGTTCTGCTGAGGTTATCGCGTCTTTCAGAGCATCACGTGCCATCACGTGATGGGCATTCAAATGCCTATATATTAGAGCTTCTGCCGAGGGTCACGTGGGTCACGTGGGGTGCTGCCTCAAAGGGGCTTTCTGTAGATCTCTTGGGGGGGTCACATGATGACACGTGACCCTGCCTCTAGGTATTTTGTTTAGAGGCTTTGTTAATCTTTTTTCAGGAATTAAATTCCTCGGGCTTTAAATTTCAGAATTAAATTCCTACTTCCTTTTGAAGGTTTATATTCTGAATAGAGTTGAACTCTGAATCTTCCGTAGGAATTAAATTCCTCGTATATGTGAAGAACTGAATAGGGTTAAACCCTAATAAAAGCTTTTAAGGAATTGAATTCCCATTCCCAGTTAAATGATGATTAAGGGAATTAAATTCCCGTCGTTTCGACAGAACTAAGTTCTTAATTAGGGTTAAACCCTGTTTCTTTTTGTTCTGAAGGAATTAAATTCCCATGATACAGGGTCAAGCCCTAATTTTATTTGAAAGGAATTAAATTCCTATAGTTCTGTGAGAATTAAATTCTCGTGCTTGCATTCCCTCTCTATGTTTCGGATCTGCATGGCAGGATCTCAACCCATTGAGAATTAAATTCTCAACCTAAAGGGGAGATGTGCACTTTGCAGATCCTCTATCAAAGAGAGAAGAAATATGTTCTTCTGTTTTTATGTATCAGAGTTAAACTCTGTTGAGAATTGAATTCTCTTCTTCTTTCAAGGAGCTTTTCCCTTTCTTACCTAGGGTTTTTGCAGAAGATCCAAGTTTCTCCAAGTATCGAAGCTCTCTTCTTTTTCTTTTTCTCTCCCTGTCTCTGTATATATATTTTCTCTGTGTCTCTTGGCTCCTATTTATAGGAGAAGCAGCCGAATCAATCAGTTTTTGACGAATCTTCATGAGAGATTTGATTTGCATCCATCATTCGTTTTGGACCTTTGAATTATTAGGTGAATTTTATTCACCATTGGATTTCAAATCCAGGGATTCTCTTTTGTTGTTTCGGTTAGATTTAAAGGGGAAATCTTTCCAAACCCGAGATTTTCCCATAGATAGATGATATTTCATCACCTCTGAATCTTTAATTTGATCGGTTGCAGATAGCCGCTTTCCTTTGGAAAGATTTGAATTTCTTTCAGAATTTAATTCTGTTGACAAAATGGGCTTTGAAAGCCGGTCACGTGTGACCACGTGACCCATGGTCACGTGTGGGCACGTGACCCCCTTGGAACGAGCCTTTTCCTTTCTTTTGCGCTCTGTCTTCTGATCGTTGCTTAAACGTCACGTGCCACCACGTGACTCCTGGTCACGTGTGAGCACGTGACCCTTGTTTGAACTCTCTTTCCTTGGTTCAACTGGAGAACGAGTCTGCTATCTTGAACGTCACGTGCCAGCACGTGACCCTGGTCACGTGGAAGCACGTGACTTCTTCTGAAGCCTTTTCCTTGACTTGATCAGGGAACTGGTGTGCCTTTGACGCTTGCATTTAAATGTCACGTGTCGCCACGTGACCCTGGTCACGTGGGAGCACGTGACTCTTTCTGAAGCCCCTTTTCTTCAACGTAGTCAGGAAACTGAACTTGCCTTGATGATGCTTTTAGGTGTCACGTGCCAACACGTGACCGCTAGTCACGTGTAAGCACGTGACCCTCTTCTGAAGCTTTTCCCAGAAGCTTTCCTGATTTTAAATCAGGAAACAATGCTCTGAAAGATGCGATAATCTCAGCAGAATAAATGAAGGGAGGGCGCTCTCACGTGCTACCACGTGACCCCTCTTGACTTAGTGTTTAACACTAAATTGAAACTCCCGAACCCAGTGTTAAAACACTGTTGGGCCTTAGTGTTCAACACTAATCAAAAAGCTTTATTTGCAGTGTTCAACACTGACTACCTTAGTGTTTAACACTAATTTGAGATCTCTGTTGCCAGTGTTTGATACTGATCTGTTTTAGTGTTTAACACTAATTTGAAAAGCCTTGTTGCTGGTGTTTAACACCAATTATCTTTTAGTGTTAAACACTAACTTGTCAATCTCATTCTCAGTGTTCAACACTGGTTGGTCTTTAGTGTTTAACACTAGACATTGGTCCAATTGGCTAAATGGATAGAGGCAAAGCCTCTCCTGATTGGACTTAGCCCAAGCTGGCCATAAGTCCTCAATTCGTAATCAACTGGGCTAATAGGCTTATAACATAACTAATTGGTCTTGATCCCAAATTGGGCCAAGGACTATTTAATCCACTCCGGTTCTAGGGTACATCTCTTCACTCCTTTGATACTTGGCATTGTAATCCCTCAATGTCTTCAAAGAGGTGACGGGTCCCGATGACCACGCATTGATATGGACTGTGGGGTCCTTAAACCCATGGACTATGAGGTCCTTAACCTTGACCGAAATGTCTTAAAACTAACAATGGACTGTGGGGTCCTTAAACCCATGGACTACGACGTCCTTAACCTCGACCGAGATGTCTTAAAACTAACAATGGACCGCAACGTCCTTAAACTACCCATGGACCGCAATGTCCTTAAACTACCCATGGACCGCAACGTCCTTAAACTAGAACAATAGAGCCCCGCATGCTCTTTTGTCGGATCTAAACGGTCCCGTTTAAGTTGATCTTAGCCTTAAAGATGGCTAACGTATCCTTAAACCTTCAAACAGACGGGACTATGCATCCCCCAATTAACTCTGGCTCGAGGGTACATCTCCGAACTCCTCTGACATCCGTCGTTGTAATCCCTCAACGTCGTCAGAGAGGTGACGGGTCCCGACGGCCATACATACGATGGACCACTATGTCCCTAAACTGGAACAATGGAGCCTAAAACGCTCCATTGTCGGATCTAAACGATCCCGTTAAGTTGATCTTAGTCTCAAAGTTAGACTAACGTATCCTTAACAAACGTTTGAGTTGATCTTAACCTCAAGTATGGCTGACGTATCCTCAAACCAAACCCCCAAATCCAAATCTAAGATAATACGGATTTGGACTAGTCCACGCCCTACGGGCGACGACATAACTCAGTCTCCGTAAACAATCCACGGGCAACAAAACACAAAACAAACACCCACGACACGAAGTGACCATCTGGAGAAGGAGAAAGTTGTTACCGCAATGCGGTAGCGTAATTAACTGCAGGGGCTTGCGCCTGCAGGGAAGAGCGTCCCCACAATCAAAAACCCCTCAAACGAGGGGGAATCTGACGAAGTCTGCTACATCGGACGCATCCGTCTAAACCTTCGATACATGGTGCCATAAATCAACTTGGCATCTTCGGAGAGGTGGACAGATAGCACCAATTAGCATCTGCCCCGAGTCTCAGTGCCAAGACATCGCAGTCTTGTGCGCCGCCATTTGGAGGGGAACAAGTGCACTTCCTGCAAATATAAAGTTTGAATGTCGGTTAAATATCATGAAATATAGACCATGCATTGCATAAATCGGCATACTACCTTCACTAAATCATCATTTGGAACAACAATTAGCGGTGCATATTGATGATGCTCGATATCGGTGATCTCCCAGATCATAACACGTGGCCGGAACGTGTCCCGAAGCTCACAAGAAAGGACCTACAGTGGCCGACCAGGCCACTTCTGTGCCCGTCCCACAAACAAACGCTGGCTCACCTTCGAGCCCCCAGCACAATTGGCCTCCTCGGCCTCTCAGCTCGTCTCCGGGCTACCGCAGAACCAAGATACCTCGGCTCTCTTACTCGTCCGCGAGCTCTCCCGCTCGTCCGCGAGCTCTCCCGCCGAGGAAATCTTCCTCGGTCTCATCGACCGACCAACGGCACCACTCACAGGCGCAACCGCCTCATTCCCGTGAATCTCGCCATGCGCGAGATATCCGCCGGCCACATCCCACGTTCCACGTCATCACGATCCTCCATTAACGAGCATGTCTCGCCATTAATGTGGGATCCCGCCCATCACGCGGGCGTGACGTCGGGAGCGTAACGGCCGGCGTGATTCTCGCACCCGCCTGCCTGCTGCCACCGCTATTTAAACCTCTCCTTCAGACGGTTCAAATAAGCCATTTTTACTCCACTAAGCCGTTACTCTGCTCGAATTTTCTCTCTAACTTGACTGTCGGAGGGTCCTTGGTGGTACAACTAACCCGGGACTTCCTTGCAGGTAGCTCGGCCCAAACAACTTCAAACCCATTGAGATCCACACGCTTCAGGAGCCAGCCTCCAGATTCAATCTCAGCCGTCCATCGCCGCCATCAGCAGATCAACGGAAGGTAACATCTTGACATGATCCGACGCACGTCAGCTGGCGTCGTCTGTGGGAAATCCTTGATTCCACAAAAAACAAAAGATCATCTTCTGATCTCAACCAAATGACGAGCGGTCATCACGACGATCCAAGCACCAGCCGCCGTCTTCCCCTCAGCGGAGACGCAGACGAATCCCCTCTTCCGCCGAGCATATACAACGCCCTAGCCGCCCGGATCGACCGACTCATGTCCTTCGTGGACGCGCTCATCCGTGTCCAAACGGCGGGGCAAGCTCCCCGGGTCACCGCTCCCCCGCCTCGGGACCGGGACCCCTACTGAGGGAGAGAAGACTCTGCCCGTGTCGGCACTGCCGACCACCGCCTCGCTGCCTCCTATGGCCGCAGATCTCCCGGGCCAGTGCATTCTATGACCCTCTGAGCACCCGACAGTTCAAAACTGAGGTACATCGCCAGAGCGCCTTGCCCCGAGCTCCTCCGCGCACCTGTCCCTCCCGAGGAGATGTCGGTCAGCTCGCGTGCTCCCAGGCATGACCAACACCCCCTCCCTCGACAAGGTCGCACGGACAGGACTCGTCCCGGCCGCTCGAAGACTACCTCGCCACGGTGCTCATCAAAAATCATGGTCATGACGGCGGGGGGGGTACGCCGAGTACCTGCAATACTCAGCACCCCACCCCAGCCGTCCAAGGAAGATGGCCAGAGAGACTGAGCCGATCGTCTTTAACGACGGGGATTTTCACCGCATATCCCTGCCCCACAACGACCCCCTAGTGATTACGGCTCGGGTCCACCAATACGAGGTGCACAGGATCCTGGTCAACTTGGGAAGGTCGGCGGACATTCTCTTCTACGATTGCTTTCTACACATGGGGCTCACCCCAGTGGACCTAAGGCCGACCTCCCACGTCCTCTCAGGATTCACCAACCACTCCATCCCGGCGGAAGGGGTAGTCACTCTGCAGTTTAACATCGGGGAGGCCGGGCGCACGCGAACAGTGCCTGTGGAATTCATCGTAGCAAGAATCCCATCGCCCTATGGAATTCATCACACGCTGAACTCCTTCCGGGCCCGGATATCGACCTACCACCTGGCGATGAAGTTCCCTCTCGATCAGGGCAGGATAGGTCGGGT
Organism: Agapanthus africanus; assembly: GCA_030015575.1. Taxonomy (NCBI): domain Eukaryota; kingdom Viridiplantae; phylum Streptophyta; class Magnoliopsida; order Asparagales; family Amaryllidaceae; genus Agapanthus; species Agapanthus africanus. Next base: position 27,555,263 of record JASDDO010000001.1, read on the forward strand.
CTATGGAGACCAGCGGATTGCAAAGGTATGCTTCACCGCAACATCTTCTGCTGAGCAGCCAACCGACCATGTCGAGGGTGAAGGCGACATCAGGAGTTCTCTGGACACTCAGGACGAGCAAAAAGAGATCCGAGGAACCTCGGTCGAACCACTGACAGAGATCCCCCTGGTGGAAGGGGACGACGAAAAGATTGTCCAGATCGGATCGCTTCTGACAGGAACTCGGCGAGATGACCTGGTCCATTTCCTCATAAACAACTCCGACGTGTTTTCCTGGGCGCCTGCTGACATGCCTGGGATTGACCCCAAAATCAAATCTCACAAGCTCGGGGTAGATCCTACGGCCCGACCCGTCAGGCAGAAAAAGCGAAGGATCGCCCCGATCAAACAGAAGGCTATCGGGGACGAAGTAGATCGGCTACTCGCCGCCAACTTCATTCGGAATGTGCCCTATTCGGAGTGGCTGGCGAATGTAGTTCTGGTTAAAAATTCCAGCGGGAAATGACGCATATGCGTCGACTTCACCGATCTCAACAAGGCTTGCCCCAAAGACAACTATCCCTTCCCTCGGATAGATCAGCTCGTCGACAGCTCGGCAGGCCACGAGCTATTGAGCTTCATGGATGCCTTTTCTGGCTACAATCAGATCTGTATGAATCCGGCTGATGAAGACCTCACCGCATTCACAACGGACCGGGTGGTATACTGCTACAAGGTGATGCCCTTCGGCCTCAAGAACACCGGAGCTACGTACCAACGATTGGTCAACCGCATGTTCAAGCCGCAGATCGGCAAGAACATGGAAGTTTACGTCGACGACATTGTTCCCCTCCGAACGGCGGCCAAGACATGAGGACGTCTAGCCTGAGATTCAGGGCAGATGCTATATGGTTTTATCCGTCTACCTCTCCGAAGATGCCAAGATGATTTATGGCACCGTGTATCAGAGGTTTAGACGGATGCGGCCGATGTAGCAGACTTTGTCAGATTCCCCCTCGCTTGAAGGGTTTTTGATTATGGGGACGCTCTTCCCTGCAGGCGCAAGCCCCTGCAGTTAATTACGCTACCGCATCGCGGTAACAACTTTCTCCTTCTCCAGAATTTCACTTCGTGTCGTGTGTGTTTATTTTGTCTGTGGTTGCCCGTGGATTGTATACGGAGACTAAGTAATGCCGTCGTCCGTAGGACGTGGATTAGTCCAAATCCGTATTTACTTAGATTCGGGTTTGGTGTTTTTAGTTTAAGGATACGTTAGCCGTATTGCGGCTAAGATCAACTTAAACGTTCGTTAAGGATACGTTAGTCCTGTTTGAGACTAAGATCAACTTAACGTGGTGATCCCTTTATTATATGGCCGTCAGGACTCGTTACCTCTCTGACGTCGTTGAAGAATTACAACGATAGGTGTTAGAGGAGTTCAGAGATGTACCCTTGAACCAAAGTTGATTTGGAGTTTTATAGTCCATTTGAATGTTTAAGGATACGTTAGCCGTATTTGGGGCTAAGATCAACTTAAACGGGACCGCTTAGGTCCGGCAAAAGAGTGTTTGGAGGCTCTATTGTTCCAGTTTAGGGACGTAGTGGTCCGTGTTCCAGTTTAGGGACGTGGTGGTCCATATTCCAGTTTAGGGACATAGTGGTCCGTCGCTAGTTTAAAAACGTAGTGGTCCGTCGCCAGTTTAAGGACGTGGTGGTCTTTTAGTTTAAGGACGTCTCGGTCCGATATTAGTTTAAAGACGTCTCGGTCCAATATTAGTTTAAGGACGTCTCGGTCCATGAGTTTAAAGACCCTGCAGTCCATATTCATGTGTGGTCGTTGGGACCCGTCACCTCTCTGACGTCGTTGAAGGATTACAACGAGATCCGTCAGAGGAGTTCGGAGATGTACCCTCGAACCGGATGTAAATTGATTTAGGGAGCAGCCGTGCTCAGTCAATTTAATTTGAGGACTTATGGCCACGACTGGGCTAAGTCCAGTTTCAATATTCTTTTGTCTTTGGCCTATTGGACCTGTGCTAGGGCCTTGCCCCTTCACTGCATTATTTTTCTTTGTTTTGGTTGGGCTCTGCCCTTTTATAAATGATGCAGAACATCTATTTTGTTTGGGCTTTGCCCTTTTTAAAATGCATAGCATTTTTGATTAGGCCTGTTAGGCCTTTTAATTGGGCTCTGTCCCTTTTCTTAATAATACAGAGCATTAAATACTCTGACAGTGCCACCACATGGCTTGTCAGGCGCTTTGCGCAAATTAAAGAGCACAAGCGCATGTGGAAGTGACACGTGTCATGCTCTGATGAGCGCAAGCGCAACAGCGCAGTGCGCTGCGACAGTGTGCTACGCTGTTGCACTGCTGACACGTGGCGCTTTCTGGCGGCTTGCGCAATAGTGCAGTTTTAGCAAGTGTCGGGCACTGTTCTTATTCTTTTAGATCAATTTTAGATCAAAGAAAACAAGTTTTTTTCTTCTTGTTTTCAAAGAACCAGTGGTTCATAAAAAGTGCAAGGCACAGTTATTGTTTATTTTTCTTTTTTCTTGAAGATCATTGATCTTGTTCTTAGATCAATGATCTGTTTTTAAGAGAATTTTCTCTTTTTCTAAAAGTTTTTACCTTTTTCTCTTGTTCTTGAGAAATTCTCTCTAATTCTTCAAAGTTCTCTCTGTTTGAAGTTCTTGATTTCTCCCAAAATGTTGATGCCTTTGAATTGAGGTCTGGGGTCCTTTTTATAGTGCTCATAAACTAGTTAAATTTGTTAAAGAGATCTTTCTCTGAGTGATTTGGGGAATTTTCCCCACCGTTGGATCTTTGATCCAAAGGCCTCTATTTTACAGAAGAAAATCTTCTTGTTTTAACAAGAACAGAAAAGATTTCTTTAAAATCTCAATTCTGTTTTGCGCAAACGCCCTAGCGCTTGACACGTGTCGCGCAGTGCAGCGTTTGCGCAGCTGTGCTTGCGCAACCGCGCAGACACGTGTCGTGCAGTTCAGCGCTTGCGCAGCTGTGCTTGCGCAACCGCGCAGACACGTGTCGTGCAGCGCAGCGCTTGCACAGCTATGCTTGCACAGCCGTGCTTGCGCAACCGCGCAGACACGTGTCGTGCAGCACAGTGCTTGCGCAGCTGTGCTTGCGCAGCTGTGCTTGCGCAGCTGTGCTTGCGCAACTGCGCAGACACGTGTCATGCAGCGCAGCGTTTGCGCAACTGAAACGTTGCTTCCTTTACTTTTTTTTTTAAAAGAGCCTTGCTCTGATTGGACGCACTGCCTCGGGTGCTGTGCTGACGTATCTGCGCTTGACACATGGCACGTTGCACGCAGCGCAAAGAATTTGAAGCGTTGCTTCATTTATTAAAGTTTAAATTTTCAAAACAGAGTTTTGCTCTGATTGGGGGAAGATGAAGGGTTGCTTCATCTCCCGCCTCGGAATTTAAATAGAGCTTTGCTCTGATTGGGGTAAACAAATGCCCCCCCACCGTTGCGCTTACGTGGCCCCAAACGTGAGCGCAACGGTGACGGAATTCCAACCGCCGTGGCAACTTTTGGAAGTTGAAGAGGCACTTGATGCCTATAAATATGACCTTTGGTCCCCCACAGATGCTTATCATCTTTCAGATTTTTATTTTCAAAAAACTTCAGAGCTTTGATCTTGCCTTCAAGAACTCCAGAGCCTTACTCTCCTTTCCAAAGTTTTTAGAAAAACTTTAGGTAAAATTGATTTTTAGATTAAATTAATTTTAATTAATCTTAACCAACAGAGCTTTGCTCTCATAGATCTTCTGATCTAAAGAAAATCCCTTCGGGGGTTCACCAACAGTGCTTTGCTCATTTTCAAAGTTAGAAACTTTAGGTAAAATTAATGTAAATCAAATTAATTTAAATTAATCTCAACCAAAGAGGTTTGCTCTCACAGATCTTTTGATCTAAAGAGATCCCCATTGGGGTTTCATAAACAGAGCTTCACTCTCAAAAAACTTATAGATCTGCAGAGCTTTTGTTCATGGGTTCTAATCCCTGAACAGAGCTTTGCTCTCGAGGAATTTAGCCCTCTGTGTATATTATTTTTTCTTCTATCGCTAATCTTCCTGTGGTATTTCCTCCAGGCATAATGGCGGTGCGTCTATACAGTTTGCACGAGTTCATCACCTATGATGATATCCGCGCACAGGGTCGTCAACAAAACCAGGAGTTTACAGACGCTCAATGTGCAGAGGTCATGGGTCGTCTGAACGCAAGCGGTGGTTGGCTGCTTCCTCGTCATTCGGCTCTCTTGAAAGTCGTGCTGGGAGCAATATGGAGAGCACTTCCGGGTCTTCACGAGGCCCTACCGCTCAATGCGCTGGATGATGCCGAAGACAAGGTGCATTCAGTGTACCTGACGGGGCTGATCTCGAAGAAACGGCGGGACAGCCTCATTGACATCCTACATCAAATCTTCCAGCAGACAACGATAGTTGCTGCTTATCGAAGGCCGGGAGGGCTTGCCGAGGATCTTGATACACAGGAGCGCGAGAGGCTGCGCATAAGAATAATTAGAAAGGCCAGAAGAACTCTGGATGGTCTTACTTTTGAATTCCTCAATCCGTGCCCCGGATCTGAGGTTATACCGTTGTAATAATTTGAATAATGTTTCTTATTCATTGCTTTTATGATTGTAAGGATTTGAGCAATATGAATGGAAACCCTTTTTTTTATTTCAGCTTGTCTTATTTCTCGTCCTGAGTCTTCTGCCCATGTATAAATGAGTGCGTCTCGAACGCTTGGTCAAATGTAAATCGGATGTTCTTTCTGTCATTTTCTTCTTTCTTTTATTGTTAGCAGGCTGTCTTAATAACCATGGTTGACGGATGATTAGAGCGAGTATCCCGACCCTCTCAAGAAACAGTGACGGCTTAGGCCGCAGGTTCAGATCTACTGCCTAAAGTTTTTCAACTCTATGAGCCATGAGGGTCTCATAGATACTTTTCTCCCTACGGATCGAGAGGATCTCGTAGGTGGGTTTTTCTTCTTAGGAATCGTGAGGACTCCTAAGTGTGGTTTTCTCTTATAAGTCGTAAGGATCCTATAAGAGAATTTTTCCTTCTTACGAGTCGAGGGGGCCCGTAAGCGGTTGTTTCCCTCCTTGTCGAGATTCGACTTTGGAGAGTGAGACCCGTGAATAGTATGCAAGAGACCTTTTTGGATCGACTTGCAGGGTCCCATTGTTCAGGAAGCAAGTTTTTTTAGTCCCTGCTGCCGGAGGCTTCATCTTGCAAGTTGAGACGAATCGGGAATTTTCCCGCGGAGACGCTGGTTTCTCTGCGAGCCGACGCGAATCAGGAGGCTCTCGTCAAGGAGTGTTTGTATCCGTGAGTCGAGGAATTTGCTAAGGATTATTTGTTTCCTTGGGGTTTGAAACGAGTCAAGAATTTCCCACGGAGGCACTGGTTGCTCTGCGAGTCGACGCGGATCAGGAGGCTCTCGTCAAGGAGTGTTTGTATCCGTGAGTCGAGGAATTTGCTAAGGATTATTTGTTTCCCTAGCGCCAAGGATTATTTGTTTCCTTGGGGTTGAAACGAGTCGAGGATTTCCCACTGAGGCACTGGTGGCTCTGCGAGTCGACGCGGATCAGGGGGCTCTCGTTAAGGAGTGTTTGTATCCGTGAGTCGAGGAATTTTCTAGGGATTATTTGTTTCCCTAGCGCCAAGGATTATTTGTTTCCTTGGGGTTGAAACGAGTCGAGGATTTCCTACTGAGGCACTGGTGGCTCTGCGAGTCGACACGGATCAGGGGGCTCTCGTCAAGGAGTGTTTGTATCCGTGAGTCGAGGAATTTTCTAGGGATTATTTGTTTCCCTAGCGCCAAGGATTATTTGTTTCCTTGGGGTTGAAACGAGTTGAGGATTTCCCACGGAGGCACTGGTGGCTCTGCGAGTCGACGCGGATCAGGGGGCTCTCGTCAAGGAGTGTTTGTATCCGTGAGTCGAGGAATCTACTGAAGACACTGGTTTCTTCGGAGTTGGACTGAATCGTCGAGATTTGGCTTCGTCTTCTGGCGGAGCCTGTTGGGAAAGTATGGTTCCCTCTTTGTTTACGCCTTTGGATTGTATACAGGGATCGATGTGATCTTAACTGTAGGGCCAAAGTTTTATCATCATTTTTTTGTTTTATCCCCGCGATGCTTATCATTTCAGCTTTTATATCGCGAAGGTCGCGATTGCCCAATCATTTCGGCTATTTTTCGCGGTGCCCAATCATTTTGGCTATTTATTTTATTTTTACTCGCTGCTTTTTATTGCGAGTTGCCCAATCATTTCGGCTATTTTGCGTGCATACATTTTTACTTGCTGTTTTTTATTGCAAGTTGCCCTATCATTTCGGCTATTTCGTATGCATGTGCGGCCTATTGGCTTTTCGCCGTAGACCTGCAATTAGACGTCGATTTTGGCATCAGCACCGCTACAACTGGGATATTGCCAGGAGCGAATCATCATTTACCTCTGTCGATGTCAAACAAAGGTGGCTTAGCGACCAGGGTTAGGGTCCTGTCAACTAAAGCTTTTGACTTCATGAGCCGTAGGGGTCTCACAAAGGTATTTCTCCCTACAAGTCGTGAGGATCTTGTAGGTGTATTTTCTTCTTAGGAATCGTGAGGATTCCTAAGTATTTGTTCCTCTGTAAGTCGTAAGGATCCTACAAGAGGGTTTTCTCCTTGTAAATCGAGAGGATTTACAAGGGTCGTTTACCATGCGAACATATCCCCAGTCACGGATGAGACTTGGTTAGGGAAATGTTTATTCGCGCCCGTGGATTGTATACAAGGGTCAGTATTGAGCCACTTGTAGGGCAATATCGGAAGTTGTGGGGATTGCTTAAGCACAGGTTTAGGTCTCTGTAACTTAAGACTTTCAAATCTTATGAGCCGTGAGGGTCCCATAAGAGAGTTCTCCTTGCGAGTCGTGAGGATCCCACGAGTGTATTTTCTTCTTAGGTATCGTGGGGATCCCTAAGTGTGTTGCTCCCTTGTGAGTCGTAAGGATCTCACGCGGGTGGTTTCTCCTTACAAGGTCGAAAGGACCCTATAAGTGTCTTTTAACGAGGTTGCGCCCTTTCGGGTTTTCACAAACACTCGCCGGTAGTCCTGCTGTTTTTACTCACGGAGCCCTTTCGGGTTTTCATCCGTGCCCATTTTGCTTATGGACATACCGTTTTTTTTTTATTCTTTTTATTTTTATTTACTTTTTTTTTACGAGGTCGCGCCCTTTCGGGTTTTCACAAACACTCGCCGGTAGTCCTGCTGTTTTTACTCACGGAGCCCTTTCGGGTTTTCATCCGTGCCCTTTTTGCTTATGGACATACCGTTTTTATCATCATTTTTTTTAATTATTTTCTTTTTCTCTTTTTTTTATTCATCTCGTCAGCCTAAGGATGCTGCGGTAGTAGTTTTAAGGACGTTTCGGTCCGCTATTAGTTTAAGGACGTTTCGGTCCGTCATGGAGAAGGCTGGCTACTGCTTATAAAGCTTGAGGTTAGGAAGATAGCGAGCGGACATAGTCGTCGTCATCTACCATTGACCTAGGCTGTGGCTCATTAAGCGTAGTATTTCTTTAGGAAGCGACCGTTTATTGGCCTGAAAGGCCTTTCACCGTGCATGTCCATGAGTAGATAGGCCCCACCCTGGTAGACCTTATCTATGATGTACGGGCCTTCATAGTTTAGCTCAAACTTTCCCCGCTTGGCGTGATTGGGGATCATAGGCCTTTTGACCACTAGCATGAGTTCGCCTTGGCGAAATGTCCTTGGTCGGGTCAATCTCTCATATGAGCGCATCATCTTTGCTTTATAAGCTTCCAGATTTTGTTGCGCTATGAGCCGTGTTTCTTCAAGGGCATCAAGCTCCTCAAGCCGAAGGTGAGCGTTTTCCTCATCTGTTAGCTCGTAGTGGACTGCCACTCGTAGAGAGGGTAATTCTATCTCGAGGGGGAGTACTGCTTCTGTACCGAATACCAACGCGTACGGCGTTGTGTTCGTGGCCGTCTTGAACGTAGTTCGATACGCCCAGAGAGCTTCTTGCGGTCTCTCGTGCCAGTCTCTCTTATTTCGGGACACCGTCTTTTTCATTATTTTCGTCAGGGTCTTCTTGAAGGCTTCAGCTAGACCATTGGCTCGCGGATTGTAAACTGAAGAATATCTCCAGTCTATATTATGCTGCTGTGCGAAACGACTGATCTTGTGGCTTCTGTAGGCTGGCCCGTTATCGGAGATGATCCGTCTTGGCGTTCCAGACCGATATATGACGTGCGTCTTGAAGAAATAGAAGATATTCTCCGTCTTAACTTCCCTCAGTGGTACTGCTTTTGCCCATTTGGAGAAGTAGTCAGTCGTCGCCAGGATGAACCGATGTCCTCTAAATGATGCTGGTTCGATGGGGCCGACTATGTCAGTCCTCCACATTTCGAATGGCCAGCTAGCCACCGTCGGATGTAGTGGATTTGGATGCTGGTGGATGAAGTCCCCATGGATTTGGCATGAGTGGCATTGCTTCGCATATTTGAGGCAGTCCTGGATCATCGTGGGCCAGTAGTAGCCCATCCGTTTTATCTTCAACTTCATCTTTGGGCCCGCTTGGTGAGAACCGCAGAGTCTGTCGTGAACTTCCTGAACGACTCTTTTCGCTTCGTCAGGTCCCAGGCATCTCAACCACAGAGAATCAAACGATCTCTTGTACAGAGCATCGTTGACGAAGGCGAAAGACAGAGCTCGTTTCATAAGCTGGTGTCTTGCGGACGCTTCTTCAGGCATTCGGTGGGATTTAAAGTAATCTATAAAGACTTCTCTCCAATCCTCGGTATTTTCCCAATCTTTTACTTGCAGGGTAGTCTGCTCGTTCGCTCCTTTTTCTTCGGATGATTCCGGAGATATTTCTGCTGGGGCAAGCACCCGACGGCTTTGTACCATGATTCTAACGTCATCGAGGTTCTCGTCGGCCAGTTCTTTAGCAAGTTTGGCCAATGCGTCCGCTTTGCTGTTTTCCGCACGCGGTATGTTCTCCAAAGTATAGGAGGGAATTTGGGTCAACAGTTGTTGTACTTTTTCGCCGTACTTCACCAGTTCTGGCTTGCACGTTTGGTAGTCGTCGTTTACTTGACTAACGACCAGCTGAGAATCCCCGTATATGAGGAGGTCTCCAATTCCCATGTCAATGGCGATCTCAAGGCCTGCTATCAAAGCTTCGTATTCGGCTTCGTTATTTGTCCTCGGCTCTGTTAAGGAGAAAGCGAAGCGCATTATCCCTCCTTGTGGAGTCACGAAGATGAGGCCTACCCCCGATTTGATTATAGGGGTACCTTGTTTGCGCCTTTTCATGGACGATGCTCCATCGAAATAAAGCTCCCATTGGGTATCATTACCGCCGATCGCGTCAAACGCATGTTCGTCTGGAAGATCGCAATTTAGAGGAGAATCGGCGGGTATCGGATGCTCAGCGAGGAAGTCGGCGATGGCCTGGCCTTTCACTACCTTGAGAGGCTGATAGGTTATCGAGAACTCCATCAAGAGCAGTGCCCATTTAGCAAGTCGTCCCGTCAATATGGCCTTTGACATTAAATATTTAAGAGGGTCCACCTTCGAAATGAGACGAACCTCATGCGCCAATGCATAGTTCCTGAGCTTTGCTATCGCGAAGATCAACGCCAGGCAGTGTTTTTCAATGGAAGAGTAGTTGCTTTCTGCCCCCAGAAGAACTCGACTCAAGTAATAGAGAGCTCTTTCTTTCCCTTGGTCATTCTCTTGCGCCCATAATGCGCCTAAGGAACCTTCGAGGGCGGTTGTATAAAGAATGAAAGGTTTTCCCTTAACCGGAGTAGCCAACACTGGCGGGTTCTGCAGGTACTGTTTAATTTCGTCCAGCGCGCCCTGGCATTTTTGATCCCAGACGAATGGAGTTCCCTTCTTCATCAGGTGACTGTAAGGATGGCACTTGCCAGAGAGGTTGGCTATAAATCGCCGACTATATGCGAGCTTTCCTTGGAGAGACCGCAACTGTTTGAGAGTCCTTGGCGGAGGCATTTCCATGACCGCCTTGATCTTGGACGGATCTATTTTGATACCCCAGTGTCGGACGATGAATCCCAGGAATTTGCCCGAGAAAACTCCAAATGCACACTTGAGAGGGTTCATCTTCAAGTTGTATTGTCGAAGGCGTTGAAATACAGTCTTTAGATGCTCGAGATGTTCTTCGTATGATTTGCTCTTAACCACGAGGTCGTCGATATAGCACTCGACGATTTCATGTATAAGGTCATCGAAAATCTTCGTCATGGCCCTTTGGTAAGTGGCACCGGCGTTCTTCAAACCGAAAGGCATCACCTTGTAACAAAATATACCTAGAGGGGTCCTGAAAGCGGTATGCTTTTGGTCTTCGGGATGCATCTTTATCTGATTATACCCTGACGAGCCGTCCATAAAGGAGAAAACCTCATGAGTGGACGTGTTGTCTATCATTAGTTCGGTGACTGGCACTGGGAAATCGTCTTTCGGGCAAGCTTTATTGAGATCCCGGAAGTCTACGCATATGCGCACTGTCCCATTTTTCTTCATCACCGGGACGATGTTGGCGATCCATTCCGGATATTGAACCTCCTATATAAAGCCAGAGTCGATTAGCTTTTTGACCTCGGCGTTGATGCTCATCTCAAGCTCGAGCCGCATTCTCCTCGGCGCCTGTTTGACTGGCTTGACGTCCAGGGATACCGCCAATTTGTGCACGGTAACTTCTGGATCTAGTCCCGGCATTTCGGAATAGTTCCATGCGAAGCAATCTCTATGCTGTACAAGAACGTCTTTTAACGCAGCCACCCTTTCTTCAGATAGCAGCTCGCTGACAAATGTCGGTCGCGGGTCATTTAGCGTCCCCAACTCAATTTTCTTGAGGTTATCTGCAGTGGTATGTATTCCATCCTCCAGTTCTTTCGGAGCTGGCGGAAATTCTGAGATCACCTCATCATTGTTGTTTTCGAAGCACCAGGGAAGATTATCCGTGTTCTCAGACCCATCTTTTAATATTGTTATCATGTGACAAGTGCGAATCCGCTTCCAATCCCAATGTGGAGTTGGTTCTGTTCTCGTGGCTTTGGGTTCGTGCTTCTGTAGCGGCGTTACCCTCTAGTTGTCAGACAGAGTGAACTTACCGAGCTGGTACTGATCTTCGACCCAATTCTTAAAGGTGAAGCAGTCTTCGAGCGGGTGCCCTATTACTCGATGGTAAGAGCAATAGTTTGGGTCAGAGACTTCGCTTGCTTGTTCGGGGTTCTTGGACTCCGGCAGTGTGAGCATCTGATGTTTTAGAGCAAACTCAAGTATCTTCTTCGTCTTGTCCCGAGGAAACGAGTATGCTCGACCCATTTTCTTCATGAGGGACAGATCAATAACGCTCGACTCCTGCTTGCGTGGCTTCTTAGCCCTGCTTTCTTGCTGTTGAGAGTCTTTTTGGCCTTTCGACTTGTTTCTGCCTCTGCGTTGAGCCCTTTTTATAACAGGTTGACAGGGGGCGGCACTTTCAACTTTGACGGTCTGTTGGAGGAGGCGTTGCGTTTTGGCTTTCTCGTAGATGGCCATTTCGCGGTTGTGATCATCTTGGACTTTTGACCAGCTTCCCTTATAAGCCTATCCATTTGTTCTTCAAACGACGGACTGGGCACTTTTGCATCAGGAACTTTTATTGGTTCAGGATTGGTGTCCTCCCGTTGCGCATCTGCTTCTTCATTGAAGTCGTGTACGACGTAACAGTCGCGGAGCAGCTCTCGTTTCTTGGAGCGAATGTATCCGAGCCCTATCGTCTCCATCCTCCCATTAGGCAGCTTGCGTTGAGTCCCAGGAACGTTCCAGACTTTGTCGTAGAACTTTGCTTTTCGAACGGTCTGTTTGAAGGATATCCCCTGGCGTTTCAGCAGCTTTTTTAAACTTTCCGTATAATATCTGGGTAGACGGATGGGTTAAAGTCTGTCCAGCGTAGGATCTGCGCCATGCCAGATTTCTTTCTCCACCTTGGTTTCTTCAGAGCGGTAGAACAGAATTGCTTTCTCGATCTCTCGCCTGGGAGGGATATAGAACGTTTGCAGCTCTTCTACATTGTAAATATTAAGTGCATCTAGTTCTTTATGGTGTTTAAGCGGCACCATGGCGACTTGTAGACTTTGTTCTTCGTCAGCGGACTTTCGTATTGAAGGTCGAGCAGAGAATACAGCATGGATCTTATCTTTCGAGTCGCTACCAAAGATCAACGTAGGAGCGGACGGTCCTGGCTTGTTGTGTTGGGACGGACCCGAATAAACTCTCTCCTCTTCCTCCTCGGTATCACTATCGAAGACAGGGATGGTAGCGTTAGTTTTATTCTCCGGCTTGTGACACCTTTCCGTGTCTTCGAAACTTGGTAAGAAGTATTTGGTATCTTCATATTTGCGAATTTCGTTTACAGAAAACGGATTCAATTCCCCCGTCACGGTATACTCGATACCATCCCTAAAATATTTCATACACTGATGCTGTGTAGAAGGGACGATGTTATACTCGTGTAACCATGGTCGGCCGAGCCGAGCGTTGTAGCACGTCTTGGCGTCGATGACGTGGAATTTAATGTCCGTGACGAGCAGCCCGAAGCGTAGCGTTAGTATCATAGATCCAAGAGTCTTTGATGATTGGGAGTCGAACCCGGAGATGGTGATCTTGTCCCGAGCAAGGTGTTGAACGCTCATGCAGATTTCCTTTAACACCCGCACATTGAGTAGGTTAACGGACGACCCGTTATCGATCAGGATTTTGCCTATCTTTATATCATGGCAGTATCCCGTGACGTAGAGGGGGCGATTGTGTTCGCACGTCCCAAGTAGAAGGTCTTCATCGCCAAAACTGACATCTGCCGTGTGCACGTCCTCCAATTCATCCTTCATTTTTTCTTTGGCCAGGAAAGCTTGGAACTGCTCCGGGTCCTGTAGTGCCTTAATTAACGAATCTCTCACCTCTTTTGATAGTAAAAGGGCGTTAAGAATGCTGAGCTGTGAGGGCAGCTTCCTCAGATGTGCTGAGACGTTGTAATCCACCTTATTCTTCTTTGGCGGGTCTTTGGCAGCTAGCTCCTCCACCACTTGGTCATCTAAGACGATATCTTCAGGGGCCTTTTCTTTCCCTTTATCTTTTCTGTTCGAGGGTCCGAGGTTCTTTTCGGGCAGTGTGCGATTACGTAGCCGGATATTTTCGCAAACCTTCGGTTCTTCTTCTTTTCTCGAAGCGGACTCTTTAAAGAGAGGGGCAAGTTCCAGCTCCTCATCAGAATCGCTCCCGAATGTAGGCACTTGTGACCCACTGGTGTTAACCATGCGACAATCGCCGGTAGTTCTTTTAAGCCCTTCGGTCGTATTTCTTTGCTCCCGACGAGTTTTACGCTTTTCCCGCTTAAAGCGTTGTCGATGAGTAACATATCCTTGCCACCATCTATTGAAGGTCTTGCACTCTTCAGTGGGGTGCAAAATCTCCTGGTGATACAAGTAATAGGAGGGGTGCATTTCCACTTCACCGGTGATGTTTCCTTCGGAGGATGGTAGCTTCATGCCCATTGATATGGCCTTAGCAAACCTTTTCCTCATCTTGAATCGGCTTTTGTCGGTAGTGGAGGTGTTTTGCTCTAGCGGGATCGTCTCAGCTCTTTCATCAAGTCGCTGGCGCTTGGCCCTTTCAAATATAGCCGTCTCGCGTTCTTAATCAGCTTTACTTTTCAATCGAGCTTCGTTGAGGAATGCGTCAATTACCTCATCTGATGGCCCCAGAATTTTTGATTCAGGGTCTGCCCCCAGCTTTTTAGTGCAAGGAGTCTCCTCATCGTCCATGAACGAATGGGAAATCACATGACAGCTTGCCATGCATTCTTCAGATTCATTAGATGAACTTTCTCCCTCATCTTCCTCTTGAAAGACATGATCGAGGAACTTTTGGAATGTAATGGGAGTCCGTGCCTTCTGGTTGTATTCCTCCAGCGCGTCAATTTGTTTTTGCAAGTCCGTGCGCTTGTCGCCAGGCTTCACGGGCTTCTTTGATTTCTTTTTCTTCTTCTTCGAAAATTTTGACGGCTGGTTGCGAGTGCTTGAGCCACCACCATCGGTCTTTGGAGTTAGACGTGGCTTCAACATCCTTTCAATGACCTGTGGTTCCAACGGGTTCTTCCACCTAATCGCTGGACATGTCTGAAGACCGTTTAGTATCCTCTTTGTCTTGGCTGATAATACAACCTCCCAGGGAGCTTCTTCAACGACAGAGCATGTTGCCCCCGGCGTATTTGTCCCCTTAGAGGTGTGGGGCTGCGGGGGATTCATCTTCCATTTGTCAGATAACGCGAATTTACCCTGTCGGTACTGGTTTTCAAGCCAATTTTTGAAAACGTAACAATTCTCGATCGGTTGACCCAGTACTCTATGATAAGGATAGTAGTTGGGCCCGTTGACATCACTTGGTTGCAACGGACGTTTTGGATCCGGCAGATTTATGAGTCGGTTGCGCAACGCCAGCTCGAATAAACTTCTCGTTTTATCGCGGGGAAAAGAGTAAGAATGTCCTAGCTTTTCCTCAAGGGCTACGTACGGGCGCACGTTATTTTGACGAACAACCGGCTTCGATTCGCTCTGTTGTTGTTGAGCATTAGCGACAACGATCGCTTTTCCCTTCCCTTTGTCATTTCGGGAGTCCGGCTTTGGAAGAGGGGGTTTATGGCCCATCTGATCCATTTGCGCTAGCTTGTCAATCAAGGCCTGGAAGGTAGTCGGCTTGAAAAACATCATAAATTGCGAGATGGTTGCTAGCGGATCAAGGGTGCCCACAAACATACCCACCGCGGGAGCTTCTTCAATGCGCTGTTCGCACTTTGACCATAAATTACGCCACCGTATAGTATATTGAATCCACGTCTCGCCTGGTTTTACCCTGGCGTTAATCAGTGCCGTCATTGGGGTGCATTCACTGGCGCTTGCAAAACGCTGAGTAAACAACAGCTCCATCTCCGTGAAGGTCTTAATAGAGTCGTTCGGGAGCTCAGAGTACCACTCGAACAACGTATCTGATAAACTTCCAACAAACTGGCGAAGCAATAGCTTGTCGTCACCGCCGGTGTTGCCGCAGAGTGCCCTGAACTGGGCGACATGCTAGTGAGGATTGCCCATCCCCTTGTAGACATGGAACTTGGGAATTGTGTAACCTGGCGGGTACTTGATTTGGTCGTACCAACTTGGATATGGCCGCCCTGTTTTTACGACCTGGCCGGCTGCTTCGGTCGCATGATGAACCCGTATTTGTTGGGCTATGTACTCGTCCAAATCAGCTTTAGAGATTGTATTCTCTTTAGCCGTTGACAGAGCTGGCGGAGGATTTGATGTCTCTCCCCTATCGTCTCCAAGGACGATTGGAGGCTCTTCAGCCGGAGGATCTTGTTGTATCATCATCCCTATCATGTCTTGGAAGAGGAGGCCCATACGCTGTATGTTGGCTGCTTGTTCAGCAGCCTCTTTGTCCTTCTTCTCTAGTATTCGACGAAGGAATTCGGCGTTGGTTTCTTCCTCCTGGCGTTCATCCGAGGATGTTTCAGGGTTTTCTTTTGGCCCTGTAAGTGCGGCCATAGCGTTCATCATCTCTTGGAGCTTCTGCTGCTGCTCCTGCGCTTTGGTCACTGATCGCGTAAGCGGTCGATGACCCGTAGATATGCGACTGTCCTATTTACCAGACACCACATAGACGGTATGAACTACAATGCCCCCTGACTTAGGGCGTTTGGGTTCACCACCTTTGATATTCATCGTCGGCGTTGGCACTTTCTCCGGCCTTCTTCTTTTATGGGCCGTAGAAGTTGAGGGGGCCGTTGCTTTAAGCACCCAAGCGGTCGTCGCCTTTCGTTGCTTGACCAGGGGATTTTCTTCCTGCCGACCTTTCGACTTCTTGTGCTGGCGAGAGAAGTTAGGATCAATGACAGATTCTCAGACTCATCGCCATGTCTTGTAGATCCTGGAGGACAGCGATTGAGGAGGCTGCTCCGGCTTTTCTGTTTCCACGGCAGTCTCTACCGGTGGAGGAGATCTCTTGAGCACTGCAGTTGGCGAGTTCCTGCGTACCCTATTCAGTAGCTCAAAACTGTTCCCAGTTGGAACAGCAGCATTAACTTCCACCGTTGGTGCTGGTGGAGTTATCCCGGAAGGGGAGTTGCCCCCAGTCTTCCTTATTTGGCGCCAGTGGCGTCGTCGGGCGCGACGAGTCGTCGGTATTGGTTCAGAAACAGAAACAGCCTCTTCTTGCCCCCTGTTCAGGTATGGGGCTGTTGCCGGCGTCAGCCTATTGAAGACTGATGTCTTTTGATCAGCAGGAGCAGGAGTGGGAGTTGGGACGGTCAATTTTGTAAAGACCGATTTCTTAGCAGGAAAAGCCGCCTTGACGACTTCAGGAGCAGGTTTGGCTATTCTTTTTGGAATAATCTTTTCTGGGACTGCAAGCTTCATTGTGGGCCCGCAAGAGTTTTGGCCCAATCTGGAGAAGACCGAGGCACTGGTGTTGGGCGACCAGTTGAGAGGGGCCGCAGTAACTGAAAGTCGATCGAAGACCGACTTCTTAGGAGCATCTTGTACGGGCATGGGGGTGCTAAAGCTTGTTGGCGGAAGCATGGTTCCGAAAAACAACCCCGTAGTGGCTTGAGTAATCTGCTCCACGGGCATAGTGAACAGAGAGGCCGCTTGGGGCCCATAGGTTATGCCCCCAGTTGAGGCCAGACGCAAACTGCAGCTGCAGTTAGAGCACTTTGAACAGGTAGAGGCCATCGATGCTTGATTCCTTTTCTGCGCCAAGCAAGAGACCAAATCTTAGTAAACTTGAAATCCAAAGGCAACCGTTAACAAACCGCGATTGGTTCGCGAAGACGACACACGAAATGTGGAGTGGAAAGAGGAAAAGGTCCCACCGGGCGTGCCAGAATCTGTTCCCCTCCGAACAGCGGCCAAGACATGAGGAGTCTAGCCTGAGATTCGGGGAAGATACTATATGGTTTTATCCGTCTACTTCTCCGAAGATGCCAAGATGATTTATGGCACCGTGTATCGGAGGTTTAGACGGATGCGGCCGGTGTAGCAGACTTCGTCAGATTCCCCCTCGCTTGAGGGGTTTTTGATTGTGGGGACGCTCTTCCCTGCAGGCGCAAGCCCCTGCAGTTAATTACGCTACCGCATCGCGGTAACAACTTTCTCCTTCTCCAGAATTTCACTTCGTGTCGTGTGTGTTTGTTTTGTCTGTGGTTGCCCGTGGATTGTATACGGAGACTGAGTAATGTCGTCGCCCGTAGGACTGATTTTTCCAAAAATAATATGTTAACCGCAATCAGAAACGGCGTCGCTTTGCAGCTAGCCGGTGAGTACGGGTCGATCCATAGAGATGTGTAATTTTCTTAATGTGTTTTTACGAGTTGATTCCAAATGTTGTTTGGATTGATTTATTAATTCTAGAAAACCTAAATCTATCAATAAACTAAATTAATCTAAATTAAAGTCTTGCTATGCTTAGGCTTAGGGGAAGTTGGGAGATTAAAGGTTTCCTCACCGCTTTCGATGCCTTTATTTTAGATCTATTAGATGTTATGGTAGTTATCAATGAAGTGGATTAGAATCTTTTGGGAAGATGTTTCTTCCTCTAGATTCTTGTCATTCCTTTATCGATCCTTACCCTAACCTCCATGGAAAACGCGCGCAACCGAGCCTTTATACTACGGTGTCACCGTTACCTCGAGGGGTAGGGTGCCGTAGGGAGCGGTTGTGCGTGTATGCATGGAGTTCTAATTCTTAGTTGTGAAGGGGCATGAAAGGGGTGAGAGATCTCATCTCTCAAACCTTTCCCTAAGGCTAACCCTAACAAGCGAGGAGATTACTCGCTCATTAGGGGATTAAAAGACATTCTAAAATTAAAAGAGAACAAAGCAAAGAAATAAAATTAACTTACTAATTTTTATTGATGGCTCCCTCCAAGCAATAATACAGAACAGATCTGAATTTGTAAAATGAAAAGTGGCATGAGTTTTACAGATCCGTGATTACAATTTATAGGAAAACAGGAAAACTAGGGTTACAGATTCTCGCACACATGATTTTACAGATATGCCCACGGAAAATCCAAACCCCTGCACCGACGCACCGACACGAGAAAAATCCACCGACACGGGCTTTAAATGGCCAAGGAACCGCGGCATTAGTGGGCTTGGGCCGCGGTTCTGCGGCCCTTTGGGGAGATCTCTTGGTGAAATTTCCTGGGTTGCTTCTTGTTGGCTTGGGTTTCTTATTTATATATATCTTTTTCCATTTGGGCTTCTAGGTTGGTTCCAGATCTTCAGTGAACAATTTGCAATGGATTTTTAACCGTTCGCTTTGAGTCGATGTCTTGAATCTTGCTTTGTGAATTGTTCCTTATATAGGCTTGATCAAGATTCTCTGTTTGTTGGTTAAAGTCCACATTTTCATCGTCTTTACATCGTTTACACTGTTTTCTGTCCAAGAACCTGTAACCTGTAACATGTAGCAGACATGCGTCAAAAGCACCTGTTTATTTATAAAACGAATAAGAATTGGGGAATATAAACTGCAATATTATGATATGAACAAATACCCCCAAACTTATCTTTTACTCGTCCTCAAGCAAACTTATTTTTATTCACTAAAATCCTAACCGCACTTTCGCAGGGAAACACGATTGCACTGAGCACGTGCAACAAGCCGTTAAACCTCTAGGTGTCCCTAGTAGGAGGAGTGTTGTCTCCTGAGGGTTTTCAGCGGATTACACCCACAAAATCCTATCGACTCGGCCCATTGACTTTTGTTCTCCAATTAGGTTTTCTAACAAGGAATTCTATTATCTTCTACTTGTAAATTATCCACCCATATTCTTCACACTTCCTCATCATCTAACTTAAGATTATATATGTTCTATAGAATTACTTAGCTTCCGGCATTTCTTAAGTTTTCCTTCTAGGGTTCAATCTCCACTTAGGAATTTTTATCAATTCTACTAAAGATACAAGTTCTATTCTTCATCCCTTTCTCTTATCTAAACTCTAATGACATATCCCCACGTGTGTGTAGATATCACCCCTACACTTGGAAATTCAAATCAAGCAATCGTACTCTCGTTCATTGTCCAAAGCACTTATTAATTGGTGAGTTTAAATGAATTTTGCTTACACATCCTTCATGCGATCGTTAATACTTCTTGAGCTACCAACAACCGATTACAAGATATGTTTGCACTTTTAAAGCGTAATTCCTAGTCTTTCAACACCTAAGGCTTTTAGCAGTGACTCCCAAACCAGTTGGTCTAAGGTACTAGGTGATGAAGCACCCTCGCTAAGTATTTTTCTATTTTTGCAGCCTTAAGTAATCACAAAAACCAGTGTCCATTTTTTTTATTCTTTATTCACACTTTTTTTCTTTTATTTTCATTGTACTAAGGACTTTAGACAAGAGCATTTCAAGGTCTCTTCTACTATTCCAAATTTTAAGGTGCGTGATTGTGCATTTTGTAGGGTATACGTTTTCAGAATCTAGACTTAAGCTAGGAACTATTTTTCAAACTTATACTCTAATAAGAACATCAATACTCTTCCCTCATTTTGACTTAGCCCAAGAAGTGAACCCAAAATTTGCCTATATCTAAATAAACTACAAGGCATATACTTTCTACCGTTAAACTTTAAGGAAGGTTATTTTTAGGATTTTTAATTTACTAAGTCTAAGATCTAGTTTTTCCCAGCCAGTTAACCTATTTGTCAAACTCAAGTCAATTAGCCAAAATTGAATACAATAATTTTTATAATTTTGAAATTTTTCAATTTTTATGGGTTTTCAAATAAGTATGCAAATGCAAAAAAAAAATATGTACAAATGAATGCGAAGAAAGAAAACGTACCGAGCATACCCCCAAACTTGAATTTGACAGTGTCCTCACTGTCATACTAAACCAAGAGGGTCAAAATGTCGGCACTTCCCTGTTTATTTATTTATAATTTTTTTTTATTGTTAAGGAAAACAAAAATATATACAGAAAGGCCCTCCCCTAAACTTCATTTAAACTATGTTAGACATTACTGCCAAACCTTGCATAGACCAAACGTTAACACCAACCAGTTGAAAAATTTATCAGTAAAGAGTATCAGTTGGTGGAAGAATAAGTCGTAGCGATCCATAAAGAATTGGGGAAGAAAGAAGTGGTGGTATGGAAGGTATGGAGGTGAATAGACAGGAGGTGGTGATGAATCAAAACGAGAATGCGAATGATCAGCAATCAGTGGAATGTTGGCATTCTCGTAGCTTCTTAAAAGAAATGGGGGTGGTTCAACTTCTAAAGGAGGAGGTTGACTAACCACAATACCCCTAAAATGTTTCTGTGGGTCCTCTATTGACTTGGCATCATCCATCAATTGCATATGATATTCAATTATAATGGAACTGATCTTCTCGATGTCCGCCATAGTCCAACCGAAAACTTGCCGCCTATCTTGTAAGACTTTTAAAATAGCGTTCTCTTGCTCGAAGGCTAGAGAGGCTGATATTATAATGGAAAAAGTCTCATTCTCACCTATGTAAGCATATTTAAGGTGAGGCGGTAAGGACATGAGTTCAATTTTCGGAGGCGAAAGAATCATTGTGGAATCTACCTCGAACTCAAAAGACTCCAACACAGGTTCGAAATCACTGCAAACAACCGATTCGGATGGTTCAACTAACTCATCCAAAAATTCAAAAGACTCATATTCGGGCTGTGAGTCGTCATCATCCGAAAAAGTGAAACATTCATAATCCATATCGGTTGTGTCAACGGTGGTAGGCTCAAGGAGGGACGCACTAGTGGCGTCAAAACTGTTTTCATCAAACAAGAATCTTTCAAGCTCGCAGTCCTCCTGCGTGATTTCGTGAATAGAGCAAACTTCTCGTGTACTAGTTTTAGGCACGGGGGGCAGACTTCCCATCTTATAAATATTGAACTCACTAGACATCTTCCCAAAAGATAGAGTCATGGAGCCATTGCGATAGTTTATTACAGCATTGGAAGTGGCCAAAAATGGTCGACCGAGGATCACCGGAATTTGGTTCCGTGGGTTAGCAACAGGTTGTGTGTCCATAACAATAAAATCAACGGGGAATATGAACTCCCCAACTTTGATCAACACATCCTCTAGCTCACCCCTTGGATGGGTGATTGATCGATCAGCTATTTGGAGAGTACAACGAGTGGGTTTCAACTCTTCAACCCCTAATTGTTCGTACACGGAGTAGGGAAGTAGGTTAACACTAGACCCAAGATCTAAAAGTGCTCGATTAATTTTCTTATCCTCAATTGTGATTGAAATCGTAGGACAGCCGGGGTCCTTTCGTTTTTGGGGTAAGGTTTAAGGATGGTTAATAGCATTGCTCACTGCGCTAGCCACTAGCACTTTCTTGGGTACTTGAGATGCCTTTCTCTTCGAGGTGCATAAGCCCTTTAAGATTTTCGCGTATGAAAGGACTTGTTGGATTGCATCCAAGAGAGGTATATTTATGCTAACCTGCTTAAATAATTCCACAATCTTCTCCACTTGTGCAGTTGGTTTATTAGGACTCAACCTTTTTGGAAATGGAGCATTTTGAAAATTTGTTGAGTCAAATGTCTGTGGAGTAGAATGTGGAGTAGGAACGGATCCCAGTGTGGGTCCGTTCGGATTAGAAGAAGAAGAGCCTTTTGAAGAATAGAGAATAGGCTCTAGCGGAGGAGATGAAGGTGAAAAAGAAGGAAGAGAAGAAGGAGAAGATGACGATGGAGAAGAAGAAGAACCACCGGCGGGGATGTCATCACTAGTACCCACATTATTCTGCAACACTCTTCCGGATCTCAACGTGGTCACCGCATTTACATTGTGATTGTGATATGCGTTTTGTGTGTGACCGGGATTTGGCAATGGTTGAGATGGAAGCTTTCCCTTTTCTCTCTCGCTCAACGCAGCAGTTAATTGTGCAATTTGTGCCTCAATAGATTTGATACTTTGATCGTGTGAGGCATTGTTATGCATCAAAGACTGAACATAATTTTCAAATCTTGCTGCGGATTCTGTAGATTGCTTGAAAAATGCATCTAGATTTTTTTCGAGCGAGATAACCTTATCATCATTTGGTTGAACCAAATTGTTCATTTGATTTGTATAAGGTTGTTGTTGGAAATGTTGCTGGTTTTGAGTTTGTGAAGGTGCTTGTTGTTGTTGTGGAGGAGGAGGTCTTTGAAAATTTTTATTTCCTTGGACTTGTTGATTTTGGTTCCAAGCGAAATTTGGGTGACTCCTCCAACCCGGATTATAGGTCGAAGAGTAAGGATCATTTCTTTATCGTTGCTGAAAGGCAGCATTGACTTGATTTTGTCCTTGAATAGGTGCATTATAAGGTCACTCTTCGGTAAGGTGTGATGGATCCGAACAACAAGCACAAACAGTTCGTGGGGGTAAAGCAGGGGCAGGAGAAGACGATGAGATTTTGGTCTCAATGGCTTCTAGCTTTTTCATAAGTGCGGCCATCTCTACTTGATGTATGCCTGCCCTAGATTGACCAATAGAAGAAGATGAGGTGGTCTTTGTGCTCTCCCACTGAATTGTTTGTTCACTAAGATCCTTGAGAAACTGCCATGCTTCCTCACTAGATTTGGTTAGAAAGTGACCTTGACAAATAGTTTCTAGCAACTGCTTCGTTGCCGGGTTCAATCTCTCGTATAATGTTTGGCAAAGTTGCCAACTTTCGATCCCATGATGAGGGCATTGAACAAGCAGGTCTTTAAATCTCTCGAAGCACTTCCAAAATGGTTCGGAAGGAAGCTGTGAAAATTGTATAATCTCGTTACAGATTCTAGCAGTTTTGTGATGAGGATAGAACTTTTTCAGAAAAGCTTTCATAAACTCATCCCAATTTCTAATGGAATGTGATGCGGTGCTGTATAGCCACTTCTCGGCTAGGTCACATAAGGTAAAAGGAATGACCCTTAGCCTTATAGCATCATCACTTAATTGGGTCGTTTTCATCATAGCGCACACATTTTGGAATTTATTGATAAAGATATATGCATCTTCAAATTCCAAACCATGAAATTTTGGCAGCATATTGATGCACTGTGGTTTTATTTCAAAATTGTCCCCATTTGCCGGTGGGGGTGAAAGACATGTAGGTAAAGAAGTGCGGACGGGGTAAAAGAGATCCTGGAGCGCAACTCGTGCGGGCGCTACAACAGGAGGAAGATTCGGGTTATTCGCACCTAACGGAGGTGGAATCATTCCCGTCGGTAAGGTATCGTTGGGGTTGTGTCCCGACATACCTTCAAAAGAAGAATTTGAAGGTGGAGGTAAGGAAATGGAGGGAATTTCGACTTCGGTGTCGAAAGGTTCGTCGGTCGGTACCAACGAAACACGGACTAATCGGGCGTTAGTATCCCTAGTCCAAAGTGACATACACTAAAGGGGTAGTGTAGTCAGAAAAAAAATTGAAAAACAGAATGTGGAGGTAAGATAACGTCAATGAAAAGAAGTGATGGAAGTGAGTTGCAAGTTTTCTTTAGCGACAAGTTGCAAGTTTTGAAAAGATTTTTCTTTTTTTTTTTTATGTGAGAGTTTTGCAAAGAGGTTTTTTTTTTTATAAATGGACTTGTGACACAAATGTATCAACCACACATGCACAATCAGGCCTAGATCTAGGGTCACCTAGGTCTGCTAGACAGCTCCTAACTGGGGCTAGAAATAGGATCTCAAACCGTCTCTTCACCGACAATTACGGCCAGGTAAGTGCCAGGTAAGTGGGAAGGAACCACAATAGTCGGCCTAATTAATAACCACTAGCCTAGACACACTTGCCTAGACACCGCAAGGTCAGTAAGGATAAACGGTCGATGCCTATACTAGTCCTTTTTCCTATTGAGCTCGACGTCCTTAGAGCTGAGTCTAATATTTTTTTATTAATTGTGGTCGATGCAAAATGCTTTAAGTGTTTTCTAGGGTCCTGGGAAGGGTGATGAAATCCCCACCCAATCTGAGTTTGGTCAATTAACCCTTTAAAGTCCGATTAAATTATCCAAAACAATAAAATTCACTTGTAATCAATTTTTTTAGCGCGGCGCAAAGAAACCTGCAGAAAATCTGTTATTTAGAAGGGGAGAGAAGATTTTTAGCGCAAAGAATTCCTGCAGAAAATTTTCACAAAAGATATATGGGGATTTTCAGAGAGGAGAATGAGGAAACAGACCAGAAAATTTGGTGCGCTGACGTGGCAGTCAGAGCGCGGAACCGCGGCAAATGTAGAGATAGGGCCGCGGAAGGGCGGCGGAATGGTGGGATCAACGCTCTGTAAAAATTGTGCTATTCTGTACTTGCAATTCCTCTATGCTCTGATATTATTTTTTCTATTTTGCTCTCTGTAAATCTCCAGAT
The DNA here is from genome assembly GCA_030015575.1 of Agapanthus africanus. NCBI lineage: Eukaryota > Viridiplantae > Streptophyta > Magnoliopsida > Asparagales > Amaryllidaceae > Agapanthus > Agapanthus africanus. The sequence continues at coordinate 27,579,722 of JASDDO010000001.1, forward strand.
CCGCGATTCTTTGCTGTTCCTGCAAGATTCAAAAGATACACACTTCAAACAGATAAAAATTGATAAATTTTTTTAATTTTTATTATTTTCAGATTTTTATAATTTTTAAAATTTATATCAACCCGAAATCACACAAAAGAAATTTTACGCCATCTCCGGCAACGGCGCCATTTGATTTTTCCAAAAATAATATGTTAACCGCAATCAGAAACGGCGTCGCTTTGCAGCTAGCCGGTGAGTACGGATCGATCCACAGAGATGTGTAATTTTCTTAATGTGTTTTTACGAGTTGATTCCAAATGTTGTTTGGATTGATTTATTAATTCTAGAAAACCTAAATCTATCAATAAACTAAATTAATCTAAATTAAAGTCTTGCTATGCTTAGGCTTAGGGGAAGTTGGGAGATTAAAGGTTTCCTCACCGCTTTCGATGCCTTTATTTTAGATCTATTAGATGTTATGGTAGTTATCAATGAAGTGGATTAGAATCTTTTGGGAAGATGTTTCTTCCTCTAGATTCTTGTCATTCCTTTATCGATCCTTACCCTAACCTCCATGGAAAACGCGCGCAACCGAGCCTTTATACTACGGTGTCACCGTTACCTCGAGGGGTAGGGTGCCGTAGGAAGCGGTTGTGCGTGTATGCATGGAGTTCTAATTCTTAGTTGTGAAGGGGCATGAAAGGGGTGAGAGATCTCATCTCTCAAACCTTTCCCTAAGGCTAACCCTAACAAGCGAGGAGATTACTCGCTCATTAGGGGATTAAAAGACATTCTAAAATTAAAAGAGAACAAAGCAAAGAAATAAAATTAACTTACTAATTTTTATTGATGGCTCCCTCCAAGCAATAATACAGAACAGATCTGAATTTGTAAAATGAAAAGTGGCATGAGTTTTACAGATCCGTGATTACAATTTATAGGAAAACAGGAAAACTAGGGTTACAGATTCTCGCACACATGATTTTACAGATATGCCCACGGAAAATCCAAACCTCTGCTCCGACGCACCGACACGAGAAAAATCCACCGACACGGGCTTTAAATGGCCAAGGAACCGCGGCATTAGTGGGCTTGGGCCACGGTTCCGCGGCCCTTTGGGGAGATCTCTTGGTGAAATTTCCTGGGTTGCTTCTTGTTGGCTTGGGCTTCTTATTTATATATATCTTTTTCCATTTGGGCTTCTAGGTTGGTTCCAGATCTTCAGTGAACAATTTGCAATGGATTTTTAACCGTTCGCTTTGAGTCGATGTCTTGAATCTTGCTTTGTGAATTGTTCCTTATGTAGGCTTGATCAAGATTCTATGTTTGTTGGTTAAAGTCCACATTTTCATCGTCTTTACATCGTTTGCACTGTTTTCTGTCCAAGAACCTGTAACATGTAGCAGACATGCGTCAAAAGCACCTGTTTATTTATAAAACGAATAAGAATTGGGGAATATAAACTGCAATATTATGATATGAACAAGGACGTGGATTAGTCCAAATCCGTATTTACTTAGATTTGGGTTTGGTGTTTTTAGTTTAAGGATATGTTAGCCGTATTGCGGCTAAGATCGACTTAAACGTTCGTTAAGGATACGTTAGTCCTGTTTGAGACTAAGATCAACTTAACGTGGTGATCCCTTTATTATATGGCCGTCAGGACTCGTCACCTCTCTGACGTCGTTGAAGAATTACAACGATAGGTGTCAGAGGAGTTCAGAGATGTACCCTTGAACCAAAGTTGATTTGGAGTTTTATAGTCCATTTGAATGTTTAAGGATACGTTAGCCGTATTTGGGGCTAAGATCAACTTAAACGAGACCGCTTAGGTCCGGCAAAAGAGCGTTTTGAGGCTCTATTGTTCCAGTTTAGGGACGTAGTGGTCCGTGTTCCAGTTTAGGGACGTGGTGGTCCATATTCCAGTTTAGGGACATAGTGGTCCGTCGCTAGTTTAAGGACGCAGTGGTCCATTGCCAGTTTAAGGACGTGGTGGTCTTTTAGTTTAAGGACGTCTCGGTCCGATATTAGTTTAAGGACACCTCGGTCCGATATTAGTTTAAGGACGTCTCGGTCCAATATTAGTTTAAGGACGTCTCGATCCACGAGTTTAAGGACCCCGCAGTCCATATTCATGTGTGGTAGTTGGGACCCGTCACCTATCTGACGTCGTTAAAGGATTACAACGAGAACCGTCAGAGAAGTTCGGAGATGTACCCTCGAACGAGATGTAAATTGATTTAGTGAGCAGCCGTGCTCAGTCAATTTAATTTGAGGACTTATGGCCACGACTGGACTAAGTCCAGTTTCAATATTCTTTTGTCTTTGGCCTATTGGACCTGTGCTAGGGCCTTGCCCCTTCACTGCATTATTTTTCTTTGTTTTGGTTGGGCTCTGCCCTTTTATAAATGATGCAGAGCATCTATTTTGTTTGGGCTCTGCCCTTTTTAAAATGCATAGCATTTTTGATTAGGCCTGTTAGGCCTTTTAATTGGGCTCTGTCCCTTTTCTTAATAATACAGAGCATTAAATACTCTGACAGTGCCCCCACATGGCTTGTCAGGCGCTTTGCGCAAATTAAAGAGCGCAAGCGCATGTGGAAGTGACACGTGTCATGCTCTGATGAGCGCAAGCGCAACAGCGCAGTGCGCTGCGTCAGTGCGCTGCGCTGTTGCACTGCTGACACGTGGCGCTTCCTGGCGGCTTGCGCAATAGTGCAGTTTTAGCAAGTGCCGGGCACTGTTCTTATTCTTTTGGATCAATTTTAGATCAAAGAAATTCTTCTTGTTTTCAAAGAACCAGTGGCTCATAAAAAGTGCGAGGCACTGTTATTGTTTATTTTTCTTTTTTCTTGAAGATCATTGATCTTGTTCTTAGATCAATGATCTGTTTTTAAGAGAATTTTCTCTTTTTCTAAAAGTTTTTACCTTTTTCTCTTGTTCTTGAGAAATTCTCTCTAATTCTTCAAAGTTCTCTCTGTTTGAAGTTCTTGATTTCTCCCAAAATGTTGATGCCTTTGAATTGAGGTCTGGGGTCCTTTTTATAGTGCTCATAAACTAGTTAAATTTGTTAAAAAGATCTTTCTCTGAGTGATTTGGGGAATTTTCCCCACCGTTGGATCTTTGATCCAAAGGCCTCTGTTTTACAGAAGAAAATCTTCTTATTTTAACAAGAACAGAAAAGATTTCTTTAAAATCTCAATTCTGTTTTGCGCAAACGCTCCAGCGCGTGACACGTGTCGCGCAGCGCAGCTGTGCCTGCGCAACTGCGCAGACACATGTCGTGCAGCGCAGCGCTTGCGCGGCTGTGCTTGCGCAGCCGCGCAGACACGTGTCACGCAGCACAGCGCTTGTGCGGCTGTTCTTGCGCAGCTGTGCTTGCGCAGCCGCGCAGACACGTGTCACGCAGCACAGCGCTTGTGCAGCTGTGCTTGCGCAACCGCGCAGACACGTGTCACGCAGCGCAGCGTTTGCGCAGCAGAAACGTTGCTTCCTTTACTTTTTGTTTTAAAAGTGCCTTGCTCTGATTGGACGCATTGCCTCGGGCGCTGTGCTGACGTATATGCGCTTGACACATGGCACGTTGCACGCATCGCAAAGAATTTGAAGCGTTGCTTCATTTATTAAAGTTTAAATTTTCAAAGCAGAGCTTTGCTCTGATTGGAGGAAGATGAAGCGTTGCTTCATCTCCCGCCTCGGAATTTAAACAGAGCTTTGCTCTGATTGGGGTAAACAGACATGCTCATCAAATCAGTCTCGTCAGTCGACCACGCCAAGGATCTGGGCGAAGCCTTCGAAGTGCTCCGCAAATTCAAGATGAAACCGAACCCCGCCAAGTGCGCATTCGGGGTCACCGGGGAAAAGTTCCTTGGTTTCATGGTCACCCACTGCGGAATCGAAGCTAACCCAGAGAAAATCGACGCTATCCTCAACATGGCTACGCCCAAGACCAACGTCGAGATCATGCGACTAACAGGGCGGGTAGCCGCTCTGAGCCGTTTCATGTTGAGGTCTGAGGAGAAGTGCCTCCCGTTCTTCAAAGCTCTGAGGAAGATTCCGAGGTTCGAGTGGTCAGAGGAGTGCCAGACCGCCTTCGACCAATTAAAGAGGTACCTTGCGACGCCACCGCTTCTAACCCGACCAGTCGAAGGAGACGAGCTCTCACTATATCTGGCGGTATCCGACCAAGCAGCAGGCTCAGTGCTCGTCCGAGAGGTCGACGGAGTGCAGAAGCCGGTATATTACGTGAGCCACGTCTTCAAAGATGCAGAAACGAGGTATCCAGCAATAGAGAAGGTCGTCTTGGCACTCATTGTGGCCTCAAGGAAACTACGAGACTACTTCTAGGCGCATACTATCCTCGTTCTTACCAAGCGCCCGCTGGAGGCTATCCTTACCTCACCCGAATCCTCGGGCCCCTTGGAGAAGTGGAGGTGGGAGTTGTCCCAGTTTGACATAAAATACCGTCCGAGGCAGGCCATCAAAGCATAAGCCCTGGTCGATTTTATCGTCGAGTGCACCATCCCTAGTAAGGAACCGGAGTCCACGCCAACCGTCGTGGCTCAAACCCCGGTCGAGGGAAGGCCCGACTCAGTCCCTGAATGGGTCATTTACGTCGACGGGTCCTCAACCGAGGAAGGCTGTAGTGCCGACCTCATTATTCGAGGCCCGAGCGAGGCAGAAATGGAGTATTCTCTGAAGCTCAGGTTCAAGGCTTCAAACAACGCGGCAGAGTACGAGGCCCTGCTGGCTGGACTTCGCATGGCCTCCGGGCTGGGGCTGAAAACAATTCGGATCCGCAGTGACTCGGCCCTGGTCGTTGGCCAAGTGACCGGCCAATTCGAGGTTCAGGAACCTCTAATAGTGAAGTATCTGGCCGAGGTAAGAAAATTTCGAAAGAACTTCGACGAAGTCCAATTGAGCAGATACCCAGACAGCTCAATGCTCAAGCCGACGCCCTGAGTAAGCTGGTTTCATCCTACTCGGCCAACAACAAGCGATCTATCCTCTTCGAAATCCTGCCACGGCCCAGTGTGGAGGACGGGGCGACAATACTTCATGTGTACACAGCCCCGGAAGAAGACCGAGACTAGAGGAAGCCCCTCGTGGGATTCCTAAGGGATAGTACGCTCCCAGAAGATCGAGGAGCAGCCCGCCGTCTCCGGGCCAAAGCCCGTCACTTCGTCTGGAGCAATGGGAACCTTTAAAAGAAATCTTTCACTCAGCCCCTGCTCCGGCGCGTCGACCCCCACGAAGCCGACTACGTCCTCCGTGAAATCCATGAAGGGGTCGGCGGTGCACACCAAGGGGCTCGAACCTTAATCCGGAAGGTATTGCTCCAGGAGTACTACTGACCAACCATTCACGAAGACGCCCAAAAGCTCGCCAGGAGATGCAAAAGTTGCCAACTCTACGGAAGCATACCTCGCCTTTCGGCTACCGAGCTGACCGCTTTAACCTCCCCGTGGCCGTTCGCCCAGTGGGGATTGGACATGATAGGCCAGTTCCCTACCGGTACGGGCGGGCACAAGTATGTCCTCGTCGCAGTGGATTACTTCACGAAGTGGATTGAGGCCATCCCCATCAGGAAAATGGACGCCGCCACGACTATCAAATTCCTGCAAAACAATGTGATACTCCGGTTCGGCATCCCGAGGTGTATCATCACCGACCATGGGACGAACTTCGAAAACGAGAAAGTGAAGGAATTCTGCAGTGAGTATCATGTCCTCATGAAGTTTGCCGCGGTTGCACACCCCCAATGCAACGGGCAAGTTGAAGCCGCTAATCGGGACGTCCTCCGAGGTCTCCAAACACGCCTGGAAGGACGCCAAAACAGTTGGGTCGAGGAGTTACCCCGGGTCCTATGGGCCCTGCATACGTCAAGAAAGACCCCCACCAGGGAAACCCCTTTCAGCCTCTGCTACGGGACCGAAGCAATGGTCCCAGCGGAGATCGGGCTACCCAATCACCGGGTCGAACACTTTGACGACGAAGCAAACACCACGGCACTCCGGACCTACCTGGACACCTTGTTGGAGAAACGAGACCGGGCTCAGATCAGAGCAGCTGCCTATCAGCAGCAAACCGCCCGATACTACAACGCGCGGGTCAAGCGCCACTTCTTTAAGACCGGGGACCTGCTCCTGAGGCGAAACGAGTTCGTCGATCAAAGCAGACTGCATAAGTTTTTTCCCGAAATGGGACGGTCCTTCCCTCGTCTCCGAGGTACTTCCCGGCGGAGCCTACCGCTTGCAAAACGCGGACGGGCGCAAGTTTCCACGGCCTTACAACGCTGAGAAGCTCAAGCTGTACCAGTGAAATGAATACCTATGAGTGTGTGCCTCTTCTTTCACAAAGACAATGCAAATTTTTCTAAAAAGTCCTCTCCACTCAAATAACAAGAAGAAAACTGAGCAGCTTCACTGCTCGGTCCGTCCTTAGCAGGCCCCTTACGGCCCCTCCCGCGCTAAGGATCGAAGCCCTCACTAAGAGACAGCCCGGTCGCCCATGCTCGGTTATCCCTGGTTGGTAATCCCCTACCCCACAACGCCAAGGATCAAAGCCCTTACCAAGAGGCAGCCGAGCGGCTACCCTGCTCGGCCATCCCTGGCTAGTAGTTCCCTACCCCCACAATGCCAAGGATCAAAGCCCTCACCAAGAGGCAGCCGAGCAACTACCCTGCTCGGCTATCCCTGGCTGGTAGTCCCCTACCCCACAACGCCAAGGATCAAAGCTCTCACCAAGCGGCAGTCGAGCGACTACCCTGCTCGGCTATCCCTGGCTGGTAGTTCCCTAGCCCATAATGCCAAGGATCAAAACCCTCACCAAGAGGCAGCTGAGCGGCTACCCTGGCTGGTAGTCCCCTACCCCCACAACGCCAATGATCAAAGCCCTCACCAAGAGGCAACTGAGCGGCTATCCTGCTCGGCTATCTCTGGCTGGTAGCTCCCTACCCCAAAATGCCAGGGATCAAAGCCCTCGCCAAGAGGCACCGGACAGCAACCCTGCCCGGCCCGTCCTTAAGGATCAAAAGCCCTCGCAAGAGGCAACCGGGCCCGCCCTTGCTCGGTTATCCCTGGCTGGTAGCTCTCTACCCAAAAACACCAAGGAACAAAACCCTCGCCAAGAGGCACCGGGCAGCAACCCTGCTCGGCCCGTCCTTAGTAGGCCTCTTACGCCCCCCCCCCCCCCCCCCGCGCTAAGGATGAAGAGCCCTCGCAAAAGGCAACCAGGCCCGCCCTTACTCGGTTATCCCTAGCTGGTAGCTCCCTACCCCAAAACGCCAGGGATCAAAACTCTCGCCAAGAGGCACCGGACAACAACCCTGCCCGGCCCGTCCTTAAGGATCAAAATCCCTCGCAAGAGACAACCAGGCCCGCCCTTGCTCGGTTATCCCTGGCTGGTAGCTCTCTACCCCAAAACGCCAGGGATCAAAGCCCTCACCAAGAGGCACCGAGCAGGTACCCTGCTCGGCCCATCCTTAGTAGGCCTCTCACGGCCCCTCCCGCGCTAAGGATCAAAAGCCCTCGCCAAGAGGCAACCGGGCCCGCCCTTGCTCGGTCATCCCTGGCTGGTAGCTTCCTACCCCACAACGCTAGGGAGCTAAGCCCTCGCCATGAGGCGACCGAGCAGCTACCTTGCTCTGCCCATCCTTAGTATGCCTCTCCGTGCCTCCTATGACTAAGGAACAAAAGCCCTCACCTAGAAGCATCCGGTCTATCTACGTCTGAGCGATCTCCACCTCGATTTCGGGGCCATGGAGATACCGTCTTCCCGCCAGTCTTTGCACACTTAGCAAATGAACAGATTCAAATCGACGCGTAATCCCTAGACGAAGAACCGACATAACACGAAGGCAGTACTGTGCAAATACAAGTGTTTACCGATAAAGGAAAATACGCGCGCAAATACCACTGCAAAAAGTTTTTATTCACAAAGACAAAGTCTTTACAAGGATATTGTGGGCTCCCCAGCCTTACCAAATTGCCCGGAGGCTTACAAAAAGAGAGAGGAGGAAAAGCCAAAAAGTTCAGGCCGCAAGCCCTGCCTAGACCTCACCTTCCTCGCCACCATCAGCCGGAGGCATAACCACCGAAAGTGGGACCCGAGCGCGGAGCTCACCGTCGACAAACTCCGGAAACTGTTCCCTAACGGCATCAAGAGCTTTGTGCCATGCAATGGTAGAAGCCTCGTCGAGGTCGACGTAAAACTGGTCCTGTTGGGGTCAAAATTCGCACCCAGTTGACCGGGTCAAAGTCAAGATCAACCCCAAGTAAGCGGGCCTAAGCCCAAGCAAGTGGGCCCATGCCCAAGTCGATCCCCGCGGCCTGTCTTCCCCATGCCAAAATAAAAATCATGTAATAAATAATTTTGATGTAATTTTTTATGCATGAATGTAACCAAAATGGGCATAAAGCCAAATTTTTGTAAAGCCCATGGTTTATGTGCAAAATAAATGAGCATATGGGGCATGGGATGGGCAAAATGCCATTTTGTAAAGCCCAAGGGGCTATATGTAAATGTGTAAGTCTATATAAGGCAACATGATGATGAATAAAGAAAACAAATTTTCATTTTCCCAAAAAAAACTAGGGTTTGTGCCTCTTTCCCTTTCTCAAGGGTCTAAAACCCTCTTCCTCTTTTTTGAATTAAATCAAGAGTTTAACTCTTCCTTTCTCAAAAATAAATAGTTTTTCACCACAAAACCCACGAAGGGAAGCTCGGATTTCCAATCAGATCTCGAAAAGGGGATATTTTTAAGTCTCACCCCCTTTTCTCCAAGATCCCGCCGATCAAGAGAAGGAAGAAGGAGACCCATCTCCAAAAATCTAATTTTGGACAGATCCAAGGCTCAAAAGAAGAGCCAAAGATTCCTAGGAGTTTAACTCCTTTCTAGATCTGTTGGAGTTTAACTCCATAAATTAGTTTCTGTTAGGAGTTCAACTCCAAAAACCCCTTGGGAGTTCAACTCCCCAACCTAGGGGCTAGGACCCTTCCTACGGGTGTTTCCCGTGGTCACGTGTGCGCCACGTGACCCCGGGTGCTAAGGCGCCTATCGGTCACGTGTGCGCTACGTGACCCCGGGCGCTAAGGCGCCCAATGGTCACGCACGCGCACGTGACCCCGGGCACTAAAGCGACCATGTGTGCGCACGTGACCCCGGGCACCATGCGCCCACGTGCCATGCACGCGTATTTAAGACGCTAGCCCCCTTGACCCCAGCCCGCTATCCGGGTAGCGGGACCCTAGTAAAAACTCTATGAGGCCCCCGATACATCCGAAATCCCTTCAAAACACAACACTGCACATTGAGTTCGCATGACCTGTTTGTCCCGTTAATCGGAGGTTCCCTCGCTCCAAAAGCGAGGGGTGATTAACGGCAGCTTAGTCCACAGCTGCCGGAGATTCGGATCCCCACAATCAATAAACCCCAGCTTACCCTAGACAGGGGGAATCTGTAATGCGCCTGACAAGCGCGCGTGTATTCCCATCTCAATGGGGTGAAGAAAAACACCCTACAGGTCCGACCCCTTGTAATCAGCCACCGCCTTTCTAGCTCGAATCTCGGCAACCTCCGCCGCCTGAAGCGCCGCCTCGGCATCCCGCCTGCTGGCATCCCTCGCCCTCTTCATTGCTGCAAAGAGATCGGCCAGTTCCATCAACTTCGCCTCGATGACTCGGTGGGACTCACTTAGATGGTGATAGGACTCCCGGCACTTCGAGACGGCGAGCTCAGCGGGGGATGATCGGGCTTCAAGGACAGCTATCCTCTCCCTCTCCAGACACAGCTCAAGTCGCAGATCCTCGGCCTCCGAAGAAGACTCTCCCGCCGGCCTCGTGGCATGGATAGCTCCCTCGGCCTCCATGCGTGTAACAAGGGCGCAGTGCTGAAGGACCTGACGAAAAACAACAGAAGACTTAGAGACACTCGAACTCAAGAAAGGGCGCTTAAATAACACATGAGGGAGTACGTACCTGCACCGCCTCTTGAGCTATAGCCGCCATTTGGCCCTCAGGGTCCCCCGCGGAATCTTGCCCCCGGTCGACTCTTCCATACCAACGAGCAGGCCGGCAGCCACGGAAAGCCCGGACGGGACTACGAAACGGACATCCTCCTCCTGCACAAGAATCCCCTCGGGAATCTCAGTTGGTGACGCGCGAGAGACCGTCCTCTTCCTCTTAAAAGGAACCCCGTCTTCATCCTCTCCCGCATCCCTCGTCCAGGGTTCGGGAACTCGTGGACGCCTCTGGCCGCCGCCAGGGCAATCATCGGGAGCTCGGGTCGAGGCAGATGGCCCCGCCGCCGGCGACACATTCGGTGCGGGGATCGGGCCAGCCCGAGGCGCGGCTGCACCTCCGGCCCCCCTCCGGGAAGGAGCACTGAGGGCACCAAGAATCCTGGATTGATCCATTTGTCCTTCTAAAGGGAGAAACCGGCTCGACTCAGAAGGAGAGGAAGCAAGAGAAAGAAAAGAAAGAATCTACGAGGGGCTCCCCAGACTCTACCCCAACTATATCTACAGACTCCTCAGAGGAAGACATCTAACCTGATGAAGAGGAGTCCTCGGAAGAGAAAACGCAGGAATCCCGACCTAAAGAGGAGAACGCCGAGCTGACAAAACCAAAGACGAGGAAATTATGAAGAGGAATGGGTCCTCATGTGGACCCCACCTCTATTTATAGCAGCTGGCGTAACACATCCAATGGCGGCAATCATCTCCCGCCAAAATAATTCTTCGCACTCAACGGCCACCATCGCTCCGCCTGTCATGCGCACATTAGCCACACCCCATCGGGCGCAGGGAACCTACGGCCTGTAGCATCAGCCAACCTGCGCCGGATACGTGGCCAGTCGCTTCGGTGAATGTACGCACGATCCGGCACACCCTCTTTAATGCAAAGATCTCATCCCTGATTCGCTGGAGTCATCCAGAAAATACAACGGATTGCCCGGGAACACGTCCCGAAAATATCTTCGAAAAGAAGCTCACCTCGGGTGACCCGGCAGACCACTCACGACCCGACCTATGATCTGGCTGGGACGAGAGCGGGGGGATAATGATGATGCTCAATATCGGTGATCTCCCAAATCATGACACGTGGTTGGTGACGTGTCCCGAAGCTCACAAGAAAGGACCTACAGTGGCCGACCAGGCTACTCCTGTGCCCGTCCCACAAACAAACGCTGGCTCACCTCCGAGCCCCCAGCACAATTGGCCTCCTCGGTCTCTCAGCTCGTCTCCGGGCTACCGTAGAACCAAGATACCTCGGCTCCCCCGCTCGTCCGCGAGCTTTCCCGCCGAGATCATCTTCCTCGGTATCATCGACCAACCGACGACACCACTCACAGGCGCAACCGCCTCACTCCCGCGAATCTCGCCATGCGCGAGATATCCGCCGGCCACATCCCACGTTCCACGCCATCACAATCCCCCATTAACGAGCCTGTCTCGCCATTAATGCGGGATCCCGCCCATCACGCGGGCGTGACGTCGGGAGCGTAACGGCCGGCGTGATTCTCGCGCCCGCCTGCCTGCTGCCACCGCTATTTAAACCCCTCCTTCAGACGGTTCAAGTAAGCCATTTTTACTCCACTGAGCCGTTACTCTGCTCGGATTTCCTTTCTAACTTGACCGTTGGAGGGTCCTCGGTGGTACAACCACCCTAGGACTTCCTTTCAGGTAGCTCGGCCCAAACAACTTCAAACCCATTGAGATCCACACGCTTCAGGAGCTAACCTCCAGATCCAATCCCAGCCGTCCATCGCCGCCGTTAGCAGATCAACGGAAGGTAACATCTTGACGTGATCCGACACACGTCACATATAAATTAATGATCTCCTTAGGCTTATATTTCTTATTGCATTGTGGGCACTGCAAGAGCACAAGCAACAACAAGAAATGAGAATAAGACTATTGATTCAGCCATGAGCTTCAGTACAAGCTCAATCATCGATTTCCAGTAATTCGTTTGCTAATTACCTTTCCAGAACTCTTTCGACATCGAAGCCATTTCTCTAAGCAGAATTTACCATACACATGTCCACAGGGTATACAGCTGCACAAGATAAAAAATCAGGGCGCTTTTTCCTCTAAAACTGTTACGCCCCATGCCCTGGTACAGATGATATTGTCTGCTTTGACCGAAACCGCACGGTTTTTCCCTTTAGAGCGAACCGGACCCGACCAGGGGCCACTTCCCAGAAGGTCACCCATCCCAAGACTTCCCTGGGTGATATTGCAAGTTGATGTCAAAGTCAGCCATGAGTTCTAACCATCGTCTTTGCCGCATGTTCAACTCCTTCTGAGTAAATACATATTTCAGGCTCTTGTGATCTGTATATATGTTCACTTGTTCACCAAGTAGACAATGATGCCAAATCTTGAAAGCAAAGATGACGACTGCCAACTCCAAATCATGCGTTAGATAATTGCGCTCATGAGTCTTCAGCTGTCTTGAAGCATAAGCCACAACCTTACCGTGCTGATATAGAACACATCATAATCCCTTACCGGATGCATCACAATGTACTTCGAAACCTCCAGATTGGTCCGGTATAACGAGAATAGGTGCCGATGTCAACCTTGACTTGAGTTCTACGAAAGCTTGTTCGCATGCGTCTGACCATACAAAATCTTCATCTTTACGTGTGAGCTTGGTCAGGGGTGTTGCTATCTTTGAAAAGCCTTCAATGAACCTTCTGTAATATCCAGCTAAACCCAAGAAACTTCGAATGTCCTTCACTGACTTTGGTGTCGGCCATTCGCTTACTGCTGAAACTTTCGCTGGATCCACAGAGATTCGTTCGCCTGATACGATATGCCCGAGAAAACTAACTTGCTTTAGCCAGAATTCGCACTTGCTGTACTTGGTATAAAGCTAATGTTGTCGTAGAGTTTCCAGGACAATTCGTAGGTGTTCGGCATGCTCTTTCCGACTCCTTGAATACACCAGGATGTCGTCGATGAAGATGATAACGAACCTGTCTAAGTACTCCCAGAAAACTTAATTCATCAGGTTCATGAATATTGCTGGTGCGTTGGTCACTCCAAATGGCATTACTAGAAATTCGTAATGGCCATACCGAGTTCTGAAAGCCGTTTTATGAATATCAGCTTCCTTGACCTTCACCTGGTGATAACCTGAACGAAGATCTAGTTTAGAGAGAACACAAGATCCATTTAGCTGATCGAATAAATCGTCGATGCGCGGGAGTGGATACTTGTTTTTTATAGTGACTATCAAAAAGGTTTTTTTTATTCAAAAATGCCAAATCAAACATACCAAACTCGATGAGGACCGTCAGAGGTCCAAGGATCGAGACAGATCGTACAATTCGACGAAGCCGAAGGTCCCAATTGAGACTCAATCTTCTCGCATCTGCCCTTTTCTCCTTCCTCAGCGTCTTTATCCTTTTCGTTTCCTCCTCCTTGTCCTCCATCTCTATCTTCTTGATTCGGCGGGACCTCCAAGATTTCAACTTCCGGTGACCCGTTGGCGGCCGCCGCCGTCTGTAACGCCGCCGTCGCCGCTGCGTTTAGGGCTTCGGCCTCAGGATTGTCGTCGTAATCTTCTTCTTCATCTTCTTCTTCTTGATTAGGATCGTGAATGGAGTTCGACGCCATGGATTTTTTTAGGGGGATAAAGAAGAGCGCGCGAGAGAGGGAAATAGGCCAAAATTGGAACAACGTTTTGAAACGAAAAGGGTCGCGATTTATCAAGAAAGAGTTCGATCGGTAGGTGTTAACGGGTCGGATTAGTGATCGGGTGGTGATTTCTTTGTATCCTGCCCATCACATGATTTCCTGGAATGCCCACATGTTATTGTGGTTAGAGTTGTTCATGTGCATGTAAACTTCACAGGCATTCTACCCATTTGGGTCTCATCCTAGCTTAAAAAGCGGGACCCATCCGAAGTTCACAATCACATTTTTCTCTTTTTTCTATTACATGTGGGATTAATTATGAAGTTATTTCTTTTCACGTTGCATAATTGATGTTTAGACTTGGATAAACCGCTAGAGGATTTTCGAGCCCGTTGCATTTCTCAGCGAAGGAATTGTTGGTGCTGACTTTCCAACGAATCCTTGGATGGCGTTATCGCGTTTGATTAGGTTTTGTTATGATTGACTTGTAATGACCATCCAAGTTGTTTATTTATCTTAATAAAGCCTACCCAAGCTGCAGAGTTGTGTAAAAATGGCATACATGGTTTGCATAGAAGCAAACCATAGCTTCCTCAAAACGGGATTTCACAAAATTTAGCGCTGCTCGACAACATTGTTATAACAATTAAGGTTTCGTTTATGAATAAGATAACAAAAGAAAGTGGTTTTGTTCTCAAAGTCTCAACAGGCCAAACTTCCCTCTCACAAATATTTCCTAAGGGACTGTTTGGTTCATGGATTTTGTAGGATTCTTGGGTTTTGGATTTGAGGATTTTTGGATTCACAAAGTTTGTGTTTGGTTAGCTTGGATTATAAACATGGATTTGTATGGATTATGTGATGGAGCCCATAAAAAAATGGATTCCAAAATCCTTCAAAATTGAGAGGATTTTTTAGGGTTCTCACTATTTGGTGGGCCCCGTTTGTATTTTAGTTATTAAAATACTCTCTGTCTCTCTCTTTAATCTTCAAATCCAAATATCATTTATTTTTTTTCAATCAAACAAGAATTATAATGATTTACAAATCCAATATAAGGAATCTAATACCAACAAAACACAAAATTAGTCAATCCAGATTTTTTTAATTGTACTGTTTAGGAATCCAAATTTCACATCCAGCAACCAAACAGGCCCTAAAGCACGAGAGGAGAGAGGAATCAATGGCGAAACTCATCTCTTACATAACACCATCGCAGCTCATCTCCATCAATCGAACGAAGAGGGTCGCGATAATCGATGTCAGGTGATTGTTTCTTCTCCTCTTCAAACCCTAACCCCCTTTTCTTTCGTAAAAGATTTTTTCATGGAAAGATGAGAATTTTTTTATCTTCTCATGTAATTTGATGAAGGGATGAGGAGAGGAGCTACGATGCGCACATCTCTGGGTCCCATCACTACGCGAGCGACTCGTTCCTGGAGAAGATGCCGGAGCTGCTGCAAGCAGTCAACGGCAAAGACACCCTCGTCTTTCATTGCGCACTCAGCAAGGTCCTTTAATTGAACTAGCTTTGGTATTTTAATGGTTTTATTATGTTGGGTTTGTTAATTATCTATCTGATTGCGTGGTTAAGAGATCTAACTAACGTAATAACTTGTGAATTTGTTGAAGATGAGAAAATGCAGTAAATATGTTCGATCCGAATACACAAACGTTTTTATTTCTAGGAGACTTGTTAGATTATATTGAGGCTACATGATTTTCCTATTTTGCTAATGGTGCACCGTTACTTACCTTTGTTGGTCGATTAGTGCACTTTCCGATCATATGTTACAATTAGAAGATCCTAATAAAAAGCGAGTTGAACTCTAATATAGCTTTGTCGAGAGAAATGCTTGTAAGTTTGTTCATACAAAGCATATGGAAGGCTGGGGATTTATCATCGATTCAAGTTCTTGAGAAAGGGTTTGTGGAATCGAAGTTCGAAACATATAGAGCCTTTTAGGGTGTCATAATCGCAGTACAATATAAAGGGATAATTACGTCGTATTAAGGATCAATGGTCAACTAATGTTCTGATGATGTATTTTTGGAGTACATATTAGAGTTCAGGTAGGTCATTTATCACATATTTCTTGAGGTTAATCTCTCTGCTATCAATAAGGTTGCAAGCTAAGTATGTAAGTTTTAATTGTTCTTTTACATGGATTATGAATGTTATTGGCAACATTATATATTGTGTGGGTTATAATAATACTGTCCACTTCAGGTGCAATTTAAAAGCAATGCTATTGTATATCCACCAACGATCACATGCTGAGTTTGAAACATACACAACTCTAAACACAATTGACATTAGCTAATCTCTTCTTTGTCCTATTCTTTCTAGTTTCTTCCTCTCATTCTGTGTCTATATCCTCAAGGAGGGTAAAAAGCAAGGCCCAATTTGCAATTGCAAATGTTAAATATTGAACTTCACATACACATCACCTAACTTTATTGTGGCAGCTATAGTTCGATTTGAATAGTGAGAGGGTGGCTGAAACTTGCATATTAATTGGTTAAATAGCTGTTCCTAGAACCAATTCATTTATTCTGTGATATGATTTGAAGAAGAGAAAGAAAAGGCAGAATGAAATTAGTCAAAAAAATTGCATTTCCTTCTCTTGTTAGTAAAGAGAAGGGGGAGAGAAGCGTAACTGAGAAAATTCATGGTATTAAAAGTAAAATACTAATATAATAGCCACTTTATAGTTCCTTCAATATACAAGTATGATTGTTAGAGTTTTAGTATGCTATTTAAATTACCGCAATCAAGACGGTTTCGTTTGGTAGCTAGCCGGTTGAGTACAGGTCGATCCATGGAGAGATGAGAATCTTTTTCTTAGTGTTTTAACGAGTTAAGTTCAAAATGTCCGAGTTTGTTCAAAGTTAACTATGTGCTTAGATATGTATGATAATAGAGCTTGTTAGGGTTATGATTAGGTTAGTTTGAGTTAGGAGTTCGCTCACATCTTTCGTTTTACACTCTTCACATCGATATTACGGTAATCGGCAACAACGAGGATTAATACGACTAGGAAGGAAACATGCGAGTATAAGCTAGGCTTTCTAACACTTAGTCCCTTCCTTTTTGGTCTTTGTCCGTCCGTTCTTGGCTCTTAGCCATAACCTCCGGTCAATTCAACCACAACCGGTCTCACTAGGGTGTCACCGCTATCATATAGGATAGGGTGCCGTAAGGAGCAGATTGTGGTTGTCTTGACCGGAGTTCGAATCAAAATGTTGGACAAAAAAAAGAGATTTCCTTCTCTCAAACTTTCCTTATGCCACCATAACAAGTGAGAAACTACTCACTCATTATAAAAGAAAAAGAAAACAAAACAAACAAAGTAGAAAGAAAGAAATGAGGTAGAAAATTACAACTAGCTATTTGGGACCTCACCTAGGCAAGGATCACTCTTAAGCATCATGGTTGCAAGGATAAAACACAAGGCACACGGTTAACACATTCGCATACAACGTACGTCCCGAAATTTCTTTCCTGGGTTCCCTAGAACAACTATCGCCCATCAACGACATGTAATCCTCAAATCGGAGGGGTTGGTCGTGAGCAGGGATACGGGGTATCAAAATGACTTCATGAATGAAGTTTCTATCTATTACAATTTTCCGATCACCCCAAAACAAACGAATAAACCCATAATTTTCCAAACATCCCTCCATGCTCTCAAAGAAACGATCAACGAGATCCGGAAGCGCGAATGTGTTCGGATGGTTATACAGTAGGTAATTCCATCCGCGTTTCCCGATTTCGTCGCCAAAATAACTACCATACACATGGGCGAACAATTTAGAGAAATCCCTCTCAAATTGAAAACTATGAGCCATCGAACAGAAATTAATTTTTTTACATTTCTACAGAGAGGAGATCAAGGAAGCAAACCTCCTCTGAAAATTTCAGAGGAAGAAGAGTTGAATCGGCAGCGGTTCCGCGGTGGGAGACGCGTTCTGCGGCGGTTCCGCGGCGGCGTTAGGGGATTTCTGGTGGATCATGGGTTCGCAGCTAGGGTTTTGGGTGTGAAGGGGGGTTGAAGTCTCGGTGTTGGAAAAAAATGAGAAGAGGGGTTTTTAAAAGGGAAGTCAAGTCTTTAGTCAAAAGGGGACCTCTTTTTGCACAAAAACCCTTCTAAAATATTTTTTCTTTTTTTTCTTTTACATATTCTTGAATATGTAAAATAGATCCCCCTTTTTTGTTTTTTGTTTTTTATTTATTTATTTTTATTATTTATTTTTTAAATATATTTTTGTTTTTTTTACAAAAGAGAATTTCACCAGGCAAGAATATCCCGACACACAAAATTGAGCATTTATAAGACAGAAATGCTCGTCAGAAGAACAAAACAAAATGGATATGCACCGGACAAGAATATCCATTATATATATATAAGATGGTATATATATATACTCCCAAACTTATTTGAAACAATGTTTCCACTGTTTATGGCTGGATAATCGAAGTTTGGTGGTAAACGGAAGAAAATTAGTCAATGTAAACCGGCTCCTGTAATATCAGGAGCTCCTCCGATGGTTCTGCGGTGATGAACAGTTTTACTCTGTGTTCGTTCACTTTAAATAGTGAACCGTCATCTGGATTCTCCAAATCCACCGCGCCGTGCGGGTATACACACCGCATAAGAAAGAGTCCCTTCCAGCGAGATCGAAGTTTACCAGGATGAAAATGGAGTCGGGTGTCGTAAAGAAATATTTGTTGTCCAAACGTGAAAGTTTTGCGTGTGAGGTGTTTATCATGAAACACATTCGTTCGGTTCTTTATAACAGCTGCGTTTTCGTAAGCCTCATCCCGAAGCTCGTTCAAATCGTTAAGTTGCAGCTTCTGATAGCTGCCCACATCTTCAAGGTTGATGTTTAGCTCTTTGATCGTCCAAAATGCGTGAAGTTCGATTTCCACAGAGATGTGGCAAAGCCTTTCCGTACACAAGCCGATAGGAAGACATGCCAAGATCAGTCTTGTACGCAGTTCGAAACGTCCAAAGGGCACCGGTTAGTTTCAAAGACCAATCTTTACGGTTCCTAGAAACCGTTTTCTCCAAAATTTGCTTGATTTGCCGGTTTGAAACTTCGGATTGCTCACATGTTTGGGGGTGGTAGGGCATGGATAGCTTGTGATTAATTGAGTATTTCCGCATCAAGGCCTCGAAAGACCTATTGCAGAAACGTGTCCCATTGTCGCTAATGATAGCGCGAGGGTGCCCGAACCGGGAAAAAATGTTTTCTTTTAGGAATCTAACGACAACCTTGTTGTCGTTCGTTCGGCTCGGCACTGTCTTGACCCATTTGGAGACATAATCAACAGCTGTACAAATTTCCAAAAGAGTTGGGAAACGGGCCCATAAAATCTATCCCCCACATATCGAACATCTCAACAACCAGAATTGATTGGAGCGCCATCTCGTTTCTCCTGGAAATCCGGTCTAACTGTTGGCACCAGGAGCAAGTCTTGCAGTAATCATAGGCATCTTTGAAAAGTTGTGGCCAGTAAAAGCCACACCGCAAGACTTTCTCTGCTGTCTTTCTTGGGCCAAAATGCCTGCCATACGCTTGATCGTGGCAAAACGACAGCACACTCTTGAATTCATTATCAGGGACACACCGACGAATGATTTGATCTGGACAATACTTGAATAGGTAGGGTTCGTCCCAGTAAAAGTGTTTTAGTTGGGATTAAAATCTAAGTCTATCCTGACTCGACCATTCGTTTGGTATGAGTCCTGTTGTCAAATAGTTCACAATATCTGCGATCCAGGATTCGCAAGATACTGTCAAGAGTTGTTCATCAGGAAAAACATCGTTAATTGGGAAAGGAAGTGTCAGCGAAGAAGGAAGTCGTGAAAGATAATCGGCCACTACGTTTTCACATCCTCTTTTGTCCTTAATGACAAGGTTAAATTTTTGAAGTAAGAGGATCCAACGTATTAGCCGAGATTTTGTATCCTTTTTCGCAAAAAGATGTCTCAGAGCGGAATGATCGGTGTAGACAACGACTGGGGAGCCAATGAGGTATGGCCTGAATTTCTCCAAAGCGAATACTACCGCCAAGAACTCTTTCTCGGTTGTCGTATAGTTCATTTGTGCGTCATTCAGGGTTCGGCTCGCGTAGTAGATTACGTGTGGCATCTTATCGATGTGTTGTCCTAAGACCGCACCGATAGCAAAGTCGGGTGCATCGCACATAATCTCGAAAGGATGCGTCCAGTCGGGTAAAGAAAGAACGTGAGCAGTGGTGAGTGAGCTTCTCAGTGATTCAAAAGCGGTCAAACAGCTCGAGTCGAAGTTGAACGTGGTATTCTTGGTCAAAAGAAGAGTCAAGGGTCTAGCAATCTTGTTAAAGTCCTTGATAAACCGTTTGTGGAAACCGGCATGGCCAAGGAAAGCTCGGACATCTCTGATGCGTTTGGGAGGAGGGAGGTTGGAAATCACATCAATCTTTGCTTTGTCAATCTCGATGCCATTTCATGAAATGATATGTCCTAAGACAATTCCTTCGCGCACCATGAAATGGCATTTTCCCCAGTTTAAAGTGATTTTTATCCTTACATCGGGTAAGGACAGCGTCAAGATATTACAGACATTCGTTAAAGGAATCGCCAAAGATGGAGAAATCATTCATGAATATCTTCAGAAATTTCTCAACCATGTCAAAGAATATTCCCATTATACACCGCTGAAAAGTAGCGGGAGCATTGCATAGCCAAAGGGCATGCGGCGATAAGCGAACGTGCCGAAAGGACAAGTGAAAGTGGTTTTGTTCTGGTCTTTCTCGGCGATGAGAATCTGGTTGTAGCCTGAGTAACCGTCCAGAAAACAGTAGAACTCATATCCAGCTAATATTTCGAGCATTTGGTCAATGAATGGTAGCGGAAAGTGATCTTTCCGTGTTGTGGGGTTTAGTTTTCGATAATCAATGCATACTCGCCACCTGGTTTGGGTGCGAGTAGGGATTAACTCGTTCGCTTCGTTTGTGATGACCGTAATGCCCGATTTTTTAAGGACAACGTGGAGAGGACTGACCCATTGGCTGTCTGAAATAGAGTAAATGATACCACTATCCGGACATTTGACGATCTTCTTTTTCACTGCCTTCTTCATGACTGGATTCAATCGTTTTTGTGGATCCCTGGCTGGTTTGGCATCATTCATCATATGAATGTGATGTTCAACGATTAAGGTACTAATTCCTTTGATGTCCGCCATCGTCCAGCCGAATGCTTGCCGATTGGATTGCAAGACCGCGAGAAAGGCTTTCTCTTGCTCTAGAGCTAGAGAAGCAGAAATGATGACTGGGAGGGTCTCGTTTTCACTTAAGTAAGCATACTTGAGGTGAAACGGCAGATGCTTGAGTTCGAGCGTCGGAGGAGAAACGACTGAAGGCAAGATCGGAGAAAATGTCTCGAACTCAAAGGATTCCAACAGGGGCTCAAAGCGAGTGTATGCAACCGAGTCGGATGGTTCAACTAACGCATCCGAAAATTCAAAAGATTCAAACTCGGATGGTGACAAACCAAGATCATTTAGAAACGTGAAACACTCGTATTCGTTGTCAGAAGCGGAAGCAGCAGATCCAAAGAGGAACGCACTAGTGGCGTCAAGATCACTGTGATCAAACAAGAATTCTTCATATTCACAGTCCTCGGGGCGATCTCCTGAATGGAACAAACATCCAGTATATGAGCGTTCGTTTCGGATGGCTGATTCCCTAACCTAAAAATGTTGAGTTCAATTGTCATGTTGCTAAAAGATAGGTTCATGGAACCATTTCGACAATTAATCACCGCATTGAGGTTGCAAGGAATGGGTGACCGAGAATCACCGGAATTTGATTCCGGGGGTTGGCTACAGGTTGTGTATCTAAAACAATGAAATTTACGGGGAATATAAGTCCCCAACTTTGATCAACACATCCTCTAACTCACCTCTAGGATGGGTGATAGATCGGTCAGCCATTTGAAGAGTATAATGTGTAGGTTTCAGTTCTCCTACACCGAGTTGCTCATATACTCAATAAGGAAGAAGGTTAACACTGACACCAAGATCCAAAAGAGCGCGATTGATGTTCTTATTCCCAATGGTTATTGAAATCGTAGGACAACCATGGTCCTTCCGTTTTTGTGGTAAATTTTGGGTAAGAGCATCACTCATGTTACTAGCCAAGAAAACTTTCTTTGGTACCTGAAATCTCCTCTTCTTAGTGCACAAGTCTTTTAAGATTTTTGCGTAAGACGGGACTTGCTGAATTGCATCGAAGAGGGGAATGTTGATGTTAACCTGTTTAAACAACTCCATAATCTTCTCCATTTATGGATTTTGTTTATTGGATCTCAACCGGTTTGGAAATGGAACATTTTTTTAAATTGGTTGAGTCCAATGCTTGTGGAGGAGATTGTGGAGATGGAACGGAACCCAAAATTGGAGTTTGAGTGGAGAGATGTGGATCCGTTCGAAGCAGCAGTTGAAGAAGAAAAGCCTTTTGAAGAATGGAGAATAAGCTCAGAAGAAGGAGGAGAGGAAGAAACGGCCGGAGTGTCATCATCAATTCGTGCGCCAATGTTATTCAGCATTCTTCCAGATCTCAACGTAGTCACGGTACTCACATTATGGTTCTGTTGTTCAGGAGCAACATGTACATTATGTTGGTGACCAGAATTTAGGAGTGGTTGAGATGGAAGTTTTCCTTTCTCTCGCTAGCTCAAGGCCGCGTTCAGCTGTGCAATCTGGGCTTCGATGGTCTTGATGCTTTGCCCGTGTGCATCGGTGTGTTGCACCAAAAATTGAATGGAAGACTGGATGTTGGCAGTGAATTGAGTCGATTGCTTTACAAAAGCCTCGAGACTCCGTTCTAGCGAGAAAACCTTATCGTTGTTTGATAGAACAAAGTTGTTTTGAGAAAAAGAATTGTTGTAAGGTGCAACGTTGTTCGTCGGATTCTGAAAAGGTTGGGGTTGGAAAAGCTGCTGAAATTGTTGTTGAGCTTGTTGTTGAGGAGGAGGCCTCTGAAAGTTGTTTTGGCATTGAAATTGATGCTGGTTCTGATTCCAGGCGAAATTAGGGTGGTTCCTCCAACCGCGGTTGTATGCGGAAGAGTATGGATCGTTTCTTGGTCTTTGCTGAAATGCAGCATTAACCTGATCCCGTCCTTGAGATGGTGAATTGTAAGGACACTTTTCGGTCAAATGAGATAGATCCGAACAACAAGCGCAAATGGTACGAGGGGAGGAACATGGGCAGGAGAAGATGAGAATTTGCTCTCAATTGCTTCCAGTTTCCGCGTGATTGCAACCATCTCGGCCTTCATTGCAATTGAGATATCGAGTTGGTGAATTCCTGTCCTAGAGAGACCTGAAGAAGTTGAAGTGTTCGGTCGGGTGCTCTCCCACTGTAGTGTTTGTTCCACAAGATCGTCAAAGAATTGCAAAGCCTACTCGTCAGATTTGAACAGGAAGTGGCCTTGACAGATGGTCTCCATCAACTGTCTAGTTGCTGGATTCAGGCCCTCGTACAGAGTTTGGCAAAGTTGCAATTTCTCTATACCGTGATGAGGACACTGAACAAGGAGGTTCTTATACCGGTCAAAGCACTTCCAAGAGGATTCAGTTGGAAGCGGGTGAATTGGTTTATCTCGTTTCGGATCCACGCGGTCTTGTGATTCGGGTAGAATTTTTTCAAAAACACTTTCACGAACTCGTCCCAACTGGTTATCGAATGAGATGCGGTGTTATACAGCCACTTTTCAGTAAGATCACAAAGAGTGAAAGGTATAACTCGTAGCCGTATAGCGTTATCAGACAGTTGGGTAGTCTTCATCATCGCACACATTTTGGAATTTATTGATGAAGATGTAGGCATCTTCAGATTCAAGCCCGTGAAATTTGGGCAGCATGTTGATGAAGTGTGGCTTAATTTCGAAATTATCCCATTGGCCAGTGGGAGAGAAAGACAAGTGGGGAGTGCAGCGTGGGTATGATAGAAACGATCTTGGAACGCGATTCGCTACGGCGCTGCTAGACGTGGTTGCGGGTTATTCGCACCAAGTCGAGGTGGAATTAAGCCCGGGGGAGGTAAAGTGATAGGAGGAATTCCCGACATCTCGGAAGAAGAATTTGGTGAAGGTGAAGGTGAAAATGTATGAACAGAATCACGGTCAACGTCGGAGTTGACCGGTAAAGGTAAAGGTAAAGGTAAAAGAGGCGTGGAAGGAGTTTCGACGTCGGAGTCGATCGTGTATTCGGTAGCGACTAACGTAACGCGGACTAGACGGACATTAGTGTCCCGAGTCCAAATGGACATACACTAAACGAGTTTAGTGTAGTCAAAGCGTAGAATGCGAGGGTAAGAAAACATCAATAAAGAAAAGTTGGTGAAAGGTCAGGGGAATTGAAATTTGGCGACAAATGACAAGTTTTTATAAAAGTTTTGGGTTTTTTTTACTGAGTTTTGCAAAACATATACGGATTTATGGATACAACTTCAAACAATCAAAGTCACAATATGCACAATCACACATAGAGCTATGGTCTTAGACTGCTCCTAACTGTTCCAAAATGACAAGTTGTGAGATAACCCCCAAATCGCCTCTTCATTGCCAATTGTGGCCAGGTAAGCACAAGTGAGGTAAGGAGGGTTCCGCTCACGAATCACCATGAGAGAGGCCTTTTAAAATTACCTCCTCACTTGTCTAGCCTAGGCACCACAAAGTCAAGTTTAGATAAACGACCGAATGCCTACAACCTTCCTCTGTCATATTGAGCACGACAAGTCCTTAGTTTGCTGAGTCTAGATATTTTTTAATTAAACTCAAGGGTAATGCGTATGCTTTTAGTGATTTTTGGGTCTCAGGAAGGGTGATGAAATCCCTATCCAATCTGAATTGGTGTTATAGCCTCTTAAAGTCCGTATTATTTATGCAAAACGATAACAAACAAAAATCTAAAACACTTGCAAAAATGTTATTTGGCGGCGGCGCAAAGAATCCTGTACAAGAACAGTTTTATAGGAGAGGGGGAGAGTTTGCGCAAAGAATACCGCAGAAAAATTAGTTCAGTGGAGTTCAGAAGGAGTAGACAGAAGAATTGAATACTCACAAAAGTTTTTAGGGTCTGAAGTGACAGGTTGACCGCGGTTCCGCGGTCAAACATACTATAACGCCGCGGTTCCGCGGTGGATTAGATGATTTAGAACTTCAAATTTCTTCTCCATGCTAAAGTTGATCTCCTCTTCTGTTTTAGAGTCTCTGAGTCTTGAATTAGTCACTTAATTTGCTCCAGAATTTTTACGGTTAGCCGCGGTTTCGTCTTGATCCGCCACGGTGTAGCCGCGAGATGTGGGTTTAACTCCCCACGACTTTGGCACTGAACTTGATCTCTCTATTCTGCACACTTGCACAAAAAAATCAAAAATAACAAGATGATTTTTACAGTTTTGTTTGTTTGTTTTTATATATTTATATTCACAAATTAACCCGAAACAACACAAAGAAATAAACTACCGTCTTCCTGGCAACAACGCCATTTGATTGTTAGAGTTTTAGTGTGCTATTTAAATTACCGCAATCAAAACGGTTTCGTTTGGTAGCTAGCCGATTGAGTACGGGTCGATTCACGGAGAGATGAGAATCTTTTTCTTAGTGTTTTAACGAGTTAAGTCCAAAGTGTCCGAGTTTGTCCAAAGTTAACTATGTGCTTAGATATGTATGATAATAGAGCTTGTTAGGGTTAGGATCAGGTTAGTTTGAGTTAGGAGTTCGCCCACTTTTTTTGTTTGCCACTCTTGATATCGATGTTACGGTAATCGGCAACAACGGGGATTAGTACGACTAGGAAGGAAACTTGCGAGTATAAGCTAGGCTTTCCAACACTTAGTTCCTTTCTTTTGGGCCTTGTCCGTCCGTTCTTGGCTCTTAGCCATAACTTCCGGTCAATTCAACCACAACCGGTCTCATAGGGTGTCACCGCTATCATATAAGATAGGGTACCGTAGAGAGCGAATTGTGGTTGTCTTGACGGGAGTTTGAATCAAGATACTGGGCAAAGAAAAGAAAGAAAGATTTCCTTCTCGCAAACTTTCCTTATCCTACCATAACAAGTGAGAAACTACTCACTTATTATAAAAGAAAACAAACAAAGTAGATAGAAAGAAATGAGGTAGAAAATTACAACTAGCTATTTGGGACCCCACTTAAGCAAGGATCACTCTTAAGCATCATGGTTGTAAGGATAAAAGAGAAGAAGAAAAAGAAGAAAAAACAACTATTTATCAAAGAAAATTACAAGCAACATATGTAAAAACTAAATTACAAGACATGCATAAAAAAGAAACTCTTCTTCATTTATCATTCACTCAAAGCTCTCACTACAATGATAATGGAGGAAAGATGAAAAAGAAAGAGAAATTACACAAAATTCTAACACGAAACTAGTGAAAAATCTATATCCCCCCATGGCTCTGGTCTCGAGTATTTATAGGTAGTGAAGTGAAGCCTTAGGGTCTTTTTCTGAGCCATTACAAAATACCAAAAGTAACCCTGAAGAATTGCCAAGAGTCGCCACGTGTTGGCCATGGATCAACCGCGAAAATGGGCTATTAACCGCGGAACAGCGGCGCTTTTGGGTGATTGATTTGTCGTTTTCTCTGGAGTGTCTTGTGTTGCTATATTGCTCTGTTTAGTACACTTGGTTTTGCAAAATCATTCCATTTTTCTCCCAGATTTTGAATAGTCCAAAAGATGAAAGAGTGTAGACTTTTTGCCTTGATTTTCTCGAGCTCCGCGTTATCAACTTGATTCTCGTGCTGTCTCTCTTGTGCTTTGTGCATGAATGACCCTTGCTTGACTTTTGTCTCTCGAACTGGTAGGCGGCATCTGATGGATGGTGAGCGGAACCCGTATTTTTATCCGTTGTTGGCAGTTGTTCTGAATTTGTGGCGATTTTTCATGATTTTTATTTTTTTGGGCTGAGAACCTGTAACCTGAAATTATGTAGCAAACACGGATAAAAATACCTATCTATATGCAATGCGATCAAGAATGGATGGTATAAAAGTGCAAAATTCTGATATGAACAAAGTACAAAATATCAAGTTTAAACCATAACTCCAAAATATACTATAAAAGAATTATCTTTCTCTAGAAAGATCCACTTTCACATTCACAAACAAAAACATAACACGCATACGGACAATTTTGAGTATTTATTTAGCATAACACGGCTTGTTTATGATCCCCCCAGCGCATTTAAAGTCTTGAACACGGCGCAATAATCTTTTTCTGAAATAGAAAATAAAATTATAGGTTTGAAATATACAAATATATAAAAGATAGAATATGTTTCAAAAGAAGAAGTTACCAAAATAACCAATTTGTTGTAACCGTCTCTTGAGATTAAAAAAATAATCTTTGGGTTTTCATATAGTATTACCATCTTTGAAAATTTTGAATGAATTACATAAAGATTATCTTCTTCTTGTCGTTGAAGCAGTTTATTAAAATCGAAGAAAGACAATTATATATCCTTATTGTTATAAAGCATGATAGCAACAATTAGCAATTAACGTCCTAATAGCTTCTTGGAGTAACCAACCATTTCTTGACAAGAAATATTTTGCTCCTAAACAAAAGACGAGCTCTTATATTCTGTTTAAAGTAAACAGCTGAGATTTCTGATTCGAAATATAAAATAAAATAATCTTACCTTAAAGTCTTTATTGATCCTTGTAAGAAGCTTAATTTTTACTAATGGCAAAAACTTGGACAATGCAACTATCGGTTTCGTAACTGGTATAAAAGGTGACGTAGGCTTGCGAGCTTCATTAGTTTGATTAGTTCTTGAACTTTTGTTTTGTGCTCCTTTCATTGTGAATATCCTTATACCGAGAATAAACAAAATAGCTAAATAACCTAGTTTTGATATTCACATTATATAAAGAGTAGACCATTATACTGAAATTGAATTAAGTGATTTGAGCTTATAAATTTCTTTTTTATTATAATTGTTGATGTTTAGCTACATGTTCACACAATTTTGTAAACATAAGATACTTAGGAAGTGATGTTTGAACTGTAAGACTTAATAATTTTGACTTGGTCAAGCCATGCCGTAAATATAAGGGCAAATTGTTAAAAAAAAGAGCACTTTTTCCGCTATCAAAAACCCCCAACCTCAAAGCAGTAGTCAAAACCCTCTTGGAAAATTTTCCAACAATATCTGCGTCGTAGGCTGCTACATCTAACCAATTCATAGAAACTATTTAGATATCGCAGGAAACGGTTTAGATATCACAGGCAACTGCTTAGATACCGCAGGAAACTAGATATAGCGGAAAACTGCTAGATATAACAGGTAAGGGGTTTTTTGACAACTAAAATCATTTTAGGGGGTTTTAGTTTCGAGGTTAGCGGTTTTTTGACAACGGAAGAAAGTGCTTGGGTTTATTTGACAATTTACCTTATATATTATCGCATAATATCTAATAGCAAGTAAACATGAAAAGAAAAGGGCAAGCTACTAAGCAAAATAGAAATCAATCGAACTCGTACTACAAACTCAGATCAATTATCATTTTATATATAACTAAATAAAGATTCGTAGGAACAGAAAGTGATAGTAGGAAGAAATGACAAAATGTTTAAATATGAAGAAAATATACTAAATAATGGAGAGAGGGAGCGGGAGCGGGAGCATGTTAGAATGACAAATAATTATCTGTTGTAGTAAACCTCTAGGGATTATGGTGGCTATATATATGCACGGTTTAATTTTTTTTTTTATTGTCTTACCAACAATTTTTGAAATTCCTTTTAACCTTTAATTCTTTGAACCTTGGGGACCAATTCATTACAAATTTGGTATATGTCATATTCTTTTGGAAAGGGCAATTAATGTTGAGGCTACAGAAGTTTACTCCTCTAGAAACATAAGATCGATGAACTTGGGCATGCTGGTTTATGAATGTAATGTATATTCATATTTTATTTCCCCCCTTTGATATCAAGTACATTCCTTCTGCTTGTGAGAAAAACTTTGAATGTGGTTTAATGTACAATTGAATGCAATGTTGTTACAATGAACTTAGACATGTTAGTTTGTAGGTTGCAATGCATCAGCCAAATGAACACATCCTTTGATTTTATATCTTTTTTCATACTTAGGATTAAAATCTCGTATTTCTATCTTGGCTTAAAATTTTGTTGTATTGCTTCAAATCTTATGCGTATTCTCTCTGCAAAAATCATAGAACATCGAAAATTGATGGCATTGACATAAGAATGTATTTGTGTAAACAAATGCGCATCGAGATATTTAGATAGTTGGATCTTAAGATTAGAATCAGCTTCCTGATTCTTAGAGTTTATTTTTAAAGTAGAATATCATGTAAGACATGTGCTCTTCGAAAACTAACTTAAAAGCAAAATACACTCTTGAAAACTTTACATCTTAAAGGGTGACGGTATATCACTCAATAGAAATTTTGTTTGTATTTCAATTTCACATTTTAAATTATTAAGATGTGTAAATTTTTTGAAAAGCATAATCAATTCAAGAGTTGCTAACTTGTGGTTACTAAATAGTACCACTGCATACATTTATCGCATATGAAATTTATTTATAAGTGTGCATTGTTTTTTTCTTCAAATTGTTTAAAATTTCGTAAACCCTAAGATTTATAACCTTTTTAGATAAAAGATTTATAACTTTGACTCTCTTTTGATATGCGTTCAATTTTATTGTTATTTTGTGAATATAAAATAGTATCTCAGTTTCTCTATAATGCGTGCATGTCCAAGTGTACATCATCCCTCCCAAAAATTGGTTCCAGTCTAGTTCTTATCGCTATTTCTAGTTCTTTTCACTGTTTTCATTTAAATTCATCACAATTATAACACGAACAAACAATGGCTTAAGTGAGATTTTGATCTTTTTGTTGTAATGAACATTTGATCTAAAATTTATATGGCATTGGTAAAATTTAATGTAAAACAAGCTTTTAAGTGGAGCTATGATTGATAAATATGAGTATCATCTGGACTAAGTTGAATCTCGAGGGTCTAGCTAGTATAGACTTAAGGGGGCGTTGATTTTTGCAGTTCTTTTCCTGATAAGGCTGAACAAAACACGGGTAAACTACCAGTACATAAACTGTTAGAAAATATACCCCTCGGAGGTGCCAAACTCTGATACAGATTGTTGGGACAGCGTTTGGCAGCTCCGAGGCTGATAGAAACACTGGTTACTACCGGTACGTAAACAACACCTAATACATACTAGATCCTAAAAGCTAAACAAACTATGCTCTGCCCATCCTCACTAGTACCATCATCGCCTCCTGGATGATGTTTGCAGTGTTATTTAATTAAGGTGGTTTTAGCATATTTAAAAAGAGGTTTATTTCACAGAAACCATCACGTGGTTTATTCGAGTTTTCCAAAACTACCTTGTAGTTCAAACGCATCACGAAGCCCCCTAAACTTTCAATTCCTTGTAAAAAAAACCAATGCAGTTATTTATTATAAAAATTGACTAAATTAACATATCTTATTTTAATCAAAATACGGATTCTCTAGATGCATTGTAGGTAAACCATATTTCTAGTGCGGTTTATTGAGCAATTTTCCCTAATTTGTAGAACAAGACTTTAGATTTGAGGATTTGGAGAAGAAGCCTCACTTTGAAATTAAATCAAAAATTAGTGAAAAAAGAGCGGATATAATAAATATAATAAGACTGGGATGGATAATCTAGGATAAAACTATAAGAATCGGTCAATGTGGGTCATATGACCCGTTAATCGCCAAAAAAATTTACAAATCAAACAACATGGGGTTTTTATACAAGGAATTGAAAGTTCATGGGGGTTTCGTGATGAGTTTGAACTATACAGTGGTTTTGGAATACTCGAGTAAACTACAGGATGGTTTCTGTGAAATAAGCCTTAAAAGATTGTGAAAATAATGTCCATGATTATGTATTATGAGGTGTTGAAGAGCACACATATCTTGGTAATGTAGACCTCCTCATTTGCATCCTAAATTGCACCTGAACTCACATGCTATTTACTCTGTTTTTGTGTTTTTGCAAATCCAAACTTTCTTATTCAATTCTTTTGATCCAAATTAAGATGAGCTCTTGTTTCCTGGCTACAAATCAGAATTTCTGTATTTTTGCAAAACCTTGACCTATCAATGTTGACGGATTCACAGGTGAGGGGCCCGTCGTGTGCACGTATGTTTGCAGATTACCTATCGGATGTGAAAGATGATGCGGGAATTAACAAAGTTATGGTTTTGGAGCGCGGATTCAATGGGTGGCATGCTTCCGGTATGCCTGTTTGTCGATGCGCTGACATCCCTTGTAAATGCGAGAGCGCATGATATTACTTGAAAACCATTCACATGAAAAATTAAAGATGAGAAGTGACATGTTATCAAGCTTCTCATCATATTTCTCGCATTTGCACTGCACATTGTATGCAAAAGATTTTACCTTGAAAAACAGGAGCAGCGGTTTTTGCTTCATATTTGCTTCATATTTGTTGCACTCTTTCGGTGCTGAAGCATATATTATTAGCTGACTCCATGTTTGTGATTAATGTACTTTCCATTTTACTCATTTCGTTTCATTGTTGTAGCAGCCTAAAACTTTGATTTATTGACTAACATCTTATTATAATTGAGAGTTAAGATTGGCGACGGTTGGCGCCATATCTAATATCTTGGATAGGTTGCATGAAAGTCCACTCGCTTTTGCCTGACTAGCGGAAACCGCCCTTGGCTTGAAAGGTTTGCATGTTACTCTCCTATTTTAATAACGGTCAAATTTGAATCTCAAGTGTTCCTTGGTACTAATATTTGGTGCTAGCGATGGTAGGAAGATGATACAAGTCCAAAGGTATTTTGGATATAATTATCAGATATAATATTGCTATTAGGAACATTGTAGGGGTTAAATGTAGGTTTTTAAAGATCAAGGATGCTTTCCAGATTATCAGGCAAAGTTATCGGATTTTTAACACCTAAAAATATAATCTTACAATTCATGATGTTGTGATGAATTTTATATTTCATGCCAATATGTTTATCGGTACCTATGAGTATTAGGATTTGCATTAATTCTTGACTTCATAGCGTATGTTTTTTCTAATGTTTATTTCATATCCGTATCCATATCTGGCTTTTACGTGATATTAATTTTCGATAATGATCGGTATTTGTATTTGATTTCGTTAATAACTATTAGATACAGATATGATAACATATATATCAACTCCCACCGGTTTACATTCCTATACATCAACTTTGTCATGTAATTATAGGGGTTCGGTTAGGGGAAGAAAGAGAAAGAAAAAAAGATATCAAGCCCAACTGTTGACAAATTTGTAAACCAAATGAGCCCAAAGTCCAATTACGACCCGAAACTTTTTCAAGCACGCTTAAAAAGTCAACACACGCAGACTACAAATCTTAATGAAAATCTCGTTGAAAATGACTGCATGGTTTTCTTAGGGCCCATGGCTACAAGTAAGAATCGCTGGGCCCACAGCTCTTATCATCACAGACTCTCCAAGTGTTTTGGATGCTTTTTGT
The DNA here is from genome assembly GCA_030015575.1 of Agapanthus africanus. NCBI lineage: Eukaryota > Viridiplantae > Streptophyta > Magnoliopsida > Asparagales > Amaryllidaceae > Agapanthus > Agapanthus africanus. The sequence goes on from JASDDO010000001.1 coordinate 27,611,965, forward strand.
TAATTTGCTTTTTGTTTGCATCATTCTTTCTCATCACGCAACTTAATTTCATTTTAATTTGCTTTCCTTCATTTTCATCAATGACTTTTTTTAGTTTTTTATTGAAGCACCATCGAAAATTTTTCAGAGTCTTCTAGCTATAGCAATTGAACTTTAAAATTTTTTCTATTGGTGCTTTTGGATCTATTCAGTTAATAAAAGGCCGTAACGGACACAAACAGCGTTCAAATCTCAGACCTCTAGCTCAACTTGCAAAAAGTCTATACCACTAGGTTATAGTCGCTTGCACGTACAAAGTTATTTTGAGGATTATTCGATCCGCTCTTGTCTTAAACAAGCTAACATAGTTGTCAGTTCAATTAATATTGTCAGTTTGGAAAGGCTCATGATATTCCTAATATTCAACGGGCTCTATATAAAATTGACCTCATTTTTATTTTTAAAAATATTTTTATCAATGACTCTGTATATGGTTTCTAGTTTCAGGTTCAGGTGGTAAACCCAAGCTGAACAGATATTGACTTATAACCGCTCTGGGATAAATATAGCACTTTGGAGATAGTATATTGATTGTTTTAGTGACAATAATTATCTGTAAAATATACTTTTAAAAAAAAATTATAAAAAAAACCATGGCGATGGAGCCTGATCTCAGCATAATGGTCGGCCAAAATATTATTAACAATTTGACTGTGGCCTTTGGGTTATGAATAGCTATTTTTCTAGTCTCAAAGTCCAACTTGACATATTCAAGCATAAGTAGGTGTATATATTCAACAAATTGATGGTTGCATATGCATGGTACCTAACTCTTGAGGATAATACCTTTTAGCGTGCTTAACATTTTTATTTTTTTTGAAACAAAAGGAGGACCTACTCAAAATGGTGCATTAATTAATAAAATACGTGCAAACTAAACAAGAATCGGAGACGTCTCCAGAATATGCAGAAAGCAATTTTTGCAATTTTGATCGAAAATCCCTACTCTTTCTGAAACTGACAAATTTTCCAGTGATTTCAATGAATCCATTGCATGCTTTCGTTAGCTAGATATAACAATGAAAATATTGAGTTTCTTTTCAAGCCGTGAACATGACTACCAACGAAAAATAATAAGAGAAAACACAAAGATACCGCACGCTACCAAATCCCCCTCCCCCCGGCATAGAAAGTTGAATTTATGTGGTCGTACTATTTAAAGTGAGTTACCGCTCAACTTTTCATTTTAAAAAAAAACTCATAGATTTAACTATGAAATCATCCCTGCGATCATATTGAATGAAAAAACAAGCTCATCTGATATGTTTTGAGATGTTGAAGTCTTGATTACGACAACACATTAATGTTTCACCTCAATTCATACATGATGACAATGAATATTAAGTAGTAATAGTTTCAAACACATCTTACTTTTCTTTTTCATAAACATGTAGGAAGAGATAAGCCCATCACAATCAAACTGAATTCAAATTGAACTACAATCGGAATAACTCAAATTGAAGTTTACTCATCAAAATTTAGTACTAGGGTTACACCTTGAGAGTCAGAGTCAAAGTAGACAGTTGGAAAGGAGGCGAAGTCGAGGCCTCGTGGGTAGGAAGAGGCGGAGAGAGGTGGACGCCCTGTAGGAGGCGGAGAGAGGTAATAAAAGTGTAGGTTCCACATGCTGTCCAAAGCAACCCGAAAATTCCTCTTTCCAGACTCCTGTCCGGATGTATTACACCCGGCACGCCGAATAATGCTTCGAGTAGCAGGAGGAAGATTTTGCTGGGAAACCAAAAAGCAAATGTTACAATTTTTCAAAAAAATAAGTTACTAAATACAATTTACATTAGCCTCTTCAAATAGTTTGGCCTCTCATACAGAAAACGAACAATTAGTTACTTTACATAACATGTTCAAGAGCGATCATTATTTATCTTTCTTTGAAGTATTTACATCAAAATTTCAACAAGATGTTAAATTTAAGTTTTAAGGATCACCAAAGAAGAATATTTTTCAAGGTTTAAAACTGTACGTATATTTTTGCAATTTGGGATGCATCGTTTTTCTTTCATAAATACATTAACTATGTGTTGATATATATATTTTCCACCATATAATATAAAAATCGCAGCAAGACCTATAAGTCGATTCAATGTCCCGATATTATTTGCCACATGCTATTGCCTGTTTATAAATCCAACCATGGATGAGTAAGTAAAACAGAGAGCCTCATAAGATTGATGTTTTTTATCTGAGATGTGCAGCTGAGATATAATAATAATGGAGTCTCCGGTTCCAAAAACCCGAAGCAAGTTTCTAATGATGCGGGTACATAGAAAGTCTATTCATCCACCAGCCACAGATTGAAATCTATGCATCTGTTCAACCCACGTGACATGAAGGGTCGAAATCGCCAACACCTTTCAATGAATAAAACATCTCGTTTTCAAAAGAAAACGAGTTTACATGCACTCGAGTATAGCTTTTTATATTCCTTGCGAAAATTGCGATTCACTTTTTTTCGAAGGGTAGAAACTTGGGGGGGGGGCTACCTGCTCAACAAAGAATAATATATATATCAAAACAAGAAACCAGGCATGTGCATGGCCAAACTGCAGTGATCTCTCGGTTAATGGGGCCGCTGACCATGTGCAGTTAAGCTCCTGGACATCACTGGCCCATGTTCCCGTTCATATCAAAATGTGCACCATACGAAATGAAGTATACACGTCCACCGAGAAGTACGGATAAGGATAAAAATATGGAGGATTGAGATTAAATCTGGACAGTAACAGCAAAAGATAGAGAAACAAACCCTGTTGCTTGACCATTTACAGAATTAGTCCAAGAACCTTAACCAAATTATGAAAGATCCCCACATAAAGCTTATCATTTAAAGTGTAGTCCAGAAATGAATCGAGTAACAGATGATGCTCAATATTGGCGGTTTCCAAGATCAAGACATGTAGCAGATGACGTGTCCCTGAATTCAGATGGAAGGGCTCACAGGGACCGGTCAGGCCAACCCTGCACCCGACCTAAAAGCACAAGCTGGCCCTCCTCAGGGCCCTCCTGCAAATTGGCCTCCCGGCCCAAAGCTCGCCCCGAACTGCCATAAGACCAAGACTCCTCGGCCTCCTTGCTCGTCCCCGAGCTCCCGGCCGAAGTCGTCTTCCTCAGTCCTCCGACTAACTCCACCGCTCATAGGCGTAACCGCCGCTCCGCGAATCTCGCCATGCGCGGATTCTCCGCCAGCAACATCCCACGTTCCGCGCCATCATGATCCCCATTAATGGGCGATCCGCTCTCTACGCGGGCGTGACGTCGGGAGCGTAACTGCCGGCGAGATTCTCGCGCCTGCTACTGCACGCCGCCACCGCTATATAAACCCCCATCACAGAGAGGTCAAGTAAGCCATTTTTTTATTCCACTTAGCCGCTACTCTGCTCGGATCTAGCACTAACTTGATCGTCGGAGGTTCCTCGGTGGTACCAAACCATCCCGGGACTTCTTTGCAGGTACTCGGCGCTAAACTCCTCAAATCACCAATCTCATCAAAACCCATTGAGATCCACACGCAACAGAAGATTACCACCAAAATCCACTGGGAGATCAACAGAAGACAACATCTGACGGAGACCTGAAAAGGATCTCTATCAGTTGGCGCCGTCTGTGGGAACACAAACTCCACAAAAACAAAGTTGGCCTTCTGATCTCCGTCCGCATGGCTAGCAACCATCCTGAAGATCCCGGTACCAGCCGCCGCCTTCCCCTCACCGAAGGCGTGGACGAGCCTCCTCCAGCGACCATCATCAACACCCTCGCTCATCAACGCCCTCGCTAGCCGGATAGATCGGCTACAGTCCCTCGTGGAGGCATTCGTCCGTGTTCAGGCGGCCGGGCCTGGGCCCCAGATCGCCGCTCCACCGCTTCCAGAAGGCTCCTCCCTCGTCGGGACGGCTGAACACCAGCAGGCTACTACCACCGGCCATAGATCTCTCGGGTCGGTACTCCCTGAGGCCCGCTGGGCGCCCCGCGGCTCCACACCAAGGTCCGCCGCCAGAACGCCTCGCCTTGAGCCTCCTCACGACCCTTATCCCCCTGAGGAGATGTCATTCTCCTCGCCTATCCACAGGCATGGTCGACACCACTTCCCTCGGCGGGGCCACACAGAAGGGGTTCACCTCGGCGACTCGAAAGCCACCTCGCCCGGGGATCTAAGGCACCTCATCGAGAGGAACCGGGGCCGCTCCCAGACGCAGGTCACCCGCAGCAGAGGCCAGGGATCCCAAGGCGCCGATTCCTCGGGATACCACGGTCGACTCGACGCCCTCGAGAAGAAGATCGAGGGCATGCGCCGGGAGGCTCACCTCTCGAGAGACGGGGCTAAGTACGCCTCCGATTTGCTCACAAAGCCGTTCACCGAGGAATAGCTCACCGTCCACGTCTCCTCGCGCAACAAGCCCCCAAAGGTCTCTCTGTTCGACAGGAAAACCGACCCGAAGGACCATTTAGACGTTTTCACCGTGGGGATGAGCTTCCAGGACCACTCCGACGCCGCCTAGTGCAGGGCCTTCCCGACCACCCTCATCCGCACAGGTCGGGACTGGTTTCGGGGCCTCGAGCCCGCTCAATCTCGACCTTCGACGAGTTGGCCACTCAGTTCCTCGGCCACTTCGTTGGGAACCGTCGGCAGAAGCGCATGGTCGACTACCTCTTCACGGTTAAGAGTGGGGACAAGAAGACGTTCAAGGCCTACATCACCCGCTTCTACAACGCCCTTCTCGAGGTCCCCGAGCACCGGGACGAGACCGTCATCACGGCGCTCAGATCTGGTCTGAGGCATAAGGAGTGGTTACGCTCCTTTGCGTTGGCACAACCTAAGACCATGGCCGAGGTCAAGGCGTGGACTGAGCACAAGGTTCAGCTGGAATTCGAGGTGAACGCAAACCTCCCCCGAGCAGAACGATCCGACCAGAAGAAGAGGGCTCGGGAGGAGAGGCCGGAGCACCAGCATCCCTATCTCCTGAAGTTCCAGGAGTATACCCCAGTCAACGTCTCCCTCGCAGTATTGCTAGAGGAGGCCCAGAACGAGGGGTTCTTCAAGTTCCCTCCAATCCCGCGTCAGGCCGCGAAGCGAACCCGGGGCCCTTACTGCGCTTTCCACCGGACACTGGGCCACGCCACGGAGGATTGCAAGCAGCTTAGGGACTACATCGAAGAGCTCATCCGATCGGGACACCTCGCCGCATACTTGAGGGACAAACGGCAGGCCGACCGTGAGCAGGAGTAGCATCGCCCCCCCACATTCAATGCGCATGCTGCGCGCGCGATCGCCGCAACCGTTCCTGTTCCCCATACCTACGACTGGATGGTCGGGCGAAACCTCATGAAGAATCAGCCGAGCAGCTACCCTTCTCGGCTATCCCTGGTGGGTAGCTTCCCTACCGCAATGCCAAGGACCAGGAAGTCCTCCTTAGAGGCAGCTCAGCAGCTTCCCTGCTCGGCTATCCCTGGCGGGTAGCTTCCCTACCGCAACGCCAGGGATCAGAAAGCCCTCTCAGAGGAAGTCGAGCCCGAGGATCCCTCGCTCGGCTATCCTTCGGGACAAAAGCCCTCGCCAAGAGGTACCGGGCAGTAACCCTGCCCGGCCAAGGGTTCTTGATAGGCTTCTTACAGCCCCTCCCGCAATGCCAAAGTCCTTCCAGAGGCAGTCGGGTCCTTGCTCGGCTATCCCCGGCTGGTAGCTTCCTACCACAACCGACAGGAATCAAAGTCCTCGCCAAGTGGAACTAGGCGGTAACCCCGCTCGGTCCCCGTCCTGGAGGATCAAAACCTTCGCAAGAGGCAATCGAGCAGCTGCTCTGCTCGGTCAACTCCAGCTGGTAGCTCCCTACCCACGACGCCAGGGATCAAAGCCCTCACAAGAGGCACCCGAGCGGCTTCCCCACTCGTTCATCCCAGGCTAGTAGTTGCCTACCCACGACGCCATAGGTCAAAGCCCTCGCCAAGAGGCAACCCCGCAGCTTCACTTCCCGGTCATCCTTAGTGGGCTTCTTACAGCCCCTCCAACGCTAAGGATCAAAGCCCTCACAAGAGGCAACCGAGCAGCAACCCTGCTCGGTCGTCCCTGGCGGGTAGCTTCCCTACCGCAACGCCAGGGATCAGAAAGCCCTCCCAGAGGCAGTCGAGCCTGAGGATCCCTCGCTCGGCTATCCGTCAGAACAAAAGCCTCGCCAAGAGGCACCGAGCAGTAATCCCGCTCGGTCCCCGTCCTGAAGGATCAAAGCCCTCGCAAGGGGCAACCAAGTAGCTACCCTGCTCGGTCACCTCCGGCTGGTGGTCGATGCTCGCATTGCCAGATTTCAAAAGATGGCACCCCCATGGGGCCACCGAGCAACCTCCCACTCATGCTTGGCACAAATACGACGAACAACGCTCTGCCCGTCACCCGCAGAGGATCCGAAACCCCAGTGAGGGGCATCAAGTCTATCCAGGTCTAAACGATCTCCCCTCGACTTCGGGGCCCATGGGGATACCTTCCCTGTAGCGCTTGGCATGCTCATCGGCAAGTGATCGAAATCAACTCGTTGGACGATCGCTAGATAGATGGCCAACCTGACATGAAAACACAACTTTGCAAACAGAGATATCTTACGAGCATTCTTCACAAACAGATGGTGGAGCGCAATTCGATGAAACCAAAGAGAAATTTTATTACTACCAAAGACAAAGGCTTTACAAAGGGTATTTTTTGGGCTCCCCAGCCTTACAAAATTCCAAAAACAAAGAAATAAAAGGGGGAAGACGGGAGCTCTAGACCTCAGGGCCAGGTGCAACCTCGGGGTCCTCGACATCCACCATGTGACGCGCGGGATACTCGGCGGTTTCCTCGTCGGGAACCTCTTCCCCCTGCTCATCGGCGTCCGCGAGGGGGAATTCGGCCTGTAGATCTCCATCAGCAAACTCCGGCATCCGGGCCTTAACGGCATCGAGGGCATCGTGCCAGATGCGGGTCGTAGCCACGGCCAGGTCATCATAGAAGTCCTTCGACTTCTTATAGGCCTCCACCGCCTTCGCCACCGAGAGGTCGGTCAATTTTGCCGCCTTCAGGTCGGCCGACTCGGCCGCCACCCTCAGCTCCTTCCGGAGGGTCTTCACCGTCTTCTTGAGGTTGCCGGCAAGCACCTGTGCATCCTCGAGCTTGACCTCGGCAGTCACGGAGGCCTCGCAGTACCGGGCTACCTCCCGTTTCCCGGCCTCCACCTCTCCTTCCAAGGCGGAAACCCTCGCCATCACCGCCTTCAGCTCCTGCTTGGAGCTCTCTTCCAGCGAGGCGTGCTGGCCCGCAGCCTTCAGTGCTGGGGCTACCACCTCGGCTTCCATACACAGGGCAAGGGCAACATGCTGGAGAACCTGGGAGATAAGAAAGAGATCAGAAAGATGAAAGAGGCACCGAATCCCACAATAAACCCAACACTTGCCTGCAAGGACTCCTGGGCAATGGACGCTAGCTGGGCCCTGAAGGTCCTCCCGGGGACTCTACCCCCGGCCGATGTCTCTATCTCATGCAGAAGGCTCTCCATGACGGACAGCCCGGATGGCACTGCGAACCGGAGCCCCTCATCCTCCACCATGATCGGCGAGGACCGGCCTCGAGAACCTCTCTGGGAGCTCCTTTTGAGCGGCTCCGGAGGAGAGCCGATCTCCTCCTCCGAGACCGGGTCCTCCAGAACCAGGGCCCGCTTCCGGCTCGACACTCTGCTGGGACCTGGGGCGGGGTCCGCCCCCGAACGCTCGTGGGACACAATCACCGGAGAAGGAGGAGCCGGGGCACGCTTCGCGCGAAAAGAGCTGGCGCCCCCGGCCTTTGTAACCTTCTTCAGCTAGCGCATGGAGGATTTAAGCGAGTCGAAGTCCATGGGTCCTGCACAAAACAAATACCAAAGAGTCAGCAACATAAGCGATACACAGACCAAAAAGCCAGCCTAACTTACCGACGAACTCAACGGGGCTGAGCCCGGCCCAGCTCAGGACCCTCTCAGACAGCAGCACATCGGATCGGGGGATGGGCTCCCACGACGCCACTCACACCGCGGCGGGGTCATTGGACTGGTTCCCCGACAAGCATTTCTCCTTTGACCACTTTGTAGGAACGGGCTAGTCCTCGCCAGCGGGAGGGATAACGCAGAAAAATTTCTTCTTCCAATCATGAATAGAAGAGGGCAGGGCCACGACCCCTTTCCCGGCGGCGCCCCCCGGCCGCTTTCTAAAGGAGAGATAGACCCACCTCGGGTCACCCGCTCGACCACCCGGGTGATTTTTGAAGACAAGAGAAGAATCGAGAAGGGGGAGGCTGAAAGGAACCGCCTGCAACTTCAGGCGGATCAGGAACCCGAGGAGGATTCTCCACGAGTTCGGCACTAACTGGCCAGGAGACAAACCGAAGAAATTCAGCGCTGCAAGCCCCAAAAAGCTTCCAAATACAAGGCGATCTCCCTACACCGTACTTGGTCCTCCCTCTCACCCTCCTTGGCCAGTCGGAGCGTGTAACGCGAGGGGATGTGGAAGCGAGCCCGAGCATTGGCGAGCTCGTCCTCATGCCTCACCCAACACGAGGTGCTGGGGGCCGCATCTGCCTCCTCCTCCTTGGGGGTTGCCCCCACCGCACGATCTCGGGGAGAGGATCCGACCCCTTCTCCCCGGGAGGACTCAGACACAACTAAAGGGTCCCTGGAACCTACTCCTACAACATCTTCTGACTCTACAAAGGAAGATATCTAACCTTGAGAAAGGGAATCCTCGGGAAACGAAAGCGAGAGAAAGAAGACGAGCCCCGAGCAACCAGGACTTAGAAAAGGGAAATATGAAGGAGTAAGGGCCCAAGGATGGGCCCCACCCCTGTTTATTGCTGCGAGCTATCTCGTCCAACGGCGCCCTTCAACTCTCGCCAAAACGTCTCCTCAGGTCCAACGGCTCCGATTGCTCCACGTGTCGTTCCCACACTGGGCCGCATCCCATCAGACGCTGCAGGCCTGCATACGTCGCTTCGGCCAACCGGCGCTTGACGCGTGGACCGTCGCTTCAGTGGCAGAATGCACGAACCGGCGCACCCTCCTTAAGTGCAGAGATCTCGCCCTGATCCGCTAGCAGAAAAGACAACTGATAGCCCGGGGACTCGTCCCGACGAAACCTGAGGAAAGAGCTCACCTCGGGAGGCCCGACAGTCCACTCCTGACCCGACCCGCTAGCTGGTCGGGACAAGAGTGGGGGGATAATGATGATACTCAATATTGGCGATTTCCAAGATCAAGACACGTAGCAGATGACGTATCCCTGAACTCATATGGAAGGACTTACAGGGGCCGGCCAGGCCTACCCTGCACCCGACCTTCAATCACAAGCCGACCCTCCTCAGGGCCCTCCTGCAAATTGGCCTCCTCAGCCCATAGCTCGCCCTGAACTGCCACAAGACCAAGACTCCTCGGCCTCCTCGCTCATCCCCGAGCTCCCGGCCGAAGCCGTCTTCCTCGGTCCTCTGACCAACTCCACCGCTCACAGGCGTAACCGTCGCTCCGTGAATCTCGCCATGCGCGGATTCTCCGCCAGCAACATCCCACGTTCCGCGCCATCATGATCCCCATTAATGGGTGATCCGCTCTCTATGCGGGCGTGACGTCGGGAGCGTAACTGCCGACGAGATTCTCGCGCCTGCCGCTGCATGCCGCAACCGCTATATAAACCCCCATCACAGAAGGGTCAAGTAAGCAATTTTTTTATTCCACTTAGCCTTTACTCTGCTCGGATCTAGCACTAACTTGATCGTCGGAGGGTCCTCGGTAGTACGAAACCATCCCGGGACTTCTTTGCAAGTACTCGGCGCTAAACTCCTAAAATCACCAATCTCATCAAAACCCATTGAGATCCACACGCAATAGAAGATCACCACCAAAATCCACTGGGAGATCAACGGAAGACAACATCTGACGGAGACCCGAAAAGGATCTCCATCAGTAACCCATTTACATGCAACCGTCACTACAGTAAATAAACACTTATTTTGATGGGAATTGTCATGCCCCGCTTCCTAGTATACGGGCAGAGGACGCGACGAGGCCGCTACGTATTTACTCCGAAGTAAACACGCTAAGCGTATCTAAACAATATAAAATAAAATGTACACAAGAGACAAGATATAAATAAACAACAACTTTATTTATTAAACATTCTTTTTACAATACGCTGAAATGAAAATACATGGAATGAAAGTAATGCCTAAATAATGACATAACAGAAATGAAAATGAAATGTAATGTACAAGCGAGTCTAAAACTCCGGGTCTTCAGTAAACTGATCCAAGTCTTCGCTGCTGAGTTCGATCTCCAGTGAGTCCGAAACACCTGATGACATTCCAAAGAAGAAGAAAGAGAATGTCGTCAGCGAACAAGTCGCTCGGTAAGTCCCGTAGATAGAGAAGAATAGAATAGACAGAAGAAGAATGCAACTTTTAAAGTTGCATTATATTGTTAACGCTGTTGTATGTAGCTTGATATAGAAAATGCCATTGTATACGAGAGGAGTCCAACTTACACCGTGGACTTTGGTAACCCGTAGTATAAGGCTCCGTCGTAATACCACGGAACAACGGCATGGATGTAATTACGTCTTAAGTGACCACCTCGTGCCACCTTTAACATGTTCTGTACCAGTCTACCCCTTTATAACCCTGTAGTGTTTATTGTATTGATAGTATTGATAGTACTGGTTGTATTGTCCTGAATTGTTAATTGTATAAATGGACGACTTGCCGAAACCATGATATCAGTAATGGAACGGATATATCCATGGTTCGGTTTAGTCAAGTTGTATAGTGGATTAAATTGTACAGATGGATTCGTATTGAATTGTTGTATTATAGTTTAAACTTGAATCACATTCAAATCAACTTAATTATATTAAGACTCAGTCTGAGTCAGACACTTTAAAAGAACTTGAAATCCTGATTGTTTTAATGTTATCGGTAACTGCTGCACATGAACAATAGGATCTGTGTCATTTTCAAAGACAATTACCGTGTTAATAACACCGTTTGTTAGGTTGTCTACTTTAGATAGGCAAGCATCCATATCTCCGGCTCCCTGAGGCTCAAGAGACTAGTCCCGCTTAAACCTATGTTTACTAGAGTCCTAATTGTAATTTAGTATAACTTGAGGGGGTTTTATGTAAAAATAGTTTTGGTATAATTTTAAAATACACCTCAAATATTTAATTATCGTCTTTAGAGTTTTCATAGATGTATATTTTATCAATGTGAAATTTCTAGTGAGTAAAACCTAATTTACTAATATATGGTATTTATTTGTAATATGGATATTATTTGAATTATCATGGTAGTTTCATGTAATATCTGAATTCTTTTCTTGAGTTTTGGAAACATGAGATATTTATATAATTAAAAGTAGATATTTTGATAATATATATATATATATATAATGAAAATGATTTATTTATTTTCTTGTAAAAATCTCATTTTCTAAAGAAAAATATATAAAAATTCCATCGAGATTGAATGCTCCTTTCGGAGGTCTACATCTCACTCTACTAATCCCGAGGATGTGCGATAATCCGCACCATCCCGAACGGGGTCCCCAAAATAGGTTGTAGAGGCGTAATTGCATGGGAATGTTTTAATACATTTTTTAAAGAAAACAATTTTATAAGTTAAAGGGATTTATTTGCAGAGTCGTATTTCCCGTATTCTATTGTCCCAAAATTCATCGTGCTATGAGAGATGTGTGTGTTGTGAGGAGTTAGGTCATTACCTCATGGACTATCTAAAGGTATAGCAACGAATTAAGGTTATAATGTCGAAATAAATAGTTTGTAGTGTTTTTCTGTAAGAATGCGATAAATGTCACAAAAATAATTATTTTAAGATGAAACTTAATTTAATTGTTTTGTTAATATTTGTTAAGAAATATGTGAGAATATGAAGTTATCTTGATTAAGAAAATTATAGTTTTTAAAGAAAACCGAATCGGAAGTCGGACTAACTCCGCTTCCGTCGGGTTTCAGAAATGAAACTTTTTAAAGAATAAGATGAGAAGGGGAAATAGGACTTACTAGCTTGTAAGGTAGAGGGGAGAAAGAGGAAGAGGGGGGAAGCGCCGGTGCGTCGTTTCTTCGCCGGAAACTCCTCGGAAGTTCGTCGGAGTTTCGCCCTTCGCTAACTCCACTTGCACACTAAGGACTTGAGAATTTTGTATAGTTTTTTGTAGGAAATTTTCAGCGTGAAGGGATGTAAAACGGAGTGGGTATTTATAGGATAAATTAGAGTTTAGGGGGTGATGAAAAATGCATTTAAATTTGCATTAAAATGGAATTTAAAAGGGTTTTTAATTCTCTGGAAAATGCAGGGAAAACAAACAGATAGGGGTTAAAGAGGGGAGTCCAAGGGTCTAGGGTTTAAAAAATATTTGGGTTGGTCTTAGAAAATCTGGCGGCGCCGGCCCTATATGAAATCTCGCCAGTTCGATCTTAGAGGTGGGGTCTTGGATTGGGGCCACGTGTCCCTGACGGTCTAAATACTAATTAGTATCTGTTTGTTTTAAGTGTAACTCTTGGTTTTACGTGTTGTGCACGTGAAGACTCTGGGGATTCTAAAGGATTAAAAGAATTTTAAATAAAAAGAATGTGTGGCTGATGGGATTTGAACTCTGTTGCTATGGTTCAGCAGTGTAAGGTATTACCAATGAGCTACAAGCTCCTTCTTGTCGTTCTAAAGAAAAACAAACTTATAACTCAGATTCAGGCTTAGGTGTCCCTTTCGTACAGAAAGTTTAGGTTTGTTACATTCTACCCTCATAAAAATTTCGTTCTCAAAATTTGTAAAAGGAAAGTGTAATAGATTTAAGGAAAGTTTGGTGATAGAAGTACTGATAGTGTATGAAAAATAACAAAATGGTATAAGGGTTTGAAAAGGTTGAAGAGAATTACCAATGTGAAATCCTGATGTTGTGGTACATTCCTCCTACCTGGAGGCACATTCCTCTGTCCTTGAGGCATGTTTCTCTGCCTTCGAGGCATGTTCCTCAGCTCTTGATGATTAGGCTATGAAGGAGGTGGAGCTGAGAGTGCAAGATGGGGTGCAGGAACCTGGATAGCTGGCCGCTGCGGGTAGTTGGTGGGTGTGTGAGCTGGGTTGCATCTATAAGGACAGTTTCCAATTCCGTGATTGGATGCGCCAAAAACTAAGCACATGCCTTTTGCAGGCCCTTAGTCCTTCCACAAGTGTCCTTCTCTTTTGCAATAGAAGCAAAAATCTGGACTTGGCTGCTTATTGGTTTCTTCTGGTCTCCTAGGTTCAACAGTTGGCCTTGAAGAGGCTCCTCCTGCCATCTGAGTGGCAGGGCGCTTCACTCCGGCAGATTGAGGTCTGCCCTTTCTCTTCACCGCTGCCTCGTATCTTCGGGCAGCCTTCAAAGCCAAATCATGGGTTGGGAAATCTCCTGTAGCTAAGGTGGCTTAGATCTCCAGATCTAACCCTTGTTGGAATCGACGGACTCTGATCTCATCCGTCGGTATCAAGTGTGCCGCGAATCTCTTGCTGTCTAGTGTTAGCTGTGTAGTATGTGATATTTGAAAATCGAAATATAGAGACATATCTTACCGACTGAGGATGGTAAACTTGGCATCATACTCATCTATGGATTTGGTCCACATCGAACCCTGTTGTAGATGGATGAATTGTTATTCCATATCGAATCTGGCAGTCTCAGGGAAGTACTTCGCATCGAACATATCGCGAAAGGTTTTCCATTTGATAGGTTGGTCAAGACGGCTTTCTTCCGCCTTCTACCAAACCCGTGCATTGTCAGTGAGCTGCAGCTTTGCAACTCGAACCCAAGCGACCTCTGGCACTTGTGCTGCTGCCAGGTCATCTTCAATACTCTGAGCCCATTCCTCAGCTTCTAAGGGGCTCTCTTTTCCTGAGAACTGCTTGTGGTGCAAGGCCCTGAATTGTTTCACTCCAGGTGCTTCTGCCTCAGGACGATTCATTAAAATAGCAGTCTGCTGCTGCTATCCCTCCAGGAGGCTACGAATCGCCTCAATCAGTACCGTCTGCTCATTGATCGGAGTAGTTATGGCAGGTGTAATTGGTAGGGGTGGTGGAGTGTTGTTGAAGTTGGTGCTGGTGTTGTTTGGGGAATTCATAACCTTGAAAGAAAATTTTGTGTTAGAACAGATTCAAAAAATATATGAAATTGGAAGATTCAAGAAATATGAATTGTAATGAATATTTTCAGTTGCTGGTTCTTGTGTTTATTGCTTAGGTTGTCCACGCAGAGCTGACCTGCATGTCCATACAGAGCTGACCTGTATGTCCACACAGAACTGACATGCATGTCCATACAGAGCTGACCTGTATGTCCACATAGAGCTGACCTGCATGAGCCATCAACAAAACCTGTCATGCCCTGCTTCCCAGTATACGGGCAGAGAACGCGATGAGATCGCTACGTATTTACTTAGAAGTAAACACACTAAGCGTATCTAAGTAATATAAAATAAAATGTACACAAGAGATAAGATGTAAATAAACATCAACTTTATTTATTAAACATTCTTTCTACAATACACTGAAATGAAAATATATGGAATGAAAACAATGCCTAAATAATGGCATAACAGATATGAAAATGAAATGTAATGTACAAGTGAGTCTAAAACTCTGGGTCTTCAGTAAACTGATCCAAGTCTTCGCTGCTGGGTTCGATCTTCAGTGAGTCCGAAACATCTGACGACATTCCAAAGAAGAAGAAGAAAGAGAATGTCGTCAGCGAACAAGTCGCTCAGTAAGTCCCGTAGATAGATAAAAATAGAATAGACAGAAAAAGAATGTAACTTTTAAAGTTGCATTATATAGTTAACGCTGTTGTTTGTAGCTTGGTACAGAAGATGCCAGTGTATACGAGAGGAGTCTAACTTACACCTTCGATAATATTGATAGTACTGGTTGTATTGTCTTGAATTGTAAATTGTATAGATGGATGACTTGTCGAAACCATGATTTCAGTAATGGAATGGATATAATGGATGAACATGTAAATGGAGTATATCCATGGTTCGGTTTAGTCAAATTATATAGTAGAATGGATTGTACAAATGGATTCATATTGAATTTTTGTATTGTAGTTTATACTTGAATCACATTCAAGTCAAATTAATTATATTGAGACTCAGTCTGAGTTAGACACTTTAAAAGAACTTAAAGTTCTGATTGTTTTGATATTATCGGTAACTGCTACACATGGACCGCAGGATTTGTGTCTTTTTCAAAGACAATTACCGTGTTGATAATACCATTTGTTAGGTTGTCTACCTGAGATAGGCAAGCACCCATATCTCCGGCTTCCTGGGGCTCAAGAGACCGGTCCCGCTTAAACATATGTTTACTAGAGTCTTTATTGTAATTTAGTATAACTTTAGGGGGTTTTATGTAAAAATAGTTTTGGTATAATTTCAAAATACATCTCAAGTATTTAATTATCGTCTTTAGAGTTTTCATAGATGTATATTTTATCAATGAGAAATTTCTAGTGTGTAAAACCTAATTTACTAATATATAGTATTTATTTGTAATATGGATATTATTTGAATTATCATGATAGTTTCATATAATATCTGAATTATTTTCTTGAGTTTTGGAAACATGAGATATTTATATAATTAAAAATAGATATTTTGATAATATATATATATATATTTAATGAAAATGATTTATTTATTTTCTTATAAAAATCTCATTTTCTAAAGAAAAATGTATAAAAATTCCATCGAGATCGAATGCTTCTTTCGGAGGTCTGTATCTCACCCTACTAAACCCGAGAATGTGCGATAATCCGCACCATCCCGAACGGGGACCCCAAAATGGGTTGTAGAGGCGTAATTGCATGGGAATGGATATTAATACATCTTTTAAAGAAAACGGTTTTATAAGTTAAAGGGATTTATTTGCAAAGTCGTATTTCCCGTATTCTATTGTCCCAAAATTTATCGTGCTATAATAGATATGTATGTTGTGAGGAGGTAGGTCATTACCTTGTGGACTATCTAAAGGTATAGCAAGGAATTAAGGTTATAATGTCGAAATGAATAGTTTGTAGTGTTTTTCTGTAAGAATGCGATAAATGTCGCAAAAATAATTATTTTGAGGTGAAACTTGATTTAATGGTTTTATTAATGTTTGTTAAGCAATATGTGAGAATATGAAGTTATCTTGATTAAGGAAAGTACAGTTTTTTAAAGAAAACCGAATCGGAAGTCGGACTAACTCCGATTCCGTCGGGTTTTGGAAACGGAACTTTTTAAAGAATAAGATGAGAAGGGGAAATGGGACTTACTGACTTATAAGGTAGAGGGAAGAAAGAAGAAGAGGAGGGAAGCTCTGGTGCGTCGTTTCGTCGCTGGAAACTCCTCGGAAGTTCGTCGGAGCTTCGTCCTTTGCTAATTCCACTTGCACACTAAGAACTTGAGAATTTTGTATAGTTTTTTGTAAGAAATTTTCAATGTGAAGGGATGTAAAATGGAGTGGGTATTTATAGGACAAATTAGGGTTTTGGGGGTGATGAAAAATGCATTTAAATTTGCATTAAAATGGAATTTTAAACGGTTTTTAATTCTCTGGAAAATGCAGGGAAAACAAACAGATAGGGGTTAAAGAGGGGAGTCCAAGGGTCTAGGGTTTACAAAAAAATTTAGGTTTGGACTTAGAAAATCCGGCAGCGTCGGACCTATATGAAATCTCGCCGGTCCGATCTTGGATGTGGGGTCTTGGATTGAGGCCACGTGTCCCTGACGGTCTAAATACTAATTTGTATCTGTTTGTTTTAACTGTAACTCTTGGTTTTAAGTGTTGTGCACGTGAAGACTCTTGGGCTTCTAAAGGATTAAGAGAATTTTAAATAAAAAGAATGTTTAGCTGATAGGATTTGAATTCTGGTGCTATGGTTCAGTAGTGCAGGGTATTACCAATGATCTACAAGCTCCTTCTTATTGTTCTAATGCAAAACAAACTTGTAACTCAGGTTCAGGCTTAGGTGTCCCTTTCATACAGAAAGTTTAGGGTTGTTACAGGAATTTACCATCGAAATATGTTTATTTCGCCAGGAGACACCAAATAGTCACGATGGAATGCCGACGCAATAGGTTATTTCCACGGCTAACGTTTGATGTAATAATCAAATCTATTTCGACGGCTATTTCCCGTCGAAATAGTCCTTTTCTTGATGGGTAATTCCTGTCGAAATATGTAAGTTTTTTAAGTTAAAAAAATTGTTTCAGGAATCATTTAAAAATCATTTTTTCTATCTCGACGGGTAATTTCCGTCGAAATAGATTATTTCGACGGAACTGGCCCGTCGAAATAGAGTGCATTACAGTAAAGAAAATTTTAAAAAACAAAGAAAATCTCCAATCCAATCTATTTCAGTTTAATATCGATTCTATTCTACTCAAATAACGATTCTAATATAAAATCCATTCCATTCAAATATCGATTATCCAAATACGATTACAATACATACTATGTGTTCCATTACAATATTAACACCATAGATTTACAAAAGTGAGAAATAAAAAATCAACGAAGGACGGACATGAGAGGGAGAGTCGATAACGAAGGAGGCGCTCATGGATTTCCAGGATAAAACCCGCGCGATTAAAAGTTTAAAATACATGAATTAGTGTGGATATTTTATATTAATTAAATGTGTGTGCGCTCGCACTTGTTTGTGTGCGTGTGTGTATGTATGCTTGTGCACGTGTGCCTGTTTGTGTGTGCGCGCACGCGCCTATCTGTGTGTATGTATGCATGTGTGTGCACACATGTATGTGATTTGTGCATGTGTGTGTGTGATATACTTTTGTATGTGTGCATGCACGTGTGTGTATGCATGCTTGTATGTATGTGTATGTATGATTGTGTATATGTATATGTGCGTATGTGTGTATATATGTAAGCATTATCGAACTTACCGGAGGTTCTGGCCTCCTAGTCTAGATGTACATGTCGATAAGATTAAGCCTCTGCTTAAGGGTCCAGCCAGCAAATAGATCGGCAGCGGGAGCGGGAGCCGACCAGTGTGAGGAACCGCCAGATTCCGGCGACTGCTCTTGGGGCAATCCATGAAATACAAGGGTCCTGGTCTTAGTGGCTCTGGTTTGTATCGGCATCTCCAATGCCAATTCGTCTGCCGTCTGAAACCTAGGAGGTGGATGCCCGGTCGGCTGGAAAAGAGTGTTATACTGATGCTGAGTGATCTTAGAGGACACGCACTGTACTCTCCCATGACGATCCGGCCTAAATGCCGTGAAAGCCATACTACAATGAATGTTCTCTGCGCGTCATCAACCGGGTGTTCCTGCTCCATCTCCATCGCCTGGATCAACCGATCTCTCCCAGCCGCCATCGCCACCTGTTTGTAGAAGAAATGTATTAATACCGTTCTAAAACCTACACAATAATTATTCTAAAATAATTAAGATGCTCGGCATATGTGGAGACTTACATATATCTCCTATGTCTCAATCGATGCAGGCGCGTCGTCGTCCTGTACAAATTGAGCCCGGTAGATTTCGATACGATCAAGAGACTCTCCACCATGGCTTTCTTCCTGCATATAATATTTAGAAAGTTCATACATAAATTTCTAAGATAATTTTAACGTATTAATATCAAATACGATACTTACGTGTTCGATGACAACATGCTGGGAACTCTTGCTCCCACCCCTATAAATATCGTGCAGCTGAGCGTGGGATACTTTGTCTCGCTCGCTCTTCTCCTGCAGTTATATCAAATATTGTTTACTGAGTTGCTATAAAATAGTAAAAAGGTATCGTCAAAGGCATACTCTAAACTCTCCGGACAAGAGATGATCGACCAATGCATGCCAGTATTCGTCGGAACAATTTGGATCCGTCTTAATTGAATACATCTCATCCAGTGAAGCGCATTTTTCAAGCTATCTATAGATTGTGTTCTTATAGCCTCTCCAATTCTTCGCCATATGACTACACATTTTATCATAAACTGCGTGTTCATCGCAAAACCCCTGGAAGCCCTCTACACCAACCCACCGGAACTCGAACCGAGCCTACGAAACGGGATAATTCATCATTGTATAGGTATTTTATAGTAATTTAGTAAATGTGTATGTGTGTATATATGTGTGTGTGTTTGTGATATACGCGTATGTGTGTGTATATGTCTGCATATAAAAAAAGTACAGTATTGAATTGTATAATGAAATATGACCATCATCTCCCATTTAGTGACTTGTTTCTTTAGCGTTAACGCTTCGCTGTCCAAATTTAGGACCTCCCACTCGTCATCTTTATGCTTTAACAAATGAGACATGCGGTTCTCGCTGTTCACTATCGATGACATCATTTTCTTCATTTCTTTGCTGGCTCCTGTCATAACGTCTCCTGTGAACACAAGGTATACAATCGGCTTTCCAGAAGCATGTGGCATCCTACTCCATATATTATTGGCCCGTGTGGGTCCTCTCCCAGTTCGTTTCTTTTTCTGAGAGGACTGCCTCTCGTCCCTGGTAGACTGATCGGTCCTGCTATCTGAACCTGACATATCTAAAATAACTTCACGGAATATAGTTTAGTATGTTAGATAAAAAAAATAATAGTGAAGATTATTCCTGAAAAGTATATCATATATGAGCAATAAATGGTGGAAATAATATGCAGGGAAAAAGATGAAATGTAGGACATTAGAATTCTGGCCCAAGACAGAATACATATAACCAGCTTATATAACCTCATATATAAATTATCTTGAAAATTTTTGTACATTAGAATTCGAAACTGTAGGAGAAAATATGCGGAAATAATATGCGGAAAAAGATGAAATGTATGAAATAATATGCGGAAAGATAGATGCAATAAATTGTAAGTTTCATATTACATAAGTTATGAGTATCATACAAGAGCGAGTTAATATATCAAGATGTTTAAAGTCTTAATTAGAATTCTGTTTCTTCTTTCCGGCTCTATGTCTATTCTTGATAAACCGCTGTTGAATTCGAGAGGAATAGTATCATCTTGTATAACTGGGATTGTAGGACAACTAATATCGCTTACATCACTTTCACCCATATTGTAATAGTCTCGTGGATTCGTCACAACAGCAACATTCCACTGGGCATCCTAGGGTCTACGACATAAAAGTATCGGCGGGCTTGGTTGGCGAGAATATAAGGCTCTTCATCTAAAGCGAGTTTCGATGAGTTGAGTAAAAGTAGGCCATTTTCAATTTTGAACCCAGTATGTTCATTATGGACATCGTATTACAGACACTTGAACAGGACAACCGTCTGTTCATGATAACACACCCGAATTAGTTTTTTAAACACTCCGTAATAGTCCAATTTTCCCGTGGTTGGATTTGAATCTCTAGAAGATGAATATCCAGTAACGGTGAATGTGACAAAGACACCGCAATTCTGAAACTTTTTATTTCGATCTCTTTTTCTAGTGTGGAATTTAAACCTGTTAACAACGTAACCGGAGAGGTACTCGGTTTGTTCTTCTGGACTATACGTGTCACGCCCCGCTTCCCAGTGTACGGCGAAGGGGACGCGACGAGGTCCGCTACGTATGTACTCAGAAGTACATACGCTAAGCGTAGCTAAGCAATATAAAATAAATACACAAGAGACAAGAGTATAAAAAGAACAGCAACTTTATTTATTAACATTCTTTGTACAATACATGGAAAGGAAAATACAACTGAAATAAAGATGCCTAAACAGTGGCATAACAGGAAAAGGAAAGTACTGAAAAGAAAAGTGTACAATGAAATTATACTGCTGGGTCTTCGGCAAATTGCTCCAAGTCTTCTTGGGTTGGTTCAACTTCTGTCGGGTCCAGGTCACCTGACGACATTCAAAGAAGAGAGAAAAAGAATGTCGTCAGCGAACAGATCGCTCGGTAAGTCCCAAAGGTAAGAGGGAAGTAGAGAAGACAGAATAAGAAGAAACATTTTTAAAGTGTAAACTATTGTTGTAATGTTATGTTAACGCTGTTATTTGTAGCTTGGTACAGAAGAATACCAGTGTATACGAGGGGAGTATCACTTGCCAGAGACTAGGGCACATGTAGTACAAGGAACCGTTATGCCACGGTACAACAGCAATAGGATTCAGGTTAGGTGTATTAATCTGACCACCTCGTGCCACCTTTAACATCTTCCGTACCAATCTACCCCTTAAACCCCGTAGTGTTTTTAACAGTATTGTTATCTTGTAAAATTGTATTGATTGTAAGATTGATTAACCGACTGTCCGAAATCATGATATCAGGAAACGGTTATAACCGTAGAGTCATGTAACTGGAATACTGGGAAACATGTAAAAGGAATATGTCCATGGTTCGGTTCAGTCAGGTTATATAGATTGTTAACTGGATCCTGGGATTCATGTATTCATCTTGAGTTGAAATATACAGAATATAGATTGACTTGAATCATATTCAAGTCAGAAATAGTCAGACTCTAACCCGAGTCAGACTAAAAGAAAGATATTTGAAGTTCTATTTTTGTTAGGGGCCTTATTGTAATTTATAAAACTTGAGGGGGTTTATTGTAAAAAGTAATATTGTATAGTTTTCAAAATACACCTCAAGTAATTAATTATCGTCTTTATGTATATACAACAATTTAATGATCAAGATAAATATGTATACATGTTCGAATAGTATGAAATGAGTAAAGTATATTATACGAGTAACTACCAAAAACAATGCTGTAAAGAAATATTATGTATGACTAATTAATCAAGACAAACGAATGCGAGAACATAAAAAAAATATGGCTCTAAGTGTTTTGCATGCGTGAGTTCCAGTTTCACCTAAATACGACTACCGGTTTGAAAGATATATATGTTTTCGTATCGTCGCGCAAAACAGATCAGAATCTATTCGGCACCGTCACATATTTTTAGAATGCAGTTTGAGTTAATTTCCATCGGTTTTCAGGTTATGAAAAGTATTAGAAAATTGTAGGTATTTCGATGAACTTATCGAAAACACCAAGATTCACATGATTTGGATTTCTGAAGATCTAGTTATGATCATTTTAATATCAGCGTTTAAAACAGAAATTCAGATTTCTGGACAACAACTATATATTGTATTGCAAAGCCTATAACAACTTGTTTCATGCATTACTAAGTAATATAATATACATAAAATTATAGTTCTATCAATGGTGCATCTACACATCTAAATTTTGTCACAAACGGACATCGGGTGTTCGAGTTATGTCCAATTTAAAAACAGTGTGCGAATCGGAACAGATTCTGTCCAGATCCGTCACTTAATATTGTAACGCAGTTTTCTTTATCTTAGCTGGGTTTTCAGTAAAACTATAAAACTAAGAAAATCTATATCATTCGATGTAGATATCAAAAACACCTGAGTTTGCTCAATTTGGATACCGGTATACCAAGTTATGTGTCCTAGAAATTGATCGATAACTGCAGTTTTCTGTTTTACGATCAGTGAATAAAAACAATGTAATTCCTAAACCGTTATGCGGTTCGATCTAAAATTTTTAAAGCGTGTACAAAATAATATATTCTATCATATGTAATTTTCCTGAAATTTTCAGAATTAAAAATTAATTTATAAAAATTATTTTAAAACTAAAGGTATTGATATGTCATATGTGAGAAATGAGAAAACCATGGTATTTATTCGTAACTTCATTTTTTTTACAAACTTTAAATAAAGTGATTTAAAATAAAACAACAAACATGCAATCCTAATTGGTCACTATGAAATCTTAACATGTGAATTGAGAGTAATGAAAAAGACTTTACAAACTATATATGTTGTATGTTTGTGTGTTCATTATTTATATATGTATCAACTTAATTAATTATTTAGGAACTATGATATGCTAAGGGAAGTTTTTCATGTCAATATAAAATAAAAGAAATATAAAGAGAAAAAGAAAGAGATGGAGGGAGGAAAAAGTGAAGGGACTTACATACACAAGCCGGTATTGTCACCGGGCTTGTCTATCCGCCGATAGCCTCGCATTACTAGCGAGACCTTCTTGATGACTTCTTCATGTTCTTCTTCTTGGACTCTAGGTGAAGAGGGAGAAGTGAGAGATAAAAAATATGAGGAAGGAAAAGATAGAGGAGGACAAATAAAGATGGTGTAATGGTGAATTATGTATAATAACATATGCATTCAACATGAGAATTAAAAGAGAAATGAAAGGTCACCATTCATTTTGGAAATGAAAGGTTTCATTTGTAGGTTATGAGAAGAATAAAAAATGATAAAAAATAATTGCAAGAATGGGGATTTGAACATGTGACTTATGGAATAACAATGCAAAGACTTAACCAATGATATACAAGGTTGTTCATGCATATATTTAATTAGAATTAAATATATGATGTTGCTTAAAAAGAAAATGGGCTTTTTAGATGGGCTGTAGAGAATAAGAATAATGGATTTGGGTTAAATATTTATGAAAGGAAAAAAATAAGAATGAGCAGTTAAAAACTTAAATATAAGAAAAAGAAATTGTACCTAGAAAAAATACATAATAGATTGAGAAATAAAATAATAATAAATTTAATAGAAAAAGGAAAATACCAAGTACAAATAAATACGGTATATTATTGAAGAGAGATAATACAAATGTATAAAGATTTTGGGGTCGTTACATTCTACCCTCCTTAAAAATAATTTCGTCCTCGAAATTACTCAAGAAGGATGATGTAACAGAGTAAGGAAACAGGATTAGGATGATGTCTTCTTCGAGCTCCGTTGATTGATACTCTAACCAATTGAGCTAATAAGTCTACAAGATACAAATAGAAAGGATGAATAAGAATTAAGGATTCAAAAGTGTAGAGATGGAGTTCAAGGAAACCGAAGGTGGAGTTCAAGATGGATTCAAGGAATATGTAATGTAAAGAATGTTTTCAATTGTTGGTTCTTGTCTTATATTGCTTAGGTTGTTCACGCAGAACAGATCTGCATGGTAGTGTTCCATACAGCTCTGACCTGCATGGGCCACCAACAAAACCTGTCACGCCCCGCTTCCCAGTGTACGGCGAAGGGGACGCGACGAGGTCCGCTACGTATGTACTCAGAAGTACATACGCTAAGCGTAGCTAAGCAATATAAAATAAATACACAAGAGACAAGAGTATAAAAAGAACAGCAACTTTATTTATTAACATTCTTTGTACAATACATGGAAAGGAAAATACAACTGAAATAAAGATGCCTAAACAGTGGCATAACAGGAAAAGGAAAGTACTGAAAAGAAAAGTATACAATGAAATTATACTGCTGGGTCTTCGGCAAATTGCTCCAAGTCTTCTTGGGTTGGTTCAACTTCTCCCGGGTCCAGGTCACCTGACGACATTCAAAGAAAAGAGAAAAAGAATGTCGTCAGCGAACAGATCGCTCGGTAAGTCCCAAAGGTAAGAGGGAAGTAGAGAAGACAGAATAAGAAGAAACATTTTTAAAGTGTAAACTATTGTTGTAATGTTATGTTAACGCTGTTATTTGTAGCTTGGTACAGAAGAATACCAGTGTATACGAGGGGAGTCTCACTTGCCAGAGACTAGGGCACATGTAGTACAAGGAACCGTTATGCCACGGTACAACAGCAATAGGATTCAGGTTAGGTGTATTAATCTGACCACCTCGTGCCACCTTTAACATCTTCCGTACCAATCTACCCCTTAAACCCCGTAGTGTTTTTAACAGTATTGTTATCTTGTAAAATTGTATTGATTGTAAGATTGATTAACCGACTGTCCGAAACCAAGATATCAGGAAACGGTTATAACCGTAGAGTCATGTAACTGGAATACTGGGAAACATGTAAAAGGAATATGTCCATGGTTCGGTTCAGTCAGGTTATATAGATTGTTAACTGGATCCTGGGATTCATGTATTCATCTTGAGTTGAAATATACAGAATATAGATTGACTTGAATCATATTCAAGTCAGAAATAGTCAGACTCTAACCCGAGTCAGACTAAAAGAAAGATAATTTGAAGTTCTATATTTGTTAGGGGCCTTATTGTAATTTATAAAACTTGAGGGGGTTTATTGTAAAAAGTAATATTGTATAGTTTTCAAAATACACCTCAAGTAATTAATTATCGTCTTTATGTATATACAACAATTTAATGATCAAGATAAATTTGTATACATGTTCGAATAGTATGAAATGAGTCAAGTATATTATACGAGTAACTACCAAAAAAAATGCTGTAAAGAAATATTATGTACGACTAATTAATCAAGACAAACGAATGCGAGAACATAAACAAAATATGGCTCTAAGTGTTTTGCATGTGTGAGTTCCAGTTTCACCTAAATACGACTACCGGTTTGAGAGATATATATGTTTTCGTATCGTCGCGCAAAACAGATCAAAATCTATTCGGCACCGTCACATATTTTTAAAATGCAGTTTGAGTTAATTTCCATCGGTTTTCAGGTTATGAAAAGTATTAGAAAATTGTAGGTATTTCGATGAAATTATCGAAAACACCAATATTCACATGATTTGGATTTCTGAAGATCTAGTTATGATCATTTTAATATCAGCATTTAAAACAGAAATTCAGATTTCTGGACAACAACTATATATTGTATTGCAAAGCCTATAACAACTTGTTTCATGCATTACTAAGTAATATAATATACATAAAATTATAGTTCTATCAATGGTGCATCTACACATCTAAATTTTGTCACAAACGGAGATCGGGTGTTCGAGTTATGTCCAATTTAAAAACAGTGTGCGAATCGGAACAGATTCTGTCCAGATCCGTCACTTAATATTGTAACGCAGTTTTCTTTATCTTAGCTGGGTTTTCAGTAAAACTATAAAACTAAGAAAATCTATATCATTCGATGTAGATATCAAAAACACCTGAGTTTGCTCAATTTGGATACCGGTATACCAAGTTATGTGTCCTAGAAATTGACCGATAACTGCAGTTTTCTGTTTTACGATCAGTGAATAAAAACAATGTAATTCCTAAACCGTTATGCGGTTCGATCTAAAATTTTTAAAGCGTGTACAAAATAATATATTCTATCATATGTAATTTTCCTGAAATTTTCAGAATTAAAAATTAATTTATAAAAATTATTTTAAAACTAAAGGTATTGATATGTCATATGTGAGAAATGAGAAAACCATGGTATTTATTCGTAACTTCATTTTTTTTACAAACTTTAAATAAAGTGATTTAAAATAAAACAACAAACATGCAATCCTAATTGGTCACTATGAAATCTTAACATGTGAATTGAGAGTAATGAAAAAGACTTTACAAACTATATATGTTGTATGTTTGTGTGTTCATTATTTATATATGTATCAACTTAATTAATTATTTAGGAACTATGATATGCTAAGGGAAGTTTTTCATGTCAATATAAAATAAGAGAAATATAAAGAGAAAAAGAAAGAGATGGAGGGAGGAAAAAGTGAAGGGACTTACATACACAAGCCGGTATTGTCACCGGGCTTGTCTATCCGCCGATAGCCTCGCATTACCAGCGAGACCTTCTTGATGACTTCTTCATGTTCTTCTTCTTGGACTCTAGGTGAAGAGGGAGAAGTGAGAGATAAAAAATATGAGGAAGGAAAAGATAGAGGAGGACAAATAAAGATGGTGTAATGGTGAATTATGTATAATAACATATGCATTCAACATGAGAATTAAAAGAGAAATGAAAGGTCACCATTCATTTTGGAAATGAAAGGTTTCATTTGTAGGTTATGAGAAGAATAAAAAATGATAAAAAATAATTGCAAGAATGGGGATTTGAACATGTGACTTATGGAATAACAATGCAAAGACTTAACCAATGATATACATGGTTGTTCATGCATATATTTAATTAGAATTAAATATATGATGTTGCTTAAAAGGAAAATGGGTTTTTTAGATGGGCTGTAGAGAATAAGAATAATGGATTTGGGTTAAATATTTATGAAAGGAAAAAAATAAGAATGAGCAGTTAAAAACTTAAATATAAGAAAAAGAAATTGTACATAGAAAAAATACATAATAGATTGAGAAATAGAATAATAATAAATTTAATAGAAAAAGGAAAATACCAAGTACAAATAAATACGGTATATTATTGAAGAGAGATAATACAAATGTATAAAGATTTTGGGGTCGTTACAATACGCTAGCGCTTTTATATCTTTTGAAATATATCTATCATTGGAATTTCTTTCAACCTATTAGGGTAAAACGGATTAAGTTATTTGTGTGTATGTGTGTATCAATATAAGTTGTAGTTTTGTTTTTATAGTTTACAACTTACACTTGTTTTCAACCAAGCGGGAAAGTGTTTATGTTGCTCCTTATCGATATCCCATTGCCGAGTTCGTTTAGCAGGTGGACGGTATTGAGCATTCCAAATACTGTATATATCGCAAATAAACATTTAATTTTGACTTGAAGATTTTTTATAATTATGTTAAGAAAAAAAAATAAATACTTACCCGATAAAACTGTTCATATTTGAACAATTAAATAAAACGTAATAGTGAATCATGCTGAGCTGCTTAGATGTAGTGTGACTTGACTTCACTTTACCCAGTTCTTTTCCTTGGGCCCGGAAGACGGATATTATAGGTCTATTGTCGACTATGTCTTCATTACGTTTTGACCTATTAAATGTAGTCTCAACACCCTCTAGATACATATAACAGAACGTCATACAATCCTCCACAAGAAACCCTTCGGTGATCGACCCTGATGGATATACCGTTTTATTTTGTACATGAACCTGACGGATGCAAACACATTTAATTCGTTTTATTATAAATATTTGATTTATTATGAACAGTAAAGAGTTGTTATGTTAGTTTTACATGTTACGTCTCGCTTCCCAAAATACGTAAATATGGCACGTGACAGAGCTAACCATGCTACCTATGGTTATGAATAATCCCTCAATAGTCACATTCCGGCTGCCAATCAGATATTAAAAACAGTAAATAAAATCTAACTAACACATGTCCATCTGCCACAATAAATAAAAGTCAAGAAATGCATGTAGCGGAAACGAATAAAGATCCAATAAATAATAATATCTGAAACACGTCCTTTATGGGATCACATCGATAAATTTAAACTATAGAAATAAAATCAACTAAGCATTTCTAAAACTAAATATCTAGCTCTTCATTGCTCGGCTTGCTTGCTAAAATACTCCTGATCTTCCTGCGACAAGGTCAGAGGAATTGGGCCATGCAAAACCCAGACGTCAGTGCGTCATAAATATCGAAACAATAATAATAACTATGACAGGATGCTATGATTAAACATGAGTGTAAATAATAAACACAGGTATAAAACAGTGAGGTAAAGGTATGTGATATGCATCCTAAAATCTGTGCTTCTAGCTTATCTATTCTACAAATCTTTGAATTCAATTAATGGAATCGTCGATATAACTCAATAGTATCCCGTGCATGCCCGGGACCACGGTCAAGGCTCTTGGGACTGAATCCGAGACGTGTCGCTAAGCAGTAAAAACAGGGTATCATTTACAGACGAATGATGTCAGCATCATCATTTCGGGGCCGAAGCCCGTATCGAACGATCGGTCTCCGGAAGTATTGAACTATTGAGTTACAAGTCAGATTCCATTATTGATTTCCCCTTACCCCCAGGTTTTGTGTACGAGTGATGACATCAATCTAATGCCAACACAGGATCAAGCAGGTACAAGTCTTTTCTACGTAGACAATAAGTCACGTCCATCAGGACAACAAGTCAGGATTGTTGGCATTAGTAATAATCCAAATAAAAGGTCTAGTAATGTCTTGTGAACATGTCAGGCAATGTATATTAAATAAAATAGATACTAGATGGAAAACCGTAACCAATATCCAAATATGGTAACCATGACTAACACCCATGATGTATCTGTATCTATCTGTAATAATCGTTTTACGTTTGTTACCAAGTATATGGCAATCTAGATAAAATACTGAACTGATATAGTAGTATGATAATATTATAATGATCCGGCATGCAACAAGATAAAACCATTATTGGTACGGATACAGACTGATGCTATAAAAACTGTAGATTAATAATATTTGCTAAATATTAAAACACATGTACTATAACTAATCATATAAATATTGATATAAACAAAGCAACATGTTGCAAGTTTAGAACTTGCCTGATCGAAATCTCACGACGAATATACGGATATTATGTTATGAACACCGAATAACGTCACGATGCAAAACCCACGTACGTAGGACTTGACCTGAACTGAGCAACTGCGTGACGTGGTGACTGGAGTAGTCGACGACGGTAATTGGGGTCGTCTGGATTGTCGGCGACGTGAGCAACTCCGGCGAACACCAATCGGAGACCGAGAAAAGAGAGAAGAAGAAGAAGAAGACAATAGGGTTGCTGGGTTCTTTGGTTTTAACGTGGATGGGGAAGAAGAGGGAGTTGGTCAGCGACGAGGTGCTGGGGACTGAGGTCTATGGCAAGGTGTCGTGGTCGTGAGGTGTTGGATGATGATCGGGGAATGAGAAGGAGAAGAAGGTGATGAGATGATGGTTTGGGTGCTCTGGTGATGACATCGAGAAAGAGAAGGTGATGGAGATGGTGGTGGTGGTCGAGTTCAGGCGGCGACGTCGACGGGGAAGAGGAGGTGGGTTCTCGGTGTGGGATCGGCTCGGGTGAGATTTCGGGGAAGGAGGAGGAGGCAACAACGAGGAAGAGGAGGAGATGAAGGGGTGGTGATGACGAGAAAGAGAAGGTGAACGACGACGGGACGACGAAAGCGTGGGTTTAGGGTTCAGGCGCGAGAGGGGGACGCGAGAGGAGGGAGATAGAGATAAGGAAAGAGAGAGAGAGAGAGTTTTATAATAATTATATATATATATATATATATATATATATATATATATATATATATATATATATATATATATATATATATATGGAGAGAGAGAGATAGGGACGGAAGGGAGAGAGAGGGTGTTTTTTAGAAAAAAATTTAAAAGTTTAATAATATAATATATATATAAACTGTTATATATATTATAGTTATAGGAATATATAATATATATATTGTAAGATTTTACAGATAACACCATATCACTCCAAATATTACCTGTCTTCCTTCAAAAATATAGTTTTTAAATATAAAGAGCATGCATAAGAATTTTAACCATTATACAATACTCTGTAATTAAATACGTATACCCCCACTAAAATCTACGTAAATATACGTAGAAATTTCTAATTATTTATCTGTCTATAACTGAGGATACGAACATAATATATAGACGCAACAACCTGATGTGGGATAATTTGCCATGCAAGGCTAGACATAAAAAGGATATTATTTATTTTTATCTTGTATTATAAAGAGATAAATGAAGCTTAATATATATATATATATATATATATATATATATATATATATATTCTCGATTCACATGGATACACCGTGCTAGCAAATATTTGATATAATCTCGCACCATATTGGGTTTCAAACATGTGGGTCGGGTCGGATAATGACCACAGCTACTAATTGCATCATTCGCAACCCAAAAGTAACAATAGTAAAGAATTTTAACGCAAGTTTTAAAATACCAAAATATACAGTATAAATGTACTAGGGTGTTACATTATACCCAACTACAAAAGAATTTTATCCTTTAAATTCCTGGAACAGGGAAAAGACAAAGGTTACGGATCTAAGAAAAGAGGTGTGGAAACTTCTGTCGAATCTCGTCTTCATATTCCCAAGTAGATTCTTTATACGAACGATTTTCCTATGAAACGAGTACCAGTGAGATTACTTTATTCTTGAGAACCTTTTCTCGTCGAACCACAATAGCCATTGATCGCTCTTCATAACTTAAATTTTCTCTTACAGTTCCGAGTGATTTAGAACGTGTGTCTCATCTCGAACATACTTGCGAAATTGAGATACATGAAATACGTCATGAACACCTACCAAGGATGGGTTAGAGCCAATCAATAAGCTACCTCTCCAACACGTCCGATGATATCGAAAGGCCCTACGAATCGAGGACGAAGTTTTCCTCGACCACCAAATCGGATTACTCCTCTAGTCGGTGATATCTTCAGGACCACAAGATCACCAACAGTGAACTCCAAAGGTCTTCGTCCAGTATCAGCCCAACTTTTCTGTCGATCCTGTTCCACCTTCATATGATCTCGGATCACGTTAAATTTCTCCACCATTTGAAAAATAATATCCGGTCCCAATAATTTTCTTTCTCCAACATCGTCTCAACAGATAGGCGAGCGATACTTATGACCGTACAATACTTCAAATGGAGCAATTTATATAATTGTCTGAGAACTGTTATTGTATGAAAATTCTACTAAGTGCAAATGATCCTCCCACGAACCCTTGAAGTCTAACATGCATGCTCTCAATATATCTTCAAGAGTTTGGATCGTTCTCTCGGACTGTCCATCTGTCTGAAGATGAAAAGTTATACTAAATTTCAAGCGAGTTCCCAAACTTTCTTATTGACTCCAAAAATGCGATAAGAACCGGGCGTCACGATCAGAAACAATACTCACCGGTACTCCATGCAATTTCACAATCTCTTGCATGCACCTCTCTGCTAAAACCTCCGTCGATTGACCAACTTGAAATGGTATAAGACGTGTTGCCTGGGTCAGTCGATCGACAATCACCTAAACCGCGTTATTACCCTTTAGACTTCGTAGTAATGCTGTCATGAAATCCATGGTTATATATTCCCACTTCCATTAAGGAATCGGAAGTGGTTGCAACAACCAGCTACCCTTTGATCTTCAGCCTTGACTTGCTGACACACCAAGCAGCTCGATACGTAGCGAGCAATCTCTCCTGTCATTCCTTCCCACCAAAAGTGTTGTCACAAATCTCTATATATCTTTGTGCCTTCCGGATGTACTGAATATGCAGAACTATGAGCCTCCTTCATGACTTATTCACGAACATCTTCATTAGGCACACATAAACGACTTCCATATTGCAATGAACCATCTTCATGAATCAAAAAATCTGTTTGAAATCTCGCTTCTACTTGTTCTCAAAATTTTGCAATCGTGGATCTTGCAACTGTGCTGCCTTAATATTATCGATCAAGGATGACTGTACTTGCAACTGCATCAATTGTCCTAAGGAATTTGGTATTATAATCTCCAACTCGAACCTCTGAAGATCAGCTATAATCTCCTTCTGTGCAGTCAACATCCGTATCGCTGGCAACCGACTTAGAGTATCCGGCACTACATTAACTTTTCCCGAATGGTATTTTAGATCAAGATCATAGTCAGCCATCAGTTTTAACCATCCACGTTGCCTTATGTTGGCTCTTTCTGTGTGAACGCATATTTTAGACTCTTGTGATCGGTGAATACTTCTACCCTTTCGCCCAATAAGTAGTGTCTCCAAATCTTCAGAGCAAAAATCACTGCTGCTAGCTCCAAATCATGAGTTGGGTAGTTTTTCTCATGAGTTTTCAATTGTCTCGACGCATATTCTATGACCTTCTCATGCGGCATTAGAACACATCCTAAGCCTTTCCCAGACGTGTCGCTATGAATAACTAGTCCTCCGGAACCATCTGGCACTGTCAGGATAGGATCGGTGGTCAATCTCTTCTTCAGCGCTTCAAAAGCTGACGCACATGTCTCAGTCCATACGAACGGTATCTCCTTTCGTGTTAGATTGGTCAATGATTATGCTATTCGAGCGAAGTTCTCCACAAACCTTCTATAGTATCCTGCAAGCCCAAGGAAACTTCTGATCTTCCCTACATTCTTTAGAATTGACCAATCATGAACAACTGCAATCTTTTCGGGGTCAACTACAATCCCATCTTCGGATACAACATGACCCAAGAACATCACTTCTTTGAACCAAAACTTACACTTACTCATCTTAGCATATAACTTTTTTTGTCTCAGCGTTTGCAGTGCGTCTCTCAAGTATTCTTCATACTCTTCTTTGCTCCTCGAATAGACCAAAATGTCATCAATGAATACTACCACGAACTGATCTAAAAATGGCCAAAAGATCCGGTTCATCAAGTTCATAAATATTGTCACGCCCCGCTTCCCAGTAGACAGAAACAGTGACGTGGCAGGCTTCAACTTATTTACTATGAAATAAATACATTAAGCGTAATTAAACAATATATAACATGTACAAGAATGAAAAGAGTATTAAAATAAAACAACAACTTTATTCACATTCATCTTTACATACAATTGTTTTGAAAATGAAAAGATACAGTGATAATAAGCAGTGCCTAAACAATGGCATATCGGAAATGAAAGTACAAGGAACTAGAAGTCAGGCTGTTCCTCAAGCTGGTCCAAGTCCTCCTGGCTAGGCTCGATCTCCTGAGAGTCCTATTCTGTTGACGAACATTCCAAAGAAAGAAATAGAAAGGAATGTCGTCAGCGAACTAGCGCTCGGTAAATCTCAAAAGAAGAAGAAGAATATAAGGAGTAATGTGAATGAACATGTAAGCTGTACAGGTATATGATGGTTATTATAACATGGTTATTTGTAGCTTGATACAGAAAGTATTCATGTATACGAGAGGAGTCTATCTTACCCCGTAGACTATGGTAACATGTAGTACAAGGCCCCGTTATAACCCACGGGACAACGACACGAGAATCATGTAGGTGTCTTTTAAGTAACCTCTCGTGTCACGATGTACGTTCCGTACCAATCTACCCCTTTATCCCCGCGTAATGTATTGTATAGATTATAATTACAAGTCTTGCCGAAACCATGGATACAAAATGTTCAAGTAGTCATGCTCAAAATGTAATCAAGTATTCAAATAGCCAAGTCAAGTTATAACCATGGTTCGGTCAAGTCAGGTCAAGTATACATGTTTGATATTGATGTTTGATTTCAAGTATTCATTTTCATGATCAAGTATTCATGTTTGATATTGGATTTAGGTTTGAATTAGACTCAGACCGAGTTAGACACTTATAAACAGATTTAGCTCTTGAATTAGGTTCGGGAGTCATCGGTAACTGCTGCACATGGACGACAGGATTTGTGTCTTTTTCCAAGACAATTACCATTGATAACTCTGTTAAGTTTTCTACCTTAAATAGGTAAGCACTCACTTTCTCTGACTCCCTGGGGCTCAAGAGAATTGATCCCGCTTAAACCTATATTTACTAAATTCCTTAAATATTGTTTTATATATCTCAAGGGGGTTTTTATGAAAATATTTTAATATAGATTAAAAATAAAACCTCGAGAGTGATTAGTATTACTTGAGGTTGTCATGAGCATGGATATTAAGTATTTGGGATATTTTTAGTGATAATTACTTAGCTTAGAAAGTTCATGGTATTTTATTGTAATACTTGTCCTTTTGGTATCTTGATGGTATTTTATTGTCAATTGTTAATCTTTTCATTTTTTGAAAAACATAGGTTTATTATATTTTGAAAATATGGATTTATAATTTTGTATAATTTTAATTTTACAAAATAATTTTATTTTATTTAGAAAATTCGTATTTCTTAAAATCCGTATTTAAATCCTTTCGAGATCGAATGTTCCGTGAGGAGGTCTGCATCTCGTTCTACTAGCCCAAAGATGTGCGATAATCCACACCATCCATTAGCGGGTCCTCTAAAAAGGATTATAGATGAGTAATCACAAAGGATATGAAATACTGTTTTAAAAGAAATCCGATTTGTAAAGTTATGTGGTATTTTATCGTAATATTATTCTTCGAAACGAAAATACATACAATGAGTATCGTGCTATGAAACCAAGTATGCGTGTGGGATAGGTCATTACCTCATGAAGGTTTCCTAAAGGTATTGTTAAGCAACTACTAAAAGAGGAGTTTATAAAGTTCATGGTATTTAAATGAAAAAATGCTACTATTGTTATTTTACATGAGAATTTTGATGAAATTTGATGCTAAATATTATGATTTAAGGTTACAAGTGATGTAGTAAAAAAACTTGGTTGATCAAAGAATAAGGAGAAAGAGTTTTTAGGGTTTAGTACAATAATACTGGTATTAACTCCACTTACCGATATAAGTTTTGAAATGGAATTTTCATGAAGAGAAATGGTGTTTGGAAGGGACTTACTGTTTTGAAAGCTCAAGGAAAGGGTTATAAATAGAGGAGGATCGTCGTGGCGTCGCGAGAGCACCGAAATTTGCTTCAATCTTCACCGGAACTTGCTTGCTAACTCCTCTTTTACTTCACTTACACTAGGAACTTTTGGAGAGAATTTTGCTATAATTTTCAGAATGATGCCGAGCCAAGGTAGGGGGTGGTATTTATTGTGGAGAATTAGGGTTTTGGAATTAAAATGGTGGATTAAAAAGCATTAAAATGATGTTTAATTATGAAATGAAGGGTCTCTGTTAAGAGTTAGGGGTAGGTGAAGAGGTGTGTATGCAAAGCCCGGGGTTCATTAGGCAATATCCAATCGTCCCCGCCGGTTTTCCTGAGCGTCTGGCTGGTCGATCTCAAGGCATTTGCTTCGAGATTCGTGCCACTTGATCAACACAGTATTTAAACCCTTTTGCAAATGTTTGATTTTTCTGAACTTTTCATTTCCCTGTGTATTGCATGTGCAATCTTTTTGGCTTCCAAAAAATGAAAAAAAATTCAGAAAAAATAATGTGTCTGATGGGAATCGAATACAGGGGCTACGTCGTGGCAGTGCAAGGTTACCAGTGAGCTACAAGTTGTTTCTTGCTGTTATTTAACAAAATTGACTTATAACTCAAACACAGGCTGTAAACTCATTTCTGTACATTAAAAAGGAAAATTCAGTACAGTAAATTCAGAGTCGTTACAAATATCGCCGGTGCGTTAGTAACTCCAAATGGCATCACTAAATACTCGTAATGCCCTTATCAAATTATGAACGCCGTCTTGCAAATGTCTTCTTCTTTCACTCGAACTTGATGATACCCTAATTGCAAATCCAACTCCGAGAATATTCTCGGGCCATTGATTTGATCGAATAATTCATCTATGTGAGGGATTGGGTATTTATTTTTATTATTCACCCGATTTAACTGTCGATAGTCGATGCACATCCTCCGCGTGCCATTTTTCTTCTTGACTAGAAAAACTGGAGCTCCCCATGGTGAACCACTGCTTCGAATCCAACCCTTTTTTAATAACTCAGAAACTAGTCTTTTTACCTCTTCTAGTTCCACCGGTGATATCGGATAAAAGCCTTTAAATTGGCGCTTTATCTGCAACTTGAAGATTAATCACGAACTCCACATCTCGTTTTGACGGTAAACTTAAGATATCCTTGAACACATCCATGAAATCCCGAACTGCTATCAGCGCTTTATCTGCAACTTGTTTACGAATATCACCTTTAGACACACACACAAACAGTTCCGTTCATCATGAATTTATAGGTCTGTTCTACGGCTCGTGGGTTAACAGCCAACCATACTTCCGTTGCACTACTCTGATAAACCGAGGCGGATTCATCAGATTTTTTTTAATCAAAATAGCTTACATCTGATCGGTCTTGAAGTAGTCTGTACTACTACAATCATCATATGTTCTCCTGTGTTTCTTCTTGTTCTTCGAAACGCAAACAGATTGGTTCTTACGGGACGAGAGGAAAGATATAATGTGGTTGCTGGATTCAAGCTCGCAATAAGACATAAAATCGAAAGTAATGAAACCGACAGAAACAAAGTAGTACTATGAACATAAGTCCAGAAAATGAATTGAAATAGGACTCCAGGTTACCAAAATAGAGTACCGCATTGTAACCATACCGCAGTACATAGTTACAACTACATAACTCCATTCAAGTCGCCTAAATCCTAATATCAGAATTAAGGGAATAAGATAGGAGAAACAATAAGGAACTAAAGTGATTCCAAGCCGAGATGCAATATCATTTCCATATCGTCAAGATTAAAGAGTTAAAGGAAAGATAAGATTCAAAAATTTGAATGACAAGACAATAATGTGGCAGGACATGTTCCTAAAATTCTGGGTTTCCTGGTTAATGTATTGGGTCTAATACTTAATTACAAAAGAACCAAACCCGACTAATCCTAAAACCTATGACTCTGTACCAAACAAACCTTGTTACGCCTCGCTTCCCAAAATACATAAATATGCCACGTGACATAGCCAACCATGCTACCTATGGTTAGGAATAATTCCTCTATAGTCAAATTATGGTTGTCAATCATATATCAAGAACAGTAAATAAAATCTAAATAAAATCTAACTAAAATATGTCCATCTGCCACAATAAATAAAAGTCAAGAAATGAATGTAGCGGAAATGAATAAAGATCCAATAAATAATAATATCTGAAACACGTCCCTTATAGGATCACATCGATAAATTTAAACTACGGAAATAAAATCAACTAAGCATCTTTAAAACTAAACATCTAGCTCTTCATTGCCCGGTTTGCTTGCTAAAATACTCCTGATCTTCCTGCGACAAGGTCAGAGGAATTGGGCCATGCAAAACCCAGACGTCAGTGCGTCATAAATATTAAAACAATAGTAATAACAAGGAAAGGATGCTATGATTAAACATGAGGGTAAATAATAAACACAGGTATACAACAGTGAGGTATGGGTATGTGATGTGTATCCTAAAGTCTGTGCTTCTAGGTTATCTATTCAACAAGTCTTTGAAATCAATTAATGGAATCGTCGATATAACTCAATAGTATCTCGTGTGTGCCCGGGACCACGGTCAAGACTCTCGAGGCTGAATTCGAGACGTGCCGCTAAGCAGTAAAAACAGGGTTGTTAGGAATATATATACCCTAGAGGCCATTATTGTATATTAAAGTGGATGCTTGGACATATATATAGAGGACTTTCTTGCTCGATATAATAGTATGCTATCTGGTTGCTCTTTATCTTAATATGTACACTTGTTTAAGTTTACTGTCTTTTTGATACATGTTGATAAAGCCCTTAGGATGTTGGCTTGACTACCAGGACTATGATGCAGATCATACTAGTGGGGCTTTTGTAGTCCGCAAGCACATCCTTTAACAGTTTCCAATCGAGAGAGTATCAAGACAGGGCAGTGATATTCCCGAGTATACTAGTATGCACGTTTCTTTACCCTATATGGGGCAATGGTTGATCCCATAACCATTGGTGTTTGACATCAAAAATTGTACACAGGTGCTCGTTGGAGAATGGGTACACCGAACTTGACTCGTTGAGAACTCCTAGATAGTACCATACCTATCGTCAGATAGCAGTTCTCTGGTGACACCTGTACAGGTTAGTCTGTAGACCCGAAATTGTCATAGTGTCTTGTATGGTTCCCACTGTGTTTTGATTTCTTACCTACCACGGCTCAAAGGAGTCATGTAAACAGGTGGATTTTGGGTACAGTCCTGAGTCATATAGAGGCAGTGAGCGATATGAGGGGTTTCGTCTCTCTTGGTATTGGGAGTTGATGTTGTGCTATATTTGATTGGATATAACAGCAAGTCCCTGGCCAGGAATGATGAGATTTACCGGTGAGTGTTATCAGTAGTTTCTCGAAAGGTTCTAGACCACACATCGGCATGACTTATCGAGTTAGTGGGGTCTGATGATTCCACCCCCCAGACTCGATATACGACATATCAGACGAAGAGACCAGACTGTACGATAAGTGTTGCTTATAGGCTTTACGGGAGTTTGGAAAAGTTTGCTTATAAATCTTCTATTCATTCAATACCTGGGTAGCCATTACGTCCAGCTAGTACCGCTGACGGCTTGTGGGTATCTGTTGTGATCATTACTTACAGCTGGCGTATTGACGAGTCTTTAGAGTCCCGCATAGAGGTTTTCTAGCACAAGCAAAATGAATTAGGGCACGTATGGAGATATGTGCGGGAGCTTGATTGAATACGAGTATATGATACCGTATTCTAATCTAGCGATATTTGATATCAGCCAGGTTATATATGATATAACCGGATTATTGAATCAGGTGTTGATTCAATGATTTGATATATATATATATATTTGAATATTAGCCGGTTATATGTGATATAACCGGATTATTGAATCAAGTATTGATTTAATAATTTGACACACACACATATATTTGATATTAGCCGGTTATATATGATATAACTGGATTATTGAATCAAGTGTTGATTTAATAATTTGATATATATTTATATATTTGATATATATATATATATATATATATATGAGGTTAATGGAGGAAAGGTGCCATAGGAGGGAATTTCCTCTTATGGCGTCGAAAAAATAAACCCTCCATGATTTTTTTTGACGATCAGCATACATTACCTCCATCTTTATCATCTAAGATGTGGATACAACAAATTTCATGTGATTATACCATTTTTTACCGTTGATTTAGTTGGTGCAAAATTAATGGTTTACCGACAATAGAACTTTTTACATTGCCAATTCAACGGTGAAAAATGTGGAATCACATGAAATTTGGTGTATGCACATCTTAGATGATAACGATGATGATGATGGATGCCGATCGTCGGAAAAAATGGTGGATGTTGTATTTTTTTGACGCCATAGGAAGGGCCTCTTTCCTCCAT
Source organism: Agapanthus africanus (assembly GCA_030015575.1). Lineage (NCBI taxonomy): Eukaryota > Viridiplantae > Streptophyta > Magnoliopsida > Asparagales > Amaryllidaceae > Agapanthus > Agapanthus africanus. The sequence continues at coordinate 27,651,656 of JASDDO010000001.1, forward strand.
TATTCTCTCTCTCTCTCTCTATATGTATTTATATTGTATCATGGTTGAGGATATATAGAATTAGGATGTATGAGAATCATACATGAAGAAAGATGAGTAGATAAAGATTTATATTTATGAATTAAAGATAACAAGAATGAGTCGTGGTTTGGTTGCTTGTAGAAACATGGAGAAGCCATGACTCACCTTGTAATCTTGTTTTATTCATAGATATTTATATTTATTCCAAGCTCATCTTATCTTCATGTTCACCATCACATTCCAAGTTCATTCTCATCTTCTTCTTCATCTCCTCACTAATTTTCTTGTGGTGAGAAAAAGAAAAGAGAAAGAAGAAATTTTTGTTAGAAAATCTCCTACTTCATCAACCTACACCAATCTAGCCCATTAGTTTAGGTTGTTAACTTGACTAATACCTTGATTAGTGAAGTGTGAGCTTGAGTGAGAGAGGCTTCAAGATGGATCATCTTCGGCGAAGAAGACAACAAGAAAGATCGATCCTTTCTTCAAGTGGAGCCTTAAGAAGAGTTCTAGGGACTACAACCTAGAGATTTAGAAGTGAAGGACTAGACTACAAAAGTTGTAGACTCTTTACACTTAGTTTAGAACAATGCTTGCTTACCACTAAACCTTAATTTTCTTGTTCGATTCTTGTTTAGTATAATTAGCACTCTAAAATTTTAAATTGCATACTTGATACTCATATAAACCTAGTAGAGGTGTTAAGACATACTTTCATGGTATCAGAGCTAAACTAGAGGCTTATGATTGCATTAGACGAAGTTAAAGTGTTCGATCGAAGTTTTAAACACCGTATTTTGGCTACTTTTTGTCCATTTTTCAAAAGTTGTTTTCACAATTAAAATGTTCAAAAAATCATGCAGGTAAAACTATGGAGGCCTAAGAAAAACGAGGACCTAATTATTCTAAGTGGCCGCGGAACCGCCTCCTAGACCATGTCTTGGCCGCGGTTCCGCCGCCGACTTGATGAATTAATGCCTCATTCTACTTTTGCTTTTTCATATTGACATTTTTGGTTTTCTGAAGATTTTTAATGAGGCTCAAGTGGTTGAGCTCTCTGTGAATTGGTGTTGTTTGAAATATCGATCGAAATGTTTAATATCGTCTAAATTGCTTTGGATATGTGATACAATTTTTGGAATTCACATTGATTAGTTTTGCGAAAACTAGTTAATGATATGTAAATCTTGCATTTTAGTCTGAAATGATGGATTGCCATGGAGTTTGGATTTTGATCGAAACTCTGTCGTAACCTCGTATCGTACGCGAATACTCGCCGGGATACACTAGTAGACAGCCACACCCCATTGCCTCGATCAAGTGACTATAGGAGAACCCCATGGCCTAAAGCATCCACTCGGGTGCTCGCGGCCACGGTGTTCCACCCAAGTGCACTTCGTTGACGGCCTCGGGGGTGCGTCCATCTACTAAAGTTCCTGACGAGCATTCGATCTTTTAATCGGGAACCTTTTTGAATTACTTGACTTAATTTTTGAAAAGTGTTTTCAATTCGAGACTTAAATGCAAGATTTATAGGGTTAGGCATGAAATTCGGAATATATGATAATCCGGGTTTATGATGTCTAAAGATGATATGGATTCTAATTATTGCAGTTCTCATTACTTTTATGCGCCCGTAAGTGTAATATTTGGCAGTATCTCCGATCTCATTGCTATATGACAACGACATTAAGGATACACATATTTACTTACGTTGATGACATGCGATGTTATTGTGTTGCTATCGATATGTTATATTGGATCATCATGATTGAATAGCTGGTTTTTTTTACGTGAGATGGGAGTTTTTCTATTTTCATTCATATAAATAATTGTATATAATATTCTTTTATTGGGGCACTTCCGGGTTAAGGTTGTTGGCTCTATTCGATGTATATTATTTACTTTTCTGCATTAGGATAGACCCAAGACGGGAAGCACAAGTAACCGGGTTCTTGAGTCCAGTGGGAGACCATCTCGAGGAGTCGAGACCGGTCGCGTAACTCTAGAATTGGCAGGGTTACTTGCTACTCTCACAGGAGTCTAGGGATGTGGGCTTGGCTATTCATCACGACCGTGCAATCCGTATTTTTCATTACTGGCTTAATCTAAAACACAGACTTCCTAATATATCCTATATTTCATATATATGCTTCTGCTGTTTCTGTAATGTGATGTGATCATATAACCGCGTGAGATGAATGCTACCTATATATGATATACTAGTAGATACTATATATATATTGCATCCGCGCTAATCCTGACCTCATCCTGCCGTAAGTTAAGTAACCTTACGGTGAAGACCCGGGTCCCTATGGTGAATGTGGATGGTTTATATGTGTGCTTTATTTTCGTTTCTTCTGTGATGTTTAGGAAACATAATTAATGTGACGTCATTAATAAAATTAACGAGAAGAAAAGAAACATAAAAGATGTTGAAGAATCAATTTTTTCAAAAAGGTAACTCTAGTTCTTCCTTTGCATTGCGGTATTCCATATCCAGCACCTCATTTGATGAGGAAAGAGCCTAGATCCCTTCACAGGGAATGTTCACTTTAACAAAAACTAGCATATGCTATGACCCACTCGGTTTGTTTTGAAAACTACTCGATTTTTAAAGCGGAGCTTAAACCACTTATTTTCAAATCACTAGATTATACAATGATATCAAGTTCATTACGTTAAAGGTTTTTCTTCAAAACCAGCCGTAACCCTCTGTCATTTCAGATATGTAGTATTTAGTATTTATGCTGTGTTTGTTGACCTCCGTCAAGACACAATATACGGTAGTTGGCTAATATTTATCTGCGGCATGTTGATGCGATCGGTAGGGATAGTCACATGGCCTTGTTGACCTCCGTCAAGGGTTTGTGTGGGTGGGTTCGAATCGATCAAGAAATGACGGGTTGAACTTGACTAGTGGCCTATGGTTTGTTGACCTCCGTCAAGGTCATAGGTCGTTAGGGGTAAAAACAGATATTGGGAATTTCAAGTGTTGAAATTTGCAATGAGATTGCATACCTTCTATATGATAGTTGGATCCCGATACCCGCTGAGAGTAAGTGTTACTTCTGAGGGAGTTTTCCACTTTACAATTAGTCAATCCAGTAGGTGTCTAAGAAAGGTGTTAACGGGGTTATGCCCATGCGGAAACGAGGTTATTTAATTAGTTCCATGCGAAAGCACGGGAAGACTCCCTCAGAGTACCAACACCTGCCTGAATGATCGATTGGCGAACTTGTACGGTGTAATTAATCCTGGCTAATCTTACCTTTTAGGGTTTGAAGGAAGATTAGATAAAAACAGCGGGAGCCATCCTGATTAGATAAAATAATGACTAATCTAATCTTGCAAGAGCGCACGCTAAAGTATTTTCTTCTCTCTCTCTAGGTAGCGACCATGTCACGCTTTAATCAAAAAAATAATATGGATGTATTGACCGAACCCGCTTATTATATTAGGCTAGGGAACATTGGATCCGCCCTATCTTATGACAACAATCATGAGTAAGGGCAAAGGATAGGGGAATATAAGGATTTCCACGCAATCCGAATGAAGAAAGAGCATTCTGATGTATTTTCTTCGGGTGTGTTAGTTATTAAGAACCATTTCTCAGTCTGCTCTACGTTACAGATATTAGATACCGGATTAGGATCCCATATTTGTAATATGTTACAAGGGTTAAAGAGAAGTAGGGAACTGGGAAAGGGTGATATGTCTCTCACAGTATGGAATGGAGCAATTGTTGCTGCCGAAACTGTCGGCGAATATCACCTAGTATTGCCAAATGGTAATACATTGATTTTGAACGACTGTTATTTCTTACCGTCGATGATGTGCAATATAATATCCGTTTCTTTATTAGATAAAGAGGGATATAACTTTGCATTAGAGAAAAATATTATGAACATTTTCCTAAATCAAGTGCTGAATGGGTTTGGTACGGTTTGTAATAGTATATACGCTCTAAATTAAAATACAGTTCTGAATATACAAAATACACACAAAAGGAAAAGTTCAGAAAAGAACGAAGCCTTTTGTGGCATTATAGACTTGGTCATATCAATGGGACCAGACCAGCTAAGTTGCATAAAGATTGATATTTGAATCCGTTTGAATTTATATCTTATGAAACTTGTCAGCCATGTCTCAAAAGAAAAATGACCAAAACTCCGTTTACGGGACACGAAGAAAGAGCTACTGAACGCTTGGGACTGATACATAGTGATGTATGTGGTACTATATCTACACATGACAGGAATGGTTCCTCGTACTTCATTACATTCACCGACGGTCTCTCAAGATTCGGACATGTGTTCCCATTGAAATACAAATCTGAAACTTTTGAGAAATTTAAGGAATATAAGAGCGAATTAGAGAACCAGACGTGTAAAAGTATTAAAATCCTTCGATCTGATCGAGGAGGTGAATACTTAAGCACGGAATTCCGAGATTATCTAAAAGAGAATGGGATTCTCTCTCAGCTTACTCCTCTGTATACACCACAGCACAACGGTGTATCGGAGTGGAGGAATCATACCCTATTAGATATGGTGCGCTCTATGATGAATATTGCTGAGTTACCTATTTCCTTTTGGAGTTATGCACTTGAGACAGCTGCATATATATTGAATAGGGTTCCTACCAAATCTGTGCCTACCACTCCATATGAGTATGGGAGGGGAAGAGACCGTGTCTTAATTTTATTAAGATATGGGGTTTTCCGGCTTATGTTAAAAAGCAAAATCCGGACAAGCTCGAGCCAAGGCCGGTTCTATGTAAGTTTGTGGGATATCCCAAATATTCACGAGGGTATATCTTCTACCACATGTAGAAACAAAATGTGTTTGTTGCTCAACATGCCACATTTTTAGAAAAGGAATTTCTTGTAAAAGAAATTAGTGGTAATGAAGTAGAGCTGGAAGAAGTTCTAGATACACAAACTATAACTGAAGATTTGGTAGAACCAGAGGATTCAATAGTCTCCGATGAACCTTAGCCACTCCGCAGATCTAGTAAGGTTTCTCACCCACCTGAGAGATACTATGGTTTTCTCATAGACGGTGGGAGCAGGATTGCATCATGGAAGATGATGACCCGACTAGTTTGAGCAGGCCATCACAAGTGGGGACTCTGTGAAATGGCTAGATGCTATGCGATCTGAGATAGAATCCATGTACACCAACAAAGTATGGACTTTGGAAGTTGCTCCTGAATGGGTAAAACCCATTAGGAGCAAGTGGATCTTTAAGAAGAAAATTGGTATAGATGGAAAGGTTGATACCTTCAAAACTAGACTTGTAGCAAAAGATTTTCATCAACGACCAGGTGTCGACTATGACGAGACCTTTTCTCCAATGGCTATGCTTAAGTCCATCAGGATCCTACTTGCCATTGCTACATACCATGACTATGAAATCTGGCAGATGGACGTCAAGACCGCTTTTCTAAATGGTGATTTAGAAGAGAGCGTATATATGACACAGCTAGAGGGCTTCATAGACAGTGAGAGCAGCAGAAAGGTGTGCAATATGCTTAAATCAATCTACGGATTAAAGCAGGCATCACGGAGCTAGAATATCTATTTTGATGTGGCAGTTAAAGAGTTTGACTTCATCAAAAACGTAGTTGAACCATGTATATATAAAAAGGTTGTAGAGAGTAAAGTCGTATTCCTCGTATTGTACGTGGATGACATACTCTTGATAGGAAATGATGTTCCTATGCTGCACTCGGTCAAACTCTTCCTATCACAAAAGTTCTCCATGAAAGATCTGGGTGATGCCTCCAACATCCTGGTGATAAAGATCTATAGGGATAGATCTAAAAAGATGCTGGGATTGTCCCAATCTAGGTATGTTTACCACAGGAAATCGGGAAGACGAACGTCTTGCCTGAATCTGGGGGCAAATGCTAATTGGTGCTATCTGTCCACCTCTCCGAAGATGCCAAGTTGATTTATGGCACTGTGTATCGAAGGTTTAAACGGATACGGCCGATGTAGCAGACTTCGTCAGATTCCTCTCGTTTGAGGGTTTTTTTTATTGTGGGGACGCTCTTCCCTATAGGCGCAAGCCCCTGCAGTTAATTATGCTACCGCATCGCGGTAACAACTTTGTCTTTCTCCAGATGATCACTTAGTGTCGTGGGTGTTTATTTTGTTTGTGGTTGCCCGTGGATTGTATACGGAGACTAATTTATGTTGTCGCTCGTAGGACGTGGATTGGTCCAAATCCGTATCTTCTTAGATTTGGGTTTGGGGGTTTGGTTTAAGGTTGCGTTAGTCTCGTTTGAGATTAAGATCAACTTAAACGTTTGTTAAGGATACGTTAGTCTAATTTCTAGACTAAGATCTACTTAACGGGATCATTTAGATCTAACAAGGGATCATTTAGATCTAATAAGAGATCATTTGGATATATTTTTTAGTTTAGAGACATTGCGATCGATTAGTTTAAGGACATTACGGCCCAGGGTTAAGGACATCATAGTCCATGAGTTTAAGGACCCCACAGTCCGGTTTAGAGACATCGTAGTCTATAAGATTTAAGGATATCGTAGTCCATGAGTTTAAGGACCCCACAGTCCAGTTTAGAGACATCGCAGTCTATAAGGTTTAAGGACATCGTAGTCCATGAGTTTAAGGACCCCACAGTCCATAGAAATGTGTGATTGTCGGGACCCGTCACCTCTTTGAAGACGTTGAAGAATTACAACGACAAATATCAGAGGAGTAAAGAGATGTACCCTCGAACCGGATGTAGATTGATTGGAAAATCTATAGCTCAGTTTGGGACTAAGATTTGTTGAATATTCGTGAGCAGATGGGCTCAATTGAATATAAGTTGAGGACTTATGGCCAATGTTGGGATAAGTCCAATTAAAATGTTTAACATTTTTATTGCTCTGGCTGTTGAGCCTTTATTTAGTCTTGGCCCTTTTAATAATGCTAAGAATTGGGTTCTGACATCTTTTGTCTTGTATTGAATGCATAGCATTCATATGTGTGTTCTGACAGTGCGCCACGTGGCACGCCAGGCGCTTTGCGCCAATCAAAGAGCGCATAGCGCTTCTGTTGGGTAGCGCACGTGAAGATAACACGTGTCGCGCTTAGCGCTAGTTTATTAGCGCATTGCGCTTTTAATTTATGAGCGCTTTGCGCTGATTTAATGGCGCACCAGTGAGTGATACGTGGCATGCTTGGCGCTGAGCGCCGGTCCATGGGTGCAGTGCGCTGTCTCATAAGCGCAAAGCGCAAGCTGCGTCTATGGTTGACACGTGGCATGCTTTGGCGCTGAGCGCCGGTCCAATGAGCGCAAAAGCGCAAGGCACTTTTCAATAGCGCAATGTGCATTTAATCAAATTTATGATCATAGAACAAGTTTATGTTCTCCTTTTAAAGGAGGCCTTGCCTCAAGGTTAAAGAACAAAAGTTCTTATTTATAAAAAGGCACTGCCTCTGTAGATCAATGATCTGTAAATGAAGTAAATACTTCTTTTGTTTTTATGATAGGATCTTTTGATCTCTTTTTTATCAAAGATCTTGGTCTTTTATAGATCTATGATCTTTTTTAGAAGATAGTTCTTCTTTTCATGAGATGATTTCATCTCTGTGTTCAAGAATCATGTTCTTTACCTTGAAAAAATGATCTTCTTTTGCTAAAAGCTTGCTTTTCTCTTTTTGAGTTTTCTCAAAGTTTGTAGGGGGGTTTCTCTATATCAGACTTTAAGTCTTGGGGCCTTTATATAAGGAAAACTGATCAGTTCAATCAGTTGAAGAGATCTTTTCTCTAATTGATTTGGGAATTTTTCCCACCGTTGGATCTTTGATCCTAAGGCTTCTGTTTTGCAGAAGATAATTTTCTTGTTTTAATAAGATTGGAAAGATTTTTCCATAACAGAATTTTAATTCTGATCAATTAATAATTTATTATTAGATCTTTTGATCTAACGGTGGAGAATTCTTAATTCCAGCGCTGGCGCACCTTGCGCTAGCGCACCTAAGTTTGACACATGGCGCGCAGCGCAGAGCGCAGCGCAACTGTGCTAGCGCTCCGTGTTCGACACGTGGCGCGCAGCGCGCCTAGCGCTAGCGCTGGATCTGAAGCGTTGCTTCAACTTTTTTTTTGAATTTTGAATTTTAGTACAGAGCTTTGCTCTGATTGGGGGTGCGCTGCCTAGGGCGCAGCATACCTGGCGCTAGCGTATCCATGTTTGACACGTGGCGTGCAGCGCACCCAGCGCTAGATCTGAAGCGTTGTTTCAACTTTTGAATTTTGAATTTCAAAACAGAGCTTTGCTCTGATTGGGGGAAACAAATGCCCCCCACCGTTGTGCTCACGTGGCGCACACGTGAGTGCAGCAGTGGCAGCATCTAAGCCCTTGGCTCAACTCAGAAGTTGAAGAGGCGGTTCAATGCCTATAAATAGGACCTTTGGTCCCTTAGATGATTTTCATCTTCTTCTTTGAGAATTATCTCTTCTTCAGAGCATTGCTCTCCTGTTTAAGAACTTCTTCAAGAGTAAAGACTCTGCTAAAATTTTAGGTAAAAATTAAAACTTTTAATAAACTAGGGTTTTACCCATTAACAGAGCCTTGCTCTTCATAGATCTTTGATCTAAAAAAAACCCATTTAGGGTTTCATTAATAGAGATTTGCTCTTCTGAACCCATAGATCTAAAAAGATCTTTTCTTGGGGTTTCTTAGCCCATGAACAGAGCTTTGCTCTTTTGAATCATGTTGATTTATTAATCTTTGATGAAGAACTCTTAAGAGTTTGTTCATGGATCTTGAAGATCACAGAGGAATTGATTTTAATTAAATCTTTTCTGATGGATTTTTCCATCATCATTACAAATCCAGCCTCTTGAGGAATTTTATTCCTTCATGATCAGATTTTGACAAGTGTCACTCTGTCATAGAGTATTGCTCTCAAAGGGAGATTTTCTCCTTTTCCCGAGGGATTTCTCATTCAATAAGAATTTTCTTGAGGATTTCCTCATTAATTAACAGTCTCATCCAATGATGATGCTGTTTTATTAATTATTAATCGATGAATTGTCATCCAGATTTTGTGGGTCCCCCTTTGGTCCCCTTTCCACTGCATTGCAGTGTGGTACAACTTTTAAAGTACCGAGTGTCAGAAATTTAAAATTATATTATAGCAATGACAGTTGACTTCTGTCCCCTTTTTTGCAGGCGACATGTCTTTCGATGCTATGTTTCCATTCGTCCGTTCAGAGGGAGGATTCCCTGAGGCACATGTGGACCGGGAGGTTCTCGCACTCCTCAAAGACCGTTACCCGGAACAAAAAAATCTCCACTTGTGGGGTAGATGGTATGACCAGATTATCAGAGGTCGTCAAAGCTTCTCTTGTGCGACGCCGTCGGAGCCTATCTCGGCGATTCCGTATGCAGATGCATCCCCGGTGAAGTATGCCGTGGAGGTTGTCAATTGGACTTCGGAGGGTCTTCTTCAACCTTAGATTGCCGCCATACCTATGCAGCTGCCGGCGGCTTTGGATACCCTGAGGCGGCGCATATGCCAGAGCGAGTCGCGCCCTTGTGGACAGCCCTACAACATCGAGCTGACTCCTCGTCATCCGGCCGGGTATTTGCAGTGGGCCCGGTACATCTTTTCGGCGAAGAAATCACAGCTGCTAAAGCTCGGCCTATACCCTGCGGTTTACGCTTCATTGTTCCAATATTCTGCACCTCCCACATGGTGGATTAAGGCGTTCTTGGAGCAGTGAAACATCCCTACCCATACATTCCTTCTACTGGACAGAGAGGTCTCCATTTCCTTGGAGGAATTCGCCGAGGTTTCTGGTCTACCGGTCAGGGGGGAGCACTACGAGGAGCTGCTTCCTCCGGATGAATACATTTTTGCCACCAAGCCGGTGGTGATGGGCCTCACGCCAGAGAACGCCATTCAGCACCAGTTCCCTAGTCTGATAAAGGTGCTGAACATGTATGAGAGCCTCTTCCTGGAATCCAAAGGTCGGGGGGTCAGTTTTGCGGACTTCATTGCCTGGTTTTCCCCCGAAGATTTTGTCGCAACGAGGCAAAAAGTTTGCCAAGCTCGATGATCCCTTCGGCTTTGGCTTAGACCGTCAGCCGGTATTGGAAACTGATCAGAAGGGCTTTTTTCTTCCTGATGCTGCGATCATCCCTCTGTCAGAAATCGCCGCTCCGGGCATTGACGAGGAAGCTTTTTTTCTTGGGTTTCTTGGGCTATGATTGAGTTGGTTCGCGCTCCCTATGCATCCTCGTTACATGAGGCCTTCCGTCTTCTACCCCGCGCATCGCATGGTTGCCGGAATACAAGTGGCCATCGAGATCGCCGGGTTAGCCCACCTATACCACGGTCTTAGCACGGTGGTGGATACCACTGAACCGGGAGTGCATCCTGCCAACTTCCCGATGCATTACTTCACTTCATGGATGGAGATGCACGTGCTCGGGGTCTTTGGCATTCACAAGAGACCTTCGTTTTATGAGAAATGCAAGTTCCCGCGAATTATGCGGCTAGTTGACGCTTCCATCGTGAGTCCGTCACAGCGGGAAGCTAGGGGTTTGCTCCTTCGTCCGTGCACAGTCGGAGATGGTATGTCTTTCACGGACAAAGTTCTAACGATTGGCCAGGAAACTTCCAAGACGGTGTTGGCATTGCGCGGCGTTTTTAAGGACGGGGCCTCCGTGTTGAAAGCCCGGGAGATTCTCCATTTATACTCCATCAGCCCGGGCTTTCTTGTATTCAGGCTAAATGATGCAGCGCTATTTATGAGATACAATCCCCATCATTTTGCCCAGCAGCTGAGCTATAACTAGGGGGTCCCGCTGGAGGCTTTCTTGGTAGAACCCGCTGCCACCAGAGAGGGAATATGGGGTGCGCTGCATCACTTCATGCGTTTGAATACGGGCTATCACTTCTTCATTAGCGAGCCGAGTTACGTCCCGAGGGCCCTTAACGTACACGTGGCCTGGTATCAACACGCAATGGGTGATTTTATCAGGGAAGAGAGGCGGCTGCTGCTCGATCGCAAGAGTGCACCCCCTGCCGGCGATCGCAACGTCCCTTTGAAGCGACGGACCACTGTCCCCCTCCGCTAAGAGAGGTCGCTGCAGTTGAGCCTCCACGTGTGCTAAGCCCGATGCGCGGGTTGCCCTGTGCTCTTGTGGAGACAGTGGATGTACCATCGATGCCCCGTGCTCCCGTGGAGACGGTAAATGTAGCTTCTCCTGAATCTGGCGTGGGCTCAGACATCGGGACTCACCGTCCTAAAGTGCCCACCAAGCGCAAGCTGGTGCTGGCTGCGACCAGAGCTCGCTCACAAAAGAAGAAAAAGAAGTCAATCCTTTCTGTCGATATTGTACTTGGCCAGAAGCCCCACGCTCCTTACGGCGAGGGCTTGAGCGAGTATGGGACAAACGAGGGCTTATTTATGCCGCCAGATGATACTGATCTGGCGGCTGCCATTGCAGCTTCTGAGCAATTGGCCAGCCACAAAGAGGGGTTGGCTATCCTCACGCGATCAGGTAATCATTAGCTGTATTTTTTGCCATTGCATCATATTTCTATTATCATGTTTTGACTGATGCTTTTTCTTCTTTAACAGGCACTTCCACTGAAGAAGCTCTCGCAGCTTCTCTCAAGACTTTTGAGGAAGAGGAAAGACTTTGAGCATCCTTAGGCATCGGTACATTTTGGTTCACCATCTTCCCGCTCCCGTTTCTTATGAGTAATCTGACCCTTTCTTTGTCTTATTGCAGGGACCACAATGCCGATCCCGCTAGCTGATGCGGAGATTCTTCCCGGGCCAGGCATCAAAGTCCCGGCCTCCTCAGGGTTGCCAAAAGAGGCTTTACTCAAGCAACCAATGATGGACGCCGTAACGGCTCTAAAGGTAGCTCCTGGCGTGGATGATGACGTCCCATTGACAGAGGTCTTGAGAAGATCGGCTCTGACGGTCCGGACGGAAAGGAAGCGCAGAATGCGTGCAACAAAGGAGCGTAGTGCTGCTTTAGCCACGGGTGCGGGTTCGAGCACCGCTACCCCTGCCGCTACTCCTTCAGAGGAGTCCTCGGCTGCCTTTTCTACTGCCTATAGATGAGCAGCACGTGCGGCTCGGGAAGCGGTCGGAAGACCAACCCAAGGTAATGTGACACGGGGTTCCGTTGTCAAAGTTTTAAGTATCAATTTTCATATATCTTATCTTGCAGGGCCGAGTCTTCCCGAAGAGGTGGTAGCGACCACTGAACCTATGGTAGCAGTGGGGGAGGTAGCTGTGATTGCCGAACCCGGGACGGCGGTATGCGAGGTGGCTGCAATTGCCGGGCTCGAGGTAGTGACCGGTAAGCCAGTCACGATTGCCGAGCCTGAGATAGCTGTAGGTGAGATGGCTACAGCCACCGAGCCCGAGGTGTTGATGGGTAAGACGGCTACAATTGCTGAGCCCGAGGTGGCCGCTCCTTCTCAAGAGTCGGGCACCGCCCCAATCATTGCTCTTTCTACCCGCGACCCTTTTCCATCTCCTGGCGTCGCGAGCGTTAGGACAGCTCTGGTAGAGTCAGGGGATGAGGCGACAGGAGGCGACACCTTCCCGATGGAAGAGGATGGAGCAGTTGTTGTGTCAAGTGACACCCTTGTCGCGGTTCTGACTGGCGACTCACTAGGTAAATTTTAGATCATTGCTTTTCTTTTTATTCTACAATCTTTTTCAATCTTTCCTGACAGGGTTTATCTTGTTTCTAATGCAGGTGCGGCGAGGGCTGAGGTCGCGCTACCCGAGGCAAAGCCATCAGCTACCGCCTTGACGGTGACCCCTCCTATAACTTCTCTCATACAATCTTGGATGTTGGAAGGTGCGGATTCGTGATCCATCAGTCTTACTTCTAGGCCGTATAATTTACGTACTGACATCGTGTTACTGTGTCTTTGCAGGAGTTCTTTTTGACCACCTGTATCAGGTATTGCGTCCACACTTCTCCTTCCTATCAAAGATTAGTCCGTCAGGTGGTGTCGGTGAGTATCTTTTCTAAATGACGTCTTTTCTTTAACGGGTAGTCACATTATTGCTGATCCCTTTTCGTATTGCTTGTAGCCCTACAAATCGAAGGCGGGGACGCGACTATCGTTGCGCCACCAGTACTCCCAGCTCTGCCTCCTGTTGCAGTCGGTATAGTAGACTTTATTGTTTTTTTGTGTATGCATATTTTTTTATTTCTCGAGCCATGATATGATTGTGATTTTTTTTGCAGCGGTCACATCGACTCCAGCCCCGTTCGAGTCTCGCGTCATAATGTCGGCCGGACCCTTTTCCAGATGTCTATCCTCGAAGGGTGCCACAAATAGTCTGCGTATGTTAAGCGACTATATTGAGGAGCTTGACGTGGAGGCTCCCGCTTCTGCTCCGGATTTTGCTGCGGAGGTTAACCTAATGCTGGCAACGCTTATGAACTTCCATAATGAAGGCGTTGTCGAGTCTTGGGTTAACCATTGCCGGAAGATTAAGGCCTGCCTGCATGAGCTTGAGCTAAGGTGACCTGCTCCGGAGGTGTTGGCTTTGAATTCCCAGCGAACTGCATTGGTTGAGCAGAGCGTTCCGTTCCTTCGCCATTTCGAACGAGAGGCAACCCTTAACCGAAAGGAGCGTGAGGCAACTTCCGCTGAATCTCTTCGACTGCGTGCTGAGGTTGTAGCAAACGCTGCCCAGCTGAACACCATCTTTGAAAACCTTCAACGATGTATCTCCGACGGGTTGGTGTTGAGGAAGAAGCTTGATCTTAGTGATCAAGTTGCACAAAGTCAGGAAGTTGCTCAACAGGAAATTGATCAGACACTTTCATCCTGCCTGCAGCAACGGGCCGAAATTAAAGAAGAACTGACCGCGGTGACTGATCGTGAGAAGGAGTTGAAAGGAGTGCGCGAGCAGTTAGCTGATTTATTGAAGACGCTTCCCTCCCAGTAGATGTTTCTGCATCAGTGAAACACTTGTAATCTTTTGAATAACATGTATCCATTTTTTGTTCTTTTATATAATGTATCTTGTATTCCAATGAGTTTATGAATAAAAGATACACATTTTTTTTGTTATACTGTTGCTTTCTTCTCCTTGCTGTGTTGTTGCCATGTGATTTTAGCAAGTGTGGCTTGTAGATAGCATATAGCTGTCCATCTTGGACTCTTCGAAAGGTAGTGATGGCTTAGGGAGAAGGTTCAGATCTGCTGCCTAAGACTTTTGAACTTTATAAGCCGTGAGGGTCTCATAAAGATTTTTCTCCCTACGAGTCGTGAGGATCTCGTAGGTGTATTTTCTCCTAAGGAATCGTGAGGATTCTTAAGTGCGTTTTCCCTTATAAGTCATAAGGATCTTATAAGGGAGTTTTCTTCCTTACGAATCGAGAGGATCTGTAAGTGTTTAGTGGGATAGACATGTAGATGACGTATTTCCGAAACGGGGTCATATGGATGACGTATTTCCGTGACGGGGTCATATGGATGACGTGTTTCCGAACGAGGTCATGTGGATGACGTATTTCCGAACGGGGTCATATGGATGACGTATTTCCGAACGGGGTCATGTGGATGACGTATTTCCGAACGGGGTCATATGGATGACGTGTTTCCGAACGTGGTCATGTGGATGACGTATTTCCGAACGGGGTCTTGTGGATGACGTATTTCCGAACGGGGTCATGTGGATGACGTATTTCCGAGCGGGGTCATGTGGATGACGTATTTCCGACCGGGGTCATGTGGATGACGTATTTCCGACCGGGGTCATGTGGATAACGTGTTTCCGAGCGGGGTCAAGTGGATGACGTGTTTCCGAACGGGGTCATGTTGATGACGTGTTTCCGAACGGGGTCATGTGGATGACGTATTTCCGAGCGGGGTCATGTGGATGACGTATTTCCGACCGGGGTCATGTGGATGTCGTGTTTTCGAACGGGGTCATGTGGATAACGTGTTTCCGAACGGGGTCAAGTGGATGACGTGTTTCCGAACGGGGTCATGTTGATGACGTGTTTCCGAACGGGGTCATGTGGATGACGTATTTCCGAACGGGGTCATGTGGATGACGTGTTTCCGAACGGGGTCATGTGGATGACGTGTTTCCGAGCGGGGTCATGTGGATGACGTGTTTCTGAGCGGGGTCATGTGGATGACGTGTTTTCGAGCGGGGTCATGTGGATGACGTGTTTCCAAACGGGTTCATGTGGATGACGTATTTCCGAGCGGGGTCATATGGATGATGTAGCGTCTGTAGTAATGAGACGGATATCAGAGTGGTCTCCAGGTTGTCTGTGAGCCGTTGAGATATGGCTTCTTCTTCTGATGGAGCCTGGGGAGGGAAGGCACGATTCCTTCTTTGTTTGCGCCCCTGGATTGTGTACAGGGATTGATGTAATATTGCCTGTAGGGCATAAATTTTATTTATATATTTTTTATTTCCACGATACTCTATCATTTCAACTTTTATATCGCGAAGGTCGTGATTGCCCAATCATTTCGGCTATTTTTCGCAGTGCCCAATCATTTCGGCTATTTATTTTATTTTTACTCGCTGCTTTTTGTTGTGAGTTGCCCAATCATTTCGGCTATTTTGCATGCATACATTTTTTACTTGCTGGTTTTGTTGCAAATTGCCCCATCATTTCGGCTATTTCGTATGCATGTGTGGCTTGCTAGCTTCTTGCTGCAAGCCTGGAATTAGACAACGATTTCGGCATCAGCACCACTACAACTGGGATATTGCCAGGAGCGAATCATCATTTGCCTCTGTCGATGTCGAACAAAGGTGTCTTAGTAGACAGGGTTAGGATCCTGTCGACTAAGGCTTTTGACTTCATGAGCCGTAAGGGTCTCATAAAGGCTTTTCTCCTTACGAGTTGTGAGAATATCGTAGGTGCGTTTCTCCTTAGGAATCGTGAGGACTCCTAAGTGTATGGCTTCTCATAAGTCGTAAGGATCTTACAAGAGTATTCTCTCCTCATAAGTCGAGAGGGCTTACAAGGGGGTTCACCGTGCAAACATATCCCTAGTCACGGATGGGACTTTGTTAGGGAAATGTTTATTCGTGCCCGTGGATTGTATACAAGGGTCAGCATTGAGCCGCTTGTAGGGCAATACTGGAGGTTGTGGTGGATGCTTAAGAACAGGTTTAGATCCCTGTAGCTTAAGACTTTTAAATCTTATGAGCCGTGAGGGTCCCATAAGAGGATTCTCCTTTCGAGTCGTGAGGATCTCGCAAGTGTAATTTCTCCTTAGGAATCGTGAGGGTCCCTAAGTGTGTTGCTCCCTTGCGAGTCGTAAGGATCTCACGCAGGTGGTTTCTCTTCACAAGGTCGAGAGGACCTTGCAAGTGTCTTTTGACGAGATTGCGCCCTTTCGGGTTTTCACAAAACTCGCCGGTAGTCCTGCTGTTTTTACTCACGGAGCCCTTGCGGGTTTTCATTCGTGCCCTTTTGCTTATGGACATACCGTTTTCTTTTTTTTTATTCTCTTTTTTTTGTATCATCTTTGGGATGCTGCAATCTACCGTAGTTTGTCGACGTCTCGGTCAACAGCTAGTTTAAGGACATAGTGGTCCGTTATTAGTTTAAGGACGTTCCGGTCCGTTGTTAGTTTAAGCACGTTTCGGTCTGTTGTTAGTTTAAGGACGTTTCGGTCCGTTGTTAAGGAAGCCGGCTACTACCTATAGAGTTTAGGCTTAGGAAGATAGCGAGCGGACATAGTCGTCGTCATCTATCGTTGACCTAGACCGTGACTCGTTAGGCGTAGTATTTCTTTAGGAAACGACTGTTTATTGGCCTGAAAGGTCTTTCGCCATGCATGTCCATGAGTAGATAGGCTCCACCCTGGTAGACCTTGTCTATGATATACGGGCCTTCATAGTTCGGCTCAAATTTTCCCCGTTTAGCACGATTGGGGATCATAGGTCTTTTGACCACTAGCACAGGTTCGCCTTGGCGGAATGTCCTCGGCCTAGTCAATCTTTCGTATGAGCGTGTCATTTTTGCTTTATATGCCTCCAGATTTTGTTGCGCTATGAGCCGGGTTTCATCAAGGGCGTCGAGCTCCTCAAGCCGAAGGTGAGCATTCTCTTCGTCTGTTAGCTCATAGTGAACTGCCACTCGTAGAGAGGGTAGCTCTATCTCGCGGGGAAGTACTGCCTCTGTACCGAATACAATGCATACAAAGTTGTGTTTGTGGCCGTTTTGAACGTAGTTCGATACGCCCAGAGAGCTTCATGCAGTCTCTCGTGCTAGTCCTTCTTATTTCGGGACACCGTCTTTTTTACGATCTTCGTCAGGGTCTTGTTAAAAGCCTCAGCTAGACCGTTAGCTCGGGGATTATAGACTGAGGAGTATCTCCAGTCTATGTTATGCTGCTGTGCGAAGCGGCTTATCTTGTGGCTTCTATAGGCTGGCCCGTTATCGGAGATAATCCGTCGTGGAGTTCCAAACCGATAAATGACGTGCGTCTTGAAGAAATGGAGGATATTCTCCTTCTTCACTTCCTTCAGCGGTACTGCCTCTGCCCATTTGGAGAAGTAATCAGTTGTCGCCAAAATGAACCGATGTCCTCTGGACGATGCTGGTTCGATGGGCCTGATTATGTCGGTCCCTCACATTTCAAACGGCCAGCTAGCCACTGTCGGATGTAGCAGATTCGGATGCTGATGGATAAAGTCTCCATGAATCTGGCACGAATGGCACTGCTTCGCGTATTCGAGGCAGTCTTGGATCATCGTGGGCCAATAATAACCCATCCGTTTGATCTTCAGCTTCATCTTCGGCCTGGCTTGGTGAGAACTGTAGAGTCTGTTGTGAGTTTCTTGGACGACTCTCTTTACCTCTTTAGGTCCCAAGCATCTTAGCCACAGAGAATCAAATGATCTCTTATACAGAGTATCATTAACGAAAGCAAAAGACAGAGCTCGTTTCATAAGCTGATGTCTTGAGGACGCATCTTCATGTGTTTGACGGGATTTGAAGTAATCTATAAAGACTTCTCTCCAATCTGCGGCCTTTTTCTGATCTTTTATTTGCAGAGTCATTCGCTCGGTCGCTCCGTTTTCTTCGGACAACTTCGGAGATACTTCTGCTGGAGCCAGAATCCGACGGCTTTGCACAATGATCCTCACGTCATCGAGGTTCTCGTCGGTCAGCTCTTTAGCGAGCATGGCTAATGCATCTGCCTTGCTATTTTCTACGCGCGGTATGCTTTCCAGGGTGTAGGAAGGAATTTGGGTCAACAATTGCTGCACCCTTTCGCCGTACTTCACCAACTCTGGTTTGCACGTCTGATAGTCGCCATTTACTTGACTAACGATCAGTTGGGAATCTCCGTATATGAGGAGGTTTTCAATTTCCATATCGATAGCGATCTCGAGACCTGCTATCAAACCTTCATATTCGGCCTCATTGTTCGTTCTCGGCTCTGTTAAAGAGAAGGCGAAGCGCATTATCCCCCCTTGTGGAGTTACGAAGATGAGGCCTACCCCCGATTCGATTATAAGGGTAGTTTGTTTGCGCTTCTTCATAGAAGATTCTCCATCAAAATAAAGTTCCCACCGAGTATCACCCCCGTCGATCGTGTCAAACTCATGGTCGTCTGGCAGTTCGCAATTCAAAGGAGAATCGGCAGGTATCGGATGCTCAGCGAGGAAGTCGGCGATGGCCTGGCCTTTCACTGCCTTAAGAGGATGATAAGTTATTGAGAATTCCATCAAGAGTAGGGCCCATTTAGCGAGTCGTCCTGTTAATATGGACTTCGACATCAAATATTTGAGAGGATCCACCTTCGATATGAGATGGACCTCGTGTGCCAACACATAGTGTCTGAGCTTCGTTACTGCGAAGATCAACACCAGGCAATATTTTTCAATGGGAGAGTTATTACGTTCTGTCCCCAGTAGAACTCGACTCAAATAGTAGAGAGCTCTTTCCTTCCTTTGGTCATTCTCTTGTGCCCACAACGCGCCTAAAGAACCTTCAAGGGCTGTTGTGTACAGGACGAGAGGTTTTCCCTTAATGGGAGTGGCCAGTACTGGCGGATTCTGCAGGTATTACTTGATTTTGTCCAGTGCGCCTTGGCATTTTTGATCCCAGATGAACGGGGTTCCCTTCTTCATCAGGTGACTGTAAGGACAGCACTTGCCTGAGAGATTGGTTATAAATCGCCGGATGTACGCGAGCTTTCCTTGGAGAGACCGCAATTGCTTGAGAGTCTTTGGCGGAAGCATTTCCATAATCACCTTGATCTTCGACGAGTCTATCTTGATGCCTCGGTGTCGGACGATGAATCCTAGAAATTTTCCCGAGGAGACTCCGAACGCGCATTTGAGAGAATTCATCTTCAAGTTGTACTGTCGAAGGCGCTGAAACACGATCTTCAGATGCTCTAAATGTTCCTCGTATGATTTGCTTCTTACTACGAGGTCGTCGATATAGCATTCGACGATTTCATGTATGAGGTCGTCGAAGATTTTCGTCATGGCCCTCTGATAGGTGGCACCGGCGTTCTTTAGACTGAAAGGCATCACCTTGTAGCAAAATATGCCTAAAGGAGTCCGGAAAGCAGTGTGCTTCTGATCCTCAGGATGCATCTTTATCTGATTGTATCCTGATGAGCCGTCCATGAAGGAGAAAACCTCATGAGTGGATGTATTATCTATCATTAGTTCGGTGACAGGTACTGGGAAGTCGTCCTTCGGGTAGGCTTTATTGAGATCCCGAAAGTCTACGCAGATGCGCACCGTCCCATTTTTCTTTATCACTGGGACAATATTAGCGATCCAGACAGAATATTGAACCTCCTGGATGAAGCCGGAGTCGATTAGCTTCTTGACCTCGGCGTTGATGCTCATCTCAAGCTTAAGCCGCATTCTCCTCGGTGCTTGCTTAATTGGCTTAACGCCCGGGGATATCGCTAATTTGTCTACAACAATCTCTGGATCTAGTCCTGGCATCTCGGAATAATTCCATGCAAAGCAATCTCTTTGCTGCATAAGCACGTCTTTTAGTGCAACCACCCTTTCTTCAGACAATAGCTCACTAACGAATGTCGGCCGCGGGTCACTTGTAGTCCCCAAGTCAATTTTCTTGAGGTTATCTGCAGTAGTATGTATTCCATCTTCCAGCTCTTTTGGTGCTGGTGGAAATTCCGAGATTACCTCGTCATCATCGTTTTTGAAGCACCAGGGGAGTTCATCCACATTCTCGGGCTCCTCTTCTGACAGTGTGATCACGTGACAGGTACGAGCTCGTTTCCAAGACCGATGTTGATCTGGTTCTATTCTCGTGGATTTGGGTTCATGCTTTTTGTTCCCCTCCGAAAGGCGGCCGAGACTTTGCGTCTCACCTGAAATTCGGGGCAGATACTATTTGGTTTTATCCGTCTACCTCTCCGAAGATGCCAAGTTGATTTATGGCACTGTGTATCGGAGGTTTAGACGGATGCGGCCGATGTAGCAGACTTCGTCAGATCCCCCCTCGATTGAGGGGTTTTTGATTGTGGGGGTGCTCTTCTCTGCAGGCACAAGCCCCTGCAGTTAATTACGCTACCGCATCGCGGTAACCACTTTCTCCTTCTCCAGAATTTCACTTCATGTCGTGTGTGTTTGTTTTGTTTGTGGTTGCCCGTGGATTGTATACGGAGACTGAGTAATGCCGTCGCCCGTAGGACGTGGATTAGTCCAAATCCGTATTTACTTAGATTTGGGTTTGGTGTTTTTAGTTTAAGGATGCATTAGTCGCGTTGCGGCTAAGATCAACTTAAACGTTCGTTAAGGATACGTTAGTCCTGTTTTGGACTAAGATCAACTTGACGTGATGATCGATTTAATAGATATGGTCGTCAGGACTCATCATCTCTCTGACGTCGTTGAAGGATTACAACGATAGGTGTCGGAGGAGTTCGGAGATGTACCCTTGAACCAAAGTCGATTTGAAGTTTTATTGTTCATTTAAATGCTTAAGGATACGTTAGCCGTACTTGGGGCTAAGATCAACTTAAACGGGACCGTTTAGATCCGAAAAAGAGCATTTGGATGCTCTATTGTTTCAGTTTAGGGACGTGGTGGTCCACCGCCAGTTCAGGGACGTTTCGGTCCAATATTAGTTTTGGGACGTTTCGGGCCAATATTAGTTTAGGGACGTTTCGGTCCACGAGTTTAAGGACCCCGCAGTCCATATTCGTGTGTGGTCGTTGGGACCCGTCGCCTCTCTGACGTCGTTGAAGGATTACAACGATGTGTGTCAGAGGAGTTCGGAGATGTACCCTCGAACCGGTCGTAAATTGATTTAAGAGAGCAATCTTGCTCAATCAATTTAGTTTGGGGACTTACGGTCATGATCGGGCTAAGTCCCGTTGAGAGTATTCAACATTTTTCTTAATCTTCGGCCTATTAGGCCTGTGCTAGGGCTTTGCCCATATTTAATAATGCACTGCATTTTATTCTGGCCTACTAGGCCTTTTTGATTTGGGCTCTGTCCCTTTATTTATGATGCAGAGCATCTGTTTTGGTTTGGGCTCTGCCCTTTTTAAAATAATGCATTGCATTTTATTAGGCCTGTTAGGCCTTCTTTAATTGGGCTTGACCCTTTTGTAAGCAATGCAGTGCATTTGTCTGGCGCTTTGCGCCAAGTAATGAGCGCAAGCTCATATGGTGATGACACGTGTCATGCTCTGGCGAGCGCAAGCGCAACAGCGCTGTTCTAGTGCGCTGCGCTTGCACTGCTGACACGTGGCGCGCTGTGGTGAATTGCTCCAGTTGCAGAGAGCAAGGCTCTATTTCGCATAGCGCAATTGGTTCAGATGCTGACACGTGGCGCTCTCTGGTGGTTTGCGCCAACCGAAGAGCGCAACGGTGCAGCTTTACAAGTGCAAGGCACTATTAACTTGAGAATCTTTTAGATTCCAGAACTAATGGTTCAAAAGTGCAAAGCACTACTTGGTTTCTTGATCTAATTTAGATCAAAGAAAATAAGTGTTTCTTATTTTTCTTGATCTTAGAGAACCAATGGTTCATAAGTGCAAAGCACTATTTTTATTTTGTTTTTTTTATTAAAGATCATTGATCTTGTTCTTAGATCAATGATCTATCAGAAGAAATTCTTCTATCTAAAAGGTCTTTTACCTTTCTTCTTGAAATTTCTTCAGAGTTCTCTTTTTTTTTCTTAGAAAATGTTGATGCTTTGAATTGAGGTCTAGGGGTCTTTTTATAGTGCCCATAAATTAGTTAAATTTGTTAAAGAGATTTTTCTCTGAGTGATTTGGGGAATTTTCCCCACCGTTGGATCTTCGATCCAAGGGCTTCTGTTTTACAGAAAACAATCTTCTTGTTTTTAACAAGATTGAGAAAGATCTTTCAGAATTTTAATTCTGTTTGGCGCAAGCGCACCAGCTCGTGACACGTGTCGCGCAGCGCACGGCGTAGCGCAACTGCGCTTGCGCAACTACGCTGACACGTGTCGCGCAGCGCACAGCGCTAGCGCAACTGCGCTGACACGTGTCGCGCAGCGCACAGCGCAGCGCAACTGCGCTGACATGTTGCGTGCAGCGCAGAGCGCAGGCCAGCTGAAGCGTTGCTTCTTTAATTAAAATTTGAATTTTAAACAGAGTCTTGCTCTGATTGGGTGCGCTGCCTTGGGCGCTGCGCCCCCCTGCGCTAACGTGTCTGATTCTGACACGTGGCGCTCTGCGCGCAGCGCAGGGGATCTGAAGCGCTGCTTCATTTATTTTAACTTTAATTTTCACTTTAATTTTCAAGACAGAGCTTTGCTCTGATTGGAGGAAAACAGAAGCATTGCTTCTTTTCCCACCCTGGAATTTGAACAGAGCTTTGCTCTGATTGGGGTAAACAAATGCCCCCCCACCGTTGCGCTTACGTGGCCTCCTAACGTGAGCGCAGCGGTGGCAGACTCCGAACCGTCGCGCCATCCCTTGGAAGCTGAAAGGGCACTTGATGCTTATAAATAGGACCTTTGGTCCCTTAGATGATTTTCATCTCTAAAATTTTACTTTCAGAACTCAGAGCCCTGCTCTTTATTTTCAACAAGCTCAAGAGTTAAACTCTTAAAACTTTTAGGTGAAAATTTTAATTTGGATTAAATTAAATTAAATTAATTTTCATTGATAGAGCCTCGCTCTCAATAGATCCCTGATCTAAAGGAAACCTATTTAGGGTTTCACTTAGCAGAGCTTTGCTCTACAGGTCTTAAAGGGATCTAAAGAGAACTAAAGGGGACCCTACTAGGGTTCCATAGAGCTCTGCTCTCTGAAAGATTTTTCTTGTATTTTCTTAATTCATTAATGGAGCTTTACTCCTTCCAAATCATATAGAAGAACTCTTAAGAGTTCTTCATGGATCTTGGAAGTTAAAGATGGCATTTGATATTATTATCATTATTATATTATCTTTGTAGAGCAAAGCTCTCAATGTTCTCAAGGGATTTTTCTTCAAATTCTCTTCATAACTGATTTTGACTGGTGTCACTCCTGTCTGCAGAGCATTGCTCTCGAGGAGTTTAATTTTTAACTTTCTGTATTTTCTCATTTCATTAGTGGAGCTTTTCTCCTTCCAAATCATACAAAAGAACTCTTAGGAGTTTTTTTTATTGATCTTGGAGTTTAAAGATGGCATTTTATTCCTCGGTACATTATATTGCTTTTCTTAATCAGTCTTTCTGACAATTTTGTTGATTCTCTTTCATAGAAACAATGAACGCCCATATGTATGCTCTTAATGAGATCATCTCTTACGGGGACATACGCCGACTTGGCCGCTCTCAAGATCGAGAGTTCACAAACGCGGAGTGTGCTGAAATCATGAGCCGCTTCGACGCGTACAACGGTCCTCTGCTTCCCCGGCGTTCCTCCCTTCTTAAGCTTATCATGGGAGCCATCTGGGAAGCGCTTCCCCCGTTCTGTTCCGGTGTGCCGCTTAGGGCGCTGGATGCCGCTGATGATAAGGTGCACTCGGTGTACCTGTTGAACTTTATCTCAAAAAGATGGCGAGACAGTCTTATTGATCTCTTGCACGAGGTCTTTCAACAGTCTGCCATACTCGCTACTTATCGGAGGGTGGAAGACATCAGGGGGGACCCTGACGCTTGTGCTCGCGAAAGAAAGCACGCTAGGATGGTCCGTAAGGCTTGGAAAGTCATAGATAGGGTCGCTTTTGAATTCCTCAATCCATGCCCTGGATCTGAAGTTATTCCATTATAACTTTCGTTTATTGTTTTTATGACTGTAAGAACTTCGGGCAATATTAATGAATTTTTTTTTATCCCAGCTTGTCTTTATTATATATCTTTTGTCCTGAGTCTTTTTGCCCATGCATGAATGAATGTGTCTTGAACGCTTGATCAAATGTAAATCGGATGCCCTTTCTGTTGCTTTTCTTCTTTCTCAGCATGTCGTCACAATTAGCAGGTAATAGAGTAAGATAGCGAGGGCTTAGGCCGCAGGTTCAGATCTGCCGCGTAAGACTTTTCAACTCTATAAGCCGTGAGGGTCTCATAGAGACTTTTCTCCCTACGGATCGAGAGGATCTCGTAGGTGGTTTTTTTTCTCTCCTTAGGAATCGTGAGGATTCCTAAGTGTGGTTTTCTCTTATAAGTTGTAAGGATCCTATAAGAGAACTTTCCTTCTTACGAGTCGAGAGGACCTGTAAGCGGTTGTTCCCCTCCTTGTCGAAGTTCGACGTTGGAGAGTGAGACCCGTGGATGGTATGCAAGAGACCTTTTTGGGCCAACTTGCGGGGTCTCAGTGCTTAGGAAACAGGCTTCTTTTATTCCTACTGCCTAAGGCTTTATCTCACGAGTCGAGCCGCCTCAACAATTTCTTCACAAGTCGAGACGAATCGAGCGTTTCTCGCAAGAACATCTTAACGTCGCATTTAACCTCTGCTCTTTACGACAGAAGCCCGTTAAGGTTGGTGGTACTTAGGGTTTTGGCCATCGTACCGTCGCATAAGCTGATATAGTCCTCGATAGGCAATCGTGCTGTTCGAGTAGCCCTGTGACTGCCGTGTCTCTGATCCCTTCGGGGGCTGGACAAGACGTCTTCAAGCAATCTTCCTAGGCAGTTTGACCGTCGGAAGAGCAAGCGTTAGGGATTTTCCATGCCGCTTTTTACTTGAGGTTAGGCTCATTTTGGCGAGCCCCGATGAGTCATAACCACTCCGCGCTGGTGTGGGATGATCTTCGATAGTCTTTCAGGTTTTATGTGAGTTGCCGTCAAGACCCTGAAGCTAGGAATTTGGCCTTCGCTTTTTTTTTTTGCTGGCATCGCGTCTGCTGTATCGAGACGAATGTCGCGGTTGTTTTTAGTTTGCTGATGAACCGTCGAGGTTTGGAACTAGGGATTTTGCCATGGCTCCGTTTTTTTGATTGTCGCGTCCGAATCCCGCTGGGGGAAGAATGCTGGGGTGACAACTCGTCTGCTGTATCGAAACGAACGTCGAGGTGGAGCTAGAATTTTGCCGTGGCTCCGTTTGTTTGATTGTCGCGTCCGAATCCTGCTGGAGGAAGAACGCTGGGGGTGACAACTCATCTACTGTATCGAAACGAATGTCGAGGTGGAGCTGGAATTTTGCCGTGGCTCCGTTTGTTTGATTGTCGCGTCCGAATCCTACTGGAGGAAGAACGCTGGGGTGACAATTCGTCTGCTGTATCGAAACGAGCGTCGAGGTGGAGCTGGAATTTTGCCGTGGCTTTGTTTGTTTGATTGTCGCGTCCAAATCCCGCTGGAGGAAGAACGCTGGGGTGACAACTTGTCTGCTGTATCGAAACGAGCGTCGAGGTGGAGCTGGAATTTTGCTGTGGCTCCGTTTGTTTGATTGTCGCGTCCGAATCCCGCTGGAGGAAGAACGCTGGGGTGACAACTCGTCTATTGTATCGAAACGAACGTCGAGATGGAGCTGGAATTTTGCCGTGGCTCCGTTTGTTTGATTGTCGCGTCCGAATCCCGCTGGAGGAAGAACGCTGGGGTGACAACTCGTCTGCTGTATCGAAACGAACGTCGGGGTGGAGCTGGGATTTTGCCGTGGCTCCGTTTGTTTGATTGTGTTGCGTCTGCTGTGTCGAGACGAACGTCGAGGTGGTGACCATTCCACACTGGTATGAGACGATCTCCAGTTGTCTTTCTGGCTTTATATGGGTTGCCGTCAAGACCTTGAAGCTAGGAATTTAGCCTTTGCTTCATTTGCTTTGTCATGTTCGAAGCTTGTTGGAGGAAGAACGTTATTGTTGACATTGCGTCTACTGTATCGAGGCGAATGTCACGGTTGTTTCTAGGTTGTTGTTGAACCGTCGAGATTTGGCTTCGCTTTTTGGCGGAGCCTGTTGGGAAGGTATAGTTCCCTCTTTGTTTGTGCCCCTGGATTGTATACAGGGATTGCTGTGCTATCGTCTGTATGGCATGAATTTCGTTACATATATATATATATTTTTATTTTATTTCTTTCCGCGATGCTCTATCATTTCAGCTTTTATATCGCGAAGGTCGCGATTGCCCAATCATTTCGGCTATTTTTCGCGGTGCCCAATCATTTCGGCTATTCATTTTATTTTTACTCGCTGTTTTTTTATTGCGAGTTGCCCAATCATTTCGGTTATTTATTTTATTTTTACTCACTGCTTTTTATTGCGAGTTGCCCAATCATTTCGGCTATTTATTTTATTTTTACTCGCTGCTTTTTATTGCAAGTTGCCCAATCATTTCGGCTATTTATTTTATTTTTACTCGCTGCTTTTTATTGCGAGTTGCCCCATCATTTCGGCTATTTCATATGCATTTTTGGCTCGCTGATTTTTTTTTATATCGCGAGTGTGGAACTTAGAATCTGATGCCAATTTTAGCATCAGCATCACTACGACTGGAATATTGCTAGGAGCGAGTCATCATTTGCCATGAAAGGACTTGGAATTTGATACCGATTTAGGCATCAGTATCGCTACAACTGGAATATTGCCAGGAGCGAATCATCATTTGCTGCTGTCGATGTTGAACAAGGGTGGCTTAGCGAACAGGGTTAGGGTCCTGTCGACTAAGGCTTTTGACTTCATGAACCGTAAGGGTCTCACAAAGGTATTTCTCCCTACAAGTCGTGAGGATCTTGTAGGTGTATTTTCTCCTTAGGAATCATGAGGATTCCTAAGTATTTGTGCCTCTGTAAGTCGTAAGGATCCTACAGGAGGGTTTTCTCCTCATAAATCGAGAGGATTTATAAGGGTTGTTTACCAAGCGAACATATCCCTAGTCTCGGATGGGACTTGATTAGGGAACTGTTTATTCGCGCCCGTGGATTGTATACAAGAGTCAGTACTGAACCACTTGTAGGGCAATATCGAAAGTAGCACAGGTTTAGGTCTCTGTAACTTAAGACTTTCAAATCTTATGAGCCGTGAGGGTCCCATAAGAGAGTTCTCCTTACGAGTCGTGAGGATCTCGTAAGTGTATTTTCTCCTTAGGAATCGTGGGGATCTCTAAGTGTGTTGCTCCCTTGTGAGTCGTAAGGATCCCACGCGGGTGGTTTCTCCTTACAAAGTCGAGAGGACCCTATAAGTGTCTTTTAGCGAGGTTGCGCCCTTTCGGGTTTTCACAAACACTCGCCGGTAGCCCTGCTGTTTTTACTCATGGAGCCCTTTCGGGTTTTCATCTGTGCCCATTTTGCTTATGGACATACCGTTTTTTTATTCTTTTTATTTTCTTCTTCTCTTTTTTTTAACGAGGTCGCGCCCTTTCGGGTTTTCACGAACACTCGCCGGTAGCCCTGCTGTTTTTACTCACGGAGCCCTTTTGGGTTTTCATTCGTGCCCTTTTTACTTATGGACATACCATTTTTATTTATTATATTTTTCTTTATTTATATTTTTTTTATTCACCTCGTCAGCCTAAGGATGCTGCGGTATTAGTTTAAGGACGTTTCGGTCCGTTGCAAGTTTTAGGACATTGCGGTCCATCATTAGTTTAAGGACGTTTCGGTCAAGGGTCGCCGTATTTGAGGCGAATATCTAGTTTATTGACTTTTCGGTCTATGGGTCCTTCCCCATGAATGAGCATGATGCCCCCGGCGTATCCATCTTTCTCGGAGCGTGCGGTTGTGGCGGACTCACCTTCCAGTTTTCAGACAGCGCAAACTCGCCTTGTTGGTATTGGTCTTCAACCCAGTTTTTGAAGACGTAGCAGTCCTCGATCAGGTGACCTACTGTTTGGTGGTAAGGGCAATAATTAGGATTATTAACATCGCCTAGCCGCAACGGACGTTTTGGACCCGGCAAATTGATGAGTCTATCGCACACTGCCAGCTCGAACAGTCCCCTTGTTTTATCTTGCGGAAACGAGTAAGGACGTTTCAACTTTTCCTGGAGGGGTTACCGCTTGTTGCTTTGGCGAGCAACCAGTCTAGGGTCACTTAATTGTTGTTGAGCACTGGCGACGAAGGCCGTTTTTCCTTTTCCTTTATCCTTTTTGTTCGCTCCGTTTTTTGCGGGGCCGAGATTTTTTCCGAGTAGCGTGCGATTGCATGGCTGAACGTTCTCACAGCTCCTCAATTCCTTCATTTTTGAAATAGATTCCCCGAGGGAAGGGTTGGGGGTAGCTTCTTCGTCAGAGTCGCTTCCAAAGGTGATAATTTGCGATACCTTAGAGTCGGCTATATGACAATCGTCGGCGGCTCTTTTGCGCTCATCTATCACATTTTTTCGACGTCTACAAGCTTCACATTTTGTCCTGTCGAAGTGTTGCTTTTGAGCGACATACCCTTGCCACCAACAGTTAAAAGATTCGCAGTCTTCGGTAGGATGTATGATCTTCTGATGATATAAACAGAAGTTAGGGTGCATTTCTACCTCAGCGAAGGTATTTTCTTCAGAGTGCGGTAGCTTCATTCCTACTGATAGAGCTTTGGTGAACCTTTTCCTCGTCTTGAATTTGTTTTTACCCGCAGTGTATGGCTTTTGATTTGACGGGAATGCTTTGGCTCTTTCCAATATGGCCATTTCACGCTCTTGATTGGCTTTTGCTTTCAGACGAATTTCATTTAGGAAGACATCGATCAACTCGTCTGATGGCTGTAGAATCTCCGGCTCAGGGTTCGCCATTGATTTCTCAGCGCAAGGAGCCTCCTCATCATCCGTCAGTGAATGAGAAATCACATGACAAGTCGCTACGTAGTCTTCGGATTCATCTGATAAGTTTTCTCCATCATTTTCATCCTCGACGAAAGAACAAGTTTCCCCCGGCGTGTCCGTCTTCTTTGGAGAGTGTGGCTGTGGTGGGTTTACCTTCCAGTTTTCCGACAGCGCGAACTTGCCTTGTAGGTACTGATCTTCGATCCATCCCTTAAAGACGAAACAATCCTCAATCGGGTGACTTACCGTTTGGTGGTAAGTGCAATAATTGGGATTATTAAGATCGCCTGGCTGCGACAGACGCTTTGGACTCGGCAGATTAATGAGTTTGTTACGCACTGCCAGCTCAAACAGTCTTCTCGTTTTATTCTGAGAAACCGAGTAAGGACGTCCTAGCCTCTCTTCGAGGGATGGGCGTGGATGCACATTGTTCTGGCGAACGACCGGCTTTGAGTTGCTCGACTGTTGCTGAGCGTTGGCGACGATGATCGCTTTACCTTTTCCTTTCTCATTTCGGGGATCGGGTCTTGGAGGAGACGGTCCATGGCCCATCTGGTCCATTTGGGCTAATTTGTCGATCAAGGCCTGGAAGGTGGTCGTCCTGAAGAACATCATGAATTGCGAGATGGTCGCCTTCGGATCGAGAGTGCCCACAAACATGCCTACCGCAGGTGCCTCTTCTATGCGTTGTTCGCATTTCGACCATAGGTTTCGCCATCGTGTTGCGTATTGGACCCACGTTTTGCCCGGCCTTATCCTGGCATTTATCAGTGCTGTAATCGGGGTGCGTTCACTAGCACTCGCGAATCTTTGTGTAAACAGCAGCTCCATCTCTGCAAATGTTTTGACAGAGTCGCTAGGTAGCTCCGAATACCATTCAAAGGCTATTTCTGCTAAGCTGCCGACGAATTGACGTAGCAACAATTTGTCATCGCCTCCAGTATTGCCGCATAAGGCCCTGAATTGAGCGACATGCTGATGCGGATTCCCTGTCCCTTTATATACGTGGAATTTAGGGATCGTATATCCCGGCGGGTAACTGATTTGGTCGTACCAGCTCGGATACGGTCGTCCGATTCTAGCAATTTGCCCAGCCGCTTCATTCGCCTGATGAAGCCGGATCTGTTGAGCTATATAATCGTCTAGCGCGGCCTTGGAAATGGTTTCATCTTTGGCTGCTGAAAGAACCGGCGGAGGATTAGATGTCTCCCCTCCGTCATCTTCAACAATGATTGGAGGGTCTTCAGCTGGAAGGTCTGGCTGTAACATCATCCCTACCATATCTTGGAAGAGGAGGGCCATTTTCTTTATGCTGGCCGCTTGTTCCACAGCCTCTTTATCCTTTTTCTCTAATATCCGGCGAAGAAACTCAGCGTCAGTTTCTTGTTCTTGACGCTTATCCGAGGACGTTTCAGAGCTTTCTTTTGGCCCAGTGAGTGCAGCCATTGCAGTCATCATTTCCTGAAGCTTTTGTTGTTGCTCCTGGGCTTTTGTCACGGATCGGGTGAGCGGTCGGTGGCCCGTAGAAGTGCGGCTTTCCTCCTTTCCAGAAGACATATAAACATTGTGCACCACCATGCCCCCAGATTTGGGGCGTTTGTGCTCAGCGCTATTATGCTTCGCCATGTTCACAGGGGCTTTTTGCGGCCTCCTTTTCTTTTGAGTGATTGGAGTTAAGGGGGCCGTTGTAGTGGGCACCCGAGTAGCTATTGGTTTTTGTGGCTTGACGGAGTAATCCTTCTCTTGCCGAACCTTCATCTTTTTCTGTTGCGGAGATAGTTTTCATCAATCATCGATTCCTGGACCTGTCGCCAGACCTTATAAATTTTAGAGGACAGCCGTTGAGGGGGCTGCTCTAGCTTCTTCTCTGGAATATTCTTCACAGATGAAGGAGTTCGCTTCAGCACCGCAGTAGGAGAGTTTTTGCGCACCGAGTTCAGCAATTCAAAGCTGTTCCTGTTTGGAACAACAGCATCGATCCCCACCGTTGGAGCTGGAGGAGTGAATCCAGAGGGGGAGTTGCCCCCGGCCTTCCTCACTCGGCGCCAGTAGCGACGTCGAGCATGTTGTGCTGATGGAATTGTTTCAGCTATAGGGGTGACCTCATCATGCCCCCTGTGTTGGTCAGAATCTGCTGGTACCAGCCTTTTAAAGACCGACGTCCGTTGAACTGGGACGGCCAACCTGTCAGAAGCGGACTTCCGAGCAGGGGAAGCAACCTTGGTGATTTCGCCTGAAACTGGAGTAGGGAAAGCTATCCGCTTCGGGATAACGCCTTCTGGTATTGCAGGCTTCTTCATAGGCCCGTTGGAGCTCTGACCTAGCCTGTTAAAAAACGAGGCAGTGGAGTTGGGCGACCCGTTGAGAGGAGTCGCGGCAGTGGTAAGTCGATCGAAGACCGACTTCTTTGGGGCTTCTTGCAGCGTCATTAGGGCATTGAAGCTCATTGATGGGAGCATGGTCCCAAAAAATAGTCCAATGGTGGTTTGAGCCACCTGTTCCACCGGCATTTTGAAGAGGGAGGCCGCTTGGGGCCCATAAGTCACTCCTCCAGCAATGACGGAGCGAGAGTTGCAGCTGCAGGCGGTGCAGTTCGAAGCCATCGATCTTCTGTTTTCTGCACGGAGCAAGACACCAAATCTCAGTACCTTGAATCCACAGGCAACCACAGCAAACCGCGATTTGCTCGCGAACACGACACACGAAGTGTGGAGTGGAAAGAGGAAAAGGTCCCACCGGGCGTGCCAGAATCTGTTCTCCTCTGAAAGGCGGCCGAGACTTTGCGTCTCACCTGAGATTCGGGACAGATGCTATTTGGTTTTATCCGTCTACCTCTCCGAAGATGCCAAGTTGATTTATGGCACCGTGTATCGGAGGTTTAGACGGATGCGGCCGATGTAGCAGACTTCGTCAGATTCCCCCTCGATTGAGCGGTTTTTGATTGTGGGGACGCTCTTCCCTGCAGGCGCAAGCCCCTGCAGTTAATTACGCTACCACATCGCGGTAACCACTTTCTCCTTCTCCAGAATTTCACTTCATGTGGTGTGTGTTTGTTTTGTTTGTGGTTGCTCGTGGATTGTATACGGAAACTGAGTAATGTCGTCGCCCATAGGACGTGGATTAGTCCAAATCCGTATTTACTTAGATTTGGGTTTGGTGTTTTTAGTTTAAGGATGCATTAATCGCGTTGCGGCTAAGATCAACTTAAACGTTCGTCAAGGATACGTTAGTCCTGTTTTGGACTAAGATCAACTTGACGTGATGATCGATTTAATAGATATGGTCATCAGGACTCATCATCTCTCTGACATCGTTGAAAGATTACAACGATAGGTGTCGGAGGAGTTCAGAGATGTACCCTTGAACCAAAGTCGATTTGAAGTTTTATCGTTCATTTAAATGTTTAAGGATACGTTAGACGTATTTGGGGCTAAGATCAACTTAATCGGGACCGTTTAGATCCGAAAAAGAGCATTTGCATGCTCTATTGTTTCAGTTTAGGGACGTGGTGGTCCACCGCCAATTTAGGGACGTGGTGGTCCAATATTAGTTTAGGGACGTTTCAGTCCAATATTAGTTTAGGGACGTTTCGGTCCACGAGTTTAAGGACCCCGCAGTCCATATTCATGTGTGGTCGTTGGGACCCGTCGCCTCTCTGACGTCATTGAAGGATTACAATGATGTATGTCAGAGGAGTTCGGAGATGTACCCTCGAACCGGTCGTAAATTGATTTAAGAGAGCAATCTTGCTCAATCAATTTAGTTTGGGGACTTACGGCCATGATCGGGCTAAGTCCCGTTGAGAGTATTCAACATTTTTCTTAATCTTTGGCCTATTAGGCCTGTGCTAGGGCTTTGCCTATATTTAATAATGCACTGCATTTTATTCTGGCCTGCTAGGCCTTTTTGATTTGGGCTCTGTCCCTTTATTTATGATGCAGAGCATCTGTTTTGGTTTGGGCTCTGCCCTTTTTAAAATAATGCATTGCATTTTATTAGGCCTGTTAGGCCTTCTTTAATTGGGCTTGACCCTTTTGTAAGCAATGCAGTGCATTTGTCTAGCGCTTTACGCCAAGTAATGAGCGCAAGCTCATATGGTGATGACACGTGTCATGCTCTGGCGAGCGCAAGCGCAACAGCGCTGTTCTAGTGCGCTGCGCTTGCGCTGCTGACACGTGGCGCGCTGTGGTGAATTGCGCCAGTTGTAGAGAGCAAGGCTCTGTTTCGCATAGCGCAATTGGTTCAGATGCTGACACGTGGCGCTCTCTGGTGGCTTGCGCCAACCCAAGAGCGCAACGTTGCAGCTTTACAAGTGCAAGGCACTATTAACTTGAGAATCTTTTATATTCCAGAACCAATGGTTCATAAGTGCAAAGCACTACTTGGTTTCTTGATCTAATTTAGATTAAAGAAAACAAGTGTTTCTTATTTTTCTTGATCTTAGAGAACCAATGGTTCATAAGTGCAAAGCACTATTTTTATTTATTTATTTTTTTTTTATTAAAGATCATTGATCTTGCTCTTAGATCAATGATCTATCAGAAGAAATTCTTCTATCTAAAAGGTCTTTTACCTTTCTTCTTGAAATTTCTTCAGAGTTCTCTTTTTTTTTTCTCAGAAAATGTTGATGCTTTGAATTGAGGTCTAGGGGTCTTTTTATAGTGCCCATAAATTAGTTAAATTGTTTAAAGAGATCTTTATCTGAGTGATTTGGGGAATTTTCCCCACCGTTGGATCTTCGATCCAAGGGCTTCTGTTTTACAGAAGACAATTTTCTTGTTTTTAACAAGATTGAGAAAGATCTTTCAGAATTTTAATTCTGTTTGGCGCAAGCGCACCAGCTCGTGACACGTGTCGCGCAGCGCATGGCGCAGCGCAACTGCGCTGACACGTGTCGCGCAGCGCACAGCGCAGCGCAACTGCGCTGACACGTGCCGTGCAGCGCAGAGCGCAAGCCAGCTGAAGCGTTGCTTCTTTAATTAAAGTTTGAATTTTAAACAGAGCCTTGCTCTGATTGGGTGCGCTGCCTTAGGCGCTGCGCCCCCTGCGCTAACGTGTCTGATTCTGACACGTGGTGCTCTGCGCGCAGCGCAGGGGATATGAAGCGTTGCTTCATTTATTTTAACTTTAATTTTCACTTTAATTTTCAAGACAGAGCTTTGCTCTGATTGGAGGAAAACAGAAGCATTGCTTCTTTTCCCACCCTGGAATTTGAACAGAGCTTTGCTCTGATTGGGGTAAACACTTTTATGGCGGGGTTACCCTTCAGCTGCTGGAGAGAGCGAACCTGCCTTATTGATATTGATCTTCGACCTAGTTCTTAAAGGTGAAGCAGTCTTCAATAGGATGCCCTACTACCCTGTGATAGGAGCAGTAGTCCGGATGAGAGACTTCGCCTGCTTTCTCGGGGTGCTTGGACTCCGGGAGGGTAGTCATTTGATGTTTTATGATGAGATCGAATATTTTCCTTGTCTTGTCTTGAGGAAAAGAATATTCTCGACTTATCTTTTTCATAAGAGACGAATCCGGACTGCTCGATTCCTGATTGCGTGGCTTCTTAGACCCGCTTTGTCGCTGTCGAACGCCTTTCCCGTTCTTTGATTTATTTCTGCCTCTGCGTCGGGCCTTTTGTACAACGGGTTGATAAGGATGAGCATTTTCATTTTTCACAGCCTGCTGAAGGAGGCGTTGCGTCATGGCTTTCTCGTAGATGGCCATTTCGCGATTATGGCCGTCTCGAACCTTTTGACCTGCTTCCCTTATAAGCTTGTCCATTTGTTCTTCGAACGACGGACTGGGTATTTTCACGGCGGGAGCTCTTTCTGGTTCAGGGTTAGCCTCTTCCCACAGAGCATCTCCTTCTTCATCAAAGTCATGTATGACGTAGCAGTCGCGAAGTAGCTCTCGTTTCTTGGATTGAACATATCCAAGCCCGGTCGTTTCCATTCTCCCGTTGGGCAACTTTCGTTGAGTTCTAGAAACGTTCCATATCCTGTTATAGAACCGTGCTTGTCGTGCAGTTTGCTTAAGGGGTACACCTTGGCGTCTCAAGAGTCTCTTCAGTCCATCTGTGTAATATCTGGGCAAACGGATGGGCTAGAGCCTGTCAAGTGTAGAATCCGCGCCATGCCAGATTTCTTTCTCCACTTTGGTTTCCCCGGATCGGTAGAATAGGATCGCCTTTTCACCTTTTCGCCTGGGAGGGACGTAGAATGTCTGCAGTTCCTCCACACTGTAGGTATCAAGCGCATCTAGTTCTTTATGATGCTTGGGCGGGACCATGGCAACTTGCAAACTTTGCTCTTCATCAGCGAAGGTTTTTATTGAAGGCCGAGCAGATAATACGGCATGGACCTCATCTTCCGAGTCGCTGCCGAAGATAAGTATAGGAGCGGACGATCCCGGCTTGTTGCACTGGGGTGGACCTGAGTAGATTATCTCTCCTTCCTCCTCGGTATCGCTCCCGAAGACCGGAATGGTGGTGATAGCTTTGTCCTCCGGTTTGTGATATCTTTCTGTGTCCTCAAAGTCTGGTAAGAAGTATTTTGCATCTTCGTACTTGCGGACTTCGTTCACGGAGAATGGGTTCAACTCTCCTATTACAGTATACTCGAGATCATCCTTGAAATATTTCATACAATGATGTTGTGTAGAAGAGATGATGTTGAACTCGTGTAACCAAAGCCAGCCGGGCAAAGCGTTATAGCAGGTCTTTGCGTCAATGACGTGGAACTTGATGTCCGTGACGAGCATCCCAAAGCGTAACGTCAATATTACGGACCCAAGCGTCCGTGACAACTGGGAGTCAAACCCGGAGATGGTGATCTTATCCCGAGCGAGGTGTTGAACAATCATGTAGATTTCCTTCAACACTCTCACGTTGAGAAGATTGACGGATGACCCATTGTCGACCAGGATTTTACCTATCATGATGTTATGACAGTATCCGGAGACATATAGGGGACGGTTGTGCTCGCATGTCCCAAGGAGGAGATCTTCATCGCCGATGGTGATATCGGCTGTGTGTACTTCTTCCAGCTCGTCCTTCATCTTTTCTTCGGCGAGGAAAGCTTGGAATTGCTCGGGTTCCTGTAGTGCCTTGACTAAAGAATCTCTCACCTCTTTGGATAACAGGAGGGCGTCGAGAACGCTGAGCTGCGAGAGTATCTTCCTCAAGTGTGCGAGAACGTTGTAGTCCACCTTACTCTTCTTCGGCAGGTCCTTGGCTGTCAGCTTTTCGACGGCTTG
Source organism: Agapanthus africanus (assembly GCA_030015575.1). Lineage (NCBI taxonomy): Eukaryota > Viridiplantae > Streptophyta > Magnoliopsida > Asparagales > Amaryllidaceae > Agapanthus > Agapanthus africanus. Next base: position 27,688,073 of record JASDDO010000001.1, read on the forward strand.
GTCATCAAGGATGATATCCTCAAAAACCTTTTCTTTCCCCTTATCCTTTCTATTTGACCCACTGTTCGAAGGTCCAAGATTCTTTTTGGACAGCGTGCGGTTGCGCAACTGAATATTTTCACAGGTCCTCGGTTCTTCCTCTTTTCCCAGGGCGGACTCTTTAAAGAGAGGGCCAAGTTTTCATCTGAGTCGCTCCCGAAGGTAAGAACTTGCGATCCCCCAGTGTTGACCATGCGACAGTTGCCGGTGGTTCTTTTATGCTCCTCGGTCATACTTCTCTGCTCCCGACGAGTTTTGCGTTTTATCCGCTTGAAATTTTGCCGATGAGCAACATATCCCTGCCACCATCTTTTAAAAGCATTGCACTCTTCAGTAGGGTGCGCAATCTTTCGATGATATAAGCAGTAGCTAGGATGTATTTCTGCTTCACCAAGAATGTTTCCTTCGGAAGGTGGCAGCTTTATTCCCATTGATATGGATTTGGCGAACCTCTTCCTCGTCTTGAACCTGTTTTTATTCACAATGGAGGTATTTTGATCTGGCGGGGATATTTTAGCCCTTTCGTCCAGTCGCTGACGTTTGGCCTTTTCAAATATGGCCATCTCACGCTCCCGATCAGCTTTGCTTTTATGAAGAGCTGTGTTTAGGAATGCATCAATTATTTTATCTGATGGCCCCAGGAGTTATGGCTCAGGACCTGCCCCCAGTTTCTTTGTGCAAGGAGCCTCTTCATTGTCTAGCGACGAATGAGAGATCACATGGCAACTCGCTACGTAATCTTCAGACTCATCCGATGAGTCTTCTCCATCATTTCCGTCCTCGAAGACGTGGCTGAGGAACTCTTGGAGCGTGATTGGAGTCTGCGCCTTCTGGTTATACTCTTCCAGCGCGTCAATCTATTTTTGTAGGTCCATGCGTTTGTCGCCAGGCTTCACGGGCTTCTTGGATTTCTTCTTTTTCTTTGAAGATTTTGATGGCTAGGTGTGAGTGATTTGGCTATCACCACCAATTTTTAGAGTTGGGCACGGCTTTAGCATCCCCTCGATGATCTCAGGTTCCAATGGATTCTTCCACCTAATTGCCGGACATGTGTGGAGATCCTTCAGCATTCTTTTCGTCTTGGCTGAAAGAGCGACCTCCCATGGAGTTTCTTCTATGAAAGAACATGATGCCCCCGGTGTATCCGTTTTCTTGGGAGTGTGTGGCCGAGGTGGGTTCACCTTCCAGTTCTCAGATAATACGAATTTTCCCTGTTGGTAATGATCTTCTATCCGGCTTTTGAAGATGTAACAATCCTCAATCGGATGGACCAACATTCGGTGATAAGGGCAGTAGTTAGATTGCTAATGTCGCCTGGTTGCGCTGGGCGTCTTGGCTTTGGAAGCGTAATGAGCCTGTTGCGGAGTGCAAGCTCGAATAACCTCTTTGTCTTGTCTCGAGGGAACGAGTAAGGGCGACTCATTTTATCTTCGAGAGATCGAGTTCTGTTATTTTGGCGATCAATTGATCTCGGGCCACCAGGCTGCTGTTGAGCATTGGCTACGACGATCGCTTTCCCCTTTCCCTTCTCGTTTCGAGAGTCCGGTTTTGGAGGAGACGGTCTATGACCCATCTGGTCCATTTGGGCCAGTTTGTCGATTAAGGCTTGGAATGTGGTCGGCTTAAAGAACATCATGAATTGTGAAATGGTTGCATGAGGGTCCAAAGTGCCCACAAACATGCCTACCGCTGGCGTTTCTTCGATCCGCTGTTCGCATTTTGACCACAGATTCCGCCATCGGATGGCGTATTGGACCCATGTCTCGCCTGGCTTCACCCTGGAATTGATCAATGCTGTTATCGGGGTGCGTTCACTAGCACTCGCGAATCGCTGGTGAATAACAACTCCATTTCTGTGAAAGTCTTAATAGAGTCGTTTGGAAGCTCGGAGTACCACTCAAATGCTGTTTCCGGCAAGATGCTGACGAATTGACGGAGCAAAAGCTTATCATCGCCCCCGGTGTTGCCGCAAAGAGCTCTGAACTGGGCGACATGCTGGTGAGTATTTCCTGTCCCCTTGTAAACATGGAATTTGGGGATTGTGTATCTCGGCGGGTATTTTATTTGGTCATACCATCTTGGATACGATCGCCCAGTTTTAACGACTTGACCGGCCGCTTCATTCGCCTGGTGAGCTCGTATTTGCTGAGCTATATAGTCATCCAGTGTGGCCTTGGAAATGGTTTCCTCCTTGGCTGCTGAAAGAGCCGGAGGAGGATTAGATGTCTCCCCTCTATCATCTTCAACAATGATCGGAGGGTCTTCAGCTGGAGGGTCCGGCTGTAACATCATCTCTACCATGTCTTGGAAGAGAAGCGCCATTTGTTTTATGTTGGCAGCTTGTTTTGCTGCTTCTCTGTCCTTCTTTTCGAGGACTCTGCGTAGGAAGTTAGCATCGGTTTGTTGTTCATGACGTTGCTCTGATGATGCCTCCGGGTTTTCTTTTGGCCCGGTGAGTGCGTCCATTGCAGTCAGCATCTCCTGAAGCTTCTGCTGCTGCTGTTCCTGAGCCCTTGTTATTGATCGGGTGAGCAGTCGGTGACCCGTCGAAGCGCGACTTTCCTCTTTTCCGGGGGCCATGTAAACAGTATGCACCATTATGCCCCCAGACTTGGGGCGTTTGGGCTCAACATGATCTGCCGTAGTCACAGAGGCTTTCTCCGGCCTCCTTTTTTTTTGAGCAGTTGATGTTGAGGGGCCGTTGCAGCGGGCACTCAGGTGATTGTCGCCCTTTGTTGCTTGCCAGGATGGTTTTCTTCTGCTGAACCTTCAGCTTCTTCTGTCGACGGGGATAGTCTTGATCAATCATTGACTCCTGGACTCGTTGCCAGATTTTGTAAACTTTGGAGGACAGTCGTTGAGGAGGCTGGTCCAGCTTTATTTCTGTAACATTCTCCACCGGAGGAGGAGATCTTTTTAGTACGGCGGTAGGAGAGTTCCTGCGCACTTTGTTTAGCAGTTCGAAGTTGTTCCCAGTTGGAACAGAAGCATTGACTTCCACCGTTGGGGCTGGCGGAGTTAGCCCGGAGGGGAAGTTGCCCCCAGCCTTCCTCACTCGGCGCCAGTGGCGACGTCGAGCGCGCCGAGCTGTTGGGATGGTTTCAACTTGAGGGGTGACTTCGCCTTGTCCCCTGCTTTGGAGCAGGGCTGTTGCTGGCGTCAGCCTCTTGAAGACTGAGGTCCGTTGAGTAGCAGTATTTAATCTGTCAAAGACAGACTTTGGAGCGGGAGCCGAAGTGGTTAATCTTGTAAAGACCGACCCTTTAGCAGGAGAAGTCGCCTTGACGACTCTAGGAGCAGGGATGGATATCCTCTTCAGAATAACCTGTTCTGGAATTGTAGGCTTCATCATGGGCCCACATGGACTTTGGCTCAATCTGGCGAAGACTGAGGCGTTGGAGCTGGATGACCCGTTGAGAGGGGCCACGGTAGTAGCAAGTCGATCAAAGACCGACTTCTTGGGAGCTTCTGGTGTTGGTACAGGGGTGCAGAAGCTCATCGGTGGGAGCATAGTCCCAAAGAACAATCCGGTGGTGGCCTGAGTCACCTGGTCCACCGGCATCGTGAACAAGGAGGCCGCTTGGGGCCCGTAGGCTATGCCTCCAGATGAGGCGGAACACGAATTGCAATTGCAGTTGGAACACTTCACGCAAGTGGATGCCATTGATGTTTCGCTTTCTGCGCCAAGCAAGAAACCAAATCTTAGTACCTCGAACCCAAGTGCAACCATATCAAACCGCGATTCGTTCGAAAACACGACACACGAAGTGTGGAGTGGAAAGAGGAAAAGATCCCACCGGGCGTGCCAGAATCTGTTTACCGCCGGAAACCGGGAAGACGAATGTCTTTTCTGAATCTGGGGGCAGATGCTAATTGGTGCTATCCGTCCACCTCTCCGAAGATGCCAAGTTAATTTATGGCACCGTGTATCGAAGGTTTAAACGGATGCGGCCGATATAGCAGACTTCGTCAGATTCCCCCTCGTTTGAGGGGTTTTTTGATTGTGGGGACGCTCTTCCCTGCAGGCGCAAGCCCATGCAGTTAATTACGCTACTGCATCGCGGTAACAACTTTGTCCTTCTCCAGATGATCACTTCGTGTCGTGGGTGTTTGTTTTGTTTGTGGTTACCCGTAGATTGTATACGGAGACTAATTACGCTACTGAAAAGCGCAAGCTGTTTCTATGGTTGACACGTGGCATGCTTTGGTGCTGAGCGCTGGTCCAATGAGCGCAAAAGCGTAAGGCACTTTTCAGTAGCACAAAGCGCATTTGATCAAATTTATGACCATAGAACAAGTTTATGTTCTCTTTTTAAAGGAGGCCTTGCCTCAAGGTTCAAGAACAAAAGTTCTTATTTATAAAAAGGCACTGCCTCTGTAGATCAATGATCTGTAAATGAAGTAAATACTTCTTTTGTTTTTATGATAGGATCTTTTGATCTCTTTTTTTATCAAAGACCTTGGTCTTTTATAGATCTATGATCTTTTTTAGAAGATAGTTTTTTTTCATGAGGTGATTTCATCTCTGTGTTCAAGAATCATGTTCTTCATCTTGAAAAAATGATCTTCTTTTGCTAAAAGCTTGCTTTTCTCTTTTTGAGTTTTCTCAAAGTTTGTAGGGGGTTTCTCTATATCAGACTTTAAGTCTTAGGTCCTTTATATAGGGCAAACTGATCAGTTCAATCAGTTGAAGAGATCTTTTCTCTAATTGATTTGGGAATTTTTCCCACCGTTGGATTTTTGATCCTAAGGCTTCTGTTTTGCAGAAGATAATTTTCTTATTTTAATAAGATTGGAAAGATCTTTCCATAACAGAATTTTAATTCTGATCAATTAATAATTTATTATTAGATCTTTTGATCTAACGGTGGGGAATTCTTAATTCCAGCGCTGGCGCGCCTTGCGCTAGCGCACCTACGTTTGACACGTGGCGCGCAGCGCCGAGCGCAGCGCAACTGCGCCAGCACACCCGTGTTTGACACGTCGTGCGCAGCGCGCCTAGCGCTAGCGCTGGATCTGAAGCGTTGCTTCAAGTTTTTTTTTGAATTTTGAATTTTAATACAGAGCTTTGCTCTGATTGGGGGTGCGCTGCCTAGGGCGCAGCCCACCTGGCGCTACCGTATTCGTGTTTGACACGTGGCGCGCAGCGTACCTAGCGCTGGATCTGAAGCGTTGCTTCAACTTTTGAAGTTTGAATTTCAAAACAGAGATTTGCTCTGATTGGGGGAAACAAAGTACATAGACACCATACTATAGATGTTTAGTATGGAAGATTCTAAGCGTGGTAATTTACCCGCTTGTTCAGGAATCACTTTCTCCAAAGAGACCAAGAATGATTTGGAGAAGGCTCGCATGAACGTGATACCCTATGCTTCTGCAATTGGGTCTATCATGTACGCGATGTTACACACTAGACCGGACGTAGCGTTTGTTAGTCGATGTCGCGCACTCCGCGGGTCCACGGGAGGCGGAATTTTCAAAAACGATTTATACAAAGCTCCCAATATCGACTAAACTCCAGATCCTTACGAAAACCTTAACTAACAATTAACTATGGAGGTTTGACTACCATGATAGTTGGTTATACCTTCGTGACCAAGTCCTTCGGGTCTTCTTTGCCTCCTCTCTATGGCTTCTTGAAAAAAGGATCGAGCTTGCGACGTCGGCCTCCTCGCGTCTGTAGGGTGTTTTTCGTCACCCTATTGAGATGGGAATACGCATCGCTTGTCAGGCGTACTATAAATTCCCCCTGCCTAGGGTAGGCGGGGGTTTATTGATTGTGGGAATCCGAATCTCCGGCAGCCGCGGACTAAGCTGCCGTTAATTACTTCTTGCCTTTGGAGCGATATAATCTCCGATTGACGGGTCAAACTGGTCATGCGAACTCAATCCGCAGTGTGCATGTGTTGTGCATTGAAGGGTTTTGGATATATCGGGGGGCCCGCAGAGTTCACGGGGGTCCCGTTATCTAGATAGCTGGCTGGGGGTCAAGGGGGCTAGCAGCTCCCTTACAGGGTGCGGGACAGCGTCCCGTTAGAAAAAATTTCCTAACAGGGGTGTATTTTGAGTTTGAGATAGTGTGGGAAAAAGTAGGGTGAGGAGCATCTTAAAGACGTTAGGGAGCTGGGCGCTTGAGTGTTAGGAATATGTATTCCCTAGAGACCATTATTTTACATGTGATGTATATTATAGTGGATACTTGGACATATATATAGAGGACTTTCTTGCTCGACATGATAGTATACTTTCTGGTTACTATTTATCTTAACATGTTGACTGGTATTCTTTATTGTCTTACTCTCACATGTTGATAAAGCCCTTAGTATATGTATTTGACTACCAGGATTATGATGAGATCATACTAGTGGGGCCAGGGTGGTCCACAAGTATATCCTTTAATCAGTTCCTATTCATGGGAATATCGAGACCAGGGCATCGATATTCCAGTGTAGACTAGTGTGTACGTTTCTTGTCCCTTAAAGGGCGATGGTTGATCCCACAACCATTGGTGTGTGATATCAAAGATTGTACACAGATGCTCATTGGAGAATGGGTATACCGAACAGGACTTGCCGAGAACTCCTATATGGTAGTATACCTATCGTCAGATAATAGTCCTCTGGTGACACTGGTACAGATTAGTCTGTAGACCCGAGATCGTCATAGAGTCTTGTGTGGCTCCCACCGTGCTTTGATTTCCCCCCTACCACGGCTCAAAGGGGTCGTGCAAACAGGTGGATTTTGGGTATAGTCCCGAATCACATGGAGGCAATGAGCGATAGGAGGGGTTTCGTCTCTCCCGGTATTTGGGGTTGATGTTGCGCTATGCTCGATTGGCTATAACTGGAATTCCCTGACCATGGCTGTTGTTGAGATTTACTGATAAGAGTTATCAGTGGTTTCTTATACTGTTATAGGCCAGACATCGGCATGAATTATCACGTTACTGGGGCCTAACGTTTACCACCCCTAGACATGATATGCGACATATCAGACGAAGAGACCGAACTGTACTGTAGTGTTACTGATAGGCTTCATGGAGAGTATGGACGAGCTTGCTTGTTGATCTTCATATCGCTTAATGCCCGGGTAGCCGTTACGTCCAGCTAGTACTGCTGACGGTTTGTAGGTGATTGATGTGATCATCACATATTGCTGGTGTATTGACGAGTCTTTAGAGTCCCACACAGAAGTTTTCTGGTTCAAGCGAAACGAAGTAGGGCACATATGTTGATATGTGTGTGGGCCTGATTAAATATGAGTATGTGATACCGTATTATAATCTGGCAGTTATCTGATGTCCATCAGGTTATATGTGATATAACTGGATTATTGAATCAAGTGTTGGTTTGATAATGTGATATTCAGATTAATGATATTAGTCAGTTATATACGATATAACCGGATTATTAGATCAAGTGTTGATTTAATAATGTGATATAATTATATCTTAACTAATATTATTATCTCATTAATTGCTTTATATATATATATATATATTAATGTATATTTGATATATATAAATATATATATTATTATATGAAGCATAGCATGTTTTTCTCTTTTAGAAAATAGAAAATGAGGTATAAATTGTGGAGATATTTGTGTAGTGGGTAAGGCATGGGTTTTATTATTTGTATATTAGTCTTGACTCACTATTCAGGCATGGTTGCAATTTAGAATTGCAATTTTATTCCATGCTTGAATAAGTGAGGAAAGAGAGAGCCATTTTGAGTTTACTCTCATCATTTTCATTCTTCATGCCTTAGCCATTTCATGAGCTCTTGCTTCCTCTTGCTCTCCACAATTTTCTTTACCTCACTTCCAAGTTCAAACCCTCACATGTGATGTGAATTATTGAACTTGTGAAAACCCTAGTGAGCAAAATAAACCCCTAGTTCACTATCTCACATTAGATTAGCAATTTGATGTAGAGTGTTGCCTTCACTAATGAGATCAGTGAAGGGTTAGCTTGAGCAAGTGGACTTCGGGTGGGTCGTATTTGGCGTAAAGATCACGAAGGAGGTTCGTTCAACTCGAAGAGGAGCCTAATAAAGTCACGTAGACTTCAACCCGGAGCTATTGAAGAGAAGGACTCGAACTACAAAGGTTGTATGCTCTTTTCTTCTCTTTAGTTCATCACATCACAAAGGCAAACCCTAATAATCTAGTAAAGATCTTGTTAGTCTAGCTTAGCACCTAATAAAAATTAAAATTTGGCATGCTTGATGCCTATAGAACCTCATGGTGGTGTTAAGGTTGATTTTCATGTTATCAGAGCCAAGCTAGAATATTAGGGTAACTTGTAGCGATGTTAGAAATCCGTCGTTTTTGTCGCGCAAAAACTGCCGATAAAAACAGTTTCAAAAATAATGTTTTGAGTTGTTTGCACGCCCCGTGGGCTCACGATTTGAACCGAGAAGCAGCGGGGTGGAGCGTGCTTCCTTTGGAGGCACCCCAGGGGGAACTAGAGGCCGAACCCACACCCTAAGACCACCACAAGGTGGCCTTAGGGGTGGGTGACCCGAGAGCACCCTAACTGGGTGCTCTCGGGTCTGCCTAGCTTAGGGGGCCACTGGTGGCCTCTAGGGGTAGGTACCCCCCCGAGGCCCTCCATTCGACAGTTAATTTTGGGATCTTCGCCTCCGCGAAGATTTGGGAGGGTTTCGAGTTCGTTTCGACTTCCGGATTGGCTTAAAACGATCGGTTTTGGAACTTTAGCTCACTAGATTTTTCATGTCTTGGAAAAATTGGTTTAGTTTGCTAATTGCGTGCGGAATTCTAATGTCGCTGTTAATTTACAAGCTTTGTGATGCGTGCGATACAATTATTAGAATCCGGATTAATTAGTTTTATAAAAACTAGTTAGTATATTGTAAACCTAGCCGTTTAGTCTCAATTGATCGATTGCCACGAAGTTTTGATTCGGATCAAAACTTCATCGCAATTGCGTATTGTACACGATCACCAAGTCGAGAATCTTGTTGAATTATCCGACAACCAATTAAAAAGAGTTTTCAATTTGAGACTAAAATGCAAGTTTTATAAATTAGGCATGAAATCCGGAATATGAGATATCCCGGGTTTATGATGCCTAAAGATATTGCAGATTCTAATTATTGTAGTTTTATGTTTTCTTTTCTGCGACCATAAGTGTAATATGTGTGGTATCCCAATCTCGTTTCTATATGTCAACAAGTTTTAAGGATATACATATTTTCTTATGTTGATGATATGTGATATCATGTGTTGCTGTTGATATGATTTATTGGTTCGTCGTGAAAGAATAGCCGGGGGTTTTTATGTGAGATGGGGTTTTTTTATTTTTATTCATGTAAAATTTGTATGTAATATTTTTTTACTGGGGCACTTTCGGGTTGAGAATGATGTCACCACTGTTGTATATTATTTACTTTTCCGCATTAGGATAGACCCAAGGCGGGGAGCATAAGTAACCGGGTTCTAGAGCCCAGTGGGAGACCATCTCAAGGAGTTGAGACCGGGTCTCCTAACTCTAGAATTGGCAGGGTTACTTACCGCTCTCGTAAGGGTCTAGAGATGTAGGTTTGGCTATTCATCACGGCCGTGGAATCCGTGTTTTACATTACTGGCTAAATTTAAAACACGGACATCCTAGTATATCCAATATTTCATATGTTTCTTCTGCTGCTTGATTCTGTGATGTTGATCATATAACTGTATGAGACGAATGTAATATTATATATATGATATATAATAAACGTTGTTTATGTTTTTCACCCATGCTAGTTGTAGCGTCTTGAAAAGTCGTTTTGGTGTTTTCCTGAAATTCGGTGAAAATTCGGTATTTTTCCGAAAACCGTCTTTCTTGTTATTTTGCAGTTTAGGGCTAATTATACCTAAAATGGATAGGTAATTGCTTGTTTTTAGTAGCTAATGAGTTAATTATGAAATTCTGGTCGTTTAAAAATTTTCCCTAATTTTTCAATTTTTTAATATTATTTTAAGCCGGTAAGAAAATACATTAAATTAGCGATAAATACAAATTTTTCCGGGCTAATTTTAATCTCTAAAATTATGATAATTAAAATCTAGTGGTAACATAAATTTTTAGTAATTTATTTTTATTTTTAACAAATTTTTATGATATGAAACGAATTTATTGAATTTTGAGCTAAAACTTGCAATTTTTGACTTGTAGGGGGCCTTTTTGCATAAAATTTCTTTTGTAAAACCCCTCTCTCTTTTCCCTCAGACCTAGGACAGCCCCACCTTGTGCAAGTCCAGAAATTTCTGGCCTCATTTCTTTGTTCTCTTTCTTGGGTTGAATTAGTGGTTTATTGAATTATTTTAAATATAGTTAATAAGGTATGGTGCATTGACTTTTGTGGAGTTGACCCTTGACTTTCCCACTCACCCACACCCCTCCCCCTCACCTCTTACTGGCCGAAACCTGCACCTCCCCCTTCTTCATCTCTTTTCTTTTCATTTTGTTCAAATTTCTTCAAGAAAACACATCAAAATTTCAAAGTAAAGCTTGCAAATTAAAACCCTCCTTCATCTTTCTTTTCCTTCACCTCCCGAGCTTGGATCTTGATGCTTGAGGCCATCATTTGGAGCAAAATTTATTCTTGCTAGATCTCAATTGAGGTATAATTTCCATCAAGTTACTTTCTTTTTTTGCTAAATTCCTTTAATTACATGGTATTAGTGTTAAAAGTTAGCTAATTTCTAATCTTGTTTTTTTTAAAAAGAGTAGTTTGTTTAAACTAGGGTTTTGAAGCCATGATAGTTAATTAAATTGTTTTGTAGTTGATCTGGTTGTTAATTAACTAATCTATATGGTTACCTTGTTCATGTAGTCTTCAAATTATGCTAATTTAGTTAATTTTAGAAGTGTGATTTGGTTGTAAATTGTTGTTTTAGGAAAATCTAGAAAGGGGTTAGTGTATGGAAATGGGTTGTGAAGCATGATTAATGAGTTGAATTAAGGTTTAGAAACCATTATTTAGTTGATTAAACCTAATTTGTTATCTAGTTGTTTTGCTAACCTAATCTAGAAGGTTAACTTGCTAATTGGGTTTGAAATTAGTGTTAGTTAAGTTTTTCTACTATGGATTTTGATTTGCAATTGCTTTTGAGAAAAATCAAGAAAGGATTGGTTGTGGAATTTAGGTTTTGGAGCATGGTTAATGTGTTGAAATTTTGTGTAGTGGTTATCTAATGGTGTGACTTGGGTGATTATGCTAGATTGTAGTCGTTTTGTCGCAAATCGGCGATTTTTGCACCGATTTTGGAATGCAAATGCTTACTAGTTTTGTTATAGAATTATGTGATGAATTATTTTTGATATCTTGATGATTGTAATGGCTTGTCCTACGACTTTTAGGATGCGTGAGTGCGGATTTTTGGGTAGTCGGGTTTTAGTTTTGCCGGGCGACCAAATCGGCGTTTTTTGGCAGTTTTTGCGATTTTCGCGTGTGTTCCGCGCACTTTGTGCACGTTGTACCTAGCTAGCGAACGTTAGTAGTTTCGTTTGGGTTTTGCGTCGTTCTTGATATGTAACCTTATGTTTGGTATTGATGTTAATTCCAGGTTCGGTCGCGGAGACGTCAGACGCGGCGCGAAAGGGGAAAGCGGTGATTGGACACAGCTAGCCAGGGATTCCGGTGAGTAGATGTAATATCTACGGGGGACTATCGTTGGATGGCGCAAGCCGCCCGATAGTTTTAGTAACTTACAAGACCCTTAGTGATGTTAGTAATTAGGGGTGAAATACTTATTTGACTATTTGCTGCATCCATGCATTATATTGACATACCTATACGAAACCTTTTTATAGGACACCTGCACCATTGCCAGGGTTTTTATATGCAGCACGAGCACTATTCATGCTTACACACACACCCTGGTAATTGCCATGCCACCACACTAGATAACCTTTAAATTTAAACCTTTTACCAATTGATACTTAAACTTGTGCTATTGCCTTTAATTCCTTAAAATGAAACCGTAGAATTGCTATTCATGTGCATGTACTTCATCATATTAATTGTTCATGCTTAATCCATTGATCACACATCGCAACTTGATTATTGATATCATACGCATTCATTATCATTGATATATGCACTTATGAGGATTTCTTGAGATTTTATGATATTGCTGGATTTCGGGGGAAAACCGCAAAATTTCTAAACTTATTATATTTTAAAATATGTAAATTGCGGTTTTCTAGTGATGTAAGTGTCGTCCACCATGAGTTTGCTGTGGTTTTGGAAATCCGTGTCGAGGAGTGGAGGAACCGGCACGGGTACATGGTGGGCCCGGTAAGGTACCCCGGGGCAAGAGGAATGTGGTGTTGACGTTGAGCCTGGCAGGGGACGGATTACCTACCGGTGACTGTTTGGGACGGCGGATATCCAGAGGATACCGACCGTGGCCGCTAGATGATGAGATATTGATATTTGAGATGGGTCAGCCGGACGGCTGAGGCCAGAGATACATTTATGATATTTGAGACAGCTTTTGGGTGTCGTTGCTGGACACCGGTTCTCGTTGATTCTTTGAGTATTATGCTGGCATTCTAAAAGAGTTTCAAAAACAAAAAGAGATAAATGTTTCTTATATATACCTATTGAGACCTCAGATATTCATGTTGCATACATATTCGTACACTGATGTTGTATACACACCTGCTAGTGCATCCAGTCATACCTGTATTATAGATGCTAGGATACTTGTGTGCATGCATACGATAGCCTTTGTAGATGTTATTTATTACTCACGAGTTGGCAACTCACCCCCGTTGTGCCACAGTCTTTTGCAGGTCCGCTCCGTCAGTTCAGTAGCGGCGGCGCACTTGTTCTTTTGCCTCTTTTGCCTGAGATCGAGATTTGCTCATAGGTGGGTTATGTTATTATTTTTGTACCACCTTGTATATTCTTTGTATCTAGTGTACTCCATCTACTGTTTCTACCAGTTTTATTGTATATTGACCTAGAGATGAGACTGTGAGGTTTGTGGACTTTTATGCTGTATTTTGGGGTCGAGCTCACTTGAGTCGACATGATGTTTTCTTATGCTTTATTATGATTATTATGCTTGTTGTCATTTATATTGCGTGGGATTTGTGACCGCCTTGTGGCGAAGAGCTAGCTCCCGCTTGGGGATGCCCTATTTTGTTGGATTCATGTATATTTTTGTTGTACCCATTTTGGGGGCCAGTATTTACAAAGGAGACTCTGCCGAAATTTTCGGAAAAATTGGTATTGTTTTTAAAAAGGGTTTTACATGACTTATTTGATAACTCGCTTTCAATTGATTGGGTTTTCTTCACTCTTTTGCTTAATTGGTTTTGTTTTCTGGGCTTTGGCTTACTTATTTTACGGACGTCTTTAGACGTTTCGTAAACTTAAGTGCCAGTCACGTTCCGTACCCTGCGGGTCGTGACAAAGTTGGTATCAGAGCGATAGGTTTTACCTTTTTGAGTGTAGGATGACCCGTGGTAGATGGAGTAAGTGACTTAAGCAGGGTAACGTAGCGTGCGTATGTCCGCGGCATACTTACGATACGGTACTCCGCCTAAGTGACTTTAGGATATACTTGCTTGAAAAATTCCTTCTTCAATTCCGTGTATCCTATGATCCTATTGCACTGTCCTTACTATCCGTTTTCCTGTAACAGCCACTATGCCGCCGAAGGCTACGAGGGCACAGAGGGCTGCCGCCAGAGACGAGATTCGAGCTGGCTCGTCCGAGACTAGGACTGAGCAGGGTGGTATGCCTACGCCGCAGGGACAGACCGATCCACCTTCCCCAGGCCGTATGGATAGGCTCGAGACTGGTATGGAGGAGTTGCGACAGATGATGGGAGGCATGCAGGAGCTACGTCAGATGGTAGGATCCCTAGTTGCAGCCAGTCGTACACCGAGGCCGGATGACGTACCTACTACATCACAGACGACCATGATACCTGCTCCTACTACTACCACCGTGGCCATTCCGGTTTCGCTACAGGATTTCATGAGGCTGAGACCTCCAGTATTCACCGGCACCGAGGCAGCGGAGGACCCACAGAAGTTCCTTGACAGTTTAGCCAGGATCTGCCGTTCGCTGAGATGTTCGGATGATCGATGGGTAGAGCTTGCGAGTTTCCGACTAGAGGGTCTCGCGCAGACATGGTGGGAGTCAGTCTTGAGAGGTCGAGCTGCAGGTCTACCGCCTATGACTTGGGCCGAGTTTACAGCGGTCTTTCTAGCCCGTTTCCTTCCAGAGAGCGTTCGTGACGCCAGAGCTCGCAGCTTCGAGGCCTTAGTCAAGACACCTGAGATGACGGTGTCTGAGTATGACATCCAGTTTACACAGTTATCCCGATATGCTCAGTATTTGGTGGATACCGAGGAGAAGATGGTGAAGAGGTTCGTACAGGGACTTGATGCCCAGCTATATCTTGCCATTGGCGCCCAGCACTACGACACTTATTCAGCTGCTATGGATACGGCATTGCGGATGGAGGCACGCATATCACGGACTTCGGCCGTTTCTGGGCCGAAAAGGATGCGCACCGATGTACCGTCTCAGAGGCAGCGCGCCAGATTCTTTCCGAGAGATAGGCCTGGCAGAGGATTTGGGCAGGGACAGTTATATGGTTCTTATCCCCAGGGGCAGCAGCCGTCGCCAGGGTGTTTTGGGTGCGGGAGTTTGCACCATCTTGTCAGAGACTGTCCGGTGAGACGACAGGGAGCAGCGACAGTTCCGCATGTGACCCTACCACCATCACCACCCCCTCCTCAGAGAGCCCTACTTCCTACCCCAGGCGATGCTCCACGCCAGTTAGGTGCACCCAGAGGCCGTGGACGCGGCGGTCCTGTTCAGAGAGGACGAGGAGGCAGAGGCCGAGGTCGAGGTCAGCCTGCTATCGGTGGAGGACAGGCCCGAGTTTTTGCTTTGACACCGCAGGATGCGCAGGCATCCAATGCCGTTGTGACAGGTACCTTGCCAGTTTGTTCTTTCGACGCACGGGTATTATTCGACCCAGGTTCCACACATTCGTACGTATCTATATACTTTGCACCGATGTTGGGCCGTGAGTCGTCGTCGTTAGATCATCCGCTTGTTGTTGTTACTCCGGTAGGCGAGTCGTTTGTCGCTCGTTTTGTTTTTCGTTTGTGTTCCGTTCGTATCGGGGAGAGGGATTCATCAGTTGATTTGATACTCCTCGATATGTTGGACTTTGATGTGCTTCTGGGCATGGATTGGCTAGCCACTTGTTATGCTTCGGTGGACTGCCGTGAGAAGGCAGTCCGATTTAGCTTTCCGGGAGAGCCAGTCCTTGTTATTCGGGGAGACCGCAGTGTCACCCTTCCCAGCTTAATTTCGTCTCTTCGCGCTGGTCAGCTCTTGCGGAAGGGATGTCAGGGATTCTTAGCATGTATTTGTGATACTCGAGCTGCAGAGGTTCCGTTGGACCGGGTCCCGGTTGTTTCTGAGTTCCCTGATGTTTTCCCTGATGAGCTACCTGGGCTACCGCCTGAGCGCGATGTTGAGTTCTGCATTGATTTGATTCCCGGCTCGGGGCCTATTTCTATACCTCCTTATCGGATGGCCCCGGCAGAGCTTCGAGAGCTGAAGGATCAGTTGCAGGATTTGTTAGATAAGGGGCTTATTCGACCGAGTGTTTCTCCGTGGGGTGCTCCGGTCCTGTTTGTCAAGAAGAAGGATGGAAGTTTGCGCTTATGTATCGACTACCGCCAGCTGAACAAAGTTACCGTTCGGAACAGATATCCGTTGCCGCGCATTGATGATTTGTTCGACCAGCTTCAGGGTGCGGGGTATTTTTCGAGGATCGACTTGCGATCAGGATACCATCAGCTGCGAGTTCGACAGGAGGATATACCGAGGACAGCTTTCCGCACGCGCTACGGCCACTACGAGTTTTTGGTGATGTCGTTCGGACTCACCAACGCCCCAGCAGCATTCATGGATTTGATGAACCGTACATTCAGGCCGTATCTTGACTTGTTCATCATCGTGTTTATCGACGATATCTTGGTGTACTCCCGGAGCAGAGAGGAGCACGAGCAGCACTTGCGGATTACGTTACAGACTCTGAGGGAGCGCCAGCTGTTCGCGAAGTTCTCCAAGTGTGCATTCTGGCTGGACAGCGTCGGATTCTTGGGTCACGTGGTTACGAGAGACGGCATTTATGTGGACCCGAAGAAGATTGAGGCTGTTCAGCAGTGGCCCCGACCTACATCGGTGACTGAGATCCGTAGTTTTCTAGGCTTGGCGGGCTACTACAGGCGTTTTGTTCAGGACTTCTCCCGTATAGCTGCACCGTTGACCGGTTTGACCCGGAAGGGAGTTCCTTTCGTTTGGACAGAGGAGTGCGAGCGCAGTTTTCAGCAGCTACGGACTTGTTTGACTACGGCGCCGGTATTATCTTTACCTTCGGGATCAGGCGGATTTGTTGTCTACTGTGATGCTTCGCGAGTGGGATTAGGATGCGTATTGATGCAGCATGGCCGGGTGATCGCTTATGCTTCTCGGCAGTTGAAGAAGCATGAACAGAACTACCCCACTCATGATTTGGAGATGGCTGTAGTGGTCTTTGCACTGAAGATTTGGCGACATTACCTTTACGGCGAGTCGTGTCAGATATTCACCGATCACAAGAGCTTAAAGTACATATTTCAGCAGCGAGACCTGAACCTCAGACAGCGTCGTTGGATGGAGTTGGTGAAAGACTACGACTGCGAGATCTTATATCACCCCGGCAAGGCGAATGTGGTGGCAGATGCGTTGAGTAGGAGGCCCGGGGGTAGTCTATCCTTTTTGCGCGCAGTGCAGAGGCAGTCGTCAGCAGATTGGCAGATGTTATGCGACAGCCGAGTTGAGTTCGAGTTCACTCAGACAGGGGGACAGCTCGCGCATATTCGTGCACGCCCACAGTTGCTTGACCGTATATATGAGGCACAGCGCAGTGACGACCGTTGCTCAGAGATCATGGCACAGATGGGACAGGGCAGATTTTCCGAGTTCGTGGTTGACGATCAGGGGATTTTACGATATGGATCTAGACTGTGCGTACCAGATGCTGATGGATTGCGGCGCGACATTCTTGAGGAGGCACACCGATCAGTGTATAGTGTCCACCCCGGTTCCACCAAGATGTACCATGATATGAGAGAGACCTACTGGTGGGACGGGATGAAGAGGGACATTGCGGAGTTCGTTTCGAGATGCCTGACTTGTCAGCAAGTCAAGGCCGAGCACCAGAGGCCCGCAGGAGAGCTACAGCCGTTACCCATTCCAGAGTGGAAATGGGAACAGATTTCGATGGATTTCGTTGTGGGTCTACCCAGGACCAGTCGAGGGTACGACTCCATCTGGGTGATCGTGGATAGATTGACGAAAGCGGCTCACTTCCTGCCAGTGAAGACGACTTTCAGCTTCGCTCAGTATGCTCAGCTCTATATTGACGAGATCGTGCGACTACATGGCGTACCGACTTGTATCGTATCAGATCGAGGCACTCAGTTCACCAGCCGGCTTTGGCAGAGACTTCAGGAGGCTTTGGGCACTCGTTTGAGCTTCAGCACAGCGTTTCATCCACAGACAGACGGACAGTCAGAGCGGACCATTCAGACTCTCGAGGACATGCTCAGAGCGTGCGTTTTAGACTTTGGTGGTAGCTGGGATCGTCATTTACCTCTAGTGGAGTTCTCCTACAACAACAGTTTTCAGGATACTATTCAGATGGCACCTTTCGAGGCATTGTATGGGAGGAGATGCAGATCGCCCGTTTGTTGGACAGAGCTCAGCGAGAGCAGCATTTTGGGGCCGCAGCTTGTTGAGGAGACGACAGCGAAGATACAGTTGATCCGAGACCGGATGAGAGCGGCTCAGAGCAGGCAGAAATCCTATGCAGACAGGCGCCGTCGCAGATTAGAGTTCGCAGTTGGCGACCATGTTTTTCTGAAAGTCTCTCCGATGAAGGGCGTGATGCGTTTTGGGCGAATGGGGAAGCTTAGCCCTAGATTCGTAGGTCCCTTCGAGATCCTCGAGCGGGTTGGCGCTGTTGCTTATTGTTTGGCTCTTCCACCCAGCTTTCCCGATGTTCACCCCGTCTTCCATGTTTCGATGCTCCGCAAGTACCTTCACGACCCTTCGCATGCGATTCAGCACCCGACAGTCCAGCTAGAGCGCGACCTTTCTTTTGCAGAGCAGCCGGTGGCCATCCTGGATCGGCAGGTGAAGAAGTTGAGGTCGAAGATTATACCAACCGTCAAGGTCCTTTGGCGTAGCCCGAGCAGCGAGGAGGTTACCTGGGAGACCGAGGGCGAGATGAGGAAGAAATATCCCCATCTCTTTGAAGGTACGCGTAGCTATATTTTTAAATTCGGGGACCGAATTTCTTTAAGGGGGTAAGATTGTAGCGTCTTGAAAAGTCGTTTTGGTGTTTTCCTGAAATTCGGTGAAAATTCGGTATTTTTCCGAAAACCGTCTTTCTTGTTATTTTGCAGTTTAGGGCTAATTATACCTAAAATGGATAGGTAATTGCTTGTTTTTAGTAGCTAATGAGTTAATTATGAAATTCTGGTCGTTTAAAAATTTTCCCTAATTTTTCAATTTTTAATATTATTTTAAGCCGGTAAGAAAATACATTAAATTAGCGATAAATACAAATTTTTCCGGGCTAATTTTAATCTCTAAAATTATGATAATTAAAATCTAGTGGTAACATAAATTTTTAGTAATTTATTTTTATTTTTAACAAATTTTTATGATATGAAACGAATTTATTGAATTTTGAGCTAAAACTTGCAATTTTTGACTTGTAGGGGGCCTTTTTGCATAAAATTTCTTTTGTAAAACCCCTCTCTCTTTTCCCTCAGCCCTAGGACAGCCCCACCTTGTGCAAGTCCAGAAATTTCTGGCCTCATTTCTTTGTTCTCTTTCTTGGGTTGAATTAGTGGTTTATTGAATTATTTTAAATATAGTTAATAAGGTATGGTGCATTGACTTTTGTGGAGTTGACCCTTGACTTTCCCACTCACCCACACCCCTCCCCCTCACCTCTTACTGGCCGAAACCTGCACCTCCCCCTTCTTCATCTCTTTTCATTTCATTTTGTTCAAATTTCTTCAAGAAAACACATCAAAATTTCAAAGTAAAGCTTGCAAATTAAAACCCTCCTTCATCTTTCTTTTCCTTCACCTCCCGAGCTTGGATCTTGATGCTTGAGGCCATCATTTGGAGCAAAATTTATTCTTGCTAGATCTCAATTGAGGTATAATTTCCATCAAGTTACTTTCTTTTTTTGCTAAATTCCTTTAATTACATGGTATTAGTGTTAAAAGTTAGCTAATTTCTAATCTTGTTTTTTTTAAAAAGAGTAGTTTGTTTAAACTAGGGTTTTGAAGCCATGATAGTTAATTAAATTGTTTTGTAGTTGATCTGGTTGTTAATTAACTAATCTATATGGTTACCTTATTCATGTAGTCTTCAAATTATGCTAATTTAGTTAATTTTAGAAGTGTGATTTGGTTGTAAATTGTTGTTTTAGGAAAATCTAGAAAGGGGTTAGTGTATGGAAATGGGTTGTGAAGCATGATTAATGAGTTGAATTAAGGTTTAGAAACCATTATTTAGTTGATTAAACCTAATTTGTTATCTAGTTGTTTTGCTAACCTAATCTAGAAGGTTAACTTGCTAATTGGGTTTGAAATTAGTGTTAGTTAAGTTTTTCTAGTATGGATTTTGATTTGCAATTGCTTTTGAGAAAAATCAAGAAAGGATTGGTTGTGGAATTTAGGTTTTGGAGCATGGTTAATGTGTTGAAATTTTGTGTAGTGGTTATCTAATGGTGTGACTTGGGTGATTATGTTAGATTGTAGTCGTTTTGTCGCAAATCGGCGAT
Source organism: Agapanthus africanus (assembly GCA_030015575.1). NCBI lineage: Eukaryota > Viridiplantae > Streptophyta > Magnoliopsida > Asparagales > Amaryllidaceae > Agapanthus > Agapanthus africanus. The sequence continues at coordinate 27,708,014 of JASDDO010000001.1, forward strand.
TTTTGCACCGATTTTGGAATGCAAATGCTTACTAGTTTTGTTATAAAATTATGTGATGAATTATTTTTGATATCTTGATGATTGTAATGGCTTGTCCTACGACTTTTAGGATGCGTGAGTGCGGATTTTTGGGTAGTCGGGTTTTAGTTTTGCCGGGCGACCAAATCGGCGTTTTTTGGCAGTTTTTGTGATTTTCGCGTGTGTTCCGCGCACTTTGTGCACGTTGTACCTAGCTAGCGAACGTTAGTAGTTTCGTTTGGGTTTTGCGTCGTTCTTGATATGTAACCTTATGTTTGGTATTGATGTTAATTCCAGGTTCGGTCGCGGAGACGTCAGACGCGGCGCGAAAGGGGAAAGCGGTGATTGGACACAGCTAGCCAGGGATTCCGGTGAGTAGATGTAATATCTACGGGGGACTATCGTTGGATGGCGCAAGCCGCCCGATAGTTTTAGTAACTTACAAGACCCTTAGTGATGTTAGTAATTAGGGGTGAAATACTTATTTGACTATTTGCTGCATCCATGCATTATATTGACATACCTATACGAAACCTTTTTATAGGACACCTGCACCATTGCCAGGGTTTTTATATGCAGCACGAGTACTATTCATGCTTACACACACACCCTGGTAATTGCCATGCCACCACACTAGATAACCTTTAAATTTAAACCTTTTACCAATTGATACTTAAACTTGTGCTATTGCCTTTAATTCCTTAAAATGAAACCGTAGAATTGCTATTCATGTGCATGTACTTCATCATATTAATTGTTCATGCTTAATCCATTGATCACACATCGCAACTTGATTATTGATATCATACGCATTCATTATCATTGATATATGCACTTATGAGGATTTCTTGAGATTTTATGATATTGCTGGATTTCGGGGGAAAACCGCAAAATTTCTAAACTTATTATATTTTAAAATATGTAAATTGCGGTTTTCTAGTGATGTAAGTGTCGTCCACCATGAGTTTGCTGTGGTTTTGGAAATCCGTGTCGAGGAGTGGAGGAACCGGCACGGGTACATGGTGGGCCCGGTAAGGTACCCCGGGGCAAGAGGAATGTGGTGTTGACGTTGAGCCTGGCAGGGGACGGATTACCTACCGGTGACTGTTTGGGACGGCGGATATCCAGAGGATACCGACCGTGGCCGCTAGATGATGAGATTTTGATATTTGAGATGGGTCAGCCGGACGGCTGAGGCCAGAGATACATTTATGATATTTGAGACAGCTTTTGGGTGTCGTTGCTGGACACCGGTTCTCGTCGATTCTTTGAGTATTATGCTGGCATTCTAAAAGAGTTTCAAAAACAAAAAGAGATAAATGTTTCTTATATATACCTATTGAGACCTCAGATATTCATGTTGCATACATATTCGTACACTGATGTTGTATACACACCTGCTAGTGCATCCAGTCATACCTGTATTATAGATGCTAGGATGCTTGTGTGCATGCATACGATAGCCTTTGTAGATGTTATTTATTACTCACGAGTTGGCAACTCACCCCCGTTGTGCCACAGTCTTTTGCAGGTCCGCTCCGTCAGTTCAGTAGCGGCGGGCGCACTTGTTCTTTTGCCTCTTTTGCCTGAGCTCGAGATTTGCTCATAGGTGGGTTATGTTATTATTTTTGTACCACCTTGTATATTCTTTGTATCTAGTGTACTCCATCTACTGTTTCTACCAGTTTTATTGTATATTGACCTAAAGATGAGACTGTGAGGTTTGTGGACTTTTATGCTGTATTTTGGGGTCGAGCTCACTTGAGTCGATATGATGTTTTCTTATGCTTTATTATGATTATTATGCTTGTTGTCATTTATATTGCGTGGGATTTATGACCGCCTTGTGGCGAAGAGCTAGCTCCCGCTTGGGGATGCCCTATTTTGTTGGATTCATGTATATTTTTGTTGTACCCATTTTGGGGGCCAGTATTTACAAAGGAGACTCTGCCGAAATTTTCGGAAAAATTGGTATTGTTTTTAAAAAGGGTTTTACATGACTTATTTGATAACTCGCTTTCAATTGATTGGGTTTTCTTCACTCTTTTGCTTAATTGGTTTTGTTTTCTTGGCTTTGGCTTACTTATTTTACGGACGTCTTTAGACGTTTCGTAAACTTAAGTGCCAGTCACGTTCCGTACCCTGCGGGTCGTGACACTAGTCCTGCCCCCGCTCTGCCGGTAGTTAAGTAACCTAACGGTGCATGACGGGGCCCCGTGGTGAATGCGGATGGAATAAGCATACGTTCTATTTTCGTTTCATTTTTCTGTAATGTTTAGGAAACATTAATTGATGAGACTTCATTAATAAGATTAATGAAAAGAAAGAAACCAAAAGATATTGTAGAATCAAATTTTCAAAAAAATGGTAGCTCTAGTTTTTGCTATGCACTATGGTATTCCTTGATGAATATCCAGCACCTCATTCGATGAGGAAAGAGCCGAGACCCCTTCACCGGGAGTGACCGCTTTAGCGAAACTAGCAAATGCTACAACCCACTCGGTTTTGTCTTTTGATTGCTTCTCTAGTTCTTACTTTGCATAGTGGTATTCATGAATATCCAGCAGCTCATTCGATGAGGAAAGAGTCGAGATCCCTTTGCCGGGAGTGACCTCTTTAGCAATGCTAGAAAAGCCTCAAAGACACTCCTTTATAAAATCATAAGATTCTACAGTGATATCAAGTTCATTATGCTCACGGTGTTCTTAAAAATCTGCGTAGCCTTCCGTCATTTCAGATAAGTACTATTTAGTATTCGTGCTGCGTTTGTTGACCTTGTCAAGGCATAGTGTGCGGTAGCTGGTTAGTGCTTATCTGCCAGCATGAGATGCGATTGGGTTAGGGTAGTCGTGCGGCCTTGTTGACCTTGTCAAGGGTCATGCGGGTGGGTTTAATTCAATCAAGAAATGACGGGTAGAACTTGACTCGTGCTTATGGTTTGTTGACCTTGTCAAGGTCATAAGTGGCTAGGGGTAAAAACTATTATCGGGAATTTTAAGTGTTGAAATTTGCAATGAGATTGCATACCTTCTATATGATAGTTAGATCCCGATACCTACTGCGAGTAAGAGTTACTCCTGGGAGAATTTTGTGTAGGGTTCCTAGGCACACTAAGGAGGTCTCACAAGGAATCAACCATGCCAATTTGTTAATTTTACGGGTGCCGAGAAACCCTAATACGGATCGTTAACTAGAATTTTAGGCGAAACAAGAAACTAGTTAACAACTTAACTAAATGAACGAAAATACAACCGTTGTAGATCCGGTTCTCCACCTCCATAGCTCCATGATGAAGTCTCCTTGCTGTCCAAATCAAATCCCGGGCTCTAGCGTCGGCTTCATCGGAGAGAAGGGCGGGCTAGGTCATCGACTACGATACCGAAGATGATCTACGTCGAGGCATCACAAGATCAAGCTCCCATTTCACCAAGTCATGAAACTTGTGAAGAAAACACCCTATACTACTTGGCAAGAGGTAGATGATGAAGAAATAGGAGGTGGGTTCACTTTAGAATTGGATTTCTCACTCATTTTCAAGAGTTGCCATTGTTGGTAGCAAGCTTTTTCATGTTGAAGATGAAGAAGAAGAAGAAAAGAATTATGATAAGTTATCTTGAAATAGAAAAGAAAATCAATACTTATCATAATCCAACCATGGTCAAGTGTAGAGATTGAACTAGGGTTAAGTGGAGTGGTTAGGGTTAAGCATGAGACAAAATGGTCACTTAGTCAAAGCTTCATGAAGCTTCAAGATGCAAACAAAGAAAGCCACCATTTTCTCTTTATGCCATTTATTTTCCAAAAAGCATAAATAAATAAATAAATAAATAAATAAGAAAACAAAACCCTAACCATTCATATAACCATGGTTTAATCTTTACACAAACCCAAGTAAGCATGTATCATCAAACATGATACAAACAAGTGCACAAAAGTATATCACATATACAACTTGTGAACTTCAAGTGAGAAAATCCATTTAAAGTGAACCAATACTAGTTAATGCAAAGTAATATATCAAATATATAATTATGCATTAAATCAACACTTGATTTAACGATCCGGTCATATCGCATATAACCGACTAATATCCAATGTATCAACTTATCGAATCAATCCTTGATTCGATAACTAGGTTATATCGCATACAACCATTCGATACATTCATCGCGAGAATGAAATACGGTATCACATACACGCATTATTCTCGGTCCCGCACATATCTCATATGTGCTCCTATTTCGTTTCGCTTGAGCCAGGAAACCTCTGTGTAGGACTCTAAAGACTCGTCAATACGCCGGCAGCAGGTGATGATCATATCAAACACCCACAAGCCGCAAGCGGTCTGCTAAACGTAACGGCCACCCGGGTATTGAGCGATCAGAAGATCGACGAGCAAGCCCGCTCATACTCCTGTGAATCCAACCAGTAACACTTACCGTACAGTCCGGTCTCGTCGTCTGATATGTCGCATATCTCGCCTAGGGGTGGTAAACGTCAGACCCTAATAGCTCGATAAGTCATGTTGATATTAGGTCTATAACAGTTCGAGAAACTACTGATAACACTTACCAGTAAATCTCAGCAACCCTGGCCAGGGATTTCCGGTTATAGCCAATCGAACACAGCGCAACATCAACTCCCTATACCGGGAGAGACGAATCTCCTCCTATCGCTCATTGCCTCCATGTGATTCGGGACTGTACCCAAAAACCACCGTTTTGCACGCCCTCTTGGACGTGGTAAGGTGGAAATCAAAGCACAGTGGGAACCACACAAGACTATATGACGATCTCAGGTCAACAGACTACTCTGTACCAGCGTCACCAGAGAACTGCCATCTGACGTAAGGTATAATACCATCTGGGAGTTCTCGGCGAGTCCGTCCAGTGTACCCAGTCTCCACTGAGCACCCGTATATCATCTCTGATGTCAAACACCAATGGATATGGGATCATCCATCGCCCATCTGTATGGGTCGAGAAGGTATACGCTAGTCTACTCTGGTATATCGATGCCCCGTCTCGATACACCCACGACTAGGGACCTTGAAGGATGTACTTATGGACTACCATGTCCCCACTAGTATGATCCGCATCATAGTCCAGGTAGTCTAGTACACATCCTAAGGGAATTACCAACATGTAACAGAGAGACAATCAGTATACACGTTAAGGTAAAGAGCAACCAGATAGCATACTATCATGTCGAGCAAGAAAGTCCTCCCTATATATGTCCAAACATCCACTACAATATACATCCTATGTATAGTAATGGCCTCTAGGGCATACATATAACTAACATTTTGCACTTTACAATTAGCTGATCAAGCAGGTGTCTAGAAAGGTGTCAATGGGGTCATGCCTTTGGGAAAATGATGTTTATTTTAATTAGGTCCATGCGAAAGCACGGGGAACCTCCCTCGGAGTACCGATACCTGCCTGGCCGAACGATTAGCGAACCTGCAGGGTGTAATTAATCCCGGCTAATCTTACCTTTTAGGGTTTGAAGGAAGATTTGATAAAAACAGTGGGAGCCATCCTGATTAGATAAGATAATAACCAATCTAATCTTGCAAAAAGTGCACGCTAACGCATTTCCTTCTCTCTCTCTCTCCAGGCAGCAACCAATGTCACGCCTTAATCAAAGATAATAATATGAATGTATTGACCGAACCCTCCTTTTATACAAGGCTAGTGAACGTTGATCCCGCTCCATCTTATGACTATTATAATGCTGAGCAAGGGATAGGGGAATATCAGGATTCCCATGCCACCCGTACGAAGAAAAAACATGTTGATGCATTTTCTTCGGGTGTGTTCGTTACCGAGAACTGTTTTTCAGTTTGTTCTACGTCCTGGGTATTGGATATCGGATCAGGATCCCATATATGTAATTTTTTACATGGGCTAAAGAAAGGTAGATTACTGGGAAATAGTGATAAATCCCTACCAGTAGGGAATGGTACAATTGTTGCAGCCAAGGCAGTTGGCGATTATCACCTTGTATTACCAACTGGTAATACATTAATTCTGAACGACTGTTACTACGTACCAAAGATGATGTGCAATATTATATCGGTTTCTTTGCTAAACTAAAGAAGGATATAATCTCACATTAGAGGATAATGTTATGAATATTTTCCAAAATCAAGTGTTGATTGGGTTTGGTACGTTATGTAACGGTATATACGTTCTTAATCAAAGTACAGTTCTTAACGTACAGAACACAAACAAGAGGAAAGTTCATAAATGAACGAAGATTTCTTGTGGCACTGTAGACTAGGTCATATCAATGCGACAAGATTGGCTAAGTTGCATAAAGATGGATATTTGAATCCGTTCAAATTTTCATCTTATGAAACTTGCCAGTCATGTCTCAAAGGCAAGATGACCAAAACTTCATTTACTGGACACGGAGAAAGAGCTTCAGAACTCTTGGGACTCATACATAGTGATGTATGCGGTCCTATATCTACACATTCCAGAAATGGTTTCTCGTACTTTATTACATTCACCGATGATCCCTCAAGGTTCGGACATGTGTTCTTGCTGAAACACAAGTCTGAAACTTTTGAGAAATTCAAGGAATATAAGTGCGAAATAGAAAACCAGACGGGCAAAAGTATTAAAATCCTACGATCTGATCGGGGAGGAGAATACTTGAGCGGGGAATTCCATGATTATCTAAAAGAGAATGGGATTCTCTCTCAGCTTACTCCTCCGTATACGCCACAACACAATGGTGTATCAGAGCGGAGGAATTGCACCCTATTGATATGGTGCGCCATATGATGAGTACTGCTGAGTTGCCTATTTATTTTTGGGGTTATGCACTTGAGACAGCTGCATATCTATTGAATCAAGTTCCATCAAAATATCTGCCTAAAACACCATATGAGATATAGAGTGGAAAGAGGCCTATCTTAAACGAGTTAAGATATGGGGTTGTCCGACCTATGTTAAAAGGCAAAATCCGGACAAGCTCGAAACAAGGTCAGTTCTATGTAGGGTTGTGGGATATCCAAAGAAATCATATGGATATATCTTCTACCAAAGTGAGGAACAAAAGGTGTTTGTTACTCAACATGCCAGACATCGGCATGACTTATCACATTACTGAGACCTGACATTTACCACCCCTAGACATGATATGCGACATATTAGAAGAAGAGACCGGACTGTACGGTAGTGTTACTGATAGGCTTCATGGAGAGTATGGACGAGCTTGCTTGTTGATCTTCATATTGTTGATCTTCATATCGCTCAATACCCGGGTAGCCATTATGTCCAGCTAGTACCGCTGACGGTTTGTAGGTGATTGATGTGATCATCACCTACTGCTGGCGTATTGATGAGTCTTTAGAGTCCCGCACAGAAGTTTCCTGGTTCGAGCGAAACGAAGTATGGCACATATGTTGATATGTGCGTGGGCTTGACTAAATATGAGTATGTGATACCGTATTATAATCTGGCAGTTATCTGATATCGATCAGGTTATATGTGATATAACTGGATTATCGAATCAAGTGTTGGTTTGATAATGTGATATTCAGATTAATGATATTAATCGGTTATATGTGATATAACTGGATTATTAGATCAAGTGTTGATTTAATAATGTGATATATATTATATGTGATATACTTATATCTTAACTAATATCATTAGCTCACTAATTGCTTTATATATATATTAATGTATATTTGATATATATATATATATATATATATATATATATATATATATATATTATATGAAGCATGGCATGTTTTTCTATTTTTAGAAAATAGAAAAATGAGGTATAAGTTGTGGAAATATTTGTCGAATGGGAAAGGCATGGGTTTTATTATTTGTATATTAGTCTTGACTCACTATTCAAGCATGGTTGCAATTTAGAATTGCAATTTTATTCCATGCTTAAATAAGTGAGGAAAGAGAGCCATTTTGAGTTTACTCTCATCATTTTCATTCTTCATGCTTTAGCCATTTCATGAGCTCTTGCTTCCTCTTGCTCTCTACAATTTTCTTCACCTCACTTCTATGTTCAAACCCTCACAAGTGATGTGAATCATTGAACTTGTGAAAACCCTAGTGATGATGCTCAATATTGGCGATCTCCAAGATCAGGATACGTGGCAGGTGACGTGTCCTAGAACTCAGAAGAAAGGGCCCACAGGTGCCGACCAGGTCACCCTGTACCCGGCCTGCAAACACGGGCTGGCCCTCCTTAGGGCCCCCTGCAAATTGGCTTCCTCGGCCCCGTAGATCGCGCTGAGCTGCCATGAGGCCTGGACTCCTCGGCCTCCTCGCTCGCCTCCGAGCTCCTGCCGAGGCCGTCTTCCTCGGCCCTCCGACCAACTACACCACTCACAGGCGTAACCGCCACTCCGCGAATCTCTCCATGCGCAGATTCTACGCTAGCAACATCCCACGTTCCACGCATCACGATCCCAATTAATGGCCGATCCGCCCTCTACGCGGGCGTGACGTCGGGAGCGTAACTGCCGGTGAGATTCTCACGCCTGCTGCTGTGTGCCACCACTGCTATATAGGCGAGGTGACTGAGATCTCCTTAAGGGCATAAGGGTTGCGAGGAGGCTTGAGGCGAGGCGTTCTGGCGGCGGACCTTGGCGTGGAGCCCTGGGGCGCCCAGCGGGCCTCAGGGAGCACCGGCTCGAGAGATCGGTGGCCAGGGGACACGGACTGCTGGTGGTCAGCCGTCCAGACAGGGACAGAGCCTTCTGGAGGCAGTGGAGCGACGATCTGGGGCCAGGGCCCCGCCGTTTGGACGCGGACGAGGGCCTCCATGAGGGATTTGGATCTTCTGCAAAAGAAAACCCTAGGTAAGAAAGGGAAGGCTTTTTGAAAGAAAAGAGAATTTAATTCTCAACAGAGTTTAACTCTGATACAAAAACAGAAGAACATAGTTCTCTCTTTGGTGGAGGATCTGTAAAGTGCACATCTCCCCTTGAGTTGAGAATTTAATTCTCAATGGGTTGAGATCCTGCCATGCAGATCCAAAGCATATAGAGGGAATGGAAGCACGAGAATTTAATTCTCACAGAACTATAGGAATTTAATTCCTTTAAAATAAAATTAGGGTTGACCCTGTGTTATGGGAATTTGATTCCTTCAGAATGAAAAGAATCAGGGTTTAACCCTGGTTAAGAACTTAGTTCTGTTAAAACAACAGGAATTTAATTCCCTTAATCTCATTCCCCAGAATAATTCTTTAACAGAGAGTGGGAGTTTAACTCCTTAAAGCTTTTATTAGGGTTTAACCCTATTCAGTTCTTCACATATATAAGGAATTTAATTCCTACAGAAAAATCAGAGTTCAACTCTATTCCAGAATATGAACCTTCAAAAGGAAGTAGGAATTTAATTCCTCTGAAATTATTGCCAGGGTTCAACCCTACGAGGAATTTAATTCCTGAAAGGGATTAACAGATCTTCTAAAAAAAACATACATAGAGGCAGGGTCACGTGTCACCACGTGACCCCCAAAAAGATCTACAGAAAAGCCCCTTTGAGGCAGTGCCTCACGTGACCCACGTGACCCGTGGCAGAGGCTTTAACATACTCCATTTAAACACCCGTCACGTGATGGCACGTGATGCTCCAAAAGATGCGATATTCTCAGCAGAACAAATGAAGGGAGGGCGCCCTCACGTGCTACCACGTGACCCCTCTTGCCTTAGCGTCTAACGCTAAATTGGAACCCCTGAATCCAGTGTTAAAACACTGTTTGGCCTTAGTGTTCAACACTAATCAAAGAGCTTTATTTGCTGTGTCCAACACTGATTACCTTAGTGTTTAACATTAATTTGAGATCTCTGCTGCCAGTGTTTTGATCTGTTTTAGTGTTTAACACTAATTTGAAAGCCTTGTTGCTGGTGTTTAACACCAACTATCTTTTAGTGTTAAACACTAACTTATCGATCTCATTCCCAGTGTTCAACACTGATTGGTCTTTAGTGTTTAACACTAGGCATTGGCCCAATTGGCTAAATGGCCAGAGGCAAAGCCTCTCCTTCAATGGACCAACAGAGGGCCAATATTTTGGACTTAGTCCAAACTGGCCATAAGTCCTCAAATCATCTTGAACTGAGCACATCTGCTCTTTCAAACCACTCATTGGTTCAAGGGTACATCTCTGAACTCCTCTGATATTTGTCGTTGTAATCCTTCAACGTCTTCAGAGAGGTGACGGGTCCCGACAACCACACATCAACATGGACTGTGGGGTCCTTAAACCCATGGACTTATGCGTCCTTAAACTACAAATGGACCACCACGTCCTTAAACTGGCGATGGACCACCATGTCCCTAAACTGGTAATGGACCACTACGTCCCTAAACTAGAAATGGACCACTATGTCCCTAAACTGGAACAATAGAGCCCAAACGCTCTTTTGTCGGATCTAAACGATCCCGTTAAGTCGATCTTAGTCTCAAACTGGACTAACGTATCCTTAACAAACGTTTAAGTTGATCTTAGCCTCAAATATGGCTAACGTATCCTTAAACCTTCAAACAGACTGGACTATGAATCCCTCCAATCAATTTTGGTCCAAGGGTACATCTCTGAACTCCTCTGACACCTGTCGTTGTAATCCTTCAACGTCGTCAGAGAGGTGACGGGTCCCGACGGCCATACAATCAATGGACCACTATGTTCCTAAACTGGAACAATAGAGCCCAACCTCTCTTTTGTCGGATCTAAACGATCCCGTTAAGTCGATCTTAGTCCCAAACTGGACTAACGTATCCTTAACAAACGTTTAAGTTGATCCTAGCCTCAAATATGGCTAACGTATCCTTAAACCTTCAAACAGACTGGACTATGAATCCCTCCAATCAATTTTGGTCCAAGGGTACATCTCTGAACTCCTCTGACACCTGTCGTTGTAATCCTTCAACGTCGTCAGAGAGGTGACGGGTCCCGACGGCCATACAATAAATGGACCACTATGTCCCTAAACTGAAACAATGGAGTCCAAATGCTCTTTTGTCGGATCTAAACGATCGCGTTAAGCTGATCTTAGTCTCAAGTTAGACTAACGTATCTTTAACAAACATTTGAGTTGACCTTAGCCCCAGATATGGCTAACGTATCCTCAAACCAAACCCCCAAACCCGAATCTAGGATAATACGGATTTGGACTAGTCCACGCCCTACGGGCGACGACATAACTCGGTCTCCATAAACAATCCACGGGCAACAAAACATAAAATAGACACACACGACACGAAGTGACCATCTGGAGAAGGAGAAAGTTGTTACCGCGATGCGGTAGCGTAATTAACTACAGGGGCTTGCGCCTGCAGAGAAGAGCGTCCCCACAATCAAAAACCCCTCAAGCGAGGGGGAATCTGACGAAGTCTGCTACATCGGCCGCATCCGTTCAAACCTTTGATGTATGGTGCCATAAATCAACTTGGCATCTTCGAAGAGGTGAACGGATAGCACCAATTAGCATCTGCCCCGAATCTCAGTGCCAAGACATCGCAGTCCTGCGCGCCGTCTTTCGGAGGGGAACACCCTCTCTCCCTCTTTGGCCAGTCGAAGCGTATAGCGCGAGGGGATGTGGAAGCGAGACCGAGCATTGGCGAGCTCGTCCTCATGCCTTACCCAGCACGAGGTTCTGGGGGCCACATCTGCCTCCTCCTCCCTGGAGGCGGCCCCCGCCTCACGATCCCGGGGAGAGGATCCAACCCCTGCTCCCCAAGGAGACTCAGACACAACTAAAGGAACCCTAGAGCCTACTCCTACAACGTCTACTGATTCTACAGAGGAAGACATCTAACCTTGGAAAAGAAAAATCTTCAAAGGCTGAAAACGAGAAAAGGGAGACGAGCACCGAGCAGCCAAGATTTGAGAGAGACAAAATATGGAGAAGTAAGGGCCATAAAGCGGGCCCCACCCATGTTTATTGCTGCCTACAGCCTCATCCAACGGCGCCCATTATCTCCCGCCGAAAAAGCTCCTCACGCCCAGCGGCTCCGATCGCTCCATGTGTAAGTCCAGCGCTGGACCGTGTCCCATCAGACGCCGCAGAGCTGCATACATCGCATCAGCCAATTAACGCTCGACACGTGGACCGTCGCTTCAGTTGCAGAAAGCACGAACCGGCGCACCTTCTTTAAATGCAGAGATCTCGCCCTGATTCGCTAGAGGAAAAGACAACAGACGGCCCGAGGACTCATCCCGACAAAACCCTAGAAAAGATCTCACCTTGGGAGGCCCGGCAGTCCACTCCTGACCCGACCCGATGTCTGGTCGGGACAAGAGTGGGGGGCTAATGATGATGCTTAATATTGACGATCTCCAAGATCAGGACACGTGGCAGGTGACGTGTCCTAGAACTCAGAAGAAAGGGCCCATAGGTGTCGACCAGGTCACCCTGTACCCGGCTTGCAAACATGGGCTGGCGCTCCTCAGGGCCTCCTGCAAATTGGTTTCCTCGGCCCCGTAGATCGCGTTGAGCTGCCACGAGGCCTGGACTCCTCGGCCTCCTCGCTCGCCTCCGAGCTCCTGTCGAGGCCGTCTTCCTCGGCCCTCCGACCAACTCCACCACTCACAGGCGTAACCGCCGCTCCACGAATCTCGCCATGCGTAGATTCTACGCCAGCAACATCCCACGTTCCACGCCATCACGATCCCCATTAATGGGCGATCCGCGCTCTACGCGGGCGTGACGTCGGGAGCGTAACTGCCGGCGAGATTCTCGCGCCTGCTGCTGCGTGCCACCACCGCTATATAAACCCCCATCATAGAGGGGTCAAGTAAGCCATTCTTGACTCTTTTAAGCCGTTACTCTGCTCGGATCTCATCACTAACTTGATCGTTGGAGGGTCCTTGGTGGTACCAAACCACCCCAGGACTTCTTTGCAGGTACTTGGCACCAAACTCCTCACTCCATTTCTTCCTCCAAAACCAATTGAGACCCACACGCAACAGGAGATAATCAACAAAGTCCATCGCGAGATCAACGGAAGACAACATCTGACGGAGACCCGAAAAGGAGCTCCATCACCTAGTAAGAAAAATAAACCCCTAGTTCACCATATCACATTAGATTAGCAATTTGATGTGGAGTGTTGGCTTCACTAATGAGATTAGTGAAGGGTTAGCTTGAGCTAGTGGACTTCGGATGAATCGTCTTTGGCGTAAAGATCATGAAGAAGGTTCGTTCAACTCGAAGAGGAGCCTAGTAGAGCCGCGTGGACTTCAACCCGGAGCTATTGAAGAGAAGGACTCGAACTACAAAGGTTTTATGCTCTCTTATTCTATTTAGTTCATCACATCATAAAGGCAAACCCTAATAATCTAGTAAAGATCTTGTTAGTCTATCTTAGCGCCTAATAAAAATTAAAATTTGGCATGCTTGATGCCTCTAGAACCTCATGGTAGTGCTAAGGTCGATTTTCATTGAGTGCTAGAGTCTCACACGCCCGGCACGTGGGCGCTAGACGCTTGGGCGCCAGCGCCTCACATGCCCGACACGTGGACGCTGGGCGCTTAGGCGCCGGCAGAAAGAAGGGGGCTTTTAGCTCTGGAAATAGGAGTTAAACTCCGAAAGAGGATTTTTTTAATTATGGAGTTAAAACTCCGAAAGATGTTGAATGGAGTTAAACTTCTATAAAAAAAAGGTTTGGTTTATGGAGTTAAACTCCAACAGATCTTGAATGGAGTTAAACTTCTAGAAATCTTTGGAAATGATCAAAGGGGATCCCTTTCTTCTCCCCTTTGGCCCCGAGTCTTCTTTTAGGCCTTGGATCTTCCCAAGATAGGAATTTTGGATATGGGTCTCCTTCTTCTTCCTCGCGTTCGGCCGGATCTTGGAGAAAAAGGGAGGTGAGATTTAAAAATCTCCATTTTTTGAGATCTGATGGAAGATCTGAGTTCCCATTCAAGGGTTTGCTGGTGAAAACTGTTTATTTTTGGAAAAGGAAGAGTTAAACTCTTGATTTATTTTAAAAGGGGGAGAAGGTTTTAGAAACTTGAGGAAGGGGAAAGAGGCACAGAAACCCTAAATTTTGAGGGGAATGAGTTGTTCTCTTTCTTATTTCTTTACCATGTTGCCTTTTATAGGCTTACAAATTAACATATAGCCCCTTGGGCTTTACAAAATGGCATTTTGCCCATCCCATACCTCATGTGCTTATTTCTTTTGCACATGAGCCATGGGCTTTACTAAAATTTGGCTTGATGCCCATTTTTCTTACATTTATTCATAAAAATTACATCAAACATATTTATTACATAATATTCATATTGGCATGGGGGAGGCCGGCCGCTTCATATTCGGGCTCAACTTGAGCATGTGCCCACTTGATCTGGGCTTGGGCCCACTTGGCTTGGGGTTGACTTTGACCTTGACTTGGTCAACCGGGGTGCAATTTTTAACCCAACAGCGTCAAAGATGATCCAGCCGGGAGAATGTGCTTCAAGCTCCTACTTCTAAACTAAAGTAACTAGGGTACTTAAATCGCTAAGCTAAGTAGCCTAGGTGATGTAGAGAAGCTAATGGATTGTTTTATCTCTTGAGATCCTTTGTTTCACAATACATGTGAGGGTTGGATTTCACTTGAGGAAGAAGGGAAAACTTGAAGAGAGAAAGCCAAATGAGAAATGAGCTAGTGTTCTCATTTTCTAAGTGTGAAGAATGGCTAATATCTCTTCTCACTTATTGAACCATGGAATAAATCTCAATACAATATATCACTCATGCTTCAATAGTGAGACCAAATGAATAAACAAATCAAAATATCCATACTTCACCCATGCCAAGTATGTCTCTCCAATTACACCTCATTAATCTATTTTGGATAAATAGATAAATCAAGTAATGAGGTGTCCCTTTCTAGAAGCGTACTAGAGGTGTCCCCTTCTAGAAGCATACTATGTAAAATTACAAAAATTCCCTCACCGTATATACATACCCATATTCATATTCCAAAAAATACGAATACAATAAGATGATAACAATCCAATAATGCAATACTAGAATCCGGCTTAAACCAAAACCCACTAGTATTATCCGCCCGAACATCATCCGTGCACAAGTACACGTATGTAATCGAACCCTGCCGTAAAACCATACAGCCTCTACATCGTTTCTCCCGAAGCAGGGAAACCCCTGTGTGGGACTCTAAAGACTTGACAGTATGCAGGCAGTGGGTTTAACCACAAGTACGTCAGCGGTACTAGCCGCACGTAATGGCTACCCAGGTATCTGTCGATAAGAAGGTCGATGAGCAAACTCACCCGAACTCCTACTGAGTCTGTCTGTGACAAGCTTCGTACAGTCCGGTCTGTTCATATGAGATACTCGCATATCATGCCTAGGGGGATAGAAAACGTCAGATCCCTAATAGCGCAATAAGTCATGCCAGAGCAGAGCCCAATACACCCTGAAAAACTAATGGAGTACCTACCAGTAAATCTCGCTTGCCCTGGCCAGGGACTTTGTGTAATGGCTTTCTGAACACGGCGCGATATCAACCCCCAAAACCGTGAGAGACGAATCTTATCTAACCGCTACTGCCTCCAAGTGCTTCTGGACTGCACCCAACTACTACCTGTTTGCACGACTCTTTTGAGCAGTAGTAGGGTAGTAATCAAAGTACAGTGGGAACACACTTGAGGCGAAGTGCGATGTCAAGTAATCGGACTAAGCTGTAGTCATGTCACCTGGGAACTGCTACCTGACGATAGGTATAATACCAACCAACAGTTCCCGATAAGTCATGTCTAGTGTAACACATAACCTAATGAGCACCTGCAAACTATCTCCAGTACGACGTACTAATAGTTGTGGGACAGACCATCTCCCCTGCTGGGATGAGAAGCATATACACTAGTCTACTCTGGAGTATCGATGCCCCGTCTCGATAATCCTACGACTAGGGACCTGTATAAGGATGTGCTTACAGACTACCCAGCCCCCACTAGTGTGACTGCCATCACAATGCTGGTAGTTAACAAAAGATCCTAAGGGCTCTACTAATATGTTTAAGCGATATGTTAAAAGAAACACATGCACATATTGAGGTAGAATCAAACCAAGTAGCATACTACCATTTTAAAGAAGACTGTTATCATAACTGTGAATATCCCAAGCTTACAATGTGTAATACATAATCCAGTATGATACAATAATGGCCTCTAGGGCATATCTTACTAACAGCTTACGCACTAAGTGTTGTAAGCAGGTATCAATCAGACATAGGGGAGAAGCACTTGATAGCTGTAAAGAACATTCTTAAGTACTTGACAAGGACTAAAGAGATGTTCTTGGTGTATGTTAACAGAGAACTCCAAGTGGAGTCCTTTACCGATTCGAGCTTTCAGAGTGATAAGGATGACAACAAGTCTATCTCGGGCTTTGTCTTCACCCTCAATAGAGGGATGGTATGTTGAAAGAATTTAAAGCAAGATACCGTTGCAGACTCAACGATGGAGGCTGAATACATCGCTGCTAACGATGCTGCCAAAGAGCCTGTCTGGATGAAGAAGTTCATTATTGAACTTGGTACGGTTCCATCCATTGTAGATCCAATACCCTTGTATTTTGATAACAATAGAGCTGTGGGTTTGGCCAAGGAACCCCGGTCCCATCAGCGATCCAGACATATTCTAAGATGGTATCACCTGATCCGGGAGATAGTTGATCATCGGGAGATCGAGGTCAGAAGAGTGGACACGAAGGACAACACAACGGATCCACTCATGAAGGCCCTTCCCCAAACGCTGTTTGAGAGACTTTTTATAATGTTGGGTATGTGATACTACAACAACTGGCCTCAGTGCAAGTAAGAGATTGTTAGGAATATGTATGCCCTAGAGGCCATTATTGTATATTATGGTGGATGCTTGGACATATATATAGAGGACTTTCTTACTCAATATGATAATATGCTATCTGGTTGCTCTTTATCTTAACATGTACACTTGTTTAAAGTTTGCTGTCTTTTTGATACATGTTGATAAAGCCCTTAGGATGTTGGCTTGACTACCAGGACTATGATGCAGATCATACTAGTAGGGCTTGTGTTTTCCGCAAGCACATCCTTTAACAGTTCCTAGTCGAGAGAATATCGAGACAGGGCATTGATATTCCAGAGTAGAATAGTGTGTATGTTTCTTAACCCTGTATGGGGTGATGGTTGATCCTATAACCATTGGTGTTTGACGTCAAAGATTGTACACAGGTGCTCATTGGATAATAGGTACACCGAACATGACTCGGCGAGAACTCCCAGATGGTACCATACCTATCGTCAGATAGCAGTTCTCTGATGACACTTGTACAGGTTAGTCTGTAGACCCGAGATCGTCATAGTGTCTTGTGTGGTTCCCACTGTGCTTTGATTTCTTCCCTACCACGGCTCAAAGGATTCGTGCAAATAGGTGGATTTTGGCTACAGTCCCGAGTCATATGGAGGCAGTGAGCGATAGGAGGGGTTTCGTCTCTCCCGGTATTAGGATTTGATGTTGCGTTATGCTCGATTGGCTATAACAGCAAGTCCCTGGTCAGGGCTGATGAGATTTACTAGTAAGTGTTATCAGTAGTTTCTTGAAAGGTTATAGGCCACACATCGGCATGACTTATCGAGTTAGTGGGGTCTGACGATTCCACTCCCCAGACTCGATATGCGACATATCAGACGAAAAGACCAGACTGTACAGTAAGTGTTGCTTATAGGCTCTATGAGAGTTTGGACAAGTTTGCTTGTTGATCTTCTATTCGTTCAATACCTGAGTAGCCGTTACGTCCAGCTAGTACCGCTGATGGCTTGTGGGTATCTGATGTGATCATTACCTATTACTGGCATATTGACGAGTCTTTAGAGTCCCACATAGAGGTTTCCTACCTCAAGCGAAACGATGTAAGGCATGTATGGAGATATGTGCGGGGGCTTGATTGAATACGAGTATATGATATCGTATTCTAATCTAGCGATATTTGATATCAGCCAGATTATATATGATATAACCGGATTATTGAATCAGGTGTTGATTCAATGATTTGATTTATATGTGTGTGTGTGTGTGTATGTGTGTGTGTGTGTGTGTGTGTGTGTGTGTGTGTGTGTTTATATATATTTGAATATTAGCCGGTTATATGTGATATAACCGGATTATTGAATCAAGTGTTGATTTAATAATTTGATACACACACACACATATATTTGATATTAGCCAGTTATATATGATATAACCGGATTATTGAATTAAGTGTTGATTTAATAATTTGATATATATATATTAACTAATATTAAGCTCACTTAAGATTTTCTTCTCTTTATATATATTTATATATATGTGATATATATATATATATGTATGTATGTATGTATGTATATGTATGTATTTATATTGTATCATGGTTGATGATACATAGAACTAGTGTTACACCCCGCTTCTCAGAATGCGCTAACTACGGTACGTGACAGAGCCAACCATGCTATCTGTGGCTATAAAACATCCCTCCACAGTCACATCACGACTGTCTATACGATATCAAGAACAATAAAATATAAAAAATATATCTAGTACATGTCCATTTGCCACAGTAAAAGAGTCAAATAAATCTATAAGCGGAAACGATATTAATATCCAATAAACAACATCTGGTAATGCGTCATAATATAGGCTCACTTCAAGAAATAAAAGTGCGGAAAAATAAGCTAAGAGTCTAAAAGCTAAACATCTCTAAACCAAACATAGTCAATTCCTCACTATTTTGCATGATGCTAAAGTACTCCTATTCAGCCTGCGATAGAGATAGAGGGACTGAATCATGCAAAACCCAGACGTCGGTGCGTCATAATGTCAAAACAATAGTAATAATCAGGATGTAACGATATAGGTAAACATGAATATAAAGAATAACATGGATACGAACGGTGAGGTTGTAAGTCTACGTTACCCGTCCCCGGTTCTTTGGGGTTGCGGAAATGGTGAAAAATGATTTTTCCGGTGGAGGTAACATGGACTCAAAGAACGGATCTTTGCTAAACAAACTATCTAACAACCTAGCTAAGAGTTTAGCTACTATGTTAGGGGTTATACCTAATCTTGAACTCCTTCTCTTCAACTCCTTGTGGTGTTCGGATCGGCCTCACCTCGTCGTCTCCTTGTGCCGAAGATGGATCCACCCGAAAGCTTCTACCTTTGGCTCCAACCTTAATCTAGAGGAAACTAGAATACTTGGTTTGCTAGACCTTGTACACTAGGATGAGTAGATAGGTGTTTTGGGTTTTATCTCTATGGTTCTTGCTTCTCAACACATGAGACAATAGAACCATGAACTAGAGAGAGAGCAAGAGGAAGAGGGAGAGCTTGAGGATGAAAGAGAATGAGAATGATAGAATCAAGAAGACTTTTTCCCACCATCCTCTCATAACACAAAAAATAATCATAACAATAATAGTAATTGAGTATTATGTGATGGTTCATATCATATCAAATGGCAATATCATTTCATGCACTCATTTTGTAAAGCATAACAAGCAAGCAAAAGTCTTTGCCATGAAATGATAGCCATTGCAATGATGATAGTCAACAAGTCCAATCGAGTCAACCAGTCAACAAGTCAACAAAGTCAACCTTTCAACCCAACCATGGCACAACAATACTTAATTAATATTATCATTAATCATATTTCTAGTTCTCATTAGGGTTTAGCAAAAGTCAACGGTCAACAACCCTAATGAGAATCCTCTGCCTCTGTCTCTGTCAACCGTGCATACACACCCGCATCCGCGTTCCGAGGAACACGAATACAAACGAGATAAAACCAATCCCAAAACGTATACTAGGATCTGGCTTAAACCAAAGCCCGCTAGTAATAACTGCCCGGACACTAAACGTGCACAAGTGCACGGATGTGACCGAACCCTGTCGCAAAACCATGCGACCTCTACTCTTTTGCCTAAAGGCGAATAGCTCTCTGTGTGGGACTCTAAAGACTCGACACTACGCTGGCAGTGGGTTTAACCACAGACCGCAAGCGGCACTAGCTGTGCGTAATGGCCCCCAGGTAGATGCCGATAAGAAGACGGACGAGGTGAAACCCATCTGAACTCCTACTGAGCCTGAATGTGACAGTCTCCGTACAATCCAGTCTGTTCGTCTGAGAATATCGCATGGCGGGCCTAGGGGACGGTAAACGTCAGTCCCCTAATAGCGGTATAAGTCTTGTCAGAGTGTAGCCCAGAACACCCTGAGATAACACTGGAAACCCACCAGTATATCTCGCTTGCCCTGGCCAGGGACTTTGTGTAATGGCTCTCCTAGACACAGCGCGATATCAACCCCCAATACCGGGAGAGACGAATCCTGTCTAACCGTCACTGCCTCCAAGTGCTTCGGGACTGCACCCAACTACTACCTGTTTGCACGACTCCTTTGAGCCGTGGTAGGGTAGTAATCAAAGTATAATGGGAACACACTCGAGGCGAAGTGACAGTGTCAAGTCAGCTGACTAAGATGTACTCATGTCACCTGGGAACTGATAACTGACGATAGGTATAGTACCAACCAACAGTTCCCGACGAGTCCTGTCCAGTGTACTCGTAACCTAATGAGCACCCGGATACTATCTCAAGTACGACGTACTGACGGCTGTGGGACGGACCGTCTCCCCTGCTAGGATGAGAAGCGTACACGCTAGTCTACTCCAGAGTATCGATACCCTGTCTCGATAATCCTATGACTGGGGACCTGTATAAGGATGTGCTTGTAGATTACCCAGCCCCCACTAGTATGACTGCCATCACAACGCTGGTAATCAAGCAAGGATCCTAAGGGCTCTACTAATATGTATAAGCGATATGCTAAAATAAACACATGCACAATTAAAATAGAAACAAACCAAGTAGCATACTACCATTTTGAGCAAGATTGTCTATACAACTATGAATATCCCAAGCTTCCATCAAGTAATATACAAACTAGTATGATACAGTAATGGCCTCTAGGGCATATACACTAACAATCTCCCACTTGCACTAAGGCCATGTACTGGCGTATCGAAGACCTATCATCTCGATCAGCCGCTCGAACTGAGTCTGGGGTAAGGCCTTCGTGAGTGGATCAGCAGTGTTATCTTCCGTATTTACTCTCTTCACCTCGATCTCCCGGCGGTCTACAATCTCCCTGATCAGGTGGCACCGCCTCAAAATGTGCCTGGACTTCTGATGGGACCTGGGTTCCTTCGCTAAAGCTATAGCGCTGTTGTTGTCACAATACAGCGGTATTGGATCAACACTGGTAGGAACCACCTGAAGCTCCGTGAGGAACTTCTTCATCCAGACAGCTTCCTTTGCGGCATCGCAAGCAGCTATGTATTCGCTTCCATAGTTGAGTCAGCAACGGTTTCTTGCTTGGAGCTCTTCCAGCAAACCGCCCCTCCATTGAGGGTAAAGACATAACCCGACATGGACTTGGAGTCATCCTTGTCACTCTGAAAGCTGGAGTCAGCAAAGGCCTCGATCTGGAGGTCTTTTCCGCCATACACCAAGAACATCTCCTTAGTTCTTCTCAGGTACTTGAGAATGTTCTTTACCGCTATCCAGTGCTTCTCCCCTGGGTCCGACTGATACCGGCTTACAACGCTCAATACGTATGCTACATCTGGTCTGGTACACAACATCGCATACATAATAGAGCCTACCGCAGATGCGTAGGGTATTGATGACATGCGAGCCCTTTCCAAATCAGTCTTGGGAGACATCTCTTTGGAGAGGGTGATTCCGTGACAAGCCGGTAGATTACCGTGCTTGGAATCTTCCATACTGAATCGTTTCAGTATGGTGTCAATGTACCTAGACTGTGAAAGTCCCAACATCCTTTTAGATCTATCACGATAGATCTGGATCCCCAGAATGTAGTTGGCATCGCCCAGGTCCTTCATGGAGAACCTCTGTGACAATAATCCTTTGACTGACTATAGCATAGGAATATCATTTCTTATTAGGAGAATGTCATCGACGTACAAGACGAGGAATACCACATTTCTCCCTACAATCTTACTGTAAATGCATGGTTCATCTGGGTTTTTGACAAAGTCGAATTCTTTGACAGTATCATCAAAGCAGATGTTCCAACTCCGCGATGCCTGCTTCAGTCCATAAATGGACTTGAGCAACTTGCACACTTTACCGCTGCTCCCACTCTGAATGAATCCCTCTGGCTGATCTATATAGACGCACTCTTCCAAATTTCCATTTAGGAAAGCCGTCTTTACGTCCATCTGCCAGATTTCATAATCGTGGAAGGTAGCAATGGCAAGAAGGTTCCGAATGGATTTGAGCATAGCTACCGGAGAAAAGGTCTCGTCATAGTCCAAACTAGGTCTCTGACGAAAACCCTTTACAACAAGCCTAGCTTTATAGGTTTCAACCTGCCCATCTACACCAATCTTCTTTCTGAAGATCCATTTGCAGCCTACGGGTTTTACCCCTTCTGGAGAAAAGTCCAAAGTCCAAACTTTGTTGGTGTACATGGTCTCCATCTCGGTCCGCATTGCATCCAGCCATTTTACTGAGTCACCGCTCTGAATGGCTTGCTGGAAGCTAGTAGGCTCATCATAATCAATGACGCAATCCTCTCTATCCCCATCTATGAGAAAACCGTAGTATCTCTCGGGCGGATGAGACTGCCTACTACTCCTGCGGAGCGGCGCAGGAATGTTCGGTTCCCCTGAACCTTCTGGTTCTACTAAGGTTTCAGTAATAGTTTGTGGTTCTGGAATTTCTTCCAGTTCTATTGCGCTCCCACTTATCTGATTTTCTAAAAACTCAGTTTCCAAGAAGCGGGCATGACGAGAAACAAAGACTTTTTGCTCCTCTGCGTAATAGAAAAGATACCCCTTAGAGTTCTTTGGGTATCCCACAAACTTACACTGTACCGAGCGTCCCTCGAGCTTGTCCGCATGCTGCTTTTTGACAAAAGCTGGACATCCCCATGTCTTAAAGTGTTTAAGACAGGGTTTCTTCCCACTCCACATCTGATATGGTGTGGTAGGAACTGTCTTAGTAGGAACTTTGTTCAAGAGATATGCAGCTGTTTCTAGTGCATAACTCTAGAAAGGTCGCGGTAACTCAGCCTTACTCATCATGGAACGAACCATATCCAATAGAGTTCGATTCCGTCTTTCCGAAACACCGTTGTGTTGTGGTGTGTATGGAGGAGTAAGCTGCGAGATAATTCCATTCTCTTTCAAGTAGTCCAGAAACTCGGCACTCAAGTATTCTCCACCTCGATCAGATCTCAGTGTCTTGATACTTTTGCCTGTTTGTTTTTCAACTTCATTCTTGTATTCCTGAAATTTCTCAAAGGCCTCGGATTTATGCTTCATCAGGAAGACATGTCCAAACCTAGAGAAATCATCTGTGAAAGTAATGAAGTATGAATAACCACTTCGCGCATGTGTAGACATTGGACCGCACACGTTGCTGTGTACGAGTCCCAAGAGTTCGCTCGCTCTTACTCCGTATCCAGTGAACAGAGTCTTTGTCATCTTTCCTTTGAGACAGGATTGACAAGTTGCATATGATTGATATTCGAACGGATTCAAATATCCTTCTGTATGTAACTTCGTCAACCTTCTCTCATTGATGTGACCCAGTCTACAATGTCATAAGAAAGCCTGATTTGTTTCCGGAGACTTTCTTTTAAGTGTGTTCTGGACACTGAAAATCTGAGCTTGATTCAATACGTATATCCCGTTATTTAATGTACCTGACCCAATCAGAACTTGATTTAGGTGGATGTGGACCACATCGCTTACAAAAGTAAAATCATATCCTTCCTTAGAAAGTAAGGATATAGATATGATATTATAAGTCGCACCTGGTATATACAAACAGTTACGCAGAATCAATATCTGCCCAGTTGTCAGTCCAAGATGATATTCCCCTACGGATTCAGCATCCATGCTCATTCCATTAGCAACCCTGAGAGTCATTTCACCTTTCCTGATAACCCTATGGTTTCTCAGAGCCTGTAATGAATTACAGATGTGAGATCCTGATCCGGTATCCAATACCCAGGAAGTAGGGTTAACTGACATACAGTTCTCTATTACAAACACACCCGAAGCCGAAGCCACAACATGCTTCGTATTCTGGCTACTGGCTTTGCTAGCCCTGCAATCCTTCTGCCAATGTTCATTCCCGTAACAATAGGAACGTCCCTCTTTTACTACATCCAGTCCCGAAACTTTTGCCCTTCCATTTCCTTCTTCTTCCCTGGTTTCCTTCAGGGTATAAGCAGAGGGCAGAGACTGTAGAATCAAGTCAGTATTTGACCCGTTCTCCAATGTGGTCTTCAGGTTCGTAAGCTCAAAATAGCTGGTCTCTGTAAAGACGTTGCCCCCTACAGATGACCCGACAGCCAACCTCGCTTGAAGCAATTCGTTCGAGGTCTCATATCCTGCGATACGAGATTGCTCTCCACATAAATCTTTGTTATGGAGGAAGATAGAAACTAAGTCCATCTTCTCGCGCTGCCTTTGGTTTGCACCATCAACTGAGGCTAACATGAGGCACTTGGCTTTCGCACAGTCTTTTTCCGATGTCATACGGATGTCAATGTCCATGACAGGGGAAACTGGTCCTGAGACGGCAGGGGTTTGATTAGTTAAGAGGTGTCCCAACTTGTTATGGGCAATGGACATCTGGACAGACCTTTGCCAATCAAAACAGTCAGATTCAGTCATTTTATTATCTAGATGTAACCTATGTGTGGTCACTGGGTTGCTGCAATTAAGAGAGAGAGAAGAAAACACTCAGCATGATGCTCTTGCAAGTTTAGATTGGTTTTTAATTTATCTAAACAGGATGGCTCCCACTGTTTCTCGAATCCCTCCTCAAACCAAAAAAGGAAGAATTATTCGGGATCAATCTCACCGTACAATACTTGCTTAGCCGTTCAGCCAGGCTAGTGTCGGTACTTCGAGGGAGGTTTTCCAACGCTTTCGCGAAGTTCCTTAATTTAAGAACCTCTTTTCCTTGGGGGCGTAGCCCCGCTAACACCTTTCTGGACATCTACTTGGTTTATAACATTGATCGTTAAGAGAGAAATTTCCCGAGGAGTAGCATATACTCACAGTAGGATCGGATCCAAATATCATCGCGTGACAAAACTGAAGGAATCCTACCAGAATCATCACACTCCAAATGGTATGCAGCGCTAGCAAGTTTCAGTTTCTTTTGAAACTAATGATGTGGATTTTTGCCCCATGCTCTTATGACCTTGACTAAGGCCAACAAATCATAAGTCACATGTCAAGTTCTACCCGTCGTTGTCCAGGTTGATTTGAACCCACCCGTATACCCTTGACTATGGCCAACAAAGTAATATGACTGTACCAAACCAATGCATCTATCTATGCAACATATGAATATCCACCAACTACCAAACACTGTGTCTTGACTAAGGCCAACAAACACAGCTTGAATACTGTTGAATAATCATATGAAACGACGGAGGGCTACGAATGGTTTTGGCGAAACCGTGAACGTAGTGAATTTGATATAATCGAAGGAACTTTGATAGCTTTTAAAAGGAGTGGCTTAAGCTCCGCGTTTAAAAGTTGTTTTTTGAAAAGAAACCGAGTGGTTTTTGAAATTGTTCCAACGACTTTTACTTGGTTTATTTTCTTGCATTAATTTTAATGCATCCCATCATTTAATCCTACCATTACAGAAAACAAAGAAAATATGACGTACGCTTATGCCATCCGCATTCGCCATAGGGACCCGTCATTACCCGTTAGGTTACTTAACTAACGACAGAGCGGGGGCTGGACTAGCGCGGATGCAAAACATAAGCAACGCCTAAATAGATATCATATATAGATATATACATTCGTCACATGCAATGATAGACATTCCAGATCACAGATGAACACATTGGATATACTAGGAATCCGCATTCCGTACGAGCCTGTAACGAAGAGCGGATTATACGGTTGCGATGAATAGCCAAGACCCCACCCTAGACCCCTACGGGTGCGGCAAACTACCCGCCAAGTATCCGAAGCGAAGCAACCTCCCTCAACACCGTGAGTAGGCCACTCGGCACTTCGAGGTACCCGGTAATTTGTGCACCCCACCTTGGGTCTATCCTAGGAGCAAAAACAGTAAAAGAAATTATACAATGACGGCTACAAGCCCATCCCGGTTGTGCGGCCATATAAATAATATTACATCAATTACAAATTACATGAATTGAAAGAAAAAGAAAACTCTCATCTCATAATCCCCCGGCTATTCATCCGCGACAATCCAATGAATTCATATACACATACCATCAACATTACAGATCACAGATATGTATAACCCCCACTAATCGATGTATAGCGATTATCAGACGTTCAATACATATATCACATCACAGATATAACCCGTTAGCTAAAGTATTTAGAAGTTCGATCAAAATACGGATTTTTAACCACCCCAAAATCAAGTTTTGCTTTCTGTAAAATCTGGGCAGAAAAAACATATTGTAAAAATCCCAAAACACCCCACTGAACACACTGCAGGAAAAATTTCCCACGACCGAGTCAACTCGGCCGCGGATCCGCGGCAGGAGCACGCTCCTGCCGCGGTTCCGCGGCGCTTTGACCGAGTTAGTGGACCATTTTTCTTTCTTGTTCTATAAAAACCCTGAGCCGATTTTTAGTACATGATTTATTATTTTTTGAACAGAAAACAAAATCGGCAGAAAGTTGATATTTCGGGCATGTTTTGTGATTTTTTCTCCGATCGAACTTCTAGTTACTTTGGTAACATGTTAGATAGTGTTTAGCTAGGCTCTGATACCACTGTAAGTCCACGTTACCCGTCCCCGATTCTTTGGGGTTGCGGAAATGGTGAAAAACGATTTTTTCGGTGGAGGTAACATGGACTCAAAGAACGGATCTTTGCTAAACAAACTATCTAACAACCTAGCTAAGAGTTTAGCTACTATGTTAGGGGTTATATCTAATCTTGAACTCCTTATGGTGTTCGGATCGGCCTCACCTCGTCGTCTCCTTGTGCCGAAGATGGATCCACCCGAAAGCTTCTACGTTTGGCTCCAACCTCAATCTAGAGGAAACTAGAATACTTGGCTTGCTAGACCTTGTACACTAGGATGAGTAGAGAGGTGTTTTGGGTTTTATCTCTATGGTTCTTTCTTCTCAACACATGAGACAATAAAACCATGAACTAGAGAGAGAGCAAGAAGAAGAGGGAGAGCTTGAGGATGAGAGAGAATGAGAATGATAGAATCAAGAAGACTTTTTCCCACCATCCTCTCATAACACAAAAAATAATCATAACAATAATAGTAATTGAGTATTATGTGATGGTTCATATCATATCAAATGGCAATATCAATTCATGCACTCATTTTGTAAATTATAACAAGCAAGCAAAAGTCATTGCCATGAAATGATAGCCATGAAATGATAGCCATTGTAATGATGATGGTCAACAAGCCCAACCTAGTCAACCGGTCAACAAAGTCAACAAGTCAACAAATCAACCTTTCAACCCAACCATGGTACAACAATACTTAATTAATATTATCATTAATCATATTTCTAATTCTCATTAGGGTTTAGCAAAAGTCAACAGTCAACAACCCTAATGAGAGTCCTCTGCCTCTGTCTCTGTCAACCGTGCATACACACCCGCATCCGCGTTCCGAGGAACACGAATACAAATGAGATAAAACCAATCCCAAAACGTATACTAGGATCTGGCTTAAACCAAAGCCCGCTAGTAATAACTGCCCGGACACTGAACGTGCACAAGTGCACGGATGTGACCGAATCCTGTCGCAAAATCAAGCGACCTCTACTCTTTTGCCTAAAGGCGAATAGCTCTCTGTGTGGGACTCTAAAGACTCGACACTACGCTGACAGTGGGTTTAACCACAGACCGCAAGCGGCACTAGCTGTGCGTAACGGCCCCCAAGTAGATGCCGATAAGAAGACGGACGAGGTGAAACCCATCTGAACTCCTACTGAGCCTGAATGTGACAGTCTCCGTACAGTCCGGTCTGTTCGTTTGAGAATATCGCATGGCAGGCCTAGGGGGCGGTAAACGTCAGTCCCCTAATAGCGGTACAAGTCGTGTCGGAGTGTAGCCCAGAACACCCTGAGATAACACTGGAAACCCACCAGTATATTTCGCTTGCCCTGGCCAATACCGGGACTTTGTGTAATGGCTCTCCTAGACACAGCGCGATATCAACCCCCAATACCAGGAGAGACGAATCCTGTCTAACCGTCACTGCCTCCAAGTGCTTCGGGACTGCACCCAACTACTACCTGTTTGCATGACTCCTTTGAGCCGTAGTAGGGTAGTAATCAAAGTATAGTGGGAACACACTCGAGGCGAAGTGACAGTATCAAGTCAGCGGACTAAGCTGTATTCATGTCACCTGGGAACTGATAATTGACGATAGGTATAGTACCAACCAACAGTTCCCGACGAGTCATGTCCAGTGTACTCGAAACCTAACGAGCACCCGTATACTATCTCAAGTACGACGTACTGACGGCTGTGGGACGGACCGTCTCCCCTGCTGGGATGAGAAGCGTATACGCTAGTCTACTCCGGAGTATCGATGCCCTGTCTCGATAATCCTACGACTAGGGACCTGTATAAGGATGCGCCTGTAGATTACCCAGCCTCCACTAGTGTGACTGCCATCACAACACTGGTAATCAAGTAAGGATCATAAGGGCTCTACTAATATGTATAAGTGATATGCTAAAATAAACACATGCATATATTAAAGTAGAAACAAACCAAATAGCATACTACCATTTTAAGCAAGATTGTCTATACAACTGTGAATATCCCAAGCTTCCATCAAGTAATATACAAATTAGTATGATACAGTAACGTCCTTTAGGGCATATACACTAACAGAGGTATGCATGTGTATGTGAAGTGCGATGAGTAACCTAAACGGTGCTACTAAATTATTTACTCTAAAGTTTTTGATCAATTTAATGTAATCGCCGATGTAACTCAGTAGTATCTCATGCTTGCCCGGAACCACGGTCAAGACTCTCGGACTGAATCCGAGATGTGCCGCTAGGCAGTAAACAGTTAATATGTATAGACAAATGATGTCAGCAGTATTATCCCGGGGCTGGCCTAGCCCGTAAAGACTGATTAGTATAAGTATCAAACTGTTGAGTTACAAGTCATGTTTCATTATTGATTTCTCCTTACCCTCAAGATTATGTGTTCAAGTCAGGTATTAATAATAAGAAACTAATGCCAACACAGGATCAAGCAGGTACAGGTTTTGTCTATTTAGATAACAGGTTACGTCCATCAGGACAACAAGTCAGATTGTCGGCATTAGTAACAACATTAAAGTATCAAGTCAAGTATTGTATCCTGGCATGTCATGTGGTGGGTATGTGTCAAATGGATACCCAATGTAAAACTATAACGGATATCTGAACACTATAAGCATGACGGATATCAGGATGCATATGTGTCTATCTGTAATAACCTGTATACGTATCCAAGACTATGTGCGATGCAGCTAGACAGCATGTTGCACTAATATAAAGGTAATATGATATAATGAGGTTTCAGCATGCAACTAGTGTAAGTCTACGATAACGCCCCGGCCGTCTTTCCGAGACCAAAATGTGGAAATGAAATTTTTTTCATGACTAGAAATTGGCGCTATCGTATGCTTAAAACCCGGATCGAACCATTAACCTACTACTAGCTAACTAGAGAAAGGGTAGAGAGGCTATACCGATCGATCCGTATCCTTCGGTCTTTGGCCACCATCCCAAGCTCCTCGCGACATCTCCGGTCTCGATCTCCTCGTCGAAAATAGCACCACATCTACGAGTCTTTTTACGGACTCTCGCTTCATCCGAAGCAACTCGGGCACGAAGTGTGCTAGCCGACGTGTCCAAGGTATTGTAGAGAATGTTTGTGATCACTTTGTCTCGTGCATCCATTGCCTGGATGGAGGTCGAAGGTGTTGCCATTGTTGGAGGTTATGAACTAGAGGAGGAGGAAGAAGAAGAAGCCATATTCTTTCTTTTGTTATACTACCAAAAAATGAGTGTGAGCCTCAAAATTACAAGATCAAAACTCATCATATGGCTTCCCTTCTATCTCTTCCTCTCATTTCATCTCACTAATCAATCACATAAGGTGAAATTTGCACAAGAAATGATGCCATGAGTCATCTATGAAGTACATGTATCATTTAATGCACAAAATGATGAAATAAGCTCACAATTTCCATTTACAAACATTAATCCAAATGTTTGCAACAATAAAAAGATGCGGCAACATCTAAAGTAAACTCGTGACGGATCACAAGGATACCCCTCATCTGTATATACATACCTGCACCCGCATTCCGACTGAATGCGAATGCGATGAGACTAAAGTAATCCAACAAATCTAATAGTAGGATCCAGCTTAAACCAAAGCCCACTAGTATGATCCGCCCGATCATGATCCGTGCACTACTGCACGTATATGATCGAACCCTGCCATATATCATACGGCCTCTACAACGTTTCGCCCGAAACTTGAGAAACTGTCTGTGGGGGACACTAAGGACTCGTCAATATTTTGGTTATGGATTTAACCACTAGCACGTCAGAGGTATTAGTCGTACGTAACGGGCTACCAGGTATTGATCAAAAGGGAGGTCGATGAGCGAACTCATCCTGACACCCTACTGAGCCTGTCAGTGACAATATCCATACAGTCTGGTCCGTTCGTCTATGAGCATCTCATGGCAGGCCTAGGGGGTTGGTAAAAGTCAGACCCCCAAAAGCGGTACAAGTCGTGTCGGAGTGTAGCCCAGAACACCCTGAAATACTACTGGAATACCTACCAGTAAATCTCCTGCCTTGGCCAAGGACTTCGTGTAATGGCTCTCCTAGACCCAGCGCGATCTCACCCTCAATACCGGGAGAGACGAAACCCCTGCCGATCCGCTCACTGCCTCCATGTGGCTCGGGACTGTACCTAACTAAAACCTGTTTGCACGACTCCTTTAAGCCGTGGTAAGGTAGTAATCAAAGCACAGTGGGAACTCACACGAGACAAATGACGATCTTAGGTCGATGAACTAACCTGTATACATGTCACCAGGGAACTGCCATCTGACTTAAGGTATAATACCAACTAGCATGTTCCCGGCGAGTCCTGTCTGGTGTACTCATAACCCAATGAGCACCTGTATACATCTTAGGTGAACCAACCCACACCAATGGCTTGTAAGATCGGCCACCGCCCCTCGTCGGGGTCTCGACTGTATACACTAGTCTACTCCGGAGTATCGATGCCCTATCTTGAAAACTCCCACGACTATGGACCACTTTAAGGATGTGCCTATAGACCCCAGCTCCCACGTATATGATCGCCGTCATACTGCTGGCAGTCAAGCAAGAATCCTAGGGGCTCTGTCAACGTGTAATAGCGACATGTAAGGTCATCTAAAGCAGCACACAATGATAAAGATAAACCAGATAGTATACTATCATCTTTAGTAAGACTGTCCTACCGGCATAGGTCCTCCCTCAATCATTGCAATCACGTGCCTGTGATCCAATAATTGACTCTGAGGGCACTATATCCAACAATCTCCCACTTGCACTCAAGGCTAATTATTGCGATGTCGCATACTCACAGCCCGTGTGATACCGAACACCCAACTCCTCTACTAATCAGTCTCACAAAGCCCGTTTGCGAAACTATTGCGTTCGAGGAATAGCCTCAGTGAGTGGATCCGCCCTGATGTTTCTTTCTATGTCTCTCTTTATCTCAAGTTCGCGGAGAAAGCCATCTCCCAAAATGAGCAATACATGTTTTAGAATGTGTCTGGATATCTGATGGGACCTAGCTCATAAATGAACTCCAAATCCAAACATCATAGACTGTATCGTCAACTGAACTTAATCAGTATCCTGCGCCACACCTCCCTCAGTATCCGCTTGGACCACCTGTCCAAACTACTGCCCCTCGTCAGAGGGAAAACTATAACTCTGACAGTCACTCTGTCATCCAGGTCACCTAGGAAGCCTAGAATGATAACCGTCTCCAAAACGAGGTTGTTGTTATCATATCCCTAGAACATCCACTTATGTTCTAAAACTGCTTCCGAACGTTTCTCCAAGATTGGATCAATATCAACTTATTGCAGCTCATGCAAAAACAACATCTGGTGTGGTACTTAACATCTCATGATTGACTCAATTGCCTAAGCAAGTGATCTGCCAATCATGCACATCCCTCTCCCTTTTAGTCTGTAAGACATCTTTAGAGAGGGTGACTCCATCACCTGCAGGTATACTACCGTGCCAGGAGTCGTCCATTCTAAAACACCTTTAGAATGCTGTCTAAATACCCAGATTAGGAAACTACCCAAATCTAGATCTAAAACCATAAACCTAGTAACCAGAATGTCTGATATTATATCTATATCCTTTGTGGAGAAACCACTGTGTGATAACCAAAGTATAACCGACCGTAGTATAGGAATTTCACTTCTTACTCTATGTATGTCATCCAAATACCAAGACATCACACCCTACTACCTTCTTAACAGATCTATCCCCTATTCTGATGAAGTCAAACCTATGACTGTCACATAAGAAATAGATGATCTATCTCCGCTATATCTGCTTTAGTTCATAAATAGACATAAGCTACTTGTCCACCAATGCTTCCGTTGCTCCCACTGACTATGACAACCCTCTGGCAGAATCATATACATGTACACTTCTAAAGGTAGTTCAGAACGACGCTATACTCATCCTCCTGCCGGGTCTCAAAGCCTGAAACAACAGCAATGGAAAGTCTGGGTAAACAAGAACCTCCTTGTCACCGTCCTTGAGGCTACCAGAGTACCTCTCGAGTGCCTGAGGTTACCCACCATATCTGCGGAGTGGCCAATGGAATGTCAAACCAGATTGAATCTTTAGGTTCTTATCAAATTTTCTGTAACGTTTGCGGTTCTGGAATCACTTCCAGTTCTACCATACTCCCACTACTGTTTTCTTAAAAAATCCATTTTACTAAAACTGTAGCGAGTCAAGAACAATATCACTACTGATCTTCCAGATGTAGAAAGTTAACCCTCGTCATAGCCCGGGTCAACCCACAAACTGCCATTACAGAAACGTGCCTTGAGTTATCCAGAGTCTGGTTTTAAGCATAAGCCAGACAACTCCCCATACCTTAACATCGTTAAGATATGAACTGTTCTATATCCAATATAGAAACAGAGGCACTGATTTAATTGGAACCAGATTCAAATCATGCAACTGTCTCCAGTGCATGCCAACTAAATGAAAGGAGGCCGATCAGTGTTACTCAACTTAGGAATGCATCCAGATATGAGTAACCTGAAAGAGAAGCAAGTTCTCATAATCATTACTGTCAACTAAATACCATACACAAGTATATACATCTTCGATCATCTTGAAGAATCCCGATACTTGCAACATCTGGTTCTCTACTTTACCCTTATACCTATAACTTCTTAAAACTTGGACCTTGTATTTCTACGAAACACATGTCTAAGAACTAGAGAAATCACAAGTAAACAGAATATAGTATGATGACCATCCCCTCTGTCCTAATAGACACTGGACAATATACAATACTCTGTATAAGTCCCCTGAGTTGAATAATCTTAAACCCTGTGCGTCGTAGGTTGAAAACTGTACTTATGGTTAAGAAGAATTACACCGCTGTATAATGCTCCTTACCTAGCCATCCATTGATATAGGTAAATGTCATAGACATAATTTCAAAAAGTTATATCTCACTTTATAAAAATAAACGTATAGATATA
Organism: Agapanthus africanus; assembly: GCA_030015575.1. Taxonomy (NCBI): domain Eukaryota; kingdom Viridiplantae; phylum Streptophyta; class Magnoliopsida; order Asparagales; family Amaryllidaceae; genus Agapanthus; species Agapanthus africanus. The sequence continues at coordinate 27,741,908 of JASDDO010000001.1, forward strand.
TCAATTTGAAATTGGTTCATTACAACGGATATTCAAAACCAAATATTTGCCGTCCGGTAAACAACCCAGGTGATTTCCTCAAATATCACCAGTTACAACGAATCCCGATATAATGAGGACAATCACCTAATTCCCAATAACTTACTCCCACTCATCATCTGTAAAACCATACAGATGTAAGAATCACACCTGGTAAATACATACCCTGGAGTAAGTACTGATTGGGAAATCAGTTTTCTATTAACAATGCACAGTGAAATTGAAACATGTAAATGTTTCGAAAGGGTATCCGGATATTCCTAGTGATGCCTCTTCCATTATCAGATTCACAACTGTAACCGTATATTTCTTTTCCATCTCTCCAAATCCCTTTATATGTCTTTAGTCTTACCTTCTGTACACCCTCTTAGGCTAAATGGTTTTCTTCCTTCCCTACCATTCGGCACCGGCCTATGGTTTGGAAGAAGACTATCCAATAAGCGTAATAGGTGTACTGTTCTAATCCTAGGAGCACTCGCAACCCGAGAGAAGGTAAAAATAAAAGACAACTGAATAAACCTTATTCCTATTTCTCCTGAACCAGAATCCATCCCCGAACTGGAACAAGTTCCTTCGAGTTCGTATATAACCATTCGATGGAGTATCCAAATAACTGTGGATTTTCGTAGTAATACGGAGTGTTCTGGAGAAATACAAAGGTGAAGTAGGAGTGATAATGAAATACTTGGTTTGGTCGTGAATAGAAGTCGCAATTTACTTTGCCCTCTTTCTAATCCCTTTATTTGTCTTTACTTAATACCTTCTGTACACCATCGTTAGGCTAATTGGTTTTCTTCATTCCCTACCGTTCGGCACCTGCCTATGGTTTGGAAGAAGACTATCCAATTAGCATAATAGGTGTACCGTCCTAATCCAAGGAGCACTCGCAACCTGAGAGAAGGTAAAAGGAAAAGACAACTGAATAGTCCTATTCGTTTTCTCTAGAACCGGAAACCATCCTCGAATCTGGAACAAGTTCCTTCGAGTTTGTATATAACCATATGATGGTTTTATCCAATGGAAGTGGATGTTCGTAGTAATACGTGATGTTCTGGAGAAAAGGTTAAAAAAAGGAGTGGCAATGAGGTATGCAACTCTGACAATCCAAAAACCAGTGTTATAAGAAGTTTCGGTCAACATGGTCACTGAGTCATAGTCACGGGTCGGGTCATGGTCGCTGCCAGAGAGAGAGAGAAAAGAAACACTCAGCGTACACTCTAACCTAGATCAGAATGGTTATCATTTTATCTAATCAGGAAACCTCCCACTGTAACCTCAAATTCTCCTCCAAACCTGAAAGAAGAATTAGTCGGGATCACCAGAGGAGTAAACCAACTCATCAGTGGGAATCGGGATCCAACTATCATCGCATGATAATGTGATGGAATCCACTCACGTTATCACACTCCAGAAGGTATGCGCGTGCCTGGCAAGTTTCAGTTTCTTTAGAAACTCCCGATATGATTTTTACCCCATGCTCTGATGATCTTGACGAAGGCCAACATATCATAAGTCACATGTCAAGTTCTACCCGTCATTATCCAGGTTAATTTGAACCCACCCGTACATACCTTTGACGAAGGCCAAAATAGTAGTACGACTGTCCCAAACCAATGCATCTATCTATGCAGCAGAAAAGTAACAAATAGCTACCATACACTATGCCTTGACGAAGGCCAACATACATAGCATGAATACTAAGTGCTACCTTTCTGAAATGACGGAGGGCTACGAATGGTTTTTGGCGAAAAACCTTTAACGTAATGAACTTGATATCGTTGAAGGAACCAGATAGCTTTTTATAAAAATATAGTGGCGAAAACCTTTGCTAAAGAGGTCACTCCCGGTGAAGGGATCTCGGCTCTTTCCCCGTAGAATGAGGTGCAGGATATTCCAACTGAATACCACGATGCAAAGCAAAAAGGCAATCGGCTATAGTGAAGTTATTACCCTAACGCAAACTTCTGTCCAAGGGGTCACTCCCGGTGAAGGGATCTCGGCCCTTGCCTCGTCGACTGAGGTGCTGGATATTCATAACCGAATACCACTGTGCAAAACAAAAGAGAGCGTCCTTGCAATAACAGCTTTTGAAAATTATTCCAACAACGTCAAACAGGTTTGTTTAGCTTGCACTGATCCGAATCTATGCAGTCCCATCAATTGATCACACCAATAAAGAACGAAAATACGATGTACGTATATGCCATCCGCATTCGCCACTGGGTCCCGTCATCACCCATTAGGTTACTTAACTAACGACAGAGCGGCGACTGGACTAGCGCGGGTGTAAAACATATACAACATCTACTAGTATATATATCAATATATAATAATCACTCAAGGTGTGATAAAATGCAACATCACAGAGAGTAATAAGCATCACAGAACAATACAGATAATCTGGGATCCCCGGGTTTCATAGAGCCGCTACTGAAACCCGACGTTCCCCTGGTCGTGTGGATAGCCTGTGCAATGAAATTCTAGACCCCTACGGGCGCGGCAAGTTACCCGCTAAAACCTGAAGCGAGGCAGCCCCCTTCAACAACGTGAATGGAACACCCAGCACTTCACGAAATTCGGTAACTTGAGCACCCCTCCTTGGGTCAACCTGTACCCTCTACGAGTGCGGCGAATAGCCCGCCAATCCTAGAGTGAAGCCCCCTCCGTCTCAAAGCCATGAGATGCGGGCCCGTTGCTCTCTAGAACCCGGTTATCCGTGCACCCCACTGCGGGGTAATCCCAGTACAGAAAGTAAAATATACAACGGGTACATCGACCTCAGCCCAGTCGTGCCCGAAAAGAATAAGATACAAATAGGCAGTGACGGCAGTCCACATGTCGGACGCTCGCCCCGCAATATCAAATGTACAAATACAACCAAACTGTACTACCATTGCATCCAGGCTATCCACCATGACAAATCCACAACATCACAGCACAACACAGAACATCAACGTGAATGTCACGTTCGCAAATCCGTCTAAAAGAACTATAGCATTAAGACAGGATTTACCGATCAAATGACATTCACGGTCGCAGATATAATGTAAATACTGTGAACTAACATGTTTAAAATTTTCAATCGACAAAAATTCCCGAAGTGGGCCCCAAGCACAATACCCAGTACTCAAATAAATCTAGGCCCAAAATAAAATTACCAGAAACCCCTCTTCCAAGTCAGAGACCTACTGAAGAAATTTGGTGCAGTGAAGCCTCAGAATGGCGGCGGAACCGCGGCCAAAAGGGGGGTAAGGCCGCGGTTCCGCGGCGTTACTATTGGATCATGTTACCAAATTTCTACAGTGCTCCTAAAAAACCCTGCCTGATTTTCTGACATGCCGTAAAAAATTTTTAGAGCACAAAACAAATTTGACAGAAACTGAACAATTGAAAACGCGGTTTTTGGAAATTTCGTCCGATCGAAGTTCTAAACACGCTAGAGCAAGCTAATAAAGGTTAATGGCGTGGCTCTGATGCTATGTAAGTCTACGGTAACGCCCTGGCCGTCTTTCTGAGGCCAAAATGCGGAAACGAAAACTTTTTCATGACTAGAAACCGGCGCTATCGTATGCTTAAAACCCGGTTCGAACCATTAACCTACTACTAGCTAACTAGAGAAAGGGTAGAGAGGCTATACCGATCGATCCGTGTCCTTCGGTCTTTTGCCACCATCCCAAGCTCCTCGCGACATCTCCGATCTCGATCTCCTCGTCGAAAAGGGGACCACATCTACGAGTCTTTTTGTTGGAGATAGTGCCCTCAAAGTCAATTATTGGATCGCAGGTACGTGATTGCAATGATTGAGGCAGGACCTATACCAATATGACAATCTTACTCGAGATGATAGTATGCTATCGGGTTTGTCTTTATCATCGTATACATGCTTTAGTTTACTATTGCATGATAATAGAGCCCATAGGATTCTTGCTTGATTACCAGCAGTATGATGGCGATCATATACGTGGGAGCTGGAGTCTATAAGCACATCCTTAAATATGTCCCTAGTCGTGAGAGTTTCGAGACAGGGCATCGATACTCCAGAGTAGACTAGTGTATACAATCGAGACCCCGACGAGGGGCGGTGGCCGGTCTCACAAGCCCCTGGTGTCAGTAGGATCACCTAAGATGTATACAGGTGCTCATTGGGTTATGAGTACACCGGACAGGACTCGCCGGGAACCTGCTAGTTGGTATTATACATATCGTTAGATAGCAGTTCCCCGGTGACATGTGTACAGGTTAGTTCATCGACCTCAGATCGTCATTTGTCTCATGTGAGTTCCCACTGTGCTTAGATTACTACCCTACCATGCTCAAAGGAGTTGTGCAAACAGATTTTAGTTGGGTACAGTCCCGAGCCATATTGGAGGCAAGTAAGCGGATCGTCAGGGATTCGTCTCTCCTGGTATTAGGGGTTGATGTCGCGCAGTGCAGTGCATGGGTGGCCTTCACTAGAAACCCTCGTCCAAGATAGTGGAGAATTACTGATTTGGATCAGTAGTTTCTCAGGTGGTGATGGGCTTCATGCTGACACGATTTATCGCGTTATTAGGGGTCTGACTTTATCCACCCCCTAGACTCGATATGCGATACTCTTTAGACGAACGGACCGGACTGTATATACATTGTCACTGTTAGGCTCAGTAGGGTTTATGGATGAGTTCGCTCGTCAGCTTCCCTTCCAATCAATACATAGGCAAACCGTTACGTACAGCATGTACCTCTGACGTGCTAGTGGTTATACCCATTGCCAGTGTGTTGATGAGTCATTAGAGTCCCCCACAGACACTTTCCCAAGTTCGGACGAAACGTTGTAGAGGCCATATAGGTTTATGGCAAGCTTTGGAAAATGCATGTGCGTTTTCGTACGTGTCGTTTTTCGGACAGATAATACTGGTCGGCTTTGGTTTAAGCCGGATCCGAGTATTATACTGTGTAGATATAATATCTTTGTCTCAGATGCATTTGTATTCAGTCGTAATACAAATGCGGATGTGTTTATACTGATACGGGGTTATCCTGAAATCCGTTTCAGGATCACTTTTGGAAGTTGTCAGTTTCCAGTTTTCTATCAGTCGTATTTAACATTCGGTTAAATACGGATTTATCTTTTCGTCACTTGGGTGAGTCATGAGGTGAGTCAGAGTTCTAGAAGGTTCTAGAGAGGGGGACATGGCTTGATGAGTCATTAGTGCATTAATAGAGCAATTAATGCTTGATGACTAAGGGTTATGGTTCAATGTATGCATTGATTGAGTTCATACCATAGTCACAAATTCTTCGTTCGGGAATAATTCGGCGAGGTCGAAAATTCGGATTCGGAGAACTATTCGGAAAAAATCGGCAGGTATTCGGGAAAGATTCGGTAAGTGTTCGGGAAATGTTCGGGAAGGATTTCGAGCAATAAATTAATATATGAGACGCTAGGTTTTGATTTTGTGAATTATTTGCTGTTTTTTGAATTATTCGTTGTTTTTTCACATAATTCGGGAATAATTCATGAATTATTCGCGAATAATTCGCGAATTATTCGGCCAGTTCGGCAATGGCGATTAATTCGGAGATTAATTCGTTTGATCAAAAATTCGCGAATTATTCGCGAATTCGGCGAATAATTCGCGAATTATGTGACTATGGTTCATACTAGGTGTTTAGGTGATTCATCATTCTTGTGGTCACCCTCCTCTCCTACACTCACCTTCCCCTTCTCTTTAAGTGGCCGGCCCTTGATGGGTGATGAGATGATTGATTCATTTTTGGAAAAAGATAAGGAAATTTGCTTCATGAAATTTCATTAGCTTCATTTCTCATTTCATATCGATCCAAAAGGCAACTTCATTAACCGTTCATCCATAGCCTTGGACGTAACGAGACAAAGTGTTCTACTCATTCTCTACATCATCTTGGTCATCTCTTTTAGCAAACTTGACGATCGAGTTGCCTCGGTTCAGAGGCGGGAGCCCGTTTAAAGATCCGTCGACGTGGTGCCACCTGGACGAGAAGAATGGAGATTCAGGAGATCGGAGCAGCCGCAACAAAGCGTGGGATGATGGTTGAAGACCGAAGGACTCGGATCATTCGGTATAACGTTCTACCCACTTTGTAGTTTGTTAGTTTAGCTTTAATGGCAGATCCGGGTTATAGTACGCGATAGCGCCAGTTGTAAAAAGTTTTTGTTCCGCATTTGGCGTCTGTTAGACGGCCGGGGCAATACCGTGGACTTACATTGGTATCAGAGCCTCACCATTAAGCTATACTAACTTGTGCTAACGCGTTTAAAAGATCGATCGAACGGAATTTCCGAAATCACCATTTTCAAGCACACAGGTTTTTGTCGATTTTTTTAAAGGCCTAAAAATAATTTAACATATAGCAGAATACTGTGCAGGGTTTTTTAAGCTTTGTGAAAAAATTTGGGCACGTGATCCCATAAAGCCGCCACGGATCCGCGATCAAACCTAGGGTTTGACCGCGGAACCGCGGCACTTTGGTGGGAACAGTGAACCAAATTTTTCCAGAGAGCCTAGTTTTGAAAATTGTGGTTTTTGGTAATATTCTTTTGGGCCCAGATTTTGTTTCTGTACAGCAGTTGTACGTGGGGCCCACTTCGGGTATTTTTGTCGATCGAAATTTTAAACTTGTTAGTATGCAGTATTTACATTATATCTCCGACCGGGAATGCCATTTGATCGGTAAACCGCGTCTGATTGCTATAGTTCTTTTAGACGGGTTTGCGAATGTGACATTCGCGTTGATGTTCTGTGTTGTGCTGTGATGTTGCGGATATGTCGTGGTGGATAGCAGGGTGCAATGATAGTGCTGTTTGAATTTATTTGTACATTTGATATTGCGGGGCGAGCGTCCAACATGTGGACTGCCGTCACTGCCTGTTTGTATAATATTCTTTTGGGGCACGACCGGGTCGAGGTCGATGTACCCGTTGTACATATTTTTATTTTCTGTACTAGGTTTATTCCGCGAAGGAGTGCACGGATAGCCGGGTTCTGGAGGGCAACGGGTCCATATCTCATGACTTTGAGAGGCAAAGGGACCTCACTCTAGAATTGGCAGACTATTCGCCGCACTCGTAGGGGGTACAGGTTGACCCAAGGAAGGATGCTCAATTTACCGGATTCCGTGAAGTGTCGGGTGTTTCATTCACTATGCTGTGGGGGACTACCTCGCTTCAGGTTTTAGCGGGTAACTTGCCGCACCCATAGGGGTCTAGGTTTCATTGCACAGGCTATCCACACAACCAGGGGAACGTCAGGTTTCAGCAGCTGCTCTGTGAAACCCGGGGATCCCAGATTATCTGTATTGTTCTGTGATGCTTATTACTTTTCTGTAATGTTGCATATTATCACGCCTGGAGAGATTACTGTATATTGGTATATATACTATTAGATGTTGTATATGTTTTATACCCGCGCTAGTCCATCCCCCGCTCTGTCGTTAGTTAAGTAACCTAACGGGTGATGACGGGACCCAGTGGCGAATGCAGATGGCATATACGTACATTATATTTTCGTTCTTTTCTGGTGTGATTGATTGATGGAACTGCGTTGATTCTTATCAATGCAAGATAAAACAAACCTATATTTGATGTTGTTGGAACAAATTTTAAAAAGGTGTTATTACAAAGATGTTTCCTTTTGTTTTGCATAATGATATTCAGTTAGAATATCCAGCATCTCATTCGACGAGGCAAGGGCCGAGATCCCTTCACCGGGAGTGACCCCTTGGACAAAAGTTTACGTCAGGGTGATAACTTCAATATAGTCGATTACAAGTTGTTTTGCATCGCGGTATTCAGTTGGAATATCCTGCACCTCATTCCACGAGGAAAGAGCCGAAATCCCTTCACCGGGAGTGACCTCTTTAGCAAAGGTTTTTCGCCACTATATTTTTATAAAAAGCTATCAGGTTCCTTCAACGAGATCAAGCTCATTACATTAAAGGTTTTTCGCCAAAACCAGCCCTAGCCCTTCGTCATTTCTTATGGGTGGTCAGTAGTATTCAAGCTATGTTTGTTGACTAAAGTTAAGGCATAGTGTTTGGTAGTTGCTGGGTATTCGTATGTTGCATAGATAAATGTGTTGGTTTGGGACAGTCATATTACCTTGTTGACTAAAGTCAAGGGTATGTACGGGTGGGTTCAAATCAACCTGGACAATGACGGGTAGAACTTGACATGTGACTTATGATTTGTTGACTAAAGTCAAGGTCATAAGAGCATGAGGCAAAAATTACATCGGGAGTTTCAAACATAAAGCAAACTTGCCAGGCATGCGCATACCTTCTGGAGTGTGATAACTTGAGTGGCTTCCATCAAATTATCATGCGATGATAGTTGGATCCCGATTCTCACTGATGAGTTAGTTTACTCTTCGGGTGATCCCGACTAATTCTTCTTTCAGGTTTGGAGGAGAATTTGAGATTACAGTGGGAGGTTTCCTGATTAGATAAAGTGATAACCATTCTGATCTAGGTTAGAGTGCACGCAGAGTGTTTCTTTTCTCTCTCTCTCTTTGGCAGCGACCTTTGACTGACCCTAGACTATGACTCAGTGACCAAGTTAACCGAACCTTCTTAAAATACTGGCTTTTGGATTGTCCAAGTTGCATAAGTGATTGCCGCTCCTTCTTTTACCCTTTGTATTTCTCAGAACACCCTGTATTACTACGGATATCCACTTCCATTGGATAGATCCATCGTATGGTTATATACGAACTCGAAGGGACTTCTTCGTGGATGGATCTAGGTTCAGGAGAAATAGAATTGGATTATTCAGTTGTCTTTTATTATCACCTTCTCTCAGGTTGCGAGAGCTCCTTGGTTTAGGAGAGTACACCTATTAAGCTTATTGGACAGTCTTATTCCAAACCATAGGCTGGTGCCGAAAGGTAGGGAATGAAGAAAACCAATTAGCTTAAGTAGGGTGTACAGAAGGTAATATGTAAAGACAAAATAAAAGGGATTAGAAAGAGGGCAAAATAAATTGCGACTGTTATCATTCACGACCAAACTGCGTACTTCATCACTACTCCTATTTCACCTTTGCTTTTTCCCCAGTTCAGGAGAAATAGAATAAGGTATTATTCAGATTGTCTTTTATCACCACCTTCTCTCAAGTTGCGAGTACTCCTAGGATTAGGAGGGTACACCTATTATGCTTACTGGATAGTCTTTTTCCAAACCATAGGCTGGTGCCGAACGGTAGGGAAGGAAGAAAACCATTTTAGCCGAACAATGGTGTACAGAAGATAACGACTAAAGACATATAAAGGGATTTGGAGAGATGGCAAAGAAATATACGGTTACAGTCATGAATTGGATTATGGAAGAGGCATTATTAAGAATACCAGAATACCCCTACGAAACATTTTCATGTTTCAGTTTAACTGTGCATTGTTAATTATAAACTGATTTCCCGATTACATACTTACTCCAGGGTATGTATTTACCAGGTTTCATTCTCATATCTGTATAGTTTTACAGATAATGAGCGGGAGTAAGTTATTGGGAATTAGGTGATCATCCTCATTATATCGGAATTCGTTGTAATTGGTGATATTTGAGGAAATCTCCTGGGTACAGTTTTTAACCTACGTTGCACAGGTTATGAGTTATTCAACTCAGCGGACTTATACAGAGTATTGTATGTTGTCCAGTGTCTGTCAGGACAAAGGGGCAGGTCCTCGTACTATGTTCTGTTTACTTATAAGTTCTCTAGTTTTTAGACAAGTGTTTCAAAGAAATGCAATGTCTAAGTTTTGAGGAGATGTGGGTATAAGAATAAAGTGGAGAACCAGGTATCGCAAGTATCAGGATTCTTCAAAGAGATCGAAGATGTAGATACTTATGATTGGTATTCAGTTAAAAATAATGGTTTTGAGAAACTTGTTTCTCTTTCAGGTTACTCATAATTGGATGGATTCCTAAGTTGAGTAATGCTAATTAGCCTTTTTCCATTAAGTTGTTATGCACTGGAGACAGCTGCATGATTAGAATCTGGTTCCAATTAAATTAGTGTCTCTATTTCTATATTGTATATAGAATGGTTCATATCTTAACGATGTTAAGATAAGGGGAGTTGTCCAGCTTATGCTTAAAACCAGACACTGGATAACTCAAGGCACGTTTCTGTAATGGCTGTTTGTGGGTTGACCCTGGCTTTGACGAGGGTTGACATTTCTACCATTTGGAAGATAAATAGTGATATTGTTCCAGACTCACCACAGTTTTAGTAAAATGGATTTTTTCAGAAAACGGTAGTGGGAGTATGGTAGAACTGGAAGTGATTCCAGAACCGCAAACGATTACGGAAAATTTAATAGGACCTATATATTCAATCAGTTTTGACATTCCAATAGCCACTCCGCAGATATGGTGGGTAACCTCAGACACCCGAGAGGTACTCAGGTAGCCTCAAGGATGGTGACAGGGAGGTTCTTGTTTACCCAGACTTGACAGTACTGTTGTTCCAGACTATAAGACCCGGCAAGAGGATAAGTATAACGTCGTTCTAAACTAGCTTTAGAAGTGTACGTAGATATTATTCTGCCAGAGGGTTATCGTAGTCAGTGGGAGCAGCGAAAGTATAGTGGACAAGTAGCTTATGTCTATTTATAGACTTCAGCAGTTATAGCGAAGATAGATCATCTAAATTTTGATGACACAGTCATGGTTTTGACTTCATCAGAATAGTGGATAGATCTGTTGAGAAGGTAGTAGGGTGTGATGTCCTGGTATTTGGATGACATACACAGAGTAGGAAGTAAAATTCCTATACTTCAATCGGTCGTACTTTGGTCGTCACATAGTTGTTTCTCCAGAAAGGATATGGATGTAATATCAGACATTCTGGTAACTAGGTCTATGGTTTTAGATCTAGATTTGGGTAGTTTCCCAATGTGGGTACTTTGACAGTATTCTAATAGTATTTTAGAATAGATGACTCCTGGCATGGTGGTGTACCTGCAGGTGATGGAGTCACCCTCTCTAAAGGTGTCTTAGAGACTAAAGGAGAGAGGGATGTGCATGATTGGCAGATCACTTGCTTAGGCAATTGAGTCAATCATGAAATGTTAAGTACCACACCAGATGTTTTTTTTGCACTAGATGCGATATGTTTATATTAATCCAATCCTGAAGAAACATAAGGAAGCAGTTTTAGAACATAAGTGCTTGTTCTATGTATTTGATGACGGCAGCCTCCTTCGGGAGACGGTTATCATTCCAGGCTTCCAACGTGACATGGATGACAGAGTGATTGTCACAGTTATAGTTTTCCCTTTGACGAGGGACAGTATTATGGACAGGCAGTCCAAGAGGATACTGTAGGAGGCAAGGTGCTGGATACTGATTAGGTTCAGTTATCGATACTGTCTAAGAAGTTTGGATTTGGAGTTCATTTAGGAACTAGGTCCCATCAGATATCCAGACATATTCTAAGACAGGTATTACTCAATTCGGAAGATGGCTTTCTCCGCGAACTTGAGATTAAGAGAGTCATAGAAAGAAACATCAGGGCGGATCCACTCACTAAGGCTATTTCTCGAACACAAGAGTTTTACAAACTAGCTTTGTGAAACTGATTAGTAGAGGAGTTGGATGTTCGGTATTACACAGGCTGTGAGAATGCGACATCGCAATAATTAGCTTTGAGTGCAAGTGGGAGATTGTTGGAGATAGTGCCCTCAAAGTCAATTATTGGATCGCAGGTACGTGATTGCAATGGTTGAGGCAGGACCTATACCGATATGACAGTCTTACTCGAGATGATAGTATGCTATCTAGTTTGTCTTTATCATCGTATACATGCTTTAGTTCACTATTGCATGATGATAGAGCTTATAGGATTCTTGCTTGACTACCAGCAGTATGATGGCGATCATATACGTGGGAGCCGGAGTCTATAAGCACATCCTTAAATATGTCCCTAGTCGTAGGAGTTTCGAGACAGGACATCGATACTCTAGAGTAGACTAATGTATACAGTCGAGACCCCGACGAGGGGCGGTGGCCGGTCTCACAAGCCACTGGTGTCAGTAGGATCACCTAAGATGTATACAGGTGCTCATTGGGTTATGAGTACACCGGACAGGACTCGTCGGGAACCTGCTAGTTGGTATTATACATATCGTTAGATAGCAGTTCCCTGGTGACATGTGTACAGGTTAGTTCATCGACCTGAGATCGTCATTTGTCTCATGTGAGTTCCCACTGTGCTTAGATTACTACCCTACCACGCTCAAAGGAGTTGTGCAAACAGGTTTTAGTTGGGTACAGTCCCGAGTCACATTGGAGGCAAGTGAGCGGATCGTCGGGGATTCGTCTCTCCCGGTATTGGGGGTTGATGTCGCGCAGTGCACGGGTGGCCATCACTAGAAACCCTTGGTCAAAGTAGTGGAGAATTACTGATTTGGATCAGTAGTTTCTCAGGTGGTGATGGGCTTCATGCCGACACGATTTATCGCGTTATTAGGGATCTGATTTTATCCACCCCCTAGACTCGATATGCGATACTCTTTAGACGAACGGACCAGACTGTATATACATTGTCACTGTTAGGCTTAGTAGAGTTTATGGATGAGTTCGCTCGTCAGCTTCCCTTCCAATCAATACATAGGCAAACCGTTACTTACAGCTTGTACCTCTTACATGCTAGTGGTTATACCCAGTGCCAGTGTGTTGATGAGTCATTAGAGTCCCCCACAGACACTTTCCCAAGTTCGGGCGAAACGTTGTAGAGGCCATATGGGTTTATGGCAAGGTTTGGAAAATGCACGTGCGTTTTCGCACGTGTCGTTTTTCGGACAGATAATACTGGTCGGCTTTTGTTTAAGCCGGATCCGAGTATTATACTGTGTAGATATAATATTTTTGTCTCAGATGCATTTGTATTCAGTCGTAATACAAATGCGGGTGTGTTTATACTGATACGGGGTTATCCTGAAATCCGTTTCAGGATCACTTTTGGAAGTTGCCAGTTTCCAGTTTTCTATCAGCCGTATTTAACATTCGGTTAAATACGGATTTATCTTTTCGTCACTTGGGTGAGTCAGTGTTCTAGAAGGTTCTAGAGAGGGTGACATGACTTGATGAGTCATTCGTGCATTAATGGAGCAATTAATGCTTGATGACTAAGGGTTATGGTTCAATGTATGCATTGATTGAGTTCATACTAGGTGTTTAGGTGATTCATCATTCTTGTGGTCACCCTCCTCTCCTACACTCACCTCCTCTCTCTCTTTAAGTGGCCAGCCCTTGATGGGTGATGAGATGATTGATTCATTTTTGGAAAAAGATAAGGAAAATTGCTTCATGAAATTTCATTAGCTTCATTTCTCATTTCATATCGATCCAAAAGGCAACTTCATTAACCATTCGTCCATAGCCTTGGACGTAACGAGACAAAGTGTTCTACTCATTCTCTACATCATCTTGGTCGTCTCTTTTGGCAAACTTGACGATCGAGTTGCCTCGGTTTAGAGGCGGGAGCCCATTTAAAGATCCGTCGACGTGGTGCCACCTGGATGAGAAGAATGGAGATTCAGGAGATCGGAGCAGCCGCAACAAAGCGTGGGATGATGGTTGAAGACCGAAGGACTCAGATCATTCGGTATAACGTTTCTACCCACTTTGTAGTTTGTTAGTTTAGCTTTAATGGCAGATCCGGGTTATAGTACGCGATAGCGCCAGTTGTAAAAAGTTTTTGTTCCGCATTTGGCGTCTATTAGACGGCGGGGGCGCTACCATGGACTTACACTTTTTACGCGCTCCCGCTTCATCCGAAGCAACTCGGGCACGAAGTGTGCTAGCCGACGTGTCTAAGGTATTGTAGAGAATGTTTGTGATCACTTTGTCTCTTGCATCCATTGCTTGGATGGAGGTTGAAGGTGTTGCCATTGTTGGAGGTTATGAGCTAGAGAAGGAAGAAGAAGAAGAAGCCATATTCTTTCTTTTGTTATACTACCAAAAAATGAGTGTGAGCCTAAAAAATACAAGACCAAAACTCATCATATGGCTGCCTTTCTCTCTCTTCCTCTCATTTCATCTCACTAATCAATCACATAAGGTGACATTTGCACAAGAAATGATACCATGAGTCATCTATGAAGTACATGTATCAGTTAATGCATAAGCTCACAATTTCCATTTACAAACATTAATCCAAATGTTTGCAACAATAAAAAGATGCGACAACATCTAAAGTAAACTCATGACGGATCACAAGGATACCCCTCACCTGTATATACATACCTGCATCCGCATTCCGACTGAATGCGAATGCGATGAGACTAAAGTAATCCAACAAATCTAATACTAAGATCCGGCTTAAACCAAAGCCCACTAGTATGATCCGTCCGATCAAGACCTGTGCACTACCGCACGTATATGATCGAACCCTGCCATATATCATACGGCCTCTACAACGTTTCGTCCGAAACTTGAGAAACTGTCTATGGGGGACTCTAAAGACTCGTCAATACTTTGGCTATGGATTTAACCACTAGCACGACAGAGGTATTAGACGTACGTAACGGGCTACCAGGTATTGACCAAAAGGAGGTCGATGAGCGAACTCATCCTGACACCCTACTGAGCCTGTCGGTGACAATATCTGTACAGTCTGGTCCGTTCGTCTATGAGCATCGCATGGCGGGCCTAGGGGGTTGGTAAAAGTCAGACCCCCAAAAGCGGTACAAGTCGTGTCGGAGTGTAGCCCAGAACACCCTGAGATACTACTGGAATACCTACCAGTAAATCTTCTGCCTTGGCCAAGGACTTCGTGTAATGGCTCTCCTAGACACAACGTGATCTCACCCCCAATACCGGGAGAGACGAAACCCCTGCCGATCCGCTCATTGCCTCCATGTGGCTCGGAACTGTACCCAACTAAAACTTGTTTGCACGACTCCTTTGAGCCGTGGTAGGGTAGTAATCAAAGTACAGTGGGAACTCACACGAGACAAATGACGATCTCAGGTCAATGAACTAACCTATACACATGTCACCAGGGAACTGCTATCTAACGTCAGGTATAATACCAACTAGCATGTTCCCGGCGAGTCCTGTCCGGTGTACTCATAACCCAATGAACACCTGTATACATCTTAGGTGAACCAACTGACACCAATGGCTTGTGAGACCGGCCACCGCCCCTCGTCGGGGTCTCGACTGTAGACACTAGTCTACTCCGGAGTATCGATGCCCTGTCTCGAAAACTCCCACGACTAGGGACCACTTTAAGGATGTGCTTATAGACCCCAGCTCCCACATATATGATTGCCATCATACTGCTGGCAGTCAAGCAAGAATCCTAAGGGTTCTATCAACGTGTAATAGCGACCTGTAAGGTCACCTAAAGCAGTACACGATGATAAAGATAAACCAGATAGCATACTATCATCTTGAGTAAGACTGTCCTACCGGCATAAGTCCTCCCTCAATCATTGCAATCATGTGCCTGTGATCCAATAATTGACTCTGAGGACACTATATCCAACAACTAGATATGCAATTCTCAGTACGGATGCGAACGGATATCGAAAAATGGTAATTATATAACATCGGATTCATAATTAAAATACATGTATTATTGTTATTCATATGGATATCAATATTTTAACATAGCATGTTGCAAGATAAACTTTCCTGATCGGATCTCATGACGGGGTATGTACGTCACGTTCGACGTCGGGTAAACGTAGTGATGCACACACGCGCATACAAGACTGGACCTGGCTAATCCAAGACGTGACCACGCTGGATGGTGACGATGACTGGGTGCAACCATAGGGTATGGGGTATGATACAGGCTATGTTAGATATCAAAAATATATTATTTGACTATTATTTGTATTATCTAACAAAAATGCAGAGGCAACATATCATATAAGTGTAATATCAAATCTAAATGTGCACGGATCCTCAGTACTAGTAAATATATAATGTAATCTTGAACTATAATGGGATTCAAGCATGCGGGTCAGGTCGAATATAACTACAGATACCAAATGCACTATCCGCACCCAAAGCAAAAAATAATCAAGAAATAATCACAAGTTTAGAAAAATACCCAAATAAAATATGGTATAAATGAACTAGGGTGTTACATTATACCCAACTACAAAAGAATTTCGTCCTCGAAATTCCTGGAACAAGAAATGATAAGAAAACATGAATCTAAGAAAAGAGGTGTGGAAAATTCTGTCGAATCTCGCCTTCTCATTCCCAAGTTGATTCTCCATGCGAACGATTTCTCTATGAAACAAGTACAAGAGGGATAACTGTCACGACCCGAAAGTACGGAACATGACTGGCACTTAGATTACGAGACGTCTAAAGGCGTACCGTAACCTAAGTCAGCCAAAGCCCAGAAAAATCTAAACCAAAATCAAAAGAGAGTGAAGGAAAACCTTAAATGAAAACGGTTTTGAAATCAATTAAGTTGCATAGAATCCTTTTTAAAAGAAAAAAAAACATCAAAAATTCCCGAAAATTTCGGCAGAGTCTCCCCTGTATTTTCTATCCCCCAAAATGGGTACAACAAGATAATAAACCTGTAATCATAAAAATGGCATCCCCAAGCGGGAGCTAGCTCTTCGCCCAAGGCGGATCACAACCACATGCAATATAATAGTAATATCAAGAAAAGAGCATAAAAGAAACGCAAAATATCAGAAAACACAACGCCGGCTCAAGTGAGCTCGACCCAAAAGAAACCACATATATACAATCTCTCAGTCTCATCACTAGGTCGCATATACAATATAAAGTGGTAGATGGAGAATACTAGATACAATGATAAAGCAAAAAGAAATAAAGTGTGCTCGCAACCCACCTACGGGCGATGTCGCGAGTCTGAGCAAAAGGAACTGATGATAAGATAGCCCGCCGCTACAAGACTGACGGGTCCGACCTGCAAGACACTGTGGCACAACGGGGGTGAGTTGCCAGCTCGTGAGTAAATATAACATCTAATAAGGCAATCGTAAGAATGCACGCAATCCACCACAACATGCATGTCCATATGTGATATAATAGCTCTAGTATGCATGCACAGGTATGCAATGTCATTTCTAACTCTTAAGTGTTTTAAATGCTAAGGGTACCGCGTTCTTAACTTTAGAAAATGAATATCTGTATAATAGCTAAGTACCATCAAGAAATCATCTGAAAACCCATGTCAAGTATCGACACCAAATAGGAATCATATCTGTCTCAATATCGGGCTCCGTCAGTCCGGATCGGCCCATATCATAAATCTCACGACAACGGTCGGTATCCTCCGGATATCCGCCGCGCCAGACATCACCGGTAGGTAGTCTTCCCCTGCCAGGCTCATCGTCTACAACTCGATCTTCTTGCCCCGGGGTACCATACCGGGCCCACCATGTACCCGAGACGGTTCATCCACTCCTCGAATCGGGTCTCGAAATCCAACAGAAAACATGAAAACTCATGGTGGACGACACATACATCACGAGAAAACCGCAACTTTGTTTTAAAAATGATAAATACAAGCTTTTGTTAAATTCTTGCGGTTTTCCCCAAAAATCCAGAAATCACAGAAAAACTGAAATCCTCAAGAAAATCATAGTGTCCACATGTTAAATATGATAAATTTCTATAATATCAATGTATATGATGTGAATTTTGGATAGAATCTATGTAAATATGATGATAATGCGAGGTATAAGCAAGCTATGCAATTTCATATATCATGTATGAATGCAAGTGGCGATACTAAGTTAAACAGGTTCTATAGTGCACGTGGCATGGCAATTACCAAAGGCGTGTGTGTCACATGAATAGTGCGCGTGCAACAGATGCCAATGGTAAGGTGTTCGTGTCCTACGAAATGATATGGCATAAGTATAGATGAATGTCCATGCAATCTAATATACTGTTCGCTATAAAGGTATGCAGTGTACATGAATGGATAAGCTAACTAACAATATAAATCTTGCAAAAAGTAGGGTAATCCTAACTAGGGGGCGCCTCGCGCCATTCAGACGATTCCCCCATAGATGAATACATCTACTCACCTGAAATCCCCGCTAATCCGATCCGACCACCGCCTTGCCTTTACGCGCCGTGTCCGATGTTTCCCCGACCGATCCTATATTTACACAACACCAAGCATAAGATTACAAAACCTAAAACGATGCAACTCACAATATACAATTATCGACGCTCTCGAATTAAACATAACATACACTCGGTGCGCGGGAAAACGCACGAAAATCGCTAATCTTTAACTAGAATCGTCATTTCGGGGAAATCGACAAAA
The DNA here is from genome assembly GCA_030015575.1 of Agapanthus africanus. Classification (NCBI taxonomy): domain Eukaryota; kingdom Viridiplantae; phylum Streptophyta; class Magnoliopsida; order Asparagales; family Amaryllidaceae; genus Agapanthus; species Agapanthus africanus. The sequence goes on from JASDDO010000001.1 coordinate 27,760,248, forward strand.
CTAAAACCCGACTAGACGAAACCCCACGCTCGCGCACTCTAATAGTCCTATACGAAGCTAATTATATCGCTAACATAACGCAATTTGATCGCATTCTAAATTTTGTAAAAATCTAGTAAGCAAATTTCAAACCGAATCGATGCAAACGTCGAAATTTTATCGATATAGCGAGCGTATCATTACAAAATTTACCACTCTAACCAATTAGAAAACCAAACCCTAACTTAACTCTAACAACCATGCTTCAAACCCTAGTTCAACATCAAAACCCATTCTTGAAATTTCAAAACTAACCATTACAATGAAATTAATCACTTTAAAATACTAAACTAGCTTTATTAAACTACAAATTAACAACTAGTTTAGGATTTATACCTCCTAAGCTATGATCCTCTTGCAATTAGCCTCTAAAGATGCCTCCTTTCTCCACTTCTCAAACAAATTAGGGTTTGGGAAAGGTTGGATTAGGGTTTTGGTTTGAATGGGTTAATGAATTTGTTGATTTTTAATGGATTTTAGCATGAAAATGAAGCAGAAAGAAGTGAGAAGAGGGGTTTTGCTGCAGAATTAGGGTCGGCTGCAGGTAAGGGAGAGGAGGTGCGGAAATTTGGAGAAGTTTCTAGGTCAATAAACACCCCATGTTCTCATTTAATGCTTTCATATCAACAATTTACAAAAAAAACCTCATTTTACATCATTTTTCCATTAAATTTCCCACCCTAAAACCAAAATTGTGTAAGTCATGATACAATTTTATTAACACCATATTTTATCTTATAAAGATTCCTAATTATGAAATTTACCTAATTAAATTTGTATTTATCCCTAATTTAATGTATTTAAAAAGGGCTTAAAATAATAAAAAAAATAATTAATTACGAATTTTTTTTTATTTAACTAGAAAATTATAAGTGACATTTTAGTGACAAAATTATAGTAATATCTTATCTAAATTTTGTATAATTAGGTCTACAATGAAAAATACCTATTTTGACTTTTTACGGAAAAAGCCGAAAAATTAGCCGATTACCGAAAAACTGCCTAAACGATTTTCGAAGGGTTACAATAGCCTTGTTCTTGAGGACCTTTTCTCTTCGATCTACAATCGCTATCGGTTGTTCTTCGTATGTCAAGTCATCCCTTACTGTCAACTCCGAGTGATCTAGGACGTGCGTCTCATCTCGAACATACTTACGGAGTTGAGATACATGAAACACATCATAAACACTCACCAAGGATGGTTGTAAAGCCAATCGATAAGCTACTTCTCCCATGTGCTCGATAATACTGAAAGGTCCCACGAATCGAGGACTAAGCTTTCCTCGACTGTCGCGCCCCGCTTCCCGGTGTACGGCGAAGGGGACGCGACGAGGTCTGCTGCGTATATACTCAGAAATACATACGCTAAGCGTATCTAAGCAATATCAAAAGTAAATCACAAGAGATAAGAGATATAGAAAACAACAGCAACTTTATTAATAACATTCTTTTGTACAATGCATGAAAAGTAAATACAACTGAAATGAAAAGCGATGCCTAAACAATGGCATAACAGGAAATGAAAATACTGAATAGAACAAGGTACAATATCTAGAGCTCGGGGTCTTCGTGAAACTGATCCAAGTCTTCACCGGTGGGCTCGATCTCTGCTGGGTCCAAAGCACCTGACGACATTCAAAGAAGAAAGAAATAGAATGTCGTCAGCGAACAGGTCGCTCGGTAAGTTCCAAAGATAAAGAAGAATTAGAAAAGACAGAATAACAGTATTTTCTAAAGAGATTGTAAAATATTATAGATTATTGTGTTAACACTGTTGTTTGTAACTTGGTACAGAAGGATGCCAGTGTATACGAGAGGGGTCTCTATATGCTAGAGACCAGGGCAAACGGAATGTACAAGGAACCGTTAAGCCATGGTTCAACAGCAACGGAATATAGATTAGGTGTCTTAATCTGACCACCTCGTGCCACCTTTAACACCTTCCGTACCAATCTACCCCTTAAACCCCGTAGTGTTTTGATAGTATTGTTGTATTGTATTGTATAAGTGGGATGACTGACCAAAACCATGATATCAGTAAACAGATTGTAACTGCATAATCAGGTAAATGGAATAACGGAATAATGGATGTATATCCATAGTTTGATTCAGTTAAGTTGTATAGATTGTTAACTGGATTCTGGGATTCATGTGTTCATATTGAGTTGGAATATTAAAGAATATAAATTGACTTGAATCATATTCAAGTCAGAAATAATCAGACTCAAACCCGAGTCAGACTAAAAGAAATGTAAGTCGAAGTTCTATATTTGTTAGGGTCATTATTGTAATTTATAAAACTTGAGGGAGTTTTATGTAAGAAATACTTTTGTATGGTTTTCAAGATACACCTCAAGTATTTATTATTCGTCTTTATAGTTATAATGAGTGTGATTTTATTTTGTCTTATTTCTAGTGAAAATATCTTAATTACATAAATAAAGATATTAATTTGTAATATTGATTTATTTGAAATTCATGGTATTTTAATGTAACTTTTAATCTTGTAATTTTTTTAGGAAAAGTGAAAACTTTATCTTATAATAAAATAGGTGTTTAAATGATAAATATATATATGTTTATACAAGAATAATTTTAAATAAATATTTTATTTTCCAAAAATCTCATTTTTCTTAAATGTCGTATTTTAAACCTTTCGAGACCGAATGCTCCTTGCGGAGGTCTGAATCTCGCACTACTAAGCCCGAGGGTGCACGATAAACCGTACTATCCCTAACGAGTTCCCCAAAGATGGGTTGTAGTGGCGCTTTGCAAAGATTTAATAAATACTAGTTATTTAGAAAACGGTTTTATAAAGATAGGGTATTTATTTGCAAAAGGTGTAAATTTCCGTATTTTAGATTCTAGTGTTTTCTAAGCCAACTAGCCTATTTCTAAATGGTCTAAACGACAAGTCATTAGAATCCTCAAATCGCCTCTTCACCGCCAATTGCGGCCAGGTAAGTGCCAGGTGAATGGGAGGCTCTCCACTACAAGTAGTGGCCCTAATTAAGTAACCGCTCGCCTTAGATACACTTGCCTAGACACCACAAAGTCATGTTTAGATAAACGATCGATGTCCACAACTTATCGTATTTATTATTAAAAGATATTATTTTAAAATTGTATATAACTTAGAACTTTTAGAAAAGGTTTTATTAAGAAAATGGTATTTTAATGTAAAATCTTGTTTTATCGTATTCTAAGTTTTCAAGGTAGCGTGTTATGATTACATACGAGTGTGTGTGGAGGTAGGTCATTACCTCGTGATCTACTTTAAGGTATAGCAATGTTAAAGGGTTAAATATGATAAACTAAATATGGTGGTATTTAAGTGAAAGAATACGATATATTGCAAAAGCTATCATTTCATGTGTGAAAACTTGTTCAAATTAATTTTTAAGTGATTAGTAGTCAACATGAAGATGTTTAAGAATTATGGAATTGGTGATAAGTGAGATTTGATAGAAAACCGAATCGAAAATCGGTTTGTTCCGATTTCCGTCGGGTTTATAATTTCGTATTTTAATGAAAGAAAATAAGGATAGAAAAGGGGGACTTACGGGTTTGGACAACGCTAGAGAGTGAGAGGAAGGTAAAGGGTTTACCGGTGCGTCGAATTGTCGTTGATAGGTTCTAGCACGATCACCGGAATTTCGCCGTCGATTTCGTCAGTGCTTCGCCTTTCGCTCGTTTTTCTAACGTACCAAGTTCTCTTGGAATTTTGAGAGAGTGGACTTAGAAAATATGATGAGAGGGTAGAGGGTATGGGGGGTTTATATAGGGTTAGGCCAGGGTTAGGGTTTTTAATAAAAAAATATAAAAATTATATGAAAATTCATTAAAACTAGGAGTAAAAAGGATTTATTGGACAATTTATAACCGATCCAGGTATAATAAGTGTGCACGAGGGTTGACCACGTCGAGGGCCATCTTTTCTCTGTTGGCGACTCGGCCGAGTCCGGCCGGCGGTGCCGAGTCGGGCCGAGTCAAGCCACCAGAGACCGGGGAATCTTTTCAGCTATTTAATGGTATATTTACTTTTTATTGTCCAGTATAAATTTTGTGAGTTATGGCATTTTGACTGTTGACTTCCAAAAGAAATTAAAACAAAACAAATACAAAAATAATACGGGGTATGGGATTTGAACTCTGGTGGCTTGGTTCAGCAGTGCAAGGTATTACCAATGAGCTACAAGCTTCTTCTTGTAATTATGGAGTGAAATAAACACTTAAAGAGATATCAGCCGCAATAAATACTCCAAGTATACATTGAATTTAAATCAATTCTTTGTACATTAAAAATGGAGTTGTTACATTCTACCCTCCTTACAAAAATTTCGTCCTCGAAATTTACAACTTTTATTTGAGGACTAGTTTACAAAGAGGTGCGGATATCTAGTACGCATTTCATCCTCCCTTTCCCAAGTGGACTCTCCTGGAGTGTCTTTCCTCCACATCACCCGAACCAAGTTAACTTCCTTGTTCCGAAGTGTCTTCACTTTCCTGTCCAGGATCTCCACGGGCTATTGCTCACAAGACAAGTCGGGCTGTATAGTGAGCTCGGAATGATCAAGTACATGGCTGGGGTCACTCACATACTTTCTGAGTTGGGATATATGGAACACGTTATGCACTCCTTCCAATGAAGGTGGAAGCGCTAAACGGTATGCCATTTCACCGACTCGTTCGAGTATGTCGAACGGTCCAATTTATCTCGGACTCAACTTACCCCGTCTTCCAAATCGGATCACTCCGCGGTTCGGAGATGTCTTCAGGAATTCGTGATCTCCTGGCTGGAATTCTAAGTGTCGTCTCTTTGCATCAGCCCAGTACTTCTGTCGATCTTGGGCTATACGCATCCTTTCCTTGATAGTACGAACCACATCAACAGTTGCTACTATCATCTCTGGTCCAAGAAGTGCCCTATCTCCGGTCCAAGAAGTGCCCTATCTCCGATGTCGTCCTAACTTAATGGCGATCGGCACTTCCTTCCATATAATGCTGCAAAAGGTGACATTCCTATGCTTGCTTGGTAGCTGTTGTTGTACGAAAACTCCACAAGATGTAGGTGATCTTCCCACGATCCTTTGAAGTCTAGCATACACGCTCTGAGCATATCCTCCAAGATCTGAATAGTTCTTTCTGACTGACCATCTGTTTGTGGATGATAAGCCGTGCTGAAGTTCAGATTTGTTCCTAAGCTTGCTTGCAGACTCTGCCAAAATTGCGATCGGAACCTGGTGTCACGATCGGAGACAATGCAGACCGGTACTCCATGAAGTCTCACAATTTCCTGTATGAGTTCATGGGTATCAGAGGTAGTACATTATGAAGAGTTTTAAATCTAAATTAGATTATTACCTCCATGTACTTCTTCTCTAGTGTCTCAGTAGATTGTCCAACTCGAAATGGGATGAAGTGAGCCGACTTTGTGAGTCGATCAACAATGACCCATCTGGCATCGTTACCCTTTGTGCTGTGAGGAAGAGCAGTCACAAAGTTCATCGTGATGTGTTGCCACTTCCATTCTGGGATTGGTAACGGTTGAAGTAATCCAGCAGTCCTGTGATGTTCAGCCTTTACTTGCTGACACACCAAGCATTTTGCGACGCTTCTGGCTATTTCACGCTTCATTCCATGCCACCAATAATTCTGACATAGATCTTTGTACATTTTGGTACCTCCCGGGTGTACTGAGTAGGGAGAGCTGTGAGCTTGTTTCATTAACTCTTCCCGAACAGGACCTTTTGGTACACACAATCTGTTGCCGTATCTCAAAGATCTGTTTTCATGGATGATGAAGTCTGTTCTGAGTCCATTCTCCACATGTTCTCTGATCTTTTGCAACTTAGCATCACTTGCTTGAGCTGCTTTGATCTGATTGACAATGGTTGATTGAACTTGTAAATTCATCAAACTTGAAGCATTACCTGGCATGACTATTTCAATCTCCATCTGATGCAAGTCTTGTTGAAGCTTCCACTGAGCGGTGAGATTCATTGCTAATGGTTGGCGACTAAGAGTATCAGGTACTACATTTACCTTCCCTGGGTGATATTGCAAGTTGATGTCAAAGTCCGCCATGAGTTCTAACCATCTTCTCTGCCGTATATTCAACTCCTTCTGAGTAAACACGTACTTCAGTCTTTTATGATCCGTGTAGATATTCACTCGTTCACCAAGTAAATAATGGCGCCAAATCTTGAGAGCAAAGATGACGGTTGCCAACTCTAGATCATGCGTCGGATAATTGAGCTCATGAGTCTTCAGTTGTCTTGAAGCATAAGCCACAATCTTACCGTGCTGGTGTAGAACACATCCTAATCCCTTACCGGATGCATCGTAATGCACTTCGAATCCTCCAGATTGATCCGGTATGACGAGAATAGGTTCTGATGTCAACCTTGAATTGAGTTCTACGAAACCTTGTTCGCATGCTTCTGACCACACAAATTCTTCATCTTTACGTGTGAGCTTGGTCAGGGGCGTTGCTATCTTCGAAAAGCCTTCAATAAACATTCTGTAATATCCAGCTAAACCCAAGAAACTTCGAATATCCTTCACTGAATTTGGTGTAGGCCATTCGCTAACTGCCGAAACTTTCGCTGGATCCACGGAGATTCCTTCTCCTGATACGATATGTCCAAGAAAACCAACTTGATTTAGCCAAAACTCGCATTTGCTGTACTTGGCATAAAACTGATGTTGACGAAGAGTTTCTAAGACAATTCGTAGGTGTTCTGCATGTTCTTTCCGACTCTTAGAATACACCAGGATGTCGTCGATGAAGATGAAAACAAATCTGTCTAAGTACTCCCGGAAAACTTGATTCATAAGGTTCATGAATATTGCAGGTGCGTTGGTCACTCCGAATGGCATCACTAGAAATTCGTAATGTCCATAGCGAGTTCTGAAAGCTGTTTTGTGAATATCAGCTTCCTTGACCTTCACTTAATGATAACCTGAACGGATCTAATTTAGAGAAAACACAAGATCCACTTAGCTGATCGAATAAATCATCGATGCGTGGAAGTGGATACTTGTTCTTTATAGTGACTTCATTCAAGGCTCTATAATCGATGCACATTCTGTATGAACCTTCCTTCTTCTTCACAAGTAATACAGGTGATCCCCAACTTGAAGTGCTGGGACGAATCCATCCTTTCGCCAGTAATTCGTCCAACTGTGTTCAGACTTCCTTCAAACCATCTGGACTTAATCGATAGGGTGCTTTGATCACCGGTTGTGCTCCTGGTACTAAATCAATACTGAATTCAAGAGCTCGATCGGGAGGCAAACCTGATATATCATCAGGAAATACATCGTCGAACTCTCGAACCATCTCTGGTCGTGATTCTTCCTCCGCTTGAGCTGCTGCAACTACTGCTTCTCTTGGCTTCGCTTTGTAGGTACTTGGCTCCAGTGTACGGTCTCCGCTTTTAAAATAGAAGACCGGATGGTCTGGAATCTCGAATACTACCCTCCTTTGACGACAGTCTATGGTAGCATAAAAAGTTCCAAGCCAATCCATTCCTAGAACCACATCGAAGTTCGGTATGTCCAGTACTTTGAAGTCAGCATAAAACTCTCGACTGCAGACGACGACTGGACATAAGCTGTATCCCATAGTTGCCTTTAGAACACCATTTCCTGAACTGACATTCCAGCTGGATACAAGCGGTGAGACTGGAATCGCATGGGTTCGGACAAACCGTTGCGACATAAAGCAGTGTGATGCTCCAGTATCAAACAGTGCAAGTGCAGGGATTGAGGATACTAAGATTGTACCTAAGGTATGTGGGATTTGTTTTAGGTATAGGAAATATGTAACTAAGTAGCAGGATCGAAAAGCAAAGTTTGAAAAGAAAAGTTTACCAGTGATGACTTGGCCAGTGGCCTCAGCTTCTTCCACTGACATCGTGAAAGCCTGGCGCCTTGGTACATTCCTCCTGGCCTGAGGAGCATTCCTCGGAATGTTCATTTGAGCTTGATGGAACTGACGCGGAGGTGGTGCAGCTTGTGGTCCTCTGGGTGGTGCAGGTAGTGCAGGTCTGGGAGCAGGTGCCTGAAGAGGTGGTCGGTGGGGGTAAGTAATTGCTGGCCTGGGTGCAGCAACTGGGTTCTGTCTTTGGGGACAAGACCCAATATCGTGAGTAGCTGAGCCGCAGACTAAGCAAAGGCGGTTGGCTCGACGTCAGTCCTTCATCATATGTCCAGTTCTCTTGCAGTAGGTGCAAAAGGCTGGGCTGGGACGATGGGTTGGTACTCCGGGTCGCCTTGGCACGAAAGGTGGCCTGGACGAGGCTCCACCTGCCATCTGGTTGGCAGGGCGTTTGACTCCTGCAGACTGAGGTCTACCCCTTGCTTTTATCACTGCCTCATAACTGCGGGTAGCTTCCAGAGCATCCTCATGAGTCAAAAATTTTCCCGTGGCCAGAGCAGCCTGAATCTCCGTGTCCAGTCCTTGTTGAAAGCGTCGGGCTCTGATTTCGTCCGTCGGTATCAAGTGTGTCGCGAATCTGTTTAAAGATTGTGTTAGCTGTGTAGTATGTGATATTTAAAAAATTGAACTATTGTGACATATCTTACCGGCTTAACATGGTGAATTCTGCGTCGTATTCATCTACTGATTTGTCCCACATTGAACCCTGTTGTAGATGAATAAACTGCTGCTCCATGGCAAACTTGGCATTCACAGGGAAGTATTTCATGTCGAACTTCTCACGAAAAGTCTTCCATTCAATAGGCTGTACCAGACGGCTTTCTTCCGCCTTCCACCAGTTGCGAGCATTATCCGTGAGCTGTAGTCTTGCCATACGGACCCAAGCTATGTCTGGCACTTGTGCTGCCGCCGGATCATTTTTGATGCTTTGTGCCCATTCTTCAGCTTCAAGAGGGCTTCCTTTACCAGAGAACTGCTTGGGGTGCAAAGCCCTGAATTGCTTTACCCCTGGTGTGTCGATCTCAGGACGATTCAGGAGTTGTTGCTGTCCCTTAAGAAGGCTGCGAATCGCCTCAAGTAGCACTGTTTGCTCAGTGGGTGGTGCAGGAATAGCTGGTGCGAAAGGTAGTACTGGAGGTGTGTTGTTGACGTTGGTGCTGGTGTTGTTCGGGGAATCCATAACCTTGAAGAAAAATTTGGGTTAGGACTGATTCAAATACATGAAATGATAAGATTCAAGGAATAGAAATTTGTAAGATTCAAGAAACATGAATTGTAAAGAATGTTTTAGTTGCTAGTTCTTGTGTTATATTACTTAGGTTGTTCACGCAGACCAGAACTACATGATAGAGATTCATACAGCTCTGACCTGCATGGGCCACCAACAAAACCTGTCGTGCCCTGCTTCCCGGTGTACGGCGAAGGGGACGCGACGAGGTCCGCTACGTATATACTTAGAAGTACATACGCTAAGCGTATCTAAGCAATACAAAAAGTAAATCACAAGAGACAAGAGATATGGAAAATAACAGCAACTTTATTAATAACATTCTTTTGTGCAATGCATGAAAAGTAAATACAACTGAAATGAAAAGCGATGCCTAAAAAATGGCATAACAGGAAATGAAAATACTGAATAGAACAAGGTACAATATCTAGAGCTCAGGGTCTTCGTGAAACTGATCCAAGTCTTCACCGGTGGGCTCGATCTCTGCTGGGTCCAAAGCACCTGACGACATTCAAAGAAGAAAGAAATAGAATGTTGTCGGCGAACAGGTCGCTCAGTAAGTCCCAAAGATAAAGAAGAATTAGAAAAGACAGAATAAGAGTATTTTCTAAAGAGATTGTAAAATATTGTAGAATATTGTGTTAACGCTGTTGTTTGTAGCTTGGTACAGAAGGATGCCAGTGTATACGAGAGGGGTCTCTATATGCTAGAGACCAGGGCAAACGGAATGTACAAGGAACCGTTAAGCCACGGTTCAACAGCAACGGAATATAGGTTAGGTGTCTTAATCTGACCACCTCGTGCCACCTTTAACACCTTCCGTACCAATCTACCCCTTAAACCCCGTAGTGTTTTGATAGTATTGTTGTATTGTATTGTATAAGTGGGATGACTGACCAAAACCATGATATCAGTAAACAGATTGTAACTGCATAATCAGGTAAATGGAATAACGGAATAATGGATGTATATTCATGGTTTGATTCAGTCAGTTGTATAGATTGTTAACTGGATTCTGGGATTCATGTGTTCATATTGAGTTGGAATATTAAAGAATATAAATTAACTTGAATCATATTCAAGTCAGGAATAATCAAACTCAAACCCGAGTCAGAATAAAAGAAATGTAAGTCGAAGTTCTATATTTGTTAGGGTCATTATTGTAATTTATAAAACTTGAGGGGGTTTTATGTAAAAATTACTTTTGTATAGTTTTCAAGATACACCTCAAGTATTTATTATTCGTCTTTATAGTTATAATGAGTGTGATTTTATTTTGTCTTATTTCTAGTGAAAATATCTTAATTACATAAATAAGGATATTAATTTGTAATATTGATTTATTTGAAATTCATGGTATTTTAATGTAACTTTTAATCTTGTAATTTTTTTAGGAAAAGTGAAAACTTTATCTTATAATAAAATAGGTGTTTAAATGATAAATATATATATGTTTATACAAGAATAATTTTAAATAAATATTTTATTTTCCAAAAATCTCATTTTTCTTAAATGTCGTATTTTAAACCTTTCGAGACCGAATGCCCCTTGCGGAGGTCTGAATCTCGCACTACTAAGCCCGAGGGTGCACGATAAACCGTACTATCCCTAACGAGTTCCCCAAATATGGGTTGTAGTGGCCCTTTGCAAAGATTTAATAAATACTAGTTATTTAGAAAACGGTTTTATAAATATAAGGTATTTATTTGCAAAATGTGTAAATTTCCGTATTTTAGATTCTAGTGTTTCCTAAGCCAACTAGCCTATTTCTAAATGGTCTAAATGACAAGTCATTAGAAGCCTCAAATCGCCTCTTCACCGCCAATTGCGGCCAGGTAAGTGCCAGGTGAGTGGGAGGCTCTCCACTACAAGTAATGGCCCTAATTAAGTAACCGCTCGCCTTAGACAAACTTGCCTAGACACCACAAAGACAGGTTTAGATAAACGATCGATATCCACAACTTATCGTATTTCTTATTAAAAGATATTGTTTTAAAATTGTATATAACTTAGAACTTTTAGAAAAGGTTTTATTAAGAAAATGGTATTTTAATGTAAAATCTTGTTTTATCATATTCTAAGTTTTCAAGGTAGCGTGTTATGATTACATATGAGTGTGTGTGGAGGTAGGTCATTACCTCGTGATCTACTTTGAGATATAGCAATGTTAAAGGGTTAAATGTGATAAACTAAATATGGTGGTATTTAAGTGAAAGAATACGATATATTGCAAAAGCTATCATTTCATGTGTGAAAACTTGTACAAATTAATTTTTAAGTGATTAGTAGGCAACATGAAGATGTTTAAGCATTATGGAATTGGTGATAAGTGAGATTTGATAGAAAACCGAATCGGAAATCGGTTTGTTCCGATTTCCGTCGGGTATATAATTTCGTATTTTAATGAAAGAAAAGAAGGATAGAAAAAGGGGGACTTACGGGTTTGGACAACGCTAGAGAGTGAGAGGAAGGCAGAGGGTTTGCCGGTGTGTCGAATCGTCGTTGATAGGTCCTAGCACGATCACCGGAATTTCGTCGTCGATTTCGTCAGCTCTTCGCCTTTCGCTCGTTTTCCTAACGTACCAAGTTCTCTTGGAATTTTGAGAGAGTGGACTTAGAAAAAGTGATGAGAGGGTAGAGGGTATGGGGGGTTTATATAGGGTTAGGCTAGGGTTAGGGTTTTTAATAAAAAAATATAAAAATATATAAAAATTATATAAAAATTCATTAAAACTCATTAAATCTAGGAGTAAAAGGGATTTATTGGGCAATTTATAACCGATCCAGGTATAATAAGTGTGCAGGAGGGTTGACCACGTCGAGGGCCATCTTTTCTCTGTTGGCGACTCGGCCGTCCGGCCGAGTCCGGCCGGCAGCGCCGGACCGAGTCGGCCGGTTCGCCGGGCGGCGGCGCCGAGCCGGGCCGAGTCAAGCCACCAGAGACCAGGGAATCTTCTGAGCTATTTAATGGTATATTTACTTTTTATTGTCTAGTATAAATTTTGTGAGTTATGGCCTTTTGACTGTTGACTTCCAAAAGAAATTAAAACAAAACAAATACCAAAATAATGTGGGGCATGGGATTTGAACTCTGGTGGCTTGGTTCAGCAGTGCAAGATATTACCAATGAGCTACAAGCTCCTTCTTGTAATTATGGAGTGAAATAAATACTTAAAGAGATATCAGCCGCAATAAATACTCCAAGTATACATTGAATTTAAATCAATTCTTTGTACATTAAAAATGGAGTTGTTACATCGACTCCCAAATCGAATCACTCATCTGATCGGTGATATCTTCAAGAATATAAGATCACCAACTGCGAACTCCAGAGGTCTTCGCCCTGTATCGACCCAACTTTTCTGTCGATCCCGTGCCGCCTTTATATGGTTTCGGATCACATTGACTTTCTCCACGGTTTGCACAATAAGATCCGGTCCAAATAATTTTCGTTCTCCAATATCGTCCCAATAGACAGGTGAGCGGCATTTACGACCATATAATGCTTCGAATGGAGCCATCTGTATAGTCGCCTGAAAACTGTTATTATAAGAAAACTCCACCAATTGCAAATGATCCTCTCATGAACCCTTGAACTCTAACATGCACGCTCTCAACATATCTTCAAGAGTTTGGATCGTTCTTTCTAACTGGCCATCTGTCTGAGGATAATAGGCTATACTAAACTTCAATCGAGTCCCCAAACTTTCTTATAGACTCCTCCAAAAGTGCGATAAGAATCGGGTATCACGATCGGAAACAATGCTCACATGTACTCCATGCGATCTTACAATCTCCTACATGTACCGTTCAGCTAAAGCTTCCGTCAATTGACCAACTCGAAATGGTATAAAATGAGCTGCCTTGGTCAATCGATCAACAATCACCCAAACTGTATTGTTGCCCTTTGGACTCCACGGTAATGCTGTCACGAAGTCCATGGTTATGTGTTCCCACTTCCACTGAGGAATCTGAAGTGGTTGCAATAAACTAGCTACCCTTTGATGTTCAGCCTTGACCTGCCGACACACCAAGCACTTCGCTACATAGCGTGCAATCTCTCTTTTCATGACTTCCCACCAGAAATGCTATCGTAGATCTCGGTACATCTTCGTGCATCCCGGATGTACGGAATATGCGGAACTATGCGCCTTCCTCATAACTCCTTCACGAATATCCCCTTTCGGCACACATAAGCGACTCCCAAATCGTAACGAACTATCTTCATGAATCAACAAGTCTGTTCGAATTCCCGCTTCTACCTATTCTCGAAACTTCTGCAACCTTGGATCGTGCGACCGCGCTGCTTTAATATTATCGATCAAAGATGACTGTATTTGCAACTGCATCAACTGTCTCGAAGAATGCGGTAATGCGATTTCCAACTCTAATCTCTGAAAATCATCTATAATCTCCTTCTGTGAAATCATCATCTGTATTGATAGCAACCGACTTAGTGCATCCGGTACTACATTAACTTTCCCCAGATGATATTTTAGATTAAGGTGATATTCAGCTATCACCTCTAGCCATCTATGCTGCCTCATGTTAAGCTCTTTTTGCGTGAACACATACTTTAGGTTTTTGTAATCGGCAAATACTTCTATCTTTTCGCCCAATAAGTAGTGTATCCAAATCTTCAAAGCGAAAATCACTGCTGCTAGCTCCAAATCATGAGTTGGGTAGTTCTTCTCATGGGTCTTCAATTGTCTCGATATGTAGGCTATAACCTTCCCATTCTACATCAGAACACATCCCAAGTCTTTCCCATATGCGTCGCTGTGAATAACCAACCCTCCGAAACTGTCTTGCACTGTCAAAATAGGAGCGGTGGTCAATCTTTGCTTCAACGTTTCAACAGCTGAAGCATATTTCTTTGTCCATACGAACGGTACCTCCTTTCGAGTTTGCTTGGTCAATGGTTCGGCTATTCGAGCGAAATTCTCCATGAACCTTCTATAATATCCAGCGAGCCCAAGAAAACTTCTGATCTCTACTACATTCTTTGGAATCGGCCAATCATGAACTGCTGAAATCTTTTCAGGATCAACAACAATTCCATCTCCGGATACGACATGACCCAAAAACTTCACTTCTTCGAGCCAAAACTCCCACTTGCTCATCTTCGCATATAAATTTTCTTGCCTCAACGTTTGTAGTGCGATCTTCAAGTGTTCTGCATGCTCTTCTTGGCACCTTGAATAGACTAGAATATCATTAATAAACACTACTATAAACTGGTCCAAATACGGTGAAAAGATTCGGTTCATCAAGTTCATAAATATCGCCGGTGCGTTCGTGACTTCGAATGGCATCACTAAGAACTCGTAATGCCCATATAAAGTTCGGAACACCGTTTTGAAAATATCTTCTGATTTTACTCGAACTTGATGATATCCGGATCACAAATCTAGATTCGGGAATACCCTCGCGCCACTGAGTTGATCGAATAATTCGCCGATACGAGAGATTGGGTACTTGTTCTTAATAGTCAACCGATTTAATTCTCGATAATCGATGCACATCCTAAGTGTGCCATCCTTCTTCTTGACTAGAAGAACTGGAGCTCTCCAGGATGAATTACCGCTGCGAATCCAACCCTTTTCTAGTAATTCGGCAACCTGCTTCTTGACTTCTTTCCAACTCCACCGATGCTATCGGATAATACGCCTTTGAAATCGGCACTGCTCCAGGAACAAGATCAATCGCAAACTCCATATCTCGTTTTGGCGGTAAACCCGAGATGTCTTCGAACACATCCATAAACTCTCAAACTACTGTTGGCGCTTCCTCCTTATCTGCATCCATCGACAAAAGAACGTGCTTGTCGGCCTAGCCCTAAATTCGACTGGCTCGACAGATCTTCTACCTCATGAAAATATAAACTCTGGATCTCCGGGAACCTAGAAGATTACTTTCTTTGCCCTACAATCGATGTGAGTGTGGAAAGTGCCGAGAATGTCCATTCCCAAGACGATATCATAGCTGGCAGTATTAATCACCAAGAAATCCATGAATAACTCTCATCCACAAATAACAATCGGACAATCCATGCACTCATGACTAGATATAATTTTCCCATTCCCGGTGTGAATGTCCCAGCAACTAGACAGGGCCACATGTGGAATCGAGTGTGCAGTAATAAACTTGGACGACATAAAATAATAGGATACACCTGAATCGAATAATGCTAATGCGGGAAAATTATGAACGAGTAGCATACCTGAAACGAATTCATCTGAAGCCTTGGCCTTCTCGGCCATCAAAGTAAAGGCCCGTGCTTGATTAGGCCACTGAGTAATTTGCTTCTACCCCTGAATCCGCTTCTGCGGTAGCTTCTGAGTATCGTCCCTCAATCGTAGCTTTGAAGGATAAGCATTGATGGTATGGTCAGCTGATCCGCAAACAAGACAGAGTCCAACCCTCCTTTGACATTCCTTCTGTAAGTGTCCGGGTAAATGGAAAAGGTCATAAATCACACTTCTTTTCTGATTGGATATGACGGGCTTCTTCTAAGGTACAATGCCTCACCTGTTCACTAGGATGCCTCTGCGTATAGGAGCTCTGTTCGGCGTAAACGTCGGCTTCCGCACTACGACGACTTGCTGTTGAGCACCCTTCACTTTCGCCGATAAGCTCTGCTGTTCCCTGGCAGCCTTGAGAACTTGGGAAAAGGTGGTCAATCCCAGAGATATGATGTGTCTCTGGATCTCCATATCCAAGCTACGCATGAACTTTCATGCCCTATCTACCTCGTCGGCAACCAAAGGTCCTGCAAATCGACTGAACCGAGTCCACTCAGCCGCATGCGCATCAACCGATCCACCATCCTGCTTCAAGCTAATAAACTTTTCTTCTATTTCTTCTCGAGCAGTTTGCGGAAAGAACTTCTCCAAGAAACTCCGCGAAAATATTGCCCGACTGATCGGCTTGGGCAGACGGGTCTCCTCTACGATCCACCACTCATGAGCATAATCCACCAGCTGGATGCGTACTACATCTACCCTCTTATCATCTAGAATCTGCGCGGTGACGAGCAGATTCTCCGTCTCAACTAGCCACTGCTCCGCTGGCAGTGGCCCCTCCAATCCAGTAAATGTGGATGTACCAAGCCTCCTGAAGTCCGCCACGGTGTCCTCACGCTGTGCTGGCTTGGCCGTTACTGCATCTACGGACTGCTGGACTTTCCGCAGACTCTCCTGGAAAGCCTCAGCTTGCCACTGATTCAGGTCAGTTTGCCGCTTCTGGTTTTCCAGCATCCTACGTATAACTCCAAGCAATGCGGCATTATCTACACACCTCTAGTACGATCACAAATCTCTATCCTCTATGTTCTGAAGCCAAGACACTGAAAAGAATTATCAATGGTAAACAGGATTCAATAACAAGATAGTTATAGATTCAAGAATAGTAAGGTAGTAAGGTTGCACGACATGTTCATAATTACGGGTTTCCTGGTTAGTGTATTGAGTCCAATACCCAACTACAAAAAGACCAAACCTGATTAACCTAAATCCTATGGCTCTGATACCAATCTGTCATGCCCCACCTCTAATACAGAGAGTATTGTCCACTCTGGCCGAAACCGCACGGTTTTGTCCTTCGGGGCGAACCGGACCCGACCAGGGGCCACTTCCCAGAAGGTCACCCATCCCAAGACTTCCCTAGCCCAAGCACGCTTAACTACGGAGTTCTCAAGTTCCTGTAGTGCCGGTTCACCTAAAAGACGCCTCTGTATTGAAGAGTGGTGTCATTTTATTTATAGTTCCGGATCTGCCCTCTTTTGGAATGTATTATTCCCCATTGTTCTACAGTGGGTCCCACGAATTCAAGAGGTGGCTCCCGTCCCGTTGGCATGACACTTGGCGTGACATTTTGTTCCGTGAGCAAGAACCAGAAAGATAAAATTGCCTGATCGGATCTCACGACGAGGTAAGTACGTCACGTTCGACGTCGGGTAAAGGTCGCGATACACACACGTGCATACAAGACTGGACCTGGCTAATCAAAGATGTGACCACGCTGGATGGTGACGATGACTAGGTGCAACCATAGTGTATGAGGTATGATACAGGCCATGCTAGATATCAAAAATATATTATTTGACTATTATTTGTATTATCTAAAAGAAATGCAGAGGTAACATATCATATAAATGTAATATCAAATTTAAATGTGTACGGATCCTTAGTACTAGTAAAGATATAACGTAATATTGAACCATAATGGGTTTCAAGCATGCAGGTCGGATCGGATATAACCACGGATACCAAATGCATTGTCTGCACCCAAAGCAAAAAATAATCAAAAAATAATCGCAAGATTAGAAAAATACCCAAATAGAATAAGCGTTTTATTCTTATGAATTAAGATGAGTCATGGTTTATGTTTATGAATTAAAGATAACAAGAATGAGTCATGATTTGGTTGCTTGTAGATGTATGAAGAAGCTATGACTCACCTTGTAATCCTGTTTTATTCATTGATATTTATGTTTATTCCAAGCTCATCTTATCTTCATGATTCACTCTCATATTCGTTGTTCATCCTCGTCTTCTTCTTCATGTCCTCACTAATTTTCTTGAGGCGAGAAAAAAAAAAGAAAGAAGAAATTTTTGTGAGCAAAGCTCCTACTTCATCAACCTACACTAATCTAGCCATTAGTTTACGTTGTTAACTTGATTAATACCTTGATTAGTGAAGTGTGAGCTTGAGTGAGAGAGAATTCAAGGTGGATCATCTTCGGCGACGAAGACAACAAGCAAGCTCGATCCTTTCTTTAAGTGGAGCCTTAAGAAAAGTTCTAGGGTCTACAACCTGGAGCTTTTGAAGTGAAGGACTAGACCACAAAGGTTGTAGACTCTTTACACTTAGTTTAGAATAATACTCGCTTACTACTAAACCCTAATTCTCTAGTTTGATTCTTGTTTAGTATAATTAGCACTCTAAAATTTTAAAATTGCATACTTGATGCTCATATAAACCTAGTAGAGATGCTAAGACATACTTTCATAGGTATCATGTACAGACGAATGATGTCAACTTCATCATTCCGGGGCCGAAGCCCGTATCGATTGATCAGTCTGTGGAAATATCGAACTGTTAAGTTACAAGTCAGGTTTCATTATTGATTTTCCATTACCCCCGGGTTTTGTGTACGAGTCATGTATTGATGATATCAATCTAATGCCAATACAGGATCAAGCAGATACAGGTCTTGTCTATGTAGACAATAAGTCACGTCCATCAGGACAACAAGTCAGGATTGTCGGAATTAGTAATAATTAAAATAAAAGGGCTAGTAATGTCTTATGAACATGTTAGGCCATGTATATTAAACAAAATAGATACTAGATAGAAAACCGTAACCAATATCTAAATATGGTAACCATGACTAACACCCATGATGTATATGTATCTATCTGTAATAACTGTTTTACGTCTGTTATCAGGTATATGGCAATCTAGAAAAAAATACTGAACTGATATAGTAGTATGATAATATTGTAATGATCCAGCATGCAACTAGATAAAACCATTATTGGTACGGATACAGACTGATGCTATAAAAACTGCAGTTTGATAATATTTGCTAAATATTAAAACACATGTACTATAATTAATCATATAAATATTGATATAAGCAAAGTAGTATGTTGCAAATTTAGAACTTGCCTGATCGAAATCTCACGATGAATATATGGATATTACGTTCCGAACACCGAATAAAGTCATGATGCAAAACCCACATGCGTAGGACTTGATCTGAACTGAGCAACTGCGTGACGTGGTGACTGGAGTAGTCGATGACGGTAATTGGGGTCGTCTGGATCGTCGGCGATGTGAGAAACTCCGACGAACACCAATCGGAGACCGAGAAAAGAGAAGAAGAAGAAGAAGACGGGGTTGCTGGGTTCTGGAGTTTAAACGTGGATGCGGAAGAAGAGGGAGTTGGTCGGCGACGAGGTGCTGGGGACTGAGGTCTACGGTGAGGTGTAATGGCCATGAGGTGTTGGATAATGATCGGGGAATGATAAGGAGAAGAAGGTGATGAGATGGTGGTGTGGGTGCTTTGGTGATGACATCGAGAAAAAGAAGGTGATGGAGATGGTGGTGGTGGTGGTTGAGTTCAAGCGACGGCGTCAATGGGGAAGAGGAAGTGGGTTCTCAGTGTGGGTCGGCTCGGGTGAGCCCTCGGGGAAGGAGGAGGAGGTGACGATAAGAAAAAGGAGGAGATGAGGGGGTGGTGATGATGAAGAAGAGAAGGTGAACGGCGACGAGATGGTAGAGGCGTGGGTTTAGGGTTCGGGCGTGAGAGGGGGACGCGAAAGGAGGGAGATGGAGACGAGGGGGGAGAGAGCTTTATATATATATATATATATATATATATATATATATATATCGGGAGAAAGAGAGATAGGGACGGGGGGAGAGTGTGTGTGTGTTTTTTTAATAAAAAATTAAAAGTTTAATAATATAATATATATAAACTGTTATATATATATATATATTATAATTATAGGAATATATATATATATATATATATATATATATATTGTAGAGTTTTACAGATAATACCAAATCACTCCAAATATTACCCGTATCCCTTAAAAAATATAGTTTTTAAATATAAAGAGCATACATAAGAATTTTACTCATAATGCAATATTCTGTAATTAAATACATATACCCCCACTAAAATCTATGTAAATATATGTTGAAATTTCTAATTATTTGTCTGTCTATAACTGAGGATATGAACATGATATATAGGCGCAACAACCTGATGTGGGGTAATTTGCCATGCAAGGATAGATACAAAAAGGATATTCTTTGTTTCTATCTTGTATTATAAAAAGATATGTGAAGCTTAAAATATATATATATTCTCGATTCACATGGATACACTGTGCTAGCAAATATTTGATATAATCTCGCACCATATTGGGTTTTAAACATGCGAGTCGGGTCGGATAATGACCACAGCTACTAATTGCATCATTCGCAACCCAAAAGCAACAATAGTAAAGAATTTTACCGCAAGTTTTAAAATATCAAAATATATAGTATAAATATACTAGGGTGTTACATTACCTCTCGAACGGATACATCCACCAATAATTCATGGGACCATCTAAACGTGCCTCTTGAGCAAGGTGAACGTGAGATGCAACATTACGGTGAAAATAGAAGACGGAAACAACATCTCCATTCTACAAAATATGAGAGGTATTTTATTCTCCAGGGTTCTAAAATCGTATGCTGAGTATTTTTTGGAGCATAACTCTTTAAAGAAATGACACAAATCAGTCATAATTGATACAACGTCGTTATCTGATAACGCGCTTACAGCAATGGGAAGCAACTGCTGCATGATCATATGACAGTCGTGACTTTTCAGACCGACGAGAGTTTTCTTTTTCGAGTTTACACATTTTTCTGATATTCGCAGAATACGCATCCGGTACCCTTACTTGTTTAAATACCTTAAAAACTCAGCTTCTCATTATCGAACATTGTGTGCATTGCTGGTGGAATAGCCCATTTACCATTCTCTTTCGAAGTTGGATGCAATTCTGGCAACACATTCTTTGTAGCAAACCATTGTCGTATCGCTAGTGTATCTATGTTCTTAAATTTGGTATTCAACAGGGTACCCATTAAGAGCTTACAGATATTCTTCTCGATGTGCATGATGTCCAAGTTATGGCGAAGATTAAGAAAACGCCAATATAGCAAATCATAAAATATAAATATCTTTCTCCAGTTATTTGATATCTCATTCGGAATAGTATGCTTATGTTTCTTACCAAAAACAATATTGATGTGCTTTTCGTCCACAAACACCTTTCTCCCATTTGGCTCAGGAGGAGGGATGCGATTCTCCTGCTCACCATTGAACTTGATTCTATTGCGTCGATAAGGATGATCAATATCTAGCCAACGACGATGTCCAGTGTAACTGGAAATCCGATTTACTGGCATTTCACAGACGGTGTTCTCTTGACAACAGGGCCAAACATGATGACCTTTCGTACTCCATCCGGACAACATGACATATACCGGGAAATCGTTTATTGTCCAAAGTAATGCCACACGCAGTGTGAATCTCTCCTTTCCGTGGACATCATAAGCAATGATGCCGGTCTCCCACAGTTCATTCAACTCATCGATCAACGGCTTCAAATAAACATTGATATTAATACCAGAAGAGTTGCTTCCAAGGATCAATATAGGCATTTGGATGTAAAATTGTTTCATATTCATCCAAGGTAGGAGGTTATAAACTACTAGTATAATGGGTCATACACTGTGAGATGCACCTCCTTTAAACGGTTCCAATCTGTCAGCTGATAATGCAAGTCTCACGTTAAGAGCTTCCGCAGCGAATGCGGGAAATTTTGCGTCAAATCTTTACCACTCTTCACCATCAGCGGGATACCTTAAGACTCTATCCTTCCTGCGATCATCTGCATGCCATGTCATATGTTCGGCGGTTTTAGATGACAGAAATAACCTCTATAGTCTTTTCTTAATAGAAAAATAAGCGCAACACCTTTGTCACACCCCGCTTCCCAAAATACAAAAATTTTGGGACGTAACAAAGCCAGCCATGCTACCTACGGTAAGAAAATATTTTTTCATTATCACATTAAGGCTGTCAATCAGTAATCAAAAACAATAAACTACTAAATCTATCTATCAAATGTCCAATAACCACAAAAATAATAACTGGAAAAGATTGTAACGACTCTAAAACCTCTGTACAGAAATTTTCCTGTTAATATACAAGAAAAGAGTATTACAGCCTGAGTTTGAGTTATAAATCACTTTTGTTAAATAAAGGCTAGAAACAACTTGTAGCTCACTGGTGAAGCCTTTGCACTGCTGTGACGTAGCCTATGTGATCGATTTCCATCAAACACAATTATTTTTCTGATTTTTCTTTTTAATTTTTTGGAAGCCCAAAAAGTTGCACGTGCAATACACGGGGAAATGAAAAGTTCATAAAAATCAAACATGTGGAAAATAGTGTAAACACTGAGTTAATCTAGTGGAACGAATCTCGAGGCTTGAACTCAAAAATAGACCGGGCAAATTGACCTAGGGGCCGGCGGGGACGGTTCAGATGGGGACAAATTGATCCGTGCTTTGCACACTCGTCTCTTCAACTCTCCTCAACTCCTCTGCACTGTTTGATTTCCCTGCAATCAAATAGAGACCCTTCAATTCACCAATTAACACTATTTTAATACTTTTTAATCCACATTTTTAATTCTCAAACCCTAATTCTCCACTATAAATACCACCTCATGCCCTAACTCTTCACCATTCTGAAAATTCTAGAAAAAACTCTCTCAAAATTTCCTAAGTGTAAGTGGAGTAAAGTAGAGTTAGCGAGCAAGCTTCTTCCGTCGAAGATCGAAGCCGATTCCGGAGCTCCTGCGACACCACGAAGTCTCCCTCCTCTTCCTTAATCTCATCTTGACATATTTAAACTGTAATTCCCTCCCAACTCTCCTCCTTTTCATTGAAATTCATCTTTAAATGTTATATCGGTAAAATGGAGTTATTACCGATACTCTTTTCTAAATCCTAGAAACTCCCTATTTCCTTTATATATTGATCAACCTAATTTTACCAAATTACTTGTAACGTTAAATACCAATATTTAGAATCAAGTTTAACCAAGAATCTCATGTGAAACAACCATAATTGAACTTTTTTATTAAAATACCTTGAACTTTATTATCACTTCTTTACGTTTTCGTTAAAACTATATCTTTAGGAAAAACTTCACGGGGTAACGACCTACCCCACATGTACACTTTGTTTTCATAGCACGATACTTATTTGTATGTATATTTGTTTCGAAGAATGATCTTTACAATAAAATACCACATACTTTAAAACCGGGTTTCTTTTAAAACGGTATTTCGTATTCCTTTGCAATTATGCATCTGCAATCCTTATTAGGGGATCCGCAAATGGTTGGTGCAGATTATCGCACATCCTGAGGATAGTAGAACGAGATGCAGCACTCCTCACGGAGTATTCAATCTCGAAAGGATATAAATACGGTTTTTTTAAGGAAAAAACGAATTTTCTAAATAAAACTAATTTTTAAAATTAAAAATTATATAAAATTTTTAATCCATATTATCATTATATTATGAAACTATATCTTTATAAAAAATGAAAAATTAAAAAATGTCAATAAAATACCATCAACTTGCTAAAAAGGACTAGTTTTCAATAAAATACCACAAACTTGTAGAAGTTAGGTAATTATCATTAAAATACCCCAATACTTAAAACACATGCTCATGAAAACCCTGCGTATTATAAATCACCCTCGAGGTTTTATTTTTAATCCATATTAAAATATTTTTCATAAAATCCCCTCGAGATATACAAAACAATATTTAAGGACTTTAGTAAATATAGGTTTCATCGGGATCAATTCTTTCGAGCCCTTAGGAGCCGGAGAAAGTGAATACTTACCTATTCAAGTTAGAAAACTTAAAAGGAGTTATCAATGGCAATTGTCTTGGAAAAAGACACAAATCCTGCCGTCCATGTACAACAATTGCCGATGACCCCCGAACCTAAGAATTCAAGAGTTAAAACCGTTTACAAGTGTTTGACTCATGTTGAGTCCAAACTCAAACCTGAATCCAACATCAAACAAGAACTTGAATGCATAAACATGAACACTCAAATTCAATATCAAATTCAAATTTGCATACTTGACTTGACTTGATCAAACTATGGTTATAACTTGACTTGAACTCAATATGACTACTTGAACACATGATTACATCTGAACATGAATACCTGAACATTTTTTATCCATGGTTTCGGACAAGACTTGTAAACATAATCTATACAATACATTACGCGAGGATAAAGGGATAGATTGGTACGGAATGTATATCGTGGTATGAGAGGTCACTTAAAAGACACCTACATGAATTCTCGTGTCGTTGTCCCGTGGGTTATGACGGGGCCTTGTACTACATGTTATCATAGTCCACGGGGTAAGATGGACCCTTCTCATATACATGAATACCTTCCTTATCTAACTACAAACAACCACGTTATAATAACTATCATATACCAGTAATCGGTCATATACAACTTTACCTGTTCATTTAATTTTATATACCATCTTCTCTTTCTTCTTTTGGGGCTTACCGAGCGTTAGTTCACTGACGACATTCTTTTCTGTTTCTTTCTTTAGAATGTTCGTCAGGAGGACTGGACTCTGAGGAGATAGAGCCGAGGCAGGAGGACTTGGACCAGCTTACCGCTCAGCCTGACTACTAGTTCCTCACACTTACTTTCAGTATGCTATTGTTTAGGCATTTTCTTTTGATTATTGTATATTTTATTTCAAACAGTTGTATGTAAAGTTGAATGTAAATAAAGTTGCTGTTGCATTTTATTCTCTTGCCATTCTTGTTCATTTTTTATATATTGCTTAATTACGCTTAACGTATTTATTTCTTAGTAAATACGTTGCGGCCTGCCACGTCACCGTTTCCGTCTATTGGGAAGCGGGGTGTGACAAAGATAGCGGAAGTAATAAAGATCCAAGAAATAACTAACTATCATAAGAGTTATATCAATGAGGTGGTCCTCACTGATTGGCGATCCTGTCGAATTACTCACGTGCTAAGATTAGTAATATGGATTAATTGTATATCGATAATATTTTGCCATACTATACTTATATGTAATTATATTATACTTGATATATTTAGTCTAGATAAAAGATAATGAAACTATAATGAAATTATATTGAAACTATTATGACTAGAATGTAGCAAGATAAACTTGATATTGTTATTAAACACAGATTATATTTATAAAATTGTTCATCGACAATAGTTGCAAATTATAAATATATGTATACTATGTTTATATATATATATATATATATATATATATATATATGGTTTGGTTTATAAAAATAGCATGTTGCAAGTTAGAAAACTTGCCTTGATTGGTAAAATAATATAACGAGGAATATGGATACCCGCATGATGGCAACGCTCGCAACCATGACGCACTCACGATCTTGGCCAAAAGCAACAACGTATTGTGCTGGAGTGACTTGCTCGTGCTATGTAGAAGTCTCAGGTCCTGGTGTTTCGGTCGAAGGCAACGACGACGAGGTCGGGGTCGGTGGCGACGTGAGGTCGGGGTGAAGGTCTCAGTGAGGGAAAGAAGAGAGAGGGGTAATGAAAGAAGATGGTGTCTGGGTCGTGCTCGTCGGTGAGGAAACAAGGTGGAGGCGGCGGTGTCACCGGGGTCGGCTCCGGCGATGGAACCCGAGAAGAAGGAGAATACGAAGAAGAAGAAAGTGAAGATGAAGGTGTTGGGGTTTGAAGAAGATGACGAGGAAAATGAGTTGATGACGGGGGTGTCTGACGGCGACGAGGTGAGGAGGACGGGGGGTAGGCGACGGTGAGTTAGGAAAAGATCGGAGGTCAGTGACGAGAAGAGGAAGGCGTAGGTTAAGGCTCGGGGTGTCAAAGTCGAGGGAGGGAGAGAGATAAGAATAGAGGGGGAGAGAGAGGAAAAGATAAATATAAACTGTAAATATTATATATAGTATAGTTAAAATATATAGATTATAGTTTTAGGGTTTATAGATAAAATCAAATTACAACCAAATTTCACCGGAATCTCATCAAAAATATATTTTGGAGCATAATAGGTATATGTAAAATTTTAAGCCATAATGTAATGATAGAATTTTAAATTCATATACCCCCTAATAAGATTTAAAAAGGATTTTAAACAAATATATAAAGATTTAATAAATACTTGGTTATACGATATCTTGAGATTTAAACGAGATAAATAAAAGCAACCTAAGATATGGGACGATTAATCACGTGATGTCAGTTAGCAAAATATATTTTATCCATAACCTGTAGCTATTAATAGATATATAATGATTTAAATATATGTGATATATCTATTATACTAGATTCACATAGATTTAATTTACTGATAAATATCAGATATACTCTAGCACCATACTGGGTTTAATACATGCAGGTCGGGTCAGATAACCACTACTACTATTCGGATCACTCGCAACCCAAAAGAATAAAAAAGAAATATAAAGCAAGATTTAAAATACTATTAATATTGTATAAACGTACTGGGGTGTTACATTATACCCAATTACAAAAGAATTTCGTTCTCGAAATTCACAAAACAGGAAATGACAAGAAGATACAGATCTAAGTGAAGAGATGTGGAAAGTTATGTCGAATCTCGTCTTCAGGTTCCTAAGTAGATTCCCCATGTGAACGATTTTCCCACAAAACAAGTACTAGAGGGATTACTTTATTCTTGAGAACATTTTTCATGTCGATCCACAATAGTCATTGTTTGCCCATCATAAGTTAAATCTTCTCTTACTGTCAGTTCCGAGTGATCAAGGACGTGCGTCTCATCTTGAACATACTTACAGAGTTGAGATACATGAAACACGTCATGAACACCCGCCAAGGATGGTGGTAAAGCCAATCGATAAGCTACCCCTCCAACAAGCTCAATGATATCGAAAGGCCCCACGAATCAAGAACTAAGCTTGCCTCGAGTACTAAATCGGATTACTCTCTTAGTCGGTGATATGTTCAAAAACACAATATCACCAACAACAAACACCAAAGGTCTTCTTATAGTATCAGGCCAACTTTTCTATCGATCTTGTGCCACGTTCATATGATCACGAATCAGGTTAGCTTTCTTTACAGTTTGCACAATGAGTTCCGGTCCCAAAAATCTTCTTTCTCCAACTTCATTCCAACATACTGGAAAGCGACACTTACGACCATACAATGCTTAAAATGGAGCCATATGTATAGTTTTCTGAAAACTGTTATTATAAGAAAACTTCAATAAATGTAAATGATCCTCCCACGAACCCTTGAAGTCTAACTTGCAAGCTCTCAACGTATCTTCAAGAGTTTGGATCGTTCTTTCAGACTGTCCATCTGTCTGAGGATGATAGGACATACTAAATTTCAAGCGAGTTCCCAAAATTTCCTATAGACTTCTCCAAAGTGTGATAGGAACCGAGTATCAAGATCAGAAATGATACTCACTGATACTTCATACAATCTCATAATCTCCTGCGTGTACCTCTCTGCTAAAGCCTCCATCGACTGTCCAACTCGAAATGGTATGAAATGAGCTGCCTTGGTTAGTTGATCGACACCCAAACTAAAAGTCTACCCTAGCACCATCATGAGGTCCAAGTGACATCAAGCATGCCAAATTCAAATTTTTATAGGTGCTAAGCTAGACTAAACAAGATCGTTAACTAGATGATTAGGGTTTTATGTTTAATATCAACTAAAATAGAAGAAGTGGAAGATGGCTATACCCTCGTAGATCGAGTCCTTCACTTCATATGCTCCGTGTAGTAGTCCCGCGACTCCACTAGACTCCACTTGAGGGTTTGGATGAGCTTCCTCTGAAGACCTTCGTGCCGAAGATGATCCACGCAAAGTCCCTCCAACTCAAGCTACCTCTACACTAAACTCTTTGATGTAGGAAACACACTACACTCAATCGCTAGTCAAGTATAAGATGGTGAAGTAGGAGATGTTAAAACTCATAAGTTTGTGTTCAAGCTTCATGGTTCATATCACATGTGAGGGTTGAATCTTGAACCATGACATTAAGGAGGAAGAAGAAGCTAGAGAGCATGAGAGCAAAAATTGGGAGCAACTCAAGAAAATGGCTAAGTGTTCAATGAGCAAGTGAGAATGGAAACTCTTGACCCCTCACTGATTCAAGTTTGGAATTATTGCAATATAAAATTGCAACCACGCTTGAATAGTGAGTCAAGATGAATAAACAAATATAAAACCCATGCTTACAACCATGCTCCCAAAGTCTTCCATTTTCCACCTTATTTTCCATTTTTCTCAAAAATAGAAATCATGCCATGCAACATATATATATTTATATATATGTTATATATATATATATATATATATATATATTAATACATATACGAAAATATTTAGTGAGCTAATGATATTAGTTAAGATATAATTTTATCATTTATAATATATATCACATTATTAAATCAACACTTGATTTAATAATCCGATTATATCACATATGACCAACTAATATCATTTATCTGTGCATCACATTATCAAATCAACACTTGATTCGATAATCGGGTTATATCACATATAACCTAACTCGATAACAGATAACTGCCAGATTACAATACTGTATCACATACACGTATTTAATCAGGCCCACACACATATCACATATGTGTCCTACTTTGTTTCGCTTGAACCAGGGAACTTCTGTGTGGGACTCTAAAGACTCGTCAATACGCCAGTTGTAGGTGATGATTACATCAGTCACCCACAAGCCGTCAGCGGTACAGGCTAGACGTAATGGCTACCTGGGTATTGAGCAATATGAAAATCAAAAAGCAAGCTTGTCTATACTATCCATAAAGCCTATCAGTAACACTACCGTAAAGTCTGGTCTCTTCGTCTGATATGTCGCATATCATGTCTAGGGGTGGTAAACGTCAGACCCTAGTAACGTGAAAAGTCATGTCGATGTCTGGCCTATAATGGTTCAAGAAACTACTGACAACACTTGTCAGTAAATCTCAGCAGCAGCCCTGACCAGGGACTTCCAGTTATAGCCAATCGAGCATAGCGCAACATCAACCCCCAATACCGGGAGAGACGAAACCCCTCATATCGCTTATTGGCTCCATGTGACTCAGGACTGTACCCAAAATCCACCTGTTTGCACAACTCCTCTTGAGCGTGGTAGGGAGGAAATCAAAGCGCAGTGGGAACCACATAAGACTCTATGACGATCTCGGGTCTACAGACTAAGCTGTACCAGTGTCACCAGAGGACTGCTATCTGACGATAGGTATACTACCAACTAGGAGTTCTCGGCGAGTCCATTCGATGTACACATTCTCTAATGAGCATCTGTGTACAATATTTGATGTCATACACCAATGGTTGTGGGATCAACCATCGCCCTCTAAGGGACAAGAAACATACACACTAGTCTACTTTGGAATATCGATGTCCTAGTCTCGATATTCCCTCGACTGGGAACTGATTAAAGGATGTACTTTTGAACCACCATGGTCCCACTAGTATGATCTCATCATAATCCTGGTAGCCAAGTATATATCCTAAGGGCTTTATCAACATGTAAGAGACAGACAGTATAAATATCAGTCTACATGTTAAGATAAAGGTAACCTGATAGTATAATATCATGTCGAGCAAGAAAGTCCTCTATATATATGTCCAAGCATCCACTATATCATCAATAATGGCCTCTAGGGCATACATATTCCTAACACAAACTGCGTTTTTGCCTTTTGGAGTCCGTGGCAAAGCTGTCATAAAATCCATGGTTATATGTTCCCACTTTCATTGAGAAATCAAAAAAGGTTGCAATAAACCAGCTACCCTTTGATGTTTATTCTTGATTTGCTGACACACCAAATACCTCGATACATAGTGAGCAATCTCTCTTTTCATACCTTCCTACCAAAAGTGTTGTCGTAAATCTCTATATATCTTCGTGCCTCCCGGATATACTAAATATGTGGAACTATGAGCCTCCCTCATGATTTCTTTATTGGCTATAGTGCTCTCAAGGCAATTATTGTAATCACAGGCAGGCGATTATGATGATTGAGGGATGCCCTATACGGGTAGAGCAGTCTTACTCAATATGACAGTATACTATATGGTTTGTCTCTATCATCATGTACATGTATTATGTGGTATTATAGATTACTATTACATGTTGATACAGCCCATATGATTCTTACTTGACTACCAGCATTATGATGGCGATTATATACATAGGAGCTGGGTGGTCCATAAGCACATCCTTAAATGTCCCTGGTCGAGGGAGTATCGAGACTGGGCATCGATACTCCGGAGTAGACTAGTGTGTACTTTTCAAGACCCTGACGAGGGGCGGTGGCCTGTCTCACAAACCATTGGTGTCAGTTAGTCATCTAAGATAGTATACAGGTGATCATTTGGTTATGAATTACACTGGCCGGACTCGTCGGGAACATGCTAGATGGTATTATACCTATTGTCAGATAGCAGTTCTTAGATGACATGAGTACAAGTTAGTCTGTCGACCTGAGATCGTCATTTGTCTCGTGTGAGTTCCTACTAGGCTTTAATTACTACCCTATCATGGCTCAAAGGAGTAATGCAACAGGTTTTAGTTAGGTACAGTCCCGAGCCATATGAAGACAGTAAGCAGATCGTCGGGAATTTGTCTCTTCCGGTATTGGGGGTAGATGCCGCGCTGTGCACGGGTGGCCATCACCAGAAATCCTTGGCCAAGGTGGACGAGAATTACTGATTTGGATTGGTAGTTTCTTAATGGGTAATGAGATTCACACCGACACGAAATATCGCATTATTAGGGGTCAGACTTTATCCACACCCTAGACCCGATATGCGTTACTCTTAGACGAACAGACCGGACTGTGCGGAGATTGTCAAAGACAGGATCAGTAGGCGTACTGATGAGTTTGCTCATCGGCCTTCCTTTCACTCAATACCTGGATAGCCTTTACGTACAGCTAGTGCTGCTGACGTGCTTGTGGTTAAATCCACTGCCGGCGTATTGACAAGTTTTTAGAGTCCCACACAGAGAGTTTTTTCGGTTCAGGCGATATGATATAGATGACGTATGTTGGTGCATACAGGTGTCCAATTAAATATGTGTATAGGCTACACGGACTTTAATCGGACGGTTGATAATACCAGCGGCTTAGGATTAAGCTGGATTATTAAATCAAGTTTTGATTTAATAATTTATATATATATATATATATATATATATATATATATATATATATATATATATATATATATATATGTATGTATGTATTTAGTATATGTATTCTAGTATTATTGTTCACTATTCATTTTCTTTCTTGGCTATTCGTATTTTTATATGAATACGCGTATATGTATTTCGATACATATACCGAGTTGTATTCCGTATTTATACGGAATATTTTCTAGAAGATGGACACCTCATTATATGATTTTCTTTTTAAAAAATCATTTGCAAATGAGGTGGAGGGTGAGGTGGCATGAGCATGGTTGGAGGTATGTAGAGAGATATGGCCTTTATTACTTTAATGTAAAATGTTGTGAGATATTTTTTGCATGGTTGTAAAATTGCAAGCCATTATATTTTTCTACATACTACTCTCTTCATTTCTATCTTTCATGCTTGCTCATGCTCATGTTTCTTCAACTCCTCCTCCTTCTTCTTTAGTTGCTCACTTGAGATTTGGAAATGAGAGAAAAAGATAGTGAAAAATTTCTACATTCCCATTCACCATTGCTAACGACCTAGGAGCATCGGTTGCTTTGCTAGGCGAAAATGGAGCTTGGATCGTTTTCCTAAGATGGATCATCTTCGGCAAAGGAAGACCGGCTTGCAAGCGTGATCTGGAGCACTTGAGGATGTGAGTATTCTACATATAGTAGATTAGTTTAGCTCATTTGGTTTTGTATACAAGTCTTAGCTCTTTAGTTCGATTCTTGGTTTCGGAACTTTAGCAAACTAGAAATTTTTGAAATCCATGTTGCCATCCTGCATAATTAGTTTGCTAGTGTGCCTAAATTCCCATCATTCTTCATGAACATCTGCTTTAGGTACACAAAAACGACTTCCATATCGTAACGAACCATCTTCATGGATCAACAAATCTGTTCGAAGTCTCGCTTCCACTAGTTCTCGAAATTTCTGCAATCTTGGATTATGCGACTTTGTTTCCTTAATGCTATCGATCAAAGATGACTGTACTTGTAACTGCATCAATTGTCCCAAAGAATCTGGTAATACGATGTCCAACTCGAATCTCTGAAAATCTGTTATAATCTCCTTCTGTACAGTCAATATCCATATCGCTGGAAACGAACTTAGAGTATCCGGCACTACATTAACTTTTCCCGGATGGTAGTTTAGATCAAGATCATAGTCGGATATCAGCTCTAACCATCTACGTTGCCTTATGTTGAGCTCTTTCTGTGTGAACACATAATTTAGGCTCTTGTGATCAGTAAACACCTCTACTATTTTGTCCAATAAGTAGTGCCTCAAAATCTTTAGCACAAAAATCACTGCTGCTAGCTCCAAGTCATGAGTTGGGTAGTTCTTCTCATGAGTTTTTGATTGCCTTGATGCGTAAGCTATAACCTTCTCATGTTGCATCAAGACACATCCCAAGCCTTTCCTAGATGCGTCGCTGTGAATAATTAGTCCCCCGGAACTATCTAGCACTGTTAAAATAGAAGCGGTTGTTAAATTTTGCTTTAGCGCTTCAAAAACTGACGTACACTTTTCAGTCCATACAAATAGTATCTCCTTTCGTGTTAGTTTAGTCAATGGTTCTTCTACTCGAGGGAAGTTCTCCACAAACTTTATATAGTATCCAACAAGCCTAAGGAAACTTCTGATCTTCCCCACATTTTTTGGAATTGGCCATTTGTGAACAGTTGCAATCTTATCAGGGTCAACTGCAATACCATCTCCGGATACAACATGACCCAAGAACTTCACTTCTTCGAGCCAAAACTCGCACTTATTCATCATAGCATATAACTTTTCTTGTCTCAATATCTGCAGTGCGGTTCTTAAGTGTTCATCATGCTCTTCCTTGCTCCTCAAATACCCCAAAATATCATCAATGAATACCACCACGAACTAATCTAGAAATGGTGAAAAGATTCGGTTCATAAAGTCCATAAATATCGCTGGTGTATTAGTAACTCCAAATGGCATAACTAAATACTCGTAATTCCCATATCGAGTTCTGAACACTGTCTTGCAAATATCTCCTTCTTTCATCCGAATTTGATGATACCCTTATCGCAAATCCAACTTTGAGAAAACTCTCGCGCCACTGAGTTGTTCGAATAATTCGCCTATGCAAGGGTTAGGTATTTATTCTTAATAGTCACCCACTTAACTCTCGATAATCGATGCGCATCCTCCGCGTGTCATCTTTCTTCTTGACTAGAAGAATTAGAGCTCCCCATGGCGAACCGCTGCTGCGAATCCAGCCCTTTTTTAGTAATTCGGTAACTTGTCTCTTCACTTCTTCAAGTTTCATTGGTGCCATCGGATAATAAGCCTTTGAAATCGGCGCCGCTCCAGGAATAAGATCAATCGCGAACTCCATATCTTGTTTTGACGGTAAACCCGAGATGTCCTCGAACACATCCATGAAATCCTGAACCGCTATCAATGCTTCATCTGTAACTTGTTTACGAACTTCATCTTTCAATAAACGGTTCCCTTCATCATGAATTTGCAAGTCTGTTCTAAGATTTATGGGTTATCAGCCTACCACACTTCCGCTGGGCTATACTGATAAATTGAAGCGGGTTTGTTAGAACTTCTTTAATGAAATATCTTACACCTGATCGTCCTTGAAGCGGTCTGTACCAACTCCTACTGGGGTTAATCTCAAACTACTGCAATCATCATATGCTCTCCTGTGTTTCTCCTTATTTTTCGAAACGCAGACAGACTGGTCACTACGGGACAAAGGGAAAAATATAACGTGGTTGTTGAATTCAAGTTCGCGATATGGCATAAATTCGTAAGCAGTGAAACCGAGAGAGAAAAAGTAGTACAACGAATATAAGTCAAGAAAATAAATCTAAATAGGACTCCAGGTTACCTGAATAGAGTACAACGTTGTAACCATACCGCGGTACATAGTTACAATCACATAACTCCATTGAAGTCTCTCAAATCCTAGTATCAGAATCAAAGGAATAAGAAGAGAGAAATAATAAAGAATCAAGAGGATTCCAAGCTGAGGTGCAATATCATTTCCATATCGTCGAGATAAAAGAGTTTAAGGGAAAGAGAAGATTCCATAATTTGAATAATAAGACAATAATGTGGCAGGACATGTTCCTAAAATTCTGGGTCTTAAGGACAATGTATACCATACCCAACTATAAATTGAACCAAGCTCCAGCAAAACTAAAACCCATGCTCTGATATTAAAAAAACCTTGTCACGTCCCGCTTTCCAAAATACCAAAATTTCGAGACGTAACAAAGCCAGCCATGCTACCTACGGTAAGAAAATATCCTTCCATAGTCACATTAAGGCTGTCAATCAGTAATCGAGAACAATAAACTACTAAATCTATCTATCATATGTCCAATAGCCATAAAAACAATAACTGGAAAAGATATCGGAAGTAATAAAGATCCAAGAAATAACTAACCAGTATAAGAGCTATATCAATGAGGTGGTCCTCATTGATCAGCGATCCTGTCGAAATACTCACATGCTAAGATTAGTAATATGGATTGATTGTATATCGATAATATTTTGCCCTACTATACTTATATGTAATTATATTATATTTGATGTATTTAGTCTAGATAAAAGAAAATGAAACTATAATGAAATTATATTGAAACTATAATGACTAGCATGTAGCAAGATAAACTTGCTATTGTTATTAAACACGGATTATATTTATAAAATTATATATCGACAATAGTTGCAAATTATAAATACACATACGCGCACACACACACACACTATGATTATATATATATATATATATATATATATATAGTATGTTGCCAGTTAGAAAACTTGCCTTGATCAGTAAAAGAATATAATGACAAATACAGATACCCACACGATGACAATGCTTGCAACCATGACATACTCACGATCTTGGCCAAAAGCAACAGTGTATTGCACTGGAGTGACTTGCTCATGCTCTGTAGAAGTCTTGGGTCCTGGTGTTTCGGTCGAAGGCAACGACGACAAGGTCGAGGTCGGTGGCGACGTAAGGTCGGGGTGAAGGTCTCGGTGAGGGAAAGAAGAGTGAAAGGTGATGAAAGGAGATGCGGTATGGGTTATGCTCGTCGACGAGAAAACAAGATAGAGGCGGCGGTGTCACAGGCGTCGGCTCCGGCGATGGAACCCGAGAAGAAGGAGAACAAGAAGAAGAAAGTGAAGGTGAAGGTGCTGGGGTTTGAAGAAGATGACGAGGAAGAGGAGTTGATGACGGTGGTGTCGGTAACGACGACGAGGTGAGGAGGACGGGGCGTAGGTGACGGTGAGTTAGGCAAAGATCGGAGGTCAGTGACGAGAAGAGGAAGACATGGGTTAGGGCTTGGGGTGTCGAAGTCGGGGGGGAGAGAGAGATAACAATAGAGCGAGAGAGAGAGGAAAAATAAAAATATAAATATAAATATAAACTGTTAATATTATATATAGTATAGTTAAAATATATAGATTATAGCTTTAGGGTTTACAGATAAAATCAAATTACAACCAAATTTCGCCGGAATCTCGTCAAAAATATATTTTGGAGCATAATAGATATACGTAAAATTTTAAGTCATAATGTAATAATAGAATTTTAAATTCATATACGCCCTAATAAGATTTTAAAAGGATTTTAAACAAATATATAATGATTTAATACTTGGTTATACGATATCTAGAGATTTAAACGAGATAAATAAAAGCAACCTAAGATATGGGACGATTAACCACGTGATGTCAGTTAGCAAAATATATTTTATCCATAATTTGTAGCTATTAATAGATATATAACGATTTAAATATATATTATATATCTATTATACTAGATTCACATAAATTTAATTTACCGATAAATATCAGATATAATCTAGCACCATACTGAATTTCACACATGCGGGTCGGGTCGGATAACCACTACTGCTATTCGAATCACTCGCAACCCAAAAGAATAAAAAAGAAATATAAAGAAAGCTTTAAAATACCATTAATATTGTATAAACATACTAGGGTGTTACAACCTTTACAGGAATTTTCGGAATTGACTCCTGATCCCTCGGGGGCCTTTTAGGTAATATCCACCTCGATTCCTTACAAGTTCTACACTTATTTAAGTTTCTGTCATCATATGTCGTGCATAATATACAGTCATTTGGACATGCATCGATTTTTTGATAACTAAAACCGATGTCGGCAATAATCTTTTTTATCTCTTGAAAATTTGCAGGGAGATCAGAATTCCGGTAAAACTCCTTCTCTATCTTTAGAAACTCATTGACTGACTTGTTTCTCTATAAACTTTTGCATTTAAAATGAAACATGCGAACCATCTAATCTAATTTCGTCATTGTCGAACCCTCGTAAAGAGGTATCTTAGCATCCTCCTTATACGTAAAAAAATTAGCATATTCAAAATCTAGAACCGCATCATCCGTAGAGATATCATCGTTCATGCCATCATATAACACGTCTATCATATCATTTAAACCGGTGGTTGATGGGGTTCTCATAGGAGGCGGCAACATACGATGTGCACCGATTTTATAGTCCACGACCTCTCCATACAAGTGCCAGATAGTGTAACCTTCACGGAATCTGCTAGCAAGTATATGCAGTCGAACTGCCCCTCGACTATTATTTCTGCCGTTACAACATTTTCTACAGGGACAAGGAATCCGACTACCATCCACTCTTGACGAGAATTGTATAAACTCTTCTACACCGATTTTAAATTCAGAATCAAACTTGTTCTTATTTATCCAAATCTTATCCATTCTTTTCCGATTCGTAAAACCTAATACAGTTCATAATTAATTATTATATCATAATAAACATTTTAAAATCGTACATGATATTAACAATTTTATACCGCAGTAAGAAAACTAAGAACGAGATGGTTATCGATAAAAAAGAGAATGACAACAATGTCTCGGAAATACATTTGAGTAATTTATCATAGCTAGAAATAATATTAACACTTCTATCTTAGGTGTCAATGGGTAACAGCTGTCGGGGGTAAGGCTTCTATCCCATTAAGAATGTATAACGCATACACCCTCTGGATTTATACTTTCATTCGCTACGAGAAAATTTTGGCATCACCTCTCCGCTGTTCTCTGAGTACACTGCAATAGAAGAGATAAATATCTCAATACTATTAGTACTGAGCTGATCATCTCAACTATATTTGTACACGGAGAACAAGCGGAAAGGTACCGACGAAACTCATCTCGAAACGAATAAAAAGCATAAGTATGCAGGGAAGTGTATACGTTATACTTTCTTAATTTGTTCAAAACGAGACAAATCTATCGGTTATAGTGCGACTAGTATTTTCGTCGTATAAACTACGAGATGGTTTCCAGCGAAGAACGATTAACGTTCGAGGTTGACAACGCACGTGTAGTTTATGTCATGAAAATAACTATAAGCATATAACTGATAGACGGGTTCTAAGCCGCGAAATTTTTTCAATGTGAGATACTTGATGACGATATGTATCGGTTTACTTTTTTTCATTATCGAGTAGCATGAACTTAATTAGATTGGTTTTGATGGTTATCATTTAAGTGTTAGTGTATATGCCCTAGGGGCCATTATTGTATCATACTAGTTTGTATATTACTTAATGGAAGCTTGGGATATTCACATGTATATAACAGTCTTGCTAAACATGGTAGTATGCTACTTGGTTTTTCTATCTTAATATGTGAGTATACGTATTGATAGAGCTCTTAGGATCTTACTTGACTACCAGCGTTGTGATGGCAGTCACACTAGTGGGGGCTGGGTAGTCTATAAGCACATCCTTATTCAGGTCCCTAGTCGTTGGATTATCGAGACAGGGCATCGATACTCCGGAGTAGACTAGTGTGTACGCTTCTCATCCCAGTTGGGGAGATGGTCTATCCTACAGCCGTCAGTACGTCGTACTGGAGATAGTATGCAGGTGCTCGTTGGGTTACGGGTACACCGGACAGGACTCACAGGGAACTGTTGGATGGTTTTATACCAGTCGTCAGTGAACAGTTCCCAGGTGACATGAGTAAAGCATAGTCCGCAGACTTGACACTGCTACTTCGCCTCGAGTGTGTCCCACTGTTCTTAGATTGCTACCCTACCACGGCTCAAAGGAGTCGTGCAAACAGGTAGCAGTTGGGTGCAGTCCCGAGCACTTGGAGGCAGTGGCTGTTAGACAGGATTCGTCTCTCCCGGTATTGGGGGTTGATATCGCGCTGTGTCAGAGAGCCATTACGCAAAGACCCTGGCCAGGGCAAGCGAGATTTGCTGGTAGGTTCCAGTAGTTTCTCAGGGTGTAATGGGCTTCGCTCCGACATGACTTGTACCGCTATTAGGGGACTGACGCTTGCCGCCCCCCTAGGCCCGATATGCGATAGTCTTAGACGAACGGACCGGACTGTACAGAGATTGTCACATCAGACTCAGTAGGAGTTCGGATGGGTTTCCTCATCGGCCTTCTTATCGACATCTACCTAGGGACCGTTACGTACAGCTAGTGCCGCTTGCGGTCTGTGGTTAAACCCACTGCCAGCATAGTAGTCGAGTCTCTAGAGTCCCACACAGAGAGTTTCCCTACTCCAGGCGAAACGATATAGAGGTCATATGGTTTTACGACAAGGGTTCGGACGCATATGTGTGTTTACGCACGTACGACTTTCGGACAGTTTTTACCAGTCGGCTTTGGTTTAAGCCAGTTACTGGTATCCGGTTATTGGATTTATACAGTCTAAAGTTTTTCCGTGTTTTTGCGGAAAGGAGGGGCGTTCTCGTAATTGCGCGAGAAGCTTCTAGAAGGTGGTGACTAAGGGGGTTTAGGTGGCATATACAATGAATGTGATTAGTGAGTCATATGGATGATTCATCCATGTCATTAATGCATCATAAATGCTTAATGACTCATGGAGATGAATCATCACTAGATATTATCAAGCATGGTTGTTAAATTGATTTATTTTCTTTTCTTGATAAAAAGAAATGCTTGATATATATTATCATAACTCATTATTCTCACTTCATTATTATGTTCACCTTCTCTCTCCTCAAGCTCTCCCTCTTCAAACCCTAATCCTCCCCTCTCATGTGTTGAGTACAAGGATTAATTAGACTTATTAAACCATAACCCTCACTCTATTTCATCTAGCTTCTTTGATTAGCACTTAAAGAAGTTTAGTTGCCTCAAGTTTAGAGGCTAAGCTTGGAGTAAAGCTCTCGGGTGGATCGTCTACTACTTCGAGAAGGTCGAGGAGGAGGTGGAGTTCGAAAAGACGAAGGACACGATTCGATAGGTATAATCCCTAAACATAGTAGTATAGAACTTCTATGTTTGTTGTTAGTTATCGTTTAGCTTCGATTCAAGCGGTTAGTCGATGTTTATACTTTAAACAAGTTCGTTTTTAAAATTTCCGCCTCCCCATAAGTACTGGGGTGTTGTACATCGACTTAAAGTGGTATCAGAGCCTCGCTAAACAATAAATAACTTACTTGCAAATTTGTATGAATTTCGAACGGAAAAACGAAACCGAAAAAGCCCGAAATCATGTGTTTCTGTCGATTTTTAAATGAAGTCCAAAAATTTTTCAGGGATGTTCAGAAAGCTTGAAAAGACAGTAGAAGAACACCCAAGAAAATTGGGCCCCTGAATCGCCTAAAGCGCCGCGGAACCGCGGCGGATCCCACCGATCCGCCGCGATTCCGCCGCCGAGTTGGCGATTCAGGAACCCAATTTTTCTGTGTTGGTTCTCTGGGATATTTGGTATTTTCTGAAATTTTTAATTTTTGCTCAGGTTTCAGATTTACAGAGAAGTATTGGAGCAAAATTAAAAGTGTTTAATCGATCGAAATTATACAGTATTTGCTTGTTGGATTATATCTGTGTTTGTATAATGTGTTCGTAAACCTCCCCTTACTGCTAGTATGTCGGTTGGCAGGGGGTTACACATTTCTGTAATGGATTTTATCTGTTTGTGTATATGAACTGTGTTGGACTGTTGTGATGTATAGCCGGGGTTATGTTATGGGTTATTATTTAATTCATTTGATGTAAATGTAATTTGTTGTAATATTATTTTGCAGGGCACATCCAGGTTGCGGTTGTAGCCACCGTTGTATTATTTCATTTTACTGTTTTTGCTCCTAGGACAGACCCAAGGTGGGGTGCACAAACTGCCGGGCGGGTAGTTTGCCGCACCCGTAGGGGTCTTGGATGGGGTAATGGCTATTCATCACAACTGTGTAATCCGTCTTTTGTTGCAGGCTCAAAACAAACACGGATTGCTTGCAAATCCAATAAAGTTCATCTGTGATCTGGAATGAATATTATTGCGTCCGACGAATGTAAAATATCTATATATATGATAGCTATTTAGACGTCACTTATGTTTTACACCTGCGCTAGCCCAGCCCCCGCTCTGCCATTAGTTAAGTAACCTAACGGATGATGACGGGACCCCGTGGCGAATGCGGATGGCATAAGAGGACGTTGTATTTTCGTTGTTTTCTGCAATGATAGGTTAATGATGGGACGCATTATTTATAATGCAAAGAAAATAAACCAAAAAGTTTAATCGTTGGAACAATTTAAAAGAAACCACTCGGTTAATTTTAAAAACAGATATTTTTAAATGCGGAGCTTTAACCACTCCTTTTAAAAGCTATCAGGTTCCTTCGGTTATATCAAGTTCACTACGTTCACGGTTTCGCCAAAACCATTCGTAGCCCTCCGTCATTTCATCTGGGTATTCAGTAGTATTCAAGCTATGTATTTTGACCTAACGCCAAGGCATAGTGTTTGGTAGCTACTAGGTATTCATTTGTTGCATAGATAGATGAGTTAGTTTGGGACAGTCGTATTATCATTTTGGCCGAACGTCAAGGATATATACGGATGGGTTCAAATTGACAAGATAATGATGGGTAGAACTTGACATGTGACTTATGACATTTTGACCTAACGCCAAGGTCATAAGAGCATGGGGCAGAAAAATATATATCGGGAATTTCTAAAGAAACTGAAATTTGCAAAGAGTTGCATACCATTTGGAGTTTGATGAATGTTGGTAGGATTCCTTCAACATTATCATACAATGATATTTGGATCCCGATCCTACTGTGAGTATATGCTACTTATCAGGAGATTCGTCACTTAACGATCAATGCTATAAACCAAGTAGGTGTCAAGAAAGGTGTCAGCGGGGTTACGCCCCCAGAGAAAAGAGGTTATTTAATTAAGGAACTTCGCGAAAGCGTTGGAAAACCTCCCTCGAAGTATCGACACTAGCCTGGCTGAACGGTTAAGCAAGTATTGTACGGTGAGAATAGTCATGGCTAATTCTTCTTTTATGGTTTGAGGAAGGATTCGAGAAACAGTGGGAGCCATCCAGTTTAGATAAACTAAAAACCACTCTAAACTTGTAAGAGCATCATGCTAAAGAGTTTTCTTCTCTCTCTCCTATTTGCAGCGACCCTGAAAATGACTGGACTTAAGTTACTTTTAGAGAAAAATATACTGACAGGGCCAAACTATAAAGATTGGCTGCGGAATGTCAAAATGGTTTTGACCTATGACAAATTGGGGTACGTCCTCACCGCTACGGCACCTGCTGTCCCTGGTCCCAAATCCAGCAATGCGGATAAGGAAATCCGCAAAACCTGGGATTTAGATTGCGCGAAAGCCAAGTGCATCGTGCTTGCCTCGATGAACAATGAACATCAGAGGAGGCACGAGGATATGGACCTAGATGGCATATTTCTCCATACAAAGGAACTTTATGGAGAGCAATCTCATATAGCAAGATACGAGACCTCTAAGAACTTGTTTCGAGCGAGGTTGGCTGTCGGGTCATCGGTAGGAGAACATGTCCTAAAGATGATCGGCTATATTGAAGAGCTCGCAGACCTTGAGACGACTTTGGATAATGAGCTCTATACAGACCTTATTCTCCAGTCCCTTCCTTCCACCTACGCCCAGTTTATCCTGAACTTCAACATTCAAAGAAAAGAAGTTGAACTTCCGGAACTCCTGAACATGTTAAGGAGTGCAGAGGGCACCTTGCAGAAGACAAGGGAAATACCCGCTATGTTTGTTGGCGGTGCATCTTCTTCCGGGTCCAAGGCAAGGGCCAAAGGAAGGAAGAAGAAGGCCGCCACCAAACCTAGAGGAGGTGTTAGTAAGGTGGGAGGGAAGGGAAAGAAAAAGTTTGCGGTACCGGTAGTTGGCCACGATGAGTGCTTCCATTGTCATAGGAAAGGGCACTGGAAGAAGGATTGCAAGGCGTGGAACGCCAAGAAGCAGGAACCGAAGCAAGCTGTGGCTTCGACTTCAGGTGTGTTTGTAATTGAGAATTGTCTGTCGATCAACTCTACTTCCTGGGTATTGGATACCGGATCAGGATCTCATATTTGCAATTCATTGCAGGCACTGAGAAACCGTAGAGTGCTGAAGGAAGGTGATATGACCCTAAAGGTTGCTAACGGAGCTAGCGTGGGAGCTGCGTCCGTCGGGGATTATCACCTAGGATTGACAAGTGGACACATTTTGGTTTTACATAACTGTTTTTTTGTACCAAGCTTAACGTGTAATATCATATCAGTTTCCTTGTTATCAAATAAAGGTTATGATTTCACGTCTGTAAGAGATGTTGTTAACATCCACCTTAATCATGGTTTGATTGGGTCCGGTACACTAAATAACGGTATATATGTTTTAAACCAACTCTAAATTTTCAATGTCCAGAACACACTTAAAAGAAAGTCTCCAGATTTAAATAAAGCTTTCTTATGGCATTGTAGACTGGGTCACATCAATGAGAGAAGGTTGACTAAGTTGCATAGAGAAGGATATTTAGACTCGTTCGAATATCAAACTTATGACACTTGTCAATCTTGTCTCAAAGGAAAGATGACAAAGACTCCATTTACTGGACAAGAAGTAAGAGCGAGCGAGCTCTTAGGACTCATACACAGCGATGTATGTGGTCCATTGTCTACACATGCAAGAGGTGGTTTTTCCTATTTCATTACTTTCACGGATGATTACTCAAGATACGGATTCATTTATCTGATGAAACATAAATCCGAGGCTTTTGAGAAATTCCAAGAGTATAAGAATGAAGTAGAAAACCAAACCGGCAAAAGTATCAAGACACTTAGATCTGATCGAGATGGTGAATACTTGAGTGCCGAGTTCCTAGGTTACCTAAAAGAGAAAGGAATTCTCTCTCAGCTTACTCCTCCATACACTCCACAGCACAACGGTGTATCGGAGAGATGGAATCGAACCCTATTGGATATGGTACGATCCATGATGAGTAATGCTGAGTTACCGCGATCTTTTTGGGGTTATGCGCTAGAATCAGCAGCATATCTTTTGAACATGGTTCCTACCAAGACTGTGCCTACCACTCCATATCAGATGTGGAGCGGGAAGAAACCCCATCTACAGTATATAAAGATTTGGGGATGTCCAGCTTTTGTTAAAAAGCAGCATGTGGACAAGCTCGAGGCACGATCAGTAAAGTGTAAGTTTGTGGGATATCCAAAGAACTCCAGGGGATATCTATTCTATTACGCAGAGGAACAAAAGGTATTTGTTTCTCGTAATACCCATTTTCTAGAACATCAGTTTTTAGAAAAGGAATCAAGTGGGAGCGAAATAGAACTGGAAGAAATTCCAGAACCACAAACTAATACTGAAAGTTTGGTAGAACCAGTAGTTCAAGAAGAACAGGA
Organism: Agapanthus africanus; assembly: GCA_030015575.1. Lineage (NCBI taxonomy): Eukaryota > Viridiplantae > Streptophyta > Magnoliopsida > Asparagales > Amaryllidaceae > Agapanthus > Agapanthus africanus. The sequence goes on from JASDDO010000001.1 coordinate 27,804,104, forward strand.
CATTCCCGCACCCCTCCGCAGGAGTAGTAGGCCGTCTCATCCGTCTGAGAGATACTACGGTTTTCTCATAGATGGGGATAGAGAGGATTGCATCATAGATGATGATGAACCTACTGACTTCAAGCAGGCCATCCAGAGCGGCGACTCGGTACGATGGCTAGATGCAATGCGGACCGAAATGGAGTCCATGTACACCAACAAAGTATGGACTTTGGACTTTGCTCCAGATGGGGTAAAACCCATAGGATGCAAATGGATCTTCAAGAAAAAGATTGGTGTAGATGGACAGGTGGAAACCTATAAGGCTAGACTTGTTGCAAAGGGTTTTCGTCAAAGACCTGGTTTGGACTATGACGAAACTTTTTCTCCAGTGGCTATGCTCAAATCCATTCGGTTCCTTCTTGCTATTGCTGCCTTCCATGATTATGAAATCTGGCAGATGGACGTAAAGACGGCTTTTCTGAATGGAAATTTAGAAGAGTGCGTCTATATGGATCAGCCAGAGGGTTTCAATCAGAGTGGGAGCAGCGGGAAAGTATGCAAGCTGCTTAAATCCATTTATGGACTAAAGCAGGCATCGCGGAGTTGGAACATCTGTTTTGATGAAACAGTCAAAGAATATGACTTTATCAAAAATCCAGATGAACCGTGTATATATAGTAAAGTTGTAGCCAGAAGTGTCGTATTCCTCGTCTTGTACGTGGATGACATTCTATTGATAGGAAATGACATTCCTATGCTACAATCTGTCAAAGGATTCTTGTCACACAGGTTCTCCATGAAAGACCTGGGTGATGCCTCTTACATTCTGGGGATCCGGATCTATCGTGATAGATCCAAGAGGATGTTGGGACTTTCGCAGTCCAGGTATATCGACACTGTACTGAAAAGATTCAGTATGGAAGATTCTAAGCGCGGTAATCTACCGGCTTGTCACGGAATCACCCTCTCCAAAGAGATGTCTCCCAAGACTGATTTGGAAAGGGAACACGTGTCTATTATACCCTACGCTTCTGCGGTAGGCTCTATAATGTATGCGATGTTGTGCACCAGACCAGATGTAGCTTACACACTGAGCGTGGTAAGCCGGTATCAGTCAGACCCAGGGGAGAAGCACTGGATAGCAGTAAAGAACATTCTCAAGTACCTGAGAAGGACTAAGGAGATGTTCTTGGTTTACGGCGGAAAAGACCTCAGGTTGGAGGCCTTTGCTGATTCCGGCTTCCAGAGTGATAAGGACGATTCCACGTCCATGTCGGGTTATGTCTTTACCCTCAATGGAGGGGCGGTGTGCTGGAAGAGCTCCAAGCAGGACACCGTTGCTGACTCAACGATGGAAGCGGAGTATATAGCTGCTTGCGATGCCGCAAAAGAAGCAGTCTGGATGAAGAAGTTCCTAACAGAACTTCAGGTGGTTCCTACCATAGTTGATCCAATACCTCTGTATTGCGACAACAACGGAGCTATAGCTTTAGCAAAGGAACCAAGGTCCCATCAGAAGTCCAGACACATCTTAAGGCGGTATCACCTGATCAGGGAGATCATTGATCGTCAGGAGATCGAGGTTCGGAGAGTTGCTTCTGAAGAGAACATTGCTGATCCATTCACAAAGGCCCTACCTCAGATTCAGTTCGAGAAGCTACTCGAGATCATCGGTCTTCGATATGCCAGTACATGGCCCTAGTGCAAGTGGGAGATTGTTAGTGTATATGCCCTAGGGGCCATTATTGTATCATACTAGTTTGTATATTACTTAATGGAAGCTTGGGATATTCACATGTATATAACAGTCTTGCTAAACATGGTAGTATGCTACTTGGTTTTTCTATCTTAATATGTGAGTATACGTATTGATAGAGCTCTTAGGATCTTGCTTGACTACCAGCGTTGTGATGGCAGTCACACTAGTGGGGGCTGGGTAGTCTACAAACACATCCTTATTCAGGTCCCTAGTCGTTGGATTATCGAGACAGGGCATCGATACTCCGGAGTAGACTAGTGTGTACGCTTCTCATCCCAGTTGGGGAGATGGTCTATCCCACAGCCGTCAGTACGTCGTACTGGAGATAGTATGCAGGTGCTCGTTGGGTTACGGGTACACCGGACAGGACTCACAGGGAACTGTTGGATGGTTTTATACCAGTCGTCAGTGAACAGTTCCTAGGTGACATGAGTACAGCATAGTCCGCAGACTTGACACTGCTACTTCGCCTCGAGTGTGTCCCACTGTTCTTAGATTGCTACCCTACCACGGCTCAAAGGAGTCGTGCAAACAGGTAGCAGTTGGGTGCAGTCCCGAGCACTTGGAGGCAGTGGCGGTTAGACAGGATTCGTCTCTCCCGGTATTGGGGGTTGATATCGCGCTGTGTCAGAGAGCCATTACGCAAAGTCCCTGGCCAGGGCAAGCGAGATTTGCTGGTAGGTTCCAGTAGTTTCTCAGGGTGTAATGGGCTTCGCTCCGACACGACTTGTACCGCTATTAAGGGACTGACGCTTGCCGCCCCCTAGGCCCGATATGCGATAGTCTTAGACGAACGGACCGGACTGTACGGAGATTGTCACATCAGACTCAGTAGAAGTTCGGATGGGTTTCCTCATCGGCCTTCTTATCGACATCTACCTAGGGACCGTTACGTACAGCTAGTGCCGCTTGCGGTCTGTGGTTAAACCCACTGCCAGCGTAGTAGTCGAGTCTCTAGAGTCCCACACAGAGAGTTTCCCTACTCCAGGCGAAACGATATAGAGGTCGTATGGTTTTACGACAAGGGTTCGGACGCATACGTGTGTTTACGCACGTACAACTTTCGGACAGTTTTTACCAGTCGGCTTTGGTTTAAGCCAGTTACTGGTATCCGGTTATTGGATTTATACAGTCTAAAGTTTTTCCGTGTTTTTGCGGAAAGGAGGGGCGTTCTCGTAATTGCGCGAGAAGCTTCTAGAAGATGGTGACTAAGTGGGTTTAGGTGGCATATACAATGAATGTGATTAGTGAGTCATATGGATGATTCATCCATGTCATTAATGCATCATAAATGCTTAATGACTCATGGAGATGAATCATCACTAGATATTATCAAGCATGGTTGTTAAATTGATTTATTTTCTTTTCTTGATAAAAAGAAATGCTTGATATATATTATCATAACTCATTATTCTCACTTCATTATTATGTTCACCTTCTCTCTCCTCAAGCTCTCCCTCTTCAAACCCTAATCCTCCCCTCTCATGTGTTGAGTACAAGGATTAGTTAGACTTATTAAACCATAACCCTCACTCTATTTCATCTAGCTTCTTTGATTAGCACTTAAAGAAGTTTAGTTGCCTCAAGTTTAGAGGCTAAACTTGGAGTATAGCTCTCGGGTGGATCGTCTACTACTTCGAGAAGGCCGAGGAGGAGGTGGAGTTCGAAAAGACGAAGGACACGATTCGATAGGTATAATCCCTAAACATAGTAGTATAGAACTTCTATGTTTGTTGTTGGTTATCGTTTAGCTTCGATTCAAGCGGTTAGTCGATATTTATACTTTAAACAAGTTCGTTTTTAAAATTTCCGCCTCCCCACAAGTACTGGGGTGTTGTACATCGACTTACATTAAGTATCGTCGATTATTGAACTATTTTGTTTAAGGTTTTGGAATTTTCATTTTGGATGGTAAATTCTCAAACAATCGATATTATTAATGAAGTATCTATATAACACCCTAGTTCATTTATACCAGTTCTATTTTGGGTATTTCTTTATTTATGGCTATTTCTTGATTTATTGTGTTTTGGGTGCGAATAGTGTATTTGGTATCCGCATTTGCATCCGATCCGACCCACATGCTGGAAACCCTTCTTAATTCCTGTTTATGATTTATCCCAGCTGGTTATGAGAATCCGTGCACTTTCATGTTGTATGACTGCATTATATCTGACATCTGCATTTTTTCAATATAACATATAAAGTCAAATAAAATATTTTAAAAATATCTAGTATGGCCTGCATCATACCCCTAACCCTGTCATGGCATCCGTACATCTTGTTCTCATTCCGTTTAGTGAAACGGACTCGTTTGGATCGCTACGTGCATGTTACGTGCATCCGTTCTTGGGGGTATGTATTTTCGTTACCCAGATATCCTATTTTGGTTTTGGTTGATACGTATATTATCTGTATTTTCAAACCATAATTTTAGACCCGACTAGGGCGTATTTTGGACTATTTTGTTTATGCCAAAAACTTAAATTTATTAATATTTTAAATCCTAATAAATTAAACTGTTTTTATACGAATATATATAAAAAAAATTAACTAAATATATTTTTAAAATCCTAATCTCACCACCCCAGATCTCTCTATACCTATATTAAATATTTCAAATCCAAATCTAAACACCCAAAATCCCTGCCTTCTCTCTCTCTTATACTATATAAATATATATATATATATATATATATATATTTATTTCTCTTAAAATTTTCATTGAACCCACGTTCTCTCTCTCCTCACTTCTCCTTTTCAAGATTCTCCCGCCATCACTCATCGTGAGAATCTCCGCCTTCGCCTGGGCCTTCGACCACACCTCGCCAACCTCGTCTTACCCTCGACCTCATCCACTTCTCAACCTCAACCTCATCCCGCTCGCCTCTCCCTGCTGCATCCTCGACGATGAGACCCGGCGAACCCAGACCCGACGAACCCATATCCCTGCAATAACCCAAGAACCCGACCTTGCTTGCAGTCCTCGTCGCCGCCGACCATCCTCGTAGGCCTCCCCTCGCCACCAGCACTGCCTCTATCTCCTCACCAACACCCCCAAGCTAACTCCGACGATTCCCTGCACACCCCGACGAGAACCCACTGCAACCCGAGCACCCTCGCAACACCTCGCCGGAGCTTCGACCCATCGTCGTCGTCGTCTCCCCTGCCTCGCCTCTGACCCCAGAGTAAACCCAGAGGACCCCAACCCCTCTTCTCCTTTCTCCCTCTTCTTCTCCTTCAACTTCTTCTTCTCTTTTCTTTTCTACATTCTTGGTTTTCTGGTCACCGCCGGAGCCGTGCCGTTACCGACGATCAGGGCAACCCAGTAGACGTTCTCAGCCAGCATGGTCACATTCTTGCTTTGCCTGGTTCTGTTCTGTACGCGCGTGTGTGCATTGCGACGTTTACCCGACGTCGGACGCAGCGTACACACCTCGTCGTGAGATCCGATCAGGCAAGTTTATCTTGCTACATGCTATACTAATATATTTATATTCATATAAATAAAAGTATTACAGGTCGTTTAATTATGCATCCTATGTTACAATTTTACAATTTTACAATATCCGTTTACATCCATACTGTTATTTACATATCTAGTCGCATGCAAGTTTATCTTGCTACATGCTATGATACATATTTTTCATCCATATGAGTAAAAATATCACGTGTTCACTGCATTGTACATCCATGTTACTGTTTTACTGTTTTCGGATAGTCGTACGTATCCATACCGTTATTTACATATCTAGTTGCAGGCAAGTTTATGTTGCTACATGCTATGTTATTATATTTGCATCCATATTAATAATAATATTACATGTTCATTGCATTGTGTATCCTATGTTACCGTTTTACAATTTTACAATATTCGTTTGCATCCGTACAATTTATTATATATCTAGTTGCATGCCTTGTCATATTATATCATGTTACCATTATATTAGCACTCCATGCTTGATAATGTACATAATACGTAGTCATGGAGTTGTAGATGTAATCCCTGATAGACATTTGTGCATCTATGTTTTACTGTGCATCCGTACTTTTACTGTGATTCGATACTTGCTACATTTTACTTTTGAGCATCCGTTTGATACACTATGCACTACCTGACATGACCTGATACACCACTGCTTGACCTGTTACTTGATCCTGTTAAAAATGCCGATAATCCCGACTTGTTGTCCCGACGGAGATATCCTGTTGTCTATTCAGACAAAACATATACCTGCTTGATCCTGTGTTGGCATTAGCTCCATATTTATCAATACCTGACTTGAACACATAACCTTGGGGGTAAGGGGAAATCAATGATGAAACCTGACTTGTAACTCAAATGTTCGACACTTATACCGATCAGTTTTAAGGGCTAGACCAGCCCCGAGATGCTGCTACTGACATCATTCATCTGTACGTGTTCCTGTTTAATGCCTAGCGGCGTGTCTCAGTTTCAGTCCGAGAATCTGGACCGTGGTCCCGGGCATGCACGGGATACTATTGAGTTACATCGACGATTCATTAAATTGATTTCAAAGACTTGAGAGTAATTAACCCAGTAGTATAGATTACTCACCGCATGCACATACACTTCACTGTTCCATATTCGTGTTACTGTTATACACTCATTATTGTTCATACTTATGCCTGCATATCTTGTTACCTCCTGATTATATTTTATTGTTTGATATTATGACACACTGACGTCTGGGTTTTGCATGGCCCAGATCCTCTGTCTCTTTCGCCGGCTGATCAGAAGTATTTCCGCCGTCAGGCCGAGCAGTGAGGATCCTGTTAGTATCTAGTTTAGTTTAGTTTTATTACCGTACTTTCATTTCCTGATGTGAGCCCGTATTTCGGACGTACTTTCCTGATGCTATTGTTTATTGGATTTATTGCTTCCGCATATTATTTCTTAACTCATTTATTCTGGCATATGGACATGTACTAGATAGTTTATTTTATTTTACTGTTCTTGATATCTTATAGACAGCCGTAATGTGACTGTGGAGGGATGTTTCCTAACCACAGGTAGCATGGTTGGCTCTGTCACGTGCCAATCATAGCGCACTTTGGGAAGTGGGATGTGACAGGGTTTGTTTGGTATCAGAGTCATAGGATTTAGGTTAATCGGGTTTGATTCTTTTGTAGTTGGGTATTGGACCCGATACATGAATCAGAAAACCCTTAATTAGGAACATGTCCTGCCACATTGTTGTCGTGATTCTTGAATCTTATATTTCCTTTGACTCTTTACCTTGACGAGATGGAATGACCTTGCATCTCGACTTGAAATCCTTTTTGTTCCATATTGTTTCTCCCGTCCTATTCCTTTGATTCTGATACTAGGATTTGGGCGACTTGAATGGAGTTATGTGATTGTACACATGAACTGCAGTATGGTTACAATGCGGTACTCTATTTAAGTAACTTGGAGTCCTAGTCTTGATTCACTTCTTTATTTTATGGTCGTTATATTATCTTACTTCTCTCGGTTTTATTGCTTACCAGTTCATGATTTATCGCAAGCTTGAATCCTGTTTACCGTGCATATCTTCTTCATTGTTTGGATTTAGGTGAAGTCATTCTGGGCATCCTACTTGTTCATGATTTTCCCACATTAGCATTATTCGATTCTGGTGCATCCCATTATTTTATGTCGTCCAAGTTTATTTCTGTACACTCGATTGCATGCACGACCCTGTCTTGTTGCTGGGACATACACACTGGGAACGAGAAGATCATATCTAGTAGCGAGTGTAAGGATTGTTCAGTTGTTTTTGCGGACGTGAGTTATTCACAGATTTCTTGGTGATTGATACTGGCAGCTTTGATGTTGTCTTGGGAATGGATTTTCTCGGCACTTTCCACGCTCACATTGATTGTAGGGCAAAGAAAGTGATTTTCCAGATTCCCGGACATCTGGAGTTTGTATTTGCTGGAGGTATTAGTTCTGTCGGGCTAGTCGAGTTTAGGGCTAAGCCGACAAGCGTCGTTCTTTCATCGATGGAAGCTGATAAGGAAGAAGCGCCAGCTGTAGTTCGAGAGTTCATGGATGTGTTCGAGGACATCTCGGGTTTACCGCCAAAATAAGATGTGGAGTTCGCGATCGATCTTATTCCTGGTGCAGCGCCAATCTCAAAGGCGTATTATCCGATGGCACCAATGGAGTTGGAAGAAATAAAGAAGCAGGTTGCAGAATTGCTAGAGAAGGGTTGGATTCGTAGCAGCAATTCACCGTGGGGAGCTCCAGTTCTTCTAGTCAAGAAGAAAGATGGCACAAGGAGAATATGCATCGACTATCGAGAATTAAACTGAATGACTATTAAGAAAAAGTACCCAATCCCTCGCATTAGCGAATTATTCGAGAAACTTAGTGCGCGAGGGTATTCTCGAAGCTGGATTTGCAATCCGGATATCATCAAGTTCGAGTTAAATCAGAGGATATTTGCAAGACTGCATTCCGAACTCGATATGGACATTACGAGTATGTAGTGATGCCATTCGGAGTCACGAATGAACCGGCGATATTTATGCACTTGATGAACCAAATCATTCCACCATTCTTAGACCAGTTTATAGTGGTGTTCATCGATGATATTTTGGTGTATTCAAGAAGCCAAGAAGAGCATGCCGAACACTTGAAGATCGCACTGCAGACATTGAGGCATGAAAGAATTGTATGCAAAGATGAGCAAATGTGAGTTTTGGCTTGAAGAAATGAAGTTTTTGGGGCACGTCATATCCAGAGATGGAATTGCCGTTGATCCTGAGAAGATTGCAGCAGTTCATGATTGGCCGATTCTAAGGAATGTAGCGGAGATCAAAAGTTTTCTGGGACTTGCAGGATATTACAAAAGATTTATGGAGAATTTTGCTCGATTAGCTAAGCCTTTGACCAAGCTTACGCGGAAGGAAGTACCATTCGTTTGGATGGATGGTTGTGTGTCAGCTTTTGAGGCGTTGAAGCAAAAATTGATAACCGCTCCTATTTTAACCATACCAGACGGTCCCGGAGGATTGGTGATTTACAGCGACGCATCTGGGAAAGGTTTGGGATGTGTTTTGATACAGCATGGGAAGGTTATAGCCTACACATCGAGACAGTTGAAGACCCATGAGAAGAATTACCCAACACATGATTTGGAACTGGCAGCAGTGATTTTCTTTTTGAAGATTTGGAGACACTACTTATTGGGTGAAAGGGTCGAAATATTCACCGATCACAAAACCCTAAAGTACGTGTTCATACAGAAAGAGCTTAACATAAGGCAGCGTAGATGGTTGGAGCTGATGGCTGACTATGATCTTGATCTCAAGTACCATCCGGGGAAAGTTAATGTAGTGCCGGATGCGCTTAGTCAGTTGCCAGCAATTCAGATGTTAACAGCACAGAAGGATCTTATCGATGATTTTTGGAGATTCGAGTTGGATATCGTGCTACCGAATTCTTCAGGACAGTTGATGCAGCTGCAAGTACAGTCGTCGTTGATCGAGATTATTAAAGCAGCGCAATCACAAGATCCAAGGTTGCAGATATTTTGAGGACAGGTTGAAGCGGGACTTCGAACGGACCTGATGATTCATGAAGATGGTTCGTTGCGATATGGTAGCCGTTTTTGTGTGCTGAAGGGGAATATTCACGAAGAAGTTATGAAGGAGGAGCACAGTTCCGCATATTCCGTACATCCAGGAGGCACAAAGATGTACCATGATCTACGACAGCATTTCTGGTGGGAAGGCATGAAAATGGAGATTGCCCGCTTTGTAGCGAAGTGCTTGGTGTGTCGGCAACTTAAGGCTGAACATCAAATGGTAGTTGGTTTATTGCAACCACTTCCGATTTCTTAATGGAAGTGGGAACATATAACCATGGATTTCATGACAGCTTTACCGCGGAGTCCAACAATGCAGTTTGGGTGATTGTTGATCGATTGACCAAGGCTACTCATTTCATACCATTTTGAGTTGGTCAGTCAACGGAATCGTTAGCAGAGCGGTACATGCTGTGAGATTGCATGGGGTATCTTTAAGCATCGTTTCTGATCGTGACACCCAATTCTTATCACACTTTTGGAAGAGTTTACAAGAAAGTTTAGGGACACGATTGAAGTTTAGCACTGCTTATCATCCCCAGACAGATGGCCAGTCAGAAAGAACGATCCAAACTCTTGAAGATATGTTGAGAGCTTGCATGTTGGACTTCAAGGGTTCATGGAAGGATTATCTACACTTGGTGGAGTTTTATTACAATAACAGCTTTCAGGCGACTATTCAGATGGCTCTATTCAAAGCGTTGTATGGCCGCAAGTGTCGCTCACCTGTCTGTTAGGACGATGTTGGAGAACGAACATTGTTGGGATCGGATTTGATCGTGCAAACAGTAGAAAAAGTTAATACCATCTGGATTCATTTGAAGGCAGCACAGGATCGGCAGAAGAGTTGGGCCGATGCATCGAGAAGACCTCTAGAGTTCGTTGTTGGTGATCTTGTATTCTTGAAGATATCACTGGCTAGAGGAGTGATTCATTATGCGAGTCCAGGCAAGTTTAGTCCTCGATTCATGGGGCCTTTCGATATTATTGAGCGTGTTGGAGAAGTGGCTTACCGATTGGCTTTACCACCATCTTTGGCGAGTGTTCATGACGTGTTTCATGTATCTCAACTCCGTAAGTATGTTCGAGATGTGACGTACGTGCTGGATCATTCGGAGCTGACTGTAAGGGAGGACTTGACTTATGAGGAACGACCGATATCGATTGTTGATCGAAGAGAAAAGGTCCTCAAGAACAAGGTTATCCCTCTCGTACTTCTTTCATGAGGGAATCGCTCACACGGAGAATCGACTTGGGAACGAGAAGACGATATTCGACAGAAGTTTCCATATATCTTCTCGTAGATTCATGCTTGTTTATCTTTTCTTGTTCCGGGAATTTCGAGGATGAAATTCTTTTGTAGTTGGGTATAATGTAACACCCTGGTTCATTTATATCAGTTCTATTTTGGGTATTTCTTTATTTATGGCTATTTCTTGATTTATTGTGTTTTGGGTGCGAATAGTGTAATTGGTATCCGTGTTTGCATCCGACCCAACCCACATGCTAGAAACCCGTCTTGATTCATATTTATGAGTTATCCCGACTAGTTATGAGAATCCGTGCATTTTCATGTTGTATGACTGCATTATATCTGACATCTGCATTTTTTCAATATAACATATAAAGTCAAATAAAATATTTTTAAAATATCTTAAAAATATCTAGCATGGCCTGCATCATACCCCTAATCCTGTCGTGGCATCCGTACATCTTGTTCTCATTCCGTTTAGTGAAACGGACTCGTTTGGATTGCTACGTACATCCGTTCTTGGGGGTATCCATTTTCGTTACCCAGATATCCTATTTTGGTTTTGGTTGATACGTATATTATCCGTATTTTCAAACCGTAATTTTAGACCCGACCCGGGCGTATTTTGGACTATTTTGTTTTAGCCAAAAATTCAAATTTATTAATATTTTAAATCCTAATATATTAAACTGTTTTATACGAATATATATATAAAAAATTAACTAAATATATTTTTAAAATCCTAATCTTATCACCCCAGATCTCTCTATACCTATATTAAATATTTCAAATCCAAATCTAAACACCCAAAATCCCTGCCCTCTTATATATATATATATATATATATATATATATATATATATATATATATATATATTTCTCATAAAATTTTCACTAAACTCACGTTCTCTCTCCCTCTCTCCTCGCTTCTCCATCTCAAGATTCTCCCGCCATCACTCATCACGAGAACCTCCGCCTTCGCCTGCGCCTTCGACCGCACCTCGCCGACCTAGTTTCACCCTCGACCTCAGCCACTTCTCAACCTTAACCTCATCTCGCTCGCCTTTCCCCGCTGCATCCCCGACGACGAGACGCGGCGAACCCAGACCCGACGAACCCACATCCCCACAACAACCCAAGAACCCGATCTTCGAACCCGACATCTCCTACAGTCCTCATCGCCGCCGACCATCCTCGTAGGACTCCCCTCGTCACCAGCACTGCCTCCGTCTCCCCACCAACACCCCGAAGCCAACCCCGACGATTCCTTGCACGCCCCGACGAGAACCCACTGCAACCCGAGCACCCTCGCAACACCACGCCGGAGCTTCGACCCATCGTCGTCGTCGTCTCCCCTGCCTCGCCTCTGACCCTAGAGAAAACCCAGAGGACCCCAACCCCTCTTCTCCTTTCTCCCTCTTCTTCTCCTTCAACTTCTTTTTCTCTCTTTTTTTCTACATTCTTGGTTTTCTGGTCACCGCCGGAGCCATGCCGTCACCGACGATCCGGGCGACCCAGCGAACGTTCCCAGCCAGCGTAGTCACATTCTTGCTTTTCCTGGTTCTTTTCTGTACGCGCGCGTGTGCATTGCGACGTTTACCCGACGTCGGATGCAGCGTACGCACCTCGTCGTAAGATCTGTTCATACTATAATTTTGTATTTTTATATTCCCCATTCTTATGCATTTTACAACTAAACGGGTGCTTTTGACCCATGTCTGCTATATAGTACATGTTACAGGTTCTTGGAGCAAAAACAGTGAAAAAGATAAAAGACGATGCAAAAGTGGGACTACAACCAACAAATAGAAGGATCTTGATCAAGCCTACACAAAGATCAGTTCACAAAGTACAAAGGCAGCGTAAGGTCTAAGATTTCGAAGCAACGGTAAAAGTCCACTGCAATTGTTCACTGTGGAGATCTGGATGAAACCTAGAAGACAAATTGAGAAAAGTACTAAAGAAGTAGGAAGAAAAAAAAGCCCAAAACTAGCACACAAAGTTTCAGCAGACAAGCTTCTCATTGGGCCGCGGAATCGCGGCCAAACCCTTGCTGCGGCTGCGGTTCCGCGGCTGTCTAGAGCACGGAGTGAATAAAATTTTTACCAAAATTTTGAGGCGGCGCTGACTAGTCTTCCTAGGGGTATTTTTGTAAATGCAGACATGCGACAATTGTAAACCTAGGGTTTTCTATGTCCTATAAATAGAGACCCAAATTCTTGTATTAGGTTATGCCTCTTTTCATCAATAAAAATTCAGATTTCCTTTGAAGTTTGGAGAGCATCAATTTGTAAGTAGGTTTATTTTCTGCCCTAGTTTTAGATTTAATTTCTGCCCTAGGTAATTTCTTTTCTTGCCCTAGTTTAATTTAGTTTAGAATTTTTATTAATTTGCAGTAGATCTTTAATCTCTTAAATCAAAACAATATATAAATTATGTCTTTCTTAGATCCCTCAATGAGCGGGTAGTTTCCTCGCTTGTTAGGTTTAGGAATAGGGAAGGGTTTGAGAGATGAAGATCTCTCACCCCTTTCTTTGCCAATCTCTTATGAATAATTAGGACTCCATGCATGCTTTCATATTCCGCTCCCTACGGCACTCTACCCACGAGGTAACGGTGATACCGTAGTATAAAAGACCGGATATGAATGTCTTTCATGGAGGTTAGGATAAGGATTAAGAAAGGACGGACAAGGATCTAGAGGAAGAAACATGGTTTCTTCCCGATCATCCTAATCCCCTTTATTAATAATTACCATAACTCCTAATATGATATCTAATTTAGGGCATTGAAAGAGGTGTAGATCTTTATTTACCAAACTTTACCTAAACCTAATCCTAGCAAGTTTTCTAATCCTAGTATAACTCAACTTAGTTTTTGTGATAAAAGATCCAACACCCTTTGGAATTAGCTCGTAAGAACATTTAGGAAATTTACAACATCCTTGTGGACCGATCCGTATTCACCGGCTAGCTACCAAGCGACGCCGTTCTTGATTGCGGTAACATAATATTTCTTATCGTAAGAAACACACAAATCAAATGGCGCCGTTGCCGGGGATGGCGTAAAAATTTCCTTTTTGTAATTTCGGGTTAATATAAAATATAAAAATCATAAAAATTGAAAAAAAAATTCAAAAATATAGAAATTCTATCATCTTTTATTGTTTGAAGGGTTTCTTGTGTGAATCTTTGCAGGATCGACGGATCTGAAAAAATCCAGAGTGCGAAACAGAAATTGGTAGATCAGAACAGAAGGGTATTTCCACAACAGAACAGTAAAAATTTTCTCGGGATCTGAAGCCTCCACCGCGCCGCTAACCCGCTGCCGAAACCCCACTTCCACCGAGGAACCGCAGTCCCACCGTGTCTTCAGCGCGCGGAAATTTCTCTGTTTGTTTCCTTTTTTCTCCCCTCTGCAACCTAAAATATATCTTTTGTCAAATCTTCTGCAGGATTCTTTGCGCTAAAAAAATCTTCCCCCTTCCAATAATTTATTTTCTGCAGGATTCTTTGCGCCGCGCTTAAAACAAAATTGATTGCAAGTGATTTACTGTTTTGCATATTTTAATCGGACTTTAAGGGGCTTGAGACCAATTCATATTGGGTGGGGATTTCATCACCCTTCCCAGGACCCCAGAAATCACATAAGGCATTTGCATTGACCATATTTAATTAAAAAATACTAGACTCAGCCCTAAGGACGTCGCACTCAATAGGACAGAGGACTAGTTGTAGGCATCGGCCGTTAATCCTAACCTGACTTTACGGTGTTTAGGCAAGTGTGTCTAAGACGAGTGGTTACTTAATTAGGGCCAATACTTGTAGTGGAGAGCCTCCCACTCATCTGGCACTTATCTGGCCGCAATTGGCGGTGAAGAGGCGGTTTGAGGTCCTATTTCTAGCCCTTTGGAACAGTTAGGAGCTGTCTAGCTGACCTAGGTGACCCTAGATCTAGGCCTGATTGTGCATTTGTGGTTGATTGCATTTGTGTCAAAGTCTCTTTTCAAAAATCTTTTTGCAAAAAGCTCCACATAAAAGGAAAAAAAATCTTTTCCAAAACTTGCAACTTGTCGCTAAAGAAATCCTTGCACCTCACTTACACCACTTTCTTCTCATTGACGTTTTCTTACCTCCACATTCTGTCTTTCACCTTTTTGACTATACTGCCTCATTAGTGTATGTCCGTTTGGACTAGGGACACTAGCGCCCGATTAGTCCGTGTTTCGTTGGTACCGACCGACGAACATTTCGACTCCGAAATTGAAATCCTTTCCACTTCTTCACTTTCACCTTCAAATTCTTCTTTCGAAGGTATGTCGGGATACAATCCTAACAACACCTTACCGACGGGAATGATTCCACCTCCGTTAGGTGCGAATAACCAGAATCACCCGTCTGTTGAAGCGCCCCAATGAATCGCGCTCCAGGATCTTTTCTACCCAATCCGCACTGCCCTACCTACTTGTCTTTCACTCCCACCGGCAAATAGGGACAATTTTGAGATCAAACCCCACTTCATCAATATGCTACCTAAGTTTCACGGATTAGAATCCGAAGATGCATATATCTTTATCAACAAATTCCAAAACGTTTGCGCTATGATGAAAACAACCCAATTATCCGACGATGCTATAAGGCTAAGGGTCATTGCTTTCACCTTATATGACTTAGCCGAAAAGTGGCTATACAGCACAGCGTCTCATTCAATTAAGAATTGGGAAGAGTTTGTGAAAGCTTTTCTTAAAAAGTTCTATCCTCATCACAAGACTGCTAGAATACGTAATGAGATTATACAATTTTCCTAGCTTCCTTCCGAACCATTTTGGAAGTGTTTTGAAAGATTTAAAGACCTACTCATTCAATGCCCTCACCATGGGATAGAAAATTGGCAACTTTGCCAAACATTATACGAGGGATTGAACCCGGCAACGAAGCAGTTGCTAGAAACCATTTGTCAAGGTCACTTTCTAACCAAATCTAGTGAGGAAGCGTGTCAGTTTCTCGAGGATCTTAGTGAACAAACAATTCAGTGGGAGAGCACCAAGACCACATCATCTTCTTCTATTGGTCAGTCTAAGGCAGGCATACATCACTTAGACATGTCAATTGCTATGAAGGCCAAGATGGCCGCACTTACGAAAAAACTAGAAGCGATTAAGATCAAAATCTCATCGCCTTCTCCTGCCCCTGTTGTGCCTCCACGAACTGTTTGTACTTGTTGCTCGGATCCATCACATCTCACCGAAGAGTGTCCTTACAATCCATCGACTCAAGGACATGATCAAGTCAATGCTGCCTTTCAGCAACAACAAAAAAATGATCCATACTCTTCGACATACAATCCGGGTTGGAAGAGTCACCCAAATTTTGCTTGGAACCAAAATCAACAATTCCAAGGAAACAACAATTTTCAAAGGTCTCATCCTCCACAACAACAAGCACCTCCACAAGCTCAATTTCAGCAACCTTTCCAACAGCAACCTTACCCTAATCAAGTGAACAATTTTGTGCCCAACAATTCTTACCCGCCAAACAATTTTGTTCCACCTCATAATGACAAGGTTAACTTGCTCGAAAGAAGTCTAGATGCGTTCCTAAAGCAATCTACACAATCCGCAGCAAGGTTAGAGACTTCTATTCAATCTTTGGTGCAAAACAGTGCCTCACACGATCAAAGTATCAAATCTATTGAGGCACAAATTGCACAACTCAATGCTGCGTTGAAGGAGCGAGAAAAAGGAAACCTTCCATCTCAACCACTGCCAAATCCCGGTCACGCACATGTTGCATATGAACAGCAGAATCATAACGTAAATGCTGTGACCACGTTGAGATCCGGAAAAGTGTTGCAAAATAATGTGGGTATTAACAATGACGCCCCTGCCGGTGGTCCTTCTTCATCTTCTTCACCTTCTTCTTCGTTAGAGCCTATTCTTCATCCTTCACACGGCTCTACTTATTCTAGCTTGAACGGACCCACTTCTCACAACACGAACACACGTTCCAACTCCAAAATCCGATCCACAAAAATTAGACTCAACAACTTTTCAAAATGTTCCTTTTCCAAACCGATTGAGATCCAATAAACCAACTCCACAAATGGAGAAGATTGTAGAATTGTTCAAACAGGTTAGCATAAATATCCCTCTCTTGGATGCAATCCAACAAGTTCCTTCATATGCAAAAATCTTAAAGGACTTATGCACCAAGAAGAGGAAGTCACAAGTACCAAAGAAAGTTTTCGTGGCTAATGCTGTTAGCGATGCTCTTATCCAATCTTTACCCAAAAAGCACAAGGACCCCGGTTGTCCTACTATTTCGATAACAATTGGGGACAAGAACATCAATAGAGCACTATTAGATCTTGGTGCAAGTGTCAATTTGGTATCTTATTCTGTGTACAAGCAATTAGGCGTTGGAGAGCTTAAGTCCACTCATTGTACTCTCCAAATGGCCGACCGATCCATCACCCATTCTAGGGGAGAGTTGGAGGATGTGTTAATTAGAGTAGGGGATTTCATTTTCCCCGTGGACTTTATTGTTATGGATACACAACCTGTAGCTAACCCCCGGAGTCAAATTCCGGTGATACTTGGTCGACCATTCCTTGTGAGTTCTAATGCGGTGATCAATTGTCGTAACGGTTCAATGAATCTATCTTTTGGCAATATGACCATTGAACTCAACATTTTTAAGTTGGGAAATCAGCCTGCCGAGCCTAATTCTAGCGTACTTGATGTTTGGTCGATCAATGAGATCGCGGAGGAGGACTGTGAGTTCGAAAATTTTATGTTCGACCACAGCAGTATTGACGCCACTAGTGCGTTCATCCTAGAATCCGACACAGCTTTCACGACGAACAATGATTATGAGTGTTTCACCTTTATAGACGATTTTGAAGACTCACCATCCGAGTTTGAGTCTTTTGCTTTTTTGGATGAGTTAGTTGAACCATCCGACTCGGTTGCGTACACTCGATTTGAACCTTTGATAGAATCCTTCGAGTTTGAAATAGTTACTCCATTGTTACCATCTATTGTTTCACCTCCTAAACTCGAACTAAAGCTTTTGCCATCGCACCTTAAATATGCTTATCTAGGTGAGAATGAGACCCTACCCGTTATCATATCGGCTTCTCTAGCTCTTGAGCAAGAGAATGCCCTTTTAATGGTCTTACAAAATAATCGGCAAGCTTTTGGCTGGTCTATGGCGGACATCAAGGGGATTAGTCCCCTCATAGTCGAACATCATATACACTTGATGGATGATGCCAAGCCGGTAAGGGATCCACAAAGACGCCTCAGCCCCATAATGAAAGAGGTTGTCAAGAAGGAGATTGTTAAATGTCTTGATAGTGGTATCATTTACCCTATCTCGGATAGCCAATGGGTTAGCCCCATTCATGTTGTGCTAAAGAAATCGGGCATCACGGTCATTACCAATGAGGCAAATGAGTTAATACCTACTCGCACCCAAACTAGGTGGCGAGTTTGCATTGACTATAGAAAACTCAATGCCGCGACAAGGAAAGACCACTTTCTTTTACCTTTCATTGACCAAATGCTAGAACGATAGGCTGGGCACGAGTTCTACTGCTTTTTAGATGGCTACTCCGACTATAACCAAGTCCCCATAGCCAAAGAGGATCAAGACAAGACCACATTTACTTGTCCTTTTGGCACTTTTGCTTATCGTTGCATGCCCTTTGGGTTATGCAATGCACCCGCTACATTTCAGCGGTGTATGATGGGGATCTTTTCAGACATGGTTGAAAAGTTTTTGGAGATCTTTATGGATGATTTCTCCATTTTTGGTGACTCCTTCGACGAGTGTTTGCTACATCTTGACACAGTTCTTACCCGCTGTAGGGATAAAAACCTAACTTTAAATTGGGAGAAGTGCCACTTTATGGTACGAGAAGGCATTGTCTTAGGACATGTCATCTCGCAAAACGGCATAGAGGTTGATAAAGCCAAAATTGAGGTCATTTCTAATCTTCCTCCTCCTAAATGCATCAAAAACATCCAAGCTTTCCTTGGCCACGCCGGTTTTTATAGACGGTTCATCAAGGACTTTAGCAAGATTGCTAGACCCTTGACTCTCTTATTGGCCAAGGACACAACATTTGATTTTGACTCAACTTGCATTGAAGCGTTCGAGTCATTGAAACACTCTTTCATTTCTACGCCCATTCTTTCATCTCCAGACTGGACGCACCCCTTCGAAATTATGTGCGATGTATCAGATTTTGCCATTGGAGCTGTTCTTGGACAGCACATTAATAAAATGCCGCACGTGATTTATTACGCTAGCCATACACTAAATGAGGCCCAACTAAGCTACACAACAACAAAAAAAGAATTTTTAGCAGTTGTGTTTGCACTTGAAAAATTCCGGCCTTGCTAAATCGGCTCTCCAGTTATCGTGTATACGGACCACTCAGCTCTTCGCCACCTTCTTGCGAAGAAGGATGCTAAATATAGTCTAATACATTGGATGCTCTTGCTACAAGAGTTTGACCTTGTCATAAGGGACAAAAGAGGATGCGAAAACGTAGTGGCCGATCACTTTTCACGACTTCCTTTTTCGCCAGCACTTGAACTTCCAATCAAAGATGTTTTTCCCGATGAGCAACTCTTAACCATTTCTTGCGAACCATGGTTCGCTGATATAGTAAACTACTTAGCCACCGGCTTGATACCTAAAGATTGGTCGAAACAGGATAAAAATCGATTTTTGTCCCAAGCAAAGCATTTTTACTGGGATGAACCTTATCTTTTTAAATACTGTTCCGACCAAATCATTCGTCGGTGTGTACCGGAAAAAGAGTTTAAGAGTGTGTTGTCTTTTTGCCACGATCAAGCGTGTGGCGGGCACTTTGGCCCAAAGAAGACAGCCGAGAAAATCTTGCAGTATGGTTTCTATTGGCTACGACTCTTTAAGGATGCATATGAATACTGCAAGATTTTCTCCCGGTGCCAACACTTGGACTGGATATCACAGAGAAACAAAATGCCGCTCCAACCAATTTTGGTTGTGGATGTTTTTGATTTTTGGGGAATAGACTTCATGGGACCATTTCCTAATTCTTTTGGGAATGTGTATATTCTTTTGGCTGTTGACTACGTGTCGAAATGGGTCGAGGCTGTGCCTAGCCGAACGAATGACAACAAGGTTGTCGTTCGATTTTTTAAAGAACATATCTTTTCTCGGTTTGGGCACCCTCGCGCAATTATAAGTGATAATGGATCTCACTTTTGCAATAGGACTTTTGAGTCGTTAATGCGCAAATATTCTATTACCCACAAGCTGTCAACGCCATACCATCCCCAAACATGTGGGCAGGCCGAGGTTTCAAATCGGCAAATCAAGCAAATCTTGGAGAAAACGGTTTCTAAAAACCGTAAAGATTGGTCACTCAAACTGATCGATGCACTATGGGCTTTCCGTACTGCATACAAGACCGATCTTGGTATGTCTCCATACCGGTATAAGTCCGTGGCGGCGCCCCGGCTGTCGATCCGACACCGGAAACGTGGAAACGAAAACTTTCAAAAACTTGAAACCGGCACCACCGCGCACTAAATACCCGGATCGGGACATTAACCTAGCAACTAGCAAACTAGAAAAGAGTAGAGAAGCTATACCAAGCGATCCGTATCCTTCGGTCTTCGTCTCCACTCCGATCTCCCGCGGAATCTCCGTCCGTCACGTCCTCGTCGGAAAGGGCACCACGTAGCCGGATTCTTTTACGGGCTCCCACCTCTGGATCGAGGTAACTCGGGCGCGAAGTTGGCTAGCCGACGCATCCAAGGTTTGCTGTATACTAGTGTAGAAACTTGTCTCTTTGGGGCTTATGGAAGTTGCCATGGATGTGGAGGAAGTGATGAGAATAATGGAGAATGATCTTTTGGAGAAGTGACCCTCTCTTTTGCATGAATGAAATAAGATGTCTAAATTTCTCACAACCAAGATGAACTCTCTCTTTCTCTCTAGTGTGGCCGGACCTTCTCCATGGTGGGGAAAAGAATTAATTAAAAGCAAGAGGAGAAAAAGCAATGATAAAGGAAAAATGGTCATAACAAAAACCACATCAAAATCTCATCCATCCTTTTCTCATTTAATGCAAGACATATGATGCAAAAGGAATCTCATCATGAGGAAGCCACGATCACAATAAACCCCCTCCACAAAATGTTATTTGCAAACTGCAAATAACACCCTCCAACGATAAAGTTCGGCCGTGAAGGAACAAAGGAAAACCGGCCGGAACGGAATGCAAACTGGCAATTTCAGAAAACTGATCCCGTAATAAATTACACGAAAACCCCACTAATACATATACATGCCCGCATTTGTATTCCCACTGAACACAATTGCAAAGAGACAAAATCTACACTATCTAATACTAGGATCCGGCTTAAGCCAAAGCCGGCTAGTAAAAACCGTCCGATCACGATCCGTGCAATACCGCACGTATCTGATCGAACCCTGCCATATCTCCATACGGACTCT
Organism: Agapanthus africanus; assembly: GCA_030015575.1. Taxonomy (NCBI): domain Eukaryota; kingdom Viridiplantae; phylum Streptophyta; class Magnoliopsida; order Asparagales; family Amaryllidaceae; genus Agapanthus; species Agapanthus africanus. The sequence goes on from JASDDO010000001.1 coordinate 27,825,212, forward strand.
ATAGCGTTTCGCCCGAAACTTGAGTAACTGTGTGTGGTGGACTCTAAAGACTCGTCAATACAATGGCTGTGGATTTAACCACTAGCACGTCAGAGGTATTAGCCATACGTGACGGGCTACCAGCTATTGACTAAAATGGACGTCGATGAGTGAACTCATATGTCAGTGGCAATATCCGTACAATCCGGTCCGTTCGTCTATGAGCATCGCATGGCGGGCCTAGGGGGTTGGTAAAAGTCAGACCCCCAATAGCGGTACAAGTCGTGTCGGAATGTAGCCCAGAACACCCTGAAATACTACCGGAATACCTACCAGCAAATCTCCTGCCTTGGCCAAGGACTTTTCATGTTCTGGCTCTCCTAGACACAGCGCGACCTCACCCCCAATACCGGGAGAGACGAGCCCCTGCAGATCCGCTCACTGCCTCCATGTGGCTCGGGACTGTACCCAACTAAAACCTATTTGCACGTCTCCTTTGAGCGTGGTAGGGTAGTAATCAAAGCACAGTGGGAACTCACACGAGACAAATGACGATCTCAGGTCGATGAACTAACCTGTACACATGTCACCAGGGAACTGCTATCTGACATCAGGTATAATCCCAACTAGCAGGTTCCCGGCGAGTCCTGTCCGGTGTACTCATAACCCAATGACACATGTATACATCTTAGGTGAACCATCTGACACCAGTGGCTTGTGAGACCGGCCACCGCCCCTTGTCGGGGTCTCGACTGTATACACTAGTCAACTCTGGAGTATCGATGCCCTGTCTCGAAACTCCCACGACTAGGGACCTTTTAAGGATGTGCTTATAGACTCCAGCTCTCACGTATATGATCGCCCTCATACTGCTGGTAGTCAAGCAAGAATCCTAGGGGCTCTATCAACGTGCAATAGCGACTCGTAAGGTCACCTAAAGCGGTACACGATGATAAAGATAAACCAGATAGCATACTATCATCTTGAGTAAGACTGTCCTACCGGGACAGGTCCTCCCCTCAATCATTGCAATCACGTGCCTGTGATCCAATAATTGACTCTGAGGGCACTATCTCCAACAACCGGCTTGTTTATAGGAAGACTTGCCACCTCCCAGTAGAGATTGAGCATAAGGCATTTTGGGCAATCAGAGAGTTGAATTTATCATTAGGAGATGCGGGCAGCAATCGAAAGCTGCAATTAAATGAACTAGAAGAGCTGCGGGATGAGGCTTATGATAATGTCGTAATTGTTAAAAACCGAACTATGTTGTTCCATGATAAACACCTTTTGCGAAAAACATTTAAACCTGGTCAACAGATTTTACTCTATGACACTCGGTTACATTATCACCCCGGCAAGCTCCGTTCTAGGTGGAAAGGGCCATTTGTAGTTCGCACCGTTTATCCGCACGGTGCGGTCGATCTTGAAAATCTTGAGGACGGTACTTTATTCAAAGTCAATGGAAATCGATTGAAACCGTTTCTCACAGCGGACCCATCGGAGGAGCTCCTGTTTTTGCAGGAGCCGGTCTACACCGATTAAATCTCCTCCACTTTCACCTCTGAATTTCCAATCAATTTTTCCCAAAACTTTATTTCAAATAAGTTTGGGGGTGTGTATCATTTGTAAATATGATTATTAATAAGCAGAGAATTGCCGACATTATTAACCCACTTGGTGCAGTATGACAGTGAGGACACTATCCAGTTTAAGTTTGGGAGTATGCTCGGTAAGTTTTCTTCCTTCGCATTCATATGTATATTTGCATTTGCATCCTTATATAAAAATCATAAAAAATGAAAAATTTGAAAGAAAAAAAATAGAAAAAGAAAAACCCATAAAAATTGAAAATTTCAAAAATTATAAAAATTAATGTATTCAATTTTGATCGTATTTGACTTAAGTTTGACAAATAGATTAACTGGCTAGGAACAACTAGATCTTAGATTTAGTAAATTAAAAACCCTAAAAATAACCTTCCTTAAAATTTAACGGTAGAAAGTATATGTCTTGGTAGTTTATTTAGAAATAGACAAATTTTGAGTTCACTTCTTCGGCTAAGTTAAAACAAAGGAAAAGTATTGATATTTTTATTAGAGTATAAGTTTGAAAAATAATTCCTAAGATTAAGTCTAGATTCTAAAAATGTATACCCTACAATTTGCACAATCACACACCTTGAAACTTGGAATAGTAGAAGAGACCTTGAAATGCTCTTGTCTAAAGTCCTTAATACGAAGAAAATAAAATAAAAAATTCAAGTGTGAATAAAGAAACAGTAAAAAAATGAACACTGGTTTTTGTGATTACTTGAGGCTACAAAAATAGAAAAATATTTAGCGACGGTGCTTCATCACCTAGTGCCTTAGACCAACTGGTTTGGGAGTCACTGCTAAAAAGCCTTGGGTGTTGCAAGACTAGGAATTACGCTTTAATGTGCAAACACGTCTTGTAATCGGTTGTTGGTACCTCAAGATGTATTAACGGTCGCATGAAGGATGTGTAAGCAAGATTCATTTAAAAATTCACCAATTAATAAGTGCTTTGGACAACGGACAAGAGTATGATTGCTTGATTTGAATTTCCAAGTGTAGGGGTGATTTATACACACACGTAGGGGTATGTGATTGGAGTTTAGATGAGAGATAGAAGTGAAGAATAGAACTTGTATCTTTAGTAGAGTTGATAAAAACTCCTAAGTGGAGATGGAACCCTAGAAGGAAAACTTAAGAAATGCCGAAAGTTAAGTAAGTCTGTAGAACATATATAATCTTAAGTTAAATGATGAGGAAGTGTGAAAAATATGGGTGGATAATTTACGAGTCGACGATAATAGAATTCCTTGTTAGAAAACCTAATTGGAGAATTAAAGTCAATGGGCCGAATTGATAGGATTTTGTGGGTAGTATCCGCTGAAAACCCTCAGGAGACAACACTCCTCCTACTAGGGACACCTAGAGCTTTAACGGCTTGTTGCACGAGCTCAATACAATCGCGTTTCCCTGCGAAAGTGAGGTTAGGTTTTTGTCAAGAATAAAACTAGGTTTGCTCGAGGACGAGCAAAAGATAAGCTTGGGGGTATTTGTTCATACTATAATTTTGCATTTTTATATTCCCCATTCTTATGCATTTTACAACTAAACAGGTGTTTTTGACCCATGTCTGCTACATAGTACAGGTTACAGGTTCTTGGAGCAAAAACAATGAAAAAGATAAAAGACGATGCAAAAGTGGGACTACAACCAACAAATAGAAAGATCTTGATCAAGCCTACACAAAGATCAGTTCACAAAGTACAAAGGCAGCGCAAGGTCCAAGATTTCGAAGCAACGGTAAAAATCCACTGCAATTGTTCACTGTGGAGATCTGGAAGAAACCTAGAAGCCAAATTGAGAAAAGTACTAAAGAAGTAGGAAGAACAAAAAGCCCAAAACCAGCACACAAAGTTTCAGCAGACAAGCTTCTCATTGGGCCGCGGAACCGCGGCCAAACCCTGGCTGCGGTCGCGGTTCCGTGGCCGTCTAGAGCACGGAGTGAATAAAAATTTTACAAAATTTTGAGGCGGCGCTGACTAGTCTTTCTAGGGGTATTTTTGTAAATGCAGACATGCGACAATTGTAAACCTAGGGTTTTCTATGTCGTATAAATAGAGACCCAAATTCTTGTATTAGGTTATGCCTCTTTTCATCAATAAAAATTCAGATTTCCTTTGAAGTTTGGAGAGCATCAATTCATAAGTAGGTTTATTTTCTGCCCTAATTTTAGATTTAATTTCTGCCCTAGGTAATTTCTTTTCTTGCCCTAGTTTAATCTAGTTTAGAATTTTTATTAATTTGCAGTGGATCTTTAATCTCTTAAATCAAAACAACATAAAAATTATGTCTTTCTTAGATCTCTCAATGAGCGAGTAGTTTCCTCGCTTGTTAGGGTTAGGAATAGGGAAGGGTTTGAGAGATGAAGATCTCTCACCCCTTTCTTTACCAATCTCTTATGAACAATTAGAACTCCATGCATGCTTTCATATTCCGCTCCCTACGGTACTCTACCCACGAGGTAACGGTGATACCGTAGTATAAAAGACCGGATATGAAAGTCTTCCATGGAGATTAGGGTAAGGATTAAGAAAGGACGGACAAGGATCTAGAGGAAGAAACATGGTTTCTTCCCGATCATCCTAATCTCCTTTATTAATAATTACCATAACTCCTAATATGATATCTAATTTAAGGCATTGAAAGAGGTGTAGATCTTTATTTACCAAATTTTACCTAAACCTAACCCTAGCAAGTTTTCTAATCCTAGTATAACTCAACTTAGTTTTGTGATAAAAGATCCAACACCCTTTAGAATTAGCTCGTAAGAACATTTAGGAAATTTACAACATCCTTGTGGACCGACCCGTATTCACCGGTTAGCTACCAAGCGACGCCGTTCTTGATTGCGGTAACATAATATTTTTGATCGTAAGAAACACACAAATCAAGATCCGATCAGGCACATTTATCTTGCTACATGCTATACTAATATATTTATATTCATATGAATAAAAGTATTACATGTCGTTTAATTATGCATCATATATTACAGTTTTACAATTTTACAATATCCGTTCATATCCATTCTGTTATTTACATATCTAGTCGCATACAAATTTATCTTGCTACATGCACTACTAAAATAGGGGGTTGCCCCTACGGATAACGGAATCCGTAGGGGTAGATTTAGTTTGGCCCTACGGATTAGTCCGTAGGGCCAAAAGGTTGCCTCTACGGTCCTTACAAATTAATTTAAAAAATATTAAATCGTAAATTGTTGTTTGCCCCTACGGAGCCGCAAACCAAGAACCTACGGACTTATCCGTAGGGGCATCTAAATAGAATTTAATTAAAAGGGCACGGATCGATCCCTACGCTCATTACCTAAAAATTATTTTCCCATCGCGCACGAACCCAAAATCGCCAAACCCTCGTTCCCGCCGATCGCCTATGTTTCGTCGCCGTTCTCGTCGTCGCCAGCGCTGGCCGATTCGTCGTCGCCACCTCCTGGGCTTTCCTCATCTCCGATTTTGTCGTCGCCTCCGATCAATCGTCGACGCCTTCACTGCACAGGTTAGGAAATCTTAAATTAAACAAATTTTTGATTATTTTAGGGCTAGGGTTCATGGTTTGGGTACCGATGAGGCATCCGTTGGGGTTAGCGTTAGGGTTAGGGTTGGGGTTGCGGTTGGGGCTGGGGCTGGGGCTGGGGCTGGGGTTGCGGTTGGGGTTGGGGTTCGGCAGGGGGTTGCAGTTGGGGTTAGGGTTGGGGTTGGGGATAGGCTGGGTATTAAAATCTTAAGATAAGCAAGTATAATCATTTTAGAGTAAGGATCCAAAATGATTTGATTACTTTTATGGCAATGCAGTCATCTGGACATCATCTCCGAGGATAGGGAGTTTTAAATGTTCTCTTGAGTGTGTAGTCCAAACAAACTTCACAGTATGGAAGTAGAATTCTGATAATTTGTTTAAAATTCTTTAGTAGAAATGCCTATTTTTAAGCGAAGACTATCTAAATAGGAAGGAGAATAGGTTCAGTCAACGACCACCTAGAGGCCAAGATTTATCATGAATGGATCATACAATGATCCCGCATCTCCTCCAAAATTTATACACCTCCACCTACTACATAACTCCTAAAAGTATAACCCCTTTGTTAATGCTTCATATAATATGCTTATACAATACTAAATCATAGTTGTGAGATGTGCTGGACTTTCTTCTTTTGGTTTGTTTATCTGTCTATTTGTCTCATTATTCAAGGTCCAAGTTTCAGCTAAAATCTATGTCACTTGATGGAAATGTTATTTGAAAAAGCATTGTACTGTATGATACCTTGATTAGTTATATTGATTGTAGATTAATGAGTGGGGCTGCATACTTTTCTAATTCCTATTGGTCAAAGAGTTGCCTTTTTGAATGTTACGTGACGTTCATTTATCTGTTGCTGGTCAAATAGGATGTGTAGTCTAAGTATATCATGCTTTGTTGCCCGTTAACATCCAACGTACTGTCTACTTTTAAAGATGTATTGCAAGTCTGGTTTTAATTAGAATCTTACTGTTTATTACCAGACCTTATTTGCATGTAAAAGGAAGGAACCTTCTTATGGAACAGGAATAATCTATACAGGGCAGATTGGTTTCTAATTAAATTAACAAATAAAATAAACTTCACGAAAAACTGTAAGATCATTATCCAAATTTTGTTTATGAAATTGACTGTAACAAATGAATTACTGATTTTATAGTAGCTTTCCGAAATAGTAATAACTAGATGCGGATATCAAAAACTTTAATTTTCTTTCTCCAAAATACCTTTTCCCGCACTATGTTTCATTTAATTTTTTTTCACTTATGACCGCTCTCTTTTCTCATTTATGTCATCTTGCTTCATATCATCTCCTTCCTATATCAAGGTACTTCATGTCATTTCTCTCCTTTTCGTTGTCTTTGCGGAACATCCTATTGGAGGAATCTTTATACATGTGTAGTCAAAGAAGCTCTTTGTGAGGCTGAAGTTCCAAGGTTTCTTATAGGAGTTTCAAGGATTTCTTATAGAAGAATATGCAGGACTAGATTTGATGACGATGACGGGAGCAGCGAGGGGTGGCAGGAGCTCCAGCCGCGGCACCGGCAGAGGCAGAGCGGTTAAGCCGCCCGGAGAGCTGCGTAGGGAGCTTCAGAGGGCCGGTCTTGCACCCAGATCGGAGACCCCTTCGGATGCCTCCTTCCGTATGGACTTTGCCACACTACCAGGTATATTGCACGCATATCCATTTTGAATGTAATATTATAGATATTCATGCTTTTTTATGTCAAAATTACTTATATTGTCAATGTTTGATTGTCTAGTTGTTGATGATGCGTCCATATCAGGGACAGAGGCCACTTCCGCTCCTCCTGGTATGTTTATATATCATATAGTGCATGTATATTGATTTAGAATGCTATATCATAAATATACACATATTCTTTTTGCTCTTACTTAGATAGTAATTTTTATTATTGTCTAGCTGTAGGTGGTGACACCACCGCACCTGCGGATATGTTTATATATCCTATAGTGCATGCATATTGATTTAGAATGTTATATTATCGATCTACACATTCTTTTTGCAATTACTTATATAATCTATTTTTAATTGTCTAATTATAGGTGGTGCGTCTACGTCTGACGCAGGGGCCACTCCTGCCACTTCCGTACCCTCCGCATCGTCTGTAGGTTAGTATGGATAAATATAAAATATTTATTCATTTTACATATGCTCTATACTGATTATCTTAATAAATGTTCATTGGCATGTTACCAACTACCTTGTGTTATCATTTATGACATTTCTCTTCTTTTAACATATTCCTGTCGGAGAAGTTCATACCACAACTTTCCTTTTTGAAGAACCGCATCGTCTGTGAGGTGAAATTGAACAATGAACATTTATCTAAACGATACAACCCTACAAGCAAGGTAAAATTAAGAGGTTTCATATCTACCTAACAACTAGCCACTTGGTGGGAGGCCTATATGAATAGAGAGGACAGGCCTAATGGTTTGGTCAAATGGCATTTTCCATCTCGAATGCCACATAGGTTAAGAGCAGAGATACCTGGAACTTTCTTTTCCCCTTGATTCCATAAATTTATACAAGGAGCTGTTATACCAGTCATGTAGGCATAGGGAATTTGGTATTCATTAAGCACAAGTATTTCCCAATCAGCTTCAAGAAGCTTTATACCTGATTGTCTAATTCAAGAAAACTTTTTTCTGTCACGATTCTCTGGCTTGATTGTTATCACTCAATAGTAATATTACATCGATTTTCTCTAAATCAATGTATTACTTCTTCATTTACAAACTAAGTATTAAGTTCTCACCTGAATATTTGCCTAGTTGAAGAAGCCAGAGTTAGGCTAGAGCATTCACTAAGCATATTGTTTGATGACTGATGTAGCGCACATACTGTTGAAGCATCATATTTATGCATTTCATGGGGCTTCAGGATTCCAATTACCTTTTGTTTATACATTATATACACTCATGGAAGCAACTTTGTTCTCGATGTGAAGATCAACATGCCATATTTTGCCATTGTGGCTCACTAGGTTAGCCTTTTCTCTTCTCTTAACTATCTTGCTAATCTGCTTGGTAAATTTAGTCGGAACCGGCTACGAATCATTATATGACATGCATAAGAAAGAAAGCTAAAATACAGATATATAGAATACCGATACATCGAAACTTCAAAGTTGCGATGATAACCCAGAGATATTTATTTCTACACACGTGGTGCACGTGCGAATGCGCCAGGCATCATGGACAAATATTTGAGAACATGGAAAGTATTATTAGTATAAAGTAATTAAAGCTTTTAAACACCTTGGGTAGATATTTTCTTAGTTGATGCAATCATATCATGGGACTAAATTTAAGCTATTATACATATGCATATGTATTTTTCTAATCTAATATATCACACACACACACAGAGAGAGAGAGAGAACACCAGTTTGGTAGAGAAATCAGGTAGCAGGACCCTGAAGAAATGGAGTCCATAGCATTGCTCATCATCATCATCCATGATCCCTTTGAAGAAATATTATCAAAAGGGATCATGGATGATGATGATGAGCAATACTATGGACTCCATTTTTTCAGGGTCCTGCTACCTGATTTCTCTACCAAACTGGTGTTCTGTGTGTGTGTGTGTGTATGTGTATGTGAGATATATATTAGATTAGAAAAATACATATGCATATGTATAATAGCTTAAATTTAGTCATCATGATATGATTGCATCAACTAAGAAAATATCTACCCAAGGTGTTTAAAAACTTTAATTACTTTATACTAATAATACTTTCCATGTTCTCAAATATTTGTCCATGATGCCTGACGCATTCGCACGTGCACCACGTGTGTAGAAATAAATATCTCTGGATTGTTATCGCAACTTTGAAGTTTCGATATATCCGTATGCTATATATCTGTATTTTAGCTTTCTTTCTTATGCATGTCTTTTAATGATTCGCAGCCGGTTCTGAATAAATTTACCAAGCATATTAGTAAGATGGTCAATAGAAGAGAAAATGCTAACCTAGTGAGCCACAATGGATAATTTGTCATTGTTAATCCATCTTCCTGAAAACGGTTTATACAGAGGAAGTTTATTTCATGGTACTTGAAAAAAATATATGTTGAAATCAAAAGTTATCAAGATTTAAATGCTCGCTTATAGTCTTTTAAGATATTTTATATTCCAAGGTAAGGTGACAATAATTGCATGCTTGTGCATGATTTGGTATGTAGATTCAAGGTTATGAATGGCTACGACCCTTTCTTATGGTTTCTTATCATAATTTTCTGTACACTTGTAGTTTATAAAGGCAGTTAGATCATATCACTATAAGGGAAAACTTAAAATAACAACCTTTATACTAAAAAAATTATATATGCTATTACTTAGTAGTTTATGGTTTTTAGATGCAAAAGCCATTTGAGAAATACTTTTCCTACCCACTATTAATCCATATTCTCAATATAGTCATTGAATTTGCACGCGCACATAATAAGAAGGAGAAGACAGTAATGTGGCAGAAGAAGAAGGAGAAGATAGTTATGTAGCAGAAGAAGAAGAAAATGACATTCATTGTTCTCTGTTTCAGCATCAATCTTCTGATATGAACTAATGATGGCTTTCACATTGGCTTTTCCCTTTAGAGACTTCTTAGTGTCCAATGGAAAGCATACATCAGATTTGTGCAGGTCAGGTTCTTTTATGACTTTCAAGAGTTTCAACTGATTCTGTAAATTACACCCTTATTGGGTGATACTTTTATCACTTCTCACTGCAGGTTCGCTCTCTAATATCCATTTTGAATGTAATATTATAGATATTCATGCATGTTTATGTCAAAATTACTTATATTGTCAATGTTTGATTGTCTAGTTGTTGGTGATGCGTCCATATCAGGGACAGAGGCCACTCCCGTTCCTCCAGGTATGTTTATATATCATATAGTGCATGTATATTGATTTAGAATGCTATATCATAAATATACACACATTCCTTTTGCTCTTACTTAGTAATTTTTATTATTGTCTAGCTGTAGGTGGTGACAGTAGTTGACAATAAAATTTGTCATCCTAGAAACTATGATTTTTATATGTGCTCGCATGCGGGAATGATTGTAAGTCGTGGACCTTGTTTAGTCGTCCAACTCATTATCATGGGCAGCTTGATGAGATTAGATTTGCGCCTGATGATCTACAAGAGCTTGTTCACTCCCTGTCTTATGTGTAAGCAGCACTATATGCGAGTTTACCTTATTAATATGTATGTACTGAAATTAATTAATATTATTCAAATTTTGATACATGTAGATACCAGAGGAGCACATCTTCTATCTCTGTAGGTAAGGCTTTGAATTTGTTGATTTTGGTATTTCTTGTCAATTTTATAGACCAGTATGTGCTAAATATAATGTTCTGACAGTTGCTAGGGGGAAGGCAGCATTCGAGGCTGCTGACCCCAGTCCTGGACGCCGCACACGGACGGCACCACGGAGGTTGGGAGAGAGGCCGAGGACTGGGCTCTAGCAGGGCCCATATGAGGTTGGACTCCACCCCGGCGGTTACTTCCTCCGTCTCCAGTGAGCGACATATCCAGCAGGAACTGGAGAGCTTGAAGGCCACCGTTCAGGAGTTGAAGGAGATACTGGTATGTATACTACTTAATAGTAAAATATCATGTCATATTATAGATATCAACATATCCAATATCAGTACGTAGCCTGAGCTTATTTGGTTGTAGACTTAGGTTTGATTAATCATACATGTGCATATCTAATTAAAATAAACTACGGTTTTCCAAACTAGATATCCAAATGGGGTTTCGAAATAACTCGATAATGATAAGAATTCGAATAATACACAGTTCTTACACGCTTATTGCACACGTTAGGTCCAGACGCGACGGGGTAGGCGCAAGATTCTAGCGTTTATCAGAGGTGGAGCTGGACCGAGCTAGGCTAGCTTTTTGATTCTTATTTTTTGAAACATGTATTTATTTATATGATATATATTGTACTACATTTTGAAACATTTTGGGCGATATTGATTTTGGTTTATATTTATATCATATTCAGTTTTTTGGTTTCTTTTGTATTTTATATGCATGAGATGTGATTATGAATACTGCGATATATGTTGTGTGATGATTAATTTTATATTTGATTGATGTATATATTATTGTGCACAGGGTGGGAAAAAATCAAGCAGCCCATTTTCTTTAAAAAATACATATAATGTGTACCTACGGATTAATCCGTAGGTACCCATATTGCCCCTACGGCTATACCCGTAGGGGCACAATATCAGCAGTAACTGATATTTCCCCCCTGATCTCAGTACCAGGGGTTGGGAGTGCCCCTACGGACATATCCGTAGGGGCCACAGCCTAGCCCCTACGGCATTATCCGTAGGGGCCAAATATCAAGAATCCTGATATTTGGCCCCTACGGATAGGTACCTACGCAGATATCCGTAGGGGTTAGAGCATGGCCCTACGGTTATGTCCGTAGGTACATTCAATATATTAAAAAAACCGTAAATAATATAACTTTTTTTACTCTACGGCCTACTCCGTAGGGACAATAGGACCTACACAGAAATCCGTAGGGGCAATAGTAGGGGCAAGTTCAGGGCTTCAACTTGCACCTGCGGCCTTTGCATCTACGGGGTATTTTTTCACCCCTACGCATATATCTGTAGGGGCAGTGAGTTGCCCCTACGGATAAATCCGTAGGGGCAACCCTTATTTGTAGTAGTGATGCTGATACATATTTTGCATCCATATGAATAAAAATATCACATGTTCACTGTATCCATGTTACTGTTTTACTATTTTCGGATAGCCGTACGTATCCATACTGTTATTTACATAGCTAGTTGCATGAAAGTTTATCTTGCTACATGCTATGTTATTATCTTTGCATCCATATTAATAATAATATTACATGTTCATTGTATTGTGCATCCTATGTTACCGTTTTACAATTTTACAATATCCGTTTGCATCCGTACAATTTATTATATATCTAGTTGCATGCCTTGTCATATTATATCATGTTACCGTTATATTAGCACCCCATGCTTGATAATGTACATCATACGTAATCATGGAGTTGTAGATGTAATCCCTGATAGATATTTGTGCATCTATGTTTTACTGTGCATCCGTACTTTTAGCGTGATTCGATACTTGCTACATTTTACTTTTGGGCATCCGTTTGATACACTATGCACTACCTGACATGACCTGATACACCACTGCTTGACCTGTTACTTGATCCTGTTACTAATGCCGACAATTCTGACTTGTTGTCCCGACGGACATATCCTGTTGTCTATTCAGGCAAAACTTGTACCTGCTTGATCCTGTGTTGGCATTAGCTCCAGATTTATCAATACCTGACTTGAACATATAACCTTAGGGGTAAGGGGAAATCAATGATGAAACCTGACTTGTAAATCAACAGCTTGACGCTTATACTGATCAGTTTTACGGGCTAGGCCAGTCCCGGGATGCTGCTGCTGACATCATTCATTTGTATCCGTTCATGTTTAATGCCTAGCGGCATGTCTCGGTTTCAGCCCGAGAATCTGGACCGTTGTCCCAGACATGCAGGGGATACTATTGAGTTATATCGACGATTCATTAAATTGATTTCAAAGACTTCAGAGTAATTAACCCAGAAGCATAGATTACTCACCGCATGCACATACACTTCACTGTTCCATATTCGTGTTACTGTTATACACTCATTACTGTTCATACTCATGCCTGCATATCTTGTTACTTCTTGATTATATTTTATTGTTTGATATTATGACGCACTGACGTCTGAGTTTTGCATGGCCCAGATCCTCTGTCTCTTTCACCGGTTGATCAGGAGTATTTCTGCCGTCAGGCCGAGCGGTGAGAATCCTGTTAGTATCTAGTTTAATTTAGTTTTATTGCCGTACTTTCATTTCCTGATGTGAGCCCGTATTTGGGACGCACTTTCCTGATGTTATTGTTTATTAGATTTATTGCTTCCACATATTATTTCTTGACTCGTTTATTCTGGCATATAGACATGTACTAGATAGTTTATTTTATTTTACTGTTCTTGATATTTTATAGACAGCCGTAATGTGACTGTGGAGGGATATTTCCTAACCACGGGTAGTATGGTTGGCTCTGTCATGTGTCGATCTTAGCGTACTCTGGGAAGCGGGGCGTGACAATCTATATTCATTAAAATAAACACGCATCCATACAACAAAAATTACATAAAATTAAGTCTCACTCTTTCTCTCACAAACATATATTTTTAGGCTAACTTTAGTATGTATAAAGCTAATTGTTTATGGCATGTCAAGTATCTGTGTTTTCGGTTTAATTAACATTTAAATGGTGATTTAATCTAGGTATGGTGACTTAGGCTAACTTTAGCGCTTAAGAATTAAAAGTAATAAAGTTGTGTACCGCAAACTGACGTATAAAGAATGCGAAGAAATAGAAGCAATCATGCCGACATATAATTTACAATCACACAAATTTTTAGTTGCATATGCTACACATCTCTATAAATAACAATAAAACACACACACACACACACACTCCTAATTATAATTAACTAAAATTAGCAACCTAACCAAAACCCTAAACCTAAAATTAACCCTAATTAGAAATTACCCCAAACCCTAAATAAAAATAACCCTAACACTAACCATAAAATTAATTAAAATCAACGAATTATTAACCCTAACCCTTACACTAACCTAAAATTAACCCTAACCCTATAATTAATCCATCCCATAAACCTAAAATTGATACTATCCCTGAAATTAATCAAAACAGTAGGCATAAAATTAATTAAATTTAATAAAATATCCAAGTAATTAACTAAATTAATAAAATTACTCACGGATTTTAGGGTCGGAGGCGTTAGAGCGGAGACCGGGGCTCAGAGAGAAAGAGGCTGAAGGCAAGGTGGTGGTAGATCGGAGAGGCCGAGGCTTGGAGGGGTGCGGTTGAGTATGCGCGGGGACCGAGAGCTCATAGGCGGGGAGGGGATGCAGTCGAGTTGGCTCGGAGGACTTGAAGGCAGCCAGTGAGGAGTGGACCGCGGCGGCTGGAGGGGCTTGGGGCGCGGCCGAGTTCTCGGAGGCGGATGAGGAAAGAGGAGCACATATTATGGCAAGGGGGAAAAATTTTAGAACTGGGGAAATAAATTTTTAGAATGGAGATAAGAGGTTGTGAGGGTATGTGGTGTAATTTTTACGCGAGATCGGCGACGAAATTTACGTTAACCATAGTCAACAAAATCTCCAACTTTTTCGTCGGATATGGACCTATTTCGACACCTTAATACCGTCGAAATATCCCTCCAAAAAATTGCCAACGCAATAAGGCCCAATTTCATGTAGTGTGTTTACAACAAGATTGATAGATATGTGAACTATGTTCATAACAATGGTCTTTGATTGGTCCTATTCTCTTTCTCAACTTATCACCCTCTTAAAACAAATAAATCATATCGTTTAGTTCGACGTGTAGATCTTCCAGCACGAATGGTACATATAGATCATATCTTAAGATCATAGAGAGAGACATCGGCAACGAACATAAATTTTCAAGAGCTGGCTTATAATAATAAATAAACTATACTTTAATTTGAAGAGTGAATTAGCATTTATCATAAAAGCTATGCTTCGACCAGTAACTTAATTTGCTTTTCTTTTAAGACTAAATTGCCAGAAATATCTTTACCTCTGCCCGATTAGTAGAATACTGCCATCTATTTAGTTTACCACTCCAATCTTTTTTCGCCATTGTTTCATTTAAGGACTGCAGTTAATATTATTTGGAGAGGTATTTTGGAAATAAAAATCAAAGAAAGATAATGACCTTTAAAACAGAGAACCAAAATACAAGTCTATGAACCGCAAATGGTTTCATGCTTATCGGGTGAGAACAAGGAACCAGCATACCCTACTTCTAAATAATACAAGAATATATAAACAGACTAAAAATTATTTAATTTCTATTCTTACAATGCAAACCGTATATTTTTTGTCATCAATTGATGGTCTCTTCTCTAGAATTTAATAAATGAGAAAATTCTTTAGATTTATTTCTTGATTGAAGTTATCACATCATCAATCTATTAAATATTTTAATTGGCTTATTTAAATTCAAATTTCAATTTCGCTAGTAAAAATAAAATTCAATTTTCAAACCCACTCCCTCCCTCCCCCCGCCCCCCCCTCCGCATCTACACACCAACATTCAAACCATCCAAACGTATCTTTGGTCCCAAAAACTTACTAGAGATACCTTTATAATTTTATTCCCAAACATTAGGGAAAATTGTTGCGATGCTCAGTTTAGAAAGACGTTTTATTTTTAAACCCACGTATTTTTAGAGTTGTGAAAAACTCCAATACTTGATTGTTTATATTATGCTTACCATATATGAGAGAAACTACGGGTATTTTGTCACAAAGAAGTTTCTCTCATATAACGGTAAGTCAACATTTTAAAACTGTTTTCAAGATCGGTATCGTCCAGCTTGATCTTCACGACCTAAAGTATATGTATACCGATATTCATATGATTCCGATACTCTTTCACCATTGATTTGATTATGGAAATTGTCCTATTATCCGTAAACCGTTACATTTGCTACCCTTCGATGTTTGTTGAAAATTGATGCAAATTAAAGTCTAGGGTTAGGTGCCACCTTTTGATATGCATGACATTGTTAGGTAGTAATAATGTTTGGTGATGACTTTGTTAGGTGCTACTTTGACATGCATGATATTGTTAGGTGGTGACAATGATAGGTGGTGACTTTGTTAGGCACTACTTTTGACATGCATAATATTGTTAGGTGGTGACAATGAAATGTGGTAACTTTGTTAGATAGTGACATTGTCCTAGGTGCTATAAAAGCGCATCTTATGAGTGAGGCATTTTGTATCCATCACAAGCATCATCACAAGAGGCAAAGGCTAAGAGAGATTTGTATAGAGAGATTTGAGAGAAATCTCCTAGAGTTGTTCTTATTTGCAAACTTGATTCAAGTATAGTAGACGTTTGCAGATTCCGCTCTGCCGGGGACTAGCCATACGGTGGGTGAACCTCGTTAACAAATCTATCTTGTTTGTGATTGATTACTTTCTTATTCCTGCATTTTTAATGTATATTGTCTTTCGTCGTTTAATTGCGTGATTGTATTTTTGCGTGATTTGGGTTTTGTCGCGAGCACTGTTCCGTAGATCGACTCTCCCTCCCAACAACTGGTATTAGAGCAAGATTAAGAGAACGTAGGGTTCTTCGATTCTATAATCTAGGTAACGGTGGGTAACGACGCTTGTGTCCTCTTCCCCACTTTCTTAGATTGTAGTTTTGAAGGCGTTGGTTCAGATCTAGGAGGAAGTCAGGTTTGCTGCGATACAGATGAAAGATGGCAAAGGATAAGGTAAGAATCGAGAAATTCAATGGTCACAATTTTGGTTGGTGGCGCATGCAGTTAGAAGACTGTCTATACCAAAAGGATCTATATCTTCCGTTACTAGGAGAAAAGCCCGAGAAGATGACCGATGAGGAGTGGAACCTTTTGGATAGGAAAGCCTTGGCGACGATCAGATTGTCGTTGACTCCGCAGGTATCCTTTAATATCTCAAAGGAGAAAACAACTAAGGCGCTAATGACGACGTTAGCAAAGTTGTATGAGAAGCCATCGACATCAAATAAAATATTTTTGATGAAGAAGCTTTTCAACATGAAGATTGTTCCCGCCAAAAATTTCTGCGCAAAAGAGTCCAAGGTATCAAATGGCAACGATACGCTTAAGAAAATGCGAACCAGTATCTTCCGGCCTGTATTTTGATAAACTCCCCAATGAGGAACTGTTAAATTATGATGGTATTGAAAGCATCTCGAAAAAACCTTCGATTTGATATATTATGGGCCTTATAATTCATCCGGGATCAAAAGTTATGAGCAAATGTGTTATGCACATGTGATCTAAGAAAGAAGATGCGAACCAGTATTTTCCGAGCTGTATTTTGACAAACACCGGAATGAGAAATAGCTAAATTCTTATGGTATTAAAAGCATCTTGAAAAGTCCTTCGATTTGATATATTATGGGCCTCATAATTCATCCGGGATCAAAAGTTATGAGCAAATGTCTATGCACATGTGATCTAAGGAAGAAGATACGAACCAGTATTTTCCGAGTTGTATTTTGAAAAACTCCGAAACGAGAAATGGCTAAATTCTGATGATATTGAAAGCATCTCGAAAA
Source organism: Agapanthus africanus (assembly GCA_030015575.1). Taxonomy (NCBI): domain Eukaryota; kingdom Viridiplantae; phylum Streptophyta; class Magnoliopsida; order Asparagales; family Amaryllidaceae; genus Agapanthus; species Agapanthus africanus. The sequence goes on from JASDDO010000001.1 coordinate 27,842,591, forward strand.
GACCTTCGATTTGATATATTATGGGCCTCATAATCCATCCGAGATCAAAAATTATGAGCAAATGTGTTATGCACGTGTAATCTAAAGTAATGCTCTACTACATGGGGAATGCATTTTATAGTCCCGCATCGGGAAAAGGAGAGATGGCTTCTCTACCACTCCCATATAAATAAAGGGGATACCTCTTAGAAAGGGAGAGTTCAATCCTCAAAAGATTCAATACTCAAAGGAGCTTAGTTCTCCAAGATAGGAGCATGCTCCTCCATAATACGCATATGCGCAAGCGCCATGTGCGCTACGTGCAACGCATGTCTGCCCGCCATGCGGCACCACGTGCAACGCACGTGTGCCCGCCATGCGGCACCATATGCAACGCACGTGCGCACCGCATTAGAAAATTTAATAATATTAAAAGGAGCCTGTTCTCCATATATAGAAGCCCTGCTTCTCCTCATAATGCGCATGTGCGCTACGTGCAACGCACGTGTGCTCGCCACGCGCGCACCACGTGCAATGCACGTGCGCACCACATGAGAACATTTAATAATATTAAAAGGAGTCTGTTCTCCATATATAGAAGCCCTGCTTCTCCTCATAATGCGCATTTGCGCCACGTGCAACGCACGTGTGCCCGCCACGCGCGCACCACATGAGAATATTAAATTAAAAGGAGACTCGTTCTCCATAGGAGCTTGCTCCCCCCCCATAATGCGCATATGCGCAAGATCCATGTGCGCTACGTGCAATTATGAGCGCCCAACACGTGCGGCGCACGTGCGCCCAACACGTGCGACGCACGTGCGCGAACGCAAAGAAGCCTTTTTCAGCAGCGAGAATCTTAAGCTCCAGCCTGTTCTTCCCCCCTAATGAGTGAGACATGGTTCAAAGGGTACATCCCTCCACACCTTCGATATATGGCACTGTAATCTCTCAGTGTCGTCGGAGAGTTGGTGGGTCCCAACGACCAATGATCCTTCTTTCTAAAATTAAAAAAAAGAGAAGAAGAGAGAACATTGACAGAGAAACAGAGAAAGAATTCAGAGAACTCCTAAAAAGAAAGTTTGAGAAGAAATCAGAAAGAAAAGAAGGTAAACGTTTGAAAAGAAGAATTTCTTCTGAAAAGATCAATGATCTAAGAACAAGATCAAGAACATAAAATAAAAAGAAAAGATCAAATAATAAGAATAAAATAAGAAGTAATATACTTCTTTATTAGATCATTTGATCTACACAAAGGCATTGCCTTTTGATGAACCACTGGTTCTGGAATCTTAAAAAGATTCTATTCTTGAATCCAAAATTGGATCAAGATATTAAAACAGTGTCTTGCACTTGTAAATCTGTACTGTTGCGCTCTTGGGTTGGCGCAAGCCACCAGAGAGCACTACGTGTCAGCTCCAGAACAACTTGCGCTATGCGCTTTTAAAATAGATCATTGCTCTCTGAAATTGGTGCAACTCACCAGAGCGCGCCACGTGTCAGCAGCGCAGCGCACTGCGCTAACTGCGCTTGCGCTCACCAGAGCGTGACACGTGTCACCTCCACATGCGCTTGCGCTCATTAATTAGCGCAAAGTGCCAGACAAATGCACTGCATTGTTTACTGAAGGGGCCAGGCCCAAGTCAAAAAGGCCTAGCAGGCCAAAATAAATTGCAATGCAATAAAAAGGGCAGGGCCCAAATAAAATTGATGCTCTGCATCATTTATAAAAGGGCAGAGCCCAAACAAAATAAAATGCAATAAAATGGCAGAGCCTAAACAAAATTGATGCTCTGCATCATTTATAAAAGGACAGAGCCCAAACAAAATAAGAAATGCAGTGCATTATTAAATAGGGGCAAAGCCCTAGCACAGGCCTAATAGGCCAAAGACAAATAAGATGTTAAACATTTCTAAACTGGACTTAGCCCAATCATGGCCGTAAGTCCTCAAATTAAATTGACTGAGCACAGCTGCTCTCTTAAATCAATTTACATCCAGTTCGAGGGTACATCTCCGAACTTCTCTGACTCCTATCGTTGTAATCCTTCAACGACGTCAGAGAGGTGACGGGTCCCCGACAACCACACATCAACACGGACTGTGGGGTCCTTAAACTCATGGACTTATGCGTCCTTAAACTAAGATACGGACTGTGGGGTCCTTAAACCCGCGGACTTATGCATCCTTAAACTAACGGACTAATGCGTCCTTAAACACATCCATATGGACTGTGAGGTCCTTAAACCCATGCACTTATGCGTCCATAAACTACCAATGGACCGCAATGTCCCTAAACTGGAACATTAGAGCCCCAAACGCTCTTTTGTTGGATCTAAACGATCCCGTTTAAGTTGATCTTAGCCTCAAATATGGCTAACGTATCCTTAAACATTCAAACAGACTTTAGTCCCAAATTGGACTATAAGACCCCCAATCAACTTTGGTTCAAGGGTACATCTCCGAACTCCTCTGACACATGTCGTTGTAATCCTTCAACGTCGTCAGAGAGGTGACGGGTCCCGACGGCCATACATGCAATGGACCACCATGTCCCTAAACTGGAAATGGATCTAGACGATCCCGTTAAGTAGATCTTAGTCTGGAAATTAGACTAACGTATCCTTAACAAACGTTTAAGTTGATCTTAGCCTCAAATATGGCTAACGTATCCTTAAACCAAAACCCAAATCTAAGAAAATACGGATTTGGACTAATCCACGTCCTACGGGCGACAAAATAAATAGTCTCCGTATACAATCTACGGGAAACTACAAACAAAACAAACACACACGACACGAAGTGAACTTCTGGAGTAAGAGAAAGTGGCTACCGCGATGCGGTAATGTAATTAACTGCAGGGGCTTGCGCCTGCAGGGAAGAGCGTCCCCACAATCAAAAACCCCTCAAGCGAGGGGGAATCTGACGAAGTCTGCTACATCGGCCGCATCCGTCTAAACCTCCGATACTCGGTGCCATAAATCAACTTGGCATCTTCGGAGAGGTGGACGGATAAAACCAAATAGCATCTGCCCCGAATCACAGGCAATACGTCCTAATGTTTCGGCCGCCGTTCGGAGGGGAACAGATTCTGGCACGCCCGGTGGGACCTTTTCCTCTTTCCACTCTACACTTCGTGTGTCGTGTTTTTTCCCGCGATTAAATAATCGCGGTGTGTATGTTTTTGGTTACCCTTATGGGAGTGGATATTGAAGCCGGCATTTCGTCTCTATGAAGAATGGCATTTGCTCCCACCTTAGCAACTCAGGCTCTGTCATATCCGGCGAAGTCAAGTATGGGTCACTTGCAGCCTCAAATCTCTGCAATCCGGCTTTTCAAGAAATTAACGGGCTTCTTTTTGGGTTGATGCTCCCACCTCCCACCCTCGGTGCCTCAACGCCGATGGAGGAAGCCCAGAGGATGTCTGTCGCCCACAGGCAGGCTCCCCAAGCAGCAGCCTTTCCGACGGAATCGGTCCTCAAACAGCTGGCAAATGCCAAAGACCAAAGTCGACGCAGGGAGCAGAATATTCAAGCTATTCAAGAAATCAATGGCTTCAAATTACACTAACTGCAACAGCAACTCTCGCTCTGTCCCATCTGGAGGAGTAACCTACGGGCCCCAAGCGGCCTCCCTTTTCACTATGCCAGTGGAGCAAGTAACTCAAGCCACCACTGGGCTCTTCTTCAGGACCATGCTCCCGCCAACGAGCTTCAGCGCTTCTGTACCATCGCAAGAAGCTCCCAAGAAGTCGTTTTTCAGCGCTCTTGTGCTTATTTACGCCTTACTTTGCATTATACTGTATATAAGCACACACAAAAAATTGTGATAATAAAAGAGTAGAAAGTGAAAAATTATATTTAAAAGATAGGAATAGTTTAAGAAAAACAAGAAAGTTAGATGTTTTCTTAAATGAAACTAGTAATAAGTAGTTATGAGCTGTTGTCCCAAGGGTTAGTAAGATGAAGGAAATTACTAATCTGAGAATAAAAATAAGCCTGAAAAGTAGTTCCTATTCTGGAAGCCAAACATTTGAACGTTGATACCCTACTATACGCACTTACACACATCTTGAAACTCGGGATAGTAGAGAATACCTTGAAATGCTCTTGTCTAGAAGCCAAAGTATGAAGGAAATAAAAACGGAGAATAAAATATAAAAGGGTGAAGAAAAATGAACACTGGTTTTGTTATCGCCAAGGCAGTAATAAAAAAAATATAGCGAGGGTGCTTCATCACCCAGTGCCTTAGACCAACTGGTCCGGGAGTCACTGCTAAGCCTTAGGTGGTGCAAGACGAGGAAATACACCTAATAAGCGATCACATGAGTAATCGGTCGGTTAGTACCTCAAGAAGTATTAACGGTCGCATGAAAATGTGTGAGCAAATCTAAATATCTATTAAAAGTACTAAGGTAGATGGAAAAGAGTATGATTGCTTGAATTGAATTCTCTGAGTGTAGGGATGTCCAGTTCACACACGTGGGGGTATGTGATCAATATTTGGAAGAAAGGTAGGAATGAAAACTAAAGGCAATGTTTTATTGAGGGATAATATGATTTCTAACATCTTTTCATGACCATTAAGATAGGGCTCATAGCAACTGAAAAGCTGGTATAGTTGAAAACCCTTATTTTCAAGTTCTTTCTTTTATAGTTCTTATCTTCATATAACTTTCGCCATCTCTCTTTTATTATAAGATTTTGTGGGTGTAATCCGCTGAAAACCCTCATGAGACAACACCCCTCCTACTAGGGATATACCACTAGCACCGAGTAAGGAAGACCGAGGGCAACTCTCCTTGTGGACTGACTCCGTCGACTCCAACGGCGGAAATTAATGCTGCTGTTCCAACTGGAAACAGCTTTGAACCACTTAGGAAGGTCCACAAGAACTCTCCGACCGCTGTGCTGAAAAGATCTCCTCCGCCTATAGAGAGCGCTACAAAGGTGAAGCCGGAAAAGCCCCCTCAACGGCTGTCCTCTAAAATCTACAAGGTCTGGCGTCAAGTCCAAGACTCGGTAATTGATCAAGATTATCCCTGCCGATAGAAAAAGGTGAAAGTTCAGCGGGAAGAGGAGCATCCTATCAAGCCACAAAAGGCGATAGCTACTTGGGTGCCCGCTGCAACAACTCCCTCAACCTCGACCGCCCACAAAAGAGGAGAAGGCCGGAGAAAATCCCTGGGTCTGTGACGAACTGCAAGACCACTGAACCCAAACACCCCAAGTTTGGGGGCATGATGGTACATACTGTCTATATGGCATCCGGAAAAGAGGATAGCCATGTCTTCACAGGTCATAGACCGCTTACGCGATCAATGACTAAGGCTCAGGGGCAACAACAACAAAAGCTCCAACAAATGCTGACAGCCATGGCCGCACTTACGGGACCGAAAGCAAGCTCGGAGACATCCTCGGAGCAGCGCCGTGAGCAAGAAACTGATGCCGAGTTTTTTCAGAGAATCCTCGAAAAGAAGGACAAAGAGGTAGCGGAACAAGCTGCCAACATAAAACAAATTCAAGACGAGGAAAAGGTTTGCTAAAGCCATATCAATGGGAATGAAGCTACCACCTTCTGAAGAAAACACTCTCGATGGAGTAGAGATGCATCCTAATTACTGCCTATATCATCAGAAGATCGCACATCCCACTAAAAACTGCGACTCCTTTAAGTGTTGGGGCAAGGGTATGTAGCTCACAGGCAACACTTCAACAGGACAAAGCGTGAAGCTCGTAGACAGCGAAAAATACGACAGATGAGCATAAAAGAGTTGCCGACAATTGTCATAGGGATGACCCCGGGGGATCACGAGTTCTCACCTTCGGGAGCGATTCCGACGAAAAGCAGCCCTCGCCCTCTCTTCAAGGAGTCCATCTCTGAAGGATTGAGGAGTTGCGAGAACATTCAGCTATGCAATTGCACGATACTCAGAGAGAATCTCGGGCCCACAAACAACGGAGCGAACGAAAAGGATAAAGGAAAAGGAAAAACGGCCTTCGTCGCCAGCACTCAACAACAATCAAATGACCTTAGACCGGTTTTTCGCCAAAGCGACAAGCGGCAACCTCTCTATGAGAAGTTGAAACGACCTTACTCATTTTCCCGGGATGAAACAAAGAGGCTGTTCGAACTAGCAGTGCACAACAGGCTTATGACTCTACCGGAGCCGAAACACCAGCTACAACTGAATGATGTCAACAATCCTAATTACTGCCCTTACCACCAAGTATTGGGCCATCCGATCGAAAACTGCTACGTTTTCAAAAACTGGGTTGAATACCAATACCAACAGGGCGAGTTCGCGTCGTCCGAAAACTGGAATGTGAGCCCGCCACAACCAGATGCTCCAAGAAAGATGGATATGCCGGGGGCATCATGCTCATTCATAGGGAAAGCCCCATTGAACCAGCATCGTCCAGGGGACATCGATTCATCTTGGCGACGGCTGATTATTTCTCCAAATGGGCAGAAGCAGTACCGCTAAGGGAAGTGAAGACGGAGAATATCCTCCATTTCTTCAAGACGCACGTCATATATCGGTTTGGAACTCCGCGACGGATCATCTCCGATAACGGGCCAGCCTACAAAAGCCATAAGATCAGTCGCTTCGCGCAGCAGCACAATATAGACTGGAGATATTCCTCGGTTTATAATCCGCGAGCTAACGGTCTGGCCGAGGCCTTCAACAAGACCTTGACGAAGATCATGAAGAAAACGGTGTCCCGAAATAAAAAGGATTGGCATGAGAGGCTGCAAGAGGCTCTTTGGGCGTATCGAACTACGTTCAAGACGGCCACAAACACAACGCCGTACGCGTTGGTATTCGATACAGAAGCAGTACTCCCCCTCGAGATAGAGTTACCCTCTCTATGAGTAGCAGTCCACTACGAGCTGACAGACAAAGAAAATGCTCACCTTCGGCTTGAGGAGCTTGATGCCCTTGATGAGACCCGGCTCATAGCGCAACAAAACCTGGAGGCTTATAAAGCAAAGATGACGCGCTCGTATGAAAGATTGACCTAGCCGAGGACATTCCGCCAAGGCGAACTCGTGCTAGTGGTCAAAAGGCCTATGATCCCCAATCGGGCCAAGCGGGGAAGTTCGAGCCAAACTATGAAGGCCCGTACATCATAGACAAGGTCTACCAGGGTGGAGCCTATCTACTCATGGACATGCACGGTGAAAGGCCTTACAGGCCAATAAATGGTCGATTCCTAAAGAAATACTACGCTTAGCGAGTTACTGCCTAGGTCAATGATAGATGACGACGACTATGTCCACTCGCTATCTTCCTAAGCTCAAACTTTATAAGCAGTAGCCAGCCTTCTCCTGGACGGACCAAAACGTCCTTAAACTAATGACGGACCGAAACGTCCTTAAACTAACGATGGACCGAAACGTCTTTAAACTACCACCGCAGCATCCTTAGGCTAATGAGATGAATAATAAAAAAGTATATAAAAAAATATTAAAATATAAAAAAATATAATAAACGGTATGTCCATAAGCAAAATGGGCACGAATGAAAACCCGAAAGGGCTCCGTGAGTAAAAACATGAGGGCTACCGGCGAGTCTTGTGAAAACCCGAAAGGGCGCAACCTCGTTAGAAAAAAGAATAAAAAATATATAAAAATAAAAAGAATAAAAAAAAGGCATGTCCATAAGCAAAAAGGGCACGGATGAAAACCCGAAAGGGCTCCGTGAGTAAAAACAGCAGGACTACCGGCGAGTGTTTGTGAAAACCTGAAAGGGCGCAACCTCGTTAAAGGACACTTACAGGGTCCCCTCGACCTTGTGAGGAGAAACCACCCGCGTGAGATCCTTACGACTCACAAGGGAGCAACACACTTAGGGATCCCCACGATTCCTAAGGAGAAAATACACTTGCGAGATCCTCACGACTCGTAAGGAGAACTCTCTTATGGGACCCTCACGGCTCATAAGATTTGAAAGTCTTAAGTTACAGAGGCCTAAACCTGTGCTTAAGCAAAACCCCCACAACCTGCGATATTGCCCTACAAGTGGCTCAACACTGACCCTTGTATACAATCCACGGGCGCGAATAAACATTTCCTTAACCAAGTCTCATCCGTGACTGGGGATATGCTCGCATGGTGAACAACTCTTGTAGGTCCTCTCGATTTACAAGGAGAAAACCCTCTTGTAGGATCCTTACGACTTACAGAGGAACATACACTTAGGAATCATCACGATTCCTAAGGAGAAAATACACCTACAAGATCCTCACGACTTGTAGGGAGAAATACCTTTGTAGGACCCTTACGGCTCATGAAGTCAAAAGCCTTAGTCGACAGGACCTTAACCATATTCTCTAAGCCACCTTTGTTCGACATCGACGGAGGCAAATGATGATTCGCTCCTGGCAATATCCCAGTTGTAGCGGTGCTGATGCCGAAACCGGTGTCTAATTTCAGGTTTACGGTGAAAAGCCGGTAGGCCGCACATGCATACGAAATAGCCGAAATGATAGGGCAGCTTACAATAAAAAGCAGCAAGTAAAGAAAACGTATGCATACAAAATAGCCGAAATGATTGGGCAACTCGCAATAAAAAGCAGCGAGCAAAAATAAAATAAATAGCCGAAATGATTGGGCACCGCGAAAAATAACCGAAATGATTGGGCAATCGCGACTTTCGCGATGTGAAAAGTTGAAATGATAGAGCATCGCAGAAAGAAATAAAAAAAATGAAAGAATGAAACTTTTGCCCTGCAGGTAAGTCCATAGTGACCCCTGTATACAATCCATGGGTATAAAAAAGGGAAAGAGGACTACATTTCCCCATCAGGCTGCGTCAAAGGGAAGTCAGATCTCGACGACCACATCTACAGCCTGGAGACCAACAGCGGCGTTCCTCCTCATTCCAGCAGGACATGGACGTGACATCACCAATCGGAGCCACGGCAAAGTCCCCAGTTCCAAGACTTTACGGTTCACAGACAACCTAGAGTCAGCAAATGACCTCTGTCGCGGAAACGAGTCAGCCAATGACCTCCGTCTCGGAAACAAGTCAGCAAATGACCTCCTTTTCTCGGAAACAAGTCAGCAAATGACCTCCGTCGCGGAAACAAGTCAGTCAATGACCTCCGTCGCCGAAATAAGTCAGCCAATGACCCCCGTCTCGGAAACAAGTCAGCAAATGACCTCCGTTTCGGAAACAAGTCAGCAAATGACCTCCGTCGCGGAAACAAGTCAGCCAATGACCTCCGTCGCGGAAACAAGTCAGCAAATGACCTCCGTCTCGGAAACAAATCAGCAAATGACCTCCATCTCGGAAACAAGTCAGCCAATGACCTCCGTCTCGGAAACAAGTCAGCCAATGACCTCCGTCTCGGAAACAAGTCAGCCAATGACCTCCGTCGCGGAAACAAGTCAGCCAATGACCTCCGTCGGGGAAACAAGTCAGCCAACGACCTCCGTCGCGGAAACAAGTCAGCCAACGACCTCCGTCTCGGAAACAAGTCAGCCAACGACCTCCGTCTCGAAAACAAGTCAGCCAATGACCTCCGTCGTGGAAACAAGTCAGCCAACGACCTCCGTCTCGAAAACAAGTCAGCCAATGACCTCCGTCGTGGAAACAAGTCAGCCAACGACCTCCTCGTCGAAGCAATACTTCGACTCGGAAACAAGTCAACTCACCAACCACTTACGAGTCCTCTCGACTTGTAAGGGAGAAAATTCTCTTATGATATCCTTACGACTTATAAGAGAAAACACACTTAGGAATCCTCACGATTCCTAAGGAAAAAATCCACCTACGAGATTCTCTCGATCCGTAGAGAGAAAAGTCTCTATGAGACCCTCACGGCTCATAAAGTTGAAAAGTCTTAGGTGGCAGATCCTACCCCTGTCTTCTAAGCTATTACTGCCCTACAAAGAAGTTAAGATGGACCATCTACGAGCCACACTTGCTAAAGCTACATGCCACTGAAATGGAGAAGTTACTCATGAGCATATAAACTACTTCGCACCAGAGTAAAACATAAAGAAATAGAAGGGTGCGGCTCATGGAATTCAGAGTTTGGAACTATATCTTTTAAGAGTCGAGATTTTAGTCAATGATAAATGACGACGCTTGTGTCCGTCCGTTATCTTCTCAGATCAAGATTCTGAAAATTATATACCAACCCGAAACTGGTCATACGCTATGCATTACTCTGCACTACTTCACCCACATATATACTTATGTGGGCAAAGTAGTGGGGGGCATTTGTTCCCGCCAAAAATTTCTGTGCAAAAGAGTCCGAGGTATCAAATGGCAGCGATACGCTTAAGAAAATGCGAACCAGTATCTTCCGGCCTGTATTTTGATAAACTCCCCAATGAGGAACTGTTAAATTATGATGGTATTAAAAGTATCTCGATAAAACCTTCGATTTGATATATTATGGGCCTCATAATTCATCCGGGATCAAAAGTTATGAGCAAATGTGTTATGCACATGTGATCTAAGAAAGAAGATGCAAACCAGTATTTTCCGAGCAGTATTTTGAAAAACTGCGGAATGAGAAACAGCTAAATTCTGATGGTATTGAAAGCATCTTGAAAAGACCTTCGATTTGATATATTATGGGCCTCATAATTCATCCGGGATCAAAAGTTATGAGCAAATGTCTATGCACATATGATCTAATGAAGAAGATGCGAACCAGTATTTTCCGAACTGTATTTTGACAAACCCCGAAACGAGAAATGGCAAAATTCTGATAATATTGAAAGCATCTCGAAAAGACCTTCGATTTGATATATTATGGGCCTCATAATTTATCGAGATCAAAAGTTATGAGGAAATGTGTTATGCACGTGTAATCTAAAGTAATGCTCTACTACATGGGGAATACATTTTTTAGTCCCGCATCGGGAAAAAGGAGAGATGGCTTCTCTACCACTCGCATATAAATAAAAGGGGATACCTCTTAGAAAGAGAGAGTTCAATTCTCAAAGGATTCAATACTCAAAGGAGCTTAGTTCTCCAAAGGAGCTTAGTTCTCCAAGATAGGAGCATGCTTCTCCATAATGCGCATATGCGCAAGCGCCATGTGCGCTACGTGCAACGCACGTGCGCCCGCCATGCGGCGCCACGTGCAACGCACGTGCGCACCACATGAGAACATTTAATAATATTAAAAGGAGCCTGTTCTCCATATATAGAAGCCCTGCTTCTCCTCATAATGCGCATGTGCGCTACGTGCAACGCACGTGTGCTCGCCACGCGCGCACCACGTGCAACGCACGTGCGCACCACATGAGAACATTTAATAATATTAAAAGGAGCTCATTCTCCATATATAGAAGCCCTGCTTCTCCTCATAATGCGCATGTGCGCTACGTCCAACGCACGTGTGCCCGCCACGAGCGCACCACGTGCAACGCACGTGCGCACCACATGAGAATATTCAATTAAAAGAAGACTCGTTCTTCATAGGAGCTTACTCCCCTCCCATAATGCGCATATGCGCAAGATCCATGTGCGCTACGTGCAAATATGAGCGCCCAACACGTGCGACGCACGTGCGCCCAACACGTGCGACGCACGTGCGCGAACGCAAAGAAGCCTTTTTCAGCAGCGAGAAGCTTAAGCTCCAGCCTGTTCTTCTCCCCTAATGAGCGAGACATGGTTCAAAGGGTACATCCCTCCACACCTTCGATATATGGCACTGTAATCTCTCAGTATCGTCGGAGAGATGGTGGGTCCCAACGACCAATGATCCTTCTTTCTAAAATTAAAAAAAAAAAGAAGAAGAGAGAACATTGACAGAGAAACAGAGAAAGAATTCAGAGAACTCCTAAAAAGAAAGTTTGAGAAGAAATCAGAAAGAAAAGAAGGTAAACCTTTGAAAAGAAGAATTTCTTCTGAAAAGATCAATGATCTAAGAACAAGATCAAGATCTTAAAATAAAAAGAAAATATCAAATAATAAGAATAAAATAAGAAGTAATATACCTCTTTATTAGATCATTTGATCTACACAAAGGCATTGCCTTTTAATGAACCATTGGTTCTGGAATCTTAAAAAGATTCTTTTCTTGAATCCAAAATTGGATCAAGATATTAAAACAGTGCCTTGCACTTGTAAATCTGTACTGTTGCGCTTTTGGGTCAGCGCAAGCCATCAGAGAGCGCCACGTGTCAGCTCCAGAACAACTTGCGCTATGCGCTTTTAAAATAGAGCATTGCTCTCTGAAATTGGTGCAACTCACCAGAGCGCGCCACGTATCAGCAGCGCAGCAGTGCAGCGCACTGCACTAACTGCGCTTGCGCTCACTAGAGCGTGACACGTGTTACCTCCACATGCGCTTGCGCTCATTAATTAGCGCAAAGCGCCAGACAAATGCACTGCATTGTTTACTGAAGGGGCCAGGCCCAAGTCAAAAAGGCCTAGTGATTGATACGAAAGATTGTGTTTGTAGTTAACCGCAATCAATAACGGTGTCGCGTATAGCTAGACCGAGATGAGTACGGGTCGTCCTCTGGGAAACGTGGAACCTTTTACTTTTACTTTAAATGTGTTGAGAAAGAGAGAGAAATAAGAATTTTGTTGAATTGTTTCTAGATCTACGTTAAACAAATCTGTAAAATATAGATCTAGATTATTTTAAAGAAGTAGTTAATATAATAAGAATGCTTGTAGGGTTCGTTAGGATTTAGTAGTTATGGACGATTAATTAAAAGTTGCCCTTTTTATCCATTAATAGATTTAGAACTAGAACGACGGCGATGCGTGTAGATTAGGGTTTCTGGAGGGAAAAGGAATCCCACTCTTAACCCTTATCTCGACACGGAACTCCGTTCATATCTAGCCTTTACCAAAGCAATCATTAATCCAATCTCTAATCGAGGTCGGAACTAGCAAGGAATTGCTAGCGCGCCCGATTAGGATGTTAATGATTCTTTTGATAAAGTTCCTAAACTTTATAAGACTTAAAAAGGGTTTAGTTATTTTTTATCGTCCATTAGCCTACCCTAATCCTACGAACCCTAACAAGCGGAGAATTACTCGCGCATGTTGGGAGAAGAAGATGAAAAGAAAGATAGGGAAAACATAATGTAAAATGCAAACATAATTTAAAAAGAACTACCCTTATTAATCAACTGAACAAGCTACACTTTTATTCCGTAGAAAATGATTACAAACTAGTGCTTCTCGATCTTTCCTAAGGAGGTAGTCGAACAGTCGATGATCAGCCTGGATGCGTGAGCGTCGAGAGCTTCGTGATCTCTTCGGCTTGATGGCTTTTCCAAGAGACTCTCGGTGCCTTTTTATAGTGCAAAGCCAGAATCTTATTGTTGAAAACTTGGTAAAATATAGCTTGGATTCACACCAGAAAATCTTGCCTTCCAATTCCACAAAAGTGCGGCGGATCCGCGGCCCAAGGGTGGGTTTGGCCGCGGATCCGCGCTCAATGGATGAGATCTTTTGATCAATTTTCTTTGGCTCTCTGATTTTGACATTTGGCAATCCTAGGCATCTTTAGAATTCAGAAATCTTCTCTCGGTTGCTTCCAGACTTGGTCTCCAAGTTTTGCTTCTTAATTTGGCAAGTTTTCTTCAACAAATTGATTTGTTTGTTAAATCCTGCATAACAACTTGGAAATCTTTTGCACAACAACTCAAATAATATTTAGTAGACTTTGTTCTACTAGGATTTGGTCAATAAATTTATTTGCATACATTTTCCTACCAAATGATAATTAAAATATATTAACACATGGAAAATAATGCTTTTACACATAAACCCTCATATGTATAATATATTATAATATAGTCCTTTTTTAATATGAAAATGGTAGGAAAAATGTAATACAAGTGTGCAGTTTTATCAACTGAACAAATACCCCCAAACTTATCTTTGATCGTCCCGAGCAAACTAGTTTATTTAAGAGGAGAAAAAGAAAGGAGAAAACTAAGCACACTTTCGTAGGCAGACACGATTGCACTGAGCACGTGCAACAAGCCGTTAAACCTCTAGGTGTCCCTAGTAGGAGGAGTGTTGTCTCCTGAGGGTTTTCAGCGGATTACACCCACAAAATCCTATAACAAAAGAGAGATGGTGAAATTTACATATAAAGACAAGAACCATAAAAGAAATACTTTGAAAAGAAGAGTTTCCAACTATGCTAGCTTTTCAGTTGTCATGAGCCCTATCTTAATAGTCATGAAAAAATGTTAGAAATCACATTACCCTTCAATAAAATATCGTCTTTATTCTTCATTCCTACCTTTCTTCCAAACATTGATCATATAACCCCACGTGTGTGAAATGGACATCCCTACACTCGGAGAATTCAATTCAAGCTATCATACTCTTGTCCATCTACCTTAGTACTTTTTTAATTTGATGAATATTAAGATTCGCTCACACATTTTCATGCGACCGTTAATACTTCTTGAGGTACTAACAGACCGATTACTCATGTGCTTGCTGATTAGGTGATATTATTTTTCCTCGTCTTGCACCACCTAAGGCTTAGCAGTGACTCCCAGACCAGTTGGCCTTAGGGCACTAGGTGAAGAGGCACCCTCGCTATATTTTTTTATTGCTGCCTTGGTGATAACAAAACCAGTGTTCATTTTTTTCTTTTCACCATTTTTATATTTTCTTCATTTTTTTTCATTTCCTTCATACTTTGGCTTTTAGACAAGAGCATTTCAAGGTATCCTCTGCTATCCCGAGTTTCAAGACGTGTGTAAGTGCATATAGTAGGGTATCAACTTTCAAATGTTTGGCTTCCAGAATAGAAACTATTTTTCAGACTTATTTTTATCCTCAGATTAGTGACTTCCTTCATCTTACTAACCCTTGGGACAACGGCTCATAACTACTTATTACTAGTTCGTTTAAGAAAACTTCTAATTTTCTTGGTTTTCTTAAACTATTCCTATCTTTTGGATGTAATTTTTCACTTTCTACTCTTTTGTTATAAAAGAAAATTTTTGAATTTTTTTGAAAATATTGTGCTTATGCAAAATTATGATGCAAATTGATGTGTAAATAAGCACAAACCTCCCCCAAACCTGTTTACAGCAGTGTCCTCACTGATGTCATCCGTTAAGCTCAAAAACCTGTAGACTTGGGAGGAAATTATTAATGGGGGCAAGAATATATGGAAGTGAAAATCCTCCCCCAAACTTATTTTAGGCTCACAATTTTGTAAAAATCATTTTCTTTCAAGAGCCAAAATATACCACCCCCCAAACTTGAGTTAAACAATTTTAATCTTTTAAAATCACACGAGGGGGTCAAGATTATTGGTCAATGCCAAGCTTTGCAAAGACCGAAGGTCAACACCAACCATTCAAAAATTTTATCGATGAAGCACCAAGGTTGATGGAAGAACATGTCACCTATTGACGTGAAGAAGTGGGGAGGTGACAAGAGGTGTAATGGAAAAGGATTGCGTCTCAATTTGGAAAGACGACACAGTGATAGTGATGATGGATTACTCGCATTATCATGATTGTCCAAAAGAGGAGGTGGAGGTACAATTTCTTCATCTTGGAGTTGATTTATCTCAACACCCATATCTTTTAAAAATGCGAGTTCATCAGCGAAAATTTCCTCAAAGCTTTCATCGATACCCCGAAGAATAATGTCATCAGAAAAAATAGGGTGATCGTCAGACTCTATAAAAAGTTCCTCATCAGTGTTGGATGTTGACCCGGACAAATCGGTGGAAGAGTACATGGTTAGGTCAAACAACAACATATGAAAAGAGTCAGTATCATGAGGTTCATCAAATTCGCTGCTGTCGACATCCATTAATTCGACAGAACACACATGAGCATAGGGTTCGGAGGGTTCACTTCCCAACTTGTAAATATTAAGCTCAATTGACTTCTTTCCAAAGGATAGGGTCATAGAGCCGTTTCTACAATTGATTACTGCGTTGGAAGTGGCCAAAAAGGGTCGACCGAGTATCACCGGGATTTGATTGCGTGGGTTTGCCACAGGTTGTGTATCTATAACGATAAAGTCTACAGGGAATATGAATTCCCCGACTTTGATTAACACATCCTCTAGCTCACCCCTCGGTTGGGTGATAGATCGATCAGCCATCTGAAGAGTGCAATGCGCAGGTTTTAACTCTCCGATCCCTAATTGCTCATAAACAGAATACGGAAGCAAGTTAACACTAGCACCTAGATCGAGTAGAGCACGATTGATATTTTTACCCCCAATAGAAATAGAAATTGTAGGACTTCCGGGGTCCTTTCGTTTCTTAGGTAGTTGTTGCGTAAAAGCAGTGCTCACATTACTCGCAAGGAAAATTTTTTTAGGTACTTGAACTTTTCTCTTCCTAGTGCACAAGTCCTTTAGGATTTTCGCATATGACGGAACTTGTTGAATAGCATCTAGGAGAGGAATGTTTATGTTAACTTGCTTAAAAATTTCCACAATCTTCTCCATTTGTGGACTTGGTCTGTTGCCCCTTAGCCTGTTTGGATAAGGTGCTTTATCAATAAGGGTTTGGTCCAACATTGGAGAGGATTGTGGGGACGGATTCGATCCCAAAACTGGAGTGGGCATCGATTTAGATAGATTTGGCGAAATGGGCGAAGGGTTCGAGCCTTGAGGAAAATGGAGAATAGACTCGGTTGAAGGTGGAAGACTAGACGAATTAGGGGAAGTAGAAGAAGAAGGGGTATCATTGGTGTCACTATCATCACACTGCTCACCCACTGACTTATTCAGCACTTTTCCCGATCTCAACATGGTAACAGCACTCACATTATAACTTTGTGAGTGGCCAGGATTAGGTATGGGTTGAGATGGGAGTTTCCCTTTCTCTCTCGCACTCATTGCGGCGTTTAACTGTGCGATTTGGTTTTCTATTGATTTAATACTCTCACCATGGGAGGCGGAGTTTTTCGTTAGGGTATCAATAGAAGACCTCATCTCAGCCGAATTTTGCATGGATTGTTTCATGAACATATCCAAAGTTTGTGCAAGTGAGTTGTCAGTACCGGCCACTTGTGGTGTAGAAATGTTGGCCGGATGTTGGAAATTCTGTGACTGAAAGGGGGGATGATTCTGTGGTTGTGGTTGCTGTGGAGGAGGTTTTTGATAATTGCTTTGTTGATTTTGGTTCCAAGCAAAATTAGGATGATTCCTCCATCCTTGATTGTACGTGGAAGAATAAGGGTCGTTTCCAGGTCGCTGCTGAAAAGCAGCATTAGCTTGAAACGATGCATTCATAGGACATTCTTCCGTTAAGTGTGAAGGATCCGAACAGCAACCACAGACGGTCTTAGGAAGCGTGACCTGATTTAGGGAGAAAGATGAGAACTTGTTTTCAATAACGTCGAGTTTCTTTTGTATCGCTGCCATTTCGGCTTTTACTGCGATGGAAACGTCGAGCTGGTGAATACCTCCCTTAGTTGAAGGTGGTCTTACGCTTTCCCACTGCAAAGTGCTTTCTGCGAGATCTTCCAGATATTTCCAAGCTTCACCGTTATCTTTAGACATGAAATTGCATTGACACATTGTTTCAAGCATCTGCTTTGTCGCTGGATTAATGCCCTCATATATAATCCGACAAAAATCCCATCTTTGTATTCCGTGATGGGGGCATTGGACAAGCAGATCCTTGAAACGTTCAAAACACTTCCAAAATGGTTCATTGGGAAGCTGGGTGAACTGGTTGATCTCGCTCCTAATATGTGCAGTCTTATGGTTTGGGTAAAACTTCTTAAGAAATGCTATGACAAATTCATCCCAATTAGTGATAGAGTGTGCGACAGTATTGTAAAGCCATTTTTCTGCCAAATCGCACAGTGTGAATGGGAGAAGACGTAAGCGCATAGCATCTAAAGTCAATTGTGAAGTACCCATCATTGCGCATACGTTTTCGAATTTGGTGATGAAAACGTACGCATCTTCCGACTCAAGCCCGTGAAATTTGGGCAGCAGATTGATGTAGTGGGGTTTAATTTCGAAATTATCCCCGTTAGGTGGTGGAAGAGATAGACAAGTAGGAAGGGGACCACGAATAGGATAGCATCTCTCTTGGAGAGAGATGCGCGGTGGATTCTGCGCACCTACGAGCGGTGGCAGCGTGGTGTTATACTCTGATGGAGTGCCGTCCATCTCGGTTGATGTGGTGTGTGGTGGGGGAAAAGAAGATGAAGAAGTACCGACTTCGGCGTCGATAGCAGGAACGCGGACAAGACGGGCACTAGGATCCCGTGTCCAGCCGAGCATGCACTAAGCGGGTTTAGTGCAAGTGGCAGCGTGTGTGTGATTTTAAAATTGGCTTGTTTATGAAAAAAATGGGACTCAAGACAAATCACCCTAAGATGCACAAGCAACCCTAGAACTAAGGTCACCTAGGTCAGTCTCTAGACCGCTCCTAGACTTCCAAAGGACAAGCCGCAGGATCAATCCTCTACCGCCTCCGTACTACCCTTGTAGCCAGATAAGTGCCAGGTAAGTGGGAAGGAACCACGTCGTGGGCCTAATTAAAAACCACTAGCCTTTGTCACACTTGCCTAGGCACTACAAAAGTAATGCGGATAAACGATAGATTACCCACGACCTTCCTCTGTCCTTATTGAGCGCGACAGTCCTTAGAGTCTGGTCTAGATATTTTTTAAATTAATGAAGGGTTGATCTATATGCTCAGTTTGTGATTTGTGGGGCTTAGGAAGGGTGATGAAATCCCCACCTAATCTTGATTTGGTCTTTGCCCCTTAAATTCCGTATTAAATATGCAAAACAAAACCAATCACAAAACTTTTGCAAAAAGATTTTTGAGCGGCGCGATTTTGCAAAGAATCCTGCAGAAAATAGATTTTATTGGATTTGAGAGGAGAGAGAAGGAGGTTAGAATCTTACCAGAGAAGTTTGGAACCCTAGATCTTCCTTGCTTCCGCCGCAAATGAGGTCCTTTGCCGCGCTTCCGCCGCGGAGTAGATGGATCAGTTGATGAGAATTTTTCTGTGGCCTCCCGTTCTCTTCTGGATCTTGATGAATGTCTCTGTCTCTCTGTATCCTTAAGTATGTGACTCCAGATTCCCTCGCAAAATTCACACAATAATCGTTAAATATGCAATTTGCAGTTTTGTGTTAATAATGATATGAATCGTCTAAGAATTCAACACAAATAGTAAGAATAAAAAATTACGCACGTATCCCCGGCAACGGCGCCATTTGATTGATACGAAAGATTGTGTTTGTAGTTAACCGCAATCAATAACGGTGTCGCGTATAGCTAGACCGAGATGAGTACGGGTCGTCCTCTGGGAAACGTGGAACCTTTTACTTTTACTTTAAATGTGTTGAGAAAGAGAGAGAAATAAGAATTTTGTTGAATTGTTTCTAGATCTACGTTAAACAAATCTGTAAAATATAGATCTAGATTATTTTAAAGAAGTAGTTAATATAATAAGAAGGCTTGTAGGGTTCGTTAGGATTTAGTAGTTATGGACGATTAATTAAAAGTTGCCCTTTTTATCCATTAATAGATTTAGAACTAGAACGACGGCGATGCGTGTAGATTAGGGTTTCTGGAGGGAAAAGGAATCCCACTCTTAACCCTTATCTCGACACGGAACTCCGTTCATATCTAGCCTTTACCAAAGCAATCATTAATCCAATCTCTAATCGCGGTCGGAACTAGCAAGGAATTGCTAGCGCGCCCGATTAGGATGTTAATGATTCTTTTGATAAAGTTCCTAAACTTTATAGGACTTAAAAAGGGTTTAGTTATTTTTTATCGTCCATTAGCCTACCCTAATCCTACGAACCCTAACAAGCGGAGAATTACTCGCGCATATTGGGAGAAGAAGATGAAAAGAAAGATAGGGAAAACATAATGTAAAATGCAAAAATAATTTAAAAAGAACTACCTTTATTAATCAACTGAACAAGCTACACTTTTATTCCGTAGAAAATGATTACAAACTAGTGCTTCTCGATCTTTCCTAAGGAGGTAGTCGAACAGTCGATGATCAGCCTGGATGCGTGAGCGTCGAGAGCTTCGTGATCTCTTCGGCTTGATGGCTTTTCCAAGAGGCTCTCGGTGCCTTTTTATAGTGCAAAGCCAGAATCTTATTGTTGAAAACTTGGTAAAATATAGCTTGGATTCACACCAGAAAATCTTGCCTTCCAATTCCACAAAAGTGCGGCGGATCCGCGGCCCAAGGGTGGGTTTGGCCGCGGATCCGCGCTCAATGGATGAGATCTTTTGATCAATTTTTTTTGGCTCTCTGATTTTGACATTTGGCAATCCTAGGCATCTTTAGAATTCAGAAATCTTCTCTCGGTTGCTTCCAGACTTGGTCTCCAAGTTTTGCTTCTTAATTTGGCAAGTTTTCTTCAACAAATTGATTTGTTTGTTAAATCCTGCATAACAACTTGGAAATCTTTTGCACAACAACTCAAATAATATTTAGTAGACTTTGTTCTACTAGGATTTGGTCAATAAATTTATTTGCATACATTTTCCTACCAAATGATAATTAAAATATATTAACACATGGAAAATAATGCTTTTACACATAAACCCTCATATGTATAATATATTATAATATAGTCCTTTTTTAATATGAAAATGGTAGGAAAAATGTAATACAAGTGTGCAGTTTTATCAACTGAACACCTAGCAGGCCAAAATAAATTGCAATGCAATAAAAGGGGCAGAGCCCAAATAAAATTGATGCTCTGCATCATTTATAAAAGGGCAGAGCCCAAACAAAATAAAATGCAATAAAATGGCAGAGCCCAAACAAAATTGATGCTCTGCATCATTTATAAAAGGACAGAGCCCAAACAAAATAAGAAATGCAGTGCAATATTAAACAGGGGTAAAGCCCTAGCACAGGCATAATAGGCCAAACACAAATAAGATGTTAAACATTTCTAAACTGGACTTAGCCCAATCATGACCGTAAGTCCTCAAATTAAATTGACTGAGTACAGCTGCTCTCTTAAATCAATTTACATCCGGTTCGAGGGTACATCTCCGAATTTCTCTGACTCCTATCGTTGTAATCCTTCAACGACGTCAGAGAGGTGACGGGTCCCGACAACCACACATTAATACGGACTGTGGGGTCCTTAAACTCATGGACTTATGCGCCCTTAAACCAAAATACGGACTGTGGGGTCCTTAAACCCGCGGACTTATGCGTCCTTAAACTAACGGACTAATGCGTCCTTAAACACACCCATATGGACTGTGGGGTCCTTAAACCCATGGACTTATGTGTCCTTAAACTACCAATGGACCGCAATGTCCCTAAACTACCAATGGACCGCAATGTCCCTAAACTACCTATGGACCACTATGTCCCTAAACTGGAACAATAGAGCCCCCAAACGCTCTTTTGTTGGATCTAAACGATCCCGTTTAAGTTGATCTTAGCCTCAAATATGGCTAACACATCCTTAAACATTCAAACAGACTTCAGTCCCAAATTGGACTATAAGACCCCCAATCAACTTTGGTTCAAGGGTACATCTCCGAACTCCTCTGACACATGTTGTTGTAATCCTTCAACGTCGTCAGAGAGGTGACGGGTCCCGACGGCCATACATGCAATGGACCACCATGTCCCTAAACTGGAAATGGATCTAGACGATCCCGTTAAGTAGATCTTAGTCTGGAAATTAGACTAATGTATTCTTAACAAACGTTTAAATTGATCTTAGCCTCAAATATAGCTAACGTATCCTTAAACCAAAACCCAAAACCCAAATCTAAGAAAATAGGGATTTGGACTAAACCACGTCCTACGGGCGACGAAATAAATAGTCTCCGTATACAATCCACGGGCAACCACAAACAAAACAAACACACACGACACGAAGTGAACTTTTGGAGCAGGAGAAAGTGGCTACCGCGATGCGGTAGCATAATTAACTGCAGGGGCTTGCGCCTGCAGGGAAGAGCGTCCCCACAATCAAAAACCCCTCAAGCGAGGGGAATCTGACGAAGTCTGCTACATCGGCCGCATCCGTCTAAACCTCCGATACACGGTGCCATAAATCAACTTGGCATCTTCGGAGAGGTGGACGGATAAAACCAAATAGCATCTGCCCCAAATCACAGGCAAGACGTCCTAATGTCTCGGCCGCCGTTCGGAGGGGAACAAAGATGGTAGAGAATGATTCGGTGATAGAGCACCTGAACGAGTTCAACAGCGTAACAAGCCAACTTGAGTCCGTTTCAATCATCTTTGAAGACGAGATTCGAGCCCTACTGTTCCTATGTTCGTTGCCAGAGAGTTGGAAGAAGCTAATGATGGCGGTTAGCAACTCTATCTCGGGGATTCTCACGTTTAATGATGCGGTAAGCTGCATATTAAACGATGAGATGCGAAGAAAGTCCGTGAGTGGGAATTCTGGAACTTCTGCCCTTTCGGTAGAGAATCGTGGCAGAACAATAGAAAGGGGAAAGTGGAAAAAGGGCAAGTCTAAAAGCCGAGGTAAATCTCAAGAAAAAATCCAGGGCGCCTGTTGCAATTGCGGAAAGAAGGGCCACAGAAGAAGTGAATGCAAGCTTCCGAAGAAAGGCTCAGATGAGAAGACGGATGAAAATGAAGCGAATGTAGTGTCTATACAAGAACAAGGGGAACAAGATCTTTGTCTATCGGCGAACGAGAACACAAAGGCGGATACTTGGTTCCTAGATTCTGGGGCTTCTTTTCATTGCACTTCAGACAGACATCACTTTAGCGAGTATGTTCAGGGCGATCTTGGACATATGACGGTGGGAAACGTCAATCGTGTGAGATTGTTGGAAAGGGGACGATCATCTTACAACCGTCAGGAGGTGGTCAAATCAAATTGAAGAATGCTCGTCACATTCCGGATATGAAGAAAAGCTTGATTTCCACAAGTCAGCTAGACAACGAAGGGTTTACTACAACGTTTGGGAATTCTCAATGGAAGATTTCCAAAGGGTCGTTGGTGTTCGCAAGGGACAAGCTGAGCGGTTCGTTGTACTCATTCAATGGGAGCAGCGAAGGCTCGGTTGCATTGACGACAAGTTCGGAGAAAAATTCGGAGACTTCATTGTGGCATTAAAGATTGGGACACATCAGCGAGAAGAACATGAAAATTATTCAAGCTAAGGGGGTTCTTTCAGGGCTGAAAAAGGTGGAGTTGGGTTTTTGCAAGAGCTGCGTTTGTGGGAAGCAAAACGCGCTCAGTTTTCAAATTGGAGGCGTAGCGAAAAAGACCAAGAAACTGGAGATGGTGCATACCGACGTGTGGGGTCCGGCCTCGGTGGAGTCTTATGGAGGAAATCGGTACTTCGTGAAATTCATCGATGATACAAATCGGAAGACATGGGTATACGCGATGAAGAAAAAGTCCGATGTGTTTGGCATCTTCAAACATTGGATTGCGCGGGTGGAGAACCAAACGGGGATGAAGGTTAAATGCCTAAAGTCCGATAATGGCGGAGAATACTGCACCCAAGAGTTCGAGGTGTTTTGCTCGCAAAAAGGTATTCGTTGGTTGAAGACGGTACCTGGGACGCCACAGCAAAATGGTATGCTTAAAGGATGAACAGAACGATCCTAGAGTGAGTGCGAAGCATGACCTTGGATGCGAATCTGCCAAAATTCTTATGGGCAGCAGCGGTCGATGTTGCTGTATATCTGATCAACAGAAGCCCGGCGAGTGCGCTTGATGGAGGCATTCCAGAAGAAATTTGGTCGGGTAAACCGGTCAACTATTCGCACCTTAAAGTATTTGGCTGTATCGCGTATTCTTTGATTGATAAGGCAGAAAGGAGTAAGCTTGACTCCAAATCTAAGAAGTGTGCTTTCATCGGGTATGGTGGAGACGAGTTCGAATATCAGCTGTGGGATTACATAAGTAAGAAAGTAATACGAAGCCGGAACGTTATCTTTGATGAGCAACACTTATATAGAGAAGAAAAGCAAGCCAAAGATGGTGTTGTATTTGAGTTTGTGAAGTTAGACAGAACTCAAGAGAACAATCAGGTGTCCACAAGTGGGGATCAAAATATGGAGGAAGCTGCAGTGCAGTATTAGGTTCAAGAACATGATGGCCACCATGTTCAGCAACTAGATATACCAGTTTTGAGGAGATCTACGAGAGAAAGGAGACTACCTGAAAGACTTGTGACCGACTTCATTTTGTACACGGATTCAGAAGAGCCTGAATCCTTTGAAGAGGCGACGCAAGACGGTGCTAGTAAGCAGTGGGAGCGGGCTATGGACGAGGAGATGGATTCTTTGAAGAAGAACCGCACGTGGGACCTAGTGAAGCTACCCAAGGGTCGAAAAGTGTTGCTGAATAGATGGGTGTACAGGATAAAAGATGAGGTCGATGGTGTGAAGCGGTACAAGGCTCGCTTGGTAGTCAAGGGATATGCGCAAAAGCAAGGAATTGACTATCAAGAGATATTTTCCCCTGTGGTGAAAATGACATCAATTTGAGTGATCCTTAGTATTGTGGCGGTGGAGGATCTGCACTTGGAGCAGCTTGATGTGAAGACCGCGTTCTTTCATGCAGATTTGGTGGAGGAGATCTATATGATGCAGCCACTGGGATACGAGGTGAAGGGAAAAGAAACTATGGTGTGTAGACTGCGAAAGAGTTTGTACGACCTTAAGCAAGCTCCAAGACAGTGGTATCTCAAATTCGATCAGTTCATGCTAGAGACGGGATTTGTGCGTGGTGAGTCAGATCACTGTGTTTATATTCAGACTTTTAAGGATGGAGACTATATCATTCTATCACTCTATGTAGATGATATGTTGGTAGCGGGTCCGAACTTCGAGAAAATTCAAAGTCTGAAGAAGATGATGGCTGAAAAGTTTTCCATGAAAGATTTGGGAGCGGCCAAACAAATTTTGGGCATAAAGATCGTTCGAGATAGGAAGCGGCGGAAGCTATGGTTATCGCAAAGCGACTATATCGAGAAGGTTTTCAAGCGGTTCAACATGGACAAGTCAAAACCGGTGAGTACGCCTTTAGCAAAATATTTCAAACTCATGAAAGAGTTTTGCCCGACAACTCAAGAGCAGAAAGACGAGATGGCAAGAGTGCCTTATGCTTCTGCGGTGGGGAGTTTAATGTATACAATGGTGAGTACCAGACCAGATATTGCTCATGCAGTGGGAGTTGTGAGCCAGTATATGCAAAACCCGGGGAAGGAGCATTGGAATGCGGTGAGGTGGATTTTGAGGTATCTTAGGGGTACGTCTAGTCACTGCTTATGTCTCGGGGGTGACTCTTTAAATGTGCAAGGTTATGTTGATGCGGACTACTCGGGTGATCGAGATAGTGGGAAGAGCACAACATGATACGTATTTAAAGTTGGGGGAACAGCGGTGAGTTGGGTATCTCAACTGCAAAAAGTGGTAGCATTATCAACTACGGAGACTGAGTACGTAGCGATCACGGAAGCCAGCAAAGAGATGATATAGTTACAAGGGTTACTCGAATAGTTGAGTAAGAAGCAAGACTTCAATACCTTGTGGAGTGACAGCCAAAATGCAATACATTTGGCGAAGAATGCAGCATATCATTCTCGAACGAAGCATATCAAGGTGCGATACTATTTCATACGCATAGCGTTGGAAGATGGTGAGTTGACACTGCAGAAGATCGCGGGAGAAAAGAATCCGGCGGATATGTTCACCAAAATAGTAGACAGAGATAAGCTGGATCTCTGTTGCAGCTTGGTGAATCTCTCCATGAAAATTTGATGAGGAGAGAGCAGCAGCGGAATCGTGTGAAGTTTACTGGTGTTGAGAATCAAGCCAAAAAAAATACTCCAGGTGGGACAATGTCGAGATTGTGATGCATTTGCATTAAGGTGGAGTTTGTTGAAAATTGATGCAAATTAAAGTCTAGGGTTAGGTGCCACCTTTTGACATGCATGACATTGTTAGGTGGTAATAATGTTTGGTGATGACTTTGTTAGGTGCTTCTTTGACATGCATGATATTGTTAGGTGGTGACAATGATAAGTGGTGACTTTGTTAGGTGCTACTTTTGACATGCATGACATTGTTAGGTGGTGACAATGAAAGATGGTGACTTTGTTAGATAGTGATATTGTCCTAGGTGCTATAAAAACACATCTTATGAGTGAGGAATTTTGTATCCATCACAAGCATCATCAAAAGAGGCAAAGGCCAGGAGAGATTTGTATAGAGATATTGGAGAGAAATCTCCTAGGGTTGTTCTTGTTTGCAAACTTGATTCAAGTATAGTAGACGTTTGCAGATTCCGCTCTGCCGGGGACTAGCCATACGGTGGGTGAACCTCGTTAACAAATCTATCTTGTTTGTGATTGATTACTTTCTTATTCCTGCATTTTTAATTTATATTGTCTTTCGTCGTTTAATTGCGTGATTGTATTTTTGCGTGATTTGGATTTTGTCGCGAGCACTGTTCCGTGGATCGACTCTCCCTCCCAACAGTAAGATACATTGAAATAACATAATTTATATGTATACCATGTATATATTAGAATATGTTAATCATGATTAACGATACCGTGATACCGACCATTCGCTGTGACGTCAGTTGCCAAAAATACCCTGTACCATATATTGATTTTCATTGTCTAATATGTCGATATACCAAATTTCATATAATTCCAACATCTTTTCACCGTTGATTTAGTGTATGCAAAATTAACGGTTTACCTACAATAGAACTTTTTACATTGCTAAATTAACAATGAAAAGGTGTTGTACTCATATGAAATTTGGTGTATCGATAAATTCGAGAATGAAAATTAAGTTAGAAGGTGCCGATCGTTGAATAAAATGGTGGAGGACGTATATTTTACCGCCACCTAACGCAAAAAGCCTCCTAAGACGTCTTTCGTCCATTATTATCTTATGATATATCTTGTTCCTTATGAGATTCCATATTATAAAGAAATATTTTTACCATCAATCAATTAATTTATAGAATTATTGCTTTAAATTTTAGTAATAATTGTTTATTTACATGGTAGTTTTGATCAAGAATTTTTATTTGAATTTTAAAAAAATAATTGATAAATTTTTATATCAATTTGAAAAAATCGAAATTAAACCAAAAGCGAACCGAAAGTTAGGTTCGAAATTTTTTGTTAAAGACCGATCTCCTCCCGTTAGGTGCCTTTCTGCTCTCTCTCCACCCTTTTTTCCTTTGTAGAGAGAGAAAGCAGCTGCTCCCAAACCAAGAGAGAGAAAGCCCACAAAAATAATACAAGAGAGAGAAAGTAAAAGGAAAGGGGAGGGATCGATGGGGATACCATGTGATGATTTTGTGGTGATAAGGGCACCGGAGACAGCCGGTGAGGCCACCGTGATCACCGTCAACTGCCCTGACAAGACCGGCCTCGGCTGCGACCTCTGCCGCATCATCCTCTTCTTCGGCCTCAGCATCGTCCGCGGCGGTATTTTACACTTAGCCCCCTACCTTTTTCTTCTTCTCTTTTTTTTTTCCAAAAAGAACGCTATGATTGTGCAATTTAATTAGCAGGATATCACACAATTTTTTCGAAATTTATAGCTGTTATTTAGCTGCATATTTTCTGCAATATATGTATTACATATCTGTATAGTTTCCTAGAATATGTGTGCAAGCCGACTAGATATTGCATGAAACTAGTTTTTGACAGTGGAAAAGTTTGTGAGGTTTTTTTTTGGATGGCTGAAAGGTTTGTCATGTTTATTTTTGGGGGCAATTTACCTAAAAAAATCCAAGAAAACTAATGACATCTAGGCTTTAAACTTTCATGAAATTGCAACATGAGGACTGAATTGTGTGTTTTTGGGTGCAAATGATGGAAAAGATGTGAGCACAGATGGGGAATGGTGCTACATAGTGTTCTGGGTGGTGAGCAGAGGAGGGATGAAGGCGACGAGGTGGAGCTTGCTTAAAAAGCGGCTCTTAGGGGCGTGCCCGGCCGCTTCATCGGCTTCGGGGCTGTACAATTCTTATTATAGGCAAGAAGAGTTGATGTTGATGGAGCAAGAGCCTCAAGTATTTCTGCTCAAGTTCTGTTGTTACGATCGCATGGGCCTCTTGCATGGTAATTTTACTAATTTTTGTTTGGTAGTTCAGGATTGATTGCTGGGTATTTTTTTCATTAATCAACGGTTAAAAAAATAATTTAACAATGATAGTTAAGGGTAGTTTAGTGTAATCTAGCCTTAATTAGTTGATGGGAAGGTGATTTTTTTTTATAGATATTGGGTTTGTGTTTTTAGTTTAGTTTGTATTTTGTTTTGTACATTTATATATGTAGGTAATAGTTGGAATGTACACTTGATTCTGCACTAGGATTCAAATTGTGAGATTTTTATTATGCTTTTGTTTTTCTATGGAAAACTAAAAAAAAATGAAGCTTTTGTTCTTTGTTTTGGAAGAACTTGAGAACTGGTATGTGACTAGGATTCATTATCTTCTTTATGAAAAGAAAAATCTGAAATTCTTCTGTTTCCTCCTTGAATTATCATTAGGGTTCAACTCTTAAGCTTTTTTTAATGCTCTTCTTTCTCCATGAAAGTTAAAAAGGTACAGCTTTTTTGTTGTTTTTTCTGGAAGAACTTGAGGGTTGGGACGTGACTAGGACACCTTATTGCTTTTGTGTAAAGGAAAAAAAGAGAGACTTTATTGTCAAATTTATGAGAGGTCGAAAGTTGGATCCTCGAACGGGGCTGATTTCCAATTTTCTATTTTACAAAAATAGGGTACATTTCACTAAAGTACCCTTCTATTGTCCGCTTTTAATGAAGTTTTATTACGGTAAACTCCCTTAAAGTTTAGTTTCAAGGAATACCTTTTCACTAAAATACCCTTAAACTGGCACTTTAAGGAAGTTTCTGTAATAAAAAAAACCATTAAAATAGTTTAATGGAAAACCGGTTTCTGTTAATGGTATTTTAGTGAAATTTAGCCAAAAAATACATGGTACTTAATGGTAAGATATGTGAAGGAATTCTTTCTTCTCCTCTCAACTTGGGTGATATTTATGGCTATTGGGCAGATGTGACACAAGTACTATGTGAGCTGGAACTCACAATCAGAAGAGTGAAGGTATCCACAACACCAGATGGGAGAGTTGTGGACCTCTTCTTTATCACAGACGCCAGGTTCATTTCTATCCTTTTATTCTTTCCTTACCTGTTATTATCTTGAATCTTTTTGTGTGCCAATTGTAGCTATGAAAAAATAAAGAAATGCTAAGCTAAGGAGAGCATCTAAGTTGAAAATTTCGGAACCAAACAACGAGTACTTGAGCAACTTGGTTTTTGATGTTGGCTAACAAGCGAAGTTTGTTGCGGGAAAAAAACATTTTTAAGTGGATTCTGAAAGAATTCATTTTCCTTTTTGCATTGTAAAAAATTTAGTAAAATTAAAAGATGTTTTAACCATCAATACTGTTGCTTTCGCGTGTGTGAATTTTATGCGAACCCAGATTAGTTCTTGAATTATCGAGGAACGAATCTTTCAAAAGTTACACATACTGTTTCAAGGTTTTGTAAGAAGCCCGGTAGACGATTTTTTACGTTCATTTTGTGATTTTTATGCCTCAATGAAATAAAGACATAACTGATTATTGAGTACAAGTAGTATTTTAGCATATGTCCAGAAACCTAATATCCTTGGTTCGAAATTAGATTATGAATGTGGTTGATACATAATTCCAGCGTTTACACAGTCTAGTAGATTCAATCGATTATTTTCACTTCATTTAGGTTGTTATTACATGCCCCAAATTTCCTACCACCTAATTTTTTTATCATTTATTTCTTATATGTAGCTTCCCTTTTAAGGGTATATTTCACTAAAGTATATTAAAGTATACGGTATATTACTGTAATAAAAACTTACCGGTGATCTAATGAACATAGCGGAAGACAGGGGTATATGAATGAAATTTTCCTATTTTATTTACAACAATGTTTTAAATTCTTCATTTACATGTTATTCAGAGAACAACTTCACACAAAGAAGAGAAAAGACGAAACATGCGAGCAATTGAGAGCAGTCCTTGGCGATTCAATGGCAAGCTGTGACATTGAGCTCGCTAGCGAAGAGATCGCAGCGTGTCTTCAGGCTTCAACTCTTCTTCCCCCGGAAATCACCGAAGAGATGTTCAATTTGGATTTTTCTGAAGAAACAACGAGAAGATCTCAACCTTTATCCACATGTCCTTCTGTTACAATGGACAATTCTCTGAGCCCGGCTCATACGCTTATCCAAGTCCTTTGTCGTGATCACAAGGGCCTCTTATATGATATTATGAGAACTCTCAAGGATTACAAGATCCAGGTAAATAAGTAGATATATTCATAAATTTATCACTAATGCTTCTAAGTTGTTATGTGGCAAAATTTTACTAAAATCTGTGAACTATCAGCGCTTTAAAGATAAATACTATAAACTCTACAAATTACAAACTAATACCATAAATCTAGCGAACACAATGAACTTTTTGTGTTTTTACTGGACGCTGTTTTGTAATTGCAATTTTTTTTATTGCCTTTAAATTGGATAACTCAAAAGTTCATGGTATTTATAACCAAGTTCGACCATTCCAGTATAGGCTGTGCTTGTGCAATTATTTTTCCCTAACAATTTCTCCCTGTTTTGTGATTTTCTTCTGCACAATTTAGATTTCTTATGGGAGATTTTACGCGTCCTATAAAGGACATTGTGAGATCGACTTATTCGTTGTGCAAATGGATGGGAAAAAGATCGTTGATCCGAACAAACAAAAAGCGTTGTGTGATCGGTTAAAAATGGAGCTGTTCAGTCCTTTACGTGTTACAGTGGTGAATCGAGGGCCAGATACCGAGCTTTTGGTTGCCAACCCAGTTGAGTTATCTGGAAAAGGCCGGCCTCTTGTTTTCTACGACATCACCCTTGTCCTAAAATTGCTGCGCACCCGAATCTTTTTGGTAAGAAAAAAATCCTTGCATAATCCATAAGCTGCCAAGTTTAACTACTTGCACACTAAGAGAGCATGAAAGGTTTAGGAATCTTGTCTTGTTTACTTCATTGCCATTTGAATATTGACATGATTTAAAAAACAGAAATATTCCTCAAAAAAACTAAAACACGATATTTGAAATTTTCAGGCTGAGATCGGTCGACACGTGATCGGCGGTAGGGAGTGGGAAGTATACAGAGTACTTCTTGGCGACGATTACGAATTATCTACGGCTCGGAACAAGATCATCGAGGGAGTGACAAAGATGCTAATGGGCTGGGAATGACCGACGAAGTTAATTAGCATGGGATCCATCTTTCTTCAACTTGCTCTGTACAGTAATGGTATTAGCTCATGAAATGTATCCTGTTACTTTGATCAAGATCATCGAGGGAGTGACAAAGATGCAAATGGGCTGGGAATGATCGACGATGTTAATCAGCACGAGATCGATCTTTCTTCAACTTGCTCAATACAGTAATGGTATTAGCTCATGAAATGTATTCTGTTACTTTGATCAAGCTAACATGTTTTATATAGAAGGAGCAAATCTTGTATTTATATATATTATGTTTTCTACCATTTCTTGTAGCAGAAATTCCAGAGGGAAAATATCTGGAGAAAGATTACACCAATAATATGTCTTCTGTAAATATGAAACTGGTGCATCTCAAGTATGCTCTCTGTTTATATTCTTATTTAAGTTGGTCCAAGTAGAATATTATGAGTGAGAGCTAGGTTTGTCTTCTTCTTTTCATCCCTCGCTCTAGAGATATTTCCCCTTTCCTGTAAATATAATGTATGTTATTATAATCTAAGCACTTTCATTTATTCGAATTTTTCATGTATTGCCAATTGATCCCAGGAGTCTGAGTTATATTCAAGGCTCTAATTCTTAAATAAAGCATAGATTGTTGGGATGTCCTGAATCCTCTAATTATGTTTGGTTCTCAAGTTGTCCAGTTCACACCAACCAATTAGACATTTCCAAGTTGTATCTGAATTTTGGTGTATACTGTATTTGTACGGTATTAGTTGAGGGGTATTTTATGGATTCTATCTCTAATTAACCCTAAGTGTTATTTAAGTGTTTATTGAGGCCAAGGAGCCCCGTCAGAAAATCTATCATCTCTCCATTAAAATTAGTGAAACGGTCTTTGTTACTGTCCGTGATTTTTCCCGATTTGGGTTTTCCACGTAAATCCGTGTTTCTATATTTATTGCTTTATGGTTCATGTTTGTTAATCTCTTTCTATCTTTCTCATCCGTAACACACAACTTCAAAAATTTAATGGTAAAATACTTACTCAAGTGTCAAACCAAAGTATACGTAGTCACATGATGCAAGCGGTTTGTTGGGGCAAATACGATCACGAAGCAATAAACAAATGATAAAGAGAAGCTAACAAGTAAAACCAATAGAAATAGAGCACAAACCAAACGACACAAGATTTACGTGGAAAACTCTTATGGAAAAAACCATGGGCGAAAGATAATCACTTTACTAATCAACAAATATGGAGGATTACAATGGTGGATAAAGTCTTACAAACAAATTCCTCTCAAAACTTGTAACAACCCTAAATTTCGTATATTCTTTTGTAATTTTCGTCATTGATAAAATGCCGTTTTCCTTTCGAGTATAAGTTATATTTATGCATGATATCCAGGTTGAGACGGCTCAACATATACTGAGCCGGCTCGCAGGATCTTCATCTGTTTCCTACCTTTTTACCGGTTCTTTCATATTGGATTCTCCTACATTTTTAGATTCCAAGCCAATTCTTTTTCTCCTTGTTTGCATCCAACATTACCCCCTTCATACATCCTTAAATCATTCTCGTCGACTTAGAAAATTATTTTAGAAACCTATGTCAGCCTTCAAATTATTTGTCTCAGAATATCTCACCATTTTTGTTATTCTATTTTTTATTCTCTCACGATCTATTCCAGTAGAACCCTTTCTTAACGATTAAAGTAGAGACTGATGGAGCACGACGACAAAACATGACTGCATTATCCTAACCCTGTTTCCTTGCTCTGTTGCAATATCTTTTTTGAGTAATTTCGAGAACGAAATTTTTCTAAAGAGGGTAGGATGTAACGCCCCTAAATTTTGTGTACTCTTTTGTAATTTTCGTCATTGATAAAATGTCGTTTTCCTTTCGTGTATAAGTTATATTTATGTATGATAACTAGGTTGAGATAGCTCAACATTAACTGTGCTGGCTTAACGCTCATTTGAAAAATTGTTTTCTTCACTGTCTGCGCGAGACAACTCAAGATACTTTTGAGCCGGCTCATACCTATTTTTGATCCTGAAACGTTCCAGACATCCAAGAGACTAGTTATTGGTTTCGTGGCTGTTCACTTCACATTCCAAACCGTCTTTTCATTTCATTAAACCGCCACCTTAATACCAATAACCCCTAATCCTTGAATTCCCCATTAAGTTCCTTTTTTAATGGCCTTTAAATCTCTATTAATTCCCCATTCTTAAAATTATCTTACTTTTTCATTTTTCCTTGACCATTAAAACAAAATCTCTCTCTTAAATCTCCAATCCCAATTCCTCCCAAGTCTTTTTGAGGATCAACTCACCGTAGGAGATCAAAACTTCCGCTCAAGTTTTAGCTTAACCATCGGCGATACAGTTATTAGACTATATCATATCGTGAGTAAGTCATCCTCTCGATCTTTCCCTTCATCTCTTTATCTCCTTCTCTTTCCCTTGACTTGTCTACTACACAAAACCGATATTCTTGTCTCGTAGGAATCCCCAATAAAATATGGTTTTAAATGCATATATTTAATTACACCTAGATCGTTTCAAAAGTAGTTGTTATTCTTGTTTAAATTAATACTCACTTATTGTTCTCCATATTAATGATAACCCTTAAATATTGTAGATATTCATAACATCAATTATAGACACTTCGAAATAAACACAGACCAAACCTATATCGTGATACATGTGGATAATTGAATTTTAAACACGTTCGTCTGAACAAACAGGACTTGAGCCAGCTCAACAGAACCATGAGCTGTCTCATACACACCGAGAGTTAAAATCCACCTTTTGACATGTCGTGAGTCGTCTCAAGTTTGGACTTGAGCCGTCTCAAGTCATGGTCAGGCCGGCTCAACCTAACAGTGATCCGTCTCATAGAAACAGATAAAATATATG
Organism: Agapanthus africanus; assembly: GCA_030015575.1. NCBI lineage: Eukaryota > Viridiplantae > Streptophyta > Magnoliopsida > Asparagales > Amaryllidaceae > Agapanthus > Agapanthus africanus. The sequence goes on from JASDDO010000001.1 coordinate 27,876,707, forward strand.
GCTTTCCTAGCATTGTTGAGCCGTCTCAAGATATAATGAGCCGTCTCAAGTACGTGCCGAGCCGATTCAATAACCTTTTGAGTCATCTCTTACAACAAAAGATCAAAACCATGATTATAGATGACTTGTGAATCGGCTCAAGCAACCTTGAGCCGTCTCAAACTGATATATCAACTGAATTAATACCTGACATGTAATGTGAACTATATATATTGCTTGACCTACTTACTATACTTGACCCATCTCATGATTTGTAACCACTCACTTCTTTTACATGACTTGTACGAATACCAATTATATGCTAGACTTGATTTGATTCGAAACATGAATACAACTTGACATGAATATTTTAATATGACATGAATACTTGAATTGGACATGAATACATGCACTTGATATGAACTCAACTTGAAACCTGGACTTGTACTCTCAATTATGTATTCATGGATTCGAATCATGGCTTATGACATTATTTATAATTTAGAATACGCGGAGTGCTGAGGTAGTTTGAGTGTAAGTCCAACATAATCTAGGATTCCCCCTAGTACATGAATCTATGAATACTAACACATGCATACTCACGAGGGCACGTATTTTCTTGCCCCTGAATTATAACCTGTTGGGTTTGTGAATACTTCGATGATGGTTGAAGTCCCGTTACTAACACTTGATTCGGTCCGTGATTCCTTGCCCCTGGATTTCAGCCTTGGGTTCGAGAATATTCTTGAGATTGGTTGATATTCACACTAGAATCGACGTTAGGTTAGTTTACCCTTTTGTAGAGACTTCTTAATACACATTGTCAATCACTCCATGTTTAGCACTTTTAATTATTACATGCTTATTGTTATCGACACTATCTCTACACTACACTGCCATGCTATATAGAACTACTATGCTATACAAAATTTCCATGCTTAGTTTAATTGTCATGGTTAACTAACAACTCTTACTTGTTTACCGCTCCATAATTTTTCCTTCTCAATTATATATCTTGTCCTTATACACTAATACTTATAAACCTAACTTATTGGGGACTTACTGAGTGCAATTTTGCTGACGGGCATTCCACGCTGTTTTATGTTTATCCTTGGAGTGTTTGTCAGGTGACATAGGGATAGAGGAGATAGAACCGACGGAAGAGGAGTGCTCTCAGCTTTCATCATAAACGGACTTCTAGTTTTAGCTTTTACATTTTCAGTATGCTTCTTGTTAAAGCCTTCTTTATTGTTACCGTTTATTATATTAAGACATTTTATGTAACGACCCTAAAATTCCTATACACTTTTATTGATCCAATATTAATAAAAGAGTGTATTTCTGTTCCGGTTTCGAGTTATAAGTTATTATTGATAACTTATGAACAAGAAACTCTTTATAGCCCATTGGTTAAGACTCTTTACTGCTATTCCATAGCCTGCGTGTTTGAATCCCATCAGTCTCAATTATTTTAATACCTTTTCTTTTTAACTTTCCAGAAGCCCAAGAATTGCACGGGCATTACACGGAGAAACGAAAAGTTGCAAATAAATCAAATAATATAAATGATATATAAATACCCAGATGAATGCACTGCACGAACCCAGAGTTAATTGCCTCATGCTTGGTCGCTCGAAAACTGCCCTCGGCGGTTTGATCTTGCCCAAAATCCACCGTGCTCAGCCCGTACGTCCTTTCGCCTACCCTCAGTTCATTTTTACACTTTAAATTCCTAATTCAAACCGAAAGCTCACAACTCTTCATTTTCTCCATTAAACCCTTTTTATTACCCTTTAATTCAATTTTTTTACACAATCTCTCTATGTTTTTCTCCTATAAATACCTATGGCAGCCCTTTACTTTTCCCTATGTCATACTCTAAAAATTCTCTCAAAATTCCTTCTAAAACTCTTAAAGACCTTGCCAAAGCTCATGAACATCGAAGCACCGCAAATAGCCAAAGAAAGTTGTAGATCAAGTTCACCTTCTTCGTCGCTTTGCGGTCTCGATTCTTCCAACCAAGACTTCTTCTTCCTCTCTAGATCTTCTTCCAAGTCCAAGTGAAGCCATCTCCCGGGTTACGTTCAAAAAGTTAATCGGTGAATTGATTGTTATATCGATTCACAAAACGAGTAAGTCCTCTCATCATCTTTTATTTTCCCTCTTGTATACTCTCCTCTCTTTTTCCACGTCGTCACTTCTCATCACTTGTAACTACGCTAAGTCTCTCTTGATTCTTCTCTTTTATTCATCCTTTCTCATCAACACCTAATACGGTTATTAGTAAGTTAAATTTTAAATTAAAAATATTCGTTGCACAACTTGATATGTTCGTTAAAATTTTCCTTCCAACAAGAAACATATAAATTACCATTTTATAATTCATTGTAAACCATGATTTATATTCATAGAACTTTGACATGTAAATATTACTCTTAGTTTGAAAATAAAATAGTTAATAAATACCATGTGCTCATGTTAATCTTTATGGTAGTTTATGGTTAAAATATTGTATAAAACGCATGGGGTAACGACCCATCCTACACGCACACTTTTGGATCACAGCATGAATCACATGTTGTATCGTTTTTCTAATAAAATCGTTTTGCACTAAAATATCTCAAGCATTGGAACATAGAATTTTTAATAGACAACTATTTCTTTTGCAATCACGCCTTTACAGCACTCTTTAGGGGCCCCGTTTGTTGATGGTGCGGATTATCGCACATTCTTAAGATAGTAGATTAAGATGCAGAACCCTCCACGGAGAATTCGGTCTCGAAAGGAATAAAATACGATTTTAAAGAATTACGACTTTTAAAACAAATAAAATCGTTGGAAAATTATATAATCATAAATCTGTATTTTCTATGAAAACAAAGTGTGAAAAACTATATTTTAAATGAAACATTAAAGTTACACAAAAATACCATCAAGTTTTCAAAAGTGGCAGTTTTCTTTAAAATACCGTAGACATTAAAAGTTAGTTTTTTTAACACTAAAATACCACAAAATATAAAATATGTTTTTATACAAAAATCTTGACTTTTTAAACAACATATTTTTATTAAAAACTTGTTTGAGGTTTTAGGACGAATTAAAAACCCTCAAGAATTTTTAAATGGCATTTTTACTAAAATACTCTAGAAATCAAAAGACTGGTCTAGGTTACGTATTTTAGGCTGTAGATTGATTTGAGTGATATCTTCTCTTGTCAGTTGTCTCGGAATTGCCGGAGACAATGATGCATCACTTGCCTCTCCCTAAATATAGATCGTAACCGTAGAGTGGAAATTATCAAATGACAATCGTCTTTGAAAAAGACACAAATCCTGCCGTCCATATGCAACGGTTGTTGATATGTTCCAAACTTAAAATTTTCACAAGTTAAATCTACTGATAAGATATGCCTAGAACCTGAATACAAACTTTAACTTGACTTGAACTCAAACTCGAACCTAATCTTGAACTTGATTATTTGAACCTAAACTATATACTTGCAATTTGACATGAATACACGAATCCAATATGAATACCTGAACCCAATATCTATACTTGAACTGACTTGACTCGATCCATGAGTACAACTTGACATGAATACCTGAACGCTTGACAAGAATACTTGATCTTGACATGAACTCAATCTTGCAACTTGATGTATTCATGGGTTCGAGAAAGACTGGCAACTTTAACTATAATCTAGAATATACGGGGTGTTGGGGTAGTTTATGTGTGAATCCAACGGAACCTCAGGAGTCCCCCTAGATCATGAATTCATGTCTACTAACACAAGTAATCTACCATGAGGGCCCGTATTTTCTTGTTCTTGAATTATAGTCTGTTGAGTTTGGAATACTTCAACACTAGTTTGAAATCTCGTTACTAACACTTGATTGGGACCCGTGGTTTCTTACCCCTAGATTACAGCCTGTTGGATTCGAGAACACTCTTGAGATTGGTTACATTCGCACTTGAGCTGACGTTAAGTTAGATTATATTTGTAGAGATCTCTTAAGACACTTACATTCACTTCACGTTTACTACACTTACACTACATAGCCATGCTACATTTGGATGCTATGCTCATATTACATTACCATACTTATATAGTTTTTTTTACATTGTCATGTCATATTAGAACTGTCATGCTATATTAATTGTGTGCTTAACTACCATATTATTCTATTTATCCTTCTATTTGGTCATTATACTTTTATACTTCTCACATTTTCTTGGGGACTTACCGAACGCAGGTTCGCTGACGGGCATCCATCCATCTCTTTCTTTCTTTTGGATATTCGTCAGGTGGTCTAGAGACTGAGGAGATAGAAGCGACCGCAGGGGATTACAACCAGCTAGCTTCACAGGCCGGTCTCTAGTTTTTTTTCCAGCTCTAGTATCAGTATGCCACTTGTTTAGGCATTTCATGTTATTGTACTTTGTTTTCAGTTATCTTATATCCCAACTATGTGAGAATTATGAATGTAAATAAAGTTGTTGAAGTTTCAATCTCATGTTAATTTCTTGTCTTTTTTTATATTGCTCAATTATGCTTAGCGTATTTATTCCGGGAAATGATCTTCTTGAAATAAATACGTCGCGGGCCCAGTCACGTGCCATTACCGCTCTTTTGGGAAGTGGGGCGTGGCATTTTGTCTCTGTTGAACTCTGTGGAACTTGAATGTAATATTCAGTTTTTGGATTTTCATTCTATTATTTACTCTTGTCATAATTATTTTGTTTACTAAACACTTGACGTATTTGTTGCGAGAAAGAACCTTCTCGGAATAAATACATTGCGGGACTCGTCACGTATCCGTTACCGTTCTTTTGGGAACGGGGCGTGACAAAACATAGACTCCTCTCTCTCAATATTAAATTAACAAAAGGGTTACCCCAATTAGGGTTACAAACTACTATTTATAGTATGAGGCAAATAGAGTAGAATTAGGATTTCCAAAACAGCCCAGAATTAGGCCCGACAGACCCTGAGCCGGCTCAACATTACCTTGAGCCATCTCATACGAACAGAGAGTAATCTGTAATTCCAAACATGTTGTGAACCATCTCATACTTCACTTAAGACATTTCAGAATAAGGTCGATCTGGCTCAACTTTCAAGGATCAAAGAATACGAGATAAACTCAACAAATCTCCACCTTACCTCAACTTCACCACAAAACTCCTCCATAATATTAGTAATAGCTCCACCTTCTCCTAAAGGGCTCAATGAGTGCGACACACTCCAATTAAGTTCATGCAATGCTCAAACTTAACAAACGAAAGAGACTTAGTCAACATGTCAGCCAGATTATCCGTTGTTCCAATCTTCTTTAAGATTATCTCTTCCTTTTCAATGACATCCTGAACAAACCAACACCGAATGTCGATGTGCTTCATTCTGTCATGAAGCATCTAGTTCTTCGTTAAATGAATCGCGGTTTGGCTATCACAATAGGCTATTATGATATCTTCTTGGATACCAAGTTCTGAAAATAGTCCTTTCAACTAGATTGCTTTCTTAACAGTCTCAACAATGGCATATACTCTGCCTCCGTCGTAGATAACACTACCGTGGACTGTAACGAAGCACGTCAACTAATGACACATTCTCCTAAAGAGAATACATAGCCGGTGATCGATCTTCACCTGTCGAGCTCACCAGCATAGTCAGAATCGCTCAAACTAACCAAACAGTCAATGTACCTTCCAAATTCCAACCCCACATCAAACGTACATTTTAGGTATTGTAAAATCCATTCCACTGCTTGCTAATGACCTTTACCAGGAGATACCATATAGCGACTAACAACACAAACTGCATGTGAAATGTCAGATCGGGTACATACAATGGCATACATAATGCCACCCACCATACTCGAATAAGACACATGCGATGTATACTGAATTTCTTCCTCGGTTTGCGGTGATAAATGAGCTGAAAGTTTAAAATGAGCTGCCAAAGGGGTACTTAATGATTTAGCTTTTGTAATACCAAAACGCTCCAAAACTTTCTCAATATATCGCTGTTGAGATAAGTAAAATTTACCTCCCTTGCGATCGCGCATAATTACCATACCGAGAATTTTCTTCGCCGCTCCTAAATCTTTGGTCTCGAACTTGCCTTTCAACTATTCTTTAAGCTTCTGAATATCAACAATATACCTTTCTACTGTCAAAATATCATCAACATAAACAACAAATATATGAAAGAACCATCAACGAGCTTATTGCAATAAACGCAATTGTCTCCCCTCAGTTCTCGTAAACCTGATATCCATATGAAGGAATCAAATTTCTTGTACCAACGTCTAGGCGACTGCTTTAAACCATAGAGAGACTTCTCTAACAAACAAACGTGGTCTTCCTTACCTTCAATTTCGAAACCTTCGGGTTGTTGCATGTAGATCTTTTCTACCAAATCGCCATACAAGAAAGTGTTCTTAACATCAATCTGCTCGAGCTCCAAATCCTGCACAGCAGTCAAACCGAGCAAGATACGAATAGAGGTTTGTTTTACAACCATAGAAAATACTTTATTGAAGTCCACTCTCTTAACCTGTGAATTGCCTTTAGCTACCAATCGTGCCTTATATCGAGTATCTGCAATCTCTTGATCTTTTTCCTTCTTTTTGAAAACCCACTTGCAGCCATCTAATTTCTTTCCTCCTTCAGGCTTAACGAGCTTCCATATTTGGTTCTTGTGAAGAGACTCGATTTTTACATTCATAGCAACTAGCCAACGAGCCGACTCATCGGATGAGATAGCTTCTTGGTAATTCATAGGCTCGCTACTATCAACCGTCTCTGCAACGGACAACGTATACGCCACTACATTATCTGTAACGACTCTGAAATCACTGTACAGAAATTTCTTGTTATTGTACAGAAAAGGGTATTACATCATGTGTAAGAGTTATAAGTTAGATTTGTTTAATAAAAGCAAGAAACAACTTGTAGCTCACTGGTAAAGTCTCTACACTGCTATAATACCCAGCCCCTTTTATACCAATATCTGTATTTTTGTTATTCTTGAATTTTATTTAATTTATTTAATTTTATTTCTTCTAAACCCCAAACCCTAATCCCAATGCATCATTTTCTTTTCCCATTTATATAAACCCATTTTTCCGGCCCAACTCTTGATTCCCAAATTATTTAAATTCCCCGGGCCAAACTCACCAAGCCCACTCCTCTATTTCCTCAATTAGCCGGCCCCCATTTCCAATCATCTATAATTTCTATTATATTTTACCTCAGCCCATTCCTTTTTATTATTTATTAAATTAAATAACCTTTTTCCCAGCCCAGCCCAGCAGCCCACATAAATTAAAATAGAATTTGAATATAAAACCCAGCCGAACTTCTTCAGCCCAAGCCCAGCTCTTTCACCAACCCGACCCGGCCCACACCCTACACCTCCATCTTCCCTAACGGCTATTTCCGCCCTTCCCGCGTGCCCGTTCCACCTTCGTCGCCTACACCCACGCTCACGCCTTCAACGTTACCCCTCTCGCACTCCCCTCTCTAACCCCCGTCGCCCTCATCTCCTTCTCACTCTCCTTCCTCTCAAAACTTTTCCCACGAACCCACTCCCGCAGCCTCTGCCAACTTCTTCACTCGCCCCACCGCCGACGGCGACGACCACAACCCCTCACCACTCTCCCTCGCTCATTCCTCCTCCACTCGAGAATCCCAACGCACCCGTGCTACGACCACACCACCGACGTACCCATCACTAAGCCCCCTCCTCCTTCGCCACGTCACCTCCACCGATCACGACTCCCTCTCCCCGACCGCTCTCCACCGACGACGACCCGAACTCACCACCGCCTACCTCCTCCATTGACCGAGCACCTCCTCACCTTCTTCCCCCTTCAGCTCCCTCACCCGACCTCCTCTCTCATCACCTTAATCTCTGTCGCCCCCTCACTCTGGTACTCTCTCTCCCTCCGTATCCCTCTCTCTCTCTATGCCTGACTCCCCTCTCCTTCTCTCTGTTTCTCTCTCTGGTAATCTCTCTCTCTCTCTGTTTTCTCTCTTTCTCACTCTCTCTCTCTCTATATATATATATCACTCTATCTCTCTCTGTCTCTCTTTCTCACTCTCTCACTCTCTTTCTCACTCTCTCTATCTCACTCTATCTCTCTCTAAATGCCCGCATCTCTAAATCTCTCTCTCCCTCTACAACCCTTCCCCATCGTCCTCGTCTCACCCAAAACCTTAAAGCGCAACAGTCCCGTCAGCAAAGCTGCGACGCAAGCCAAGCCTAGTCGAGCCCCGGCATTTCGTCGAACACCTACAGAGGCCGCCGTTGCCGTTTCCGTGCATCACCAGAACGTCTCCAGGCAAGTAATTTACTTGCTACATGCTATATATTCAAGTTACAAACTTAAATTATATAGATCACAAATTTACAATTTCATATCGATTATGTGCCATACCTGTTCGATGTGTGATCCCAATGAAAATACTTGCCTAAGTTGACGGAATTAAATTGTCTGTGTTGGCTCTTGTAGTGATGATTATCCTGTAAAAATCTTACAGGAAAATACGACTATTAGTGACTAAAATGAATACCCCCAAATATACCGATAAAACTAGAAATTTCCCGCATCTGAAAATAATTAAAATCACTGTAAATTATGTACCTACTGGAATGCTGCGTTCGAGGGCTTAAATCGAAACTGACTCGACGAACTATAACTCTATGCAAGTTTCTAATAGTTTCTGTACCTAAATTGTGACGATATTTGGTTCGAAGAGCGACTCTGGACTGCAGTCCAGAGCGACTCTGATTATTACCTACTGTCCCGTAATGGGTACCACCTTGTTTTCTTAACTCGTATGTTGCGGAACTCTACTGTTTATTAAAGGTGAATCTGTTATCTAGATAACACAAGTAGTTTCACCCTGTTTCGTCATCATTTGCTATTTAACCTGTAATTTAAAAGATCGGGACGTATAACAATCCCAACAGAATCAGAATTGACATACTAGTATTGAACGGCGTATAACTCATAACATACAAACGCAATTGAGGATCCTTCTATTGCGTTGAAACCCTTACTGAAAACCCTAGATTTCATTCAACTGTAGCGTCGCTAAATTATGATCCCAACTGGGATTAAAATGCGTTGCGAAATGCACTTCCGATTCTGAAACCGGATTTCCAGCCGTGAACGCTTAAAATGAAATGGCCATAACTAGTGATCCTGAAACCCGATTGACGTGAAACCAAACTCGCTGGATAGATACTCAAACATACTATTTAATCCCCATTCATCATTTCGCTAAACTATACACATATGATTTATGATAAATTATGCAAGTGGTAGATTACTGATTTATGACATCCTAATCATGTTTTACATACTGTTTACGCATCATATCATACATACGTCACTGCATTGATAACCTAGTGATCATGTGCATTACCCAGTGTTAGGTATTAGTGATGATTGTGGCAAGTACGTTAGTGTTCGTGCATGAGTGAATAAGTGAAAGTGACACGTACTTGTACACAATCAGTGAACCTTATTATTCTATTGCATTGTCGACGTCTGTGAGACGCGTGTACGTGTGACTGTAAGTGGTATGGGACACTTATGGAAGCTCTTGCATGGGTGTCACAGATAAGGCACCTGACACTGTCATTTATCTTGGGTATTAGTCGGGACGTGCTTGATGGAGATCCTGTCTCCAGTTCTCGCGCAGACTTGTCACAGACCGACTAGTATTTAAGGTTATGGTTAGCGTTTGATGTAGACCACGGGTGTTGGGTAGTTTGAGTGTGAGTTCAACAGAATCTCAGGAGTCCCATGCCGGCTTATATATATATATATAGATATATGGAGATTTACAGGGTACATGATTATTACCGTGAGTTACATGTTGGGCCCGTGGTCCCTTGCCCTTGGGTCCTACCCTTGGGTGGAGGACACTCGCGAGTGGTTGACTCTCACACTTGGACTGACGATAGGCTTAGTGACCTGTACAGTGAGACTTAGAGACTGATAGGGATGATGGCATCGATATACATTTCTTACTGTGTTGACATACCTGGCATACTATATTACTATTTTACTGTTCACCTGATCTATTAAACATTTCATTGGTTACTGCATGTTCATATCTATACCGTCTTGATTTACGGTTATATATATATCTATTATCACTGTTCGAGTTGTCACATGTATCTATATATTATATTGCTATTGTGTCGCTCTGATGACCTGAGTATGCATGCTCAGTGTGAGAGTGGATTTAGCCGGAACCAGGACCAGACGCACATCACGGACATCTTGATCAGCTATCCAGAGTTATACTCTTTTGTTCCCATCAGGTCAGTTCTTTATATTGTTTTGTTTCAGTTACTGCATTTCTCATTACCTGCGCATTATTTACTGACTGCCACGTAAATCTAGAAGCCGAAGTGTGACTACGGCAGGATATTTCCTTGACCGTAGGAGCATGGCTGGCCTTGTCAACCTCTCGTATTCCGTATTTTGGGAAGCGGGGCATGACATGGTTTAGTTGGTATCAGAGCCCAGGTTTTGCTTCGATTGGGATTGCAGTTTTCCGTGTATAGCTTGACAATCTAAGACATCCCTCGGTCTAGGTAGTAAACTTATCATTCTTGATCTATATTCACATTGTGTATTCCGCTATCCATTCGCTAGGGTTTCAGGTGACTTGGCAAAGTTACGTAGTTGTAATTGTGAACTACATCACGGTTACACTACCATACTCTGTTTAAGTGACTTAGAGTCATACAGTTGATTTTCCACTTGTAATGAATTTCATCACATCTGATATTCTTGAATCTTTGTCCAATCCGTATTACATTTTGATTCTTATAGCTTGTGTCTTATATCATCCTCAAAATTATTGTTTCAGGATCATGTCTTCCAACGACTCTTCCTCTATCTCAACTCCCCAGAATCAGACCGTTGAGATCCTGAGTGTACTGCAAAGTCTGAAGGAAGCCCAGGAGCGAACAAACGACTTGTTAGCTGAAGGACTGAGAAGGCAGGTGAATCAGGCACCAGCGGGAGTCTCCAATCGTAAAGAGATCCCTGTTAGACGAGCAAAAGAGAAGAAGATGAAGCGCCCATTTGTTCCCCCGAGACAGAAGCAACAGAGGACCCAATGTTGTGGGTACTGCAGGAGGCCAGGACATCTTCAGAGGGATTGTCGCCACGCCCAAGAGAAATGTCTGATTTGCGGATCCAGCGAACATCTCATCAACGGTTGCCCAAAAAGGAAAGAGCTACAGGGAGGAGACTCGTCCACACTCCCCACTTCTGCCAAGTGATGATTATTGCGTAGTTTGAACTTCGAGGATAAGGCGGACCCAGCGCAGGATTCAACTCGCGTGATGAGAATACAGCGGCCTAGTAATCGAAGAAGAATTATTATGTTTTCTGCTTTCAATAATAATGCTGTTACCACTTTTGTAAAATTTCCTTTCATTTGGAATCTTGTATCCGTCGAACTTTTAGTTGAATGCAATAAAAACTTTAAATCGTAATATATGTATCATTCTCTTTCTTTCCTCTTATTTATACTATTCATTACCACAGCAATTTTTAATTCTGATTTTTCAGTTCCTGCCCACCGCATATTTTCCTATACTCCGTACCCTTAGCTATTTTCTTGATGTGTTCCACTGTCTGATCATGACTCTTTCTTTTCAGGCCATGGCCCACCCTGGAGCAGCGCCGCATCTAGATGAGGATGCACAGTCATGCGTTTCCTTAGACCGCATGTTGATGAGTTCTGACGATGAGATCAATGGTCCCAAGTCATTTTCGGAAACAGCGATTCTGAGGACGAAGAAGCAGCCGCCCCAGAGTTTGACATGATAGGCGATTCTGACGAAGAGGAAGGAGACCCTGAAGAGAACCCGATAGAGGAAGATCCCGAGGAAGACCCGATAGAAGAAAATCCAGTGGAGGAAAATCCCATGGAAGAGAATCCAGAAGAAGAGAATCACATGGAAGCAGACCTCGATGAAGAAGCTCCAGCCGAGGAAGAAGGACCAGAAGATCAAGACCCTGCTGTGGAAGAACTCCCAATGGCAATCCCTGCGAGGCGATATGGAGATGGACGCCCCTACCTGAGCGCGCGAACCTACCGCAACCTGCTGAATCTCCACAACCGCGACTGATGGAATTTTTAGATGTTGTCTTCTCTGGCCAAATAATTCTATGTATAGTTTAGGGCCATCTGTTACTTTTGGAAGGTGCTTTGTTTCGAATTTTCTAGAATGAAATAAATTGCTGTGTTAGCTAATCTTTCGATCTGCTTAGTTCACTTGATGCTTGATTATTTCTCATATACATTTATTTCTTTCTTGCTGAAATCCCTGACTGTCCACCCCTACTCCTTACATTGTTTTAACCCTCACTGAGATTAACGAGTACCGCACCCGATCTTTTAGAAGTCCACCCTTCATCCTTCGTCTGTGCTTCGTTTGAGATCCTTCTGGGAGGGGATATTGATAGTAAGATTTCCGAGTTAGCTGACCCTTCGAAATTTTGATTCACATATCGATCGTCATCTTCCCCATACATTCTTTTTCCCTTGTAGTCCCTTGCTGCTCACCCTTACTCCTTGCTGCTCACCCTTATCCCAATCTCTTTGACCTTCAGCCTAAAGCCGCCACACTCCGACCTTTGAATGAGCCACACTTCCTTGTAATCCTTACACTAGCTAGCTCTATACATTTTTGTGTTTTTCCTATTACCCTAAATATATTTAGGGACATTATTATTCGAAATTTGGTTTTCATTATTTTGTATTTATCGAAGAGTGCGTGTTATTGACTACTTAGTTTTATGTATTTTAAGCACACTACTATTATCCTCATTTTTCAGTAGCGTAATCTTACACCGCGCATATTTTTGTTCCATATTCCTTATTTTCACTATGTGAGTTTTCTGAGTTATTTTAGAACTATTTGATCGATACATTATCCTGAAATGTTTTAACCTACCAACAAATCTTTCACTACTTTATTGTAGTTACCTTATTTCCGGGTATTGTGCCTATATTTACTATTATAAATGATTGTGCCGTACACTTATTATTTCTACCGTGCTACCTTTGATTTACTTATACATGCACATATTTGGGTTTCGAATTTATCGAGTACGCCTCGAATATTATTGTTCGTTATTGTTGTTATTTCTATTCTCGTATACATGTAGTTGCCTTATTAGTTGTTCCTGCCTTATACTTTTTTGACCTATCTTTTTGGTATGTTAGTCTTACATATATATACCTTCAAAATTTTATCCAACCGTTTTAAGTAAACCACTATGTATTAGTGTTCGATGTGGTAACTTTTCGCTTATTATTTTGTAGCTTGTCGTTTCTTTTAAATTTCGAGAACGAAATTTTTGTAAGGGTGGTATAATGTAATACCCAGCCCCTTTTATACCAATATCTGTATTTTTGTTATTCTTGAATTTTATTTAATTTATTTAATTTTATTTCTTCTAAACCCCAAACCCTAATCCCAATACCTCATTTTCTTTTCCCATTTATATAAACCCATTTTTCTGGCCCAACTATTTATTCCCAAATTATTTAAATTCCCCGGGACAAACTCACCAAGCCCACTCCTCTATTTCCTCAATTAGCCGGCCCCCCTTTCCAATCCTCTATAATTTCTTTTATATTTTACCTCAGCCCATTCCTTTTTATTATTTGTTAAATTAAATAACCTTTTTCCCAGCCCAGCCCAGCAGCCCACGTAAATTAAAATAGAATTTGAATTTAAACCCCAGCCCAAGCCCAGCTCTTTCACCAACCCGACCCGGCCTACACCCTACACCTCCATCTTCCCCAACGGTTATTTCCGCCCTTCCCGCGCGCCCGTTCCACCTCCGTCGCCCATGCTCACGCCTGCGAAGTTACCCCCCTCGCACTCCCCTCTCTAACCCCCGTCGCCCTCATCTCCTTCTCACTCTCCTTCCTCTCAAAACTTTTCCCACGAACCCACTCCCGCAGCCTCTGCCAACTTCTTCACTCGCCCCACCGCCGACGGCGACGACCACAACCCCTCACCACTCTCCCTCGCTCATTCCTCCTCCACTCGAGAATCCCAACGCACCCGTGCCACGACCACACCACCGACATACCCATCACTAAGCCCCCTCCTCCTTCGCCACGTCACCTCCACCGATCACGACTCCCTCTCCCCGACCGCTCTCCACCGACGACGACCCGAACTCACCACCGCCTACCTCCTCCATCGACCGAGCACCTCCTCACCTTCTTCCCCCTTCAGCTCCTTCACCCGACCTCCTCTTTCATCACCTCAATCTCTGTCTCCCCCTCACTCTGTTACTCTCTCTCCCTCTGTATCTCTCTCTCTATGCCTCACTCCCCTCTCCTTCTCTCTGTTTCTCTCTCTGCTAATCTCTCTCTCTCTATTTTCTCTCTTTCTCACTCTCTCTCTATATATATATCACTCTATCTCTCTCTGTCTCTCTTTCTCACTCTCTTTCTCACTCTCTCTATCTCACTCTATCTCTCTCTCCCTCTATAACCCCTCCCCATCGTCCTCGTCTCACCCAATACCCTAAAGCGCAACAGCCCCGTCAGCAAAGCTGCGACGCAAGCCCGAGCCTAGTCGAGCCCCGGCATTTCGTCGAACACCTACAGAGGTCGCTGTTACCGCTGCCGTGCATCACCAGAACGTCTCCAGGCAAGTAATTTACTTGCTACATGCTATATATTCAAGTTACAAACTTAAATTATATAGATCACAAATTTACAATTTCATATCGATTACGTGCCATACCTGTTCGATGTGTGATCCCAATGAAAATACTTGCCTAAGTTGACGGAATTAAATTGTCTGTGTTGGCTCTTGTAGTGATGATTATCCTGTAAAAATCTTACAGGAAAATACGACTATTAGTGACTAAAATGACTACCCCCAAATATACCGATAAAACTAGAAATTTCCCGCATCTGAAAATAATTAAAATCACTGTAAATTATGTACATACTGGAATGCTGCGTTCGAGGGCTTAAATCGAAGCCGACTCGACAAACTATAACCCTATACAAGTTTCTAATGATTTCTGTACCTAAATTGTGACGATATTTGGTTCGAAGAGCGACTCTGGACTGCAGTCCAGAGCGACTCTGATTATTGCCTTCTGTCCCGTAATGGGTACCACCTTGTTTCCTTAACTCGTATGTTGCGGAACTCCATTGTTTATTAAAGGTGAATCTGTTATATAGATAACACAAGTGGTTTCACCCTGTTTCGTCATCATTTTCTATTTAACCTGTAATTTAAAAGATCGGGACGTATAACAATCCCAACAGAATCAGAATTGACATACTAGTATTGAACGGCGTATAACTCATAACATACAGACGCGATTGAGGATCTGTCTATTGCATTGAAAATATTACTAAAAACCCTAGATTTCATTCAACTGTAGCGTCGCTAAATTCTGATCCCAACTGGGATTAAAATGCGTTGCGAAATGCACTTCCGATTCTGAAACCGGATTTCCAACCGTGAACGCTTAAAATGAAATGGCCATAACTAGTGATCCTGAAACCCGATTGACATGAAACCAAACTCGCTGGATAGATATTCAAACATACTATTTAATCACCATTCATCGTTTTGCTAAACTGTACACATATGATTTATGATAAATTATGCAAGTGGTAGATTACTGATTTATGACATCCTAATCATGTTTTACATACTGTTTACGCATCATATCATACATACGTCACTGCATTGATAACCTAGTGATCATATGCATTACCTAGTGTTAGGTATTAGTGATGATTGTGGCAAGTACGTTAGTGTTCGTGCATGAGTGAATAAGTGAAAGTGACACGTACTTGTACACAATCAGTGAACCTTATTATTCTATTGCATTGTCGACGTCTGTGGGACGCGTGTACGTATGACTGTAAGTGGTATGGGACACTTATGGAAGCTCTTGCATGGGTGTCACAGATAAGGCACCAGACACTGTCATTTATCTTGGGTATTATTCGGGACGTGCTTGATGGAGATCCTGTCTCCAGTTCTTACGCAGACTTGTCACAGACCGACTAGTATTTGAGATTATGGTTAGCATTTGATATAGACCACGGGGTGTGGGGTAGTTTGAGTGTGAGTTCAACAGAATCTCTGGAGTCCCATGCCGGCTTATATATATATATATATATATATGGAGATTTACAGGGTACATGATTATTACCGTGAGTTACATGTTGGGCCCGTGGTCTCTTGCCCTTGGGTCCTACCCTTGGGTAGAGGACACTCGCGAGAGGTTGACTCTTACACTTGGACCGACGATAGGCTTAGTGACCTGTACAGTGAGACTTAGAGACTGATAGGGATGATGGGATCGATATACATTTCTTACTGTGTTGACATACCTGGCATACTATATTACTGTTTTACTGTTCACCTGATCTATTAAACATTTCATTGGTTACTGCATGTTCATATCTATACCGTCTTGATTTACGGTTATATATATATCTATTATCACTGTTCGAGTTGTCACATGTATCTATATATTATATTGTTATTGTGTCGCTCTGACGACCTGAGTATGCATGCTCAGTGTGAGGAGTGGATTTAGCCGGAACCAGGACCAGACGCACATCACGGACATCTTGATCAGCTATCCAGAGTTATACTCTTTTGTTCCCATCAGGTCAGTTCTTTATATTGTTTTGTTTCAGTTACTGCATTTCTCATTACATGCGCATTATTTACTGACTACCACGTAAAGCTAGAAGCCGAAGTGTGACTACGGCAGGATATTTCCTTGACCGTAGGAGCATGGCCGGCCTTGTCAACCTCTCGTATTCCGTATTTTGGGAAGCGGGGCGTGACAACTGCTGTGACGTAGCCTGTGTGTTCGATTCCCATCAGACACAATTATTTTTTTCTGATTTTTCTTTTTTTAATTTTTGGAAGCCCAAAAGTTGCACGTGCAATACACGGGGAAATGAAAAGTTTCAGAAAAATCAAACATGCGCAAAATGGAGTAAACACAGATATACCCACGTGGCAAGAATCTCGAGGCAAAACCTCAAGATTCGACCACCCATTCTCCTCATCTGGCCGGCGCCGACGGTCAAGATAAGCCCAATTGGCTCCGTGCTTTGCACACACACCCCTTCGACTCCCCTTAACTCCTCTGCACTGTTCGATTTCCCTGCAATCAAACTGAGACCCTTCATTTCACCATTTAACATATTTTTAATGCATTTTAATCCAAAATTTTAATTCCCAAACCCTAATTCTTCACTATAAATACCACCCCATGCCTTAGCTCTTCACCATTCTAAAATTCTAGCAAAAATTCTCTCAAAACTCTCTAAATGCCAAGTGGAGTTAAGCCTCTCAAGTGGAGTAGCGAGCCAAACTCGACAACCGGAGCATCTCCGATGAAACCATGACCCACGAGAGCTTCTTCAATCTCTTATTAACCTTCTAAAAACCATAAGCCCCTTCATCTCTCTCTCTTTCTATCTCAAAACTTATTTTTAAAACAAACCGACAAAAAAGGAGTTATCTCCGATATGGTTTTCTTTTTAACATTTGTAAGCCATGTGATAAGTAAACGAGATCAAACTAACATGCTACACTAATCCTAACCTTATTCACTTCAATTAGTTTTTAGTTGTAACAAATTTTCATACGAAACAAACATATAAGGAACTTTTTTCCATTAAAATACCATGAACTTTAGTGTAATCTCTTTTCGATATCTAGTATACCCAAACCCTAGAACCTTCACGGGGTAATGACCTACCCCACACGCACACTATGGTTTCATAGCACGGTATTCTAAGCATAAGGGTAATTCAAAGTAAAAGAATTAAAATACCACACCGTTTCAAAATGGATTTCTTTAAATCGGTATTTCGAAATCCTTGGCAATTACGCCTCTACAACCCTCATTAGGGGTCCCGCTAATGGATGGTGCGGATTATTGCACATCCTTGGGACAGTAGAGAGAGATGCAGAACTCCTCACAGAGTATTCGGTCTCGAAAGGAATAAAAAATACGGTTTTTAAGAAACGTGACTTTTCTAATAAAAAACTAATTTTTGGAAAAATTATATAAAATTATGAAATCCGTATTTTCAATAAAAACAAATTAAGAAACTATATTTTTAAAATGAAAGATTAGAATTTATTAATAAAATACCACTAAATTTCCAAAAGAACTAGTTTTCATAAATATACCACAAACTTTCAAAAAAATCTAGGTTTTATCACCAAAACACCACAACAATTAAAATACATATTCATGAAAAACCCTAAATATTATAAATCACCCTCGAGATTTATTTTCAAACTATATTAAAGTATTTTTCATAAAAAACCCTCGAGATATGTAAACAATATTTTAAGGACTTTAGATAAATATAGATTTAAGCGGGATCAATTCTCTTGAACCCCAGAAAGCCGGAGAAAGTGAGTGCTTGCCAATTCATGTTAGACAACTTAACGGAGTTATCAATGGCAATTGTCTTGGAAAAAGACACAAATCCTGCCGTCCATGTGCAGCAGTTGCCGATTTCTTCCGAACATAAGATTTTAACAATTTACATCAATTCATATGAAAAGACATGAACTAAAATCCAAACTCAAATCTAAACTTAACTCGAACTCTAATCTAACTCGAATCTAAACTCGAATATGAACTCGAATCCAATCTACTCGAACCAACTTGACTCGAACCCAGATTGCAATCGTCATGACTCGCACATTACTCGACTCACTCGAATACAATCTACACCTTTTGCAATCTAGGGTTTCGGTCAAGTCATGCCAATCAATCAATCAAATCAATCAAGTATATTATCCAGTTATATATATTATACATGGGGTGTTTGGGATAGTTTCTTGCGTGAATCCAACGGAGCTTCAGGAGTCCCGTATTAACCTCTTTTTTATTTTACTCAAATATCAGTCGGGTTGACTCATCCACAGCCAAAAGCCTCGATGCTAACACATGAAATGAGCCCGTGTTTTTTTGCTCCTGGGGCCCTACTCTTGAGCTCGTGAATACTTCTACGGCTGCGTTGACATTCACACATGGAACTTAACGTTGACATAGTGACCATCTAGAGACGTATAGTATATATTTACCCTTGATCATATACTCTTATTCGTCATATATATATTCTTCTCTTGTCATTTTCTTTACTCTTACCTATCTTTGGGACTTACCGAGCGCTAGTTCGCTGACGGGCATTCCACCCACTTTTCATCTCTTGGAATGTTCGTCAGATACGGTCGAAACGGAGAAGGTTGAAGCCACAGTGGAGAACTACAACCAAATCGCTACTCAGGGCTAGCTCAGCTTCTTTTTTCCTTCAGTTTATGTATGCCACTTATTTAGACATTTTCCTTATTGTATTTACTTTCCAGCATAAACTCTTGTACTTATACATATTTGAATTTAAATGTAAATAAAGATATTTTTTGAAAATTTTTACAGTCTCAATTTATTCTTGCATTGTTTATTATTGTTTCAATACGCTTAGTATATTTATTTAGGGAATGGCTTTCTCTGGATAAATATACTGCGGGCTTGCCACGTCACCGTTTCCGTCTATTAGGAAGAGGGGCATGACAGGTTTTATTGGTGGCCAATGCAGGTCAGTTCTTCATGAAGTCGTAAACAATATACCACAAGAATTAATGAGTTCAACAAACATTTACATTTCTTACATTTCAAATTCCTTGAATCTATCCTAACATATCTTCTATATCAAGGTGATGGACTCTCCGAACAATACCAGTACCAACGTCAACGGCAATACTCCACCGCCTACTCTACCACCACCATCTACCGTTGCAGCTCCTATCAATGAGCAAACGGTACTGCTTGAGGCTATCAAGAGCCTATTGGAGGGTCGACAGCAACAGGCTGCTATCCTCATGCACCGTCCCGAAGCCAAGGCACCTGGAGTCAAGCAGTTTCGGGCACTTCACCCAAAGCACTTCTCGGGAAAAGAGAGCCCACTTGAGGCAGAATAATGGGCTCAAGCGATCAAAGATGATCTGGTAGTAGCTCAAGTGCCAGATATTTCCTGGATAAGAGTTGCTAAGTTGCAACTGACCGATAACGCCAGAGTTTGGTGGAAGGCTGAGGAGAGCCGTCTCGCACAACCAATAGAATGGAGAACATTTTGAGACCTTTTCGATGCTAAGTACTTCCCTGAGACTGCCCGTTTTAACATGGAGCAGTAGTTCATCTATTTACAGCAGGGCTCGATTTGGGTCAAGTCTGTGGATGAATATGATGCTGAGTTTACCATGCTCAGCCGGTAAGATATTGTCTCAAATTCAATTTTCTAATCTCACTCACAACACTACTAACACAAGATCGTAACAGATTCGATGCGCACCTTATTCCCACTGCAGAAATCCGGGCACGATGATTTCAGCAAGGGTTGGACCCTGAAATCCAAGCTGCACTCGCTACAGGGGATTTCCCAACCCATGAACTTGCTTTGAAGGGTGCCCGACGCTATGAGGCAGTTGTGAAGAAGAAGGGCAGGCCGCAGACTGCCGGTGTGAAACGCCCTATGCACCAGATTACAGGAGGGGCCTATTCCAGGCCAGCTTTTAACGGACCATCTCGGAGGCCAGTAGCTTCGTTCGCCAACAACAGGCCAGACTTTTGCATCTACTGCAAAAGAATAGAGCATCTTGTGAAAAATTGTTGCAGGGCGAACAACTTGTGCCTGATCTGTGGATCTTCTACTCACACCATCGGAGTATGCCCACAGAACCGAGGACCCAACAACCCTCCAGCTAGACCGACGATCTAAGCTCCTCCTATCCGGTTAGCTCTACCAGCTCCAGCTCGCCGCACCCAGACCACTCAACCCTAACGCCGAGTGTTTAACCAGGCATAGAGGAAAGTGCCGCGACGCCAAGCATTCACCATGTCGGTCGAAGAGGCTGAAGCTACGGGTTAGGTTATCACTGGTAAATCCCTTCCCTATCCTCTTTCAAGTCCTTTCAATTCATAATCATTTTATATCTGTTATACCTAAACATATCCACACGACTTAGGTACAATCTTAGTAGCCTTCCTACCTGCTCTAGTGCTCTTCAACACTGGGACATCACATTGTTTTATGTCGCAACGGTTCGTTCGAACTCATGCGATCCCAGAACACCAGCAACCCCGCCATCATTTTCTTCTTCTTCTTTCTTCTTCTTCTTTCTTCTTCTTCTTCTCTATTTTATTTCCGATCGGTTCTCGCCGAAGTTGCGCACGTCGCCGATGATCCAGATGACCCAGTCACCGTTGTTGTCTAGTCCAGTTACCATGTCATGCAGTTGCTCAGTCATGTCAAGTCCTACGTACGTGAGTTTGGCATCATGACGTTATTCGGTTTTCGGAACGTGATATCCGGATACTCGTCGTGAGATTTCGATCAGGCAAGTTCTAAACTTGCAACATGCTATTTTAGTTATATTAATATTTATATGATTAATTATAGTACATGTGTTTTACTATTCAGCAAATATTACCGATTTACAGTTTTATATTATCAGTCTGTATCCGTACCAATAATGGGTTATCTAGTTGCATGCCGGATCATCACAATATTATCATACTACTATATCAGTTCAGTAATCTCTATCTAGATTGCCATACACCTGGTAACAGACGTAAGACGGTTATTACAGATAGATACATATGCATCCTGGCATTAGTTTTGTTTACCGTGTTTAGATATTGGTTACAGTTTTACATTTGGTATCTATTTTGGTTAATATATATTGCCTGACTTGTACACGAGACATTACTAGATATGTTACTTGGATCATCCGCTAATACCAATAATCCTGATTTATTGTCCTGACGGACGTGACTTGTTGTCTACATAGACAAGACCTATACCTGCTTGATCCCGTGTTGGCATTAGATTTATATCATCAATGCCTGACTTGAACACAAAACCTGGGGGTAAGGGGAAATCAATAATGAAACCTGACTTGTAACTCAATAGTTCGATACTTCCAGAGACCGATCAGTCGATATGGGCTTTAGCCAGCCCCGGAATGATGCTGCTGATATCATTCGTCTGTACATGATACATGTTTTACTGCTTAGCAGCACGTCTCGGATTCAGTCCCGAGAGTCTTGACCGTGGTCCCGGGCATGCACGGGATATTATTGAGTTAAATCGACGATTCCATTTAATTGATTTCAAAGACTTGTAGAATAGATAACCTAGAAGCACAGATTTTAGGGTACACATCACATACATATAGCTCACTGTTTTATACCTGTGTTTATTATTTACACTCATATTTAATCATAGCATCCTATCCTGGTTATTACTATTATTTTGATATTATGACGCACTGACGTCTCAGTTTTGCATGGCCCAGTTCCTCTGATATTATTGCAGGCAGATCGGGAGTATTTTAGCAAGCAAGCCGAGCAATGAGGAGCCAGATGTTTAGTTTTAGAGATGCTTAGTTTATTTTATTTCCGTAGTTTTATTTTATCGATGTGATCTCATAAGGGACGTGATTAAAATATTATTCTTTATTGGATTTTGATTCGTTTTCGCTATATGCATTTCTTGACTTCTATTTACTGTGGCAGATGGACATGTATTAGCTAGATTTTATTTACTGTTCTTGATATCTGATTGACAGCCGTAATATGACTATGGAGGGATTATTCCTAACCATAGGTAGTATGGTTGTCTCTGTCACGTGCCGTATCTACGTATTTTGGGAAGCGGGGCGTGACACATTACGACAACACCAGCTCTACGCTAAGTACAGCAAGTGTGAATTTTGGCTAGATCAAGTCGGATTTCTCGGACTTGTTTCAGGCGAAGGAATCTCGGTAGATCCAGCTGAGGTGCCAGCTGTCAGTGAGTGGCCGACACCATAGATGGTGAAAGATATAAGAAGTTTCTTGGGCTTAGCTGGATACTACCAACGATTCATTGAAGGATTCTCAAAGATCGCAACACCCTGACCAAGCTCACACGTAAAGACAGAGCATTGGTGTAGTCAGAAGTATGTGAGAAGGCTTTTATAGAACTTAAGTCGAGGTTAACCTCTGTACCTATTCTTGTAATACCGAATCAATCTGGCGGATTTGATGTGCATTGCGATACGTCCGGTAAAGGATTAGGATGTGTTCTACACCAGCTTGGAAAAGTTGTGGCTTTCGCATCAAGACGGTTAAAAGTCCTTGAGCGCAACTATCCAACACATGATCTGGAATTGGCAGCCGTCATTTTCGCACTCAAGATTTGGCACTACTATCTTTTGGGAGAACGAGTGGATATATACACTGACCATAAAAGTCTTAAGTATGTATTTACTCAGAAGGAACTCAACATGCAACAGAGCAGATGGCTAGAACTCATGGCGGACTTTGATATCAACCTACAATATCATCCTGGAAAGGTGAACGTAATTCCTGATGCACTTAGTCGCCAGCTATTAGCAATGAACCTCACCGCTTAGTGGAAGCTACAACAAGAATTGCAAGGATTAGAGATCGAAGTTGTTATGCCAGGTAACGCTTCATTTTTTATGAACTTACAAATCCAGTCCACTCTTGTAAATCAGATCAAGGCAGCTCAAGCAAATGATGCCAAGCTACAAAAGATCCGAGAGCAAGTAGAAAGTGGACTTCGAATTGACTTCATCATCTACGAAGATGGATCTTTGCGGTATGGAGCCATTTATGCGTGCCAATCGGACCTGTTCGAGAAGAGTTGATGAAAACAGCTCACAACTCTCCTTATTCTGTACACCCCGGCGGAACAAAAATGTACAAGGATCTACGACAACACTACTGGTGGCACAGAATGAAGCGAGAAGTAGCAAGGAGCATAGCAAAGTGTCTAGTATGTCAGCAAGTGAAGGCTGAACATTACAGATCTGCTGGTCTACTTCAACCGTTACCAATCCCGGAATGGAAATGGCAGCACATTACCATGGACTTCGTGACTGCTCACCCTCACAGCACGAAGGGTAACGACGCGATTTGGGTTATTGTGGATCGACTCACAAAGTCGTCTCACTTTATTCCATTCAGAGCTGGCCAATCAACTGAGACGTTGGCAAGGAAGTACATGGAGGAGATTGTGAGATTACATAGAGTACCTGTTTGCATCGTCTCCGATCGTAATACGAGATTCCGATCATAGTTCTGGCAGAGTCTGCAAGCTAGCCTAGGGATGAGTCTGAATTTCAGCACTGCGTATCATCCACAAACAGATGGGAAGTCCGAGCGAACAATTCAGATATTGGAAGATATGCTGAGAGCTTGTATGTTAGACTTTGGAGGTTCGTGGGAAGATCACCTACACCTTGTGGAGTTTTCATACAACAACAGCTACCGGGAAAGCATTGAGATGTCACCATTCGCAGCATTCTACGGACACAAATGTCGTTCCTTGTTGAGTTGGGATAACGTTGGAGATCATGAACTTCTTGGATCAGAGATGATCGTGGCAACTGTGGGCGTGGTTCACACGATCAGGGAAAGGATGTGCATAGCCTAAGACCAACAGAAGTATTGGGCAGATATAAAGCGTCGACACCTAGATTTCCAACCAGGAGAGCATGTATTCTTGAAGATCTCTCCGAATAGAGGAGTGATACATTTTGGCAAGAGGGGTAAAATAAGTCTAAGATACATATGACCGTTCGACATACTCGAACGAGTTGGAGAAGTGGCATACCGTTTAGCACTACCACCCTCATTAGAAGGAGTGCACAACGTGTTCTACATATCCCGGCTACGAAGATATGTGAGCGACCCCATCCATATACTCGATCACTCAGAGCTAACTGTACAGACTGACCTAACCTGTAAGCAACAACCAGTTGAGATCCTGGATCAAAAGGTGAAGACAGTACGGAACAAGGAGGTGAACTTGGTCTGAGTAATGTGGAGAAAAGACTCGCCAGGAGAATCGACATGGGAGCGAGAAGATGATATGCGTACACGATACCCTTACCTCTTTGAAAATTAGTCTCTATGTAAATGTAAATTTCGAGGACGAAATTTTTATAAGGAGGGTAGAATGTAACGACTCTGAAATTCCTGTATAACAATTTCTTGTTATTGTACAAAAAAGGGTATTACATTCTGTGTAAGAGTTATAAGTTAGATTTGTTTAATAAAAGTAAGAAGCAACTTGTAGCTCACTGGTAAAGTCTTTACACTGCTGCGACATAACCTGTGTGTTCAAATCCTATCAGACCCAATTATTTTTTAGATTTTTCTTTTTTAATTTTTCGGAAGCCCAAGAGTTGCACGTGCAATTCACGGAAAAACGAAAAGTTTCAGAAAAATCAAACATGCGCAAAGAGGAGTAAACACCCAACTTGACACGAATCTCGAGGCAATTAGGCCAGATCCGACATGTAGGGTGTTTTTCGTTACCCCATTGAGATGGGAATTCATGTGCTTGTCAGGCGTATACAAATTCCTCCTGCCTAGGGTAGGCCGGGGTTTATTGATTGTAGGAATCCGAATCTCCGGCAGCCGCGGACTAAACTGCCGTTAATTACCTCTCGCTTTTGGAGAGAGAGAATCTCCGATTAACGGGTCGAACTGGTCATGCGAACTCAATGTGCCATGTACGTGTGTTGTGTTTTGAAGGGTTTTGGATATATCGGGGGCCTCGCAGAGTTTACGGGGGTCCCGCTGCCCGGATAGCGGGCAGGGGGTCAAAGGGGCTAGCAGTCGTTTCCGGAGCTTCCGCGATGCCACGGAATCCCCCTCTTTTCTTTAGCCTCTTTCCAATGCTACACAACGAGTAAGTCCCTCTTCTCTCTTCTTTCATCTCAAACCATCTTCTAAAAATATATCGGAAAAGTGAAGTTAACTCCGATATGTGTGATTTTTAACCTTTGTACTCCCATATTTAAAGCAAAATAGGTCAAACTAACTCTCTCACACCACTTTTAACTTTGTTTACAATCATTTAGTTTTGAGTTTAACCAAAATTTTCATGTGAAACAAATCTATAACGAACTTTTCACTAAAATACCATGAACTTTAGTATAGCCCCTTTTACAATAACTAGAGTATATACCTCTAGAACCTTCACGGGGTAATGACCTACCCCTCATGCACATTATGGTTTCATAGCACGGTATTCTAAGTATATATGGTTTATTCAAAGAAGAAGGTTTTCATTAAAATACCACACCTTTTAAAAACGGGTTTCTTTTAATCGGTATTTTTGTAATTAGTGGCAATTAAGTCTCTACAACCCTCGTTAGGGGACCCGCTAATTGATGGTGTGGATTATCGCACATGCTTGGGACAGTAGAGCGAGTTGCAGAACTCCTCACGGAGTATTCGGTCTCGAAAGGAAATAAAAATATAATTTTTAAGAAATAGGACTTTTCTAAAAAAATTAAATTTTGGAAAATTATATAAAACTATGAATTTGTATTTTTAATAAAAACATATTATGAAACTATATTTTTAAAATGAAAGATGAAAATTAATACTATCAAGTTTCCAAAGGAGCTAGTTTTCATAAAAATACCATAAACTTTTAAAAACTAGGGTTTTATTACTAAAATACCATAACAATTAAAATACATATTCATGAAAACCCTAAATATTATAAATCACCCTGGTTTGCTCGGATGCGGGAAAGGAAGACTAGAGACTTATGTGCGGTGAAGTGTGTCAAAAATGAAAATCAGAAGGTTTTAGTTCGAGATGAGGATATCAAGGAAAGATGGAGAGATTATTTTGACAAATTGTCTAATGAGAGCTTTACAAAGAATTTGGATGGACTTATCATTCAATCTCAAGATATAAACCGTGATTTCATGCATAAAATAAGACTACCTGAGGTTAAAGAAGTTTTGAACAGAATGAGTTCAAGAAAAGCAGTTGGTCCTGACGGGATTCCTATCGAGATTTGGAGATGCTTAGGAGAAATATGCATTAAATGGCTGACAGATCTGTTTAATAAGATTTGGCAGACAAAAAAGATGCCAAATGAATGGAGGAAAAAGTACCATTGTACCTATCTACAACAATAAGGGTGACATTCAAAGTTGCTCAAACTACCGTGGAATAAAAGTTATGTGTCATACCATGAAACTTTGGGAGAGAGTGATTGAACACAGGCCAAGGAAGGATGTTAAGATAACAGAGAACCAGTTTGGGTTCATGCCTAGACGATCGACGACAGCGGCTATTCATTTGCTTCGTCAACTCGTTGAGCGTTTTCGAGAGAGGAGAAGAGATTTGCATATGATATTTATTGATTTAGAGAAAGCGTACGACAAGGTACTTAGAGAGGTATTATGGGGGACAATGATGAAGAAGGAGGTCCCCGTCAAGTACATTGACATAATCAAGGACATGTACGATGGAGTAGTGGCAAATGTCAGAACTTGCGGCGGCCTAACGGGTGATTTTCCGATTACAATTGGTTTACATCAAGGATTTTCATTAAGTCCATTCCTGTTTACTATCATGATGGATGAGCTTACTAGAACTATCCAAGATGGGGTACCTTGGTATATGCTATTCGCTGATGATATTGTTCTAGTAAATGAGACGAAAGCAGGAGTTAATGCCAAATTGGAATTATGGAGGCAAACGTTGGAATCTCGGGGATTCAGATTGAGCAGGTCCAAGACAGCATATATGCATTGCAAATTTAGTAAACAGAGAAGTCAAAACCATATTGGTATAATATTGGACGGGCAAGAGATATCACCGAACGATCAGTTCAGATATCTAGGTTCCATCATCCAAAAGGATGGGGAGATCGATAGTGATATTAATCAAAGGATCCAAGCTGGTTGGTTGAAATGGAGGAGTGCAACAGAGATTTTGTGTGATCGTAACTTTCCGTTAAAATTGAAAGGGAAGTTTTATCGAAGCGCTATTCGGCCTGCCTTATTATATGGAACAGAATGCCGGGCTCCTAAAAAGCATCATACACAGAAGATGCACATAGCGGAGATGCGCATGCTTCGTTGGATGTGCGGTAACACTAGAAAAGATAAGGTGCGAAATGAGGATATTCGTGCAAAAGTTGGTGTACCACCTGTGGAGGAGAAGATGCGGGAAAATCGGCTAAGATGGTTTGTTCATGTGCGACGCAGACCCATGGAAGCACCGGTTCGACGAATGGATACTTTCGATATGGGCAATGTCAAAAGGGCGAAAGGAAGACCGAAGAAAACATGGATGGAGGTGATACGAAAAGATATGGTTACCAAAGGCCTCAATGAAAGTATATTGTTCGATAGGAGTGAGTGGAGGCGGAGGATTCATGTGCTGGACCAGGCGTGATTCTCATGTTGGTTCATGTAGCCTACCCCATATGCTTGGGATAAAAGGCTCAGTTGTTGTATTAAAGTATTTTTCATAAAAACCCCTTGAGATATGTAAAAAAATATTTTAAGAACTATAGAATTAATATAGGCTTAAGCGGTATCATTTCTCTTGAGCCTCGGGAATTCGGAGAAAGTGAGTGCTTGCCTATTCAGGTTAGACAACTTAACGGAGTTATCAAATACCAATTGTCTTGGAAAAAAATACAAATCTTGCCGTCCATGTGCAGCAGTTGCCGATTACTCCCGAACTTAAGATGTTGCAAGAAATAAATCCTTTCATTAGATTCTAACTTCAACCTGAATCCAAACTCAAACCAGAATCCAAAATCAAACACAAACTTGAATACTTGATCATGAACCCGAACACTCGAATTCAAATATCAAACTCGAACTTGAATACTTGACATGACTTGACCGAACCATGGTTATAACTTGACATGAACTTGACATGAATACCAGAATACATGATTACATCTTGAACATGAACCTGTACATTTTTATATCTATGTGTCACGCCCCTCTTCCCAAGATATGTGACTACGGCACGTGACAGAGCCAACCATGCTACATGTGGCTAGGAATCATCCCTCCACAGTCACATTACGACTGTCTATAGGATATCAAGAATAGTAAAATATATAATCTAGCTAACACATGTCCATCTGCCACAATAAATAAAAATCAAGAAATGCATAAAGTGGAAACGAATCAAGATCCAATAAACAATAGTATTTGAATCATGTCCCAATATGGGCTCACATCAAAGGAAATAAAACTGTGGAAATAAATAAACTGAACATCTCTAACAATACACGTTCAACTCCTCATTGCTCGGCTTGATTGCTAAAGTCTCTTGATCTGCCTGTGATAAAAGTAGAGGAACCGGGTCATGCAAAACCCAAACGTCAGTGCGTTATAATATCAAAAGAATCGTAATAACCAGGATATGATACCATGATTAAACATGAATGTAAATAACTAACACAGATATAAATAGTGAGCTATATGTATGTGATGTGTATCCTAAAGTTTGAGCTTCTAGATTATTTATTCTACAAGTCTTTTAAATCAATTAATATAATTCTCATCATAACTCAACAGTATATATCCCGTTCATTACCCACGGGACCACGACATAATATATCCCGTTCATTCCCCACGGGAGTACAATAAACAATGATTTATTCCGTAATGTCCGAAATCACGGCAAACAATAATAATATCCTCCTGAGTTACGTTTCAGTTACATTCTTGATTTTCCCTTTTTCCCCCAGGTTCTGTGTTCAAGTTAGGTATTGCCAATATAATCTAATGTCAACACAGAATCAAGCAGGTATCGGTCTTGTCTACGCAGACAATAAGTCACGTCCATCAGGACAACAATATCAGGATTGTTGGCATTAGCAATAAAATCCAAGTAACAAGTCTGGTAATGTGTCGTGAACATGTCATATACTGAATATTAATCAAAATAGATACCAATGTAACATTGTAATCAATATCTTGATACAACTAATACCAGGATGCATATGTATCTATCTGTAATAACCGTTAAACGTCCATTACCATGTATGATGCAAACTAGATAACTTATTGAACTAATATAGTAGTATGATCACACTGTGATGTCTCGACATGCAACCGGATATGCTATTATTAGTACGGATACAGACGGATGCTATAAAACTGTAAATCGGTAATGTTTGCTGTATAATAAAACACATGCTCTATCATTTATTAAATAAGTATTAATATAATAACATAGTATGTTGCATGTTTCGAACTTGCTTGATCGGATCTCACGTCAAGATACGGATGCCACGTCTGACGTCGGAATAACGTTGCGATGCAAACTTACGCGCGCAGGACTGGACCTGGCTGAGCAGTGATGTGACGTGGTGACTGGGCTGATGACGACGGTGACTGGGTCGTATGGATCGTCGGCGATGTGCGCGACTCCGGCGAGACGGCCGTAATATAAAGAAAGAAAGAAAAGGAAGAAGAAGAAAGAAGAATGGGTGGCTGCCGGTGTTAGGTTATGGGGTGGTGAGGACAGAAGAGAAGTGGCGAGGTGACGGGGGTTTGACGGCGACAAGGTGCTGCCGTCGGCGATGGCTGCGGGTTTGGTGATCAGGGAATAAGGTGCAGGGGTTGCTGGGGTTAGGTTTAAGTCATCTGGGAGAAGGGAGGGAGGGAGGTGAGGAGTGGTCGGTGGCAGCGACGAGAAGGCGGTGCGACGAGGGTGCTGGCGGTGGGGTGTGGTTTCTTGGGTTGGCGTCGAAGGTTGTTGCAAGGTGTTCGGGAAGGAGAGAGGGAGGAAAGGAAGTGGAGGTGGAGGTGAGGAGGGCGAGGAGGTGAGGATGATGGTGAGGGGCGAACGGCGGCAACGGATCGGCGATGACGAAGGCGTGGGTAGGATTTCTGAGTTGCTCGCGGGAGAAGAAAGAGGAGGGGAGAGAGAGGTGTAATGTTTTTTAGTAAATTATTATATAATATATATGTTATATATATATATATTTATCATGAGGGAGAGAGTTGATTAGATTATAGTAGGTTATATTATATATATATATAGAGAGAGAGGACAGAGAAAGAGACAGCGGGGGAAGAGAGACCTGAGAAGAGAAAGAGATTAAGATATATTAGTTAAATTAATATTATATATATATATAACAGTTGTTATATAGAAAATATTATAATATATATATATATATATATATATATATATATATATATATTGGGATTTTACAGCTAATACCAGATTACTCCGAATATTACCGGGTCCCTTCTAAAAATCTAGTTTTTAAATATGAAGAATATACATAAAAGTTTAAATCATAATGCGATGTTCTGTCAATAAAAATGCATACCCCCAAGTACGGATCTTCGTAAATATATGTAGCATCCCAAACGAGTCTGTTTTAACAATTAGGACATGAACATGATATATGGATGCAACCATATGATATGGGGTATGATGACATGCAATGCTAGATATAAAATATATTGTCTGGTTTTTATATTGTATTATAAAGGATATGCGGATATTAAAATATATTATACATGTATAATATCTAGATTTGCACGGATATTCTGTACTAGCAAATATTTGATGTAATCTTGAACCATGGTGGGTTTCAAACATGCGGGTCAGGTCGGATAATAACCGCAACTGCTAATTGCACTAAAAAGAAATAATAATCAAGAATTTGTCGCAAGATTTGAAATACCCAATAAATATAGCATAGATGCACTAGGGTGTTACACCATGGATTCGGCCAAGACCTGTAATCTTAATCTATACAATACAATACGCGGAGATAAAAGGGTAGATTGGTACGGAACATATATCGTGGCACGCAGGATCACTTAAAAGACACCTACATGAATTCACGTGTCGTTGTCTTGTGAGTTATGACGGGGCCTTGTACTACATGTTACCATAGTCCACGGGGTAAGATGGACTCCTCTCGTAGACATGAATACTTTGTTTATCAAACTACAAATAACCACATTAGAATAACTATCCTATACTTGTGAATGATCATATACAATTTTACCTGTCCTCTGTTCATTTGGTTTCTATTCACATTATATACTATCTTCTCTTACTTCTTTTAGGATATACCGGACGCTAGTTCGCCGACGACATTCCTTTATGTTTCTTTCTTTGGAATGTTCGTCAGGAGGACCGGACTCTGAGGAGATAGAGCCGAGCCCGGAGGACTTGGACCAGTTTGCTGCTCAGCCAGACTACTAGCTCCTTCCAGCCTGCACTTACTTTCAGTATGCCATTGTTTAGGCATTTGCTTTTATTATTGTATCTTTTATTTTCAGACAGTTGTATGTAAAGTTGAATATAAATAAAGTTATTGTTTCGTTTTATTACTCTTGTCCTTCTTGCTCATGGTTACACTGCTTAATTACGCTTAATGTATTTTCATAGTAATATATTGCGGGCTTGCCACGTCACCGTTTCCGTCTACTGGAAATCGGGGCGTGACATCTCCGATCGCCCTCAAACAAATAAGCCAGAAGATTGATCATCGCCTTCGCTAGAAATTAACTCGTCGATCTTCTCCTTGCTCATTAAATTTTTCTTAACATTCTTGATCGAGATAGTATTTCGTGCATAGACCATGGTGCTATAAAAGTGCTTATAAGAGTGTGGCAAAGAACATAACAATAAAAGTGCTTGATCTTCATCATCAATCTTAATATTGATCTTACCCAAATCTGTAATGATCGAATTAAACTCACCGATGTGAGATTTGATAAAAGAACCTTCTGAAATACGAAGTGTGTAGAGACGCTACTTCAGAAGGAGTCGATTTGTGAGAGACTTTTTCAAATATAACTCCTATAACTTCAACCATAAACTAGCCGCCGTCTTCTCCACTAGAACTTCTTACAAAACTTTGTTTGTCAAATATAATTAGATAGCCGTAAGAGCATTTTCATCCAACTCCTCTCATGCTTCCTCCATCATAGTGGAAGGCCTTGAATCCTTCCCAAGAATTGTCTTCTTCAAATTATTATGTGTCAATACGGCAATCACACGAACTTGTCATAGACAAAAGCTCATATTCCCATCAAACTTCTCAATATCGAACTTCAAAATCGTTGGAGATATGTTGCGGGATTAAAAGAACCAGTTGAAATTCACTTAGTAATTTCCACAAACACCTTAAGTTCTTACAAACTAAAAAACTTCAAAATCACAATCTAAGAAGATGGGGAGAGGACATAAGCGTCAACACCCACTGTGTTTAACACGTGGGGGCTCATGTGTTTAATATGTGGGGGCTATCATAGGATTTAATCATATCTGAAACCGGTGCTTACATGCTTTGCATGTGAGTGCTCATGTTCTTTGCACGTGAGACGCTGCATATGATTTAATCCTATCTGCAACAGGCATTTGCGTGCTTTGCACATGAGTGATCGCGTGCTTTGCACGTGAGGCGCTGCCCTCTATTTTTATAAAAGGAACAATAAGTTTTGAGCCAAAATTTTGGCGGGAACAAATGACCCCCACTACTTTGCCCACGTAGGTATGTACATGGGTTAAGTAGTATAAAGTTATGCATCGCCATAGAATTGATGGATCAGGAGACAGGTTCAGGTCTCTGTCGCTTAAGGCTTTGTCCATCTTCATGAGCCATAAGGGTATCAATAAGGTTTTTCTCCTTATAAGTCATGAGGATCTCATATGTGTATATTCTCCCTAGAAATCATGAGGATTCCTAAGTGTCCATCACCTCCGTGAGTCGTAAGGATCTCACTCGGATAATTTTTTTCCTTACGAGTCGTGAGGGCCTGTAAGTGACTTGTTCACTTCATTAGCATGCAAATTTGACGAATGTGGCCCGTGGATAGTATACAAGAGTCAATATTGACCTCTTTGCAGGGCAGCGATGGCTTAGAAAACATGTTTAGATCTGCCGCCTACGGGTTTTCAACTTTATGAGCCGTGAGGGTCTCATAAAGATGTTTCTCACTACGAGTCGAGAGGATCTCGTAGGTGTATTTTCTCCTTAGCAGTTGTGAGGACTCCTAAGTGTGTTTTCTCTCGTGAGTTCGTAAGGATCTCACAAGAGTATTTTCCCCTTACGAATCGAGAGGACTTGTAAGTGGCTTCTTCTCCTTATTAGATGCAACTTTGAAGAATGTGGCCCGTGGATAGTACAAAAGAGTAAGTCTTGACTTTCTTGTAAGGCAACAGTGCTTAGGAAACAGGTTCATATCCCCGCCGCCCAAGGCTTTTCATGAGCCATAAGGGTCTCGAGAAGTTTTTTTCCTACGAATCGAGAGGATCTCCCAGGTGTATCCTAACGTAAAATATAGATAACCACTTTTTATGATATGGGTCCGTTAGGTTTATGGTACTAGGTTAAGTCCATCGTACCATCGCGTTGGTTGATATATTCTCGGCATGCAGTCCCTTAGGTTGCTGCTCGAGTAGCCCCGCGTCTGTCATGTCTCTGATCCCTTCTGAGGCTGGACAAGACGTTTTCAAGTAATCTTCTTAGGTTGGAATATCCATATTACCATCGGAATATAAAGCGTTAGGTATTACCGTGGCGCTTGAGTTCATTCTTGATTTGAAGCCTCGATGGGTCACAACCGCACCCTTCTGGGGTGGGATGACATCCAATGGTCTTTAGGCTTTCCATTAAGACCCGAAGCTAGGAATATGCTGTCACTTCGCTTTTTCTTTGATGATATCGCGCCAATTCTTCGCTGAAATAGGGTAAACATCCATATGACCTCTAGGCCGTATATATCGCCATCGAGGTTTGGAGCTAGGATTTTGTCGTCACTCCACTTTTATTTAACCGTTGTGTCCACACCCTGCTGGAATGAGGAGGAATGTCGAGATGTTCTCTAGGCTGAAGACGTTGCCATCAGGATCTGGAGTTAGGATTTTGCCGTCACTCCACTTTTGTTGGACCTTTGGGTTTTTGTTGACGCCGCATCTGCACCCTACTAGAATGATAAGAACGTGGAGATTATCTCTAGGCTGTAAATGTTGCCATCGAGATCTGGAGCTAGGATTTTGCCATCACTCCACTTTTGTTTGACACTTGGGTCCTTTTAACGTCGCATCTGCGCTGAGAAGGAACGTCGAGCTGGAGCTAGGATTTTGCCATTACTCTGCTTTGATTTGACCTTTTGGTCTTTGATGACGTAGCGTCTGCATACTGCTGGAATAAGAAAAACTTCGAGTTGATCTCTAGGCTGTAGATGTTGCCATTAAGATCTAGAGCTAGGATTTTTCCATCACTCCGTTTTGATTTGGCTCCTTGGAGCTTTGTCGACACCACGTCTGTATTTTGTTGGAGTATGAGAGACGTCGAAATAATCTCTAGGCTGTACATGTGCCATCAAGGCTTGGTTCCTCTTTTGACGAAATATGGTGGGAAATATGGTTCCTCTTTCTTTCATGTGTGCCCATGAATTATATACAAAAGTCAGTATGGACCTACTTGCAGGGCAGAAAATTTATATATATATATATATATATATATATATATATTTTATTTCCACGATACTCTATCTTTTCGGCTTTTTTTATATCGTGAAACTCACGATTGCCCAGTCATTTCGGCTATTTTATTCGCGGTGCCCAATCATTTCGGCTGTTTTTTTACTCGCTGCTTTTTATTGCGAGCTGTCCAAATATTTCGGCTATTTTATTAGCATATTTTTTTGCTCGCTGATTTTTATTGCAAGTTGGGGATTTGAAATATGATACTAATCTTGGTATCAGTATCGCTACAACTGGAATATTGCCATGAGCGAATCATCATATGCCTTGCGAGGACTTGAAGTTTGATACCTGTTTAGGCATCAATATAGCTACAACTGGGATATTGCCAGGAGCGAATTATCATTTGCCTTTGTCAATTTGAACAAAGGTGGCTTAGCAAATAGGGTTAGGATCCTGTTGATTGATGATGTTTTTGGAAAAGTGTTTTTGTAAAGTAAAGTAACCGCAATCAATAACGGTGTCGCTTGTAGCTAGCCGAGATGAGTACGGGTCGTCCTCAGGGAAACGTCGAACCTTTATCTTGTTTTAGACGAGTTGATTGAAAGAAGGGTGATTGGTTGTAGATCTACGACATACGGATGTAGATTTTATGAAGAAGAGGCTTGTAGGGTCATAGAATTTGGTAGTAATGGATGATTAATTAAAGATGATTCATTTTATCTTTTAATAGATTTAAAACTAGATCGATAGTGGTGAATGAAGATCAGGGTTCTTTTGGAAGAAACTACGGTTTCCCCGCTCTTAACCCTTATCTTTTTATTGACCTCTATTCATGTATAGCCTTTACCAAAACAATTGTTAATTTAATCTCAAATCGCGGTAGAGACTATCAATAAATTGATAGCGCGCCCGATTAGGATTTTAACAATTACTTTGCTGAAGTTTATAAACTTTAAAAGATGTAAAAAAAAGTTAAGAGATTTTATCATCCATTGATCTACCATAATCCTACGAACCCTAGCAAACTAGGAATTACTCACGCATGGTTGAGATAGAAGAGAAGATAGAGAAGGAGATCTTGATGTAAATGCAGAAAGTAAAATGCAAAGAATTAAACTAAAAATATACCTTTTATTAATCAACTATCATTTACAAATCCGTCGAATTTAGAGTACAAGAACCCTATTTTATGCTCCCGATCTCTGTCTCGTAGGAAGTAGATGAACAGCTGATGATCAACCTGGATGCGTGGATCGTCTTGGACCTCTTGATCTCTTCGGTTTTGATCTATTAGGTGATCGTTTAGTGATCTATTTTCAAGATTAGATAGATAGTTTTCATATGAAGCTCTCGGTCATTTAAATAGCACCGGTAGTAGAAACCCTAGATCCCATGAGTTAGGATTTGTTGTTGTGATCGGCCCCAGAAAATCCCAGATCTAACGGCCACAATATGGCCGCGGATCCGCCGCATTTAAGGGGGTTTGGCCGCGGTTGGGCAGCATGTTGGTGAGATCAGGGTGTCAAAATTCTTGTGCTGCCTCTTATTGACACGTGGAAATTGTTGTGATGTCTGATTTCTTTAAATCTTCTCTGAGTCTCTGCCATTCATGATTTTACGATTTGATTCAATTTTATCGGCAGATTTTATTCCCGACATCTTGAATATCTCGATCTCCAGACCTGAGCTATATCTGCACAATATCCCAATTCATAGTATTAGTAATATTTATTATATTTGAGATATTATCCTAACCATTTTATATGATATGATATTTTAAGAATATTGATTAGTGATATTTGATATGATATGCATATTTAAATTATCAGAATATCATATAAATATTATATGCATATATTTTCCTTCATAATGTTAAGCATAGTGTATAAACATATGATAAAGAGTATTTTGCAGATAAACCTATATATGTACCATAATTACCATGAACACCTTTAAGTACTTAACAAAAGTAAGGAAACTGTTCCATCAAATATGTAATATTTTCGACTGAATACCTGTCGACTAAGGCTTTTGACTTTATGAGCCGTAACGGTCTCATAAAGCTATTTCTCTCCACGAGTCGAGAGGATCTCGTAGGTGTGTTTTCTCCTTAGGAATCATGGGGATTCCTAAGTGATTTTTTCCCGTGCAAGTCATAAGGATCTTACAGGAGTATTTTCTCCTTGTAAGTCGAGAGGACTTACAAGTGTCGTTCACCATATGGGGATATTTCTTGCCATTGGTGGAACATGGTTGGAACATATTGTGTTCGTACCCGTGGATTGTATACAAGAGTCGATATCGAACTACTTGTAGGGCAACTTGGGGGACATGACGGCTTAAGAACAGGTTTAGTGTCACGACCCGAAATTGGCACGTGATCGGCACTTGAACACGTGAAGTCTATAAGACCCCATATAAATCCAAGTAAGCCGAAAGCCCAGAAATCTAAACCTTTTTAAGAAAATAATGGAGGTGAAGTTTTAAAATAAAGGTATATTGAATTCAAATTCTTCTTTTAAAAGTATAAGTAATATTTTATGAAAATACAAGTGAGTTGTATACTATAGCTGAAAACATTTTCGTCATTTGAAATTTGAACAGTACCTCCTTTATAAATTTTGATCCAAAACCAATACATAACAATAATATAGACATCCCCAAGCGGGAGCTAGCTTTTCGCTAATTGGCGGAATCACAACCACACAATAAATATATACAACGCCCAAGGCGAAGATCAAACATAGAAAAGAAAGTAAACAAACCCAAACAACATCAAACCCAGAATAATGAATAATACACGCGCCTCGCTTTAAATCTGAAAGAATATATAAGTCTGTGGTCTCTAAGTCTAGCAAATATATATAGTCTGGTTGATGGAGCTTTTACTAGATTACAACTGAATAAATATATACAAATGGTGGTCACGATCTAAAGTGTACCCCACCTACCAATGCAAATCACCTAGAAGAAAC
The DNA here is from genome assembly GCA_030015575.1 of Agapanthus africanus. Classification (NCBI taxonomy): domain Eukaryota; kingdom Viridiplantae; phylum Streptophyta; class Magnoliopsida; order Asparagales; family Amaryllidaceae; genus Agapanthus; species Agapanthus africanus. The sequence continues at coordinate 27,915,066 of JASDDO010000001.1, forward strand.
CTGTGTGCCAGCAAGCCGCTACTGATCCGAACGGTCGATCCTGCAAGAAAACTGTGGCACAACGGGGGTGAGTTGCCAACTCGTGAGTAGAAGACATCAGCAGGTAGAAATCGAATATATGACGATCTCCTAGGTCATTCAGTAATATAATAATATAATACCGGGTGGTAAGAAGGGTAATCGTGTATACATAAGTATAATAATAGTAATAAAATTATCGTTCCCGTGTCATAATATGGTACCATGTCATCTGTATCATCCAACATGTGTCCATCAACGACACATCAAATCATCACAAAAACCTAAGTGCGCAGTATCGACACTCGAAAACATCATAAAACCCGTGTCCAGTATCGACACGTAAATCCTTATATCTCAGGCGCCGTCTCATCGGATCGGTCCTCATATCCATCTGTCTCAATCGCTCTGGTCGGTATCCTCTAGATATCCACCGAGTCCAATACTATCACCGGTAGGTAGTGTTCCCCTGCCGGGCTCAACGCCTTTCTATACGATCTTCTTGTCCCGGGATACCATACCGGGTCCACCATGTACCCACAGACGGTGACTCCTCACTCCTCAAATTGGGTAATCATCATAGCTCAGCACCGAGAAAACTCATGGTAGACGTCGAAATATCATATCAAGAGAAACGGCGTTTTTAAAACAGTCATAAGACTTTAAAAATGTATCTGCGGTTCTCAAATCCAGAAATCTCATGAAAACAGAATTTCATATGCATATAACCATGATGGAATAGTAAGTACAAGCACAAAACAGTACTGCAAGGTATAACCGATGTTTTCATATAAGCATGTCGTGTTACTAGGTAAGGAAGTGCAATATCTAAACTAATATGTGCGGTAATAAGTACTAAACAATAACTATAATTCTACAATTTAAGGAACAATACAACGATATAGCAGTCTCTAATGTGTACGTAGCATGGCAATTACCGACGATGAGTGTGCGAGCCGGCGAGTATGTGTACATGCAACATGTGCATCATCGGTAATGGTGCATGTGTCCTAGCAGATGATGTCATACAAGATAAGGACAGGGGCGTGGTATGTATGTCGCAAAAGGAAATAATACGACGTAAACAGAATAAGGGAAAGCGTAAACATGAACAATAATAGATACGTAACTACATATAAACCATACAGTTATAGTTTAAAATAGTATGAATCGTTGTTTTTTTAAAATGGGGGCTACGGTGTTTTTGAGAAAAAGATACCATTTGAAGATCCATAGTGTCCCTTGAGATTGTCATTTAAAAGTGTATAATGATTCGTTAGCTTTGAAAATATGTATGATTCTAAATATATCCTAATATCTACTTAAGTGGTTTTAAACAATATGTTTCCGAGTCGATATATTCATAAGTCGGCGATCCATCATCATAATATCACGTACGGTATAATCCATCATATGGTATCATCAAATCAAAAGTACGGATTTATCGTCCTGTACATCATATCACGTACGGTATAATCCATCGTACGATAATATCAATCAAGAGTACAGATCTATGGTCACGTACATCATATCATCTCATCTAGTCACATATCGTCACATGTCATATCATCTCGTATCGCATCATGAATATATATATCGCCTAATTTTCATATAATATCATATCGACTCGGGTCATCATAGTATCCCGTATCCTCATCTCATGATGTTGTATCGAACCTTTCTTCAAACTTCCACACACACATACATACACGCGTGTGTGTAGAAGCATGAATACATATGGATAAAGGCGTAAGAAAGATTAGGACTAAGGATATTCCTCTCCACGAATATACTTACGGTTACTTAGTATCCTAGATCCTTATTATCTAGGTAAACATATCTAGTGTTTATATATATCTTAACTATATACCTAGTATCCTAGTACTACGGTTGCGGGGGTGCTATACGCCATCCACCCGACTTCCCCCGTAGATATACATCTACTCACCTACTATCCTCGCTCTAGCTGAAGTCGATGAACGCCTTGCTCTCCTTCGTCTCCCCGGAAGTCCACACGAATGTACCTATAAATCAATGCATATCGTATCGAAATCAAAATTAAATCTGAAAACTGATACGGCACGCGAAGCGCACATAGGTTAGAACCTATGATCTACGCATGCAAGAACAACCAAACAACACCCAACATTGACGTACAAATATCAAACGACCGAGTTAAAACTTAAATATTAGAAACCTAGTTTTCAAAAGTCGTAAAACGAAATTTGAAACTTAGTAAAACACTCCCATATTTTACCTAAGGTGAAATTAGGACATTTTGCATATAGGGTAGGCCTAGATATTGTATGTGTGTGCTACAAAACAAAAACCAAACCCTAACTCCAACCTTGAGCCGCAATTTGCGGCCAAATTGATTATTTTGGCGGCCAAGAAAGGGAAGTGGGGGCTCGGGCTTCTAGGATGGATTTCTATTTGCTTGCACATCTTATAGTATTTGCAAAATAATTTTCAGAGTCTCCAATTCATCCCAGATTCCAATTGATCACCACTGTCACGCCCCGCTTCCCAGAGTGCGCTACGATCGGCACGTGACAGAGCCAACCATGCTACCTGTGGTTAGGAAACATCTCTCCACAGTCACATTACAGCTGTCTATAAGATATCAAGAACAGGAAAAAATATAAAACTAGCTAGTACATGTCCATCTACCAGAATAAACGAGTCAAGAAATATATATATGCGGAAGCAATAAATCCAATAAACAGTAACATCTGGAAATATGTCCCAAATACGGGCTCACATCAGGAAATAAAACTGCCGAAAGAAAACTAAACTAAGCTATCACTAACATGCTCCTCACTGTTCGGCTTGACGACTAAAGTACTTCTGGTCAGCCTACGACAGAGACGGAGAAACTGGGCCATGCAAAATCCAGACGTCAGTGCGTCATAATATCAAACAATAAAATATAATCAGGATGCAACAATATATGCAGGCATGAAATATAAACAGTAACATGAATGTAATAAGTAAACACGGATATAGAACAGTGAAGTGTATAAGTGTATGTGACGTGCGGTGAGTAATATGAACTGTACTGCTGGGTTATCTATTCTAAAGTTATTTGAAATCAATTAATGTACTCCTCCATGTAACTCAAAAGCATATGCCCCGTTATCCTCCGGGACCACGGATCAAGATATATGAACCAAGAATGGTTCTGTCCCGTTATCCCCCGGGACCACGGATCAAGTAAGAATCACGAATGACTCTGTCCCATTATCCCTTGGGACCACGGATCAAGTAAGAATCATGAATGATTCTGTCCCGTTATCCCCCGGGACCACGGATCAAGAAATACCCTTTTAAACTACACTTCAGTTACACTTTTGATTTCCCCATACCCCCAAGGTTATGTGTTCAAGTCAGGTATTGATAAATATGAAGCTAATGCCAATACAGGATCAAGCAGGTATAAGTTTTGTCTGAATAGACAACAGGATACGTCCGTCAGGATGACAAGTTAGGATTGTCGGCATTAGTAACAAGATCAAATAACAGGTCAAGCAGTGATGTATCAGGTCATGTCAGGTAGTGTATGTGTATCACACGGATGCTCGAAATAAAACCGTAGCAAGTACGGATGCACGAGTGTCTATCAGGGATCACATCTATAACTCCATGACTATGTATGATGCACATTATCTAGCATGGGGTACTAATATAACAGTGATATGAAATAATATAATCTGGCATGCAACTAGATATATAATAAACAATACAGATATGAACGAATATCGAAAAGACGGTAAAACTGTAACACGGATGCACAATACAATGAACATGTAATATTTTTATTCATATGGATGCAAATATAGTAACATAGCATGTAGCAAGATAAACTTGCATGCGACTAGATATGTAATAAACGGTATGGATACGTACGGGTATCGAAAAACTGTAAAACTGTAACATAGGACGCACAATGCAGTAAACATGTGATATTTTTATTCATATAGATGTAAAATATATATCATAGCATGTAGCAAGATAAACTTGCCTGATCGGATCTCACGAAGGGGTGCGTACGCTGCATCCAACGTCGGGTAGATGTCACAATGCACACACGCGCGTACAAAATTGAACCAGGCTAAGCAAGAATGTGACCACACTGGCTGGGGACGTCTACTGGATCTCCCGGATCGTTAGCGACGAGCATGGCTCCGGCGATCACCGGGAAACGCGAATCCAAGAAAGGAAAGAGAAGAAAGAAGAAGAAGAAGAGGGTTGTTCTCTGGGTTTGGGTGCTCTAGGATCATAGAAGAAGCGAGGGGGTGACGTCGACGATGGGCCGTCGACGGCGAGGATGAAGGCGAGGGTTTTCCGGCGATGGGGCAGTGGGTGCTAGGTTCTTGGGGTCGGGGTTTTCTCAGGTGTGCAAGGGAGAGTCGCAGGTAATGGTGGTGATGAAGGGAAGTGGAGGAGAAGGTGGTGGCGAGGGGTGAGGCGACGACGGGGTCGGAGCTCCGGCGGCGAGGTGTGCAGGCAAGGCTGCGGTTAAGGCGTCGGGCTCTTGGGTTCTTAAGATGTGTAGGGGGAGAGTTAGGAAAGTAGAGATAAAAAAGAGGAAGTGGAGATGAGGGGAGACCGACGAGGTGGTCGGCGGCGACCAGCGCAGAGGCGAGGCTAGGGTTACGGTTTTGAGTTGAGGCGGCGGGAAAGACGAAGATGAAGAGAGGAGAGAGAGAGGGACGTAGGTTTACTGTAACAGTAAAATATATAAAATATATAAATAATATATATAGGAGAGCGGGATAGAGAGAGTAAGTTAGGATTTAGATAATATAAAATATATTTAGTTCTAAACGTAAATATATTAAACTGTTAATATAAAAGAAATATTATATTATATATTTGAGATTTTGGTTAATACAAAAATAGTCCAAAACACGCCCGGGTCAGTTCTAAAATTACGGTTTAAAAATACGGACAATATACGTATCAACCAAAACTTAAATACGATATCCGGGTAACGAAAATGCATACCCACAAGAACGGATACACGTAGCGTGCACATAGCGATCCAAACGAGTCTGTTTCACTGAACGGAACGAGAACACGATGTACGGATGCCACGACAGGGTTAGGGGTATGATGCAGACCATGCTAGATATTTTTAAAATATTTTTATTTGATTTTATTTGTTTTATTAAAAAAATGCAGATGCCAGATATAATGCAAGTATGCAGTATAAACAACAAGAAAGTGCACGGATCCTCATAACTAGCCGGGATAAATCACAAACAGGAATCAAGACGGGTTTCCAGCATGCGGGTCTGGTCGGATGCAAACACAGATACCAATGATACTATTTGCACCCATAACAACAATAAATCAATAAATAGCCACTCGATAAATAAAATAATCAAATCAAGTATGGTATAACAAACTAGGGTGTTACAACCACAGTTCAACAAAACACGATGTCGAAAAATTCTAAGTTCGTGTTTGAACATCCTAAACCCGTTTCAGATCAGAAATTCTATCACTAAAGGCTAGTAAACACTCTCTAAACCCTCTACTATATCACTACTACTCATTTACACCATCAAAGATCACCCTAGAATTTTTCAAGATCACCAAAACTTAAACCTTTTAACTCTAAACTAATGGTGGAGGTTAGGAAACTAAATACTTGAACAAGGGTGAGTGTTTTACCTCAAGGAAGCAACTCAAGGAAATTCCTAAATAGTCCAAAGTGCTCAAAACTCCAATTTGATCCCACCATGATGCTTGTAGCGAGCTTATGAATAATTTTTGTGATGGGATTATGGGGTTTTGATGAGGTTTTAAGGGTGTTTTGTGGTGTTATAATGGATGGTAATGGGTTGAAGAAAATGAAGGAGGAGATGAAGTTGAGGGAGATGAAGAAATGAAGAAGGGGAAATGATGGATGTAGAACCTCCCCCCCCTCTCTCTCTCATCCATACTCTCTTGTCCCCTCTCTCATTAATTCTTTTTCTTTTCTTTTCTTTTCTCATTCTCTTTTCTCTTTAAAACAAAAGGCCAAATATCACAAATGAAAGATAACATGTACACAAGCATGGTTAACAAAAATCAAAATGGTTTAATGCAGTAATTAGATAAAATATTGATTAAATTTAAACTTGAGGTTGTATGGAAAATAATTATATATTAATTATAAAAGTCCCAAATCAATAAAATGCTTCCATAAATGATAATTCATTTTAAAATTCCAATTATGTTCCTAATTATATGTATATGATTATACCAGTCCGTTAAAACTAAATTCCATACTTTTATAACATTCATAAAATTTATTATTTTATTATTTAAATTCCAAAAATAATATTTTATATTTTCTGAAATGTTACATTTAGATCCCTGTAATCTAAGACTTTTGAATTCTATGAGCCATGAGGGTCTCATAGGGGGGAATTCTCTTTACGAGTCGTGAGGATCTCGCAAGTGTACTTTCTAAATAGAAATCGTATGGACTCCTAAGTGTGTTGATCCTTTGTAAGTCGTAAAGATCTCATGCAGGTATTTTATCCTCACAAGGTCGAGAGGATCTTGCAAGTGCACACATTTTTTATTTAACGGGTTTACGCCCTTCTGGGTTTTCACAGACTCGCCGACGGTCCTGCTGTTTTTACTCACAGCGCCCTTTTGGGTTTTCATCCGTGCCCATTTGCTTGTGAACATACTGTTTTTTTAAACGAGTTTGCGTCATTTCGGGTTTTCACAAACTCGCCGGCAATCCTGCTGTTTTTACTCACGGCACCCTTTCAGGTTTTCATCCTTGCCCATTTCGCTTGTGAACGTACCGTTTTTTTTCAAATAGTGAAACTCTTGAAAGTAGCTTTGCTGCAGGTAAGCCATCTGTTTGCTGGTGGAACTTTGTCACGCCCCGCTTCCCGGTGTACAGAGAGGGGACGCGGCTGGTCCGCTACGTATTTACTCTGAAGTAAACACGCTAAGCGTATCTAAGAAATATAAAGTAAATGTACACAAGAAAGATGACAATAGATATAATTGAACATCAACTTGTATTTATTAAACATTCTTTTACAGGTACAACTGGAAATGTAAATACATGAATAGAAAGCAATACCTAAACAATAGCATAACCGAAATGAAAATATGTACAAGTGCCTACAACTCTGGGTCAAAGGCTAACTGCTCCAAATCTTCCGTGCTGGGCTCGATCTCCAGTAAGTCCGATCCACCTGACAACATTCCAAAGAAAGAAGAAAGAGAATGTCCTCAGCGAACAATCGCTTGATAAGTCCAAAAGGTGAGTAGAGATAGAATAGACAAAAAGAGAATATAGCTAGTAATGTTTGATTATAATGTTAATGCAGTTGTTTGTAGCTTGGTACAGAATATGCCAGTGTATACGAGAGGAGTCCCACTATTCCAGAGACTAAAGGTATACGGAGCACAAGGAACCGTTCAGCCATGGTAAAACGGCAATGGATATTCAGGTTAGGTGTATTATGGTTACAGTTTCGTGCCACTTCTAACACATTCCGTACCAATCTACCCCTTTAAAAACCCCGCGATGTCTTTTGTATTGATTGTATTTTTTTTGTTATATAGATGGATGACTTACCGAAATCATGATATCAGTAAACAGAATAGATATAAATGGATAGTCATATAGACGGAGTAAATCTATGGTTCGGTTCAGTCAATATAGATTGATATAGATTGAATAGACGGATTCATGTTGAATTGTAGTTTTATACTTGAATCATATTCAAGTCAGATTGATTAGATTGAGACTCGGTTTGAGTCAGACACTTTGAAAAGAAATTGAAGTCCTGAATTAGTTTTGATATTATCGGTAATTGCTGCACATGGATGGCAGGATTTGTGTTTTTTTCCAAGACAATTACCGTGTTGATAACACCTTTTGTTAGATTGTCTACCGTAGATAGGCAAGCACCCACATTCTTCGGCTCTCTGAGGCTCAACAGAATTGGTACCGCTTAAACCTATATTTACTAGGGTTCTTATTGTAATTTAGTATAACTTGAGGGGGTTTTATGTAAAAATAGTTTTGATACATACTCAAAATACACCTCAAGTATTTAATTATCGTTTTTAGGGTTTTCATAGACGTATATTTTATAAAAGTGAAATTTCTAGTGAGCAGAACCTAGTTTTCATTGTATATGGTATTTTATTAAAATATTGGAATTGTTTTGTATTGAAATGGTACTTTCATGTAATTGTGATTCTTTTGATTTAGAAAACATGGAATATTTGTATAATATATTTAAAATATAACTTTTGATAATATTCATATATATCTATTTAATAAAAATAAATTTTATTCATTTTCTAGAAATCTCATTTTCTTAAAAAGCATTAAAAATCTCATCGAGATCGAATGCTCCTTGCGGAGATCTTCATCTCGCTCTACTAGGCCCGAGGACGTGCGATAACCCGTACTATCCCGATCGCGGTTTCCCAAAATGTGTGTAGAGGCGTAATTGCAAGGAATTAGATAATACTCTTTTTAACGAAAACGGTTTTGTAATAGTTTAGGGTATTTTATTGTAACTCGTGATATTCCCACAAATATTGTCAAAAAGTAAATCGTGCTATGTCCAATATTTGCGTTGTGATGAGGTAGGTCATTACCTCGTGAGTTTTCTAAAGGTAATATAAGGAAATATGAGAATTATGGCGAAATGTAAAGTATATGGTATTTTACCGTAAAAATATGATAAAAGTTGCATAAAAGATTCTTTTGAGATAAAACTTGTTTTAATGTATTTTTTTAATGTTTTTTAAACCTTATACGAGAGTATGGTATTAGATGGTTTAAAAAAGTTAGAATTTTTAAAGAAAAACGAAACGAAAGTCGGATTAACTCCGCTTTCGTCGAGTTTTAAAAAATAAAAGTTTTTAGAATAGAAAGAGAGAGGGAAAGAGCGGACTTACTGGCTACAAGGTTAGAGGGGAGAAGGGGGAAGACTAGGAAAGTATCGGGGCGTCGTTTCGTCGCCGGAATCTCCTTGGAACTTCGTCGGGACTCCGCCTCTTGCTAACTCCACTTGCACAACTTCTTGAACTTGAGAATTTTGGAGAGTTTTGGCACTTGATTTCAGAATGAGGAGTGCTAAAGTGTAGGGTTGTATTTATAGTGTTGGATTAGGGCTTAGGGTATGAATTAGAGAATTAAAATGCATTAAATCATGGAGTAATGCTCAATTTTAATTCTCTGGAAAAATGTGCAGAGAAAATAAACAGCATGAGAGAAGTGGGGTAGGTGAAGAGGTGCTCGGGAAAAGAAATGAGGAGCATCCCCTACGGGGGGCCCGGCGGTGCCGGTCTCCTACACCAATCTCGCCGGTCATTTTCCGGTAGGGGTGTTGGATCTTTGGCCACGTGTCCCTCTCGATTCATATACCCTCGTGCACATATTTGTTTATTTTGTAACTCATCATCTTACGTGTAGTGCACGTGTAAACCCTTGGGCTTCTAAAAAATTAAAAGAAAATTAATAAAAAGATAATGTGTCTGGGGGGATTCGATCACAGTGGCTACGTCACAGCAGTGCAAGGCTTTACCAATGAGCTACAAGTTGTTTCTTGCTGTTCAAAAGCAAGTCAAATACATATAGTACAAACAAGATTGCAAATACTCTATTGTATACATTAACTTTTAAATAATTTCCTGTACATTGAAATTGGAGTTGTTACATTCTACCCTCCTTACAAAAATTTTATACTCGAAATTTATAATTATTTTAAGGACTAGTTTACAAACAAATGAGGGTATCTTGCACGCATGTCGTTTTCCCATTCCCATGTTGATTCTCCTGGTGAATCTTTTCTCCACATCACTCAAACCAAGTTGACTTCCTTGTTCCGAAGTGACTTCACCTTTCTATCTAGGATTTCAACAGGTTGTTGCTCATAAGATAAATCTGGCTGTACAGTGAGCTCGGAGTGATCAAGAATATAGCTGGGGTCACTCACATACTTTCTGAGTTGGGATATGTGGAACACATTGTGCACTCCTTCCAATGAAGGTGGAAGTGCCAAGCGATAAGCCACTTCACCGACTCGTTTGAGTATGTCGAACGGTCCAATATATCTCGGACTTTGCTTACCCCGTCTTCCAAAGAGAATCACTCCACGGTTCGGAGATATCTTCAAAAATACATGTTCTCCCGGTTGGAACTCCAAGTGACGGCGCTTTGCATCAGCCCAGTGCTTCTTTCGATCTTGGGCTATGCCCATTCTTTCCCTGATAGTGCGAACTATATCGACTGTTGCTACTATCATCTCAGGTCCTAGGAGTTCTCTATCTCCGATGTCGTCCCAACTTAATGGAGATCGACACTTCTTACCATATAAAGCTGCAAATGGTGTCATTCCAATACTTGCTTGGTAGTTGTTGTTGTATGAAAACTCCACAAGATGTAGGTGATCTTTCCACGATCCTCTGAAATCTAGCATACATGCTCTTAGCATATCTTCTAAGATCTGAATAGTTCGCTCAGACTGTCCATCTGTTTGAGGATGGTAAGTTGTGCTGAAGTTCAGACTTGTTCCTAAGCTAGCTTGCAGACTTTGCCAAAATTGCGATCGAAATCTGGTTCACGATCGGAGACAATGCAACCCGGTACTCCATGCAATCTCACGATTTCCTGCATGAGTTCATGGGTATCAGAGATAGTACATATTTGAAGATTTAAATCTTACTTAGATTCTTACCTCCATGTACTTCTTTGCTAATGTCTCAGTAGATTGGCCAACTCGAAATGGGATGAAGTGAGCCGACTTTGTGAGTCGATCCACAATAACCCATATCGCATCTTTACCCTTCGTGCTGCAAGGAAGTGCAGTCACGAAATCCATTGTGATGTGTTGCCATTTTCATTATGGGATAGGTAACGGTTGAAGTAAACCAGCAGTCCTGTGATGGTCAGCCTTTACTTGCTGACAAACCAAGCATTTAGCGACGCTTCTGGCTACTTCACGCTTTATTCCATGCCACCAGTAATTTTGACGCGGATCTTTGTACATCTTTGTACCTCCAGGATGTACTGAATAAGGAGAGCTGTGAGCTTCTTTCATCAACTCTTCTCGCACAGAATCTTTTGGTACACACAATCTACTGCCATGTCTTAAAGATCCGTCTTCATGGATGATGAAGTTTGTTCGAAGTCCACTTTCTATTTGTTCTCTGATCTTTTGCAACTTAACATCACATGCTTGAGCTGCTTTGATCTGATTGACAATAGTAGATTGAACTTGTAAATTCATCAAACTTGAAGCGTTACCTAGCATGACCACTTCAATCTCCATCCGATGCAAGTCTTGTTGAAGCTTCCACTGTGCGGTGAGATTCAATACTAATGGTTGGCGACTAAGAGCATCAGGAACTAAATTCACCTTCCCTGGATGATATTGTAGGTTGATGTCGAAGTCTTCCATGAGTTCTAACCATCTTCTCTGCCCCATATTCAACTCTTTCTGAGTAAACACATATTTCAGACTCTTGTGATCTGTGTATATGTCCACTCGTTCACCAAGAAGACAATGACGCCAAATCTTAAGAGCAAAGATTACGGCTGCCAACTCCAAATCATGCGTCGGATAATTGCGCTCATGAATCTTCAGCTGTCTTAAAACATAAGCTATTACTTTACCGTGCTGATGTAGAACACATCCTAATCCCTTTCCGGATGTATCGCAATGCACTTCAAAACCTCCAGATTAGTCCGGTATGATGAGAATATGTGCTGATGTCAATATTGACTTGAGTTCTACGAAAGCTTGTTCGCATGCTTCTGACCACACGAATTCTTCATCTTTACGCGTGAGCTTGGTCAGGGGTGTTGTAATCTTCGAAAATCTTTCAATGAATCTTCTGTAATATCCTGCTAAACCCAAGAAATTTCGAATGTCCTTCGCTGGCTTCGGTGTCGGCCATTCGCTTACTACTGATACTTTAGCTGGATCTACAGAGATTCCATCGCCTGATACAATATGTCCGAGAAAACCGACTTGATCTAGCCATAACTCGCACTTGCTGTACTTGGCATAGAGTTGATACTGTCGTAAAGTTTCCAGGACAATTCGTAGGTGTTCGGTGTGTTCCTTTCGACTCTTATAATACACCAGGATGTCGTCGATGAAGATGACAACAAACATGTCTAGATACTCTCGGAAAACTTGATTCATTAGGTTCATGAATATAGCTGGTGCGTTGGTCACTCCAAATGGCATCACAAGAAATTCGTAATGTCCATAGCGAGTTTTGAATGTTGTTTTATGGATTTCAGATTCTTTGACCTTCACCTGATGATAACCCGAACGAAGATCTAAGTTGGAGAAAATGCAAGACCCACTTAGCTGATCGAATAGGTCGTCGATGCGTGGGAGTGGATACTTGTTCTTTATAGTTACTTCGTTCAGAGCTCTATAATCAATGCACATTCGATATGAACCTTCCTTCTTCTTCACAAGTAGAACTGGTGATCCCCAACTTGAAGTGCTGGAAAGAATCCATCCTTTCGTCAATAATTTGTCCAACTGAGTACGAACTTTCTTCAAACCTTCAGGGCTTAACCGATATGGTGCCTTGATCACCGGTTGTGCTCCAGGTACTAAATCAATGCTGAATTCAAGAGCTCGATCGGGAGGCAAACTTGATATGTCTTCAGGAAATACATCGCCGAACTCTCGAACTATCTCTGGCTTCGATTATTCTTCCGCTTGAAGTGTTGCAATCACTGCCTTCTTTGGTTTTGCCTTGGATGTGTTTGGCTCCAGGGTACGGTCTCCACTTTTGAAATAAAAGACCGGATGGTCTGGAATCTCGAATACTACCCTCCTTTGATGACAGGCGATGGTAACGTAAAAAGTTCCGAGCCAATCCATACCCAAAACGACATAAAAATTCGGTATGTCCAACACCTTGAAGTCAGCATAGAATTCTCTGCTGCAGACGACCACTGGACACAGGTCGTATCCCATTATTGCCTTTAGAACGCCGTTCCCTGAACTGACATTCCAGCTGGATACAAGAGGTTTGACTGGAATCGCATGAGTTCGGACGAACCGTTGCGACATAAAGCAATGAGATGCTCCGGTATCGAAGAGTGCTAGTGCAGGAAGTGAGGCTACTAAGATTGTACCTAAGTTATGTGGGATAGGTTTTAGGTATAAGGAAAATATATGGGTATGTATACAGACTGAAAGGAAGTTTGAAAGGAAAATGTTACCGGTGATGACTTGGCCGTGGCTTCAGCTTCTTCCACGGTCATTGTGAAAGTCTGTCGTCTAGGCACATTCCTCCTTGCTGGAGGAGCATTCCTCTGTCCGTTCCTTTTTCCTTGAGGTACATTCTGTTGAGCTTGATGGAACTGACGAGGAGGAGGTGCAGTCGGTCAACGAGGAGGTGGACCAGGGAGAGCTAGTCTTGGGGAAGGTGCTTGGATGGCTGGACGCTGCTGATAGGTGATTGCTGGCCTGGGTGCAGCATTTGGGTTGTGTCTACGAGGACAAAACCCAATGTCATGAGTAGCTGAGCCGCAGACTAAGCAAAGGCGATTTGCACGCCGATAGTCCTTCACCAAATGTCCATCTCTCCTGCAGTAGGTACAAAAGGCTGGGTTGGGCCGGTTGTTCGGTACTCCCGGTCTTCTGGGCACAAATTGTGGCCTTGAAGAGGCTCCTCCTGCCATCTGAGTGGCAGGGCACTTCATTTAGGCAGATTGAGGTCTGCCCCTCATCTTCACCACTGCCTCGTATCAGCGGGTAGCTTTCAGGGCTATTTCGTGGGTTGGAAAATCCCCTGTAGTTAGAGCAGCTTGGATTTTCGAATCTAACCCTTGCTGAAACCGTATGGATCTGATCTCAGCAGTTGATATCAAATGTGCCACGAGCCTACCAAGTATGGTAAACTCAGCGTCATACTCATCCACGGACTTGGTCCATATCGAACCCTGTTGTAGATGAATAAATTGCTGCTCCATGTCACATCGGGCAGTCTCTGGGAAGTATTTCGCGTCGAACATGGCGCGAAAAGTCCTCCATTCGATAGGTTGGTCAAGACGGCTTTCTTCCGCCTTCCACCAAACTCGTGCATTGTCAGTGAGTTGCTGCTTTGCAACTCGAACCCAAGCGATATCTGGCACTTGTGCCGCTGCCAGACCATCCTCAATACTTTGAGCCCATTCCTCAGCTTCCAGAGGGCTCTCTTTTCCCGAAAACTGTTTTGGGTGCAATGCCCGGAATTGCTTCACTCCGGGCGCTTCTGCTTCTGGACGGTTCATTAGAATAGCAATCTGTTGCTGCTGTCCTTCCAGGAGGCTACGGATTGCTTCAAGCAGTACCGTCTGCTCATTGATCGGAGCAACGACGATAAGCGTAAGTGGTAGAGGTGGTGGTGTGTTGTTCAAATTTGTACTAGTGTTGTTTGGAGAATCCATAACCTTGAAAGAAAATTTGGGTTATGATAGATTCAAAGTATATGAAATTTGTAAGATTCACGAAATATGAATTGTAAAAAATGTTTTTAATTGTTGATTATTGTGTTATATTGCTTAGGACTTCATGCAGAATTGACCCGCATGTCCATGCAGAACTGACCTGCATAGGCCACCAACAAAACCTGTCACGTCCCGCTTCCTGGTGTACAGGGAGGGGACGCGGCTGGTCCGCTACGTATTTACTCTGAAGTAAACACGCTAAGCGTATCTAAGCAATATAAAGTAAATGTACACAAGAAAGATGACAATAGATGTAATTGAACAACAACTTTTATTTATTAAACATTCTCTTACAGGTACAACTGGAAATGTAAATACATGAATAGAAAGCAATGCCTAAACAATGACATAACTGAAATGAAAATATGTACAGGTGCGTACAGCTCTGGGTCAAAGGCTAACTGCTCCAAATCTTCCGTACTGGGCTCGATCTCCAGTGAGTCCGATCCACCTGACAACATTCCAAAGAAAGAAGAAAGGGAATGTCGTCAGCGAACAATCGCTCGGTAAGTTCCAAAGGTGAGTAGAGATAGAATAGACAAAAAGAGAATATAGCTAGTAATGTTTGATTATAATGTTAACGCGATTGTTAGTAGCTTGGTACAGAATATGCCATTGTATACGAGAGGAGTCCCACTATTCCGGAGACTAAGGTATACGGAGCACAAGGAACCGTTCAGCCACGGTACAACCGCAATGGATATTCAGGTTAGGTGTATTATGGTTACAGTCTCATTCCACTTCTAACATATTCCGTACCAATCTACCCCTTTAAAAACCCCGTGATGTCTTTTGTATTGATTGTATTGTTTTGTTATATAGATGGATGACTTGCTGGAACCATGATATTAGTAAACAGAATGGATATAAATGGATAGTCATGTAGACGGAGTATATCCATGGTTTGGCATAGTCAATATAGATTGATATAGATTGAATAGACGAATTCATGTTGAATTGTAGTTTTATACTTGAATCATATTCAAGTCAGATTGATTAGATTGAGACTCAGACTGAGTCAGACACTTTGAAAAGAAATTGAAGTCCTGAATTAGTTTTGATATTATTGGTAACTGCTGCACTTGGACGACAGGATTTGTGTCTTTTTCCAAGACAATTACCGTGTTGATAAAACCTTTTGTTAGATTGTCTACCTTAGATAGGCAAGCACCCACATTCTCCGGCTCCCTGAGGCTCAAGAAAATTGTTCCCGCTTAAACCTATATTTACTAGGGTCCTTATTGTAATTTAGTATAACTTGAGGGGGTTTTATGTAAAAATAGTTTTGATACATACTCAAAATACACCTCAAGTATTTAATTATCGTCTTTAGGGTTTTCATAGATGTATATTTTATAAAAGTGAAATTTTCTAGTGAGCAGAACCTCGTTTTCATTGTATATGGTATTTTATTGAAATATTGGAATTATGTTTTATTGAAATGGTACTTTCATGTAATTGTGATTCCTTTGATTTAGAAAACATGGAATATTTGTATAATATATTTAAAATATATCTTTTGATAATATTCATATATATCTATTTAATAAAAATAAATTTTATTTATTTTCTAGAAATCTCATTTTCTTAAAAAGCATTAAAAATCCCATCGAGATCGAATGCTCCTTGCGGAGGTCTGCATCTCGCTCTACTAGGCCCGAGAACTTGCGATAACCCGCACCATCCCGATCGGGGTTCTCCAAAATGGGTTGTAGAGGCGTAATTGCAAGGAATTAGATAATACTCTTTTTAAAGAAAACGGTTTTGTAATAGTTTAGGGTATTTTATTGTAACTCGTGATATTCCCACAAATATTATCAAAAAGTAAATCGTGCTATGTCCAATATGTGTGTTGTGATGAGGTAGGTCATTACCTCATGAGTTTTCTAAAGGTAATACAAGGAAATATGAGAATTATGGCGAAATGTAAAGTATATGATATTTTACCGTAAAAATACGATAAAAGTTGCATAAAAGATTTTTTTAAGATGAAACTTATTTTAATGTGTTTGTTAATGTTTGTGTAACCTTATATGAGAGTATGGTATTAGATGGTTTAAGAAAGTTAGAATTTTTAAAGAAAAACGAAATGAAAGTCGGATTAGCTCCGCTTTCGTCGAGTTTTAAAAAATGAAAGTTTTTAGAATAGAAAGAGAGAGGGGAAGAGGGGACTTACTGGCTACAAGGTTAGAGGGGAGAAGGGAGAAGACTAGGAAAGTGTTGGGGCGTCGTTTCGTCGCCGGAATCTCCTTGGAACTTCGTCGGGACTCCACCTCTTGCTAACTCCACTTGCACAACTTCTTGAACTTAAGAATTTTGGAGAGTTTTGGCACTTGATTTCAGAATGAGGAGTGCCAAAGGGTAGGGTTGTATTTATAGTGTTGGATTAGGGTTTAGGGTATGAATTAGAGAATTAAAATGCATTAAATCATAGAGTAATGCTCAATTTTAATTCTCTGGAAAATGTGCAGAGAAAATAAACAGCATGAGAGAAGTGGGGTAGGTGAAGAGGTGCTCGGGCAAAGAAATGGGGAGCATCCCCTATGGGGGGCCCGGCGGTGCCGGTCTCCTACACTAATCTCGCTGGTCATTTTCCGGTGGGGAGTGTTGGATCTTTGGCCACGTGTCCCTCTCGATTCATATACCCTTGTGCACATGTTTGTTTATTATGTAACTCATCATCTTACGTGTAGTGTACGTGTAAACCCTTGGGGTTTTAAAAGATTAAAAGAAAAATTAATAAAAAGATAATGTGGCTGGGGGGATTCAATCACAGGGGCTACGTCACAGCAGTGCAAGGCTTTACCAATGAGCTACAAGTTGTTTCTTGTTGTTCAAAAGCAAGTCAAATACTTATAGTACAAACAGGATTGCAAATACTCCATTGTATACATTAACTTTTAAATAATTTTCTGTACATTGAAATTGGAGTTGTTACAAACTTGAGTTGCAATCTTCGTCAGTGGGACTTAGGTCGCAATATAGATCTCAAGAGAGCATATTAGTTTAGGGACATTGCGGTCCATTATCACCGTGTTTGGGGCGACGCGATAATTTGGGGAAATTTAGGTCCGTTATCACTGTGTTTGGGGTGATGCGTTAATTTAAGGACATTTCGGTCCATTATCGCCGTGTTTGGGGCGATGTGTTAGTTTAAGAACATTTCGGTCCATTATTGATCATTCGGTCGGGGAGTTACATAACTCATCCCATCCAACGTTTGGTTCCTTAGGCGCTGCTGTCTGACCGTTGTATGAGTGTCTACTTCACGCCTTAGGCTATCTTCACTCTCTTGGACTGCTTCATTTATCATCGTACCAATCGGGTTGTTTTTGTGGGCAATACCGGGCACTTTACATGGCACCTGCTCCGTGCTCATCAATGTCGCTTTCTTACGCCGACAAAGCATCTTCATCATATACGAAGGAATAAGATATCACGTCACTCTTTCTGCCGAGTCTTCTTCTTCCTTGGAAGAATGACAATGGACGATGGGGGGATTTTCCCCTCGTCGTCCATTTTAGGAGTGGGGCATAGCTTTTACGTCCCTTCCATAATTTCTGGTTCAAGTGGGCTATTCCACTTGATTGCAAGATCCGTTTGTAGGTCCCTTAATATCCTTTCTGTTCTTTGAAAAAAAGGACTATCTCACGTGGAGATTCCTTCGCCAGTGAGCAAAATGCCCCCTACATATATTTCGGAGGAGCGAGTATTCATGTCCCAATCTTTTTTCAAGGGTGGAACCCGTGCTGTTGCTCTTTTGGCGACAGTTTTCTTCAGAGCCACTCATGTTTTGTTGAGTGTTGGCGACAAACGTCCCCCTGTCTCTACTTTTCATATATCTTCATTGGAAGAGGATGCGTCTTGACCCATCTGATCCAATTGGGCCATTTTATCTATGAGCTCTTGGAAGGTCGTTGGCTTGAAGAAGGCCATACATGGAAACACTTTTGAATTTGGGTCAAGGGTGGTTATGAACATTCCCACGGCTGGAGTTTCGTCGATGCGCCGCTCGCATTTTGACTATTGATTGTAGGGTGTTTTTCGTCACCCCATTGAGATGGGAATACGCACGCGCTTGTCAGGCGTATACTACAGATTCCCCCTGCCTAGGGTAGGCCGGGGTTTATTGATTGTGGGGATCCAAATCTCCGGCAGCCGCAGACTAAGCTGCCGTTAATTACCCCTCGCCTTTGGGGTGAGGGAACCTCCGATTAACGGGTTAAAATGGTCATGCGAACTCAATGTGCAGTGTACGTGTGTTGTGTTTTGAAAAGGAGGGGTTTGAATATATCGGGAGCCACGCAGAGTTTTTACGGGGGTCCCTCTATCCGGATAGCGGGCTAGGGGTCAAGGGGGCTAGCAGCCCCCTTGCGGGGTGCGGGGCAGCGCCCCGTTAGAAATTTTTTTCTAACAGGGACAGTGTCGTGGAGTATGTGTATGTGTACATTTGTATACATATGTATATATATAAAAAAGGGGGAAAAAGACATCCAAAGGATGCGTGAGGCCAGCGCCTGGGCGCTTGAGCGCAAGCGCGCCACGTGGACGCTTTGCGCTCGAGCGCAGAGCGCTGGAGCGCAACGCCCCATGTGCCGGCACGGAGCGCAACGCGCCACGTGTCGGCACGAGGGCGCTCTGCGCTCGAGCGCAGAGCGCTGGAGCGCAAGCGCGCCACGTGTCGGCACGTGGGCGCTTTGCGCTCGAGCGCAGTGCGCTGGAGCGCAAGCGCGCCACGTGTCGGCACGTGGGCGCTTTGCGCTCGAGCGCTAGTGCGCTGGCGAGGAAAAAAGGGGGGGTTTTTAGCCCCGGAAATTCTCTAAAGAGAAAATAGGGTGGAGTTAAACTCCTAAGATGCTTTGGGTTAAGGAAATGGGTCCTTCTTCTTCCTTTTCTGGCCGGATCTTGGAGATAAAGAGATGTGAGATTTAAAAATATTTTCTTTTTGAGATCTGATGGCAGATCTGAGTTCCCCTTAATGGGTTTTGTGGTGAAAACTAATTTGTTTTATAAAAAGAAGAGTAAAACTCTTGGTTTAATTCAAGAGAAAAAGGAAGGTTTTGGAACCTTGAAGAAGGAGAAAAGATCTCAGATCTCAAACTTTTTTTTTTGGAGAGAGAAAAAGTTGTTGGGATATTTCACTATCTTTGCCTTTATAGGCTATACAATTTACACATACCCCCTTGGGCTTCACAAAATGGCATTTTGCCTATCCCATGGCTCATGTGCCATTTCTTTTTGCACATAAGCCATGGGCTTTACAAAAATTTGGCTTTATGCCTATTTTTTCTTACATTTATCCAAAAATAAAATAAAAGAAATACAACAAAATTATTTATTACAAAAATTTTATCTTGGCATGGGGGGAGGCCGGCCGCTTCACGTTCGGGCTCGACCCGGGCATGGGCCCACTGGATCTGGGCTTGGGCCCACTTGGCTTGGGGTTGACTTTGATTTTGACTTGGTCAACCGGGGTGTAAATTTTTACCCCAACAAATTGCCCCCCATCAATAAATGCACACCACATATGTGGGTCGTGTGCATGAAATTGATGGATCTTCTTTCACGTGGAGGCGACTTGATTTGGTTCCCGCTTTTTGGGAAGCTGGCACTGCCCTTTTTACGACATAGACGGTCGTTGCTTGACATGTCTCCGAGACGGAGTGTCCGTGATAGACGTTTTCCCTGGCCCGGAGTTATCTGGTTCCCGCTTTGTAGGAATCCTGCGCTGCCCTTTTTGCGACTTGGACGGTCGGTGCTGCCCTTTTAGCGACTTGGACGGTCGGTGCTGCCCTTTTAGCGACGTGGACGGTCGGTGCTGCCCTTTTAGCGACGTGGACGGTCGGTGCTGCCCTTTTAGCGACTTGGACGGTCGATGCTGCCCTTTTTGCGACTTGGACGGTCGGTGCTGCCCTTTTAGCGACTTGGACGGTCGATGCTGCCCTTTTTGCGACTTGGACGGTCGGTACTGCCCTTTTTGAGACTTGGGCGGTCGATACTGCCCTTTTTGTGACTTGGACGGTCGGTGCTGCCCTTTTAGCGACTTGGACGGTCGATGCTGCCCTTTTTACGACTTGGACGGTCGGTACTGCCCTTTTTGAGACTTGGGCGGTCGATACTGCCCTTTTTGTGACTTGGACGGTCGGTGCTGCCCTTTTTGCGACTTGGACGGTCGGTGCTGCCCTTTTTGCGACTTGGACGGTCGGTGCTGCCCTTTTTGCGAC
Organism: Agapanthus africanus; assembly: GCA_030015575.1. Classification (NCBI taxonomy): domain Eukaryota; kingdom Viridiplantae; phylum Streptophyta; class Magnoliopsida; order Asparagales; family Amaryllidaceae; genus Agapanthus; species Agapanthus africanus. The sequence continues at coordinate 27,935,811 of JASDDO010000001.1, forward strand.
TTGGACGGTCGGTGCTGCCCTTTTAGCGACGTGGACGGTCGATGCTGCCCTTTTAGCGACGTGGACGGTCGGTGCTGCCCTTTTAGCGACGTGGACGGTCGGTTCTGCCCTTTTAGCGACGTGGACGGTTGGTGCTACCCTTTTTGCGACTTGGACGGTCGGTGCTGCCATTTTTGCGACGTGGATGGTCGATGCTGCCCTTTTTGCGACTTGGACGGTCGATGCTGCCCTTTTAGCGACTTGGACGGTCGGTGCTTGATTTGACTTGCTCTGCTTCTTGCAGTGTCAGGGGTAGACTTGACTTGCTCCGCTTCTTGCGGTGTCGAGATTGGATTCTGACTTGCTCCGCTTTCTGCGGTGTCAGAGTGGAAGTTGACTTGTTGATTTTGATTTGGGTTGACATCAGCATCGCTATACTGGAATATGGTACCAGGAGCGAATCATCATCTGTCATTTAGAGGATTCTGGGATTTTGGTTTTTGTTTGGCATCTGCATTGCTGCACTGGAATAATTCCAGGAGCAACTCATCATTTGCCCTGAGAGAATTTAAGAATTGATGGCTTAGGAGGCAGGTTTAGATCCCTATCACCTAAGACTTTTCAATTTTATGGGCCGTGAGGGTCCCATAAAAGCATTTTCTCCCTACGAGTCGAAAGGATCTCGTAGGTGTATTTTCTCCATAGGAGTCATGGGGACTCCTAAGTGTGTTGCTCCTTTGTGAGTCGTAAGGATCTCACGCGGAAATTCTCTCCTCTCAAAGTCGAGAGGACTTTGAGAGTGCATTTCATCTCCTTTCTTTTTTACGAGTTTGCGCCCTTTCGGATTTTCACAGACTCGCCGGTAGTCCTGCTGTTTTTACTCACGGAGCCCTTTCGGGTTTTCATCCGTGCCCGTTTTGCTTGTGGACACACCGTTTATTTTTTTTTCTTTTATTTCTTTTTCTTTTTCTTTTTTTTTTTTTGGAGAGATCGGGATTGTTTTACGCCCGTGGATTGTGTACGGTTTTGCAGGATGTATGATCCAGACCGTAGGGCCGAAAAAATTTTAGGGCTTTGTTGGCGTCTGCATCGCTGCACTGGAATGTGGTACCAGGAGCGACTCATCATTCGCCGTCGGGGTATGGGATTTGGAATTTGGTTGGCGTCTGCATCGCTATACTGGAATATGGTACCAGGAGCGACTCATCATTCGCCATTTTGGGGTTGGGGAGCGATGGCTTAGGAGACAGGTTTAGATCCCTGTCACCTAAGACTTTTCAATTTTATGGGCCGTGAGGGTCCCATAAAAGCATTTTCTCCCTACGAGTCGTAAGGATCCCGTAAGTGCATTTTCTCCTTAGGAGTCGTGAGGACCCCCAAGTGTGTTTTTCCTTTGTGAGTCGTAAGGATCTCACGCGGGGATTTTCTCCTCACGTATCGTGAGGACACATGAGCGGGTCTTTCCAGATGGAGCATAATTCCAAGGGCGGAGACCGGCCGCTGGACTGGTGATTGCGGTGGGGCATGGGTATGATGAGAATTATTTGAGCCCGTGGATTGTATACGGTAGTCAATTTGGGGACTAACCGTAGGGCCGGGAGAATTTTGAGAAATTGGATTGTGGTTGGCGTCTGCATCGCTGCACTGGAATATGGTACCAGGAGCGACTCATCATTCGCCGTTTGGGGACTTAGAATTTGGATCTTGTTTGGCATCAGCATTGCTGCACTGGAATAATGCCAGGAGCAACTCATCATTTGCCTTGGGAGGACTTGGGATTTGGGTTTTTGGTCGGCATCAGCACCGCTAACACTGAAGCGAAATGCCAAGAGCGACTCATCATTTGCCGTTGCCCGTTGGGGAACGATGGCTTAGGAGACAGGTTTGGGTCCTTATCACCTAAGGCTTTTCAATTTTATGAGCCGTGAGGGCCTCATAAAAGCATTTTCTCCCTACGAGTCGGGAGGATCTCGCAGGTGTATGTTCTCCCTAGGAATCGTGAGGATTCCTAAGTGTGTTGCTCCTTTGTGAGTCGTAAGGATCTCACGCGGGAATTTTCTCCTCTCAAGGTCGAGAGGACTTTGAGAGTGCATTTCATCTCCTTTTCACGAGTTTGCGCCCTTTCAGGTTTTCACAAACTCGCCGGCAGTCCTGCTGTTTTTACTCACGGAGCCCTTTCGGGTTTTCATCCGTGCCCGTTTTGCTTGTGGACATACCGTTTATTTTTTATTTCTTTTATTTATTTATTTTTCCTCTTTTTTTTGCCGCTGGTGGGACTTTAAAAGTAGTCTCACCGGCAGGATTTGAGAGAGATAGGGGTCATTTACGCCCGTGGATTGTATACGGTTTTGCAGGATGTATGATCCAGACCGTAGGGCTAATGTGCTCAATTCGCCTGCGACTTGGAGCATTCACGTGTAGTATTTCTTGAGATATCGGCCATTGATGGGTGGCATGGGCCTTTCTCCCTCGGCACTTATCAGTTGGTAGGATCCTCCGTCGAACACTTTCTCAATGACGTATGGTCCTTCCCAGTTTGGCTCGAATTTTCCTTTGGCATGTCGATTGGGGATAATCGGTCTTTTGAGGACCAACACCAATTCACCTTTTTTGAAAGCGCGGAGACGGGTTATTTTGTCATAGGCCCGTGACATTTGGGCTCGGTATAGCTCCAGACTTTGCTGCACCGCGAGCCACTTTTCTTCGAGGGCATCGAGCTCTTCAAGTCGAAGGAGCACGTTTTCCTCCTCCGTCAACTCGTGCTGAACGGCCATTCTTAAGCTTGGAACTTCGACTTCGAGGGGGAGGACCGCCTCCACTCCGGAGAGCAATGAGTATGGAGTGGACTGGGTTGGAGTACGGTGCGTGGTACGATATGCCCACAACGCCTCGTGAAGTTTGAGATTCCAGTCTCTCTTGTTGGCTGAGGCATTTTTCCTCAGGAGCTTGCATAGAGTCTTATTGAAGGCTTCGGCTAGCCCGTTGGCTCTTGGATTATAGATGGAGGAATATCTCCAGTCTATCTTGTGCTGAGTAGCGAACCTTGAGACATTGAAGCTCTTGAAAGAAGGCCCGTTATCAGAAATGATTCTTCTTGGTGTACCGAAGCGGTATAGAATATTATGCTGGAAGAATGTCAGAATATCTTTTGTCTTGACTTCTTTTAGCGGGACAGCTTCAGCCCATCTGGAGAAGTAGTCTGTCGCGGCCAGTATGAACCGATGGCCTTTGGATGACGGAGGATCAATTGGGCCAACAATGTCGGTGCCGCAGACTTCGAAGGGCCACGACGCCACCGTAGGATGCAATGGATTGGGATGCTTGTGAATAAAATCACCGTGAATTTGGCAGATATAACATTTCTTTGCATGCTCTCCGCAATCCCGTATCATGGTGGGCCAGTAATACCCAAGCCGTTTAATCTGCAGTCGCATCTTGAGGCCAGATTGGTGAGCACCGCAAACGCCTGAGTGAACTTCTTTCATGACTTTTTGGGCTTCGGCCGATGACAGGCACCTGAGCTAGAGTTGGACATATGACCTGCGGTATAACGTATCATTTACAAACACGTATCGGAGAGCTCTCTTCTTCAGCTGAATCCTCACAGATTTTTCTTCGGGCAGCCTGTCGTATCGGAGGTACTCTATGAAGGGTTCTCTCCAATCGGGCTCGTCTTGGATGATCGAAGCTTCTTCGGCAGGACTGCTCTTCTGTTCCGTGCTTTCCTCTTCTCGTAGAGAGACTGGGGGTAGAACTTGTCGGCTCCTGACTGTGATCAGAATTTCGTCCATGTCAGGATCAGCCAGCTCCTTGGCTAAGCGAGCGAGTACGTCAGCTTTTCCATTCAACGCTCTAAGGACTCTCATTAGTTCAATGTGAGTGAACCGTTTCATGAGTTCCACCACTCGGCCTCTGTACCGAGCTAACTCAGGTTTGTATATTTTATAATCACCGCTTACTTGGTTGACGACGAGCTGGGAGTCACCGTAAACTCGTAGCCGATGGATTTCCATTTCTATGGCGAGCTCCAAACCAGCTATCAGAGCTTCATACTCAGCTTCATTATTTGTCCGAGGCTCGGTGAGAGCGAAAGAACGCCGTAGGGTTCCCATTGATGGTGTGATGAACACCAATCCTATCCCTGCTTTTATCTCCGGGACGCTTGATTTACTGGAGGTCTTTATCGATGAGGCCCCATCGAAGTAGAGCTCCCAACATGGCTCATCTCCCTCGAGGTGCAGCACTTGTTCGTCGGGTAACTCACAATTTAGCGGCGACCCTTCTAGTATAGGATGAGCGGCGAGGAAGTCTGCAAGAGCTTGCCCTTTCACTGCTTTCTGAGGAGTATAAACTATGTCAAACTCAAGTAACATGACAGCCCATCTTGCCATTCTGCCGGCTAGGCTCGCTCTGGTCATCAAGTGTTTGAGCGGGTCGACCTTGGAGATCAGCATAACCCGATGAGCAAGCAGATAGTGCCTCAGCTTCTTCACTGCAAATATCAGAGCCAGGCATTGCTTTTCGATTGGGGAATAGTTGTGTTCCGCCCCGACTAGGGTTCGACTAAGGTAGTAGAGGGAATTTTCTTTTCCCTCCTCGTTATTCTGGGCAAGGAGCGCACCGAGTGACTCATCCAGCGCGGCAGTGTAGAGAATCAGCGGTTTATTTGGAATGGGAGCGGCCAGCACTGGAGGGTGCAACAAGTATTGTTTGATGCTTTCGAACGCTGCTTGACATTCGGCATCCCAGATAAAAGGAGCTCCTTTCTTCATGAGCTTTGAGAAGGGCCTACATCTCCCCGATAAATTTGAGATAAACCTCCGTATATAAGCAAGCTTGCCTTGAAAAGATCTTAGCTGCGTCAGACTTTTCGGAGGGGGCATCTCCATGATGGCCTTTATCTTTGATGGGTCAACTTCGATCCCTCGATGTCGGACTATGAAGCCCAGGAATTTTCCCGATGACACGCCAAAAGCGCACTTCAGAGGATTCATCTTCAGATCGTATTCCCTCAGTCTGGTGAGAACAATCCTAAGATCTTGGATGTGGTCGGCCTTGGCTTTAGTTTTGACGACCAGATCATCAACATAACATTCGACGACTTTATGGATTAGGTCATCAAAAATATTAGTCATTGCCCTTTGATATGTAGCACCTGCGTTCTTCAGTCCGAATGGCATCACCTTGTAGCAATATATTCCGATCGGGGTTCGAAATGATGTGTGTTTCTCATCCTCAGGCGACATTTTGATCTGATTGTATCCAGACGAGCCATCCATAAAGATGAACAGCTCGTAATTTGAGGTGTCATCGACCATCATTTCCATGACCGGTAGCGGGAAATCGTCTTTAGGACATGCCTTGTTGAGGTCCCTGAAATCGACACAAACTCGGATCTGCCCATTTTTCTTCTTCACTGGGACTATGCATGCGATCCAGTCCGCATATTTCTCTTCCCTGATGAAGCCGGCGTCGATGAGCTTCTTGGTTTCCTCGATGACTTTTTCTTCCAGTTCCCTTCTCATTCTTCGAGGAGCTTGTTTGACTGGCTTAGCATCAGGAGATATAGCCAGCTTATGCACAGCCACTTCAGGGGAAAGGCCTGGCATTTCTTTGTATGTCCACGCGAAACAGTCGACGAACTCATGCAGCAGGGCAATTATCTGCGCTTTCATTTCCTCTGACAAGAGCGAGCTGATGTAGGTCGGCCTTGGATTATCGGGCGTTCCTAAGTCAATCTTGGTTAGCTCGTCAAAGGTTGCTTGTCCACCATCTTCGAGCTCTTGAGGAGCTTCTTCTGGCTCGGCTATCTCGTCATCATCATTTGATCTTTCGCTGGCCTCACCAACATGGATCATGTAGCACGCTTTGGAATCAGGTTGAATGTAGCCTATGCCCCGTCTATCTGGAATTCGTCCATCGATGAGTGCTCGGACCTGGGGCGGATACCATAGCCCCTCGTAAAACTTTTCTTCGGACTCCGTTTGATATAACCGGTATCCGCACTTCTTAAAGTATTCCCGCATCTCGGGCGCATAGTATCTGGGATTGAGGACGGCTCTTATGCTTCTCTCATAGGGAAGGCACGCGACAGAAAGATCGTCCGGGTGCACAACGGGGGTCAACCCGTAAAACAGGATGCCCTTCTGTCCATTTTTCCTCCCGGGGACGTAGAAAGTTTTCAGCTGGTCCACGGTGGAGACTGACAACGCATCGAGCTCTTTGCACATCTGCTCCGGCACCCTTGTGACGGCTAGGGACCCTTCTGCGACTTCGAAGGTCTCTCGTAGTTTCGCTTGCTGCATGGGGGGCCAATCTGCACAGCTGTTGCACGGCAGGTCCTCTTCTTCTGACTCTTCAGTATTACTGCCAAGATGAGGGCGGACTTTGCTGCTAGATGGGCCTTCAGTAACAGATTCGTCCATATCGCTGCCGAAATGAGGGCGAGTTTTACGAAAGGACGGGCTTCCAGCATCGGACTCATCAGTGTCGCTACCAAAACGGGGGCGAACTTGGGCGTTTTTTCTTTTGAAAGTGATAGCCGGCTCAGATTTGCTTTTGAGTCTTGGGGCCGGTCTATCCTCAGTCAGTTGTGGCTTAGCATTTTGGTGGTTCATAAAGTACCGAGAATCTTCATATCGGACTTCATGCACACCGAACGGCTGGATGTCTCCGTCAATGCGTCTTTCTTCGCCATTTTTAGTATACTTCATGCATTGATGGAGAGTTGACGGAATGATGCCGTAATCGTGGAGCCACGGCCGCCCCAAGAGAATCTTATAAGACGTGTCGGCATCGATCACGTATATCTTAGCTTCAGTTTGCAGATCCCCGAATTTGATTGGCAGAGCTATGGACCCCAGAACTTGCTGGCAATTTTGGTTGAAGCCTTGAATGACAATCCTTTCCCTTGACAGGTGTCGGACGTCCATTGACAAACTCTTCAGCGTTCGCAAGTTCATGATGTTCACTGAGGACCCTGGATCAATCAATATGCGATTAATTCGATCTCCGTCGCTGTACCCGGTCACGTAAAGCGGCCGATTATGCTCAGCCGTTCCCAGTAGCAAGTCTTCATCCTTAAATGTGACTGCGGCGGCATGCAAAGCGTGCTGGGCTTCTTTCATATTAATTTCCGCAAAGTGAGCCTGATACCGCTCGGGGTTTTTTAGAGCGTGAATAAGAACATCTCTAAGCTCCTTAGATAGGACCAAGGCGTCGTAGATGCTCAGGAGAGACGGAAGCTTCCGGAGATGTGCCAAGACATTATAGTCTACCGAGGAAGGACTTATGTTTTCATCAGCCGGTTCTCTGCCATCTTCTTCATTAGCGACTTGTTTTTCCTTCCCTTTTGGGGCGTTGCCCTGATTTGGCGGTAGAGCCCTGCCGCTTCTGAGCTGGATTTGATTGGCCTTTGTGGTGAGCTCCTCGTCCTCTTCGGGAAAACAGAGCTCATCCTCGGAGTCGCTGCCAAGATGGATGGCGTAGCTGGTCACTACTGGGATCTCTTCATTGGAGTCTTCTTCTAACTCCTCCAGAATTTCAGCCGCTTGTACAGGGAAGAACTCCTTCAATTAAATCAATGTTCTTTCCCTTTGTTCATATTCTTCGAGGGAATCGATATATTTTTGAATGGTCGATCTCCCTGCAGACTCTTTTTCGCGCCGAGCTGCACTTTTCTTCTTCTTGAGCTTCTTGGATTTTGAGCCTGATGGAGCCGCATTGGCAGCTGGACTGGTAGGCTTCTTCTGCCCTTCCCATTCCGTCCTGGGTTCCTTCCGAAATAGCTTTATCATCTTCTTCGTCTTATTAGATATGTGCGTACTCCACGGAGTCCGCGATGAGTCCGTTTCATTTCTCAGGGCAGCGGGTTCGGCTGTCTGCTCCCAGAAGGCTTCAGTTTCTGTCTGTATAAAGTTGGTGGTTGCAACTTGATTGTTCACCAACACACTTTTGGAAAGTTCGATCTCTCCAGCCTTGTACTGCTTCTCTACCCAGTCTTTGAAGATATAGCAATCCTCGATCGCATGGCTCACTACTCGGTGGTACGGGCAATACAGAGGATTGTCGGTCATTTTTGCTTCTTGGGGTCTTTTCGACTCCGGCAATTGTAGGCCGTTGTTCAAGGCATCTTTAAATATCTTACGGACCTTGTCCCTTCTGAAAGAGTAAATCTTGTTCTTCTTCTCCTCTAGGGAAGGCCCATCTCCTCCCAGCAATGGCTTTCGAGACCGGTTGGTTTTGGATTCGCCCGCCCTTCGCTTTTCTTCACCGTCGGACGCATTGAAGACATTGGTACTGCTGGAACTTCCGCTTCTATGGTTGTCTTCCCGCTTGCTTTTCCAAGTTTTGTCTCTCTGAGAATCCGGCGGGGACTCTTGCTTCGAGCGTTCCAGCATTTGTACTTTCTTGGTTAGCTCCTGAAATGTCTTGAGGCCCGCTGTACACAAGAATGGGACCATCCAATTGCTGAGGTTCCCAACGAGAAGGCTGACGGACTGGTCCTGCTCCAGCGGCGGTTCACACTTGACTGTGAGATTACGCCATCGGGCGATAAAGTCGGTGTTGCTTTCATTCTTCCCCGGCTTGGTCCTCACAAGGTCGGCAATGGAGATTTTATCACTGACGCTCATGAACCTTTGCCGGAACAGAGACTCCATTTGGGCAAAGGTAATGACGGACCCGTCTGGTATACTCGCGTACCAGTCGAAGGCGACACCGGTCAGGCTGTTGACAAACTGACGAAGAAGGAGCGCGTCATTGCCTCCTGTATTTCCGCACGATGCTTTGAAGTGGGCGACGTGCTGATTTGCATTCCCCGTTCCATCAAATCTTCCGAACTTAGGAATAACGTAGCCGCTTGGGAACTCAATCAGATCGTACTGCGCGGGATATGGCCGCCCGCTACTGCCTATTTCTTTTTGAGCTTCAGCTTCGGCCACCAATGTTTTAACCTTGCTGGTGACCAAATCCATTATCCGATCCTGTGTTAGCGGGATAGTGCTATCCGGGGCCAAGGCATCCCCAGAAGCGGAGTGTGGCCGGCTTTCATATGGCTCAACTAGTCTTGGACCCGAAGGAACAGGCATTGGCTGCCTCGGATTGTCATCACCCGGCTGATTAGTAGCGGCTTGTGCTTGATTGGGAGGCGCTCGAGCAATTTGAGCCGTAAGCTGCATCACCACGTTCGTTAAGTCGTCAATCTTCGAATAGAGCTTGGCCATCTCTTTATCTTTGCTCCTTAGCTGTTTTCGAAGCTCTTGAAGCAGCTCTTGCTCCGCAGTCCTGGGGCGGAAAGTCGGCTCTTCCTCGCTGTCCGAGCTTGACTCCGCATGGACCGAGGGGTCTTTCTGCCTATCATCCTCATCGAGAGGGTTTTCTTCATCCAGCAGGGGCGGCTGTTCTTGGGCGGCGGCAACCACATTCAGGCTAGATTGGGCTTGGGATGTGGTGGCCCCATCCTTGCTTTTACTGCGAAGGTTGTCGCTGGGGCGCCCGCCCGCCATATAGACCGTATGGATGATATATCCGTCCGTCTTTCTATCATTAGCGGCTGATTTCACGGATCGCTGTCTTGACCCCCTTGTTTCGGTAGCTGGTAGTCGATTGAAGGCGGCTGGCCTAACCAGGTTCTTGAATGGTGCTGGCGCTTCTTTTCTGGATTTGCCCCGCTGCTTTCGTGCAGCACAGAGTGCTTGATAGACTCTTGAAGAGACAGTGTCATACTTCTTCTGTTGGGGCCGGGACACGTCTCTTTGTAGCACCGTTCGGACCGCTGTCTTCTTGATTCTGGCGATCATGGCATTTTTCTGAACCCACTTCAGAGGCTCGAAGGAATTGCTGATTCCTACGTCTGACTCAGCCGTCGTCGCGGGGCAACCCTGCACTTGGAACTTCACACGATTCCATTCGGCCGAAGCCTTGGCCCTTTTGTTGGCTCGATACCTGAGCCGCTTCTGCCTTAACTTTTCTGTTCTAAGCACCTGGCAGACTTCGGCTCTTTGGGAAGACGCCGTAGACCGGTTGATGGAGGGCCTTGGAGATACGCTCGATTGTGCATTTGTTCGAGTCATCGCCTGAGCTCGTCCACAACATTTGATGTTGCCATTTGTACCGAAGTTCTTGCCCCCAGCTAGAGCACCAGAGAATCGTTCAGATACCGTCTTAAGTTTCGGTTGTGGTGCCTTGGCGATCACGACATTCGGCCTCTTCCCCCTTGAGACCGGCTTGGCCACCTGTTCCACCGGGATTTCCGCCAGATGAGCGCTTCCGGCAGGGTAGATGATGACGGAGCCAAACTGGCGGGGCGGTTCTTCCCACTGTCGACTGAGGCTCGCAGGGAGAACCACACGAGCGTTGATCTTGACTACGTACGGAATCGGGGTCATGTTGGAAGCTGAATTCGTCTGGAGAGACATTGTCGTCGAAGGTTGATTGCTGCATGGGAAAAAGAACATCATTTCAATATAGGCAATCGATATGTATATTGATTGAGTTCGCATGAACGTTTAACCCGAAATATGGGAAGAGAGATTGGTCCCACCGGGCGTGCCAGAATCTGTAGGGTGTTTTTCGTCACCCCATTGAGATGGGAATACGCACGCGCTTGTCAGGCGTATACTACAGATTCTCCCTGCCTAGGGTAGGCCGGGGTTTATTGATTGTGGGGATCCAAATCTCCGGCAGCCGCGGACTAAGCTGCCGTTAATTACCCCTCGCCTTTGGGGCGAGGGAACCTCCGATTAACGGGTTAAAATGGTCATGCGAACTCAATGTGCAGTGTACGTGTGTTGTGTTTTGAAAAGGGGGGGTTTGAATATATCGGGAGCCACGCAGAGTTTTTACGGGGGTCCCGCTACCCGGATAGCGGGCTAGGGGTCAAGAGGGCTAGCAGCCCCCTTGCGGGGTGCGGGGCAGCGCCCCGTTAGAAATTTTTTTCTAACAGGGACAGTGTCGTGGAGTATGTGTATGTGTACATTTGTATACATATGTATATATATAAAAAAGGGGGAAAAAGACATCCAAAGGATGCGTGAGGCCAGCGCCTGGGCGCTTGAGCGCAAGCGCGCCACGTGTCAGCACGTGGGCGCTTTGCGCTCGAGCGCAGAGCGCTGGAGCGCAACGCGCCATGTGTCGGCACGTGGGCGCTTTGCGCTCGAGCGCAGAGCGCTGGAGCGCACCGCGCCACGTGTCGGCACGAGGGCGCTTTGCGCTCGAGCGCAGAGCGCTGGAGCGCAAGCGCGCCACGTGTCGGCACGTGGGCGCTTTGCGCTCAAGCGCAGAGCGCTGGAGCGCAGAGCGCTGGAGCGCAAGCGCGCCACGTGTCGGCACGTGGGCGCTTTGCGCTCGAGCGCTAGCGCACCAGCGAGGAAAAAAGGGGGGTTTTTAGCCCCGGAAATTCTCTAAAGAGAAAATAGGGTGGAGTTAAACTCCTAAGATGCTTTGGGTTAAAGAAATGGGTCTTTCTTCTTCCTTTTCTGGCCGGATCTTGGAGATAAAGAGATGTGAGATTTAAAAATCTTTTCTTTTTGAGATCTGATGGCAGATCTGAGTTCCCCTTAATGGGTTTTGTGGTGAAAACTAATTTGTTTTATAAAAAGAAGAGTAAAACTCTTGGTTTAATTCAAGAGAAAAAGGAAGGTTTTGGAACCTTGAAGAAGGAGAAAAGATCTCAGATCTCAAACTTTTTTTTTTTGGAGAGAGAAAAAGTTGTTGGGATATTTCACTATCTTTGCCTTTATAGGCTATACAATTTACACATACCCCCTTGGGCTTCACAAAATGGCATTTTGCCTATCCCATGGCTCATGTGCCATTTCTTTTTGCACATAAGCCATGGGCTTTACAAAAATTTGGCTTTATGCCTATTTTTTCTTACATTTATCCAAAAATAAAATAAAAGAAATACAACAAAATTATTTATTACAAAAATTTTATCTTGGCACGGGGGGAGGCCGGCCGCTTCACGTTCGGGCTCGACCCGGGCATGGGCCCACTGGATCTGGGCTTGGGCCCACCTGGCTTGGGGTTGACTTTGATTTTGACTTGGTCAACCGGGGTGTAAATTTTTACCCCAACATTGATTTTGCCATCGGGTAACATAGTGAACCCAAGTCTCGTTCGGTCTAACTCTTTCATTGACCAACGTTGTCACGGTAGTTTGTTTATTCATGCTGGCGAATCTCTGACAGAAGAGCATCTCCATCTCATCGAAGGTCTTCACGGAGTCATTTGGGAGTTCCGCATACCATTTGAACGCAATTCCCGCCAGACTGGTGACGAACTGTCGGAGAAGGAATATATCATTTCCTCCAGTGTTACCACACATGGATTTAAATCGTACAATATGTTGGCGAGGATTCCTGGTTCCTTTGTACATGTGGAACGTTGGAAGTATGTATTCTGGCGGGTACTGTACTTGATCGTACCATGCCGGATACGGTCGACCAGTCTTTATCGACCTATTTGTTGCTTCATTGGCATAGTGAGCTTTGATTTGCTGAGCGATATATGCGTCCAGCATTGCTTTTGGGATAATTTTCTTTTTAGTCGTTGATGAGCCTTGCAGAGAATTTGAAATGTCACCCTTATCTTTAAGAGTGACTACCGGTGGTTCATCTACCAATGGTTTCGATTGGACCATCATTCCAGCCATATTTTGGATAAAAAGAGGCCATCTGGTTCATTTTAGCGAACATCTCTGCCGCTTCATCCCTTTTCTTGAGAGCGCGCTTCAGGAAATCAATATTCGACTCATGCCCTACTCTTTCTTCAGGTGCGTCGTCGAGATTTTTCTTAGGCAATGGATTAGCGGGTGCTGCCGCCTGAGCAAGAATTTTCTGCAACTTTTCACATTGCAGTTGAGCCTTTGTTGGAGACCGAGTATGAGATCCGTGACTGGTAGAAGCATGACCTTCGTCTTTGGAATTCACCATGTGGACTGTATGAACTATCATGCCCCCAGGCTTGGGGCATTTGGAATCTTGACACTTGGAGTTTGCCTCGGGCGTTTGGACTTTATTAGGCCTTTCTATTTTGTGAGAAGCCGCTTTGAATTTGGGAGGAACCATTAGAACAGGAACCATCTTGGGACGAGTCCCCTTGTATTTGGAAGAGGAGTTGTCAGAGTCTGGTTGATGCTTAGAGAAAGAGCCGCGGATGACACCTGGGTCCTTCACCTGCTTCCACACCTTATATATAGATGAGGAAAGTTCTTTTACGAAGCGAAATGGTTTTTGCTCTCCTTAAATCTCCATGGGTTGCGGAGAATTTTTCAATACTGGGGTAGGGGAATTTTGTCTGACCCTTCGTAGCAGTCCAAAACTGTTCCCGGTTGGAACAACAACATTTGCTATCAGAGTTGAAGTAGGTGGAGTTAACACGTACGGAGAATTTCCCCTAGCTTGTCATATTTACTGAGCTTGCCCCTTATTTTCTTTGCCAGCATGACCATTATGCCCCCTGTGTTGACTTTGGTCTTCGGCAGGTGCTAGTCGCATGAATACCAATGCTGTCGGTAGGGCTGAAGCTTGAGAAGCCAGCCTGTGGAAGACAGACTTCTTCTGGGCTTCCTCCTTCAGCGTTGAGGCATCGAGGGTAGGAGGTGGGGGTACCGACCCAAAAATAAGCCCATTGATTTCTTGAAGAGCTGGATTGCAGAGATTTGAGGCTGCAAGTGGCCCGTACTTGACTCTACCAGATGTGACAGAGCCTGAGTTGCGGTGAGTGGAAGCAAATGCCATTATAAAAAGAGACGAAACACCAGCTTCAGTATCACATCACCCAAGGGCAACTACAAACATATATACCGCGAATATTTGATCGCGGAAAAACACGACATACGAAGTGTGGAGTGGAAAGAGAAAAATGTTCCACCGGGCGTGCCTGTAACACTCTAGCACGTTCATACGACACTAATCGGTATTTTAAATCTTCCTTTGTATTTTTATTTATTTGGGATGCAATTGATTTGAATAGTAGAAGTGGTTATCCGACCCGACCCGCATGTGTGAAACCCAGTATGGTGCTAAATTATTATTTTTGTTTAATATTTATCAGTAAATTAAATCTATGAGAATCTAGTATAAGCATATATATATATATATATATATATATATATATATATATATATATATATATATATATATATATAATATCTAGTTTATATGCACATATCTTTTGATAGCCACAACTTAAGGATAATCTATTTTGGTTAACTACCATCTGATGGTTAAGCTTCCCATATCGTATTTTGGTTTTTATTTATTACGTTTAAATCTTAAGATATCTAATACTAAATATTTGTAAAATCTAGATATATATTAAATAACCTTGTTAATCTTATCGTAGGGGGGTATAATTTATTTAAATTATATTCTTGCGTTATGATTTAAAAGATTACGTATAAGTATTATTTTCCAAAATATATTTTCGGTGAGATTTTGGTGTAGACTGATCGAATATTGATATTATCTTTTATACTATTAGTTATAATAAACTATAATATATATATATATAACTACTATATACTACATATATATATAATTTATATTTTCTTTTTTTAATAAAATAAACTCTCTCTCTCTCTCCCTCTCTTTCCCTCTTTCTTTTTCTCCTTCGTTTTCCCCCAGCCTAAAACCTTCGCACCCATCTCTACGCTCACCTCGACCTCTCCCCAATCACTATCTCGTCGACTCCAGTCACAAAATTCCATCCTAGCCGTAACCATCTTCCTCGTCTTCACCTTCGTCTTCCCGAGCTCACCATCTTCGCCCTTGCTTGTGGCCGAGCTCATCGCCTCCTCCATCTCTTCACCTTCACCATTTCCTCCCTTTCCCTCTATCGAGAACCCATCAATATCACCACAGCCCTCTCGACCACTTTCAACCCGTCTCCTTCCTCTCTTCGTCGTCTTCAATCGCTTATCACGACCGCCATCGTCATCTTCATCTCCCTCGATCCCTCTAAACTGAGAACCCAATCTCCTCCTTCCCTCGACACCCATCACTAGAGCACCCATCTTCCTCATCCTTAACATCGAGCAGCCCACCTTATCACCATCCTACACCGACGGCGCACCGCGACACTATTCCCCAAACTGAGCAGCCCTACCTGAATAATCGCCCCGCCTTCACCCTGTCGTCATAGCGATCGTCGTCTTCTTCCTTGCCTATAATACAGATCACAGGTCGAGGGCCAACCGTACCGATCACCGTCGACCCAAACATCGTCATCGACCGCATCCTCTTCATCTTCACTGCGACAGAACTGTAGCCGAGACCTTACCTACCGAGATCGCCATTGTCGTATGGTTCTCCGCACAGCCGTCGATCCATAGTCGAAGCTCTAAAACTGAGCACCATTCGTAGTTGAAATCTTGCGTCGGATTCAAGGTTGCATCTTCATGGTTGTTTCCGTGTTCACATGATCGTTCGTTCGAGGCAAGTATTCACATACTTGTTTACATGCCAGCAAGATTAAATCTTGCCGAAATAGTTTGTATTACATGGGATAATTGAAGTATTATTATCTGTATAAGTGCATATATTAAGATATAATAACAGTAAGAATAGTAATGGAGCAGTGATAGATACCATTGTAGGGTGTTTTTCGTCACTCTATTGAGATAGGAATACGCGCGCTTGTCAAGAATATACAGATTCCCCATACCTAGGGTATGCTGAGGTTTATTAATTGTGACGATCCAAATCTCCGACAGCCGCAGACTAAGCTGCCGTTAATTACCTCCCGCCTTTGGAGCGAGAGAACCTCCGATTGACGGGTAATACTGGCCATGCAAACTCAATGTGCAATATGTGTGTGTTGTATTTTGAAGGTGTTTTGGACGTATCGGGAGCCTCGCAGAGTTTACGGGGGTCCCGCGGGTGAGGAGCGTACTAAGGAGGGTTCTAACGGGGGAAGTATTGTTAATGGGGAACATTTAGGAAAAGGAGGGGTAAGGAGTGTTCTAAGGACGCGTGAGACAACACGTGGCTGCTGGGCGCCAGCGGGTCACGTGCCAAACGTGTGGGCGTTGGACGCCAGCGGGTCACGCGCGCGGCACGCGACCGCTGGGCGCCAGCGGATCACGTGCCCTGCGTGTGTCCGCTGGGCGCCAGCAGGTCACGTGCACGGCACGCGACCACAACCAGCGGAAGAAGGGACTTAGCCCCTGGGTTGAGAGTTGAACTCCCGAGGGTTTTGGAGTTAAACTCCTAGGGAAGAAATTGGATGTGGATTTGGAGTTAAACTCCCAAAAGGCTTGGATTTGGAGTTAAACTCTTAAGAGGTTTGGATCTGGAATTAAACTTATAAAAGGTCTGAATTTGGAGTTAAATTCCTTTGAGGATTTGGATCTTGGAGTTGAACTCCTCATAAATTGATTTGGGGTTAAACTCCTAAAGGATTTAGATCTTGGATGGTGATAGGAGGTCCCTTTTCGTACTCTTCGAGCCTTGGACTTTCCTAAAATGGGTTCTTCTGAGATAAGTTCCTTCTTCCTCCTCTCTTTATGTTGGATCCTGGAGAAAAAGGACGTTGAGATTAAAAGTCTCTCTTTTAGAGATTTGATGGAAGATCTAATCTCCATTTCAAGGATTTTATTGTGAAAAACTATTTCTTTTTGGGAAAAGAAGAGTTAAACTCTTTATTTAATTCAAAAAAAGGAAGAAGATTTAAAACCTTGAGAAAGGAGAAAGAGGCACAGAACCCTAATATATTTTGAGGAAAATGAATTCTTTTCTTCATTTCATCATAATGTTGCCTTATATAGGCTTACAAGTTTACACATAGCCCCTTGAGCTTTACAAAATGAGATTTTGCCCATCACATACCTCATATGCTTATTTCTTTTACACATGAGCCATGAGATTTAAAAAAATTGAGCTTTATGCCTATTTTCCTTACATTTATTCATCAAAATTATTTATTACATAATTTTTCTTTTTGGCATGGGGGAGGACCGACCACTTTGTATTCGGGCTCGACTTAGCCATGGGTTTACTTGACTTGGGCTTGGGCTCGCTTGCTTGTACTTAGATTCGGGTTCGGGCCCACTTGACTTGGATTCTGGCTTAGGCCCAGACCCACTTTTCGGGCTTTGATTTTGACTTATTGACTTGTTGAACTCGACCGTGGGGTGTAAATTTCAACCCTAACAAAGTGCCCGCCATCAATGAATACACACTGCATATATGGGCCGTGTGCATGAAATTGATGGATCCTCTTCCGTAGGGAGTTTGACTTCGAGGTGGAACATCATTCCGAGGTGCGGTTCCGGTGCGAAGCATAATTCCGACACGGAATAGATATATTCGGAGACGAAGTATGATTCCGATGCAGTGTTCCGGGAATAAACATAATTCCGACATGGGACATGTGTATCCTGAGATGAAGCATAATTCCAACACAGGGTTCCGGGACAAAACATAATTCCGACACGGGACAGGTGTATCCTGAGACGAAGCATAATTCCGACGCATGGTTCCGGGACGAAACATAATTCCAACACGGGACAGACGTATCCTGAGACAAAGTATAATTCCGGTGCAGGGTTCCAGGACAAAACATAATTCCGACATGGTAAAGGTATATTCTGACACGAAACATAATTCCGACGCAGGGCAGACATTATGAATGAAATATAGTTCCGATGTAGAGGTTGATTCCTAGGCGAAGCATAATTCCGACAGGGGAAGGCAGATACTTCGTGGCGAAGCACGATTTTTACACGGGGTACATTCTGAGACGAAGCATGGATTCGACACAGAGGTGGACATTCTAAACAAATTATAGTTTCGATACAGAGGTTGATTCCAAAGCGAAGCATAATTCCGACAGGGAAGGCAGATACTTCGTAGCGAAGTATAATTTTGACACGGGGTACATTCTGAGATGAAGCATGGTTCCGACGCAAAGGTGGACATTCTGAATGAAGTCTAGTTTGGATGCAGAGGTTGATTCCAAGGCGAAGCATAATTCCGACAGGGAAGGCAGATACTTCGTGGAGAAGCATGATTTCGACATGGAGTACATTCTGAGACGAAGTATGGTTCCGACGAAAATGTGGACATTCTAAATGAAGTATAGTTTCGATGCAGAGTCCAAGGCGAAGCATAATTCCGACAGAGAAGGCAAATACTCCATGGCGAAGCATGATTCCGACACGGGGCATATATTCTGAGACGAAGCATGGTTCCGACACAGAGATTGTTGGTTGACTTATTTCTGAGGCGGAGCTTGATTCCAATGGGGAGGTCTGGTTGACTTGTCGAGTTGATTTGATTTAGGAGTTTCTTATCCGTCCAGCGGGGCTTTTGAGCCTGGAACTTGGAATTTGGGCTTTTGTTCAGCGTCAGCATCGCTGCACCGGAATATATTACCAGAAGCGAATCATCATTTGCCGTGGAGAACATCGGATTTGGGTTAGCATCAGCATCGCTACACTGGAATATGGTACCAGAAACGAATCATCATTTTCCATGAGAGGATTTTAGGATTTTGGTTTTGGTTTGGCATCATCATTGTTACACTAAAATACAGTACCAGGAGTGAATCATCATTTGCCATGAGAGAACTTGAGGATTTTGGTTTTGGTTTGGCACCTTTATCGCTACACTAGAATATGGTACCGATAGCGAATCATCATTTGTCATGAGAGGATTTCCCTCATTCCCAGTTTAACGACATAGGGGTCATATGTTCCCAGTTTAACGACTTAGGGGTCTCTTGGATTTGAAAGCTTGGAGTTTTAGGGTTGGGGCCGACATCAACGTTGCTAACGCTGAAGCACAGGTGCCAGAAGCAATTCATCATTTGTCTTTTCCTGTTGGGGATCGATGGCTTAGGAGGCAGGTTTAGATCCCTATCACCTAAGAATTTTCAATTTTATGAGCCGTAAGGGTCCTATAAAAGCATTTT
This sequence comes from Agapanthus africanus, assembly GCA_030015575.1. NCBI lineage: Eukaryota > Viridiplantae > Streptophyta > Magnoliopsida > Asparagales > Amaryllidaceae > Agapanthus > Agapanthus africanus. Next base: position 27,954,708 of record JASDDO010000001.1, read on the forward strand.
TTCCCTACAAGTCGAAAAAATCTCATAGGTGTACTTTCTCCTCCGGAGTCGTGAGGACCCCCAAGTATGTTTTTCCCTTGTGAGTCGTAAGGATCCCACAAAGATGTTTTCTTACTAGTCGAGAGGATCTCGTAAGTTTTGTTCTCCTCATGTATCGTAAGGACATATGAGTAGGTCTTCTCAAATAGAGCATAATTCCAAGGGCGGAGACCGGCCGCGGGGTTGATGATTGCTGTAGGGCATGGGTGTGGTTTATTTTGTTTATGCCCGTAGATTGTACACGATAATCAATTTGGGGACTGACCGTAGGGCTTGGAGAATTTAGGGAATTTGGTTGGGATGGGGATCATTTGTGCCCGTAGATTGTATACGGTGGTCAGTTTGGAGACCGGCCGTAGGGCTGGGAGAATTTGGGGGATTTGAACTTTTGTTGGCATCTGCATCGCTAACATTGGAATATGGTACCAGGAGCGCCTCATCATTCGTCGTTTTGGAATTTGGAGATTTGGATTTTGGTTGGCATCTGCATCGCTGCACTGGAATATGGTACTAGGAGCGACCCATCATTCGTCGTTTGGGGATTTTTTTAACGAGGTTGCACCCTTATGGGTTTTCACAAGCTCACGGGTAGTCTCACTATTTTTACTTATGAAGGTTTTGTAGGGTTCCTAGGCACTCCAAGGAGGTCTCACAAGGTATCAACCGTGCCAATTTCAAAAAATCTAGGTGCCGAGAAACCCTAATACGGATCGTTGGCTAGAAATCTAGGCGAAAAAGAAACTAGTTAACAACTTAACTAAAGTTTAAACGGAAATACAACCTTTGTAGATCCGGTGTTCCACCTCCATAGCTCCGCAACGAAGTCCCCTCGCTGTCCAAATGAATTCCCGGGCTCTAGCGTCGGCTTCGTCGGAGAAATGGCGAGCTAGGTCGTCGATGTCCATGCCGAAGATGATCTACGTCGAGGCATCGCTAGATCAAGCTCCACCTTCACCAAGCCATGAAAACTTGTGAAGGAAACACCCTATACTACTTGGCAAGAGGTAGAGGATGAAGAAATAGGAAGTGGGTTCACTTTAGAATTGGATTTCTCACTCTTTATCATCACTTGCCATTAATGGAGCAAGCTTTCTTCCATGAAGAAATGAAGAAGAAGAAGAAGAATGTTATGATAAGAATTAATTAAAATAGAAAATAAAATCCATTCTTATCATAACTCTTACCATGGTTAAGTGTAGAGAGAGAACTATAGTTAAGTGGAGTGGTTAGGTTTTAACATGAGACAAAATGGTGACTTAATGAAAGCTTCATGAAGCTTCATTTACATGCAAAGAAAAGCCACCATTTTCTCACTCTTTTTCTTTTTCCAAATGAATAACTAAATAAAATAAATGAATAAGAAAATAATAAACCCTAACCACTCATAAAACCATGGTTCAATCTTTACACAAACCCAAGTTTGCATGCATCATCAAACATGATACAAGCAAGTGCACAAAATCATATCGCATATGCAATGCGCACATCCGAGCGAGAAAATCCATTTAAAGTGAACCGATACTAGTTAATGCAAAGTAATATATCAAATATATAATTATGCATTAAATCATTAAATCAACACTTGATTTAACGATCCGGTCATATCGTATATAACCGACTAGTATCCTATGTACCGGTTTATTGAATCAATCCTTGATTGGATAATTAGGGTATATCGCATATAACCTAATCGATACATTTATCGCGAGAATGTAATACGGTATCACATACACGCATTACTCTCGGTCCCGCACATATCTCATATGCGCTCCTATTTCGTTTCGCTTGAGCCAGGAAACCTCTGTGTAGGACTCTAAAGACTCGTCAATACGCCGGCAGCGGATGATGATCATATCAAACATCCACAAGCCGCAAGCGGTCTGCTAAACGTAACGGCCACCCGGGTATCGAGCGATCAGAAGATCGACAAGCAAGCCCGCTCACACTCCTGTGAATCCAACCAGTAACACTTACCGTACAGTCCGGTCCGTCCGTCTGATATGTCGTACATCTCGCCTAGGGGTGGTAAACGTCAGACCCCAATAGCTCGATAAGTCGTGTCGATATGAGGTCTATAACAATTCGAGAAACTACTGGTAACACTTACCAGTAAATCTCAGCAACCCTGGCCAGGGATTTCCTGTTATAGCCAATCGAACACAGCGCAACATCAACCCCCTATACCGGGAGAGACGAATCCCCTCCTATCGCTCATTGCCTCCATGTGACTCGGGACTGTACCCAAAAACCACCGTTTTGCACGCCCTCTTGGACGTGGTAAGATGGAAATCAAAGCACAGTGGGAACCACACAAGACTCTATGACGATCTCGGGTCAACAGACTACTCTGTACCAGTGTCACCAGAGAACTGCCATCTGACGTCAGGTATAATACCATCTGGGAGTTCTCGGCGAGTCCGTCCAGTGTACCCAGTCTCCACTGAGCACCCGTATATCATATCTGATGTCAAACACCAATGGATATGGGATCATCCATCGCCCATCTGTATGGGTCGAGAAGGTATACGCTAGTCTACTCTGGCATATCGATGCCCCGTCTCGATATACCCACGACTAGGGACCTTGAAGGATGTACTTATGGTCTACCATGTCCCCACTAGTATGATCCGCATCATAGTCCAGGTAGTCAAGTACACATCCTAAGGGCTTTACCAACATGTAACAGAGAGACAATCAGTGTACACGTTAAGGTAAAGATCAACCAGATAGCATACTATCATGTCGAGCAAGAAAGTCCTCCCTATATATGTCCAAGCATCCACTACAATATACATCCTATGTATAGTAATGGCCTCTAGGGCATACATATAACTAACAATCTCCCACTTGCACTAGGGCCATCTGTAGCAGTGGTTGCAGTATCTCATACTCAACCATCCCATAAAAATCTCTCTCTGGGAATAGGCCTTCGTGAGTGGATCCGCCGTGTTGTCCTCTGAGTCTACTCTCCTAACCTCGATCCCCTGGAGATCATCCATCTCCACGATCAGGTGACACTGCCTTAGAATATGTCTGGATCACTGATGGGACCGGCGTTCCTTGGCATAAGCCACAACTCCATTGTCACACAATGGGAGGAACTGAGTTCATCTCATGAACTAATACACACCCAGACAGCCTCTTTGGTAGCATCTTTAGTAGCGATGTATCCAGCCTTAATCGTCTAGTATGCCACGGTATCTAGCTTGGAACTCCAACATACCGTCCCTTCACTGAGGGTAAAGACAATGCCTGTGACTGACATTCAGTCGTCTTTATCACCCTGGAACCCTTCCAGTGATTCTCCGTAGGATCGATTGATACTATCTCACTACATCTAGTGAGTATCCTAACATCCATTTACATCTATCTCATAGATAAAAACACAGGATTTAGAAAGTATCATTTTTATCCTATATGGAGAATCTTAGTGATAAGCGGAGATTGACCGAGCGTAGCATAGGAAACTCCTTCCCTATCAAGAGTATGTCATCCACGTACTCTACGAGGATCACTACCATACTCCCTGCTACCTTTTCGTATATACAAGGTTCATCTACCATTTTGATGATGTCAAACTGTTTGACTAACTCATCGAAACAGATGTTCCAACTCCGCTATGCCTGCTTTATCCTATAAAGCATCTTGTACACGTTTCCGCTGCTCCCACTGTCTACGAAGCCCTCTGGCTGTGTACTTATAGACTCTCTCTTCTAAAACATCATTTAGAAAAGCAGTCATGACACCCAACCGCCAGATATCGTAGTCATGGTATGTAGCCGTGGCAAGTAGGATCTGGATGGACTTAAGCATAACCACTTGAAAAGGTTTCATCATTATCCACGCCTGGTCGATGACAAAAAGCTTTAACAAGTCTAGCTTTGAAAGTCTCAACTTTTCCATATACACCAAGTAATCTTCTCAAGATATACTTGCTCCTGATGGGGATTTAACCCTTCAGATATAGCAACCAAAGTCCATACTTTGTTGGTGTTTAAGGATTCCATCTCAGATCGCTAAACATCCAGCCATTCTTACAGAGTCTCACTCCTGATGGCCAGCTCGAAACTAGTTGGGTCATCATCTCATGATGCAATCCTCGCTCCCACTGTCATAGAGAAACCGAAGTATCTCTCAGGTGGGTGAGGAACCCTACTAGATCGGCGGAGAGGCTGAGGTTCGTTGGTAACTATTGAATCCTTTGGTTGTATCAAATCATCAGCTGCAGTTTGTATAGCTGGAACATTTCCAGTTCTACATAACAGATCTTGCCTCGAGCTTGTCCGGATTTTGCTTTTAAACATAGCCCGGACAACCCCAAATCTTAACCAACTTAAGATATGGGCTCTTCCCTTTCCATATCAAATATGAAGTGGTAGGCAACTGATTTGATTTGAACCCTATTCAATAGGTATGCAGCTTCTCAAGTGCATTACTCCCAAAAAGGAAATAGGTATCTCAGTAGTACTCATCATAGAGCACACCTTATCATATAGGGTGTGATTGCTCCACCCCGATATACCATCGTGCTATGGTGTATACGGAGGAGTAATGCTGAGAGAGAATCTCATTCTCCTTTAGAATAGTCCAGGATTTCCGTGCTCAAGTATTCTCCTCCTTGATCACATCAAAAGACATAATACTTATACCCTTATTGGTTCTCTACTTCTAACTTATATTCTATGAATATCTCAAAAGGTTCGGACTTGTGTTTCAACAGGAACATATGTCTGAATCTTGAGAGATTATCAGAGAATGTAACGAAGTACAAAGAACCAGTCCTGGCATATGTAGACAGGGGACTTACATACATCAACATGTATCATCCCAAGAGTTCACTAACTCTTTCTCTGTTTCCAATAAACAGAGCTATGGTCATCTTATCTTTGTGACATGACTGGTAAGTTTTCATAAGATGTAAATTCAAACTCTTTTAAATATGCATCTTTATGTAACTTCAGCTAGTCGGGTCGCATTGATATGACCTAGTCTACAATGTCTCAAGAAGGATTCGTTCATTTCTGAACTCTTCCTCTTGTGTGTGTTCCGTATACTATGAACTGTAGTTTGATTTAGAACATCAATGCTTTTAGATAACGTGCCTGAACCGATCAACTTTTGATATAGGAAATGTTCAAAACATTATCCAACAATACAAAATTATATCCTTTCTTTACTAATAAAGAGATTGATATGATTTTGTATATCAGGTTCGGTATCTAATAACATTCGTTCAGAATCAATGTATTGGTAATACCGGGTGACAGTGACCAACAGACTTGGCTGCAACACTTGCCCCGCTTTCTGCCTCATGAAACTTATCACCCGTTCTCAGTTCTCTACCTTTCTGCAGCCCTATGTAACAGATTACATATCTGGGATCCTGATCTGGTATCACATACCCAGGACGTAGAGGATACTGAGAAACAGTTCTTTGTAATGAACACACCCGAAGATGATGCATCATCATGCACTCTCTTCGTTTGGGCGGCACGGGAATTCTGGTAATCCCCAATTTCCTGCTCTGTCTTATAACAATTATAAGTTGGAGCGGGACCAACGTTCCCCAGCTCAGTATAACAAGCGGGTTCGGTCAAATATCCGTATTATTATCTTGATTAAGGCGTGATATGGTCACTACCTGGAGAGAAAGAGAAGAAAACACTCAGCGTGCGCTCTTGCAAGAATAGATTGGTTATTATTTTATCTAATCAGGATGGCTCCCACTGCTTTTTATCAAATCTTCCTTCAAACCCTAAAAGGAAAGACTAGCCGGGATTAATTACACACTACAAGTTCGCCAATCTTTCAGCCAGGCCAGTGTCGGTACTTTGAGGGAGGTCCCCCGTGCTTTCGCACGAACCTAATTAATGTAAACCTCATTTTCCCAGAGGCGTAACCTCGTTAACACCTTTCTAGACACCTACTTGATCGGCTAATTGTAATATGTAAAACTCTCCCAGGAGTAACTCTTACTCGCAGCGGGTATCGGGATCCAACTATCTCATAGAAGGTATGCAATCTCATTGCAAATTTCAACACTTGAAATTCCCGATAATATTTTGCCCCTAGCGTCCTATGACCTTGACGCAGGCCAACAAACCATAGTGCGCTAGTCAAGTTCAACCCGTCATTTCCTGATTGAATTAAACCCACCCGCACGACCCTTGACGCAGGCCAACAAAGTCGCACGACTACCCTAATCCAATCTGCATCATATGCATAAGCAGATAAGCATCAGCCAGCTACCGCACACTACGCCTTGACGCAGGCCAACAAACGTAGCACGAATACTAACTACTACTTATCTGAAATGACGGAGGGCTACGACAGGTTTTTCTGAAAACCTATTGCGTAATGAACTTGATATCGTTGTAGAATCGAATGATTTTAAAATGGAGTGCTTTTGAGGCTTTTCTAGTTTTGCTAAAGGAGTCACTCCCGGTGAAGGGATCGTCGGTCCTTTCCTCGTCGAATGAGGTGCGGGATATATCATATATATCACTGTGCAAAGCAAAAACTCTTAAAAGCAATCAAAAGACAAACCGAGTGTGTAGCATCTGCCAGTTATTGCTAAAGGAGTCACTCCCGGTGAAGGGATCTCGGTCCTTTCCTTATCGAATAAGGTGCAGGATATATCACATATACCGCTGTGCAAAGCAAGAACTGTAGCTACCCTTTTTATTTTGAAATTCGATTCTACAACATCTTAGGTTTCTTTTATTTCATTAATCACATTAATGAAGTCCCATCATTTAAGTACCTAAACATCACAGATAAATACGACGTATACTTATGCCATCCGCATTCGCCTCGATGTCCCCTCGTGCACCGTTAGGTTAGGTAACTAACGGCAGAGCGGGGCAGGGCTAGCACGGGTGTAAAACATAAGTAACGTCTATATAATATATCATATATACTATATACAGTATCCATCACAGAACATCACATGATCACATCACAGATATCGCAGCAGAAGAAACATATGAAATATTGGATATACTAGGACGTCCGTGTTTTCAATACGAGCCAGTATAAAACACGGATTCCACGGTCGCGATGAATAGCCAAACCCACACCCCTAGACCCCTACGAGAGCGGCAAGCAACCCTACCAATTCTAGAGTTAGGAGACCCGGACTCGACTCCTCGAGTTGGTCTCCCACTGGACTCCAGAACCCGGTTACTTGTGCTCCCCTCCTTGGGTCTATCCTAGTGCGGAAAAGTAAATAATATACAAAAGGTGACATCTTCCGCAACCTGGAAGTGCCCCAATAAAAGAATATTACATACAAGTTTTTACATGAATGAAAATGAAAAACACTCATCTCACATAAAAAACCCCGGCTATTCAATCACGACGATCCAATATAACATATCCAGCAACACATAACATCACATGTCATCAACGTAAGTAAATATGCGCATCCCAATTGTCGTTGACATATAGCAACGAAACCGGCGATATCACATATTACACTTACGGTCACAGAAAAGAAAGTGTAAAACTACAACAGTTGGAATCCGCAACCTCCTCAGACATCGCATGCCTGACCAAATGAATTCCTTAGATATCATATGCCTAACAATTATAAACCCCGCATTTTAGTCTCATTATCGAAAACTCTTTTCAATATCAAGTCGGGCAATTCAACAAGATTCCTGACATCCTGATCGAATGCTCGTCGCAAACTTCAGTAGGCGGCCGCACCCCCGACGCCGTCGACAAAGTGCACCAAGGCGGAACACCGCTGCCGCGAGCACCCGAACGGATGCTTTCGGCGACGGGGTTCTCCTACAGTCACTTGGTCGGGGCTATGGAGCGAGGCTGTCTATTAAGTTTACCCGGCGAGTATCCGCGTACGCTACATGATTGCGACGGACTTTTGATCACATCAAAATTCCGTGGCAACCGATCAAGTGAGACTAAAGTGCTATGTTTATAACATTCATTCAGTTATCTCATAACTCATTGTGAATTCCAATTATTGTATCACATTCCAGATAATTAGAAAATGTTAAACCTTCCGATCGAACATTCAAACACCCAAGTTTTCCCGATACTGATCAACACATGAAACAAGTCTAAAAACATTCAGTTCGTGCCTCAGTACCAACGGTCCAGCCGTAGAAGGGTCAAGCCAACGCCTCACATGTGGCACGTCGTACTGCCCCAAACCCGAAGGTTCAAAGGGCAGTTCAAGACGGTCACATAATCGAGTTAAGGTTTGTTGTCTTCTAGAGGGTCCATCGCGTTACTTGCACTACTTAGAACGTCGTTAAACGACGGAAAAATCCAACACTTGGAAATTTCCCGACAGGGGAAAAGGTGGGTATTTATATCCGGTCGAACTTTTTAACATATTCTAAAATTATCCGAAAAGCCACACAGACAAAATTTGATAATCCGATCGAACATTCGAATCCCCAAAACAACCCCAGAAAATTCAACTCTTGAATAAATTTTAAAAATACCCAGAGAACTCTGCACTATTAAATAGGAATTACAGTACAAAATGTTAGGGCTGACGTCACAATTTTGCCGCGGAACCGCCGCATAAGCTAGGCTTATGCCGCGGTTCCGCCGCCGATAGCACTGTTCATGAAATAAATTTTGCGCCGTAATTCTTATAATTCCCTGCTGAGTTTTCTGCATATTTTTAATTTAGAAAAAACCCAGTTTTTTAAAAATGTACAGAGAGCCGTTTTGGAAATGGGTTTCGGGTTCGTTCGGATTTCAAATGTCGTCTGGACTTCGCCTAAGGCTCTAGCTAGGCTCTGATACCACTGTAGGGTTCCTAGGCACTCCAAGGAGGTCTCACAAGGTATCAACCATGCCAATTTCAAAAAATCTAGGTGCCGAGAAACCCTAATACGGATCGTTGGCTAGAAATCTAGGCGAAAAAGAAACTAGTTAACAACTTAACTAAAGTTTAAACGGAAATACAACCTTTGTAGATCCGGTGCTCCACCTCCATAGCTCCGCAACGAAGTTCCCTCGCTGTCCAAATGAATTCCCAGGCTCTAGCGTCGGCTTCGTCGGAGAAATGGCGAGCTAGGTCGTCGATGTCCATGCCGAAGATGATCTACGTCGAGGCATCGCTAGATCAAGCTCCACCTTCACCAAGCCATGAAAACTTGTGAAGGAAACACCCTATACTACTTGGCAAGAGGTAGAGGATGAAGAAATAGGAAGTGGGTTCACTTTAGAATTGGATTTCTCACTCTTTATCATCACTTGCCATTAATGGAGCAAGCTTTCTTCCATGAAGAAATGAAGAAGAAGAAGAAGAATGTTATGATAAGAATTAATTAAAATAAAAAAGAAAATCCATTCTTATCATAACTCTTACCATGGTTAAGTGTAGAGAGAGAACTATAGTTAAGTGGAGTGGTTAGGTTTTAACATGAGACAAAATGGTGACTTAATGAAAGCTTCATGAAGCTTCATTTACATGCAAAGAAAAGCCACCATTTTCTCACTCTTTTTCTTTTTCCAAATGAATAACTAAATAAAATAAATGAATAAGAAAATAATAAACCCTAACCACTCATAAAACCATGGTTCAATCTTTACACAAACCCAAGTTTGCATGCATCATCAAACATGATACAAGCAAGTGCACAAAATCATATCGCATATGCAATGCGCACATCCGAGCGAGAAAATCCATTTAAAGTGAACCGATACTAGTTAATGCAAAGTAATATATCAAATATATAATTATGCATTAAATCATTAAATCAACACTTGATTTAACGATCCGGTCATATCGTATATAACCGACTAGTATCCTATGTACCGGTTTATTGAATCAATCCTTGATTGGATAATTAGGGTATATCGCATATAACCTAATCGATACATTTATCGCGAGAATGTAATACGGTATCACATACACGCATTACTCTCGGTCCTGCACATATCTCATATGCGCTCCTATTTCGTTTCGCTTGAGCCAGGAAACCTCTGTGTAGGACTCTAAAGACTCGTCAATACGCCGGCAGCGGATGATGATCATATCAAACATCCACAAGCCGCAAGCGGTCTGCTAAACGTAACGGCCACCCGGGTATCGAGCGATCAGAAGATCGACAAGCAAGCCCGCTCACACTCCTGTGAATCCAACCAGTAACACTTACCGTACAGTCCGGTCCGTCCGTCTGATATGTCGTACATCTCGCCTAGGGGTGGTAAACGTCAGACCCCAATAGCTCGATAAGTCGTGTCGATATGAGGTCTATAACAATTCGAGAAACTACTGGTAACACTTACCAGTAAATCTCAGCAACCCTGGCCAGGGATTTCCTGTTATAGCCAATCGAACACAGCGCAACATCAACCCCCTATACCGGGAGAGACGAATCCCCTCCTATCGCTCATTGCCTCCATGTGACTCGGGACTGTACCCAAAAACCACCGTTTTGCACGCCCTCTTGGGCGTGGTAAGATGGAAATCAAAGCACAGTGGGAACCACACAAGACTCTATGACGATCTCGGGTCAACAGACTACTCTGTACCAGTGTCACCAGAGAACTGCCATCTGACGTCAGGTATAATACCATCTGGGAGTTCTCGGCGAGTCCGTCCAGTGTACCCAGTCTCCACTGAGCACCCGTATATCATATCTGATGTCAAACACCAATGGATATGGGATCATCCATCGCCATCTGTATGGGTCGAGAAGGTATACGCTAGTCTACTCTGGCATATCGATGCCCCGTCTCGATATACCCACGACTAGTGACTTTGAAGGATGTACTTATGGACTACCATGTCCCCACTAGTATGCTCCGCATCATAATCCAGGTAGTCAAGTACACATTTTAAGGGCTTTACCAACATGTAACAGAGAGACAATCAGTGTACACGTTAAGGTAAAGATCAACCAGATAGCATACTATCATGTCGAGCAAGAAAGTCCTCCCTATATATGTCCAAGCATCCACTACAATATACATCCTATGTATAGTAATGGCCTCTAGGGCATACATATAACTAACAGGTTTTTCATGTTTTCATTCGTGACCTTTTGCTTGTGGATTGATCTTATTTTTTCTTTTTTCTTTCTTCTTCTTCTTCTTCTTCTTCTTCTTTCTCTTTCTTTCTTTTTTTTTATTTCCCAGTTTAACGACTTAGAGGTCTATATACGATTACAAATTATTATCAATATACAATTAATCTGTATTTTTATTATTTTGGTAACAATAACACGTATGTAGTTACAAGTGATAAGGTTATACGAAGTTATGTGTGTGTGTGTGTGTGTGTGTGTGTGTGTGTAATAAGAACTTAATATGGTTTAATTTATATACAGTTTAATTTAGCGCAAAATGTTATTACAAATACGGTTAGATACATATATCTAAACAAGAAATAGTGAATATACCAATTTCGTTACAGCTAGATATTCTTGCTTTTATTATGATTTGTTGTACGATGGAATATTTCTCTTGTTGATACACAATACCTGACTTCTGCGCAACACGTTGCTTAGCTGTATTGTCATATCTGTTACCTGTATTGGTTACCGATACCGACAATATTGACTTGTTATCCTGATTGATCTAACTTATTGTCTTGCTAGACAAGACATGTTCATGATTGTTCCTGTGTGGGCATTAAGTAGATATTCTATTGATACCTGACTAGAACATGAAATCTGGGGATAAGGGAAAATCAAGAATGAAACCCGACTTGTAACTCAACAGTTCACTACTTTCCAGAGACTGATCAGTCGATACGAGCTTCGGGATCCGGAATGGTGATGCTGCCATCATTCATCTGTACATGACATTGTTTTGCTGCCTAGCGGCACGTCTCGGATTCAGACCCAAGAATCATAACCGTGGTCCTGGGCACACACGGGATACTATTGAGTTACGATGAGAATTATATTAATTGGTTTCAAATACTGTTAGGATAGTAAACCTAGAAACACAGATTTTAGGATACACGTGACGTACTTATAGCCTGATGTTATATCACCTGTGATTGTTTGTTTATAATTATACATTATTTTGCACATAACACCCTGGGTTTTGCATGGCCCGGATACTTGACTTAGCACGTGAGTACTTCAACAGGACTACCAATCAGTGAGGACATTTCATTGATATAGCTCTTGTTGATGGTTAGTTATTCATTGGATCTTTAATGCTTCCATTATCTTTTCCTATTATCGTTTCTTGTGGTTATTGGACATGTGATAGATAAATTTAGTAGTTTATTGTTCTTGATTACTGATTGACAGCCTTAATGTGACCATGGAAGGATGTTTCCTTACCGTAGGTAGCATGGCTGGTTTTGTTACATCCCAAAATTTGGTATTTTGGGAAGCGGGGCGTGACAAGGTTTTGTTGATACCAGAGCCGCATAGGTTTTAGGATTAGTCGGGTTTATTTAAATTTTTAGTTGGGTATTAGACCCAATACACTGACCAGAAAGCCCGGAATTAAGAATATGTTCCGCCACATTATTATCTTGTCATTTAAATTCTTGAATCTTATCTTTCACTTAAACTCTTTTATCTCGACGATATGGAAATGACTTTGCATCTCAACTTGGAATCCTCTTGATTCCTTATTATTTCTCCACTCTTATTCTCTCGATTTTGATAGTAGAATTTGGACGGCTTGAATGGAATTATGTGGTTGTAACTATGTACCGCGGCATGGTTACGATGCAGTACTATTTAGGTAACCTGGAGTCCTATTTCGATTCATTTTCCTGACTTATGTTCGTTGTACTAGTTTTCTCTCGGTGTTATCATTTATGAGTTTATATCTTATCGCGAACTTGAAGCTAGCAACCGCGTTATACCTTCCTCTTGTCCTGTAGGGAGCTATCCGCCTGAGTTTCGAAGAATAAAGAAAAACACAGAAGAGCATATGATGATTGCAGTGGTTTGAGACCGCTTCAAAGCCGATCAGGTGTAAGATATTTCTTTGAAGAAGTTCTGACAGACTCGCTTCAATTTATTATAGTAGCGCAGCGGAAGTGTGGTGGGCTGATAACCAACAAGTCCTAGAACAAACCTGTAAATTCATGATGAGGGGAACTATTGTGTGTACTCAAAGGTAAAGTTCGTGAACAAGTTGCAGATGAAGCGCTGATGGTAGTTCGGGATTTCATGGATGTGTTCGAGGACATCTCAGGTTTACCGCCAAAATGAGATGTGGAGTTCACGATTGATCTTATTCCAGGAGCAACGCCAATTTCAAAGGCTTATTATCCGATGGCACCGGTGGAACTGGAAGAAGTGAAGAGACAAGTTTCCAAATTATTAAAGAAGGGCCGGATTCGCAGCAGCGGTTCACTGTGGGGAGCTCCAGTTCTTCTAGTCAAGAAGAAAGGTGGAACGCAGAGGATGTGCATCGACTATCGAGAGTTAAATTGGGTGACTATTAAGAACAAGTACCCAATCTCTCGCATCGGCGAATTATTCGATCAACTCAGTGGCACGAGAGTATTCTCGAAATTGGATTTGCGATTAGGTTACCACCAGGTTCGGGTGAAAGCAGAAGACATTTGCAAGATAGCGTTCTGAACTCGATATGGGCATTAAAAGTATTTAGTGATGCCATTTGGAGTTACTAACGCACCGGCGATATTTATGGACTTGATGAATCAGATCTTTCCACCATTTCTAGATTAGTTCGTGGTAGTATTTGTTGATGATATTTTGGTCTATTTAAAGAGCATGAAGAGCACTTGAGAATCGCAATGCAGACGTGAGACAAGAAAAGTTATAGGCTAAGATGAGCAAGTGCGAGTTTTGGCTTGAAAAAGTGAAGTTTTGGGGTTATATTGTATCCGAAGATGGAATTGCAGTTGACCCCGAAGATTGCAGCTGTTCACGATTGGCCAATTCCAAAGAATGTAGGAGGGATCAGAAGTTTCCTTGGAGTTGTTGGATACTATAAAAGGTTTGTGGAGAATTTCGCTCGGATAGCAGAACCTTTGACCAAGCTAATACGACAGGAGGTACCGTTTGTTTGGTCTGAGAAGTGTGCGTTAGCTTTTGAAGCGTTGAAGCAAAGATTGACAACCGCTCCTATTTTAACATTCCAGATGGTTCCGGAGGATTAGTTATTCACAACGTCGCATCTGGGAAAGGCTTGGGATGTGTTTTGATGTAGCATGGATATGTGTAGCTTATGCGTCGAGGCAATTGAAGACTCATGAGAAGAACTACCCAACTCATGAGTTAGAGCTAGCAGCAGTTATTTTTGCACTGAAGATTTAGAGACAATACTTATTGGGCGAAAGGTAAAGGTGTTTACTGATCACAAAAGCCTAAAGTACGTGTCCACACAGAAAGAGCTCAACATGAGGCAGCGTAGATGGTTGGAACTGATGGCTGACTCTGATCTTGATCTAAAATACCATTCGGGAAAAGTTAATGTATTACCGGATGCATTAATTCGGTTGCTAGCGATACGGATGTTGACTGCACAGAAGGAGATTATAACAGATTTTCAGAGATTCGAGTTAGAGCTGATACTACCAGATTTTTCGGGACAGTTGATGCAGTTGCAAGTACAGTCATCCTTGATTGATAGCATTAAGGCATCACAGTTGCACGATCCTAGATTGCAGAAATTTTGAGGACAAGTAGAAGCGGGACTTCGAACAAATTTATTGGTTTAAGATACGCCCGAAGCTCGGCACGCCTCGTCCCCTCCTTCGCCGCCTCGCTCTCCCTCCGGAGGGTGCTCACCGTCTTCTTCAGGGTGGCGGCGAGCACCCTGGAGTCTTCTAACTTGGCATCGGCGGCTCGAGTGGCCTCTCGGCACCTGGCGATCTCCCGGTCCCCGGCCGCCACCCGGTCCTCGAGGGCGGCTACCCTTTCCATCGCCGCCTCAAGCTCCAGCCTCGAGCTCTCCTCCCGCAAGGAGAACTCCCCCACGGCCTGCATCGCCGGTGCTATCTCCCCGTCCTCCATGTTGATGACGAGGGCGACGTACTGAAGGACCTGAAGAAAGGAAGGAGGGTTAAAAAGGAAAGGCAGGCACCCAATCATGCGGGCAAAAATACTGGATGAAGGACCGGGTGGGGTGCGAACACTAACCTGCACGGCCTCTTGAGCTATGGACGCCATTTGGGCCCGGAGGGTCCCCTGAGGGATTCTGCCCCCAGCCGACCTTTCCATCTCCGAGAGCAGGCTGTCGGCGACGGAAAGCCCCGAGGGCACCTCGAAGCGAAGCTCCCCATCGTCCACGGGGATCGGGGAAGCCGAGGAGCGGGGCGCCGTCCTATGAAATCTCTTGAGGAGCGACACGGGGGAACCAGTCTCACTCCCACCTCTGGAGCTCGGGGCTCTTGCTCCCGAGCACGCTTTCGGCTCGGCGCACGGCTGGACTCTGGAGCCTGGGGCACGCTTAGGCGCCTGGATGGAGCGGCAGCCGGTGGAGCTGAAGCCGACGACGGGCGAGAAGGGCTGGCACCTCCGGCCTTCTTCCCCTTCTTCGTGTCAACCAGGGCCGCCCGAAATTTGCCTAGGTCCATGAGTCCTGCATAAGACAAAAATACAAGAAGTCGGCAATGCCAGGAAAAATGAAAGAATGCACAAGTCTAAACAGGTCGCCTGAAAGCTCCTAACTTGCCCGCGTACTGAACGGGGCTGAGCCCGGCCCAACTGAGGGCCCGCTCATACAGCAGCACATCAGCCCGATGGAGGGGCTCCTACTTCGACACCGCCACCGCATCGGGATCATTCAACCGACTCACCCGCGGACAGCTGGCCCCTTGCCACTGGGTGGGCACGGGCCAATCCTCACCCTCGGGCGGTGCAACAAACAAAAACTTCTTTTTCCATTCGTGAATGGAAGAAGGTACTACGACGATCCCCGACCCGGCAACGTCCCCCCGTTGTTTTCTAAAAGAGATGTACACTCGGCTCGGCTCGCCCCTGCGAGCGCCATGGTGGTTTTTGTAGCAAAGAGAAGAAACGAGAAGGCTCAGGCTGAAAAGGATCAGACTCAATTTCAACCGGACCAGGAACCCAAGGAGGATCCTCCAAGAGTTCGGCACTAACTGGCCCGGGGCTAACCCAAAACAGTTCAACGCCGCACTCACCTCGAGGGAGAAGGGCAGACGCATCCCAGCCTAAAAGGCTTCCAGGTACAAGGCAATCTCCTTGCCCCGTACCTGGTCTGCTCTCTCCCCTTCCTCGGCCAGACGAAGCGAATAGTCAGGAGGAATGAGGAAACGAGTCCGGATGTTGGCGAGCTCATCCGCACGCCTCAGCATGGATGGCACGCCAAGAACGCCCGTGACCTGCACTCTGGGGACCGCCCCTGTCGCACGACCCCAGGGAGCATTACTAACCCTAACTCCCCGGGGAGACTCCAACTCAGAGGAGGAAGAGGAAGTAGTAGAAAAGGAAGGTTCAGAAGACTCTCTAGACTCTACCCGGACTACATCTACTGATTCCTCGGAAGAAGACATCTAACCTGATCAAAGGGAGGTGTCCTCAAGAGATCAAACGCAAGAAATCCGACCTGAGGAGAAGAGCGCCGAGCTAATACGACTAGGGATGAGAGAATTATGAAGATGTATGAGCCGTGATGGGGATCCCACCTCTATTTATAGCTGCCGGCGTACGCATCCTACGGCTCCGATCGCCTCCCGCCAAAACAACGTTTTGCAACCAACGGCCGACAACGTTCCACCTGTCGCATTCACACTGCGCGTCCCTTCGGGCGCGGGAATGCCTGCTGCACGTCTCGCCAGCCAACCAGCGCCAGACACGTGGGCTGTCGCTTCGACGAACGTACACGCGATCCGGCGCTTCCCCTTTAATGCAAGATCTCTCCCTGATCCGCTGGCGTCATCAAGAAAATATTACTCTTTGCCCGGGAATGCGCGCTGACGATATCTTCGAGTGAGAGCTCACCCCGGGTGATCGGTCAGACCACTCTCGACCCGACCCAGGAACGGGTCGAGACGAGAGTGGGGGGTAATGATGAGCCTCAATATCGGTGACTCTCCAGATGCTGACACATTGCAGATGACGTGTCCCAGAACCTACAAGAAAAGATCAAGAACTTCAATTGGGATCACACCTCGGGCCTTCTTCCTGAGGAGTCTCCCGACCTTCGGTGGCCTTCCAGACCACTCCCTGACTCGCCTCCGAGCTATCACAGAACCAAGATGCCTCGGCCTCCCGCTCGTGCCCGGGCCTCCCGCCGAGCTCATCTTCCTCGGTCTCACTGACCGACCCACAGCGTTGATCACAGGCGCCTCCGCCACGGCTCCGCGAATCTCGCCATGCGCGAGATATCCTCCGCCCACGATCCCGCGTTCCACGCCATCACGATCCTCCATTAACGAGCCTGTCTCGTCATTAATGCGGGATCCCGCCTATCACGCGGGCGTGACGCCAGGGGTGTAACGGCCGGCGCAAATCTCGGGCCCGCCTGCCCATTGCTGCCGCTATATAAACCCCTCTCTCAGACGATTATGGGAAGCCAATTTTACTCCAACATGTCGTTACTCTGCCAAAATACCCCGTCTAACTTGATCGTCGGAGGGTCCTCGATGGCACAACCATCCCGGGACTTCTTTGCAGGTAGCTCGGCCTCAACCACACAAAACCCATTGAGATCCACACACCCCAGGAGGCGACCCTCCAACTCAATCCCTGCCGTCCGTTAGCGCTCGCAGCAGATTAACGGAAGATAACATCTGAAGGAGATCCAGAGATCCATCACCGGGTATTAGCAACCGTTTGAATCGTGAACGGTCGCTATTACATTTTAGTGTCCGTTCAACAAGTATTAGAGACCGTATAGTACGGTCTCTAATATGTACAGTATCCAGTAATGTACGAGGTAAACTCAACTTGGTCCTGTCAAACTTCAATGTAGCATCTCCCTTCTCCCTTCTCCGCATCTCTCTCGTAGGTAATGTAATGTATAAACTCATTATTCACAGTAGCACATGAGACATGATTCCAGTGATCATATCCAAAAAAAAACTTCATACTATATCATTATTAGATGATGATGACAAGGTCTCTGCAGAGTCTTGGTACCTTGAGTTTTGTGCTGGACCTCTCTCAATCGCACAGCTCGTCACTCTCTGATACAGCTTTTTATCCAAAACCTGGGAGCTGCTTTGCTGCATGCAGTACATGAAGGACTCTTGGGACCTTTAATGATGTGCATGTGTGTTGAATCACAAGATAGCAAGTGGCATTTCTCATTAATAATCACCAAGCTTGTTTTTTGACAGAGACTACTCATGCTCCTAAAATATCCATGTTTTACATTATTTTACATTAGATCTTAGAGAGCATCATCACGTGATGAACATCATGCAAAGCTTGCTCTTGTCGGTCCTTTCTTAAACATTTTTCTTGGAATAGACTGGTTTTTTCAGTTATTAAGATTGGACGGAACGTATAATGGACCCGTCTTGTCTTTTGGTATCGGTCGTAACCTGCATCCCAAACTTTTTGTTCATGTACTAGATGATTTTAACACTAGCTAGGCTATAATGGTACCCGCAAAATGCTGGAAGGGGAAGAGAGAGGGTGTGCATAATCTTAAGAATTATAAAAATCCTTAAAATTTTATTCTTTTTAAAAAATTTCCTTGAAGAGGAGGACAAAATACAACACTCCAACCTAATTATAATATAATAGCAGAGATACGAATAGGCTGCTAATAAATCACTCTAGGTTGTTGGGTGGCAATCTAGTAACCCTAGAGCTCAATGTACCATATCATAAAGAATCTATTGATGAATTGTTTTATAGTTTCAATAGTTAAGGTTTGGCTTTGAGCTTAAGGTCCAAAACCAGTGACAAAAGGAAAGGCCATGAACCTCCGAGTCCCATAGTCCTAGGATTATGAAATCACACAAGCCTAACCTAATACTTGGGATCTGCTACGAAATTACTATTAAAAAGGTTTATGGGTATCTTTTGGAAATGCTGCTTTATCACATGGGGATTAATTACATCCAACAACTACTGTAGATTGAATTCTTTGATACCATCTTTACTTATCATTGTTAATGTCGGTTTGAGATTTTGATATAATTGTCTTACTTCTTCTCAGCTCCAATTTCCCGTCTTCCGAAGGAGTGGATTTTTTAGTTAGAAAACGAGAAATCATACGATCAGTCGTTTTATAGTATTATTGTGTTGGTTGCATGTCTTAAACTTATGATACCATTTAAGAAAACTATAATAATCAAATGATGTAATATAGCAGGATTCAATATTTCATATCCTCGCACGTAAGATATAAGATTTTAAGAAATTGAAAAGCTAGCAAACAGGTGAAAAGTTATAGATTTATCATTTGATAAAATTTAGGTTCATGTGCAATCTTTAGAAGACTAAATGCCAGAAGTATGTTTCTTATTACAACTTCTATAAGCATTATGACTATTCTCTTTACTTCTATTTGGGGTTGGAAAAAGGGTTTATATCCGATCCTTTTCTACACAACATTCATAAAATCGATGGGTCCCATATTTACGTGCATGTATCCTACATCAAGTGTTTGAGTGTGTTGCGTAGCTTGTTATGTAAAAAAAATTATACGGTTACTTTTTGCTCTACAGGGTTTCATGAAATCCCCAAAAATTCATGGTACAATCCCAGCCTATTAAAAAACTAGGCTTTATTGTCGATTAAAAACTTAAATACATCCATAGTTTTAAACTTTATATCTACGAATTTCATATGCTTTGTATGAAAACTATTATGAGCTAGGCCTATAAATGGATAGGATTGGTACAAGTCCAGCATGTTTTAACATAGACCAGTTTATTTCGTATGGGTCCAGACTTGTTCATTTACCCAACGGGACTATAAGCATCGGACGGACCCTTTAGCAACCCATTTATCCACTTTTCAATTTGGTAGGTGCCAAAGGATTACAAGTAAATTTCAAAACGTATGACACACAGTAAAAGATCGCAGTTGATCAATTTAGCAATTATCATAATTTTAAATCTATAATCAACAACATCTAAATTAACTTGAAGATATAAATCACAACTACTAAACTAACCTAAAAATCTACAGCTGCAAACTTGACTTGAAAACTAAATCACACGACTAGTAAGGTAAGCAGCTGCTAACGAGGTAGGGTTAGGGCTTAGGTAAATTACTAATATATGTATGGTAGATAAACGGGCCAGGTATAAACGGGCCTAAACTGGAGAGATCCATACCCAGTCCATGTATTCAAACATTAAATGGGTCTAAGTCCAAAACACTCATACCAACCTATGTCTTATCAATGGGTCTGGGTCGGGACGGGTCTAGACCCTACCCATTGACAGGAAAAGCCATACAATATGCAGGCCATATATTTCCGATCATGGGTGAGAAAGAAATAAGAACATGGATACTGTCAAGTTGCGGAAATGTGTCCGAAATTCTTCATCTCTTTCTCTCTTTTGCCCGGGTTCTATTACACCCGGTGCACCGAATAATTTTTCTCAGGCATACTATAAGCAGATTACTTATTTCAAGTCTCATTGATTGCTTGATTCCATGGGCCGTCCTTTCATGAGCCATTCAGAACTCCAAATCTTAGATCCAATAAGACATCGGATCTATTTACCATTAACCCGACCCGATAAAGGCTTGAAGGAAGGTTCTTTTCGAATTGGGTAAAAGTCCAATTTCTATCCCCCAACAAGGGCGATGATGGAGTGCGCAGCCAAAGGAAGGGGAAGCGCGTGCTCGCCGGTGGGCCCACCGATGAGGCTCTGCGGCATCTGCGGCGCCGTCGCCTACTGCTCCAAATCCCATCAGGTCTCTTCTTCTTCTTCCTTCTTCCTCAATCTCAAATCGTGCAAAATCATAAAGCTTAGGGTTTACTGCATATAAAAACCCTTGAATGAGTTTGCAGCTGCCAATGACGTCAACCATTTGGGGATACAATGAATCTCTTTAAGCGGCAAGGTCCAGAAAAAAAATGAGCTTGATTGCATGTAGTTGAAGTTCCACAACTTATTCTAATTTTCACCTTGATTTTTGTGTCCTCAATGTTGGTGGAATTTTTACTTAAACCGAAACATTTTGTATAAGACTTCAATTGGCGTTGGAATTGCATGAGGCTTCAACTACGGCCAACCAAACAAACCCTTACTACAAGTGTAAGATAATATCTTGTGCTAATAAACCAATCTAGGGATTTATAAGTGTCGTCTGGTGTCACGGTGTCATATAATTATAGCTGTAGTCGGGTGCTAGCAAATCGAGTATTTGAAATAAGCTTGGTTGATCGATGCTTATGTGTTTTCAGCTACCAACCGTATCGAATAATATTAAAAGATTAAAAAACGGCATAATTGGACTTATGTGCAAAAATGCCGGTGATGGTCATTTAACAAGACTCATATATGCTGCACTTAACCCATCCCATATCCAAAACACGATGCACAAACTCAATATTCACTTTAGAAATCCCCATTTCTTTTTCTTTCTTCCCCATTGGCATATTTTCTTCCATCCTTCCAGTTTTTTTGGGGTGTTTTTCTAAGTAATTTATATTGAAAATTTATCTATAGATAATAACGTGTATTCCGATTATGCAATCTTTGAACTGTTTATGCGTTATGCACTTGCCAACGCTAATAAACAAGTTGAGAGCTTCTAATATATGAAGGATGCAATAGTTATATACAATTAGCCCGGAATTTTAATTTTAGGTATTACATAAGGATTGAATCATTTTGTTATATATAGTTCAGATGTTGCATTGGAATGATCATAAAGAAGAATGCCCAAGGCTCGCTAAGCAAATGAGGAATGCAGATGTTTTGAATGACTTCCCCTTTACATTCTCTATGGAAGCCGCAGTCTTGGTAATGGGCTAACATTTATATTTTAAGTAGGCTAATTTTCTTATTCTAAGGGCATGCATTCCTGTGCTATATATCTCATAGAAAATGGTTTAGTTGTATTATTATTTTTATATGTAGGATGAATGATTACAAGGCACCATCTTCTTTTAGATGTTACCGTGTTATTTACTTTACAATAACATCTTTTTAGTCTGGCAGCGAGGTACTAGATGCTCAATTTTGACGTCAATGGGCCTTCATCGTATTGGATTGTGGAAATCTGAATGCAGCTGTGCGCCGTCATCTTCCTCGTCGAAGACTTCTTGGTACCTTCTTATGCCATCATATTTTTTCACTCTACATAACTGCCTTGTATTTGTTTTGTGTTTTTTTTCTTGGCATATATTAAAGTTATATAAATTTCATGTTTATTTTTTCATTTATAGTAATTTGCATAGCACATGGATAGGTATTACTATGGGTATCAAATATTTACTTTCTATAGGCCAAAGTGAAGTCAAATGTCTGGCTCGGATGCTCATGGTCATTGAAACGTAGATCATTGTCTCTTTGTCTTGTATCACAAAGATGATTGGCATTCCATTTCATTCAAGTTCTAAAACCTTATTCATGTATCACCTTCCTCCGCTATATAGATTGTCATTGCAATCATTGTCTGTATATATTCCCTTTACTAATACCAGGTCAAGAGGGTATTATTTATGTCACCTTTCAGTCAAATCCATTACATGCATTTCTAGTTGGATTTAGTGTTTTTATTAATTGGAAATCAAGATTGCTACCTCTGCAGTCCATGACATGTTAGACTCTCCCTACTTGCAATCTTGTTAAGTTCGACTCTACTTGGAAATTTACTTTTTTTTTCTCAATGTTTGCCATTGTACTGGTGTGCGTACTAACTGCGTAGGTATATTAACAACAGATATTGTTCGGTTTGGACTAAATAACTCTACTAAATGTACCACTTAAAAATCGTTACCAAAATGTTTATTGGGTGCGATTATGCAGCACACATAACATAATTCCTTTGAACATTCATATGCATACTAAAATAAATGATAGACAAGATGAATTTCTTGAGGTTTTATTGATTCTTTTCATGACTTTACATGATTCATCTCTCTCTATTATATAGAAGAAGAGATCTTACAATATACAGAATCTCTATTATTACTCAATCTTCTACAAAAGGAATTTCACAATAGCCATGTTATTATTTATAGAAGAATCATGGAGATATGGAAGTGTATAAGTGTCATGCCGTGATTAGGGAAATGACACTGATTGTGGGATTTCTCAATCTCTTAGTATCTCACAATCAGCATTCTATGATTAAGGCAATAAACATGAAGCTGCCTCTAGGTTGATTCATTATGATCTTCTTTACGCTCCGGCAAACATGCCTGGGGATGGATCCACATGCCAAGTTTGGATTGCAGAAGTTGGAATGATTGCTTGGGTAATGGTTTAGTGAAGATATAGGCCAACTGTTGTGTTGAAGAGACAAAGCGAGTAACCAAATATCCAAGTGCAACTTTCTCCTGAATGAAATGATAATCAAGTTCAATGTGTTTTGTAAGAGTAAATCTTGAGCATATTTAGATTGGGTCAGAAAAAGTCCTTGAGAGGTGCGATAAACCTCAATCCTCAAGAAATAATGGAGGGAGCCTTGGTCTTTCATGGCAAAGACCTTACTCAAGGTGAAAATAAACGAATCAAGAAGCTTGTGATTATCACTAGTTAAAATTATATCATCCACATATAAGAGAAGAATAAGAATACCCTCAGAAGAACGACATATAAATAAAGAGAAATCTGCTACATTACAAAAGAATCCATAGCTTATAAGAAAATCGCTAAACTGATTGAACCAAGCTCTTGGTGCTTGTTTTAGCCTATAAAGTGCCTTCTTGAGCTGACAAACATGATTCGGACGAGAGGAGTCATGAAAACACGGCAGTTGTTCCATGTAGATGGTTTCGTTGAGTATACCATGCAAGAACGCATTCTTGACATCAAGTTGTCGAATAGGCCAATTGCGAACTGTAGCTAATGTAAGTACCATCCGAATTGTACCTGGTTTTATAACAGAACTAAATGTTTCGGAGAAATCCACTCCTTCCTGCTGGTTATAGCCTTTAGCTACAAGACGAGCCTTGAGGCAATCAAGAGATCCGTCGGCTTTAAGTTTGGTTTTAAACACCCACTTAGAGCCAATGATATTATAAGTTGATTTGTGAGGAACTAGATCCAAAGTATCATTTAGTTTCAAGGCTTCTAACTCTTCAATCATTGCAGTTTTCCACCCATCATGTTTAGGGCAGATTTGATGGTCTTAGGTTCATTAGGAATAAGACTAGCAGAATGTACGTAGAAATGCCATGTTGACTTCTAGTAATCATTGAATGATGTGGTGCAACATTAACTGGTAAAGGAATAGGTAAAGGAATAGCTGAAGTGGAATTTTGAGTACCTGTATCATAGTAGGCAATTCAAAGTCTGGGAGTGTCATCATTGGTGTAGATTCATTTGGAGAGAAAAGATGAGTTGTTTGTCGGGCATCATCTAGAGTGGATGAATTATGCGTTGAATCATCCAAACATGTAGTGCCCCATTCAGTAAAAGTGCAAAGCTCCCCTATTGCTGTATGTGTAGGCATATTGCTGACAAAAGGAAAGAATTTTTCATTAAATACGACGTGACGAGAAATATATACCTTCCCTGTTGAATAATGCACGCAACGATATCCTTTGTGATGATAACTATATCCTATGAAGACACAAGGAAGGGACCTCGCGTCAAGCTTAGTTTGAGCATATTCTTGCAAATATGGGAAACATAGTGAGCCAAAACTACGAAGTGAAGAATAATCAGGTTTCTTCTTATGAAGCAACTCTAATGCACATGCCATATCAAGCACTGAAGAAGTCAGCCTGTTGATAAGAAAAACTGCAGAAGAGAATGCCCTACCCAGAATCTACGAGGAACTGAAGCTTTGAACATCATAGCTAGGCCAAGCTCGACAAGGTGTCTATGTTTATGTTCAGCAACACTATTTTGTTCAGGTGTTTTTGGGCAAGAGAGTTGATGAACTATGCCGTACTTGGCAAAAATAATTAAGGAGTTCATGATTAAGAAATTCACCACCATTGTCACTTTGAAATTTTTTAATTTTCTTGTCAAACTACCTTTCGACCATTCTGCGAAAGACAGTAAAGCATCTATAAAAATCAGATTTTCTCTTAAGAGGATAAAACCAACAGTAGCGAGAATAATCATCAACAAATATAGCATAGTAAAGAAAATTTTGATTAGAAGGAATTGGTGCCTTTCCCGAGAGATCATAATGTATCTTTTCTAATGGTGCCTCCGATCTTTTATTCAAAACAAAGAAAGGGAGTTTTACACTCACTCATTTGACAGCTACTACAAATCTGAGAATCGACACCACTCATTTTAATAGCACCTTTATTTTGTAGATGCTTAACAATTTTAAAATGTGGATGACCAAGCCTCTTGTGCCACACAGCAGCATTAGTAACCCGAAATCTGTTGGAGAAATGAGAATGCAAAGCCGGACCATCTAAAGCGTGGAGTCCGTTATGCTTACCCCCCCCCCCCCCCCCGATGCCTACACCTTACCCGTCTGCAGATCCTTAATAAAGCAACCATCACGCCAGAATACAAAATAACAAGGAAAATCCCGAGTTAGTTGCGACACAGAGAGTAAATTCTTTTTAACATCAGGGACAACAAGCACATCTTTGATAGGAATAGTTTTAGAACCACCAATAAAGCCATCTCCAGTACATGTGATGGGAAGGCAATCATCATTACCAACCATAATATAGTCTGCACCCTTATATGAGATAAGATTGTGAAGAATACCTGCATCCGCGGTCATGTGAGCATTTGTACTGGTGTCAACGAGCCACTCAGCAGCATCAGCATTGTCTTCAAGGCGAACAGCGGCTAATGCCTTTGGAAGATCCATGGCTTGATAATTATTCTCAAACCTATGCCAACAGTGTATAGCATCATCACTGCGCCTTTGACAGATTTGGCAAATAAGACCATTTGGAGCACCATGAGGATATGCTGGAGATGGAGCAGCAACTGAGGTTCCTCTCTTTGGAGGGGGTGGTTGTAGACCTTAACTATTTCGAGAAGCATTGGATGCATTGCTTGTCTGAGAAAAACCACGACCCTGAGAAGAGAATGGATGTGCCGATGGATTTGTGCGAAATTTTTTCTGATAGTTGCGTTGTCCATAGAAAGCCAATGATGGATTTGGCATAGATGGACGGCTGCCCTTCCGAAGTTCATGACTTTGAAGTAATGAAATCAAATCAACATATGTAGGAATCGGAGGCTTCAACATAGTGGTGGTGAAGTTCTCATATTCGGAGCCAAGGCCATTTAATAAAGCAAAAACTTTATCTTGATCATCAACTGGTTTGCCGATGGCGTTAAGTTGATCGCATAGGAGTTTAAACTCGCGTAAATAATCTGGGAGAGAAGATGTACCCTTTTGGAGATGACGCATTTGTGACAATAATTCAAACTCTCTTGCCTGAGAATTTTGAGAGAAACCGGCTTGCAAAGCTGACCAAACTTCGGCAGCGGTTTGAAGTCCAACTACAAGGCCAAGGACTTCCTCGGATAGGGTCCCTGTAATCGAAGCCTTTACTAAACGATCAAAGCGTGTCCATGACGTCAAGTCTGGATTCACGATCTTTCCAGTTCCCGTAGCATTATCAATCTCAGCCGGAGGTGGAGCTTCCGTGCCATGAATAAACCCTTCAAGGCCCGTTACTCTCGATCAAGGCTTTGATTTGTGTCTCCCAGTACAAGAAATTGGTTTGAGGGAGTTTGAGGGAGACAAAATTTGCAACATTGATGGGGCAGGGTGGGGATGTTTGGGAGAGGCAGTCGTAGTGGATGCCAGGAAATGCTCTGATACCATAAACCAAATGATAGACAAGATGAATTTCTTGAGGCTTTATTGATTCTTTTCATGCTTTACATGATTCATCTCTCTCTATTATATATATGAAGAGATCTTGCAATATACAGAATCTCTATTATTACTCAATCTTCTACAAAAGGAATTTCACAATTGCGATGCTGTTATTTATAGAAGAATCATGGAGATATGGAAGTGCATAAGTGTCATGCTGTGATTAGGAAAATGATGCTGATTGTGGGATTTTTCAATCACTCAGTATCTCACAATCAGCATGCTATGATCAAGGCAATAAACATGAAGCTGCCACTACGTCGATTCATTATGATCTTCTTTACATACTATTATACGGAAATCAGTGTTGAAAGAAGGAATATGAGAAATAAACAAAATATCAAAATAATTTTATATGATTACTTTCTTTTCTTTATATTGGATGATAAAGTGTCTTCCTGTGTATTGGTGTGATTGGATGCATCATCTCTTGTTTAATTTCTGTTATGCAATCGGATATCCCAGAAGTGATTGGAATGAAACTCGGCATCATATTAATTATGTATTATTATTTGAGATGAGAGGAAGAAAGAAAGTTGCTTTAGTGTATATGGTATTTCTAGGTATATTTGTGATCACAATATCGCTCCTGGAGTGGTAGTGGAATGATCTTATATGGTGCATGTTTATGTTTCAATGGTTTTTAGAGCAATCTGTTTACTCTAATTTATCCCATCCTATGATTTGTCAGGTTGAGATAGTTTGCTTAGTTCTTTATAAATTTAAAGATTTACATGGCAAATAAACATCAAACTTCGTATGGTGTATCTTAGCAGTGTTAGGTACTACAGTCATATGTAGGAAATTGCATGGATTTCAACTCCTTTAAAGGGAGGAGGGGGGGGGGGCTCCCATAGCCATCCCATCACATAGGCTTGGACATTTACGACAATTGCTTTTACTTATAGCAATTATTCCTTACAATGATATCTCGGCTTTGAAAACGGGTTGCAATTGTTGCCGTGGTCATATATCCTGAAATTGCAGTATTCAGTATTAACGTTACTTTGGTGTATGCTTATTTTTTGGACAATATCCAACAATGTTCCTATTGGCAGGATCATCAATAATTGGGATCTTCCAAGTTCACTATGTCCGTCTTCAGGTTAGTTTTTTTTGATAACATCTTTGACTACCAAAGTTATTTAATATTTTATTCATCAGTATCAAACTGTTCCAGCAGAGCCAGCAAGCCCTGTATCAACTTGTATGAATAGTTGGAAGGATTATTATCAGTGGAGAGGTCTTCCATTACACTCGCCTGTTGCTTTGTTACTTCATTGGGTAAGCTATCTTACTGTTCTATCTTGAAATTTTAAATATGCATGTAGAAGATGATAATGGCATGAATTCAGGAATTTTTTTTAAAAAATCCATTTGAAAAAAGTAGCATTAGGCCAAGTGGACACAACAACAATAACAAGAAGCCTTCAGCCCAAATTTTTTGGAGTCGGCTATATGAGTACTTCTTTTAACTTTCTTTTAACAAAATAACGAAGTCCTTTATGGTGAATGTCGACTGAAAATCATTATCTTAAAGCTGACATGCATATATTTGTGATTTTTTTTGTAACTGCTGGATTCTTTTTCAATAGAACTTTAGATTTTAGTAATCTCAACATATTTCCATTTCCACGTACTCAGTTGTGCATTTCTTCATATGGGAGTTAATTCTTATATGTTTGGTTCCTACATCAATGGAATTATCTAACGCCAATGTTTCTCCTCTCGATATTGTTACATCCTAACTCGACCAAACCACTTAAATATGCTGACATGATATGAACGTTATCCCTTGACCCAATAAGTCATTAAACTTGAACAGCGGATTGAATTTTAAAAATGCTTCTCTAGCCACTAATATACTTGATGCATTGATGAAGTTTACCCTCGATGGAGCACATTTCGTTAAATCCCATGTTGTGTACATCCTCTTTCTCTATTTTAGTCATATCAGATGTTTGTAGTAGCAAGTGTTCAAATTTTGAACTGTTATTTTATCTCAGAGGAATCTAAAGAGGTTCCATACTTGGCGAACGAACAATGTTAGCTGCAATTTATCATCATTATATTGTATGATCTTATCTCTTACTTATAAGTTTATTTAAATTTTTTTTTATGTGATTGCGTTTTGTTCTTTTGCAGCCACTTACAATATATCACTGCTTTCAAGTTTCTGGTATTCAAAGTTTGATTCCAGGAGTTACAAACAGATTGAACATTCATTATTTAGGTAGATCCGCTTGTCCTCGAACCTCCACAGTGCGGATTTAAATATTTTTACAAATATCATCACATTCAGCTCTTGAGATCTGCATTGCATGAACCTCCACAGTGCGGATTTAAATATTTTTACAAATATCATCACATTCAGCTCTTGAGATCTGCATTGCATCTAGTTTTTTGTTCTACACTATCAACCCATCTGAGGTACTGTTTTAATTCCGATGTAAGTTGTTAATTGAACCTATTTATCCATAACTAAAATAGCACAATGTTATCATAGATTTGTTTCTTGCTCACTGAGTCTGTTTTATGGTAATTAATGAATACCCTATAGTTTGTTTTAGTACTCTCTTAATACCTGTAAAATTTGTTAGCCGCAAAACTTTTAGTTAATTAAGGAGTTAGATTATCAAAGTGGACCAGACTTCTACAAGCAGGTTCTTGGGGGTCAGAATTATGTAGGTTTACTTTCATCTTTTGGTTTCAGTGACGACTGACGAGTGGTTTTCTTCCAATAATTTTTTTAAGGGCCTGAGAAAGAGCTTTTGCAACTTGGGGTTTTTGGGGAATTGAGGGCACTATTTCCTCGTGATGTTCAGTTGCACATGGATTTCATTGGACCAGCAGTTCCACAATTTAGGTTAGTTTTCAGTATCCTCTTGGTTTTATTGGCGACTTATGCAAGTTTCTAAAATAATAACTTTTGGTTCATGATCTCATCATGTATATATTTGCATGTTCACCTTATGTTAATATATAAACTATATGCTTATATGCATAGATTTATGATTGCAGAGGGATTCAACAAACTGGTTCTCCTGGTAGAATTCGGGGGAATTAGTGCAAAACTAGTTATTAGCTACTTAAAGGGGTAATGCACATTGTAAGTGCTGGCATAAGATATCTGAACTACCTAAAAGCAAAATTACATGTTTGGTGCATTTTTTTTAATGTATTCAATGTCAAATATGTAATTTTAGCATGCACAAGATAAACTGTTCAAGAAAATATATGTGGAAGCATCTGAACATGTTAATTGTAGTTTGAGTTAACCTTAAACAGCGTGAAATTACAATTTAATGTCCGGCCGTCTAGCAAATCAGACTTGAGGGTCCTATCAAGGTGTAGCAAAATTAAGTGCTATAATTGCTAAGGCGACGAGATTGAACGAGATTAGCATCTCACTCATTTATGGTCCCTACTTCACATTTAAATTTCTTTAGATAGAGGTCGACAGAAAGACAATGCTTTAAACCAAACCTAACATGTTTAAAGATAGGGCGACATCCATATGTTATGCTGTTTCTTAAAACCAAACCTAACATGTTTGATAATAGGGCCAGCGCTGGGTATAAAACCGAGCTGACTTATTATTGGAAACCCTACCCAGTACTTTCTAGTTTATTTAATATAGGGAATGTTTTGGTCTGCCTTATCAAGTACTTGTTAATAACAAGTCCGGGTGTATTTTGCTTGTTCAATGTAAATAATAGATGCATTTGCAAAGAGGACAATTGGAGCCTCTACCAGCTACCCTCATGTGAAAGCAGCTAACTACAACGACCATAGTGCACTCTACCAAATCACTGTACAAACATTACGATTAATCTTAAAACGAATCAATTTTTGTCCAAACAGGTTAAATCACCTTACTGAACCCAACTTATCAGACCCATCTGATATATGGGTTTGATGGGGGTCACGTTGCCTGTCTGTGCCCCAAACCCATTTACATCAAAACGGTCTACTTGTTGAGTTTGCAGTAATTTGTGATTGTCACCTTGTGCGTGAGTTACCGATTATATTAACACCACTGATATCACCGCTCACCAACATTACTGCCCAGTTGCTTAATATCATATATAGGTGTATGTAAACTGTAAATTGGGTACAGCACTTCATTTCAGAACTAGTTACAGTAATAATAATATATCTCTGTGAGCAGAATATCCATTGTTTTTCTTGTTGCTTTTAATCAACTATTATTCTCTGTATTTTGCTGATAGGGACGAGGAAACATTAAAACTTCCAAATTATATGTATTGTTCAGAAGAGGGCTGCTCTTGCACAGGTTCATCTACTGGGTTGACTAATGACAAAACGTCAGTTACTATAAAACTGCACAAAGGTTTTTATCATGAAATATATGGAGATATAATGAAGGTTTGTCTCGGTCATTTGTTTTGTTTGTTGAACTTTAAATAACGGGTTTTCATTTTCATTCCTGTGAAAAACTTACATGGCTCCTCCTAGTCCCCAATGCCATTTGCCTTGACAACGATTCATGCCCCTAGCTTTTTTGTGACTCTGTTATGAAGGCAGGCTCTCAACATATCATCAACTTGCCCTCAATATGCACATCACGGGAACTAGTTTCTTCTTTGAAACTTTTCCAGCTTTATATTCTTACTGGGAACGAAGATGGAATGTTCAGGAATTTTCGTGGACAATGTTGTTTCCTAAGCCTCTTTTATTGACTGTTAATTTAGAAAATTAGACTATTTCCACTTCCAAACTATGCACACTGTAGAAACTTTCTTTCAATCTTTTTAGTGTAGAAACTCTTATTTGGTTACCGGAGGAGGATCGATATAGGAAGTTTGGAAGAGAAACATATGCTATCATTTTCTTTCTCGAACTCAAACCCCCATCAATTTCTAACCGCCATAACTTAGTGGTCTCCATCGCTCATGTCAAATTTATCCCAATCAGTTGCCCTCAAATTATTCTCAACAGGAGCTATACAGATGCATTCATTTCATATATCCTATCTCTTAGTTTGCCACTCATCCTTCTCAGCATTCTAATAACTGCTATGCTCATTTTTTGGACACCTTTTTTGTTTCCTTCTTTTTTTTCTTAATCTGTTCATGACACACCTCTTTCTTAATTTCCCAATTCAGACACATAAAAAAACACTGTTTTTCTTATATCAGTCATATAGAGTTTAATAAAATCAAGGGTCGATTATAAATTTCTATTTGTAAGCATAATTGCTTGCTCCAAATGCCGATCCTGCGGTCAGAACAGGTGTTTCTTTCTCTGCTCTCATTTTTTTGAAGTTCAGTTTACTTGAAATATTGCTAGAATTCCATGGTTTCCTTGAAAAAACCAAGAATGGGAATTGAGGTCTTACACACAAAAAAAAATTGTCTCTTGGAATTGCCATTCTGTTTATTTGTAAAGAATTGTAATGGTTTTTGCCTCCAATCTTTTCCTTTGTTTTGTTGAACAAGAAAAAGTAGGAATTGAATTTTGGAAATTGGGATAAAGAAGAGAGTGAAAGAGAGAGAATGGGTAACAATAATTATTTATCAAATAAATAATATATCTTATCCTATGTGTCTTTGGAAATGGGCAATTCCATCCAAAAAAGCTTGGATTTGGAATTGCCAAAAAGATGATGTCAATTCGTAAAATAAGCTATTCCCATTCTATGCAAACAAACATGGAAAAGGCAATCCCACCATTTTTCATTTTGGTGAATAGTGTCATGTCCCCCCAATTCCCAAAAGTTTTGGAAATTTCTCTCAAACAAACAGAGTATAAATGAATTTATCCTGCAATATTATTACAAGGACCACGGCTTCCATTATGGTTATACATATCTTTATTCAGCCTTTGCTTCATCCTTGGCCGTAATTTCAGATCTTTGATAGGCCCTAGGGTCCTAGTTGGTTCAATCTTCCTATGATTTGCGTTAGTTTATAGTTTAAATAATGTGCAGTGTTTTAGTTCAGATGGAACATGAAGGATAATATTTAACAATCATCATATCATTCATATAAATTGCTGAAGTATGACGTGTCATGAAGAGTGTCTGTGCAGTGAGTTTTGGTGTGATTATTGCAAACTAGGATGAAGTGTGACTTGAGAATATTATTCAAATGAGATAGTGGGCACAAACACATCATTGTGTTGAGCATGCAACTTATGAAATTCAATATCGACACTAATTTTTCCTAATATATGTTATTTACCTTGGTAATTGAAATTATCAAAACAATGAATTCTCTGTTTGTATTTATCTCTGAACTTGTGATTTAATAATTTTGGCAGGAGTCTTATCCCCATTTAGTTGTTTCTTTGAATGCTGGTGTTGCTGCTTATTCTAGTTGGCTGCCTACCATGGTATGTTTCTTTCCTCGAATTCTATTCTCTACATCGATTAGACGCTGTGTATCATTTTTATCCCATGAGCGTAAACGAGAATATATTATAAGTTTCGCAGCATACTCAATGAAAATTAAAAGAGCTAATACGTTTAAACATATATATCAATTTTTTCGCATAATTATATTTATAAATGACCTCTGCATTTATATTTTACAGGTGTTACTAAAGGAGATTGGGATCCCAGTGGTATTCACTGATTTCTGTGAAGAAGCAGCACATCTAGGAGCTCGTTGCATAAGTGCTGCTACTGGCCAAGCTCTCAGAATACCAGTATGTTTTTTTTGTCCCTGTGGTCATTTTCTTCTTCCTACAAGCTCAAAATCAAACTCCTGTCCATTGCTATTTATTTGAATGTTGTGTTTAAATATATACAGGTTCAATTAAATCCATTTAGGCAACCGTTGGTGGTTGAAGAATCAGCTTTGTACCTTCCTTGCTACTCAAATTGCTTTCTGTTCGGGATGTGATCTTAATTTTTCACCATATTGCGAGGCAAAATGGTCAAAAATCTTCTGTCTTGAAGGTAACCCATGTTTTTGCCATAGTTCTCTCCATTCAAGAAAGCAATATTCCCTTCTCATCAAATTTCAAATAAAACCTGATGAATGTTGAATAATAGAACCATATATTGAATTTAAATTTTAGTTTCAGACCTTATTGATAGCATGATGTGATCTTTAGCAGTCTTTCATACTCTGTTTTTTAATGTTTGATAACTCTTGTTTAACCCCTGTTTGGGTGAGCATCACATACATGTTTAGAGATTCCTAACTTAAAAAATTCTTGGGACATTTAGGCCACATGCTGACAGCTCTAGACTACCTACAATGGACAAATAAACGATAAAATGTTATTTCAACTGCAAAATTCACACAATTGGATCGACAATCAACATCTTGCTTCATAGGCAAAGAGTCTGCCAGTGTTAATTTAAGGTTGATGTTACTTTAATACTGAGAGGTTAACTAATATAGTACTTAAATACTACACTTTAGTACCTAAAACTTTAGTATCTGCACTTTACCACCTACCATAATTCCAAAAACACATAACGCATATATCCCTTATAGATTTTCAACTACAAAAAGTCTAAAAAGGTCAAATGTGAAGCAGTAAGCACACAGAAATCTACGAAGGAAGGAATATACACGTTTCTTGAATATTGGTATGAATAAAGCGATTGTAAGTGAAACTTCAGTCATGAAAGTGTCAGATTCTAAACTTCAGGCAATCAAGTGCTATATCGGTGAAACATTGGGTATGAAAGTGTCATTTGACCGTTAAATCTATCAAGTGTTCATCATTTTGTATCACAAACTATACCAATGGTATTTAATTGGAAACTGATCCACAAGATCAAACAACTCTTTAAACATTGGGAGGGAAGCGTTGAATATTCTTAAAAGTTGAAACAAGTTTAGCGTGAACGAGGGAGACCTGTGGCCGTGCTTTTCTTAATGCAACAGAAGAGATGCATGCTTTTATGCAGTTGATAACGCATCCACCACCTAAATTGTGTTGGAATTTAGATATTCATTATCTCGTATAATATGATTTCTCCAAATCTTAGAGATGGATTGACTTTAGTACACAGACAGCAAAATATAGCTGAACTTGTCTATTGTGATAAGCGTGAGCTATGATGACCCTAGTCTTAGTTTTAGCCTGTGGACCACTACAGTTATATCATTTTAGTTATGGGACCTCAGCTATTTATAGTCAAATCTTAGATTTACCTACCTCAAACAATATATATTATATGGGTTCGGTCCCAGGTACAGCGTTGGATATTTTAATTTATCCAACAAATTTGGACTGTGCAAACCCAACCGCTATTTTAAGAAGCGGTTAAAATCCAACAGGTCTTATTTAACCACCACTTAAAGTAGCGGTTAAAAATAAATATCAAACCGCTACTTAAGTAATTTCTTTTTAAGCGGTTGAAAAATATATTACCCATCGATTTTGAAACCCTAGCTTCCGCCAGAGCACTCTACGTCTTTCTCAACGAAGTTTTTTGAAAGAAAATATGAGAAGGAAAATATGAGGAGAAAATGAATGAGGGAATGAGAGAATGTGAGTGAGAGTGAGGAGTGTATGAGTGAGGGTGAGAGAATGAGGGGTGAGTTTAGTCCCTCTCTCTTCATTTAATGCATGGCATGATGCCCTCTCTCTCTCTCTCTTCCTCATGTCAACAATTCAAATCTTTTATTATTTTAAAAACTAAATAATTAATTAATTACCTAATACTTAATGGAATGGGTTAATATGTCATGGCTACTTAAGCATGATTTAACACCTAATTAACCTTAGGTTAACATGCATATGTGTGTGCAAGTCCAAAATAAATATTAATAAAATATTAATTAATTTTTATAAAATATTTGAAAACTATTTTGGTAAACTTTTTATTAAAACCCCATATTATCACTTAATTAACGCTAATCGCATTCTAAGGTGTTACAGATAGCCTGAAATGCAATCTTAAAGACCAAGCTTATCATATACAATGGTATGAAATATAAGCAAGTTAATAAACACAAGTATATGAACATTGATTATTTTTTATATCGCAATCATGAATAGTATGTCAATATATATATATATATATATATATATATATATATAAGAGAAGTAAGATATATATAAGAGAAGAAAGATATAGATCTCATGTATATACAAACTCATATTATGAATTACCAAAACAATGAATGAGGGTAATATATCGATATCAAGAATATAACACCAGTATAACATGAGATATTGATATATTATTCGGTATACACAAGATATAAGATAAGCAAGCTAAACATTAAGTGTATACGAGTTTAGTGTCGATAGGATAAAACGAGATAAGTAAGTGACACAAAAAGCTGTCATCAAAACTAAATGAAAGGATCATCAAAAACCATAAGCTATCAATCTCCCTTTTTATATGATGGCAAAACATGAATAGAAAATAGTATATTTATATCAAAGAAAACCATATTTTAGGATATTGGTATACTAAAACTTCTATTATTCTCTCCCTTTTTGACAATCAAAAAGGGTATTTAAGAAATTTCGAACGCTTGAACCACTCTCCCAAAACATATGCGTGCACCTAAATAGAATCAAACGTTTGAATCACTCTTTCTAAATGTATCCATAGAAGAACACTATGAAATGGATACGAGCATAAGTATAGATGCAAAATTTGAAAATAAAGCTCAACTTGTATCCAAATGAATGTATATAAAAAAAATATGCAACATAAAGCAAGTATACATGTACAAAGATCCACATGAGCAAATATAAACAAGTTCTAATGGCATGTGGAGGCAAGCACGAGATCAATGATGTGCAAAGTAAAGAGTGTACCCATGCAAGATGTATGCAACAAGAAGGATATTCAAGTTAAAGCATGCACACATAAAATAAGGAATGGATATCAGTAAGTAAAGTAAGTAAAATGAGAATTATGAAAACGAAACTCAATTCATATCCAAAAAGCATGTAATGAAACAACACAAAGAAAAGTTTAAAACATGCGTTAACTCATAAAAAGTAAAAAAAAAAAAGTTTTGAAATGTATGAGTTAGAATGCATGTCGTAATACGAATTATAGGATATCAAAGAAAAACATAATCGTATTATGCATGTACAAAAGTGCGTGTTTCTTTAAGAACATGGAATTTTAAAATGTGCACAACATAAGAATTGGGAAGTAAATACAAAAAAATAACCTCATAAGCGTGAGATTTATCTTCCCTAAACGCTTGAATCTCCCAAGTGCGAGAAGCAAGCCCAAAAGATCGATTCATGAGTCCTATCTCACAATCATTTGAATATCAAACCATTAGAGCTCAAACATAATATATAATAGAATATAGATGCGGGATACTAATCCGGTATCTATATACTCAGGAGTCAGAATTAATTGGAAAACAGTTTTAAAAAACAAACACACAGAAAAATTGAAACATTATAATGTTTCAAGGGGTGGCCAAGTATTCCTAGTAATGTCTCTTTCATTACCCAGGCTTATGAATGTAGTTGCAATTTTCTTTCCCTCAATTCAACCCCTTCTGATGTCTTTCCTTCTTACCTTCTATATATTGAATTTAGGCTAGTTGGTTTTCTTTTTATCCCTTCTTTCAGCTTCAGCCTTAGGATTGGGAGAAAACTATCCAACAAGCGTAACTGGTATATTCTCTTTATTTAAAGAGCTCTCGAACTCAAGATAAGGTGGAGGGGAGAGACAAATGAACAATTCACTTTCTTCAGAACCGGTGGTCATTCTCGGACTGAAACAATTTTTTCGAGTTCGTATCTAACTATATATACGAGATGGCATTTCCAAGCAATATGGATCCTTGTACCTAATACCGAGGGTTCAGGAGAAACAAAGTGGATGTAGGAGGGGAAATGACATATGTGACTTTGCCGTGAATTAGGACAATCATGACATTCCAAAGTCAATGATAGTAAAAAGGTTCGGTTAACTTGATTTGCCGTGAATTAGGACAATCATGACATTCCAAAGTCAATGATAGTAAAAAGGTTCGGTTAACTTGTTTTACGAGTTTTAGTTTAATGCCAGTCATGGTCGTTGTCAGAGAGAAAAGAAACACCCAGAGTGCATTCTATCGAAATTAGATTGGTTTATTAATTTATCTAATCAGGACGGCTCACACTATTCTGTCAAATTCTCCTTCAAACCCTAAAAGGAGAACTAGCTGGGATCATGTATACCCACAAGTTCGCTAACCGGTCGGCCAGGCCAGTGATAGTATTTCGAGAGAGGTCCCTCGTGCTCTCGCACGGACCCAATTTAATAACCATGTTTTCTTATAGGTGTAGCCTCGTAAACACGTTTCTAGACACCTAATGGGTTAGCTAATTGTGAAGTGATGTGATTTGCTTGATTATACAGTACAACATTCTTTATGGGGTCAGGGTTGTATTGAATAGATGTTTGAGATGCTGAATGCTGGGCAGGATTAACTACGTTCACTTTTGATTGTATTTTCCTTCTTTTGCTACATTCTTGGAGTTTTTTATGAATATTTTTTGGCGGAGAAGGAGGAGTCGGTTTAGCCCTCTTTTCTGTAGCCTTTTTAGGTGTATATTTGCGTTTACTGGCCATTATAACTACATAATTAACATCAAAAATCCTAAATATATTAACAAAAAACCCACTAATAAATAAGAGCAAATCTTAAACTAATAGAGTCGTTGATTTATGTTATAAATCGATCCAAGAAACATAAGATTACTCAGCAACAATAGAAATTCAAATCAAAGGAAAAATGCCCCAATTTACATCTGAAAGCTCTAACAAAAATCCCCCAGAAAATAACAAACTCTATACTAATTGAAGTAATTAATTTACCTTATAAGATCGATCCACGAATCAAGAGAATGCCTGCCAGAATTGCAGTTCAAATCATAGCAAAAATCGCCTAATTTCACTCTCACTTTTATACTGCTGATGCTGTGCTGGAGTTGTACGGGCAGTAGCACTTTTTATTAAATAGGAACCGCTAAGTAGCGGTTAAATGTGAACCGTTCGATTTTAACTGCTAGTTAAAGTAGCGGTTAAAATTAAAGGCTCAGATTTGTTAAATATATCAATTTATCCAACACCGTATAATGTTCTGTTCCGATATTATATTCTAGTAAAGTTTTCTATTTTGGGCTTAATGTTGATTAATACCTAATTTTT
The DNA here is from genome assembly GCA_030015575.1 of Agapanthus africanus. Lineage (NCBI taxonomy): Eukaryota > Viridiplantae > Streptophyta > Magnoliopsida > Asparagales > Amaryllidaceae > Agapanthus > Agapanthus africanus. Next base: position 27,993,717 of record JASDDO010000001.1, read on the forward strand.
CATCACACTCTCGAGTCCATCCATTTAAAATATGGTACGTCAGTACCTAAACTTTTGCTTTTGGGCACCAACTTTTGCTTTTGGGCACTTTAGGGGCTGTTTGGTTGCGAGATTGTGGAATCCTTAAAAAAAATTCTTGGATTCATGAATTTTGTGTTTGGTTGCGAGATTGTGGAATCCTTAAAAAAAATTCTTGGATTCATGAATTTTGATTACTTTGTTTTTAGTGCAGGTCCCACTCCAAAACCAGAATCCATGAATCCTAAAAAAGAGAGGATTTAGCTTTGGACTTGTACTGTTCATTGTACTTATTTGGTGGGGCCTGTGTGCTTTTACGCATAAAAAATCCTCTCTCTGTCTCTCTCTTTCTTTAATCCTCAAAATACGAATCCCCTTTTTCTTTTTCCCAACCAAATAAGGATTTGCAAATTCAATACTAAAAATCCAATTCCAACCAAACACAAAATTAGTTAATCCAAAAATTTTCATCTGTACTGTTTGGGAATCCAAATTTCACAATCCTGCAGCCAAACAGCCCGTTGCTGCCCACCTGTATCCAAGAATAACTATTGGGTTTTAAATTGTACCATGATTTTATTGTTCTTGACATAGGAAAATGTGAACATTTCAAAGGTGGGGACAGCTTTGAGGGTTGTTGATTACATTGCGAATTTCAAAGGTGGGGACAGCTTTGAGGGTTGTTGATTACATTGCTTCAGTTCACCGCCACAAACTGACGGGCTCCATGAGATATGAGATGGGCACTTATCACCCAACAATTGCCTTTGCAACTTGTTTATTCGCATTTCCACCACCTTCCCTCACTATAAACGAACATGAAAAGCAACATGCAAGATTCATGCTTATTATTATTATATCTTCAATATCTTTCCTTTGATTATTGTAGTTTATCTTTATAATTAGTGACTAGTATCTATCACTTTTATTAGTATGTGTGTGTGCCTCCTTGGAGTTGGATTGTTGTTGTTGTTGTTGTTGTTGTTTGCATGTAACTATGTCAAGCATCATAATTCTTCATTCATTATCATTTGAGTCGTTTGAAACTTATGGCAGATGTTGCTTTTATCTGTACTATTTTAAGTCATAGAGCGATATGGATATGGTTAGAACGAAACAATGATACAAAACTTTGGTCTTAGAATCATTCTCAGAATTGCATGGCAGGTGCACAATATCATGATTTGAAGAAAGAGAAAATCGGGGTCGGGTCAACCCCATAGTCACATAATTCGTGAATTATTCGGCGAATTCGTGAATAATTCGAGAATTATGTCACTGCCGATTAAATCTGCGAATTATTCGCCGTCACCGATCGAGGCGAATTATTCGCGAATTATTCAAAAAACAGCAAATAGTTCACGAAATCAAAATCTAGCGTCTCATATATTAATTTTTTGCTCGAAATCCTTCCCGAACATTTCCCGAACACTTACCGAATCTTTTCCGAATACCTGCCGATTTTTTCCGAATAGTTTTCCGAATCCGAATTTTCGACCGCGCTGAATTATTGCCGAATCACGAATCTGTGAGTATGTCATCCTATCAATTTGCTCGGTTGACTGTGCCTCTGGAATGTGGGGTCCGTCCCAACTTTAATACAGGGCCCCACCCCTTCTCTTATCCCTAGCCAGCTAGGCAGCTACCGCTGCACTAAAGTAAATAAGTGAATTAAATACACCCAAAGGAAAATTTAAATATAGCCTTGATACCATTCCAAATAAGGTCCCACTACTGTTTGAATATGAGAAGCTTGAATTTATTGGCATTGAATATGTCAAATTATTGAGTATGTGTCTCATTGACTAATCTCAGCATGATGCTGATGAGCTGCAGTTTGTTTAATTTAAATCATAAAGGACTTTTAATTAAAAGCAGTTTTATTCGTTAAAGCAACAGCCGTTATTATAGTGGAACTTTTGTTCCCACCATGATTCAGAAACCTGCTACTTTCATTGGGAGATGCTTGCATAAACTTTGATTAATGAATGATACCGTTCTGATTATTGAATTAGATATATATCTTGCTGACTCTTCTCATGGGGCGGCTAAAGTTGGCATTTAAATCTTTATATCATTGCATCAGTGTACTAATAAATATTTAGCGTGCAATTTTTTCTCTCCAGTTGAACTGTGCTGCAAGCTTTTAGTGCGTGCTTGGTAAGAGATGATCTAGTTAGAAATCTTAGAAACTCATAAAAAGTTACCATGCTTGTTTATGTGTGAAAAATATTCTCGAAAATATGAGAGTAATCAAATGACCATATTTCATGAAAATCAGCCAGACCAAGTGATCTAGGACAATGGGCAACCTAGAACACAAGTTGCATTTTTCATCCCCTCAGTAACAAACTTTTCTTGATTCAAAATTTGAAAATATATCATCGGGCGGCGGAACATGTGACAGCAGACAAAACTTGCCTTTACATCCCTCCAACAAGAGCCTGTTTGTTTGGTTGCAGGATTTTGTACGGCTTGGATTCAAGAATCCAAAAAAAGAGAGTGGATTGGCTAATTCTTGTTTAGTTGTAGGATTTTGGGTTTCTGGATTTACTTTGTTTTCTGTGACGTCTCCATCATTTTTTTTGATTCATGAATCCAAAAAAAATATGGATTTTGAAACGTTCGGCACTGTTCATGTGGGTCCACGTACATTATTTTATTAAAAAATTTCCGTCTCTCTCTTCAATCCTCAAATCTTAATCCTACTTGTTTTTTGCCAATCAAGGATTACAAGGATCTACAAACCCAACAATGAAAATCCAATACAAACCAAACACAAAATTAGCTAATCCAAATTTTTTCAATTTTACTATTTGGGAATCCAAATTTTACAATACTGCAACCAAACAGCCCCTAATACCATCCATAAAGATTCTCTTACTGCCCATTTTTAATTAAATCATAAGAATAAAAATACATTATCGTATACAAAATCACATAATATTTCAAATTTATTTACAAAAAAGCCTAGTCGTCTCACTGTTCCAAAGGCACTGCATCTCCTCCCTCGATCCTACTCCCTCTTTCAATAATTGCCAGCATCTTCACCAATCAACATCCACCACGTGTCCCCTGGACCCCACCAAGCATCGGCCCGTACCAACTAACGTCCAAATCAGCCAGCTGTTCTCCACGATCTAATCCTGCCATGTGCCTCCCTCCGATTGGACTCTCCTCGTGGACCTCCAAAGCTTCCCCTCCAACGCCCTGATCACCTGCCACGTGGCGTCCCCCTCCTCGATCTGACGGCTGAAGATCAGCGCCCTCCTGACCTTTGGGTCCCACAGGTTCCGCTGGATCGCGGTGAGGTTACTTGCCGCCACGTGGTCAAGAATCGCCTCCAGCCTCCCAACGTCCCGCTCCGGCACCGTCAGCGAGATCCCGTCCCAGTTAACGGCCTCGGGAAACGGCAAACGGATCCCGTCAGCGATGACGACCGGCACGCAGCCGAGCGCCACCGACTCGACCAGTCGCGGGCTCCATGGGGCCCACCCCAAGGGGCACAAGCAAAACACAGACCTCGCAATTTCCTTCTGATAACCTTCGAACCTTTTCCTCTTCAGGTAAAATCTCTTGTTACCGCTGAACTTGTTCAAAATTTCAGTCCTCACCCTCCTGTGCCAAAAACGCAAATCAGCAAACTTTCGAGGTGTTTTCTGAAAAAACGTGCGTGTGAAAAAATTCAAACTTGCCTGCTGTAATAACGCCCGCTGACGTTCTTGGGATGGACCTCCATCTTCCCTCTGAAAAAGACGAAAATGCCCCTCTTCGCCCTCTCCGGCGCCGGAGCTTCTAGAACCTCCGGCGGGATGTAAGGCGGTATCAGCACGTGCTCCGCCTCCTGGCACCGATGCGGCGAGCTCACCCCGAAAGTTTGCAGCAGTATCGATTTTCTCAAAAACTCCGGAATCCCATGAGCAATCGCTACATCCTCCTACAAAAAAAACACAAAAAAAGATTCAAAATTTACGGACAAAAATCCTTCAAAAGCCGCAATCTTGCCACTCACCATCGCATGAAAGCATGCGCCGTAATCGTGGGAAGCGACGAAAACGTGATCTTCGCCATGCGTCCGGTTCCAAAAAGGAAAATTTGACGAGATAAAAGAGATCGAGGACGAGATCAGCGAGCGTGCATGAGTCAATGAAGGGAACCCATTCACGGCAGAGAAATTGCACGACACGTAAACGGGCACGAAGAAGAAGTCGGCCTCATACGGGTTCAGAGTCCTGAACCGATCAGAAGTAAGCAGGGCCTCATGGATCGCCACCTCGGCGGCGAAGAGGTGGGACCCACACCTCGGATTCGCAAGCCAGTCCTTGTTGTAACGAGAGGGGAGATCATATATGAATATCTTGAGAGGGGACCGCAATGGGTTTGGGCTCTGCTCGATGAGAGCCCTGGCAGCGGTGGGATTGTTTAAAGAGAGGATTGCTTTGCGTTTGTGGAGAGATTTTGAGGAGGAGAGGAAGAGGTACAAGGAGAGAGAGAACCATAGAAGGAGCTTGCAGTGTTTTTTGATGAGAGATTGATGATGATGATGGTTTTTCTTGTGGAAGAGCTTCATCTTCATTTGTTTGAGCTTCATTTGGGTACCAAAAGGTTTTTTTTATATAATATTAAAAAAAAGGTAAGAGAGAAAGATGAGGTCTTTTTTTTTTTGGAGTAGAAGAGAAGGGAAGGGGAAAGAAGAACAGAAAGTGAGGGGTTGTTGTTGCTCTGTGGTTTTCTCTTTCTTTAATTTATTTTCTTTTCCCCCATTTTTAATGGCGTTATTTATTTGTGGGTAACAGGTACCCATGACAACTATGGAGCAACCATGAAAAGGGTTTGCTGTCGAGTTTTCTTGTTTGAAAAATTGTGCATTGACGCCGTCTTGGAGTGTAAAAAATAGCCTCTCTTATTTATGCAGCGGTTGACCATGTAGCAAGGATAACCGGAATCTATTTTTAAGCGAGTTTAGTGATAAATAGCTGCGGCGTAAATATAGCATTTTCGAGTTAAGAAAACTTAACTCCATTCCTAAACAGGAACATACCGTGTAAAAAAGTAAAAAAGTCGAATCTTAACGTGTTTAGCCGTGACAACATGCTTGCTTCTTTCTTGAATAGATAGACTATTCCCTCACGTATCGAAATAAGTATTGTTGGTTTACTATAGGGATAGCTGTACGCCATGTTATATTAGAAACAGTTAGCAGAATGTTATTGGTCACGTTCGAACGCTTTTATGTGCTTTTGTTTATGTATTTATTAGTTAGTATCTAAAGTTCGTGGTTGTCAGTATTCATATTTGCAAGTGCTATTTATATATCTTTAAGAGATTAACACTTTGTTTAATGGGGCAGTATTATGAGTATTATGATGCATGTTACCTTCTAAGTACAACCACTGGATTCTATTATTATTATAACTCATTAAATTGGTGCCATCATTGTTGTGCTCAAGTTGTTAATTAAGTTATAACATCACTAAATGTTCTTTTTATGATGCATTAAAGGAAGCAAGCTTGGATAATCAATTGTGATGGTTGTGACGTAAAACATTATGTGAACTGAAAATTTAAAGATTGTAGTGTGTAAATATTTTAACATCATATGGGCTAATATACAAAATGTTTAGGGATGGGGTTTGGTTGGGTTTTGGGCTTTGGTCACATGGTGTGTGGATGTGACAATAACAAGAGTCCTGTGTTGCTGTTAATAAATCAATCAAGCTGCAGCTTTTATCGATTGCTTGGCTGTTCCTTCTTCTTTTGATGTAATAAAAAGGACGCTTTTATGCAAAAGCTTTATTTATTGCCTCTGAGAAAAATATCAAAATGTCCTTTAGATGCTTGTTTTCTTGCCTGTTTTTTTAAAAATTTAAAAAAAAATTAAAATTTTGCTAACCATGACAAAAATGTTCTGTTTACCTTAACCGAGAGAAAATATTCGGATCTGGAGACCTTTCTATTACGATTTAATAGCTTGTCATTATCATCTGGATCCAAGAGCTGCAAATTTGTGTTGAAAGGGGTATGGATGTGTTTTGATTTGTGATGCTGAGCTGAGATAATAATAGTATGCCAAATATAGCAAAAAAGCCCGAATTCATATTATGGTCGTCTACCTATATTATGGTCGTCTACCTCGTCGATATGATCGATTTATCGTTTCAGGATGCAATGGACCAAACGAGCATAACTTGTTGAGGCAGAATTTTCCTCCTCAAATTGAGAGATGCCCAATTTGATTACCAAAAAGGAATGCATCCAAAAATAAGCACACAGTGCAATGTACTGAATGCATGCGGGATAGAAAGAAATTGAACTGTTTTGGTCATTTATGTATAGTTTTGTGGAGGGGATTTTTTCGAAACAAGGTGAATATATGACCAAGTTCGCATGACTTGTAGCTTAATCTTCAGGATTTTTTCGAAACAAGGTGAATATATGACCAAGTTCGCATGACTTGTAGCTTAATCTCTTTTGAAGATAATTTCCACCGATTTCGCAGCTGAATGAATATGATTGTCTATCAACGATGCTCATGCGAGCTATGAGAGGCTAGATGAATATTAAAGGAAATATTCGTATAATATTTTAGCCAATAGAAATGCACTTTAAATGCAGCAAATAACCAAATTGATGAGAGAAAAGTTTGATTTTTTAAATTGGATTATAGATTGAATAAATATAGCCGTTGACCATGGAAATTAAAAACGTTATTGTTCTATATTTATCCATTACTATTATTCTTATTTAACAAAAGAGATGTTTTAGATTTTACTTACACCAAAATACCAAATTCTTTACCTGGCTCCATAAATCTATCACACACATTTCTCAATCACCGCCGTCACTAATACTCGAGATTCTTGAAAATGTGACCCACATTAATAAAATCACGCACACTAAAAAGAGAAAGGGATCGCCGATTGTCATGGGCCATGCCGGAACAAGTGAAACATTTCATGTGCATAACCAGCTGGACTGCAACTTGCCTACGTGGAATGCAATTTTTGTACATAAATATATGAAGTCATGAGCATAGAGTCTTATTCGTATTGGGGTCCATGTCCTGCATATTATTGGCACAATTATTGTCCCCAAAAGAGAAAAGGTTTCAAACACAATTGCACCCTTTTGTGCAACATTTGATGGATTTGTGATGGAGCTCATGTTTTTTTTTTCAAAGATAATAGATGGAATAAATTTGACTTCCCTTAATAAACGGGAGACTTGGACTCGATCCCGGATCTCTCCAAAGGGTTACTCCAAGCCCCACTGCTCCAAACTACATGTTGGTGAGGGAACTCATGTAGGAGAGGCTGATCCAGAATATATTGCAAGGGGTGCATTTTTTCTCTATTTTTAAAAAAAATTCTTTTAATTTGATTATCGGTATCTATTTTTCTTTTTAAGAGGAGGCGTATGATTTTAATTTAATTTTTAGTTTTTTGAACTTGCCTTTAAGTCTCATTCACGTGCATATCATACACAAGCACATAACACACACGCATCAAGAGAATCCATGCATTTGTCCTGAAAGCCTTTCATTTGTGGCCGCTGTCCAGAAAACACATGATTTGCAGTGATGAAACCGTAACAATTGTTGCGGGACAAAAAATTCAAAAACATTCGTTTGGATCATCACGGATTTGTTTGAGAGTTGACATTTAAAGTACAAATAAATCTAGCGTTTGGTTACTAGAGCTGTCTTCCTAACAGCATTGGTAAATGGATTAATCAGAATCAAAAGATTGGAATTGTGAAGCCATGCATCACAATAAATATTTCAAAGTCTACATCCGAAGAGATATAATCAGTTAGAATAGGTGGAAAATTCACCGGCCGAAAACCAAATGTGTTGGAATATGAACTTGCTCGTGCAATAGCATTTGTGTACTTAACATGACGGTGAGAGTGAGCCATACAGAAATGAGAGCTAAGAGGATCCGTCACTCACTTGACAATATTCAACGGCGTCACAGAAAATGAGTTTGGTCGAAAGCATTGTGCTTAAACATGGTTTGCTTGATTCAAGAAAAACCATATGATTCAGTCATCTCTAAATCTAATGGAGAAATTGCACCTGATGCTATGAAAATTACCAATCCGTTTTGGACTGTACTTATGGCACTGCATGTCGAAGAAGCCAAACCAGTGGCCCCATCAACATTAAGGGTTAGAGATGCATATGGATGCGGCATCCAACGAGGAATTGATGGGTGTGTGTGGATTTGGGCCAAAAAGCATATTGGGCCCAAAATGCTAAAATGACAACCGTTCCACAATATTTGGGTTGGACTTTGGGCCAAGTTTGGGAGAATAGGTGGCTTTACTGCGGCCTTACAAGAATAAAGTACTCGCCTATATATACTCGTAGAAAAGCATTCTGTCATTTAGTATAAAGTTCATGCCCCGTAGAAAAGTATTCTGTCATTTAGTATAAAGTTCATGCTCCATATTGACGTTCTCTTTTCTTCTTGGAATAACTTTGAAACGAGAGGCACATCTTCCGTATCTTTTCTTGCATTACGACGTTACTAAATATTAATGGGATGAGAAGATTTAATGAAAGTTAAAAGAGAATGAGCACCCCTTAATAGTTCGGATGGCTTGCACAAGATCAATTGTAAGCTATACACCCAGGTCCGATGTAGGTTCCCTACAAGCCCTTACTTATAGTCTATGGACCGTCGTTAAAGCATCTGTTCCCGCTTATCTGTACTTCTGCTCACCCGAATAGAATGGAGCATCCCCCGATCGACCCAATCTTCTTTGATTGTATACGCCACCTGGTCTTCTCCTTCTGCGGCAGAATAGAGCAAATGTTAAAACGAACCTCAATTTCTCTCTCGGAGCTTGTGTGGCATAAATGGTCAGAAGCTAGTGCTCACAGATAAGTAATGAATCAAGGAGAGGTTCTACCTTGAACTTGAAGTATCGATATCTTCACAACGAGGAACCAAAAATAATCTAACAATGATATGCGGGGGTATTAGTGTAGTATCTGATACCGTCCCTTGAGAAGAATAATGAAAGGGGTCAAAGGGATAAAAAACCACTAATTCGAATAGAGCTGTCGAACCGGCTTGACCAGGAAATAGAACCGTAATTGAACGGTTATGTTGTTTAGGAAAATAATGATTATCCTTTTTCATGGTATAAATTATGGAATTCGGGGGGTAAGCATGACGGAGATCTGAAATCGTTGCATTACACTATCGAACTATTCCTTTATCAACACCCGTGTAGTCTGCTCCGATGTGTTGCCCCCCCTGAAAATAAACGAAGTTGAAGTGCTATTTAAGCATACGTGATAGAAACTCCCATATTCTTAGATCCATAATTCATAAGAAAGTTCCTTAATGTCGTAACATGCAACAAATAAATTACATGAAAATAATAGTTGTATTGGTACCCTAGTTCACACAAACCTTGTAGAATTGTTGATACAAACAATTGGTTAAGGGTTTTCTAATGTAGAGGCTCTCTAGTTTTGATCATGGATTCACCATCAAATTCCTTCCCTCAAAATTGTATTCGACTCAATAGCGGGCTGTTTGGTTGCAAGATTATGAAATTTGGATTTCAAAATAGTACGGATGAAAATTTCTGGATTTGGTAAATTGTTGTTTGGTTGGTTTTGGATTCCTAGTATTGGATTTGTGGATCCTTGTAATTTTTGTTTGGTTGGTGAAAAGAAAGTGGGATTTGGATTTGAGGATTTCTGAGAGAGAGAGATAGATAGAGAGAGGATTATTAAATAAATAAAGTACCATGGGTCACATCTAAAAGTACAATGAACATCGTAAAATCCTTGCAAATTCTCTAAAAAATTTTGGATTCAAGAATCCTTGTTTTGTGGTGGACCCCCATAAAAAACAAACTAATTCTACAAATCCAAATTCTCCAACCAAACACAAAATTATGGAATCCATAGATTCCACGATCCAAAATTCCATAATCTTGCAACCAAACAGGCCCTAAAGGAAGATAAAGGAAGATGAATCACATTCAAGGTTAGACATGTCTATTGATGGTTTAATTATATAACCACTTTAATAGAAAATGAGTAACTTAACGAAGAAACTTCACATTTCTTACAATACAGGTTCGTTGTCGAGGCAACGAATCCGTATCGGACTCGCTGTCGAGGTCATGACTCTGTATATCGGATTCACATCCCTATTGGATTCATAAAGAATACATGAGGGGTTCTTTTGACGGTTTCTACAGTAAATATTGTATTCTAAATGCATAGAATATGGATCAATACTAAGAGGCTAACAATATATTGTTTTTCTTCATTCTTAAGACTTGTGGAATTTTTTGGTATTCTTATTTTATTTTGTCAAAACTTATGAATTTTTGTTATTATGCAACTATATTTAAGAAAAAAATTAAAGCTAGTGTACCAAATCCTATCATATCCTAGAGTTATGGGAGCTGCGAAAGAATCAGCAAAGCTCACTCGTATTGTGTCGAGTGTCGAGTAACGTATTCATGCTACTTAGAGTCCAAGTCTTATTTTTAACAACTTTCTTAAATTACCACCTAAAAATGTTTATTCTGCCGGACAGCTTTTTGATTAAATCTTCATTTAAAACTTTTGCCCACATGGCAATTTTTGGGGGATGGTTTAGGTCCCTATGGTTCAAAAGCAATAGTGTTTAGTCCCTGAACCAAAAAAACTTGTCAAAAGCTCTCTAGACTCAAACATTCCTTTGTTTTAGTCTTTAAAGTACATTAACTGATGCGTTATGCCAATACCGCTCTTTAAATATACTACCACATTTACCTTTTAAAGTAATATATTTATTTTATAAACTACTACAGTAATCTTATAAGCTAGCGCGTTTATCTTATAAATAGATGTAGCAGTTTTACCCATAGATGTAGCAATTCATGTTAATTGTGGTATTCTAACATAAATACAGTAGATTCGGTATAAATGTGGTATTTTATAAGATAAATATAGTATTTTATAAGATAATTATAGTATTTTCTCTGAAAGGATTGTATTGACATAACAAATCCGTTAATGCAGGACTAAAACAAAGCAATTTTTGAATATATTGAGTTTTTGACTTGTTTTTTTATTTTATTTTATATATACATTCCTATTGCTTTTGAGCCTTACGGATCTAAAAAAAAAATTTGGCCGCACTGAACAACATTTAAAACTTTTGGACACGAACGTTTTGAGGCCCCTTACAATTTAATTCCAGTCTTAGGCGAGAGATCTATGGGAAAAAACCCGAGGGATCCAGGAAAAACAACTTAAGAATGCTCTTATAGGAGAATTGATATGGAGAGAGTAAACTTTCCTTGCACATTCAAACTCTTTGTATTTTGTTTATGTACACCGATGACTAAACTTTGAAGAATCATTAATAGGAAAAGAGAGGAAATTTTAGAATAACTGCTAGATATAATTATAATCATCTGCCGAAGCAATTAAGATAGTTGCAAAGAGAAAATGTCATTCACGCCGATTTGCACAGCTTTTCAAAATCTCAGATCGTAATACAAGAAGCGCAGAATAAATTGTTTAGTTGTTAAGAAGCACCTGCATGCAAGAACTGACAATCAAATTTGGACCAGTCCATCACAATAGGCAGATGTCCAAAATAATTCTATGAGGCCCGGTATCGGAAAACCAAAGTTGGTGTTTTTTCAGGAAAAGAGAGAAGTTGCAAAATTACTGTAAAAAATGAAGTTACATATGGCGAGTTGTACAACATTATTAAATTTAATTTATGGGTTCATATCTGAGATTTTTCTGAATGCACTTCAGCATCATACTCTTCCATACTAGAGAACTGAAAAGTTCTATTGATTATTAGGAGAAAAATATATCCCCCAGTTAAAAATGCAAGGCTAAATTTAACAATTAACATAGCGTTTGCCATTAACTACAATTTTGCCACTTCTTGTGACTCCGTTGCGCACGTCCAAACCACCTAATTCAGTTCTCTCTTATCTCATCCTCTATCCGAGCTCCAAACTATCTAAATCAGTTTTCTCCTATCTTATACTCTATGCGAGCGTTCTTCAACCAGTTACGAATACATTCATTTCTTATCCTATCTTTTAGTGTATTGCCATACATCTATCTTTAACATTCTCATTTTAACCACGCTCAACTTTGACAATAAATACAAAAGGCCATATTTGTCTTTTGTATTTATTGTCAAAGAAACGGAAGAGATATGCAATTTTGTGAAATGGCGGGCAGGGTCCATGGTATAAAATCTCGGCCGATCCCGATCCGAGAAGCAACCGTTTGAGTTTAGATACCGGGATGTCTAAAATACTAGAACTGTTAATCTTATGATTATTTTTTAATGCAAAACCTATTAAGATCAAAACATTCCATAATTCTTGACTTACAAAAAGCAAATCATAATCAAACTTTTCATTGTTTCTTCATAGTGAAACCTTTATATTTAATTGTAAAGATAATTTTTGGAATTAATTGGAAGAATTTCATAAATCTAATATGCTTTAAATAGCAATATGTTGTCCCTAGGTTTTTGTTTTTTTTAACTGGAAATTTAGGCCTATAGTACGAGTGGAAATTTTATTCCATTTAAAATGCACACAGAAATAGTTTTTCCTGAGCATGGGAAATACTGAAGAAAATGCCACATTTGCCTAGTATCAAAAATTACAATGTAGACCATATTAACCGCCGATCTATACAAAGATTTCTCAACTCCATAGTAACAGAAACTTGTTTTTTTTTCCCTCTGCAGGCTTTGATCCTGAAAGAACTCTCAAGCTTGTTGTTCTAATAAAGCCCTACATAAAATATCTAAGTATAATATAGGATTATTTTATAGAAACCATCCCGTGGTTTACTCTAATTTTTCAAAACCACCGTGTAGTTTAAACCCATCATAAAAAACTCCCGAATTTTATTTCGTTACACAGAAACCCCCTGCGGTTATTTATTACAAAAATTGAGTAAACTAATCTCTTATTTTAATAAAAATACGAATCTTTTTAGATGTCTAGATGTATTGAAGGTAAACCATATTCTTAATATCGTTTAGTGGGCAATTTGTTCTAATTTGGAGAACGAGACTTTAGATTTGAAGATTTTGAGAAGATTTTTCAATTTGAAGTTGAATCAAAATTTAGAGAATTGGAGCTGAAATAATGAGATTAGAATGGATAATTTAGGATAAAACTAAAATAATCGGTCAAATGTGGATTATATGATCCGTTAATCGTCAAAAAACTTTACACATCAAACCATAAGGGGTTTTGGTACGTTGAATTGAAAAATCATGGGGTCTTTGTGATGAATGTGAATTATGGTTTTGGAAAATTCGAGTAAACCACCGGGGCTTTCTATGAAATAAGCCTATAATATAATATAAAAGGTAAATTGACAAAAAGCCCCCGTCCCTCTTCAAACTTAAGTAAAACCCCTTGGACTTTTTGCTCTTGTTAAAAAAACCAATTAAAACCCCCTTTTATACTAGTTGGCTGTAATATCTAAACAGTTCCATGTAATATCTAAGCAGTTTGAATGAATAAAGACCTAAATGAAATCCAGCCCCGGGATTTTTTTACAAAGATTTTGAACAGCCCGTCCCAACAATTTTGAAAATATGGGGGGGGGGGGGGGGGGGGGGTTGTTTAGACAAATCCCAAGTGGGCCGGGGGCTTTTTGACAATTTACCCGAATATAAATTGGTCTAGCTAGAGTGTTGTCGCATACCTCTACAAAAAATGGACTGCACGTACGTTATATTATTGTCAAACGTTTATAAAACATGGGCTGCACGTTTCCAACAGCACCTTATGTCTATAAAATACATGAATCCTTTCCATATTGATCAAATGCGTGTGTGAGAGATAGCGAGAGATATGGAGAGATTAGGAGTGATTGCTGCTTCTTGCATTGTGATCATGAGTTGTTTATTACAAAATGTGGAGGCATGGAAGGTTGAAGAGGTGAAAGGATGGAAAGGGGAAGAGCTCAAGGTTGTACATGTCGGAGGCAAGGTTATGTGCCAAGATTGCACCCAAGGGTGGGACCATTGGAATCATGGGGCCACCCCTCTTAAAGGTAATGCTAATATTGTGTTTGGAGTGTTGTCTATTATGTTTGTAAGGTTCTTTTCTCTCCAGCCATATACATGTTCAATGCAGGCTCTAAGGTCGCCGTGACATGTATGGACGCACGTAAAAGAGTAGTGTACCATGTCAGTGATGACACCGATGAGCGAGGAGAGTTCGAGTTGCCTATTACCAAATACGTTCATGGAAAAGAGCTCAAGCCTGAAGGTTGCTCCGTCAGGCTCGTGTCCTCACCTGATCGAGCCTGTAATGTTATGACAAACTTTGGCAATGGACGATCCGGGGTCAAGCTGTATCGTCCCTCTCATGTTTATCCCGGCATGGTGAAGTACACGGCGGGGCCCTTCTACTTCACGTCCCCGATGTGCGATGAGCCTGACACGTCCGAGCCCGGTGAAGGGAGCGGTTATTAGAGTGCTTGATGTGGTTTTTAGGGGTGTTGTGTTTTGAATTGCTATTATATTTGAGGTTATAATTTGCAAGACTCGATTTGTTTATGGTTTTTGAATTTCTCTGTGTGTCCTTGATTGAATTTTAGAATAAATCGCTTTATTTACTCCCAAAGCATTTTCTTTCTAGGAACCCATTAAAAAAAAATAAAATCTTTTCTCCAACAAAGTTCTAAAACTTTTCTCAGAAACTTGTAATGTGTACCGGATCTATCCCCCATGCAGAAAGGACATTACAGTGGGGACTTGAGAGGGTTATTTAAGTAACTAGTATTCTGGCTAGTTTCTGTAAATTATATATATATATATATATATATATATATATATATATATATGAGAATAATCGAGGAGGGATATGGCGTCGAAAAAATACAATCACCATCGTGTTTTTCGACGATCGGCGCATATCATCTTCATCTATGCCAAATTTCATATGATTCTACAACCTTTTCACCGTTGAATTAGTGGGTTCAAAATTAACGGTTTACCGACAATAGAACTTTTTACATTGCTAAATCAACGGTGAAAAAGTTTTAGAATCACATGAAATTTGGCGTACCGACATCTTAGATGATAATGATGAAGATGATGGATTCCGATCGTCAGAAATCATGATGGAGGGCGTATTTTTTCGACGCCAAAGAAGGAAATTCGTTCCTATGGTCTCTTTCCTCCATTATTCTCTTTCTATATATAGAGGTTAATGGAGGAAAGAGGCCATAAGAGGGAATTTCCTTTTATGGCGTCGAAAAAATACACCATTTCTTATTTTTTCCGACAATCGGCATCCACCATTTTCATCGTTATCATCTAAGATGTGGGTACACCAAATTTTATGTGATTATACAACCTTTTCACCGTTGATTTAGTGGGTTCAAAATTAACGGTTTACCGACAATAGAACTTCTTACATTCCTAAATCGACGGTGAAAAAGTTGTAGAATCACATGAAATTTGGTATACCCACATCTTATGTTTTGGATTTTGATTTAGACTCGAACTCACGTATTAGATTTGGATTTGGACTCGAACTTAAGTGCTGGATTCAGACTTGGACTTGGACTTAAGTGCCGGATTTGGATCTGGACTCAGGCTTATGTGCAGGACTTGGATTTGGATTTAGACTTTTGGTATGGAGTTCTTGCATAATTTGTATCAAGACTTTTATTTCAATGGGTTTCTATAATATAAATTTTTTATTATTTAATCTTATAAATATGTAAATTTTATCAAAATTAATATTTTTAATATTTTAATAAAATAATTATATAAAAAATTTAATAAGAAACAAGAGGTTCATTATTATCATGAAGTACATACTAAACAAAAATTTTAAAATGTCAAAAATGTATATTATCAAATTTTAATACAGTTTTTTTGATATTTACTCGATATATGATTTTTTTATCAAAACGAAAAATAAATATAATGTCCTACATTCCTTGTCATTGCATCGAAAAATCGAAAGAGAAAAGATAAAATATTGTAAATAATAAAATTTAATACAAAATAAGAAATAATTTTCTATAAAAGGAATTTTAATAAATAATTTAATAAACAAGTTTGACACCAAAACAATTTTTTAGGATTTTATGAAGATGTTATGAAATATAATCTAATTAATTAAAACATAAATAAAAATAAGATGGTATCTAGAAAAAGAAAAATTATTCAAGGATTTTATGAAAAAAATTCCAATTTATAATCTAATCAATCAAAATATAGATAAGAATGAGATAAAATCAATGGATAAAACACTTTTTTATGATTCCATGAAATTTTTTAAAAAATATAATATATGATGGCTTATTGATTTTCATAATTCTATTATTTAGTTATGATGATATTATATAATATTAATAGATATATACTTGTGTTCATTATTGCATATCTTCATAACACCGTATATAAATTTGGTCGTGTTTCAGAATGATTTCAGGATA
Source organism: Agapanthus africanus (assembly GCA_030015575.1). Taxonomy (NCBI): domain Eukaryota; kingdom Viridiplantae; phylum Streptophyta; class Magnoliopsida; order Asparagales; family Amaryllidaceae; genus Agapanthus; species Agapanthus africanus. The sequence goes on from JASDDO010000001.1 coordinate 28,010,212, forward strand.
TCGGATATCTTACGGCACAAGCGTTAGATGGAGGATAGAGGAATATGAGCTTAAACGACAAATCAATTGGAGGTTGGAGATTAATGGACTAGAGCTCCTCAAATATCAAGTTCAAGTTTCAAGAAGCTAAGAAATCAAAGTCCAAGTTTAAAGAACTCAAGAATAGAAAAAATCGAAGAATTCAAGAGTTCGAGCTATAAGTATAATCTCTAAGAAAATCGATGTAAGTATTTCGTGGTTTATGAGATTAGTCAATAAGAGCTCAAGCACACACAAAATTGCATGTATGAAACATTAGGTTTTTACCTTGTAAAAGATTTTGGTCCAAAACGATTTCTATTTGAAAAGCTAAGAATTTTGATTTTTTCCAGATCAGACGTCTGCCTATTAGACCTTCAGACGTCTAACCACTGTAGCATATCTAATATCATTTTCTTACATGTTTTTTGGATTATTGCCAGACGTCTGTGTTCGCACCTGTTTAAGTGCTCACTTATGTATATGTGCACATTTGATGAGAGAATAAGTCCAAAATCACGCGTAATAATATGTGCGAGCACATGATGAAAGAATAACTTCAAAGGCATGTGCACAGATATATGTGCGCACTTGACGCTCGCACTTGGCAGAAATTCTTAAATGAGATATCCATGTACATAGGCACATGCAAAGTGCGCACATGTTTAAATGAGCAATCAGTGGAAGGACATTTGTTGGAGGTGAAATATTCATTAGACAGCAGTAAAACATGTATTTAAATAAACATTTTATTCTATGGGGAAAAAATCACTAAACACGGGATCCGGACTACAGGGATTAGTGAAATAAAATACGAAATTCTCTAACTCTCTCTCGGCCCTCTCAACCATATCAAAACGGCGATTCTTGCGAAAAGTCACTCCCCACCTATCCGCGCCGTGTTCGTCGGCAAAAGAAAACATGACAGCTCGCTGAGCCTGTATCTGACTCAACATGTGGATGGAGCGGTTCCTTAAAGGTTTCATGATCAGACCTGCCTCCTGAAAGCAGTCGACCTTGTCCTCCGTCGTATCGAGCATCACTAAAGTCGTCTCTACTGGATGAGAATGAACATCGTCGATAATAGCGAGAAAGATCATGCGAGGCAATATAGAGCCGGTGGGAAGAGGAGATCCTCTGCGGGCTATAAGATAGTACATTACTGTGTCACAATAAGCATCCGTAAGGTCAGGATTTACTAAGCGCGCAGCAAAACGGGGAATGATTTCTTCAATGAGCACCTTTCATGGCTGTCGAGAAATATGTGGGCGATTGCAAGCCATAATTCTTTCTTTGTAAAAATGGTTCTTTCTCTGTGAAAGCGAAGTTGAAGATGAACATTTCTTCAAGTTATAAAGAGGAGCATTCAAGTCTTAGCACAGAAAATTTTGCATGTGGTGTAAGTGGGAACAAATCTCAAGTTTTGATAAAAAAGAAGTGCTGAAAAAGAGACTGATAACACTGAAAATGATGGGTCATTGGTTCGCGCATCATAACACATGCGCACTTGATGACACATGAGCAACACATGTGCGCATCATTGCCACTCACAAATAACAAAAGTCATTAAGTGCGATGTGCGCGTGCAAAACACGTGCGCACATGCTGACCACCGGCACACGCAAAGCGAGTGCGCATATGACAAGTGCGCGTATGTTTTCTATATGCATGTGCAACGCATATGCGCATTGCACACTTAATCAATAACAAGTTAAATAAACTTGAGATCAAAGAATCCAATGGTGCAAATGTATCTTAAAACAATTTAATAAGTGCGCATGCGTTTATTAAAAGAGGAATAAATCTTGATTAAAAAGAAATCAAATCCTTAATTAACAGAAAAATATTCTGTTAGTTAAAAAGCTTAACAAACAGATCTATGGATCAAAGATCCAACAGTACGCATGTCATCAGTAATTGATATAAATCAATTAAATCTTTTTAAATCAATCTAAAATCAGATTGAGATCAAAACAAACCAAAACAAATTAAACAAAGCCTAATTTCTTCGCTCCTATAAATAGGAGACTCATATGAAGAAATCGAACGCGGAAAACCTCCCATAAGCTTGAAAAAATTCTCAAGTTTTCTTCTTTCTCAGCAAAAAGTACGCAATGTAGAAATAAAGAAAAATAATTCTCTTCTCCCCCAATAAAAAAGCTTTTGCTTTTAGACAGATACCTTTACTTCTTTTCGAATCCATTGATTCACTATTAAAAGATCAAGTGATGTTAGGGTTCATCTCTTGTTCATAAAGTATATATTGTTACGAGAGATCGATCCTAAAATCCAACAAAAATAAGACGCGCACCATAAACCGCATGCACATGATATGAAAACAGATAGAAATCGAAGATTCTGCTTTTTCGAAAGATAGAAAAGAAAAGAACATAAAACAGAAGCCATTACTTCTTGATGAAAGCTTTTGCTTTCTGATGGAAACAAGTGCGCACCCAAATTGGTGCGCACTTAATAAAAAATTGCTGTCCTTAGGAAAGTGATGCTTTGGAGATGTGCACATCACATGATATCTGTTTCTTCCAATCAGAGCAAATCTCTGTTCAAAATTCAAAATTTGAAAAAAAAGCAACGCTTCATAGCAGCGCCAAGTGTGGGCTAGCGCTAAGTGCGTTGCGCCCTAAGCAGCGCACCACGTGCAAAGCACGTGTGCACTAACGCTAAGTGCGCTGCGCCCTAAGCAGCGCACCACGTGCAAAGCACGGGTGCGCTAGCGCTGGAACTAAAAGCTCTCCACCGTCAGATCAAAGATCCAATAAAGATGATAAATCATCAATTAATCAGAATAAAATTTTGTTAAGGAGAGATTCCTCAAAATCTTTCCAAACAAAAATATTGTGCTCTGTAAATCAGAGCACCGTTGGATCAATGATCCAATGGCGATTAAAAATCACCAAAAGTACAGAATAAATTCTGTATGGAAAGATTTCCCAATCTTGTTAAAAATAAGAAGATTGCCTTCTGTAAATCAGAAGCCCTTGTATCAAAGATCCAACGATGGGAAACTCTCCAAATCAATTGGAGAAAAGATCTCCTTAACTGATTGAACAAATCAGCTCGCTCTATATAAAGGCCCCAAGACTTCAAGTCTCAGAGATACAGAAGCATACAGAGGAACTCCCCCATACACTTTGAGAAATCTCAGAAAGAAGAGCCAAGCTCTCGGTAGAAGAACAATTTTTCTTCAAGGTAAATAGCCAGAAAGACAAAATCGTCTCATATAAAAAGAAGAATTCACTTCTTTCTTTAAGATCATAAATTTACAAGACCAAGGTCTTTCACAAAGAGATTAAAAGATCTCATCATAAAATAAGAAGAAGAACATAATTCTTCTCACGGATCATAGATCTATAAGACTAAGGTCTTTGTACAAAGAAATCATGAACATTTCATTATAAAGGGGGGAGAATAATTCAGTTCTCTTTGATCACGGATCCATAAAGGCAAATCCTTTTATCAAAATAAGAGATTGAAACATCTCTTATAAAATAAGAACTTTGTTCTTAGAACCTTGAAACAAAGTCTTTTATAAAAAGAGAATTTAATTCTCAGAGCGCAAAACTGATTTAAGTTGCATAAAAGAAGAGCCTTGGCGCTCTTAATCAAAAAGAGCTTCAACGCTCCACATCTAGCGCAAAGCGCTGCAGAGCCTTGGCGCTCTTAATCAAAAAGAGCTTCAGCGCTCCACATCTAGAGCAAAGCGCTGCAGAGTCTTGGCGCTCTTAATTTTAAAGAGCCTTAGTGCTCCAATCAACAGAAGCGCACTGCGCTCATTATCTGGCGCATAGCGCCAAGCGCGCCACATGATCCCCACGTATGCGCTACTTAACAAAAGAGCTTCAGCGCTCCATATCTAGCGCAAAGCGCTGCTGAGCCTTAGCGCTCCTAATTTAAAAGAGTTTCAGCGCTCCACATCTAGTGCAAAGCGCTGCTGAGCCTTAGCGCTCCTAATTTAAAAGAGCTTCAGCGCTCCACATCTAGCGTAAAGCGCTGCTGAGCCTTAGCGCTCCTAATTTAAAAGAGTTTCAGCGCTCCACATCTAGCGCAAAGCGCTGCTGAGCCTTAGCACTCCTAATTTAAAAGAGCTTCAGCGCTCCACATCTAGCGCAAAGCGCTGCTGAGCCTTAGCGGTCCAAATATAGCGCACCGCGCTCATTGACTGGCGCTAGCGCCAAGCGCGCTACGTGTGCACTGATAGAACATAAACTGTTCTTTAAAATAAAGCCCCCGAGCTATGATGAATGCTCAGCATTCAGTAAAAGACAAAAATATTGTCAGAACTCAAATCAATGCTCAACATTGTCAAATGTTTAACATTTAACTGAGTGGGTCGAGCCCAAGTTGGCCATAAACCCCTCATTCAGATTAACTGAGCCTATATGCTCATAAATCTCAGATCTTAGTCCCAATTGGACTACAGATCTCCCAACCAAAATTGGTTCAAGGGTACATCTCTTTACTCCTCTGATATTTGTCATTGTAATCCTTCAACGTCTTCAGAGAGGTGACGGGTCCCGACAACCATACATTCCATAGACTATAACGTCTTTAAACTGGACTGTGGGGTCCTTAAACCCATGGACTATGACGTCCTTAACCTTGGACTGTGAGGTCCTTAAGCCCATGGACTATGATGTCCTTAACCTTGGACCGTAATGTTCTTAAACTAATTATCAACCGCAATGTCCCTAAACTAAACAATAGAGCCCAAATGCTCTCTTGTTGGATCTAAACGATCCCGTTAAGTTGATCTTAGTTTAAAATTAGACTAACGTATCCTTAACTAACGTTTAAGTTGATCTTAGTCTCAAATGAGACTAATGTATTCTTAAACCCAACCCCAAACCCAAATCTAAGAAGATACGGATTTGGACTAATCCACGCCCTACGGGCGACAACATAAATTAGTCTCCGTATACAATCCACGGGCAACCAAAAACAAAATAAACACCCACGACACGAAATGATCATCTGGAGAAGAAGAAAGTGGTTACTGCTATGCGGTAGCGTAATTAACTGCAGGGGCTTGCGCCTGCAGGGAAGAGCGTCCCGACAATCAAAAACCCCTCAACGAGGGGGAATCCTGATGAAGTCTGCTACATCGGCCGCATCCGTCTAAACCTTCGATATACGGTGCTATAAATCAACTTGGCATCTTCGGAGAGGTGGACGGATAGCACCAAATAGCATCTGCCCTCGAAATTCAGGCAAGACGGACCTATGCGGTATCGTCTCTGTGTTCGGCGGAGAACAGATTCTGGCACGCCCGGTGGGACCTTTTCCTCTTTCCACTCCACACTTCGTGTGTCGTGTTCGCGAACGAATCGCGGTTTAATATGGTTGCCCTTGGGTTTGAGGTACTAAGATTTGGTTTTCCTCCCGTGCAGAAAAAAGAACAGCCATGGCCTCTAATTGCTCCAACTGCAACTGCAACCCCCGTTCCGCCTCATCTGGAGGTATAACCTACGGGCCCCAAGAGGCCTCCCTTTTCAAGATGCCAGTGGAGCAGGTAACTCAGGCCACCAATGGGCTATTCTTCGGGACCATGCTCCCACCGATGAGCTTCAACGCCCCTATACCATCGCAAGAAGCTCCGAAGAAGTCGGTCTTTGATCGGCTTGCAACTACTGCGGCCCCTCTCAGCGGGTCGTCCAACTCCAATGCCTCAGTTTTCAATAGACTGGGTCGAAGCTCAGATGGGCCCGTGAAGAAGCTCATAATTCCTGAAGAGGTTATCCCAAAACGGATAGCCATTCCTATTCCTGAAGTCCCCAAGGCGGCTTCTTCTGCTAAGGGGTCGGTCTTCACAAGACTGGCCGTTTCAGCTCCTACTCCACGTGAAGTCATGAAGGCTGTTTCCCCTGTTCGAAAGTCGGCCTTCGCAAGACTGACTAACCCCTCTCAACGGGTGTCAGTCTTCGACAGGCTAGCACTAATAATAGTCTCTCCTCAAAGCAGGGGGCAAGAAGATGCTCATCCAACAGCGGAGGTGATCCCGGCCGCATGACATGCTCGACGTCGCCATTGGCGCCGAGTGAGGAAAGCTGGGGGCACTTCACCTTCCGGACTGACTCTGCCAGCTCTAATGGTGGAAATTGATGCTGTTGTTCCAACTGGAAAAAGCTTTGAATTACTTAACAGGGTACGCAGGAATTCGGCTACTGCTGTGCTGAAAAGATCTCCTCCACCTATGGAGAATGCCCCAAAGGCGAAGCTGGAGTGGCCCCTTCAGCGGCTGTCCTCTAAAATTTATAAAGTTTAGTGACAGGTCCAGGACTCCGTGGTAGATCAAGACTATCCCCGCCGACAGAAAAAGGTGAAGGTTCAGCGAGAAGATGACCATCCTGTCAAGCCACAGAAGGTGACAGCTACTTGGGTGCCCACTGCAACGACCCCCTCAACCTCGACCGCTCACAAGAGGAGAAGGCCAGAATAAATCCCTGAGTCTGCGACGAATCACAAGACCACTGAACCCAAACGCCCCACGTCTGGGGGCATGGTGGTGCACACCATCTATATGGCATCCGGAAAAGAGGATAGCCATATCTCCACAGGTCATCGACCGCTTACGCGATCAGTGACTAAGGCTCAAGAGCAGCAACAATAAAATCTCCAAGAAATGCTAACAGCTATGGCCGCACTTACGGAATCGAAAGCAAGCCCGGAGAAATCCTCGGAGCAACGCCGTGAGCAGGAAACTGATGCTGAATTCCTTCGGAGAATGCTTGAGAAGAAGGACAAAGAGGACGCGGAACAAGCGGCCAATATAAAACAAATGGCCCTTCTATTCCAAGATATGGTGGGCATGATGATCCAGCCGGACCCTCCAGCCGAAGACCCTCCAGTAATAATTGAAGATGATAGAGGAGAGACATCAAACCCTCTGCCGGCTCTGTCAGCAGCCAAGGAGGAGATCATCTCAAAAGCCGCCCAGGATGATTACATCGCTCAGCATATACGAGTTCATCAGGAGAATGAAGCGGCTGGGCAAATTGTTAAAAATGGATGACCCTATCCGGGTTGGTACGACTAAATAAAGTACTCGCTGGATGCACGATCCCCAAATTCCACGTATATAAGGGGACGGGAAATCCACACCAGCACGTTGCTCAATTTAGGGCTCTGTGCGGCAACACCGGAGGTGACGATAAGCTACTGCTTCGCCAATTCGTTGGCAGCTTGTCAGAGACGGCATTTGAGTGGTATTCCGAGCTCCCGAATGACTCTGTCAAGACGTTTGCAGAGATGGAGCTTCTATTCACCCAACGTTTTGCGAGCGTTAGCGAATGTACTCCAATCACGGCATTGATCAATGCCAGAGTGAAGCCGGGAGAAACTTGGGTCCAGTACGCGATACGGTGGCGAAATTTATGGTCGAAGTGCGAGCAGCGCATCGAAGAAGCACCTGCGGTAGGCATGTTCGTGGGTACTCTTGATCCGCATGCGACCATTTCACAATTCATGATGTTCTTCAAGCCAACTACTTTCCAGGCCTTGATTGACAAGCTAGCCGAAATGGATCAGATGGGTCATAGACCATCTCCTTCGAAGCTGGAATCTCGAAATGAAAAAGGGAAAGGGAAAGCAACCTTCGGCACCAATACTCAACAATAGCCGAGCAACTTAAAGCCGGTTGTTTTCCAAAGCAACGTGCGTCCACGCCCATCCCTCGAGGAGAGACCGGGATGTCCTTACTCGTTTCCTCGGGGTAAAATGAGGAGACTGTTCGAGATAGCAGTGCGCAACAGACTCATCAATCTGCCTGATCCAAAACGTCCGTTGCAGGCAGGCGATGTCAACAATCCTAATTACTGCCCTTACCACCAAGCAGTAAGCTATCCAATCGAAAATTGCTTCATCTTCAAAGGCTGGATTGAGGACCAATACCAACTGGGCAAATTCGCGCTGTCTGAAAACTGGAAGATGAACCCGCCACAACCACATGATCCGAAAAAGATGGATATGTCGGGGTCATCATGTTCATTCATAGAGAAAGCCACATGGACCGAAAAGTCCGTAAACTAAAAATTCGCCTCAAATACGGCAACGGAGGACCGAGATGTCCTTAAACTAACGAAGGACCGAAACGTCCTTAAACTAACGATGGACCACTATGTCCTAAAACTGGCTGTTGACCGAGACGTCTATAAACTACTGACCGTAGCATCCCAAGGCTGGCAAAAAAAAGGGTATGTCCATAAGCGAGATGGGCACGGATGAAAACCCGAAAGGGCTCCATGAGTAAAAACAGCAGGACTACCGGCGAGTTTTGTGAAAACCCGAAAAGGTGCAATCTCGTTAAAAGACACTTGCAAGGTCCTCTCGACCCTGTAAGGAGAAACCACCTACGTGAGATCCTTACGACTCACAAAAGAGAAACACACTTAGGAATCCCCACAATTCCTAAGGAGAAATTACACTTACGAGATCCTCACGACTCGTAAGGAGAATTCCCTTTTGAGACCCTCACGGCTCACAGGGTTCAAAAGCCTTAAGCTACAGGGATCTTAACCTGTTCTTAAGCCATCACAATCTCCAATACTGCCCTACAAGCTGTTAAATACTGACCCTTGTATACAATCCACCGGCGCGAATAAACATTTCCCTAACAAAGTCCCACCCGCGACTAGGGATATATTTACATAGTGGACGGCCCTTGTAAATCCTCTCGACTTATAAGGAGAAAACACTCTTATAAGATCCTTACGACTTATAAGAGAACACACACTTAGGAATCCTCACGATTCCTAAGGAGAAAACGCACTTACGAGATCCTCACGACTCGTAGGGAGAAATACCTTCATGAGACCCTTACGGCTCATGAAGTTAAAAGCCTTAGTCGACAGGATCCTAACCCTGTTCGCTAAGCCACCTTTGTTCGACATTGACGGAGGAAAATGATGATTCACTCCTGGCAATATCCCAGTTGTAGCGATGCTGATGCCTAAATCGGTATCAAATCCCAAGCTCGCAGCAAAGCAAATGCATATGAAATAGTCGAAATGATTGGGCAACTTGCAACAAAATCAGCAAGTAAAAATGTATGCATGCAAAATAGCCGAAATGGTTGGGCAACTCGCAATAAAAAGCAGCGAGTAAATAAAATAAATAGCCTAAATGATTGAGCAACTCGCAATAAAAAGCAGCGAGTAAATAAAACAAATAGCCGAAATGATTGGGCACCGCGAAAAATAACCGAAATGATTAGGCAATCGCGACTTTCGCGATATAAAAGCTGAAATGATAGATGTCACGCCCGCTTCCCAGAGTGCGCTAAGATAGGCACGTGACAGAGCCAACCATGCTACCTGTGGATAGGAAACATACCTCCACAGTCACATTACGGCTGTCTAGAGATATCAAGAACAGGAAAATAAAATAAACTATGTAGTATATGTCCATGAGCTAGAATAAACGAGTCAAGAAATATTATGCGGAAGCAATAAATCCAAAGAGCAAAAACATCTGGAAAGTAAAACATAACTAAACTGGATCATCACTGCTCGGCCTAACGGTGGAAGTACTCCCGACCAGCCTGCGACAAAGGTAGAGGATCTGGGCCATGCAGAACCCAGACGTCAGTACGTCATAATATCAACAATAGTAATAACCTGGATGTAACAAGATATGCAGGCATGAATCATAAACAGTAACATGAATGTAATAAGTAAACACGGATATAGAACAGTAAAGTGTATCAATATATGTGACGTCCAGTGATCAATCTAAACTGTGCTACTGGGTTATCTATTCTAAAGTTGTTTGAAATCAATTAGAGTAATCCTCCATGTAACTCAAAGGATATATCCGTTATCTCCAGGGACCACGGATCAGGTAGTGGGAGTCATGAATGACTCTGTCCCGTTATCCCTCGGGACCACGGATCAAGTAAGAATCACGAATGATTCTGTCCCGTTATCCCCCGCGACCACGGATCAAGTAATACCCTTGTAAGCTACACTTTAGTTTACACTTTTGATTTCCCCATACCCCCAAGGTTATGTGTTCAAGTCAGGTATTGATAAATCTGAAGCTAATGCCAACATAGGATCAAACAGGAATAAGTTTGTCTATACAGACAATATGATATGTCCATCGGGACAACATGTCAGGATTTTCGGCATTAGAGACAGGATCAGGTAACATGTCAAGTAGTGATATATCAGGTCATGTCAGGTAGTGTACATGTATCAAGTCATATCAAATAGTGCACATGTGTCAAACGGGTGCTCCTAATCAAACTGTTGCAAGTATTGAATCAGGGTGAAAGTACGGATGCACAATAAAAGTATGGATGCACAAATATCAATCAGGGGTTACATCATGACTATGTAGGGTGCACAATATCAAGCATGGGATATCAATATAACAACAATATGTAATAATGTGACATGGTATGCGAATAGTTATAGAATTAATGGTATGGATGCACAAATATCGATTAGGGGTTACATTTACAGTTCCAATACTAATTAGGATGCACTTTATTAAGTATGGGGTGTTACTACAATAATAATATGAATTAATGTGATCTATAAATGCAGTTATATATATTTTAAATGATATGGATGCAAACGGGTATCCGAAAACAGTAAACTTTTAGTATGGATGTACAATGTGATAAAGGGGTAATATTTTACTCATATGGATGCATAATAATATACCTTGCATGTAGCAAGATGAATTAGCATGCGAATAGATATGTAAATAGTGATATAATAATATTAACATGGATAACATATTCAAACCGATTAATAACTATAAAAGTGGTATTGATTAAACATGCACAAGAAAGTTCCGTTCAGAAATTCAGCGTTACCCTGATTTGTAAAATAGCTTAAAAATAACAAACGTTCTCTAAAAGGGACGTGTTTTATACCAAAACAAAGATAATTCAATAAGGTTTTCATTTTTAAGTATCTCAGGTTATTCCTAAAAAAAGTTATGATCATTCGAAGTTGAAAGTTTGCTGCTGGAATTTCCCTGGACAGCAATTTAAAGATATTTTCATTTGAATTTTACGTTATTTAAACAATTTATTTTGCAAGTAAATATTTCATAGAGTTATAGTATTCTGAGTTAGTTTCGTAACGAACTAAAGAACATATACTAATGATTTTTCTATGATTTATAATGAATTTTATAAGGTAAGGTGTACAGTAAATTTCAGATTTGTCGTATCTGCTTTGCAACGACGTTTCATGTGTAAACTATAATATTTTCAAACTATATTTTGTATAATATTATAAAATGTAGATTATAAACTAATTAAAGATAATAATAAGAAATATTACAATGATATATATTTTTATAGATATAATTATAGCATATCGCATGTTGTAAACTTGCCTCGATCGAATCACGCGACGGATACGCACGGCACGTCCGACGTCGGTAAATCGTCTCAACGCATACGCAGCACGCGGGACGGGTCCAGACAAGGTAAGAGGGTGGTCACACAGGCAAGGTACGTTCACTGAATCACTCAGATCGTCAGCGACGAGTACGGCTCCGGCGGTGATTGCCGGAATCAAGAAACAAGATCAAGAAAAAGAAAGAAGAAAGAAGAAGAAGTAAGAAGAAGAGGCTGTTTATTAAATAAGGAAAGAAAGAAATAAATAAATAAAATATATATAAATATATATATATGCAGAGGAGAGAGAGTCAAGAGAGAGAAAAATGGGTTGTTAGTTTGTTGGGAAATTAGTTTAGATTTAAATTTAAAAAATCTTTTATTAGTTAACTAAATTTTAATTTCTATCAGTTTATAAAATTAATATTATATATTTGATATTCTGGTAAATACAAATATAGTCCAAAATATGCCCGGGTATGGTCTAAAATTCAGTTTTAAAATACGAAAAATATACATGTTGACCAAAATTAAAGTTGGATATCCGGGTAACGAAAATACATACCCCTAAGAAAAGATGCACGTACATGCGCGTAGCCATCCAACAAGTCCGTTTCACTGAACGGGACGAGAACAAGATGCGCGGATGCTACTACAGGGTTAAGGATATCATGCAGGCCATGAAATGTATTTTTAAAATATTTTATGTGACTTAAAATGTTATATTAAAATGCAGATGCTAGATAAAATGCGAGTATGCAATGTATAAATAAATGAAAGCGCACGAGTCCATATAACAGGTCAGGATAAATCATAAACATGAATCAAGACTGGTTTCAAGCATGCGGGTTGGGTCGAATGCAAATACAAATGTCAAATACACTATTCGCACCCAAAACACAATAAATCAAGAAAATACCATAAATAAAGAATACTAGAATTGGTATAAATGAACTAGGGTGTTATATTATACCCAACTACAAAAAGAATTTCGTCCTCGAAATTCCCAAAACAAGAAAAGATAAATAACACGAATCTATAAGAATAGGTGTGGAAAGTTCTGTCAAATTTCGTCTTCTCGTTCCTAAGTCGATTCTCCATGCGAGCGATTTCCCAAAGAAACAAGAACGAGAAGGATAACCTTGTTCTTAAGGACCTTTTCTCTTTTGATCAACGATCGATATCGGTCGTTTCTCAAAGGTCAAATCCTCTCTTACAGTCAGCTCTGAATGATCCAGCACGTGCGTTTCATCTTGAACATACTTACGGAATTGAGATACATGAAACACGTCATGAACATTCGCCAAAGATTATGGTAACGCCAATCGATAAGCCACTTCTCCAACACGCTCCAAAATCTCGAAAGGCTCAACGAATCGAGGACTAAGCTTACCTCGACTCCCAAAAAAAACCACTTCTCTAGTCGGTGATATCTTCAAGAATACCAGATCACCTACAACGAACTCTAGAGATCTTCTCGATGTATCGGCCCAACTCTTCTGCCGATCTTGTGCAGCTTTCATGTGATTCCGGATAGTATTAACTTTCTCTACTATTTGCACGATCAAATACGGTCCCAACAATCTTCGTTCTCCAACATCGTCCCAACAAACAGGTGAACGACACTGTTCCCGCCAAAAATTTCTGCGCAAAAGAGCCCAAGGCATCAAATGGCAGCGATACGCTTAAGAAAATGTGAACCGGTATTTTCCGGGCTGTATTTTGATAAATTCCCGAATGAGAAACAGCTAAATTCTCATGGTATTGAAAGAATCTCGAAAAAACCTTCGATTTGATATATTATGGGCCTCATAATTCATCCGGGATCAAAAGTTATGTGCAAATGTGCTATGCACATGTGATCTAAGGAAGAAGATGCGAACCAGTATTATCCGAGCTGTATTTTGACAAACCTCGGAATGAGAAATAGCTAAATTCTGATGGTATCGAAAGTATCTCGAAAACTCCTTCGATTTGATATATTATGGGCCTCATAATTCATCCGGGATCAAAAGTTATGAGCAAACGTGCTATGCACATGTAATCTAAAGTAATGCTCTACTACATGGGGAATGCATTTTTAGTCCCACATCGGGAAAATAAGAGATCGTTTCTCTACCACTCCCATATAAATAAGAGGGGATACCTTTTAGAAAGGATAGAGTTCAATCCTCAAAGGACTTAGTTATCCATAGGAGCTTAGTTCTCCATAGAAGCTTAGTTCTCCAAGATAAGAGCCTGCTCCTCCCTATAATGCGCATATGCGCAAGCGCCATGTGTGCTACGTGCAACGCACATGTGCCCGTCATGCGCGCACCACGTGCAACGCACGCGCGCACCACATGAGAACATTTAATAATATTAAAAGAAGCTTAGTTCTTCATAGGAGTTTAGTTCTCCAAGATAGGAGCCTGCTCCTCCCCATAATTCGCATATGTGCAAGCGCCATGTGTGCTACGTGCAACGCACGTATGCCCACCATGCGCGCACCACGTGCAACGCACGTGCGTACTACATGAGAATATTTAATAATATTAAAAGGAGATACGTTCTCCTTAGGAGCTTGCTCCCCCCATAATGCGCATATGTGCAAGCTCCATGTGCGCTACGTGCAAATATGTGCGCCCAACACGTGCGACGCACGTGCGCCCAACACGTGCGACGCATGTATGCGAATGCAAAGAAGCCTTTTTCAGCAGCGAGAAGCTTAAGCTCCAGCCTGTTCTTTCCCCTAATGAGTGAGACATGGTTCAAAGGGCACATCCCTCCACACCTTCGATATATGGCGCTGTAATCTCTCAGTGTCATCGGAGAGGTGGTGGGTCCCAACGACCAATGATCCTTCTTTTCAATAAAAAAAAGGAAAAGAAACAGATATACAGAAGAAAAGAGAGAAACCCCCCTACAAACTTTGAGAAAACTCAAAGAAAGAAGAGCAAGCTCTTAGAAAAAGAAGATCATTTCTTCAAGGTAAAGAATTAATTCTTGAACAACATAAATGAAATCATCTCATTAAAACAGAAGAACTATCTTCTAAAAGATCATAGATCTACAACAGACCAAGGTCTCTCATAAAAAGATCAAAAGGTCTAATCATAAAAATAAAAGAAGTATTTACTTCATTCACAGATCCTTGATCTACAAAGGAAAAGCCCTTCCAAAAATAAGAACTGTTGTTCTTAAATCTTGAGGCAAAGCCTCCTTTAAAAAAAAGAACATAAACTTGTTCTCTGATCATAAATTTGATCAAGTGCGCTTTGCGCTATTGAAAAGTGCCTTGAACTCATGAACTGCGCTTTTGCGCTCCTTGGACCGGCGCTCAGCGCCAAAACATGCCACGTGTCCACCACAGAAACAACTTGCGCTTCTGAAATAGCGCACTGCACTCATCGACTGGCGCTAGTGCCAAGCGCGCCACATGCTTTTATGTGCGCTTGGGCAGAACATAAATTGTTCTTTGAATAAGCCCCAGAACTATGATGAATGCTCAGCATTCAGTAAAAGACAAATATTGTCAGAAGCTAAATCAATGCTCAGCATTGTTAAAAGGGCCGAGCTCAAACAAATGCTTAACATCCCAAAATAAATGTTAAACATTTTTAACTTGATTGGACTTAGCCCAAGACTGGCCATAAGTCCTCAATTCAGATTTAACTGAGCCCATGTGCTCATAATCTAATTAATTAATCTTAGTCCCAAATTGGACTACAGATCTCTCAACCAACATTGGTTCAAGGGTACATCTCTGAACTCCTCTAATATTTGTCATTGTAATCCTTCAACGTCTTCAGAGAGGTGACGGGTCTCGACGGCCATACATTCCACGGACTACGATGTCCTTAACCTTGACCGGGATGTCTTTAAACTAACAATGGACCACCATGTCCCTCAACTGGCAATCGACCGAAATGTCCGTAAACTAAACGATAGAGCCCAAATGCTCTCTTGTTGGATCTAAATGATCCTGTTAAGTTGATTTTAGTCTGGAAACTAGACTAACGTATCCTTAACAAACGTTTAAGTTGATCTTAGTCCAGAATGAGACTAACGTATCCTTAAACAAAAACCCCAAAACCAAATCTAAGAAAATACGGATTTGGACAAATCCACGTCCTAGGGGCGACAACATAAATTAGTCTCCGTATACAATCCACGGGCAACCACAAACAAAACAAACACCCGCGACACGAAGTGACCAGCAGGAGAAGGAGAAAGTTGTTACCGCGATGCGGTAGCGTAATTAACTGCAGGGGCTTGCGCCTGCAGGGAAGAGCGTCCCCACAATCAAAAACCCTTCAGACGAGAGGGAATCTGACGAAGTCTGCTACATCGGCCGCATCCGTTTAAACCTTCGATACATGGTGCCATAAATCAACTTGGCATCTTCGGAGAGGTGGACGGATAACACCAATTAGCATCTGCCCCAGATTCAAGCAAGACAGTCCGTCTTCCCGGTTTCCGGAGGGGAACAGATTCTGGCACGCCCGGTGGGACCTTTTCCTCTTTCCACTCCACATTTCGTGCGTCGTATTCGCGAACGAATCGCGGTTTTTTAATGGTTGCCCTCGGGTTTCAAGTTACTAAGATTTGGTCTCTTTCTTGGCGCAAAAATCAAACAGCAATGGCGTTCAACTGCTCAAACTGCTCCAACTGCAAGTGCAACCGACGCTCCGCCTCACCTGGAAGCGTAGCCTACAGGCCTCAAGCGGCCTCCCTCTTCGCTATGCCGGTGGAACAAGTGACTCAGGCTACCACCGGTCTGTTTTTAGGGACCATGCTCCCGCCGGCGAGATTCGCCATCTGAGTGCCCGTACCGGAAGCTTCAAAGAAGTCGGTCTTCGATCGACTTGCTATTACCACGGCCCCTCTCAACGGGTCGTCCAATTCCAGCTCCTCGGTCTTCACCAGGCTGAACCCGAGCTTCAAAGGGCCTACTAAGAAGCCCATAATACCTGAAGTGGCCATCCCAGAAAAGATAGCCATCCCTGCTCCTGAAGCCGTCAAGGCGACTTCTCCTGCCAGAAGGTCGGTCTTTGCGAGACTGACTGCTCCCGTCCCCGCTCCCGCTCAGAAATCTGTTTTTGACCGGTTGGACACAGCTTCTCAACGGACGTTAGTCTTTAAGAGGCTGACACCCGTGACAGCCCCTCACCTGAGCAGGGGGCAAGACAAAGCCGTCGCTGAACCAATCCCAACAACCCGTCATGCCCAACGTCGCCACTGGCGCCGGATAAGGAAGGCTGGGGGCAACTCCCCCTCTGGGCTAACTCCGCCAGCTCCAACGGTGGAAGTTAATGCTGCTGTTCCAACTGGTAACAGCTTTGAGCTGCTGAACAAGATACGCAGAAATTCGCCAACTGCGGTGTTCAAAAGATCTCCTCCACCGGTAGAGACCGTCGTGGAAGCAAAACCAGAAAAGCCGGAGCAGTCTCCTCAACGGCTGTCTTCCAAAGTCTATAAGACTTGGCGACGAGTCCGAGAATCGGTGATTAATCCGAATTTCTCCCATCAGCGTAAGATATCGAAATCCCGATAGGAAGAAGGCCGCCCTGTTAAGCAACGGAAGACGACGGCCACCTGGGTGCCCAAGGCAACGGCCCCCTCAACTTCGACGGCCCACAAGAGAAGAAGGCCGGAGAAAATACCCACCCCTGCGGCGAACGTCAAAGGCAGTGACCCAAACGCCCTAAGTCCGGGGGCATTGTGGTACACACCATCTACATGGCGTCCGGGAAAGAGGACAACCGTATATCCACAGGTCATAGACCGCTTATGCGATCGGTGACTAAAGCTCAAGAGCAGCAGCAGAAGCTCCAAGAAATGATGACTGCGATGGCCGCACTCACTGGGCCAAAAGAGAGCCCAGAAGCATCCTCGGATTAACGCCAGGAGCAAGAAACTGACGCCGAGTTCCTTCGGAGAATATTGGAAAAGAAAGACAAAGAGGCTGCGGAACAAGCAGCCAATATAAAACGAATGGCCCTTCTGTTCCAAGACATGGTGGATATGATGATCCAGCAAGATCCTCCTGCTGAAGATCCTCCGATCGTCCTTGAAGACGACAGAGGAGAAATGTCGAATCCTCCACCGGCTCTGTCAACAGCCAAGGAGGAGACAATTTCTAAAGCTGCCCAAGATGAATATATAGCTCAGAAGATACGGGTTCACCAGGCAACTGAGGCAGCCGGTTAAGTTGTCAAAACGGGGCGACCATATCCGAGCTGGTATGATCAGATCAAATACCCGCCGGGCTACACGATCCCGAAGTTCCATGTCTACAAGGGGACAGGCAATCCCCATCAACATGTTGCCCAGTTCAGAGCTCTTTGTGGCAATACCGGTGGCGATGATAAGCTCCTGCTTCGCTAGTTCGTCGGCAGCTTGTTGGAGACGATGTTTGAATGGTATTCCGAGCTTCCGAACGACTCCGTCAAAACTTTCGCTGAAATGGAGTTGTTGTTTACCCAGCGTTTCGCAAGCGCCAATGAGCGTACTCCGATAACAGCTTTGATCAATGCCAGAGTAAAGCCGGGCGAAACCTGGGTTCAATATGCAATCCGGTGGCGGAACTTGTGGTCGAAGTGCGAACAGCGCATCGAAGAAGCGCCAGCGGTGGGCATGTTCGTGGGCACCTTAGATCCTCATGCAACTATTTCACAGTTCATGATGTTCTTTAAACCAACCACGTTCCAGGCCTTGATCGACAAGCTAGCTCAAATGGACCAGATGGGCTATAGACCGTCTCCTCCAAAGCCGGACTCTCGAAATGATAAGGGGAAAGGAAAAGCGATCGTCGTCGCCAATGCTCAACAACAGGCGAGCAACTTGAAGCCGGTTGTCCGTCAAAACAATATGCGTCCACGCGTACCCCTCGAGGAGAGGCTAAGACGTCCTTACTTGTTTCCTCAAGATAAAACGAGAAGACTGTTCGAGCTGGCATTGCGCAACAGACTTATCAATCTGCCGAATTCAAGACGCCCGTTGCAGCCAAACGACGTCAATGATCCCAATTACTGTCCCTACCACCGAGTATTGGGCCATCCAATCGAAGATTGCTACGTCTTCAAATACTGGATTGAATACCAATACCAACAAGGCAAGTTCGCGTTGTCTGAAAGATGGAAGGTGAACCCGCCGCAACCTCATACCCCTAAAAAGGTGAATACGCCGGGGGCAACGTGCTCCCTTGTTGAAGAAGCTCCATGGGAGGTTGTGCTATCAGCCAAAACCAAGAGGATGCTGAATGATCTCAAGGCATGCCCGACGGTCAGGTGGAAGAATCCGCTAGAACCCCAGATCATCGAAAGGATGCTGAAGCCGCGCCCAACTCCAAAGATCTGTGGTGATGGCCCAAGCACTCACGCCCAGCCGTCAAAATCTTCAAAGAAGAAGAAGAAGAGATCCAAAAAGCCCGTGAAACCTGGCAACAAGCGCACGGACTTACAGAAATAGATCGACGCGCTGGAGGAGTATAATCAGAAGGCATGGACTCCCATCACGCTCCAAGAGTTCCTCAGCCACGTCTTTCAGGAGGAAGATGATGGAGAAAGCTCGTCAGATGAATCCGAGGGTTACGTGGCGAGTTGTCATATGATCTCCCACTCGTTTACAGATGATGAGAAAACTCCTTGCACTGAGAAGCTGGGCGCAGATCCTAAACCGGAACTTCTGGGGCCATCAGATGAAACAATTGATGCATTCCTCAACGAAACTCTTTTGAAAAGTAAAGCTGATCGGGAACGCGAGACGGTCCTATTTGAAAGGGCCAAGCGCCGGCGACTAGACGAAAGAGTTGAGATACCCCCATCAAATTAAAAGACATCCGTTGCGGATAAAAACAAATTCAAGACGAGGAAAAGGTTTGCTAAAGCCATATCGATGGGGATGAAGCTACCACCCTCTGAAGGAAACATTGCCGGCAAAGCAGAGATGCACCCTTCCTATTGCTTGTATCATCGGAAGGTTTCGCACCCCACCGAAGAGTGCAAAGCTTTCAATAGATGGTGGCAGGGGTATGTTGTTCACCGGCAATATTTTAAGCGGGAGAAGCGCAAAACTCGTCGGGAGCGGAAAAGTACGACCGAGGAGCTTATAAGAACTACCGGCGATTGTCGCATGGTTAACGCTGGGGAAGCGTAAATTCTCACATTCGGGAGCGACTCTGACGAGGAAATGGCTCTTAGCCCTCTCTTTAAAGAGTCCACCTCGGGAAAAGAGGAAGAGCCGAAGGCCTGCAAAAATATCCGGCTGCGTAATCGTACGCTACCCGAAAAGAATCTTGGACCCTCAAATAAAAAAGATAAGGGAAAAGAAAAGGTCTCTGAGGATATCGCCCTAGATGACCAAGTCATGGAAGAGCTAACCGCCAAGGACCCGCCAAAGAAAAATAAGGTGGACTACAACGTTCTGGCACACTTGAGGAAGTTACCCTCGCAGCTCAGTATTCTCGATGCCCTCTTACTATCAAAAGAAGCAAGAGATTCATTGATCAAAGCGCTACCGGAGCCGTAGCAATTCCAAGCTTTTCTCGCCGAAGAAAAGTTGAAGGACGAGCTGGAAGAAGTGCACACAGCTGATGTCACTTTCGGTGATGAAGACCTCCTCCTTGGGACGTGCGAACACAATCGTCCCCTCTATGTCTCTGGGTACTTGCCACGATATAAAGATAGGCAAAATCTTGGTTGACAATGGGTCTTCCGTCAATCTCCTCAATGTACGAGTATTGAAGGAAATCTGCATGGGCGTCCATCACCTCGCTCGGGATAAGATCACCATCTCCGGGTTTGACTCTCAATCATCACGGACTCTTGGGTCTGTGATACCGAGTTACGCTTTGGGCTACTCGTCACGGACATTAAATTCCACATCATATACGCCAAGACATGCTATAATGCTTTGCTCGGCTGACTTTGGTTACACGAGTACAACATCATCCCTTCTACACAGCATCAGTGTATGAAATATTTTAAGGATGGTCTCGAGTATACCGTAACAGGAGAGTTGAACCCATTCTCTGTAAACGAGGTCCGTAAGTACGAAGATGCAAAATACTTCTTGCCAGATTTCGAAGACACGGAGAGGTGTCACAAGCCGGAGAACAAAGCTATCACCACCATCCCTGTCTTCGGGAGTGATACTGAGGAAGAGGAAGAGATGGTTTATTCGGGTCCACCCCAACACAACAAGCCGGGACCGTCCGCTCCCATGTTGATCTTTGGCAGCGATTCGGAAGATGAAGTCCACGCTATATTCTCTACTCGGCCTTCAATACAAACTTTCGCTGATGAAGAGCAAAGTATGCAAGTCGCCATGGTTCAACTTAAACATCATAAAGAACTTGACGCGCTTGATACCTACAGTGTAGAAGAGCTGCATACGTTTTATGTCCCTCCCAGGCGAAAAGGCGATTCTATTCTACCGCTCCGGGGAAACTAAAGTGGAAAAAGAAATCTGGCACGGTGCGAATCCTACGCTTGACAGGCTTCAGCCCATCCGTCTGCCTAGATATTACGCGGAAGGATTGAAAAGGCTATTAAAGCGCCAAGGGATACCCTTCAAACAGACCGCTCGAAAAGCTAAATTCTATGACAGGGTCTGGAACATTCCCGGAACTCAGCACAAGTTGCCTAGTGGGAGAATGGAAGCAATCGGGCTTGGATATGTTCGGTCCAAGAAACGGGAGCTACTCCGCGATTGCTATGTCGTGCATGACTTTGATAAAGAAGGGGATGCTCAATGGGAGAATGCTAACCCTGAACCAGAAAGAGCCCCCGACGTGAAAATGCCCAGTCCGTCATTCGAAGAACAAATGGACAAGCTTATAAGGGAAGCTGGTCAAAAAGTCCGAGATGACCATAATCGCGAAATGACCATCTACGAGAAAACCAGGACGCAACGCCTTCTTCAACAGGCTGCGAAAGATGAAATGCTCCTCCCTGTCAACCTGTTGTACAAAAAGCTCGACGCAGAGGCCGAAACAAGTCAAAGAGCGGAAAAGGCGTTCAGCAACGACAAAGTGGGACCAAGAAGCCACGCAGTCGGGAATCGAGCGGTCCGGATTTGTCCCTTATGAAGAAGATGAGTCGAGCATACTCTTTTCCTCAAGACAAGACAAAGAAGATACTTGACCTAGCTATAAAGCACCAAATGCTTACACATCCGGAGTCCAAGCACCCCGAACAAGCAGGCGAAGTCTCACACCCGAACTATTGTTCTTATCACAGGGTAATAGGGCACCCCCTCGAAGATTGCTTCACCATCAAAAATTTGGTCGAAGATCAGTATCAGCTCGACAAGTTTGCTCTATTTGACAGCTGGAGGGTGACGCCGCCACAGAAGCATGAACCCAAAGCCACGGGAACAGAACCAAATCCACATCGGTCTCGGAAGCGAGCTCGTGCTTGTCATATGATAACGATATCAAAAGAAGAGCCCGAGAATATGGATGACCTTCCTTGATGCTTCGAAAATAGCAATGACGAGGTGATCTCAGAATTCCCACTAGCGCCAAAAGAGCTGGAAGATGGGATACACACCACGGCGGATAACCTCAGGAAAATTGAGTTGGAGACGGCGAACGACCCGCGACCGACATTCGTTAGTGAGCTGTTGTCTGAAGGAAGGGTGGCTTCATTAAAAGACGTGCTTATGCAGTATAAGGATTGCTTCGCATGGAGCTATTCCGAAATGCCAGGACTAGATCCAGAAATTGCTATGCATAAATTGGCGATATCCCCGGATGCTAAACCAATCAAACAAGCACCGAGAAGAATGCGGCTCGAGCTTGAGATGAGCATCAACGTTGAGGTCAAGAAGTTGATTGACTCTGGCTTCATCCAAGAAGTTCAGTATCCTGATTGGATCGCCAACATCGTCCCAGTGATGAAGAAGAATGGGACGGTACGCATATGTGTAGACTTTCGGGATCTCAATAAAGCCTGCCCGAAGGACGATTTCCCCAGTGCCAGTCACCGAGCTGATGATAGATAACACGTCCACTCACGAGGTTTTCTCCTTCATGGACGGCTTATCAGGATATAATCAGATAAAGATGCATCCCGAAGACCAGAAGCACACCGCTTTCCGGACCCCTTTGGGTATATTCTGCTACAAGGTGATGCCCTTCGGTCTAAAGAATGCCGGTGCCACCTATAAAAGGGCCATGACAAAGATCTTCGATGACCTTATACATGAAATCATCGAATGCTATATCGACGACCTCGTGGTTAAAAGCAAATTGTACGAGGAACATCTCGAGCATCTGAAGATCATGTTTCAACGTCTTCGGCAATACAACTTGAAGATGAACCCTCTCAAGTGCGCATTCGGAGTTCTCTCGGGCAAATTTCTAGGATTCATCGTCTGACACCGAGGTATCGAGATAGATCCGTCAAAGATCAAGGCGATCATGGAAATGCCTCCGCCCAGGACTCTCAAGCAATTGCGGTCTCTCCAAGGGAAGCTCGCGTACATCCGGCTATTTATAGCCAACCTTTCAGGCAAATGTCGCCCTTACAGTCATCTGATGAAGAAGGGAACCCCTTTCGTTTGGGATCACAAATGTCAGAGCGCACTGGATGAAATCAAACAATACCTGCGGAATCCGCCAGTGTTGGCTGCTCCGGTCAAGGGAAAGCCTCTCTTTCTTTATACAACCACCCTCGAAGGTTCCTTAGGTGCATTATGGGCACAAGAGAACGACCAAGGGAAAGAACGAGCCCTCTACTATTTGAGCCGAGTTCTACTGGGGGCAGAAAGCAACTACTCCCCCATCGAAAAACACTGCCTAGCGTTGATCTTCGCGATAACAAAGCTCAGGCACTATGCGTTGGCATATGAAGTCCGTCTCATTTCGAAGGTGGACCCCCTTAAATATTTAATGTCGAAGGCCATATTGACAGGGAGACTCGCTAAATGGGCCTTTCTCTTAATGGAGTTTTCGATAACCTATCAGCCTCTTAAGGCAGTGAAAGGTCCGGTCATCGCCGACTTCCTCGCTGAGCACCCGATACCGGCCGATTCCCTTCTGAACTGCGAGCTGCCAGACGAACATGCGTTTGATGCGATCGACGGTAGTGATGCTCGATGGGAAATTTATTTTGATGGAGCGTCTTCCATGAAGAAGCGCAAACAAAGCACCCCTATAATCAAATCGGGGGTGGGCCTCATCTTCGCTTTCTCCTTAACAGAGCCGAGGACAAACAATGAAGCCGAATACGAAACTTTGATAGCAGGCCTCGAGATCCCCATCGACATGGGAATTGAAAACCTCCTCATATACGGAGATTCCCAACTGGTCGTTAGTCAAGTAAACGGCGACTATCAAACGTGCAAACCAGAGCTGGTGAAGTATGGCGAGAGAGTACAGCAACTGCTGACTCAAATCCCCTCCCACATGCTGGAAAGCATACCGCGCGTGAAAAATAGCAAAGCAGATGCACTAGCTAAGCTCGCTAAAGAACTGGCCGACGAGAACCTCGATGATGTAAGAATCGTGGTACAAAGCCGTCGGGTGCTTGCCCCAGCAGAAATATCTCCGGAATCATCAAAAGAAAAGGGAGTGACTGAGCAAATGGCTATGCAAATAAAAGACCAGGAAAAGGCTGAGGATTGGAGAGAAGTCTTTATAGACTACTTCAAATCCCGTCGAACGCCTGAAGATGCGTCCTTAAGACATCAGCTCATGAAACGAGCTCTGTCTTTCGCCTTCGTCAATGATACTCTGTACAAGAGGTCGTTTGATTATCTGTGGTTGAGATGTCTGGGACCTGAAGAAGCGAAAAGAGTCGTTCAGGAAGTTCACGACGGACTCTGCGGTTCTCACCAAGCAGGACCGAAGATGAAGTGGAAGATTAAACGGATGGGCTACTATTGGCCCACGATGATTCAGGACTTCCTCGAGTATGCGAAGCAATGCCACTCGTGCCAGATTCATGGGGAGTTTATCCATCAACACCCAAATCCTCTACATCCAACAGTGGCCAGCTGGTCGTTCGAAATGTGGGGAACTGACATAATCGGCCTCATCGAACCAGCATCGTCCAGGGGACATCGATTCATCTTGGCGACGACTGACTACTTCTCCAAATGGGCAGAAGCAGTACCGCTAAGGGAAGTGAAGACGGAGAATATCCTCCATTTCTTCAAGACGCACGTCATTTATCGGTTTGGAACTCCGCGATGGATCATCTTCGATAACGGGCCAGCCTACAGAAGCCACAAGATTAGCCGCTTCGCGCAACAACACAACATAGACTGGAGATATTTCTCAGTTTATAATCCCCGAGCTAACGGTTTAGCTGAGGCTTTCAACAAGACCTTGATGAAGATCGTAAAGAAGACGATGTCCCGAAATAAGAAGGACTGGCACGAGAGACTGCAAGAAGCTCTCTGGGCGTATCGAACTACGTTCAAGACGGCCACGAACACAACGACGTACGCGTTGGTATTCGGTACAGAAGAAGTACTCCCCCTCGAAATAAAATTACCCTCTCTACGAGTGGCAGTCCACTACGAATTGACGGACGAAGAAAATGCTCACCTTCGGCTTGAGGAGCTTGATGCCCTTGATGAAACCCGGCTTATAGCGCAACAAAGTTTGGAGGCTTATAAAGCAAAGATGACGCGCTCATATGAAAGATTGACCAGGCCGAGAACATTCCACCAAGGCGAACTCGTGCTAGTGGTCAAAAGACCTATGATCCCCAATCGCGCCAAGCGGGGAAAATTCGAGCCGAACTATGAAGGCCCGTACATCATAGACAAGGTCTACCAGGGTGGAGCTTATCTACTCATGGATATGCACGGTGAAAGGCCTTTCAGGCCAATAAACGGTCGCTTCCTGAAGAAATACTACGCTTAATAAGTCACAACCTAGGTCAATGATAGATGACGACGACTATGTCCGCTCGCTATCTTCCTAAGCCCAGACTCTATAAGTAGTAGCCGGCCTTCTTCAACAATGGACCGAAACGTCCTTAAACTAATGACGGACCACTACGTCCTAAAACTAGCTGTTGACCGAGATGTCGATAAACTACGGTGGATCGCAACATCCCGAAGCCGATACAAAAAAAAATTAAAAAAATAATAAAAACGGTATGTCCATAAGCAAAATGGACACGGATGAAAACCCGAAAGGGCTCCGTGGGTAAAAACAGCAGGGCTACCGGCGAGTGTTTGTGAAAACCCGAAAGGGCGCAACCTCGTTAGAAAAAGGAATAAAAAGAATAAAAAAAAGAGAAGACGGTATGTCCATAAGCAAAACGGGCACGGATGAAAACCCGAAAGGGCTCCGTGAGTAAAAACAGCAGGGCTACCGGCGAGTGTTTGTGAAACCCCGAAAGGGCGCAGTCTCGTTAAAAGACCCTTACAGGGTCCTCTCGACCTTGTGAGGAGAAATCACCCGCGTGAGATCCTTACGACTCACAAGGGAGCAACACACTTAGGAATCCTCATGATTCCTAAGGAGAAATTACACTTGCGAGATCCTCACGACTCGTAAGGAGAACTCTCTTATGGGACCCTCATGGCTCATAAGACTTGAAAGTCTTAAGCTACAGAGATCTGAACCTGTTCTTAAGCAACCCCCACAACCTTCAATACTGCCCTACAAGCGGCTCAATATTGACCCTTGTATACAATCCACGGGCGCGAATAAACATTTCCCTAACAAAGTCCCATCCGTGACTAGGGATATGTCTACACGGTAAACAGCCCTTGTAAGTCCTCTCGTCTTATAAGGAGAAAGCACTCTTATAAGATCCTTACGACTTATAAGAGATCATGCACTTAGGAATCCTCACGATCCCTAAGGAGAAAACACACCTACGAGATCCTCATGACTTGTAGGGAGAAATACCTTAATAAGACCCTTACGGCTCATGAAGTCAAAAGCCTTAGTCGACAGGATCCTAACCATGTTCGCTAAGCCACCTTTGTTCGACATCGACAAAGGAAAATGATGATTCGCTCCTGGCAATATCCCAGTTGTAGTGGTGCTGATGCCGAAATCGGTATCTAATTCCAGGCTTACAGCAAAAAGCCAGCAAGCCACACATGCATACGAAATAGCCGAAATGATGGGGCAACTTACAACAAAATCAGGAAGTAAAAATGTATGCATGCAAAATAGCCGAAATGATTGGGCAACTCGCAATAAAAAGCAGCGAGTAAAAATAAAACAAACAACCGAAATGATTGAGCAACTCGCAATAAAAAGAAGCGAGTAAAAATAAAACAAATAGCCGAAATGATTGGGCACCGCGAAAAATAGCCGAAATGATTGGGCAATCGCAAATTTCGCGATATAAAAGATGAAATGATAGAGCATCGCGGAAAGAAATAAAAAAATGAAATTTATGCCCTACAGGTGATATCACATCAATTCCTGTGTACAATCCAGGGGCACAAACAATGTGGGAACCATATCATCCCATCAGGCTTCATCAGAAAACGAAGACAAAATCTCGACGGTTCAAGGATAGCCTAGAGATCATTAACAGCGTTCCTCACCATTCCAGCAGGATTCAGACGCTGCAATCTGTTGGGGTAAAAATTTACACCCCCGTTGACCGAGTCAAAGTCAAGGTCAACCCCAAGCCAGGTGGGCCCAAGCCCAGGTCAAGCGGGCCCAAGCCCAAGTCAAGCCCGCGGCCAGCCTCCTCCATGCTAAAATATAGATCATGTAATAAATAATTTTTATGTAATTTTTTATACATGAATGTATGCAAAATGGGCATAAAGCCAATATTTTGTAAGTCCATGGCTTATGTGCAAAAATGAAATGGCACATGAGCCATGAGATGGCTAAAATGCCATTTTTGTAAATCCCAAGGGGCTATATGTAAATATGTAAGCCTATAAAAGGCAACATGATGAATAAAAAAAAAAACAACTTTCCTCTCTCCAAAAAAGTTTCAGATCTGAGATCTTTCTTCCTTCTTCAAGGTTCCAAAACCTTCTTCTTTCTTTCGAATTAAATCAAGAGTTTTACTCTCCCATTTAAAAAACGAAATAGTTTTTCACCACAAAACCCACAAAGGGGAACTTGGATCTGTCTTCAGATCCCTAAAAGGAAAAATTTTGAGATCTCACATCTATTGATCTTCAAGATCCAGCTAACAGAGGAGGAAGAAGAAGAACCCCTTTCACTTAACCCCAAAAAAAAGAAGAAGAATACACTAAGGAGTCCAACTCCTCTCTGATTTCTCTTCAGAGAAATCTTTTAGGCTAAAAGCCTCTTTTTCTTGCCGGCGCTCGAGCGCAGAGCGCCCACGTGCCGACACGTGGCGCGCTTGCGCTCAAGCGCAAGCGCTCGAGCGCAAGTCGCCCCCGTGCCGACACGCGGCGCTCTTGCGCTCCAGCGCAAGCGCTCGAGCGCAAGTCACCCCGGTGCCGACACGTGGCGCGCTTGCGCTCCAGCGCAAGCGCTCGAGCGCAAGTCGCCCCCGTTCCGACACGTGGCGCGCTTGCGCTCCAGCGCTCAGCGTCCGAGCGCAAAGCGCCCACGTGCTGACACGTGGCGCGTTGCGCTCCAGCACTCTGCTCTCGAGCGTAAAGCACCCACGTGCCGACACGTGGCACGCTTGCGCTCAAGCGTCCAGCGTCCGAGCGCAAAGCGTCCACATGCCGACACGTGGCGCGTTGCGCTCCAGCACTCTGCGCTCGAGCGCAAAGCGCCCACGTGCCGACACGTGGCGCGCTTGCGCTCAAGCGCCTAGGCGCTGGTCCCGCGCATCCTTTGGATGTCTTTTTCCCCTTTATTTATATATACATGTATATATATACATATGTATACAAATGTACATATACACATACTCCACGACACTGTCCCTGTTAGAAAAAAATTTCTAACGGGACGCTGTCCCGCACCCCGCAAGGGGGCTGCTAGCCCCCTTGACCCCCAGCCCGCTATCCGGGTAGCGGGAACCCCGTAAAAACTCTGCGTGGCCCCCGATATATTCAAACACCCCCTCCAAAACAACACACACGCACACTGCACATTGAGTTCGCATGACCAGTTTAACCCGTCAATCGGAGGTTCCCTCGCTCCAAAGGCGAGGGGTAATTAACGGCAGCTTAGTCCGCGGCTGCCGGAGATTCGGATCCCCACAATCATTAAACCCCGGCCTACCCTAGGCAGGAGGAATTTGTAGTACGCCTGACAAGCGCGCGCATATTCCTATCTCAATGGGGTGACGAAAAACACCCTACAGATTCTGGCACGCCCGGTGGGACCAATCTTTCCTCCCATATTTCGGGTTAAGCGTTCATGCGAACTCAATCAATATACATACCTGTATTTATCCTAAAAATAATGCTTTTCCATGCAGATTTTCAAGCAATCACCTTCCGACGATGTCTTCGATGATGAACTCAGCTCCCGTCTCCTACACGATGAGGATAGACTCTAGGACGGTCCTTCCGGCCAGTCTCGGGCGACAATGGGAGGAGCCGCTGCTACCATTCGGCTCTATTATGTTCATGCCAGTTGGCGCCATCCCAGCTCCTCAAGCCCCGGTGGAAGACAAACCGGTCTCGAAAGGCAGGAGACCAAATGTGGTGATCTCAAAGACGCCCCAACCCAAACACAAGTCGGTATCTGAACGACTTTCCTTGGCCCCAGCTGGGGGCAAGTCCATCAACACTAACAAAGCTACAACGCGTCCCGAGCAAGCTCCAGCGGCGCCCCTGACAAATGCTCCATCGGGTGTCTTCTCTAAGCTCCCCGCTGATCAACTCACAATGGCTTCCCGGGTAACAGATGCCCGCCAAGCCTTCAAAATCAAGAAGCTGAGGGAGAAAAGGCTCAGATATAGAGCCAACAAAAGGGCTAGGGCTCCTGCCAGGCTGAACCTCATGAGGTTCGAAGAACAGGGTTACCCCGCCGAAGATGAGGAAATGGCTGGGTATGTGGTCCACATTGTCTACATGGTGGGCACGCGCAACAAGAGCAAGGACGGGGCTACCACATCTCAAACCCAATCTGGCTTGAATGTGGTGGCCGCTTCCCAAGAACAGCCGCCTCTGCTGGGTGATGAAAACCCTCTTGATGAGGATGATAGGCGGAAAGACCCTTCGGTCCATGAGGAGTCAGGCTCGGAAAGCGAAGAAGAGCCGACTTTCCGCCCCAGGACCGCGGAACAAGAGCTGCTTCAAGAGCTCCGAAAGCAGCTCAGAAATAAAGACAAGGAGATGGACAAACTCTACTCCAAAATAGATGACTTGACGAATGTCGTGATGCAGCTCACGGACCGACTTGCCTCTCAGCCGCCCAATCAAGCGGAGGGCTCTGCTCGTGAACCGGGAAATGGTGTCCCAAAGCAGCCGACGCCTATTCCCTCAAATCCAAAAGTGGGCGAACTACATGAAAACCAGTCGCATCCTATCTCGGGAAATGTCTTGGCTACCGATGACAGTAGCCCGCTAACACAAGATCAAATCATGGATTTGGTTGCCAGCAAAGTCAAAACATTGGTGGCCGAAGCCGAAGCGCAAAAAGATATTAGCAGTAGTGGGAGACCATATCCTGCTCAGTATGATCTGGTAGAATTTCCTAGCGGCTATGTCATCCCCAAATTCGGAAGATTCGATGGGACGGGAAATGCGAATCAGCATATCGCCCACTTCAAAGCCTCATGCGGGAATACTGGGGGTAATGATGCGCTTCTCCTCCGCCAGTTCGTTAATAGCTTGACCGATGTTGCTTTCGACTGGTACGCGAGCATACCGGATGGCTCCGTCACAACTTTTGTCCAAATGGAATCTCTGTTTCGGCAGAGGTTCATGAGCGTCAGCGATAAGATTACCATTGTCGAGCTCGTAAGGACCAAGCCCAAGAGCGACGAAAGCAGCATGGATTTTATAACCCGATGGCGCAATCTCTTCATCAAATGCGAACCGCCGATAGAGCAAGACTAATCTGTCAGTCTCCTCGTCGGAAATCTCAACAATTGGATGGCCCCGTTTTTATGCACCGCGGGTCTCAAAACATTCCAAGAGCTGACCAGGAAAGTCCAGATGCTGGAGCGCTCAAAACAGGAGTCCTCCTCGGATTCTCAAAATAACAACAGGTCCTGGAGAAACCGGAAGGACAATAATCGCAAAGGCGAAAACTCCGATGATTCTGAATCTTTCAACACTTCGGCTAACCGAAATAAGCAAGGGATGAGCGGACCTAACGCCAACCAGCCTCGGAAGCCAATGTTCGGAGAGGGAGGAGAATCTCCACTGAAAGAGAAGCTGGATAAGGTCTATTCCTTCAGAAGGGACAAAATCCGTAAAATATTCAAAGACGCCCTGAAGAACGGTCTACAACTGCCAGAGTCAAAAAGACCGCAGGAAGCGAATAGGACCGACGACCCCAAATACTGCCCCTATCATAGAGTGATAGGTCATGCCATTGAGGACTGCTTCGTCTTCAAATATTGGGTCGAAAAGCAATACAAGGCAGGAGAGATAGAACTGTCTAAAGGCGTGTTAACAAACAGTCCAGCTGCGACCGCCAATTTCATACAAACGGAGACCGAAGTTCTTCATGAAACTGATTCTCTCAGACATCTGCCTTTCTCTGAAAACAATCGACCACCACGTCATTAAACTGGGAACAGTCGACCTCTAAGTCGTTAAACTGGGGAATGTAAAAAAAAATGTAAATAAAAAAAATGTGTAAATAAAAGAAAAATAAAGAAAAGCCGAAATGATGGGGCAACTCGCAATAAAAATCAGCGAGTGAAAATAAAAATGAAAATAAAGCCGAAATGATGGGGCAACCGCGAATAAATAGCCAAAATGATAGGGCAATCGCAGCCTTCGCGATAAGAAAAGCTGAAATGATAGAGCAATCGCGGTAAAACAAAAAAAAACACAAAACAAAAAAAGTGGCGAATGATGAGTCGCTCCTGGTACCATATTCCAGTGCAGCGATACAGACGCCAACCAAAATCCAGTTTCCCAAAATTCTTCCGCCCTACGGCCAGTCTCCAATTTGACTACCGTATACAATCCACGGGCTCAAATAATTTTCAGCATACCCATGCCCCACCGCGACCACCAGTTACGCGGCTGGTCTCCGCCTTTGGAATTATGCTTCATTGGAAAGACCCACTCATGTGTCCTCACGATGCATGAGGAGAACAAACCTTCGTGAGATCCTTACGACTCACCAAGGAAAAACACACTTAGGAGTCCTCACGACTCTTAAGGAGAAAATACACTTGCGGGATCCTTACGACTCGTAGGGAGAAAATGATTTTATGGGACCCTCACGGCCCATAAAATTGAAAAGTCGTAGGTGATAGGGATCTAAACCTGTCTCCTAAGCCATCGCTCCCCAATCCCCAAGTGGCGAATGATGAGTCGCTCCTGGTACCATATTCCAGTGCAGCGATGCAGACGCCAACCAAATTCCAAATCCCATACCCCAATGGCGAATGATGAGTCGCTCCTGGTACCATATTCCAGTGCAGCGATGCAGACGCCAACAAAGTCCCGAAATTTTTATGGCCCTACGGTCTGGATCATACATCCTGCAAAACCGTATACAATCCACGGGCGTAAAACGATCCCAACCTCTCCCAAGTCCTACTGGTGAGACCGCATTCAAAGTCCAAAAAAAATTGAAAAATTGATTGAAAAATAAAATAAATAAAATAAATAAAATAAAATAAAATAAGTGAAATGGTATGTCCACAAGCAAGATGGGCACGGATGAAAACCCGAAAGGGCTCCATGAGTAAAAACAGCAGGACTGCCGGCGAGTTTGTGAAAACCCGAAAGGGCGCGAACTCGTAAAAAAGAAATGAAATGCACTCGTAAAGTTCTCTCGACTTTGTGAGGAGAAAATTCCCGCGTGAGATCCTTACGACTCACAAAGGAGCAACACACTTGGGAGTCCCCACGTCTCCTAAGGAAAAAATGCACTTACGGGATCCTTACGACCCGTAGGGAGAAAATGCTTTATGAGACCCTTACGGCTCACAAAATTGAAAAGTCTTAGGTGATAGGGACCTACAACCTGTCTCCTAAGCCATCGTTTCCTGATAAGAAAGTGCAAATGATGATTCTCTCCTGGTACCATATTCCGGTGTAGCGATACTGATGCCAAAAAAAAAACCAATTCCCAAATCCTTCCGGGGCAAATGATGAGTTGCTCCTGGCATTATTCCAGTGCAGCAATGCAGATGCCGACCAAAACCAAAATCCCTAAACCCTCTCATGACAAATGATGATTCGCTCCTGGTACTATATCCCAGTGTAGCGATGCTGATGTCAACCCAAATCAAATCAAACCAACAACCTCTACGGCGGAATCATGCTTCGTCCCAGAATTTACCCCGTGTCGAAATCATGCTTCGCCTAGGGATAACGACCTCCTTGTCGGAATTATGCTTCGTCTCAGAATACACCCCATGTCGAAATGATGCTTCATCTCGGTGTACCTGCTTTCCCTGTCAAAATTATGCTTCGTCTCGGAATCAAGTCAGCCAACAAGCTCTGCGCCGGAATCATGCTCCGTCTCAGAGTGTATCCCGTGTTGAAATCAATGCTTCGCCTCGGAATATCTGCCTTCCTTGTCGAAATTACGCTTCGCCTGGGAATCAACCTCTACATCGAAATTATGCTTCGGTCAAAATGTCTTCCGCCCATCGGAATGATGCTCCGAACCCTGGAATTATGCTCCGCTCTTCGGAAAGATGCTCCGAACCCTGGAATTATGCTCCACCCTTCGGAATGATGCTCCGAACCCCTGGAATCATGCTCCGCTCTTCGGAATGATGCTCCGAACCTCTGGAACCATGCTCCGATCATCGAAATGATGCTCCAATCCCTGGAATCATACTCCGCTCTTCGGAATGATGCTCCGATCCCTGGAATAATGCTCCGCCCTTCGGAATGATGCTCCGATTCTTGGAATTATGCTCTGCGCTTCGGAATGATGCTCCGATCACCTCCGATCCCTCTGGAATTATGCTCCGCCCTTCGGAATGATACTCCGATCTCTGGAATTATGCTCTGCCTTTCGGAATGATGCTCTGAATCCTGGAATGATGCTCCGCTCTTCGGAATGATGCTCCGATCCCCTGGAATGATGCTCCGAACCCTGGAATCATGCTCCGCTCATCGGAATGATGCTCCGATCCCCTGGAATCATGCTCCGATCATCGGAATGATGCTCCGATCCCTGGAATTATGCTTCGCTCATTGGAATGATGCTCCGATCCCCTGGAATCATGCTCCGATCATCGGAATGATGCTCCGATCCATGGAATTATGCTCCGCAAATCGGAATGATGCTCCGATCCATGGAATTATGCTCCGCGGGTCGGAATGATGCTCCGATCCCTGGGAATCTTGCTCCCCGGGATGATGCTTCGCCTCCGGAATGATGTTCCACCTCGAAGTTCAGCTTCAAGATCCATCAATTTCATGCACACAACTCAAATGTGCGGTGTGCATTTATTGATGGGGGGCACTTTGTTGGGGTAAAAATTTACACCCCCGTTGACCGAGTCAAAGTCAAGGTCAACCCCAAGCCAGGTGGGCCCAAGCCCAGGTCAAGCGGGCCCAAGCCCACGTCAAGCCCGCGGCCAGCCTCCTCCATGCTAAAATATAGATCATGTAATAAATAATTTTTATGTAATTTTTTATACATGAATGTATGCAAAATGGGCATAAAGCCAATATTTTGTAAGCCCATGGCTTATGTGTAAAAATGAAATGGCACATGAGCCATGGGATGGCTAAAATGCCATTTTTGTAAAGCCCAAGGGGCTATATGTAAATTTGTAAGCCTATAAAAGGCAACATGATGAATAAAAAAAAAAACAACTTTCCTCTCTCCAAAAAAGTTTCAGATCTGAGATCTTTCTTCCTTTTTCAAGGTTCCAAAACCTTCTTCTTTCTTTCGAATTAAATCAAGAGTTTTACTCTCCCTTTTCAAAAACGAAATAGTTTTTTACCACAAAGACCACAAAGGGGAACTTGGATCTATCTTCAGATCCCTAAAAGGAGAGATTTTGAGATCTCACATCTATTGATCTTCAAGATCCAGCTAACAGAGGAGGAAGAAGAAGAACCCCTTTCACTTAACCCCAAAAAAAAGAAGAAGAATACACTCAGGAGTCCAACTCCTCTCTGATTTCTCTTCAGAGAAATCTTTTAGGCTAAAAGCCTCTTTTTCTTGCCGGCGCTCAAGTGCAGAGCGCCCACGTGCCGACACGTGGCGCGCTTACGCTTAAGCGCTCGCGCTCGAGCGCAGAGCGCCCAGGTGCCGACACATGGCACGCTTGCGCTCCAGCGCATGCGCTCGAGCGCAAGTCGCCCCCGTGCCGACACGTGGCGCTCTTGCGCTCCAGCGCAAGCGCTCGAGCGCAAGTCATCCCGGTGCCGACACGTGGCGCGCTTGCGCTCAAGCGCTCAGCGTCCGAGCGCAAAGCGCCCACGTGCCGACACATGGCGCGTTGCGCTCCAGCACTCTGCGCTCGAGCGCAAAGCGCCCACGTGCCGACACGTGGCACGCTTGCGCTCAAGTGCCCAGCGTCCGAGCGCAAAGCGCCCACGTGCCGACACGTGGCGCGTTGCGCTCCAGCACTCTGCGCTCGAGCGCAAAGCGCCCACGTGCCGACACGTGGCGCGCTTGCGCTCAAGCGCCTAGGCGCTGGCCCCGCGCATCCTTTGGATGTCTTTTTCCCCTTTATTTATATATACATGTATATATATACATATGTATACAAATGTACACATACACATACTCCACGACACTGTCCCTGTTAGAAAAAAATTTCAAACGGGGCGCTGCCCCGCACTCCGCAAGGTGGCTGCTAGCCCTCTTGACCCCCAACCCGCTATCCGG
This sequence comes from Agapanthus africanus, assembly GCA_030015575.1. Lineage (NCBI taxonomy): Eukaryota > Viridiplantae > Streptophyta > Magnoliopsida > Asparagales > Amaryllidaceae > Agapanthus > Agapanthus africanus. The sequence goes on from JASDDO010000001.1 coordinate 28,045,455, forward strand.
GTAGCGGGACCCCCGTAAAAACTCTGCGTGACCCCCGATATATTCAAACACCCCCTCCAAAACAACACACACGCACACTGCACATTGTGTTCGCATGACCAGTTTAACCCGTCAATCGGAGGTTCCCTCGCTCTAAAGGCGAGGGGTAATTAACGGCAGCTTAGTCCGCAGCTGCCGGAGATTCGGATCCCCGCAATCATTAAACCCCGGCCTACCCTAGGCCGGGGGAATCTGTAGTACGCCTGACAAGCACACGTGTATTCCCATCTCAATGGGGTGACGAAAAACACCCTACAGATTCTGGCACACACGGTGGGACGAATCTTTCCTCCCATATTTCGGGTTAAGCGTTCATGCGAACTCAATCAATATACATACCTGTATTTATCCTAAAAATAATGCTTTTCCATGCAGATTTTCAAGCAATCACCTTCCGACGATGTCTTCGATGATGAACTCAGCTCCCGTCTCTTACACGATGAGGATAGACTCTAGGACGGTCCTTCCGGCCAGTCTCGGGCGACAATGGGAGGAGCCGCTGCTACCATTCGGCTCTATTATGTTCATGCCAGTTGGCGCCATCCCAGCTCCTCAAGCCCCGGTGGCAGACAAACCGGTCTCGAAAGGCAGGAGACCAAATGTGGTGATCTCAAAGGCGCCCCAACCCAAACGCTGCTGTCCAGGTGCTTCAGTCTTGGGATGGTTCATGAGTTGCTGCTGTCCCTCTAGGAGGCTGCGGATTGCCTCAAGCAGAACCGTTTGCTCATTGAGTGGAGCAAGAACGGCAGGTGTGAGTGGTAGTGGTGGAGGTGTGTTGTTGACATTGGTGCTGGAGTTGTTCGGGGAATCCATAACCTTGAAAAAAAATTTAGGTTGGGACAGATTCAAAGTATATGATTCAAAGAATTAGGAAATGATGGGATTCAAGAAACATGATTGTAAAGAATGTTTTAGTTGCTGGGTTCTTGTGTTTTATATTGCTCAGGGTTCCATACAGCTCTGACATGTATGGGCCACCAACAAAACCTGTCACGCCCCGCTTCCCAGTGTACGGCGAAGGGGACGCGACGGGGTCCGCTACGTATAAACTCAGAAGTACATACGCTAAGCGTATCTAAGCAATATAAAATAAATACACAAGAGACAAGGGATAATAAAAACAACAACTTTTATTTATTAACATTCTTTTGTACAATGCATGAAAAGGAAATACAACTGAGATAAAAAGATGCCTAAACAGTGGCATAACAGGAAATGAAAAGTACTGAATGGAAAAGTGTACAATGAAACTACAGTGCTGGATCTTCGGCAAACTGCTCCAAGTCTTCTATAGATGGCTCGATCTCTGCCGGGTCCAAACCACCTGACGACTTTCAAAAAAGAAAGAAATAGAATACCGTCAGCGAACGGGTCGCTCGGTAAGTCCCAAAGATAAGGGAGAAATAGACAGAGAGTAAGAGAGAGAGTGTGTGAGTAGCTTTTAATGTTGTATTATATTGTTTTAGTGTTAATATTGTTGTTATCGTAAGTTCAAGGGTGAATGTCAACTAATCACAAGAGGGTTCTCAAATCTAACATGCTGTAATCCAGGGGTAGGGAACCACGGGCCCAAATGATATGTTAGTAGCGGGACTTCGACCGTCGCCGAAGTATTCCAAACTCAACAGGCCACAGTCCCGGAGCATGGAAACACGGGCCCTCATGATTGCTTGGTTGTGTTAGTAGACATGAATTTATGATCTAGGAGGACTCTTGAGATTATGTTGGATTCATGAATGAACTACCCCAATACCCCGTGTAGTTATGTTATTGATAGTACTGTATTGCATTGTATTGTCTTGTAAATTGAATTGTATAATTGGATGACTGACCAAAACCATGATATCAGTAAACGGATGTAACTGCATATTCATGTAAATGGAATAACTGGATAACGGATGTATATCCATGGTTTGATTCAGTCAAGTTGTATAGATTGATAACTGGATTCACGGATTCATGTGTTCATATTGAATTGGAATATTGTAGATTGTACTTGAATCATATTCAAGTCAGATATAATCAGACTCAAATCCGAGTCAGACAATTAGAAATGTAAATCGAAGTCTTGATTATTTCTTAAACCTATATTTACTAGGGTCCTTAAGGTAATTTATAAAACTTGAGGGGGTTTTATGTAAAAATACTTTTATATACTTTTCAAAATACACCTCAAGTATTTATTACTCGTCTTTAGAGTTGTAATGAGGGTGGATTTTATATTGTGACATTTCTAGTGAAAAATATCCTAGTTTTTATAAATAAAGGTATTTATCTATAATATTGATTTATTTGAAGTTCATGGTATTTTAGTGTAAAATTTATTCTGGTGATTTTTAGAAAAAGGTGGAATATTTATATTATAATAAAATAGATATTTAAATGATAAATATACATATATTTATACAAAAATAATTTTAATAAATATTTTATATTCTAAAAATATCATTTTCTTAAGATGTCGTATTTTAAACCTTTCGAGACCGAATGCTCCTTGCGGAGGTCTGAATCTCGCACTACTGAGCCCGAGAATGTGCGATAATCCGCACCATCCCGTACGGGTTCCCCAAAAATGGGTTGTAGCGGCGCTTTGCAAAGATTGTAAAATACTAATCCTTTAGAAAACGGTTTTATAAAGTAAAAGGTATTTATTTGTAAAATTATCAATTTTCCGTATTTTATGTTATAAGGTCTCCTAAGTCGACTAGACTATTTCTAAATGGTCTAAACGACAAGTTGAGAGATGCCTCAAATCGCCTCTTCACCGCCAATTGTGGCCAGGTAAGTACAAGTGAAGAAAGGAAGGATCCGCTCACGAATCACCGTGAGTAAAGTTATCTTTCTCACTTGCCTATCCTGGACACCACAAAGTCATGTTTAGATAAACGACCGATGTCCACAACTCATCGTGTTTTCCTAATAAGAGGTATTTATTTAAAAGTGTATCAAATCTAAAACTTTTAGGAATGGTTTTATTAAGAATATGGTATTTAAATGAAAGTATTGTTTTATCGTATTTTAAGTTTTTTGATGATATTGTTTAGGGTTGTATTTGCGTGTGTGGGGAGGTAGGTCATTATCTCGTGCTCTACCTTAAATGTATAGCAAAGTTAATGGGATTAAATGTGAAATCGAAACATTGTGGTATTTAAGTGAAAAATACGATAAATTGAAAAGGCTATCATTTCATGTGATGAAATTTGTTCAAATTATTTGTTAAATGTTTAATAGTCAACATAAAAATGTTTAAACATGAATGTATCGGTGAGAAGTGAAATTTTATAGAAAACCGAATCGGAAATCGGATTTGTTCCGATTCCGTCGGGTTTTGTAATTTCGTATTTTAGAGAATAAGAAAGAGAGATAGAATGGGACTTACGGGTTTTGATTTATACAAAGGAATGAGGGGGGACTAAAGAGGTTGCCGATGCGTTGCTTCGTCGCCGGTTGTTCCTAAAAACGTCGCCGGAATTTCCGCCGGAATTTCGTCGGAGCTTTGCCGCGAACTTGTTTTCAAAGTACACAACTCTTGGAAATTTTTTGAGAGAGTATGCTTAGGGTTTTGGGATGAGAGGGTAGGGGGTAGGGGTGTATTTATAGGGTAGGCTAGGGGTAGGGTAGGTGAAGGGTTTTAAAAAAAAAATTGTAAAAATGTGTGAAAATTATTAAAAATTGTAGTGAATGGGGGATAATTAAGTCTCGGGAATCGATCCAATAAATTAGAGTATGCAGGGGGTTAGAGAATATGAAAAGACAGAAATTTTGTGTTGACACCTCGCCGGAATCGGCAACTCCGGCCGGCGGCGGCGGGACAAGTCGGTCGGTTCGCCGGCTGAGTTGGCCGATCCGGGTCGAGTTTGTCGTCTGGAGGTGGGGGGTCGTCAGGTGAGGGCTCTGGTATATTTAACTTTTCAGGCGGAGTTCAAGTTTTGGGAGTTATGGTGTTTAGACTGTTGGGCTTCCACAGAATTTAAAACAAAATAATATTAAAAATAATGTGGGGCAGGGGATTTGAACTCTGGTGGCTTGGTTCAGCGGTGCAAGGTATTACCAATGAGCTGTAAGCTCCTTCTTGTAATTATTTGTGTGAAATAATTACTTAAATAGATATCAGCAACATTAAGTACTTCAAGTATACTTTGAATTTAAATCAATTCTTTGTACTTTAAAAATGGAGTTATTTAATTACTTAAGTCTTGTGCTCAGCTAATAAATACCCCTTTATGGATTTTGAAAAAAATATTTTGAAAAATTTGTATCGGAAATTTGGGGTTGTTACATTCTACCATCCTTATAAAAATTTCATCCTCGAAATTTGTAAAAGGAAAGTGTAACAAATTCAAGGAAAGTTTGGTGAGAGTGTGAAGAATGACAAAGTGATGCAAGGGTGTGAAAATAGTTGAAGAGAATTACCAGGGTTATCCTGACCAACCGTATCAGCTTCTACGGCTGCCAAATTGTAAGCTTGGCATCTCGGCACGTTTTTTCGTGCAAGCTGGTACAATGTTGATTGTCGAGGTAAAGGTGGTCCACGTGGAGGTGGTGCAGGAAGAGTTAACCGGGTAGGTGGGGCTTGGAAAACTGGTCTAGATGCGGAATTGGGATTAGTTCGGTTGTGTGGACAAGTTCTTATGGTATGTGAGGATGATCCACATATCAGGCAAAGACCGTTTGCTCGTGTACCAACTCCATTTTTAATGTACAAAGAATTGATTTAAATTCAATGTATACTTGGAGTATTTATTGCAGCTGATATCTCTTTAAGTATTTATTTCACTCCATAATTACAAGAAGGAGCTTGTAGCTCATTGGTAATACCTTGCACTGTTGAACCAAGCCACCAGAGTTCAAATCTCATGCCCCACATTATTTTTGTATTTATTTTTTTTTATTTTCTTTTGGAAGTCAACAGTCAAAAGGCCATAACTCACAAAATTTGTACTGGACATGAAAAAGTAAATATACCAATAAATACCCCCGAAGATTCCCCGGCCTCTGGTGGTGTGACTCGGCCTGACTCGGCGCCGCCGGCCGGCGAACCGGCCGGCTCGGTCCGGCACCGCCGGCCGGACTTGGCCGGACGGCCGAGTCACCAACAGAGAAAAGTTGGGTCTTGAAGTGGTCAACCCTCCTGCACACTTATTATACCCGGATCGGTTTTAAATTGTCCAATAAATCCCTTTTACTCCTAGGTTTAATGAGTTTTAATGAATTTTTATATAATTTTATATATTTTTTTATTAAAACCCTAACCCTAGCCTAATCCTATATAAACCCCCCATACCCTCTACCCTCTAATCACTTTTTCTAAGTCCACTCTCCCAAAATTCCAAGAGAATTTGGTATGTGAGAAAACGAGCGAAAGACGAAGCGCTGATGAAATCGACGGCGGAATCCCGGCGATCGTGCTAGGACCTCTCAACGACGATTCGACGCACCGGCAAACCCACTATCTCCCTCTCACTCTCTAGAGTTGTCCAAACCCGTAAGTCCCCCTTTTCTACCTTTCTTTTCTTCCATTAAAATACGACTTTATAAACCCAACGGAAATCGAAACAAACCGATTTCCGATTCGGTTTTCTATAAAATCTCACTTATCATCAATTCCATAATACTTAAACATCTTCATGTTGACTACTAATCACTTAAAAATTAATTTGAACAAGTTTTCACACATGAAATGATAGCTTTTGCAATATACCGTATTTTTGCACTTAAATACCACCATATTTAGTTTATCACATTTAACCCATTAACATTACTATACCTTAAAATAGATCACGAGGTAATGACCTACCTCCACACACACTCATATGCAATCATAACACGCTACCTTGAAAACTTAGAATAAGATAAAATAAGATTTTACATTAAAATACCATTTTCTTAATAAAACATTTTCTAAAAGTTCTAAGTTATATACAATTTTAAAACAATATCTTATAAAAGAAAAATACGATATGTCATGGATATCGATCGTTTATCTAAACCTGACTTTGTGGTGTCTAGGCTAGGCAAGTGAGAAAAGGTAACTTTAAAAGGCCCGTCTCACGATTCGTGAGCGGATCCCTCCTTTTCTCATTTGTACTTACCTAGCCACAATTGGCGGTGAAGAGGCGATTTGAGGCTTCTAATGACTTATTGTTTAGATCATTTAGAAATAGGCTAGTTGGCTTAGGAAAGCCTAGAATCTAAAATACGGAAATTTACATCTTTTACAGATAAATACCTTATTTTTATAAAACCGTTTTCTAAATGATTAGTATTTATTAAATCTTTGCAAAGCGCCACTACAACCCACCTTTGGGGAACTCGTTAGGGATAGTATGGTTTATCGTGCACCCTCGAGCTTAGTAGTGCGAGATTCAGACCTCCGCAAGGAGCATTCGGTCTCGAAAGGTTTAAAATACGACATTTAAGAAAAATGAGATTTTTTGAAAATAAAATATTTATTAAAAATTATTCTTGTATAAACATATGTATATTTATCATTTAAACACCTATTTTATTATAAGATAAAGTTTCCACCTTTTCCTAAAAATTACAAAATTAAAAGTTACATTAAAATACCATGAATTTCAAATAAATCAATATTACAAATTAATACCTTTATTTATGTAATTAGGATATTTTCACTAGAAATAAGACAAAATAAAATCACACTCATTATAACTATAAAGACGAATAATATATACTTGAGGTGTATCTTGAAAACTATATAAAAGTATTTTTACATAAAACCCCTCAAGTTTTATAAATTACAATAATGACCCTAACAAATATAGAATTTCGACTTACATTTCTTTTAATCTGACTCGGGTTTGAGTCTGGTTATTTCTGACTTGAATATGATTCAAGTCAATCTACATCCTTTAATATTCCAACTCAATATGAACATATGAATCCCAGAATCCAGTTAACAATCTATACAACTTGACTGAACCAAACCATGGATATACATCCATTTTTCCGTTATTCCATTTACCTGATTATGCAGTTACAATATGTTTACTGATATCATGGTTTTGGTCAGTCATCCAACTTACACAATACAATACAACAATACAATCAAAACACTACGAGGTTTAAGGGGTAGATTGGTACGGAAGGTGTTAAAGTTGGCACGAGGTGGTCAGACTAAGACACCTAACCTATATTCCGTTGCTGTTGTACCGTGGCTTAACGGTTCCTTGTACATTCCGTTTGCCCTGGTCTCTAGCATATAGAGACCCCTCTCGTATACACTGGTATCCTTCTGTACCAAGCTACAAACAACAACGTTAACACAATATTCTACAATATTTTACAATCTCTTTAGAAAATACCTCTTATTCTGTCTTTTCTAATTCATCTTTATCTTTGGGACTTACCGAGTGACCTGTTCGCTGACGATATTATATTTCTTTCTTATTTGAATGTCGTCAGGTGCTTTGGACCCAGCAGAGATCGAGCCCACCGGTGAAGACTTGGAGCAGTTTCACGAAGACCCCGAGCTCTAGATATTGTACCTTGTTCTATTCAGTATTTTCATTTCCTGTTATGCCACTGTTTAGGCATCGCTTTTCATTTCAGTTGTATTTACTTTTCATGCATTGTACAAAAGAATGTTATTAATAAAGTTGCTGTTATTTCTATATCTTTTGTCTCTTGTGATTTACTTTTATATTGCTTAGATGCGCTTAGCGTATGTACTTCTAAGTATATACGTAGCGGACCTCATCGCGTCCACTTCGCCGTACACCGGGAAGCGGGGCGTGACAGCTCGTCGGCAAACTTCTATCAGATGTCCAGCTCTCTTGTAGTAGGTACAAAAGGCTGGGCTGAGCCTGTTGATTGGTACTCCCAGTCTCCTTGGTACAAATGGTGGTCCTGATATGGCTTCTCCTGCCATCTGGTTGGCAGGGCGCTTGACTCCTGCAGACTGAGGTTTGCCCCTTGTTTTTATCATTGCCTCATAACTGCGGGCAGCTTCCAGAGCATCCTCATGAGTCGGAAATTTTCCTGTAGCTAGTGCAGCCTGGATTTCCGTGTCCAAACCTTGTTTAAAGCGACGGGCTCTGATATCATCCGTCGGTATCAGGTGTGCCACAAATCTGTTATGGTCTTGTGTTAGCTGTGTAGTATATGATATTAAAATTGGAAATACTGTGACATATCTTATCGACTGAGCATGGTGAACTCAGGTCATACTCATCTACTGACTTGTCCCACATCGAACCTTATTGTAGATGAATGAACTGTTGTTCCATGGCAAATCTGGCAGTCACAGGGAAGTATTTCGCGTCGAACTTCTCGCGAAAAGTCTTCCATTCAATAGGCTGTACGAGACGGCTTTCTTCTGCCTTCCACCAGTTGCGAGCATTATCCGTGAGCTGCAGTTTCGCCACACGGACCCAAGCTATGTCTGGAACTTTTGTGTTGCCGCCAGATCATCCTCTATGCTCTGAGCCCATTCCTCAGCTTCCAGTGGGCTCCCCTTTCTTGAGAACTGTTTGGGATGTAAGGCTCTGAATTGCTTCACCCCAGGTGCTTCAGTCTTGGGACGGTTCAAGAGTTGCTGCTGTCCCTCTAGGAGGCTGCGGATTGCCTCAAGCAGAACCGTTTGCTCGTTGAGTGGAGCAGGAACGACAGGTATGAGTGGTAGCGGTGGAGGTGTGTTGTTGACATTGGTGCTGGTGTTGTTCGGGGAATCCATAACCTTGAAGAAAAATTTAGGTTGGGACAGATTCAAAGTATATGATTCAAAGAATTAGGAAATGATGGGATTCAAGGAACATGATTGTAAAGAATGTTTTAGTTGCAGGGTTCTTGTGTTTTATATTGCTCAGGGTTCCATACAGCTCTGACATGTATGGGCCACCAACAAAACCTGTCACGCCCCGCTTCCCAGTGTACGGCGAAGGGGACGCGACGGGGTCCGCTACGTATAAACTCAGAAGTACATACGCTAAGCGTATCTAAGCAATATAAAATAAATACACAAGAGACAAGGGATAATAAAAACAACAACTTTTATTTATTAACATTCTTTTGTACAATGCATGAAAAGGAAATACAACTGAGATAAAAAGATGCCTAAACAGTGGCATAACAGGAAATGAAAAGTACTGAATGGAAAAGTGTACAATGAAACTACAGTGCTGGATCTTCGGCAAACTGCTCCAAGTCTTCTATAGATGGCTCGATATCTGCCGGGTCCAAACCACCTGACGACTTTCAAAAAAGAAAGAAATAGAATACCGTCAGCGAACGGGTCGCTCGGTAAGTCCCAAAGATAAGGGAGAAATAGACAGAGAGTAAGAGAGAGAGTGTGTGAGTAGCTTTTAATGTTGTATTATATTGTTTTAGTGTTAATATTGTTGTTATCGTAAGTTCAAGGGTGAATGTCAACTAATCACAAGAGGGTTCTCAAACCTAACATGCTGTAATCCAGGGGTAGGGAACCACGGGCCCAAATGATATGTTAGTAGCGGGACTTCGACCGTCGCCGAAGTATTCCAAACTCAACAGGCCACAGTCCCGGAGCATGGAAACACGGGCCCTCATGATTGCTTGGTTGTGTTAGTAGACATGAATTTATGATCTAGGAGGACTCTTGAGATTATGTTGGATTCATGAATGAACTACCCCAATACCCCGTGTAGTTATGTTATTGATAGTACTGTATTGCATTGTATTGTCTTGTAAATTGAATTGTATAATTGGATGACTGACCAAAACCATGATATCAGTAAACGGATGTAACTGCATATTCATGTAAATGGAATAACTGGATAACGGATGTATATCCATGGTTTGATTCAGTCAAGTTGTATAGATTGATAACTGGATTCACGGATTCATGTGTTCATATTGAATTGGAATATTGTAGATTGTACTTGAATCATATTCAAGTCAGATATAATCAGACTCAAATCCGAGTCAGACAATTAGAAATGTAAATCGAAGTCTTGATTATTTCTTAAACCTATATTTACTAGGGTCCTTAAGGTAATTTATAAAACTTGAGGGGGTTTTATGTAAAAATACTTTTATATACTTTTCAAAATACACCTCAAGTATTTAATACTCGTCTTTAGAGTTGTAATGAGGGTGGATTTTATATTGTGACATTTCTAGTGAAAAATATCCTAGTTTTTATAAATAAAGGTATTTATCTATAATATTGATTTATTTGAAGTTCATGGTATTTTAGTGTAAAATTTATTCTGGTGATTTTTAGAAAAAGGTGGAATATTTATATTATAATAAAATAGATATTTAAATGATAAATATACATATATTTATACAAAAATAATTTTAATAAATATTTTATATTCTAAAAATATCATTTTCTTAAGATGTCGTATTTTAAACCTTTCGAGACCGAATGCTCCTTGCGGAGGTCTGAATCTCGCACTACTGAGCCCGAGAATGTGCGATAATCCGCACCATCCCGTACGGGTTCCCCAAAAATGGGTTGTAGCGGCGCTTTGCAAAGATTGTAAAATACTAATCCTTTAGAAAACGGTTTTATAAAGTAAAAGGTATTTATTTGTAAAAATATCAATTTTCCGTATTTTATGTTATAAGGTCTCCTAAGTCGACTAGACTATTTCTAAATGGTCTAAACGACAAGTTGAGAGATGCCTCAAATCGCCTCTTCACCGCCAATTGTGGCCAGGTAAGTACAAGTGAAGAAAGGAAGGATCCGCTCACGAATCACCGTGAGACGGGCCTTTTAAAGTTACCTTTCTCACTTGCCTATCCTAGACACCATAAAGTCAGGTTTAGATAAACGACCGATGTCCACAACTCATCGTGTTTTCCTAATAAGAGGTATTTATTTAAAAGTGTATCAAATCTAAAACTTTTAAGAATGGTTTTATTAAGAATATGGTATTTAAATGAAAGTATTATTTTATCGTATTCTAAGTTTTTTGATGATATCGTTTAGGGTTGTATTTGCGTGTGTGGGGAGGTAGGTCATTATCTCGTGCTCTACTTTAAATGTATAGCAAAGTTAAGGGGATTAAATGTGAAATCGAAACATTGTGGTATTTAAGTGAAAAATACGATAAATTGAAAAGGCTATCATTTCATGTGATGAAACTTGTTCAAATTATTTGTTAAATGTTTAATAGTCATCATAAAGATGTTTAAGCATGAATGTATCGGTGAGAAGTGAAATTTTATAGAAAACCGAATCGGAAATCGGATTTGTTCCGATTCCGTCGGGTTTTGTAATTTCGTATTTTAAAGAATAAGAAGGAGGGATAGAATGGGACTTACGGGTTTTGATTTATACGAAGGAATGAGGGGGGACTAAAGGGGTTGTTGATGCGTTGCTTCGTCGCCGGTTGTTCCTAAAAATGTCGCCGGAATTTCCGCCGGAATTTCGTCGGAGCTTCTCCGCGAACTTGTTTTCAAAGTACACAACTATTGGAATTTTTTTGAGATAGTGAGCTTAGGGTTTTGGGATGAGAGGGTAGAAGGTAGGGGTGTATTTATAGGCTAGGCTAGGGGTAGGGTAGGTGAAGGGTTTTTAATAAAAAAAATTTGTAAAAATGTGTGAAAATTATTAAAAATTGTAGTACATGGGGGATAATTAAGTCTCGGGAACGGATCCAATAAATTAGAGTATGCAGGGGGTTAGATAATATGAAAAGACAGAAATTTTGTGTTGACACCTCGCCGGAATCGGCAACTCCGGCCGGCAGCGGCGGGCCGAGTCGGCCGGTCCGCCGGCCAAGTTGGCCGATCCGGGCCGAGTTCGTCGGTCTGGAGGTGGGGGGTCGTCAGGTGAGGTCTCTGGTATATTTAACTTTTCAGGTGCAGTTCAAGTTTTGGGAGTTATGGTGTTTGGACTGTTGGCCTTCTAAAGAATTTAAAACAAAATAATATTAAAAATAATGTGGGGCAGGGGATTTGAACTTTGGTGGTTTGGTTCAGCAGTGCAAGGTATTACCAATGAGCTACAAGCTCCTTCTTGTAATTATTTGTGTGAAATAATTACTTAAAGAGATATCAGCAACATTAAATACTCCAAATATACTTTGAATTTAAATCAATTCTTTGTACTTTAAAAATGGAATTATTTAATTACTTAAGTCTTGTGCTCAACTAATAAATACCCCTTTATGGATTTTGAAAAAAATATTTTGAAAAATTTGTATCAGAAATTTGGGGTTGTTACACTCCTGGATGTATAGAATATGCGGAACTGTGCGCCTCCTTCACCACTTCTTCACGAATGTCTCCTTTCGGCACACACAAACGGCTACCATATTGCAACGAACAATATTCATGAATTAACAAGTCCGTTCGAAGTCCAGCTTCAACCTGTTCTCGAAACTTTTGCAATCTTGGGTCTTGTGACTGTGCTGCTTTAATATTCTCGATCAACGATGACTGTACTTGCAGCTGCATCAACTGTCCCGAAATGTGTAGTAGCACGATCTCCAACTCGAATCTCCGAAAATCTTCGATAAGCTCCTTTTGTGCAGTCAACATCCAAATTGCTGGCAACCGACTAAGCGCATCCAGCACTATATTAACTTTCCCTGGATGGTTCTTGAGATCAAGATCATAGTCAGCCATCAACTCCAACCATCTACACTGCCTCATGTTAAGCTCTTTCTGTGTGAACACATGCTTTAGGCTTTTGTGATCGGTGAATACTTCGACCCTTTCGCCCAATAAGTAGTGTCTCTAAATCTTCAAAGCGAAAATCACTGCTGCAAGCTCCAAATCATGAGTTGGGTAATTCTTCTTATGGGTCTTCAACTGACTCGATGCGTAAGCTATAACCTTCCCAAGCTGCATCAAAACACATCCTAAAACTTTCCCAGATGCGTCGCTGTGAATCACCAATCCTCCAGAACCGTCCGGTACGGTCAAAATAGGAGTGGTTATCAACCTTTGCTTCAACGCCTCAAAAGCTGACGCACATCTATCCGTCCATTCGAACGGTACTTCCTTCAGCGTATGCTTGGTCAAAGGCTCAGCTAAGCGAGCAAAATTCTCCACGAACCTTCTGTAATATCCGGCAAGTCCAAGAAAACTTCTGATCTCTGCTATGTTCTTCGGAATCGGCCAATCTTGAACTGCTACAATCTTTTCAGGATCAACGGCGATTCCATCTCCGGATACGACATGCCCCAAAAACTTCACTTCTTCAAGCCAAAACTCGCACTTGTTCATCTTCGCATATAATCTTTCTCGTCTCAACGTCTGCAGTGCGATCTTCAAGTGTTCTGCATGCTCTTCAAGGCTCCTCGAATAGACCAGAATATCATCGATGAACATCACTATAAACTGGTCCAAGAACGGTGAAAAGATTCGGTTCATCAAGTCCATAAATATAGCCGGTGCATTCGTGACTCCGAATGGCATCATTAAATACTCGTAATGTCCATACCGAGTTCGGAACGCACTCTTGAAAATATCATCTGATTTAACTCGAACTTGATGATATCCGGACCGCAAATCCAGCTTCGAGAATACCCTCGCGCCACTGAGTTGCTCGAACAATTCGCCAATGCGAGGGATTGGGTACTTGTTCTTAATAGCCACCCGGTTTAATTCTCGATAATCGATGCACATCCTCCTTGTGCCGTCTTTCTTCTTGACTAGAAGAACTGGAGCTCCCCAAGGTGAATTACTGCTGCGAATCCAACCCTTCTCAAGTAATTCGGTAACCTGCTTCTTGACTTCTTCCAACTCTACTGGTGCCATTGGATAGTATGTCTTTGAGACTAGTGCTGCACCAGGAATAAGATCGATCGTGAACTCCACATCTCGTTTTGGAGGTAAACCCGAGATATCCTCGAACACGTCCATGAGCTCTCGAACTACAGCTGGCGCTTCCTCCTTGTCAACTTCCATCGACGAAAGAACATTGTTTGTCGGCCTAGCCCTAAACTCGACTGGCCCGACAGAACTGCTACCTCCAGCAACAACAAACTCTGGATGTCCGGGAATCTGGAAAATCACTTTCTTTGCTCTGCACTCAATGTGAACGTGGAAAGTGCCGAGAAAATCCATTCCCAAGACAACATCAAACAACAACGGGATACACCAGAATCGAATAATTCTAATGCAAGAAAAATATGAACAAGTAGGATACCTGAAACAACTTCATCTGAAGCCAAGATACTGAAGAAGATAAGCACGATAAACAGGATTCAAGCTTGCGATAAATATGAACTGGAAAGCAATGAAACTGAAAGAACCAAGGTAATAAAACGACCATGGAACAAGGAAATAAATCAAGACCAGGACTCCAAGTTACTTAAATAGAGTACCGCATTGTAACCATGCTGCAGTTCATAGTTACAATCACATAACTCTGTTCAAGTCGCCCAAATCCTAGTATCAGAATCGAAGGAATAGGAAGAAACAATAGGGAACTAAAAGGTTTCAAGCCGAGATGCAAAGTTGCTTGCATATCGTCAAGACAAGGATCAATAGAAAGATATGATTCAAGAATCACGATAACAATGTGGCAGGACATGTTCCTAATTACAGGTTTTCTGATTCGTGTATTGGATCCAATACCCAACTACAAAAGAATCAAACCCGATTAACTTAAATCCTATGGCTCTGATATCAAACAAACCTTGTCATGCCCCGCTTCCCAGAGTGAGCTAAGATAGGCACGTGACAGAGCCAACCATGCTACCTGTGGATAGGAAACATCCCTCCACAGTCACATTACGGCTGTCTAGAGAAATCAAGAACAGAAAAATAAAATAAACTATGTAGTATATGTCCATGAGCCAGAATAAATGAGTCAAGAAATAAGATGCGAAAGCAATAAATCCAAAGAGCAAAAACATCTGGAAAGTAAAACATAACTAAACTGGATACTAACTGGATCATCACTGTTCGGCCTAACGGCGGAAGTACTCCTGATCAGCCTGCGACAAAGGTAGAGGATCTGGGCCATACAGAACCCAGACATCAGTGCATCACAATATCAACAATAGTAATAACCAGGATGTAACAAGATATGCAGGCATGAATCATAAACAGCAACATGAATGTAATAAGTAAACACGGATATAGAACAGTGAAGTGTATCGATATATGTGACGTGCAGTGATCAATCTAAACTGTGCTTCTGGGTTATCTATTCTAAAGTTGTTTGAAATCAATTAGAGTAATCTTCCATGTAACTCAAAGGATATTTCCCGTTATCCCCCGGGACCACGGA
Organism: Agapanthus africanus; assembly: GCA_030015575.1. Lineage (NCBI taxonomy): Eukaryota > Viridiplantae > Streptophyta > Magnoliopsida > Asparagales > Amaryllidaceae > Agapanthus > Agapanthus africanus. The sequence goes on from JASDDO010000001.1 coordinate 28,060,690, forward strand.
TCAGGTAGTGGGAGTCATGAATGACTCTGTTCCGTTATCCCCCGGGACCACGGATCAAGTAAGAATCACGAATGATTCTGTCCCGTTATCCCCCGGGACCACGGATCAAGTAATACCCTTGTAAGCTACACTTTAGTTTACACTTTTGATTTCCCCATACCCCCAAGCTTATGTGTTCAAGTCAGGTATTGATAAATCTGAAACTAATGCCAACATAGGATCAAACAGGAACAGATTTGTCTATACAGACAACAGGATATGTCCATCGGGACAACATGTCAGGATTGTCGGCATTAGAGACAGGATCGGGTAACATGTCAAGTAGTGATATATCAGGTCATGTAAGATAGTGTACATGTATCAAGTCATGTCAAGTAGTGCACATGTGTCAAACGGGTGCTCCTAATCAAACTGTAGCAAGTATTGAATCAGGGTGAAAGTACGGATGTACAATAAAAGCATGGATGCACAAATATCAATCAGGGGTTACATCATGACTATGTAGGGTGCACAATATCAAGCATGGGGTGTAAATATAACAAAAATATGTAATAATGTGACATGGTATGCGAATAGTTATAGAATTAATGGTATGGATGCACAAATATCGATTAGGGGTTACATTTACAGTTCCAATACTAATTAGGATGCACTTTATTAAGTATGGGGTGTTACTATAATAATAATTTGAATTAATGTGATCTATAAATGCAGTTATATATATTTTAAATGATATGGATGCAAACGGGTATCCGAAAACAGTAAACTTTTAGTATGGATGTACAATGTGATAAACGGGTAACATTTTACTCATATGGATGCATAATAATATACCTAGCATGTAGCAAGATGAATTAGCATGCGACTAGATATGTAAATAGTGATATAATAATATTAATATGGATAACATATTCAAACCGATTAATAACTATAAAAGTGGAATTGATTAACCATGCACAAGAAAGTTCCGTTCAGAAATTCAGCGTTACCCTGATTTATAAAATAGCTTAAAAATAACAAACGTTCTCCAAAAGGGACGTGTATTATACCAAAACAAAGATAATCCAATAAGGTTTTTATTTTTATAAGTTGAAGTATCTCAGGTTGTTCCTACAAAAAGTTATGAACATTCGATATTGAAAGTTTGCTGCTGGAATTTCCCTGGACAGCAGTTTAGAGATATTTTCATTTGCATTTTACGTTATTTAAACAATTTATTTTGCAATTAAATATTTCGTAGAGTTATAGTATTCTGAGTTAGCTTCGTAAAGAACTAAAGAACATATACTAATGATTTTTCTATGATTTATAATGAATTTTATAAGGTAAGGTGTACAGTAAATTTCAGATTTGTCGTATCCACTTTGCAACGACGTTTCATGTGTAAACTATAATATTTTCAAACTATATTTTGTATAACATTATAAAATGCAGATTATAAACTAATTAAAGATAATAATAAGAAATATTACGATGATATATATATATTTATAGATATAATTATAGCATGTCGCAAGTTGTAAACTTGCCTCGATCGAATCACGCGACGGATACGCACGGCATGTCCGACATCGGTAAATCGTCGCAACGCACACGCAGCACGCAGGATGGGTCCAGGCAAGGAAAGAGGGTGGTCACACAGGCAAGGTACGTTCACTGGATCACTCGGATCGTCAGCGACAAGCACGGCTCCGGCGGTGATCACCGGAATCAAGAAACAAGATCAAGAAAAAGAAAGAAGAAAGAAGAAGAAGAAGTAAGAAGAAGAAAGAAAGAAATAAATAAATAAAATATATATAAATATATATATGCAGAGGAGAGAGAGAGTCAAGAGAGAGAGAGAAAGGGGTTGTTAGTTTGTTGGGAAATTAGTTTAGATTTAAATTAAAAAAATCTTTTATTAGTTAACTTAATTTTAATTTGTGTCAGTTTATAAAATTAATATTATATAACTAAAATTTGATATTCTGGTAAATACAAATATAGTCCAAAACATGCCCGGGTCGGGTCTAAAATTCAGTTTTAAAATACGAAAAATATACATGTTGACCAAAATTAAAGTTGGATATCCGAGTAAAGAAAATGCATACCCCCAAGAACGGATGCACGTACGTGCGCATAGTCATCCAATAAGTCCGTTTCACTGAACAGGACGAGAACAAGATGCGCGGATGCTACCAAAGGGTTAGGGATATCATGCAGGCCATGCAATGTATTTTTAAAATATTTTATGTGACTTAAAATGTTATATTAAAATGCAGATGCTATATAAAATGCGAGTATGCAATATACAAATAAATGAAAGCGCACGAGTCCATGTAACAGGTCAGGATAAATCATAAACATGAATCAAGACTGGTTTCAATCATGCGGGTCGGGTCAGATGCAAATACAAATGTCAAATACATTATTCGCACCCAAAACACAATAAATCAAGAAAATAATATAAATAAAGAATACTAAAATTGGTCTAAATGAACTAGGGTGTTACAATAGAGGATCGCGGAAAGAAAAATATATAAGTGAAACTTTTTGCCCTACAGGTGAGATCACATCGATCCCTGTATACAATCCAGGGACACAAACAAAGAAGGAACCATACCTTCCCACCAGGCTCCATCAGAAAAAGAAGCCAAATCTCGACGGTTCACAGACAGCCTGGAGATCATCTTAACATTCGTCTCATTACAACAGACGCAACATCAGCAAATCGGAACTGCAGAAAAGGTCCCAGTTCTATGACTCGGCGTTGCATAGACAACCAAGAGTCAACCCCTCCTGATCCCGTGGAACACGGCTAATTTCAATCCTGACCCCGTGGGAAGTGCCCAGAGCAAATCCTGGTCTCGTGGAACACGGATAATGTCAATCCTGACCCCGTGGGAAGTGTCCAGAGCAAATCCAGGTCTGGTGGAACACGGCTAATGTCAATCCTGACCCCGTAGGAAGCGTCCAGAGCAGATCCTGGTCCTGTGGAACACGTCTAATATCAATCCTGACCCCGTGGGAAGCGTCCAGAGCACATCCTTGTCTCGTGGAACACGGCTAATGTCAATCCTGATCCCGTGGGAAGCGTCCAGATCAAATCCTGGTGTAGTGGAACACGACTAATGTCAATTCTGACCCTGTGGGAAGCGTCCAGAGCGGATCCTGGTCCTGTGGAACTGTCACGCCCTGCTTCCCGGTATACGGCGAAGGGGACGAGACTGGTCCGCTACATATATACTCAGAAGTATATACGCTAAGCATATCTAAGCAATATAAAAATAAATACACAAGAGACATGATCCAGTAAAAACAACAACTATTATTTATTAATATTTTTTGTACAATGCATGAAAAGGAAATACAACTGAAATAAAAAGATGCCTAAACAATGGCATAACAGGAATGAAAAGTACTGAATGGAAAATATACAATGAAACTAGAGCTCTGGTTCTTCAGCAAACTGCTCTAAGTCTTTTGCAGATGGCTCGATCTCTGTCGGGTCCAAACCACGTGACAACATTCAAAGAAGAAAGAAATAGAATGTCGTCAGCGAACAGATCGCTCGGTAAGTCCCAAAGATAAGGGAGAAGTAGAAAAGAAGAAAGAGAGAGAGAGTAGCTTTTAATGTTGTATTATATTGTTGTAATGTTGTATTAACGCTGTTGTTTGTAGCTTGGTACAGAAGAATGCCAGTGTATACAAGAGGGGTCTCAGTATGCTAGAGACCAGGACAAATGGAAGTACAAGGCTCCGTTATACAACCCGGAACAACGGCAATTGGATTCATGTTAGGTGTCTTAATCTTACCGTCTCGTGCCACCTTTAACACCTTCCGTACCAATCTACCCTTTAAACCCCGTAGTGTTTTATTTGGATTGTTTTATACTGTAAATTGTATTGAATGTATAATTGAAAGACTGACCGAAACCATAATATCAGTAAACGGATGTAACCGTAGAATCATGTAAATGGAATAACTGGAGAACCGTGTAAATGGAATGTATATCCATGGTTCGGTTCGGTCAAGTTGTATAGATTGATAATTGGATTCATGAATTCATGTGTTCATATTGAATTGGAATATTGTAGATTGTACTTGAATCATATTCAAGTCAGATATAATCAGACTCAAACCCGAGTCAGACAATTAGAAATGTAAATCGAAGTCTTGATTATTTCTTAAACCTATATTTACTAGGGTCCTTAGGGTAATTTATAAAACTTAAGGGGGTTTTATGTAAAAATACTTTTATATACTTTTCAAAATACTCCCCAAGCATTTATTATTCGTCTTTAGAGTTGTAATGAGTGTGGATTTTATATTGTGATATTTCTAGTGAAAATATCTTAATTTTATAAATAAAGGTATTTATCTGTAATATTGATTTATTTGAAATTCATGGTATTTTAGTGTAAATTTAATCTTGAGATTTTAGAAAAGGTGGAATATTTATATCATAACAAAATAGGTATTTTAATGATAAATATACATATATTTATAATAAAAATAATTTTAATATATATATTTTATATTCTAAAAATCTCATTTTCTTAAGATGTCGTATTTTAAATCTTTCGAGACCGAATGCTCCTTGCGGAGGTCTGAATCTCGCACTACTAAGCCCGAGGGTGCGCGATAAACCGCACCATCCCGAACGGGTTCCCTAAAGTAGGTTGTAGCGGCGCTTTGCAAAGATTGTAAAATACTAAATCCTTTAGAAAACGGTTTTATGAAGTAAGTGGTATTTATTTGTAAAAATGTCAATTTTTCGTATTCTATATTCTAGGGTCTCCTAACTCAACCAGATTATTTCTAAATGGTCTAAACGACAAGTTGTGAGATGCCTCAAATCGCCTCTTCACCGCCAATTGTGGCCAGGTAAGTTCAACTGAGGAAAGGAGGGATCCGCTCTCGAATCACCATGAGACGGGCCTTTTAAAGTTACCTTCCTCACTTGCCTAGCCTAGACACCACAAAGTCAGGTTTAGATAAACGACTGATGTCCACAACTTATCGTATTTTTATAATAAATGGTACTTCTTTAAAAAGTGTATCAAAACTAAGTCTTTTAGAATTGGTTTTATTAAGTATGTGGTATTTAAATGAAAATGTTTGTTTTCTCGTATTCTAGGTTTTCGGGGGTGTTGTATATAAGTGTGTGAGGAGGTAGGTTGTTACCTCATGATCTACTTTAAATGTATAGCAAGTTTGATGAGGTTAAATGAAGGATTGAAACAATGTGGTATTTAAGTAAAAAATACGATAATTTGAAAAAGCTATCATTTCATGTGATGAAACTTGTTCAAATTGTTTGATTAGTGTTTAATAGTCAACATAAGGATATTTAAGTATGATTGTATTAGTGAGAAGTGGAATTTTATAGAAAACCGAATCGGAAATCGGATTTGTTCCGATTCCGTCGGGTTTTGTAATTTCGTATTTTTTTAATAGAAAAGAGGGAAGGAAGTGGGACTTACGGGTTTTAGATTGAACAAGGGAGTGAGAGGGAACTAGAGTGATTGCCGATGTATTGCTTCGTCACCGGTAGTTCCCAAAACATTCGCCGGAAGTTCTGCCAGAATTTCGTTGGAGCTTCGCCTCGAGCTTGTTTTCAAAGTACACGACTTTTGGAAAAAATTTGAGAGAGTGAGCTCAGGATTTTGGGGTTAGAAGGTAGAGGGTAGGGGGTGTATTTATAGGGTAGGCTAGGGTTAAGATAGATGAAAAGTTAAAATGAAAAAATGTGATAAAATGTATAAAAAAATGTATTAAAAGTGGAGTAATTGGGATTTTAAAAAATCTCTGGAAGTGGTCTGAGGCTGAAATTTTGCAGGTGCATAGGGAATATGAAAAGACACAACTTTCATGTTGGGTCCGTCGCCGGAATCGGCCGACTCGGCCGTGACTCGGCCGTGACTCGGTCGGAGCAATGAGTCGGACCGGGTCAAGGCCGATTTGGCCGATTCCCGGCCGAGTCAGGCGGTCGGGATCCCCCCCGACGGTTCATCTAACTCCTGGAAATGTTACATCTTTGGGTGTAGTGGGGTTTTTTTGAGATATGCACGTGTAAACTCTTGGTATTCTAAAGGTTTAAAAAAATCAATATTAAAAATAATGTGGGGTATGGGATTTGAACTCTGATGGCTTGGTTCAGCAGTGTAAGGTATTATCAATGAGCTACAAGCTCCTTCTTGTAATTATGGAGCTAATTAATTACTTAAAATAATAACAGTAAATGTAAATACCCCAAGTATACATTAATTTTAAAGCAAATTTTTTGTACACTAAAAATGGAGTTGTTACATTCTGTTAACTTGTAATTAAAAAGCAAAATAATTACTTATAACTTGTGCTCAGGCTAAAATACCCCTTTATGGATATTTTGAAAATTTTTGTAAAAACTTGTATTTGAAATTTGGGTTTTTTACAGGAACACGGCTAATGTCAATCCTGACCCCGTGGGAAGCGTCCAGAGCAAATCCTGGTCTAGTGGAACACGGCTAATATCAATCCTGACCCCGTGGGAAGCATCCAGAGCGGATCATGGTCCTGTGGAACATGGCTAATGTCAATCCTGACCCCGTGGGAAGCGTACAGAGCACATCCTGGTCTCGTGGAACACGACTAATGTAAATCCTGACCCCGTGGGAAGCATCCAGAGCAAATCCTGGTCTAGTGGAACATGGCTAATGTCAATCCTGACCCCGTGGGAAGCGTCCAGAGCAGATCCTGGTCCTGTGGAACATGGCTAATGTCAATCCTGACCCCGTGGAAAGCGTCCAGAGCAAATCCTGGTCTGGTGGAACACGGCTAATGTCAATCCTGACCCCGTAGGAAGCGTCCAGAGCGGATCGTGGTCCTGTGGAACACGGCTAATGTCAATCCTGACCTGATGGGAAGCTTCCAGAGCAAATCCTGGTCTAGTGAAACACGGCTAATGTCAATCCTGACCCCGTGGGAAGCGTCCAGAGCAAATTCTGGTCTAGTGGAACACGGCTAATGTCAATCCTGACCCCGTGGGAAGTGTCCAGAGCAAATCCTGGTCTAGTGGAACACGGCTAATGTCAATCCTGACCGTGGGAAGCGTCTAGAGCGGATCCTGGTTCTGTGGAACATGGCTAATGTTAATCCTGACCCCGTGGGAAGCGTCCAGAGAAAATTCTGGTCTAGTGGAACACGGCTAATGTCAATCCTGACCCCGTGGGAAGCATCCAGAGCGAATCCTAGTCTAGTGGAACATGGCTAATGTCAATCCTGACCCCATGGGAAGCGTCCAGAGCGGATCCTGGTTCTGTAGAACACGACTAATGTCAATCCTGACCCCGTGGGAAGCGTTTAGAGCAAATCCTTTTCCTGTAGAACACGGCTAAAGTCAATCCTGACCCCATGGGAAATAGCCAGAGCGAATCCTGGTTCCGTGGAACACGGCTAAAGTCAATCCTGACCTTGTGGGAAACGCCCAGAGCAACCCCTGACTCCGTGAAATGCGGATAATGTCAACCTCATCAACCACTTACGGGTCCTCTCGACTCATAAGGAAGAAAACTCTCTTGTGAGATCCTTACGACTCCCAAGAGAAAACACACTTAGGAATCCTCACGATTCCTAAGGAGAAAATACATCTATGAGATCCTTTCGACTCATAGGGAGAAAAGTCTTTATGAGATCCTCACGGCTCATAAAGTTGAAAAGACTTAGGCAGCAGATCTGAACTTGCTTCCTAAGCCATCACTACTTCTCGAAGAGTTCAAGAAGGAATGTTCTCTACTATCTACAGGCTACACTCGCTAAAATCACATGGCAACGACACAGCAAAGAGAAGAAAGCGACAGTAAAGAGGGCATTTGATTCGCATTTAGTTAAGCGTTCAAAGCATACCCATTCATGCATGTGCGAAAAGGTTTAATGCATAAAATAAACACATGGAAATGGAAAAGCTTGCTATTCATACTTCAGAAAATTTCTACATTGATGAAAATAGTAAATAAAAACGCCGTTAAAAATGTTTTACAAAGGTAAGACATTAACTCCAGGACATGGATTGAGAAATTCAAAAGCGAGGCCATCCAAAGTTTTTCGGGCCTCTCGAACCATCTTCGTGTGCATCCTTTCACGATCACAAGCGTCAGGATCCCCACTGATGTTCTCCACCCTTCGATAGGCAGCGAGTATCGCCGCCTGCTGAAAAGCTTGATGCAGGATATCAACAAGGTTGTCTCGCCTTTTCTTTGAGATTAAGCCCATCAGGTACACCGAGTGCACCTTATCTTCGGCGTCATCCAATGCCTTAAGCGGCATGCCGGCGTAAAATAGAGGAAGTGCTCTCCAGATCGCTCCCACAATAAGCCTCAAAAGAGAGGAACGGCGAGAAAGCAGTCAACCATTGTATGCATCAAAGCGACCCATAATTTCAGCATACTGGGCGTTTGTGAATTCCTGGTTTTGGGAATGGCCGACTGCGCGAATGTCTCCATAAGAAATAATTTCGTCGAGATCATACATATGAGCGTCCATAACATCTGAAAAAAAGGAAAATCGATAGGAGTTAGTGGACATACTGATCAAGAAAATCCTTATTAAAAACAGACACAGGGATTTGAACGACTCTTGATATCCCCATCAGGAAAACAAGTTCTGGTTATGACACCTAACAAATTTAAATTTATGTAAATAAAAGAGAAGTCCTAAAGAAAGATTCTCATTTAATAAGAGACTCCTCGGATCTAGGAGTTAAACTCCTCGAGAGCAATGCTCTGCAGACAGGAATGACACCTGTCAAAATCAATTATGAGGGGAATAGAAAATTCCCCGAGAATTCCAAGAGCCTTGCTCTGTAAAAATGATGGAATAACCCATCAGAAAAATTGAAATAAATTTTTTTAATGAATTAAAATTCTGAGATTTTAATGATCCATGAACAAACTTTTAAAAGTTCTTCATAAGAGATTAACAAATCTCCATTATTCAAGAAAGCAAAGCTCTATTTATGGGTTAAGAAACCCTAAAAAGGTTTTCTTTAGATCTAAGATCTGTAAAGAGCAAAGCTCTGTTAATGGGTAAAACCCTAATAAATTTTTTTAGATCTAAGATCTATGAAGAGCAAAGCTCTGTTAATGGGTAAAACCCTAAAAACATTTTGAGATCTATGATCCGAGGAAGAGCAAAGCTTTATTGATAAAGTTCAAATCTTACCAAAAATTTGACAGAGTTTTGACCCTTGGAGGTTCTTAAAATGAAGAGCTATGCTCTAAAGGAGAATAAAAATTCTCAGAAAGAAGGAAGATGAACAGAAATCATCTCAAGGGCCAAGGGTTCAATTTATAGGCGCTGAGAGCCGTTTCAACTTCTGAGTTGATCCAAGGGCCGAGATGCTGCCACCGCTGCACTCACGTGTGGGCCACGTAAGCACAACGGTGGGGGGCATTTGTTTCCCCCAATCAGAGCAAAGCTCTGTTCAAAATTCAAATTTTGAAAATAAAGCAACGCTTTATAGCAGCGCCAAGTGCGCTGCGCTGTAAGCAGCGCACCACGTGCAAAGCACGGGTACGCTAGCGCTAATTGCGCTGCGCTGTAAGCAGCGCACCACGTGCAAAGTATGGGTGCGCTAGCGCTAAGTGCGCTGCACTTTAAGCAGCGCACCACGTGCAAAGAACGGATGCGCTAGCGCTGGAACTAAAAGCTCCCCACCGTCAGATCAAAGATCCAATAAAGATGATAAATCATCAATTAATCAGAATAAAATTCTGCTAAGGAGAGATTCCTCAAAATCTTTCCAAACAAAAAGATCGTGCTCTGTAAATCAGAACACCGTTGGATCAATGATCCAATGGTGATTAAAAATCACCAAAAGTACAGAATAAATTCTGTATGGAAAGATTTCCCAATCTTATTAAAAACAAGAAGATTGCCTTCTGTAAATCAGAAGCCCTTGGATCAAAGATCCAATGATGGGAAACTCCCCAAATCAATTGGAGAAAAGATCACCTTAACTGATTGAACAAATCAGCTCGCCCTATATAAAGGCCCCAAGACTTCAAATCTCAGAGATACAGAAGCATACAGAGGAAGTCCCCCATACACTTTGAGAAATCTCAGAAAGAAGAGCCAAGCTCTCGGTAGAAGAACAATTTTTCTTCAAGGTAAATAGACAGAAATACGAAATCGTCTCATATAAAAATAAGAATTCACTTCTTTCTTTAAGGTCATAGATTTACAAGACCAAGGTCTTTCACAAAAAGATTAAAGGATCTCATCATAAAATAAGAAGAAGAACATGATTCTTCTCACAGATCATAGATCTATAAGACTAAGGTCTTTGTACAAAGAAATCATGAACATTTCATTATAAAAGGGGGGAGAATAATTCAATTCTCTTTGATCACAGATCCATAAAGGGAAAGCCTTTTATCAAAATAAGAGATTGAAACATCTCCTATAAAATAAGAACTTTGTTCTTAGAACCTTGAGACAAAGTCTCTTATAAAAAGAGAATTTAATTCTCAGAGCGCAAAACTGATTTAAGTTGCATAAAAGAAGAGCCTTGGCGCTCTTAATCAAAAAGAGCTTCAGCGCTCCACATTTAGCGCAAAGCGCCGCAGAGCCTTGGCGCTCTTAATCAAAAAGAGCTTCAACGCTCCACATCTAGCGCAAAGCGCTGCAGAGCCTTGGCGCTCTTAATTTTAAAGAGCCTTAGTGCTCCAATCAACAGAAGCGCATTGTGTTCATTATCTGGCGCATAGCGCCAAGCGCACCACATGATCCCCACGTATGCGCTACTTAACAAAAGAGCTTCAGCGCTCCACATCTAGCGCAAAGCGCTGCTGAGCCTTAGCGCTCCTAATTTAAAAGAGCTTCAGCGCTTCACATCTAGCGCAAAGCGCTGCTGAGCCTTAGCGCTCCTAATTTAAAAGAGTTTCAGAGCTCCACATCTAGTGCAAAGCGCTGCTGAGCCTTAGCGCTCCAAATATAGCGCACTGCGCTCATTGACAGGCGCTAGCGCCAAGCGCGCCACGTGTTTCTCACGTGTGCGCTGATAGAACATAAACTGTTTTTTAAAATAAAGCCTCCGAGCTATGATGAATGCTCAGCATTCAGTAAAAGACAAAAATATTGTCAGAACTCAAATCAATGCTCAGTATTGTCAAATGTTTAACATTTTAACTGAGCGGGCCGAGCCCAAGTTGGCCATAAACCCCTCATTCAGATTAACTGAGCCCATATGCTCATAAATCTCAGATCTTAGTCCCAATTGGACTACAGATCTCCCAACCAAAATTGGTTCAAGGGTACATCTCTTTACTCCTCTAATATTTGTCGTTGTAATCCTTCAACGTCTTCAGAGAGGTGACGGGTCCCGACAACCATACATTCCATAAACTATGACGTCTTTAAACTGGACTGTGGGGTCCTTAAACCCATGGACTATGATGTCCTTAACCTTAGACTGTGGGGTCCTTAAGCCCATGGAATATGATGTCTTTAACCTTGGACCGTAGTGTCCTTAAACTAATTATCGACCGCAATGTCCCTAAACTAAACAATAGAGCCCAAATGCTCTCTTGTTGGGTCTAAACGATCCCGTTAAGTTGATCTTAGTCTAAAATTAGATTAACATATCCTTAACTAATGTTTAAGTTGATCTTAGTCTCAAATGAGACTAACGTATCGTTAAACCCAACCCCAAACCCAAATCTAAGAAGATACGGATTTGGACTAATCCATACCCTACGGACGACAACATAAATTAGTCTCCATATACAATCCATGGGCAATCAAAAACAAAACAAACACCCACGACACGAAGTGATCATCTGGAGAAGGAGAAAGTGGTTACCGCTATGCGGTAGCGTAATTAAATGCAGGGGCTTCCGCCTGCAGGGAAGAGCTTCCCCACAATCAAAAACCCCTCAATAAGGGGGAATCTGACGAAGTCTGCTACATCGGCCGCATCCGTCTAAATCTTCGATATACGGTGCCATAAATCAACTTGGCATCTTCGGAGAGGTGGACGGATAGCACCAAATAGCATATGCCTTCGAAATTCAGGCAAGAAGGACCTACGCGGTCGCGTCTCTGTGTTCGGCGGAGAACAATATCCACATGTGGGCGCTTGATGAATGATGCCTTGGAGATATGCGCATCATGTGATACCCACGCATGCGCGCTTAATGGAAGATGCCTATGAAGGCGTGTGCATCACGTGATACCTACATGTTCTCCCTTAATCGAAGCTGCCTATGAAGGCATGTGCATCACGTGATATTCATATGTGCGCACTTGTTGAAAATTATCCATGGTGCGCGAGCGTCACGTGATATACACGTTAACTTGTTAAATACATGCACGCATACATACACGCCCACAGATATAACTCTAAAATCAAAACAATGCGTATTCACGTGCAAAGCATGTGCACACTCTTTTCAAATGAAGCAAAATGATATGTGCGTTTCATAAGCACTTGTGCACTTGAACAACAAACCATAGTTTGACTATTTAATTAAAATTAAATTAAGTATCAAAACTTTTGCTTATCATATACCGTATATTGATCAAAATATCAATAAAACTTAAGTGATCTTAGTCTCGAAGATGACTAAAGATCCTTAATATATACTTGTTAAGTTGATCTTAATCCAAAATTGGATTAACGAGCCATAACCATATTCCTGAGTCGATCTTAGTCTCAAAGATGACTAACGATCTTCAGATGACATATTTCGAATTGATGGATCTCGTTTACACGATATCTGCGTCCTAAGTTCAACCCTAAATTTATAATATATATACCGATTTGGACTAATCCACGCCCTATGGGTAACGACATAAACTAGTTTTTACAATCCACGGGCAACCACAATAAACAACATATACAACACGACACGAAATGACCTACTGGAGCAGGTGAAAATTGTTATCGCAATGCGATAACGTAATTAACTATAGGGGCTTGCGCATGCAGGGAAGAGCGTCCCCATAATCAAAACCCCCTCATATATGAGGGAGAATCTAATAAAGTCATGCTACATCGGTCGCATCTATCCAAACCTCCGTTATACGGTGTCATAAATCAACTTGGTATCTTCGGAGAGTTGGATGAATAAGTTCCATATAGAATCTGCCCCCAAATTCAGGCTAGACGTCTCCGCGTCTCAGTCCAGTTTTCGGCGGTAAACAGATTCTGACACGTCTAGTGGGACTCTTTCTCTTTCCACACCACACTTTGTGTGTCATTTTTCGCGAACAAAATCGTGGTTCGCTATATTCATGGTTGCCCTTAGATTCAAGATACTAAAATTTGGTGTTTCATCTCTGTGCAGAATCAATGGCCTTCAACCGCACTTCATGCAACAACAACTCTCACTCCATCCCATCAGGAGGAGTTACTTACGGGCTCAATGCAGTCTCTATATTCTCTATGCCTGCAGGGAAGGTTAAACAAGCGACCAATGGATTGTTCTTTGGGACCACGCTCCTATCCTTAAGCTTTGGAACCTGAATGCCTAAGGAAGAAGCTCCCCGAAAGTCAGTCTTTGATCGGCTAGCTACCGTGGTGGCCCCCACCGACAGGTCGTCCAACTCTGAAGTTTCAGTCTTCAATGAGCTGAAGGAAAGCTCGAAGGGCCCCGCAAAGAAGCCCATGACCCTTAAAGGGGTTGCCCTAAAATGGCTAGCTCTCCCAGCTTCTGCCATGCGTGAAGCCAACAAGAGTGCTTTGCCACCAAGATGGTCGGTCTTCAATAGGCTGACCAATTCTGCTCCAGCTCCATTGATTGGTATGAAAATTCATCATTGATATGAAAATTATAATCAAAATCAAAGAATTTATAACCGCAATCAATAACGGTGTCGATGCAGTTCGTTAATGAGTACGGGTCGTCCACTGGGATTCGTGTATTTATTCGTTCTTGCTTTAGTTAAGCCGAAAGAAATAGTAAAGAAAATTCAAGAAAATGAGATTTCAAGATTTAATTGGGTTTATCATTTCAAGAAAAATCAAGAAAGAGTTTAAGATTTAGTAATCAAGAAAATGTCCAATATCAATTTTAGTTATCAAGTAAATTGAAGAATAGCTTGTAGAATTCGACAGGAATTAGTAGCAATGATGAATACTAAAAATGTCTCATCTTATCTATTGATGAATTATAGCTAGAACGATGGTGATGAATGAAGATTAGGGATCTATTGAAGAAATCAGGATTTCTCCTTCACTATCCCTTGTCTTTTCATTGATCACCATTCAAATCTAACCTTTAGCAAAGAAAATCATCAATCATTTAATCCCAAATTGCAACGAAATTATCAAGAATGGTGATCTCGCTCCAAATTTGGTCGTCGACGATTCTTTTTCCTAAAGTTCATAATTCTCATAAGACTTCAGATGCGTATAGGATTTCATCACCATTTGATCTACCGAATTCCTTCGAATCCTTAGCGAGCGGAGATTTACTTACGCATCATAAAAATAAAAGAACCAAGAATTAGAAATTTCATAATACGAAAATTTAAAGAAAACGAGAATTTACAAATGATCACCTTAATTAATCAACTTCTAATTACACTTTCCTTCAATTCGAGATTACAAGAATTGCTCTCGATCGCTCCCTTGAAGAGGTAACTATTCCGTCGAATTTCTCTTTGCTCGATCTCCGTGAAACTTGGATCTGTCGAGGATCTCGTGCTCTTGATGACGATCGGTTTCGCGTAAAGGATCTTGAATGTCGTCGCTCGATATTGTTTTCAACGATTCTTGATTTCGATCATGATCTTGAATTGGAGTTACAAGTTGTGTCACTCAACTTGTGTAATGAATTGTTCAACCCTCAAAATGAAGACTAGAGTCCTTTATATAGCCCTTCACCAATTTTCCACTAGAAGCTAGGTCAATCTTCCCCAAGAAGTTAGGTAGTTGTAGGGAAACTTCTAGAAAAAGGTAGTTATCAAGCTTCCTCAAGAAGCTTAGCTGTTGTAAGGAAGTTTCCAGAACAAGGTTGTTACAATGGAGAGTCCTCAACAAGCTATAACATTGCGATGATACTTTTGGAAAAATTCCTTCACCGGAGCCCCTAACTCGGCCATGGATCCGCGGCGGATCGGCCTGACTCGGTCGCGGTTCCGCGGCCGTTTGGTGTGATCACCGCTTCATATTTTCTGTGTATTCTGGTGTTGGCCAATGGGTATTCAAGTGATATCTGGAATTTTCTTATCTCTTTTGAATCTCTGCCAGATTTTAACTCTTTGATTTCATGTATTTTGTCGGCGAATTTACGATTCCGATATCTGTCCTGAGATAATTTTCTGCACAAAATCTCAATGAAGAATGTTGAGATATACAATATCATGCGTGAAATAATAAACACACAATTTCCTTCCAAAATGTTGATTATAATGTATAACACGTGGTAATTGATATTTTACAGACGAACTTGTAATACGTGTTATATTTATAACAAACACTCTTAGATGATTAGAAAAGTGAGGAAATTGTTATATTAAAGATTGCAATATTTTCGACTAAACAAATTCCCCCAAACTTGACTTTGATCGTCTCGAGCAAACTTCTTTTATTCAGGTGAAGGAGAAAATAGAAAGAAAGAGAAAAACCAACTAGCATACTTTCGTAGGCAACAAGATTGCACTGAGCACGTGCAACAAGCCTTTAAACCTCTAGGTGTCCCTAGCAGGAGGAGTGTTATCTCCTGAGGGTTTTCAATGGATTGCACCCACAAAATCCTATAATAAAAGGAAGACTGTAAAAGTTACATATAAACGATAAGAATTATAAAAGAAAGAACTTGAAAATCAGAGTTTTCAACTACACTGGCTTTACGGTTGTCATGAGCCTATCTTAATAGTCATGAAAAGATGTTAGAAATCACATCATCCCTCAATAAAATATCGTCTTTATTCTTCATCCCTATCTTTCTTCCAAACAACGATCATATACCCCTACGTGTGTGTAAAAGACATCCTTACACTCGGAGAATTCAATTCAAGCTATCATACTTTTGTCGATCTACCTCAGTACATTTTAGTCGGTGAATATTTTAGATGGAATTGCTCACACATTCTTCATGCGACCGTTAATATTTCTTGAGGTACTAACCGACCGATTACTAAATGTGCTCACATATTAGGCGTAATTAGTAATTTTCTCGTCTTGCAACACCTAAGGCTTAGTAGTGACTCCCAAACTAGTTCGTCTAAAGTACTAGGTGATGAAGCACCCTCGCTACATTTTTTTATGTTGCCTTGGTGATTACAAAACCAGTGTTCATTTTTCTTCACCATTTTATGTTTTTATGCTTCATTTATTATTTTCTTCGAACTTTGGCTTTTTAGACAAGAGCATTTCAAGATATTCTCTACTATCCCGAGTTTCAAGACGTGTGTAAGTACGTATAATAGGGTATCAATATTCAAATGTTTGGCTTCCAGAATAGGAACTATTTTTCAGACTTATTTTTATTCTCAGATTAGTGACTTTCTTCATCTTACTAATTCTTGGGACAACGGCTCATAATTACTTATTACTAGTGTCGTCTAAGAAAACATCTAACTTTCTTGGTTTTCTTAAACTTTTTCAATCTTTTAAATGTAATTTTTCACTTTCTAATCTTCCATTATAAAAGATTTTTTTTTGAAAATTTTATGCTTATGCAAAGTGTAATGCAAAGTGATGCGTAAATAAGCACAAACCTCCCCCAAACCTGTTTACAGCAGTGTCCTCACTGTTGTCTATTTTAAACCTCAAAAAACCTGTAGGCTTGGGAGGAAACGTTATTAACGAGGGCAAGAATAAATGACAGTGGCAATTTCCCCCAAACTTATTTTTGGCTCACAATTATGTGTCCAAAATTTATCTTCAAGAGCCAAAAATATACCCCCCAAAACTTGAGTTAAATAATATTAAGCTTTTAAAATCATAAGAGGGGGGTAAAGTTAATGGTCAATGCAAAGCTTTACAAAGACCAAAAGTCAACACCAACCATTCGAAGATTTTATCAATGAAACGCATCGGTTGATGGAAGAACATGTTATATAGAGCCAGGAAGAAGTGGGGAAGAGATAAGCGGTGTAATAGAAAAGGTTTGCGTCTCGATTTGGAGATACGACACAATGATTGTGATGATGGATTACTCGCATTCTCATGATTGTCAAGAAGAAGGGGTGGTGGTTTAACTTCTTTAAGTGGAGGTTGATTAATCGTAAAATCCGTGTCAGCTAAGAATGCGAGTTCATCAGCGAAGCTTTCATCGATATCCCGAAGAATAATGTCATCGGAAAGAACGAGATGATACTCAGACTCCATGAAAGGTTCAGAATAAGCGTTAGATGTTGGCCCGAACAAATCGATAGAAGGGTCCGTATATGTATAAGACATAGTGGGGTCAAGCAACAATGTACAAAAGGAGTCTAGATCAGTATCGTGAAACTGTTCAGATTCGCTGCTGTCATCATCCATCATGTTGATGGAACATACACGAGCATAGGGTTTGGAGGGTTCACTTCCCAATTTGTAAATGTTAAGTTCAATTGACCTATTCCCGAACGATAGGATCATAGAACCGTTTCGACAATTGATTACTGCGTTGGAAGTCGCAAGAAAAGGTCGAACTAAAATCACCGGAATTTAGTTCCGTGGGTTTGCTACAGGTTTTGTATCTAGAACAATAAAGTCCACAGGAACTCCCCGACTTTTATCAACACATCTTCTAACATACCCTTTGGTTGGATGATAGATCGATCTGTCATCTGTAAAGTGCATTGCGATGGTTTTAATTCTCCGATTCCCAATTGCTCATACACAGAATATGGAAGCAGGTTAACACTAGCACCTAAATCGAGTAGAGCACGATTGATATTTTTACCCCCAATAGAAATGGATATTGTAGGACACCCTGGGCCCTTACGTTTCTAGGGTACTTGCTGGGTAAATGCTGTGCTTACATTACTCGTCATGAACACCTTTATCGGTACTTGAGTTTTTCTCTTCCTAGTGCACAAGTTCTTAAGTATTTTCGCATAAGCCGGAATTTGTTGAATCGCATCTAAGAGAGGGATGTTTATGTTAACCTGCTTAAACATATCCACAATCTTCTTTATTTGTGCGTTAGGTTTGTTGGCCCTCAATCTGTTTGGAAATGAAGCTTTATCAATAAGGGTAGGGTCCAACATATATGGAGAAGTTTGTGGGGGTGGAAATGATGAAGTGGGTGGAGGGTTCGAGCCTAGGGGAAAACGAAGAATAAGCTCGGAAGAAAAAGGTAGATTAGACGGAATAGGATAAGAAGAAGAAGAAGAAGCCGGGGTATCATTTATTGGTTCCTCAATATCAATATCAGTATCAACCTGTTCACCGACTTGGTTATTCAGCACTCTTCCAGATCTCAATGTGGAAGTGCATTCACATTATACTGTGAGTACCCTGGATTCAGTAAGGGTTGAGATGGAAGTTTCCCTTTCTCTCTAGCACTCATCGCGGTATTCAACTGTGCAATTTGTGCTTCTATCGATTTGACACTCTCACCGTGGGAAATAGTGTTTTGAAGTAACGTTTGGATAGAAGACGTTAAAATATCATTCGTTTGCATGGAATGTTTAATGAACATGCCGAGTGCAGAGGGTTTATCGGTACCGGCAGAAGAAATATCAAAGTTGTTGGCCGGGTTTTGTAAAGGTTGCGTTTGAAAGGGGTGCTGACTCAGTTGTGGTGGTTGCTGTTGTTGTGGAGGAATTCTTTGATAATTGCTTTGGAACTGGTTTTTATTTTGGTGTTGGTTCGAAGAAAAATTTGGGCGATTCCTCCAACCCTGATTATAAGTGGACAAATAAGGATCGTTTCTAGGTTGCTGCTGAAAAATAGCATGAGTGTGCTCTTGACCTTGAAACGGTACATTCAAAGGACATTCTTCCATCAAATGTAATGGGTTGGAACAGTAACCACACACGGTTTTGGGGAACGTGAATTGGTTTAGGAAGGCTGAAGAGAATTTGTTTTCTATAGTATCGAGTTTCCTTTGAATCGCAGCCATTTCGGCTCTCAATGCGATGGAAACATCGAGCTGATGGTTATCTTCCCCAGACGATGGTGGTCTAACGCTTTCCCATTGCATAATGTTTTCAGCAAAATCTTCCAAGAATTTCCAAGCTTCACCATCGTCTTTAGTCATGAACTTGCCTTGACACATGATTTCAAGCGTCTGCTTTGTCGAAAGAGTAATGCCCTCATATATAATGCGGCAAAGATCCCATCTACTGATTCCGTGATGAGGACATTGGATAAGCAGTTCCTTAAATCGTTCAATGCATTTCCAAAATGGTTCGTTTGGAAGTTGGGTAAATTGGTAGATCTCGCTTCGAACGCGGGCTGTCTTATGATTGGGATAAAATTTCTTAAGAAATGCTATAACGAATTCATCCCATTTTGAAATAGAATGTGCGGTTATGTTATAAAACCACTTCTTGGCTAAATCACACAAAGTAAAAGGGAGAAGACGTAAACCCATAGCATCCACAGAAAGTTGTGAAGTGTCCATCATAGCACATACGTTTTCAAATTTGTTTATAAAAATGTATGCGTCTTCGGATTCAAGCCCATGAAATTTTGGCAACAGTTTGATGAATTGAGGCTTGATTTTGAAATTATCCCCATTGCCTGGTGGAATAGAAAGACAAGTGGGAAGGGGACCACGAATAGGATATCATCTTTCTTGGAGAGAGATGCGTGATGGATTCTACGCACCTGCGGTTGGTGGCAAAGTGGTGTTGCGAAAATTTGATAGAAATCCGTCCATCTCGGTCGATGATGTGGGTGGTGGGAAAGAAGACGAAGAATTACCGACTTTGGGGTCGATAAAAGAAACGCGGACAAGACGTGCAATAGAATCCCGTGTCCAGCCTAGCATGTACTAAACGGTTGTAGCACAAGTGGCAACGTTTGTGATAATTAGAGAAAGTGGTTTGTTTTAGTTTTTGGTTTATTTTGAAAAAGGCGGATTTTAGAAAAATCACAAAAAATGCACAATCAACCCTAGATCTACGGTCACCTAGGTCAAGTCACTAGACCGCTCCTAGACTTCCAGAAGACAAATCGGGGGATAAATCCTCTACTACCTCTTTATCCCTCCTGTGGCCAGGTAAGTGCCAGGTAAGTAGGAGGTATCCGCTATGTAAGTAGCGGGTCTAATTAAGTAACCACTTGTCTTAGACACACTTGTCTTAGACACCACAAAAGAAATGCGGATAAGCAATAGATTACCCACGACCTTCTTCTGTCCTAATTGAGCGTGACGGTCCTTAGAGTCTTGTTTAGATATTTTTTAATTAATGAAGGGTGATGCAGATGCTAGTTTTGTGATTTTTGGGGCTTAGGAAGGGTAATGAAATCCCCACCTAATCTGAATTTGGTCTTTGCCCCTTAATTTCCGTATTAAAATATGCAAAAACAACCAATATCAAAACACGCAACAAGAATTTTTTGAGCGGCGAATTTTTGCTAAGAATCCTGCAAAAAAGTGTTATTGGACAGATCAGAGAAGAGATAAGAAAGTATAGAATATACCAGAGAAAATTGAAGCAGTGAATCACCAAAACAACGGCGGATCCGCCGCAAAAACCCTGAATCCGCCGCGGTTCCGTGGTGGAATAGAGGAGTTAGGTGATTTACTTTTTACTGTAGCTTCCTGTGATACTCTGGAGTTATTAGGATGTCTCTGAATCTTGATCTCTCTGCTACAGTGATGCCATATTCTCTCGCAAAAATTCAAACACTAATCGTTAAGCACACGATGCGATTTTGAATCAAATTTTTGATGGAATAATAATGTTTCAACTCAAATAGAAAGAACGGACAAATTACGCACGGATCCCCGGCAACAGCGCCATTTGATTGGTATGAAAATTCATCATTGATATGAAAAGTATAATCACAATCAAAGAATTTATAACCGCAATCAATAACGGTGTCGATATAGTTCGTTAATGAGTACAGGTCGTCCACTGGAATTCGTGTATTTATTCGTTCTTGCTTTAGTTGAGCCAAAAGAAATAGTAAAGAAAATTCAAGAAAATGAGATTTCAAGATTTAATTGAGTTTATCATTTCAAGAAAAGTCAAGAAAGAGTTTAAGATTTAGTAATCAAGAAAATCTCCAATATCAATTTTAGTTATCAAGTAAATTGAAAAATAGCTTGTACGATTTGATAGGAATTAATAGCAATGATGAATACTAAAAATGACTCATCTTATCTATTAAAGAATTATAACTAGAATGATGGTGATAAATGAAGATTAGGGATCTATTGAAGAAACTAGGGTTTCTCCTTCACTATCCCTTGTTTTTTCATTGATCACCATTCAAATTTAGCATTTAGCAAAGAAGATCATCAATCATTTAATCCCAAATTGCAACGAATTTATCAAGAACGGTGATCTTGCTTCAAATTTGGTCGTCGACGATTCTTTTTCCTAAAGTTCATAATTCTCATAAGACTTAAGATGCGTATAGGATTTCATCACCATTTGATCTACCGAATTCCTTCGAATCCTTAGCAAGCGGAGATTTACTCACGCATCATGAAAATAAAAGAATCAAGAATTAGAAATTTCATAATACTAAAATTTAAAGAAAACGAGAATTAAAAAATGATCACCATTATTAATCAACTTCTAATTACACTTTCCTTCAATCCGAGATTACAAGAATTGCTTTCGATTGCTCCCTTGAAGAGGTAACTATTCCATCGAATTTCGCTTTGCTCGATCTCCATAAGATTTGGACCTGTCGAGGATCTCGTGCTCTTGATGACGATCGGCTTCGCGTAAAGGATCTTGAATGTCGTCGCTCGATGTTGTTCTCAACGATTCTTGATTTGGATCTTGATCTTGAATTGGAGTTACAAATTGTGTCACTCAACTTGTGTAATGAATTGTTCAACCCTCAAAATGAAGACCAGAGTCCTTTATATAGCCCTTCACCAATCTTCCACTAGAAGCTAGGTCAATCTTCCCCAAGAAACTAGGTAGTTGTAGGGAAACTTTTAGAATAATGTAGTTATCAAGCTTCCTCAAGAAGCTAGGCTGTTGTAGGGAAGTTTCCAGAACAAGGTTGTTACAATGGAGCGTCCTCAATAAGCTATAACATTGCAATGAAGATTTTGAAAAAATGTCGTCATCGGAGCCCCCAACTCGGCCGCGGATCCGAGGCGAATCGGCCTGACTCGGCCGCGGTTCCACGGCCGTTTGGTGTGATCATTGCTTCATATTTTCTGTGTATTCTGGTGTTGGCCAATGGGTATTCAGGTGATATCTGGAATCTTCTTATCTCTTTTGAATCTCTACCAGATTTTAACTCTTTGATTTCATGTATTTTGTCGGCGAATTTACGATTCCGATATCTGTCCTGAGGTAATTTTCTGCACAAAATCTCAATGAAGAATGTTGAGATATACAATATCACGCGTGAAATAATAAACACACAATTTCCTTCCAAAATGTTGATTATAATGTATAACACGTGGTAATTGATATTTTATAGACGAACTTATAATACGTGTTATATTTATAACAAACACTCTTAGATGATTAGAAAAGTGAGGAAATTGTTATGTTAAAGATTGCAATATTTTCTACTGACCAATTCTGCTCCAGCTCCATCAAGGACGTCGGTCTTTCATAGGCTGACTTTGGACGAAGCCCCCAAACAATGCTCGAGGCATGATGAGGGCATCTCTAATACTGAGATGGTTCCCGCTGTGAGACATGCTCGATGTCGCCATTGACGTCGAGTGAGACAGGCCGGGGGAAGCTCCCCCTCTGGACTTACCCTACCAGCTCCTGTGGTGGCTATTGATTCTGCTGTTCCAACCAGGAACAGCTTCGAACCACTTAGATGGGTTCACACAAACTCCTCCACGGCGGTATTGAAGAGATCACCTCCTCCAACAGAGGTTCCAATGCAGCCGAAGCCGGAGCAGTCTTATCAGCGACTCTCTTTACAAATTCATAGGGTCTGGAGGAAAGACCAAGACACTGTTCTTGATGAAAAATATTCTCGTCGACCGAAAAAATCCAAGGTTCGACAATAAAACGATTGTTCCTCCACCATACTATGAGAGACTTCTCAAAAGGTGGTACCTGTCATAACGGTTCTTCCCACCGTGGCTTCTTATAAAAGATCGAGGCCAGAGAAAGTTTTATCGCCCGAGGCAAAACCTAAAGGCGAGAGCTCTAAACTCCCCAAGCCTAGGGGCATAATTATACACATAGTCTACATGACTGGTGGTAAAGAGGAGAGTCGGGCTTCCGTTAGTCACAAACTGCAAACTCGATCACTGACGAAAGCTCAAGAGCAACAGCAGAAGCTCCGAGATATGCTTGCCAAGATGGCAGCGCTTACCGGACCTAAAGAAAGCCCGGATAAAGAAACAGAAGAGCGCCAGAAACAGGAAAACGATACCGAGTTCTTGCGATGGGTGCTTGAAAAGAAAGATAGGGAGGTGGAAGAGCAGGCTGCTAATATAAAGCAAATGACTCTTCTGTTTTAAGACATGGTTGGGATGATGAATCAACCAGAACCAGCGGCTGAAGAACCTTCGGTGATTATCGAGAACGATAAAGGAGAAATGTCAAATTCTCCTCAGGCCCTATCAATGACCAAGGAGGAAACGATCTCCAAGACAGCATTGGATGACTATATCGCTCAACAAATTAGAGCTCATCAGACCAATGAAGCTGCCAATCAGCTCGTCAAAACTGGATGACCATATCCAGCCTGTTACAACCAGATGAAATACCCACCGAGATATCCGATCCCAAAATTCCACGTATATAAAGGAACGGATAATCCTCATCATCACGTTGCACAGTTCAGAGCTCTGTGTGGCAATACTGGAGGCGATGACAAATTGCTGCTTCGCCAATTCATCGGAAGCTTATCAAAGATAGCTTTCGAATGGTACTCGGAACTTCCAAATGACTCCGTAAAAACCTTCTCTCAGAAGGAGCTGCTATTCATGCAAAGGTTCGCCAGTACGAGTGAGCGCACTCTAATCACAGCGCCGATCAATTCCAGGGTCAACCCAAGAGAAACATGGGTCCAATACGTGATTCGATAGCGAAACTTGTGGTCCAAATGTGAACAACGCATTGAGGAGTCTCTAGCTGTGGGGATGTTCACTGGGACTATCGATCCTCAATCGACCGTATCCCAATTCATAACCTTATTCAAGCCCACCACTTTCCAGGCGCTGATTGATAAGCTAGCCTAAATGGATTAGATGGGTCATGATCCTTCCTCCTCAAGCAAGGACCCCAGAAATAATAAGGGCTAGGGAAAAATAGCCTTTGTCACCAATGCGCAGCAACAGCCGGGCGGTCCGAAAGCAGCCGTCCACCAAAATAACAATCGTACGTGCCGACCATAGAAGAGAGGATGGGACGTGCATATTCCTTCCCTCGCGATAAGACTAGGAGATTGTACGAGATGGCTATGCGAAACAATTTGATAATATTTACAGAGCCGCGGCGGCCCGCACAAGCCGGTGATATTAACAACCATATGCCCCTATCACCGGGTAGTGTGCCATCTAATTGAAGACTGCTACGTCTTCAAAAACTAGGTCGAAGACCAGTATCAGCAGGAAAAATTCGCACTGTCAGATAATTGGAGGATGGATCCGTCCCAAAAGCATGGTCTCAAGAAAATGGATACAAAGGGGGCATCTTGCTCGCTCGTAGAAGAAGCTCCACGGGAAGTATTTCTTTCGACAAAAACCAAAAGAATGCTGAAAGATCTACAAGAATGCCTGGCAATCAAATAGAAAAGCCCGCTTGAGCCCGAGATTATAGAAGGGATGTTGAAACTGCGACCCGCCCTAAAATTGCTAACAAAGGGAAAATCCCCCAAGTCAAGCCTTCGAAGTATTCTATGAAATAGAAGAAGATTAAGAAGCCTGTATGTCGACAGGCATACAAACCTCCAAAAATATATAGACGCATGGGAAGAGTATAATCAAAAAGCGCGAACACCAGTCACACTTGAAGAGTTCCTCCAGCATATTCTCAAGGATAAGAACGGTGTCGATGATGAGAAAAATGACTCATCAGAGGAAGCGGAAGAACATGTAGCAAGTTGCCACATAGTCTCTCATTCATCACTATATGATGGAGAAGTTCTGCCAGCATCGGATAGCGACATGGATGGACTGGGGGCAGAATCGACATCAGAAACCTTGAAACTTCCAGAAGAAGACCCGATTGAAAGGCTGTTGAAAGAAGCTTTTCAAAAGTGCAAAGAAGATCAGGAATGCGAGATGACCATATATGAAAAGGCTAAGGAACAGCGTTTAAAAAAAGAAGTTACGGCGAGGACGAGTAATAAAGTTCTCCAACCAAACCAAGGCATGCCCGCAACAAATAAAAGCAGGATTAAAACTGAGAAGCGGTTTGCCAAGGCCCTATCAATGGGGATGAAGCTACCACGTCTCATGATATACACTCCTGGGGTCCCATATTTCGATAGTGGAGAGAGACACCCAAAATACTGCTCGTACCATCGAAGGATCACTCATCCTATCGAGAAATGCAATGTCTTCAAGAAGTGGTGGCAAGAATATGTTGCCTGTAAAAAACACTTCAAGAAGGAGAAGCGCGAGGCTCGCGCTTGTTGATATAAGATCAGCGAGACGGAAG
This sequence comes from Agapanthus africanus, assembly GCA_030015575.1. Taxonomy (NCBI): domain Eukaryota; kingdom Viridiplantae; phylum Streptophyta; class Magnoliopsida; order Asparagales; family Amaryllidaceae; genus Agapanthus; species Agapanthus africanus. The sequence goes on from JASDDO010000001.1 coordinate 28,086,371, forward strand.
TGTATAAAGAAGCAACTGGAAACTTTCATATGGTTGGTACCGGTTCGAAAGGGGGGAAATCTCGGGTTCCCACATTCATGAGTGATTCTGGGGATGAAATGCTCCTCAACCCTTTCTTTGAAAGCTCCATCTTGGAGAAAGGAGAGGAGGAAAAGGATTGCGAGAACATCCGGTTGCGCAACCGCACTTGACTCGCAAATAAAGGTTCGAATAAAAAGGATAAAGAGAAGGGGAAAATGCCCGAGGAGATCGCCCTTGATGATGATGTGACCAAATAGCTCTCCGCAAAGGACCTGCCTAAGAAAACTAAGGTGGACTATAATGTCCTTGCGTATTTGAGGAAGATACCCTCATAATTGAGCATATTGAATGCTCTACTCTTGTCCAAAGAGGCATGAGACTCCTTGATCAAGGTCTTGCAAGAACCTAATCAATTTCAAGTCTTCCTCGCAGAAGAGAAGATGAAAAATGAACTAGCAGTGGTCCACACGGCTGATATTACATTCAGCGATGAAGATCTACTCCTCGGTATATGGGAGCATAATCGACCGCTATATGTCACCGGGTACTGCCACTATATCAAGATAGGAAAAATCTTTGTCGACAATGGATCCTCCTTCAATCTTCTCAACATGAGATTGCTGAAAGAGATATGTATGAATGTTCAACATCTTTCCCAAGACAAAATTACCATCTCGGAATTCGACTCGCAGTCGTCATAGACGCTTGGGTCCGTAATATTGACGCTCCGCTTCGGGCTGCTCATCACTGACATCAAATTCTATGTCATTGATACCAAGATCTGTTATAACGCTCTACTCGGCAGGCCTTGGCTACACGAGTACAACGTCATCCCTTCTACACAATATCAGTGTATGAAGTATTTCAAAGACGGCTTAGAGTACACCATCAGAGGAGAACTCAATCCTTTCTCGGTGGATGAGATGCGAAAGTATGAAGATGCAAAATACTTTCTGCCGGACTTCAAGGATACTGAAAGGTGCCACAAACCGGAAAATAAGCAAAAATCCATAGTCACCATCCCGGTCTTTGGAAGTGATACCGAAGAAGACGAACAAATAGTCTACTCAGGACAGCCTCAGAGGGAGAATAATAAACCCAGACCGTCAACCCCTATTCTGGTCTTTGGCAGGGACTCCGAAGATGAGATAAGTGCAGTGTTCTCCATTCGGCCTTCGACACAGACTCTTGTCGAAACAGATCAAAGTTTACATATTATGATGGCTTCCCTCGACATTATAAGGAACTTGATGCGCTCAATATATATAGCATGTAAGAGTTGGAAACTTTCTATGTGCCTCCAAGGCGAAGAGGCGAAAAAGCGATTCTCCTGTATAAATCTATGGAGTCCAAGGTGGAAAAAGAAGTCTGGCATGAGAATAATCCGACTCTTGATAAGTTCCAGCCCATCCATATGCCAAGATATTATGCGGAGGGATTAAAAGAGTTATTAAAGCGCCAAAGAATACCTCACGAACAAACTGTTTGACAGGCCCAATTCTATAAAAAGATTTGGGATATTCTTGGGACTCAACGAAAGAAGCCCAACGGGAAGGTGGAAATAAATGGGCTGGGATATGTTCGGTCCAAGAAACGGGAAAAATTTACAGTTGCCACGCCATAAACAAATTGAATGGAGAAGAAGATGTTTCTCCAAGTAGTTATGTCGCCGAACGAGAAAAGGTCTTGCTCAAAGAACCTCAAGTTCGTCGCTCGAAAAACAAATTGACAAGATAATAAAAAAAGTTTGTCAAGTGAGCTAAGACAATCACAGTCGCGAAATGGCCATATATGAAAAAGTCAAGAAACAACGTCTCAATAGACAATCAGTGGAAGAAATAGGTCATGATACTCTTCATCCATAGCCCGTTATGTACTCTCGCGAAGAAGGAAAATCCCGAAGCGGAGACAAGAATAAGGCGACAATCACAAAGAACGCTCAAGGACAATAAAGCAGGTCCAAGACACCTTTTAGTCGAGAAAGGTTCGATTGGAGCCCGTCTCTCATAAAGAAGATGGGTCGAAAATATTCGTTCTCTCGAGACAAGGCAGGAAAGATCTTCAGTCTTGCCATAAAGCACCAAATGATGACGCTTCCGGAGTCTCGACACCCAGAACAGATAAATGAAGTCCATTGATTGGTTTTAAAAAGTGTGTAGTTGTGTGTTCAAATTACAGCAATCAATAACGGTGTTGTAATAGCTAGCCGCTAGTGAGTACGGGCCTCGGGAATTTTCGCTGTGGAGCTCGTAATTGGAAAATGGTGAACTACTTTTATTTTAGACGAGTTAATAGAAGAAAGGTGGAATTTTTATCGTTTTATACTAAGAAGGTTTGAAAAGTTTATAAGAGAAGGGCTTGTTGGGTTTATAGGATTTAGTGGTTGATGGATGGAGTTTTAGAAATAATTCTTGTTATCTTTTAATTATTTAATACTAGAGAAATAGCGATGGATGTGGATTAGGGTTCTTAGAGGGTTTAGGGTTTCTCTCTACTGACCCTTGTCCTTCCATTAATCCCTATTTATCTCAAGCCCTCAATGAAGCAAGTATTAACGAATCTCAAATCGTGGTCGTGACTATCATGAATTGATAACACGCTCGATAAGAGGGTTAAGACTTATTTTGCTAAAATTTATAAAAATTAAAACTTAAAAAGAAGTTGATAGATTTTGTTCATCCATTATACTAGCATATCCTACAAACCCTAACAAGCGAGAATTTACTTGCTTGTTAGGATAAACGATGTAAAAGAATGGTGGAAGAATACTGAACCCATAAGTTAAACAAAAATTGAAATTGAAAAAATTAAATGCGACAAAATTAAAAGAAAGAACTAACTTTTATTGAATAAACTATTGCATTACAGAAGTTGCTCTCTGAAAAACTAAATTGCAAAACCCTAGTTTTCTTGAGATATCTAGATTGCTTGATCAGTAGGTCAGTCGATTAATTGTTCGATCATAGATAGATAGATAGCTCTCGGTCCTTTTATAGGCTCTAAAACTTGAAACTCTAGACGTTATATTGAAGTGTGTACAAAGACGATCAAGCCCCTGAAATTTTATATCCAAAGGCCACAAAATGACTGCGCTTCCACCGCCCCTTGCCCCCTATGGCCGCGGTTCCGCCGCCCTTTGGTGGGTCCGCGTCTCCGGATTTCTCATGCCTTTCTCTCTCGATATTTGGAGAACTTTCTGATAAAAATATTCTAAAAATATATCTCTTAGTCTTTACCGTTGCGAGATTCTTCAATTTGTTTCTAATATTCGGCAGATTTGGTTTGGTAAATCGATTTGTTGTGAATCTCCTACTTATATTTCAGACCTGAACTGATCTATTATAATACCTGCACAATATCTCAAATCAATTTGTTAGTAGTATTTATTTTATTTGAGATAATATTCCAACCAATTAATTGATATGATATTTTAATAATATTGGTTAAGATTATTTGGCATGATATGCATATTTTAATAATAAATAATCTCATGGGTATTTTATTTAAATATGATATGCATATATTCCCTAATTATATTAATTATAAATTAAGAAACATATGACAATAATCTTTTTACAAATAAACCCACATATGTTCTTAATTTACAATTAACACCTTTTAGTAATTAACAATAATAGGGAAAATGACAGTACAAATGTGTAGTAAATATGACTTATCAAATACCCCCAAACTTATCTTTGATCGTCCCGAGCAAAGTATTTTATTTTCAAAGAAAAAGAAAAACCTAGCACATTTTCGTAGGCAACACGATTGCACTTAACTCGTGCAACAAGCTTTTAAATCTATAGGTGTCTCTAGTAGAAGGAATGTTGTCTGCTGAGAGTTTTCAGCAGATTCCACCCACAAAATCCCAAAATTTAGTAAATAAAGGAAAGAAGGTGAAAATTATATGCAAAGATAAGGAACACATAAAAGAAGAAAAAAACTTGAAAATAAGTGTTTCAAACTATACTAGCTTTTTAGTTGTTATGAGCCCTATCTTAATGGTCTTGAAAAGATATTAGAAATCACATCATCCCTCAATAAAACTTCGTATTTAGTCTTCCTCCCTACGTTTCCTCCAAATATCGATCATATACCCCTACGTGTGTGTAAAAGTCATCCATATACTTGGAGAATTCAATTCAAGCTATCATACCCTTTGTCCATATTCCTTAGTACTTTTTAGCCGGTGATGTTTTAGATGGATTTGCTCATATATTCTTCATGTGACCATTAATACTTCTTGAGGCACTAACTAACCGATTACCGAATGTGCTCACTTATTAAGACGTAATTAGCAATATCCAAGTCTTGCAACACTTAAGGCTTAGCAGTGACTCCTAAACCAGTTGGTCTAAGGCACCAGAGGATAAGACATCCTCGATATATTTTTTATATGTTGTCTTAACTAATTACAAAATCAGTGTTCATTTTTCTTTTTAAATTTTATTTTATATGTCATTTATATTTTATTGATTTTTTCATACTAGGATTTTCAGGCAAGAGTATTTCAAGGTATTCTCTACTATCCCAAGTTTCAAGATGTGTGTAAATGCATATAGTAAGGCATCAACGTTCAGAAGTTTGGACTCAAGAATAGAGAATATTTTTCAGACTTAGTTCTATCGGCACATTAGTGATTCCTTCATCTTACTAACCCTTGGGACAACAGCTTATAACTACGTATTACTAGCTTCGTTTTAAAATATCTATTTTTCTTGCATTTCTTAAATCTCTTCTTCTCTTTCATATGTATTTTTCACTTTCTAACTATTATTTTCAAAAAATTTATGCAATGCAAAATTTACATATGATGCGAGGATATATACAAACCATCCATACAAACCATCCTCCCAAACTTGTTTGCAGCAGTGTCCTCACTGATATTGTCCTGTAAGCTCAAAACCTGAAAACTAGGAGGAACAGTTCAAGAAGATGGTATAAAAAAGGGGTCAAAAGTGAATGACAGTGAAACCCTTCCCCACACTTGTTCTTGGCTCACAATCGTGTAAAAATTTCCTTTCTTTCAAGAGCCATTTAAAAATATTTTTCTTCTTTTCCCCCAAACTTGAGTAAAGCATTGAAATTCATTACTAAACATTGAAATTCAACATAAGAGGGGGGGTAAATATTATCGGTCTACACAATTTTACAAAGACCAAAAGTTAAAACCAACCATTCAAATATTTTATCAAGGTAACACCATGGTTAGTAAAAGATAGTGTAACGGATAGACGTGAAGAAGACTCGAGACTGTATAAGAATGGAGGTTGTATTATGTCTCGAGTAGAAGAAATAGAAATGAGAGTATCAATAAGAGATGAAGGGGGGTAGATAAGAGGTGTAATCGAAAGGTTTTACGTCTCGGTTGGTGGAGACGAAAAAGTGAGTGTGAATAAAAATGAGAATGTGAAAGATAAGAAATGGGTGGAATAGTCGTATTCTCGTATGTGATAAGAAGAAGAGGTGGTGGTTCAACTTATTTGGCCTCAAACAGAGGCGCATGAATTTCTGGTGGAGGTTGATTCGTCACAGCATCCAAGTATTCAAGGAACGCGAATTCTTCGGCGAAAATACTTTCGAAAATTTCATCGATGTTCCAATTGATGATCTCATCGGAAAGAAAGGAATCGATATCTATATCAGTGGAATATGCATATTCACTAGGAAGGTTGAAAGTTTCAAGATCAATGTGTTGCGCACCAGGATTTAAAACACTCGATTCGTCAGAAATTATGGAGGTAAGAGACTCGAAAAGCTTGTCTACCTTAAAAGAGTCTAAATCAAGTGGTCTTTAAAGAATCATAGAATTCGAAATATCGGAGTGTGGTTCATTAAAGCTCGGTTGAATTGAAAGAAGATGAGAAGAACCAAAGAAAGTGTGTAATGAAATGGGTAAACGAACTTAGGTGTCGAGCATTGTTGATTCAGATGTGGGAGATGAAGGCTGAATATCGTTTTACATATCGGATAGGTTGGTGGTAAGAATAGGATCGGTTAAATGCACAGGAAGATATTCACAATCAATGGAAGGGACATGATGGGTCGGGGAATCCAACTCATCCAACATAGTGAGTTCATCTTCAAAGATATTCTCATTACTGATCTTACTAGCACCTTCACTCAAATCAAATGAATAGTTCTTTAAAAATTCATCAATTATATTATCCTCAATTGATGGATCACTAGATTCACTTAATAGAATTGGAAGGTTTGAAATGTCAAGTTTAGTCGAATAAGGATCGGTTTGATTTGGAATGGTGTAAGGATCTCTTTCACACTCACAATTGGAAAAGTCAGACATGTTATTCTCAAGTACCTCATCAATTAGATTATTAAGCGGCTGATCATCAAATACATTCGGTTGGGGTTCAATATGGAAGGTGTTGAGATCAAAAGAATTGGTTTTGGTTTGACTTGGAGGGATCCCTAGTTCTTTTTCACTACTCAATTCCAACTCTACTTCAAGACCAGACATGGTTTGTGAAGAAGTTTCAATGAAGGATTCTCATTGAACCATGGAACTTCCTAATTGATATTCAGAAGCACTATCTAGATAATGTGCAAAAATTGAGTATGGTTGGAATGTATTTAATTGTTGGTTATGGGCGAATTCAATATATTCCGCAATAGAAATGAGTTTACAAATTGTCACATTAGCCTAAAGAGAAGTATCAACATGAGAGGGTATGAAAGTTTGGTACTGTTGATAAGAGTTAGAAGGGTGTATCCAAGTTTCATAGATAGGATTAGGATCAACATCATGATATGAAGAAGATTGAGATTGGTTAAATTGTTGGCGACTGGTTTTTGCAATATGCTCAGCAATGATCATGGGTGTAAAAGTTGTCATATTCGCCTCGAAAGGAGTATCAACATGTTCATATGGAAATGATTATAATTGTTGTCCTAACGATTTTAGAGCAGTGAAAGGTATGAAACTTTGGTTACGGGCCTTCACAATATGCTCGGCAATGGACATGGGTTTAGGAGTTTCCTCACTGGCCTTAAAAGAATTATCAACATAAGAAGATGTTGAATTTTGACACGGTTGATGGGAATTTGAATGAGGTGTCCGGCTGTTATTTCTAGATCCCTTTATCCTATCCCTTAAAAAAATGGTGGGGTTGGAAGTTCTACCAAAACAATAACGATATAAAGAAATATCTGGTTGTGTGTAGCAAAGCTCGCCAAGAGTTGGTCGGTTTGGATTACCCATCATAAGAGAATGAAAAGAAAAGAGGGTGAAAAGAAAATATGGTGAAATGGTAGTTATGTTTTTTAAGCCTTTTTTGGATTTTTGAAATTGTTTTGCTTGGAAAGAGTAACTCGATTCAACCAATCACAAACGTGCACAAACAATCCCTAAAACTTGGGTCACCTAGGTTAAATCACTAGACCGCTCCTAGACTTTCAAAGGACAATACGTATGATAAATCCTCTATCACTTCCTTATCAATCTTGCAGCCATGTAAGTGCCAGGTTTGTGGGAGGTATCCGCTATACGAATTACAGAAATAGCGGGACTAATTAAGTAAACCACTTTTTTTAGTCACACTTGTTTTAGACACCACAAGAAAAATGCAGATAAGCAGTAGATTACACACGACCCTCCTTTATCTTAATTGAGTGCGATTGTCCTTTACAAGCTTGGTCTAGATATTTTTTTATTAATGTAGGGTGATGTGTATACTTGTTTATGATTTGTGGGGCCTAGAAAGGGTGATGAAATCCCTACCTAATCTGAATTTGGGTTTCTTGCCCCTTAATGTCCGTTTTAAATATGCAAAACAAACCAAAATCTAAAACACGCAAAAAGAATTTTTAGCGGCGCTTTTTGCAAAGAATCCTACAGGTAAAAATAGTTTATTGGAGTTTTAGAGGAGAGAGGAAGACGATAGAATAATACTGTAGGGTGTTTTTCGTCAACCCCTTGAGATGGGAATACGCGCGCGCTTGTCAGGCGTACTACAGATTCGCCTTACCTAAGGTAGGCGGGGGTTTATTGATTGTGGGGATCCGAATCTCCGGCAGCCGCGGACTAAACTGTCGTTAATTGCCTCTCGCCTTTGGGGCTAGGGAACCTCCGATCAACGGGTTAAACTGGTCATGCGAACTCAATGTGTAGTGTTGTGTTTTTGAGGGGTTTTGGATATATCGGGGGCCCCGCAAAGTTTTTACGGGGGTCCCGCTACCCGGATAGCGGGTTGGGAGTCAAGAGGGCTAGCAGCCCCCTTGCGGGGTGCAGGGCAGCGCCCCGGCCCAAAATTTTTTAGAGGGACGGTGTTGTGGAGTGTGTGAGTATCTATATATCTATATATATATATATACATGTATACATATATATAAAAAAGGGGAAAAGCGTCCAAAGGACGCGTGGGAGAAAGCGCCAGCGCTTCGAGGGCAAGAGCGCTAGCGCCCCACGTGCCAGGCACGCGGGCGCTAGCGCTTTGGGCGCTAGCGCTCCGAGCGCAAGAGCGCTAGCGCCCCACGTGCCAGGCATGTGGGCATTCGGACGCTAACGCTTTGGGCGCTAGCGCTCTGAGCGCAAGAGCGCTACACGTGGACGCTCGGGCGCCAGCGCTTTGGGCGTTCGGGCGCTAGCGCCCCATGTATCAGCACGTGGGCGCTCGGGCGCTAGCGCTCTGAGTGCAAGGGCACTAGCGCTTTAAGCGCTAGCGCCCCACGCGTCAGCATGTGGGCGCCCGGGAGGCAAAAGGGACTTGGTCCCTGCAATGGGAGTTGTACTCCCAGAAAGGAGCACTTATTATTCTGTGTATATATATATATATATATATATATATATATATATATACATATATATATATATACATATATATATGAGGAGTTAAACTCCTAGGATATTTTGAAGCTGATGAAAGGGCTGCTCCCCTTGAGCCCTGGATCTTCCCCAATGTGGGGTTTCTGGAGATGGGTCTCCTTCTTCTTCCTTCGTTGGCCGGATCTTGAAGATCAAGAAATATGAGATTTTAAAAATCTATTCTTTTTTAGATCTGATGGGAGATTCAAGTTCCCATTTGTGGGTTTTGTGGTGAAAAACTATTTAGTTTTGGAAAAGGAAGAGTAAAACTCTTGATTTAATTCAAAAGAAAGAAGAAGGTTTAGAACCTTCAGAAAAGGGAAAGAGGCACAAACCCTAGATTTTTAGGGGAATGAAAGGTCTATCCTTTATTCATCATCATGTTGCCTTATATAGGCTTATATATTTACATATAGCCCCTTGGACTTTACAAAATGGCATTTTGCTCATCCCATGGCTCATGTACCATTTCTTTTTGCACATAAGCCATGAGCTTACAAAAATTTGGCTTTATACCCATTTTGTTTACATTCAAGCATAAAAAAAATACATAAAAATTATTTATTACATGATTTCATTTTGGCATGGGGGAGGGTCGGCCGCTTCATGTTCGGACTCGACCTGGGCATGGGCCCGCTTGACCTGGGCTTAGGCCCACCTGATTTGGGGTTGACCATGACTTTGACTCGGTCAACCGGGGTGCAAATTTTGACCCCAACAAAGTGCCCCAATCAATAAATGTACACCACATATGTGAATCGTGTGCACGAAATTGATGGATCTTCTTACGCGTGGAGGCGACTTGCTTTGGTTCCCACTTTTTGGGATGCACTGCCCCTTTTACGACATGGACGGTCGACGCTTGATGCGTCTTCGAGACGGAGTGTCCGTGGTAGACGTTTCCCTGGCCCGTAGTAATTTAGTAGACGTTCCCTTGGCACGGAGTGTCGCTGGTTGATGTTTCCCCTAGGCAGAGTGTCTGTTGTCAACGTACCCCCGGCACGGAGTGTCTGCTTAACGTTTCCCCGAAGCGGAGTGTCGGCTGGTTGACGTATCCCCGAGATGGAGTGTCTGCTTGACGTTCCCCGTTATAGAGTGACTGTTGTCGACGTGCCCCCGGCACGGAGTGTCTACTTGACGTTTCCCCGAGGCGGAGTGTCTGTGTTGGACGTTTTCCCGAGACGGAGTGTCGCTGGTCGACGTTTCCCCGAGGCGGAGTGTCGGCTGGTCGACGTATCCCCGAGACGGAGTGTCTGCTTGACGTTTCCCCATTATGGAGTGTCTGTTGTCGACGTGCCCCCGGCATGGGGTGTCTACTTGACGTTTCCCCGAGGCTGAGTGCTGTTGTCGACGTGCCCCCGGCATGGAGTGTCTACTTGATGTTTCCCCGAGGCGGAGTGTCGGCTGGTTGACGTATCCCCGAGACGGACTGTCTGCTTGACGTTTCCCCGTTACGGAGTGTCGTTTTTGGACGTTTCCCTGATGCGGAGTGTGTCACGCCCCGCTTCCCAGTGTACGGCGAAGGAGACGTGACGAGGTCCGCTACGTATATACTCAGAAGTACATACGCTAAGCGTATCTAAGCAATATAAAATAAGTACACAAGAGACAAGTGTAACACCTTAGAAGGTGTTTTGTGGCTAATTATATTTTAATATATGGTTTTTAATAAAAAGTTTACCAAATTAGTTTTCAATTATTTTATCCTATTTAATGAATATTTTATTAGATTTTTCCTAGGCTTGCACACACTTGTGCATGATAACTAGGGTGCTAATTTGGGGTTAAACATGATTAGCAATCATGGTTAACTAACCATTTCCCCTAATCTAGTATAATATTTTATTAGGTGCTTTTGGGTTTTAAGTATGATGATTGTTTTAAAAATGAAAATGAATTTAAAAAGGGTTTTATTTTGGTTGAATGTTGACTTGGTGAGAGAGAGAGAGGGAGCATTATGAGGCATGATGGCTTGCCCATGCCTTCATTTAATGAAGAGAGAGAAAGAGGAGGGGGTTGACTTGTTGGTGTTCTCTCATTCTCACTCATTTCTCTCATCCTCTCACTCTCAAACTCACAACACACACACACCCACACCACCATCAGCTTCTCCAGCAGCAGAAGAGAAGCAGCAGCAGCACAGGCTTCAGCAACAATACCAGAAGCAGCAGCAGCAGCAGAACATCAGCAGCAAGCAGCATCAGCCTGGCAGCAGCAAGACCTGGCAACAGCAACAGGGCCCCCAGCAGCAGTAGCAACCCTCATCTCCTCCATACACTTCTTCACTTGCTTCTTAGGGTTCCATAGGGTATAATTTCTGAACACAATTTCCTAGTTTAGCTTCGGTTTGCGATAAATGTGAGTTTGGTGCTTGTTATGGTGTTTTATGTGGAATGTTGGTTAAGTGGTGATCGTGTTGGTAAGCCCTACTTATTTAAGTGTTGTTAGGGTCACTTTAACTGAGTTTAACCCTGGATTACATTAAAATACCATAGGGTTTGTGTTTTGTGCAAATTGGTGATTTTAAAGCGACATTGTAGCATTTTGTAATCTGCTATTGACCCGGGACCTTCAGGTTAAAATTGAGAAAACTGGGGCATGTACACTAGGTCTAGATACCACCACCTGAACACGAGCTCCTAATTCCCAAAGCTGGCCGCAGTTTTATTAGGTTTGGCCGCAATTTGCGGCCAAGTAGGGGGCAAGGGTGTTGGTGTTTTGGGTAGGGTACTCTGCTGTATTGTCTAGTATTTTGGCATGTCTAGTTTTGTAAGATTTGACCTGTAAGAAAATCTGGGACAATATACCGTTTTTCATGTCCGTTGTGTTTGCGCGATACGCACGATACGTGGGTGGGTTCTGTGATCCAGCATATCGCGGCGTGTCGCGGTAGTTTTAGACGCGTATACACACGATTCAGCGTATCGTGCACACGCGCGTTTAGTTCGCGACGCGAGTTTCTCGTTTTGGTTCGATATCGCGTTTTGCGGAATATTTGGCTTATATATGATTTCCATGTCTTAATTGCAGGTTTGCAGGCGGGGACTACGGACACTGCTACAGAGGGGAGCAGATGGTAGGATTCACTTAGCGTGGAGTGTAGGTGAGTAGATTTAACATCTACAGGGGAATCGCCCGCATGGCGTTATGTGTCTAGGCTAGGATTCAAATACCTGTCGCATATTCTACGTCATTGCTAGAATTGCGTCTTTACCTTATTTTCTTGATATAGTTGTACAGTGACTAGCAGCCGTAGGACACTGCACATATTATTGACGGTTCATGTTGCACGAGCACGGATTGTATGCTACACACACACCGTCAATAGTTGCCATGTCACACACAACCCCTTATAGATACTATATTGCTTATCCTACATGACATCTAGCTTATCGGTATACCTATAGTGTGTCTTACCATTAGTGATAGGTACATCTACACCTTACGATACAGCTACAGGTATACCTTGCACATATTTTACTTATACCCAGGGGGTACCCTTCATATTCTACTTATACCCAGGGAGGTATACGACATCTTTTACTTATAGGTAGACACATATACTTAGCTGTACCTTATTGATTTCGCATGCATCTGGTTTCAGCTACATGTTCTCATTTATATGCTCGTATTCAGATATATCGCATATATTTATTCCTGGATTTGCGCATTGTTTATTTGGATTTTACATGATGTTTTCTGGATTTGGGAACCGCGGGAGTTCATGAAATTATGCATACATTGAAAAAACCGGTTTTCTTGATATGATATTTGCGCAGCCACCATGAGATTTATCGGTTCTGATTATATACTCCATACGAGGTGTGGTTGCCGTATGAGGGTACATGGTGGGGCAAGGTATGGTTCCCCTCAGTAAGACGATCGATGGATGTTGCCGATTGAGCCTGGAGGCGGGCGAGTGCCTACCGGTGACAGTACTGATGACTCGGCAGGGATCATGGAGATACCGTTGGGAGTCATGTACGTATGCATACGTCGAAAGGTGAGGGTCATAGCTAGGCACTCGTGCTTTCGGGATAGCGTAGGATACGTGATCAGGATTTCTGTGTCGATACTTGGCACATGGTTTTCATGATATTTCTTCAACACCTTTGTATATATAACAGGGGATTTAGCCGTTGTTATATATACCCTTACACCAATATTAGTGGAATGGGACGCTAATATATGTGTATTGCCCCCATCATATTTATTTCTGTATATATATACCTTTAGGATGTTAGATTCTTACTTGAGATTTGACTTGGGATATTAGGTGATTCATTGAGATTGGATATTGGACATACCTATGCGATTACTGATTTGTACATTCGGGATATAGGAGATTACTCGATATTGTACATTGAGGAGATGTGAGACTTATATGATGTGAGAGCCTAATGTGGGGGCTGATTTGAGGAATTGGGATTTGAGTGTCTTGATGGATTGTGGTCCTACCACGATGTCAGGTTTCCGTGGGAACGACATATTTCACTCCATACCTCATACCTATTCACTTATGCACGGTTTCATATATTGGTAGTACCTGTTAGTGTATCCTTATGATTGCTGCATATCTACCTTCTCATATCCCTATTGCATAGTTATTGCATACTTTTATCATGTCATTATTACTGTAATCGCATATCTTAGATTCATGCTGTACGTACATTCCTGCGATTACCTGCATATGTTATCTACTATTCACGAGTTGGCAACTCACCCCCGTTGTGCCACAGGTGTTTCAGATTGTTCCCCAGAGTAGTCGAGACAGGCTATTCAGCTTCTCATCTATCATCTTTTGCTACAGATACCGCATCGGCTCACAGTGTGCTATTTTGCTTAGGTGGGTTTTGGTGGTTATCTGTATTTTGTATTGTACCTTCGTTGTATTTGTACTCTCCATCTACTATTATGTTGTTGACCTAGAGACTTGGTGAGGACGATATTGTATATTATTTATGGATTTGTTGTCTTTTATATACAGCTTTCTCTCCATTGTCTTTATTTCTTCGCTACGGCGTCGTATATTTGTGTTGTATTCATCTTGGCTAGTTTTTAAAAAAAGGGGGTGTTGCCAAAATTTTAAAGAAAGAAAGTAGGACTTTTAAAGAATTTGGGTTGTGATTTCAAATGTTTCAAAAACTTATATTATCTTTTTCCATATTTTCTTGGTTTAGATTTCTGGGTTTTGGCTTTCTTTTACTGCGTTACGTCTTTAGCCGTTGCGTAGTATTAGGGCCGTCACGGGCCAATTTCGGGTCGTGACAACAAGAAATAAAAAGAACAGCAAATACATGAAGGAAATACAACTGAAATAAAAAGATGCCTAAACAGTGGCATAACAGGAAATGTAAAATACTGAATGGAAAAGTGTACAATGAACTAAAGTGCAGGGTCTTCGGCAAACTGCTCCAAGTCTTCTTGAGATGGCTCGATCTCCGCCGTGTCCAAACCATATGACGACATTCAAAGAAGAAAGAAATAGAATGTCATCGGCGAACAGGTCGCTCAGTAAGTCCCAAAGATAGGGGAGAAATAGAATAGCCAGAGAGTAGGAAAGAGAGAGTAGCTTTTAATGTTGTATTGTATTGTTGTAATGTTGTATTAACGCGGTTGTTTGTAGCTTGGTACAGAAGAATACCAGTGTATACGAGAGGGGTCTCTATATGCTAGAGACCAGGGCAAACGGAATATAGAGTACAAGGCTCCGTTAGAAGGCCCGGAACAACGGCAATTGGATTCATGTTAGGTGTCTTAAATCTGACCGTCTCGTGCCACTTTTAACATCTTCCGTACCAATCTACCCCTTAAACCCCGCGATGTCTTGTTTGTAATGTTATCTTGTAAATTGTATTGATTGTAAGATTGATTGACTGACTGACCGAAACCATGATATCAGGAAACGGTTATAACCGTAGAGTCATGTAAATGGAATACTGAGAATCATGTAAAAGGAATATATATCCATGGTTCGGTTCAGTCAAATTGTATAAATTGATAATTGTATTCATGGATTCATGTGTTCATTTTGAATTGGAAACTTGTAGATTATAGATTGACTTGAATCATATTCAAGTCAGATTAATCAGACTCAAACCCGAGTCAGACAATCGGGGATGTGAATCGAAGTCTTATAATTGCTAGGGTCCTTAGGGTAATTTATAAAACTTGAGGGGGGTTTATGTAAAAATACTTTTATATACTTTTCAAAATACAGCTCAAGTATTTATTGTTCGTCTTTAGAGTTGTAATGAGGGTGGATTTTATGTTGTGACATTTCTAGTGAAAATGTCCTAGTTTTATAAATAAGGGTATTTATCTGTAATATTGATTATTTGAAGTTCATAGTATTTTAGTGTAAAATTTAATATTGTGATTTTTAGGAAAAGGTGAAAAATTTATATTATAATAAAATAGATATTTAAAAGATAAATATACATATGTTTATACAAAAAATAATTTTAATAAATAATTTTATATTCCAAAAATCTCATTTTCTTAAGATGTCGTATTTTAAACCTTTCGAGACTGAATGCTCCTTACGGAGGTCTGTATCTCACACTACTAGCCTGAGGGTGCGTGATAAACCGCACGATCTCAAACGGGTTCCCCCAAAATGGATTGTAGCGACGCTTTGCAAAGATTGTAAAATACCAATCCTTTAGAAAACGGTTTTATAAAGTAAAATGTATTTATTTGCAAAGATGTAAATTTTCCGTATTTTAGATTCTAGAGTGTCCTAAGCCAACTAGTCTATTTCTAAATGGTCTAAACGACAAGTCGTTAGAAGCCTCAAATCGCCTCTTCACCGCCAATTGTGGCCAGGTAAGTATAAGTGAGGAAGGAGGGATCCGCTCACGAATCGTGAGACGGGCCTTTTAAAGTTACCTTTGCTCACTTGCCTAGCCTAGACACCACAAAGTCAGGTTTAGATAAACGACCGATGTCCACAACTTATCGTGTTTTCCTAATAAGAGGTATTTGTTTAAAAGCGTATAAAATCTAAAACTTTTAAGAATGATTTTATTAAGAATATGGTATTTAAATGAAAGTTTTGTTTTATCGTATTCTAAGTTCTTGATGATTTCGTTTAGGTTTGTATTTGCGTGTGTGTGGAGGTAGGTCATTACCTCGTGCTCTACTTTAAATGTATAGCAAAGTTTAGGGGTTAAATGTGAAATCGAAACATGATGGTATTAAAGTGAAAAATACGATAAATTGGAAAGGTTATCATTTCATGTGAGAAAACTTGTTCAAATTATTCGTTGAATGTTTAATAGTCAACAATAAGATGTTTAAACATGATTTAATTGATTAGAAGTGAAATTTTATAGAAGACCGAGTCGGAAATCGGATTTGTTCCGTTTCCGTCGGGTTTCGTAATTTCGTATTTTAAAGAAATAGAAAGGGGGATAGAATGGGACTTACGGGTTTTAATTACTCAAGAGAGTGAGGGGGAACTAGAGGAATCGTCGGTGTGTTGCGTCGTCGCCGATAGCTCCTAAAACGTTCGCCGAAATTTCCGCCGGAATTTCGTCGGAGCTTCGCCTCGAGCTTGTTTTCAAAGTACACAATTCTTGAAAAAAATTTAAGAGAGTGGCTCAAGATTTTGGGGGTGAGAGGGTTGTGTGTAGGGTTGGTATTTATAGGGTTAGGCTAGGGTTAGGGTAGATGAAAAGTTAAAAATAAAAATATGATAAAATGTAATAAAAATGTATTAAAAGTGGAGTAATTGGGGTTTTTTAAGATCTCTGGAAGTGATTTGAGGCTGAAATTTTGCAGGTGCATAGGGAATATTAAAAGACACAACTTTCATGTTGGGGCCGTCGCCGGAATCGGCCGACTCGGGGGTGACTCGGTCGTGACTCGGTCGGAGCACCGAGTTGGCCGATTCCCGGCCGAGTTGGCCGATTCCCGGCCGAGTCTGGCGGCCAGGATCTCCCTGACGGTTCATCTAACTCCTAGAAGTGTTACATCTTTGGGTGTAGTGGGGTTTTTGTGAGATATGCACGTGTAAACTCTTGGTATTCTAAAGGTTTTTAAAAAAATCAATATTAAAAATAATGTGGGGTATGGGATTTGAACTCTGGTGGCTTGGTTCAGTAGTGCAAGGTGTTACCAATGAGCTCCAAGCTCCTTCTTTTAATTATGGTGTGAAATAATTGCTTAAAGTGGTAACAGCAACATTAAATACCCCAAGTATACTTTAATTTTAAAACAATTTTTTGTACACTAAAAAATGGAGTTATTTAAAAACAAAATAATTACTTATATATTGTGCTCAAGTTAAAATACTCCTTTATGGATTTTGAAAAAAAATAATTTAAAAATTTGTATAGAAAAAAGTGTATAAGAAAATTAGGGTTGTTACATTCTACCATCCTTATAAAAATTTCGTTCTCGAAATTTGTAAAAGGAAAGTGTAACAGTTCAAGGAAGTTTGGTGCTAGTGTACTGACAGTATGCGAAAAATAACAAGGTGGTGCAAGGGTTTTAGAAATGTGAAGAATGTGTGAAGGAATGAAAGGATGTGAAGGTTTTGGTAAAATTGTAAAAGAGGTGAGGGAATTTTGGTTTAGGACAGATTCAAGATATATGATTCAAAGAATAAGAAATGATGGGATTCAAGAAACATGATTGTAAAGAATGTTTTAGTTGCTGGTTCTTGTGTTTTATATTGCTTAGGGTTCCATACAGCTCAGACCTGCATGGGCCGCCAACAAAACCTGTCACGCTCCGCTTCCCAGTGTACGACGAAGGAGACGCGACGAGATCCGCTACGTATATACTCAGAAGTACATACGCTAAGCGTATCTAAGCAATATAAAATAAGTACACAAAAGACAAGAAATAAAAAGAACAACAACTTTTATTTATTAACATTCTTTGTACAATACATAAAGGAAATACAACTGAAATAAAAAGATGCTTAAACAGTGGCATAACAGGAAATGTAAAATACTGAATGGAAAAGTATACAATGAACTAAAGTGCAGGGTCTTCGGCAAACTGCTCCAAGTCTTCTTGAGATGGCTCGATCTCCGCCGGGTCCAAACCACATGACGACATTCAAAGAAGAAAGAAATAGAATGTCGTCAGCGAACAGGTCGCTCAGTAAGTCCCAAAGATAGGGGAGAAATAGAATAGCCAGAGAGTAGGAGAGAGAGAGTAGCTTTTAATGTTGTATTGTATTGTTGTAATGTTGTATTAACGTTGTTGTTTGTAGCTTGGTACAGAAGAATGCCAGTGTATACGAGAGGGGTCTCTATATGCTAGAGACCAGGGCAAACGGAATATAGAGTACAAGGCTCCGTTAGAAGGCCCGGAACAACGGCAATTGGATTCATGTTAGGTGTCTTAAATATGACCGTCTCGTGCCACTTTTAACATCTTCCGTACCAATCTACCTCTTAAACCCCGCGATGTCTTGTTTGTATTGTTATCTTGTAAATTGTATTGATTGTAAGATTGATTGACTGACTGACCGAAACCATGATATCAGGAAACGGTTGTAACCGTAGAGTCATGTAAATGGAATACTGAGAATCATGTAAAAGGAATATATATCCATGGTTCGGTTCGGTCAAATTGTATAAATTGATAATTGTATTCATGGATTCATGTGTTCATTTTGAATTGGAAACTTGTAGATTATAGATTGACTTGAATCATATTCAACTCAGATTAATCAGAATCAAACCCGAGTCAGACAATCAGGGATGTTAATCGAATTCTTATAATTGCTAGGGTCCTTAGGGTAATTTATAAAACTTGAGGGGTTTTATGTAAAAATACTTTTATATACTTTTCAAAATACACCTCAAGTATTTATTGTTCGTCTTTAGAGTTGTAATGAGGGTGGATTTTATGTTGTGACATTTCTAGTGAAAATGTCCTAGTTTTATAAATAAGGGTATTTATCTGTAATATTGATTATTTGAAGTTCATGGTATTTCAGTGTAAAATTTATTATTGTGATTTTTAGGAAAAGGTGGAAAATTTATATTATAATAAAATAGATATTTAAAAGATAAATATACATATGTTTATACAAAAAATAATTTTAATAAATATTTTTATATTCCAAAAATCTCATTTTCTTAAGATGTCGTATTTTAAACCTTTCGAGACCGAATGCTCCTTGCGGAGGTCTTTATCTCGCACTACTAGCCTGAGGGTGCATGATAAACCGCACGATCTCAAACGGGTTCCCCAAAAATGGGTTGTAGCGGCGCTTTGCAAAGATTGTAAAATACTAATCCTTTAGAAAACGGTTTTATAAAGTAAAAGGTATTTATTTGCAAAGATGTAAATTTTCCGTATTTTAGATTCTAGGGTTTCCTAAGCCAACTAGCCTATTTCTAAATGGTCTAAACGACAAGTCGTTAGAAGCCTCAAATCGTCTCTTCACCGCCAATTGTGGCCAGGTAAGTACAAGTGAGGAAGGAGGGATCCGCTCACGAATCGTGAGACGAGCATTTTAAAGTTACCTTTGCTCACTTGCCTAGCCTAGACACCACAAAGTCGGGTTTAGATAAACAATCGATGTCCACAACTTATCGTGTTTTCCTAATAAGAGATATTTGTTTAAAAGCGTATAAAATCTAAAACTTTTAAGAATGATTTTATTAAGAATATGGTACTTAAATGAAAGTTTTGTTTTATCGTATTCTAAGTTCTTGATGATTTCGTTTAGGTTTGTATTTGCGTGTGTGTGGAGGTAGGTCATTACCTCGTGCTCTACTTTAAATGTATAGCAAAGTTTAGGGGTTAAATATGAAATCGAAACATGATGGTATTAAAGTGAAAAATACGATAGATTGGAAATGTTATCATTTCATGTGAGAAAACTTGTTCAAATTATTCGTTGAATGTTTAATAGTCAACAATAAGATGTTTAAGCATGATTTAATTGATTAGAAGTGAAATTTTATAGAAGACCGAGTCGGAAATCGGATTTGTTCCGTTTCCGTCGGGTTTCGTAATTTCGTATTTTAAAGAAATAGAAAGAGGGATAGAATGGGACTTGCGAGTTTTGATTACTCAAGAGAGTGAGGGGGAACTAGAGGAATCGTCGGTGTGTTGCGTCGTCGCCGATAGCTCTTAAAACGTTCGCCGGAATTTCCGCCGGAATTTCGTCGGAGCTTCGCCTTGAGCTTGTTTTCAAAGTACACAACTCTTGGAAAATTTTTGAGAGAGTGGCTCAAGGTTTTGGGGGTGAGAGGGTAGTGTGTAGGGTTGTTATTTATAGGGTTAGGCTAGGGTTAGGGTAGATGAAAAGTTAAAAATAAAAATGTGATAAAATGTAATAAAAATGTATTAAAAGTGGAGTAATTGGGGGGTTTTTTAAGATCTCTTGAAGTTGTCTGAGGCTGCAATTTTGCAGGTGCATAGGGAATATTAAAAGACACAACTTTCATGTTATGGCCGTCGCCGGAATCGGCCGACTCGGGGGTGACTCGGCCGTGACTCGGTCGGAGCACTGAGTCGGCCGAGTCAAGGCCGAGTTGGCCGATTCCCGGCCGAGTCCGGCGGCCAGGATCCCCCCCGACGGTTCATCTAACTCCTGGAAGTGTTACATCTTTGGGTGTAGTGGGGTTTTTGTGAAATATGCACGTGTAAACTCTTGGTATTCTAAAGGTTTTAAAAAAAATCAATATTAAAAATAATATGGGGTATGGGATTTGAACTCTGGTGGCTTGGTTCAGCAGTGCAAGGTGTTACCAATGAGCTACAAGCTCCTTCTTTTAATTATGGTGTGAAATAATTACTTAAAGTGGTAACAGCAACATTAAATATCCCACGTATACTTTAATTTTAAAACAATTTTATGTACACTAAAAAATGGAGTTATTTAAAAACAAAATAATTACTTATATATTGTGCTCAGGTTAAAATACTCTTTTATGGATTTTTAAAAAAATTAATTTAAAATTTTGTATAGAAAAAAGTGTATAAGAAAATTAGGGTTGTTACAGAGTGTCTGTGTTGGACGTTTCCCCGATGCGGAGTGTCTATGTTGGACGTTTCCCCGAGACGGAGTGTCGCTGGTCGACGTTTCCCCGAGGCGGAGTGTCTGTTGCCGACGTGCCCCCGGCACGGAGTGTCTGCTTGACGTTTCCCCGAGGCAGAGTGTCGGCTGGTTGACGTGTCCCCGTTACGGAGTGTCTGCTTGACGTTTCCCCGTTACGGAGTGTCGTTGTTGGACGTTTCCCCGATGCGGAGTGTCTGTGTTGGACGTTTCTCCGATGCGGAGTGTCTGTGTTGGACGTTTCCCCGAGACGGAGTGTCGCTGGTCGACGTTTCCCCGAGGCGGAGTGTCGGCTGGTTGACGTATTCCCGAGACGGAGTGTCTGCTTGACGTTTCCCCGTTACGGAGTGTCACTGGTCGACGTGTCCCCGGCACGAAGTGTCTGTTGTCTGACGCAGAGGTCGATGTTGGAATTGGTTGGTTTGATTTGTTTGATTTGAGTTGACATCAGCATCGCTACACTGGAATATGGTACCAGGAGCGAATCATCATCTGTCTTGAATGGATTTGGGAATTGTTTTTTTTGTTTGGCATTTGCATTGCTGCACTGGAATAATGCCAGGAGCAACTCATCATTTGCCCCGAGAGGGTTTGGGAATTGATGGCTTAGGAGGCAGGTTTAGATCCCTATCACCTAAGGCTTTTCAATTTTATGGGCCGTAAGGGTCCCATAAAAGCACTTTCTCCCTACGAGTCCCTACGAGTCTAAAGGATCTCGTAGGTGTGTTTTCTCCTTAGGAGTCGTGGGGACTCCTAAGTGTGTTGCTCCTTTGTGAGTCGTAAGGATCTCACACGGGAATTTTCTCCTCACAAAGTCGAGAGGACTTTGCGAGTGCATTTCATCTCTTTTTTACGAGTTTGCACCCCTTCGGGTTTTCACAAACTCACCGGCAGTCCTGCTGTATTTACTCACGAAGTCCTTTCGGGTTTTCGTCCGTGCCCGTTTGCTTGTGGACATACCTTTTTTTTGTGGGACTTTAAAATGAGTCTCACCGGCAGGACTTAGGAGAGATTTAGATTGTTTTACGCCCGTGGATTGTATACGGTTTTGTAGGATGTATGATCCAGACCGTAGGGCCGGAAAAATTTCGGGATTTTGTTGGCGTCTGCATCGCTGCACTGGAATATGATACCAGGAGCGACTCATCATTCGTCATTAGGGATTTGAGTTTTGGATGGCGTCTGCATCGCTGCACTGGAATATGGTACCAGGAGCGACTCATCATTCGCCGCTTGGGGATTGGGGGGCGATGGCTTAGGAGACAGGTTTGGATCCCTATCACCTAAGGCTTTTCAATTTTATGGGCCGTAAGGATCCCATAAAAGCATTTTCTCCCTACGGGTCGTAAGGATCCCGTAGGTGTATTTTCTCCTTAGGAGTCGTGAGGACTCCCAAGTGTGTTTTTCCATTGTGAGTCGTAAGGATCCCACGAAGGTTTGTTCTCCTCATGCATCGTGAGGACACATGAGTGGGTCTTCCCAATGGACCATAATTCCAAGGGCGGAGACCAGCCGTGTAACTGGTGATTACGGTGGGGCATAGGTATGATGAGAATTATTTGAGCCCGTGGATTGTATACGGTAGTCAATTTGGGGACCGACCGTAGGGCTGGGGGAATTTTGGAAAATCGGATTTTGGTTGGCGTCTGCATCGCTGCACTGGAATATGGTACCAGGAGCGACTCATCATTCGCCGTTGTTTTTTTTTCTGTTTTGTTTTTTTATTTTTATTTTACCGCGTGTAATACCCAGTTCCATTATAAATATCTTCCGTATTTTAAATAAATACTTTCCCCAAAATTTCTATTTCAAACTTTTACAATTATTATTTTTCCTAAAATTCCTAAGTTTAATTTCAATTTTAATTTCCTAACATAAATCTAGAACCCTATCCCCTTTATATATTTTCCCAATTCTTTCTTCCTACCCCAGACCCTATGGTTGCATCTGTATATCGCGTTCTCGTCCCGTTTCGTAAAACATACTCGTTTGGATCGCTACGTGCATTTTACGTGTATCCGTTCTTGGGGGTATACATTTTTATTAACCGGACATCACATTATGATTTTAACCTATACGTATATTCTTTATATTTTAAAACTGGATTTTTAGACACAACCCGGCTATTTTTCGGAGTACTTTTGTATTAGCCTTAAAACCCAATTTTATATATATTATATTTCTTTCCTAAACCAAAACGTATCATCAGTCTCCCTCTTATTATATTCACCTTCCTTATTCTCACCTGACTCCCTCATCTTCTCCTCTCTCTCCTTTTTCTCCTTACAACTCACTCTTCCACTCACCCACGTTCTCTCTCTCTCTCTCCCCCTTACCCATGTACACACGCACACTCTCTCTCTCTTCTTTCTATATCACATCATTGTGGTTCACAGATGACTTCCACCTCTTCTGTGTTTCTCTCCAAGAAAATATGCAAGTCTTTCTAGTTTCAATCTACAATCTTTGCTCTTCATATGTAACCTCTTTCTTTGTTTACATTTACAAAAAGGCTTCATTGTAAGATCCTGGTGAATATTCTATATGCACCCTCGACTCATTAAACATCAACTCTGATTCATGATTCTATAGTAATCATCTCAAAACCTTTTCATTTCTTTGTTTTCTAAATTTTTGATTCCTTAAAGTTTAATCCTCAAACCACAAATTGCATGATACCCATTTGCTATCCAGCGATCCCTTTCCACAACTCAAAAATTGAAACTTGATTCACAAACATCCATTTTGTGTCAATGTCAGCTCTCTGTTGCCTCCCAGTTCTTGAATGTGTCTACTGCAGTGTGTGTGCCTGTTTCCCTCCTTCGACCGCCGGCGTCTCCTGCCTCCAGCCACCATCCGAGAACCCCATCACCTTCGAACCGCAACCCCCTCCTCTTGTCGCTGCACCTCCAACCGCATCCCTCGCCACTTCCTCCTTTGAGCCATCCCCAGCCAACTCCTGCCACCACCACAAACCCAACCAACATCCCTCAACCTGCGACAGCCCCTTGCAACCGATTCCATTAACTCCCCTTTAACCGAGCAACTTCATCATCACCAAGAACCCCTACTGCAGTCATCGTTGCCATCGCCTCATCGGCATCGTCAACGTGATCGTTGTCTCTAAGAAATTAAGACCAAACTCATTACTCGCCGCCACGAGCACCGACCAGTACCATCGTCATTGGCTCACCCAGCACCGCCTGAGCACTCGCACGACTACCTCCACGTTGCAAACAGCCGCATCTAGTCACCAACTTCCAAGCCCCGTACCCGAGCTCCTCTGGCTCCCTCCGCCTGCTCCGGCCACGACCCCGCACTGCGCGACGACCACTCCACCATCGACGGCCTCGTCTCTGCGAACTCGGAGCCTTCAAGTACCGCTAACAACGTTGATCTATGAGAGTTGTAGCCAATCAAAAGCAAGAATTCGAGGCCACGCCACTACGGTTCCAAGGCTCGCGAACTCCGGTTTGTCGCAACGACCACTTTCACATCCGTAATGTGCATTGCAGCGTCCGACCGATCCATCAACTCCGTGATATCGTCAGCAAGGCAAGTGAACTCCCCCTCACTTGCTTAACATGCTATAGTTATCTTAATTAATATCGTTTCACACGTAACCTGACATCCCAATTGGTTACGTAAATTCTGAAAATCACTGTACCCATCATGTCGTAAAATTAGTAGTTAATTAAATATAAATCCAATCATACTGTTCCAGGGCTCGTGTCGAACCTAACTATATAACCTATAACCCCATGTAATTTTTTTTTGAATATTGCAACTTGATGACACTGAAAAATGAGGAGGAACACAACTCTGGACTGCAGTCTGGGGCAGCATTCGTTTGAATATCTGGCCTTGGTAACACATGTACACCCTTTCCTTAAACTGAAAATGCACGGATCACTATATAGTCGCGTAGATAATTTAGTTATCTAACCCCTGAATCTGGTCCAGTGTCGTTTCACCATCATTTGATATTTAACTTGTATTTTAGAATACCGTGGTGTTCTGCAGTTTTTGCAGTGACCTCTCTTACACCAACACCTTGAACACAACATAACTTTTAATACTGAACTGCTATTGATGATCCGTTTGATGTGTTGGATACATAACAGTAAAATATACAATTAGTTGAACTGTAGTGTCGCCTAAATATGATCCTAACTGGGATTAAAATGCGTTACGAAACGGACTTCCGATTCTGAAACCGGATTTCCAGTAGTGAACGTTTAAAATGAAATGGCCATATCTAGTGATCCTGAAACCCAATTTATGTGAAACCAATTTTGATGGTTAGATAATTAAACATGCTGCTTACCTCCTATTCATTGTTTCGCTAAATTTTTCATGTATGATTTATGACAAATTATGCAAGTGCTAGGACATTGACGGATGATATTTTGTGCATATTACAATTATTGTGTTCTCATCATATCGTGTAGATGTCATTGCATCGGTAACCCAGTGATCATGTGCATTACCCGGTGTTAGGTTTTAGTGTTTGATTGTGGCAAGTGCGTTAGTGTTTAAGCATGAATGGATAAGTGACAATGACACGTACTTGTACACAATCAGTGGACCCTATTGATTTATTGCATTGTCGACGTCTGTGGGACACGTATAAGTGTGACTATAATTGGTATGGGACAATTATGGAAGCACTTGTATGGGTGTCACAGGTAAGGCACCAAACACCTTCCATTTATCTTGGGTATCAGTCGGGACATGCTTAATGGGGATCCTGTCTCCAGTTCTCACGAAGACTTGTCATGGAGCGACCGGTATTTGAGTTTATGGTTAGCGTTTGATGTAGACCACGGGGTGTGGGGTAGTTTGAGTGTGAGTTCAACAGGATCTCGGGAGTCCCATGCCGGCACATATGGAGATATATGTGTTAGTTATATGTATGCCCTAGAGGCCATTACTATACATAGGATGTATATTGTAGTGGATGCTTGGACATATATAGGGATGACTTTCTTGCTCGATATGATAGTATGCTATCTGGTTACTCTTTACCTTAACATGTACACTGATTTTCTCTCTGTTACATGTTGGTAAAGCCCTTAGGATGTGTACTTGACTGCCTGGACTATGATGCGGATCGTACTAGTGGGAACATGGTAGTCCATAAGTATATCCTTCAAGGTCCCTAGTCGTGGGTGTATCGAGACGGGGCATCGATATACCAGAGTAGACTAGAGTATACCTTCTCGACTCATACAGATGGGCGATGAATGATCCCATATCCATTGGTGTTTGACATCAGAGATGATATACGGGTGCTCAGTGGAGACTGGGTACACTGGACGGACTCGCCGAGAACTCCCAGATGGTATTATACCTTACGTCAGATGGCAGTTCTCTGGTGACACTGGTACAGGTTAGTCTGTAGACCCGAGATCGTCATAGAGTCTTGTGTGATTCCCACTGTGCTTTGATTTCCACCTTACCACGTCCAAGAGGGCGTGCAAAACGGTGGTTTTTGGGTACAGTCCCGAATCACATGGAGGCAATGAGCGATAGGAGGGGTTTCGTCTCTCCCGGTATTGAGGGTTGATGTTGCGCTTTGCTCGATTGGCCATAACAGGGAAGTCTCTGGCCAGGGCTGGTTTAGAGATATACTGGTAAGTGTTACCAGTAGTTTCTCGACCCGTTATGAGCCTCTCATCGGCATGACTTATCGGTTATTGGGGTCTGACGTTTACCACCCCTAGACTTGATATGCGACATATCAGACGAGGAGACCGGACTGTTCGGTAGTGTCACTGTCAGGCTTTTTGCAGGAGTTGGAGCGGGCTTGCTTGCTGATCTTCTGATCGCTCAATACCCGGATAGCCGTTACGTCCAGCTAGTACCGCTGACGGCTTGTGGGTGCTTGAAATGACCATCACCTACTGCCGGCGTATTGACGAGTCTTTAGAGTCCTACATAGAGGTTGTACTGGCTCAGGCAAAACGAAATAGGAGCGCATATGTGATATGTGCGGGACCGAGAATAATGCGTGTATGTGATACCGTATTCAATTCTCGCGATGTTTGTATCGATCGGTTGTGTAACACCCGAGCCCAGTGCTACTAATTTCAGTTACTGTTTGAGTATAGTGTGGTACTCATTTCATTTATCTTGCTTGATTGTTACTTACTGTAAAAATTTTACCCGGCAAATTCATTTCTGCATATAACAATTTTTGGCATCTAAAATAAAATTAAAAATATTCATCTTGGCCTACTTGACATCCCTAACCCCGTGGTAGCGTCCGTGCATCGTGTTCTCGTCCCGTTCAGTGAAACGGACGTGTTTGGATGGCTACGCGCACGTGCGTGCATCCGTTCTTGGGGGTATGCTTTTTCTTTAACTGAGCATTCATTTTGTAGTTTGGAAGCGGCATATAATTTTCATATTTTAAACCTGAATTTTGGACCCGACCCGGACGTGTTTTGGAGTAGATTTGTGTTCGCCAAAATCTCTAAACGGACTAATAATATAATATTATTCTAATCTTTATAACTGTTTATATATCTAATTCTAACTATATATATATTCCTATATCCTGTTCAATCTCTCTCTCTCTCTCTCCTACTAATATTTTTTCCATTAAATCTTTCTTCAACAACCATACCTCACCTCAGAACCACGTACCTTTCTCTCTCTTCGCTCACCTTCTTCCTCCTTTCCCACGCGAAGCGTGAACCTATCTCCCGAGAACCAAGAACCCACATCTCGCCGAAAAACTTCACCTTTCCCATCACCCCGCCATCGCCTTCTCCCCGACCTTGACCTCCTCCCTCGTCTTCCCTTCTCCTCTCGCGCAACCCATCGACGCGTCGCCTGCACCCTGTCGCCGCGCGCCGACGTTGCCGTCTCCACGACCGCCTCCACCGTGTCCGCAACGTAGATCCTTCAGAATACAAGGATCAATTGCTTAAGGGAACCTATTGATTTGTGCCGCCATCTGCTCCGGCGCCGCCTCGGGTCTTTCATCGCGTGGGCTGGGACCAGCGCAAGATAGTCAGGCAAGTAATGGAGGAATCGTCAAGTTGTAACGTGCTTTGCTCCAATTATCAGTAGAAGTAGCATGTATTTTGAATATTATATCCTTCCTTCAATCTCTTGGGCATAGTCGTTTCATATTATCGCTGGAGCTGTATTGATGAAGCTCTTTCCACTCACGTTTGGGATCTTCTATTGGAATGGATGGGGGGTTGATTTGGGATAATGATAAGTATTTAAAACCAGTTATGGTTGATGATGCTTTGTTGCATTGTTTGTCGGCAATGATGAAGATGGGAAAGACGATACTGAGGCGATTAGCCAAGAGGAAGTTATTAGAGAAATCATGAACGGTCATGGTAATTGTGAAAATGAAGATTTTCGTAAGATTGAGATGGGAGAGGGTTCTGTTGACAACATGGGTAATGACACTGTTGTAACGGAAAATCCTGGGGAGCATCGTCAGATGGCGAATGATAAACAGTTGAAGGTTTCTTTTGCAAATGTTGCTGCTAGAGAAATTAAGAATGTGAACGACAACTACTTTGGATCGTATGGCTCCTTTGGCATTCACAGGGAAATGATCAGCGATAAGGATCTCGTCGCTGCCGTCGTTGGCCACCGCCGGAGCTCCGTCGACCTCGCCGTCACCCTCACGTCTCCTCTCTGTAACCACAGAGCAGAACCTTCGAGGTACCCCGACCCGTGTGGTCCCATTGTTCGTTGTTTAGGTTCATTCCGTGAACCGTGCGCCCGCCGCGAGTTTCCCCGCCGACGTTTATCGTTCCGTTTTTTCGATCCGCGACCCGTCGAGGCAAGTAACCTTTGCTACATGCTAAATAATACTTACATATATATTAATGACACCCTAAACCGATAAATTTAACTTGGTACGATCGTTTCTCTTTTCCATGTACAATATCGTTATATATCATTTTATCTTTAAACTTGGAACCTACAGTTTGAAATTGAACCTAATAACCACATTTACCTGCTTAATCACATTTTTTTAATATTGACATAGCATATATCAACTGCCTCTATAGTGTTGTTCCATTTGGACACCCGTGTGCATTTTAACCTGTAATAGCTGTATTGAACCTGTATATATAAGTCATTGCACCTCTCAAGTTCTTAAACTTGTTAACATGATTAAAAGGCCATAATTGTCATCCTGCATTCGCATAACATTGAAATCATCTCTGTGACACAACTGATAGCTGTACTGCAAACTGAGTAAATCTGCATATTGCTTAATTCATTGCTTATATCATGTTGATGATAACCATGCTTGATTATATAACTAATTGTGAGCACACCTATGACATTGTTTACATCTTGACTTGACTTGCTACACGTATATTGATTGACCCGACATGGTACCGTACACTGCTTGACTTGACCTGATGTACCATGACCTGACCCGTTACTTGATCTTGTGTCTAATGCCAACAAACCTGACATGTAGTCCTCATGGACCGTTCCTGTTGTCTATCCAGACAAACCTGCTTTTACCAGTTCCTGTGTTGGCATTAGTTCTTGACTACTGAATACCTGACTTGACATACATAACTTGGGGGTACGGGGAAATCAAAGGTGAAACCGACTTGTAACTCAACAGTTCGATACCTGTTCTGATCAGTCTTACGGGCTCGGCCAACCCCGGAGTGATGATGCTGACATCACTCGCCCATCCTGCTACCTATTACTGCCCAGCGGCACGTCTCGGATTCAGCCCCGAGGGTCTTGACCGTGGTCCCGGGCATGCACGGGATACTATTGAGTTACATCGACGGGTCATCAATTGATTTCAAAGACTTTAGAATAGAAAACCCGATAGAAAAGTTTAGTTACCCACTGCACATTACCCTGCACTGTTGTTTCATATTATTGCTTTATTCATGTTTATCCCTGCATTGCTTATTACCATGTTCATATTATATTATTGGTTGACATGACGCGCTGACGTCTGGGTTTTGCATGGCCCAGATTCCGTACCGCTGTTGCAGTTCGAGCAGGAGTACTTCAGCCAGCAGGCTGAGCTGTGGGTCCTGTATTAGTTAGTTTTCTTTCCTGCATTTTATTCCTGATGTGAGCCCGCATTTTGGGACATACATTCCAGTTATTTGTATTGGATCTTTCGCTTCCGCATTTTATTATTCTTGACTCATGATTTATCTTGGTTTATGGACATGTTTAGATAGTTTTATTTTGTTCTTGATATCTCTACAGCCGTAATGTGACTGTGAATGGATACTTCCTACCCACAGGTAGCATGGTTGGCTATGTCACGTGCCCATTTTAGCGTACTCTGGGAAGCGGGGCGTGATAGGTTGTATGCGATATAACCTAGTTATCGAATCAATGGTTGATTCGATAAATCGATACATTGAATGTTAGTCGGTTATATATGATATAACCGGATTATTAAGTCAAGTGTTGATTTAATAATTTAGTGTATAATTGTATATGTGATATACTAACTTACATTAACTAACATTGGTTCACTTAAGCATTTATTTTTCTCACTTGTACACAACTTAATATATATGAGATATATATTTATTTTTGTTCATTTTTTTGTATCATGGTTGTTGATACACACTACATGGGTGTATGAGACATACACCATTATAATTATAATGGTTAGGTTTTTATATTTAAGTAATTCTAAAACAAATGGATAATGAGCTCACATACATGAAGCTTCATGAAGCTTTTGGATGCTTTGACTTATTCCACTTGTTTTGTTTTACTTAATATATTAACTAACCTAACCACTATAATTAACAATGGTAAAGTCTCTACATGAGTTAGTATATGATACTCACTCACCATGGTTAGTTCACTCTCTCTCTCTCTTGATCATTATCCTTTCTCATTTTTGAGTTCATCTTCTTCCTCCTTCATATTGATGCTAGGGTTTGAAAAAGAGAGAGATACAAAGTGAGAAATGAAATTCTAAAGTGTACCCATTTCCTATCTCACCATCCTCTACTAGACTAGCACTTTAGTTTAGGGTGTTTGCTTCACTAATTCTTTGGTTAGTGAGGTAGAAGCTTGAGTCCGTATTCCCTCGACGTACATCATCTTCGGCATCGAAGACTTCAAGCGATCCCGTTGCAATTCTCTCATGGAGCCGTCCGAGAGTCCGGGAGCCGATGATCGCAGCGAAGGGACTACATCAAGGAGCTTAAGAAGTGAAGGACCGATCTACAAAGGTTGTATTTTCGTATTCACTTAGTGTAAATGTGATTTACTTGCTTGTGATCGCCTAATCTCTAGTTAGCGATCTTGTTTGGGGTTATTCGGCATGGCTAAAATTTTAATCCGGCATGGTCGATGTCTTGTAGAGCTTCATTAGAGTGCCTAGTAACCCTACAATATGGAGATATATAGGGATATTACTGATTATTACCGTGCGTGTTTCGGGCTCGTGTTCCCTTGCCCTTGGGTCCTACCGTTGGGTGGGGGATACTCACGAGTGGTTGACTCTCACACTTGGACTGACGATAGGCTTAGTGACCTGTACAGTGAGACTCAGAGACTGATAGGGTTAGTGACATTGACATGTATTGCTTACCGATTCAACATACCTGCCATACGGTTTACTGCTTCACTGTTTGCCTACTCTATTAGATACATGCATTGGCTACTTCATGTTCACGTCCTTACTCTTTTGATTACTGTTACATATTCATTATTACTGCACGAGTTACCATTTGTACCTACATATATATTGCTATCGTGTCGCTCTGACGACCTGAGTATGCATGCTCAGAGTGAGAAATGGATCTAGCTTGGACCAGGACCTGACGTACTTAAAGGGCATCGCAGACATCTTGATCAGTTACCCAGAGCTATACTCTCTTGATCTCCATCTAGTTGGTTCTTTTGATTTAGTTACTGCATTTCTCATTACCTGTGCATTGTTTACTGATTATCACGTAAAGCTAGAAGCCGAAGTGTGACTACGGAAAGATATTTCCTCGACCGTAGGAGCACGGCTGGCCTTGTCAACCCCTCGTATTCCGTATTTTGGGAAGCGGGGCGTGACACCGCGATTGCTCTATCATTTCAGCTTTTCTTATCGCGAAGATCGCGATTGCCCTATCATTTCGTCTTTTATTCGCGGTTGCTCCATTATTTCGGCTTTATTTTCATCTTTATTTTACTCGCTGATTTTTATTGCGAATTGCCCCATCATTTCGGCTTTTCTTTATTTTTATTTTATTTACACATTTTTTTTTTATTTACATATTTTTTTTTTACATTCTCAGTTTAACGACTTAGAGGTCAATTATTCCCAGTTTAATGACGTGGTGGTCGACGGCTTCCAGTTTAACGACTTAGAGGTCATCTGTTTCCAGTTTAACGACTTAGAGGTCATCTGTTTCCAGTTTAAAAACGTGGAGGTCATCTGTTTCCAGTTTAAAGACTTAGCGGTCTACAGTTTCCAGTTTAACGACGTAGAGGTCATCTGTTTCCAGTTTAACGACGTGGAGGTCATCTGACGGGGAGCTTAGAGAAGATACCCGATTGAGCTGTTGTCAGGGGCACCGCTGAAGCTTGCCCGATATGCCTTATTACTTTGTCGGTGTTGATGTCCTTGCCCCCAGCTGGGGCCGAGGAAAATTGTTCAAATACCGACTTGCGTTTGAAGATGGCAACTTAAAATTGCTAACCCCTGCAAATAGAAACATGATTTCAGTATAGACAATCGATATGTACATTGATTGAGCTCGCATGAAAGCTTAACCCGAAATATGGGAGGAGAGATTGGTCCCACCGGGCGTGCCAGAATCTGTAGGGTGTTTTTCGTCACCCCATTGAGATGGGAATACGCGCGCACTTGTCAGGCATACTACAGATTCCCCCTGCCTAAGGTAGGTGTAGGTTTATTGATTGTGGGGATCCGAATCTCCAGCCGCCGCGGACTAAGCTGCCGTTAATTACCCCTCGACTTTGGGGCAAGGGAACCTCCGATTAACGGGTTAAACTGGTCATGCAAACTCAATGTGTAGTGTTGTGTTTTGGAGGGGTTTTGGATATATCGGGGGCCCCGCAGAGTTTTTATGGGGGTTGTGGAGTGTTTGAGTATCTATATATATACATGTATACATATATATATATAAAAAAAGGGAAAAAGCGCCTAAAGGACGCGTTGGAGAAAGCGCCAGCGTTTTGGGTGCTAG
The DNA here is from genome assembly GCA_030015575.1 of Agapanthus africanus. NCBI lineage: Eukaryota > Viridiplantae > Streptophyta > Magnoliopsida > Asparagales > Amaryllidaceae > Agapanthus > Agapanthus africanus. Next base: position 28,119,447 of record JASDDO010000001.1, read on the forward strand.
CGCTTCGAGCGCAAGAGTGCTAGCGCCCCACGTGCCAGGCACGTGGGTGCTCTGGCGCTAGCACTTTGGGCGCTAGCGCTCTATGCGCAAGAGCGCTAGCGCCCCACGTGCCAGGCACGTGGGCGCTCGAACGCTAGTGCTTTGGGCGCTAGCGCTCTGAGCGCAAGAGCGCTAGCGCCCCACGTGTCAGCACGTGGGAGCTCGGGCGCTAGCGCTCTGAGCGCAAGAGCGCTAGCGCCCCACGTGTCAGCACGTGGGCGCTAGCGCTCTGAGCACAAGGGCGCTAGCACTCTGAGCGCAAGCGCCCCATGAGTCAGCACGTGGGCGCTCGGGCGCTAGCGCTTTGGGCACAAGGGCGCTAGCGCTTTGAGCGCTAGAGCCCCACGTGTCAGCACGTGGGCGTCCGGGAGGAAAAAGGGACTTGGTCCCTGCAATGGGAGTTGTACTCCCAGAAAGGAGCACTTATTATTCTATGTTTATATATATATATATATATGAGGAGTTAAACTCCTAAGATATTTTGAAGCTGATGAAGGGGCTGCTCCCCTTGAGCCCTGGATCTTCCCCAAAGTAGGGTTTCTGGAGATGGGTCTCCTTCTTCTCCCTTCGTTGGCCGGATCTTGAAGATCAAGAAATATGAGATTTTAAAAATCTCTTCTTTTTGAGATCTGATGGGAGATTCAAGTTCCTCTTTGTGGGTTTTGTGGTGAAAAACTATTTAGTTTTGGAAAAGGAAGAGTAAAACTCTTGATTTAATTCAAAAGAAAGAAAAAGGTTTAGAACCTTCATAAAGGGGAAAGAGCCACAAACCCTAGATTTTTAGGGGAATGAAAAGTCTATCCTTTATTCATCATCATGTTGCCTTATATAGGCTTATATATTTACATATAGCCTCTTGGGTTTTACAAAATGGTATTTTGCCCATCCCATGGCTCATGTGCCATTTCTTTTCGCACATAAGCCAGGAGCTTACAAAAATTTGGCTTTATGCCCATTTTGTTTACATTCATGCATAAAAAAAATACATAAAAAATATTTATTACATGATTTCATTTTGGCATGGGGGAGGGCCGGCCGCTTCATGTTCGGACTTAACCTGGGCATGGGCCCGCTTAACCTGGGCTTGGGCCCATCTGGCTTAGGGTTGACCATGACTTTGACTCGGTCAACCGGGGTGCAAATTTTGACCCCAAAAAATACAAGAATTGGGGGCTTAACTCCCCAATATGGTCGCGGTTTAGCCGCCAAACACCGCTTTTGGCCGCGGTTCCGCCGCCGTCTGATGGAGTCTTTTCTCCAAACTTTTTCACAGCACTCCATTGCTCCCCTTGTCCTATTTGATGGTCTCTGAATCTCTGTTGGTTCACTCCAAGTGCTCCAGATTTCTCGCAAAACTCGCATAAGAATTGTTAAACACAAAATGTTGTTTTTATTTCTCTTTTTATTTTTTTTCTAGTTTTTTTAGAAATCAACCCGAATAACAAGAAAAATAACACTACCTTTTCCCCGGTAATGACGCCATTTGATTAGTTTTAAAAGAATGTAGTTGTGTGTTCTAATTTCCGCAACCAATAACATTGTCGTAATAGCTAACCGCTAATGAGTACGGGTCGTCCACAAGGAAATGGTGAACTACTTTTTCTGTTTTAAACGAGTTAATAGAAGAAAGGTGGAATTTTTATCTTTTTATACTAAGAAGGTTTTAAAAGTTTATCGGAGAAAGGTTTGCAGGGTTTATGCGATTTAGTAGTTAATGGATGGAGTTTTAGAAATAATTCTTTTTATCTTTTAATTATTTAATACTAGAGAAATAGCGATGAATGTGGATTAGGGTTCTTAGAGGGATTAGGGTTTTCCTCTACTGACCCTTGTCCTTCCATTGATCCCTATTTATCTCAAACCCTCAACAAAGCAAGTATTAATGAATCTCAAATCTTCGTCGTGACTATCATGAATTGATAGCATGCCCGATAAGAGGGTTAAGACTTATTTTGCTAAAATTTATAAAAATTAAAACTTAAAAAGAAGTTGATGGATTTTGTTCATCCATTATATCAGCCTATCCTACAAACCCTAACAAGCGAGAATTTACTCGCTCATTGGGATAAACGATGTAAAAGAAAGGTGGAAGATTACTGAACCCATAAGTTAAACAAAAATTAAAATTACGGAAAGTAAATGCGACAAAATTAAAAGAAAGAACTAGCTTTTATTGAATAAACTATTGCATTACAGAAGTTGCTCGCTGAAAAACTAAATTACAAAACCCTAGTTTTCTCGAGAAATCTAGATTGCTTTATCGGTAGGTCAGTCGATTGATTGTTCGAACATAGATAGATAGATAGTGTTAGTGATATGTATGCCCTAGAGGCCATTACTGTACATACGATGTATATTGCAGTGGATGCTTGGACATATATAGGGAGGACTTTCTTGCTCGACATGATAGTATGCTATCTGGTTGCTCTTTATCTTAATATGTGCTTTGATTGTCTCTATGTTACATGTTCATAAAGCCCTTAGGATGAGTACTTGACTGCCAGAACTATGATGCAGATCATACTAGTAGGGACAGTGTAGTCGCTAAGCACATCCTTCAAATGTTCCTAGTCGTGGGAGTACCGAGATAGGGCATCGATACTCCAGAGTAGACTAGCGTATGCGCTTCTTGACCCATATGATGGGTGATGGATGATCCCATATCCATTGATGTTTGACATCAGAGAAGGTATATGGGTGCTCAGTGGAGACTGGGTACACTGGACGGACTCGCCGAGAACTCCCGGATGGTATTATTCCTCACGTCAGATGGCAGTTCTCTGGTGACATTGGTACAGGTTAGTCTGTAGACCCGAGATCATCATAGAGTCTTGTGTGATTCCCACTGTGCTTTGATTTTCATCATACCACGTCCAAAAGGGCGTGCAAAACGGTGGCTTTTGGGTACAGTCCCGAATCACATGGAGCAATGAGCGATAATTCTGTATTGGAGGATATAATTCTGTATTGGAGGATAATGTTGTGAACATTTTCTTGAATCAAGAGTTGATTGGATCAGGCACATTATGAAATGGCATATACGTTCTAAATTAAACCACAGTTCAAAGTATGTAGAACACACACAAGAGGAATAGTTCAGAAATGAACGAATCCTTCTTATGGCATTGTAGACTAGGTCATATCAATGCGACACGACTAGATAAGTTACATAAGGATGAATATTTGAATCTGTTCGAATTTTCATCTTATGATACTTACCAGTTTTGTCTCAAAGGTACATGTTTCCCCAATCTGAGCAAGGCTCATTTGAATTTTGAAAATTTTCTGAAGCAACGCTTCGATTTCTGTGCGTTGCGCAGTGCGCAAAAGGCTCACAGTGCGACACGTGTCTGCGCAGTTGCGCAAGCGCACCACTGCGCGACACGTGGCTGCGCAGTTGCGCAAGTGCACCACTGCGCGACACGTGGCTGCGCAGTTGCGCACACACTGTTGCGCAAGCGCACGGATGCGCGACACGTGTCTGCGCAGTTGCGCAATTGCAACTGCGCAAGCGCACGGATGCGCGACACGTGTCTGCGCAGTTGCGCAATTGCAACTGCGCAAGCGCACGACAGCGTGACACGTGTCACGCGCTGGTGAGTTGCGCAGCAACAGAATGAAAATTTAAGTGAATCTTTTCTGTTCTTCTGTAAAACAGGGACCCTTGGATCAGAGATCCAATGGTGGGAAAATTCCCAAAATTATTCAGGAAAGATCTTGGTAACAAATTTAACAAATTTGTGAGCACTATAAATAAGAGCCCAGACCTCATTCAAAAAGAAAGGCAGAATCATCAAGAGAAGGATAAACTTCTGGAAAAAAAAAAAAGAAGAGAAAGAACTCTTGAAGATTAATCAAGAACAAAAAAAAAAGAAAGGTAAAATTTCTGAAGAACAGAAGATTAAAAAAGGGAATAATAAAAAATATATAAATAGTGCCTTGCACTTGATATGAACCCTTGGTTCTGTGAAAAGAAAACAAGAAGAAAAACTTGTTTTCTTTTGATCTAAATTTAGATCAAAAGTGCCATGCACTTTTGTTCTTCAATCTGAAAATTCTTGAGTTCCTGCAACTCATTACTTAAAAGGGCCTGGCCCAAATCAAATCACAAAAATAATAAAAGGGCAGAGCCCTATTTGGAAAATTCTTGAGGGCCTGGCCCAAATCAAATTGCAAAATAATAAAAGGGGCAAAGCCCTGTATGGAAAATTCCTGAGTTTCTGCAACTCATTATTTAAAAGGGCCTGGCCCTAATCAAATTAATAAGAGGGCAAAGCCCTGTTTGGAAAATTCTTGAGTTTCTGTAACTCATTATTTAAAAAGGCCTGACCCAAATCAGATTGCAAAATAATAAAGGGGCAGAGCCCTGTTTAGATCGATTCTTTTAATCGGGCAGAGCCTAAAATAAAAAATTGGACTTAACCCAATCCTGGCTGTAAGTCCTTAAATTAAATGCCTCTCATAAACCAATTCACGACCGGTTCGAGGGTACATCTCCGAACTCCTTTGACATCTGTCGTTGTAATTCCTCAACGACGTCAAAGAGGTGACGGGTCCCAACGACCATTCATCTAATATCGGACCGAAACGTCCCTAAACTAATATCGGACCGAAACGTCCTTAAACTAACATCGGACCGAAACGTCCTTAAACTAATGTCGGACCGAAACGTCCTTAAACTAAGATCGGACCGAAACGTCCTTAAACTAACATCGGACCGAAACGTCCTTAAACTAATATCGGACCGAAACGTCCTTAAACTAACATCGGACCGAAACGTCCTTAAACTAACGTCGGACCGAAACGTCCCTAAACTAATATCGGACCGAAACGTCCTTAAACTAATAATGGACCACTACGTCCTTAAACTGGCGACGGACCGAAACGTCCCTAAACTAATAATGGACCACCACGTCCCTAAACTGGAATATGGACCGCCACGTCCCTAAACTGACACAATAGGGCCCAAACGCTCTTTTGTCGGATCTAAACGGTCCCGTCTAAGTTGATCTTAGCCCCAAATACGGTTAATGTGTCCTTAGATATTCAAATAAGTAATAAAATCCCAAACCAACTTTGGTTCAAGGGTACATCTCTGAACTCCTCAGACACCTGTCGTTGTAATCCCTCAACGACGTCAGAGAGGTGACGAGTCCCGACGGCCGGATAATTAAATCAATCACTACGTCAAGTCGATCTTAGCCCAAAACAGGACTAATGTATCCTTGACGAACGTTTAAGTTGATCTTAGTCGCAACGCGACTAATGCATCCTTAAACTAAAAACACCGAAACCAAATCTAAGCAAAATACGGATTTGGACTAATCCACGTCCTACGGGCGACGATATTACTCAGTCTCCGTATACAATCCACGGGCAACCACAAATAAAACAAATACACACGACACGAAGTGAAATTCTGGAGAAGGAGAAAGTTGTTACCGCGATGCGGTAGCGTAATTAACTGCAGGGGCTTGCGCCTGCAGGGAAGAGCGTCCCCACAATCAAAAACCCCTCACCCTGAGGGGGAATCTGACGAAGTCTGCTACATCGGCCGCATCCGTCTAAACCTCCGATATACGGTGCCGTAAATCAACTCGGCATCTTCGGAGAGATAGACGGATAAAACCAAATAGCATCTGCCCCGAACTTCAGGCAAGACGTCTTCACGTCGTCGCCGTCTTTCGGAGGGGAACAGATTCTGGCACGCCCGGTGGGACCTTTTCCTCTTTCCACTCCACACTTCGTGTGTCGTCTTCGCGAATCAATCGCGGTTTGTTAAATGGTTGTCTTCGGATTTCAAGTTGCTAAGATTTGGTCTTTTGTCTGGCGCAGAACTCAGGATCCAATGGCCACCAACTGCACCAACTGCTCGAAATGCCATTGCAGCGGACGTTCCACCTCACCGAGAGGTGTAGCGTATGGGCCCCAAGCGGCTTCCTTCCTGACTCTGCCGGTAGACCAGGTGACTCAAGCCACCACCGGCTTGTTCTTCGGGACCATGGTCCCACCTACAAGCTTCTCCATGCCGATATCCACACCAGAAGCGAACAAGAAGTCGGTGTTCGACCGGCTCACTGCTACCACGACCCCTGTCAACGGGTCGCCCGCTACTAAGCTGACAGCCTCTGTTTTCACCAGGCTAGGTCAGGATCATAAAGTGGTTGTCCCAAAGAGGGCAACGGCCACTGCTTCGGAAGTCGTTGAAGCGGTTGCTCCTATCAGAAAGTCGGTCTTCACAAGATTGACGGTTCCCACTCCTCCCCCAGCTGGTCAAAAAGCATCAGTCTTCGATAGGCTGACGTCGACAGTTACCCCATGCCCAAACAGGGGGCAGCAAGGAACTATCTCGATTTCCGAGCCAGTCCCAACGGCTCGTCGTGCGCGACGTCGCCATTGGCAGCGAGTAAGGAAAGCCGGGGGCAACTCCCCCTCAGGGCTAGCCCCACCGGCTCCAGTGGTGGAGGTCAATGCTGCTGTTCCAACTGGGAACAGCTTTGAATTGCTGAGGAAGGTGAGAAAGAACTCCCCGGTTGCTACATTGAAAAGGTCTCCTCCGCCCATGGAAAAAGCTCCGGAGACGAAGCATGAACAGCCCCCTCAACGGCTATCCTCAAAAGTTTATAAAGTATGGCGCAGGGTTCAAGACTCTGTGATCGATCCAGACCACTTGCGTCACCAGAAAAGGGCGAAGGTGGAAAATAACAAAAACCGCCCCATTAAACAGCAGGGGGCAACAAATGCTAGAATGCCCGCTTCAACGGCTCCTTCAACCTCAAAGGTCCATAAAAGGAAGAGGCCAGAAAAAGCTCCCATGACACTGACAAAGTTTAAAAGCGATGAACCTAAACGCCCCAAGTCAGGGGGCATAACAGTTCATACGGTCTATATGGCTTCAGGAAAGGAAGAAAGTCGTACTTCTACGGGTCACCGACCGCTTACCCGGTCAGTGACCAGGTCTCAGGAGCAGCAACAAAAGCTCCAGGAGATGATGACTACAATGGCTGCACTCACGGGGCCAAAAGAGAATCCTGAGACGTCCTTAGATGAACGCCAAGAGGAAGAGACCGACGCTGAGTTCCTCCGCCGAATACTGGAAAAGAGAGACAAAGAGGCTGCGGAACAGGCAGCCAACATAAAGAAAATGGCCCTCCTGTTCCAGGATGTGGTGGGTATGATGATTCAACCAGATCCACCTGCTGGAGATCCCCCGATCATTCTTGAAGATGATAGGGGAGAGACATCGAATCCTCCACCGGCTCTATCCGCAGCTAAAGAGGATACCATATCAAAAGCTGATTTGGATGAATATATTGCCCAACAAATACGGGTGCATCAGGCGACTGAAGCAGCCGGTCAGATCGTGAAAATGGGGCGACCGTATCCAGGCTGGTATGACCAAATCAGGTACCCGCCGGGCTACACGATCCCCAAGTTTCATGTCTACAAAGGGACCGGCAATCCCCATCAACATGTGGCCCAATTCAGGGCTCTTTGCGGTAATACCGGCGGCGACGACAAGCTTTTGCTTCGCCAGTTTGTTGGAAGTTTATCTGATACGGCGTTTGAATGGTATTCTGAGCTTCCCAACGACTCTATAAAAACCTTTGCGGAGATGGAGCTACTCTTCACCCAACGCTTTGCAAGTGCCAGTGAGCGTACCCCGATGACGGCACTGATCAATGCCAGGGTAAAACCCGGCGAGACATGGGTTCAGTACGCTATACGGTGGCGTAATCTATGGTCTAAGTGTGAACAGCGCATAGAAGAAGCCCCTGCGGTGGGAATGTTTGTTGGAACACTCGATCCACAAGCAACCATTTCACAATTTATGATGTTCTTCAAGCCGACTTCCTTCCAGGCTTTGATAGACAAATTGGCGCAGATGGACCAGATGGGCCATAAACCCCCTCTCCCGAAGCCGGATTCCCGAAACGACAAAGGAAAGGGAAAAGCGATCGTCGTCGCTAATGCCCAACAACAACCGAACGATTCGAAGCCGGTTGCTCGTCCAAATAATACACGCCCATACGTACCCCTTGAGGACAGGATGGGACGTGCTTACTCCTTCCCCCGTGATAAAACAAGGAGGTTATTCGAGCTGGCATTGCGCAACAGGCTCATAAATCTGCCAGATCCAAAACGTCCGTCGCAACCAAGTGACGTTAACGATCCTAATTACTGCCCTTATCATAGAGTGTTGGGACATCCAATCGAAGACTTTTACGTTTTCAAAAATTGGCTTGAGAATCAATACCGTCAGGGCAAATTTGCGCTGTCTGACAAATGGAAGGTGAACCCTCCGCAGCCCCACACCTATAAGGGGACGAATACGCCGGGGGCAACGTGCTCCGTCATTGAAGAGGCTCCCTGGGAGGTTGTATTATCGGCCAAAACGAGGAGAATGCTAAATGATCTTCAAACCTGCCCAGCGGTCAAGTGGAAGAACCCCTTGGAACCGCAGGTTATTGAGGGGATGTTGAAGCCACGACCGACTCCGAAGACCGATGGTGGTAGTTCAAGCGTTCATAGCCAGCCGTCAAAATCTTCGAAAAAGAAGAAGAAGAAATCTAAGAAGCCCGTGAAGCCTGATGACAAGCGCACGGACTTACAAAAGCAAATCGACGCGCTGGATGAATATAACCAAAAGGCGCGAACTCCCATTACGCTCCAAGATTTCCTTGATCACGTCTTCCAAAAAGAAGATGAAGGAGAAAGTTCATCGGATGAATCTGACGAATATGTGGCAAGCTGTCATATGATCTCCCATTCGACCACGAACGATGAAGGAACTTCTGGCACTGAAACGCTGGGGGCAAATGCCGAATCAGGAACCCCAGGGTTACCGGTTGAAATGATTAGCGCGTTTCTTAATGAAGCTCGGTTGAAAAGCAAGGCTGATCGAGAACGCGAGACGGCTATATTCGAAAGGGCTAAGCGTCAGCGACTTGAGGAAGGAGCTGAAATGATCCCGTTGGAGCAAAATGCCACCACCGCTGACAAAAGCCAATTCAAGATAAAAAAGAAGTTTGCTAAGGCCATATCGATGGGCATGAAGCTACCACCCTCTGAAGAAAAAGTTACCGGCGTGGTAGAAATGCACCCCTCTTATTGCTTATACCATCAGAAGGTCTCGCATTCCACCCAAGATTGCAAAGCTTTCAATGGATGGTGGCAAGGATACGTCGCTAATCGACAACGATTTAAACGGGAAAAACGCAAAATTCGCTGAGAGCAAAGAAATACGACTAAAGAACTTGAAAAAACTGCCGGCAATTGTCACATGGTTAACACTACCGGGTCACAAGTGCCTACATTTGGGAGCGACTCCGATGAAGAGCTAGAGCTTGGCCCCCTCTTCGAAGAATCCACTTCGGGAAAAGAAAAAGAACCGAAGGCCTGCGAGAATATACAGCTGCGCAATCGAACATTACCCGAAAAGAACCTCGGACCCTTGAATAAGAAAAACAAAGGGAAAGAGAAGGTCTCTGAAGACATCGCTTTGGATGACCAAGTTGCGGAAGAGTTAACCACCAAGAATCCCCCAAAAAGGAATAAAGTAGATTACAATGTCTTGGCGCATCTGAGAAAGCTACCCTCACAACTCAGCATTCTCGATGCCCTATTGCTATCAAAAGAGGCGAGGGATTCTTTGATTAAGGCCCTACAAAATCCGGACCAGTTCCAAGCCTTCCTAGCCGAACAAAAGATGAAGGATGAATTGGAAGAGGTGCACACAGCCGACGTTGCTTTTGGTGATGAAGACCTTCTCCTCGGAACGTGTGAACACAATCGCCCACTTTATGTCTCAGGATACTGCCATGACATAAAGATAGGAAAAATCTTAGTCGATAACGGATCGTCTGTCAATTTACTCAATGTGCGAGTGTTAAAAGAGATTTGCATGAGTGTCCAACACCTCGCCCGAGACAAAATCACCATCTTCGGTTTCGACTCTCAATCCTCAAAGACTCTTGGATCTGTGATATTGACGCTACGTTTCGGGGTGCTCGTCACAGACATCAAATTCCATGTTATAGACGCCAAGACGTGCTACAATGCTCTGCTCGGCCGACCATGGCTACACGAGTACAATATCATCCCTTCTACACAGCATCAGTGCATGAAGTATTCTAGGGACGGCCTCGAGTACACAGTGGCAGGAGAGTTGAATCCGTTTTCCGTGAACGAAGTTCGCAAGTATGAAGATGCCAAATACTTCTTACCGAATTTCGAAGACACGGAAAGGTGTCACAAACCGGAGAACAAAACTAACGCAACCATCCCTGTCTTCGGCAGTGACACCGAGGAGGAGGAGGATATAATCTATTCAGGTCCGTCCCAATCCACCAGGCTAGGACCATCCATTCCTTCATTGATCTTCGGTAGTGATTCAGAGGATGAAGTTCATGCTGTATTCCCTGCTCGGCCTTCAATACGGATTTCCGCTGATGAAGAGCGAAGTCTGCAGGTAACCATAGTGCCGCTTGAACATTACAAAGAACTGGATGCACTCGACACCAACAGCGTAGAGGAATTGCAGACATTCTATATCCCTCCCGGACGAAAAGGCGAGAAGGCAATCCTATTCTACCGGTCTGAAGAAAACAAGGTGGAAAAAGAAATTTGGCATGGCGCAGATCCCACGCTCGACGGGCTTCAGCCTATCCGTCTTCCCAGATATTATACCGAAGGTTTGAAGAAACTACTGAAGCGCCAGGGGATGTCCTTCACGCAGACCATTAGAAAAGCCAAATTCTATGACAAGGTCTGGAACGTTCCCGGGACTCAATGCAAACTGCCTAACGGGAGAACGGAAACAAAAGGGCTTGGGTACATCCGGCCAAAGAAACGGGAGCTAGTAAACAGCTGTTATGCCATGTATGACTTTGATGAAGAGGCTGACGCTCAATGGGAGGACGCTAATCCTGAATCGGCAAAAGTTCCTGACACAAAACCGCCCAGTCCATCGTTTGAAGACCAGATGGGCAAACTTATAAAGGATGCGAGTCAAAAAGCCCGAGATGATCATGATCGTGAAATGGCAATCTATGAGAAAGCCAAGACACAGCGTCTCCTTCGACAGGCAGTAGAGAATGAAGATGTTGCCCCACGTCAGTCTGCTACAAAAAGGGTTCGACGCGAAAGCAAAAACAAGTCGAGGGGCCGAAAAGGTGCCCGACAACCACAAGAAAGAGCCAAGAAGCCACGCATCCGAGAGTCGAGCGTTATTGACCTAGCCCTTATGAAGAAAATGGGTCGAGCATACTCATTTCCTCGGGACAAAACAAGGAAAATACTTGATCTTGCTCTAAAACATCAAATGCTTACTCCGCCAGAGTCTAAACACCCTGAGCAAGCAGGCGAAGTCTCCAACCCAAATTATTGCTCTTACCATCGAGTAGTAGGGCATCCGCTTGAAGATTGTTTCACCTTTAAGAATTGGGTTGAGGACCAATATCAGTATGGCAAATTCGCATTGTCTGACAGTTGGAAGGTAGCGCCGCCGCAAAAGCACGAACCCAAAAACACAAGAATAAAACCAACCCCGCATTGGGATTGGCAGAAAACTCGCACCTGTCATGTGATAACAACATTAAAAGAAGGGTCCGAGGACATGAACAACCTCCCTTGGTGCTTTGAAAACGACCGCGATGAGGTAATCTCAGAATTTCCCCCAGCTCCGAAAGAACTGGAGGATGGAATCCACACTACTGCAGATAACCTCAAGAAAATCGAGTTGGGGACGGCAAATGACCCGCGACCGACATTCATCAGCGAGCTGCTATCTGAAGAAAGGGTGGCCGCGTTGAAGGATGTGCTTCTACAGCACAAAGATTGCTTCGGGTGGAACTATTCCGAAATGCCGGAACTAGATCCAGAAATTGCTGTACACAAATTGGCGATATCCCCGGACATCAAGCCAGTCAAACAGGCGCCAAGAAGAATGCGACTCGAGCTTGAGATGAGCATCAACGCCGAAGTCAAAAAGCTGATAGACTCTGGCTTCATCCAGGAAGTTCAATACCCTGAATGGATCGCTAACATCGTCCCAGTGATGAAGAAAAATGGGACAGTGCGCATATGCGTAGACTTTCGGGATCTTAATAAAGCCTGCCCAAAAGATGATTTCCCAGTGCCAGTTACTGAACTTATGATAGACAATACATCCACTCATGAGGTTTTCTTCTTCATGGACGGCTCGTCGGGGTATAATCAAATAAAAATGCATCCTGAAGATCAGAAACACACAGCTTTCAGGACCCCTCTCGGGATATTTTGTTATAAGGTGATGCCCTTCGGTTTGAAGAACGCTGGTGCTACTTATCAGAGGGCCATGACAAAGATCTTCGACGACCTTATACACGAAATCGTTGAATGCTATATCGACGATCTCGTGGTTAAAAGCAAATCATACGAGGAACATCTCGAGCATCTGAAGACTGTATTTCAACGCCTTCGGCAGTACAACCTGAAGATGAATCCTCTTAAATGTGCGTTCGGGGTTTCCTCGGGCAAATTCCTGGGATTCGTTGTTCGACACCGAGGTATTGAAATAGATCCGTCAAAGATTAAAGCAATCATGGAAATGCCTCCGCCGAGGACTCTCAAACAGCTGCGGTCTCTCCAAGGGAAACTCGCATACATACGGCGATTTATAGCCAACCTCTCAGGAAAATGCCGGCCATATAGTCACCTGATGAAGAAAGGAACCCCATTCGTTTGGGATCAAAAATGCCAAGGCGCACTAGACGAGATCAAGCAGTACCTGCAGAACCCGCCGGTGTTGGCTGCCCCGGTTAAGGGGAAGCCTCTCATTCTTTATACGACCGCCCTCGAAGGTTCCTTAGGCGCCTTATGGGCACAAGAGAACGATCAAGGGAAAGAAAGAGCACTCTACTACTTAAGTCGAGTTCTGCTGGGGGCAGAAAGCAACTACTCTCCCATTGAAAAACACTGCCTGGCGTTGATCTTCGCAATAACAAAGCTTAGGCACTATGCGTTGGCGCACGAGGTCCGTCTGATTTCAAAGGTGGACCCTCTCAAATATCAAAAGCCATATTGACAGGACGACTCGCTAAATGGGCCCTGCTCTTGATGGAGTTTTCGATAACATATCAACCTCTCAAGGCAGTAAAAGGTCAGGCCATCGCCGATTTCCTTGCTGAGCATCCCATACCTGCCGATCCTCCGTTAAATTGCGATTTGCCGGACAGACATGCGTTTGACGCAATCGACAGTGGTGATACCCGTTGGGAGCTTTACTTCGATGGAGCGTCTTCTATGAAAAAGCACAAACAAAGTACGCCAATGATTAAATCGGGGGTGGGACTCATCTTTGTGACTCCCCAAGGAGGAATAATGCGCTTCGCCTTCTCCTTAACGGAGCCGAGAACGAATAATGAAGCTGAATATGAAGCTTTGATAGCAGGCCTCGAGATCGCCATCGATATGGGAATTGAGAGCCTCCTCATATATGGGGACTCCCAACTGGTCGTCAGTCAAGTGAACGGCGATTACCAGACATGCAAACCGGAATTGGTAAAATACGGTGAAAAAGTGCAACAACTGCTAACCCAAATTCCCTCCTACACGTTGGAAAGCATACCGCGCGCGGAAAACAGCAAAGCAGACGCACTAGCCAAACTTGCTAAAGAACTGGCTAACGAGAACCTCGACGACGTTAGAATCGTGGTACAAAGCCGTCGAGTGCTCGCCCCAACAGAAATATCTCCGGAATCGTCTGAAGAAAAAGGAGCGAAAGAGGAGACAACCCTGCAAGTAAAAGACTGGGAAAATACCGGGGACTGGAGAGAAGTCTTCATAGATTACTTCAAGTTCCACCGAATACCTGAAGAAGCGTCCACAAGACATCAGCTCACGAAACGAGCTCTGTCTTTCGCCTTCGTCAATGATACTCTGTACAAAAGGTCATTCGATTCTCTGTGGTTGAGATGCTTAGGACCTGGCGAAGCGAGAAGGGTCGTCCAAGAAGTTCACGACGGACTCTGCGGTTCCCACCAAGCAGGCCCTAAGATGAAGTTGAAGATAAAGCGGATGGGCTACTACTGGCCCACGATGATGCAGGATTGCCTCGAATATGCGAAGCAATGTCATTCATGTCAAATTCATGGGGACTTCATCCATCAGCATCCCAATCCACTGCATCCAACAGTGGCTAGTTGGCCGTTCGAAATGTGGGGAACTGACATAGTCGGCCCCATCGAACCAGCATCGTCAAAGGGACATCGTTTCATATTGGCGACGACTGATTGCTTCTCCAAATGGGCAGAGGCGGTACCGTTGAGGGAAGTAAAAACGGAGAACATCCTCCATTTCTTCAGAACGCATGTCATATACCGGTTTGGAAACCCGAGAAGAATCATCTCTGATAATGGGCCAGCCTACCGAAGTCATAAGATTAGCCGCTTCGCACAGCAGCACAATATAGACTGGAGATATTCCTCAGTTTATAACCCCCGAGCTAACGGTCTAGCTGAGGCCTTCAACAAGACCTTGACGAAGATCATGAAGAAAACGGTGTCACGAAATAAGAGAGATTGGCACGAAAGATTGCAAGAGGCTCTTTGGGCGTATCGAACTACATTTAAAACGGCCACAAATACAACGCCGTACGCGTTGGTATTTGGGACGGAAGCAGTACTCCCCCTCGAGATAGAATTACCCTCTCTACGAGTGGCAGTCCATTACGAGTTGACGGACGAAGAAAATGCTCACCTTCGGTTTGAAGAGCTTGACGCCCTTGATGAAATCCGGCTTCTAGCACAGCAAAATCTGGAAACTTATAAAGCAAAGATGACGCGCTCATATGAAAGATTGAGCCGCCCGAGGACATTCCACCAAGGCGAACTCGTGCTAGTCGTCAAAAGGCCCATGATCCCCAATCGCGCCAAGCGGGGAAAGTTTGAGCCAAACTATGAAGGACCGTACATCATTGATAAGGTCTACCAGGGCGGGGCCTATCTACTCATGGACATGCACGGTGAAAGGCCTTTCAGGCCAATAAACGGTCGCTTCCTAAAGAAATACTACGCTTAACGAGCCTTAGTTTAGGTCAATGATAGATGACGACGACTATGTCCGCTCGCTATCTTCCTAAGCTCAGGCTTTATAAGCAGTAGCCAGCCCTCTCAACGGTGGACCGAAATGTCCTTCAACTAATAGCAGACCACAACGTCTTTAAACTACTACCGCAGTATCCTTAGGCTGACCAAAAAAAAAAAAAAAAAAAAAAAAGGTATAATAAATAAAAACGGTATGTCCATAAGCAAAAAGGTCACGGATGAAAACCCAAAAGGGCTCCGTGAGTAAAAACAGCAGGGCTACCGGCGAGTGTTCGTGAAAACCCGAAAGGGCGCGGCCTCGTTAAAAAAATAAAATAAAATAAAATAAAATAAAATAAAAATAAAAATAAAATATAAAAATAAAAAGAATAATAAAAAAAAGGTATGTCCATAAACAAAATGGGCACGGATGAAAACCCGAAAGGGCTCCGTGAGTAAAAACAGCAGGACTACCGGCGAATGCTTGTGAAAACCCGAAAGGGCGCAACTTCGTTAAAGAACCCTTACAGAGTCCTCTCGACCCTGTAAGGAGAAACCACCCGCGTGAGATCCTTACGACTCACAAGGGAACAACACACTTAGGAATCCCCACGATTCCTAAGGAGAAAATACGCTTGCGAGATCCTCACGACTCGTAAGGAGAACTCTCTTATGGGACCCTCACGGCTCATAGGATTTGAAAGTCTTAAGTCACAGAGACCTAAACCTGTGCTTAAGCAAACCCCCAAAAACTTCCAATGTTGCCCTACAAGTGGTTCAATATCGACCCTTGTATACAATCCACGGGCGCGAATAAACATTTCCCCAGCCAAATTTCATCCGTAACTGGGAATACGTTCGCATGATAAACAACCCTTATAAATCCCCTCGATTTATGAGGAGAAAACCCCCTCTGTAGGATCCTTACGACTTACAGAGGAACAAAACACTTAGGAACCCTCACGATTCCTAAAAAAAAAAAAAAAAAAAAAAAATAATACACCTACAAGATCCTCACGACTGGTAGGGAAAAATACCTTTATGAGGCCCTTACGGCTCATGAAGTTAAAAGCCTTAGCCGACAGGACCCTACCCTGGTCGCTAAGCCTCCTTTGTTCGACAACGACGGAGGCAAATGATGATTCGCTCCTGGCAATATCCCAGTTGCAGCGGTGCTGATGCCAAAATCGGTGTCTAATTTCAGGCTTACGGCAAAAAGCCAGTAGGCCGCTCATGCATACGAAATAGCCGAAATGATAGGGCAACTTGCAATAAAAAGCAGCAAGTAAGATATATGCATGCAAAACAGCCGAAATGATTAGGCAACTCGTAATGAAAAGCAACGGGCAAAGATAAAGTAAAAAGCCGAAATGATTGGGCACCGCGAAAAATAGCCGAAATGATTGGGCAATCGCGACCTTCGCGATATAAAAGCTGAAATGATAGAGCAACGCGGAAATAAAATAAAACAAAAATAAGGAATGATGAAACTTCGGCCCTACAGTTAAGATCACATCGATCCCTGTATACAATCCAAGGGCGCAAACAAAGAAGAAACCATACTTCCCCAGCGGATTCCGTCGAATGACGAAGCCAAACCTCAACGGTTCATTTCAACCGAAGAAGCCAGCAAATTCCTCGACTCACGGATACAAACACTCCTTGACGAGAGCTTCCTGATCCGCGTCGACCCGCAGAGCCACCAGTGCCTCCGTAGGAACCATCGACTCGTTTCAAACCCCAGGGACACAAATAATCCTTGGCGCTTGGGAAACAAATAATCCCTCGCAAAACTTCTCAACTCACGGATACAAACACTCCTTGACGAGAGCCTCCTGATCCGCGTCGACTCGCAGAGCCACCAGCGCCCTTGTGGGAACCATCGACTCGTTTCAAACCCCAGGGACACAAATAATCCTTGGCTCTTGGGAAACAAATAATCCCAGCAAACTCCTCGACTCACGGATACAAACACTCCTTGACGAGAGCCTTCTGATCCGCGTCGACCCGCAGAGCCACCAGTGCCTCCGTAGGAATCCTCGACTCGTTTCAAACCCCAAGGACACAAATAATCCTTGGCGCTTGGGAAACAAATAATCCCTCGCAAAACTCCTCGACTCATGGATACAAACACTCCTTGACGAGAGCCTTCTGATCCGCGTCGACTCGCAGAGCCACCAGCACCTCCGTGGGAACCATCGACTCGTTTCAAACCCCAAGGACACAAATAATCCTTGGCGCTTGGGAAACAAATAATCCCTCACAAAACTTCTCAACTCACGGATACAAACACTCCTTAACGAGAGCCTTCTGATCCGCGTCGACTCGCAGAGCCACCAGCGCCCTTGTGGGAACCATCGACTCGTTTCAAACCCCAGGGACACAAATAATCCTTGGCGCTTGGGAAACAAATAATCCCTCGCAAAGCTTCTCAACTCGCGGATACAAACACTCCGTGACGAGAGCTTCTCTGACTCACATCTCGGGCAGTAAGGATTCAAAAACTTGCTTCCTGAACAATGGGACCCTGCAAGTCAATCCTAAATGGTCTCTTGCATACTATTCACGGGTCTCGCTCTCTGAAGTCGATTCTCGACAAAGAGAGAAACAACCGCTTGCGAGTCCTCTCGACTCGTAAGAGGGAGAAATTCTCTTATAGGATCCTTTCGACTTATGAGAGAAAACCACACTTGGGAATCCTCACGGTTCCTAAGGAGAAAATCCACTTACGAGATCCTCTCGATCCGTAGGGAGAAAAGTCTCTATGAGACCCTCATGGCTCATAGAGTTGAAAAGCCTCAGGCGGCAGACCTGAACCTGCAACTTGAGCCATCGCTACCTCTCGGGGAAGTTAAGTTGCCCGCCGATCAGGTTCATCGAAAACACCATAACAAAAAGAGAAAAAGGCGAAAAAATGACACAAGACATTACAAAATGCGTATCTTTTATTCATAAATATTGATCGGGTACAGGATACATTGTACTAAAGAATAAAAAAATATATACGTACATATATTTTACAAGTACAAATGATACAAAGAGAAATTACTGGGAAGGAAGCGTCTTGCATAGATTTAGCAATTGCTCACATACTTCCTTCCACGTCTTCTCTTGGTCGGCTGCCACCGCCAGCTCTGCCTCCACTTGGGCTCGTTGCTGCAAGACCGACGCGAGCTGCTCCCTGACGACCTGATATGCAGCTTCTCGACTTGGGATATTGCGCTCAGCTACGTCAAGTCTCCGCTTCAAATTCAGCCCATGGGAAATACGCTCCAAGAGACCCTCGAAGATAGTCTTCACTTGGGCAGCATTTGCCTCAACCTCAGCGCGCAAATGAGCCATTTCGTTTGAGGTCTTTTGGCATTCCCTTAGTCTTGAAGCTGCTTCTTGTTCCAGGTGGCGGAAGTGCGAAGTGCTTTGCTCGAGCCAAGTTGTGCGTTGGGTGCTCAGAGCTAAAGCTTCAGGAGAAGGACGCGTCGACTCCAGCTGATTTAGACAAGCCTCGATCCCCCTGCAGTGGTTAACCCAAGATTCGACGACGCCTTCGTTATGAAAATTTACGAGCGCTGCCAACATTGGATTAACCTCCGTAGCGAAATCCACGGCAGAAGGGAGAGCGTCCATATTGAGCTCTTCAATGTACCCGCTCAGCATGCCCAAACTCATCGCAGCACCCTTGGAAGACGGACGCCTCAAGAAAGGGCCTGCCGGCGAAAGGACGCGAGCCTCAAAGGGGACCGGAGCCGGAACAATAGCTGCAAAATAAAACACGGTCAAACGATGGTTCGAGAGATGTTGAAGGGTTACCAAAAAGAAATTTACTATACCAGCTGCAACGGATGGCAAAGCTGGAAGGGCCGGCAGCGCGGCAGGTCTTACATCCCCTCCTTCGATTTGTGGCACTGCGATAAGGAAAAAGAAAAGTCAAAGAACCATCCCCTTGCTAAAAAGGGGAAGATAAAGACACTGTGGTGAAAGTATACGCACCGGCGCCACCAGAGGGAGAAGCGAGTTCGGATGGGAAAGAGAAGTGCGGGAGCAACACTTGATATAAGTGATCAAAAAGCTCTCCTGCAAAAGCACAATAGTGTAACGTTAGTACAAAAGCCGCATTTTTGAAAGATTAATGCATGAGTCGTGAATCCATACCTTCCAACATCCGTGACGGTACAAGGGAAGACGGGGAGGTGACTACTGCCAAAGCAGTAGTTGACGGTGCCCCCTCGAGCAATGGAGCATCGATACTGGCCGCACCTGCAAGAACAAGCTTGTTAGAAGAGATCACAAGATATAAAAAAAAAGGGGAAACGCTGGTGACTCAAAAGTTTACCTGACGAGCTGCCAGCAGAAACTGAGGCAGTCCCTTCCTCTACTGACGGAAGACCACCGCCTGTAGCTTCATCACCCGACTCAAGGGGAACCGTTGTTATGCTCTCAAGCTCTACAGGCGGCGGGGAACCATAGACAGGGAGGGCCAAGATAGGAACATTGCCAGATTTCTGAGAAGGAGCGCCCAACTCATCTTCAGGAATCATGGCCGCCTCACCCGCTGCTCCCTCAGGATCGGCGATTACAGCTGCCTTGTCCATCGGTACCACGAGGTCCCCAGCCTCAAGCACTTCGCCCTCTACCGCCTTCGGCTCGGTTGAGACAATCATCTCATCTGCCGCCACTTCAGGCGCGGCATCAATGACCCTCTCCGCGGCAGGTTCCTCAATCTCGGTTTCAGGCACCGTGGCCCCGACGACAGTGCCCACCGTCGGCTCAGGTTCGGCAGGCGCCGCTTCCGCCGTTTCCTGGGGTACAACGGTCTCCGCCTCCCCCTCAGTCGGACTAGGCCCTGCCAGATGAAACGCATGTGAGCCAATGGCTTTATAATTCTTACAACAAAGCTCTGAAAGAAGTACTACCTGAAGAAGATTTATCATTTGCACTTCGGGCCGCGCGCGCCGCTCGCCTATAAGCAGTAGATAGGGCGACAGGGGCCTCCTCAGAAGGAGTGTCAGCGCGAGGAATGGTGCTAAGGCCCGCTCCCGTGGCCAAAGCAGCTCCGCTCGCCTCTGCTTCAGAAGGAGTGTCGGCACGAGGAAGATTGCTAGGGCCCGCTCCCGCGGCCAAAGCAGCTCTGCGTGCCCTTGCTTCGCGTCTCAACCGCTTCCGCTCCTCTCGAGCCGTTGAGACGGATGCCACTAGGGCTTCCTTGAGTGAGGCTCCCTCGTCCGTATATAGGGATGCCTCTAGATTCTTCAAAGCATCCCTCATCGTCTTGTCAAGCCGAGGCTCTTGTGGCAATTTTGACGAAGCCGGGACTTCGATAACAGACTTAGAGGGGACCCCTGCGTCAATTGATACAGCGCCTGCAAAGAAACAAAAGAAGGTCAGGTTGATTATCAGAAGAAAGACAACAAACTTTCCTTGTAAAAGAGAAAGGGGTGAAACATACCAACGCCTGCTAGGGCACGCTTCTCCTCCTCTTCCTGAAAGGTTTTCAGGGAGGCAGCAATAGCCTCTTCAGTGGAGACACCTGTTGAAAATGAAGCGAATATTAGTTAAGGATAACAATATAAAATGCAATAAAACGACAAATAAGGCGTTTGATAATTACCGGACTCAGCGAGTTTGTTCAACATCGCTTCAAGCCTCGCCGATCGCTCTGAAGCTGCAATGGCGGCGGCTAAATTGGTGTCCGCAGGGTCCACCATGTAAGTGCACGGCGGCGCCCCGGCTGTCAATCCGACGCCGGAATGCGGAAGCGGTGAAAAACTTAAATTTTTGCGGACTTAGCAAACCGGCACCACCGCGCACTAAACACCCGGATCGTAACCATTAGACTAGTCTAAGCTAACTAGAAGATGGGTTAGAGATATACCGACTGATCCGAGTCCTCCGGTCTTCATCTCCACTCCAATCTCCTCGCGGGATCTCCGTCCGTCTCCTCCTCGTCAGAAAAGGGCACCACATCGCCTGTGGCTTTTACGGGCTCCCACCTCAATACCGAGGCAACTCGGGCGCGAAGCTGGCGAATCAACGCGTCCAAGATTTGCTGTAGGAAGTGTAGTGTAGAGTGGATGTCTCACTTTGGGGTTTGTTGCCATTTGTAGATGATGGAGGAATCAAGAAGAAAAATGGTGCTTGCATTTTTCTTGGCATGAAAAGAGATCAAGAATGATAAACCCTCTCAAAGATGAAGCTCTCTCCTTCTCTTCTTTTCTTCTCACTCAACCATGGTAAGAACTTATGCATCAAGTGAGAATAATGGTGGAGGAAAATCAATATGAAGCAAGAAGGGAGGTGAGTGTAGGAGATGTAGAAAGGGTGACCACACCAAGAGACAAAGAAACATACACCATGCTTCATACTATTGAACCCATACCCTCACTTTATCACAATCAAATCTCATAAAGCAAAAGCATGGTTGAAAAGAAATGAAAGCTATCATAATCAATCTTTTACAAGAAACCCCCTCCACAAATGTTATTTGCACAATTGCAAATAACACCCTCCATCGGAAAAGTCCGGCCGGGAAAGAACAAAGGAAAACCGGCCGGAACGGAATGCAAACTGGCAACTCCAGAAAACTGGTCCCGTAATAAATTACAGGAAAACCCCGATACTGTGCATACACACCCGCATCTGTATTCCGTCCGGATACAAATGCAAAAAGACAAAATCTACACTGTACTAAACTAGGACCGGCTTAAACCAAAGCCGGCTAGTAATATCCGTTCAATCCTGATCCGTGCAATACCGCACGTATCTGATCGAACCCTGCCATAAACCTATACGGCTACTAGTACAAACTGTCCGATCCTGATCCGTGCAATACCGCACGTATCTGATCGGACCCTGCCATATCTCCATACAGCCTCTACAGCGTTTCGCCCGAAAGCTGAGTAACTGAAAGTGTGGGGGACTCTAAAGACTCGTCAATACAATGGCTGTGGATTTAACCACTAGCACGTCAGAGGTATAAGCCAATACGTAACGGGCCACCAGCTATTGACTAAAAGGGACGTCGATGAGCGAACCCATCCTGACACCCTACTGAGCCTGTCAGTGACAATATCCGTGCAGTCCGGTCCGTTCGTCTATGAGTATCGCATGGCGGGACTAGGGGGTTGGTAAAAGTCAGACCCCCAAAAGCGGTACAAGTCGTGTCGGAGTGTAACCCAGAACACCCTGAGATACTACTGGAATACCTACCAGTAAATCTCCTTGCCTTGGCCAAGGACTTTGTGTAATGGCTCTCCTAGACACAGCACGACCTCACCCCCAATACCGGGAGAGACGAACCCCTGAAGATACGCTCACTGCCTCCATGTGGCTCGGGACTGTACCCAACTAAAACCTGTTTGCACGACTCCTTTGAGCCGTGGTAGGGTAGTAATCAAAGTACAGTGGGAACTCACACGAGACAAATGACGATCCCCAGGTCGATGAACTAACCTGCACACATGTCACCAGGGAACTGCCATCTGACGTCTGGTATATGACCAACTAGCATGTTCCCGGCGAGTCCTGTCCGGTGTACTCATAACCCAATGAGCACCTGTATACATCTTAGGTGATCCAACTGACACCAGTGGCTTGTGAGACCGGCCACCGCCCCTCGTCGGGGTCTCGACTGTATACACTAGTCTACTAATGGAGTATCGATGCCCGGTCTCGAAACTCCCACGACTAGGGACCTTTTAAGGATATGCTTGTAGACCCCCAGCTCCCACTTATATGATCGCCCTCATACTGCTGGTGGTCAAGCAAGAATCCTAGGGGCTCTATCAACGTGTAATAGCGACGTGTCAGGTCACCTAAAGCAGTACACGATGATAAAGGTAAACCAGATAGCATACTATCATCTCGAGTAAGACTGTCCTACCGGGATAGGTCCTCCCTCAATCATTACAATCACGTACCTGTGACCTAATAATTGACTCTGAGGGCACTATCTCCAACAATCTCCCACATGCACTCAAGGCTAATTATTGCGATGTCGCATACTCACAGCCCGTGTGATACCGAACACCCAACTCCTCTACTAGTCAGTCTCACAAAGCTCGTTTGCGAAACTATTGCGTTCGAGGAATAGCCTCAGTGAGTGGATCCGCTTTGTTGTTTCTTTCCATGTCTCTCTATATCTCAAGTTCGCGGAGAAACCCATCTCCCGAAATGAGCAATACCTGTCTTAGAATGTGTCTGGATGTCTGATGGGACATAGCTCATAAATGAACTCCAAATCCAAACTTCTTAGACTGTATCGTCAACTGAACTTAATCAGTATCCTTCGCGCCATGCCTCCCTCAGTATTGCCTTGGATCACCTGTCCAAAATACTGCCCCTCGTCAGAGGGAAAACTATAACTCTGACAACCTCCTTGTCGTCCATGTCACCTTGGAAGCCTGGAATGATAACCGTCTCCTGAATGAGGCTGTCGTTATCATATCCCTAGAACATCCACTTATGTTCTAAAACTGCTTCCGACTGTTTCTCCAGGATTGGATTAATGTCAACTTATTGCATCTAGTGCAAGAACAACATCTGGTGTGGTACTTGACATCTCATGATTGACTCAATTGCCTAAGCAAGTGATCTGCCAATCATGCATGTCCCTCTCCCCTTTAGTCTGTAAGACACCTTTGGAGAGGGTGACTCCATTACCTGCAGGTACACTACCGTGCCAGGAGTCGTCCATCCTAAATACTCTTAGAATGCTGTTAAGTACCCTGATTGGGAAACCACCCAAATCTAGATCTAAAACCATAGATCTAGTAACCAGTATGTCTGATATAAAATCCATTTCCTTTGTGGAGAAACAACTGTGTGACGACCAAAGTATAACCGATCGTAGTGTAGGAGTTTCTTTTCCTACTCTGTGTATATCATCCAAATACCAGGATATCACACCCTACTACCTTCTCAATAGATCCATCCCCTATTCTGATGAAGTCAAACCCATGACTGTCACATCAGAAATAGATGATCAATCTCCGCTACATCTGCTTTAGTCTATAAATAGACATAAGCCTGATGTCCACCAATGCTTCCGCTGCTCCCACTGACTACGACAACCCTCTGGCAAAGTCATATAGATGTGCACTTCTAAAGCTAGTTTAGAACGACGCTATACTCATCCTCCTGCCGGGTCTCGCAGCCTGGAACAACAACAATGGCAAGTGTGGGTAAACAAGAACTTCCCTGTCACCGTCCTTGAGGCTACCGGAGTACCTCTCGGGTGCCTGAAGTTACCCACCTTATCTGCGGAGTGGCCAATGGAATGTCAAATCAGATTGAATCTTTAGGTTCCTTATCAAATCTTCGGTAATCGTTTGAGGTTCTGGAATCACTTCCAGTTCTACCATACTCCCACTACTGTTTTTGAAAAAATCCATTTTTAATAAAACTGTGGCGAGTCTAGAACAATATTTCTATTGATCTGCCAGATGGTAGAAAGTCAACCCTCGTCATAGCCTGGGTCAACCCACAAACAGCCATTACAGAAACGTGCCTTGAGTTATCCAGAGTCTGGTTTTAATCATAAGCCGGACAACTCCCCGTACCTTAACAATGTTAAGATATGAACTGTACTATATCCAATATAGAACCAGAGGCACTGATTTAATTGAACCAGATTCAAATCATGCAGCTGTCTCCAGTGCATGTTTACTAAATGGAAAAGAGGCCGGTCAGCGTTACTCAACTTAGGAATGCTTCCAATTATGAGTAACCTGAAAGAGAAACAATTTCTCTTTATCATTACTATCAACTGAATACCATACACAAGTATTTACATCTTCGATCACTTTGAAGAATCCCGATACTTGCTACACCTGGTTCTCTACTCTATTCAAATACCTATAACTCCTCAAAACTTAGACCCTGTGTTTCTACGAAACACATGTCTAAAAACTAGAGAAGTTAAAAAGTAAACAGAATATAGTATGAGGACCAACCCCTCTGTCCTTATGGACACTGGACAACATACAATACTCTGTATAAGTCCGCTGAGTCTGAGAACTCTTTCACTGTGTGTCGTAGGTTGAAAACTGTACTTATGGTTAAGAAGAATTACACCGTCGTTTAATGCTCCTTACCTAACCATCCACTGATATAGGTAAATGTGGTAGACATAATTTCAGAAAGGTATATCTCACTCTATGAAAATAGACGTACAGATATATCATTTTGAAATTGGTGCATAACAGCGGATATTCAAAACCAAATATTTGCCGACCGGCAAACAGCCCAGGTGATTTCCTCAAATATCACCGATTACAACGAATCCCGATATAATGAGGATGATCACCCAATTCCCAATAACCTACTCCCACTCATCATCTGTAAAACCATACAGATGTGAGAATCGTACCTGGTAAATACATACCCTGAAGTAAGTGTCTAATCGGGAAATCAGTTTTCTTTTAACATTACACAGTGAAACTGAAACATTGAAATGTTCCGATGGGGTATTCTGGTATTCCTAGTAATGCCTCTTCCAGATTCACGACTGTAACCGTATAGTTCTTTGCCACCTCTCCATATCCCTTCATATGTCTTTAGTCTTTACCTTCTGTACACCCCTTTAGGCCAAATGGTTTTCTTCCTTCCCTACCGTTCGGCACCAGCCTATGGTTTGGAAGAAGACTATCCAATAAGCATAATGGGTGTACTGTCCCAATCCTAGGAACACTCGCAATGAGAGAGGGTGAAGATAAAAGACAACCGAATAAACCTTATTCCTATTTCTCCTGAACCAGAATCCATCCCCGAACTGGAACAAGTTCCATTCGAGTTCGTATATAACCATACGATGGAGTATCCAAATAAACTGTGGATCTTCGTAGTGATACGGAGTGTCCTGGAGAAATACAAAGGTGATGTGGGAGTGGTAACGAAATATTTGGTTTGGTCGTGAATATCTGTTGCAATTTACTTTGCCCTCTTACTAATCCCTTGCTTTGTCTGAACTTAATACCTTCTGCACACCATCGTTATGCTAATTGGTTTTCTTCATTCCCTACCGGTCGGCACCAGCCTAAGGTTTGGAAGAAGACAATCCAATTTGCGTAATAGGTGTACTACCCCTAAACCAAGGAGTACTCGTAACCTGAGAGAGGGTAAAAGGAAAAGACAACTGAATGATCCTATCCGTTTTCTCCAGAACCGGAAACCATCCTCGAATAAATTCCTTCGAGTTCGTATCTAACCATACGATGGTTTTGTCCAATGGAAGTGGACGTTCGTAGTAAAACGGGGTGTCCTGGAGAAAAGGGTAAAAGTAGGAGTGGCAATGAGGTTTGCAACTCTGACAATCCAAAAGCCGGTGTTTAAGAAGGTTCGGTCAACTTGGTCACTGAGTCAAAGTCTTAGGGTCGGGTCAAATGGTCGCTGCCAAGAGAGAGAGAAAAGAAACACTCAGCGTGCACTCTAACCTAGATCAGAATGGTCACCAATTTATCTAATCTGGAAACCTCCCACTGTACCTCAAATTCTCCTCCAAACCTGAAAGAAGAATTAGTCGGGGTTACCCGAGGAGTAAACTAACTCATCAGTGGGAATCGGGATCCAACTATCATTGCATGATAACGTGACGGAATCCGCTCACGCTATCACACTCCAGAAGGTATGCGCATATCTGGCAAGTTTCAGTTCTTTTGAAACTCCCGATGTGATTTCTGCCCCATGCTCTTATGACCTTGGCGAAGGTCAACAAATCATAAGTCACATGTCAAGTTCTACCCGTCATTATCCAGGTTAATTTGAATCCACCCGTACAAGCCCTTGACGAAGGTCAACAAGGCTATACGACTGTCCCAAACCAACGCATCTATCTATGCAACAGAAAGGTAACAAGCAGCTACCATACACTATGCCTTGACGAAGGTCAACAAACATAGCATGAATACTACGTGCTACCCGTCTGAAACGACGGAGGGCTACGAATGGTTTCTGGCGAAAACCTTTAACGTAATGAACTTGATATCGTCGAAGGAACGGATAGCTTTTAAAAATATAGTGACGAAAACCTTTGCTAAAGAGGTCACTCCCGGTGAAGGGATCTCGGCTCTTTCCCCGTAGAATGGGGTGCAGGATATTCCAAATGAATACCACGGTGCAAAGCAAAAGTAATCGGCTATAGTGAAGTCATTGCCCTGACGCAAACTTCTGTCCAAGGGGTCACTCCCGGTGAAGGGATCTCGGCCCTTGCCTCGTCGACTGAGGAGCAGGATATTCCAATGAATACCACGATGCAAAACAAAAGTAAACGTCCTTGCAATAACAGCTTTTGAAAAAGTGTTCCAACAACATCAGATTAGGTTTGTTTTTAAACTTGCATTGATCCGAATCAATGCAGTCCCATCAATTGATCACACCAAAAAGAACGAAAATATACTGATGTGCGTATATGCCATCCGCATTCGCCACTGGGTCCCGTCATTACCCGTTAGGTTAGCTAACTAACGACAGAGCGGGGACTGGACTAGCGCGGATGTAAAACATATACAACATCTACTAATATATATACCAATATATTATATTTCGCTCAAGGCGTGAAAGAAATGCAACATCACAGAGAATGAACAGCATCACAGAACAATACAGATATCTGGGATCCCCGGGTTTCACAGAGCCACTACTGAAACCCGATGTTCCCCTGGTCGTGTGGATAGCCTGTGCAATGAAATCCTAGACCCCTACGGGCGCGGCAAGTTACCCGCCAAAACCTGAAGCGAGGCAGCCCCCTTCAGCGCCGTGAATGGACCACCCAGCACTTCACGGAATCCGGTAACTTGGGCACCCCTCCTGGGTCAACCTGTACCCCCTACGAGTGCGGCGAATAGCCCGTCAATCCTGGAGTGAAGCCCCCTCCGTCCCAATGCAATGAGATGCAGGCTTGTTGCCTTCTAGAACCCGGCTATCCGTGCACCCCTCCGCGGGGCAATCCTAGTACAGAAAGTAAAAAATATACATACAACGGGTACATCGACCGCAACCAGGTCGTGCCCCAAAATAATAATACAAACTGGCAGTGACGGCAGTCCACATGTCGGACGCTCGCCCCGCAATATCAAATGTACATAATACAACAAAACTGTACTAGCATTGCATCCAGGCTATCCCCCACGACCGATCCGCAACATCACAGCAAATACATAGAACATCAACGTGAAAGTCACGTTCGCAAATCCGTCTAACCGGGCTATAGCAGTTAGACCGGATTTACCGATCGAGTGACATTCACGGTCGCAGATATAATGTAAATACTGTGAAAAATGTGTTTAAAATTTTCCGATTGATTAAACATTAACAAGTGGGCCCCCTAACAGAACTGTAGCAACCACAGAAAACCTGGGCCCAATTTTAATATTCCAAAAACCACATTTATCACTCAGGAACACACTGCAAAAATTTGGGGGGGTGAACAGTTAAATACGCGGCGGAAGCGCGGCCAAAGCAGGGGTTTGGCCGCCCTTCCGCGGCGGTATGATGAGCTCGTTGAACCAAATTTTTACAGTGACCTTAAAATTCCCTGCACATCACTCTGAGACAACCTGAAAAATTTTTTGGACTCAAAAAAAATTCGACAGAAACTGATGTGCAAAAATACGGGTTTTTGGACTTTTTGATCGATCGGAAATGCAAACACATTACACAAAGCTAGACTAAGTTAATGGCGAGGCTCTGATACCACTGTAAGTGCACGGCGGCGCCCCGGCCGTCAATCCGACGCCGGAATGCGGAAGCGGTGAAAAACT
The DNA here is from genome assembly GCA_030015575.1 of Agapanthus africanus. Classification (NCBI taxonomy): domain Eukaryota; kingdom Viridiplantae; phylum Streptophyta; class Magnoliopsida; order Asparagales; family Amaryllidaceae; genus Agapanthus; species Agapanthus africanus. The sequence continues at coordinate 28,148,302 of JASDDO010000001.1, forward strand.
TAAATTTTTGCGGACTTAGCAAACCGGCACCACCGCGCACTAAACACCCGGATCGTAACCATTAGACTAGTCTAAGCTAACTAGAAGATGGGTTAGAGATATACCGACTGATCCGAGTCCTCCGGTCTTCATCTCCACTCCAATCTCCTCGCGGGATCTCCGTCCGTCTCCTCCTCGTCGGAAAAGGGCACCACATCGCCTGTGGCTTTTACGGGCTCCCACCTCAATACCGAGGCAACTCGGGCGCGAAGCTGGCGAATCGACGCGTCCAAGATTTGCTGTAGGAAGTGTAGTGTAGAGTGGATGTCTCACTTTGGGGTTTGTTGCTATTTGTAGATGATGGAGGAATCAAGAAGAAAAATGGTGGTTGCATTTTTCTTGGCATGAAAAGAGATCAAGAATGATAAACCCTCTCAAAGATGAAGCTCTCTCCTTCTCTTCTTTTCTTCTCACTCAACCATGGTAAGAACTTATGCATCAAGTGAGAATAATGGTGGAGGAAAATCAATATGAAGCAAGAAGGGAGGTGAGTGTAGGAGATGTAGAAAGGGTGACCACACCAAGAGACAAAGAAACATACACCATGCTTCATACTATTGAACCCATACCCTCACTTTATCACAATCAAATCTCATAAAGCAAAAGCATGGTTGAAAAGAAATGAAAGCTATCATAATCAATCTTTTACAAGAAACCCCCTCCACAAATGTTATTTGCACAATTGCAAATAACACCCTCCATCGGAAAAGTCCGGCCGGGAAAGAACAAAGGAAAACCGGCCGGAACGGAATGCAAACTGGCAACTCCAGAAAACTGGTCCCGTAATAAATTACAGGAAAACCCCGATACTGTGCATACACACCCGCATCTGTATTCCGTCCGGATACAAATGCAAAAAGACAAAATCTACACTGTACTAAACTAGGACCGGCTTAAACCAAAGCCGGCTAGTAATATCCGTTCAATCCTGATCCGTGCAATACCGCACGTATCTGATCGAACCCTGCCATAAACCTATACGGCTACTAGTACAAACTGTCCGATCCTGATCCGTGCAATACCGCACGTATCTGATCGGACCCTGCCATATCTCCATACGGCCTCTACAGCGTTTCGCCCGAAAGCTGAGTAACTGAAAGTGTGGGGGACTCTAAAGACTCGTCAATACAATGGCTGTGGATTTAACCACTAGCACGTCAGAGGTATAAGCCAATACGTAACGGGCCACCAGCTATTGACTAAAAGGGACGTCGATGAGCGAACCCATCCTGACACCCTACTGAGCCTGTCAGTGACAATATCCGTGCAGTCCGGTCCGTTCGTCTATGAGTATCGCATGGCGGGCCTAGGGGGTTGGTAAAAGTCAGACCCCCAAAAGCGGTACAAGTCGTGTCGGAGTGTAGCCCAGAACACCCTGAGATACTACTGGAATACCTACCAGTAAATCTCCTTGCCTTGGCCAAGGACTTTGTGTAATGGCTCTCCTAGACACAGCACGACCTTACCCCCAATACCGGGAGAGACGAACCCCTGAAGATACGCTCACTGCCTCCATGTGGCTCGGGACTGTACCCAACTAAAACCTGTTTGCACGACTCCTTTGAGCCGTGGTAGGGTAGTAATCAAAGTACAGTGGGAACTCACACGAGACAAATGACGATCCCCAGGTCGATGAACTAACCTGCACACATGTCACCAGGGAACTGCCATCTGACGTCTGGTATATGACCAACTAGCATGTTCCCGGCGAGTCCTGTCCGGTGTACTCATAACCCAATGAGCACCTGTATACATCTTAGGTGATCCAACTGACACCAGTGGCTTGTGAGACCGGCCACCGCCCCTCGTCGGGGTCTCGACTGTATACACTAGTCTACTAATGGAGTATCGATGCCCGGTCTCGAAACTCCCACGACTAGGGACCTTTTAAGGATATGCTTGTAGACCCCCAGCTCCCACTTATATGATCGCCCTCATACTGCTGGTGGTCAAGCAAGAATCCTAGGGGCTCTATCAACGTGTAATAGCGACGTGTCAGGTCACCTAAAGCAGTACACGATGATAAAGGTAAACCAGATAGCATACTATCATCTCGAGTAAGACTGTCCTACCGGGATAGGTCCTCCCTCAATCATTACAATCACGTACCTGTGACCTAATAATTGACTCTGAGGGCACTATCTCCAACACACCACAAAGCCCTCATTGCTGCCATACTCGCATATGGTCCTGGCAGGAGGAGCCGCAGGCTTTAACCCGAGGATCGCATCGAGGGAAAGGGCGGACTTTTTCTTTTTCTGCTGTCCACCAGCTTTAGATCCACCTGGAGCGGATTTGCGCTTGGAAGCCACTTTAGGGCGGCGGGTCCCAACATCTGCCCCTACGCCTGACTCTGGCGATACTACTTTAGTCGCCTTCGTGGGAGCACGAGGCGCCGATGGTGCATCCACCGTAGCGGGCAACGGCAATCCCCGCGGAGGACTCAACACGCGTGGTCGATCGACTCCAGCATCTTTTAGCGGAGGGACGACCGGGAACCTTGGCTGCAAAGGGGCCTTGCGATCACCGCCAAGAGGCGCACCCCTACGGTTAACCAATAGGCGTCTCTCCATCAAAATGACTGGACCCATAGCGTGCGCATACCAGGCCACATATGAATTAAGCATCTTAGGGACACAGCTGGGTTCACTAATGAAGAAATAAGAACCCGTGTTAAGCCGTATAAAGTGATGCATCGCATTCTTTACCCCCTCTGGGCCAACCACAGGCGTTTCCAAAAAGGCTTCCATCAGGATCCCCTGGTTGTAGCTTGATTGCTGGGCAAATCGATGTGGATTATACCTCATGAATAAAGCCGTCTCATTCTGCCGAAACACTAGATAGCCCGGCCGAATGGAGTAGAGATGGACGATTTCCCGAGCCTTCAGTACAGAAGCCCCGCCCTTAAACTCGTCACGTAGGGGCACCACCGACTTAGTAGTCTCCGAGCCTATGGTGACAACTTTATCCACGAAAGAAGTCGTCGCTCCGACCAAATGTGGGCGCAGGAGGAGTCCCCTAGAATCCCGCGGGGATGCGAACACAATTGAAGCCCCGATTAACCGTACGACTCTCGAGAGTCTGTACTTCTCGAAGAATGGGGGAGTCTTGTGGGCGCCAAACACCCCTCGCACGTGCATCTCCATCCAAGAAACGAAGTAATGCATTGAGAAATTAGCAGGCTGTGTCCCAGGATCATTAGCGTCCGCCGCTACGCTGAGTCCATGATAAAGATAAGCTAACCCAGCAATTCCTACCGACAACTGCAGACCGGCCACCATCCGATGCGCTGGGTAAAAAACAGAGGGCCGCATGAAGCGCGGGTGCATAGGGAGCGCAAAGTTGCATAACCACAGGCCCAGGAATCCAATAAAGAAAGTTTCCTCATCCATACCGGGGACGGCGATTTCCGAGAAAGCAACGATGGCAGCATTGGGGAGATAGAAATCCCTCTGGTTATTCTCCGATACGGGTCGGCGATCCAAACCGAAACCAAAAGGGTCGTCAAGCTGAGCGAACTTCTCGCTCTGCTCTGATAAGAACTCCGGGCGGATAAAGCGAGCAATGAAAGCTGCGAAACTGACGCCCTTATCCCCCGATTCCAAATGGAGTTCCTCATAGATCTCCAACACTTTCACCAAACCCGGATACTGATGCTGAATGGCATTCTCCGGGGTTAAGTCAAATACCAGCTGCTTAGTGGCAAAGACATACTCATCAGGAGGAAGCAACTCCTCGTAATGCTTTCCCCTCATTGGCAGACCTGAAATTTCGGCAAATTCCTCCAAAGAGATAGAAACTTCCTTATCCGCCATCAGAAAGGTATGGGTGGGGATATTCCATTGTTCAACAAAAGCCTTTATCCACCACGTTGGAGGAGAGGGGTACTCGAAGAGCGAGACGAAGACGGCTGAGTATAGACCAATCTTCGTTAGGTGGGTCCTCTTCGCCGATAGAATGTACCGGGCCCACTGCAAATATCCGGCGGGGGGTCGCGGGATCATTCCAATGTTATAAGCCTGCCCCCAAGGGCGTGCTTCTCCCTGACAGATTCGCCTCCCCAGGATATCTATCGCCGGCGGCGGCTGCACGGGGATGGCGCCGATTGCAGGTTGAAGGAGGTTATCAGAATTCCAATTCTTAACCTCCACGGCATACTTCACCGGGGGTTCGTCCGCATAAGGGATCGTGACTATAGGCTCAGAGGGCACGGCGGAACTAAAACTGCGGCGGCCTTGGATGATCTGGCTATACCACCTTCCCCACAGATGAAGCTTTTTGCACTCAGGATCGCGGTCTTTAATAAGAGCGAGTACCACCCGATCCACTGGCGCATGGGGGAACCCTCCTTCCGAACGAACGAAGGGGAAAGACAAGTCGTCAGACATCTTTTCTGTGGAAAGACAAAGAAACATACATCATTAGTGGCCTAACGCTTGGCATTTAAAAAATATATAAATATTTTGCTCCACACTGTGATGCAGTAGGTAGGGGACCAAAGGGGGACCCACAAAATCTGGATGATGTGCATCATTTAATAATACAATCCCATCATTAGATGGGACTGTCGATTCATAAAAAAATTCCCAATAGGATACACCCATTGGTGGGAAGATCCCTAGAGATAAGGAGAAAATCTCCTCTTTTAGAGCAAAGCTCTGTCGCAGAGTGACATTTGTCAAACTCTGGTCTCAGGGGAACAAGATTCCTTAAAAGAGCATGGCTCTGTGGTAATGATTGAAAAAATCCATCAACACTTAAAAGAATTTGAAAACTCAAAAAAAAAAAATTCATAAAAAATTTTTTGCTAAAGAAATCTGCAGGTCATCCAAGAGCAAAGCTCTGTTCATGGGTCAAAACCCATGAACAGGACCTCTGCAAATCTCAAGAGCAAGGCTCTGTTGAAGAAACCCCAATGGGGTTTTCTTTAGATCAAAGATCTCAAGAGCAAGGCTCTGTTAAAGAAACCCCAATAGGGTTTTCTTTGAATCAAAGATCTCAAGAGCAAGGCTCTGGGGTTTTCTTTAGATCGAAGATCTACAAGAGCAAGGCTCTGTGAATTAAAATTTAAATTAAATTAATTTAATTTTACCTAAAAGTGATTTTGAGTTCTGAAGTTCAAAGAAACGAGAGCAAGGCTCTAGAAATTCTCAAAAAAGAGCAAGGCTCTGAGGAGTAAAATTCTCGAAGGAACAGTAAGAAAATTACCAAGGACCAAGGGTCCTATTTATAGGCGCTTGCGCCCCTTCAACTAGCCCCTTGATCCGACGGCTAGGATTTTACCACCGTTGCGCTCACGTGGCGCCACGTCAGCACAACGGTGGGGGGGCATTTGTTTCCCCAATCTAAGCAAGGCTCATTTGAATTTTGAAAATTTTCTGAAGCAACGCTTCGATTTCTGTGCGTTGCGCAGTGCGCAAAAGGCTCACAGTGCGACACGTGTCTGCGCAGTTGCGCAAGCGCACCACTGCGCGACACGTGGCTGCGCAGTTGCGCAAGCACTGTTGCGCAAGTGCACCACTGCGCGACACGTGGCTGCGCAGTTGCGCACACACTGTTGCGCAAGCGCACGGATGCGCGACACGTGTCTGCGCAGTTGCGCAATTGCAACTGCGCAAGCGCACGGATGCGCGACACGTGTCTGCGCAGTTGCGCAATTGCAACTGCGCAAGCGCACGACAGCGTGACACGTGTCACGCGCTGGTGAGTTGCGCAGCAACAGAATGAAAATTTAAGTGAATCTTTTCTGTTCTTCTGTAAAACAGGGACCCTTGGATCAGAGATCCAATGGTGGGAAAATTCCCAAAATTATTCAGGAAAGATCTTGGTAACAAATTTAACAAATTTGTGAGCACTATAAATAAGAGCCCAGACCTCATTCAAAAAAAAAGGCAGAATCATCAAGAGAAGGATAAACTTCTGGAAAAAAAAAAAGAAGAGAAAGAACTCTTGAAGATTAATCAAGAACAAAAAAAAAAGAAAGGTAAAATTTCTGAATAACAGAAGATTAAAAAAGGGAATAATAAAAAATATATAAATAGTGCCTTGCACTTGATATGAACCCTTGGTTCTGTGAAAAGAAAACAAGAAGAAAAACTTGTTTTCTTTTGATCTAAATTTAGATCAAAAGTGCCATGCACTTTTGTTCTTCAATCTGAAAATTCTTGAGTTCCTGCAACTCATTACTTAAAAGGGCCTGGCCCAAATCAAATCACAAAAATAATAAAAGGGCAGAGCCCTATTTGGAAAATTCTTGAGGGCCTGACCCAAATCAAATTGCAAAATAATAAAAGGGGCAAAGCCCTGTATGGAAAATTCCTGAGTTTCTGCAACTCATTATTTAAAAGGGCCTGGCCCTAATCAAATTAATAAGAGGGCAAAGCCCTGTTTGGAAAATTCTTGAGTTTCTGTAACTCATTATTTAAAAAGGCCTGACCCAAATCAGATTGCAAAATAATAAAGGGGCAGAGCCCTGTTTAGATCGATTCTTTTAATCGGGCAGAGCCTAAAATAAAAAATTGGACTTAACCCAATCCTGGCTGTAAGTCCTTAAATTAAATGCCTCTCATAAACCAATTCACGACCGGTTCGAGGGTACATCTCCGAACTCCTTTGACATCTGTCGTTGTAATTCCTCAACGACGTCAAAGAGGTGACGGGTCCCAACGACCATTCATCTAATATCGGACCGAAACGTCCCTAAACTAATATCGGACCGAAACGTCCTTAAACTAACATCGGACCGAAACGTCCTTAAACTAATGTCGGACCGAAACGTCCTTAAACTAAGATCGGACCGAAACGTCCTTAAACTAACATCGGACCGAAACGTCCTTAAACTAACATCGGACCGAAACGTCCCTAAACTAATATCGGACCGAAACGTCCTTAAACTAATAATGGACCACTACGTCCTTAAACTGGCGACGGACCGAAACGTCCCTAAACTAATAATGGACCACCACGTCCCTAAACTGGAATATGGACCGCCACGTCCCTAAACTGACACAATAGGGCCCAAACGCTCTTTTGTCGGATCTAAACGGTCCCGTCTAAGTTGATCTTAGCCCCAAATACGGTTAATGTGTCCTTAGATATTCAAATAAGTAATAAAATCCCAAACCAACTTTGGTTCAAGGGTACATCTCTGAACTCCTCAGACACCTGTCGTTGTAATCCCTCAACGACGTCAGAGAGGTGACGAGTCCCGACGGCCGGATAATTAAATCAATCACTACGTCAAGTCGATCTTAGCCCAAAACAGGACTAATGTATCCTTGACGAACGTTTAAGTTGATCTTAGTCGCAACGCGACTAATGCATCCTTAAACTAAAAACACCGAAACCAAATCTAAGCAAAATACGGATTTGGACTAATCCACGTCCTACGGGCGACAATATTACTCAGTCTCCGTATACAATCCACGGGCAACCACAAATAAAACAAATACACACGACACGAAGTGAAATTCTGGAGAAGGAGAAAGTTGTTACCGCGATGCGGTAGCGTAATTAACTGCAGGGGCTTGCGCCTGCAGGGAAGAGCGTCCCCACAATCAAAAACCCCTCACCCTGAGGGGGAATCTGACGAAGTCTGCTACATCGGCCGCATCCGTCTAAACCTCCGATATACGGTGCCGTAAATCAACTCGGCATCTTCGGAGAGATAGACGGATAAAACCAAATAGCATCTGCCCCGAACTTCAGGCAAGACGTCTTCACGTCGTTGCCGTCTTTCGGAGGGGAACAGTACAATGACCAAAACTCCGTTTACTGGAAACAGAGAAAGAGTTACTGAACTCCTGGGATGGATACATGATGATGTATATGGTCCTATGTCTACAAATGCCAAAGTTGGTTCTTCGTACTTCATTATATCCACTGATCATCTCTCAGGATTCGGACATATGTTCCTGTCGAAATACAAGTCTGAAACTTTTGAGAAATTCAAGGAATATAAGCTTGAAGTTGAGAACCAAAAGGGTACAAGTATTAGGTCTTTCGATGTGATCGAGGAGAAGAATACTTGCGCATGGAGTTCCTGGAGTTTCTAAAAGGAGAATGAGATTCTCTCTCATCTTACTCCTTCGTATACACCACAGCACAACAGTGTATCGGGGCGGAGGTATTGCACCCTATGAGATATGGCGCGCTCTATGATGAGTACTGCTGAGTTACCTATTTTCTTTTGGAGTTATGCATTTGAGAAGCTGCATACCTATTGAATGGGGTTCCAACCAAATCAGTGCCTACCACTCCATATGAGTATGGTATGGGAAGAGACCATGTCTTAAACGAGTTAAGATATGGGGTTGTTCGGCCAATATTGAAAAGCAAAATCCGGACAAGCCCGAGGCAGGGTCAGTTCTGTATAAGTTTGTTGGATATCCCAAACATTTGCGAGGGAATATCATCTACCACACTGAGGAGCAAAAGGTGTTTTGTTTCTCAGCATGCCCCTTTTTAGAAAAGGAATTTCTTATGAAGAAATTAGTGGTCATGAGGTAGAACTGGAAGGAGTTCCAGCTAGACAAATTAACAGCCGATGATTTGATGAAACCAAAGGATTCAATAGTCTCCAACGAATCTCAGCCTCTCCGCGAATCTGGTAGCGTTCCTCATCCACCTGAGAGATACTACAGTTTTCTCGGTGACGGTGGGAGCGAGGATTACATCATAGTAGATGATGACCCAACCATGTTCGGGCAAGCCATCACGATTAGGGACTCTGTGAAAAGGCTGAATGCTATGCGATCAAAGATGGAATCCATGTACACCAACAAAGTATGACTTTGAATGTTGCACCTGAAGGGGTAAAACCCATCGGGAGCAAGTGAATTGTTCCCCTCCGAAAGACCGCGCAAGACGACGTGAGGACATCTTGCCTGAGATTCGGGGCAGATGCTATATAGTTTTATCCATCCACCTCTCCGAAGATGCCAAGTTGATTTATGGCACCGTGTATCGGAGGTTTAGACGGATGCGACCGATATAGCAGACTTTGTCAGATTCCCCCTCGTTTGAGGGGTTTTTGATTGTGGGGACGCTCTTCCCTGCAGGCGCAAGCCCCTGCAGTTAATTACGCTACCGCATCGAGGTAACCACTTTCTCCTTCTCTAGAATTTCACTTCGTGTCGTGTGTGTTTGTTTTATTTGTGGATGCCCGTGGATTGTATACGGAGACTAAGTTATGCTGTCGCCCGTAGGACGTGGATTAGTCCAAATCCATATTTACTTAGATTTGGGTTTGGTGTTTTAGTTTAAGGATACGTTAGCCATATTGAGGCTAAGATCAACTTAAACTTTCGTTAAGGATACGTTAGTCTGATTTGAGACTAAGATCAACTTAACGGGATCGTTTGGATCCGACAAAAGAGCATTTGAGCTCTATTGTTCCAGTTTAGGGACATAGTGGTCCATTTTCAGTTTAGGGACATGGTGGTCCATTGGTAGTTTAAGGACATTGCAGTCCATATTCCAGTTTAGGGACATGGTGGTCCATTGGTAGTTTAAGGACATTGCGGTCCATATTCCAGTTTAGGGACATGGTGGTCCATAGGTAGTTTAAGGACGCATAAGTCCATGAGTTTAAGGACCTCACAGTCCGTGTTGATGTGTGGTTGTCGGGACCCGTCACCTCTCTGACGTCGTTGAAGGATTACAACGATAGGAGTCAGAGGAGTTCGGAGATGTACCCTCGAACCGGATGTAAATTGATTTAGGAGAGCAGTCTTGCTCATTCAATTTAATTTGAGGACTTACGGCCATGATTGGGCTAAGTCCAGTTGAAAAATGTTCAACGCTTTTATTTGTCTTTGGCCTATTAGGCCTGTGCTAGGGCTTTGCCCTTTTTTAAATAATGCACTGCATTTCTTATTTTGTTTGGGCTCTGCCCTTTTATAAATGATGCAGAGCATCAATTTTGTTTGGGCTCTGCCCTTTTATTGCATTTTATTTTGTTTCGGCTCTGCCCTTTTATTGCTTTGCAATTTATCTTGGCCTACTAAGCCTTTTTGATTTGGGTCTGGCCCTTCAGTAAACAATGCAGTGCATTTGTCAGGCGCTTTGCGCCAATCACTGAGCGCAAGCGCTTGTGGTGATGACACGTGTCACGCAAGCGCAGTGCGCTGCGCTTGCGCTGCTGACACGTGGCGCGCTCTGATGAGTTGCGCCAATTTCAGAGAGCAAGGCTCTATCTTAAAAGCGCATAGCGCAAGTGGTTTAGGTGCTGACACGTGGCGCTTTCTGGTGGCTTGCGCCAACCCAGGAGCGCAACAGTGCAGTTTTGCAAGTGCAGGGCACTGTTTCAAAATCTTGATCCAATTTTGGATCCAGAAAAAAGAATCTTTAAGATTTCAGAACCAATGGTTCATAAAAAGTGCAAGGCACTATTATTATTTGTTTTTTATTGAAGATCATTGATCTTGTTCTTAGATCAATGATCTATTAGAAGAAATTCTCCTATTTTATAAAGGTTTTTACCTTTTTCTTGAATTTTCTTCAGAGTTCTCTCTGTTTTGAAGTTCTTGATCTCTCACAATGTTGATGATTTGAGTTGGGGTCTAAGGGTCTTTATATAGTGCCCATAGATTTTTTAAGTTTGTTAAAGAGATCCTTCTCTGAATGATTTGGGGAATTTTCCCCACCGTTGGATCTTTGATCCAAGGGCTTCTGTTTTACAGAAGGCAATTTTCTTGTTTTAACAAGAACAGAAGGATTTTACTAGAATTTAATTCTGTTTGGCGCAAACGCCCCAGCGCGTGACACGTGTCGCGCAGCGTAGCACAACTGCGCTTGCGCAACTGCGCTGACACGTGTCGCGCAGCGCACAGCGCAGCGCATCTGCGCTGACACGTGTCGCGCAGCGCAGCGCTTGCGCAACTGCACTTGCGCAACTGCGCTGACACGTGTCGCGCAGCGCAGCGCTTGCGCAACTGAAGCGTTACTTCCTTTAATTTTGTTTTAAATAGAGTCTTGCTCTGATTGGGCGCGCTGCCTTGGACGCTGCGCTGACGTATCAGATTTTGACACGTGGCGCGTTGCGCGCAGCGCAAGGAATTTGAAGCGTTGCTTGAAATTTTGAATTTTTGAAATTCAAACAGAGCCTTGCTCTGATTGGGGGAAACATGGATCTTGAGAAGATTTTGGTGTAGATGGAAAAGTTGAGACTTTCAAAGCTAGACTTGTAGTAAAAGGCTATCGTCAATAAGCAGGTGTGGTTTATGATGAAACATTTTCTCCAGTGGCTATGCTTAAGTCCATCAGGATTAAAGCATGCATCGCGGAGTTGGAACATCTGTTTTGATGTGGCAGTCAAAGAGTTTGACTTCATCAAAAAGGTAGATGAACCTTGTATATACAAGAAGGTTGTAGAGAGTAAGGTTGTCTGCCATGTATTGTACGTAGATGACATCCTCTTGATAGGAAATGGTTTCATATGCTACACTCGGTCAAGCTCCTCTTATCACGAGGATTCTCCAAGGAAGATCTGGATGATACATACTACATCTTGTGGATTATGATTTATGGTGATAGATCTAAGTGGATGTTGGGAGTGTCTTAAATCCAGGTACATTAACACCGTACTAAAGAGGTTTAGTATGGAATATTCTAAGTGTGGTGGTTCGCCCACTTGCTCAAGAATCACTCTCTCCAAAAAGATGTCTTTCAAGACTGATTTGGAAAGAGCTCGCGTGCAAGGGATATCCTATGCTTCGGCAGTAGGCTCTATCATGTATGCGATATTATGTACCAGACCAGATGTAGCTAACTCACTAGGTATAGTGATCAGGAATCAATCGGATCTTGGGAGAATCACTGGACAGCTGTGTTGGACATTCCTAAGTACTTGAGAAGCACTAAAGAAATGTTCTTCGAGTTTGGTAATGGTAAACTCCAGTGGGAGTCATTTACCAATTCTAGCTTTCAGAGTGATAAGGTTGACTGAAAGTCAATCACAGGCTTTGTCTTTACCCTCAATGGAGGGACGGTATGTTGGAAGAGTTCCAAGCTAGATACCGTGGCAAACTAGACGATAAAGGCTGAATACATCGCTACCAACGATGCTGCCTAAGTGGCTATCTGGACATTTCTTGTTCATGAGATGAATATGGTTCCTACCATTGAGAGTCCAATAACTGTTATTGTGACAACAATGGAGTTGTGGTTTTGGCCTAGGAACGCCGGTCCCATCAGCGATCCAGACATATTCTGAGGACAGTATCGCCTGATCAGGGAGATGGTTGATCTCCAAAGGATCAAGGTAAGGAGAGTTGACATGAAGGATAACACGGCGGATCCACTCACAGAGGCTTTTCCCTAGAGAGACTTTTATGGGGCGTTGGGTATGAGATACTACAACAAATGGCCTTAGTGCAAGTGGGAGATTGTTTGTTATATGTATGCCCTATAGTCCATTATTATACATGTGATGTATATTATAGTGGATGCTTGGACATATATAGGGAGGACTTTCTTGCTCGGCATGATAGTATGCTATCTGGTTGCTCTTTATCTTAACATGTACACTTATTGTCTCTCTATTGCATGTTGATAAAGCCCTTAGGATGAGTACTTGACTACCAGGATTATGATGCAGATCATACTAGTGGGGCAGAGGTAGTTGGTAAATACATCCTTCAAATATTCCTAGTCGTGGGAGTATCGAGACGGGGCATCGATATTCCATAGTAGACTAGCATATACGCTTCTCGACCCATGTGATGGGCAATGGATGATCCCATATCCATTGGTGTTTGATATCAGAGATAGTATATGGGTGCTCAGTGGAGACTGGGTACACTGAACGGACTCGCCGAGAACTTCTAGATGGTATTATACCTATCGTCAGATATCTATACCAGTGTCACCAGAGAACTGCTATCTGAAGAAATTCCCACTGTGCTTTGATTTCCACCTTAACACGTTCAAGAGATCGTGCAAAACGGTGGTTTTTGGGTACATTCCCGAGTCACATGGAGGCAATGAGCGATAGGAGGGGATTTCGTCTCTCCCGGTATTGGGGGTTGATGTTGCGCTATGCTCGATTGGCCATATCAGGAGATCCCTGGCCAGGGTTGCTAAGATTTATTGGTAAGTGTTATCGGTAGTTTTTCGAACCATTATGGGCCTCACATCGGCATGACTTATCAGAGTTATTGGGGTCTGACATTTACCACCCCCAGGCTGAATTATGCGACATATCAGACGAAGAGACCGGACTGTACGGTAGTGTTACTGATTGGATTCACAGGAATATGAGCATGCTTACTTGTTGATCTTCTGATCGCTCAATACCCGGATGGCCGTTACGTTTAGCAGACCACTTACGGCTTGTGGGTGACTGATATGATCACCACCTACTGCCAGCGTATTGATGAGTCTTTAGAGTCCTATACAGAGATTTCCTGGCTCAAGCAAAACGAAATAGGAGCACATATGTAATATGTGCGGGACTCAGATTAATACGAGTATGTGATACCGTATTCTATTCTTGCGATATGTGATATCGATCGATTATATGTGATATAACCGGGCTGTCGAATCGAGTGTTGATTCGACAAGTTGATACATTTGATTATTAGTCGGTTGTATGTGTTATAGCCGGATTATTAAATCAAGTGTTGATTTAAAAATTTAATGTATAATTATCTATTTGATGTATTATCTTACATTAACTAACATTAGCTCACTTAAGATTTATTTTTCTCAACTAGTGTACACTTAGTATATATGTGATATATATTAATGTATATCTTTTGTATCACGCTTGATGCCACATGCTATATGGGTGCATGAGACTCACACCATGCTTATAATAATGATGGGTTTTATTTATTTAAAGTAAATCAAATTAATTAGAAATTAGTCACATGGTTGAAACTTGTAGAAACTTATGGAACCATTGACCAAGTCTACTGATTTTGTTTTACTTAAAGATATTTATTAACCAAACCATTATTGTTAGCCATGGTTTAGTCTCTACATGAGTTAGTATATAATATTCACTCACCCATGGTTTCTATTCTCACCACTTGATTCATTCTTCACTTGCTTAATTCCATGAGAGTATTTTTCATCTCCTTCCTCAAGCTTTCTAGCATCTATTTACCGCCGGAAACCGGGAAGACAAACGTCTTGCCTAAATTTGGAGGCAGATGCTATTTGGTTTTATCCGTCCACCTCTCCGAAGATACCAAGTTGATTTATGGCACCGTGTATCGAAGGTTTGGACGGATGCAACCGTTGCAGCGGACTTCGTTAGATTCCCCCTCATTGTGAGGTTTTTTTATTGTGGGGGCGCTCTTCCCTGCAGGCGCAAGCCCCTGCAGTTAATTACGTTACCACGTACGATAACGACTCTCTCCTGCTCCAGATGTTCACTTCGTGTCATGTGTGTTTGTTTTATTTTTGGTTGCCCGTGGATTGTATACGGAGACTAATTTATGTTGCCACCCGTAGGGCGTGGATTAGTCCAAATCCGTATTTTCTTAGATTTGGGTTTGGGTTGGTTTAAGGACCGTTAATCTCGTTTGAGATTAAGATCGACTTAAATGTTTGTTGAGAATACGTTAGTCTAATTTTAGACTAAGATCTACTCAACAGGGTTTTGGATCATTCAGATCCAACAAAAGAGCATTTGGGCTCTATTGTTTTAGTTTAAGGACGTTTCGGTCCGTTGTTAGTTTAAGGACGTTTGTTCAGTTGATAAAACTGCACATTTGTATTACATTTTTTCTACCATTTTCATATTAAAAAAGGACTTTATTATAATATATTATACATATGAGGGTTTATGTGTAAAAACACCATTTTCCATGTGTTAATATATTTTAATTAGTATTTGGTAGGAAAATGTATGCAAATAATATTATTGACCTAATCCTAGTAGAACAAAGTCTACTAAAATCTTATTTGAGTTGTTGTGCAGAATATTTCCAAGTTGTGCAGAATTTTCTAAGGCTAGAATCAAGCAAATCAAGTTGTTGAAGAAATCTTGCCAAATTAAGAAGCAAACTTGGAGACCAAGTCTGGAAGCAACCGAGAGAAGATTTCTGAAATATGAAGGTGCCTAGGATTGCCACATGTCACAAGATGCAAGCACAAGAAAAATCATAAAGAGATCTCACCCTTTTAGCGCGGATCTGCGGCCCTAGCCACCATTTGCCGCGGATCCGCCGCACTTCCAGGGAGTTAGGGGCAGAGGATTTTTGGGGTGAATCTATGCAATATTTTACCAAGTTTTCAACCAAAAGATTCTGGTTTTGCACTATAAAAAGGCACCGAGAGCCTCTTGGAAACGTTATCAAGCCGAAGAGATCACGAAGTCCAAGACGGCTCACGCATCCAGGCTGATCATCAACTGTTCATCTACCTCCTTCGGAAGAGTTCGAGAAGCAAACTAGTCTTTGTAATCATTTTCTAAGGAATCAAAGTGTAGATTGTTCAAGTTGATTAATAAAGGTAGTTATTTTATTTAATTCTTTTGCATTTTACATTATGTTTTCCCTCTCTTTCTTTTCATCTTCTTCTCCCAACATGCGCGAGTAATTCTCCGCTTGTTAGGGTTCGTAGGATTAGGGTAGGCTAATGGACGATTAAAATAATTAAACCCTTTTTAAGTCCTATAAAGTTTAGGAACTTTATCAAAAGAATCATTAACATCCTAATCGGGCGCGCTAGCAATTCTTTGCTAGTTCCGACCGCGATTAGAGATTAGATTAATGATTGTTTTGGTAAAGGTTAGATATGAACGGAGTTCCGTGTCGAGATAAGGGTTAAGAGTGGGATTCCTTTTCCCTCCAGAAACCCTAATCTACACGCATCACCGTCGTTCTAGTTCTAAATCTATTAATGGATAAAAAGGGTAACTTTTAATTAATCGTCCATAACTACTAAATCCTAACGAACCCTACAAGCCCTCTTATTATATAAACTCAAATTCATAAATAATCTAGATCTATATTTTGCATTAGTGCTTAACGTAGATCTAGAAACTATTCTACAATATTCTTTATCCCTCCTCTCTTTCTCAACACATCTAAAGTAAAAGTAAAAGGTTCCACGTTTCCCAGAGGACGACCCGTACTCATCTCGGTCTAGCTACACGCGACACCATTATTGATTGCGGTTAAACTACAAAAACACTCATCTTTCGTGTCAATCAAATGGCGCCGTTGCCGGGGAAACGTGCGTAATTTTTTATTTTTACTATTTGTGTTGAATTCTTAGACGAGTCATATCATTATTAAAACAAAACTGCAAATTGTATATTAAACGATTATTGTGTTAATTTTTGCGAGGAAATCTGGAGTCACGGACTTGAGGAAACAGGAGATCTAGGGTTGACACTTCTCTAGTAAGATTCTAACTCCCTTCTCTCTCCTCAAATCCAATAAAATCTATTTTCTGCAGGATTCTTTGCAAAATTGCGCCGCTCAAAAATCTTTTTGCAAAAGTTTTGTTATTGGTTTTGTTTTGCATATTTAATACGGACTTTAAGAGACAAAGACCAAATCAAGATTAGGTGGGGATTTCATCACCCTTCCTAAGCCCCACAAATCACAAACCGAGCATATAGATCAACCCTTCATTAATTTAAAAGATATCTAGACCAGACTCTAAGGACTGTCGTGCTCAATAAGGACAGAGGAAGGTCGTGGGTAATCTATCGTTTATCCGCATTACTTTTGTAGTGCCTAGGCAAGTGTGACAAAGGCTAGTGGTTTTTAATTAGGCCCACGATGTGGTTCCTTCCCACTTACCTGGCACTTACCTGGCTACAAGAGTAGTACGGAGGCGGTAGAGGATTTATCCTGCGACTTGTCCTTTGGAAGTCTAGGAGCGGTCTAGAGACTGGACCTAGGTAACCATAGTTCTAGGGTTGTGCATTTTTGTGATTTGTCTAAATCCGTCTCTTTTTTTTAAAACAAACCAATTACTTTCTCTCCTTTTTACCCCTTCCCCCTTCTTCTCTTCTTATAATGGGTGACCTAAACAGAAGAACACTTGCCAAGCTTTGCTGTCCACAACCAGATATCTCTTGTTTTCGAAATCCCTTCGGTATACCGTCCGGCTCTTCCATGTCCTTAAGAGATCAAATAGAACAAGCAGGAAGAAACAGTTGGCCATCTCAGTCTAGGTCTTATCAACCGTATCCTAATCTTATACCTGTTTCAGTTCATACCCAGAGTGAGGAAGCCCCTAGACAAATGTCCATTGCTGAGCACATAGCTAGGTCTAGAGGCCAAAGTTTCAACCCGGACCAATATCAACCATCACCACCACTGTCCGGAGAAGAGTTTGATATGCGGTTTGTATATAGCCAACCAACCAACCCATATCAATATTCTTCTTATCATAATATTGATCCTACTCCTACCCAAGTTCAGCAACCATTCTGTTCCTATCAATCCAATCCGACTTTTCCACCTACTCTAGACAGTTCTTCTAATCAGTCATTTGGGAGTTTTAATTATCCACAGGAATTTCAATCTTATACTGAAACCCCTTATCAACCCAAGACTAGTCTGGAGCAGACATTAGAAAAATATATGGAACTGACGAATCAAATTATGAAGGATTTGCATAGTAAGACAGAACTGTACACTCTTCCTAATCAAACCTCCCCATTCCAAACTGAACTCCACAACTCCAGTTTCATAGATTCATCAAGTACAATGTCTGATAAGTTGTGTGACTTTGTAGTGTTTGATTTACCCAACTGTGAAGGGTCCCTTTCAAGTGAAACCATACCCAACCCTTGTGATCTCTACACCTCCACTCTTGAACCAAAACTGATTGAAAACCATACTTTTGATGAGGAGTTTGAGAATTTTAACCTTCACTTGAATGACGTGATTGACATTGGGGATATATTGATTGATGAACCCGAAATTTTGGATGATTTTGTCCCACCAATTCATCAAATCCTTTCACTTCCTTGTGATCATCATCTTAAGCCTTTAATTCTTCCCGAACCCCAAATATGTCTTGAAGTTGATGATACAGGTATACCCGAAGAAATACAGCCTCCATCTTCCACATCTGGTTCTGCAACACTCGACACACCAATTTGTTTACCCATTTCACCTTCTACTTTCTCCGGTTCTTCTTCTGTTCCTATAGTTTCAGTGAGTTTTGATAGATCACAATCCGTTAATTCAAGTTCAGTAATACCAGAAATTCAACTTGATTTGGATATTTTTGAAAAAGAGGTAGATGAGTTTTTCGAGTCCTCTACCTCAGTGATTTTTTATGAATCAAGTAGAATAAATTCTGGCATAAAACTCTTTGACAGCAAAATGTTCAATCACACCATTGATAAAAGTTTTGAAGAACTTTTTGCTGACGAACTTGAATTTTTAAACAATACTGATTTTGTGATTAATCAATCTCCACCTATAGAGGTTGAACCGTCACCATTCCTTCTTCCTAATTATTCACATTCATCCTCATTCTTTCTTTTCTCTAATTTCAAACCCTTTCCAGACCACCTCTTATCCCTTCCCCATTTTTTCTTGACTCGATACAACACATTCTTCCACCAACCTATACGATATACTGATAAAATCTTTGAATGGTTGGTGTTAACTTTTGGTCTTTGTAAAGCCTTACTTTGACCAAATGACTCACCCCCTCTTAAAATGCTTCATATTGTCTAACTCATGTTTGAAGGGGGGTATATTTTTGGCTCTTGAACATAATTTTTGTCCTCAAATTTGTGAGCCAAAAATAAGTTTGGGGGAGGATTTCCACTTTCATATATTCTTGCCCCCATTAATAATGTCCTCCCAAGCTTACAGGTTTTTGTGATCCAGCAGATAGCAACAGTGAGGACACTGTTGAAAACAAGTTTGGGGGAGGTTTGTGCTTATTTACACATCAATTTGCATCATATTTTGCATAAGCACAACATTTTCAAAAATTTTAAAAAAAATTATTTTTTATAACAAAAGAGTAGAAAGTGAAAAATTACATCCAAAAGATAGGAATAGTTTAAGAAAACCAAGAAAATTAGAAGTTTTCTTAAGCGAACTAGTAATAAGTAGTTATGAGCTGTTGTCCCAAGGGTTAGTAAAATGAAGGAAGTCACTAATCTGAGGATAAAAATAAGTCTGAAAAATAGTTCCTATTCTGGAACCCAAACATTTGAATGTTGATACCCTACTATATGCACATACACACGTCTTGAAACTCGGGATAGTAGAGGATATCTTGAAATGCTCTTGTCTAAAAGCCAAAGTATGAAGGAAGTGAAAAAAAATGAAGAAAATATAAAATTGGTGAAAAGAAAAAATGAACACTGGTTTTGTATCGCCAAGGCAGCAATAAAAAAATATAGCGAGGGTGCCTCTTCACCTAGTGCCCTAAGGCCAACTGGTCTGGGAGTCACTGCTAAGTCTTAGGTGGTGCAAGACGAAGAAAATATTATCACCTAATCTGCAAGCACATGAGTAATCGGTCGGGTAGTACCTCAAGAAGTATTAACGGTCGCATGAAAAGGTGTGAGCAAAGCTAAGTATTCATCAAATTAAAAAAAAAGTACAAAGGTAGATGGACAAGAGTATGATAGCTTGAATTGAATTCTCCGAGTGTAGGGATGTTCTTTACACACACGTAGGGGTATATGATCAATGTTTGGACGAAAGGTAGGAATGAAGAATAAAGACGATGTTTTATTGAGGGATAATGTGATTTCTAACATCTTTTCATGACTATTAAGATAGAGCTCATGACAACTGAAAAGCTAGTATAGTTGGAAACTCTTCTTTTCAAGGCCTTTCTTTTATGGTTCTTATCTTTATATGTAAATTTCACCATCTCTCTTTTGTTATAGGATTTTGTGGGTGTAATCCGCTGAAAACCCTCAGGAGACAACACTCCTCCTACTAGGGACACCTAGAGATTTAACGGCTTGTTGCACGTGCTCAGTGCAATCGTGTCTGCCTACGAAAGTGTGCTTAGTTTTCTCCTTTCTTTTTCTCCTATTGAATAAACTAGTTTGCTCGGGACGATCAAAGATAAGTTTGGGGGTATTTGTTCAGTTGATAAAACTGCACATTTGTATTACATTTTTTCTACCATTTTCATATTAAAAAAGGACTTTATTATAATATATTATACATATAAGGGTTTATGTGTAAAAACACCATTTTCCATGTGTTAATATATTTTAATTAGTATTTGGTAGGAAAATGTATGCAAATAATATTATTGACCTAATCCTAGTAGAACAAAGTCTACTAAAATCTTATTTGAGTTGTTGTGCAGAATATTTCCAAGTTGTGCAGAATTTTCTAAGGCTAGAATCAAGCAAATCAAGTTGTTGAAGAAATCTTGCCAAATTAAGAAGCAAACTTGGAGACCAAGTCTGGAAGCAACCGAGAGAAGATTTTGAAATATGAAGGTGCCTAGGATTGCCACATGTCACAAGATGCAAGCACAAGAAAAATCATAAAGAGATCTCACCCTTTTAGCGCGGATCCGCGGCCCTAGCCACCATTTGCTGCGGATCCGCCGTACTTCCAGGGAGTTAGGGGCAGAGGATTTTTGGGGTGAATCTATGCAATATTTTACCAAGTTTTCAACCAAAAGATTCTGGCTTTGCACTATAAAAAGGCACCGAGAGCCTCTTGGAAAAGTTATCAAGCCGAAGAGATTACGAAGTCCAAGATGGCTCACGCATCCAGGCTGATCATCAACTGTTCATCTACCTCCTTCGGAAGAGTTCGAGAAGCAAACTAGTCTTTGTAATCATTTTCTAAGGAATCAAAGTGTAGATTGTTCAAGTTGATTAATAAAGGTAGTTATTTTATTTAATTCTTTTGCATTTTACATTATGTTTTCCCTCTCTTTCTTTTCATCTTCTTCTCCCAACATGCGCGAGTAATTCTCCGCTTGTCAGGGTTCGTAGGATTAGGGTAGGCTAATGGACGATGAAAATAATTAAACCCTTTTTAAGTCCTATAAAGTTTAGGAACTTTATCAAAAGAATCATTAACATCCTAATCGGGCTCGCTAGCAATTCTTTGCTAGTTCCGACCGCGATTAGAGATTAGATTAATGATTGTTTTGGTAAAGGCTAGATATGAACGGAGTTCCGTGTCGAGATAAGGGTTAAGAGTGGGATTCATTTTCCCTCCAGAAACCCTAATCTACACGCATCACCGTCGTTCTAGTTCTAAATCTATTAATGGATAAAAAGGGTAACTTTTAATTAATCGTCCATAACTACTAAATCCTAACGAACCCTACAAGCCCTCTTATTATATTATCTATATCTTTAAAATAATCTAGATCTATATTTTACATTCTTGTTTAACGTAGATCTAGAAATCTTTATATAAAATTCTTATTTCCTCCTCTCTTTCAACACATCTAAAGTAAAAGTAAAAGGTTCCACATTTCCCTGAGGACGACCCGTACTCACCTCGGTCTAGCTACACGCGACACCGTTCTGATTGCGGTTAACTACAAACACACTCTTTCCAAACAATCAACGTTTCGGTCCATAACTAGTTTTAAGGACATTGCGGTCCATAGCTAGTTTAAGGACGTCGCGGTCCATTGTAGTTTAAGAACGTTTCGGTCCATAGATAGTTTAAAGACGTTGTGGTCCATAGATCACCATTTGGCAGTGAGGTCGTAGTTTAAGGACATTGCGGTCCATAGCTAGTTTAAGAACATTACGGTCCATGGCTAGTTTAAGGACGTTGTGGTCCATAGGGGTGTGCTCATGGTTTTAGGAGTGCTCCAAAGATCTGTCGGTTGTCGGGACCCTCCACCTCTCTGAAGACATGGCAGAATTACAACGACATGTATCAGAGGTATGGAGAGATGTACCCTTAAACAGAATTCCAGATTGAAGGGAGAGATCGTGGTGGAATGAATATCATTTTAGATACCATCTGTAGGAGATCATTAGTCATCTTTTGAACTAAGATCAACTTGGGGAGACCTGAGAATAGGAGGGCTCGGTTGATTGGTGATCAAAAGGGTTTTGGTCTCGGGAAACTTGGTTAATTTGTGCTAAGGTTGGCCTCTCATAGTGTTAAACACTAACATTTGCTCGGCGCTCACGTGCTCCCACGTGAGGCTCTAAAGCAGTGTTAAACACTGAAATTTGGAGCGCTCACGTGTGGCACGTGAGGCGCCTGAGAATTTGGCACTGCTTCTTTGGGTTTATTCCCTTGTTCCTTTTATAAATGCTAAGCCCTATTGGGGGTCATGTGGGATCACGTGAGGCGTTCCAAAATGGGAACTGTCTTTGATTTATTCCTCTTTTTCTTTTGCAAGTGCTAAGCACTATTAGGGGGTCATGTGGGATCACGTGAGGCGTCCCAAAATGGGAACTGTCTTGGGTTTATTCCCCTTTTTCTTTTGAAAGTGCTAAGCACTATTAGGGGGTCACGTGGGATCATGTGAGGCGCCCCAAAATAGGAACTGTCTTGGGTTTATTCCCCTTTTTCTTTTGAAAGTGCTAAGCACACTATTTGGGGTCATGTGGGATCACGTGACTCGATATCAGTTGTTCCTTTTTGTTCCTCGGAGATGCTCACATGGGAACACGTGATCTTTGTTACGTAGCATTGAGCGTTAATGAATCACCACGCTGTTCTTCTATGGTTCTGAAGAATCAAGTTCTCCTTTTGTTCTTTGCAGGGATTAAATTCTTATTAAAGGGTTAAACCTTAGTTTCAGAGGAATTAAATTCACATATGTTTTGTAAGAGTTAAACTCTTTTGAACTCAGTTCTTCCCCTAGGTTTTGAATCTGCATGACAGAATCTCCCCGATGAGAATTAAATTCTCAACTTGTAGGGAGATCTGCTTCTGCAGATCTTAACCAGAGGAAGAACTAAGTTTTTTGAGAAGAGTTAAACTCTTAGTTTGAGAATTAAATTCTCTTTTTGTTTTGTGGGAGCTTTTGGGAGGGGTTCCTCTTCTTTATAGAGAATTAAATTCTATCTCTATTTTTCTTTCTTTCTCCCTCTCTCTGTGTATATGTGTATCTCTCCTCCTCTTTTTTTCTCCACTTCTTGCTTCTATTTATATGAGAAGAAAAATAATCAATTTGTTAAGAAAATCTCTCATTGAGAGATCATGATTGATTCCATGATCTTTTAGATCAATCGGTGAATTTTATTCACCGTTGGATTTTTAATCCAAAGGCTCTCTATTTAACAGAGAAGATTTCTTGTTTGTTTAGCAAGATTATGAATATCTTGTTAGTTTTAACAAGATCAGAATTTTATTCTATCATATCTTTTAGTTTAACAAGATCAGAAATATATTTTCTTAATATAGAATTTAATTCTATCATATGGATATCTCGTTAGTTTAACATAGAATTTTATTTTTATCATATGAATGTTAGTTTAATAAGATTAGGAAAATATTTTCTTATGATAGAACTTTATTCTACCAGATGATCACCGTTGGATCTTTGATCCAAAGGTCCTCTGTTTAACAGAGAAGATCTTTCTAGTTTGAGGAAGATCAGGAAAATATTACCCAAATAGAATTTAATTCTAGAATTTTACATGAGCATTTTAAATTGGGGCGCTCACATGCTTTGCATGTGAGTAGCAAGAAAACTCATGTGTTTAACACGTGACCCTAGTATGGGTTTTAGCCTATTCATTTTCAGCGCTCATATACTTTACATATGAGCGCTCATGTGTTTTGCACGTGAGGCCTGTTTGGGCATTAGTTGTTGTCTTTCAGCGCTTACATGCTTTGCATATAAGCGCTTATATGTTTAACACGTGAGACCAAATTTTGAGGACTCTCCCCCCTTTCCCCCTTTTTTATAAGGGAACCAATAGCTCTTGGCCGAAAATTTTAGCGGGAACAAATGCCCCCCACTACTTTGCCCACGTAAGTATGTACGTGGGTGAAGTAGTACAGACTTATGCATGGTCATAGAATTGATGGCTTAGGAGACAAATTTAGGGTCCTTGTAGCGTAAGACTTTTTTCATCTTCATGAGCCGTAAGTTCTCGCAGGAACATTGTTTTCCTTACGAGTCGAGACGAATTGATATGTTCTCGCAGGAACATTGTTTTCCCTACAAGTCGAGACGTTCGAGAAGTTCTCGCAAGGACATTGTTTTCCCTAAGAGTCGAGACGAATCGAGAATTTCTCGCAAGGACACTAATTTCCTTACGAGTAGAGACGAATCGAGAAGTTCTCGCAAGGACGCTAATTTCCTTACGAGTCGAAACAAACCGAGAAGCTCTCGTAAGGACACTAAGTTCCTTACGAGTCGAAACGAACCGAGAAGCTCTCGTAAAGACACTAAGTTCCTTACAAGTCGAAACGGACCTCGTAAGGACACTAATTTCCTTACGAGTCGAAACGGACCTCGTAAGGACACTAATTTCCTTACGAGTCGAAACGGACCGAGAAGTTCTCGTAAGGAAACTAATTTCTTTATGAGTTGAAACAAATCGAGAATTTCTCATAAGGACACTAATTTCGTTATGAGTCGAAACGAATCGAGAAGTTCTCGCAAGGAAACTAATTTCCTTACGAGTCATGAGGATTCCAAAGTGTGTTTTCTCTTAAAAGTCGTAAGGATCTCATAAGAGAATTTTCCCCCTTACAAGTCGAGAGGACTCGTAAGTGGTTGTTTCCCTCCTTGTCGATATTCGACTTTGGAGAGTGTGGCCCATGGATAGTAAGCAATAGTCCATCTTGGACCGACTTGCAGGGCCCCAGTGTTTAGGAAACATGTCCTTATCCCCATTGCCTAAGGCTTTTCCCTATGAGTCGAGACGAGTCGAGAAGTTCTCACAGGAACATTATTTTCTCCACGAGTCGAGACGAATCGAGAAGTTCTCGCAAGGATGTCCTAACGTCACGGTAAACTCCTGCTAATAGAAGTCCGTTACGGTCTGTGGTACTAGGGTTTTCTACCTGTCGTACCGTCGCGTTGGCAAATGTATTCCCCGATATGAAATCTTGTTGTTCGGGTAGCCCCGCGACTGTCGTGTCTCTGATCCCTTCGGAGGCTGGACAAGACGTCTTCAAGTAATCTTCCAGGCAATATTATCGTCGAAAGAGCAAGCGTTAGGGATATTCCATGCCGCTTTTTACTTGAGGTTAGGCTCAGTTTGGGAGCCCCGATGAGTCATGACCACTCCGCACTGGAGTGGGATGATCTCTGATAGTCTTTCAGGTCTCATTTGAATTGCCGTCAAGACCCTGAAGCCAGGGATCTTCCTTTGCTTCGTTTGTTGACATTGTGTCTGCAATATTGCGACGAACGTCGAGGTTGTCTCTGGGTTGTCAAGATTAAGAACTAGGGGACTTTGCCATAGCTTCGTTTGTTGATGTCGCGTCTGTATTTTGCTGGAGGGAGGAAGAACGCTGTTGTTGATCTCTAGGCTGTGGATGCTGCCATCGAGACTTGGAACTATGGAATTTGTCGTGGCTCCATTTTACTGACGTCGTATCTGCTTCTGGTTGGAACGAGAAGGAACGCCATTGTTGATTTCTAGGCTGTAGATGTAGCCATCGAGATCTAGCTTCCCTTTGATGAAGCCTGGTGGGACAATGTGGTTCCCTTTTCGTTTGTGCCCATGGATTGTATACAGGGGTCGATGTGATCTCACCTGCAGGGAAAAAGTTTCATTTTTTTTATTTCTTTCCACGATACTCTACTATTTCAGCTTGTTATATCGTGAAAGTCACGATTGCCCAATCATTTCGGCCATTTTTCGCGGTGCCCAATCATTTCGGCTGTTTTTTTTCTTTTTACTCGCTGCTTTTTATTGCGAGTTGCCCAATCATTTCGGTTATTTTTATATGCATATATTTTACTCGCTGATTTTTGTTGCGAGTTGCCCTATCATTTCGGCTATTTCAAATGCATTTTTTGGCTCGCTGATTTTTGCTGCGAGTATGGAACTTGAGATCTGATACCAATCTTAGTATCAGCATTGCTGCGAATGGAATATGGCCAGGAGCGAATCATCATTTTCTGTGAAAGGACTTGGAATTTGATACCAATCTAGGCATCAGCATCGCTACCACTGGGATTGTTGCCAGGAGAGAATAATCATTTACCTGTGTCGATTTGAACAAAGGTGGCTTAGCAAACAGGGTTAGGATATTGTCGACTAAGGCTTTTGACTTCATGAGCCGTAAGGGTCTCATAAAGGTATTTCTCCCTACGAGTCGTGAGGATCTCATAGGTGTATTTTCTCCTCAGGAGTCGTGAGGACTCCTAAGTGATATTTTCTCTTGCAAGTCGTAAGGATCTTACAAGAGTGTTTTCTCCTTACAAGTCGAGAGAACTTATAAGTGTCGTTCACCATATAAGGGCATTCTTCGTCATTGGTGAAACTTGTTGGGGAAATCGTTTATTTGTGCCCGTGGATTGTATACAAGAGCCAATATTGACCGCCTATATGACAACTTGGGGAGTGTGATGGCTTAAGAACAGGTTCAGAACCCTGTAGCTTAAGGCTTTTGAATCCTACGATCCATGAAGGTCTCATAGGGGGAATTCTCCTTACGAGTCGTGAGGATCTCGTAAGTGTAATTTCTCCTTAGGAATTGTGGGGATCCCTAAGTGTGTTGTTCCTTTGTAAGTCGTAAGGATCTCACGCAAGCATTTTCTCCTCACAAGGTCAGGAGGACCTTGCAGGTGTCTTTATTTTAACGAGATTTCGTCCTTCCGGGTTTTTCACAAACTGGATGATAGTCCTGCTGTTTTTACTCACGGCGCCCTTTCGGGTTTTCATCCGTGCCCATTTTGCTTATGGACGTACCGTTTTTTTCTTGCGTGACTTCGCCACCAGGGTAGCTGTATAGGCAGCGGGATTTGAGTTGCAGCCTTTGCCGCTGGGATTTGTGGATCTGGGTTCCACCGTCGCCATGTTTTGAGGCGGCATATTTAGTTTAGGGACATCCCGGTCCAATGTTAGTTTAGGGACATCTCGGTCCACAGCTAGTTTAAGGACGTTGCGGTCCACGACGATTTTGAGGCGAGGTTTTGCCGGATACTACTTATAGAGTTTGGACTCAGGAAGACAGCGAGTGGACACGAGCGTCGTTACCTATCATTAACCTGAGTCATGACTTGTCAAGCGTAGTATTTCTTAAGGAACCGGCCGTTTATTGGCCGGAAGGGTCTTTCGCCATGCATATCCATGAGCAAGTAGGCCCCACCTTGGTAGACCTTGTCTATGATATATGGACTTTCATAGTTCGGCTCAAATTTTCCCCGTTTAACACGATTGGGGATCATAGGTCTTTTTATGACTAGCACGAGTTCGCCTTGGTGGAATATTCTCGGCCTAGTCAGTCTTTCGTATGTGCGCGTCATCCTTGCTTTGTAAGCTTCTAGGTTTTGCTGCGCCATGAGATGAGTTTCATCGAGGGCATCGAGCTTCTCAAGTTAAAGATGGGTATTTTCTTCATCTGTCAGCTCGTATCAAACCGCTACTCGTAGAGAGGGTAGATCTATCTCTAAGAGAAGTACTGCTTCCGTACCAAATACCAACGCAAATGGCGTTGTATTCGTGGCCGTCTTGAACGTGGTCCAATAAGCCCAGAGAGCTTCATGCAATCTCTCATGCCAGTCCTTTTTATTTCTGGACACTGTTTTCGTTATGATCTTTGTCAAGGTCTTATTGAAAGCCTCAGCTAGACCGTTAGCTTGGGGATTATAGACCGAAGAGTATCTCTAATCTATTTTATGTTGCTGTGTGAAGCGGCTGATCTTGTGGCTTCTGTAGGCCGGTCCATTATCCGAGATGATCCGTCGCGGAGTGCCGAACCGGTAGATGACATGTGTCTTGAAGAAATGGAGGATGTTCTCCATCTTCACCTCTCCTAACGGTATTGCTTCTGCCCACTTAGAGAAGTAATCGGTCGTTGCCAATATCAAACGCAGACACGCTGGCGCCAGGTGCGCTGCGCCCTAGGCAGCACACCCCCAATCAGAGCAAACCTATATTTCAAAATTCAAAATTTAAAAGTTGAAGCAACACTTCAGATCCAGCGCTCTGTGCTGCGCGCCACATGTCAAACACGGGTGCGCTAGCGCAGTTGCGCTGCGCTCTGCGCTGTGTGCCACGTGTCGAACGTAGGTGCGCCAGCGCTGGAATTAAAAATTCCCCCACCGTCAGATCAAAAGATCTACTAATAATAAAT
Organism: Agapanthus africanus; assembly: GCA_030015575.1. Lineage (NCBI taxonomy): Eukaryota > Viridiplantae > Streptophyta > Magnoliopsida > Asparagales > Amaryllidaceae > Agapanthus > Agapanthus africanus. The sequence goes on from JASDDO010000001.1 coordinate 28,176,507, forward strand.
TATTAATTAATCAGAACTAAAATTCTGTTATGGAAAGATGTTTCAATCTTATTGAAACAAGAAGATTATCTTCTGTAAAACAGAAGCCTTAGGATCAAAGATCCAACGGTAGGAAATATTCCGAAATCAATCAGAGAAAGATCTCTCAGAACTAATTTAACAAATCATTTGGCCCTATATAAAAGACCCTAGACTTCAAGTCAAGAGGATAAAAAAAGAGACAAAAAAGAGAGAGAGAAACCCTCTACAAAAGAAGAGAAAGCTCTTAGAAAAAAGAAGATTTTTCTTCCTCTTCAAGGTAAAAAGAACTATATTCTTGAATAATAGAGATGAAACCATCCCGTAAAAAGAAGAACCATCTTCTAAAAAGATCGGAGATCTAAGAAAAAGTCCAAGGTCTTTAATAAAAAAGAAAAGATCAAGGATCTAATCATAAAATAATAAAAAGAAGTAAAATACTTCACTCACAGATCTTTTGATCTATAAAGGCAGAGCCTTTTATAAAAACAAGAACTTTTGTTCTTGGATCTTGAGGCAAAACCTCCTTTGAAGAACATAAATCTGTTCTTTAATCTTAAAATTGATCATAAGCGCTTTGCGCTATTAAAAAGTGCCTTGCACTCATATATTGCGCTTTTGCGCTTCTTGAACCGGCGCTCAACGCCAAAACATACCACGTGTCAACCATAGACACTACTTGAGTTTTGCGCTTCTGAAACAAAGCTCTGGGCTCGTGGGCTAACGCTCAGCGCCAAGCGCCCTACATGTCACTCATTGGCGCACCAACAGACTAGCGCAACGCGCTCATAAACTAAAAGCGCAATGCGCTAACAAACTAGCGCAATGCGCTAAGCGTGACACGTGTCCTCTTCGTGTGCGCTAGCCGACAGAAGCGCAATGCAATCTTTGACTGGCGCAAAGCGCTTGGCGCGCTACATGGCGCACTGTCAGAACACAATTTGTTCTGATCAAGACAAAATATGTCAGAACTCAATACTTAGCATTATTAAAAGGGCCGAGCCCAAATAAAGGCTTAATAGCCAGAATAAAAATAAAATGTTAAACATTTTTAATTGGACTTAGACTAATTCTGGCCATAAGTCCTCAATTTATATTGAACTGAGCCCATCTGCTCTTTCAACCAATTCACATCGGTTCGAGGGTATATCTATTTACTCCTCTGATATCTGTCGTTGTAATCCTTCAACGTCGTCAGAGAGGTGACGGGTCCCGACAACCACACATTACTACGGACTATGGGGTCCTTAAACCCATTGACTATGATGTCCTAAATCTCGACCGTGATACCTTAAAACTAACAACGGACTGTGGGGTCCCTAAACCCATGGACTATGATGTCCTTAACCTCGACCGTGATGTCTCAAAACTAACAACGGACTGTGGGGTCCCTAAACCCATGGACTATGATGTCCTTAACCTCGACCGTGATGTCTTAAAACTAACAACAGATTGTGGGGTCCCTAAACCCATAGACTATGATGTCCTTAACCTCGACCGTGATGTCTTAAAACTAACAACGGACTGTGGGGTCCCTAAACCCATGGGCTATGATGTCCTTAACCTAGACCGTGATGTCTTAAAACTAACAACGGATTGTGGGGTCCCTAAGCCCATGGACTATGATGTCCTTAATCTCAACCGTGATGTTTTTAAACTAACAACGGACTGTGGAGTCCTTAAATCCACGGACTATGATGTCCTTAACCTCGACCGCGATGTCTTAAAACTAACATTGGACCGAGATGTCCTTAAACTAACAATGGACCGTAATGTCCTTAAACTAATTATCGACCGCAATGTCACTAAACTAAACAACAGAGCCCAATTTCTCTTGTCGGATCTAAACGATCCCATTAAGTTGATCTTAGTCTAAAATTAGACTAACGTATCCTTAACAAACGTTTAAGTTGATCTTAGTCTCAAATGAGGCTAACGTATCCTTAAACGCAAAACCCCAAACCCAAATCTAAGAAAGATACGGATTTGGACTAGTCCACGCCCTACGGGCGACAACATAACTTAGTCTCCGTATACAATCCACGGGCAACCAAACACAAAACAAATACCCACGACACGAAGTGACCATCTGGAGAAGGAAAAAGTTGTTACCGCGATGCGGTAGCATGATTAACTGCAGGGGCTTGCGCCTGCAGGGAAGAGCGTCCCCACAATCAAAAACCCCTCAAATGAGGGGGAATCTGACGAAGTCTGCTACATCGGCCGCATCCGTTTAAATCTTCGATACACGGTGCCATAAATCAACTTGTCATCTTCGGAGAGGTGGACGGATAACACCAATTAGCATCTGTCCCAAATTTCAGGCAAGACGGACCTGCGCGGTCGCGCCGCGTTTTTCGGAGGGGAACAATTATCTTCCCCAATTAATTCCTATCAATTTCTATTAATCCTTCCTATTAATCACATAACATGCACCTCTCTCCCTCCTCATGTTCTCTCTCCCTCCTCATGTTCTCTCTCTCACTCCCAGTTCACCCTCTCTCTCTCCTCTCGATCCCACGTATTCTCTCTCTCCCTCTCATTCCAGCCTCGATGCCTCGTCGCGAACCGTCTTCTGCACGCTCTCGTCGCCGTGGCCACAACCGCTAGCTCCAACCTCCAGCCAACCCCATCACGCTGACGAAGCCACCATTCCCGAGCTGCGACCCCCGCCAGCAGTCCTCGTCGTCGGAGCTCCACCCCTCATCGTAGCCACCACCGATACATCACCGTCAACCCGTTGCTATCACTAAGACCCAATCGAGCCACCCCAACACTCTCATCTCCGTCAACGGCGAGCCGCTCACACAACCCCTGTAACACTTTGAAAATCGTTTAGGTAATTTTTCGATAATCGGTAAAAATAATCGGTATTTCCGTAAAATGTAAAAATAATTATTTTTCAATATAGCTCTAATTATACAAAATTTACATAAGAAATTGCTAGAAATTGGTTAGTTAATTGTCACTTATAAATTTCGAGCCATTTAAATTTTTTTCCTTAATTAATTATTTTTTTATATTATTTTAAGCTTTTAAATATACATTAAATTAGTAATAAATACAAATTTGAATGGGTGAATTACATACTTAGGAACCATTACAAACTAAAACCTAGTGGTAACATAAATTTTATCAATACATTCCAAGATTCGTTGTTCTATGGTTTAAAATGAAATTAAAATGAAATTTTAATTAGAAAGTGATGTGATAAGCATTTATTGCACTTGTGAGATACTTTCTTCATAGAAATTTCCACACAATTCTCTCACACTCCTCCCTAACTCCCCAGGCCGAGACTCCCCTGCAGTTCCCCCATTTTTCCCCTTCTCTTTTCACTTCAATTTCATCACAAAATCCACAAATTTCTTCACAAATTCAAAACAAATCCTTATTCTATCTCTTCTCAAGCCAAATTTAGTTTAAAACATGGAGAAAGAAGGCATCTTTGGAGGTTAAGTGCAAGCTAGGGTTCACAACTTGTGAGGTAAAATTCTAACCTAATGGTTAAATTGTAGTTTAACCATGCTAATATAGAATTTTCAAGTGTGAAATTGGCGGTAATTACTTGTTTAAGGAACTCAAGACAAGGTTTGATTTTGGAATTAGGGTTTGAAGTATTGCAAATAGGTTGAATTAAGTGTAGTGGCTATCTAGTGGTTTAGTTTGGATGATTGTACAAGGTTGTGGTCACTATATCGTTAATCCGCAATGTTTACACCAAATTTGGAATTTTGGTGCTTACTAGGTTTTCTAAATAATTAGATGGTGAATTAAATTTTGATATCTTGGTTATATTATTAGTATCTCCTACGGTAGTTAGGGTGTGCGAATGCGGAATTGGTTTGATCGGGTTTTAGTTTTGACGGTTGTTCCGAACGACGATTCTAGTTAAGGTTATAGTGATTGTCGTGTGTGTTCCGCGCACCAAGTACACAATGTGCCTAACTTGTGAACGTTGATCTTTTCATATTGTGACTTTGCGTCATTTCAGGATGTGTAATGTTATGTTTTGTGTTGTGCAATTTTAGGATCGGTTGCGGAAGTATCGGACGCGGCGCGCAAAGGCAAAGCTGTGGTCGGATCAGATTAGCGAGGCGTCCGGGTGAGTAAATGTACACATCTATTGGGGGGTCGTCTGGATGGCGCGAGGTGCCCGATATTTAGGGTTGCTAGTAGTAGTTGCATTCATATGCATATCTGTTTAGTTATTCATCTGCTGGTATCGCATGGTTATCTATATACCTATGTGTGATATCACCTCTTAGGACACTTACACCATTACCATTGGCTCATGTTGCACGCGCACTATTCATGTGAACACACACGCCTTTGGTAATTGCCATGCCACGAGCACTTTAGAACCTGCTTAGTTCAGTATCAAACACTTGCATCATACATGATACATTGAATTGCAAAGCATGTATATACCTCACTTCATTATCATTCTTATATAGATTCCTAGTCATAAATTACATTGCATAATATCGAATTCATAGGCATCTGTCATTTACAACATGTTAGATATTATGATTTCTTGAGGATTTCGGTATTGATGAGATTTCTGGATTTTGGGGAACACCGCAAGAATTTTCCAAACTCATTATGTTTTACAAAGGCAAGTTGCGGTTTTCTCGTGATGTATGTGTCGTCCACCATGAGTTTTCATATTTTCTATTGGATTTCGAGACCCGATTTGAGGAGTGGATGAACTGTCTCGGGTATATGGTGGGCCCGGTATGGTACCCTGGGGCAAGAAGCTCGAGTTGTAGACGATGAGCCTGGCAGGGGAAGACTACCTACCGGTGATGTCTGGCGCGGCGGATATCCAGAGGATACCGACCGTTGTCGTGAGATTTAATGATATGGGCCGATTCGGACTGATGGAGCCCGAGGTATTGAGATATGGACACAGTGATACATTGAGACATATATATATATATATATATATATATATATATATATCCATATTTTGTGTCGATGCTTGACACTGTTTTCGGATGATTTTATTGATGATACCTTAGCTATTGTACAAATATTTTTCTAAGTTAAGAATGCAGATATCGTTGTATTAAACACTTAAAGATTTCGTATTGATTTTGCATCCATGTGCATACATATTAGTGGCATCGCATCATATCTAGATATGCAGGTTGTAACGCATTTGTGTGCATTCTTACGATAGCTTTATTAGATGTTATTTACTACTCACGAGCTGGCAACTCACCCCCGTTGTGCCACAGTGTCTTGCAGGTCGGACCCGTCGAACTTGTAGCGACGAGCGTACTTTTCCTTGGTATCTTTTGCTCGGACTCGCGACATTGCTCGTAGGTGGGTTGCGAGGACACTTTTGACTCTTTTCGTACTATTGTTATATCTAGTGTTCTCCATCTACCACTTCTTATTTTGTATATGCGACCTAGTGATGATACTGAGAGATTTGTGTATATGTGGTTACTCTGGGGTCGAGCTCACTTGAGCTGACGTTGTGTTTTTCTTATTTTTGTGTTTCTTTATGCTTATTTGCTTGATGTTATATATATATATATATATATATATATATATATATATATTGCGTGTGGTTATGATCCACCTTGGGCGAAGAGCTAGCTCCCGCTTGGGGATGCCATTATATCATTACAGGTCTATATATTCTTGTTTGTACCCGTTTGGGGCCAGTATTTACAAAGGAGATTCTGCCGAAATTTTCGGAAAATTTTGATATTTTAAAAAGGGGATTAATATAACTTAATTAGTTTAAAATCGTTTTCATAAAAGGTTTTCCTTCACTCTTTTTGATTATGGTTTTAATTTTCTGGGCTTTGGCTGACTTAGGTTATGTTATGCCTTGAGACGTCTCGTAATCTAAGTGCCATTCACGTTCCGTACCTTCGGGTCGTGACAAAGTTGGTATCAAAGCCCTAGGTTTTACCTTTCTGAGTGTAGGACGACCCTTGGTAGATGGTGTAGGTGACTTAAGCAGAGTGGCATAGCGTGTGTATGTTCCGCGGCATACTTACGATACGGTACTCCGCCTAAGTGACCATAGGACATAATTATTTGTATTTCCTTTCTTGATTCCATCCATCCCTTGATTCAATTGTAATGTTCTTATCGCTCATGTTTCTTATTCCAGCTTCGATGCCGCCAAAGACTACGAGGGCTCAGAGGGCTGCCGTTAAGGATACGATTCGAGCGGGCTCGTCTGAGGTGAGGATCGAGCGGGACGATACGCCTACCCCTCAGGGTCAGATTGATCCGCCTTCTCCAGACCGTATTGCCATATTAGAGGCCGGTATACAGGAGTTGCGTCAGATGATGGGAACTTTAGTTGATGTCAGTCGGGCACAGAGATCTAAGGATGTTCCTTCCACCGCACAGGCCACCATTGTACCTACTGCCCAGACGGTTGTTCCTACTACTACTGCGACCATACCCATATCATTACAGGAGTTTATAAGGCTGAGACCTCCAGCCTTTACTGGCACGGATGCGACAGAGGACCCTCAGGCACTTCTCGATAGGATGGCTAGGATTTGCCGTTCGTTGAGGTGTTCTGAAGATAGATGGGTGGAGTTTGCGAGTTTTCGTCTGGAAGGCATTGCTCTGACGTAGTACGATTCAGTAGAGAGAGGCCGAGCTGCAGGTCTACCTCCTATGACTTGGGACGATTTCACAGCTGCATTTCTTGCCCGTTTTCTTCCAGAGAGTGTCCGAAATGCTCGAGCCCGTAGTTTTGAGGCCTTGCGTAAGACTCCAGGGATGACAATGTCAGAGTATGACATACAGTTTACTCAGTTGTCCCGATATGCTCCGTACCTAGTAGACACTAAAGAGAAGAGGATAAAGAGGTTTGTGCGAGGGCTTGACACGCAGTTATTCCTTGCCATCGATACCCAGCACTTTGACTCATACGCAGCCGCGATGGATGCAGCCTTACTTTTGGAGGAGCGTATTTCTGAGACTCCGGTCGTTTCTGGGCCGAAGCAGATTCGTACTGATACGCCAGCCCAGCGGCAGATGGGTAGACACCATGATAGATTCTTTCTGGGAGATGGTAGCGACAGAGGATTGAGACGGGGTCAGTTCTTTGGTTCTTATCCGCAAACCCAGCAGTCGTCGCCAGGAAGTTTTCGGTGCGGGAGTCAGTACCATCGTATCAGAGACTATACTATGGGGCGCCAGGGCATGGCGACAGTGCCACATGTGACCTTACCACCTTCACCACCTCCTCAGAGAGCTCAACTGCTACCCCTGATGATTCTCCACGCCAGGCAGATGCTTCTAGAGGTCGTGGGCATGGCGGTCCTGTTCAGAGAGGACGAGGCGACAGAGGTAGAAGCAGAGGCAGAGGACAGCCAGCTATTAGCAATGGGCAGGCCCGAGTATTCGCTTTGACTCCTCAGGATGCACAGGCATCCAATGCCGTTATGACAGGTACTCTGCCGGTATATTCTTTTGATGCACATGTATTATTCAATCCAGGCTCCACACATTCTTATGTGTCCACATACTTTGCACCGAGGTTGGGCCGAGAGTCTTCTTCGTTAGATCGGCCGCTTGTTGTTATTACTCCGGTAGGCGAGTCGTTTGTTGCTCGTTTTGTGTACCGATCGTGTCCCATTCGTATCGGGGAGAGAGATTCTTCGGTTGATTTGATTCTCCTCGATATGCTAGACTTCGACGTTCTTCTTGGTATAGACTGGCTAGCCACCTGTTATGCTTCTGTGAACTGTCGTGAGAAGGCAGTCAGATTCAGCTTTCCTGGTGAGCCGGTTCTTGTTATTCAGGGAGATCGTAGCGCCACCCTTCCCAGCTTGATTTCTTCTCTTCGCGCTGGTCAGCTCTTGCGGAAAGGGTGTCAGGGATTCTTAGCCTATGCTTGTGATACTAGCGCCACAGAGGTTCCGTTAGACCAGGTCCCTGTTGTGAGAGAGTTTCCTGATGTATTCCCTGACGAGCTGTCTGGTCTGCCGCTAGAGCGCGAGATTGAGTTCTGCATTGAATTGATCCCCGGCACGGGGCCTATCTCTATACCGCCTTATCGGATGGCCCCGGCGGAGCTTAGAGAGCTGAAGGATCAGTTACAAGACTTGTTGGATAAAGGGCTTATCCGACCGAGTGTGTCACCTTAGGGTGCTCCCGTCCTGTTTGTTAAGAAGAAGGACGGCAGTATGCGCTTATGCATTGATTATCGTCAGCTGAACCGGGTTACTGTGCGGAACAGATATCCCCTACCCCGCATTGACGACTTATTTGATCAGCTCTAGGGTGCGGGGTATTTCTCGAAGATTGATTTACGGTCAGGTTATCACCAGTTACGGGTTCGGAAGGATGATATTCCGAAGACCGCTTTCCGTACACGTTATGGTCATTACGAGTTCTTGGTGATGTCGTTCGGGCTCACCAATGCCCCGGCAGCATTTATGGACTTGATGAACCGTGTATTCAGGCCGTATCTTGATCAGTTCATCATTGTTTTCATTGAAGACATCTTGGTATATTCTCGGAGCCGGGAGGAGCAGGAGCAGCACTTGCGTATCACATTGCAGACTTTGAGGGAGCATCAGCTGTTCGCCAAATTTTCCAAGTGCGCATTTTGGTTAGACAGTGTAGACTTCTTGGGTCATATGGTGATGAGAGATGGTATTTGTGTGGACCCAAAGAAGATCGAAGCAGTTCAGCGTTGGCTCAGACCGGTATCAGTTACAGAGGTTCACAGCTTTCTAGGTCTGGCCGGCTATTATCGACGTTTTGTCCAGCATTTCTCCCGTATTGCGGCACCGTTGACCGGGTTGACCCAGAAGGGGGTTCCTTTTGACTGGACCGAGGCATGCGAGGATAGCTTCCAGCAGTTGAAGACTCGTTTGACTACTGCACCAGTGTTATCATTGCCTTCAGGATCAGGCAGTTTCGTGGTATATTGTGATGCTTCTCGAGTGGGGCTGGGCTGTGTATTGATGCAGCATGATCGAGTTATTGCGTATGCTTCTTGGCAGTTGAGAAAGCACGAGCAGAACTACCCTACTCATGATTTAGAGATGGCTGCAGTGGTGTTTGCACTTAAGATCTGGAGACATTACCTATACGGCGAGTCATGCCAGATATTCACAGACCACAAGAGCTTGAAGTATATCTTTCAGCAGCGAGATCTGAATCTGAGGTAGCGGCGTTGGATGGAGTTGGTGAAGGAATATGACTGCGAGATTCTATACCATCCGGGCAAGGCGAATGTGGTGGCAGATGCTTTGAGTAGGAGGCCCGGAGGTAGCTCATCTTGTTTGAGCGCAGTACAGATGCAGTCGACGGCGGATTGGCAGGTGCTATGTGATAGCCGAGTACAGTTCGAGTTTACTCCCACCGGGGGACAGCTGGCCCATTTCAGGGCACGCCCACAGTTACTTGACCATATCCGCGAGGCACAGTCCGGTGATGCCCGTATTTTAGAGATTATCGAGCAGATTCGGAAGGGCAGAGTTTCCGACTTCGTGATTGATGATTAGGGAATACTTCGATTTAGGACTCGACTGTGCGTACCAGATTCTGAGGGACTGAGGCGTGATATTCTTGAGGAGGCACATAGATCGGTATACAGTGTTCATCCAGGTTCCACCAAGATGTACCGTGATTTGAGAGAGGTTTACTGGTGGGACGGGATGAAGAAGGATGTCACGGACTTTGTATCGAGATGCCTGACTTGTCAACATAGTCACAAATTCGTGATTCGGCAATAATTCGGCGAGGTCGAAAATTCGGATTTGGAGAACTATTCGGAAAAAATCGTCAGGTATTTGGGAAAAATTCGGTAAGTGTTCGGGAAATGTTCGGGAAGGATTTCGAGCAAAAAATTAATATAAAATTAATATATGAGACGCTAGATTTTGACTTTGTGAAGTATTTGCTGTTTTTTGAATAATACGCGAATAATTCGGGAATTATTCGTGAATAATTCGGCAATAATTCGGCGCGTTCGGTGATGGCGAATAATTCGCAGATTTAATCAGCACTCACATAATTCGCGAATTATTTGCGAATTCGCCGAATAATTCGCGAATTATGTGACTATGCTTGTCAGCAAGTCAAGGCCGAGCACCAGAGGCCAGCCGGTAAGTTACAGCCTTTGCCCATTCCTGAGTGGAAGTGGGAACAGGTCTCCATGAATTTTATTGTGGGTCTACCCAGGGCCAGTCGAGGGTATGACTCTATTTGGGTGATTGTAGATCGACTGACGAAAGCGGCTCACTTTCTGCCAGTGAAGACGACTTTTGGATTTGCTCAGTACGCCCAGGTTTATATTAATGAGATCGTGTGACTGCATGGCGTCCCAACTTGCATCGTGTCCGACCGGGGCACCCAGTTTACCAGCCGATTATGGCAGAAACTTTAGGAGGCTTTGGGCACCCGATTGAGTTTTAGCACAGCTTTTCATCCGCAGACTGATGGTCAGTCAGAGCGTACTATTCAGACTATTGAGGACATGCTCAGAGCTTGTGCTTTTGATTTCGGTGGTAGCTAGGATCGTCATTTTCCCTTGATCGAGTTCTCCTACAATAATAGCTTCCAGGAGACGATTCAAATGGCACCTTTCGAGGCTTTATATGGGAGGAGATGTCGATCGCCCGTATGTTGGACAGAGCTCAGGGAGAGCAGTATTTTAGGGCCGCGGATCGTACAGGAGACGACCGAAAAGATCCTGCTAATTCGAGATAGGATGAGAGCAGCACAGAATAGGCAGAAATCATATGCTGACAGGCGCCGTCGCAGACTCGAGTTCGCTGTTGGCGATCATGTTTTCCTGAGGGTCTTTCCGATGAAGGGCGTGATGAGATTTGGGCGGAAAAGGAAGCTTAGTCCTGGATATGTTGGTCCCTTAGAGATCCTAGAGCGTGTTGGTTCGGTGGCTTATCGATTAGCTCTTCCGCCCAGCTTCCCAGATGTTCACCCCGTGTTCCATGTTTCGATGCTCCATAAGTACCTTCATAACCCTTCTCATGCGATTCAGCATCAGACGATCCAGCTAGAGCGTGATCTTTCATTCATCGAGCAGCCGGTGGTCATTTTGGATCGGCAAGTGAAGAAATTGAGGTCGAATGTTATACCGTCCGTCAAAGTTCTTTGGCGTGGCCCGAACAGCGAGGAGGTCACCTGGAAGACCGAGGACGAGATGAGGAAGAAATATCCCCATCTTTTTGTAGGTACGCATAGTTAAATTTTAAAATTCGGGGACCGAATTTCTTTAAGGGGGAAGATTGTAATACTTTGAAAATCGTTTAGGAAATTTTTCGATAATCGGTAAAAATAATCGGTATTTCCGTAAAATGTAAAAATAATTATTTTTCAAGATAGGTCTAATTATACAAAATTTAGATAAGAAATTGCTAGAAATTGGTTAGTTAATTGTCACTTATAAATTTCTGGTCATTTAAATTTTTTTCCTTAATTAATTATTTTATTATATTATTTTAAGCTTTTAAATATACATTAAATTAGTGATAAATACAAATTTGAATGGGTGAATTACATACTTAGGAACCATTATAAACTAAAACCTAGTGCTAACATAAATTTTATCAAGACATTCCAAGATTAGTTGTTCTATGGTTTAAAATGAAATTAAAATGAAATTTTAATTAGAAAGTGATGTGATAAGCATTTATTGCACTTGTGAGATACTTTCTTCAAAGAAATTTCCACACAATTCTCTCACACTCCTCCCTCACTCCCCAGGCCGAGACTCCTCTGCAGTTCCCCCATTTTTCCCCCTTCTCTTTTCACTTCAATTTCATCACAAAATCCAACAAAATCCACAGATTTCTTCACAAATTCAAAACAAATCCTTATTCTATCTCTTCTCAAGCCAAATTTAGTTTAAGACATGGAGAAAGGAGGCATCTTTAGAGATTAAGTGCAAGCTAGGGTTCAGAACTTGTGAGGTAAAATTCTAACCTAATGATTAAATTGTAGTTTAACTATGCTAATATAGAATTTTCAAGTGTGAAATTGGTGGTAATTACTTGTTTAAGGAATTCAAGACAAGGTTTGATTTTGGAATTAGGGTTTGAAGCATTGCAAATAGGTTGAATTAAGTGTAGTGGCTATCTAGCGGTTTAGTTTGGATGATTGTGCGAGGTTGTGGTCACTATATCGTTAATCCGCGATATTTGCACCAAATTTGGAATTTTGGTGCTTGCTAGGTTTTCTAAATAATTAGGTGGTGAATTAAATTTTGATATCTTGGTTATATTATTAGCATCTCCTATGGTAGTTAGGGTGTGCGAATGCGGAATTGGTTTGATCGGGTTTTAGTTTTGACGGTTGTTCCGAACGACGATTCTAGTTAAGGTTATAGTGATTGTCGTGTGTGTTCCGCGCACCAAGTACACAATGTGCCTAACTTGTGAACGTTGATATTTTCATATTGTGACTTTGCGTCGTTTCAGGATGTGTAATCTTATGTTTTGTGTTGTGCAATTTTAGGATCGGTTGCGGAAGTATCGGACGCGGCGCGCAAAGGCAAAGCTGTGGTCGGATCAGATTAGTGAGGTGTCCGGGTGAGTAGATGTACACATCTATGGAGGGATCGTCTGGATGGCGCGAAGGGCCCGACATTTAGGGTTGCTAGTAGTAGTTGCATTCATATGCATATCTTTTTAGTTATTCATCTGCTGGCATCGCATGATTATCTATATACCTATGTGTGATATCACCTCTTAGGACACTTACACCATTACCATTGGCTCATGTTGCACGCGCACTATTCATGTGAACACACACGCCTTTGGTAATTGCCATGCCACGAGCACTTTAGAACCTGCTTAGTTCAGTATCAAACACTTGCATCATACATGATACATTGAATTGCAAAGCATGTATATACCTCACTTCATTATCATTCTTATATAGATTCCTAGTCATAAATTACATTGCATAATATCGAATTCATAGGCATCTATCATTTACAACATGTCAGATATTATGATTTCTTGAGGATTTCGGTATTGATGAGATTTTTGGATTTTGGGGAACACCGCAAGAATTTTCCAAACTCATTATGTTTTAAAAAGGCAAGTTGCGGTTTTCTCGTGATGTATGTGTCGTCCACCATGAGTTTTCATATTTTCTGTTGGATTTCGAGACCCGATTCGAGGAGTGGGTGAACCGTCTCGGATACATGGTGGGCCCGGTATGGTACCCCGGAGCAAGAAGCTCGAGTTGTAGACAATGAGTCTGGCAGGGGAAGACTACCTACCGGTGATGTCTGGCGCGGCGGATATCTGGAGGATACCGACCGTTGTCGTGAGATTTGATGATATGGGCCGATCCGGACTGACGGAGCCCGAGGTATTGAGATATGGACATAGTGATACATTGAGACATATATATATCCATATTTTGTGTCGATACTTGACACTGTTTTCGGATGATTTAATTGATGATACCTTAGCTATTGTACAGATATTTTTCTAAGTTAAGAATGCAAATATCGTTGTATTAAACACTTAAAGAGTTCGTATTGATTTTGCATCCATGTGCATACATATTAGTGGCATCGCATCATATCTAGATATGTAGGTTGTGACGCATTTGCGTGCATTCTTACGATAGCCTTATTAAATGTTACTTACTACTCATGAGCTGGCAACTCACCCCCGTTGTGCCACAGTGTCTTGCAGGTCGGACTCGTCAGCCTTGTAGCGGCGGGCGTACTTTTCCTTGGTATCTTTTGCTCGGACTCGCGACATTGCTCGTAGGTGGGTTGCGAGGACACTTTTGACTCTTTTCGTACTATCGTTGTATTTAGTATTCTCCATCTACCACTTCTTATTTTGTATATGCGACCTAGTGATGAGACTGAGAGATTTGTGTAGATGTGGTTATACTGGGGTCGAGCTCACTTGAGCCGACGTGTTTTTCTTATTTTTGTGTTTCTTTATGCTTATTTGCTTGATATTATATATATATTGCATGTGGTTGTGATCCGCCTTAGGCGAAGAGCTAGCTCCCACTCGGGGATGCCATTATATCATTACAGGTTTATATATTCTTGTTTGTACCCGTTTGGGGCCAGTATTTACAAAGGAGACTCTGCCGAAATTTTCGGAAAATTTTGATATTTTAAAAAGGGGATTAATATAACTTAATTGGTTTAAAATCGTTTTCATAAAAGGTTTTCCTTCACTCTTTTTTATTATGGTTTTGATTTTCTGGGCTTTGGCTGACTTAGGTTACGTTACGCCTTGAGAAGTCTCATAATCTAAATGCCTGTCACATTCCGTACCTTCGGGTCGTGACAACCCCTCTTCCTCCTCGCGCCGTCGCCTGAAATGCAGCACCGGGCACCACCATAACCACTTTCCACCATCTACTATCGCCGCCGCCGAGCACCCTGAGCCACGCTGCCAGCCACCTCCCTCCATCGACAAGTTTCCTCATCCGTGTCAACCCCCACCTCCTCTCCCAAGCACCCTCGCCTGCACCCTCGCCAGAGCTCGCCTCGCCGTCGACCTCACAACCCATCACCCGCGGCCATCGCTTCCTCCAAGCCATCGGTTGCAACCCTCCTTCGAAGAGCCCTTGAAAACCACCGACACCCCCTTACTGCAGCCGCAGCCGCCATCGCAACACCTAGCCGCCGCCTGAGCTCTCGACGCTTCCAGCCATTGCCGGAACTTTAGGTCGCCGACCGCCTCCACATCGTCGCTGCCTTGATCACCACCTCCGGTCGCCCGTCGCTTCACCACCTCACTATGCCACCAAGCTCCGTCTCCATCGCCGAGGCCAAGCCCGAATCCTAGCCGTGTGTAGCCTTATGCGTACCGTTGTTGTGGGTCGCCGCTATAATCGTCTTCGTGATCGTCGGTCGTCGCAGGCAAGTGAACTCCGCTTGCTTTTACATGCTATACAATATATTAGTTAAGTAGTTCTATTATGAATTTATGCTTGGATCGAATACCATAATCAAATCATTTGCTACTATGAGCACGCATCATTGTTCTTAGCGATTTAATCCATCTAGTGGATTTCACCCCATGTTTGAAAATGCTCATAATTCATATGGTTCAAATCTCATGCTCGTCGAGTAAGAAATCGACTTTTCATTGATAACCGTTTACTTAATCTAGTTTCGAACATATCCTAGACTAAAACCTATTTTTAAAATAGAGGAACTTGGGTTAATAAACCCAGGTATGGTTAACGAATATCCTATTAGATTTTGGTTGCAAAACAATGCCGTTTGCTCACGTAAAATGGTATCCCGATTTCCGTCGTAAAATCTGAAATTTTTCGTACATGCTGACCCGTAAAATTTATAATAAATTATGTATAGATCGGATCATGGAGTTTCAGGACTCATATCGAAGTTAACGTAATAAAATACTGTAATATATTATTTCCATTAAATTTTAATGGGTTATGATAATGAAAAATCGGGGAGAATTGCGGCTCTGGACTGCAGTCCAGAACAACACTGGCTGTCGATACTCGGATTGAAATGATTTCAAGTTTCTGTATGAAAATGGTATTATGTGGAAACCTATACCACAGCGAATATAAATCTGTTAGCTAACTATTGGAAGTGATTTTATTCATTTTTACCATCGTTTACTATTTTAATCACATTTTAAACCATCAGTACATACGGCAGTCCCAAGCAGGGACAGAACGTATACCCAAATACTATATGATGCATAACTTCCAGTAAACTATGGATATTATCGATCCGTCTAGTGTATTGGAAACCTAACTAATATATCTAAATATTGTTCAACTATAGTGTCGTCTAATTTTAATCCCAACATGGTGAAAATTGTGTTACGAAATGGACCTTCAGTTCAGGAACTAAATTTCCACCCGATTGACTTAAAACCAATTTCGTTGAACTGCCGATGAGTTTTCTAATTACCACTTTTGTATCATTTTACTTAATTCTGAACGTATGATTTAATGCGATTTTTATAACTTCATGAGATGCATAATGACTTGTATTGCATATAAATTGTTTAGCGGCATGATTCACAGTTTTACCCGACTGTAATACCTCTAGCGATAGTGAGCATCCTTATTAATTTTTAGTATATAATTCATTGTCGAACGTGAATAGTATCGGTTTGGTTGTGTCAAGTACGCCGGTGAAAAGTAAGTAATTCGTGATAACGAACAATACAGTGAATAGTGAATATAGCAGTGTTACTGATGCGTACTTATACACAACTAGCCCATACTCATAGATAGTAAAACTTGGGATAAAAGGAGAAATCGAAGTGGAAAGGAAATTGTATTTGGCGAGGTCAGTGATTTAGAGGATGATCATTCAAACAACGACTCTTATATATTAGGTTGGACCTAACGGTCCCGCTGACGAGGTTATGTCCCGGGCAACAGTGGGTCGTAGTCTCGGGTACGTATGAGACCCTCGTTAAACATGATCACTCTTTTTCACAACTCGATTTCAAAGTGACTTAGAGACCGATAGGGACACAGATCATACATTGCATTTGTTTATTGACACATCGATTGCCTGCATTTATTATCTCCATCATTATTACTTTTATTTTTCTTGCCTCATTAATACTATTATAATATTGCTATTGTGTCGCCCTGACGACCTGAGTATGCATGCTCAATGATAGAGGTGGATTCGTCTGATCTCGAGAAGACCGTGAAGATCCAGACCAGTGAACCAGTTATATTTCTCCATTGATATCCCTGGTTAGTTTCCCCCTTGTTTACTTCCATTGCGTTCAGTTACCTTTATATCCGATAGTTTTAGTGACTGCATTTTCTTTATCCATGCTGAGTTTCACTGATTACCATATAATGCTAGAAGCCGAAATGTGCTACGACAGGATTTTTCCTAGATCGTAGGAGCATGGCTGGCCTAGTCACCCTCGTATTCCGTATTTTGGGAAGCGGGACGTGACATGCCTGCAACAGGAGTTGGAATGGCTAGTCTTGTGAAGACCGATCCTTTAAAAGGAGAAGCCCCTTTGACAACTTCGTCTGTCGGAATAGGAATGGCTATCCATTTCGGGATAACCCCTTCAGGTATTACAGGCCTTTTTGCGGGCCCACTGGAGCTCTGGCCCAGTCTGTTAAAGACTGAGGTGTAGGAATTGGACGACCCATTGAGAGGGACCGTGGTAGTTGCAAGCCGATCGAAGACCAACTTCTTTGGAGCCTCATATGATGTCACTGAAGTATTGAAGCCCATTGGCGGGAGCATGGTCCCGAAGAACAATTTAGTGGTGGCCTGAGTCACCTGCTCTACTGGCATCGCAAAGATAGAGGCCACTTGGGGCCCACAAGGCACTCCTCCAGCAGGGACGGGGTGGCATTTGCTGTTGCAATTGGTGCAGTTGGAAGCCATCGATGTCATCTTCTCTTCTGCATAGAGCAAGACACCAAATCTTACTACCTCGAATCTAGGGGCAACCATATTAAACCGTGATTCTTTCGCGAACACGACACACGAAGTGTGGACCGGAAAGAGGAAAAGGTCCTACCAGACGTGCCAGAATCTGTTTACCGCTGAAAGCCGGAAAAGACGAACGTCTTGCCTGAATTTGGGAGCAAATGCTATTTGGTTTTATCCGTCCACCTATCCGAAGATGCCAAGTTGATTTATGGCACCGTGTATCGGAGGTTTGGACGGATGCAACCATTGTAGCGGGCTTCGTCAAATTCCCCCTCGTTGTGAGGGATTTTTTGATTGTGGGGACGCTCTTCCCTGCAGGCGCAACCCCCTGCAGTTAATTACGTTACCGCGTAGCGATAACCACTTTCTCCTGCTCCAGATGTTCATTTCATGTCGTGTGTGTTTTTTTTTTTTTTGGTTGCCCGTGGATTGTATACGGAGACTAATTTATATTGCCGCCCGTAGGGCGTGGATTAGTCTAAATCCTTATATTCTTAGATTTGGATTTAGGTTGGTTTAGGGATTGTTAATCTCGTTTGAGATTAAAATCGACTTAAATATTTGTTGAGTATACGTTAGTCTAATTTTAGACTAAGATCTACTCAACAGGTTTTTGAATCATTCAGATCCAACAAAAGAGCATTTGGGCTCTATTGTTTTAGTTTAAGGAGGTTTCGGTCGATTGTTAGTTTAAGAATGTTTCGGTCCATAGCTAGTTTAAGGACGCCGCGGTCCATTGTAGTTTAAGGACGTTATGGTCCATAGCTCAGCATTTTTTGAGGTGAGGGTTTAGTTTAAGGACGTTGCGGTCCATAGCTAGTTTAAAGACGTTGCGGTCCATAGATCACCATTTGGCGGTGATGTCGTAGTTTAAGAATATTGCGGTCCATAGCTAGTTTAAGGATATTGCGGTCCATAGCTAGTTTAAGGACGTTGCGGTCCACAGGGGTGTGCTCATGGTTTTAAGAGTGCTCCAAAGAGTTGTTGGTTGTCGAGACCCTCCGCCTCTCTGAAGACGTTGAAGAATTACAACGACATGTATCAGAGATATGGAGAGATGTTGTAACACCCGAGTTCATTTATACCAATTCCAGTTTCCATATTTACTTATCCATGGTGTATTCTTGATTTATCATGTTTGGGTCCGAATGGATGTTACACTTTATATTGCATTCGATCCGACCCGCTTGCTTGAACCTGTTTGACTCTTATTTATAAATTATCTTGATTTGTTGCATGGACTAATACATCTCATGATTTCGTATATACTGATATTTTATCTAGTATCGTATCTTTTGCATATAACAATTTAAATCACGAAAAATAATTTAAAATTACATTTCATAGCCTGCATGATACCCCAAACCCTGTGGTAGCATCCGCGCATCTTGTTTCGTCCCGTTCAGTGAAACAGACGTGTTTGGATGGCTACGCGCACGTACGTGCATCCGTTCTTGGGGGCACGCATTTTGGTTACCTGAGTACTTGTTTTAATATTTGGACGTCGTATATATTTTTCATATTTTTAATCTGAATTTTTAGACCCGACCCGAGTATGTTTTGGAGTGAGTTTGGATTTGCCAAAATCTTAAAACGGGTTAATATTATAATATTATAATCTTATTTTCCTTTTAACGTTTTCCTAACTAAAAAAAATATTTTTTTAGTTAAACATTATTCTCACGTCCCTCAAATTATATTTCCCATATTTCTTAAATCTTTTTAAAGAAAAAAAACAGAATCTCTCTCTCTTTCCTCTACTGGGTCCTACTCTTCTCTCGCTCACCCGCGATAACTCTTTCTCTCTCCCCTCACAAAGATACAAATTTATCTCTCCATACTGTGCACATCTACCTCTTTCTCTCTCATCTCGATCTCTCTCTACCTCTTTCTCTCTCTCCCTCTATCCCTCTCTCTCAGAATTTCCCTCTCTCTCTCCTCTCGCATAATTTCTCTCTCCCTCTCTTTATGTTTCTCTTCTCCCATTCCTTTTAACAGCGAACACTTAGACTAAACCTAGCTGCCGCCGCCTCTTCACCGTCGCCCACAGCACAACGTCGCCTCCACCTTGTCAGCCTCCTCTCGTCTCCTTTTCCTCCTCTATCGTCTCGCCAACCCTGACGAGAACCACGTTCCAGTCGCGATCGCCACAACCGAACCCAACCTCGTCGCCGACCTTGCCTCACCGCCGTCAACCGCTTCTCGACCTAGCCTCCTCTCCTCCTCGACTACTTCAACCTCCCTTCACCCTCGTCGCCAACCACCATCTCACCTGCACCCTTCATTTTCGGCCAGCTTGCGCCCAGTACATTGCATCGCCGATCCCGACCCAACAGCCGAGCCTTGACTTCACCACCGCCATCATCCTCTTCATCTCCCCATAAACTCACCGGTGAAACCATCTCCCCTCGCCTGCATCTTCCTTCACCAAGCACCTATCAAAACTCACCCCCGTCAGTTTCCAACCTTCGGCTGCATCACCCGGCGCGCACCTCGCCAACCTCGTTTACTCCATCATCGGCGAGCCCCTGCAACTTCCAAGCACCCCATCGCTTCCACCTACTGCCGACTCCTCCTTCATCCCCGAACCCAACTGAAACCCTAGCTCGAGCAACCCATGGTGCCACCTTCTTCCTTCACTGAGACCTATCGGTGCAGAACCCCCAGCACCAAGCGCAACCCAATCGAGTAGCACCAACCAGGCCAGCTCCAGCAACCACCATTGCCTTCGCCGTGCCATCGTTTTCATCTCTTTCTCTCGAACCAGCACCTAGTTGTGATCCTACATCTGGTCTCCACGGTCGCAGCAGCAGCGAGAACCGAGGCTCCAATGTGTGACCTGCAATTATTTGAACGTTGTGATGATTTCTCTGCCTCTAGATCTCCATTCCGTCAATGTTCGTGTTTGCGCGCAAGGTGTTC
The DNA here is from genome assembly GCA_030015575.1 of Agapanthus africanus. Lineage (NCBI taxonomy): Eukaryota > Viridiplantae > Streptophyta > Magnoliopsida > Asparagales > Amaryllidaceae > Agapanthus > Agapanthus africanus. Next base: position 28,196,863 of record JASDDO010000001.1, read on the forward strand.
GACGGAATGCCCCAGTGGAGTTTTTCCGTAGTTTTATCGCATTCTTACTGCGTGACGTGCATCTGTGGATCCCCGAGGCAAGTTAATCTTGCTACATGCTATTTAAACTATCTTATACCTATTTAAATATAGATTATACCTGTAGTGTAAATCTAGTACCACATGTTTCATTTTTATAACACTTCGGTGTTCCGTTGCATTCGTTTATACCATTTTAGATCTAGGTCATGGAAGACATATCTTGTTGCATATGAGACTACATTAACTGCATCCATACCAATGTTTATATCACATAGTGTTTACTTGCATAGCCCATAGTACTTTTTTATAGTTCCTACCCTGTCGGACGACTGTTTGCATACGTCTAACCCGATTTATAGTCCATTGCATCTTTATATTATTTAGTACATATTAACCTGATTTAACATCCATATTGTTATACTGTAGTTAAGTAATGTTGAAACTATCCCTTAAACACAAAATGATAACCGTGCATCAATATAATGTAATATGTACCATTTGTATATCATATTCCATGTTCCAGTTTATTGTTCTGTTAGTACCCATGCTTGGTTATTTATAATCTTGTTTATGTTAGTTTGATTATGAGCACCCACATGACATCTTGTGCTTCCTGACATGACCTGTTGCACTTCCTGCTTGATATGGCATGGTACCGTACACTCTTGACATGACATGACACCTAAATACACTACTTGATTTGACCTGATGTACCATGGCTTTACCTGTTACCTGATCTTGTGTCTAGTGCCAACAAACCTGACATGTTGTCCTTACGAACCGTTCCTGTTGTCTATCCAGACAAACATGTACCTGCCTGATCCTGTGTTGGTATTAGCTCTAGATTATTCAATACATGACTTGGACACATATAACTTGGGGGTATGGGAAATCAATGATGAAATCTGACTTGTAACTCGACAGTGCTACCTTTATCGATCAGTTTTAGAGGCTGGGCCAGCCTTGGGATGATGCTGATGACATCATCCATCGTTATCCATTACCTTTTAGAGGCTAGGCCAGCCTTGGGATGATGCCATGGACATCATTCATCTTTACCCGTTTCCTTTAGTGCCTAGCGGCATGTCTCGGTTTCAGCCCGAGAATCTTCATCGTGATCCCGGGCACGCACGGGATACTATCGAGTTACATCGATGATTCATCGGACTGATTTCAAAGACTTGAGAGTAGATAACCCAATAGACCAGTTTAGTTTACTCACAGCACACTACCCTTCACTGCCCTGATTTATATTGTTGTTACACCTGCTTTACTATTTATGATTATACTTGCATGTCTTGCTACCCTGTTTACATATTATTGCTTGATGTTATGACGAGCTGACGTCTGGGTTTTGCATGGTCCAGATCCTCTACCTTTGTTGCAGACTGATCAGGAGTATTGCCGCTGTTAGACCGAGCGGTGAAGATCCTGTTGGTATGCAGTATTACTTTCCATGTGTTTCATTTATTGTATCCTTTGCTTCCGCATATTATCATTATTTCTTGACTCATTCATTCTGGCTCATGGACATGTACTAGATAGCTTAGTTTATTTTCCAGTTCTTGATATCTCTACAGCCGTAATGTGACTGTGGAGGGATTTTTCCTATCCACGGGTAGCATGGTTGGCTATGTCACGTGCCCATCTTGGCGTACTCTGGGAAGCGGGGCGTGACATGGTTCTTTTGGTATCAGAGCCATAGGATATAGGTTAATCGGGTTTGATTCTTTTGTAGTTGGGTATTGGACCCAATACACGAATCAGAATACTCGTGATTAGGAACATGTCCTGCCACCTTGCTATCGTGATTCTTGAATCATATCTATCTCTTAATCCTTTTCTTGACGATATGCAAACCCCTTTGCATCTCGATTCGAAACCTTTTTGATTCTCTATTGTTTCTCCCTGTTCTTTGATTCTGATACTGGGATTTGGACGACTTGAGTGGAGTTATGTAATTGTACCCATGAACTGCAGCATGGTTACAATGCGGTACTCTATTTAAGTAACTTGGGGTCCTGGTCTTGATTCACTTCCTTATTCCATGATCATTATATTAACTTGTTTTTCTCGGTTTCATTGCTTACCAGTTATTGTTTATCGCCAGCTTGAATCATGTTTTCCGTGCTTAATCCTCTTCGGTATCTTGATTTCGGATGAAGTCATCTCGGTATCTTACTTGTTCATGCTTTACCGCATTAGAATTAATCGATTCTGGTGTATCCCGTTGCTGTTAAATGTTGTCTTGGGAATGGATTTTTCCTCGGCACTTTCCACGCTCACATTGATTGTAGGGCAAAGAAAGTGATTTTCCAGATTCCCGAACATCCGGAGTTTGTTTTGCTGGAGGTAGCAGTTCTGTCGGGCTAGTCGAGTTTAGGGCTAGGCCGACAAGCAATGTTCTTCGTCAATGGAAATTAATAAGGAGGAAGCGCCAGCTGTAGTTTGAGAGTTCATGGACATGTTCGAAGACATCTCGGGTTTACCATCAAAACGAGATATGGAGTTTGTGATTAATCTTGTTCCTGGTGCAGCGCCAATCTCAAAGGCATATTATCCAATGGCACCAGTAGAGTTGGAAAAAGTCAAGAAGCAGGTTGCTGAATTAATTGAGAAGGATTGGATTTGCAGAAGTAACTCGCCTTGGGGAGCTCCAGTTCTTCTAGTAAAGAAGATGATGTTACAAGGAGGATGTGCATCGATTATCGAGAATTAAACCGGGTGACTATTAAGAACAAGTACCCGATCCCTCGCATTGGTGAATTGTTCGAGCAGCTTAGTGGCGCGAGGGTATTCTCGAAGCTGGATTTGCGGTCCGGATATCATCAGGTCCGAGTTAAATCAGAAGATATTTACAAGACTGCGTTCAGAACTCGGTATGGATATTACGAATACTTAGTGATGCCCTTCGGAGTAACGAATGCACCGGCGATATTTATGGACTTGATGAACCGAATATCTTCACCATTCTTGGACCAGTTTATAGTGGTGTTCGTTGAGGATAGCCTGGTCTACTAAAAGGAGTATTGAAGGGCGTGCATAACACTTGGAGATCGCACTGCAGACTTGAGGCAAGGAAGATTGGATGCTAAGATGAACAAGTGCAAGTTTTGGCTTGAAGAAGTAAAGTTTTGGGGCATATCGTAGCTGGAGATGGAATCACCGTTGATCCGAAAGATTACAGCAGTTTGAGATTGGCCGATTTCGAAGAATGTTGCGAAGATAAGGAGCTTCTTGGACTGGCCGGTTATTACAGAAGGTTCGTGGAGAATTTTTCTCGTTTGGCTGAGCCTCTGACCAAGTTTACACACAAGGAAGCACCATTTTGTGTGGACAAATAAGTGTGCATCAACTTTGAGGCGTTGAAGCAAAGGTTGATAACCGCTCTTGTTTTAACCGTGCAAGACGGTTCCGGAGGATTAGTGTTTCACAACGACGCATCTGGGAAAGGTTTGGGATGTGTATTGATGCAGCATGAGAAGGTTGTAGCTTACGCGTTGAGACAGTTGAAGACACATGAGAAGAATTACTCAACTCATGACTTGGAGCTTGCTGCTGTGATTTTTCGCTTTGAAGATTTTGAGACACTACTTATTGGGTGAAAGGGTCGAAGTATTCACCGATCACAAAAGCCTAAAGTAGGTGTTCACACAGAAAGAGCTTAACAGGAGGCATCGTAGATGTTTGGAGCTGATGGCTGACTACGATCTCGATCTTAAGTACCATCCGGGAAAGGTTAATGTTGTACCGGATGCGCTTAGTCGGTTGCCAGCAATTCAGATGTTGACTACGCAGAAGAAACTTATTGAAGACTTTCGGAAATTCGATTTGGAAGTTGTACTACCGCATTCTTCGGGACAGTTGGTGCAGCTGCAAGTACAGTCATCGTTGATCGAGGATATTAAAGCAGTGCAATTGCAGGACCCAAGATTGCGGAAGTTTCGAGAACAGGTTGAAGCTAGACTTCGAACGGACTTGTTGATGAAGATTGTTCGTTGCGATATGGTAGCCGTTTGTGTGTGCCAAAAGGAGACATTCGTGAAGAAGTTATGAAGGAGGCACACAGGTCCGCATGTTCCGTACATCAAGGAGGCATGAAGATGTACCGAGATCTATGACAACATTTCTGGTGGGAAGCCATGAAATGGGAGATTGCCCGCTTTGAAGCGAAGTGCTTGGTGTGTCAGTAAGTTAAGGCTGAACATCAAAGGGTTGCTGGTTTATTGCAACCACCTCTGATTCCTCAATGAAAGTGGGAACATATAACCATGGATTTCGTGACGGCTTTACCGCGGAGTCCAAAGGGTAACAATTCAGTTTGGGTGATTGTTGATCGATTGACCAAGGCAGCTCATTTCATACCATTTCGAGTTGGTCAATCAACGGAAGCTTTGGCAGAACAGCATATGCAGGAGATTGTAAGATTGCATGGAGTACCGGTGAGCATCGTGACCGACCGTGACAACCGTTTCTTATCACTCTTTTGGAGGAACTTACAAGAAAGTTTGGGGACTAGTTTGAAGTTTAGTACAGCTTATCATTCTCAGACAGAGGGCCAGTCGGAGAGAACGATCCAAACTCTTGAAGACATGTTGAGAGCTTACAGGTTAGATTTCAAGGGTTCATGGGTGGATCATCTACATTTGGTGGAGTTCTTCCTACAGCAACAGTTCCAGGCGGCTATTCAGATGGCTCCATTCGAAGCTTTATATGGTCACAAGTGTCGGGACGATGTTGGTGAATGAAGATTGTTGGGACCAGGTTTGGTTGTGCAGACAGTCGAGAAGGTTACCAATATCCGGAATCGTGTGAAGGCAGCGCAAGAACGGCAGAAGAGTTAGGTCGATACATCGAGAAGACCTCTAAAGTTCGCTGTTAGTGATCTAGTATTCTTGAAGATATCACCGACTAGAGGGGTGATTCGTTTCGAAAGTTGAGGAAAGCTTAGTACTCGATTCGTTGGAACTTTCGAGATCTTGGAACGTATTGGAGAAGTGGCTTATCGTTTGGCGTTACCGCAATCCCTGGCGAATGGTTGTGACGTGTTTCTCGTACCTCAATTCCGTAGGTATGCTCGAAATGAAATATATGCGTTGGATCATTCGAAACGGATTGTACAAGAAGATGTGACTTTTGAGGAGCGACCGGTGTTGAATTTTGGATCGAAGAGGAAGGTTCTTATGAACGAAGTTATCCCTCTTATACTTGTTTCTTGGAGTAATCGCTCGCATGGAGAACCAACTTGGGAATGAGAAGATGAATTCCGACTGAAGTTTCACATCTATTCTTGAAATTTCTTGTTTGTTTATCCTATCTTGTTCTTGGAATTTCGAGGACGAAATTCTTTTGTAGTTGGGTATAATGTAACACCCGAGTTCATTTATACCAATTCCAGTTTCCATATTTACTTATCCATGGTCTATTCTTGATTTATCATGTTTGGGTCCGAATGGATGTTACACTTTATATTGCATTCGACCCGACCCGCTTGCTTGAACCTGTTTGACTCTTATTTATAAATTATCTTGACTTGTTGCATGGACCAATACATCTCATGATTTCGTATATACTGATATTTTATCTAGTATCGCATCTTTTGCATATAACAATTTAAATCACGAAAAATAATTTAAAATTACATTTCATAGCCTGCATGATACCCCAAACCCTGTGGTAGCATCCGCGCATCTTGTTTTCGTCCCGTTCAGTGAAACAGACGTGTTTGGATGGCTACACGCACGTACGTGCATCCGTTCTTGGGGGCATGCATTTTCGTTACCTGAGTACTTGTTTTAATATTTGGACGTCATATATATTTTTCATATTTTTAATCTGAATTTTTAGACCCGACCCGGGCATGTTTTGGAGTGAGTTTGGATTTGCCAAAATCTCAAAACGGGTTAATATTATAATATTATAATCTTATTTTCCTTTTAACGTTTTCCTAACTAAAAAAATATTTTTTTAGTTAAACATTATTCTCACGTCCCTCAAATTATATTTCCCATATTTCTTAAATCTTTTTAAAGAAAAAAAAACAGAATCTCTCTCTCTTTCCTCTACTGGGTCCCACTCTTCTCTCTCTCACCCGCGATAACTCTTTCTCTCTCCCCTCACAAAGATACAAATTTATCTCTCCATACTGTGCACTTCTACCTCTTTCTCTCTCATCTCGATCTCTCTCTACCTCTTTCTCTCTCTCTCTCTCTATCCCTCTCTCTCAGAATTTCCCTCTATTTCTCCTCTCGCATAATTTCTCTCTCCCTCTCTTTATGTTTTTCTTCTCCCATTCCTTTTAACAGTGAACACTTAGACTAAACCTAGCTGCCACCGCCTCTTCACCGTCGCCCACAGCCCAACGTTGCCTCCACCTTGTCAGCCTCCTCTCGTCTCCTTTTCCTCCTCTCTCGTCTCGCCAACCATGACGAGAACCACGTTCCCGTCGCGATCGCCACAACCGAACCCAACCTTGTTGCCGACCTTGCCTCACCGCCGTCAACCGCTTCTCGACCTATCCTCCTCTCCTCCTCGACTACTTCAAACCCATTTCACCCTCGTCGCCAACCACCATCTCACCTGCACCCTTCTTTTTCGGCCAGCTTGCGCCCAGTACATTGCATCGCCGATCCCGACCCAACAGCCGAGCCTCGACTTCACCACCGCCATCATCCTCTTCATCTCCCCATAAACTCACCGGTGAAACCATCTCCCCTCGCCTGCATCTTCCTTCACCAAGCACCTATCAAAACTCACCCCCGTCAGTTTCCAACCTTCGGCTGCATCACCCGGCGCGCACCTCGCCAACCTCGTTTACTCCATCATCGGCGAGCCCCTGCAACTTCCAAGCACCCCATCGCTTCCACCTACTGCCGACTCCTCCTTCATCCGGGAACCCAACTGAAACCCTAGCTCGAGCAACCCATGGTGCCACCTTCTTCCTTCACCGAGACCCATCGGTGCAGAACCCCCAGCACCAAGCGCAACCCAATCGAGTAGCACTAACCAGGCCAGCTCCAGCAACCACCATTGCCTTCGCCGTGCCATCGTTTTCATCTCTTTCTCTCGAACCAGCACCTAGTTGTGATCCTACATCTGGTCTCCGCGGTCGCAGCAGCAGCGAGAACCGAGGCTCCAATGTGTGACCTGCAATTATTTGAACGTTGTGATGATTTCTCTGCCTCTAGATCTCCATTCCGTCAATGTTCGTGTATGCGCGCAAGGTGTTCGACGGAATGCCCCAGTGGAGTTTTTCCGTAGTTTTATCGCATTCTTACTGCGTGACGTGCATCTGTGGATCCCCGAGGCAGGTTAATCTTGCTACATGCTATTTAAACTATCTTATACCTATTTAAATATAGATTATACCTGTAGTGTAAATTTAGTACCACATGTTTCATTTTTATAACACTTCGGTGTTCCGTTGCATTCGTTTATACCATTTTAGATCTAGGTCATGGAAGACACATCTGTTGCATATGAGACTACATTAACTGCATCCATACCAATGTTTATATCACATAGTGTTTACTTGCATAGCCCATAGTACTTTTTTATAGTTCCTACCCTGTCGGACGACTGTTTGCGTACGTCTAACCCGATTTATAGTCCATTGCATCTTTAGATTATTTAGTACATATTAACCTGATTTAACATCCATATTGTTATACTGTAGTTAAGTAATGTTGAAACTATCCCTTAAACACAAAATGATAACCGTGCATCAATATAATGTAATCTGTACCATTTGTATATCATATTCCATATTCCAGTTTATTGTTCTGTTAGTACCCATGCTTGGTTATTTATAATCTTGTTTATGTTAGTTTGATTATGAGCACCCACATGACATCTTGTGCTTCCTGACATGACCTGTTGCACTTCCTGCTTGATATGACATGGTACCGTACACTCTTGACATGACACCTAAATACACTACTTGACCTGACTTGATGTACCATGGCTTTACCTGTTACCTGATCTTGTGTCTAGTGCCAACAAACCTGACCTGTTGTCCTTACGGACCGTTCCTGTTGTCTATCCAGACAAACCTGTACCTGCCTGATCCTGTGTTGGCATTAGCTCTAGATTATTCAATACATGACTTGGACACATATAACTTGGGGGTATGGGGAAATCAATGATGAAACCTGACTTGTAACTCGACAGTGCTACCTTTACCGATCAGTTTTAGAGGCTGGGCCAGCCTTGGGATATTGCTGATGACATCATCCATCGTTATCCATTACCTTTTAGAGGCTAGGCCTGCCTTGGGATGATGCCATGGACATCATTCATCTTTACCCGTTTCCTTTAGTGCCTAGCGGCATGTCTTGGTTTTAGCCCGAGAATCTTCACCGTGATCCCGGGCACGCACGGGATACTATCGAGTTACATCGATGATTCATCGGACTGATTTCAAAGACTTGAGAGTAGATAACCCAATAGACCAGTTTAGTTTACTCACAGCACACAACCCTTCACTGCCCTGATTTATATTGCTGTTACACCTGCTTTACTATTTATGATTATACTTGCATGTCTTGCTACCCTGTTTACATATTATTGCTTGATGTTATGACGCGCTGACGTCTGGGTTTTGCATGGCCCAGATCCTCTACCTTTGTTGCAGACTGATCAGGAGTATTGCCGCTGTTAGACCGAGCGGTGAAGATCCTGTTGGTATGCAGTATTACTTTCCATGTGTTTCATTTATTGTATCCGTTGCTTCCGCATATTATCATTATTTCTTGACTCATTCATTCTGTCTCATGGACATGTACTAGATAGCTTAGTTTATTTTCCAGTTCTTGATATCTCTACAGCCGTAATGTGACTGTGGAGGGATTTTTCCTATCCACGGGTAGCATGGTTGGCTATGTCACATGTCCATCTTGGCATACTCTGGGAAGCGGGGCGTGACAGATATACTATTGAACCGAATTCCAGATTTGTCATGCCCCGCTTCCCAAAATACGGAAAACGAAGGATGATTAGGCCAGCCATGCTCCTACGGTCAAGGAATCATCCCGCCGTAGTCACACTTCGGCTTCTAGCATTACATGGTAATCAGTAAATAAAGCACAGTATTAAAGGAATCACATCACTAATTTATTACATTAAAATTCCATTGTTCACAAATTACAGATAACAAGAACAATTACTAACCGAGTTCAATCTCACGATCACTTTTATGGAAAGCAGTAAATGAAGAAAGTACACCAAACTATATCTCCGTGAACTCGAAGGGTAGATCCGTCTCCTGTGCTGGTCCTCCCGCGGATTCTGAGCATGCATACTCAGGTCGTCAGAGCGACACAGTAACAATATTATTGTAATAAGATGAAACAGGTATATGAGGTAATATTGATGTAAGAACAATGCAAGTAATCACTATGTCACTATATGATGCAGAATATGTTATGTGTCCCTATCGGTCTCTAAGTCATGTTTGAAATCGCATAGTGGAAGGAGGATCATGTTTAACAGGAGTCTCGTACATACCCGGGACAACGGCCCACATGCCCGGGACATAACCTTGTCAGCCGGATCGCTAGATCCTACCTTACATGTATCAGCATCACGCTTCGAATGATCATCCTCTAAAACACGGTCTCGCTAAATACGATACTCTTTCCACTTTGATTTCCTCTTTTTCCCCAGGTTACACTATTTATGATCTTGATTTAGTCGTGTACGAGTATACCAATGGCACGGTTTTACCACTGTTCACTGGATTAATCACTGTCACGAATATTCACTTTCCATTGGTGTACTCATCACTCCTAAACCAACATCTATCACGCACGATAATGCAATGTCCACACGCACTAACACTGAGTATATGGCAAGGGTATGATATATATATGTATGCTACCAATAAGCTATGTATGTTATGAATCAACATGCATGTCATTGACTAAAATAAATTGCATAAATTAATATATTAAGAATTCAGCAAAATGATACAAGTAAGATAAATAGAACACTCAGTCAGCAATTCATCAAAATTTGTTTCAGTTCAACGGTTTTCAAGATATAGCTGTTTCATTTTAAGTGTTCGCGGCTGGAAATTCAGTTTCAGAACTGAACGTCCGTTTCGCGACACGAATTGCACCCAGTTGGGCTCAGAATTTAGCAATGTTACAGTTGAATGAAATATAGGGTTTTCAATAGAGTATTCAACGCAATAGACGGGTCCTCAATCGCATCTGTATGTTGAAAGTTATACACAGTTTAACCTCAGTGTGTCATTTCTGAATCTGTTCTGGACAGTTATACGTTCTGCCCTTTTAAATACAGTTTAAAATAGCAAACGGCGATGAAACGGAATGGAACCACCAATTTTGTTTATCTAACAGAGCTATCTTTAATCTACTGTAGAGTTCCGTAACACACGACTTCAGGAAACACAGTGACACAGGTCTTGGGACAGAACACAATAATCAGAAACGCTCTGGACTGCAGTCCAGAGTCGCATTCCGATTTAATTATCATCACGGTTACAGAACAGAAATCATTGCAATTTTACATAGGGTTAAATTCATCGAGTCGGCTTCGATTTAAGCCCTCGAACGCATCATTCCAGTTTGTATGTAATTTACGGTGATTTTATTCATTTTTAGATACGAGAAAAATATTAGTTTTAACGGCATATTTGGGGGTATCAATTTTTGTCACTAACAATCGTATTTTCCAGCAAGATTCATACACGATATTTATCATCAAATGGGCCAACAGAAAATATTAGTTTCCGTCAAAATAAACTATTATAATCATTGAAGACTAGCATCGAACACTTAGGTCACAATACGTATCGGGAATCGGTAAATTCGTAAACTAGATTATTTAGGTTTGTACCACTATTATTTTAGCATGAAGCAAGTAAACACTTGCCTGCAAACGTCTCGGGGTCGTACGGCAGCAGTGGCGTCACGAACGCGTGAGGTACGCCGTGTAACGGATTCTCGCGAGCTTGGCTCGAAACACGGGTTTGACGTCGGAGTTTCCCGGAGTCGTTTTGTGTGCGCTGGAAGTGTAGAGTAGGCTCTGTGGATCTCTTGAGTAGTGCTGGGATTGACGATGGTCGGCGGTGTCGCTCCGGCGAAGTGTAGCAGTGAGCTCGAAGGGTAATGCGGGCTTGGAGAGAAGGGGAGAGAGAGAGAAGGAGAGGGAGACTGACGACGAGGAGGGTGTAGCAAGGTCGACGACGTGGTGTGGGTCGCCGGCGTCGAGGAGGCGTGCAGGGGAGACTCGAGCTCGGTGGGTAATAGGTTTTTGTGTGCAGAGGTTGGATTGATGGAGGGCTCGGGTTGATGAAGGATGCAGGGGATGCTTAGGGTGAGTTACTTGAGAGAAGAGGATGAAAGAGGAGGGATGAGGGGTCGCTGAGGGTTGTCGAGGGTCGTCGCCGGCGGCGAAGTGAGGAAAAATTTTTATGCTCGGTGAGTTTTTTGTGGGGGAGAGAAATAAGGGATAGATCTGAGATGCAGAGATGAGAGAGGTGAGGGAGCTAATGGAGACGAGGGGGTGTGCGCATCGTGGTTGTAACGGTAGGAACGGGGGCGTGGGCGTGGGCGTGAGGCACGGCGGAGGAAGGGGATCGCGCGCGGGAATGGGGGAATGTTACCGTTGGAGTGAAGGAGATGAACATGAGTGAGATCGGGTCGGGTGAGCTGAGGAATTGGGCCAAGGAAGTTGGGCTGAGAATTTTAAAATATTCCCTTAATAAAAAAACTTGTGGGCCGAGGGTGAGAGGGGCTGGGGATTAAATTAGGGATTTATAAAAATGGGGTGTGGGCTGGTGAGGGAAGAGTGGGCCGGGGGTTTAATTTAAAGATTTATTTAAAACGAATTTTGAATGGGCCGAAGGTATATGTAATATAGTTTTGGGTTTTAGTTTATTTTATACTTGGTTTTAATTTTTTTTGAGTTTTGGGAAATTTTGTTGGGTTGGAATTTTATTGGTAGAATTTTGGTTTTGAATCATGATTTTAAAAGAGCTAGAAAATTTTTAAGGTTTAAACATTAAGCTTAAGCAACCAATAAAAATACGAAGGGAAAAGAAGGGAAACCACTGGAATTCAGAAAATAGGAAACTTTTATTAGAATGGAAACGGGGATTTACATCATACCCCCCTTTAACAAAAATTTCGTCCTCGAAATTTAACAAAGATACAAGAAACAATGTACTAAACAAAGAGATGTGGATAACGATCACGGATATCTTCCTCCCGCTCCCAGGTGGATTCTCCTGGGGAACGACCGTCCCAAGACACTCGGACTAAAGGAATGATCTTATTCTTCAGCACTTTCTCTCTGCGGTCGAGGATGGTAGTAGGCTGCTCTTCGTACGATAAATCGGTACCCAAAACTAGCTCTGAATGGTCCAGGACATGGCTCTCATCCCGAACATAACGCCGCAACTGTGACACGTGGAAGGTATTGTGCACCCCAGCTAGCGATGGAGGCAAGGCAAGTCGATAGGCCACCTCTCCTACTCGCTCTAGCACCTCAAAAGGTCCGATAAAGCGAGGACTAAGTTTTCCTCTTCCTCCGAACCTAATAACTCCACGAGTAGGGGAAATCTTCAAGAACACATGATCTCTGACTTCGAATTCTAGTGCCCTTCTGCTGGTATCTGCCCAACTCTTTTGTCGATCCTGAGCTGTCTTAATACGCTGCCTGATCATTTGGACCTTGTCAAGAACAATGAGTTCGGGGCCCAGTGATCTTCGTTCTCCCACATCATCCCAACATACTGGAGATCGACACTTCCGCCCGTATAGTGCTTCAAAAGGAGCCATCTGAATACTAGCCTGATAACTATTGTTATAAGAGAACTCGACTAGATGCAGATGGTCCTCCCAGGAACCCTGAAAGTCCAACATACAAGCTCTCAACATATCCTCGAGCGTCTGAATCGTACGCTCGGATTGTCCATCCGTCTGTGGGTGATAAGCTGTGCTGAATTTAAGGCGGGTTCCCAAACTCTCCTGTAAGCTCTTCCAAAAGCGCGACAAGAATCTCGTGTCCCGGTCTGACACAATGCTGACTGGAACACCGTGAAGTCGCACAATCTCCTGCATATATCTTTCTACCAGTGATTCTGTCGACTGTCCCACTCGGAAAGGTAGGAAGTGTGCAGCTTTTGTGAGGCGATTGACGATAACCCAAATAGCGTTATTACCCCTAGGGCTCCGTGGTAAGGCCGTCACGAAATCCATAGTAATGTGCTCCCACTTCCATTCCGCTATCGGCAGGGGTTGTAACAGTCCTGCTGTCCTCTAATGTTCCGCCTTCACCTGCTGACATACCAAGCACCTGGATACGAACCTCGCAATTTCCCGCTTCATTCCGTTCCACCAAAAGTGCTGCTTTAGGTCCTGATACATTTTTGGACCTCCTGGATGCACAGAATAAGCTGAACTGTGTGCTTCGGCCAAAACTTCTTCTCAAACATCTCCTTTAGGTACGCAGAGTCTGCTACCGAATCTCAGAGAGCCATCTTCATGTATAATCAAATCCGTTCTCAGTCCAGCTTCCACTTGCTCTCTGAACTTTTGCAATCGGGGATCATCCGCTTGTGCAGTCTTGATGCGATCCACCAGGGAAGATTGCACCTGTAGTTGCCAAAATTGACTGAGTGCGTTCGGCGTAACGACCTCAAGTTCAAGTCTCTGGAAATCCTCAATAATGCTCCTCTGATCGGTCAACATCATGACCGTTGGTTTGCGACTAAGCGCATCTGGTACAACATTGACCTCCCCCGGGTGATACTAAAGGTCCAAGTCATAATCTGCCATCAGCTCTAGCCATCGGCGCTGCCTCATGTTCAGTTCTTTCTGAGTGAAAACATACTTCAAACTTTTGTGATCTGTGTACACCTCCACTTTCTCACCCAATAGATAGTGCCTCCAAATCTTCAATGCAAAAACTACCGCAGCTAACTCCAAGTCGTGTGTGGGGTAGTTCTTTTCGTGGTTTCTCAGTTGTCGAGAGGCGTAAGCAACCACTCGGTCGTGCTGCATTAGAACACAGCCTAAACCCTTCCCAGAGACATCACTGTGTATCACCAAACCACCGGAATTATCTGGTACGGTAAGAATAGGCGCCGTGGTTAACTTCTGCTTCAGTGTGTCAAATGCCTGAGTGCATTCCTCTGTTCACGTAAACGGTACGTCCTTCCGTGTCAGCCTCGTCAATGGTTCAGCGATTCTTGAGAAATCTTGGACGAATCTCCGATAATAACCTGCCAATCCCAGAAAACTCCTGATCTCTGCCACTGATTTCAGCGTCGGCCAATCTCTGACAGATTCTATCTTTGCCGGGTCCACCGAGATACCTTCGCCCGAAACGATATGTCCCAAAAACTGAACCTTGTCAAGCCAGAATTCACACTTGCTTAGCTTCGCGTACGGCTTCTCTTCCCGAAGAATTTGTAGTATCGTGCGCAAATGCTCGGCATGCTCTTCCCGGGTCTTCGAGTAGACAAGTATGTCGTCGATAAACACAACGACGAACGTGTCCAAGTATTTTGCGAACACCATGTTCATTAAATCCATGAATATTGCTGGGGCATTGGTAACACTGAACGGCATCACAAGAAACTCGTAATGTCCGTATCGGGTCCTGAAAGCCGTCTTGCATACATCCTCGGCTGCTACTCTGATTTGATGATATCCCGAACGGAGGTCTAACTTCGAGAATACCTTGGCTCCACTTAGCTGATCGAATAGGTCGTCAATGCGCGGTATTGGGTACTTGTTCTTTATTGTGACCTTGTTCAGCTCTCGATAATCTATACACATTCACAGCGATCCATCTTTCTTCTTTACTAACAGAACTGGTGCACCCCACGGTGAAGCACTTGGCCGAATGAATCCCTTCTCCAATAGTTCTTCAACCTGCTTCTTCAATTCCACCAACTCAACTGGCGCCATTCTGTATGGGGCCCTGGATACTGGGGCTGTACCTGGAATCAAATCGATTAAGAACTCCAAGATTCGAGGAGGTGGTAGACCTGGTAGGTCTTCGGGAAACACGTCCAGAAAGTCCCGAACAATTTCTGGGACTGGGCTCTTATCAATCTCCATAGCTGTCAGCTCCTTAGGCTTTGCTCTGTACTTAGCTGGCTCCAAAGATTCGCTTCCGCCCTCGAAAATAAACTCCGGGTGATTGGGGATGCGGAAGATCACCTTCCTTGCACGACAATCGATGACCGCATGAAAAGTGCTCATCCAATCCATCCCGAGAATTGCGTCGTAACTGCCTGTCCCAATCAGAAGAAAATTCGCATAGAATTCCCTGCCACACACTATAACCGGGCATAATCTATATTCTCGACCAGATATTATAATGCCATTACCCGTATGAATTTCCCATCCCTTAGTTAGTGGTTCATGTGGTATTGAGTGTGTATCAGTGAAATGCTCAGACAAGAAACAATGCGATGCTCCCGAATCAAATAGTACTCTAGCTGGCAAGGAATGTATGAGTAGAGTACCTGTAACCACGTCTCCTGACGCCTCTGCCTGCTCGGCGGTCAAAGTGAAAGCCCGTCCCTGACCGCGACCTGTAAAGGGTTGTCTCTGCTCCTGTGGCCTCTGCTGCGTCGGTCCAGAACCTCCCTGTATCTCTGCTCGCTCAGGGCAACTGTTAATCCTGTGCTGACTGGAACCGCAAATCAAGCACTGTCCCTTGGCACGGCGACAGTCCTTCTGGGTATGCCCTCCTCTATCACAATAGCCGCAAACTACGCCCTGTCTCTGGGGGCGATGCTGGGGTACGAACAGGCGCTTCATTTGCGTTGTTCCTGACCTGTGAACCGGTATGGCTCCTCGAGAAGGCGCGTGGGTACGTGCTAGAACGACTGGGGGTCTTCTGAACTTGTTAATCAATTGCTCCTGAACTCTCGCCGCGTTGAGTACCTATGCGAAAGTCTGCAAATCCAACGATGCAATCAACTGCTGCAACTCGAAATCTAACCCCTGAAGGAAACGTCTGGCCCTGGTGGCCTCTAATTTAACCATGTATGGAGCAAAGCGGCTCAGACGGTTGAACTTTGCCGCATATACGTCCACTGGGCGTCCATTTTGCTTCAAAAGAATAAACCTTTCCTCCATTTCTGCCTTGGCTGTGGAAGGAAAATAATGATCTAGGAAGCACTCCTTAAACTTGCTCCATTCAATCGGCTCGTCAAGTCTGCTTTCTTCCACCGACCACCATGTACGGGCTTCGTCTTCTAATTGAATCTTTATCACGTCCACTCTGTCTTTCTCTGGAACCCTGGCGGCTGTCAATAAATTCTCCATGTTTATCAGCCATTGCTCAGCCTCAAGGGGTTCAGCTAGCCCTGTGAATGCAGCTGGGTGTAACCGTCGGAAGTCTGATACGGTACCAGCCCTAGTCTGATAAGCTGGTGGAGTAGCGCCCTCGGGGGCGGTAATGAGTGCGGAGGGTCCTCCTGCGGCGGTAATCGCCCTGAGTCCCTCAGTGAGTAATTCTGTCTTTCTCTCCTGAGCTTCCGCAAGAGTGGTCAGTGCACTAAGTATTCTTTCCGTGCGGTCCTGAGAGCTGGAGTTCGAGGAGGGGTCGTTCGGGGACGTCATATCACTGGAAGATTCAAAAGGATAGGATCAGATTCAAGGATGAAAATTAAGTGTAGTGAAACAAGAATAACGTAATACAGTATAGTTAATGTTATTCCTTGATACTAAACACAGGCTCTGATACCAACTAAACCATGTCACGCCTCGCTTCCCAAAATACGGAAAACGAGGGATGACTAGGCCAGCCATGCTCCTACGGTCAAGGAATCATCCCGCCGTAGTCACACTTCGGCTTCTAGCATTACATGGTAATCAGTAAATAAAGCACAGTATTAAAGGAATCACATCACTAATTTATTACATTAAAATTCCATTGTTCACAAATTGCAGATAACAAGAACAATTACTAACCGAGTTCAATCTCACGATCACTTTTATGGAAAGCAGTAAATGAAGAAAGTACACCAAACTATATCTCCGTGAACTCGAAGGGTAGATCCGTCTCCTGTGCTAGTCCTCCCGCGGAATCTGAGCATGCATACTCAGGTCGTCAGAGCAACACAGTAACAATATTATTGTAATAAGATGAAACAGGTATATGAGGTAATATTGATGTAAGAACAATGCAAGTAATCACTATGTCACTATATGATACAGAATATGTTATATGTCCCTATCGGTCTTTAAGTCATGTTTGAAATTGCATAGTGGAAGGAGGATCATGTTTAACAGGAGTCTCGTACATACCCGAGACAACGGCTCACATGCCCGGGACATAATCCTGTCAGCCGGATCGCTAGATCCTACCCTACATGTATCAGTATCACGCTTCGAATGATCATCCTCTAAAACACGGTCCCGCTAAATACGATGCTCTTTCCACTTTGATTTCCCCTTTTTCCCCAGGTTTACACTATTTATGATCTTGATTTAGTCGTGTACGAGTATACCAACGGCACGGTTTTACCACTGTTCACTGTATTAATCACTGTCACGAATATTCACTTTCCATTGGTGTACTCGTCACTCCTAAACCAACATCTATCACGCACGATAATGCAATGTCCATACGCACTAACACTGAGTATATGGCAAGGGTATGATGTATGTATGTATGCTACCAATAAGCTATGTATGTTATGAATCAACATGCATGTCATTGACTAAAATAAATTGCATAAATTAATGTATTAAGAATTCAGCAAAATGATACAAGTAAGATAAATAGAACACTCAGTCAGAAATTCATCAAAATTTGTTTCAGTTCAATCGGGATTCCGGTTTTCAAGATATAGCCGTTTCATTTTAAGTGCTCGCGGCTGGAAATTCAGTTTCAGAACTGAACGTCCGTTTCGCGACACGAATTGCACCCAGTTGGGCTCAGAATTTAGCGATGTTACAGTTGAATGAAATCTAGGGTTTTCAATAGAATATTCAACTCAATAGACGGATCCTCAATCGCATCTGTACATTGAAAGTTATATACAGTTTAACCTCAGTGTGTCATTTCTGAATCTGTTCTGGACAGTTATACGTTCTGCCCTTTTAAATACAGTTTAAAATAGCAAACGACGATGAAACGGAATGGGACCACCAGTTTTGTTTAGCTAACAGAGCTATCTTTAATCTACTGTAGAGTTCCGTAACACACGACTTCAGGAAACACAGTGACACAGGTCTTGGGACAGAACACAATAATCAGAAACGCTCTGGACTGCAGTCCAGAGTCGCATTCCGATTTAATTATCATCACGGTTACAGAACAGAAATCATTGCAATTTTACATAGGGTTAAAGTTCGTCGAGTCGGCTTCGATTTAAGCCTCGAACGCATCATTCCAGTATGTATGTAATTTACGGTGATTTTATTCATTTTCAGATACGAGAAAAATATTAGTTTTAACGGCATATTTGGGGGTATCAATTTTTGTCACTAACAATCGTATTTTCCAGCAAGATTCATACACGATATTTATCATCAAATGGGCCAACAGAAAATATTAGTTTCCGTCAAAATAAACTATTATAATCATTGAAGACTAGAATCGAACACTTAGGTCACAATACGTATCGGGAATCGATAAATTCGTAAACTAGATTATTTAGGTTTGTACCACTATTATTTTAGCATGAAGCAAGTAAACACTTGCCTGCAAACGTCTCGGGGTCGCACGGCAGCAGTGGTATCACGAACGCGTGAGGTACGCCGTGTAACGGATTCTCGCGAGCTTGGCTCGAGACACGGGTTTGACGTCGGAGTTTCCCAGAGTCGTTTTGTGTGCGCTGGAAGTATAGAGTAGGCTCTGTGGATCTCTTGAGTAGTGCTGGGATTGACGATGGTCGGCGGTGTCGCTCCGGCGAAGTGTAGCAGTGAGCTCGAAGGGTAATGCGGGCTTGGAGAGAAGGGGAGAGAGAGAGAGAGAGAGACTGACGACGAGGAGGGTGTAGCAAGGTCGACGACGTGGTGTGGGTCGCCGGCGTCGAGGAGGCGTGCAGGGAAGACTCGAACTCGACGGGTAATGGGTTTTTGTGTGCAGATGTTGGATTGATGGAGGGTCGGGTTGATGAAGGATGCAGGGGATGCTTGGGGTGAGTTACTTGAGAGAAGAGGATGAAGGAGGAGGGATGAGGGGTCGCTGAGGGTTATCGAGGGTCGTCGCCGGCGGCGAAGTGAGGAAAAAATTTTGTGCTCGGTGAGTTTTTTGTGGGGGAGAGAAATAAGGGATAGATCTGAGATGCAGAGAAGAGAGAGGTGAGGGAGCTAATGGAGACGAGGGGGTGTGCGCGTCGTGGTTGTAACGGTAGGAACGGGGGCATGGGCGTGGGCATGAGGCGCGGCGGAGAAAGGGGATCGCGCGCGGGAATGGGGGAATGTTACCATTGGAGTGAAGGAGATGAACATGAGTGGGGTCGGGTCGGGTGAGCTGAGGAATTGGGCCAAGGAAGTTGGGCTGAGAATTTTAAAATATTCCCTTAATAAAAAAACTTGTGGGCCGAGGGTGAGAGGGGCTGGGGATTAAATTAGGGATTTATAAAAATGGGGTGTGGGCTGGTGAGGGAAGAGTAGGCCGGGGGTTTAATTTAAAGATTTATTTAAAACAAATTTTGAATGGGCTGAAGGTATATGTAATATAGTTTTGGGTTTTAGTTTATTTTATACTTGGTTTTAATTTGTTTTGAGTTTTGGGAAATTTTGTTGGGTTGGGATTTTATCGGTAGAATTTTGGTTTTGAATCATGATTTTAAAAGAGCTGGAAAAATTTTAAGGTTTAAACATTAAGCTTAAGCAACCAATAAAAATACGAAGGGAAAAGAAGGGAAACCACTGGAATTCAGAAAATAGGAAACTTTTATTAGAATGGAAACGGGGATTTACAAGATTGAAGAGAGAGATCATGGTGGAATGAACATCGTTTTAGATACTATCTGTAGGAGATCATTAGTCATCTTTGGAACTAAGATCGACTTGCGAAGACCTGAGTATAGGAGGGCTTGGTTGATTAGTGATCAAAAGGGTTTTGGCCTCGGGAAACTTGGCTAATTTATGCTAAGGTTGGCCTCTCATAATGTTAAACACTAACATTTGCTCGGCGCTCACGTGCTCCCACGTGAGGCTCTAAAGCAGTGTTAAACACTAAAATTTAGAGCGCTCACGTGTGGCACATGAGGCGCTTCAGAATTGGGCGCTGCTTCTTTCGGTTTATTCCCTTGTTCCTTTTATAAATGCTAAGCCCTATTGGGGGTTACGTGGGATCACGTGAGGCGCCCTAAAATAGGAACTGTTTTTGATTTATTCCCCTTTTTCTTTTACAAGTGCTAAGCACTATTCGGGGGTCACGTGGGATCACGTGAGGCGCCCCAAAATGGGATCTGTCTTGGGCTTATTCCCCTTTTTCTTTTGAAAGTGTTAAGCACTATTAGGGGGTCACGTGGGATCATGTGAGGCGCCCCAAAATGGGAACTGTCCTGGGTTTATTCCCGTTTTTCTTTTGAAAGTGCTAAGCACTATTAAGGGGTCATGTGGGATCACGTGACTCGATATCAGTTGTTCCTTTTTGTTCTTCAAAGATGCTCACGTGCGAACACGTGATCTTTGTTACGTGACGTTGAGCGTTAATGAATCACCAGGTTGTTCTTCTATGGTTCTGAAGAATCAAGTTCTCCTTTTGTTCTTTGCAGGGATTAAATTCTTTTTAAAGAGTTAAACCCTAGTTTCAGAGGAATTAAATTCACATATGTTTTGTAAGAGTTAAATTCTTTTGAACTCGGTTCATGCCCAGAGTTTTGAATCTGCATGACAGATCTTCCCGATAAGAATTAAATTCTCAGCTTGTGGGGAGATCTGCTTCTGCAGATCTTAACCAGAGGAAAAACTAAGTTCTTTGACAAGAGTTAAACTCTTAGTTTAAGAATTAAATTCTCCTTTTTTTGGTGGGAGTTTTTGGGAGGGGTTCCTTTTCTTTATAGAGAATTAAATTCTCTCTTTATTTTTCTTTCTTTCTTCCCCTCTCTGTGTATATGTGTATCTCTCCTCATCTTTTTTTCTCCTCTCCTTTCTTCTATTTATATGAGAAGAAAAAGAATCAATTTGTTAAGAAAATCCCTCATTGAGAGATCATGATTGATTCCATGATCTTTTAGATCAATCGGTGAATTTTATTCACCGTTGGATTTTTAATTCAAAGGCTCTCTGTTTAACAGAGAATATTTCTTGTTTATTTAGCAAGATTATGAATATCTTATTAGTTTTAACAAGATCAGAATTTTATTCTATCATATCTTTTAGTTTAACAAGATCAGAAATATATTTTCTTAATATAGAATTATCTTCTGTCATTTGGATATCTCGTTAATTTAACCTAGAATTTTATTCTTATCATATGAATGTTAGTTTAATAAGATTTGGAAAATATTTTCCTATGATAGAACTTTATTCTACCAGATGATCACCATTGGATATTTGATCCAAAGGTCCTCTGTTTAACAGAGAAGATCTTTCTAGTTTGAGGAAGATCAGGAAAATATTTCCCAAATAGAATTTAATTCTAGAATTTGACATGAGCATTTTAAATTGGGGCGCTCACATGCTTTGCATGTGAGTAGCAAGAGAACTCACATGTTTAACATGTGACCTCTAGTGTGGGTTTTAGCCTGTTCATTTTCAGCGCCCATATGCTTTACATATGAGTGCTCACGTGTTTTGCACGTGAGCCCTGTTTGAGGCCAAATTTTGAGGACTCTCCCCTCTTTTTTATAAGGGAACCAGTAGCTCTTGGCCGAAAATTTTGACGGGAACAGCTTCATGTGAGGTGAAGAAAATTAGTGAAAAAATAATTTCTAAAGTGAGCAAAATTCCTACTTCATTAACCTCTTCTCTACTAACCATTTAGATTGGATTGTTTCTTCACTAGTTCATCACTTAGTGAAGAGATAGCTTGAGTTAGCGTCTTCTCGACGTAGTTCATCTTCGGCATCAAAGACTTCAAGCAAGTTTGTTCATTTCACCTTGTGGAGCCTCATTAGAGTCCGGAAGATCACTACTTGGAGCGAAGGAAGTAAAGGACCGGTCTACAAAGGTTGTATTTCTTGTTCGCTTGATATAAAGATGTTTACATAATTGTTCATCTAATTCTCTAGTTTAGATTCTAGCGTTAGGGTTCTTTAGCGGGCCGATTTTTTGAAAACGGCATGGTCGATGCCTCCCGAAACCCAGCGGCGACACTAAGGAACCCAGCACTCACTGACTGGCCACTCGAACCATGGCCAAAACCGCCCGGGACGGGTCCATGTTGGGGTTTGGTCTCGGGTCCATGTTGGGGTTTGGTCTCGGGTCTCGCGTCGTTGGGTCAGATCAATTCAATTAGTCCAAAACATGTATATTTTCTTGTACAACATTTCGTAACTCCATGTATCACTCATGAAAGTTTCAGGATTTTAAAACGATAAAAAGAATTTAAAATAAAATAATTGTGTTACAAGAATTCGAACACGCGAATTATAGGACAACAGTGTAGAGACTTAATTAATGGGCTACAAGGAGTTCTTTGAACATATTTAACAAATATTAAATATATGTCAGAATAAAAAAGGCAGCAATAAAATAATAATTTAAATGTATAAAAAATTTAGGATCGTTACAGATTTTTAGCACGACTTTAAGTGTCCTTCGGACCTTGGAGAGTTTTTGAGATAGAGTTGGGGGAGAATGCTTTAGGGACTACGTGACGCTTGGTCGGTAGGCAAGTCAAGTTGGTAAGCCCAAAATTCGTAAGGCGGTTTAGTATAAGTGGCTCGTAGATGAAACCTACCTTCCTCCTTCAATCCTCCACACGTCGCTTACTTAAAACGACAGCCTCCTCCTGAAAAGCCGTAGCACCTAAGCAGCAGCGTAGAACTTCATTGTTTTCATTTTAAAAATGTGATATTTTCCTAAAAAATATATCTAACTTCTGATCTTTCAAGATCTTTAATAAAAATCTTTCATATTTTAAAATGAAGTTCTTTAAAGATCTTTTTAAATCCTTTGCATAAACAAAAAAGAATTGAAAATCTTTGTTATAAAACCAACTATTTATTTATTTTTTTGGACACTGGTCCATAAGCCATAATGTATATGCACACAATACACACAAACACATCCACGTACATATCAAAAACGTTAATTTGTGATCATTTCCTCTCCTACGGTTCCTGATCCTGAGGTTCGAACCCCGCACTTTTCCTAAAAGGGTAGGTGCCCATATGAACCGAGCTATTGCTCATTCGTAAATCAATTATTTATTAAAACTGGATATGTGTGTGTGAGAAAAACGCGCATGCATACACACACATATATGACTTAATCGCACAAAGGCATCCATGAACTTTCATATTTTTGGCGATAAATACCATGAACTTTCATAATTAGACATAGATTTCATGAACTTTCATAAGCAGCTAAATTTTTTGCAAATAGATAACATGACGTGGCATAAAATGGTATTAATTTGCAACCGGAAGATATAGTTCATGGTAGCTATCTCTAATTATGAAAGTTCATGGTATCGATCGTAAAAAATATGAAAGTCCATCGGTACCTTTGTACAATTAAGCCACATATATAGAGAGAAAAGAAGCCATGGAAGGGAATCTCCTCCTATGTCGTTGAAAAAATACACTCTATCATTTTTTCCGATGATCGGCACCCATCATCTTCATATTTATTATCTAAGATGTGGATACACCAAATTTCATACAATTTTACCACTTTTTCACCGTTGATTTAGTAGGTGCAAAATTAACGGTTTACCGACAATAAAACTTTTTACATTGCTGATTCAACTGTGAAAAAATGGTAGAATCACATGAAATTTGGTGTATCCACATCTTATATGGTAAAGATGAAGATGGTGAATACCGATCGTCGAAAAAAATGGTAGAGGATTTAAATTTTTGAATCCTTTAAGGAAAAAACCGTATAGGGCATCTTTCCTTCATTATTCTTATACACACACTTGAAGCTAAGAAGTGGTATGAGATTTCAACCCTCCTGATTTTGATGCGGGTGGAGAAGTTACCAACGCTCTGCATGTGTTGATTAACTTTGGACAAAAGATTTGATAAGATTTTAAAAATAATTTTAGTTAAGATAGAAAATTTATAGTAGATACTTTAATAAAATTTGATATGATTTAAAACAGTTTGTTACGATCATTTAACTTTTTTTTTTCAAAGCCATGAGAAATTTTCTTGCCACTTGATATCATTTTGAAAATAGTAAAAAAGATTATCTTGCATAAAAAAAGTTTGGAAAAAGAAAAAAAAATCTTTTTACATGAAAGTCACGTGCATATCACATACTGTTTTTTGCGTCGTTAAACTAGATCTATTAAGGTAACTATAAAACCCAAAGTCTGTTACGGTTTGCTTATGTAGCCCCCTTCACTTTCTCTCTCCTCATTCGTGCTCCCCTTCACTTTCTCTCTCTTCTTTCCCACTCCTCCTCCTTTCAAGAATCGATCAAGAGCTGAAAGAAACGGAGTCCGAGGTCAGGATCCATCACCAATGGCGACGAACTCGATCGCCAGGCGCCAATCTCACGCCGGCGGCGGCGGAGGCGCCGGCGGCGGCGGCGGCGGAGGCGCCGGCGGCGGCGGCGGAGGCGCCGGCGGCGGCGGCGGAGGCGCCGGCGGCGGCGGCGGCGGAGTCGACGACGACGGCCACGCCCATCGATCCGCGGATCGCAGGCACAGGCGCAAGGGAGCGCCGTGCCTCTCGTGGTCAAAAGCGTTCTATCTCCTCGTCATCGGCATGTTCGTCTCCTTCATCGCCTTAGGGACCTATCAGGTCCAAGTGTTGGGGGGGCCGAGGGTGGACGATCGGAGCTGGGTGGGGCGATCGCCGGCGAGGCGGAGGCCGCCTCCGGGGATTTCGTTGAAGTTCAGGCCGATGGATCTGACGAGGAGGCTCGAGGAGCAGCGGAGGCGATTGGATCAGTTGAGATCCGAGAGCAGAGTGAGGATTCGAGCGCCGCAGTTGGCTCTGGTGAGTTGCTGTTCTTGGATTCTAGCTCGTTCTCGTGATTCTAGGGTTTCTTGATTTCGTTTTGAATGGAGTCGTTGATGAAATTCTCGTGGTGGATCTCGATTCTTTATGCAATTGACCTTTTAGTACTCACTGAATTTGGATTGTGACGGTCTTTGAAGTTTTAATTTCTTGCCGATACTTGAAATGCGGCGTCGAATCGTTTCCCTTCAAAGATATTATTTTGTGAAGTTTGCACAGATCTTGTGGTCTCAAGTTATTGCTGTTCATGTTCAGTATAGACATGGACTGGTTTGCCCCAATAAATTCTTATTAATGAAGATATTAGGGAAATTTACTCTAACAGCAAGGCTATGGACATATGAAACATATCAATCTTTCAATTAACAATAAGATGTGCATTATGGACAATTCGAAAATGATGAATGCAATAATTAAGAGAAAGAAAAAAATAAAAATAAAGGAAACACACGAGTGTGAAAAAATAAAAAGCAAATTGATTTTACGGGGTTATACAGGAGTTGGCGATTGGCAGCCAATAGGTTAGTATAATGCCACCGACCAAGGAAGTTTCTCTGACAGTGGATGTGATATTGGTTTACCTGAGATGGAATCAACATTATTGGATGTCCCTAGCTTTGCTCACTGGATAATACTACATAGAAAGGGGAATAATTGTTTCATTTAAGTTAGAAAAGGTAATATGTTATATTTAATAATTTAACGCTGCAATAGTATAGACTTGCCAATAAGGCTATATATAGTAACCTAAGATATTGGTCAAACAGGAAATAAGGGTCAGAATAGTATTTACTTATGCGCAAATATATACGTACATATTTAAGCATGTGCAAGTACCACTGGAACTTATTGAGGATAGCTAGTCAAGAAAATTGATAGTGAACAACAACAACTTGTTTGGTCACTGGTGCCTGAAATGTTGATATCGTGGAGTTTCTTCTGAGCCGGCTCGATCCTATCTTGAGACGGCTCGGTAAATTATGATTCGGCTCACAACATGTTTGGAATTACCTGTTCTCATTTGTTCATATGAGACGGCTCATAGTTATATTGAGCCGGCTCAAGTCATCAGACGCGGGTTTTTCTTGCGAACATGGCATTTTTTCTCATACCTGTAATCTTAATTCAAATGGAATTCAGGGTTGGCTATAAATAGGGATTTTAGGGTTGACATTAAAAAAAAGAGAGCTGTTGAAAATAAAGAGAGGGTGATGGCTAAAAGAGATTTGAAAGAAATCTCCTAAGGTTTGCTCTTGGTGTAATCTTGACAAAAGAATTAGTGGAAGTTTTGCAGATTCCGCTCTGTCGGGGACTAGCCTGTCACGACTCGAAAACGGAAGTGATCAGCATTTAAATCACGTAATGTCTAAAAACGATGATGCAATTCAAGTAAGCCAAAACCCAGAATCTAAACCATTTTTAAAAGAAATAGTGGAGATGAAGTTTTGTAAAAAGTAAAACTTGTTTTGAAACATTGTTTGAAAAATAGACAACACCTCCTTTGTAAATTTTGATTAAAACGAATACAATGATAGTAAATATAGAAGCATCCCATATACGGGAGCTAAATCAACGCCCACTCGGCGGAATCACAACCACGCAGTAATATACGATGCTCAAAGGCAAAAGATCACAAGCAAACTAAAATAATTGCATAAGTAAAGCTAATAGTGGACTCCATATGGGTTCATCCCAAAAAAATATACAAGTCTCAACTCGATCTAAGTCAAATAATAATACATGTTTTGGTCGATAGAGTAACACTGGATACAAGAAAAGTATAATACACAAAGAGACGATTACTAAGCATTTAACCCACCTAGCGAAATAAGCGAGAACCCCAAAAGATGATATGCCAACGCTGTCGTAAGTATCCGTGTGGTCAGTCTTGCAAGGAGCTAAAGCACAACGAGTATGAGTTGTCAACTCAGTAAATAGTATATAACATCACAAGAGCTATACATATAAGTATGGTGAATAAAAGTAAACACAATGAAATCAACATCAACTTCATAATCATCATGAAATCCGTGTCAATCATCGCTAACCAGAATCTCATCATATCAGACCGATGTATCCGAATCGGTCTCTCCCCTTTCCTCAATTACCGGATCACACCATAGATATATCTATACAAGAAATTCATGATATCTGTACCGGTCTCTCTCCCCTTCCTCGATAACCGGATATCACAAAACATATATCTACACAAGAAATTCATGGTATCCGTACCGGTCTCTTTTCCTTCCTCGATAACCGGATATCACCAAATTTCTTGTAACATGCGCATAACAAAAATCCAAGAAAGTTTTATGATTAATAATAATGATATATCATATATATATATGCATATATTAGCGTCCAATACCACTGATACACACATATACATTTTAGTGTCTCATACCACTGATATATATCATCATAAATAAAGACCGCAATCTCACAAGATCATCCATATATAACACATAACGAAAACACGGTAAACAACAATTAATACTTACTAATAGCATGGAGATAATCTAATACTAATAACATGGCAATTTCTAAGTGTTATGTCAGTACCAACGATGCGTAGTGTAGCATATGTGTGTGATTGTGTAACATGGGAATCGTTGGTAGTTGTGCAGTGTTCTATCAAGTGTGTACATATAATCAGGGCAATTAGAATATACGAGTTG
This sequence comes from Agapanthus africanus, assembly GCA_030015575.1. NCBI lineage: Eukaryota > Viridiplantae > Streptophyta > Magnoliopsida > Asparagales > Amaryllidaceae > Agapanthus > Agapanthus africanus. Next base: position 28,224,655 of record JASDDO010000001.1, read on the forward strand.
AAATTTAACATGAAACATGGTATTTAACTAAGTATCAATAACATACGGCAATGCAAGCAAGTAGATATGGAACATGGTATGGTGCTCAATACAATACTAATAGAATGGTAATGCAATCAAGTGTCGCGAATGGTTTAAAATAGCAACACGAAGTTTTATAAATTTTTTGATAATCAGGGGTGCTATACGATATCTGCTCGATTTCCCACTTGTAGATGCTATTCCATTCACAGTATGCGATCGAGCAAGTCGTATCTTACGACCGTCTTACCCTTCGCCGCCATCTCGGAGGTCTCCGCAATCGAACCTAGAATTCACATAACGACGCAACACATAAGAAATCAAATCGGCCTCAAAGTAACGAGTGAACGTCCATAGGTTAGAACTTAGGGTCAACGTGAGCCATCTATGTGCTAACTATCAAGAATTACCCCCGGACTCGCTGTTCTAACACAAAAGACCGCATCAAGAATAAAAAATACGGATTCACAAGTTTGAAAACCTTAAAATATCGTCAAAACTATCTAAAGTACTCTCAGATTTTGCCTTGGGGTATCTGGGGAAAAACAAAGTATCACAAGGGCTCAATATAAGTGTGTACAAGTTTCAGAAAAAATCCCAGACCAAAACTCCATGGTTTGGCCGACCAAAAGTGCTACAGTAACCGACCTGAGCGGCCCAATTTTGGAATTAGGGTCTCGTGTTTCTTGTGTGGTTTTCTAGTGGTCTAATTAGGTCAATGTAATAGTTTGTTTATTTTGCAAAGACCCCAATACATCCCAGAAACAATTTGAATACTAAAACATCATCAAAATTCTAGTTTTGAATACTTGAAAATAACTTGGTAAAGTTATGACGTTGTGATGCTTATAAAGTAAATTACCTTGCACTAAAATACTTTCATCTATCCTAAGTTTGCTTGTAATTAGCTAAGAAACTATCCTAGCACAACATTTACTTTAAACTTATAATACAACATCAAAACCACTAAAACTTGATCTTTAACTTTAAAATGGAGTTTACATAGCAAGTGTTTATAAAAGCTTGTTTAAAGATAGGATTTTTACTTCTAAGAAATGCTAGGGATGAGGTCCAAACTTGAGGAAAGCTTCAAAGTGTTTGTGACGGCCTTAAGGTGAAGAAATTATTGAAAGGAGAGTGTTTAGATGGAGGATTGGTTAAGTGTGGAGGGTTGCCTGTTTCTTTGGTGAATGAGGATGCCAATAAGGAGATTTTAGAGAGGGGAAGAAGAATGAGGAGATGAGAATGGTATATCTCTCTCATCCTCTCTCTTGCCCATGCCTTACACTCTCTCTTGCCCACTCTCAATATTTTAAACAAACCATGCCCATCACCATGCCTCTATGTCACTCTCCCTTCATGACTTATTCAAACACAATTAACATTCTAAAAAAGATAAAATAATAAAAGAAATATTAAGATAGGGTTTAGCTTGTCATGACAACATAGGCCTAATTAGGGAAAGGAAAGAGCTAGTTTTATCGTAGTGATTAGATTAGATATATATATTTACATTAATGCCAAATTAGGAAAAACCCAAATTTAAAAATAATTGTTATCATGATTATAAAATTCATTTTATTACCAATTAACTTCTAAAATTAACATTTAAAATTTTGAAATGTTATATAGCTATACGGTGAGTGAACCTCGTAAGCAAATATTGTCTCTCTATTTTGATTCTCTTATTCTTGCATTGTTTTATCTTTCGTTGTATATTGTGTTTTGCGTGGTTGCCCATTTAGCATAGTTCTTGATTCTCCTGTTTTCTCAACAAAGTGGTATCCGAACGTAGAGAACCGAAGGGTCTTTGATTCTACGGTCTAAATTTACGGTGGGTGACGACGCGTATGTCTGCTCCCCATCTTCTTAGATTGTAATTTCAAAGGTGTTGGTTCAAATATCCGATGGAGAAGGTTAAGTTTACTGCGGCGGTAAACGAAAATGGCTGAGGATAAAATCAGAAGCAAGAAGTTTAATGGTCATAACTATGGTTGGTGACGTATGCAGATGGATGACTACCTATATCAGAAAGATTTGTATCTTCCGTTATTGGGCGATAGGCCCGATAAGATGTCCGATAAGACATGAAATCTACTGGATAAGAAAGCACCGGCGACGATTTGGCTATCATTGATTCCGCATGTAGCCTTTAATATTTTGAAGGAGAAAACAAACATAGGACTAATGACGACATTAGCAAAGTTATGTAAGAAGCCTTCAACGTCAAATAAGATATTTCTGATAAAGAAGATTTTCAATATGAAGATGGTAGAAAACGGTTTAGTGACAAAGTATCTAAACGAGTTCAACAGTGTGACAAACCAACTCGAATCAGCCACAATCACGTTTGAAGATGAGATTCTAGCCTTCTTGTTTCTATGTCCGTTGCCGGAGAGTTGGGAAAACCTTGTTATGGTGTTCAGCAACTCGATCTCAGGGACTCTCATATTTAATGATGCAGTGAGCTGCGTATTAAATGATGAGATGAGAAGAAAGGCTGTGAGTGAAAGTTCGGGAACTTCTGCACTCTCAGTAGAGAATCGTGGCAGGACAATGGAAAGAGAAAAAAAGAAGAAGAGCAAGTCAAAAAGCCGATAAAAGTCAAAAGAAAAGATTCAAGGTAATTGTTAGAACTGCGGAAAGAAGGGTCACTTGAAAGACTGCACTCTTGAAGAAAGAAAAATGCTTAAATGAAAATTCAGATGATAAGCCAATGTGGTTTCCACACATGAACAAGGGGAACATGTTCGGCAAGCAAAAGCACAAAGGGAGATACCTGGTTTCTAGATTCAGGGACATCTTTTCATTGCACTTCAGGTCAGCATCATTTTAGTGATTATGTTCAAGAGGATCTTGGGCATTTGACAGTGGGAAACGACCTTCCGTACAAAATCGTTGGAAAAATGATGATTATGTTGCATCCATCAGGAGGAAGTCAGATAAACCTGAATAACATTAAACACATACCAGATCTGAAGAAGAGTAATATCTACAAGTCAGCTGGACAACGAAGGGTACGTGATAGTATTTGGGAATTCTTAGTGAAAGATTTCCAAAGGATCGTTGGTAGTCGCAAGGGGTAAATTGATCGACACATTGTATTCCTTCAGTGGGAGCAGTGGCGTTTCGATTGCATTGATAATAGGTTCAGATGCAGATTCTGAGATTTCGTTGTGGCATAAGAGATTGCGGTACCTTAGCGAGAAGAATATGAAGATTCTTCAGAGCAAAGGGCTTTTATCTGGGTTGAAAAGGGTAGAGTTGGGACTCTGTGAGAGTTGTGTTTATGGAAAGAAAAACACACTCAGGTTTCAGATTGGCGGTGTAGCAATGAAGACTAAGAAACTAAAGTTGATGCATACGGATGTATGGGGACCGGCATCTATAGAGTGTTACGGTGGAAATCGGTACTTCGTTACGTTCATTGATGATGCAAGCAGGAAGATCTGAGTTTATGCAATGAAGAAGAAGTCCGATTGTTTAGTCATTTCAAACACTGGATTGCAAAGGCGGAGAACCAAACAGGGACGCAAGTTAATTGCCTAAAGTCCGACAATGGCAAGGAATATTGCACACAAGAGTTCGAGGGTTTTGCTCACAGAAGGGTATATGTTAGTTAAAAATAGAATCGAGGACACCGCAACAGAACGACATTGCTGAAAGGATGAACATGACGATTCTAAAGCGGATAAGGAGCATGGCCTTGGATGCAGATGTGCCCAAATTCCTATGGGCAACAGCTGTCGATGTTGCTGTGTATCTGATCAATCGAAACCTGGCAAGTGCACTCGATGGAAGAATTCCGGAAGAAATTTGGTCAGGTAAACCAGTAAATTACTCGCACCTTAAAATTTTTGGTTACATTGCTTATTTGCTGAAAGATAAGGCGGAAATGAGTAAGCTTGACTCCAAATCAAGTATGCATTCATTGGTTATGGAGGAGATGAGTTCGGATATCGGCTGTGCGATTACTCAAGTAAGAAGATAATACGGAACCGGAACGTCATTTTTGATGAGCAACATTTGTACAAGTAAAGAAAGCCAATGTTAGGAATGGTGCAGTATCTGAGTTCATTGAGTTGGATGAAACTCGGGAGAATAGTCAGGCATCTACAGGTGCAGATCAGAATATGGAGGAGACAAGCACTGTAGTGCTGGATCATGTTCAGAAACTGGTTGAAGATCAGGTTCAACAACCAAATGACCCAATTCTGAAGAGATCTACACGAAAGAGACGACCGCCTGAAAGATTAGTTACCGGTTTCATATTGTTTATTGATTCGAAAAAGCCCAAATTCCTCACAGAAGCGATGCGGGACGGTGCTAGCAAGCCGTGGGAGCAAGCCATAGATGAAAACATGGATTCATTGAAAACGAATCGTATATGGGATCTAGTGAACCTATCCAAGGGTCGAAAGGCATTGCTGAATAGGTGGATGTATAGAATCAGGGATGAGGCCAATGGTATAAAGCGGTACAAAACTTGCTTGGTAGTCAAGAGATATGCGCAATAGCATAGAATAGACTATCAGGAAATATTTTCCCCAGTGGTAAAGATGACTTTAATTCGGATTATACTTAAGATGATGGCGGTGGTAGATTTGCATTAACAGTGTTTCTTTATGGAGATTTGGAGGAGGAAATTTATATGATGCAGCCACCAGGATACAAGGTTAATAGGAAGGAAAGTTTGGTTTATAGACCGCGAAAGAGTTTATATGGCCTTAAGCAAGCTCCAAAGCATTGTATCTCAAGTTTGATCAATTCATATTGGAGTCGGGATTTGTAAGATATGATTCAGATCACTGTGTTTACATTCAGACTTTAAGGATGGCGAATAAATTTTTTTTTCATTTTATGTGGATGATATGTTGGTGGCAAGTCCGAATTATAAGTAAATTCAAAATCTGAAAAAGTTGATGGCTGAACAATTCTCCATGAAGGATTCGGGAGCAGCCAAGTAAATTCTGGGCATGAAGATTATTAGAGATAGGCAGCAACGAAAGCTGTAGTTGTCGCTACAAGACTACGTGGAGAAGGTTTTGAAGTGGTTCAATATGGACAAAGCAAAACCAGTAAGTACACGTTTAGCGAAATATTTCAAATTCAGCAAAGAGTTATGCCCAACAACTCAAAAGCAGAAGGATGACATGATACGAGTACCATATGCATCGACGGTTGGGAGTTTGATGTATGCAATGGTGAGTATACCACCAAATATTGCACAAGCAGTGGGAGTTGTAGGCAGGTACATGCAAAATCTGGAAAAGGAGTATTGGAATCCAGTGAAGTGGATATTGAGATATCTCAAAAGAACACCCACCATTGCTTATGTTTCGGGGGTGATGCATTCAATATACAAGGTTATGTTGATACAGACCACTCAGGTGATCGAGATGGTGAGAGATGCATAACAGGGTATGTATTCACCGTTGGGGAACAACCGTTGGTTAGATTTCCTAGTTGCAAAAGATTGTTGCGTTGTCAACGACAGAGGCCGAATATGTGGCCATCATGAAAGCCAGCAAAGAGATGATATGGCCATAAAGGTTATTCGAAGAGTTGAGTAAGAAACAAAAGTTCAATACCTTGTGGAGCGATGGTTAAAATGCAATACATTTGGCTAAAAATGCTGAATATCACTCTAGGACAGAGGACATCAAGATGCGGTATCATTTCATACGTATAGCTTTGAAAGATGGTGAGTTGACATTGCAGAAGATCGATGGAGAAAAGAATCCTACAGATATGTTCACTAAGGTTGTTGTCAAAGATAAGCTGAATCTTTGTTACAGATTGGTGAATCTTTCCGACAAGATCTGATGAGGAGAGAGTTTATAACGGAATCGTGTGAAGTCTACTAGTTTTTTGGGAGTCAAGATGGAAGAATCTCCAAGTGGGTGATATTGTGGGGTTTCTTCTGGCCGGCTCGACCTTATCTTGAGCCGGCTCAGTAAATTCTGAGCTGGCTCACAACATGTTTGTTCATATGAGACGGCTCATAGTTATGTTGAGCCGGCTCAAGTCATTAGACGCGGGTTTTTCGTGCGAACATGGTATTTTTTGTAATACCGTGTAATCCTAATTCAAGTGGGATTTAGAGTTGGCTATAAATGGGGATTTTAGGGTTGGCATTAAAAAAGAGGGGCTATTGAAAATAGAGGGAAGGTGAAAGCTAAGAGAGATTAGAGAGATTTGAAAGAAATCTCATAAGGTTTGCTCTTGGTGTGATCCCGACAAAAGAATTAGTGGAAGTTTTGCAGATTTTACTCTGTCCGGGACTTGCCATACGGTGGGTGAACCTCGTAAACAAATATTGTCTCTCTGGTTTGATTTTTCTTTTCTTATATTTTTTTGTCTTTCGTTGTATATTATATTCTGCGTGGTTGGCCGTTTAGCATAGTTGATTCCCCCGTTTTCTCAACATGAAAAAGATTGGTATAAAATGAGAAGAGAGAGATCAGAGAGAATGATTATGGAAAATGTAATAAGTTAATTAGCTCAAGGCTAATTTTCCATTTTATATAGGCAAATACATTATGCAATTACATCCCTATTATTATTCTAATTACATATAATACGGGTTATTCTTAACACTCCCACTCAAGCTGGAGCATACATATCAAATATGCTCAGTTTGTTACAAAGAAATTGCACTCTATTCTTTCCTAAGGGTTTTGTAAATAAGTCTTCCAATTGATGTGTCGATTGAACATAGTAGGCACTAACAGTCCTATCTTCAACTTTCTCCCTTACAAAATGACAATCTACCTCAACGTGCTTCGTTCATTCATAGAATACAGGATTGGAAGCAATATAAATCGCAGCCTTATTATCACAATATAGCGGCATAGCTAAGGCGGGCTCAAAACCAAGCTCTTCCGGTATAAATCGAATCCACACAAGCTCATAAGTGGTATTCGCCATGGCTCGATATTTTGACTTGGCGCTGGAGCGGGACACAACACTTTGCTTCTTACTTTTTCAGGAGATCAAGTTACCTCCTACAAACACGCGGTATCCCGTTGTAGAACTGCGATCAAATGGAGATTCATCCCAATCTACATTTGTAAAGCCCGCCACTCTTGAATGGCTATGATCTGAGTATAATACGCCCTTTCCTAGGGCATTCTTCAAATAACGAAGTATGCGAATCACTGCATCCCAATGAGTTACTTGAGGATCAACCATAAATTGGCTCACAACGCTAACAGGATATGAGATGTACGGTCGAGTGACGGCAAGATAATTCAATTTACTGACCAATCATCGGTATCTTCCAGGATCTTCAACCAAGTCACCTTGTCCCGAAAGTAGTTTGTTATTCGGATCCATTGGAGGCTTTATGGATTTGCATCCTAACATCCCAGCTTCAGTCAACATATCCAGCACATACTTCCGCTGTGAGATGTAGATGCTCTCTTTCGACCGTGCAACTTCGATACCCATAAAGTACTTAAGGTTTCCAAGGTCCTTAGTCTGAAACTTCGTTTGCAGGTGGTGCTTAAGCTGTGCAATACCGGCTTCATTATCGTTGGTAATCACCATGTCATCGACATACACCACCAAAAGAATATGAAGACCAATGGTGTTATTATGATAGAACACCGAATGGTCATGTGCACATCATTTGAGACTAAACAAAGTAACCACCTCAGTAAATTTCCCAAACCAAGCTCGAGGGGATTGTTTCAAACCATACAATGATTTCTTCAATCGACAAACGAGACCAGACTCCTTCTGAGCAACAAACCTAGATGGTTGCTCAATATATACCTCCTTGATCAAAGAACAATGAATGAAGGTATTTTTCACATCAAGCTGATGCAATGGGCAATGGTGGGTAGCGGCAAGAGACATAAATAGACAAACGGAAGTCATCTTCGCTACAGGAGAAAAATTCTCTTCATAATCAACTCCATAAGTTTACGAATACTTTTTTGCAACCAAACGTGCTTTCAAGCGGGAAAGTGTTCCATCAGGGTTAAGCTTCGCAGTGTATACCGAACGACACCCTACAACCTTCTTTTTAGCCGGAAGAGAAACCAAATCTCATGTCTGATTCAGTTCGAGGGCAAGCATCTCATCAATCATAGTATCGGTCCACTATTTATGAGACAAAGCATCCGAATGAGACTTGGGTAGAGCATGAGAATCGAGTGAGGAGATAAATGCACGATACGTCGAAAATAAGTGAGATGTGGCCATATAGTAAGCTATAGAGTGAGAAGTGCAGCTTTGGATGCCTTTCTGTAAGGCAATAGGGAGATCAATATCACTCTCCGGCGGAGCTCGAGACTCTGGGAGATCGGCAACAAGAGGTTGAGGTTCGGGAGCCGTATGGGCTCGACGAGCATATACTCTTGTAATCGATGGTGTAGGATCCAATAGTGGAGAATCAGGAGCAGTAGGTAGCTCAATATGAACGGTGCGGAGGATTTCAAATACAAGAAGTGGAGAAGCAACCGACTCAGACGGGATATAATGTGACGAAAAATAGGAGAATTCTAAAGGAAAGTCACTGTCCATGTATACAGGAGTGTGCAATGTAGAGGAGTATGGAGTGGACTCATAAAAAGTCACGTCGACCGATATAAATCGACGATATAATTCAGGACTATAGCAATGATATCCCTTTTGAGCCCGAGAATACCTAAGAAAAATGCACTGAATAGACTTAGGATCTAGTTTAGAACCCCTGATGGTAGATCATGAACAAAACAAACACATCCAAATACCCGCGGAGGGACATAACATGAAGAGACCATCAATAGGAACAATATGGAATGAGGAATCTCTCCATCGAGGACCAACGTGTGCATACGATTAATCAAGTGATTAGCAGTAAGGACTGCATCTCCCCAAAAAAATTTAGGCCCTCGCATATGAAATAGGAGAGGTCGAGTGGCCTCTAACAAATGTCGATTCTTCCTTTCTGCCACCCAATTCAGTTGAGGGGTATAAAGACAAGAGGAATCATGAATAATTCCAAGTTTCTCTGTATATGCCCGAAAAGATATACTGAAGTAGTCACCAACTCCAAATTAAGTCTTCACTTCAGAACAAAAAGTCTAGAAATGAGAAAACACTTCACTCCTGGATTTCATCAAAAATAACCGCGAGACTCGAGAAAAATCATCGATGAAGGTCACAAAGTATCGAAATCCTCCCTCGGCAATAACAGGGCATGGCCTCCAAAGATCATAATGAACTAAATCAAAAGGTTTGTCCACACTCTTATTAATACGGAATGGTTAGCTGGAGCGATGATACTTACCCAACTCACATGATTTACATTTTAGAGTAGGTAAGGAACCAAGAGATAGAACCACTCTCAACGTTTGCAAGGACATGTGACCAAAACGGCAATGAGTATCAAAGGCTTATTTAAGGCTCGATGCTAGCCATGCTATAGAACGTGGATGCTCATCCAGATGGTATAGCCCATCAATATTTGTCCCAGTACCAATCGTTCACTTCGTCTCAAGCTCCTGAAACACATCCTCAAGGGAAAAAGGTGGCACTACAATGCAATTATAGAGTCAGTTGACTAACATATGGTAAGTTGATAAGGAATCGAGGCAAGTATAGCACATAGGTCAATGGTAATTATGATGTAGCCTGAACCGAACCCGCTCCTACAATTTCAGCTGTAGTACCATTTGCTAAAGTGTCCGGGATGGTTCCATGTCTCTCCTTATAGGAAGACAATATATTTTGCTCCCATGTCATGTGATCTGTAGCGCCAGAATCAATAACCTAATGACGAGAAGTATTTTTTGGTGAGAGACAATATATATGATTGCCTCTTGCCTTGATGAAATCTGAAGTGAATGAAGACACAAGGAGACGAAGTCTTTGTATTTCATCATTTACGTAGAACCCTTCCAAATTAGGAGAATATGCAGCTGATTTCATTACAACTACTCGTAAATAGAAAAGGTGAAAGATATTTCTCAATCAATCTATCGAACACCTGATGAAGGTGGCTTAAGCTCACCAGTTCCAACCACCAAGAAATAGAGCTCTCAAAATCGAGGCAACTCTTACAATAATGCTAGTATCTTCAAACAAGCTTGAATCCACACCCCAAAAGAAAGAGATCTCCAAAGATCTCACCCAAAATAACGAAGAATGCCAACCAACCAAGAAAGGAATCAAGCAAAATTCCACCTAAAAGTGTCGTGATCGATCTTTCAAGACCCGATCCACGGTCAATCAACTACAAAGCAATTCAATCGGATCCGAACACGAACTCAGACGACTCCAAAACTTCGACAACATAATCAATACTAAATCCACACATCTTCATATCAAAAAGTAGCTAGAACTTGATCAATTGTTAAAGAAAAATACCTTCACGTTTACTATAGCAGACAGTCAAATCGAAGCAAAAAACTTCGCAAATCACCTCCAAACGGTAAGAAAGAGCCAAATCAGCGAAACTAAGCCCTCAATCAGCAAGAAATCAACTTAAAATAGCGAGGAATCGACCCAGATCGAGATCGATGAGGTTGAGATGAGGAATCGAAGCAAGAACGAAGGTCGATTGAAGCATTTGAGGTCGAAATCGACTAGTGCAGCCAAGATGAGGTCAAAAAACTGAGAGTCGAAATCAACTACCAGTCGGTTGAAGATGGAAAGGGTCGATTTAGGGTTCTAGAGGAAAATCGAATCGAAACGAAGCTGCTCCATGGTGGTCGTAGTTGATTGAAGGCCGAATCGAAGCTGCTCCATGGTGGTCGAAATCAATCGAGGGCCAAATCGAACTCAAGGAGATCGACGCTGCCATTGCCAAAGTCGAGGGTCTTCAGATGTCCATAGCAGCCATCGATCGATTTTGGAGGTTCAGATGAAGTTGATCAACCTCAAGAGAGCTCCGGTGAGGTTTGGCGGCGGCGGCGGTGGCTCCGTGGCGGTGAGGTTGGCGGTGGCTAGGATTAGGGTTAGTTTTTTTTGTTTGAATGATGAAGGGTCAGGATCAGATCTGAGAATTGGATGGCTCAGATACCATGTTATAAAATGAGAAGAGAGATGAGAGAGAAAATGATTAGGGAAATGTAATAGATTAGTTAGCTCAAGGCTAATTTCTTTTTTTATATAGGCAAACACATTATGCAATTATATCCCTATTATTATCCTAATTACATATAACCCCGTATATAATACGAATTATTCTTAACAAAGATACAAAATAAAACCGTTGCACTTTACCATTAATGGAAACATAGATTCTAGAAATTACACACACACTGCACAATAATGCAGGGTCAGAATAGCAAGGAGAACACCACTGTTTGGGAGATTTCAAAGATATACAGCCTTTGCAACAATCTTTGCCAACATCTTGATGTTGACACAAATGTCAACTTCTTGTACTGAAACATTCTGGAGTTGCAAAAATAGTTATTAAATTATTAGCACCACAAAATCATTCCTCCTAGAGTAACTAATAATACGAATAACAATAACTATGTTATAGTCATTACTGTACATTCCATCTATTATATGGATTAAGGAACACATAGAGTTGAACATAGTCAAATAAGAAATTGAATGATTTCATAAATTATTTATTTAAAAATTTGAAGAAAAACTTTTCTACTCTTTCAAAATTATTACTGCTTATGTTAAACGTAAAACTAATTGTACCATGAAGATGTCTGCTCAGTTGATCATCTTTCTAGGGCTAAGCTTCTTGAATAATGAGGTAAAAAAGAGAGAAGAGCCAGTGCGATATAACACCATTGAGCTAACAATGAGAATAGAGAAAATTGAAGGGGCACTTTATATGAGTGATTCACAAACAAGCCGAACATAGGAACCGACTATAACTGTGTCATGTAACTGATGGTATTATTTAATTTTAATTGGTACATCGACAGTTCATGTGTTAGATACGATGATAGCTACACAGAGATAACAATCTTAGATAGAAAGTATCATCAGTAGTTTTTTATTTCCTGGTTTGAGAAGTGGAGTGGTAGGGTTCATGCAAGAGAGTAGGAGGTTTGGGGGTGGGGTGGTTGGAGGCAGCATACACCTTGGGCTGGTGCAGCAGCAGGAATGGTATTCCACTTGCATGACTACTCCAGCAACCATCATTGTGAAAGATTTTTATGTACATAGAGGGGATAGCACAATGAGGGGAGCATGGTTCAAATGAAGGAGAGCATGGCCTAAATGAATATAGTCATGATGACTTTTTGTGAAGTTTGTCAAACGATGGGAGAATTTGAGCTTTGGTGGTCCCATTCATAGTTTAAATGAAGGAGAGCATGGTCCCATTCGTAGTTTGAGCTTTAACGGCAGGAGCAAGCATCAATTTCTATTATAGTAGGTTATCGCTGAATTCCAGTCACAGAATCTATCCATATGATCTTCGTACATAATGTAGTATCCTTGTTAAAAGAGAATAGGTCAGTTTAGTATATTTAGGGGAAAGGGAGAACACCTTCCATTCAGCTTTGACGAATAATTCTGTTGATACAGGTTGTTTTCTTTTCGGTCTTCTCTTATATGTTGTCAAACACAGGCGAAGTCGAAACAATTTCTTATATATCATTTGCATCCAGACTAAGCATTTAGATTTAAATTTAGATTGGTATCAGAAATCCCACATGATTCAGATTCATTTGTTTCATTCCAAGTTTATCATGAGCTAGGATTTTAGTTATATGAAATCAAATAAATATAATAACCGGCTTGAACTCTTGTTTGTCCCCTATATAACCTGGATCTGAGAATATGTAACTCATTTAACAACTTATCTAAGATCTAAAAAGTAGTCATGCATAGACAGAGTGAGTGAGGGTGGGGAAATTTCCATGGGATGAAAAGAGATGAAGGTAAATATTTGTTATTAAATAATAATGAAAAATGTGATCCCTACACACATGATAATTGACCATTTTAATTAATCTTTTGCATGAGCTAATGTAGATCTGTAGCAACTGAAATGAAGCTAGTAATTTAGGTGGATGTGGAACTTAATACAATGTTCATGCCTTACTCTTATAGAACTATAGTTTTTCATATAGACTAACAAGTTTTATGAGGCGGTGGACTATGTTTGAATTTTAAAAGCTGTCCCTGTCTGATATTTTGTTGATATTCATCGTAATTAGAGATGTTCAGAACTGCTATTGTTTTTATCATAGAGTCTGCGGCCAACATTTGCTATTTTATACTTGTCTGTATAGTGAGTCATATGTTATTTATTTCAGCTTTCTTTTGATGATGACTTCTTTATAATCTCAGGTTGTGGGGAGTATGAATATAGATTCACAATCTTTGATGCTGTTAACATTGGTGAAAGGTCTTAGGGAGCTGGGATACATTTTCACGGTGAGTAATTTCTTTTGAAGATGAATTCTTATAGTATGGTGTAAACTTTGGCCTTATGGCATTTGTTTTCCCATATACTACTACATCTTTCCATAGCATCTTCATAATTTTGTGATTGCAACTTTTGCTTAAAATTTTTAATATTTCCGGATACTATGTTGATTCCCTGCAATTATTAAGAACGGCATGCCCTGAGTGACCTTTCTGCAACTTCAAAGTGATGTAAAAATATATAAACATGTAGTTGTATTATTATATGCGACCTTTGTTTAGGGTATGAGAAATTGACCTCGACTTGAAGCTCCAGATTGGGACGTTCTAGTAGTGAGTTTTCCTTCCAAGGGAAGTTGGCAATAAGAAAACCTTTCTTAAGAATCTATATATGATTTAAGGTTTCTCTTAATTACATGCATAACAAAATCTTTTTCTGCAAATAACATGTGGATGATACATATGACCCTTCAAGCATAAAATCATTGACAAAGGTTATCCAAAATGGATTTAAATGGGTTAAGACCCTTGTTTCTAATCTAAGAATGTATGTCTTATACTTGACATCCATTTTGTGCTGTGACGAATTATAGATCCAAATTGAGATCCACTTCACCAAAATACAATATAAGGACCATTGAATCAATGATATAGTTTACTGAAAGACTAGACAATCAATAAACTATATCATTGTCAACTATTGGCACTTTGAATCAATTCATGCTCCACATGCTAAGTTGCATTTACTGACTCTTCAAAACTTCTGACATAGTATGGCATTGAACTAAACTATGTAGGTGCATATCTCCACTATTATAATGTTGAAAGGAGGGGGTCTCCAAATTTGAGATTTGGCTATCTAATTTGGAAGAGAAATTCATTAAAAAATATATATAAAAAATCAAACCTCGATTTGTAACCGGCTAACTCTATACATCTCTTCCAATAACTACCTCCACAAAACCCTCTCAGTAACCAACTCCATACAATTTTTTTTATTACACTTAAGATGTAACATGCATCGCACGTGTAAAATACTAGTCTACAAATAATTAAAATCATCTCAATAAACAGTAATTTAACCATTTGCATAGATGACAGAGTAATTTGAGGAATTCTCTTCATCATAGTAACAGGAGGAAGTAGTTATATGATGTTGTAGGCATAAAGGGAGAACACCAATTCAAAGTTTGCGAGAAATAGAAGCTACATGTCAAAATAAGATGGTTGCTGTAGGAAGAGCACCCGTGGGTTGCAGTATGCTCCTAATATAACAGGAGAAATGAATGGCATAACTTGTTCCAGTGACACGCTAAACTTTTAAAAAGAAGCTTAGCTCCCATCTACATGAGTTGAGCACGGGAGAAGGTATTTGCCAAATGAGAGCATATTCTTTTGAGAAAGTTCCATGCAAGAAACCGTACAAAAAACAACATTTGATTACATTGATGATATGAAGGTGGATCAATGTCTGTAGAAGATTATATTTGGGAAAAAGATCTCTTCGTGAGTAGAGTGTGGAACAATGGAAGCTTTCCTAACTCCCTTTTTGTCGTTCTTCCACTTTTTGTATCTCTTATGGTGTGTGTCCGAAGCACTACTTGTTTCCGAGTGCTCTTATAATGCTGATCAGTACTCCCATGGCCTATTGGGCTTCTGTGCTACTTGCTTACATTCATCGACATGGACACACCAACATTGACATAACAAAACTTTTACACAGCAAAATTCAAAAATGGAATCTACAGTACAAGAATGACTAAGAAGAATCATGTATGCTGCCTGCGAAATCTTCAGCATTGGAATGACCGCATATCAGAAGTGTCCTTGCTATGTAGGTTATTAATGGAACTACCAGCGGCGAGGACAAATTTCTTCATTCGAATTGGAAAGAAGAAAATCACTTAAGCATGCAATAATTGATGTATATTTTTATTAAATTTATGAGATTAAATAAAAAGTAGCTATTCTTTTATGAGTTCTCCATGTTCAGAACTTCTAAAATATGTTATACTTCCGAGCATGTGACTTCATTCATTGCTTCTTTTTAAATGTTCTCTAAAACTTATTTGGAAAATCTGGTGCTCAGTAGAAATAATTCACCAAGAAACAACTTGTTTGAGTATTCTATAGTAATAAGATTAGCAGAAGTTAGTCTTACCGTAGTAAGAGAGGAGGCTTTTTTTCTTCAAGTTGGTATCTCCTTTACTCCTTTCATTTCCAGATGAACCATATTCATTTAAATGTTTATCATAGAAGTTCTATGGTTATCTTTCTAATGATGGGGACCTCCGGATGATGGCTGCTACTTATGTTACCTTTTAAAAACTTTAGTTCATATTATAAGTGATGGACAGTTATGCATGAGTTTCTATTTAGACCATGATTCATTTCTTCTATTAAAGAATTCTATCATTGGTTTAATTTTTCTAGTTTGTGACTTAACAGGTTTATGCATTAGATGATGGAGAATCTTATTCTTCATGGAAACATGTTGGTTGTCAAGTATTGGTTTTGCGCTCTGAGAGTACTAGCACTATTGATTGGTCAAAGTAAGTACTAGTCTGGTGATTTACATTCCATTTGGTTTTTTGAGAGAACATCTTCATTCCTTGATATGCTCTTATATTTGAAAACTTCTTTGTTGCAGTACAAAATATTGCAGCCTCTCTTTGACTCAACTTCCTTATGCAATGATACTAATGCACTATAAATGTTATTTAGTTATGATCTGATCACAATGGTATCTCTAAACAAATATGTATTTTATTTGTTTGGCACAGTTATGAAGGTGTTATCCTTAGTTCTCTTGAAGGCAAAAAAGTCATTGGAAGGTATGGACGTATTATTCTCATTGTATACTTTCTACATTCATTGAAAGCTTTCAGATTTGTTTCTTTATTACCTTGTGATCATGAACTAGATGCTCAGTGCATCTGGCTATTAGAGACGCAATCAGAATTAAAACTTGAAACTTGTTTGCAAATATTTATTTCCTTTTTACTATTGGTGCATCAATAAGTTGATAAATACAGATACTAGATTGAAAGAATGCAAGAAAATGATCGACTTCCAAACCATGTAAATCTGACCAGATAGGAAAGGTAATTGCATGTAAGGACCGTGTTGCATAGATGCATCTGATCTTTAGAAGGAAAAAAATTCTACATTTAACTTTGAGCTCGTCTACCTGTCATAATTTTTCTTTTACTATCTTACGTTTGTTATCTGATTTTCCGTTTGCTTTTCAAGGTAGCATGTAAAACATGTCTTTTAGATATAAGGTTGGACATGATCGATGAACCACCACCCACCCCCGGCGCCCCCTACTCTAAGTAAATAGGGTTTGGTAACCTCTCCCTTAGTGGCGGTTGGATGCATTGAACTTTTGACCTCCTTGTCACAATTCTCTTGCTCTACCAAATATCCCACCCCTCAAGAGTTGAGTAAAACATGGTTGTGTACCCTGATGCCGAAGCTACTTGAGATTTCAAGTTAATTTGGATTCTGCATATTAGGAAAATCCACGAGTGTACTTTAAAGGTTGATATTGGATATGTTTATTATTGTTTAGGTTTAATAACTAATATCCTTATAGAGGAATGATGAGGTAGCACTTACCAATACATGACGGTTCCTGATGGAAAATCGATTTTTCAAAGCTACTCCAAATTTTTATTGATGCATAATTATTAGCTGTAGGAGGGCCTTCGCATTAATTAATTCTAGAATTTTTCTAATTTTTATTGTCGGTTGTTTCTATCAGAATATATCAGATAGTGATTTGCATTTAATTCTGTATTAAATTCATGTATACTTTCTTGTTGAAGTGTAAACAATCATGTTGAATGATTAAAACCATACAAGAGAGAATATTATCACACTTGCTCCACTGAAAATAATTAATGGCAAAATGTTCGAATGCCTTGAGTAAAAAATTAACAATTCTACTGAGATGCATGATACTGCCCCCCCCCCCCCACCCCAAACAAAATCGTTAAAGAAGAATCTTATACGAATGTATGATTACCGGATTGCCAGAAAAGAAGATACATGCTAGATTAATACATCAGATATTTGTACATCAAAGTGTACATTTCCAGTTTATTTTAGTGAATTTGAAAACCAAAATCTTTTGACCAGGTAAGTAGGCAATGATTATGTGTACAAACTTTGAAAGCATGGTTCTGCATGGTCAGCAGGCTCTTTTTTTCTCTCTTTTTCATTTTGGGGGTAAGGAATTCTTTCTTTCTTTCTTTCTTTCTTTAGAGCCTCTAATAATTCTAAAGGACCGACTCTGAACTTCCCATCATGCCTTTCCTCATGAGGAGAGAATTGTTTTATTTCAGTTTTCATAACTGAGATCACATGCGAATTTCAGATGTAGAACCGACTGTAGTCTAGTGTACCTTTGTTGGCTCCATGTGTTCTGGTTATCTGCTCATTTCATGGTTGTCCCCTTTCCTTGGTTCTCTTTTTATATACCTTTATACCGAACAAAAGGACATTTGGGGGGGAAAATAAAATCATTTCTCTTTGTCTTGATTTCTCTACTCGCTACTCTATCTCTGTTCTGGTACTTCCTTCGATCTCTGTCTTCTCAAGAGTACACAGCCGCAAAGACAATATCCTCTCTTGCTGTTTTAGGTTTTATTTTAGGTTGTTCTTTTTAACATACCTGGTCTTTAAAAATGAGTTTATGAGACTTATGTGCTTATATTTTTCTCAATTTTATGTTGGTTAATATTTGATAATATGCCTTTGATCTACTTATGAATCTCCTACATCATGGAAGTCCTAATGTAATACACCTTTTGAAGCATTTCTTGATGAAATACTTAGTTGTATGGTCACTGACAGAATATTCTCTGCAGGTTTATGGAACATCCTTTTGATTCTGTACCACTTATATGGCTTATTCATGAAGACATCCTTGGGAGGCGCCTTCCTTCTTATAAAGAAGATCTTGTTACCGTGTGGAGAAGTGCTTTTAGTAGGGCTAATGTTGTGGTGTTTCCGGATTTCTCCCTTCCTGTAGAATCCCTGCCCTTTAATTTACTATTGTTGCAACACTAGTTTCTGCACTTCAATTGCTTTATATTGAAGACTTACCTCTTTATTTTTCCGCTTTTTCTTTCTCTTTTTTTTAAAAAAAAACTTCAGATGCTGTATACTCCACTTGATACTGGAAACTTCTATGTGATCCCTGCATCTCCAGTCAATTTCCGGGAAGCTGAAAGTTACAATATATCCAATTCTCGACTCCAACTAAGGAGAGAAGACAGATTCAATGATGATGATTTGATAATTTTAGTTGTTGGAAGCTTATTTTCCTATGATGAACTACCATGGGAATACAAAGCTATCATGAAGGCCTTTATACCTGAGGTTAAGAAAAGAGCATCAATGAATTGGGTGGGAGGAAATTCTAAGTTCGTATTTTTATCTGGGGATTCCACAGCTGCCCATGACTCTGCTTTTCAGGTATTGGTGGCATGAATATGTTATGCTAATTTTCAGTGTTTTGGTCTATTGGATAATATAAAATTATCTGATGGTCCATCACTTCAGCCACTACCTAAAAGCTTTTGAGTAGAGAGTGGTTGTCAACAGTGTTAGAGCACCGGGTAAAATATTCTTGGTTCAAATCCCTTTGTAAACATTAAAAAGTATTTTCCCCTCGTGTGTTCTATCACAAGCGAACTAGCAAAACAGGGTTGTATTCTTCCACATGAGGGGCCATATTGGATGGTATGATACAAATATTAGGCCCATAACTCACTAGCTTAAGGTTTTGTGTAAAAATGGTTACCAAAAATGCCTATCAACTGAATTTCAAATGGATAAAAATTCTATATCTATGCAACCCAATATGACATTTTACCAGAGCATAGTAGTTATAGAACCTAACTGCAAAGCCGTGCTTCTCCTATAATATATTTGCAATGTTAGGGTTGATGAACAAATTAAGTTATCAGTGGCAAAGCTCCTTTTTCTTCTTTCCCTTTTTTCTCTGTGAGCACAATACAACACAATCAAAAATAAATGGCTTATTTTATATATTTTTTCCATATCCTGATCTCTTTCTTTTGGCTCAAGAACATAGGGAAGTGCAGAATATATTATAAGAGAAGACACTAATTGTATGTTACTAGTTTCACTCTAATTTTATTGTTTACTTTTTTTACTTGATATCTAGACTGAAATTTATGCTATCCAATGATGATAAATCATCTACCCATTGGTTGATGAGTACATTCTTGCAGCCGTGTGGTTGTAAACTTACATATGCAGTAGTGTCCGGACATAAATAGCTATTTTGAGCATCTTGTCATGGTAAGGAAATCTGATAGGTTAAGTTTATGTTCTTTTTCTTGCATATACAGTTTATATTCTTTCTTTGGACGAAAAGTATAATTTCCCTTTTATTTATTTCTGTCTTTTACTTTGTTGATCAGTAATTACTGAGACACTGCACCTAAATGTATAAAAAGATTTTCTTATTCCAAAGGTGCTTAAGCACTATTGACTTATGAATAAATTCGTCTGTTATATTATGGCGCAGGAACTTGCTTCGCAGTTGGGTTATCCAAATGATTTTGTTAAGCACTATGGAATGGATCGTGATGTGAACAGTGTGCTTTATATGGCAGATTTAGTTCTCTATGGCTCATTTCAGGAGGAACAGAGTTTTCCACCCCTATTAGTGCGAGCCATGGCATTCAACATTCCCATCGTCGCTCCGAGTTTGGATATTGTAACAAAATATGTGAGCCTAGTTGCCGAATAACCTTCTGAGTTCTGATCCCCTCTCCTTCCCTCCCCATCATTACAGACAAACAAAACACACACAAGAAAACCCCCTTTGCCCCCCCCCCCCCCCCTCCTTTGCCATTTTTTTATTCTCATTTTTTTTTATTGTTGCAGGTTGTTGATCAAGTCCATGGAGTAATTTTTAATCCACATGATATGGGAACATTGACAAAAGCTTTCTCACTTCTGATAGAAGATAATACTCTGTCTAAGCTAGCATATACAGTTGCTGCTTCTGGGAAATTTCTTTCCAAGAACATGTTTTCATTGGACTGTGTTGCTGATTATGCAAAGCTTCTTGAAAATGTACTTCAGTTTCCTTCAGATGTGATTCTTCCTCTTTCCATTTCTCATATTAGCCAAAATACCTGGGCGTGGGACTTTCTAGAGAAGGAAAATAAACAAACTAGTCACACAATGTGGAACCGCAGCATTATCGACTTTCTTGAGGAGCAGGCCACTGGCAAACCTCAAGTTCAGCAGACCACCCAGATAGCAAATGGGTCTTATTCAGAAGACGTCCCTACAGAGTTGGATTGGAAAATCCTTAAAGAAATGGAAATTCTGGAGGATTCTGACAGACGAGAAAGGGCAGAGGTATGCAGCATTTTCCTTTTTCCCTTTCTTTTTTTAATGCTTTAGTGGCTAGAATGAACTCTACTAATCACTTTTTGACAGAAAGCACTTCTCGATTGATTGGCAGATTGCGGAGAGGATACCAAGATATTTGGGAGAATGGGATGCTGTTTACAATAAAGCGCGAAAAGCTGTAAAAGAAATGAACTTTGAAAAAAATGAACGTGATGAAGCTGAATTAGAAAAGATCGGACTCCAATTGTGCATCTATGAGATTTACAGCGGGGAAGGGGCATGGCCATTTTTACAACATGGTTCTCTATATCGCGGAATAACTCTAGTACGCTTCTAGATATCCATGCTCTTTAGCTCCCTACCTGTTCGTTGCATTCTTTTTTTCTAAACAACAAGTTCCATAACTTTAAGAATTATGCTTAGTAATTTAACTAATTTTTTTGTTAATTTGTGATACAGTAGATATTATATGTATTTTTAATTTTTGTAAATTCTCCTTTTATTAATGGCAATAATGTTGTGTTTTGATTACTTGTTTATTTTCTCGTGGTATCATTATTGTTGGAATAATAATCCCACATTGGAAAAAGAAAGAGACTTGGATTGGTATAAGATATAGATGGGCATCCCGCCAATAGGCTTAAGTCTTTTGATGGAACCTCACTACATTGAAAGCCCATGTGCTCTCATTAAAAGCCTGACACTCCAACTACTTAAAATTTAATAATTATCTAATTATCTTTGCGTATGAGCTGATGCGTTACTAGCAATCTCATCTCAGCTTTTGCATCTATGCATGTCAATTCAGCTTTTGCATCTATGCATGTCAATTACTTGGGAACTCGTAAAAGAAGTCTAGCATTGCCTAATCAATTTACTTGTCTGTGTTTTGATGAGACAGATTATGCTCAATTGCTTTGTACACTTCATGATTTTGTATTCCACAAGAACATAAATATCTAGATGGATTTTTGGAGATTATTTTAGATGGTGCCTAGACTTGCCATATTCATCGAAGTTTAGCCTACAAACTTCGCTTTATTTAAAATACAGTGGATGCTTAGCGATCAATATTTACTGTATACGAATAAAGATGATGATGACTACAAGCATGGAGTTAGAATCATTAGGAGCCTTGTCATTTATACACACTGTTCTCACAAAGTAGTCCAGTACTGTACTTCATCTGTTTTCATTACTCTTTAAAGCTCTCGTTGATAGGCGTGACAGACATTTTCTAACATAATTACAGGATAAAAAAATTATAGCCCAATCTTGTGATATGCATCTGACAAGTACTGTAAGAATTGAATGATATGCAGCGTGAAAACTGCTCATATAGTGAATTGAGTTATTTTAAATAAATTTTTTTAACTGCAATGTATCTTGGTTAATTTGCTGCACCAACTGCATGGATTTAATATGTGTAACAAAAATGGAAATAAGTACTCCAAGGAGTGGGAGAGTTGGTAGGACATGAGAATTTTTGTAAGGAGGTTACAAGGCAGACAACCTTGTAGAATATATATTTATATCCCTCAACTCTCCCAACAACTTGAGGGTTTTGGTGCAATGGCAGGGATAATAAGATGGTATCAGATCAACCAAGGCCCAAATCCTACCTGGCGCACATTTAATAAGCAGGTTAAAAAAACATAATGTGGTTATAAGTCAAGGTTTTTTAGGAAAAAAGCGGCATTACCTACGTGAATGTGCTAAGATATAACATTATATCTTTCAATCTCAGTTTATCCCCATCCGAGATGGCCAATTCAGATCCCAAAAATGATAATTCGAGTTCTGATACCGATATCATCTGATTCCGACTAATATCGGGTTTACCATTTGGTTAGTGGAGTCTTAGTATTAAGTTTATTAATGGGTTTATGGGTTTTTCAATGGGTTAATGATTTGTTAATAGTTCAGTGGGTTATTAGGTTAATCTGACATCATATGTCATAAATTACTGAAAGATATATCATAAAGCTTATATTTATTTTTACCAAGTATTGAAAAACCATTGTAGTAGGCATCATTAATTGCTAAAGATTTACCAAATTATTTATAGTTTACTTTTACTGCTTATTTAAAAACATTTAATAATTTTTAAAATTTATTTGTGTCAACGTTTGTGAAATCCAATATTCCAACCTCGATACAGCCAAAGATGGCCTATTCCGATCCGAAAAGTGATCGTCCGATACCATTACTGAAATTAAACCTTGCCCTCAACCCTCACCATGTTGAACTTTTGGTGCAATTCCAAGGGCTTTAATGTGAACAAACGCGAGAGGAGAGATGACTGGTCCTATTTATTTAGGGTGGAAGTGGTCCCACATGGGTCCCAGCCTCAGAACTGAAAAAATTATGAGATTATAATTTCTTGTCAGGAAGATGCATGATATATGGCTGAATCCAAAATTATAGGCTAATAGTGCGATACTTACATTGAAAATTACGGAACTAAATTCCAGCATCGGTGTGTCATGGTTGATCCATTGCACCATGTAGCACATATTTAAATATGAGTATTGGTTCATGTTCATGAATCATGCTTGTGTTCATGCATGTTTGCAAAGGAACCTCCGGAAAACATGTTGTTTGTGATGAAGGCCCTAAACTGTCCTGCTAGAATAATTGTTTACATTAATTTCCTTCCTGTGATGAGTTTCCCAGTGACATGAAATAAAATTTCTCTAATATTCTGTATTTGTATGTATCTTAGTCCTTGTCATATTTTTTAAAACAGACTGTGAAGGGGTGTTAAGTTTGTCCTTCTAACCGTTTTATATTCTTCAGTCCAAGAGAGCTCAAAGACCACGATCAGACGATGTAGATGCAGTTGGTCGACTTGCAATCTTGAATAATGCATATTATAGAGATATTCTGTGTGAGTCTGGTGCCATGTTTTCAGTTGCAAATAAGGTGGATGACATTCACAGTTTGCCTTGGATTGGTTTCCAGTCATGGCGTGCTGCTGGAAGGAAGGTAAGATTTTTATATTAAAGTCTTTTACATGCTCTGCTGTTTACTACCTCAGATGATCTGTTGATCTGGTTTCAGCAAATTATTACTTATTGCAATTATATTATGTCGTCTTAAACTTCCAAATTAATATTTCTTTGAGCTTGTCATGTCATGCCTTTCCTTTCTAAATAGTTTCGCCACCTTAGATTTGCAATCCCTTCTTTTTAATATGTATACACGGCCACATGGATACAAACAATTATAAAATTTAAAAAACAATAATAAAATTTGATCTTATCATGTACGTGCATGTAACCTATGTATTCATAAATCATAAGCTTCTGAGTTTGATATCCAGCTGGTGTTCTTTATGTT
The DNA here is from genome assembly GCA_030015575.1 of Agapanthus africanus. Lineage (NCBI taxonomy): Eukaryota > Viridiplantae > Streptophyta > Magnoliopsida > Asparagales > Amaryllidaceae > Agapanthus > Agapanthus africanus. The sequence goes on from JASDDO010000001.1 coordinate 28,248,763, forward strand.
CAATGAAGAGAAGCAACACATAAATGTGCATATCCTCAGTAAGGTGAACTAATAGTTTTTATGTCTCAAGTGGGACCAAGATGTGCATAACTGTGAGATTTTCCGTAAGAAACATTATTCGGTGATTTTAAATGCCAACATGACTAGCTCATGCACCGCGCACATGTTAATGCCGCTAAGAAGCTGGACATTTTTCTCCTACGGCCTACATTTATATCTGGAGTAAAATGCTAATATTACGCTGGTTAGGAGCACCGTGTGCAGATGGAGTACATGATCTCATCATATCATTAAAAAACATGACAGTTTTGTTAAACATTAGGGCACAACTATATGTGTTGACCATAGGGAAATCTTGTAGGTTCTGATAACTTTTATGATTATAGTTGTCCTTGGTGAATAAAGTGAATATCTTGCATTTTTTGGCTCAAGTATATATATTTCTTGAAAATGCACAAGCCTCGGTATTTATATATTTCGCATGTAGAGATAAAATTGGTGAGACGCATAGTTTGAAATCTCGACCGATCCCAATCTGAGATGGCTGATTCCGATCCCAAATCTGACCGTCCGGGTTCTATGGTCCAAAACCAACTATCATTTGCCATATAATTAGTGTGGTTTTCATATTAAGTTTAACAATGGTTAATTGGCTTGTTAGGATTAATGGGTGGGTTCGTTAATGGTTTGATCGGTTTATTATATGTTATTAGGTTAGTATGGTTAGTCTGAAATCATCACTACAACATTAGAAATAGTTGATTGCAAAATAATTTGCCAAATTGTTAATAGTTACTTTAACTGTTTATTTAAAAAAAAATCCTAATTTTAAAAATTCCTTCTCTCAAACAATATAAGTTCCAATATTCCGACCGAGACGGCGATATAGCCGAGGTTGCCGAGTCCAATCCCAAAAGTGATCATCTGAACCCGATCTCGGTCCCAAGATTTTAAATCTTGGTGAGGTACCTGATTACATAAAACCTCTAAAATATTGAAAGCATAAGCTCATACCGCCGTGTGTCGTATTTGCTTTCTAAATTGATTGAATTGATTAATAATCAGAGAAGATTCTGACAAATTATCTTGACTGCCATTTGACACAATTCATGTTCTATTTCTGATGAAGCCGAATGCAATGCGTAAAAGATTGTTTTACATTTATATAAGTTGAGCCACTACATAGACTTCTCCTTGTGCACTGTACATATTTTAGTTCAAATAAGACAATTAATAATTAATACATCATAATATATATACATCACTAAATGTAATAGGGAGTCGTTGACATATGAAGTTCGTTGCATTTTAAGATGGTGGTGGAAGCCAGGAACCTGACATTGCAATTCGCACCTTGAAGACATATGTTCATATCCCAAATTAAAGTTCTAAAATAAATGAATCCCTTCAATTATCAAGATGACTGTACATTCCTCAGAGATACCATCACCCTAATTTCCCCTGTAAAGAAATTAGGATACACACTTTGAAGAGGCTTGTTTTTATGCAGAAGTGAAATGTAAACATTTGGTGGGGATAACATGAGGAGAAGGTGATTCAGATGATGCATATATATGCATTGTTAATATTTAGTCAAAATAAATCATGGCGATACTTCCATTTTTCATAGTCAATGTAATACATACTGCACCAAATTCACAATTACAACGGTGGCTGTCTTAAAATCTGCACCATACTTGATATATAATTCAGTATAGAAAATTCACTTCTGTTCCTTTACAGAAAAGGCCTTACATAATGACATTATAATTGATGGAGGCGTAGATCTCCTTCAGATGTTGCCTTCCCGCTGATGGCGGCGATGGATGGCTGAGGTTAGGATCTGGAGGCTGTCGCTCCTGAAGCGTGTGGATCTCAATGGGTTTGAGGCTGTGATTGCCGAGCTACCTGCAAGGAAGTCCCGAGATGGTTGTACCACCGAGGACCCTCCGACGGTCAAGTTAGACTAGAGATCCGAGCAGAGTGACAGCTTAGTGGAGTAAAAAATGGCTTACTTGAACCGTCTGAAGAAGGGGTTTATATAGCGGTGGCAGCAGGCAGGGCACGCGCGAGAATCATGCCGGCCGTTACGCTCCTGACGTCACGCCCGCGTGATGAGCGAGACCTCCCATTAATGGCGAGACAGGCTTGTTAATGGGGGATTGTGGTGGCGTGGAACGTGGGGTGTAGCCGGCGGAGATCTCGCACATGACGAGATTCGCGGGATAGCGGTTACGCCTGCAAGCGATGTCGTCAGTCGGTCGATGAGACCGAGGAAGATGACCTCTGCGGGAGAGCTCACAGACGAGCGGGAGAGCCGAGGTATCTTGGTTCTGCAGTAGCCCGGAGACGAGCTGTGAGGCCGAGGAGGCCGGTTGTGCAGGGGGCTCGGAGGTGAGCCAGCGTTTGCTCGGTAGGACGAGCATAGGTGTGGTCTGGTCGGCCACTGTAGGTCCTTTCTTGCATGCTCTGGGACACGTCATCTGCCACATGTCCTGATCTGAGAGATTACCGATATCGAGCATCATCATTAGCCCCCCACTCTCGTCTCGACCAGCTTGACGGGTTGGGTCGAGAGTGGTTTGCCGAGTCACCCGCGGTGAGCTCCTTTTCGAAAATATCGTCGGGCGTGTTCCTGGGCAATCAATTGTTTTTTCTGGGTGATGCCAGCGGATCAGGGCGAGATCCCCGCATTAAAGAGGGTGCGCCGAATCGTGTGCACTTTTGCTGAAGCGACAGACTACTTGTCGGGTGTCGGTTGGCTGATGTGACGTGCCGCAGGCTTCTGGCGTTCGATGGGATGCTGCGCTTGCGACAGGTGGAACGATCGTGTCCGTCGAGTGCGGTGAACCGTTTTGGCGGGAGTCGACCGTCGCCGTTGGATGAGGATGCCGGCTGTATAAATCGAGGGGAGGCCTGATTCGGGATCTCTCTTCACATTTTCCTCATTCTGAGTCTTGTTAGCTCGGCGTTCTTCCCCTTTAGGTCGGATTTTGCGTTTTCTCTTCTCGAGGATTTCTTCCCATCAGGTTAGATATCTTGTTTTGAGAAGTTTGTAAATATCGTAGGGGTAGATACTAGGGATTCTTCCCCTGGGTTGGAGTCCCTTCGGGAAGTTGGGGTCATATCCTCTTCCCGGGATCGCACGTCTGGGGCGGTTCCCGGAGCGGTGGCGGCGAACGCTTCTGGTGCGTCGTCCTCAGTAAGATATGAGGACGAGCTTGTCACCGCTCGGGCTCGTTTCCATATTCCTTAGGGCTACACGCTACGATTGGCCGAGGAAGGAGAGATGGCAGATCGGATGCGGGGTAGAGAGATCGCCTTGTACCTGGAAGCCCTTTGGGCCGGAATACACCTGCCTTTCTCTCCCGAGATTGTAGCTGCGTTAAATTACTTTGGGCTAGTCCCGGGCCAACTAGTGCCGAACTCCTGGAGGATTCTCCTTGGGTTCCTGGTCCGGCTGAAGCTGCAGATGATCCCCTTTAGTCCGTCCGTCCCTGCCTCCTCTCTCGTTTACAAAAGTCACCCTAGAACTTGCGCGAGCGACCCGAGGTGGGTTTACCTCTTCTTTAGGAAGCAACGGGGGAGTGTAGCCGGGTCAAGAATTGTCGTCTTGCCCTCTTCCATTCATGATTGGAAGAAGAAGTTTTTCTTCGTCGGGCCACCAGAGGGTGAGGACTGGCCCGTACCCGTCCAGTGGTCTAGGGATAGGTGTTGGCAGGAAAATCCGTCCAATGACCCCGACGCGATGAGGGTGGTAGGTTGGGAGCCTATTCTCCGGGCCGACGTGTTGCTTTCTGAGCGGGCCCTTAGTTGGGCCGGGCTCAGCCCCGCCCAGTTCGTTGGTAAGTTAGGCTTGTGTTTGTTTCCGTTTCTGTTTGTGTCGCTGATTCCATTATATCTTGTTGTGTGCAGAAACCATGGACGTGGACCTCCTCCGAGCAGCTATGCACAAACCGAAGAAAGGGTCGAAGGCTGGAGGGGCCGGCTCTTCACTTCAGACGCCGGTCCCTGCTCCCCCCGCAGCCATCCCGTCCCAGCGCTCGAGTGCGGGTCGCGCCCCGGTGTCCGGCCAGGCGCCGAGGAGAAAAAGGGCTCGGGGAAAGGATGCCCAGGTTTCGGAGGTGGAGACGAGCTCCCCGTCGTCATCTCTCAAGAGGTTTCCCCGAACAGTTCCGCGGACCCCGGCATCTCCGATCTTGGTGGACGAGAGGGAGCTCCGTTTTGAGGTGCCCTCAGGGCTCTCCGTCGCTGACAGTTTGCTACACGACATGGAGAGGTCGGCCGGGGGCCAAGTCCCTATTGGGACGCTGAAGGCACGAATGGCGTCCATCGCCTAAGAGGTCATGCAGGTTAGTGCTCGTACATCGTCTCATCGCTTGCGAGATTTGGTGCCCCTTTTTCTTTCTGACCCCCTTCCGATTTCTTCAGGTCCTTCAGCACGTCGCTATCATCGTCCGGATGGAGGAGGAGATAGCCCCGGCGATGCGAGCCGCGGGCGAGCTCTCCTCGCTGGGGGAGAGCTCAAAGCGGGAGCTGGAGGCGGCGAGGGTCGCTGCCCTTGAGGGCGGGTTGGCGGCCGGGAAGCAGGAGGCGGCGGCCGCGAGGCAGGAGGTGGCGGCTTCGAAGCAGGAGGTTGCCATGTTCCGTGAGGCCGCCCAGGCTGCCGAGGCCGAGCTTCGGGACTCCAAGGTGCTCGTCGGCACCATGAAGAAGTCTGTGAGCACCCTCCGGAAGGAGTTGGAGGCTGCGGGAGAGACGGCGAAGCGAGCCGACCTCAGAGCGGCGAAAGCGGTGGAGAACTTGCAAAAGTCGAAACAGTTCTACACCGTCCTAGCCTCGGCCATCACTGCCTTCTGGCACGAGGCCCTTGACGCCGTCAAGGCTCGGATGCCGGAGTTTGCTGACGAAGAGCTCCGAGCCGAATATCCCCGAGGGGATGACGAGCAGGAGGACGGCCCGGGGAGATACACGACGCCGAGGCTCCTATGGTGGGCGCCGAGGTTGCGCCCGGTCCTGACACCTGAAGCCCCTTGTCTTCATGTTTTTTTTTTCTATTTGTTGCGTCGGGTATTTTGTAGGCCTTCGGGCATTTTTGTAAGGCGGGGTAGCCAACAGTACCCTTGTAAAAACTGACTTTGTGAATAAAGATTTTTGCTTTTGCAGTAGTGTTTGTGCTCGTATTTTCTTTTGTTGGTAAACACTTGTATTTGCACAGTACTGCCTTCGTTTATGTCGGTTCTTTGTCTAGCGATCCAACATCGAGTTGAATCTGTTCGTTTGCTGAGTGTGCAAAGACCGGTGCGAAGACGGTATCTCCACGGCCTCGAAATCGAGGTGGAGATTGCTTAGATATAGAACTGGATGCCTCTTAGTGAGGTCATGTTCCTTAGTGTGGGGAGCTTGGAGAGGCATGTTGATGATAGACAGAGCAGGGTAGCTGCCCGGGGTCTCTTGGCGAGGGCTTCGATCTCTGGAGTTGTAAGGTATTGAATTTCCAGCGGGGGATGGCCGAGCAGGGTAGCTGCTCGGTGCCTCTTGGCGAGGGCTTTGATCCCTGATTTGTTGGGGTAGGAAGCTATCAGCCAGAGATAACCGAGCAAGGGCAGGTACGGTTGCCTCTTGCGAGGGCTTTGATCATTAGCGCGGGAGGGGCCGTGAATGGCCTACTAAGGAAGGGGCCGAGCAGGGTAGCTGCTCGGTGCCTCTTGGTGAGGGCTTTGATCCCTGGTTTGTTGGGGTAGGAAGCTACCAGTCAGGGATAACAGAGCAAGGGCGGGCCCGCTTGCCTCTTGCGAGGGCTTTGATCCTTAGCGCGGGAGGGGCCGTAAGTGGCCTACTAAGGACGGGGCCGAGCAGGGTAGCCGCTCGGTGCTTTTGGCGAGGGCTTTGATCCCTGGTTTGTTAAGGTAGGGAGCTACCAGCCAGGGATAACCGAGCAAGGGTGGGCCCGGTTGCCTCTTGCGAGGGCTTTGATCCTTAAGGACGGGAAGAGCAGGGTTACTGCCCAGTGCCTCTTAGCGAGGGCTTTGATCCCTGGTTTGGTAGGGAGCTACCAGCCAGTGATAACCGAGCAAGGATGGGCCCGGTTGCCTCTTGGTGAGGGCTTTGATCCCCGGTTTGTTGGGGTAGGGAGCTACCAGCCAGAGATAACCGAGCAAGGGCGGGCCCGGTTGCCTCTTTCGAGGGCTTTTCATCCTTAGCGCGGGGGGGGCGTAAGTGGCCTACTAAGGATAGCCGAGCAGGGTTACTGTCCGGTGCCTCTTGGCGAGGGCTTTTTGTCCTTAAGGATGGCCGAGCAGGGTTGCTGCCCGGTGCCTCTTGGCGAGGGCTTTGATCCCCAGCGTTGTGGGGTAGGGAAGCTACCAGTCAGGGATAGCCGAGCAGGGTAGCTGCAGGGCTGCCTTTTGGTGAGGGCTTCGATCCCTGACGTTGTGGGGTAGGCGAGTTACCGGCCAGGGTAGCTGCAGGGCTGCCTCTTGTTGAGGGCTTAGGTCCTTGGCGCTGGAAGGGCCGTGGGAGGCCTGCCAAGGATGAACCAAGCAGTGAAGCTGCTCGGTCGTCTTTTAGTGAGGGCTTAAATCCCTGGTGTTGTGGGGTAGGCGAGCTACCGGTCCGGGATATCCGAGCAGGGTAGATGCAGGGCTGTCTCTTGGTGAGGGCTTAGGTCCTTGGCGCTGGAGGGGCCGTGGGACGCCTGCCAAGGATGAACCAAGCAGTGAAGCTGCTCGGTTGCCTCTTGGTGAGGGCGTCGATCCCTGGCGTTGTGGGGTAGGCGAGCTACCGGCCAAGGATAGCCGAGCAGGGTGGCTGCAGAGCTGCCTCTTGGTGAGGGCTTAGGTCCTTGGCGCTGGAGGGGCCTTGGTAGGATATATTCTTGGGTATGAACCAAGCAGTGAAGCTGCTCGGTTGTCTCTTGGTGAGGGTTTCGATCCCTGGCGTTGTGGGATAGGCGAGCTACCGGCCAGGGATAGCCGAACAGGGTGGCTGCAGGGATGCCTCTTGGTGAGGGCTTAGGTCCTTGGCGCTGGAGAGGCCGTGGGAGGCCTGCCAAGGATGAACCAAGCAATGAAGCTGCTCGGTTGCCTCTTGGTGAGGGCTTCGATCCCTAGCGTTGTGGGGTAGGCAAGCTACCGGCCAAGGATAGCCGAGCAGGGTGGCTGCTGGGCTGCCTCTTCGTGAGGGCTTTGGGAAGATGGACAGTCGCGAGCGACGCGTGCCACGAACGCGTGGAGGAGACGAAGCGCCAGAGCCGCGTCGTTTCGATTTCGCATCAAGCGGCGCGATGTCTGCCGCATGGCTGCACAGTCGCGGGCGACCGTTGAACTCTGGGGGCATTGTGGGCTATAAAATGGAGAGATTGTTGATAACTCATTTCCTCACACCCAAGACGCAAGAATGGAGGACTTCCCTTTCACCATTCCCGATATCATAAGCTTCGAGGACGTGTATCTCTACGATCAGTACTGCACTGATGACAGGGTGCAGTTAATGATAGGCAGGATCGAGGATCATTTCGGTCGATTGCTCCCCCGGCGCTCCTCCCTACTTCAGGCGTTGATGTACTCCATCTGGAGGGCGTCGCCGGGGCTCTACAACCCCTTATCCAAGCAGCTGAAAGACAAGGCAATTGGTAAGCTGAGGTCACTGAGGCGTTTCGGCCTGATCTCTACGAGCCGGCTAAATCGCTCGGAGGCGCTCGTCCTTGAGTGCTACCACTTGAGGCTCGATGTCGATGCTAGCGGGGGTCATCGAAGGGAGAGGTTAGACGCCGCGAGGACTCGGCTGGCGGAAATATCTTCAGAGTACCACGAACAGTGCTCTCTGTATCCCATTCCCCCGTTGTAGTATATATTTTTATGTACGGCTGAGGAGCCTATAGTACCTCTTGAATGAATAAGATTCTTTTTCTTTTCTGCAATGCTTTATTGGTCCCTTATTATATAAACAAAAGATCTCAAGAAAGTTGTACATTGCTCTGAAAAGAAAATACATGCTAGTAGATGTTCTTATTCGTGCAGCTTGAGCCCCCCGGATGTCTGTTGGCATATATGCCCGGCATAGGGTACTGAGCTTCGTGGGTACCAGGCGTATATCCTCCGCTGACACTACCATGATCTGGCCGATGGTCAGCTCGGCGGGAGGGGGACGCTGCTCGCGGTCAGCTTGACGCTTGTCCCTTAGGTACGCTGCGAGGTATCCCGAACGGATGAGCTCTTCAATATAGTCTCGGAATTATTTGCAGCTCTCCGTGGAGTGGCCCAGCGATCTGTGAAAACCGCAGTAGGGGCGTCGGGTTCGCTTTGAGGCCATTCGCGAGACCGGGGGAAGCTTGAAGAATCCTTCGCCCTTGGCCTCCTCTAGTAGCACCGTCTGGAAGATGTTGAGCGGGGTGTACTCCTGGAATTTTGGGAGATAGGGTTTTTGCCGCTCAGGTCCCCTTCTCTCTTCTCTTGCCCTATTCTTTTTGTCGGTTTGCTCTGCCCGAGGGAGATTTGCGTTCATCTCGGCTTCGAGCTGAACCTCGCGCTCGGTCTAGGCCTTTATCTCGGCCATGGTCTTAGGTTGCGCTAATGCAAAGGAGCGTAACCACTCCTTGTGTCTAAGACCAGACCTCAGAGCCGTGATGACCGTCTCGTCCCGGTGGTCTGGGACCTCGAGAAGGGCGTTGTAAAAGCGGGCGACGTATGCTTTGAACGTCTCCTTGTCCCCGCTCTTGATCGTGAAGAGATGATCGACTGTGCGTTTATGTCGCCTGTTCCCGACGAAGTGGCCGAGGAATTGTGTGGCCAGCTCGTCGAAGGTTGAGATCGAGCGCGGTTCGAGTCCCCGAAACCAGTGTCGCCCAGAGCGGATGAGAGTGGTCGAGAAAGCTCGGCACTGGGCGGCGTCGGAGTTGTCTTGGAAGCTCATTCCCACGGTGAATGCATCCAAGTGGTCCTTCGGGTCAGATTTGCCGTTGAAGAGGGAGACCTTTGATGGCTTATTGCGAAAGGTGACGTGGACGGCGAGCAGCTCCTCGGTGAATGGTTTGGTGAGCGAGTTGGCGGCATACTTAGCCCCGTCGCTCGAACGGTGACCTTCCCGATGCATACTCTCGATCTTCTTCTCGAGGGTATCGAGTCGGCCGTGGTACCCCGACGACTCAGCGCATTCTGATCCCAGGCCTCTGCTGCTGGAGGCCTGTGTCTGGCCGCGGCTCCGGTTCCTCTCAATGAGGTTCCTTAGATCCCCCGGCGAGGTGGCCTTTGAGCCGCCGCGGCGAGTCCCATCCGTGTGACCCCGTCGAGGGAGGGGGTGTCAGTCATGCCTGGTAACAGACGAGCTAACAGACATCTTCTCGGGAGGGACAGGTGCGCAGAGGATCTCGAGGCGAGGTGCTCTGGCGACGGACCTCGGTGTCGAACTGTGGGGTGCCCAGCGGATCTTGGAACGTATATGCCCGGGAGATCTGCGGCCGTGGGAGGTAGTGAGACGGTGGTCGGCGGTGCCGACACGGACGGAGTCTTCTCTCCCCCTGTAGGGGTCCTGGCCCCGAGGCGGGAGAGTGGCGACTTAGTGATCTTGCCCCACAGTTTGGACGCGGATCAGCGCCTCCACAACGGACGCGAGTCGGTCTATTCGGCCGGCAAGGGCGTTGATGGCATTCGGCGGAGGAGGTCCGTCCGCGCCCCCGTTGAGGTGGAAGCGGCGGCTGGTGCTTGGATCGTCGTGATGATCGCTCGCCATTAGGTTGAGATCGGAAGGCGAACTTTTGTTTTTGTGGAATCAAGGATGACTTTTTCCCACAGACGGCGCCAGCTGATGGAGGTGTAGATCTCCTTCAGATGTTGCCTTCCGTTGATCCGCTGATGGCGGCGATGGGTGACTGAGGTTAGGATCTGGAGGCTGTCGCTCCTGAAGCGTGTGGATCTCAATGGATTTGAGGCTGTGGTTATCGAGCTACCTGCAAGGAAGTCCCGGGGTGGTTGTACCACCGATGACCCTCCGATGGTCAAGTTAGACTAGATATCCGAACAGAGTAACGACTTAGTGGAGTAAAAAATGGCTTATTTGAACCGTCTGAAGAAGGGGTTTATATAGCGGTGGCAGCAGGCAGGGCAGGCGTGAGAATCACGCCGGCCGTTACGCTCCCGACATCACGCCCGCGTGATGAGCGAGACCTCCCATTAATGGCGAGGCAGGCTCGTTAATGGGGGATCATGGTGGCGTGTAACGTGGGGTGTGGCCGGCGGAGATCTCGCACAAGACGAGATTCGTGGGATGGCGGTTACGCCTGCAAGCGGTGCCGTTGGTCGATCGATGAGACAGAGGAAGATGACCTCGGCAGGAGAGCTCGCAGACGAGCGGGAGAGCCGAGGTATCTTGGTTCTGCGGTAGCCTAGAGACGAGCTGTGAGGCCGAGAAGTCCGGTTGTGCAGGGGGCTCGGAGGTGAGCCAGCGTTTGCTCGGTAGGACGAGCATAGGTGTGGTCTGGTCGGCCATTGTAGGTCCTTTCTTGCATGCTCTGGGACACGTCATCTGCCACATGTTCTAATCTGGGAGATCACCGATATCGAGCATCATCAATAATCTTATGCGTTAATTACTGTTGATATATGTTTGGAAATTGCCCCACATTGAAAAAACTATGAGAGGCACATGGTATAAGAAATAAATGAGCCCTCCACAAAGAAGGCTTAAGTCTATTTGGATGGAACCCGTTTACGTCGAAAGCCCGTATGTGTCCTCATATAAATAAATATATAACTGGCCCCCTCGTTCGTGTATTAAAAATTAAAAATTACAAATCACTAAGGCGTCCTAGTCTTATATACCATATCGGTGAGGTGGTAGAGAAGTATTTGATTATTCTTGTGTTTGGAATATTTCCATGGATGGAAGCCCGAAAAATAGCACTAACTGGGTTTCCGACCCATTTGGTTGCAAATAAATGACATGACTTTGTGGATTTCCTGTGAATGGTCCGATGATTTTGTGTGTTGGGATTGGGGAGTGTTAAAATTGGGTTGTGTGTTCTAAAGAGATGTAATGCCTTGTTTTTGTTTTTAAAAATGCTTGGCTTGACTTGAGAAGAAATAATTAAATAGATTTCTTAAACTCAGGCTCCAGGTCAAAGGGTTATATTTTGCAAGAGCAAGAAATCCTGTATAGAAGATAAGCTAAAAGAACATTAAGTTTGTAGAGTATTTTAAATTAAATTCATGCCTTTCAAATTGAGCTAAAATATTTTCTAATAACTTGTTTGAGAAGCGGTATTATGAACTTGCTAGAATTGTGCACGTGTGTTGCACGTGTTAATTAACAATTAATTATTTTTTGGGAGAAGAGAGAGATGATATGGAGGGTTCTAGATAGATATATACTAGTAACATGCACGTGCTATGCACGTGTGATGAGGAAAAATCATCATGTGTCGTGATTTTTGTGTGCTTCCTTGATGGTCATTAGTCCAAAAACCTTTTTACTAAATTTGTTCATTTCCCAAAGAGAAGATATTTTGTATTGAAAATTGTTGAAGGGTATAAAGGTAATTACATGTATACGAGAGAATCACATTCCATGCTCTTACTCTAGAATCCTCACATAGATTTTTCTCCTTTTTTTTTGTGTTGCCCCCATGAGTTTTGAGTTATAATAGTGTGTGTGTATTGAGAGAGAGATGATGTGAAGGGTTCTAGATAAAAAAAAATAATTATTTTTTGGGAGGGGGGGGAGAGAGAGAGAGAGATGATGTGGAGGGCTTGAGATGCAAGGATTTTTCTTCTTTTTTCTTTCTTTTTTAAGAAAAAGGGGGACCTCTAACCAAGGGTATTTGCATTATATAATAGATAGATAGATGGGTTTGGGTGAATGGAAAATGGAAATCCCTATCATTTTTCCATGGTATCAGCAGATATTTTTTAAGCCCCTTTGTATCCTGTGATGTTAATGGATTATACATGGTGGACAGACCTTTGTCCAAAGTGGTTTTCCTCTGAAACAGTTGACTATTTGATGTGCTCAACAGGTCTCACTGTCTATTTACGCGGAAGAAGTTTTAGAACAAACCGCACAAGAAAAAGCTGAAGGAGATGTAATTTACTATTGGGTGCCAATGAATATGGACCAGAAAGATGAGGGTAAAAATGAGGGAGCTGATTTTTGGTCGATGTGTGACATCTTAAATGCTGGGCAGTGCAGGTATGCTTTCTAATTTTTGTTAGTGCATGATTTTGGATATGCTTGCAGCATCTTAGCTTTTAACATTTGTGCATTGGCGAGCCACCTAGCTAGTTCCCGGAAAAAACTTCAATGCAAGGGCTAGCATGGTGCAAGCCACTTGCAAGATGTCCCCATCCAAGAGCTTGCAAGTGGCTTGCACCAAGCAAGCCCTTACATAGAAGTTTTTTCCCTAGTTCCAGGGATAACATGTTATCCTCACAGGGAACACCAATTCTTTATTGAATTCTTCACTAGGCTGACTTGGCTATTTAGCAGATCTTTCTCTCGGTCTTTTAGTCAATTGCTGGGTTTTGTGTACTTAGTGTGATTCATACTTATCAAACTGATCTAGGTAGCCGATTTGCTTTAAGTAGGTATATTACTTCACACCTAGCACCCATGACTAAACTTTACATATATCATAGTTACCGGAAAACTATCTTTTTCTGTTTATCTTATAGCCATTGCCTATATTTTTTACTTATCAACCTGTCTTTCTTTCTTTCTTTCTTTATGTGATTTGGCTATTAATTCACTTATCTTGTCATATCAAATATTAGCATTTATCTAAAAAGAAATTATTCTGGAACAACATATGTCTGCCATACAACAAACTAATTAGGATCTAGTCCGTAAGTGCATTATCCTTTCAGCCATTACATGTATATCAAATACTCCATAACTTGTTCCTTTTGGGGAATTTATTGAATTGTTTTCTTGAAGTCGCTTTTATATGAATATAGTTCTGATATTGGAATGGACTGATTAAAATTATGATAAAATGGTTGTGAATTATAAACAGGTTGTCGCGTGTACTATGCATGTGCATAAAATAAGAAAGACGAAATAATTTGCATTATCCTCATACAATAGAGAATGTTTTCTAAATTTTAAATCTATACAAAGTAAAAGATTAAATTGGAATACAACACATATTGGTACAACACGTCTCTTTTGGTTTCCTCTCTTCCAAGGGTGCCACATAACTTCCTTTCTTTTAAAGGCGTGATGTGGCATCTATTTGAAATTCCAATAGCTAGCACATAGAGAATTAGCATTTTCATAGTGGAGAAATTTGTGGCATCAAATTTTCTATGGTTCTACAACCCTAAACTCAACGTATCTCTCAAAAGTGTTAATTTAAAAATTAAAAAAACAACCTTGTGGGTCTGGTTTTTCTGCAGGGCTGTGTTTGAGGAAGCGTTCAGATTAATGTATGGGCTGCCGGAGGGCATACCAGCTTTGCCACCAATGCCTGATGATGGCGACCACTGGTCTGCTCTCCACAGCTGGGTGATGCCAACACCCTCTTTTCTTGAATTCATCATGTTCTCAAGGTAACTACATTTCTAGTTGTAGAAATTGGTAGTAGAATGTTATTGGCTAGATGTTAGTTAAGTAATCTATGGAATTGTGTTCAAGAAACAATGAAATGGTGTGTGTGTGTGTGTGTGTGTTGGGGTGTGTGTGTCTTTTCTTGAATTCATCATGTTCTCAAGGTAACTATGTATCAAGCTGAAAATAGGTATTAGAATGTTATTAGGTATACAGAAGCTGATTAACCTATGTAATTGTGAGGAGCGCAAAAACCTAGGTAAAGATCGCTCAACCTATAGGGAGCATCAGAATATAAATATAATCCCTTAACCTTCATTTGTTGAAATGTCAGGGATATTAAGATGATACCAGAGCCATCTAAGTTAAAATCCAGTTGATCCCACATTTGAAGAGGTTTTTAAAAAAAATTAAAATTACCGAGCCCGCATTCACAGAGAGGATTTTAAAAAATAAACAAATGCACAAAACAAAATACCAGATTTTACTCACTCAAAGGGCGCTCGACCTATTGGGGAGTGTTAGAATATAAAAAGAATTTCCTCACCTATCATCAAAACTTGAGTTTTGGTGCATTGGCAGAACTTTAATAAGTTTGATCGACACCTTGTTGTACTGACTTTTTTGCAGGATGTTTGTGGATTCGATGGATAGCTTAAAACAGAAATCAAGCAGCTGTGTTCTCGGATCTTCAGAATTAGAGAAACGACACTGCTACTGCCAAGTACTGGAACTCTTAATAAACGTGTGGGCTTATCACAGTGCCAGAAAAATGGTCTACATTGACCCAAGCAACGGAAAAACTACTGAACAGCACCCAATTGAGCAACGCAAGGGGCAAATGTGGGTCAAGTACTTCAACTCCACATTATTGAAAAGTATGGACAAGGATTTAGCTGAAGAATATGATGATGGCATGTACCCATCTGATAAATGGCTTTGGCCTCTAACGGGTGAAGTGCATTGGCCAGGGACTTTTGATAAGGAGAGAGAGGATAAATATAGGCGTAAAATGGATAAGAAGAGAATTAATAAGGAGAAGATATTAGATAGGCAGAAGTTTGGTTACAAACAGAAATCTTTAGGTGGAAAGCGATAGCGATTCTTTTCGAAAGCAACGGACCTTTTTAAGTATAGAAATGGCGGTAACCGTGTGAATATTTCTTTTCATCATAGATTCATGCTCCAAAGGAGTAGAGAGAGACATAAAGAGCCCAGGATGGCTAGAAGGAGAATTCTTTTCCATTTCCTTTTTTCTTTAACCTTTTCTCTCAATATATTCTTTGTTACTGATACAACTGCTAACAAGAGATGTAACTAACCTTTAGAACCTTTGTAAATTTACGATATGGCATTGAATTGTCAATGAGAAGAAAAGGCCACGGCTGGAGATTCGCATTTTTTAAAAATATTTTGATTCACATGAGTGCTGCATTTGGTTGATCCTTTTTAACTGGTTCATTTAAAGGTTAAAGTTGGCAAGAAAATAATCCAGCTGAAATATCATGAACTTTTATATTGAGAATATATTAAGAAATATATTGCTCTTCATCTATGTGAAATTATTTGAGAATTTATGCTGTCATGGATGTGACTGGGAATAAAATAGACTTGGCACTTTCCGTGGATGCACAACGTTGCACAGGCTCATGCATGCACATATTTATATATAATATACATTTACATGTTCAGATGTTTCCATATACATTCGTATATCCAGATCCATTAATATACATTTAAATATTCATATGCACTCACATTTGCATATGCAGATCTTTTCATATACATTTAAATATCCAGATGCATCCATATATCTTTAATTATGTAGATGAATTCATATTCATTTGCATATCCATATCTGTTCATATAAATTTAAATATTCATATGCATTCATACACAACTGCATACCCAGATCAATTCATATACATTTAAATATCCAGATGCATCCATACATCTTTAAATATCTAGATGTATCCATATTCATTTGCATATCCATATCTATACATATACATTTACATATTCATATGCATTAACATACATTTGTTCATATACATTTCAATATCCAAAACTATTCTTATACGTTTAAATATCCAAATGTATTCATATACCTTTAATTATGTATATGTATTCATATTCATTGCATATCAGGTTTTTCAATATCCGGATGTAGTCATATTCATACATCCATATTCATTTACATATCGAAATCCATTAGTATACAGAGACATCCGGATCCATCCATATATCATTAAATATCCAGCCATATTCAAATACATTTACATAAACATACCTAGATCAATACATGTACATTATGATATTTATATATTTAGAAAGTATACATTCAAGTTTACATATAGTAGATTCAAATACACAAATATAGCTTGTATGTATACTTAAAGGTGCGGCGCATGTGTCATGCAAACCAAAATTAACAACGGGGTCATTCAAAAAACCATAATTTAAAGAAGCTTCACTGGCATGAACAAGGGGCGTACAGGAAAGAACTACATCTAAGAGAAGAATAAAATTTATATATCAATATCCATATAAATGTTAATATGCAACAAAAACATGACAAACTTTTGGCAATATTTATTGGCTTAGCATGCCACACACATAATTTTGGGCAACAATGTTGGAAGAGTTGATACACACCAATCAGAAATTAAGGTTGAATAACTAAAGGCTGCACTTCACAGAGTTTCTTCGATGAAATTTTGACACAACATAAATAACACAGTGGATTAAAACCCAATGTTGTGATCTTTTGCCTGGTAAAAAAATATTTCCTAAAAGAAAAAAAATCTGTTACCACACATCATGATACATTTCCCTTCGATTTATAAAATGGAGGGCCAGAATACACCTGATTTCTTCCCGCGTATATGATACAAAGGTCACACCTCTTTCAAGGATATACAACCGCAATAATGGAATAATTATAAGACATCTATTTTACATCTACAGAATAAAAAATAATACAAAAACAGGGGAGAAAGAGGAATAAAACTTAAAATATGAACTTTACATCTCCGAAGATTCACAGTCAATTGTTTGACTCGATCCTTTCGAGTATTTCCAACCTTGTTTTCCTTCTCCAACCCTTCATCGTGGCTACTAGGTTGATTAATCCGACAATTTGGCTTCTACTATATTCCTGATATATTGAGCCATGACATTATGAAAACTGCATAAATTTTTAAAGCTTTATTTAAAGTCATCATTTTTACCGGATGAGAGTGTGCCCAGTGCACATATTCGGTCTCCGGGAGATAGAAGGCCTGTTATGTTGCAGGAAAAAACAATATCATTACACATGTATGTTTGCAAAGCAATAAGAAATACAGAACCCATCATGTCAGGCGAGATGCATTACGCTTGTCTAGGAAGAAAAAAAAGGAGACATTTCCTTGTTTGTTTGCAATAAGATGGGGCCAAATTTTGGAAGTGCATTTACTAGTTTTGTTGTGTTCTTTTTTGAAACAACTCTCAAACATGAAAAGACAAGGAGGCCTTTTTTCATGTTAATTTAAACTGAAAAACACCATGTATAGGACCTTGCTTCCCTGAAAGCGAGAATAAAAAAAATTCTTTTTGTGGTACTTCGTTGTAGAAATACTTTTGTTTCAAAGCCATTTCATGGTTTTGATTGTGTTGTAGCAATTTCAAGCTTGTACTTTTCATTTCAAACAAACACTGAAAAAAGAATGTTTACGGAGAAAAGGAAAGGCTACAGTATGCTGTCAGATGCACTTCATCCCCTTTCATTTCAGACAGACCTTTAGTTATGGCCAACAAATAGCAATATCAGATATATGAGGAGACGACATCGCATGGTGCATGGATGTGGAATGTGTTTTGTGGCTAAGTAGTAATTCATTAGAAGTTTTCTACGAGGGAGCAGATGAGGTGGGACCAAATAGATCCCCAACCCCGACAAGAACTAGAAGAATAGATGCTTAATCATTTCACATTAAGCAGCATATACATGTAACATCGGCTAGCACTATAGTTTATGTTTGGGAAATTTCACCAAAACCACCCTTTTAGCATATGTTCCCAAAATCACCATGAAGAATTTTTCGTGCACAGAAACCCTCCTAAGCTTTTCTTCCATTAAACTTGACCCCCCACCCACCCACCCCTTGCCGTTAATTCCATTATGAAATGACCAAAATACCCTCATATATATAAAGGATCTCATCTAAATTCCCTTTCCCTCTTGGAGGGCTGCTAGAGGAGCTCATCGGAGTCGACAAGCACGTGGTGGAGGTGGCGGCACGTGAGGAAGATAGGCAACGAGGTGAGGATGGTGCTGCAGATCTTGAGCTCGAGAAGTTTGCTAGCGGTGATGGAGGGTGATAGCGCCTTTTTCGTCGATCTCAAATAATCAAACCCTAGAAATTATGGGTTGAGCGTTTGAGAGAAAAAGGGTGTTAAAATGGAGTAGAAGGGCAGTTTCGGGATTACAAAAGGAAAAAGTCAAGTGAGAGGTATAAAAAAAATTTAAATCTAAGGGGTTGGATTTAACGGAGTGTTT
Organism: Agapanthus africanus; assembly: GCA_030015575.1. Taxonomy (NCBI): domain Eukaryota; kingdom Viridiplantae; phylum Streptophyta; class Magnoliopsida; order Asparagales; family Amaryllidaceae; genus Agapanthus; species Agapanthus africanus. Next base: position 28,266,842 of record JASDDO010000001.1, read on the forward strand.
AGGGGATTTTTGTGCGCGAAAATTCTCCTGGATGGTTTTGGGAACATATGCTACAGTACACGGTGATTTTGGTGAAATTTCCCTTTATGTAAATATATGATGTTTCAAGCATGCACAGCATTCATATTTCTCATAGCAAAGCAATTAGTAGGAGTATGGTAAGAAGAAAGTTTTTTGGTGCAATTTGATTTTTATGTACACGATTCCATTTTGGTCCAGACATATGATAAAGGTATATGCACAGTGCTGATCCTGGCCAGATTTCTCAATATTCTTTTATAAGCTCAAACATAAGAAAGCAACCACAAAAGGCCACGCCAACAAGCACAATTCCTACCAACTAAGCTCTGTTGCTACCAATTTCCTCTCCAATGTGAGAGGTCGCACATTCGATCCCCGAAGGGGGTCAATTTCAAAACAAAAAAAAAAGCACTATTCCTTGTTACCATAAATTTAAATATTTTACTAAATCCATAAATTTTCAGCAAATGATTTACTAAACTAAATAAGCAACATTCCAAAATGCATATACAAGGCATGTGAAGATATATAACTACTTAAAATTTCAAGTTGAGTTCACTTAACAGTGTAAGATATGAATACCTTAATAAATGTTTCCACAATTTGCAACTTTGACTTGACACCGTCTGAGACAAAGTGCTGGAGTCCATTAATCAGAACCTGAAAAATGCTAACAATGTTAGTTTCCTTTACTTTTTCCACCACAGAGTACAACAAAGTGTTGCTTCAGACCTGAAGGTCCAATGACATCAGCACACGCCCTTCATCTGTGCATTTCTTTACTCGTGATAAACCTTCAATGAGCGTTTCTGCAACATTTTCAAGCCCATACTCTAGGAGGAGGTCTTGGACCTAGCATCATGAAGAAAGACAAAAATTATATGGTAAACTTAAGGTTAGTATATAAGAAACCTTTTGTGAATGGTAGTCTCGTACAAGCAGAAGTATATGCACAAGAGTTAGCATACAAGAAAAATGATGAGCTGAGAAGAACCAATGCACATTAGAGAGATGATTTAATGCAATTATTATTAATGGCCAGGGACCGGTGCTTTAGCCTCCACAGGACCCGAGAATAATTTTGTTGAGATACAGTTGGAATGATACAAACTGATTATACAGGAGAAATTAGAAATTTTAGTACTGGTGACTTACGAAGGTTAATGGCAAAAAAATCATGTTGAATATTGTTTACCTCCTTTGAGATTCCACCATACATAAGCCTTGTTTTATAATGTTTGAACTCTCCCAATAACAGGTCGACATACCTATTAACAAGAGAAATCACATGCGTTATGGACAAGTATTAACATGATCCAAATAACTAACAAGTGAATAAACACATGAAGGTGAAATATAAGTCTAAAGAAACATGATCAATCAAATGCTTCTCAAAAGAATCAAGAAGAAATATTTTATTGGCTTAATTAAACATGAATTCCTATATACATGTATATAGGGAGCGTCATAGACCGCAATTCCTATTATATCCGATGTGGGACTAAAACTAATTACTAATTATATTCATAACACTCTCCGCAAGCTAGAGCATAAATGTCAACCATGCTGAGTTTGAACTGAAGACTAGTAGAGACAAGTCGAGGAAGAGATTTGGTAAGGATATCTACCAGTTGAGCCGAAGAGAAACGTGTTGGAGTGCAACTATCTTATCTGTCACTTTGTCACGAATGAAATGGCAATCTATCTCGATATGTTTGGTCTTTTCATGAAAAACTGGATTCTCAGCAATGTGGATAGCTGCTTTGTCATCATGGAAAAGTGTAGTCTGAAGAGAAGATAGAACCCCAAGATCTGTCAGGAGGAAGGTTAAGCAATACCAACTTAGCAACTGGATGCGCCATAAATCTATATTCAGCCTCAGCAGAAGATCAAGCCACTACATTCTGCTTCTTACTCCTCCACGTAACCAAGTTTCCTCCCAAGAAAACATTGTAGCCACTAGTAGAACGACAATCATCAATGGATCCTGCAAAGTCAGCATCTACGAAGGTTGTTTGCGACAAAGTAGATGGTTTGTAGAGAAGACCATGTCTTGCAGAACCTTTGATGTATCTAAGAATATACTCAACTGTCTTAACGTGAGAGGTCAAAGGATTCTGCATATACTGACTCACTTTGCTAACGGCAAAGGCAATGTCACAACGAGTGATGGTGAGGTAAATAAGCTTTCCAACCAGGCGTCGATATCGTCATGGATCAAGAAGTGGAGGATCCGTGTGAGAGCTCAATCGAGATAGCTTGACTGGAGAATCCATAAGAGTGTCTTCTGGTCTACATCTCAGAAATCCTGTCTCGGATAGAAAATCGAGTGCATACTTACGCTGAGAGAGTTGTAATCTACCAGAGTTTCGTGACACTTCAATTCCAAGGAAGTGTCTAAATGGCCCAAGGTCCTTGGTACGGAAGTGTGAAACCAAATGTTCTTTAATCTTGATGACAGCAGAGTCTCCAGTAACGATAATATCGTCAATATACACCAGCACAATCACCCTAACCTGAGGACGACCGTGTAAAGAGACGTGTCTGTGCGACTGCATTTGAAGCCAATTTGTCATAGAACTGTACTAAACTTTTCAAACCAGGCACACGGTGACTGCTTCAATCCGTATAACGATTTATTTAAGAGACAAACCATAGACTCCCCCGGTCGCTCAAACCCAGGAGGTTGCCGCATGTAGTCTCCGAAAGATCGCCATTAAGAAAGGCATTCTTCACATCCAGCTGATGAAGTGGCCATACCTTAGAAACAGCCAAAAATATAAAAACACAAACAGAGGTCAATTTGGCAACTGGCGAAAAGATCTCAACATAATTCAAACCATACGGCTGAGTAAAGCCTTTAGCCACCAATCGAGTTTTGAGACGGTCAATAGTCCCATTGGGATTATGCTTGACAGCAAAGACCTATCGATAGCCGACAACCTTCTTATCTGAAGACGAATGTATCAATTTCCAAGTCTGATTAGAGCGCGGTACGGCAATCCCCTCTAACATATCTGCGTGTCAACCTGGGTGCTGATAAGCTTCCTGAACAGAGGAAGGAAGAGTGATGACAGACAAGAAAGAAACAAACTGACTAGCAGATGGTGTTAGTCTATGATAGCAAACAAAATTAAAAATCAGATGTGTTGTAGTACATGAACACATACCCTTGCGTAAAGTAATAAAAAGAGAGATCTTTTGAAGGCAGTGGTGGTGGAGCGGGATCAGTGGACCGTATCGGAGTACCTACAGAAAAATCGTTAGAAGTAGAAATTGTGGAAGGGGGGAACTTTTAGATCACGACGGTGATACACTTGTGGATAGGGGGACACAGGTGTAAAACAAGGGCACACATATCGAATAGATGGATCAAGCTCGGAGGAAGGTAGGTGGGGTACAGGGACAGTAGAAGTGGGGTTCTTGACAGATGGTGGAAAATATGTCTGATCTTCTAAGGTCATATCATATGAAATACAAACTTCAGAAGTGGTGGGTCAAAGCAAACATATTTTTTCTGGGATCGTGAGTAACCTACAAACACCATACAGGTAGCACGAGAATAAAGTTTGTCTACTTGAGGACCTCGAATACAAGGATAACATAGGCAACCAAACACCTCAGAAAGAACAAGAAAGAGGTTGCCATGTGGAAACAAAATAGAGAAAATGGGTCGGTTGCCTAAGACTGTTGAAGGCACGCGATTGATATAAAAACAAACAGCTACGACCGCAAAATTCCACAATCGTTTAAAGACATGCATATGCAAAAGATGAGAACGAGCTATCTCAAGCAAATGTCGGTTCTTTCGTTCAGCAATTCCATTTTGCTGAGTATAACATGAAGTTTGATGCAATATGCCAGACAAAATGCAATAAAATCCGTGCTAATATACTCTTTCGTATTATCTGAACGAAGAACCTTTACAGAAACACCAAATTGATTAGTAAGCTCAGCTATGAAGATTTTAAAGGTAGACAAAAATTCAGACCTATTACGCAGAAGATACAACCAAGTCTTGCGTGAATAATCATCGATAAATGTCATAAAATATTCATAACCAAACACACTAAGAAATTTAAAAAAACCCAAATATCGGAGTGAACTAAAGAAAAAGGTAAAGCGTGTCTTTTATCTGGAGGAAAAGAGAAGCGATGGTGTTTACCAAGAATACAGAATTCATAACTGAATTCTGATAAGAAGGTAGCATATTACGTAAAGAAGAAAGAGGATGATCAAGTCATCGATATCACTAGATAGTAGAGACAGCTGCAAACGTACTGAAGGTGATCAACGTAGTACAGTCTAGTCTGTTCATACCCCCTACCAATCTGCTGCTTCGTCTGAAGATGTATTACAAAGTGAGATGGATAAAATGTTAAGGAGCAGTTAAAATCATTTGTAAGCTGGCGAATAGAAAACAAGTTTTGTTTTAAAAATGGTATAATTAAAGCATTTTTCATGTGTAAAGATGAAGTAATAAATCAGCAGGGCCAGAGACAGGAGTGGTATACCATCAGCGATGGAAATAAACTTGTGAGGACTAGAAAAAATCAGACGGCACGAGACATGTGGTGTAAGGCGCCGGAATCAGCGACCCACGAATAAGAATGAGAAATGAACGATATGCCTGACGGAGAAAAAGGTTAGCATGAGCTACAGAAGAGAGTAGACGACGTAACTAGCCCCGCTCAGCACTAGATAAAGGTAAATGACCGGCAGAAGCAGAAGGTCGATCAGTAGCAACTGGTATGAATGCCTGGCTAGCTGTAGGTGTATCATCAGGGTAGCCATGCTTCTCCCAACACCGGTCTTCATGAAGTTTAATGCCGCCGCAATAAGCACAATAAACGCCGGCACAGCCACGGTCACGTCCATGGGAACCACTACCACGAGCAGTAATAGGGGAATGGCCACGAATAGTAATTGAGACCGAATCAGACTCCATGATTAATGGTGCACACAAGAGAGTGAGAATAAGGGTGTGTAACATCCAAGCGAGTACAAGCGTGAAGAAGCCTGAGCAAGACGATCGAATAAATCATCGTCTTTAACCAAAAGGAGCGGAGACGACCATGTGGTTGTTGGCGAGGGGTAGGGCTAGGGTGCAAGAGGGTTGCGATAAGCATAGAGGAGGCTATCTACAAGCTGAGAGCAGCGGCCATGTAGTCTGCGGTGCGGGTGCGGGTGGCATGGTGCTAGTGTGGTGCTTGAGGCGGCGGGTGTTGGTGCATGGTGCTGATGTTGGTGCGGGGGTAGGAGCATGGACCTGGTGCAGGGCAGGGGAGAGGCTTTTAGGGCAGAGGAGGAGGCGCGAGTCCGGGGACGTGGTGCGGCTGCATTGGAGGGAGGGGAGAAGGGAGGCGAGGAGGCAGCTCGGGCAGACGAGGCGGCTAAGGCTAGGGCTAGGTCTAGAGGATTAGGGTTAGGGTTTGGAAAAGAGAATTAGGGATAGGGATTTGGGAAATTTGGGTTTCCTCTCAATTCTTTTCAAAACTCTGAAACCATGAAAAGAATCAAGAAGAAATATTTTATTGGCTTAATTAAACATGAGTTCCTACATACATATATAGGGAGGTTATGGACCACCTCTCCTATTATAACTGATGTGGGACTAAAACTAATTACTAATTATATTCATACCAGCTTCATATGATACCATAGAGTTTGAACTATACGGTAGACATTCACTTTTGGAATACCTTTTTGTAATTCAACAAATACTTCTTCCACCAACAAATCCAGTTATCAATGTTGTATGGAAACATTGTTTATCACATCCTTGAAAAACTGCTTCTTTCAATTGACACCTACTTGTTTATGAATAAAAACATATATATGCAGAAAACATGGTGTTTGCCTGTGGGGTTTGAGTTAGTACCGAAACAGACATTATGCCCGAAATAAAAATCGTCTGTGTAGAAATATTAATACTCAAAGATAAACAAGGTACTTAAAATTTCTTATAAGAGTAAACTTTAAACAATTTTGAATAGAATATTCAAAACAAAATAAATACGGTTAGACGCTTACCCATTATGCTCAAGGCCAAGTTCTTTCACCTCCCACTTTGCATTGGCAATCTTTTCTGCATACCTGGAGGAAAAAAATAATCCTCAACAATGGATAAAAACACGATGTTGCAGTCCACCAATCATATACACTTACTAAAATTGGATGTAAGAAGAGAATATTTTGTGGCAGCTGAAATTTTCCAGGAGTCCTATTTTTTCCTCTTTTAGTTATGCTTCAGCCTAAATTGAATACTAACATAGAGGTAATAATCGATATTTTAAATACAAATCGAGGGTCGTTAAGGTATATCTTCAAAAGAATATGCCATATGAGTATAGCAAAAAGAAAATTTTATCTAATATCCCTATACTCATGCAGGGAACTTCCTGCTTAGAAAGCAGTTTCATCCAAGTAAATTCTTAGTTAGTTTTTAAATAGTTAGTTTTTTCACAGTTTTGCTCGGTGGGCAACAAGCAAATTCTAATTTAATATTGTTTTAATATTATGTTGAAGTATTCCATTAGTTTCTGATTTTTTCCCCTGATACTCTCATATATATGAAAATCACAAACGAACTTAAGTATAAACATTAATCAGAAACTCGGTAGAATAGTGTGATATAAGATTTCTTTTTTGACAAATAATGCAAAACGTGTTTACTATTTTTCATGGATTATATTCCTTTTTGAGATAGTTTATTTATGTTTACTAATCGCTGCTCTATTATGTTTAATTTCATAAGAGATCATGGAAAAATTTCACTTCTATCCTTCCCAAATCGTTTTTAATTTCGTATGAGCATTTCGAGTTTACTCTAATATTAGAAAAAGACGTCTTTTTCCATTCAATATAGTAGACATTAATTTCTTATAATGATGTTTCCTCTTTACAAGTCCATTACTATAGACCTCTTATATTAGCAGTGTTCAAGCAGTATTTATGAGTGTCATCAACTAACAAATCTTTGAACACATTTTTTAAACAAAAATAAATGAAAATTGTATATAAACAAACCATTTGAACAAACGATTTTAGATTTGAAAATGGATTGGAGATATGTTTCTATTTCTGGTCTGCTCAAACCATTCATCAAGAATGAAAATATAATTTATTTACTGTTTCGGACTCCATTAAGAATTAATCACTGCGCATTGCGCAGGATTTACTCCTAGTTGATACTAAATTTGCAAATATAAAAATATGTGAAACAAAGATCTTATATTTCTTCATAGTTATAATGAGAAGTAAAACACATCAACAATGGCGACCCTGATAATCCGCTTACTAACTAAAAGGTTAAGGAGCTTTTGGGGTTGGAGGTAAATTTTCAAGTCACTCAATTTAAAATAAAGCTGTGGTTTTAGCTCTCAGCTCAAAATAGCTACTTTGTTCCGAGTAAGGGAGTTCCTATATCTGAACCCAACTAAATGGTTAGTTTACTTGAAATGTATAGTTCATACTGATGAATCCAGGAGTCTTTTTACACTGATGTACTATACCACTTAGAAAGAATATTATGCCTAAGGAACCTAAATTGCACTACGAATAAAGTAGCATTAATAAATTACTCCCATAACTCGAAGATAATGTTTCAAAATTTACTACCCAAATAAAAGGGCTAAAAGCACCCATCAACCCAATAGTAACCCTGCCTGAACCCAAGCTGAAAAGATGGATATGCGTATGATATCTTGCAGCTTATTAGGTTTCAGTATACGGTTAGTTATGTATTATATAATATGCCCATTGAGCTTATTGGGTTTGTGTGGCACATCCAAACTAAACACAACTTGTTGCAACATTTACATGTAAAGGTGTATTCAATAGTGTATCCAGCAACCAATTTCTATAATTGTTGCTAGGTGGCAATAGTTTGTAGCATGGATGAAAAGGTCGTACAAAACGCAACCGTGGCTATTTGTAGATACAAAAAACTCATAAACCAGTGAGAGAAGACGGGTTTACAAAAAAAAGCTGTATTTGAATGTCCATGACATGTAAATATCAAGTTATAGACCCAAAAACCTATATGATACCTCTTGTTGAATCTTGACACGACTTAACATGCTAGACTTTATCAATAGAATTCATAAACCTCATTACATTATTAGCCTTACATTACATATGGCATGGTTAAATCTATGAACAATAACTTTTAAAATATATCAATGTTAATGATTAAAAAGACTAAATTACACTATGATACCATGAACTTTGATCATTTTTTAAGATAAATACAATATTCAGTGCAAATAAATGTCACGGCCTTTATATGTCAGTTACATATAAATACCATTCGTTTTTTCCGTTAAATGTTATTATATCAGTGACATGTGACTGTCACATGCCTAATGTATTCTCATTGCCGTTTTATGTTAGTAAAATATATGTTCCTTTTTCCCCTTGTTTTGAGAACACAACTAATGACCTAGTTTTGCCTTTATTTTAATTCATTTGTTACGTTAGGAAGGAACCCCACGTGCCATGCATGGGTCCTAAGTGAGAACGAATGAAGCACTGAAGAAACTTGAGGTGTATGTGCCTAAAAGATGAACATGTAAGTAGTTATGTTATGGAGCTCAATTCGAGTGTTTCTAAGGGTTGTGGTCATTGGGCAGAGAGGATGGTTGCCCTTATAATCACTTGAGCATGTGTAGGTGATGTTCAGAGTAACATGAGGTTTGTTTGTGACTAACCCTCCTTTATGGTGCATGCATATATCTGTGAAGAATAAATATTTCTACAGCTGTAGCTCTATGTTGACAATATACTTTTTGAGATTGTTACAATTTTGTAATAAGGCAAATAATTTTTATAAGACATTCTTCAATATCCCTAATATATATTTAACCAAATCAACGAATTGGGCACATCACCCCCAAAGCTGTATCATTCAGGACAAATTTTCATTCTTTCATGAAAAGAACCCAAATATGGGTTGTCCATTACCCCATAAGCCCGGCTGAGCTTGAAAATTCCTATCTTAACACATGATCCACCAAAAAAGTGTTTACAAAATGAAGGTAAGAAACTAACCTACCCATTATCCCAAAATCCAACAACGATAAAGGATCCAATTTAAAGATAGATTCACATGAAAAGGACATGTAATTAGAAAAGGAAAAGGTTAAATGAACATAACCTAAGCTCAAAAAATCTAACTGCATACATTGGACATACAACTTTCTTCTACCCAGATGAGGTAATCTAATTTTCTTTGTAGGCAATTTGAATCTCAAGAGACTGTTAGTCAAAAGACAAATTAAATTAATAAAAACATGCATTCAAAATTATCAGGGCTGCATTCAAAGTTTGAGGCCAATTCAACCTTGGCTTCCAAAACTAATATGGGCTACTAGATTATCTAGATTAATTGACAATGAGGAAAATGTGAAAAGCTTGCAATTCTTTGATGGAAAAAGTCGTGAGTATTTTGGACTCCTTCGGTCTATTTAAGCCTGTGATTTCTCCATCAAGAGAACACATCCAGTAAAAAGAAATAGACTAGAAAATCAAGACTCTTCTTGTCTAAATTTTTTATCTAGGAATTGTGCTCAGAGAAAAAGAAGATAGCCGGAGGTATAAATTTAAATTAAAAGTTGTGTTGTATTAACAATGTAAAGTTCTTACGGTTGGTATCAGGGCCTAAAGGTTTCAATATATATCTTTTTGATACAAGATCAACCTTGATCTTCTCTGTGTTTACTCTAAAATCTTCACCCCCGGCCATCGGAGGCTGCTCGACATTTGGAGACGAGCTTGAGCTCATCAGCGTCGTCGGTGTGGTGGTAATTTTGGATTCCTTGCTTCCATAGTTGCATGTCCAACCTCTAGAGAGCATGCCTTAATTATTTTTTTCTTCGTTTCTTTTCCTCTGTGATTTAAGAGGAAGAAGACGCTGATTGTTTCTGCTAGATGCAGGGATAATGTTTAGGTTATAATGTTTATAGGCCCTACTATCTATTAATATTTCCATCTACTAGTGCGCATATATAATTCATAAAATCTATTAGGTAGACTAGAGTTATATATATTTCAAGTCAAAGCACATATACAATATGAGATCAAAACAATTATCTACTTAAGTTAAAGCCCACAAATGTTTGTAAGATTAAAGAATTTGGTCTTTTAATTAATACCAAATAAGACAGACTGGATTAAAACTAAACTCTATTTAGGTCACCTGTTAATCTTAAAAACTGACAATGACTGGGTTTAAATTTCTAGAATTATTTTGGACCATACTAAAATTATGCATGTTGTTTTCTATTTAAGTTTATCTGAATTAATTTAAAAAATTGCATAAAACATTTCAGTTTTGCATAATCAGTCATGAATTTTAAATTGGCTATATCTTTTAATATACATATCCATTTTCAATAATCCGCAAGTCATTTTAAAGATATCTTCATGCTCTATACATATTTTTCAGTTTTACTATCATGTTGTAAATATAAAATTACGGTTATCATGTATATTGCATGTGATTATTTAAATCATCAAATATGGTTAAATTGATGAATAAGTTTTAGATGCCTTTTAAATTGAGTTATCATATAATTTATGAATAGCCACGGTATCCTATTTCGTATGATAAGTGAACTATGGTTTTATTTATATCAAGATAATAATTAAAATCAAGATAACATATAAAATTGTAATTGCTTCATTTAGATAGTTATTTTATCCCACAATGAGGTAATTATCTTTATATTTCAATCGGAATAAGTTAGCTTAAAAAAATATTGAATAGAGAATTTCTTATGCCCACAGGAAAAGAGATTTTCTATCTTAGTATTAAAGATTGCTAAACTTATTCTACAGTAATTTAGTAAATTCATGCGTATGCAACCTCTACCCACAGTAAAGTTTGAATTTACTAATGAAATCATATATCGGTCGATTTCAATAAAGTTTTTCATAGCAATAATGTATATCTTGATCTTTGGTTATGCAGTTATGTCTAATCCCATTAACTCTATTCTGATGCTTACCGGTGAAAACTTTTCGGACAGAAAAGATAAAGTGCTTCTAGCATTAAGGTGCATGGACCTTGATTTGGCGCTCTGTGATGATGCTCCCACTGCCCCTACCGAGGAAAATACGCCACTTATGAAAACTGCCTATGAAAAGTGGGAGTGTTTCAACCGTCTTAGCTTAACGCTCATTAAGTCTCATGTCAGTAAAAGCATCATGAGTTCAATTCCTGAATGCAATAAAGTTAAAGAATTCATGAAATCGGTTGAGAAGCGGTTTATCACATCTGACAAGGTTTTAGCCAACACTCTTATGCAGAAACTTTCATGCATGAAGTACGACAACACAAAAGGTGTGCGTGAACATATCATGCAGATGAGGGATATTGTTGCTCAATTGAAGTCTTTGGAGGTTGAAATCTCCGAATTATTTCTTGTACATTTTATACTTAACTCTCTTCCAGGAGAATATGATCAGTTTAAAATCTCATACAACACATATAAGGAAAAGTAAAAGAAGCTTGAAAGTGCTAACGTTGCTACTCATGATAAGGGTAATGTGAAAGGAGGCAATCGTCCTTTCTATTCAAGATATAAAAGGAATAATCTTATAAAGTCTGAGGATAGAAAGAGGCCGTGTTTTTCTGTAAGAAGAGATATTTTAAGAAAGATTGCCTAAAGTATAAGAAATGGTTGGAGAAGAAAGGTAACCCCATTTCGTTTGTGTTTTGAATCTCATTTTACGCATGCTCCTAATAATACTTGGTGGATTGATTCGGGTTCTACAGCTCACATTTCTAACACTATGCATGGCTTTCAAAACCAGAGAAAGCCAGTGAGCAGTGAGGCATCTATTGAGGAAATGGGATGCGTTTACTCGCTAAAGCTGTGGGGACTTTAAGACTTATTATAAAATCCGGTTATATTTTAGATTTAGAACACTTTCTATGTTCTAACATTTTCAAGAAATCTAGTTTCTGTATCTAAATTATCAAATCTTCGATATAATCACTGCATACGGATTGCGTTGGAACTAAAAGAAATATTATAAATGAGCAATCCTCTAAACAATGGCATAAAAGATTGGGCCATATCTTCATTCACAGAATAAAAAGGTTAGTAAATGATGGAGTTCTAGAAACTTTTGATTTTATTGATTTTGGTACTTATTTGGATTGCATAAAAGGAAAGCAAACCAACATTACCAGTAAAGGTTCTAGAAGAAGTTCTGAGGTTCTTGAGATCATACACACTGGTATCTGTGGACCGTTTGCCACACCCTGTCTGAACGGTCAGAGATATTTCATCTCATTTATTGATGATCATACAAGATACATGTATCTCTATATATTAAATGAAAAGGCTAAGGCACTAGATGCTTTCAAGTCTTGTAAAGCTGAGATAGAAAATCAACTTGAAAATAAAATAAAAATTGTAAGTTCAGACAGAGGTGGTGAATATTATAATAGATATACAAAACAAGGACAAATGCCGGGTACATTTGCAAAGTTCCTTGAAAGTGAAGGCATCGTGGGGCAATATACGATGCCAGGTACACCACAGCAAAATGGTGTGGCCGAAAGAAGAAACTAAACGACTATGGAAAGGTAAGAAGCATAATCAATAATTCCAATTTACCTTTACCCTTTGGTGCGAAGCCTTAAAGTCTGTGGCGTATATTTTGAACAGGGTTTCATTTAAAGTTGTTCCTAAAACTCCTTTCAAGTTGTGGAAAGGACGGAAACCTGGTTTAAGGCATATACATGTATGGGGTTGTCCAGTCGAAATGAGTTTATAACCCACATTAAAAAACTGGACTCAAGAACCGTAAGTGGCTGCTTTATTTGCTACCCGGCGAATTCCAAAGGATATAGGTTTTATTGTCAACCACACAGTCCAAGAATTGTCAAATCTAGGAATGCTAAATTTCTTGAGGATTTTGAGTTCAGTGGGAGTGAATTTCCTCGTGAAGAAAATTTTAAGGAATTGAAAGGATGCTCACCTTATAAGGAAAATGAATTACTTGTTCTTGAAAAAAACCTTCCGGTACTTAATGATGAACAAGGAATACAGGATGAACAACTCCATCATGAGCTGCTCATGAAGAACCCGTTCTCCAAAATACGGATAATTTGGATGAATAAGTAACATTAAGGAGATCCTCAAGAATAAGAAAGTCGGCAATTCCTAATGATTATATAGTGTACTTCAAGATTCTAATTTTGATATTGGATCTAAAGGATGATCCTAAGTCGTTTTCACAAGCCATGAATGGAGAAAATTCATATTTATAGTATAACGCTATGAAGGATGAGATGGAATATACGGTTAGAAATAAAGTTTGGGATTTTGTTGACTTGCCGGAGGGTGCCTCCGTCGTTGGTTGTAAATGGATTTATAAGATCAAGCAATACTCATCTGATAAGGTTGAACGCCATACTTGTAGCCAAAGATTTTACTCAAAAGGCGTTGACTACCATGAAACATTTTCTCCAGTTTCTAAGAAGGATTCTTTTAGAATAATTATGGCACTAGTAGCTCATTATGATTTAGAGCTACATCAAATGGATGTGAAAACAACATTCTTAAATGGAGATCTTGAAGAGGTATACATGAGACAACGAGAAGGATTTGGTCAAAACAACCATTTAGCATGCAAGGTTAAGAAATTTATATACGAACTAAAACAAGCTTCTCGACAATCATATATTAAATTCCACAATATTGTTAGCTCATATGGTTTTGTTGAGAATATTGTGGATCAATGTAATACATAAAGGTCGAGGGGTTGAGATTTATTATTTTGGTTTTGTATGTAGATGACATATTACTAGCAAGTAATGATAAAGGGTTGTTATACGACACAAAGCAATTTCTGTCCCAAAATTTTGATATGAAGGATATGGGTGAAGCCTCTTATGTCATTGGCATAGAGATTCATAGAGATAGATTCAAGAGGATAGATTCTTAAAAACTTTGGGATTATCTCAGAAAGCCTGTATTGAAAAGGTTTTGGACAGATTTCAGATGCAAGATTGCGCGCCTAGAGAATCACTTATAGTAAAAGGGATGAATTTAGTCTTGATCAATGTCCCAAAAGCATTTCGGAACAAGAGGTGGAAGGCAAGCCATATGCTTCGGTGGTGGCAAGCCATATGCTTATGTATGCGCTCGTTTGCACGAGACCGGACCTTTCCTTTGTGATGGGAATATTAGGAAGATATCAAAGTAGTCCAGATTTAGAACATTGGCAAGCTGCTAAAAGGGTTATGAGGTATCTTAAAGGAACACAAATTACCAGCTCACATACAAGCATGTCAACCAATTGGAGATGGTTGATTATTCGGATTCAGATTGTGATAGGTGTCAAGATTCAATAAAACTACTTCGAGATATATTTTCCTTCTTACTGGAGGTGATGTATCTTGAAGAAGTGCAAAGCAGTCCTTAGTTGCATCTTCAACTATGGAAGCGAAGTACATTGCTTGTTATGAAGTGTCATCACAGGCATTATGGTTGAGGAATTTTATCACATGAATGATGGTTATTGATATTATATCAAGACCATCATTGATTTACTGTGATAATAACTCTGCGGTTTCTTTTGCTAATAATATGAAAAGTAGAAGTCGAAGCAGACACATCAACACAGTATCTTATTGTAAAAGACTATGTCGCTAAAAAGGAAGTTGCTATTGAGCATATAAGTACCGATCTTATGGTTGCTAATCCATCCACCAAGGCAATACCGGTTAATTTCAAGGATCATGTGCATCAGATGGGGCTCATTAGTGTCTGAAATATTTCTACTGTATTATTGCTTCCATCTATTTGCATTTTGTACACAACTTTTGTGCACATTAAGAATAAGTCATGAGTATATTTTCCGTTAGGATAGCATATGTTAGACTCGAATAACTTATAAGAAGTTTATTCATAAAGTTAATTTATAGAAACTCTTATCATGACAATTCATGTTAAGTTTTTAGTTTCATATGGTTCTTTCACTGTTAAAGGAAAGACTCTAGGTTTTGACCATAAAGATAAGTTATTCTGTCATTGTTTTATAAAGTAACCTATAAAGTAAATTTAGTAGCCCAAGTGGAAGAATATAAGTCAAAAGATAAATTAAATTAATAAAAACATGTATTCAAAATTATCAGAGCTACATTCAAAGTTTGAGGCCAATTCAAACTTGGCTATTGAATTCAAACTTGGCTTCCAAAACTAATATGGGCTACTAAATTGTCTAGGTTAATTGACAATGAGGAAAATGTGAAAAGCTTGCAATTCTTTGATGGAAAGAATCGTAAGGATTTTGGAGTCCTCTAGTCTATTTAAGCCTGTGATTTCTCCATCAAGAGATCAATTCCAGTAAAAAGAAATAGACTAGAAAATCAGGACACTTCTTGTCTAAATTTCACATCTAGGAATTGTGCTCAAAGAAAAAGAAGATGGCCGAAGAAATGAATTTAAATAAAAAAACTTTGTGTTGTATTAACACTGTAAAGTTCTTCCAGAGACTCTTCAAGGATCAATGTATTGAAGGTTATATTCCAAAGGAAAAACCTCTTTTCTTCAAGTTCGGCACACATAACAGAGAAAAATACATGATATATGGTTAGAACTTAGAAGGAGCTTGAGGATGTCATCTACCTCGTTTTAAGAATCCATTTCAGCCATTCATCATGTTTCCTATAATGGTTGGACTGATCAAAGTAATCTAGGTAAGATTCTAATCGGTGCATTCAACAGATGCATATAGATATTGTCCTTTTGTGCTCCTAGCCTTGTACTGATTGAAATAGAGAAGAAACAGGAAGAAAGGTGTGACGGAACTAGGGCAGGAAAATGTTGGAGTCCGAAAAATTAAGACAGAAAATGTATGAAAAGTTAAAATATGAATTTAATAATACGATATGGTGGTCATAAGACATTTTCCATTGGTTTTGTGGATCCATGGTATTTATATGTGGTAATAAAGTATATGATATTTATCTGAAAATGATGAAAGGTCATGGTATTTTAGTGTAATTCAACCCCATAAAATCATATCTAAATATGCTTACGACTGAGGGTCCTCCAAAAGAAGTAGAAATGCACAAAATTGTCCAGCAATAAGATTAAAAAAAGATCCAACATAATGTAAATGAGCTACGAGTAGAAGCCCAGGACACCACAAAGCACAGAGATTTAAGAGATCTTGAAAAGTTATTCAAACATATAAAAATGAAAAATCGACAAAGGGAACAAATTGTGCCACAATTTATATATACAATACAATTTTCAGCAGATCAATTGTGCATGTGGATCTCTGAAACAAATAAAGTTGAGACTAATAAGAATGAAAGGGGTCTTGATCCATGGTATTGCATTAAAAATTGTCCATGTACTTTGGAACGAACCATAGAAAAGATATAATATTAGCATCTATAGTAGGTTAACCAAAAAACAAAGACATTTAAGAAAAATCAGTAAATAAAACAATAACAGTGAGGTTACTTTATATATGAAATTATGAAGGAACCAGAATTCAGGAATAACCAATAAGAAGTTTAAAGGGTATAGACGGAATTGAATGGGAACATTAAGTATGAGCAACAGCAAAACAAAATGAATAATCAAAAGATGAGACTAAATCATGCAGACATATTACTTGAGAAAGTTAGTTCATTAGTAGTTTAAGTATACAATACCCATTAATATGGAGAAGCATTCGTGCCGTTGTCCTGTGAATGTGCTCTGTCAGGTCTGGAACAGAATCAACCTGAGAGGAACGAAAAGATTTAGCGCACTTCACCAACCATAACCTTGTTCAATGTATATGAAGTCAACCCAATGAAGATTGCATGGATATTAAATCTCAAAGGCAAAATGAAATTACCACATTCCCATAGAAGTCTTCGATAATAGTCGCATTATGTTGCGATAGCATCGACTGGATATGAAGTTTGGATTTGTGCAGTACACGAGCAACAAGAGAGATTGTCTCAGCGCCTGCACACCTTTCCTGTGCCAAAGAAAAAGAATCAGAACCTACCAGCATATAAAGTAACTCATCTGCTACCAAAACTTGCTTTTCAATAATTAGAAAAAGCTTGTCATCAGTAACAAAGACTGGTTGATAAACTCAAGCAGACAATTAAGAATATGCACCCCATCCATGGCAAATTGAGAACTTCGGAAAGCATATTCATTGTATAACATTATATCAAGGGTAAATTACACAAAAATACCCTCATCTATTGTGTTTTTTCACTAAAATACCTTAAAGTTCTTCTATTACACTAAAATTCCTTAAGTTCTACTTTTGAGGGTATTTTAGTGGGGGGAAATCCCTTACAAACCATAGTTTAGGGTAACAAGGTATTTTACTGTGATAAAAAACTTTAAGGTATTTTAGTGAAAAACTGTGATAGTTGAGGGTATTTTAGAGTAATTTACTCTTATATCAAAATTCCAAAGCTAATTAGTTGACTTCTCATATATTAACAAGATGTTACCGATGGTTGCTTGACAGTTTAATAAAGCCATTCTGCTGAATTCAAACATTTTTTTTAAAAAAAATCTATGGTATATAAGAGAATACCTTCAACCCAAACGAAGTACTGGGAGCATGTCCAAGAATTGAGCTAGAAGGAATAGTGGGCATTACATCAATGTGGGAGAAAGGTGCATTTAGGGCTGTAGGTGATGACGAAGAAAATGGTAGATTTTGAGGCCTGATCCACTGGTCACAATCTTGAACAATTTTAGATAAAGCAGTTTTGAGGCGAGCTGCAGGTGCCAAGAAAAAAACTTATGTAAAATATTTGTATCTAATATACATGATTTACAGTAGCAATCAACATAGCAATCTTCTTAGACACCCTAAAAATTTGAAAAATAAGTGAGATGCAACTTCCTGTACATGATAGATAATCTGGTGGAAACTTCCCACTGTGATTTGTATCCCTATGGCCGAACGTTTCAAACACAAAATGATAAAATACCCCAAATAGCTGGCAGATACCCTGCAATAAAGAACAAATTGAGACCAAACTGAAGATATCAAAGCAAACCATCTAATGGGTAAATATAGAAAGAATCTAATGACTTCTGCACCTTGATTTACCTTGAAAATTTTGATGTTAACTATTTCTAGTTTCTGCATGAGTCTGGCATATTTGTCCATCAACCTGATGCATGTATAATCTAATTAATATGATCCTACATATGATAAAGTAGACAGGTTATTCATGGTAAAGCCGTCCCCAGAAATTTGGGATAAAGGCTAGTTTGTTGTTTTTGCTGTGATAATGTACCTCAATAGGCAGATGGAGGATCCTGTTTGCGAAGAAACCTCCTCATCGTAGAAATTGGCAGCACTTACTCGTTTATGTATAGGTTTGGATATTCGACTTGGCAGCTGACTATCCTCGTCAATAAAGTCAGCTAGAAGATCTTCATCTTCATCTTCCTCGGCTGGGCCATTTCCATTAGCATGAGCCCGAGACTGGAGGTCAACAACATTAGCATTAGCTGGACTTAATGTTGGTGACCCATTGACCAATATGTGAGAGTGGGGCGATTCAATAGAAATGCCTGTCAACTTTGAAGAAAATGGATTCTCCATTTTAAGCCAATATGTAAATCCATTCTTTTGCTTCCCTGCATCAACGGTATTTGTGTGTGCTGCTTTTTTGGACTGAAGCACTGACAAGGTGGGATTATTGCTTGCAGAGGAAACAATTAGGGGTGCACCATCACCAACAAGACCAGCTAAACTAATTACTTGTTGTGTCTCCACTGATATCTTAGTCCAGCTTTCCTTCTCCAGGACCATCTTAAGGGCCTAAGGGAAAAACTTAAATTAATGAATTTAGTATTCCCACTATAAACATGAGATATATATTTCAGATATAGTAAGATATTAAATCAATTTAAACAATCATCATCAAAGTGAAAGCATAAGATGCACAGGTTCCAAGTTAAGATATAGCAGATGGAAAGCAGCAAGAGTATCGTTGAAAGGTAAAAACATTATTTCGTTCTTTTGTTCTTTATTCTTCTATTTGAGTAACAAGAAGGCATTTGATTTTGAACACAATAAAAGGAATTTTTAAGAGTTTTACAAGAAAAAGGACAACGCATTCTCAGTTCACAAAATTTTAAGCCTTTTCTAATGCAAGAAGTATTCTATGCATAGATAAACTTATTCCACTTATCCAAGAACTATTTGACTTGGCAGTGACAATTTAAATTAACTCTTAAATAAGTACCCCCACTGCTTCATCTTAAATGTCCCTTTTGGCCTATTACTCATTCAGATATTTTAGTAGTATAAATTCTCTTGAATTTAGAATGATGAACATGTGAATATATCTAAATTAACCGTATGATAGTGTTTGTATAATTTTTCTTGAATCTTGCACAAACATAAAGTTTAAGGTTAGTTTTGGTATTCTATATTTAAATTGCATTGATAATAGAGGCATAATCTAAAACATTCTTCTTGATATTGTACAGAGACAAGTAATTTGAAACACAAAAAAGTGCCCAAAAGGACATTAAAGTGAAATGGAGTATGGAATATGAACAATAGACAAGTGTTTCCGCAATGCATGATTGCTTGTTATGTGTCTACGCACCTAAAGTGTACATTGGTTTCAGGGAGTACAACTCTTGTCTTCTTGTTGAGAAGGCTCCATGAAAGATTGGGCAGAATTTATGACTGAATGTCTATTTTACTTCAACTCATGTTTAGGTACCAAGTATCTGGGATAGAAAGTACGGACAACACGGTGCTTTTTACCTAATCTGATGTCCAATTCAAAAGCAGAAATAACTACCTTATTGTAACTCAAATGTATCTTACCATGTAACAGAGCATCAAGAAATTCAAATTTTACTACTACACATAGAATATTCAGTATGTTCTAATGTTATAATAGGTTGTTCTGAAAAATCCTTGAACCTTAAATATCAACTATTTTTTAACATATATAGTTATACAATAAAGACATTCAATATTAAATGCTAACTAGAAAATTATCATCACATCATCTTAAGTCTTATCCTACAAATTCAAGGTCAGGCATTGCATTTTCAAAAGGAAAAAAAGAACTGCATATATGAAATAATCACTTTTGCAATCGGCTTCAATAACTTTATTAGTTGGTACATTGAAACAGGTAACAAAGAAACCAAGCTATCCATAAAACCTTGATGGCCAATTTCGTTAGTAAGCAGACAATTTTTTTATAGAAATCCATTAAGCCATGTAAGCAAGGAGAAGACCTTATAATTTCCCAAAGCCAACTAAGAATTATTCTGTCAAGGTACTGTACTATTGTCTTCTATACATTATAGTGCAAATAAATGGTTGTGTAGTCATTGTTTAAAGCATTATATAACAAAATATGCACATGTCAAATTTAAGGCAATTTAGGTAGAGACGGGATAGACAGACAGGGGCTTAACTCTTGCAAATGGAGATGGATGGTGTGTGTACAATGTGAATGGAATGGACAAACAGGGATGCACACTGCGAGCGTCTCTCTTTACAGAACTACAGATACCATCTGTAAATAGCAAAAGGAACAATATATGTATGCTTAAGAACAAGGGACAGTTAAAACTTGTAAATAAATCATTGGATTGCTATGAGGGTATTATCTGAAAATAAATTTTATTTTGCAATTCTAGGGGACACCCAAAAAAAAGGACAGCATCTAGCATAAAAGGGACACAAATGTACCAATCAGTTGTGCTAATTGAACTACCATGAGATTGTCATCTATAATATTAGAGAAATAAACGTAAAGTTGAATATAGTTATGGACAAAGGATACCAAGTGCATAACCATAAGGATGAGTGATCAATATACATACATAAACATTTTGCCTGTGAAAAGCTGACACGTAATTTTCAGAAATATTCTTCAGTCTCTGCCTAAACTCGGTAGCTTCAACTCCACAAAATGCTTCACCAGCCAAAATAAATATATTTAGATCTTCATAGTTCTTCAGGAATTGGAATGTGCTAGCTGAGCTAACAGCAGAACAAGACAGCAACACAGATACACGACTTGTCGTTAGTTGCCATAAGTTTCTCCGCCCTCTTTCCAAAGTTTGTGAAACAAAAGCAGTTGCAT
Organism: Agapanthus africanus; assembly: GCA_030015575.1. Classification (NCBI taxonomy): domain Eukaryota; kingdom Viridiplantae; phylum Streptophyta; class Magnoliopsida; order Asparagales; family Amaryllidaceae; genus Agapanthus; species Agapanthus africanus. Next base: position 28,287,990 of record JASDDO010000001.1, read on the forward strand.
CTTTTCTTAGCTGATGAAAAGGAGAATCACTGCTTGCCATAGAAGTATGAACATCGGTTGCCAGAAGAGATGTGGAAGAATTTAAGGATATGTATGTATGATCTTTTGTTGGCTCACATCCAGATGACGGGCGAGATGCATCAACCTCATCAGTTGGAGGATGACCTTGAACTTTTGCAACAGGTTCATATGAATCACTTGGAGAACATGATCTAGAATCAGAAAGAATGCCAGCTCTCACGCACTGTGATTCATTATTATTATTCAGATCAATGTTTGAGGTTTGATATTCTAAATCCTGTAACAAAGAGGTAAAAATTCAGCTATAGAAAGAAATACCCTTGTAAGGAGGGAAAACAAGAAAGTTGGAAGATTTAAACTAAATTTATTGCCTTATTAAAATCAATCATATAATATTGTGCATAACTCTACAATCGCTATCTAGTGAAAAGAAATGAATCTACCATGCAAAGAAATCGGTACCGTGATACATGAGAATATTAAACAGACAATATATTTTATGCAGAAAAACTTCATAAGATGCTCTCTTAGTTATTTAACAGATATAGAGGCTATTTAATCACTGATGTGTAAGTGGCAAAAGTCAATGAAACAACTTGTGCATCCGTATAGATCTCACACTTCAACACCAGCACGGCTGGAACAGACTCAGGCAGTAAAATGGATTCGGATGTTTAATATTGATGCTGAACTGGCAGTTATGGCCGTTGCTGGGCCCTTGGATTAACATTCATATGTGGTTGACAAATATAGTATAAAGCTACTTGTTTACGACATTGGACTATAATGCCATCATTCTTTGCAAAGGGTAAACCCGCCATAACTCGTTATCGGACAGTATCGGTATCGGAAATCGGAAGGTCATATTTTGGACCAGAATCAGCCATCTCAGATCGGATTGGCCAAAGATTTCATACCATGGTACAGTCCTATTTTGGTTGAAACTATCCGAAGTATGCAGAAATTTTCAGAGGGTGTATCTTCTTCCTAAAACTCCCATAGTGTGCTGGAAGACTATTGCTAACTAATTAGTGAGAGAGCAGAACCAATGATGCATGTGAATTTTCAGTCTGCGAGATTCTTAATAACCTACCAGCCCCCGGTTTATGTGTGTTTCAGCATGAATTAGTTTAGTTGCGCATGCATTACTATAATACATGCATGTAATTATGTAAATAGACCTAGACAGAGGTCACCCCTAAAGAATGAGGAAGATAATATTGACATGTTAAGTAATAAAAAATAAACGTACAAGTACATGCGACTATCTTCATTGGCAAATTGTCATTCACTGATATCTTACATACATAGGACAGGTTTTTAACCTATGAAGAGTGCAAGCAAAATGGTACGCCTGCTAAAAACATGAAATGTTCGCCTATGAACCATGTATAATTGGCAGGCACATATCTATTGTAAAGTTTTCTTGACCTGTATTCCTTGTTTGAACCAGAAAACAAGCTTACTGGGTACCCAAAGATATTCAGAGCAAAATTAAAAGAAAATAATTATGTTTAATTTCAAACAATATCGAAATTGCACGAGAAAGGTCAACTTAAAAATATTTGTTAGGGAACAGGAAATGTAAAAGTTATAAAGGTTATGGCTGCACAAAAGGCTTAAAATAAACAAAATTGATATGGATTGCAAGAGGAAGCATCTCCAATAAGAAGGACAAGTTGTGTTTACCCTTTCTCCTGGCTGAAAGCTCATGATTGCGTAATATGAACACATTAACCTAAATAAACAGTCCAATGTATTTAACAAGCACAGCCGAAACTTGGATTCAGGTATTAGAGCACACAGATCGCTGTAGGTCAGCCTGTACAAGAAACAAAAGATATGATTGAACTACTATTAGTAAATGCCTCATTCTTATGCAGAGGCGCAAGCAGCAAATTAAAATCATAAAGTAGAGACTGACCGATTGAGTAAATAAATTGCAGCAAAAAAAGTACATTTATGCCATAAAAACAGGATTTAAATAAGGTGATAACTTGATAATAGATTCACAGGAAATCTCCAAAGAGTGTAGAAATCCTCAAGAAAATAATTGTCATCATTTCAATTAAATTTATGAATATGCTTTATCTTGAGAAGTAATGTAAGGTTTGAGGCTCTAGTAGATGTTTATAGTTATAACAAATTTCATCTATGAAGCCGTTTATTTATACTTGTTCGCATTATGCCTACCTAATACACAAAATTCAGTTACCATAATCACTTGGCGATCAAGCTACTACAAAAACATCAGCAACCTCGGTTTTAATTTGAAGCCGAAAAGCTCGACAACAGAAGGTACATGCCCACAATCTCCAATACTCCCAAAAAAAATAGTTCTAGAAAGAGTAAACTCAAATTTATATAAAAATAAAAAACAGAGATTCTCAACAAAGGGTGAAAGAATAAAAAAGGGACAACTATTCATACGATGGATTTTGTAACTTTCAAGCACATGGCATACGGAAGTAATATCTAACTTAAGAACACACCTGTTTCTTTGCATACTGTTTCCAACTTCCTGCCAAAATGGAAAATAATAGTTAGGCCAGAAATGGGGGAACGATAGACAAGTTGGAACATCGTTTGATGACAAAGACTGAACACTGAATACAGCAACCATAGTATTATCATATATGAACAGACTAAAGCTTTATAACTTATTTGAAAACATTGGTTTGTATAGATCACGCCTGAAAGAAATTTTTTGTGGTTTACTTTATGATAATTTTATCATTTTTTCTCTCTTTTTTTTTATTTTTTCCCACAGGACATGTGCAATACCACATGAATCTGGATAAGCCATTAAACCACATCTATCCAACAGAATACATTAATTTACTGGTCACCAAGTTGCATATAATAGAAATAAGAACCAGCAAGGGAAAAAATCAGCCAGGTCTCAGATAGTCTTGATAACTCATATAACAGAGGAAAAAGGATCATAGAAAATCTAACCAAAAACTCTGTTTTACAAACTCCGAACTTTATCAAAGCCCTCAGGATTTCTTTACCCTTTCCAAATTATTCTATAACAATTGTTCACTATAGATATGACAGGGTTCGAAATTCTTGTACTCTATAACTTCTAATATAATCCCATTCAAAAATAGACTATCCACCGGGTAAAATTAAGAATCAATTTCTGGAGAACTGTGCTGAGTGTTAAACATATGACAAATTCTGACCAAAAAAAAGATAAAATTAAGAATAAATTTCTTCAGCCACCAAAGTTCAAATCGTGCTGAGTGTTAAACATATGACAATATCTGGAGACTATAAAATTTAATGAGATATAATGTGAGCAAAATTAAATTTTACAGATGTGAAAGTAACCACTTTTCATAATTGATAGTTTCACTTATTAATTTTAAAAAAGAAATGCAATGCGCCATGTGTAGATGGGGAAGGGCCCAAGGATGTTACAACTCATTCAGATATAACCATGCTAGATGCGGCATATATTCTCTACAAAACATTTTAGCATTTCTGGTTAACTGCTATGGAGGTTATTGCATGCAAGATTACAAGCAATCGTTTCTTGCAGTTGAAATGAAAGAATGAAAATAAAGAATGAATGTACTATACCTCTTGCACGATATCCTTCAAAACAGAATGAGTTCCGGATAGAACTTCCTGCATAAAGAAGCTCTGAATTTTCTCGGCAAGACCTGCAACGTCGCCTACCAAAGCATATGCATCAACTGCCTAAAAAATATCATAATTTTAACATCCATAAAAAGATATATAAACCAGAACCAGTAAATATTGCATCACAATACGTTATATTAGGAAAAAGTTTACAATCAAATTATATGTAATAGCCCGCACATAACAATATGAATGCCTTAACAAATAAATATTTTGATAAGAGTTATCACAAGATTTCAAATTCAAATGAGGATTAACAAACTTTCAATGAATACATTGTTTCAAACAAAATTGTTTGCACTGCATGATTAAAGCTTGATGGAAATTAGGTTTGACATGTATATGTAAATGAAACTCTAGCCAGCACGGCAACTGGAGTCACTGGACCACATGGTAAACCTGCGAGGTATATGGACCCTGGCAAGCAGGTATTGGACCCATGAGATATGAAGTGACCACTCAAGATGTCAGGATGGGAATTATTGGACACCTTAGCGAGAGTTTTACTCGATTTCAGTGGAGACGTCCACGAAGTGATGCTTGATTTAAGCGATTCACTGGAGTCCTGATTCACATAGTAAGGGTTACCATAGACCAACAGGGTTATTTAAGTATATGGACTCCTAAATTTATGACCCTGTACACAAATTAAATTTTTGGCATTGATATCATAAGTTAAACAATTTATCAACATTCTTCCACTTAAGAAACTGAGCATATCATTGCATGATGACTCAAATATGATTATACTGCATTTTCCTCTCAACTATATTATACTGCAGTTTCTTCTCAATTATGTTCATACTGCACTTCCACTATCTGATCAGTATAAACCATTCATATTATTCTTAAACCAGTATTTATTCCATTTGATTACTTGATGATACGGCTAATCTTGTTATAGTGAATGTACAGTCTTCATTGTATTCACTATGAACCTAGATTCTTTTGTCTTGATGAGTTCTTCCTGCTTGCTGGGTTGTGAGCTTATGCAAACCACTAGACTTTTCAGAGTCACTTTCAAGTGGGTTTTGCACCCAAAGAGGGTAATATTATCCTTAAAACTGTCCTTAGAGCTGCTCCATATTTACTTTTGGAATTGTATAGAATATCATATGCTGGGCTTGGGTATGTCATTGGACTTGGAAGCATCCATGCAGATTTACAGAATGACTAACTGGGTCTGCAAGTGCAAATAATATGAAGCATATAATCCAAGTAATGATAAGTTTCATATACGGTGAATTATGTTCAATGCATGATTTGTTTCTAGTGTGAAAGGCCTGATAAATTCTGAATTAGCATTCTTCATATGATCAACATGTGAAAATTGTTATATATGTTCGTTCCTGATCATGAAATCTAGTCTGGATATACTTGATCATCTAGTTACTTATCGGCTATAAGACTATAATCAGTCAATACGAAGATTTCACCACTTTAGATTATGGGGCATGACAATGAATCGCCTTCTCGGTCCACACTCTGTACAGGAGTCAATTTTGCATATCAACAGAGTGCAACCCACTATCACATCTTTAAACTCTAACTTGCTAATGACTCAAGGTTCAGAAAGTAGGATAGAGTGCCCATTGTGCTATTACCGCACTACTACTGAAGGTGCAAAGAAATTTAAACTGAAACAATATAAGGGATCCTGGATTCATTGGAAAAGAGTGTTAAAAATCAATTTATATGCATGTACAATAATGTGTGTGCGCGTGTGTGTGTGAAGAGACTAATGTATAGAAGAATTTACCGATATTTTTGTTTTCTTTTTTCTTTCTTTCTTTCTTTTTTTTTTTGGGGGAGGGGGAGGGTGGGGGGGTGGGGGTATTAATAAAAATGAAAGTCAGCATAACACTATACATTTGACAAGCTAAAATAGATGTGCAACACGTCAATCACAGCACCCAGCCAATAAAAAGATTGATGAATTTCACTTCCAACAAATGGGAATACTGACAGTTACATAGCTCTCTTCGTTGAACATCTGGCATACAGCTAATAATAGCGAATCGAGCTTTTGAAGCGTCCTTGTTAGCCAAGACTGCAAGAAGAGTAAAGGCAAAAGACAATACTAAGTTATATCAAACAGAAACAAAATTGCATTTCCAAATTGTAATATCGCTCAGTGGACTGGAAAATTCCTCACCTCTATACCACGACCCATTTCTTGAACAGCAGAGAGATCGGAATAACTCTCCAAGACTTGCAAGTACTCAGATAATACTTGAAATGCCTGAAGACATGAAAAGAAATGAGCAGTGCAGAAACAACAATGTGGAGAATAGCATTCAGCAATTGAACGTCTAAAATAGAGGTTGCATAATGAAAGAACATTATTAAAAAAACTAACCCGGAAGTAGTTTCCTTCCTCAACCAGGGTTTCGAGTTCCATCTGCATGTCTAGTGCATGACGAAGCTCTGCAAGGATTGGAAGCATGTCCTGAAATGAATACAATAGTTTGTTAGCAAATATTACATTTATCCATTGCTCCCTTCCTAGTTTTGCTAGATGCTATGCGGAGGTATCATCTGAGTAGTCAGAGATGCAGACCAGCATGCAGGTACCAGCAAGCAGAATCTTCAAGATTCCTTTAATTACATATATGACTTCTCTCAAAATGTGACACGCTTATCATTTAGACAAGCAGAAAGGAAGAGGTTGCCTTCCGAAAGATGAGAAGAAGAATAAGTTGAAGAGACCCCAGGTAGTTAAAAAGAGAGGCACAAGGGTACAAAGTAAGGATCAAAGGATCAAGACAAACATTAAAGAATTTAAATGTATTCTTCTTTTCATCTAAAAAATTCCAGTATATGAAGCATGGTCTCAAGTGTGTTGAAAAACTTCAAGTAAACAATGAAACTAGCACTTAGAAGAAAAATTAACCACAGAAAAACTAGCAGTAGAGCATCCCTATAAAAGTTCATTAAGTAGTGCATAAATATCTTTTCGTAGTAGGTTAAAAATTAGAATTCAGGAATATAGAGTGAGATTAAATCATGAGTCTGGACAAACTGTCATTTCCTATACAATCATCTAAAATTTTAAACATAATCATTTAGTTCCTATAAGAAATTCCTACAAAGTAGAAATATTAGCTAGAAAACATAAACATACCAACAAAGCTTGTTTCTTTTTGGAATTTGAATGGACAACCAGATCCCTTGACACCTCATGCATAGAAGAAGCTATGTGCCTTCGTCCATTCTGAATGAGGCCAATTTAAAATATTAAAAGGGGGGTTGTTAGAGAACATAATTCCAACAAGATTAAGAGAAAGATGCAGTGATATTCATGTACTCTGATTATTAATAAGTGGAATGCATCCATTGCCTAACCTTACCCTGCAAATGACATTCGCAACTTTCAAATCTTGCTCCAATTCCATCACCAATTGCATTCCCTTCACTGTTAATGGAAAAGGAAGTAAATTAAACCAGAAAATCTATGAACTTTGTGCTTCTTGCAATTCAATACAACTAAAGATTTTAGATTTAAAAAATACCAAAAAGGACATATGTGGGAGTAATAAAAGTAAATTTTATTTAGGCATTGATTTCAAACTTCTAAAGTGAAACTATTGACAGGAAATGTAAAGAAGACTAGATTGAAACTAGAAGGCATGCAAGTGTCGCTATTGTGATTCAGATTCCCAAGTAACAAGGAATAATAAGAACAGTGTAAACACGATTCATGGACTATCATCATCATAGGCTAACACCTCTGCATAATCATCATCATTACTTACAACCATACATGTGATTCCTCTAACGATAGAATTTGAAATCTAACCCCAAAATGACACTTTTTTTTAAGAAAGGAAGGTCTTCCCACAATGGAATAAAATGGAAATGGAAACTATAGACATATATCAGCTATTTATGTACTTCAAGTTCACTATCATGAGCTTGATTTAGATCATTCAGACATGTGCAATGTAACCCTCTAAATACACAAGTTAGAAAGAGTGACAAAATCATTATTAATGGCTCAACAAGGCTGAAGTGAACAGAATTGGTCAAAAAGACATGTTAATTATAAATTAATCAAGGTGACAATCCTTAACGATGTTGAATGGAACAAATTAATTCATGTAACCAACCCCAGAAGTTTGGTATAAAGGCTTGTTGATGTTGTTGCTATAATAAATAAGTTGGAACTATGTAACAAACTAATGAAATATTAAACCGTAGTTCGGAAACAAAATAAAAATACCCATTTCTTCATGGTGCTCCATCACATGTCGAGATAGACGTTCTGCTATCTTATCCAACTGTGCTAATCGAAGAGTAGCCTGTGAAACATATAAACAATTAGACATGCATCAAGGAGGAATTATAAGTTATGAGAAGTATGACATTTATATTCAACAACTTACAGTAACACAGGGTAAATTTTGTGGAAAAACGAATTTAAGCCTGTTGCTTCAGCATATACAATAAATAATAATGTATGTCTATTTACTTTCAGTTTTGAGTTATAGAGCTTTAACCATTAAAATCATGTTCATCCCTCGAGAGAAGGCATAGAGAAAAAAATATGCATACACTTGCATGAGGGTATGAAAGGGGGATGGAAGGAGGGAGGGATGTGGGAAAGAAAGGTGTAAGCCTGTGATGCTTGAAGGACGCTCCATCAATAACAGCGTACAAACTTTTGAATAGTTACCTCGAGAAAACTTTAGGAACCAACAAAAGAATGTAAAGGCTCGTTGGTTTTGTTGAGTAGACTTCTTGGCCTTATATGTTTCCCAATTCCAACAGCCGAGACTGTTCAGATAGCACTATAGGAAAGGATTTAGATGATGATGGATGCAATAAGCAACCGCACTCTCCCGTGCCTCGTTGCTATTTTCTATTTCATATATATGCACTTTGAGCTAATTAATGGTAAGCAACAGCCAGATACATATAGAATTGACCGCTACTGCAAAAAATGGTATTAAGAATGGCAACAAATTAGAGGCCATAAAAAGTTGCATAAAAAAGAGAATGAAGATCCTGATTTTAAATCAAAGCAACCACAAGAAATGCAAAACAGTACGATCCAGAAGTTATCATATGTAAACGTAATGACATCCAAAGCAGTAAAAGAAGAATTGAATAACAAAGGTTGATGATAGCTTGACAAGTTTGGGAATAAACCTTCTCCTCAAAATAGGAAGCATCCGCATCTTCAGACGGGATATTCTCCAGAACATATCTCACTGGATCAAAGCCCTGAAAATAAAAACAAACTCAAAGGTTACAAGAAATGAACACAAATATATACATCATTGTTCTTTTACCTTTTTTCACCCTTTGAATATAAAATGTTACAACTACCAGGTGTCCTGATTAATTAGGACTCTAAAAACATGTTGATGTATTCCTAGCTGGCTAACGTATCATAGAAATTTGAACTTATTACTATGAAAATGATGCAGGCTTAAAGTCAACAATTTTTATGACATGCACATGTTTAAATGCAAACCCCTGTTCTAGTAACCTAAAAGACCTAAGTTGAATCAAAATATCTTCCATTTCGCTCAACTACAAACTGCAACTCTACCAGTTTTGGGTAAATGTTCTTTGTAGTTTCCGTCGCTGCTGTTGTTGCTAACACTGCATATTCACTGATTTGCAAATGCATGACTTCACAGGATGCATATAAGATAAGAGAAAAATGGGGCTGGGGGCAAGGGCATCCCCATGGCTGCTCTCGTGTTGTGGGGTGGGGCCTGCCACAACTTAAACAACCCCCGCCCCATTACCACAGCAAATGTGGCTACGGGCGACCACAGCCCCATTAAGCTCGCAAGATAAAGACACATTTATGTTTCTTAGGGTAATCAGCTTTGATAAAGCTACAGTTTACTCCAGATGAAAAGGATGATAAAGTTTTCCATACTTCAAGAATGCAATGCTATTAATCTGTATCACAAAAATTGATACACTAGCTTCCAAAAAAGGAATGAAAATTATCAGCACAAATAATCCTAGAATGAATTTAAAGTATGATAAAAGTATAAAACTGATGAATACAGAATAGTAGAAACCTCTTCATAGAAGTCTTCCTCGATTTCCTCTATGGCTTGACCCTGAGGGTTAGTTCCATAGATTGAAACCAGTTCTTCAGAATTTGACGGAAGGGCAAGCCTTTGATGTGGAGGCATTCCAGCCAGAGCTCGAGCAACAGCAGCCGCAGCTGCCGCCCGAGCTGGCACCTGTAGCAATGAACCAAAAACAATTCTCAGGCTCAATATATCAATCCTAATTACTAGTCGTTACAACCAAACAATATGAACTGAGTACAAAATGCATGCAATACAACCAAGTCGGATACCCAGTTTGTGAGGAAATGAATAAAATCGATAATCTGACCAAGATTTGAGAGCTAGAGATGGAGTTAGTAATTTCAAAACAGAAGGTTTTGATTGTGAAAAAAAGGATGGTCCAACTATTGGTAATAATTATGCTGATCTAAACAGATTACTTGTGGACAATACTGGGATTGACACATAATTTCATGAACTGGTGCTTACTTATATTCAAACTGATAAACATCATCAAATTATCTATAGAAACTTGATTCATATCAAAGAGAGAGTGTAAGTTTTAAGGGGCAAAAATTCTACTCACATGAGTTGTAGAAGAACCATGCTGCCGCAAAGAGTGTCAATGGGAAGAACTGCATTGAACATCTTTGCGCTTAATTACATCATCTCTTCAAATTATAGCAAAAGGAGGAGGGGAAAAAACATAAGACTTCATTCCAATCTTTTTTTTATCAGATCCGTAATATGAAGTCACTTTCCATTTAGTTAGGGTATAAGCCTTCTCCCCGACATTAGCAATTACAATACCTTTTCTATTGCCCCACTCCATGTTCACTTCAATCTGTAGTAGTAGCTACTCTTCAACTAATAATAAAACTTTAAAAAAGTTAATACTTTATCGCTCTAATAACTAGCACGATTATCAATCTCTGAGAAGTCTAAACATAATTCACTTTTCTGTATGATGTTTAAATCTAAGACTTATTTTGTAAAGCTGCATTTATGTTGCATCTTTTACTAAATTGTCTCTTAACAATTGTGCTAACCATCGTGTCTTTCTCAAGTCACATAAACTAAACTTTTCAACATCTCTTAACAAGCATAGTTAATTTTGTAGCCATCTTATAAATTTTTCTCTTTGACTTCATTGGCGCTCAACTTCATTTCTAAGAATCCGAGGGTACGTGTTCGATTTTACTCTTATCTTTATCTATGTATTAGGGATGATCATGATTCCATAGCTAAACTATCATCTCTTTCCTTTTCCATACTTTTCCCAAGGAATTCGTAGGACGCCATGTTGATTGATAAGAGTATAGCAAGTTGGATAGTGCTAATCATATTAGTTTGACAGGTCACTTTCAAGTTTTCTCAATCTACGTGCACCCTTAGTAGAACACTGTGAATAATTAATTTTTCTTAAATACTAAAATAAATTAGGAATAAGAATTGGGTAAATTACACTAAAATACCCTCAACTAGAGTGTTATCCCACTAAAATAACATAAACTTCTTTTATTACACTAAGATACCTTAGTGCTACTTTGGAGGATATTTTAGTAATAAAAACTAATTAAAACCCAAAGTTTAAGATATTTTACTGTACTCAAAAAACTTTTAAATAGTTTAATCAAAAACCCTTGATAGTTGTATTTTAGTGTAAATCACCCATAAGAAATTAGGGAAGCTGTGGTTTTATACTTCACCAAATTCATGTCTTGACTTCGAAATTTGTTCATCCACAATAATATTTACTCTTATTTATAATACCAAAATCTAACAAAATACTAACGAATTGCATTAATTCATTCAATGCCGAAAAAGGCCTTGGCCGAAATATTTTTCGATATATAATGAATTTGGATGTTGTTCTCACTCCTCTTTAGTTTTGATTATTGCCAAAACAAATGTTTCATGTTTGTGTTAATCCATTTTATAGGTTTAAATAAGTCGTGGAACAATAAATGGAAGTCAGAGGCAAAGAGCGATATTTCATATCAATTGGAAAATGGAGTATCATATTGAAACCTCAAAAGATTAAGATTTGAAGATCAAATTTTAAAGCCCATAAAGAACAAGACAGGGTTTTTGATATATGGGTTATTTATTTGTCTTGTATTTTTAATTTTTTTTCTAATATTTGTAAGGGCCTAAGGGGACTAAAATGCTAAATAACTTGATCGAAACGTACACACACTTTCATTACATTTTTCAAAGATAGAAAAATATTTTCCATATATATTTGGAGTTTTGGATTTATTTTCTAATAATTATTAAAATCTAAATATATATTTTCAGAGTTAAAATAATTATTTTATTTTATTACAAAATTAATGTCCATAAACTCACGGTATCCTTTCGACATTAAATGTTATTTTTATATAACTTGTTGGCTTAATTCCCAAAAACTTATGGGTTATGACAACTACCAACTTTTTTGAAAATTACCTAGCATATGGGCATTCTTAAACTTTTTAAAACTAATTTGGTAGCTTATTGAAAACTTAGTAAACATTGGTAGTTTACTGTGCATTTACTAAACACGTATAGTAGTTTATTGTCTATTAATTTAAGTTTCCATACGCTTGGTAGTTTCCTGTAATTTTCAAAGAATTCGGTAGTTACTTGCCACAGCCTCTAAGTTTTTAGTAGTTTTTAGGAATTAACCGGTAAAACAAGTTGGGATAGAATACGATTTTAAACTGATTTTGATCGATCGACATTAATTAAAATTTCCATGTTACAAAATAAAATTTTAAGTTCATGAATATGCTATGGAAAACTAATCTCTTAAAATCCTAAGTTATTTATATAAGTTTTATTGCACATTGAAATTGTTTTTCTTATAATCATCTTAAACTTTCAAATTACCTGCTATTTTTCTATTCATTTCAAAAATCATTATAATATCAATTTATAAAATTAAATCTTTATGTCTAATCTTTTTAAGAATACAATTTATTGTCGTGGCCTAAAAAGAAATACATAAATTTATTGTCAAGACTACAATTGACCAAGACACATGTATAAAGTTTGATAAGTTTAAGGGTACAATTGACGTTGTACCTTTAAAGTAATGCATGATTTCTTAAAAATATAAGACATCTGCAGGCCTTAAACTCCGTTGCTCATCTTGATTATTGTGCCATAAAATATAATTACATTAATTTCTTTATATCGATATGTTTCGAAATTCTGGAAGCAACTAAACTTATTAATTATCCATATTATACCAATTGATATCAGAAACAAATAGGTGAGTATCTATATAGCAGTAACTAGAGTTGGTACATAGTTAATTTCTATACATTAATAAATTAATAATTATTTTTAAAACATATATAATTTAACAAATTCTCTTAAATTGTAAGATAATGGTATCAAAAAAATAAAGAGAGCATTACTTCAAGGACATTTCGATTGGTGGTCATTGCTTAAGATTTTCCTAATAGCTTCACCTCTTTTTTTGAATAATTAATAGTTCACTTTTGACTCACAACTTAATGTAAATTTCATCAAAATGTTTGATTGTAAGGGATACTTTTAATTAATGAGCATTACTCAATATTTAAGTAATGTCTTCTCTTTTGAATCACAACTTAAAGTTAACTTCACCAAATGTTGAGTTTAAGAAATATTTTGGATTAACGAACGTAGATTAAGATTTTTCATATTAGTTTATTAAATGAATCGCAACATAAAGTAAAATTCACCAAATTGCCATCAACTTGTAGCAATTTCGACTTAAATACTTTAAAGATTTCTTAATTGCAAATAAATATAATGAAGTTAGCAAACTGCATGTAAATACCAAAAACTTTCTGTTCCCAATCTAATAATTTAGGAAGTTTTTAGGAAGATAAATTTATTTTACTCTTTATTTCTAAGACCTAAGGAAATGGATAGATGTGAAAGGCTAGACCAAAATTTCTGTAGTTTTCTAAATGAAAAGTAGAAATTAGTTTGTTTCTCTCGTTCATTGGAATTCTGGATAACTTTATGTAATTGTGGTGAGATTTTTTTTACTGCTTTGCTATTTTGAGAATATTTTGAGAAATTTCTTCGTATTATTATACATACATTGTTTATAAAATATCTGGAAAAAAACCTTTATAGCTGCCTTGCGCTGCGCAAGGTTAAACGCCAGTATAGATCGATGGTTAGGATGATGGCTCCAACAGGTTTTAAATGCTGAATGAAATCATAATCTCAACTTTAGGTTTTAAATATTGCCCGGGATTTCTGCATACATGTATCTAGCAAGAATGCTCCACCGTGTTACGATAAAAGTTGCTTTAACAGAATTCTGGAAAGTGCGAAGCCTATCAATGATCTAGCAGGAAGGCATTTATCGGCATTCACCTGCTTTAGGCTTTAGTCAAGTTCTTATAGAAAGACCTACCCTTCTTGAACTTGCGCGCTTTATCAAAAGGATGCATAGTATACATCCAATGTTATTTCTTCATTTGCTTTCAATATCCCCTCGTTATGAAGTTATTCTAACGATAGACCTTTCTTCTAATTTTTAATTTTGGAAGAACTCTCGATGATTAATTACTGCTAAATTTTAGAGTGCTTGGTTACTGTTTCTTCTTACAAATCAACAAATTTTAATTACATGACATGTCATACTAGAGAAAGCGAAAGAGATCACCCTATTTGTATCACCAGCACAATCTACTGTAATGCTATAGTTTGGAGATTTCAAAATGGTGTTACTTCTTTTTGAAATAAACACATAGATGACTTTACACAGAAATAATTCTTGATAAGGATTACAAAGGGGAACATATTACTTTAGCATTAGACCTTTAATTTGTTAGCATTATTTTTGTTTAATAATTACTCTGACATATCTTTTTTGGTCCATCTGACATGACATATAGAAACATTGTGCTAAAAATCATCATCTACACCTTTACATTAATATAGGATCGTATGCGAAATAAGGATATATGAAACAATTGACAAAGATGATGATCTCGTGTCTTCGTTAACCTCAAAATTCTTATAAGGAAAATATATTGAGAGAGCTTTAGCATAATCAATTGGTTTGCATATCCATATTCACCTAGATTAGAAAAAAGTCTAAAAAGGGGGAAAGATGATAGATGTGATATGGCCTATATTGGTCATTATACTCAACTCTTACGCACACTTGATGCCAAGAGCAAAAATTAATTAGAAATGTGTCACCTTGTATATTTCCATACCCGCAATTGTACAGTTGTTGATGTGTGCATGCACGCATGTTTGTAACATGTACACAAGTCACACCACCGATGGGGACCCACGATTTATCCCGAAAGCGTTAAATTGTGGCCACTTCCCCCCACTTAGGATAGAACCCCTGCACTCTTCCCAAAGAGGGAAGTGCCATACCAACTAAGCTATTGCACATTGGTAAATATATTGTATGATTAAAACACGAAAAATTCTTTTTCTACCGATCGGTAGATTCCATGTACCAAGGATTTCATTAGATACAAAGTGGGCCATATTATCCACTGCTTAGGTACTTGGATCCTATACCCCACCTTATATTCAATGAGAGCCTTGGTGGGTTATATGGATTCTACCACATAGGTAGGAAAAGAATTACTTGAAACATTAACTCGAGGCATATGAGTATTTACTAAAATAGCTAAGGATACGATGACATGTTCAAAAACGAGAAGTGAACGCGATTTAAGGGAGGACTAGACGTCGAACCTCTTTATATCGCTTGTCTCATTTATTTTACCGCATTCATATTTGTTCTTAATTGTTTTGATTTATGCTTAATTGAATTGCTAACTTAGCAATAATTGTTTTAAAACCCTATTCACCCCCTTCCTCCCCTAGGATTGTAACTTGCTATTTCATTGGGTACTTTGGTCATCTATTAGTAAATCAACAGTTATGATTAATCAATATAAAGTCGATACAAAATTGCACAGCATATACTTTTGCACCAACTAAAATCAATAAACATATTCTATCTCCAAGTGCAGTGACAAAAGGAAAACACTGTGGCAGATTGTTCAAGGCTCATTACAAAACGGATAATGTTCATGGCATGTAGAGGTTGTCAGAAGGTCATGGACGCTTCTGGTGATCTAAGTGTACAGCACGAGATTTATTAGCATATTTCTCCCTATATAGGGAGCTCTCTTCTCCAATGTAGAAACTTTTTTACTGTGTCTCCATCCCCAATTCCAGTTCTCTTGCCTAACATAAGCCTAGGTCCCAATTTCAACACTCTGTCAACATCACACATTCTCTCAAACTTTCAAATCAAAAGGCATGATCTATCTCAATTTCCTAACAGAGCAATAAACAATCAACCAAACCATCGAGCATTTCATGACATCAGGATCGAAACCTCACCTCAGGCCTATCGACCGCCAATGGCGCAGGCAGCAGCCCTAGGGATCTAGCAGAGCGAACAGAGCTGAGGATCTTCTCCCCAACCCTAGAGAAATCCATGCCGCCTCCTTGAACCAGCAGCAGCGACAGGAACAGCAGCGGCGTTGGGGTTTCAAAGCCTTCGATCGATCGCCCGTCGCCGCCGCCGTCGAAGAACGAAGCGAGAGCCGGTGGATCCCGACGCATTTCAATCCGATTCCTCCATGGCCATGGGACTCAGCGAGATCGACGATGAGAGTGAGAGAGAGGAGAGAATTTTAGGAAAAAGGATTGGATGTAATATGGTAACGATCTCAAGCTGCTTTCTTCGTTTTGGGTCGCTTTGTTTATTTTGGGGATGAATTTTAGATCCAGTGATTTTGTGACGTCATATAGCATATGCTGTTATAAGGCTGCATGTGATTACAATGGGTTGGGCTTCGCAAATATTTTTGGGCTTTTTTAACACCCTGATGTTTAAAAATTCCAAAAGTAACAATTGTATTCCTCGTGAATAGTTTGTAAGAAGGAAAATGACCATTGTTTTTAAACTTATTGCGTCTTTTTTTCATTTTTAGCTAAATGTGCTTTAGATCCAATATTATTGTTATTTTTTGTTATTTTACGGCTTGTACAGATGTTTTGCAAAGTGCATTTAGACTGAACAGGTTCTTCAAGGTGGGAAATAGAGATTCTTTTTCAAGAGGATCGTGGTTTCTTCAAGGATCATTTATGAAGGCGTGTTTACTATGGTTGTTGTAATACATTATTAGGGTGGATTCCGATTGAAAAGTTGTTGAGAGGAATCCAGGGATCCATGATGGGAGTTGCGAAGGAAGGTCTGATGGCCGGCTTTTGAAGATTAGGAAAACTTGTTTGGGTATGGATGATGCAGTTCGCAAGGCCCAACATCTACTTAAATTTTTACTTTGATTGAACGGTTTGGCTTTAGAGTTTTCTAAACTTCAAAACTGCCGGTTATTTTCGTCTTTTGGAGTTTGGCAAACTTTATTTGGATCGGAGTTTAGTAAAGTTCAGTTATCTCGATTATTGCAGAATGTTAAGAATGTGAGTAACATAGTGCCACATTGTGAAAATTGTGGGATGCATATGGGTATAAAATATAATATGGGATAAACCTCCATGAGACTTGAGTCTTGTCACACCCCGCTTCCCAAAATACGGAATACGGGAGATCACTAGGCCAGCCATGCTCCTACAGTCAACGAATAATCCCTCCGTAGCCACACTCCGGCTTCTAGCATTACATGGTAATCGGTAAACACAGCACAGAAGTAAAGGAAATACATCACTAGTTATTACATCAACTTCCATTGTTCACAATTTGCAACAAAAATTGATGTAGTCGATATGTCACTAACTGATGCAATGTATGATCTGTGTCCCCATCGGTCTCTAAGTCACTTCTGAAATTAAGTTGTGGAAAGGAGACTATGGCCCGCTGTTGCCCGGGACATAACCCTGTCAGCCGGACCGCTAGGCCCAATCTAATATATATAAGAGTCGTTGTTCGAATGATCATCCTCTAAATCACTGACCTCGCTAAATACAACTCCCTTTCCACTTCGATTTCCCCTTTTTCCCCAGGTTTCACTATTCATGAGTATGGGCTAGTTATGTACAAGTACGCATCAATAACACGATTTCTTTCACTGTTCACTGTATGGTTCATTGTCACGAATCACTCACTATTCACTGACGTATTTGACACAACTACACCGATACTGTACCCGTTCGACAATGCAAAATACATGGAGAATTAACATGAATATTCATTATCACTAGAGGCCTTGTAGCCAGGTAGAACCATGAATCATGCCGCTAAACAGTTTATGTGCAGTATAAGTCGTTATGCATCTTATGAATATAGAAAATTTGTATTAAATCATGCATCGGAATTAAGCAAAAAGATATAAAAGCGGTGATAAGTAAACTCAGTCGGCAGTTCAACAAAATTAATTTCAGGACAATCGGGTTTCGGGTTTGCAAGTTACAGTCGTTTCATTTTAAGTGTTCGCTACTGGAATTTCAGTTCCTGAACTGAATGTACATTTCGCAATACAGTTTTCACCCTGTTGGGATCAAAATTAGGCGACGCTATAGTTGAACAAAATTTATTTTTATCGGTTAGGTTTCCAACGCACTAGACGGATCGATAATATCCATGGTTTACTGGAAGTTATGCACTGTACAACAATGGGGTATACGTTCTGTCCCTGTTTGGGACTGCTATATGTTCTGTTGATTTAAAATACAGTTTAAATAGTAAACGATGGTAGAAATGGATGAAATCACTTTCATTAGTTAGATAACTGTTTCATCTTCACTATGGTATAGGGTTCCGCATTATATCATGTTCATACAGCAGAGTGAAAGCATTACAAAATAAGAATCGACAGCCAGAGCTGCTCTGGACTGCAGTCCATAGCCGCACTCCGAAATAGTTTCCGTCATCTTTTTAGCATGGAAATAAATTGAAACTCTTATGGGGATCTAGGTAGTCGAGTCGTATTCAATATGAGCCCTCGAACTCAACATTCCGATTTGTAATCAATTAACTGTGATTTTTACGAGTTTCAGATACGGGAAAATTTCAGTTTTACGGGTCTAGATGGGAAATGCCTAACACGTCATTAAAGATCATATTTTCCAATCAAATCATAACAAGACGTTCGTTATTACTCAAGCCATCCTATGTGATCAGTTTCCGTCAATTTAATGGGGTTTTTCCATTCGGGTTGTACATCGAACACTTGCATTATATTAATTCGCATGAAGTGTATATACGGAATTTGATGGTATTTTGAATTGTAATAGATAAAGATAGCATGGAGCAAGCAGTACACTTGCCTGATGACGTGTTGATGACGGGACGGCAACGGCGCGATCGCGACGCAAGTACGGACTAGGCACGACACGGCAAAACGAAGAGTTTGGCCTCAGATCGAGCTCGGTGCGGCGATGGTGGAGCTCGGTTGATGGAAACGGGGCCGTTGGGTACGGTAGCAAGTGTCTCAGGGTCGGTGAATGATGGATATGGTGGACGGAGCCGTAGTGGGCACAGTGGTCGGTGAGGGCAGCAACAGTGATGAGCTCGAGTGTGAGATGAAAGCTCGGACTTGGCGTGCAGCTTGGGGCTCAGCCAAGGAGTGGGTCGGGTTTGTAGAGAGGGGCTTGGGCTCGATGACTCTTCTGCGGTGGTCGTCGGAGTTGGCGGTGGAGATGGCTGTTGGGTTCGAGGAAGGAGGAGGAGGCGGTGCTCGGTGAGGATCTTGGGTTGTGGGTTATGGAGGAAGTGGAAAAGCTTGGGATAGAGGAAGATGGAGAGGGTGGTGCTGGGGTGACGCCGGTGGCATGGGGGACCGACGGTGCAGAGGAGGTTGGTGCCATGAAAAAAAGGGCAGTGGGGATGAGGGCTCGGCTTTGTATGGGGGAGAGGGGGGAGACGAGATCGAGATGGGTGAGCAGGCGCGCGTGAGATCGTGGGTCGAGGAGCGAGGATGTGGTCGCGATCGAGGAGCGGTGGCGTGGGGCGAGTGGCGACATGGGGAGAAGGAGAAGAAGCGGGAAAGGAGAGGGAGTGGGGAAGAAGAACGGGACGGGTATGGGCACGGGGCTGGGTCGGGCAAGGTTAAGTGCATGGGCTTGGGTTTGGGCCGGGAATTTTTATTTTTGTTTTGGGAAGAAATTTAGAATTAAAATATATGTATTTAAATTCCTACAAACAAAAAAAATATGGAGAAAAATAGGAAAACATTCAAGGGGACGAGGAAAAATATAGAAAAAAAATTATTTACGGAACTAGGAATTTACATCATACCCTCTTTACAAAATTTCGTCCTCGAAATTTAAGAAGAGGCAACGAAACAACAGCACTACACAAACAGATGTGGAAAACGTGCACGGATATTCTCCTCACGTTCTCAGGTAGATTCTCCTGGGGAACAACCACCCCAAGACACTCGGACTAATGGAATGACTTTATTCTTCAGCACTTTCTCTCTGCGGTCGAGAATAGTGGTGGGCTGCTCCTCGTAAGACAGGTCAGTGCCCAAAGCTAACTCCGAATGGTCCAGAACATGGCTGTCATCTCGAACATAACGCCGCAACTGAGATACGTGGAAGATATTGTGCACGCGAGCTAGCGACGGAGGCAAGGCAAGTCGATAGGCCACCTCTCCTACTCGCTCTAGCACCTCAAAAAGTCTGATGAAATGAGGACCGAGTTTCCCGCGATCTCCAAACCTGATAACTCGGAGGGTAGGGGAAATCTTCAGGAATACGTGATCTCCGACTTCAAATTCTAGTGCTCTCCTGCTGGCATCCGCCCAACTCTTCTGTTGATCCTGAGCCGTCTTAATGCGCTGTCTGATCATTTGGACTTTGTCTACCGTTTAAACAATGAGTTCGGGGCCCAGTAATATTCATTCGCCCACATCATCCCAACAAACTGGGGATCGACATTCACGCCCGTAAAGTGCTTCGAAAGGAGCCATCTGGATGCTAGTCTGATAACTGTTGTTATAAGAAAACTTAACCAGATGCAGATGATCCTCCCAAGAACCGTGGAAGTACAACATACAAGCCCTCAACATGTTCTCGAGCATCTGAATCGTGCTTTCGGATTGTCCGTCCGTCTGTGGATGATACGCTGTGCTAAACTTGAGGCGGATACCCAGACTCTCCTGTAAACTCCTCCAAAAGTGCGGAACAAATCTGGTGTCTCGATCTGACACAATGCTGACCGAAACTCCGTGAAGTCGCACTATCTCTTGCATGTATTTCTCCGCCAGCGACTCCGTCGACTGTCCCACCCGGAAGGGTATAAAGTGTGCAGCTTTTGTAAGGCGGTCGACGATAACCCAAACGGCGTTGTTGCCTCCAGGGCTCCGTGGTAAGGCAGTCACAAAATCCATAGTAATGTGCTCCCACTTCCATTCTGGTATCGGAAGCGGTTGTAACAGCCCCGCAGTTCTCTGGTGTTCCACCTTCACTTGCTGACATACCAAACACCTGGATACAAACGGTGTAATCTTTCGCTTCATCCCATTCCACCAAAAGTTTTGCTTCAAATCTCGATACATTTTCGTGTCTCCTGAATGCACAGAATAAGCTGAACTATGAGCCTCGGCTAGTACCTCTTCTCGAACACCTCCTTTGGGTACGCAAAGTCTGCTACCGAATCTCAGAGAACCGTCTTGATGTATGAGTAAGTCTGTTCTCAGCCCGGCTTCCACCTGCTCTCTGAACTTTTGCAATCGAGGATCATCACGTTGCGCGGCCTTGATGCGATCTACCAGAGAAGACTGTACCTGCAGTTGCCAAAACTGTCTGATTGCACTCGGCGTAACGACCTCTAGCTCGAGCTTCTGAAAATCTTCAATGATACTCCTCTGGCTGGTCAACATCATGACCGTTGGCTTGCGACTGAGTGCATCGGGTACAACATTTACTTTTCCCGGATGATACTGCAAGTCTAAGTCATAGTCTGCCATTAATTCTAGCCATCGGCGCTGCCTCATATTCAGTTCTTTCCTAGTAAAGACGTACTTCAGACTCTTATGATCCGTGTACACCTCTACCTTCTTGCCTAACAGGTAATGCCTCTAGATCTTCAATGCAAAAACCACTGCGGCTAACTCCAAGTCGTGGGTAGGGTAGTTCCTCTCATGATTCCTCAGCTGTCGTGAGGCGTAAGCAACCACCCGACCGTGCTGCATCAGAACACAGCCTAAACCCTTCCCTGAAGCATCGCTATATATCACCAATCCACCGGAATTATCTGGCACTATAAGGATAGGCGCCGTGGTCAGTTTCTGCTTCAGTGTCTTAAAAGCCCGAGTACACTCCTCCGTCCATATACACGGCACATCCTTCCGTGTCAGCTTCGTCAAGGGTTCAGCGACTCGTGCAAAGTCTTGAAAGAACCGTCGATAATATCCGGCCAGTCCCAGGAAGTTTCTGATCTCGGCTACTGACTTCGGTGTTGGCCAATCTCTAACAGATTCTATCTTTGCCGGGTCCACTGAGATGCCCTCGCCCGAAACAACGTGTCCCAAGAACTGCACCTTGTCGAGCCAGAACTCACACTTGCTCAATTTCGCATACAGCTTATCTTTCCGAAGAATTCGTAATACCGTTCGCAAGTGTTCGACGTGCTCCTCTCGAGTCTTAGAGTAGACTAGTATGTCGTCAATGAATACAACGACAAACGTGTCCAAGTACTTCGCAAATACCTGATTCATCAGATCCATAAATATGGCTGGAGCATTGGTAACACCGAATGACATCACAAGTAATTCATAATGCCCGTATCGGGTCCTGAAAGCCGTCTTGCATATATCTTCGGCCGCTACTCTGATCTGGTGATAGCCCGAACGGAGATCCAACTTCGAAAATACTCTGGCCCCACTTAACTGATCAAATAAGTTGTCGATGCGCGGAATGGGGTATTTATTCTTTATCGTGACTTTGTTCAGCTCGCGGTAGTCTATGCACATCTATAGTGATCCATCCTTTTTCTTTACCAACAAAACTGGTGCACCCCACGGTGAAGCGCTTGGACGGATAAATCTTTTCTCCAGGAGTTCTCCAATTTGCTTCTTCAATTCTGCTAACTCAACCGGTGTCATTCTGTACGGGGCCTTAGAAACTAGTGTTGTACCTGGAATCAAATCAATCTAGAATTACAAGACGCGGGGAGGTGGTAGACCTGGTAAATCTTTAGGGAACACATCCAGAAAATCCCGAACAATCTCTGGGGCTGGACTTTCATCAATCTCCATAGCTGTCAACTCTTTTGGCTTGGCTTTAAACTTGGCTGGCTCCAAAGATTCGCTCCTGCCTTCAAAAATAAACTATGGGTGATTGGGAATGCAGAAAGTCACATTCCTTGCTCGGCAATCGATAATTGCATGGAATGTACTCATCCAATCCATCAGCTGCCTGTTTCGATTAAAAAGAAGTTCGCATAGAATTCCCTGCCACACACTACAACTGGACATAATCTACACTCTCAACTGGATACTATAAAACCATTACCCGTATGTATTTCCCAACCCTTGGTTAATGGTTCATGTGGTATGGAGTGTGTATCAACGAAATGCGCAGATATGAAACAGTGTGATGCTCCGGAATCAAACAGTACTCTAGCTGGCATAGAATGAACGAGTAGAGTACCTGTAACAACTTCGCCTGAAGCCTCTGCCTGCTCGGTGGTCAAGGCGATATCCCGTCCCTGACCGCGGCCTGTGTAGAGTTGCCCCTGCTCCTGTGACCTCTGCTGCTGCGGTCTAGACCCTCCCTGTAACTCTGTTCGTTCGGGGCAACCACTGACTTGGTGCTGGTTGGATCCGCAAATCAAACAATGTCCCTTGGCACGGCGGCAGTCCTTCTGGGTATGCCCATCCCTGTTGCAGTAACCGCAAACTAAGTTTTTACTCTGAGGGCGATGCTGGGGCGCGAATGGACGCTTCATCTGCGTCGTCCCTGGCTTGTGAACTGGTATGACTCCTCAAGACGGTGTGTGAGTACACGCTGGAACAACCGGAGGCCTCCTATCATTCGAACGGGGGCCCCTAAATTTATTGATTAGCTTCTCCTGAATTCGTGCCACGTTGAGCACCTACGCAAAAGTCTGCAACTCGAGTGACGCGATCAACTGCTGTAGCTCAAAATCAAGTCCCCGTAAGAAACGCCTAGCCCTGGTGACCTCTGAAGTGACCATATACGGAGCAAATTGGCTCAGACGGTTGAATTCTGCCGCATATATGTCCACGGGACGGACATTCTACTTCAGTAAGATGAATCTCTCTTCCATCTCTACCTTGGCGGTGGAAGGAAAATTGTGGTCCAAGAAGCACTCCTTGAATTTGCTCCATTCGATTGGCCCTACTAGTCTGCTTTCTTCAACTGACCACCAAGTACGGGCTTCGTCCTCCAACTTGATCTTTATCATATTCACTTTCTCTTCATCGGGTACCCTTACGATCGTCAATAGGTTCTCCATATTGACCAGGCATTGCTCGGCCTCGAGTGGTTCAGCCAGTCCTTGTTCCCGCCAAAAAATTCTGCGCAAAAGAGTCCAAGGTATCAAATGGCAGCGATACGCTTAAGGAAATGCGAACCAGTATCTTCCGGCCTGTATTTTGATAAACTCCCGAAGGAGGAACTGTTAAATTCTTATGATATTGAAAGCATCTCAAAAAATTCTTCGATTTGATATATTATGGGATTCATAATTCATCCAGGATCAAAAGTTATGAGCAAATATGCTATGCACTGTTACCTGATTAAAAAAATCAAGAATTACCTCAATGAGGTGTCACGTGCTCATACGTGACCAATGGTCACGTGTTGACACGTGATAGTTAAAACATGAATAAAAACAAACGGCTGAAGAAGGACCCAATTGGGGGTCACGTGTTGACACGTGATAGTTAAAACAGAAATAAAAACAAATGGCTGAAGGAAATACCTCAACGAGGTATCACATGCTCACACGTGACCAATGGTCACGTGCTAACACGTGATGATTAAAACAACAACATAAACAAGCGGCCGTTAAAGAACTCAATTGGGGGTTACGTGCTCACACGTGACCAAGGGTCACGTGTCAGCACGTGACTGGCTTCGAAAGCCTTACAGTTAATAGAATTAAATTCTAAAATCTTTCTAAATCTTTCCAAATAGAAAAGGATTATGAGGACCGTTGGATTAAAGATCCAAGGGTGATTAAAAATCACCAATTTATGGAAAGATTTGATACAAGGAAAGATTTCCCCTATCTCACCAGAAATAACAAACAGAATATCTTTGGATTTAAAATCCAACGGTGAATAAAATTCACTGAATGATCTAAAGGATCATATTAATGATGAAAACAAATCAAATCTTTCAATGAGAGATTTGCTAAACAAATTGATTCTTTTCCTTCTCCTATAAATAGGAGCCAAGAAAAGAAGAGAGGGGACTTTTTTGAGATAAGAAACAGAGGGAGGAGAATTTAATTCTCAAGAGAAAAAAGAAAAGAGAGGAGAATTTAATTCTCTGCAAAAGAAAAACCCTAGGTAAGAAAAGAGAGGCTTCAAAAGAGAATTTAATTCTCAAAAGATTTTAACTCTTATATAAAGAAAAGAACTTATTTCTTTCTCTGGTTGAGGATCTGCAAAGTGCACATCTCCCCATGAATTGAGAATTTAATTCTCATTGGGTTGAGATACTGCCATGCAGATCTAAAACACAAAGAAGGAATTGAGTTTTGAGAATTTAATTCTCACAGATTTACAGGAATTTAATTCCTTTGAGATAAAATTAAGGTTTAACCCAATATTATAGGAATTTAATTCCTCCAAAATCATGATTAGGGTTTAACCCTACAGAGTATTTAATTTTTAAAGAAATAAAGAGACTTGAAAGATCTCTATGCACGTAAAGAACTTGATCACGTGGTAACACGTGACCCCCATTCTCAATGAGCAGAGAAGAAAAAACAGAACGTGATCACGTTGTAACACGTGACCCTTCCCCTCAATGATCAAAAGAGAACGGACAAGAATTAAGGTCACGTGTCCCCACGTGACCCCTGAAAAGATCCCCAGAAATGAGAAGGAAAAATCACTGAGGCAACGCCTCACATGCTCCACGTGACTCCCGAAATACAGAGAGAAAAAGTAGAAGAAATAAAGGCCTTGGGCGCTCTCACGTGTTCCCACGTGACCTCTTGGCAGACGCTCTATCAATCAGTGCATGAATCCTCCTGTTCCCCTCCGAATGGCGGCCGCGACGTGAGGGCGTCTTGCCTGAGATTCGGGGCAGATGCTATTTGGTTTTATCCGTCTACCTCTCCGAAGATGCCAAGTTGATTTATGGCACCGTGTATCGAAGGTTTAGACGGATGCGGCCGATGTAGCAGACTTCATCAGATTCCCCCTCGTTTGAGGGGTTTTTGATTGTGGGGACGCTCTTCCCTGCAGGCACAAGCCCCTGCAGTTAATTACACTACCACATCGCGGTAGCCACTTTCTCCTTCTCCAGAATTTCACTTCGTGTCGTGTGTATTTGTTTTATTTGTGGATGCCCGCAGATTGTATACGGAGGCTAAGTTATGCCGTCGCCCGTAGGACGTGGATTAGTCCAAATCCGTATTTACTTAGATTTGGGTTTGGTGTTTTAGTTTAAGGATACGTTAGCCATATTGAGGCTAATATCAACTTAAACGTTCGTTAAGGATACGTTAGTCTGATTCGAGACTAAGATCAACTTAACGGGATCGTTTGGATCCGATAAGAGAGCAATTGGCTCTATTGTTTAGTTTAATGACGTTGCGATCGATAGGTAGTATAAGGACATTGCGGTCCATTGGTAGTTTAAGGACATTGCGGTCCATGTTCCAGTTTAGGGACATAGGGGTCCATTGGTAGTTTAAGGACGCATAAGTCCATGGGTTTAAGGACCTCACAGTCCGTATCTTGGTTTAAGGACGCATAAGTCCGTGGGTTTAAGGACCCCACAGTCCGTATCTTGGTGTAAGGACGCATAAGTCCATGAGTTTAAGGACCCCACAGTCCGTGTTGATGTGTGGTTGTCGGGACCCGTCACCTCTCTGACGTCGTTGAAGGATTACAACGATAGGAGTCAGAGGAGTTCGGAGATGTACCCTCGAACCGAATGTAAATTGATTTAGGAGAGCAGCCGTGCTCAGTCAATTTAATTTGAGGACTTACGGCCATGATTGGGCTAAGTCCAGTTGGGAATATTCAACGCTTTTATTTATCTTTGGCCTATTAGGCCTGTGCTAGGGCTTTGCCCATTTTTAAATAATGCACTGCATTTTTTATTTTGTTTGGGCTCTGCCCTTTTATAAATGATGCAAAGCATCTGCTTTGTGTGGGCTCTCCCCTTTTAATGCATTGCATTTTATTTTGTTTGGGCTCTGCCCTTTTATAAATGATGCAGAGCATCTGCTTTGTTTGGGCTCTGCCCTTTTAATGCATTGCATTTTATTTTGGCCTGCTAGGCCTTTTTGATTTGGGCTTGGCCCTTTAGTAAATAATGTAGTGCATTTATCAGGCGCTTTGCGCCAATCATTGAGCGCAAGCGCATGTGGAGGTGACACGTGTCACGCGAGCGCAACAGCGCAGTGCGCTGTTGCGCTGCTGACACGTGGCGCTCTCTGGTGGCTTGCGCGAACCCAGGAGTGCAACAGTGCAGTTTTGCAGGTGCAAGGCACTGTTTCAATAACTTGATCCAATTTTGGATTCAAGAAAAGAATTTTTCTGAAATTCCAGAACCAATGGTTCATTAAAAGTGCAAGGCACTGTTATTATTTAATTTTTTTTATTGAAGATCATTGATCTTGTTCTTAGATCAATGATCTATTCAGAAGAAATTCTTCTATTATAAAGGTTTTTTTACCTTTTTCTTGAGTTTCTTTTCAAATTTCTTCAGAGTTGAAGTTCTTGATGATTCTCGATGTTGATGCCCCTTTGAGTTGGGGTCTAGGGGTCTTTATATAGTACCCATAGATTTGTTAAGTTTGTTAAAGAGATCATTCTCTGAGTGATTTTGGGAATTTTCCCCACCGTTGGATCTTTGATCCAAGGGCTTCTGTTTTACAGAAAACAATCTTCTTGTTTTAACAAGAACAGAAGGATCTTACTAGAATTTTAATTCTGTTTGGCACAAACGCCCCATCGCGTGACACGTGTCACGCAGCGCAGCGCAGCTGCGCTGACACGTGTCGCGCAGCGCACAGCGCAGCGCAGCTGCGCTGACACGTGTCGCGCGGCGCGGCGCTTGCGCAACTGAAGCGTTACTTCCTTTAATTTTTGTTTTAAATAGAGCCTTGCTCTGATTGGACGCGCTGCCTTAGGCGCTGCGCTGACGTATCAGCTTTTGATACGTGGCGCGTTGCGCGCAGCGCAAGGAATTTGAAGCGTTGCTTCAAATTTTGAATTTTTGAAATTCAAACAGAGCTTTGCTCTGATTGGGGGAAACAAATGCCCCCCCACCGTTGCGCTCACGTGGCGCGCACGTGAGTGCAGCGGTGGCAAGATCCTAGCCATTGGATCAACCGGTGAGGTGAAAGGGCGCAGACGCCTATAAATAGGACCCTTGGTCCATAGAAATTTTTTACCATTTTCAAAATTTCATTTTCCAGAGCCCTGCTCTTTTAAGAACTTCAGAGCCTTGCTCTCTTTTTTCAAGAACTTCAAAGTTCAAACTTTTAGAACATCTTAGGTAAAATTTAACTTAAATTAAATTAAATTAGTTTTAATCAACAGAGCCTTGCTCTCATAGATCTTTCATCTAAAGAAAACCCCTTTGGGGTTTCACCAACAGAGCTTTGCTCTCAAGAATCCATAGATCTGAAGAGATCTTGTTTCAGGGTTTTTTAACCCATGAACAGAGCTTTGCTCATGGACCAAAAGTAGATCTCTTCAATCTAAAAATGAAGAACTCCTAAGAGTTTTCATGGATCTTTAGGATCCCAAAAAAAAAATTAATCTTTAGAAGTTTAAAGAATAATTTTCTTTTAATAGATTTTCTCATCATTATCATAGAGCTATGCTCTTTTAAGGAATTTTATTTCCCTGAGACCAGAGTTTGACAAGTGTCACTCTGTGACAGAGCTTTGCTATGAAAGAGGAGATTTTCACCTTGTCTCTAGGGATTTCTCATTTAATGAGAGTATTCTTTTGGGGATCTCCTCATTAATTGACAGTACCATCCAATGATGGAGCTGTCTTATTAACTGACACATTGTCACCTGGATTTTATGGGTCCCTCTTTGGTCCCCCCTACACTGCATTGCAGTGTAGTATCAAGTGTCAGGCTTTTAAAATTAAATTATGACACTGACGGCTGAATTTCATTTTTCTTTGCAGGCAATCATGTCTGCTGATCTGTCTTTCCCATTTGTTTGCTCAGATGGAGGATTTCCAGGCACCAGTGGACCGAGTAGTGCTCGCTCTCATCAAGGATATGACCCCGAGCATAAGAGCCTTCACCTGTGGGGTAGGTGGTACAATGAGATCAACCAGGGTCGCCGAAGTTTCGGTTCCGCCACGCCGTCTGAGCCCATATCTTCACTCCCTTACGCGGATGAACCCCCGGTGAAGTATGCCGTGGAGGTTAAAAATTGGAACTCGGATGACCTCCTCCAACCCGCGATTGGTGCTATTCCCGTGCAGCCGCCGGCGGCAATAGATATTTTAGGGAGGCGAATTTGTCAGGGTGAAGCACGCCCTTGGGGACAGGCCTATAATATTGGATTGATGCCGCGACCGCCCGCCGGATATTTGCAGTGGGCCCGGTATATCTTGTCAGCTTAGAGGACTCATCTGATGAAGATTGGTTTGTATTCGGCCATCTATGTCTCGCTCTTCGAGTATCTCTCTCCTCCAACGTGGTGGGTTAAGGCTTTTATTGAACAATGGAACATCCCTACCCACACCTTCTTGATGACGGACAGGGAAGTCTCTATCTCCTTGGAGGAGTTTGCTGAAGTCTTAGGTTTGCCGATGAGGGGGGAGCATTATGAGGAGTTGCTTCCTCCTGACGAATATGTCTTTTCCACCAAGCCGTTGGTGTTCTACCTGCGCCGGAGAACGCTATTCAGCACCAGTTTCCGAGCCTGGTGAAGGTGCTGGAGATCTATGAAGGGCTCTATCTGGAATCGGGCACCCGGGGAGTCAGTTTCACAGACTTCATTGCCCGCTTCATCCGACTGGAGTTTCTATCGGAACAGTGCGAGAAGTTCGCCAAGCTTGATGACCCTTTTGGCTTCGGCCTAGACCGTCGACCAACATCGGAGGGCGATCAAAAGGATTTTTATCTCCCCAGCGCCACCGTCACGCCGTTATCGGAGATCGCCGTCTCGGGTATGGATGAAGAAACCTGTTTTATAGGGTTCCTGGGATTGTGGTTGTGCAGCTTTGCGCTCCCCATGCACCCGCGCCTCATGTGGCCATCCGTTTTCTACCCAGCGCATCGGATGGTGGCTGACCTGCAGTTAACAATAGGAATTGCCGGGTTGGCTCACCTTTATAATGGACTTAGCGTGGCGGCGGACGCTAATGAACCCGGGGTGCAACCTGCTAATTTCCCGATGCACTACTTCACCTCTTGGATGGAAATGCACGTGCATGGGGTGTTCGGCGTCCACAAGATCCCTCCGGTTTTTGAAAAGTGCAGACTCCCGAGAGTCATGCGGCTGGTCGGTGCCTCGATCGTGGTTGCATCTCCGCGAGAGGCTAGGGGGCTACTCCTTCGTCCACACCTGGTCGGAGCGAAGGTTTCTTTTTTGGACAAAGTCATAACCATAGGCTCAGAAACCACTAATTCGGTGGTGCCGCTGCGCGATGATTTTAAGGACGGGGCCTCCATATTGAAAGCCCGAGAGATCCTCCACCTCTATTCCATTCGGCCGGGCTACCTGGTGTTCAGGCAGAATGAGATGGCGCTTTTCATGAGGTATAAGCCTCACCGGTTCGCCCAACAATCCAGCTATCACCAGGGGATACCGCTGGAAGCCTTTTTGGAAGAGCCCATAGCCAGCCGGGAGGGGATAAAGAGTGCGATGCACCATTTCATGCGGCTTAACACGGGCTCTTATTTCTTCATCAGCGAGCCGAGCTGCGTCCCCAAAGTCCTCAACGCGTACGTGGCTTGGTACGCCCAGGCAATGGGTCCGGTTATCCATATGGAGAAGCGCATGTTGGTTGACCGGAAGGGTGCGCCTCCCGGTGGCGATCGCAAGGCTCCTTTGAAACCAAGGACCCCTTTTATTCCTCCGCTGAGAGATGCTGGAGCCGTGCCACCACGCGTGTTGAGCCCTCCGCGCGGACTGCCACTCCGTGGTACTGCGGATGTACCACCAGCGCCCCGAGCTCTAGTGGAGATGGTAGATGTGGTTTCGCCGGAGTCCGGCGTGGGCGCGGATATCGGGACCCGCCGCCCTAGGGTGCCTGCCAAGCGCAAGTCAATCTCGGGTGCACCCAAGGCTGGTGGGCAGAAGTGGAAGAAGAAGTCGCTCCTTTCTCTTGGTGCTATCCTCGGTTTAGAGGAGCCTCAGGCCCCTCTTACCGAAGGTATAAGCGAATATGGCAGCAATAAGGGCTTCTCGGTAGACCTGGCAGACACCGATCTGGCGGCCGCCATTGCGGCCTCTGAGCGATCAGCCAGACTTGAAGCGTGGTTGGATAAACTCGCTCGAGCAGGTAATCATTAGTTGCACTCTTCATCATTTTATAGCATTTTTATCATTATCCTCGACTAATGCGTTACCCCTTTTTTTAACAGGTGTCACTACCGAAGAAGCCATCGCTGCTTCTTTAAAAACCTTCCAGGAGGAGGAAAATAAGCGCGCTTTAACGGGCGTTGGTACGTTTCGTCTTATTGAGTTTTTATCCTCCTTTCTGATGGCCAACCTAACCCTCTTCTTTTGTTTCTTTACAGGGGTTGCGCCAGCTGATGCGGGGACTCTCCCCGGGCCTGAAACTGAAATCCCAGTCTCTTCGGAGCCGCCGCGAGAGCCTCGTCTCGACAAGTCGATGAGGGATGCCTTGAAGGATTTGGAGGCATCCCTGTTTACAGACGAGGATGTCTCAATGAGGGAAGCCTTGGAGAGCTCCGTCTTGACGGCTCGAGAGGAGAGAAAGCGGCTAAGGCGCGAGGCGAAGGCACGCAGGGCTGCTTTGGCCGTGGGAGCGGGCCCAAGCACCATCCCTCGTGCTGGTACCCCCTCAGAAGAGCCTCCGGTCTCCTTGTCCACTGCTCGCAGATAAGTGGCGCGTGGAGTTCGGAGTGCTAACGATAAATCCTCCTCAGGTAATGCATCTTTCGAGATTTGTTTATAAGAATTGTAAACTTGTCAGTTCTTATATATCTTGTCTTGCAGGGCCAAGTCCAACCGAGAGGGAGGCGGAGACCGTCGAACCCATAGGGCCAGAGGAAGAAGCACCGGCCGAACCCGAGCCGACGGTGGGCAACGTCGCTGGGGTCGCTGAGCCTGAGCTGAGGGCTGAGGGAGCTGTACCTGAAAAGGTTGTTGATGCCGAGACTGAGATGGCGGCAAATGAGACGACCGCTATAATTGAGCCCGAGGCAGCGACGGACGAGGCGCCAGAAACCGGCGACCCCATGGTGACGGCGGATGAGACAACGGCGACCGCCGAGCCCGAAGAAGTAGTGGGTGAGACGGGTACGACTCTTGGGTAAAAGCCAGCCGCTCTTTCTTAAGAGTCCGGCAATGCTCCAATCATCGCTCTCCCTGTCTACGGTCTTCCGCCATCTCCTGGCCGGGCGAGTACGACGACAGCCCCTGTCGAGTCCGGTGATGAGGCCATGGGAGGTGGACTCGTATCGATGGAGGAGGGAGACGCCTCCGTTTCGGCCGGCGGCTCATCAGGTAAATTTCGGATTACTGTCCCTTTTTCTTTATCTTGCAATCTTTCCTGACAGGTTTTATCCTTGTTTTTAATGCAGGTGCGGCCAGTGCCGATGCTCTAATGCTCGAGAGAGCGCCGTCAACTACTGCCTTGGCGGTGGTCACCTCTCAGCCCTCCCTTGTACCATCAAAGATGTTGGAAGGCATGGGTTTGCAACTTATTAGTTTTATCTTTCAGACGCATAATTTATGTACTAAAGTCGTACTGTTGTGTCTTTTCAGGAGTGCTTTTTGACCATCTCTACCAGGTGTTGCTCCCACACTTCTCCTTCCCATCTGAACTCGCTTCTTCCTCTAGTGATGCTGGTGAGTATAGTTTTCAACTGATATCTTTCTTTTTCAGTAATGGAATTATTTCTAACTTTCCCTCGTCCTGATTGCAGTGCTACAAATTGAAGGAAGGGATGAAAGATCGGCCGTGCCACCGGCCCTTCCGGCCTTGCCACCTGCTGCAGCTGGTATAGTAAACTAACGCACTGATGACCCTTTTTTTTTTGTATTTCTTGAACTGTTATCTAATCGTATCTTATTTTTTCAGCTGTCGTTCCGATCTCGACGCCTTTCGAGTCTCGTGTCATAATGCCGGCATGCCCTTTCCTGAGACGTCCGTCTTCGAAAGGCACCGCGAATAGTCTGTGCATGTTGAGCGACTATATTGAGGAACTCGACGTCGAGACTCCTGCGTCTGCCGTAGATTTTGCTACGGCGGTTAACCCAATGCTGGTGATACTCGTAAACTTCCATAACGAGGGCATCGTCGCGTCTTGGGTTAATCACTGCAGGGAGATCGAGGCTCACCTGCATCAACTGGAGTTCATGCGCCCTGCTCCTAAGACCTTAGCCGCAAGCCATCAAAGAGCAGCGTGGATTGAGCAAAGCGCTTCTTACGTCCACCACTTGGAACAAGAAGCGTCTTTAAGGCTGAGGGAATGTCAAGAGTCTTCAAGCGAGACTGCTCGTCTACGTGCTGAAGTCGAGGCGAACGCTGCCCAGGTGAAGGCTATTTTCGAGGGTCTCCTGGAACGCATCTCAAATGGGCTGAACTTGAAGCAGAAACTCGACACTGCCGAGCGTAATGCCCAAGGCCGCGAAGCAGCTCAGCAGGCCGTTGGGGAGCAGCTTGCATCCCTCTTGCAGCAACGGGCTCGAGTGGAGGCAGAACTGGCGGTGGTGGTCGATCAGGAAAAGGCATGGAAGGAAGTGTGCGAACAACTGATAGGGCTATTTAAGACGCTTCCTTCCCAGTAGCTGCCTTTGTATCAATATACTTGTAAAATTTTTCTTTTTTTCAAATAAGATGTATCCATTCTTTATTCTTTTGTACGATTCACCTTGTACTTGATTGAATCAATAAATAAAGATACACATTTTTTCTTTGCAATGTCTTGTATGGTCTTTTGCTTTCTCCTTTTCTCTTATTATCAGCGTGCTGTCTTAATAAACACGGTTGACAGATAATAGAGTAAACATCTTAGTTTTTTTTCAAGAAATAGCGATGGCTTAGCCCGCAGGTTCAGATCTGCCGCCTAAGACTTTTCAACTCTATGAGCCGTGAGGGTCTCATAGAGACTTTTCTCCCTACGAATCGAGAGGATCTCGTAGGTGTATTTTCTCCTTAGGAATCGTGAGAATTCCTAAGTGTGTTTTCTCTTATAAGTCGTAAGGATCCTATAAGAGAATTTTCCCTCTTACGAGTCGAGAGGACCCGTAAGCGGTTGTTTCCCTCTTTGTCGAAATTCGACTTTGGAGAGTGAGACCCGTGAATAGTATGCAAGAGACCGTTTTAAACCGACTTGAAGGGTCCCAGTGCTCAGGAAACAAGTTTTTTAATCCCTGCTGCATGAGGCTTTATCTTGCAAGTTGAGACGGATCGGGAATTTCTCGCGGA
Organism: Agapanthus africanus; assembly: GCA_030015575.1. Classification (NCBI taxonomy): domain Eukaryota; kingdom Viridiplantae; phylum Streptophyta; class Magnoliopsida; order Asparagales; family Amaryllidaceae; genus Agapanthus; species Agapanthus africanus. The sequence goes on from JASDDO010000001.1 coordinate 28,322,452, forward strand.
GTCACTGGTTTCTCTACGAGCCGACGCGAATCAGGAGGCTCTCATCAAGGACGCTAGTTTCCCTGAGTTGAGATATTTGCCAAGGACACTTGTTTCCCTAGGTTTGAAACGAATCGAGAATTTCTCGCGGAGACGCTGGTTTCTCTGCGGGTCGATGCGAATCAGGATTTTCTCGTCAAGGACACTGGTTTCCCTGAGTTGAAGGATTTTGCCAAAGACACTGGTTTCTTCGAGGTTGAAACGAATCGGGAATTTCTCGCGGAAACACTGGTTTCTCTGCGAGCCGACGCGAATCAGGAGGCTCTCATCAAGGACGCCAGTTTCCCTGAGTTGAGGAGTTTGCCAAGGACACTTGTTTCTCTGGGGTTGAAATGAATCGAGAATTTCTCGCGGAGACACCGGTTTCTCTGCGGGTCGACGCGAATCAGGATTTTATCGTCAAGGACACTAGTTTCCCTGAGTCGAAGGATTTTGCCGAAGACACTGGTTTCTTCGGGGTCGAAACGAATCGGGAATTTCTCGCGGAGACACTGGTTTCTCTGCGAGCTGACGCGAATCAGGAGGCTCTCATCAAGGACGCTAGTTTCCCTGAGTTGAGGAGTTTGCCAAGGACACTTGTTTCCCTGGGGTTGAAACGAATCGAGAATTTCTCGCGGAGACACTGGTTTCTCTGCGGGTCGACGCGAATCAGGATTTTCTCGTCAAGGACACTAGTTTCCCTGAGTCGAAGGATTTTGCCGAAGACACTGGTTTCTACGGGGTCGAAACGAATCGGGAATTTCTCGCGGAGACACTGGTTTCTCTGCGAGCCGACGCGAATCAGGAGGCTCTCATCAAGGACGCTAGTTTTCCTGAGTTGAGAAGTTTGCCAAGGACGCTTGTTTCCCTGGGGTTGAAACGAATCGAGAATTTCTCGCGGAGACGCTGGTTTCTCTGCGGGCCGATGCGAATCAGGATTTTCTCGTCAAGGACACTGGTTTCCCTGAGTTGAAGAATTTTGCCAAAGACACTGGTTTCTTCGGGGTTGAAACGAATCGGGAATTTCTCGTGGAGACACTGGTTTCTCTGCGAGCCGACGCGAATCAGGATGCTCTCATCAAGGACGCTAGTTTCCATGAGTTGAGGACTTTTCCAAGGACACTTGTTTCCCTGGGGTTGAAACGAATCGAGAATTTCTCGCGGAGACACTGGTTTCTCTGCGGGTCAACGCGAATCAGGATTTTCTCGTCAAGGGCACTGGTTTCCCTCAGTCGAAGGATTTTGCCGAAGACACTGATTTCTTCGGGGTCGAAACGAATCGGGAATTTCTCACGGAGACACTGGTTTCTCTGCGAGCCGACGCGGATCAGGAGGCTCTCATCAAGGACGCTAGTTTCCCTGAGTTGAGGAGTTTGCCAAGGACACTTGTTTCCCTAGTGTTGAAACGAATCGAGAATTTCTCGCGGAGACACTGGTTTCTCTGCGGGTCGACGCGAATCAGGATTTTCTCGTCAAGGACACTGGTTTCCCTGAGTCAAACTGATATGTGGTGGTCTTTCAGGTTTTATATAAGTTACCGTCAAAACCGTGAAGCTAGGAATTTGATCTTCGCTTCGTTTGCTGGCACTGCGTCTGCTGTATTGAAACGAATGTCGCGGTTATCTCTAGGCTGTTGGTGAACTGTTGAGATTTAGCTTAGCTTTCTGGCGGAGCCCGTTGGGAAGATGTGGTGGTTCCCTCTTTGTTTGTGCCCTTGGATTGTGTACAGGGATCGATGTGATCTCAACTATAGGGCAAAAGTTTCATTCATTTTTATTGTTTTATTTCCGCGATGCTATATCATTTCAGCTTTTATATCGCGAAGGTCGTGATTGCCCAATCATTTCGGCTATTTTTCGCGGTGCCCAATCATTTTGGCTATTTATTTTATTTTTACTCGCCCTTTTTATTGTGAGTTGCCCAATCATTTCGGCTATTTTGTATGCATACGTTTTTTTTACTTGCTGCTTTTTATTGCAAGCTGCCCCATCATTTCGGCTATTTCGTATGCATGTGCGGCTTGCTGGCTTTTCACCGTAAACCTGAAATTAGACACCGATTTCGGCATCAGCACCGCTACAACTGGGATGTTGCCAGGAGTGAATCATCATTTGCCTCTGTCGATGTCGAACAAAGATGGCTTAGCGAATAGGGTTAAGGTCCTGTCGACTAAAGCTTTTAACTTCATGAGCCGTAAGGGTCTCACAAAGGTATTTCTCCCTACAAGTCGTGAGGATCTTATAGGTGTATTTTCTCCTTAGGAATCGTGAGGATTCCTAAGTGTTTGTTCCTCTGTAAGTCGTAAGGATCCAACGAGAGGGTTTTCTCCTTGTAAGTCGAGAGGACTTATAAGGATTGTTCATCATGCGTACATATCCCCAGTCATGGACGGGACTTGATTAGGGAAATGTTTATTCGTGCCCGTGGATTGTATACAAGGGTCAGTATTGAACCACTTGTAGGGCAAAATCGAAGGTTGTGGAGGTTGCTTAAGCACAGGTTTAGGTCTCTGTATCTTAAGACTTTCAAATCTTATGAGCCGTGAGGATCCCATAAGAGGGTTCTCCTTACGAGTCGTGAGTATCTCACAAGTGTATTTTCTCCTTAGGAATCGTGGGGATCCCTAACTGTGTTGCTCCCTTGTGAGTCGAAAGGACCTCACGCAGGTGGTTTCTCCTTACAAGGTCGAGAGGACCCTGTAAGTGTCCTTTAACGAGGTCGCGCCCTTTCGGGTTTTCACAAACACTCGCCGGTAGTCCTGCTGTTTTTACTCACGGAGCCCTTTCAGGTTTTCATCCGTGCCCATTTTGCTTATGGACATACCGTTTTTTAATTCCTTTTATTCTTTTTTCTAACGAGGTTGAGCCCTTTCGGGTTTTCACAAGACTCGCAGGTAGCCCTGCTGCTTTTACTCACGGAGTCCTTTCGGGTTTTCATCCGTGCCCATTTTGCTTATGGACATACCGTTTATTATATTTTTTATATATGTTTTTTTTGTTCATCTCGTCAGCCTAAAGATGCCGCGGTAGTAGTTTAAAGACGTTTCGGTCCTTCGTTAGTTTAAGGACGTTTCGGTCCGCCATTAGTTTAAGGACGTTTCGGTCCGTCCAGAAGAAGGCTGGCTACTGCTTATAAAGTTTGAGCTTAGGAAGATAGCGAGCGGACATAGTCGAAGTCATCTATCATTGACCTAGGCGGTAACTCGCCAAGCATAGTATTTCTTTAGGAAGCGACCATTTATTGGCCTGAAAGGACTTTCACCGTGCATATCCATGAGTAGATTGGCTCCACCCTGGTAGACCTTGTCTATGATGTACGGGCCTTCATAGTTTGGCTCGAATTTTCCTCGCTTGGCGCGATTGGGGATCATAGGTCTTTTGACCACTAGCACGAGTTCGCCTTGGCGGAATGTCCTCGGCCGGGTCAATCTTTCATATGAGCGCGTCATCTTTGCTTTATAAGCCTCCAGATTTTGTTGCGCTATGAGCCGTGTTTCATCAAGGGCATCAAGTTCCTCAAGCCGAAGGTGAGCATTTTCTTCGTCCGTCGGCTCGTAGTGGACTGTCACTCGCAGAGAGGGTAACTCTATCTCGAGGGGGAGTACTGCTTCTGTACCGAATACCAACGCATATGGCGTTGCGTTCGTGGCCATCTTGAACGTAGTTCGATACGCCCAAAGAGCCTCTTGCAGCCTCTAATGCCAGTCCTTCTTATTTCGGGACACCGTTTTCTTCACGATCTTCATCAAGGTTTTGTTGAAAGCCTCAGCTAGGCCGCTGGCTCGGGGATTATAAACCGAGGAGTATCTCCAGTCTATGTTGTGCTGTTGTGCGAAACGGCTGATTTTGTGGCTTCGGTAGGCTAGCCCGTTATCGGAGATAATCCGTCTCGGAGTTCCAAACCGATAGATGACGTGCGTCTTGAAGAAATGGAGGATATTCTCCGTCTTTACTTCCCTCAGCGGTACTGCTTCTGCCCATTTGGAGAAATAATCAGTCGTCGCCAAGATGAATCGATGTCCTCTAGACGATGTTGGTTCGATGAGGCCGACTTTGTCAGTTCCCTACATTTCGAACGGCCAGCTAGCCACCGTTGGATGTAGTGGATTTGGATGCTGGTGGATGAAGTCCCCATGGATTTGGCACGAGTGGCATTGCTTCGCATATTCGAGGCAGTCATGAATCATCGTGGGCCAGTAGTAGCCCATCCTTTTAATCTTCAACTTCATCTTTGGGCCTGCTTGGTGAGACCGTAGAGTCCGTCGTGAACTTCCTCAACGACTCTTTTTGCCTCTTCAGGTCCCAGACATCTCAACCACAGAGAATCAAACGACCTCTTATACAGAGTATCATTAACGAAGGCGAAAGACAGAGCTCGTTTCATAAGCTGATGTCTTGAGGACGCGTCTTCAGGCGTTCGACGGTATTTGAAGTAGTCTATAAAGACTTCCCTCCAATCCTCGGCCTTTTCCCGGTCTTTTATTTGCATAGCAATTTGCTCAGTCGCTCCCTTCTCTTCGGGTGATTCCGGAGATATTTCTGCTGGGGCGAGCACCCGACGGCTTTGTACCACAATTCTGACGTCATCAAGGTTCTCGTCAGCCAATTCTTTAGCGAGCTTGGCCAACGCGTCCGCTTTGCTGTTTTCCGCGCGCGGTATGTTTTCCAAAGTGTAGGAAGGGATTTGGGTCAACAATTGTTGCACCTTTTCGCCGTACTTCACCAATTCTGGTTTGCACGTTTGGTAGTCGCCATTTACTTGGCTAACGACCAGTTGAGAATCTCCATATATGAGGAGGTTTTCAATTCCCATGTCGATGGCGATCTCGAGGCCTGCTATCAAAGCTTCGTATTCGGCTTCATTATTCGTCCTCGGTTCTGTTAAGGAGAAAGCAAAGCGCATTATCCCTCCTTGTGGAGTTACAAAGATGAGTCCTACCCCCGATTTGATTATAGGGGTACTTTGTTTGCGCTTCTTCACGGAAGATGCTCCATCGAAATAAAGCTCCCATCGGGTATCACCACCGTCGATTTCATCAAACGCATGTTTGTCTGGAAGATCGTAATTCAAAGGAGAATCGGCGGGTATCGGATGCTTAGCGAGGAAGTCGGCGATGGCCTGGCCTTTCACCGCCTTGAGAGGTTGATACGTTATCGAGAACTCCATCAAGAGCAGGGCCCATTTAGCGAGTCGTCCCGTCAATATAGCCTTTGACATTAAATATTTAAGAGGGTCCACCTTCGAAATGAGACGTACCTCATGCGCCAACGCATAGTACCTGAGCTTTGTTATCGCGAAAATCAACGCGAGGCAGTATTTTTCAATGGGGGAATAGTTACTTTCTGCCCCCAGTAGTACTTGACTTAAGTAATAGAGAGCTCTCTCCTTCCCTTGATCGTTCTCTTGTGCCCAAAATGCACCTAAGGCACCTTCGAGGGCGGTTGTATAAAGGATGAGAGGTTTTCCCTTAACCGGAGCAGCTAACACTGGCGGATTCTGGAGGTACTGCTTGATTTCGTCCAGCGTGTCTTAGCAATTATGATCCCAGACGAACGGGGTTCCCTTCTTCATCAGGTGGCTGTAAGGACGACACTTGCCTGAAAGGTTGGCTATAAATCACCGTATATACGCGAGCTTCCCTTGGAGAGAACGCAGCTGTTTGAGAGTCCTCGGCGGAAGCATTTCCATGATCGCATTGATCTTTGACGGATCTATCTCAATACCTCGGTGTCGGACGATGAATCCCAGGAATTTGCCCGAGGAAACTCCGAATGCACACTTGAGAGGGTTCATCTTCAAGTTGTATTGCCGAAGGCGTTGAAATACGGTCTTCATATGCTCGAGATGTTCCTCGTATGATTTGCTTTTCACCATGAGGTCGTCGATATAACATTCGACAATTTCATGTATAAGGTGATCGAAGATCTTCGTCATGGCCCTCTGATAGGTGGCACCGGCGTTCTTTAGACCGAAGGGCATCACCTTGTAGCAGAATATACCCAAAGGAGTCCTGAAGGCGGTGTGCCTCTGGTCTTCGGGATGCATCTTTATCTGATTATACCCTGATGAGCCGTCCATGAAGGAGAAAACCTCATGAGTGGACGTTTTGTCTATCATCAGTTCGGTGACTGGCACTGGAAAATCGTCCTTCGGGAAGGCTTTATTTAGATCTCAGAAATCCACGCATATGCGCACCGTCCCATTTTTCTTCATCATGGGGACGATGTTGGCGATCCATTCAGGATATTGAACCTCCTGGATAAAGCCAGAGTCGATTACCTTCTTGACCTCGGCATTGATACTCATCTCAAGCTCGAGCCGCATTCTTCTTGGCGCCTGTTTGACCGGCTTGACGTCCGGGGATATCGCCAATCTATGCACAGCAATTTCTGGGTCCAGTCCCGGCATTTCTGAATAGTTCCATGCGAAGCAATCTTTATGCTGCATAAGCAGGTCTTTTAATGAAGCCACCCTCTCTTCAAACAACAGTTCACTAATGAATGTCGGTCGTGGGTCATTCATCATGCCCAACTCAATTTTCTTGAGGTTATCCGCAGTGGTATGTATTCCATCCTCCAGCTCTTTCGGTGCTGGCGGAAATTCTGAGATCACCTCATCGTTGCTGTTTTCGAAGCACCAGGGAAGGTCATCCATGTTCTCGGGCTCTTCTTTTGATATTGTTATGATGTGACAAGTACGAATTCACTTTCAAGCCCAATGTGGAACTGGTTCTGCTCTAGTGGCTTTGGGTTCGTGCTTCTGTGGCGGTGTTACCCTCCAGTTGTCAGACAGAGCGAACTTGCCAAGCTGATACTGATTTTCGACCCAATTCTTAAAGGTGAAGCAGTCCTCGAGAGGGTGTCCTATCACTCGGTGATAAGGGCAATAGTCCGGGTGAGAGACTTCGCTTGCTTGTTCGGGGTGTTTAGACTCCGGCAGTGTAAGCATCTGATGTTTTAGAGCGAGGTCAAGTATTTTCTTCGTCTTGTCCCGAGGAAAAGAGTACGCTCGACCCATTTTCCTTATGAGGGATAGATCGGAACCGCTCGATTCCCGCTTGCGTGGCTTCTTAGTCCCGCTTTGTTGCTGTTGAGTATCTTTTTCGCGTTTCGACTTGTTTCTGCCTCTGCGTCGAGCCTTTTTTATAACAGGTTGACAGGGAGCGGCATCTTCATCTTTCACAGCTTGTTGGAGGAGGCGTTGCGTTTTGGCTTTCTCGTAGATGGCCATTTCGCGGTTATGATCATCTCTGACTTTTTGACCAGCTTCCTTTATAAGCTTGTCCATTTGCTCTTCGAACGACGGACTGGGCACTTTTGCATCGGGAACTTTTACTGGTTCAGGATTAACATTTTCCCATTGAGCATCCGCTTCTTCATCGAAGTCATGCACGACGTAGCAACCGTGGAGTAGCTCTCGTTTCTTGGACCGAATGTATCCATGCCCGATTGTTTCCATTCTCCCATTAGGTAACTTGTGCTGAGTCCCGGGAATGTTCCAGACCCTGTCATAGAATTTGGCTTTTCGAGCGGTCTGTTTGAAGGATATCCCCTGGCGCTTCAGCAACCTCTTCAAGCCTTCTGTATAATATCGAGGCAGACGGATGGGCTGAAGCCTGTCAAGCGTAGGATCCATACCGTGCCAGATTTCTTTCTCCGCTTTGGTTTCCTCAGAGCGGTAGAATAGAATTGCTTTTTCACCTTCTCGCCTGGGAGGGACATAGAACGTTCGCAGCTCCTCTACGCTGTAGGTATCGAGCGCATCCAGTTCTTTATGATGTTTAAGCGGCACCATGGCGACTTGCAGACTTTGCTCTTCGTCAGCGGATATTTGTATTGAAGGTCGAGCAGAGAATACAGCATGGACCTCATCTTCTGAATCGCTACCAAAGATCAACGTAGGAGCAGCCGGTCCCGGCTTGTTGTGTTGGGGTGGACCCGAGTAAATCATCTCCTCTTCCTCCTCGGTATCACTGCCGAAGACAGGGATGGTAGCATTAGCTTTGTTCTCCGGCTTGTGACACCTCTCCGTGTCTTCAAAATCCGGTAAAAAGTATTTGGCATCTTTATATTTGCGGACCTCGTTCACAGAGAACGGGTTCAGTTCTCCCGTCACGGTATACTCGAGACCATCCTTAAAATACTTCATACACTGATGCTCTGTAGACGGGATGATGTTGTACTCATGTAACCATGGTCGGCCGAGCAGAGCATTGTAGCATGTCTTGGCGTCTATGACGTGGAACTTAATATCCGTGACGAGTAGCCCAAAGCGTAGCGTCAGTATCACAGACCCAAGGGTTCTTGATGATTGGGAGTCGAACCCGGAGATGGTGATCTTATCCCGAGCAAGGTGTTGGACGCTCATGCAGATATCTTTTAACACCCGCACATTGAGGAGATTAACGGAGGATCCATTGTCGACCAGGATCTTGCCTATCTTTATATCGTGGCAGTATCCTGAGACATAGAGGGGGCGATTGTGTTCGCACGTCCCAAGGAGAAGGTCTTCATCACCAAAAGTGACATCGGCCGTGTGCACTTCCTCCAATTCATCCTTCATATTTTCTTCGGCCAGGAAAGCTTGGAATTGTTCCGGCTCCTGTAGTGCCTTGATTAACGAATCTCTCGCCTCTTTTGATAGTAAAAGGGCGTCAAGAATGCTGAGCTGCGAGGGTAGTTTCCTCAGATGCGCTAAGACGTTGTAATCCACCTTATTTCTCTTCGGCGGGTCCTTGGCAGTTAGCTCCTCCACAACTTGGTCATCTAGGGCGATCTCCTCAGGGACCTTCTCTTTTCCCTTATCTTTTTTATTTGAGGATCCGAGATTCTTTTCGGGCAGCGTCCGATTACGCAGCCGGATATTTTCGCATACCTTCGGCTCTTCTTCTTTCCCCGAGGTGGACTCTTTAAAGAGAGGGCTAAGAGCCATCTCTTCGTCAGAATCGCTCCCGAATGTGAGAACTTGTGATCCCCCGATGTTAACCATGCGACAATTGCCGGTAGTTCTGTTAAGCCACTCGGTCGTACCTTACTGCTCCCGACAAGTTTTGCGCCTCTCCCGCTTAAAATGTTGTCGATGAGCAACATATCCTTGCCACCATCTATTGAAAGCTTTGCACTCTTCAGTGGGGTGCTAAATCTTCCGATGATATAAGCAGTAGGAGGGGTACATTTCCGCTTCAACGGTAATGTTTCCTTCAGAGGATGGTAGCTTCATGCCCATTGATATGGCTTTAGCAAACCTTTTCCTCGTCTTGAATTTGCTTTTATCTGCGGTGGATGTATTTTGCTCCAGCGGAAGTGTCTCAGCTCTTTCGTCAAGTCGCTGGCGCTTGGCCCTTTCAAATATAGCCGTCTCGCGTTCCCGATCAGCTTTACTTTTCAACAGAGCTTCGTTGAGGAATGCGTCAATTACTTCATTTGATGGCCCCAGAATTTTTGGTTCAGGATCTGCCCCCAGCTTTTCAGTGCAAGGAGTCTTCTCATCGTCCGTGAACGAATGGGAAATCACATGACAGCTCGCTACGTATTCTTCAGATTCATCCGACGAACTTTCTCCCTTATCTTCCTCTAGAAAGACGTGGTTGAGAAACTCTTAGAGTGAAATGGGAGTCTGTGCTTTCTGGTTGTATTCCTCTTGTGCGTCAATTTGTTTTTGTAAGTCTGTGCACTTGTCGCCAGGCTTCACGAGCTTCTTGGATTTCTTCTTCTTCTTCTTTGAAGATTTTGACTGCTGGTTGTGAGCGCTTGGGCCACCACCATCGGTCTTTGGAGTCGGACGCGGCTTCAACATCCCCTCAATGACCTGCGGTTCCAACGGGTTCTTCCACCGGATCGCTGGGCATGTTTGAAGATCGTTCAGCATCCTCTTTGTTTTGGCTGATAGCACGACCTCCCATGGAGCTTCTTCAACGAGAGAGCACGTTGCCCCCGGCATATTCATCCTTTTAGAGGCGTGAGGTTGCGGCGGATTCACCTTCCATCTGTCGGATAACGCGAACTTTCCCTGTTGGTACTGGTCTTCAAGCCAATTTTTGAAGACGTAGCAATTTTCGATCGGATGACCCAGTACTCGGTGATAGGGACAGTAGTTGGGCTCATTGACATCATTTGGTTGTGACGGGCATTTTGGATCCGGCAGATTTATGAGTCGGTTGCGCAACGCCGGCTCGAATAATCTTCTCGTTTTATCTCGGGGAAACGAGTAAGGACGTACCAGCCTCTCCTCAAGGGGTACGTGCGGACGCATATTATTTTGACGAACGACCGGCTTCGAGTTGCTCGGCTGTTGTTGAGCATTAGCGACAACGATCACTTTCCCCTTCCCCTTTTCATTTCGGAAGTCTGGCTTTGGAAGAGGAGGTCTATGGCCCATCTGATCCATTTACGCTAGCTTGTCAATCAAGGCCTGGAAAGTAGTCGGCTTGAAGAACATCATAAATTGCGAGATGGTTGCTTGCGGATCAAGGGTTCCCACAAACATACCCACTGCAGGAGCTTCTTCAATGCGTTGCTCACATTTTGACCATAAGCTCTGCCACCGTATAGCATATTGGACCCATGTCTCGCCCGGCTTCACCCTGGCATTAATCAATGCCGTTATCGGGGTACACTCGCTGGCACTCGCGAAACGTTGCGTAAACAGCAGCTCCATCTCCACAAAGGTCTTGATAGAGTCATTTGGGAGCTTGGAATACCACTCGAATGCTGTATCCGACAAGCTACCAACGAACTGGCGAAGCAACAATTTATCATCACCGCCAGTGTTGCCATAAAGCGTCCTGAATTGGGCAACATGCTGGTGGGGATTGCCAGTCCCCTTATACACATGGAATTTTGGTATTGTATAGCCCGGCGGGTACTTAATCTGATCGTACCAGCTCGGATATGGTCGCCCCGTTTTTACGACCAGACCGGCTGCTTCAATCGCCCGATGAACCCGGATCTGCTAAGCTATATATTCGTCTAGGTCAGCTTTGGAGATTGCCTCGTCCTTGGCTATTGACAGAGCCGGTGGAGGATTTGACGTTTCTCCCCTGTCGTCTTCAAGGACGATCGGAGGATCTTCAGCAGGAGGATCTTGCTGGATCATTATCCCTACCATGTCCTGGAACAAGAGGGCCATTTGTTTTATGTTGGCCGCTTGTTCAGCAGCCTCTTTATCCTTCTTTTCCAATATCCGGCGAAGGAATTCAGCGTCAGTTTCTTGCTCCTGGCGTTCATCCGAGGACGCTTCAGGGCTTTCTTTTGGCCCAGTGAGTGCGGCCATAGCGTTCATCATCTCCTGGAGCTTTTGCTGTTGCTCCTGAGCTTTGGCCACTGACCGTGTAAGCGATCGATGACCTGTAGATGCACGACTGTCCTCTTTACCAGACGCCATGTAGACGGTATGAACTACAATGCCCCCGGACTTAGGGTATTTGGGTTCACCACCTTTGATATTCGCCGCAGGCGTGGGGACTTTCTCCGTCCTTCTTTGCTTGTAGGCCGTCGAAGTTGAAGGGGCCGTTGCTTTGGGCACCCAAGTGGTCGTCGTCTTTCGTTGCTTGACAAGGGGGATTTTCTTCCTGCCGACCTTTCGACTTCTTGTGCTGGTGAGAGAAATTCGGATCAATCCCCGATTCTCGGATTCGTCGCCACGTCTTGTAGATCCTGGAGGACATCCATTGAGGAGACTGCTCCGGCTATCCTGGTTCTGCTTCTACGGCGGTCTCTACCGGTGGGGGAGATCTTTTGAGCACCGCAGTTGGCGAATTTCTGCGTACTCTGTTCAGCAGCTCAAAGCTGTTCCCAGTTGGAACAGCAGCATTAACTTCCACCGTTAGAGCTGGTGGAGTTATCCCAGAAGGGGAGTTGCCCCCAGTCTTCCTTACCCGGCGCCAGTGGCGTCGTCGGGCTTAACGAGTTGTCGGTATTGGTTCAGCGATAGAGACAGCTTCTTCTTGCCCCCCGTCCGAGTGAGGCGCTGCTGGTGCCAGCCTCTTAAAGACTGAGCTTGTCCTTTGAGTATCGGTATTCAATCTGTCAAAGACAGATCCTCGAGCAGGGGAAAGAGTGGGAATAGTCAGCCTTGCAAAGACTGACTCTTTGACAGGCGAAGCCGCCTTGGCGACTTCGGGAGCAGCCGTCCTCTTTGGGATGGCCTTCTCAGGTATCATGAGCTTTTTGGCGGGCCCTTTGGAGTTCAGGCTCAGTCTGGAGAAGACCGAGGGGTTGGACGGCCCGTTGAGAGGGGCCGTGGGAGTAGCAAGTCGATCGAAGACTGACTTCTTTGATGCTTCCGGTACGGGCACGGGGATGGTGAAGCTTGCTGGCGGGAGCATGGTCCCGAAGAACAGGCCAGTGGTAGCCTGAGTCACTTGCTCCATAGGCATAGTAAGGACGGAGGCCGCTTGAGGCCCATATGCTACGCCTCCAGGTGAGGCGGAGCGTCGGTTGCATTGGCACTTCGAGCAGTTCGAGCAATTGGAGGCCATTGATGCTTGATTTCTGCGCCAGGCAAAAGACCAAATCTTAGTAACTTGCAACTCAAAGGCAACCATTAACAAACCGCGATTCGTTCGTGAAGACGACACACGAAGTGTGGAGTGGAAAGAGGAAAATGTCCCACCGGGCGTGCCAGAATCTGTTCCCCTCCGAATGGCGGCTGCGACGTGAGGACGTCTTGCCTGAGATTCGGGGCAGATGCTATTTGGTTTTATCCGTCTACCTCTCCGAAGATGCCAAGTAGATTTATGGCACCGTGTATCGAAGGTTTAGACGAATGCGGCCGATGTAGCAGACTTCGTCAGATTCCCCCTCGTTTGAGGGGTTTTTGATTGTGGGGACGCTCTTCCCTGCAGGCGCAAGCTCCTGCGGTTAATTACACTACCGCATCGCGGTAGCCACTTTCTCCTTCTCCAGAATTTCACTTCGTGTCGTGTGTGTTTATTTTATTTGTGGATGCCCGTGGATTGTATATGGAGACTAAGTTATGCCGTCGCCCGTAGGACGTGGATTAGTCCAAATCCGTATTTACTTAGATTTAGGTTTGGTGTTTTAGTTTAAGGATACGGTAGCCATATTGAGGCTAAGATCAACTTAAACGTTCGTTAAGGATACGTTAGTCTGATTCGAGACTAAGATTAACTTAACGGGATCGTTTAGATCCGATAAGAGAGCAATTGGCTCTATTGTTTAGTTTAATGACGTTGCGGTCGATAGGTAGTTTAAGGACATTGCGGTCCATTGGTAGTTTAAGGACATTGCGGTCCTTGTTCCAGTTTAGGGACATAGGGGTCCATTGGTAGTTTAACGACGCATAAGTTCATGGGTTTAAGGACCCCACAGTCCATATCTTGGTTTAAGGACGCATAAGTCCGTGGGTTTAAGGACCCACAGTCCGTATCTTGGTTTAAGGACTCATAAGTCCATGGGTTTAAGGACCCCACAGTCCGTATCTTAGTTTAAGGACGCATAAGTCCATGAGTTTAAGGACCCCACAGTCCGTGTTGATGTGTGATTGTCGGGACCCGTCACCTCTCTGACGTCGTTGAAGGATTACAACGATAGGAGTCAGAGGAGTTCGGAGATGTGCCCTCGAACCGGATGTAAATTGATTTAGGAGAGCAGCCGTGCTCAGTCAATTTAATTTGAGGACTTACGACCATGATTGGGCTAAGTCCAGTTGGGAATATTCAATGCTTTTATTTATCTTTGGCCTATTAGGTCTGTGCTAGGGCTTTGCCCCTTTTTAAATAATGCACTGCATTTTTTATTTTGTTTGGGCTCTGCCATTTTATAAATGATGCAGAGCATCTGCTTTGTTTGGGCTCTGCCCTTTTAATGCATTGCATTTTATTTTGGCCTGCTAGGCCTTTTTGATTTAGGCTTGGCCCTTTAGTAAATAATGCGGTGCATTTATCAGGCGCTTTGCGCCAATCATTGAGCGCAAGCGCATGTGAAGGTGACACGTGTCACGCGAGCGCAACAGCGCAGTACGCTGCGTCAGTGCGCTGCGCTGTTGCGCTGCTGACACGTGGCGCTCTCTGGTGGCTTGCGCCAACCCAGGAGCGCAACAGTGCAGTTTTGCAAGTGCAAGGCAATGTTTCAATAACTTGATCCAATTTTGTATTCAAGAAAAAAAAAATTCTGAAATTCCAGAACCAATGGTTCATAAAAAGGGCAAGGAACTGTTATTATTTAATTTTTTTTATTGAAGATCATTGATCTTGTTCTTAGATCAATGATCTATTCAGAAGAAATTCTTCTATTATAAAGGTTTTTTTTACCTTTTTCTTGAGTTTCTTTTCAAATTTCTTCAGAGTTGAAGTTCTTGATGATTCTCGATGTTGATGCCCCTTTGAGTTGGGGTCTAGGGGTCTTTATATAGTGCCTATGGATTTGTTAAGTTTGTTAAAGAGATTATTCTCTGAGTGATTTGGGGAATTTCCCCACCGTTGGATCTTTGATCCAAGGGCTTCTGTTTTACAGAAGACAATCTTCTTGTTTTAACAAGAACAGAAGGATCTTACTAGAATTTTAATTCTGTTTGGCACAAACGCCCAGCGCGTGACACGTGTCGCGCAGCGCAGAGCGCAGCGCAACTGCGCTGACACGTGTCGCGCAGCGCACAGCGCAGCGCAACTGCGCTGACACGTGTCGCGCAGCGCACAGCACAGCGCAACTGTGTTTGCGCTGACATGTGTCTTGCAGCACAGTGCTTGCGTAACTGCGCTGATACGTGTCGCGCAGCGCGGCACTTGCGCAACTGAAGCGTTGCTTCCTTAATTTTTGTTTTAAATAGAGCCTTGCTCTGATTGGGCGCGCTGTCTTGGACGCTGCGCTGACGTATCAGCTTTTGACACGTGGCGCGTTGCGCGCAGCGCAAGAAATTTGAAGCGTTGCTTCAAATTTTGAATTTTTGAAATTCAAATAGAGCTTTGCTCTGATAGGGGGAAACAAATGCCCCCCCACCGTTGCGCTCATGTGGCGCGCACGTGAGTGCAGCGGTGGCAAGATCCTAACCATTGGATCAACCGGTGAGGTGAAAGGGCGCAGACGCCTATAAATAGGACCCTTGGTCCTTAGAAATTTTTTACCATTTTCAAGATTTCATTTTCCAGAGCCCTGCTCTTTTAAGAACTTTAGATCCTTGCTCTCTTTTTTCAAGAACTTCAAAGTTCAAACTTTTAGAACATCTTAGGTAAAATTTAACTTAAATTAAATTAAATTAGTTTTAATCAACAGAGCCTTGCTCTCATAGATCTTTGATCTAAAGAAAACCCCTTTGGGGTTTCACCAACAGAGCTTTGCTCTCAAGAATCCATAGATCTGAAGAGATCTTGTTTCAGGGGTTTTTAACCCATGAACAGAGTTTTGCTCATAGACCAAAAGTAGATCTCTTCAATCTAAAAATGAAGAACTCCTAAGAGTTTTCATGGATCTTTAGGATCCCCAAAAAAAAAAAAATAATCTTTAGGAGTTTAAAGAAATTTTTTCTTTTAATAGATTTTCTCATCATTATCATAGAGCTAGGCTCTTTTAAGGAATTTTATTTTCCTGAGACCAGAGTTTGACAAGTGTCACTCTGTGACAGAGCTTTGCTCTAAAAGAGGAGATTTTCACCTTGTCTCTAGGGATTTCTCATTTAATGAGAGTATTCTTTTGGGGATCTCCTCATTAATTGACAGCCCCATCCAATGATGGAGCTGTCTTATTAACTGACACATTATCATCTGGATTTTGTGGGTCCCTCTTTGGTCCCCCCTACACTGCATTGCAGTGTAGTATCAAGTGTCTGGCTTTTAAAATTAAATTATGACACTGACGGCTGAATTTCATTTTTCTTTGCAGGCAATCATGTCTTTTGATCTGTCTTTCGCATTTGTTTGCTCAGAGGGAGGATTTCCAGGCACCAGTGGACCGAGTAGTGCTCGCTCTCATCAAGGATCATGACCCCGAGTATAAGAGCCTTCACCTGTGGGGTAGGTAGTACAATGAGATCATCCAGGGTCACCGAAGTTTCGGTTCCGCCACGCCGTCTGAGCCCATATCTTCACTCCCTTACGCGGATGAACCCCCG
This sequence comes from Agapanthus africanus, assembly GCA_030015575.1. Taxonomy (NCBI): domain Eukaryota; kingdom Viridiplantae; phylum Streptophyta; class Magnoliopsida; order Asparagales; family Amaryllidaceae; genus Agapanthus; species Agapanthus africanus. The sequence continues at coordinate 28,338,535 of JASDDO010000001.1, forward strand.
GTGAAGTATGCCGTGGAGGTTAAAAATTGGAACTCGGATGACCTCCTCCAACCCGCGATTGGTGCTATTCCCGTGCAGCCGCCGGCGGCAATAGATATTTTAGGGAGGCGAATCTGTCAGGGTGAAGCACGCCCTTGGGGACATGTCTATAATATTGGATTGATGCCGCGGCCGCCCGCCGGATATTTGCAGTGGGCCCGGTATATCTTGTCAGCGAAGAGGACTCATCTGATGAAGATTGGTTTGTATTCGGCCATCTATGTCTCGCTCTTCGAGTATCCCTCTCCTCCAACGTGGTGGGTTAAGGCTTCTATTGAACAATGGAACATCCCTACCCACACCTTCTTGATGACGGACAGGGAAGTCTCTATCTCCTTGGAGGAGTTTGCTGAAGTCTCAGGTTTGCCGATGATGGGGTAGCATTATGAGGAGCTGCTTCCTCCTGACGAATATGTCTTTGCCACCAAGCCGTTGGTGTTCAACCTAACGCCGGAGAACGCTATTCAGCACCAGTTTCCGAGCCTGGTGAAAGTACTGGAGATCTATGAAGGGCTCTATCTGGAATCGGGCACCCGGGGAGTCAGTTTCGAAGACTTCATTGCCCGCTTCATCCGACCGGAGTTTCTATCGGAACAGTGCGAGAAATTCGCCAAGCCTGATGACCCTTTCGGCTTCGGCCTGGACCGTCGACCAACATCGGAGGGCGATCAAAAGGATTTTTATCTCCCCGGCGCTCCCGTCACGCCGTTATCGGAGATCGCCGTCTCGGGTATAGATGAAGAAACCTTTTTTATAGGGTTCCTGAGATTGTGGTTGTGCAGCTTTGCGCTCCCCATGCACCCGCGCCTCATGCGGCCATCCGTTTTCTACCCAGCGCATCGGATGATAGCTGGCCTGCAGTTAACAATAGGAATCGCAGGGTTGGCTCACCTCTATAATGGACTTAGCATGGCGACGGACCCTAATGAACCCGGGGTGCAGCCTGCTAATTTCCCGATGCACTACTTCACCTCTTGGATGGAAATGCACGTGCATGGGGTGTTCGGCATCCACAAGATCCCTCCGTTTTTTGAAAAGTGCAGACTCCCGAGAGTCATGCGGCTGGTCGGCGCCTCGATCGTGGTTGCGTCTCCGTGAGAGGCTAGGGGCTACTCCTTCGTCCACACCTGGTCGGAGCGAAGGTTTCTTTTTTGGATAAAGTCATAACCATAGGCTCAGAAACCACTAATTCGGTGGTACCGCTGCGCGATGATTTTAAGGACGGGGCCTCCATATTGAAAGCCCGAGAGATCCTCCACCTCTATTCCATTCGGCCGGGCTACCTGGTGTTCAGGCAGAATGAGATGGCGCTTTTCATGAGGTATAAGCCTCACCGGTTCGCCCAACAATCCAGCTATCACCAGGGGATACCGCTGGAAGCCTTTTTGGAAGAGCCCATGGCCAGCCGGGAGGGGATAAGGAGTGCGATGCACCATTTCATGCGGCTTAACACGGGCTCTTATTTCTTCATCAGCGAGCCGAGCTGCGTCCCCCAAGTCCTCAATGCGTACGTGGCTTGGTACGCCCACGCAATGGGTCCGGTTATCCATATGGAGAAGCGCATGTTGGTTGACCGGAAGGGTGCGTCTCCCGGTGGCGATCGCAGGGCTCCTTTGAAACCAAGGACCTCGGTTATTCCTCCGATGAGAGATGCCGGAGTCGTGCCACCGCGCGTGTTGAGCCCTCCGCGCGGACTGCCACTCCGTGGTACTGTGGATGTACCACCAGCGTCCCGTGCTCCAGTGGAGATGGTAGATGTGGTTTCGCCGGAGTCCGGCGTGGGCGCGGATATCGGGACCCGCCGCCCTAGGGTGCCTGCCAAGCGCAAGTCAATCTCGGGTGCACCCAAGGCTGGTGGGCAGAAGAGGAAGAAGAAGTCGCTCGTCTCTCTCGATGCTATCCTCGGTTTAAAGGAGCCTCAGGCCCCTCTTACCGAAGGTATAAGCGAATATGGCAGCAATAAGGGCTTCTCGGTAGACCCGGCAGACACCGATCTGGCGGCCGCCATTGCGGCCTCTGAGCGATCAGCCAGACTTGAAGCGTGGTTGGATAAATTTGCTCGAGCAGGTAATCATTATCTGTACTCTTCATCATTTTATAGCATTTTTATCATTATCCTCGATTAATGCGTTTCCCTCTTTTTTAACAGGTGTCACTACCGAAGAAGCCATCGCTGCTTCTTTGAAAACCTTCCAGGAGGAGGAAAATAAGCGCGCTTTAACGGGCGTTGGTTGTTAGTTATATGTATGCCCTAGAGGCCATTACTGTACATAGGATGTATATTGTAGTGGATGCTGGGACATATATAGGGAGGACTTTCTTGCTCGACATGATAGTATGCTATCTGGTTGCTCTTTACCTTAACGTGTATACCGATTGTCTCTCTGTTACATGTTGGTAAAGCCCTTAGGATGTGTACTTGACTACCTGGACTATGATGCGGATCATACTAGTGGGGACATGGTAGTCTATAAGTACATCCTTCAAAGTCCCTAGTCATGGGTGTATCGAGACGGGGCATCGATATACCAGAGTAGACTAGCGTATACCTTCTCGACCCATACAGATGGGCGATGGATGATCCCATATCCATTGGTGTTTGACATCAGGGATGATATACGGGTGCTCAGTAGAGACTGGGTACACTGGACGGACTCGCCGAGAACTCCCAGATGGTATTATACCTCACGTCAGATGGCAGTTCTCTGGTGACACTGGTACAGAGTAGTCTGTTGACCCGAGATCGTCATAGAGTCTTGTGTGGTTCCCACTGTGCTTTGATTTCCATCTTACCACGTCCAAGAGGGCGTGCAAAACGGTGGTTTTTGGGTACTGTCCCGAATCACATGGAGGCAATGAGCGATAGGAGGGGATTCGTCTCTCCCGGTATAGGGAGTTGATGTTGCGCTGTGTACGATTGGCTATAACAGGAAATCCCTGGCCAGGGTTGCTGAGATTTACTGGTAAGTGTTATCAGTAGTTTCTCGAATTGTTATAGACCTCATATCGACACGACTTATCTAGCTATTGGGGTCTGACGTTTACCACCCCTAGGCGAGATATGCGACATATCAGACGATCAGACCGGACTGTACGGTAGTGTTACTGGTTGGATTCACTGGAGTGTGAGCGGGCTTGCTCGTCGATCTTCAGATCGCTCAATACCCGGGTGGCCGTTACGTTTAGCAGACCGCTTGCGGCTTGTGGGTGTTTGATATGATCATCACCTGCTGCCGGCGTATTGACGAGTCTTTAGAGTCCTACACAGAGGTTTCCTGGCTCAAGCGAAACGAAATAGGAGCGCATATGAGATATGTGCGGGACCGAGAATGATACCAATATGTGATACTGTATTTAATTCTCGCGATTTGTGATATTGATCGGTTATATGCGATATAGCCGGGTTATCGGATCAAGTGTTGATTCGATCAGATGTTACTGTTGATATTAGTCGGTTATATACGATATGACCGGATCATTAAATCAAGTGTTGATTTAATGATTTAATGCATAATTATATATTTGATATATTACTTTGCATTAACTAGTATCGGTTCACTTAAGATGGATTTTCTCACTCGGATTTGCGCATTGTATATGCGATATACTTTTGTGCACTTGTTTGTATCATGTTTGATGATACATGCTAGTTTGGTTAAGTGTAAAGAATTAATCCTTGGTTAAGTAAATGGTTAGGGTTTTATTTATTTATTCATTCTTTTATCTATTTCTTTTTGGATGAAAAGAATGAGAAAAGAAAACAAATGGTTGCTTTCTTGGAAGCTTCTTCAAGCTTCATGTAACTTTGACCAAAGCAACCATTTTTGTCTTCTTCTCTAACCCTAACCATTCAACCCAACTCAAGTTAATTCTCTACACTTTACCATGGTTAAAGTTATGATAAGAATTGATATTCTTTTCTTTTTTAATTAACTTATCATATCATTTCTTCTTCTTCTTCCTTGAACTCAAGAAGAAAACCTTGACTTCATCAATGGTGGATTGATGAAATGAGTGAGAAATCCAATTCTAAAGTCTACCCACTTCCTATTTCTTCATCCTCTACCTCTTGCCAATTAGTAGAGTGTGTTTCCTTCACAAGTATTCATGGCTTGGTGAAGGTGAAGCTCGATCTAGTGATGCTTCGACCTAGATCATCTTCGGCACGTCGTCGACGACCTAGCCCGTCCATTCTCCGATGAAGCCGACGCTAGAGCCCGGGAATTCACTAGGACAGCGAGGGGACTTCGTTGCGGAGCTATGGAGGTGGAGCACCGGATCTACAAAGGTTGTATTTCCGTTTAACTTATAGTTAAGTGTTAACTAGATTTCATTATTCGCCTAAACATCTAGCCGACGATCCGTATTAGGGTCTCTCGGCACCCATAAAATTTTATATTGGCATGTTCGATGCCTTGTAAGACCTCTATAGGGTGCCTAGGAACCTTTCATTGGTACGTTTCGTCTTATTGAGTTTTTATCCTCCTTTCTGATGGCCTAACCTTCTTCTTTTGTTTCTTTACAGGGGTTGCGCCAGCTGATGCGGGGACTCTCCCCGGGCTTGAAACTGAAATCCCAGTCTCTTCGGAGCCGCCGCGAGAGCCTCGTCTCGACAAGTCGACGTGGCATCCCTGTTTACGAACGAGGAAGTCTCAATGAGGGAAGCCTTGGAGAGCTCCGTCTTGACGGCTCGAGAGGAGAGAAAGCGGCTAAGGCGCGAGGCGAAGGCACACAGGGCTGCTTTGGCCGTGGGAGCGGGCCCAAGCACCGTCCCTCGTGCTGGTACCCCCTCAGAAGAGCCTCTGGTCGCCTTGTCCACTGCTCGCAGACAGGTGGCGCGTGCAGTTCCGAGTGCTAACGATAAATCCTCTTCAGGTAATGTATCTTTCGAGATTTGTTTATAAGAATTGTAAACTTGTCAGTTCTTATATATCTTGTCTTGCAGGGCCAAGTCCAACCGAGAGGGAGGCGGAGACCGTCGAACCCATGGGGCCAGAGGAAGAAGCACCAGCCGAACCCGAGCCGACGGTGGGCAGCGTCGCTGGGGTTGCTAAGCCTGAGCTGGGGGCTGGGGGAGCTGTACCTGAAAAGGTTGTTGATGCCGAGCCTGAGATGGCGGCAAATGAGACGACCGCTATAATTGAGCCCGAGGCAGCGGCGGACGAGGCGCCTGAGACCGGCGACCCCATGGTGACGGCAGATGAGACAACGGCGACCGCCGAGCCCGAAGAAGTAGCGGGTGAGACGGGCACGACTCTTGGGGAAAAGCCAGCCGCTCTTTCTCAAGAGTCCGGCAATGCTCCAATCATCGCTCTCCCTGTCTACGGTCTTCCGCCGTCTCCTGGCCGTGCGAGTACGACGACAGCCCCTGTCGAGTCCGGTGATGAGGCCACGGGAGGTGGACTCGTATCGATGGAGGAGGGAGACGCCTCCGTTTCGGCCGGCGGCTCATCAGGTAAATTTCGGATTACTGTCCCTTTTTCTTTATCTTGCAATCTTTCCTGATAGGTTTTATCCTTGTTTTTAACGCAGGTGCGGCCAGTGCTGATGCTCCATTGCTCGAGGGAGCGCCGTCAACTACTGCCTTGGCGGTGGTCACCTCTTAGCCCTCCCTTGTACCATCAAAGATGTTAGAAGGTATGGGTTTGCAACTTATTAGTTTTATCTTTCAGACGCATAATTTATGTACTAAAGTCATACTGTTGTGTCTTTTCAGGAGTGCTTTTTGACCATCTCTACCAGGTGTTGCTCCCACACTTCTCCTTCCTATCTGAACTCGCTTCTTCCTCTAGTGATGCTGGTGAATATAGTTTTCAACTGATATCTTTCTTTTTCAGTAATGGAATTATTTCTAACTTTCCCTCGTCCTGATTGCAGTGCTACAAATTGAAGGAGGGGATGAAAGATCGGCCGCGCCACCGGCCCTTCCGGCCTTGCCACCTGCTGCAGCTGGTATAGTAAACTATCGCTTTGATGACCCCTTTTTTTGTATTTCTTGAACTGTTATCTAATCGTATCTTGTTTTTTCAGCTGTCGTTCCGATCTCGGCGCCTTTCGAGTCTTGTGTCACAATGTCGGCATGCCCTTTCCTGAGACGTCCGTCCTTGAAAGGCGCCGCGAATAGTCTGCGCATGTTGAGCGACTATATTGAGGAACTCGACGTCGAGACTCCTGCGTCTGCCGCGGATTTTGCTACGGCGGTTAACCCAATGCTGGTGATACTCGTAAACTTCCATAACGAGGGCATCGTCTCGTCTTGGGTTAATCACTGCAGGGAGATCGAGGCTCGCTTGCATCAACTGGAGTTCATGCGCCCTGCTCCTGAGACCTTAGCCGCAAGCCATCAAAGAGCAGCGTGGATTGAGCAAAGCGCTTCTTACATCCACCACTTGGAACAAGAAGCGGCTTTAAGGCTGAGGGAATGTTAAGAGTCTTCAAGCGAGACTGCTCGTCTACGTGCTGAAGTCGAGGCGAACGCTGCCCAGGTGAAGGCTATTTTCGAGGGTCTCCTGGAGCGCATCTCAAATGGGCTGAACTTGAAGCAGAAACTCGACACTGCCGAGCGTAATGCCCAAGGCCGCGAAGCAGCTCAGCAGGCCGTTGGGGAGCAGCTTGCATCCCTCTTGCAGCAACGGGCTCGAGTGGAGGCAGAACTGGCGGTGGTGGCCGATCAGGAAAAGGCATGGAAGGAAGTGTGCGAACAACTGATAGGGCTATTTAAGACGCTTCCTTCCCAGTAGCTGCCTTTGTATCAATATACTTGTAAATTTTTTTTTTTCAAATAAGATGTATCCATTCTTTATTCTTTTGTACGATTCACCTTGTACTTGATTGAATCAATAAATAAAGATACACATTTTTTCTTTGCAATATCTTGTATGGTCTTTTGCTTTCTCCTTTTCTCTTATTATCTGTTGTCTTAATAAACACGGTTGACAGATAATAGAGTAAACATCTTAGTTTTCTTTTCCAAGAAATAGCGATGGCTTAGCCCGCAGGTTCAGATCTGCCGCCTAAGACTTTTCAACTCTATGAGCCGTGAGGGTCTCATAGAGACTTTTCTCCCTACGGATCGAGAGGATCTCGTAGGTGTATTTTCTCCTTAGGAATCGTGAGGATTCCTAAGTGCGTTTTCTCTTATAAGTCGTAAGGATCCTATAAGAGAATTTTCCCTCTTACGAGTCGAGAGGACCCGTAAGCGGTTGTTTCCCTCTTTGTCGAAATTCGACTATGGAGAGTGGGACACGTGAATAGTATGCAAGAGATCGTTTTAAACCGACTTGCAGGGTCCCAGTGCTCAGGAAACAAGTATTTTAATCCCTGCTGCCTGAGGCTTTATCTTGCAAATTGAGACGGATCGGGAATTTCTCGCGGAGACACTGGTTTCTCTACGAGCCGACGCGAATCAGGAGGCTTTCATCAAGGACGCTAGTTTCCCTGAGTTGATGTATTTGCCAAGGACACTTGTTTCCCTGGGTTTGAAACGAATCGAGAATTTCTCGCGGAGACGCTAGTTTCTCTGCGGGTCGATGCGAATCAGGATTTTCTCGTCAAGGACACTGGTTTCCCTGAGTCGAAGGATTTTGCCGAAGACACTGGTTTCTTCGGGGTTGAAACGAATCAGGAATTTCTCGCGGAGACACTGGTTTCTCTGCGAGCCGACGCGAATCAGGAGGCTCTCATCAAGGACGCTAGTTTCCCTGAGTTGAGGAGTTTGCCAAGGACGCTTGTTTCCCTGGGGTTGAAACGAATCGAGAATTTCTCGCGGAGACACTGGTTTCTCTACGGGTCGACGCGAATCAGGATTTTCTCATCAAGGACACTGGTTTCCCTGAGTCGAAGAATTTTGCCGAAGACACTGGTTTCTTCGGGGTCGAAACGAATCGGGAATTTCTCGCGGAGACACTGGTTTCTCTGCGAGCCGACGCGAATCAGGAGGCTCTCATCAAGGACGCTAGTTTCCCTGAGTTGAGGAGTTTGCCAAGGACACTTGTTTCCCTGGGGTTGAAACGAATCGAGAATTTCTCGCGGAGACACTGGTTTCTCTACGGGTCAACGCGAATCAGGTTTTCTCGTCAAGGACACTGGTTTCCCTGAGTCGAAGGATTTTGCCGAAGGCACTGGTTTCTTCGGGATCGAAACGAATCGGGAATTTCTCACGGAGACACTGGTTTCTCTGCGAGCCGACGCGAATCAGGAGGCTCTCATCAAGGACGCTAGTTTCCCTGAGTTGAGAAGTTTGCCAAGGACACTTGTTTCCCTGGGGTTGAAATGAATCGAGAATTTCTCGCGGAGACACTGGTTTCTCTGCGGGTCGAATCAGGATTTTCTCGTCAAGGAAACTGGTTTCCCTGAGTCGAAGGATTTTACCGTAGACACTGGTTTCTTCGGGCTCAAAACGAATCGGGAATTTCTCGTGGAGACACTGGTTTCTCGGCGAGCCGACGCGAATCAGGATGCTCTCATCAAGGACTCTAGTTTCCATGAGTTGAGGAGTTTTCCATGGACACTTGTTTCCCTGGGGTTGAAACGAATCGAGAATTTCTCGCGGAGACACTGGTTTCTCTTCGGGTCGACGCGAATCAGGATTTTCTCGTCAAGGACACAGGTTTCCCTGAGTCGAAGGATTTTTCCGAAGACACTGGTTTCTTCGGGGTCGAAATGAATCGGGAATTTCTCGCGGAGACACTGGTTTCTCTGCGAGCCGACGCGGATCAGGAGGCTCTCATCAAGGACGCTAGTTTTCCTGAGTTGAGGAGTTTGCCAAGGACACTTGTTTCCCTGGGGTTGAAACGAATCGAGAATTTCTCGCGGAGACACTGGTTCTCTGCGGGTCGACGCGAATCAGGATTTTCTCGTCAAGGACACTGGTTTCCCTGAGTCGAACTGATCTGTGGTGGTCTTTCAGGTTTTATATAAGTTACCGTCAAAACCGTGAAGCTAGGAATTTGATCTTCGCTTCGTTTGCTGGCACTGCGTCTACTGTATTGCAACGAATGTCACGGTTATCTCTAGGCTGTTGGTGAACTGTTGAGATTTGGCTTAGCTTTCTGGCGGAGCCTGTTGGGAAGGTGTGGTGGTTCCCTCTTTGTTTGTGCCCTTGGATTGTGTACAGGGATCGATGTGATCTCAACTATAGGGCAAAAGTTTCATTCATTTTTATTGTTTTATTTCCGCGATGCTCTATCATTTCAGCTTTTATATCGCAAAGGTCGCGATTGCCCAATCATTTCGGCTATTTTTCGCGGTGCCCAATCATTTCGGCTATTTATTTTATTTTTACTCTCCGCTTTTTATTGTGAGTTGCCCAATCATTTCGGCTATTTTGTATGCATACGTTTTTTTTACTTGCTGCCTTTTATTGCAAGCTGCCCCATCATTTCGGCTATTTCGTATGTATGTGCGGCTTGCTGGCTTTTCACCATAAACCTGAAATTAGACACCGATTTCGGTATCAGCACCGCTACAACTGGGATGTTGCCAGGAGCGAATCATCATTTGCCTCTGTCGATGTCGAACAAAGGTGGCTTAGCGAATAGGGTTAAGGTCCTGTCGACTAAGGCTTTTAACTTCATGAGCCGTAAGGGTCTCACAAAGGTATTTCTCCCTACAAGTTGTGAGGATCTTGTAGGTGTATTTTCTCCTTAGGAATCGTGAGGATTCCTAAGTGTATGTTCCTCTGTAAGTCGTAAGGATCCTACAAGAGGGTTTTCTCCTTGTAAATCGAGAGGACTTATAAGGGTTGTTCATCATGCGTACATATCCCCAGTCATGGATGGGACTTGATTAGGGAAATGTTTATTCGCGCCCGTGGATTGTATACAAGGGTCAGTATTGAACCACTTGTAGGGCAAAATCGAAGGTTGTGGAGGTTGCTTAAGCACAGGTTTAGGTCTCTGTATCTTAAGACTTTCAAATCTTATGAGCCATGAGGGTCCCATAAGAGAGTTCTCCTTACGAGTCGTGAGGATCTCGCAAGTGTATTTTCTCCTTAGGAATCGTGGGGATCCCTAAGTGTGTTGCTCCCTTGTGAGTCGAAAGGATCTCACGCGGGTGGTTTCTCCTTACAAGGTCGAGAGGACCCTGTAAGTGTCCTTTAACGAGGTTGGGCCCTTTCGGGTTTTCACAAACACTCGCCGGTAGTCCTGTTGTTTTTACTCACGGTGCCCTTTCGGGTTTTCATCCGTGCCCATTTTGCTTGTGGACATACCGTTTTTTTTATTCTTTTTATTCTTTTTTCTAATGAGATTGCGCCCTTTCGGGTTTTCACAAGACTCGCCGGTAGCCCTGCTGTTTTTACTCACGGAGCCCTTTCGGGTTTTCATCCGTGCCCATTTTGCTTATGGACATACCGTTTATTATATTTTTTTATATATTTTTTTATTCATCTCGTCAGCCTAAGGATGCTGCGGTAGTAGTTTAAAGACGTTTCGGTTCTTCGTTAGTTTAAGGACGTTTCGGTCCGCCATTAGTTTAAGGACGTTTCGGTCCATCCAGAAGAAGGCTGGCTACTGCTTATAAAGTTTGAGCTTAGGAAGATAGCGAGCGGACATAGTCGTCGTCATCTATCATTGACCTAGGCGGTAACTCGCTAAGCGTAGTATTTCTTTAGGAAGCGACCATTTATTGGCCTGAAAGGCCTTTCACCGTGCATATCCATGAGTAGATAGGCTCCACCCTGGTAGACCTTGTCTATGATGTTCGGGCCTTCATAGTTTGGCTCGAATTTTCCCATCTTGGCGCGATTGGGATCATAGGTCTTTTGACCACTAGCACGAGTTCGCCTTGGCGGAATGTCCTCGGCCGGGTCAATCTTTCATATGAGCGCGTCATCTTTGCTTTATAAGCCTCCAGATTTTGTTGCGCTATGAGCCGTGTTTCATCAAGGGCATCAAGTTCCTCAAGCCGAAGGTGAGCATTTTCTTCGTCCGTCGGCTCGTAGTGGACTGTCACTCGCAGAGAGGGTAACTCTATCTTGAGGGGGAGTACTGCTTCTGTACCGAATACCAACACATATGGCGTTGCGTTCGTGGCCATCTTGAACGTAGTTCGATACGCCCAAAGAGCCTCTTGCAGCCTCTAATGCCAGTCCTTCTTATTTCGGGACACCGTTTTCTTCACGATCTTCATCAAGGTTTTGTTGAAAACCTTGTTAGTTATATGTATGCCCTAGAGGCCATTACTGTACATAGGATGTATATTGTAGTGGATGCTGGGACATATATAGGGAGGATTTTCTTGCTCGACATGATAGTATGCTATCTGGTTACTCTTTACCTTAACCTGTATACTGATTGTCTCTCTGTTACATGTTGGTAAAGCCCTTAGGATGTGTACTTGACTACCTGGACTATGATGCGGATCATACTAGTGGGGACATGGTAGTCTATAAGTACATCCTTCAAGGTCCCTAGTCGTGGGTGTATCAAGACGGGGCATCGATATACCAGAGTAGACTAGCGTATACCTTCTCGACCCATACAGATGGGCGATGGATGATCCCATATCCATTGGTGTTTGACATCGGAGATGATATACGGGTGCTCAGTAGAGACTGGGTGCACTGGACGGACTCGCCGAGAACTCCCAGATGGTATTATACTTTACGTCAGATGGCAGTTCTATGGTGACACTGGTACAGAGTAGTCTGTTGACCCGAGATCGTCATAGAGTCTTGTGTGGTTCCCACTGTGCTTTGATTTCCACCTTACCACGTCCAAGAGGGCGTGCAAAACGGTGGTTTTTGGGTACAGTCCCGAGTCACATGGAGGCAATGAGCGATAGGAGGGGATTCGTCTCTCCCGGTATAGGGAGTTGATGTTGCGCTGTGTTCGATTGGCTATAACCAGAAATCCCTGGCCAGGGTTGCTGAGATTTACTGGTAAGTGTTACCTGTAGTTTCTCAAACTGTTATAGACCTCATATCGACACGACTTATCGAGCTATTGGGGTCTGACGTTTACCACCCCTAGGCGAGATATGCGACATATCAGACGACGAGACCGAACTGTACGGTAAGTGTTACTGGTTGGATTCACAGGAGTGTGAGCGGGCTTGCTCGTCGATCTTCTGATCGCTCAATACCCGGGTGGCCGTTACGTTTAGCAGACCACTTGCGGCTTGTGGGTGCTTGATATGATCATCATCTGCTGCCGGCGTATTGACGAGTCTTTAGAGTCCTACACAGAGCTTTCCTGGCTCAAGCGAAACGAAATAGGAGCGCATATGAGATATTTGCGGGACCGAGAATAAATGCGTGTATGTGATACCGTATTCTATTCTAGCGATGAATGTATCGATTGGTTGTATGCGATATAACCTAGTTATCGAATCAAGGATTGATTCGATAAGTCGATACATTGGATACTAGTCGGTTATATGCGACATGACCGGATCATTGAATCAAGTGTTGATTTAATGATTTAATGTATAATTATATATTTGATATATTACTTTGCATTAACTAGTATTGGTTCACTTTAAATGGATTTTCTCAGTTGAAATGCACATTGTATGTGTGATATATTTTTGTGCACTTGTTTGTATCATGTTTGATGATACATGCTCACTTGGGTTTGTGTAAAGATTAAACCATGGTTGTGTAATGGTTAGGGTTTTCTTTTTATTATCTAATGATTTATTTATTATTCATTTTGTTTATTTTGACAAAAGAAAAAGATAAAGAGAAAATGGTGGCTTTCTTTGTTTGTAGTTGAAGCTTCATGAAGCTTTGACTAAGTGACCATTTTGTCTCATGCTTAACCCTAAACCATTAAAACTAACCATGGTCTATTCTCTACACATAACCAAGGTTAGGATATGATAAGTATTGATATTCTTTTTCTTTTTAAAACAACTTATCATATTCTTTCTTCTTCTTCTTCATCTTCAACAAGAAGAAAAGCTTGCCTCCATCAATGGCAACTTGAGCAAATGAGTGAGAAATCCAATTCTAAAGTGAACCCACCTCCTATTTCTTCATCCTCTACCTCTTGCCAAGTAGTATAGGATGTTTTCTTCATAAGTTTCATGACTTGGTGAAGTTGGAGCTTGATCTTGTGTAGCCTCGACGTAGATCATCTTCGGCATCGTAGTCGATGACCTAGCCCGCCCTTTCTCCGATGAAGCCGACGCAAGAGCCCGGGATCCGATGATCGCAGCGAGGAGACATCATCACGGAGCTATGGAGGTGGAGCACCGGATCTACAAAGGTTGTATTTCCGTTCACTTCTTAGTTAAGTAGTTAACTAGCTTGTAATATCGCCTAAAATTCTAGTTAACGATCTAGTCTAGGGTTTCTCGGCACCGTAAAATTTGAAATTGGCATGGTTGATGCCTTGTGAGACCTCATTAGCGTGCCTAGGAACCCAACAAGCCTCAGCTAGGCCGTTGGCTCGGGGATTATAAACCGAGGAGTATCTCCAGTCTATGTTGTGCTGTTGTGCGAAACGGCTGATTTTATGGCTTCGGTAGGCTGGCCCGTTATCGGAGATAATCCGTCTCGGAGTTCCAAACCGATAGATGACGTGCGTCTTGAAGAAATGGAGGATATTCTCCGTCTTTACTTCCCTCAGCGGTACTGCTTCTGCCCATTTGGAGAAATAATCAGTCGTCGCCAAGATGAATCGATGTCCTCTAGACGATGTTGGTTCGATGGGGCCGACTATGTCAGTTCCCCACATTTCGAACGGTCAGCTAGCCACCATTGGATGTAGTGGATTTGGATGCTGGTGGATGAAGTCCCCATGGATTTGGCACGAGTAGCATTGCTTCGCATATTCGAGGCAGTCCTGAATCATCGTGGGCCAGTAGTAGCCCATCCGTTTAATCGTCAACTTCATCTTTGGGCCTGCTTGGTGAGAACCGTAGAGTCCGTCGTGAACTTCCTGAACGACTCTTTTTGCCTCTTCAGGTCCCAGACATCTCAACCACAGAGAATCAAACGACCTCTTATACAGAGTATCATTGACGAAGGCGAAAGACAGAGCTCATTTCATAAGCTGATGTCTTGAGGACGCATTTTCGGGCGTTCGACGGTATTTAAAGTAGTCTATAAAGACTTCCCTCCAATCCTCGGCCTTTTCCCGGTCTTTTATTTGCATAGCCATTTGCTCAATCGCTCCCTTCTCTTCGGGTGATTCCGGAGATATTTCTGCTGGGGCGAGCACCCGACGGCTTTGTACCACAATTCTGACGTCATCAAGGTTCTCGTCAGCCAATTCTTTAGCGAGCTTGGCCAACGCGTCCGCTTTGCTGTTTTCCGCGCGCGGTATATTTTCCAAAGTGTGGGAAGGGATTTGGGTCAACAATTGTTGCACCTTTTCGCCATACTTCACCAATTCTGGTTTGCACGTTTGGTAGTCGCCATTTACTTGGCTAACGACCAGTTGAGAATATCCATATATTAGGAGGTTTTCAATTCCCATGTCGATGGCGATCTCGAGGCCTGCTATCAAAGCTTCGTATTCGGCTTCATTGTTCGTCCTCGGTTCTGTTAAGGAAAAAGCAAAGCGCATTATCCCTCCTTGTGGAGTTACAAAGATGAGTCCTACCCCCGATTTGATTATAGGGGTACTTTGTTTGCGCTTCTTCACGGAAGATGCTTCATCAAAATAAAGCTCCCATCGGGTATCACCACCGTCGATCGCATCAAACGCATGTTCATCTGGAAGATCGCAATTCAAAGGAGAATCGGCGGGTATCGGATGCTCAGCGAGGAAGTCGGCGATGGCCTGGCCTTTCACCGCCTTGAGAGGTTGATACATTATCGAGAACTCCATCAAGAGCAGGGCCCATTTAGCGAGTCGTCCCGTCAATATGGCCTTTGACATTAAATATTTAAGAGGGTCCACCTTCGAAATGAGACGTACCTCATGCGCCAATGCATAGTGCCTGAGGTTTGTTATTGCGAAGATCAACGAGAGGCAGTGTTTTTCAATGGGGGAATAGTTACTTTCCGCCCTCAGTAGAACTCGACTTAAGTAATAGAGAGCTCTCTCCTTCCCTTGATCGTTCTCTTGTGCCCAAAATGCACCTAAGGCACCTTCGAGCTGCGTACTCTGTTCAGCAGCTCAAAGCTGTTCCCAGTTAGAACAGCAGCATTAACTTTCACCGTTGGAGCTGGTGGAGTTATCCCAGAGGGAGAGTTGCCCCCAGTCTTCCTTACCCGACGCCAGTGGCGTCGTCGGGCGTGACGAGTTGTCGGTATTGGTTCAACGACAGAGACAGCTTCTTCTTGCCCCCTGTCCGAATGAGGCGCTGCTGGTGCCAACCTTTTAAAGACTGAGGTTGTCCTTTGAGTATTGGTATTCAATATGTCAAAGACAGATCCTCGAGCAGGGGTAGGAGTGGGAATAGTCAGCCTTGCAAAGACTGACTCTTTGACAGGAGAAGCCGCCTTGGCGACTTCGGAAGCAGCCGTCCTCTTTGGGATGGCCTTCTCAGGTATCATGGGCTTTTTGGCGGGCCCTTTGGAGTTCAGGCTCAGTCTGGAGAAGACCGAGGGGTTGGACGACCCGTTGAGAGGGGCCGTGGGAGTAGCAAGTCGATCGAAGACTGACTTCTTAGATGCTTCCGGTACGGGCACAGGGATGGTGAAGCTTGCTGGCGGGAGCATGGTCCCGAAGAACAGGCCAGTGGTAGCCTGAGTCACTTGCTCCATAGGCATAGTAAGGACGGAGGCCACTTGAGGCCCATATGCTACGCCTCCAGGTGAGGCGGAGCGTCGGTTGCATTGGCACTTCGAGCAGTTCGAGCAATTGGAGGCCATTGATGCTTGATTTCTGCGCCAGGCAAAAGACCAAATCTTAGTAACTTGCAACCCAAAGGCAACCATTAACAAACCGCGATTCGTTCGTGAAGACGACACACGAAGTATGGAGTGGAAAGAGGAAAATGTCCCACCGGGCGTGCCAGAATCTGTTCCCCTCCGAATGGCGGCCGCGACGTGAGGACGTCTTGCCTGAGATTCGGGGCAGATGCTATTTAGTTTTATCCGTCTACCTCTCCGAAGATGCCAAATTGATTTATGGCACCGTGTATCGAAGGTTTAGACGGATGCGACCGATGTAGCAGACTTCGTCAGATTCCCCCTCGTTTGAGGGGTTTTTGATTGTGGGGACGCTCTTCCCTGCAGGCGCAAGCCCTTGCAGTTAATTACACTACCGCATCGCGGTAGCCACTTTCACCTTCTCCAGAATTTCACTTCGTGTCGTGTGTGTTTATTTTATTTGTGGATACCCGTGGATTGTATACGGAGACTAAGTTATGCCGTTGCCCGTAGGACGTGGATTAGTCCAAATCCGTATTTACTTAGATTTGGATTTGGTGTTTTAGTTTAAGAATACGTTAGCCATATTGAGGCTAAGATCAACTTAAACGTTCGTTAAGGATATGTTAGTCTGATTCGAGACTAAGATCAACTTAACGGGATCGTTTGGATCCGATAAGAGAGAAATTGGCTCTATTGTTTAGTTTAATGACGTTGCGGTCGATAGGTAGTTTAAGGACATTGCGGTCCATTGGTAGTTTAAGGACATTGCGGTCCATGTTCCAGTTTAGGGACATAGGGGTCCATTGGTAGTTTAAGGACGCATAAGTCCATGGGTTTAAGGACCCCACAGTCCGTATCTTGGTTTAAGGACGCATAAGTCCGTGGGTTTAAGGACCTCACAGTCCGTATCTTGGTTTAAGGACGCATAAGTCCGTGGGTTTAAGGACCCCACAGTCCGTATCTTAGTTTAAGGACGCATAAGTCCATGAGTTTAAGGACCCCACAGTCCGTCTTGATGTGTGGTTGTCGGGACCCGTCACCTCTCTGACGTCGTTGAAGGATTACAACGATAGGCGTCAGAGGAGTTCGGAGAGGTACCCTCGAACCGGATGTAAATTGATTCAGGAGAGCAGCCGTGCTCAGTCAATTTAATTTGAGGACTTACGACCATGATTGGGCTAAGTCCAGTTGGGTATATTCAACGCGTTTATTTATCTTTGGCCTATTAGGCCTGTACTAGGGCTTTGCCCCTTTTTAAATAATGCACTGCATTTTTTATTTTGATTAGGCTCTGCCCTTTTATAAATGATGCAGAGCATCTGCTTTGTTTGGGCTCTCCCCTTTTAATGCATTGCATTTTATTTTGTTTGGGCTCTACCCTTTTATAAATGATGCAGAGCATCTGCTTTGTTTGGGCTCTGCACTTTTAATGCATTGCATTTTATTTTGGCCTGCTAGGCCTTTTTGATTTGGGCTTGGCCCTTCAGTAAATAATGCAGTGCATTTATCAGGCGCGTTGCGCCAATCATTGAGCGCAAGCGCATGTGGAGGTGACACGTGTCACGCGAGCGCAACAGCGCAGTGCGCTGCGTCAGTGCGCTGCGCTGTTGCGCTGCTAACATGTGGCGCTCTCTGGTGGCTTGCGCCAACCCAAGAGCGCAACAGTGCAGTTTTGCAAGTGCAAGGCACTGTTTCAATAACTTGATCCAATTTTGGATTTAAGAAAAGAATTTTTCTGAAATTCCAGAACCAATGGTTCATAAAAAGTGCAAGGAACTGTTGTTATTTAATTTTTTTATTAAAGATCATTGATCTTGTTCTTATATCAATAATCTATTCAGAAGAAATTCTTCTATTATAAAGGTTTTTTTTACCTTTTTCTTGAGTTTCTTTTCAAATTTCTTCAGAGTTGAAGTTCTTGATGATTCTCGATGTTGATGCCCCTTTGAGTTGGGGTCTTTATATAGTGCCCATAGATTTGTTAAGTTTGTTAAAGAGATTATTCTCTGAGTGATTTGGGGAATTTTCCCCACCGTTGGATCTTTGATTCAAGGGCTTCTGTTTTACAGAAGACAATCTTCTTGTTTTAACAAGAACAGAAGGATCTTACTAGAATTTTAATTCCGTTTGGCGCAAACGCCCCAGCGCGTGACACGTGTCACGCAGCGCAGAGCGTAGCGCAACTGCGCTGACACGTGTCGCACAGCGCAGCGCAACTGTGTTTGCGCTGACAAGCGTCGCGCAGCGCAGCGCTTGCGTAACTGTGCTGACACGTGTCGCGCAGCGCGGCGCTTACGCAACTGAAGCGTTTCTTCCTTTAATTTTTGTTTTAAATAGAGTCTTGTTCTGATTGGGCGCGCTGCCTTGGGCGCTGCACTGACGTATCAGCTTTTGACACGTGGCGCGTTGCGCGCAGCGCAATGAATTTGAAGTGTTGCTTCAAATTTTGAATTTTTGAAATTCAAACAGAGTTTTGCTCTGATTGGGGGAAACACCTCCTCACGTGTCAGCACGTGATGCTCCAAAGTAAAATAAAAAGTGTTTAACACTTAATTGCAGAACGAAGAAAAGGGATCCGGTCCCATCTTCGGACGCTCTCACGTGTCCACACGTGACCCCTCTTTGTTTAGTGTTTAACACTAATTTAGGAATTATATTTCCAGTGTTTAACACTGATTGTTTCTAGTGTTTAATACTAAATTGAAGATTATATTTCCAGTGTTTAACACTGATTGTCTTTTAGTGTTTAACACTAATTTTAGAGTTCTACCTCCAGTGTTTAACACTGTTTTTCTTTAGTGTTTAACACTACTTTTAGCCAAATCGGCTAATTTTCCAGAGGCAAAAGTCCCTCCTCCAAATGAATCTCAAAATTGAGGAAATCAAGGACAAAATGTTGTCAGAGCCCCCAAACCTCTGTTTAGCACTGCTGAATGATGAGGGGCTGAACCCAGACAAATGTCT
The DNA here is from genome assembly GCA_030015575.1 of Agapanthus africanus. Classification (NCBI taxonomy): domain Eukaryota; kingdom Viridiplantae; phylum Streptophyta; class Magnoliopsida; order Asparagales; family Amaryllidaceae; genus Agapanthus; species Agapanthus africanus. The sequence continues at coordinate 28,357,310 of JASDDO010000001.1, forward strand.
AACGGTCCAAAGGGCCAATATTTCAAACATAATTGAACTTAGCCCAAACTGGCCATAAGTCCTCAAATCATCTTGAACTGAGCACATCTGCTCTTTCAACCAACTCAATGGTTCAACGGTATATCTCTGAACTCCTCTGATATTTGTCATTGTAATCCTTCAACGTCTTCAGAGAGGTGATGGGTCCCGACAGCCATACATTTTATGGACCACTATGTCCTTAAACTGGTAATGGACCACTACGTTCTTAAACTGGTATTGAACCACTACGTCCTTAAACTGGTATTGGACCACCATGTCCTTAAACTGGTAATGGACCACTATGTCCCTAAACTAGAACAATAGAGCCCCCAAATGCTCTCTTGTTGGATCTAAACGATCCTGTTAAGTTGATCTTAGTCTCAAATTGGACTAACGTATCCTTAACAAACGTTTAAGTTGATCTTAGCCTCAAATATGGCTAACGTGTCCTTAAACCAAACCTTCAAACAGACTTTAGTCCCAAATTGGACAATAGATCTCTCAACCAATTTTGGTTCAAGGGTACATCTCTGAACTCCTCTGATATTTGTCGTTGTAATCCTTCAACATCGTCAGAGAGATGACGGGTCCCGACAACCACACATTAATACGGACTGTGGGGTCCTTAAACTCATAGACTAATGCGTCCTTAAACTAACATTTGTCCCCAAAACGGGAATGATGGACCACCATGTCCCTAAACTGGAACAATAGAGCCCAAACGCTCTTTTGTCGGATCTAAACGATCCCGTTAAGTTGATCTTAGTCTCAAACTGGACTAACGTATCCTTAACAAACGATTAAGTTGATCTTAGCCTTAAATACGGTTAACGTATTCTTAAACCCTCAAACAGACTTTAGTCCCAAATTGGACTACAGGTCTCCCAACCAACTTTGGTTCAAGGGTACATCTCTGAACTCCTCTGATATCTGTCGTTGTAATCCTTCAACGTCTTCAGAGAGGTGACGGGTCCCGACGGCCATACATTCAATGGACCACTATGTCCCTAAACTGGAACAATAGAGCCCAAATGCTCTTTTGTCGGATCTAAACGATCCTGTTAAGTTGATCTTAGTCTCAAATTAGACTAATGTATTCTTAACAAACGTTTGAGTTGATCTTAGTCTCAAGTATGGCTAACGTATCCTCAAACCAAAACCCCAAACCCAAATCTAAGAAAATACGCAATTGGACTAATCCACGTCCTACGGGCGACGACATAAATTAGTCTCCGTATACAATCCACGGGCAACCACAAACAAAACAAACACCCACAACACGAAGTGAAATTCTGGAGAAGGAGAAAGTTGTTACCGCGATGCGGTAGCGTAATTAACTGCAGGGACTTGCACCTGCAGGGAAGAGCGTCCCCACAATCAAAAACCCCTCAAGCGAGGGGGAATCTGACGAAGTCTGCTACATCGGCCGCATCCGTCTAAACCTCCGATACACGGTGCCATAAATCAACTTGGCATCTTCGGAGAGGTGGACGGATAAAACCATATAGCATCTGTCCCGAATCTCAGGCAAGACGTCCCTGTCTTGGCCGCCATTCGGAGGGGAACAGTCCCGTAAATGCAGCTGGATGTAACCTCCGAAAATCCGACACGGTGCCGGCCCTGGCAGGAAAAGCTAGTGGAGCAGTGCCCTCGGGGGTGGTAATGAGAGCGGAGGGTCCCCCTACTGTGGTAATTTCCATGAGGCCCTCGGTGAGCAGGTCCGTCTTTCTCTCTTGAGCTTCTGCGAGGGTCGTCAATGCACTCAAGATTCTCTCCGTGCGATCCTGAGAACTGGAGTCCGAGGAGTGGTCGTTCGGGGATGTCATTGTTGGAGATAGTGCCCTCATAGTCAATTATTGGATCACAGGCACGTGATTGCAATGATTGAGGGAGGACCTATCCCGGTAGGACAGTCTTACTCAAGATGATAGTATGCTATCTGGTTTACCTTTACCAGGTGTGATTCTCACATCTGTATGGTTTTACAGATGATGAGTGTGAGTAAGTTATTGGGAATTAGATGATCATCCTCATTATATCGGGATTCGTTGTAATTGGTGATATTTGAGGAAGTCACCTGGGCTGTTTGCCGGTCGGCAAATATTTGGTTTTGAATATCCGCTGTTATGCACCAATTTCAAATCGATATATCTGTACGTCTATTTTCATAGAGTGAGATATACCTTTTTGAAATTATGTCTATGACATTTACCTATATCAGTGGATGATTAGGTAAGGAGCATAGAACAGCGGTATAATTCTTCTTAACCATAAGTACAGTTTTCAACCTACGGCACACAGTGAATGAGTTATCAGACTCAAGGGACTTATACAGAGTATTGTATGTTGTCCAGTGTCCATTAGGACAGAGGGGTTGGTTCTCGTACTATATTCGGTTTACTTATGACTTCTCTAGATTTTAGACAGGTGTTTCGCGGAAACACAGGGTCCGAATTTTGAGAAGTTATAGGTATTTGAATAAAGTAGAGAACCAGGTATTGCAAGTATCGGGATTCTTCAAAGTGATCGAAGATGTAGATACTTGTGTATGGTGTTCAGTTGATAGTAATGATTAAGAGAACTTGCTTCTCTTTCAGGTTACTCATAATTGGAAGCATTCCTAAGTTGAGTAACGCTGATCGGCCTCCTTCCATTTAATTGACATGCACTGGGGACAGCTGCATGATTTGAATCTGGTTCAAATAAATCAGTGCCTCTGGTTCTATATTGGATATAGAACAGTTCATATCTTAACGATGTTAAGGTACGGGGAGTTGTCCGGCCTATGCTTAAAACCAGACTCTGGATAACTCAAGGCACGTTTCTGTAATGGCTATTTGTGGGTTGACCCAGGCTATGACGAGGGTTGACTTTCTACCATCTGGAAGATCAATAGTGATATTGTTCTAGACTCGCCACAGTTTTAATAAAAATGGATTTTTTCAGAAAACAGTAGTGGGAGTATGGTAGAACTGGAAGTGATTCCAGAACCACAAACGATTACTGAAGATTTGATAGGAACCTAAAGATTCAATCTGGTTTGACATTCCATTAGCCACTCCGCAGTTTTGGTGGGTAACTCCAGGCACCCGAGAAGTACTTCGGTAGCCTCAAGGACGGTGACAGGGAAGTTCTTGTTTACCCAGACTTGCCATTACTGTTGTTCTAAGCTGCGATACCCGGCGGGAGGATGAGTATAGCGCCGTTCTGAACTGGCTTCAGAAATGTACGTGTATATGACTCTGCCAGAGGGTCGTCGTAGTCAGTAGGAGCAGCGGAAGCATGGTGGACAGGTAGCTTATGTCTATTTATAGACTAAAGCAGATATAGCGGAGATAGATCATCAATTTCTGATGTGACAGTCATAGGTTTGACTTTATCAGAATAGGGGATGGATCTGTTGAGAAGGTAGTAGGGTGTGATGTCATGGTATTTGGATGACATACACAGAGTAGGAAAAGAAACTCCTATACTACGATCGGTTATACTTTGGTCGTCACACAGTGGTTTCTCCACATGGGACTTGGACATTATATCAGACATACTGGTTACTAGATCTATGATTTTAGATCTAGATTTGGGTGGTTTCCCAATCAGGGTACTTAGACAGCATTCTAAGAGTATTTAGAATGGACGACTCCTGGCACGGTAGTGTACCTGCAGGTGATGGAGTCACCCTCTCTAAAGGTGTCTTACAAATTAAAGGGGAGAGGGATGTGCATGATTGGCAGATCACTTGCTCAGGCAATTGAGTCAATCATGAGATGTCAAGTACCACACCAGATGTTGTTTTTGCACTAGATGCAATAAGTTGATATTGATCCAATCCTGGAGGAACATTAGGAAGCAGTTTTAGAACATAAGTGGATGTTCTAGGGACATGATAACGACAGCCTCATTCGGGAGACAGTTATCATTCCAGGCTTCCAAGGTGACCTGGACGACAAGGAGGTTGTCAGAGTTATAGTTTTCCTTCTGACGAGGGGCGGTATTTTCGACAGGTGGTCCAAGGCAATACTGAGGGAGGCATGGCGCAGGATACTGATAAAGTTCAGTTGACGATACAGTCTTAGAAGTTTGGATTTGGAGTTCATATATGAGCTAGGTCCCATCAGACATCCAGACACATTCTAAGACAGGTATTGCTCATTTCGGGAGATGGCTTTCTCCGTGAACTTGAGATATAGAGAGACATAGAAAGAAACATCAAAGCGGATCCACTCACTGAGGCTATTCCTCGAACGCAATAGTTTCGCAAACAGTCTTTGTGAGACTGACTAGTAGAGGAGTTGGGTGTTCGGTATCACACGGGCTATGAGTATGCGACATCGCAATAATTAGCCTTGAGTGCAAGTGGGAGATTGTTGGAGATAGTGCCCTCAGAGTCAATTATTGGATCACAGGCACGTGATTACAATGATTGAGGGAGGACCTATCCCTGTAGGACAGTCTTACTCAAGATGATAGTATGCTATCTGGTTTACCTTTATCATCGTGTACTGCTTTAGGTGACCTGACAGGTCACTATTGCACGTTGATAGAGCCCCTAGGATTCTTGCTTGACTGCCAGCAGTATGAGGGCGATCATATACGTGGGAGCTGGTAGTCTATAAGCACATCTTTAAAAGATCCCTAGTCGTGGGAGTTTCGAGACAGGGCATCGATACTCCAGAGTAGGCTAGTGTATACAGTAGAGACATCGACGAGGGGCGGTGGCCGGTCTCACAAGCCACTGGTGTCGGTTGGTTCACCTAAGATGTATACAGGTGCTCATTGGGTTATGAGTACACCGGAAAGGACTCGCCGGGAACATGCTAGTTGGTCTTATACCTGACGTCAGATAGCAGTTCCCTGGTGACATGTGTACAGGTTAGTTCATCGACCTGAGGATCGTCATTTGTCTCGTGTGAGTTCCCACTGTACTTTGATTACTACCCTACCACGCTCAAAGGAGACGTTCAAACAGGTTTTAGTTGGGTACAGTCCCGAGCCACATGGAGGCAGTGAGCGGATCTTCGGGGGTTCGTCTCTCCCGGTATTGGGGGTGAGGTCGCGCTGTGTCTAGGAGAGCCAGAACATGAAAAGTCCTTGGCCAAGGCAGGAGATTTACTGGTAGGTATTCCAGTAGTATCTCAGGGTGTTCTGGGCTGATCTCTGACACGACTTGTACCGCTTTCGGGGGTCTGACTTTTACCAACCCCCTAGGCCCGCCATGCGATGCTCATAGACGAACGGACCGGACTGTACGGATATTGTCACTGACAGGCTCAGTAGGGTGTCAGGATGAGTTCGCTCATTGACGTCCCTTTTGGTCAATAGCTGGTGGCCCGTCACGTATGGCTAATACCTCTGACGTGCTAGTGGTTAAATCCACAGCCATAGTATCGACGAGTCTTTAGAGTCCCCCACAGACAGTTGCTCAAGTTTTCGGGCGAAACGCTGTAGAGGCCGTATGGAGATATGGCAGTGTTCGATCAGATACGTGCGGTATTGCACGGATCAGGATCGGACGGTTAATACTAGCGGGCTTTGGTTTAAGCCGGATCCTAGTATTGTATAGTGTAGATTTTGTCTCATTGCATTTGTATTTCGGTCAGAATACAAATGCGGGTGTGTATACACAGTATCGGGGTTTTCCTGTAATTTATTACGGGACCAGTTTTCTGGAGTTGCCAGTTTGCTTTCCGTTTCGGCCATATTTCTTTGTATCTTTCATTGGCCGAAAATTGGTGGAGGAGGGCTTATTTGCATTTGTGCAAATAAGCATTTGTGGAGGGTGTTCTTTGCATATTGTTGGATCATGATGGTTGCACCATCCCTTGACCATTTGACTTCTTCTTTCATGATGGCTTGACTTTGTGATGAGATGATGAGGTTGGTGGAGTGTGGGTTTGTGTTTGTGATCATTTTCTTTCATGATATCATTTGATCTCTCTCTCTCTTGCATTATTCTTGTGAGACTCTTAATCTTTATGATTGATACACTCTCTCCTCTCATTCTCACCATGCCATGGCCGGCCACATGAAGGGGAGGGCTGTCCCAATTTTGCAGTGGGGATTTTTTGGCTCTCTCATGCTAGAAAAATTCCCAAGTTCCTCCACAAAAGTTCATATATCATATCCTCCACCAAAGGCAACTTCAAGTAACCCCAAAATGAGACATGAGTTCTACACGTATTCTACAGCAAACCTTGGGCTCGTCGACTAGCCAACTTCGCGCCCGAGTTGCCTCGGTATAGAGGTGGGAGCCCGTAAAAGAAGCCGGCGACGTGGTGCCCTTCCGGCGAGGAGGTGGAGACCGGAGATTCCGCGGGAGATCGGGACGACGACGAGAAGACCGGAGGGCTCGGATCACTCGGTATATCTCTCTTCCCCCTCTCTAGATAGCTAGGACTAGTTTAATGGCCCGATCCGGGTTGATAGTGCGCGGTGGTGCCGATTAGAAAAGTTAAAGTAAATCACCGCTTCCGCATTCCGGCGTCGGATTGACGGCCGGGGCGCCGCCGTGCACTTACACTGGTATCAGAGCCTCGCCATTAACATAGTCTACTTTTGTCTAATGTGTTTACATTTCCGATCGAACAAAAAAATTCAAAAATCCGCGTTTTCAATAGCATCAGTTTCTGTCGAATTTTTTTTGGCTTCAAAAATTTTTCAGGTAGTTGCAGAATACTGTGCAGGGAATTCTAAGAACTCTGTGAAAATTTGGTCGGGTGATCTCACCATACCACCGCGGAACCGCGGCCAAACCCATGCTTTGGCCGCGGTTCCGCCGCCACTTAGCCTCCTCACTGGACCAATTTTTTACAGAGGGTCTTAGACAGGGAAATTGGGATTTTGGCATATTCATTTTGGGCCCAGAATTTCTTTAAGTGCTACAGTAATGCTTGGGGGCCCACTTAGGAAAATTTAATCGATCGGATATTTTAAACACAATCGTTCACAGAATTTACATTATATCTGCGACCGTGAATGTCACTTGATCGGTAAATCCTGTCTAGCTGCTATAGCCCGGTTAGACGGATTTGCGAACGCGACTTTCACGTTGATGTTCTGTGTATTGCTGTGATGTTGCGGATCGGTCATGGGGGATAGCCTGGTTGCAATGTTAGTACAGTTTTTGTTGTATTATGTACATTTGATATTGCGGGGCGAGCGTCCGACATGTGGACTGCCGCCACTGCCTGTTTGTATTATTATTTTAGGGCACGACCATGTTGCGGTCGATGTACCCATTGTATGTATATTTTACTTTCTGTACCAGGATTACCCCAAGGTGGGGTGCACGGATAGCTGGGTTCTAGAGGACAACAAGCCCGCATCTCATGGCATTGAGACGGAGGGGGCTTCACTCTAGAATTGGCGGGCTATTCGCCGCACTCGTAGGGGGTACAGGTTGACCCAGGAGGAGTGCCCAAGTTACCGGATTCCGTGAAGTGCTGGGTGGTCCATTCACGTTGCTGAAGGGGGCTGCCTCGCTTCAGGTTTTGGCGGGTAACCTGCCGCGCCCGTAGGGGTCTAGGATTTCATTGTACAGGCTATCCACACGACCAGGGGAACGTCGGGTTTCAGTAGAGGCTCTGTGAAACCCGGGGATCCCAGATATCTGTATTGTTCTGTGATGCTGTACATTTCTGTGATGTTGCATTTTTATCACGCCTTGATCGAAAATTATATATTGATATATATTAGTAGATGTTGTATATGTTTTGCATCCGCGCTAGTCCAGTCCCCGCTCTGTCGTTAGTTAGCTAACCTAACGGGTAATGACGGGACCCAGTGGCGAATGCGGATGGCATATACGTACATCAATATATTTTCGTTCTTTGTGGTGTGATCAATTGATGGGACTGCGTTGATTCGGATCAATGCAAGTTAAAAACAAACCTATTCTGATGTTGTTGGAACACTTTTTTAAAAAGCTGTTATTGCAAGGACGTTCTCTTTTGTTTTGCATCGTGGTATTCGGTTGGAATATCCTGCTCCTCAGTCGACGAGGCAAGGGCCGAGATCCCTTCACCAGGAGTGACCCCTTGGACAAAAAGTTTGCGTCAGGGCAATAACTTCACTATAGCCGATTACTTTTGCTTTGCACCGTGGTATTCAGTTGGAATATCCTGCACCTCATTCTACGGGGAAAGAGCCGAGATCCCTTCACCGGGAGTGACCTCTTTAGCAAAAGTTTTCGTTACTATATTTTTAAAAGCTATCCGTTCTTTCAACGATATCAAGTTCATTACGTTAAAGGTTTTCGCCAGAAACCATTCGTAGCCCTCCGTCGTTTCATATGGATAGTCAATAGTATTCAAGCTGTGTTTGTTGGCCAAAGTCAAGGCACAGTGTTTGGTAGCTGTTGGTTATTCATATGCAGCATAGATAGATGCGTTGGTTTGGAACAGTCGTACTGCCTTGTTGGCCAAAGTCAAGGGTAGGTACGGGTGGATACAAATCAACCTGGAGAATGACGGGTAGAACTTGACATGTGACTTATGATTTGTTGGCCAAAGTCAAGGTCATAAGATCATGGGGTAAAAATCACATCGGGAGTTTCTAAAGAAACGGAAACTTGCCAGATATGCGCATACCTTATGGAGTGTGATATCGTGAGCGGATTCCGTCACGTTATCATGCGATGATAGTTGGATCCCAATTCCCACTGATGAGTTGGTTTACTCCTTGGGTGATCCCGACTAATTCTTCTTTCAGGTTTGGAGGAGAATTTGACGGTACAGTGGGAGGTTTCCTGATTAGATAAATTGGTAATCATTCTGATCTAGTTTAGAGTGCACGCTAAGTGTTTCTTTTCTCTCTCTCTTTGGCAGCGACCATTGACCCGACCCTAAGACTATGACTCAGTGACCAAAATTAACCGAACATTCTTAAACACGGGATTTTGGATTGTCAGAGTTGCAAACCTCATTGCCACTCCTACTTTTACCCTTTTCTCCAGGACACCCCGTATTACTACGAACATCCACTTCAATTGGACAAAACCATCGTATGGTTAGATACGAACTCGAAGGAATTTATTCGAGGATGGTTTCCGGTTCTGGAGAAAACGAATAGGACTATTCAGTTGTCTTTTCCTTTTACCTTCTCTCAGGTTGCGAGTACTCCTTGGTTTAGGAGATAGTACACCTATTACGCAAATTGAATAGTCTTCTTCCAAACCATAGGCAGGTGCCGACCGGTACGAAATGAAGAAAACCAATTAGCCTAACAATGGTGTACAGAAGGTATTAAGTTAAGACAGAGTAAGGGATTAGTAAGAGGGCAAAGTAAATTGCGACTGCTATTCACGATCAAACCAAGTATTTATTCGCCAATCCTAAATCCCCTTTGTATTTCTCCGGAACACTCCGTATCACTACGAAGATCCACAAATTATTGGATACTCCATCGTATGGTTATATACGAACTCGAAAGGAACTTGTTCCAGTTCGGGGATGGATTCTGGTTCAGGAGAAATAGAAATAAGGTTTATTCGGTTGCCTTTTATCTTCATCTTCTCTCGCTTTGCGAGTGTTCCTAGGACTAGGACAGTACACCCATTATGCTTATTGGATAGTCTTCTTCCAAACCATAGGCTGGTGCCTGATTAGTAATAGAATTCCGATTGTGTTTATCAATTCAAATGATCCCCGGCAACGGCGCCATTTGATTGTAAAGAATTCTTCTGTTGTGTAGTATGAAATTGTAAAGAAATCACAACCAAAAATTATTTGACCGCAATCAACTACGGTGTCGGATTGTAGATTGTAAGTGAGTGCGGATCGTCCTCAGGGAAAGTGTAATCGTTCGTCTTTTTGAATTAGATGAGTTGAAACTTTAATGAAAACAAAACAAAACAATTCATGATTTAAAATTGAAGTTCAAGAATGAGAAAATATAGATCTAATAACAAGAAAAAGATAGAATCAAGAATTGATAGTTTGTTGATTTTTCCAAACCAAATCTCAAGAATCGAAATGAGGCTCGTAGGAATCGATCGGATCTATAGATGTGATGTAATCTTACAATGACGTATCCGTATCCTTCGATGAATTGATACTAGATCGATGATGATCTACAAGAATTAGGGATTTCTTGTGAAATTAGGGTTTCATCTCATCCCTTGTTCCTTCGTCGATATCATTCACATTCTAGCGTCTAGTAAATTCAAGAAACGATCGTAGATCCCTAATTTCGAGCGATCACAATCAAGAAAGCATCGCAACGAAACTAGGTTATCGATTCTTGAACTTGCTAGGGTTTACAAAACTCGTAGGACTTAAAAATCGTCTTAAGATTTTGTTACATCATCATTCTACAATCGTCTCGACTCCTTTACGAGCGGAGTTTTACTCAAACATCACAACAAGAGCAACAATTACAAATTGAGATCTAATCATGATGCAAGAATTAAAAGAAAGCAAGATTAAAGAATTTCACCTTTTATTTATATCAACAATTTAGTTACATTCGCTCAAGAACTACAAGAGGAAGCACTCGATCATCGATTTGGCTTCGCTCGTCTCCGTGGGTCGCGGATCGGCTTGGATCACTTGCCCGATTGAAGATCGGCTCAGCTCCTAAATGGTTGAAGGCTTCTCGCTTGATTGGTACTCAAGATCTTGAATTTGGAGTGGAATTAGGGTTAGGGTTTCGCACAAGCCTTGTCATTAGACTTGTGGAAGAAGATGGAGAATTGAGATTTAGGAATGGGAGATTAATGAACTAACTAATGATGAACCCTAAAAATTGATTAACCTTTAAACCTAGGTCTAGGTTCCTATTTATAGACATCTAAACCCTAGATCTAGGATTTCAAATTCTAAGTTTCCCTCCTAAAGTTTGTTGAGGAAATTTGAATTTCCCTCCAAAAGTTAGTTAGAGGAGAAGCTTCTAGATGTGATTAGTTAGGAGGGAGCTTCTAGAAGAGGTTAGTTAGGAGCTTAATTAGGATTAGCCTTGCTTAATGATCTTTGCTGATCTGGCAGTAGCTTCGAGAGAATTCTGGAATTTGATATATCAGAAATGAATGTGGGCCCTGAGAAAAGCAATCTGCACTAAAAATGAAGCGATGACGTGGCAGAAGCGCGGCGGATCCGCGGCACAAGCAAGCTCCCGCCGCGGATCCGCGGCTCTTTGGGAGAGTTGGAGCTTGGGCTCTCTGGTGCTTGTTTGGATTGAGTTGTGGGCCTTTATTTGATATGTGGAATTTTGTTTCTCCCTTTATATTGCTACCAGATCTGAAATTATTGAGTTGGCGTAATGTTTGATCAGCTTCTTTTGATTTTGCTCCGGACTTTCCTACACAGACTCAAGACAAGTGTTGCGCAAATACAGAAATGATGCGATACCATGAAATGCGGTCAATTTCCCTTAAAGTGTCGGTTTAAAAGTCTAATACATGCAATTTGGTATTTTACGACTGATTTGCTAATATGTGAAATATGAATACCGAACACTTCTAAATGTATGCAAAAGATGGGGAAATTGCTGTGTTAAAAATACATTATTTTCGACTGATCAAATACCCCCAAACTTAATTTCGATCGTCTCGAGCGAATGTTTTATTAAAAAGAGAAGGAGAAAATAAAGAAAGAGAAAAACTATCTAGCACACTTTCATAGGCAACACAATTGCACTGAGCACGTGCAACAAGCCTTTAAACCTCTAGGTGTCCCTAGTAGGAGGAGTGTTGTCTCCTGAGGGTTTTCAGCGGATTGCACCCACAAAATCCAATAATAAAAGCAAGATCATGAATATTACATTTAAAGAAAAGAATCGTAAAAGAAAGACTTTGAAAATTAGGGTTTCCAACTAAGCTAGCTTTTCGGTTGTCATGAGCCCTATCTTAATGGTCATGAAAAGATGTCAAAAATCACGTCCTCCCTCAATAAAACATCGTCTTATTCTTCATTCCTATCTTTCATCTAAACATCGATCATATAACCCTGTGTGTGTGTAAAAGACATCCTTACACCCGGAGAATTCAATTCAAGCTATCATACTCTTGTCCGTCAGCCTCAGTACTTTTTAATTAATGAATATTTAGATGAGATTGCTCACACACTTTCATGCGATCGTTAATACTTCTTGAGGTACTAACCGACCGATTACTCATGTGCTTGCTTACTTGGTGTATTTTCCTCGTCTTGCACCACCTCAGGAATAGCAGTGACTCTCAGACCAGTTGGCCTTAGGGCACTAGGTGAAGAAGCACCTTCGCTATACATTTTATTGCCCTCGGTGATAACAAAACCAGTGTCCATTTTTCTCACCACTTTATATTTTCTTCATCATTTTTTTTTATTTCCTTCATACTTTTGGCTTTAAGACAAGAGCATTTCAAGGCATCCTCTACTATCCCAGGCTTTAAGACCTGTGTAAGTGCGAATAGCAGGGTATCAACGTTCAAAATGTTTGGCTTCCAGAATAGAAACTATTTTTCAGACTTATTTTTATCCTCAGATTAGTGACGTCCTTCATCTTACTAACCCTTGGGACAACGGCTCATAACTACTTATTACTAGTTCGTATAAGAAAACTTCTAATTTTCTTGGTTTTCTTAAATTTTTCTAATCTTATGGATGTAATTTTTCACTATCTAAACTTTTATTATCTTATTTATGTACAAAAAATATTTTTATAATTTTGAAAATTTTTAAATTTTTATGGTTTTCAAAAAAAAAAATGTTTTGTGCTTATGCAATGTATGATGCAAATGATGCGAAAATAAGCACAAACCTCCCCCAAACTTGTTTTCAACAGTGTCCTCACTGTTGTCTTCTGCTAAATCTCGAAAAACCTGTAAGCTTGGGAGGAATTTATTAGTGGGGGCAAAATATATAAGGGAAGATCCTCCCCCAAACTTATTTTTTGCTCATCATTTTATAAAAATTCTTTTTTTTTTCAAGAGCCAGAAAAACATACCCCCCCCCAAACTTGAGTTATGCAATGTTAAGCTTTGAAAATCACAAGTAGGGGTCAAAAATCATTGGTCGATGCCAAGCTTTGCAAAGACCGAATGTCAACACCAACCATTCAAAAATTTTATCAATGCAGTGCTCCGGTTGGTAGAAGAAGAAGTGGGGAAAGGTTAAGTGGTGGAAGAGAGTGTGTGTGCGTCTCATATTGGAGAGACGATGCAGTGAATATGATGGATTACTCGCATTCTTTTTACAGTTCAGAAGAAGGGGTGGAGGTTCAATTTCATTGGTTGGGAGATGATTCATCTCAACACCCGTGTCATTCAAAAATGCAAGTTCATCAGCGAAGATTTCCTCAAACGTTCCATTAATACCCCGATGAATAATGTCATCACAAAGTGCGGGGTGATCTTCAGACTCTAAGAACGGTTCATAATCAGTGTTAGTTGTTGACCCGGACATCTCGGTGGAAGAGTCCGTATGTGTATGATACATAGCTGGGTCAAACAATAACGTATGAAAAGAGTCTAGATCAATATCAGGAGGATCATCAAATTCGCTGCTGTCGACATCCATTAAGTCGACAGAACAGACCTGAGCAGTAGGTTCGGAGGGTACACTTCCCAATTTGTAAATGTTCAGCTCTATTGACCTATTCCCGAAAGATAGGGTCATAGAACCGTTACGACAATTGATTATTGCATTGGAAGTGGCCAAAAAGGGGCGACCTAAAATCACCGGAATTTGATTCCGTGGGTTCGCTACAGGCTGTGTATCAATTACAATAAAGTACACAGGGAATATGAATTCCCCGATTTTTATTAACACATCCTCCAGTTCACCCCTAGGTCTGGTGATTGATCGGTCAGCCATCTGGAGAGTGCAATTGGTTGGCTTCAACTCTCCGATCCCTAGTTGCTCATAGACTGAGTATGGAAGCAAGTTAACACTAGCGCCAAGGTCTAGTAGAGCACGGTTGATGTGTTTTTCCCCAATAGAAACGGAAATAGTAGGATATCCTGGATCCTTACGTTTCCTCGGTAATTGCTGGGGGAAAGCCGTGTCTATTGTTTTTTCCATGAAAATCTTCTTGGGCACTTGATTCTTCCTCTTCCTAGTGCACAAGTTCTTAAGAGTTTTTGCATAAGACGGAACTTGTTGGATGGCATCTAGGAGAGGGATGTTGGTGTTTACTTGCTTAAAAATGTTCATAATCTTCTCCATATGTGGACTCGGTGTGTTAGCCCTTAACCGATTAGGATAAGGTGCTTTAGCAATAAGCACTGGGTCCATCATAGGAGAAGGAAGTGGGTGTGGAACCGATCCCAGAGTAGAAGTGGGGATCATCCGTGGAGGAGTAAAAGAGGTGGGCTGAAGTGGCTAGCCTTTTGGGAAACGAAGAATAGGCTCATGAGAAGGCGGTGGGATAGAAGAACTGGGGTCAGAATTAGAAGTGTGTGTGTGAGGAAAGGTCTCAGCCGGGGTGTTATTGATTGATTTATCTGTGTCATCAAACTCTTCCCCAACGTGATGGTCAAGCACTCTTCCAGATCTCAACGTGATCTCATCCACATGATGTGAATAGCCAGGATTAGGTAAAGGTTGAGCTGGAAGTTTCCCTTTCTCTCTTGCACTCATTTCGGCTTTTAGTTGTGCAATTTGTGCTTCCATCGATTTGATATTATCATTTTGAGAGACAATGATCTTCATTACATTCTCGATGGAAGATTGCAAACTTGCCATCCCTTGGATGGATTGTTTCATGAAAGTATCCAAGGTTTGTGCTAGTGCAGAGGTATTATCTGTATCGGTCAATTGTAAAGGACTAGACGGTGCAAAAGTGTTGGCCGGATTTTGAAAGTTTTGTGCTTGGAAGGGGTGCTGACTCAATTGAAGTTGTGAGTGCTGTTGTGGTGGAGGGGCCCCTTGGAAATTGTTTTGGGTTGGAACCGTGTTTTGAAATTATGATTGGTTCCAAGCAAAGTTAGGGTTATTCCTCCAACCCTGATCATATGTGGAGGAAGATGGATCGTTTCTAGGTCTTTGAAATGCGGCATTGGTATGCTCATGACCTTGAAACGGACATTCTTCCGTCAAGTGAGACGGATCAGAACAGCAACCACATACAGTTTTGGAGAGTGACATTTGATTTAGGGTGGCGACTAAAAATTTATTTTCCATAGTCTCGAGTTTCTTGTGTATAGCTGCAATGTCAGCTCTAACTCCTATGGAAATATCATTGCCATCCCTAGATGATTGACTCACACCCTCCCACTGTAAAGATTTTTCAGCGAAATTTTCTAGAAAGTTCCAGGCTTCCCCATCATCTTTGGTCATAAAATTGCCATGACACATGGATTCAAGGGTCTGTCTTGTGTAAGGAGTAATGCCCTCATAAATGATTCGGCACAGTTCCCATCTCGGGATGCCGTGATGAGGACATTGGACTAACAGATCCTTGAAGCTGTCAAGACATTTTGAAAATGTTTCATTTGGAAGCTGGGTGAATTGATAGATTTCGCTACGGACTCGAGCTGTTTTTTGATGTGGGTAGAATTTCTTAAGAAATGCTTTGACGAATTCGTCCCAATTTGAAATGGAATGTGCGGTAGTGTTATATAGCCACTTCTCGGCTAAATCGCACAAGGTAAATGGGAGGAGACGAAGACGAAAAGCATCCACAGAAAGCTGCGAAGTACCCATCATTGCGCATACATTTTCAAATTTCGTGATAAACACGTATGCGTCTTCAGACTCGAGACCGTGAAATTTTGGTAGAAGGTTGATGTATTGGGGTTTTATTTGAAAATTTTCCCCGTTGGCTGGTGGAATGGAAAGACAAGTGGAAAGTGGACCTCGTGTAGGATAGCACCTCTCTTGGAGAGAGATGCGAGGTGGATTCTGCGCACCAACGGACGGCGGCAGAGTAGTGGAAAAGAAGTTCGATGGAGGTGGATCCATCGATGTGGGTGTGGTGGTGGGTAAAGAAAAGGAAAATGTAGAAATACCGACTTTAGGGTCGATGAAGGAAACGCGGACTAACGGGCACTAGAAACCCGTGTCCAGCCTATCTTGCACTAAAAAGGGTTAGTACAAGTGGCAGCGTGAATTTATAATTAGGGAAAATGATATATGCGGTGTTTGTTTTGAAAAGAATACGGATTTTTTTTTTTTTTAAATGATGCAACACAACAAATGCAACACACAAAACCCTAGAATCTAGTGGTCACCTAGGT
The DNA here is from genome assembly GCA_030015575.1 of Agapanthus africanus. Taxonomy (NCBI): domain Eukaryota; kingdom Viridiplantae; phylum Streptophyta; class Magnoliopsida; order Asparagales; family Amaryllidaceae; genus Agapanthus; species Agapanthus africanus. Next base: position 28,373,481 of record JASDDO010000001.1, read on the forward strand.
CTGGCTCTAGACCGCTCCTAACTGCCAAAAGACAAGTCGCGGGATAGAATCCTCCACTGCCTCTTTGTCCCCCTGTGGCCGGATAAGTGCCAGGTAAGTGGGAAGGTACTCCACTACGTAAGTAGTGGGCCTAATTAAAAACCACTAGCCTTAGACACACTCGTCTTAGGCACCACAAGTAAACTCGGATAAGCAATGAATTACCCACGGCCTTCTTCTGTCCTAATTGAGCGCGACGGTCCTTAGAGTCATCTCTAGATATTTTTTAGTTAATGTGGGATAATGCGAATGCAAGTTTTGCGATTTTCGGGGCCTAGGAAGGGTAATGAACTCCCCACCTAATTTGGATTTGGTCGTGCCCCTTAAATTCCGTATTAATATGCAAACAATCAAGAATCAAAAACACGCACAAATTTTATTTTGCTTTTGCGGCGCATCGATTTATTTGCAAAGAAACCTGCACAAAATATTAATTGGAGCAGAGAAGGGAGGAGATAAGAAAGTTAGAAGATACCTGAGAAATTTTGGTGGAATGATGACGTCATCACGCGGCGGATCCGCCGCAAATGAGAGCTAATGCCGCGGAATCGCGGTCCCTTGAGGTGATCACTGCACTGAAATTTTTGGTACTGTTCCTAATTGTCTCCTGAGCTCTCTGGAATTTTCAGAAAATTTTTATCCAAGCTCCAATGATTCCAGATTTTCTCGCAATCAAATCACAGCACACGTATTAGGGTTTGTACGAGTTTAGATCTAAAAATTATGATGAAATAAATTGTTCAACTCAAATTTCAAAATACGAACTATTAGCGCACTATCCCCGGCAACGGCGCCATTTGATTAGTAATAGAATTCCGATTGTGTTTATCAATTCAAATGATCCCCGGCAACGGCGCCATTTGATTGTAAAGAATTCTTCTGTTGTGTAGTATGAAATTGTAAAGAAATCACAACCAAAAATTATTTGACCGCAATCAACTACGGTGTCGGATTGTAGATTGTAAGTGAGTGCGGATCGTCCTCAGGGAAAGTGTAATCGTTCGTCTTTTTGAATTAGATGAGTTGAAACTTTAATGAAAAGAAAACAAAACAATTCATGATTTAAAATTGAAGTTCAAGAATGAGAAAATATAGATCTAATAACAAGAAAAAGATAGAATCAAGAATTGATAGTTTGTTGATTTTTCCAAACCAAATCTCAAGAATCGAAATGAGGCTCGTAGGAATCGATCGGATCTATAGATGTGATGTAATCTTACAATGACGTATTCGTATCCTTCGATGAATTGATACTAGATCGATGATGATCTACGAGAATTAGGGATTTCTTGTGAAACTAGGGTTTCATCTCATCCCTTGTTCCTTCGTCGATATCATTCACATTCTAGCCTCTAGTAAATTCAAGAAACGATCGTAGATCCCTAATTTCGAGCGATCACAATCAAGAAAGCATCGCAACGAAACTAGGTTATCGATTCTTGAACTTGCTAGGGTTTACAAAACTCGTAGGACTTAAAAATCGTCTTAAGATTTTGTTACATCATCATTCTACAATCGTCTCGACTCCTTTACGAGCGGAGTTTTACTCAAACATCACAACAAGAGCAACAATTACAAATTGAGATCTAATCATGATGCAAGAATTAAAAGAAAGCAAGATTAAAGAATTTCACATTTTATTTATATCAACAATTTAATTACATTCGCTCAAGAACTACAAGAGAAAGCACTCGATCGTCGATTTGGCTTCGCTCGTCTCCGTGGGTCGTGGATCGGCTTGGATCACTTGCCCGATTGAAGATCGGCTCGGCTCCTAAAAGGTTGAAGGCTTCTCGCTTGATTGGTACTCAAGATCTTGAATTTGGAGTGGAATTAGGGTTAGGGTTTCGCACAAGCCTTGTCACTAGACTTGTGGAAGAAGATGGAGAATTGAGATTTAGGAATGGGAGATTAATGAACTAACTAATGATGAACCCTAAAATTTGATTAACCTTTAAACCTAGGTCTAGGTTCCTATTTATAGACATCTAAACCCTATATCTAGGATTTCAAATTCTAAGTTTCCCTCCTAAAGTTTGTTGAGGAAATTTGAATTTCCCTCCAAAAGTTAGTTAGAGGAGAAGCTTCTAGATGTGATTAGTTAGGAGGGAGCTTCTAGAAGAGGTTAGTTAGGAGCTTAATTAGGATTAGCCTTGCTTAATGATCTTTGCTAATCTGGCAGTAGCTTCGAGAGAATTCTGGAATTTGATATATCAGAAATGAATGTGGGCCCTGAGAAAAGCAATCTGCACTAAAAATGAAGCAATGACGTGGCAGAAGCGCGGCGGATCCACGGCACAAGCAAGCTCCCGCCGCGGATCCGCGGCTCTTTGGGGGAGTTGGAGCTTGGGCTCTCTGGTGCTTGTTTGGATTGAGTTGTGGGCCTTTATTTGATGTGTGGAATTTTGTTTCTCCCTTTATATTGCTACCAGATCTGAAATTATTGAGTTGGCGTAATGTTTGATCAACTTCTTTTGATTTTGCTCCGGACTTTCCTGCACAGACTCAAGACAAGTGTTGCGCAAATATAGAAATGATGCGATGCTATGAAATGCGGTAAATTTCCCTTAAAGTGTCGGTTTAAAAATCTAATACATGCAATCTGGTATTTTACGACTGATTTGCTAATATGTGAAATATGAATACCGAACACTTCTAAATGTATGCAAAAGATGGGGAAATTGCCGTGTTAAAAATACATTATTTTCGACTGATCAGTGCCGAATGGTAGGGAAGGAAGAAAACCATTTGGCCTAAAGGGGTGTACAGAAGGTAATGACTAAAGACATATAAAGGGATTTGGAGAGGTGGCAAAGAATTATACGGTTACATTCGTGAATCTGGAAGAGGCATTACTATGAATACCGGGATACCCCATCGAAACATTTCAATGTTTCAGTTTCACTGTGTACTGTTAAAAGAAAACTGATTTCCCAATCAGACACTTGCTCCAGGGTATGTATTTACCAGGTGTGATTCTCACATCTGTATGGTTTTACAGATGATGAGTGTGAGTAAGTTATTAGGAATTAGGTGATCATCCTCATTATATCGGGATTCGTTGTAATCGGTGATATTTGAGGAAGTCACCTGGGCTGTTTGCCGGTCGGCAAATATTTGGTTTTGAATATCCGCTGTTATGCACCAATTTCAAATCGATATATCTGTACGTCTATTTTCATAGAGTGAGATATACCTTTTTGAAATTATGTCTATGACATTTACCTATATCAGTGGATGATTAGGTAAGGAGCATAGAACAGCGGTGTAATTCTTCTTAACCATAAGTACAGTTTTCAACCTACGGCACATAGTGAATGAGTTATCAGATTCAAGGGACTTATACAGAGTATTGTATGTTGTCCAGTGTCCATTAGGACAGAGGGTTTGGTTTTCGTACTATATTCGGTTTACTTATGACTTCTCTAGTTTTTAGACAGGTGTTTCGCGGAAACACAGGGTCCGAATTTTAAGAAGTTATAGGTATTTGAATAAAGTAGAGAACCGGGTATTGCAAGTATCGGGATTCTTCAAAGTGATCGAAGATGTAGATACTTGTGTATGGTGTTCAGTTGATAGTAATGATTAAGAGAACTTGCTTCTCTTTCAGGTTACTCATAATTGGAAGCATTCCTAAGTTGGGTAACGCTGATCGGCCTCCTTCCATTTAATTGACATGCACTGGGGACAGCTGCATGATTTGAATCTGGTTCAAATAAATCAGTGCCTCTGGTTCTATATTGGATATAGAACAGTTCATATCTTAACGATGTTAAGGTATGGGGAGTTGTCCGGCCTATGCTTAAAACCAGACTCTGGATAACTCAAGGCACGTTTCTGTAATGGCTATTTGTGGGTTGACCCAGGCTATGACGAGGGTTGACTTTCTACCATCTGGAAGATCAATAGTGATATTGTTCTAGACTCGCCACAGTTTTAATAAAAATGGATTTTTTCAGAAAACAGTAGTGGGAGTATGGTAGAACTGGAAGTGATTCCAGAACCACAAACGATTACTGAAGATTTGATAGGAACCTAAAGATTCAATCTGGTTTGACATTCCATTAGCCACTCCGCAGTTTTGGTGGGTAACTCCAGGCACCCGAGAGGTACTTCGGTAGCCTCAAGGACGGTGACAGGGAAGTTCTTGTTTACCCAGTCTTGCCATTGCTGTTGTTCTAGGCTACGAGACCCGGCGGGAGGATGAGTATAGCGTCGTTCTGAACTGGCTTCAGAAGTGTACGTGTATATGACTCCGCCAGAGGGTCGTCGTAGTCAGTGGGAGCAGCGGAAGCATGGTGGACAGGTAGCTTATGTCTATTTATAGACTAAAGCAGATATAGCGGAGATAGATCATCAATTTCTGATGTGACAGTCATAGGTTTGACTTCATCAGAATAGGGGATGGATCTGTTGAGAAGGTAGTAGGGTGTGATGTCATGGTATTTGGATGACATACACAGAGTAAGAAAAGAAACTCCTATACTACGATCGGTTATACTTTGGTCGTCACACAGTGGTTTCTCCACATGGGACTTGGACATTATATCAGACATACTGGTTACTAGATCTATGATTTTAGATCTAGATTTGGGTGGTTTCCCAATCAGGGTACTTAGACAGCATTCTAAGAGTATTTAGAATGGACGACTCCTGGCACGGTAGTGTACCTGCAGGTGATGGAGTCACCCTCTCTAAAGGTGTCTTATAGATTAAAGGGGAGAGGGATGTGCATGATTGGCAGATCACTTGCTCAGGCAATTGAGTCAATCATGAGATGTCAAGTACCACACCAGATGTTGTTTTTGCACTAGATGCAATAAGTTGATATTGATCCAATCCTGGAGGAACATTAGGAAGCAGTTTTAGAACATAAGTGGATGTTCTAGGGACATGATAACGACAGCCTCATTCGGGAGACAGTTATCATTCCAGGCTTCCAAGGTGACCTGGACGACAAGGAGGTTGTCAGAGTTATAGTTTTCCTTCTGACGAGGGGCGGTATTTTGGACAGGTGGTCCAAGGAAATACTAAGGGAGGCATGGCGCAGGATATTGATTAAGTTCAGTTGACGATATAGTCTTAGAAGTTTGGATTTGGAGTTCATTTATGAGCTAGGTCCCATCAGACATCCATACACATTCTAAGACAGGTATTGCTCATTTCGGGAGACGGCTTTCTCCGCGAACTTGAGATATAGAGAGACATAGAAAGAAACATCAAAGCGGATCCACTCACTGAGGCTATTCCTCGAACGCAATAGTTTCGCAAACAGTCTTTGTGAGACTGACTAGTAGAGGAGTTGGGTGTTCGGTATCACACGGGCTATGAGTATGCGACATCGCAATAATTAGCCTTGAGTGCAAGTGGGAGATTGTTGGAGATAGTGCCCTCAGAGTCAATTATTGGATCACAGGCACGTGATTGCAATGATTGAGGGAGGACCTACCCCGTAGGACAGTCTTACTCAAGATGATAGTATGCTATCTGATTTACCTTTATCATCGTGTACTGCTTTAGGTGACCTGACAGGTCACTATTGCACGTTGATAGAGCCCCTAGGATTCTTGCTTGACTGCCAGCAGTATGAGGGCGATCATATACGTGGGAGTTGGTAGTCTATAAGCACATCTTTAAAAGGTCCCTAGTCGTGTGAGTTTCGAGACAGGGCATCGACACTCCAAAGTAGACTAGTGTATATAGTCGAGACCCCGACGAGAAGCGGTGTCCGGTCTCACAAGCCACTGGTGTCGGTTGGTTCACCTAAGATGTATACAGGTGCTCATTGGGTTATGAGTACACCGGAAAGGACTCACCGGGAACATGCTAGTTGGTCTTATACCTGACGTCAGATAGCAGTTCCCTAGTGACATGTGTACAGGTTAGTTCATCGATCTGAGGATCGTCATTTGTCTCGTGTGAGTTCCCACTGTACTTTGATTACTTTCCTACCACGCTCAAAGGAGACGTGCAAACAGGTTTTAATTGGGTACAGTCCCGAGCCACATGGAGGCAGTGAGAGGATCTTCGGGGGTTCGTCTCTCCCGGTATTGGGGGTGAGGTCGCGCTGTGTCTAGGAGAGCCAGAACATGAAAAGTCCTTGGCCAAGACAGGAGATTTACTGGTAGGTATTCCAGTAGTATCTCAGGGTGTTCTGGGCTGATCTCTGACACGACTTGTACCGCTTTTGGGGGTCTGACTTTTACCAACCCCCTAGGCCCGCCATGCGATGCTCATAGACGAACGGACCGGACTGTACGGATATTGTCACTAACAGGCTCAGTAGGGTGTCAGGATGAGTTCGCTCATCGACGTCCCTTTTGGTCAATAGCTGATGGCCCGTCACGTATGGCTAATACCTCTGACGTGCTAGTGGTTAAATCCACAGCCATAGTATTGACGAGTCTTTAGAGTCCCCCACAGACAGTTGTTCAAGTTTTCGGGCGAAACGCTGTAGAGGCCGTATGGAGATATGGCAGGGTTCGATCAGATACGTACGGTATTGCACGGATCAGGATCGGACGGTTAATACTAGCGGGCTTTGGTTTAAGCCGGATCCTAGTATTGTATAGTGTAGATTTTGTCTCATTGCATTTGTATTTCGGTCAGAATACAAATGCGGGTTTGTATACACAGTATCGGGGTTTTCTTGTAATTTATTACGAGACCAGTTTTCTGGAGTTGCCAGTTTGCTTTCCGTTTCGGCCATATTTCTTTGTATCTTTCATTGGCCGAAGATTGGTGGAGGAGGGCTTATTTGCATTTGTGCAAATAAGCATTTGTGGAGGGTGTTCTTTGCATATTGTTGGATCATGATGGTTGCACCATCCCTTGACCATTTGACTTCTTCTTTCATGATGGCTTGACTTTGTGATGAGATGATGAGGTTGGTGGAGTGTGGGTTTGTGTTTGTGATCATTTTCTTTCATGATATCATTTGATCTCTCTCTCTTGCATTATTCTTGTGAGACTCTTATTCTTTATGATTGATACACTCTCTCCTCTCATTCTCACCATGCCATGGCCGGCCACATGAAGGGGAGGGCCGTCCCAATTTTGCAGTGGGGATTTTTTGGCTCTCTCATGCTAGAAAAATCCCCAAGTTCCCCCACAAAAGTTCATATATCATATCCTCCACCAAAGGCAACTTCAAGTAACCCCAAAATGAGACATGAGTTCTATACGTATTCTACAGCAAACCTTGAGCAAGTCGACTCACCAACTTCGCGCCCGAGTTGCCTCGGTATAGAGGTGGGAGCCCGTAAAAGAAGCCGGCGACGTGGTGCCCTTCCGGCGAAGAGGTGGAGACCGGAGATTCCGCGGGAGATCGGGACGACGACGAGAAGACCGGAGGACTCGGATCACTCGGTATATCTCTCTTCCCCCTCTCTAGATAGCTAGGACTAGTTTAATGGCCCGATCCGGGTTGATAGTGTGCGGTGGTGCCGGTTTGAAAAGTTAAAGTAAATCACCGCTTCCGCATTCCGGCGTCGGATTGACGGCCGGGGCGCCGCCGTGCACTTACAATCATGTCGCTGGAAGACATTTAAACGGATATGATTAGATATAAGGATGAAAGCGAGGGATAGTGAAGCGAAAATAATGTAATAAAGTGTAATTAATGTTATCCCTTACTACTAAACCTGGCTCTGATACCAACAAAACCATGTCACGCCCCGCTTCCCAAAATACGGAATACGAGGGATGACTAGGCCTGCCATGCTCCTACGGTCAAGGAATAATCCCGACGTAGTCACACTTCGGCTTCTAGCATTACATGATTGTCACGCTCCGCTTCCCAAAATACGGAAAACAAGAGATGACTAGGCCAGCCATGCTCCTACGGTCAAGGAATAATCCCGCCGTAGTCACACTTCGGCTTCTAGCATTACATGGTAATCGGTAAACAAAGCACAGAAGTAAAGAAAATACATCACTAAATTATTACATCAACTTTCATTGTTCATAATTTACAATAAAACAAGAAAAAGAACTACTATCCAAGTTCGAATACAAGGTTTCTTTAGGGAAAGCAGTAAAAGTGAAAGAGGTACTCCCGACTAAATCTCTGCAAGCTCGAAGGGCAAGTCCGACTCCTGTACTGGTTCTTCCTCGAGGTCTGAGCTTGCATACTCAGGTCGTCAGAGCGACGTAATAGCAATATTATAATAGTGACAAGAAACAAGCAAAGAAGGTAATAACAGTGGAAGTAAAATGCAGGTAATCAATATGTCACTAACTGATGCAAAGTATGATCTGTGTCCCTATCAGTCTCTAAGTCATCTTTGAAATCGAGTTGTAGAAAGAAGGATCATGTTTAACGAGGGTCTCGTACATACCCGAGACTATGGCCCGCTATCGCTCGGGACATAACCTTGTCAGCCGGACCGCTAGGCCCAACCTAATATATATAAGAGTCGATGTTCCAATGATCATCCTCTAAATCACTGTCCTCGCAAAATACAATGCTCTTTCCACTTCGATTTCCCCTTTTCCCCAAGTTTACACTATTTATGAGTATGGTCTAGTCGTGTACAAGTATGCACCAATAACACGGTTTTTGTCACTGTTCACTGTATTGTTCACTGTCACGAATCATTCACTTTTTCACTGGCGTACTTGACACTCCTAAACCAATACCATTCATGCACGACATTGCATTGTACACTGAATAATAACGCGCACTATCACTATAAGTATGGAAATCGGGTAAAATATGTGCATTTATGCCGTTAACAAGTCATGTGCAATACGAACTATTAGGCACCTTATGAACTTAAAAAAATTGCATTAAATCATGCATTCAAAATTCAGTAAAATGATATAAAGGCAGTAGCATGTAAACTCAGTCGGCAGTTCAACAAAATTTATTTCAGTGCATTCGTATTTCGGGTTTGCAAGTTACAGCCGTTTCATGTTAAGTGTTCGCTACTGGAAATTCAGTTCCTAAACTGAATGTCCATTTCGCAACACAATTTTTACCCTGTTGGGATCAAAATTAGGCAATACTATAGTTGAACAAAATTTAGGTTTATCAATAGGGTTTCCAACGCACTATACGGATTCTCAATCGCGTCTCTACGTCAGAAGTTATGTACTGTACAACAATGGGGTATCAGTTCTGTTTCTGTTTGGGACTGCTATACATCCTGTTAATCTAAAATACAATTTAAATAGCAAACGACAGTGAAAAGGGATGAAATCACTTTCATTAGTTAGCTAACTGTTTCATCTTCGCTATGGTATAGGGTTCCACAATATAACAAGTTCAAGCAGCAAAGGGTAAGCATTAAAATATGGAAATCAACAGCCAGAGCTGCTCTGGACTGCAGTCCAGAGCCGCTCTCCGAACCAGTTTCCGTCATCTTTTCAGCATAGAAAAAATTTAAAACTTTTATAAGGTTCTATATCGTTGAGTCAGATTCTATTTTAACCCTCGAACGCATCATTCCAATTTATAAACAATTAATTATGATTTTTACAAGTTTTAGATGCGGAAAATTTTCAGTTTTAACGGGTGTAAATGGGGATGATCGTTCACGTCAGTAACGACTGTATTTTTCAGCCAAATTTTAACACGGTGTTCATTACCATACGGGCCAACTTATGTAATCAGTTTCCATCAATTTAATGAGAGTTTTCCTCTCGGGTTTTGTGTCGAACACATACATTATATTAAGTCGCACGAAGCGTTTATACGGAATTTAACGGTATTTCTAATTTTAATAGAACAATTTAGCATGAAGCAAGTAGGTTACTTGCCTGATGATGCGTTGACGACGCACGGCAGCGGCAACGGCACAAACGCGCAACGAATGGCACGGCTAGGGTTCACGGCCTCGGCTCGAGTTTTGGTTCTTGGCAGCGGGGCTTGGGTTTCTGGGCGAGGCGGCTGCGAGTGATGGTAGGGCGTCGGAGGCGTTCAGGCACTGGAATGGAGGCAGCCGGGGTGGAGGGGGTGGTCGCCGGCGAGATGGGAGTGAGTTGATCGTCGGCGGCGAGATGGTTGCAGGCGAGGCTCGATGAAGAAGTTGGGTGCCGGGTTCGATCGTGCAGACGAGGTGGGAAGGAGGTGACGACGAGATCAGTGGTGGTGGACGCGAGCGACGGCGAGGCAGGTGAGTGCGGGCGTGGCGTGGGTGTGGGTTCGAGAGGGATGGTGCAAGGTGTTTTTTTTTGGAGAGAGGAGAGGAGAAAGGGAGGAAGGGGAGAGAGTTAGAGTGACGAGGTGGACTTGAGGAGGGGCGAACGTGCGCGCGATCGTGAGCTTGGTGAGCGGGGACGTGAGGTGATGAGACACGGGAGTCGGCATAGAGCGTGGTGACGTGGGTCATGGAGAAGAAAGAAAAGGAGCGGGAGAATGGGGAAGAGGAGATAACGGGTCAGGCGTGGGGGATTGGGTTTGGGCGCGGGTCGGTAAGCAAGTGGCTGGGCTTGGTTTAGGTTAATTCGTTTATTTAGTTTTGTAAAGGGAAAAAGAATATGGAAGTGGGCTGGGCTTGGTTTTATTTTGGTTAGGAAAATTTAATTATTAAAACCTAAGCAACCAATTTCATACAAAATTACGAGGAGAAATAGGAAAACATTTGGGGGACTTGGAAAATATAGAAAAATTTTATTGATGGAAACGGGAATTTACAATAGTAATCAGTAAACACAACACAGAAGTAAAGGAAATACATCACTAGTTATTACATCAACTGTAACACCCTAGTTTATTTATACCAATTCCAGTTCTCGTATTTCTTTATTCGTAGTATTTTCTTAATTTATCGTATTTTGGGTGCGAATGGTATTTTACATTTTACATTGCATTCGACCCGACCCGCTTGCTTGAAACTTGTTTGATTCATATTTATGAATCACCCTGACTTGTTATGTAGACTTGTGCATTTTCAACTTTATCGCATACTGGCATTTTATCTGGCATGACATCTTTTACCATATAACATTTTAAGTCACGTAAAATATTTTAAAAATACATTTCATAGCCTGCATGATACCCCTAACCCCTTGGTAGCATCCGCGCATCTTGTTCTCGCCCCGTTCAGTGAAACGGACGTGTTTGGATGGCTACGCACACGTACGTGCATCCGTTCTTGTGGGTATGCATTTTTGTTACCTGAGCATTCATTTTGAAATTTGCACGTTGCATATATTTTTCATATTTTAAATCTGAATTTTTGGACCCGACCCGGACGTGTTTTGGAATAAGTTTGTATTTGCCAAAATCTCAAAACAGACGAATATTATATTCCTTAACTAAACTATTAAACAATTATATATATGATTAATTTTATAACTAAATTATATGCTTTTAACTAATCCTCACTAATCTTCACAGAATATCTCTCTATCTCTCTCTCTGCGGTAAATGTTTATATTTAGATTTTTTTTTAAATCCTAACTAACAGTACCTTTCTCTCTCCCTCTCTCGGCCTCTCTCTTTCTCTCTTCCTTTCTTTCTCTCTCCCACTAAATCCAATTTTCTTTCTCCTAACTATTCACTTCCTCTCTCTCTCCTTTCGATCTCTCTCACCGTTTCTCTCTCTTCTCTCTCTCCTCCATATATATATATATATATATATATATATATAAATCTTTATTTTTTTACCCTCACGTCTCTCTCTCTCCCCTTACATTTTCTTTCCTTCTTCTTCTTTTCCCTTCGGACGTTCGAACCCACGTCCCTGCCTTCGCCCGCGCTCTCCCGTCGATGACTTGCCTCATCGACGTCGCCTCAACCCTCTCCCACTCCTCGACCTCTTCAACCTCTCTCCTCCAAAACAATCACAGAGCCTTTCCTCCATTGCCGCAACATCCTTCCGATCCCTGCATCCATACCGCCGACCCCCAGCCTTGCGCCCTCGTCGCCGTCGTCGCCTCACCCTCGTCTCCACCATCTCATCGCCATCCCTAACATCACCTCCTTCTTCCCCACAATCCATCGCGACCCCAAGCCGAACCCCTGCAACCCATCGTCACGACACCCATCGCTTCCCGTTGCCGGCGGCCCCTCGCTGTCGCCACCATCCCCGTTGCTACCATCACCTCGACCTCCTCTCATCCTCATTGCACTCCAGACTACCCTACACCGAGCCTTCCCTGCACGCTACAACCCTCACCCTAACAGCCACTTGCCTCATATGCACCTCGCCGGAGAACCGTTGCCGTCGTCTCCCTCTGTCCTCGCCTTTATTCCAAACCCCATAGCCACAACCCTTATCTTCCTCTTCTTCTTCTTCTTCTTCTTTCTCCTTCTCCTTCTCTTTCTCTTTCTTGTTTCTTGTCGTTCCGGTCATCGCCGCCGACCACATCGCCGCCGTTGATCTTGTCGTCGCCCTTTCGTCTCTCCTGACCCCTGTGCACAAATCCAGTAAGCCTCACCCCTTCTCTCTCTTTCTTTCTCTTCTTCTTCTCTTTTCTTTTCTTTTCGCATTATTGAAATCTTGATTTGCATCCATCGCCAGAGCCGTGCTTGACGTTGACAATCCAGACGACCCAGTAGACGTACCTTGCTTACGCGATTACCCTTATGCGTTGTTTGGAACCGTTCCGTGTACCGTGCGCGCGTCGCGACTTTTCACCGACATGAGACGTTCCGTATACATCCGTTTCTTGATCCGTCAAGACAAATTAATCTTGCTATGTGCTATTTAACTCATTATATATTTATTTAATTAATATTATACCTGAAGTTTAAATCTTGTATTCCATGTTTCATTTTATAGCGTGTCGATGTTCCTTTTGCATCCGTTTATATCATTTTAGATTTAGAACATGAAAACTGATCTTGTTACATAGTAGATTACATTACAATGCATCCATACCAATATTTATATCACATAGTGCTTATTTGTACATCCCATAGTACCATTTTTATAGTTTATAACCTTTCGGATACCCGTTTGCATCCATCTCGTCTAATATACATATAATTGCATCCTTACATCATATTAGTGCATAATACTGTGATATTAACATTCCGTATTTAATAAAGTGCATCCTAATTAATATTGGAACTATAATCTTAACCCTAATCGATAACCGTGCATCCATATGTTTGAATATATACCTATTTGCATACCACATCACATTATTCCATTTTATTGTTACATTGTTACCCCATACTTGTTTTTGTGTATCCATGCTTATTATAGTTTGATTATGAGCACCCACGTGACACTTGTGCACCCCCTGACATGACTTGATACACTATTACTTGACACGACTTGATACCGTGCACTTCTTGACATGGTTGATACTTGTTCACTACCTGACATGACCTGATGTACCACAGCTTGACCTGTTACCTGATCTTGTTACTAATGCCAACAATCTTGACATGTTGTCCCTACGGACACTTCCTGTTGTCTATTCAGACAAACATGTACTTTCTTGACCCTGTGTTGGCATTAGCTCCAGATTTATCAATACCTGACTTGAACACATAACCTGGGGGTATGGGGAAATCAATGATGAAACCTGACTTGTAACTCGACAGTTCGATACCTTTACTGATCAGCTTTACGGGCTAGGCCAGCCCCGGGATGATGCTGCTGACATCATTCATCGTTACATACTACCTTTTACTGCCTAGCGGCACGTCTCGGATTCAGCCCGAGAATCTTGACCGTGGTCCCGGGCACGCACGGGATACTATTGAGTTACATTGATGATTCATCAAATTGATTTCAAAAGACTTGAGAGTAGTTAACCCAGTAGACCAGTTTAGATTACTCACTGCACATCACCTGTGCCTTACCCTTCACTGTCCTTACTTATCTTACTGTTATACCTGTTTTACCGTTCATACTCGTACCTGCATGACTTGCTACCCCTGATTTTTATTATTGCTTGATATTATGACGCACTGACGTCTGGGTTTTGCATGGCCCAGATCCTCTACCTTTGTCGCAGGCTGATCAGGAGTACTTCCGCCGTTAGGCCGAGCAGTGAGGAACCTGTTGGTATCCAGTTTTACTTTCCAGGTGTTTTGTTTATTGGATCTATTGCTTCCGCATATTATTTCTTGACTCGTTTATTCTGGCTCATGGACATGTACTAGATAGTTTATTTTATTTTCCTGTTCTTGATATCTCTAGACAGCCGTAATGTGACTGTGGAGGGATGTTTTCTATCCACAAGTAGCATTGTTGGCTCTGTCACGTGCCTATCTTAGCGCACTCTGGGAAGCGGGGCGTGACATCAATTTTCATTGTTCACAATTTGCAACAAAAGAAAGAAAAGAACTACTAACCAAGTGCGGATACAAGGTTTCTTTAGGGAAAACAATAAAGGTACTGGAGGCACGACCGTCTAAATCTCCGCAAGCTCGAAGGGCAGGTCTGACTCCTGAACTGGTTCTTCCTCAAGGCCTGAGAATGCATACTCAGGTCGTCAGAGCGACATAATAGTAATATTATAATAACAACAAGAGACAAGAAAATGAAAGTAATAACGGTGAAGATAAAATGCAGGTAGTCGATATGTCACTAACTGATGCAATGTATGATCTGTGTCCTTATCGGTCTCTAAGTCACTTCTGAAATCGAGTTGTGGAAAGGAGGATCATGTTTAAAGAGGGTCCCGTACGTACCCGAGACTACGGCCCGCTGTTGCCCGGGACATAACCCTGTCAGCCGGACCGCTAGGCCCAACCTAATATATATAAGAGTCGTTGTTCGAATGATCATCCTCTAAATCACTGAGCTCGCTAAATACAACTCCCTTTCCATTTCGATTTACCCTTTTTCCCCAGGTTTCACTATTCATGAGTATGGGCTAGTTATGTACAAGTACACATCAATAACACGATTTCTTTCACTGTTCACTGTTTGGTTCATTGTCACGAATCACTCACTATTCACTGGCGTACTTGGCACAACTACACCGATACTGTACCCGTTCGACAATGCAAAATACACGGAGAATTAACACGAATATTCATTATCACTAGAGGTCTTGTAGTCAGGTAGAACCATAAATCATGCCGCTAAACAGTTTATGTGCAGTATAAGTCGTTATGCATCTTATGAACATAGAAAATTCGTATTAAATCATGCATTCAGAATTAAGCAAAAAGATATAAAAGTGGTGATAAGTAAACTCAGTCTCCAGTTGAACAAAATTAATTTCAGGACAATCGGGTTTCGGGTTTGCAAGTTACAGTCGTTTCATTTTAAGTGTTAGCTACTGGAATTTCAGTTCCTGAACTGAATGTCCATTTCGCAACATAGTTTTCACCCTGTTGGGATCAAAATTAGGCAACGCTATAGTTGAACAAAATTTAGGTTTATCAGTTAGGTTTCCAACTCATTGGACGGATCGATAATATCCATGGTGTACTGGAAGTTATGAACTGTACAACAATGGGGTATACGTTCTGTCCCTGTTTGGGACTGGTATATGTTCTGTTGATTTAAAATACAGTTTAAATAGTAAACGACAGTCGAAATGGATGAAATCACTTTCATTAGTTAGCTAACTGTTTCATATTCGCTATGGTATAAGGTTCCGCGTTATATCATGTTCATACAGCAGAGTGAGAGCATTACAAAACGAGAATCGACAGCCACAGTTGCTCTGGACTGCAGTCCAGAGCCGCACTCCGAAATAGTTTCCGTCACCTTTTTAGCATGGAAACAAATTGAAACTCTTATGGGGTTCCAGGTCGTCGAGTCGGCTTCGATATGAGACCTCAAACACAACATTCCGATTTGCAATCAATTAACTGTGATTTTTATGAGTTTCAGATACGGGAAAATTTCAGTTTTACGGGTCTAGATGGGAAAGGCCTAACACGTCATTAAAGATCGTATTTTCCAGCCAAATCATAACACGACGTTCGTTATTACTCGAGCCATCCTATGTGATCAGTTTTCGTCAATTTAATGGGGGTTTTCCATTCGGGTTTTATATCGAACACTTGCATTATATTAATTCGCACCAAGTGTATATACGGAATTTGATGGTATTTTGAATTGTAATAGATAAAGATAGCATGGAGCAAGCAGTACACTTGCCTGATGACGTGTTGACGACGGTACGGCAGCGGCAACGGCAACGGCGCGATCGCGATGCAAGCACGAACTAGGCACGACACGACAAAACGAAGAGTTTGGCCTCAGATCGAGCTCGGTGCGGCGATGGTGAAGCTCGATTGATGGAAACGGGGCCGTTGGGTACGGTAGCAAGAGTCTCAGGGTCGGTAAATGATGGATATGGTGGCCGGAGCCGTGGTGGGCACAGTGGTCGGTGAGGGCAGCAAAAATGATGAGCTCGGGTGTGAGATGAAAGCTCGGACTTGGCTTGCAACTTGGGGCTCAGCCAAGAAGTGGGTCGGGTTTGTAGAGAGGGGTTTGGGCTCGATGACTCGTCTGCGGTGGTCGTCGGAGTTGGCGGTGGAGGTGGCTGTTGGGTTCGAGGAAGGAGGAGGTGGCGGTGCTCGGTGAGGATCTTGGGTTGTGGGTTATGGGGGAAGTGGAAGAGCTTGGGATAGAGGAAGATGGCGAGGGTGGTGATGGGGTGACGCCGGTGGCATGGGGGACCGACGGTGCAGAGGAGGTTGGTGCCGTGAAAAAAAGGGCAGTGGGGATGAAGGCTTGGCTTTGTATGGGGGAGAGGGGGGAGACGAGATCGAGATGGGTGAGCAGGCGCGCGTGAGATCGTGGGTCGAGAAGCGAGGATGTGGTCGCGATCGAGGAGCGGTGGCGTGGGGCGAGTGGCGACGTGGGGAGAAGGAGAAGAAGCGGGAAAGGAGAGGGAGTGGGGAAGAAGAACGGGTCGGGTATGGGCACGGGGCCGGGTCGGGCAAGGGTAAGTGCATGGGCTTGGGTTTGGGCCGGGAATTTTTATTTTTGTTTTGGAAAGAAATTTAGAATTAAAATATATGTATTTAAATTCCTACAAACAAAATAAATATGGAGAAAAATAGGAAAACATTCAAGGGGACTAGGAAAAATATGAAATTTTTTTATTTACGGAACTGGGAATTTGCAATTCTTTTGGATGGAATCATACTATATTAAAAGCCCATGTGTTGTGGGTCCAAACCGAGTTTTACATGGTATCGGAGCTCGGGTGTTTGTTTGTCCGTGAGATTTGAGCTCTCAAACGTGAAGTTCTCTTTGTCCATGTGAGGGTGAGTGTAATATGGTTAATTAACATAGTTCTACATCGGGAAAATTGTGGGATGCGTATGGGTATAAGATATAAGATGGGATAAACCTCCATAAGACTTGAGTCTTTTGGATGAAGTCACGCTATATTAAAAACACATGTGTTGCGGTCCCAACCGAGTTTTACACACAATGAAAGCCTAATATGGCATATTTAATCCCTTCTTGAGTTTGGATAACCATATTTTCATAAAGCTGAATTTAACTCCTATATCCTAATGAGGTCATGTTTGGGTTGGATAACCAGATTTTCATAAAATTATCCGAATTTAACTCCTATATATCCTGACAGGGTCATGTTTGGGATAGATTTTGGACGCTAGAAAATACTGATTATTTAAACTCGAAAGTTGAGATGATTAGAGCTTACAAATCTTCAATCCAATAAAAAAAATTAAAATTCCAAAGTTTATTAACATTCATTTTGGAATTTAGATGACAACAAAATCGAACAATCCATCAAAATTTAACCTTTGAGTGAATATAAAGCGTTTGCAAACTTGAGTTAGAGATTGAATCACCTCCTCCAATTAAAAAATAAGTTCTAATTATCATAAATCCACACTGAAACAGGGTCTCAGAGTCTATACAAGCATATGATACTGCAATAAGCCAGAGGTGATGATCAGAAGATTTTGAAATAAATATATGTGATTTTTTGTAAACATAAAATAATTGTATTTGAATCTAAAAAATATTTTGTAAACAAGCCAAACACAACAAAAAGAAATTAAGAAGCTCCAGTGTTGTCGAGAAGGATGAGAGATATCATGGAGGGGTCCCATAGAGGGTATGAGATATTGTGGAGGGCGACAGATATCCTGGTTCATGAAGGAGTTCTTATGGCAAGGTGAGACGAGACGAAGTATGCCGAAGGAGATCTCTGAGGCGTCAAAAGGAAAAATCTGTCAGAATATAGAACATATATTTTCTCGACCCTCATCTAACTTTAGAATCGTGATGCAGTGACAGAGACATTAAATATGAATGGTACGTATCAGTTCAACCCAGATTTGATTCTAATTGGACACTTATTAGTTATGGATTAATTTAAATTAAAACACCGGTAGCCAAAACCCATCTTTCGGCCTAAAGAACCTTTGACCCGCAGGGATGTGAGAATCTAGAATTCATTCTCGTGACACTATCTTAACTCCGGAATCCTGGTGTAGCGGCAAATACATTTAACAAAAATCTTGTGAAGGGGGGCATAGAATGGGTAAGAAAGCTTGGAGAAATTTTTATATTTTATAGGCTATTTGACTTTAAACCTTGACATAATAAAATGCAGACCCTACACAAATTTTGTACCATAAATCCGCTTTCTCATTTCGTATTGTACAATTCAAAGATAATATACGGATACACTCTTACCCTCCATATCATATTGAATATTACTATTCGAATCGTAAATCAATGCGTATTAACTACTTTTTTTTATGTAATTAAGTCCAACCAAACCAAACCCAGCCATTGCTCTAACTGTTTAGATCAATCGATCCTAACATTCTCATCTTGTATGGATTATATATGAATAGGACAAAAGCTATCTCTGGCTTCCTCGGATTCATATATATATCATCAATAAGAACACATATATATTGTATTATTTTCTTTGTGTTCCCTTCTGCTTGTTTAATTAGGGCACCAAACAAAACAAGAGCATATATATGAGAATAATGGAGGAAAGAGGGTGTAGAAGGCCTTTTGTTTTAAATGGCGGCACAAATCACTGTCATCCATCATTTTATTTGACGATCGGCACCGACCATCTTGATCTTCATCGTCTAACATATCGTTATACCAAATTTCATGTGATTCCAACAACTTTTCGCCGTTAATTTAGTGGGTGCAAAATTAATGGTTTACCGACAATAGAATTTTTTACATTGCTAAATCAACGGTGAAATGATGTTGTAATCATATGAAATTTGGTATATCGACAAATTCAATGATGGAGATTAAGTTGGAAGGTGTCGATCGTCGAATAAAATGGTGGAGGACATAATTTGTGCCGCTACCTAACACAAAAAAGACTTTTAGAGTCTCTTTCGTCCATTACTCTCTCTCTCTCTCTGTGTGTGTATAAGAATAATGGAGAAAAGAGGCCATAAGAAGGGATTTTCTCCTATGGCGCCGAAAAAAATATAATCTCCACCATTTTTTCGACGATCGGCATCCAAGCATCATCATCGTCATCATCTAAGATGTGCATACACCAAATTTCTTATGATTCCACCCATTTTCATCGTTGAATTATCAATGTAAAAAGTTCTATTGTCGGTAAACCATTAATTTTGTACCAACTATATCAACGGTGAAAAAATGGTATAATCACATGAAATTTGGTATGTCCACATTTTGATAAAGATAGCCGTGATGTATGCCGATCGTCGAAAAAAATGATGGAGAGTGTATTTTTCTGACGCCGTAGAAGGAAATTCTCTCCTATAGCACCTTAACTCCATTAACCCCTCCCCCCCCCCTCTCTCTCTCTCTCTCTCTCTATATATATATATATATATATATATTTGAGGTTAATGGAGGAAAGAGACCATAGGAGGGAATTTCTTCTTATGGCGTCGAAAAAATACATCCTCCCTCATTTTTTCCGACGATCGGCACCTACCATCTTCATCGTTATCATCTAAGATGTGGGTATACCAAATTTCATGTGATTCTATAATTTTTTCACCGTTGATTTAGTTGGTTCAAAATTAACGGTTTACCGACAATAGAACTTTTTATATTGCTAAATCAACGGTGAAAAAGTTGTAGAATCTCATGAAATTTGGTGTATCCATGTCTTAGATGATAACGATGAAGCTGATGTGTGTCGATCGTCGGAAAAAATGAGAAAGAGGGTACTTTTCGACGCCATAGGAGGAAATTCCCTGCTATGGCATCTTTCCTATATGGGTTCAAAATTAACGGTTTACCGACAACAGAACTTTTTACATTGCTAAATCAACGGTGAAAAGATTGTAGAATCACATGAAATTTGGTATACCCACATCTTAGATGATAACGATGAAGATGATGGATGCCGATCGCCGGAAAAAATAAGACAGGACGTACTTTTTGATGCTATAGGAGGAAATTCTCTCCTATAGCCTCTTCCTTCCATTAACCTATATATATGAGAATAATGGAGGAAAAATGCCATAGGAGGGAATTTCCTCCTATAGCATCAAAAAAATACGTCCTCCTTAATTTTTTCCGACGATCGACACCTACCATCTTCATTGTTATCATCTAAGATGTGGGCACACCAAATTGCATTTGATTCTACAACTTTTTCACCTTTGATTTATTGGATTTATTGGGTTCAAAATTAACGATTTACCGACAATGGAACTTTTTACATTGGTAAATCAACAGTGAAAAGTTGTATAATCATATGAAATTTGGTATATCCATATCTTAGATGATAACGATAAAGATGGCGGATGCCAATCGTCAAAAAAAAATGATGGAGGGTATTTTTTCGGCGCCATAGGAGAAAATTCCCTCCTATGGCCTCTTTCCTCCATTATTCTCTCTCTGTGTGTGTCAGTATTCGAATAATCCAACATATATATATGACTTTCAAGTTAATTAGCAGGAAAAAGAAATGTAATGCTTAAACTGATTAATAGCTTGCGATTGATTAATTAATTAGCTAGTTTGCTAACTATATATAAATTACAGTGATCAATATATATATTGCTCGTCAAACATCAAAACAAGCAAATAATTTTTAACCTCCCAAAATACGAACATAAGAAAAATGTGTATAATCGAAAAAAGAAAAGGGGGGGGTGGGGGTGGGGGTGTTGGTGGTGGTTGATGTACACTTAATTCTCTACCGTATATAAACTATATACTTAAAGCAAACACATTTTAATTTCATGAGAACTAATTAATCTTTAAAGTGAAATCAGATGTTACAAAACAAATCACACAAGAGTAGTGTATATAAATCCTTAAGCTTGGAAAAACCCACAATTCACTCATATATAGTAAAATCTCAAGCACTCCAAGAAATCAAAATATCAACCTTTAAGAATCAAAGAAATATATATATATATATTCTCTCAAATACTAGATAAAGATATATATTGTGTATCATATGCTACTGCCGAGCTAACACATACAAACATTTAGTCACCAATCTTCCTCTTCTTCACATCCTTCAATGAATCAACTCTCCTTCTAAACAGGCTCTCCATCTCCTCTTCTGAAACCACGAAAAACTCAAACTCCATCCGTCTCCTCTTGCACCGAGCCACTCGCATCGGCTTCTTCGGCGCCGGCGGGCAACTTATCGGGACACACGGCAACCTTGATCCTTCTGCAGTCGGTGTCATGCACTCTGCCTCCTCTTCATTTCTCGATGGCTTTTCTTGATCTTTTCCGATATCAAGAACGGTGAGGATAGGCCGCAGAACCAGCTCACGCTGAGCCCGGGCGTATTCGAGTGAAGCCGACATCAATCGATCGATCTCAATGAAGAAGATGAAGTGTATAGTTTGATGATGAGCTAGCTTGAGGTCGCTCTATATATCATGAGAGATCAACCTTTCTGCTTTTGCCCTAATGAGACATCTCAATTGGACGGTTGAGATTTGTTGTTGCATTAAAATGGAAGGTGAGGATTTTGAGAATGTGATTGGTTCCGACAAGTTTCATAGGATGCTATACCCAGGGACATTAAATGCAGGGAATTAAGAAAGCATGGGCATTGGATCATATGATGTGGGGCCCAGTCATCAGAGTTGCATTTTTCATAGGATGCCATGTTGGGAGGAAAGCAACTAATTCGGTATTTGGAATTAATTCGGTCAGTTGGAAAATTCGGATTCGGAGAACTATTTGGAAAATATCAGCAAGTATTCGGGAAAGATTCGGCAAGTATTCAGAAAATGTTCCAGAAGGATTTCGAGGAAGAAATTAATATATGAGACACTGGGTTTTGATGTTACGAATTATTCGTTATTTTTATGAATTATTCGCTGATTTTGTAAATTATTCATGAATAATTATTCATGAATAATTCACGGATAATTCGTATCATTCATCAACGGCGGAGATTTAATCGGCCATTCAAAGATTCATGAATTATTCATGAGTGCAACTAATAAACCGCGAATGCGCCGAATAATTCACAAATATTGATAAAATGCTAGCGAGTAATAATTAATGTAACGCTAATTTAATTTTAGTTACTGTGAGTTAGATACTTGGGATCTGCGTGGTAAAAACTGCTATCTGCTTGGTTTTCTGGTCCTAATATTGACAAAATTGACATGCACCAGACCTAGGACTCTCATCCCACAGCAATCGGAATTTTTTTCCTAATTAATCCTATTTAAATAAATAATTTCTAAAATAATACTCCTTGCAGTTAAATGGTAAAAAAAAACGCTATTGAGGGTAATGTTTTTTTCTTAATGAAAACGCCGTTGTCAACAGCGTTTTCTTCAAAATGAAAACGCCATTACCAATAGCGTTTTTATATTGCAATATCCCCACATAGATTTTGATTTTGATTTTGTTAGGATTGTTTTAGAAAAAAATCTCATAGTTTTTTAAGAAAAGAATAAAATTAGTTAGTATATAGATTTCTGTTATGTTTTTTCTATATATTTTCCAAATCAATATAGATTTCTATGAAAAATATAATAGATTTCTATATACTTATTAAATTTATTCTATTCTCAACAAACCGTGAGATTTTTCATTTATTCTCTGTCAATTTTGTTACAATTTCAACAAAACCAAAATCTAAAACAATATTACCAAAATCAAAATTTATGTAGGAATATAGTAATATGAAAACGCTATAGGCAACAGCGTTTTCATTTTGAAGAAAACGCTATTGACAGTAGCGTTTTTATCAGGAAGAAAACGCTATTATCAATAGCGTTTTCTTCTTCCATGCAACTGTCCGGCGTACGGAGGTCTATTCTTGAAATTATTTTGGAGGCAGAATTATTTTAGAAATTATTTATTTAAATAGTATTATTTTGAGAGAAAATTCCAGTAATTGTTGTTATTATTTACCGCTCGTGTGCATGCCATTTTGTCATTAGACTAGGTTTGAATCATAACTTGCATAGATTTTACCGTTCCTTTTATTGTCGTATTGTCATTAGACTAGTAAGAAATTTTTGACAATGCCTTTTTGTTACGGTTGTGTTAGTTAATTTGTTTGTTGGTTTTTTTTTTATAAATCAATACAATTTCTCATTTTCAAAAGGCGGTTTATAACTATTTTGTTGTTTTTCTGATGTTTTTCACTGATGTTTCATATCTGATATTTTGATTGAGCTGTTCTAAAGAAATTAGTGTTAATAAATGGAGCAACAAAGTATAAGTCTTGAAAAAAGAGAATAGTGTATTGTCACAATTCTCAGTTGATTTTAAACACATGTGACAATAAAATGAAACATACATTTCATGTATAGTATTCATTAATTTGAGAGAAATTAAACAACTAGGCAGGATAATATAACAATATAGTTCAGCTGTTACCCTTTTATTTCAAAAGACAAAAACTGTTGCATCTTGGAAGAATTATTTGAGACAAATTAATCAAACTCATGGTTTTATCCATAATTTATTAAGGGTAAATTATTCAAAAATACCCTTAACTATCTAGTTTTTTTCACTAAAATACCTTCTTTAAAAAGTACACTAATATGCCTTGAACTATGCAAAAGTACCATATGGTTGTCAAGAGATCTTTTTCGCTAAAATACGCTCAAAAGTACCACCTAAGGTATTTCACCATTATTTTTATTTTAAAAAAAACTTTAAGGTATGTAGCGTACGTAATCAACCGTTTATTCAATTAAGGAAATGTTATCTCAAATCCAGCCATAGATCATGGTATATTAGTGAAATTTAAAATAAATTTACGGTAAAAAGAAAAGCATGGAGGCTAATGTCTTTCCAAGTGTGAAGATAGCAATGATGAGATGAGTTTAGGATCCTTTGCGTCCTTTGGAAGCTGAGACCGAAAGTTTTTATTTAAAAGAGAAAGCAAAACACATAAACACAATATTGGGGGTGAATTGAAAAAAGTTTGGAAGGTTCTTGTTTGGGTTATGATTGAAGGCACCAGGCTTGTTTTGTGCCCCATGTCAGGCCACAACATATGCATGCACAAAAGCTTGCATCTGCTCCTCTTGCTTCATTCACACTTCACTTAGAGTGGACCATTGTTGTTGGGAGATGTGAGAGGCATTTGGTCACTTCATCCTTTCAAAGGTTCAAAGGGTGCGAATCCGGATTCTCTCTACTGATTTTTTTTTCTTTCAATGGAGAGATCTAATAATGTAATCTGATGTCCATAAGAATATGCGGGGAACTGGCAAGAGTTAGTAAAATATAAGAATTGTGACAAGAAGATCACAGTTTTGAGAAAGTTCAAAGGAAAGATGGGGGTGGGGGGGAGGGGGGGTTTAAATGGCAAAGAGAAAAAACTATATCAATCGGTCAAAATGTCAACAACCTAATCTTTTTTAATGATCAACACCGTTTATTTTGATCGATATTTTCTAAGACATGCACACACACAAAATATTGTGTACTTTCGATAGTTTTTGCATATGCATCAGAAAGTCGTTAGTTCGGTAGCTTACTGATAATAAAGCATTTCCTATAATCAAATCAATGGTCAAAGAGTGTCAAGATCAAATGGGTATTGGTGTGCATACGTTTTAGACCACATAACTCAAGATAGCTGATGCTATCATCCCCAAACTAAAAGTTATTGAGGGTTGACTTTTTGATCAATCTAAAGGAAATTCTCTCTTAAGCGACGGATGCACACATTTCTCAAGATCAATTGGCAGATCAACTCAGTCAACCCGTCTATAGTCTCGAAACAATATGCATATTGAGAACTAGAGTGATTGAAAATAATGTAGTTCAAACGGTCACAGTAAGAAGTTAGGATACATCTCCGACTACAACAGCCGCTGCATACACAACAAAAAATGCGATCAGACATCTACTAGCCTGTTATAAATACCGAATAATTAGCATCTCCAACTACAATAGTTAGATCTGCGTACACAACAAAAAATGCTATCAGACATCTATTGCCTGTTATAAATACCCAATAATTAATAGCAGCAAGTAGACTGCAGAGAATATGAAAAAAAGGCTGTCAACAGCAAAAATATAAGACGATCATCATATGGCATTCAAATACCAGTGAAATTTGATACAGGGTGGAAGTGTAACTAACAATCATCTATTTCGATCACCAGAATGATTTATTTTGTACCCTCATTACTCAACACAACAGATTTTGTGATCAGTAGTATGAATTCTCACACCGGCGGTATATCGAAGAGGTTATGAACTACATCTATCCACTAGATACATCTTTCAAGAATTGGTACAAATAACCGAAAATAATTTATACAAATATACCCCACCCAAAAAAAAAGGAGAAAGAAAGAAAAGAAAAAAGAGCAAATCCATGCTATTATGAGAACCAGCCTTTTCCCTTTGTAGTAGCTTTGAGCTTCATGACGAGCTCTTCTCGTTGAGCTTCAACTTCAGCGTACTGCAGGCTCATATTCAAGTATCGTTCTGTCATTTCTTTTAAATCGGCTTCTAGTGAAGCTATCTTGTTAGACCGCTGAGATCCCATGTTGTTTTCGCTCACGCTCTTCTTCAGGATTTCACTGCTACTGCTGCCTTGCTTCTCAGTCATAAATCTACAGAAATGGACGAGAAAGAAAATGTAACGCACAGTCCTAATTTACACTATATTTCATTTCCTCCACAAAAAAAAAAAATATGTTTCAGTAAACTACCCTTAACTATAAATGTTTTTCCAGGTAACCACCTTGAAATTCTTTATCACAGTTTAAGGCTCTTTAAGGCTCCCTTGAAACCATAATTCAACGCTTTCGGGGCAAATTCATGGGTCACCTTGTATGTGCGCGTGCGGGCCGTGTGTGGGTTAGGCTTAATGGCAAATTTAAAATAAATAAATAAAAAAGGAGGGGGGGGGGGGCACTTTATTGTAATAGAAAACTTAAAGGTAGTCAGCTGAACAGTCATAGTAAGGGTAGTTTAGTGAAATTTTGCCCTTTATTTGTTTTAGTGATAACCATAAAAAGATCTTGCGTTACCCTGGGTGAATATCTTAGTGTAAAATGACTAGAAATAATTTTAATCATAACTTAAGAAGCAGCATCAGAATTAGCACACATGGAATATAAACATCTTTAAATATATAAAACACAACCTCACATACCCTTGAAGCTGGATTTTGTACATGTTATTTGTCTCCACTGCCTCGACCAGTTCATTCTGAAGTTCATTAATCTTAGCCTCAAGGTCCTTAATTGTAACTTCAAGATCATGCAGCTTACTGTCATCCTGAAATGAAATGGCAGATACACTAGCAAAATGGAATATGATTCAAAATAGATTTACATTGGAGATAGAAAGTTATAACATCTCTTTACAGCAGAATCTAATAAATGAATGAAACTTCTGTATGGTAAAGTTTTTACATTCTCATTAGTGATTTGACAACCAATGACAAAAATGCCTTCGATGACATTTAATCCTTGACCCAACTATTTAAGCTTAACTCAAACAATCCTTCTCTGTATACTATTCCCATATCCCTTATCTGCACCTGATAGTAATTATCCATAAATATTGATGAATGTAGGGTGTTATTCGTCACCCCATTGAGATGGGAATACGCGCGCGCTTGCCAGGCGTACTACAGATTCCCCCTGCCTAGAGTAGGCGGGAGTTTATTGATTGTGGGGATCCGAATCTCTGGCAGCCGCGAACTAAGCTGCTGTTAATTACCCCTCGTCTTTGGAGTGAGGGAACCTCCTATTGAAGGGTCAAACGGGTCATGCGAACTCAATGTGCAGTGTGCGTATGTGTTGAAAGGGTTTTGGATATATCGGGGGGCCCGCAGAGTTTTACAGGAGTCCCGCTACCCGGATAGCCGGCTGGGGGTCAAGGGGGCTAGCAGCCCCCTTGCGGGGTGCGGGACAGCGTCCCGTTAGAAAAATTTTCCTTACGGAGGACGTGTTTTGATGTGGAGTGCATAAAAAAATGGGAGAAGGAACGTTTTAAAGACGCGTGCGGCACGTGAGCGCATGGTGCCCACGGGTCACGTGCCTGGAGCGTGAGCGCAGGCGGGTCACGTGCGCAGCACGTGGCCGCGAGGCGCCCGCAGGTCACGTGCGCTGCACGCGACCGCGGGGCGTGCGCGCACGTGGGCGCTTTAGTGCCCGGGGTCACGTGCGCTGCACCCGACCATTGGGTGCTTTAGCGCCCGCGGGTCACCTGCCATGCACCCGACCATTGGGTGCCCGCGGGTCACGTGCTCGGCACGTGATCGCGGGGCACCAGCGGTCACGTGCGCGGCACGCGACCGCTGGGCGTCCGCGGATCACGTGCCAGCAGGAAGGGGCTTAGCCCCTATGTTGGGGAGTTGAACTCCCAAGGGGTTTTGGAGTTGAACTCCTAAAAAAAAATTTAATTTATAGAGTTAAACTCCAACAGATCTAGAAAAGAGTTAAACTCCTAGAAATCTTTGGCTCTTCTTTTGAGCCTTGGATCCTCCCAACATGAGATTTTTGGAGATGGGTCTCCTTCTTCTTCCTCTCGGTTGGACGGATCTTGGGGGAAAAGGGGAGTGTGATTCAAAATCTCCCATTTTAGAGATTTGATGGGAGATCCGAGCTCCCCTTTGTGGGTTTTATGGTGAAAAACTACTTATTTTTAGAAAGGAAGAGTTAAAACTCTTGATTTAATTAAAAAAGAGGAAAGTTTTAGACACTTGAGAAAGGGAAGGAGGCACAAACCCTAGAATTTTGGGAGAATGAAATTGTTTTATGCTTTATTCATCATCATGTTGCCTTATATAGGCTTACACATTTACATAAAGCCCATTGGGCTTTACAAAATGGTATTTTGCCCATCCTATGCCTCATGTACTTATTTCTTTTGCACATAAACCGTGGGCTTTACAAAAATTTGGCTTTATGCCAATTTTGCTTACATTCATGCATAAAAAAATTACATTAAATTTATTTATTACATGATTTTTATTTTGGCATGGGGAGGCTGGCCGCTTCATGTTCGGGCTCGACTCGGGCATGAGCCCACATGATCGGGGCTTGGGCCCACCTGGCTTGGGGTTGATCTTGACTTTGACTTGGTCAACCGGGGTGCAATTTTTGATCCCAACAAAGTGCCCCCATCAATGAATGCATACCGCATGCATGAGTTGTGTGCATAAAATTGGTGGATCTGGAAGTTGGACTTCGAGGTGGAACATCATTTCAGGGGCGGAGCATCATCCCGGGAGCATAATTTCGAGGATCGGAGCATAATTCCGAGGGTCTGAGCAATTCCGAAGAGCGGAGCTTGATTCGAAGAGGTCGAAGCATAATTCCGACGAGCAGCAGGCATTCTGACCGAAGCATAATTTCGATGCAGAGGTTGATTCCCAGGTGAAGCATAATTCCGACAGAGAAAGCAGATACTCCGAGACGAAGTATGATTTCGACACGGGGTACATTATAAGACGAAGCATGATTCCGACGCAGGGCTTGTTAGTTGACTTGATTCCGAGGCGGTGCTTAATTCCGAGGGGGAGGTCGTTGGTTGATTCCGAGCCGAAGCATAATTCCGACGGGGAGGTCGCTGGTTGATTCCGAGCCGAAACATAATTCCGACAAGTAAGGCAGATACACCGAGGCGAAACTTGATTCCGGCGCGGGATACACTCTGAGACGAAGCATGATTCCGACGCAGAGCTTATTGGTCGACTTGATTCCGATGCGGAGCTTAATTCCAATGGGGAGGTCGCTGGTTGATTCTGAGCCGAAGCATAATTCCGTCAGGGAGGGCAGATACACTGAGGCGAATCTTGATTTTGATGCGGGGTACACTCTGAGACGAAGCATGATTCCGGCGCAGAGCTTGTTGGTCAACTTGATTCCGAGGCGGAGTTTAATTCCGACGAGTAGGCCGCTGGTTGATTCCGAGCCGAAGCATAATTCCGACATGGAAGGCAGATACACCGAGACGAAGCTTGATTTCGACGCGGGGTACACTCTGAGACGAAGCATGATTCCGATGTAGTGCTTGTTGGTCGACTTGATTCCGAGGCGGACCTTAATTCCGACGGGGAGGTCGCTAGTTGATTCCGAACCGAAGCATAATTCAGACATGGAAGGCAGATACGCCGAAGCGAAGCTTGATTTCGACACGGGATACACTCTGAGACGAAACATGATTCCGACGCAGAGCTTGCTGGTTGACTTGATTCGGGTTGACATAAGCATCGCTACGTTGGAATATGGTACCAGGAACGAATCATCATTTGCCATAAGTGGATTTTGGGATTTTGGTTTTTGTTTGGTATCAGTATTGCTACACTGGAATATGGTACCAGGAGCGAATCATCATTTGTGTTTGCTTATTAGGAAGCGATGGCTTAGGAGACAGGTTTTAGCTCCCTATCACTTAAGACTTTTCAATTTTATGAGCCGTAAGGGTCCCATAAAAACATTTTCTCCCTACGAGTCGTAAGGATCCCGTACGTGTATTTTCTCCTTATGAGTCGTGAGGACTCCTAAGTGTATTTTTCCTTTGTGAGTCGTAAGGATCTCACGTGGAAATTTTCTCCTTAAAAAGTCGAGAGGACTTTACGAGTGTATTTCATCTCTTTTTCACGAGTTTGCGCCCTTTCGGGTTTTCACAAACTCGCCGGCAGTCCTGCTGTTTTTACTCACGGAGCCCTTTCGGGTTTTCATCCGTACCCATTTTGCTTGTGGACATACCCTTTTTTCATCGCTGGTGGGACTTTGAATGTGGTCTCGCCGGTAGGAATTAAGAGAGATTGCGATCGTCCGTGGATTATATACGGTTTTGCAGGATGTATGATCCAGACTGTAGGGCCGGAAGAATTTCGGGACTTTGTTGGCGTCTGCATCGCTGTACTGGAATATGGTACCAGGAGCGACTCGTCATCCGCCGTTGGGATATGGGATTTGGAATTTGGTTAGCGTTTGCATCGCTGCACTGGAATATGGTACCAGGAGCGACTCATCATTCGCCATTAGGATATTCGGGGATTGGTTCTTAGATCGGCATCTGCATTGCTGCACTGGAATAATGTCAGGAGCAACTCATCATTTTCCTTTGCCTATTGAGAAGCGATGGCTTAGAAGACAGGTTTAGATCCCTATCACCTAAGGTTTTTCAATTTTATGGGCCGTAAGGGTCCCATAAAAGCATTTTCTCCCTACGAGTCGTAAGGATCTCGTAGGTGTATTTTCTCCTTAGAAGTCGTGAGAACTCCCGAGTGTGTTTTTCCTTTGTTTGTCGTAAGGATCCCACGAAGGTTTGTCCTCCTCATGCATCGTGAGGACACATGAGTGGGTCTTTCCTAATGGAGCATAATTCCAAAGGCGGAGACCGGCCGCGTGACTGGTGGTTGCTGTGGGGCATGGGTATGATGAGAATCATTTGAGCCCGTGGATTGTATACGGTAGTCAACTTGGGGACCAACCGTAGGGCTGGACAAAATTTGGGAAATTGTCGGAGTCTGGATCGCTGCACTGGAATATGGTACCAAGAACGACTCATCATTCGCCGTTAGGGTATGGGATTTGGAATTTGGTTGGCGTCTGCGTCGCTGCACTGGAATATGGTACCAGCAGCGACTCATCATTCGCCATCTGAGGATTTGAAATTTGGTTGGGGTCTGCATCACTGCACTGGAATATGGTATCAGGAGCGATTCATCATTCGTCGTTTGGGGTATTCAGAGTTTTGGACGGCGTTTGCATCGCTGCACTGGAATATGGTACCAGGAGCGACTCATCATACGCCGTTTTTTTGCCGCGATTGCTCTATCATTTCAGCTTTTCTTATCGCAAAGGTCGCGATTGCCTTATCATTTCGGTTATTTATTCACGGTTGCCTTATCATTTCGGCTTCATTTTTCATCTTTACTTTACTCGCTGATTTTTATTACGAGTTGTCCCATCATTTCGGCTTTTTATTTTTTATTTTTTTATTTTTATTTTATTTACACATTTTTACACCCCCAATTTAACTTAGAGGTCGATTGTTCTCAGTTTAACGACGTGGTGGTCAGCGGTTCCCAGTTTAACGACTTAGTGGTCATCTGTTTCCAGTTTAAAGACTTAGAGGTCTGTTGTTTCCAGTTTAACGATGTTTCCAGTTTAACGACTCAGAGGTCAACTGTTTCCAGTTTAAAAACTTAGAGGTCTACTGTTTCCAGTTTAACGATTTAGAGATTCTCTTTTTCCAGTTTAACGACTTAGTGGTCATCTGTTTCCAGTTTAAAGACTTAAAGGTCTACTGTTTCCAGTTTAACGACTTAGAGGTCATCTGTTTCCAGTTTAAAGACTTAGAAGTCTACTGTTTCCAGTTTAACGACTTAAAGGTTCTCTGTTTTCAGTTTAAAGACTTAGAGGTCTACTGTTTCCAGTTTAACGACTTAGAGACCATCTGTTACCAGTTTAACGACTTAAAGGTCATATGTTTCCAGTTTAACGACGTGGTGGTCATCTGTTTCCAGTTTAACGACTTAGAGGTCATCTCACGGGAAGTTTAGAGAAGATACCCGATCGAGCAGTTGTCAGGGGCACCGCTGGAGCTTACATGAGATGCCTTATTACTTTGTCGGTGTTGATGGCCTTACCCACAGCCGGGGCCAAGGAAAGCCGTTCAAACACCGACCTGCGTTCGAAAATGGCAATTGGAAATTGTTAATCCCTCCTGCAAATAGAGACATGATTTTAGTACAGGCAATCGATATGTATATTGATTAAGCTCGCATGAACGTTTAACCCGAAATATGGGAGGAGAGATTAGTCTCACCGGGCATGCCAGAATCTGTATGGTGTTTTTCGTCACCCCATTGAGATGGGAATAAGCACGCGCTTGTCAGGCGTACTACAGATTACTCCTGCCTAGGGTAGGCGGGGGTTTATTGATTGTGGGGATACGAATCTCCGGCAGCCGCGGACTAAGCTGCCGTTAATTACCTCTCGCCTTTGGAGCGAGGGAATTTCCGATTGACGGGTCAAACAGGTCATGCGAACACAACGTGCAGTGTGTGTATGTGTTGAAAGGGTTTTGGATATATCGGGGGCCCCGCAGAGTTTTACGAGGGTCCCGCTACCCGAATAGCGGGCTGGGGGTCAAGAGGCTAGCAGCCCCTTTGCGGGTTGCGGGGCAGCGCCCCGTTAGAAAAATTTTCCTTACGGGAGATGCGTTTTGGTCGGGAGTGCATAAAAAATGGGGGAGGAGCGTCTTAAAGACGCGTGCGTGGCATATGAACGCTTGGCGCCAGTTGGTCGCGTGCGCAGCACGCGACCGCGATGCGCAGCACGCGACCGCGATGCGCAGCACGCGACCGCGATGCGCAGCACGCGACCGCGATGCGCAGCACGCGACCGCGATGCGCCCGCGGGTCACATGCGCTGCACGCGACCGCGGGGCGTGTGCGCACGTGGGTGCTTTAGTGCCCGCGGGTCGCGTGCGCGCACGTGGGCGCTATAGTGCCCGGGGTCACGTGCGCTGCACGTGACCATGGGATGCTGTAGCGCCTGTGGGTCACGTGCTCGGCACGTGAGTGCTAGGCGCACAAGAGTCACGTGCGCGGCACGCGACTGCTCGCGGGTCACGTGCGCGGCACGCGACCGCTGGACGCCCGCGGATCACATGCACAGCACGCAACCACGGGGAACACCAGCGGGAAGGGGCTTAGCCCCTAGGTTGGGGAGTTGAACTCTCAAGAGGTTTTGGAGTTGAACTCCTAACAGAAATTTAATTTATGGAGTTAAACTCCAACAGATCTAGAAAGGAGTTAAACTCTTAAGAATTTTTGGCTCTTTTTTTGAGCCTTGGATCCTCCCAACGTGGGATTTTTGGAGATGGTTCTCCTTCTTCTTCCTCTCGGTTGGCCGGATCTTAGGGGGAAAGGGGAGTGAGATTCAAAATCTCCCCTTTCAGAGATTTGATGGGAGATCCGAACTCCCCTTTGTGGGTTTTGTGGTGAAACCCTACTTCTTTTTTAGAATGAAAAAGTTAAAACTCTTAATTTAATTCAAAAAGAGGAAGAAAGTTTTAGACCCTTGAGAAAGGGGAAGGAGGCACAAACCCTAGAATTTTGGGGAGAATGAAATTGTTTTATGCTTTATTCATCATCATGTTGCCTTATATAGGCTTACACATTTATATATAGCCCTTTCGGCTTTACAAAATGGCATTTTGCCCATCACATGCCTCATGTGCTCATTTATTTTGCACATAAGCCATGGGCTTTATAAAAATTTGGTTTTATGCCCATTTTGCTTACAATCATGCATAAAAAAATTACATCAAATTTATTTATTACGTGATTTTTATTTTGGCATGGGGAAGGCTGGTCGCTCCATGTTCGGGCTCGATTCGGGCATGAGCCCACTTGATTGGGCTTGGGCCCACCTGGCTTGGGGTTGACCTTGACTTTGACTTGATCAACCGGGGTGCAATTTTTGACCCCAACAATGAACAACCCAAAATCTTGACCGTAGATGACCCACAACGAGTTTGTCATAAATGAAGATGCTAATTAAGATGGTTTGATTCAACCTATAGTAATATCTTAAGGGGGGTTTCTTAGTCGATTGTTAGGAAAATATGCATTATTGATCAGTACATTGTGAAATTAAAAACAGGTCCAAAGAATTAGACTATTAGTTTAGCTCAACTGCAGATGCTGTGAAAGATGATATTAAAGTTAACTTCCAGAGAAAAATATAAGGGAGAATCTTTTGGGATAGTTTGGAGATGTAGATAGAGATCCCTGAGCCAGAGTGCCAGACCCAAAGAAAGCCAAAAATCGGGATAAGGCTTCATTGATCGTTACTGAATCCAATTAGTTTTTTTTTTAAAAAAAACAAATTACCCTTATACGCAATTTAAGATTCTTCAAGAAAAATGTTAGAACTTCACGAGAGCTTAAAGTAATTTTTTTTATAAAAAAAACTTTAAGGTAATTTATTGAAAAACAGGGACAGTTAAGGGTAGTTTAGTGTAATTTAGCTAATAAACAATATGAGTTTTGATCATGTATAAGAAACATATTAGAGGAAAATATCATACCATTCTCTTAGTTTGATCAGCATCTGCTATCTGTACAGCATCTTGTGTCTGTGATTGCTTTTCATGCTGTTCACCGCTTGGTGACTGCACTTCACTCTATATTCGCAAGAAAGTTCTAATCAAGACCAACTCCCTTATCATAAATGGCATAATGAAAACTGGAATAAAATCCTCGCTGGCTTCAATTTTTTAACAGAAAAATAAATTTAACATATTTATTGCGAATATTGAAATTTCAAAAATAAATTGAGATGGTGCAAGAAATTATTTCAGCACCTGAGATTTTCTCATTCGTTCGCATTTCTCTTCCTCGAGACATTGCATCTTCCTCTGATATTCACTATTTGCTCTCTTGATCCGGTTAATCTCATTCTTCAACTCTGTTTCATGTGCACATGATGCCTCTTTTGCACTCAAATCCCCCTCAAGCCTGAGTAGCTTTTCTTCCAAAGCAATTCTACTGCGCCTTTCATCTTCACCATCATGCAAAGTCGTCTGCAATTTTAAAACTTTCTCTGTTAACAGTATGCTCTCTCTTTTCAATCCTTCGCATTCTTCAGATACCGAATGCAACACGTCTTCCGCTTTTCCTTTCGCAAACTTTGCATCTTCAAGTGAGCTCTTAAGAAGTAAGATTTCATCTTGCAGATGACCTATTTTTTGCACTTGTATCTTTAAGCTGGATATTTCATCCATTAGCTGATGTTTTTCATAATCAGCAGCTTTTAGTTTTAATTCTAGTTCACTCGCTTCTTTTTTAAATTTTTCTTCGCCGTATTTTGCAGCCTCGGCTTGTCTCTGCATGCTATTAATATCAGACATCAACATTTCCTCGCTTCGTTTTGAAGCATTTAGCACGTCAACTAACCCTTGAACTTTTTTGCTCGACTCTTGTTTAAGAGATTGTAGCTCAGTTTCATATAGCTTGATCTTAGATTGGGCTTCACTTAGATTACTCTCATATTTAATTCTGTCGGAACGCAAGTTTGAGACCTCAAGCACTGCATCCGAAGCCATTTTTTCACGCTCATCATGAGTAGCACATAATTGCGATGAGAGATGAGCTATCTCCCTCTTCAGATTTTCCACTTCAACATTTTTTTCTGCATCTAATTGATTTAGCATGAGCTTTGCATGGTTTATTTTCTCTTCTTGGTCCTCATGCTCTTGAAAAACTTTCTCAAACTGTGATATTAGCATTTTCTCCTTTGAAACAATGTCATTTTGCATCGAAGAAAGTTTTGCTTCTAAAAACTCAACCTTTTTCAAAAACCCAGAAGCCCTTTTTCCTGATTCACTCAATTCAACCTCTAAATTTGCACACCGTTCATGCAACTCCATTTTCTTTCTCCGCAAATCTCCATTTGATTTCTGAAGGGAGCTGTTTTCTTCAATGAGACTCTCTGTGGTGGATTGCAGTTTTGAATGAGATCTCTTTAAATACTCGACTTCCTCTTGTGTTTCTGCTAACTTTTTCTGTGCCTCTATTAATTTTTTCTTTAGTTCCCCTTTTTGTGTTTTTATTTCATCTTGTAATCTTGCAACTTCATCGTTAAGATCCAAAACAAGAGCTTTTGAATCTTCTAGCTCGAGTCTATTGAACTCTTTCTCATCAGTTAAGTATCTTAATTGGGCTTCTAAGCCTGAGATTCGTTCAGATAACTGTACATTTTCTTCCTCAAGCTCGGCTACTTGTATCTCGACTTCATTTTTGCTCATTTCAAGTTCCAGTAATTTTCGTTCAAGCGTTTTATTAGTAGATACATGAGAATCCACACTGCTAGAAAGAAGACTAAGTTTTTCCTCCAACTGATCCTTTTCTCTTTGCATATTTGCAATAAGGACTTCTAATTCCTCTTTGGCAAGTCTTAGATCATCAATCTCCGGTTTTTTAAATGAAAGATTCTCTATTTCATATTCATCTCCTGCATTTTGTTTACTGTCTAGTTTTTTCTTCATTTCATTTAACTCTGAAATGTACCCTTCAACTTCCAATTGGCTTTCACGAATCTTGGTATTGAAATCAGAGGCTTGATCCTTTAAAAGTTGCAATTCCGCTTCATTTATACTAAGCTCATCTTCTAATCTATGTATGCGTGACTTCAGAAAATCAACTTCAGAATCAAAATTTTCAGAACCTTTTTCTTCTATATTGCCTTTCTCTGATTCCTTCATCTTTAATAAGAGTTCTAAATTCTCATCTGTAAGTTCTGAGCAATCTCTTTCGAGCTCTTGCACTTTCTCCTTCAATATTTCAATTTCTTCTATCAAATCACGAGACCCGCTACTTGATTCCTTTTCACTAGGAGATTTTACATCGAGCAAGCCCGATAGCTTCTCTTCTAACTTCCTAACTTCTTCTTCTTTCAAAGACAGCTTAGATGCCCATTCTGCTTCAACATCCAACAACTTTTGACCCAACATTTCACTTTCATATTCACTTACAGGACTTTGTTGCGGAAAATTAGTTATCTCCAATCTCTGTTTCTCTACGGTCTCTTCAAGCTCCTCGATAATCGAAATGAGCTCAATATTAGCCTCTTGGCTTTTCTTCAGTTGGAGATTCAAATTAGTATTCGACTCTTTCAAAAATTTCACCTCACTCTCCAATTCTTTTTGCACACGTAACATAACTTCGTTTTTAGCGGCTCTTGATGCAGTTTGTTTTGTTGTTCCTTCCTCTAAATTCAATTTCAGTTGTTTAATCTCTTGCTTTAGAGATTCACGCTCAGCACATACAGCGGAAAGCTCTATATTGAGCTCGGCCTCCAGCTTGGATTTTTCTGAAGCATCCTTCTTCAAATTATCGATATCGAGCTTTAATTTTTGGGCATGTCTCTCCCACATTTTTGCCTCATCTTGAAGTTCTTCGATTGTTTCTTCGGCTACTTCAAGTAAATATTTAGAAGAACCAGAAGCTTTTAGTGATATTGGAGCAATAGCATGATTTGGAGTAGAGGACCCTGAGGCCCTGGAATTGAAGGATGAAGGGTTCGACTTAGAAAAATCATCAGTGGGGCCCACATTTGAAGTTGCGCTGATGTGGGACCCATCTGAATCTTGTCGTTTTATGTATGAGCCGCCATTTGAATTGCTTTTTGGAGAAAAAGTTGATTTTCCAACTGAACTATCGCCTGAGTCTGAGCTACGATGTGACCCTGAAGCTGATAAACTTGTGTCCTGAAGGAAGGAGTTGTTTGTTAGTAAGCAGCGAAAAAATTAAGTGAAATATTTTTTAGAATCAAAGTCATACATATTTTTATTTTTTGGGGGAGGGGCCGGAGGGCGGGGGGGGGGGGGAGGGGGTGTTAAAAAGTGAGAAAGATATGAATAGCAAGCAATCAAAAAAAAGATCGCCTATACCATGAGAATAGGTATATTTTTTGGAGTAGGGCAATTGCCTCAATAAAAACCATCAGAATGGGTTTATTGATAAAGAAGCACAACCAAATAATTCAATGTAATTTTTTTTGTCGATATAAATGGTTCGATGTAATTTCAGTGCGGCTAACTACACATTTAAAAATTATATTTTCTTTTCACATGAGATGAAAGATTAGATATTATTTTGCATATGCACGATATCTTAAAGTATATAAGTTCAGTTATATAACAATCTCATTTCATTATTCAGGATTGTCCTAGTTCCAACTCTTAATATAGGAAGCCAAACCAATCCAATTGGCTTCGTGCACAGAAAGTCATTCTGTGCTAAATGCAGGAAGTTGATTGGCTATCTACCTAGGCTCGTTCGGGAAGACTTTCAACTCGGTGGACTGGATATACCTGTTGGAAGTTCCAAGACTTAAGAGGGATCGAGGAAAATGGATCAGGTGAGCCTATGATTGGTCATAATCTGTCAAGTTCTCGATTATTGTGAAGAGCAGCACATTTTTAATCAACTCGGGAGATTTCACTTAGGCTATAGGGGTGGTGATTAAATATAAAGATGGGGTAGCTTGTAAACTTGAATTCCTACCCCACCTCACAAACCAATCATCAACCCGATAGCTTATGTGGAACTTACCGGAGTTGGTAGGTTAAGTACTTTTCTACCGTAAGTGGTCAACCACTTGAGGAGATTAAATGTAAGTATCTCCACTTACGTTCAAGGCGACTTTTTTTTTTAAATTTTGGAGTGGAATTTCAAATCGGAAATGGTGAAAGAATCAGCTTTTAGAAAGAAAAATGGGCTGTAATGCATTTGGACATAAGTTGCCCTCCCTTTTTCTATTATGACTAGAGATAAAAATATTTCAGTAGCTGAGAACTGGCGTAGGTGAGGCTGTCCACCGTCGCCCACAATTTACCAGGACATTAATTCACGAAGAGACAGGAATGTTGCAAACTCTTTTGGAGACCCTTCGAGACATTCAGGTTTGGAGCAACTTCAATGATAGGTGTTCAAGGAATTGGTCGAAGGGGCCAAAGGATGAAGCCTTCTCGGTCAAATCCTCGTATATGATACTGAATGCTGGAGGAGGCACTATCTCGAGTGCGGCGTTAATATAGAAAAGTGGCAGTGACGGTTCCACTCAAAGTGAAGGGCTTTGTTTGGTTGGCATATAGAAATGCTGTTCTTACTCGCAACTTCTTCTGCGAAAAGAAATTGGAAAGGTTCCAATGCTTGCAGCTTGTGTAATGGAGGGGCCGAAACAGTCAACCATTTGTTATTGCATTGTCCTACGGCCAAAGCAGTCAGTAAATACTTCATGGGAAGATTTAAACCTAAGGGTTTCCATGTGGGTCGACTAGATCATTATGAAGTAAATGGAGAAATGACAGAATTAGGAAGGGTCGTAGGAAAGCATGAGACATTGTCGTAATGGCACTTTCTTGGGGAATCTGGTTTGAAAGAAATTAAGTTACATTTAGAAACAAAAGAAAACTTTAATGTCACTGGATTGCCAATATATGTTCTAACATCTCTACTTGGATAGGTGTTGCTACACTAGACACAAACATCACAAGGCGATTCCAGAGTTTATACCGAAATCATAGAGGGATTCACTGGGGAACAAGGGCTACTCAGCTCAGAACAGACTTTCAGATGACTAAGCCCAGATGACATTTGCAGGATTCTCCTTTTGTCTTCAGAGTTTGCTGCATTGTGATCAGGATTTAGTTTGTAGTATTTACAATTTTGTATGATGTACTGGAATTAGTTTGGAGTATTAGAATTTTGTATGATGTACTTGGTGTTGTATCAATTATATTAGCATTATACGGCTTTCACTGTTCTAAAGCCTCACTTTGGTTGCTGTAACTATTTTGTAACCCTGTAGGCCTGGTAAATGAGGCGAGTCAATGCCGCCTCGCCTCACCTCGCAACGAGACGAATTTTATTCGCCTCGTTGCTGACGTGGGCGAGTTGACTCGCCTCGTGAAGACGAGTCGGGCGAAGCAGGCCGGTTCCCCAAAATCCCGATGTTGCCTCGCTTCAGTTCACCTCACCTAATTCGCCCCTCGCCTCGCCGACACGTGAGATGACTCGCCTAACTCGCCCCTCGCCTCGCCTCGCCTCGCCTTGCCTCGCTCAGTTCGGGGATTTCGCCTCAACCCCAACCTCGCCGGAATCTCCCTCATGGTCACCGCCCATAAGATCCTCCGCCGCTCCCCCTCTGACCACTACAGCATCCTATGCTCTCGACCCCTTCTCCCCTCCCTCCCTCATCACATCCCAGTACAAAACCCTAGCTCTCTCCCTTCACCCCGACAAGGCCAAGTTCGCCTTCCCTGGCCTCGAAGAGGCCTTCAAGCACGTCGCCGAGTTGTTCAGGTTCCTCTCCGATCGATCCAACAAGAAGAGGTTCGATGACGAGCTGGGGGTCAGGATCACTGGCGGAGGCGGCGGAGATGCCGCCGGTGACGTTCTGGACGGCTTGCGGGACTTGTCGGATCCTGCACGAGTTCGAAGAAGAAAGAAGAAGAAAGTAGGGATTTTTATTGGGGATGGTGGGGATTTTTATGGGGGATGGGGGGAAAACTGAGTCAGGCGAGTCGACTCACCTGACTCGTCCGACTCGCCTCGCCTTGCGATTCGCCTAGACGAGACGGCGAGGCGAGCATGATTGAGCTCGGCTACTGTTGAACTCGCCTCGCTTCGTCTCACCGGCAAAGCGAGCGGGTTCAACTAGCCTCGTTAATGAAGCAAGTCCAGCGATTCGCGAAGCCGGCCCGGCGACTCGCGAAGCCGGACCGGCTCGCTTCATTTGCTAGGCTTACCCTCCGGTACTCTTTTGATTAAAAGCTTTTTAATGAATTTGGAGGATTTATTCCCCCTTTTCTAAAAAAAAGAAAAGAGATCTTATTAATGAAAAGGGTGGGCATGATTATCCCTCTTTTGTTCTCAAAATATAAAAGGAAGCTAATAAATAAGTAGAAGACGGCATGAAGTTTGCATGTATTCTACACTTATGTACAATGTCTTTCATAGAAGTAACAAAAAAATTGTAACAGTGAATTCAATTTCATTGTTTATCTCAAAAGTTGAGCAATTAAAAGCCAGATATTCGTTAGGATATCGATCAAGTCAAAATAGTAAATATATTCTAACCAACAAAGGGACAAAGACTAATGAATTTGACTCTTGTTGATACGTTTCTAGAACTTTTCAACTTACAGCAACATATACTGCAAAATTAGCCAGATATATTGATAGCATGTGCAAATACCATGAAGATTCTACAGCATTGTTTAGCAAAATAAAGATAACGACAGATAAATAAAGAGAACGATTTTCCGATTTTTTAAAACATACTAGTATTGTGCAAGGAACAAACCCGATTTAGACGCTCATCACCCAAGTGATTGCTTGATGAAGATTCAAAGTTTCTGTTAAAAATAGTATCAGATCCATCTGATTTGCTATCTGCGTCATCGTTATTAGTATAGAAAGGTCTTTCATTTGAGCTTCTTTGATTCCTGCAATGTAAACTAAGTAATTATGAACAATCAGGAAAAGAGCCTTGTCACAATCTCAACCAACTACAATTAATTAATGTTAAACCTGGATCCTCTTTTTGGGTTTAGGCACTGAATTCTGACCTGCACATTAGAGAAGAAAACCAGAGTTCAAGAGTTGAGGGCTACAAACCAAGAATAAATTCATAATTTATTTAGAATAAAAGCACATATAGTGGAACAAAGCGGCAGCGTCATTAAAATAAAATTTGATGCTCGGTATATAAGCAGATCCTTCACAGAGGGAAGGCCATTTTGTAGAAGAAAGACGTGAAAGGGATCAAAATTCTTAAATTGAGAATTGCTAGAGCATTTTTTAAAAACCAAAGCCTGCAAGACATGCAGAAATAAATTGCAGAGAAATTTGAAGTAATGAATAAGCCAATAAAAGGAATATAGAAGCCTTGTTACAACTTTTAATAACATTAGACTGCAAAAGAACCATAGTAATCACAACAATCATTTTTTTTTTGAGATAATACATGGGATAAATTAGCCACCCCCTCATAAATGGGAGACCTAGGCTCGATCCCGGGTCCCCCCTAGGGCTACTCCAAGCCCCGCCAATGGGCTACTCCAAGCACCTCGCAATAATCATTATTGTTTATACATTAATTTGTCTTTTTCTCAAGTGTTTACTGCCGGATGCAGTATTGCAATGCATACTCATAAAAAAACTAGAGGTTAAAAGCACAAATATTCACCTGCAGAATTGTCCCATAGTTGCACTTTTTTAATGGCAAAGAAAGTGAACCAGAGTCTCGTGAACTCAAATAATCTGTCAGGTTTATAATAACCTCTCCCAATGAGCCCGATCTTTGCGATCCCTGAAGCATTAAATGCAGGTGTTATACATAATCAATATTCGGAGATACAGTGTGTCAAAGAATTAACAAGGTCCAGTAATATCATACCATGGAGACAACTATTTTAAGCGCACATTCTTCTATTCCGTTCAATGTATCATCATGAGGAATAAATATGGACTCTGAAAAAGTCTCCGTCCATTGACAATTTCCACCGCGGACGGATGCTTTGTTGGCCCTTGCAATTGTTTTTCCAGTCTCCATAGAGACTAGAGACAAAATAAGCCTGTCCCATCCTTTAGGAATCTATACAATGTGCAAACGGATAATGAAAGCTTTTAGCATCTGACATAGAATGGGTATGAACTTTGTATACTGGCTCATAGGCAAAAATAAACAACATTTGATGCCTGTGATGCCTATTGCATATACACAAGCTTATTAGCTGTGAATCCTAATCATTAATATGCTATTTATGTATCTAAATATTTAATTATACATATACTGAACAAAATTTAATAAACTACGAGAACCAGCATCTACTAGTATAACTTTAAGATCACAATAAGAATAAAATCAAGATTCTCACTTTCATCCGCAACCATAAGTTTTCTTGAGCATAAACAAATACACATACAAAACTAAAAGTAAAACACACAACAATACAATCCATAAAAAACAAACAAAATATAAGCCCTTTTTAATTGTACCCGACTTTCATTGACCCAACTTCATTACTTTCATTGATGTACGCCTTTACTCCTTCTAGCTCTAGTACACATGAGCGAAATTTGAGATAATTAATATTTTTGTATCCTCGACCCACATATATTCCACATTCTTATTTCTTAACCATTTGTGTGATGTAGAAGTGTCGGGCACGTCCAATTTGGCCCGACACAGCCCAAGTGTATAGGACACGTG
Organism: Agapanthus africanus; assembly: GCA_030015575.1. Taxonomy (NCBI): domain Eukaryota; kingdom Viridiplantae; phylum Streptophyta; class Magnoliopsida; order Asparagales; family Amaryllidaceae; genus Agapanthus; species Agapanthus africanus. The sequence continues at coordinate 28,416,565 of JASDDO010000001.1, forward strand.
TCAAGTGAAGTGTCCAGGTGTCCAATACGTGTCGGACACGGACACGGACACGGACACGGACACGGCAAGAAAATAGAAGTGTTTGTGCATCCTAGATCGTTAATTTGTACCTAGGGTTGAATGACATGGATGGGGTTTTGTAATCATTTTTGGTTGAACTTGGTTTGAATGAAATGGTAGAACTGTATCCTAAGAGCAATTCGCCATGCCCTAAATCGCGCCAGACTCATCAGAGAGAGAGAGCAGCAGAACAAGATAACCAACAAAATTTAAAAGAAATTTGTTATGTGTAATGAGAGCACTAACAAAGAAGACAAAAGGTAATCCACTTTATTCAAACTAAGTTCAAACAAAAATGATAACAAAACCCCATTCATGTCATTCAACCCTACGTACAAATTGGGCACGAATTCAACATAAGCAATCAAATTAGAATCAAATGGATAAAAATCGTCAAAAAACAATCATGCATACGAGACAAAAGAGAAGCAAAGCTCATCATATCCAATCAATCAAGGGGAAATTTTGGCCAAAACCCAACATGGGGCATAAAAATTACTACCCAAACAACAACAGGCATCTCCAGATTCTATGAAATTAAGACAAAAATCAATCACCTGAAATGCCTGGAAGCTAGAGAATCTGAATTCGACCCTCTCCCCCAATCGATCAGACTTGTGCCTATTCAACTTGAACATTGTACCCTTTATTTAAAAAGAAAGAAACAAGGATTTTGATCAATGAAGGGGAAAAGGTGACATCTTTCTCTCACCTCTTTCTAACAATTGAAGAAAGAGAGAGAGAGACAAAAAGGTGGCGCCTTTGGGATCCCTTTTCACTTGTTTTCCAATTTAGGTTTTCGCTGGAGCCAACAACAGAGATTCACGATGTAATTGTATCTCAAATTGTTTGTTTTTGTTTTATTTTTATCTGTGATTTTGGATGAATTCTTGTTAGAAATTCTCGTGGTTTCATGAATGGAAAAAACAGGTGTCCTTGCAAGCTGTGTAGATCCTTAATACGTTCATTGATGCTGTTCTTTCTTTTTTGCATAAATCCCCCGCAAGTATTTCCTTTTAACATATCAGCATTATTTCAGAACTAGCATGAACCCCTACGGCGAAAAAATCCAAAATAATATGGTTTTGGTCAAATTCGTACCTTTCTATATGCATACACAAATGCACAAACATATATATAAACATAGAATGTGCATATGCACATACAAATAAATTATTATATATAAAAATGAGATAAAAGATTAAAGGTTCTTGCATAAACAGGAAAGAAAGGAGCATTATCGAATTTCATTGGAGGTAAATGATGCACAAACATTCTTTCAATAGTTATGTCTTCATTTTCTTCCCTATTAATAGCATGAGATGTGTAATAACATATAACGTCAGTTGAATTCATATCATCACCCTGTTTGTATTTGAACCTAATCAATTTGATGCTTTGTATGAAATTGAATATGACAAACTGATGATTATTTTCCTAAAAATGAAATTTTGGAGGCCTAAATAACTAATGTAGCCCTAAGATTTAGGCAGAACCATCCATCCATCCTGATGTAAGCACAAAATTATATGCTCATTTAGATCAATTCATGATTGCGAGATACATCTAAATAATTCATATTATTTGTAGCATTCTGAACGCGTCCATTTAAAAAACTTTACCTAACAAAATGTTCATGTACATAAACCATTAGTATGAAGGCATACAACAATTTTCATCATAATACCATCAGTTATTTTTGGTAAACAGACATTCCGTTCAATAAAAACCTTGCTAAGGACAGTGTTCGATATTAAATTAATAACTACATATGAAATCATTTTACAGTTTTTGAAATATTTTCTATGATTATACGTATAAAGAATCCCTCGCACTAATCTGATCTCTTTTAGTAATAAATTAAGAAGCTCAAATAAGCATAAGTATCTTAAAAACCACAACGAACAGAAAGATAATAAGAATATCACAAATAATGAAATCATTCATGAACATTATTTCTTAAAGAAGTAGACGCCAGCTATAATAATTAATTTAATATTAAAGCTGGGAATTAATTGCAAAAGTATTTATCATCACAAAAAAGTAATGGGTTCTTAAAGGTGGAGGTCCCATCATTTTTACCCTTTTCCGTATAATTGATGGAGCTGGTTGTAATTTTTTTTGACACAAAAGAACGGATGGTTCAATCAAATCTCACAAATAAAGTAATACCAAATGTCAGCGCATGGGGCAGCATACAGCCATGTGGTCCATTATTGGAAAGGAGGTTGTTTTCGGGAAACTAGGATAAGCTTGCCTCGGATGAAAGTCAGATTGGATTTGATCCGAACCCGATACAATCAGATCCGGTTTTTCCAGATTGAAGATTGAATAAAATAATTTCGGGTTGGATATGAGTTTAGAGTTAAACCCGTCCGTCCGAATCCTAAACCTGGTCCGAACCAAACCCGCTTCTTATATCCGATCCAACTCAATATATGAAAAAGATATTTAATTCGAAATATTATAAAATAGCTATAGTGATTTATTGCAGATATATCGTTATATTGTGCATTTTTTAAGTGTGATTTTTGAACTATTACATATAATTTATATGGTTTTGTTAAAGTATAAATTTTGTGCACATATATTTGGTGGAATATACTCAAGTATTATACTTTTAATTTTTATGGAAAAAAAGCGATGGGTAAAGACCCGAAAAATCCAAAAAAACCGATCCGCCCGCATAAGCCCGAAACCCGTCCGAAACCCAAAGTTGCGGGTTTGACTTTAGCGCATTATAAACCCATCGGGTTCGGGCGAGTTTTGGGTTTAGGTTTTAATTTTAAGGTCAGGTAAAAAAAATTGTCAAAACCCCGTCCAAACTGGTCCGGTTTCACCCCTAAGCTTGGCGCAATTTGTCTTTTGGACAAATTCGGAATTATTGATAAAGGGGTGAAAATTTCCGAGCAGCCCCCTTGTGTTCCGCAGGAGGAATTTGAGGATAGTTTCGGAATCATCTATAAGCACAGTTTCAAGGTTAGTATAACCTATAAATAGCTGTGAGCTCGACGGATTTATTTCAGCAGTGTATTTTGAGTTTTAATTATTGAATTTTTTTATGTGGACTTTAAAAAATTTGATAGAGTTGGTCAATTATGATTACCATCTTCCAACCGTTTTACTTTTACCCAATTAATAAAAAATTATATGTTTTAAGAAGTAGCACTTACCTGTTTGGTTCTTAAAATGTGGCTATTTCAAGTACTAGTTAGTAGTTTGAATATATTGGTTGTATTTGTAAGAGGGAAATAGTCCCACATCGGATGGAGAGACAAACACCCAAGTCTTTATAATAGTTCCCAATATTTAAGTAATAAATAAAGTGAATAATGAGCCAAGTGGGCTTGATTTTTAGCAGGTTTATAATAACATTTATTTATTATTGTCTTTGATGAGACATTTGGGCACTTGGGTCATCTTGGGTTGACCAAGTAAACAGAGTTTGCTCCTTGAACTCAAGGGCTTTGTCGTATCTTGGGAGTGATTGCCTATCGAGAGGAAGGGAAATTTTAAGAAATCTAATTTTGGCAGAGAACAAGATTTTGCCACTATATTAAAGATTGCAAATTCAGAAATACCGGAAAGAACTAAAACTGCAGATTGGTGGCTCGATTCTGACGCAACCATCCATGTATGCAATAACAAAGCAATGTTCAATACCTACACGGATCAATACCTACACGGATCAAAAAGAACATGAAGAGGTGTTGATGGGAATCTTGTCTTGTAATATAATGGTCAATTAACTAGAGGAGTGAAAGGATATTTTATAACCTTTACTGATGATCATTCTCATTTTACATATGTATATTTATTAAGAACAAAAGATGAAGCATTTGAGAAATTTAAAGAGTATAAATCAGTTGTAGAAAATCAGAAAGATAAAAGGATTAAAATCCTTAGAAGTGATAGAGGGGGAGCATATTTTTCTGATTCTTTTTCTCAATTCTGCGAAATGCATGGTATTATTAATCAAAGAACTGCACCTTATACGCCTCAACACAACGGGTTAGCCGAAAGGAAAAATAGGACATTAGTTGAAATGGTAAATGCTATGCTTTTAAATACTAAATTACCTTTTAATCTTTGGGTTGATGCACTTTTAACAGCATGTTATATTCATAATAGAATACCATCCAAGAAAACTCATATTTCACCATATGAAATTTGGAATGGTAGAAAACCCAATTTAAACTATATTAAAGTGTGGGGGTGCATAGCATATTATAAAGTGACCGATCCATATAAATCTAAATTAGGGCCGAGAGGCATCAGAAGTATATTTGTTGGATATGCACAGAATTCTAAAGCATATCGACTTCTAGATTTAGAATCAAATGTCATAATTGAGTCGATACATGTTGAATTTTTTGAAAATAAATTTATGCATGACAATGTTGATTCTAATTTGTATAATGATGAAAATGCAGCAACTTCTAAGAAAATTACAAATGAGAAAAGAAGTGAAAGTAATGAAAATATTGAACCAAGAAAAAGTCAAAGAATCAGGAAAGAAAAATCTTTTGGTCCTGATTTTATTGATTCGCGTTCAATAGTCTTTCTCGTTGAAGGAGATAGAACCAAAGTGCTTAACAAAGTACATGTTCTACTTAATATAGAAGATGATCCTAAAACATTTAGTGAAGCAATGTCATCAAGAGACACTGCATTTTTGAAAGAGGCTATTGATGACGAAATGGACTCAATAATGTCTAACAATACTTGGATATTGGTTGACTTGCCTCAAGGATCTAAGCCTATAAAGTGTAAATGGGTATTTAGAAGAAAACTAAATACAGATGGCTCTATACAAACTTTCAAGACAAGATTAGTGGCTAAAAAATTCACACAAAAGGAGGGCATAGATTATTTTGATACTTATGCATCTGTGGCTAGAATAACATCCATTAGAATTCTTATAGCTTTGGCTTCAATATATAATTTATATGTGCATCAAATGGATGTAAAAACAGCCTTTTTAAATGGTGAATTAAATGAGGAAGTATACATGGAACAAGCCGAAGGTTTCATACTTCCTGGAAATGAGAACAAAGTTTGTAAATTAACTAAGTCGCTATATGGTTTAAAACAGGCCCCTAAACACTGGCATGAGAAATTTGATAAAACAGTAAAGGATATTTTATAACCTTTACTGATGATCATTCTCATTTTACATATGTATATTTATTAAGAACAAAAGATGAAGCATTTGAGAAATTTAAAGAGTATAAGTCAGTTGTAGAAAATCAGAAAGATAAAAGGATTAAAATCCTTAGAAGTGATAGAGGGGGAGCATATTTTTCTGATTCTTTTTCTCAATTCTGCGAAATGCATGGTATTATTAATCAAAGAACTGCACCTTATACGCCTCAACACAACGGGTTAGCCGAAAGGAAAAATAGGACATTAGTTGAAATGGTAAATGCTATGCTTTTAAATACTAAATTACCTTTTAATCTTTGGGGCGAGGCACTTTTAACAGCATGTTATATTCATAATAGAATACCATCCAAGAAAACTCATATTTCACCATATGAAATTTGGAATGGTAGAAAACCCAATTTAAACTATATTAAAGTGTGGGGGTGCATAGCATATTATAAAGTGACCGATCCATATAAATCTAAATTAGGGCCGAGAGGCATCAGAAGTATATTTGTTGGATATGCACAGAATTCTAAAGCATATCGACTTCTAGATTTAGAATCAAATGTCATAATTGAGTCGATACATGTTGAATTTTTTGAAAATAAATTTATGCATGACAATGTTGATTCTAATTTGTATAATGATGAAAATGCAGCAACTTCTAAGAAAATTACAAATAAGAAAAGAAATGAAAATATTGAACCAAGAAAAAGTCAAAGAATCAGGAAAGAAAAATCTTTTGGTCCTGATTTTATTGATTCGCGTTCAAAAGTCTTTCTCGTTGAAGGAGATAGAACCAAAGTGCTTAACAAAGTACATGTTCTACTTAATATAGAAGATGATCCTAAAACATTTAGTGAAGCAATGTCATCAAGAGACACTGCATTTTTGAAAAAGGCTATTGATGACGAAATGGACTCAATAATGTCTAACAATACTTGGATATTGGTTGACTTGCCTCAAGGATCTAAGCCTATAAAGTGTAAATGGGTATTTAGAAGAAAACTAAATACAGATGGCTCTATACAAACTTTCAAGACAAGATTAGTGGCTAAAAAATTCACACAAAAGGAGGGCATAGATTATTTTGATACTTATGCACCTGTGGCTAGAATAACATCCATTAGAATTCTTATAGCTTTGGCTTCAATATATAATTTATATGTGCATCAAATGGATGTAAAAACAGCCTTTTTAAATGGTGAATTAAATGAGAAAGTATACATGGAACAAGCCGAAGGTTTCATACTTCCTGGAAATGAGAACAAAGTTTGTAAATTAACTAAGTCGCTATATGGTTTAAAACAGGCCCCTAAACACTGGCATGAGAAATTTGATAAAACAATCATATCAAATGGTTTTAAGCATAATAGTGCGGATAAATGCGTATATTCCAAATTCAATCAGAATTATGGGATAATCATATGTCTCTATGTAGACGACATGTTGATATTTGGTACAAACATGATTGGAATAAATGAAACAAAAATGTATTTAGCTTCAGTATTCAAAATGAAAGATTTGAATGAAGTAGATACTATTTTAGGAATAAAGGTAAAAAAACACAGTGAAGGGTTTGTGCTAAACCAATCTCATTATATAGAGAAATTATTAAATAAATTCCAAGATCTTAATATTAAAGAAAGTGTTACTCCGTATGATCCGAGTATGAAATTAAATGAGAATTGTGACAATGTAATTGCACAATTAGAATATGCTAGCGCTATTGGAAGCCTTATGTATGTGATGCATTGTACAAGGCCTGATATAGCTTTTGCAGTATACAAATTGTCACGATATATTAGTAAACCCAGTACTAATCATTGGAAGGCCATCAGAAGAGTTCTTGGGTATCTAAAAAGAACAAAAGAGTTTGGTCTATTTTATTCCAATTATCCTGCAGTACTAGAAGGTTACTCGGATGCAAGTTGGATCACAAGTGCAAGTGATAATAAATCCATAACAGGTTGGGTATTTACAATTGGAGGCGGTGCTATTAGTTGGGCCTCTAAGAAACAAACTTGCATCACACATTCAACAATAGAATCTGAATTTGTCGCTTTGGCTGCTGCCGGCAAGGAAGCGGAATGACTGAGAAATTTTTTATTGGATATAGAGTTGTGGCCACAACCAATGCCATCTATTTCTTTGCATTGCGATAGTGAGGCGACTATGTCTAGAGCTTATAATAATGTTTATAATGGTGAATCTAGACACATTAGCTTAAGGTATGAATATATTCGAGAATTAATAACTAATGGAATAATTACCATAGTTTATGTGAGATCTGCAAAGAATTTAGCAGATCCCTTTACCAAGGCATTATCTAGAGATTTGGTAAAGAATACGTCAATTGGAATGAGACTTAAACATTTACAATTTGGCACCAGTAATGGTAACCCAATTTTAATTAGTAAAAACTAATTTTAATAGTTCAATGGGTAATAACAAGTTACTGTCATGTGCCTGTATTGCACTAGGCGTCTCATTCTTATATAAATAAGTATCTAGTGCTGTCTGTTACGATAAAGAGGATGAGCGAAACCTCTCAATGGAGTTATTTAATTTTTAAATATCCACAGTAACAGGAATATAATAAAGGAAACTCCACCTATATTAGCATAGAAGTGGTGCCGCTTCAACAAGAGATATGAAGTATTCTCTTGTAAATGCTTATGAAGTACAAGATTAGCACATGGCCATAATAGTGCTAAAGCAGTTATAAACCTTTTAGAAAATAAGATGAATATTGTGTGTGTTGTATTTCAAATTCTAATAATAAAAAGTTTTGGTTTAATCTGCGGACACCAATAACTTTGTTAGACTATTGATATATATACACTAATGGAAGGTTTAAATCGAGAGATACCTTTCTTTATGCATAATATTGTTAGTTATATGTATGCCCTAGAGGCCATTACTATACATAGGATGTATATTGTAGTGGATGCTTGGACATATATAGGGAGGACTTTCTTGCTCGACATGATAGCATGCTATCTGGTTGATCTTTACCTTAACGTGTATACTGATTGTCTCTCTGTTACATGTTGGTAAAGCCCTTAGGATGTGTACTTGACTACCTGGACTATGATGCGGATCATACTAGTGGGGACATGGTAGTCTATAAGTACATCCTTCAAAGTCCCTAGTCGTGGGTGTATCGAGACGGGGCATCGATATACCAGAGTAGACTAGCGTATACCTTCTCGACCCATACAGATGGTGTCACGCCCCGCTTCCCAGTGTACGGCGAAGTGGACGCGACGAGGCCCGCTACGTATGTACTCAGAAGTACATACGCTAAGCGTAACTAAACAATATAAAATAATCACAAGAGACAAATGATATAGAAATAACAGCAACTTTTATTAATAACATTCTTTGTACAATGCATGAAAAAGGAAAAACATCTGAAATAAAAAAAATGCCTAAACAGTGGCATAACAGAAAAAGAAAAGTACTGGAAAGAAAAGTGTACAATGAAATTATACTGCTGGGTCTTCGACAAATTGCTCCAAGTCTTCTTGGGTTGGTTCAACTTCTGCCGGGTCCAGGTCACCTGACGACATTCAAAGAAGAGAGAAACAGAATGTCGTCAGCGAACAGATCGCTCGGTAAGTCCCAAAGGAAAGAAGAATGAGAATGGCAGGGTAGCAGTATTTTCTAAAGTATTATGTTGTTGAATATTATGGAATATTGTTTAACGCCGTTGTTTGTAGCTTGGTACAGAAGGATGCCAGTGTATACGAGGGGGATCTCTATATGCTAGAGATCAGGGCAAATGGAGAGTACAAGGAACCGTTATGCCACGGTACAACAGCAATAGTATTCATGTTAGGTGTCTTAATCTGATCACCTCGTGCCACCTTTAACACCTTCCGTACCAATCTACCCCTTAAACCCCGCGATGTCTTGTTTGTATTGTTATCTTGTAAAATTGTATTGATTGTAAGATTGATTAACTGACTGACCGAAACCATGATATCAGGAAACGGTTATAACCGTAGAGTCATGTAAATAGAATACTGGGAAACATGTAAAAGGAATATCCATGGTTCGGTTCAGTCAAGTAGATTGTTAACTGGATTCTGGAATTCATGTATTCATCTTGAGTTGAAATATAAAGAATATAGATTGACTTGAATCATTTTCAAGTCAGAAATAGTCAGACTCTAACCCGAGTCAGACTAAAAGAAAGTGAGTTGAAGTTCAATAATTGTTAAGGGCCTTATTGTAATTTATAAAACTTGAGGGGGTTTATTGTAAAAATACTATTGTATATTTTTCAAAATACAACTTAAGTATTTAATTATCGTCTTTATGTACATACAATAATTTAATGATCAAGATAAATATGTATACATGTTCGAATAACATGAAATGAGTCAAGTATATTATTCGAGTAACTACCATAAACAATGCTGTAAAGAAATATTATGTACGACTAATTAATCAAGTCGAACGAATGCGGAATATAAACATAAATATGGCTCTAAGTGTTTTGCATGCGTGAGTTCCAGTTTCACCTAAATACGACTACCGGTTTGAGAGATATATCTGTTTTCGTATCATTGCGCAAAACAGATCAGAATCTGTTCAGCACCGTCACATATTTTTAAAATGCAGTTTGAGTTAATTTCCATCAGTTTTCAGGTTATGAAAAGTATTAGAAAATTGTAGGTATTTCGATGAACTTATCTAAAACACCAAGATTCACAAGATTTGGATTTCTGACGCTCTAGTTATGATCATTTTAATATCAGCGTTTAAAACAGAAATTCAGATTTCTGGACAGCAACTATATATTCTATTGCAAAGCCTATATCGGGTTGTTTCATGCATTCCTAAGTAATATAATGCACAGAAAATTATAGTTCTATCAATGGTGCATCTACACATCTAAATTTTGTTACAAACGGACATCGGGTGTTCGAGTTATGTCCAATTTAAAAACAGTGTGCGAATCGGAACAGATTCTGTCCAGATCCGTCACTTAATATTGTAACGCGGTTTTCGTTATCTTAGATGGGTTTTCAGTAAAACTATAAAACTAATAAAATCTATATCATTCAATGTAGATATCAAAAACACCTAAGTTTGCTCAATTTGGATACCGGTATACCAAATTATATGTCTTAGAAGTTGACCGATAACTGCAGTTTTCTGTTTTACGATCAGTGACTAAATACAATATAATTCCTAAACCGTTATACGGATCGATCTAAAATTTTTACAGAGTGTATAAAATAATATATTCTATTATACGTAAATTTCATGAAATTTTCAGAATTAAAAATTAATTTATAAAATTTATTTTAAAACTAAAGGTATTGATATGTCATATGTGAGAAATGAGAAAATTATGGTATTTATTCATAATTTCATTTTTTTTTTTACAAACTTTAAATAAAGTGATTTAAAATAAAACAACAAACATACAATCCTAATTGGTCACTATGAAATCTTAACATGTGAATTGAGAGTAATGAAAAAGACTTTACAAACTATATATGTGTGTATGTTTGTGTGTTCATTATTTATATATATATCCATTTAATTAATTATTTATGAACTATGATATGTCAAGTGAAGTTTTTCATGGCAATATAAAACAAGAGAAATATAAAGAGAAAAAGAAAGAGATGGAGGAAGGAAAAAGTGAAGGGACTTACATACACAAGCCGGTATTGTCACCGGGCTTGTCTATCCGCCGACAGCCTCGCGTTACTAGCGAGACCTTCTTGAAGAGTTCTTCATATTCTTCTTCTTGGACTTTAGGTGAAGAGGGAGAAATGAGAGATAGAAAAATATGAGGAAGGAAAAGATGGAGGAGGACAATTAAGATGGTGTAATGGTGAATTATGTATAATAATATATGCATTTAACATAAGAATTAAAAGAGAAATGAAAGGTCACCATTCATTTTGGAAATGAAAGGTCTCATTTGTAGGTTATGAGAAGAATAAAAAAAATGATAAAAAATAATTGCAAGAATGGGGATTTGAACATGTGACTTATGGAATAACAATGCAAGGACTTATCCAATGAGCTATAAGGTTGTTCATTCACATATTTAATTAGAATTAAATATATGATGTTGCTTAAAAAGAAAATGGGCTTTTTAGATGGGCTGTAGAGAATAAGAATAATGGATTTGGGTTAAATATTTATGAAAGGAAAAATAAGAATGAGAAGTTAAAAACTTAAATATAAGAAAAAGAAATTGTACCTAGAAAAAAAATACATAATAGATTGAGAAATAAAATAATAATAAATTTAATAGAAAAAGGAAAATACCAAGTACAAATAAATACGGTATATTATTGAAGAGAGATAAAACAAATGTATAAAAATTTTGGGGTTGTTACAGATGGGCGATGGATGATCCCATATCCATTGGTGTTTGACATCAGAGATGATATACGGGTGCTCAGTAGAGACTGGGTACACTGGACGGACTCGCCGAGAACTCCCAGATGGTATTATACCTTACGTCAGATGGCAGTTCTCTGGTGACACTGGTACAGAGTAGTCTGTTGACCCGAGATCGTCATAGAGTCTTGTGTGGTTCCCACTGTGCTTTGATTTCCATCTTACCACGTCCAAGAGGGCGTGCAAAACGGTGGTTTTTGGGTACAGTCCCGAGTCACATGGAGGCAATGAGCGATAGGAGGGGATTCGTCTCTCCCGGTATAGGGAGTTGATGTTGCGCTGTGTTCGATTGGCTATAACCGGAAATCCCTGGCCAGGGTTGCTGAGATTTACTTGTAAGTGTTATCAGTAGTTTCTCGAACTGTTATAGGCCTCATATCGACACGACTTATCGAGCTATTGGGGTCTGACGTTTACCACCCCTAGGCAAGATATGCGACATATCAGACGATCAGACCGGACTGTACGGTAAGTGTTACTGGTTGGATTCACAGGAGTGTGAGCGGGCTTGCTCGTCGATCTTCTGATCGCTCAATACCCGGGTGGCCGTTACGTTTAGCAGACCGCTTGCGGCTTGTGGGTGTTTGATATGATCATCACCTGCTGCCGGCGTATTGACGAGTCTTTAGAGTCCTACACAGAGGTTTCCTGGCTCAAGCGAAACGAAATAGGAGCGCATATGAGATATGTGCAGGACCGAGAATAATGCGTGTATGTGATACCGTATTTCATTCTCGCGATGAATGTATCGAAAGGTTGTATGCGATATAACCTACTTATCGAATCAAGGATTGATTCGGTAAGCCGATACAAAGGATACTAGTCGGTTATATGCGATATGACCGGATCGTTAAATCAAGTGTTGATTTAATGATTTAATGTATAATTATATATTTGATATATTACTTTGCATTAACCAGTATTGGTTCACTTTAAATGGATTTTCTCACTAGAAGTTCACAAGTTGTATATGTGATATACTTTTGTGCACTTGATTGTATCATGTTTGATGATACATGTTAACTTGGTTAAGTGTAAAGATTAAACCATGGTTAAGTTAATGATTAGGGTTTTGCTTTTCTTTCTTATTTATTTATTTATTTATTTATTTTGGAAAGAATAAAGAGAAAATGGTGGCTTTCTTTGTTTGTAGTTGAATCTTCATGAAGGTTTGACTTTGTAACCATTTTGTCTTCATGCTTAACCCTAACCATTTAAACAAACCATGGTCTATTCTCTATACTTAACTAGGGTTAGGATATGATAAGTATTCATATTATTTTCTATTTTGAAAATACTTATGATATTCTTTCTTCTTCTTCTTCATCTTCTTCAATGAAGAAAGCTTGACTTCATCAATGGTGAATTGATGAAATGAGTGAGAAATCCAATTCTAAAGTGAACCCACTTCCTATTTCTTCATCCTCTACCTCTTGCCAAGTAGTACAGGGTGTTTCCTTCACAAGTTTTCATGGCTTGGTGAAGGTGGAGCCTGATCTTGTGATGCCTCGACGTAGATCATCTTCGGCATCGTCGTCGATGACCTAGCCCGCTTTTTCTCCGATGAAGCCGACGCTAGAGCCCAAGATCCGATTTGTACAGCGAGGAGACTTCATCGCGGAGCCATGGAGGTGGAGAACCGGATCTACAAAGGTTGTATTTCCGTTTACTATTTAGTTAAGTTGTTAACTTGTTTCTTTTTCGCCTAAACTTCTAGCCAACGATCCGTATTAGGGTTTCTCGGCACCGTAAGTTTGAAATTGGCATGGTTGATGCCTTGTGAGACCTCATTAGAGTGCCTAGGAACCCTACAGTGGTATCAGAGCCTAGCTAGAGCCTTAGGCGATGCGTAGACGAAGTTTGAAACCCGAACAAACCCCGAAACCCTAATCCGACATGCTCTCTGGACTTTTTCTAAAATCTGGGATTTTTCCAGATTAAAAATGCTTAAAAAATTCAGCAGGGATTTCTAAGGAATTCATTTGGTCAGGCATGCGATGTCTGAGGTGGTTGCGGATTCCAACTGTTGTAGTTTTACACTTTCTTTTCTGTGACCGTAAGTGTAATATGTGATATCGCCGGTTTCGTTGCTATATGTCAACGACAATTGGGATGGACATATTTACTTACGTTGATGACATGTGATGTTATGTGTTGCTGGATATGTTATATTGGATCGTCGTGTTTGAATAGCCGGGGTTTTTTATGTGAGATGAGTGTTTTTCATTTTCATTCATGTAAAAACTTGTATGTAATATTCTTTTATTGGGGCACTTCCAGGTTGCGGAAGATGTCACCGTTTGTATATTATTTACTTTTCTGCACTAGGATAGACCCAAGGAGGAGGGCACAAGTAACCGGGTTCTGGGGTCCAGTGGGAGACCAACTCGAGGAGTCGAGTCCGGGTTTCCTAACCCTAGAATTGGTAGGGTTGCTTGCCGCTCTCGTAGGGGTCTAGGGGTGTGGGTTTGGCTATTCATCACGACCGTGGAATCCGTGTTTTATACTGGCTCGTATTGAAAACACGGACGTCCTAGTATATCCAATGTTTCATATGTTTCTTCTGCTGCGATATCTGTGATGTGATCATGTGATGTTCTGTGATGGATACTGTATATAGTATATATGATATATTATATAGACGTTACTTATGTTTTGCACTCGCGCTGGCCCTGCCCCGCTCCGCCGTTAGTTACCTAACCTAACGGTGCACGAGGGGACATCGAGGCGAATGCAGATGGCATAAGTGTACGTCGTATTTATCTGTGATGTTTAGGTACTTAAATGATGGGACTTCATTAATGTGATTAATGAAAGAAAAGAAACCTAAGATGTTATAGAATCGAATTTCAAAATAAAACAGGTAGCTACAGTTCTTGCTTTGCACAGCGGTATATATGATATATCCCGCACCTCATTCGACGAGGAAAGGGCCGACGATCCCTTCACCGGGAGTGACCCCTTTAGCAAAACTAGAAAAGCCTCAAAAACACTCAATTTTAAAATCATTTGATTCTATAACGATATCAAGTTCATTATGCAATAGGTTTTCAGAAAAACCTGTCGTAGCCCTCCGTCATTTCAGATATGTACTGGTTAGTATTCGTGCTGCGTTTGTTGACCTCTGTCAAGGCGTAGTGTGCGGTAGCTGATTAGTGCTTATCTGTATAAGCATATGATGTGATTGATTTAGGGTAGTCGTGCGACCATGTTGACCTCTGATAAGGGTCGTGCGGGTGGGTTTACTTCAATCAGGAAATGACGGGTTGAACTTGACTAGCAGCCTATGGTTTGTTGACCTCTGTCAAGGTCATAGGACGCTAGGGGCAAAATATTATCGGGAATTTCAAGTGTTGAAATTTGCAATGAGATTGCATACCTTCTATGAGATAGTTGGATCCCGATACCCACTGCGAGTAAGAGTTACTCCTGGGAGAATTTTATACATTACAATTAGCCGATCAAGTAGGTGTCTAGAAAGGTGTCAACGGAGTTACGCCTCTGGGAAAACGAGGTTTACATTAATTAGGTTCGTGCGAAAGCACGGTGGACCTCCCTCAAAGTACCGACACTGGCCTGGCTGAAAGATTGGCGAACTTGTAGTGTGTAATTAATCCCGGCTAGTCTTTCCTTTTACGGTTTGAAGGAAGATTTGATAAAAAGCAGTGGGAGCCATCCTGATTAGATAAAATAAAAACCAATCTATTCTTGCAAGAGCGCACGCTGAGTGTTTTCTTCTCTCTCTCTCCAGGTAGCGACCATATCACGCCTTAATCAAGATAATAATACGGATATTTGACCGAACCCGCTTGTTATACTGAGCTGGGGAACGTTGGTCCCGCTCCAACTTGTAATTGTTATAAGACAGAGCAGGAAATTGGGGATTACCAGAATTCCCGTGCCGCCCAAACGAAGAGAGTGCATGCTGATGCATCATCTTTGGGTGTGTTCATTACAGAGAACTGTTTCTCAGTATCCTTTACGTCCTGGATATGTGATACCAGATCAGGATCCCAGAAATGTAATCTGTTACATAGGGCTACAGAACGGTAGAGAACTGAGAACGGGTGATTAGTTTCATGAGACAGAAAACGGGGCAAGTGTTGCAGCCAAGTCTGTTGGTCACTGTCACCCTGTATTACGAATACATTGATTCTGAACGAATGTTATTAGATACCGAACCTGATATACAAAATCGTATCTATCTCTTTATTAGTAAAGAAATGATAAAATTTTGTATTGTTGGATAATTGACAATAATGTTTTGAACATTTCCTATATCAAAAGTTGATCGGTTCAGGCGCGTTATCTAAAAGCATTGATGTTCTAAATCAAACTACAGTTCTTTCGTATACGGAACACACACAAGAGGAAGAGTTCAGAAATGAACGAATCCTTCTTGAGGTATTATAGACTAGGTCAGATCAATGTGACCCGACTAGCTAGAGTTACATATAGATGCATATTTAAATCAGTTTGAATTTACATCTTGTGAAACTCGCCAGTCATGTCACAAAGATAAGATGACCATAGCTCTGTTTATTGGAAACAGAGAAAGAGTTAGTGAACTCTTGGGACTGATACATGATGATGTATGTAAGGTCTCCTGTCTACACATGCCAGGAATGGTTCTTTATACTTCATTACATTCTCTGATGATCTTTCGAGATTCAGACCTATGTTCCTATTGAAACACAAGTCCGAACCTTTTGAGATATTCACAGAATATAAGTTAGAAGTAGAGAATCAAAAATACGGATATAAGTATTATTTCCTATGATGAGATCAAGGAGGAGAATACTTGAGCACGGAAATCCTGGACTATTCTAAAGGAGAATGAGATTCTCTCTCAGCATTACTCCTCCGTATACACCATTGCACGATGGTATATCGGGGTGGAGCAGATACACCCTATTTGATATGGTGTACTCTATGATGAGTACTACTGAGTTACCTATTTCCTTTTGGGAGTTATGCACTTGAGAAGCTGCATGCCTATTGAATAGGGTTCCAGTCAAATCAGTTGCCTACCACTTCATATATGATATGGAAAGGAAAGAGCCCATGTCTTAAGCTAGTTAAGATTTGGGATTGTCCGGCCTATGTCTAAAAGTAAAATCCGGACAAACTCGAGGCAAGGTCTGTAATGTAGAACTGGAAAGGTTCCAGCTATACGAACTACAGCAGATGATTTGGTACAACCAAAGGATTCAGTAGATACCAACGAAGCTCAGCCTCTCCGCCGATCTAGTAGGGTTTTCTCACCCACGTGAGAGATACTTCTGTTTCTCTACGACAGTGGGAGCGAGGATTGCATCATGAGATGATGACCCAACTAGTTTCCAGCTGGCCATCAGGAGTGGGACTCTGTAAGAATGGCTGGATGCTTAGCGATCTGAGATGGAATCCTTATGCACCAACAAAGTATGGACTTTGGTTGCTATATCTGAAGGGTTAAATCCCCATCAGGAGCAAGTATATCTTGAGAAGATTACTTGGTGTGGATGGAAAAGTTGAGACTTTCAAAGCTAGACTTGTTAAAGGTTTTCGTCATTGACCAGGCGTGGATAATGATGAAACCTTTTTCCAGTGTCTATGCTTAAGTCCATCCAGATCCTACTTGCCACGGCTACATACCATGACTACGATATCTGGTGGTTGGGTGTCATGACAGCTTTTCTAAATGATGTTTTAGAAGAGAACGTCTGTAAGTACACAGCCAGAGGGCCTCGTAGACAGTGAGAGCAGCGGAAACGTGTGCAAGATGCTTTATAGGATAAAGCAGGTATCGCGGAGTTGGAACATCTGTTTTGATGAAATAGTCAAAGAGTTTGACATCATCAAAATGGTAGATGAACCTTGTATATACAAAAAGGTAGTAGGGAGTATGGTGGCGATTCTCGTAGAGTACGTGGATGACATGCTCTTGATAGGGAAGGAGTTTCCTATGCTACGCTCGGTCAATCTCCGCTTATCACAATGATTCTCCACATAGGATCAAAGTGATACCTACTAAATCCTGGGTTTTGGATCTATGAGATAGATCTAAATGGATGTTAGAATACTCACTAGCTGTAGTGAGACGGTATCAATCGACCCTGGGGAGAATCACTGGAATGGTTCCAGGGTGATAAAGACGACTGAATGTCAGTCACAGGCATTGTCTTTACCCTCAGTGGAGGGACGGTATGTTGGAAAAGTTCCAAGCTAGATACCGTGGCATACTAGAAGATAAAGGCTGGATACATCGCTACTTAAGATGCTACCAAAGAGGCTGTTTGGGTGTATATTGGTTCATAAGATGAACTACGTTCCTACCATTGTGAGACAATGGAGTTGTGGCTTATGCCGAGGAACGCCGGTCCCATCAGTGATCCATACATATTCTAAGGCAGTGTCACCTGATCATGGAGATGGTTGATCTCCAGGGTGATCGAGGTTTGGAGAGTAGACTCAGAGGACAACACAGCGGATCCACTCACAAAGGCCTGTTCCCAGAGAGAAATTTTTATGGGATGGTTGAGTATGAGATACTACAACCACTGCTATCTGATGGCCCTAGTGCAAGTGGGAGATTGTTAGTTATATGTATGCCCTAGAGGCCATTACTATACATAGAATGTATATTGTAGTGGATGCTTGGACATATATAGGGAGGACTTTCTTGCTCGACATGATAGTATGCTATCTGGTTGATCTTTACCTTAACGTGTATACTGATTGTCTCTCTGTTACATGTTGGTAAAGCCCTTAGGATGTGTACTTGACTACCTGGACTATGATGCGGATCATATTAGTGGGGACATGGTAGTCCATAAGTACATCCTTCAAAGTCCCTAGTCGTGGGTGTATCGAGACGGGGCATCGATATACCAGAGTAGACTAGCGTATACCTTCTCGACCCATACAGATGGGCGATGGATGATCCCATATCCATTGGTGTTTGACATCAGAGATGATATACGGGTGCTCAGTAGAGACTGGGTACACTGGACGGACTCGCCGAGAACTCCCAGATGGTATTATACCTTACGTCAGATGGCAGTTCTCTGGTGACACTGGTACAGAGTAGTCTGTTGACCCGAGATCGTCATAGAGTCTTGTGTGGTTCCCACTGTGCTTTGATTTCCATCTTACCACGTCCAAGAGGGCGTGCAAAACGGTGGTTTTTGGGTACAGTCCCGAGTCACATGGAGGCAATGAGCGATAGGAGGGGATTCGTCTCTCCCGGTATAGGGAGTTGATGTTGCGCTGTGTTCGATTGGCTATAACCGGAAATCCCTGGCCAGGGTTGCTGAGATTTACTTGTAAGTGTTATCAGTAGTTTCTCGAACTGTTATAGGCCTCATATCGACACGACTTATCGAGCTATTGGGGTCTGACGTTTACCACCCCTAGGCAAGATATGCGACATATCAGACGATCAGACCGGACTGTACGGTAAGTGTTACTGGTTGGATTCACAGGAGTGTGAGCGGGCTTGCTCGTCGATCTTCTGATCGCTCAATACCCGGGTGGCCGTTACGTTTAGCAGACCGCTTGCGGCTTGTGGGTGTTTGATATGATCATCACCTGCTGCCGGCGTATTGACGAGTCTTTAGAGTCCTACACAGAGGTTTCCTGGCTCAAGCGAAACGAAATAGGAGCGCATATGAGATATGTGCAGGACCGAGAATAATGCGTGTATGTGATACCGTATTTCATTCTCGCGATGAATGTATCGAAAGGTTGTATGCGATATAACCTACTTATCGAATCAAGGATTGATTCGGTAAGCCGATACAAAGGATACTAGTCGGTTATATGCGATATGACCGGATCGTTAAATCAAGTGTTGATTTAATGATTTAATGTATAATTATATATTTGATATATTACTTTGCATTAACCAGTATTGGTTCACTTTAAATGGATTTTCTCACTAGAAGTTCACAAGTTGTATATGTGATATACTTTTGTGCACTTGATTGTATCATGTTTGATGATACATGTTAACTTGGTTAAGTGTAAAGATTAAACCATGGTTAAGTTAATGATTAGGGTTTTGCTTTTCTTTCTTATTTATTTATTTATTTATTTATTTTGGAAAGAATAAAGAGAAAATGGTGGCTTTCTTTGTTTGTAGTTGAATCTTCATGAAGGTTTGACTTTGTAACCATTTTGTCTTCATGCTTAACCCTAACCATTTAAACAAACCATGGTCTATTCTCTACACTTAACTAGGGTTAGGATATGATAAGTATTCATATTATTTTCTATTTTGAAAATACTTATGATATTCTTTCTTCTTCTTCTTCATCTTCTTCAATGAAGAAAGCTTGACTTCATCAATGGTGAATTGATGAAATGAGTGAGAAATCCAATTCTAAAGTGAACCCACTTCCTATTTCTTCATCCTCTACCTCTTACCAAGTAGTACAGGGTGTTTCCTTCACAAGTTTTCATGGCTTGGTGAAGGTGGAGCCTGATCTTGTGATGCCTCGACGTAGATCATCTTCGGCATCGTCGTCGATGACCTAGCCCGCTTTTTCTCCGATGAAGCCGACGCTAGAGCCCAAGATCCTATTTGTACAGCGAGGAGACTTCATCGCGGAGCCATGGAGGTGGAGAACCGGATCTACAAAGGTTGTATTTCCGTTTACTATTTAGTTAAGTTGTTAACTTGTTTCTTTTTCGCCTAAACTTCTAGCCAACGATCCGTATTAGGGTTTCTCGGCACCGTAAGTTTGAAATTGGCATGGTTGATGCCTTGTGAGACCTCATTAGAGTGCCTAGGAACCCTACAGTGGTATCAGAGCCTAGCTAGAGCCTTAGACGATGCGTAGACGAAGTTTGAAACCCGAACAAACCCCGAAACCCTAATCCGACATGCTCTCTGGACTTTTTCTAAAATCTGGGATTTTTCCAGATTAAAAATGCTTAAAAAAATCAGCAGGGATTTCTAAGGAATTCATTTGGTCAGGCATGCGATGTCTGAGGTGGTTGCGGATTCCAACTGTTGTAGTTTTACACTTTCTTTTCTGTGACCGTAAGTGTAATATGTGATATCGCCGGTTTCGTTGCTATATGTCAACGACAATTGGGATGGACATATTTACTTACGTTGATGACATGTGATGTTATGTGTTGCTGGATATGTTATATTGGATCGTCGTGTTTGAATAGCCGGGGTTTTTTATGTGAGATGAGTGTTTTTCATTTTCATTCATGTAAAACTTGTATGTAATATTCTTTTATTGGGGCACTTCCAGGTTGCGGAAGATGTCACCGTTTGTATATTATTTACTTTTCTGCACTAGGATAGACCCAAGGAGGAGGGCACAAGTAACCGGGTTCTGGGGTCCAGTGGGAGACCAACTCGAGGAGTCGAGTCCGGGTTTCCTAACCCTAGAATTGGTAGGGTTGCTTGCCGCTCTCGTAGGGGTCTAGGGGTGTGGGTTTGGCTATTCATCACGACCGTGGAATCCGTGTTTTATACTGGCTCGTATTGAAAACACGGACGTCCTAGTATATCCAATGTTTCATATGTTTCTTCTGCTGCGATATCTGTGATGTGATCATGTGATGTTCTGTGATGGATACTGTATATAGTATATATGATATATTATATAGACGTTACTTATGTTTTGCACTCGCGCTGGCCCTGCCCCGCTCCGCCGTTAGTTACCTAACCTAACGGTGCACGAGGGGACATCGAGGCGAATGCAGATGGCATAAGTGTACGTCGTATTTATCTGTGATGTTTAGGTACTTAAATGATGGGACTTCATTAATGTGATTAATGAAAGAAAAGAAACCTAAGATGTTATAGAATCGAATTTCAAAATAAAACAGGTAGCTACAGTTCTTGCTTTGCACAGCGGTATATATGATATATCCCGCACCTCATTCGACGAGGAAAGGGCCGACGATCCCTTCACCGGGAGTGACCCCTTTAGCAAAACTAGAAAAGCCTCAAAAACACTCAATTTTAAAATCATTTGATTCTATAACGATATCAAGTTCATTATGCAATAGGTTTTCAGAAAAACCTGTCGTAGCCCTCCGTCATTTCAGATATGTACTGGTTAGTATTCGTGCTGCGTTTGTTGACCTCTGTCAAGGCGTAGTGTGCGGTAGCTGATTAGTGCTTATCTGTATAAGCATATGATGTGATTGATTTAGGGTAGTCGTGCGACCATGTTGACCTCTGATAAGGGTCGTGCGGGTGGGTTTACTTCAATCAGGAAATGACGGGTTGAACTTGACTAGCAGCCTATGGTTTGTTGACCTCTGTCAAGGTCATAGGACGCTAGGGGCAAAATATTATCGGGAATTTCAAGTGTTGAAATTTGCAATGAGATTGCATACCTTCTATGAGATAGTTGGATCCCGATACCCACTGCGAGTAAGAGTTACTCCTGGGAGAATTTTATACATTACAATTAGCCGATCAAGTAGGTGTCTAGAAAGGTGTCAACGGAGTTACGCCTCTGGGAAAACGAGGTTTACATTAATTAGGTTCGTGCGAAAGCACGGTGGACCTCCCTCAAAGTACCGACACTGGCCTGGCTGAAAGATTGGCGAACTTGTAGTGTGTAATTAATCCCGGCTAGTCTTTCCTTTTACGGTTTGAAGGAAGATTTGATAAAAAGCAGTGGGAGCCATCCTGATTAGATAAAATAAAAACCAATCTATTCTTGCAAGAGCGCACGCTGAGTGTTTTCTTCTCTCTCTCTCCAGGTAGCGACCATATCACGCCTTAATCAAGATAATAATACGGATATTTGACCGAACCCGCTTGTTATACTGAGCTGGGGAACGTTGGTCCCGCTCCAACTTGTAATTGTTATAAGACAGAGCAGGAAATTGGGGATTACCAGAATTCCCGTGCCGCCCAAACGAAGAGAGTGCATGCTGATGCATCATCTTTGGGTGTGTTCATTACAGAGAACTGTTTCTCAGTATCCTTTACGTCCTGGATATGTGATACCAGATCAGGATCCCAGAAATGTAATCTGTTACATAGGGCTACAGAACGGTAGAGAACTGAGAACGGGTGATTAGTTTCATGAGACAGAAAACGGGGCAAGTGTTGCAGCCAAGTCTGTTGGTCACTGTCATCCTGTATTACGAATACATTGATTCTGAACGAATGTTATTAGATACCGAACCTGATATACAAAATCGTATCTATCTCTTTATTAGTAAAGAAATGATAAAATTTTGTATTGTTGGATAATTGACAATAATGTTTTGAACATTTCCTATATCAAAAGTTGATCGGTTCAGGCGCGTTATCTAAAAGCATTGATGTTCTAAATCAAACTACAGTTCTTTCGTATACGGAACACACACAAGAGGAAGAGTTCAGAAATGAACGAATCCTTCTTGAGGTATTATAGACTAGGTCAGATCAATGTGACCCGACTAGCTAGAGTTACATATAGATGCATATTTAAATCAGTTTGAATTTACATCTTGTGAAACTCGCCAGTCATGTCACAAAGATAAGATGACCATAGCTCTGTTTATTGGAAACAGAGAAAGAGTTAGTGAACTCTTGGGACTGATACATGATGATGTATGTAAGGTCTCCTGTCTACACATGCCAGGAATGGTTCTTTATACTTCATTACATTCTCTGATGATCTTTCGAGATTCAGACCTATGTTCCTATTGAAACACAAGTCCGAACCTTTTGAGATATTCACAGAATATAAGTTAGAAGTAGAGAATCAAAAATACGGATATAAGTATTATTTCCTATGATGAGATCAAGGAGGAGAATACTTGAGCACGGAAATCCTGGACTATTCTAAAGGAGAATGAGATTCTCTCTCAGCATTACTCCTCCGTATACACCATTGCACGATGGTATATCGGGGTGGAGCAGATACACCCTATTTGATATGGTGTACTCTATGATGAGTACTACTGAGTTACCTATTTCCTTTTGGGAGTTATGCACTTGAGAAGCTGCATGCCTATTGAATAGGGTTCCAGTCAAATCAGTTGCCTACCACTTCATATATGATATGGAAAGGAAAGAGCCCATGTCTTAAGCTAGTTAAGATTTGGGATTGTCCGGCCTATGTCTAAAAGTAAAATCCGGACAAACTCGAGGCAAGGTCTGTAATGTAGAACTGGAAAGGTTCCAGCTATACGAACTACAGCAGATGATTTGGTACAACCAAAGGATTCAGTAGATACCAACGAAGCTCAGCCTCTCCGCCGATCTAGTAGGGTTTTCTCACCCACGTGAGAGATACTTCTGTTTCTCTACGACAGTGGGAGCGAGGATTGCATCATGAGATGATGACCCAACTAGTTTCCAGCTGGCCATCAGGAGTGGGACTCTGTAAGAATGGCTGGATGCTTAGCGATCTGAGATGGAATCCTTATGCACCAACAAAGTATGGACTTTGGTTGCTATATCTGAAGGGTTAAATCCCCATCAGGAGCAAGTATATCTTGAGAAGATTACTTGGTGTGGATGGAAAAGTTGAGACTTTCAAAGCTAGACTTGTTAAAGGTTTTCGTCATTGACCAGGCGTGGATAATGATGAAACCTTTTTCCAGTGTCTATGCTTAAGTCCATCCAGATCCTACTTGCCACGGCTACATACCATGACTACGATATCTGGTGGTTGGGTGTCATGACAGCTTTTCTAAATGATGTTTTAGAAGAGAACGTCTGTAAGTACACAGCCAGAGGGCCTCGTAGACAGTGAGAGCAGCGGAAACGTGTGCAAGATGCTTTATAGGATAAAGCAGGTATCGCGGAGTTGGAACATCTGTTTTGATGAAATAGTCAAAGAGTTTGACATCATCAAAATGGTAGATGAACCTTGTATATACAAAAAGGTAGTAGGGAGTATGGTGGCGATTCTCGTAGAGTACGTGGATGACATGCTCTTGATAGGGAAGGAGTTTCCTATGCTACGCTCGGTCAATCTCCGCTTATCACAATGATTCTCCACATAGGATCAAAGTGATACCTACTAAATCCTGGGTTTTGGATCTATGAGATAGATCTAAATGGATGTTAGAATACTCACTAGCTGTAGTGAGACGGTATCAATCGACCCTGGGGAGAATCACTGGAATGGTTCCAGGGTGATAAAGACGACTGAATGTCAGTCACAGGCATTGTCTTTACCCTCAGTGGAGGGACGGTATGTTGGAAAAGTTCCAAGCTAGATACCGTGGCATACTAGAAGATAAAGGCTGGATACATCGCTACTTAAGATGCTACCAAAGAGGCTGTTTGGGTGTATATTGGTTCATAAGATGAACTACGTTCCTACCATTGTGAGACAATGGAGTTGTGGCTTATGCCGAGGAACGCCGGTCCCATCAGTGATCCATACATATTCTAAGGCAGTGTCACCTGATCATGGAGATGGTTGATCTCCAGGGTGATCGAGGTTTGGAGAGTAGACTCAGAGGACAACACAGCGGATCCACTCACAAAGGCCTGTTCCCAGAGAGAAATTTTTATGGGATGGTTGAGTATGAGATACTACAACCACTGCTATCTGATGGCCCTAGTGCAAGTGGGAGATTGTTAGTTATATGTATGCCCTAGAGGCCATTACTATACATAGAATGTATATTGTAGTGGATGCTTGGACATATATAGGGAGGACTTTCTTGCTCGACATGATAGTATGCTATCTGGTTGATCTTTACCTTAACGTGTATACTGATTGTCTCTCTGTTACATGTTGGTAAAGCCCTTAGGATGTGTACTTGACTACCTGGACTATGATGCGGATCATATTAGTGGGGACATGGTAGTCCATAAGTACATCCTTCAAAGTCCCTAGTCGTGGGTGTATCGAGACGGGGCATCGATATACCAGAGTAGACTAGCGTATACCTTCTCGACCCATACAGATGGGCGATGGATGATCCCATATCCATTGGTGTTTGACATCAGAGATGATATACGGGTGCTCAGTAGAGACTGGGTACACTGGACGGACTCGCCGAGAACTCCCAGATGGTATTATACCTTACGTCAGATGGCAGTTCTCTGGTGACACTGGTACAGAGTAGTCTGTTGACCCGAGATCGTCATAGAGTCTTGTGTGGTTCCCACTGTGCTTTGATTTCCATCTTACCACGTCCAAGAGGGCGTGCAAAACGGTGGTTTTTGGGTACAGTCCCGAGTCACATGGAGGCAATGAGCGATAGGAGGGGATTCGTCTCTCCCGGTATAGGGAGTTGATGTTGCGCTGTGTTCGATTGGCTATAACCGGAAATCCCTGGCCAGGGTTGCTGAGATTTACTTGTAAGTGTTATCAGTAGTTTCTCGAACTGTTATAGGCCTCATATCGACACGACTTATCGAGCTATTGGGGTCTGACGTTTACCACCCCTAGGCAAGATATGCGACATATCAGACGATCAGACCGGACTGTACGGTAAGTGTTACTGGTTGGATTCACAGGAGTGTGAGCGGGCTTGCTCGTCGATCTTCTGATCGCTCAATACCCGGGTGGCCGTTACGTTTAGCAGACCGCTTGCGGCTTGTGGGTGTTTGATATGATCATCACCTGCTGCCGGCGTATTGACGAGTCTTTAGAGTCCTACACAGAGGTTTCCTGGCTCAAGCGAAACGAAATAGGAGCGCATATGAGATATGTGCAGGACCGAGAATAATGCGTGTATGTGATACCGTATTTCATTCTCGCGATGAATGTATCGAAAGGTTGTATGCGATATAACCTACTTATCGAATCAAGGATTGATTCGGTAAGCCGATACAAAGGATACTAGTCGGTTATATGCGATATGACCGGATCGTTAAATCAAGTGTTGATTTAATGATTTAATGTATAATTATATATTTGATATATTACTTTGCATTAACCAGTATTGGTTCACTTTAAATGGATTTTCTCACTAGAAGTTCACAAGTTGTATATGTGATATACTTTTGTGCACTTGATTGTATCATGTTTGATGATACATGTTAACTTGGTTAAGTGTAAAGATTAAACCATGGTTAAGTTAATGATTAGGGTTTTGCTTTTCTTTCTTATTTATTTATTTATTTATTTATTTTGGAAAGAATAAAGAGAAAATGATGGCTTTCTTTGTTTGTAGTTGAATCTTCATGAAGGTTTGACTTTGTAACCATTTTGTCTTCATGCTTAACCCTAACCATTTAAACAAACCATGGTCTATTCTCTACACTTAACTAGGGTTAGGATATGATAAGTATTCATATTATTTTCTATTTTGAAAATACTTATGATATTCTTTCTTCTTCTTCTTCATCTTCTTCAATGAAGAAAGCTTGACTTCATCAATGGTGAATTGATGAAATGAGTGAGAAATCCAATTCTAAAGTGAACCCACTTCCTATTTCTTCATCCTCTACCTCTTGCCAAGTAGTACAGGGTGTTTCCTTCACAAGTTTTCATGGCTTGGTGAAGGTGGAGCCTGATCTTGTGATGCCTCGACGTAGATCATCTTCGGCATCGTCGTCGATGACCTAGCCCGCTTTTTCTCCGATGAAGCCGACGCTAGAGCCCAAGATCCGATTTGTACAGCGAGGAGACTTCATCGCGGAGCCATGGAGGTGGAGAACCGGATCTACAAAGGTTGTATTTCCGTTTACTATTTAGTTAAGTTGTTAACTAGTTTCTTTTTCGTCTAAACTTCTAGCCAACGATCCGTATTAGGGTTTCTCGGCACCGTAAGTTTGAAATTGGTATGGTTGATGCCTTGTGAGACCTCATTGGAGTGCCTAGGAACCCTACAAATATTTGTCAAGAGAGAGATGTGGTTGCAGCCAATATATACAAACTAGTGGGGGATTGTTAGTAGTTTGAATATATTGGTTGCATTTATAAGTGGGAAATAGTCCCACATCGGATGAAGAGACAAACACCCAAGTCTTTATAATAGTTTCCAATATTTAAGTAATAAATAAAATGAATAATGAGCAAAGTGGGCCTGATTTCTAGCAGGCTTATAACATTTATTTATTTTTGTCTTTGATTGAGGCACTTGTGGCATCTTGGGTTGACTTAGTAACAGAATTGACTTTTTGAATTTCAGATTCAAAGATTGTCCGAGCAAAACTAATGGTTGTGTCTGTTCAAGTCTATAAATTGTGTACTGCTCTTCACATTTAAGGCATTTTCTTCTCATTATCTTCTAAGAGAGTTTTCAAGGGCTTTGTTGTATCTTGGGGGTGATTGCCTTCTACTGTACTCCCGTAGTGAGGGCAATATCACATTTCGGAAAGTGTATCATACACGCCTCAAAGCTTTTATCTTAACCAAAACTAAAACTCAACAGTAATTAACAAAATCAAATATTTATTCTCAGTCACTTCACTACTAAGCTTGGACCCATCAAAGCCTTTGAACGCCGTGCCATGTATCTTAACAATACAAAGAGTGTAACGTATGCATAAAAAAACCACACAAAGCGAAATATGTCCCTTCTGTATTCGAAAGGCTATGGAAGATATTAGCACAAAAGATTTGTCGCATATTTGACGGTGGCTTTTGAATAACTTAGGTTTCTGCAAATAGAAAAATATGTCTAAATTCTTCATATTCATAATATTTGGTTATGTTTGCATGATATCATAAAAAATTTATAGAGAAGACAAAATTCATATTTAAAATTCTTTATATTTCTAACTTTCCATTTTTTTGCATGACCTAAATTCAAAACTAAAATACATATATTTGTAGCAGCCAACTCTTTATAATGTTAAGTTCAAATGGATAAAAAGCCATCATCTCTCTTCCTCCAACCTCAATTTTTTTTCATTTCTTTACCCGCACGTCAGAAAAAAGAGAGGCTTTTGGACAAAAATTTTAGCTGGGAGTGTCCATTCAATCCACATTCCAAAACATATCAACTGTAGCATTCAATATAAGAGGAAAACCCAATTGATAGGAAAACATTAGTTTAACATAATTCTTTCTTACCTTTTTGGTATAAAAGCAAGAATAGAAAGAAACTAAGATGGAAAGAATTACAGAGATAGGTTACCTTAGGTTGCTTTTGGTAGGAGATAATCATAAATTATCATAAAATGTTATCATATTTATTTAAACGTAAAAAATAATTCCGGAAATATATGATTATCATGCTAATCAGATGACCTCATTTCATGATAATCATATTTCTCCCAAAACATATGTCTATACTCGATCATCACGAAATATTCCCGCTTGACATGAATGAGTCATGACCATTCGCTGCCGGCCTCCCTCGCCACCCTCTGGCACTGTAGTCCATCGCCGACCAGCCACGATCATCGCCGATCGCCACCTCCGCTGATCAGACGTCCGCCGGCAAACGTCCGCCGACCGGTTGTGCCGGCCACTTGTTGGTCCGCCGCCGATCGGCCGTCGTCACCGGGTTCGCCGTCATCCACCGGCCTCGTCATCAGTCAACGATTGCACACACATATATTATCAGGAATGATTAAAGTATACCAAGTATATTAATGTAGGATTCTTTAGAATTAGATGCCGGATGATCCGATTTCCGAAAATACGAGAATTCTCGATAATCTTCTATTGCAGGGACCAAGGACATCCAGGGTTTTATTTGAAAGAGAGCATGGCCTTTGAATGGGCTTGGCATTGAATACTGTCGGCACCCACAGAGTATTTATTAGAAGAAAGAAGGGCATGTGGGACCCACCACAGTAAGTAGGATGAGAACGGCTCCTAGAATTGATACTCAGCATATACAGAAAGAATTGAATGGTCTAGATTGATATGAATATAAGTTTGGAATCACAACAAAGAAAGTGAAAATTTACAGCTGGATCCTAATGCCCAATTTTATTAGAGAAGTGTACATAGATATAAAGAAAGATAGATATATATTCATGAATCACACATTTTGTAATACTCACATGATTCTACATATCTTCTGACCATGTTACTGTTCCTTAATAGTGTTTTTTTTGACAAATATCATCTTTTTATGGTTGTTTTGGTTGGAAGAAAAACCAAATTGTACAAATTGGTCGTTTTTATTTATGAAAATTTTACGCTTGAAAACCTGTTACTGTTTTTCGGTGGAGCTAGTGCAATTCAGACCATGAAGTCCATTCTTCTACATTAATCAAGAATCATAGGGATTTGCATGACCAATCTTCTTATTTAAATTAATAGATTAGTAACAGTGCAAGTTTGTCCTATTTATATAACTTTACATGTGGATTACAGATTTCAAAACAACCAACGTTTTATGAAAGCAACACCAAAAGAATAGCGGGGTTGGTAAACCGCAGAAATTGCTATGAGCAGGCCGCACATGAGAAAAGTGGTGAAGGGTGATCCACCCACGTTCTCAAGAAATTAATAATAAAATTCACATGGGTAGATGTGCAAGAAATGAATCAAGGCCATAGGTTATCATTTTAGATCGGATGGACAGTGCAGGATGTCGCGAGGTACCTCCGCAAATCCTCGTAAGACATCGATTGCACTTTGCTTGTTACGGCCGGTGGATCCCGTCTAGTAGGTCAACTGAGCCCAAATCGACGTCCAAACTAATAATCGAGAGATGGATGCATCCGCTTTCTTGTGGGCCCCACTTTGATGGACTAGACCGTGGCCCCTCCGGTAAGTGGTTAGATAAGTCAGCTCGATGTGGTGCATGGAATGAGGGCTGTTAAAGCATGCCGAACAAGCCACCATTCAGGTTGCGGCAAGAAACAAATGAGAGATGAAAATGACAGATTCTATCCATATGAGTGGGTTCGAAAACAGAAAAAACACCGAGAGAGAAAAAGATGAGATTTCTCGGGCAGCTTTGTGGGCTTAATAACTTTATTCCTTTCTTTTTTATGGCCGGGCACATGCTCTCGGCACATTGAATAATTTTTCGTGAAAAACTCTTTTTTGTTTCTTATTAGGTAGGCGTTGCTTCCGAAAGAACACTTTCCTCAATATCTATTAGCAAAAGCAGCTCCACTGTTCATCAACCAAATCCCAACATAAAAAACTTTAATTAGTAAAATATTTTAAATCATCTATACAATTTTTGTTAAATTGCTGATTTGGTTCAGACCTATTTGTAACATTCTTTGAGCTCGACGTTAGCCCAAGATTTTATTATAGCCCCATTGCTGGTGACACCCTAACAAGAAATTGACATCCTCTTCTTTTCTTATCTTTCTCTATTTTCCCCCATTTTGTTTTTAAACAATAGACCGTGACCTATTCAAGTAGAGTTCCAACCTCAAATTTTCAGTTCAGTTGTATTAAAATTTTACCATTGATGTGTAATGAGCATCCAACCTGGACCAACTAATTATCATTCTATTTAATTTCGGGTGCCTCCTCTACAAGCAAACCATTAATCGAAAAGATTTATGAAGTCTGTATAATACCATTTCAAACTCAACAACTGCACAGTCCTATGTTCAATAAAAGAGCATTTTTATGCAGCAATCTCAAATCTTCAAAACCAAATACAATATTTTCAATTCCACAGCACAGACAACCAATTTTAATCAAGGGATTTTTTTTTTAAAGTCAGATGGAAAAAAAAAATGTCGCTATTGTGTCCCACTCAATACAACACGATCAATACAAACTACCATTCAAATGTCCACATCACAACCCACATTTTGAAACGGGCGCGACCCGCAATGCATTAACACGGAAGCACACTCCACATCCATATTGTAGTGCTTGGAATTCACCCCTATGATGTTGAACCTAACATTGGTTTGAGCCCTCACCTCCAAGTTCACCTCCCCTGCTAACCTCATCTTCATCGCCGCCGGCGTCACGGTCATGTCGAGCCTCGTGATGTTGCGTCTCGGCTGCCAGAACGAGGGGACATCCTAAGACGCCACCAGTTGATCGGCATACCAGACCTAAACAAACGGCGACGTGCGTCGGATCACGTCAAGATGTTACCTTCCGTTGATCTGTTGATGGCGGCGATGGACGGCTGAGATTAGATCTGGAGGCTGGCTCTTGAAGCGTGTGGATCTCGATGGGTTTGAGGTTGGTTGGACCGAGCTACCTGCAAGGAAGTCTCGGGGTGGTTGTACCACCAAGGACCCTCCGACGGTCAAGTTAGAGAGGAAATCCGAGCAGAGTAACGGCTTGGTGGAGTAAAAATGGCTTACTTGAACCGTCTGAAGGAGGGGTTTATATAGCGGTGGCAGCAGGCAGGCAAGCGCGAGAATCACGCCGGCCGTTACGCTCCCGACGTCAGGCCCGCGTGATGGGCGGGATCCCGCATTAATGGCGAGACAGACTCGTTAACGGGGATCGTCATGGCATGGAACGTGGGATGTGGCCGGCGGATATCTCGCGCATGGCGAGATTCACGGGATGGCGGTTGCCCCTGTGAGTGGTGCCGTTGGTCGGTCGATGAGACCGAGGAAGATGACCTCGGCGGGAGAGCTCGCGGACGAGCAGGAGAGCCAATGTATCTTGGTTCTGCGGTAGCCCAGAGACGAGCTGATAGGGCCAAGGAAGCCAATTGTACTGGGGGCTCGGAGGTGAGCCAACAGTTGTTTGCTTGTAGGACAGGCACAGGAGCAGCCTGGTCGGCCACTTTAGATCCTTTCTTGTGAGCTTCGGGATACGTCATCAGCCACGTATCATGATCTGAAAGATCACCGATATCGAGCATCATCAAACGGTGACAGAGATGGTTATAAAAATGATATATCAAGCGCTAAATAATGAAAAATGAGTAGTGTGTATAGCAAATCCAAAGGTTTGGTATGGACACTTGTTGCCGTGGATGGAATTTGATTTGAAAGCATGTGCACCTTTGATCGTGATGTATCAAAAAAGTGAGTACACATTACTTTGCCAGAAATTAATGGGGTATAAGAGAGTTTCTTTTCTTGGTTGGTAAAAAAGTCAATCCTTCCCAATTTTGTTTTTATGGTCAGCAACTTGCAGTATAGCTTTGTAATGCAAAGCATATCCACATTTAATTTCTTGTGATTTTGTAGCTTTTTTATCGCTGATTTGACTGCGGAAAATAATAGTATTGGTAAAATGTGAAATTTGTGATTTGGCGATGCAAGTGCAAGAAGGGCCCGTTCAGATGACCGGAAGTAGCGGAAATACAGGAAATAGTTATGAAGTAACTTCCAAAAACTTGCCATGGAAGTAAACTAAAAACTTACCTTCAATATTTGTTTGTAATATTTTTTGAAAAAGTAAGTAAATTATTATGTTTTTTATCAAGGAAAACAAAAAAGAAAACTATTTTTTAATAATAAGAAATTATAGCATTTTGGATGTATTAAAACGAAGCAATAAACAATTAATACTTTTTCTTGTTTCTTGTGCTTCATGGCTTCTTCCGGCCTAAAATGAGAGGAAGGAAGTTTTGGAAGTAAACATGCCGTGTAAGATCTACGTTATCAATTGGAAGTAACTTTTAAGTTCTTCTTTCATCAAACAAATATTTAAAGTAACGGAAATAGATTTACTTTTGGTACTGCTGCTTCTTGTCAAACAAACATACCCGAAGTGCAAGAAGTGTTGAAATCATTTTATGTGTATATTCGCCAAAA
This sequence comes from Agapanthus africanus, assembly GCA_030015575.1. NCBI lineage: Eukaryota > Viridiplantae > Streptophyta > Magnoliopsida > Asparagales > Amaryllidaceae > Agapanthus > Agapanthus africanus. The sequence continues at coordinate 28,449,743 of JASDDO010000001.1, forward strand.
CATGTTGATTAAGATGAACAATATCAATTATTTAAAAAATGATAGATCATTGAATTTCGACCAATCTAGCTGAGTTTTCTCTCCTATGCAGCTGACCCCTGCGTTCCTCATACTTCGCCTTCGGTTGATTATTGACAATGACTTTTATTAACTAATTTATCTTCCTCAATCTATATAGCAATTATAATTACTTCTAATGGTTTACTATTCATATAATTCGAAGAAAAAAATTGCGGAAATTAACCATACATGTACATTACATATAATGCTAAAATCGGACAAGAAAAAACAACCGCATGAACTTAGGATCTCTGCATTTTATACTGAAATTTTTTAAGACAACACTCTCATACTAACGATTTTATTATTTTAATCCAACAAATACCTGTCAACAAATCCAACGAATACCTTCATATAGCATAGTATAACGAAACCTTCTTGTTGTGACTATTGCTCTGAATGGTTATATCGAACGTAGCATTGAGCAAGTTGGACGATGAAAGATTGTAATCGTGCATCTGAGCTTTCTCGACAGAGTAGTCTATTGGAGCAGGTCGGACGATGAGCCAAATGATGAGGATGATGAGCCAAAAACGGCGATGACCATGACAGAGGAGATGATAAGGCATCTTAGCATGCTCACTCGACTCCGAACAGCTTGTCTTGAGTCAGGATTAGCCATCGTATCGGTTTCTATAGTTTTGAGTTCCGACAATGGATCTATTTAGGAGTTTGAATTTTATTCACAGAGAAATTTATAGATGGTTACAGGTTGTACAAAAAGTTTCATGTATGCTTTCTTTTGCTTTCTCTTTGTTTTGGAACATCGGAATTGTTGAGATGTGTATGGGAACAGTGTCACAGCGGAAAAACTATGAGAAGTGCATGAGTATAAAATATAGGATGGGATAAAACTTAACAAGGCTTGAGTCTTGTTGATGGAACCCACTTATAGAGTAAATTGGTACCAATTAAGTTAAAGAGTCGAATTTGAGGTTAACCCATCCTCTTCGTTATCAGCTCGCTTGATGTGTCTTGAACTTTATACGCGAACCTGCTAATAAAAATACTGATCAATATAAACAGACCATATGTTTTAAGCTAAAACCCAATAACTCAATAAGCAATAGCCGAGAAACTCAAAATTCCAAACGATCCAAGTTCACAAATGAGTCAGTGAGCTCACAAACGAGCTAGCTATCGAGCTCATCAGCGCTCGTTGGCTCGTTTAGTTAACGAGCTGTTATTGAAACGAACTCGTGCTGGGGTTAAATCAGAAAAACGAACTCAAACACGCTTCTCCTAGTTCGAGCCAAACTCGAGCCGGGCAAAAGTTAACGAGCCGACCCTGGCTCGCTCGAGTTCGGCTCGTTTAGCAGCCCTAGTTGGGCAGGTTGGTAGAGTGAGTGATAAGCTATTCCTTGTTCTAACTTTGGTGCTATATATATATGTGTGTGTGTTGTGTTTAATTCTTCTACCTTTAATTTATCTCTCTCTCTCTATGTGCAAGTTATTCTTTGGACAGAACCCACATCATGCCAGAATCATCTTGTAGCATGAGTACTTTTTGGTGTTGAGCCGGTTTGTAAAGTAAACCTGTGTAAAGATAGAGAGAATGGCTTCGGCCCTTCAGGTTGACACTAACAGCATTATGTTGTTGATAACAACAATCTTCTGTCGGAACTAAATGATTGTTGAATCTTACTGTTCAAACTAATTGGTTGTTGCAACCTGTTTGTTTCTATTATTCAGGAATATTCAAATTCCTTTGTACTATAAATGCAACACGTTGTTAGTGAATACAATTATTCAGTTTTTCCCTATTCTAATAAAAATCTCTACATGGTATCAGAGCGTTCTTCATATTAATCCTAGCTCACTGCCTTCATCGCTATCATCTTCGTCATGGCCCTCAATGACTCCTCTTCAACATCGCCTTCATCTGCCACCACCGACACAGTTGCCAATCCTTACTTTCTTCATTCTTCTGACAATCCTGGCACTGTGTTGGTAACTCATCTTCTCATGGGTGATAATTATCCTACTTGGAGCCGAGCCATGATCACGGCGCTGACAGCAAGAAATAAACTTGGGTTTTTTTGATGGTTCTATCGAACAACCAGCCCCCGATAATTTATTGTTTCTGTCGTGGCAGCGTGTCAACAACATGGTTCTTTCTTGGCTTCTCAATTCAATTCATCGAGATCTCGCTCCTACTATTTTATATACAACAATAGCCGCCATCCTATGGGATGACCTCCGTGGTCGCTTATCTCCTTCTGACGGCCCGGGCATCTTCCATTTGGAGCGAACACTTGCTACTTCACATCAAAATAATGACTTTGTTGCCGCCTACTACAATCGTCTTAAAATTCTTTGGGACGAACTCTCCACGTACAATGTTCTGCCCAAGTGTACGTGACGCACGCCGTGATATTCTCAAAGTTACCCAACAGCGACAACTCATGCAATTCCTCATGGGCCTTCATGAGATCCAGTCGAATGTTCGAAGTCAAATTCTTCTCATGGATCCCCTTCCCAACATTGGGCGTGCTTATTCTCTTGTTCTCCAAGATGAAAGCCAACGATCCATGGGCACGACCTCATCCAACATCGACAATTCTGCTATGCTCTCTGTTGTCGGCATTAAGTCCTCCGCCAATGTTGCAGGTGCCAACTCATCTTCTAGTTCTCGATCTAAATCTAAAGAACGTTGTTCCAACTGCAACTTAGTTGGTCACAATCGAGATTCTTGTTATAGAATCGTCGGCTATCCTGCTCACTATCGGATCCATCGTCGAAACCAACAGAAGGACCAATCTGCAATTCCTAAGCATGACCCGGTCATTCATACCTTCACCAGTGAGCAATACCAACAACTTTTACGAATTTTTGTTGAGATAAATCAGCCGGCTATGGCTAATCTCGCAGGTACTACACGTTGTTTTCTCTCTGATGTCTCCTCTTCCTCTTGGATCATTAATACAAGGGCTATAGATCATATATTTAATTCATCTTCATCCTTTCAGAACACTATTTTTCCAACCAATCCGCAGCCTATTATCATTCCTAATGGACATTTTGTTCTTATTTCTTGCATAGGCTCAATTCAACTAACACCAACATTGCTTCTTACACATGTTCTTTTTTGCACCTGATTTCAAATTTAACATTCTTTCTGTTAAGAGACTTACTCAAGACCTTCAATGTTTTGTAACATTTTTTTCCATCTTATTGTCTCTTTCAGGACCTCTCGACGGGGAAGGTGATTGGTCGGGGCCTTGGACATGCAGGGCTATACTACTTAGAGTTGGAGCCTTCATGGACTACGTCTTGCCTATCTACCTCTAATTCATTTGAATTATGGCATAAACGATTCGGACACCCCTCATCTGATCGCTTGAATAAACTTTGTAGTACTCTTTATATTCCTTCAAATAATAACTCCCATATTTGCAACATATGTCATCTTGCTAAGCAATCTCGATTGCCTTTTCCATCTAGTACTATTTCTACTAATGAACCATTCGCTTTAATACATATTGATATTTGGGGAAAATATTCTGTTCCTACTTGATAATACTTGATATCGGGCACCTCCAAGATCATGACACGTGGCGTGTGACATGTCCCAGAACTCAGAAGAAAGGGCCCGCAGGGGGCCGACCAGGCCACCCTGTACCCGACCTGCAAGCAGAAAGCCGGCTCACCTCAGAGCCCCCTGCAAATTGACCTCCTCGGCCATTTAGCTCGCGCCGAGCTGCCGCAAGACCAGGACTCCTCGGCCTCCTCGTCCGTCCCTGAGCTCCCTGCCAAGGCCGTCTTCCTCGGCTCTCCGACCAACTCCACCGCTCACAAGCGTAACTGCCGCTCCGCCAATCTCGCCATGCGCAGATTCTACAACAACATCTCACGTTCCACGCTATCACGATCCCCATTAATGGGCGATCCGCTTTCTACACGGGCGTGACGTCGGGGGGCGTAACTGCGGCGAGATTCTCGCGCCTCCTGCTGCGTGCCGCCACCGCTATATAAACCCCCATCACAGAGGGGTCAAGTAAGCCATTGTTTACACTTTACGCCGTTACTCTGCTCGGATCTCGTCACTAACTTGAGCGTCGGAGGGTTCTCGGTGGTACCAAACCATCTCGGGACTTCTTTGCAGGTACTCGGCGACAGCCTCCTCACCCCAACCTTCTCCTCTCAAAACCCATTGAGACCCACACGCAACGAAGGACAATCAAACAAGTTCACCTCGAGACTAACGGAAGACAACATCTGACGGAGGCCCGAAAACGAGCTCTATCAGTTGGCGCCGTCTGTGGGAAACTCAAATTCCACAAAATACAAAGTTGACCTTCCTATCTCCTCTCTCATGTCGGACGACCATCCTGGGGATTCCGGTACCAGCTGCCGCCTTCCGCTCACCGAAGGCGGGGATGAACCTTCCCCCATGACCGTCATCAACGCCCTCGCAGGCCGGATAGATCGCCTGCAATCCCTCGTGGAGGCCCTCATCCGCGTCTAAACGACAGCGCCCGGGCCCCAGATCGCTGCTCCACCGCCTCCAGAAGACTCTGCCCCTGTCTGGACGGCCAACCACCAGCAGGCTGCTTCCCCTCGCCACCGGTCCCTCGAACCGGTGCTCCCTGAGGCCCGCTGGGCGCCCAGGGCTCCACGTCGAGATCCACCGCCAGGAAGCCTCGCCCCGAGCCTCCTCGCGACCCTTACCCTCCTGAGGAAATGTCGTTCACCTCTCCTGTCCACGAGCGTGGCCGACCCCATCATGGTCGGCGGGAACGCACAGAAGGGGTCCGTCCCAGCGACTCAAGGGCTTCCCCATCCCGGGACCTGAGGCACCTTATCGGGAGAAACCGGGACCGCTCCCAGATGCAGTCCGCCCGCAGCAGGGCCCGGGAATCCCGAGGCGCCGATTCCTCAAGGTACCACGGTCGGCTCGACGCCCTCGAGAAGAAGATCGAGGGCATGCGCCGAGAAGCCCACTTCTCGAGCGACGGGGCTAAGTACGCTTCCGACTCGCTCACGAAGCCATTCACCGAGGAACTGCTCGCCGTGCGCGTCTCCTCGCGTAACAAGCCCCCGAAGGTCTCTCTGTTCGACGGGAAAACCGACCCGATGGACCACTTGGACGCTTTCACCGCGGGGATGAGCTTCCAAGATCACTCCGACGCCGCCCAGTGCAGGGCCTTCCCGGCCACCCTCATCTGCGCGGGTTGGGACTGGTTCCGGGGGCTCGAGCCCCGCTCAATTTCGACCTTCGACGAGCTGGCCACCCAGTTCCTCGGCCATTTCGTGGGGAACCGTCGACAGAAGCGCACAGTCGACTACCTCTTCACGGTCAAAAGCGAGGACAAGGAAATGTTCAAGGCCTACATCACCCGCTTCTACAACGCTCTCCTCGAGGTGCTCGAGCACCGGGACGAGACCGTCATAACGGCGCTCAGGTCTGGTCTGAGGCACAAAGAATGGTTGCGCTCCTTCGCGCTGGCTCAACCTAAGACCATGGCCGAAATCAAGACGTGGACCGAGCGCGAGGTCCAGCTGGAGTCCGAAGTGAACGCCAACCTTCCTCGGGCGGATCGGCCCGACCAAAAGAAAAGGATTCGGGAGGACGTGCCGGAGCGTCAGCAGCCCTACCACCCGAAATTCCAAGAGTATACCCCCCTCAACGTCTCCCTCGCGGTGTTGCCGGAGGAGGCCCAGAATGAGGGGTTCTTCAAGTTGTTAGCTGTATGTATGCCCTAGAGGCCAGTATTGTACAGATGATGTATATTATATTGGATGCTTGGACATATATAGAGATGACTTTCTTTCTCGATATGATAGTATGCTATCTGGTTGCTCTTTATCTTAACATGTACACTTGTCTCTTTAAACTGTCTATTAGTTACATGTTGGTAAAGCCCTTAGGATGTGTACTTGACTACCTGGACTATGATGCAGATCATACTAGTGGGGACATGGTAGTCCATAAGTACATCCTTCAAGGTCCCTAGTCGTGGGTGTATCGAGACGGGGCATCGATATACCAGTGTAGACTAGCGTATACGCTTCTCGACCCATGAGATGGGCGATGGATGATCCCATATCCATTGGTGTTTGACATCAGAGATGGTGTACGGGTGCTCAGTGGAGACTGGGTACACTGGACATACTCCCCGAGAACTCCCAGATGGTATTATACCTCACGTCAGATGGCAGTTCTCAGGTGACACTTGTACAGGTTAGTCTGTAGACCCGAGATCGTCATAGAGTCTTGTGTGATTCCCACTGTGCTTTGATCTCCACCTTACCACGTCCATGAGGGCGTGCAAAACGGTGGTCTTTAGGTACAGTCCCGAGTCACATGGAGGCAATGAGCGATAGGAGGGGTTTCGTCTCTCCCGGTATTGGGGGTTGATGTTGCGCTGTACTCGATTGGCCGTAACAGGGAAGTCCCTGGCCAGGGCTGATCAGAGATTTGCTGGTAAGTGTTACCAGTAGTTTCTCGACCCGTTATGAGCCTCACATCGGCACGACTTATCGGTTATTGGGGTCTGACGTTTACCACCCCTAGACTTGATATGCGACATATCAGACGAACAGACCGGACTGTACGGTAAGTGTTACTGGTTGGATTCACAGGAGTGTGAGCGGGCTAGCTCGTCGATCTTCTGATCGCTCAATACCCGGGTGGCCGTTACGTTTAGCAGACCGCTTGCGGCTTGTGGGTGATTGATATGATCATCATCTGCTGCCGGCGTATTGACGAGTCTTTAGAGTCCTACACAGAGGTTTCCTGGCTCAAGCGAAACGAAATAGGGCGCATATGAGATATGTGCGGGACCGAGAATGATGCGTGTATGTGATACCGTATTTCATTCTCGCGATGAATGTTTCGATTGGTTATATGCGATATAACCTAGTTATCGAATCGAAGATTGATTCGATGAGTCGATACATTGGATACTAGTCGGTTATGTGCGACATGACCGGATCATTGAATCAAGTGTTGATTTAATGATTTAATGTATAATTATATATTTGATATATTACTTTGCATTAACTAGTATTGGTTCATTTTAAAAGGATTTTCTCACTTGTAGTTCACAAGTTGTATATGTGATATACTTTTGTGCACTACATTGTGTCATGTTTGATGATGCATGTAAATTGGCTTTGTGTTAAGACTTATACCATGGTTATGATAATGGTTAGGGTTTTGATTTATTCACTTATTTATTTATCCATTCTTTTTTGACAAATAAATAAAAGAAAACAAAATGGTTTCATTCTAGCATGAAGCTTGTTGAAGCTTCATGAAGGTTTGACTAATGTGACCATTTTGTCTTCATGCTTAACCCTAACCATTCCAAATAACTATGGTCTAATCTCTACACATAACCATAGTTAGAAGATGATGAGTATTCATTTTATTTTTCTATTTTAACAACACTTATCATATGCTATCTTCTTCATCATCTTCTTCTTCAAGAAAAAGCTTGCCACCATTAATGGCATCTTGAGCAAAAGTGTGAGAAATCCAATTCTAAAGTGAACCCACCTCCTATTTCTTCACCCTCTACCTCTTGCCAAGTAGTATAGGGTGTTTTCCTCACAAGTTTCATAACTTGGTGAAGTTGGAGCTTGATCTTGTGTAACCTCGACGTAGATCATCTTCGGCATCGTAGCCGACGACTAGTCCGTTTATTTCTCCGATGAAGCCGATGTTAGAGTCCGAGATCCGACTTGGACAGCGAGAGGACGACTACGTGGAGCTAAGGAAGTGGATAACCGGATCTACAAAGGTTGTAGCTTCTTAACTTTAGTTAAGTTGTTAACTAGTTTATTGTTTCTCCTAAAATTCTAGTTAACGATCCGTATTAGAGTTTCTCGGCACTTGTAAAATTTGAAATTGGCATGGTTGATACCTTGTGAGACCTCTTGAGAGTGCCTAGGAACCCTACAGTGGTATCAGAGCCTAGCTAGAGCCTTAGGCGAAGTCTAGACGACGTTTGAAACCCGATCGAACCCGAATCCCTAATTTTTCCACGCTCTCTGGACTTTTTTCAAAAACTGGGTTTTTTCCAGATTAAAAATGCTTAAAAAATTCAGCAGGGAATTATAAGAATTACGGTGCAAAATTTGACCAATGATACCTCAAACATGCGGCGGAACCGCGGCAGAAGCCTAGCTTCTGCGGCGGTTCCGCGGCCCTCTGATGACGTCAGCCCTCCACATTTGCACAGTAATTCCTCTTTCACAGTGCTGAGTTTTCTGGGAATTTTTAATTTGACTCAAGAGTTGAGTGTTCTGGGGTTGCATTGGGAATCGTAGATTCGATCGGATTATTAAACTTCGTCTATGTGTTTTTCCGGATAACTTTAGAATATGTTAAAAAGTTCGACCGGATATAAATACCCAACTTTTCCCCTGCCGGAAAAATTTCCAAGTGTTGGATTTTTCTGTGGTTTAAGGACGTTCTGAGTAGTGCAAGTAACGCGATGGTCCCTCTAGAAGACAACAAACCTTAACTCGATTATGTGACCGTCTTGAACTGCCCTTTGAACCTTCGGGTTTGGGGCAGTACGGCGTGCCACATGTGAGGCGTTGGCTTGACCCTTCTACGGCTGGACCGTTGGTACTGAGGCATGAAGTGAATGTCTTTGAACCTATTTCATGTGTTGAACGGTTTCGGGAAAACTTGGGTGTTCTAATGTTCGATCGGAAAGTTTAATATTTTCTATTTATCCGGAATGGGATACAATAATTGGAATTCACAAACAGTTATGAGATAACTGAATGAATGTTATAAATCTGGCCGTTTAGTCTCACATGAGATATTGAAAAGAGTTTTCGGTAATGAGACTAAAATGCGGGGTTTATAATTGTTAGGCATGTGATGTCTAAGTATTTCATTTGATTAGGCATGCGATATCTAAAGAGGTTGCGGATTCCAACTGTTGTAGTTTTACACTTTCTTTTCTGTGACCGTAAGTGTAATATGTGATATCGCCGGTTTCGTTGCTATATGTCAACGACAATTGGGATGCGCATATTTACTTACGTTGATGACATGTGATGTTATGTGTTGCTGGATATGTTATATTGGATTGTCGTGTTTGAATAGCCGGGTTTTTTTTATGTGAGATGAGTGTTTTTCATTTTCATTCATGTAAAAACTTGTATGTAATATTCTTTTATTGGGGCACTTCCAGGTTGCGGAAGATGTCACCCTTTGTATATTATTTACTTTTCTGCACTAGGATAGACCCAAGGAGGGGAGCACAGGTAACCGGGTTCTAGGGTCCAGTGGGAGACCATCTCGAGGAGTCGAGTCCGGGTCTCCTAACTCTAGAATTGGTAGGGTTGCTTGCCGCTCTCATAGGGGTCTAGGGGTGTGGGTTTGGCTATTCATCACGACCGTGGAATCCGTGTTTTATACTGGCTCGTATTGAAAAACACGGACGTCCTAGTATATCCAATGTTTCATATGTTTCTTCTGCTGCGATATCTGTGATGTGATCATGTGATGTTCTGTGATAGATACAGTATATAGTATATATGATATATTATATAGACGTTACTTATGTTTTTCACCCGCACTAGCCTTGCCCTGCTCTGTTGTTAGTTACCTAACCTAACGGTGCACGAGGGGACATCCAGACGAATGCGGATGGCATAAGTGTACGTCGTATTTATCTGTGATGTTTAGGTGACTTAAATGATGGGACTTCATTAATGTGATTAATGAAAGAAAAGAAACCTAAGATGTTGTAGAATCAAATTTTAAACAAAACAGGTAGCTACAGTTCTTGCTTTGCATAGCGGTATATATGATATACCCTGCACCTTATTCGATGAGGAAAGGACCGAGATCCCTTCACCGGGAGTGACTCCTTTAGCAATAACTGGCAGATGCTACACACTCGGTTTGACTTTTGATTGCTTCTATAGTTTATGCTTTGCACAGTGATATATATGATATATCCCGCACCTCATTCGACGAGGAAAGGGCCGACGATCCCTTCACCGGGAGTGACCCCTTTAGCAAAACTAGAAAAGCCTCAAAATCACTCCATTTCAAAACTTCATTTGATTCTACAACGATATCAAGTTCAATACGCTCATGGTTTTCAGAAAAACCTGCGTAGCCCTCCGTCAATTCAGATATGTAATATTCAGTATTCGTGCTACGGTTGTTTGGCATGCGTCAAGGCGTAGTGTACGGTAGCTGATTATTACTTATTTGTAGCATGAGATGCGATTGGATTAAGGTATTCGTACGGCATTGTTTGGCATGCGTCAAGGGTCGTACGGGTGGGTTTAATTCGATCACGAATTGTACGGGTTGAACTTGACTAGCGGACTATGGGTTGTTTGGCATGCGTCAAGGTCATAGCACGCTAGGGGCAAAATATTATCGGGAATTTCAAGTGTTGGAATTTGCAATGAGATTGCATACCTTCTATGAGATAGTTGGATCCCGATACCCACTGCGAGTAAGAGTTACTCCTGGGAGAGTTTTACACATTGCAAATAGCTGATCAAGTAGGTGTCTAGAAAGATGTCAACGGGGTTACGCCTCTGGGAAAACGAGGTTTACATTAATTAGGTTCGTGCGAAAGCACGAGGGACCTCACTCAAAGTACCGACACTGGCCTGGCTGAAAGATTGGCGAACTTGTAGTGTGTAATTAATCCCGGCTAGTCTTTCCTTTTAGGGTTTGAAGGAAGATTTGATAAAAACCAGTGGGAGCCATCCTGATTAGATAAGATAATAACCAATCTGATCTTGCAAGAGCATACGCTAAAGTGTTTTCTTCTCTCTCTCTCCAGCTAGCGACCATGTCATGCCCTAATAAAGATAATAATATGGATGTATTGACTGAACCCGCATGTTATACTGTGCTGGGGAACGTTGGTTCCGTTCTTTCTTATAAGAGTTATAGGAATGAACAAGATATAGGGGAATACCAGGATTCCCATGCCACCCGATTGAAGAAAGTACATGATGATGCATTTTCTTCGGCTGTGTTCGTTACAGAAAACTGTTTCTCCATATGCCCTACGTCCTGGGTATTAGATACCGGGTCAGGATCCCATATATGTAATCAGTTACATGGGCTTAGAAAAGGTAGAGAACTTGGAGAAGGTGATAAAGACATTAGAGTTGGAAATGGTGCAATTGTTGCAGCTAAGACTGTCGGGGAATATCACCTTGTATTACCAACTGGTAATACATTGGTTCTGAACGAATGCTATTACATGCCGAACCTGATATGCAACATTATATCGGTTTCTTTATTGAGTAAAGAGGGAAATAATTTTGTATTACAGCATAATGTTATGAACATTTTCCGTAACCAAAAGTTGGTTGGATCAGGCACGTTGTGCAATGGCATTTATGTTCTAAATCAATCAACAGTTCTGAGCATAACAAACACACACAAGAGGAAGAGTTCAGAACTGAACGAATTCTTCTTGTGGCATTGTAGACTGGGTCACATCAATGCAACACGACTAGCTAAGTTGCATAAGGATGGATATTTGAAACCATTCGAATTTTCATCTTATGACACCTGCCAGTCATGTCTCAAAGGCAAGATGACCAAAACTCCGTTTACGGGACACGGAGAAAGAGTTACCGAACTTTTGGGACTAATACATAGTGATGTATGTGGTCCCATGTCTACACATGCCAGGGATTGTTCTTCGTACTTCATTACATTCACTGACGATCTCTCAAGATACGGACATGTGTACTTGATAAGACACAAGTCTGAAGCTTTTGAGAAATTTAGAGAATATAAACAAGAAGTCGAGAACCAAACCGGAAAAAGTATTAAAATCCTTCGATCTGATCGAGGAGGTGAATACTTGAGCAATGAATTCCTGGACTTCCTAAAAGAGAATGGGATTCTCTCTCAGCTGACTCCTCCATATACACCACAGCACAACGGTGTATCTGAACGGAGAAACCGCACCGTATTAGATATGGTGCGCTCAATGATGAGTACAGCTGAGTTACCTATTTCCTTCTGGGGATATGCACTTGAGACAGCCATGGACCTATTGAATAGAGTTCCTACCAAATCTGTGCCTACCACTCCATATGAGATATGGAAAGGGAAGAGACCACATCTTAATTATATTAAGATATGGGGTTGTCCAGCCTATGTCAAAAGACAAAATCCGGACAAACTCGAGGCAAGATCAGTCTTATGTAAGTTTATAGGATATCCCAAAAATTCACAAGGGTATATCTTCTACCATCCCGAGGAACAAAAGGTGTTTGTTTCTCGACATGCCACTTTCTTAGAAAAAAGTTTTCTTATGAAACAGATAAGTGGCATTGAGGTAGAACTGGAAGAGGTTCCAGCGACACAAACTATAACAGAAGACTTGGTAGAACCAGAGGATTCAGTAGTACCCGACGAACCACAGCCTCTCCGCCGATCTAGTAGGGTTCCTCGCCAACCTGAGAGATACTACGGTTTTCTCATGGATGGTGGGAGCGAGGATTGCATCATGGAGGATGATGACCCAACTAGCTTCGAGCAGGCCATCACGAATAGGGACTCAGTGAAATGGCTGGATGCAATGCGGTCCGAGATGGAATCCATGTACACCAACAAAGTATGGACTTTGGAAGTTGCTCCTGAAGGGGTAAAACCCATTGGGAGCAAATGGATCTTCAAGAAAAAACTTGGTGTAGATGGGAAAGTGGAGACTTTCAAAGCTAGACTTGTTGCAAAGGGTTTTCGTCAAAGACCAGGTGTGGACTATGACGAAACCTTTTCTCCAGTGGCTATGCTTAAATCCATCCGGATCATGCTTGCCATCGCTGCATATCATGATTACGAAATCTGGCAAATGGATGTTAAGACCGCCTTTCTAAATGGTGATTTAGAAGAGAGCGTGTACATGACTCAGCCAGAGGGCTTCATAGATAGTGGGAGCAGCGGGAAGGTGTGCAAGCTGCTTAAATCCATTTATGGATTAAAGCAAGCATCGCGGAGTTGGAACATCTGCTTTGGCGTCGTTATCAAAGAGTTTGATTTCCTCAAAAACCCAGATGAACCTTGTATCTACAAGAAGATAGCAGAGAGTAAGGTTGTCTTCCTCGTATTGTACGTGGACGACATACTCTTGATAGGAAATGATATTCCTATGCTGCAATCGGTCAAGCTCTTCTTATCACAAAGATTCTCAATGAAAGATCTTGGTGATGCCTCCTGCATATTGGGAATAAGGATCTATAGAGATAGATCCAAACGGATATTGGGATTGTCCCAATCCAGGTACATTGACACCATACTAAAGAGGTTTAGTATGGAAGAATCCAAGCGTGGGAACTTGCCCACGATCTCTGGAGTCACTTTCTCCAAAGAGATGTCTCCCAAGACTGATTTGGAGAGAGCTCGCATGCAAGGGATACCCTATGCTTCGGCTGTAGGCTCTATCATGTACGCGATGCTATGTACCAGACCCGATGTAGCATACTCACTAAGTGTAGTGAGTAGGTATCAAGCTGATCCTGGAGAGAGTCACTGGACAGCTGTGAAGAGCATTCTCAAGTACTTACGAAGGACTAAAGAGATGCTCTAGGTGTATGGTAACGGAGAACTCCAAGTGGAGTCCTTTACCGATTCGAGCTTCCAGAGTGATAAGGACGACTCTAAGTCGCAGTCGGGATTTGTCTTTACCCTTTACGGAGGGGCGGTTAGCTGGAAGAGTTCCAAGCAGGAAACCGTGGCAGACTCGACGATGGAGGCTGAATACATCGCTGCCAATGATACTGCTAAAGAGGCTGTCTGGATCAAGAAGTTCATTACTGAACTTGGAGTGGTTCCATCCATTGAGCATCCAATACCTTTGTATTGCGATAACAATGGAGCGGTGGCTTTGGCCAAGGAACCTAGGTCCCATCAGCGATCCAGACATATTCTGAGGCGGTATCACCTGATCCGGGAGATAGTTGATCGCCGGGAGATCGAGGTCAGGAGGGTTGACACGAAGAACAACACGGCGGATCCACTCACGAAGGCCATTCCCCAGATACAGTTTGAGAGACTCTTCGGGATGCTCGGTATGCGATACTACAGCAGCTGGCCCTAGTGCAAGTGGGAGATTGTTAGTTGTATGTATGCCCTAGAGGCCAGCATTATACAGATGATGTATATTATATTGGATGCTTGGACATATATAGAGATGACTTTCTTGCTCGATATGATAGTATGCTATCTGGTTGCTCTTTATCTTAACATGTACACTTGTCTCTTTAAACTGTCTATTAGTTACATGTTGGTAAAGCCCTTAGGATGTGTACTTGACTGCCTGGACTATGATGCAGATCATACTAGTGGGGACATGGTAGTCCATAAGTACATCCTTCAAGGTCCCTAGTCGTGGGTGTATCGAGACGGGGCATCGATATACCAGTGTAGACTAGCGTATGCGCTTCTCGACCTATGAGATGGGCGATGGATGATCCCATATCCATTGGTGTTTGACATCAGAGATGGTGTACGGGTGCTCAGTGGAGACTGGGTACACTGGACGGACTTGCCGAGAACTCCCAGATGGTATTATACCTCACGTCAGATGGCAGTTCTCAGGTGACACTTGTACAGGTTAGTCTGTAGACCCGAGATCGTCATAGAGTCTTGTGTGATTCCCACTGTGCTTTGATCTCCACCTTACCACGTCCATGAGGGCGTGCAAAACGGTGGTCTTTGGGTACAGTCCCGAGTCACATGGAGGCAATGAGCGATAGGAGGGGTTTCGTCTCTCCCGGTATTGGGGGTTGATGTTGCGCTGTGCTCGATTGGCCGTAACAGGGAAGTCCCTGGCCAGGGCTGATCAGAGATTTGCTGGTAAGTGTTACCAGTAGTTTCTCGACCCGTTACGAGCCTCACATCGGCACGACTTATCGGTTATTGGGGTCTGACGTTTACCACCCCTAGACTTGATATGCGACATATCAGACGAACAGACCGGACTGTACGGTAAGTGTTACTGGTTGGATTCACAGGAGTGTGAGCGGGCTAGCTCGTCGATCTTCTGATCGCTCAATACCCGGGTGGACGTTACGTTTAGCAGACCGCTTGCGGCTTGTGGGTGATTGATATGATCATCATCTGCTGCCGGCGTATTGACGAGTCTTTAGAGTCCTACACAGAGGTTTCCTGGCTCAAGCGAAACGAAATAGGGGCGCATATGAGATATGTGCAGGGCCGAGAATGATGCGTGTATGTGATACCGTATTTCATTCTCGCGATGAATGTTTCGATTGGTTATATGCGACATAACCTAGTTATCGAATCGAAGATTGATTCGATGAGTCGATACATTGGATACTAGTCGGTTATGTGCGACATGACCGGATCATTAAATCAAGTGTTGATTTAATGATTTAATGTATAATTATATATTTGATATATTACTTTGCATTAACTAGTATTGGTTCATTTTAAAAGGATTTTCTCACTTGTAGTTCACAAGTTGTATATGTGATATACTTTTGTGCATTACATTGTGTCATGTTTGATGATGCATGTAAATTGGCTTTGTGTTAAGACTTATACCATGGTTATGATAATGGTTAGGGTTTTGATTTATTCACTTATTTATTTATCCATTCTTTTTTGACAAATAAATAAAAGAAAACAAAATGGTTTCATTCTAGCATGAAGCTTGTTGAAGCTTCATGAAGGTTTGACTAATGTGACCATTTTGTCTTCATGCTTAACCCTAACCATTCCAAATAACCATGGTCTAATCTCTACACATAACCATAGTTAGAAGATGATAAGTATTCATTTTATTTTTCTATTTTAACAACACTTATCATATGCTATCTTCTTCATCATCTTCTTCTTCAAGAA
Source organism: Agapanthus africanus (assembly GCA_030015575.1). NCBI lineage: Eukaryota > Viridiplantae > Streptophyta > Magnoliopsida > Asparagales > Amaryllidaceae > Agapanthus > Agapanthus africanus. The sequence continues at coordinate 28,465,632 of JASDDO010000001.1, forward strand.
AAAGCTTGCCACCATTAATGGCATCTTGAGCAAAAGTGTGAGAAATCCAATTCTAAAGTGAACCCACCTCCTATTTCTTCACCCTCTACCTCTTGCCAAGTAGTATAGGGTGTTTTCTTCACAAGTTTCACAACTTGGTGAAGTTGGAGCTTGATCTTGTGTAACCTCGACGTAGATCATCTTCGGCATCGTAGCCGACGACTAGTCCGTTCATTTCTCCGATGAAGCCGATGTTAGAGTCCGAGATCCGACTTGGACAGCGAGAGGACGACTACGTAGAGCTAAGGAAGTGGATAACCAGATCTACAAAGGTTGTAGCTTCTTAACTTTAGTTAAGTTGTTAACTAGTTTATTGTTTCGCCTAAAATTCTAGTTAACGATCCGTATTAGAGTTTCTCGGCACTTGTAAAATTTGAAATTGGCATGGTTGATGCCTTGTGAGACCTCTTGAGAGTGCCTAGGAACCCTACACAAGTTCCCCCCGATCCCACATCAGGTCGCTAAGCGAAGCCGGGGCCCCTATTGCGCTTTCCACCGGGTGCCGGGCCACGCCACAAAGGACTGCAAACAATTGAGGGACTACGTCGAGGAGCTCATCCGGTCTGGGCATCTCGCTTCCTACCTAAGGGACAAACGGCAGGCCGACTGTGAGCAAGGTTATCCTCACCCTCCCACCGACCTGACCATCGGCCAGATCATGCTTGTTTCAGCGGACGGCCTGTTAGTTATATGTATGCCCTAGAGGCCATTACTATACATAGGATGTATATTGTAGTGGATGCTTGGACATATATAGGGAGGACTTTCTTGCTCGACATGATAGTATACTATCTGGTTGATCTTTACCTTAACGTGTACACTGATTGTCTCTCTGTTACATATTGGTAAAACCCTTAGGATGTGTACTTGACTACCTGGACTATGATGCAGATCATACTAGTGGGGACATGGTAGTCCATAAGTACATCCTTCAAGGTCCCTAGTCGTGGGTGTATCGAGACGGGGCATCGATATACCAGAGTAAACTAGCGTAGACCTTCTCGACCCATACAGATGGGCGATGGATGATCCCATATCCATTGGTGTTTGACATCAGAGATGATATACGGGTGATCAGTGGAGACTGGGTACACTGGACGGACTCACCGAGAACTCCCAGATGGTATTATACCTTACGTCAGATGGCAGTTCTCTGGTGACACTGGTACAGAGTAGTCTGTTGAGCCGAGATTGTCATAGAGTCTTGTGTGGTTCCCACTGTGCTTTGATTTCCACCTTACCATGTCCAAGAGAGCGTGCAAAACGGTGGTTTTTGGGTACAGTCCCGAATCACATGAAGGCAATGAGCGATAGGAGGGGATTCGTCTCTCCCGGTATAGGGAGTTGATGTTGCGCTGTGTTCAATTGGCTATAACCCGAAATCCCTGGTCAGGGTTGCTGAGATTTACTGGTAAGTGTTACCAGTTGTTTCTCGAACTGTTATAGACCTCATATTGACACGACTTATCGAGCTATTGGGGTCTGACGTTTACCACCCTTAGGTAAAATATGCGATATATCAGACGATCAGACCGGACTGTACGGTAAGTGTTACTGGTTGGATTCACAGGAGTGTGAGCGGGCTTGCTCGTCGATCTTCTGATTCACAGGAGTGTGAGCGGGATTGTATATTTGATATAGTTTTGTGCACATCAAGTGAGAAAATCCATCCAAAGTGAACAAATACTAGTTAATGCAAAGTAATATATCAAATATATTATATATTAAATCATTAAATCAACACTTGATTTAACGATCCGGTCATATCGTATATAACCGACCAGTATCCAATGTATTGACTTATCGAATCAATCTGCGATTCGATAACTAGGTTATATCGCATACGACCATTCGATACATCCATCGCGAGAATAGAATACGGTATCACATACACGCATTATTCTCGGTCCCGCACATATCTCATATGCGCTCCTATTTCGTTTCGCTTGAGCCAGGAAACCTCTGTGTAGGACTCTAAAGACTCGTCAATACGCCGGCAGCAGATGATGATCATATCAAACACCCACAAGCCGTAAGCGGTCTGCTAAACGTAACGGCCACCCGGGTATTGAGCGATTAGAAGATCGACGAGCAAGCCCGCTCACACTCCTGTGAATCCAACTAGTAACACTTACCGTACAGTCCGGTCTGATCGTTTGATATGTCGCATATCCTGCCTAGGGGTGGTAAACGTCAGACCCCAATAGCTCGATAAGTCGTGTCGATATGAGGTCTATAACAGTTCGAGAAACTACCGGTAACACTTACCAGTAAATCTCAGCAACCCTGGCCAGGTATTTCGGGTTATAGCCAATCGAACACAGCGCAACATCAACTCCCTATACCGGGAGAGACGAATCCCCTCCTATCGCTCATTGCCTCCATTTGATTCGGGACTGTACCCAAAAACCACCATTTTGCACGCTCTCTTGGATGTGGTAAGGTGGAAATCAAAGCACAGTGGGAACCACACAAGACTCTATGACGATCTCGGGTCAACAGACTACTCTGTACCAGTGTCACCAGAGAACTGCCATCTGACGTAAGGTATAATACCATCTGGGAGTTCTCGGCGAGTCCGTCCAGTGTACCCAGTCTCCACTGAGCACCCGTATATCATCTCCGATGTCAAACACCAATGGATATGGAATCATCCATCGCCCATCTGTATGGGTCGAGAAGGTATACGCTAGTCTACTCTGGTATATCGATGCCCCATCTCGATACACCCACGACTAGGGACCTTGAAGGATGTACTTATGGACTACCATGTCCCCACTAGTATGATCCGCATCATAGTCCAGGTAGTCAAGTACACATCCTAAGGGCTTTACCAACATGTAACAGAGAGACAATCAGTGTACACGTTAAGGTAAAGATCAACCAGATAGCATACTATCATGTCGAGCAAGAAAGTCCTCCCTATATATGTCCAAGCATCCACTACAATATACATCTTATGTATAGTAATGGCCTCTAGGGCATACATATAACTAACAATCTCCCACTTGCACTAGGGCCATCTGATAGCAGTGGTTGTAGTATTTCATACTCAACCATCCCATAAAAGTCTCTCTCTGGGAAAATGCCTTTGTGAGTGGATCTGCCGTGTTGTCTTCTGAGTCTGTTCTCCTAACCTCGATCACCCTGATGATCAGGTGATACTGCCTTAGATTATGTCTGGGTCACTGATGGGACCGTGGTTCCCGGGCCAAAGCCACACTTCCATTGTCACACAATGGTAGGGACCTAGTTCATCTCATGAACCAATATACACCCAAACAGCCTCTTTGGTAGCATCTTAAGTAGCGATGTATCCTGCCTTTATCGTCTAGTATGCCACGGTATCTAGCTTGGAACTCTTCTAACATACCGTCCCTCCACTGAGGGTAAAGACAATGCCTGTGACTGACATTCAGTCGTCCTTATCACCCTGAAACACTTCCAGCGATTCTCCCCAGGATCAATTGATACCATCTCACTACAACTAGTGAGAATCCTAACATCCAATTAGATCTATCTCATAGATCCAAAACCCAGGATTTAGGAGGTATCACTTTGATCCTATATGGAGAATCATTGTGATAAGCGGAGATTGACTGAGCGTAGCATAGGAATCTCCTTCCCCTTCAAGAGTATGTCATCCACGTACTCTACGAGGATCACCACCATACTCCCTACTACCTTTTTGTATATACAAGGTTCATCTACCATTTTGATGAAGTCAAACTATTTGACTACTACATCAAAACAGATGTTCCAACTCCGTGATGCCTGTTTTATCCTATAAAGCATCATGCACACGTTTCCGCTGCTCCCACTGTCTACGAAGCCCTCTGGCTGTGTACTTACAGACGTTCTCTTCTAAAACATCATTTAGAAAAGCAGTCATGACACCCAACCACCAGATATCGTAGTCATGGTATGTAGCCGTGGCAAGTAGGATCTGGATGGACTTAAGCATAGATCCTTAGAAAAGGTTTCAACATAATCCATACCTGGTCAATGATGCAAACCTTTTAACAAGTCTAGCTTTGAAAGTCTCAACTTTTCCATCTACACCAAGTAATCTTCTCAAGATATACTTGCTCCTTATGGGGATTTAACCCTCCAGATATAGCAACCAAAGTCCATACTTTGTTGGTGTACGTGGATTCCATCTCAGATCGCAAAGCATCCAGCCATTCTTACAGAGTCACTACTCTCGATGGCCTGCTTGAAACTAGTTGGGTCATCATCTCATGATGCAATCCTCGCTCCCACTGTCATAGAGAAACAGAAGTATCTCTCAGGTGGGTGAGAAACCCTACTAGATCGGCGGAGAGGCTGAGGTTCGTTGGTATCTACTGAATCCTTTGGTTCTACCAAATCATCTGCTGTAGTTTGTATAGCTGGAACCTTTCCAGTTCTACATGACTGACCTTGCCTCGAGCTTGTCCGGATTTTGCTTTTAGACATAGGCCGGACAACCCCAAATCTTAACTAGCTTAAGACACGGGCTCTTCCCATACCATATCAAATATGAAGTGGTAGGCAACTGATTTGATTTGAACCCTATTCAATAGGTATGCAGCTTCTCAAGTGCATAACTCCCAAAAAGGAAATAGGTAACTCAGTAGTACTCATCATAGAGCATACCTTATTATATAGGGTGTGATTGCTCCGTCCCGATATACCATCGTGCTATGGTGTATACGGAGGAGTAATGCTGAGAGAGAATCTCATTTTCCTTTAGAAAAGTCCAAGAATTCCGTGCTCAAGTATTCTCCTCCTTGATCTCATCAAAGGACATAATACTTATACCCGTATTGGTTCTCTACTTCTAACTTATATTCTGTGAATACCTCAAAAGGTTCGGACTTGTGTTTCAACAGGAACATAGGTCTGAATCTCGAAAGATCATCAGAGAATGTAATGAAGTACAAAGAACTGGTCTAGACATTTGTAGACAGGGGACCTTACATACATCATCATGTATCAGTCCCAAGAGTTCACTAACTCTTTCTCTGTTTCCAGTAAACAGAGCTATGGTCATCTTATCTTTGTGACATGACTGGCAAGTTTCACAAGATGTAAATTCAAACTGATTTAAATATGCATCTATATGTAACTTCAGCTAGTCGGGTCGCATTGATATGACCTATTCTACAATACCTCAAGAAGAATTCGTTCATTTTTGAACTCTTCCTCTTGTGTGTGTTCTGTATACTAAGAACTGTAGTTTGATTTAGAACATCAATGCTTTTAGATAACGTGCCTGAACCGATCAACTTTTGATATAGGAAATGTTCAAAACATTATCCAACAATACAAAATTTTATCGTTTCTTTACTAATAAAGAGACAGATATGATTTTGTATATCAGGTTCGGTATCTAATAGCATATGTTCAGAATCAATGTACTCAGGTAATACAGGGTGACAGTGACCAACAGACCTGGCTGCAACACTTGCACCATTTTCTGCCTCATGAAACTTATCACCCGTTCTCAGTTCTCTACCTTTCTGTAGCCCTATATAACGGATTACATATCTGGGATCCTGATCCGGTATCAAATACCCAGGACGTAGAGGATACAGAGAAACAGTTCTTTGTAATGAACACACCCGAAGGAGATGCATCAACATGCACTTTCTTCGTTTGGGCGGCACGGGAATTCTGGTAATCCCCTATTTCCTGCTCTGTCTTATAACAATTATAAGTTGGAGCGGGACCAACGTTCCCCAGCTCAGTATAACAAGCGGGTTCGGTCAATAATCCGTATTATTATCTTGATTAAGGCGTGATATGGTCGCTACCAGGAGAGAGAGAGAAGAAAACACTCAGCGTGCGCTCTTGCAAGATCAGATTAGTTATTATTTTATCTAATCAGGATGGCTCCCATTGTTTTTATCAAATCTTCCTTCAAACCCTAAAAGGAAAGACTAGCCGGGATTAATTACACACTACAAGTTCGCCAATCTTTCAGCCAGGCCAGTGTCGGTACTTTAAGGGAGGTCCCCCGTGCTTTCGCACGAACCTAATTACAGTAAACCTCGTTTTCCCAGAGGCGTAACCCCGTTGACACCTTTCTGGACACCTACTTGATCGGCTAATTGTAATGTGTAAAACTCTCCCAGGAGTAACAATTACTCGCAGTGGGTATCGGGATCCAACTATCTCATAGAAGGTATGCAATCTCATTGCAAATTTCAACACTTGAAATTCCCGATAATTTTGCCCCTAGCGTCCTATGACCTTGACGCAGGCCAACAAACCATAGTGCGCTAGTCAAGTTCAACCCGTCATTTCCTAATTGAATTAAACGCACCCGCACGACCCTTGACGCAGGCCAACAAAGTCGCACGACTACCCTAATCCAATCTGCATCATATGCATAAGCAGATAAATACTAGTTAGCTACCGCACACTACGCCTTGACGCAGGCCAACAAACGCAGCACGAATACTAACTACTACTTATCTGAAATGACGGAGGGCTACGACAGGTTTTTCTGAAAACCTATTGCGTAATGAACTTGATATCGTTGTAGAATCAAATGATTTTTAAAATGGAGTGTTTTTGAGGCTTTTCTAGTTTTGCTAAAGGGGTCACTCCCGGTGAAGGGATGTCGGCCCTTTCCTCGTCGAATGAGGTGCGGGATATATCATATATATCACTGTGCAATGCAGAAACTATAAAAGCTATCAAAAGACAAACCGAGTGTGTAGCATCTGCCAGTTATTGCTAAAGGGGTCACTCCCGGTGAAGGGATCGTCGGCCCTTTCCTCATCGAATAAGGTGCAGGATATATCATATATACCGCTGTGCAAAGCAAGAACTGTAGCTACCTGTTTTATTTTTGAAATTCGATTCTACAACATCTTAGGTTTCTTTTATTTTATTAATCTCATTAATGAAGTTTCATCATTTAAGTTACCTAAACATCACAGATAAATACGACGTACACTTATGCCATCCGCATTCGCCTCGATGTCCCCTCGTGCACCGTTAGGTTAGGTAACTAACGGCAGAGCGGGGCAGGGCTAGCGCGGGTGTAAAACATAAGTAACGTCTATATAATATATCATATATACTATATACAGTATTTATCACAGAACATCATATGATCACATCACAGATATCGCAGCAGAAGAATCATATGAAACATTGGATATACTAGGACGTCCGTGTTTTCAATACGAGCCAGTATAAAACACGGATTCCACGGTCGCGATAAATAGCCAAACCCACACCCCTAGACCCCTACGAGAGCGGCAAGCAACCCTACCAATTCTAGGGTTAGGAGACCTGGACTCGACTCCTCGAGTTGGTCTCCCACTGGACCCTAGAACCCGGTCACTTGTGCTCCCCTCCTTGGGTATATCCTAGTGCGGAAAAGTAAATAATATACAAAAGGTGACATCTTCCGCAACCTGGAAGTGCCCCAATAAAAGAATATTACATACAAGTTTTTACATGAATGAAAATGAAAAACACTCATCTCACATAAAAAACCCCGGCTATTCAAACACGACGATCCAATATAACATATCCAGCAACACATAACATCACATGTCATCAACGTAAGTAAATATGCCCATCCCAATTGTCGTTGACATATAGCAACAAAACCGGCGATATCACATATTACACTTACGGCCGCAGAAAAGAAAGTGTAAAACTACAACAGTTGGAATCCGCAACCTCTTTAGACATCGCATGCCTGACCAAATGAATTCCTTAGACATCGCATGCCTAACAATTATAAACCCCGCATTTTAGTCTCATTATCGAAAACTCTTTTCAATATCAAGTCGGGCAATTCAACAAGATTCCCGATAACCTGATCGAATGCTCGTCGCAAACTTTAGTAGGCGGCCGCACCCCCGATACCGTCGACGAAGTGTACCAAGGCGGAACACCGCTACCGCGAGCACCCGGACGGATGCTTTCGGCGACGGGGTTCTCCTATAGTCACTTGATCGGGGCTAAGGGGTGTAGCTGTCTATTAAGTTTATCCGGCGAGTATCCGCGTACGCTACGTGATTGCGACGGACTTTTGATCACATCAAAATTCCGTGGCAACCGATCAAGTGAGACTAAAGTGCTAGATTTATAACATTCATTCAGTTATCTCATAACTACTTGTGAATTCCAATTATTGTATCCCATTCCAGATAAATAGAAAATGTTAAACTTTCCGATCGAACATTCAAACACCCAAGTTTTCCCGAAACAGCTCAACACATGAAACAAGTTTAAAAACATCCAGTTCATGCCTCAGTACCAACGGTCCAGCCGTAGAAGGGTCAAGCCAACGCCTCACATGTGGCACGCCGTACTGCCCCAAACCTTAAGATTCAAAGGGCAGTTCAAGACGGTCACATAATCGAGTTAAGGTTTGTTGTCTTCTAGAGGGACCATCGCGTTACTTGCACTACTTAGAACGTCATTAAACTACGGAAAAATCCAACACTTGGAAATTTCCCGGCAGGGGAAAAAGTTGGTATTTATATCCGGTCGAACTTTTTAACATATTCTAAAGTTACCCGGAAAAACACATAGACAAAATCAAAAATTCCGATCGAATCATCGAAGCCCTAAAGCATCCCAGAAAACTCAACTCTTGAGTGCAAATTAAAAATTCCCAGAAAACTCAGCACCACAAAATAAGAATTACTGTGCAAAATTCAATGCATGAGGAGACCGTATATTTGATATAGTTTTGTGCACTAGTTTGTATCATGTTTGATGATACATGCAAACTTGGGTTTGTGTAAAGAATTAAACCATGGTTTTGTTAATGGTTAGGGTTTTGATTTACTTATCTATTCATTTATTTATTTATTCTTTTTTGAAAGATAAAGAGAAATGGTGGCTTGATTTGTTTTCTAGTTGAAGCTTCTTGAAGCTTTGAATAAGTCCACCATTTTTGTTTCATACTTAACCCTAACCATTCAACCTAACCTTAGTCAATTCTCTACACCTAACTATGGTTGCTATATGATAAGATAATTCTTTTTATTCTTATCATAATTTCTTTTCTTCTTCTTCTTCTTCAACAATGAAGAAAAGCTTGCTACCATTAATGGCAACTTGAGAAAAAGAGTGAGAAATCCAATTCTAAAGTGAACCCACTTCCTATTTCTTCATTCTCTACCACTTGCCAAGTAGTATAGGATGTTTTCTTCACAAGTTTCTTGACTTGGTGAAGTTGGAGCTTGATCTTGTGTTGCCTCGACGTAGATCATCTTCGGTATCGAAGTCGACGACCTAGCCCGATCATTTCTTCGATGAAATCACCGCGAGAGTCCGGGATCCGATGGGTACAGCGGAGGGACTTCATCACGGAGCTATGGAGGTGGAGGACCGGATCTACAAAGGTTGTATTTCCGTTCACTTATTAGTTAAGTTGTTAACTAGTTGCTTGTTTCGCCTAAAACTCTAGTCAACGATCACATTAGGGTTTCTCGGCACCGGAAATTTTTGAATTTGGCATGGTTGATTCCTTGTGAGACCTCTTGAGCATGCCTAGGAACCCTACACGGCCAACTCGGAGCTCAGGGAGCCCCATGCCCTATGCCAAGCGCGGGGGCCGACAGCCCTTCAGGGAGCTCGGCCCAAGCCAATAAAGTCATCTTTTAACCTGTACCCTTTTTTTTGTTTTTTTTAAGCAATGCGAGTTCTTTACAAGATCTACTGTTAAGTTTGATAATGATCAATGAAGCATTGCGAAGAATAAAGAAAAGCTTTGTTTTATTCAAAGGGTATTATGGGCTCCTCAGCCATACATGTAAAAATAAAGAAATTACAATAGTGGGGGAACGGGGTTCAGCGAGCACTGTTCGTGGTACTCGGTAAAAATCTCCACCAGCCGGGGCCTCGCAAGTTCCAGCCTTTGCCCTCGGTTCCCCCCGCGGGCATCGACCCCGAGCCTCAGTTCGTAATATTCGCGGACGAGCGCCTCTGAGCGGGTCAGCCGGTTCGCGGAGATTAGGCCGAAGCACCTCAAAGACCGCAGCTTGCCCACGGCCTCATCGAAGACCAGCTCCGACACGGGGTTGTAAAGCCCCGGTGATGCCCTCCAGATGTAGTACATCAGTAGCTGCAGCAGGGACGAGCGTCTGGGGAGCAACCGGCCAAAGTGATCCTCAATGCGCCCGTAAACCAACTGCACCGTGTCCTCGGTGCGATAGGGGTCGTAGAGGCACACATCTTCAAAGCTGACGATGTCGGGGATGGTGAACGGAAAATCCTGCATTCTCGATGGCCTGTCTGCGAAAGGGGGGAGGACCAGTACTCCTTATATAGCCCGATGCACTTCCCAACAGCCGCCCGCTTTCGCCTAAGGAGTCTCCGCCACGCGGCGTCCATCGAGCGTTATCTGGTGAGAACGAAGCGACGCGTCCCTGTCGCTTCGCCTCCCCCCGCATTCAATGCGATGGTTGCAAACGCCGTTGCCCCGACCGTTCCTATCCCGCACCTACAGCTGATGGTCAGGCTACACCTCGTCGAGATTTTGCCCCGCGGCTTCCCAGCTTGGCTATCCCCAGCGGCCAGCTTCCCTGCCATGACGCCGGGGATCAAAAAGCCCTCTCAGAGGCAGTCGAGGCCAGAGGTTCCCTCTCTCGGCTATTCCCCACGGGCAGCTTCCCTGCCACAACGCCTGGGACCAAAAAGCCCTCCCAGAGGCAGCCGAGGCCAGAGGTTCCCCCGCTCGGCTATCCCCCGCGGGCAGCTTCCCTGCCACAACGCCGGGGATCGAAAAGTCCTCTAAGAGGCAGCCGAGCTCGAGGTTCCCTCGCTCGGCTATCCCCCACAGGCAGCCTCCCTGCCACGACGCCGGGGATCAAAAAGCCCTCTCAGAGGCAGTCGAGGCCAGAGGTTCCCTCGATCGGCTATCCCCCGCGGTCAGCTTCCTTGCCACAACGTCGGGCATCAAAAAGCCCTCCCAGAGGCAGCCGAGGCCAGAGGTTCCCTCGCTCAGCTATCCCCCGCGGGCAGCTTCCTTGCCATAACGCCGGGGATCAAAAAGCCCTCTCAGAGGCAGTTGAGGCCAGAGGATCCCTCGCTCGGCTATTCCCCGCGGGCAGCTTCCCTGCCACCACGCCGGGGATCAAAAAGCCCTCCCAGAGGCAGTCGAGGCCAGAGGTCCCCTCATTCGGCTATCATTCAGGACAAAAGCCCTCGCCAAGAGGCACCGGGCAGCAACCCTACCCGGCCAAGGGTCCTTGGTAGGCTTCTTACAGCCCCATAGCTTTTTCTCGCGCCAGGGACCAAAGTCCTCCCAGAGGCAGTCGGGTCTTTGCCCGGCTATCCCTGGCTGGTAGCTTCCTACCACAACCGACAGGGATCAAAGTCCTCGCCAAGAGGCACCGGGCGGTAACCCCGTTCGGTCCCCGTCCTGAAGGATCAAAAGCCCTTGCAAGAGGCAAACCAAGTAGCTACCCTGCTCGGTCATCTCCAGCTGGTATTTGCCTACCCAAGACGCCAGAAATAAAAGCCCTCGCCAAGAGGCGATCGCGCAGCTTCACTGCCCGGTCATCCTTTGCAGGACTCTTACGGCCCCTCTGGCGTCAAGGATCAAGGCCCTCGCCAAGAGGCACCAAGAAGCTACCCTGTTTGGCCATCCCTCGCAGGCCTCTCCCGGCCCTGGTAGGCTGCCTCAGCTGGCACATAACATCCCTGAGAGCTTCGAAGTCCATGGATCCTGCATGAAAAAAACACCCCACTTATCAGTAACGCGAGTAAAACATAAACCCAGAAAGCAAGCCTAACTTACCAACGAACTCGACGGGGCTAAGCCCGGCCCAGCTCAAGACCCTCTCGGATAGCAGCACGTCATGTCGGGGGATGGGCTCCCATGACGACACTCTCACCGCGGCGGGGTCGTTGGACAGGTTCCCCGGCAGGCACTTCTCCCTCGACTATTTGGTGGGCACTGGCCAGTCCTCGCCTTCGGGGGGGGGGGGAGGAAACGAAGAAAAACTTCTTTTTCCAATCATGAATGGAGGAGGGCAAGGCCACGACACCGGACCCGGCAGCAACCCCGGGCCGCTTCCTAAAGGCAAAATACACCCACCTGGGGTCGCTAGCTCGACCGCCGGGGTGACTCTTGAATGCAAGGGAGGAATCGAGAAGGGAAAGACTGAAAGGAACCGCCTGCAGCCTCAGGCGGATCAAGAACCTAAGGAGAATTCTCTATGAGTTCGGTACTAGCTGGCCGGGGGCCAAACCGAAGAAGTTTAGAGCGGCGATGACCTCAGGAGAGAAGGGCAGGCGCATTCTGTCCTAAGAAGCTTCTAAGTACAGGGCAATCTCCCTGCCCCGCACTTGATCGACCCTCTCTCCCTCCTTGGCCAGGCGAAGCGTGTAGCGCGGGGGAATGTGGAAGCGAGCTCGAGCATTGATGACCCCGTCCTCATGCCTCATCCAGCATGGGGGGCTGGGGGTCATATCTGCCACCTCCTCCCTGGAGGCGGCCCCTGCCTCATGGCCCCGGGGGGAGGGACCGGCCCCTGCCCCCCGAGGAGACTCGGACACAGCTAAAGGAGCCCTAGCATCTACTCCTACAATGTCTACTGATTCTACAGAAGAGGAAGACATCTAACCTTGGAAAAGAAATTCTTCAGGGGCTGAAGCGAAGGAGGGGAGATGAGCGCCGAGCAGCTGGGGCCTGAGAGAGGAAAATATGAAGAGTAAGGGCCCTAGGGCGGGCCCCACCCAAATTTATCGCCGCATACGGCCTCATCCAACGACGCCCTTCGTCTCCCGTCGAAACGACCCTCACGCCCAGCGGCTCCGATCGTTCCACGTGGCAGCCCAGCGTTGGGCCGTGTCCCTTCAGGCGCCGCAGGCCTGCGCGCATCGGATCGGCTAATTGACGCTCGACACGTGGACTATCGCTTCGACTGCAGAGCGCACGAACCGATGCACCTTCTTTAAATGCAAAGATCTCGTCTTGATTCGCTGGCGAAAAAGACAACCAATGACCCAAGGATTCGTCCCGACGAAACCCTAGAAGGGATCTCACCTCGGGAGGCCCGGCAGTCCACTCCTGACCCGACCATTATCTGGTCGGGACAAGAGTGGGGGGTTAATGATAATACTCGATATCGGGCACCTCCAAGATCATGACACGTGGCGTGTGACATGTCCCAGAACTCAGAAGAAAAGGCCCACAGGGGGCCGACCAGGCCACCCTGTACCCGACCTGCAAGCACAAAGCTGTCTCACCTCAGAGCCCCCTGCAAATTGACCTCCTCGGCCCTTTAGCTCGCGCCGAGCTGCCGCAAGACCAGGACTCCTCGGCCTCCTCTCCAGTCCCTGAGCTCTTTGCCGAGGCCGTCTTCCTCGGCCCTCCGACCAACTCCACCGCTCACAAGCGTAACCGCCGCTCCGCGAATCTCGCCATGCGCAGATTCTACACCAACAACATCCCACGTTCCATGCTATCACGATCCCCATTAATGGGCGATCCGCTTTCTACGCGGGCGTGACGTCGGGGGGCGTAACTGCCGGCGAGATTCTCGCGCCTGCTGTTGCGTGCCGCCACCGCTATATAAACCCCCATCACAGAGGGGTCAAGTAAGCCATTCTTTATACTTTACGCTGTTACTCTGCTCGGATCTCGTCACTAACTTGAGCGTCGGAGGGTCCTCGGTGGTACCAAACCACCTCGGGACTTCTTTGCAGGTACTCGGCGACAGCCTCCTCACCCAACCTTCTCCTCTCAAAACCCATTGAGACCCACACGTAACGAAGGACAATCAACCAAGTTCACCTCGAGATTAACGGAAGACAATATCTGACGGAGGCCCGAAAAGGAGCTCCATCACTACTCGTAATGGTGCATGTTACTTCCTAACTATTGTAGATGACTACAGTCGATGCACATGGACTTCTTTAATGAAATTCAAATCTGAAACCTTTTCTCTTTTTCGGAACTTTCATGCTTATGTTAAGTCTCAATTTAATTGTTCAATCAAAATTGCTCGTTCTGATAATGACAGTGAATTTTTTTCCTCAGTCACGACTTTTTTTTAATGATAATGGAATTATTCATCAACATAGTTGTATTTATTCCCCTCAGCAAAACGGCGTTGTTGAACGCACACACTGCCATCTTCTATCTGTAGCTGGTGCTTTGCGTTTTCAGATCATCTTGTGAAGGAGGCTGAAATCTCTTTCAGATGTTGCTTTCCGTTGATCTGTTGATGGCGGCTATGGGTGGCTGAGATTTGATCTGGAGGCTGTCGCTCCTGAAGCGTGTGGATCTCAATGGGTTAAGGTTGTGGTTGCCGAGTTAACTGCAAAGAAGTCCCGGGATGGTTTTACCACTGAGGACCCTCCGACGATCAAGTTAGACTAGAGATCCGAGCAGAGTAACGGCTTAGTGGAGTCAAAATGGCTTACCTCAACCGTCTGAAGAGGGGGTTTATATAGCGGTGGCAGCAGGCGAGGCGGGCGCGAGAATCACGCCGGCCGTTATGCTCCCGACGTCACGCCCGCGTGAAGAGCGGGACCTCCCATTAATGGCAAGTGACTAGTCGAAAATATTGCATTTTTAACACATCAATTTCCCTACTCTTTGCAATCATCTGAATGTGTTTGGTATAAATATAGCACATATTAGCAATTCGTCTGTAAAATACCAAATAACATGTGTTATACATTATAACCAGCATTTTGAGGGAAATTGAGTGTTTATTATTGCACGCATGATCTTTTGTATATCAAACACTTGTCTCGAGATTGTGTGCAGGAAATTCTCCAGGTAAAAGAGCCTGAACTGCTAAAAGTGCTGATAAAATACGTCAAGTCAGAAACTTGAAATCTGGCAGTGAACAAGAAAGTATAAAAATATTCCAGACATCAAAAAAGTGCCATAAAGCCAACACAAAAATACCCTGAAATTTCCATGCAGAGATCATACCAAACGGCCGTGGATTCGCGGCCGAGTTGGCCGATCCGCCGCGGATCCGCGGCCGCGTTGACTCATTGGGGGTAGACACTTTGTCCGAGACTTCTCTTTAAATAGCAAAACTTCTTCAAGACACTTCAGTCCCTAGAGATCTCCAGAAGCTTCCCTTCTAACAGCCAAGCTTCTTGTGCAAGCTTAATACCTACCAAGCTTCTTGTACAAGCCTCATAACCACCAAGCTTCTCATGCAAGCTAGCTAACTATCTTAATCTAGAAGCTTCTCTACAAAGCTTCCTATGCAAGCTTCATAACAACTAAACTTCCAAGGGAAGCTAAACTTAGCTTCTAGGGGAAGCTTGAAGGAAAGCTATAAAAAGGAACCTAGTGCTTCATTACAAAGGTGGTTGAGTTGTTGTTCGTTGTTCTACAATTCCACACACAAGTTGAGTGACACAACTTATGATTCAAAGCCCAGCCTCAAATACAATTCAAAAGCCAAATCAAGATTCATCGAGTACCAAATCAAGCAAGAATCCAACGAGCCTTTTGAAGCAACGCCGATCTTCATCCGAGCAAGAGATCCACGACGATCTGCGACTCAAGAAGATGATGCGAAACTAGTTCGACGATTTAGTTCCTCCTCAAATCTTGTAGTCTTTGAGTGTATTGTAACGAACGTCGATTAAATAAAAGGTGAAAATTCTTGATCTTGCTTTTCTTTACATTTGAGCATTATGAAGAGTTACCAATTCTTGATTGTTTTCTTTTTCATGATATTTGAGTAAAAACTCCGCTTGTGGAGGAATCGAGAAAATAGATAGATGATGATGATTAAATTCTTGAACGATTCTTAAGTCTAATGAGTTTTGTAAACTTTAGGAAATTGAATCAACAACGACTTAGTTTTGAGTGAGATACTTTCTTGAATGTTTTCGCTCTAAATTAAAGATCAACGATCGATGATTGAATTTCCTAGAGGCTAGAATTTGAATGCTAATCAACGAAAGGACAATGGATGATGATGAAGAAACCCTAGTTTCTTCGATAGATCCCTAAACCTCGTTGATTGTCATCGATCTAGCAACAAATCTTTAATAGATAAGAATTTGTAATCATAAGTATTCATCATCACTATCAATTGGATCGATTCGTACAAGCCTCTTTACAAATCTTGATAATTCAAACGATTTGGACATTTTCTTGATCTTTAGTATTTCTTGATTTTAGATCTAGTTCTTTATGATTCTTGAAACTAAATTTCACAAATCTTGAATCAAATTTCTTGCAATTTTCTTTTATCTTTTAATTTTCGACTCAACTAAAACAATAACGAGCAAATCACACTTTCTCAGTAGACGATCCATATTCATTAAAGCGCTACATCGACACCGTTAATTGATTGCGGTATAAATTTTTTTGGTTGTGAAACATTTCTAAACACGACACGGAAACGATCAATCAAATGGCGCTGTTGCCGGGGATGTGTGCTATTTCGTTCGTTTTTGTTATTTGAGTTGAAAAATTATTATTCCATCAAATTTTCATCCAAGAATCGCTTCAAGTGCTTAACGTTAGTGTTTGAATTTTTGCGAGGAAATCTGGAATCATTTCAGCAGTGAGATCAAGATTCAGAGAAGTTCTACAGATTCCAGAGGAGTACACGAAGCTACAGGAATAAGTTGAAACCCTAATTCCCCCATAGCGCCGCGGATCCGCGGCCATAGTGGTGTTTTTGCGGTGGTTCCGCCGCCGTTTAGGGTGTTCTCTGTTCCCAACTTCTCAGTTATATTCTCTGTTATCTTTTCTTCTCTCTGATCTTGTCCAATAATCAATTTCTTGTAGGATTCTTTGCAAATTTCAGTGCCGCTAAGATTAAATTTGTTACGATTCTTGAAATTG
The DNA here is from genome assembly GCA_030015575.1 of Agapanthus africanus. Lineage (NCBI taxonomy): Eukaryota > Viridiplantae > Streptophyta > Magnoliopsida > Asparagales > Amaryllidaceae > Agapanthus > Agapanthus africanus. The sequence continues at coordinate 28,482,475 of JASDDO010000001.1, forward strand.
GTTGTTTGCATATTTTAATACGGAAATTAAGGGGCAAAGACCAAATTCAGATTAGGTGGGGAGTTCATTATCCTTCCTAAGCCCCGGAAATCACAAACTTGCATCCGCGTCACCCTTATTAATTAAAAAAATCTAGACAAGACTTTAAGGACCGTCGCGCTCAATTAGGACAGAAGGAGGTCGTGGGTAATCTATTGCTTATCTGCGTTTCTTTTGTGGTGTCTAAGGTAAGTGTGTCTAAGGCAAGTGGTTACTTAATTAGGCCCACTACTTACGTAGTGGAGAACCTCCCACTTACCTGGCCACAGAAGGGGCAAAGAGGCAATAAAGGATTTATCCTTCGATTTGTCTTCTGGAAATCTAGGAGCGGTCTAGAGACTTGACCTAGGTGACCATTAGATATAGGGTTACTTGTGCATGTTTGTGTGAATTTTCATAAATCCGTCCTTTTTCAAAACAAACCAATTATTTTTCCCCCTTTTTACCCCTTTCCCCTTCTTCTCTTCTTATAATGGGTGAACCAAACAGAAGAACTCTTGCCGAGCTTTGCTATCCACAACTAGATATTTCTTATTTTCGTAATCGCTTCGGTATACCGTCCGACTCTCCCATGTCCTTAAGAGATCGAATAGAACAAACGGGTAGAAACAGTTGGCCACCTCAGTCCGGGTCTTATCAACCGTATCCTAATTCTACATCCGTTTCAGTTGATACTCCGAGTGAGGATGCCCCTAGACGCATGTCCATTGCTGAGCATATAGTTAGGGCTAGAGGCCAAAGTTTCAATCTATACCAATATCAACCGTATCCTAATTCTACATCCGTTTCAGTTGATACTCCAAGTGAGAATGCCCCTAGACGCATGTCTATTGCTGAGCATATAGCTAGGGCTAAAGGCCAAAGTTTCAATCCGAACCAATATCAACCATCACCTCCACTTTCCAAAGAAGAATTTCATAATCGGTTTGTGGCATGTATGATGTCCAATAGCCAACCGACCAACCAATATCAATATTCTTCTTATTACAATGTTGATCCTACTCCTGCCCAATTTTCGCAACCATTCTATTCTTATCAATCCAATCCGACTTTTCCACCTTCTCTAGACAGTCCTTCTAATCAGTCATTTGGGAGTTTTAATTGTCCACAAGAATTTCAATCTTATACGGAAACCCCTTATCGACCCAAGTCTAGTTTGGAGCAGACGTTAGAAAAATTTCTGAACCAATTTAGGAAGGAAATGACAGAGTGAGGACAAGCAAATAATTTCAAACCAGCCCAAATTTTTTCAGTATATAATTCGGACATAGGACAAAATGAGAATTTGGGTAGTGAGAGAGAACTATACACCTTTCCTAATCAAACCTTCCCTTTCCAAACTGAAATCCACAACTCCAGTTTCACAGATTCATCGAGTACACCAAAAGATTCACCAATTGACGATAGAATGTATGACAAGTTGTATAATAATGCAGTGTTTGATTTACCCAATTGTGAAGGGTCCATTTCGAGTGAAACCATGCCAAATCCTTGTGATCTCTACACCTCCACTCTTAAACTAAAATTGATTGAAAACCATTCTTTGAATGAGGCGTTTGAGAATTTTAGTCTTCACTTGAATGAGGTGATTGACGTTGGGGATATATTGATTGATGAACCCGAAGTTTTGGATGAATTTGTGCCACCAGTTCATCAGATCCTTTCACTTCCTTGTGGTCATCATCTTGAGCCTTTAATTCTTCCCGAACCCCAAATGCGTCTTGAAGTTGATGATAATCGTATAACTGAAGATCAGACCGAAATTCAGCCTTCATCTCCCACATCTAGTTTAGCGACACTCGACACATCAATAGGTTTACCCATTTCATCTTCCACTCTTTCTGGTTCTTCTTCTGTTCCTGAAATGATAGTGCGTGTTGATGAATCACAATCCGTTAATTCAATTTCAATAATGCCAGAAAGTCAACTTGATTTGGATACTTTTGAAAATGAGGTAGATGAGTTTTTCGAGTTTTCTACCTCCATAATTTTTGACGAATCAAGTAGGATAAATTCTGGCACAAAACTTATTGACAGCAAAATGTTCGATCACATCATTGATGAAAGTTTTGAAGAACTTTTTGCTGACGAACTTGCATTCCTAAACAATATGGATTTTGTGATTGATCAACCTCCACCTATAGAAGTTGAACCGCCACCACTCCTTCTTCCTAATCATTCACATTCATCCTCATTCTCTCATTTCTCTAATTTAAAACTCAAACCCTTTCCAGACTACCACTTATCTCTTCCCCACTTTTTCCTGACTCGATACAATATGTTCTTCCACCGACCTATACGCTACACCGATAAAATCTTTGAATGGTTGGTATTAAATTTTGGTCTTTATAAAGTCTTATTTTGACCAAATGACTCACCCCCTCTTAAAATGCTTAATATTGTCTAACTCATGTTTGAGGGGGTGTATTTTTGGCTTTTGAAAATAACTGTTGTCCTCAATATTGTGAGCCAAAAATAAGTTTGGGGGAGGATTTTCACTTTAATATATTTTGCCCCCGTTAATAAATGTCCTCCCAAGCTTACAGGTTTTTTGAGGTTTAGCAGAAGACAACAGTGAGGACACTGTTGAAAACAAGTTTTGGGGGAGGTTTGTGCTTATTTATGCATCACTTCGCATACTTTGCATAAGCACAAAACATATAAATTTTTTTTTGTATATAAATAAGATAATAAAAGATTAGATAGTGAAAAATTACATCCAAAAGATTAGAAAAATTTAAGAAACCAAGAAAATTAGAAGTTTTCTTAAACGAAACTAGTAATAAGTAGTTATGAGCCGTTGTCCCAAGGGTTAGTAAGATGAAGAAAGTCACTAATCTGAGGATAAAGATAAGTCTGAAAAATAGTTCCTATTCTGGAAGCCAAACATTTGAATGTTGATACCCTACTATACGCACTTACACACGTCTTGAAGCTCGGGATAGTAGATGATACCTTGAAATGCTCTTGTCTAAAAGCCAAAGTATGAAGGAAATAATAAATGGAAAATAAAATATAAAATGGTGTAGAAAAATGAACACTGGTTTTGTTATCACCAAGGCAGCATAAAAAAAAATACAGCGAGGGTGCTTCATCACCTAGTGCCTTAGACAAACTGGTTTGCGAGTCACTGCTAAGCCTTAGATGGTGCAAGACGAGAAAAATATTAATACACCTAATAAGCAAGCACATGAGTAATCGGTCGGTTAGTACCTCAAGAAATATTAACGGTCGCATGAAAAATGTGTGAGCAATCCCATCTAAATATTCACTGATTAAAAAGTATTGAGGTAGATGGACTAGAGTATGATAGCTTGAATTGAATTCTCCGAGTGTAGGGATGTCTTTTACACACACGTAGGGGTATATGATCGATGTTTGGAAGAAAGGTAGGAATGAAGAATAAAGACGATGTTTTATTGAGAGATGATGTGATTTCTAATATCTTTTCATGACCATTAAGATAGGGCTCATAACGACCGAAAAGCTAGTATAGTTGGAAACACTAATTTTCAAAGTCTTTCTTTTACAATTCTTATTTTTACATGTAACTTTCACGGTCTTCCTTTTATTATGAGATTTTGTGGGCGCAATCCGCTGAAACCCTTAGGAGACAACACTTCTCCTACTAGAGACATCTAGAGGTTTAAAGGTTTGTTACACGTGCTCGGTGCAATCGTGTTGCCTACGAAAGTGTGCTAGTTAGTTTTTTTTTTCTTATATTTTCTCCTTCTTTTGAATAAAACAAGTTTGCTCGAGACGACCAAAATTAAGTTTGGGAGAATTTGATCAGTCGAAAATGTTGCATTTTTAACACATCAATTTCCCTACTCTTTGCAATCATCTAAAGGTGTTTGGTATAAATATAGTACATATTAGCAATTCGTTTGTAAAATACCAAATAACATGTGTTATATATTATAACCAGCATTTTGAGGGAAATTGAGTGTTTATTATTGCACGCATGATCTTTTGTACACTTGTCTCGAGATTGTGTGCAGGAAATTCTCCAGGTAAAAGAGCCTGAACTGCTAAAAGTGCTGATAAAATACGTTAAGTCAGAGACTTGAAATCGGCAGTAAACAAGAAAGTATAAAAATATTCCAGACATCAGAAATGTGCCATAAAGCCAACACAAAAATACCCTGAAATTTCCATGCAGAGATCATACGAAACGGCCGCGGATCCACGGCCGAGTTGGCTGATCCGCCGCGGATCCGCGGCCGCGTTGACTCATTGGGGGCAGACACTTTGTCCGAGGCTTCTCTTTAAATAGCAAAACTTCTTCAAGACACTTCAGTCCCTAGAGATCTCCAGAAGCTTCCCTTCTAACAGCCAAGCTTCTTGTGCAAGCTTAATACCTACCAAGCTTCTTGTACAAGCCTCATAACCACCAAGCTTCTCATGCAAGCTAGCTAATTATCTTAATCTAGAAGCTTCTCTACAAAGCTTCCTATGCAAGCTTCATAACAACCAAGCTTCCAAGGGAAGCTAAACCTAGCTTCTAGGGGAAGCTTGAGGGAAAGCTATAAAAAGGGACCCAGTGCTTCATTACAAATGTGGTTGAGTTGTTGTTCATTGTTTTACAATTCCACACACAAGTTGAGTGACACAACTTGTGATTCAAAGCCCTAGCCTCAAATACAATTCAAAAGCCAAATCAAGATTCATCGAGTACCAAATCAAGCGAGAATCCAACGAGCCTTTTGAAGTAACGCCGATCTTCATCCGAGCAAGAGATCCACGACGATCCGCAACTCAAGAAGATGATGCGAAACTAGTTCGACGATCTAGTTCCTCCTCAAATCTTGTAGTTTTTGAGTGTATTGTAACGAACGTCGATTAAATAAAAGGTGAAAATTCTTGATCTTGCTTTCTTTACATTTAAGCATTATGAAGAGTTACCAATTCTTGATTGTTTTCTTTTTCATGATGTTTGAGTAAAAACTCCGCTTGTGGAGGAATCGAGAAAATAGATTGATGATGATGATTAAATTCTTGAACGATTCTTAAGTCTTATGAGTTTTGTAAACTTTAGGAAATTGAATCAACGACGACCTAGTTTTGAGCGAGATACTTTCTTGAATATTTTCGCTCTAAATTAAAAATCAACGATCGATGATTGAATTTCCTAGAGTCTAGAATTTGAATGCTAATCAACGAAACGACAAGGGATGATGATGAAGAAACCCTAGTTTCTTCGATAGATCCCTAAACCTCGTTGATTGTCATCGATCTAGCAACAAATTTTCAATAGATAAGAATTTGTAATCATAAGTATTCATCATCACTATCAATTGGATCGATTCGTACAAGCCTCTTTACAAATCTTGATAATTCAAACGATTTGGACATTTTCTTGATCTTTAGTATTTCTTGATTTTAGATCTAGTTCTTTATGATTCTTGAAACTAAATTTCACAAATCTTGAATCAAATTTCTTGCAATTTTCTTTTATCTTTTAATTTTCGACTCAACTAAAACAATAACGAGCAAATCACACTTTCTCAGTGGACGATCCGTATTCATTAACACGCTATCGACACCGTTAATTGATTGCGGTATAAATTTCTTTGGTTGTGAAACATTTCTAAACACGACACGGAAATGATCAATCAGCGAGACAGTCTCATTAATGGGGGATCGTGGTGGCGTGGAACGTAGGATGTGGCTGGCGGAGATCTTGCGCATGGCGAGATTCGTGGGATGGCGGTTACGCCTGCAAGCGGTGCTGTTGGTCGGTCGATGAGACCGAGAAAGATGACCTCGGCTGGAGAGCTCTTGGAGGAGCGGGAGAGCCGAGGTATCTTGGTTCTGATCGAGCCCGGAGGTGAGCTGAGAGGGCCGAGGAGGCTCGGGCCAGTGATAGCTCGGAGATGAGCTGTGGGGCCGAAGAGGCCAATTGTGCTGGGGGCTCGGAGGTGAGCCAGTGTTTGCTTGTAGGACGGGCACATGGGTGGTCTGATCGGCCACTGTAAGTCCTTTCTTGCATGCTCTGGGACACGTCATCTGCCACGTGTCCTGATTTGGGAGACCACCAACATCGAGCATCATCATTAACCCCCCACTCTCGTCCCGACCAGCTGATGGGTCGGGTCGAGAGTGGTTTGCCGGCTCACCCGAGGTGAGCTCCTTTCCGAAGATATCGTCGGGCGTGTCTCTGGATAATTGGCTGTTTTTTCTGGATGAGGCCAGCGAATCAAGGTGAGATGTTTTTCATTAATGAGGGTACGCCGGATCGTGTGCTCTTTGGTGAAGCGACGGGCCACGTGTCGGGCGCCGGTTGGCTGATGTGACGTGCCGTAGGCTTCTGGCATCCGATGGGATGCTGCCAATGTGCTTGCGACAGGTGGAGCGATCGTGGCCGTTGAGTGTAGCGAACCGTTTTGGCGGGAGTCGACCGTTGCCGTTGGATAAGGACGCCTTCTGTATAAATCGAGGGGATGCCTGATTTGAGGTCTCTCTCTCTTCACATTTTCTCATTCTGAGTCTTGTTAGCTCGGCACTCTCCCCTTTAGGTCGGATCTCAGCGTTTTCTCTACTCAAGGATTTTTTCCTATCAGGTTAGATGTTTTGTTTTGAGGAGTTTGTAGATATCGCAGGGGTAGATACGAGGGATTCTTCCCCTGGGTTGGAGCCCCCTCGGAAAGTTGGGGTCAGATCCTTTCCCCGGGGGCATGCGTCTGGGGCGGTTCCAGGAGCGGTGGCGGCGGACGCGCCCGGTGCGTCGTCCTCAGTAAGATATGAGGACGAGCTTGCCACCGCTCGGGCTTGTTTCCATATTCTCTCCGGCTACACGCTACGATTAGCCGAGGAAGGAGAGAGGGCAGATCAGGTGAGAGGTAGAGAGATCGTCTTGTACCTGGAAGCCCTCTGGGCTGGAATGCGCCTGTGTCACGCCCCGCTTCCCAGAGTACGCAAGATTGGACACGTGACATAGCCAACCATGCTACCTGTGGGTAGGAAGTATCCATCCACAGTCACATTACGGTTGTAAGGATATCAAGAACAAGATAAAAACTAATCTAATACATGTCCAAATCCATAATAACAAGAATCAATAAACAATAAGTGCGGAAGCTAATGATCCAATACAATAATGGAAAGGTACGTCCCATAATGCGGGATCGAACCTGGAAATAAAATGCAATAAATGAACTAACCACTGCAGAACTCACAGATCAGCCTGCTGGCTGAAGTACTCCTGCTCGGTCAGCGAAAGTGGTAAAGAATCTGGGCCATGCAAAACCCAGACGTCAGCGCGTCATGACATCAAGTATATAGTATAAACATGGTAATAAGCAATGCAAATATGAACATGAATAAAGCAGTAATAAGAAATAACAAGCAGGGTAATGTGCAATGGTGACTGAACTGTCCTATCAGGTTTTCTACTCTATAGTCTTTGAAACCAATTGATGAATCGTCGATGTAACCCAATAGTATCCCGTACATACCCGGGACCACGGCCACAATATTCTCGGCGGCAGCCGAGACATGCCGTTAGGCACAGAATAGGAAGGTGTTAGTATCCCGTACATACCCGGGACCACGGCCACAATATTCTCGGCGGCAGCCGAGACATGCCGTTAGGCACAGAATAGGAAGGTGTTAGTATCCCGTACATACCCGGGACCACGGCCATAATATTCTCGGCGGCAGCCGAGACATGCCGTTAGGCACAGAATGGGAAAGTGTACACTCGGTATTACCCCGTACATACCCGGGATCACGGCCACAATATTCTCGGCGGAAACCGAGACATGCCGCTGGGCACAGAATAGGAAAGTGTACACTCGGTATTACCCCGTACATACCCGGGATCACGGCCACAATATTCTCGGCTGAAACCGAGACATGCCGCTGGGCACAGAATAGGAATGTGTACACTCGAACGGTAGTGAACTGTCGAGTTACAAGTCAGGTTCATCTTTGATTTCCCCATACCCCCAAGCTATGTATGTCAGGTCAGGTATTCAGTAGTCAAGGACTAATGCCAACACAAAATCCGGTAAGAGTAGGTCTGTCTGGATAGACAGCAGGGATGGTCGGGTTTGTCGGCATTAGGCATGAGATCAGGTAACAGGTAAAGCCATGGTACATCAGGTCAACCAGGTAATGTATAAAGGTGTCATGTCATGTCAAGAGTGTACGGTACCATGTCATGTCAAGTAGGAAGTGTAACAGGTCATGTCAGGAAGCACAAGATGTCATGTGGGTGCTCATAATCAAACTAACATAAACATGTGTATAAATAAACAAGCATGAGTACTATCAGAACAATAACTGGAACATGTAATATGATATGCCAATAGATATAATTTCAAGGATATGGATGCACAGTTATCGATTAGGGTTACATTTATAGTTCCAATATTAATTAGGATACAATTTATTAAACATGGAGTGTTAATATCACATTATTATGTAGTGATGTGATCTATGGATGCAATTATATGTATCTTAAATGCGATGGATGCAAACGGGTATCCGAAAAGTTATAAAACTATAAAATGGTAATGTGGGATGTACAACTAAACAATATGTGATATAATAATATTAATATGGATAGCATATTCAAAGCGATTAGTAACTATAAAAGATGTATTGATTAACCATGCACAAGAAGGTTCCGTTCAGAAATTTAGCGTCACCCTAATTTGTAAAATAGCTTAAAAATAACAAATGTTCTCCAAAAGAGACGTATATTATACCAAAACAAAGATAATTCAATAAGGTTTTCAGTTTTATAAGTATAAGCATCTCAGGTTATCCCTACAAAAAGTTATGAATATTCAAAGTTGAAAGTTTGCTGCTGGAATTTCCCTGGACAACAGTTTAGAGACGTGTTCATTTGCATTTTACGTTAATTAAACAATTTATTTTGCAAGTAAATATTTTATAGAGTTATAGTATTCTGAATTAGCTTCGTAACGAACTAAAGAACGTATCCTAATGATTTTTCTATGATTTATAATGAATTTTATAAGATAAGGTGTACAGTAAATTTCAGATTTGTCATATCCGATTTTTCAACGACATTTCATATGTAAACTATAAGATTTTCAAATGTATAATATTATAAAATGAAGATTATAAAAGTATATAGCATGTAGCAAGATTAACTTGCCTCGATGGGTCGCGAATCGGGAAAACGGAACGTTAACCGTCGGCGGGGAAAACTCGCGACGGCGCAGGTTCACGGAATGAACCCAAACGACGAACAAAGGAACCACACGGGTCGGGGTATCTCGCTGGAACGTCGAGAAACGTCACCGGCACGACGGAATTCCGGTAACAAAAGAACAGTTAAAAGAAATGAGAAACGAGATATGAAGCAAGAAGAGAAAAATGATAAAGAGAAGTACGAGAGAATATATAAGGGGTAGAGAGAGAGAGAAAGTGGAGAGAGAGAGAAGAAGGAGAGAGAGAAAGTGGGGACCACGGGGTTAAAGGGGAGGTTGCGATTGGCTGAGAGAATAAATTGAGAAGGATATAAAAGATTGTAAAAATATTATATGGTTAACTTAAAGATTTAAAAGATAGGTAATGAACAGTAAGATATCAGATTAGTTAGAAAAATATATGCGAAGGTTTTAATAATATTAAAAATTTGGGATTTTGGCGCCAAATGAAACATTTCCAAATTGCGCCCGGGTTGGGTCCAAAAATTCGAAATTCAAATAATAGGATTTTAGGCGGGTTCCAAATTTTAAAATGAAATGTTTTATGATTAAAAAGCATACTCCCAAAACGGACACACGCACGTGCACGTAGCCATCCAAACTCGCCCGTTTCACTGAACGGGACGAGAACACAATGCACGGACGCTACCACGAGGCTAAGGGTGTCAAGTAGGCCAAGATGAATATTTTATTTTAGATGCTAAAATTTGTTATATGCAGAATGACTTAGCCAGATAAAATTTTACAGTAAGACCCAAATAAGCAAGATAAATGAAATGAGTAATATCTAATGCTCAACCAATAACAGAAAATAGTAGCATTGGGCTCGGGTGTTACATTATACCCAACTACAAAAGAATTTCGTCCTCGAAATTCCAAGAATATAAGATAGAAAACTACAGGAAAAGGTGAGGAAACTTCTGTCGGATCTCGTCTTCTCGCTCCCAAGTGGATTCTCCATGCGATCGATTACCCCAAGAAACTAGCACAAGAGGGGTAACCTTGTTCTTAAGAACCTTTTCTCTCCGATCCTTGATTTCAACTGGTCGCTCTTCAAAAGTTAGGTCCTCCCGTACAGTCAACTCCGAATGATCCAAGACATGAGTCTCATCACGAACATACCTCCGTAGTTGAGACACATGAAACACATCGTGAACTCCTGCTAAGGACTGTGGTAACGCCAAATGGTACGCTACCTCTCCAACACGCTCCAATATCTCGAAGGGTCCAACGAATCGAGAACCAAGCTTTCCCCGACTCCCAAAGCGAATCACCCCTCTAGTCGGTGATATCTTCAAGAATACCAAATCACCCACGGTGAACTCCAGAGGTCTTCTTGACGTATCTGCCCAACTCTTCTGTCGGTCCTGTGCTGCCTTCATATGATTTCTGATAGGGTTAACCTTCTCAACTGTCTGCACAACCAAATCTGGTCCCAATAATCTTCGTTCACCGACATCGTCCCAACAAACAGGTGAACGGCATTTACGACCATACAAAGCTTCAAATGGAGCCATCTGAATAGTTGCCTGAAAACTGTTGTTGTAAGACAACTCCACCAAAAGTAGATGATCCTCCCAAGACCCCTTGAAGTCCAACCTGCATGTTCTCAACGTATCCTCAAGAGTTTGGATCGTTCTCTCCGACTGACCATCAGTTTGAGGATGATAAGCTGTGCTAAACTTCAATCGAGTCCCCAAACTTTCCTGTAAACTCCTCCAGAAGTGTGATAAGAACCGAGTGTCCCGATCGGACACGATGCTCACCGGTACTCCATGCAATCTTATGATCTCCTGCATGTACCGCTCTGCCAAAGTCTCTATTGATTGACCAACCCGAAAAGGAATAAAGTGAGCTGCCTTGGTCAACCGATCAACAATCACCCTTACTGCATTGTTGCCTTTTGGACTCCGCGGTAAAGGCGTCACGAAATCGATGGTTATATGTTCCCACTTCCACTGAGGAATCGGAAATGGTTGCAATAAACCAGCAACCATTTGGTGTTCAGCCTTGACTTGCTGACATACCAAGCACTTAGCCATGAAGCGAGCAATCTCCCGTTTCATGCCTTCCCACCAGAAATGCTGTCGAATATCTTGGTACATCTTTGTCCCTCCTGGATGTACAGAGTAAACTGAATTGTATGCCTCCTTCATAAGCTCTTCACGCACATCCCCTTTTGGCACACACACACGGCTACCATACCTCAACGAACCATCTTCGTGGATCAATAAATCTGTTCGTAGTCCGGCTTCAACCTGCTCTCGAAACTTTTGTAGTCTAGGATCCTGCGATTGTGCTGTTTTAATCTTCTCAACTAAGGACGACTGTACTTGCAACTGCATCGACTGTCCCGTAGCATGTGGTAGCACAACCTCTAAGTCAAATCTCCGAAAATCCGCAATGATCTCCCTTTGTGCGGTCAATACCTGAATTGCTGGTAACCGACTTAGCGCATCTGGCACGACGTTAACTTTTCCCGGATGGTACTTAAGATCAAGGTCGTAGTCGGCCGTCAGTTCCAACCATCTGCGTTGCCTCATGTTCAACTCCTTCTGCGTGAACACGTACTTCAAGCTCTTATGATCTGTAAAAACTTCGACTCTTACGCCCAAAAGGTAGTGTCTCCAAATCTTCAAAGCGAAAATCATAGCCGCAAGCTCCAAGTCATGGGTTGGATAATTCTTCTCATGGGTCTTCAGTTGTCTTGATGCGTATGCTACGACCTTCCCATGCTGCATCAAAACACATCCCAATTCTTTCCCAGATGCGTCGCTATGAATCATCAGTCCTCCGGAATTGTCTGGTACGGTCAGGATAGGGGCGGTTATCAACTTCTGCTTCAACGTCTCAATGCCAACGCACACTTATCCGTCCATACAAAAGGTACCTCCTTACGCATAAGCTTGGTTAACGGCTCAGCTAAACGAGCGAAGTTCTCCACAAATCTTCTGTAGTAACCGGCGAGTCCAAGAAAATTTCTTATCTCCGCAACATTCTTTGGAACAGGCCAATCCCGAACTGTTGTAATCTTCTCGGGATCAACGGCGATTCCTTTGCCCGACACAACATGCCCCAGAAACTTCACTTCTTCCAGCCAGAATTCACACTTACTCATCTTCGCAAATAACTTCTCTTGTCTCAGCATCTGCAGTGCGATCCGTAAGTGCTCAGCATGCTCCTCCGGACTCTTCGAGTACACCAGAATATCGTCAATGAATACCACAATAAACTGGTCCAAGAACGGTGAAAAGATCCTGTTCATCAAATCCATAAATATTGCTGGCGCATTAGTCACTCCGAAGGGCATCACTAGATACTCGAAATGTCCATATCGAGTTCGAAACGCCGTCTTGCAAATGTCTTCTGCTTTCACTCGGACTTGATGATATCCTGATCGCAAGTCCAGTTTCGAGAATACCCTCGCGCCACTAAGCTGCTCAAAAGTTCTCCAATGCGAGGGATCGGGTACTTGTTCTTAATAGTCGCCCGGTTCACTTCTCGATAAACAATGCACATCCTTATCGTGCTCTCCTTCTTCTTTACTAAGAGAACTGGAGCTCCCAAGGCGAGTTGCTGCTTCGAATCCAACCCTTCTCAAGTAATTCACCAACTTGCTTCTTAACTCCTTCCAATTCCACTGGTGCCATTGGATAGTAAGCTTTAGACACTGGCGCTGCACCAGGACTAAGGTCAATCGTGAACTCCACGTCTCGCTTCGGCGGTAAGCCCGATATATCTTCAAACACGTCCATAGAATCACGAACAACAGCCGGCTCTTTACTTTCATCACTTCCATTGATGCAAGAACATTGTTTGTCGGCCTAGCCCTAAACTCGACCGGCCCGACAGAACTGCTTCCTTACCGCAACTGCTGTCTACGTCGTTGGCCGCGAAAGGTCCAGCGAGACTACTGAGTCTCGTCCACTCTGCTGCATGCACGTCCACGGCCGCTCCATTCTGCCTTAGTCCGATGAACTTCTCTTCCATTTCCTCCCGTGCGGTCCGCAGGAAACTTTTAGAGAAATCCGCCCAACTGATCGGCCTGGGAAAGCGGGTCTCCTCCACAAGCCACCACTCTCGGGCGTAATCCACCAGCTGAATGCGCACCACATCAACTCTCTTGTCGTCTGGGATCTGTGCCGCAATCAGTAAATTCTCCGTGTTACTGGCCACTGCTCGGCTGGCAACAGCTCCTCCAGACCAGTGAAAGTAGTAGGACCCAACCGTCTGAAATCTGCTACGGTCCTTACTCGGTTGACTGGTCTAGTTCCAACTTCGTTTACAGACTGCTGAACGATCTGCAAACCTTCCTGAAACAAGTCCGCGTGCTGCTGGATCAGCTCGGTCTGTTTCTTTGATTTCCAGTATTCCTCTTATCTCTCCAAGCATGGCGGCTTCGTTCACACGCCTCCGGTACGTCTTCAACTTCTTACCTGTCATAATCCTGAACTCAAAGCACCCAACATTAGCATGATGATAGATTCTGAATGTGGATCAAGGCTAGAACTCCAAGATACTTAAATAGAGTACTGCATTGTAGCTATGCCGCGGTATCATAGCCGCAATTACTTAACTCCACCCAAGTCGCCCAAGTCCTAGGGATAACAAGAAATCAGGTTTCCGAGTCGACATGCAAAGTAAGTTTGCACGTCGTAAAAGATATAATCAGGAAGAATGTGATTCAAGAATGGTAAAACGGTCAATGTGGCTGGACATGTTTCCTAAACACGGGTATTCTGATTCGTGTATTGGGTACAATACCCAACTACAAAAGAATCAACCCGACTAACCTATGGCTCTGATACCAAAAGAACCATGTCACGCCCCGCTTCCCAGAGTACAAAAGATTGGGCACGTGACATAGCCAACCATGCTACCTGTGGGTAGGAAGTATCCATCCACAGTCACATTACGGTTGTAAGGATATCAAGAACAAGATAAAAACTAATCTAATACATGTCCAAATCCATAATAACAAGAATCAATAAACAATAAGTGCGGAAGCTAATGATCCAATACAATAATGGAAAGGTACGTCCCATAATGCGGGATCGAACCTGGAAATAAAATGCAATAAATGAACTAACCACTGCAGAACTCACAGATCAGCCTGCTGGCTGAAGTACTCCTGCTCGGTCAGCGACAGTGGTAAAGAATCTGGGCCATGCAAAACCCAGACGTCAGCGCGTCATGACATCAAGTATATAGTATAAACATGGTAATAAGCAATGCAAATATGAACATGAATAAAGCAGTAATAAGAAATAACAAGCAGGGTAATGTGCAATGGTGACTGAACTGTCCTATCAGGTTTTCTACTCTATAGTCTTTGAAACCAATTGATGAATCGTCGATGTAACCCAATAGTATCCCGTACATACCCGGGACCACGGCCCCAATATTCTCGGCGGCAGCCGAGACATGCCGTTAGGCACAGAATAGGAAGGTGTTAGTATCCCGTACATACCTGGGACCACGGCCACAATATTCTCGGCGGCAGCCGAGACATGCCGTTAGGCACAGAATAGGAAGGTGTTAGTATCCCGTACATACCCGGGACCACGACCACAATATTCTCGGCGGCAGCCGAGACATGCCGTTAGGCACAGAATGGGAAAGTGTACACTCGGTATTACCCCGTACATACCCGGGATCACGGCCACAATATTCTCGGCGGAAACCGAGACATGCCGCTGGGCACAGAATAGGAAAGTGTACACTCGGTATTACCCCGTACATACCCGGGATCACGGCCACAATATTCTCGGCTGAAACCGAGACATGCCGCTGGGCACAGAATAGGAATGTGTACACTCGAACGGTAGTGAACTGTCGAGTTACAAGTCAGGTTCATCTTTGATTTCCCCATACCCCCAAGCTATGTATGTCAGGTTAGGTATTCAGTAGTCAAGGACTAATGCCAACACAAAATCCGGTAAGAGTAGGTCTGTCTGGATAGACAGCAGGGATGGTCGGGTTTGTCGGCATTAGGCATGAGATCAGGTAACAGGTAAAGCCATGGTACATCAGGTCAACCAGGTAATGTATAAAGGTGTCATGTCATGTCAAGAGTGTACGGTACCATGTCATGTCAAGTAGGAAGTGTAACAGGTCATGTCAGGAAGCACAAGATGTCATGTGGGTGCTCATAATCAAACTAACATAAACATGTGTATAAATAAACAAGCATGAGTACTATCAGAACAATAACTGGAACATGTAATATGATATGCCAATAGATATAATTTCAAGGATATGGATGCACAGTTATCGATTAGGGTTACATTTATAGTTCCAATATTAATTAGGATACAATTTATTAAACATGGAGTGTTAATATCACATTATTATGTAGTGATGTGATCTATGGATGCAATTATATGTATCTTAAATGCGATGGATGCAAACGGGTATCCGAAAAGTTATAAAACTATAAAATGGTAATGTGGGATGTACAACTAAACAATATGTGATATAATAATATTAATATGGATAGCATATTCAAAGCGATTAGTAACTATAAAAGATGTATTGATTAACCATGCACAAGAAGGTTCCGTTCAGAAATTTAGCGTCACCCTAATTTGTAAAATAGCTTAAAAATAACAAATGTTCTCCAAAAGAGACGTATATTATACCAAAACAAAGATAATTCAATAAGGTTTTCAGTTTTATAAGTATAAGCATCTCAGGTTATCCCTACAAAAAGTTATGAATATTCAAAGTTGAAAGTTTGCTGCTGGAATTTCCCTGGACAGCAGTTTAGAGACGTGTTCATTTGCATTTTACGTTAATTAAACAATTTATTTTGCAAGTAAATATTTTATAGAGTTATAGTATTCTGAATTAGCTTCGTAACGAACTAAAGAACGTATCCTAATGATTTTTCTATGATTTATAATGAATTTTATAAGATAAGGTGTACAGTAAATTTCAGATTTGTCATATCCGATTTTTCAACGACATTTCATATGTAAACTATAAGATTTTCAAATGTATAATATTATAAAATGAAGATTATAAAAGTATATAGCATGTAGCAAGATTAACTTGCCTCGATGGGTCGCGAATCGGAAAAACGGAACGTTAACCGTCGGCGGGGAAAACTCGCGACGGCGCAGGTTCACGGAATGAACCCAAACGACGAACAAATGAACCACACGGGTCGGGGTATCTCGCTGGAACGTCGAGAAACGTCACCGGCACGACGGAATTCCGGTAACAAAAGAACAGTTAAAAGAAATGAGAAACGAGACATGAAGCAAGAAGAGAAAAATGATAAAGAGAAGTACGAGAGAATATATAAGGGGTAGAGAGAGAGAAAGTGGAGAGAGAGAGAAGAAGGAGAGAGAGAAAGTGGGGACCACGGGGTTAAAGGGGAGGTTGCGATTGGCCGAGAGAATAAATTAAGAAGGATATAAAAGATTGTAAAAATATTATATGGTTAACTTAAAGATTTAAAAGATAGGTAATGAACAGTAAGATATCAGATTAGTTAGAAAAATATATGCGAAGGTTTTAATAATATTAAAAATTTGGGATTTTGGCGCCAAATGAAACATTTCCAAATTGCGCCCAGATTGGGTCCAAAAATTCGAAATTCAAATAATAGGATTTTAGGCGGGTTCCAAATTTTAAAATGAAATGTTTTATGATTAAAAAGCATACTCCCAAAACGGACACACGCACGTGCACGTAGCCATCCAAACTCGCCCGTTTCACTGAACGGGACGAGAACACAATGCACGGACGCTACCACGAGGCTAAGGGTGTCAAGTAGGCCAAGATGAATATTTTATTTTAGATGCTAAAATTTGTTATATGCAGAATGACTTAGCCAGATAAAATTTTACAGTAAGACCCAAATAAGCAAGATAAATGAAATGAGTAATATCTAATGCTCAACCAATAACAGAAAATAGTAGCATTGGGCTCGGGTGTTACATTATACCCAACTACAAAAGAATTTCGTCCTCAAAATTCCAAGAATATAAGATAGAAAACTACAGGAAAAGGTGAGGAAACTTCTGTCGGATCTCGTCTTCTCGCTCCCAAGTGGATTCTCCATGCGATCGATTACCCCAAGAAACTAGCACAAGAGGGGTAACCTTGTTCTTAAGAACCTTTTCTCTCCGATCCTTGATTTCAACTGGTCGCTCTTCAAAAGTTAGGTCCTCCCGTACAGTCAACTCCGAATGATCCAAGACATGAGTCTCATCACGAACATACCTCCGTAGTTGAGACACATGAAACACATCGTGAACTCCTGCTAAGGACTGTGGTAACGCCAAATGGTACGCTACCTCTCCAACACGCTCCAATATCTCGAAGGGTCCAACGAATCGAGAACCAAGCTTTCCCCGACTCCCAAAGCGAATCACCCCTCTAGTCGGTGATATCTTCAAGAATACCAAATCACCCACGGTGAACTCCAGAGGTCTTCTTGACGTATCTGCCCAACTCTTCTGTCGGTCCTGTACTGCCTTCATATGATTTCTGATAGGGTTAACCTTCTCAACTGTCTGCACAACCAAATCTGGTCCCAATAATCTTCGTTCACCGACATCGTCCCAACAAACAGGTGAACGGCATTTACGACCATACAAAGCTTCAAATGGAGCCATCTGAATAGTTGCCTGAAAACTGTTGTTGTAAGACAACTCCACCAAAAGTAGATGATCCTCCCAAGACCCCTTGAAGTCCAACCTGCATGTTCTCAACGTATCCTCAAGAGTTTAGATCGTTCTCTCCGACTGACCATCAGTTTGAGGATGGTAAGCTGTGCTAAACTTCAATCGAGTCCCCAAACTTTCCTGTAAACTCCTCCAGAAGTGTGATAAGAACCGAGTGTCCCGATCGGACACGATGCTCACCGGTACTCCATGCAATCTTATGATCTCCTGCATGTACCGCTCTGCCAAAGTCTCTATTGATTGACCAACCCGAAAAGGAATAAAGTGAGCTGCCTTGGTCAACCGATCAACAATCACCCTTACTGCATTGTTGCCTTTTGGACTCCGCGGTAAAGGCGTCACGAAATCGATGGTTATATGTTCCCACTTCCACTGAGGAATCGAAAATGGTTGCAATAAACCAGCAACCATTTGGTGTTCAGCCTTGACTTGCTGACATACCAAGCACTTAGCCATGAAGCGAGCAATCTCCCGTTTCATGCCTTCCCACCAGAAATGCTGTCGAATATCTTGGTACATCTTTGTCCCTCCTGGATGTACAGAGTAAACTGAATTGTATGCCTCCTTCATAAGCTCTTCACGCACATCCCCTTTTGGCACACACACACGGCTACCATACCTCAACGAACCATCTTCGTGGATCAATAATTCTGTTCGTAGTCCGGCTTCAACCTGCTCTCGAAACTTTTGTAGTCTAGGATCCTGCGATTGTGCTGTTTTAATCTTCTCAACTAAGGACGACTGTACTTGCAACTGCATCGACTGTCCCGTAGCATGTGGTAGCACAACCTCTAAGTCAAATCTCCGAAAATCCGCAATGATCTCCCTTTATGCGGTCAATACCTGAATTGCTGGTAACCGACTTAGCGCATCTGGCACGACGTTAACTTTTCCCGGATGGTACTTAAGATCAAGGTCGTAGTCGGCCGTCAGTTCCAACCATCTGCGTTGCCTCATGTTCAACTCCTTCTGCGTGAACACGTACTTCAAGCTCTTATGATCTGTAAAAACTTCGACTCTTACGCCCAAAAGGTAGTGTCTCCAAATCTTCAAAGCGAAAATCATAGCCGCAAGCTCCAAGTCATGGGTTGGATAATTCTTCTCATGGGTCTTCAGTTGTCTTGATGCGTATGCTACGACCTTCCCATGCTGCATCAAAACACATCCCAATTCTTTTCCAGATGCGTCGCTATGAATCATCAGTCCTCCGGAATTGTCTGGTACGGTCAGGATAGGGGCGGTTATCAACTTCTGCTTCAACGTCTCAATGCCAACGCACACTTATCCGTCCATACAAAAGGTACATCCTTACGCATAAGCTTGGTTAACGGCTCAGCTAAACGAGCGAAGTTCTCCACAAATCTTCTGTAGTAACCGGCGAGTCCAAGAAAATTTCTTATCTCCGCAACATTCTTTGGAACAGGCCAATCCCGAACTGTTGTAATCTTCTCGGGATCAACGGCGATTCCTTTGCCCGACACAACATGCCCCAGAAACTTCACTTCTTCCAGCCAGAATTCACACTTACTCATCTTCGCAAATAACTTCTCTTGTCTCAGCGTCTGCAGTGCGATCCGTAAGTGCTCAGCATGCTCCTCCGGACTCTTCGAGTACACCAGAATATCGTCAATGAATACCACAATAAACTGGTCCAAGAACGGTGAAAAGATACTGTTCATCAAATCCATAAATATTGCTGGCGCATTAGTCACTCCGAAGGGCATCACTAGATACTCGAAATGTCCATATCGAGTTCGAAACGCCGTCTTGCAAATGTCTTCTGCTTTCACTCGGACTTGATGATATCCTGATCGCAAGTCCAGTTTCGAGAATACCCTCGCGCCACTAAGCTGCTCAAAAGTTCTCCAATGCGAGGGATCGGGTACTTGTTCTTAATAGTCGCCCGGTTCACTTCTCGATAAACAATGCACATCCTTATCGTGCTCTCCTTCTTCTTTACTAAGAGAACTGGAGCTCCCAAGGCGAGTTGCTGCTTCGAATCCAACCCTTCTCAAGTAATTTACCAACTTGCTTCTTAACTCCTTCCAATTCCACTGGTGCCATTGGATAGTAAGCTTTAGACACTGGTGCTGCACCAGGACTAAGGTCAATCGTGAACTCCACGTCTCGCTTCGGCGGTAAGCCCGTTATATCTTCAAACACGTCCATAGAATCACGAACAACAGCCGGCTCTTTACTTTCATCACTTCCATTGATGCAAGAATATTGTTTGTCGGCCTAGCCCTAAACTCGACCGGCCCGACAGAACTGCTTCCTTACCGCAACTGCTGTCTACGTCGTTGGCCGCGAAAGGTCCAGCGAGACTACCGAGTCTCGTCCACTCTGCTGCATGCACGTCCACGGCCGCTCCATTCTGCCTTAGTCCGATGAACTTCTCTTCCATTTCCTCCCGTGCGGTCCGCAGGAAACTTTTAGAGAAATCCGCCCAACTGATCGGCCTGGGAAAGCGGGTCTCCTCCACAAGCCACCACTCTCGGGCGTAATCCACCAGCTGAATGCGCACCACATCAACTCTCTTGTCGTCTGGGATCTGTGCCGCAATCAGTAAATTCTCCGTGTTACTGGCCACTGCTCGGCTGGCAACAGCTCCTCCAGACCAGTGAAAGTAGTAGGACCCAACCGTCTGAAATCTGCTACGGTCCTTACTCGGTTGACTGGTCTAGTTCCAACTTCGTTTACAGACTGCTGAACGATCTGCAAACCTTCCTGAAACAAGTCCGCGTGCTGCTGGATCAGCTCGGTCTGTTTCTTTGATTTCCAGTATTCCTCTTATCTCTCCAAGCATGGCGGCTTCGTTCACACGCCTCCGGTACGTCTTCAACTTCTTACCTGTCATAATCCTGAACTCAAAGCACCCAACATTAGCATGATGATAGATTCTGAATGTGGATCAAGGCTAGAACTCCAAGATACTTAAATAGAGTACTGCATTGTAGCTATGCCGCGGTATCATAGCCGCAATTACTTAACTCCACCCAAGTCGCCCAAGTCCTAGGGATAACAAGAAATCAGGTTTCCGAGTCGACATGCAAAGTAAGTTTGCACGTCGTAAAAGATATAATCAGGAAGAATGTGATTCAAGAATGGTAAAACGGTCAATGTGGCTGGACATGTTTCCTAAACACGGGTATTCTGATTCGTGTATTGGGTACAATACCCAACTACAAAAGAATCAACCCGACTAACCTATGGCTCTGATACCAAAAGAACCATGTCACGCCCCGCTTCCCAGAGTACGCAAGATTGGGCACGTGACATAGCCAACCATGCTACCTGTGGGTGTAGGGTGTTTTTCGTCACCCCATTGAGATGGGAATACGCGTACGCTTGTCAGGCGTACTACTACAGATTCCTCCTGCCTAGGGTTGGCCGGGGTTTATTGATTGTGGGGATCCGAATCTCCGGCAGCCGCGGACTAAGCTGCCGTTAATTACCCCTCGCCTTTGGGGCGAGGGAACCTCCGATTAACGGGTTAAAATGGTCATGCGAACTTAATGTGCAGTGTACGTGTGTTGAGTTTTGAAAGGGGGTTTTGGATATATCGGGAGCCACGCAGAGTTTTTACGGGGGTCCCGCTACCCGGATAGCGGGCTGGGGGTCAAGGGGGCTAGCAGCCCCCTTGCGGGGTTCGGGGCAGCGCCCCGGCCTGAAAATTTTTTGGAGGGGGAGAATGTGGCGGAGTATGTATATGTGT
This sequence comes from Agapanthus africanus, assembly GCA_030015575.1. Classification (NCBI taxonomy): domain Eukaryota; kingdom Viridiplantae; phylum Streptophyta; class Magnoliopsida; order Asparagales; family Amaryllidaceae; genus Agapanthus; species Agapanthus africanus. Next base: position 28,504,110 of record JASDDO010000001.1, read on the forward strand.
GAATTTGTATACATATGTATATGTATATGTATGTACATAAAAAGAGGGGGAAAAGGCATCCAAGGGATGCGTGGGGGCCAGCGCCGTGAGCGCTGTGCGCTTAGGTGCTGTGCGCTCGGGCGCAAGCGCGCCACGTGTCGGCACGTGGGCGCTTTGCGCATGAGCGCTGCGCGCAGGTGTGCAAGCGCGCGTGCCACGTGTCGGCATGTGGGCGCTTTGCGCATGAGCGCTGCGCGCAGGTGCGCAAGCGCGCGCACACCACGTGTCGGCACGTGGGCGTTTTGCGCAAGAGCGCTGCGCGCAGGTGCGCAAGCGCGCGCTGCGCGCCACGTGTCGGCACGTGGGCGCTTTGCGCAATGCGCGTTGGAGCGCAAGCGCGCGCGCCACGTGTCGGCACACGGGCGCTTTGCGCACTTGCGCAAGCGCGCAGGTGCGCAAGCGCGCACGCCACGTGTCGGCATGTGGGCGCTTTGCGCACTTGCGCTGCGCGCTGGAGAGGACAAGAGGCTTTTAGCCTGAAAAAAGATTTCTCAAAAGAGAAATCAGAGAGGAGTCGGGCTCCTGAATGTGTTTTGGGTTTAATGGAAGTGGTTCTTCTTCTTCCTCCTGTTGCTTGCTGGATCTTGAAGATCAAAAGGTGTGAAATCTCAAAATCTCTCCTTTTTAAGATCTGATGACAGATCCAAGTTCCCCTTTGTGGGTCTTGGTGGTGAAAAGCTAATTTGTTTTATAAAAAGAAGAATAAAACTCTTGATTTAATTCAAGAGAAAGAAGAAGGTTTTGGAACCTTGAAGAAGAAGAATAGATCTCAGATCTGGAAACTTTTTTTTAGAGAGAGAAAAAGTTTTTTTGGGATATTTCATTATCCTTGCCTTTATAGGCCATACATTTTACACATAGCCCCTTGGGCTTCACAAAAATGGCATTTTGCCTATCCCATGGCTCATGTGCCATTTCTTTTTGCACATAAGCCATGGGCTTACAAAATATTGGCTTTATGCCCGTTTTACATACATTCATGTATAAAAAATTACATAATAATTATTTATTACATGATTTTGTCGTTGCCATGGGGAGGCTGGCCGTGGGCTTGACTTGGGCATGGGCCCGCTTGACCTGGGCTTCGGCCCACCTAGCTTGGGGGTTGACCTTGACTTTGACTCGGTCAACCGGGGTGTAAATTTTTACCCCAACAAAGTGCCCCCCATCAATAAATGCACACCGCACATTTGAGTTGTGTGCATGAAATTGATGGATCTTGAAGCTGAACTTCGAGGTGGAACATCATTCCGGAGGCGAAGCATCATCCCGGGGAGCATGATTCCCGAGGATCGGAGCATCATTCCGATTCGCGGAGCATAATTCCAACGTCAGAGCATCATTCCGAAGCGCGGAGCATAATTCCAGGGTCGGAGCATCATTCCGATTTGCGGAGCATAATTCCAGGGGATCGGAGCATCGTTCCGACGGGCGGAGCATAATTCCAGAGATCGGAGCATCGTTCCGATGGGCGGAGCATAATTCCAGAGATCGGAGCATCGTTCCGATGATCGGAGCATAATTCCAGGGTTCGGAGCATCTTTCCGAAGAGCGGAGCATAATTCCAGGATTCGGAGCATCATTCCGAAGGGCGGAGCATGATTCCAGAGTTCGGAACATCTTTCCGAAGAGCGGAGCATGATTCCAGGATTCGGAGCATCGTTCCGAAGGGCGGAGCATGATTCCAGAGATCGGAGCATCGTTCCGACGGGCGGAGCATAATTCCAGAGATCGGAGCATCATTCCGAAGAGCGGAGCATGATTCCAGGGGATCGGAGCATCATTCCGATGAGCGGAGCATGATTCCAGGGTTCGGAGCATCATTCCGAAGAGCAGAGCATGATTCCAGAGTTCGGAGCATCTTTCCGAAGATCGGAGCATGATTCCAAGGATCGGAGCATCATTCCGGTGAGCGGCAAACATTCTGACCGAAGCATGATTTCGATGCAGAGGTAGATTCCTAGGCGAAGTATAATTCCGACAAGGAAGGCAGATATTCCGAGGCGAAACATTGATTTCGACACGGGATACATTCTGAGACGGAGCATGATTCCGGCACAGAGCTTGTTGGCTGACTTGATTCCGAGACGAAGCATAATTTCGACAGGGAAGGAAGATACACCGAGGCGAAGCATGATTTCGACACGGGGTACACTCTGAGACAAAGTATGATTCCGACGCAGAGCACGTTGATTGACTTGATTCTGAGGCGGAGCTTAATTCCGACGAGGAAGGTAGATATCCCGAGGCGAAGCATGATTTCGACACGGGGTAAATTCTGGGGCGAAGCATGATTCCGCCGTAGAGGTTGTTGGTTTGATTTGATTTGGGTTGACATCAGCATCGCTACACTGGAATATGGTACCGAGAGCGAATCATCACTTGTCATGAGAGGATTTGGGAATTGGTTTTTTTTTTGGTTTGGCATCAGCATCGCTACACCGGAATATGGTACCAGGAGCGAATCATCATTTGCGTTTGCTTATTAGGAAACGATGGCTTAGGAGACAGGTATTAGGTCCCTATCGCCTAAGACTTTTCAATTTTGTGAGCCGTGAGGGTCTCACAAAGCATTTTCTCCCTACGGGTCGTAAGGATCCCGTAAGTGTATTTTCTCCTTGGGAGTCGTGGGGACTCCCAAGTGTGTTGCTCCTTTGTGAGTCGTAAGGATCTTACGCGGGAATTTTCTCCTCACAAAGTCGAGAGGACTTTGCGAGTGCATTTCATCTCTTTTTCACAAGTTTGCGCCCTTTCGGGTTTTCACAAACTTGCCGGCAGTCCTGCTGTTTTTACTCACGGAGCCCTTTCGGGTTTTCATCCGTGCCCATTTTGCTTGTGGACATACCCTTTTTTTTTGAATCTTCACCGCCGGTGGGACTTTGAATGTGGTCTTACCGGTAGGACTTGGGGGGAATTGGAATTGTTTTACGCCCGTGGATTGTATACGGTTTTGCAGGATGTATGATCCAGACCGTAGGGCCATACAAATTTCGGGACTTTGTTAGCGTCTGCATCGCTGCACTGGAATATGGTACCAGGAGCGACTCATCATTCGCCATTAGGGCATGGGATCGGAATTTGGTTGGCGTCTGCATCGCTGCACTGAAATATGGTACCAGGAGCGACTCATCATTCGCCACTTGGGGATTGGGGAGCGATGGCTTAGAAGACAGGTTTGGATCCCTATCACCTAAGGCTTTTCAATTCTATGGGCCGTAAGGGTCCCATAAAGTATTTTCTCCCTACGAGTCGTAAGGATCCCGTAGGTGCATTTTCTCCTTAGGAGTCGTGAGGACCCCCAAGTGTGTTTTTCCTTTATGAGTCGTAAGGATCCCACAAAGGTTTGTTCTCCTCATGTATCGTGAGGACACATGAGTGGGTCTTCTCAATGGAGCATAATTCCAGAGGCGGGGACCAGCCGCGTAACTGGTGATTACGGTGGGGCATGAGGGTGATGAGAATTATTTGAGCCCGTGGATTGTATACGGTAGTCAATTTGGGGACTAACCGTAGGGCTGGAAGAATTTTGAGAAATTGGATTTTGGTTGGCGTCTGCATCGCTGCACTGGAATATGGTACCAGGAGCGACTCATCATTCGCCGTTGTGTTTTTTTTTCCTTCGTTTTTGTTTTACCGCGATTGCTCTATCATTTCAGCTTTTCTTATCGCGAAGATCGCGATTGCCCCATCATTTCGGCTTTTATTCGCGGTTGCCCCATCATTTCGGCTTTATTTTCGTCTTTATTTTACTCGCTGATTTTTATTGCGAGTTGCCCCATCATTTCGGCTTTTCTTTATTTTTCTTTTATTTACACATTTTTTTTATATACACACATTTTTTTTACATTCCCAGTTTAACGACTTAGAGGTCGACTGTTCCCAGTTTAATGACGTGGTGGTCGATTGTTTTCAGAGAAAGGCAGATGCCTGAGAGAATCGGTTTCACGAAGAACTTCGGTCTCCGTTTGTATGAAATTGGCGGTTGCAGCTTGACTGTTTGTTAACACGCCTTTGGACAGTTCTATCTCTCCTGCCTTGTATTGCTTTTCGACCCAATCTTTGAAGACGAAGCAGTCCTCAATGGCATGGCCTATCACTCTGTGATAGGGGCAGTATTTGGGGTCGTCGGTCCTATTCGCTTCCTGCGGTCTTTTTGACTCTGGCAGTTGTAGACCGTTCTTCAGGGCGTCTTTGAATATTTTACGGATTTTGTCCCTTCTGAAGGAATAGACCTTATCCAGCTTCTCTTTCAGTGGAGATTCTCCTCCCTCTCCGAACATTGGCTTCCGAGGCTGGTTGGCGCTAGGCCCGCTCATCCCTTGCTTATTTCGGTTAGCCGAAGTGTTAAAAGATTCAGTATCGTCAGAACCTCCGCCTTTGCGATTTTCGTCCTTTCGGTTTCTCCAGGACCTATTGTTATTTTGGGAGTCAGAGGAGGACTCCTGCTTTGAGCGTTCCAACATCTGGACTTTTCTTGTCAGCTCTTGGAATGTTTTGAAACCCGCGGTACATAGAAACGGGGCCATCCAGTTGTTGAGATTTCCGACGAGGAGACTGACAGATTGGTCCTGCTCTATCGGCGGTTCACATTTGACGGAGAGATTGCGCCATCGGGTTATAAAATCCGTGCTGCTTTCGTTGTTCTTGGGCTTGGTCCTTACGAGCTCGGCAATGGTGATCTTATCGCTGACGCTCATGAATCTTTGTCGAAACAAAGACTCCATTTGGACGAAAGTAGTAACGGAGCCATCCGGTATGCTCGCGTACCAGTCGAAAGCAACATCGGTCAAGCTATTAACGAACTGGCGAAGGAGAAGCGCATCATTGCCCCCAGTATTCCCGCATGAGGCTTTGAAGTGGGCGATGTGCTGATTCGCATTTCCTGTCCCATCAAATCTTCCGAATTGAGGGATGACATAGCCGCTAGGAAATTCTACTAGATCATATTGAGCAGGATATGGTCTCCCGCTACTGCTAACATCTTTTTGCACTTCAGCTTCGGCTACCAGTGTTTTGACTTTGCTGGCAACCAAATCCATAATTTGAACTTGAGTTAGCGGGCTACTGTCATCGGTAGCCAAGACATTTCCTGAGATAGGATGCGATTGACTTTCATGCGGTCCGGCCACTTTTGGATTTGAGGGAATAGGCGTCGGCTGCTTTGGGACACCATTTCCCGGTTCATGAGAGCCCTGCGCCTGATTGGACGGCTGAGAGGCAAGTTGGGCCGTAAGCCGTAAGACGACATTTGTCAAGTCGTCGATCTTTGAGTAGAGTTTGGCCATCTCCTTGTCTTTGCTTCTGAGCTGCTTTCGGAGCTCTTGGAGAAGTTGTTGCTCTGCGGTCTTAGGACGGAAAGTTGGCTCATCTTCGCTTTCCGAGCCTGACTCCTCATGAATTGAGGGCTCTCTTTGCCTATCAGCCTCATCGAGAGGGTTTTCATCATCCAGCGGAGGCGGCTGTTCTTGGGAAGCGGCCACCACATTCAAGCCAGATTGGGTTTGAGATGTGGTGGCCCCGTCCTTGCTCTTGCTGCGCGTGCCCACCACGTAGACAGTGTGGATAACACATTCAGCCATCCCCTCATCTTTGGCGGGGTAACCCTGTTCTTCGAACCTCATGAGGTTTAGCCTGGCAGGAGCCCTAGCCCTTTTGTTGGCTCTATATCTGAGCCTTTTCTCCCTCAGCTTCTCGATTTTGAAGGCTTGGCGGGCATCCACTACCCGGGGAGCCATTGTGAGTTGATCAGAGGGGAGCTTAGAGAAGACACCCGATCGAGCAGTGGTCAAGGGCACCGCTGGAGCTTGCTCGGGACGCGTTGTAGCTTTGTTGGTGTTGATGGCCTTGCCCCCAGCTAGAGCCAAGGAAATTCGTTCAGACACCGACTTGCGTTTGGGTTGGGGCGCCCTTGAGATCACCACATTTGGTCTCCTGCCTTTCGAGACCGGTTTGTCTGTCACCGGGGCTTGAGGAGCTGGGATGAAGCCAACTGGCATGAACATAATAGAGCCAAATGGTAGCAGCGGCTCCTCCCATTGTCGCCCGAGACTGGCCGGAAGGACCGTCCTAGAGTCTATCCTCATCGTGTAGGAGACGGGAGCTGAGTTCATCATCGAAGACATCGTCGGAAGGTGATTGCTTGAAAATCTGCATGAAAAAAACATTATTTTTAGTATAAATATAGGTATGTATATTGATTGAGTTCGCATGAACGCTTAACCCGAAATATGGGAGGAGAGATTGGTCCCACCGGGCGTGCCAGAATCTGTAGGGTGTTTTTCGTCACCCCATTGAGATGGGAATACGCGTACGCTTGTCAGGCGTACTACTACAGATTCCCCCTGCCTAGGGTAGGCCGGGGTTTATTGATTGTGGGGATCCGAATCTCCGGCAGCCGCGGACTAAGCTGCCGTTAATTACCCCTCGCCTTTGGGGCGAGGGAACCTCCGATTAACGGGTTAAAATGGTCATGCGAACTCAATGTGCAGTGTACGTGTGTTGAGTTTTGAAAGGGGGTTTTGGATATATCGGGAGCCACGCAGAGTTTTTACGGGGGTCCCGCTACCCGGATAGCGGGCTGGGGGTCAAGGGGGCTAGCAGCCCCCTTGCGGGGTTCGGGGCAGCGCCCCGGCCCGAAAATTTTTTGGAGGGGGAGAATGTGGCAGAGTATGTATATGTGTGAATTTGTATACATATGTATATGTATATGTATGTACATAAAAAGAGGGGGAAAAGGCATCCAAGGGATGCGTGGGGGCCAGCGCCGTGAGCGCTGTGCGCTTAGGTGCTGTGCGCTCGGGCGCAAGCGCGCCCCGTGTCGGCACGTGGGCGCTTTGCGCATGAGCGCTGCGCGCAGGTGCGCAAGCGTGCGTGCCACATGTCGGCATGTGGGCGCTTTGCGCATGAGCGCTGCGCGCAGGTGCGCAAGCGCGCGCACACCACGTGTCGGCACGTGGGCGCTTTGCGCAAGAGCGCTGCGCGCAGGTGCGCAAGCGCGCGCGCGCGCCACGTGTCGGCACGTGGGCGCTTTGCGCAATGCGCGTTGGAGCGCAAGCGCGCGCGCCACGTGTCGGCACACGGGCGCTTTGCGCACTTGCGCAAGCGCGCAGGTGCGCAAGCGCGCGCGCCACGTGTCGGCATGTGGGCGCTTTGCGCACTTGCGCTGCGCGCTGGAGAGGACAAGAGGCTTTTAGCCTGAAAAAAGATTTCTCAAAAGAGAAATCAGAGAGGAGTCGGGCTCCTGAATGTGTTTTGGGTTTAATGGAAGTGGTTCTTCTTCTTCCTCCTGTTACTTGCTGGATCTTGAAGATCAAAAGGTGTGAAATCTCAAAATCTCTCCTTTTTAAGATCTGATGACAGATCCAAGTTCCCCTTTGTGGGTCTTGGTGGTGAAAAGCTAATTTGTTTTATAAAAAGAAGAATAAAACTCTTGATTTAATTCAAGAGAAAGAAGAAGGTTTTGGAACCTTGAAGAAGAAGAATAGATCTCAGATCTGGAAACTTTTTTTTAGAGAGAGAAAAAGTTTTTTTGGGATATTTCATTATCCTTGCCTTTATAGGCCATACATTTTACACATAGCCCCTTGGGCTTCACAAAAATGGCATTTTGCCTATCCCATGGCTCATGTGCCATTTCTTTTTGCACATAAGCCATGGGCTTACAAAATATTGGCTTTATGCCCGTTTTACATACATTCATGTATAAAAAATTACATAATAATTATTTATTACATGATTTTGTCGTTGCCATGGGGAGGCTGGCCGTGGGCTTGACTTGGGCATGGGCCCGCTTGACCTGGGCTTCGGCCCACCTAGCTTGGGGGTTGACCTTGACTTTGACTCGGTCAACCGGGGTTTAAATTTTTACCCCAACAGTGGGTAGGAAGTATCCATCCACAGTCACATTACGGTTGTAAGGATATCAAGAACAAGATAAAAACTAATCTAATACATGTCCAAATCCATAATAAGAAGAATCAATAAACAATAAGTGCGGAAGCTAATGATCCAATACAATAATGGAAAGGTACGTCCCATAATGCGGGATCGAACCTGGAAATAAAATGCAATAAATGAACTAACCACTGCAGAACTTACAGATCAGCCTGCTGGCTGAAGTACTCCTGCTCGGTCAGCGACAGTGGTAAAGAATCTGGGCCATGCAAAACCCAGACGTCAGCGCGTCATGACATCAAGTATATAGTATAAACATGGTAATAAGCAATGCAAATATGAACATGAATAAAGCAGTAATAAGAAATAACAAGCAGGGTAATGTGCAATGGTGACTGAACTGTCCTATCAGGTTTTCTACTCTATAGTCTTTGAAACCAATTGATGAATCGTCGATGTAACCCAATAGTATCCCGTACATACCCGGGACCACGGCCATAATATTCTCGGCGGCAGCCGAGACATGCCGTTAGGCACAGAATAGGAAGGTGTTAGTATCCCGTACATACCCGGGACCACGGCCACAATATTCTCGGCGGCAGCCGAGACATGCCGTTAGGCACAGAATAGGAAGGTGTTAGTATCCCGTACATACCCGGGACCACGACCACAATATTGTCGGCGGCAGCCGAGACATGCCGTTAGGCACAGAATGGGAAAGTGTACACTCGGTATTACCCCGTACATACCCGGGATCACGGCCACAATATTCTCGGTGGAAACCGAGACATGCCGCTGGGCACAGAATAGGAAAGTGTACACTCGGTATTACCCCGTACATACCCGGGATCACGGCCACAATATTCTCGGCTGAAACCGAGACATGCCGCTGGGCACAGAATAGGAATGTGTACACTCGAACGGTAGTGAACTGTCGAGTTACAAGTCAGGTTCATCTTTGATTTCCCCATACCCCCAAGCTATGTATGTCAGGTCAGGTATTCAGTAGTCAAGGACTAATGCCAACACAAAATCCGGTAAGAGTAGGTCTGTCTGGATAGACAGCAGGGATGGTCGGGTTTGTCGGCATTAGGCATGAGATCAGGTAACAGGTAAAGCCATGGTACATCAGGTCAACCAGGTAATGTATAAAGGTGTCATGTCATGTCAAGAGTGTACGGTACCATGTCATGTCAAGTAGGAAGTGTAACAGGTCATGTCAGGAAGCACAAGATGTCATGTGGGTGCTCATAATCAAACTAACATAAACATGTGTATAAATAAACAAGCATGAGTACTATCAGAACAATAACTGGAACATGTAATATGATATGCCAATAGATATAATTTCAAGGATATGGATGCACAGTTATCGATTAGGGTTACATTTATAGTTCCAATATTAATTAGGATACAATTTATTAAACATGGAGTGTTAATATCACATTATTATGTAGTGATGTGATCTATGGATGCAATTATATGTATCTTAAATGCGATGGATGCAAACGGGTATCCGAAAAGTTATAAAACTATAAAATGGTAATGTGGGATGTACAACTAAACAATATGTGATATAATAATATTAATATGGATAGCATATTCAAAGCGATTAGTAACTATAAAAGATGTATTGATTAACCATGCACAAGAAGGTTCCGTTCAGAAATTTAGTGTCACCCTAATTTGTAAAATAGCTTAAAAATAACAAATGTTCTCCAAAAGAGACGTATATTATACCAAAACAAAGATAATTCAATAAGGTTTTCAGTTTTATAAGTATAAGCATCTCAGGTTATCCCTACAAAAAGTTATGAATATTCAAAGTTGAAAGTTTGCTGCTGGAATTTCCCTGGACAGCAGTTTAGAGACGTGTTCATTTGCATTTTACGTTAATTAAACAATTTATTTTGCAAGTAAATATTTTATAGAGTTATAGTATTCTGAATTAGCTTCGTAACGAACTAAAGAACGTATCATAATGATTTTTCTATGATTTATAATGAATTTTATAAGATAAGGTGTACAGTAAATTTCAGATTTGTCATATCCGATTTTTCAACGACATTTCATATGTAAACTATAAGATTTTCAAATGTATAATATTATAAAATGAAGATTATAAAAGTATATAGCATGTAGCAAGATTAACTTGCCTCGATGGGTCGCGAATCGGGAAAACGGAACGTTAACCGTCGGCGGGGAAAACTCGCGACGGCGCAGGTTCACGGAATGAACCCAAACGACGAACAAAGGAACCACACGGGTCGGGGTATCTCGCTGGAACGTCGAGAAACGTCACCGGCACGACGGAATTCCGGTAACAAAAGAACAGTTAAAAGAAATGAGAAACGAGACATGAAGCAAGAAGAGAAAAATGATAAAGAGAAGTACGAGAGAATATATAAGGGGTAGAGAGAGAGAAAGTGGAGAGAGAGAGAAGAAGGAGAGAGAGAAAGTGGGGACCACCGGGTTAAAGGGGAGGTTGCGATTGGCTGAGAGAATAAATTGAGAAGGATATAAAAGATTGTAAAAATATTATATGGTTAACTTAAAGATTTAAAAGATATGTAATGAACAGTAAGATATCAGATTAGTTAGAAAAATATATGCGAAGGTTTTAATAATATTAAAAATTTGGGATTTTGGCGCCAAATGAAACATTTCCAAATTGCGCCCGGATTGGGTCCAAAAATTCGAAATTCAAATAATAGGATTTTAGGCGGGTTCCAAATTTTAAAATGAAATGTTTTATGATTAAAAAGCATACTCCCAAAACGGACACACGCACGTGCACGTAGCCATCCAAACTCGCCCGTTTCACTGAACGGGACGAGAACACAATACACGGACGCTACCACGAGGCTAAGGGTGTCAAGTAGGCCAAGATGAATATTTTATTTTAGATGCTAAAATTTGTTATATGCAGAATGACTTAGCCAGATAAAATTTTACAGTAAGACCCAAATAAGCAAGATAAATGAAATGAGTAATATCTAATGCTCAACCAATAACAGAAAATAGTAGCATTGGGCTCGGGTGTTACAGCCTGCCTTTCTCTCCCAAGGTTATAGCCGCGTTAAACTATTTTGGGTTAGCCCCGGGCCAGCTGGTGCCGAACTCCTGGAGAATTCTCCTTGGGTTCCTGGTCCGGCTGAAGTTGCAGACGATCCCCTTTAGTCTGTCCATCCTCGCCTCCTCCCTTATTTATAAAAGTCACCCCGGAACTCGTGCGGGCGACCCGAGGTGGGTTTACCTCTCCTTTAGGAAACAGCGGGGGAGTGTAGCCGAGTCAGGGGTTGTCGTCCTGCCTTCTTCCATCCACGATTGGAAGAAGAAGTTTTTCTTCGTTAGGCCGCCAGAGGGTGAGGACTGGCCCATACCCATCCAGTAGTCTAGGGATAGGTGCTGGCAGGGAAATCCATCCAATGACCCCGACGCGGCGAGGTTGGCGGCGTGGGAGCCTATTCCTCGGGCTGATGTGCTGCTTTCTGAGCGTGTCCTCAGTTGGGCCGGGCTCAGCCCCGCCAAGTTCGTCGGTAAGCTAGGAATTGGTATTTGTTTTTACTTTGCTTGTGTTGCTGATTCCTTTATATCTTGCCTTATGCATAAACCATGGACGCGGGCCTCCGAGCAGCTATGCGCAAGCCGAAGAAGGGGTCGAAGACTGGAGGGGCCAGCTCTTCCCGTCAGACGTCGGTCCCGGCTTCCCCAGCAGCCGTCCCGCCCCAGCGCTCGAGTGCGGATCGCACCCCGGGGCCCAGCCAAGTGTTGAGCAGAAAGAGGGCTCGGGGGTAGGACGCCTGAGCTTCGGAGGTGGAGACACGCTCTCCGCCGTCGTTTCTTAAGAGGTTCCCCCGAACAGTTCCGAGGTCCCCGGCCTCTCCGATCTTGGTGGACGAGGGGGAGCTCCACTTCGAGGTGCCCTCGGGGATTTCTGTCGCTGACAGCTTGCTGCACAACATAGAGAGGTCGGCCGGGGGCCGGGTCTATGGGGGGACGCTGAAGGCTCAACTAGCGTCCATCGCCCAAGAGGCCCTGTAGGTTAGCACTCGTACACCGTCTCATTGTTTGTGAGATTTGGTGCCCCTTTTCTTTCTGGACCCCCTCTGATTTCTTCAGGTCCTTCAGCATGTCGCTATCGTCGTCCGGATGGAGGTGGAGGATATAGTCCCGGTGATGCGAGCCACGGGCGAGCTCTCCTCGCTGGGAGAGAGCTCGAAGCGGGAGCTGGAGGCGGCGATGGCGAGGGTCGCTGCCCTTGAGGGTGAGGTGGCTTCCAGGAGGCAGGAGGTGGCGGCCGCGAAGCAGGAGGCGGCAACAGCGAAGCAGGAGGTGGCGGCTTCGAAGCAGGAGGTGGCCCAGTTCCGCGAGGCCGCCCAGGCCGCTGAAGCCAAGCTTCAGGGCTCCGAGGTGCTCGTCGGCACCATGAAGAAGTCACCGAGCGCCCTCCGAAAGGAGTTCGGGGCTGCGGTGGAGGCGGCGAAGAGAGCCGACCTCAGGGTGGCGCAGGCGGTGGTGAACTTCCAGAAGTTGGAGCAGTTCTACGCCGTCCTTGCCTCAACCACCACCCTCATCTAGCATGAGGCTCTCGATGCCGTCAAGGCCCGGGTGCCGGAGTTTGCTGATGAAGAGCTCCGAGCGGAATATCCTCGTGGGAATGATGAGCAGGGGGATGCCCCCGGGAGCCCTACCGGGGAAGGGACTCTCGGCGAGGGCGACGCCGAGGCTCCTACGACGGACACATCCCCAGTTGTGGTGGACGTTGAGCTCATCGGTATCGCGCCCGGCCCTGGGGCCTGAAGCCCCTCGTCTTCTCTTTGTCTTTTCTTTTATTGCGTCGGGTATTTTATAAGCCTTCGGGCATTTTTGTAAGGCTGGGGAGCCCACAGTACCCTTGTAAAGACTTTGGCTTTTTGAATAAAGACTTTTTGTTTTTGCAGTATTGTTTGTGCTTGTACTTCCTTTTGTTGGTAGACACTTGTATCTGCACAGTACTGCTTTTATGGTCGGCATGTTCCTTGTTTAGCGATTACCCGTCGACTTGACTCTAATCATTTACCGAGTGCACGAGGATCAGCGGGAAGACGGTATCTTCATGACCCCGAAGTCGACGCGGAGATCACTAAGACGTTGATAGAACGGATGCCTCTTGTTGAGTTCATGTTCCTTAGTTGTTGGAGGGGCCATGAGTGGCCTATTAGGGATGGTGCCGAGCAGGGTAGTTGCTCGATGCTTCTTGACGCCCGGTTGCCTCTTGCGAGGGATTTGATCCTTAGCACGGGAGAGGCCGTGAGTGGCCTACTAAGGATGGTGCCGAGCAGGGTAGCTACTCGGTGCCTCTTGTTGAGGGCTTTAATCCCTGGTTTGTTGGGGTAGGGAGCTACCAGCCAGAGATAACCTAGCGAGGGCGAGCCCGGTTGCCTCTTGCGAGGGCTTTGATCCTTAGCGCGGGAGGGGCCGTGAGTAGCCTACTAAGGATGGTGCCGAGCAGGGTAGCTGCTCGGTGCCTCTTGGCGAGGGCTTTGATCCTTAGCGCGGGAGGGGCCATGAGTGGCCTGCTAAGGATGGCCGAGCAGGGTAGCTGCTCGGTGCCTCATGGCGGGGGCTTTGATCCTTAGCGCGGGAGGGGCCGTGAGTGGCCTACTAAGGATGGCCGAGCAGGGTAGCTGCTCAGTGCTTCTTGGCGAGGGCTTTGATCCCTAGTTTGTTGGGGTAGGGAGCTACCAGCCAGGGATAACCAAGCAAGGGCGGGCCCGGTTGCTTCTTGCGAGGGCTTTGATCCTTAAGGACGGGCCAGGCAGGGTTGCTACCTGGTGCCTCTTGGCGAGGGCTTTGATCCGTGGTTTGGTAGGGCGCTACCAGCCAGGGATAACCGAACAAGGACGGGTTCGGTTGCCTCTTGTGAGAGCTTTTCATCCTTAGCGCGGGAGGGGCCGTTATTGGCCTACTAAGGATGGCCGAGCAGGGTTACTGCCAGGTGCCTCTTGGCGAGGGCTTTTTGTCCTTAAGGATGGCCGAGCAGGGTTGCTGCCCGGTGCCTCTTGGCGAGGGCTTTGATCCCTGGCGTTGTGGGGACAGAGAAGCTAGTAGCCAGGGATAGCCGAGAAGGGTAGCTGCTCGGCTGCCTCTTGGTGAGAGCTTTGATCCCTGGCGTTATGAGGTAGGGAAGCTACCAGCCAGGGATAGCCGAGCAGGGTAGCTGCTCTGCTGCCTCTTGGTGAGGGCTTTGATCCCTGGCGTTGTGGGGTAGGGAAGCTACCGGCCAGGGATAGCCGAGCAGGGTAGCTGCTCGGCTGCCTCTTGGTAAGGCCTTTTGTAACAACCTAGTTCATTTCTACCAATTCCAGTTCTCGTATTTCCTTAATTATGGTATTTGCTTGATTTATCGTGTTTTGGGTGCGAATGGTATTTTACATTTTACTTTGCATTCGACCCGACCCACTTGCTTGAACCTGTTTGATTCATATTTATGAATTACCTTGAATTGTTACATAGACACGTGCATTTCGTGTATACAGCATACTGGCATTTCATCTGGCATCGTATCTTTTACCATATAACATTTTAAGTCACAGAAAATATTTTAAAATTATATAACATGGCTTGCATGATACCCCGAACCCCGTGGTTGCATCCGCGCATCTTGTTCTCGTCCCGTTCAGTGAAACGGATGTGTTTGGATGGCTACGCGCACGTACGTGCATCCGTTCTTAGGGGTATGCTTTTTCGTTACCTGAGCATTCATTTTGAATTTTGAAAGTCGCATATATTTTTCGTATTTTAAATCTGAAATTTTAGACCCGACCCGGGCGTGATTTGGAATATTTTTGTATCCCGCCAAAATTCAAATTAATTAATTTAGTTAATTGAGGACTTAAATTTATATAACTAACAAAAATATTTTTAAAACTACAAATCTTTTTAAAATTTTAAAATCTTAAATCCTAACTTACCCGAACACGGTATGGATATTATGAGTACTTAGTGATGCCCTTCGGAGTAACGAATGCACCGGCGATATTTATGGACTTGATGAACCGAATCTTTTCACCATTCTTGGATCAGTTTATAGTGGTGTTCATTGATGATATTCTGGTTTACTCAAAGAGTGTTGAAGAGCATGCAGAACACTTAAAGATCGCACTGCAGACATTGAGGCAAGAAAGATTGTATACAAAGATGAGCAAGTGCGAGTTTTGGCTTGAAGAAGTGAAGTTTTTGGGGCATGTCGTGTCCAGCGATGGAATCGCCGTTGATCCCAAAAAGATTACAGCAGTTCGAGATTGGCCGATTCCGAAGAACGTTGCAGAGATCAGAAGCTTTCTTGGACTTGCCGGGTATTACAGAAGGTTCGTGGAGAATTTTGCTCGTTTGGCTGAGCCTTTGACCAAGCTTACGTGCAAGGAGATACCATTTGTGTGGACGGATAAGTGTGCGTCAGCTTTTGAGGCGTTGAAGCAGAGACTGATAACCGCTCCTATTTTTGACCGTACCAGACAGTCCCGGAGGATTGGTGATTCACATCGACGCATCTGGGAAAGGGTTGGGATGTGTTTTGATGCAGCATGGGAAGGTTATAGCTTACGCATTGAGACAGTTGAAGACCCATGAGAAGAATTACCCAACTCATGATTTGGAGCTAGCAGCTGTGATTTTCGCTTTGAAGATTTGGAGACACTACTTATTGGGCGAAAGGGTCGAAGTATTCACCGATCACAAAAGCCTAAAATACGTGTTCACACAGAAGGAGCTTAATATGAGGCAGCGCAGATGGTTAGAGCTGATGGCTGACTACGATCTTGATCTTAAGTACCACCCGGGAAAAGTTAATGTTGTGCCGGATGCGCTTAGTCGGTTGCCAGCAATTCAGATGTTGACGGCACAGAAGGAACTTATCGAAGACTTTCGAAGATTCGATTTAGAGGTTGTGCTACCGCATTCTTCGGGACAGTTGATGCAGCTGCAAGTACAGTCGTCGTTGATCGAGAATATTAAAGCAGCATAGTTACAGGACCCTAAATTGCAAAAGTTCCGAGAACAGGTTGAAGCTGGACTTCAAACGGACTTGTTGATTCATGAAGATGGTTCGTTACGGTATGGTAGCCGTTTGTGTGTGCCAAAAGGAGATGTTCGCGAAGAAGTTATGAAGGAGGCACACAGTTCCGCATATTCCGTACATCCAGGAGGCACGAAGATGTACCGAGATCTACGACAACATTTCTGGTGGGAAGGCATGAAACGGGAGATTGTCCGCTTTGTAGCAAGGTGCTTGGTGTGTCAGCAAGTTAAGGCTGAACATCAAAGGGTTGCTGGTTTATTGCAACCACTTCCGATTCCTTATTGGAAGTGGGAACATATAACCATGGATTTCGTGACGGCTTTACCGCGGAGTCCAAAGGGCAACAATGCTGTTTTGGTGATTGTTTATCGATTGACCAAGGCAGCTCATTTCATACCATTTCGAGTTGGTCAATCAACAGAAGCTTTGGCAGAACGGTACATGCAGGAGATTGTGAGATTGCAAGGAGTACCGGTGAGCATCGTGTCCGACCGTGACATCCGTTTCTTATCATACTTTTGGAGGAGCTTACAGGAAAGCTTGGGGACTCGATTGAAGTTTACCACAGCTTATCATCCTCAGACAGATAGACAGTCAGAGAGAACGATCCAAACTCTTAAAGGCATGTTGAGAGCTTGGATGTTAGACTTCAAGGGTTCATGGGAGGATTATCTACATTTGGTGAAGTTTTCTTACAATAACAGTTTTCAGACGACTATTCAGTTGGCTCCATTCGAAGCATTATATGGTCGCAAGTGTCGTTCACCTGTCTGTTGGGACGATATTGGAGAACGAAGATTGTTGGGACCGGATTTGATCGTGCAAACAGTGGAGAAAGTTAACACTATCCGGAAACATATGAAGGCAGCACAAGATCGGCAGAAGAGTTGGGCCGATACATCGAGAAGACCTCTAGAGTTCGCTGTTGGTGATCTAGTATTTTTGAAGATATCACCGACTAGAGGAGTGATTCGTTTTGGGAGTCGAGGAAATCTTAGTCTTCGATTCGTTGGGCCTTTTGAGATTTTGGAGCGTGTCGGAGAAGTGGCGTATCGATTGGCTTTACCTCAATCCTTGGCGAATGTTCATGACGTGTTTCATGTATCTCAACTCCGTAAGTATGTTCGAGATGAAACACAAGTGCTGGATCATTCGGAGCTGACTGTACGAGAAGATTTAACTTTTGAGGAACGACCGATATTGATTGTGGATCGAAGAGAAAAGGTTCTGAAGAACAAGGTTATCCCTCTTATACTCGTTTCTTAGGGAAATCACTCACATGGAGAATCAATTTGGGAACGAGAAGATGAGATCCGGCAGAAGTTTCCACATCTATTCTTATAGTTTCTTGATTGTTTATCCTTTCTTGTTCTTGGAATTTCGAGAACGAAATTCTTTTTGTAGTTGGGTATAATGTAACAACCTAGTTCATTTATACCAATTCCAGTTCTCGTATTTCCTTAATTATGGTATTTGCTTGATTTATCATGTTTTGGGTGCGAATGGTATTTTACATTTTACTTTGCATTCGACCCGACCCACTTACTTGAACCTGTTTGATTCATATTTATGAATTATCTTGACTTGTTACATAGACACGTGCATTTCGTGTATACTGCATACTGGCATTTTATCTGGCATCTCATGTTTTACCATATAACATTTTAAGTCACAGAAAATATTTTAAAATTACATAACATGGCTTGCATGATACCCCTAACCCCGTGGTAGCATCCGCGCATCTTGTTCTCGTCCCGTTCAGTGAAACAGGCGTGTTTGGATGGCTACGCGCACGTACGTGCATCCGTTCTTGGGGGTATGCTTTTTCGTTACCTGAGCATTCATTTTGAATTTTGAAAGTCACATATATTTTTCGTATTTTAAATCTGAAATTTTAGACCCGACCCTGGCGTGATTTGGAATATTTTTGTATCCCGCCAAAATTCAAATTACTTAATTTAATTTATCGATGACTTAAATTTATATAACTAACTAAAATATTTTTAAAACTACAAATCTTTTTAAAATTTTAAAATCTTAAATCCTAACTTACCCAGCTCAACTCCAGCTCTCTCTTTCTTTTCTCTGGGCCCCACGCGTCTCTCTCTCTCCTCCTTCCTCTCTTTTCTCTTTCTCTCGCAATCTTTCTCTCTCTCTCTCTCCTCCGCGTGAGGACAACTTTATTTCTCCTCCCTTTTCTCTCTCTCTTTCTTCTCGCTCTCTCTCTATCTCTCTCATCTCGCACCTCTCTCTCTCTCTCATCTCGTGGTATGCAGGGATCCCGTCACCTCCCATGAGATCCCATCACCTCCCTCCTAGATTTTCTCCTTCTTTCTTTTAAACCCGAGCTTCCTCGAACGAGAACCCATGAAAACTCAGCCAATCTCAAACCCTAACCCTAATCTCCATTGCCTCCTCAACCTCAACAGAGCCCTCGTCTCATCTTCTTCTCCTTCGCCACCTCCCTCATTCTCCCGAGATCCCTACACACACCCCTGCACACACAGTAAAACCAAAACCCACACCACCTCGTCGCCGTTCTTTCATCGCCGCTGACCACCTCATCCCGTCACCATCTTCTTCTTCTTCTTTCCTCTGTCTTCTCCCCTCACAGAACCCTCAAACCAACCAAGAAACCCTGCAAACCAAAACCCAAACCCTAAACACCAAAACCCTAGCCTCCATCTCGATTGCCCCTCACCGCCGGTGAACCCTACACCACTACCTCGCCTCCTCTGTCCCCTGAAACCCCAGAACACCAAACACCAGTGAGCCTCTGCCCTTCCTTCTTCCTCCCCTTCTTTTCTTCTTTCTTTTCTTCCCTTTCTTTAAAGATTTGTTCTCTGTCTTTTGTAGATCGCCGGAGCCGTGACGACGCCGACGATCCAGCCGACCCAGCGAATGTACCTGACTTGTGTGATCACCCTTGTGCGTTGTTTGGAACCGTTCCGTGTACTGTGCGCGCGTCACGACTTTTCACCGACGTGAAACGTTCCGTATACATCCGTTTATTGATCCGTCTAGGCAAGTTAATCTTGCTACATGCTATATAACTCATTTTATACCTATTTAAATAAATATTATACCTGTAGTTTAAATTTAGTATCCCGTGTTTCATATTATAGCTTTTCGATGTTCCGTTTGCATCCGTTTATATCATTTCAGATCTAGGTCATGAAAACTTATCTTGTTACATACTAGATTACAATATACTGCATCCATATCAATATTTATATCACATATTGCTTAGTTGTGCATCCCACATTACCATTGTACAGCTTTACTGCTTTTCGGATACCCGTTTGCATCTATCTCATTTATAATATATATAACTGCATCCATAGACCACATTAATACATAACATTGTGATATTAACACCCCATGTTTAATAAAGAGCATCCTAATTAGTGTTGGAACTATAAGTGTAACCCTAATCGATAACTGTGCATCTATATCTTTGAATGTATATCTATTTGCATACCATATCACACTATTCCATTTTATTGTTATATTGGTACCCCATACTTGTTTTTGTGTATCCATACTTATTACAGTTTGATTATGAGCACCCACTTGATACTTGTGCATCCTCTGACATGACTTGATACATGAGCACTACCTGACATGACCTGATTTACCACAGCTTGACATGTTACCTGATCTTGTTACTAATGCCGACAATCTTGACCTGTTGTCCCTACGGACATATCCTGTTGTCTATTTAGACAAACCTGTACCTGCTTGATCCTGTGTTGGCGTTAGTCTCAGATTTATCAATACCTGACTTACACACATAACCTTGGGGGTATGGGGAAATCAAAAGTGTAAACTAAAATGTAGCTTACAAGGGTATTACTTGATCCGTGGTCCCGGGGGATAACGGGACAGAATCATTCGTGATTCTTACTTGATCCGTGGTCCCGGGGGATAACGGGACAGAGTCATTCATGACTCCCACTACCTGATCCATGGTCCCGGGGGATAACGGGACATATCCTTTGAATTACATAGAGGATTACTCTAATTGATTTCAATAATGTTAGAGTAGATAACCCTATAGCACAGTTTAGACTATTCACTGCATTTCACCTGTATTTATCCTGTTCACTAATCTATATTCATGTTACTGTTTATACTTCATGCCTGCATATTTCATTTCATCCTGCTTGCTTAGAATTATTGATATTATGACGCACTGACGTCTGCGTTTTGCATGGCTCAGATCCCTTGTCCTTATCACAGGCTGTTCAGGAGTACTTTGATCAACAAGCCGAGCAGTGAGGACCTGTTATTAGTTGGTTTAGTTTCTTTTAAGTATTTTCATTCCTGATTTGAGCCCGCATTATGGGACGTACATTTGAGTTTTTATTGTATTGGATCTTTTGCTTCCGCATTATTTTATTCTTGACTCGTTATTCTGGCTTATGGACATGTATTAGATAGTTGTTTATTATTGTTCTGGATATCTCTACAGCCGTAATGTGACTGTGAAGGGATTTTTCCTATCCACAGGTAGCATGGTTGGCTCTGTCACGTGCCTATCTTAGCGTACTCTGGAAAGTGGGGTGTGACATGGTTTGTTTGGTATCAGAGACATAGGATCTAGGTTAAACGGGTTTGATTCCTTTGTAGTTGGGTATTGGACCCAATACACGAATCAGCATACTCGAGAATAGGAACATGTCCTGCCACTTTGCCATCTTGCTATGTTTTGAATCTTAACTTCCTCCCGATTCTACCTTCACGATATGCAAACTTCTTTGCATCTCGACTTGAAACTTGGTTTCCTATTGTTTATCTCTAGAATTTAGGCGACTTGGGTGGAGTTATGTGATTGTAGCTATATACCGCGGTATGGTTACAATGCGGTACTCTATTTGAGTAACTTGGCGTTCTAGTCTTGATTTGTATCCTTGATCTATTTTTTTGAATCTGTTATCATACTAATCCTTTTGGTGTTTGGTTTCAGGAACATGGCAGGCAGGAATCTGAAAACGTACCAGAGGCGTGTTGATGAAGCCGCTTTGCTTGGAGTAATTCGTGGGATGCTGGAGAACCAGAAACGACAGACCGAACTGAACCAGCAGCAAGCCGAAGTCTTTCAGGAAGGTTTGTGGACCGTCCAGCAGTCCGTAAACAGTGTTGTGGCCAGACCAGTTGATCGTATGGGTACCGAGGCGGATTTCAGGAGACTTGGTCAGTCCGTCTTCACTGGTTTGGAAGAGCCATTGCTAGCGGAGCAGTGGCTGGTTGATACGGAGAATTTGCTCGTTGCGGCACAGATCCCAGAGGATAAAAGAGTGGATGTGGTACGTATCCAGTTGGTGGACTATGCCCGTGAATGGTGGCTTATGGAAGAGACCCGCTTGCCCAAGCCGATCAGTTGGGCAGATTTTTCGAAGAGTTTCTTGGAGAAGTTCTTCCCGCAGACTGCACAGGAGGAAATGGAAGAAAAGTTTATCAGTTTGAAGCAGAACGGCGGATCCGTGGATGCCCATGCAGCTGAGTGGACACGGCTCAGTCATTTCGCTGGACCTTTGGTGGCCAAAGAAGCTGATAGGGCACGAAGGTTTATGCGCAGTTTGGATGTGGACATCCAGAGGGAAATTATATCCCTGGGTTTGACTACTTTCTCATAAGTACTTACAGCGGCCCGAGAGCAGCAGAGCCTATCTATGAAGACTGGGAGTACGCAGCAGCAAGCAGTTACAGTGCGGAAGCCGGCATTTGCACCGAACCGAGCACATGTACGTAGAGGTATTCCGGTGAACCGACGTGGCATAACACTTATGAAGAAGCCCGTCGTGCATGAGCAGAAGGGAAGGATGTTTTGTGAGTTCTGTCATCTACCAGGGCACCTACAGAAGGATTTTCGAAGTAAGCTGGGACTCTGTTTGGTTTGTGGATCGGCGGATCATACTATCAATGCTTGTCCGTCGAAGCTTCGATTGAAGGATGATGTTCAGAGGCCACCACAGAAACCGTTTCGGGGACAGAAGTAGTTGACTCAGGGACCCAATCAAGCTCGAGCATTTACCCTGACGGCTGAGGAAGCTAGGGCTTCAGAAGAAGTTGTTTCAGGTATCCTACTTGTTCATGGTTTTCCCGCATTAGCGTTATTCGATTCTGGTGCATCCCATTGTTTTATGTCATCCAATTTTATTGCTACACACTCGATTTCTTGCACGACCCTGTCTAGTTATTGGGACATACACACTGGGAATGGGAAGATCATAGCTAGTAAAGAATATAAGGATTGTCCTGTTGTTATTTGCGGACGAGAGTTATTTGCAGATTTCTTGGTGATTGATACCGGCAGCTATGAAGTCGTCTTGGGAATGGATTTTCTCGGCACTTTCTATGCTCGCATTGATTGTAGGGCAAAGAAAGTAATTTTCCAGATTTCCGGACATCCAGAGTTTATCTTTACTGGAGGAAGCAGTTTTGTCGGGCCAGTCGAGTTTAGGGCTAGGCCGACAAATAATGTTCTTTCGTCTATGGAAGTTGATAAGGAAGAAGCGCCAGCGGTAGTTCGAGATTTCATGGACATGTTCGAAGACATCTCGGGTTTACTGCCGAAACGGGACGTGGAGTTCGCGATCGATCTTATTCCTGGTGCAGCGCCAATCTCTAAGGCGTACTATCCAATGACACCAGTGGAGTTGGAAGAAGTAAAGAAGCAGGTTGCTGAATTACTTGAGAAGGGTTGGATTCGCAGCAGTAACTCACTTTGGGGAGCTCCAGTTCTTCTAGTCAAGAAGAAAGATGGCACAAGGAGGATGTGTATCGATTATCGAGAATTAAACCGGGTGACTATTAAGAACAAGTACCCGATCCCTCGCATTGGCGAATTGTTCGAGCAGCTTAGTGGCGCAAGGGTATTCTCGAAGCTGGATTTGCGATCCGGATATCATCAGGTCCGAGTT
The DNA here is from genome assembly GCA_030015575.1 of Agapanthus africanus. Classification (NCBI taxonomy): domain Eukaryota; kingdom Viridiplantae; phylum Streptophyta; class Magnoliopsida; order Asparagales; family Amaryllidaceae; genus Agapanthus; species Agapanthus africanus. The sequence continues at coordinate 28,527,030 of JASDDO010000001.1, forward strand.
AAATCAGAAGATATTTGCAAGATGGCATTCCGAACTCGGTATGGACATTACGAGTACTTAGTGATGCCCTTCGGAGTAACGAATGCACCGGCGATATTTATGGACTTGATGAACCGAATCTTTTCACCATTCTTGGATCAGTTTATAGTGGTGTTCATTGATGATATTCTGGTTTACTCAAAGAGTGTTGAAGAGCATGCAGAACACTTGAATATCGCACTGCAGACATTGAGGCAAGAAAGATTGTATGCAAAGATGAGCAAGTGCAAGTTTTGGCTTGAAGAAGTGAAGTTTTTAGGGCATGTCGTGTCCGGCGATGGAATCGCCGTTGATCCCGAAAAGATTACAGCAGTTCGAGATTGGCCGATTCCGAAGAATCTTGCAGAGATCAGAAGCTTTCTTGGACTTGCCGGGTATTACAGAAGGTTCGTGGAGAATTTTGCTCGTTTGGCTGAGCCTTTGACCAAGCTTACGCGCAAGGAGGTACCATTTGTGTGGACGGATAAGTGTGCGTCAGCTTTTGAGGCGTTGAAGCAGAGACTGATAACCGCTCCTATTTTTGACCGTACCAGATAGTTCCGGAGGATTGGTGATTCACAGCGACGCATCTGGAAAAGGGTTGGGATGTGTTTTGATGCAGCATGGGAAGGTTATAGCTTACGCATCGAGACAGTTGAAGACCCATGAGAAGAATTACCCAACTCATGATTTGGAGCTAGCAGCTGTGATTTTCGCTTTGAAGATTTGGAGACACTACTTATTGGGCGAAAGGGTCGAAGTATTCATCGATCACAAAAGCCTAAAATACGTGTTCATACAGAAGGAGCTTAATATGAGGCAGCGTAGATGGTTGGAGCTGATGGCTGACTACGATCTTGATCTTAAGTACCACCCGGGGAAAGTTAATGTTGTGCCGGATGCGCTTAGTCGGTTGCCAGCAATTCAGATGTTGACGGCACAGAAGGAACTTATCGAAGACTTTCGGAGATTCGATTTGGAGGTTGTGCTACCGCATTCTTCGGGACAGTTGATGCAGCTGCAAGTACAGTCGTCGTTGATCGAGAATATTAAAGCAGCATAGTTACAGGACCCTAAATTGCAAAAGTTCCGAGAACAGGTTGAAGCTGGACTTCAAACGGACTTGTTGATTCATGAAGATGGTTCGTTACGGTATGGTAGCCATTTGTGTGTGCCAAAAGGAGATGTTCGCGAAGAAGTTATGAAGGAGGCACACAGTTCCATATATTCCGTACATCCAGGAGGCACGAAGATGTACCGAGATCTACGACAACATTTCTGGTGGGAAGGCATGAAACGGGAGATTGCCCGCTTTGTAGCAAGGTGCTTGGTGTGTCAGCAAGTTAAGGCTGAACATCAAAGGGTTGCTGGTTTATTGCAACCACTTCCGATTCCTTATTGGAAGTGGGAACATATAACCATGGATTTCGTGACGGCTTTACCGCGGAGTCCAAAGGGCAACAATGCTGTTTTGGTGATTGTTGATCGATTGACCAAGGCAGCTCATTTCATACCATTTCGAGTTGGTCAATCAACAGAAGCTTTGGCAGAACGGTACATGCAGGAGATTGTGAGATTGCAAGGAGTACCGGTGAGCATCGTGTCCGACCGTGACATCCGTTTCTTATCATACTTTTGGAGGAGCTTACAGGAAAGCTTGGGGACTCGATTGAAGTTTACCACAGCTTATCATCCTCAGACAGATAGACAGTCAGAGAGAACGATCCAAACTCTTAAAGGCATGTTGAGAGCTTGCATGTTAGACTTCAAGTGTTCATGGGAGGATTATCTACATTTGGTGGAGTTTTCTTATAATAACAGTTTTCAGGCGATTATTCAGATGGCTCCATTCGAAGCATTATATGGTCGCAAGTGTCGTTCACCTGTCTGTTGGGACGATATTGGAGAACGAAAATTGTTGGGACCGGATTTGATCGTGCAAACAGTGGAGAAAGTTAACACTATCCGGAAACATATGAAGGCAGCACAAGATCGGCAGAAGAGTTGGGCCGATACATCGAGAAGACCTCTAGAGTTCGCTGTTGGTGATCTAGTATTTTTGAAGATATCACCGACTAGAGGAGTGATTCGTTTTGGGAGTCGAGGAAAGCTTAGTTCTCGATTCGTTGGGCCTTTTGAGATTTTGGAGCGTGTCGGAGAAGTGGCGTATCGATTGGTTTTACCGCAATCCTTGGCGAATGTTCATGACGTGTTTCATGTATCTCAACTCCGTAAGTATGTTCGAGATGAAAAACACATGCTGGATCATTCGGAGCTGACTGTACGAGAAGATTTAACCTTTGAGGGACGACCGATATCGATTGTGGATCGAAGAGAAAAGGTTCTTAAGAACAAGGTTATCCCTCTTGTACTCGTTTCTTGGGGAAATCACTCACATGGAGAATCAACTTGGGAACGAGAAGATGAGATCCGGCAGAAGTTTCTACATCTATTCTTGTAGTTTCTTGATTGTTTATGCTTTCTTGTTCTTGGAATTTCGAGGACGAAATTCTTTTTGTAGTTGGGTATAATATAACCTAGTTCATTTATACCAATTCCAGTTCTCGTATTTCCTTAATTATGGTATTTGCTTGATTTATCATGTTTTGGGTGCGAATGGTATTTTACATTTTATTTTGCATTCGACCCGACCCACTTGCTTGAACCTGTTTGATTCATATTTATGAATTACCTTGACTTGTTACATAGACACGTGCATTTCGTGTATACTGCATACTGGCATTTCATCTGGCATCGCATGTTTTACCAAATAACATTTTAAGTCACAGAAAATATTTTAAAATTACATAACATGGCTTGCATGATACCCCTAACCCCGTGGTAGCATCCGCGCATCTTGTTCCCGTCCCGTTCAGTGAAACGGACGTGTTTGGATGGCTACGCACACGTACGTGCATCCGTTCTTGGGGGTATGCTTTTTCGTTACATGAGCATTCATTTTGAATTTTGAAAGTCGCATACATTTTTCGTATTTTAAATCTAAAATTTTAGACCCGACCCGGGCGTGATTTGGAATTTTTTTGTATCCCGCCAAAATTCAAATTAATTAATTTAATTTATCGACGACTTAAATTTATATAACTAACTAAAATATTTTTAAAACTACAAATCTTTTAAAAATTTTAAAATCTTAAATCCTAACATACCCAGCTCAACTCCAGCTCTCTCTTTCTTTTCTCTGGGCCCCACGCGTCTCTCTCTCTCCTCTTTCCTCTCTTTTCTCTTTCTCTCGCAATTTTTCTCTCTCTCTCTCTCTCCTCCGCGTGAGGACAACTTTCTTTCTCCTCCTCTCTCTCTCTTTTCTCGCTCTTTCTATCTCTCTCATCTCGCACTTATCTCTCTTTCATCTTGCGGTATGCAGGGATCCCGTCACCTCCCATGAGATCCCATCACCTCCCTCCTAGATTTTCTCCTTCTTTCTTTTAAACCCGAGCTTCCTCGAACGAGAACCCATGAAAACTCAGCCAATCTCAAACCCTAACCCTAATCTCCATTGCCTCATCAACCTCAACAGAGCCCTCGTCTCATCTCCTTCTCCTTCGCTACCTCCCTCATTCTCCCGAGATCCCTACACACACCCAAGCACACACAGTAAAACCATGACATGGACGTCTTGCCTGTGATTCGGGACAGATGCTAATTGGTGCTATCCGTCCACCTCTCCGAAGATGCCAAGTTGATTTATGGCACCGTGTATCGGAGGTTTAGACGGATGCGACCGATGTAGCAGACTTCGTCAGATTCCCCCTCGCTTGAGGGGTTTTTGATTGTGGGGACGCTCTTCCCTGCAGGCGCAAGCCCCTGCAGTTAATTACGCTACCGCTTCGCGGTAACAACTTTCTCCTTCTCCATAATTTCACTTCGTGTCGTGGGTGTTTGTTTTGTTTGTGATTGCCCGTGGATTGTATACGGAGACTAAGTGATGCCGTCGCCCGTAGGACGTGGATTAGTCCAAATCCGTATTTACTTAGATTTGGGTTTAGTGTTTTAGTCTAAGGATACGTTAGCCGTGTTGAGGCTAAGATCAACTTAAACGTTCGTTAAGGATACGTTAGTCCTGTTTGAGACTAAGATCAACTTAACGTGGTGATCCATTTAATATATGGCCGTCGGGACTCGTCACCTCTCTGACGTCGTTGAAGGATTACAACGATAGGTGTCAGAGGAATTCAGAGATGTACCCTTGAACCAAAGTTGATTGGGGGTCTTATAGTCCAATTTGGGACTAAAGTCTGTTTGAATGTTTAAGGATACGTTAGCCATATTTGAGACTAAGATCAACTTAAACGGGATTGTTTAGATCCAACAAAAGAGCGTTTAGGGGCTCTATTGTTCCAGTTTAGGGACGTAGGGGTCCATAGGTAGTTTAGGGACATTGCGGTCCATTGGTAGTTTTAAGGACATTGCGGTCCATATGGGTGTGTTTAAGGACGCATTAGTCCGTTAGTTTAAGGACGCATAAGTCCGCGGGTTTAAGGACCCCACGGTCCGTATCTTAGTTTAAGGACGCTTAAGCCCGTGGGTTTAAGGACCTCACAGTCCGTATTGATGTGTGGTTGTCGGGACCCGTCACCTCTCTGACGTCGTTGAAGGATTACAACGATAGGAGTCAAAGGAGTTCGGAGATGTACCCTCGAACCGGATGTAAATTGATTTAAGAGAGCAGCTGTGCTCAGTCAATTTAATTTGAGGACTTACGGCCATGATTGGGCTAAGTCCAGTTAAAAAAATGTTCAACACTTTTATTTGTTTTTGGCCTATTAGGCCTGTGCTAGGGCTTGGCCCCTTTTAAATAATGCATAGCATTAATCTTGGTCTCTGTTGGACCTTTGTTTGGGCTCTGCCCCTTTTAAATGATGCACAACATCTGCTTTATTTGGGCTCTGCCCTTCTAATGCATAGCATTTTATTTGGCCTGTTGAACCCTTTTTTAATTGGGCTTGGCCCTTCAGTAAATAATGCAATGCATTTGTCAGGCGCTTTGCGCCAATCATTGAGTGCAAGCGCATGTGGAGGTGACACGTGTCATGCTCTGGTGAGCGCAAGCGCAACAGCGCAGTGCGCTGCGCTGTTGCGCTGCTGACACGTGGCGCGCTTTGGTGAGTTGCGCCAATCTCAGAGAGCAATGCCCTATCTTAAAAGCGCAGAGCGCAAGTGGTTCTGGTGCTGACACGTGGCGCTCTCCGGTGGCTTGCTCCAACCTAAGAGCGCAACAGTGCAGTTTTGCAAGTGCAAGGCACTATTAACTTGAGAATCTTTTAGATTCCAGAACCAATGGTTCACAAGTACAAAGCACTATTTATTTTCTTAATCTAATTTAGATCAAAGAAAACAAGTTTCTCTTGTTTTTTTAAAAGAACCAATGGTTCATAAGAAAGTGCAAAGCACTTATTATTATTTATTTTTCTTTTTATTGAAGATCATTGATCTTGTTCTCAGATCAATGATCTGTTTATGAGAGAATTTTCTCCTTTTTTCAAAAGGTTTTTACCTTTTTCTTCTTGAAATTTCTTCAGAGTTCTCTCTGTTTGAAGTTCTTGATCTCTCACAATGTTCTTCTTTTTGATTTGGGGTCTACGGGCCTTTATATAGTGCCCATAAATTTATTAAATTTGTTAAAGAGATCTTTCTCTGAGTGATTTGGGAAATTTTTCCACCGTTGGATCTTTGATCCAAGGGTTTCTGTTTTACAGAAGGCAATCTTCTTGTTTTAACAAGAACAAAAAAATCTTGCTAAAATTTTAATTCTGTTTGGCGCCGATGTACCGGCGCCGATGTAACAGCGCTTGACACGTGTCGCGCAGCGCACAGCGCAGCGCAACTGCGCTGACACGTGCTGCGCTAGCGCAGAGCACGGCGCAACTGCGCTAGCGCAGAGCGCGGTGCAACTGCGCTGCCACGTGGCGCGCAGCGCAGAGCGCAGATTATCTGAAGCGTTGCTTTCTTTTAATTTTTGTTTTAAATAGAGTTTTGCTCTGATTGGTGGCGCTGCCTTGGGCGCTGCGCTCTCCGCGCTGGCGTGCCAGATTTTGACACGTGGCATCCTGCGCACTGCGCAGAGGATCTGAAGCGTTGCTTCATTTATTAAAATTTAAATTTTCAAAGTAGAGCTTTGCTCTGATTGGGGGAATCGGAAGCGTTGCTTCACCTGAGATGTCTTTTCATCTTCCTTTTTCAAGTCGGACTTGTATTTCCCAAAATTTTCATTTCCCGGGTCTTGGAAATAATTCCACCGTGCACAGAATTTTCTGTGCTTGGTCTATATAACTTAAAGCCGAGCCTTTTCTTCTCTCATCTTCAGAGAACTTTTTCGATCATGGCTTGCAACCGTCCTCATGCCTGCCGACAACCATGGGAAGTGCCTATTCGAGACACCGTTCCCCGTTTTGCTGCGCGCTTGGTGGACCCTTCTCTTATGGACGAGCAGTGCGATGCTGCAATGTACGAGCTTTTGACTCGTATGGGGTCTCCTCTCCCTCCGCACTCCATTTGGCTTCGGATGATCCTTGTCTCGGTGCTCGCCGATCTTCCCCCTCCTCCAGTAGAGATGTCCTCGGCAATGCTTGACGCCGCCGAGGATAAGATCGAGTGCTTCTTTGAAGCACACTTGATCACCAAAGCCTTGAGGGACTGCTCCTTCCACTTGCTGAGATAAATACGGGCTCGCCGGGTTGTCATCGCCACCTTTTCTGACGAATGTGGCGACGATCGTTGGGTGTCTACCTCTCGGGAGGACCGCCGCTTCAACGTGGTGGAGAAGACAGAAAGGAAACTGGGGAATCTTCTTCTTATCTTGCGAACCCTTGTCTTTTCGATCCCGTATTTGGTGATATTTTTTAAATGTAATAATAATAATAATGAACTAGTGTTTTCTTTTTAATCAAGTATTTTATTATCTGTTAAGGGTTCTTTTATTTTAACTCTCTGTTATGTTTGTGCCTCGCATGATTTAATTTGCTATTATTAGGTGCATATGATTCTTGCAAGGATAAATTGCCTTTGGTGTTTAGCCTTTTTTATGAAGCAGTGCTTTACTTTTTAGTCTTAGAGATGGAGTTTTGCTCTAATTAGGGGAAACAAATGCCCCCCCCACCGTTGCGCTTGCGTGGTTCCAAACGCGAGCTCAACGGCGGCAGAATTCCGACCGTTGTGGCAACCTTTGGAAGTTGAAAGGGCACTTGATGCCTATAAATAGGACCTTTGGTCCTTCACAGATGATTATCATCTTTTAAGATTTTTACTTTCAAAATTTCAGAGCCTTGCTCTTGCCTTCACGAACTCCAAGAGTTAGAATTTTTTTTTAGAAAGCACCTTTTAGGTAAAATTTTTAATTAATTAGATCAATTTTCATTGACAGAGCCTTGCTCTCAATAGATCCCTGATCTAAAGAAAACCCATTTTAGGGTTTCACTTAGCAGAGCTTTGCTCTAAAAGGATCTAAAGGGAACTAAAGAGAACCCTGTTAGGATTCCATCAATAGAGTTTTGCTTTCTGAAAGATTTATGATTTCTTGATTCATTAGTGGAGCTATGCTCCTTTTTTTTAAAAAATTATATAGTAGAACTTTTAAGAGTTAATGATTTTTGTCAATCTTCTTTTATAGGAGTGATGGACGTCCACATGTATGACCTTAACGAGATCATTTCTTATGGGGACATCCTTCGACTCGTCTATTCTCAAAACCGAGAATTTACCAACGCCGAGTGTGCCGAAATCATGAGCCGCTTCGATGCATACAACGGCCAACTGCTTCCTCGGCGCTCCCCTCTCCTGAAGTTTATTGTGGGAGCAATTTGGGAAGCGCTTCCTCTATTCTGTGCTGGTATGCCGCTTAGGGCATTGGATGCCGCCGAGGATAAGGTGCACTCGGTGTATCTAATGAGCCTAATCTCAAAGAGGAGGCGAGATAATCTTATCGATCTTCTGTACCAAGCTTTTCAATAATCTGCAATACTTGCTGCTTATCGGAGGGAGGAGGACATCAGTGGGGATCCCGATGCTCGTGTTCGCGAAAGGAAGCATACTAGGATGGTTCGTCAGACTTGGAAAGTTTTGGACAAGGTTACTCTTGATTTCCTCAATCCCTGTCCAGGATTTGAGGTCTTGCTATTGTAATCTTTTGGACAATGTCTTTGCTTAGTTCTTTATGATTGTAAGAATCCTTTTCAATATGAATGGAAAATTTCCATTTCAGCTTGTCTTATATCTCGTTCTGAGTCTTTCGCACATGCATGAATGAATGTGTCTCAAATGTTTGATCAAATTTACATCGGATGTCCTTTTTGGCGCTTTCTTCTTTCTTTTATTCTCTGCATGCTGTCTCGATAAACACAATTGACAGATAATAAGGTAAGCATCTAGATTTTTTTCAAGAGATATCGACGGCTTAGGCCGCAGGTTCAGATCTGCTGCCTAAGACTTTTCAACTCTATGAGTAGTGAGGGTCTCATAGAGACTTTTCTCCCTACGGATTGAGAGGATCTCGTAGGTGGGTTTTCTCCTTAGGAATCGTGAGGATTCCTAAGCGCGTTTTCTCTTATAAGTCGTAAGGATCCTATAAGAGAATTTTCCCTCTTACGAGTCGAGAGGACTCGTAAGTGCTTGTTTCCCTACTTGTCGATATTCGACTTTGGAGAGCGAGACCCGTGGATAGTATGCAAGAGACCGCTTTAGACCGACTTGCAGGGTCCCAGTGCTTAGGAAACAAGTTTTTTTTTTTATCCCTGTTGCCTAAGGCTTTATCTTGCAAGTTGAGACGAATCGGGAAGTTCCCGCGGAGACACTGGTTTCTCTGCGAGCCGACGCGAATCAGGAGGCTCTCATCAAGGACGCTAGTTTCCCTGAATTGGGGTAGTTGCCAAGGACACTTGTTTCCCTGGTGTTGAAACGAATCGAGAATTTCCCGCGGAGACATTGGTTTCTCTGCGAGTCGACGCAAATCAGGATTTTCTTCGTCGAGGACACTTGTTTCCCTGAGTCGAAGGATTTTGCCGAAGACACTGGTTTCTTCGGAGTTGAGACGAATCGGGAATTTCCCGCGGAAACACTGGTTTCTCTGCGAGCCGACGCGAATCAGGAGGCTCTCATCAAGGACGCTAGTTTCCCTGAATTGAGGAGTTTGCCAAGGACACTTGTTTCCCTGGAGTTGAAACGAATCGAGGATTTCCCGCGGAGACACTGGTTTCTCTGCGAGTCGACTCGAATCAGGATTTTCTTCGTCGAGGACACTTGTTTCCCTGAGTCGAAGGATTTTGCCGAAGACACTGGTTTCTTCGGAGTTGAGACGAATCGGGAAGTCCTCGCGAAGACACTAATTTCTTCACGGGTCGAGATGAATCAGAGGGGTTCTCGTCAAGGACACTGGTTTCCTTGAGTCGAAGTATTTTGCCGAGGACACTGGTTTTCTCGAAGTTGAAACGAATCGGAGTATTCCTGCGGAGACACTGGTTTCCCTGCGGGCCGACGCGAATCAGGAGGCTCTCATCAAGGACGCTAGTTTCCTTGAATTGAGGTATTTGCCAGGGTCACTGGTTTCCCTGGGGTTGAAACGATCGATGTATTCTCGCAAAGATGCTAGTTTCTCTGCGGGTCGACGCGAATCAAGAAGTTCTCGTCAAGGACACTGGTTTCCCTGAGTCGAAGGATTTTTCCGAAGACACTGGTTTCTTCGGGGTTGAAACGAATCGGAGTATTCCTGCGGAGACACTGGTTTCTCTGAGGGCCGACGCGAATCAGAAGGCTCTCATCAAGGACGCTAGTTTCCCTGAATTGAGGTATTTGCCAGGGACACTGGTTTCCCTGGGGTTGAAACGAATCGATGTATTCCTGCAAAGACGCTAGTTTCTCTGCGGGTCGACGCGAATCAGGATGTTCTCATCAAGGACACTGGTTTCCCTGAGTCGAAGGGTTTTGCCGAAGACACTGGTTTCTTCGGGGTTGAAACGAATCGGAGTATTCCTGCGGAGACACTGATTTCTCCGCGGGCCGACGCGAATCAGGAGGCTCTCATCAAGGACGCTAGTTTCCCTGAATTGAGGAATTTACCAAGGATATTTGTTTCCCTGGTGTTGAAACGGATCGAGAATTTCCCGCGGAGACACTGGTTTCTCTGCGAGTCGACGCGAATCAGGATGCTCTCATCAAGGACGCTAGTTTCCCTGAGTTGAGGAGTTCTGTGGTGGTCTTTCAAGTTTTGTATAAGTTACCGTCAAGACCGTGAATCTAGGAATTTGATCTTCGCTTCGTTTGCTGGCGCTACGTCTGCCGTACTGAGACGAATGCCGCGGTTGCCTCTAGGCTGTTGGCGAACCGTCGAGATTTGGCTTTGCTTTCCGGCGGAGCCTGCTGGGAGGGTGTGGTTCCCTCTTTGTTTGTGCCCTTGGATTGTATACAGGGATCGATGTGATCTCAACTGTAGGGCCAAAGTTTTATCCTCATTCTCATTTTCATTTTTTTTTGTTTTACTTCCGCGATGCTCTATCATTTCAGCTTTTATATCGCGAAGGTCGCGATTGCCCAATCATTTCGGCTATTTTTCGTGGTGCCTAATCATTTCGGCTGTTTATTTTATTTTTACTCGCTGCTTTTTATTGCGAGTTGCCCAATCATTTCGGCTATTTTGCATGCATACATTTTTACTTGCTGCTTTTTATTGCAAGTTGCCCCATCATTTCGGCTATTTCATATGCATGTGCGGCTTACTGGCTTTTCGCCGTAAACCTGAAATTAGACACCGATTTCGGCATCAGCACCGCTACAACTGGGATATTGCCAAGAGCGAATCATCATTTGCCTCTGTCGATGCCGAACAAAGGTTGCTTAGCGAACAGGGTTAAGGTCCTGTCGACTAAGGCTTTGACTTCATGAGCCGTAAGGGTCTCACAAAGGTATTTCTCCCTACAAATCGTGAGGATCTTGTAGGTGTATTTTCTCCTTAGGCATCGTGAGGATCCCTAAGTGTATGTTTTCTCTTATAGGTCGTAAGGATCTTATAAGAGAATTTTCTCCTTGTAAGTCGAGAGGGCTTACAAGGGTTGTTCATCATGCGAACATATTCCCAGTCACGGATGAGACTTGGTTAGGGAAATGTTTATTCGCGCCAGTGGATTGTATACAAGGGTCAGTACTGAGCCACTTGTAAGGCAATATCGGAAGTTGTAGGGGTTGCTTAAGCACATGTTTAGGTCTCTGTAACTTAAGACTTTCAAATCTTATGAGCCGTGAGGGTCCCATAAGAGAGTTCTCCTTACGAGTTGTGAGGATCTCGCAAGTGTATTTTCTCCTTAGGAATCGTGGGGATCCCTAAGTGTGTTGCCCCTTTGTGAGTCATAAGGATCTCACGCGGGTGGTTTCTCCTTACAAGGTCGAGAGGACCCTATAAGTGTCTTTTAACGAGGTTGCTCCCTTTCGGGTTTTCACAAACACTCGCCGGTAGCCCTGCTGTTTTTACTCACGGAGCCCTTTCGGGTTTTCATCCGTGCCCTTTTTGCTTATGGATATACCGTTTTTTTATTCTTTTTATTTTCTTCTTCTTTTTTTTTACGAGGTTGCGCCCTTTCGGGTTTTCACGAACACTCGTCGGTAGCCCTGCTGTTTTTACTCACGGTGCCCTTTCGGGTTTTCATCCGTGCCCATTTTGCTTATGGACCTACCGTTTTTATATATATTTTTTATTTTATATATTTTTTTTCTTTTTCTTTTATTCATCTCGTCAGCCTAAGGATGCTGTGGTAGTAGTTTAAGAACGTTTCGGTCCGTCATTAGTTTAAGGACGTTTCGGTCCGCCATTAGTTTAAGGACGTTTCGGTCTGCCATTAGTTTAAGGACGTTTCGGTCCGTTCGGAGAAGGCCGACTACTACTTACAGAGCTTGAGCTTAGGAAGATAGCGAGCGGACATAGTCGTCGTCATCTATCATTGACTTAGGCTGTGGCTCATCAAGCGTAGTATTTCTTCAGGAAGCGACCGTTTATTGGCTTGAAAGGCCTTTCACCGTGCATATCCACGAGTAGATAGGCTCCACCCTGGTAGACCTTGTCTATTATGTACGGGCCTTCATAGTTTGGCTCGAATTTTCCCCGCTTGGCGCGATTGGGGATCATAGGCCTTTTGACCACTAGCATGAGTTCGCCTTGGCGGAATGTCCTTGGCCGGGTCAATCTTTCATATGAGCGCGTCATCTTTGCTTTATAAGCTTCCAGATTTTGTTGCGCTATGAGCCGTGTTTCTTCAAGGGCATCAAGCTCCTCAAGCCGAAGGTGAGCATTTTCTTCGTTCGTCAGCTCGTAGTGGACTGCCACTCGTAGAGAGGGTAACTCTATCTCGAGGGGGAGTACTGCTTCTGTATTGAATACCAACGCGTAGGGCGTTGTGTTCGTGGCTGTCTTGAACGTAGTTCGATATGCCCAAAGAGCCTCTTGCAGTCTTTCATGCCAGTCCTTCTTATTTCGGGACTCCGTCTTTTTCATGATCTTTGTCAGGGTCTTGTTAAAGGCCTCGGCTAGACCATTAGCTCGTGGATTATAAACCGAGGAATATCTCCAGTCTATATTATGCTGCTGTGCGAAGCAACTGATCTTGTGGCTTCTGTAGGCTGGCCCGTTATCGGAGATGATCCGTCGCGGAGTTCCAAACCGATATATGACGTGCGTTTCAAAGAAATGGAGGATATTCTCCGTCTTCACTTCCCTCAGTGGTACCGCTTCTGTCCATTTGGAGAAGTAGTCAGTCGTCGCCAGGATGAAACGATGTCCCTTGGATGATGCTGGTTCGATAGGGCCGACTATATCAGTTCCCCACATTTCGAACGGCCAGCTAGCCACCATTGGATGTAGTGGATTTAGATGCTGATGGATGAAGTCCCCATGAATTTGGCATGAGTGGCATTGCTTCGCATATTCGAGGCTGTCCTGAATCATCGTGGGCCAATAGTAGCCCATCCGTTTGATCTTCAACTTCATCTTTGGGCCTGCTTGGTGAGAACCACAGATTCCGTCATGGACTTCCTGAACGACTCTTTCCGCTTCGTCAGGTCCTAGGCATCTCAGCCACAGAGAATCAAATGACCTCTTGTACGGGCGTTCGACGGTATTTGAAGTAGTCTATAAAGACTTCTCTCCAATCCTCAGCCTTTTCCCGGTCTTTTATTTGCAAGGTCGTCTGTTCAGTCGCTTCCTTCTCTTCGGGTGATTCCAGCGATATTTCTGCTGGGGCGAGCACCCGACGGCTTTGTACCACGATTCTTACGTCATCGAGATTCTTATCAGCCAGTTCCTTAGCGAGCTTGGCCAACGCGTCCGCTTTGCTGTTTTCCGCACGCGGTATGCTTTCCAGGATATAGGAAGGAATTTGGTTCAACAGTTGTTGCACCTTTTTGCCGTACTTCACCAACTCCGGTTTGCACGTTTGGTAGTCGCCGTTTACTTGATTAACGACCAGCTGGGAGTCTCCATATATGAGGAGGTTTTCAATTCCCATGTCGATGGCGATCTCGAGGCCTGCTATCAAAGCTTCATATTCGGCTTCATTGTTCGTCCTCGGCTCTATCAAGGAGAAAGCGAAGCGCATTATGCCTCCTTGTGGAGTCATGAAGATAAGGCCTACCCCCGATTTGACTATGGGCGTGTTTTGTCTGCGCTTCTTCATGGAAGATACTCCATCGAAATAAAGCTCCCATCGGGTATCACCTCCGTCAATCGCGTCAAACGCATGTTCGTTTGGCAGATCGCAATTCAGAGGAGAATCAGCAGGTATCGGATGTTCAGCGAGGAAGTCGGCGATGGCCTGGCCTTTCACTGCCTTGAGAGGCTGATAGGTTATCGAGAATTCCATCAAGAGCAGGGCCCATTTACCGAGTCGTCCCGTCAATATGGCCTTTGACATTAAATATTTAAGAGGGTCCACCTTCGAGATGAGACGGACTTCATGTGCCAATGCATAGTGTCTGAGTTTTGTTATCGCGAAGATCAATGCCAGACTGTGTTTTTCAATGGGGGAGTAGTTGCTTTCTGCCCCCAGTAGGACTCGACTTAAATAGTAGAGTGCTCTTTCTTTCCCTTGGTCGTTCTCTTGCGCTCATAATGCGCCTAAGGAACCTTCGAGGGCCGTTGTATAAAGGATTAGCGGTTTTCCCTTAACCGGGTCAGCCAGCACTGGCGGGTTTTGCAAGTATTGCTTGATTTCATCCAGTGCGCTTTGGCACTTTTGATCCCAGACGAACGGGGTTCCCTTCTTCATCAGGTGGCTATAAGGACGACACTTGCCTGAAAGGTTGGCTATAAATCGCTGTATATACGCAAGCTTTCCCTGGAGAGACCGCAGTTGTTTGAGAGTTCTTGGCGGAGGCATTTCCATTATCGCCTTAATCTTCGACGGATCTATCTCGATACCTCGGTGTCGAATGACGAATCCCAGGAATTTGCCCGAAGAAACTCCGAATGCACACTTGAGAGGGTTCATCTTCAAGTTGTATTGTCGAAGGCGTCGAAATACAGTCTTTAGATGCTCAAGATGTTCCTCGTATGATTTGCTCTTAACCACGAGGTCGTCGATATAGCACTCGACGATTTCATGTATGAGGTCATCGAAGATCTTCGTCATGGCCCTCTGATAGGTGGCACCGGCGTTCTTTAGACCGAAGGGCATCACCTTGTAGCAAAATATTCCCAAAGGAGTCCGGAAAGCGGTGTGCTTCTGGTCTTCGGGATGCATCTTTATCTGATTATACCCTGATGAGCCGTCCATGAAGGAGAAAACCTCATGAGTGGAAGTATTGTCTATCATCAGTTCGGTGACTGGCACTGGGAAATCATCCTTCGGGCAGGCCTTATTGAGATCCCGAAAGTCCACGCATATGCGCACTGTCCCATTTTTCTTCATCACCGGGACAATGTTGGCGATCCATTCAGGATATTGAACCTCCTGGATAAAGCCAGAGTCAATTAGCTTCTTGACCTCGGCATTGATGCTCATCTCAAGCTCGAGCCGCATTCTCCTCGGCGCCTGTTTGACTGGCTTGATGTCCGGGGATATCGCCAATTTGTGTACAGCAATTTCTGGATCTAGTCCCGGCATTTCGGAATAGTTCCATGCGAAGCAATCTCTATGCTGTACAAGGACGTCTTTTAATGCAGCCACCCTTTCTTCAGATAGCAGCTCGCTGACAAATGTCGGTCGCGGGTCGTCCGCCGTCCCCAACTCAATTTTCTTGAGGTTATCTGCAGTGGTATGTATTCCATCCTCCAGTTCTTTCGGAGCTGGTGGAAATTCTGAGATCACCTCATCATTGCTGTTTTCGAAGCACCAGGGAAGGTTATCCATGTTCTCGGGCTCTTCTTTTAATATTGTTATCATGTGACAAGTGCGAATCCGCTTCCAATCCCAATGTGGAGTTGGTTCTGTTCTCGTGGCTTTGGGTTCGTGCTTCTGTGGCGGCATTACCCTCCAGTTATCAGACAGAGCGAACTTGCCAAGTTGATATTGATCTTCAACCCAATTCTTAAAGGTGAAGCAGTCTTCGAGAGGGTGCCCTATCACTCGGTGATAAGGGCAATAGTCTGGGTGCAAGACTTCGCCTGCTTGTTCGGGGTGTTTAGACTCCGGCAGTGTAAGCATTTGATGTTTTAGAGTAAGATCAAGTATCTTCTTCGTCTTGTCCCGAGGAAACGAGTACGGTCGACCCATTTTCTTCATGAGGGATAGATCGGAACCGCTCATTTCCCGCCTGCGTGATCTCTTAGTCCCGCTTCGTTGCTGTTGAGCGCCTTTTTCGCGTTTCGACTTGTTTCTTCCTCTGCGTCGAGCCTTCTTCATAACAGGTTGACAGGGAGCGGTATTTTCATCTTTCATAGCCTGTTGGAGGAGGCGTTGTGTTTTGGCTTTCTCGTAGATTGCCATTTCGCGGTTGTGGTCGTCTCGGACTTTTTGACCAGCTTCCCTTATAAGCTTGTCCATTTTCTCTTCGAACGACGGACTGGACACTTTTGCATCAGGAACTTTTACTGGTTCAGGATTAGCATCTTTCCATTGAGCATCTGCTTCTTCCTCAAAGTCATGCATGACGTAACAACCATGGAGTAGCCCTCGTTTCTTGGACCGAATGTATCCGAGCCCGATTATTTCCATCCTCCCACTAGGCAGCTTGTGCTGAGTTCCGGGTACATTCCAGACCCTGTCGTAGAATTTGGCTTTTCGAGCGGTCTATTTAAAGGATATCCCCTGGTGCTTCAGCAACCTTTTCAAGCCTTCCGTATAATATCTGGGCAGACGGATGGGCTGAAGCCTGTCAAGCGTAGGATCCGCGCCGTGCCAGATTTCTTTCTCCACTTTGGTTTCCCCAGAGCGGTAGAATAGAATTGTCTTTTCGCCTTCTCGCCTGGGAGGGACATAGAACGTCCGCAACTCCTCTACGCTGTAGGTGTCGAGCGCATCTAGTTCTTTATGATGTTTGAGCGGCACCATGTCGACTTGCAGACTTTGCTCTTCGTCAGCTGACGCTTGTATTGAAGGTCGAGCAGAGAATACGACATGGACCTCGTCTTCTGAGTCACTACCAAAGATCAACATGGGAGCGGATGGTCCCGGCTTGTTGTATTGGGGCGGACCCGAATAAACTATCTCTTCTTCCCCCTCAGTATCACTGCCGAAGACAGGGATGGTGGCGTTAGCTTTATTCTCCGGCTTGTGACACCTCTCCGTGTCCTCGAAATCCAGTAAGAAGTATTTGGCATATTCATATTTGCGGACCTCGTTCACAGAGAACGGGTTCAGTTCTCCCATTACGGTATACTCGAGACCATCCCTAAAATATTTCACACACTGATGCTGTGTAGAAGGGATGGTGTTGTACTCGTGTAACCATGGTCGGCCGAGCAGAGCATTGTAACATGTCTTGGCATCTATGACGTGGAATTTAATATCCGTGACGAGCAGCACAAAGCGTAGCGTCAGTATCACAGATCCAAGAGTCTTTGATGATTGGGAGTCGAACCCGGAGATGGTGATCTTGTCTCGAGCGAGGTGTTGGACACTCATGCAGATTTCTTTTAACACCCGCACATTGAGTAGATTAACAGATGATCCGTTATCGACCAGGATTTTGCCTATCTTTATATCATGGCAGTATCCTGAGACATAGAGGGGGCGATTGTGTTCGCACGTCCTAAGGAGAAGGTCTTCGTCACCGAAAGTGACTCGGCCGTGTGCACTTTCTCCAATTCATCCTTCATCTTTTCTTCGGCCAGGAAAGCTTGGAACTGCTCCGGGTCCTGTAGTGCCTTGATTAATGAGTCTCTCGCCTCTTTTGATAGCAAAAGGTCATCAAGAATGCTGAGCTGCGAGGGTAGTTTCCTCAGATGCGCTAAGACGTTGTAATCCACCTTATTTTTCTTCGGCGGGTCTTTGGCAGTTAGCTCTTCCATGACTTGGTCATATAGCGATAAAAGGCTTGAAACATTGCACTAACTTCACCCAGAGACCTTTTCTTTCCCTTTATTTTTTTTGTTTGAGGGTCCGAGATTCTTTTCGGGTAGCGTCCGATTACGCAGTCGGATATTTTCGCAAACTTTCGGCTCTTCTTCTTTTCCCGAAGTGGACTCTTTAAAGAGGGGACTAAGAGCCAGCTCCTCATCGGAATCGCTCCTAAATGTGAGCACTTGCGATCCCCTGGCGTTAACCATGCGACAATTGCCGGTGGTTCTGTTAAGCCCCTCAGTCGTACCGTTCTGCTCCCGGCGAGTTTTGCGCTTCTCCCGCTTAAAATGTTATCGGTGAGCAACATATCCTTTCCACCATCTATCGAAAGCTTTGCACTTTTCAGTGGGGTGCAAAATTTTCCGATGATATAAGCAGTAGGAGGGGTGCATTTCCGTTTCATCAGTAACACTTCCCTCAGAGGATGGTAGCTTCATACCCATTGATATGGCTTTAGCAAACCTTTTCCTCGTCTTGAATTTGATTTTATTCACAGTGGGTGTACTTTGCTCCAGCGGGAGTATCTCAACTCTTTCGTCAAGGCGTTGGCGCTTGGCCCTTTCGAATATGACCGCCTCGCGCTCCCGATCAACTTTTCTTTTTAAGAGAGCTTCATTGAGAAATGCGTCAATTACTTCATCCGATGGCCCCAGAATTTTTGGTTCGAGATCTGCCCCCAGCTTTTCAGTGCAAGGAGTCTCCTCATCGTTCGTGAGCGAATGGGAAATCATATGACAGCTCGCCATATATTTCTCGGATTCATCTGACGAACTATCTCCCTCATCATCCTCTTGAAAGACGTGGTTGATGAATTCTTGGAGTGTAATGGGAGTCCGTGCCTTCTGGTTGTATTCCTCCAACGCGTCAATTTATTTTTGCAAGTCCGTGCGCTTGTCGCCAGGCTTCACGGGCTTCTTTGATTTCTTTTTCTTCTTCTTTGAAGATTTCGACGGCTGATTGTGAATGCTTAGGCCACCTCCATTGATCATTTGAGTTGGACGTGACTTCAACATTCCTTCAATGACCTGCGGCTCCAACGGGTTCTTCTACTTGATCGCAGGGCATGTTTGAAGATCGTTCAGCATCCTCCTTGTTTTGGCTGACAGCACAACCTCCCATGGGGCTTCTTCGACGAGAGAGCACGTTGCCCCCGGCGTATTCATCCTTTTAGAGGTGTGGGGCTGCGGCGGATTCACCTTCCATCTGTCGGACAATGCGAACTTGCCCTGTTGGTATTGGTTTTCAATCCAATTTTTGAAGACGTAGCAATTCTCAATCGGATGACCCAGTACTCGATGATAGGGACAGTAGTTGGGATCGTTAACATCATTTAGCTGCGACGGACGTCTTAGATCCGGCAGATTTATGAGTCGGTTACGCAATACCAGCTCGAATAATTTTTTCGTTTTATCTCGGGGAAACGAGTAAGGACGTCCTAGCCTCTCTTCAAGGGGTACGCATGGAAGCATATTATTTTGACGAACAACCGGCTTCGAGTTGCTCGGCTGTTGTTGAGCATTAGCGACAACGATCGCTTTCCCCTTCCCTTTTTCATTTCGAGAGTCCGGCTTTGGAAGAGGAGGTCTATGGCCCATCTGATCCATTTGCGCTAGTTTGTCGATCAGGGCCTGGAAGGTAGTCGGCTTGAAGAACATCATAAATTGCGAGATAGTTGCTTGTGGATCCAGGGTTCCAACAAACATACCCACTGTAGGAGCTTCTTCAATGCGTTGCTCGCATTTTGACCATAAGTTCCGCCACCTTATAGCGTATTGGACCCATGTTTCGCCCGGCTTCACCCTGGCGTTAATCAGTGCTATCATCAGGGTGCGTTCGCTGGCGCTTGCAAAACGCTGGGTAAACAGTAGCTCCATCTCCGCGAAGGTCTTGATAGAGTCGTTTGGGAGCTCAGAGTACCACTCGAACGCTGTATCTGATAAGTTTCCAACGAATTGGCGAAGCAACAATTTATCATCGCCGCCAGTGTTGCCGTAGAGTGCCCTGAACTGGGCAACATGCTGGTGGGGATTGCCCGTCCCCTTATAGACATGGAACTTGGGAATTGTGTAGCCCGGCGGATACTTGATCTGGTCGTACCAGCTCGGATATGGTCGTCCTGTTTTTACGACTTGACCGGCTGCTTCGGTCGCATGATAAACCCGTATTTGTTGGGCTATATACTCGTCCAAGTCAGCTTTGGAGATTGTCTCCTCCTTGGCTGTTGACAGGGCCGGTGGAGGATTTGACGTTTCTCCCCTATCGCCTTCAAGGACGATCAGGGGATCTTCGGCCGGAGGATCCTGCTGGATCATCATCCCTACCATGTCTTGGAATAGGAGGCCCATACGCTTTATGTTGGCTGCTTATTCAGCAGCCTCTTTATCCTTCTTCTCTAATATCCGACGAAGGAATTCAGCGTCAGTTTCTTGCTCTTGGCGTTCATCCGAAGACGCTTCAGGGCTTTCTTTTGGCCCAGTGAGTGCGGCCATCGCGTTCATCATCTCCTGGAGCTTTTGCTGTTGCTCCTGAGCTTTGGTCATTGACCGTGTAAGCGGTCTATGACCTGTGGATGCACGGCTGTCCTTTTTTCCCGACGCCATGTATACTGTATGAACTATTATGCCCCCGGACTTAGGGCGTTTAGGTTCACCACCTTTAATATTTGCCGTCGGCGTAAGGACTTTCTCCGGCCTTCTTCTCTTATGGGCCGTTGAAGTTGAGGGAGCCGTTGCTTTGGGCACCCAAGCGGTCGTTACCTTCCGCTGCTTGATCGGGGAATTTTCTTCTTGCCGACTTTTCGACTTCTTGTGTCGGCGAGAGAAATCAGGATCAATCACAGATTCTCGGACTCGTCGCCATGTCTTGTAAATCCTGGAAGACAGCGATTGAGGAGACTGCTCTGGCTTTTCTGCTTCTACGGTGGTCTCTACCGGTGGAGGAGTTCTTTTAAGGACCGCAGTTGGCGAGTTTCTGCGTACCCTGTTCAACAGCTCAAAGCTGTTCCCGGTTGGAACAGCAGCGTTATCTTCCACCGTCGGAGCCGGCGGAGTTATCCCAGAAGGGGAGTTGCCCCCAGTCTTCCTTATCCGGCGCCAGCGGCGTCGTCGGGCGCGACGAGTCGTCGGTATTGGTTCAGAGACAGAAACAGCTTCTTCTTGCCCCCTGTTAAGGTGTGTGGCTGTTGCCGGCGTCAGCCTATTGAAGACTGATGTCTTTTGAGCAGCAAGAGCAGGAGTGGGAGTTGGGACGGTCAATCTTGTAAAGACCGATCTCTTAGTAGGAGAAGCCGCCTTGACGACTTCAGGAGCAGGTTTGGCTACTCTTTTTGGGATAACCTTTTCTGGGACTGCAAGCTTCATTGTGGGCCCGCAGGAGTTTTGGCCCAGTCTGGAGAAGACCGAGGCACTAGTGTTGGGCGACCGGTTGAGAGGGGCCGCAGTAATTGAAAGTCGATCGAAGACCGACTTCTTAGGAGATTCTTGTACGGGCACGGGGGTGCTGAAGCTTGTTGGCGGAAGCATAGTTCCGAAAAACAACCCCGTGGTGGCTTGAGTAATCTGCTCCACGGGCATGGTGAACAAAGAGGCCGCTTGGGGCCCGTAGGTTATGCCCCCAGTTGAGGCCGGACACGAGCTGCAGCTGCGGTTGGAGCACTTTGAACAGGTAGAGGCCATCGATGCTTGATTTCTGCGCCAAGCAAAAGACCAAATCTTAGTAACTTAAAATCCGAAGGCAACCATTAACAAACCGCGATTCGTTCGCGAATACGACACACGAAGTGTGGAGTGGAAAGAGGAAAAGGTCCCACCGGGCGTGCCAGAATCTGTTCCCCTCCGAACGACGGCCAAGACATGGACGTCTTGCCTGTGATTCGGGGCAGATGCTAATTGGTGCTATCCGTCCACCTCTCCGAAGATGCCAAGTTGATTTATGGCACCGTGTATCGGAGGTTTAGACGGATGCGACCGATGTAGCAGACTTCGTCAGATTCCCCCTCGCTTGAGGGGTTTTTGATTGTGGGGACGCTCTTTGTTGCAGGCGCAAGCCCCTGCAGTTAATTACGCTACCGCTTCGCGGTAACAATTTTCTCCTTCTCCAGAATTTCACTTCGTGTCGTGGGTGTTTGTTTTGTTTGTGATTGCCCGTGGATATCGTCGCCCGTAGGACGTGGATTAGTCCAAATCCGTATTTACTTAGATTTGGGTTTAGTGTTTAGTCTAAGGATACGTTAGCCGTGTTGAGGTTAAGATCAACTTAAACGTTCGTTAAGGATACGTTAGTCCTGTTTGAGACTAAGATCAACTTAACGTGGTGATCCATTTAATATATGGCCGTCGGGACTCGTCACCTCTCTGACGTCGTTGAAGGATTACAACGATAGGTGTCAGAGGAATTCAGAGATGTACCCTTGAACCAAAGTTGATTGGGGGTCTTATAGTCCAATTTGGGACTAAAGTCTGTTTGAATGTTTAAGAATACGTTAGCCATATTTGAGGCTAAGATCAACTTAAACGAGATCGTTTAGATCCAACAAAAGAGCGTTTAGGGCTCTATTGTTCCAGTTTAGGGACGTAGTGGTCCATAGGTAGTTTAGGGACATTGCGGTCCATTGGTAGTTTAAGGACATTGCGGTCCATATGGGTGTGTTTAAGGACGCATTAGTCCGTTAGTTTAAGGAAGCATAAGTCCGCGGGTTTAAGGACCCCACAGTCCGTATCTTAGTTTAAGGACGCTTAAGTCCGTGGGTTTAAGGACCCCACTGTCCGTATTGATGTGTGGTTGTCGGGACCCGTCACCTCTCTGACGCCGTTGAAGGATTACAACGATAGGAGTCAAAGGAGTTCGGAGATGTACCCTCGAACCGGATGTAAATTTATTTAAAAGAGCAGCTGTGCTCAGTCAATTTAATTTGAGGACTTACGGCCATGATTGGGCTAAGTCCAGTTAAAAAAATGTTCAACACTTTTATTTGTTTTTGGCCTATTAGGCCTGTGCTAGGGCTTGGCCCCTTTTAAATAATGGATTGCATTAATCTTGGTCTCTGTTGGACCTTTGTTTGGGCTCTGCCCCTTTTAAATGATGCACAACATCTGCTTTGTTTGGGCTCTGCCCTTTTAATGCATAGCATTTTATTTGGCCTATTGAGCCCTTTTTTAATTGGGCTTGGTCCTTCAGTAAATAATGCAATGCATTTGTCAGGCGCTTTGCGTCAATCATTGAGTGCAAGCGCATGTGGAGGTGACACGTGTCATGCTCTGGTGAGCGCAAGCGCAACAGCGCAGTGCGCTGCGCTAGTGCGCTGCGCTGTTGCGCTGCTGACACGTGGCGCGCTTTGGTGAGTTACGCCAATCTCAGAGAGCAATGCCCTATCTTAAAAGCACAGAGCGCAAGTGGTTCTGGTGCTGACACGTGGCGCTCTCTGGTGGCTTGCGCCAACCTAAGAGCGCAACAGTGCAGTTTTGCAAGTGCAAGGTACTATTAACTTGAGAATCTTTTAGATTCCAGAACCAATGGTTCACAAGTGCAAAGCACTATTTGTTTTCTTGATCTAATTTAGATCAAAGAAAACAAGTTTCTCTTGTTTTTTTTAAAGAACCAATGGTTCATAAGAAAGTGCAAAGCACTTATTATTATTTATTTTTCTTTTTATTGAAGATCATTGATCTTGTTCTAAGATCAATGATCTGTTCATGAGAGAATTTTCTCTTTTTTTCTAAAGGTTTTTACCTTTTTCTTCTTGAAATTTCTTCAGAGTTCTCTCTGTTTGAAGTTCTTGATCTTTCACAATGTTCTTCTTTTTGATTTGGGGTCTAGGGGCCTTTATATAGTGCCCATAAATTTGTTAAATTTGTTAAAGAGATCTTTTTCTGAGTGATTTAGGGAATTTTCCCACCGTTGGATCTTTGATCCAAGGGCTTCTGTTTTACAGAAGGCAATCTTCTTGTTTTAACAAGAACAGAAAAATCTTGCTAAAATTTTAATTCTGTTTGGCGCCGATGTACCAGCGCTTGACACGTGTCAAGCAGCGCACAGCGCGGCGCAACTGCGCTGACACGTGTCGCGCAGCGCAGAGCGCGGCGCAACTGCGCTGCCACGTGGCGCGCAGTGCAGAGCGCAGATTATCTGAAGCGTTGCTTCCTTTTAATTTTTGTTTTAAATAGAGTTTTGCTCTGATTGGTGGCGCTGCCTTGGGCGCTGCGCTCTCCGCGCTGGCGTGCCAGATTTTGACACGTGGCATCCTGCGCACAGCGCAGAGGATCTGAAGCGTTGCTTCATTTATTAAAATTTAAATTTTCAAAGTAGAGCTTTGCTCTGATTGGGGGAATCGGAAGCGTTGCTTCACCTGAGATGTCTTTTCATCTTCCTTTTTCAAGTCGGACTTGTATTTCCCAAAATTTTCATTTCCCAGGTCTTGGAAATAATTCCACTGTGCACAGAATTTTCTTTGCTTGGTCTATATAACTTAATGCCGAGCCTTTTCTTCTCTCATCTTCAGAGAACTTTTTCGATCATGGCATGCAACCGTCCTTATGCCTGCCGACAACCATGGGAAGTGCCTATTCGAGACATCGTTCCCCGTTTTGCTGCGCGCTTGGTGGACCCTTCTCTTACGGACGAGCAGTGCGATGCTGCAATGTACGAGCTTTTGACTCGTGTGGGGTCTCCTCTCCCTCCGGACTCCATTTGGCTTCGGATGATCCTTGCCTCGGTGCTCGCCGATCTTCCCCCTCCTCCAGTAGAGATGTCCTCGGCAATACTTGACGCCGCCGAGGATAAGATCGAGTGCTTCTTTGAAGCGCACTTGATCACCAAAGCCCTGAGGGACTGTTCCTTCCACTTGCTGAGCCAGATACGGGCTCGCCAGGTTGTCATCGCCACCTTTTCTGACGAATGTGGCGACGATCGTTGGGTGTCTACCTCTCGGGAGGACCGCCGCTTCAACGTGGTGGAGAAGACAGAAAGGGAACTGGGGAATTTTCTTCTTATCTTTGCGAACCCTTGTCTTTCCGATCCCATATTTGGTGATCTTTTTTAAATGTAATAATAATAATAATGAACAAGTGTTTTCTTTTTAATCAAGTATTTTATTATCTGTTAAGGGTTCTTTTATTTTAACTCTCTGTTATGTTTGTACCTCGCATGATTTAATTTGCTATTATTAGGTGCATGTGATTCTTGCAAGGATAAATTGCCTTTGGTGTTTAGCCTTTTTTTATGAAGCAGTGCTTTACTTTTCAGTCTTAGAGATGGAGTTTCGCTCTGATTAGGGGAAACAGACTATTCAATGCACTTCACCTGTATTTATCCTGTTCACTGATCTATATTCATATTACTGTTTATACTTCATACCTGCATATTTCATTTCATCCTGCTTGCTTAGAATTATTGATATTATGACGCACTGACGTCTGGGTTTTGCATGTCCCAGATCCCTTGTCCTTATCACAGGCTGTCCAGGAGTACTTTGATCAACAGGCCGAGCAGTGAGGACCTGTTATTAGTTGGTTTAGTTTCCTTTCAGTATTTTCATTCCTGATGTGAGCCCGCATTATGGGACGTACATTCTAGTTTTTATTGTATTGGATCTTTTGCTTCCGCATTATTTTATTCTTGACTCGTTATTCTAGCTCATGGACATGTATTAGATAGTTGTTTATTATTGTTCTTGATATCTCTACAGCCGTAATGTGACTGTGGAAGGATTTTTCCTATCCACAGGTAGCATGGTTGGCTCTGTCATGTGCCTATCTTAGCGTACTCTGGGAAGCAGGGCATGACAGCTTTGATCCCTGGTTCGTTGAGGGGTAGGCAAGCTACCAGCAAGGGATAGCCGAGCAGGGTAGCTGCTCGGCTGCCTGTTGGTGAGGGCTTTGATCCCTGGTTCGTTGAGGTAGGGAAGCTACCAGCCAGGGATAGCCGAGCGCGTAGCCGCTCGGCGCCTCTTGGTGAGGGCTTTGGGAAGATGGACCGTTGCGAGTGACACGTGCCACTAACGCGTAGAGGAGGCGAAGCGCCAGAGCCGCGTCGTTTCGATTTCTCATCGAGCGGAGCGATGTCTGCCGCGTGGCGGCACAGTCGCGAGCGACCGTTGAACTCCGGGGGCATTGTGGGCTATAAAACGGAGAGATTGTTGATGCTTCTTTCCTCAAACCCAAAACGCAAAGATGCAGGACTTCCCCTTCACCATCGAAGACATCATAAACTTTGAGGATGTCTTCCTCTATGACCCGTACTGCACCGAAGACACGGTGCAGTTGGTTATAGGTAGGATCGAGGACCACTTCGGCCGACTGCTCCCCCGGCATTCCTCACTCCTCCAGCTGCTGATGTACTCCATCTGGAGGGCGTCGCCGGGGCTCTACAACCCTTTATTCGAGCAGCTGAGGGATGAGGCTATTGGCAAGCTGAGGTCCCTGAGGCGTTTCGGCCTGATCTCTGCGAGCCAGCTAAATCACTCGGAAGCGCTCGTCCTTGAGTGCTATCAATTGAAGCTCGATGCCAATGCTCGCGGGGGGATCGAAGGCAGAAGCTGGATGCTGCGAGGGCTCGGCTGGCGGAAATATCATCAGAGTACCACGAGCAGTGTTCTCTGCACCCTATTCCCCCGCTATTGTAATTTTCTTTTCTTCTTTTTTTTATGTACGGCTGAGGATCCTATAGTACCTCTTGAACGAATAAAATTCTTTTTCTTTTCTGCAATGCTCTATTGATCCCTTTATTATATAAACCAAAGATCTCAAGAAAGATTTACATTGCTATGAAAAGAAAATACATGCTAGTAGATGTTCTTATTCGTATAGCTCGAGCCCCCCTGATGTCTGTTGGCGTCTATGCCCTGCATAGGGTACCGAGCCTCATGGGTACCAGGCGTATCTTACGCTGACACTACCATGATCTGGCTGATGGTCAGCTCGTCGGGAGGGGGACGCTGCTCCTGCTCATGGTCGGCTTGCCGCTTGTCCCTCAGGTACGCTGCGAGGTGTCCCAAACGAATGAGCTCTTCAATATAGTCTCGGAGTTGTTTGCAGCTCTCCGTGGAGTGGCCCAGCGACCTATGAAAGACGCAGTAGGGGCCCCCGGTTCGCTTTGAGGCCATTCGCGAGACCGGGGGAAGCTTGAAGAACCGCTCGCCCTTGGCCTCCTCCGGTAGCACCACCTGAGAGACGTTAAGCAGGGTGTACTCCTAGAACTTTGGGAGATAGGGATTTTGCCGCTCAGGCCCCCTTCTGTTCTCTTGCCCTCTTCTTTTGGTCGGTTTGCTCTGCCCGGGGGAGATTCGCATTCACCTCGGATTCGAGCTGGACCTCGCGCTCGGTCCAGGCCTTTACCTCGGCCATGGTCTTAGGTTGCGTTAATGCAAAGGAACATAACCACTCCTTATGCCTAAGACCAGACCTCAGAGCCGTGATGACCGTCTCGTCCCGGTGCTCTGGGACCTCGAAAAGGGCGTTGTAGAAGCGGGTGACGTATGCTTTGAACGTCTCCTTGTCCCCGCTCTTGATCGTGAAGAGATGGTCGACTGTGCGCTTCTGCCGCCTGTTCCCGACGAAGTGGTCGAGGAATTGTGTGGCCAGCTCGTCGAAGGTTGATATCGAGCACGGCTCGAGTCCTCAGAACCAGTCTCACCCAGAGCAGATGAGAGTGGCCGGGAAAGCTCGGCACTGGGCGGTATCGGAGTGGTCTTGGAAGCTCATTCCTGCGGTGAATGCATTCCAAGTGGTCCTTCGGGTCAGATTTGTCGTCGAAGAGGGAGACCATTGGAGGCTTGTTGCGGAAGGAAACATGGACGGCGAGCAGCTCCTCGGTGAACGGTTTTGTGAGCGAGTCAGCGGCATACTTAGCCCCGTCGCTCCAACGGTGACTTTCCCGGTGCAGACTCTCGATCTTCTTCTCGAGGGCGTCGAGTCGGCCATGATACCCCGACGACTCGGCGCATTCTGATCCCAGACCTCTGCTGTTGGAGGCCTGCGTCTGGCCGTGGCTACGGTTCCTCTCGATGAGGTTCCTTAGATCCTACGGCGAGGTAGTCCTCGAGCTGCCGTGGTGAGTCTCGTTCGCGCGACTCCGTTGAGGGAGGGGGTGTTGGTCAGGCCTGGTAACAGGCGAGCTGACAGACATCTCCTCAGGAGGGACAGGTGCGCAGAGGATTTCGGGATGCGGCACTCTGGCGGTGGACCTCGGCGTTGAACTACGAGGCCCCAGCAGGCCTCAGAATGTATTGGTCCGGGAGATCTGCGGCCGTGGAAGATAGCGACTCGGTGGTCGGCAGTGCCGACACGGACGGAGTCTTCTCTCCCCCGGTAGGGATCCTGGTCCCGAGGTGGGGGAGCGGCAACTTGGTGATCTTGCCCTGCCGTCTGGACGCGGACAAGAGCTTCCATGATGGACGCGAGTCGGTCTATCCAGCCGGCAAGGGCGTCGATGGCATTCGGCGGAGGAGGTTCGTCCGCTCCTCCGTTGAGGGGGAGACGGCGGATGGAGCTTGGATCATCGCGATGGTTGCTCGCCATTAGGTTGAGATATGAAGGCGAACTTTGTTTTTATGGAATCAAGTGGTTCCCACAGACGGCGCCAGCTGATGGAGGCTGAAATCTCCTTCAGATGTTGCCTTCCATTGATCTGCTGATGGCGGCGATGGGTGGCTGAGATTTGATCTGGAGGCTGTCACTCCTGAAGCGTGTGGATCTCAATGGGTTAAAGTTGTGGTTGCCGAGTTACCTGCAAGAAAGTCCCGGGGTGGTTGTACCACCGAGGACCCTCCGACGATCAAGTTAAACTAGAGATCCGAGCAGAGTAACGGCTTAGTGGATTCAAAATGACTTACCTCAACCGTCTGAAGAGGGGGTTTATATAGCGGTGGCAGCAGGCGAGGCGGACGCTAGAATCACGCCGGCCGTTACGCTCCTGACGTCACGCCCGCGTGTTGAGTGGGTCCTCCCATTAATGGCGAGACAGGCTCATTAATGGGGGATCGTGGTGGCGTGGAACGTGGGATGTGGCCGGCGGAGATCTCGCGCATGGCGAGATTCGCGGGATGGTGGTTACGCCTGCAAGCGGTGCTGTTGGTTGGTCGATAAGACCGAGGAAGATGACCTCGGCGGGAGAGCTCGCGGAGGAGCGGGAGAGCCGAGGTATCTTGGTTCTACTCAAGCTCGGAGGCGAGCTGAGAGGGCCGAGAAGGCTCAGGCCAGTGATAGCTCGGAGACGAGTTGTGGGGCCAAGGAAGCTAATTGTGCTGGGAGCTCGGAGGTGAGCCAACGTTTGCTTGTAGGACGGGCACATGGGTGGTCTGATCGGCCACTATAAGTCTTTTCTTGCATGCTCTGGGACACGTTATCTTCCACGTGTCCTGATCTGGGAGACTACCGACATCGAGTATCATCAACTTGCATCTCTCTTTTCGGGGAGATTGTATTCTCACTTCCACATACTTCACTAATCGGACTCCTACACCTCTTTTACATGGAGCCACACCCTACAAAGTCCTTCACAACCGTGAACCAACCTACACCCATCTTCACGTGTTTGATTGCTTGTGTTATGCAGCTATTGCTCACATTCATCACGACAAGCTTGGTCCTCATGCCACACGTTGCGTATTCTTGGGTTATTCATCAGTTCAGAAAGCCTATTGTCCACTTGATCTTACTACCAACTCATACCTCATAAGTCGGGATGTAATCTTTCATAAGAATGTGTTTCCTTTTTCATCTCATGCAACTTCCTACCCTCCCACGTCCCCTACTGTGCTGCCATTACTCGTGGAAGATGTTAGGTCAACCTCACTTCAACATAGATTGGCCACATCCCCACCATCTTCCCTACAAACCTGAACACCAACAGTCCCTTCTACTACTGCCACTCACTCAACACCGCCACTAGATGTCCCTCGACCTGAGGTTAGGCGTTCTACACGTTCAAGACATGCTCCCAAACATTTTTCTGAATATTATTGTGCTCATGTTCAGCCCGACAACTCATCTGTCTCTAAGAGGTTGGTCTCTTCAGGTACTTTATATCCTTCATCTCATGTGCTTTCTTATGAACGATTTAGTGCCTCTTACAAAGCCTTTCACTCTAGTATCTCTTGTGAAAAAGAACCAACCTTTTTTACTGTTGCTAACAAAGATCCAAGATGGAAGGAGGCTATGGCAGCTGAAATCGAAGCACTAGAGCTCAACAATACATGGACTTTGACATCACTACCGGTTGGCAAAAATCCCGTTGGCTGCAAATGAGTTTATAAAATTAAGTATCGTTCTAACGGTACTATTGAGCGGTACAAGGCAAGACTCGTTACCAAAGGCTACACACAAATTGAATGGCTAGATTTCAATGAAACATTTGCTCCTCTGATTGTCACTATTGTTCTTGTTTATGTTGAGGACATCATAATTACTGGTGATGATCAACTCTCTAAGCGTTTTTGCACTCTAAACACCTTTCATATAAAAGATCTCAGTGCTCTCAAATTTTTTTCTTGGTCTGGAAGTGGCTCATTCTAAGGATGGAATCTGCCTTTCTCAAAGAAAATATGCCTTAGACATCCTCAGTGACATCGGTATTTTGGGATGGCATACTAGTAATTTTCCCATAGAGTAGAATCTCAAGCTCACTCCAGGATGGTCGGCTTCTCTACCTCACCATCACCAAACCTGACATTGTTTTTGCTGTCAACCTACTCAGTCAGTTTATGAGCAAACCACGAGAACCTCATTGGAAAGTTGCGCTACGAGTTCTTCGACACATCAAATCATCTCCGGGCACTGGCTTACTTCTTTCTGCTCATAGTTCTCTCACCGTCCATGCATACCGCGACTCAGATTAGCCTTCTTGCCCCACTTCACGACGTTCCACCACAGGTTACTGCACCTTTCTTGGCACTGGTCCGATTTCGTGGAAATCAAAGAAGAAACAAATTGTATCCCGCTCCTCCACCGAAGCCGAATACAGAGCAATGGCGTTTGCTATTGTAATGACTCTGAAATCACTGTACAGAATTTTCTTGTTATTGTACAGAAAAGAGTATTACAGCCCTGCGTAAGAGTTATAAATTAAATTTGTTTAATAAAAGTAAGAAGCAATTTGAAGCCCACTGGTAAAGCCCCTGCACTGTTATGACGTAAACTGTGTGTTCGATTCCCATCAGACACAATTATTTTTTCAGATTTTTCTTTTTAATTTTTTTGAAGCCCAAGAGTTGCACGTGTAATACACGGGGAATGAATGTTTCGGAAAAATCAAACAGGCGCAATGAGAGATGTACACACCTAAAAACCCATGCGGCACAAATCTCGAGGCAACTGCCTCAAATCCGACCGGCCAAAATGCCCTATAGGCCGGCGCCGACGGTTGAGATGAGCCCAAAAGGCTTCGTGCTTTGCACACACATCCCTTCGACTCCCCTTAACTCCTCTGCACTGTTTGATTTCTCTGCAATCAAAAGGAGACCCTTCATTTCACCATTTAACATCTTTTGAATACTTTTTAATCCAAAATTTTAATTCCCATACCCTAATTATTCACTATAAATACCATCACATGCTTTAGCTCTTCACCATTCTGAAATTCTAGCAAAAATTTTCTCAAAAAGTTCCTAAGTGCAACTGGAGTCAAGTGGAGTTAGCGACCAAGCTTCTTCCGTCGAAAATCGAAGTCGTTTCCGGAGCTCCCGCGACGCCACGAGATCTCAACCTTCTTCCTTATCCTTTTCTTGATATTTCCAAACAGTAAGTCCCTCCCAGCTCTTTTTCTTTTTATTGAAATTCATCTCCTAATCATATATCGGTAAAGTGAAGTTATTCCCGATACCTTTCTTTTTAAAACCTAGAACTCCCTTATTCTTTATATCTTTGTCAATCTAATTTTACCACACTACTTGTAATTTTAATTACAAATGTTTAGATTCAAATTTAACCAAAATTTTCATGTGAAACGAACATAAACGAACTTTTTTTTTATTAAAATACCTTGAACTTTATTATCACCTGTTTTCGATATTGTTAAAACAATATCTTTAGGAAAACTTCACGGGGTAATGACCTACCCCCCCACATCCCTTAGTTTCATAGCATGATATTTACATATACATATAGTTGGTTCAAAGAATAACTTTTACAATAAAATACCACATCTTTTAAAAACCAGGTTTCTTTTAAAGTGGTATTTTGTAATTCTCGGCAAATACGCCTCTACAACTCTCGTTAAGAGATCCGCTAATAGATGGTGTGGATTATCGCACATTCTTGGGATAGCAGAGCGAGATGCATAACTCCTCACGGAGTATTCGATCTCGAAAGGAAATAAAATCCGGTTTTTAAGAAATGCGACTTTTCTAAATAAAGTAATTTTCAAAATTATATAAAAATTATAAATCCGTATTTTCAATATATTATGAAACTATATTTTCTAAAATGAAAGATTAATTTTTTAATAAAATACCACTAATATTACCAAAAAGGACTAGTTTTCAATAAAATACCATAAATTTTTAAAAACTAAATATTTATCATTAAAATACCCAATAATTAAAATATATGCTTATGGAAACCCTAAATAATGCAAATCACTCTCGAGGTTATATTTTAAACTATATTAAAATATTTTTCATAAACCCCCCTCGAGATATGCAAAGCAATATTTTAAGGACTCTAGTTTAAATATAAGTTTAAACGGGATCAATTCTCTTGAGCCCCAGGGAGTCGGAGAAAGTGAGTGCTTGCTTATTCAGGTCAGACAACTTAACGGAGTTATCAATAGCAATTGTCTTGGAAAAAACCACAAATTCTGCCATCCATGTGCAGCAGTTGTCGATTACTCTTGAACCTAAAAATTCAAGAGTTAAATCTGTTCACAAGTGTCTTGACTCAACATGAATTCAAACTCAAACCTGAATCCAAAATCAAACACGAACTTGAATGCTTGATCATAAACCTGAATACTTGAATTCAACATCAAATTCAAACTTTTATACTTGACCCGACTTGACCAAACCATGGTTATAACTTGGCATGAACTCGACATGACTACTTGAACACATGATTACATCTTGAACATGAACCTGAACATTTTATATCCATGGTTTCGGCCAAGACCTATATTCTTAATTTATACAATACAATATGCAAGGATAAAGGGGAAGATTGGTACGGAACATATATCATGGCACGGGAGGTTGCTTAAAAGACACCTATATGAATTCACGTGCTGTTGTCTCTTGGGTTATGACGGGGTCTTGTATTACATGTTACCATAGTTCATAGGGTAATATGGAGTCTTCTCGTATACATGAATATCTTCCTTATCAAATTACAAATAACTACATTAGAATAAATAACATATACCTGTAGATGATCATATACAATTTTACCCGTCCTTTGTTCTTTTAGTTCCTATTCACATGATATACTATTCTCTCTTGTTTTCTTTGGGACTTACCGAGCGCTAGTTCGCTGACGACATTCCTCTCTATTTTTCTTTCCTTAGAATGTTCGTCAGGAGGACCGGATTCTGAGGAGATAGAACCGAGCCAGAAGGACTTGGACCAGCTTGTTGCACAGCCAGATTGCTAGCTCCTTCTAACCTGCACTTACTTTCTGTATGCTATTGTTTAGGCATTGCTTTGTTTATTGAATCTTTTATTTCAGACAGTTGTATGTAAATTTGAATGTAAATAAAGTTGCTATTTCATTTTATTATTCTTATCATTCTTGTTCATTGTTATATTATTTAATTGCGCTTAACGTATTTATTTCATAGTAAATACGTTGCGGGCTTGCCACGCCACCGTTTCCGTCTACTGGGAAGCGGGACGTGACAGGTTTTGTTGGCGGCCCATACAGGCCAGTTCTGCATAAAGTCTTAAACAATATATCGCAAGAATTATAAAAATCAGCAACTATACATTTCTTACATTTCAAATTTCTTGAATCTATCTTAACATTTTCTTTCTATCAAGATGCTGGATTCTCCCAACAACACCAGTACTAACGTCAATAGCAACACACCACCACCTACTTTACCACCTCCCCTACCGTTGCTGCTCCAATCAACAAACAGTCGGTGCTTCTAGAAGCTATCAAAAGTTTTCCGGAAAGCCAGCAGCAGCAGACTGCTATTCTCTTGAATCACCCAAAAGCCGAATATGGAGTAAAGCAATTCCGTGCATATCTCAGGAACTTTTCAGGGAAAGAAGGTCCTCTTGAGGCTAAAGAATGAGCCCAGAGTATAGTGAACGACCTTGCCACAGCACAGGTACCAGAAATAGCTTGGGTTCGTGTGGCAAAGCTCCAGCTCACCGACAACGCAAGAGTATGGTGGAAAGCCGAGGAAGCCGTCTCACACAACCCATAGAGTGGAAGACGTTCCGCGATTTGTTCGATGCGAAGTTCTACCACGAGACTGCCCATTTTGAGATGGAACAACGGTTCATCCACCTACAACAAGGTTCCATGTAGGTAAAATCGGTGGATGAATATGATACCGAATTCATCATGCTTAGCAGGTAAATAATTTGTATCAAATTCTGTTCCGTAAAATATATCACTATCCTGACATCAACATCTTATCAGGTTTGCGACACATTTGATCACGACCGATGAGATTCGGGCTAGACGATTCTAACAGGGCTTAGACCCAGAGATTCAGGCGGAATTAGCTACAGGCGACTACCCAACTCATGAACTCGCCCTGAAGGCAGCACGTCGTTATGAAGCTATGGTCAAGAAGAAGGGTAAGCCCCAAACAGCCGGAATCAAACGCCCTGCTACCTAAATGACAGGTAGAGAATTTTTAGGCTGACCTTTGCACCCAGGAGGCCAGGAGGATCATTCAACCGGTCCAATCCAGATTTCTGTTTCTACTGCAAGAGAACTGTACACCCGGCGAAAGTCTGCAGGCGTGCAAATGGTCTGTATTTGATTTGTGGTGCATCTACTCACTCTGTAGGAGTATACCCATGTTGTTTTAACACAGCACCAGCACCCAGACCCGAAATCACAGCCCTGCAGAGGCCAGCTATCTAGGCACCTGCAGCCTGCCTAGCTCTTTCTGCACCAGCTCCACGCGGACCATCTGCACAGCCTCATCGCCAATTCCATCATAGAGAAACATGCCTCAAGCGCAGAGAAACGTTCCCCAAGGACAGAGGAATGTGCCTCCGGCAAGGAGGAATGTAACGAGATGACATGCTTTTACAGTGACGGTCGTGGAGGCCAAAACCACAGGACAAGTCATCACTGGTAATTCTCCCATCCTTTCAACCTTTCAACCCCTGTATATCGTTATACTTTTCCTATATCTAAACCCAAACTCACACAACTTAGGTACTATACTAGTAGCCACCCTTCCTGCACTCGCACTTTTCGACACTACAGCTTCACACTGCTTCATGTCACAACATTGTGTTGTTGATAACAACAATCTTGTAACAACCCCAAATTTCCTATACAACTTTTGTACAAAAAATTTTCAAAAAATCCATAAAGGGGTATTTATTGCCTGAGCACAAGACTTAAATAATTAATTAGCACTTTAATTACAAGAAGGAGCTTGTAGCTTATTGGTAATACCTTGCACTGTTGAACCAAGCCACCAGAGTTCAAATCCCATGCCCCACATTATTTTTAATATTATTTTGTTTTGAAACCTTTAGAATACCAAGGGTTTACACGTGCATATCTCACAAAAACCCTACTACACCCAAAAATGTAACATTGCCAGAGATTAGATGAACCGTCGGGGGGGATCCCGGCCGTCTGACTCGGCCGGGAATCGGCCAACTCGGCCTCGATTCGGCCGACTCAGTCCTCCGACCGAGTCACGGCCGAGTCACCCCCGAGTCGGCCAATTCCGGCGACAGCCCCAACATGAAAATTGTGTCTTTTCACATTCTCTATGCACCTGCAAAATTTTAGACTTAGACCATTTCCAGAGCTCTTTTAAAACCCCAATTACTCTAATTTTAATACATTTTTAATACATTTTATCATATTTTTCATTTTAACCTTTCATCTACCCTAATCCTAGCCTAACCTTATAAATACCACCCCTACCCTCTACCCTCTCACCCTAAAACTCTGAGCCAACTCTCTAAAATTCTCAAGAGATCTTGTGTACTTTGAAAACGAGCACGAAGCGAAACTACGGCGAAATTCCCGGCGAACTTCTGGCGATTGTTCTAGGAGCTCTCGGTGACAAAACGATGCACCGGCGATCCCTTTCCTTCCATCTCACTCTCATTATTTTCCAAAACCCGTAAGTCTCATTTTCTATCTCTCTTTTCTATTCAAAAAATACGGATTTACAAAACCCGACGGAATCGGAACAAATCCGATTTCCGTTTCGGTTTCTTCATAAAACTCCATTTCTCATTAATACAATTATGCTTAAACTCCATCATGTTGATTATTAAATACTGATCAACCAAATTGATCAAGTTTCATTTCATAAAATGATGGCTATTTTAATTTATCGTATTTTTCACTTAAATACCACATTGTTTCAATTCTACATTTAACTCCATTAAACTTGCTATACATTTAAGTAGATCACGAGGTAACGACCTACCTCCTCACACATTCATATGAAACATAACACAATACCCTCGAGAACTTAGAATACGGGAAAACAAACATTTTCATTTAAATACCATTTACTTAATAAACCATTTCTAAAAGATTTAGTATTGATACATCTTTATAAATAAATACCACTTATTATAAAATTAGGATCAGGTTGTGGGCATTCAGTCGTTTATCTAAACCTGACTTTGTGGTGTCTAGGCTAGACAAGTGAGAAAGATAACTTTAAAAGGCCCGTCTCACGGTGATTCGTGAGTGGATCCCTCCTTTCTTCACTTGTACTTACCTGGCCACAATTGGCCGTGAAGAAGCGATTTGAGCTATCTCACAACTTGTCGCTTTGGACCAGTTAGGAGCAGTCTAGTTGACTTAGGAGACCCTAGGACATAGAATACGAGAAATTGACATCTTTACAAATAAATACCATTTACTTAATAAAACCGTTTTCTAAACGATTTAGTATTTATACAATCTTTGCAAAGCGCCGCTACATCCCATTTTGGGGAACCCGTTCGGGATGGTGTGGATTATCGCATATCCTCGGACTTAGTAGTGCGAGATTCAGACCTCCGCAAGGAGCATTCGGTCGCGAAAGATTTAAAATACGACATCTTAAGAAAATGAGATTTTTAGAATATGAAATATATATTAAAATTATTTTTTGTATAAATATATGTATATTTATCATTAAAATACCTATTTTTGTTATGATATAAATATTCCATTTTTCTAAAATATCACAAGAATCAATTTACCTTAAAATACCATGAATTCCATACAAATTTAATATTACACTTTAATATCATATAATATGAAAGTTAGGTTATTCTCATTAGAATTGTCACAAGTATAAAATCTATAATTATTATAACTTTAAAGACGATTAATAAATACTTGGGGTGTATTTTGAAAACTATACAAAAGTATTTTACATAAAAACCCCTCAAGTTCTATAAATTACAATAAGGACCCTAGTAAACATAGGTTTAAGCGGGACCAATCTCTTGAGCCCCAGGGAGCCGGAGAAATGGGTGCTTGCCTATCTAAGGTAGACAACTTAACAACGGTGTTATCAATACGGTAATCGTCTTTGAAAAAGACACAAATCCTGCCGCCCATGTGCAGCGGTTACCGATAACATCAAAACAATTAGGACTTCAATTTATTTTTCTAATTGTCTGACTCAGTTTGAGTTTCATTATAATCTGACTTGAATATGATTCAAGTAAAATCTACAATTTACAATATTACATTTCAACTTGAATCCATGAATCCATTATTCTATCAACTTGACCGAACCGAACCATGGATATACATTCCATTTACATGATTCTCCAGTTACATCCGTTTACTGATATCATGGTTTCGGTCAGTCATCCAATTATACAATCTATACAGTTTACAATATAAGACAATACAATACAACAATACAATCAAGATAACACTACGGAGTTTAAGGGGTAGACTGGTACGGAATATGTTAAAGATGGCACGATGTGGTCACTTAAGACATAATTACATCCATGCCGTTGTTCCGTGGTATTATCGACGGAGCCTTGTACCACGGGTTACCAAAGTCTCTGGTGTAAGTGGGATTCCTCTCGTATACACTGGCATCTTTTGTACCGAGCTACAAATAACGGCGTTAACACTAAATACAACAATATAACAATATAATACAACTGTAAAAGCAACTCTCTCTCTCTCTCTCTTACTCTCTGTCTATTCTATTTCTCTCTTATCTTTGGGACTTACCGAGCGACCTGTTCGCTGACGACATTCTCTTTCTTTCTTCTTTGAATGTCGTCAGGTGATCTGGACACGTCAGAGATCGAGCCCACTGCTGAAGACTTGGACCAATTCAGTGAAGACCCCGAGCTCTAGTTCATTGTACACTTTCCATTCAGTACTTTTCATTTCTGTTATGCCATTGTTTAGGCATTGCTTTTTACTAGTTGTATTTACTTTCCATGTATTGTACAGAAAGAATGTGAATAAGTAAAGTTGTTGTTTATTATATCTTGTCTCTTGTGATTTTACTTTTATATTGCTTAGATACGCTTAGCGTATTTATTTCAGAGTAAATATGTAGCGGACCAGTCGCGTCCCCTTCGCCGTATACTGGGAAGCGGGGCGTGACAAATCTTCTGTTGTAACTAAATGATTGTTGAATCTTACTGTTCAAACTAATTGGTTGTTGCAATCTGTTTGTTTCTATTATTCAGGAATATTCAAATTTCTTTGTATTATAAATGTAAGACGTTGATAGTGAATACAATTATTCAGTTTTTCCCTATTCTAATACAAATCTCTACACTTCAACATTTCTGAAAGATGAATAGAAGAGGTAATATCAGAAGATTTTTCTTTCTCTCAAACTCAAAGGAAGAGCATGCTGGTAAATTCATTTTAAGGACCCGCAAATTCATTTTCTTAACTCTTTGAGCAAAATTCTCGGACTGAACTTCAATTTTAAGGCATGTCTAATGCTACTTCTAGGAGGAACCGTTTGCTATAATGCATAACTGTCACGCCCCACTTCTCAATAGACGGAAACGGTGACGTGACAAGCCCGCGGCATATTTATTCAGAGAAAGTCATTCCCTAAATAAATATACTAAGCGTATTGAAATAATAATACATAGTGCAAGAATAAACAGAGCCTGTAATATTTTCAACAAATATTTTCATTTACATTCAACTTGAAATATTTATAGATACAAGAGTTCAATTGAAAAGTAAGTACAATAACAGAAATGACTAAACAGGTGGTATACATTAACTGAACGAAAATGATAACAAGTCTAAGCCTGAACCGTGATCTGGTCGTACTCCTCCTCTGTTGCGTCTACCTACTCCGTCTCCACAGTATCTGACGAACATTCCAAAAAAACAATGGTGGGTGAAATTCCTGACAACGAACTAGTGCTCCGTGAGTCCCAAAGATTGGGTAAAAGTGAAAAGCGACAAGTATAGTATATGTACTATATGTTTCTATATGGTCAATATGTTAACGTTATGTTCCAAGTGTGAAT
The DNA here is from genome assembly GCA_030015575.1 of Agapanthus africanus. Taxonomy (NCBI): domain Eukaryota; kingdom Viridiplantae; phylum Streptophyta; class Magnoliopsida; order Asparagales; family Amaryllidaceae; genus Agapanthus; species Agapanthus africanus. The sequence continues at coordinate 28,566,153 of JASDDO010000001.1, forward strand.
GTCAATACAACCGTATAAATATTCACGAGCTCAAGAGTGGGGCCCCAGGAGTAAGGAAACATGGGCTCATTTCATGTATTAGTATCGGGACTCCAAGCTGTGGAGAAGTCGACCCGACTGAGATTCGAGTAAAATAGAATTCGAGTCGGTTAATACCGGACTCCTGAAGTTCCGTTGGATCCACACCTGAAACTATCCCATACACCCCGAGTAATATAAATTATAATTGTTAGATATCCTTATTTGATTACTTGGTTGATTGTAACATGTCCTAATCAAACCATAGATTGCAAGGTGAGTAATGTAGTCGAGTAAGTCAAGTAAAATGCGGGTTATGTCAGTTGTAATCTTGGGTCCGGTCAAGTTAGTTCGAGTAGAATGAGTTCGAGTTAACGTTCAAGTTTGGGTTCGAGTTTAGAGTTTAAGTTCAAGCTTGGATTCGAGTTATAGACATTTCATATTACTGGATTTAACTTTGAAGATCTTAAGTTCAGGAATAATCGGACAACCACTGCACATGAACGGCAGGATTTGTGTCTTTTTCTAAGATGATTGCCATTGATAACTCCGTTTATTTGTAGTGTTATCTAATCTGGATAGGCAAGCATTCACTTTCTCTAGTTCCTTGAGGTGAAGAGAAATGATACTGTAGGGTGTTTTTCGTCATCCCATTGAGATGGGAATACACGCGCGCTTGTCAGGCGTACTACAAATTCCCCCTGCCTAGAGTAGGCTGGGGTTTATTGATTGTGGGGATACGAATCTCTGGCATACGCGGGCTAAGCTGTCGTTAATTACCCCTTACCTTTGGAGCGAGGGAACCTCCGATTGACGGGTCAAACTGGTCATGCGAACTTAATGTGCAGAGTGCGTGTGTTGTGCAGTGAAGGGTTTTGGATATATCGGGGTCCCCACAGAGTTTACGGGGGTTCCGCTATACGGATAGCGGGCAAGGGGTCAAAAGGGCGAGCAGCCCCCTTACGGGGTGCGGGATGCGGGGCAGCGCCCCGTTAGAAATTTTTTCTAACGGGAGAAATATGTACGTATATGAAAAAGGGAAAATAGCGTCCAAAGGACGCGTGAGTGCGGGGCAACGCCCCGTTAGAAATTTTTTCTAACGGGAAAATTATGTATGTATTTGAAAAAGGGGAAATAGCGTCTAAACGACGCGTGAGCGCCAAGCGCTCCACATGCGTGGCACGCGGGCGCTGGGCGCCAGCAGAAAATGGGGTTTAGCCCCTACACTGGGAGTTGTACTCCCGATTGACTTTTGGAGTTGAACTCCTGACAAAGAGGACAATGGGGCTTGTCCCCTGCACTGGGAGTTGTACTCCCCAAAAGAAATATTTATTATTATATATATATATATATATTTTTTTTTTTGAGGAGTTAAACTCCTAAGATATTTTTGGAGCCGATGAAAGGGGACCCCTTTCTTCTCTTTCGAGACCTGGATCTTCCCCAAAGTGGGGTTTTTGGAGATGGGTCTCTTTCTTCCTCATCTTCTGTCGACCGGATCTTGGAGAAAAGGGGGTGAGATTTAAAAATCTCCCATTTTTTGAGATCTAATGGAAGATCTGAGTTCCCCTTCAAGCGTTTGATGGTGAAAAACTATTTATTTTTGGCAAAAGAAGAGTTAAACTCTTGGTTTAATTCAAAAAAAGGAAAGAAGGTAACCTTGAGGAAGGAGAAGGAGGCACAGAAACCCTAGATTTTTAGGGTAATGAAAATTATGCTTTATTTCATTATCATGTTGCCTTATATAAGGCTTACAAATTTACATATAGCCCCTTGGGATTTACAAATTGGGATGGTATTTTGCCCATCTCATACCTCATGTGCTCATTTCTTTTGCACATAAGCCATGGGCTTTACAAAATTTTGGCTTTATACCCATTTTTCTTACATTCATGCATAAAAAAATTATATTAAAATTATTTATTACATGATTTCGTTTTGACATGGGGGGAGGCCGACCGCTTCATGTTCGGACTCGACTTGGGCATGGGCCCACTTGATCTGGGCTTTGGCCTACTTGGCTTGGGGTTGATCTTGACTTTGACTTGGTCAACCGGGGTGCAATTTTTGACCCTAACAAATTGCCCCCGTTCACCGCCGAAAACAGAGACGAACCGTGTAAGTCGTCTTGCCTGAATTTGGGCGCAGATGCTATTTGAGTTTATCTGTCCACCTCTCTGAAGATTCCAAGTTGATTTATGGCACCGTATATCGGAGGTTTGGACGGATGCAGGCGTTGTAACAGATTTCGTCAGATTCCCCCTCGTTTGTGAGGGTTTTTTGATTGTGGGGACGCTCTTCCAGGGAGGCGCAAGCCTCTGCAGCTAATTACGTTATCGCATCGCGATAACCACTTTCTCCTGCTCTGAAAGTTCACTTCGTGTCGTGTGTGTTTTTATTTGTTTTGGTTTCCCGTGGATTGTATACGGCGACTAATTTATGTTGTCGCCCGTAAGGCATGGATTAGTCCAAATCCGTATATTTTTAGATTTGGGTTTGGGTTGATTTAAGGATCGTTGATCCGTTTTGAGATCAAGATCGACTTAAACGTATACAAGCAGTTGGGGGTTCGGTTGGTTTTTTGTTAAGAATACGTTAGTCCAATTTGAGACTAAGATCTACTTAATAGGATATTACGATCATTTTTGTTTCAGATCCAACAAGAGGGCATTTGGGCTCTGTTGTTTTAGTTTAAGGACGTTTCGGTCCCTTATCGCCATTTTAGAGGCGAAATTGTAGTTTGAAGACATTTCGGGTTTGTAGATCGCCATTTTTGAGGTAAGATTTTAGTTTAAGGATGTTACGGTCCGTTGTCGCCATTTTGGAGGCAACGCTATAGTTTGAGGACTTTTCGGTCTGTAGATCACCATTTTTTGAGATGAGGTTTTAGTTTAAGGACGTTGCGGTCCGTTTTCGCCATTTTGAAGGCATCGTTGTAGTTTGAGGACATTTCGGTCTATATATCACCATTTTTTGAGGTGAGATTTTAGTTGAAGGATGTTACGGTCCGTTGTCGCCATTTTGGAGACAACGTTGTAGTTTGAGAACATTACGGGCTGTAGATCACCATTTTTCGAGGTGAGGTTTTAGTTTAAGGATGTTACGGTCCATTGTCGCCATTTTGGAGGCAACGTTTAGTTTGAGGACATTTCGGTCCGTTGTAGTTTAAGAACGTTTCGGTCCGTTGTAATTTAAGGAAGTTTCGATCCGTTGTAGTTTAAGGACATTTCGGTCTATTGTTCATCTTACGCGCACGTGTATTAGTTACTGTTCGCCACTGGAAACCGCAAAGACAAACGTCTTGCCTAAATTTGGGGGCAGATGCTATTTGGTTTTATCTGTCTACCTCTCCGAAGAAGCCAAGTTGATTTATGGCACCATGCATCGATGGTTTAAACAGATGCGGCCATTGTAGCAGACTTCGTCAGATTCCCCCTCGTTGGTGAGGGGTTTTTGATTGTGGGGACGCTCTTCCCTGCAGGCGCAAGCCCCTGCAGTTAATTACGTTACCGTGTTACGATAACCACTTTCTCCTTCTCCAGAAATTCACTTCGTGTCGTGTGTGCTTGTTTTATTTTTGGTTGCCCGTGGATTGTATACGGAGACTAATTTGTGTTGTCGCCCATAGGGCGTGGATTAGTCTAAATACGTATTTTTTTAGATACGGGTTTGGATTGGTTTAAGGATCGTTAATTTTGTTGTAGATTAAGATCAACTCAAACGTTTGTTGAGGATACGTTAGTCTAATTTTAGACTAAGATCTACTCAACAGGATTTTCTTTAGTTTATAGGGACATTGCGGTCCGCAATTTAGTTTTAAGGACATTGCGGTCCAAAGGGTTTAGTTTTAAGGACATTGTGGTCCAAAGTTTAAGGACATCATAGTCCGTGGAATTTAGTTTTTAAGGACGCTGCGTTCCGCAATTTAGTTTTAAGAACGTTGCGGTCCATGGAGTTTAGTTTTAAGGACATCGCGGTCCAAAGTTTAAGGACATCATAGTCCGTGGAATTTAGTTTATAGGGACGTTGCGGTCCGCAATTTAGTTTTAAGGACGTTGCGGTCCATTGGGTTGTTGGTTTGGGGGGTATACCAAGAATTATTGGTTATTGGGACCATCCACCTCTCTGAAGACGTTAAAGAATTACAACGACATGTATCAGAGGTGTGGAGAGATGTACTCTTGAACCAATGAATGTTCATCAAAGATTTGATAACCTTGTTTGGGACTAAGTCCAATTTAGAAGAAGACCTATGGGCTCGGTCGATTTTGGGGTTTGGCCAACCTTGGGCTCAGCCCACTTATTCTTTGTCATTTCCCTTTTTTTATAAAGTGTTAGACACTTGCTAGGACACTGTCCTTTCTCTGTGCACATAATTCTAAACATTTATGTGAATACTGACACCCACTTTCTTTTTATTTTTTTTATGAGCGCTGAACACTCTTCATGGCGCTAGGCTCTTCTTGAGGAGCGCAGAGCGCTCTGTGTTAAGTAGCGCCCACGTGAGGGGCACGTGGGGCTCTTGGCGCTGAGCGCCAACATTTGAGCGCTAAGCGCTCTTTTTATTTTTAGCAAAGCCCACGTGAAAGGCACGTAGAGCGCTTGGCGCTGAGCGCCAGCATTTGGGTGTTGAGCGCTCTTTATTGAGCAGCGCCCACGTGAGGAGCACGTAGAGCGCTCGACGTTGAGCGCCAAATTTGAGTGCTAAGCACTTCTTATTAAATAGCGCCCACATGAGAAGCACGTGGAGCGCTCGGCGCTGAGCGCCAGATTCGAGTGCTAAGCACTTCTTATTAAATAGCGCTCACGTGAGGAGCACGTAGAGCGCTCGGCGCTGAGCGCCAGATTTTAGTGCTAAGCACTTCTCAGTAAATAGCGCCTACGTGAGGAGAACGTAGAGCGCTCGGTGCTGAGCGCCAGTTTTGAGTGCTAAGCACTGAGTTTTTTGTTCTGCCCAATTCAATTTTCTGAGAAATTTGGTTCTCTCTTGTGAAAGATTTCGTCTTATAGATATGAGATCTGGAAGAAGAACTAAGTTCTTCTGATGTGAGAGTTAAACTCTTAGATGTGGAGGAGATCTATGATCTCCCTCTTTTATTAAAAGACTTTGTCTTATAGATCTGTGATCTGGAAAAAAAACTAAGTTCTTCTGATGTGAGAGTTAAACTCTCAAATATGGAGGAGATGTTATGATCTCTCTTCTTTTTATTTACCTTGAAGAAGATTCTTCTTCTTAGAGTTTGCTCTTCTCCTTTTCTTTTCTAAGAACTTAAAGTTTATGGGGGAGTTCTTCTGTTTTGGAAAGAAGGATCATTAGTCATTGGGACCCAGCACCTCTCCAACGACACTGAGAGATTACAGCGCCATATGTCGAAGGTGTGGAGGGATGTACCCTTTGAACTATGTCCCACTCATCAAGGGGAAGAACATGTTGGAGCTTAAACTTCTCGCTGCTGAAAAAGGTTTATTTGCGTTCGCGCATGTACGTCGCACGTGTTGGGCGCACGTGCGTCGTACGTGGCGGGCACACATGTTTCGCACGGCGTGAGCGCATGTGCGTCGCACGTATTGCGCACGTGGTGGGCACACGTGCGTTGCATGTGGTGTGCACGTGGCGGGGCACACGTGTGTCGCCCGTGGCGCTTGCACATCATAGGGGGAAGCTAAGGCCCTAACTTGGAGAACTAAGCTCCTATAGAGAACTAAGCTTCCTTGAGAATTGAATTCTCCTACGTGCGTTGCACGTGGTGCGCACGTGGCGGACGCATGTGCGTTGCACGTAGCGCACATGGCGCATGCGCATTATGGGGGGCATCTATGGCCCTAACTTGGAGAACTAAGCTCCTTTGAGAATTGAATTCTCCTACATGCGTTGCACCTTGTGCGCACGTGCATTGCTCGTAGCGCACATGGCGTTTGCGCATATGCGCATTATGGGGGGACAGCTATGGCCCTAACTTAGAGAACCAAGCTCCTATGGAGAACTAAACTCCTTTGGGAATTGAATTCTTCTACGTGCGTTGCACGTGATGCGCACGTGGCGGGTGCACGTGCGTTGCATGTAGCGCACATGGCGCTTGCGCATATGCGCATTATGGGGGGCAGCTATGGCCCTAACTTGGAGAACTAAGCTCCTATGAAGAACTAAGCTCCTTTGAGAATTGAATTCTCATCCTTTTCTAAGAGGTGTCCCGTCTTATTTATATGGGAGTGATAGAGAAGGGATCTCTCTTTTTCCCGATGTGGGACTAAAAGTGTATCCTTCATGTAGTAGAGCATTACTTAGATTACACGTGCATAGCACATTTGCTCATAACTTTTGTTTCCGGATGAATTATGAGGCCCATAATATATCAAATCGAAGGATTTTTCGAGACGCTTTCGATACTATCAGAATTTTGCTGATTCTCATTCAGGAGTTTGTCGAAGTATAGTCCGGAAAATACTGGTTTACATTTTCTTAAGCGTATCGCTGCCATTTGATACCTTGGGCTCTTCTGCGCAGAAATTTTTGGCGGGAACAAATACCCCCCACTACTTTGTCCACGTAGGTATGTACGTGGGTTAAGTAGTGCAGAATAATTTATAGCGTATGACCAGTTTCGGGTTGGTATATAACTTTCAGAATCTTAATCTGAGAAGATAGCGAGCGGACACAAGCGTCGTCATTTATCATTGACTCAAATCTTAAATATTAAGAGATATAGTTCCAAACCCTCAGCCCCATGAGCTGCACCCTTCTATTTCTTTATGTCTTACTCTGGCGTGAAGTAGTTTATATATTCATGAGTAGCTTCTCCATTTCAGTGGCATGTAACTTTGGCAAGTGTGGCATGTAGATGGTAGATAACAGTTCATCTTGAACTCCTTGGAGGGTAGCGATGGCTTAGGAAACAGGTTCAGATCTACCGCCTAAGACTTTTCAACTTTATGAGCCATGAGGGTCTCATAAAGACTTTTCTCCCTACGAGTCGAGAGGATCTCGTAGGTGTAATTTCTCCTTAGGGGTCGTAAGGATTCCTAAGTGCGTTTTCTATTGAGAGTCGTAAGGATCTCACAAGAGAATTTTCTCCTTTTCAAGTTGAGAGGACTCGTAAATGGTTGATGAGTTGACTTGTTTCCGAGTCGAAACATTGCTCCGACGGGGAGGTCGTTGGCTGACTTGTTTCCGAGACAGAGGTCATTTGCTGACGTGTTTCCAAGACGGAGGTCGTTGGCTGACTTGTTTCCGAGCCGGAGGTCATTGGCTGACGTGTTTCCGAGACGGAGGTCGTTGGCTGACGTGTTTTCGAGACGGAGGTCATTGACTGACGTGTTTCCGCGACGGGGGTCATTGGCTGACGTGTTTCCGCGACGGAGGTCATTGGCTGACGTGTTTTCGAGACGGAGGTCATTTTCTGACGTATTTCCGAGACAGAGGTTATTTGCTGATGTGTTTCTGAGACGGAGGTCATTGGCTGACGTGTTTCCGAGACGGAGGTCATTAGCTGACGTGTTTCCGAGATGAAGGTCACTGGCTGGCTGACGTATTTCCGAGACGGAGGTCATTGGCTAACGTATTTCCGCGATGGAGGTCATTGGCTGACGTATTTCCGAGACGGAGGTCATTGGCTGACGTGTTTCCGAGACGGATGTAATTTGCTGACGTGTTTCTGAGACAGAGGTCATTGGCTAACGTACTCCACTTTCTGCGGTGTTGGATTGACTTGCTTCGCTTTCTGAGGTGTCGGGGCTGACTCTAGGTTGTCTGTGAACTGTAGAGTCTTGGAACTGGGGACTTTGCCGTGGCTCCGATTGATGGTGTCGTGTCCGTGCCCTGCTGGCATGAGGAGGAACGCCGTTGTTGGTCTTCTGGGATGCAGATGTTGTTGTCGAGACCTAGCTTTCCCTTTGACAGAGTTTGTTGGGACATCTGGTTCCCTTTTCGTTTATGCTCATGGATTGTATACAGGGGTCAGTATGGACTTACCTGCAAGGCAAAAGTTTTATTGTTCCATTTTTTTTATTTCTTTCCGCGATACTTTATCATTTCAGCTTTTTAACCCAATCATTTCGGCTATTTTTCGCGGTGCCCAATCATTTTGCCCAACAAAAATGATTAAAAATCATCAAATTATCAGAATAAAATTCTGTAAGGAAATACTCCTCAGAATCTTTCCAAACAGGAAAGATTGTGCTCTGTAAATCAGAGCGCCGTTGGATCAATGATCCAATGGTGATTAAAAATCATCAAGATACAGAGTAATCTCTGTATGGGAAAATATTTTCCCAATCATTGCCTTCTGTAAAACAGAAGCCCTTAGATCAAAGATCCAACGGTGGGAAACATTCCCAAATCAATCAGAGAAAAGATTTTCTTAACTGATTCAACAAATCAGCCTCCCCTATATAAAGGACCGAAGACTTCAAATCTTGCACAGAGGACCCCCCCCCCAAAAAAAAACTTTGAGAAATTTCAAAAAGAAGAGCAAGCTCTCGGAATAAGAACTTCTTCAAGGTAAATAAAACAGAGAGATAAAATCATTTTATAAAGAGAGGAAGAACTTAGTTCTCTTTCTAGATCATAGATCCAAAAGACAGATGTCTTTCACAAAAAGAGATCATAGCATCTCATCATAAAAGGGGAGGAGAAAAACTTGATTCTCTTCGGATCACAGATCCACAAAGGCAAAGTCTTTCACAAAAACATAAGAGATTGTAGTATCTCCTATAAAATAAGAAGCTTGTTCTTAGAGCCACGAGACAAAATTTCTTATAAACGAGAACTTAATCCTCAGAGCACAAAAATTGATCAAGAGCGCTCTGCGCTCATTGTCTAGCGCTTTGCGCTAAGCGCGCCACGTTCTCCTCACGTGTGCGCTATTTTATAAGAAACGCATCAGCGCTCCAAGTCTGGCGCTCAGCGCCAAGCGCACTACGTGCTTCTCACGTGTGCGCTATTTCATAAGAAGCGCATCAGCGCTCCAAGTCTGACGCTCAGCGCGAAGCGCACCATGTGCTCCTCACGTGTGCGCTATTTCACAGGAAATGCCTTAGCGATCTAAGTCTGGAGCTCAGCGCCAAACGCGCCATGCGTGTGCGCTATTTCATAAAGATCGCTCTGCACTCATTGTCTGGCGCTCAGCGCCAAGCGCGCCACGTGCTCTTCATGTGTGCGCTATTTTATAAGAAGCGCATCAGCGCTCCAAGTCTGGCGCTCAGCGCCAAGCGCACCACGTGCTCCTCACGTATGCGCTATTTCACTGGAAGCGCCTTAGCGCTCTAAGTCTGGCACTCAGCGCCAAGCGCACCACGTGCTCCTCACGTGTGCGCTGAGAGAATATAAATTGTTCTTTAAATAAAACCTCAGAGCTGTAATAAGTGTTCAACACTCAATAAAAGACAAAAAGGTTGTCAGAAACCAGGACTAAGCCTAATTAAATGTTTAACATTTTAACTGAGTGGGTTGAGCCTAAGTTGGCCATACGTCCCAAATTCAGATTAATTGAGCCCATATGCTCATAAATCTTTTTAACTGATTTTAGTCCCAACCTTAGCTACAGATCTCTCAACCAACATTGGTTCAAGGGTACATCTCTTCATACCTCTGATATATATCGTTGTAATTTCTCAACGTTTTCAGAGAGATGGAGGGTCCCAATGACCAATAACTTTCGGTGCATCCCTAAATGGTTGAACCAAAAACCACATAGACTATGACGTCTTTAAACTGGACTATGATGTCCTTAAACTTTATGGACTATGAGGTCCCTAAACTCATGGACTATGATGTCCTTAAACTTATGGACCACAACGTCCCTAAACTAAACCCTACAGACTATGATGTCTTTACACTCTATAGACTATGATGTCCTTAAACTTATGGACCGCAACATCTCTAAACTAAAACGATAGAGTCCAAATACTCTTTCGTTGGATCTAAATGATCCCAAAACCCTGTTGAGTAGATCTTAGTATAAAATTAGACTAACGTATTCTCAACAAACATTTGAGTTGACCTTAGTCTAAAACAAGACTAACGGTCCTTAAACCAACCCAAACCCAAATTTAATAAAATACGGATTTGGACTAATCCACGCCCTACGGGCGATAACATAAATTAGTCTCCGTATACAATCCACAGGCAACCAAAAAGAAAACAATAATACACGACATGAAGTGACCATCTGGAGAAAGAGAAAGTGGTTACCGCGATGCGGTAACGTAATTAACTGCAGGGGCTTGCGCCTGCAGTGAAGAGCGTCCCCACAATAAAAAAAACCCTCACAATGAGGGGGAATCTGACGAAGTCTGCTGCATCGTCCGCATCTGTCCAAACCTCCGATACACGGTGCCATAAATCAACTTGGCATCTTCGGAGAGGTGGACGGATAAAACCAAATAGCATTTTCCCCTAAATTTAGGCAAGACGTTTGTCTTCCCGGCTTTCGGCGATAAACAGATTCTGGCACGCCCGGTGGAACCTTTTCCTCATTCCACTCCACACTTCGTGTGTTGTGTTCACGAACGAATCGCGGTTTGATATGGTTGCCCTTGGATTTGAGGTACTAAGATTTGGTGTCTTGTTCCGTGCAGAAAAAGAAGATCAATGGCTTCTAACTGCTCCAGCTGCAACATTTGCAACAACTCATGCTCAGTCCTCGCAGGAGGAGTGACCTACGGGCCTCAAGCGGCCTCCATTTTCGTGATACCAGTAGAACAGGTGACTCAGGCCACCACTGGACTGTTCTTTGGGACCATGCTCCCACTAATGAGCTTTAACGCCTCAGTGCCATTGCAAGAAACTCCAAAGAAGTTGGTCTTCGATCGTTTTGCAACTATCGCGGCCCCTCTCAACGGGTCGCCCAAATCCAACGCCTCAGTCTTTAACAGACTGGGCCAAAGTTCCTATGGGCCCGTGAAGAAGCCCGCATTACCTAAAGGGGCTATCCCGAAACGGATAGCCATCCCTGTTCCAGTAAATGAAATCGTAGAAGAGGGTTCTCCTGCTAAGGGGCTGGTCTTCACAAGACTGGCCGTGCCAACTCCCGCTCCAGGTGAAGTCACCAAAGCCGCTACCCCTGCTCAAAAGTCTGCCTTCGACATGTTGACCATCCCTTCTCAACGGACGTCGGTCTTTGATAGGCTGGCACTAGCAGCAACCCTTCACCAAAACAGGGGGCATGATGAAGCCACCCCCGTAACTGAGCTAGTGCCATTTGCAAGACATGCTCGACGTTGCCACAGGCGCCGAGTGAGGAAAGTTGGGGGCAGTTCCCCTTCTGGATTGACTCCACCAGCTCCGATGGTTGAAGTCTATGCTGTTGTTTCAACTGGGAACAGCTTTGAACCACTCAGGAGGGTCCGCAAGAATTCTCCGACTGCTGTATTGAAAAGATCTCCTCCACCTATGGAGAATGTTACAAAGTCAAAGCCGGAGCAGCCCCCTCAGCGGCTGTCTTCCAAAATCCACAAGGTCTGGCGGAGAGTCCAGGATTCTGTGATCGACAAGGACTATTCTCGCCAACAGAAGAAGATGAAGATTCAATAGGAAGAGGATATCCCTCTGCCATGCTACGCAAAGTATCGTCTGCTCAGGTACCTACTGCAACAGCCCCCTCAACTTCAATCATCTATAAAAAGAGGAGGGCAGGGAAGATCCATATGCCTGCGATGAATCTCAAGGGCACTGAACCCAGACGCTCCAAGTCTGGGGGCATGGTGGTGCATACTGTTTATATGGCTTCCGGGAAGGAGGAAAGCCGTGCCTCTGGGGGTCATCGACCATTCACCCGATCGGTAACAAAAGCTCAGGAGCAACAACAGAAGCTTCAGGAGATGTTAACAAAGATGGCTGCACTTACGGGACATAAAGAAAGGCCCGAAGCATCGTCGGATCAGCGCCAAGAATAGGAAACCGATGCTGAGTTCCTCCGGAGGATGCTAGAAAAGAAAGATCAAGAGGCAGCGGAACAAGCGGCCAATATAAAACAAATGGCTCTATTGTTCTAGGATATGGTGGGCATGATGATCCAGTCAGACCACCCATCCGAAGATTCTCTGGTAATAATTAAAGATAATAGAAGGGAGACATTAAATCCTCTTCCTGCGCTATCAGCAGCCAAGGAAGAGACCATCTCCAAAGCCTCCCTTGATGACTATATAGCTCAACGGATACGAGCTCATCAGGCGAATGAAGCAACCGGCCAAGTCGTCAGAACTGGACGACCTTACCCTGGCTGGTATGATCAAATTAAGTACCCGCCAGGATACATGATCCCCAAATTTCACGTATACAAGGGGACAAGCAATCCCCATCAGCATGTCGCCCAGTTCAGGGCTCTCTGCGGAAATACTGGAGGTGTCGATAAGCTGCTGCTTCGCCAATTCGTCGGCAGCTTAGCGGAGAAGGCTTTCGAATAGTATTCGGAGCTTCCGAATGACTCCGTCAAAACGTTCACAGAGATGGAGTTGCTATTCACTCAGCGTTTCGCAAGCGCCGGTGAACGCACCCCAATCACGGCGTTGATCAATGCCCGAGTGAAGTCAGGGGAGACATGGGTGTAGTATGCAATCTGGTGGCGGAACCTATGGTCGAAATATGAACAACGCATCGAAGAAGCTCCTGGAATAGGCATGTTCGTGGGTACCCTCGACCCTCAGTCGACTATCTCCTAATTCATAATGTTCTTCAAGCCGACCACCTTCCAGGCCTTGATTGACAAGCTGGCCCAAATGGACCAGGTGGGCTATAGGTCTTTCCCTTCAAAAGCGGATTTTCGAAATGAAAAAGGTAAAGGGAAAGAGGCCTTTGTCGCCAACGCTCAACAACACCCAAGTGAGCCGAAACCAGCTGCTCGCCAAGGCAACAAGCGGTGATCCCTCGATGAGAAGTTAAGACGTCCTTACTCATTTTCCCAGGATAAAACAAGGAGACTGTTCGAACTGGCAGTACACAACGGGCTCATCACTCTGTCGGATCCAAGACATTCGTCGCAACCTGGTGACGTTAACCATCCTAACTATTTTCCCTACCGCAGAGTAATGGGTCACCCACTCGAAGATTGCTACGTCTTCAAAAACTGGGTTGAAGACCAATACCAGCAAGGAAAATTCGCGTTGTCTGAAAACTGGAAGGTGACCCCGCCACAACCACATGCTCCGAAAAAGATGGACATGTCGGGGGCATCGTGCTCATTCATAGAGGAAGCTTCATGGGAAGTTGTTCTTTCGGCAAAAATTAAAAGAATGCTGAAAGATCTTCAAACATGTCCGGCGATCAGGTGGAAAAGCCCGCAAGAACCGGAGATCATCAATAAGATGCTGAAACCACACCCAATGTCGGGAGTTAGTAGCGATGGGAAAAACACCCAGACCCAGCCGTCAAAGTCTTTGAAGAAAAAGAAGAAGACCAAAAAGCCCGCGCAGTTTGACGACAAGCGCACGGATCTGCAAAAGCATATTGACGCGCTAGAGGAATACAACCAGAAGGCGTGAACCCCAGTCACGCTTTAAGAGTTTCTCAATCACATCCTTGAAAGTGAAGATAACAACAATGATGAGGGAGACGACTCGTCAGAGGAACACGAAGATTATGTGGCAAGTTGCCACATGATCTCTCATTCGTTGCTAAGCAACAAAGAAGCTCACTCGGCGTTAGAAGATAACGTAGAGGAGCTGGGGGCAGGAGCAGTGCCAAAATCCTTGGATTATGTGACAAGGTCTATCAAGGGGAAACCTACTTGTTCATTGAGCATCCGGTGAAACTTTGCCTCAAAGCTACTATGGACCAAAAAGTCCGTAAACTAGAAATTTGCCTCAAATATGGCAACAATGGACCGTAATATCCTAAAACTAGCTACTAACCGAAACGTTTTTAAACTACTACAGACCCGCAACATCCTTGGGCTGACGTCGCAAAAAAAACGGTACGTCCATAAGCAAAATGGGCACGGATGAAAACCCAAAAGGGCTCCGTGAGTAAAAATAGCAGGGCTACCGGCGAGTTTGTGAAAACCAAAAAGGGCGCAGACTCGTAAAAAAAAGGTATGTCCACAAGTAAAATGGGCACGGATGAAAAACCGAAAGGGCTCCATGAGTAAAAACAGCAGTGCTACCGGCGAGTTGGTGAAAACCCGAAAGGGCCCAATCTCGTTAAAAGACACTTGCAAGGTCTTCTCGACCCTGTAAGGAAAAAATATCTTCGTGAGATCCTTACGACTCACAGAGGAGCGGCACATTTAGGGATCCCCACGATTCCTAAGGAGAAATTACACTTACGAGATCCTCACGACTCGCAAGGAGAACCCTCTTATGAGACCCTCACGGCTCACAAGATTTAAAAGCCTTAAGCTACAGGGATCTGAACCTGTTCTTAAGCCATCACACTCCACAGACTGCTGTACAAGCGGTTCAATATTGACCCTTATATACAATCCACGGGCACAAATAAATGTCTCCCCCACCAAGTTCCCGCCAATAGTGCGAAATTTCCCCGCTTGTTGAACAACACTTGTAAGTTCTCTCGACTTATAAGGAGAAAATTCTCTTATGAGATCCTTACGACTTATAAGAAAACACACACTTAAGAATCCTCACGATTCCTAAGGAGAAATCGCACCTATGAGATCCTCACGACTCCTTAGGAGAAACACCTTTATGAGACCCTTACGGCTCATGAAGTCAAAAGCCTTAGTCGACAGGATCTTAACCTTGTTTGCTAAGCCACCTTTGCTCAAACCAACAAATGGCAAATGATGATTCGCTCCTAGCAATATCTCAGTTGTAGCGATGCTGATGTCTAAATCGGTATCAAATTCCAAGTCTTTTCATGGCAAATGATGAGTCGCTCCTGGCAACATTCTGTTGGGGTCAAAAATTGTACCCCGGTCGACCAAGTCAAAGTCAAGGTCAACCACAAGCCAAGTGGGCCCAAGCCCAGATCAAGTGGGCTTATGCCCGAGTCGAGCCCAAACATGAAGCGGCCGGACTCCCCCATGCTGAAATAAAAAATCTTGTAATAAATAATTTTGATGTAATTTTTTATACTTGAATGGGCATAAGGCCAAATTTTTGTAAAGCCCATGGTTTATGTGCAAAAAGAAATGGCACATGAGCCATGGGATGAGCAAAATGCCATTTTGTAAAGCCCAAGGGGTTATGTGTAAATGTGTAAGCCTATATAAGGCAACATGATGAAAATATCTAAAACAACTTTTTCTCTCTCCCCAAAAAGAATCTAGATCTATGATCTTTCTCCTTCCTCAAGGTTCTAAAACCTTCTTCTTTCTTTTGAATTAAATCAAGAGTTTTACTCTTCCTTTTCCAAAACTAAATAGTTTTTCACCATGAAACCCACAAAGGGGAGCTTGGATCTTCCATCAGATCTTAAAATGGAGAGATTTTTAAAATCCCACCCCTCTTTTTCTTCAAGATCCGGCCAATAGAGGAGAAAGAAGGAGACCCATCTCCAAATACCCCACTTTGGAGAAGATCCAGGGCTCAAGGGAGAAGCCCCTTCACCAGCTCCAAAAATACCTTAGGAGTTTAACTCCTCAAATATATATATATATATATACACACACACACACACAAAATAACAAGTATAATCTTTCTGGGAGTACAACTCCCAGTGAAGGGACCAACTCCCATCTTGCGTCCAAGTGCCTAAAGCGCTAGCGCACTTGCGCTCAAAGTGCTAGCGCCCAAAACACTAGCGCCTGAGCGCCCACGTGCCTGGCACATGAGACGCTAGCGCCTTTGCGCTCAAGACGCTAACGCACAAAGCGCTAGCGCTCTTGCGCTCAAAGCGCTAGCGCCCGAGCGTCCACGTGTCTGGCACGTGAGGCACTAGCGTCCAAAGCGCTAGCGCCCCTGCGCTCAAAGTGCTAGCGCACAAAGCGCTGGCGACTGAGCGCCCACGTGCCTGGCACATGAGGCGCTAGCGCCCTTGTACTCAAAGCGCTAGCGCCCAAAGCACTGGTGCTTTTTCCCATGCATCCTTTGGATGCCCTTTCCCTTTATATATATATATATATACATATATATATACATATACATACACATACTTCACCACACTGTTCCCGTTAGAAAAAATTTCTAACGGGGCGCTACCCTGCACCCCGCAAGGGGGCTGCTAGCCCCCTTGACCCCCAGCCCGCTATTTGGGTAGCGGGTCCCCCGTAAAAACTCTGCGGGGCCCCCGATATATCCAAAAACCTCTTCAAAACACAACACTGCACATTGAGTTCGCATGAACAGTTTAACCCGTTAATCGGAGGTTCCCTCGCTCCAAAAACGAAGGGTAATTAACGGCAGCTTAGTCCGTGGCTGCCGGAGATTCAGATCTCCACAATCAATAAACCCCAGCCTACCTTAGACAGGAGGAATCTGTAGTATGCCTGACAAGCGCGCGCATATTCCCATCTCAATGGGGTGATGAAAAACACCGTACACATTCCAGTCGCAGCGATACTGATGCAAGATTGGTATCGGACCATTGTTCGCCGCCGAAAACGGGAGACAGAACCGCGTAGGTCGTCTTGCCTGAATTTGGGTGCAGATACTTGTTTCCCCCAATCAGAGCAAAGCTCTGTTTGAAATTCAAATTTCAAAATTGAAGCGACGTTTCAGATGCAGCGCCAAGTGCGCTGGGTCCTAAGCAGCATACCATGTGTGCGCTAGCGCTAGGTGCGCTGCGCTCTAAGCAGCGCACCACGTGTCAAACACGGGTGCGCTAGCGCTAAGTGCGCTGCGCTCCGAGTAGCGCACCACGTGTAAGACACAGGTGCGCTAGCGCTAAGAGCGATGCGCTCTAAGCAGCGCACCACGTGCAAAGCACGGGTGCACTAGCGCTGGAATTAAAAAACTCCCCACCGTTAGATCAAAAGATCTAATAATAATGATAAATCATTAATTAATCAGAATTAAATTCTGTTATGGAAAGATTTTTCAATCTTGTTAAAAACAAGAAGATTGCCTTCTGTAAAACAGAAACCGTAGGATCAAAGATCCAATGGTGGGGAAATATCCCCAAATCAATCAGAGAAAGATCTCTTTAACTGATTCAACAAATCAGCTTACCCTATATAAAGGCCCCAAAATTTCAAGTCTGATATAGAGAAACCCCCCCATAAACTTTGAGAAACTCAAAGATAAAGAGCAAGCTCCTGCAAGAAGATATTTTTTCAAGGTAAAGATGATGGATGATGAACACAAAGATAAAATCATCTCATAGAAAGAAAAATTCATTTCTTCAAAAAGATTGTAGATCTACAAGATAAAAAGTCTTTCACAAACGAGATCAAAAGATCTCATCATCATAATAAAAGAAGAACATAATTCTTCTCACAGATCATGGATTTATAAAGGCAAAGTCTTTCATCAACATAAGAGATTGGAAATCTCTCCTGCAAAATAAGAACTGTTGTTCTTAAATCTTGAGACAAAGTCTCTTTTAAAAGAACATAAATTTGTTCCCAGATCATAAAATTGATCAGTTGCGATTTGCGCTTTTGAAATGCGCCTTGCGCTCTTGAACTGCGCTTCTGCGCTCTCTGGACCGGCGCTCAGCGCCAAATGCGCCACGTGTCAACCACGTATGCGCCAATTAATAACTTGCGCTTTGCGCTTCTGAAATAGCGCACTGCGCTCATGGGCTGGCGCTCAGCGCCAAGCGCACCACGTGTCACTCACGTGTGCGCCACTAAACTGAAAGCGCAATGCGCTAATGGATTAGTGCTCAGCGCTCATAAACTGGCATCATGCGCTCGTCATCTAGCGCCTAGCGCTGAGTGCGACACGTGTCCCTTACTTGTGCGCTACTTGGCAGAAGCGCAATGCGCTCTTTGATTGGCGCAAAGCGCCTAGCGCACCACGTGTTGCGCCGACAGAATTAAATTCTGTCTTTTAATAAGCCCAGAGCTTTGATCAATGCTCACCATTATTAAAAGGGCCAAGCCCAAATAAAATCTCAACAGCCCTAAATAAAATGTTAAACATTTTAATCTGATTGGACTTAGCCCAATATTGGCCATAAGTCCTCAATTTATATTAATTGAGCCCATCTGCTCATAAATATTTTAACAGATCTTAGCCCTAAATTGGACTACAGAGTTTCCAACCAACTCACGTCGGTTTGAGTGTACATCTCTTTACTCTTCTGATATTTGTCGTTGTAATCCTTCAACGTCTTCAGAGAGGTGACGGGTCTCGACAACCACACATTTCATGGACTGTGGGGTCCTTAAGCCCACGGACTATGGTGTCCTTAACCTTGACTGTGAGGTCTTTAAACTCACGGACTATGTTGTCCTTAACCTTGACTGTGAGGTCTTTAACCTCACGGACTATGATGTCCTTAACCTCGACCGTGATGTCTTTAAACTAACATTCGACCGTGATTTCTTTAAACTAACATTGGACCGAGACGTCCTTAAACTAATATTGGATTGCAATGTCCTTAAACTAATCGACCGCAATGTCCTTAAACTAAATAATAGAGTCCAAATGCTCTTTTGTTGGATCTAAACGATCCCGTTAAGTTGATCTTAGTCTAAAAGTAGACTAACGTATCCTTAACATACGTTTAAGTTGATCTTAGTCCCAAATGAGACTAACGTATCCTTAACATACGTTTAAGTTGATCTTAGTCCCAAATGAGACCAACGTATCCTTAAACCTAACCCCCAAAACCAAATCTAAGAAGATACGGATTTGGACTAATCCATGCCCTACGGGCGACAACATAAATTAGTCTCCGTATACAATCCACGGGCAACCAAAAACAAAATAAACACACATGACACGAAATGACCATCTGGAGAAGGAGAAATTACGCTACCGCGACGCGGTAGCATAATTAACTGCAGGGGCTTGCGCCTGCAGGGAAGAGCGTCCCCACAATCAAAAACCCCTCAAATGAGGGGGAATCTGACGAAGTCTGCTACATCGGCCGCATCCGTTTAAACCTTCGATACACGGTGCCATAAATCAACTTGGCATCTTCGGAGAGGTGGACGGATAGCACCAATTAGCATCTGCCCCGAAATTCAGGTGAGACGTTTATCGCGTCTTTCTGGCGTTTTCGGCGGGGAACAGATTCTGGCACGCCCGGTGGGACCTTTTCCTCTTTCCACTCCACACTTCGTGTGTCGTGTTCGCGAACGAATCGCAGTTTGACATGGTTGCCCTTGGGTTCGAGGTACTAAGATTTGGTGTCTTGCTCCGTGCAGAAAACAGAAGATCAATGGCTTCAACCTGTACTAACTGCAACTGCAACTCTTGCTCCGTCCCGTCAGGAGGAGTGACTTACGGGCCCCAGGCGGCTTCCCTTTTCACAATGCCGGTAGAGCAGGTAACGCAGGCTACCACCGGGTTGTTCTTCGGGACCATGCTCCCACCAGTGAGCGTTAACATCCTGCTGCCGTAAGAATCGCAGAAGAAGTCGGTCTTTGATCGGCTCACTACCACCACGGCCCCTCTCAACGGGTCATCCAATGCCAAGTTGACAGCATCAGTCTTCGATAGGCTGAGCCTGAACTCCAATTGGCCTGTCAAGAAGCCCACGATAGCTGAAGCGGCCATCCCAAAACGGATAGCCATTCCCGCTCTCGATGTCACTAAAGAAGCTTCTCCCGTCAAAGGATCAGTCTTTACGAGGCTGGCCACTCCGGCCCCGTTCCTGCTCAAAGGTCTGTCTTTGACAGATTGGATACTGCTGCTCAACGGACGTCGGTCTTCAAGAGACTGGTACCAGCAGCGTCTCACCAGAACAGGGGGCATCACAAAGCCATCCCCATAGCTGAACCAACACCATCTGCGCGACATGCTCGTCGTCGTCACTGGCGCCGAGTAAGGAAGGCTGGGGGCAGCTCTCCGTCTGGATTTACTCCACCAGCTCCAACGGTGGAGATCGATGCTGCTGTTCCAACCGGGAATAGCTTTGAACTGCTTAACAAGGTGCGCAAGAACTCTCCTACTGCAGTGCTGAAGAGATCTTCTCCACCTGTGGAGAATGCACCGAAGGCGAAGCCAGAACAACCCCCTCAGCGGCTTTCTTCCAAAATTTACAAAGTCTGGCGACAGGTTCAGGACTCAGTAATTGATCAAGATTACTCTCGCCGACAGAAAAAGATAAAAGTTCGGCAAGAAAAGGACCATCCTGTCAAGCCATAAAAGGCGACAGCTATCTGGGTATCCGCTGCAACGGCCCCCTCGACTTCAACTGCTCACAAGAGAAGGAGGCCAGAGAAAGCCTCTGTGACCGCAGCGAACCGCAGAGACACCGAATCTAAACGCCCCAAGTCTGGAGGCATGATGGTGCATACTGTTTATATGGCTTCCGGAAAAGAGGAAAGCCGTGCTTCTACGGGACATCGACCGCTTACCCGATCAATAACGAAGGCTCAGGAACAACAGCAGCAGAAGCTTCAGGAGATGCTGACTGCAATGGCCACACTCACCGGGCCAAAAGAAAATCCAGAGACCTCGGAGCAGCGTCAGGAACAAGAAACTGACACCGAATTCCTTCGAAGAATGCTCGAGAGGAAAGAAAAAGAGGCTGCGGAACAGGCAGCCAATATAAAACGAATGGCTCTCTTATCCAAGACATGGCTGGGATGATGTTACAGCCGAAACCTCCAGTTGAAGACCCTCCTATCATCATTGAAGACGACATAGGGAAAACATCGAACCCTCATCCGGCTCTTCCAACAGCCAAAGAGGAGACCATCTCTAAATCCGCCCTGGATGATTACATTGCTCAGCAAATATGAGCTCACCAGGCGAATGAAAAGACCGACCAAATTGTTAAAACCGGACGACCATATCCAGGCTGGTATGACCAAATAAAGTACCCGCCGGGATATACGATCCCTAAATTTCATGTATATAAAGGGACGGGCAATCCCCACCAGCATGTCGCCCAGTTCAGGGCTCTATGTGGCAAAACCGGAGGTGATGATAAATTGCTACTTCGTCAGTTCGTCGGCAGCTTGTCGAAAACGGCATTCGAGTGGTATTCTGAACTTCCAAACGACTCCGTCAAGACTTTTGCGGAGATGGAACTACTATTCACCCAGAGTTTCGTGAGTGCTAGTGAACGCACCCCAATAACGGCATTGATCAATGCCAGGGTAAAGCCAGGTGAAACGTGGGTCCAATACGCAATACGGTGGCGAAATTTAAGGTCAAAATGTGAGCAGCGCATCGAAGAAGCGCCGGCGGTGGGCATGTTCGTGGGCACTCTGGACCTTCATGCAACTATTTCCCAATTCATGATTTTTTCAAGCCGACCACATTCCATTCCTTGATCGACAAACTGGCCCAAATGGACCAGATGGGTCATAGACCGTCTCCTTCAAAGCCGGAGCCGCGGAACGAAAAGGGTAAAGGGAAGGCAACATTCGTTGCGAATACTCAACAACAGCCCAGTGGCCCAAAACTAACGGATCGCCTAGAGGAAAGACGGCGATACTATAATGAGAAAATGAAGCGTCCTTATTCGTTCCTCCGGGACAAAATGAAGAGACTGTTCGAGCTGGCGGTGCACAACAGACTCATCAATTTGCCGAATCCAAAACGACCGTTGCAACCCGGCGAGGCTAATAGTCCCAATTATTGCCCCTACCATCAAACGGTAAGCCATCCAATTGAGAATTGCTTCGTCTTTAAAGGCTGAATTGAAGATCAATACCAACAGGGCAAATTTGCCCTGTCCGAGAATTGGAAGGTGAACCCACCACAGCCACACGCTCCTAAGAAGACGGATACACCGGGGACATCATGCTCCTTCATAGAAGAAGCTCCATGGGAGGTCGCTCTTTCAGCCAAGACGAAAAGAATGCTGAAGGATCTCCAAACATGCCCGGTGATCAGATGGAAAAATCCACTGGAACCCGAGATCATCAAGGGAATGCTGAAACCGTGCCCAACTCCAAAGATTGGTGGTGATAGCTAAAGCACTCATACTCAGCCGTCAAAGTCTTCGAAGAAGAAGAAGACCAAAAGGCCCGTGAAGCCTGGTGACAAGCGCACGGACCTGCAAAAATATATCGACGCGCTGGAAGAATATAATCAGAAGGCGCGGACTCCAGTCACACTTCAAGAATTTCTCAGCCACGTCCTTGAGGACGGAGATGAGGACAATGGAGAAGGCTCGTCGGATAAATCTGAAGGTTATGTGGCAAGTTGCCATGTGATATCTCACTCGTCGATAGACGATGAAGAAGCTCCTTACACAAAGAAACTGGGGGCAGATCCTGAGCCGGAACCTCTAGGGCTATTAGACGAAATGATTGATATATTCCTGAACGACGCTCTTCTTAAAAGCAAAGCTGCTCGAGAGCGTGAAATGGCCATATTTGAAAAAGCCAAATGCCGACGACTGGAAGAAAAGGTTGAAACACTCCCGCCAGATCAAAATACATCCGTCGCAAATAAAAGTAGGTTCAAGACGAGGAAGAGGTTCGCCAAAGCCATATCAATGGGAATGAAGCTGCCGCCCTCCGAACGAAACATTCTTGGTGAAGCGGAAATACATCCTAGCTACTGCTTATATCATCGAAAGATTGCGCACCCCACTGAAGAGTGCAACTTTTTTAAAAGATGGTGGCAGGGATATGTTGCTCGCCGACAACATTTCAAGCGAATGAAATGCAAAACTCGTCGGGAGCAGAGAAATACGACCGAGGAGCGTAAAAGAACTACCAGCAACTGTCACATGATCAGCGTTGGGGGATCGCAAGTCCTCACCTTCGGGAGCGACTCTGACGAAGAAATGACTCTTGGCCCTCTCTTCAAAGAGTCCATCCCGGGAAAAGAGGAAGAACCGAAGGCCTGTGAAAATATTCAACCGCGCAATCGTACGCTGCCCGAAAAGAATCTTGGGCCCTCGAACAGTAGGTCAAATAGAAGAGATAAGGGGAAAGAAAAAGCCCCTGAGGATATCATCCTTGATGACCAAGCCGTCGAAAAGCTGACAGCCAAGGACCCGCCAAAGAAAAACAAGGTGGACTACAACGTTCTGGCACACTTGAGAAAGATACCCTCGCAGCTCAGCATTCTCGACGCCCTTCTGCTATCAAAAGAGTCGAGAGAGTCTTTGATCAAGGTACTGCAAGAGCCCGAGCAATTCCAAGCTTTCTTCGCCGAGGAAAAGATGAAGGACGAGCTGGAAAAAGTGCACACAGCGGATATCACCTTCGGCGATGAAGATCTTCTCCTCGGGACGTGTGAACATAACCGTCCCCTTTATGTCTCCGAATTCTGTCATGATATCGAGATAGGCAAAATCCTGGTTGACAATGGGTCTTCCGTCAATCTCCTCAATGTGAGAGTGTTGAAGGAAATCTGCATGAGCGTTCAGCACCTCGCTCGTGATAAGATCACCATCTCCGGTTTTGACTCCCAGTCGTCACGGACGCTCGGGTCTGTAATATTGACGCTACGCTTTGGGCTGCTCGTCACCGACGTCAAGTTTCATGTCATTGACGCCAAGACCTGCTATAATGCTTTGCTCGGCCGGCCCTGGTTACACAAGTACAACATCATCCCTTCTACACACCAGTGCATGAAGTATTTCAAGGATGGTCTCGAGTACACTGTGACAGGGGAACTGAACCCATTCTCCATGAACGAAGTCTGAAAATACGAAGGTGCAAAATACTTCTTACCAGATTTTGAGGACACGGAAAGATGTCACAGACCGAAAAACAAAGCCATCACTACCATTCCGGTCTTCGGGAGTGATACTGAGGAGGAAGAAGAAATAACTTATTCAGGTCCGCCCTAGTGCAATAAGCCGGGACCGTCCGCTCCTATGTTGATCTTCTGCAGCGACTCAGAAGATGAGGTCAATGCCGTATTCCCTGCTCGGCCATCAATACAAGCCTTCACTGATGAAGAGCAAAGTTTGCAAGTTGCCATGGTTCCGCCAAAGCATCATAAAGAGCTAGACGCGCTTGATACCTACAGTGTGGAACAACTGCAGACATTCTACGTCCCTCCCAGGCGAAAAGGTGAAAAGGCGATCCTATTCTACCGATCCGGGGAAACCAAAGTGGGGAAAGAAATCTGGCATGGCGCGGATTCTACACTTGACAGGCTCTAGCCCATTCGTTTGCCTAGGTATTACACGGACGGACTAAAGAGACTCTTGAGACGCCAAGGTATACCCCTTAAGCAAACTACTCAACAAGCATGGTTCTATAACAGGATCTGGAACGTTTCCGGAACTCAACGAAAGTTGCCCAATGGGAGAATGGAAACGACCGGGCTTGGATATGTTCAATCCAAAAAACGGGAGCTATTCCGCGACTGCTATGTCATACATGATTTTGATGAAGAAGGAGATGCTCTATGGGAAGATGCTAACCCTGAAACAGAACGAGTTCCCGCCGTAAAAATGCCCAGTCCGTCGTGCGAAGAACAAATGGACAAGCTTATAAGGTAAGCAGGTCAAAAGGTTCGAGACGACCATAATCGCGAAATGGCCATCTACGAGAAAGCCAGGATGCAACGCCTCCTTCAACAGGCTGTGAAAAATGAAAATGCTCCTCCTGACCAACCCGTTCTACAAAAGGCCCGACGCAGAAGCAGAAACAAACCAAAGAGCGGGAAAGGCGTTGGACAGCGACAAAGCGGGACCAAGAAACCACGCGATCGGGAGTCGAGCAATTCAGATTCGTCTCTTATAAAGAAGATGGGCCGAGCATACTCTTTTCCGCAGGATAAAACACAGAGGATATTCGATCTTGTTATAAAACATCAGATGATGACACTCCCGGAGTCCAAGCACCCCGAGCAAGCAAGCGAAGTCTCTCACCCGGACTATTGCTCCTATCACAGGGCAATAAGACATCCTATTGAAGACTGCTTCACATTCAAGAATTGGGTCGAAGACCAATATCAATAAGGCAGGTTCGCTCTTTCCAGCAGTTGGAGAATAACCCCGCCGCAAAAGCATGAACCGAAGACTACAAGAGTAGAACTAGATCAACATCGGTCTTGATAACGCTGTCAGAACAAGAGCCCGAGAATAATGGATGACCTCCCCTGGTGCTTCAAAAACGATGATGATGAGGTAATCTCAGAGTTTCCACCGGCCCCAAAAGAGCTGGAAGATGGGATACATACTATTGCAGATAACCTTAAGAAAGTTGATTTGGGGACGGCAAGTGACCCGCGGCCGACATTCATCAGTGAGCTGTTGTCTGAAGAAAAGATGGCTGCGCTAAAGGACGTGCTCATGCAGCACAAAGATTGCTTCGCATGGAACTATTCCAAGATGCCAGGACTAGATCTAGAGATTGCTGTACACAAGTTGGCAATATCCTCGGACGTCAAGCCGATCAAACAAGCACCGAGAAGAATGCGGCTCGAACTTGAGATGAGCATCAACGACGAGGTCAAGAAACCAATCAACTCTGGCTTCATCCAAGAGGTTTAGTATCCTGATTGGATCACCAACATTGTCCCGGTAATGAAGAAAAACGGGACGGTGCGTATATGTGTGGACTTTCGGGATCTCAACAAAGCTTGCCCGAAGGACGACTTCCCAGTACCGGTCACGTAGCTGATGATAGATAATACGTCCACTCACGAAGTGTTCTCCTTCATGGACGGATCATCAGGGTACAATCAGATAAAGATGCATCCCGAGGACCAGAAGCACACCGCTTTCTGGACCCCTTTAGGCATATTCTGCTACAAGGTGATGCCTTTCGGTCTAAAGAACGCCGGTGCCACTGTAACACCCGGCCCTTTTTATACCAGGTCCGTATTTTGTTATTTTAAAATTCCATTTTATTTTATTTATAATTTTAAGTGTTTTATTTAAGAAATTATTTGTTTAGTATAACCTCTTCTTTAAACCCCAAACCCTATTTCATTCCTAATTATACCAATCTCCCTTACTAATTTATAAGCGCAGCCCACCCCCTTTCTCATTTTATCTTTGATTTTCTATTCATGGCCAGTTTCTATTTTCCATTTGATTTTTTCCATTGAAAATACCCTCAGCCCACTTCATTTAACTTAAGGGAATTAATTTAACGAACCCATCAGCATTTCCTCGGCCCGAGCCCACCACCTCAATTTATTTTATTTGAGGAAAATCCTTCGTGGGCTGGCCTGCCCCCTCTCTCAATTAATTCTTTTTCCTCTAAATTTTCGGCCCGGCCCAATTTATCCCATTCCTTTTTCCATTTCTTTCCAAAACTTTCCCGCGGCCCACTCTCCTCATCCTTCCCTCACCCCACTGTTCATCTTCCAACGGCTACCTCCCCATTCTCGCGCGCGCGATCCACGATCTCCGCCGCTTCCTCCGCCCACGTTCGCGCCCCGTCGCTCGCGTGCGTTACCGCCCTCGACGCACGACCTCGTCTCCATTCCTCTCTCCCCACTCCCATCGCCTTTCCTCAACCCCCATCTCGCAACTTCTCCCTGCTCCCCTCCAGACTCACTGAACCCACATTTCCCTTCCCTCGAAGACTTCCATTCCAGTTCACTCCCTCGCCGATGAGCTCCGCCACCACCGCGACCCACCGGAGCCACCGCCATCGCCTTCTCCTTCCAAGCACACCCGCGCTCGAGCTCTCTGCGTCCCGTCACCCCCGGCCGACACCTGCACTTTGCTGCCCCTCCCTCGTTTCCTCGTCTCGGCGTCGACGCATCCCCACCTCCTCCTCGTCATCCCTGCACCCAGCACCGTCGACCCCCTCGTCGGCAGCAACACCTCCCAATCTCTCTCGATCTCTCTCTCTCTATCTCTCTCTCTCTCCCGATCTCTCTCTCCCTGTCCCTCACTCTGCCCCCTCTCCTTCTCAATCTCTCTCCCCCAATCACTCTGTCTCTCACTCTCTCAGTCTCTAACTCTCTCTCTCTCTCTGTCATTCTCTCTCGTTTCTCTCTCTCTCTCTATAACTCCCTCTGCCTCTCTCTCTTTCTCTCACTCTGCCTCTCTCTCACTCTTAATTCTCTCTCTATATATCTCATTCCCTCTACTCTCCCTCTCCTCTCTCTCACTGCATGCACAATTCCCATCTCTCTCTTAACCTCTCTCTATAACACTTTCACCACCCTCAACAACCGCTTCCATCACCAGCAACAGCACCGAGCCACCCTGTGCCCTGCATCCATGCCACGCCGTGTCCACTCCTGTATCACGCCGTATGGTAGACAACCTAGCTGAGAACGAGCACGAGCCTAGGCCACGAACCCTACACGCGCCCTTCATCGCGCCGTTACAATCACCGTGCATCCCCGGGACATCTCCAGGCAAGTTTTTACTTGCTTACATGCTATTTTACTTAAGTTATAATCGTTAAATACATGAATTATAATGTTACAAGTTTAAAACTATTATGTGCCGTAACTGTTCGATGCTTGTTCCCTTAGGAATACATTATCAAATTTGACGGAACTCAATAGTGTAGGTTGGCCCGTAGGGTTGTGAACATAGAGTGTGATTTTTGTTGGATGATGTGATCGATAACGACTAAAACAACTACCCCCAAGTTTGACCGTAAAACTGAAATTCTGTTGCACCTGAAAATAGTTAAATTCATCATAAATCATACACATATTAGAATGGTGCGTTCGAGGGCTCAAATCGAAGCTAACTCGACGAACTTTAATCCTATACCAGTTTCCAGACATTTCTATATTTAAACTGTGATGATATTCGGATCGGAATGCGACTCTGGACTGCAGTCCAGAGCGACTCCAGTCTTTGCTTGCTGTTTCGTATTGGATACCAAAGGATTTCCTTAGCTCGTAGGTTGCGGAACTCCGCTGCTTATTGTAGGTAACTCTGTTAGCTAGACAACACAATTATTTTCATCCTGTTTCGTTATCATTCACTATTTTATCTGTAATTTAGAAGATCGGGACATATAACAGTCCCAGCAGAATCAGAATTGACATGTTGATATTAAACAGATTATAACTCCTAACGTACAGACGCGATTGAAGATCCGTCTGTTGCGTTGAAAACTTTACTGAAAACCCTAGAATTCATCCAACAGTAGCGTCGCTAAAATATGATCCCAATTGAAATTAAAATGCGTTGCGAAATGGATTCCTGATTCTGAAACCGGATTTCCAGCCGCGAACGCTTAAAATGAAATGGTTATAACTAATGATCCTGGAACCCGATTGGCTTGAAACCAAATTAGATGGATAGATAACTGAACATACTAATTACTACTTGTTTATCTTTTTGCCAAATTATATACGTATGTTTCTCGATAAATTGTACAAGTGATAGAATACTGTTTTATGACACATTAATCATGCTTATATACTGTTAATGCATCATATCATACCCATATCATCGCAGTGATTTAACTAGTGATATCGTGCATTTACCCAGTGTTAGATTTTAGTGTTGATTGTGGCAAGTACGTCAGTGTTCGTGTATTCGTGATTAAGTGAAAGTGATACGTACTTGTGCACAATCAGTGACCCTATTATTCTATTGCATTGTCGACGTCTGTGAGATGCGTGTACGTGTGACTATAAGTGGTATGGGACACTTATGGAAGCGCTTGCACGGGTGTCACAGATAAGGCATCCGACACTTCCATTTACCTTAGGTATTAGTCGGGACGTGCTTGATGGAGGTCCTGCCTCCAGTTCTCGCGCAGACTTGTCACGGATCGATTAGTATTTAGGGTTATGGTTAGCGTTTGATGTAGACCACGGGGTGTGGGGTAGTTCAAGTGTGAATTCAACAGAATCTCGGGAGTCTCATGCCGGCTTATATATTTAGGGAGTTATATGGAGATTTACAGGGTATGTGCTATAGACACCGTGATACATTCGTTACATGTTGGGCCCGTGGTCCCTTGCCCTTGGGTTCTACCCTTGGGTGGAGGACACTCGCGAGTGGTTGACTCTCACACTTGGACTGACGATAGGCTTATTGACCTGTGCAGTGAGACTTAGAGACTGATAGGGTTATTGTCATTTACATTCCTTATATACTGTGTTGACATACATGACACATCGTTATACTGTTTTACTGCTCCGCTGCATTTATCCCTGCTCATTTATATTCATGCTGTTATTGATTTACTGTTATTCATATCCTTCACCACTGTTAGAACTGTTACTTGATTATATACATTATATTGCTATTGTGTCGCTCTGACGACCTGAGTATGCATGCTCAGTGTGAGGAGAAGATTTAGCTTGGACCAGATCTAGACGTGCATCACAGACTTCTTGACTTGCCTTCCCGGTTTACATTCATTTGTTCCACTTCAGGTCAGTCTTTATATTGTTTCCTTCAGTTACTGCATTTCTCATTACCTGTGCATCGTTTACTGTTTACCATGATAAACTAGAAGCCGAAGTGTGACTACGGCAGGACATTTCCTTCACCGTAGGAGCATGGCTGGCCTTGTCTACCCCTCGTATTCCGTATTTTGGGAAGCGGGGCGTGACATGGTTTAGTTGGTATCAGAGCCCAGGTTTTGTATCGATTGGGATTGCAGTTTTCCGTGTATAGCTTGACAATCTAAGACATCCCTCAGTCTAGATTGTAAACTTGATATTCTTGATCCATATTCACATTGTGTGTTCAGCTATCCATTCACTAGGGTTTCAATTGACTTGGCAAAGTTTCGTGGTGGTAATGGTGAACTACATCACGATTACACTACCGCACTCTGTTTCAGTGACTTAAAATCATATAGTTGATTCTCCACTTGTAATAAATTCATCACCTCTGATATTTTTGAATCTTTGTCCTATCCATATTACATTTTGATTCGTTCAGCTTGTGGCTTATATCATTCTCAAAAATCATTGTTTCAGGATCATGTCTTCCAACGACTCTTCATCTTTATCCGCTCCCCAGAATCAGACTGTTGAGATCCTTAGAGTACTGCAAGGTTTAAAGGAAGCCCAGGACCGAACAAACGACTTATTAGCTGAAGGACTGAGAAGACAGGTGAGTCAGACCCCAGCGGGAGTCTTCTATCATAAAGGGATCCCTATTGGACGAGGAAAGGAGAAGAAGATGAAGCGTCAACAGAAGCATCAGAAGAACCCTTGCTGTGGATATTGTAAGAGGCCAGGACACCTTCAGAGGGATTGTCGCCGTGCTCAAGGGAAATGTCTGATATGCGGTTCCAACAAACACCTCATCAACGGCTGCCCAGAAAGGAAAGAACTGCAAGGAAGAAACTCGTCCACACTCCCCACTTCTGCTGAGTGAGAATTGCCGCGTAGTTCGGACTTCGACGATAAGGCGGATCAAATGCAGGATTCAACTCACGCGATGGAAATGCAACGTTATAGTAGTCGAAGAAGGATTTTTCATGATTATCTACCTTCAGCATTAATGTTGTTATCTTTTTGTGAATATTTCTTTCAGTTTGAAACCTTGTATCCACTGAACTTTTGATTTAATGCAATAAAATTTGAATCATAATATATGTATCATTCTCTTGTTTTCTCCTTATTCATATTATTCGTGACCACAGCGTTTCTATCCCGATTTTCAGTTCCTGCAACCGCATATCTTTCTATACTTCGTACACCTAACTATTCTTCTTGATGTATTCCGTTGTTTAATCATGACCTTTCTTTCCATAACATGGCCCACCCGGGAGCAGCGCCGCATTTGGATGAAGATGCGCAATCTTGCGTTTCCCTAGACCGCACGCTGATGAGTTCTGACGATGAGATCAATGGTCCCCAAATCAATTTCGGAAACAACGATTCAGAGGACGAAGGAGTAGCCACCCCAGAGCTTAACGTGATAGCTGATTCCGACGAAGAAGAAGAAGATCCTGAAGAGAACCCTATAGAAGAAGATCCCGAGGAAGAGCCGATAGAAAAAAAAATCCAGTGGAGGAGGGGGATTCCGTGGAAGAAAATCCAGAAGAAGAGAACCACATAGAATAGGACCTCGATAAAGAAACTCCATCCGAGGAAGAAGAACCAGGAGAACAAGACCGTGCTGTGGAAGGACTTCCAATGGCGATGCTCGCGAGGCGATATGGAAATGGACGCCCCTACTTGAGTATGCGAGCCTACCGCTACCTGCTGAATCTCCATAATCGCGGCTGACGGAATATCCTTTGATATTATCTTTTTGGCCAAATAAACTGTGTATAGTTTAGGGCCACTTTTCGCCTTTGGGAATGCCTTGTTTCAAATTTCTTAAATAAAGTAAATCTTCTGGATTCGTAAACCTTTTGATTATTGGTTCGCTTGATACTTGATTATTGTCCACATCCATTTGTTTTTCTGCTGAGTTCCCAGACTGTCCACCCCTACTCATGGTATAGTTTTCACCCCGTTTCGATTTGAAGTTACCGCACCCTGATCCTTGGAATGAGCCACCCTCCATCACTCGTCTTTGCCCCGTTGAGAATCCTTCTGGGGGGAGAACAGTTTCTGTGAAATTTCCGAGTTCACTAACTCTTCAAATTTTGATTCGTGGGTTGTGCCGACTGTTGTTTCCCCCACACTTTTTCTTTTGTATTCCTTTGTTGCTCGTCCTTACATCCTGTGCTGACCCTATCCCAATCTCTTTAACTTTCAGCCTAAAGCCGCCACACTCCGATCTTCTGATTGAGCCACACCTTCTTGTAATCACTACTCTAGCTATCCTTATTCATATTGGTGATTTCTCTATTACCCCAAATATATTTGGAGACATTATTAAAAATTTAGTTTTCGGTACTTTGAATTTATCAAAGAGGGTGTGTTATTGATTACTCTATTTCATATATTTTAACTACACTATTATTATTCTCATTTTCAGTAGCGCGACCTTACACCGCGCACAATTTTGTTCCACGTTTCTTATTTTCACTATATGAGTTTTCTAAGTTATTTTAAACCAATTTGATCGATATATGGTCCTAAAATGTTTTAACCTACCGACTAATCTTTCACTACTTTAGTGTCGTTACCTTATTTTCGAGAATCGTGCCTATGAATACTATTATAAATAGTTGAGCCTTATACTTATTGTCTACTTGCTTTTGATAGACTTAAATGTGCACGTATGTGAGTTTTGACTTTTATCGAATGCATTTGGATTAATATTATTCGTCATTGGTATTTATATTTTTGTATACTCGTAGTTGCCCTTACAGTTATCCTTGCCTTATACCTATTAGACCTACCTTTCCGTATGTTGTTTTTACTTATAAATGTTTTCAATTTTCTTTGTCCACGTACTGCTAATAAATCTTTTGTGTTAGTGTGCAATATAATAGCTTTCGCTTATGTTTGTATAACTTATCCCTTATTTTAAATTTCGAGGACGAAATTTTTGTAAGGGTGGTATGATGTAACACCCGGCCCTTTTTATACCAGGTCCGTATTTTGTTATTTTAAAATTCCATTTTATTTTATTTATAATTTTAAGTGTTTTATTTAAGAAATTATTTGTTTAGTATAACCTCTTCTTTAAACCCCAAACCCTATTTCTTTCCTAATTATACCAATCTCCCTTACTAATTTATAAGCGCAGCCCACCCCCTTTCTCATTTTATCTTTGATTTTCTATTCATGGCCAGTTTCTATTTTCCATTTGATTTTTTCCATTGAAAATACCCTCAGCCCACTTCATTTAACTTAAGGGAATTAATTTAACGAACCCATCAGCATTTCCTCGGCCCGAGCCCACCACCTCAATTTATTTTATTTGAGGAAAATCCTTCGTGGGCTGGCCTGCCCCCTCTCTCAATTAATTCTTTTTCCTCTAAATTTTCGGCCCGGCCCAATTTATCCCATTCCTTTTTCCATTTCTTTCCAAAACTTTCCCGCGGCCCACTCTCCTCATCCTTCCCTCACCCCACTGTTCATCTTCCAACGGCTACCTCCCCATTCTCGCACGCGCGATCCACGATCTCCGCCGCTTCCTCCGCCCACGTTCGCGCCCCGTCGCTCGCGTGCGTTACCGCCCTCGACGCACGACCTCGTCTCCATTCCTCTCTCCCCACTCCCATCGCCTTTCCTCAACCCCCATCTCGCAACTTCTCCCTGCTCCCCTCCAGACTCACTGAACCCACATTTCCCTTCCCTCGAAGACTTCCATTCCAGTTCACTCCCTCGCCGATGAGCTCCGCCACCACCGCGACCCACCGGAGCCACCGCCATCGCCTTCTCCTTCCAAGCACACCCGCGCTCGAGCTCTCTGCGTCCCGTCACCCCCGGCCGACACCTGCACTTTGCTGCCCCTCCCTCGTTTCCTCGTCTCGGCGTCGACGCATCCCCACCTCCTCCTCGTCATCCCTGCACCCAGCACCGTCGACCCCCTCGTCGGCAGCAACACCTCCCAATCTCTCTCGATCTCTCTCTCTCTATCTCTCTCTCTCTCCCGATCTCTCTCTCCCTGTCCCTCACTCTGCCCCCTCTCCTTCTCAATCTCTCTCCCCCAATCACTCTGTCTCTCACTCTCTCAGTCTCTAACTCTCTCTCTCTCTCTATCATTCTCTCTCGTTTCTCTCTCTCTCTCTATAACTCCCTCTGCCTCTCTCTCTTTCTCTCACTCTGCCTCTCTCTCACTCTTAATTCTCTCTCTATATATCTCATTCCCTCTACTCTCCCTCTCCTCTCTCTCACTGCATGCACAATTCCCATCTCTCTCTTAACCTCTCTCTATAACACTTTCACCACCCTCAACAACCGCTTCCATCACCAGCAACAGCACCGAGCCACCCTGTGCCCTGCATCCATGCCACGCCGTGTCCACTCCTGTATCACGCCGTATGGTAGACAACCTAGCTGAGAACGAGCACGAGCCTAGGCCACGAACCCTACACGCGCCCTTCATCGCGCCGTTACAATCACCGTGCATCCCCGGGACATCTCCAGGCAAGTTTTTACTTGCTTACATGCTATTTTACTTAAGTTATAATCGTTAAATACATGAATTATAATGTTACAAGTTTAAAACTATTATGTGCCGTAACTGTTCGATGCTTGTTCCCTTAGGAATACATTATCAAATTTGACGGAACTCAATAGTGTAGGTTGGCCCGTAGGGTTGTGAACATAGAGTGTGATTTTTGTTGGATGATGTGATCGATAACGACTAAAACAACTACCCCCAAGTTTGACCGTAAAACTGAAATTCTGTTGCACCTGAAAATAGTTAAATTCATCATAAATCATACACATATTAGAATGGTACGTTCGAGGGCTCAAATCGAAGCTAACTCGACGAACTTTAATCCTATACCAGTTTCCAGACATTTCTATATTTAAACTGTGATGATATTCGGATCGGAATGCGACTCTGGACTGCAGTCCAGAGCGACTCCAGTCTTTGCTTGCTGTTTCGTATTGGATACCAAAGGATTTCCTTAGCTCGTAGGTTGCGGAACTCCGCTGCTTATTGTAGGTAACTCTGTTAGCTAGACAACACAATTAGTTTCATCCTGTTTCGTTATCATTCACTATTTTATCTGTAATTTAGAAGATCGGGACATATAACAGTCCCAGCAGAATCAGAATTGACATGTTGATATTAAACAGATTATAACTCCTAACGTACAGACGCGATTGAAGATCCGTCTGTTGCGTTGAAAACTTTACTGAAAACCCTAGAATTCATCCAACAGTAGCGTCGCTAAAATATGATCCCAATTGAAATTAAAATGCGTTGCGAAATGGATTCCTGATTCTGAAACCGGATTTCCAGCCGCGAACGCTTAAAATGAAATGGTTATAACTAATGATCCTGGAACCCGATTGGCTTGAAACCAAATTAGATGGATAGATAACTGAACATACTAATTACTACTTGTTTATCTTTTTGCCAAATTATATACGTATGTTTCTCGATAAATTGTACAAGTGATAGAATACTGTTTTATGACACATTAATCATGCTTATATACTGTTAATGCATCATATCATACCCATATCATCGCAGTGATTTAACTAGTGATATCGTGCATTTACCCAGTGTTAGATTTTAGTGTTGATTGTGGCAAGTACGTCAGTGTTCGTGTATTCGTGATTAAGTGAAAGTGATACGTACTTGTGCACAATCAGTGACCCTATTATTCTATTGCATTGTCGACGTCTGTGAGATGCGTGTACGTGTGACTATAAGTGGTATGGGACACTTATGGAAGCGCTTGCACGGGTGTCACAGATAAGGCATCCGACACTTCCATTTATCTTAGGTATTAGTCGGGACGTGCTTGATGGAGGTCCTGCCTCCAGTTCTCGCGCAGACTTGTCACGGATCGATTAGTATTTAGGGTTATGGTTAGCGTTTGATGTAGACCACGGGGTGTGGGGTAGTTCAAGTGTGAATTCAACAGAATCTCGGGAGTCCCATGCCGGCTTATATATTTAGGGAGTTATATGGAGATTTACAGGGTATGTGCTATAGACACCGTGATACATTCGTTACATGTTGGGCCCGTGGTCCCTTGCCCTTGGGTTCTACCCTTGGGTGGAGGACACTCGCGAGTGGTTGACTCTCACACTTGGACTGACGATAGGCTTATTGACCTGTGCAGTGAGACTTAGAGACTGATAGGGTTATTGTCATTTACATTCCTTATATACTGTGTTGACATACATGACACATCGTTATACTGTTTTACTGCTCTGCTGCATTTATCCCTGCTCATTTATATTCATGCTGTTATTGATTTACTGTTATTCATATCCTTCACCACTGTTAGAACTGTTACTTGATTATATACATTATATTGCTATTGTGTCGCTCTGACGACCTGAGTATGCATGCTCAGTGTGAGGAGAAGATTTAGCTTGGACCAGATCTAGACGTGCATCACAGACTTCTTGACTTGCCTTCCCGGTTTACATTCATTTGTTCCACTTCAGGTCAGTCTTTATATTGTTTCCTTCAGTTACTGCATTTCTCATTACCTGTGCATCGTTTACTGTTTACCATGATAAACTAGAAGCCGAAGTGTGACTACGGCAGGACATTTCCTTCACCGTAGGAGCATGGCTGGCCTTGTCTACCCCTCGTATTCCGTATTTTGGGAAGCGGGGCGTGACAGCCACCTATCAGAGGACCATGACAAAGATCTTCGATGACCTCATACATGAAATCATCGAATGTTATAT
This sequence comes from Agapanthus africanus, assembly GCA_030015575.1. Lineage (NCBI taxonomy): Eukaryota > Viridiplantae > Streptophyta > Magnoliopsida > Asparagales > Amaryllidaceae > Agapanthus > Agapanthus africanus. Next base: position 28,602,234 of record JASDDO010000001.1, read on the forward strand.
TGACGACCTCGTAGTTAAAAGTAAATCATACAAGGAACATTTAGAGCATCTGAGGATCGTGTTTCAGTGCCTCCGGCAATACAACTTGAAGATGAACCCTCTCAAATGCGCGTTCGGAGTTTTCTCAGGCAAATTCCTAGGATTCATCGTACGGCACCTGGGTATCGAGATAGATCCGTCGAAAATCAAGGCGATTATAGAAATGCCCCCGCCAGAGACTCTCAAGCAGCTGCGGTCTCTCCAAGGAAAGCTTGCATATATCCGGCGATTCAAAGCCAATCTTTCGGGCAAGTGCCGCCCCTACAGTCACCTGATGAAGAAGGGAACCCCTTTCATCTGGGATTGCAAATGCCAAAGGGCACTGGACGAAATCAAGCAATACCTGCAGAATCCGCCAGTACTGGCCGCTCCTGTTAGAGGAAAACCTCTCGTCCTGTACACAACAGCACTCGAAGGTTCTTTAGGCGTGATGTGGGCATAAGAGAACGGCCAAGGGAAAGAGAGAGCCCTTTATTATCTGAGTCGAGTTCTCCTGGGGGCAGAAAGCAATTACTCTCCCATTGAAAAACACTGTCTGGCGTTGATCTTCGCAATAACGAAGCTCAGGCACTACGCATTGGCACATGAGGTTCATCTCATATCAAAGGTAGATCCTCTCAAATATTTGATGTCAAAGGCCATATTGACAGGACGGCTCGCTAAATGGGCCTTGCTCTTGATGGAGTTCTCGGTAACTTATCGTCCCCTCAAGGCAGTGAAAGGCCAGGCCATCGCCGATTTTCTCGCTGAGCATCTGATACCCGCTGACTCTCCCTTGAACTGCGAATTGCCGGACGAACACACGTTTGACACGATCGACGAAGAGAGAAGAGATAATGATACCCGCTGGGAACTTTACTTCGATGGAGCATCTTCCATGAAAAAGCGCAAACAAAGCACCCCCATAATCAAATCAGGCGTAGGCCTCATCTTCGTGACTCCACAAGGAGGGATAATGCGTTTTGCCTTCTCCTTAACAGAGCCGAGGACAAACAATGAAGCCGAGTATGAAGCTTTGATAGCAGGTCTCGAGATCGCCGTCGACATGGGAATTGAAAATCTGCTCATATACGGAGACTCCGAACTGGTCGTTAGTCAAGTAAACGGTGTCTATCAGACGTGCAAACTAGAGTTGGTGAACTATGGCAAAAGAGTACAGCAACTACTGACTCGAATCCCTTCCTACACACTAGAAAGCATACCGCATGCAGAAAATAGCAAGGCGGATGTGTTAGCCAAGCTCGCTAAAGAATTGGCCGACGAGAACCTCGATGACGTGAGGATCGTTGTGCAAAGCCGTCGGGTTCTCGCACTAGCAGAAATATCTCCGGAGTCGTCTGAAGAGAAGGGAGTGACCGAGCAAACGACTCTACAAATAAAAGACCAGGAAAATGTTACGGATTGGAGAGAAGTCTTTATAGACTACTTCAAATCCCGTCGAACACCTGAAGATACGTCCTCAAGACATCAGCTTATGAAACGAGCTCTGTCTTTTGCTTTCGTCAATGATACTCTGTATAAGAGATCATTTGATTCTCTGTGGTTAAGATGCCTGGGACTTGAAGAAGCAAAGAGAGTCGTTCAAGAAACTCACGATGGACTCTGCGGTTCCAACCAAGCCGGGCCGAAGATGAAGCTGAAGATCAAAAGGATGGGCTACTACTGGCCCACGATGATCCAAGACTGCCTTGAATACGCGAAGCAATGCCACTCGTGCCAGATTCACGGGGACTTCATCCATCAGCATCCAAATCCACTACATCCGACGGTGGCTAGCTGGCCGTTCGAAATGTGAGGAACTGACATAATCGGCCCTATCGAACCAGCAACGTCCAGAGGACCTCGATTCATTTTAGCGACAACTGATTACTTCTCCAAATGGACAAAAGCAGAACCACTGAGGGAAGTGAAGACGGAGAATATCCTCCATTTCTTCAAGACACACGTCATTTATTGGTTTGGAATTCCGAGACAGATCATCTCCGATAACGGGCCAGCCTATAGAAGCCACAAGATCAGCCGCTTCGCACAACAGCATAACATAGGCTTGAGATACTCTTCAGTCTATAATCCCCGAGCTAACGGTCTAGCCGAGGCTGTCAACAAGTCCTTGACGAAAATCGTGAAAAAGACAGTGTCTCGGAATAAGAAGGACTGGCATGAGAGACTGCATGAAGCTCTCTAGGTATTTCGAAATACGTTCAAAACGGCCACGAACAAAACGCCGTACGCATTGGTATTCGGCACAGAAGCGGTACTCCCTCTCGAGATAAAGTTACCCTCTCTACGAGTGGAAGTTCGCTATGAGCTCACGGACGAAGAGAATGCTCACCTTCGGTTTGAGGAGCTCGATGCCCTTGATGAAACCCGGCTCATGGTGCAGCAAAATCTGGAGGCTTATAAAGCAAAGATGACGCGCTCATATGAAAAATTGACTAGGCCGAGAACGTTCCGCCAAGACGAACTCGTACTAGTAGTTAAAAGACCTATGATCCCCAATCGCGCCAAACGGGGGAAATTCGAGCCGAACTATGAAGGCCCGTATATCATAGACAAAGTTTACCAGGGTGGAGCCTACCTACTCATGGACATGCATGGTGAAAGACCTTTTAGGCCAATAAACGGTCGCTTCCTAAAGAAATACTATCCCTGACGAGTCACGGTTTAGGTCAACGATAGATGACGACGACTATGTCCGCTCGCTATCTTCCTGAGCCCAGACTCTATAAGTAGTAACCGGCTACCGGACCAAAATATCCTAAAACTAACAATGGACCACTATGTCCTAAAACTGGCGTCGGACCGAAATGTCCTAAAACTAACAATAGACCACTATGTCCTAAAACTGGCGCCGGACCGAAACTTTCTTAAAACTAACAATGGACCACTATGTCCTTAAAATAGCTGTTGACCGAGACGTCGATAAACTACTGTAGACTGCAGCATTCTAAGGCTGACAAAAAAAAAAGAAAAAGAAGAAAGAAAAAAAGAAAGAAAAGAAAATGGTATGTCCATAAGCAAAATGGGCACGGATGAAAACCCGAAAGAGCTCCGTGAGTAAAAACAGCAGGACTACCGGCCAGTTTTTATGAAAACTCGAAAGGACGCAACCTCGTTAAAAGACACTTGCAAGGTCCTCTCGACCTTGCGAGGAGAAACCACCTATGTGAGATCCTTACGACTCACAAGGGAGCAACACACTTAGGGATCCCCACGATTCCTAAGGAGAAATTACACTTGCAAGATCCTCACGACTCGTAAGAAGAACTCTCTTATGAGACCCTCACGGCTCATAAGATTCAAAAGTCTTAAACTACAGAGATCTGAACCTGTTCTTAAGCGGCCACCACAACCTCCAATACTGCCCTACAAGCGGCTCAATGCTAACCCTTGTATACAATCCACAGGCGCAAATAAACATTTCCTTAACAAAGTCCCATCCGTGACTAGGGATATGTCTACACGGTGAACAGCCCTTATAAGTCCTCTCGACTTAGAAGGAGAAAACACTCTTGTAAGATCCTTACGACTTACGAGAAGCCATACACTTGGGAATCCTCACGATTCCTAAGGAGAAAACACACCTACGAGATCCTCATGACTCGCAGGGAGAAATACCTTCATGAGACCCTTACGGCTCATGAAGTCAAAAGTCTTAGTCGACAGGACATTAACCCTATTTGCTAAGCCACCTTTGTTCGACATCGACAGAGGCAAATGATGATTCGATCCTGGCAATATCCCAGTTGTAGCAGTGCTGATGCTGAAATCGGTGTCTAATCCCAAGCTTGCAGCGAAAAGCCAGCGAGCCACATATGCATACGAAATAGCCGAAATGATGGGGCAACTTGTAAATAAAAAGCAGCAAGTAAAAATATATGCATGCAAAATAGCCGAAATGATTGGGCAACTCGCAATAAAAAGTAGCGAGTAAAAATAAAATAAATAGCCAAAATGATTGGGCACCGCGAAAAAATAGCCGAAATGATTGGGCAATCGCGATTTTCCCGATATAAAAGCTGAAATGATAGAGCATCGCGAAAAGAAATAAAAAATCTTGAAAGAATGAAATTTTTGCCATACAGGTGATATCACACAGATCCCTGCATACAATCCAGGGGCACAAACAAAGAAGGAATCACACCTTCCCTCCCTAGGCTCCATCAAAAGAAGAAGCCAAATCTCAACGGTTCACAGACAGCCCAGAGATCATCTCAACATGCGTCTCATTACAACAGACGCAATATCAAGCAAAGCGGAACCGCGGCAATTCCCAGTTCCATGACTCGGCGGTGCGCAGATGACCGAGAGTCAAACCCCGACTCCATGAAATGCGGATAAAGTCAACCCTTCCTGGTCACGTGGAACGCGGCTTATGTTAATCCTGACCCCGTAGGAAACATCCAGAGCGGATCCTGGTCCTCGCAGAACACGGCTATGACCCTATAGGAAGCATCCAGAGCGGAGCCTAGTCCTCCCAGAACACGGCTATGACCCCGTGGGAAGCATCCAGAGCAAAATTCCTAGTTATGTGGAACGCGGTTTATGTCAATCCTGACCCCATGGGAAACATCCAGAGCGAAGCCTGGTCCTCGCAGAACACGGCTGTGACCCTGTGGGAAGCATCCAGAGCAAAATTCCTGATCACGTTGAACGCGGCTTATGTCAATCCTGACCCCGTGGAAAACATCCAGAGCGGATCCTGGTCCTCGCAGAACACGGCTATGACCCCGTGGGAAGCATCCAGAGCGGAGCCTGATCCTCGCAGAACACGGCTATGACCCCGTGGGAAGCATCCAGAGCAAAATTCCTGGTCACGTTGAATGCGGTTTATGTCAATCCTGACCCCGTGGGAAACGTCCAGAGCGGATCCTGGTCCTCGCAGAACACGGCTATGACCCCGTGGGAAGCATCCAGAGCAAAATTTCTTGGTCACGTGGAACGCAGCTTATGTCAATTCTGACCCCGTGGGAAACGTCCAGAGCAATTCCTGATTCCGCAAAGTGCGGATAATGGCAACACCATCAATCACTTACGGGTCCTCTCGACCCGTAAGGAAGAAAACTCTCTTGTAAGATTCTTACGACTTATAAGAGAAAACGCACTTAGGAATCCTCACGATTCTTAAGGAGAAAATACACCTATGAGATCCTCTCGACTCGTAGGGAGAAAAGTCTTTATGAGACCCTCACGGCTCATAAAGTTGAAAAGCCTTAGGCAGCAGATCTTAACCTGTTTGCTAAGCCATCACTACCTCTCGAAGAATTCAAAACGGGATGCTCACTCTATCATCTGTAGGCTATGCTTACTAAAGTGACATGCTGATAGCAAAGAAAAGAGAAGAAAGCGACAGTAAGGAGAACATTTTATTCACATTCAGTTAAGCGTTCAAGGCATACCCATTCATGCATGTGCAAAAAAGTTTGATATATAAAATAAACACTTAGAAATGAAAAGGCTTGCTATTCATACTTCAGAAAATGCCTACATTGAGAAAAACAGCAAATAAAAACATAACTGGAATGTTTACAAAGGCACGACATCAAATCCAGGGTATGGATTAAGAAACTCAAAAGTAAGGCTATCTAAAATATTCCAGGCCTTTCGAACCATCCTAGTATACTTCCTCTCGCGATTACAAGCGTCGGGGTCCTCACTGATGTCCTCCACCCTCCGATAGGCAGCGAGTATTGCCGCCTGTTGAAAAGTCTAATGCAGAAGATCAATAAGATCGTCTCGCCTTTTCTTTGAGATTAGGCCCATCAGATATACCGAGTGCACCTTGTCTTCGGCATCATCCAATGCATTAAGCGGCATGCCGGCACAGAATAGAGGAAGTGCTCCCCAGATCGCTCCGACAATAAGCTTCAAGAGAGAGGAACGTCGAGGAAGCAGTCGACCATTGTATGTGTCAAAGCGACCCATGATTTCGGCACACTGGGCGTTTGTGAATTCTCGGTTTTGAGAACGACCGAGTACGCGAATGTCTCCATAAGAGATAATCTCATCAAGGTCATACATATGAGCGTCCATAACTCCTGAAAAAGAAAATCAGCAAGAGTTAGCGGACAGATGGATTAAGAAAATTCTTATTAAAAACAGGCACATGAATTTAAACGACTACTTGATATCCCCATGGAGAAGACAAATTCTAATTATGACACCTAACAAATTCGAATTTGCGAGAAATCCTAAAAAAAAGGAATCTCATTTAATGAGCGACCCCTTGGGTCAAGGAGTTAAACTCCTCGAGAGCAATGCTCTGCAGACAGGAGTGACACCTGTCAAAGTCAATTATGAGGAGAATTTAAAGAAATTCCCCGAGAATGCCAAGAGCCTTGATCTGAAAAAATGATGATGGAAAAACCATCAGAAAAAAATTAAAATCAATTTTTTTATGAATTAAAAATTCTGAGATCTTCAAGATCTATGAACAAACTCTAAGAGTTCTTTATGAGCAAAACTCTGTACATGGGTTAAGAAATCCTGAAACAAGATCTCCTTAGATCTATGGGTTCAAGAGAGCAAAGCCCTGTTAATGAAACCCTAAAAGGGTTTTCTTTAGATCAAAGATCTATGAAGAGTAAGGCTTTGTTAATGGGTAAAACCCTAGATTATTAAAAGATTTGATCTTTACCTAAGTTTTGGCAGAGTTTTGACTCTTAAAATTTCTTAAGACGAAAAGCTATGCTCTGTGGAAGAATAAAAATTCTCAAAAGAAAGATGATGAACAGAATCATCTAAAGGACCAAAGGTCATATTTATAGACATTGAAATGCCTTTTCAATTTCTGAGTAGATCCAAGGGCGCAGATACTGCCACCGCTGCACTCACATGTGGGCCACGTGAGCGCAACAGGGGGGGCATTTGTTTCCCCTAATCAGAGCAAAACTCTGTTTGAAATTCAAATTTCAAAATTGAAGCGACGCTTCAGATGCAGCGCCAAGTGTGCTGCGCCCTAAGCAGCGCACCATGTGTGTGCTAGCGCTAGGTGCGCTGTGCTCTAAGCAGCGCACCACATGTCAAACATGGGTGCGCTAGCGCTAAGTGCGCTGCACTCCGAGGAGCGCACCACGTGTAAGACACAAGTGCGCTAGCGCTAAGAGCGCTGCACTCTAAGCAGCGCACCACATGCAAAGCACGGGTGCGCTAGCGCTGGAATTAAAAAACTCCCTACCGTTAGATCAAAAGATCTAATAATAATGATAAATCATTAATTAATCAGAATTAAATTCTGTTTTGGAAAGATTTTTCAATCTTGTTAAAACAAGAAGATTGCTTTCTGTAAAATAGAAGCCCTAGAATCAAAGATCCAATGGTGAGGAAATATCCCCAAATCAATCAGAGAAAGATCTCTTTAACTGATTCAACAAATCAGCTTGCCCTATATAAAGGCCCCAAGACTTCAAGTCTGATATAGAGAAACCCCCCATAAACTTTGAGAAACTCAAAGATAAAAAGCAAGCTCTTGCAAGAAGATATTTCTTCATGGTAAAGATGATGGATGATGAACACAGAGATGAAATCATCTCATAGAAAGAAAAATTCATTTCTTCAAAAAGATCATAGATCAACAAGACAAAAAGACTTTCACAATCAAAAGATCTCATCATCATAATAAAAGAAGAACATAATTCTTCTCACAGATCATGGATTTATAAAGGCAAAACTTTTCATCAACATAAGAGATTGGAAATCTCTCCTGCAAAATAAGAACTGTTGTTCTTAAATCTTGAGACAAAGTCTATTTTAAAAGAACATAAATTTGTTCCCAGATCATAAAATTGATCAGTTGCGCTTTGCGCTTTTGAAATGCGCCTTGGGCTCTTGAACTGCACTTCTGCGCTTTCTGGACCGGCGCTCAGCGCCAAATGCGCCACGTGTCAACCACGTATGCGCCAATTAACAACTTGCGCTTTGCGCTTCTGAAATAGCGCACTGCGCTCATGGGCTGGCGCTCAGCGCCAAGCGCACCACGTGTCATTCACGTGTGCTCCACTAAACTGAAAGCGCAATGCGCTCATGGATTAGTGTTCAGCGCTCATACACTGGCATCATGCGCTCGTCATCTAGCGCCTAGCGCTGAGTGCGACACGTGTCCCTTACATGTGCGCTACTTGGCAGAAGCACAATGCGCTCTTTGATTGGAGCAAAACGCCTAGCGCACCACGTGTTGCGCCGACAGAATTAAATTCTGTCTTTTAATAAGCCCAGAGCTTTGATCAATGCTCACCATTATTAAAAGGGCCAAGCCCAAATAAAATCTCAACAGCCCTAAATAAAATGTTAAACATTTTAATCTGATTGGACTTAGCCAAAGATTGGTCATAAGTTCTCAACTTATATTAATTGAGCCCATCTGCTCATAAATATTTTAACAGATCTTAGCCCGAAATTGGACTACAGATCTTCCAACCAACTCAGTCGGTTCGAGGGTACATCTCTTTACTCATCTGATATTTGTCGTTGTAATGCTTCAACGTCTTCAGAGAGGTGACGGGTCTCGACAACCACACATTTCATGGACTGTGGGGTCTTTAAGCCCATGGACTATGATGTCCTTAACCTTGACTGTGAGGTCTTTAAACTCACGGACTATGATGTCCTTAACCTTGACTGTGAGGTCTTTAAACTCACGGACTATGATGTCCTTAACCTCGACCGTGATGTCTTTCAACTAACATTCGACCGTGATATCTTTAAACTAACTGTAAATGCCCGTTTCCTTCAATGAAAATCTTTCTATATTTTCCTTTTCCTTTCTTCGTAATTTTGTAGGAAATTAGTTTCTAGATTGTCGTATTTAAATCTTTCGAAACCATTAAAATCAAAACCCAAAACTAAAACCAAATATGTAATTTCCCACCATTTAATCCAGCCCAAGCAAATTAAATTCCCCAAAGCCCGTTTTCCTTTAAAATTAAACCCAGCCAAAAAGAAAATAATAAAAACAATTTAATTAAACCCTAAACTCCCAAGCCGGCCCAGCCCATCAGCCCGCGCCCAAACCCCCTTAACCGCGCCCGCAGCAAACCTTACCCGACCCGTTTAAACCTTCTTCCTCCCTTCTAAACTTTTCCCGCTCACTTTTTCTTCGTTCCCACGTCGCCCCCTCGCGCCCACGTCTCCGCGCCATTGCCCCACGTCCTCGCGACCTCGACCACAACTCCCTCGAGTTCTTCAACCATAAACTCTTCGCCCCCTCTCACTCTCCAACTCCTTCTCAAATCTCTCTCTCTCGAAAACTCCTACAAACCCACTGCCAGCTCCCTCACCCGCCGACGCCGCCAACGACAACGACGACGAGGAAGACCACGACTCTCCCTTTCTTTCCTTCCTCCTCCTCCTTCAACAGAGCCCCCTTCACTACCCCACTCCCTTCAACCGCCGAGCACTCCCCTGCACATCCCCTCGGCCACTACCTGCACCTCGACGCCGGCAAGCCACCACTGCACCTGGAACCCCTCGTTGACCCCCTTCGTCCTCAACATCATCATAATTATCACTACAAACCGAGCCCCACTGGCCCCTCTCTCTCTCTCCAAAACCATAACCTTTCCCCTCACTGCGAGCTTCGAACCCCCGCTGCTGCCCATCGCCGGAGCGACACTGCCGACCATCGTCGACCCCAGCGCACTCACAGAGATCCACAGAGCACCCCCTCCGCTTCCAGCGAACACGAGTCGTTCCCTGGACAACTCCGACGACGAAACCGAAACGCGAGCCGAGGCCGTGAACCCTAGCCGCACCGTTCGTCGAGCGTTCGTGCCGTTGCCGCTGCCGTGCATCGCCAAAGCGTCTCCAGGAAAGTACCCTACTTGCTACATGCTAGATTATTTCCGTTACAAATCAAAACCGTATTAATTCCATATTTGCGATTCATGAAAACTTAAATGACATAAGTGTTTGATGCAAGATCCAAATGAAAACCTTCATTTAATTTGATGGAACTCGATTGCATATTCTGTCCCATGTGGCAATGAGCACTGTGTAGAAATTTTACTGGAAAATACAATTGTTAATGGCTTAAACGAACACCCCCAATTACACCCGTAAAACTGGGAATTTCCGGCACATGAAATTTGTTAAAATCACAATTAATTTTGTACACATTGAAATGATGCGTTCGAGGGCTCAAATCGAAGATGACTCGACGACCTGTAATCCTATGCAAGTTCTTAATTGTTTCTATACTGAAATTATGACGAGAATTGGTTCGGAGAGCGGCTCTGGACTGCAGTCCAGAGCAGCTCTAGTTGTTGTTTTATGTCTCGTAATGTTTACTACCTTGCTGACTGAACTCGTATGTTGAGGAACCCTACAATTTATATCAATATGTTATCTAAATAACGCAAGTGATTTCACTCCCATTTTATCGTCGTTTACTATTTAAACTGCAATTTAAAGGATCAGAACGTCTAGCAGTCCCAAACTGAAACTGAACTGATACCCTAGGGTTGAACCGTGCATAACTTCTGATGTACAGACGCGATTGAGAATACATCTGTTGAGTTGGAAACCCTATTGAAAACCCTAATTTTCATTTAACTGTAACGTCGCTAAATTCTGATCCCAACTGGGTGAAATTTGTGCCGCGAAACGGACGTTCAGTTCAGAAACTGAATTTCCTGCAGCGAGCACTTAAATTGAAACGGCTGTAACTTGAATACCAGAAATCCGATTGTACTGAAACCAATTTTTCTGAACTTCCGACAGAGTGTGCTTATTACCGTATTTGTATCATTTCATTGAATTCTGAACATATGAATTACTGCAATTTTTGTAAGTTTATGACGTGCATATTGGTTCATAATACACATGACTTGTTAACTGCATAGATATACATACCTTACCCAATTGCCATATATATAGTGTTAGTGCGTGTTAGTATTCAGTGGACATTGCATTATCATGCATGAATGATATTGGTTTAGGAGTGTCAAGTACGCCAATGGAAAAGTGAATGATTCGTGACAGTGATTAATACAGTGAACAGTGACAAAACCGTGCTATTGGTGGATACTTGTACACGACTAAATCATAATCATCAATAGTGTAAACGTGGGGAAAAAGGGGAAATCGAAGTGGAAAGAGTATCGTATTTAGCGGGACTGTGTTTTAGAGGATGATCATTCGAACAGTGATTCTTATATATATTAGGTAGGATCTAGCGATCCGGCTGACAGGGTTATGTCCCGGGCGTGTGGGCCGTTGCCTCGGATATGTACGAGACTCCTGTTAAACATGATCCTCCTTTCCACTATACGATTTCAAACATGACTTAGAGACTGATAGGGACACAGATCATATTTTGCATCATTTAGTGACATTGTGATTATCCGCATTTTACTTTCACTGTTATTACCTTATTTGTATGTTTCATGTCATTATTATAAAATTGCTATTACGTCGCTCTGACGACCTGAGTATGCATGCTTAGACCTCGAGGAAGAAACAGCGCAGGAGTCGGATTTACCATTCGAGCTGACGGAGATCTAGTCTGGAGTACCTTTTTCTTCGTTTCTGTTTTCCCTAGAGATCTTGTATTCGAACTCGGTTAGTAGTTCTTTCCTGTTTATTTGTGAATTGTGAAGAATGAAAATTCGATGTAATAATTTAGTGATGTATTTCCTTTACTACTGTGCTTTGTTTACCGATTACCATGTAATGCTAGAAGCCGATGTGTGACTACGGCGGGATTATTCCTTGACCGTAGAAGCATGGCTGGCTTAGTCATCCCTCGTTTTCCATATTTTGGGAAGCGGGGCGTGACATGGTTTTGTTGGTATCAGAGCCGTGTTTAGTAACAAGGGATAACATTAACTACACTGTATTACATTATTTTCGTTTCACTATTCCTGATTTTCGTCCTTGAATCTAATCATATCCTTTTGAATCTTCCAGCGATATGACGTCCCCGAACGACCACTCCTCGGACTCAAGTTCTCAGGATCGCACGGAAAGAATACTTAGTGCACTGACCTCTCTCGCAGAAGCTCAGGAGAGGAAGACAGACTTACTCGCCGAGGCACTCTGGGCTATTACTGCTGCAGGGGGACCCTCCGCACTCATTACCGCCCCCGAAGGTACTACTCCACCAGCTTACTCTGCCAGGGCTGGCACCGTCTCAGATTTCCGGAGGTTGCATCCAGCTGCATTCACAGGGCTAGCCGAGCCACTTGAGGCCAAGCAATGGCTAGTGAATATGGAGAACTTACTGCCGGCCGCCAGGGTACCAGATGAAGATAGGGTGAATGTGATAAAGATTCAGTTGGAAGATGAAGCCCGTACTTGGTGGACAGTTGAGGAAAGCATGCTAGAGAGGCCAATCGAATGGAGCAAATTCAAGGAGTGCTTCCTGGACCATTATTTCCCTTCCACCGCCAAGGCCGAGATGGAAGAAAGATTCATCCAACTGAAGCAGAATGGCCGCCCCGTGGACGTATATGCGGCAGAGTTCAACCGTCTGAGCCGATTTGCTCCATACATGGTCGCTTCAGAAGCTACCAGGGCCAGACGCTTCTTGTAGGGACTTGATTTCGAGCTGCAGCAGTTGATCGCATCACTGGAGTTACAGACTTTTGCACAGGTACTCAACGCGGCGAGAATTCAGGAGAAATTGATCAACAAGTTCAGGAAGCCCCCAGTCGTTCCAGTACGTACCCATGCACCGACTCGAGGAGCCATACCAGTTCACAGGCCTGGAACGACTCAGATGAAGCGCCCATTTGTGCCCTAGCATCGCCCCCAGAGACAGAACGTAGTTTGCAGCTACTGCAATAGAGATGGGCATACCCAGAAGGACTGTCGTCGCACCAAGGGACAGTGCTTGATTTGCGGATCCAGACAGCACAGGATTAGCGGTTGCCCCGAGCGAGCAGAGATACAGGGAGGTTCTGGACCGCAGAAGCAGAGGCCACAGGAGCAGAGGCAACCCTATACAGGGCGCGGTCAGGGACGGGCGTTCACCTTGACCGCCGAGCAGGCAGAGGCTTTAGGGGAAGTTGTCACAGGTACTCTACTCGTACATTCCTTGCCAGCTAGAGTACTATTTGATTCTGGAGCATCGCACTGTTTCATATCTGAGAATTTCGTTGATACACACTCCATACCACATAAACTACTAACCAAGGGTTGGGAAATACATACGGGTAATGGCGTGATAGTATCTAGTCGAGAATGTAGATCTTGTCTGGTTGTAGTGTGTGGCAGGGAATTTCTATGCGAATTTCCTTTTGATCGGGACAGGCAGTTATGACGCAATCCTCGGGATAGATTAGATGAGTGCCTTCCATGCAGTTATTGATTGCCGAGCAAGGAACATGATCTTCCGCATTCCCAATCACCCGGAGTTTATTTTCGAAGGCGGAAGCGAATCTTTGTAGCCAGCCAAGTATAGACCAAGCCAAAAGAGCTGACAGCTACGGAGATTGATGAGAGCGCAGTCCCAGAGATTGTTTGGGACTTTTTGGACGTGTTTCCTGAAGATTTACCAGGTCTACCACCTCCACGCGTCTTGGAGTTCTCGATCGATTTGACTCTAAGTACAGCACCGGTTTCCAAGGCCCCGTACAGAATGTCACCGGTTGAACTGGCTGAATTGAAGAAGCAAATTGAAGAACTCTTGGAGAAGGGATTTATTCGGCCAAGCATTTCACCGTGGGGTGCACCAGTTCTGTTAGTGAAGAAGAAGGATAGATCGCTGCGGATGTGTATAGATTATCGGGAGCTGAACAAAGTCACAATAAAGAACAAGTACCCAATTCCGCGCATCGATGACCTTTTCGATCAGCTAAGTGGGGCCAAGGTATTTTCGAAGTTGGATCTCCGTTCTGGATATCATCAAATCAGAGTAGCTGCCGAGGATGTATGCAAGACAGCTTTCAGGACCCGATACGGACACTATGAGTTTCTTGTGATGCCGTTCGGTGTTACCAATGCTCCAGCAATATTCATGGACTTGATGAACAGGGTGTTTGCAAAGTACTTGGACACGTTTGTCGTTGCATTTATCGACGACATACTTGTTTACTCGAAGACCCGGGAGGAGCACGTCGAGCATTTGCGCACGGTTCTACAAATTCTTCGGGAAGAGAAGCTGTATGCGAAATTGAGCAAGTGTGAGTTCTGGCTCGACAAGGTTTAGTTCTTAGGACACGTTGTTTCTGGCGAAGGCATCTCAGTGGACCCGGTGAAGATAGAATCTGTCAGAGATTGGCCAACGCTGAAGTCAGTGGCCGAGATCAGAAGCTTTCTGGGATTGGCAGGTTATTATCAGAGGTTCGTCCAAGACTTTTCAAGAATCGCTGAACCGTTGATGAGGCTGACGCGGAAGGATGTACCATTTGCGTGGACAGAGGAGTGTACTTAGGCATTTGACACACTGAAGCAGAAGTTAACCACGGCGCCTATTCTTACAGTACCAGATGATTCCGGTGGTTTGGTGATACATAGTGACGCCTCAAGGAAGGGATTAGGCTGTGTTCTGATGCAGCACGGCCAAGTGGTTGCTTACGCTTCTCGAAAGCTGAGAAGTCACGAGAAGAACTATCCTACGCATGACTTGGAGTTAGCTGCAGTGGTTTTTGCGTTGAAGATTTGGATGCACTATCTATTGGGCGAGAAAGTGGAGGTGTACACGGATCATAAAAGTCTGAAGTACATCTTAACTCAGAAGGAACTAAACATGAGGCAACGCCGATGGCTAGAGCTGATGGCAGATTACGACTTGGATCTTCAGTATCACCCGGAGAAAATAAATGTTATACCAGATGCGCTCAGTCACAAGCCAGCGGTCATGATGTTGACCAATCAGAGGAGCATTATTGAGGACTTTCAAAAACTTGAGCTTGAAGTCATCACACCGAGCGCACTCATTCAATTTTGGCAACTACAGGTGCAGTCTTCCCTTGTGGATCGCATCAAGGCTGCATAAGCGGATGATCCTCGATTGCAAAAGTTCAGGGCGCAAGTAGAAGCCGGGCTGAGAACGGACTTAATCATACATGAAGACGGTTCTCTGAGATTCGGTAGTAGACTCTGCATACCCAAAGGAGATGTTCGAGAAAAAGTACTGGCTGAGGCGCATAGTTCAGCTTATTCTGTGCATCTGGGAGGTACAAAGATGTATCAGGATCTAAAGCAGCATTTTTGGTGGAACGGGATGAAGCGAGAAATTGTGATTTTCGTATCCAGGTGCTTGGTATGCCAGCAGGTGAAGGCGGAATATCAGAGGACGGCAGGGCTGCTGCAACCACTTCCGATACCAGAATGGAAGTGGGAGCACATTACCATGGATTTCGTGACGGCCTTACCATGGAGCCCTAGGGGCAATAACGCCATTTGGGTTATCGTCGACCGCCTCACGAAAGCTGCACACTTCTTACCATTCCGAGTGGGACAGTCAACAGAGTCACTGGCAAAGAGATACATGCAGGAGATAGTGCGACTTCACGGAGTCCCGGTCAGCATTGTGTCAGATCAAGACACCAGATTCGTGTCGTACTTTTAGAGGAGCTTACAGGAGAGTTTGGGTACCCGCCTCAAGTTCAGTACAGCTTATCACCCGCAGACGGATAGACAATCCGAGCGTACGATTCAGACGCTCGAGGATATGTTGAGAGCCTGCATGTTGGATTTTCAGGGTTCCTGGGAAGATCATCTTCATCTATTTGAGTTTTCTTATAACAACAGTTATCAGGCTAGCATCCAGATGGCTCCTTTCGAAGCACTTTACGGGCGGAAGTGTCGATCCCCAGTGTGTTGGGATGATGTGGGAGAAAGAATACTACTGGGTCCCGAGTTCATCGTTCAGACAGTCGACAAGGTCAAATGATCAGGCAGCGTATTAAGACGGCTCAGGATCGGCAGAAGAGTTGGGCAGATACCAGCAGGAGGGCACTAGAGTTTGAAGTCGGAGATCACGTGTTCCTGAAGATTTCCACTACCCATGGAGTTATCAGGTTTGGAGGTCGGGGAAAGCTCAGTCCCCGTTTCATCGGACCTTTTGAGGTGCTAGAGCGAGTAGGAGAGGTGGCCTACCGACTTGCCTTGCCTCCATCGCTAGCTGGTGTGCACAATACCTTCCACGTGTCACAGTTGCGGCATTATGTTCGGGATGAGAGCCATGTCCTGGACTATTCGGAGCTAGTTTTGCGTACTGATCTATCATACGAGGAGCAACCCACCACCATCTTCGACCGCAGAGAGAAAGTGCTGAAGAACAAGGTCATTCCGTTAGTCCGAGTGTCTTGGGGCGGTCGTTCCCCAGGAGAATCTATCTGGGAGCGGGAGGAAGATATCCGTGCACGTTTTCCACGCCTCTTTATTTAGTACTTTTGTTACCTTGTATCCTTGCTAAATTTCGAGGACGAAATTTTTGTAAGAGGGGGTATGATGTAAATCCTCGTTTCCTTCAATGAAAATCTTTCTATATTTTCCTTTTCCTTTCCTCGTAATTTTGTAGGAAATTAGTTGCTAGATTGTCATATTTAAATCTTTCGAAACCATTAAAATCAAAACCCAAAATTAAAACCAAATATGTAATTTCCCACCATTTAATCCAGCCCAAGCAAATTAAATTCCCCAAAGCCCGTTTCCCTTTAAAATTAAACCCAGCCAAAAAGAAAATAATAAAAACAATTTAATTAAACCCTAAACTCCCAAGACGGCCCAGCCCATCAGCCCGCGCCCAAACCCCCTTAACCGCGCCCGCAGCAAACCTTACCCGACCCGTTTAAACCTTCTTCCTCCCTTCTAAACTTTTCCCCGCTCACTTTTTCTTCGTTCCCACGTCTCCGCGCCGTTGTCCCACGTCCCCGCGCCGTTGTCCCACGTCCCCGCGACCTCGACCATGACTCCCTCGAGTTCCTCAACCACAAACTCTTCGCCCCCCTCTCACTCTCCAACTCCTTCTCAAATCTCTCTCTCTCTCGAAAACTCCCACAAACCCACTGTCAGCTCCCTCACCCGCCGACGCCGCCGACGACAACGACGACGAGGAAGACCACGACTCTCCCCTTCTTTCCTTCCTCCTCCTCCTTCAACAGAGCCCCCTTCACTACCCCACTCCCTTCAACCGCCGAGCACTCCCCTGCACATCCCCTCGGCCACCACCTGCACCTCGACGCCGGCGAGCCACCAGTGCACCTGGAACCCCTCATCGACCCCCTTCATCCTCAACATTATCATAATTATCACTACAAATCGAGCCCCACTGCCCCCCCTCTCTCTCCAAAACCATAACCTTTCCCCTCACTGCGAGCTTCGAACCCCCACTGCTGCCCATCGCCGGAGCGACACCGCCGACCATCGTCGACCCCAGTGCACTCACAGAGATCCATTGAGCACCCCCTCAGCGTCCAGCGAACACGAGTCGTTCTTCGGACAACTCCGATGACGAAACCGAAACGCGAGCCGAGGCTGTGAACCCTAGCCGCGCCGTTCGTCACGCGTTCATGCCGTTGCCGCTGCCGTGCATCGCCAAAGCGTCTCCAGGCAATTACCCTACTTGCTACATGCTAGATTATTTCCGTTACAAATCAAAACCGTATTAATTCCATATTTGCGATTCATGAAAACTTACATAAGTGTTTGATGCAAGATCCAAATGAAAACCTTCATTTAATTTGACGGAACTCGATTGCATATTCTGTCCCGTGTGGCAATGAGCACTGTGTAGAAATTTTACTGGAAAATACAATTGTTAATGGCTTAAACGAACACCCCCAATTACACCCGTAAAAACTGGGAATTTCCCGCGCCTGAAATTTGTTAAAATCACAATTAATTGTGTACACATTGAAATGATGCGTTAGATGGCTCAAATCGAAGATGACTCGACGAACTATAACCCTATGCAAGTTCTTAATTGTTTCTATACTGAAATTATGACAAGAATTGGTTCGTAGAGCGGCTGGACTGCAGTCCAGAGCAGCTCTGGTTGTTGTTTTATGTCTCGTAATGTTTACTACCTTGCTGCCTGAACTCGTATGTTGCGGAATCCTACAATTTATTGAATATCAATCTGTTAGATAAATAACGCAAGTGATTTCACCCCATTTTATCGTCGTTTACTATTTAAACTGCAATTTAAAGAATAAGAACGTCTAGCAGTCCCAAACTGAAACTGAACTGATACCCTAGGGTTGAACCGTGCATAACTTCTGATGTACAGATGTGATTGAGAATACATCTATTGAGTTGGAAACCTTATTGAAAACCCTAATTTTCATTTAACTGTAGCGTCGCTAAATTCTGATCCCAACTGGGTGAAATTCGTGCCGCGAAACGGACGTTCAATTCAGAAACTGAATTTCCTGCAGCGAGCACTTAAATTGAAACGGCTGTAACTTGAATACCAGAAATCTGATTGTACTGAAACCAATTTTGCTGAACTTCCGACAGAGTGTGCTTGTTACTGTATTTGTATCATTTCACTGAATTCTGAACATATGAATTACTGCAATTTTTGTAAGTTTATGACATGCATATTGGTTCATAATACACATGACTTGTTAACTGCATAGATATACATACCTTACCCAATTGCCATATACATAGTGTTAGTGCGTGTTAGTATTCAGTGGACATTGCATTATTGTGCGTGAATGATATTGGTTTAGGAGTGTCAAGTACGCCAATGGAAAAGTGAATGATTCGTGACAGTGATTAATACAGTGAACAGTGACAAAACCGTGCTATTGGTGCATACTTGTACATGACTAAATCATAATCATCAATAGTGTAAACCTGGGAAAAAAGGGGAAATCGAAGTGGAAAGAGCATCGTATTTAGCGGGACCGTGTTTCAGAGGATGATCATTCGAACAGTGATTTTTATATATATTAGGTAGGATCTAGTGATCCGGCTGACAGGGTTATGTCCCGGACGTGTGGGCCGTTGTCTCGGGTATGTACGAGACTCCTGTTAAACATGATCCTCCTTTCCACTATACGATTTCAAACATGACTTAGAGACTGATAGGGACACAGATCATATTTTGCATCGTTTAGTGACATTGTGATTATCCGCATTTTACTTTCACTGTTATTACCTTATTTGCATGTTTCATGTCATTATTATAAAATTACTATTACGTCGCTCTGACGACCTGAGTATGTATGCTCAGACCTTGAGGAAGAAACAGCGCAGGAGTCGGATTTACCATTCGAGCTGACGGAGATCTAGTCTGGAGTACATTTTTCTTCGTTTCTGTTTTCCCTAGAGATCTTGTATTCGAACTCGGTTAGTAGTTCTTTCCTATTTATTTGTGAATTGTGAAGAATGAAAATTCGATGTAATAATTTAGTGATGTATTTCCTTTACTGCTGTGCTTTGTTTACCGATTACCATGTAATGCTAGAAGCCGAAGTGTGACTACGGCGGGATTATTCCTTGACCGTAGGAGCATGGCTGGCCTAGTCATCTCTCGTTTTCCATATTTTGGGAAGCGGGGCGTGACACTAACATTGGACCGAGATGTCCTTAAACTAACATTGGACCGCAATGTCCTTAAACTAATCGACCGCAATATCCCTAAACTAAACAATAGAGTCCAAATGCTCTTTTGTTGGATCTAAACGATCCCGTTAAGTTGATCTTAGTCTAAAATTAGACTAACCTATCCTTAACATACGTTTAAGTTGATCTTAGTCCCTAATGAGACTAACGTATCCTTAAACCCAACCCCCAAACCCAAATCTAAGAAGATACGGATTTGGACTAATCCACGCCCTACGGGCGACAATATAAATTAGTCTCCGTATACAATCCACGGGCAACCAAAAACAAAATAAACACACATGACACCATCTGGAGAAGGAGAAAGTTGTTATCGCGACACGGTAGCGTAATTAACTGCAGGGGCTTGCGCCTGCAGGGAAGAGCGTCCCCACAATCAAAAACCCCTCAAATGAGGGGGAATCTGATGAAATCTGCTACATCGGCCGCATCCGTTTAAACCTTCGATACACGGTGCCATAAATCAACTTGGCATCTTCGGAGAGGTGGACGGATAGCACCAATTAGCATCTGCCCCGAAATTCAAGTGAGACGTTTATCGCGTCTTCCCGGCGTTTTCGACGGGGAACAATGCTATTTGGTTTTACCCGTCCACCTCTCCGAAAATACCAAGTTGATTTATGGCAGCATGTATCGAAGGTTTAGACGGATGCGGCCGATATAGCAGACTTCGTCAGATCCCCCCCCCCATTGTGAGGGGTTTTTTATTGTGAGGACGCTCTTCCCTGCAGGCAGAAGCCTCTACAGTTAATTATGCTACCGCATCGCGGTAACCATTTTCTCCTTCTCCAGAGGGTCACTTCATATCGTGTATGTTTATTTTATTTTTGGTTGCCCGAGGATTGTATACAGAGACTAATTTATGTTGTCGCCCGTAGCGCATGGATTCGTCCAAATCCGTATTTTATTAGATTTGGTTTTGGCTTGGGTTTAAGGATCGTTAATCTCATTTGAGACTAAGATCAACTTAAACGTTTGTTGAGGATACGTTAGTCTAATTTTAGACTAAGATCTACTCAACATGATCATTTAGATCCAACAAAAGAGCATTTGGGCTCTATTGTTTTAGTTTAGAGACGTTGCGGTCCATTGAGTTTAAGGACATCATCGTCCGTGACAGTTTAAAGACGTCATAGTCTGTAAAGTTTAAAGACATCATAGTCTATGAGTTTAAGGTCCTCACGGTCCATAAAGTTTAAGAACATCATAGTTCATGAGTTTAAGGACCCCACAGTCTGTGAAGTTTAAGAACATCATAGTCCAGTTTAAAGAAGTCATGGTCTGTGTGGTTTTGGTTCAACCGTTTGGGGCTGCCCCAAAAGTTATTGGTCATTGGGACCCTCCATCTCTCTGAAGACGTTGAGGAATTACAACGACATATATCAGAGGTATGAAAAGATGTAACCTTGAACCAATGTTGGTTGAGAGATCTGTAGCCAAGGTTGGGACTAAGATCTGTTAAAAAGATTCATGAGCATATGGGCTCAATTAATCTGAATTAGGGGCCTATTGCCAACTTGGGCTCAGCCCACTCAGTTAAAATGTTAAACATTTAATTAGGCTCGGTCCTGGGTTCTGACAACCTTTTTGTCTTTTATTGAGTGTTGAACACTCATTATGGTTCTGAGGCTTTATTTAAAGAACAATTTATATTCCCTCAGCGCACACGTGAGGAGCACGTGGTGCGCTTGGCGCTGAGCGCCAGACTTAGAGCGCTAAAGCGCTTCCTGTGAAATAGCGCACACGTGAGGAGCACGTGGTGCACTTGGCGCTGAGCGCCAGACTTGGAGCGCTGATGCGCTTCTTATGAAATAGTGCACACGTGAGGAGCATGTGGCATACTTGGCGCTGAGCGCCAGACAATGAGTGCAGAGTGCTCTTTATGAAATAACGCATACGTGAGGAGCGCTTGGCGCGCTTGGGGTTGAGCGCCAGACAATGAGTGCAGAGCGCTTTTTATGAAATAGCGCATACGTGGGAAGCACGTGGCGCGCTTGGTGCTGAGCGCCAATCAATGAGTGCGGAACGCTCTTTATAAAATAGCGCACAGTGAGGAGCACGTGATGCGCTTGACGCTGAACTCCAACCTTGAAACGCTGAGTGCTTCTTTTAAAATAGCGCTTGGAGCGCTGAGCGCTGAACACCAGACTTGGAACGCTGAGGTGCTTCTTTAAATTGGAGCGCTAGGAGCGCTGCGGCGCTGTGCGCCAGTCTTGGAGCACTGATGCGCTTCTTTAAATTGGAGCGCTAGGAGCGCTGCGGCGCTGTGCGCCAGCTTTGGAGCGTTGAGGCGCTTCTTTAAATTGGAGCGCTAATACTCTTTTTAGGCAGCTTTGATCAATTCTGCGTTCTAAAAATTAAATTCTCATTTATAAGAGACTTTGTCTCGTGGCTCTAAGAACAAGGTTCTTATTTTTATAGGAGATGCTGCAATCTCTTATGTTTTTGTGAAAGACTTTGTCTTTGTGGATCTGTGATCCGAAGAGAATTAAGTTTTTTCTCCTCTCCATTTATGATGAGATGCTATGATCTCTTTCTGTGAAAAACATATGTCTTATGGATGTATGATCTAGAAAGAGAACTAAATTCTTCCACTCTTTATGAGATGATTTTATCTCTCTATTTTATTTACCTTGAGGAAGTTCTTCTTCCGAGCTTGCTCTTTTCTTTGAAATTTCTCAAAGTTTATGCGAGGGTTCCTTTGTGCAAGACTTGGTCTTGGGTCCTTTATATAGGGGAGGCTGATTTGTTGAATTAGTTAAGGAAATCTCTCATTGTGAGATCTCCAATTTATTTATAGAATTTATCCATCGTTGGATCTTTGATCCGAGGTTTTTGTTTTACAGAAGGCAATTTTCTTGTTTTTAATAAGATTAGAAAAATATTTTCCCATACAAAACTTATTCTGTATCTTGGTGATTTTTAATCACCATTGGATCTTAGATCCAAGGGTGGGGGAACATTTAGTTCCAGCGCTAGCGCTCTCGTGCTTTGCACGTGAGCGCTGCATCAGAATCTTTGACTCTTGGCGCTAGCGCACTTAACGCTAGCGCTCTCGTGCTTTGCACGTGAGCGCTGCCTCAGAGTCTTTGACTCTTAGCGTTGGCGTACTTGGCTCTAGCACTCTCGTGCTTTGTACGTGAGCTGCCTCAGAATCTTTGACTCTTAGCACTGGCGTACTTGGCGCTAGGGCTCTCGTGCTTTGCACGTGAGCGCTACCTCAGAGTCTTTGACTCTTAGCGCTGGCGCACTTGGCGTTGGCGCTCTCATGCTTTGCACGTGAGCGCTGCCTCAGAGTCTTTGACTCTTACCGCCGGCGCCGGCGCCGGCGCTTTTATGAAGCGCCGCTTCATTTCAAATTTCAAAATTTGAACAGAGCTTTGCTCTGATTGGGGAAAACAACCATGAGTTCCATACTGAAAAAAATGTATATGAAATAGCCGAAATGTTTGGGCAACTCGCAATAAAAGTCAGGGAGTAAAATATATGCATACAAAAATAGCCGAAATGTTTGGGCAACTCGCAATAAAAAAACAGCGAGTAAAAAGGAAAAAATAGCCGAAATGATTAGGCAATTCGCAATAAAAAGTAGCGAGTAAAAAGAAAAACAGCCGAAATGATTGGGCACCGCGAAAAAAAGCCGAAATGATTGGGCAATCGCGACTTTTGCGATACAAAAAGCTGAAATGATAGAGCATCGCGGAAAGAAAAAAATGAAATGAAACTTTTTGCCCTGCAGGTAAGTTTATATTGACCCCTGTATACAATCCATGGGCATAAATGACAAGGGAACCACATGTCCCAACAAACTCTATCAAAGGGAGAGTCGGGTCTCAGCGGCAATATCTGAATCCCAGAAAACCTACAACGACGTTCCTCCACATGCCAGCAGGACATGGACGAGAGACTACCTCGGAGCCATGGCAAAGTCCATAGTTCCAAGTCTCAACGGCAACATCTACAGCCTAGAGATCAACAACAGCGTTCTTCCTCCAGCATGATGCATACGCGATATCAACAAACGGAGCCACGACAAAGTCCCCTGGTTCCAAATCTCGACGGTTCACAGATAACCCAGAGACAACCTCGACCTTCGTCGCAATATTGCAGATACAATGTCAACAAATGAAGCTAAGGAAAACCCCTCGCTTTAGAGTCTCGACGGCAACATCTACAGCCTAGAGATCAACAACAGCGTTCTTCCTCCAACAGGATGCAGACGCGACATCAACAAACGGAGCCACGGCAAAGTCCCTTAGTTCCAAATCTCGACGATTCACAGATAACCCAAAGACAACCTCGACATTCGTCGCAATATTGCAGACACAATGTCAACAAACAAAGCCAAGGAAAATCCCTCGTTTCAGGGTCTTGACGGCAACTCAAATGAGACCTGAAAAGACTATCGGAGATCATCCCACACCAGTGCGGAGTAGTCATGACTCATCGGGGCTCCCAAACTGAGCCTAACCTCAAGTAAAAAGCGACATGGAATATCCCTAACGCTTGTTCTTTCGACGGTAATATTACCTGGAAGATTACTTGAAGACGTCTTGTCCAGCCCCCGAAGGGATCAGAGACACGACAGTCACGGGGCTACCCGAATAACAAGATTGCATATCGGGGAGTATACCAGCCAACGCGACGGTGCGACGGGTAGAAAACCCTAGTACCACAGACTCTAACGGACTTCTATTAGCAGGAGTTAACTGTGACGTTAGGAAACCCTTGCAAGAATCTCTCGATTCATCTCGGCCTCCAGGGAAATCGGTGTCCTTGGAAAAACCTTGATTCAGGGAAATCAGTATCCTTGACGAGAGCATCTCGACTCGCGTTGACCCGTGGAGGAAATCAGTGTCTTTGTAGGAATCTCTCGATTCGTTTCGACCCGCAAGGAAATCAGTGTCTTTGCAGGAATCTCTCGATTCATTTCGACCCCAGGGAAATCAGTGTCCTTGGCAAGATATCTCGATTCAAGGAAATCAACGTCCTTGACGAGAACCTCTCGATTCGTTTCGACCCACAAGGAAATCAGTGTCTTTGCAGGAATAACTCGATTCGTCTCAACCCCAGGGAAATCAGCGTCCTTGGCAAAAATCTCGATTCAGGGAAATCAGCGTCCTTGGTGAGAACTCTCGATTCGTTTCGACCCGCAAAGAAATCAGTGTCTTTGCAGGAATCTCTCGATTTGTCTCGACCCCATGGAAATCGGTGTCCTTGGCAAGACCTCTCGATTCAAGAAAATCAGTGTCCTTGGCGAGAACCTCTCGATTCGCGTCGACCCGCAAGGAAATCAGTGTCTTTGCGAGAATCTCTCGATTCGTCTCGACTTACAGGGAAATTAGTATCCCTACGCATAAAGAAAATTCTCTTGTGGGATCCTTACGATTCTCAAGAGAAAACGCACTTAGGAGTCCTCACGACTCCTAAGGAGAAAAGACACCTACGGGATCCTCTCGACTCTTAGTGAGAAAGGTCTTTATGAGGCCATCATGGCTCATAAAATTGAAAAGTTTTAGGTGGCAAATCATAACCCTGTCTCTTAAGCCATCACTGCCCTGCAAGGAGGTCAAGATGGACTATCCACGGGCCACACTCTCCCAAGTCGAATATCGATAAGAGGGGAAACAACCACTTACGAGTCCTCTCGACTCGTAAAGGGGAAAAATTCTCTCATGAGATCCTTACGACTCTCAAGAGAAAACACACTTAGGAATCCTCATGACTCCTAAGGAGAAAAGACATCTGCGGGATCCTCTCGACTCGTAGGGAGAAAGGTCTTTATGAGACCCTCACGACTCATAAAGTTGAAAAGTCTTAGATGGCAAATCATAACCATGTCTCCTAAGCCATCACTGCCCTGGAAGGAGGTCAAGATGGACTATCCACGGGCCACACTCTCCCAAGTCGAATATCGACAAGGGGGAAACAACCAATTACGAGTATTCTCGACTTGTAAGGAAGAAAATTCTCTTGTGAGATCCTTACGACTCTCAAGAGAAAAAGCACTTAGGAATCCTTACGATTCCTAAGAAGAAAATACACCTATGAGATCCTCACGACTCGTAGGGAGAAAAGTCTTTATGAGACCCTCACGGCTCATAAAGTTGGAAAGTCTTAAGCAACAGATCCTAACCCTGTTTCCTAAGCCATCGCTACCCTATAAAGAGTTCAAGATGAACTGTTATCTACCATCTATGGGCCACACTTGTTAAAGCAACATGCCACTGAAATAGAGAAATTACTCATGAGCATATAAACTACTTCACGCCAGAGTAAGACATAAAGAAATAGAAGGGTGCAGCTCATGGGGCTGAGGGTTTGGAACTATATCCCTTAAGAGTTGAGATTTGAGTCAATGATAAATGACGACGCTTGTGTCACTCGTTATCTTCTCAAATCAAGATTCTGAAAGTTCTATACCAAACCAAAACTGGTCATACGCTATGAATTACTCTGCACTACTTCACCCACGTATATACTTACGTGGGCAAAATAGTGGGGGCATTTGTTCCCACCAAAATCTTCGACCCAGAGCTATTTGTTCCTGTTTATACCGGCTTAAGTTTCATTTACAGATATATATGAAACCAGGCTCATTCATATACACGCATGCACACACCAGAGGAAGAACAGGTGTTCAACGATAAAAACAAAGCATTTAATTGAACATTCTATTCTATAGGAAATAGATCACCAAACATGGGATCGAAAGTACAGGGATTCACAAAACTATGTATAAAATTATCTAACTCCCTCTTTGCCTTCTCCACCATGACAAAGCGACGATCTTCACGAAGAGTGGCTACCCATCGGTCAGCACCGCACCCATCAGCAAAAGCAGACATGACGACCCGCTGATCCCATATCTGGCTTAGCAGCCGGACAGAGCGATCCCTCAGAGCTATGGAGCTCAAAAGTGCCTCATGGAAGCACCCGATCTTGTCTTCCGCGGCGTCGAGCATTGCTGGAGTCATCTCCACCGGAGGAGGGGGAATATCATTGATCACAGACAAGAAAACCATCCGGAGCCAAATGGAGCCGATGGGGAGAGGAGATCCTATACAAGTCAAGAGCTCGTGCACCGTGTCACATTGGTCATCCGTAAGAGTAGGGTTCACCAAGCGCGCAGCAAAACAAGAAACAATTTCCTCAATGGGCACCTCCCATGGCTGACGGCGAGCATGTGGGCGATTACAAACCATTGCTCTTCTCTGTTAAAATGATTCTCTGAAAATGAAAGAGAAAAGAAGCATTGCATCAAATTATGAAGGGAGACATTTAAGTCTAGACACAGAAAATGTTGTGCATGATGGAATTATTTCCAAGCTCTGGGAAAGAGAAGCTTGACTCAGGAAAAGTGGAGAAGGAAGGTGAAAAGACACCTTCAGTAATGAGGAAGCGCCTCACGTGCAAAACACGAGAGTGCCAGCGCTAAAGAGTCAAAGACTCTGAGGCAGCGCCTCACGTGCAAAGCACGAGAGCGCTGAGCGCTAGCGCCATGAGTCAAAAACTCTGAGGCAGCGCCTTACGTGCAAAGCACGAGAGCGCTAAGCGCCAGCACTAAAGAGTCAAAGATTCTGAGACAGCGCCTCACGTTCAAAGCACGAGAGCGCTCGCGCCAGGAGCGCCAGTGCTGGAACTAAATGTTCCCCACCCTTGGATCAAAGATCCAACAAAAATGATTAAAAATCATCAAATTACCAGAATAAAATTCTGTTAAGGAAATACTGCTCAGAATCTTTCCAAACAGGAAAGATTGTGCTCTGTAAATCAGAGCACCGTTGGATCAAAGATCCAATGGTGATTAAAAATCACCAAGATACAGAGTAATCTCTGTATGGGAAAAATATTTTCCCAATCATTGTCTTTTGTAAAACAGAAGCCTTGGATCAAAAATCCAACGGTGGGAAACATTCCCAAATCAATCAGAGGAAAGATTTCCTTAAATGATTCAACAAATCAGCCTCCCCTATATAAAGAACCGAAGACTTCAAGTCTTGCACAGAGGAACCCCCCCCCAAAACTTTAAGAAATTTCAAAGAGAAGAGCAAGCTCTCGAAAGAAGAACTTCTTCAAAGTAAATAAAATAGAGAGATAATATCATCTCATAAAGAGAGGAAAAACTTAATTCTCTTTCTAGATCATAGTATCTCATCATAAAAGGAGAGGAGAAAAACTTAATTCTCTTCGGATCACAGATCCACAAAGACAAAATCTTTCACAAAAGCATAAGAGATTGTAGCATCTTCTATAAAAATAAGAACCTTGTTCTTAGAGCCACGAGACAAAGTCTCTTATAAACGAGAACTTAATTCTCAGAGCACAAAAATTGATCAAGAGCGCTCTGCACTCATTGTCTGGCGCTCAGTGCCAAGCGCACCACGTACTCCTCACGTGTGTGCTATTTCATAAGAAGCGCATCAGCACTCCAAGTCTGGCACTCAGCGCCAAACGCACCACGTGCTCCTCACATGTGCGCTATTTCATAAGAAGCGCATCAGCGCTTCAAGTCTGGCGCTCAGCGCCAAGCGCACCACGTGCTCCTCACGTGTGCGCTATTTCATAAGAAGCGCATCAGCGCTTTAAGTCTGGCGCTCAATGCCAAGCGCACCACGTGCTCCTCACGTGTGCGCTATTTCACAGGAAGCACCTTAGCGCTCTAAGTCCGGCGCTCAGCGCCAAGCGCGCCACACGCTCCTCACGTGTGCGCTATTTCATAAAGAGCGCTCTGCACTCATTGTCTGGCGCTCAGCACCAAGCGCGCCACGTTCTCCTCACGTGTGCGCTATTTCATAAGAAGCGCATCAGCGCTCCAAGTCTGGCGCTCAATGCCAAGCGCACCACGTGCTCCTCACGTGTGTGCTATTTCACAGGAAGCGCCTTAGCGCTCTAAGTCTGGCGCTCATCACCAAGCGCACCACGTGCTCCTCACGTGTGCGCTGAGGGAAAATAAATTGTTCTGTAAATAAAGCCCCGGAGCCATAATGAGTGTTCAACACTCAATAAAAGACAAAAAGGTTGTCAGAACCCAAGAGTGAGCCTAATTAAATGTTTAACGTTTTAACTGAGTGGGCTGAGCCCAAATTGGCCACAGGCCCCTAATTCAGATTAATTGAGCCCATATGCTCATAAATCTTTTTAACCGATTTTAGTCCCAACCTTGGCTACAGATCTCTCAACCAACATTGGTTCAAGGGTACATCTCTTATATGTCGTTGTAATTCCTCAACGTCTTCAGAGAGATGGAGGGTCCCAATGACCAATAACTTTTGGTGCATCCCCAAACAGTTGAACCAAAACCACATAGACTATGACGTCTTTAAACTGGACTATGATATCCTTAAACTTTATATGGACTATGAGGTCCCTAAACTCAAGGACTATGATGTCCTTAAACTTATGGACCGCAACGTCCCAAAACTAAACCCCACAGACTATGATGTCTTTAAACTCCATGGACTATGATGTCCTTAAACTTATGGACCGTAACGTCCCTAAACTAAAACGATAGAGTCCAAATACTCTTTCTTTAGATCTAAATGATTCCAAAACCCTGTTGAGTAGATCTTAGTCTAACGTATTCTCAACAAACGTTTGAGTTGACCTTAGTTTAAAACAAGACTAACGGTCCTTAAACCAATCCAAACCCAAATCTAAGAAAATACGGATTTGGACTAATCCATGCCCTACGGGCGATAACATAAATTAGTCTCCGTATACAATCCACGGGCAACCAAAAGAAAACAAACACACATGATACGAAGTGACCATCTGGAGAAGGAGAAAGTAGTTACCGCGATGCGGTAACGTAATTAACTGCAGGGGCTTGCGTCTGCAGGGAAGAGCATCCCCACAATCAAAAACCCTTCACAATGAGGGGGAATCTTACGAAGTCTGCTACATCGGTCGCATCCGTCCAAACCTCCGATACACGGTGCCATAAATCAACTTGGCATCTTCGGAGAGGTGGACGAATAAAATCAAACAGTATCTGCCCCTAAATTCAGGCAAGACGTTTGTCTTCCCAGCTTTCGGCGGTAAACAACTCCTTCTTCTGACAGCGTTATCACGTGACAGGTACGAGATCATTTCCAAGACCGATGTTGATCCGGTTCTACTCTTTCCATATATGTTGTTTTTGGCACATGCTTTTGTGGTGGGGCTACCTTCCAACTGTTGGATAGAGCGAACATGCCGAGTTGATATTGGTCTTCGACCTAGTTTTTGAAGGTGAAGCAGTCTTCAAGAGGATGTCCTATCGTTCGGTGATAGGAGCAATAATCCGGGCAATGAACCTCGTTTTCTTGTCCGGGGTGGTTGGACTCCAGGAGCGTAATCATCTGATTTTTTAAGATGGGGTCGAATATCTTCCTTGTTTTGTCTTGAGGGAAGGAATATGCTCGACCCATCTTTTTCGTTAGAGACGGATTCCGGCTGACCTTTTCTTGATCACGTGGCCTTTTGGATCCGTTTTGCTGCCGTCGAACGTTTTTTCCGTTCTTTGACTTGTTTTTGCCTCTGCGTCGGGCTTTTTTCTTGTCTTGGAAATGCATGGCAGGCTGACGTTGAAGGGCATCGTCATCCTCCGTAGCCTGCTGAAGGAGGCGTTGTATCTTGGTTTTCTCGTAAATGGCCATTTCGCGGCTGTAGTCATTCCGAACCTTTTGACTCGCTTCTCTTATTAGCTTGTGAATCTATTTTTCAAACAACGGACTCGGCATTTTTATGACGGGACCTTGTTCTGGTTCAGCGTCAGCATCCCCTTCTTCATCGAGATCATTTATGACATAGCAGTCATGAAAATGCTCCCGTTTCTTGGACTGGACACATCCAAGCCCAATTGTTTCTATTTTTCCGTTGGGCAATTTTCGCTGAGTTCCGGGGATGTTCCAAATTCTATTGTAGAACTGAGCTTGTCGAGGAGTTTGTTTGAATGGTATGCCTTGGCATCTTAATAATCTTTTCAATCCCTCGGTGTAATACCTGGGCGGAAGAATGGGTTGGAGCCTGTCGAGCGCAGGATCAGTACCATACCAGACTTCTCTTTCAACTTTAGTCTCCGTGGATCGATAGAATAGGATCGCCTTTTCATCTCTTCACCTGGGAGGAACGTAGAACGTTTGCAACTCTTGCACACTATATGTCTCCAGTGCATCAAGCTCTCTGCAGTGCCGCCATGGAACCATGGAAATTTGCAAACTCTGGTCTACTCCAACGAAGGTTTACATCGACGGGCGGACGGAGAATACGGCGTTGGTTCCATCTTCGGAGTCGCTGCCAAAGACCAAAATCTGAGCGGATGGTCCGGGTTTACCATTCCGCTTCTGAGGCTGTCCCGAGTAGACTATTTCTTCATCTTCCTCGGTATCGCTTCCAAAGGTAGGAATGGGAGTGACGGGCTTCCGTTTAAGCTCCGGCTTATGACACTTCTCCATGTCTTTGAAGTCTGGCAGGAAGTACTTGGCGTCTTCATATTTTTGGACTTCGTTCACAGAGAATGGGTTTAGCTCTCCCGTAACGGTGTACTCGAGGCCGTCTTTGAAATACTTCATACACTGGTGTTGTGTAGAAGGAATGACGTTATATTCGTGTAACCAAGGCCGACCAAGTAGAGTGTTGTACCAAGTCCTAGCGTCGATGACATGAAATTTGATGTCTGTAACGAGAAGACCAAAGCGCAATGTCAGTATCACGGACCCGAGTGTCTGCGATGACTGTGAATCAAATCGAAAGATAGTGATTTTATCTCGGGCTAAATGTTGAACGCTCATGCAGATTTATTTTAGCACCCGCACGTTGAGAAGGTTGACAGAGGACCCGTTGTCAACAAGTATTTTCCTTATTTTGATGTCATGACAGTATCCAGTGACATATAAAGGACGTTTGTGGTCGCACGTACCAAGGATAAGATCCTCGTCGTTAAATGTAATGTTGGTCATGTGGACTTCTTCCAGCTCATCTTGTACTTTCTTCTCTGCGATGAAGGCCTGGAACTGATCGGGCTCTTGTAACGCCTTGACCAAGGAATCCCGTGCTTCTTTAGATAGAAAGAGGGCATCCAGTATGCTTAGTTGTGAGAGTATCTTCCTCAAATGCGCTAGGATATTGTAATCCACCTTGCTTTTCTTAGGCGGGTCCTTGGCTGCGAGATCTTTGACGACCCTATCATCGAGGGCAATCTCTTCATGGATTTTCTCCTTCCCCTTGTCTTTTCTGTTCAAACCTTTGTTTGAAGGTCCGAGATTCTTTTCAGGCAACGTATGATTACGCAGCTGAATGCTCTGGCAGTTCTTCATCTCCTCCTCTTTTCCCGAGGTAGATTCTTTAAAGAGAGGGTAGAGGGGTATTTCTTCGTCAGAGTCGCATCCGAAGGTGAGAACTTGCGATCCCCTGGTATCAACCATGTGACAGTTGCCGGTGGTTCTTTTGTGCTCATCTGTCGCATTTCTCTGCTCCCGATGAGTTTTGCGTTTCAACCGCTTGAAATGTTGTCGGTGTGCAACGTATCCCTGCCATCATTTCTTGAAGGCGTTACACTCTTCGGTAAGGTGCGTGATCCTCCAATGGTATAAGCAGTAGTTTAGATGTGCATCCGGTTTGTCGAGTTACGTACTTTCTGAAGTGCTTTCTTTGAAAGGTGGCAACTTCATTCCCATTGATAGGGCCTTAGCGAATCGTTTTCTCATTTTAAGCCTTCTTTTGTCGATAACAAGGGCACTTTGACCCGGTTGGGGTATTTTATGACTTCTCATCACCGGAGCTTCTTTATCTTGACGCTGACACTTGGCCTTTTCGTATATGGCCGTTTCACGCTCTCGGTCAGCTTTGCTCATCTGAAGAGTTTCGCTCAGCAGCCTGTTAATCAATTCGTCTGATGGCTCCAGGAATTTTGATTCCGGTTCTGCCCCCAGTCTCTCTGCATCAGGATCTTCTTTACCATCTATTGATGAGTGAGAGATCATGTGGCAGCTCGCTACATAATCCTCGGGCTCCTTTGAAGAATCTTCTCCTTCATCGGCGTTATCGTCTTCATTATTAAGAATATGCTTGAAGAATTCATCCAATATAATTGGGGTCCATGCCTTCTGGTTATATTCTTTCAGCGCATCGATGTATTTCCATAAACCTGTACAGTTGTCGTCGAATTGGACGGGCTTCCTGGCCTTTTTCTTTTCCTTTAAAGACTTTGGAGGCTTGGCCCGAAGGTTCTGTCCACCATCACCAACTTTCAGCGTTGGGCGCGGCTTCAACATCCCCCCAATAATCTCAGGCTCCAGTGGGCTCTTCCACCTAATCGCCGAACATGCTTGAAGGTCCTTCAGCATTCTTTTAGTCTTAGCTGAAAGGGCCACCTCCCATGGAGCTTCCTCTATAAGTGAGCATGATGCCCCCGGAGTATCCACCTTTTTAGGAGTGTGCGGTTGTGGCGGGTTCACCCTCCAGTTTTCGGACAGTGCGAACTTGCCCTGTTGGTACTGGTCTTCGATCCAACTTTTGAAGATGTAACAATCATCGATTGTGTGATCCAATATCCGGTGGTAAGGACAGTAATTGGGGCTGTTAATGTCGTCTTATTGCGTTGGGCGTCTCACCTCTGGCAGAGTGATGAGCCTGTTGCGCTGCGCTAGCTCGAATAATCTCTTTGTCTTATCCTGAGGGAATGAGTAAGGGCGTCTCATATTTTCTCCGAGTGATCACTTATTATCGTTTTGGTGAGCAATCGGCTTCGGGCCACTCGGTTGTTGCTGAGCGTTGGCGACGAAGGTCGCTTTCCCTTTCCCCGTTTCATTCCAAAAATATGTTTTTGAAGAGGACGGCTTATGGCCCATCTGGTCCATTTGGTCCAGCTTGTCGATCAAGGCCTGAAAAGTGGTCGGCTTGGAGAACATCTTCAATTGGGAAATGGTTGCCTGAGGGTCAAGTGTCCCCACGAACATGCCCAGGGCAGGAGCTTCCTCTATGCGCTGTTCACACTTTGACCATAGGTTCTGCCACCGAATGGCGTATTGAACCCAGGTTTCTCCCGGTTTCACTCTAGCGTTAATCAGTGCGGTGATCGGGGTGCGCTCGCTAGCGCTCGCGAATCTTTGTGTAAACAGTAGCTCCATTTTGGCAAATGTCTTGACAGAGTCATTCGGGAGCTCGGAGTACCATTTGATTGCTGTCTCTGACAAGCTGCCAACAAACTGGCGAAGCAGCAGTTTGTCGTCACCCCCAGTATTACCGCACAGAGCCCTGAATTGAGCAATGTGCTGGTGTGGATTACCCGTCCCCTTATACACATGGAATTTAGGGATCGTATATCCTGGCGGGTACTTAATTTGATCGTACCAGCCCGGATATGGTCGCCCGGTTCTAATGACTTGGCCAGCAGTTTCGCTTGCCTGATGAGCCCGTATTTTTTGAGCTATGTAGTCATCAAGCGCGGCTTTGGAGATGGTCTCTTCCTTGGTTGCTGATAGAGCCGGAAGAGGGTTTGATATCTCCCCTCTGTCGTCTTCAAGGATTATTGGAGGGTCTTCAGCTGGAGGATCCGGCTGTATCATCATCCCGACCATATCTTGGAACAGGAGTGCCATTTGTTTTATGTTGGCCGCTTGTTCCGCGGCCTCTTTGTCTTTCTTCTCGAGCATTCTTCGGAGGAACTCGGCGTCAGTTTCCTGTTCCTGGCGTTGCTCCGACGACGTCTCCGGGCTTTCCTTCTGCCCAGTGAGTGCGGCCATCTTTGTCATCATCTCCTGGAGTTTCTGTTGTTGCTCCTGAGCCTTTGTTACAGACCGCGTAAGTGGTCGATGACCCGTAGAAATACAGCTTTCCTCTTTTCCGAAAGCCATGTAGACGGTGTGCACCACCATACCCCCAGGCATGGGGCGTTTAGGTTCAGTTTCCCTAAGATTTATCCTGGACATGGGGATGCTCTCCGGCCTTCTCCTTTTATGAATGGTCAAAGTTGAGGGGGCCGTTGTAGCTGATGCTTTCCGTGGTACGACGGCGGTGAGATGGTCCTCCTCTTTCCGAACCTTCATTTTCTTCCGTCGGTGGGAGTAGTCTTTGTCAATTACAGAGTCTTGGACTCTTCGCCAGACCCTGTGGATTTTGGAGGACAGCCGCTGAGAAGGCTGCTCCGGCTTCGCCGTAATAACATTTTCAGCGGGTGGAGGAGACCTTTTTAGTATGGCAATTGGAGAGTTCTTGCGCACCCTCCTGAGCGGCTCAAAGCTATTTCCAGTTGGAACAGCAGCATCAACTTCCACCGTTGGAGCTGGTGGGGTAAGTCCGGAAGGGGAACTACCCCCAGCTTTCCTCACTCAGCGCCAGTAGCGACGTCGAGCACGTCTTGCAGACGGGACCGGCTCAGTTACGGGGGTGGTTTCGCCATGTCCCCTGTTTTGAGGAGAGGTTGTTGTTGGTGCCAGCCTGTCAAAGACTGACATCCGTTGAGGGGGAACGTCTAATCTGTCGAAGACCGACTTTCGAGCAGGGGAAGTAGTTTGGACAACTCCACCCGCAGCGGGAGTTGGAACGGCCAGTCTTGCGAAGACCGACCCCTGAGCAGGAGAAGCCCTTCTGATGACTTCGTTTATCGCAGCTGGAATGGTTATCCGCTTCGGGATAGCTCCTTCGGGTATTGCAGGCTTCTTCACGGGCCCGCTTGAGCTTTGGCCTAATCTGTTAAAGACCAAGGCACTGGAATTGGACGACCCTGTTCTCCGCCGAAAGACGCGACCGGGACGTTGGGACGTCTGGCCTGAATTTTGGGGGCAGATGCTATTTGGGTTTTATCCGTCCACCTCTCCGAAGATGCCAAGTTGATTTATGGCACCGTGTATTAGAGGTTTAGACGGATGCGGCCATTGTAGCAGACTTCGTCAGATTCCCCCTCATTTGAGGGGTTTTCTATTGTGGGGACGCTCTTCTCTGTAGGCGCAATCCTCTGCAGTTAATTACGCTACCGTATCGCGGTAACCACTTTCTCCTTCTCCATATGGTCACTTCGTGTCGTGTATGTTTGTTTTATTTTTGGTTGCCCGTGGATTATATATGCAGATTAATTTATTTTGTCGCCCGTAGGGCGCGGATTAGTCCAAATCCGTATTTTCTTAGACTTGGTTTTGGGTTGGGTTTAAGGATCGTTAATCTCATTTAAGACTGAGATCAACTTAAACGTTTGTTAAGGATACATTAGCCTAATTTTAAACTAAGATCTACTTAACAGGATCATTTAGATCCAACAAAAGAGCATTTGGACTCTACTGTTTTAGTTTAGGGACGTTGCGGTCCATAAGTTTAAGAACATCATAGTCCATGACAGTTTAAAGACGTCATAGTCTGTAAAGTTTAAAGACATCGTAGTATATGAGTTTAAGGACCTCACAGTCCATAAAATTTAAGGACATTATATTCCATGAGTTTAAGGACCCCACAGTCCGTAAAGTTTAAGGACATCATAGTCCAGTTTAAAGACGTCATAGTCTGTGTAGTTTTGGTTCAACCGTTTGGGGGTGCACTAAAAATTATTGGTTGTTTGGACCTTCCATCTCTCTGAAGATGTTGAAAAATTACAATGACATATATCAGAGGTATGAAGAAATGTACCCTTAAACCAATGATGGTTGGGAGACCTGTAGTCAAGTTTGGGACTAAGATCGGTTAAAAAGATTCATGAGCATATGGGTTCAATTAATTCAAATGAGGGATCTGTGGCTAACTTGGGCTCGGCCCACTCAATTAAAATGTTGGACATTTAATTAAACTCGGTCCTTTTCATTTAACAATGCAGAGCATTGGTTTTGGGTTCTAACACCCTTTTGTCTTTTATTGAGTGCTGAGCATTCATTATGGCTCTAGGGCTTTATTTAAAGAACAGTTTATGTTCTCTCTGCTCACATGTGAGGAGCACGTGGTGCGCTTGGCGCTGAGCGCCAGACTTAGAGCGCTAAGACGCTTCCTGTGAGATAGCGCACACGTGAGGAGCATGTGGTGCGCTTGGCGCTGAGCGCCAGACTTAGAGCGCTAAGGCGCTTCCTGTGAGATAGCACACACGTGAGGAGCACGTGGTGCGCTTGGCG
Organism: Agapanthus africanus; assembly: GCA_030015575.1. Taxonomy (NCBI): domain Eukaryota; kingdom Viridiplantae; phylum Streptophyta; class Magnoliopsida; order Asparagales; family Amaryllidaceae; genus Agapanthus; species Agapanthus africanus. The sequence goes on from JASDDO010000001.1 coordinate 28,638,866, forward strand.
CTAAGCGCCAGTTAATGAGTGCAGAGCGCTCCTTGTGAGATAGCGCATATGTGAGGAGCACGTGGCACGCTTGGCACTGAGCGCCAGTTAATGAGTGCAGAGCGCTCCTTGTGAAATAGCGCACACGTGAGGAGCACGTGGCGCGCTTAGCGCTGAACGCCAGTTAACAAGTGTTAAGGCACTTCTTTAAATTGGAGTGTTGCGGCGTTGTGCGCCAATCTTGGAGCGCTAAGGCGCTTCTTTAAATTGGAGCGCTAAGGCTCTTCTTAGGCAGCTCTGATCGGTTCTGCGCTCTGAGAATTAAACTCTCATTTATAAGAGACTTTGTCTCGTGGGTTTAAGAACAAAGTTCTTATTTTAATAGGAGATTTTACAATCTCTTCTGTTTTGTGAAAGGCTTTGCCTTTATGGATCTGTGATCTGAAGAGAATTGAATTCTTCTTCCCCCCTTTTATGATGAGATGCTATGATCTCTTTTGTGAAAGACATCTGTCTTATAGATCTATGATCTAGAAAAAGAAACTAAGTTCTTCTTCATTTTATGAGATGATTTTATCTCTCTATTTTATTTACCTTGAAGAAATTCTTCTTCCGAGAGCTTGCTCTTCTCTTTTAAATTTCTCAAAGTTTGTGGGGGGGGGGGGGTTCCTCTATTCAAGACTTGAAGTCTTCGGTCCTTTATATAGGGGAGGCTGATTTGTTGAATCGGTTGAAGAGATCTTTTCTCTAATTGATTTGGGGATGTTTCCCACCGTTGGATCTTTGATCTTAGGGCTTCTGTTTTACAGAAGGCAATCTTCTTGTTTTTAACAAGTTTAGGAAAACCTTTTCCCATCCAGAACTTATTCTGTATCTTGGTGATTTTTAATCACCATTGGATCTTTGACCCAACGGTGCTCTAATTTTCTGAGGTAATCTGATAATTTTTAGTCATCTTTGTTGGATCTTTGATCCAAGGGTGGGGAACATTTAGTTCCAGCGCTAGCACTCTCGTGCTTTGCACGTGAGCGCTGCATCAGATTCTTTGACTCTTGGTGCTGGAGCACTTGGCGCTAGCGCTCTCGTACTTTGCACGTGAGCGCTGCTTCAGAGTTTTTGACTCTTAGCGCTGGTGCTCTCGTGCTTTGCACATGAGCGCTGCCTCAAAGTCTTTGACTCTTAACGCTAGCGCACTTGGCACTAGCGCTCTCGTGCTTTGCATGTTTGCGTTGCATCAGAGTCTTTGACTCTTGGTGCTAGCGCACTTGGCGCTAGCGCTCTCGTGCTTTGCACGTGGGCGCTAGCGCTCTCGCGCTACATCAGAGTCTTTGACTCTTGGTGCTAGCGAACTTAGTGCTAGCGCTCATGTGTTTTGCACGTGAGCGCTGTATCAGAGCCTTTGACTCTTAGTGCTTGGCGCATTTAGCGCTAGCGCTCTCGTGTTTTGCACGTGAGTGCTGCATCAGAGTTTTTGACTCTTAGCGCTGGCGCATCTAGCGCGAGCGCTCTCGTGCTTTGCACGTGAGCGCTGCCTCATTTCAAATTTCAAAATTTGAATAGAGCTTTGCTCTGATTGGGGGAAACAAACGCCCCCCACCGTTGCGCTCACGTGGCCCACACGTGAGTGCAGCGGTGGCAGACTTTCTACCGTTGGATTGTTCTTGGAAGTCGGATCGACTTCCAATGCCTATAAATAGGACCTTTGGCCCTTTAAGATGACTGCTTGTTCATCTTCTTGATTTGTTCTTGTTTCTTGAGAATTTAATTCTTTTTCAGAGCCCAGCTCTCTCCCTTAAGAAATTTCTCAGAGCCAAAACTCTGCCCAAATTCGGTAAGAATTGAACTTATTAACAGAGCTTTGCTCTTCTCAGATCATAGATCTTAGAAAAATATATTTTAGGGTTTTACCCATCAACAGAGCTGTGCTCATTTTTAGATCATAGATTTTCAAGATATAATCTTTTTTAGGGCGATTTTAACCTATGAACTGAAATACTATTCATCTTCCATGAAGAACTTTTAGAGTTTGTTCACAGATCTTGAAGATCTCGGAGCTTTTATTCTATAAAAGCCTTGCTTTTTTTTTTACTTTTTTTTTTTTAGGTTTTTGATGGATGATTTCATCGTCTTCACACAGCATGGCTCTTAAAATTTTTAAGGAATTTTATTCCTCTCATGATTAGAGTTGACAGATGTCAATCTGTTGCAGAGCACTGCTCTCAAGGGAGTTTTACTTCTTGGCCCGAGGGGCCCTCATTAAATGAGAATCCTTTTAGGATTTCCTCATTAATGAGTGACTGTCTCATCAATAATGAGTCGTCATCTAGATTGTGTGGGTCCCCTTTGGTCCCTTTCCACTGCATTTCAGTGTGGTACGAATTTAAAGTACCCGTACCAAAACTTGAACTGTAGCATTGATGGATAATTCTTGTTCTTTTTCGTGCAGATACTATGTCTTTCGACACTTCTTTCCCGTTCGTCCATTCAGAAAGCGGATTCACTGAAGCGCCTGTGGACAGGGAAGTCTTCGCGTTGATCAAAGATCATGACCCGGAGCAAAAGAACCTTCATCTATGGGGAATGTGGTACAATCAAATTATCAGGGGCCGACGCAGCTTTTCTTGTGCAGCACCTTCAGAGGTGATCTCCTCCATTCACTATGCCGACCCACCCCCAGTGAACTACGCTGTAGAGGAGGTCAATTGGATTTCGAAGGGTTGCCTTCAGCCTTCCATGGCCGCGATACCCGTACAGCCGCCGATGGCTTTGGATATCTTGGGGCGGCGTATATATCAAGGTGAGTCGCGCCCGTGGGGGCAGCCGTACATGATAGGTTTGACTCCCCGCCACCTAGCCGAATATTTGCAGTGGGCCCGGTACATTTTGTCGGCCAAGAAATCGCAGCTGCTGAAGCTTGGGCTATACTCTGCTATTTATGCTTCTCTCTTCCAGTATTCCACGTCCCCTGTATGGTGGGTCAAAGCCTTTTTGGAACAATGGAACGTTCCAACTCACACCTTCCTTCTACTGGATCGGGAAGTTTCAATCTCTTTAGAGGAGTTCGCGGAGATCTTCGGCTTGCCTGTCATAGGGGAACATTATGAGGAGATATTACCCCCTGACGAGTATATTTTCGCCACTCGCTCGGTAGTAATGGGTCTGACCCCAGAGAATGCTATTCAGCACCGATTCCCAAACTTGATCAAGGTGCTAAATATTTACGAGAGCCTATTTCTCGCATCCGGAAGTCACAGGGTCAGCTTTACGGATTTTATCGCCCGTTTTCTTCGCCCGGAAGTCTTGTCGAAACAAGATGCGAAGTTTTCCAAGCTCGATGATCCCTTCGGTTTTGGCTTGGATAGCCGGCCGACAGCGGAAGCAGATCAAAAGAATTTCTTCTTTCCAAATGTCGCGGTCGTCCCCTTTTCAGAACTTGCTGCTCAAGACATCAACGAAGAGGCGTTCTTTTTAGGGTTCCTCGGTTTATGGTTGAGTTGGTTTGCACTCCCCATGCATCCTCGCTACGTGAGGCCGTCCGTTTTTTACCCGGCTCACCGAATGGTTGAAAGGACGCAGGTTGCTATTGGGATTGCTGGACTGGCTCATTTGTATCATGGCCTTAGCCTGGCGGCAGATACTACTCAACCGGGGGTACAGTCCGTAAACTTCTCGATGCATTATTTCACTTCGTGGCTCGAGCTGCACAAACTCGGCGCCTTTGGAATCCATAAGAGGCCTCGTTTCTTCGAAAGTTATAACTTTCCTTGGGTTATGCGGTTGGTTGATGCTTCCGCTTTGGAGCCAACCCAGCGAGAGGCTTGGGGTCTGATTCTTCGCCCGCGTACGGTCGGGGATAGAATGACCTTCGTCGATAAGGTCATGACTATCGGCAAGGAACCTGCTAACACGGTGCAGCTGCTGCGGGACACTTTCAAAGACGGGGCCTCTACCTTGAAAGCTCGGGAGATTCTTCACTTATATTCAATCAGGCCGGGCTTTTTAGTGTTTAGGCAGAATGATGCGGCATTGTTCATGAGATACAACCCGCACCGCTTTGCTCAACAATCAAGCTACAATCAGGGTGTTCTTCTTGAAGCCTTTTAAGCTGAGCCTACCGCTACAGAGGAAGGTATCCGTAATGCGCTGCACCATTTCATGCGGCTAAATAACGGGTCTAACTTCTTTATCAGCGAGCCAAGCTGCATCCCGAAAGCTTTGAATGTGTACGTGGCGTCGTACCAGCACGCGATGGGCGCTGTTATCAGGGAAGAAAAACGATTATTGCTTGATCGCAAGGGTGTTGTCCCAGCAGGTAACCCAACCGTTCCCTTAAAGTGACGGGCCATCCTTCATCCTCCCCTAAGAGAAGCTGTTGAGGCTGTGGTTCCGCGTGCTTTTCCTGTTAAGGGACTACCTCGTGCACCTGTAAAAGCGGTGGCTGCAGCGTCACCCGATTCTGGCGTGGATATGGAGATCGGGACTCGTCGCCCAAAGTTACCTGCCAAGCACAAGCTCGTGTTATCGGCCGCCGGCACTCGCTCACAGAAAAAGAAGAAGTCAATGTTTTCTGTCGACGTCATACTCGGCCAGGAGCCCCATGCTCCCTATAGCGAGGGCTTGAGTGAATACGGGACCAATGAGGGTCTATTTATCGAGCCTGCGGATGATACCGATCTTCAAGCCGCCCTTGCGGCTTCAGAGCAACTGGCTCGCGATGAAGCCGCACGGATCATGATTGCACAGTCAGGTAGGCTTCAGTCGTATCTTTCCGCGGTTATCTACTTTTCTTTTTTTTATATTGATGCTTTGACTGACTTTTTCTTCTTCAACAAGTATCTCTGCCGAAGAGGCTCTTGCAGCTTCCCTCAAAATATTTGAAGAGAAAGAGAGGCTTCGTGCTTCTTTGGGCCTTGGTATAATTCAGCTTATCATGCCTTCATTCCCTTTTTTCTTCATTCGTGTCTTGACCCTTTCTTTTTTCTTATTGCAGGGACTATTTTGACCCCGGTTATCCCAAGCGCGGTGCCAATCCTGAGCGGTGATACGGCAACGCTTCCAGAGCCGGCTATCGCGACCTCGGCTCTCCCGTCGGTATTACACGAGGCTTCACTTAAACAGCCGATGACGGAAGCCGTAGCGACTCAAGAGGCAGAACTTGGTTCGGACGATGACCTCCCTTTGACGGAAATCTTGCGGAGATCGCTTCTCACCGCTCAGACCAAAAGGAAGCGTAAGAAGCGTGCGGCGAGAGAACGTGATGCTAGCTTGGCTGTGGGTGCAGGCTCAAGTACAACCCCATCTGTCTCTATTCCTCCAGAGGATGTTCCAGCTGCTCTGTCTACCGCTCATAGACAGGTTGTGCGTGCGGCTCGGGAGGCAACCCAGAATCTTTCGCAAGGTAATGCAAAACCCGGTCTTTTCATTTTTACTCGATCCGTAAATTCTGATATACCATGTCTTGCAGGGCCAAGTATCGGCGATGAGGCGGCAGGTGAGAAGATAGCAACCACAGAGCCCGAAGCGGCTACTCTCTCTCGGGAGTCTGGGACTGCCCCAATCACCGCTCTTTCTCATTGTGGTTCCTTGCCATCGGCGGGTATCGCGAGTGTCACGATGGTCCTTGTCGAATTGGGGGACGAGGCCACGAGCGCAGAAACTATTCCAATGGCGGAGAGCGAAGGAGCTGCTGTGCCTAGTGATGCTCTCGCCGCAGTTTCGGTTGGCGACTTATCAGGTAGATCCAGGGTCACTGTTTTCTTTTTATCTTTCGATCTCGTTCATCCCCATCTGATGACATTTTATTCGTTTTGAGTGTAGGTGCAGTAAATGCGGAGATTACACCATCTGAAGCGCCTCGGGTCGCTGCCGTGACTGCTGTTGTTCCGTTGCCTTCTCCCATGTCGTATGGAGTGCTGGAAGGTATATATTTGCGACTTATCGGTTTCATTGTAGGTAATATACTCTTTGTACCGACATCGTATGTTACAACCGTGCAGGAGTTCTCTTTGATCATCTGTATCAAGTGCTGAACCCGCATTTCTCCTTTCACTCGGAAGTCACTTGGCCTGCTGGTGCCGGTGAGTATAGTTTTTAACCGACGTCCTTTCCTTTCTTTGACGGACGACCCTGCCATTGTTAATTTTAAATTGATTGCAGCACTACAAATTGTAGGAGGGGACAAGAGAATCTTCGCACCACCAGTACTCCCAACTCTGCCCCCTGTCGCAGCCGGTATAGTAGACTCTATTATTCGTGCATTTTCTTTATCTCTTGAGTCGACATTTGATCATAATTCGTTTTGCAGCAATCGTACTGGCTCCTGCTCCCTTCGAGTCTCGAATCTTAATGCCTGCAGGGCCCTTTTCCAGACGTCCATCCTCTAGAGGTGCTGCAACTAGCCTACGTATGTTAAGTGAATTCATTGAAGATCTTGACGCTGAAACCCTCATATTTGCTACAGATTTTGCTGCTGAGGTTAATCCTATGCTGGCGACGCTCATGAACTTCTATGACAAAGGAGTCGTCAAGTCTTGGGTTAATTACTACAGAAAGATCGAGACCTGTCTACATAAGATTGAGCTCAGGCGTCCTGCTCCGGAAGTGTTGGATTTGAACTCCCAGTAGGCTGCGTGGGTTGAGAAGAGCGTTCCCTTCCTCCGCCATTTCGAACAAGAGGAAACCTTAAGGCAGAAGGAACGTGAGGAGGCTTCAGGCGAATCCTCCCGGCTGCGCGCCCAGGTTGATGCGAATACTGCACAGCTGAAAGCTATCTTTGAAAGCCTCCTACGATGTATTTCTGACGGGCTAATGCTGAGGCAGAAGCTCGATCTTATTGAGCGGGATGCGCAGAGTCGTAAGGCAGCTCAGCGGGAAATTGATGAAAAGGTTTCATCCTGTTTGCAGCAACGGGCCAGAGTCGAAGCTGAGCTGGCCGCGGCGGCTGCTCATGAAAAGGAGCTGAGAGAAGTGCGCAAACGGCTTGCTGATTTGCTAAAATCGCCTCCTTCTCAATAGTCGTCTTTATATCGATTGTAATTTATGAATAATATGTATTCATTTCATTTTTATTTTATATGATGTATCTCGTATTCAATTGGATTCATGAATAAATGTCTCATTTTTTTATCTCCGGCTATCGCTTTCTTTTCTCTGCTATGTTGTTGGCATGTGATTTCAGCAAATGTAACTTATGGATGATAGATAACAGTTCATCTTGAACTCTTTGTAGGGCAGCAATGGCTTAAGAGACAGGTTCAGATCTGCCACCTAAGGCTTTCCAACTTTATGAGCCGTGAGGGTCTCATAAAGACTATTCTCCCTACGAGTCGAGAGGATCCCGTAGGTGTATTTTCTCCCTAAGAGTCGTGAGGACTCCTAAATGTGTGTTTTCTCTTGAGAGTCGTAAGGATCTCACAAGAGAATTTTTCCCGCTTACAAGTCGAGAGGGCCCGTAAGTGGTTGTTCCCCCCTTGTCGAGATTCGACTTTGGACAGTGTGGCCCATGAATAGTATGCAATAATCCATCTTGGACCGACTTGCAGGGCCCCAGTGCTTAGGAAACAGATCCTTATCCCCGTTGCCTAAGGCTTTGCCCTACGAGTCAAGACGAATCGAGAAGTTCTCGCAAGGGTTTCCTAACGTCACAGTTAACTCCTGCTAATAGAAGTCCGTTTGGGTCTGTGGTACTAGGGTTTTTTTACCCGTCACACCGTCGCGTTGGCCGATATATTCCCCGATATGCAATCTTGTTGTTCAGGTAGCCCCGCGACTGTCGTGTCTCCGATCCCTTCGGGGGCTGGACAAGACGTCTTCAAGTAATCTTCCAGGTAATATTACCGTCGAAAGAGAAAGCGTTAGGGTATTCTATGTCGCTTTTTACTTGAGGTTAGGCTCAGTTTGGGAGCCCCGATGAGTCATGACCACTCCGCGCTGGTGTGGGATAATCTCCGATAGTCTTTTCATGTCTCATTTGAGTTGCCGTCAAGACCCTAAAGCGGGGGATTTTCCTTAGTTTCGTTGGTTGACATTGTGCCTGCAATATTGCGTCGAATGTCGAGGTTGTCTTTGGGTTGTCTGTGAACCATAGAGATTTGGAACTAGGGGACTTTTCCATGGCTCCGTTGTAGTCTCTAAACTGTCTGTGAACCGTCGAGATTTGGAACTAGGGGACTTTGCCATGGCTCCGTTTGTTGACGTCATATATTCCAGCAAAAACATTGATTTCTCTGCGGGTCGACACGAATCGAGATGCTCTCTTCAAGGACGCAGATTTCCCTGAATAGAGGTTTTTGCCAAGGATACTGATTTCCTCAGGGTTGAGACGAATCGAGAGATTCCTGCAAAGACACTGATTTCTTGCGGGTCGACGCGAATCGAGATGTTCTTGCCAAGGACGCTGATTTCCCTGAATCGAGAGGTTTTGCCAAGGACACTGATTTCCCGGGGGTTGGTTGACTTATTTCCGAGACAGAGTCATTGGATGACGTATTTCTGAGACGGGGTCATTTGATGACGTGTTTCCGCAATGGGATCATTTGCCGACGTGTATCCGAGACGGGGTCATTTGATGACATGTCTCCGCGACGGGGTCATTGGATGACGCTAGGTTGTCTGTGAACCGTAGAGTCTTGGAACTGGGGACTTTGCCGTGGCTCCGATTGGTAATGTCGTGTCTGAATCCTGCTGGAATGAGAACGTCATTGTCGCTCTCTAGGCTGTAGACGTGGCTGTCGAGATTTGGAACTAGGGACTTTGACGTGGCTCCGATTGGTTGCGACCCTAAGGTCGGTTGTTGACGTTACGTTTGCATCCTGCTGGAGTTGAGAAGGAACGCCGTTGTTGGTCTTCTGGGATGCAGATGTTGCTTTCGAGATCTGACTTTTCCCTTTGACAGAGTTTGTTGGGACACGTGGTTACCTTTCGTTTATGCCCATGGATTGTATACAGGGGTCAGTATGGACTTACCTGCAGGGCAAAAGTTTCATTCTTTTATTTTTTTATTTCATTCCGCGATGCTCTATTATTTCAGCTTTTTATATCGCGAAAGTCGCGATTGCCCAATCATTTCGGTTATTTTTCGCGGCACCCAATCATTTTGGCTATTTTTGTTTTTACTCGCTGTTTTTTATTGTGAGTTGCCCAATCATTTCGGCTATTTTTGTATGCATATCTTTTACTTGCTGATTTTGTTGCAAGTTGCCACATCATTTCGACTATTTCATGTGCATTTCTTTTACTTGTTGATTTTGTTGCAAGTATGGAACTTGGAACCTGATGGCAATCTTAGCATCAGCATCGCTGCGACTGGAATATTGCCATGAGCGAATCATCATTTGCCGTGAAAGGACTTGGAATTTGATACCGATTTAGGCATCAGCATCACTACAACTGGGACATTGTCAGGAATGAATCATCATTTGCCTTTGTCGATTTAAACAAAGATGGCTTAGCAAACAGGGTTAGAATCCCGTCGACTGAGGCTTTTGACTTCATGAGCCGTAAGGGTCTCATAAAGGTGTTTCTCCCTACGAGTCATGAGGATCTCGTAGGTGCATTTTCTCCTTAGGAATCGTGAGGATTCCTAAGTGCGTGTCTCTAATAAGTCGTAAAAATCTTACAAGAGTGTTTTCTCCTTATAATTCGAGAGGACTTACAAGTGTTTATTCATCAAATGGGAGCATTCCTTGTCATTGATAGGACTCGGAAAGGAAATGATTATTTGCGCCCGTGGATTGTATACAAGGGTCAGTATTAAACCGCTTGTAGGGAAAACTGGGGAATATGATGGCTTAAGAACATGTTCAGATCCCTGTAACTTAAGGCTTTTGAATCTTATGAGCCGTGAAGGTCTCATAAGAGGTTTCTCCTCACGAGTCGTGAGGATCTCGTAAGTGTAATTTCTCCTTAGGAATCATGGGGATCCCTAAGTGTGTTGCTCCTTTGTGAGTCATAGGATCTCACGCAGGTAGTTTTCTCCTTACAAGGTCGAGAGGACCTTGCAAGTGTCTTTTAGCGAAATTGCGCCCTTTCGGGTTTTCACAAACTCGCCGGCAGCCCTGCTGTTTTTACTCACGGAGCCCTTTCGGGTTTTCATCCATGCATATTTTGCTTGTGGACGTACCCTATTTTTTATGAGTCAGCCCAAGGATACTGCAGGTTTGTAGTAGTTTAAAGACGTTTCGGTCATTCATTAGTTTTAGGACATTTCGGTCTATTGTTGCCATATTTGAGGCAAATTTCTAGTTTACGGACTTTTCGGTCCATAGTAGCTTTGAGGCGAAATTTCGCCGGATGCTCAATGAACAAGTAGGTTTCCCCTTGATAGACCTTGTCACATAATCCAAGGATTTTAGCATTGCTCCTGCTCCCAGCTCCCCTACGTTATCTTCTAACGCCGAGTGAGCTTCTTTATTACTTAGCGACGAATGAGAGATCATGTGGCAACTTGCCACATAATCTTCGGGTTCCTCTGATGAGTCGTCTCCCTCATCATTGTCGTTATCTTCACATTCAAGGATGTGATTGAGAAACTCTTGAAGCGTGACTGGGGTTCGCACCTTCTGGTTGTATTCTTCCAGCGTGTCAATATGCTTTTGCGGATCCGTGCGCTTGTCGTTAGACTGCGCGGGCTTTTTGGTCTTCTTCTTTTTCTTCGAAGACTTTGACGGCTGGGCCAGAGTGTTTTGCCCATCGCTACTAACTCCCGATGTTGGGCGTAGTTTCAACATCCCATCGATAATCTCCGGCTCTTGTGGGCTTTTCCACCTGATCGCCGGACATGTTTGAAGATCTTTCAGTATTCTTTTAGTTTTTGCCGAAAGAACAACTTCCCATGGAGCTTCCTCTGTGAATGAGCACGATACCCCCAGCATGTCCATCTTTTTCGGTGTATGTGGTTGTGGCGGGTTCACCTTCCCGTTTTCATACAACGCGAATTTGCCTTGCTAGTATTGGTGTTCAAACCAGTTTTTGAAGACGTAGCAATCTTCGAGTGGGTGATCCATTACTCTGTGATAGGGACAATAGTTAGGATGGTTAACATCACCAGGTTACGATGGATGTCTTGGATCCGGCAAAGTGATGAGCCCGTTGCGCACTGCCAGTTCAAACAGTCTCCTTGTTTTATCCTAGGGAAATGAGTAAGGACGTCTTAACTTTTCATTGAGGGATCGCCGCTTGTTGCCTTGGCGAGCAGCTGGTTTCGGCTCACTCGGCTGTTGTTGAGCGTTGGTGACAAAGGTCGCTTTCTCTTTGCCTTTTTCATTTCAAAAATCCTCTTTTGAAGGGAAAGGCCTATAGCCCGTCTGGTCCATTTGGGCCAGCTTATCAATCAAGGCCTGAAAAGTAGTTGGCTTGAAGAACATCATGAATTGAGATATGGTCACCTGCGGATCGAGGGTACCCACGAACATGCCTACTACAGGAGCTTCCTCTATGCGTTGTTCGCATCTCGACCATAAGTTCCGCCACCGAATTGCATACTGCACCCATGTCTCTCCCGGTTTCACTCTAGCGTTGATCAATGCCATGATCGGGGTGCGTTCGCTGGCGCTTGCGAACCTCTGTGTAAACAGTAGCTCCATTTCTGCAAATGTCTTAACGGAGTCGTTTGGGAGCTCAGAGTACCACTCAAACGCTGTCTCCAACAAGCTGCCAACGAATTGGTGAAGCAGTAGCTTATCGTCACCTCCGGTGTTACCGCACAAGGCCCTGAATTGAGCAACGTGCTGGTGTGGATTCCCCGTCCCCTTATATACATGAAATTTAGGGATCGTATATCCCGGCGGGTACTTTATTTCGTCATACCAACCCGGATAGGGTCGTCCAGTTTTAATAATTTGGTCGGCCGCTTCGCTCGCCTGATGAGCTCGTATCTGTTGAGCGATATAATCATCCAGGGTGGCTTTGGAGATCGCCTCCTCTTTGGCTGCTGATAAAGCCGGAAGAGGGTTCGATGACTCCCCTCTATCGTCTTCGATTATTACTGGAGGCTCTTCGACTGATGGGTCCGGCTGGATCATCATGCCGACTATGTCTTGGAATAAAAGCGCCACTTGTTTTATTTTGGCCGCTTGTTCCGCGGCCTCTTTATCTTTCCTCTCGACCATTTTTCGGAGGAATTCGGCATCAGTTTCCTGTTCTTGTCGCTACTCCGACGACGTCTCTGGGCTTTCTTTTAGCCCAGTGAGTGCTGCCATCTTTGTTAGCATCTCCTGGAGCTTGTACTGTTGCTCCTGAGCCTTTGTCACAGATCGTGTGAGCGGTCGATGGCCCGAAGAAATACGGCTATCCTCTTTCCCGGATGCCATATAAACAGTGTGCACCACCATGCCCCCAGACTTGGGGCGTTTAGGTTCAATGCCCTTTAGATTCGTCGCAGACACAGGGGTTTTCTCCGGCCTTCTCCTTTTGTGAGCGGTCGAAGTTGAGGGGGCTGTTGCAGCGATCACCCGAGTGGACGACACTTTTTGTGGCTTGACGGCTGGTCATTCTCTTGCCGAACCTTCATTTTCTTTTGGCAGCGGGGGTAGTCTTGATCAATCACAGAGTCTCGAACCCGTCGCCAGACCTTATGAATTTTAGAGGACAGCCGCTGAGGGGGCTGCTCTGGCTTCGCCTCCGTGACGTTCTCCAGAGGTGGAGGAGATCTTTTCAGCACAGCAGTCGGAGAGTTCTTGCGCACTCTCCTAAGTGGTTCAAAGCTGTTCCCAGTTAGAACAGCAGTATCAACTTCCACCGTTGGAGCCGGCGGAGTCAATCCAGAAGGGGAACTGCCCCAGCCTTCCTCACTCGGCGCCAGTGGCGACGTCGAGCATGTCTTGCAGATGGTATCTGCTCAGTTATGGGGATGACTTCGTCATGCCCCCTGTTCTGGTCAAGGGCTGTTATTGGCGCCAGCCTATTGAAAACGGACGTCCGCTGAGAAGGGATAGCCAACCTGTCGAAGGCAGACTTTCACGCAGGGGGAGCAGTTTTGATGACTTCGCCTGGGGAGGGAGCTGAAATGGACAGTCTTGTGAATACCGACCCCTTAGCAGGAGAAGCCGCTTTGACAACTTCAGGAGCAGGAATGGCTATTCGTTTTGGGATAACCCCCTCAGGTATCGCGGGCTTCTTCATGGGCCCACCTGAGCTTTGGCCCAGTCTGCTGAAAACCGAGGTGCTGGATTTGGGCGACCCGTTGAGAGGGGCCGCGGCAGTCGTAAGTCGATCAAAGACCGACTTCTTCGGAGCTTCTTACGATGGCACTGGGGCGTTGAATCTCATTGGTGGGAGCATGGTCCCGAAGAACAATCCCGTGGTGGCCTGTGTCACCTGTTCAACTGGCATTGCATAGATGGAGGTCGCTTGGGGCCCATAGGTCACTCTTCCAGCAAGGATGGAGTGGGAGTTGTTGCAATTGTTGCAGTTAGTGCAGTTGAAAGCCATTGATCATCTGTTTTCTGCACGGAGCAAGACACCAAATCTTAGTACCTCGAATCCAGGGGCAACCATAGCAAACCGCGATTCGTTCGTGAAACACGACTCACGAAGTGTGGAGTGGAAAGAGGAAAAGGTCCCACCGGGCATGCCAGAATCTGTTCTCCGACGAAAGACGCGGCCGGGTCGTTGGGACGTCTGGCCTGAATTTTGGAGGCAGATGCTATTTTGGTTTTATTCGTCCACCTCTCCGAAGATGCCACGTTGATTTATGGCACAGTGTATCGGAGGTTTAGACGCATGCGGCCGTTGTTGCAAACTCCATCAGATTCCCCCTCATTTGAGGGTTTTTTGATTGTAGGGACGCTCTTCCCTGCAGGCGGCGCAAGCCGCTGCAGTTAATTACGCTACCGCATCGCGGTAACCACTTTCTCCTTCTCCAGATGGTCACTTCGTGTCGTGTATGTTTGTTTTATTTTTGGTTGCCCATGGATTGTACACGGAGACTAATTTATGTTGTCTCCCGTAGGGCGTGGATTAGTCTAAATCCGTATTTTCTTAGACTTGATTTTGGGTTGGGTTTAAGGATCGTTAATCTCATTTGAGACTAAGATCAACTTAAACGTTTGTTAAGGATACGTTAGCCTAATTTTAGACTAAGATCTACTTAACAGGATCATTTAGATCCAACAAAAGAGCATTTGGACTCTATTGTTTTAGTTTAGGGACGTTGCGGTCCATAACTTTAAGGACATCATAGTCCAAGACAGTTTAAAGACGTCAAAGTCTGTAAAGTTTAAAAACATCATAGTCTATGAGTTTAAGGACCTCACAGTCCATAAAGTTTAAGGACATCATAGTCCATGAGTTTAAGGACCCCACGGTCCGTAAAGTTTAAGGACATCATAGTCCAGTTTAAAGACGTCATAGTTTGTGTGGTTTTGGTTCAACCGTTTGAGGGTGCACCAAAAGTTATTAGTGGTTGGGACCCTCCATCTCTCTGAAAACGTTGAAGAATTACAACGACATATATCAGAGGTATGAAGAGATGTACCCTTGAACCAATGATGTTTGGGAGACCTGTAGTCAAGTTTGGGACTAAGATCAGTTAAAAAGATTCATGAGCATATGGGATCAATTAATTCAAATGAGGGATCTGTGGCCAACTTGGGCTCGGCCCACTCAATTAAAATGTTGGACATTTAATTAAACTCAGTCCTTTTCATTTAATAATGCTGAGCATTAGTTTTGGGTTCTGACACCCTTTTGTCTTTTATTGAGTGCTGAGCATTCATTATGGATCTGGGGCTTTATTTAAAGAACAGTTTATGTTTCCTCAGCGCACACGTAAGGAGCACGTGGTGCGCTTGGTGCTGAGCGCTAGACTTAGAGCGCTAAGGCGCTTCCTGTGAGATAGCGCATACGTAAGGAGCACGTGGTGCGCTTGGCGCTGAGCGCCAGACTCAGAGCGCTAAGGCGCTTCCTGTGAGATAGCGCACACGTGAGGAGCACGTGGTGCGCTTGGCACTGAGCGCCAGTTAATGAGTGTAGAGCGCTCCTTGTGAGATAGCACACACATGAGAAGCACGTGACGCGCTTAGCGCTGGGCGCCAGTTAATGAGTGCAGAGCGCTTCTTGTGCGATAGCGCACACGTGAGGAGCACGTGGCGCGCTTGGTGCTGAGCGCCAGTTAACGAGTGCTAAGGCGCTTCTTTAAATTGGAGCGCTAGGAGCGTTGCGGCGCTATGCGCCAGTCTTGGAGCCCCGAGACGCTTCTTTAAATTGGAGCGCTAAGGCTCTTCTTAGGCAGCTCTGATCGGTTCTGCGTTCTGAGAATTAAACTCTCATTTATAGGAGACTTTTTCTCATGGGTTTAAGAACAAATTTCTTATTTTAATAGGGGATATTACAATCTTTTTTGTTTTGTGAAAGGCTTTGCCTTTATGGATCTGTGATCTGAAGAGAATTGAATTCTTCTTTCCCCCCTTTTTATGATGAGTTGCTATGATCTCTTTTGTGAAAGACGTCTGTCTTATAGATCTATGATCTAGAAAAAGAAACTAAGTTCTTCTTCATTTTATGAGATGATTTTATCTCTCTATTTTATTTACCTTGAAGAAATTCTTCTTCCGAGAGCTTGCTCTTCTCTTTTAAATTTCTCAAAGTTTGGGGGGGGTTCTTCTATTCAAGACTTGAAGTCTTCGGTCCTTTATATAGGGGAGGCTGATTTGTTGAATCAGTTGAAGAGATCTTTTCTCTAATTGATTTGGGGATGTTTCCCACCATTAAATCTTTGATCCTAGGGTTTCTGTTTTACAGAAGGCAATCTTTTTGTTTTTAACAAGATTGGAAAAATCTTTTCCCATACAGAACTTATTCTGTATCTTGGTGATTTTTAATCACCATTGGATCTTTGATCCAACGGTGCTCTAGTTTTCAGAGA
This sequence comes from Agapanthus africanus, assembly GCA_030015575.1. Classification (NCBI taxonomy): domain Eukaryota; kingdom Viridiplantae; phylum Streptophyta; class Magnoliopsida; order Asparagales; family Amaryllidaceae; genus Agapanthus; species Agapanthus africanus. The sequence goes on from JASDDO010000001.1 coordinate 28,654,707, forward strand.
TAATCTGATGATTTTTAGTCATCTTTATTGGATCTTTGATCCAAGGGTGGGGAACATTTAGTTCCAGCGCTAGCGCTCTCGTGCTTTGCACGTGAGCGCTGCATCAGAGTCTTTGACTCTTGATGCTGGCGCACTTGGCGCTAACACTCTCGTGCTTTGCATGTGAGCGCTGCCTCAGAGTCTTTGACTTTTGGTGCTGGCGCACTTGGCGCTAGCGCTCTCGTGCTTTGCACGTAAGCGCTGCCTCAGAGTCTTTAACTCATAGCGCTGGCGCACTTGGTACTAGCGCTCTCATGCTTTGCACGTGAGCGCTGCCTTAGAGTCTTTGACTCTTAACGCTGGCGCACTTGGCGCTAGTGCTCTCGTGCTTTGCACGCGAGCGCCGCATCAGAGTCTTTGACTCTTGGTGCTGGCGCACTTGGCGCTAGCGCTCTCGTTCTTTGCATGTAAGCGCTGCATCAGAGTCTTTGACTCTTGGTGTTAGCGCACTTAGCGCTAGCGCTCTCGTGTTTTGCACATGAGCGTTGTATCAGAGCCTTTGACTCTTAGCACTTGGCGCATTTAGCGCTAGCGCTCCCGTGCTTTGCACGTGAGCGCTGCATCAGAGTCTTTGACTCTTAGCGCTGGCGCATCTAGCGCGAGCGATCTCGTGCTTTGCACGTGAGCGCTGTCTCATTTCAAATTTTAAAATTTGAACAGAGCTTTGCTCTGATTGGGGGAAACAGACCCATTGAGAGGGGCCGTGGTGGTGGTAAGCCGATCAAAGACCAACTTTTTTGGAGCTTCCTGTGGCGGCGCCGAAGCGTTGAAGCTCATTGGCGGGAGCATGGTTCCAAAGAACAATCCAGTGGTAGCCTGTCTCACCTATTCCACCGGCATTGCGAAGATAGAGGCCGTTTGGGGCCCGTAAGTCACTCCTCCAGTAGGGATGGAGTGGAAACTGTTGTTGCAGTTGGTGAAGTTGGAAGCTATTGACGCCATCTTCTCTTCTGCACGGAACAAGTCACCAAATCTTAGTATCTCGAATCCAGGGGCAACCACATTAAACCGCGATTCGTTCGCGAACACGACAAACGAAGTGTGGAGTGGAAAAAGGAAAAGGTCCCACAGAGCGTGCCAGAATCTGTTCGCCGCCGAAAGACGCGACCGGGACGTTGGGACGTCTTGCCTGAATTTTGGGGGGCAGATGCTATTTGGATTTATCCGTCCACCTCTCCGAAGATGCCAAGTTGATTTATAGCACCGTGTATCGGAGGTTTAGACAGATGCAGCCGTTGTAGCAGACTTCGTCAGATTCCCCCTTGTTGTGAGGGGATTTTGATTGTGGGGACGCTCTTCCCTGCAGGCGCAAGTCCCTACAGTTAATTACGTTACCGCATAGCAATAACCATTTTCTCCTGCTCCAGAAGATCACTTCGTATCGTGTGTGTTTGTTTTGTTTTAGGTTGCCCGTGGATTGTATACGGAGACTAATTTGTGTTGTCGTCCGTAGAGCGTGGATTAGTCCAAATTCGTATTTTCTTAGATTTGGGTTTGGATTGGTTTAAAGATCGTTAATCTTATTTTAGATTAAGATCAATTCAAACGTTTGTTGAGGATACGTTAGTCTAATTTTAGACTAAGATCTACTCAACAGGGTTCAGGATCATTTTTGATCCAACGAAAGAGCATTTGGGCTCTGCCGTCTTAGTTTAGGGACGTTGCGGTCCATTGGGTTTAAGGACATCATAGTCCGTGGAGTTTAAGGACGTCATAGTCCGTGGAGTTTAAGGACATCATAGTCCATAAAATTTAGTTTAGGGACGTTGCGGTCCATGGTTTAAAGACATCATAGTCCGTGGAGTTTAAGGACATCATAGTCCACGAAGATTAGTTTAAGGATATTACGGTCCATAGTTAATTTAAGGACATTACGGTCCATTGGGGTGTATCCATGAGTTTGGAAATGTACCAAAAAGTTGTTGGTTATCGGGACCTGCCACCTCTCTGAAGACGTTGAAGAATTACAATGAAATGTATCAGAGGTGTGAAGAGATGTACCATTGAACCAAATGCCAGATTGAGAAATAATAGGATAAACATTATTGTAAATACCATCTGAGATGATTAATTTTGGAAGACCTGAGCATAATTAGGACTCTGTTAAAAACAAGGTTTTGCTTTTGGGAGACTTAGCTAACTTGGACTAAGGTTGGCCTATCATAGTGTTAAACACTGGCATATGTTCGGCGCTCACGCACTCCCATGTGTGGTCTTAAAGTATTGTTTAAGCACTGAAGATTTGAAGCGCTCACGTGGGATCACGTGAGGCGCTTGAAGTAGTGTTAAACACTGAAAGTTTCAGGCGCTCACGTGGGGTCACGTGAGGTGCCTGAGATTTGGCACAGCTTATTTGGATTTGCTACCTTTTTCTTTTCTGAGTGCTGAGCACTATTAGGTCACGTGGGATCACGTGAGGCATCTCCAAAGACTGAAAGCTGCCTTTGTTTTATTCTCTTTTAAAAAGTGCTAAGCACTATTAAGGGGTCTCGTAGGTCACGTGAAGCGCCCTAAGAATGGAATCTGTCTTAACTTTATTCCCCTTTTACAAAGGTTTGTTCAGGGGTCACGTGGGAGCACGTGATCTGCAATTATCATGTTTGGATGCTAATCTCCTTTTACGTGCATGGGGATCTTAAGTTTTCAAGCCCCTTGTTTAATAAGAATTAAATTCTGTTATATGGTTAAACTCTAGTTTTATTTAGAGGAATTAAATTTCTATATGTTCTGTTGTAAAAATTAAATTCTTTGGACTCAATTCTCCCCCTAAGTTTTGAATCTGCATAACAGATCTTCCCGATGAGAATTAAATTCTCAACTTGTGGTGAGATCTGCTTCTGCAGATCTTCAATCAGAGGAATAACTAAGTTCTTTTTAGAAGAGTTAAACTCTTGTGAAGATGAAGAAGAGATAAAAGGTTTTTTGTTTGGTTACTTTCCTTACCTAGGGTTTCTTTTTGAAGATCTTTTTCTCTCTGGAGAATTAAATTCTCTTTTCTTTTGGCTTACGAAGGGGGTTTCTCTCTCTCTTTCTGTGTCTATTTCTCCTTTGCTTTTTTGCTCTTATTTATAGGAGAAGAAGGGAATCAATTTGTTTAGAAAATCTCTCTTTGAGAGATTTTGATTGATTTTATAATCAACCAAAATGATCTTTTAGATTAATCGGTGAATTTTATTTACCGTTGGATTTTTAATCCAAGGACTTCTGTTTTACAGAAGATATCTCTTTTGTTGTTCTTAAAAATATTAGGAAGATATTTCCCCATACAGAAATCTTTCTGTAGATTGGTGATTTTTAATCACCATTGGATTTTCAATCCAACGGCGCCCTGTTTTACAGAGCGTAATTTTTCTTGTTTGGAAGGATTTAAGGAAACATTTTCCAACTAGGGGTTTTGATTCCTCTTAATTAGAATTTAATTCTATCGGTTCAGAAGGCATAAGAGCCCATCACGTGTAAATTAAGCATACCAAAGAGCTTCACGTGCTATCACGTGAGTTTTTGCTCTGGCCAATTGTTTGCTTTATTTAGGCGCCTATATACTTTGTATATAGAGGTCACGTGTCTGCACGTGAGGCCTAGTTTCAGTTTAGTTTTGTCAAGCGTAGCGCCTATCACATGTGGGCACGTGATGCTCCATTTGGGGACTTTTTCCCGTTGCTTTTATTTATTATTCATTTTTTATAAGGGAACAGCTACGTGTCGGGATGAGCAACGATGATTTAGAATACATCCAGTTTGGGATGTGGTTTGATCTGGGATGTGCACGTCAGTTTGGGAAGTGCACCAAAAAGCAGTTGGCTATCGGGACCCGCCACCTCTCTGAATACGTTGAGAAATTACAACGACATATATCAGAGGTGTAGAGAGATGTACCCTTGAACCAGTTCCTGTATTTGAGGGAAAAGGGATTAATGGTAAACCCGGAAATTATCAGTCGTATTTTGAGACTAAGATTTCCTCGGGCGAATATGGATTAAATATCGTTTTGGGATATCATCAGTTGGGAGATGGATAGTCGTATTAGGAACTGGGATCAATTTGGGAAATAATGAACCCATAGGTTCGGTTGACCTGGGTTAAGGACCAAACCAACTAGGGCTTGATCCGCTCGGTTTTTTTTTATTTGAAAAGAAGTGCTAAGCACTTGTTCGGGCCCAGTCCCTTTTTTCGTGCAAAAAGTGCTAAGCACTTATGTAAGTTCTGACGCTCACACTTTAGACTTTTTGTTTTTTGTCTCTATATGGAGTGTTGAAAACTCTTTATGGTGCCCACGTGCGAAGCACGTTAGGCTCTAGGCGCTGCCTGGTGAGTGGCAAGCACTTTTATGTTCTGTGGCGCCCATGTGAGAGACACATGAGGCGCCGGGCGCCGCACGATGAGTGCTAAGCACTCCTCATTGAGTAGCGCCCACGTAGGGGCACATAGGACGCTGGGCGCCGAGCGCCAGTCACTGAGTGCTAAGCACTCCTTATTGAGTGGCGTCCACGTGAGGAGCACGTGAGGAGCACGTGAGGCGCTGGGCGGTGATTTTTCCTTGTATATTTTGTTCTACGGAGTTCAATTTTCCTTGTTCTTTTCTGAATTTTTGATCTCCAATAACAAGTTCATCCTGATGAGAATTAAATTCTCAACTTGTGGGAGACTTGTCTTGTGGATCTCAGATCCAGAGAAAAAACTAAGTTCTTCTTTTAAAAGTGTTAAACCCTTCAATAGGTAAACGAGATGTTTTTAACTCTCTTCATTTTTATATACCTAGAGCTTTTTCTGAGAAGGGAGATCTTCTTCTTTCTTCCTTTTTAACGCTTTCTGGAGAACTTGATTCCCCATAACCATAGAAGAACAGCCTGGTGATTCATTAGCGTTCAACGCTACATAATAAAAGCTCACGTGTTCCCACGTGAGCACCTTTGAAGAACGAAAAAGGAAAGACTGAGATCTAGCCACGTGACCCCACGTGACCCCTGAGAAGTGCTCAGCGCTTATAAAAGAGAAAAGGGAATAAACCCTATTTTTGGAGCGCCTCACGTGGAAGCACGTGAGCGCTGATCATACACTGGTGTTTAACACTACTTTAAGGTCTTATGTGGGAGCACGTGAGCGCCGATCATATATTAGTGTTTAATACTATGAGAGGCCAATATTAGCCAAACTTAGATCAAATCTCCAAAGGGAAATCAATCGAGCCCCTCATGCTCAGGGTACCCCAAACAGATCTCAGTCCCAGAGATAGCTAATGAGCTCCTAACAGATGGTATCTAAAATGATGTTCATCCCACCATGATCTCTCCCCTCGATCTGGAATTTGGTTCAAGGGTACATCTCTCCACACCTTCGATACATGTCGTTGTAATTCTTCAACGTCTTCAGAGAGGTAGAGGGTCCCAATAACCAATAACTCTTGGGCACCACCGAACAAGCTTTTTAAAAAAGGGAGTAAATCTAAAACACATCTCAATTTGGGGGCGCCTCACATGACCTCACGTGATCCCTTGATAGTGCTTAGCACTCAAAAAAAGAAAAGGAGAATAAAACAAAGGCAATCTTCATTCTTCAGAACTCCTCACGTGACCTCACGTGGTCCTTTGATAGTGCTTAGCACTCAGAAAAAGAAAAGGAGAATAAAACAAAGGCAATCTTCATTCTTCAGAACGCCTCACGTGATCCCTTGATAGTGCTTAGCACTCAGAAAAAGAAAAGGAGAATAAAACAAAGGCAATCTTCATTCTTCAGAGTGCCTCACGTGATCTCACGCGACCCAATAGTGCTTAGCACTCAGAAAAGGAAAAGGGGAATAAACCCAAGATAGCTCCCATTTTGGAGGCACCTCACATGTTCCCACGTGACCCCCAAACAGTTGTGTATAAAAGAGGAAAAAAAATTCCAAAGACAGCGCTCGCATTTTGAAGGCACCTCACGTGTATGCACGTGACTGCTAGATGAACCAAGTGCTTAGCACTTATAAATGAAAGAGGAATAAAATCCAGAGAACAGTTCTCACCTCGGGCGCCTCACGTGCTCACACGTGAGCCAAGTGCTCAGCACTTTTATATATATATGAGGGAATAAACTCAAGGAATAATGCCCACTTCGGGCCCCTCACGAGTTCACACGTGAGCTCCTCCAAAGTCCAGTGTTTAACACTGATTCAGTGCTTAGCACTATGAGGTGACTAAGGGAAATCAACCTTAGCTCAAATTAGCCAAGTCTTCCGAAACCAAGACCCTTTTTGTTACCAATCAACCTGGGCCCCCATGTTCAGGGTCTCCCCAAACTAATCCTATTCCCAAAGATGACTAGTGTTCTCCTAACAGATGACATCTAAACTGATGTTCATCCCATTCCCCAAATCGGGATATTGGTTCAAGGGTACATCTCTTCATACCTCTGATACATGTCGTTGTAATCCTTCAACGTCTTCAGAGAGATGAAGGGTCCCAATAACCAATAACTTTTGGTGCATCCCTAAACGGTTGAACCAAAACCACATAGACTATAACATCTTTAAACTGGACTATGATGTCCTTAAACTTTACGGACTGTGGGGTCCTTAAACTCATGGACTATGATGTCCTTAAACTTTATGGACTGTGAGGTGCTTAAACTCATTGACTATGATGTCTTTAAACTTACAGACTATGATGTCTTTAAACTCCATGGACTATGGTGTCCTTAAACTTATGGACCGCAATGTCCCTAAACTAAAACAATAGAGCCTAAATGCTCTTTTGTTGGATCTAAATGATCCTGTTATGTAGATCTTAGTCTAAAATTAGACTAACGTATCCTTAACAAACGTTTAAGTTGATCTTAGTCTCAAATGAGATTAACGATCCTTAAATCCAACCCAAACCCAAATCTAAGAAAATACGGATTTGGACTAATTCACGCCCTACGGGCGACAACATAAATTAGTCTCCGTATACAATCCACAGGCAACCAAAAATAAAACAAACACACACGACACGAAGTGACCATCTGGAGAAGGAGAAAGTGGTTACCGCGATGCGGTAGCGTAATTAACTGCAGGGGCTTGCGCCTGCAGGGAAGAGTGTCCCCACAATCAAAAACACCTTAAACGAGAGGGAATTTTACGAAATCTGCTACAACGGACGCATCTGTCTAAACCTCCGATACACGGTGCCATAAATCAACTTCGCATCTTTGGAGAGGTGGATGGATAAAACCAAATAGCATCTGCCTCCAAAATTCAAGCCTGACGTCCCAACGTCCCGATCGCATCTTTCGGCGGTAAACAGATTCTGGCACGCCCGGTAGGACCATTTCCTCTTTCCACTCCACACTTCGTGTGTCGTGTTTTTCCACGATCAAATAATCGCGGTATGTATGTTTGTGGTTGCCCTTGATTGATGGGACACTGAAGCCGGTGTTTCGTCTCTATGAAGAATGGTGTTTGCTTCTACCCTGGCATCTCGGGCTCTGTTATATCTGGCGGAGTCAAGTATGGGCCACTTGTAGCCTCAAATCTCTGCAATCCGGCTCTTCAAGAAATCAACGGGCTTCGCTTTGGGTCGATACTCCCACCTCCCACCCTTGGTGCCTCAACGCCGATGGAGGAAGCTCAGAGGAAGTCTGTCTTCCACAGGCTGGTTCCCCAAGCTGCAACTTTGCCGACGGAATCAGTTCTCAAACAACTGACACCTTCCAAGGACCAAGGTCAACGCAGGGGCAGAATATTCAAGCTCCTAAAGGAAATAGGGGGCAGGCTCGGCAAAATCCTGAAGCTAATCAAATCCCGGCCATAAGAAATGGTCGACGTCGATATCGGCATCATATAAAATGAGCTGGGGGTAGTTCTCCGTATGGTTCTATTTCAACCCCAGTGGTGAATGTTGTTCCAACCGGGAACAGCTTCAAATTGTTGCGAAGGGTCAGACAAAATTCTCCTACTGCAATATTGAAGAAATCTCCGCAGCCCATAGAGATCCCACGAGAGCAGAAACCAGTTCGCTCCCTAAAGGAACTTTCCTTATCTCTATATAAAGTGCGGAAGCAAGTGAAGGTCTCTGTCGTCAACCGCGGCTCTTCCCCTAGACGTCAGCCAAATTCTGACAAATTCTCTTTCAAATACAAGGGGACTCATCCTAAGACGGATCCTGATACAGCGATTCCTCCCAAAACCAAAACAGCTTTTCACAAAAAAGGAGGCTTAATAAACCTCAAGTGCCCGAAGCAAACTCCAAGGGCATGGTAGTTCACATAGTCTATGTGGTGAATTCCAAAGACGAAGTTCGAGCTTCTACTTGTCACCGACCTCAAACTCAGTCCTTAACAAAAGTTCAACTGCAACGTGAAAAGCTGCAAGAGATGCTTGCTCAGGCGGCACCACTCGCTAATCCATCGTTTAAGGCAAATCCCGAAGACGCACCTGGAGAAAGAATAGAGAAGGAGTCGGATATTGATTTCCTAAAGCGCGCTCTGAAAAAGGGAGATGCGGAAGCGGCAGAAATGTCCACTAAAATGAACCAGATGGCTCTTCTGATTCAGGATATGGCTGGAATGATGGTTCAATCGGAACCACTTGCAGATGAACTACCGGTAATCGGTCTTAAAGATAAGGATGACATTTCAAATCCTCCGCAAAGCTCATCAATGGCTGAGGAGGAAATGATTCCTAAAAGCAAAGCTGAACGAATATATCGCTTAGCGAATCGAAGCTCACTACGCCAGTGAAGCCGCAAATAGATCAATCAAGATTGGTCGACCGTATCCGACATGGTACAATCAAATACAGTACCCGCCAGAGTACACACTTCCAACGTGCCACATGTACAAAGGAACCGAGAATTCTCGCCGGCATATTGCGCGATTTGAACCCATGTGCGGCAATACTGATATACTTCTCCTCTGACAGTTCATCGGCTGTCTGGCGGGTATTGCCTTCGAATGGTATGCGGAACTCCCAAATGACTCCATGAATACCTTCGACGAAATAGAGATGCCCTCCTGTCACAGATTCGCAAGTGTGAATAAACGCACTACCGTGACGGCACTGGTCAACGAAGGGGTTAGACCGAATGAGACTTGGGTTCAATGTGTTACCCGATGGCGAAATCTCTGGTCAAATACAAGCAACGCATCGATGAAGTTGTAGCCATGGGAATGCTCATAGCCACCCTTGACCTAAATTCAAAGGCGTCCTCGTATATGGCCCTCTTCAAGCCGACAGCCTTCCAGGAGCTCATGAATAAAATGACTCGATTAGATCAGCTGAGTCAAAACCCTTCATCATCTGATGAAGATGAATGAAAAACGGAGTTAAGGTGGTAATTGTCGCCGACGCTCAACAAAAAAAAATGAGCGAGTTTGAAACAACCTGTCACCAAAATAGCGACGGCATGGGTACTCGCTCCCCCCGAGGTATACACAGGGGGCATATTTCTCACTGGAGGAAGAATCTCTACGTAAGATGGTCCTTTCTTCTCAAAGAATAGAAAGGATATTAAGGGACTTACAAACGAGTCTTGCAGTCAAGTGGAATATCCCACTTGAACAAAAAAACGGTATGTCCACAAGCAAAATTGACACGGATGAAAACCCGAAAGAGCGCGTGAGAAAAAACAGCAGGACTACCGGCGAGTCTGTGAAAACCCGAAAGGGCGCAGACTCATACAAAATTCATGCACACTGGTAAGGTCATCTCGTCCTTGTAAGGAGAAAATAACTACGTGAGATCCATATGACTCACAAGGGAGCAACACACTTAGGGATCCCAACGATTCCTGAGGAGAAACGCACTTACGAGATCCTCACGACTCGTAAGGAGAAACATCTTTATGACACCCTTACGGCTCATGAAGTCAAAAGTCTTAGTCGACAGGATTCTAACCCTGTTTGCTAAGCCACCTTTGTTTAAGTCGACAAAGGCAAATGATGATTCTCTCCTGGAAATGTCCCAGTGGTAGCGATGCCGATGCCTAAATTGGTATCAAATTCCAAGTCCTTTCACGGCAAATGATGATTCGCTCCTGGAAACATTCCAGTCGCAGCGATACTGATGCTAAGATTGGTATCAGATCTTGAGTTCCATACTCGCAAAAAAAAAGGTACGTCCATAAGCAAGATGGGCACGGATGAAAACCCGAAAGGGCTCCGTGAGTAAAAACAGCAGGGCTACCGGCGAGTTTGTGAAAACCCGAGAGGGAGCAGGCTCGTAAAAAATTCGTGCACACTTGCAAGGTCCTCTCGACCTTGTAAGGAGAAAACACCTGCGTGAGATCCTTACGACTCACAAGGGAGCAACACACTTATAAATCCCCACAATTCCTAAGGAGAAATTACACTTACGAGATCCTCACGACTCGTAAGGAGAAGCCTCTTATGAGACCCTCACGCCTCATAAGATTCAAAAGCCTTAAGCTACAGGGATCTGAACCTGTTCTTAAGCTATCACATTTCCCAGGTTTCCCTATAGGTGGTCCAATACTGGCCCTTATATACAATCCACGAGCACAAATAAACGTTTCCCCAACAGAGTCCCACCACTAACGAGGGATATCTTCATATGGCGAACGACACTTGTAAATCCTCTCGACTTATAAGGAGAAAGCACTCTTGTGAGATCCTTACGACTTATAAGAGACCATACACTTAAGAATTCTCACGATTCTTAAGGAGAAAACGCACCTACGAGATCCTCACGACCCGTAGAGAGAAATATCTTTATGTGACCCTTACGGTTCATGAAGTCAAAAGCCTTAGTTGGCAGGATCTTAACCCTGTTTGCTAAACCACCTTTGTTCGACATCGACAAAGGCAAATGATGATTCGCTACTGGCAATATCCCAGTTATAGCGATGCTGATGCCTAAATCGGTATCAGATCCCAAGTCCCATACTCGTGATAAAAAATCAGCGAGCCAAAAATGCATATGAAATAGCCGAAATGATGAAACAACTTGCAACGAAATCAGCAAGTAAAATATATGCATACAAAATAGCCGAAATGATTGGGCAACTCGCAATAAAAAAAACAGCGAGTAAAAAGAAAAAAATAGCCGAAATGATTGGGAACCGCGAAAGATAGCCGAAATGATTGGGCAATCTCGACTTTCGCGATACAAAAAAAAGCTGAAATGATAGAGCATCGCGGAAAGAAAACAAAATACGTATAAAATAAAACTTTTGCCCTGCAGGCGAGTCCATATTGTCCCCTGTATACAATCCATGGGCATAAACGAAAAGAGAACCACATTTCCCTAGATTCTATCGAAGGAAAGCCAGATCTCGACGGCGACATCTAAAGCCTAGAGATCAGCAACGACGTCCCCCCTCATTCCAGCAGGACACGGACGTAACATCACCAATCAGAGCCACGGCAAAATCCCTAGTTCTAAGACTCTACAGTTCACAAACAACCGAAAGTCAACCCTGACACTGAAACGGCGAAAGTCAACCCTGACACTGTAACGGCGAAAGCTAACACTGACACCGAAACAGCGAAAACCAACCCTGACACCGAAACGACGAAAGTCAACCCTGACACTGTAACGACGAAAGCCAACACTGACACCGAAACAGCGAAAACCAACCCTGACACCGAAACGGCGAAAGCCAACCCTGACACCGTAACAGCGAAAGCCAACCCTGACACCGAAACGGCGAAAGCCAACCCTGACACCGAAACGAAGAAAGCAACCCTGACACCGTGACGGCGAAAGCCAACCCTGACACCGAAACAGCGAAAGCCAACCCTGACACCGAAACGGAGAAAGCCAACCCTGACACCGTAACGGCGAAAGCCAACCCTGACACCGAAATGGCGAAAGTCAACCCTGACACAGTAACGGCGAAAGTCAACCCTGATATCGAAACAGCGAAAGTCAACACAGACATCGTAACGGCGAAAGTCAACATGGACACCGAAACGCAAAAGTCAACCCCGACACCGTAACGGCGAAAGTCAACCCCGACACCGCAACGGCGAAACCCGACACCGTAACGGCGAAAACCAACCCCGACACCGAAACGGCGAAAGTCAACCCCGACACCGTAACAGCGAAGTCAACCCCAACACCAAAACGACGAAAGTCAACCCCGACACCGTAACGGCGAAAGTCAACCATCGACCTTCCCGTCGAAGCAACGCTTCGACTCGAGAACAAGTCAACTCATCAACCACTTACGAGTCCTTTCAACTAGTACGGGAGAAAATTCTCTTGTGAGATCCTTACGACTCTCAAGAGAAAACACACTTAGGAGTTCTCACGACTCCTAAGGAGAAATTACATCTACGGGATCCTCTCGACTCGTAGGGAGAAAAGTCTTTATGAGACCCTCATGGCTCATAAAGTTGAAAAGTCTTAGGTGACAGATCCTAACCTTATCTCCTAAGCCATCACTGCCCTACAAAGAAGTCAAGATGGACTATCTACGGGCCACATTCCCCGAAGCCAAGTATCGACAAGGAGGGAAACAACCACTTACAAGTCCTCTCGACTTGTAAGCGGAAAAATTCTCTTGTGAGATCCTTACGACTCTCAAGAGAAAACACACTTAGGAGTTCTCACGACTCCTAAGGAGAAATTACACCTACGGGATCCTCTCGACTCGTAGAGAGAAAAGTCTTTATGAGACCCTCATGGCTCATAAAGTTGAAAATTCTTAGGTGACAGATCCTAACCCTATCTCCTAAGCCATCACTGCTCTACAAAGAGGTCAAGATGGACTATCTACGGGCCACATTCCCCGAAGTCAAGTATCGACAAGGAGGGAAACAACCACTTACAAGTCCTCTCGACTTGTAAGATGGAAAATTCTCTTGTGAGATCCTTACGACTCTCAAGAGAAAACACACTTAGGAGTCCTCACGACTCCTAAGGAGAAATTACATCTACGGGATCCTCTCGACTCGTAGGGAGAAAAGTCTTTATGAGACCCTCATGGCTCATAAAGTTGAAAAGACGTAGGTGGCAGATCTGAATCCGTTCCCTAAGCCGTTGCTGCTCTACAAAGAGGTCAAGATGGACCATCTGCAGGCCACATTTGCCAAAGCCACATTCACCAATGAAATAAAGAAGCTACTTACGGGTCCTCACGATTCATAAGGAAAAATACCCGAGTGAGATCCTTACGACTCACGGAGGAGATGAACACTTGGAGATCCTCACGATTTCTAGGGAGAATTTACACCTACGAGATCCTCTTGTAGGGTTCCTAGGCACTCTCAAGAGGTCTCACAAGGCATCAACCATGCCAATTTCAAAAAATCTAGGTGCCGAGAAACCCTAATACGGATTGTTGGCTAGAAATCTAGGCGAAAAGGAAACTAGTTAACAACTTAACTACAAGAATACGGAAATACAACCTTTGTAGATCCGGTGCTCCACCTCCATAGCTCCGCAACGAAGTCCCCACGCTGTCCAAATGAATTCTCGGGCTCTAGCGTCGGTTTCGTCGGAGAAATGGCGAGCTAGGTCGTCGATGTCCATGCCGAAGATGATCTACGTCGAGGCATCGCTAGATCAAGCTCCAACTTCACCAAGTCAAGAAACTTGTGAAGGAAACACACTCTACTACTTGGCAAGAGGTAGAGGATGGAGAAATAGGAAGTGGGTTCATTTTAGAATTGGATTTCTCACTCTTTTTCATCAATCACCATTGATGAAATGAAGCTTTCTTCATGAAAGAAGATGAAGAAGAAGAAGAAGATAATATGATAATTATTATGATAAGAATAATAATAGAAAAGAAAAATGAATTCTTATCATAATTGTAACCATGGTAAAGTGTAGAGAGCTAACTATAGTTTAATGAATGGTTAGGGTTAATGAGATGAGGACAAAAGGTTTCTTTGGTCAAAGCTTCATGAAGCTTCAACAAGCTTCATGAAGAAAAGCAACCTTTTGTTTTCTTTATCTCTTATCTTTTTAATACAAATTAAAAGATAAAAGAATTAATAAATATATCAAAACCCTAACCATTTACTTAACTAAGGTTTAACTCTTTACACAAACCCTAGCTATCATATATCATCAAACATGATACAATCAAGTGCACAAAAATATATCGCATATACAATGCGCACATCCGAGTGAGAAAATCCATCTTAAGTGAACCGATACTAGTTAATGCAAAGTGATATATCAAATATATAATTATACATTAAATCATTAAATCAACACTTGATTTAACGATCCGGTCATATCGCATATAACCGACTAGTATCCAATGTATCGTTTTATCGAATCAATCCTTGATTCGATAACTAGGTTATATCGCATACAACCATTCGACACATTCATCACGAGAATGAAATACGGTATCACATACACGCATTATTCTCGGTCCCGCACATATCTCATATGCGCTCCTATTTCGTTTCGCTTGAGCCAGGAAACCTCTGTGTAGGACTCTAAAGACTCGTCAATACGCCGGCAGCAGGTGATGATCATATCAAACACCCACAAGCCGCAAGCGGTCTGCTAAACGTAACGGCCACCCGGGTATTGAGCGATCTGAAGATCGACGAGCAAGCCCGCTCACACTCCAGTGAATCCAACCAGTAACACTATCGTACAGTCCGGTCTGATCGTCTGATATGTCGCATATCTCGCCTGGGGGTGGTAAACGTCAGACCCCAATAGCTCGATAAGTCGCGTCGATATGAGGTCTATAACAATTCGAGAAACTACCGGTAACACTTACCAGAATATCTCAGCAACCCTGGCCAGGGATTTCCTGTTATAGCCAATCGAACACTGCGCAACATCAACTCCCTATACCGGGAGAGACGAATCCCCTCCTATCGCTCATTGCCTCCATGTGACTCGGGACTGTACCCAAAAACCACCATTTTGCATGCCTTCTTGGACGTGGTAAGATGGAAATCAAAGCACAGTGGGAACCACACAAGACTCTATGACGATCTCGGGTCAACAGACTACTCTGTACCAGTGTCACCAGAGAACTGCCATCTGACGTAAGGTATAATACCATCTGGGAGTTCTCGGCGAGTCCGTCCAGTGTACCCAGTCTCTACTGAGCACCCGTATATCATCTCTGATGTCAAACACCAATGGATATGGGATCATCCATCGCCCATCTGTATGGGTCGAGAAGGTATACGCTAGTCTACTCTGGTATATCGATGCCCCGTCTCGATACACCCACGACTAGGGACTTTGAAGGATGTACTTATAGACTATCTGTCCCCACTAGTATGATCTGCATCATAGTCCAGGTAGTCAAGTACACATCCTAAGGGCTTTACCAACATGTAACAGAGAGACAATCAGTGTACACGTTAAGGTAAAGATCAACCAGATAGCATACTATCATGTCGAGCAAGAAAGTCCTCCCTATATATGTCCCAGCATCTACTACAATATACATCCTATGTACAGTAATGGCCTCTAGGGCATACATATAACTAACACCTCTCGACTTGTAGGGAGAAAACCTTCTTGAGACCCTTACAGCTCATGAAGATGAAAAAAGTTTTAGGCTACAAGGACTCTAAACTTGTCCCCTAAGCCGTCAATTCTATTGCCATGCATAACTCTGCACTACTTCACCCACGTACATGCTTACGTGGGCAAAATAGTGCGGGGCATTTGTTCTCGCCAAAATTTTCGGCCAAGAGCTACTTGTTCCCTTACAAAAAAGAGGGAGAATTCTCAAAAAACAGGCATCACGTGTAAAACACGTGGGCGCACGTATGCAAAGCATATGAGCGCTGAACATAAATAACCAAGGGCCAAACAATCATCACGTGTAAAACACATGGGCGCTCATATGCAAAGCATATGAGCGCTGAACATAAATCACCAATGGCCAAACAGGTCTCACGTGTAAAACACGTGAGCGCTCATATGCAAAGCATATGAGCGCTGAACATAAACAGGCTAAAACCCACAGCAGGGGTCACGTATTAAGCACATTAGTTCTCTTGCTTCTCACATGCAAAGCATGTGAGCATCCCAATTTAAAATGCTCCTATCAAATTCTAGAATTAAATTCTATTTTGGGTAATATTTTCTTAATCTTCCTTAAACTAGAAAGATCTTCTCTGTTAAACAGAGGACCCTTGGATCAAAGATCCAGCGGTGATCATTTGATAGAATAAAAATCTATCATAGGAAAATATTTTCCTAATCTTATAACATGAATAAAATTCTATGTTAACAAGATATCCATATTAAGAAAATATATTTCTGATTTTGTTAAACTAAAAAGATATGATAGAATAAAATTCTAATCTTGTTAAAACTAACAAGATATTCATAATCTTATTAAACAAACAAGAAATCTTCTCTGTTAAACAGAGGGCCTTTGGATTAAAAATCCAACGGTGAATAAAATTCACCGAGTGATCTAAAAGATCATGTTGGTTATAAAATCAATCAAAATCTCACAATGAGAGATTTGCTGAACAAACTAATTCTTTTCTTTCTCCTATAAATAGGAGCCAAGAAGGAGAAAAAAATCACAGAAGGAGAGGGAAAGAAAAATAGAAAGAGAATTTAATTCTCTAAAGAAGAAGAACCCCTCCCAAAAGCTCCCACAGAAAGAGAATTTAATTCTCAAACCAAGGGTTTAACTCTTCTAAAAGAACTTAATTCTTCCTCTGGTTAAGATCTGTAGAA
The DNA here is from genome assembly GCA_030015575.1 of Agapanthus africanus. Lineage (NCBI taxonomy): Eukaryota > Viridiplantae > Streptophyta > Magnoliopsida > Asparagales > Amaryllidaceae > Agapanthus > Agapanthus africanus. The sequence goes on from JASDDO010000001.1 coordinate 28,671,352, forward strand.
GCGGATCTCCCCACAAGTTGAGAATTTAATTCTCATCAGGGAGATTCTGTCATGTAGATTCAAAACCTAGGGGAAAGAACTGAATCCAAAAGAGTTTAACTCTTACAAAACATATAGGAATTTAATTCCTCTGAAACTAGGATTTGACCCTTTAAAAAGAATTTAATCCTTTTAAAGAACAAAAAGAGAACTCGATTCCCCAGAACCATAGAAGAACAGCCTGGTGATTCATTAGCGTTCAACGCTACATAATAAAAGCTCACGTATTCCCACGTGAGCACCTTTGAAGAACGAGAAAGGAAAGATTGAGATATAACCACGTGACCCCACGTGACCCCTGAGAAGTGCTCAGCACTTATAAAAGAGAAAAGGGAATAAACCCTATTTTTGGAGCGCCTCACGTGGGAGCACGTAAGCGCTGATCATACACTAGTGTTTAACACTACTTTAAGGCCTCACGTGGGATCATATGAGCATCGATCATATATTAGTGTTTAACACTATGAGAGGCCAATATTAGCCAAACTTAGATCAAATCTTCCAAGGGAAATCAATCGAGCCCCTCATGCTCAGGGTCCCCCAAACAGATCTCAGTCCCAGAGATAGCTAGTGAGCTCTTAACAGATGGTATCTAAAATGATGTTCATCCCACCAAGATCTCTCCCCTCAATCTGGAATTTGGTTCAAGAGTACATCTCTCCACACCTCCGATACATGTCATTGTAATTCTTTAACGTCTTCAGAGAGGTGGAGGGTCCCAATAACCAATAACTCTTGGCGCACCACCGAACAAGCTTTTCAAAAAGGGGAGTAAATCTAAAACACGTCTCAATTTGGGGGCGCCTCACGTGACTTCACGTGATCCCTTGATAAAGCTTAGCACTCAGAAAAAGAAAAGGAGAATAAAACAAAGGCAATCTTCATTCTTCAGAACGCCTCACGTGACCTCATGTGGTCCCTTGATAGTACTTAGCACTCAGAAAAAGAAAAGGAGAATAAAACAAAGGCAGTCTTCATTCTTCAGAACACCTCACGTGACCTCACATAATCCCTTGATAGTATTTAGCACTCAGAAAAAGAAAAGGAGAATAAAATAAAGGCAATCTTCATTCTTCAGAGTGCCTCACATGATCTCACGTAACTCAATAGTGCTTAGCACTCAGAAAAGGAAAAAGGGAATAAACCCAAGATAGCTCCCATTTTGGAGGCACCTCACATGTTCCCACGTGACCCCCAAACAGTTGTGTATAAAAGAGGAAGAAAATTCCAAAGACAGCGCTTGCATTTTGAAGGCACCTCACGTGTCTGCACGTGACTGTTTGATGAACCAAGTGCTTAGCACTTATAAATGAAAGAGGAATAAAATCCAGAGAACAGTTCTCACCTCGGGCGCCTCACGTGTTCGCACGTGAGCCAAGTGCTCAGCACTTTTAAATATATATGAGGGAATAAACTCAAGGAACAATGCCCACTTCGGGGCCCCTCACGAGTTCACACGTGAGCTCCTCCAAAGTCCAGTATTTAACACTAATTCGGTGCTTAGCACTATGGGGTGACTAAGGGAAATTAACCTTAGCTCAAATTAGCCAAGTCTTCCGAAGCCAAGACCCTTTTTGTTACCAATCAACCGAGCCCCCATGTTCAGGGTCTCCCTAAACTAATCCTAGTCCCAAAGATGACTAGTATTCTCCTAACAGATGACATCTAAACTGATGTTCATCTCATTCCCAAAATCGGGATATTGGTTCAAGGGTACATCTCTTCATACCTCTGATACATGGCGTTGTAATCCTTCAACATCTTCAGAGAGATGAAGGGTGCCAATAACCAATAACTTTTGGTGCATCCCCAAATAGTTGAACCAAAACCACACAGACTATGTCTTTAAACTGGACTATGATGTCCTTAAATTTTACGGACTGTGGGGTCCGTAAACCCATGGACTATGATGTCCTTAAACTTTATGGACTGTGAGGTCCTTAAACTCATAGACTATGATGTCTTTAAACTTTACAGACTATGATGTCTTTAAACTCCATGGACTATGATGTCCTTAAGCTTATGGACCGCAATGTCCCTAAACTAAAACAATAGAGCCCAAATGCTCTTTTGTTGGATCTAAATGATCATGTTAAGTAGATCTTAGTCTAAAATTAGACAAACGTATCATTAACAAACGTTTAAGTTGATCTTAGTCTCAAATGAGATTAACGATCCTTAAACCCAACCCAAACCCAAATCTAAGAAAATACGGATTTGGACCAATCCATGCCCTATGGACGAAAACCTAAATTAGTCTCCGTATACAATCCACGGACAACCAAAAATAAAACAAACACACACGACACGAAATGACCATCTGGAGAAGGAGAAAGTGATTACCGTGATGCGGTAGCGTAATTAACTGCAGGGGCTTGCGCCTGCAGGAAAGAGCGTCCCCACAATCAAAAACCCCTTAAACGAGAGGGAATCTGACGAAGTCTGCTACAACGGTCGCATCTGTCTAAACCTCCGATACACGGTGTCATAAATCAACTTGGTATTTTCGAAGAGGTGGACGGATAAAACCAAATAGCATCTTCCCCCAAAATTCAGGCCTGACGTCCCAACGTCCCGGTCGCGTCTTTCGGCGGTAAACAAGATTGAATAGACGGATTCATATTAAATTGTAGTTTATACTTGAATCATATTCAAGTCAAATTGATTAGATTGAGACTCAGTCTGAGTCAGACACTTTAAAAAGAACTTGAAATCCTGAATTAGTTTTGATGTTATCGGTAACTGCTGCACATGGACGGCTAGATTTGTGTCTTTTTCCATGACAATTACCGGGTGGATAACACTGTTTGTTAGATTATCTACCTTAAATAGGCAAGCACCATATCTCCGACTCTCTGAGGCTCAAGAAACTGGTCCCACTTAAACCTATGTTTACTTGGGTCCTTATTGTAATTTAGTATAATTTGAGGGGGTTTTATATAAAAACAGTTTGATATAATTTTCAAAATATACCTCAAGTATTTAATTATCGTCTTAAGGGTTTTCATAGATATATATTTTATAAAAGTGAAATTTCTAGTAAATAGAACCTAATTTTCATTGTATATGGTATTTATTTGTAATATGGATATTGTTTTGAATTATCATGGTAGTTTCATATAATATTTGAATTCTTTTTTTGAGTTTTGAAAACATGGGATATTATATATATATATATAAAATAAGTATTTTGATAATAATTATATATTTATTTATTTATTAAAAATATGACTTTATTTATTCTAGAAATCTCGTTTTTCTTAAAGTGTAATAATAATTCCATCGGAATTCGAATGCTCCTTACGGAGGTCTGAATTCCGCCCTACTAGATCCAAGGACGTGCGATAATCCGCACCATCCTGATCGGATTTCCCCAAAAGTGGGTTATAAGGACGAGGATTGTATGGAATTTGTTACTACACTTTAAAGAAATACGGTTTTTATACTAGTTTAGGGTGTTTATTGTAATATGTATTTTCCCACTAGCTAATATCCCAAATGATATCGTGCTATGTCAAGAAATGTGTGTTGTGATGAGATAGGTTATTACCTCGTGAGTTTTCTAAGGTAATAGGGTTAAAAGCAATAAGCAAATGTCAAATCTAAACATAAGGGTATTTTAATGTAAAAGTGAAATAGAACTTGTTATGATTATTATTTTGATGTTAAACTTGTTCTATTATCTTTGTTAATGATTACTAATAATATATTAACATTTTGTAGGTTTGTTATTAAGAAAAATTTGTATTTTTAAAGAAAAGGAAATCGGAAGTCGGATTAACTCCGCTTCCGACGCGTTTTGAAATAGAAAAGTTTTAGAATAGAAAAAGAGAGGGGAGAAGGAACTTACTGGCTTGGGATCAAGATAAGAGGGAAAGGAAGCTATGGAATGCTTCGGAGCGTCGTTTTTCTGCTGGAATCTCCTTGGATCGCCGCCGGAAGTTCACCCTTTTGTTAACTCCACTTGTACACTAAAGGACTTGAGAATTTGGTAGACCTTTGATAATGAAATTCTAGTGAGGTTGTGTGAAATATGGTGTGGTATTTATAGGAAAAATTAGGGTTTGGTGTATTGAATTGGTGAATTAAAATTTGTATTAAAAATGGGATTAAGTGAGCATTTTAGTTCTTTGGATAAATACAGAGTAAACAAATAGAATAGGAGTTAAAGGGGGGAGTCCAAGGGTCTAGGGTAGAGGAGAAAAATGGAATTTGGTCCATGTTGGACCGGCGGCCCCGGATCAAGAATGAATCTCGTCGGTCCGTTCCCGGTGAGGAGGGCTCGGATTCTCGCCATGTGTCTTGGTCGGTCTGAATACCATTTTGCACCTGTTTGTTTTCTATGTGACTCTTCATTTTACGTGCAGTGCACGTGTAAACTCTTGGGATTTTAAAAGATTAAAAGAAAATAAAATAAAAGGATAATGTGGCTGGGGGATTCGAATACAAAGGCTATGTCACAGCAGTGCAAGGCTTTACCAATGAGCTACAAGTGCTTTCTTGTTGTTCAAAAGCAAATCAAACTTATAACTTGTGTTCAGGCCTAAGTGTTCCTTTCTGTATTTTGAAAAAAAAATCGTACAGAAAGTTTAGGGTTGTTACAGTTGGATCTTTGATTCAAGGACTTCTGTTTTACAGAAGGTATTTTCTTTTTTTTAACGAGATTAAGGAAATCTTTTTCCATACAAAATTTATTCTGTAGATTGGTGATTCTTTAATCACCATTGGATTTTTAATCCAATGGTACTCTGTTTTAAAGAGGGCGGTCTTTCTTGTTTAGAAAGATTTTAGGAATATTTTCTCTCAACAGAATTTAATTCTGTATCCTGATGATTTATCATCTCAGTTGGATTTTTGATCCAACGGCTCTGTTTAACAGAGAGCGGAATTTAATTCTACAAGGCGCCGGCGCTCATGTGCTGTGCACGTGGGCGCTTATTAAGGTTTTAATTTTCATATGTGCTTTGCACATTGGCACCCACATGAGGAGCACGTGCGGCGCCAATGACTCTGGCGCTGGCGTCCTCATGGAAGGTACGTGAGACGCTGCCTCTTGAGTTTTGTGTGCTTTCCACACGGGCGCTACTCATATAAGAGTTTTTTTAACTCTGGCGCTGGCGCCCTCGTGGAAGGCACGTGAGGCGCTGCCTCTTGAGTTTTGTGTGCTTTGCACGCGGGCGCTGCTCATATAAGAGTTTTTTTAACTCTAGCACTAGCGCCCTCGTGGAAGGCATGTGAGACGCTACCTCTTGAGTTTTGTGTGATTTGCACACGGGTGCTGCTCATATAAGAGTTTTTAATTCTGGCGATGGCGCCCTTATGGAAGGCACGTGAGGCGCTGCCTCTTGAGTTTTGAACAGAGCTTTGCTCTTTTATTGGGGGAAACACTCCCATCAATAAATGCACACCGCATGTATGAGTTGTGTGCATGAAATTGATGGATCTTGGAGTTGGACTTTGAGGAGGAACATCATTCCAGGGGCGGAGCATCATTCCGGGAGCATAATTCCGGTGATCGGAGCATAATTCCGAGGATCGGAGCATAATTCCGAAGAGCGGAGCATCATTCTGGGTGCATAATTCCGGTGATCGGAACATAATTCCTGGACCGGAGTATCATTCCGAAGAGCGGAACATGATTCCACGGATCGGAGCATAATTCCGAAGAGCAGAGCATGATTCCAGGGATCGGAGCATAATTCCGGAGAGCGGAGCATGATTCCAACGGGTCGGGACATAATTCTAACGAGCGGCAGACATTCTGACCGAAGCATAATTTCGATGCAGAGGTTGATTCCTAGGTGAACCATAATTCCGACAGGGAAGGCAGATACTCTGAGGCGAAGAATGATTTCGACACGGGGTACATTCTGAGACAAAGCATGATTCTGACGTGGAGCTTGTTGGTCGATTTGATTCCGAAGCGGAGCTTAATTCCCATGGAGAGGTCGTTGGTTGACTTGATTCCGAGACGAAACATAATTTCGACAGGGAAGGCAGATACACCGAGGCGAAGCATGATTTCGAAACGGGGGACACTCTGAGACGAAGCATGATTCCGACACAGAGCTTGTTGGTCGATTTGATTTGGGTTGACATCAGTATCGCTACACTGGAATATGGTACCGGGAGCGAATCATCATTTGCCATGAGTAGATTTGGGAATTTTGGTTTTGGTTTGGCATCAACATCGCTATACTTGAATATGGCACCAAGAGCGAATCATCATTTACCGCGAGGGGATTTACTCATTCCCAGTTTAATGACTTAGGGGTCATCTATTCCCAGTTTAACGACTTAGAGGTCATTTGTTCCCAGTTTAAAGACTTAGGGGTCTTCTATTCTCAGTTTAACGACTTAGAGGTCATCCGTTCCCAGTTTAAAGACTTAGGGGTCTATTGGATCGATTTGGAATTTCGGGATAGGAGTTGGCATCAGCGTTGCTAACACTGAAGCACAGGTGCCAGAAGCAATTCATCATTTGCCTTTACCCGTTGGGGAGCGATAGCTTAAGAAACAGATTTAGGACCCTATCACTTAAGGCTTTTCAATTTTATGAGCTATAAAGGTCTCATAAAAGCATTTTCTCCCTACGAGTCGAAAGGATTTCGTAGGTGCGTTTTGTCCTTAGGAGTCGTGGGGACACCCAAGTGTGTTTTTCCTTTGTGATTCGTAACGATCCCACGAAAGTGTTTTCTTACGTATCGTGAGGACTCGTAAGTTTTGTTCTCCTCATGCATCATGAGGACACATGAGTGGGTCTTCCCAAATGGAGCATAATTCCAAGGGCGGAGACCGGCCGCGTGACTGGTGATTGCGGTAGGGCATGGGTGTGATGAGAATTATTTGATCCTGTGAATTATGTACGGTAGTCAACTTGGGATCCAACCGTAAGGCTGGGAGAATATTAGGAAATTGGATTTTGGTTGGCATCTGCATCGCCGCACTGGAATATGGTACCAGGAGCGACTCGTCATTCGCCGTTTGGGGATTTGGAACTTGGTTGGCGTCTACATCGCTGCACTGGAATATGGTACTAGGAGCAACTCATCATTCGCCATTTGGGGATTTGGATTTTGATTGGCGTCTGCATCGCTGCACTGGAATATGGAACTAGGAGCGACTCATCATTCGCCATTTAGGAACTTAGAATTTGGTTGGCGTCTGCATCGCTGCACTAGAATATAGTATCAGGAGCGACTCATCATTCGCCATTTTTTTACCGCGATTGCTTTATCATTTCAGCTTTTCTTATCGCGAAGGTCGCGATTGCCCTATCATTTCAGCTATTTATTCGCGGTTGTCCCATCATTTCGGTTTTATTTTCATCATTTTTTTACTCGCTAATATTTATTGCGAGTTTCCCCATCATTTCGGCTTTGCTTTTTTCTTTTAGACACACTTTTTTTTAATTACACACATTTTTTTTACATTCCCAGTTTAACGACTTAGGGGTCGTTTATTCCCAGTTTAATGACGTGGTGGTCCGCTCCTTTCATGGAAAGGCAGATGTCTGAGAGAATCAGTTTCGCGAAGGACTTCGGTCTCCGTTTGTATGAAATTAGCGGTTGCAGCTTGACTGTTTGCTAACGTGCCTTTAGACAATTTTATCCCTCCTGCCTTGTATTGTTTTTTTACCCATTCTTTGAAAACGAAGCAGTCCTCAATAGCATGACTGATCACTCTGTGATAGGGGCAATATTTGGGGTTGTCGGTCATATTCGCTTCTTCCGGTCTTTTTAATTCTGGCAATTGTAGACCGTTTCTTAGGGTGTCTTTGAATATTTTATAGATTTTATCCCTTCTGAAGGAATAAAGCCTATCTAGCTTCTCTTTTAGTGGAGATTCTCCTCCCTCTCCGAACACTGGCTTCCAAGGCTGGTTGGCATTAGGCCCGCTCATCCCTCGCTTATTTCGGTTAGCCGAAGTATTAAAAGATTCAGCATCGTCAAAATTTTCGCCTTTGCGATTATTATCCTTTTTGTTACTCCAAGACCTATTGTTATTTTGGGAATCAGAGGAAGACTCCTGCTTTAAGCGCTCCAACATCTGGACTTTCCTGGTCAGCTCTTGGAATATTTTGAGACCCGCGGTGCATAAAAACGGGCCCATCCAATTGTTGAGATTTCCAACGAGGAGGGTGACAGAGTGGTCGTACTCTATCGACGGTTCACATTTGACGAAGAGATTGCGTCATCGGGTTATAAAATCCGTGTTGCTTTCGTTGTTCTTTGGCTTGGTCCTTACGAGGTCTGCAATGGTGACCTTATCGCTGACACTCATGAACCTTTGTCGGAACAGAGATTCCATTTAGACGAAAGTAGTAGCGGAGCCATCCGTTATGCTCGCGTACCAGTCGAAAGAGACATCGGTTAAACTATTAACGAACTGGCGGAGGCGAAGCGCATCATTGCCCCCAGTATTCCCGCATGAGGCTTTAAAATGGGCGATGTGTTGATTCGCATTTCCCGTCCCATCAAATCTTCCAAATTTAGGGATGACATAGCCGCTAGAAAATTCTACCAGATCATACTAAGCCGGATATGGTCTCCTACTACAGCTGATATCTTTTTGCGCTTCGGTTTTGGCTATCAATGTTTTGACGTTGTTGGCAACCAAATCCATGATTTGATCTTGAGTTAGCAGGCTACTGTTATCAGTAGCCAAGATATTTCCTGAGATAGGGTGCGACTGACTTTCATGCGGTCTGCTCACCTTTGGATTTGAGGGAACAGGCGTCGACTGTCTTGGGACACCATTTCCCGATTCATGAGCAGAAACCTGCGCTTGATTGGACGGCTGAGAGGCAACTTGGGCCGTGAGCTGCATCACGACATTCATCAAGTCATCAATTTTGGAGTAAAGTTTGGCCATCCCCCTGTCTTTACTTCTGAGCCGTTTCCAGAGCTCTTGGAGAAGTTATTGCTCTGCGTTCTTGGGATGGAAGATTGGCTCCTCTTCGCTTTCCAAGCCCGACTTCTCATGAACCGAGATCTCTCTCTGCTTATCAGCCTCACTGGAAGGGTTTTCATTACCTCCCAGAGGATGCTGGTCGTGGGAAATGGCAGCCACATTTATACCAGATTGGATTTGAGATGTGGTGGCCCCGTCCTTGCTCTTGCTGCGCGTGCCCACCATGTAGACAGTGTGGACCACATATCCAGCCATCTCTTTATCTTTGGCGGGGTAACCCTGTTCTTCGAATCTTATGAAGTTCAGCCTAGCAGGAGCCCTGGCCCTTTTGTTGGCTCTGTATATGAGCCTTTTCTGTCTTAGCTTCTCGATTTTGAAGGCTTGGCGGGCATCCGTCATCCAGGAAGCCATCGTAAGTCGATTGATGGGGAGTTTAGAGAAGATACCCGATTGAGCAGTTGTCAGGGGCACCGCTGGAGTTTGCCCTAGATGCCTTGTTGCTTTATTGGTGTTGATGGCCTTGCCCTCTGCTGCGGCCAAGAAATGTCATTCAAACACCGACTTGCATTTGGACAGTGGTGCCCTCGAGATCACCACATTTGGCCTCCTGCCTTTAGAGGCCGGTCTATCTGTTACTGGAGCTTGAGGAGCTGGGATGGCGCTAGCTGGCACGAACAGAATAGAGCCAAATGGTAGTAGGGGCTCTTCCCACTGTCGCCCGAGACTGACCGGGAGGACCGTCCTGACGTCCATCTTCATCGTGTAGGAGATGAGAGTTGTGTCGAGAGCTGAGCTTATCCTTGGAGACATTTTTGCTGCGTCCGAAGATTGCAATTGGAAACTGTTAATCTGCATAAAGAAGCATGATTTCAGTACATGCAATTGATATGTATATTGATTGAGTTCGCATAGACGTTCAACCCGAAATATGGGAGGAGAGATTGGTCCCACCGGGCGTGCCAGAATCTGTAGGGTGTTTTTTGTCACCCCATTGAGATGGGAATATGCGCGCGCTTGTCAGGCGTACTACAGATTCCACCTGTCTAGGGTAGGCTGGGGTTTATTGATTATGGGGATCGGAATCTCCGGCAGCCGCGGACTAAGATGCCGTTAATTACCCATCGCCTTTAGAGCGAGGGAATTTCCGATTGACGGGTCAAACTGGTCATGAGAACTCAATGTGCAGAGTGCGTGTGTTGTGCAGTAAGGGGTTTTAGATATATCGAGGGCCCCACAGAGTTTACGGGGGTCCCGCTACCCGCATACCGGGCTGGGGGTCATAAGGGCTAGCAGCCCCCTTGCGGGGTGCGGGGCAGCGCCGCGTTAGAAATTTTTTTCTAACGGGGGAAGTATGTATGTATATGAAAAAAGGAAAAATAACGTCCAAAGGACGCGTGAGCGCCGGCGCCCCACGTGCTTGGCACGCGGGCGCTGGGCATCGGCGTCCCCACGTGCTTGGCACAGGCACGCGGGCGCTGGGCGTCAGTAGGAAAAGGGGCTTAGCCCCTACACTGGGAGTTGTACTCCCGATTGACTTTTGGAGTTAAACTCCTGACAAAGAGGAAAAAGGGGCTTGACCCTTGCACTGGGAGTTGTACTCCCAAAAAGAAATATTTATTATTTTATATATATATATATATGTAAGTCCACGTTGCTCACCCCGGTTCTTACGGGGAGGCGGAAACGGCGAAAAACAATTATTTAGCGCAAAGGCAATATGGACTAAAAGCCGGATCTTTGCTAAACTAGAAACTAGCAAACCACTAGAGGCGTTAACTACTATGCCGTAGAAATTATACCTCACGATACCGGTCCTTCGGGTCTTCATACCGCTGTCCCGCTCGTCCATCCAAGCTCCGAGGAGCGATCCGGATCTTGGTCAACTCCGCGGCCTTCTTGAGTCGAAGACGATCCACCCGAGAGTTGTACACCGAGCTCCACCTCGAGCCGAGGCAACTAGGGCAACAAGATCACTAATCTAGATGCCCTGGGATGTGTAGAAGAGATATATGGAAGTGTTTGTCTTTATAGATTCTTTTTCTCTCAACACATGAGATCAAAAGAAGAAATCAAGAGGAGGAAGAAGGAGGAGCTAACAACCATGGAGCATTTCTTTTCTTCTCATGAGCAAGAGCAAGAGAGAGAATGAGAAATGAATTATGAGCTAAAGAAAATGAACCATGGTTCAATAATGCAAAAAATCATCATTACTAATCCTATCATGATAAAGTTGATGGCACACATGACTTGACCATTTTCATAACTCAAGAAACAAAAAGAAAAAGAAAACCAAAGAAGAGTGTAGACATCTCATGAAGGTCAAGGTCAACTTTGGTCAACTGATCAACAAAGTCAAGAGTGGTCAAGGTGGTCAAATGGTCAAAGCAATTAGCCATCATATAATTATCACTAAAAGGATTAGTAAATAATGTCCCCGGCTCATAAAGGTTTTGACCGAACTAATTGTCAAAACCCTAATGAGTCCGCCTCAAAATGGTTTTGGCCGAACCAACTGCACCTCCTCCTTCATCGCTCCTCAAAACTGTGCATACACACCCGCATCCGCATTCCGTAGAATGCGAATGCACAGAAGACAAAACAAATACATCCGTGCAATACTAGGATCCCGCTTAAACCAAAGCCCACTAGTATTGCCTGCCCGAACAGCATACGCACACAAGTGCACGTAAGTGATCGCAACCCTGCCGTAAAACCATACGGCCTCAACACGTTTCGCTCAGTGTAGGGAAACTCTCTGTGTGGGACTCTAAAGACTCGACACTACGCTGGCAGTGGGTTTAACCATAGACCGCAAGCGGCACTAGCTGTACGTAACGGTCCCCAGGTAGATGTCGATAAGAAGGCCGATGAGGTAAACCCATCCGAACTCCTACTGAGCCTGTATGTGACAATCTCCGTACAGTCCAGTCTGTTCGTCTGATACATCGCATGGCGGGCCTAGGGGGTGGTGAACGTCAGTCCCCTAATAGCGGTACAAGTCGTGTCGGAGTGTAGCCCATAACACCCTGAGATAACACTGGAAACCTACCAGTATATCTCGCTTGCCCTGGCCAGGGACTACTCGTGTAACGGCTCTCCTAGACACAGCGCGATGTCAACTCCCAATACCGGGAGAGACGAATCCTGTCTAACAGTCACTGCCTCCAAATGCTTCGGGACTGCACCCAACTACTACCTGTTTGCACGAATCCTTTGAGCCATGGTAGGGTAGTAATCTAAGTACAGTGGGAACACACTCGAGGCGAAGCGACAGTGTCAAGTCGGCGGACTAAGCTGTACTCATGTCACCTGGGAACTGATAACTGACGATAGGTATAATACCAACCAACAGTTCCCGACGAGTCCTGTCCAGTGTACTCGCAACCTACCGAGCACCCGCATACTATCTCCAGTACGACGTACTGATGGCTGTGGGACAGACCATCTCCCCAGCTGGGATGAGAAGCGCATACACTAGTCTACTCCGGAGTATCGATGTCCTGTCTCGATAGTCCTACGACTAGGGACCTGTATAAGGATGTGCTTATAGATTACCCATCCCCCACGAGTGTGACTGCCATCACAACGCTGGTAATCAAGCAAAGATCCTAAGGGCTCCACTAATATGTATATAAGCGATATGCTAAAAGAAACACATGCACATATTAAAGTAGAGACAAACCAAGTAGCATACTACCATTTTGAGCAAGATTGTCTATACAACTGTGAATATCCCAAGCTTCTATTAAGTAATATACAAGCTAGTATGATACAGTAATGGCCTCTAGGGCATATACACTAACAATCTCCCACTTGCACTAAGGCCATGTACTGGCGTATCGAAGACCTATCATCTCAATCAGCCGCTCGAACTGAGTCTGGGGTAAGGCCTTCGTGAGTGGATCTGCAGTGTTATTCTCCGAATTTACTCTCTTCACCTCGATCTCCAAGCGATCTATGATCTCCCTGATCAGGTGGTACCGCCTCAAAATATGCCTGGACTTCTGATGGGACCTGGGTTCCTTCGCTAAAGCTATAGCGCCGTTGTTGTCGCAATACAGCGGTATTGGATCAACAATGGTAGGAACCACCTGAAGCTCCGTGAGGAACTTCTTCATCCAGACAGCTTCCTTTGCGGCATCGCAAGCAGCTATGTACTCCGCTTCCATAGTTGAGTCAGCAACGGTCTCCTGCTTGGAACTCTTCCAGCAAACCGCCCCTTCATTGAGGGTAAAGACATAACCCGACATGGACTTAGAGTCATCCTTGTCACTCTGGAAGCTGGAGTCAGCAAAGGCCTCGATCTGGAGGTCTTTTCCGCCAAACACCAAGAACATCTCCTTAGTCCTTCTCAGGTACTTGAGAATGTTCTTTACCGCTATCCAGTGTTTCTCCCCTGGGTCCGACTGATACCGGCTTACAACGCTCAATGCGTATGCTACATCTGGTCTGGTATATAACATCGCATACATTATAGAGCCTACTGCAGAAGCGTAGGGTATAATAGACATGTGATTCCTTTCCAAATCAGTCTTGGGAGACATCTCTTTGGAGAGGGTGATCCCGTGACAAGCTGGCAAATTACAGTGCTTGGAATCTTCCATACTGAATCTTTTCAGTATGGTGTCGATGTACCTTGATTGTGAAAGTCCCAACATCCTTTTAGATCTATCTCGATAGATCTGGATCCCCAGAATGTAGTTGGCATCGTCCAGGTCCTTCATGGAGAACCTCTGCGACAAGAATCCTTTGACTGACTGTAGCATAGGAATATCATTTCCTATTAGGAGAATGTCATCCACGTACAAGACGAGGAATACCACAGTTCTCCCTACAATCTCACTGTAAATGCATGGTTCATCTGGGTTTTTGATAAAGTCGAATTCTTTGACAGTATCATCGAAACAGATGTTCCAACTTCGCGATGCTTGCTTCAGTCCATGGATGGACTTGAGCAACTTGCACACTTTACCGCTGCTCCCACTCTGAATGAATCCCTCCGGCTGATCCATATAGACGCACTCTTCCAAATTTCCATTTAGGAAAGCCGTCTTTACGTCCATCTGCCAGATTTCATAATCGTGGAAAGCAGCAATGGCAAGAAGGATCCGAATGGATTTGAGCATAGCCACTGGAGAAAAGGTCTCGTCATAGTCCAAACCAGGTCTTTGACGAAAACCCTTTGCTACAAGTCTAGCTTTATAGGTTTCAACCTGCCCATCTACACCAATCTTCTTTCTGAAGATCCATTTGCAGCCTACGGGTTTAACCTCTTCTGGAGCAAAGTCCAAAGTCCAAACTTTGTTGGTGTACATGGACTCCATTTCGGTCCGCATTGCTTCCAGCCATTTTACCGAGTCACCGCTCTGAATGGCTTGCTGGAAGCTAGTAGGCTCACCATAGTCAATGGTGCAATCCTCTCTATCCCCGTCTATGAGAAAACCGTAGTATCTCTCAGGCGGATGAGACTGCCTACTACTCCTGCGGAGTGGCGATGGGATGTCCGGTTCTCCTGAACCTTCTGGTTCTTCCAAGCTTTCAGTAATAGCTTGTGGTTCTGGAATTTCTTCCAGTTTTACTACGCTCCCACTTGATTCTTTTTCTAAAAACTGATGTTCTAGAAAGTGGGCATGACGAGAAACAAAAACCTTTTGTTCCTCTGCGTAATAGAAAAAATACCCCCTGGAGTTCTTTGGGTATCCCACAAACTTACACAGTACTGAGCGTGCCTCGAGCTTGTCCGCATGCTGCTTTTTTACAAAAGCTGGACATCCTTATATCTTCAGATATTGAAGATGGGGTTTCTTCCCACACCACATCTGATATGCTGTGGTAGGCACAGTCTTGGAGGGAACCTTATTCAAAAGATATGCAGCTGATTCTAGTGCATAACCCCAGAAGGATCGCGATAACTCAGCCTTACTCATCATGGATCGAACCATATCCAATAGAGTTCGATTCCGTCTTTCCGATACACCGTTGTGTTGTGGTGTGTATGGAGGAGTAAGCTGAGAGAGAATTCCATTCTCTTTTAAGTAGCCCAGAAACTCGGCACTCAAGTATTCACCACCTCGATCAGATCTCAGTGTTTTGATACTTTTGCATGTTTGTTTTTCAAGTTCATTCTTGTATTCCTGAAATTTCTCAAAGGCCTCGGATTTATGCTTCATCAAGAAGACATGTCCATACCTAGAGAAATCATCTGTGAAAGTAATGAAGTATGAATAACCACTTCGCGCATGTGTAGACATTGGACCACACACGTCACTGTGTATGGGTCCCAAGAGCTCACTCGCTCTTTCTCCGTGTCCAGTGAACGGAGTCTTTGTCATCTTTCCCATGAGACAAGATTCACAAGTGGCATAAGACTGATACTCGAACGGATTCAAGTATCCCTCTTTATGTAAGTTTATCAACCGTGTCTCATTAATGTGACCCAGTCTACAATACCAAAAGAAAGCCTGATTTAATTCCGGAGACTTTCTTTTAAGTGTGTTCTGGACACTGAAAACCTGAGCTTGATTCAGTACGTATATTCCGTTTTTCAATGTACCTGACCCAATCAGAACTTGATTTAGGTGGATATTTACTACATCGCTTACAAAAGTAAAATCATATCCTTCCTTAGAAAGTAAGGATACAGATATGATATTACAAGTCGCACCTGGTACATAAAAACAGTCACGCAGAATCAATATCTGCCCAGTTGTCAGTCCTAGATGATATTCCCCTACGGATTCAGCATACATGCTCATTCCGTTAGCAACCCTGAGAGTCATATCACCTTTCTTGATAACCCTACGGTTTCTCAGAGCCTGTAACGAATTACAGATATGAGATCCTGATCCGGTATCCAATACCCAGGAAGTAGGGTTAACTGATATACAGTTCTCTATTACAAACACACCCGAAACCGAAGCCACAACATGCTTCGAATTCTGGCTACTGGCTTTACAAGCCCTGCAATCCTTCTGCCAATGTTCATTGCTGTAACAATAGGAACATCCCTCTTTTACTACATCCAGTCTCGAAACTTCTGCCCTTCCCTTTCTTTCCACTTCCCTGGTTTCCTTCAGGGTAGTAGGTAGAGACTGTTGAACTAAGTCAGCATCTGACCCGTTCTTCAACGTGGTCTTCAGGTCCGTGAGCTCAAAATAGCTGGTCTCTGTAAGGACGTTGCCCCCTATAGATGACCCGATAGCCAACCTCGCTGGAAGCAATTCATTCGAGGTCTCATATCTTGCGATACGAGATTGCTCTCCATATAAATTTTTGTTATGGAGGAAGATAGAAACTAAGTCCATCTTCTCGTGCTGCCTCTGGTATTCACCATCAACTGAGGCTAACACGAGGCACTTGGCTTTCGCACATTCCTTTTCTGATGTCTTGCGGATATGAATATCCATGACAGGGGAAACTGGACCTGAGACGGCAGGGGTTGGATCAGTCAAGAGGTGTCCCAGCTTGTCATGGGCAATGGACATCTGGACAGACCTTTGCCAGTCATAACAGTCAGATTCAGTCATTTTATTATCTAGATGTAACCTAGGTGCGGTCACTGGGTCGCTGCAATTAAGAGAGAGAGAAGAAAACACTCAGCATGATACTCTTGCAAGTTTAGATTGGTTTTTAATTTATCTAAACAGGATGGCTCCCACTGTCTCTCGAATCCCTCCTCAAACCATAAAGAAAGAATTAGTCGGGATCAATCTCACCGTACAATTCTTGCTTAACCGTTCAGCCAGGCCAGTGTCGGTACTTCGAGGGAGGTTTTCCAACGCTTTCGCGAAGTTCCTTAATTAAGTAACCTCTTTTCCCTATGGGCGTAGCCCTGCTAACACCTTTCTAGACACCTACTTGGTTTATAGCATTGATCGTTAAGTGAGAGAGTTCCCGAGGAGTAGTATATACTCACAGTAGGATCGGGATCCAAATATCATCGCGTGACAAAACTGAAGGAATCCTACCAGAATCATCACACTCCAAATGGTATGCAGCGCTAGCAAGTTTCGGTTCTTTTGAAACTCCCGATGTGGATTTTTGCCCCATGCTCTTATGACCTTGACGAAAGCCAACATATCATAAGTCACATGTCAATTTCTATCCGTCATTGTCCAGGTTAATTTGAACCCACCCGTACATACCCTTGACGAAGGCCAAAATAGTAGTATGACTGTCCCAAACCAACGCATCTATCTATGCTACAGATAAATATTCAGCAGCTACCAATCATTATACCTTGGCGAAGGTCAAAATACATAGCTTGAATACTACTGAATATTTAACTGAAATGACGGAGGGCTACGAATGGTTTTGACGAAACCGTGAACGTAGTGAACTTGATATAATCGATGGAATGAGATAGCTTTTTAAAAAGAGTGGTTCAAGCTCCGCGTTTAAAAGCTGGTTTTTGAAAAGAACCGAGTGGTTTTGAAAGTGTTCCAACGACTTTTACTTGGTTTATTTTCTTGCATTAATTCCAATGCGTCCCATCATTTAATCCTACCATTGCAGAAAACAACGAAAATATGGCGTACGCTTATGCCATCCGCATTCGCCACGGGGTCCCGTCATCACCCGTTAGGTTACTTAACTAACGACAGAGCGGGGGTTGGACTAGCGCGGATGCAAAACATAAGCAACACCTAAATAGATATCATATATAGATATATAGCAATGATAGCCATTCCAGATCACAGATGAACACTTTGGATATACTAGGAATTCGCGATTCGTTCCAGCCTGCAACGAAAAGCGGATTACACGGTCGCGATGAATAGCCAATACCCCACCCTAGACCCCTACGGGTGCGGCAAACTACCCGCCAAGTACCCGAAGCGAAGCAACCTCCCTCAACCCGTGAGTAGGCCACTCGGCACTTCGAGATACCCGGTAGTTTGTGCATCCCACCTTGGGTCTATCCTAGGAGCAAAAACAGTAAAAAGAAATTATACAATGACGGCTACAACCTCACCCCGGTTGTGTGGCCAAATAAATAATATTACATCAATTTACAAATTTTACATGAATGAAAGAAAAAGAAACTCTCATCTCACATCCACCCCGGCTATTCATCCGCGACAATCCACCGAGTTCATATCCACAAACCATCAACATTATAGATCACAGATATGTATAACCCCCACTAATCGACGTATAGCGATTAGCGGACGTTCAATACATATAACACATCACAGAAAATATCCATTAGCCAAAGTGTACGGAATATCGATCAAAATACGGATTTGTAACCACCCCAAAAATCAATTTGTTCTCTGGAAAATCTAGCAGAAACAACATGTACTAAAAATCCCAAAACAGAAAAGTAAGAACACTGCAGCAAAACGGAGTCGCGGCCGAGTCAACTCGGCCGCGTATCCGCGGCCAAACACATGGTTTGGCCGCGGTTCCGCGGTGAGTTGGCCGAGTCAGCGGCTCGTTTTTGCTGGGTGTTCTAACAAAACCCTGAGTCAATTTTTCATGTATGTCAAATAATTTTTTGAACAGTATAAAAAATCGACAGAAAGTGGAATTTTTACAGACTTGTTTTGTGATTTTTTTCCGATCGATATTCTAAACACTTTGCTAACTTGCTAGTTTATGTTTAGCTAGGCTTTGATACCACTGTAAGTCCACGTTGCTCACCCCGGTTCTTACGGGGAGGCGGAAACGGCGAAAAACAATTATTTAGCGTAAAGGCAACATGGACTAAAAGCCGGATCTTTGCTAAACTAGAAACTAGCAAACTACTAGAGGCGTTAACTAATATGCCGTAGAAATTATACCTCACGATACCGGTCCTTCGGGTCTTCATACCGCTGTCCCGCTCGTCCATCCAAGCTCCGAGGAACGATCCGGATCTTGGTCACCTCCGCGGCCTTCTTGAGTCGAAGACGATCCATCCGAGAGTTGTACACCGAGCTCCACCTCGAGCCGAGGCAACTAGGGCAACAAAATCGCTAGTCTAGATGCCCTAGGATGTATAGAAGAGATATATGGAGGTGTTTGTCTTTATAGATTCTTTTTCTCTCAACACATGAGATCAAAAGAAGAAATCAAGAGGAGGAAGAAGGAGGAGCTAGCAACCATGGGGCATTTCTTTTCTTCTCATGAGCAAGAGCAAAAGAGAGAATGAGAAATGAATTATGAGCTAAAGAAAATGAACCATGGTTCAATAATGCAAAAAATCATCATTACTAATCCTATCATGATAAAAATGAAGGCACTCATGACTTGACCATTTTCATAACTCAAGAAATAAAAAGAAAAAGAAAACCAAAGAAGAGTGTAGACCTCTCATGAAGGTCAAGGTCAAATTTGGTCAACTGGTCAACAAAGTCAAAAGTGGTCAAGGTGGTCAAATGGTCAAAGCAATTAGCCATCATATAATTATCACTAAAATGATTAGTAAATAATGTCCCCGGCTCATAAAGGTTTTGACCGAACGAATTGTCAAAACCCTAATGAGTCTGCCTCAAAATGGTTTTGGCCGAACCAACTGCCAAAACCCTATTGAGGCACCTCCTCCTTCATCGCTCCTCAAAACTGTGCATACACACCCACATCCGCATTCCGTAGAATGCGAATGCACAGATGACAAAACAAATCCATCCGTGCAATACTAGGATCTGGCTTAAACCAAAGCCCATTAGTATTGCCTGCCCGAACAGCATATGCACACAAGTGCACGTAAGTGATCGCAGCCCTGCCGTAAAACCAAACGGCCTCTACACGTTTCACTCAGTGCAGGGAAACTCTCTGTGTGGGACTCTAAAGACTCGACACTACGCTGGCAGTGGGTTTAACCACTGACCGCAAGCGGCACTAGCTGTACGTAACGGTCCTCAGGTAGATGTCGATAAGAAGGCCGATGAGGTAAACCCATCCGAACTCCTACTGAGCCTGTATGTGACAATCTCCGTACAGTCCGGTCTGTTCGTCTGATACATCGCATGGCGGGCCTAGGGGTGGTGAACGTCAGTCCTCTAATAGCGGTACAAGTCGTGTCGGAGTGTAGCCCATAACACCCTGAGATAACACTGGAAACCTACCAGTATATCTCGCTTGCCCTGGCCAGGGACTACTCGTATAACGGCTCTCCTAGACACAGCGCTATGTCAACCCCCAATACCGGGAGAGACGAATCCTGTCTAACAGTCACTGCCTCCAAGTGTTTCGGGACTGCACCCAACTACTACCTGTTTGCACGGCTCCTTTGAGCCGTGATAGGGTAGTAATCTAAGTACAGTGGGAACACACTCGAGGCAAAGCGACAGTGTCAAGTCAGCGGACTAAGCTGTACTCATGTCACCTGGGAACTGATAACTGACGATAGGTATAATACCAACCAACAGTTCCCGACGAGTCATGTCCAGTATACTCGTAACCTAACGAGCACCCGCATACTATCTCCAGTACGACGTACTGATGGCTGTGGGACAGACCATCTCCCCAGCTGGGATGAGAAGCGCATCCGCTAGTCTACTCCGGAGTATCGATGCCCTGTCTCGATAGTCCTACGACTAAGGACCTGTATAAGGATGTGCTTATAGATTACCCAGCCCCCATAAGTGTGACTGCCATCACAATGCTGGTAATCAAGCAAAGATCCTAAGGGCTCCACTAATATGTATATAAGCGATATGCTAAAAGAAACACATGCACATATTAAAGTAGAGACAAATCAAGTAGCATACTACCATTTTGAGCAAGATTGTCTATACAACTGTGAATATCCCAAGCTTCCATTAAGTAATATACAAGCTAGTATGATACAGTAATGGCCTCTAGGGCATATACACTAACAATATATATATATATATATATATATATATATATTTGAGGAGTTAAACTTCTAAGATATTTTTGGAGCTGATGAAAGGGAATTCCTTTCTTCTCCCTTGAGCCCTGAATCCTCCCCAAAGTGGGGTTTTTGGAGGTGGGTCTCCTTCTTCCTCCTCTTCTGTTGGCCGGATCTTGAAGAAAATGTGGTGAGATTTAAAAATCTTCCTATTTTGAGATCTGATGGAAGATCTGAGTTCCCCTTTAAGGGTTTGATGGTGAAAAACTGTTTATTTTTGGGAAAAGAAGAGTTAAACTCTTGGTTTAATTCAAAAAAAAGGGAAGAAAATTTAGAACCTTGAGGAAGAAGAAGGAGGCACAGAAATCCAAGATTTTTAGGGGAATGAAAATTATGCTTTATTTCATTATCATGTTGCATTATATAAGACTTACAAATTTACATATAGCCTCTTGGACTTTACAAAATGGTATTTTGCTCATCCCATGCCTCATATGCTCGTTTATTTTGCACATGAGACATGGACTTTACAAAATTTTGGCTTTATGCCCGTTTTTCTTACATTCATGCATAAAAAAAAATTACATCAAAATTATTTATTACATGATTTCATTTTGGCATGAGGGAAGGCCGGCCGCTTCATGTTCGGACTCGACTTGGGCATGGGCCCACTCGATCTGGGCTTGGGCCTACTTGGTTTGGGGTTGACTTTGACTTTGACTTGGTCAACCGAGGTGTAATTTTTGACCCCAACAGATACCACTTAAAGCTATATTGATTTAGGGTCCTTAAAAATTTATTCTTGTTTGTTTACATTATTTGCATTTCTAGAGGGGATTTTATGAAAAATGTTTTAATATTTTTTAAAAATAAACTTCGAGGGTGATTTAGAATATTAAGAGTTTTATACTAATGTATTTTTGTTTCGGTGGTATTTTAGTGATAAAAATCTAGCTTTTAAAATTTTATGGTATTTTTATGAAAACTACACTTTTGGAAACTTTATGGTATTTTATTAAAATTTTAATCTTTCATTTAAAAATATATTTTTCACAATTTGTTTTCATTGAAAATATGGATTCATAATTTTATATAAATTTTCCAAAGTTTAATTTGTTTTAAAAAGTCGTATTTCCTTCAATCGTATTTTATTTCCTTTTGATACCGAATTCTCCATGAGGAGTTATGTATCTCACTCTATTATCCCAAAGACGTGCGATAACCCGTACTATCCGTAAATGGGTTTCTCTAAAAGGGTTGTAGATGTGCAATTGCAAAAGATTTAAAATATCGATAAAAAAACACCTTTTTATAAAAGTAATGGTATTTTAATGCAATTTATTTCATTTTGGTTAAATTTGTAACCTAGCATACTGTGCTATGAAGTCATAGTGTATATAATGCGGTAGGTCATTACCCCATGAGTTTTCTACAGGTATATATTTCTAGATATCGATAAAAGTAAATTTTAACGTTCATGGTACTTATGTGAAAAAGTTCGTTTTGTGTTTATTTCATATGAAATTTTAATTACATAAAAAGACAAATGATGCAAATAATAATTTAAGGTGATATTATAGTATTTGTGTGACATATTGACCTATCAAAGAAGATAAAAATATTTAAAAGAAATGATTTTTTTAAGATTAACTTCACTTTGTTGATATGATTTTTATAAGACGGTTTGAGTCGAAATGAAAGAGAGAAATAAGGATTTATGGGTTGTGTAGCATTGAGAAAGAGTAAGAGAGGGGAAATCTTCGTGGCGTCGCGGTAGCGTCGGAAACGGCTCCGGTCTTCAACGAAGTGAACTTGGATCGCTAACTTCACTTGGCCAGCCTTAAACCCTCTTGAACTTAGAGAATTTTTTGAGAAATTTTCAGAATAGGGGGAGAGCTAGGGAATGGTGTGGTATTTATAGGGATGAATATAGGTATTGGGTGAATTAAAACAAGATTAATGGTATTAAAATGTCACGCCCCGCTTCCCAGTAGACGGAAATAGTGACGTGGCAGGTCGCAACGTATTTACTAAGAAATAAATATGTTAAGCGTAATTAAGAAATATATAAAAATATACAAGAATGACAAGTGATATAAAATAAAACAGCAACTTTATTTACATTCGTTTTTACATACAGCTGTTTGAGAAGAAAAGATACAATGAGTAAAGCAGTGCCTAAATAATGGTATACAAAATGAAAGTGCAGGTGAACTAGTAGTCAGGCTGAGTGGTGAGCTGATCCAAGTCCTCCTGGTTAGGCTCGATCTCCTGAGATTCTGGTCCTCCTGACAAACATTCTAAAGAAAGGAATGTCGTCAGCGAACTAATGCTCGGTAAATCCTAAAAGAAGAAAGAGAATATAACATGTAATGTGAAATGAACTGGTAAGTTGTACATGTATATAATTGTTATTCTAACGTGGTGATTTGTAGCTTGATACAGAAGGTATTCATGTATAAGAGAGGAGTTCATCTTACCCCGTGGACTATGATAACATGTAGTACAAGGCCCCGTCATAACCCATGGGACAACGGCACGAGAATTCATGTAGGTGTCTTTTAAGTGACCTCTCGTGCCACGATATACGTTCCGTACCAATCTACCACTTTATCCCCGCGGAATGTGTTGTATACATTATATTTACAAATCTTGCCGAAACTATGGATACAAGATGTTCAAGTAAACATGTTCAGGATATAATCATGTATTCAAGTCGTCATGTCAAGTTATAACCATGGTTCGGTCAAGTCAAGTATATATGTTTGATATTGATATTTGAATTCAAGTATTTATGTTCATGATCAAGTATTCGTATTTGAGTTTGGATTCAGGTTTGAGGTTAGACTCAGACTGAGTCAGACGCTTGTATTGATTTAACTCTTCAAATCTTAGGTTCGGGAATTATCGGCAACTGTCGCACATGGATGGCATGATTTGTGTCTTTTCCCAAGACAATTGCTATTGATAACTCCGGTTAAGTTTTCTAATCTGAATAGGCAAGCACTCACTTTCTCCGGCTCCCCGGGGCTCAAGAGAATTGATCCCGTTTAAACCCATATTTAATAAGTCCTTAAAATAGTGTTTTATATATCTCGAGGTGGTTTTATAAAAAATATATTAATATAGATTAAAAGTAAAATCTCGAGAGTGATTAGTATTATTTAGGATTTTCATGAGCATGGATTTTAAGTATTGGGTATTTTAGTGATAATTACTTAGTTTGAAAAGTTCATGGTATTTTATTGAAAAACTTGTCCCTTTTGGCATCTTGATGGTATTTTATTGTCATTTGTTAATCTTTCATTTTTAGAAAAATATAGGTTTATTATATTTTGAAAATATGGATTTATAATTTTTCTAAAAATTAATTTTATTTTATTTAGAAAAATTCGTATTTCTTAAAAAAAGTATTTAAATTTTTTCGAGATCGAATGCTCCGTGAGGAGGTCTGCATATCGCTCTACTAACTCAAGGATGTGTGATAATCCGCACCATCCATTAGCGGGTCCCCTAAAGAGAGTTGTAGATGCATAATCACAAAGGAAATGAAATACCGTTTTTTAAAAAATCCGGTTTTAGAATTATGTGGTATTTTGTTGTAAATATTATATTCGAACCAAAAATACATACAACTAGACATCGTGCTATGAAACCAAGTGTGCTTGTGGGGTAGGTCGTTGCCCCGTGAAGTTTTACTAAAGGTATTGTTAAGCAATTTGTCGGAAAGATGTGATAATAAAGTTCAAGATAGTTTAATGTAAAAGTTCAAATATGGTTGTTTTACATGAAATTCTTGATTTAAACTTGATTCAAAACATTGGTATTAAGATTATAAGTGAAGTGGTAAAATTGGTTTGACAAAATGATAAAATAAAATGGAGTTATAGGTTTTAGAAAAGAAGATACCGACAATAACTCCACTTTTACCGATTTTGATTAAAAATGAAATTCAATGAAGAGAAAGGAAGTTTAGGAAGGACTTACGGTTTAGAAACTTCAAAGAAAGATTAAAGAAGAGAGGATGATCTTCGTGGCGTCACGGGAGCTCCGGAATTGACTTCGATTTTCGCTGGAACCAATTTGCTCGCTAACTCCACTTTTACTTCACTTGCACTATAGACTTTTTAGAGAGTTATGGTTAGAATTTTCAAAATGGTGCTGAGCCAAAAAGTGTGGGGTATTTATAGTGGAGAATTAGGATTTGGGAATTAAAAATGTGGATTAAAAGTATTAAAATTGTGTTTAATTGTGAAATGAAATGTCTCTGTTTAATTACAGAGAAATCAAACAGTATAGAGGGGTTAGGGGTAACTGAAGAGGTGTGTGTGCAAAGCACGAGGCAATTTGGCCCCATCATGACCGTCGGCGCCGGTCTTATTGCAATTTTGGCCGGTCGATTTAGGGCTTTAAGTCTCGAGATTCGTGCCACGTGGATTATTTAGAGTTTACTCCATTTTCCACATGTTTGATTTTTCTGAACTTTTCATTTCCCGTATATTGCTCGTGAAATCTTTTGGGATTCTGATGATGCTCAATATGGGCGATGCGAGAAATAGCTAAAGGACACGTGGCGGATGACGTGTCCTTGAACTCAGAAGAAAGAGCCCACAGGGGCTGATCAGGCCACCCCTGTATCCGATCTGCGAGCACATGCTGGTGATTGTTAGAGGGTTTTTTATGCGCTTTCGCTTTTAAAAGATAAATCAAAGAATATTAACCGCAATCAAAAACGGCGTCGCTTGGTAGCTAGCCGGTTGAGTACGGCTTGGTCCACAGGGATTTTTTGTATTTTCTATTTGTTCTAACGAGTTAATTCCAATTGTGGTAGGATTGATTATCACAAAAAACTGAAATGGGTTTGATTAGGATTAAAACCTTGCTAGGGTTAGGTTTGGGTTAAGTTTGGAAATTCAATATGTCTCACCGCTTTCTATACCCTAATTAAGATTTATTTAGGTGTTAAGCTAATAATTAACAAAGTGGATTAGTACCATCGAGAAGAAACTAGGTTTCTTCCTCTAGGTCCTTATCCGTCCTTTCTTAACTCTTACCCTAATCTTTATGGAAAATGTACACAACCGGTCTTTAACTATGGTATCACCGCTATCTCAAGGGATAGGGTGCCGTAGTGAGCGGTGTGTGTATGTATGCATAGAGTCCTGTTAAAATGTATGACGGGCAAGAAAGAGGTGAGAGATTTTCATCTCTCAAACCTTTCCCATTCCTAACCCTAACAAGTGAGAAATTACTCATTCATTAGGGATTTGATAAAAAGAGACATTTTTATGATTGTTTTTAATAACCTAATTATCTAAACTACTGCAAATAAATAAAAGTTATAACTAGGGCAGATAAATAAAATCTATACTAGGGCAGAAAAGAAAATTAACTAAGTCAAGGTAAAAAAAGACTTACTTTTTATTTAATGCACTCTTCAAACATTACAAGAATTAAAATTCTGAATTTAAGAATTAAAATAAGGCATAGGAAGAGGCATGCTCCAAAAAGAGCTGTAGGGTTCCTATTTATAGATTATAGAAACCCTAGGGTTACATCTGATCCCTATATGCATTTACAAAACTACCCTAAAAAGCCTAGTCAACGCACCGTCAACCACCGACAACTTTTGCATCGACACGTGCTCACCATGGCCGCGGAACGGCGGCCATATGCCCTGTTTGGCTGCGGATCCGCGGCCATCTTGGAGGCTTTTGGGCTTCTGTTTCTCTGGTAATTCTCATGTTGCTTTTTACTTGACTTTTCTTCCCTTGGTTCTTCAGAATGTCTTCTAATCTCTTCCAGATTCCCACAGTGTAGAATGTGGTGGACTTTTACCGTTCGCTTCGTGTTGAAGTCTTGAATCTTTGCGCTGCCTTTGTACTTTGTGAAATTGTTTATTGATCTTCGGTTGTTCTTCAAACTGTAGGCATGATAAAGATTCTCTCTTTATTGGTCGTAGTCTCACTTTTGTAGCGTCTTTTCATCAGTTTCACTGTTTTGTTCCAAGAACCTGTAACCTGCAACTATGTAGCAGACATGGATCAGAAGCACCTATTTATTTGTAAAATGAATAAAAATGGGGAATATAATAATGCAAAATTATGATATGAACAAATACCCCCAAACTTATCTTTTGCTCGTCTTCGAGCAAAACTAGTTTATTCTCAGAAAAAGACCTAACTTCACTTGCGCAGGGAAACGCGATTGCACTGAGCTCGTGCAATAAGCCGTTAAACCTCTAGGTGTCTCTAGCAGGAGGAGTGTTGTCTCCTGAGGGTTTTCAGCGGATACTACCCACAAAATCCTATCAATTCGTCCTATTGATTTTTATTCTCCAATTCGGTTTTCTAACAAGAAATTCTGTTATCTTCGACTCAGAAATTATCAACCCGTATTTTTCACGCTTCCTTATCATTTAACTTAAGATTGTATATGTTCTGTAAATTTACTTAGCTTTTAGCATCTTTTGAGTTTTTCTTCTAAGGTTCCATCTCAACTTAGGAATTTTTATCATCTCTACCAATTATGTAAATCCTATTTTTCATTCCTATCTCTCATCTAAACCCCAATCATATACCCCTACGTGTGTGTGTGTAT
Organism: Agapanthus africanus; assembly: GCA_030015575.1. Classification (NCBI taxonomy): domain Eukaryota; kingdom Viridiplantae; phylum Streptophyta; class Magnoliopsida; order Asparagales; family Amaryllidaceae; genus Agapanthus; species Agapanthus africanus. The sequence continues at coordinate 28,698,704 of JASDDO010000001.1, forward strand.
CACCCCTACACTTGGAAATTCAATTCAAGCTCTTATACTCTTGTCCATCATCCAAAGTACTTTTAGTTGGTGAATTTTTAGATGAAATTGCTCACACATCCTTCATGCGACCGTTAATACTTCTTGAGATACTAACGACCGATTACAAAATATGTTTGCGCATTAAGGCGTAATTCCTCGTCTTGTAATACCTAAAGCTTTTAGCAGTGACTCCCAAACCAGTTGGTCTAAGGCACTAGGTGATAAAGCACCCTCGCTATATTTTTTATTTTTCGCAGCCTTAAGTAATTACAAAACCAGTGTTCATTTTTTTTATATCTCTTTATTCACACTTATAATCTTATTTCCTTCATACTAAGGATTTTAGACAAGAGCATTCCAAGGTCTCCTCTACTATTCCAAGTTTCAAGGTTCGTGTTTGTGCAAGTTGTAGGGTATATATTTTCAGAATTTAGACTTAAACTTAGAGATTATTTTTCAGACTTACACTTTAATAAAAATATTAATACTCTTCCCTTATTTTGACTTAGCCCAAGAAGTGAACTCAAAACTTGCCTATTTCTAAGTAAACTATAAGGACATATATTTTCTACCGTTAAATTTTTAAGAAAGGTTATTTTTATGGTTTTTAATTTACTAAGCTTTGGATCTAGTTTTTCCTAACTAGTTAACCGTCTTTGTAAACTTAAGTCAATTATGGGCAAAATTGAATTTTTCAATTTTTATAATTTTTAAAATTTTCATTTTTAAAATTTTCAATTTTTATGGGTTTTAAAATAAGTATGCAAATGCAAAAATATACATATGAATGCGAAGGAAGAAAGCTTTACCGAGCACACCCCCAAACTTAAACTTGACAGTGTCCTCACTGTCATGCCACACCAAGAGGGTCAAAATTGTCGGTACTCTCCTGTTTATTTTTTATTTTTATTAAAACTGGAAATTTACAAAAATACCCAATTTTTTTTTTATATTTACAGGTGGTAAACGCACCCCCAATCATACGGTTGGCTAAAAATCACTTTCTTTCTAGAGCCAACAAAATCTCCCCCAAACTTGAATTAAACAATTTTACAAGTCAATGCCAAGCTTTACAAAGGCCAAAAGTCAACACCAACCATTCGAAGAATTTATCAGTGTAACGTATAAGTCAGTGGAAGAACATGTTATATAGAGCCAAGAAGAAGTGGGGAAGAGATAAGTGGTGTGGACAGGGTTTGCGTGAACATGAATGTGAAGAGATAATAGGTGATGATAAAAACGAGAATGTGAATGATCAGAAATGAGTGGAATATTGGCATTCTCGTATTTTATGAGAAGAAAAGGTTGTGGTTCAACTTCTATAGGTGGAGGTTGATTAACCACGAAATCCTCGCGGTGTTTCTGTGGATTCTTTACTGGCTTGGCATCATCCATCATATATATATGATGTTCGACTATGAGGGGACTAATCCCCTCGATGTCCGCCATAGTCCAGCCAAAAGCTTGCCGATTGTTTTGCAAGACCATAAAAGGGGCTTTCTCTTGCTCGAGAGCTAGAGATGCAGGAAGGGTCTCATTCTCACTTAAGTAAGCGCATTTAGAGTGAAACGGCAACAGCTTGAGTTCGAGTTTTGGAGATGGTAAAATTGGTGAAACTGTCTCGAACTCGAAGGATTCCATCAATGGTTCGAAATAACTGTAAGCAACCGAGTCGGATGGTTCAACTAACTCATCCAAAAATTCAAAGGACTTAAGCTCGGGTAGTGAGTCTTCAAAATCGTCCGAAAAAGTGAAACACTCGTAATCGTTATCGGTTGTGCAAAATGTGTCAGATTCAAGGAGGAACGCACTAGTGGCGTCAAAACTATTGTGATCGAACAGAAATTTTTCAAGCTCACAGTCCTCCTGCGTGATTTTGTGGATCGAGCAAACATCAAGTATACTAGCTTTAGGCTCGGAGGGCAGACTTCCTATCTTGTAAATGTTGAACTCACTTGATATCTTCCCGAAAGATAGAGTCATAGAGCCGTTGCGACAGTTGATTACAGCATTGGAAGTGGCAAAAAATGGTCGACCGAGAATCACCAGAATTTGTTTCCGTGGGTTAGCCACAGGCTGTGTGTCTATAACAATGAAATCAACAGGGAATATAAAGTCCCCTACTTTGATCAACACATTCTCTAACTCACCCCTAAGATGGGTGATGGATCGATCAGCCATTTGGAGAGTACAATGAGTGGTTTCAACTCTCCAACACCTAATTGCTCATAAACGGAATAGGAAAGCAGGTTAACACTGGAACCAAGATCTAAAAGTGCTCGATTGATGTTCTTATCCCCAATTGTTATTGAAATTGTAGGACAGCCAGGGTCCTTTCGTTTTTGGGGCAAAGGTTGAGGTTGGGTGATAGCATTGCTCACGGCACTAGCTACGAGCACTTTCTTGGGTACCTGAGACTTTCTCTTCGTGGTGCATAAGCCCTTTAAGATTTTCGCGTAAGAAGGGACTTGTTGAATTGCATCCAAGAGAGGTATGTTAATGCTAACCTGCTTGAATAACTCCACAATCTTCTCCATTTGGGGAGTTGGTTTATTGGATCTCAACCTGTTTGGAAATGGAATATTTTGAAAATTTATTGAGTCCAATGTTTGTGGAGTAGATTGCGGAGTTAGAACGGATCCCAGTGTTGGTGTGTTCGTGAAGTGAGATGTGGGTCCGTTCGAGTTAGAAGAAGAAGAGCCTTGTGAAGAATGAAGAATAGGCTCTGACGAAGAAGATGAAGAAGATGAAGAAGAAGCACCGGCAGGGGTGTCATCACTAATACCCACGTTATTGTGCAACACTCTTCCAGATCTCAACGTGGTCACAGCATTTACATTATGATTTTGTTGTTCATAAGCAACATGTGCGTTGTGTGTGTGACCGGGATTTGGCAATGGTTGAGATGGAAGCTTTCCCTTTTCTCGCTCGCTCAACGCAACATTTAGTTGTGCAATTTGGGCCTCGATTGATTTGATACTTTGATCATGTGAAGCACTGTTTTGTACCAAAGACTGAATGGAAGTTTCCAACCTTGCTGCGGATTGTGTAGATTGTTTTAAAAATGCATCTAGACTTCGTTCTAGCGAGGAAACCTTATCATCATTTGGTTGAACAAAATTGTTTTGAGGATAAGAGTTGTTGGGTACAAAATTGTTCATTTGGTTTGGGTAAGGTTGTGGTTGGAAAGGTTGCTGGTATTGAGTTTGTTGAGGTGCTTGTTGTTGTGGAGGAGGAGGCCTTTGAAAGTTGTTATTGCCTTAGAATTGTTGATTTTGATTCCAAGCAAAATTTGGGTGGCTCCTTCAACCAGGATTATAAGTTGAAGAGTATGGATCATTTCTTTGTCTTTGCTGAAAGGCAGTATTGACTTGATCTTGTCCTTGAACAGGTAGATTGTAAGGACACTCTTCAGTAAGATAGGATGGATCCGAACAACAAGTGCAAACAGTGCGTGGGGGTAAAGCAAGGGCAGGAGAAGGCGATGAGAATTTGCTCTCAATTGCTTCTAGCGTTTTCATAAGTGCGGCCATTTCGGCCTTCATTGCAATCGACATGTTTAGTTGATGTATGCCTACCCTAGACTGGCCTGATGAAGTAGATGAGATGGTCTTAGTGCTTTCCCACTGAAGTGTTTGTTCAGCAAGATCGTCGAGAAACTGCTAAGCTTCATCGCTTGATTTTGTAAGAAAGTGACCTTGACAAATAGTTTCCAACAACTGCTTAGTTGCTGGGTTCAATCCTTCGTATAAAGTTTGACAAAGTTGCCAATTCTCGATACCGTGGTGAGGGTATTGAACAAGTAGGTCTTTAAATCTTTCAAAACACTTCAAAAAAGTTTCGGAAGAAAGCTGGGAAAATTGAATAATTTCGTTGCGAATTCTCGCAGTCTTGTGGTGTGGGTAAAACTTTTTTAGAAAAGCTTTAACAAACTCTTCCTAATTTTTAATCGAGTGTGATGCTGTGCTTTATAACCATTTCTCGGCTAGGTCGCATAAGGTGAATGGAATGACACGTAGCCTTATAGCATCATCAGAAAGTTGTGTAGTCTTCATCATTGCGCAAACATTCTGGAATTTGTTAATGAAGATGTAGGCATCTTCGGATTCCAGCCCGTGAAATTTGAGCAACATGTTGATGAAGTGGGGTTTAATCTTAAAGTTATCCCCATTAGCTGGTGGAAGTGAAAGACAAGTGGGTAAAGCGGTGCGGATAGGGTAGAAAATATCCTGGAGCGCGATTCGTTGATGCGCTTCAACAGGTGAGTGTTGTGGGTTATTCGCACATAGTGGAGGTGGAATCAGTCCCGCGGGTAAGGGGTTGTTAGGATTGAATCCCGATATCTCCTTAGAAGACGAAGAATACGAAGGTGAAGGTAAAGAAGTGGAAGGAATTTCGACTTCGGAGTCGAAAGCGTCGTCAGTCGGCACTAACGAGATACGGACTAATCGGGCGCTAGTGTCCCTAGTCTAACTGGACATGCACTAAAGAGGTGTAGTGTAGTCAAAAGGTGAAAACAGAAGGTAGGGGTAAGAAAACGTCAATGGAAGGAAGTGGGTGTAAGTGGGGTGCAATGGATTTCTTAGCGACAAGTGGCAAGATTTTGTAAAAAAATTTCCGTTTTGTGTTTTTTTATAAGGAGCTTTTTACAAAAAGATTTTCAATAAAAAGCTTAGACACATGTTCAATCACTCACAATATGCACAATCAAGCCTAGATCTAGGGTCACCTAGGTCAACTAGACTGCTTCTAACTGTTCCAAAGGGCAAGTTGTGAGGACCTCAAATCGCCTCTTCACCGCCAATTATGGCTAGGTAAGCACAAGTAGAGAAAGGAGAGATCCGCTCACGAATCACCGTGAGACGGACCTTTTAAAGTTATCTTTCCCCACTTGTCTAACCTAGGCACCACAAAATCTGGTTTAGATAAACGATCGATGCCTACAACTATTCCTTTGTTCTATTGAGCGCGATAGTCCTTAAGGCTGAGTCTAATTTTTTTTAATTAACTCAATGGTCAATACAATATGCCTTTTGTGATTTTTGGGGTCCTAGAAAGGGTAATGAAATCCCCACCCAATCTGGATTGGTGTTCAAGCCCCTTAAAGTCAATTTTAAAGATGCAAAGCAGTAAAACACACAAACACTTGCCAATTTTTTTTTTATTTATTGCGGCACAAAGAATCCTGCACAAGATCAAGTTATTGGAGAAGGGGGAGGAGTTTTTGCGCAAAGAACCCTGCAAGAAAATTTTTCAGTGGAGATCAGGGGGTTACAGAGAAGAAAAGAAGGCTTACAGAGGGGTTTCCACCTGCTGACGTCACCAAGGCGCCGCGGTTCTGCCGCTAAAATGTGCCTTTGACCGCGGTTCCGCGGTTGACCTAACGGTTCAGTTCCCAAAATTTTTTCTGTTCCTCTGTTCTGATTTTCCTCTTTTGGTTCAGATCTGCTGTTTGCTGTTTTGCTCTCTGGATTTTTCCAGATCTGAATTCGTTTGTCGATTCTGCACAATTCAAACGAAACACCCTTCAAAAAATAACAAGAAGATAAATTTTTTATAATTTTTTTATTTTTCAGTTTTTATGATTTTTCAATTTTTATATTAATCCGAAATTGCAAAAAGAAAATAACTACGCCATCCCCGGCAACGGCGCCATTTGATTGTTAGAGGGTTTTTTTATGCGCTTTCGCTTTTAAAAGATAAATCAAAGAATATTAACCGCAATTAAGAACGGCGTTGCTTGGTAACTAGCCGGTTGAGTATGGGTCGGTCCACAGGGATTTTGTGCATTTTCTATTTGTTCTAACGAGTTAATTCCAATTGTGGTAGGATTGATTATCACTAAAAACTAAAATGAGTTTGATTAGGATTAAAACCTTGCTAGGGTTAGGTTTGGGTTAAGTTTGGAAATTCAATATATCTCACCTCTTTCTATACCCTAATTAAGATCTATTTAGGTGTTAAGGTAATAATTAACAAAGTTGATTGTAGAGAAACTTTTGTGCGTGCTTATGCGCTTTCGAAAAATGAATCAAAGAATTTTAACCGCAATCAAGAACGGCGTCGCTTGGTAGCTAGCCGGTGAGTACGGGCCGGTCCACAGGGATTTTGTGTATTTTCTAATTGTTCTAACGAGTTAATTCCAATTGTGGTAGATCGGTTTATCACTAAAAACTAAGGTTGATTTAGATTAGGATTAAAACCCTTGCTAGGGTTAGGTTTAGGTTAAATTTGGAAATTCAATATTTCTTACCGCTTTCTATGCCCTAATTAAGATCTATTTAGGTGTTATGGTAATAATTAATAAAGGGGATTAGCACGATCGGGAAGAAACTATATTTCTTCCTCTAGGTCCTTGTCCGTCCTTTCTTAATTCTTACCCTAACCCCCATGGAAAACATACACAACCGGTCTTTTAAACTACGGTATCACCGCTACCTCATGGGATAGGGTGCCGTAGTGAGCGGTGTGTGTATGTATGCATGGAGTCCTATAAAAAATATGCGACGGGAAAGAAAGGGGTAAGAGATTTTCATCTCTCAAACCTTTCCTATTCCTAACCCTAACAAGTGATGAACTACTCACTCATTAGGGGATTGATAAAAAGAGACATTTTTATGATTGTTTTTAATAACCTAATTATCTAAACTACGGCAAATAAATAAAAGTTATAAGTAGGGCAGATAAATAAAATCTATACTAGGACAGAAAAGAAAATTAACTGGGGCAATGAAAGGAAAAACTTACTTTATTCGATGCACTCTTCAAAACATTACAGTGAACAGAATTCTGAATTTGATAAACAAAAAGAGGTATAGGAAGAGGCATGCTCCAAAAAGAGCTGTAGGGTTCCTATTTATAGATTATAGAAACCCTAGGGTTACATCTGATCCCTATATGCATTTACAAAACTATCCTAAAAAGCCTAGTCAACGCACCGCCACCCACCGACAACTTTTGCACCGACACGTGCACACCATGGCCGCGGAACCGCGGCCATATGCCCCGTTTGGCCGCGGATCCGCGGCCATCTTGGAGGCTTTTGGGCTTCTGTTTCTCTAGTAATTCTCATGTTGCTTTTTACTTGACTTTTCTTCCCTTGGTTCTTCAGAATGTCTTCTAGTCTCTTCCAGATTCCCACGGTGTAGAATGTGGTGGACTTTTACCGTTCACTTCGTGTTGAAGTCTTGAATCTTTGCGCTGCCTTTGTACTTTGTGAAATTGTTTATTGATCTTCGGTTGTTCTTCAAACTGTTGGCATGATAAAGATTCTCTCTTTATTGGTCGCAGTCTTACTTTTGTAGCGTCTTTTCATCATTGTCACTGTTTTGTTCCGATAACCTGTAACCTGCAACTATGTAGCAGACATGGATCAGAAGCACCTATTTATTTGTAAAATGAATAAGAATGGGGAATATAATAATGCAAAATTATGATATGAACAGCTGGCTCTCCTCAGAGCTCCTGGAAATTGGCCTCTTCGGCCTCTCAGCTCGCCTCAAGCTGCCACAGGACCAAGACTCCTCGGCCCTCTCGCTCGTCCCCGAGTTCCCAGCCGATGCCATCTTCCTCGGTCCCCCAACCGACCGACTCCACCACTCACAGACGTAACCGCCGCTCCGCAAATCTCGCCATGCGTAGATTCTCCGCCAGCAACATCCCACGTTCCACGCCATCACGGTCCCCATTAACGGGCGATCCGCTCTTTACGCGGGTGTTCATACCAGAATATTGCATTTTATACCGCCCATTCTTACGCTCGTTTGTTTATAGGCAGGTGCTTTTGATCAGTGTTTGCTACATATTTGCAGAATACAGGTTCTCGGCTCTGAACAGTGAAATTCATGGAAAAATACGTCAAATTCCGGATTACTGCCAACACAGATAAAACACGGGTCTCCGCTCTCTATCCGTGTGTTGCCACACACCAGTTTAAAGGACAAAATGGCAAATCGATGTCATTTTCGTGCACAAAGCTCAATGTCAACACAAGATCCAACATATCTACGCGGAGCTCGAGGAAATCTTGGCAAAAGATCCACATCACATCACCTTTTGATCTACTGAAATTCTGGAAGAAATAGGAAGAGTTTCTGAGAAAAAGTCATATACCACACTGAAGAGTACTAAAAACTAGGGAAAACCACCAAATTTCATGGCCTAACTCCTCTAAACGGCCGCGGTTCCGCGGCCATATAGGCTCCTCACTTGGTCAAATTTCAGGGGCAGTTTTGGAATTTCATATACTGTCAGAATGTTGCCCTAGGTTCTCTGTTTCCAGCCTATAAATACCCCGGTTTTGTTCTAAGCCAAGCCTTCTTCATGTCTTGATTTCCATTCTCTCTTTAGTGTAGTTTAGTTTAGTTTCTTCTTCTTCTTCATTCTTTCCCCCATGAAAATTGTAGTGAGAGCTTTTTGAGTGGATGATGAAATGAAGATGAGGGTGTTTGTATCATTCTTTTGTTAGCTTCCCCTTGAGATCCTTACTTTCTCTTGATCTTTCTTGAGCTTGAAAATTTAAGGGTTGGTTATTGATCTCAAGGGTTGTATCTTCATATGGAATTTGTGCTTCATTTTCCCTTGGGTTTTTAGCTCTCTCTTGATCTTGCAATCTCTTAATTGAGCTTGCAAGTTTAAGTTTGGGTTATTAAACCCATGGTGTGTAACTTGTTCCATGGTTCCTAGTTTCTTTTTCTTGCATTTTTCATTCTTGTCTTTTATTACTTGCAATTTATTATCTTGCACTTTAAATTCCATGTCCTTACTTACTTGTAATCTTTTCTTTTCTTTGTTCTTTTTGTTCTCTCTTTTTTGTTCGTTTTGTGAATGGTTGTAATTATTGTTGTTAAGAATAAATACGATATTGTAAGTTAATATTTCTTTGCTCATTTCCTTTTCCTGTTATTTTCCATTGAACTCCGCCTAAACGATACGCAAGCGCTCCGTTAGGCACCCTACCCTACCAAGGTAACGGTGATTTGTAACTGCGACCGGTTGCGTTCGGTTTGGCCGTTGCGTTCGGTTTGGCCGGAGGCGAAAGCAAGAGATAAGAACGGAAGGACAAGGGTAAATAAGCCGGATTCCACGAATACTGTGCTTAAATCCTCTAATCCACGTTGTTGCCGATTGCTCTAGCTTCAATTGGTCAAGACTCGGCTCAAAGGTTTTGAGTACGGATTTCTTTAGCTTACAATTTCTTATCTTTTTCTTAACAACTTTATACTTGCATATAATACACATAGGTTAGTCTGAACAAACATATACATATTCTCTATTGACTCGTCTAAAACTCGAACGGACATACAACCATCTCCCTGTGGATCGACCCGTGCTCAACCGGCTAGCTGCTAAGCGACACCGTCCTGATCGCGGTTATAACTTTAGAATTTTGAACATCCGACACGCCAAAAGCGTGCGATCAGCGGGCGTGACGTCGGGAGCGTAAATGCCGGCAAGATTCTGGCGCCCGCTACTGCGTGCTGCCGCCATTATATAAACCCCTATCACAGAGGGGTCAAGTAAGCCACTTTTACTCCACTTAGCCGTTACTCTGCTCGGATCTAGTACTAACTTGATCGTCGGAGGGTCTTTGGTGGTACCAAACCATCCCGGGACTTCTTTGCAGGCACTCGGCGCTAAACTCCTCAAATCACCAATCGCACCAAAACCCATTGAGATCCACACGTAACAGAGGATCACCACCAAAATCCACCGGGAGATCAACGGAAGACAACATTTGATGGAGACCCGAAAAGGACCTCCATCAGTTGGCGCCGTCTGTGGGAACCAACTCCACAAAACACAAAGTTGGCCTTCTGATCTCCGCCCACATGGCAACCGATCCCCCTGAAGATCCAAACACCCGTTGTCGCCTCCCTCACAACGAAGGCGCGGGCGAGCCCTCACCGAATGTCATCGGCTCCCCCGCTGGCTGCCGTTTCACAGGCCCCGGCGACCGCCCGAGCAAAAGGGCTAGAGACCGAGAGCCCATCACCTTTGGCGACGAGGATCTCCACGGCATATCTGTGCCCCACAACGACCCGCTGGTGATCACAGCCCAAATCCACCGGTACGAGGTCCACCGGATACTCATCGATTCGGGCAGTTCGGCGGACATCCTCTTCCACGACTGCTTCCTGCGTATGGGGCTTGCCCCAGCAGACCTGAAACTGACCTCTCACGTCCTCTCGGGGTTCACCAACCACTCCATCCAGGTGCAAGGGGTGGTCACCCTGCAGTTCACAATCGGGGAGCCCGGCCACACGCGCACATTGCCTGTGGACTTCATCGTAGAGAAAGTTCCGTTGGCCTACAACGTCCTCCTCGACCGCCCGGCGCTGAACTCCCTCCAGGCCCAGATCTTGACCTACCACCTGGCGATAAAATTCCCTCTCGACCGGGGTGGGATAGGTCGGGCATACGGGAGCCAGCGGGTCGCGAAGATAGGCCTTACCGAAACGTCTTCGCCCGAGTAGCATGCCGACGGCGCCGAGGTGTGTGACGACATCAAAGGTTCCCTGGATACCCGAGACGAGCGGAAGGAGGTCCGTGGAGCACCGGTCGAACCTCTGACTGAGGTGCCCCTAACAGAAGGAGACCAGGGAAAGATCGTCCAGGTCGGGTCGCTCCTGACGGGGACTCAGCGGGATGACCTGATCAGATTCCTCAAAAGCAACTCCGACGTCTTCGCCTGGACGCCCGCTGACATGCCTGGGATCGACCCCAAAATCATCTCCCACAAGCTCGGACAGACAGAAGAAAAGAAGCTTCGTCCCGGTCAAACAAAAGGCTATCGAAGAGGAGGTTGATAGGCTCCTCGCCGCCAACTTCATCAGAAATGTGCCCTACTCGGAGTGTCTGGCAAACGTAGTTCTGGTCAAGAAGACAAGCGGGAAGCGGCGTATGTGCATCGACTTCACCGACCTCAATAAGGCTTGCCCCAAGGACAACTTTCTGCTCCCCCGCATAGACCAGCTCGTCGACGGCTCGGCCGGCCACGAGCTGTTGAGCTTCATGGACGCTTTCTCCGGCTACAACCAAATCCGTATGAATCCTGAAGACGGAGATCTGACCACATTCACAATGGACCGGGGAGTGTACTACTACAAGGTGATGCCCTTCGGCCTCAAGAACGCCGGGGCCACGTACCAAAGGCTGGTCAATCGCATGTTCAAGCCACATATCGGCAGGAATATGGAAGTCTACGTTGACGACATGCTCGTCAAGTCCATCTCGTCGGTCGGCCATGCTAAGGACCTGGCGCGAGGCCTTCGAAGTGCTCCGCAAATTCAACATGAAGCTAAACCCCGCCAAGTGCGCATTCGGAGTCACCGGGGGAAAGTTCCTCGGGTTCATGGTCACTCACCGCGGGATTGAAGCTAACCCAGAGAAGATCGACGCTATCCTGAACATGGCCGCACCCAAAACCAACGTCGAGATCATGCGGCTCACGGGGCGGGTCGCCGCTCTGAGCCGTTTCATGTCCAGGTCGGGGGAGAAGTGCCTTCCGTTCTTTAAGGTGCTAAGGAAAATTCTGAGGTTCGAGTGGTCGGAGGATACCAAGCCGCCTTTGACCATTTGAAGAAGCACCTTGCAACACCGCCGCTGCTCACCCGGCCAGTGGAAGGGGACGAGTTGTCGCTGTATCTGGCAGTATCCGACCAAGCAGCAGGCTCGGTGCTCGTCCGGGAGGCCGAAGGGGCGCAGAAGCCGGTGTACTATGTGAGCCACGTGTTTAAGGACGTGGAAACGAGGTACCCCGCCATAGAGAAGATTGTCTTAGCCCTCGTGGTAACCTCGCGGAAGCTGCAGCACTACTTCCAAGCACACACCATCTTTGTCCTCACCGAGCGCCCGTTGGGAGCTATCCTAGCATCACCAGAATCCTCGGGCCACCTAGAAAAATGGAGGTGGGAGCTATCTCAATTCGACATAAGATATCGCCCGAGGCAAGCCATCAAGGCGCAGGCCCTGGCCGATTTCATCGTCGAATGCACCATCCCTAGCAAGAAGCCGGAGTCCGCGCCGCCCCTCGCAGCCCAGTGTCCCGTCCCGGAAGGCCCTGGCTCAGTTCCGAAGTGGGTCATCTACGTCAACAGGTCTTCTACCGAGGAAGGCTGCGGTGCCGGCCTCATTATCCGGGGCCCAAACGAAGCAGAGATGGAGTATTCTTTGAGGCTCGGTTTCAAAGCATCGAACAACGCGGTAGAATACGAGGCCCTCGTGGCCGGACTGCGCATGGCCGTCGGGCTGGGGCTGAAGATAATTCGAATCCGCAGCGACTCGGCCCTTGTTGTTGGTCAAGTGACCGGCCGCTTCGAAGCTCGAGAGCCTATAATGATGAAGTACCTAGACGAAGTGAGGAAACTCCGAAGAAACTTCGATGAAGTCCAGGTAGAATAAATACCCAGGCAGCTTAATGCCCAAGCAGACGCCCTGAGCAAACTGGCTTCGTCATACTCGGCCAACAATAAGCGGTCTATCCTCTTCGAAACCTATCCTCGACCCAGCGTGGGAGACGGAACAACGACACTCCACGTGTACGCGGCGCAGGAGAGCGACCAGGATTGGAGGAAGCCCCTCGTGGAGTTCCTGAAAGACGGCGCGCTCCTGGAGGACCGGGCAGCCGCCCGCCGTCTCCGGGCCAAAGCCCGCCACTTCGTCTGGAGCAATGGGAACCTCTACAAGAAGGCCTTCACTCAGCCCCTGCTCTAGTGCGTTGACCCCAACGAAGCCGACTACGTCATTCGGGAAATCCATGAAGGGGTGGGCGGTGCACACTAGGGGGCTCGAACCTTGATCCAAAAAGCGTTACTCCAAGGGTACTACTGGCCCACCATGCACGAGGATGCCCTGAAGCTGGTCAGGAGGTGCAAGAGCTGCCAGCTCCACGGCAGCATTCCCCGCCTCCCGGCTACCGAGCTGACCGCCCTGACATCCCCATGGCCGTTCGCCTAGTGGGGGTTGGATATGATCGGCCAGTTCCCTACTGGAACAGGCGGGCACAAATACGTCCTCGTCGCGGTGGACTACTTCACCAAGTGGATCGAGGCCGTCCCCATTAGGAAACCGGACGCTGCCACAACCATCAAGTTCCTGCAAAACAACCTAATACTCCGGTTTGGCATCCCGAGGTGCATCATCACCGACCACGGGACGAACTTCGAGAACGAGAAAGTGAAGGACTTCTGCAAAGAGTACCATATCCTCATGAAGTTCGCCGCGGTCGCGCATCCCCAATGCAACGGACAGGCCGAGGTCGCTAATCGAGACGTCTTCCGAGGTCTCCGGACCCACCTAGAAGGGCGACAAGGCAGTTGGGTCAAAGAACTGCCCCGGGTCTTATGGGCCCTGCGCACGTCAAAAAAGACTCCCACAGGGGAGACCCCTTTCAGCCTCTGCTACGGGACCGAAGCGATGGTCCCAGCGGAGATCGGGCTACCCAGTCACTGGGTCGAGCACTTCGACGATGTCGCAAACACCTCGGCGCTACGGACCAACCTCGACATCTTGTTGGAAAAGAGGGATCGGGCTCAGATCAGAGCTGCCGCCTATCAACAACAAACGGCCCGATACTATAACGCTCGGGTCAAACACCGCTCCTTCAAGACCGGGGACCTGGTCCTGCGGCGGAACGAGTTCATCGACCAAGAAAGGCTTCACAAGTTCTCCCCAAAGTGGGAGGTCTCTTCTTCGTCTCTGAGGCGCTCCCCGGCGGAGCCTACTGCCTACAAGACGCGGACGGACGAAAGCTTCCGCAGCCTTACAACGCCGAGAAGCTCAAGCTATACCAGTGAGGTCAAAGCCAGTGAGTGTGTACCACCCCCTATTTTTCCCTTTCATAAAGACGGTGTAAAGCGTTCTCTAAAAGTCCTGTCCATACGAATAAAAAAACGTCGAATCATCCCGAGTATAGTTCCATCTTTACAATTCAAGGCCCTCGCCTAGAGATGGCCGTGCAACCTACTGACGCTAAGGACCAAAAAGCCCTCCCAGAGGCAGTCGAGCCCGAGGATCCCTCGCTCGGCTATCCTTCAAGACAAAAGCCCTCGCCAAGAGGCACCGGGCAGTAACCCTGCCCGGCCAAAAGTCCTTGGTAGGCTTCTACAGCCCTTCCCGCGCTAAGGACCAAAGTCCTCCCAGAGACAGTCGAGTCCTTACTCGGCTATCCCCGGCTGGTAGCTTCCTACCACAACCGACAGGGATCAAAGTCCTCGCCAAGAGGCACTGGGCAGTAACCCTGCTCGGTCCCCGTCCTAAAGGATCAAAGCCCTCGCAAGAGGCAACCGAGCAGCTACCCTGCTCGGTCATCTCCGGCTGGTAGCTCCCTACCCATGACGCCAGGGATCGAAGCCCTCGCAAGAGGTATCCGAGCGGCTGCCCCGCTCTGTCATCCCAGGCTGGTAGTTGCTTACCCGCGACGCCAGAGGTCAAAGCCCTCGCCATGAGGCAACCGCGCAGCTTCACTGCCCGGTCATCCTTAGTGGGCTTCCTACAGACCCTCCAACACTAAAGATCCAACCCCTCACAAGAGGCGACCGAGCAGCTACCCCGCTCGGTCATCTCCGGCTGGTAGCTCCTTACCCGTGACACCAGGGATCGAAGCCCTCGCAAGAGACATCCGAGCGGCTGCCCCGCTCGGTCATCCCAGGCCGGTAGTTGCCTACCCGCGATGCCAGAGGTCAAAGCCCTCGCAAAAGGGATACCGCGCGGCTTCACCGCCCGGTCATCCTTGGCGGGCTTCTTACAGCCCCGCCAACGCAGAGGATCCGAGGCCCCAAAAAGGGGCAACAAGTCCATCGAAGTCTAAGCGATCCCCCCTCGACTCCGGGGCCTTGGAGATGCCTCCTCGGCAGCATTTAGCAAGTGATGGAGATACGAGGTCGACAACGCTTGGCAAGTGATCGAAATCAACCCGACGAACGATCGCTAGACAGATAGCTGACCCAACAGTGCAAGCAGAGATATTTTACAAACATCCTTCACACACAGAAGATGGAATGCAAACCGATGAAACAAGAATTTTCTTTTATTACCAAAGGCAAAGTTTTTACAAAGGGTATTCTGGGGCTCCCCAGCCCTACAAACTGCCCGGAGGCTTACTTCGGTCCCCTCATCGCTGGCATCACGGCCGGCCGGGGGCTTTACCACTGGAGATTTCGCCACCAGGGGCATGCCCTGCTCCCCTCGCCATCTTCTACCGGAGGCCTCGCCACCAGAAGCGGAACCTGAGCGCGGAGCTCGCCATCATCGAACTCGGGAAGCTGCACCTTCACGGCGTCCAGGGCCTTGTTCTACGCGACAGCAGAATACTCCCCGAGCTCGACGTAAAACTGCTCTGACGCTTTACAATCGGCCACAGCTCTCTTAGCCCGAGCCTCGGCAACCTGGGTCTCCAGAAGCGCCGCCTCAGCATCTCCCCTGTTGGCGTCCCTCTCCTTCTCCATGGCCGCGAAGCGTTCGGCCAGATCTGCCAGCTTCCTATCAGCGACCCGGAAGGACGCACTCATACGACGATGGACACCCCGATTCGCTGAATTGGCAAGCTCCGCAGCCTCCGCCCGGGCTGCCAGGACGTCGGCCCTTGCCCTCTCCAGGCGCAGGTCACGCCGCAAAATCTCGACCTCCGAGGGAAACACTTCTACTGGGCTCGGTGCGTGGAACGCCCCCTCGGCCTCCATACGAGCGGCAAGGGCGCAGTGTTAAAGGACCTGACGGAAAGCGGATAAGAAACCAGGAGGCCCTCGAGCCAAAGAAAGGAATACCATAAAAACTACACGTAGAGGAGTTCATACCTGGACCGCCCCCTGGGCCATGGCCTCCAGTTGGGCCCTCAGGGAGCCATGCAGAAGCTTTCCCCCAGCCGACTCCTCCATCCCGGCGAGCAGGCCAGCAGCAACAGAAAGCCCAGACGGAACCGTGAAGACGGCGCCCCCCTCCTGCATGGAAATCCCCTCAGGGACCCTCGACGACGACGCGCGAGAAATTGTCCTCTTTCTCTTAAGAGGGCCCCCATCCTCGCCCTCCCCTCTGTCCCCCGGCTGGGGCTCGGA
Organism: Agapanthus africanus; assembly: GCA_030015575.1. Lineage (NCBI taxonomy): Eukaryota > Viridiplantae > Streptophyta > Magnoliopsida > Asparagales > Amaryllidaceae > Agapanthus > Agapanthus africanus. The sequence continues at coordinate 28,714,777 of JASDDO010000001.1, forward strand.
TAACTGTGGACGTCTCTGGCCACCGCCGGAGCAACCACCAGGAGCCGTCAATGAAGCAGACGGCCTTATCGCCGGCAGAACATCCGGTGCAGGGCATGAGTCAGCCAGGGGCAGCACCGTGCTACTAGCCTCCCTCTGGCGCGAGCAACCCAAAGAGCGGGGACGAACCATGTATTCAAAAAGAAGAAGAACGCCGAGCAGCCGCGACTTAGGAGAGAGGAAATATAAAAGAGTAGGGGCCCTGGAGCGGGCCCCGCCCCTACTTATTGCTGCAAGTGGCCTCATCCAACGATGCCCCTCATCTCCCGCCAAAACGACTCCTCGCGTCCAGCGGCTCCGATCGCTCCACGTGTCGATCCTGCACTGGACCGCGTCCCATCAGACGCCGCAGGCCCGCATACATCACGTCAGCCAATCGACGCTTGACACGTGGACCGTCGCTTCAGTGGCAGAATGCACGAACCGGCGCACCTTCCTTAAATGCTGAAATCTCGTCCTAATTCACTGGCAGAAAAGACAACTGACGACCCAAGGACTCGTCCTGACAAAGCCTTAGGAAGGAGCTCACCTCGGGAGGCCTAGCAGTCCACTCCTGACCCGACCCGCTAACTGTTCGGGACAAGAGTGGGGGGCTAATGATGATACTCAATATGGGCGATGCGAGAAATAGCTAAAGGACACGTGGCGGATGGCGTGTCCCTGAACTCAGAAGAAAGAGCCTATATGGGCCGACTAGGCCACCCCTGTATCCGATCTGCGAGTACAACCTGGCTCTCCTCAGAGCCCCTGGAAATTGGCCTCCTCAGCCTCTCAGCTCACCCCGAGCTGCCACAGGACCATGACTCCTCGGCCCACTCGCTCGTCCCCGAGCTCCCAGCCGATGCCATCTTCCTCGGTCCCCCAACCGACCGACTCCACCACTCACAGGCGTAACCGCCGCTCCGCAAATCTCGCCATGCACAGATTCTCCGCCAGCAACATCCCACGTTCCACGCCATCACGATCCCTATTAACGGGCGACCCGCTCTTTACGCGGGCGTGACGTCGGGAGTGTAACTGCCGGCGAGATTTTCGCACCCGCTGCTGCGTGCTGCCGCCACTATATAAACCCCCATCACAGAGGGGTCAAGTAAGCCACTTTTACTCCACTTAGCCGTTACTCTGCTCGGATCTTGTACTTACTCCACTTAGCCGTTACTCTGCTCGGATCTTGTACTTACTCCACTTAGCCGTTACTCTGCTCGGATCTTGTACTAACTTGATCGTCGGAGGGTCCTCGGTGGTACCAAACCATCCCGGGACTTCTTTGCAGGCACTCGGTGCTAAACTCCTCAAATCACCAATCGCACCAAAACCCATTGAGATCCACACGCAACAAAGGATCACCACCAAAATCCACCGGGAGATCAACGGAAGACAACATCTGACGGAGACCCGAAAAGGACCTCCATCAGCTTCCAAAAAAAGTTAGAAAGAAAAATCAGCAAAAATAATTGTGTCTGATGGGAATCGAACACATGGGCTACGTCACAGTAATGCAAGGGCTTTACTAGTGAGCTACAAGTGGCTTTTTGCTATTATTTCACAAAAGTGACTTATAACTCAAACTCAGACTGTAAAACTCATTTCTTGTATATTAACAGAAAATTTCCGTACAAAGATTTTAGAGTCGTTACATAAAAATTTTGATTATGGAGGAAATGAAAGGTCTGCAGGTCTTTGTTTAATTTCAGAGAAAACAACTAAGCAAATAGAGTAGAGAGGAGTTGAAGGGGCGCACTGGGGAAACACGGAGTGATTTGGGACAAGGTGAACTGCCGGTAGCGGCCTGGGGGGGATTTGGACGGCTGGATGTGCGCCATGCATCTCGAGGTTTGTGCCATGTGTGTTAATCGGTCTTAAATTCTGGGATTCCAAAAAGTTAGAAAGAAAAATATTAAAAATAATTGATACTGATAAGAATTCGAACACACAAGTTATTGCACAACAATAGAGAGTCTTAACCAATAAACTACAAGCTAATTCTTGTATTTATTAAACAAAATTAACCTATAATTCCTGGTCAGGCCGAAATACCCTTTTTATACATTTGAATACGTTACATTTGTACAGAGATTTCAGAGTCGTTACAATAACGTCATGGAAACTGCTAGAGAAGGAAATGGAAACATGTTTCAGGCAGTTTTACGTATGATTCTCTTTGTCCCTCGTTTCTGGACCTGTACATTTTTTTTTGTCCTGCTCAGACAGTTTCAAACACAATCAAACTTTCCTTGTTATCTATCTACATTTTGTTACCTCATAATTACCTTTCTCTTTAAATTCATCAACAATCTCTGAAAAGAAGGTTGCTTCGGCTTTCTTAATTCTTATGTACAGATCCTGGAAATTTCTGCTACGAGACCAACTTCAATATAGGAGTTTCAAGCGGGTCTACACATAATTGGACCAGAATAATCCAACAAAGAATTTGGGCCTGGTTATAGATTTATTTCCTCGTTTTAAGGGCTTGTTTTACTCGCGCATCCTGAATACTTGCTTTTAATGTATTCTTCAACTATTTTTTTTGCCATATATCTCTTGAATTTTTTTTTCTTTCCATAGATCTTTGTTCGAACATTAATGTCTAAGAGCTGGCATACTAAATCTTTTTAACAATTCAATACAAAGGAAAATTTTACATGCTCTTTGCATTTGTCCATTATTTTCGCTGAATATGTGTTATAACATTTTTTCCTAAAAACTTCTTCAATTAAATTTTGATTAAGTTATCTTTAGTCATTTTCATTGTTTATGCCTTCTTTTGCTTGACCGAACTTAGACTGAGGAATTTCGACGTTTGATTTATGATTTACGGTAAAAAACTGCAGGAAAAATCCGAGCTAAAAAATATATGCTTCTCGATCGCTTTTGTGCAAAGATATTTTAGGATTTCAGCATGGGTGAATTTCATAAAACACTATTAAACTTTTGGGTTTTTTGAAATGCCACCATCATCTGTCGCTTTTGTGCAAAGATGTTTTAGAATCTCAGCATGGGCGAATTTCATAAAACACCATTAAACTTTTGGGTTTTTGTAGATGCCACCATCAAACTCATGAACCTCCCTTGGAGGATACTTTTATCCAGGTGTATTCCTCAAAAAATGCCATGATCAGTCCATTTCAGGGCTATTCAATCATCGTACGAGGTCATTTTGGAGTTATTCAATTCGCTCGTATCTTAAGGAATTGACATAACCAACATTTTTCTTATACCATTTCCAACCGAAGAACGATTATGGCATTTTTAAAGTTTAATGGTGCTATTACAAAATCACTGAAAGTTCGATGGTGCGTTATAAAATTTACATTTTCTAAGTTAATACATATAACTATAAACGAGGAAAAAAATAATTCTAAGTCGTGAATATAAAATGGAAAATATCAGGGTGGGATATACATAAAAGCTCCGATTTCTTAAGACAAGGAACAACGACTCAACTCACTTTCCCAAATCTGAGACTTTGTGAGATCGAGACGGCTCTTTCTCTGTCGACGCAAGCAAATCTGAGCGTTCTCAGATCTCTCTCTCTCTCTCTCTCTCTCTCGTCTCCAAACCCTTGGCTAACTTCTCTCTGCCATCATCACCATCCTCTTCTCCAAACCCTAACCCTAACCCTAGCATCACTCTCCATTTTGCTCAAACAGGTGATTGCTAGGGCGTGGAGCCGAAAAGAGCAAGTGAGAGAACTTTGTTGGTTAATTTGTGGAGAATTCTGTGGGATTGGGCACTTGGAGTTTTGAATAGGGCAAATGGAATGAGGTAAGGCTTTATTTTTTTTCTGTTTCTCTTCAATTTCCGTGTACTTGCAGCTGCATTGTTTGCTTTCAATGTGTTGATAGAATGAGCTTGTTTGTTGAATTATCTCCTTTTATTTGTTATTTATTCATATTGGAGTAATTTTTATTTTCATTTGCTAGGCAGATGAAAATTGTAAAAGGAGCTAGACAATACTGCTGTTAAAAGTATTCTTCCAGTAAATAAACAAAAATTTGCAATTTCCAACTTAATCAAGTAGCAATGGTTAGTCAATAATGGTGTCTTATACCTTGTTCTACGAGAGATAAGTGGAAGCACAACAGACGAGATAAAAAAATGCCATTATTTTGTCAAAATTGAGTTAGAAATAGAGTGGAGACTTAATCAGAACCAGCGAGCAACAAAGAAGCTCGTGTCAACAGTGGCAGAGTCCGTCAGCAGCATGAAGAAGCCTTTCACTAGTGGATAGAAGACTACGAATTTTCTGCTCAGCTAGATAAGAAACCGGGTTTTTATATTGGGTAAAGGGTTAGATCCATTTAATGATTTGAATGGTCAAACCCAGTAGAAATTAAGTTCTATGAGACACACTAAAATAATATCCGATAAATCCATTAACAACGTTTGGTCTGTCTAATTTCAGTATAGGAGTGTCGTCATTCCTAATATATGGCTTGGACACTTTCACCGCATAAATAGGTTGGCCCAAATCAGTGTAGGATTTGTCTGCTTTCACCTAGGGGGTGTCTGCTAAATTGATGGTTAAAGTTTGGTTAATTGAGTCAAAGCTGACACCTCTCACCCGCCTTGTTCAATAAACTGGTTCAGCAGGCGGGGGCTTTATGACCGTTAATTATATATACTTAATCCCCTCCCATTAACATCATGTCAGGTTCGACCAGATTATGGGGTTGAGTCAAAATTGCCACTCCTACACACCAATCACAAGATCGTTTGGACCTTGAGCAGTATCTTATTTTCGATGAACACAGGCATTTTGTAACTCGAGAACTAGAATTTTGTTATCTTAAAATGTCAGGAAAAAACTAGTAGTTTATGTACATTTTCAATTGATTTTATATAAGGTTATTGCATGAGCATATGTTCTCGTTGCATTCTTAGAATGATGGGGTTGTTAATTATGAAATCTGAAATTGGTTTCTAATGAAAACCCTTTCTGAACAGGGTACCTTATGTGACTTATGATGGATTTCCCCCCCAAAATTTTTTAGTGGTAGTGTGGTACTTTTGCAGTTGATCTTCTGCTAATGACACTCTGACAATAAGAATGTTGAATCAGCATCCTTGACATCCTAATGTATTTTACAGAAGAATTTTACAATATCGCATGCTGAATCCCTCTGCAATCTCTTCCACATGAATATTTTCCCTTACTGCTGGGTCTGTGCTTAGAACTCTTTATATTGTATTCAAAAAGCATACATAATATTAAGCTAGATTTCATAATCAGACTATAATATTGATGTTGCTGCTCTTGAACAAAGAAATGATGGCAATGTTACTCTCTTTCAGGCAGTTGGAAGCAATTATGTCAGTTGTTATATACACTTGTTGATGACCGCCACAGCAAGCTTCACTTTCTTACAAGCATACTGTTTGACATCTCTACCGAGGGTTGAAATTTCTCACACCGGACTCTTGAAACTAAAATCATTCCTACAAGCCTGATGTCTGGCTGGCATCTAGGAATGTTGTTTTGTTTAAGTTAGTTGCCTAACAGTACATTATAATCATCACAACTTAAATATTTTCACGGGAAATTTAAAATGCCTTCATGGTGGGGCAAATCTTCCTCCAAAGATGTGAAGAAGAAGAAGACGAAGGAGAATTTTATTGATACTTTGCAGCGGTTCATAATTCCAACTGAACAGAGGGGTATTAATAACGTTAAATCACGAGGGACTCGAAGACGTCCTCGTGATACAACTTCAGAGAAAGGATCTCTTTCTAGGGCAGAATCTCGATCAACTTCACCTTCTACCCAAGTATCACGGTGCCAAAGTTTCTCAGATAGGCCACATGCACAACCGCTTCCTCTTCCTGGGCTAAAGTCCGACATAACACGCACCCACTCTGGAATCAGTATATCAAGGCCAATGTTGGAAAAGCGTGGGAAACCTCCACTGCGATTGCCACTTCCTACACCAGACCGGGTTCCAAGACGAACAGACACTAACGATAATGATACAGATTTGATGACTGCTTCTGTTTCTAGCAATTGTTCTGTCGATAGTGATGATCCATCAGACTCTCGACTTCACAGTCCTGTAGGGAATGGGTTTGACAATGGTATCAGGGTCATGGCAAACAAGCATTCCTGGTATGCCCCCTGTTATTATATAATATGTCATAGTTCTTACATGTTAAGTTTATTTACTCATCCTGTTGTTTTTTATATAATATGTCATAGTTCTTACATGTTAAGTTTATTTACTCATCCTGTTGTTTTTCCATATCATTTTCTTTTCTTTTGCTGCTGAAGTCTGGCACTTAAAGATCAATCTGTTAACGCAACTCAAAAGAAAGCAAGTAAAACGTTGAAGCCTGTAAATTTGTCACTCAGCAGTCAAAATTTGTCAACATCACCAAAGCAAGGCGTTTTGGGCAATCACCTATCAAGTGCGCAGGTAATGCGCCATGGTTCTTTTGGAAGTGCCCCTGACAGTTCGATGTCAAGTCCTTCAAGAAGTCCTATGAGAGCGGTTTGCCCTGAACAAAGTCCCACTTCAGACTTTTGGGCATCAAAGCCTTACCCAGATGTGATCTTTCTCTGGTCTGGGCAATGCTCTAGTCCTGGCTCAGGTCAGACCTCAGGTCACAACTCATTGGGAGGATGGATGCAGAGCAGGGGTAGTCCAGAATGTTCTCCTATACCTAGCCCTAGAATGACAAGTCCGGGCCCAAGCTCTAGGATACATAGTGGAGCCGTGTCTCCATTGCATCCACGTGCTGGAGGAACAGCACCAGAATCACCTACAAGTCATCGACTGCCGCTGCCGCCAATAAATGTTTCTAATATGTCTCCTTTTTCTCCGAATAATGTGCAATCAAGTACCTCTCCCTCAATACCACGAAGTCCTGGAAGGACAGAGAATCCACCAAGTCCTGGGTCACGCTGGAAGAAGGGAAAGATGATTGGGCGGGGTACATTTGGCCATGTTTATGTAGGCTTTAACAGGTATGTTATCTTGTCCACAACGAAATAAATAAATAAATTAGTGTAAATGGATTGACTGTCTTTTTTTCCCAGCAAGTGTATGTGTGTATGTGCATGCATTGTCATTGAACCTACCTATTGTGAAATTGAGCTGGCAACATCCTGTTGGCTCATACAACATTTCATATTCAGCAATTGCGTACTCTTTATAATTTTTTGGTGGGTTAGAGCCAATAGGAGGTTGCCACAATAGCTACTGCAGTTGGCTTTTATACACTGCTTATCCTTTTACCTTATAGATATCATATTTTTCTAGGAATTGATTATGAAATCGAGAAGGCAAATAATTTTCACAGAAAGCGCGGAGTATTAGAAAACGATTTGAAGAAAAGTAAACAAATATCTTGTTAGATGTCACGCCCCGCTTCCTAAAGTACGCTAAGATAGACACGTGACATAGCCAACCATGCTACCTGTGGATAGAAAATATCCTTCCACAGTCACATTACGGTTGTAGAGATATCAAGAACAATAATAAACTATCAAACACATGTCCATAAGCCAAAATAAAACGAGTCAAGAATAAAATAATGCGGAAGAAAAAGATCCAATACAAGAATAAACTGGAATGTACGTCCCATAATGCGGGCTCACATCAGGAATGAAAATACCGAAAGCAAAAGAACTGCTGACTGAAATACTCTGCTCGGCCTGCTGACTGAAATACTCCTGCTCAGCCTGCTGACTGAAATACTCCTGCTCGGCCTGCAGCAAAGGTAAAGAATCTGGGCCATGCAAAACCCAGACGTCAGTGCGTCATAATATCAAGCAATACTGTAAACAGGGGTAGCAATACATGCAGGTATGAGTATAAGCAAGAATATAACAAGAATATATAACAGCGAGTATGTCAGTATAAGTGACGTGCAGTGATATCTAAACTGTGCTACGGGGTTATCTATTCTAAAATCTTCGAAACCAAGTAATGTAATCTTCATCGTAACCCATCGGTGATTATTCCGCAACGCCCGGAAAAACGGCAAACAATAGGTATTCCGTAACGCCCGGAAAAACGACAAACAATAGGTATTCCGTAACGTCCGGAAAAACGGCAAATAATAGGATGGCCCTTTGAGTTACGTTCGGTTACATTCCCGATTTTCCCATACCCCCAAGTTATGGATTCTGGTCAAGTATTGATAAATCTGGAGCTAATGCCAACACAGGATCAGCAGGTAAAGGTTTGTCTAGATAGACAACAGGAAAAGTCCGTAGGGACAACATGTCAAGGTTGTTGGCATTAGTAACAAGATCAGGTAGCAGGTAAAGTCAGGTAGTATATAGGTATCATGTCATGTCAAGAAGTGCACGGTATCACGTCGTGTCAAGTAGTAGGTGTGTCAAGTCATGTCAGGGATGCACAATATGTCACGTGGGTGCTCATCATCAAACTAGATTAAGCATGTGTATACAAAACAAGTATGGAGTACTAATAGAACAATAAAATGGAACATTGTAATGTGGTATGCAAATAGGTACAGATTAAAACATATGGATGCACGGTTATCGATTTGAATTAGGGTTATGGTTTCAACACTAATTAAATACACTTTATCAAGTATGGAATGTTAAAATCTCATTAATATGTATTAAATGATCTAGGGATGCAATTGAACAGATATTAGGCTAGGTGTATGCAAACGGGTGTCCGATGGGGTATAAACTATAAAAAGGGTACTATGGGCTATACAACTAAGCAATATGTGATTTAAATATGGATGTGGGTACTTTGTATAGTAAACTAAAATGCAACATGGTATGTTTCAAGTTATAAATCTAAAACGATATAAATGGACATCGAAATGTTAAAAAAGGAACATGCGGCATTAAATTCAATCTACAGATTCGATATGCAGTTGAATAAGTATAATATAATACAAATAGCATGTAGCAAGTTTTACTTGCCTGACAGATCAAGAAACGGGTATACGGAACTTCACACGTCGGTGGAAAAAGTCGCGACGTGCGCACGACACACGGAACGAATCCAAACAACGTACAAGGGGATCACACGGGTCAGGTACGCTCGCTGGGTCGTCGGGATCGTCGACGGCACTGCCGGATTCCGGCAAACTACAGAAAACAAGAATTCAAGAAATGAAGAAAAAGAAAGAAGATGAGGAAGAAGAAGAGATAAGGAGTGAGGCTAACTGGGATTGTGCACTGGGTCAGAGAGACGAGCTGGCGGTGTCGGCGAGATCAACGGAACTACGGCGAGGCTAGGGTTTGGTTTTAGAGGAGTTAGGGTTTAGGGTGATGGTGCTCGGGTGTGCAGGGGTGAGTGAGAAGAGAAGTGCAGAGGAGAGGGAAAGGAGGAGAGGAGAATGGTGACGGTGAGGTCTAGGGATCGCCGGCGGTGAGGTGAGGGTGGTGGTAGCTCGGGGTTCTGTTGGGTGCGCAGGTGAGGGCTCGGGAATGGAGGAAGAAGGGGAAGAAGATGGCGAGGAGGAGGAGGAGGCTTGGTTGAAGGAGAGTTGTGATGAGGTGATGGAGTTTTTAGGGTTAGGGTCTGAGGAAGGCAGAGGGTTGATGGGTTCTCTCGTCGAGGGGGCTCGACTTATAAAGAAAGAAGAAGGGGAGATATAAGGATTCTGTTAAGGGAGGTGACGAGATCCCTCGGGTGGTGACCAGAATCGAGATTGCTACAGGAACTCCGAGAGAAGAGAGATAGAAGAGAGAGACAGCGAGCAGAGAGAGAAAGGAGAGAGAGAGACGTGCAGTTTCTTTAAAAAAACTAAAAGAATTAATATTTTATACAAATAAGAGAGAGGGAGAGATCTGCTGTTACATTGGTTACACAAAATATTTAATTAGTTAAGAAAACTTTTGAATGAAAATAAGAATATAATATAATAATGTTAGTCCGTTATGAGATTTTGGCAAATACAAATTTACTCCAAAACACGTCCAGGTCGGGTCTAAAAATCCGGCTTTAAAATATGAAAAATATATGCGACTTTCAAAATCCACAATGAATGCTCTGATAACGAGAAAGCATACCCCCAAGAACGGATGCACATACGTGCGCGTAGCTATCCAAACACGTCCGTTTCACTGAACGGGACGAGAACAAGATGCGCGGACGCTACCACGGGGTTAGGGGTATCATACAGGCTATGAAATGCAATTTTAATTTATTTTACGTGATCTAAAAAAATGTTATATGATAAAATGTGCGATGCTAGGTGAAATATTATTATGCAGTATCCATGAGATGTACGTGTCTATTTAACCAGCCAGGGTAGTCTATAAACGTAAATCAAACAAGTTGAAGCAAGCGGGTCGGGTCGAATGCAATGTAAAAGTAAAATACCATTCGCATCCAAATACGATAAATCAATAAAATACCACAGCTAAACAAATACGGAAACAGAAATTGGTATAACTGAACTCGGTTGTTACATTATATCCAACTACAAAAAGAATTTCGTCCTCGAAATTCTAAGAACAAGAAAGGATAAAACAATAAAGAAACTACAAAAATAGATATGGAAACTTCTGCCGGATTTCATCTTCTCGTTCCCAAGTTGATTCTCCATATGAGCGATTACCCCCAAAAACAAGTACAAGAGGGATAACTTTGTTCTTAAGAACCTTTTCTCTTCGATCCACGATCGACATCGGTCGCTCCTCAAAAGTCAAATCTTCTCGTACAGTCAGCTCCGAATGATCCAACACATGTGTTTCATCTCGAACATATTTACGGAGTTGAGATACGTGAAACACGTCATGAACATTCGCCAAGGATTGCGGTAATGCCAAACGGTATGCTATTTCTCCAACACGCTCCACAATCTCAAAAGGTCCAACGAATCGAGGACTAAACTTTTCTCGACTTCCGAAACGAATCACCCCTCTAATCGGTGATATCTTCAAGAATACCAAATCACCAACGGTGAACTCTAGAGGTCTTCTCGACGTATCTGCCCAACTCTTCTGTCGGTCTTGTGCTGCTTTCATATGATTCCGGATAGTGTTAACCTTCTTAACTGTTTGCACGATCAAATCCGGTTCCAACAATCTTCGTTCGCCAATATCGTCCCAACAAACAGGCGAACGACACTTGCGACCATATAAAGCTTCGAATGGAGCCATCTGAATAGTCGCCTGAAAACTGTTGTTATAAGAAAACTCCACTAAATGTAGATGATCCTCCCATGAACTCTTGAAATCTAACATGCAAGCTCTCAACATGTCTTCAAGAGTTTGGATCGTTCTCTTCGATTGGCCATCTGTCTGAGGATGATAAGCTGTGCTAAATTTCAATCGAGTCCCCAAACTTTCCTGTAAGCTCCTCCAAAAGTGTGATAAGAAACGAGTGTCGCGGTCGGACACGATACTCCCCGGTACTCCATGCAATCTTACAATCTCCTGCATGTACCGCTCTGCCAAAGCTTCTGTTGATTGACCAACTCGAAAAGGGATGAAATGAGCTGCCTTGGTCAATCGGTTAACAATCACCTAAACTGCATTGTTGCCTTTTGGACTCCGCGGTAGAGCCGTCACGAAATCCATGGTTATATGTTCCCACTTCCACTGAGGAATCGGAAGTGGTTGCAATAAACCAGCAACCCTTTGATGTTCAGCCTTAACTTGCCGACATCCCAAGCACTTTGCTACAAAACGGGCAATCTCCCGTTTCATGCCTTCCCACCAAAAATGCTGTCGTAAATCTTGGTACATCTTCGTGCCTCCTGGATGTACGGAATATGCTGAACTGTGCGCCTCCTTCATAAGTTCTTCACGGATATCTGTAATACCCGGCAAGTCCAAGAAAACTTCTGATCACTGCAACGTTCTTCGGAATCGGCCAATCTTGAACTGCTGCAATCTTTTCGGGATCAACGGCGATTCCATCTCCAGACACGACATGTCCCAAAAACTTCACTTCTTCAAGCCAAACTCGCACTTGCTCATCTTTGCATATAATTTTTCTTGCCTCAATGTCTGCAGTGTGATCTTCAAGTGTTCTGCATGCTCTTCAATAGTCTTGGAGTAGACCAGAATATCATCAATAAACACCACTATAAACTGGTCCAAGAATGGTGAAAGATTCGGTTCATCAAGTCTATAAATATCGCCGGTACGTTCGTTACTCCGAAGAGCATCACTAAATACTCGTAATGTCCATACCGAGTTCGGAACGCCGTCTTGCAAATATCTTCTGTTTTAACTCGGACCTGATGATATCCGGATCGCAAATCCAGTTTCGAGAATACCCTCGCGCTACAAAGCTGCTCGAACAATTCGCCAATGCGAGGGATCGGGTACTTGTTCTTAATAGTTACCCGGTTTAATTCTCGATAATCGATGCACATTCTCCTTGTGCCATCTTTATTCTTGACTAGAAGAACTGGAACTCCCCAAGGTGAGTTACTGCTGCGAATCCAACCCTTCTCAAGTAATTCAGCAACCTGTTTCTTTACTTCTTCCAACTTCACTGGTGCCATCGGAAAGTACGCCTTTGAGATTGGCGCTGCATCAGGAATATGATCGATCACGAACTCCACATTTCGTTTTGGCGGTAAACCCGAGATGTCCTCGAACACGTCCATGAACTCTCAAACTACAGCTGGCGCTTCATCTTTAACAACCTCCATCGACGAAGAACACTATTTGTCGGCCTAGCCCTAAACTTAACTGGCCCGACAGAACTGCTTCCTCCAGACAACCTCTGGATGTCCGGGAATCTGGAAATTCGCTTCCTTTGCTCTACACTCAATGTGAGCGTGGAAAGTGCCGAAAAATCCATTCCCAAGACGACTTCATAACTGCCGGTAACAATCACCAAGAAATCTGCAAATAACTCCCTTCCGCCAACAACAACAGAACAATCCTTACACCCTCTATTAGTTATGATTTTCCCATTCCCAGTGTGTATGTCCCAATAACTAAACAGGCTCGTGTAAGTAATCGAGTGTGTAGTAATAAACTTGGATGACATAAATCAATGGGATGCACAGAATTGAATAACGCTAATGCGAGAAAACAATGAACAAGTAGGGTACCTGAAACGGCTTCTTCTGAAGCTTTAGCCTTTTCAGCCGTCAGGGTAAAGGCTCGAGCTTGATTGGGTCCCTGAGTTATCAGCTTCTGCTCCCGAAATCTGCTTCTGCTCCTGAAACTGTTTCTGCGGTGGTTTCTGAACATCATCCTTCATGCGAAGCTTCGACGGACAAGTATCAATGATGTGATCAGCTGATCCGCAAATAAGACAAAGTCCAAGCCTCTTACGACAATCTCTTCGATAATGACCCGGTCGTTGGCAGTAATCGCACAACACCCTTCCTTTTGCTTGGGCAAAACTGGCTTCTTCATTGGTACAACTCCACGCCTGTCCACCGGAATACCTCTGCGTCCATGTGCTCGATTCGGTGCAAATGCCGGCTTCCGTACTGTAATTGTTGGCTGCTGTGTACTCCCGGTCTTCATAGATAGGCTCTGCTGCTCTCGGGCTGCTGTAAGTACTTGTGAGAAAGTGGTCAAACCCAGGGAGACAATCTGCCTCTGAATGTCCACATCCAAACTGCGCATGAACCTCCTTGCCCTATCAGCATCGTTGGCAACCAAAGGTCCAGCGAATCTACTGAGCCGCGTCCACTCAGCTGCATGTACATCTACAGGTGCGCCATTTTGCTTCAAACTAACGAACTTTTCTTCCATTTTCTCCCGTGCAGTCCGCGGGAAGAACTTCTCTAAGAAACTCTTCGAAAAATCCGCCGAACTGATCAGCTTGGGCATGCGGGTCTCTTCCACAAGCCCACCATTCACGGGCGTAGTCTACCAACTGGATGCGTACCACATCCACCCTCTTATCCTTTGGGATCTGTGCCGCAACGAGTAAATTCTCCGTATCAACCAGCCACTGCTCCGCTAGCAACGGCTCCTCCAGGCCAGTAAAGACAGACGGACCCAGTCTCCTGAAATCCGCCACGGTACCCACACGATTCACTGGTCTGGCCACAACATTGCTCACGGACTGCTGAACGGTCCGCAAACCTTCCTGAAAAGATTCAGCTTGCTGCTGGATTAGCTCGGTCTGTCGCTTTTGGTTTTCCAACATCCTACGGATTACTCCAAGCATAGCGGCTTCGTCAACACGCCTCTGGTACGTTTTCAGATTCTTTCCTGCCATGTTCCTGAAATCAAAGCATCCAAAGGATTAGCATGATAACGGATTCAAAATATAGATCAAGGATATGAATCAAGGCTAGAACTCGAACTTACTTAAATAGAGTACCGCATTGTAACCATGCTGCGATATCATAGCTACAATCACATAACTCCACTCAAGTCGCCTAAGCTCTAAAGATAACCAAAAGGAAACCAGGTTTCGAGACGATATGCAAAGGAGGTTTGCATATCGTAAAAGTAGGATCAGGTGGAAGTTAAGATTCAAAAAAAATGGTAAGACGGTAAGGTGGCAGGACATGTTTCCTAATCACGAGTATTCTGATTCGTGTATTGGGTACAATACCCAACTACAAAAAGAATCAAACCCGATTAACCTAGATCCTATGGCTCTGATACCAAAAGAATCATGTCACGCCCCGCTTCCCTGAGTACGCTAAGATAGGCACGTGACATAGCCAACCATGCTATCTGTGGATAGGAAATATCCTTCCACAGTCACATTACGGTTGTAGAGATATCAAGAACAATAATAAACTATCAAACACGTGTCCTTAAGCCAAAATAAAACGAGTCAAGAATAAAATAATGCGGAAGCAAAAGATCCAATACAAGAATAAACTGGAATGTACGTCCCATAATGCGGGCTCACATGAGGAATGAAAATACCGAAAGCAAAAGAACTAACTACTAATAAGTCCTCACTGCTCAGCCTGCTGACTGAAATACTCCTGCTCGGCCTGCAGCAAAGGTAAAGAATCTGGGCCATGCAAAACCCAGACGTCAGTGCGTCATAATATCAAGCAATACTATAAACAGGGGTAGCAATACATGCATGTATGAGTATAAGCAAGAATATAACAAGAATATATAACAGCGAGTATGTCAGTATAAGTGATGTGCAGTGATATCTAAACTGTGCTACGGGGTTATCTATTCTAAAGTCTTCGAAACCAAGTAATGTAATCTTCATCGTAACCCATCGGTGATTATTCCGCAACGCCCGGAAAAACGGCAAACAATAGGTATTCCGTAACGCCCGGAAAAACGACAAACAATAGGTATTCCGTAACGTCCGGAAAAACGACAAACAATAGGATGGCCCTTTGAGTTACGTTCGGTTACATTCCCGATTTCCCCATACCCCCAAGTTATGGATTCAGGTCAAGTATTGATAAATCTGGAGCTAATGCCAACACAGGATCAGCAGGTAAAGGTTTGTCTGGATAGACAACAGGAAAAGTCCGTAGGGATAACATGTCAAGGTTGTTGGCATTAGTAACAAGATCAGGTAGCAGGTAAAGCCATGGTACGTCAGGTCAAGTCAGGTGGTATATAGGTATCATGTCATGTCAAGAAGTGCACGGTATCACGTCGTGTCAAGTAGTAGGTGTGTCGAGTAATGTCAGGGGTGCACAACATGTCATGTGGGTGCTCATAATCAAACTAGATTAAGCATGTGTATACAAAACAAGTATGGAGTACTAATGGAACAATAAAATGGAACATTGTAATGTGGTATGCAAATAGGTACAGATTAAAACATATGGATGCACGGTTATCGATTTGAGTTAGGGTTATGGTTCCAACACTAATTAAATACACTTTATCAAGTATGGAATGTTAAAATCTCATTAATATGTATTAAATGATCTAGGGGTGCAATTGAACAGATATTAGGCTAGGTGTATGCAAACGGGTGTCCGATGGGGTATAAACTATAAAAAGGGTACTATGGGCTATACAACTAAGCAATATGTGATTTAAATATGGATGTGGGTACTTTGTATAGTAAACTAAAATGCAACATGGTATGTTTCAAGTTATAAATCTAAAATGATATAAATGGACATCGAAATGTTAAAAAAGGAACATGCGGCATTAAATTCAATCTACAGATTCGATATGCAGTTGAATAAGTATAATATAATACAAATAGCATGTAGCAAGTTTTACTTGCCTGACAGATCAAGAAACGGGTATACGGAACGTCACAAGTCGGCGGAAAAAGTCGCGACGCGCGCACGGCACACGGAACGAATCCAAACAACGTACAAGGGGATCACACGGGTCAGGTACGCTCGCTGGGTCGTCGGGATCGTCGACGGCACGGCCGGATTCCGGCAAACTACAGAAAACAAGAATTCAAGAAATGAAGAAAAAGAAAGAAGAGGAGGAAGAAGAGATAAGGAGTGAGGCTAACTGGGATTGTGCACTGGGTCAGAGAGACGAGCTGGCGGTATCGGCGAGATCAACGGAACTCCGGCGAGGCTAGGGTTTGGTTTTAGAGGAGTTAGGGTTTGGTTAGGGTTTGGGGTGATGGTGCTCGGGTGTGCAGGGGTGAGTGAGAAGAGGAGAAGTGCAGAGGTGAGGGAGAGGAGGAGAGGAGAATGGTGACGGCGAGATCTAGGGATCGCCGGCGGTGAGGTGAGGGTGGTGGTTGCTCGGGGTTCTGTTGGGTGTGCAGGTTAGGGCTCGAGAATGGAGGAAGAAGGGGAAGAAGATGGCGAGGAGGAGGAGGCTTGGTTGAAGGAGAGTTGTGATGAGGTGATGGAGTTTTTAGGGTTAGGGTTTGAGGAAGGCAGAGTGTTGATGGGTTCTCTCGTCGAGGGGGCTCGATTTATAAAGAAAGAAGAAAGGGAGATATACGGATTCTGTTAAGGGAGGTGATGAGATCCCTCGGGTGGTGACCAGAATCGAGATTGCTACAGAAACTCTTAGAGGAGAGAGAGAAGAGAGAGAGACGTGCAGTTTCTTTAAAAAAAATAAAAGAATTAATATTTTATAAAAATAAGTGAGGGAGAGATCTGCTGTTACATTGGTTACACAAAATATTTATTTAGTTAAGAAAACTTTTGAATGAAAATAGAATATAATATTATAATATTAGCCCGTTTTGAGATTTTGGGAAATACAAATTTACTACAAAATACGTCAGGGTCGGGTCTAAAAATCCGTTTTTAAAATATGAAAAATATATACGACTTTCAATATCCACAATGAATGCTCTGGTAACGAAAAGGTATACCCCCAAGAACGGATGCACGTACGTGCGCGTAGCTATCCAAACACGTCTGTTTCACTGAACGGGACAAGAACAAGATGTGCGGACGCTACCACGGGGTTAGGGGTATCATGCAGGCTATGAAATGCAATTTTAATTTATTTTACGTAATCTAATAAAATGTTATATGATAAAATGTACGATGCTAGGTGAAATGTTATTATGCAGTATCCATGAGTTGTACGTGTCTATTTAACCAGCCAGGGTAGTCTATAAACGTGAATCAAACAAGTTGAAGCAAGCGGGTCGGGTCGAATGCAATATAAAAGTAAAATACCATTCGCATTCAAATACGATAAATCAATAAAATACCACAGATAAACAAATACGGAAACAGAAATTGGTATAACTGAACTCGGTTGTTATATTATTACTGCTTATCCTTTTACCTTATAGATATCATATTTTTCTAGGAATTGATTATGAAATCGAGAAGGCAAATAATTTTCACAGAAAGCGTGGAGTATTAGAAAACGATTTGAAGAAAAGTAAACAAATATCTTGTTAGATTGTAAAAATCTTGCTGTATAAGCAGTAATGTTGCTTATGTATTCTTATGTGTGCAAACATAATTTATCAAGTTGCTGTCTTGATCTGTTAGGTGCCCCGCATTGCCTCATCATTATTTATATAAAAAAAGTTTTTTTGTATGATTTGTTTGGCCTAGTAAGTAACCTGATTGATGGAGATGATTAATATTAGATTTACTTTAAACAATGAGAACTATACAATTTTGATTCGAAGTGGTGGTCAAGGATTTATTTGTGATTGACAGGAAAATGAGCCAAACTCCAAGTAACCAAAATATATAATAAAGTTATTTCAAAGAGTGTTTCAAGTTTCTCATGTAACCAAAAGTTTTCCCCGTCTCTTTTAGCTATCGAAACTGGATACTTCATTCCTCAGTCAACTATTTCCGTTTTATGTACATGAGTACATTTCTTCACTTGGTTTATGTTATTTATACAGTGAAAGTGGCGAAATGTGTGCAATGAAGGAGGTTACTCTCTTCTTGGATGATGCCAAGTCAAAAGAAAGTGTGAAGCAGTTGGGTCAAGTAAGTCATTTCTATTTGTTTAGATTTGCAGGGCAGATCTTCCGCTATAAGATAATTGCTCTTGATAATTGAAGGCCATCTGTTCTGCCACAAATTTACGCATAATGGTGTTTTGTTATGACAGGAAATATCCCTCTTGAGTCGGTTGCGGCATCAGAATATAGTGCAATACTATGGAAGCGAGACGGTATATTATTATTTATCCAATTTTTACTCATATTTTTGTTCCATCTGCTAATATTCCCACTATATGAAAGCCCATGTGCATCCATGTGGGCCCAAACCGAGTTTTACATGCTAACAGAGCTCGGGTGTTTGTTTGTCCACGTTACACATGAGTTTTGAGTCATCATTGCACGTGAAGTCCTCTTTGCACGTGGGTTGGAGTTTGTCCACATTGCCCATGAGGGGAGTGTTGAGAATGTGGGAATGTAGTCCCATATCGGGAAAATTGTGGGATGCATATGGTTATAAGATATAAGATGGGACAACCCACCATAAGGCTTGAGTCTTTTGGATGGAGTCCCACTATATTAAAGCCCATGTGCATTCATGTGTGGGCCCAAACTGAGTTTTTACACTTTGCAATGGTTATCAGACTCATGCCATGACTATTTCATCACTATCCATGCTATAATTTTCCATCTTCTAAATTTTTGACACTTTAAATCCATAGGAAAGGTGATTAGGTCTATATAGAAGCTTGTAGAAGCATATAGGCTATGCCAGTGCTTGATGCCAGTGGAATTGTTTTGGTTGATCTATTCACACATATTCTTCAGCCAGGACAATACTAGCTACTTGAGACTGCCACTTACTCGAAACTCTTGAAGAAGACACTTAATGCTTCAATTAATTATTGTACATAAATCATGGTTCCTTTATTGGTATTATTCTTTTAATTGCTAAAATCTTAAGGGGAAAAATGATTTCCCAACCTTGCCCAGAACAAACATCAAACTTGATTTTTTACGTATATGAATTATTTTAGATTGTACACAAGCTCCTGATTGTATAAAGGATAATTGTAGTTCTCAAGCTGACCAGTCCAGCTTGGTTCAAGCTCAATCTGGACTAAAAAAGTAAAAAGGAAAAGGAAAAGCTCGACTTAGCTCTGCTCATTTACACCCTTTCAGGATAATGTGACTCAAGCTACTTTGCTAAATTTTACCTTGCAGGATGGCATGTTTATTGATTTCTCTTCGTAAGTAGATATTATCTGACAGTGTCTCAATGTTTCTTAAACAGACGGATGATAAACTTTATATCTACCTGGAGTATGTATCTGGTGGTTCCATACATAAGCTTCTGCAAGAGTATGGGCAGTTCGGTGAACCAGCAATTCGTAGATATACACAGCAAATCCTTTCAGGCTTGGCATACTTGCATGCAAAGAATACTGTTCATAGGTATGCCTTGCTCTCTCAACTTCTATTCTATTGGGCACAAGTTTTATTAGTATGTGAGGAGCAAAACCATACTTTTATGTCTATGATATGATTGTTAGAGCAGATGGAAGTAGTAGAATTGAGGAACAAAATTTTATAACCAAACTGACTGAATAATGAATATTAAGGTAGAAACAACATTGTTTTTGTAATAAAAGAGAAAGAACTCAAAAGAAGGGGTTGAACGATATTTTTGCCTTTGTTTTGAAGGCTTTGCTTCATTTGCTCCATGATAAAATGCTTAATAGGGATTCAAAAACAACTATTACACCAGCCTTTATTTTATTACACCTACTAATCAGTAATCACTCTACATATTTCCCTGTTTTCCACCACCATGCCAATTATTTCTCGTGTGAATCTAGGTTGCATATTGCCAATTAAAAATTACAATCTGGTTTCATTTTTTCTCCGTTTTAAATGCCTCATCACTACTTGTTCAGGGACATTAAAGGGGCAAATATACTTGTAGATCCAAGTGGACGGGTAAAGCTGGCAGATTTTGGGATGGCAAAACATGTAATATTTCTATTGTATTTTCCCCCTTTACCGCAATTGATGAGTGCGCTTATTATTTTAAATAGGAACATGCTTTCACTGTTATTTAGATTCTAAAGAAGATAGACGTTCATGATCCTACAGTTCCTTCAAGTTTATGCCGTTGCACAACCTTCAGAGCTCTTCTATTACCCCTTTCCTCATCAACTTCTGTAATCTTTTTTTTCCGGATATATTCTAAAAAAAAATCAATTAGCTAACTAGCAGAAACAATTAGCTAGGAGAGCTTATGAATAGTGATTTTCCTTTAGTGCAAAAGGCAGAAGAGGAATTTAGAAATATCTCTTTTGGATAGTTTCAGTAGGTTTTTCTTCTTTGTTAAGCTACAATTATGTGTTTGCAAGGTTAAATTACTTACATATGGTACATCTTTTGTTAATAATTTTTTCCCGATATAACAACACCTCTCAATATACAATTGTGTTTACATTTACCCATCCAATTTATAAGACTATAACTGTGAGCATGAAATTTATTTATTTTATCTTTCACCAGTATACACTCACATTTCACATTGAAAAGTGAATTCCGGAAGAAATTTTGCTTATGTTCCAATAAAGATTTACAATTTGCATTTTGTGGTATTTGTAATTTTCCAGATTGCTCCCTATAGTGCATACTTCACATGTTAACCCTTAATTACCCATTTATTATTTGAGGCTCACTCCTTTTAAACGAGTGTAAAAAATCGAAAAACATACCACATTTGCATTCATGATATCTCCTTGGAATCTCAATTCCATTGTTTGCATTGAATTGAGATTCTATTCCAACACACAATTCCTTTGTTTGTTGACTGAAATTTATGACTTCCCCCCATATTCAAGGAATTGCTTGCAAATTGATGATGCATGCTGACGAATCAAGGATACGATTTCCTTTCCAATCTTTCAAAACAACCAATATTCTAATTCAAATATGGAATTAGTGTTGTTACAGAGTTGTCTTAACGTCAATAAACAGCTGTTGGAGCTATCACATTTCCATTTAACGTACGAATTTAATCCAAGTATGTAAGCATTTGATTTTATATGGGGATGCATCATCGACTATTTAGATGGAATCAGTTTTGGGGGGGGGGACAGAATTCTTGATGCAATTGCATGTACCATCTACTTTCTTGCACTTCACAAGAAGTTTTCCCTAACTTGCTAATTGTAGTTTAGTCATGAAAAACTCAATAAGCAATGTCTTTTTCCAAAACAATCCAAACAAAGGGTGGATAATGGGGCGAGTTTACTATTATTATTGTTGAAAGTAAAAACCAAATGATGGGAAAACTTTAATAATAGTTCCACATTGGAAACAACAAAAGAAACACATGGGTATAAGATATAAGATGGGTCAAACCTCAACAAGGCTCGAGTCTTGTTGTTGAAACCCATTTATATCAAAAGCCCATGTATACCTATTAAAAAGCCCATCACTCCCTTAACTTTAAATACTTGGAACTCTAACATGGTATCAAAGCCGATGGCTCGATCCTAACTCGTTCTTTCGACGTGATAACCACACCAAAAAAAGTGATGGTTACACGTAACCCGTCTCGTACTTTCCATGTGGCAATCACACCAAGAAAAAGTGATGGTAGCATGTGAGGGGGAGTGTTGAAAGTAAAAACCAAATGATGGGGAAACTTAATGATAGTCCCGCATTGGAAACAACAAAAGAAACATATAGGTATAAGATATAAGATGTGTCAAATCTCAACAAGGCTTGCGTCTTGTTGTTGGAAGCCCACTTATATCAAAGGCCCATGTGTACTTATAAAAGCCCATCACTCATTCAACTTAAATACTCTATCTCTTTAACATGGTATCAGAGTCTTTGATATTTTGCATGTGACTCTACTCGTACTTTCCACGTGTGGTTAAAGTGACGGTTGCACGTAACTCTATTCGTATTTTGCACGTGATAACCACAAACTTTAATGATAGTACACATGGGTATAAGATACAAGATCGGTCAAATCTCAATAAAGCTCGAGTCTTATTGTTGGAAGCCCACTTATATCAAAGGCCTTTGTGTATCTATAAAACCCCATCATTCTCTCAACTTAAATACTCTATCAATCTAACATGGTATCAACACCGATGGCGCGATCCAAACTCGTTCTCTCGACGTGATAACTGCACCAAGAAAAAGTGATGGTTGCACGTAACTCGATTTGTACTTTCCACGTGGCAACCACACCAAGAAAAAATGATGGGGAAATTTTAATGATAGTCCCACTTTGGAAATAACAAAAGAAACACATGAGTATAAGATATAAGATGGATCAAATCTCAACAAGGCTTGAGTTTTATTGTTGGAACCCCCTTATATCAAAGGCCAATGTGTACCTGTTGAAAAGCCCATCACCCCCTCAACTTTAAATACTCTAAACTCGAACAATTATAATTTGCATAATTTCACGGGACATGCAAACTTTGAATTTGGGTTGTAAAATATGGTATATCCACCAACTAAGAAAAGATGAATATTGACCAAGGGTTGCTTTTGTGTCTCACTTTAGCAAGACAAATGTAAAAGTGAGTTTCATGCTTGTGTTATATGCTTGATCAGTTAGGTGTGAGGTGTACTGCATTGCTTTCTTGTTACAGAGAAAATGATATTCTCAATTACCCGTCTATAGGTTAGAGTTGACTTTATACTCGACCAATTCAGGTACAAGCTTGTTGGAACGAATTGGCTTTGGTTGAAACTGGACAATACTTTGCAAGACTTTCAGATCCTTCATGATTACATTTAACAGTTTTCTTCTGGAGCTTAAATAGTGTTGTTTCAATTGATAATCTTGCATCTGGTTAAGCTATGCTTCCTAGGAGAGCCAACCCCTCACCATCAATTATCCCCCAGTACAATAAAAATTTAAGGACACATTATGCCTAAAAATCTAATTTTTGGTTGATGTTTTGATTATAATGAGAACTTTTTCTTTACTTATTTTAAACATGATTGTGAAAGAATTTGGAACCTATTGTTTTATACCTACTTCTAACCCTGAATAATTGGGATGCAATCTTCGTGGTTGCCATGCATTACTTGTTAGTCCAGCTATGTGTGGATGTAATATTCTTCTAGTCTGTTTCTAGGGTTATAGCAAAATCAAATAACGAATCGGTGAAATTGTTTATGGACATTGGTGTGATGCATGCTGAAAGAGAAAGGTTATGCTAGGAATCTGGCAATCCATGTATAAACATTGCTGGATCCATGTTGCATCTAGACAGACTCTTTACAACAGATTTTTTTTTTTTGGATAAAGCCATAAATCTCTATTTATTGGTGGCGTCAGTGATTCAATACTTGTGAAAATCAATGGGGATGAATCATGCAATCATTCCTATACTATGTTAGTAGCACACAGCTTAATTATGTGAATACATGCAATATAACCCAACCCCCCCCCCCACACACACCCCAAAAAAAAGAAAAAGAAAAAGAAAACAACAATTTCAGGTTAATAGTATATTATCCATAACTTCTTATTTCATACCTTTTTTGCAGATTACTGGGCAGTCATGCCCCTTGTCATTCAAAGGAAGTCCCTACTGGATGGCACCTGAAGTGAGTTTATTTCAAGTTTTGCATTTCTACTGGTCATTTCAGACACTATTTCTACCATTTCCCCTTTTTGTCATTGCATGATACCACGTGGTATCCCTTATTCAGGTTATAAAGAATACAAATGGTTGCAATCTTGCTGTCGATATTTGGAGCCTTGGGTGCACTGTTATCGAGATGGCTACATCAAAACCGCCTTGGAGCCAGTATGAAGGGGTTTGTATTTCGAACTTGAGAGCCGTATCATTGACTTTCTATCTATACTGAAAATAATCAAAAGGAAAATATTTTATTGGCATAATCATAATGAATTCAACATGCAAATATATAGTCATAGAGAACTACTCATATCTTAACTGATCTAACGACTTCTCATATCTTAACTTATCTAACAACTCATAACTAATATCTCACAATCCATTATATTCATAACACTCTCCCGCAAAATGGAGCGTAGATGTCAAGCTTGGACAGAAAACGAGTGAAAACCGGTCGAGGAAAAGGATTGGTGAGAATATCTGCTAGTTGAGTTGAAGAGAAAACATGTTAGAGTGCAACCATCTTATCTGTCACCTTGTCATGAATGAAGTGACAATCTATTTTAATATGCTTGATCCGCTCATGAAAAACCGGATTCTCAGCAATGTGGATCACGACCTTATTATCATATAAGAGTGTAGTCGGAAGAGAAGAAGAAACCCCAAGATCTGTCAGAAGGGAGGTAAGCCATACCAACTCATCAACTGTATGCACTATAGATTTATATTCAGCCTCGGCAGAAGAACGAGCCACTACATTTTGCTTCTTACTCCATGTAACCAAGTTTCCTTCCAAGAATACACAGTAGCCACTAGTGGAATGACGATCATCAATAGATCCAGTAAAGCCAGCATCTGCAAAGGCTGTGAGCGCCAATGTAAATTATGGTTTGTAGAGAAGGCTTTGTTCTGGAGAACCTTTGATATAAATGAGAATATGCTCAACTGCCTTAAGGCGAGGTCAAAGGTTTCTGCATATACAGACTTATTATACTAACGGCAAAGGAAATGTCAGGACTAGTGACGGATCCGAGGGAGAGCTCAATCAAGATAGCCTGATTGAGGAATCCATAGGAGTGTTTGCTAGTCTATATCCTAGAAATCCCATCTCAGATAAAAGATCAAGTGCATATTTGCGCTGAGAAAGTTGTAATCTACCAGTTCCGTGAGAATTCAATTCCAAGGAAATATTTAAGTGGTCCAAGGTCTTCGGTATGGAAGTGTGAAGTCAAATGTTGTTTCAACTTGGAGATACCAGCAGAATCATCTCTAGCGATGATAATATCAACATATACCAGCACAATTACCCTGCTCTGAGGACGATTATGTGTAAAGAGAGATGTATCAGCGCGACTGCGTTTGAAGCCAATCTATCGTAGAACTGTACTAAACTTTTCTAACTAGGCATGCGGTGACTGCTTCAAGTCGTATAATGATTTATGTAGAAGAAAAATCATAGACTCCTTCGGTCTCTCAAAATCAGGAGGCAGCTGCATATAAATAATCTCTAAAAGATCGCCATTAAGAAAGACATTCTTCATATAAGCTGATGAAGTGACCAGGCTTTAGAAACAACTAACGATATAAGAATACGAACTGAGGTCAATTTGGCAACTGGCAAAAATGTCTCAATATAATCCAACCCATACTGTTAAGTAAAACGTTTGGCCACTAATCAAGCTTTGAGACGGTCAATCGTTCTATCGGGATTATGCTTGACAGCAAAGGGTCATCTACAGCCGACAACCTTCTTATTTGAAGGCGGATGTACCAATTTCCAAGTTTGATTAGAGCGCATTGCGGTAATCTCCTCTAATATAGCTGCATGCCAACATGGGTGCTAATGAGATTACTGAATAGAGGAAGGAAGGGTGATGACAGACAAGGAAGAAACAAACTGACGAGAGATGATGTCGGTCTATGATACGAAACAAAGTTAGAATCAGATGTGCAGTAGTACATGAATGCTTACCCTTACGTGAGGCAACAGGAAAAGAAAGATCTTCTGAAGACAGCAGCGGTGGAGAATCAGGAACAGTGGACTATATAGGAGTACCTGCAGAATAATCGTTAGAAGAAATAGCAGTGAGAGTGGGTGAGACAACTGTGTTATGATGGTGATACACCTGTGGAAAAGGGGCTAGAGGTTTAAAAACAGGCCGTACATGTTGAACATACGAATCAATCTCTAAGGAAGATAGGTGAGGAACATGAATAGTATGAGTGGGGTGCTTAACAGTTGGTGGAAAATATGCTTGATCTTCTAAAAAAGTCACATCACAAGAAGTACAAACTTTAGATGACGCAGGGTCAAAGCAGACCTTTCTGGGATCGTGCGTAACTTATAAACATCATACGAGTAGCTCTAGGATCAAGCTTATCTATATGAGGATCTAGAGCATGGGGATAATATAGGCAACCAAACACCTTAGGAGAAATAGGAAAATGGTTGCCCTGTGGAAACAAAATAGAGAAAGAGGATTGACTACCTAAGATTGGAGAAGGAATGCGATTGATATAAAAACACGCAGTTAAGATTGAAAAATTCCATAATCGTTTAGGGACATGCATATGCAAAACAAGAGAACGAGCTATCTCAAGCAAATGTTGGTTTTTCCGTTCAGCAATCCTATTTTGTTGAGTATAAGAACATGGAGTATGATACAATATATCGTGGGTCTGAAAAAATGCAGTAAACTCCATGCTAATATACTCCTTAGCATTATCTGAACGAAGAACCTTGACCGAAACACCAAATTGATTAGTAATCTCAGCTGCGAAAATTTTAAATGTAGACAAAAGTTTAGACCTGTTACGCAGAAGATACGATCAAGTCATACGTGAATGATCATCGATAAATGCCACAAAATATTTATAATCAAACACACCATGAAATTTAAAAGAACCCAAAATATCGGAATGAACTAACACAAAAGGTGAATCATGCCTTGTATTAACTGGAGGAAAAGAAGAGCGATTGTGTTTACCAAGAATACAAGATTCACAAGTAAACTCCTATAAATCAAGAGAAAGCAGTATAATATGTAAAGAAGAAAGAGGAGGGTGGCCGGTCTTCTATACCACTGGATAGTAGAAACGGCTACAGACGTTCTGGGAAGGTGATCAATGTAATACAGTCCATTCTGCTCATGTTATCTACTAATCCACTGCTTCGTTAGGTCATGTATCTCAAAGTGAGAGGGATAAAATGTTGTGACTAATGATCCTCATCTTATATCATATAAGTTGATCTTAGTCCTATTTACGACTAATGATTTTTAACCAAATCTTCTAAGTCGATCTTAGTCTCTTATACGACTAACGATCCTCAGATCAATATATATCCCCCATCTAGATCGTAGAATCAATCGAAGCAGGCAGAGTCAACCCGGATGGGGAATTGCCCCTGCTTGTCTTAGTCGGCGCCAATAACGACGTCAGACATGTCTGGTAGTTGGAGCTTCTTCAGTCTTAAGAGTCTCATGAGTCTGCCTCCTGTGTCATTCTTGGCCTTCGACAGGTGCCAGCTGCTGAAAGACCGATGCCTTAGACGGAGCTGAAGTATGAGCTTGGGGGCCAATCTTTTAAAGACCGACTGGCGTGGGGGTAAAGCATTCTTTGATGCATCAGGAGCAGTTGGCACCTCAAAGGACAATCGCTTGAAGACAGTCTTCTTTGGAATCATGGGTTTCTAGAGAGCCCCACAGAGCTTGTGCTTATTCTACTGAAGACAGAGCCTTCAAGTTTGGCAGGCTCGCTAGCAGGGCCTGCAGAGATAACCAGCCGATCAAAGACCGACTTCCTTGGAGCATCTCCCTTTGGCGTTGAGGCACCAATAATAGGCAGTGGGGGCATCTGCCCAAACTGGAGCCCATTCAGATTTTACTGCATTTGAGCCATCGGAATACCCAGTAGTGGCGTCATGGCCTGTCCTGACCAAACCACTTCGGATTAGGTGGTGTTGGAACCTTTCTTGCAGTTGCAGAAAAATGCCATTGATTTGCACGGAGGTGAACACCAGCTTTAGTATCCCAACATCCAAGGGCAAAATAAACATGATATGCTGTGATTGGTTCGCGAACCACTCCACACGAAGTATGGAGTGGAAAGAGAAAAAGGTCCCACTGGACGTGTCAGAATCTGTTTATCGCCGGAAACCAGACCGAGATGAGGAGAGCGCGTCTAATCTGAATACGGAGGAAAATACTATTTGGAATATATCCATCCACTTCTCCAAAGATACCAAGTTGATTTATGGCACCATATATCGGAGGTTTGGATAGATACGACCGTTGTAGCAGACTTTTCAGATTCCACCTCAATGATAAGGGTTTTTGATTATGGGGACGCTTTTTCCTGTAGGTGCAAGCCCTTGCAGTTAATTACGTTATCGCCATGCGATAACTTTCTCTACTCCTTGTCTATCACTTCATGTCGTGTTATGGTTTGTTTATTTTGGGTTGCCCTTAGATTATATACGGAGACTAATTTATGTCGTCATCCGTAGGGCGTGGATTAGTCCAAACCCGTACATATTAGATTTGGGGTGAATTTAGGTCGCATATCTCGTATAAATTAAGTTCGTCAGCTCACGATATATATATTGATCTAAGGATCGTTAGTCATATATGGGACTAAGATCGACTTAAAATATTATTTAAGGATTGTTAATCTCGTTTTAGATTAAGATCAATTTAAACATTCAGCAAAGGACCACTAGTCATATTTGGGACTAAGGTCAACTTAGGTATCTCGAGTATATAGGCTCAGTTTGATTTAAAATCAAAGAAATTTAAAACTTCAAGACTTATCCAATTTTGGGACTAAGTATTGAGTTTTATCTCATCTAATAGTGCTAAGCACTCAGTCATATGGTGCTCACGTGTATATCATGTGAGGCGCTGCCCTCGTTTGGCTTTGTGGCGCTCACGTGAATATCACGTGGACCGCCGGGTCATATGGTGCATGTCTTCTGCTTCTTGCACTCATGTGGATATCTCAGGCGCTCACGTGTGTATCACGCGAGACACTCGTCTTCTGCTGCCTGCGCTCATGTGATATCACGTGATGTGCACCCTCTTTGGCTTCTGGGGCGCATGTGCGTATCACGTGTGGCGTTTCTCTTCTGTTTTTTGCGCTTATGAGGATATCACGTGAGACGCTGAGTCTCAGGCGCTCACGTGTGCATCACGTAAGACGCTCGTCTTCTGCTTCTTGCGTTCATGTGGATCACATGAGACACCGAGTCTCCGTCGCTTGTGTGTCCATCACGTGATACGCATCTCCTTTTGCTTCTTAACGCACATGTGCGTATCATGTGATGTGCATCCTCTTTGACTTCTGGCGCGCACGCGTGTATCACGTGAGGCGCTCCATTGTTCTTTAGAGATCATTCTCTATTTTTTAGAAAACTTAAGTTTTTTGAAGCTTAAGGTTCTGTTTATGGTATTTTGACCATTAACGATCACCAAGATCAATATTTGATAACCTGGGATCATTGGAAGACAGGTTCTTTAAAAACTTGAAGTTCTTGTTCATGTAAGATCTTGTTCATGTAAGATCTAAGTTCTTGATATATTTTAAGGGAACTAAGTTCTTGGAGATAAAACTCCATCTTTCTTTCTTCGTTCTCTTTATTTTTCTTTTTTATCGTGATGGTGGACAGAACACCAAAGTTTTTCTCTGAATCTCAAGTTTAAGATCAAGATCCCTTTATGAGAATTTATTTATCTTTTTGTGAGAGTCTTGTCTTATGGATCTTAGATCCAGAGAGAACAAAGTTCTTATGAAGGGTTAAACCATGTTTATATGTAAGATGGGTAAAAAGAGACGCATTTCTCCACTATTTATCTAGGGTTTGAAAGGAGGAAGATGATCTTCTTAGAGAATTAAATTCGCAGTTTTTGCAAAGCTTGGGGGGGGGGGGGGGTCTTGTGTATCTGAGATTTAATCTCTTGGGTTCTTTATATAGGGTATGAGAAACTGTTGATTTGTTGCAAGAATCTCTCATTTAAAAGATCTTTTGTTGATCAAATCGGTTTTAGAATCAATCGGTGATTCTATTGATTATTTTCGCAGCTTTGATTACTTGTTCATCATTTCATGAGTAGATTTAGTGTACTACTAGATTTTAGGGGATATACTTAAGAATTAATCATTGCCCACTTATCATTACACCGACTGGCATCGATGCTGGGGGTTGGGGTGGGGACACCCCGTCAACCCTGTTTTAAGCTTTCTTAGGACAATTTTTACAGATTTTTGCTACCTCGTCAACCCCTCCAACCCTCATTTATCCTCACTATGGACAGTTTGCTCAATTATTTCTTTTTTTTCTGTAACTCTGGGAAAAGCCAATTCTTGTATCTTTTCCGTTGTCTTAAAATTTGAGCAAAATAGCAATCCATAATGTATATATCTAGTGTTGGCATTACATTATTGAGCAGTTTACATGTTGAGGTAATAATTTTTATGTTGATGTGTCACCTTTTTTTCCCTGGCTCCTTGTTCTATTATTGATATTTGGCATATTATCCTCTATAGATTGCAGCTATGTTCAAGATTGGTAATAGCAAGGATCTTCCAACGATCCCTGATCACCTCTCAGCTGAAGGAAAGGATTTTATAAGGCAGTGCCTGCAACGTGAACCATCAAGACGACCTACTGCTGCCGAACTTTTACAGCACCCATTTGTAAGAAACGCAGCTTCACTGGAAAAGTCTGCTCTTGGCTTCGACCCTTTAGAACAGCCAGTAACCATTTCAAGTGGATTGAAGCCTAAGGTAATTATATCCTCATCCACCCATTTAACTTAAGTTCTTAACCTTCTCATATTTATAGTTATGCAATATTTTTTAGTAATAATAGCCATTTTAAGCGGATTGAAGACTAAGGTAATAATATTCTTATCCACCCATTTTTTAAAACCTTTTCAAATTTATGGTTATGCAATATTTTTATTGAATTAAAAAGAACTGCTAGTAGCTATGAAGTTGTATGTAATTATTACCTGTATATGGTTATGAAACCATGTAAGATGTCCACTCTGTCAGTTTTTACCCATTAAAAGGAGCGGGGATGGGGGGGTAGGGGGTGGGGAGGAATTTTTTGGGAGAATCATATCTTAACATATCAGTAAGGCAAGATGCATCATCCATCGTGCTGCTGTTGAGTTCATTCCTATTGGCATCATATTATGTTTAGTTTTTCTCATTTTTATGATTAATGGGACCATTGATCTTTTTAAGAAAGAAAAATTCTTGAGGCTATTAAACTCACTTATACTTCGTTATCATGATAATTCCATTTCCTTCTCTCTCTCTCGGTTATTTAGTTCTATTCCAGCGATTTAAGTTGCATTCTCCACTAGCTTGTTGGATTTCATGCTCATAGAGCCTACTGAAGAACTTGACCTTCTTAAGCTTTTTGTTGTTATGATAATGACCGACTTGGATTTTTGAATTGTACCAATTAAAATATGGGAAAGAAAGAATCGGTATCATCTATATTCTATAGACGGTGTATGTTTCTTGTCTTGCTTTTGGTTTGTTTTGATCATAACAATTTGTAAATTCAAATGCTAGGGTGTTGGACATGTAAGAAACCTTTCTTCCCTAGACATGGAAGGACTGGCAATCCATCAGCTTAGAAGTTCAAATTTCTCGGCTATGACTAGGTAACCTGATTTCTATTTTATCCTCTATATATCCATTTCTTTGTGAATACAGTTGTGGCAACTTTGGCAGATAGTTAACCAAGTGTTTTTCATGCACATTGCAGTGATTTCCATGTGAGGAACATATCGTGCCCTGTCTCTCCCATAGGAAGCCCTTTACTTAATTCAAGATCACCTCAACATCTTAATGGAAGGATGTCCCCTTCTCCTATAACAAGTCCCAGGACCACTCCATCCACTCCTTTGACAGGTGGCAATCCATTCAATCTGCCAAAGCAGTTGCCTTACCTTCATGAGGGTTTCTCTTATGCTAGTGGGCCCACTTATCATGATTCTAGGGTTGACTTTTTCCAGGGGATGCAACAAGGTTCACCTGTGTTAAGGGACCGTGTGAAATTGAACCCGTCATTGGATCTTACACCCGGTTCTAGTCCAACCCTTGGTCGCACAAATGGTACCTGATTTTCTATCAGCTGGTAAAACAGTACAGGTTTATTTATGGATTTCTGCATTATTTTATTTGTTACATCACATAGATCCTTTCATATATAACTTGAGTAACAGAATTATATGATAAGGCGCCAAATTTTACCAACAAATAATTTTGATGACGATTATAGAGGCCGAAGTGGTTGACGGAAGCTTATCATCTAACACTGGTTAGTTATTCTTTCCTTTCACTTGCTGGTTTGATCAAATTGATGTTTGAATATCAGTCTTTATCTTGCTGAAATTTTTGAGCAGGCTAAATTTCATGTTTGGAAAAGTTTCCGTTGAATGTTGAATTATTCTCTTTTCCGATGCATATTATGTTTCTACTTAAACTCTGTTTCGCTACAAGCAATTTATAGAGTGTCAATCTGAAGTACATAATATAAGGTCAGTTTAGGGATGGGGTAGCCTATGTAACACCGTCACTTCCATCATGAGCTTTTATTCTTGTTGGACACGGACACTTTTTGGACGCCATGTTTAACACTTGTCAGATGAGTCCTCATATTTACTATATATTTTGTATATTTTCTTAGACACTTTCCTACACATTTCTTGCACGAACACTTTTACACACTTTCAATGTTGCATGTATTTTCATTAATTAAGATAATATTTTATTTGGAAACGGCATCAAAATTGGTGTCTGTGTGTGTGTAATACGTATATATGTATGCATGTCTCTCTCTCTCTCTCTCTCTCTCTCTCTCTCTGTGTGTGTGTGTGTGTGTGTGTGTGTGTGTGATGTAGTGCATATTTGACAACAAAAAGTATGATATATTTAGTTTAACTGTTGATAAGGTAATACATGATGCTTAGACAAGTGTATAAATATGTATAATATGTTGATATCTTGTATATATGGAAACACCATTATATTATTAGAAACACGTGCGAAACTGTATATATTTGCTTTTCTACACTTGCATATGTCCACTCTATTGTTGTTATTGGTCTGAGTCTCTAACTGTTATATATGTACTAGCATGCAGCACGTGCTCTGTGCGTGGTGCTATCTAAAGGAAGACCAGGCCCATCTTTTTACTTTTTCGGGGCATGGGGCATTTCTGTGAACTGTCAGATGGTTTAGGACATTAATCATCTAAAGACACCGAAAAATACATTTTGGGGGGGGTGTGTTTTGGAGTAGGGTTCATGCGGCACTCTGTCCTTGACCAATAGGGCTCTAAATGTTGAACTGTGAAGTGCATGAGGGTTTGCTTTTTTAATAATGTCAATTATTATTATATAAAATCAATAATCATGTATTCGTGTCTTCGTGTTCTGCTTTCTAAGAAATTGCCGTGTCATGTGTCCATGTCGTGTCCATGTCTCATGTTATAGACGCACTTTTATGTGGTAGCCGAACTAATCGAGAATCATATCCCTGAGAAGTTCTTTCTTTGTTTTGCATGTAAGCGAGAAACTTGGTTGGTTTAAATATTATCTTGTTGGCATGTCACTGGAGTCCCTAAGTTTTGGGTAACAAAAAATGAGTTAAATAGAGTGCCTCATTATGTCATAGTTGTGCAGTTATACCTGTCTAAATTTATTCTTTATTTTATTCTTGAAGAGCCGGTAGCTGTATATCAAAATGTTGAGTTTGTGAATGCAAATGTTCTTAATTGCAGACCAGGATGAATTAACAATGATATCGTAAAAGCACCAGTTAAATATCAGCAAAAGTTTGAAAAGTTCCTGGTTGAATTAAACTATGTATTTTGAAGATCATCAGCAGAGGAAAACAGTTATAAAAACTGCAAAACACTTTGTTCATATAATTTATGGTTGAGGCCATTGTACAGAAGATGGGGATATGCGACTGAGTCCGGAATATTTACGCAAAGAGAGACCATCGGGCCCCCAATGTTCTGTTAATACATTTCATCACCTAAACTTTATATTCCATGTTGTAGAGTGTTGTATCAGCTCAAATTTTAAATTTCTGGTTTCAAATTGTTGTATTGTACCTCATTTTGCTGAAGGAATTGTCAAAAGAAAAGAAAGGATATGATGTTTCCATGTAATCCAATATGATTATGTTTTCTTTCATTGTTATACTTTCTGATCTGAGCAAGATCAGGGCCCTTTTACCTTATAGTTATGCTAATACTATTCTATTCCAATGATATGTGGTTCAAACTTTGAATTTTTCGTCTGGCAATGAATTGTTATTATTATTATTATTTCCAGGATTTCCAACCAGGTGTGTGATTTGTTATCATTAATATTGAGTGATCCCTTTGAATCCAGCATAGGAACTCAGAAATTATAGTTGCATTTTTCCTTGGAAAGAATGGAAACTCTTTTACAAGAGGTATATATAACAAGAGCTTCCCTCGCAGGCAGACCTTGTAAAATTCAGGCACATTTATACTGCTATGCTGCTAACATTTTCAGAAGCAGGTTTGTATGTCGATTTGTGCAGACGCTCAGTCCTCCTCTACAGTGCAAGAATTTATTCAATTTTTTCAGATGCCTAGTATCTGGACAAGAGAAAGATATAGTGGTACAATCTTCAAATTATTTCTTTCTTTTAATTGATCAGACACATATATGATTGGTATACTTTTATACAGCCTGTTGATGGCAAACACAAATTATTTGTGATATCAAATGTTATGTGGATATATCTGGCTTATGCTTTATGCTTTTAGGGTTCTCTACTGCAAGAAAAGGCCAACGACTAAGACAAAGGGTGGAAAAACTGAAAAACAAAGCATGTGATGAGGTTAGGTCCCTGCTGCTCATGGCCACACAATATAAATCTTTGCAGGCCCACTTGAGCCTTTATACAATCTTCATGGTCCTTACAGGGTTGCATTCCTTTGATCGCTGATCTCAGTAAGTTAAATTTATGAGGGGGAATGGAAACAAGAAATAATAAAGTTAATTTTAAGGGAGGAATGGAAAATAATAATAATAATAATAATAATAATAATAATAATAAAATCCTTATCAGTCTTGCCTCTCCTTATTTTTAAAAGAATGATTTAAAATACTTACAAAAAAATGATTATTTCCCTAAGAAATCATAGCTGAAATTTATATGACATTAAGAAAAAGTTATACTAAACTGGTTTTAAATCGTACGACGAAGACTAATAAATGTGTTGTGGTGGTAATTGTGTAGACAAAGAAGGAAAGAGTTAGAAAACTCCAGTATATCCTTTTTATGGATGTGGCTCTTTAAAAATCGTAACGCGATCTCTCACTTCGAAGAGAAAAGTTTTATCGTACAAGAGGTATGCTCATTTAGTACCGTTTTAATTGTTATTTCGCTAGAAAAGATGAGTTTTTTTAAAGAAAAATTTATAGTTTACTTTCCCATTTAAACAACAGAAGTGTGGTATTAGGTATGAAGAACACTTCAAACAAACATCAGCAAACTTGGGATTAACTACACAAATACTTCAATTTACACATTAAAAACATACACAAATTGACAAGGCATATAAAAATAGAAGAACCCCTCATCACTTAAAAGCATCAGCAAACTTGGAACTAAGTACACCATCACTGATTCTTACACACTTACGTATATTATCGAAGCACTTGAAATAGAAACACAAGGGAAAAGGAGTCACAGAATGAAAATATTCTTCCCTCAGCATCAATCAATATTAACTCCTGCTCTTGAATGGGATTGCTCTGATCACAACCTGGTGATAGAGTGCAGCCAGGGCAGCTCCAATGAATGGCCCAACCCAGAAAATCCACTGAAATTTCAAATCAAGAAACAAAATTTAGTTCGCATCTTTTTTTTACAACAATTAGAGTTGAGAAATATTAATTGATCTCTCTTTTGTTTTGAGATTATAAGAAATTTACATGATCATGCCATGCATGGTCCTTGTTGTAAATGATGGCAGCTCCAAGACTTCTTGCAGGGTTGATGCCAGTGCCTGTG
The DNA here is from genome assembly GCA_030015575.1 of Agapanthus africanus. Lineage (NCBI taxonomy): Eukaryota > Viridiplantae > Streptophyta > Magnoliopsida > Asparagales > Amaryllidaceae > Agapanthus > Agapanthus africanus. Next base: position 28,750,757 of record JASDDO010000001.1, read on the forward strand.
ATTGGGATGGTTGCCAAATGAACAAGGAACACAGCAAATCCAATGGGCAATGGAGCAAGAATCTGTCCCAAAAATAATTTTTATCGATCATTTAGTCTCAATAATGATAAAATTTAAACTAAGCAATGATGCCAATAATACATAGCCAATTATTTTCTAGAGTTTTGACTGGGTTCCTTTGAAGAAATTCCACAGCATCCCCCCCCCCCCCACCCCCACCCCAACTTTTACCCTATTTTGATAAAGGTCATGCCTAGCTAGGTGATAAACATCGAATGTTATGGTATAAAACAATCGCCGCTTCCACATTCATGAGCATATTTTTTGGGTGCTTTTTTCCCGTAAGCCCTAACCTATGGGTACAACACACCCATGCACACATCAACACAACACACACGCACTAAGGGGATCCACGAATTTTTTCGGTACACAGAAACGTGTTATTTCACGTTAAAAATGATTCAGGATGTCGTATATAAGACAGTTGAAAGCATGTTACCAACGACAACAAATTGGTCCTAGTTATCGAAATGAAAATTACCGACGATAAAAAAGGCTTTACTAAACAATTTAAAAAAGAGGAGAAAGACTTACAGGGACATGAGAGTCTCTAGCATTCCTCTTGGCATCAGTAGCAGAGAAAACAGTGTAAACAAGAACAAAGGTGCCAATAATCTCAGCACCCAAGCCATCACCTTTGGTGTAGCCAGGGGCCACAACATTGGCCCCACCACCTTGGGTCTCATAGAGCCCCTTTTGGTAAGACTTGACAACACCAGCTCCACATATGGCACCCAAGCATTGCATCACCATGTAGAATACGGCTCTTGTTAGGGACAGCTTCCTTGCCAAGAAGAGGCCAAAGGTCACCGCAGGGTTTATGTGCCCACCTGCCCACAAAAATGGCGAAGTATTGAAAATTTTAGTGCTTGTTGATTTTTGAGTTGTCTCTCATCAAATTGTTTGTGGTATGTACATGTTAGTGAACTTTTCATCACTTTTCAACCAATTTCATGATATGAATTATACGAAATTGCATGTTTTAGGTTAAATAAATTAAATGTAAGCTGATGGTTATTTTTTCTTTAATTGTACATAATTACTAACACAAAAATATTCTTAAAGAACAGAAATTGAGTTCCATAGAGAGATTTTCAAGAGGTCCTTTTTTTCCCCAAAATCAGAAACTAAATCTACTAACAATCAGATATGCCTAACAGCAAGATATCTACAGGTTAAATAATAGATATATTAATTTATCATTTTCGTTTGCGCACATTTCTGAAAGCTAGTCTTCTAAATTGCTTTTTAAAACGACACAACTAGTTTTCTGGCAATTGCTTTGGTCTCTAGAACATAAAATATGATCATATCAAATTTATCTATAGCTTTCTCGGCCATAAACATAAATTTGCTCCGAAGAAAAATAATTGTCTAATCTTCTTTTGTGGAGTTTGTGCTAGGGTTCACATGTTCATTTATTTCTTCTTTCTGACAGGACACATGTATACACATGGCACATGAAAGAATTTTTCAGAGAGAGAATCAAATAAAAGAAAATTAATTAAAGCTGCTCACCAGAGATGCCAGCAGTGCAATAGACCAAAGCAAAGATCATGCCCCCAAAAGCCCAAGCAATGCCCTGAATCCCAACAGTGGAGCACTTGGAAGGGGATTTGACAACACCCATGACAGTGAGGACTGTGATGTAGAGGAACAAGAAGGTGGCCACGAACTCGGCGATCCCGGCCCTGTAGAAGCTCCATGACTTGAGCTCCCCAGGCTCGAACAGCGGTGCTGGGGGTGGCTCTGTGTAGTCCTTGCTGTCTGGGACCTGTGCTGCTGTCCCTATTGGCTGCCTCTCTGAGTACTTGTTGGCTCCTAGCTTCACATCCTCTTCTTTCCCCTCCATTTTCTCTTGATCTCTTCTCTTGATTTCTTTCTTCTTTTTCTGTTTCTTTGCTTTAGAGCATGAGAGAGTGAGTTGAGGAGAGAGAGAGAGAGAGAGAGGTTTTTTTTTTATAGAGGTGGTGATGGAGAAAAGAAATGGGTTTTGTTGTCCCTAAATTTAATGATGGTTATGAGATAAGATTAATAAATGTTGAAGTCTGTTTTTTTAATTTTTTTTATCCTTTTCACTTATTCCCTTTAATCTGTTCTTATTTATTTATTTTATTGTAACAACGAGTTAAACTGTGTTCTTCTGAAATCGTGTGTTAGAGTATAAAATATATTTTCTCAACTTTCATCATAATTTTGGGGTTTTGGTATAATGGAAGGGACGGTTCACATGGTATCATAGCAATCCATGTTGAATTATATTTTTTCTTCACTTATTTTGAAGTTTAATGTAGCAGTTTGTACATCAATGCAAAACTAATACGAAAATGTAAAGCATAAAAGACAGAATCGCTGATCAAGAACACTAACATATCAATCGATCCATTTTGTTAATTGTTTCATTATACATATGTTTAATTGCTCCAGCATATCTCCATTAGACTAAATGATTAGATCATAGGGATTGATATATTAAAAGGCATATTTAGAAGGGTATATGCGCAAAACGTAAATTTTAGGCTTTATAGGTGGTCGGTAGATTCATATCTTTTATTTTGCTATCTCTTTTGTTTTTTTCCTCCGCCCCACACTAAATTACATGCACCACTTAATTTTCCTTTCCCTTTCATTATGTGTCACATTTTTAAAAAAATCTTTGCCAAGTCTTTTGGTGAAATTTCACCTAATCAACCTACTAACCGATATGTTTATTAATCTTCATTTAACCAAGATTAATAGAGTCTTAATTAATTTGTTTGGAATTTGAAAATGAGGCGATCTTTGTTTGGTTGCTCGAGGAGCAAGCGGAGTTTTAAGTCCAGCTAAGTCAATGGACCTCTGAGCTGCTGGCAATTTGATCTTTACACCAAATTTAGCAATGATAAATCCATGATCATTATCTACAAGATAATGCAATTGAGATCGATTTATTTCTTCATTGCGACCATTAATTATTGTTTGGTTGTTTGCAACGATTGATTATTTCATCATAATGTTTGCGTCGATTAATTACTGAGATCGACTTATTTCTCTTTCTCCATGGATGATGCTAAACTGTCTTTTAGGATCAGATGAACCTTCTATAAGAACACTAATATTTAGGGAACGTATCAAGACCCACAAGAAAATGTCTGAGGCGTATCAGAGTCTTATTAAAAGTTTACGATGCTGCGGACGGTAGGATTGCATCCGGATCGGATATGAGAATTACCATATCCTGCTTTCTATTTTCGGATCCGAATACGGATATAGTCCGATAAGAAATAATTTGTATATGTATCCGGAAAAAATGGATACGGATATGAAACAGATATTAAAGAAACGGGTACAGATACGAATATGATATTTGTAAAATATGATATGAAACAAATATTAATGTGAAGCGAACATGTGTATGTAATCGATATATTTCATTGAATGCTTATTTAATATGACTTTAAAATATTTGATAAATTTTTTTTTGTATGAAAGTGAATATTATATGAGTTAATAAATATGTTTACAAATATACTAAATATGACTGAAGCATTTAAAAAAATTTAAAATTGATGAAATAATATATCATAATTTTCTTTTAAATTCTTAACATATAAAATAAGTAAAGAACATATGGTTTAAATAGATGTTATTAACGGAAAAAATAATTTAAAAAGATATTTTTCTGCGATATCCGGATTGGTATCCTTATCCGGATAATTTTGTTAAAACCGTATCCGTATCTAGAAGAATTTTTAAATATATATCCGTATCCGGCCAGATATCAATATACAACTGTATCCGGCGGATATCTGGAACCCCATGCAACCTGGGATGGTCAAAGCACAGAAAAGCAAGGGGGCGGGCCCCATCGCAGCTCCATTAAAGTCTTCCCCAAATTAATTGTTGTGTTCGTTAGGGCCTGTTTGGTTGCAGGATTCTTTGGATTTGGATCGTGGAATCCTAGGATTCCATAATTTTGTGTTTGGTTGGAGAATTTGGATTTTTAGGATTCCTTTGTTTTTTATGGACGGGCCACCACAAAACATGGATTCATGAATCCTAAATTTTTTAAAGGATTTTCAAGGATTTGGCACTTTTCATTGTACTTTTAAATGGGATCCGTATACTTTATTTATTTAATAATTCTCTCTTTATCTATCTCTTTCTAAAATCCTCAAATCCAAATTTCACTTTATTTTCACCAGCCAAATGAAGATTACAAAAATTTACAAATCCAATACAAGAAATCCAAAACCAATCAAACAACAAATTACCAAATCCATAAATTTTCAACATACTTTTTTGAATCCAAATTTCATAATCTTGCAACCAAACAGTCCCTTAGTTTACGCATACTTACCACTTATCAATTAATGAAGATTCTTTATCATTTTGTGTTGTCACGCATGCATTAAAACAGGACACAAATGATTGATTGAGATGATAGCATGAGTTTTAGTGGGACTCCAAATTTCGAATTTTTAACACATGCGTGACAGCTCAGCCCAGCCACCCAAGCTTTGCTGGCCGCATGATCTGTGGGCCCCACGCCGACCATAGCGACAAGGACCGTCACCGGCCGCCTCGCCTCTACACGTGTCGCGGTGTCATTGGGTGGCTGGCTGTAGGCGGTCCATTATATCCGTTGCCTTGTCCTATACTCCCCTTGTATACGTTGCCTTGTCCTGAGAACATAAATTTTTGAAAAGTAAATTTTCTACAATATTCAAACAAAACCGCAGTGCTAATGTCAACAATCAACAAAAGATTTGGGATTATGACCATCGTGAGTCGTGACAAGTTCAGTTTTACGCAAACTAAAACCAAGCTAAAACCAGATACGCTGATTTCTCAAATCAAGCTCGGATACCCTGTTTGAGATCACCGTACAGAGCTCTCTCTGAAGTCGACAATCCAGTCCCGATGAATGAGGAAGCGTTAAAGGTGGTTGCATGTAAACCACTTCATGAAGATAGCTGTGAAGAAAGGGTTTTTCACATCAACGCAAAATCGGGTCATGTTGAAGAATACGATTTAGTTACTAAAATGATGACAACGGTTATGATAGTAAATATGGTTTTGAGATTGATTGAAGTTGTTATGTTGACAATAAAAATGCCAGTGGCGAAGACAGCAGCAGTGGAAAAGAAGGAGATTTTTTTTGACAATTAAATTTATTAAACATACATCTGTCTAAAAGTAGAGAACCGGATTGATGTAGAAAGGTAAAGGAAAAAAAAATCATACATGATCTTTTTAAGCATGAGTTGGACCTTCGGGGCCACCGACTGGGCCTTGGTATTTTTTCGACTTTTGGCGCTTTACTTCATTAGCAATGGCCCAAGTTACTTTATTGTGGGTGAGAGGGCTTACAGTAGTCCAAAAAAATTTCCATATAGCCCACAGAGGCCTTACAAATTTCAGAAATATGTTGCCTTCAAAATAAATTTATCCTCAAGAAAAAGATCTTGAACATCAAAACCAGGTAATGGAGACCACAGTGTCGCTGCTTATGGATGGATGGAGCCAGAAGGCTATCTGCAAAATAATCAGGAGACTACCTGTCCACGGGTGTGGACATTGCAGTTTCAACCTGAAGTGTCATGCGAGCCACGCTTTCTCCACCAAAATATATCACATGCTATAATCATCAAGATCAAATATTTTATATACGATTTTTAACATGATCCGAAAAAGGAAAGGAAATATCCAACACGACTTATATTAATAAGGGCGTGTAATTGAAGCAGGCCGGGTCTTATTCTTACCCGATAGCCCAAACCCGAAATCGAACCAAAACCTAATCTAATCCATGACTATTAGTGGAGAGATCGAGTGTCCATTTCTCTCTCTTAGAGCTCGTTGGTCTCCGCTTTCTCTCTCCACCTTCGCCGCCGCCGATTGTCACCTCCTCCGGCGAGATAGCTTCTCCTTCTCTTCCTCCCTCGAAGGCGGTGACTCTGCGACCTCTTTCAACGGAAGCTGCTACAGTTTACGCCAGCAAAGGTTAGGGTTTCTCAAATTTATTTTTGTACATTTTGCTGTTCGTTGAGCTCTAATGTGTTTTTGAATTAGAAATTCAAGATGATAACCATCAATTTGTTTGACGGTGTTGGATTTTGCATGGGTATGCCTCTATTTGTTGATTTAAGTAAATATAATCCTTGCTTGTGAAATTAGACTTGCATTGCAGCTTGCTATCACTAGGAATCAGTAAAAAAATTGCTCGTCATATAGCTCTAATGTCATGTAGTGATTATTATATATGGTTAAATGGCATATAAACACCCATTGTTTTATCCAATCAGTAGATAAATACGTATGTTTCAAAATGTGGCACTGTAATACATGAAGTTTTTCCTTTTGGCACTTTAATACTTATCCGTCCTCCAAAAATGTGTTAAATCCTTCTATATTTTCAATACTAAGAACTAATCTAAAAAAGTCATGTGAGAAGCACACGGAGATATAGAAGGAATTTTACACATTTTCGGAGAACGGGTAGGTAGCAAAGTTCCCAAAAGCAACACTCCAGGTATTAAAGTGCCATATTTATGCTATTTGAGTAAAACGACGGGTATCTATATGACATTTACCCACTATTTATCTGTGCCTTAGATTTTCCTTGTTGAAGAGAGTGTCACTATAGCATAGTGGTAAAACTTCTCGCTGTTGAGCAAGAGGCCTAGGTTCAAATCCAACCTATGAGAATTTGAAGGACGCAACTCGTCTCCTATCCATATAGGGTTGATGTGAGTGCGGAAACTTGTTTGCTCATATTCGTCAAATCTTTTGTGGAGTCTTCATAGCCTGGTTCCTTCTTTGTTGCCTGCCTGAAATTCTTGCTGAAAGCCCTATTGATGGATTCTGCCGACTCCAATTTGATTTTTCTTTCGTATAGTTATACATAGCTTTTAATCAATGAGGTCCTTGGGTACAAGTTTACGGGGAAAAGGTTTAGATAGAAGCTATGACAATTCAGGATGCTGCGTTCCATAAAATGTTGTACTTGTGTTGTACATCATTTCTGCATTTGGTAGATCCTTAATAGTTATTCTGATTTTTATTTTATTTTGGTAGGTCAAGCAAGTGATCAGGGGCTCTATGGAATTACAACTTTTCACTTGAAGTCATGCTTTTGATTGGCTTACTGATGCTTTGAAAGGCTTTCCTGAACAGAAATTATATATTTGTAACTATTAGTAGTGTATTTGTTATCCACAGTTGTGTATGTGAATAACCAATGTTTATTTTGTAACCACAAGTGTTTTGCCAGATCAGCTTTGGTATATCAGTTATAAATTGTAGAAGTTAAAAGGAGGTCACTTTGCTTTCTAGTGCTTGTTAGCTCCTCTCATTCTATAGTTAAAGGCCATATCAAATGTCGGAAAGCGAAATGGCGATTATCAAACCAGAGGTACGCTAATGATTGCTGATAGCATTATAATATTTCCTCTTAATTCTTTGGATTCAAAAGCATATATAAAGCAATACTTTCTAAGCCTACCCACTCGTAATTTGGTTTTTGTAGTCTTAATGTGTCCCGCTTGTGTTCTTTTTCTTATATTTTAAGGAACTTCCTTTGCCACTGTTTGCTAATTATTTCATGATGTAAGCTTCGAAGGATTATTACTGTTTTCGAGTTCTCCTGTTCTTTGTAAGCTTGACTCACAAGTGCAGTCCAACAATGTACATTTAGGGTAACTATATTTTATTTGTGTGTTCTCAAACAGGCTATGAAGTCATATATATGGCTTCAATATGTCGATAGTTCAATCCAGCAAGTCGAGGAGGAGGTTGCTATGTTCTGCCCTAAGATATGTCGAGAAATACTTCAGAAGGGCATGGGGTCTTCTAAGAATTCTGCTATTTCTCTACCTGAACGGGTCAATCCGGCCATCCTTGGCTTGATTCTTGATTATTGTCGTTTTCATCAAATTCCAGGCCATTCCAACAAGGTTTGCCTTTTATTATATTGTAAATTATCTTTAATCATGCAAAATAATAAAGTTTGTGATTTTGATTTTAAGACAAGCTAAACATCAATTCCCTATGGAACATGCAGTTGGAAGTTTGATGGATAACTATATATGATTGCTCTAGCAGCATGATCATCATTGAATGTTTAATCGTTGAGTAGATGCAGTCCTGATTTGGATTATCTTAGGATAGAAAGAAAAAGATGGTGGCTAGCGCTTATATATGTCTGTTTAGGTTAACAAGTATTTGTTCATTTTATCCAGGAGCGGAGGTCCTTTGATGAAAAATTTGTGAAGACTGATACGAAACGGCTATGTGAATTGGCTTCTGCTTCTGACAGCCTTGAATTAAAGCCTTTGGTCGACCTCACTAGTAGAGCTCTTGCCCGCATGATTGAAGGAAAAACACCTGAGGAGATACGTGAGACTTTTCATTTGCCTGATGATCTCACTGAGGTATCTGCTTGTTTTCAATATATTCTTTTTTTTTGTTTTCTTTTGTCGCAATTTGGATCTGATTTTCTCATTTGTAACCTGTTTCAGGAAGAAAAATTGGAACCATTAAAAAATTCTAATGATGATCCACGAATTCGTTTATTGAATCGACTTTATGCTAAAAAACGAAAAGAATTAAAGGAGAAACAGAAGTTAAAGGTGACTATCAGCATCCATTCCTGATTATGTCGTTGCAATTGTTTGCTTATTTTCTATATATTTATTTTAACTTCCATTGCATGAGAACTTGTATGCTTCCGACCATTGAATGCACTAGCCTTATTATTGAAGATTAATTACTTGTATTAGGATGTGGAAGTCGAAGAAGAGCAAGTAGATGACCGATCTGTTGATGATCTCTTATCTTTTATAAATGGAGATGGAGGTATTCTCCATTCCCAAATTTTCATGTTTACCTGTTTCTCTTTCTTTTGTAAAACAAATCCTACCACATTCATTATTGAGTGCTTTATATTTCTACTTTATTCTCCGTTCCTAATGATTTGTCATTTTGTGTGTAGACAAATTTAACAAGCTGCGCCTATTTTGTTCTCTTAACTATATACAATTGTAATACGAGAAAATGCAGTTTCGTGGGGTTGGGGTTTGTAGTCTTGTTTGCCTTCATCTCAGATGGTGACAAACAGAAAAAAGCTGAGATGTGTCATAATTTATACATTACAAAAATTGAAATGAATAGGAGTGGTTTAAGTCTAGAAAATAAATTTGATAGGGTTGAATGAATAGGAGTAGGGACTATTGAACGTTCAGGATGACCTGTTAAATTTCTTTTTTGGTTGGGGGGGGGGGGGGAAGGGGGATGGGAGGGTTGTGTGTCTAGCAAGGGTCAGTGAACGTTCAGGTTGGCCTGTCATATAATTGAATCACCACTTAGCACATTCTCTTTTTACTCTGTTCTTTCTTCTTTGATGAAATTTGTTAGGCATTGTAGGTTGAGCAATGTAGTTAGGGTACGGGTTGGTTGCTATGGATTCTTATAGTGGATCAAATTCTAATAATTCTCTAACTGGTTTCAGTTTGAAATTCATCTATATTCTCCTAGTCTTTTTCTCTAGTTTATTGTAAATCAATTCCTTACCCATGGTTCCTAAAAGCAAGTGATTGCTGTTTGAAAATTATTTCTTCATCGATTAATAATTATACCAGCACAGCTCATTCTTTTGGATCTGCATTTTATTTTACTTCCGTCTTTCTTTAGTGATATAGAAATTAGAAACTAAGTTCATGATGGTTGATGGTACATCATGCATGGAAAATCATTTTTACGTCCAGCTTTTGTGGCCTGGTAACAAAATAGTTTAAAATGATAACAGGTGGATCCATTCTCAATTTTCTTATGTTCATTGAATAATCCTGTGTTCATTTGTGAAGCTGGTTTTCTTTTTCATCGAGTTATAGTTTACTTGCATATATGCTCTGTTGTTTTTCTAAAGGACGACAATTTCCGTTACAAGCTCTAATTAATTTGAACAGATTCTAAAGCTGTTAAAGTGGTGAAAAATAAAAAGAAGAACAGGAAGAAAAAGGAACAGTTGAAGGATTGTTGTAGGAGAGAGGCAGACAAAGCATCGGCCAAGAAGGTCGCTGATTTGATTTCTTAATTCTTGTGCTTATTCCCAGCATGTTTTCTAGATTGACCAACTTGATGTAGATATTGAGGTTCAGGAAGCTCCTAATCTTTATAGGAGATGGCATGAAGGAATTTGCAAGTGTTCTCTTACTCCGAGTCGAAGTTCGGCGGGACATGAAAGTGCTGAAGATGACTACTATGTGTCAAAAGTTGAATTTGATGAAGCTGATATCGACGACGAATTGGATCCTGCAATGAAGGAAGAACTTGACAGGTGAGCGGCTTTGTCCTGAATTGCATATTTACAATTTTCCATCACTACACCATCAGCTTTTTGTGGTTTTAACGTGAATTGCGCAACTATATTAAGAAATTAAAAGCGGGAACCATTTTCAAGCTATGGCATCTTTGAAATTTTCTTTGCTTGGTACATGAGAACATTATAGAGTTAATCTTCAGTAGGATTTTCTGAAGCCTTTTCCATATGGATATTCTCTGAACATAGAAGTGAATAAAATATCAGAATGAAATACTCAAGATTGTACATCAGTATTGGCAAAATTAGGCTTTGCTACAATATCAAGTCTGTGTTAGCTAAAGTCGAAGTATGCACTTCAGATTATTGATAGAGATGGGAATGCATGCAACACTTTATTGGTAATTAAAATACAGGATGCATTGTGTCTAACAGTCCAAGGAAGTAGGAACATGATTGGAAGGAGACACTTGAATTGTAATGGAGATATTATGTTCTTGGTCATACAACTTGATTTTCATGTATTGTGATCATCTGAGGTGTTCTTTAATTTACAATTCCACTGCAGTTTTCTTTATCATATGCCAATCATGTATATTTTTTCCCATTTCAAGCATGTATTTTAGTAATAGCTAAGCAAAAAAAATGCTTCCTTGTTTCAGCGTATTGCACTTTTAAATCTTATCATCACCTGCATTTTTTTTTACATTAATTATTGTAGGGAAGTGGAAGATTTTGCAAGGAGATTGAACTCTGATTGGCCTGAAAGAATGCAAGAGATCCTATCTTCGGGCCAAGAAAGAAGACCTGTTCAAAATTTAGTGACTAGAGATGGTTCCCGTAGAAAATTCACAGGTAGGTTATTGTTCTGTGTTGATGTTCTCTCAATTTCTTCCTATTATAGCGTAATCAATCGAGTTCCAGTAATAGAAACAGCTATCTGCATGTCAACGACATGCAGACGCTAGGAGTTTGCATTTCAGTTAGTATGATTATAGAGGACTGATAGAGAAAATTAAAGGGTAAATTGCGAACCAAAAAAAAAACCCAAGCAGTTTTCCCCGCTGACAAAACCCCCCGGAATCAAAGCGGCTGTCAAAAATCCCCTGGAAAATTTTCATTCGGTACCTTGCTTGCTATATCTAAATAGGTCATAGATATCGCAGGCAACTGCATAGATCTCGCAAACAAATGCATAGATATAGCATGCAACTAAATAGATATTGCATAATAACTAGATACAGCAGGCAACACAACTATACAGATACCGTAGGCCTTTTTTTTTTTTGACTACCAAAAAATTTTCCAAGGTTTTTTTTGATAACCGTTTCGAGGCCAGGGTTTTTTTTCAGCGGGAAAAACTACTTTGTGGTTTTTGACAATTTATCCAAAATTAAATGCTTTTTTCTTTGTTCGGTCAGTTCATTTCAACATTTGTATAATTGCAACTAGACTTTGTACATATCTCTAATTAGTTTTCTTTTTGTATACAAGCCCATACAAAAATAGTACAGTGCTTATAAGATTAAAATCATAATTGCATGTGCCTGAATAATCTGCTATATTTCTTCATTTTCGTTCATGCAACATCACCACCATTTCGATTATAGATTTCTTGATTAACTGAATATACATTTATCATAACTTCATCTCCTAGGTGCAGGGGTTGACAGGAGATAATAACTAGCAGCCATACTTGTATTAGAGAAGCCGAAGGTGATCAACAGAGTTGATCATTTCTTTTTCCGCATGCGATGTTATTAGATCAGTGTTGTTTATAATATAGCAATCTTAGGTCACTGGATGCGCCAGTGTTTTTGTGAGCTTGTTTGGATGCATGAGCCTTTTGCACCTAATCTTTTTTGATTGATGCCGGTTCTTTTGTATTTGTGTTATTGAGATCAATCCATCAAAAAATTCATCTGGTGTTGCATTTTGTAAGTTCGATTATATTATATGACCAAAGAAATTCACAATACTGTTGCTTAAATTGATGTAGGCATATTTGGAATTTTAGATGGCATATATCATGTTTCATGCTGTCCATCTTGTGTATGTTCTTAGAAATGGACCTTCTTGTGCTCATTTTGCGTTTTCTTGTTTCTCATATTTGTTGTTATACCTTTTTTTTATATAGATTTGATGTGACCCTTTTTGAGAATCGGTCAGTGACCTCTCATCTTGGAGAGGAGGATGCTTATGCATGAGCTATGCTCAATTGGGGTCACAAGTTAGTGGAGATGCTTATACATGAGCTATGCTCAATTGGTGTCACGAGTTAACCTTTGTTCGCTATATAATTAAGTCGGTTATCATCTGACAGTAGGTGTAAAGGGAAAGGGCAGAAATCATAGACTCCAGGTCACATTGTTGCGGCATTGGATTGTGTATGAACTAATTTGGAATGACTTGTTCTGTTCTCTTGATTCTGAGTTCAAGTTCCGATTGAAGTATAATGGGGAAGGTGGTGTTCGTAGAAAAAGCTTCCGCAATGGAGGAACTGCTCTTTATCAATTGTTGTTACATATAATATCAAGTCCTGCTTCAAAGCTTTTGGACTTTTCAAATTTGTCCCTGATTGCTTCAATGTCATTTTTGTTCTCATCTCCAACTCAAATCATCCTCACAATTCTCTTTAGTCTCTTTTTAGATTTTAACTTTGTATCTGATCTCTCAACTTTCATTATTAGTTTGTCGTAATTCACTACATCCCTTTTTTGAGCTTTAAATTTGTTTATGGTCCCTTAACTTTTATCTTGGGTTTGCTATAATCTTTCTTTGTTTTTCCATTAACGATAGGATGTAAATTGGATTTGATAAATTCTAATAGCTTTTATTATGAATTTGCCTTATTCTACGTTTCCTTTAACAAAATCACAAAATCTCAACACTGAAGAGAAACTTATGCATCTTATTTTTTTATATATAAATTTTGTGTGATTATAATTGTTCAAACGCTACTTTATATGTGTGTTTTTTTCCATGTTTGATGAATCTCAAGTCATAACATTGTAACTTTTTTTTCCTTAAAAATAACGAAGCCTGTATATAGATTTAAATAGATTTTTAAAAAATAATGTCTGATTTTTTTTAATATGTGAGAAGAATTGAAATCTCCATCTAAGACAAGTTGACTCATCTAGGAATTTTCAAATGCGATTTAGCGTCCATTCAATAAATGCAAAAAATGAATAAAGTATTAAAATCTAAGAGATTTCTATGAAATTGTTTTCAAAAAAAAATAAAGAGATTTTTCGAAATTATTTTGATAGAATACTTGTGTAAAATTTAAGAGACTTGTGTGAAATTGTTTTAAAAGAAAATAAAGAAATTTTCTGAAATTGTTTTAAGAAAATTTGGACCAAGCTTCAAAACTTAGCAAGACAATGGATTTTAGTTGAAATGTCGATCATTGTTGTAATAACATATTTCTATAAAGAATAATGGAGGAAATGTGCCATAAGAGGGAATTCCCTCCTAGGGCGTCAAACAAATACATTCTCCACGATTTTATTTGACGATTGGCATCCATCATTTTCATCATTATCATCTAAGATGCGAATACACCAAATTTCATGTGATTCTACCGCTTTTTCACCATTGAATTAGCAATGTAAAAAGTTCTATTGTCGGTAAACCATTAATTTTGCACCCCCGAAATCAACGGTGAAAAAACGGTAGAATTGCATGGAATTTAGTGTATCCACATCTTAGATGATAAGGATGAAGATGATGGGTGCCAATCGTCGGAAAAAATGGTGAAGGATGTATCTTTTGGACGTCATAGGAGGAAATTCCCTCATATGACCTCTTTTCTACGTTATTCTCTCTCTTTATAAAGCTATGTAGCAGATTTCAAGCTTTTTTTTTATCTTCTAGCAAGAATTTCAAGTTTTTTTTGGTCCTCTAGTCCTATATTACATATCTTTATATTTATACTAGAAAGAACCCATGCGCAAGCGCACGGGCACCGAAGTTTCCATCCGTATACTGAAAACAAAACAAACAGTGCATTAAGCGAAGATTTTCCAATAAAGCCGCAGGAAGACGGATGTTACAAGTTAAAAATTTTCCATGAGAAAGTTAAAGTGTATTATTGGATTTTGTTTATGAAATTTTGCAACCGTGACGGTATTTTGCAACCATGACTAAATTTTGAAAATGAGGATCTTCTATATAATTATCCGCCAGACGCCAAAAGAGCATGAAAAACCGAAGTTTCTATATGTACATTTGAAAGCAAAATAAACACTGTATTAAACGACAATTTCCCAATATAACTGCAGTAAGATGGTTGTGGCAAATTAAAAATTTTCCATGAAAAAGCTAAAATATAATTTTGCGTGAGGAAGTTAAAGTGTATTATTGGAGTTTGTTTAAGAAAGTTTGCGACCATGACAAAATTTTGAAAATGAGGGTCTTCCAATAATTATCCGCTAGATACCTAAAAAAGCATTAAAAACCAAAGTTTCCATCTGTAAATTTGAAAGCAGAATGAACAGTGCATTAACCGATGATTTCCCAATATAGTTGCAATAAAATGGTTGTCGCAAACTAAAAATTTTGCATGATGAAATTAAACAAAATTTTACAACCGTAACAAAATTGTGGAAATGAGGGTCCTCCATGTAATTATCACGCCCCGCTTCCCAAAATACGAAAATACGGCATGTGACAAAACCAACCATGCTACCTATGGCGAGGAAAAATGCTTCCATAATCACATTACAGCTGTCAATCAGATATCAAGAACAGAAAATAAAAATCTAACCAACACATGTCCAACCGCCACTATAAAATAATAATAAGAAAGTAACGGAAACGAATAAGGATCCAACAAGAAATAATATCCTAACTACGTCCCTTATAGGATCACAAATTAGACCATAACTAAAAAATAAACTAAACTAAAACATCACTAAACTAATCAGCAAAACTCCTCACTGCTCAGCTTGCTTGTCAAAATATTCTCGATCTTCCCGCGACAAGATTAAAGGAACTGGGCCATGCAAAACCCAGACGTCAGTGCGTTATGAATATCATAATAATAATAATAATAACAACTAAGTAATATACTATATAGGGTGTTATGTGCAAAAATAATGTGCAATTATAAACAAACAATCACATGTGATATAACGACAGGCTATAGGTATCTCACGTGTATTCTAAAGTCTGTGATTCTAGGTTATCTATCTTAACAGTATTTGAAACCAATTAAGATAGATAATTCTCGACGTAACTCAATAGTATTTCGTTCATGCCCGGGACCACGGTCATGATTCTTGGGGATGAATCCGAGACGTGTCGCTAGGCAGTAAAACAATGTCATGTACAGATGAATGATGTCAGCATCATCATTCCGGTGCCCGAAGACCGTATCGACTGATCAGTCTCTGGAAAGTAGTGAACTGTTGAGTTACAAATCGGGTTTCATTATCGATTTCCCCTTTTTCTCTAGGTTTCGTGTTCAACTCAGGTATCACTAAAATCCGAGACGTGTCGCTAGGCATTAGCCAACATAAGAATAATCATGTACATGCCTTGTCTAGCAAGACAATAAATCAGGTCAATCAAGATAACAATACAGTATTGTTGGCATCGGCAGTTATTCAGATAACAGGTATAAACAATGTAGTAAGGGCAAAGGAAAAAAAACGTCTTGCGCACTTGTCAGGTATTGTGTATTAAACAGGATAATTATTTAATCGCGCAATCAATCATAACAAAAGCAGTACTATAATCGTTATGGTTATCTAGCTATAACAGAATGGATATATTCGGTATTACTTGTCAAAATTTTCTAACCATATCTGCAATAGTGTTCTGCACTTGTTTAATATTTAAATTAACCGTCTCTACTAAAATAATTCGTATAAGTATTTTGCTGAACTTCAACAATTGTAACTAGTAATTATAAAATATAGATTAACTGTATATTGATAACAATTACAAGTATGTGTTATAAATAACAAAATACGGATTGCCTTTATAAAATTATATAACGATAATAATTTGCAATATTATATATATATATATATATATATATATATATATATATATTTGGTATATGTAAATTAGTATGTTGCAAGTTAGAAAACTTGACTTGATCGATAAAATATGACGACGAATACCCGCACGACGATAACGATTATAAAACACGACACAATCACGACCTTGGCCAAAAGTGACGATGTATTGCGCTGCGGTGGTCTGCTCGTGCTCTGCAGAGGGCTCAGGTTCTGGTGTTTGGATCGAAGGCGATGACGAGCGGTCGGGGTGGCAATGAGAAGGTCGGGAGATGAAGGGTCTCGGTGAGGAAAAGAGAAAGAGAGAGATGATGGTGATGTGGTCGGGGTTCAGGTGAGTACAGGGAGGGTGGAGGGTTGGTAATGCTTATAGGGTCTGGGTCGATGACGAGGGGAAACATGCGGTAGCGGCGGTGTTGGGTTCGGTGATGGTGGCGACGAGGAAGGATGAGGACGGCGAGGGGGTAAGGTGATGGGTCATGGGGTTTGAAGAGGACGGCGACGAGGAAGGAGGCGACGACGAGATGGAGGAAGAGACGAAGGCGAGGCGAGGTGTGCGGTGTGGTTTAAAGCTCGGGGCAAGGGAGACGTGAGAGAGAGGGGGAGGGGGAGAGAGAGAAAGAAGGTATTTTGTTTATATATATATATATATATATATATATATATATATATATATATATATATATATTACACAGTAAGATATAAGTCAGGATATATATATTATAGTTTTAAAGTATATAGATAGTATCAAAGTACAACTAACCTCCACCAAAATCTCATCAAAAATATATTTTGAAAAATAATACTGACATGTAAACTTTTATACCATAATGTAAGAATATATTTTAAATAACTCATATCCTAATATAAGATTTAAAAAGATTTAAATTTGGTATCTAGATTATATGATAAATGCCAATATCAACTATAAGATACTGGAGTAACCGGATGCCATTTAATATGAATTATCTTTAATGCGTGGCTACCATAAGATATTTGGTGATTTAAACATTATATATAGATATATTATACTATATTCATATGGATTTAGTTTACTGATAAATATCAGATATAATATAGCACCATACTGGGTTTCACATATGCGGGTCGGGTCGGATAACTATCTCTACTATTCGAATCGATCGCAACCCAAATAGATAAAATATAAAACACAATTTAAATACCAATTACTATTGTATAACCATATTAGGGGGTCACAATAATTTTCCATTAGATAATTAAAAAGTGAGGGACTTTCCTATAATTTTTTCAAATAAAGACAAAATTGAGCTTGAAAATTCCAAGCCCATCCATATATATATTTATTTATATATATAAAGATCGGGACGGAACAATATACAGTATTGGATAAATTAATTTATCCAACAAATCTGAACCGTTTATTTTAACCGCTGCTTTTAAGTAGTAATTAAAATAAACGGTTCAGATTTAACCACTACTTAAAAGATATGTTAAAATATTTAACCGCTACTTAAAATAGCGGTTCATATTATATAAAAGAGGAAACCGCCTCAACAGTTTCAGCGGTTTAAGATTTTAAGATCGAAATTGGGAGATTTTTGCTATAATTTGAATTGCGATTCTTTCTGGGTATTCTCTTGATTCTTGGATTGATTTCATAAAGTAAATTAATTACTTTAATTACTATAGGTTTTGTTATTTATTTAGGGTTTTTTATTAGGGTTTCAGACGTAAACTGAGTGTTTTTTCATGTGATTTGACCTGCGATTGTTGCTAGGTATTCCATTGTTTCTTGGATCGATTTTATAACATAAATCAATTAGTTCTATTGTTTCTTCCTCTGTTTCCACTGCGATTACTTCTTCTTCTTTTTCTAATTCAGGGATAGTCCACTCGTAGGCTAGATTAATAGACATGATAGCGTTTGTAAACGTAGAAATAAAACACTTTGAAAAACCTCATTGCGGAAGGCATAGACGTCTTGTGGCGGAAGATAGGGTTTGAAAGTCGAGAGATGATATATTCTGTAACTGCTTGAAAAAAAATTACTTAAGCAGCGGTTAACTTTTGATTTTACAACTATTTTAAGTAGAGCTTAAATAACAACTGTTAAATTTAACCGCTACCTTAAGTAGCGGTTAACTCTGAACGGTTCTGATTTGGATAAATTAATTTTTGATTTTAACCACTATTTTAAGTATATGTTAAATAAAAATTGTTAGATTTAACCGCTGCTTAAAAGAACGGTTAAGTATAAACGGTTCTGATTTGTTGTATAATTTTTTCTCCAACGTCGATATTAACCACTGCTTTAAGTAGTTGTTAAATGACAACTGTAAGATTTTAACCGTTTGTTGAAGAAGCGGTTAATTTTGAACGATACTGATTTGTTGAATAATTTTTTTTATCCAATGTTGTACCTGGGACCAGACCCTATAAAGACATGTAATATAAGGCTAGAGGACAAAATAGCTTGAAATTCTAGGTATAGAACAAAAAAGATCATAAAGCTTGCTACATAGCTTCTATCTATCTATCTATCTATCTATCTATTCATCTATATATAAAAAGCTATGGGATAAGGTTCAAGCTCTTTTCTGTCCAATAGCTAGAATTTCAAGCTATAATATATATGGACATATAATGTATATGGATGCAGCCTGAAATTTTCAAGCTCAATTTTGTCTTTTTGCGGAAATATTGTAAGAAAGCCCCTCGCTTTTTGGGCATTTAACGAAAAATTATGTGGAGGCCCCTCAGCTCCAATATTTTGTTACGTTATAAAATTTCATAAATAAACTTTAATAACACATTTTAACTTCGTCATGCGAAAATTTTAGCTTGCTTTCAAATGTATAGATGAAAACTTCGGTTTTTCATACTCTTTTTGGCATTTGACGGATACTTATATGGAATACCATGATTTTCAAAATTTAGTCATGATTGCAAAATTTCGTAAATAAACTCTTGTAACATATTTTAACTTATGGAAAATTTTAATCTACGACAACTTTTTTGTCCTCCAGCTAGAATTTCATTTTCAAATTTTTTTTACGGTTATAAAATTGCGTAAATAAACTTCAATAACTCACTTTAACTTCGTCATGCAAATTTTTTATCTTGCTTTCAAATGTACAGATGGAAACTTCGTTTTTTATGCTCTTTTTGGCATCTGACGGATACTTATATGGAATACCCTGATGTTCAAAATTTATACATGGTTGCAAAATTTTGTAAATAAACTCCAGTAATACATTTCAAAATTTTGTAAATAAACTCCAGTAATTCATTTTAACATCGTCATGGAAAATACATGTAACGACCGTGTTTTCTAATACCCAATAAAAGGATTTTTATTTAATACCAAGTATTTATTTACGTATAGTTGATGGAGAAATATTTTATTTTAATGATATTATTTTTAAAAGTAGTGTTAATAATTTTTTAAAAATTGAAATATAATTAAAGAAATTTTCTAAAATCTATTTATATATTTCTGGGGTTAAAATGTTTTAATGAAATTTTATAATGCCTTAAAATAATTTACATATTTTTATAATCAATTAAAATAATTTTTTCGTAATCAAAATGATTTTCAAGGATAAACTAGATTTTAAATAATTATAATAACTAACAAATATCATAGATATAGGAATATTATTTAGCCCAAAATCATTTTTAAACTGAAGATAACAATAAAATATATTTTTCTGATTTTTCTCATATTTTTCTCATATTTTAAACAATATTCTGAAACAAATTCGATTTTATAAAAACAGTTTTAGATTTTAATATATATATATATTTATATAAAAATAATAAAAATAAAAATATAAACTTTCCTTAACCATGATCGTTGGATCTTGAATCCAATGGCCCAGGATCGTGCGCGGCTGTCCACGAGGGTGGGGACCAAGCGCTTACAACAGCAAGCGCGTGAACACCCAGCAGCCACGTGGCCGCGAAGCAGGGGCTCCCAGAGCCGTTAGATCGTGATCCAACGGCCGAGGTTTACTGACGGCGGCGGTTAATGATTGGGGTCGTTTCGTAATGATTGGATACGGATTCTGATAATTTAATTGTTGTGATTTGACCGGTTATGGGGGATTTATTTGTTACCACTTAAACCTTATATATACAGCCCTTCCCATTCACTTTTCTCACACTACACAACTTCGAAAATTCTGAAAAAAATATCCAGATTTTCGTATCGACGACGCCTATGCTGTGGTTCCACCCAATCATCGGGGAAAAATCCGAACGCAGAGTTATTAAGGTTTTAGTACAAGGCTACGCTTTCGATCCATCGATCAACATCTCAAATCCAAGATAGGATCCGCCTCTCACTATCTTGTATCTGTCACTTTCTTTCTTAACGTATAAATCTGAATTTTTAATCTCTCCACACTCCATAAAATAATATTAAAAA
Organism: Agapanthus africanus; assembly: GCA_030015575.1. Lineage (NCBI taxonomy): Eukaryota > Viridiplantae > Streptophyta > Magnoliopsida > Asparagales > Amaryllidaceae > Agapanthus > Agapanthus africanus. Next base: position 28,771,557 of record JASDDO010000001.1, read on the forward strand.
TTAATATTGCTTGTTTAGATTACAGTGCCATCATATTTAAATAAAAACCATAAGTTTGATATTGATATCATGGGGTAATGACCTATCCCTCATGTACACACATATCCATGATCATAAAAACTACACTTGCTTATTGGATGCTAAATTGACATGACAATCTTACTCTATAATACCAATTAGGTATCGAAATAAGTTACTTCCATAAAATACTATCATTTTATTAATACGTTATATTTAATTAAAGTACCCATATGATACAAGACAATGTGAATAAAATACTTTTGGCACATTAAAATGATATTTTATTTTTACTCTTATCCACTAATTATTTTAGTTTTAGTAAATCCCCTCTACCTTGGGGAATGTTGTTATAATGCCTAAAACTATATATACCGTACGATATTACCAAAGCAAGCTATATTCGCATAAATACCATATTCTTCTAATAAGATGGTTATATTATAGTTTTTCATATTAATACCCTTTCACTTAAATGGAATGTTATTATATTAATATTTTTCAGCCTATAACCACTAAGGTTTAATAAGATATCATAATAGGGTAATATTTTACATGAAACACCCCGTGGTAACTAAGCAATCATCCCTGAAAAGAACACAAATTCTGCCGACCATGTGCAGCGGTTGCCAACGCGGGGTTATTTTTGTAGAATATCACCTTTAATAAAATACCCTAATTTAAATAGGGTAATATTTTATGTAAATATTTCGTGGTTCATAGGAAATCGTCCCTGAAAAAGACAAAAATCCTGCCGTACATGTGCAGCGGTTGCCAACGCGGACGTATTTCTAAAATGTTACCTCCAAATGAACACCATGACTTTATAAATTATTATATACAATAAAATACCTTAATCTATCCTTAAAAAGATATAATTTCATTTAAATATCTTGACCTTTACTAAAAGGCTATTTTCAACAAAAACTATAACCTTTATAAAAGATATTTTCCAAAAAGAATACCTAAAACTTTATTAAAAGATAATTTCAAATAAGTACTATAATTTTTTCATTAAAAGATATTTTCACCATGGGTCTCCCAAATTATATTTACTCTAAAATACCATGGCTTTCTTATAAACTATAACTACAATCAAATACCTTAATCTTTATTAACTAAGATTTCTATAAAATATGATGGTCCACATTGCAAACCTTAAAAGGTAAAAAGATAAAATGAGTGGTTTTGGAAGGCAATATTAAGTGAGATCAACTATTTGAATACGAAATTATGACCTACATGACACATGATACGGTTAGGGTTAGAATACGCGAACTTAGGTATGTAATACTTTATAAATGAAGACCCCTGGTGGCAGAGTGAACAATCTAATATGTGGATGACTTCTAACCCGATATTCGGGCAAATACTAACCCGGTTTTCTGGCAAATACTAACCCGATATTCGGACGAATACTAACCCTACTTTGAGGGCATAATCCAATATGTGGATGACATAAAATGTGGAAATTCTATGCTTAGATGATATGCACACTAACTCTAATACGTCAAAACCTTTATACTGAACAACGAGGATGAGTAGTTTAATTAGGCAAGGATATGCGGAACTCGGATTCTCCTACTACTTGATCATGATCCGGACCCTTATTTAACAAACTAATGCCAACATTTACCTAGTAGATACATCATACAACATACCCTTATATACAACATACCGCTATATACCACATACCCTCTTACACATATACATCATACCTGTACACACACATCATACCTATATACACTTGCTCGTTTTTGTACCTTTAATTCTTTGTGAGGCAATCCTATCCGAGTGCAACTCACTGACGGACTTTCCTTTTCTTTTTTCTCTTTCTCTATCTCTGGAATGTCCGTTAGATGAGAACGAGTATTATTATAGGGTGTTTTTCGTCACCCCATTGAGATGGGAATGCACGCGATTGTCAGGCGTATACAGATTCCCCCTGCCTAGGGTAGGCTGGGGTTTATTGATTGTGGGGATCCGAATCTCCGGCAGCCGCGGGCTAAGCTACCGTTAATTACCTCTCGCTTTTGGAGCGAGGGAACCCCCGATTGACGGGTCAAACTGGTCATGCGAACTCAATGTGCCGTGTACGTGTGTTGTGTTTTGAAGGGTTTTGGATATATCGGGGGCTTCACAGAGTTTACAGGGGACCCACTATCCGGATAGCGGGCTGGGGGTCAAGGGGGTTAGCAGCCCTCTTACGGGGTGTGGGACAGCGCCAGTTAGAAATTATTTCTAACGAGAGAGGTATTTTTAGTGGGAAGTGTATGGGAAAAAAGAGGGGTGCGTAGTGTCCTAAGGACGCGTGAGCGTTGGGAACCAGCGCCTCACGCGCCCGACACGTAGGTGCTGGGCTCCTGCGGGCGACGTGCAAGGCGCATGGGTGCTGGGCGCCGGCGCCTTACACGCCTGGCACGTAGGCGCTGGGCACCTGCAGAGAAAAGGGGGCTTAGCCCCGGGATCTGGAGTTAAACTCCTGAGGGACTTTGGAAACTTCCAGAAAAGGGGAGGATTTTTATCTTTATGGAGTTAAACTTCCAAAAGGAATTTTATTGTGGAGTTCAACTCTAAAAGAATTTTTATTATGGTGTTAAACTCCAAAAGATTTTAAATGGAGTTAAACTTTTAAAAGAATTTTATTTATGAAGTTAAACTCCAAAAGATTTTAATAAATGGAGTTGAACTCCCTAAAATCTTCGGAGATGATCAAAGGGGATCCTTTTCTTCTCCCTTGAGCCCTGAATATTCTCTTGAGTCTTGGATCTTCCCAAAGTGGGATTTTTGGAGATGGGTCTCCTCCTTCCTCCTCTCGGTTGGCTGGATCTTGGAGAAAGGGGGTGAGACTTAAAAATCACCGCTTTTAGGAATTTGATGGGAGATCTGAGCTCCTCTTCGTGGGTTTTATGGTGAAAAACTATTTCATTTTAGAAAAAGAAGAGTTAAACTCTTGATTTAATTCAAGAAAAAGGAAAAAGGTTGAGAACCTTGAAGAAGGAGAAAGAGGCACATAACCCTAATTTTTTGAGGGAATGAAAGTTGTCCTTAATTTTTTCATCATATTTGTCTTATAGGCTACACACTTTACATTTTTCCAAATGACACTTGTGCCATCCCATGCCTTATGTGCTTATTTATTTTTGCACATAAGCCACAGGGTTTACAAAATTTTGGTTTTTTGCCCATTTTTCATATATTTATTTCTAAAAAATTGTATTAAACTAATTTATTACTTCATTCTTGGCATGGAACCGGTTCCTTCCATGCTTGGTCCTGACTTGGGCTTGGGGGTTGATTGACTTTGACTTGGTCGATCGGAGTGTAACTTTTGACCCCAACAAAGTGCCCCCCATCAATAAATGCACACCACATATATGGGTCGTGTGCATGAAATTAATGGATCTTCTTTCGCTTGGAGGTTGACTTGATTTGGTTCCCGTTTTGACAACGTGGAGGTCGATGTTGCCCTTTTTGCGACGTGGACGGTCGGTGCTGCCCTTTTAGCGACGTGGACGGTCGGTGCTGCCATTTTTGCGACTTGGACAGTCGGTGCTGCCTTTTTAGCTACGTGGATGGTCAGTGCTACCATTTTTGCGACTTGGACGGTCGGTGCTGCCCTTTTAGAGACATGCACGGCCGGTGCTGCCCTTTTTGCGGCGTGGACGATCGGAGCTGCCCTTTTGTAACGACTCTGAATTTACTGTATGAAATTTTTAATTTAATGTACAGAACGGAGTTAACAAGCCTGAGTATAATTTAAAAGTTAATTTTTGTTAAGAACAACAAGAAATAACTTGTAGCTCACTGGTAAAGCCCTTGCACTGCTGTGACGGAGCCCATGTGTTCGAATCCCATCAGACACATTATATTTTTCTGATTTTTCTTTTAAAATTTTTGGAAGCCCAAAAGTTTACACGTGCGATGCACATAAAAATAAAATGTCTGGAAAAATAAACATGTGGAAAAAGGTTTAAATACAGAAGAGTACACGTGGCATGAGTCCGATGGCTCCCCTCCACATTTCAACCGGCGAGATTCCCCAAAGGGCCAACGCCGATGGTCCATTCGTAGGTGATGGTGCCCGGGTTTGCACACAAGTCCCTTGGCCTACCCCTAACTCCCCTGCACTGTTTGATTGCTCTGCAATCAAACAGAGACCCCTCAATTCCCCAATTTATCATATTTTAATGTATTTTAATTCACTTTTTAATTCCAAAACCCTAATTCCACATTATAAATATTATCCCATACCCTAACCCTTCCTCATTCTGAAATTTTAGCCAAAACTCTCAAATTTTCTCAAGTACAAGTGGAGTAGAAGAGGAGTTAGCTAACGACCAACTTCCGGCGAGGAATCGAGGCTATTCCGGCGACCCCGCGACACCACGACGACAATCCACTCTTCTTCTACCTCTCCTTAAACTATTTCACTCGTAAGTCCCTCTCAATTCCTCATCTCCTTCTTTGAATATCCCTTCTCAAAATATATTTAAGAAGGTGAGGAATTGAGAGGGACTTACGAGTGAAATAGTTTAAGGAGAGGTAGAAGAAGAGTAGGTTGTCGTCGTGGTGTCGCGGGGTCGCCGGAATAGCCTCGCTTACTCGCCGGAAGTTGGTCGTTGGCTAACTCTTCTTCTACTCTATTTGTACTTGAGAAAATTTGAGAGTTTTGGCTAGAATTTTCAGAATGGGGAAGGGCTAGGGCATGGGATAGTATTAATAGTGTGGAATTAGGGTTTTGGAATTAAAAGAGTGAATTAAAATACATTAAAATATGATAAATTGGGAAATTAAGGGGTCTCTGTTTGATAAATTGGGGAAAGAGCAATCAAACAGTGCAGGGGAGTTAAGGTTAGGCCAAGGGACTTGTGTGCAAAACCTGGGCACCACCACCTACGGATGGACCGTCGGCGCCGGCCCTTTGGGGAATCTCGCCGGTTGAAATGTGGAGGGGAGCCATCGGATTCGTGCCACGTGTACTCTTCTGTATTTAAACCCTTTTCCACATGTTTGTTTTTTCATACTTTCATTTTTATGTGCATTGCACGTGTAAACTTTTGGGCTTCCAAAAAGTTTAAAAGAAAAATCAGAAAAATATAATGTGTCTGATGAGATTCGAACATAGGGAATACGTCACAACAGTTCAAGGGTTTTACCAGCGAGCTACAAGTTATTTCTTGCTGTTCTTAACAAAAATTAACTTTTAAATTGTACCTAGGCTTGTAAACTCCGTTCTGTACATTAAATTAAAAATTTTGTACAGTAAATTCAGAGTCGTTACACCTTTTAGCGACGTGGACGGTCGGTGCTGCCATTTTTGCGACTTGGACTGTCAGTGCTGCCCTTTTTGCGACTTGGACGGTCAGTGCTGCCCTTTTAGCGACGTGGACGGTCGAGGCTGCCCTTTTTGCGACTTGGACTGTCGAGGATGCCATTTTTGCGATGTGGACGGTCGGTGCTGCCATTTTTGTGACGTGGACGGTCAGTGCTTCCATTTTTGCGACGTGGAGGGTCGGTACTGCCCTTTTAGCGATGTGGACGGTCGAAGCTGCCCTTTTTATGACGTGGACGGTGCTGCCATTTTTATGACGTGGACGGTTGGTGCTGCCATTTTAGCGACGTGGACGGTCGATCCTGCCTTTTTTGCGACGTGGACGGTCGGTGTTGCCCTTTTAGCTATGTGGATGGCCGGTGCTGCCTTTTTAGCGACGTGGATGGCCGGTGCTGCTTTTTTAGCGACGTAGACGGCTGGTGCTGTCTTTTTAGCGACGTGGACGGCCGGTGTTGCCCTTTTAGCGACGTGGACGGCCAGTGCTGCCCTTTTTGCGACTTGGAAGGTCGAGGATGCCCTTTTAGCGACGTGGACGGTCGGTGCTGCCCTTTTTGCGACTTGGGTGCTGCTATTTTTGCGATGTGGACAGTCGATATTGCCATTTTTGCGACGTTGATGGTTGAGGCTGCCCTTTTAGCGACATGGACGGTCGGTACTATCATTTTTGCGGCGTGGACGGTCAGTGTTGCCATTTTTGCGACGTGGACAGTCGGTACTATCATTTTTGCGGCGTGGACGGCCAGTGTTGCCATTTTTGCGATGTGGACAGTCGGTGCTTAATTTGACTTGCCCCGCTTCGTGCAGTGTCGGGATTTGATTTGACTTGCTCCGCTTTCTGCGGTGTCGGGATTTGATTTGACTTGCTCCGTTTTCCGCGGTGTTGAGTGTTCACCTCCAGAAGACGGACCGAGACGTTAGGACGTCTGGCCTGAATTTGGGGGCAGATACTATTTGGATTTATCCGTCCACCTCTCCGAAGATGCCAAGTTGATTTATGGCACCGTATATTGGAGGTTTAGACAGATGGAGCCGTTGTAGCAGACTTCGTCAGATTCCTCCTCATTGATGCGAGGGGTTTTTGATTGTGGGGATGCTCTTCCCTGCAGGCGTAAGCCCCTGCCGTTAATTATGTTACCGCATCGCGATAACCACTTTCTCCTGCTCTGGAAGTTCACTTCGTGTCGTGTGTTTTTGTTTGTTTAGGTTGCCCGTGGATTGTATACGGAGACTAATTTATGTTGTCTTCCGTAGGGCGTGGATTAGTCCAAATCCGTATATTTTAGATTTGGGGTTTTTATTTAAGGACCGTTAATCTAGTTTGAGATTAAGATCGAGTTAAATGTATGTGAGCATTTGAGGCTCGATTTGTTTCTGTTAAGGATGCATTAGTCCAATTTGAGACTAAGATCCACTTAACGGGGTTTTAGGATCATTTTTATTTAGGATCCAAAAAAGAGCGTTTGGGCTCTATTGTTTTAGTTTAAGGACGTTTCGGTCCATTATCGCCATTTTTGAGGCGAATATTAGTTTAGGGACATTTCGGTCCATTGCCAGCTTAAGGACGTAGTGGTCCATTGCCAGCTTAAGGACATTGTGGTCCGTTGTGTTCATCTTGCGCACACATGTATTTGTTACATGACGGAATGAACAAGTGTGATATGCAATGCACCCAGTTTGGGGTGCGGTCTGATTTGAGGTGTGCACGTCGATTTGGACGGTTTGGGAATACACTGAAGAATTGTTGGTTGTCGGGACCCGCCACCTTTCTGAAAACGTTGAAGAATTACAACGATGTATATCAGAGGTGTGGAGAGATGTACCCTTAAACCAAATCCTGTATTTGAGAGAGACGGGTTATGGTGGCCCTAGGAATCGTTAGTCATATTTTGAGACTAAGATTACCTTAGGAGATATGGGATGTATCATTTGGATATCATCAGTTGAAGGATCATTAGTCATGTTTGGGAATAAGATCAGTTTGGGGAATCATGACTACAAGGGGCTCGGTTGATTGGAAATCGAAGAGGTTTTGACCTTGGGAAAACTTAGCCAATTTGGGCTAGGTCTGGGTCTCCATAGTTACCCAACAGTGCTAAGCACTGGTATATGCAGTACTCACGTGTATCCCACGTGAGACGCTGGATTAATGTTAAACACTGAACTCTGGAGGCGCTCACGTGTGAACACGTGAGGCACTCCAAATATGGGCGCTGCTCTTTGGGGTTTTATTCCCCCTTTTTTGCATAAGTGCTAAGCACTTGGTTCTTATGGCGCTCACGTTTGAAACATATGAGGCGCCCCAAATATGGGCACTTCCTTTTGGGCTTTATTCCCCCTTTTTATATAAGTGCTAAGCACTTGGTTAGGGCTCTCATGGAAAACACGTGACTGCCTTACGAAGTGCCTCTTGTTTTTCTTTTAATCACTCGCATGGGAAACACGTAAGGCAGTCTGGGCCGTTCTTGTTGTTCATTAGAGGCACTCACGTGGAAAACACGTGAGGTCTCATTATAGTGTTAAACACTAACGAATCCTCAGGCTTTCCTTCTGTTTTCTTAGAGATCTTGATCTCTTATTAATGACATTTTTAGTCATTAGAATTTGGGTTTGGAAGGTCTCAGATTATTATCATCGTTTGGACTGAGGAATCAAGTTCTCCTCTCATTTTTACAAGAATCAAATTCTTTATATAGGGTTAAACCCTAGTTTTCAGAGGAATTAAATTCCCATATGTTTTTGTAAGAATTAAATTCTTTGAACTCAGTTCTTTCCTCTAGGTTTTAAATCTGCAGGATAGAATCTCCCCGATGAGAATTAAATTCTCAACTTATGGGGAGATCTGCTTCTGCAAATATCAACCAGAGGAAGAACTAGGTTATTATATGAAGGGTTAAACCCTTAAAGAGGCAAAGAAGAGATAGAACAATCTCTGTGTTTTTTTCTTTTTACCTAGTGTGTTATGACGAAACAAGTCTTCACCAAGAATTAAATTCTCTTTTTTCTGTCTCTCTTTATGTCTCGTCTCTTTTCTCTTGCTCTCTCTCTCTCCCTCTTGTGTGAGACTTGAAGTCTCGGGTCCTTTATATAGTGGAAGCAAGTTGTTAATTGGTTTTGAGAAAATCTCTTATTGAGAGATTCCAATTGATTTGGGGAATTTTACCCACCGTCGGATTTTTGATCCAAGGACTTCTGTTTTACAGAAGATATTGTTCTTGTTTTTAACAAGATTGGGGATATTCTCCCATATATAGAATAAAATTCTATCGAGCGGTGACATTTTAATCACCATTGGATTTTTAATCTAAGGGTGCTCAGTTTAACAAAGTATAATCTTTCTCTGTTTAGAAAGATATATAAAAAAAATATTTTGGATCTTTGATCCACTTACTCTCTGTTTAACAGAAAATATTCTTCCCAATAGAATTTAATTCTATGTTTGATCACTGTTGGATCCTTGATCCAACGGTTCATTAAGTAAAATTTAATTCTACATAAGGAAATATCCTCAAGTGTTTAGCATGTGGGACTTAGTTCGGCCCCTTAGCTGTTTGGTTGTAATGCCTATATGGTTTGCATACAGACGCTCACGTATTATCACGGGAGGCTTTGTTTAGCCTATCTGTTATTTGATTACAGCGTCTATATGCTTTGCATATAGGCGCTTACGTGTTTAACACATGAGACTTATTTAGCCTATCAGTAGTTTAGTTGCAGCGTCTATATGCTTTGCATATAGGCGCTCACGTGTTTAACACATGAGGCTTATTTAGCATATCAGTAGTTTAGTTGCAGCGCCTATATGCTTTGCATATAGGCGCTTATGTGTTTAACACGTGAGGCTTGTTTAGCCTATCAGTTGCTTAAATGCAGCGCCTATATGTTTTGCATATAGGCGCTCACGTGTTTAATATGTGAGACTCGAGTAGTGGGGGGTTTCCCCCTTTCTTACTCTCCCCCTTTTTTATGAGGGAACAAATGCCCCCCAGCGTTGCTCTCATGTGGCTTGCACGTGAGTGCAACGCTGTTGATCAGTCGAAAATATTGCATCTTTTAACCGGCAATTTCCCTATCATTTGCACTCATTTAGAAGTGTTCGGTATTCATATTCCACATATTAGCAAATCAGTCGTAAAATATCAGATTGCATGTGTTAGACTTTTAAACCGGCACTTTAAGGGAAATTGACTGTATTTTATGGTATCGCATCATCCCTGTATTGCGCAACACTTGTGTCGAGATTTGTGCAGGAAATTACAGGAGCAAAGTCAAAAGAAGCTGATCAAAAATACACCAACTCCATGTTTTCAGATCTGGTAGCAATTCAGAAGGAAATATCCAAATCAGCATATCAAAGAAAGGCCCATACATCAGCCCAAGCAATCACCAGAGAGCCCAAGCCCCAACTCCTCCAAAGCGCCGCGGAACAGCGGCGGGAGCCGGCTTGCGCCGCGGTTCCGCTACGGTTTGGTCAGATCATCATTCCATTTTTAGTGCACAATTCATCTCTCGAGGCCTATATTCATTTCACATGCTTCAAATTCTAGAATTCTCTCGAAGCTTCTGCCAGATCAGCAAAAGATGTTTAATTAAGCTAATCCTAATTAAGCTCCTAACTAATCTCTTCTAGAAGCTCCCTCCTAACTAATCACATCTAGAAGCTTCTCCTCTAACTAACTTTTGGAGGGAAATTCAAATCTTGCTAACAAACTTTTGGAGGGAAACTTAAAATTCAAATCCTAGATCTAGGGTTTGGTTTTCTATAAATAGGAGCCTAGATCTAAGGGTTGGGGTTGTTCTTTAGTTGTTCATTCTTACACCATTTTCTTCCACAAGTTGAGTGACACGACTTGTGCGAAACCCTAACCCTAATTCCACTCCAAATTCAAGATCCCGAGTACCATTCAAACAAGAAGCCTTCAACCTTTTAGGAGCCGAGCCGATCTTCAATCGGGCAAGTGATCCAACCCGATCCGCGACTCAAGGAGACGAGCGAAGCCAAATCGACGATCGAGTTCTTCCTCTTGTAATTCTTGAGCGATTGTAATGAAATTGTTGATATAAATAAAAGGTGAAATTCTTTAATCTTGCTTTCTTTAAATTCTTGCATCATGATTCGATCTCAATTTGTAATTGTAGTTCTTGTTGTGATGTTTGATTAAAACTCCGCTCGTCAAGGAGTCGAGACGATCAATAGAATGGTGATGTAACAAATTTTAAAACGATTCTTAAGTCCTACGAGCTTTGTAAACCCTAGCAAGTTCAAGAATCGATGACCTAGTTTCGTTGCGATACTTTCTTGAATGTGATCGCTCGAAATTAGGGATCTACGATCGTTTCTTGAATTTACTAGAGGCTAGAATGTGAATGATATCGACGAAAGAATAAGGGATAAGATGAAACCCTAGTTTCATAAGAAATCCCTAATTCTCGATCGATCATCATCGATCTAGTATCAATTCATCGAAGGATAAGAATACGTAATTGTAAGATTACATCACATCTATAGATCCGATCGATTCCTACGAGCCTCATTTAGATTCTTGATAAAATCATCAAACTATCAATTCTTGATTCTATCTTTTCTTGTTATTAGATATAGATTTTCTAATTCTTGAACTTCAACTATAAAGCATGAATTGTTTTGTTTTCTTTCCTTTAAAATTTCAACTCATCTAAATTGAAAGACGAACAATTACACTTTCCCTGTGGACGATCCGCACTTACTAACGCGCTACAACCGACACCGTTATTGATTGCGGTCAAATATTTTTGGTTGTGATTTCTTTACAATTTTCATACTACACAACAAAAATCACCAATCAAATGGCGCCGTTGCCGGGGATAGTGCGCTAATTGTTCGTATTTTGAAATTTGAAGTTGAAAAGTTTATTCTATCTATATTGTTCGATCTAAACTTGCACAAACCCTAATACGTGTATTGTGATTTGATTGTGAGGAAATCTGGAATCATTGGAGCTTGGATAAAATTTTTGTGAAAATTCCAGAGAGCTAAGAGAGCCAACATAAGCTCTCTGTGAAAATTTGATGCAGTGATCTTGCTACAGTGCGGCGATTCCGCGGTAAAGACCTACCAACTGCGGCGGTTCCGCGGCCCCCTTGCTGAGTCACTGCACCAAATTCTCAGGTAATCTCAATCTTTCTTATCTCCTTCCTAAAATCTGCTCCAATTAACATTTTGTGCAGGTTTCTTTGCAAATAATCGCAGCGCCGCAAAAGCAAAATAAAATTTGTGCGTGTTTTGATTTTTGGTTGTTTGCATATTAATACGGATATTAAGGGATGGATATTAAGGGGAAAAGACCATATCCAAATTAGGTGGGGAGTTCATTACCCTTCCTAGGCCCTGAAAATCACAAAACTTGCATCTGCATTGACCCACATTAACTAAAAAATATCTAGAGATGACTCTAAGGACCGTCGCGCTCACTTAGGACAGAAGAAGGCCGTGGGTAATTCATTGCTTATCCGCGTTTTCTTATGGTGTCTAAGGCAAGTGTGTCGAAGGCTAGTGGTTATTAATTAGGCCCACTACTTACGTAGTGGAGTACCTTCCCACTTACCTGGCACTTACCTGGCCACAGGGAGACAAGGAGGCAGTGGAGGATTTATCCTGCGACTTGTCTTTTGGCAGTTAGGAGCGGTCTAGAGCCTGACCTAGGTGACCAATAGAATTAGGGTTTTGCCTGTTGCATTTGTTGTGTTGCATCCTTTTTTTTTTCAAAAATCCGTATACTTTCAAAACAAACACCGCATTCATATCATTTCCTCTAATTATACCAACGCTGCCACTTGTGCTACAACCGTTTAGCACAATGTTAGGCTGGACACGGGATTCCATTTCCCGTCTTGTCCGCGTTTCTTTTATCGACCCCAGAGTCGGTAATTCTTCGTCTTCTCCCCCACCACCCACCATGACCGCGATGGACCCAAATTCATCAAACTTTAACACTACTCTGCCACCGTCCGCAGGTGCGCAGAATCTTCCACGCATTTCTCTCCAAGAGAGATGCTATCCTACACGTGTTACCCTTCCCACCTGTCTTTCTATACCACCTGCCAACGGGGAAAATTTTGAAATCAACCCCCAATTCATCAACTGTTACCCAAATTTCATGGTCTTGATTCTGAAAACGCATACATGTTTATTTCCAAATTCGAAAACGTATGTGCTTTGATGGGAAATTCACAACTGTCTTTTGATGCTATGCGTTTACGTCTTCTCCCATTCACTTTGTGCGATATAGCCGAGAAGTGGCTTTACATCACACCCGCACATTCTATTTCAACATGGGACGAATTCGTTGCAGCATTCCTTAAGAAATTTTATCCCAATCACAAGACTGCCCGTGTTCGGAGCGAAATCTCTAAATTTACCCAACTTCCCAATGAACCATTTTGGAAATGCTTTGAATGATTTAAGGATCTTCTTATCCAATGCCCTCATCACGGAATCTCCAGATGGGATTTGTGTCGAATTATCTATGAGGGTATTGATCTCACTACTAGACAGATGCTTGAAACCATGTGTCATTGCCAATTCCTATCTAAAGATGATGGTGAAGCTTGGAAATACCTAGAAGATTTAGCTCAAAACACATCACAATGGGAAAGTGTTAGACCACCACCACCTAGGGAAGATGTCAATCAGCTCGATGTTTCCGTCACCATGAAAGCCGAAATGGCCGCAATACAAAGGAAACTCGACGCTATAGAAAACAAAATCTCTTCAGCCTCCATAAACCAATCCACACTTCCTAAAACCGTGTGTGGCTGCTGTTCAAACCCTTCACATTTGACGGAAGAATGTCCTTTGAATATACCGTTTCAAGGTCACACTAATGATGCACTTCAGCAAAGACCTGGAAACTATCCCTCTTCTTCCTCATATAATCAAGATTGGAGGAATCACCCGAACTTTACTTGGAACCAATCACAATCTCAAAATACGGTTCCAATCCTAAACAATTTTCAAAGGGTCCCTCCACCACAACAGCAACCACCACTTCAATTGAGTCAGCACCCCTTCCAACCGCAAAATTTTCAAAATCCTACCAACACTTTTGCACTACATGAAAACTCTTTGCAATTGGCCGGTACTGATAATATCTCTGCACTGGTGCAAACCTTGGTTACTTTCATGAAACAATCCATCCAAGAGTCGGCAAGTTTTCAATCTTCCATCGATAATATGATAAAGATCATTCTCACTCAAAATGAGAATATCAAATCAATGGAAGCACAAATTGAACGAATAACAGCTGAAATAAGTGCTAGAGAAGAAGGGAATCTTCCATCTCAACCCGTACCTGATCCTGGACCTTCACATTATACTAATGTGGACGCTTTTACAACGTTGAGATCTGGAAGAGTGCTAGACAATCATTCGGGTGAACAAATTGATAATGATGAATTGATCATTAACACCCCGGCTTCCACTTCCACTTCCTCTCACACTTCTACTTCTTACCCTATTTCGTCTAACTTACCTTCTTCTTCCGAGCCTATTCTCCATGTTCCCAAAGGCTCGAACCCTCCACCCACCTCATCTTTTCCACCCCCACAAACTTCTCCACAAATGTTGGACCCAACACTTATTGATAGAGCTCCATTTTCAAATAGATTGAGGCCCAAGAAACATGATGCCCAAATGGAGAAGATTGTGGACATGTTTAAGGAAGTTAACACCAACATCTCTCTCCTAGATGCTATTCAACAAGTTCCGTCCTATGCGAAAATTCTTAAGAACTTATGCACTAGGAAGAGGAAGACTCAAGTGCCTAAAAAAATCTTCATGTCGAGTACTGTAGACACGGCTTTTCCCCAACAATTACCACGGAAACGTAAGGACCCTGGATGTCCTACTATTTCCATTTCTATTGGGGAGAAACACATCAACCGTGCGTTACTTGACCTTGGCGCTAGTGTTAACTTTCTTCCTTACTCGATTTACGAGCAACTAGGTATCGGAGTGTTAAAACCTTCGAACATAACTCTTCAGATGGCTGACCGATCAATCACCAAACCTAGGGGTGAACTGGAGGATGTGTTAATAAAAATCGGGGAATTTGTATTCCCTATGGATTTTATTGTACTTGATACACAGCCTGTAGCGAACCCACGGAATCAAATTCCGGTGATTTTAGGTCGCCCCTTTTTGGCCACTTCCAACGCTATAATCAACTGTCGTAATGGTTCTATGACCCTATCTTTCGGGAATAGGTCAATTGAACTGAACATTTACAAGTTGGGAAGTGTACCCTCCGAACCTACTGCTCAGATCTGTTCTGTCGACTTAATGGATGTCGACAGCAGCGAATTTGATGATCCTCATGATACCGATCTTGACTCTTTTCATATGTTGTTGTTTGACCCAACTATGTATCATACACATACAGACTCTTCCACCGAGTCCGGATCAACAGTTAACGCTGATTATGAACTGTTTTTAGAGTCTGAATATCACCCCGCACTTTGTGATGACATTATTCATCGGGGTTTTGATGGAACTTTTGAGGAGATTTTCGCTGATGAACTCGCATTTTTGAATAACACGGGTGTTAAGATGAATCATGTCCCACTCACTGAAATTGAACCTCCACCCCTTCATATGGACTGTAAAAAGATTGCGAGTAATCCATCATATTCACTGCATCGTCTCTCCAATACGAGACGAACACACATTCTATTCCACCACTTACCTTTTCCCCACTTCTTCTTCCACCAACCAGAGCACTGCATTGATAAAATTTTTGAATGGTTGGTATTAACATTTGGTCTTTGCAAAGCTTGGCATCGACCACTGATTTTTGACCCCCTCATATGATTTTCAAAGATTAACATTGCATAACTCAAGTTTGGGGGGGGGGGTATATTTTTTCTGGCTCCTGAAAAGAAATTTTTTTACAAAATGATGAGCCAAAAATAAGTTTGGGGGAGGTTCTTCACTTAAATATTTTGCCCCCACTAATAAATTCCTCCTAAGCTTACAGGTTATTCGAGATTTAGCGGATGGCAACAGTGAGGAAACTGTTGAAAATAAGTTTGGGGGAGGTTTGTGCTTATTTTCGCATCATTTGCATCATACTTTGCATAAGCACAAAACATTTTTGAAAACCTATAAAAATTTCAAAAATTTCAAAAAATAAAAATATTTTTGTACATAAATAAGATAATAAAAGATTAGATAGTGAACAATTACATCCATGAGATTAGAAAAATTTAAGAAAACTAAGAAAATTAGAAGTTTTCTTATACGAACTAGTAATAAGTAGTTATGAGCCGTTGTCCCAAGGGTTAGTAAGATGAAAGACGTCACTAATCTGAGGATAAAAATAAGTCTGAAAAATAGTTTCTATTCTGGAAGCCAAACATTTTGAACGTTGATACCCTGCTATTCGCACTTACACACGTCTTGAAGCCCGGGATAATAGAGGATACCTTGAAATACTCTTATCTTAAAGCCGATGTATGAAGGAAATAAAAAGAAAAAAGTGAATAAAAAAATATAAAGTGGTGAGAAAAATGGACACTGGTTTTGTTATCACCAAGGGCAATAAAAATATATAGCGAGGGTGCCTCTTCACCTAGTGCCCTAAGGCCAACTGGTCTGGGAGTCACTGCTATGCCTGAGGTGGTGCAAGACGAGGAAAATACACCAAATAAGCAAGCACATGAGTAATCGGTCGGTTAGTACCTCAAGAAGTATTAACGGTCGCATGAAAGTGTGTGAGCACATCCAAATATTCATTAATTAAAAAGTACTGAGGCTGATGGGCAAGAGTATGATAGCTTGAATTGAATTCTCCGGGTGTAGGGATGTCCTTTACACACACGCAGGGTTATATGATCGATGTTTGGATGAAAGATAGGAATGAAGAATATGACGATGTTTTATTGAGGGAGGACGTGATTTCTGACATCTTTTCATGACCATTAAGATAGGGCTCATGACAACCGAAAAGCTAGCTTAGTTGGAAACCCTAATTTTCAAAGCTTTTCTTTTACAATTCTTTTCTTTAAATGTAATATTTGTGATCTTCCTTTTATTATCGGATTTTGTGGGTGCAATCCGCTGAAAACCCTCAGGAGACAACACTCCTCCTACTAGGGACACCTAGAGGTTTAAAGGCTTGTTGCACATGCTCAGTGCAATCGTGTTGCCTACGAAAGTGGCTAGATAGTTTTTCTCTTTCTTTATTTTCTCCTTCTCTTTTTAATAAAACAATTCGCTCGAGACGATCGAAAATAAGTTTGGGGGAATTTGATCAGTCGAAAATATTGCATCTTTTAACCGGCAATTTCCCTATCATTTGCACTCATTTAGAAGTGTTCGGCATTCATATTTCACATATTAGAAAATCAGTCGTAAAATATCAGATTGCATGTGTTAGACTTTTAAACCGGCACTTTAAGGGAAATTGACTGTATTTTATGGTATCGCATCATCCCTGTATTGCGCAACACTTATGTCGAGATTTGTGCAGGAAATTGCAGGAGCAAAGTCAAAAGAAGCTGATAAAAAATACACCAACTCCATGTTTTCAGATCTGGTAGCAATTCAGAAGGAAATATCCAAATCAGCATATCAAAGAAAGGCCCATACATCAGCCCAAGCAATCACCAGAGAGCCCAAGCCTCAACTCCTCCAAAGCGCTGCGGAACAGCGGCGGGAGCCGGCTTGCGCCGCGGTTCCGCGACGGTTTGGTCAGATCATCATTCCATTTTTAGTGCACAATTCATCTCTCGAGGCCTATATTCATTTCACATGCTTCAAATTCCAGAATTCTCTCGAAGCTTCTGCCAGATCAGCAAAAGATGTTTAATTAAGCTAATCTTAATTAAGCTCCTAACTAACCTCTTCTAGAAGCTCCCTCCTAACTAATCACATCTAGAAGCTTCTCCTCTAACTAACTTTTGGAGGGAAATTCAAATCTTGCTAACAAACTTTTGGAGGGAAACTTAAAATTCAAATCCTAGATCTAGGGTTTGGTTTTCTATAAATAGGAGCCTAGATCTAAGGGTTGGGGTTGTTCTTTAGTTGTTCATTCTTACACCATTTTCTTCCACAAGTTGAGTGACACGACTTATGCGAAACCCTAACCCTAATTCCACTCCAAATTCAAGATCCCGAGTACCATTCAAACAAGAAGCCTTCAACTTTTTACGAGCCGAGCCGATCTTCAATCGGGCAAGTGATCCAAGCCGATCCGCGACTCAAGGAGACGAGCGAAGCCAAATCGACGATC
The DNA here is from genome assembly GCA_030015575.1 of Agapanthus africanus. Classification (NCBI taxonomy): domain Eukaryota; kingdom Viridiplantae; phylum Streptophyta; class Magnoliopsida; order Asparagales; family Amaryllidaceae; genus Agapanthus; species Agapanthus africanus. Next base: position 28,789,176 of record JASDDO010000001.1, read on the forward strand.
GAGTTCTTCCTCTTGTAGTTCTTGAGCGATTGTAATGAAATTGTTGATATAAATAAAAGGTAAAATTCTTTAATCTTGCTTTCTTTAAATTCTTGCATCATGATTCGATCTCAATTTGTAATTGTAGTTCTTGTTGTGATGTTTGAGTAAAACTCCGCTCGTCAAGGAGTCGAGACGATCAATAGAATGGTGATGTAACAAATCTTAAAACGATTCTTAAGTCCTACGAGCTTTGTAAACCCTAGCAAGTTCAAGAATCGATGACCTAGTTTCGTTGCGATGCTTTCTTGAATGTGATCGCTCGAAATTAGGGATCTACAATCATTTCTTGAATTTACTTGAGGCTAGAATGTGAATGATATCGACGAAAGAATAAGGGATAAGATGAAACCCTAGTTTCATAAGAAATCCCTAATTCTCGATCGATCATCATCAATCTAGTATCAATTCATCGAAGGATAAGAATACGTAATTGTAAGATTACATCACATCTATAGATCCGATCGATTCCTACGAGCCTCATTTAGATTCTTGATATTTGGTTTGGAAAAATCATCAAACTATCAATTCTTGATTCTATCTTTTCTTGTTATTAGATATAGATTTTCTAATTCTTGACCTTCAACTATAAAGCATGAATTGTTTTGTTTTCTTTCCTTTAAAATTTCAACTCATCTAAATTGAAAGACGAACGATTACACTTTCCCTGTGGACGATCCGCACTTACTAACGCGTTACAACTGACACCGTTATTGATTGCGGTCAAATATTTTTGGTTGTGATTTCTTTACAATTTTCATACTACACAACAAAAATCACCAATCAGCTGTCCACTCTTACAGCCGTTGGATTTGCTTAGAGAAACGGGAAGATGAACCGCTTCCCATCATGTCTTATAAATGCGGGGGTTGGCCCTTGAGACGACCACTGTTCTTTCATCTCCTTCCTTGCTTATTTTCTTCAAGAATTTAATTCTCTTTTTTAGAGCTTAGTTCTCTGTCCGCAGAACTCCAGAGCTAAACTCTATAAAAACTCCTCATCTGGTAAGGATCATGAACGGAACCCTTTTTTGTTCTTGTCTTGGATTTTAAATCCATCAATAGAGCTTTGCTCTTTTTCTTGGAACGATTTATCGGAGATCCAAAAGGACATTTTCTTTTCTGTTGTAAACCCTAAGGTCTTGAGGATCGTGACTTCTCCTATGATCTTTGAGGGTCTCTGGAATTTAATTCCTTCTCCTTCGTTTCCCCATCGTGAGGGTTTCTGGGATTTAATCTCATTATTAAAAGAATTTAATTCCATATTACAGAGCTTAGCTCTGAAAGACTTGGAGGTTTTTTGGGAAATTTATTCCCTGGCGTTCTTGAGCATACATATTTTTATTATTATATTTTTTTAGGGTTTTAATACCCTTTTCACAGATTTTAAATTTGTTGGGTATTTTAATATAACTCGTTTTTCGAGAATGTTAGGAGTTGTTTAAACTCCACTGTTTATTTAATGAGAATCCTTTTGGATTCTCATAATGATTATCTAGCCTCATCATTGGTGAGCCGTCATTTTGATTTTATGGGGCCTACTAGCTTTGTAGTCAGTGGTCTCCTGAAACAAGCTCATATATATATTTTTCATTAATGGGTCCACTCCTTTTTTTTAAGGTACGATGGCATCACTTCACTATTTCCCTTTCACACTCTCGAAGGCCGCTTTCCCACAGTCGCCATCAGACGAAGAAGTTATGGCGATGATTAGGGCACATGACAAGGATAATACGAGCCTTCTCTTATGGGGGGATTAGTATGGTCACATCATCAGGGGCTGCCGTAGCTTTACAAGTACCAACCGATCCCATCCGCTCAATGTCATTGATGGAGCACCCGCAGACTGCTTATGCGGTGGAGGCAACTAATTGGACCCCCACAGGCCAGCTTGAACCGTCAACGACCGGGATACCCAATCAACCCCTGATGACCATTGATATTTTGGGACGCCGGATATGTCAGGGTGAAGCTCGATCCTGGGGGAGGGTGTATAAGGTAGGCGTTACCCCGCGCCATCCAGCGGGCTACCTTCCTTGGGCCCGATACATTCTCTCCTCCCAACGTGCATGGCTGCAGAAGGTTCGGTTATACCAAGCAGTATATGCGTCACTATTCTACTATCACGCTCCCCACGTCTGGTGGGTCAAGGCCTTCTTGAATCAATGGAATCTTCCCACGAACACGTTCTTGCTAGGGGATCGTGAAGTCTCGATCTCGCTGGAGGAGTTTCGTGAAATTTCAGGGTTGCCGATCAGGGGAGAGCATTACGAAGAATTACTGCCTCCTGATGAGTACATATTTTCCACGGTGCCAGCTATGCTTGAAGGCTTGACGACCGAGAATGCTGTTCGGCACAAGCATCCAAGTCTGATCAAAGCCTTAGGCATCTTTGAGAAACTATTCGTTGCATCAGAAGGGCAAGGTTTCACTTTGGACGCTTACATTGCTTGCTTTCTTCGTGAAGATGTCTTTTCCAAGAAAGCTCCGAAATTCGTGAAGGTCGAAGATCCTTTCGGCTTTGGCTTGAAGAAATTGCCGGCCAAAGAAGAGAATCTGCTATAGTTTTATATTCCGAACTCGCCAGCCATAGCTTTTGACACGATTGCTGCTCCTGGAATGGATGAAGAAACCTTCTTTGTCGGTTTTATCAGTCTTTGGATTAGCTGGTTTGCCATGCCGATGCATCGCCGCTTCATGAGAGTCTCCGTCTTCTACCCTGCTCATCGCATAGCTGATGCAGTGAGATTGGCTGTTGGTGTTGCGGGATTTTCACACCTATACTACGGGTTAAGCACTGCCGCCAACACTTCGAACCCAGATACGGATACCATGAATTTCTCCATCCACTACTTCACGTCGTGGATCGAGATGCATGTGTTAGGGGCGTTTTCCGCGCACCGAAGGCCTGCTTTCTACGAGTCATATACATTCCTACGGATTATGAGACTGGTTGATGCTTCCATTCCTGATCCGACCCAGCTAGGGGCTTTGCGAGTATTACTTAATCCATATTCAAACGAAGGTGGGATGGTTTTAGCGATCGTGTCCTTTCTGCTCCTGCGGGACCCGTTCAACAATTGTTTGAATTATTAAAGAATGGGGCTCCAGCTTTAAAGTCAAAAGAGATCATGCACTTATACTCAATCAGGCCAGGGTATTTGGTGTTCCGTCTTAATGACGCTACTCTCTTGATGCGGTATAATCCGCATCGCTTTGCCCAGCAGTTAGGCTACAACCAGGGCGTCCCCCTCAAAGCCTTTTTAGTTTAGCCTACTCCTTCTCTGGAGGTAGCCCGCGATGTTATCCATCATTTCATGCGGTTGAACACGGGTTCTCTCTTCATGATCCCGGAGCCTGACTATCTTCCAAGGCCCGTGGGGCCCTTCAAAGGTTGGTATCGCTACCGGGTCGGTCCTATCATCGCAGAGGAAAGACGGGTGCTCTTTAAGTGTAGAGCTCTTGTTCCAGATCAAGCTGTCAGTGCCCCGTTGCAGCCACGGTCGGTTGTTTGCCCTCCTCTAAGGGACAGAGACTCAGTGCTCATTCCCAAAGCCGCACAAGCTGAATCAACCCCCATACTGCTGGTATGCTGGTGCGTACGAGAACCCAGACAATGACTCCTGATAAAGCACCAGCCGTGGCGTCCACAAAGGCAGATATCGAAGGTGATGTCGGGCAGAGCCGCGCAAAAGCGCAAAAGGGGAGGAAGCGCCCTTCCGCTGGTGTTAGCTCAAGCTCCAAAAGGAGAAAGAAATCAGTCACCGGCCTACTCGACGCTTTGCTTGAATCTGAGCCCCTTATCCAGGATGAGCCGATATCTATGCAGGAGCCGGACGACGGTCTTCTCTTCCCTGGTTCTTCTGTCGAGGAGGCTGCTCAGTTGGCCGAGGCTTTAAAGCGTTCACAAGACGAGGCTGAAAACGTCCCCTTCAGGAAAGGAAAAATTCCCGCTGTTGTATTTCATGATGTCAATCCAGCTCCAGCCGTGTTATCGACAACTCCTTTGACGTTGGAGGAGGAACGTGCTTTGAAACAGCTAGTGTCGGACGTCTCCGAAGATGAAGCTGCTTTGAAAGCGGGTAGGGATCCATTTTCGATTGAGGCTCGACGAGCGCATATGAACAGAAAAGCGCAGCAGCTCGAACAGACCATACTTCAAGCTCCCTGGTGTATTGGTGTGCATATATATATATATATATTTACGTCCCTTTTGGTAATTAATTGGTACTACTTTCACCTTATCTCATCTTTACAAAAATTTTGTAGAGCCTTCTGCAGCAGGCGTAGTCTTGAGCCCAGATCGCGCCATGGATGTAAATTATACAAATATCCCCCGTGATGCACCGAGGGTGTAAAAGAGATTACTGAAACTGTTACCCCCGCCGTGGAGCTCCCGGTGACCGCTTCTATTCCTTCACCATCTGTTCTTCCAGCAGAGGTGGCCTCACCGACTGTAGATCCCATGGACATCTTTAGTGATGCACCGGAGGGTGTAGAGGAGATTTTCGAAGACGCCATCCCCGCCTTGGAGCCTTCAGCGGTGGATTTTGTCCCCTTATTGGAGACCGCCACGCCGGCCGTAGATTTCACGAATATCTCCAATGACGCACCTGAGGGTGTAGAGGAGGCTACCGAAGCTGCCATCCCTCCAGTTTAAAGACCCCTCCATATACATTTTGTTTAAAGACCCCTCTATTATCTGAACCTTTATCTCCCTCAGAATTGCGGGAGTTAGCATCTTCCATCGTGGATCTTTCTCCGAGGAAAACCTTCCAGCGCTTGCTTGACATGGCGGCCCCACAAGCGATATCCCCACAAAGCATAGTCCTTTCTTCTGGCCAAGGTCGGTATTCTTCTGCCCTTTTTGTTTTATATTTTTATAATGATACTGATATGCCCTTCATTTTAAACCACAGCTCTGGAAGCCGACGACGAAGTCGAGATTCTTGATGGACCTAGGGATCTCTCAAACCCGCCTTGCACGACTGTGGGTAAGTGACGCTTTGTCCTTGGCATCGTTCTGCTCATTCTATATTTGGAAAGGCAACTAACTGTACATATGTCTTCACAACTTTGCCAGCCCTGACTCTATTAGAGTCCCAGATTTCCATGCCGTCAGCCCTTATGCCCGACGCGTGTTTGAGAGGATGAAAAAACAGAACATTTATTCCCTGGAGGCTCTCATTGAAGACCTTCGCGCTGGTACTTCTGTCACTGCTGAAGAATTCACTGCTAAAGCCAATGCTTCCCTATTTGTTCTTGCCACTTATCATGACGAGGCATTGGTGCGTACTTGGGTTGAGTACTGCTGCCGAGTCGAGGCCTGCCTACATGGGATTGAATGGATATGCCTTCCCTCCGACATCTTGTCTATAAAAGCGAGCCTGCGTGGGTGGATCGAACGATGTGCAGCCAATCTCCAGTCGTGTGAGAAAAGGCTCAACCGGAAGTTTTCGGCAAGGTAGTTGGCTTCAAAGGCTTTAGTGGAACTTCAAGCCCAGTTCACTGCCAAGACCACTCGTGCATACGAAATTTGGCGGGTGCTTCAAGAAGCCATTATAGAGGCGGTGGCTCTTGATAAAGCTGTTATTTTTACACGTGAGATGGTTGAAGCCCACAAGGTTGTCGAGAAAGAGCTTGAGAGCCGATTTGCTTCATACCAGAATCAACAGACAGAGGCAGGGACTCGTCTTGCGGCACTGATAGAGCTCGAAGCAGAAGTCCAGCGAAAAAATGACGAACTTGCTGGCTTATTGAACCGTCCACCAACTTAGACATTTTTGTTTCTGTATATTCTCCTCTTTTTGTATTCATTTTGATCCCTGAATAAAAGTATCTTGTATTTACTTAAATTCATGAATAAAAAACATATTTCATTTCATACTAGTGCTTCTCTTTCCTTCGATATCTTGACTTGGCATAAAGTAGTTTATGTACTCATTTCGGAGTTTATAGTTTATTCACTCATTTCGGAGTCACTAGTTTATTCACTCATTTCGGAGTTTATAGTTTATTCACTCATTTCATTGTCTCTAGTTTATGGACTCAATCCGAAGTTTATTTAGTTCACCTCTCTTGGGTTTACAGGCACACTCGTCCTAACGTTATATATAGATAACCTCTATTCTTTACGATAGAGGTCCGTTAGGTTTTGTGTTACTAGGGCGTTGGTCCATGGTACCGTCGTGTTGGCTGATGTATTCATCGATATACAATATTTAAGTTGTTGTTCGAGTAGCCCCGCAACTGTCGTGTCTCTGATCCCTTCGGGGGTTGGACAAGACGTCTTCAAGTAATCTCCTTAGGCTATATGACCGTCGGAAGAGCAAGCGTTAGGAATTTTCCATGTCGCTTTTTACTTAAGGTTAGGCTCAGTTTGGAAGCCCGATGAGTCATAACCACTCCGCGCTGGTGTGGGATGATCTCCGATAGTCTCTTAGGCTTTATATAACTTGCCGTCGAGACCCTGAAGCTGGGAATATGTCATTGCTTCAATTTGATTTGGCTATTTGGAGCCTTTTTTTGACATTGCGTCTGCCACAACGAGAAGAATGTCGAGTCGGAGCTGGGATTTTGTCGTCACTCCTTTTTGGTTTGGCTATTTAGAGCTTTTGTTGACATTGCATCTGCTGTAACGAGAAGAATGTCGAGCTGGAGCTGGGATTTTGTCGTCACTCCTTTTTGATTTTGGCTATTTGGAGCCTTTGTTGACATCGCGTCTACACCCTGATGGAATGAGGAGAAGGTACGATGAGGTAGTCTTTAGGTCGTATGTGAACCGCCAAGACTTAGAGCTAGGAATTTGCCATGGCTCCGTTTTGTTTCGACGCTGGGGTCTTTTGTTGACGTTGCGTCTGCATCCTGCTGGAGTGAGAAGGAACGCCGGAGTAGTCTTTAGGTCGTATATGAACCGTCAAGACTTAGAGCTCGGAATTTGCCATGGCTCCTTTCTGTTTGACCCTTGAGTCATTATTGATGTCGCATCTGCACTGAGAAGGAACATTAGGATGATCTCTAGGTTGTAGATGTCGCCATCAAGATCCGGCTCTCCCTTTGACGGAGCCTGGTGGGAAAACATGGTTCCCCTTTTTATTTGTGCCCATGGATTGTATACAGTGGTTAGTATAAACTCACCTGCATGGCAAAGGAACTTTATTTTATTTTTATTGCCGCGACGCTCTATCTTTTCAGCTTTTCACATTGCGAAAGTCGCGATTGCCCAATCATTTCGGCTATTTTTCGCGGTGCCCAATCATTTCGGCTATTTTCTTTTGTTTTTTACTCGCTGCTTTTTATTGCGAGTTGCCCAAACATTTTGGCTATTATTATTTTTTATGTATTCTTACTCGTTGCTTTTTATTGCGAGTTTGGAATCTGATACCAATATTGGCATCAGCATTGCTACGACTGGAATATTGCCAGGAGCGAATCATCATTTGCCTTTGTCGATTTGAACAAAGATGGCTTAGCAAACAGGGTTAGGATCCTGTCGACTAAGGCCTTTTGACTTTATGAGCCGTAAGGGTCTCAAAAAGGTATTTCTCTCTACGAGTCATAAGGATCTCGTAGGTATATTTTCTCCTTAGGAATCGTGGGGATCCCTAAGCGTGTGTTACTCTTATAAGTCGTAAGGATTTTACAAGAGTATTTTCTCCTTATAAGTCGAGAGGACTTACAAGTGTTGTTCACCATATGGGGACATTTCTCGCCATTGGAGGAACTTGGTGGGGAAATGTTTATTTGTGCACGTGGATTGTATACAAGGGCCCATATTGGACTGCCTGTAGGGCAAATAAGTTTCGTTTTCGTTTTTTCGTTTTATTTCTTTTCGCGATATTCTATCTTTTCATCTTTTCATATTGCGAAAGTCGCGATTGCCCAATCGTTTCGACTATTTATCGCGGTGCCCAATCTTTTTGGCTATATCGTTTTTTTACTCGCTATTTTTTATTGCGAGTTGTCCAAACATTTCGGCTGTTTCATATGCATATATTTTTTGCTCGCTGATTTTTATTGCGAGTTGCCCTATCATTTCGGCTATTCCATATGTATTTTTTTGCGACTCGCTGAGTTTTATTACGAGTCAGGAACTTGAGATCCGATACCAATCTTGGCATCAGCATCACTTCGACTGGAATATTGCCAGGAGCGAATCATCATTTACCTTGAAAGGACTTGGAGTTTGACACCTGTTTAGGCATCAGCATCGCTATAACTGGAATGTTGCCAGGAGCGAATCATCATTTGCCTTTGTCGATTTGGTCAAAGATGGCTTAGTAAACAGTGTTAAGATCCTGTCGACTAAGGCTTTTTGACTCTATGAGCCGTAAGGGTCTCACAAAATTATTTCTCCCTACAAGTCGTGAGGATCTCGTAGGTGTAGGTTCTCCCTAGAAGTCGTGAGGAGTCTTAAGTGGTATTTTCTTTTGCAAGTTGTAAGGATCTTACAAGAGTGTTTTCTCCTTATAAGTCGAGAGGATTTACAAGTGTCGTTCACCATATGGAAACATTTCTCGCCATTCGAGGAACTTGGTAAGGGAGTATTTATTCGTGCCCGTGGATTATATACAAGGGTCAATATCGGACCGCTTGTAGGGTAATTTGGGGGATATGACGGCTTAAGAGCAGGTTCAGATCCCTATAGCTTAAGGCTTTTGAATCTTATGAGCCGTGAGGGTCTCATAAGGGGAATTCTCTTTACGAGTCGTGTGGATCCTGTAAGTGTAATTTCTCCTTAGGAATCATGAGGATTCCTAAGTGTGTTGCTCTTTTTTGAGTCGTAAGGATCTCACGTAGGTATTTTCTCCTCACAAGGTCGAGAGGACCTTGCAAGCGCACATGAATTTTTTTTTACGAGTTTGCGCCCTATTCGGGTTTTCACAAACTCGTCGGTAGTCTTGCTGTTTTTACTTACGGCACCCTTTCGGGTTTTCATCTGTGCCCATTTTTCTTGTGGACATATCGTTTTTTTTTAAACGAGATTGCGCCTTTCCAGGTTTTCACAAGCTCGCCGGTAGCCCTGCTGTTTTTACTCACGGCTCCCTTTTAGTTTTTCATCCGTGCCCATTTGCTTGTGGACATACCTTTTTTTGACCCATCTGTTTGCTAATGGGACTTAGGGGTGACTTCACTGCTGGAGTAGCTGTGTAGCCAGTAGGACTTGAGTTGCAGTCTTCGCCATTGGGGCTTCGATTGCAATGTAGATCTCAAGGAAGCATATCACCGTTTTGGAGGTGACATGCTAGTTTAGGGACATCTCGGTCAGTTATCGCCATGTTTGAGGCAGATAATTTCTAGTTTAAGGACTTCTCGGTCCAAAGTCACCATATTTGAGGCGAATTTTTAGTTTAAGGATATATCGGTCCGAAGTTTTAGTTTAAGGACATCTCGGTCCATTATTAGTTTAGGGACATCTCGGTCCGTGGCCAGTTTAAGGACGTAGTGGTCCACTGTTACCATTTTCGAGGCAACAGATATTCTGGATACTACTTTCAGGGTTCTAACTCAAGAAGATAGCGAGCGGACACATGCGTCATCATCTATCATTGACCTGAATCGTAACCCGTTAGGCGTAGTATCTTTTAAGGAATCAGCCATTTATTATCCGGAAGGGTCTTTCGCCATGCATATCCATGAGCAGGTAGGCCCCACCCTGGTAGACCTTTTCTATGATGTACGGGCCCTCATAGTTCGGCTTGAATATTTTCCGTTTTGCACGGTTGGGGATCATAGGTCTTTTGATGACTAGCACGAGTTCGTCTTGGCGGAATGTTCTCGGCCTGGTCAGTTTTTCGTATGACCGCGTCATCCTTGCCTTATAAGCGTCCAGATTTTGCCGCGCTATAAGGCGGGTTTCGTCAAGGACGTTGAGCTCCTCAAGCCGGAGATGAGCGTTTTCGTCATCTGTTAGCTCATATTGAACCGCTACTCGGAAAGAAGGGAGTTCTTTTTCCAAAGGAAGGACTGCTTCTGTGCCGAATACCAACGCGTATGGGGTCGTATTCGTGGCTATTTTGAATGTCGTCCGGTACGTCCAGAGAGCTTCGTGAAGCCTTTCGTGCCAATCTTTTTTGCTTTTGGACGCCGTTTTTTTTTATAATCTTGGTGAAGATCTTGTTGAAAGCTTCAGCTAGACCGTTAGCTCGGGGATTATAGACGGAAGAGTATCTCTAGTCTATTTTATGCTGTTCTGTGAAGTGGATGATTTTATGGCTCCTGTAAGCTGGTCCATTATCCGAGATTATCCGCCGCGGAGTGCCAAATTGGTAGATGACATGTGTCTTGAAGAAATAGAGAATATTCTCCGTCTTCACTTCCCTTAGTGGTATTGCTTTTGCCCACTTAGAAAAGTAATCGGTTGTTGCTAGTATGAACCGATGTTCTTTGGATGATGCTGGTTCGATGAGGCCAATTATGTCGGTTCCTCATATTTCGAACGGCCAGCTAGCTACCGTTGGGTGTAATGGATTTGGATGTTGGTGGATGAAATCCCCGTGAATTTGGTACGAGTGACACTGCTTCGTATATTCGAGGCAGTCTTGAATCATTGTGGGCCAATAATAACCCATCCTTTTGATCTTCAGCTTCATCTTTGGCCCGGCTTGATAAAAACCACAGAGTCCGTCGTGAGTTTCTTGAAAGACTCTCCTTGCTTCTCCTGGCCCCAAGCACCTTAGCCATAAACCCTCAAGCGATCTCTTGTATAGAGTATCATTGACGAAAGCGGAAGATAGAGCCCGTTTCATGAGCTGATGTCTTGACGACGCGTTTTCGGGCGTTCAATGGGATTTGAAGTAGTCTATGAAGACTTCCCTCCAATCCTTGATCTTTTCTTCGTCTTCTATCTGGAGGACTGCTTGTTTGGTCGTTTCCTTTTCTTCAGACGACTCTGTTAAATCCTCCGAAGGTATCCCTGCTGGCGCGATAACCCGGAGGCTTTGCTCGATGATCTTTATGTCATTGAGGTCTTCGTCGGCCAATTCTTTAGCTAATCTAGCCAATGCATCCGCTTTACTGTTTTCCGCACGCGGTATACTCTCCAAGATGTAGGAGGGGATTTGTGTCAGCGGTTGCTGCACTCTTTCACCATACCTGATCAGTTCTGGCTTGCATGTCTGATAGTCTCCATTTACTTGGTTGACAATGAGCTGGGAGTCTCCATATATGAGGAGGTCTTTGATTCCTATGTCAACAGCGATCTCGAGACCTGTTATCAAAGCTTCATATTCAGCTTCGTTGTTAGTCCTTGGCTCCGTCAGGGAAAAGGCGTAATGCAGTATCCCTCCTTGCGGAGTCACGAAGATGAAACCCACCCCAGCTTTGATTATGGGGGTATTATGCTTCCACCTTTTCATAGAAGATGCTTCATCAAAGTAGAGTTCCCATCGGGCATCATTCTTTTCTTCCTTTGCGTCGAACGGATGTTCATCCGGTAACTCACAATTTAAGGGGGAGTCGGCGGGTATCGGATGCTCGAGGAGAAAGTCGGCGATGGTCTGACCCTTCACTGCTTTGAGAGGTCGATACGTTATCGAGAATTCCATCAGGAGGAGGGCCCATTTGGCAAGCCTTCCTGTTAGTATGGCCCTTTACATCAAATATTTGAGAGGATCCACCTTTGATATGAGTTGGACCTCATGTGCCAAGGCATAGTGTCTGAGCTTCGTTATCGTGAAGATCAGTGCCAGACAATGCTTTTCGATGGGGGAGTAGTTGTTTTCTTCCCCCAGGAGAACTCGACTCAACTAGTACAGAGCTCTCTCCTTTCCCTGGTTGTTCTCTTGTGCCCATAGCGCACCCAGAGAACCTTCAAGGGCCGTTGTGTATAGGATGAGGGGCCTTCCTCTAACCGGGGCAGTCAGTATTGGTGGATTTTGTAGGTACTGTTTAATATCGTCTAGTGCATTCTGGAATTTTTGATCCAAGATGAATAAGGTCCCCTTCTTCATTAGATGACTATAGGGATGGCATTTTCCGGAGAGGTTGGCTATGAACCGCCGGATATACCCGAGCTTTCTTTAGAGAGACCACAGTTGTTTGAGAGTTCTCGGCGTGGGCATTTCTGTAATGGCTTTGATCTTTGATGGGTCTATTTCGATGTCTCGGTGTCATATGATGAATCCTAATAATTTGCCCGAAAAGACTCCAAACACATATTTTAAAGGATTCATCTTCAGATTGTATTTCAGAAGACGTTGGAACACTATGTTCAAATGTTCCCAGTGTTCCTCGTACAATTTTCTTTTCACCACTAGGTCATCAATATAGCATTCGACAATCTCGTGTATGAGGTCATTGAAGATCTTCGTCATAGCCTTCTGATAGGTATCACCAGCGTTCTTCAGACCGAAAGGCATTACCCTATAGCAGAATATGCCTAACGGAGTCCGGAAGGCGGTATGCTTTTGGTCTTCAGGATGCATTTTTATTTGGTTATACCCTGAAGATCCATCTATGAAGGAGAAGACCTCATCGGAAGACATGTTATCTATCATCAGCTCGGTAACTGGTACTGGGAAGTCATCATTTGGGCAAGCTTTGTTGAGGTCCCGAAAGTCTACGCAGATATTGAACTTCTTGGATGAAGCTCCGTCCTATTTTTCTTCATTACTGGAGTAATGTTGGCAATCCAGTCGGGATATTGAACTTCTTGGATGAAGCCGGGGTCAATTAGTTTCTTGACTTCGGCATTGATACTCATCTCGAGTTTTAGCCGCATTCTTCTTGGCGCCTGTTTGACTGGCTTGACGTCCGGCGATATAGCCAGCTTATGCACCGCTATTTTTGGATCTAGTCCCGACATCTCAGAATAGTTCCATGCGAAGCAGTATTTATATTGCATAAGCACGTCCTTTAGTGTGGCCACCTGTTTTTTAGACAACAGCTCACCAACGAACGTGGGCCTCGGCTCGTTTTCCGTCCCTAAGTCAATTTTTCTTAGGTTGTCCGCCGTGGTGTGTATCCCATCTTCCAGCTCTTTTGGTGCGGGTGGAAACTCCGAGATCACCTCCTCCTCCTCCTCATTTGTGAAGCATTTGAAGAAGTCATCCATATTCTCGTGCCCTCCCTCCTTTGAGAGTGTTATCATGTGGCAAGTATGAGTTTGCTTCCATTCTTGGTGTTGAGCTGGTCCCACCTTCGCGATATAGGTTCTTTTTGGCTCATGTTTTTGCGGTAGGGTCACCCTCTAGCTGTCGGATAAAGAGAACCTGCCTTATTGATATTGGTCTTCGACCTAGTCTTTAAAGGTGAAGCAGTCTTCAAGAGGATGTCATATTGCTCGATGATAGAAGCAATAATCCGGATGATGGACCTCATTTATCTGATCGGGGTAACGAGGCTCCGAGAGCGTCATCATTTGATACTTCATGACAAGGTTGAATATTTTCCTTGTCTTTTCTTGAGGGAAAGAGTATTCCCGTCCCATCTTCTTCAGAAAAGACGGATTCCAGCCAACTTTTTCTTAATTGCATGGCTTCTTGGATCCTCTTTGCTGTTTCCGAACGTCATTCTCGTTCTTCACCTTGTTTTTTCCCCTGTTTCGGGCTTTTCTCTTGTCACGAGAACATACAGCGAGCTGAGGGTGAAGGGCATCGTAATCTTTTCTTTCCGCAGACTGCTGATTGAGACGCCGCGTCCTGGTCTTTTCGTAAATAGCCATTTCGCGGTTATGATCATCCCAAACCTTTTGACCGGATTCTCTTATTAGCTTGTCCACTTGCTCTTCGAACGACGGGCTTGACGTTCTTATAGCGGGATTTTGCTTCGTTTCAACGTCACGGCTATCTGGAAAAGCATTCCTTTCTCCACCGGAGTTATTTATGGCACGACAGTTGTGGAATTGCTCCTGTTTATTTGACCGAACGTACCAAGCCCAGTCGTCTCCATCCTTCCATTGGGCATCTTTCACTGAGTCCCGGGAACGTCCCAGATCTTGTTGTAGAACTAGGCTTGTTGAACGGTTTGTTTGAAAGATACGCCTTGACATCTTAATAGCCTTTTCAATCCTTCTACGTAATATCTGGGCAGATGGATTGGTTGAATACTGTCAAGTGCAAGCTCGGCACCATGCCAGACTTCTTTCTCCACTTTGGTCTCCGTAGATTGATAGAAGAGGATCACCTTTTCACCTCTTCGCCTGTGAGAGACGTAGAAAGTCTGCAGCTCTTGTACGCTGTATGTATCAAGCGCATCAAGTTCTTTGTAATGTCGTGGCAGAACCATGGTGATCTGTAAACTCTGATCAGCTCCAGTAATGATTTCTGCTGACGGGCTAGTGGAGAACACGGCGTTGGCCTCGTCCTCAGAGTTACTGCCAAAGACTAAAATAAGAGTAAATGGTCCGGGCCTGTTGCATTGGGGTTTCCCCGAGTAGACTATTTCCCCATATTCCTCGGTATCGCTCCTAAAGATCGGGATAGTGGCGACGACTTTTTTGTTTATCTTCCGGCTTATGACATCTTTCCGTATCTTTGAAGTCTGGTAGGAAGTACTTTGCGTCTTCATATTTTCGGACTTCGTTTACGGAGAATGGATTTAGCTTCCCCGTAACGGTGTACTCGAGGCCGTCTTTGAAATACTTAATACACTGGTGTTGTGTAGAAAGGATGACGTTGTACTCGTGTAACCAAGGCCTGCCGAGCAGAGCGTTGTAGTAAGCCTTGGCGTCAATGACATGAAATTTGATGTCAGTGATGAGCAGCCTGAAGCGTAACGTCAGTTTTACAGACCCGAGCGTCCGAAATGACTGTGAATCGAAACCGGAGATGGTAATTTTATCTCGGGCTAGGTGCTGAACGTTCATGCAAATCTCTTTCAGCACCTTCACATTGAGGTGGTTGACAGAAGACCCATTGTCGACAAGGATATTTCCTATCTTGATATCGTGACAGTACCCGGTGACGTATAACGGGCGGTTATGCTCGCACGTTCCGAGGAGGAGATCCTCATCGCTGAATGTGATGTCAGCTGTGTGAGCCTCTGCCAGTTCGTCCTTCATCCTTTCTTCAGCTAAGAAAGCTTGGAATTGATCAGGATCTTGCAATGCCTTAATCAAAGAATCTCGTGCTTCTTTGAACAGGAGGAGAGCATCCAGTATGCTTAGTTGTGAAGGCATTTTTCTCAGATACGCTAGGACATTGTAATCCACCTTTTTTTCCTAGGTGGGTCCTTGGCTGCGAGCTCTTTAACGACTCCATCATCAAGAGTGATCTCCCCAGAGACTTTTTCTTTCCCCTTGTCTCTTTTACCCAAACCTTTATTTGAAGGTCTGAGATTCTTCTCAGGCAGCGTGCGGTTACGCAGCTGAATGTTCTTGCAGTTCTTCTCCTCCTCTTCTCTTTCGGGGGTGGAGTTCTTGAAGAGAGGGCCGAGGGTTATTTCTTCTTCAGAATCGCTCCCGAAGGTAAGAACTTGGAGTTTTTCGCTTTCCCGACTGGTATCAACCATATGACAGTTACCAGTCGTTTTCTCACACGCACTTGTCGAATTTCTTTGCTGTCGACGAGCTTCGCGTTTCATCCTCTTGAAGTGTTGTTGATGGGCAACGTATCCTTGCCACCACTTCTTGAAGGCACTGCATTCCTCGGTGGGGTGGGTAACCCTTCGATGATATATGCAGTAGTTTGGATGTATATCCGCTCCGTCAAGGCACATGACCTCGGGAGTGTTTTCCACGGGAGGGGCAGCTTCATTCCCATTGATCGGGGCTTTGGCGAACCGCTTCTCTTCTTTGATCTTGCTCTTGTTTATGGAAGGTGTGCTTTGGCTTTGTTGGAGTACTTTACGACTCATCCTTACTGCAGCTTCTTCATCCCGATGCCGACGCTTAGCCTTTTCGTATATGGCTATTTCGCGTTCTCGGTCAACTTTCCTTTTTCGAAAGGCTTCATTTAACAACCTATCGATTGGGTCTTCTGATAGTTCTAGGAATTTTGGCGCCGATCCTGCCCCCAGTTCCTCTGCGTTGTTTTCTGATGCCGAGGGAGCTTCTTCACCATTTGATGATGAATGGGAGACCATATGGCAACTTGCTACATAGCCTTTGGTTTCTGATGAGTCATTTTCCTCATCATTGTCACTCTCTTCGTTCTCAAGACTATGCTTGAGGAACTCTTCGAGGGTGACCGGTGTCTGTGCCTTCTGGTTATACTCTTCCAGTGCGTCGATGTACCTTTTTATGTCTGTGCGTTTGTCATCATACTCGGCAGTTTGCATCGGCTTCTTGGTCTTCTTCTTTTTCTTCGAAGACTTTGAAAGTTCGATTTGGGGGTTTTGTCCTTTGTCGACGGTTTTCGGTACGGGACGCGGTTTCAGCATCCCTTCGATGATTTCCGGTTCAAGCAGGCTCTTCCACCTGATTGCCAGACATGCCTGAAGATCCTTCAGTATTCTTTTAGTTTAGCTGAAAGGACGACTTTCTATGGAGCTTCTTCCATGAGCAAGCATGATGCCCCCGGCGTATCCACCTTTTTAGGAGCGTGCTCCTGTGGCGGGTTCACCTTCCAGTTCTCAGAAAGGGCGAACTTCCCCTGTTGATACTGATTCTCAACCCAGTTCTTGAAGATGTAGCAATTCTCAATTGGGTGGCTCACCATTCTGTGATAAGAGCAGTAGTTGGGGTTGTTGACATCGCCTGGTTGCGGTAGATGTCGTGGGTCTAGCAATGTGATAAATTTGTTGCGCATTGCCATCTCGAACAGTCTCCTCGTCTTGTCACGGGGAAACGAGTAAGCGTGTCCTAGTCTTTCTTCCAGGGATAAGCGCGTACGCATGTTGTTTTGGTGAGCAACCGGCTTCGGGTCACTCGGTTGCTGTTGAGTGTTAGCAACAAAAGCCGCTTTCCTTTTACCCTTGGCATTTCGAGGGTCCATTTTTTAGGAGGAAGGCCCGTGGCCCATCTGGTCTATTTGGGCCAGTTTGTCAATCAGAGCCTGGAAGGTGGTCGGCTTGAAGAACGTCATGAACCGGGACACCGTCGTTTGAGGATCTAATGTCCCGATGAACATACCCACGGCAGGAGATTCTTCGATGCGTTGTTCGCACTTCGACCATAGGCTCCGCCACCAGATCGCGTATTGGACCCGGGTCTCTCCCGGCTTTACCCTGGCATTGATTAATGTCGTAATCGAGGTGCGCTGGCGAACCGCTGTATGAACAACAATTCCATTTCTGTAAATGTTTTCACGGAGTCATTTGGGAGCTCCGAGTTCCATTCAAATGCCGTCTCTGACAGGCTGCCAACGAACCGGCGAAGTAGCAGTTTGTCGTCACCTCCAGAGTTGCCGCACGATGCTCTGAACTGAGCGACGTGATGGTGTGGATTGCCTGTCCCCTTGTACACATGGAACTTGGGGATCATATATCCCGGCGGGTACTTGATTTGATCATACCAGCCTGGATACGGTCTCCCAGTTCTGACAGTTTGACCGGCCGCTTCATTTGCTTGATGAGCTCGTATTTGTTGAGCGATATAATCATCAAGAGCAGCCTTGGAGCTTGTTTCCTCCTTCGCAGTTGATAAAGCCGGAAGAGGGTTTGATGTTTCCCCTCTATCATCCTCGACGATTATCGCTGGATCTTCAGCTGGAGGTTCTGACTGGATCATCATTCCAACCATGTCCTGGAACAGAAACACCATCTTCTTTATGTTAGCAGCTTGTTCTGCGGCCTCCTTATCCTTCATTTCAACCCTTCGCAGGAACTCTGTATTGGTCTTCTGCTCTTGACGCTGTTCAGATGCTGTCTCCGGACTTTCTTTCTGTCCGGTGAGTGTTGACATTTTGATCAGCATTTCCTGGAGCTTTTGTTATTGCTCCTGAGGTTTTGTCAACGATCGAGTTTACGGCCGATGACCTATGGAAGCACGGCTTTCCTCTTTTCCGGAAGCCATGTAAACCGTGTGCACGATCATGCCCCTAAACTTGGGGCGTTTGGGTTCATCACCTTTGGAATTTGCCGCCGGTGGTGGGATTTTCTCCAGCCTCGTTTTTTTGTGGGAGCTTGAAGTTGAATGAGCCATTGTAACAGGCGCTTGTGTATAAGACGTCTCTCGCTGTATAACGGAGGGATAGCCTTTCTCCTGCCAAACCTTCATTTTCTTTAGTCGGCGGGAGTAGTCTTTGTCAATCATAGAATCTTGGACTTTCCGCCAGACCCTGTGAATTTAGGAAGAGAGCCTCTGAGGGGGCTGCTTTAGTTTTGCCTGCGTCGTGTTTTCAGCAGGTGGGGGAGATTTCTTCAACACCGCGGTTGGAGAGTTCATGCGCACCCTCCTAAGCAGATCAAAGCTATTCCCGGTTGGAACAACAGCGTCAACTTCCACCATTGAAGCTAGTGGGGTAAATCCAGAAGGGGATTTGCCCCCGGCTTTCCTCACTCGGTGCCAGTAGCGATGTCGAGCGTGTCTTGTAGACGGGACTACCTTAGTTGTGGAAGCGGCTCCGTCATTCCCCCGGCTTTGATCAGGGCTATTGTTGGTGCCAGCCTGTCGAAGACTGACGTCCGTTGAGAGGGAACAACCAATCTTTCGATGGCTGATTTCCTGGTAGGAAAAGCACTTTTGACGACTTCACCTGCTGGAGAAGTTGGGAGGACTATCCGTTTTGGGATAGCCCCTTCAGGTATCGCGAGCCTCTTTGCGGGCTCACTTGAGCTTCGACTCAGCCTGTTGAAGACTGAGTTGGCAGACTTAGACGACCCGTGGAGAGAGGCCGTGGTGGTTGCAAGTCGATCGAAGACCGACTTCTTGGGAGCTTCCTGTGGTGGCACTGGAGCGCTGAAGCTTGCTGGCGGGAGCATGGTCCCGAAGAATAATCCAGTGGTGGCTTGAGTCACCTGCCCTACCGGCATTGAAAAGATGGAGGCCGCATTGGGCCCGTATGTCACTCCTTCAGTTGGGGCGGAGCGGGAGTTGTTGTTGCAGTTTGTGCAGTTGGAAGCCATTGATGTTCACTTCTTCTTTCTGCACAGGAACAAGACACCGAATCTTAGTATCTCGAATCCAAAGGCAGCCGTAGCAAACCGCGGTTTTGTTCTCGAACACGACACACGAAGTGTGGAGTGGAAAGAGAAAGAGGTCTCACCGGGCTGCCAGAATCTGTTTACCGCCGGAAGACGGAACGAGACGTTGGGACGTCTGGCCTGAATTTGGGGGTAGATGCTATTTGGATTTATCCGTCCACCTCTCCGAAGATGCTAAGTTGATTTATGGTACCGTATATCGGAGGTTTGGACGGATGCGGCCGTTGTAGCAGACTTCGTCAGATTCCCCCTCGTTTATGCAAGGGTTTTTTGATTGTAAGGACGCTCTTCCTTGCAGGCGCAAGCCCCCGTAGTTAATTATATTACCGCATTACGATAACCACTTTCTCTTTCTCCGGAAGTTCACTTCGTGTCTTGTGTGTTTTTGTTTGTTTAGGTTGGCTATGGATTGTATACGGAGAATAATTTATGTTGTTGCTCGTAGGGCGTGGATTAGTCCAAATCCGTATATCTTAGATTTGGGGTTTTTATTTAAGGACCGTTAATCTAGTTTGAGATTAAGATCGACTTTAAATGTATATGATCATTTGGAGCTCGATTTGTTTCTGCTAAGGATACATTAGTCCAATTTGAGACTAAGATCCACTTAACGGGGTTTCAAGATCATTTTTATTTAGGATCCAGCAAAAGAGCGTTTGGGCTCTATTGTTTTAGTTTAAGGGTGTTTCGGTTCATTATCGCCATTTTGGAGGCGAATATTAGTTTAGGGACATTTTGGTCCATTGCCAGTTTAAGGACGTAGTTTAAGGACGTAGTGGTCCATTGTGTTCATCTTGCACACACGTGTATTTGTTACGTGACGGAATGAACAAGGGTGATATGGAATGCACCTAGTATGGGGTGCGGTCTGATTTGAGGTGTGCACGTCGGTTTGGACGGTTTAGGAATGCACTGAAGAATTGTTGGTTGTCGGGACCTGCCACCTCTCTGAAGACGTTAAAGAATTAAAACGACGTATATCAGAGGTGTGGAGAGATGTACCCTTAAACTAAATCCCGTATTTGAGGGAGACGGGTTATGGTGGCCCTAGGAATCGTTAGTCATATTTTGAGACTAAGATTACCTTAGGAGATATGGGATGAATATCATTTGGATATCATCAGTTGAAGGATCATTAGTCATGTTTAGGACTAAGATCAGTTTGGGGAATCATGACCACAGTGGGGCTCGGTTGAATGGAAATCGAAGAGGTTTTGACCTTGGGAAAACTTAGCCAATTTGGGCTAGGTCTGGGTCTCTATAGTTACCCAACAGTGCTAAGCACTGGTATATGCAGCACTCACGTGTATCCTACGTGAGACGCTGGATCAGTGTTAAACACTGAACTCTGGAGGCGCTCACGTGTGAACACGTGAGGCACTCCAAATATGGGCGCTGCTCTTTGGGGTTTTATTCCCCCTTTTTTGTATAAGTGCTAAGCACTTGGTTCTTGCGGCACTCACGTGTGAAACACATGAGGCACCCCAAATATGGGCACTGCCTTTTGGGTTTTATTCTCCCTTTTTATATAAGTGCTAAGCACTTGGTTAGAGCTTTCGTGGAAAACACGTGACTCCTTATGAAGTGCCCCTTGTTTTTCTTTTAAGCACTCGCATGGGAAACACGTGAGGCAGTCTGGGTCGTTCTTGTTGTTCATTAGAGGCACTCACGTGGAAAACACGTGAGGTCTCATTATAGTGTTAAACACTAACGAATCCCCAGGCTTTTCTTCTGTTTTCTTAGTGATCTTGATCTCTTATTAATGACATTTCTAGTCATTAGGATTTGGGTTTGGAAGGTTTCAGATTATTATCATCGTCTGGACAGAGGAATCAAGTTCTCCTCTCGTTTTTACAAGAATCAAATTCTTTATATAGGGTTAAACCCTAGTTTTCAGAGGAATTAAATTCCTATATGTTTTTGTAAGAATTAAATTCTTTGAACTCAGTTCTTTCCTCTAGGTTTTAAATCTGCAGGACAGAATCTCCCCGATGAGAATTAAATTCTCAACTTATGGGGAGATCTGCTTCTGCAAATCTCAACCAGAGGAAGAACTGGGTTCTTATATGAAGAGTTAAACCCTTAAAGAGGCAAAAAAGAGATAGAACAAGCTCTGTGTTTTTTTTCTTTTTACCTAGTGTGTTATGACGAAACAAGTCTTCACCGAGAATTAAATTCTCTTTTTTCTGTCTCTCTTTATGTCTCTTCCCTTTTCCTTTGTTCTCTCTCCCTCTTGTCTGAGACTTGAAGTCTCGGGTCCTTTATATAGCGGAAGCAAGTTGTTAATTGGTTTTGAGAAAATCTCTCATTGAGAGATTCCAATTGATTTAGGGAATTTTATCCACCGTCGGATCTTTGATCCAAGGACTTCTGTTTTACAGAAAATATTGTTCTTGTTTTTAACAAGATTGGGGATATTATCCCATATATAGAATAAAATTCTATTGAGCGGTGACATTTTAATCACATTTGGATTTTTAATCCAAGGGTGCTCAGTTTAACATAGTATAATCTTTCTCTGTTTAGAAAGATATATAAAAAAATATTTTGGATCTTTGATCCACTAACTCTCTGTTTAACAGAAAATATTCTTCCCAATAGAATTTAATTCTATGTTTGATCACCGTTAGATCCTTGATCCAACGGTTCATTAAGTAGAATTTAATTCTACGTAAGGAAGCGTCCTCACGTGTTTAGCATATGGGACTTAGTTTGGCCCCTTAGCTGTTTGGTTGTAACGCCTATATGGTTTGCATACAGGCACTCGAGTGTTATCACGTGAGGCTTTGTTTAGCCTATCTGTTGTTTGATTGCAGCGCTTATATGCTTTGCATATAAGCGCTCACGTGTTTAACACGTGATGCTTATTTAGCCTATCAGTAGTTTTGTTGCAGCGCCTATATCCTTTGCATATAGGCGCTCACGTGTTTAACACGTGAGGCTTATTTAGCATATCAGTAGTTTAGTTGCAGCGCCTATATGCTTTGCATATAAGCACTCACGTGTTTAACACATGAGACTTGTTTAGCCTATCGGTTGCTTAAATGCAGCGCCTATATGTTTTGTATATAGACGCTCACGTGTTTAACACGTAAGACTCGAGTAGTGGGGAGTTTCCCCTTTTCTTACTCTCCCCTTTTTTATGAGGGAACATCGGGATTTGATTTGTTTCCGAGGTGGAGCTTGATTTCTCCTGGGAGGTCATTGGTTGACTAGTATTTTGATTTGTTTTGGGAGGTCTCTACCCTTCCAGTGAGACTTTTGAGCTTGGAAGTGCTGCCGGATGGGACACTGATTTGATATGTTTGATTTCTTCCTTATTTGGCGGGATTTTTGAATTTGAGAGGAACATGGAATTTGGATTTTGTTTAACATCAGCATTGCTGCACTGGAATAATACCAGGAGCAACTCATCATTTGCCCCGGAAGGACTTAGGATTTGGTTTTTGGGTCGGCATCAGCACCGCTAACACTGAAGCGTAGTGCCAGAAGCGACTCATCATTTACCTTTGGGAAAACTTGGGGTTTGAGTTTTGGGTCGGCATCGGCACCGCTAGCACTGAAGCGCCAGGAGCGACTCATCATTTGCCGTTGGAAAAACTTAGGATTTGGGTTTTGGGTCGGTATCAGCACCGCTAACACTGAAGCGTAATGTCAGGAGCGACTCATCATTTGCCGTTGCCCGTTGGGGAATGATGGCTTAGGAGACAGGTTTAGATCCCTATCACCTAAGGCTTTTCAATTTTATAAGCCATAAGGGTCTCATAAAAGCATTTTCTCCCTACGGGTGTAGAGGATCTCGCAGGTGTATAGTCTCCTTAGGAATCGTGAGGATTCCTAAGTGTGTTTCTCCTTTGTGAGTCGTAAGGATCTCACTCGGGGATTTTCTCCTCACAAGATCAAGAGGACTTTGCGAGTGTGTTTCACCTCTTTTCATGGGTTTGCACCCTTTCGGGTTTTTACAAACTCGCCGGCATTCTTGCTGTTTTTTACTCACGGAGCCCTTTCGGGTTTTCATCCATGCCCGTTTTGCTTGTGGACATACCTTCCTTTTTTTATCTCGCCAGTAGGGCCTCAGATGTTGTCTCACCGTAGGGCTTGGGGGAGATAGGGGTCATTTGCATCCGTGGATTGTATACGGTTTTACAAAATGTATGATCCAGACTGTAGGGCCGGTGTGCTCAATTCACCTGCAACTTGGAGTATTCACGCATAGTATTTCTTAAGATATCAGCCATTGATGGGTAGCATGGGCCTTTCTCCCTCGGCATTTATCAGCCGGTAGGATGCTCCATCAAACACTTTCTCGATGACGTATGTCTTTCTCAGTTTGGCTTGAATTTTCCCTTGGCATGTCGATTGTGGATGACCGGTCTTTTGAGGTCCAACACCAATTCGCCTTTCTTAAAAGCACGGAGACGGGTCATCTTATCATAGGCCCATGACATCTGGGCTCGGTACAGCTCCAGATTTTTCTGTACTGTGAGCCTCTTTTCTTCGAGGGCATCGAGCTCTTCGAACCGAAGGAGAACGTTTTCCTCATCCGTCAACTCGTGCTGGATGACCATTCTTAGGCTTGGAACTTCGACTTCGAGGGGGAGAATTGCCTGCACTCCGAAGAGTAATGAGTATGGAGTGGACTGCGTTGGAGTGCGGTGCGTGGTACGATATGTCCACAATACCTCGTGGGGCTTGAGATTCCAGTCTCTCTTGTTGGCTGAAGCATTTATCCTCAGGAGCTTGCATAGAGTTTTATTGAAGGCTTCGGCCAGCCCATTGGCTCTTGGATTATAGATGGAGGAATATCTCCAGTCTATCTTGTGCTGAGTAGCGAACCTTTAGATTTTGAAGCCCTTGAAAGAAGGCCCGTTGTAAGATATGATTCTTCTCGGTGTACCGAACCGGTATAGAATATTATGCCGGAAGAACGTCAGAATATCTTCTGTTTTGACTTCTTTTAGCGGGACAGTTTCAGCCCATCTGGAGAAGTAGTCAGTTGTGGCTAATATGAACCGGTGGCCTTTAGATGACGGAGGATCAATTGGACCAACTATGTTGGTGCCCCAAACTTCGAAGGGCCATGACGCCACCGTAGGATTCAGCGGATTGGGATGCTTGTGAATGAAGTCACCGTGAATTTAGCAGAGGTGACATTTCTTTGCATGCTCTTCGCAATCCCTTATCATAGTAGGCCAGTAATATCCAAGCCGTTTGATTTGAAGCCGCATTTTAGGGCCGGACTGATGAGTTTCGCAGATGCCTGAGTGGACTTCTTTCATGGATTTTTAGGTTTCGGCCGATGACAGACACCTGAGCCAGAGTTGGTCATATGATCTGCGGTATAGCGTATTATTTATAAATATGTATCAGAGAGCTCTCTTCTTCAGCTGAACCCTCACAGATTTTTTTGGACAACTTGTCGTATCTGAGATACTCTATGAAGGGCTCTCTCCAATCAGGCTGGTCTTGGATGATCAGGACTTCTTCAGCAGGATTGCTCTTTTGTTCTGCGCTTTCCTCTTCTCGTAAAAAGACTGGTAGCAGAATTTGCCGGCTCTTGACCGTGATCAGAATTTCATCCATGTCGGGATCAGCCAGCTCTTTGGATAGGCGAGTGAGTACGTCGGCTTTTCCATTCAACGCCCTAGAGACCTTCATTAGTTCATTGTGAGTGAACTGTTTCATGAGTTCCACCACTCGGCTTCTGTATCGAGTTAACTCAGGTTTATATATCTTGTAGTCGCCGCTCACTTGGTTGACGACAAGTTGGGGTCATCGTAAACCTGTAGTCGAAGGATATCCATTTCTATGGTGTGCTCCAGACCGGCTATCAGAGTTTCGTACTTAGTCTCGTTGTTTGTATGAGACCCGGTAAGAGTGAAGGAACGTCATAGGGTTCCTCCTGATGGCGTGATGAACACCAATCCAATCTCTGCTTTTATCTGGGGGATGCTTGATTTGCTGGAGCTCTTTATTGATGAGGCTCCATCGAAGTAGAGCTCCTGGTTTGTTATCTTCAAAATGCAGCACCTGTTCGTTGGGTAACTCGCAATTGAGTGGCGACCTTTCTGGTATGGGATGAGCAGCGAGGAAGTTGGCAAGAGCTTTCCCTTTTACTTCTTTCTGAGGAGTATAGACTATGTCAAACTCAAGCAGTATGACAGCCCATCTTGCCATTCTACCGGCTAGGCTTTCTTTGGTCATTAAGTGTTTGAGTGGGTCGACCTTGGAGATCAACATAACCCGATGAGTGAGAAAATAGTGCCTCAGTTTCTTCACAGCGAATATCAGAGCCAGGTATTGCTTTTCGATCGGAGAATAGTTGTGTTCCGCCCCGACTAAATTTCTATTGAGGTAGTAGAGGGCATTTTCTTTTCCCTCCTCATTGTTCTGGCAAGGAGTGCATCGAGTGACTCATTTAGCACGGCAGTATAGAGAATTAACGGTTTATTTGGAATGGGAGCAGCAAGCACTGGAGAGTGCAACGGGTACTGTTTGATATTTTCGAACGCTTCTTGACATTCGGCATCCCAGACCAAAGGAGATCCTCTCTTCATGAGCTTCGAGAAGGGCCTGCATGTTCTCGATAGGTTCGAGATGAACTTTCGTATGTAAGCGAGCTTGTCTTGAAAGGATCTTAGCTGCGTCAGATTTTTTGGAGGAGGCATCTCCATAATGGCCTTTATCTTAGATGGGTCAACTTCTATCCTCCGATGTTGAATTATGAAGCCCAAGAATTTCCCCGATGACACGCCAAAAGCGCATTTTAGAGGATTCATCTTTAGATCGTGTTCTCTCAGTCTGGTGAAAACAGTCCTGAGATCTTGGATGCGGTCGGCCTTGGCTTTAGTCTTGACGACCAAGTCATCGACATAATATTCGACAACTTTATGAATTAAGACCTCAAAGATCTTGGTCATTGCCCTTTGATATACGTCGCCTTCATTCTTTAGTCCAAATGGCATCACTTTGTAACAGTATATGCCGATCACGGTTCGAAATGCTGTGTGTTTCTCGTCCTCCGGCGATATCTTGATCTGATTATATCTAGATGAGCCATCCATGAAGGTGAACAACTCATAATTTAAGGTGTCGTCGACCATCATTTCCATGACCGGTAGCGGAAAGTCATCTTTAGGGCATGCCTTGTTGAGGTCCCTGAAATCGATGCAAACTCGGATCTGCCTATTTTTCTTCTTCACTGGGACGATATATGCGATCCAGTCCGCATATTTCTCTTCTCTGATGAAATCAGCATCAATAATTTTCTTAGTTTCTTCGATCACCTTTTCTTATAGCTCCCTTCTCATTCTTTGAGGGGTTTGTTTCATTGGCTTGGCATCGGGAGATATAGCTAGCTTATGCATGACCACTTTTGGAGAGAGGCCAGGCATTTCTTTGTAAGTCCACGCGAAGCAGTCGATGCACTTATGTAACAGGGCGATTATTTGTTCTTTCATTTCCTCTGACAAGAGTGAGCTAATGTATGTCGGCCTTGGATTATCGGGCGTTCCCAAATTAACCTCAGTTAGCTCATTGAAGGTTGCTTGTCCGCCATCTTCGAGCTCTTGAGGGGCTTCTTCTGACTCGGCTAGCTCATCTTTATCATTTGATTTTTCCCTGGCTTCACCAACATGGATCATGTAGCATGCTTTGACATCAGGTTGAATGAAACCTATGCCTCGTCTATCTGGGATTCGTCCATCGATGAGTGCTTGGACCTGAGGCGGGTGCCACAGCTCCTCATAAAACTTCGCTTCGGAGTCTGTTTGATATAACCGACATCTGCACTTTTTAAAATATTCCTGCATCTCGGGCGCATAATATCTGGGGTTTAGGACAGCTCTTATGCCTCTTTCATAGGGAAGGTACGTGATAGACAAATCGTGCGGGTGCACGACAGGATTTGACCCATAAAACAGAATGCCATT
Organism: Agapanthus africanus; assembly: GCA_030015575.1. Lineage (NCBI taxonomy): Eukaryota > Viridiplantae > Streptophyta > Magnoliopsida > Asparagales > Amaryllidaceae > Agapanthus > Agapanthus africanus. Next base: position 28,816,168 of record JASDDO010000001.1, read on the forward strand.
CTGTCCACTTTTCCTTCCAGAAACGTAGAAAATTTGCAGTTGGTTCACGGTAGAGACCGACAAAGCATTTAGCTCCTTGCACATCTGTTCCAGCACCCTTGTGATTGTAGGGTATTTTTCGTGACCACATTGAGATGGGAAATACGCGTCGCTTGTCAAGCGCATTACAGATTCCCCCTGCCTAGGGTAGACCGGGGTTTATTGATCATGGGGATCCGAATCTCCGGCAGCCGCGGACTAAGCTGCTGTTAATTTCCTCTCGCCTTTGAAGCGAAGGAACCTCCGATTGACGGGACAACTAATCATGCGAACTCAATGTACAGTGTGCGTGTGTTGTGTTTTGGAGGGGACTTGGATGTATCGGGGGCCACGCAGAGTTTACGGGAGTCCCGGTACCCGGATAGCGGGAAGGGGGTCAAGGGGTCTAGCATCCCCTTGCGGGTGCGGGTCAGCTGCCCGTTAGAAATTTTTTCTAACGGGGGACGTGTTTTGAGTGTGGAGTGTATGGAAAAAAAGTGAGTAGCATTTTATGGACGCGTGGGCGTTGGGTGTCAGCGCCTCACACGCCCGGCATGTGGGGGCTGGGCGTATGCAGAAAAAGGGGGTTTAGCCCCGGGATTAGGAGTTAAACTCCGAGGGACTTTGGAAACTCCCCCAAAAAGGAGGGTCTTTATCTTTATGGAGTTAAACTCCCAAAAGGATTTTGAGTGGAGTTAAACTCCCAAAAGAATTTTATTTATGGAGTTAGACTCCAAAAGATTTTGGCAAATGGAGTTGAACTCCGAAAAATCTTCGGAGATGATCAAAGGGGACCCCTTTCTTCTCCCCTTTAGCCCTGAATCTTTTTTTAAGCCTTGGATCTTCCCAAAATGGGATTTTTGGAGATGTGTCTCCTTCTTCTTCCTCTCTGATGGTTGGATCTTGGAGAAAAAAGAGACGAGACTTAAAAATCTCCCTTTTTGGAGATTTGATGGGAGATCCGAGCCCCCCTTCAAGGGTTTTATGGGGAAAAACTATTTATTTTTGGAAAAGAAAGAGTTAAACTCTTGATTTAATTTAGAAAAGAGAAGAAGCTTTAGAACCTTGAGGAAGGAGAAGGAGGCACAGAACCCTAGATTTTAGAGAGAATGAAAAAAAGTTCTTCTTAATTTTTTCATCATGTTTGCCTTTATAGACCACACACTTTACATATAGCCTTTTGGGCTTTGCTAAATGGCACTTGTGCCACCCCATTCCTTATGTGTTTATTTCTTTTGCACATAAGCCATGGGTTTACAAAATTTTGGCATTCTGCCTATTTTTTCATACATTTATTTCTAAAAAATGCATTAAACTAATTTATTACTTCATTCTTGGCTTGAAGCCGGCCCCTTCCATTCTTGGTCCTGACTTGGGCTTGGGCCACTTGAGTTGGGGGTTGATTGACTTTGACTTGGTTGATTGGGTATAACTTTTGACCCCAACAGTGATAGCTAGGGACCCTTCTATAATCTCGAAGGTTTCTCTTAGTTTCACCTTTTATATGAGAGCCCAATCTGCTTAGCTGTTGCAAGGTAGGTCCTCTTTCTCCGACTCTTCAGTGTCGTTGCTGAAATGAGGACGAATTATGCTGCCGGATGGGTTTTCAGTATCAGACTCATCCGTATCGCTACCGAAACAAGGGCGAGTTTTATGGAAGGATGGACTTCCAGCGTCGGATTCATCAGTGTCACTGCCGAAACGCTGACGCATTTGGGTTTTTTTTGCTTTTGAAAGTGACAGCCGGCTCTGATTTGCTTTTGAGTTTCAGAGCCGTTCTGTCTTTGGTCAGTCGTGGCTCAGTATTTTGGGGGTTCATGAAGTACCGAGAATCTAATATCGGACTTCATGCACACCGAATGGCTGGATGTTTCCGTCAATACGCCTTTCTTCACCATTTTTGGTATATTTTATACATTGATGGAGAGTTGACGAAACAATACCGTAATCGTGGAGGCACGGCCGTCCCAGGAGAATTTTATAAGACGTGTCGGTGTCGATCACGTATATCTTGGCTTCGGTTTGTAGGTTTCTGAACCTGATCGGCAGAGTTATGGATCCCAGAACTTGCTGGCAATTTTGATTGAAGTCTTGAATGACAATCCTTTCCCTTGACAGGTGTCGGACGTCCATTGACAAACTCTTCAGAGTCGGCAAGTTCATGTTGTTCACTGATGATCTCGGATCAATCAATATGTGATTAATCCGATCTCCGTCACTGTACCCGGTCACGTAAAGCAGTCGGTTATGCCCAGCCGTTCACAGTAGCAGGTCTTCATCCATAAATGTGACTGCGGCGACATGCAGAGTGTACTGGGCTTCTTTCATATTAATTTCCGCAAAGAGAGCCTGGTATCGCTTGGGGTTTTGTAGAGCATGAATGAGATCATCTCTAAGATCCTTAGATAAGACCAAGGTATCGTAGATACTTAAGAGAGACGGAAGCTTCCGGAGATGGGCCAAGGCATTATAGTCTACTGAGAAAGGACACGAGTTTACATGAGCCGGCTCTCCGCCATCTTCTTCATTAGCGACTTGTTTTTCCTTTCCTTTTGGGATGTTGCCCTGATTTGTCGGTAAAGCCCTGCCGCTTCTGAGCTGGATTTGGTTGGCCTTTATGGCAAGCTCTTCGTCCTCTTCGGGAAAACATAGCTCTTCCTCAGAATCGCTACCAAGGTGGACGACGTAGCAGGTCACTATAGGGATTTCGTCATCAGAGTCTTCTTCTAGCTCCTTCAGAATCTCAGCCGCTTCTACGGGGAAGAACTCCTTCAATTGAATCAGAGTTCTTTCCTTTTGTTCATAGTCTTCGAGGGAATCGATATAATTTTTAATGGTTGATCTCCCCGTAGAAACTTTTTCACATCGAGCCGCACTTTTCTTATTCTTGAGCTTTTTGGATTTTGGACATTGTTGGGGTCAAAAATTACACCCCGGTTGATCAAGTCAAAATCAAATTCAACCCTAAGCTAAGTGGACCTAAGCCAAGGTCAAGACTGAGCATGGAAGGGTCCGGCCCCATGACAAAAATAATGAAGCCATAAATTAGTTTAATGTAATTCTTTGTTTTAGGAATAAATGTATGTAAAATGGGCAAAAAGCCAAAATTTTGTAAACCCCATGATTTATGGGCAAAAAAGAGATAAGCACATAAGGCATGGGGTGGCACAAGTGCCATTTAGCAAAGCCCAAGGGGCTATATGTAAAATGTGTAGCCTATAAAGGCAAACATGATGAAAAAATCAAAAAGAATATTTTCATTCTCTCAAAAAAGTTTAGGGTTCTGTGCCTCCTTCTCCTTCCTCAAGGTTCTAAACTTTCTTCCTTTTTCTTGAATTAAATCAAGAGTTTCACTCTTTTTTTCCAAAAATGAGTAGTTTTTCACCATAAAACCCCCAAAGGGGAGCTCTGATCTCCCATCAGATCTCTAAAAGGGGAGATTTTTAAGTCTCATTCCCTTTTTCTCCAAGATCCAGCCAATAGAGAGGAAGAAGAATGAGACCCATCTCTAAAAATCCCATTTTGGAAAGATCCAAGGCTCAAGAGAAAATCCAGAGCTCAAGAGAGAAGAAAGGGGTCCCCTTTCATCATCTTCGAAATTTTTTTAGGAGTTTAATTCCACAATATATATATATAATAATAATAATAATAATAATAATAATAATAAATCCTTTTTTTACGAGTTTAACTCCAAAAGTCAATCGGTAAATACAACACCCTGTGCAGGGGCTAAGCCCCTCTTCCATTTTTTAGGAGTTTAACTCCAAAAGTCAATCGGGAGTACAACTCCCAGTACAGGGGCTAAGCCCCTTTTTTCGCTGGCGCCCGGCACCCGCTTGCGGGGCATGTGACCTTATGGCGCCCAGCGTCCACGCGCCACTCAAGTGTCGTTAAGACGCTCCTCACCCTTATTTTTCCCTCATGCTCTACACTCAAAACACGTCCCCCGTTAGAATGGTCCTCGATATATCCAAGTCCTCTCCAAAACACAATACACGCACACCGCACATTGAGTTCTCATGAGCAGTTTTACCCGTTAATCGGAGGTTCCTTCGGTTCAAAGACGAGGGGTAATTAATGGCAGCTTAGTCCGCGGCTGCCGGAGATTCAGACCCCCACAATAAATAAACCCCGACCTACCCTAGGCACTGGGAATCTGTAGTACGCCTGACAAGCGATGTATATTTCCCATCTCAATGGGGTGACGAAAAACACCCTACATGCCTGATTGAGCCGAATTGGCAGCTGGAATGGTGGGCTTCTTCTGCCCTTCCCATTCAGTTATGGGTTCTTTTTGAAGCAATTTTAACATCTTCTTCGTCTTTTTCGACATGTGCATACTCCATGAGGCTGCAGCGAGTCAGTTTTATTCCTCAGGGTAGCGGGTTCAGCTGTCTGCTCCCAGAAGGGTTCAGCTCGTGTCTGTATAAAGTTGATGGTTGCGGCTTGATTGTTCACCAACACACTCTTGGACAACTCAATCTCCCCAGTCTTATTCTGCTTCTCGACCCAGTCTTTGAATACGTAGCAATCCTCGATGACGTGACCTAGTATTCTGTGGTATGGGCAATACAGAGGGTTGCCAGTCATGCTTGCTTCTTGCGGCCTCTTTGGGTTCGGCAGTTGTAAACCATTCCCCAAGGCGTCCCTGGATATCTTCTAGACCTTGTCCCTTCTGAAGGAGTAAACCTTGATTTTTCTCTCTTCCAAAGTTGGTCCTTCTCCTCCCAGTACTGACTTTTGTGATCGGTCGATTTTTTGTCCGCTCGCCCTTCTCTTGTCTTCATTGTTGGACGTGTTAAAGACATTGGTATTGCTAGAATTCTCGTTTCTACAGTTGTCATCCTTCTTGCTCTTCCAAGTCTTGTCTTTCTGAGGGTCCGGGGTAGGCTTTTGCTTCGAGCGTTCCAGCATTTTGGACTTTCTTGGTTGTAGGGTGTTTTTTGTCACCCCATTGAGATGGGAATACGCGCGCGCTTGTCAGGCGTACTACAGATTCCCCCTGCCTAGGGTAGGCTGGGGTTTATTGATCGTGGGGATCCGAATTCCGGCAGCCGCGGACTAAGCTGCTATTGATTACCCCTCGCCTTTGGAGCGAGGGAATCTCCGATTGACGGGTCAAACAGGTCATGCGAACTCAATGTGCAGTGTGCGTATGTGTGTCTTGAGGGGTTTTGGATATATCGGGGTCCCCGCAGAGTTTTACGGGGGTCCCACTACCCGGATAGTGGGCTGGGGGTCAAGGAGGATAGTAGCCCCCTTACGGGGTGCGGGGTACGAGGCAGCGCCCCGTTAGAAATTTTTTCTAACTGGGACTGTGTTGTGGAGTGTGAGTGTATGTAAAAAAAAGAGAAAAATAGCGTCCAAAGGACGCGTGGGTGCCAGCGCCTCACGTGCCTAGCACACGGGCGCTGGGCGCCGGCGCCCCACGTGCTTGGCACACGGGCGCTGTGCTCCCGATTGACTTTTGGAGTTGAACTCCCGACAAAGAGGACAAAGGGGCTTAGCCCCTGCACTGGGAGTTGTACTCCCAAAAAGAAAGATTTATTATTTTTTATATATGTATGTATGTGTATATATATATATATATTATTTTTGAGGAGTTAAACTCCTAAGATATTTTCGGAGCTGAGGGGACCATTTTTTTCTCCCTTGGGCCCTGGATCTTCCCCAAAGTGGGGTTTTTGGAGGTGTGTCTCTTTTTTCTTCCTCTCTATTGGCTGGATCTTGGAGAAAAGAGGGTGAGATTTTAGAAATCTCACCTTTTTGAGATCTGATGGAAGATTTGAGCTCCCCTTTGTGGGTTTTGTGGTGAAAAACTATTTAATTTTGGAAAAAGAAGAGTAAAACTCTTGATTTAATTGAAAAGGGGAAGAAGGTTTAGAACCTTGAGAAAGGAGAAGGAGGCACAAAAACCCTAGATTTTGATGGAAATGAAAAGTTCTCTTTTATTTCATTATCATGTTGCCTTTTATAGGCTTACAAATTTACATATAGCCCCTTGGGCTTTACAAAATGGCATCTTGCCCATCCCATGCCTCATGTGCTCATTTGTTTTGCACATGAGCCATGGATTTTACAAAAATTTAGCTTTATTCCCATTTTTCTTACATTCATGCATAAAAAATTACATCAAAATTATTTATTACATGATTTCATTTTGGCATGGGGGAGGCCGGCCTCGGGGCTCGACTTGGGCATGGGCCCACTTGACCTGGGCTTGGGCCTACCTGGCTTAGGGCTGACTTTGACTTGGTCAACCGGGGTGTAATTTTTGACCCCAACATTGGTCAGCTCCTGAAATGTCTTGATGCCTGCTGTACACAAGAATGTGACCATCCAATTGCTGAGGTTCCCAATGGGGAGGCTGACGGACTGGTCCTCCTTTAGCGGCGGTTCGCACTTGACAGTGAGGTTGCGCCATCGGGCAATAAAGTCCGTGTTGCTTTCATTTTCCCCCGGCTTGGTTGTTACAAGGTTAACAATGGAGATTTTTTCACTAACACTCATGAATTTTTCCGAAACAGATACTCCATTTGGGAGAAAGTAGTGACGGACCCGTCTTGTATGCTCGCGTACAAGTCGAAAGCAACACCGGTCAGACTATTGACAAACTGACGAAGAAGGAGTGTATCATTGCCCCTTGTATTTCCGCACGATGCTTTAAAGTGGGCGACGTGTTGATTTGCGTTTTCCGTCCCGTCAAATCTTCCGAACTTAGGAATGACGTTGCCGCTGGGGAACTCGATCAGATCGTACTATGCGGGATATGGCCGCCCACTACTGCCAATTTCTTTCTGAACTTTGGCTTCGGCCATCAATGTTTTAACCTTGTTGGTGACCAAATCCATTATCCGATCTTGTGTTAGCGGGATAGTGCCATCCGGCGCCACGGCGTCCCCAGAAGTGGAATGTGGCCGGCTTTCGTGCGGCTCGCTCATACTTGGACCTAAAAGTGCAGGTATCGGTTGCTTCAGGTCGTTATCTCCCGGCTCATGAGTAGAGACATATGCTTGATTGGAAGGCGCCCGAGCAATTTGAGCCGTGAGCTGCATCACAACATTCATCAGGTCATCAATTTTTGAGTAGATCTTGGCCATCTCTTTATCTTTGCTCTTGAGCTGCTTTCGAAGCTCTTGAAGCAGCTCTTGCTCTGCTGTCCTGGGGCGGAAAGTCGGCTCTTCTTTACTGTCGGAGCTTGATTCCACATGGACTGAGGGGTCCTTTTGCCTATCGGCCTCATTGAGAGGGTTTTTGTCGTCCAGCAGAGGTGGCTGATCTTAGGAAACGACAACTACATTCAAGCCAGATTGGGCTTGGGATGTGGTGGCCTCATCCTTTCTTTTGCTGCGCAAGTTGTCGCTAGGACGCTCGCCCGCTATATAGACCGTATATATAATATATCCGGCCGTATTTTCATCCTTGGCAGCTGATTTTTCGGACTGATATCGTGGCCCATCTTTTTCGGTAACGGGCAATCGACTGAAGGCGGCTGGCCTGACTGGGTTCTTAAATGGTGCTGGCGCTTCCTATTAGCTTTGCCCCACTGTTTTCATGCAGAACAAAGCGCCTGATAGACTCTTGAAGAGATGGTGTCATGCTTTCTATGTTAGGGCTGGGACACGTCTCTTTATAGCATCATTCGGACTGCTGTATTCTTGATTTTGGCGGTCATGGCGTTTTTCTGAACCCACTTCAGTGGTTCGAAGAAATTGCTGACTTTTACAGCCGACTCAGTCGTCGTCGCGAGGTGACCCCGCTCTTGGAACCTCACAAGATTCCACTTGGCCAGAGTTCTGGCCCTCTTGTTGGCTCGATACCTGAGCCGCTTCTGTCTCAATCTTTCTGTTCTGAGCACTTGGCAGGCTACTCTCTTTGGGAAGCCGCCGTAGACCGGGCGAAGGAGGGCTTTGGAGATACGCCTAATTGTGCACTTGTTGGAGTCGTTGCCTGAGCTCGTCCGCGACGTTTGATGATGTCTTTTGTACCGGCAGCCTTTCCCCCAGCTGGAGCACTAGAGAGTCGTTCGGACACCGTCTTAAGTTTGTGTTGTGGTGCCTTAACAATCACAACGTTCGGCCTCTTACCCCTTGAGACTGGCTTGGCCACCTCGTTTGCCGGGATTTTTGCCAGATGAGCGCTTCTGGCAGGGTAGATGATGACGGAACCAAATTGGCGGGGCGGTTCCTCCCACTGCCGACTAAGGCTTGTGGGGGAGAATCACGCAAGCATTGATCTTGACCACGTACGGGATTGGGGTCGTGTTGGAAGCTGAATTCATCTTAGAAGACATCGTTTTTGAAAGTTGATTGCTGAACGGGAAAACATTATTTTAGTACAAATTTGGTATATATGTTAAATCAGTTCGCATGAACGCTTGACCCGAGATATGAGAGACGAGAAAGGTCCCACCGGGCATGCCAGAATCTGTAGGGTGTTTTTCATCACCTCATTGAGATGGGAATACGCGCGCTTGTCAGGCGTATGCAGATTCCCTATGCCTAGCGTAGGTCAGGGTTTATTGATTGTGAGGATCCGAATCTTTGGCAGCCGCGGGCTAAGCTGCCGTTAATTGCCCCTCGCTTTTGGAGCGAGGGAACTTTCGATTGACGCGTCAAACTGGTCATGCAAACTCAATGTGCCGTGTATGTGTGTTGTGTTTTGAAGGGTTTTGGATATATCAGGGGCCTCGCAGAGTTTACGGGGGTCCTGCTACCTGGATAGCGGGCTGGCACATGGGCGCTAGCGCCTCACGCGCCTGGCACGTGGGCACATGGCGCTTGCAGAAAAAATGAGGCTTAGCCCCGGGATCTGCAGTTAAACTCCCGAGGGACTTTGGAAACTTTCAGAAAAAGGGAGGATTTTTAGCTTTATGGAGTTAAACTCCCATAAGGATTTTTATTGTGGATTTCAACTCCAAAAGAATTTTTATTATGGAGTTAAACTCCAAAAGATTTTAAATGGAGTTAAACTCTTAAAAGGATTTTATTTATGGAGTTAAACTCCAAAAGATTTTGATAAATGGAGTTGAACTCCCTAAAATTTTTGGAGATGATCAAAGAGGACCCCTTTTTCTCTCTTGAGCCCTGCATCTTCTTTTGAGCCTTGGATCTTCCTAAAGTGGGATTTTTGGAGATGGGTCTCCTCCTTCCTCCTCTCGGTTGGCTGGATCTTGGAGAAAGGGGGTGAGACTTAAAAATCTCCCCTTTTAGGGATTTGATGGGAAGTTTGAGCTCTCCTTCGTGAGTTTTATGGTGAAAATCTATTTCTTTTTAGGAAAAGAAGGGTTAAACTCTTGATTTAATTCAAGAAAAAGGAAGAAGGTTTAGAACCTTGAGGAAGGAGAAAGAGGCACATAACCCTAATTTTTTGAGAGAATGAAAGTTGTCCTTAATTTTTTCATCATGTTTGCCTTTATAAGCTACACACTTTACATATAGCTCCTTGGGGATTTGCTAAATGGCACTTGTGTCACCCCATACCTTATGTGCTTATTTATTTTTGCATATAAGCCATGGGGTTTACAAAATTTTGGCTTTCGGTCCATTTTTCATATATATATTTTTTTAAAAATTGCATTAAACTATTTTATTGCTTCATTTTTTGTATGGATCCGACATCTTCCATGCTTGGTCCTGACTTGAGCTTGGGCCCACTTGGCTTGGGGGTTGATTGATTTTGACTTGGTCGATCGGGGTGTAAGTTTTGACCCCAACAATTATGATGAGAATCAAGGTGTGGAGTCTACTAAAGAAAATTATGCGGACTTGACGACGGAAGATTAGCTAGTTATATTTTCGCTTTTGCCCACATATTTAAGGCTTTGCTTTTTTCTTCGATGTAATTAAACTATTTAGTTTATTTTACTAATTTCTTTTGGGATGTAATAAAGTTTGTTTAATGGAAATAAATGTCTTCCGCTTTTATTATTCTGTTTTGGTACATATCCTGCATGTTATAGATATTCATACGCTTAACGTAATTGTATTGAGTAAAACACCTTCAATACAGTTAGGTTGCGGACTATATCACGTTATCTCTTCACTTTCTTTTGGGAAGTAAGGTGTGACAGGTTTTAGCAATGGCCCATGCAGGTCCTCAATTTACTAAAATGAAACTGTTAATTGACTTATTATATTTGTGAATCTCATTCACTTATATCGATTTCATAATTTCCCCATGTTCTTTGTCTTTTCCTTGGCATTCTGCTTCCTAACCATTGCCTTCCTTTTCAGGTAATGGCCAATCTTTCGGACGAGGACAACATGTCAGACATCATCTTTGAGACTACGCTTGGATATTCAGATGACGAAATATTAGGCCCCCAGACTGTTATTTCTGACAACGACTCGGAGGATGAGGAATTCGATGCTGCAGTACCGGAGCCTATGATGGCCAATGACTTCGAAGAAGAAGAAGAAGATCCTATGGAAGATGAACCTATGGAAGATGATCCTGAAGAGGTGGCTTTCGCAGAAGAAGAAGACCCTATAGACGTGAAGTCCGAGAATGAGGCTCCAGCCGAGAATGAGTCAAAAAATGAAAGTTTGAGTGAGGAGGAACTCGAGGCCGAAGAATCTCAGGCAGTTGTCACCGCAAGACACTGTGGAAATAGTCGTCTCTCTCTTAGTGCGATAGCCTATCACAACATGTTGAACTCGCATAATCGAGTTTAATAAGACTTGTTTTTCTTTTGGTCGAATAAAACGATGTATAGCAGTATGGCCATGTCCTTCATTTTCAGTTGTACTCTCTGTAACGACTCTGAAATCTCTGTACGGAATTTTTCTATTAATATACAAAAAAGAGTATTACAGCCTGAGTTTGAGTTATAAGTCACTTTTGTGAAATAAAAGCAAAAAACAACTTGTAGCTTATTGGTAAAGTCTTTGCACTGCTGTGACGTAGCCTGTGTGTTCGATTCCCATCAGACACAATTATTTTTTCTGATTTTTCTTTTTAACGTTTTGGAAGCCCAAAAGATTTCACGTGCAATACACGGGAAATGAAAAGTTCAGAAAAATCAAACATGTGGAAACTAGTTTAAATACTGAATTTATCATATGGCACGAATCTCGAGGCCAAAGCCTCTAGATCGACCGGCCAATATTTCCTAAAAGCCGGCGCCGACAGTTCATATGGAGCCAAATTGCCCCGTGATCTGCACACATAACTCTTCAGCTACCTTAACCCCTCTGCACTGTTTAATTTCCCTGCAATCAAACAGAGACCTTTCATTTCACAATTAAACATAATTTTAATGCTTTTAATCCACATTTTTAATTCCCAAGCTCTAATTCTCCACTATAAATACCATCCCACACTTTGGCTCAGCACAATTCCGAAAATTCTATCCAAAACTCTCTAAAAAGTTCTTAGTGCAAGTGAAGTAAAGTGGAGTTAGCGAGTAAGTTGGTTCCGGCGAAGATCGAAGCCAATACCGGAGCTCCCGCGACGCCACGAAGATCATCCTCTCTACTTTAACCTTTCTTTGAAATTTCTAAACCGTAAGACCCTCCCAAACTCTTTTTCTCTTCATTGAATTGCTTTTTTAATCAAAATTGGTAAAAGTGGAGTTATTACCGATATCATCTTTTCTAAAACCTATAACTCCATTTTCTTTTATCATTTGGTCAAACCAATTTTACCACTTCACTTGTGATCTTAATACCAATATTTAGAATCAGGTTTAAATCAAGACTCTCATGTAAAACAACCATATTTGAACTTTTACATTAAAATACCTTGAACTTTGTTATCACATCTTTTCGACAAAATTACTTAACAATACCTTTAGGAAAACTTCACGGGGTAACGACCTACCCCACACGCATGCTTAGTTTCATAGCACGATACCTACATGTATGTATTTTTGGTTAGAAGAATAGCATTACAATAAAATACTACATAGTTCTAAAACTGTGTTTATTTTAAAAGCGGTGTTTCATTTCCTTTGCAATTATGCATCTACAACCCTTGTTAGGGGACCCGTTAATGGATGGTGTGGATTATCGCACATTCTTGGGCTAGTAGAACGAAATGTAGATCTTCTCACGGAGTATTCGATCTCGAAAGGATTTAAATATGTTTTTAAGAAATACGAATTTTTCTAAATAAAATAAAATTAATTTTTAAGAAAATTATATAAAATTATAAATCCATATTTTCAAAATATAATAAACTAATATTTTTCTAAAAATGAAAGATTAACAAATGACAATAAATTACTATCAAGATACCAAAAACGACAAGTTTTTCAAGAAAATATCATGAACTTTCCAAGCGTAGTAATTATCACTAAAATATTCAATACTTAAAATCCATGCTTATAAAAACCCTAAGTAATACTAATCACCCTTGAGGTTTACTTTTCAACCATATTAAAATATTTTTCATAAAACCCCCTCGAGTGATATAAAAATAATATTTTAAGGACTTTAGTAAATATAGGTTTAAGCGGGATCAATTCTCTTGAGCCCCGGGAGCCGGAAAAACTGAGTGCTTGCCTATTTAAGATAGACAACTTAACGGTGTTATCAATGGCAATTGTCTTGGAAAAAAACACAAATCCTGCCGTCCATGTGCAACAGTTGCTGATAATTCCCGAACCTAAGATTTCACGAGTTAAACAATACAAGCGTCTGACTCAGTCTGAGTCCAATTCAAATTTGAATCCAAAATCAAACCTGAATACTTGATCATGAACATGAATACTTGAATTCAAACATCAATATCAAACATGTATACTTGACCTGACCTGACCTAACCATGGTTATAACTTGATATGACTACTTGAATATATGATTACATCCTGAACATGAATACTTGAATATTTTGTATCCATGGTTTCGGCAAAGACTTGTAAGCATAATCTATACAATACATTAAGCGGAGATAAAGGGGTAGATTAGTACGAAACGTATATCGTGGCACGAGAGGTCACTTAAAAGACACCTACATGAATTCTCATGTCGTTATCCCATGGGTTATGACGGGGCCTTGTACTACATGTTACCATAGTCCACGGGGTAACATGGAGTCCTCTCGTATACATGAATAACTTCTTTACCAAACTACAAACAACCACGTTATAATAACTATCATATACCTGTGAACCATCATATACACTTTACCTGTTCATTTTACTTTATATACTATCTTCTCTTTCTTCTTTTGGGACTTACCGAGTGCTAGTTCGCCGAGGACATTCCTTTCTATTTCTTTCTTTGGAATGTTCGTTAGAAGGACCAGACTCTGAAGAGATCGAGCCGAGCCAGGAGGACTTGGACCAGCTTACCGCATAGCCTGACTTCTAGTTCCGTTGTACTTACTTTCTTGTATGCCATTGTTTATGCACTGCTTTACTCATTGTATCTTTTATTTTCAAATAGTTGTATATAAAGATGAATGTAAATAAAGTTGCTGTTTTATTTTAATACTCTTGTCATTTTTGTACATTTTTATATATTGCTTAATTACGCTTAACGTATTTATTTCTTAGTAAATACGTTGCGGCCTACCACTTCATCGTTTCCATCTATTGGGAAGCGGGGCATGACTGGTTTTGTTGGTGGCCCATGCAGGTCAGTTCCGCATGAAGTCTTAAGTAATATATCATAAGAATCAGCAACTATACATTCCTTACATTTCTAATTTTTTGAATCTATCCTAACCATTCCTTTTTCTATCAAGGTCATGGATTCTCCCAACAACACCAGTACCAATGTCAATGGAAACACTCTGCTTGAAGCTATCTAGAGCCTGTTTGAGGGTCAGCAGCAGCAGACTGCTATCCTCATGCACCGCCCCAAAGCTGAGGCATCCGGAGTCAAGCAATTTTGGGCACTGCACCTAAAACACTTGTAACGCCCCACGCCCCAATACAGATGGTATTGTCCGCTCTGGCCGAAACTACACGGTTTTTCCCTTCAGAGCGAACCGGGCCCGACCAGGGGCCACTTCCTAGGAGGTCACCCATCCCAAGACTTTCCTGGCCCGAGCATGCTTAACTACGGAGTTCTCAAGCTCATGTAGTTCCGGTTCACTTAAAAGGCACCTCTGTAATTGAGGGTGGTATCATTACATTTATAATGCAGTTCGGTCCTCTTTCGGTATGTGTTCCGAAAATTCCCCATTGTTCTACAGTGTGTCCCGCGGACTCAAGAGGTGGCCCCCACGAATTCAAGAGGTGGCCCCCGCCCTCTTGGCATGACACTTGGCGTGACACTTTGTTCCGTGTGGCACTTTGTTCCGTGAGCAAGAACCGGATCCCGACATTCTCCTCACCTTTGAACAATGGTTTGTTCTCGAACTACAGACCTACTACTGAGGGACCTTCATGGGCTACATAAATGTAACGTCCCACTCCCCAGTACAGATGGTATTGTCTGCTCTGGCCGAAACCGCACGGGTTTTCCCTTCAGAGCGAACCAGACCCGATCAGGGACCATTTCCCAGGAGGTCACCCATCCCAAGACTTCCCTGGCCCTTGCACGGTTAACTACGGAGTTCTCAAGCTCCTATAGTTCTGGTTCACTTAAAAGGTGCCTCTATAATTGAGGGTGGTATCATTACATTTATAATGCAGTTCGGTCCTCTTTCGGAATGTGTTCCGAAGATTCCCCATTGATCTACAGTGGATCCCGCTGACTCAAGAGGTGGCTCCCACGGATTCAAGAGGTGGCCCCCACCCTTTTGGCATGACACTTGGCGTGACACTTTGTTCCGTTAGCAAGAACCGGATCTCGACAACACTTCTCGGGAAAAGAGAGCCTACTTGAGGCAGAAGAATGGGCTCAAGCAATAGAAGATGATCTGGCAGCAGCTCAAGTGCCAGATATTTCCTGGGTGAGAGTTGCTAAGCTGCAACTGACAGACAATGCAAGAGTCTGGTAGAAGGCTGAAGAAAGCCGTCTCACCCAATCGATAGAATGGAAAAAGTTTTGCGATCTGTTCGATGAGAAGTACTTCCCTGAGATTGCCCATTTTGACATGGAACAGTAGTTCATCCATCTACAATAAGGCTCTATGTGGGTCAAGTCTGTGGATGAATACGATACTGAGTTTACCATGCTCAGCAGGTAAGATATTGTCTCAAATTCAAATTCCTGATCTCACTCATTACACTGCTAACACAAGGTCGTAAAAGGTTCGCTGCACACCTTATTCCTACTGCTAAGATTCAAGCACGACGATTTCAGTAAGGGTTGGACCCGGAAATCCAAGCTGCACTCGCTACAGGGGATTTCCCAACCCATGAACTTGCTTTGAAGGCTGCCCGACGCTATGAGGCAGTTGTGAAGAAGAAGGGCAGACCGCAGACTGCTGGTGTGAAACACCCTTCCATACAGATGACAGGAGGAGCCTCTTCTAGGCCGACCTTTGTACCCATGAGACCAGGAGGATCATTTAACCGGTCCAGTCTAGACTTTTGTTTCTTCTGCTAGAGGACGGGACACCTGACGAAGGACTGTAGGTGTGAAAATGGCCTGTGTTGGTTTGTGGCACTTCCATTCACGCCATAGAGTATGTCCATATCATTTCAACATAGCTCCAGCATCTAAACCCGCAATCACAGTTCCGCAGCGGCCAGCCATTCAGGCTCTTGCACCCCGTTTAGCTCTCCCTGCACTAGCTCCACGTGGACCTCCTGCACAGCCTCAACGTCAATTTCTTCTGGCACAGAGAAACATGCCTCAAGGGTAGAGAAACGTGCCCCAAGAATAGAGGAATGTGCCTCCAGCAAGGAGGAATGTACCACGATATCAGGCTTTTACTATGACAGTCGAGGAGGCCAAAGCCACAGGATAAGTCATCACTGGTAACTTTCAATCCTTTCAATTTTTCAATCCTTGTGTATCACTATAGCTTTTCCTATATCTAAACCCAACCTTACAAAACTTAGGTACTATACTAGTAACCACTCTTCCTGCACTCGCACTTTTCGACACTGGAGCTTCACACTGCTTCATGTCCCAACGATTCGTGAGAACGCATGCGATTCCCGTGAAGCCAATCATTTCAACCTGGAATGTCAGTTCCGGGAATGGAGTTCTGAAAGAAACTATAGGGTTTGATCAGTGTCCAGTTGAAGTTTGTGGACGAGAATTCTACGCGAATTTCAAAGAACTGGACATCCCAAATTTCAATGTTGTGTTGGGAATGGATTGGCTGGGAGTATTCTATGCTACTGTTCAGTTGAGAAAACTGCACATTTGTTATTACATTTTTCCTACTATTTCTATATTAAAAAAGGTCTTTATTATAATATATCATACATATGAGGGTTTATCTGTAAAAATGCTATTTTCCATGTGTTGATATATTATAATTAGCATTTGGTAGGAAAATGTATGCAAATAATATCATTGACCAAATCTTAACTTTACTAAATATTATTTGAGTTGTTGTGCAGAATTTTCAGGACTAAAATCAAGGAAATCAAGTTGTTAAAGCAAACCTGCCTAATTAAGAAACCAAAACTTAGAAATCAAGTCTGGCAGCAACCACGAGAAGATTTCCAACGTCCAAAGATTCCTGAGATTGCCACATGTCACACAGATGAAAGCCCAGAAAACTCATCAAGAGATCTCACCCATTGGCCGCGGATCCGCGGCCAAACCCCCCTGTTGGCCGCGGATCCGCGGCAGGAAAGGGGAGTTAGAGGATGCATTTTTTGGGGGAGAATCTTTATAGTTAGCTTCCATATTTGGAAGCAATAGTTCTGGCTTTAGGGCTATAAATAAAGACCGAGAGTCTCTTGGAAAAATTATCAAGTCGACGAGATCACGAAGTCCAAGACGGCTCACGCATCCAGACTGATTATCAACTGTTCGTCTACCTCCTTGGAAGAGATCGAGAAGCAAACCAGTCTTTGTAATCATTTTCTAAGGAATCAAAGTGTAATGAATATTGTTGATTAATAAAGGTAGCTTTCTTTTTCTTATTCTATTTCTTTGTAGTTTAATTATGCATTTTCTCTCCATCTCTTTTTCTCCCAACATGCGCGAGTAATTCTCCGCTTGTTAGGGTTCGTAGGATTAGGGTAGGCTAATGGATGATGAACATCCCTAAACTCTTTTTAAGTCCTATAAAGTTTATGAACTTTATCAAAAGAATCATTAACATCCTAATCGGGCGCGCTAACAATTCTTTGTTAGTTCCGACCGTGATTAGAGATTAGATTAATGATTGTTTTGGTAAAGGCTAGATATGAACGGAGTTCCGTGTCGAGATAAGGGTTAAGAGTGGGATTCCTTTTCCCTCCAGAAACCCTAATCTACACGCATCACCGTCGTTCTAGTTTTAAATCTATTAAAGGATAAAAAGGGTAACTTTTAATTAATCATCCATAACTACTAAATCCTAACGAACCTTACAAGCCCCTTCTTATATTAACTACATCCATAAATAATCTAGATCTATATTTTGCATTAGTGCTTAACGTAGATTTAGAAACTATTCTACAATATTCTTTATCCCTCCTCTCTTTTTCAACACATCTAAAGTAAGAGTAAAAGATTCAACGTTTTCCTGAGGACGACCCGTACTCATCTCGGTCTAGCTACACGCGACACCGTTCTGATTGCGGTTATTCTACACACACTCTTTCGAACCAATCAAATGGCGCCGTTGCCGGGGATACGTGCGTAATTTTTTTATTCTTACTATTTGTGTTGAATTCTTATACGATCCATATCATAATTAAAACAAAACTGCAAATTGCATATTTAACGATTTATTGTGTGAATTTTGCAAGGAGATCTGGAGTGACAGACTTGAGGAAATAGAGAGCCAAAGACATTCATCGAGATTCAGAGGAGCACAGGAGGCCACAGAGAAAATTTCATCAACAGATCTCCCCTTCTTGCGGCGGATCCGCGGCAAAGGAGGCATATCCGCGGCGGAAGCGCGGCGGGCTAGGAGATCTAGGGTTCCAAACTTCTCTGGTATCTTTCTCAACTCTTTCTCTCTCCTCTAAAATCCAATAAAATCTATTTTCTGCAGGATTCTTTGCAAAATAGCGCCGCTCAAAAATCTTTTTGCAAGTTCTGTTTTGCGGTTTGTTTTTGCATATTTTAATACGGACTTTAAGGGGTAAAGACCAAATCAAGATTAGGTGGGGATTTCATCACCCTTCCTAAGCCCCACAAATCACAAACCGAGCATCCGTATCAACCCTACATTAATTTAAAAAATATCTAGACCAGACTCTAAGGACTGTCGCGCTCATTAAGGACAGAGGAAGGTCATGGGTAATCTATCGCTTATCCGCATTACTTTTGTGGTGCCTAGGCAAGTGTGTCTAAGGCAAGTGGTTTACTTAATTAGGCCCGCTATTTTCGGTGATTCGTATAGCGGATACCTCCTACTTACCTGGCACTTACCTGGCCATAAGAGTAGTAAAGAGGTGGTAGAGGATTGATCCTGCGACTTGTCCTTTGGAAGTCTGGGAGCGGTCTAGAGACTGGACCTAGGTGACCTTAGTTCTAGGGTTGCTTGTGCATTTTAGAGTGATTTGTCTTGAGTCCCACTTTTTTCAAAACAAGCCAAATTTAAATCACACACACGCTGCCACTTGCACTAAACTCGCTTAGTGCATGCTCGGCTGGACACGGGATCCTAGTGCCCGTCTTGTCCGCGTTCCTGCTATCGACGCCGAAGTCGGTACTTCTTCATCTTCTTTTCCCCCACCACACACCACGACCGAGATGGACGGCACTCCATCAGATTATAACACCACGCTGCCACCGCTCGTAGGTGCGCAGAATCCACTGCGCATTTCTCTCCAAGAGAGATGCTATCCTATCCGTAGTCCCTTTCCTACTTGTCTATCTCTTCCACCAGCTAACGGGGATAATTTCGAAATTAAACCCCACTACATCAATCTGCTGCCCAAATTTCACGGGCTTGAGTCGGAAGACGCGTACGTTTTCATCACCAAATTCGAAAACGTATGCGCAATGATGGGTACTTCACAGTTGACTGTCGATGCTATGCGCTTGCGTCTTCTCCCATTCACACTGTGCGACTTGGCAGAAAAATGGCTTTACAATACTGCCGCACACTCTATCACTAATTGGGATGAATTGATCATAGCATTTCTTAAGATGTTTTACCCAAACCATAAGACTGCCCGTGTTAGAAGCGAGATCAACCAGTTCACCCAGCTTCCCAATGAACCATTTTAGAAGTGCTTTGAACGTTTCAAGGATCTGCTTGTCCAATGTCCTCATCATGGAATCAATAGATGGGATTTATGTCGGATTATATATGAGGGCATTAATCCAGCGACAAAGCAGATGCTTGAAATAATGTGCCAATGCAATTTCATGTCTAAAGATGACTGTGAAGCTTGTAAGTATCTGGAAGACCTCGCTGAAAACACTTTGCAGTGGGAAAGCGTAAGACCACCTTCATCTAGGGGAGGTGTTCACCAGCTCGATGTTTCCATCGCAGTGAAAGCCGAAATGGCAGCGATGCAGAAGAAACTCGACGCTATTGAGAACAGATTCTCATCAGTCTCCCTAAATCAGGTTACGCTTCCCAAAACCGTCTGTGGTTGCTGTTCAGATCCTTCACACTTAACGGAAGAATGTCTTATGAATGCACCGTTTCAAGATCACGAGCAAACTAATGCTGCTTTTCAGCAGCGACCTAGAAACGATCCTTATTCTTCCACGTACAATCAAGGATGGAGGAATCATCTTAACTTTGCTTAGAACCAAAACCAACAAAGCAATTATCAAAAACCTCCTCCACAGCAACCACAACCACAGAATCAGCCCCCCTTTCAGTCACAAAATTTTCAAAATCCGGCCAACATTTCTACACCACAAGTGGCCGGTACTGACAATTCTTCACTTGCACAAACTTTGGATTTGTTCATGAAACATTCCATGCAATTGTCGGCTGAGATGAAGTCTTCTATTGATACCATACAGAAAAACTCTGCCTCTCACGGTGAGAGTATTAAATTAATAGAAAACCAAATTGCACAGTTGAACGCCGCAATGAGTGCGAGAGAAAAAGGGAAACTCCCATCTCAACCCCTACCGAATCCTGGCCATTCACAAAATTATAATGTGAATACCGTTACTACGTTGAGATCGGGGAGAGTGCTGAATAACCGAGTGGGTGAGCAATTTGATGTTAGTGACACCATTGATACCCCAGCTTCTTCTTCTTCTTCCCCTAATTCGTCTAGTCTCCTACCTTCATCCGAGCCTATTCTCCGTTTTCCCCAAGGCTCGAACATTTCGCCAAATCTATCTAAGTCGATTCCCACTCTAATTTTAGGATCGAATCCGTCCCCACAGTCTTCTCCACAAACGTTAGACCCAAAATTTATTGATCGTGCTCCATTTCCAAACAGATTAAGGGCCAACAGACCTAACCCACAAATGGAGAAGATTGTGGAAATTTTTAAGCAAGTTAGCGTGAATATTCCTCTCGTAGATACTATTCAACAAGTTCCGTCATATGCGAAAATCCTAAAGGACTTGTGCACTAGGAAGAGAAAAGTTAAAGTACCTAAAAAAGTTTTCCTTGCGAGTAATGTGAGCACTGCTTTTACACAACAACTACCTAAGAAACGAAAGGACCCCGGAAGTCCTACAATTTCTATTTCTATTAAGGGTAAAAATATCAATCGTGCTCTACTCGATTTAGGTGCTAGTGTTAACTTGCTTCCATATTCTATTTATGAGCAATTAGGGATCGGAGAGTTAAAACCGGCGCATTGCACTCTTCAGATGGCCGATCGATCTATCTCCCAACTTAGGGGTGAGCTAGAGGATGTGTTAATCAAAGTCGGGGAATTTATATTTCCTGTGGACTTTATCGTTATTGATACACAATCTGTGGCAAACCCATGCAATCAAATCCCGGTGATACTCGGTCGACCCTTTTTGGCCACTTCCAACGCAGTAATCAATTGTAGAAATGGCTCTATGACCCTATCCTTTGGAAAGAAGTCAATTGAGCTTAACATTTACAAGTTGGGAAGTGAACCTTCCGAACCTTATGCTCATGTGTGTTCTGTCGAATTAATGAATATCGACAGCAGCGAATTTGATCAACCTCATGATACTGACTCTTTTCATATGTTGTTGCTTGACCCAACCATGTATTATACATATACGGAATCTTCCACCGAGTTTTCCGGGTCAACATCTAACGCTGATGAGGAACTTTTTATAGAGTCTGACGATCACCCTGTTTTTCCTGATGACATTATTCTTCGGGGTATCGATGAAAGCTTTGAGAAAATTTTTGCTAATGAACTCGCATATTTAAAAGACACGGGTGTTGAGATGAATCAACTCCAAGATAAAGAAATTGAACCTCCACCCCTTCTTCTTGACAATCATGATAATGCGAGTAATCCATCATCACTATCATTGTGTCGTCTTTCCAAATTGAGACGCAATCCTTTTCCATTACACCTCTTATTACCTCCCCACTTCTTCACGTCGAAAGGTGACATGTTCTTCCACCAACCTAGGTGCTTCATCGATAAAATTTTTGAATGGTTGGTGTTGACTTTTGGTCTTTGTTAGGCTTTACTTTGACCAATAACTTTACCCCCCCAATGATTTTAATTGCTTAACTCAAGTTTGGGGGGGGGATATTTTGGCTCTTGAAAGAAAATGATTGTGAGCCAAGAAATAAGTTTGGGGGAGGATTTCGCTTGCATTATTTCTTGTCCCCCTTTTCCTCCCAAGTCTACAGGTTTTAAGCTTAACGGATGACATCAGTGAGGACACTGCTGTAAACAGGTTTGGGGGAGGTTTGTGCTTATTTACGCATCAATTTTCATCATACTTTGCATAAGCACAACATTTTCAAAAATTTAAAAAAAATTTTTCTTTGATAATAAAAGAATAGAAAGTGAAAAATTATATATGAAAGATAGGAATAGTTTAAGAAAACCATGAAAATTAGAAGTTTTCTTAAACGAACTGCTAATAAGTAGTTATGAGCCGTTGTCCCAAGGGTTAGTAAGATGAAGGAAGTCACTAATCTGAGGATAAAAATAAGTCTGAAAAATAGTTTCTATTCTGGAAGCCAAACATTTGAATATTGATACCCTACTATATGCACTTACACACGTCTTGAAACTCGGGATAGTAGAGGATACCTTGAAATGCTCTTGTCTAAAAGCCAAAGTATGAAGGAATGAAAAAATGGAGAAAATATAAAAACGGTGAAAAGAAAAATGAACACTGGTTTTGTTATCGCCAAGGCAGCAATAAAAAAATATAGCGAGGGTGCTTCATCACCTAGTGCCTTAGACCAACTGGTTTGGGAGTCACTGCTAAGCCTTAGGTGGTGCAAGACGAGGAAAATACTATCACCTAATCAGCAAGCACATGAGTAATCGGTCGGTTAGTACCTCAAGAAGTATTAACGGTCGCATGAAAATTGTGTGAGCAAATTCAACTAAATATTCATCGATTATTGAGGCAGATGGACAAGAGTATGATAGCTTGAATTGAATTCTCCGGGTGTAGGGATGTTATTTACACACACGTAGGGTTATATGATCGATGTTTGGATGAAAGGTAGGAATGAAGAATAAAGGCGATGTTTTATTAAGAGATGATGTAATTTCTAATATCTTTTCATGACTATTAAGATAGGGCTCATGACAACTGAAAAGTTAGTGTAGTTGGAAACTCTTATTTTCAAAGTCTTTCTTTTATGGTTCTTATCTTTATATGTAAATTTCACCATCTCTTTTTTATTATAGGATTTTGTGGGTGTAATCCGCTGAAAACCCTCAGGAGACAACACTCCTCCTACTAGAGACACCTAGAGGTTTAACGGCTTGTTGCACGTGCTCAGTGCAATCGTGTTTGCCTACGAAAGTGTGCTTAGTTTTCTCCTTTCTTTTTCTCCTTCTCTTGAATAAACTAGTTTGCTCGGGACGATCAAAGATAAGTTTGGGGGTATTTGTTCAGTTGAGAAAACTACACATTTGTTATTACATTTTTCCTACTATTTCTATATTAAAAAAGGTCTTTATTATAATATATCATACAAATGAGGGTTTATCTGTAAAAATACTATTTTCCATGTGTTGATATATTATAATTAGCATTTGGTAGGAAAATGTATGCAAATAATATTATTGACCAAATCTTAACTCTACTAAATATTATTTGAGTTGTTGTGCAGAATTTTCAGGACTAAAATCAAGGAAATCAAGTTGTTAAAGCAAACCTGCCTAATTAAGAAACCAAAACTTAGAAATCAAGTCTGGCAGCAACCACGAGAAGATTTCCAAAGTCCAAAGATTCCTGAGATTCCCACATGTCACACAGATGAAAGCCCAGAAAACTCATCAAGAGATCTCACCCATTGGCCGCGGATCCGCGGCCAAACCCCCCTGTTGGCCGTGGATCCGCGGCAGTAAAGGGGAGTTAGAGGATGCATTTTTGGGGGGAGAATCTTTATAGTTAGCTTCCATATTTGGAAGAAATAGTTCTGGCTTTAGGGCTATAAATAAAGACCGAGAGCCTCTTGGAAAAATTATCAAGTCGACGAGATCACGAAGTACAAGACGGCTCACGCATCCAGACTGATCATCAACTATTCGTCTACCTCCTTAGAAGAGATCGAGAAGCAAACCAGTCTTTGTAATCATTTTCTAAGGAATCAAAGTGTAATGAATATTGTTGATTAATAAAGGTAGCTTTCTTTTCTTATTCTATTTCTTCGTAGTTTAATTATGCATTTTCTCTCCATCTCTTTTACTCCCAACATGCGCGAGTAATTCTCCGCTTGTTAGGGTTCGTAGGATTAGGGTAGGCTAATGGATGATGAACATCCCTAAACCCTTTTTAAGTCCTATAAAGTTTATGAACTTTATCAAAAGAATCATTAACATCCTAATCGGGCTCGCTAACAATTCTTTGTTAGTTCCGACCGCGATTAGAGATTAGATTAATGATTGTTTTGGTAAAGGCTAGATATGAACGGAGTTCCGTGTCGAGATAAGGGTTAAGAGTGGGATTCCTTTTCCCTCCAGAAACCCTAATCTACACGCATCACCGTCATTCTAGTTTTAAATCTATTAAAGGATAAAAAGGATAACTTTTAATTAATCATCCATAACTACTAAATCCTAACGAACCCTACAAGCCCCTTCTTATATTAACTACATCCATAAATAATCTAGATTTATATTTTGCATTAGTGCTTAACGTAGATCTAGAAACCATTCTACAATATTCTTTATCCCTCCTCTCTTTTTCAACACATCTAAAGTAAGAGTAAAAGATTCAACGTTTCCCTGAGGACGACCCGTACTCATCTTGGTCTAGCTACACGTGATACCGTTCTGATTGTGATTATTCTACACACACTCTTTCGAACCAATCAGCTACTATCGACCGCCGTCAAAGGAGGGTAGTATTTGAGATACCAGATCACCCAATCTTCTATTTCAAAAGTGAAGATAGAACTTTGGAACCAGGAAGATACCGGTCTAAACCGAAGAATGCAGAAGTTTTCTCGCTACCGATAGAAGAAGAAAAGCCCGATATAGTTCGAGAGTTTGAGGATGTATTACCTGAAGACATATCAAGTTTGCCTCCCGATCGAGCTCTTGAGTTTAGTATCGATTTACCACCTGGTGCGCAACCTGTAATCAAAGCTCCATACCAGTTAAGTCCAGAAGAATTGAAGGAGATCCGCATTCAGTTGGACGAACTCCTAAAGAAAGGTTGGATTTGTTCCAGTACTTCAAGTCGGGGATCTCCGGTATTACTTGTGAAGAAGAAAGAAAGTTCATACAGGATGTGTGTGGATTATAGAGCTCTAAACGAAGTGACGATCAAGAACAAGTATCCACTACCACGGATCGATGATCTTTTCAATCAGTTAAGTGGGTCTTGTGTATTTTCGAAGCTAGATCTTCGTTCGGGTTATCATCAGGTGAAGGTCAAAGAGTCCGATATTCCGAAGACGGCGTTTAGGAATCGATATGGTCATTATGAATATCTTGTAATGCCATTTGGAGTGACCAATGCACTTGCCATCTTTATGAATCTGATGAAATAAGTTTTCCGAGAGTACGTTCATTATCATCTTCATCGAAGACATCCTGGTGTATTCAAAGAAGCAGAAAGAATACGCCGAGCACTTAGGGATTGTCCTGGAGGCATTACGACAACATCAGCTCTACGCCAAGTACAACAAGTGTGAATTTTGGCTAGATCAAGTCGGATTTCTCGGACATATCGTTTTAGGCAAAGGAATCTCAGTAGATCCAGCTTAGGTGTCAGCTATCAGTGAGTGGCCGACACCAAAGACGGTGAAAAATATACGAAGTTTCTTGGGATTAGCAGGATGCTACCGACGATTCATCGAAGGATTTTCGAAGATTGCAGCACCCCTAACCAAGCTCACACGTAAAGATGAAGCATTTGTGTGGTCAGAAGCATGTGAAAAAGTTTTTGTAGAACTCAAGTCAAGATTAACCTCTGCTCCTATTCTTATAATACCGGATCGATCTGGAGGTTTCTTTGTGCATTGTGATGCATCCGGTAAAGGATTAGGATGTGTTCTCCACCAGCATGGAAAAGTTATGGCTTTTGCATCAAGACAATTGAAGGTTCATGAGCGCAACTATTCAACACATGATCTGGAGTTGGCAGCCGTCATCTTCGCACTTAATATTTGGCGCCACTTGTTGGATATATGTATGCCCTAGAGGCCATTATATGATAGTGTATGTATTGATGTGTGTGTGTGTGTGTGTGTGTGTGTGTATTCAGAGGACAGTCTTGCTCGACATGATAATATGCTATCTGGTTGCTCTTCATCATATGTTCACTTGATCATGCTTTTACTCATTTGATACATGTTGATAAAGCCCTTAGAATATTTGCTTGACTACTGGAATTATGATGTGGATCATACTAGTGGGACACCTGTAGTTTATAAGCATATCCTTGAAATGTTCCTAGTCGTAGGTATATCAAGACAGGGCATCGATATTCCAGAGTAGACTAGCATATACCATTCTTGTTCTATATGATGGGCGATGGATGATCCCATATCCATCTGGTGTGGTGACACCAAAGATTGTATACGGGTGCTCAGTGAGACTGGCTACACTGAACGGACTCCTCGAGAACTCCTATGTGGTATTATATCATACGTCGGATAGCAGTTCTCAGGTGACACTGGTACAGGTTAGTCTGTAGACCCGAGATCGTCATAGAGTCTTGTGTGTCCTCCCACTGTACTTTGATCTCCACCCTACTACGGCTCTACCGAGTCGTACAAACAGGTGAATTTTGAGTACAGTCCCAAGGCACATGGAGGCGATGAGCGATAGGAGGGGTTTCGTCTCTCCCGGTATTGGGGGTTGATGTTGCGCTATGCACGATTGGCTATAACAGGAAGTCCTTGGCCAGGGCTGCTGAGATTTACTGATAAGTGTTATCAGTAGTTTCTCGATCTGTTATGAGCCATATACCGACATGACTTATTGAGTTATTAGGTTCAACGTTACCATCCCTAAACTCGATATGCAACATATTTGACGAAGAGACCGGACTGTACGGTAAGTGTTGCCAGTTGGCTCGACGGGAGTTTTGACAGGTTCGCTTGTTCTTCTTCTGATCGCTCAATACCCGGGTGGCCGTTATGTTTAGCTGACCGCTTGCGGCTTGTAGGTGTTTGATGTGATCATCACCTACTGCCGGCGTATTGACGAGTCTTAGAGTCCCACACAGGAGTTTCCTGGCTCAGGCGAAACGATGTGGTGTGCATATGAGATATGTACGGGAGCTCGATTAAATACGTATATTTGATACCGTGTTTTAATCGGGCATTTTCAATTGGTCGGGTCGTATGAGATATGACCGGTTTATTAAATCAAGTGTTGATTTAATATTGACTTTTATCTCATTTAAATAAACCTTTTCTTTATGATGGATGCATGGATGTATATGTACATGTTGATGTGCATACACACATACATACATGCATTTGTATCATAGTTGATGATACAAGAAAGATGGCAATATAAGACTCACATGGAAAGTAAATATCTTTATATATATTAGAATGAGAAAAAGATAAATGATATTAAATCATGGTTGACTATTCTTCACTTGACCCAAATCAAACCATGGTTTCATTTCACTTGTTATTTTTCTCTCATTCTAAAATATCTAGATATTTATTAACCATGGTTTGAGATGAAGATATTTATTCTTGATATTTATCTTTCTCTCATTATCTTTTATCATTATCTTTTCATCCAAAAGAAATGAGCTCAAGGTTGCCATCTTCTTCTTCCTATCTCTAGCTCTCTCTTGAGATTTCTAAGTGAGTGAGGGTAAAAGAAAGAAAGGGTTTTTATGTGAGAACGCAACCATATCATCATACTACACTTGTTTAGCCCATTGGTGTAGTTTGTTTGCTTCATCTTCATTGTGATCAAGTGGAGCAAGGAGCTTTGAGCAAAAGTACTCCGGGTGGATCATCGTGGACGTGGAAGGAGCTTGAGCTAGCCGGTTCAACCTCTAAGAGATCCAAGGAGTTGCAAAGTAGGTCTACAAAGGTTGTATTTCTCCCCACTTAGTGTTAGACACCAGCTAGTATATGATACTAGAACTTGTTACCCTAATCATTCTAGTTCGATTCCTAAGTTAGTTTGTTTAACACCTCACAAAATTTTAATATGGCATGTGTGATGCTTACAAAACCCTAGGTGAGGTGCTAAAGAAACCCTACAGTGGTATCAGAGCCAAGATAGAATTTTAGACGATGTTAGATATCATGAAAACGAAACAAATACGAAAAATACGGATTTCTGGAAACCCTAGATCTGCTCTCTGTCGATTTTTAAACGATCTAGAAAAATTATTTAAACAACTGCAGAAGCTTATTTGGGACACCACTAGAGCACACAAGAAAAATGGGGACCATCCCTCAGATTATGACCGAGCACAAGGCCCAGAAATCCGAGGAGGCCGGCCCTAACATGTTCTTTTCGCCCCGTTTTCCTTGTGTGCTCTGGTGTGTTGATTTTGGGTTTTCAGGGATTGTTTGCTAAGCTCAATTTTTTATGTGATGACTATTGTGCTTAGGGGCTATTTCTTAGTGTTTCGTAGTCATAAATTTAACATTGTATTGATAACCTTGACGATGTTTAACAGTTCGAACAGATTTTCAAACCCCACATTATCACCCCCTCTGAAATTTTCAAGTGTTGTAATTTTCCGAAGTTGATTGTATTGAATGATAGTGCAAGTATTCCTATGGATTCTCTAGAAGACTATAAAACCTTAACTCGATTCTATGCCCACGGAACCACGATCGAGCCTTAGGGTTTGCCGTAGTTCCGTGTTGTCATAGGTGAGGCATTGGTTAACCCCTTCTACGGCTGGTCCATAGATACCGCGGCACGTCTTTTGGGTACTTTCAACTTCGCTCAAGTGTTGAGCTCTCGGGGTAACTTGTGGGTGTTTATTGATTCGATCGAAACGTTTAACATCGTCTTGATATATGTGAATGTGATAATTGCAAGTGTTGTTGTTTTTCACTTTCTTTTCTACGACCGTAAGTGTAGTATGTGGTGTATCGCCGGTTTCGTTGCTATACATCAACGACAATTGGGATACGCATACTTGCTTACGTTGATGACATGTGATGTTATGTGTTACTGAGATATGTTGTACAGGATCGTCGTGAATGAATGGATGGGTGTTTTATGTGAGATGAGAGTTTTTATTTTCATTCATGTAAAATTAAATTGTATGTAATATTCTTTTATTTGGGGCACTTCCGGGCTGAGGATGATGTCACCATTGTTGTATATTATTTACTTTTCCGCATTAGGATAGACCCAAGGAGGGGAGCACAAGTGACCGGGTTCTAGGGTTCAGTGGGAGGCCATCTCGAGGAGTCGAGACCGGGTCTCCTAAACTCTAGGATTGGTAGGGTCACTTGCTGCTCTCGCAGGGGTCTAGGGGTGTGGGCTTGGCCATTCATCGCGACCGTGGAATCCGTATTTTCTAGTGATAGCTAAATACTAAATACGGACCTCCTAGATATCCTATATTTTCATATGTGCTTCTGCTGTGTTTGTTCTGTGATGTGATCACTTTACATGTTGAGACGAATGGTATTATATATATGATATATAATAAACGTTGCTTATATTTTACATCCACGCTAGTCCCACCCCGCTATGCCGTTAGTTAAGTAACCTAACGGTGCATAACGGGACACCGTGACGAATGCGAATGGCATAAGCGTAGGTTCTATATTCGTTTCTTTTCTGTGATGGCTTTAGGAATTAAATGATGGGACTACATTAATGAGATTAATGTAAAGAAAAATGAACCTAAAAATATGTTGTAGAATCGGATTTGAAACACACTCGGCTTTTTATGAAAAAGCAAGTTTTCAAAGTGCGGAGCTTAAGCCACTCCTTTTAAACCCATTAGATTCTATAACGATATCAAGTTCAAAGCGTTAAAAAGTTTTCTTAAAAACTATTCGCAGCCCACCGTCATTTTAGGAAGTAGAGTACTTAGTATTCGTGCTGCGTATTTTGACTATAGTTAAGGCGCAGTGTACGGTAGCTAAGTGATGGCTTCCTACACCGCATATGATGCGGATTAGTTAGGACATTCATATGATTATGTTGACTATAGTTAAGGGTCATATGGGTGGGTCTAGTTAATCACGAAATGACGGGAAGAACTTGACTAGTACTTATGATATGTTGACCATAGTTAAGGTCATGAGTGCTAGGGGTAAAAACCATATCAGGAGTTTCAAGAGTTGAAATTTGCAATGAGATTGCATACCTTCTATATGATAGTAGTTTCCCGATCCCACTGTGAGCAAGAGTTGCTCCCAGGAGAGTTTTGCACTCTACAATTAGCTAACCCATCAGGTGTCTAGAAAGGTGTCAACGGGGTTACGCCTCTGGGAAAATGAGGTTTATTCTAATTAGATCCGTGCGATAGCACGTGGAACCTCCCTCAAAATACCGGCACTGGCCTGGCTGAACGGTCAGCGAAGTTGTAGAATGTAATTAATTCTGGCTAGTTTTCCTTTTAAAGGTTTTAAGGAAAATTTGATAAAAGCAGTGGGAGACATCGATTAGACAAGATAATAACCAATCTGATCTTTGCAAGAGCTTTCACTGAGTGTATTATTTTCTCTCTCTTAATGGCAGATACCTATGACAGGCCTTAAGCTTCTACTAGATAAAAACAAGCTGACCGGACCCAACTATAAAGACTGGATGAGGAACATTAACATTGCTCTCACATATGATAAAGTATCATCTGTCCTCACTGCCAAAGCCCCGCCCGTCCCAGGCCCTAAATCTTCTGTTGCGGATAGGGAAATTCGCAAAATGTGGGATATTGACTGTGCTACTGCCAAATGCCTCGCGCTTGCATCGATGGACAATACACATCAAAAGCAACACGAGCAGATGGATGTTCAATCCATCTTTCTTTATACAAAGGAACTGTATGGGGAGCAATCTCGGATCCAGATATATGAGGTATCTCGAAAGTTGTTTCAGATGCGGATGGCTCAAGGCACACCAGTAGGTGATTACGTTTTGAAGATGATAGCTCTTATAGAAGAGCTTGAGGACCTCGGATGGACAATAGATAACGAACAATATACTGATATTGTTCTAGAGTCTCTTCCCTCCGCCTTTGCTCCATTCATAGTGAACTTCAACATGCATGACATGGAGAAATCACTACCCGAACTTCTCAATATGTTGAGAAGTGCGGAGAGCACGCTGAAAGCGAAGTCCCCCTATATGCTTGTTGGACATTCTTCCTCTTCCTTCCCAAAAGCCAAGGCCAAGGGAAAGAATAAGAAGAAATTCACCAAACCGAGAGAAGGAATAAAGAAGGTGAAGGGGAAAGACAAATCCAAAGCTGCGGAGTCGGGGAAGGGAGAATGTTTTCACTGCAAGAAGACGGGGCACTGGAAGCGGAACTGTACTGAGTATCTTGAACTCAAGAAAAAGAAGCATGGTGATGCTTCAGCTTCAGGTGTGTTCGTGATTGAAAACTGTTTTTCTATTAACTCTGCTTCCTGGGTATTAGATACCGGTTCGGGTTCTCATATTTGCAATTCTGTGTAGGTGTTGAGAAATAGCAGAGTTTTGAAGACATGTGATCATACTCTCCAGGTTGGAAATGGTTCCAATGTACATGCAGTTTCAGTGGGAGAGTATCACCTAGGGTTGCCGTCGGGTTGTATATTGGTTTTGAACCCATGTTATTTTGTACCAAGTATGCTTTGTAATATTATATCCGTTTCTTTGTTAGATAATGAAGGATATCATTTTGCTGTGCAACACAATGTTATGAACATTAGACTTAATCAAGAGTTGATTGGTTGTGGTACACTTAATAACGGGATATACGTCCTTAATCAACACAGTTTTCAACATTTAAGACACAGGTAAAAGAAAATTTTCAGATATAAATGAAGCTTTTCTTTGGCAATGTAGACTTGGTCATATTAATGAAACAAGACTAAACAAGCTTCATAAAGATGAATATTTAAATTCTTTTGAGTATAAATTTTATGCGACTTGCTAGTCTTGTATCAAAGGTAAAATGACCAAAAATCCGTTTACTGGACACGGAGAAAGAGCTACTGAGCTCTTAGGCCTCATACATAGTGATGTATGTGGGCCAATGTCTACACATGCAAGATGCGGTTTTTCTTACTTCATAACTTTTACTGATAATTTCTCAAGATTCGGCCATGTGCTTTTGATAAAGCATAAGTCTGAAGCTTTCGAGAAATTCAAGAAGTACAAACTTGAAGTAGAAAACCAAACAGGAATGAGAATCAAGATACTTCGATTAGATCGAGGTGGAGAGTACTTAAGTACTGAGTTCTTAGACTTCCTAAAAGAGAATGGGATTCTCTCTCAGCTCACTCCCCCTTACACACCACAGCATAACGGTGTGTCAGAGCGGCAAAATCGTACCCTATTAGATATGGTACGATCTATGATGAGTGATTCTGAGTTACCCCTCTCCTTTTGGGGCATGCATTGGAGACTGCAGCTTTTCTGTTGAACAAAGTTCCAACCAAGACTGTGTCTACCACTCCATATGAGATATGACATGGGAAGAGACCATCTCTTAAACGAGTTAAGATTTGGGGTTGTCCGGCTTTTGTCAAAAAGCAGAATCCGGACAAATTTGAGACACGATCGGTCAAATGTAGATTTGTGGGATATCCAAAACATTCGTTTGGGTATCTATTCTACCACAAGGAGGAACAAAAGATATTTGTTTCTCAGTATGCCACATTTTTAGAAAATGAGATTTTTCCAAATGATGCTGATGGCAATGTGGTAGATCTAGAAGAGGTTATAGAGACACAAGTTACAAATGACAACTTGGTTGAAACTGAAGTTGCAACAGAATCTTATGAACCTCAGCCACTTCGTAGATCTGGTAGGACTTCTCGCCAACCGGAGAGATACTACGGTTTTCTCATTGATGGTGATAGAGAAGACTGCATCATGGATGATGATGACCCTGCCAGTTTTCAGCAAGCTATCACGAGTGGTGACTCTGTGAAGTGGCTGGATGCCATGAGATCCGAAATGGAGTCCATGTACACCAACAAAGTATGGACTTTAGAGGATGTACCTTTTGGGATAAAACCTGTAGGCTGCAAATGGATCTTTAAACGAAAGATCGGTGTAGATGGACAAGTAGAGACCTATAAGGCAAGGTTGGTAGCGAAAGGTTTTCGTCAAAGACCAGGTTTGGACTATGACGAGACTTTCTCTCCGGTAGCCATGCTTAAATCCATTCGGATCCTACTTGCTATTGCTGCTCACTACGATTATGAAATCTGGCAGATGGACGTTAAAACAACATTTCTAAATGGTGATTTAGATGAATGCGTTTATATGGATCAGCCAGAGGGCTTCATTGACAGTGGGAGCAGCGGGAAAGCATGTAAGTTGCTTAAATCCATTTATGGATTAAAGCAGGCATCACGGAGTTGGAACATCTGTTTTGATGATATTATCAAAGAGTTTGATTTCATCAAAAATCCAGATGAACCTTGTATTTATAAGAAAACTGTAGGGAGAACTGTCGCAATCCTCGTATTGTACGTAGATGATATTCTTCTGATAGGAAATGACATTCCTATGCTACAGTCGGTCAAATCATTCTTATCACAAAGGTTCTCTATGAAGGACCTGGGTGATGCCACGTACATATTAGGCATACGGATCTATAGGGATAGATCCAAACGGTTATTGGGATTGTCCCAAATCAAGTACATCAACACCATCCTAAAGAGGTTTAGTATGGAAGACTCCAAGCGAGGTGCCTTACCCGCTTTCCATGGAGTCACTCTCTCCAAGGACGATTGCTTAAAGTCTGATGAAGAGAGAGCTCACATGAGCATTATTTCCTATGCTTCGGCCATATGATCAATAATGTATGCGATGTTGTCTACACACCCTGATGTAGCTTATGCACTGGTGTAGTAAGCAGGTATCGGTCAAACCCAGGGGAGAATCACTGGACTGCTGTGAAGAACATTCTTAAGTACTTGCGAAAGACTAAAGAATTGTTCTTGGTGTATGGTAACGGGGATCTCCAAATGGAGGCCTTTACCGATTCGAGCTTCCAGAGTGACAAGGATGACAGTAAGTCTATCTCAGGGTTTGCATTTACCCTCAATGGAGGGACGGTAAGTTGGAAGAGTTCCAAACAGGATACCGTTGCAGACTCTACGATGGAAGCTGAGTACATTGCTGCAAATGATACTGCCAAGGAAGCCGTCTGGATGAGAAAGTTCATCTCGGAGCTAGGAGTAGTTCCAACCATTATTGATCCAATACCTTTGTATTATGACAATAATGGGGCTATGGCGTTGGCCAAAGAGCTCAGATCCCATCAGAAGTCCAGACACATCCTGAGGCGATATCATTTGATCCGGGAGATAGTTGATCGCCATGAGATCGAGATTAAGAGAGTAGATACAAAGGACAACACTGTGGATCCATTCACCAAGGCCCTCCTCCCTCAGCCGCAGCATGAGCGACTTTTTGAGATGTTGGGTATGAGATACGCCAATAATTAGCCTTAGTGCAAGTGGGAGATTGTTGGATATATGTATGCCCTAGAGGCCATTATATGATAGTGTATGTACTGATGTGTGTGTGTGTGTGTGTGTGTGTGTGTGTGTGTGTGTGTGTGTGTGTGTGTGTGTGTGTGTGTATTCAGAGGACAGTCTTGCTCGACATGATAGTATGCTATCTGGTTGCTCTTTATCATATGTTCACTTGATCATGCTTTTACTCATTTGATATATGTTGATAAAGCCCTTAGGATATTTGCTTGACTACTGGGATTATGATGTGGATCATACTAGCGGGACACCTGTAGTTTATAAGCATATCCTTGAAATGTTCCTAGTCGTAGGTATATTGAGACAGGGCATCGATATTCCAGAGTAGACTAGCGTATACCATTCTTGTTCCATATGATGGGCGATGGATGATCCCATATCCATCTGGTGTGGTGACACCAAAGATTGTATACGGGTGCTCAGTGAGACTGAGTACACTGAACGGACTCGCCAAGAACTCCTATGTGGTATTATATCATACGTCGGATAGCAGTTCTCAGGTGACACTGGTACAGGTTAGTCTGTAGACCCGAGATCGTTATAGAGTCTTGTGTGTCCTCCCACTGTATTTTGATCTCCACCCTACTACGGCTCTACCGAGTCGTACAAACAGGTGGATTTTGGGTACAGTCCCGAGGCACATGGAGACGATGAGCGATAGGAGGGGTTTCGTCTCTCCCGGTATTGGGGGTTGATGTTGCGCTATGCACGATTGGCTATAACATGAAGTCCCTGGCCAGGGCTGCTGAGATTTACTGATAAGTGTTATCAGTAGTTTCTCGATCTGTTATGAGCCATATACCGACATGACTTATTGAGTTATTAGGGTCGACATTACTATCCCTAAACTCGATATGCAACATATCTGACAAAGAGACCGGACTGTACGGTAAGTGTTGCCAGTTGGCTCGACGGGAGTTTTGACAGGTTCGCTTGTTCTTCTTCTGATCGCTCAATACCCGGGTGGCCGTTACGTTTAGCTGACCGCTTGCGGCTTGTAGGTGTTTGATGTGATCATCACCTACTGCCGGCGTATTGACGAGTCTTAGAGTCCCACACAGGAGTTTCCTGGCTCAGGCGAAACGATGTGGTGTGCATATGAGATATGTGCGGGAGCTCGATTAAATACGTATATTTGATACCGTGTTTTAATCGGGCGTTTCCAATTGGTCGGGTCGTATGAGATATGACCGGTTTATTAAATCAAGTGTTGATTTAATATTGACTTTTATCTCATTTAAATAAACCTTTTCTTTATGGTGGATGCATGGATGCATGCGTACATGTTGATGTGCATACACACATATATACATGCATTTGTATCATGGTTGATGATACAAGAAAGATGGCAATATAAGACTCACATGGAAAGTAAATATCTTTATTTATATTAGAATGAGAAAAAGATAAATGATATTAAATCATGGTTGACTATTCTTCACTTGACCCAAATCAAACCATGGTTTCATTTCACTTGTTATTTTTCTTTCATTCTAAAATATCTAGATATTTATTAACCATGGTTTGAGATGAAGATATTTATTCTTGATATTTATCTTTCTCTCATTATCTTTTATCATTATCTTTTCATCCAAAAGAAATGAGCTCAAGGTTGCCATCTTCTTCTTCCTCTCTCTAGCTCTCTCTTGAGATTTCTAAGTGAGTGAGGGGAAAAGAAAGAAAGGGTTTTTATGTGAGAACACAACCATATCATCATACTACACTTGTCTAGCCCATTGGTGTAGTTTGTTTGCTTCATCTTCATTGTGAAAGAAGTGGAGCAAGGAGCTTTGAGCAAAGGTATTCCGGGTGGATCATCGTGGACGTGGAAGAAGCTCGAGCTAGCCGGTTCCACCTCTACGAGATCCAAGGAGATGCAAAGGAGGTCTACAAAAGTTGTATTTCTCCCCACTTAGTGTTAGACACTAGCTAGTATATGATACTAGAACTTGTTATCCTAATCATTCTAGTTCGATTCCTAGGTTAGTTTGTTTAACACCTAACAAAATTTTAATATGGCATGTGTGATGCTTGCAAAACCCTAGGTGAGGTGCTAAATAAACCTTACACCACTATCTTTTGGGTGAACGAATGGATATATACACTGATCACAAGAGTCTGAAGTATGTATTTACTCAAAAGGAACTAAACATGCGGCAGAGAAGATGGCTAGAACTCATGGCGGATTTCGACATCAACCTACAGTATCATCCTGATAAGGTGAACATAGTTCCTGATGCACTTAGCCGCCAGCCATTAGTAATGAACATCACCGCTCAGTACAAGCTACAGCAGGAATTGCATGGATTAGAGATCGAAGTAGTTATCTTAGGTAACGCTGTATATTTGATAAATTTACAAGTCCAGTCCACTCTTGTCAATCAGATCAAGGCAGCTCAAGCAAATAATGCCAAGTTACAAAAGATCCAAGAACAAGTAGAAAGTGCACTTCGAACTGACTTCATCATCCACGAAGATGGATCCTTGCGATATGGAAGTCGATTATGTGTACCAAACGGCCCAGTTCGAGAAGAGTTGATAAAAGAAGCTCATAACTCTCCTCATTCTGTACATCCCGGTGGTACAAAGATGTACAAGGATCTACGGCAACACTACTGGTGACATGGAATGAAGCGCGAAGTAGCAAGGAGCATAGCCAAGTGTTTGGTGTGTCAGCAAGTGATGGCTGAATATCACAGAACTGCTGGTCTACTTCAGCCGTTACCAATCTCAGAATAGAAATGTCAGCACATTACCATAGACTTCGTGACTACCCTTCCTCGCAGCACAAAGGGTAACGACGCAGTATGGGTTATTGTGGATCGACTTACCAAGTCGGCTCACTTTATTCCATTTTGAGTTGGCCAATCAACCGAGACGTTAGCAAAGAAGTGTTGGCTATAGTGCCCTCAAGTCAATTATTGGATCGCAGCCACGTGATTGCAATGATTGAGGGAGAACCTAAACCAGTAGAACAGTCTTACTCGAGATGATAGTGTGCTATCTGGTTTGTCTTTATCATCATGTAATTGCTTTAGGTGGCTTTACAGATCACTATTACATGTTGATAGAGCCCATGGCGATCATATACGTGGGAGCTGGGGGTCTATAAGCACATCCTTAAATGTCCCTAGTCGTGGGAGTTTCAAGACTGGGCATCGATACTCCAGAGTAGACTAGTGTATACTGATCGAGACTCCGACGAGGGGCGGTGGCCGGTCTCACAAGCCATTGGTGTCAGTTTGTGTTAGTGTATATGCCCTAGAGGCCATTACTGTATCATACTAGTTTGTATATTACTTAATGGAAGCTTGGGATATTCACCTTGTATATACAATCTTGCTCAAAATAGTAGTATGCTACTTGGTTTGTTTCTACTTCAATGTGTACATGTGTTTATTTTTGTATATCGCCTATACACATTAGTGGAGCCCTTAGGATCTTTGCTTGATTACCAGCGATGTGATGGCCGTCACACTAGTGGGGCTGGGTAATCTATAAGCACATCCTTATGCAGGTCCCTGGTCGCAGGACTATCGAGACAGGGCATCGATACTCCGGAGTAGACTAGCGCATGCGCTTCTCATCCCAATGTGGGAGACGGTCTGTCCCACAGCCGTTAGTAAGTCGTACTTGAGATAGTATGCGGGTGCTCGTTAGGTTACGGGTACACTGGACAGGACTCGTCGGGAACTGACTAGTTGGTATTATGCCTATCGTCAGTTATCAGTTCCCAGGTGACATGAGTACAGCTTAGTCCGCTGACTTGACACTGTCACTTCGCCTCGAGTGTGTTCCCACTGCACTTTGATTACTACCCTACCAAGGCTCAAAGGAGTCGTGCAAACAGGTAGTAGTTGGGTGCAGTCCCGAAGCACTTGGAGGCAGTGACGGTTAGACAGGATTCGTCTCTCCCGGTATTGGGGGTTGACATCGCGCTGTGTCTAGGAGAGCCATTACACGAGTAGTCCCTGGCCAGGGCAAACGAGATATACTGGTAGGCTTCCAGTGTTATCTCAGGGTGTTTTGGGCTTCACTTCGACACGACTTGTACCGCTATTGGGGGACTGACGTTTACCGCCCCCTAGGCCCGCCATGTGATGTATCAGACGAACAGACCGGACTGTACGGAGAATGTCACATTCAGGCTCAGTAGGAGTTCAGATGGGTTTCGCCTCGTCGGTCTTCTTATCGGCATTACCTGGGGACCGTTACGCACAGCTAGTGCCGCTTGCGATCTGTGGTTAAACCCACTGCCAGCGTAGTGTCGAGTCTTTAGAGTCCCACACAGAAAGCTTTTCGCCTTTACGCAAAAGAGTAGAGGTCGCATGGTTTTGCGACAGGTCGCATGGTTTTGCGACAGAGTTCGGTCACATCCGTGCACTTGTGCACGTACAGTGTCCGGACAGTTTACACTAGCGGGCTTTGGTTTAAGCCAGATCCTAGTGTACCTTTTGGGATTGGATTTATCCAGTATGCATTCGTGTTCCTCGGAATGCGGATGCGGGTGTGTATGCACAGATGACGGGGAGACAGAGGCAGCGGATTCTCATTAGGGTTGTTGACAGTTGACCGTTGACTATTTGACTTTTTGCTCAACCATAATGAGAATTTGATATGTGATTAACTATTATATTAATTAAGTATTATGGTGACATGGTTGTTGACTTTTGTTGACTTTGTTGACTTTTGTTGACTTGTTGACTTTGTTGACCGGTTGACTAGGCTTGACTAGTTGACCATCATGATAACCATAGCCATCATTTCATGGCAAAGACTTTTGCTTGCTTGCTCATTTGTGCAAAATGAGTGCATGAAATGATATGGTTATGGTTGTTTCAACCATCACATAACACTTGATTTGGTATAATGAGTTATGATGGTTTTGGATTATGAGAGGGTGAAAGACAAAAGACTTGCTCATTCTTTCTTGCTCATTCTCTCTCTTGTTCTTGAGCTCTCTTGCTCTTGCTTTCACCCTCTTCCTCTTGCTCCCTCTCTTGACTCTATGGTTTACATATCTCATGAGTTGAGAATCAAGAACCATAGATAAAATCCCATACAAACTCTTCTCTACTCATTCTAGTTCACAAGGTTTAGCAAACCGAGTGAACTAGTTTCTTCAAAGTTCGAAGAAGGAGCCAAAGGTTGGAGCTTTCAGGTGGATCTATTTTCGGCGTACGGAGACGACGGGAAGAATCCAATCCGGACCACCATCGGAGCTTGAAGACGAAGGAGTTCAAGACAAGCAAGGTATAACCCCCTAACCGAGTAGTTAGAAACTCGTAGTTAGGTTGTTAGTTAGATGTTTAACCAAGATCCGGGTTATAGGTCCATGTTACCACCTCTATAAAAATCATTTTTTACCAAATTCCGCATGCCCGAAAGTACCGGGAGAGGTAGCATGGACTTACAGTGGTATCAGAGCCAGGTTAAACTCTATCTAACATGTTAGCAAGTAACTAGAAGATCGATCAAAGAAAAAGTCCCGAAAACGAACCCCAAAATTCGAAGTTTCTGTCGATTTTTATACCGTTCAAAAGTTGATTATTTTCACACCTAAAATCGACTCAGGGTTTTCTGTGAATACTGTAGAAATTTGGTCCAGTGATCCCATCAAAGAACCGCGGAAAAGCGGCAATAGCTTGCTATTGCCGCGGTTCCGCGGCCGACTTGGCTCCTCTCTGTTCTTTCTTTGCTACAGTATTCTCATAGGGGTATTTTGGGATTTTTGGTATATGTGTTTTCTGCCCAGATTTTCCAGAACGAAAATTTTATTTTTGGGGTCCCGAAAATCCGTATTTTTGATCGAACTTCTAAAAGACTTAAGCTAACGGGTTTTTTCTGTTATGTGATATTTGTATTGAACGTCTACTAATCGCTATATGTCGATTAGTGGGGGTTATACAAATCTGTGATCTGTAATGTTGCTGAAATGTGTATATGAATATGTTGGATTGTCGCGGGTGAATAGCCGGGGGTTGTGAGACGAGAGTTTTCTTTTCTTTCAATTCATGTAAATTTGTAAATTGATGTAATAATTATTTGTATGGCCGCACAACCGGGTCGGGGTTGTAGCCGTCATTGTATAATTTCTTTTTACTGTTTTTGCTCCTAGGATAGACCCATGGAGGGGGTGCATAAACTACCGGGTATGCCGAAGTGTCGAGTGGCCTACTCATGGAGATGAGGGAGGTTGCTACGCTTCGGGTACTTGGCGGGTAGTTTGCCGCACCCGTAGGGGTCTTGGGTAGGGTATTGGCTATTCACCGCGATCGTGTAATCTGTTTTTCGTTA
Organism: Agapanthus africanus; assembly: GCA_030015575.1. Classification (NCBI taxonomy): domain Eukaryota; kingdom Viridiplantae; phylum Streptophyta; class Magnoliopsida; order Asparagales; family Amaryllidaceae; genus Agapanthus; species Agapanthus africanus. The sequence goes on from JASDDO010000001.1 coordinate 28,856,671, forward strand.
CAGGCTCGTGCGAATTACAGATTCCTAGTATATCCAATGTATTCATCTGTGATCTGAAATGTTTATCATTGCAGTATATCTATATATGATATTATTTAGGCGTTGCTTATGTTTTACAGACGCGCTAGCCCAGCCCCCGCTCTGTCGTTAGTTAAGTAACCTAACGGGTAATGACGGGGCCCAGTGGCGAATGCGAATGGCATAAGCGTACGTCATATTTTGGTTGTTTTCTGCAATGGTAGGATTAAATGATGGGACGCATTAAAAGAACTAATGCAAGAATATCACGCATTAAAAGAACTAATGCAAGATAATAAACCAAGTTAAAGTCGTTGGAACACTTTCGAAAAACCACTCGGTTCTTTTCAAAACCAACTTTTAAATGCGGAGCTTGAGCCACTCCTTTTAAAAGCTATCTCGTTCCATCGACTATATCAAGTTCACTACGTTCACGGTTTCGCCAAAACCATTCGTAGCCCTCCATCATTTCAGTTAAATATTCGGTAGTATTCAAGCTATGTATTTTGACCTCACGCCAAGGCATAGTGATTGGTAGCTGCCGGATATTTATCTGTTGCATAGATAGAATGCGTTGGTTTGGGACAGTCGTACTACCATTTTGGCCTACGTCAAGGGTAGGTACGGGTGGATTCAAATTAACCTGGATAATGATGGGAAGAACTTGACATGTGACTTATGACATTTTGACCTCACGCCAAGGTCATAAGAGCATGGGGCAAAAATCCACATCGGGAGTTTCATAAGTACTGAAACTTGCTAGATTTGCATACCATTTGGAGTGTGATGATTCTGGTAGGATTCCTTCAGTTTCGTCACGCGATGATATTTGGATCCCGATCCTACTGTGAGTATATGCTACTCCTCGGGAAATTTCTCACTAATCGATCAATGCTATAAACCTAGTAGGTGCCTAGAAAGGTGTTAGCGGGGCTACGCCCCCAGGGAAAAGAGGTTATTTAATTAAGGAACTTCGCGAAAGCGTTGGAAAACCTCCCTCGAAGTACCGACACTGGCCTGGCTGAAAGGTTAAGCAAGTATTGTGCGGTGGGATTGATCCCGACTAATTCTTCCTTTATGGTTTGAGGAGGGATTCGAGAGACAGTGGGAGCCATCCTGTTTAGACAAACTAAAAACCACTCTAAACTTGCAAGAGCATCATGCTGAGTGTTTCTTCTTCTCTCTCCTAATTGCAGCGACCAATCGACATGACTGGACTTAAGTTACTTCTAGATAAAAACATACTGACAGGGCCAAACTACAAAGATTGGCTCAGGAATGTCAAGATGGCAATCACTTACGACAAGCTGGGGTATCTTCTTACCACCAAAGCTCCCCCTGTCCCTGGTCCCACTTCCAGCGTCGCGGATAAGGAAATCCGCAAGACTTGGGAGATTGATAGCGCGAAGGCCAAGTGCCTCGTACTTGCCTCGATTGACAATGAACATCAGAGGAGGCACGAGAATATGGACCTGGAATCCATATCTCTCCATACAAAAGAACTGTATGGAGAGCAATCTCGTATCGCAAGATACGAAGCGTCGAAAAAGTTATTTTCGGCAAAGATGGCCGTCGGATCATCAGTAGCCGAGCATGTGCTAAAGATGATCGGCTACATTGAGGAGCTCGCGGACCTAGGGACCACATTGGAGAGTGAGCTCTATACGGACATAGTTCTCCAATCCCTTCCTTCCACTTACGCCCAGTTTATACTGAACTTCAACCTATAAGAAAAAGAGGTTGAACTTTCAGAGCTCCTCAACATGCTGAGGAGCGCAGAGGGCACCCTACAGAAAAGTAGGGAAACATCCACTTTGTTTGTAGGAGGATCATCTTCTTCTAGGTCCAAGGCGAAAGCCAAGGGAAAGAAGAAGAAAGCCCCCGCCAAACCAAGGGGCGGTGTTAGTAAAGTGGATACGAAGGGAAAAGCAAAAGCAACAAAGAAAGCGGGGAAGCTTGTGGATAAGGAAGAATGCTTCTATTGTCATAAGAAAGGACACTGGAAGAATGATTGCAGGGCCTGGAAGGCCAGAACACAGGAATTGAAGCAGGTTGCAGCTTCAGGTTCAGGTGTGTATGTTATTGAAAACCGTCTTTCAATAAACTCTACTTCCTGGGTATTGGATACCGGATCAGGATCTCATATCTGTAATTCTTTGCAGGCGTTAAGAAACCGTAGTGTTTTGAAAGCAGGTGACATGACCCTCAGAGTTGCTAACGGAGCTAGCATGGATGCTAAAGCCGTGGGGGACTATCACCTGGGAATGTCAGATGGACATGTTTTGGTTTTGCGTAATTGCTTTTTTGTACCCAACGCAACTTGTAATATCATTTCTGTATCTTTAGTTTCTAAAGAAGGTTATGAATTTGCGTTTGTAAGTAATGTTGTAAACATTCACCTTAATCAAGTTTTGATTGGGTCAGGTACATTGAGTAATGGTATATACGTGTTAAACCAACCACAGATTTTCAGCATCCAGAACACACACAAGAGAAAGTCTCCGGAAATTAATCAGGCTTTCTTATGGCATTGTAGACTGGGTCACATCAATGAGAGAAGGTTGACTAAGTTACATACAGAAGGATATTTGAATCCGTTCGAATATCAATCATATGCCACTTGTCAATCCTGTCTCAAAGGAAAGATGACAAAGACTCCGTTTACTGGACACGGAGTAAGAGCAAGCGAGCTCTTGGGACTCGTACACAGCGACGTGTGCGGTCCAATGTCTACACATGCGAGAAGTGGTTATTCTTACTTCATCACTTTTACGGATGATTTTTCAAGGTTCGGACATGTCTTCTTAATGAAACATAAGTCTGAAGCCTTTGGAAAGTTCCAGGAATATAAGAATGAAGTAGAAAAACAGACCGGCAAAAGTATCAAGATTCTAAGATCGGATCGAGGTGGAGAATACTTAAGTGCCGAGTTCCTGGACTATTTAAAAGAGAACGGAATTCTCTCTCAGCTTACTGACCATACACTCCGCAACATAACGGTGTATCGGAGAGACGGAACCGAACCCTATTGGATATGGTACGGTCCATGATGAGTAACGCTGAGTTACCGCGATCATTCTGGGGTTATGCGCTAGAATCAGCTGCGTACCTTTTGAACCGTGTTCCTACTAAGACTGTGCCTACCACACCTTATGAGTTATGGAGTGGGAAGAAACCCTATCTTCAATATCTGAAGATCTGGGGATGTCCAGCTTTTGTCAAAAAGCAGCATGCGGACAAACTTGAGGCACGCTCAGTACTGTGCAAGTTTGTGGGATACCCAAAGAACACCAGGGGGTATCTTTTCTACCACGCAGAGGAACAAAAAGTCCTTGTTTCTCGTAATGCCCACTTTCTAGAACACCAGTTCTTGGAAAAGGAAATCAGTGGGAGCGCAGTAGAACTGGAAGAAATTCCAGAAACACAGACTATTACTGACAGCTTAGTGGAACCAGAAGGTTCAAAAGAACAGGACATTCCTACGCCGCTCCGCAGGAGTAGTAGGCAGACTCATCCGCCCGAGAGATACTACGGTTTTCTCATAGACGGGGATAGAGAGGATTGCATCATAGATTATGATGAGCCTACTATCTTCCAGCAGGCCGTTCAGAGCGTTGACTCAGTGAAATGGCTGGATGCAATGCGGACCGAAATGGAGTCCATGTACACCAACAAAGTATGGACGTTGGACATTGCTCCAGACGGGGTAAAACCCGTAGGATGCAAGTGGATCTTCAAAAGGAAGATTGGTGTAGATGGACAGGTTGAGACCTATAAATCTAGACTTGTTGCAAAGGGTTTCCGTCAAAGATCTGGCTTAGACTATGACGAAACCTTTTCTCCAGTGGCTATGCTGAAATCCATTCGGATCCTTCTTGCCATTGCTGCCTTCCACGATTATGAGATCTGGCAAATGGACGTAAAGACCGCTTTTCTAAATGGAAATTTAGAGGAGTGTGTCTATATGGACCAGCCAGAGGGTTTCATTCAGAGTGGGAGCAGCGGAAAGGTGTGCAAGTTGCTTAAGTCCATCTATGGACTAAAGCAGGCATCACGGAGTTGGAACATCTGCTTTGATGAGACGGTCAAAGAATTTGGCTTTATCAAAAATCCAGATGAACCATGCATCTATAGTAGATTTGTAGCGAGAACTGTAGTATTCCTCGTTTTATACGTGGATGACATTCTCTTAATAGGAAATGACATTCCTATGCTACAATCTGTCAAGGGGTTCTTGTCACACAGGTTCTCCATGAAAGACCTGGGTGATGCCTCATACATCCTGGGGATCCGGATCCATCGTGATAGATCCAAGAGTATATTAGGACTTTCACAGTCCAGGTACATCGACACCGTACTGAAAAGATTCAGTATGGAAGATTCCAAGCGCGGTAACCTACCGGCTTGTCACGGGATCACCCTCTCTAAAGAGATGTCTCCCAAGACTGATTTGGAGAGGGATCGCATGTCTATTATACCCTACGCTTCTGCGGTAGGCTCTATAATGTATGCGATGTTGTGTACCAGACCGGATGTAGCTTATGCACTGAGTGTGGTAAGCCGGTATCAGTCAAACCCTGGGGAGAAACACTGGATAGCGGTAAAGAACATTCTCAAGTACCTGAGAAGGACTAAGGAGATGTTCTTGGTGTATGGCGGAAAAGACCTCCAGATCGAGGCCTTTGCTGACTCCAGCTTCCAGAGTGACAAGGATGATTCCAAGTCCATGTCGGGTTTTGTCTTTACCCTCAATGGAGGGGCGGTGTGTTGGAAGAGTTCCAAACAAGAAACCGTTGCGGACTCGACGATGGAAGCGGAATACATCGCTGCATCTGATGCCGCAAAAGAAGCTGTCTGGATGAGGAAGTTCTTGAAAGAACTTCAGGTGGTTCCGTCCATTGTTGATCCAATACCTCTGTATTGCGACAACAACGGGGCTATAGCTTTAGCGAAGGAACCCAGGTCCCATCAGAGATCCAGACACATCTTGAGGCGGTATCACCTGATCAGGGAGATCGTGGATCGCCAGGAGATCGAGGTTCGGAGAGTCGCTTCAGAAGATAACACTGCAGATCCATTCACCAAGGCCCTGCCCCAGACTCAGTTCGAGCGGCTGATCGAGATGATAGGTCTTCGATACGCCAGTACATGGCCTTAGTGCAAGTGGGAGATTGTTAGTGTATATGCCCTAGAGGCCATTACTGTATCATACTAGTTTGTATATTACTTAATGGAAGCTTGGGATATTCACCTTGTATATACAATCTTGCTCAAAATAGTAGTATGCTACTTGGTTTGTTTCTACTTCAATGTGTACATGTGTTTATTTTTGTATATCGCCTATACACATTAGTGGAGCCCTTAGGATCTTTGCTTGATTACCAGCGATGTGATGGCCGTCACACTAGTGGGGCTGGGTAATCTATAAGCACATCCTTATGCAGGTCTCTGGTCGCAGGACTATCGAGACAGGGCATCGATACTCCGGAGTAGACTAGCGCATGCGCTTCTCATCCCAGTGTGGGAGACGGTCTGTCCCACAGCCGTCAGTACGTCGTACTTGAGATAGTATGCGGGTGCTCGTTAGGTTACGGGTACACTGGACAGGACTCGTCGGGAACTGACTAGTTGGTATTATGCCTATCTTCAGTTATCAGTTCCCAGGTGACATGAGTACAGCTTAGTCCGCTGACTTGACACTGTCACTTCGCCTCGAGTGTGTTCCTACTGCACTTTGATTACTACCCTACCACGGCTCAAAGGAGTCGTGCAAACAGGTAGTAGTTGGGTGCAGTCCCGAAGCACTTGGAGGCAGTGACGGTTAGACAGGATTCGTCTCTCCCGGTATTGGGGGTTGACATCGCGCTGTGTCTAGGAGAGCCATTACACGAGTAGTCCCTGGCCAGGGCAAACGAGATATACTGGTAGGCTTCCAGTGTTATCTCAGGGTGTTTTGGGCTTCACTCCGACACGACTTGTACCGCTATTGGGGGACTGACGTTTACCGCCCCCTAGGCCCGCCATGTGATGTATCAGACGAACAGACCGGACTGTACGGAGAATGTCACATTCAGGCTCAGTAGGAGTTCAGATGGGTTTCGCCTCGTCGGTCTTCTTATCGGCATTACCTGGGGACCGTTACGCACAGCTAGTGCCGCTTGCGGTCTGTGGTTAAACCCACTGCCAGCGTAGTGTCGAGTCTTTAGAGTCCCACACAGAAAGCTTTTCGCCTTTAGGCAAAAGAGTAGAGGTCGCATGGTTTTGCGACAGGTCGCATGGTTTTGCGACAGAGTTCGGTCACATCCGTGCACTTGTGCACGTACAGTGTCCGGACAGTTTACACTAGCGGGCTTTGGTTTAAGCCAGATCCTAGTGTACCTTTTGGGATTGGATTTATCCAGTATGCATTCGTGTTCCTCGGAACGCGGATGCGGGTGTGTATGCACAGATGACGGGGAGACAGAGGCAGCGGATTCTCATTAGGGTTGTTGACAGTTGACCGTTGACTATTTGACTTTTTGCTCAACCCTAATGAGAATTTGATATGTGTTTAACTATTATATTAATTAAGTATTATGGTGACATGGTTGTTGACTTTTGTTGACTTTGTTGACTTGTTGACTTTTGTTGACTTGTTGACTTTGTTGACCGGTTGACTAGGCTTGACTAGTTGACCATCATGATAACCATAGCCATCATTTCATGGCAAAGACTTTTGCTTGCTTGCTCATTTGTGCAAAATGAGTGCATGAAAAGATATGGTTATGGTTGTTTCAACCATCACATAACACTTGATTTGGTATAATAAGTTATGATGGTTTTGGATTATGAGAGGGTGAAAGACAAAAGACTTGCTCATTCTTTCTTGCTCATTCTCTCTCTTGTTCTTGAGCTCTCTTGCTCTTGCTTTCACCCTCTTCCTCTTGCTCCCTCTCTTGACTCTATGGTTCACATATCTCATGAGTTGAGAATCAAGAACCATAGATAAAATCCCATACAAACTCTTCTCTACTCATTCTAGTTCACAAGGTTTAGCAAACCGAGTGAACTAGTTTCTTCAAAGTTCGAAGAAGGAGCCAAAGGTTGGAGCTTTCAGGTGGATCTATCTTCGGCGTACGGAGACGACGGGAAGAATCCAATCCGGACCACCATCGGAGCTTGAAGACGAAGGAGTTCAAGACAACCAAGGTATAACCCCCTAACCGAGTAGTTAGAAACTCGTAGTTAGGTTGTTAGTTAGATGTTTAACCAAGATCCGGGTTATAGGTCCATGTTACCACCTCTATAAAAATCGTTTTTTACCAAATTCCGCATGCCCGAAAGTACCGGGAGAGGTAGCATGGACTTACAGTGGTATCAGAGCCAGGTTAAACTCTATCTAACATGTTAGCAAGTAACTAGAAGATCGATCAAAGAAAAAGTCCCGAAAACGAACCCCAAAATTCGAAGTTTCTGTCGATTTTTATACTGTTCAAAAGTTGATTATTTTCACACCTAAAATCGACTCAGGGTTTTCTGTGAATACTGTAGAAATTTGGTCCAGTGATCCCATCAAAGAACCGCGGAAACGCGGCCGACTTGGCTCCTCTCTGTTCTTTCTTTGCTACAGTATTCTTATAGGGGTATTTTGGGATTTTTGGTATATGTGTTTTCTGCCCAGATTTTCCAGAACGAAAATTTTATTTTTGGGGTCCCGAAAATCCGTATTTTTGATCGAACTTCTAAAAGACTTAAGCTAACGGGTTTTTTCTGTTATGTGATATTTGTATTGAACGTCTACTAATCGCTATATGTCGATTAGTGGGGGTTATACAAATCTGTGATCTGTAATGTTGCTGGAATGTGTCTATGAATATGTTGGATTGTCGCGGGTGAATAGCCGGGGGTTGTGAGACGAGAGTTTTCTTTTCTTTCAATTCATGTAAATTTATAAATTGATGTAATAATTATTTGTATGGCCGCACAACCGGGTCGGGGTTGTAGCCGTCATTGTATAATTTCTTTTTACTGTTTTTTCTCCTAGGATAGACCCATGGAGGGGGTGCACAAACTACCGGGTATGCCGAAGTGTCGAGTGGCCTACTCATGGAGATGAGGGAGGTTGCTACGCTTCGGGTACTTGGCGGGTAGTTTGCCGCACCCGTAGGGGTCTTGGGTGGGGTATTGGCTATTCACCGCGATCGTGTAATCTGTTTTTCGTTACAGGCTCGTGCGAATTACAGATTCCTAGTATATCCAATGTATTCATCTGTGATCTGAAATGTTTATCATTGCAGTATATCTATATATGATATTATTTAGGCGTTGCTTATGTTTTACAGACGCGCTAGCCCAGCCCCCGCTCTGTCGTTAGTTAAGTAACCTAACGGGTAATGACGGGGCCCAGTGGCGAATGCGAATGGCATAAGCGTATGTCATATTTTGGTTGTTTTCTGCAATGGTAGGATTAAATGATGGGACGCATTAAAAGAACTAATGCAAGAATATCACGCATTAAAAGAACTAATGCAAGATAATAAACCAAGTTAAAGTCGTTGGAACACTTTCGAAAAACCACTCGGTTCTTTTCAAAACCAACTTTTAAATGCGGAGCTTGAGCCACTCCTTTTAAAAGCTATCTCGTTCCATCGACTATATCAAGTTCACTACGTTCACGGTTTCGCCAAAACCATTCGTAGCTCTCCATCATTTCAGTTAAATATTCGGTAGTATTCAAGCTATGTATTTTGACCTCACGCCAAGGCATAGTGATTGGTAGCTGCCGGATATTTATCTGTTGCATAGATAGAATGCGTTGGTTTGGGACAGTCGTACTACCATTTTGGCCTACGTCAAGGGTAGGTACGGGTGGATTCAAATTAACCTGGATAATGATGGGAAGAACTTGACATGTGACTTATGACATTTTGACCTCACGCCAAGGTCATAAGAGCATGGGGAAAAAATCCACATCGGGAGTTTCATAAGTACTGAAACTTGCTAGATTTGCATACCATTTGGAGTGTGATGATTCTGGTAGGATTCCTTCAGTTTCGTCACGCGATGATATTTGGATCCCGATCCTACTGTGAGTATATGCTACTCCTCGGGAAATTTCTTACTAATCGATCAATGCTATAAACCTAGTAGGTGCCTAGAAAGGTGTTAGCGGGGCTACGCCCCCAGGGAAAAGAGGTTATTTAATTAAGGAACTTCGCGAAAGCGTTGGAAAACCTCCCTCGAAGTACCGACACTGGCCTGGCTGAAAGGTTAAGCAAGTATTGTGCGGTGGGATTGATCCCGACTAATTCTTCCTTTATGGTTTGAGGAGGGATTCGAGAGACAGTGGGAGCCATCCTGTTTAGACAAACTAAAAACCACTCTAAACTTGCAAGAGCATCATGCTGAGTGTTTCTTCTTCTCTCTCCTAATTGCAGCGACCAATCGACATGACTGGACTTAAGTTACTTCTAGATAAAAACATACTGACAGGGCCAAACTACAAAGATTGGCTCAGGAATGTCAAGATGGCAATCACTTACGACAAGCTGGGGTATCTTCTTACCACCAAACCTCCCCCTGTCCCTGGTCCCACTTCCAGCGTCACGGATAAAGAAATCCGCAAAACTTGGGAGATTGATAGCGCGAAGGCTAAGTGCCTCGTACTTGCCTCGATGGACAATGAACATCAGAGGAGGCACGAGAATATGGACCTGGAATCCATATTTCTCCATACAAAAGAACTGTATGGAGAGCAATCTCGTATCGCAAGATACGAAGCGTCGAAAAAGTTATTTTCGGCAAAGATGGCCGTCGGATCATCAGTAGCCGAGCACGTGCTAAAGATGATCGGCTACATTGAGGAGCTCGCGGACCTAGGGACCACATTGGAGAGTGAGCTCTATACGGACATAGTTCTCCAATCCCTTCCTTCCACTTACGCCCAGTTTATACTGAACTTCAACCTACAAGAAAAAGAGGTTGAACTTTCAGAGCTCCTCAACATGCTGAGGAGCGCATAGGGCACCCTACAGAAAAGTAGGGAAACATCCACTTTGTTTGTAGGAGGATCATCTTCTTCTAGGTCCAAGGCGAAAGCCAAAGGAAAGAAGAAGAAAGCCCCCGCCAAACCAAGGGGCGGTGTTAGTAAAGTGGATACGAAGGGAAAAGCAAAAGCAACAAAGAAAGCGGGGAAGCTTGTGGATAAGGAAGAATGCTTCTATTGTCATAAGAAATGACACTGGAAGAATGATTGCAGGGCCTGGAAGGCCAGAACACAGGAATTGAAGCAGGTTGCAGCTTCAGGTTCAGGTGTGTATGTTATTGAAAACTGTCTTTCAATAAACTCTACTTCCTGGGTATTGGATACCAGATCAGGATCTCATATCTGTAATTCTTTGCAGGCGTTGAGAAACCGTAGTGTTTTGAAAGCAGGTGACATGACCCTCAGAGTTGCAAACGGAGCTAGCATGGATGCTAAAGCCGTGGGGGACTATCACCTGGGAATGTCAGATGGACATGTTTTGGTTTTGCGTAATTGCTTTTTTGTACCCAACGCAACTTGTAATATCATTTCTGTATTTTTAGTTTCTAAAGAAGGTTATGAATTTGCGTTTGTAAGTAATGTTGTAAACATTCACCTTAATCAAGTTTTGATTGGGTCAGGTACATTGAGTAATGGTATATACGTGTTAAACCAACCACAGATTTTCAGCATCCAGAACACACACAAGAGAAAGTCTCCGGAAATTAATCAGGCTTTCTTATGGCATTGTAGACTGGGTCACATCAATGAGAGAAGGTTGACTAAGTTACATACAGAAGGATATTTGAATCCGTTCGAATATCAATCATATGCTACTTGTCAATCCTGTCTCAAAGGAAAGATGACAAAGACTCCGTTTACTGGACACGGAGTAAGAGCAAGCGAGCTCTTGGGACTCGTACACAGCGACGTGTGCGGTCCAATGTCTACACATGCGAGAAGCGGTTATTCTTACTTCATCACTTTTACGGATGATTTTTCAAGGTTCGGACATGTCTTCTTAATGAAACATAAGTCCGAAGCCTTTGGAAAGTTCCAGGAATATAAGAATGAAGTAGAAAAACAGATCGGCAAAAGTATCAAGATTCTAAGATCGGATCGAGGTGGAGAATACTTAAGTGCCGAGTTCCTGGACTATTTAAAAGAGAACGGAATTGGCGTCGTTCTAAACTAGCTTTAGAAGTGCACGTGTATATGACTCTGCCAGAGGGTTGTTGTAGTCAGTGGGAGCAGCGGAAGCATAGTGGACTAGCAGCTTGTGTCTATTTATAGACTAAAGCAGATATAGCAGAGATAGATCATCTATTTTTGATGTGACAGTCAAAGGATTTAACTTCATTAGAATAGGAGATGGATCTATTAAGAAGGTAGTAGGGTGTAATGTCATGGTATTTGGATGACATACACTTTATAGGAAGTGAAATTCCTACACTACGACCGGTTATATCTGGAGGTTTCTTTGTGCATTGTGATGCATACGGTAAAGGATTAGGATGTGTTCTACACCAGCATGGAACAGTTGTGGCTTTTGCATCAAGACAACTGAAGGTTCATGAGCGCAACTATTCAACACATGATCTGGAGTTGGCAGCCATCATCTTTGCACTTAAGATTTGGCACCACTATCTTTTGGGTGAACGAATGGATATATACACTGATCACAAGAGTCTGAAGTATGTATTTACTCAGAAGGAACTAAACATGTTCGGACGGATAATATTAATGGGCTTTGGTTTAAGCCGGATCCTAATATTATATTGTTGGATTATTTTCGTCTCATTGTATTCATATTCTTTGAAATACGGATGCAGGTATGTATATACGGTTGATGAGTATTCTTGTAATTTATTACAAGATTACTTTTAGAAGATTAAACCTCATCATGGTTTAGACCTTTTTGGATTAAAAGGTTATTGAGGTGTAGGATGCGGTGTTTATTGCATTTTTGGTGGCATGGCTAATTAGTGACCCATGGTTACTATCCAAGCATGTTTAGGGTTTTTGTTTATTTTGAGACTGTTTGTTGACTTGAGATATTTTTGTTGACTTTAGATATTTTGGAGACTTGACATATTTATTGTGATGGCTCCATTATTTCTAATCAACACTCACAACACACAAAAGATCAAGCTATTATTCATTTTCTTTTCTCTCTCTTGATTTGCTCTCAACACCTCATTCTCATGGCATCTTCTTCTTCCTCTAGCTCCACCCAAACCCTCTCATGAGTTGAGACTTCTTGGGTGTCTTGAGACAAATTAATCCTTCATCACTCTCTACTTCATCTACGGTATCTAGAGTAGTGATCTAGATGCCCTAGTTGCCTCGGATATGAGGTTGGATCTCGTTGCATAGACTCTCGGGTGGATCATCTTCGATGGAGGGAGACCGGAGATCAAGCTTGATCAAGGAAGCCACGTGGAGTTTGGGATGATGGTTGAAGACCGAAGGACACGGATCTATTCGGTATAACCATTCTAACTCCTTTGCATGTTTTGTTATCTATGGCTTATGGGTAGATCCGGGTAATTGGTTGTGGTAGCGCCAAGTTTTATAAATTTTTGTTCCGCATTTGGTCACGGATTGATGGCCGGGACGCTGCCGTAACCCAAAAAAAAGTACATGGAGGTAAGCATAAATCTAAAGTAAGATTTAAATCTTCAAGATGTACCATATTTGATACCCATGAACTCATGCAGGAGATCGTGAGATTACATGGAGTACCTGTTTGCATCTTCTCCGATCGTAATACCAGATTCCGATCACAATTTTGGCAGAGTCTGCAAACTAGTTTGAATTTCAACATGGCTTATCATCCAAAAACGGATGGACAATTCGAGCGAACAATTCAGATTCTGGAGGACATGCTAAGTGCTTGTATGTTAGACTTCGGAGGTTCGTGGGAAAATCACCTACACCCTGTGGAGTTTTCATACAACAACAGCTATCAGGCGAGTATTGGAATGACACCATTCGCAGCACTCTATGGACGGAAGTATCGTTCACCACTAAGTTGGGACGTCGTTGGAGATCGTGAACTCTTTGGACCAGAGATGATCATGGCAACTGTGGACGTGGTTCGTACGATCAGGGAAAGAATGCGCATAGCCCAACACAGACAGAAACATTGGGCAGATGCAAAGCGTCACCATATAGAGTTCCAAGCTGGAGACCATGTATTCTTGAAGATCTCTCTAAACAGAGGAGTGATCCGTTTTGGCAAAATGGGTAAGCTAAGTCCAAGATATATAGGACCGTTCGACATACTCGAACGAGTTGGAGAAGTGGCATACCGTTTGGCACCACCACGCTCATTGGAAGGAGTGCACAATGTGTTCTACATATCCCAGCTATGATGATATGTGAGAGACCCCAACCACATACTTGATCACTCAGAGCTCACAGTACAGACTGATCTAATCTGCGAGCAACAACTAGTTGAGATCTTGGAACGAAAGGTGAAGACATTGCGGAACAAAGAAGTAAACTTGGTCCGAGTGATGTGGAAAAAGGATTCGCCAGGAGAATCAACATGGGAACGAGAAGAAGAAATGCGTACACGATACCCTTATCTCTTTGAAAATTAGTCCATATGTAATTGTAAATTTTGAGGACGAAATTTTTATAAGGAGGGTAGAATGTAATGACTCTAAAATCTCTGTATGGAATTTTTCTGTTAATATACAAGAAAAGAGTATTACTTCCTCAGTTTGAGTTATAAGTCACTTTTGTTAAATAAAAGCAAGAAACAATTTGTAGTTTACTGGTAAAGCCTTTGCACTGCTGTGACGTAGCTTGTGTGTTCGATTCCCATCAGACATAATTATTTTTTCTAATTTTTATTTTTAACTTTTTGGAAGCCCAAAAGATTTCACGTGCAATACACGGAAAATGAAAAGTTCAGAAAAATCAAACATGTGGAAAATGGTTTAAATACTTAATTTATCAGATGACACGAATCTCGAGGCCAGAGCCTCAAGATCGACCGACCAATATTGCCTAAAAGCCGGCTCCGACGATTTAGATGGAGCCAAATTGCCCCGTGCTCTGCACACATGACTCTTCAGCTACCCTAACCCCTCTGCACTGTTTGATTTTCCTGCAAACAAACAGAGACCTTTCATTTCATAATTAAACACAATTTTAATGCTTTTAATCCACATTTTTAATTCCCAAACTCTAATTCTCCACTATAAATACCACCCCACACTTTGGCTCAGCACCATTCTGAAAATTCTAGCCAAAACTCTCTAAAAAGTTCCTAGTGCAAGTAAAGTAAAGTGGAGTTAGAGTGCAAGTTGGTTCCGACGAAGATCGAAGCCAATTCCGGAGCTCCCGCAATGCCACGAAGATTAATTGATCTGTAAAGTGTGTGGAGTAACCGCAATCAATAACGGTGTCACGTGTAGCTAGACCGAGATGAGTATGGGTCGTCCTCTGGAATATGTGGAATCTTTCAATCTTACTTTAGGCGTGTTGAAAAAGAGGAAGAATAGAGGAATAAAGAATAGTGGAGAATAGTTTCTAGATCTACATCAAAATACGGATGTAGAATACAGATCTAGTTTGAATAAAAATATAGATTTTATAAGAAGAATGCTTGCAGGGTTCGTTCGGATTTAGTAGTCATAGATGACTAATAAAGATTACTTCTTTTATCTATTGATAGATTTAATATTAGATAGATAGTGATGAATGAGGATTAGGGTTCTTGGAAGAAACTAGGGTTTCCCCACTATTGACCCTTGTCCTTTCATTGATCTCTATTCATGTCTAACCCTTAACAAAACAATTGTTAATCTGATCTCAAATCGTGGTCGAGACTTGCAATAAATTGGTAGCGCGTACGATAAGGATGTTAACATTTATTTTGCTAAAGTTTATAAACTTCATAAGATTTAAAACAAGTTAAAACATTTTCTCATCTATTATTCTATCCTAATCCTACGAACTCTATCAAGCGGAGAATTACTCGCGCATGATGGAGATAGAAGAACGGATAGAGATGAAATTCATAATGTAACTAAATAATTAAACTAATTAAACTAAAGATCTACCTTTATTAATCAACTTCATAAGTACAAACTTCAGGTTTAGATTACAAGAGGAAGAAGAAGTTGCTCTTGATCTCTGCCTTATCGGATGTAGATGTTCCGTCAAATCTAACTTTATCGGTAGATTTTTGATTCCCGACATCTCAACATCTCGATCTCCTGACCTGAACTAAACCTTGCACAATATCTCAATGAATAATGTTAGTAATATTTGGTATTTTTGAGATATTGTCCTAACCAATTTGATATGATATTATATTTTAAGAATATTGATTAAGGATATTTGATATAATATGCATATTTAAATTATCAAAATATTATATAAATATTATATGCACACATTTTCCTTCATAATGTTAATTATAATATATAAACATATGATAAATAGTATTTTTACAGATAAATCCAAATATGTGTCATATTTATAATAAATACCTTTAGATATTTAAGAAAAGTAAGAAAAATGTTATATCAAAAGTGCGATATTTTCGACTGAACAAATACCCCCAAACTTAACTTTGATCGTCCCGAGCAAACTACTTATTCAAGAGAGGGAGAAAAAGAAAAAGAAAAATCTAAGTAGCACACTTTCGAAGGCAACACGATTGCACTGAGCACGTGCAACAAGCCGTTAAACCTCTAGGTGTCCCTAGTAGGAGGAGTGTTGTCTCCTGAGGGTTTTCAGCGGATTACACCCACAAAATCCTATAATAAAAGAAAGACAGTGAAAGTTACATACAAAGATAAGAACTATAAAAAAAGAAATTGAAAATAAGAGTTTCCAACTACACCAGTTTTTCGATTGTCATGAGACCAATCTTAATGTTCTTGAAAAGATGTTAGAAATCATATCATCCCTCAATACAAAATCGTCTTTAGTTTTCCTCCCTATCTTTCCTCCAAACATTGATCATATATCCATACGTGTGTGTAAAAGACATCCCTACACTTAGAGAATTCAATTCAAGCTATCATACTCTTGTCCATCTTTCTTAGTACTTTTTAGTTGGTGAATATTTTAGATGGAATTGCTCACACATTTTTCATGCGACCGTTAATACTTCTTGAGGTACTAACCAACCGATTACAAAATGTGCTCGCGTATTAAGGCGTAATTCCTCGTCTTGCAACATCTAAGGCTTAGCAGTGACTCCCAAACCAGTTGGTCTAAGGCACTAGGTGATAAAGCACCCTCGCTATATTTTTTTTATGTTGCCTTAGGCAATTACAAAGCCAGTGTTCATTTTTTTCCTCACCACTTATATTTTATTTTATTTTCTTCATATTAAGGCTTTTAGACAAGAGCATTTCAAGGTATCCTTTACTATCCTAAGTTTCAAGATGTGTGTAAGTGCGTATGGTAGGGTATCAACGTTCAAATGTTTGGCCTCAAGAATAAGGACTATTTTTCAGACATATTTTTATCCTCAGATTACTAATTTCCTTCATCTTACTAACCCATGGGACAACGGCTCATAACTACTTATTACTAGTTTCATTTAAGAAAATATCTAACTTTCTTTCTTTTCTTAAATTATTCCTATCGTTCATATGTAAATTTTCACTTTCAAAATTTCATCATCAAATTTTTTTTTGTGCTTATATATAGTATAATGCAAAGTAATGCGTGAATATGCACAAACCTTCCCCAAACCTGTTTACAGCAGTGTCCTCACTGATGTCATCTGATAAGCTTAAAAAACTATAGATTTGGGAGAAAAAGTTAGTAACGGGGACATGAAATAGTGAAAGTAAAATTCTCCCATAAACTTATTTTTTTGGCTCACAATTTTATAAATTTTTTCTTTCAAGAGCCAAAATA
Organism: Agapanthus africanus; assembly: GCA_030015575.1. NCBI lineage: Eukaryota > Viridiplantae > Streptophyta > Magnoliopsida > Asparagales > Amaryllidaceae > Agapanthus > Agapanthus africanus. The sequence goes on from JASDDO010000001.1 coordinate 28,873,589, forward strand.
TTCCCCCCCAAACTTGAGTAAAATAGTATTAAGCATTTAAAATTATTGGGGGGGTTAAAGTTATTGGTCAAAGTAAAGCCTTACAAAGACCAAAAGTCAATACCAACCATTCAAAAATTTTATCGATGTAACGCACTGGTTGGTGGAAAATCAGAGATTTGAAGAAGTGGGGAGATAGGAGGCGATATGGTTTACGTCTATAGAGACGAAACAATAATGGTGAACGGAAACTAGAATGTGGATGATTAGGAATGGGAAGAATGGTCACATTCTCGTATGGGATAAGAAGAAATGGTGGTGGTTCGACTTCTTCAGGTGGAGATTGATTAATCACAAAATCTGTGTCGTTTAGGAATGCGAGTTCGTCGACGAAAATATCTTCGAAACTTTCATCGATGGTCCGATTAAACGTTTCAATGTCAATAAGTGTCGCGCCAGAATTCAACACACTTGATTTATCAAAAATTATGGATGTAGGAGACCCGTAAAGCTCTTCTACCTCATTCTCAAAAGAGTCTAAATCAAGTTGTCTTTCTAGAATTATCGAACTCGAAATATCGGATTGTGATTCATCAACACTCGCTATCATTAAAGGAAGATTAGAAGAAGAATCAGAGAAAGTGGAAGATGAAATGGGTAAACAAATTAGTGTGTTGAGTATTGCTGAACCAAATGTGGGAAATGAAGGCTGAATTTCGTTATGCTTTTTGGTTATACATTTATCATCAACTTCCAGACGCATATGGGGTTCGGGAAGAATAGTTAAAGGTTCGAGATGATGACCACACGGGAGTGAAAGGACTTGATGAATTGGTAGGACAAACTCATCCAAAATTTTGGGTTCATCATCCAATATATCCCCAACGTCAATATCCTCAATCAAGTGAAGGTTACAATTCTTAGACATCTCATCAAAAGCAGGTTTTCAATCAATTGTGGTTCTAGAGTGGAGGTGTAGAGATCATAAGGGTTGGGTGTGGCTTCACTTGAAATGGACCCTTCACAATCAGGTAGATCAAACACTACAAAGTCACACAACTCATCAGACATTCTATCTTCAATTGGTGAATCAGTTGGTGTACTCGATAGATCTGTGAAACTGGAGGTGTGGATTTCAATTTGAGATGGGGAGGTTTGATTTGGAAGGGTGTACCGCTCTTTCACTTCCTAAATTCTGAATTTGTCTTATGGCCGTATCATACGTTGGAAAATTTTGAGCTGGTTTGAAACTAGTTGCTCGTTCGTTTTGTTTATTGAGAACGGCCATGCACTCATTCAATTCCTCTCTGGCGCGGCGCGACGCTACCATATATTCTTCCACAGTCCGTTCAAGACTAGACATGGGTCGGTAAAGGGTTTCATCATAAGATTGAAATTCTTGTGGATAAGTAAAACTCCCAAATGACCGATTAGAAGGAATGTCTCGAGAAGGCGTAAAAGTCGGGTAGGATTGATAGGAATTGAAAGCTTGTGAAAATTGGCAGGAGTAGGATCAATATTGTGATAAGAAGAATATTGATATTGGTTGTGTGGTTGGCGACTGTCAACAGATGTCATATACGCCACAAACTGAGTAGTAAAATCTTCTTTAGAAGGTGGTGGCGTTTGTTGTCCTAACGGTTTGACCAGATTGAAACTTTGGCCGTTAGTCCTTACTATATACTCAGCGATGGACATGCGTTTAGGAGTTCCTTCACACGCTTTAGATGGAGTATCAACAAAAGAAGATATAGAATTTTGATGCGGTTGATAGGACCTGGAGTGAGGTGGCCAACTGTTTCTTTCCGCTTGTTCTATCCGATCTCTTAAAGACATAGTAGAGTCGGATGGTATACTGAAGCGATTACGATAACAAGAAATATCTGGTTCTGGATAGCAAAACTCGGCAAGAGTTCTTTTATTTGGGTTACCCCTTATAAGAAGGTGAAAAGAGGGAGGAGGGTGAAAAGATTTAAGCTCTATTTGGATTGTTTTGCTTTGAAAGTGGGACTTGATGGTTGACTCAACAAATCACAAAATGCAGAAGCAAACCCTAGAACTAAGGTTACCTAGGTCAAGCACTAGACCGATCTTAAACTTCCAAAGGACAAGCCGCATGATCAATCCTGTAACATTTCAGAAAATATAAAATATTAATTTTGGAATTTATTATTAAAATAATATATTTCACGAAAACTGCCCGATTTGCGAAATTGGGGTTTTCGAAAAAGGGTATAAATATATACCAATAATTGTGAAATAATTGGAGATTAAAATGATTTATTCATTTAAAAATATATTTAAAGGATTTGGCATTTTTAAAATCAATTATATGTAGTTTAAATAAAACCCGATTAGTGCACTGCTAATCGCGATTAGGCCAAACCCGTGTTTCTACAGTTTTCCGTGGCCAGTGCACCATGTCATGTTGCATTTGGTTACATGTTGTTGTATTTGTGTTGTTTTATGGGTATTATGCGAGTTGGTTTTAAAAATAGAAAAGAGAAAAGGGTAAAAGAGTAAAAGAGTGAGACAGTGTGTGAGAATAAAGGAGAGAGAGGAAGAGGGCAGCCACATTCTTTTCTCCCCCATTATTTTATTCATCTCCTTCAACCTCACTTCCCTCTACCTTCAACCCTAAGATCCATCTCAAAAACCTTGTCAAAACCCTATACCCCTTTCACAAAAAATGATCACCTCCTCACTCTCATCACATTGGACCAAGAAAAGTTAGATTTTGAAGACTTTGAGAAGCTAAGTTTTTTCTTGAGTGGCCTAAATGGGGTATGACTTCTTCCTTTTAGTTTAGTTTTTGGTTTCATGCATTCTAGTTTAGTTTAGGAATTGTTTGAGTGTGAAATGGTGAACTTGGAAAATTCTAGATAAGGGTTTAGATGATTGTGGGGAATTGGTGATGTGTAGTGGTTGTACAAGACCCTAGAGATCAAATTCTAGACCTGAAATTGAGTATAGAAACCATAATATAAACTTAGGATTTGTTCCGTATCGGTTTTGTGACTTTTAGCATGCCTACAGGGAATCTGGGATGACCCGGGGAGTTTTTGAGAAAACCAAACAATACCAGGGACCAAATTAGGGCACTAGAAGACCACCCTGACCAGACGAACCCCAACGGAGCTACCCTGGCCGAGCTCGCCGGAATTTCAGGCAATGTGGCCGGCCACTTGGTGGCGTTTGGTGTCTAGGTTGGTCCAGTAGCTCATATACTTCTTATACAACACCCTATACTTGCTTGTTTTGCTCCATTTGATCTGAGTCAAAATCTGGGAGCACTTTGGTGTGATTTTTGGTTATATTTTCCCGTATTTTGAATTCTTGGTTTTAGTGTTTGTTATTGTATTTGGTTGTTGGGCGTTTGTACATCAACAACAAGGGTTGTTTGATTGTTTTGCATGCGTAGGCTATAGGTTCTAACCTATGAGCGCACCGTATGCCGTATCGGTTTTCCGGATCCGATTTTAATAGCGATTGCGATTGTGTATTATTGTAGGTACCTTCGCGTGGATTCTGAGGCGACGGAACATGGCGTCATCGACTTCGGCAAGTAAGGATCAAGGTGAGTAGATCTACGGAGGAAGTCAGGGGGATGGCGTATAGCACCCCAGTAAGTTTTTGATTGAAACCGATCTATAGGATACAGTCGTAGAAACCTAGATTAGAAAACTAGGAATATGGTTAAAAGAGATAGTTAGAGATGATATGAGTGATAGAATTTATATTGAGATATGGGAGGAAAGCTTAGGGATGTGAAAAGTGAATGTGAATCATGACTTATAGATGTGTAGTTGCACTAGAATAGGTATGAGTTTTAGAGTAGCATGACATTTGATGTAAGATGACCTAATGCGATGAAAAGGATATACGAGATGATATGATGACTTAATGCGATGAAAAGGATATACGAGATGATATGATGACTTAATTGATATGTCGGTATACGGATGCGAGTCGATTTGAGATGATTGATATCTTTGCCGGTCCCCTGATATGAGATTGTTATGGATGTGACCCGGGGATATAGGTATATAGATATATATAAATGTTGTGAATCATGAGTGATATGTCGTACGAGACGTTAGGTCTGTACCCTCATTGCCGTATAGGTTGATAGGATCCCTAATGGTTTAATGCCGCCGTAAGATAATTTTCCGTACGCGATGACTTGACTTGATGATTGATCCATACCCTTGACTAGAGGATGCCGTACGATGGATTATACCATACGTAGTGTTGTGAGGCCAGATGCCGATTGATAGATTCACCGACTCGGACATATTATAGACACGTATACCTTTAACATTGAGCTTACGATTTATTTATGCTACGCACATGTCATTCTCATTGCATCATATATACCCGTGCTAGTACACCTACACCATTATCGATGATGTGTATGCTACACTTACACAGATTGGCCGGTTCACACACTTCATCATCGATAATTGCCATGTCACTATACAGTTGGATTGTTGCATCATGATATGACTCCTTGCATAATTTACTTGCTATAGTTGCATATGCACTTTTATACGATGTTGCATTGGACTTTGGAGAATTTGAGAACCGCAGGATATATTTTAAAAATTGGATTTATTTAAAAGAGTAGTTTTCCCTTGATATGTGCATATTACTGTTCCATGTTGTATGATATACGGATATGCTTACATTTCTGTTAAATGTCGCATACATCATGCTTTACGATTTATACGCATTGAGATATGCTGTTTTCATGAGATTTCTGGATTTGAGAACCGTGGTCATTTTAAAAGAAAATATGTATTGTTTTAAAAACCTGGTTTCTCTTGATATGATATTTCAGTGCGTCCACCATGCGTTTTCTCTGTTCTAAGACATGTGATATGTGAAATCCGATTCGAGGAGTGGACGATCCGTTTGCGGGTTCATAGTGGACCCGGTATGGTTCCCCAGGGCGAGAAATGATTTTCGTGGTGTAGACGATGAGCCTGGCAGGGCGGGCATTACCTATCGGTGATAGTATTTGGGCTCGGCGGCTATCCAGAGAATACTGACCGGAGTCGAGAGATGATATGGGCCGATACGGACTGACGGAGCCCGTGGGCCGATCCGGACTGACGGAGCCCGAGAGATATAAGGATTTACGTGTCGATGCTGGACACGGGTTTCATGATGTTTCGAGTGTCGATGCTGGACACTCAGGTTCCATGATTTTGATGTGTCACGAGGGACACACGTTGATTTATATCCTCATACCTTCACGCATATGCTTTTATGATATTTACATGCATGATGTTTTTGTGTCGTTGGTTGACACGTGGACGAGATCCACATGCTTACAAGCATTGATTATTTGGTTGGATGATATCCACATGCTGATAGGCGTTTATTTATGTTGTTGGCACTTATGCAGATTGTAGGGTGTTTTTCGTCACCCCATTGAGATGGGAATACGCGCGCGCTTGTCAGGCGTACTACAGATTCCCCCTGCCTAGGCTTGGCCGGGGTTTATTGATTGTGGGGATCTGAATCTCCAGCAGCCGCGGACTAAGCTGCCGTTAATTATCCCTCGCCTTTAGGGCGAGGGAACCTCCGATTAACGGGTTAAACTGGTCATGCGAACTCAATGTGCAGTGTACGTGTGTGTTGTTTTGGAAGGGGGGTTTGGATATATTGGGAGCCACGCAGAGTTTTCACGGGGGTCCCGCTACTCGGATAGCGGGCTGGGGGTCAAGGGGGCTAGCAGCCCCCTTGAGGGTGCGGGGCAGCGCCCCGGCCCAAAATTATTTTGGGAGGGAGAGTGTTGTAGAGTATGTGTATGTGTACATATATATATATATATACATGTATATATATAAAGGGGGGACAAGACATCCAAAAGATGCGTGGGGCCAGCGCTTTGAGCGCAAGAGCGCTAGCGCGCCACGTGTCGACATGTGGGCGCTTTGCGCTTGAGCGCAAGCGCGCCACGTGTCGGCATGTGGGTGCTTAGCGCTTGAGCGCAGGGCGCTGGAGCGCAAGCACGCCATGTGTCGGCATGTGGGCGCTTTGCGCTTGAGCGCAAGCGCGCCACGTGTCGGCACGTGGGCGCTTCACGCTTGAGCGCAGGGCGCTGGAGCGCAAGCGCGCCACGTGTCGGCACGTGGGCGCTTTGCTCTTGAGCGCAGGGCGCTCGAGCGCCAGCGCGCCACGTGTCGGCACGTGGGCGCTCGAGCGCCAGCGCGCCACGTGGGCGCTTGGGGCTTGAGCGCTTGGGCGCCGGCGAGGAAAAGGGGGCTTTTAGTCCCAGAACCAGAAGCTATGCTTTAGAAAGGGAATATTTATTATATATATATATATGTATGTATATATATGGAGTTAAACTCCTAGGATGTTTTGAAGCTGATGAAGGGCTTCTCCCCTTGAGCCCTAGTTCTTCCCCAAAGTGTGGTTTCTGGAGATGAGTCTCCTTCTTCTTCCTTTGTTTGGCCGGATCTTGAAGATCAAGAGATGTGAGATTTTAAAGATCTCTTCTTTTCAAGATCTAATGACAGATCCGAGTTCCCCTTTGTGGGTTTTGTGGTGAAAAACTATTTAGTTTTGGAAAAGGAAGAGTAAAACTCTTGATTTAATTCAAAAGAAAGAAGAAGGTTTGAAACCTTCAGAAAGGGGAAAGAGGTACAAACCCTAGGTTTTTTTTTGAGAGAATGAAAAGTATTACTTTATTCATCATCATTTTGCGTTATATAGGCTTACATATTTACATATAGCCCCTTGGGCTTTGCAAAAATGGCATTTTGCCCATCCCATGGCTCATGTGCCATTTCTTTTTGCACATAAGCCGCGGGCTTACAAAAATTTGGCTTTATGCCCGTTTTGTTTACATTCATACATAAACAATTACATAAAAATTATTTATTACATGACTTTTTATTTTGGCATGGCGGAAGGCCGGACGCTTCGTGTTCGGGCTCGACCCGGGTATTGGCCCACTTGCTTGGGCTTGGGCCCACCTGGCTTGGGGTTGACCTTGACTTTGACTTGGTCAACCGGGGTGCAAATTTTGACCCTAACAAAGTGCCCCCCATCAATAAATGCACACCACATATGTGAGTCGTGTGCATGAGATTGATGGATCTTCTTTCGCGTAGAGGTAACTTGCTTTGGTTCCCACTTTTTGGGATGCACTGCCCTTTTTACGACGTGGACGGTCGGCGCTTGACGCGTCTCCGAGACGGAGTGTCCGTGGTAGACGTTTCCCTGGCCCGGAGCGATCTGGTTCCTGCTTTGTAGGAAGCCTGCACTGCCCTTTTTGCGACATGGACGGTCGACGCTCTGATCCGGAACGATTTGGTTCCCGATTTGTAGGAAGCCTGCACTGCCCTTTTTGCGATATGGACGGTCGATTCTGCCCTTTTTGCGACTTGGACGGTCGATGCTCTGATCCGGAGCGATTTGGTAGACGTGCCCCCGGCATGGAGTGTCGCTGGTCGACGTTTTCCCGAGGCGGAGTGTCTGCTTGACGTTTCCCCGGGACGGAGTGTCTGCGTTGGACGTTTCCCCGAGATGGAGTGTCTGTATTGGACGTCTCCCCGATGCAGAGTATCACTGGTTGACGTGTCCCCGGCACGGAGTGTCTGTTTGACGTTTCCCCAGCACGGAGTATCGGCTGGCTGACGTGTCCTCGAGATGGAGTGTCTGTTGTCGATGTGCCCCCGGCACGGAGTGTCTGCTTGACGTTTCCCCGAGGCGGAGTATCGGCTGGCTGACGTGTCCCCGAGATGGAGTGTCTGTTGTCGATGTGCCCCCGGCACAGAGTGTCTTCTTGACATTTCCCTGAGGCGGAGTATCTGTTGTCGATGTGCTCCCGGCACGGAGTGTCTGCTTGACGTTTCCCCGAGGTGGAGTATCTGTTGTCGATGTTCCCCCGGCATGGGGTGTCTGCTTGACGTTTCCTCATGGCAGAGTATCAGCTGGCTGACGTGTCCCCGAGACGGAGTGTCTGTTGTCGATGTGTCCCCGGCACGGGGTGTCTGCTTGACGTTTCCCCAAGGCGGAGTATCGGCTGGTTGACGTTTCCCCGGCGCGGAGTGTCTGTAGGTGACGTTTCCCCGGCACGAAGTGTCCGTTGTTTGACGCAGAGGTCGATGTTGGAATTGGTTTGTTTGATCTGTTTTGGGTTGACATCAGCATCGCTACACTGGAATATGGGACCGGAAGCGAATCATCATCTGCTATGAGAGGATTTGGGAATTAGTTTTCTGTCGGCATCTGCATTGCTGCACTGGAATAATGCCAGGAGCAACTCATCATTTGCCCCGGGAGGATTTGGGAATTGGTTCTTGTTTGGCATCTGCATTGCTGCATTGGAATAATGCCAGGAGCAACTCATCATTTGCCCCGGGAGGATTTGGAAATTGTTTTTTTTTTGTTTGGCATTTGTATCGGTTCACTGGAATATGGTATCAGGAGAGAATCATCATTTGCGCTTGCTTATTAAGAAGCGATGGCTTAGGAGACAGGTTTTAGATCCCTATCACCTAAGACTTTTCAATTTTGTGAGCCGTAATGGTCTCACAAAGCATTTTCTCCCTACGGGTCGTAAGGATCCCGTAGGTGTATTTTCTCCTTAGGAGTCATGGGGACTCCTAAATGCGTTGCTCCTTTGTAAGTCGTAAGGATCTCACGCGGGAATTTTCTCCTCACAAAGTCGAGAGGACTTTGTGAGTGCATTTCATCTCTTTTTCATGATTTTGCGCCCTTTCGGGTTTTCACAAACTCGTCGGCAGTTCTGCTGTTTTTACTCACGGAGCCCTTTCGGGTTTTCATCCGTGCCCATTTTGCTTGTGGACATACCCCTTTTTTATTTTATTATTTTTGGTGGGACTTTGAATGTGGTCTCACCGGTAGGACTTGGGAGAGATTGGGGTTGTTTTACGCCCGTGGATTGTATACGGTTTTGCAGGATGTATGATCCAGACCGTAGGGCCGAGGGAATTTTGAAAATTTGGATTTTTGTTGGCGTCTGCATCGCTGCACTGGAATATGGTACCAGGACCGACTCATCATTCGCCGTTGTTTTTTTTTGTTGTTTTGTTGTTTTTTTTGTTTTACCGCGATAGCTCTTTCATTTCAGCTTTTCTTATCGCGAAGATCGCGATTGCCCTATCATTTCGGCTTTTATTCGCGGTTGCCCCATCATTTCGGCTGTTTATTTTCCTCTTTATTTTTACTTGTTGATTTTTATTGTGAGTTGTCCTATCATTTCGGCTTTTTATTATTTTTGTTTTATTTACACATTTTTTGTTTATTTACATATATATATTTTTTTACATTCCCAGTTTAACGACTTAGAGATCGATTGTTCCCAGTTTAATGACGTGGTGGTCGACTGTTTTCAGAGAAAGGCAGATGTCTGAGAGAATCAGGTCCCTGAAGGAGTTCGGTCTCCGTTTGTATAAAATTAGCGGTTGCGACTTGACTGTTTATTAACACGCCTTTGGACAGTTCTATCTCTCCTGCCTTGTATTGCTTTTCGACCCAATCTTTGAAGACGAAGCAGTCCTCAATGGCATGACCTATCACTCTGTGATAGGGGCAGTATTTGGGGTCGTCGATCATATTCGCTTCCTGCGGTCTTTTTGACTCTGGCAGTTGTAGACCGTTCCTCAGGGCGTCTTTGAATATTTTACGGATTTTGTCCCTTTTGAAGGAGTAGACCTTGTCCAGTTTCTCTTTCAGTGGAGATTCTCCTCCCTCTCCGAACACTGGCTTCCGAGGCTGGTTGGCACTAGGCCTGCTTATCCCTCGCTTATTTCGATTAGCCAAAGTGTTGAAAGACTCAGAATCGTCGGGATTTCCGCCTTTGCGATTATCGTCCTTTCGGTTTCTCCAGGACCTATTGTTATTTTGGGAGTCAGAGGAGGACTCCTGCTTTGAGCGTTCCAACATCTGGACTTTCCTGGTCAGCTCTTGGAATGTTTTGAGACCCGCGGTGCATAGAAACGGGGCCATCCAATTGTTGGGATTTCCGACGAGTAGACTGACAGATTGGTCCTGCTCTATCGGCGGTTCGCATTTGACGGAGAGATTGCGCCATCGGGTTATAAAATCCATGCTGCTTTTGTTGTTCTTAGGCTTGGTCCTTATGAGCTCGGCAATGGTGATCTTATCGCTGACGCTCATGAATCTTTGTTGAAACAAAGATTCCATTTGGACGAAAGTAGTAATGGAGCCATCCGGTATGCTCGCGTACCAGTCGAAAGCAACATCGGTCAAGCTATTGACGAACTGGCGGAGGAGAAGCACATCATTGCCCCCAGTATTCCCGCATGAGGCTTTGAAGTGGGCGATGTGTTGATTCGCATTTCCCGTCCGATCGAATCTTCCGAATTTGGGGATGACATAGCCGCTAGGAAATTCTACCATATCATACTGAGCAGGATATGGTCTCCCACTACTGCTGATATCTTTTTGCGCTTCGGTTTCGACCACCAATGTTTTGAATTTGCTGGCAACCAAATCCATGATTTGATCTTGAGTTAGCGGGCTACTGTCATCAGTAGCCAAGACATTTCCTGAGATAGGATGCGATTGACTTTCATGCGGTTCCCCCGCCTTTGGATTTGAGGGAATAGGCACCGGCTGTCTCGGGACAACGTTTCCCGATTCATGAGCAGAGCCCTGTGCTTGATTGGGGGGCTGAGAGGCAAGTTGGGCCGTAAGCCGTAAGACGACATTTGTCAAGTCGTCGATCTTTGAGTAGAGCTTGGCCATCTCCTTGTCTTTGCTTCTGAGCTGTCTTCGGAGCTCTTGGAGAAGTTGCTGCTTCGCATTCTTAGGCTGGAAAGTTGGCTCATCTTCGCTTTCCGAGCCCGACTCCTCAGGACCGAAAGGTCTTTCCGCCTATCATCCTCATCGAGAAGGTTTTTATCACCCGGCGGGGGCGGCTGTTCTTGGGAAGCGGCAACCACATTCAAGCCAGATTGGATTTGAGATATGGTGGCCCCGTCCTTGCTCTTGCTGCGCGTGCCCACCATGTAGACAGTGTGGACCACATACCCAGCCATTTCCCCATCTTCGTCGGGGTAACCCTGTTCTTCGAACCTCATGAGGTTCAGCCTAGCAGGAGCCCTAGCCCTTTTGTTGGCTCTATATCTGAGCTTTTTCTGCCTTAACTTTTCAATTTTAAGGGCTCGGCGGGCATCCATTTCCTGGGAAGCCACCGTGAGTCGATTAGCGGGGAGCTTAGAGAAAACACCCGATCGAGCAGTTGTCAGGGGCACCGCCAGAGCTTGCTCGAGAGGCCCTGTTGCTTTGTTGGTGTTGATGGCCTTGCCCCCAGCTGGGGCCAGAGAGAGTCGTTCAAACACCGATTTGCGTTTGAGTTGGGGCGCCTTCGAGACCACCACATTTGGCCTCTTGCCTTTCGAGACCGGTTTGTCTGTCACCGGGGCTTGAGGAGTTGGGATGGCTCTAATTGGCATGAACATAATAGAGCCAAATGGTACCAGCGGCTCCTCCCATTGTCGCCCGAGACTGGCCGGAAGGACCGTCCTGGAGTCTATCTTCATCGTGTAGGAGATGGGAGCTGAGTTCATCTTTGGAGACATTGTTGAAAGGTGATTGCTTGAAAACCTGCATGAAAAAGCATTATTTCAGTATAAATATAGGTATGTATATTGACTGAGTTCGCATGAATGCTTAACCCGAAATATGGGAGGAGAGATTGGTGCTACCGGGCGTGCCAGAATCTGTAGGGTGTTTTTCGTCACCCCATTGAGATGGGAATACGCGCGCGCTTGTCAGGCGTACTAAAGATTCCTCCTGCCTAGGGTAGGCCGGGGTTTATTGATTGTGGGGATCCGAATCTCCGGCAGCCGCGGACTAAGCTGCCGTTAATTACCCCTCGCCTTTGGGGCGAGGGAACCTTCGATTAACGGGTTAAACCGGTCATGCGAATTCAATGTACAGTGTACGTGTGTGTTGTTTTGGAAGGGGGTTTGGATATATCGGGAGCCACGCAGAGTTTTCACGGGGGTCCCGCTACCCGGATATTGGGCTAGGGGTCAAGGGGGCTAGCAGCCCTCTTGCGGGGTGCGGGGCAGCGCCCCGGCCCAAATTTTTTTTAGGAGGGAGAGTGTTGTAGAGTATGTGTATGTGTACATATGTATATATATACATGTATATATATATATATAAAGGGAGGAAAAGACATCCAAAGGATGCGTGGGGCCAGCGCTTTGAGCACAAGAGCGCTAGGGCGCTTGTGCCACGTGTCGGCATGTGGGCGCTTTGCGCTTGAGCACTGGGCGCTTGGGCCACGTGTCGGCATGTGGGCGCTTAGCGCTTGAGCGCAGGGCGCTGGAGCGCAAGCGCGCCACCTGTCGGCATGTAGGCGCTTTGCGCTTGAGCGCTAGGCGCTGGAGCGCAAGCGCGCCACGTGTCGGCACGTGGACGCTTCGCGCCACGTGTCGGCACGTGGATGCTTCGCGCTGGAGCGCAGGGTGCTGGAGCACAAGCGCGCCACGTGTCGGCACGTGGGCGCGTTGCGCTTGAGCGCTAGCGCGCCACGTGTCGGCACGTGGGCGCTTGGCGCTTGAGTGCTTGGGCGCCGGCGAGGAAAATGGGGCTTTTAGTCTCAGAACCAGAAGCTATGCTTCAGAAAGGGAATATTTATTATATATATATATATATATGTATATATATAGAGTTAAACTCCTAGGATGTTTTGAAGCTGATGAAGGGCTTCTCCCCTTGAGCCCTAGTTCTTCCCCAAAGTGGGGTTTCTGGAGATGAGTCTCCTTCTTCTTCCTTTGTTTGGACGGATCTTGAAGATCAAGAGATGCGAGATTTTAAAGATCTCTTCTTTTTAAGATCTAATGACAGATCCAAGTTCCCCTTTATGTGTTTTGTGGTGAAAAACTATTTAGTTTTAGAAAAGGAAGAGTAAAACTCTTGATTTAATTCAAAAGAAAGAAGAAGGTTTGAAACCTTCAGAAAGGGAAAAGAGGTACAAACCCTAGGTTTTTTTTGAGAGAATGAAAAGTATTACTTTATTCATCATCATTTTGCCTTATATAGGCTTACATATTTACATATAGCCCCTTGGGCTCTGCAAAAATGGCATTTTGCCCATCCCATGGCTCATGTGCCATTTCTTTTTGCACATAAGCCATGGGCTTACAAAAATTTGGCTTTATGCCCGTTTTGTTTACATTCATGCATAAAAAATTACATAAAAATTATTTATTACATGACTTTTTATTTTGGCATGGTGGAAGGCCGGACGCTTCGTGTTCGGGCTCGACCCGGGCATTGGCCCACTTGCTTGGGCTTGGGCCCACCTGGCTTGGGGTTGACCTTGACTTTGACTTGGTCAACCGGGATGCAAATTTTGACCCCAACACAGATACGGTCACCCTAGATATCATAGTATTACCTTTATGATACAGTTGACCTAGGAGTCGTTATTTTCTTCAATTTCTACCCGTTGATATTTTCTACTCACGAGTTGGCAACTCACCCCATTGTGTCACAGTTCTTGCAGGTTGACCACTTGGATTAGTAGCGGCATCGCTGGCACACAGTTGTATTCGGGTGATTGCTTTGGTAGGTGGTACATATTGGATCGTACCCCTATTGTATTTATTATTCATATTGTATCTAGTCAACTCCATTAATCAAACTAGTATTTGTATAAGTAATGAGACTTAGTGAGACTTGTGGTTGCGAGACTTAGAGCGAGGGGTATTCCGCTACTTGTGCTTTTGATGTCTTACTTATTTCTTTATCTTTTGTGGTGAACTTCGCCGTTGGGCGTCGTATACTTATATTTATGCTGTAGGGTTAGCTTAGCACCTTAGTAAGGTTTAGGAAGGCATCACACATGCCATATTAAAATTTTTGGTGTGCTAAACAAACCCTAACCAAGATCTTAACTAGAGAATTAGGGTTAACTTTGCATGTAAACAACTTTACATCTAAGAGAGAAGGATTACAACCTTTGTAGTCCGTTCCTTCGCTTCATAAGCTCCGAGTAGTAGTCCCTTCGCCGCGATCCATGAACTCCCGGACTCTAGAGAGGCTCCACAAGTCGAATGATCCATGCTTGCTTGAAGTCTTCCTTTTCGAAGATGATCTACCTTGAAGAATCTCAAATCCAAGCTCTCACTTCTTTAATTAAGTATTGGTGAAGTGAACACCCTAATCTAAGTGGATAGAATAGATGAGGATGATGAAGTAGGAATTTTGCTCTCTTTTATTTTCAATTTCTCACTTTAAATCATCACAACACAAAAATCTAGAAAGCTTTTTCAAGGAGGAAGAAGAAGGAGAAAGTTTTTATGATGAATAATGAATTGTTGTGGTTACAAAATACAACCATGAGTTAATAAATGAAGGCATTAACTTATGTAGATAATAAACTATGGTTAAGGTTTTGGGTTGGGTTAACAAATATCTACACAAAATATCAAAGCTAAATGACAAAAGGAAAGCTTCATGAAGCTTCATGAAAAAAGCTAACCCAAATCCAAACCCTAACTTGGTTTAAACATAACAAATATGTTGCATTTGTAACCCTAACTTATTACAATATTATATATCACATATACAATATATTTTGTAACAAAAGAAAATAATACAATTAACATATATCGCATATACATCAATGTATTATCCCGTGAGAAAATGAATCAATGAAGCGAGCTTATATTAGTTAACATAATGTAATATATCACATATATAATTATACATTAAATTATCGAATCAACTCTTGATCCGACAATCCGGCTATATTGCATATAACCGACTAATATAACATGTACCAATTCATTGAATCAACACTTGATCCGATGACCCGGCTATATCACATATACCCAGCCGATATCTCATATCGCGAGAATAAAATATAATATCTCATATCCCTTGCATGCGAGCTCTTTCTAAATCAGTCTTAGAAGACATCTCTTTGGGGAGAGTGAGTTCATAGATCGTGGGTAAGTTCCCACGCTTGGATTCTTCCATACTAAAGCTCTTTAGTATGGTATCAATGTACCTGGATTGGGACAATCCCAGTATCCGTCTAGATCTATCTCTATAGATCTTAATCCCCAAAATGCAGGAGGCATCAGCTAGATCTTTCATTGAGAATCTTTGTGATAAGAAGAGCTTGACCGAGTGTAGCATAGGAACATCATTTCCTATCAAGAGTATGTCATCCACGTACAATACGAGAAAGACAACCTTACTCTCTGCAACCTTCTTGTATATTCATGGTTCATCTACGTTCTTGATGAAGTCAAACTCTTTGACTACTACATCAAAACAGATGTTCCAACTCCATGATGCCTGCTTTAACTCGTAGATGGATTTAAGAAGCTTGCACACCTTTCCGCTGCTCCCACTATCTATGAAGCCCTCTGGCTGAGTCATGTACACGCACTCCTCTAAATCACCATTTAGAAAGGCGGTCTTAACATCCATTTGGCAGATTCGTAGTCATGGTATGCAGCAATGGCAACTAGGATCATGATGGACTTAAGCATAGCCAGTGGAGAAAAGGTTTCGTCATAATCCACACCTGGTCGTTGACGAAAACCCTTTGCAACAAGTCTAGCTTTGAAAGTATCAACTTTTCCATCTACACCAAGTTTCTTCTTAAAGATCCATTTGCTCCCAATGGGTTTTACCCCTTCAGGAGCAACTTCCAAAGTCCATACTTTGTTGGTTTACATGGATTCCATCTCAGATCGCATTGCATCCAGCCATTTCACAGAGTCACTCGTGATGGCCTGCTCGAAGCTAGTTGGGTCATCATCTTCCATGATGCAATCCTTTCTCCCACCATCAATGAGAAAACCATAGTATCTCTCAGGTGGATGAGAAACCCTACTAGATCGGCGGAACGGCTGAGGTTTGTCGGGAACTACTGAATTTTCTGGTTCCACTAAATCTTCAGTTGCAGTTTGTGTTACTGGAACTTCTTCCAGCTCTACCTCTTCGCCACTAATTTCTTTTACAAGAAATTCCTTTTCTAGAAAGGTGGCATATTAAGAAACAAACACCTTTTGTTCCTCACCGTGGTAGAAGATATATCCATAGGAATCTTTTGGATATCCCACAAACTTACATACACCTAATCTTGCCTCGATCTTGTCCGGATTTTGATTTTTTACATAGGCCGGACAACCCTATATCTTAACTCGTTTAAGAGATGGCCTCTTCCCATTCCAAATCTCATATGGAGTGGTAGGCACTGATTTAGTTGGAACTCTATTCAATAGGTATGCGGCCGTCTCCAGCGCATAACCCCAAAAGGAAATAGGTAACTCTGCAGTGCTCATCATAGAGCGCACCATATCCAATAGGGTGCGATTCCTCCGCTCTGATACGCCGTTGTGCTGTGGTGTATAGGGAGGAGTAAGCTGAGAGAGAATCCCATTCTCTTTTAGATAATCCCGGAACTCATTGCTCAAGTATTCTCCTCCTCGATCAGATCGAAGGATTTTAATACTTTTACCCATTTGGTTCTCTACTTCGTTCTTATATTCCCTGAATTTCTCAAAAGCTTCAGCCTTGTGTTTCATCAGGAACACATGTCCGTATCTTGAGAGATCGTCAGTGAATGTAATGAAGTAGGAAAAACCATTTCTTGCATGTGTAGACATGGGACCACATACATCACAATGTATCAGTCCCAAGAGTTCTGTAACTCTTTCTCCGTGTCCACTAAACGGAGTTTTGGTCATCTTGCCTTTGAGACATGACTGGCAAGTGTCATAAGATGAAAATTCGAACGGATTTAAATATCCATCCTCATGTAACTTAGCTAGCCGTGTTGCATTGATATGACCTAGTCTACAATGCCACAAGAAGGATTCGTTCATTTCTGAACTCTTCCTCTTGTGTGTGTTCTTATATTAAGAACTGTGTTTTGATTTAGAACGTATATGCCATTATGTAACGATCCTGATCCAATCAACTTTTGATTTAGGAAGATGTTCATAACATTATCCTGTATTACAAAAATATATCCTTCTTTACTTAATAAAGAAACTGATATAATGTTGCATATCATGTTCGGTATATAATGGCATTCGTTCAGAATCAATGTATTACCACTTGGTAATACAAGGTGATATTCGCCAACTGCTTTGGCTGCAACATTTGCACCATTCCCTACTCTTACGGAATGATCACCCATTCCCAGTTCTCTACTTTTCTTTAGCCCATGCAATATATTGCATATGTGGGATCCTGGTCCGGTATCTAATGCCCAGGACGTAGAACTAACACACCTGAAGAAGATGCATCAGCATGCTTATTCTTCATTTGGGTGGCGTGAGAATCCAGATATTCTCCTATTCCCTGCTCGGACTTATAACAATTATAAGTGAGAGCGGGACCAACGTTCCCCTGCTCAGTATATGTCACGCCCCGCTTCCCAGAGTACGCTAGATTGGACACGTGACATAGCCAACCATGCTACCTGTGGGTAGGAAGTACCCATCCACAGTCACATTACGGCTGTAGAGATATCAAGAACAAGATAAAATTTTCTAAAACATGTCCATAAACCAGAATAACAGGAGTCAACAATAAATAAATGCGGAAGCAAATGATCCAATACAAATAACTGAAAAGTATGTCCCATAATGCGGGCTCACATCAGGAAATAAATGCAGGAAATAAAACTAACTAATACTAACACCTCACAGTTCAACCTGCTGGCTGAAATACTCCTGCTCAGACTGCGACAGTGGTACGGAATCTGGGCCATGCAAAACCCAGACGTCAGCGCGTCATGTCATCAAGTAGTATAATAGGAACAGTGTAACAGGCAATGCAAAATAAACATGAATAAAACGAGAGTAGCAAATAATGTGAATCAAGCAGTGCAGAGTAGTGTGCAGTGGTTAACTAAACTGTTCTATCAGGTTTTCTATTCTAAAGTCTTTGAAATCAATCTGAGTAATCCTCCATATAACTCAAAGGATATGTCCCGTTACCCCCCGGGACCACGGATCAGGAATATGTGAACCAATAGTGGTTCTGTCCCGTTACCCCCCGGGACCACGGATCAGGAAAATGTAAGTCACGAATGGCTCTGTCCCGTTACCCCCCGGGACCACGGATCAAGTAATACCCTTTTAAGTTACACTTTAGTTTACACTTTTGATTTCCCCATACTCCCAAGTTATGTATGTCGAGTCAGGTGTTCAGTAATCAAGAACTAATGCCATCACAGGATCAGGTAACAGCAGGTTTGTCTGGATACACAACAGGAATGGTCCATGAGGACAACATGTCAGGTTTGTTGGCATTAGGCACGAGATCAGGTAACAGGTCAGGTCATGGTACATCAGGTCAAGTCAATAGTAAATGGTACAATACCTTGTCAGGTGTATCAATATATATCATGTGTGACAAAGTCAAGTCAAGATGTAACAATATCGTGGGTGTGCTCACAACAGATATTATAATCGAACAGGAGATTAACATCAGGAAATAAGCAATAAATTAAACAACAATAAGTAGATCATTCAATCACAATAGTGCATTAATATAGTGCAGCCGTTTTATTATATTAACAGGTTTTTTGCACCCTTAGCGGTGCAACAGTTTAAATGGTGATGCAATACAGTTATATCAAGCCTTTGAATACGAATATCCGAATGTAATAGAACTACATGGGAAAGTGCTACAATCTAATAAACGGTAAAATGTGATTAACAGGTAAACTTGGTTCTTAGGTTAAAAGTGGCAAATTGTAATCTCTATGTTAACTGTAAAATGATATATGTCATATTGCAACCAAATGAGAAAATAACTATACCGAGTTAAGTTTTGCAGGTTTAATGAGTCAAACATATATAATTGTATAGTATAGCATGTAGTAAGTGATACTTGCCTCGACGGGTCGCGAACCGGGAAAAACGGAACGTAACGTCCGCGGGGAAACTCGCGACGGACGCACGGTTCACGGATTGAACCCAAACAACGAACAATGAAACCACGCGGATCGGGGTACCTCGCTGGAACGTCGGGACATGTCACCGGCATCGTCGGATTCCGGCGAAAAAGCGAACAGTGAAACATCAAGTTGTGCAAACAAGAATACAAAGGAACCAGGGAAGAAAGGGAGGAGGAAAAGGAGTAGAAGGCTTACAGTGGGTCGTACGAAGGCCGGGGAGGCAGATCGAGATCGCCGGCGGCGACAAATCCGGTGGTGCGACGGGTGTGCAGGGGTTCGCAGTGGCTGCGGTGAAGGTGCAGGGGTGCACGGGAATGGTGAAGGAGAGGTGATGGAGAAAACGAGATGGTGGTGATGGTGGGGGTGAGGCTAGGGTCGCCGGCGATGGAGGAACGCCGACGAGGTGGCGCGGGTGAGTGCGAGGGTGTGCGGGTGGCCACCTGCAGGTGTTGGGAAGAAGGGAGAAAGGAGGGAGAGAGGGCTCGGCTGCGATGAGGGCGACGGAACGACTTACCCGGCATTGCTGGTGCCGGCGTGGGGCTGCGGTGGTGAAGGGAACGGAGGCTGCGCGATGGGTTCGTAAGAAAACAATATGGAAGAGGGAAAGTTTAAATAGAGAGAGAGAGAGAGAAAGATATGAGGGGGAGAGAGAGAGATAGAGATAGAGAAAGAGGCGGAGAGAGAGAGAGAAAAAGGGATAATGGAGGGGACCCACGGAATAGCCATCGTTGATTGGCCAAGGAAGAAAAAAAATGGCTAAAGAAAATATATAACAAAAGATTTAAGAATCTTAAATAACCGTAATAATATTATATACGAAATATTATAAGGTTTAGAATATTTTATTGATTTGGGATTTTGGCGCTAAATGAAACATTTCCAAATCGCGTCCGGGTTGGGTCCAAAATTTGAAATTTAAAATAATAGGATTTTAAGCGGGTTCCAAATTTCAAAATGAAATGTTTTATGATTAAAAAGCATACTTCCAAGTCGGACACCTGTACGCGCGCGTAGTCGTCCAAACTCGCCCGTTTCACGTAACGGGACGAAAGCTCGACGCACGGACGCTACCACGCGGTTAGGGGTGACGAGTAGGCCAAGATAGATATTTTTAATTTTATTTTAGGTGCTAAAATTTGTTATATGCAGAAATGACTTATCCATATAAAATTTTACAGTAAGACCCAAATAAGCAAGATAAATGAAATGAGTAATATCTAATGCTCAACCAATAATAGAAAATAGTAGTATTGGGCTCGGGTGTTATATTATACCCAACTACAAAAAGAATTTCGTCCTCGAAATTCTAAGAATACAAAATAGAAAACTACAGGAAAAGGTGAGGAAACTTCTGTCGGATCTCGTCTTCTCGCTCCCAAGTGGACTCTCCATGCGATCGATTACCCCAAGAAACGAGCACAAGGGGGATAACCTTGTTCTTAAGGACCTTTTCCCTTCGATCCATGATTTCAACCGGTCGCTCCTCAAAAGTCAGGTCTTCCCGTACTGTTAACTCCGAATGATCCAAGACGTGTGTTTCATCTCGAACATTCCTCGTAGTTGAGATACGTGAAACACGTCATGCACACCCGCCAAGGATTGCGGTAACTCCAAACGGTACGCTACCTCTCCAACGCGCTCCAATATCTCGAAGGGTCCAACGAATCGAGGACTAAGCTTTCCTCGACTCCCAAAACGAATCACCCCTCTAGTCGGTGATATCTTCAAGAATACCAAATCACCCACGGCGAACTCTAGAGGTCTTCTTGACGTGTCAGCCCAACTTTTCTGTCTGTCTTGAGCTGCCTTTATATGCTTTCTGATAGTGTTAACCTTCTCGACTGTCTGCACCACCAAATCTGGTCCCAATAATCTTCGTTCACCAACATCATCCCAACAAACAGGTGAACAGCACTTACGACCATACAAAGCTTCAAACGGAGCCATCTGAATAGTTGCTTGGAAACTATTATTGTAAGAAAACTCCACCAAGTGTAGGTGATCCTCCCATGAACCCTTGAAATCCAACATGTATGCTCTCAACATGTCTTCAAGAGTTTGAATCGTTCTCTCCGACTGACCATCAGTTTGAGGATGATAAGCTGTGCTAAATTTCAATCGAGTCCCCAAACTTTCTTGTAAACTCCTCCAGAAGTGTGATAAGAACCGAGTGTCCCGATCGGACACGATGCTCATCGGTACGCCATGCAGTCTTACAATCTCCTGCATGTACCGTTCTGCCAAAGTCTCTATTGATTGACCAACCCGGAAAGGGATAAAGTGAGCTGCCTTGGTCAACCGATCGACAATCACCCATACTGCATTGTTGCCCTTTGGACTCCGCGGTAAAGCCGTCACGAAATCCATGGTTATATGTTCCCACTTCCACTGAGGAATCGGAAGTGGTTGCAATAAACCAGCAACCCTTTGGTGTTCAGCCTTGACTTGCTGACACACCAAGCACTTAGCCACGAAGCGAGCAATCTCCCCTTTCATGCCTTCCCACCAGAAATGCGGTCGAATATCTCGGTACATCTTTGTGCCTCCTGGATGTACAGAGTAAGCTGAACTGTGTGCCTCCTTCATAAGCTCTTCACGAACATCTCCCTTTGGCACACACAAACGGCTACCATATCTCAACGAACCAACTTCGTGAACCGGTAAATCTGTTCGTAGTCCGGCTTCAACCTGCTCTCGAAACTTTTGCAGTCTAGGATCCTGCGATTGTGCCGCTTTAATCTTCTCAACCAAGGACGACTGTACCTGCAACTGTATCAACTGTCCCGTAGAACGCGGTAGCACAACTTCCAAGTCAAATCTTCGAAAATCTGCAATGATCTCCTTCTGTGTAGTTAACACCTGAATTGCTGGTAACCGACTAAGCGCATCCGGCACGACGTTAACCTTTCCCGGATGGTATTTAAGATCAAGGTCGTAGTCGGCCATCAGCTCCAACCATCTACGCTGCCTCATATTCAACTCCTTCTGAGTGAACACATACTTCAAACTCTTGTGATCTGTAAAAACTTCGACTCTCTCGCCCAAAAGGTAGTGTCTCCAAATCTTCAAAGCGAAGATCACAGCCGCAAGCTCCAAGTCATGAGTTGGATAATTCTTCTCATGGGTCTTTAATTGTCTCGACGCGTACGCTACAACTTTCCCATGCTGCATCAAAACACATCCCAATCCTTTTCCAGATGCGTTGCTGTGAATCACCAATCCTCCGGAATTGTCTGGTACGGTCAGGATAGGGGCGGTTATCAAATTCTGCTTCAACGTCTCGAAAGCTAACGCACCCTTATCCGTCCATACAAAAGGTACCTTCTTGCACGTAAGCTTGGTCAACGGTTCTGCCAGACGAGCGAAGTTCTCCACAAATCTCCTGTAATATCCGGGTAATCCAAGGAAACTTCTTATCTCAGTGACATTCTTTGGAATCGACCAATCTCGAACTGCTGCAATCTTTTCGGGATCGACGGCGATTCCATTGCCCGGCACAACATGCCCCAGAAACTTCACTTCTTCCAGCCAAGATTCGCACTTATTCATCTTCGCATACAGTTTCTCCTGTCTCAATGTCTGCAGTGCGATCTTCAAATGCTCAGCATGCTCCTCAAAACTCTTCGAGTAAACCAGAATATCGTCAATGAATACCACAATAAACTGGTCCAAGAACGGTGAAAAGATTCGGTTCATCAAGTCCATAAATACTGCCGGCGCATTCGTTACTCCGAAGGGCATCACTAGGTGCTCGTAATGTCCATACCGAGTTCGAAATGCCGTCTTGCAAATATCTTCTGCTTTCACTCGGACCTGATGATATCCGGATCGCAAATCCAGTTTCGAGAATACCCTCGCGCCACTAAGCTGCTCAAAAAGTTCTCCAATGCGAGGGATCGGGTACTTGTTCTTGATAGTCACCCGGTTTAATTCTCGATAGGCGATGCACACCCTTCTCGTGCCATCCTTCTTCTTTACTAGAAGGACTGGAGCTCCCCAAGGCGAATTGCTGCTTCGAATTCAACCCTTCTCAAGCAATTCGGCAACTTGTTTCTTGACTTCTTCTAACTCTACTGGTGCCATTGGATAATACGCTTTAGATACTGGCGCTGCACCAGGAATAAGATCAATCGTGAACTCCACGTCTCGCTTCGGCGGTAAACCTGATATATCTTCAAACACATCCATAAAATCGCGAACAACCACCGGTTCTTCACTACTATCAACTTCCAATGCTGCAAGAATAACATTTATCGGCCTAGCCCTAAACTCGACTGGCCCGACAGAACTGCTTCCTCCAGTGAAGGTAAACTCAGGATGTCCGGAAATCTGGAAAATTACCTTCCTTGCCCTACAGTCAATGTGAGCGTGGAAAGTGCCAAGAAAATCCATTCCCAAGACGACCTCATAGCTGTCCGTATCAATCACCAAGAAATCTGCAAAAATCTCCCGTCCGCACACCACAACTGTACAGTCTTTACATTCCCTACTAGATACAATTTTCCCATTCCCAGTGTGTATGTCCCAGAAACTAGACAGGGTCGTGCAGGCAATCGAGTGTGTAGTTATAAACTTGGATAACATAAAACAATGGGATGCACTAGAATCAAATAATGCCACTGCGGGAAAACCATGAACGAGTAGAATACCTGAAACCACTTCTCCTGATGCCTTAGCTTCCTCAGCTGTCAAGGTGAAAGCTCGAGCCTGATTAGGTCCTTGAGTCAGCTGTTTCAGCCCTTGGAACGGTTTCTGCGGAGGCTTCTGAAAATCATCCCTCGTACGAAGCTTCGACGGACAGGCACCAACTGCATGATCAGCCGCTCCACAAACCAAACATAGTCCCAGCTTCCTTCGACAATCCTTCTGCACGTGCCCAGGTAAACGGCAGTAGTCACAAATCATGCTCTTTCTTCGATCAACGATC
This sequence comes from Agapanthus africanus, assembly GCA_030015575.1. Taxonomy (NCBI): domain Eukaryota; kingdom Viridiplantae; phylum Streptophyta; class Magnoliopsida; order Asparagales; family Amaryllidaceae; genus Agapanthus; species Agapanthus africanus. The sequence continues at coordinate 28,897,447 of JASDDO010000001.1, forward strand.
ACAGGCTTCTTCATGGGTGCTACACCTCGACGGTCCACTGGAATACCTCTGCGACCATGAGCTCTGTTAGGTACAAATGCGGGCTTCCTTGCCGCAACTGCTGTCTGCTGCAAGCTCCCTTTCATCCCAGATAAACTCTGCTGTTCCCGAGCTGCCGTAAGAACCTGTGAGAAAGTGGTCAAACCCAGGGAGACAATCTGCCTCTGGATGTCCACATCCAAGCTGCGCATGAACCTCCGTGCCCTGTCTGCATCGTTGGCAACTAAAGGTCCAGCGAATCTGCTGAGTCTCGTCCATTCTGCTGCATGTACATCCACGGGTGCTCCATTCTTCCTCAGCCCAATAAACTTTTCTTCCATTTCCTCCCGTGCAGTTCGCGGGAAGAACTTCTCCAGGAAACTCTTAGAAAAATCCGCTCATTTGATCGGTTTGGGCAAGCGGGTCTCCTCCACAAGCCACCATTCTCGGGCGTAGTCCATTAACTGAATGCGTACCACATCAACTCTTTTGTCATCTGGAATCTGTGCCGCAATCAACAAATTCTCCGTGTCAACTAGCCACTGCTCGGCTGGCAACGGCTCCTCCAAACCAGTAAATGTAGACGGACCCAAACGTCTGAAATCTGCCACGGTCCCTACTCGGTCAACTGGTTTAGCTCCCGCGTTGTTCACAGACTGCTGAACGATCTGCAAACCATCCTGAAACGAGTCTGCTTGCTGCTGGATCAGCTCGGTCTGTCTCTTTTGATTCTCTAGCATCCCCCTTATCACTCCAAGCATGGCGGCTTCGTCTACACGCCTCTGGTACGTCTTCAAATTCTTACCCGCCATATTCCTGAAATCAAGAAAACACCCAACATTAGCATGATGATAGATTTGATATATAGATCAAGGCTAGAACTCCAAGATACTTAAATAGAGTACCGCATTGTAACTATGCCGCGGTATCATAGCAACAATTACTTAACTCTACCCAAGTCGCCCAAGTCCTAGAGATAACAAGGAATCGGGTTTTCGAATCGATATGCAAAGGAAGTTTGCACATCGTAAAAGATATAATCAGGAAGAATGTGATTCAAGAATGGTAAAATGGTCAAGGTGGTAGGACATGTTTCCTAAACACGGGTATTTTGATTCGCGTATTGGGTACAATACCCAACTACAAAAGAATCACCCAACTAACCCATGGCTCTGATACCAAAAGAACCATGTCACGCCCCGCTTCCCAGAGTACGCTAGATTGGGCACGTGACATAGCCAACCATGCTACCTGTGGGTAGGAAGTACCCATCCACAGTCACATTACGGCTGTAGAGATATCAAGAACAAGATAAAATTTTCTAAAACATGTCCATAAACCAGAATAACAGGAGTCAACAATAAATAAATGCGGAAGCAAATGATCCAATACAAATAACTAAAAAGTATGTCCCATAATGCGGGCTCACATCAGGAAATAAATGCAGGAAATAAAACTAACTAATACTAACACCTCACAGTTCAGCCTGCTGGCTGAAGTACTCCTGCTCAGACTGCGACAGTGGTACGGAATCTGGGCCATGCAAAACCAAGACGTCAGTGCGTCATGTCATCAAGTAGTATAATAGGAACAGTGTAACAGGCAATGCAAAATAAACATGAATAAAACGAGAGTAGCAAATAATGTGAATCAAGCAGTGCAGGGTAGTGTGCAGTGGTTAACTAAACTGTTCTATCAGGTTTTCTATTCTAAAGTCTTTGAAATCAATCTGAGTAATCCTCCATGTAACTCAAAGGATATGTCCCGTTACCCCCCGGGACCACGGATCAGGAATATGTGAACCAATAGTGGTTCTGTCCCGTTACCCCCCGGGACCACGGATCAGGAAAATGTAAGAGTCACGAATGGCTCTGTCCCGTTACCCCCGGGACCACGGATCAAGTAATACCCTTTTAAGTTACACTTTAGTTTACACTTTTGATTTCCCCATACCCCCAAGTTATGTATGTCGAGTCAGGCGTTCAGTAATCAAGAACTAATGCCATCACAGGATCAGGTAACAGCAGGTTTGTCTGGATACACAACAGGAATGGTCCATGAGGAAACATGTCAGGTTTGTTGGCATTAGGCACGAGATCAGGTAACAGGTCAGGTCATGGTACATCAGGTCAAGTCAATAGTAAATGGTACAATACCATGTCAGGTGTATCAATATATATCATGTGTGACAAAGTCAAGTCAAGATGTAACAATATCGTGGGTGTGCTCACAACAGATATATAATCGAACAGGGGATTAACATCAGGAAATAAGCAATAAATTAAACAACAATAAGCAGATCATTCAATCACAATAGTGCATTAATATAGTGCAGCCGTTTTATTATATTAACAGGTTTTGAGCACCCTTAGCGGTGCAACAGTTTAAATGGTGATGCAATACAGTTATATCAAGCCTTTGAATACGAATATCCGAATGTAATAGAACTACATGGGAAAGTGCTACAATCTAATAAACGGTAAAATGTGATTAACAGGTAAACTTGGTTCTTAGGTTAAAAGTGGCAAATTGTAATCTCTATGTTAACTGTAAAATGATATATGTCATATTGCAACCAAATGAGAAAATAACTATACCGAGTTAAGTTTTGCAGGTTTAATGAGTCAAACATATATAATTGTATAGTATAGCATGTAGCAAGTGATACTTGCCTTGACGGGTCGCGAACCGGGAAAAACGGAACGTAACGTCGGCGGGAAACTCGCGACGGACGCACGGTTCACGGATTGAACCCAAACAACGAACAATGAAACCACGCGGATCGGGGTACCTCGCTGGAATGTCGGGACACGTCACCGGCATCGTCGGATTCCGGTGAAAAAGCGAACAGTGAAACATCAAGTTGTGCAAACAAGAATACAAAGGGACCAGGGAAGAAAGGGAGGAGGAAAAGGAGTAGAAGGCTTACAGTGGGTCGTATGAAGGCCGGGGAGGTAGATCGAGATCGCCGGCGGCGACAGATCCGGCGGTGCGACGGGTGTGCAGGGGTTCGCAGTGGCTGCGGTGAAGGTGCAGGGGTGCACGGGAATGGTGAAGGAGAGGTGATGGAGAAAACGAGATGGTGGAGATGGTGGGGGTGAGGCTAGGGTCGCCGGCGATGGAGGAACGCCGACGAGGTTGCGCGGGTGAGTGCGAGGGTGTGCGGGTGGCCACCTGCAGGTGTTGGGAAGAAGGGAGAAAGGAGGGAGAGAGGGCTCGACTGCGATGAGGGCGACGGAACGACTTGCCCGGCGTTGCTGGTGCTGGCGTGGGGCTGCGGTGGTGAAGGGAACGGAGGCTGCGCGATGGGTTCGTAAGAAAAAAATATGGAGGAGGGAAAGTTTAAATAGAGAGAGAGAGAGAAAGATATGAGAGAGAGAGAGAGATAGAGATAGAGAAAGAGGCGGAGAGAGAGAGAGAAAATGGGATAATGGAGGGGACCCACGGAATAGCCATCGTTGATTGGCCAAGGAAGAAAACAAATGGCTTAAGAAAATATATAACAAAAGATTTAAGAATCTTAAATAACCGTAATAATATTATATACGAAATATTATAAGGTTTAGAATATTTTATTGATTTGGGATTTTGCGCTAAATGAAACATTTCCAAATCGCGCCCGGGTTGGGTCCAAAATTTGAAATTTAAAATAATAGGATTTTAAGCGGGTTCCAAATTTCAAAATGAAATGTTTTATGATTAAAAAGCATACCCCCAAGTCGGACACCTGTACGCGCGCGTAGTCGTCCAAACTCGTCTGTTTCACCGAACGGGACGAGAGCTCGACGCACGGACGCTACCACGCGGCTAGGGGTGACGAGTAGGCCAAGATAGATATTTTTAATTTTATTTTAGGTGCTAAAATTTGTTATATGCAGAAATGACTTATCCAGATAAAATTTTACAGTAAGACCCAAACAAGCAAGATAAATGAAATGAGTAATATCTAATGCTCAACTAATAACAGAAAATAGTAGTATTGGGCTCGGGTGTTACAGTATAACAAGCGGGTTCGGTCAATACATCCATATTATTATCTTGATTATGGCCTGACATGGTCGCTACCTGGAGAGAGAGAGAAGAAAACACTTTAGCGTGCGCTCTTGTAAGATTAGATTGGTTATTATCTTATCTAATCAGGATGGCTCCCACTGTTTTAATCAAATCTTTCTTCAAACCCTAAAAGGTAAGATTAGCCGGGATTAATTACACCCTACAATTTCGTCAATCTTTCAGCTAGATCAGTGTTGGTATTTTGAGGGAGGTTCCCCGTGCTTTCGCACGGACCTAATTAGAATAAACCTCGTTTTTCCATAGGCATAACCCCGTTAACACCTTTCTAAACACCTACTTGATCGGCTAATTTTCATGTGTAAAACTCTCTCAGGAGTAACTCTTACTCGCAGTGGGTATCGGGGTCCATCTATATGATAGAAGGTATGCAATCTCATTGCAAATTTCAACATTTGAAATTCCCGATAATATTTTTACCCCTAGTGACTTATGACCTTAACTATGGTCAACAAATCATAAGCACTAGTCAAGTTCTACCCGTCATTTCTTGATTAATTAGACCCACCCACATGACCCTTAACTATGGTCAACAAAGTCATATGACTGTCCTAATTAATCACATCATATGTTATATAGGAAAACATCACTCAGCTACCGTACACTGCGCCTTAACTATGGTCAACAAACGCAGCATGAATACTAAGTACTCTATTTCCTAAAATGACGGAGGGTTACGACAGGTTTTTCAGAAAACCTTTTGCGTAATGAACTTGATATCGTTGTAGAAACAAGTGATTTTGAAAAGGAGTGTTTTTGAGGCTTTTCTAGTTTCGCTAAAGAGGTCACTCCCGGTGAGGGGATCTCGGCTCTTTCCTCATCGAACAAGGTGCAGGATATTTCATAAATACCTCTGTGCAAAGCAAGAACTATAGAAGCAATCAAAAACTAAACCGTGAGTTTGTAGTATCTGCCAGTTTTGCTAAAGAGGTCACTCCCAGTGAAGGGATCTTGGCTCTTTCCTTATCGAATATGGTGCTGGATATTCTACAAGGAACACCGCTATGCAAAACAAAAACTGTAGCTTCCCTTTTTGAAAATTTGATTCTACAATATCTTTTAGATTTCTTTTCTTTTATTAATCTCATTAATAAAATCCCATCATTTAAGCTTCCTAAGCATCACAGAAGAAACGAAAACTGTAATATTTATATATCATATATATAGTATAAGCATTCGTCTCAGGCAGTAATATGATCTCATCACAGAACATTGCAGCAGAAGTCAACATATGAAATATTGGATATACTAGGACGTCCGTGTTTTATTTTAAGCCTGTATAAAACACGGATTCCACAGTCGCGATGAATAGCCAAACCCATATCCCTAGACCCCTACGAGAGCGGCAAGTAACCCTGCCAATTCTAGGGTTAGGAGACCCGGTCTCGACTCCTCGAGATGGCCTCCCACTGGATCCTAGAACCCGGTTACTTGTTCTCTCCGTCTTGGGTCTATCCTAATGCGGAAAAGTAAATAATATACAATGGTGACATCAACCTCAACCCGGAAGTGCCCCAATAAAAGAATATTACATACAAATGAATTTTACATGAATGAAAAAGAAAACTCTCATCTTACATAAAACCCCCGACTATTCAAAACACGACGATCCAATATAACATATCACAGTAACACATAACAACACATGTCATCAACGTAAATAAATATGCCTATCACAATTGTCGTCGATCTATAGCGACGAAAACGACGATATACCACATATTACACTTACGGTCACAGAAAAGAAAATGTAAAACTACAATATTTGGAATCCACAATCTCTTTAGACATCGTAAACCCGAAATATCACATATTACGGATTTCATGCCTAACTAAATGAATTCCACATATTGTATCACAACACAGATACCTAGGCAAAGTTACACAATTCGATCGATTCAACGAATTCCTAAAATACCCCAGTGAGCTCAACACTTGAGCAGAAAAATAAAAATTCCCAGAAGCATGCCTTATCACCTACGGACCATCGCTGAAGGGCCCGTCCCAAGCCTCCACAGTGGCGCCGCGGAACCGCCGCCAAAACTAGGTTTTGGCCGCGGTTGCGCTGTCACTGTAGCGAGTTAGGGACTCGTTCTTCAGGTGGGTCCATAGAATTCCCTACATGATTTTATGAGTATTTTTAATATGAAAAATTTCAACTTTTGAAAAAATTTCCAGAAAGGGGATCTCGTTTGGGTTTTCGGGGTTCGATTAGACTTTAAACTTCATCTAGACTTCGCCTAATGCTCTTGCTTGGCTCTGATACCACTGTAGGGTTAGCTTAGCACCTTAGCAAGGTTTAGAAAGGCATCACACATGCCATATTGAAATTTTTGGTGTGCTAAACAAACCCTAACCAAGATCTTAACTAGAGAATTAGGGTTAACTTTGCATGTAAACAACTTTACATCTAAGAGAGAAGGATTACAACCTTTGTAGTCCGTTCCTTCGCTTCATAAGCTCCGAGTAGTAGTCCCTTCGCCGCGATCCATGAACTCCCGGACTCTAGAGAGGCTCCACAAGTCGAATGATCTATACTTGCTTGAAGTCTTCCTTTTCGAAGATGATCTACCTTGAAGAATCTCAAACCCAAGCTCTCACTTCTATAATTAAGTATTAGTGAAGTGAACACCCTAATCTAAGTGTCTAGAATAGATGAGGATGATGAAGTAGGAATTTTTCTCTCTTTTGTTTTCAATTTCTCACTTTAAATCATCACAACACAAAAAGCTAGAAAGCTTTTTCAAGGAGGAAGAAGAAGAAGAAAGATTTTGTGATGAATAATGAATTGTTGTGGTTAAAAAATACATCCATGAGTTAATAAATGAAGGCATTAACTCATGTAGAGAATAAACTATGGTTAAGGGTTTGGGTTGGGTTAACAAATATCTACACAAAATATCAAAGCTAAATGACAAAAGGAAAGCTTCATGAAAAAAGCTAACCCAAAAGCTAACCCAAATCCAAACCCTAACTTGGTTTAAACATAACAACCATGTTGCATTTGTAACCCTAACTTGATACAATATTATATATCACATATATAATATATTTTGTAACAAAAGAAAATAATACAATTAACATATATCGCATATACATCATTGTATTATCCTGTGAGAAAATGAATCAATAAAGCGAGCTTATATTAGTTAACGTAATGTAATATATCACATATATAATTATACATTAAATTATCAAATCAACTCTTGATCTGACAATCCGGCTATATTGCATATAACCGATTAATATAATATGTACCAATTCATCGAATCAACACTTGATCCGATGACCCGGCTATATCACATATACCCGGCCGGTATCTCATATCGCGAGAATAAAATATGGTATCTCATATCGTATTATTCTCGGTCCCTCACATATCACATATGTGCTCCTACTCCGTTTTTCCTGAGCCAGGAAACCTCTGTGTAGGACTCTAAAGAATCGTCAATACGCCGGCAGTAGGTGATGATCATATCAAACTCCCACAAGCTGCAAGCGGTCAGCTAAACGTAACAGCCACCCGTGTATTGAGAAATCAGAAGATCAACAAGCAAGCCTGTACATTCTCCTGTGAATCCAATCAGTAAACACTACCGTACAGTCCGATCTCTTCGTCTGATATGTTGCATATCTAGTCTAGGGGTGGTAAACATCAGACCCCAGTAACCGATAAGTCGTGTCGATGTAAGGCTCATAACAGGTCGAGAAACTACTGATAACACTTACCAGTAAATCTCCATATCATCCCTGGCCAGGAACTTCTAATTATAGCCAATCGAACACAGCACAACATCAACTCCCTATACCGGGAGAGACGAAACCCCTCCTATCGCTCATTGCCTCCATGTGATTCGGGACTGTACCCAAAAGCCACCGTTTTGCATGCTTTCTTGGACGTGGTAAGGTAGAAATCAAAGCATAATGGGAATCACACAAGACTCTATAACGATCTCGGGTCTACAGATTAACCTGTACCAGTGTCACCGGAGAACTGCTATCTGACGATAGGTATAATACCATCCAAGAGTTCTCGGCGAGTCCGTTCAGTGTACCCAGTCTCCACTGAGCACCCGTACACCATCTTTGATGTTCAACACCAATGGATATGGGATCATCCATCGCCCATCATATGGGTCAAGATGCGTGTACACTAGTCTACTCTGGAGTATCGATACCCTGTCTCGATACACTCTCGACTAGGAACAGTTATAGGATGTACTCGTTGACTACCATGGCCCCACTAGTATGATCTCATCATAGTCCTAGTAGTCAAGTACATATCCCAAGGGCTTTATCAACATGTGATCACAAAACAGTATTTGTTAACACGTTAAGATAAACTGAAACCAGATAGCATACTATCATATCGAGCAAGAAAGTCCTCTCTATATATATCCAAGCATCCATTATAATATAAATCATATGTACAACAATGGCCTCTAGGGCATATACATAACTAACATATGCTTTGCGTGGTTGTGGATCCACCGATTGGCGAAGAGCTAGCTCCCGCTTGGGGATGCCTTTATATTATCATGTATTGTGGTTTTGGATCAAAAATACAAAGGAGGTGCTGCCCAATTTTGTTAAAAGACGAAACATGTTTTTCAAATAGCAAATCCACTTGCATTTTTATGTTCCATTGTTTTTGTACTTAGGAAAACTTTTGATTTCATCATACCTTATTTTCAAAACTTCACCTCTTTTATTTTCTTAAAAAGATTTAGATTTCTGGGTTTCGGCTTACTTGAATTACGTTACGCCTTTAGACGTGGCGTGATTTAAGTGCCGGTCACGAGCTAATATTTCAGGTCGTGACAAATCCTCTACCACCTCTTTATAACTCTTGTGGTCAGGTAAGTGCCATGTAAGTGGGAGGTATCCGCTATATGAATCACCGAAAATAGCGGGCCTAATTAATTAACCACTTGCCTAGACACCACAAAAGAATTGCGGATAAGCGATAGATTACCTACAACCTTCCTCTATCCTATTTGAGCGCGACGGTCCTTAGGGTCTTGATTTAGATATTTTTTAATTAATATAGGGTTATACGGATGCTCATTTTGTGATTTGTGGGGCTTAGGAAGGGTGATGAAATCCCTACCTAATCTGAATTGTGGTCTTGCCCCTTAAAGTGGATTTTTGAGCGGCGATATTTTACAAAGAATCCTGCAGAAAATATATTATTGGATTTTTCAGAGGAGAGAGAAAGAGATAGAAAAGATACCAGAAAATTTTGAGGGCACAACTCCATAAGACCGCCGCGGTTCCGCCGCCGTTTGCACACAATAGCCGCGGTTCCACCGTGCTTTAGGGGGTTCTTTGTTTAATTTTTTTTCACTGTTGCTTCCTTTGCTTCTCTGGGTCTTGTTGAATGTCTCTGAATCTTTATCTCCTCGCTAAAGTGACTCTAGATTCCCTCGCAAAAATCGCACACTAATCGTTAAATATGCAAGATGCGGTTTTGTTTTATTTTTATGATATAGATCGAATAAGAATTCAACACAAATAGTAAGAATAAAAAATTACGCACGTATCCCCGGCAACGGTGCCATTTGATTGATCTGTAAAGTGTGTGTAGTAACCGCAATCAATAACTGTGTCGCGTGTAGCTAGACCGAGATAAGTACGGGTCGTTCTCAGGGATATGTGGAATCTTTCAATCTTACTTTAGACATGTTGAAAAAGAGGAAGAATAGAGGAATAAAGAATAGTGGAGAATAGTTTCTAGATCTACGTCAAAATACGGATGTAGAATACAGATCTAGTTTGAATACATATATAGATTTTATAAGAAGAATGCTTGTAGGGTTCGTTCGGATTTAGTAGTCATGGATGACTAATAAAGATTACTCCTTTTATCTATTGATAGATTTAATATTAGATAGATAGTGATGAATGAGGATTAGAGTTCTTGGAAGAAACTAGGGTTTCCCCACTATTGACCCTTGTCCTTTTATTGATCTCTATTCATGTCTAGCCCTTAACAAAATAATTGTTAATCTGATCTCAAATCGCGGTCGAGAATAGCAATAAATTGGTAGCGCGTCCGATAAGGATGTTAACATTTATTTTGCTAAAGTTTATAAACTTCATAAGACTTAAAACAAGTTAAAACATTTTCTCATCTATTGTTCTACCCTAATCCTACGAACCCTATCAAGCGGAGAATTAATCGCGCATGATGGAGATAGAAGAACGGATAGAGATGCAATTCATAATATAAATAAATAATTAAACTAATTAAACTAAAGATCTACCTTTATTAATCAACTTCACAAGTACAAACTTCCAGTTTAGATTACAAGAGGAAGAAGAAGTTGCTCTCGATCTCTGCCTTGTCGGATGTAGATGTTCCGTCGAATCTCACGTCGCTTTATCACGTTGAATCTTGGACCTGTCTTGGATCACTTGTTCTTTAATGGTGATTAGCTTATGTAAATGATTGATGATTTCTAAGTCTAGCCCTCGGTCCTTTATATAGCCCCAAAACCAGAAACCAAAGATCCCAAGAATTAGGGTTTGTTGTTGCAAATCACAAATAAAATCCCAAATCTTGACTCAGTGAATCTGCCGCGGATCCGCCGCATATTGCATGGTTTGGCAGCGGATCCGCGGTTTGTTGGTGAGATCTTGGCTTAAGAATTCTGGAGCTGCTTTATTATGACACGTGGAGATTTATTTGATGTCTGGAACCTTCATATCTTTTCTGAGTCTTTACCAGTATTGATTCTTCGATTTTATTTAACTTTATCGGCAGATTTTTGATTCCCGACATCTCAACATCTCAATCTCCTGACCTGAACTAAACCTTGCACAATATCTCAATGAATAATGTTAGTAATATTTGGTATTTTTGAGATATTATCTTAACCAATTTGATATGATATTATATTTTAAGAATATTGATTAAGGATATTTGATATGATATGCATATTTAAATTATCAAAATATTATATAAATATTATATGCATACATTTTCCTTCATAATGTTAATTATAATATATAAACATATGATAAATAGTATTTTTACAGATAAACCCAAATATGTGTCATATTTATAATAAACACTTTTAGATATTTAAGAAAAGTAAGGAAAATATTATATCAAAAGTGCGATATTTTCGACTGAACAAAGATCATCCTCTCTACTTTAACCTTTCTTTGAAATTTCTAAACCGTAAGACCCTCCCAAACTCCTTTTCTCTTCATTGAATTGCATTTTTAATCAAAATCGGTAAAAGTGGAGTTATTATCGATATCATCTTTTCTAAAATATATAACTCCATTTTCTTTTATCATTTGGTCAAACCAATTTTACCACTTCACTTGTAATCTTAATACCAATATTTAGAATCAAGTTTAAATCAAGACTCTCATGTAAAACAACCATATTTGAACTTTTACATTAAAATACCTTGAACTTTATTATCACATCTTTTCGAAAAAATTACTGGATGTCGGTCTTCGATCGACTTGCAAACACCACGGCCCCTGTCAACAGGTCTTCTAAGTCTGTCAACTCAGTCTTCAACAGGCTGAGTCGAAGTTCAAGTGGGCCTGCAAAGAGGGTCGTGATACCTGAAGGGACTATCCCAAAACGGATAGTTCTCCCAACTCCTCCGGCAGGTGAAGTCATCAAAAGTGCTTCCCTTACCAGAAAGTCGTCCTTCGAAAGATTGGCTGTTCCCTCTCAATGGACATCGGTCTTCGACAGGCTGGCACCAGCAGCAGCCCCTAATCAAAGCTTGGGGCATGACCGAGCCGCTTCCACAACTGATGTGGTCTCATATGCAAGACACGCTCGACGTTGCCACTGGCGCGGAGTGAGAAAGGCTGGGGGCAACTCCCCCTCTGGACTCACCCCACCGGCTCCAATGGTGGAAATTGACGCTGTTGTTCCAACCGGAAACAGCTTTGAACCGCTTAGGAGGATGCGAAAGAACTCTCCAACCGCGGTGTTGAAGAAATCTCCACTTCCTGCTGAAAACATGACGCTGGAAAAACCGGAGCAGTCCCCTCAACGGCTCTCCTTCTAAATCCATAGGGTCTGGCGGAAAGTCCTGGACTCTGTGATCAACAAAAACTACCGTCGCCGGCTGAAGAAAATGAAGGTTCGACGGGAGGAGGACCATCACTCCGCCATACCATGAAGGGCATCATCCACATGGGTGCCTGTTACAATAGTCCCTTCAACTTCGACCTCCCATAAAAAGAGAAGGCCGGAGGATCTCCCATCGCCGGCGGTAAATTCCAAAGGCAATGGACCCAAACATGCTAAGTCTGGGGGCATGATAGTGCACACGATTTACTTGGCTTCCGGAAAAGAGGAAAATCGTACTTCCGTGGGTCATCGACCGCAAACGTGGTTGTTGACAAAAGCTCAGGAGCAGCAACAAAAGCTCCAGGAGATGCTGATGAAAATGGTAGCACTCACCGGAAAGAAAGAAAGCCCGGAAGCGGCGTCTGAACAGCGCCAGGAGCAGGAGACGATACAGAGTTCCTGTGAAGGGTGCTGGAAATAAAGGATAAGGAGGCCACGGAATAGGCTGCTAATATAAAACAGATGACACTTTTGTTCCAAGATATGGTTGGAATGATGATCCAGCCAGAACCTCCAACTGAAGACCCACCGATAATCATCGAGGACGACAGATGGGAAACATCAAACCCTCTTCCAGCTTTATCAACAGCCAGGAAGGAAATGATCTCCAAAACTGCCCTTAATGATTATATAGATCAACAAATACGAGCTCATCAGGCAGGTGAAGCGGCTGGCCAAGTCGTCAGAACTGGGCGGCTGGCCAAGTCGTCAGAACTGGGCGGCTGTATCTCGGTTGGTATGACCAAATCAAATACCCGCCAGAATATACAATCCCCAAGTTCCACGTGTATAAGGGGACATGCAATCCTCATCAGCATGTCGCTCAGTTCAGAGCTCTATGCGGAAATACTGGAGGCGACGACAAATTGTTGCTTCGCCAGTTCGTTTGCAGCCTGTCGGAAACAACATTCGAATGGTTCTCGAAGCTACCAAATGACTCCGTCAAAACATTCATGAAAATGGAATTGTTGTTCACACAGCGGTTCGCCAGCGCAATCGAGCGCACCCCGATCACAACATTAATCAATGCCAGGGTGAAGCCAGGAGAAACCTGGGTTCAATACACAATCCGGTGGCGGAACCTATGGTCAAAATGCGAACAACACATCGAAGAAGCTCCTGCCGTGGGCATGTTCATAGGGACTCTGGATCCTCAGGCGACTATGTCCCAGTTCATTATAGGGTTACTAGGCATACGCACAAGGGTCTATAAGGCATCAACCATGCCCGATTTAAAATTTAGCCGTGCCGAACAACCCTAAACCAAGATCTTAGACTAGAGATTAGGTGAAACAAAGCATGTTAAACACTTTAACATCTAAGAGTTTGGGATTACAACCTTTGTAGTCCGGTCCTTCACTTCATAAGCTCCGTGTTGTGGTCCCTTCGCTGCGATCATCAAGTTCTGGACTCTCAAGAGGCTCTACGAAGAGAAAGATGCAAGCTTGCTTCCGATCTTCGATAACAAAGATGATCTACCTTGAAGTTTCATTAACACAAGCTCTCACTCACTAAACGAAGTGAACACCCTAATCTAAATGGCTAGGATAGATTAGGATGATGAAGTAGGATTTTTGCTCTCATTTATTATCTTAATGTCACTCATTTTCATCACCAAAGAAAAAGCTAGAAAGCTTTTCTTCAAGAACTCAAGGAAGAAGAAGAAGAAAGAATAGTAATCCTTTTGTGATGAATAATGAAAGTGGTCATATCATTACCAAAGCAACCATGGTTAAGTCAAGAAAAGACTTAACCATTGTAAAGATCTAACCATGGTTAAGGGTGTGGGCTGGGTTAAGTAAATATCTTGCAAAATATCTTTGCAAAAACAAAAAGGAAACCTTTTAGAAGGTTCAAGAAAGAACTAAACCAAATCAAACCCTAACCTTGTTTAATCTCCACTAAACATGTTGCATTAGTAATCATATCATGTTACAATATTATATATCACATATACAATATTTATTGTAACAAAATAAAATAATACAATTAACATATATCGCATATATATCAATGTATTACCCGAGTGAGAAAAAGAATCTTTTAGTGAGCTTATATTAGTTAATTTAATTTAATATATCATGTATATAATTATACATTAAATTATCAAATCAACACTTGATCCGATAATCCGGCTATTTCATAAATAACCGACTAATATAATCTGTATCAGTTTATCGAATCAACACTTGATCCGATGACCCGGCTATATCACATATACCCGGCCGATATCTCATATCGTGAGAATCTAATACGGTATCACATACACGTATTATTCTCGGTCCCGCACATATCACATATGTGCTCCTACTCCGTTTTGCCTGAGCCAAGAAACCTCTGTGTAGGACTCTAAAGAATCGTCAATACGCCGGCAGTAGGTGATGATCATATCAAACACCCACAAGATGCAAGCGGTCAGCTAAACATAATAGCTACCCAGGTATTGAGCGCTCAGAAGATCAACAAGCAAGCCTGTACATTCTCCTGTGAATCCAGTCAGTAACACCCCCGTACAGTCCGGTCTCTTCGTTTGATATGTCGCATATCTCGTCTAGGGGTGGTAAATGTCAGACCCCAGTAGCTTAATAAGTCGTGTCGATATGAGGTCTATAACAGTTCGAGAAACTACTGATAACACTTACTAGTAAATCTCAGCAACCATGGCCAGGGATTTCCAGTTATAGCCAATCGAACACAGCACAACATCAACTCCCTATACCGGGAGAGACGAATCCCCTCCTATCGCTCATTGCCTCCATGTGATTCGGGACTGTACCCAAAAGCCACCTTTTTGCACGCCCTCTTAGACGTGGTATGATGGAAATCAAAGCACAATGGGAATCACACAAGACTCTATGAAGATCTCGGGTCTACAGACTAACCTGTACCAGTGTCACCGGAGAACTGCCATCTGACGTGAGGTATAATACCATCTGGGAGTTCTCGGCTAGTCCGTCCAGTGTACCCAGTCTCCACTGAGCACCCGTATACCTTCTCTGATGTCAAACACCAATGGATATGAGATCATCCATCGCCCATCATATGGGTCAAGAAGCGCATACGCTAGTCTACTCTGGAGTATCGATGCCCTATCTCGGTACTCCCACGACTAGGAACATTTGAAGGATGTACTTGGCGACTACACTGTCCTCACTAGTATGATCCGCATCATAGTCCTGGTAGTCAAGTACTCATCCTAAGGGCTTTATCAACATGTAACATAGAGACAATCAGAGTACATGTTAAGATAAAGAGCGACCAGATAGCGTACTATCATGTCGAGCAAGAAAGTCCTCCCTATATATGTCCAAGCATCCACTACAATATATATCGTATGTACAGTAATGGCCTCTAGGGCATACATATAACTAACATTCATGATGTTCTTTAAGCCGACCACCTTCCAGGCTCTGATCGACAAGTTAGCCCAAATGGACCAGATGGGCCACGGACCTTCCTCTTCAAAAATGGTCCCTCGAAATGCCAAGGGTAAAAGGAATGCAGGCTTCATTGCAAACACTCAACAACAACCGAGTGACCCGAAAATGGTTGCTCACAAAAACAACGCGCGCCCGCGCCAATCCCTGGAAGAGAAGCTCGGACGTGCTTACTCATTTCCCCATGATAAAACGAGTAGATTGTTCGAACTGGCAGTGTGCAACAAACTCATCACTTTGCTGGACCCAAAACGTCCACCGCAGCCCAGTGACGTCAACAATCCGAACTACTGCTCCTATCACTGAATGGTGAGCCACCCCATTGAGGATTGCTACATCTTCAAGAACTGGGTCGAGGACCAGTACCGTCAAGGGAAATTCGCGCTGTCAGAGAACTAGAGGGTGAACCCGCCATAGAGGCACGCTCCTAAAAAGGTAGATACGCCGGGGGCATCTTGTTCGTTTGTGGAAGAAGCTCCGTTGGATGTTTTCCTTTCAGCTAAAACCAAAAGAATGCTGAAGGATTTTCAAGCATGTCCGGCGATCAGGTGGAAAAGCCCGCTGGAGCCCGAGATCATTGATGGGATGCTGAAACCGCGTTCTGCACCGAAAACTGTTGATGATAGGAAAAACCCCCAGGTCAAGCCTTCAAAGTCTTCGAAGAAAAAGAAGAAGACCAAAAAGCCCGTGCAGCCTACCGAGTATGACGACAAGCGCACGGACCTGCAAAAGTACATTGACGCGCTGGAAGAATACAACCAGAAAGCGCGGACCCCAGTCACCCTCGAAGAGTTTCTCAACTATATACTATAGAACGGAAATAGTGACGATGATGAGGGAAATGGCTCGTCGGGAGAAACCGAAGATTATGTAGCAAGTTGCCACATGGTTTCTTATTCGTCGTCAAATGGCGAAGAAGCTCCCTCGGCGTTAGAAAACAACGCAGAGGAACTGGGGGCCAGGACCGGTGCCAAAATCCCTTGAACTGTCAGAAGACCCAATTGACAGGCTGCTAAACGAAGCCTTTCAAATGAGCAAAGCTGACTGAGAACGTGAAACGACCATATATGAAAAGGCCAAGCGTCGGCGTTAGGATGAAGAAAATGCAATAAGGAGGAGTCGTAAAGTACTCTAACCAGACCGACGCACGCCTACGACAAGCAAAAGCAAGACTAAGACAGAAAAGCGATTTACCAAAGCCCTGTCAATGGGAATGAAGCTGCCACCTCTCAAAGGAAATATTCCCGGAGCCACATGCTTCAATGGAGAGGTTTCACATCCGAACTACCACCTTTATCATCAGAGGGTCACCCACCCTACCAAAGAGTGCAATGCCTTCAAGAAGTGGTGGCAAGGATACGTTTCCCACCGACAACACTTCAGATGAAGCGCAAAGCTCTTCGGCAGCAAAGAAGCGCGACAGATGAGTGTGAAGGAACGACCGACAACTGTCATATGGTTGATGTTAGTGTATATGCCCTAGAGGCCATTACTGTATCATACTGGTTTGTATATTACTTAATGGATGCTTGGGATATTCACCTTGTATATACAATCTTGCTCAAAATAGTAGTATGCTACTTGGTTTGTTTCTACTTCAATGTGTACATGTGTTTATTTTTGTATATCGCCTATACACATTAGTAGAGCCCTTAGGATCTTTGCTTGATTACCAGCGATGTGATGGCCGTCACACTAGTGGGGCTGGGTAATCTATAAGCACATCCTTATGCAGGTCCCTGGTCGCAGGACTATCGAGACAGGGCATCGATACTCCGGAGTAGACCAGCGCATGCGCTTCTCATCCCAGTGTGGGAGACGGTCTGTCCCACAGCCGTCAGTACGTCGTACTTGAGATAGTATGCGGGTGCTCGTTAGGTTACGGGTACACTGGACAGGACTCGTCGGGAACTGACTAGTTGGTATTATACCTATCGTCAGTTATCAGTTCCCAGGTGACATGAGTACAGCTTAGTCCGCTGACTTGACACTGTCACTTCGCCTCGGGTGTGTTCCCACTGTACTTTGATCACTACCCTACCACGGCTCAAAGGAGTCGTGCAAACAGGCGGTGGTTGGGTGCAGTCCCGAAGCACTTGGAGGCAGTGACGGTTAGACAGGATTCGTCTCTCCCGGTATTGGGGGTTGACATCGCGCTGTGTCTAGGAGAGCCATTACACGAGTAGTCCCTGGCCAGGGCAAACGAGATATACTGGTAGGTTTCCAGTGTTATCTCAGGGTGTATTGGGCTTCACTCCGGCACGACTTGTACCGCTATTGGGGGACTGACGTTTACCGCCCCCTAGGCCCGCCATGCGATGTATCAGACGAACAGACCGGACTGTACGGAGAATGTCACACTCAGGCTCAGTAGGAGTTCAGATGGGTTTCGCCTCGTCGGTCTTCTTGTCGGCATTACCTGGGGACCGTTACGCACAGCTAGTGCCGCTTGCGGTCTGTGGTTAAACCCACTGCCAGCGTAGTGTCGAGTCTTTAGAGTCCCACACAGAAAGCTTTTCGCCTTTAGGCAAAAGAGTAGAGGTCGCATGGTATTGCGACAGGTCGCATGGTTTTGCGACAGGGTTCGGTCACATCCGTGCACTTGTGCACGTACAGTGTCCGGACAGTTTACACTAGCGGGCTTTGGTTTAAGCCAGATCCTAGTGTACCTTATGGGATTGGATTTATCCAGTTTGCATTCGTGTTCCTCGGAACGCGGATGCGGGTGTGTATGCACAGTTGACAGGGAGGCACAGACAGCGGATTCTCATTAGGGTTGTTGACAGTTGACCGTTGACTTTTTGACTTTTTGCTCAACCCTAATGAGAATATGATATGTGATTAACTATTATATTAATTAAGTATTATGGTGATATGGTTGTTGACTTGTTGACTTTGGTGACTTGTTGACTTTTGTTGACTTGTTGACCGGTTGACTAGGCTTGACTAGTTGACCATCATGATAACCATGGTTATCATTTCATGCCAAAGACTTTTTCTTGCTTGTTCATTTGAGTAAAATGAGTGCATGACATGATAAGGTTATGGTTACTTCAACCATCACATAAGACTTTTGTTGATATGATGAGTTATCATTGCTTTGGATTATGAGAGGGTGAGAGAGAAAGGAGAGCCTCATTCTTTCTTGCTCATTCTCTCTCTTGTTCTTGAGCTCTCCTCTTGCTCTCACCCTCAACCTCTTCCTCCCTCTCTTGATCTATGGTTCTCTTGTCTCATGAGTTGAGAATCAAGAACCATAGATAAAATCCCATTCTAAATCATCTCTACTCATTCTAGTTCACTAGGTTTAGCAAACCAAGTGAACTAGTTTCTTCAAAGAACGAAGAAGGAGCTAAAGGTTGGAGCTTTCAAGTGGATCTATCTTCGGCGTACGGAGACAACGAGAAGGAGCCATCGAACCACCATCGGAGCTTGAAGAGAAGGAGTTCAAGTTTAGGTATAACCATCTTCATCCGAGTAGCTAAATATCTTTAGCTTAGTTTGCTAGTTTTAGTTTAGACAACGATCCCGACCATAGTTTAGTCCATGTTGCCTCTTGCGATAAAAATTCGTTTTTTATACCGTTTCCGCCTCCCCGTAAGAACCGGGGGTCGCAACGTGGACTTACAGTGGTATCAGAGCCTAACTAAACTTAAACTAGCTTGGTAGTGAAGTGTAACGAAGTTCGGAACCGAAAAAAATCACAAAACCGGATAATCACAAAAACTGAGTTTCTGTTGAAATTTTTTCTGCTCAAAATGAAAAACTTTATACTCCTAAATTCGGCTCAGGGTTTTGTGTGAACACCCAAGAAAAACGATACAGTGATTCGCCTAAAGTGCCGCGCTTCCGCCGCGTGATCCTTCTTAGACGCCGCGGAACCGCCGCGACTTGGTGTCTTCTCTGCATCGTTTTTCGTGCAGTGTGTTTGTGTGTTGGTTTTGGGATTATTAAAATATATTATATGTGCCCAGATTTTCCAGAAAAGAAATTTCCTTTTGGGGTCCTATAATTCCGTATTTTTTCCGAACTTCACTGAACGTCGGCTAATCGCTATAAGTCGATTAGTCGGGGTTATACATGATCTGTAATGTGCTGGAATGTGTATATGAATGTGTTGGACTGTCGCGGGTGAATAGCCGGGGTGGATGTGAGATGAGCTTTTGTTTTTCTTTCATTCATTGTAAATGTAAATTGATGTAATAATTATTATTTGTTTGACCGCACAACCGGGTCGGGGTTGTAGCCGTCATTGTATAATTCTTTTTACTGTTTTTGCTCCTAGGATAGACCCATGGAGGGGTGCACAAACTACCGAGTACTTGGCGGGTAGTTTGCCGCACCCGTAGGGGTCTTGGGTGGGGTATTTGGCTATTCACCGCGACCGTGTTATCCGCTTTTCGTTTCAGGCTCGAAAGGATTGCGGATTGCTAGTATATCCAATGCATTCATCTGTGATCTGTAATGTCTATCATTGCTTATTATTTAGGCGTTGCTTATGTTTTACAGACGCGCTAGCCCAGCCCCCGCTCTGTCGTTAGTTAAGTAACCTAACGGGTAATGACGGGGCCCAGTGGCGAATGCGAATGGCATAAGCGTACGTCATATTTTGGTTGTTTTCTGCAATGGTAGGGTTAAATGATGGGACGCATTAAAAGAACTAATGCAAGAATATCACGCATTAAAAGAACTAATGCAAGATAATAAACCAAGTTAAAGTCGTTGGAACACTTTCGAAAAACCACTCGGTTCTTTTCAAAACAAACTTTTAAAATACGGAGTTTGAGCCACTCCATTTAAAAGCTATCTCGTTCCATCGACCATATCAAGTTCACTACGTTCACGGTTTTGCCAAAACCATCCGTAGCCCTCCGTCGTTTCACATGAATAGTCAATAGTATTCAAGCTGTGTATGTTGGCCAAAGTCAAGGCACAGTGATTGGTAGCTATTGGGTGTTCATGTGTAGCATAGATAGATGCGTTGGTTTGGGACAGTCGTACTGCCATTTTGGCCAAAGTCAAGGGTAGGTACGGATGGATCCAAATTAACCTGGATAATGACGGGTAGAACTTGACATGTGACTTATGATATTTTGGCCAAAGTCAAGGTCATAAGAGCATGGGGCAAAAATCCACATCGGGAGTTTCATAAGTACTGAAACTTGCTAGATTTGCATACCATTTGGAGTGTGATGATTCTGGTAGGATTCCTTCAGTTTCGTCACGCAATGATATTTGGATCCCGATCCTACTGTGAGTATATGCTACTCCTCGGGAAATTTCTCACTTAACGATCAATGCTATAAACCTAGTAGGTGCCTAGAAAGGTGTTAGCGGGGCTACGCCCCCAGGGAAAAGAGGTTCTCTAATTAAGGAACTTCGCGAAAGCGTTGGAAAACCTCCCTCGAAGTACCGACACCGGCCTGGCTGAACGGTTAAGCAAGTATTGTACGGTGGGATTGATCCTGACTAATTCTTCCTTTATGGTTTGAGGAGGGATTCGAGAAACAGTGGGAGCCATCCTGTTTAGACAAACTAAAAACCACTCTAAACTTGCAAGAGCATCATGCTGAGTGTTTCTTCTTCTCTCTCCTAATTGCAGCGACCAATCAACATGACTGGACTTAAGTTACTCCTAGATAAAAACAAACTGACAGGGCCAAACTACAAAGATTGGCTCAGGAATGTCAAGATAGCAATCACTTATGACAAGCTGGGGTATCTTCTTACCACCAAAGCTCCCCCTGTCCCTGGTCCAACTTCCAGCGTCGCGGATAAGGAAATCCGCAAGACTTGGGAGATTGATAGCGCGAAGGCCAAGTGCCTCCTGCTTGCCTCGATGGACAACGAACATCAGAGGAGGCATGAGAATATGGACATGGAGTCCATATTGCTCCATACAAAAGAACTGTATGGAGAGCAATCACGTATCGCAAGATACGAAGCGTCGAAAAAGTTATTTTCGACAAGAATGGCCGTCGGATCATCAGTAGCCGAGCATGTGCTAAAGATGATCGGCTTCATTGAGGAGCTCGCTGACCTAGGGATCACATTGGAGAGTGAGCTATATACGGATATAGTTCTCCAGTCCCTTCCTTCCACTTACGCCCAGTTTATACTGAACTTCAACCTACAAGAAAAAGAGGTTGAACTATCAGAGCTCCTCAACATGCTGAGGAGCGCAGAGGGCACCCTACAGAAAGGTAGGGAAACATCCACTTTGTTTGTAGGAGGATCATCTTCTTCTAGGTCCAAGGCGAAAGCCAAGGGAAAGAAGAAGAAGGCCCCCGCCAAACCAAGGGGCGGTGTTGGTAAAGTGGATACGAAGGGAAAAGGCAAAGCAACAAAAATAGCGGGGAAGCTTGTGGATAAGGAAGAATGCTTCTATTGTCATAAGAAAGGACACTGGAAGAATGATTGCAGGGCCTGGAAGGCCAGAACACAGGAATTGAAGCAGGTTGCAGCTTCAGCTTCAGGTGTGTATGTTATTGAAAACTGTCTTTCAATAAACTCTACTTCCTGGGTATTGGATACCGGATCAGGATCTCATATCTGTAATTCTTTGCAGGCGTTGAGAAACCGTAGTGTTTTGAAAGCAGGTGACATGACCCTCAGAGTTGCAAACGGAGCTAGCATGGATGCTAAAGCCGTGGGGGACTATCACCTGGGAATGTCAGATGGACATGTTTTGGTTTTGCGTAATTGCTTTTTTGTACCCAACGCAACTTGTAATATCATTTCTGTATCTTTAGTTTCTAAAGAAGGTTATGAATTTGCGTTTGTAAGTAATGTTGTAAACATTCACCTTAATCAAGTTTTGATTGGGTCAGGTACATTGAGTAATGGTATATACGTGTTAAACCAACCACAGATTTTCAACGTCCAGAATACACACAAAAGAAAGTCTCCAGAAATAAATCAGACTTTCTTATGGCATTGTAGATTGGGTCACATCAATGAGAGAAGGTTGACTAAGTTATATACAGAAGGATATTTGAATGCGTTCGAATATCAATCGTATGCCACTTGTCAATCTTGTCTCAAAGGAAAGATGACAAAGACTCCGTTTACTGGACAAGGAGTAAGAGCGAGCGAGCTCTTGGGACTCGTACACAGTGACGTGTGCGGTCCAATGTCTACACATGCCCGAAGCGGACATTCTTACTTCATTACTTTTACGGATGACTTCTCAAGGTACGGTTATGTCTTCTTAATGAAACATAAGTCCGAGGCCTTTGGAAAATTCCAGGAGTATAAGAATGAAGTAGAGAAACAGACCGGCAAAAGTATTAAGATTCTAAGATCGGATCGAGGTGGAGAATACTTAAGTGCCGAGTTCCTGGACTATTTAAAAGAGAACGGAATTCTCTCTCAGCTTACTCCTCCATACACCCCGCAACATAACGGTATATCGGAGAGACGGAACCGCACCCTATTGGATATGGTGCGGTCCATGATGAGTAACGCTGAGTTACCGCGATCATTCTGGGGGTATGCGCTAGAATCAGCCGCATACCTTTTGAACCGAGTTCCCACTAAGACTGTGCCTACCACGCCATTTGAGATGTGGTGTGGGAAGAGACCCCATCTTAATCACATTAAGATATGGGGAAGTCCAGCTTTTGTCAAAAAGCAGCATACGGACAAGCTCGAGGCACGCTCAGTACTGTGCAAGTTTGTGGGATATCCAAAGAATTCCAAGGGATATTTCTTCTACTGTGAAGAGGAACAAAAAGTTCTTGTTTCTCGACATGCCCACTTTCTAGAACACCAGTTCATAGAAAAAGAAATAAGTGGGAGCGCAGTAGAACTGGAAGAAATTCCAGAACCACAGACTGTTACTGAAAGCTTGATGGAACCAGAGGGTTCAACAGAACAGGACATTCCTACGCCGCTCCGCAGGAGTAGTAGGCAGTCTCATCCACCCGAGAGATACTACGGTTTTCTCATAGACGGGGATAGAGAGGATTGCATCATAGATTATGATGAGCCTACTAGCTTCCAGCAGGCCGTTCAGAGCGTTGACTCAGTGAAATGGCTGGATGCAATGCGGACCGAAATGGAGTCCATGTACACCAACAAGGTATGGACGTTGGACATTGCTCCAGACGGGGTAAAACCCGTAGGATGCAAGTGGATCTTCAAAAGGAAGATTGGTGTAGATGGACAGGTTGAGACCTATAAAGCTAGGCTGGTAGCAAAGGGTTTTCGTCAAAGACCTGGCTTGGACTACGACGAAACCTTTTCTCCAGTAGCCATGCTGAAATCCATTCGGATCCTTCTTGCCATTGCTGCCTTCCACGATTATGAGATCTGGCAAATGGACGTAAAGACAGCTTTTCTAAATGGAAATTTAGAGGAGTGTGTCTATATGGACCAGCCAGAGGGTTTCATTCAGAGTGGGAGCAGCGGAAAGGTGTGCAAGTTGCTTAAGTCCATCTATGGACTAAAGCAGGCATCGCGGAGTTGGAACATCTGCTTTGATGAGACGGTCAAAGAATTTGGCTTTATCAAAAATCCAGATGAACCATGCATCTATAGTAGATTTGTAGCGAGAACTGTAGTATTCCTCGTTTTATACGTGGATGACATTCTCTTAATAGGAAATGACATTCCTATGCTACAATCTGTCAAGGGGTTCTTGTCACACAGGTTCTCCATGAAAGACCTGGGTGATGCCTCATACATTCTGGGTATCCGGATCTACCGTGACAGATCCAAGAGGATATTAGGACTTTCACAGTCCAGGTACATCGACACCATACTGAAGAGATTCAGTATGGAAGATTCCAAGCGCGGTAACCTACCGGCTTGTCACGGGATCACCCTCTCTAAAGAGATGTCTCCCAAGACTGATTTGGAGAGGGATCGCATGTCTATTATACCCTACGCTTCTGCGGTAGGCTCTATAATGTATGCGATGTTGTGTACCAGGCCGGATGTAGCTTATGCACTGAGTGTGGTAAGCCGGTATCAGTCTAACCCTGGGGAGAAACACTGGATAGCGGTAAAGAACATTCTCAAGTACCTGAGAAGGACTAAGGAGATGTTCTTGGTGTATGGCGGAAAAGACCTCCAGATCGAGGCCTTTGCTGACTCCAGCTTCCAGAGTGACAAGGATGATTCCAAGTCCATGTCGGGTTTTGTCTTTACCCTCAATGGAGGGGCGGTGTGTTGGAAGAGTTCCAAACAGGAAACCGTTGCAGACTCGACGATGGAAGCGGAATACATCGCTGCATCTGATGCCGCAAAAGAAGCTGTCTGGATAAGGAAGTTCTTGAAAGAACTTCAGGTGGTTCCGTCCATTGTTGATCCAATACCTCTGTATTGCGACAACAACGGGGCTATAGCTTTAGCGAAGGAACCCAGGTCCCATCAGAGATCCAGGCACATCTTAAGGCGGTATCACTTGATCAGGGAGATCGTAGATCGCCAGGAGATCGAGGTTCGGAGAGTCGCTTCAGAAGATAACACTGCTGATCCATTCACCAAGGCCCTGCCCCAGACTCAGTTCGAGCGGCTGATCGAGATGATAGGTCTTCGATACGCCAGTACATGGCCTTAGTGCAAGTGGGAGATTGTTAGTGTATATGCCCTAGAGGCCATTACTGTATCATACTGGTTTGTATATTACTTAATGGATGCTTGGGATATTCACCTTGTATATACAATCTTGCTCAAAATAGTAGTATGCTACTTGGTTTGTTTCTACTTCAATGTGTACATGTGTTTATTTTTGTATATCGCCTATACACATTAGTAGAGCCCTTAGGATCTTTGCTTGATTACCAGCGATGTGATGGCCGTCACACTAGTGGGGCTGGGTAATCTATAAGCACATCCTTATGCAGGTCCCTGGTCGCAGGACTATCGAGACAGGGCATCGATACTCCGGAGTAGACCAGCGCATGCGCTTCTCATCCCAGTGTGGGAGACGGTCTGTCCCACAGCCGTCAGTACGTCGTACTTGAGATAGTATGCGGGTGCTCGTTAGGTTACGGGTACACTGGACAGGACTCGTCGGGAACTGACTAGTTGGTATTATACCTATCGTCAGTTATCAGTTCCCAGGTGACATGAGTACAGCTTAGTCCGCTGACTTGACACTGTCACTTCGCCTCGGGTGTGTTCCCACTGTACTTTGATCACTACCCTACCACGGCTCAAAGGAGTCGTGCAAACAGGCGGTGGTTGGGTGCAGTCCCGAAGCACTTGGAGGCAGTGACGGTTAGACAGGATTCGTCTCTCCCGGTATTGGGGGTTGACATCGCGCTGTGTCTAGGAGAGCCATTACACGAGTAGTCCCTGGCCAGGGCAAACGAGATATACTGGTAGGTTTCCAGTGTTATCTCAGGGTGTATTGGGCTTCACTCCGGCACGACTTGTACCGCTATTGGGGGACTGACGTTTACCGCCCCCTAGGCCCGCCATGCGATGTATCAGACGAACAGACCGGACTGTACGGAGAATGTCACACTCAGGCTCAGTAGGAGTTCAGATGGGTTTCGCCTCGTCGGTCTTCTTGTCGGCATTACCTGGGGACCGTTACGCACAGCTAGTGCCGCTTGCGGTCTGTGGTTAAACCCACTGCCAGCGTAGTGTCGAGTCTTTAGAGTCCCACACAGAAAGCTTTTCGCCTTTAGGCAAAAGAGTAGAGGTCGCATGGTATTGCGACAGGTCGCATGGTTTTGCGACAGGGTTCGGTCACATCCGTGCACTTGTGCACGTACAGTGTCCGGACAGTTTACACTAGCGGGCTTTGGTTTAAGCCAGATCCTAGTGTACCTTATGGGATTGGATTTATCCAGTTTGCATTCGTGTTCCTCGGAACGCGGATGCGGGTGTGTATGCACAGTTGACAGGGAGGCACAGACAGCGGATTCTCATTAGGGTTGTTGACAGTTGACCGTTGACTTTTTGACTTTTTGCTCAACCCTAATGAGAATATGATATGTGATTAACTATTATATTAATTAAGTATTATGGTGATATGGTTGTTGACTTGTTGACTTTGGTGACTTGTTGACTTTTGTTGACTTGTTGACCGGTTGACTAGGCTTGACTAGTTGACCATCATGATAACCATGGTTATCATTTCATGCCAAAGACTTTTTCTTGCTTGTTCATTTGAGTAAAATGAGTGCATGACATGATAAGGTTATGGTTACTTCAACCATCACATAAGACTTTTGTTGATATGATGAGTTATCATTGCTTTGGATTATGAGAGGGTGAGAGAGAAAGGAGAGCCTCATTCTTTCTTGCTCATTCTCTCTCTTGTTCTTGAGCTCTCCTCTTGCTCTCACCCTCAACCTCTTCCTCCCTCTCTTGATCTATGGTTCTCTTGTCTCATGAGTTGAGAATCAAGAACCATAGATAAAATCCCATTCTAAATCATCTCTACTCATTCTAGTTCACTAGGTTTAGCAAACCAAGTGAACTAGTTTCTTCAAAGAACGAAGAAGGAGCTAAAGGTTGGAGCTTTCAAGTGGATCTATCTTCGGCGTACGGAGACAACGAGAAGGAGCCATCGAACCACCATCGGAGCTTGAAGAGAAGGAGTTCAAGTTTAGGTATAACCATCTTCATCCGAGTAGCTAAATATCTTTAGCTTAGTTTGCTAGTTTTAGTTTAGACAACGATCCCGACCATAGTTTAGTCCATGTTGCCTCTTGCGATAAAAATTCGTTTTTTATACCGTTTCCGCCTCCCCGTAAGAACCGGGGGTCGCAACGTGGACTTACAGTTGATACCGGTTCGACAAAAGGAAAACCCCAAGTTCTTACATTCGGGAGCGATTCTGAGGAAGAAATAACTCTCGGCCCTCTCTTCAAAGAATCCACCTTCGAAAAAGAAGAAGAGCAGAAGAACTGCGAGTATATTCAGCTACGTAACCGCGCGCTGCCTGAAAAGAACCTCAGGCCTACAAACAAAGGTTCGAGCAATAGAGACAAGGGGAAGGAAAAAGTCCCTGAGGAAATTGCCCTCGATGATAGAGTCGTCAAAGAGCTCACATCCAAGAACCCGCCTAAGAAAAACAAGGTGGATTATAATGTCCTGGCACATCTGAGGAAGATACCCTCACAACTAAGCATACTGGATGCTCTCCTCCTGTCTAAAGAAGCAATAGATTCTCTAATCTGGGCATTAAAAGATCCCGATCAGTTCTAAGCTTTCCTGGCAGAACAAAAAATGAAGGACGAGCTGGCAGAGGTTCATACAGCTGACATTACATTCGGCGATGAAGATCTCCTCCTTGGAATGTGCGAGTACAAACGTCCTCTATATGTCACTGGGTACTGCCACGACATCAAGATAGAGAGGATCCTGGTCGACAACGGGTCCTCCGTCAACCTTCTCAACGTGAAGGTGCTGAAGGAGATTTGCATGAACGTTCAGCAACTGGCTCGGGATAAAATTACCATCTCCGGGTTCGACTCTCAGTCATCACGGATGCTTGGGTCCATAATATTGACATTATGCTTTGGGCTTCTCGTTACTGACATCAAATTTTATATCATCTACACCTAGACTTGCTATAACGCTCTGCTCGTCCAGCCTTGGTTATACGAGTACAATGTCATCCCTTCTACACAACACCAGTGTATGAAATATTTCAAAGATGGCCTCGAATACACCATCACGGGGTAGCTAAATCAATTCTCTGTAAACGAAGTCCAAAAATATGAAGATGCAAAGTACTTCCTACCAGACTTCGAACGTACGGAAAGATGTCATAATCCAGAGGATAAATGGAAGTCCGTTGTCACTATCCCGATCTTTGGGAGTGACACCGAGGAAGAAAGGAAATAGCCTACTCGGGGCAACCCCCATGCAACAGGCCTGGACCATCTACTCCTATTTTGATCTTTAGCAGTGACTCTGAGGACGAGGCCAAGTGTTCTCCACTCGCCTATCAGCGCAAACCGTTACTGGAGCTGATCAGAGTTTACAAATCACCATGGTTCCACAGCGGCATTACAGGGAACTTGATGCGCTCAATACATACGGCGTACAAGAGCTGCGGACTTTCTATGTCCCTCCCAGGCGAAGGGATGGAAAGATGATACTCTTCTACCAATCTACGGAAACCAGGGTAGAAAAAGAAGTCTGGCATGGCGCCGATTTTGTACTTGACAGGCTTCAGCCAATCCGTCTGCCCAGATATTACACAGAGGGATTGAAAAGATTATTAAGATGTCAAGGCGTACCCTTCAAACAAACCACTCGACAAGCCCAATTCTACAACAAGATTTGAGACGTCCTCGGAACTCAGCGAAAGATGCCCAACGGGAGAATGGAGATGACTGGGCTTGGATACGTTTGGACAAATAAATGGGAGCGATTCCATAACTGCCACGTCATAAATGGCTTCGGTAAAGAAGGGAGCATTTTTCCAAATGGTTATAACATTGAACCAGAGCGAGATCCCGCCGTACGAATGTCAAGTCCGTCGTTCGAGGAGCAGGTTGCCAAGCTAATAAGAGAGGCCGGTCAAAAGGTTCGGGATGACCACAACTGCGAAATGGCCATTTACGAAAAGGCCAGGACTCAGCGTCTCATTCAGCAGTCTGCGGAAAAGGAAAATCATGATGCCCTTCACCCTCAGCCCACTGTACGTTCTCGCGATAAGGAAAAAGACCGACACAGAGGCAAAAACATGGTAAAGAATAAGAATGACGTTCAAAAACATCGAAACGAATCCAAGAAGCCACGTGATCGAGTAAAAGTCAACTGGAATCAGTCTTTTATGAAGAAGATGGGTCGGAAATACTCTTTCCCCCAAGACAGGGAAAATATTCGATCTTGTCATTAAGCATCAAGTGATG
This sequence comes from Agapanthus africanus, assembly GCA_030015575.1. Taxonomy (NCBI): domain Eukaryota; kingdom Viridiplantae; phylum Streptophyta; class Magnoliopsida; order Asparagales; family Amaryllidaceae; genus Agapanthus; species Agapanthus africanus. The sequence goes on from JASDDO010000001.1 coordinate 28,926,912, forward strand.
ATGCTCCCGGAGCCTCGGTACCCCGAACAGATAAATGAGGTCCATCACCCGGATTATTGCTCCTACCTTCGAGCAACAAGTCATCCCCTTGAATACTGCTTCACCTTCAAAGACTGGATCGAAGACCAGTATCAATAAGGCAGGTTCACTCTATTTGACAGTTGAAGGGTAACCCCACCGTGAAAGCATGAGCCAAAAGCAGCCTATATTGAGAGAGTAGGGCAAGATCAACATCGAGCTTGGAAACGAACTCGTACCTGCCATGTGATAACATTCTCAAAAGAGGGGAACCACGAGAATATGGATGGCCCCTCCAGATGCTTTGCAGATGAGGATGAGGACTGTAACAACCCCAAATTCTCTGTACAATTTTTTGTGCAAATTTTTCAAAACTTAAAGAAAGGGGTACTTTTTCCAGAGCACAACTTAAATACTTGTTTTGCTAATTAATAGCAAGAAGGAGCTTGTGGCTCATTGGTAATACCTTGCCCTGCTGAACCAAACCACCAGAGTTCAAATCCCATACCCCACATTATTTTTAATATTATTTTGTTTTGAATTTTTAGAATACCAAGAGTTTACACGTGCATATCTCACAAAACCCCCACTACACCCAGAAACTTAAATGTACCAGTGAGATGATGAAGCGTTGGGGAACCCAACGGCGGCCGGACTCGGCCGGACCGCCGAGTCCCAAACACAAAAGTTGTGTCGTTTTGGCTCCCCTGCACCCTTGTACACTTTAATTCTTCAGACCATTTCCAGAGCCCCTTTAAATCACTTTAAACCCAATTTTTATTACATTTTATCACATTTTTTCATTTTAACTTTTCATCTACCCTAACCCTAGCCTAACCCTATAAATACAACCCCTACACACTATCCCCTCACTCCAAAATTCTGAGCAAACTCTCAAGAAATTCCTAAAAATCCTAGTGTGCATTTGAAGTGAAGAAAGAGGCGAAGCTCCAGCGAATTTTCCGGCGACAACCCTAGGAGATCCCGGCGAAGAGACGACGTGCCGGCGCCTCCTCCCGATCCCTCTCCCTCTCCTCTTTAAGCTAAACCCGTAAGTCCCACTTTCCCTTTCTCTACTCTTTTCTAAAATATGTGTTTCTAAAACCCGACGGAATCGGAGTCAAACCGATTTCCGATTCGGTTTCTTTATAAAAATCCCACTTTTCTTAATATAACTCTATTAAACTATTACATGTTGACTATTAAACACTAACTAATCATATTGAACAAGTTCCATATCAAAAGAAATTGCTATTTCCATTTTACCGGACTTTTTCATTAAAATACCATATAGTTTCATTTCGACATATAAACCTCACAAACTTGCTATAACTTTAAGTTAGATCACGAGGTAATGACCTACCTCCTCACAACACTCATATGAAATATAGCACAATGCTTTTTGGGAACATAGAATACGGGAAACGAACCTTTACATATAAATACCCTTTACTAATAAAACCATTTTTACAAGATTTAGTATTTTTAAACAAATCTTTGCAAAGGCCGCTACAACCCACTTTGGGGAACCAGTTCGGGATAGTGCGGATTATCGCACATCCTCGGACTTAGTAGTGCGAGATTCAGACCCCCGTAAGGGGCATTCGGTCTCGAGAGATTTACAAAATACAAAATCTTAAGAAAATGAGATTTCTAGAAATATAATATATATTAAAAATTATATATATATATATATATATATATGTATAATTAAAATATCTATTTTGTGATAATATAAATATTCCAACTCTTTTCAAAAATCACAAAAATCACCTTACATTAATATACCATGAATTCCATACAAGTCAATATTACAAATAAATACCCTTTATTATGAATTTAGGATATTTTCACTAGAAATATCACAATTATAAAATCTGTATTCATGATAACTCTAAAGACGACAACTAAATACTTGGGGAGTATTTTGAAAAGTATATAAAAGTATTTTTACAATAAAACCCCTCAAGTTTAATAAATTACCCTAAGGACCCTAGTAAACATAGGTTTAAGCGGGACTAATCTCTTGAGCCTCAGGGAGCCGGAGAAGTGGGTGCTTGCCTATCTAAGGTAGAAAACTTAACGACGGTGTTATCAATAAGGTAATCATCTTTGAAAAAGACACAAATCCTGCCGCCCATATGCAGCGGTTACCGATAACATCAAAACCATCAGGACTTCAATTTACTTTTCTAATTGTTTGACTCAGAATGAGTCTCATTAATAAACTGAATTGAATATGATTCAAGTACAATCTACAATCTACAATCTAAAATCTACAATATTACAATTCAACATGAATCCATTCAATCCATATTGACTGAACCGAATCATGGATATACTTCCATTTACATGATTCTATAGTTACATCCATGATTATACAGTTACATTCATTTACTGATATCATGGTTTCGGTAAGTCATTCAATTATACAATCTATACAGTTTACAATACAAGGCAATAAAATACAACTATACAAACAAGACATCTCGGGGTTTAAAGGGTAGATTGGTACGGAAGGTGTTAGAAGTGGCACGAGACTGCAAGATTAAGACACCTAACCTATATTTAGTGAGCTGTTGTTCCGGGCTTTCTAATGGAGCCTCGTACTTTCAGTTTGCCCTAGTCTCTAGCATATAGAGACTCCTCTCGTATACACCGGCATCCTTCTGTACCAAGCTTCAAACAACAGCATTAACACTAGATACAACATTAAAACAATATAATACAACTTTAAAAGCTATCTTCTTATTCTGTCTATTCTATTTCCCCCTTATCTTTGGGACTTACCGAGCGATTTGTTCGCTGACGACATTCTCTTTCTTTCTTCTTTGAATGTCGTCGGTTGATCTGGACACTCCGGAAATCGAGCCCACTAGTGAAGACTTGGACCACTTCATTGAAGACCCAGAGCTTTAGTTCATTGTACACATTTCCTTTCAGTACTTTACATTTCTGTTATGCCACTGTTTAGGCATCGCTTTATTCCTTGTATTTACTTTTCCATGTATTGTAAAAAGAATGTGAATAAATAAAGTTGATGTTTTATTATATCTTGTCTCTTGTGCATTTACTTTTATATTGCTTAGATACGCTTAGCATATTTACTTCGCAGTAAATACGTAGCGGCCTCGTCGCATCCTTTACCCGTATACTGGGAAGCGGGGCGTGACAGGTTTTGTTGGTGGCCCATGCAGGTCAGAGCTGTATGGAACACTACCATGCAGTTCTGTTCTGCGTGAACAACCTAAGCAATATAACACAAGAACCAGCAACTAAAACATTCTTTACAAACATGTTCCTTGAATCTTATCAATTTCATATTCTTTGAATCATATACTTTGAATCTGTCCTAACCTAAATTTTTCATTCAAGGTTATGGATTCCCCAAACAACACCAGCACCAACTTCAACAACACTCCATCTCCACTACCAATCACACCTGCCATTCCAGCTCCACCCAATGAGCAAACGGTTCTGCTTGAGGCAATCCGCAGCCTCCTAGAGGGACAGCAACAGCTCTTGAACCTTCCCGAGATTGAAGCACCTGGGGTGAAGCAATTCAGAGCTTTACATCCCAAACAGTTCTCAGGAAAAGGGAGCCCACTGGAAGCTGAGGAATGGGCTTAGATTATAGAAGATGATCTGGCAGCGGCACAAGTGCCAGATATAGCTTGGGTTCGTGTGGCAAAATTACAGCTCACGGACAATGCACAAAACTGGTGGAAGGCGGAAGAAAGCCGTCTTAATCAGCCTATTGAATGGAAGACTTTTCGCGATAGGTTCGTTGCGAAGTACTTCCCTGAGACTGCCAGGTTCGACATGGAACAGCAGTTTATTCATCTGCAACAAGGTTCGATGTGGATCAAGTCGGTAGATGAGTATGACGCTGAGTTCACCATGCTCAGTCGGTAAGATATGTCTCAAATAATTTGAATTTTTAATTATCACTTACTACACAGCTAACACAAGACCGTAATGTAGGGTTCTTATCAACGGCAGCAAGGTTTCGGGAGGCATCGTCCATGCCATTTTCAAAAAAATTCCGTTTCAAGGAACTCTAAATAAGAATTGATAACTAGAAAATAATACGTAAACTAATGTAAATCATTTACATCTAAGTGAAATAGAAATACAACCTTTGTAGATCGGTCCTTCACTTCAAAAGCTCCTTGTAGTAGTCCCTTCGCTGCGATCATGTTGCTCCCGGACTCTTGGACGGCTCTATGGGAAGAAGGCAACGATCTTGCTTGAAGTCTTCGAGGCCGAAGATGATCTACGTCGAGGGGATACGAACACAAACTACTACTTCACCAAAGTGAAGCAAACACCCTATACTAAAGTGCTAATCTAGTAGAGGATGGTGAAATAAGAAGTAGGCTCACTTTAGAATTTCTTTTCTCACATTACTTTCTCACTTTTATCAAACCCTACCAAGCTTTTCTTTTGGAAGAAGAAGATGAAGAAAGAAGAATATAATGAGCTTAATCCAAAGTGAGATAAGTAATCATGGGTGAGTGTGTATCATATCATAACTCATGTAGAGACATAACCATGGCTAATTATAATGGTTAGGTTAATAAATATCCTAAGTAAAACAAAATGGGTGGACTTTGTGAAAGCACTCACAAGCTTCTACAAGCTTCATGCGTTTAACAAATATCCACTAATTTTGTAATTACTTTAAACATTAATAACCCACCATTATAATTAGAATGGTGTATGTCTCATACACCCATGTATAGTGTATCAACAACCACGACACATTAAAATAAATAATGCACATCAATATATATTACATATATATTACATGTACACATAAGTGAGAAAAGAATGCTTAAGTGAGCTAATGTTAGTTAATGTAAATTAGTATATCAAATATACAATTATACATTAAATTATTAAATCAATACTTGATTTAATAATTTGGCTATATCACATATAACCGACTAACACTAAATGTACCATCTTATCGAATCAACACTTGATTCGATAACCCGGCTATATCACATATAACCGACCGATACAAAAGTCGCGAGAATAGAATACGGTATCACATACATGCATTATTCTCGGTCCCGCACATATCACATATGTGCCCCTATTTCGTTTTGCCTGAGCCATTAAAATCTCTATGTAGGACTCTAAAGACTCGTCAATACGCCGGCAGTAGGTGATGATCACATCAAGCACCCACAAGCCGTCAGCGGTACTAGCTGGACGTAACGGCTACCCGGGTATTGAGTGATCAGAAGATCAGCAAGCAAGCCCGCTCCAACTTCTGCAAAAGCCTGACAGTGACACTACCGTACAGTCCGGTCTCTTCGTATGATATGTCGCATATCAAGTCTAGGGGTGGTAAATGTCAGACCCTAATAACCGATAAGTCATGCCGATATGAGGCTCATAACGGGTCGAGAAACTACTGGTAACACTTACCAGTAAATCTCTAAACCAGCCCTGGCCAGGGACTTCCCTGTTATGGCCAATCGAGCACAGCGCAACATTAACCCCCAATACCGGGAGAGACGAAACCCCTCCTATCGCTCATTGCCTCCTTATGACTCGGGACTGTACCCAAAAACCACCATTTTGCACGCCCTCTTGGACGTGGTAAGATGGAAATCAAAGCACAGTGGGAATCACACAAGACTCTATGACAATCTCGGGTCTACAGACTAACCTGTACCAGTGTCACCCGAGAACTGTCATCTGACGTGAGGTATAATACCATCTGGGTGTTCTCGACGAGTCCGTCCAGTGTACACAGTCTCCACTAAGCACCCGTATATCATCTCTGATGTCAAACACCAATGGATATGGGATCATCCATCGCCCATCTATATGGGTCGAGAAGCTATACACTAGTCTACTCTGGTATATCGATGCCCCGTCTCGATACACCCATGACTAGGGACCTTAAAGGATGTCGTTATAGACTACAATAGCCCCACTAGTATGATCTGCATCATAGTCCTGATAGTCAAGTACACATCCTAAGGGCTTTACCAACATGTAACAGAGAGACAATCAGTGTACACGTTAAGGTAAAGAGTAACCAGATAGCATACTATCATGTCGAGCAAGAAAGTCCTCCCTATATATGTCCAAGCATCCACTACAATATACATCTCATGTATAGTAATGGCCTCTAGGGCATACATATAACTAACAATCTCCCACTTGCACTAGGGCCATCTGATAACAGTGGTTGTAGTATCACATACTCAACCATCCCATAAAAGTCTCTCTCTGGGAAAAGGACATTGTGAGTGGATCCGCCGTGTTGTCCTCTGAGTCTACTCTCCTAACCTCGATCCCCTGGAGATCAACCATCTTCATGATCAGGTGATACTGCCTTAGAATATGTCTGGATCACTGATGGGACGGGCGTTCCTAAGCATAAGCCACAACCCCATTGTCACACAATGGTAGGAACGATGTTCATCTCATGAACTAATATACACCCAGATTGCCTCTTTGGTAGCATCTTAGGTAGCGATGTATCCAGCCTTTATCGTTTAGTATGCCACGGTATTTAGCTTGGAACTCTTCCAGCATACCGTCCCTCTACTGAGGGTAAAGACAATGCCTGTGACTGACATTCAGTCGACCGCATCACCCTTGAAGGTATCCAGTGATTGTCCCTAGGATCGATTGATATCATCTCACTACATCTAGTGAGAATCCTAACATCCATTTGTTAGTTATATGTATGCCCTAGAGGCCATTACTGTACATACGATGTATATTGTAGTGGATGCTAGGACATATATAGGGAGGACTTTCTTGCTCGACATGATAGTATGCTATCTGGTTGTACTTTATCTTAACATGTACTCTGATTGTCTCTATATTACATGTTGATAAAGCCCTTAGGATATGTACTCGACTACTGGGACTATGATGAGATCATACTAGTGGGGCCACGGTAGTCGACGAGTACATCCTATAACTGTTCCTAGTCGAGGGTGTATCGAGACAGGGCATTGATACACCAGAGTAGACTAGCGTATACGCATCTTGACCCATATGATGGGCGATGGATGATCCCATATCCATCGGTGTTTGACATCAAGGATGGTGTACGGGTGCTCAGTGGAGACTGGGTACACTGGACGGACTCGCCGAGAACTCCCAGATGGTATTATACCATACGTCAGATGGCAGTTCTCCGGTGACACTGGTACAGAGTAGTCTGTTGACCCGAGATCGTCATAGAGTCTTGTGTGGTTCCCACTGTGCTTTGATTTCCATCATACCATGTCCAAGAGGGCGTGCAAAAAGGTGGCTTTTGGGTACAGTCCCGAATCACATGGAGGCAATGAGCGATAGGAGGGGATTCGTCTCTCCCGGTATAGGGAGTTGATGTTGTGCTGTGTTCGATTGGCTATAACCGGAAATCCCTGGCCAGGGTTGCTGAGATTTACTGGTAAGTGTTATCAGTAGTTTCTCGAACTGTTATAGACCTCATATCGACACGACTTATCGAGCTACTGGGGTCTGACGTTTACCACCCCTAGGCGAGATATGCGACATATCAGACGACGAGACCGGACTGTACGGGAGTGTTACTGTTTGGATTCGCAGGAGAATGTACAGGCTTGCTTGTTGATCTTCTGAGCGCTCAATACCTGGGTAGCTGTTACGTTTAGCTGACCGCTTGCAGCTTATGGGTGTTTGATATGATCATCACCTACTGCCGGCGTATTGACGATTCTTTAGAGTCCTACACAGAGGTTTCTTGACTCAGGAAAAATGGAGTAGGGGCACATATGTGATATGTGCGGGACCGAGGATAATGCGATATGTGATACCGTATTCTATTCTCGCGATATTTGATATCAGCCGGGTCATCGGATCAAGTGTTGATTCGATGAATCGGTACGGATAAATATTAGCCGGTTACATGCGATATAGCCGGATTGTCGGATCAAGTGTTGATTCGATAATTTAATGTATAATAATATATATGATATATTAAATTGCATTAACCAATATTTGCTCACTAAAAGATTCTTTTTCTCACTCGAGTAATACATTGATATATATGCGATATATGTTAAATGTATTATTTTATTTTGTTACGATAAATATTATATATGTGATATATAATATTGTAACATGATATGATAACTAATGCAACTTGTTTAGTGGAGTTTAAACATGATTAGGGTTTGGATTAGGGTTAAGCTTTCTAGATATTTCTAGAAGCTTTTCTTTTTGTCATGATAAAGATATTTTCAAGTGAGTCATGCTTTAACCCAACCCAAACCCTAACCCTAGTTAATTCTCTACAAAGGTTCACTTGGCCATGGTTGCATAATTCTATCATATTATTCTTTTCCTATTCATCACAAAAGAATTCTAACATTGTTCATCTTCTTCCTCCTTCATTCTTTCATGAAAAGCTTACTAGTTTTTCAAAAGGTGATGAATAAATATGAGAAAAAGATAAATAAAGAGAGCAAAAATCCTACTTCATCATCCTCATCTTCCCTTGCCATTTAGATGAGGGTGTTCACATCATTTCATGAGTGTTAGCTTGTGTTAAAGAAACTTCAAGGTAGATCATCTTAGTATCGAAGATCGGAAGCAAAGGTTGCGTCTTTCTCTTCGTGGAACCTCTTGAGAGTCCGGATCCCGATGATCGCAGCGAAGGGACCACACCACGGAGCATATGAAGTGAAGGACCGGATCTACAAAGGTTGTAATCCCTCTCACTTAGTGTTAAAGTATTTAGCATGCATGTTTTCGCCTAATCTCTAGTTTAAAGTTCCGTATTCGGGTTGTTCGGCAACGCTAAATTTTTATTCGGGCATGGTTGATGCCTCGTAGACCCTTGTGCGCGTGCCTAGCAACCCTACACCATTTAGATCTATCACATAGATCCAAAACCCTGGATCTAGGAGGTATCACCTTGATCCTATATGGAGAATCCATGTGATAAGAGGAGATTGACCGAGTGTAGCATAGGAAACTCCTTTCCTATCAAGAATATGTCATCCTACGTACAGTACGAGGATTACTACCATACTCCCTACTACCTTTTTGTATATACAAGGTTCATCTACCATTTTGATGAAATCAAACTTTTTGACTACCACTTCAAAACAGATGTTCCAACTCCGCGACGCCTGGTTTAACCTGTAAAGCATCTTGCACAAGTTTCCGCTGCTCCCACTGTCTACGGAGTCCTCTGGCTGTGTACTTGTAGATGCTTTCTTCTAAATCACTGTTTAGAACAGCAGTCATGACACCCAACCGCCAGATATCGTAGTCATGGTATGTAGCAGTTATTCCCCTCCGAATGGTGGCCGAGACGTTAGGACGTCTTGCCTGAGATTCGGGGCAGATGCTATTTGGTTTTATCCGTCCACCTCTCCGAAGATGCCAAGTTGATTTATGGCACCGTGTATCGGAGGTTTAGACGGATGCGGCCGATGTAGCAGACTTCGTCAGATTCCCCCTCGCTTGAGGAGTTTTTGATTGTGGGGACGCTCTTCCCTGCAGGCGCAAGCCCATGCAGTTAATTACGCTACCGCATCGCTGTAACAACTTTCTCCTTCTCCAGAATTTCACTTCGTGTCGTGTGTGTTTGTTTTGTTTGTGGTTGCCCGTGGATTGTATACGGAGACTGAGTAATGCCGTCGCCCGTAGGACGTGGATTAGTCCAAATCCGTATTTACTTAGATTTGGGTTTGGTGTTTTTAGTTTAAGGATGCATTAGTCGCGTTGCGGGTAAGATCAACTTAAACGTTCGTTAAGGATACGATAGTCCTGTTTGAGACTAAGATCAACTTAATGTGATAATCCATTTAATATCTGGCCATCGGGACTCGTCACCTCTCTAACGTCGTTGAAGGATTACAACGGCAGATGTCAGAGGAGTTCAGAGATGTACCCTTGAACCAAGGTTGATTTGGAGTTTTATAGTCCGTTTGAATGTTTAAGGATACGTTAGCCATGTTTGGGGCTAAGATCAACTTAAACGGGACCGTTTAGATCCGGCAAAAGAGCATTTGGAGGCTCTATTGTTCCAGTTTAGGGACGTGGTGGTCTATCGCCAGTTTAGGGACGTGGTGGTCTATTGTTAGTTTAAGGACGTTTCGGTCCATCGCCAGTTTAGGGACGTAGTGGTCCATCATTAGTTTAGGGACGTTTCGGTCCAACATTAGTTTAGGGACGTTTCGGTCCAACATTAGTTTAAGGACGTTCCGGTCCACGAGCTTAAGGACCCCGCAGTCCATATCCATGTGTGGTCGTTGGGACCCATCGTCTCTCTGACGTCGTTGAAGGATTACAACGAGAAGTGTCAGAGGAGTTCGGAGATGTACCCTCGAACCGGAGGTAAATAGATTTAAAAGAGCATTTGTGCTCAGTTCAATTTAACTTAAGGACTTACGGCCAGAATTGGGCTAAGTCCAGTTGAAAATGTTCAACATTTTATTTATTTTTGGTCTATTAGACCAAAAATGGGGCTCTGCTCCTGTTTAATAATGCAGGGCATTTTTGTTTGGTCTATTAGACCTTTATTTGGGCTCCGCCCTTTTATAAATGATGCACAGCATCTGTTTTTATTTGGGCTCTGCCCCCTTTTTTTTAAAATAATGCATTGCATTTAATTTGGCCTGTTAGGCCCTTTTAATTGGGCTTGGCCTTTCTGTAAATGCATTGTATTTTCAGGCGCTTTGCGCCAATCAGAGAGCGCAAGCGCTTGTGATGACGACACGTGTCATGCAAGCGCTGCGCTAGTGCGCTGCGCTTGCGCTGCTGACACGTGGCGCTCTCCCAAGAGCGCAACAGCGCAGTTTGGAAGTGCAAAGCACTAAGAATCTTTTAGATTCAAGAACAGAAGTGCAAAGCACTATTTGATTTCTTGATCTAATTTAGATCAAAGAAAAGATAAGTTTTTTCTTGTTTTTCTTATCTCAAAGAACCAAAGGTTCATAAAAAGTGCAAAGCACTATTTTATTATTATTCTTTTTATTTTTATTAAAGATCATTGATCTTGTTTTTAGATTTATGATCTGTTCATAAGAGAACTTTCTCTTCCTTCTAAAGGTTTTTACCTTTTTGTTCTTGAGGAGTTCTTTAGAGTTCTCTTTCTCTCTCTTTTTTTTAGAAAATGTTGATGCCTTTGAATTGAGGTCTAGGGCCCTTTTTATAGTGCCCATAAATTAGTTAAATTTGTTAAGGAGATCTTTCTTTGAGTGATTTGGGGAATTTTCCCCACCGCTGGATCTTTGGTCAAAGGGCTTCTGTTTTACAGAAGGCAATCTTCTTGTTTTTGACAAGAACAGAAAGATCTTTTTTAGAATTTTAATTCTGTTTGGCGCAAGCGCCCCAGCGCGTGACACGTGTCGCGCCGCGCACAGCGCAGCGCAGCTGCGCTTGCGCGACTGCGCTGACACGTGTCGCGCAGCGCAGCGCTTGTGCAAAAGCGACTGCGCTGACACGTGTCGCGCAGCGCAGCACTTGCGCAACTGAAGCTTTGCTTCTATTTTGTTTTTAATAGAGCTTTGCTCTTGATGGAGTGCGCTACCTTGGGCGCTGCGCTCCCTGCACTGGTGTGTCTGATTTTGACACGTGGCGCTCTGTGCGCAGCGCAGGAGATCTGAAGCGTTGCTTCATTTATTAAAATTTAGATTTTCAAGGTAGAGCTTTGCTCCGATTGGGGGAAGATGAAGCGTTGCTTCATCTCCCGCCTCAGAGTTTGAACAGAGCTTTCCTCTGATTGAAGTAAACAAATGCTCCCCCACCGTTGCGCTTACGTGGCGCCAAACGTGAGCGCAACGGTGGCGGAATTCCAACCGTTGCGGCAACTTTGGAAGCTGAAAGGGCACTTGATGCCTATAAATAGGACCTTTGGTTTTCAGCAGATGATTATCATCCTTAAGACTTTTACTTTCAAAACTCCAGAGCTTTGCTCTTGCCTTTAGGAACTCTCAGAGTTAAATTTTCCTCAAAAGAAACTTTATAGGTAAAAATTAACCTTGAATTAAATTAATTTCAATTAATAGAGCTTTGCTCTCGTAGATCTTTGATCTAAAGAAAACCCTTCTGGGGTTTCGCTCTTAAGAATCTGTTTCAGGGTTTCTTGACCCATGAACAGAACCTTGTATCTTTGTCAAGACATAGATCTCTTTGATCTAAAAATGAAATGAACTCTTAAGAGTTTGAGTATGGATAATGAAAATTAAAAATGGAGTTTTGTTTTTAAAGGATTATATCATCTTTTAATAATAATGATCTCAGAGTTCTTGGGGGACTTCTTCAAATTTCCATTATTATGGCATCTGATAGGCGTCACCCCTATTCGTAGAGTATTGCTCTCGAGGAGTTTAACTCTCTGTGCTCATTTTTTAGCAAGAATTCACCTAATCAGTCGGTCTGCTAATTTTGCTGATCTTCTTTCACAGGAACAATGGACGCCCATATGTATGCTCTTAACGAGATCATCTCTTATGGGGACATCCGCCGACTTGGCCGCTCTCAAAATCGAGAGTTCACAAATGCGGAGTGTGCTGAAATCATAAGCCGCTTCGACGCATACAACGGTCCTCTGCTTCCCCGGCGTTCCTCCCTTCTTAAGCTTATCGTAGGAGCCATCTGGGAAGCGCTTCCCCTGTTTTGTTCCGGTGTGCCGCTTAGGGCGCTGGATGCCGCTGAGGATAAGGTGCACTCGGTATACCTGTTGAACTTTATCTCAAAGAGACGGCGAGACAGCCTTATCGATCTCTTGCACGAGGTCTTTCAACAGTCTGCCATACTCGCTGCTTATCGGAGGGTGGAAGACATCAGGGGGGACCCTGACGCTTGTGCTCGCGAAAGAAAGCACTCTAGGATGGTCCGCGAGGCTTGGAAAGTCATAAATGGGGTCGCTTTCGAGTTCCTCAATCCATGTCCTGGGTTCGAGGTTATTCCCTTATAATAATGTTTTTCGTTTATTGCTTTTATAATTGTAAGAACCTCGGGCGATATTAATGGAAACTTTTTTTATCCCAGCTTGTCTTTACTATATATCCTTTGTCCTGAGTCTTTTTGCCTAAGCATGAATGAATGTGTCTTGAACGCTTGATCAAATGTAAATCGGATGATCTGTCTGTTGCTTTTCTTCTTTCTCAGTATGTCGTCACAATTAGCAGGTAATAAAGTAAGCCTCTTGATTTCTTCACGAGATAGCGAGGGCTTAGGCCGCAGGTTCAGATCCGCCGCCTAAGACTTTTCAACTCTATGAGCCGTGAGGGTCTCGTAGAGGTTTTTCTCCCTACGGATCGAGAGGATCTCGTAGGTGGGTTTTCTCCTTAGGAATCGTGAGGATCCCTAAGTGTGTTTTCTCTTGTAAGTTGTAAGGATCGTATAAGAGAATTTTTTTTCTTTCTTGCGAGTCGTGAGGACCTGCAAGTGATGGGTGAAGTTGTCCTTATTCGTATTTCACGGAGTCAGGAGTTTTTGCTCTGGATGTTTCACACGGGGTCAGGATTGACATAAGCCGCGTTCCACGTAGCCAGGAATTTTTGCTCTAGATGCTTCTCACGGGTTCACTGCCGTGTTCGGCGAGGACTAGGTTCCGCTCTGGATGCTTCGCACGGGTTCACTGCCGTGCTCGGCGAGGACCAAGATCCGCTCTGGATGCTTCACACGGGTTCATTGCCGTGCTCTGCGAGGACCAGGATCCGCTCTGGACGTTTTCCACGGGGTCAGGATTGACATAAGTCGCTTTCCACGTAGCCAGGAATTTTTGCTCTGGATGTTTCACACGGGGTCAAGATTGACATAAGCTGCGTTCCACGTAGCCAGGAATTTTTGCTCTAGATGCTTCCCACGGGTTCACTGCCGTGTTCGGCGAGGACTAGGTTCCGCTCTGGATGCTTCGCACGGGGTCAGAATTGACATAAGCCGCTTTCCACGTAGCCAGGAATTTTTGCTCTGGATGTTTCATACGGGGTCAGGATCTACATGAGCCGCGTTCCACGTAGCCAGGAATTTTTGCTCTAGATGCTTCCCACGGGTTCACTGCCGTGTTCGGCGAGGACTAGGTTCCGCTCTGGATGCTTCACACGGGTTCATTGCCGTGCTCTGCGAGGACCAGGATCCGCTCTGGATGTTTTCTGCGGGGTCAGGATTGACATAAGCCGCTTTCCATGTAGCCAGGAATTTTTGCTCTGGATGTTTCACACAGGATCAGGATTGACATAAGCCGCGTTCCACGTAGCCAGAAATTTTTGCTCTAGATGCTTCCCATGGGTTCACTGCCGTGTTCGGCGAGGACTAGGTTCCGCTCTGGATGCTTCACACGAGTTCATTGCCGTGCTTTGCGAGGACCAGGATCCGCTCTGGACGTTTTCCACGGGGTCAGGATTGACGTAAGCAGCTTTCCACGTAGCCAAGAATTTTTGCTCTGGATGTTTCACACGGGGTCAGGATTGACATAAGCCGCGTTCCACGTAGCCAGGAATTTTTTGCTCTGGATGTTTCACACAGGGTCAGGATTGACATAAGCCGCGTTCCACATAGCCAGGAATTTTTGCTCTAGACGCTTCCCATGGGTTCACTGCCATGTTCGACGAGGACTAGGTTCCGCTCTGGATGCTTCACACGGGTTCATTGCCGTGCTCTGTGAGGACCAGGATCCGCTCTGGACATTTTCCACGGGGTCAGGATTGACATAGGCCGCTTTCTACGTAGCCAGGAATTTTTTTTTATTGTATCCGTATTTCATGGAATGAGGGTTTGACTCTGGGTGATTTGTATATCGCCGAGCCATGGAACTGGGAGTTGCCGCTGTCCCGCTTCGCTTGAAGTTGTATCCGTTGTTACAAGACGAGTGTTGAGATGACCTCTAGGTCATTTGCGACCCATCGAGATTTGGTTTCTTCTTATAATGAAACCCGGGAGAGGAGTATGATCCCTTCTTAGTTTACGCCCTTGGATTGTATACAGGGTTTGATGTAACATCACCTGTAGGGCATAAATTTCATTTTCCATTTTGTTTCTTTTTCCGCGATGCTCTATCATTTCGGCTTTTATATCGCGAAGGTCGCGATTGCCCTATCATTTCGGCTATTTTTCGCGGTGCCCCATCATTTCGGCTGTTTATTTTATTTTTACTCGCTGCTTTTTATTGCGAGTTGCCCCATCATTTCGGCTATTTTCATGCATACATTCTTACTTGCTGATTTTTATTGCAAGTTACCCCATCATTTCGGCTATTTCGTATGCATGTTGGCTTGCTGGCTTTTCGCCGCAAGCTTTGGATTAGACACCGATTTTGGCATCAGCACCGCTACGACTGGGATATTGCCAGGAGCGAATCATCATTTGCCTCTTGTCGATGTCGAACAAAGGTGGCTTAGCAAACAGGGTTAGGGTCCTGTCGACTAAGGCTTTTAACTTCATGAGCCGTAAGGGTCTCATAAAGGTATTTCTCTCTACAAGTCGTGAGGATCTTGTAGGTGTGTTTTCTCCCTAGGAATCGTGAGGATTCCTAAGTGTATGTTCCTCTGTAAGTCGTAAGGATCTTACAAGAGGGTTTTCTCCTTGTAAGTCGAGAGGACTTACAAGGGTTGTTCATCATGCGTACATATCCCCAATCGAGGACGAAACTTGATTAGGGAAATGTTTATTCGCGCCCGTAGATTGTATACAAGGGTCAGTATTGAGCCACTTGTAGGGCAATATCGAAGGTTGTGGGGGGTTTGCTTAAGAACAGGTTCAGGTCTCTGTAACTTAAGACTTTTAAATCTTATGAGCCATGAGGGTCTCATAAGAGAGTTCTCCTTACTAGTCGTGAGGATCTCGCAAGTGTATTTTCTCCTTAAGAATCGTGGGGATCCCTAAGTGTGTTGCTCCCTTGTGAGTCGTAAAGATCTCACGCGGGTGGTTTCTCCTTACAAGGTCGAGAGGACCCTATAAGTGTCTTTCAACGAGGTTGCGCTCTTTCAGGTTTTCACAAACACTCGCCGGTAGTCCTGCTGTTTTTACTCACGGAGCCCTTTCGGGTTTTCATCCGTGCCCATTTTGCTTATGGACATACTGTTTTTTTTTACGAGGTCGCGCCCTTTCGGGTTTTCACGAACACTCGCCGATAGCCCTGCTGTTTTTACTCACGGAGCCCTTTCGGGTTTTCATCCGTGCCCATTTTGCTTATGGACATACCATTCTTATCATTTTTTTTATCTCGTCAGCCTAAGGACGCTGTGGTAGTAGTTTAAAGACGTTTCGGTCGTTCATTAGTTTAAGGACGTTTCGGTTCGTCATTAGTTTAAGGACATTATGGTCCGCTGTTAGTTTAAGGACGTTTCGGTCCGTTGTCGCCGTATTCGAGGCGAATCTCTAGTTTACTGACTTTTCGGTCTATAGGGCTTTCTTTATGACCGAGCATGATGCCCCTGATGTATCTATCTTTTTAGGAGCATGAGGCTGTGGTGGGCTCACCTTACAGTTTTCAAACAGCGCGAAGTTTCCCTGCTGGTGTTGGTCTTCAACCCAGTTTTTGAAGGTGTAGCAGTTTTCGATCAGATGACCCAATACTTGGTGGTAAGGGCAGTAATTAGGATCGTTGACGTCATTCAGTTGTAGCTGGTGTTTCGGTTCCGGTAGAGTGATAAGCCTGTTATGCACTGCCACTTCGAACAGCCTCTTTGTTTCACCCTGGGGAAATGAGTAAGGACGTTTCAACCTCTCTTCGAGGGACGGGCGTGGTCGCGGATTGTTTTGGCGAACAACCGGTCTAGGGCCACTCGATTGCTGTTGAATGTTGGCCTCGAGGGCTGTTTTTTCCTTTCCTTTATCTTTTGTACTCGATCCTTTATTTGCGGGGCCGAGATTTTTTTTGAGCAGCGTGCGTTTACACGGCTGAACGTTCTCGCAACTCCTCAATTCTTTCATTTTCGAAATAGATTCCTTAAGGAGAGAGTTGAGGGCAGCTTCTTCCTCAGAGTCGCTTCCAAAGGTGATAATTTGCGATCCCTTGGAGTCGGCTATATGACGGTCGTCGTCGGCTCTTTTACGCTCATCTATCGCATTTTTTCGACGTCTACGAGCTTCACATTTTGTCCTGTCGAAGTGTTGCTTTTGAGCGACATACCCCTGCCACCAACAGTTAAAGGATTCGCAGTCTTCAGTAGGATGTATGATCTTCCGATGATATAAGCAGAAGTTAGGATGCATCTCTACTCCACCGAAAGTATTTTCTTCAGAGGGCGGTACCTTCTTTCCCGCTGATAGGGCTTTGGTGAACCTTTTCCTTGTCTTGAATTTGTTTTTATCCGCAGTGGATGGCTTTTGATTTGACGGGAGTGTCTTGGCTCTTTCTAGTATGGCCATCTCACGCTTTTGATTGGCTTTTGCTTTCAGGCGAATTTCATTCAGGAAGATATCGATCAACTCGTCTGACGGCCGTAGAATTTCCGGCTCAGGGTTTGCCCTTGATTTCTCGGCGCAAGGAGCCTCTTCATCATCCGCCAGTGAATGAGAGATCACATGACAAGTCGCTACGTAGTCTTCGGATTCGTCTGATGAGTTTTCCCCATCGTTTTCATCCTTGACAAAAGAAAAAGCTGCTCCCATCGTGTCCGTCTTCTTTGGAGTGTGCGGCTGGGGTGGATTTACCTTCCACTTTTCAGATAGGGTAAACTTGCCTTGTAGGTATTGATCTTCAATCCATCCCTTGAAGACGAAGCAATCCTCAATCGGATGGCTTGCCGTTTGATGATAAGGGCAATAATTGGGGTTATTCGCCTCGTTGGGTTGTGGCGGTTGCCTTGGATTCGGCAAGTTGATAAGCCTGTTGCGCATAGCCAGCTCGAACAGCTTCTTCGTCTTATCCCGCGGGAATGAGTAGGGGCGCCTCATTTTCTCAATATAGAACCGCCGTCTCTCTCCCGATTGATCTGCTAGCTTTGGGGTGCTGGGTTGCGGATGAGCATTCGCAACGAAGGTCGCCTTCCCTTTACCCTTGTCGTTCCGCGGTTCTGGCTTTGGGGGAGAAGGTCTGTGACCCATTTGATCCATCTGGGCCAGCTTGTCAATCAAAGCCTGGAATGTGGTCGGCTTATAGAACATCATGAACTGTGAGATAGTGGCATGAGGGTCTAGGGTACCCACGAACATGCCCACCGCAGGCGCTTCTTCAATGCATTGTTCACATTTCGACCATAAGTTTCGCCAGCGTATAGCGTACTGGACCCACGTCTCGCCCGGCCTTACCCTAGCATTAATCAACGCCGTTATCGGGGCCCGTTCGCTGGCGCTCACGAATCGCTGAGTGAATAACAACTCCATTTCAGCGAACGTCTTGACAGACTCGTTCGGGAGTTCGGAATACCATTCGAACGCTGTTTCTGACAAGCTGCCGACGAATTGGCGAAGCATCAATTTGTCATCGCCTCCAGTATTGCCGCATAAGGCCCTGAATTGAGCACATGTTGATGCGGATTCCCTGTCCCTTTATATACGTGGAACTTAGGGATCGTATATCCCGGCAGGTAACTGATTTGGTCATACCAGCCCGGATAGGGTCGTCCAGTTCTAACAGTTTGCCCAGCCGCTTCACTCGCCTGATGAGCTCGTATTTGCCGAGCTATATAGTCATCCAGTGCGGCCTTAGAAATGGTTTCTTCCTTGGCTGCTGACAGAGACGGAGGAGGATTAGGTGTCTCCCCTCTGTCGTCTCCAACAATGATAGGAGGGTCTTCAGCTGGAGATTCCGGCTGTAACATCATCCCTACCATATCTTGGAAGAGGAGCGCCATCTGTTTTATGTTAGCTGCTTGCTCTTCGGCTTGTTTGTCCTTCTTTTCGAGGACTCTGTGTAGATAGTCAGCGTCAGTTTCTTGTTCATGGCGCTGCTCTGATGATACTTCCGAACCTTCTTTCGGTTCGGTAAGTGCATCCATCACAGTCATCATTTCCTGAAGCTTCTGTTGCTGCTCTTGGGCTTTTGTCATGGATCGGGTAAGCGGTCGGTGGCCCGTCGAAGCGCGGCTTTCCTCCCTTCCAGAAGCCATATAAACATTGTGCACCACCACGCCACCAGATTTAGGGCGTTTGTGTTCAGCGCTTTTACGGTGTGCCTTGTTCACAGGGGCTTTTTGCGGCCTCCTTCTCTTTTGAGTGATTGGCGTTGAGGGTGTCGCTGCAGTAGACACCCGAATAGCCGTTGCTTCTTCTGGCCTGACAGAGTAGTCTTTCTCCTGCCGAACCTCCGTCTTTTTCTGTCGGTGGAGATAGTTTTCATCAATCACCGACTCTTGAACCTGTCGCCAGACTTTGTAAATTTTAGAGGACAGCCTTTGAGTGGGCTGCTCTATCTTCTTTTCCGGAACTCTCTCCGTAGGTGGGGGAGATCTTTTTAGTGTAGCGGTTGGAGAGTTTTTACGTACCCTCTTCAGCAATTCAAAGCTGTTCCCAGTTGGAATAGCAGCGTTGACTTCCACCACTGGGCAGGTGGAGTTAGCCCTGAGGGGGAGTTGCCCCCTGCCTTCCTCACTTGTCGCCAATGGCGACGTCGAGCATGACGAGCCGTTGGGACTGGCTCGGAGATAGAGACAGCTTCTTTTTTCCCCCTGTCTGAATGAGGCGCTGCTGGTGTTAACCTCTTAAAGACTGAGGTTGTCCTTTGAGGGGAGATATCCAATTTGTCAAAGACAGATCCTCGTGCAGGGGCCGAAGCAGGAATAGTCAGTCTTGAAAAGACTGACTCTTTGACGGGAGAAGCCGCCTTAACAACTTCCGGAGCAGTGGCTGTTTCCGCTCTTGGGACAGCCATTTTAGAGTTCATGGGCTTCTTAGCGGGCCCCTCAGAGTTCTGATTCAGCCTGGCGAAGACAGAGGCTGTTGGTTTGGTAGCGGACGACCCGTTGACAGGGGCCGTCATAGCAGTGAGCCGGTCAAAGACCGACTTCTTGTTCGCTTCTGGTGCAGGTATTGGCATAGAGAAGCTTACAGGTGGGATCATGGTCCCGAAAAACAGGCCGGTGGTGGCCTGGGTCACCTGTTCTACAGGCAGAGCGAGGAAGGAGGCCGCTTGAGGCCCCATGCTACACCTCCAGGTGAGGTGGAGCGTTCGTTGCAGTGGCACTTCGAGCAGTTCGTGCAGTTAGAGGCCATTGATGCTTGAGTTCTGCACCAGGCAAAGGACCAAATCTTAGTAACTTGCAACCCAAAGGCAACCATTAACAAACCGCGATTCGTTCGCGAAGACGACACACGAAGTGTGGAGTGGAAAGAGGAAAAGGTCCTACCAGGCGTGCCAGAATATGTTCCCCTCCGAATGGCGGCCGAGACGTTAGGACGTCTTGCCTGAGATTCGGGGCAGATGCTATTTGGTTTTATCCGTCCACCTCTCCGAAGATGCCAAGTTGATTTATGGCACCGTGTATCGGAGGTTTAGACGGATGCGGCCGATGTAGCAGACTTCGTCAGATTCCCCCTCGCTTGAGTGGTTTTTGATTGTGGGGACGCTCTTCCTTGAAGGCGCAAGCCCCTGCAGTTAATTACGCTACCGCATCGCGGTAACAACTTTCTCCTTCTCCAGAATTTCACTTCGTGTCGTGTGTGTTTGTTTTGTTTGTGGTTGCCCGTGGATTGTATACGGAGACTGAGTAATGCCGTCGCCCGTAGAACGTGGATTAGTCCAAATCCGTAGTTACTTAGATTTGGGTTTGGTGTTTTTAGTTTAAGGATGCATTAGTCGCGTTGCGGCTAAGATCAACTTAAACGTTCGTTAAGGATACGATAGTCCTGTTTGAGACTAAGATCAACTTAACGTGATAATCCATTTAATATCTGGCCATCGGGACTCGTCACCTCTCTAACGTCGCTGAAGGATTACAACGGCAGATGTCAGAGGAGTTCAGAGATGTACCCTTGAACCAATGTTGATTTGGAGTTTTATAGTCCGTTTGAATGTTTAAGGATACGTTAGCCGTGTTTGGGGTTAAGATCAACTTAAACGGGACCGTTTAAATCCAGCAAAAGAGCATTTGGAGGCTCTATTGTTCCAGTTTAGGGACGTGGTGGTCCATCGCCAGTTTAGGGACGTGGTGGTCCATTGTTAGTTTAAGGACGTTTCGGTCCATCGCCAGTTTAGGGACGTAGTGGTCCATCATTAGTTTAGGGACGTTTCAGTCCAACATTAGTTTAGGGACGTTTCGGTCCATGAGTTTAAGGACCCCGCAGTCCATATCCATGTGTGGTCGTTGGGACCCGTCGCCTCTCTGACGTCGTTGAAGGATTACAATGAGAAGTGTCATAGGTGTTCGGAGATATACCCTCGAACCGGAGGTAAATTGATTTAAAAGAGCATTTGTGCTCAGTTCAATTTAACTTAAGGACTTACGGCCAGAATTGGGCTAAGTCCAGTTGAAAATGTTCAACATTTTATTTATTTTTGGTCTATTAGACCAAAAATGCGGCTCTGCTCCTATTTAATAATGCAGGGCATTTTTGTTTGGTCTATTAGACCTTTATTTGGGCTCCGCCATTTTATAAATGATGCACAGCATCTGTTTTTATTTGGGCTCTGCCCCCTTTTTTTTTAAAATAATGCATTGCATTTAATTTGGCCTGTTAGGCCCTTTTTAATTAGGCTTGGCCCTTCTGTAAATGCATTGTATTTTCAGGCGCTTTGCGCCAATCAGAGAGCGCAAGCGCTTGTGATGACGACACGTGTCATGCAAGCGCAGTGCGCTGCTGACACGTGGCGCTCTCCCAAGAGTGCAACAGCGCAGTTTGGAAGTGCAAAACACTAAGAATCTTTTAGATTCAAGAACAGAAGTGCAACGCACTATTTGATTTCTTGATCTAATTTAGATCAAAGAAAAGATAAGTTTTTTCTTGTTTTTCTTATCTCAAAGAACCAAAGGTTCATAAAAAGTGCAAAGCACTATTTTATTATTATTCTTTTTATTTTTATTAAAGATCATTGATCTTGTTTTTAGATCTATGATCTGTTCATAAGAGAACTTTCTCTTCCTTCTAAAGGTTTTTACCTTTTTGTTCTTGAGGAGTTCTTCAGAGTTCTCTTTCTCTCTCTTTTTTTAAGAAAATGTTGATGCCTTTGAATTGAGGTCTAGGGCCCTTTTTATAGTGCCCATAAATTAGTTAAATTTGTTAAAGAGATCTTTCTCTGAGTGATTTGGGAAATTTTTCCCACCGTTGGATGTTTGATCCAAGGGCTTCTGTTTTACAGAAGGCAATCTTCTTGTTTTTGACAAGAACAGAAAGATCTATTTTAGAATTTTAATTCTGTTTGGCGTTTGCGCCCCAGCGCGTGACACGTGTCGCGCAGCGCACAGCGCAGCTGCGCTTGCGCGACTGCGCTGACACATGTCACGCAGCGCAGCGCTTGCGCAAAAGCGACAGCGCAGCGCAGCTGCGCTTGCGCGACAGCGCTGACACGTGTCGCGCAGCGCACAGCGCAGCGCAGCTGCGCTTGCGCGACTGCGCTGACACGTGTCGCGCAGCGCACAGCGTAAGCTGCGATTGCGCGACTGCGCAGACACGTGTCGCGCAGCGCAGCGCTTGCGCAACTGAAGCTTTGCTTCTATTTTGTTTTTAATAGAGCTTTGCTCTTGATGGAGTGCGCTACCTTGGGCGCTGCGCTCCCTGCGCTGGTGTCTTATTTTGACACGTGGCTCTCTGTGCGCAGCGCAGGGGATCTGAAGCGTTGCTTCATTTATTAAAATTTAGATTTTCAAGATAGAGCTTAGCTCCGATTAGGGGAAGATGAAGCGTTGCTTCATCTCCCGCCTCAGAATTTGAACAGAGCTTTGCTCTGATTGGAGTAAACAGCAGTGGCAAGTAGGATCCGGATGGACTTAAGCATAGGCCCCATAAAAGGTTTTATCATTATCCAAACTTGGTTGATGACGAGAACCTTTTACAACAAGTCTTAGCTTTGAAATTCTCAACCTTTCCATGTACACCAAGTAATCTTCTCAAGATATACTTGCTCCTAATGGGGATTTAACCCTTTAGATATAGCAACCAAATTCCATACTTCGTTGGTGTACATAGATTCCATCTCAGATCGCATAGCATCCAACCATTCTTACAGAGTCCCCACTCTTGATGGCCTGCTCGAAACTAGTTGGGTCATCATCTTATGATACACTGTCATAGAGAAACCAAAGTATCTCTCAGGTGGGTGAGGAACCCTACCAGATCGGCGGAGAGACTGAGGTTCGTTGGGAGCTATTGAATCCTCCGGTTCTACCAAATCATCAGCTGTAGTTTGTATAGCATGAACTCCTTCTAGTTCTACCTCATGACCACAAATTTCTTTCCAAAATAAATTCCTTTTCTAAAAAGGTGGCATGCCAAGAAATAAAACACCTTTTGTTCCTCGGTGCGGTAGAAGATATTCCCTTGCGAATGCTTGGGATATCCAACAAACTTCCACAGAATTGACCTTGTCTCGAGCTTGTCCGTATTTTGCTTTTTAGACATAGACCGAACAACCACAAATCTTAACTTTCTTAAGAGATGGGTTCTTCCCATACCATATCGCATATGGAGTGATAGGCACCTGATTTGGTTGGAACGCCATTCAATAGGTATGTAGCTTCACAAGTGCATAACCCCCAAAAGGAAATAGGCAACTTAGTAATACTCATCATAGAGTGCACCATATCTTATAGGGTGTGATTGCTCCGCCCCGATACACCGTTGTGCTGTGGTGTATACGGAGGAGTAATGCTGAGAGAGAATCTCATTCTCCTTTAGAATAGTCCAGGAATTCCATGCTCAAGTATTCTCCTCCCTGATCTCATCAAAAGACATAATACTTATACCCGTTTTGATTCTCTACTTCTAACTTATATTCTTTGAATATCTCAAAAGGTTCAGACTTGTGTTTTAACAGGAACATATGTCCAAATCTTGAGAGATCATCAGTGAATGTAATGAAGTACAAAGAATCGTTCCTGGCATGTGTAGACAGGGGACCTTCATACATCATCATGTATCAATCCCAAGAGTTCACTAACTCTTTCTCTGTTTCCAATAAACGGAGTTATGGTCATCTTATCTTTGTGACATGACTGGCAAGTTTCACAAGATGTAAATTCAAACTGATTTAAATATGCATCTTAATGTAACTTAGCTAGTCGGGTCGCATTGACATGACCCAGTCTACAATGCCTCAAGAAAGATTCGTTCTTTTCTGAACTCTTCCTCTTGTGTGTGTTCTGTACGTTAAGAACTGTGGTTTGATTTTGAACGTATATGCTTTTAGATAACGTGCCTGATCCGATCAACTCTTGATATATGAAATGTTCAAAAAATTATCCAACAATACAAAATTATATCCTTCTTTACCAAATAAAGAGACTGATATGATGTTGTATATCAGGTTCGGTATCTAATAATATTCGTTCAGAATCAATGTATTTGGTAATACAGGGTGATAACTGCCAACATACTTGGCTGCAACACTTGCACATTTTCCATCTCTTGAAACTTATCACCCATTCTCAGTTCTCTACCTATTTATAGCCCATATAACATGTTACATATATGGGATCCTGATCCGGTATCACATACCCAGGGCGTGGAGGATACTGAAAAACAGTTCTCGGTAATGAACACACCCGAAGAAGATGCATCATCATGCACTTTCTTTGTTTGGGCGGCACAGGAATCCTGGTAATCCCCTATTTCCTGCTCGGTCTTATAACAATTATAAGTTGGAGCGGGACCAACGTTTCCCAGCACAGTATAACAAGCGGGTTCTGCCAATACATCCATATTATTATCTTGATTAAGGCGTGACATGGTCGCTACCTGGAGAGAGAGAGAAGAAAATACTCTGCGTGCGCTCTTGCAAGATCAGATTGGTTATTATTTTATCTAATCAGGATGGCTCCCACTGTTTTTATCAAATCTTCCTTCAAACCCTAAAAGGAAAGACTAGCCGGGATTAATTACACCCTATAAGTTCGCCAATCTTTCAGCCAGGCCAGTGCCAGTACTTTGAGGGAGGTTCCCCGTGCTTTCGCACGGATCTAATTAAAATAAAGCTCGTTTTCCCAGGGGCGTAACCCCGTTGACACCTTTCTAGACACCTACTTGATCGGTTAATTGTAAAGTGCAAAACTCTCCCAGGAGTAACAATTACTCGCAGTGGGTATCGGGATCCAACTATCTTATAGAGGGTATGCAATCTCATTGCAAATTTCAACACCTGAAATTCCCGATAATTTTGCCCTTAGCAACTCATGACCTTAACATAGTCAACAAATCATAAGCGCTAGCCAAGTTCAACCCTTCATTTCTTGATTGAATTAAACCCACCCGCATGACCCTTAACATAGTCAACAAAGTCGTACGACTACCCTAATCCAATCTGCATCATATGTATAAACAGATAAACACTAATTAACTACCGCACACTACGCCTTAACATAGTCAACAAACATAGCACGAATACTAAGTAGTATCTATCTGAAATGACGGAGGGCTACGACAGGTTTTTCTGAAAACCTATTGTGTAATGAACTTGAAATCGTTGTAGAATCGAGTGATTTTGAAAAGGAGTGTTTTTGAGGATTTTACTAGTTTTGCTAAAGAGGTCACTCCCGGTGAAGGGATCTCGGCTCTTTCCTTTTCGAATAAGGTGCAGGATATTTCACAAATACCACTATGCAAAGTAAGAACTAGAAAAACAATCAAAAATGAAATCGAGGGTTGTAGCATCTGCCATTTATTGCTAAAGAGGTCACTCCCGGTGAAGGGATCTCGGCTCTTTCCTTATCGAATCAGGTGCAGGATGTTCTACAAGGAATACCGCTATGCAAAGCAAGAACTGTAGCTACCTGTTTTTGAAAATTCGATTCCACAACATCTTTAGGTTTATTTTCTTTCATTAATCATATTAATGAAGTCCCATCATTTAAGTCACCTAAACATCACAGATAAATACGACGTACGCTTATGCCATCCGCATTCACCTCAATGTCCCGTCATGCACCGTTAGGTTAGGTAACTAACGGCAGAGCGGGGCAGGGCTAGCGCGAGTGTAAAACATAAGTAACGTCTATATAATATATCATATATACTATATACAGTATCCATCTCAACATATCTAATGATCACATCACAGATATCGCAGCAGAAGAAAACATATGAAATATTGGATATACTAGGAGGTCCGTGTTTTATTCTGAGCCTGTATAAAACACGGATTCCACGGTCCCGATGAATAGCCAAACCCACATCCCTAGACCCCTACGAGAGCGGCAAGCAACCCTACCAATTCTAGAGTTAGGAGACCCGGACTCGACTCCTCGAGTTGGTCTCCCACTGGACTCTAGAACCTGGTTACTTGTGCTCCCCTCCTTGGGTCTATCCTAATGCGGAAAAGTAAATAATATACATCAATGGTGACATCAACCTCAACCCGGAAGTGCCCCAATAAAATAATATTACATACATTTAATTTTACATGAATGAAAATAAAAACTCTCATTTCACATAAAACCCCCGGCTATTCAAAACGCGACGATCCAATATAACATATCCAGCAACACATAACATCACATGTCATCAGCGTAAGTAAATATGCGTATCCCAATTGTCGTTGACATATAGCACCGAAACCGGCGATACACCACATATTATACTTACGGTCGCAGAAAAGAAAGTGAAAAACTACAACAGTTGGAATCCGCAACCATCTTAGACATCACATGCCTAACCATTTGAATTCCTTAGACATCACATGCCTAACAATTATAAACCCCGCATTTTAGTCTTAATATCGAAAACACTTTTCAATATCTGGTCGGGGAATTCAACAAGATTCCTGACATCCTGATCGAATGCTCGTCGGAAACTTTAGTAGACGGCCGCACCCTCGATGTCGTCGACAAAGTGCACTAAGGCGGAACACCGCTACCGCGAGCATCCGAACGGATGCTTTTGGCGACGGGGTTCTCCTACAGTCACTTGGTCGGGGCTATGGGGCGTGGCTATCTATTAAGTTTACCCGGCAAGTATCCGCGTACGCTACGTGATTGCGACGGTCTTTTGATCACATCAAAATCCCGTGGCAACCGATCAAATGAAACTAAACTGCTAGATTTATAACATTCAAACTAGTTATCTCATAACTACATGTGGATTCCAAATATTGTATCCCATCACATAATATCCGGACGATGATAAACTCTTCGATCGATTCATCAAAGTCCCACAATTTCCAGACAGCTCAACACTTGAGCACAGTTTTAATAATACCCAGAAGATGCCACAGTACCTATGAACCGGGCGTAGAAGGGTCAAACCAACGCCTCACATGTGACAACGCTAAACTACCACAAACCCTAGGATTCAAGTGGCGGTTTTGACGGCCATATAATCGAGTTAAGGTTTGTGTTCTTCTAGAGGGTCCAAAGAATCACTTGCATATTTTTCCGAATACGTTAAACTTGGAAAAATGGGATTTTGACATTCGATCGATATTTTTAACTTCGCCTAGACAATAAGTGAAAAACCCGAAACAATATTAAAACTACGAACACGAAACACTCCGAGTTGCCTTTGCATTGAGTTAATCATCACATGAAAAAGTAGCAAAAACAAACAACACCTGAAACACCAAAACCTAGAGAAAAGACCAAGGAAAAAAATTTGGGACCAATACTACACTGGGAGGCCGGCCTCCTCGGATTCTATGCCCATGTTCTCGGTCCAAATCCGAGCACAGGGTCACCAATTTTTCCCATGTTCATATAATTGCTCATAGATGATTCTGCACTTGTTTGAAAAATTTTTGGAGCTCGTTTTAAAATCGACAGAATGCAGGTTTTAGGGTTTCAAGTTTCGGAGTTCGTTTCGTTTTCGTAATCTAACATTATCCGTATAATTTTCTAGCTAAGCTCTGATAACACTGTAGGATTCCTATCAACGGCAGCAAGGTTTCGGGAGGTATCGTCCATGCCATTTTCAAAAAATTTCCGTTTCAAGGAACTCTAAACAAGAATCGATAACTAAAAAATAATACGTAAATTAATGTAAACCATTTACATCTAAGTGAAATAGAAATACAACCTTTGTAGATCGGTCCTTCACTTCAAAAGCTCCTTGTAGTAGTCCCTTCGCTGCGATCGTGTTGCTCCCGGACTCTTGGACGGCTCCATGAGAAGAAGGCAACGGTCTTGCTTGAAGTCATCGAGGCCGAAGATGATCTACGTCGAGGGGATACGAACTCAAGCTACTACTTCACCAAAGTGAAGCAAACACCCTATACTAAAGTGCTAATCTAGTAGAGGATGGTGAAATAGGAAGTGGGCTCACTTTAGAATTTCTTTTCTCACATTACTTTCTCACTTTTATCAAACCCTAGCAAGCTTTTCTTTTGGAAGAAGAAGATGAAGAAAGAAGAAGATAATGAGCTTAATCCAAAGTGAGATAAGTAACTATGGGTTAGTGTGTATCATATAATAACTCATGTAGAGACATAACCATGGCTAATTATAGTGGTTAGGTTAATAAATATCCTAAGTAAAACAAAATGGGTGGACTTTGTCAAAGCACTCACAAGCTTCTACAAGCTTCATGCTTTTAACAATTATCCACTAATTTTGTAATTACTTTAAACATTAATAACCCACCATTATAATTAGAATGGTGTATGTCTCATACACCCATGTATAGTGTATCAACAACCATGACACACTAAAATAAATAATGCACATCAATATATATCACATATATATTACATGTACACATAAGTGAGAAAAGAATGCTTAAGTGAGCTAATGTTAGTTAATGTAAATTAGTATATCAAATATACAATTATACATTAAATTATTAAATCAACACTTGATTTAATAATCCGGCTATATCACATATAACCGACTAACACTAAATGTACCATCTTATCGAATCAACACTTGATTCGATAACCCGGCTATATCATATATAACCGACCGATACAAAAATCGCGAGAATGGAATACGGTATCACATACACGCATTATTCTCGGTCCCGCACATATCACATATGTGCTCCTATTTCGTTTTGCCTGAGCCATTAAAACCTCTATGTAGGACTCTAAAGACTCGTCAATACGCCGGCAGTAGGTGATGATCATATCAAGCACCCACAAGTCGTCAGCGGTACTAGCTGGACGTAACGGCTACCCGGATATTGAGCGATCAGAAGATCAGCAAGCAAGCCCACTCCAACTCCTGCAAAAGCCTAACAGTGACACTACCGTACAGTCCGGTCTCCTTGTCTGATATGTCGCATATCAAGTCTAGGGGTGGTAAACGTCAGACCCTAATAACCGATAAGTCATGCCGATATGAGGCTCATAACGGGTCGAGAAACTACTGGTAACACTTACCAGTAAATCTCTAAACCAGCCCTGGCCAGGGACTTCCCTGTTATGGCCAATCGAGCATAGTGCAACATCAACCCCCAATACCGGGAGAGACGAAACCCCTCCTATCGCTCATTGCCTCCATGTGACTCGGGACTGTACCCAAAAACCACCATTTTGCATGCCCTCTTGGACGTGATAAGGTGGAAATCAAAGCACAGTGGGAATCACACAAGACTCTATGACGATCTCGGGTCTACAGACTAACCTGTACCAGTGTCACCAGAGAATTGCCATCTGACCTGAGGTATAATACCATCTAGGAGTTCTCGGCGAGTCCGTCCAGTGTACCCAGTCTCCACTGAGCACCCGTATATCATCTCTGATGTCAAACACCAATGGATGTGGGATCATCCATCGTCCA
The DNA here is from genome assembly GCA_030015575.1 of Agapanthus africanus. Taxonomy (NCBI): domain Eukaryota; kingdom Viridiplantae; phylum Streptophyta; class Magnoliopsida; order Asparagales; family Amaryllidaceae; genus Agapanthus; species Agapanthus africanus. Next base: position 28,956,689 of record JASDDO010000001.1, read on the forward strand.
TCTATATGGGTCGAGAAGGTATACGCTAGTCTACTCTGGTATATCGATGCCCCGTCTCGATACACCCATGACTAGGGACCTTAAAGGATGTACTTATGGACTACCATGGCCTCACTAGTATGATCTACATCATAGTCCTGATAGTCAAGTACACATCCTAATGGCTTTACCAACATGTAACAAAGAGACAATCAGTGTACACGTTAAAATAAAGAGTTACCAGATAGCATACTATCATGTCGAGCAAGAAAGTCCTCCCTATATATGTCCAAGCATCCACTACAATATACATCTCATGTATAGTAATGGCCTCTAGGGTATATATATAACTAACACGCAACAGGTTTGCGGCCCATCTCATACCGACTGCTGAGATCAGGGCTAGAAGATTTCAGCAAGGGTTGGATCCAGAAATCCAAGCTGCTCTAGCTACAGGGGATTTCCTAACCCATGATTTGGCTTTGAAGGTTGCCCGAAGATATGAGGCGGTAGGAAAGAGTAAGGGCAGACCTCAATCTGCCGGTTTGAAACGCCCTACCACTCAAATGGCAGGAGGAGCCTCTTCCAGGCCATCGTTCGAACCAGAAGAACTGAAGAAATTAATAACCAGTCGAGTCCAGACTTCTGCTACTACTGTAGGAGAAAGGGACACTTATGGAAGGATTGTAGGCTCGCAAAGGGCCCATGTATAGTTTGTAGCCCATCCAATCACGGAATTGAAAACTGTCCTTATAGATGCAACTCGGCTCACACACCCATCAACCACCCACAGCAGCCAGCTATCCAGGCTCCTGCAACTCGTCCTGCACTCCCAGCACCACCTCCACGTGGATTTCCTGCGCAGCCAAATCGCCAATTCCATCAGGCACTGAAGAACATGCCTCGAAGACAGAGGAATGTGCCTCCAGCTAGGAGGAACGTGCCACGGCGACAGGCTTACACCTTAGCAGCCATAGAAGCCAAGACAGTTGACCAAGGTAACACTAGTAAGACTCTTTCACATTTTAAAACCCTTTCATCACTTTGTTGTTACTCATACACTATCAGCACTTCAGTCGCCAAACTTTCCTTGAATCTGTTACACTTTCCATTTACAAATTTCGAGAACGAAATTTTTATAAGGATGGTAGAATGTAATGACCCCAAATTCTCTGTACAACTTTCTATGCAAATTTTTCAAAATTTAAAGAAACAGGTACTTTTGGCTGAGCACAAATTAAATACTTGTTTTCCTAATTAATAGCAAGAAGGAGCTTGTGGCTCATTGGTAATATCTTGCCCTGCTGAACCAAGCCACCAGAGTTCAAATCCCATACACCACATTATTTTTAATATTATTTTGTTTTGGATTTTTAGAATACCAAGAGTTTACACATGCATATCTTACAAAAACCCCATTACACCCAGAAACTTAAATGTACCAGTGAGACGATGAAGCGTCGGGGAACCCAATGGCGGCCGGACTCGGCCGGATCGTCGAGTCCCCAACACAAAAGTTGTGTCGTTTTGGCTCCCCTGCACCCCTGTACACTTTAATTCTTTAGACCATTTGCAGAGCCCCCTTAAATCACATTAAACCCAATTTTTATTACATTTTTACTACATTTTATCACATTTTTTCATTTTGACTTTTCATCTACCCTAACCCTAACCTAACCCTATAAATACAACCCCTACACACTACCACCTCACTCCAAAATTCTGAGCAAACTCTCAAGAAATTCCTAAAAACCCTAGTGTGCATTTGAAGTGAACAAAGGGGCGAAGCTCCGGCAAATTTTCCGGCGACAACCCTAGGAAATCCCGGGGACGAAACGACGCACCGGCGTCTCCTCCCTCTCCCTCTCCCTCTCCTCTTTAAGCTAAACCCGTAAGTCCCACTTCCCCTTTCTCTACTATTTTCTAAAATACGTGTTTCTAAAACCCGACGGAATCAGAGTCAAACCGATTTTAGATTCGGTTTCTTTCTAAAAATCCCACTTTTCTTAAACATAACCCTATTAAACCATTACATGTTGACTATTAAACACTAACTAATCATATTGAACAAGTTCTATATCAAAAGAAATTGCTATTTCCATTTTACCGTACTTTTTCATTAAAATACCATATAGTTTCATTTCGACATTTAAACCTCACAAACTTGCTATACTTTTAAGTTAGATCACGAGGTAATGACCTACCTCCTCACAACACTCATATGAAACATAGCATAATACTTTTTGGGAACATAGAATACGGGAAACGAACCTTTACATATAAATACCCTTTACTAATAAAACCATTTTTACAAGATTTAGTATTTTTAAACAAATCTTTGCAAAGCGCTGCTACAACCCACTTTGGGGAACCCATTCGGGATGGTACGGATTATCGCACATTCTCGGGCTTAGTAGTGCGAGATTCAGACCCCCGCAAGGGGCATTCGGTCTCGAGAGATTTACAAAATACAAAATCTTAAGAAAATGAGATTTCTAGAAATATAATATATATTAAAAATTAATTTTATATAAATATATATATATATATATATATATATATATATATATATATGTATGTATGTATGTATGTATGTATGTATGTATGTATGTATGTATAATTAAAATATCTATTTTGTGATAATATAAATATTCCAACTCTTTTCAAAAATCACAAGAATCACCTTACATTAATATACCATGAATTCCATACAAGTCAATATTACAAATAAATACCCTTTATTATGAATTTAGGATATTTTCACTAGAAATATCACAATTATAAAATCTACATTCATGATAACTTTAAAGATGATAACTAAATAGTTTGGGGGTATTTTGAAAAGTATATAAAAGTATTTTTAAATAAAACCCCCTCAAGTTCTATAAATTACCCTAAAAACCCTATTAAACATAGGTTTAAGCGGGACCAATCTCTTGAGCCTCAGAGAGCCGGAGAAGTGGGTGCTTACCTATCTAAGGTAGACAACTTAACAATTGTGTTATCAATACGGTAATCGTCTTTGAAAAAGACACAAATCCCGCCGCCCATGTGCAGCGGTTACCGATAACATCAAAACCATCAGGACTTCAATTTACTTTTCTAATTGTCTGACTCAGAATGAGTCTCATTAATAAACTGACTTGAATATGATTCAAGTAAAATCTACAATCTGAAATCTACAATATTACAATTCAACATGAATCCATTCAATCCATATTGACTGAACCGATCCATGGATATACTTCCATTTACATGATTCTCCAGTTACATCCATGATTCTCCAGTTACATCCATTTACTGATATCATGGTTTCGGTAAGTCGTCCAATTATACAATCTATACAGTTTACAATACAAGACAATACAATATAACTATACAAATAAGACATCTCGGGGTTTAAGGGGTAGATTGGTACGGAAGGTGTTAGAAGTGGCACAAGACTGCAAGATTAAGACACCTAACCTATATTCAGTGTGCCGTTGTTCCGGGCTTTCTAACGGAGCCTCGTACTTTCAGTTTGCCCTAGTCTCTAGCATATAGAGACTCCTCTCGTATACACTGGCATCCTTCTGTACCAAGCTATAAACAACTGTGTTAACACTAGATACAACATTAAAATAATATAATACAATTTTAAAAGCTACCTTCTTATTCTGTCTATTCTATTTTCCCCTTATCTTTGGGACTTATCGAGCGATTTTTTCGCTGACGACATTCTCTTTCTTTTTTCTTTGAATGTCGTCAGGTGATCTGGACACTCCGGAGATCGAGCCCACTAGTGAAGACTTGGACCATTTCATTGAAGACCCAGAGCTTTAGTTCGTTGTACACATTTTCTTTCAGTACTTTACATTTCTGTTATGCCATTGTTTAGGCATCGCTTTATTCCATGTATTTACTTTTCCATGTATTGTAAAAAGAATGTGAATAAATAAAGTTGTTGTTTTATTATATCTTATCTCTTATGCATTTACTTTTATATTACTTAGATACGCTTAGCGTATTTACTTCACAGTAAATACGTAGTGGCCTCGTCGCGTCCTCTGCCCGTATACTGGGAAGCGAGGCGTGACAAGGACGAGGTGATCTTAGAATTTCCACTGGCGCCAAAAGGGCTGGAAGATGGGATACACACCATGGCGGACAATCTAAGGAAAATTGACTTGGGAACGGTAAACGATTCGAGACTAACGTTCGTCAGTGAGCTGCTATCTAAAAAGCAGGTGGCTACTTTAAAAAATGTACTCATGCAATATAAAGACTGCTTTGCATGGAATTATTCCGAGATACCGGGACTAGATCCAGAAATAGCGGTATATAAACTGGCTATATCGCCAGACGTTAATCCAATCAAACCGGCGCTAAGAAGAATGCGGCTCGAACTCGAGATGAGTATCAATGCCGAAGTCAAGAAACTAATTGACTCCGGCTTCATCCAAGAAGTTCAGTATCCCGATTGGATTGCCAACATTGTTCCAGTGATGAAGAAAAATCGAACGGTGCGCATCTGCGTGGACTTTCGAGACCTTAACAAAGCTTGTCCGAAGGATAACTTCCCAGTACCTGTTACCGAGCTGATGATCGATAACACGTCCACTCATGAGGTCTTCTCTTTCATGGATGGATCTTCAGGCTATAATCAAATAAAAATGCATCTTGATGACCAAAAGCACACAGCCTTCCGGACTCCACTACGCATATTCTGCTATAAGGTGATGCCCTTCGGTTTGAAGAACGCAGGCGCCACCTACCAAAGGGCCATGATGAAGATCTTCGATGATCTCATACATGAGATTGTCGAATGCTATATTAACGACCTTGTGGTGAAAAGGAAATCCTACGAGGAGCACTGGGAACATCTGAACATAGTGTTCTACCGTTTTCGGAAATACAATCTAAAGATGAATCCTTTGAAATGCGCGTTTGGAGTCTCCTCAGGCAAATTCCTAGGATTAATCATACGGCATCGAGGTATCGAAATAGACCCATCAAAGATCAAGGCGATTATGGAAATGCCCACGCCAAGAACTCTCAAACAACTGCGGCCTCTCCAAGGAAAGCTCGCGTATATCCGACGGGTCATAGCCAACCTCTGGCAAATGCCGCCCTTACAGCCATCTAATGAAGAAGGGGATCCCGTTCGTTTGGGATCATAAATACCAAAGTGCACTGGATGAAATCAAGCAATACTTGCAGAATCCGCCGGTACTGACCACTCCGGTTAAAGGAAAGCCCCTTATCCTGTACACAATAGCCCTGGAAGGTTCTCTAAGCGCGTTATGTGCACAGGAGAATGACCAGGGGAAGGAGAGAGATCTCTATTATTTGAGTCGGGTTCTCCTGGGGGAAGAAAACAACTACTCCCCCATCGAAAAGCACTGCCTGGCACTAATCTTCGCTATAACGAAGCTCGGACACTACGCCTTGGCACATGAGGTCCATCTCATATCAAAGGTAGATCCTCTCAAATATTTGATGTCAAGAGCCATACTAACAGGAAGGCTAGACAAATGGGCCCTCCTCTTGATGGAATTATCGATAACATATAGACCCCTCAAAGCAGTGAAAGGCCAGGCCATCGCCGACTTTCTCGCTGAGCATCCGATACCAGCCGATTCTCCCTTAAATTGCGAATTGCCAGACGAACACGCGTTTAACACAATGAAAGGGGAGAAGGAAGAAAATAATGTTCAATGGGAACTCTACTTCGATGGAGTATCATCCATGAAGAAGCGGAAGAATAACACCCCTATAATCAAAGCCGGGGTGGGCCTCATCTTCGTGACTCCGCAAGGAGGGATAATGCGTTTCGCCCTTTCCTTAACGGAACCAAGAACAAACAACGAGGCTGAATATGAAGCTTTGATAGCGGATCTTGAGATCGCTGGCGATATGGGAATCGAAAATATCCTCATATATGGAGACTCCCAGCTGGTCGTTAGCCAAGTAAATGGAGAATATCAGACGTGCAAACCAGAGTTGATAAAATATGGTTAAAAAGTGCAGCAACTGCTGACAAAAATCCCCTCCTATATCTTGGAGAGTATACCGCGTGCGGAAAACAGCAAGGCGGATGCATTAGCCAAGCTTGCTAAGGAGCCGTCTGACGAAAACCTCGATGACATAAGAATCGTTATGCAAAGCCGCCGGGTTCTCGCGCCAGCAGAAATATCTTCAAAGGAATCAATGGAGCCATCTGAAGGAAAAGAAACGACCAAACAAGCGGTCCTCGGAGTAGAAGACGAAGAAAAGGTCAAGAATTGGAGGGAAGTCTTCATAGACTACTTCAAATCCTATCGAATGCCCGAAAACGCATCGTCAATGTTAGATATATGTATGCCCTAAAGGCCATTATATGGATAGTGGAAACTTGGACATATATATATATATATATATATATATATATATATATATATATATATATATAGATGACTTTCTTGCTAAACATGATAGTATGCTATCTGGTTTACTTTATCTTGACATGTAGATTTGATCATTTGCACATGTTGATAAAGCCCAAAGGATATTTGCTTGATTACTGTGATTATGATGCGGATCATACTAGTGGGGTACGTGTAGTTTATAAGCATATCCTTGAACTGTTCCTAGTCGAGGGTGTATCGATATTCCAGAGTAGACTAGCGTATACTATTCTTGTCCCATATGATGGGCGATGGATGATCCCATATCCATCTGGTGAGGTGACACCAAAGATTGTATGCGGGTGCTCAGTGGAGACTGGGTACACTGAACGGACTCGCAGAGAACTCCTATGTGGTATTATATCTATCGTCGGATAGCAGTTCTCAAGTAACACTGGTACAGGTTAGTCTGTAGACCCGAGATCGTCATAGAGTCTTGTGTGTCCTCCCACTGTGTTTTGATCTCCACCCTACCACGGCTCTACTGAGTCGTGCAAACAGTTGGTCTTTGGATACAGTCTTGAAGCACATGGAGGCAATGAACGATAGGAGGGGTTTCGTCTCTCCCGGTATTGGGAGTTGATGTTATGCTATGCTCGATTGGCTATAACAAGAAGTCCCTGGCCAGGGCTGCTGAGATTTACTGATAAGTGTTATCAATAGTTTCTCGATCTGTTATGAGCCATACACCGGCATGACTTATTGAGTTATTGGGGTCGACGATTCCATCCCTGGACTCAATATGCAGCATATCTGACGAAGAGACCGGACTGTACGGTAAGTGTTGCCAGTTGGCTCGACGGGAGTTTTGACAGCTTCGCTGGTTTTCTTCTGATCGTTTCAATACCCGGATGGCCATTACGTTTAGTTGACCTCTTGCGGCTTGTAGGTATTTGATATGATCATCACCTACTGCCGGCGTATTGACGAGTCTTAGAGTCCCACAATGAAGTTTCCTAGCTCAGGCAAAAAGATGTGGTGTGCATATGAGATATGCGCGGGGACCCCATTAAATACGGATATGTGATACCGTATATTAACCGGGCATTTTCTATTGGTCGGGTCGTATGTGATATGACCGGTTTGCTAAATCAAGTGTTGATTTAACAAATAACTAAACCCTTTTCTATTTTTGTATGCATGCATGTGTGCACATGATGATGTGCATGGACACATACATACATACATTTGTATCATGGTTGTTGATACAAATTTGGTGGCAATGCAAGACTTATATTGGAGCAATTATATATATTTATCATTTTAAGTTAATGCAAAGAAAATCCACTCATGCTCCATTATCCATGAGTGGCTAAACTTTACCCAACTTTTAATGAAAAGAATTTCCACCCATGGTTGTAGTGGGAATGATATAATGTTGATTATTCATTCTCATATCTATAAAAGGAAGTGAAATGTGGTGTGGAAAAACTTGGAAAAAAACTAAGTATGCAAAAGAGAGCTCAAGTTTAGCCACCATTATCTTCTTCTTCTCTTGATTTTTCTCTTGAGTGAGGTTGATAAAAAGAAAGGGTTTTAATTGTTGAATAAAAACCACATCATCATACTACACACATCTAGCCCATTTGTGTAGGGTGTTTGCTCTACTTCATTCACGAATCAAGTAAAGCAAGGAGCTTTGGGCAAAGGAACTTCGGGTGGATCATCGTGGACAAGGAAGGCTTCCATCGATCCGTTCCAAACTCTCATAGTGCCAAGGAGTCACCGAGGGAGGTCTACAAAGATTGTAATCTCTACTCTTAGTGATAGTTTTTCATTTGCATGTGATGCTTAGTTGCATGAGACCCTAAATTTCAAGTTATGATTCTTGTCAAGTTCACTTAGCAACTTTGAAATTTGATTATGGAATATATGATGCTTCTAAACCCTTGATAAGGTGCTAGGTAAACCCAACAGTCAAGACATCAGCTCATGAAATGGGCTCTATCTTTCGCCTTCGTCAATAATACTCTATACAAGAGGTCGCTTGACTGTCTATGGCTAAGGTTCTTGGGCCAGAAGAAGCATAGAGGGTCGTCCGAGAAACTCACGACGGACTCTGCGGTTCTCATCAAGCCGGGCCAAAGATGAAGCTGAAGATCAAAAGAATGGGTTACTATTGGCCCACAATGATTCAGGACTGTCTCGAATATGTGAAGCAGTGTCACTCATGCCAGATTCACAGGGACTTTATCTACTAACATCCAAATCCGCTACACCCAACAATAGCTAGCTGGCCGTTCGAAATGTAGGGAACCAACATAATCGGCCCCTTTGAGCCCGCATCATCCAAAGGACACCGGTTCATACTGGCAACGGCCGACTACTTTTCTAAGTGGGCAGAAGAGTACCGCTAAGGGAAGTGAAGTCGTAGAATATTCTCCATTTCTTCAAGACACATGTCATCTACCGGTTCGGCACTCCGCGATGGATAATCTCGGATAATAGACCAGCCTACAGGAGCCATAAGATCAGTTGCTTCGCAGAATAACATAAAATAGAATGGAGATACTCTTCCGTCTATAATCCCTGAGCTAATGGTCTAGATGAAGCTTTCAACAAGACATTGACCAAGATTATAAAGAAAACGGTGTCCAGAAACAAAAAAAGACTGGCACGAAAGATTGCACGAAGCTCTCTGGGTGTACCGGACGACATTCAAAACAGCCATGAATACAACCCTATACGCGTTGGTATTCGGCACAGAAGCAGTCCTTCCTTTGGAAATAGAACTCCCTTCTCTCTGAGTAGCGGTTCAATACGAACTGACAGATGAAGAAAATGCTCATCTCTGGCTTGAGAAGCTCGATGCCCTCGACGAAACCCGCCTCATTACGCAGCAAAATCTGGAGGCTTATAAGGCAAGGATGACGTGGTCATACGAAAAACTGACCAGGCCAAGAACATTCCGCTAAGGCGAACTCGTGCTAGTCATCAAAAGACCTATGATCCCCAATCATGCAAAACGAGGGAAATTCGAGCCAAACTATGAAGGCCCGTACATCATAGATAAGGTCTACTAAGGTGGGGCATATTTGCTCATGGATATGCATGGCGAAAGACCTTTCCGGCCAATAAACAGCCGATTCCTCAAGAAATACCACACTTGACGAGTCACGACTTAGGTCAATGATAGATGACGATGCTCGTGTCCGCTCGCTATCTTCCTGAGTCAAAATTCTAAGTGGTTTTCGGAAAAACTTCGCCTCAAACATGGCAACAACGGACCATAATGTCCTTAAACTAATGCCTCACCTCAAAAATGGTGATAATAGACCACTACGTCCTTAAACTGGCAATGGACCGAGATGTCCCTAAACTAACAATGGACCGAGACGTCCCTAAACTAACAATGGACCGAAATGTCCTAAACTAGTGCGCCACCCTAGATATGATAATATAGTCTCTTGAGATCCATATTGCAATCAAAGTCTTGATAGCAAAGATCTCCACTCAAGTTCTACCGACCGTGCAGCTACTTCAGCGACAAAGTCACCCCAAAACACCACCAGCAAAAAAACGTTATGTCCATAAGCAAAATGGGCACGGATGAAGACCCGAAAGGGCGCTATGAGTAAAAACAGCAGGACTATCGGCGAGTTCGTGAAAACCCGAAAGGGCACAAACTCGTAAAAAACGGTATGTCCACAAGCAAAATGGGCACGGATGAAAACCCGAAAGGGCGTCGTGAGTAAAAACAGCAGGACTTCCGGCGAGTTCGTGAAAACCCGAAAGGGCGCAAACTCATAAAAAAAACTCATGTACACTAGCAAGGTCCTCTTGACATTGTGAGGAGAAAATACCTGCGTGAGATCCTTACGACTCATAAGGGAGCAACACGCTTAGGAACCCCTACGATTCCTAAGGAGAAATTACACTTGCGAGATCCTCATGACTCGTAGGATAATTTCTCCCCTATGAGACCTTCACAGCTTATAGGATTCAAAAGCCTTAAGCTACAGGCGCCTAGACCTGTTCTTAAGCCATCATATTCCCCAAGTTGCCCTACAGGCGGTTCAATATTGGCCCTTGTATACAATCCATGGGCACAAATAAATATAGCCATCACTTTGTTCCACCAATGGCGCGGAATGTCCGCATACGGTGAACGACACTTGTAAGTCCTCTCGACTTATAAGGAGAAAATACTATTGTAAGATCCTTACGACTTGCAAGAGAAAATACTACTTAGGAGTCCTCACGACTTCTAGGGAGAACCTACACCTGCGAGATCCTCTCGACTCGTATGGAGAAATAATTTTATGAGACCCTTGCGGCTCATAAAGTCAAAAAGCCTTAGTCGACAGGATCCTAACCCTGTTTGCTAAGCTACCTTTGTTCAAATCGACAAAGGCAAATGATGATTCGCTCCTGGAAATATCCCAGTTGTAGCGATACTGATTCCTAAATCGGTATCAAATTCCAAGTTCTCTCGAGGCAAATGATGATTCGCTCCTGGTAATATTCCAGTCGTAACGATGCTAACGCCTAAATCGATATCAAATTCCAAGTCCTTTCAAGACAAATGATGATTTGCTCCTGGAAATATTCCAGTCGCAGCAATGCTGATGCCGGAATTGGAGTCAGGATCCAAGTTCCCGACTCGCAACAAAAGTATATTTATATAGAATAGCCGAAATGATGGGGCAACTCGCAATAAAAAATCAGCGAGCAAAAAATATATGCATATGAAACAGCCGAATTGATTGGGCAACTCGCAATAAAAAAAACAGCGAGTAAAAAATAAAACAATACATAACCGAAATGATTGGGCACCGTGAAAAATAGCCAAAATGATTGGGCAATCGCGACTTTCGCGATATAAAAACTGAAAAGATAGAGCATCGCGGAAACAAAAAAACATATCAAAATGAAACTTTTCTGCCCTGCAGGTGAGTCTACACCGACCCCTGTATACAAAATGGGCACAAATGAAAAAGGGAACCATGTTTTCACACCAGGCTCCATCAAAAGGAGAGCCAAGTCTTGACGGTTCACAAAACAACCTAAAGAATACCTCAACATTCATCTCGATTACAGCAGACGCAATGTCAACAATGATGTTCCCTCTTACTCCAGCAGGATGCAGACGTGGCGTCAACAAAAAACCCCAGGGTCGAAACAAAACGGAGCCATGGCAAAATTCCTAGCTCTATGTCTTGACGGTTCACAAAACAACCTAAAGACTACCTCAACATTCGTCTCGTTACAGCAGACGCAATGTCAACAACGACGTTTCCTCTCACTCCAGTAGGATGCAGACGCGACGTCAACAAAAGACCCCACGGTCGAAACAAAACGGAGCCATGGAAAAATTCCTAGCTCCAAGTCTCGACGGTTCACGTACAACCTAGAGACAACCTCAACATTCTTCTCGTTACAGCAGATGCAATGTCAACAAAGGCTCCAAAACAACCATATAAAAAAGGAAGCGAAGGCAAAATTCCTAGGTTCAGGGTCTTGACGGCAACTCAAATAAAACCCGAAAGACCATTGGAGATCATCCCACACCAGTGCGGAGTGGTTATGACTCATCGGGGCTCCCAAACTGAGCCTAACCTCAAGTAATAAGCGACAAGGCAAAATTCCTAACGTTTGCTCTTCCGACGGTCAAACCGCCTAAGAAGATTACTTGAAGACGTCTTGTCGGATCAGAGACACGACAGTCGCGGGGCTACTCGAACAGCAGCGTAAAGTCTGCATATCGGAGAATGCATCAGTCAATGCGACGGTACCACAGACTAAAACCCTAGTACCATAAAGCCTAACAGACTTCTGTCGCAAAGAGCAGGGGTTATCTATAACGTTAGGATAAGTCTGCCTATAAAACCAAGAGAGGTAAACTGAATAAACTCTGAAATGAGTCCATAAACTAGAAACTCCGGAATGAGTGAATAAACTACAAACTCGGAATGAGTCTATAAACTAGAGACTCCGAAATGAGTCCAAAAATTAGAGACTCCGAAATGAGTGAATAAACTACAAACTCCGAAATAAGTTCATAAACTAGAGATTCCGAAATGAGTCCATAAAATAGAGACTCCGAAATGAGTACATAAACTACTTTATGCCAAAACATGATATCGAAAGAAAGAGAAGTGCTAGTATGAAATGAAATATGTCTTTTATTCATGAGTTTAAGTGAATACAAGATACTTTTATTCAGGGATCAAAATGAATACATTTTATTCAGGGATCAAAATGAATGCAAAAAGAAAAGAATATACAGCAACAAAATTTCTAAGACGGTAGATGGTTCAATAAGCTCGCAAGTTCATCATTTTTCCACTGGACTTCTGCTTCGAGCTCTATCAGTGCCGCAAGATGAGTCCCTGTCTGTGCATGTTGATTCTGGTATGAAGCGAACCAACTTTCAAGCTCTTTCTCGGCGACTTTATGGGCTTCAACCATCTCACGTGTAAAAATAACGGCTTTATCGAGAGCCACCACTTCTGTGATGGCCTCTTGAAGCACCCGCCAAATTTCATATGCACGAGTGGTCTTGACAGTGAGCCGGGCTTGAAATTCCCCTAAAGCCTTTGAAGCCAACTCCCTCGCCGAAAACTTCCGGTTGAGCCTTTTCTCGCATGATTGGAGATTAGCCACACATCGTTCGATCCATCCACGCAGGCTCGCTTTTACAGACAAGATGTCGGAGGGAAGGCATATGCATTCAATTCCATGTAGACAGGCCTCCACTCTGCGGCAATACTCAACCCAAATACACACCAATGCCTCGTCATGATAAGTGGCAAGAACAGATAAGGAAGCGTTGGCTTCGGCGGCTAATTCTTCGGCCGCGACAGAAGTACCAGTATGAAGATCTTCGACGAGAGCCGCCAGGGAATAAACGCTCTATTTTTCCATCCTCTCAGATACGCGTCGGGCGTAAGGACTTGGTGTCATGGGGATCCGAGACTCAAATGGGGTCAGGGCTGGCAAAGCTCTGAAGATATATGTGCGTTCAGTTGTATTTCCAAATATAGAGTAAGCAAAACGGAGCCAAAAATAAAACATCACTTACCCACAGTCATGTAAGGCGAGTTTGAGAGATCCCTAGGTCCATCAAGAATCTCGACTTTGTCGTCGGCTTCCAGAACTGTGGTTTAAAATGAAGGGCATATCAGCATCATGATAAAAATATAAAACAAAAGGGCAAAAGAATACCGACCTTGGCCAGAAGAGAGCACTATGCTTTGTGGAGGTATCGCTTATGGGGCCACTGTGTCAAGCAATCGCTGGAACGTTTTCCTCGGGGAAAGATCCACGATAGAAGCCGTCAGCTCCCGCAATTCCGAGGGAAGGAAAAGTTCAGATAACGGAGGTGTCGTTAAACAAAATGTGTATCTATAGAAGATTACCTTCGATACTTTGCCCGCCCTGAACTGGAGGGATGGCAGCTTCGGCAGCCTCCTCTACACCCTCAAGTGCATCACTGAGGATATTTGTGAAATCTATAGACGACATGGCAGTCTCCAATAGAGGGAAAAAAACCATCGCGGAAGGCCCCGAGGCGGGGATAACAGTTTCAGCAATCTCTTCTACACCCTCCGGTGCATCACTAGAGATATCCATGGGATCTATGGCCGGCAAGACCACCTGTGCTGGAGGAGTAGACGCTGACGGGATAGAAGCCACCATCGGGAGCTCCACGGCAAGGGTAGCAGCTTCAGTAATCTCCTATACACCCTCTGGTGAGTCACGGGAGATATTCGTAGAATCCGCAGCCATGGCTCGATCTGGGCTTAAACCCACTTCTACTGCAGAAGTCCCTGCAAAGTTTTTGCAAAGACAAGGAGACATGAAAGTAATAAAAATTACTCGCCAAAAGAAAAACACGAAAAATACGCATACCAATACGCCAAGAAGCCTGAAGTATAGCTTTTTCGAGCCGTTGTTCTTTTCTGATCAAATGCGCTCACCGGGTTTCAATTGCAAGTAAATGGCTGCCCGTCTTCAGTGCAAGCTCGTCTTCAGAAACAACCGAGATGGGCTGTTTGAGAGCCCAATCTTCTTCCATTAACAAAGGACCCATAGGTACCCTACGTAATAATGGGTCAACGTCATAGAATACAATGGGGGGAAGGCTTTCTTTGGGAGGCACACGTTTTCAGTCTCATCTCGTGAGCGCCTTAAAGCCTCGGCCAACTGCGCGGCCTCCTCGGCAGACGAACCAGGAAAGAGAAGACCGTTGTCCGTCTCCTGCATAGATATCGGCTCGTCCTGAATAAAGGGCTCGGATTCAAGTAAAGTGTCGAGTAGGCCGGCGACCAATTTCTTTCTCTTTTTGGAACCTGTGCTAACGCTAGCGGAGGAGCGCTTCCTCCCTTTTGGTGCTTTGGCATGGCGCTGCCCAACTTCGCCTTCAGTATCACCCTTTGGTGACACCACCGTGGGTGCTTTATCAGAAACTTCCGCCTCGGCTCTAGTACGCACCGGCATACCAGCAGTGCGAGGGGCTGATTCTACTTCTGCGGCTTTAAGGATAAGCACCGAACCGCTATCCCTCAGAAGAGGGTGAACCACCGACTGCGGCCATAATGAGGCGCTGGTGACCTGCGGAATGGGAGCTCTACACTCGAAAAGCACCCTGTAGGGTGTTTTTCGTTACCCCATTGAGATGGGAATACGCGCATGCTTGTCAGGCGCAATACAGATCCACCCTGCCAAGGGTAGGCTGGGGTTTAATGATTGTGGGGATCCGAATCTCCGGCAGCCGTGAACTAAGCTGCCGTTAATTACCCCTCGCTTTTGAAGCGAAGGAACCTCCGATTGACGGGTTAAACAGGTCATGCGAACTCAACGTGCAACGTGCATGTGTTGTGTTTTAAAAGGGGTTTTGGATATAACGGGGGCCTTGCAGAGTTTTTATGGGGGTCCTGCTACCCGGATAGCGGGCTGGAGGTCAAGGGCGCTAGCAGCCCCTTTGCGGGGTGTGGGGCAGCGCCCCATTAGAAATTTTTTTCTAACGGGGGACAGTGTTGTGGAGTATGTGTGTGTGTGTGTGTATAAGGGAAAAGGGCATCCAAAGGATGCGTGGGAGAAAGCGCTCGGGCGCTAGCGCCTTTGGGCGCTGGCGCATTGGGCGCTGGCGCATTGGGCGCTAGTGCGCTCGGCGCTGGCGCAAGAGAAAAAGAGAGCTAGCGCCCCACGTGTCAGACACGTGGCGCTCGGGCGCTAGCGCTTTAGGCGCTAGCGTAAGAGCGCTGGCACCCCACGTGTTGGACGTGTGGGCGCTCGGGCGCTAGCGCAAGAGCGCTAGCCCTTTAAGCGCTGGCGCCCCACGTGTCAGACACGTGGGCGCTCGGGCGCTCGCGCCCCACGTGTCGGACACGTGGGCGCTCGGGCGCCAGCGCTTTTGGCGCTCGCGCAAGAGCGCTAGCGCCCTACGTGTCGGACACGTGGGCGCTCGCGCACTAGCGCTTTGAGCGCTAGCGCAAGAGCGCTAGGGAGGCAAAAGGGACTTGGTCCCTGCAATGGGAGTTGTACTCCCAGAAAGGAGCACTTATTATTTTTTGTGTGTGTGTGTGTATGTGTGTGTGTGTATGAGAAGTTAAACTCCTAGGATGTTTTGAAGCTGATGAAGGGCTTCTCCCCTTGAGCCCTAGTTCTTCCCCAAAGTGGGGTTTCTGGAGGTGGGTCTCCTTCCTCTTCCTCTGTTGGCAAGATCTTAAAGATCAAGAGATGTGAGATTTTAAAAATTTCTTCTTTTTGAGATCTGATGGGAGATCTAAGCTCCCTTTTGTGGGTTTTGTGGTGAAAAACTATTTAGTTTTGGAAAATGAAGAGTAAAACTCTTGATTTAATTCAAAAGAAAGAAGAAGGTTTAGAACCTTCAGAAAGGAGAAAGAGGCACAAACCCAAGATTTTGAGGGGAATCAAAAAGTATATCTTTTATTCATCATCATGTTGCCTTATATAGGCTTACATATTTACATATATCCCCTTGGACTTTACATAATGACATTTTGCCCATCTTATGGCTCATGTGCCATTTCTTTTTGCACTAAGCCATGGGCTTTACAAAAATTTTACTTTATGCCCATTCATGCATAAAAAATTACATAAAAATTATTTATTACATGATTTTATTGTTGGAATGGGGAGGCTGGCCGCGGGCTCGACGTGGGCATGGGCCCGCTTGACCTGGGCTTGGGCCCACCTGGCTTGGGGTTGACCTTGACTTTGACTCGGTCAACCGGGGTGCAAATTTTGACCCCAAAAAAGTGCCCCCCATCAATAAATGCACACCGCACATTTGAGTTGTGTGTATGAAATTTATAGATCTTGAAGCTGGACTTCGAGGTGGAACATCATTCCGTGGGTGGAGCATCATCCCGGGGAGCATGATTCCCTGGGATCGGAGCACCATTCCGATTTGTGGAGCATTATTTCAGGGTCCGAGTATCCCTCTGGGAGCATGATTCCCGGGGATCAGAGCATGATTCCAAAGGGGTCAGAGCATCATTCCGAGGATCGGAGCATGATTCCAAAGGGTCGGAGCATAATTCCGAGGATCGGAGCATCATTCCGAAGAGCAAAGCATGATTCCAAAGGGGTCGGAGCATCATTCCGAGGATCGGAGCATGATTCTAAAGGGGCGGAGCATGATTCCGAGGATCGGAGCATCATTCCGAAGAGCGGGGCATGATTCCAGGGATCACAGTATCATTCCGAAGCGCGGAGCATGATTCCAAGGATCGGAGCATCATTCCGATGAGCGGCAGACATTCTGATTGAAGCATAATTTCAATGCAGAGGTTGGTTCCCAGGCGAAGTATAATTACGACAGGGAAGGCAAATACTCCGAGGCGAAGCATGATTTCGACACGGGGTACATTCTGACGGAGCATGATTCCG
This sequence comes from Agapanthus africanus, assembly GCA_030015575.1. Lineage (NCBI taxonomy): Eukaryota > Viridiplantae > Streptophyta > Magnoliopsida > Asparagales > Amaryllidaceae > Agapanthus > Agapanthus africanus. The sequence goes on from JASDDO010000001.1 coordinate 28,973,953, forward strand.
GCGCAGAGCTTGTTGGCTGACCTGATTCCGAGACGAAGCATAATTTCGACATGGAAGGCAGGTACACCGAGGCGAAGCATGATTTCAACACGGGGTGCACAATCTGAGACGAAGCATGATTCCGACGCAGAGCTTGCTGATCGACTTGATTCTGAGGTGGTGCTTAATTCCGACGGGGAGGTCGCTGGTTGATTCTGAGCCGAAGCATAATTTCGACAGGGAAGGCAGATACACCGAGGCGAAGCATGATTTCGACACGGGGTGCACATTCTGAGACGAAGCATGATTCTGACGCAGAGCTTGCTGGTTGACTTGATTCCGAGGCGGAGCATAATTCCGACGAGGAGGTCATTGGTTGATTCCGAGCCGAAGCATAATTCCGACAGGGAAGGCAGATACACCGAGGCGAAGCTTGATTTCGGCACGGGGTAAATTATGGGACGAAGCATGATTCCGCCGCTGAGGTTGTTGGATTGATTTGATTTGGGTTGACATCAGCATCGCTACACTGGAATATGGTACCAGGAGCGAATCATCATTTTCCATGAGTGGATTTGAGGATTTGTTTTTGGTTTGGCATCTGCATTGCTGCCCTGGAATAATGCCAGGCGCAACTCATCATTTGCCCCGAGAGGATTTGGGAATTGGTTTTTTTTTTGGCATCAGCATCGCTACACTGGAATATGGTACCAAGAGCGAATCATCATTTGCGTTTGCTTATTAGAAAACGATGGCTTAGGAGACAGGTTTTTGTAGGGTTCCTAGGCACTCTAGTGAGGTCTCCCAAGCCATCAACCATGGCAATTTCAAAAAATATGGTGCCTACAAACCCTAAACTACGGATCGATAACTAGATGTCTAGGCGAACATTGAACTAGTTAACACTTAACTAATGAGAAAACGGAAATACAACCTTTGTAGATCCGGTGCTCCACCTCCATAGCTCCGCAACGAAGTCCTCTCCGCTGTCCAAGTCAAATCCGGGCTCTAGGATCGGCTTCGTCGGAGAATGGGCAAGCTAGGTCGTCGATGTCCATGCCGAAGATGATCTACGTCGAGGCATCTCTAGATCAAGCTCACAACTTCACCAAGTCAAGAAACTTGTGAAGTAAACACACTCTACTACTTGGCAAGAGGTAGAGGATGAATAAATAGGAAGTGGGTTAACTTTAGAATTGGATTTCTCACTCAAAAACATCAATCACCATTGATGAGGTAAGCTTTTCTTCACTTGAAGCAAGGAAGAAGAAGAAGAAATTTTATGATAAGTTAATTCTAAAAAGAAAAGAATAATACATTCTTATCATCTTAGAACCATGGTTTAGTGTAGAGAATTAATCATGGTAGAGTGGTATGGTTAGGGTTAAGGATGAGATAAGAATAGTGGACTAAGTCAAAGCTTCATGAAGCTTTAACAAAACAACAAAAGAAGCCACCATCCTTTTCTCTTTCTTTTATTCATTTATCAAAAATAAATGGATAAATAAATAAGATAAATGAATAACTAAATTATAAACCCTAACCATTTCATTAACCAAGGTTTAATACTTTACACTTAACCAAAAAGCATGCATCATCAAACATGATACAAGCAAGTGCACAAAATCATATCGCATATGTAATGCGCACATCCGAGTGAGAAAATCCATCTTAAGTAAACCGATACTAGTTGATGCAAAGTAATATATCAAATATATAAATATGCATTAAATCATTAAATCAACACTTGATTCAATGACCCGGTTATGTCGCACACAACCGACTAGTATACAATATATCGGCTTATCGAATCAACGCTTGAATCGATAACTAGGTTATATCGCATACAACCATTCGATATATTTATCGCGAGAATAGAATACGGTATCACATACACGCATTATTCTCGGTCCCGCACATATCTCATATGCGCTCCTATTTCGTTTCGCTTGAGCCAGGAAACCTCTGTGTAGGACTCTAAAGACTCGTCAATACGCCGGCAGCAGGTGATGATCATATCAAACACCCACAAGCCGCAAGCGGTCTGCTAAACGTAACGGCCACCCGGGTATTGAGCGATCTGAAGATCGACGAGCAAGCCCGCTCACACTCCAGTGAATCCGACCAGTAACACTACCGTACAGTCCGGTCTGATCGTCTGATATGTCGCATATCTCGCCTAGGGGTGGTAAACGTCAGACCCCAATAGCTCAATAAGTCGTGTCGATATGAGGTCTATAACTGTTCGAGAAACTACTGGTAACACTTACCAGTAAATCTCAGCAACCCTGGCCAGGGATTTCCTGTTATAGCCAATCGAACACAGCGCAACATCAACCCCCATATACCGGGAGAGACGAATCCCCTCCTATCGCTCATTGCCTCCATGTGACTCGGGACTGTACCCAAAAACCACCGTTTTGCACGCCCTCTTGGACGTGGTAAGATGGAAATCAAAGCACAGTGGGAACCACACAAGACTCTATGACGATCTCGGGTCAACAGACTACTCTGTACCAGTGTCACCAGAGAACTGCCATCTGACGTGAGGTATAATACCATCTGGGAGTTCTCGGCGAGTCCGTCCAGTGTACCCAGTCTCTACTGAGCACCCGTATATCATCTCTGATGTCAAACACCAATGGATATGGGATCATCCATCGCCCATCTGTATGGGTCGAGAAGGTATACGCTAGTCTACTCTGGTATATCGATGCCCCGTCTCGATACACCCACGACTAGGGACTTTGAAGGATGTACTTATGGACTACCATGTCCCCACTAGTATGATCCGCATCATAGTCCAGGTAGTCAAGTACAGATCCTAAGGGCTTTACCAACATGTAATAGAGAGACAATCAGTATACACGTTAAGGTAAAGATCAACCAGATAGCATACTATCATGTCGAGCAAGAAAGTCCTCCCTATATATGTCCCAGCATCCACTACAATATACATCCTATGTATAGTAATGGCCTCTAGGGCATACATATAACTAACAATCTTCCACTTGCACTAGGGCCATCTGTAGCAGTGGTTGTAGTATCTCATACTCAACCATCCCATAAGAGTCTCTCTCTGGGAACAGGCCTTTGTGAGTGGATCCGCTGTGTTGTCCTCTGAGTCTACTCTCCAAACCTCGATCATCCTGGAGATCAACCATCTCCATGATCAAGTGATACTGCCTTAGAATATGTCTGGATCACTGATGGGACCGGCGTTCCTTGGCATAAGCCACAACTCCATTGTCACACAATGGGAGGAACATAGTTCATCTCATGAACCAATATACACCCAAACAGCCTCTTTGGTAGCATCTTAAGTAGCGATGTATCCTGCCTTTATCGTCTAGTATGTCACGGTATCTAGCTTGGAACTCTTCCAACATACCGTCCCTTTACTGAGGGTAAAGACAATGCCTGCGACTGACACTCAGTCGTCTTTATCACCCTGGAACACTTCCAGTGATTCTCCTCAGGATCGATTGACACCATCTCACTACATCTAGTGAGTATCCTAACATCCATTTAGATCTATCTCATAGGTCCAAAATCCAGGATTTAGGAGGTATCACTTTGATCCTATATGGAGAATTATGGTGATAAGCGGAGATTGATCGAGCGTAGCATAGGAAACTCCTTCCCTATCAAGAGTATGTCATCCACGTACTCTACGAGGATCGTCACCATACTCCCTACTACCTTTTTGTATATACGAGGTTCATCTACCATTTTGATGATGTCAAACTTCTTTGACTAATTCATCAAAACAAATGTTCCAACTCCGCGATGCCTGCTTTATCATATAAAACATCTTGCACACGTTTCCGCTGCTCCCACTATCTACGAGGCCCTCTGGCTGTGTACTTATAGACGCTCTCTTCTAAATCATCATTTAGAAAAGCAGTCAAGACACACAACCACCAGATATCGTAGTCATGGTATGTAGCCGTGGCAAGTAGGATCTGGATGGACTTAAGCATAGTCACTTGAAAAGGTTTCATCATAATCCACGCCTGGTCGATGACGAAAAGCTTTAACAAGTCTAGCTTTGAAAGTCTCAACTTTTCCATGTACACCAAGTAATCTTCTCAAGATATACTTGCTCCTGATGGGGATTTAACCCTTCAGATATAGCAACCAAATTCCATACTTTGTTGGTGTATAAGGATTCCATCTCAGATCGCTAAACATCCAGCCATTCTTACAGAGTCTTACTCCTGATGGCCAGCTCGAAACTAGTTGGGTCATCATCTCATGATGCAATCCTCGCTCCCACTGTCATAGAGAAACAAAAGTATCTCTCAGGTGGGTGAGGAACCCTACTAGATCGGCGGAGAGGCTGAGGTTCGTGGGTTACTACTGAATCCTTCGGTTCTACCAAATCATCAGCTGCTGTTTGTATAGCTGGAACCTTTCCAGTTCTACATTACAGATCTTGCCTCGAGCTTGTCCGGATTTTGCTTTTAGACATAGGCCGGACAACCCCAAATCTTAACAAGCTTAAGACATGGGCTCTTCCCTTTCCATATCTCATATGGAATGGTAGGCAACTGATTTGATTGGAACCACATTCAATATGTATGCAGCTTCTCAAGTGCATAACTCCCAAAAAAGGAAATGGGAAACTCAGTAGTACTCATCATAGAGCACACCTTATCATATAGGGTGAGATTGCTCCGCCCCGATATACCATCGTGCTATGGTGTATACGGAGGAGTAATGCTGAGAGAGAATCTCATTCTCCTTTAGAAAAGTCCAGGAATTCCGTGCTCAAGTATTCTCCTCCTTGATCTCATCAAAGGACATAATACTTATACCCGTATTGGTTCTCTACTTCTAACATATATTCTGTGAATATCTCAAAAGGTTCAGACTTGTGTTTCAACAGGAACATATGTCTGAATCTTGAGAGATTATCAGAGAATGTAATGAAGTACAAAGAACCTGTCTTGGCATGTGTAGACTGGGGACCTACATACATCAACATGTATCATCCCAAGAGTTCACTAACTCTTTCTCTGTTTCCAATAAACAGAGCTGGTGTCATTATATCTTTGTGACATGACTAGCGAGTTTCACAAGATGTAAATTTAAACTGATTTAAATATGCATCTTTATGTAACTCTAGCCAGTCGGGTCGCATTGATCTGACCTAGTCTACAATACCTTAAGAAGGATCCGTTCATTTCTGAACTCTTCCTCTTATGTGTGTTCCATATACAAAGAACTGTAGTTTGATTTAGAACATCAACGCTTTTAGATAACGTGCCTGAACTGATCAACTTTTGATATAGGAAATGTTCAAAACATTATCCAACAATACAAAATTTTATCATTTCTTTACTGATAAAGAGACTGATATGATTTTGTATATCAGGTTCGGTATCTAATAACATTCGTTCAGAATCAATGTATTTTTAATACAGGGTGACAGTGACCAACAGACTTGGCTGCAACTCTTGTCCCGTTTTCTGCCTCATGAAACTTATCACCCGTTCTCAGTTCTCTACCTATCTGTAGCCCTATGTAACTGATTACATATCTGGGATCCTGATCTGGTATCACATACCCAGGACGCAGAGGATACAGAGAAACAGTTCTTTGTAATGAACACACCCGAAGATGATGCATCAGCATACACTCTCTTCGTTTGGGCGGCACGGGAATTCTGGCAATCCCCAATTTCCTGCTCTGTCTTATAACAATTATAAGTTGGAGCGGGACCAACGTTCCCCAGCTCAGTATAACAAGCGGGTTCGGTCAATTATCCGTTTTATTATCTTGATTAAGGCGTGATATGGTCGCTACCTGGAGAGAGAGAGAAGAAAACACTCAGCGTGCGCTCTGTCAAGAATAGATTGGTTATTATTTTATCTAATCAGGATGGCTCCCACTGCTTTTTATCAAATCTTCCTTCAAACCCTAAAAGGAAAGACTAGCCGGGATTAATTACACACTACAAGTTCGCCAATCTTTCAGCCAGGCCAGTGTCGGTACTTTGAGGGAGGTCCCCCGTGCTTTCGCACGAACCTAATTAATGTAAACCTCGTTTTCCCAGAGGCGTAACCTCGTTGACACCTTTCTAGACACCTACTTGATCGGCTAATTGTAATGTATAAAACTCTCCCAGGAGTAACTCTAACTCGCAGCGGGTATCGGGATCCAACTATCTCATAGAAGGTATGCAATCTCATTGCAAATTTCAACACTTGAAATTCCTGATAATATTTTGCCCCTAGCGTCCTATGACCTTGACGCAGGCCAACAAACCATAGTCCGCTAGTCAAGTTCAACCCGTCATTTCCTGATTGAATTAAACCCACCCGCACGACCCTTGACGCAGGCCAACAAAGTCGCACGACTACCCTAATCCAATCACATCATATGCTTATACAGATAAGCACCAGTTAGCTACCGCACACTACGCCTTGACGCAGGCCAACAAACGTAGCACGAATACTAACTACTACTTATCTGAAATGACGGAGGGCTACGACAGGTTTTTCTGAAAACCTATTGCGTAATGAACTTGATATCGTTGTAGAATCAAATGATTTTAAAATGGAGTGCTTTTGAGGCTTTTCTAGTTTAGCTAAAGGAGTCACTCTCGGTGAGGGGATCGTCGGTCCTTTCCTCGTCGAATGAGGTGCGGGATATATCATATATATCACTGTGCAAAGCAAAAACTCTTAAAAGCAATCAAAAGACAAACCGAGTGTGTAGCATCTGCCAGTTATTGCTAAAGGAGTCACTCCCGGTGAAGGGATCTCGGTCCTTTCCTCATCGAATAAGGTGCAGGATATATCATATATACCGCTGTGCAAAGCAAGAACTGTAGCTACCTGTTTTTATTTTGAAATTCGATTCTACAACATCTTAGGTTTCTTTTATTTCATTAATCACATTAATGAAGTCCCATCAATTATGTACCTAAACATCACAGATAAATACGACGTACACTTATGCCATCCGCATTCGCCTCGATGTCCCCTCGTGCACCGTTAGGTTAGGTAACTAACGGCAGAGCGGGGCAGGGCTAGCGCGAGTGCAAAACATAAGTAACGTCTATATAATATATCATATATACTATATACTATATCCATCACAGAAACATCACATGATCTCATCACAGATATCGCAGCAGAAGAATCATATGAAATATTGGATATACTAGGACGTCCGTGTTTTCAATACGAGCCAGTATAAAACACGGATTCCACGGTCATGATGAATAGCCAAACCCACACCCCTAGACCCCTACGAGAGCGGCAAGCAACCCTGCCAATTCTGGAGTTAGGAGACCCGGACTCGACTCCTCGAGTTGGTCTCCCACTGGACTCCAGAACCCGGTTACTTGTGCCCTCCTCCTTGGGTCTATCCTAGTGCGGAAAAGTAAATAATATACAAGAGGTGACAACTTCCGCAACCTGGAAGCGCCCCAATAAAAGAATATTACATACAAGTTTTTACATGAATGAAAATGAAAAACACTCATCTCACATAAAAACCCCCGGCTATTCAAACACGACGATCCAATATAACATATCCAGCAACACATAACATCACATGTCATCAACGTAAGTAAATATGCGCATCCCAATTGTCGTTGACATATAGCAACGAAACCGGCGATATCACATATTACACTTACGGTCACAGAAAAGAAAGTGTAAAACTACAACAGTTGGAATCCGCAATCTCTTCAGACAACGCATGCCTGACCAAATGAATTCTTTAGACATCGCATGCCTAACAATTATAAACCCCGCATTTTAGTCTCAAAATCGAAAACTCTTTTCAATATCAAGTCGGGCAATTCAACAAGATTCCCGACATCCTGATCGAATGCTCGTCGCAAACTTCAGTAGACGGCCGCACCCCTGATACCGTCGACGAAGTGCACCAAGGCGGAACACCGCTACCGCGAGCACCCGAACGGATGCTTTCGGCAACGGGGTTCTCCTACAGTCACTTGGTCGGGGATATGGGGTGTAGCTGTCTATTAAGTTTACCCGGCGAGTATCCGTGTACGCTACGTGATTGCGACGGACTTTTGATCACATCAAAATTCCGTGGCAACCGATCAAGTGAGACTAAACTGCTATGTTTATAACATTCATTTAGTTATCATATAACTTTTACGAATTCCAATTATTGTATCCCATTCCAGATAAATAGAAAATGTTAAACTTTCCGATCGAACAATCGAACACCCAAGTTTTCCCAATACAGATCAACACATGAAACAAGTCTAACAACATTCCGTTCATGCCTCAGTACCAACGGTCCAGCCGTAGAAGGGTCAAGCCAACGCCTCACATGTGGCACGCCGTACTGCCCCAAACCCGAAGGTTCAAAGGGCAGTTCAAGACGGTCACATAATCGAGTTAAGGTTTGTGTCTTCTAGAGGGACCATCGCGTTACTTGCACTACTTAGAACGTCGTCAAACTACGGAAAAATCCAACACTTGGAAATTTCCCGACAGGGGAAAAATTGGGTATTTATATCCGGTCGAACTTTTTAACATATTCTAAAATTTATCCGGAAAGCCACACAGACAAAATTTGATACTCCGATCGAAACACCGAATCCCCAAATTAATCCCAGAAAATTTAACTCTGTAAAATATATTAAAAATTCCCAGGAAAACCAGCAATAATATATAAGAATTACCGTGCATAAAGTGATGCACAAAACTCCAAACAGGCCGCGTAACCGCCGCCTCATCCTACTGTGAGGCCGCGGATCCGCGCTAAGATCAATGAATCAGTCGCCTGAATTTGTACAGTAATTCTTATAATTATTTATTGAATTTTTTAGGCATTTTTAATACACAAAAATCCAGAAATACAGAAAACGTCCAGAGAGCTAATTTTTGGGTCGAGTTTCGGTTCGATCGGACTTCAGATTCCGTCTGGACTTCGCCTAAGGCTCTAGCTAGGCTCTGATACCACTGTAGGGTTCCTAGGCACTCTAGTGAGGTCTCCCAAGCCATCAACCATGGCAATTTCAAAAAATATGGTGCCTACAAACCCTAAACTACGGATCGATAACTAGATGTCTAGGCGAACATTGAACTAGTTAACACTTAACTAATGAGAAAACGGAAATACAACCTTTGTAGATCCGGTGCTCCACCTCCATAGCTCCGCAACGAAGTCCTCTCCGCTGTCCAAGTCAAATCCGGGCTCTAGGATCGGCTTCGTCGGAGAATGGGCAAGCTAGGTCGTCGATGTCCATGCCGAAGATGATCTACGTCGAGGCATCTCTAGATCAAGCTCACAACTTCACCAAGTCAAGAAACTTGTGAAGTAAACACACTCTACTACTTGGCAAGAGGTAGAGGATGAATAAATAGGAAGTGGGTTAACTTTAGAATTGGATTTCTCACTCAAAAACATCAATCACCATTGATGAGGTAAGCTTTTCTTCACTTGAAGCAAGGAAGAAGAAGAAGAAATTTTATGATAAGTTAATTCTAAAAAGAAAAGAATAATACATTCTTATCATCTTAGAACCATGGTTTAGTGTAGAGAATTAATCATGGTAGAGTGGTATGGTTAGGGTTAAGGATGAGATAAGAATAGTGGACTAAGTCAAAGCTTCATGAAGCTTTAACAAAACAACAAAAGAAGCCACCATCCTTTTCTCTTTCTTTTATTCATTTATCAAAAATAAATGGATAAATAAATAAGATAAATGAATAACTAAATTATAAACCCTAACCATTTCATTAACCAAGGTTTAATACTTTACACTTAACCAAAAAGCATGCATCATCAAACATGATACAAGCAAGTGCACAAAATCATATCGCATATGTAATGCGCACATCCGAGTGAGAAAATCCATCTTAAGTAAACCGATACTAGTTGATGCAAAGTAATATATCAAATATATAAATATGCATTAAATCATTAAATCAACACTTGATTCAATGACCCGGTTATGTCGCACACAACCGACTAGTATACAATATATCGGCTTATCGAATCAACGCTTGAATCGATAACTAGGTTATATCGCATACAACCATTCGATATATTTATCGCGAGAATAGAATACGGTATCACATACACGCATTATTCTCGGTCCCGCACATATCTCATATGCGCTCCTATTTCGTTTCGCTTGAGCCAGGAAACCTCTGTGTAGGACTCTAAAGACTCGTCAATACGCCGGCAGCAGGTGATGATCATATCAAACACCCACAAGCCGCAAGCGGTCTGCTAAACGTAACGGCCACCCGGGTATTGAGCGATCTGAAGATCGACGAGCAAGCCCGCTCACACTCCAGTGAATCCGACCAGTAACACTACCGTACAGTCCGGTCTGATCGTCTGATATGTCGCATATCTCGCCTAGGGGTGGTAAACGTCAGACCCCAATAGCTCAATAAGTCGTGTCGATATGAGGTCTATAACTGTTCGAGAAACTACTGGTAACACTTACCAGTAAATCTCAGCAACCCTGGCCAGGGATTTCCTGTTATAGCCAATCGAACACAGCGCAACATCAACCCCCATATACCGGGAGAGACGAATCCCCTCCTATCGCTCATTGCCTCCATGTGACTCGGGACTGTACCCAAAAACCACCGTTTTGCACGCCCTCTTGGACGTGGTAAGATGGAAATCAAAGCACAGTGGGAACCACACAAGACTCTATGACGATCTCGGGTCAACAGACTACTCTGTACCAGTGTCACCAGAGAACTGCCATCTGACGTGAGGTATAATACCATCTGGGAGTTCTCGGCGAGTCCGTCCAGTGTACCCAGTCTCTACTGAGCACCCGTATATCATCTCTGATGTCAAACACCAATGGATATGGGATCATCCATCGCCCATCTGTATGGGTCGAGAAGGTATACGCTAGTCTACTCTGGTATATCGATGCCCCGTCTCGATACACCCACGACTAGGGACTTTGAAGGATGTACTTATGGACTACCATGTCCCCACTAGTATGATCCGCATCATAGTCCAGGTAGTCAAGTACAGATCCTAAGGGCTTTACCAACATGTAATAGAGAGACAATCAGTATACACGTTAAGGTAAAGATCAACCAGATAGCATACTATCATGTCGAGCAAGAAAGTCCTCCCTATATATGTCCCAGCATCCACTACAATATACATCCTATGTATAGTAATGGCCTCTAGGGCATACATATAACTAACAGTTTTAGGTCCCTATCACTTAAGACTTTTCAGTTTTGTGAGCCGTAAGGGTCTCACAAAGCATTTTCTTCCTACGGTCGTAAGGATCCCGTAAGTGTATTTTCTCCTTAGGAGTCGTGGGGACCCCTAAGTGTGTTGCTCCTTTGTGAGTCGTAAGGATCTCACACGGGAATTTTCTCCTCACAAAGTCGAGAGGCCTTTGCGAGTGCATTTCATCTTTTTTACGAGTTTGCGCCCTTTCGGGTTTTCACAAACTCGCCGGCAGCCCTGCTGTTTTTACTCACGGAGCCCTTTCGGGTTTTCATCCGTGCCCATTTTGCATGTGTACATACCATTTTTTTTATTTTTTTTATTTATATTTTTTTTTATTTTTTTATTTTTGGTGGGACTTTGAATGTGGTCTCACCGGTAAGAATTGGGAGAGATAGGGATCGTTTTATGCCTGTGGATTGTATACGGTTTTACAGGATGCATGATCTAGACCGTAGGGTAGAAAACATTTTGGGACTTTGTTGGCGTCTGCATCGCTGCACTGGAATATGGTAACAGGAGCGACTCATCATTCGCCGTTGGGATTTGGAATTTGGCTGGCGTCTGCATCGCTGCACTGGAATATGGTACCAGGAGCGACTCATCATTCGCCATTGGGATTTGGAATTTGGCTGGCGTCTGCATCGCTGCACTGGAATATGGTACCAGGAGCGACTCATCATTCGCCATTGGGATTTGTAATTTGGCCGGCGTCTGCATCGCTGCACTGGAATATGGTATCAGGAGCGACTTATCATTCGTCATTGCCTATTGGGAAGCGATGGCTTAGGAGACAGGTTTAGATCCCTATCACTTAAGGCTTTTCAATTTTATGGGCCGTGAGGGTCCCATAAAAGCATTTTCTCCCTACGAGTCATAAGGATCCCGCAGGTGCATTTTCTCTTTAGGAGTCGTGAGGACTCCTAAGTGTGTTTTTCCTTTGTGAATCGTAAGGATCCCACGAAGGTTTGTTCTCCTCATGTATCGTGAGGATACATGAGTGGGTCTTCCCAATGGAGCATAATTCCAAGGGTGGAGACCGGCCGCTGGACTGGTGATTGCGGTGGGGCATGAGTGTGATGAAAATTATTTGAGCCCGTGGATTGTATACGGTAGTCAATTTGGGGGACCACCCGTAGGGTTGGAGGAATTTTGGAAAATCTGATTTTAGCGTCTGCATCGTTGCACTGGAATATGGTACCAGGAGCGACTCACCATTCGCCCTTTTTTGTTTTGTTTTTGTTTTTGTTTTTGTTCTTTTTTTTGTTTTACCGTGATTGCTCTATCATTTCAGCTTTTCGTATCGCGAAGATCGCGATTGCCCTATCATTTCGGATTTTATTCGCGGTTGCCCTATCATTTCGGCTTTATTTTCATCTTTATTTTACTCGCTGATTTTTATTGCGAGTTGCCCCATCATTTCGGCTTTTCATTATTTTTCTTTTATTTACACATTTTTTGTTTATTTACATTTTTTTACATTCTCAGTTTAACGACTTAGAGGTCGATTGTTTTCAGAGAAAGGCAGATGTCTGAGAGAATCAGTTTCACGAAGAACTTCGGTCTCCGTTTGTATGAAATTGGTGGTCGCAGCTAGACTGTTTGTTAATACGCCTTTAGATAGTTCTATCTCTCCTGCCTTGTATTGCTTTTCGACCCAATTTTTGAAGACGAAGCAGTCCTCAATGGCATGACCTATCATTCTGTGATAGGGGCAGTATTTGGGGTCGTCGGTCATATTCGCTTCCTGTGGTCTTTTTGACTCTGGCAGTTGTAGACCGTTCCTCAGGGCGTCTTTGAATATTTTACGGATTTTGTCCCTTCTGAAGGAATAGACCTTATCCAGCTTCTCTTTCAGTGGAGATTCTCCTCCCTTTCCGAACACTGGCCTCCGAGGCTGGTTGGCATTAGGCCCGCTCATCCCTTACTTATTTCGGTTAGCCGAAGTGTTAAAAGATTCAGTATCGTCAGAACCTTCGCCTTTGCGATTTTCTTCCTTTCGGTTTCTCCAGGACCTATTGTTATTTTGGGAGTCATAGGAGGACTCCTGCTTTGAGCGCTCCAACATCTGGACTTTTCTGATCAGCTCTTGAAATGTTTTGAGACCCGCGGTACATAGAAACGGGGCCATCCAATTGTTGAGATTTCCGGCGAGGAGACTGACAGATTTGTCCTGCTCTATCGACGGTTCGCATTTGACGGAGAGATTGCGCCATCGGGTTATAAAATCCGTGCTGCTTTCGTTGTTCTTTGGCTTGGTACTTACGAGGTCGGTGATAGTGATCTTATCGCTAACGCTCATGAACCTCTGCCGAAACAGAGACTCCATTTGGACGAAAGTTGTGACGGAGCCATCCGGTATGCTCGCGTACCAGTCGAAAGCAACATCGGCCAAGCTATTAACGAACTAGTGGAGGAGAAGCGCGTCATTGCCCCCAGTATTCCCGCATGAGGTTGGCGATGTGCTGATTCGCATTTCCCGTCCCATCAAATCTTCCGAATTTAGGGATGACATAGCCGCTAGGAAATTCTACCAGATCATACTGAGCAGGATATGGTCTCCCATTACTGCTGATATCTTTTTGCGCTTCGGCTTCAGCTACCAATGTTTTGACTTTGTTGGCAACCAAATCCATGATTTGATCTTGAGTTAGCGGGCTACTGTCATCGGTAGCCAAGACATTTCCCGAGATAGGATACGACTGATTTTCATGCGGTCCGCCCACCTTTGGATTTGAAGGAATAGGTGTCGGCTGTCTCGGGACACCGTTTCCCGGTTCATGAGCAGAGCCCTGCGCTTGATTGGGCGGTTGAGAGGCAAGTTGGGCCGTAAGCCGTAAGACGACATTTGTCAAGTCGTCGATCTTTGAGTAAAGCTTGGCCATCTCCTTGTCTTTACTTCTGAGCTGTTTTTGGAGCTCTTGGAGAAGTTGTTGCTCTGCGTTCTTAGGATGGAAAGTTGGCTCATCTTCGCTTTCCGAGCCCGACTCCTCATGAACTGAAGGCTCTCTCTGCCTATCAGCCTCACTAGGAGGATTTTCATCACCCTCCGGAGGATGTTGGTCTCGAGAAGTGACAGCTATATTCACACCAGGATGGATTTGAGATGTGGTGGCCCCATCCTTGCTTTTGCTGCGAAGGTTGCCGCTGGGATGCGTGCCCACCATGTAGACGGTGTGGACCACATATCCAGCCATTTCCTCATCTTCAGCGGGGTAACCCTTTTCTTCGAACCTCGTGAAGTTCAGCCTAGCAGGAGCCCTAGCCCTTTTGTTAGCTCTATACATGAGCCTTTTCTGCCTCAGCTTCTCGATTTTGAAAGCTTGGCGGGCTTCCATTTCCTGGGAAGCCACCGTGTGTCGATTAGAAGGGAACTTAGAGAAGACACCCGATCGAGCAGTTGTCAGGGGCACCGCCGGAGCTTGCTCGAGAGGCCTTGTTGCTTTGTTAGTGTTAATAGGCTTTCCCTCGGCTGGGGCCAAGGAAAGTCGTTCAGACACCGACTTGCGTTTGAGTTGGGGCGCCTTCGAGACCACCACATTTGGCCTCTTTCCTTTCGAGACCGGTTTGTCTGTCACCGGGGCTTGAGGAGCTGGGATGGAGTTAGCTGACACAAACAGAATATAGCCGAATGGTAGCGGTAGCTCCTCCCATTTCCGCTCGAGACTGGCCGGAAGGACTGTCCTGGCGTCCATCTTCATCGTGTAGGAGATGGGAGCCGTGTTGAGAGCTGAGCTGATCCTTGGAGACATGGTTGAGGCTTGATCGCTTGAAGTCCTGCATGAAAGAGCATTATTTTAGTATAAATACGATATGTATATTGATTGAGTTCGCATGAACGTTTAACCCGAAATATGGGAGGAGAGAAAGTCCCACCGGGCGTGCCAGAATCTGGAGGGTGTTTTTCGTTACCCCATTGAGATGGGAATACGCGAGCGCTTGTCAGGCGCATTATAGATTCCCCCTGCCTAGGGTAGGCTGGGGTTTAATGATTGTGGGGATCCGAATCTCCGGCAGCCGCGGACTAAGCTGCCGTTAATTACCCCTCGCCTTTGAAGCGAGGGAACCTCTGATTGACGGGTTAAACTGGTCATGCGAACTCAACGTGCAGCGTGCATGTGTTGTGTTTTAAAAGGGGTTTTGGATATATCGGGGGCCCCGCAGAGTTTTTACGGGGGTCCCGCTACCCGGATAGCGGGCTGGCGTCAAGAGGGCTAGCAGCCCCCTTGCGGGGTGCGGGGCAGAGCCCCGTTAGAAATTTTTTCTAACGGGGGACAGTGTTGTGGAGTGTGTGTGTGTGTGTGTGTGTGTGTATTTAAGGGAAAAAGGCATCCAAAGGATGCGTGGGAGAAAGCACTCGAGCGCTAGCGCCTTTGGGCACTGGGGCGCTAGCGTAAGAGCGCTAGCGCACCACGTGTCGGACATGTAGGCGCTCGGGCGCTAGCGCTTTGGGCGCTAGCGTCCCACGTGTCGGACGTGTGGGCGCTCGGGCGCTAGCACAAGAGCGCTAGCGCTTTGAGCGCTAGCGCCCCACGTGTCGGACACATTGGGGCTCGGGCGCTAGCGCAAGAGCGCTAGGGAGGCAAAACGGACTTGGTCCCTGCAATGGGAGTTGTACTCCCAGAAAAGAGCACTTATTATATATATATATATATATATATATATATATATATATATATATATATATATATATATAAGGAGTTAAACTTCTAGGATGTTTTGAAGCTGATGAAGGGCTTCTCCCCTTGAGCCCTAGTTCTTCCCCAAAGTGGGGTTTCTGGAGATGGGTCTCCTTCTTCCTCCTCTGCTGGCAGGATCTTGAAGATCAAGAGATGTGAGATTTTAAAAATCTCTTCTTTTTAAGATCTGATGGGAGATCTAAGCTCCCCTTTGTGGGTTTTGTGGTGAAAAGCTATTTGGTTTTGGAAAATGAAGAGTAAAACTCTTGATTTAATTCAAAAGAAAGAAGAAGGTTTAGAACCTTCAGAATGGGGAAAGAGGCACAAACCCTAGATTTTGAGGGGGATCAAAATGTATATCTTTCATTCATGATCATGTTGACTTATACAGGCTTACATATTTACATATAGCCCCTTGGGCTTTACAAAATGGCATTTTTCCCATCCCATGGCTCATGTGCCATTTCTTTTTGCACATAAGCCATGGGCTTTACAAAAATTTTGCTTTATTCCCATTCATGCATAAAAAAATTACATAAAAATTATTTATTACATGATTTTATTGTTGGCATGGGGAGGCTGGCTACGGGCTCGACTTGGGCATGGGCCCGCTTGAACTGGGCTTGGGCCCACCTGGCTTGGGATTGACCTTGACTTTGACTCGGTCAACCAGGGTGCAAATTTTGACCCCAGCACACCCGTCTCTCCTCTGCAATGACGGGCCGACCCGATGGCGATACCAACCCTTGAAGGGCCCCACATGCCTCGGAAGATAGTCGGGCTCCGGGATCATGAGGAGGGAACCAGTGTTTAACCACATGAAATGGTGAATGACATCGTGAGTAACCTCCAAGGATAGGGCAGGCTCAACTAAAAATGCCTCGAGAGGAACGCCCTGGTTGTAGCCTAACTGCTGGGCGAAGCGATGCGGATTATACCGCATGAAGATAGAAGTGTCATTCTGGCGGAACACCAAATAACCCGGCCTGATTGAGTATAGATGCATAATCTCCTTAGGCTTTAAAGCCGGAACCCAATTCTTTGACAAATCAAACAATTGCTGAACAGGCCCTGCTGGAGCTGAGAGGACTCGATCGATAAAAACCATTACGCCTTCATTCGAGTATGGATTGAGCAGTACGCGGAGAGCCCCTAACTGGGTCGGATCGGGAGCGGAATCATCAACCAACCTCATGATCTACTGGAAGGTATATGAATCATAAAAATCTGATCGCCGGTGCGCAGCGAACGCTCTTAACACGTGCATCTCGATCCATGACGTGAAGTAGTAGAGGGAGAAATTCATGATATCCGCACTCGGGCTCGAACTATTAGCGGCAACGCTTAACCCGTGATATAAATGCGATAATCCCGCAACGCCAATAGCTAATCGCGGCCCTTCAGATATGCGGTGAGCAGGGTAGAAGACAGAGGCTCTCATGAAACGTCGATGCATCGGCAGAGACTGAAAAAGCCGGTAAAGAAAGTTTCTTCGTCCATGCCAGGGGCCGTGATCGCATCGAAAGCTACGGCCGACGAGTTTGGAATATAAAACTGTGGCAGGTTTTCCTCTTTGGCCGGCAGTTCCATCAGCCCGAATCCAAAAGGGTCTTCAATTTTCGCGAATTTTGGAGCCTTCTTGGATAAGACATCCTCGCGGAGAAAGCAGGTAATGAAAGCGTCAAAAGTGACACCTTGCCCTTCCGATTTCACGAAAAGTTTTTCAAAGATACCCAGGGCCTTGATTAGACTTAGGTGCTTATGACGAACAGCGATCTCAGTCGTCAGGCCATCAAGCATAGCGGGCACCATAGCAAACACATACTCATAAAGAGGCAGTAACTCTTCGTAATGCTCTCCCCTGATCGGCAACCCTAAAATTTCACGAAACTCCTCTAGTGAGATCGAAACTTCCCGATCCCCTAGCAAGAACGTGTTTATGGGAATATTCCACTGCTTCAAGAAAGCCTTAACCTACCAGACGTGAGGGGCATGATAATAGAATAATGATGCGTACGCTTCTTGGTACAACCTAACCTTTTGCAGCCGTGCGCGTTGGGCGGAGAGAATGTATTGAGCCCAAGAAAGGTAGCCCACTGGATGGCGCGGGGTAACGTGTAACTTATACACCTTCTCCCAGGGTCGGGCTTCGCCCTGGCATATCCGACGCCTCAAGATATCAATGGCCATCATAGGTTGATTAGGTACCCCAGTCATCTACGGCTCAAGCCGGCCCGTGGGGGTCCAATTAACCGCTTCCATCACGTAATCCATGCGCGGACGCTCTATCAATGACATCGAGCGGATAGGTTCTGTTAGCACTCCACAAGTAAAGCTACGGCGGCCCCTGATGATATGACCGTACCACACCCCCCATAAGAGAAGACTCGTATGTCCCTTGTCATGCGTCCTAATCATCGCCATAACCTCCTCGTCCGATGGCGATTGCGGAAAAGCGACTTCTGAGCGAGTAAGGGAAGTCAAGAAGTGAGGCCATCGTTCCTAAAATAAGAGGGGAAAGGAAAAACCCATTTAAAAAATATATATATAATAATAATAAATAATAAAATGAAATGAAATGAAATAAAAAATAAAAAAACATGATGTTTGTTCCATGGGACCATTGGCTGCAAAACTAATGGACCCCACAAAATCATTATGGCGGCTCACCAATGATGAGAAAGGATAATCATTGTGAGAATCAAAAAGGATTCTCATTAAATAGACACTGGAGTTTAAACAAACTCTGGGCATCCTCAGAGAAAAATGAGTTCTGTTAAAATACCCAATAAGTTCAAATTTGTGGACATAAGGGTAAAACCCTATAATGAAAATATACTTAAGAATACTAGGGAATACAATCCCAAAAAGCCTTCTTGATCTTTCAGAGCTAAGCTCTTTGATGAGGAATCAAATTCCTTTTAAGCAATGGAATTAAATTTCAAAAACCCCCATGATGGGAAACGAAAAAATGGAATTAAAATTCCAAAAATCCTCAAAGATCATAGAGGAAACGCCCGATCTTCAAAGACATAGGGGTTTACTACACAAAAGTTTGTCTTTTTGGATCTCTAAGAGATCGGTTCCAGAAGAGAGCAAAGCTCTTGCGGTGGATTTAGAATACAGAAGAAAAAAATTAAAGAAAAGGGGTTTCTTATTCCTAAGAGATAAATGTTGTTCAAGATCTTTACCCAAAAGAGTTCTTTTTTAACAGAGTTTAACTCTGAAATTTCAACGGGCGGAGTACTGAGCTCTGAAAGGAGAATTAAATTCTCAAGAGAAAGGCTAAGGAAGAAGACGAAAAAACAGTAGCCATCTGAAGAGCCAAGCCCTCGTATTTATAAGGCATGATGGGAACGGTTCATTTCCCCGTTCCCCTAAGCAATCCAACGGCTGTAAAAGTGGACAACATTGCACTCACGTGCAAGCTACGTGAGAGCAACGCTATGGGGGAATTTGTTTCCTTATAAAAAAGAGAAGACGAAGATGAGAGAAAGAATGGGGGAAACTTCCCACTAAACAAGCCTCACGTGTTAAACACGTGAGAGCATATAGGTGCTCCAATTAAACTACAGATAGGCTAAACAAAGTCTCACGTGTTAGACACGTGAGCGCCTATATGCAAATCATATAAGCGCTGTAATTAAACTACAGATAGGCTAAACAAAGCCTCACGTGTTAAACACGTGAGCGCCTATATACAAAGCATATAGACGCTGCAATTAAACTACAGATAGGCTAAACTACAGATAGTCAAAATAAAGCCTCACATTCTAAATACGTGAGGACACCTCCTTACGTAGAATTAAATTCTACTTAATGAACCGTTGGATCAAGGATCCAACGATGATTAAACATAGAATTAAATTCTATTGGGAAGAATATTTTCTGTTAGACAGAGAGTTAATGGATCAAACATCCAAAATATTTTCTATATCTTTCTAAACAGAGAAAGATTATACTCCGTTAAATTAAGCACCCTTGGATTAAAAATCCAATGGTGATTAAAATATCACCGCTCGATAGAATTTGATTCTATATATGGGAGAATATTCCCTATCTTGTTAAAAACAAGAACAATATTTTCTGTAAAACAGAAGTCCTTATATCAAAGATCCAACGGTGGGTAAAATTCCCCAAAATTAAATCAATTGGAATCTCTCAATGAGAGAGTTTCTCAGAATTAAAAAAACTTCTCTCCACTATATAAAGAACCCGAGACTTCAAGTCTCAAGGAGAGACGCAGAGAGAGAGAGAACTCCCCAGAGGCTAAAAAAAAAGAAAATATACAGTGATCTTTTGAGGAACAAGAGAATTTAATTCAAAGAAAAGACTTGCTTCCTTGAAACACTAGGTAAAAAAAATCATCTCTCCTTTGCCTCTCTAAGGCTTTAACCCTTCATATAAGAACCCGGTTATTTCTTTTGGTTGAGATTTGCAGAGGCAAATCTTCCCACAAGTTGAGAATTTAATTCTCATCGGGAAGATTTTGCTCTGCAAGATTCAAAACTTAGGAGTGAAGAACTAAATTACATAAAATAAGGGGAGAAGAAGAACGGGAACACATAGGGATTTAATTCCTCCAAAGATTAGGGTTTAACCATATATATATAAGAACTTAGTTCTTCAATAAAAAATAGTGATTCAAGATCTCCAAGGCCAAATCGTTGGTGCTTAGCACTATTTCGAAGCCTCACGTGTTTCCCACGTGAGTGCTTCAAACGAACGAGGAAAATAACCAAAACTTCCTCACGTGTTTACCACATGATTTGTTTAAGAGGAAAACAAATAAAAGAAAGAGGAAACTACAATACTCCAGCATCAATAAAGGAAAAGGGGACACCCACGTGCTTTGCACGAGAGCTAAGTGCTTAACACTTATATAAAAAAAGGGGGGAATAAAACTCAAAGAGCAGTGCTCATATTTGGGGTGTCTCATGTGTGTCACGTGAGCGGCATAGAACTCTAGTGTTTAACACTAATCCAGTGCCCACGTGAAACGCATGTGAGTACTGTATTCCTCAGTGCTTAGCACTGTTGGAGACTCAATCTTAGCCCAAATTGGCAAAAGTTTGCTGAGGTTAAACCTCTGTGATACTAAAACAACCGAGCCCATGTGCTCATGCTTTCCCAAATTGACCTTAGTCTCAAAAATGACTAGTGGTCTCTCATTAATGATATCCTAAATGATACTCTTCTTATATCTCTTAAGATAATTTTAGTCTCAAACATGACTAACATTTCTTAGGTCTACAGCAGCACCATCTTTTCCCTCAAATATGGGATTTGGTTTAAGGGTACACCTCTCTACATATATGTCATTGTAATTCTTCAACGTCTTCAGAGAGGTGGCGGGTCCTGATAACCAACAACTCGTTAGTGCCCTTCCAAACTGATGTGCACATCTCAAATCAGACCGCACCCCAAACTGGGTGCATCCCAAATCATCGTTGTTCAGCCCGTCACGTAACAAATACACGTACGCGCAAGATGGACAATCGACCGAGACATCCTTAAACTAAAATCTCACCTCCAAAATGGTGATCATCGGACCGATACGTCCTTAAACTAAAATCTTACCTCCAAAATGGTGATCAACGGACCGAGACGTCCTTAAACTAAAATCTCACCTCCAAAATGGTGATCAACGGACCGAGATGTCCTCAAACTAGAACTTCGCCTCCAAAATGGCGATAATGGACCGAAACGTCCTTAAACTAAAACAATGGAGCCCAAATGCTCTTCTGTTGAATCTGAAATAAAAATGATCCTGAAACCTCGTTAAGTGGATCTTAGTCTCAAATTGGATTAATGTATCCTTAACAAAAACAAATTGAGTCCCCAAATGCTCACATACGTTTAAGTCGATCTTAATCTCAAAATAGATTAACGATCCTTAAATAAAAAAAACCCAAATCTAAGAAATATGGATTTGGACTAATCCACGCCTTACGAGCGACAACATAAATTAGTCTTCGTATACAATCCACGGGCAACCTAAACAAATAAAAACACACGACACGAAATGAACTTCCAGAGCAGGAGAAAGTGGTTATCGCGATACGATAACGTAATTAACTGCAGGGGCTTGCGCCTGCAGGGAAGAGCGTCCCCACATTCAAAAAACCCTCGTAAACGAGGGGGATCTCACGAAGTCTGCTACAACGGTTAAATCCGTCCAAACCTCTGATACACGGTGCCATAAATCAACTTGGCATCTTCGAAGAGGTGGACAGATAAATCCAAATAGCATCTACCCCCAGGACTCAGGCAAGACGATCCATCCCAGTTCGTCTCTGTTTCTGGCGGTAAACATGTGGCGCCCATGTGAGGGACACGTATGGCGCTGGGCTCTTTTCTCTTCTGCTGATAGCATTTTTGCCTATTAATGATCGATAGGATCTTTATTTTGCAGATCTAGCATCAAGCTTTCATTTTTAATAACCAAGTTCTTTTACAAGATTTAGGTTTCTTTTATATGCTTTGTTTTGAGGAATTCAATTCCTAGTTCCTTTCTGAGTCTTTGATTATCAAGAACAAGTTTCTCCCGATGAGAATTAAATTATCAACTTATGGGAGATTTGTCTTGCGAATCTCAGATCCCGAGAAAGAACTAAATTCTTCGAGAAGGGTTAGACCCTTAGATATGAAAATGAGATGTTTTTATCTCTGTTTTTTTTCTTTACCTAGAGTCTTTAAGGGAGTTCTTCTTCCTTAAGAATTTAATTCTATATTCCTTTTTTAAGCTTTTTGTTTTTGTTTTTAGAAGCTTATGGGGGTTCTTCTCTTTTAGACTTGAAGTCTTTGATTCTTTATATAGTGGAGGCAAGTTTGTTAATTAGCTTTAAAGAAATCTCTCATTAAGAGATCCCAATCAATTTGGAGAATTTTTACCCACCATTGGATTTTTGATCCAAGGGTTTCTATTTTACAGAACATATTTTCTTGTTTCTAACAAGATTGGGGAAATATTTTCCATATGCAGAGTTTTATTCTATGAAATGGTGATTTTTAATCACTATTGGATTTTTAATCCAAGAGTTCTCTGCTTTACAGAGGACAATCTTTCTTGTTTAGAAAGATTGAGGGAATATATCCCAAAAATAGAATTTTATTCTATGATCTAATTTGGAGAATGTTTTATTCTGATAGAATTTAATTCTGCATTTTTGATGATTTATCATCTCCGTTGGATCTTCGATCCAACGGCACTGTTTAACAGAGAGTAGAATTTAAGTCTACCAGGCGCCGGCGCTCACGTGTTGTGCACGTGAGGCGCCACTTGAAAGTTTTAGTTCCTTTTTTGGTTTGCACATTGGCGTTCGCGTGAGGAGCACGTGCGGCGCTATATGAGAGTTTTAACTCTTATTTTTAATCTAATAGATTATTTTGTGCTTTGCACACTAGCGCCCGCGTGAGGAGCACGTGAGGCGCTGCCTCATTAATTTTGAACAGAACGTTGCTCTTTTATTGGGGGAAACAAATGCCCCCCAACCATTGCGCTCACGTGGTTCACATGTGAGTGCAGCGGTGACACCTTTTCCACCATCCGATCTTCTGAGAAGTTGAACCGTCTTCTTATGTTTTATAAATAGGGCCTTTGGCCCTTGAGATGTCTGTTGTTTCTTTCATCTTCTTGAGTCTTCTTTCTTTCTTGAGAATTTAATTCTATCTTCAGAGCTTAGATCTCTTGTTTTAAAGAAGCTCTTAGAGTTTTACTCTATTTCAAGATTCTTGGTAAGGATTCTGACCATTTTTCCCTTGAAAGAGACTCTTTTGTCTTGGATTTCTTTCAACCCATTAACAGAGCTTTGCTCTTCTCTTGTAACGATTTCTTAGAAATCTAAAACTTTTACTTGAGTAGACCATAGGTCTTAAAGTTCTTTTAGGGTTTTACCCTGTTACTAACCTTGATTTTTGAAGGCTGTTTGGAATTTAATTCCATATCCCGAGCGGATTTCTGGGATTTTATCCCATTGTTCTACAGAGCTTGGCTCTGAGAAAGATTTCTTTTAAAGAATTCTTTTGGATTTCTTATTTTCCTTGCAGATTTGAAATCTGTTTGCAAAACACATTTCTCAATTGAGTTTAACTCCATAGTTCAATGATATTTTCTCATTAAATGAGAATCTTTTTGGATTCTTTTAATGAGTGACTGCCTCATCATTGATGGGGTGTTACCTTGATTTTGTGGGGGCCCTTGACCCTTTCTCTTTGAACTGTGATGCAGTACAATTTTTGGTGTAAAAGAATGTTAAAGTCTTGAACATTGTGTCGATAATTAACCCCTCCCCCTTTTTTATGCAGGTACTATGGCTTCCGATTCCTCCTTCCCCTTCATTCAGTCAGAGATTGCTTTCGCCGACGCACCCACAGATCGGGAAGTCTTCGCACTTATTCAAGACTATGACCCAGAGCAAAAGTCTCTTCATCTGTGGGGGTCATGGTACAATCAAATTATCCGGGGCCGGCTCAGTTTTACTTGCGCAACGCCTTTGGAACCGATCCCCGCGATCCATTACGCTGACCCACCTAAGGTAACTTACGCAATAGAAGAGGTCAAATGGACCTCGGAAGGCCGTCTTCATCCTTCTATGGCGTTAATACCAGTGCAGCCGCCGATGGCCTTGGACATTTTAGGGCGACGCATATGCCAAGGAGAGTCGTATCCTTGGGGGCAAGTTTACATGATAGGAATGACTCCCCGTCATTCGGCTGGCTATCTACAGTGGGCCCGATATATCCAGTCGGCCAAGAAATCGCTTCTATTAGACCGGGTTATATACTGCGATCTATGCGTCCCTTTTTCACTACCACACTTCTCATGTGTTGTGGGTCAAATCTTTTCTGGAACAATGGAACATCCCAACCCACACCTTTCTCTTATCAGATCGGGAGTTTTCAATCTCATTGGAGGAGTTTGCGAAGATATACGGATTACCTATCAGAGGGGAACATTATGAGGAGATACTTCCCCCCGACGAGTATATCTTTGCCATCAAATCAGTGGTAATGGGTTTTACTCTGGAGAATGTCGTTCAACATCAGTTCTCGAGCTTGATTAAAGTGTTGAACATGTACGAGAGCTTATTCCTAGAGTCTGGTGGGCACGGAGTTAGCTTCACAAATTTCATCACCCGCATTCTTCGTCCAGAGGCTTTATCTAAACAAGCCGCGAAGTTCGCTAAACTCGACAACCCGTTCGGATTTGGTTTGAACAACTTGCCAATGGTGGAGGCGGATTTAAAGAAATTCTTTATTCCAGATACTCCAGTCACCCCCTTCGCAGAGATTGTCACCCCAGACATTGACGAGGAGGTGTTATTTATAGAGTTTATCGGCTTGTGGCTGAGTTGGTTCGCGCTTCTGATGCACCCCCGCTACATGAGACCATCTGTTTTTTATCCGGCACATCGCATCGCCGCGGGGACGTGCATTGTTAGTGTATATGCCCTAGAGGCCATTACTGTATCATACTAGTATGTATATTACTTGATGGAAGCTTGGGATATTCACAGTTGTACAGACAATCTTGCTCAATATAGTAGTATGCTACTTGGTTTGTCTCTGCTTTAATGTGTACATGTGTGTTTATTTATTATATCACCTATACGCATTAGTAGAGCCCTTAGGATCTTTGCTTGATTACCGGCGTTGTGATGGCGATCACACTCGTGGGGGCTGGGTAATCTACAAGCACATCCTTATACACGTCCCTAGTCGTGGGAGTATCGAGATAGGGCATCGATACTCCGGAGTAGACTAGCGTATGCGCTTCTCATCCCAGCACGGGAGACGGTCTGTCCCACAGCCGTCGGTACGTCGTACTTGAGATAGTATGCGGGTGCTCGTTGGGTTACGAGTACACTGGACAGGACTCGTCGGGAACTGATGGTTGGTATTATACCTATCGTCAGTTATCAGTTCCCAGGTGACATGAGTACAGCTTAGTCCGCTGACTTGACACTGTCACTTCGCCTCGAGTGTGTTCCCACTGTTCTTTGATTGCCACCCTACCACGGCTCTACTGAGTCGTGCAAACAGGTAGTAGTTGGGAGCAGTCCCGAAGCACTTGGAGGCAGTGACGGTTAGACAGGATTCGTCTCTCCCGGTATTGGGGGTTGACATCGCGCTGTGTCTAGGAGAGCCATTACACGAGTAGTCCCTGGCCAGGGCAAGCGAGATATACTGGTAGGTTTCCAGTGTTATCTCAGGGTGTATTGGGCTTCACTCCGACACGACTTGTACCGCTATTAGGGGACTGACGTTTACCGCCCCCTAGGCCCGCCATGCGATGTATCAGACGAACAGACCGGACTGTACGGAGATTGTCACATACAGACTCAGTAGGAGTTCGGATGGGTTTACCTCATCGGCCTTCTTATCGACATCTACCTGGGGACCGTTACGTACAGCTAGTGCCGCTTGCGGTCTGTGGTTAAACCCACTGCCAGCGTAGTGTCGAGTCTTTAGAGTCCCACACAGAGAGTTTCCCTGCACTGAGCGAAACGTGTAGAGGCCGTATGGTTTTTACGGCAGGGCTCCGATCACTTACATACACTTGTGTGCGTATGGTGTTCGGGCAGGCAGTACTAGTAGGCTTTGGTTTAAGCCGGATCCTAGTATAGCACGGATGGATTTGTTTTGTCATCTGTGCATCCGCATTCTACGGAATACGGATGCAGGTGTGTATGCACAGTTTTTCGGAGTGATGAAGGAGGAGGTGCCTCATTAGGGTTTTGGCAGTTGATTCGGTCAGAACCATTTTGAGGCGGACTCATTAGGGTTTTGACAGTTCGTTTGGTCAAAACCATTATGAGCCGCGAACATCATTTACTAATCCTATTAGTGATAATCTTATGATGGCTAATTGCATTGACCATTTGACCCCGTTGACCTCTCTTGACTTTGTTGACCGGTTGACCGGGTTGACCATTGACTTTCAAGAGGGTTCTACACTTTTCTTTTCTTTTCCTTTTTCTTTTGGATTATGATAATGGTCATTTCAAAAGTAGCCATCAACTTTATCTTGATGGGATTAGTAATGATGTTGTTTTGCATTATTTGCAACCATGGTTGTTTTTCTTTTGATCATAATATTATTCTCATTCTCTCTCTTGAAATGAGAAGCTCCATGGTTGCTAACCTTCCTCCTCCTTCTTCCTCCTCTTGATTTCTCCTTTGATCTCATGTGTTGAGAGAAAAAGATTTTCACTTGACAAACACATCCATACATCTCCTCTACACATCCTAGGGCTTCTAGATTAGCAATCTCCTTGCCCTAGTTACCTCGGCTTGAGGTGGAGCTCGGTGTACATCTCTCGGGTGGATCGTCTTCGACTCAAGGAGGCCGCGGAGGTGACCAAAGTCCGGATCAACCATTGAGCAAGCAAAGAGAAGAGCAACAAGAAGTGAAGAACAACAAAGAAGAAGAACAACAAGAAGAGAAGGATTTCAAGTTGAGGTATAACCCCTAACCGAGTAGATATATCTCATGTTAGGCTGCTAGTGTATTGTTTAGCAAAGATCCGGCTTTTACGGTCCATGTTACAAAGTTTAGAAAAAATTTTGTTTTACCGTTTCCGCAACCCCGAAAGTACCGGGAGAGGTAACGTGGACCTAACAGTGGTATCAGAGCCTAACTAAACATAAACTAGCTTGGTAGTGAAGTGTATCGAAGTTCGAAACGGAAAAATCGATAAAACCAAGTTGCGAAAACCTGAGTTTCTGTTAAAATTTTTTCTGGTCAAAACAAAATTTGTCATGCACCTAAAATCATCTTAGGGTTTTCTAAAGATAACCACCAAAAACGAGCCAGAGATCTGACCAAACGAGCGCGTTTCCGCGGCGACAGCAAGCTATGTCGCCGCGGATCCGCGGCCGTCTTGTCTCCTCTCTGCCTCGATTTTGGTGCAGTGTATCTCAATATTGGTTTTAGGTTTTTTGAGATATATTATATGTGCCCAGATTTTCCAGAATAGAAATTTGTTTTTGGGGACCTATAATTCCGTATTTTTTCCGAACTTCACTACACTTTGACTATATTGGTTATATCTGTGATGTTTGTATGTATTGAACGTCGGCTAATCGCTATATGTCGATTAGTCGGGGTTATACATATCTGTGATCTGTGATTGTTGTTGATGGTTTGTGTATATGAACTCGTTGGATTGTCGCGGATGAATAGCCGGGGTGGATGTGAGATGAGAGTTTCTTTTTCTTTCATTCATGTAATAAATTTGTAAATTGATGTAATATTATTTGTATGGCCGCACAACCGGGTCGGGGTTGTAGCCGTCATTGTATAATTCTTTTTACTGTTTTTGCTCCTAGGATAGACCCATGGAGGGGGTGCACAAACTACCGGGTATCTCGAAGTGCCGAGTGGCCTACTCATGGCATTGAGGGAGGTTGCTTCGCTTCGGGTACTTGGCGGGTAGTTTGCCGCACCCGTAGGGGTCTTGGGTGGGGTTTTGGCTCTTCATCGCGACCGTGTAATCCGCTTTTCGTTGCAGGCTCGAACGAATCGCGGGTTCCTAGTATATCCAAAGTGTTCATCTGTGATCTGGATTGGTTTTCATTGCAGTATATCTATATATAATAACTATTTAGGCGTTGCTTATGTTTTACAGCCGCGCTAGCCCAGCCCCCGCTCTGTCGTTAGTTAAGTAACCTAACGGGTGATGACGGGGCCCCGTGGCGAATGCGAATGGCATAAGCGTACGTCATATTTTGGTTGTTTTCTGCAATGGTAGGATTTAAATGATGGGACGCATTAAAAGAACTAATGCAAGAAAATAAACCTAAAATACGTTGTTGGAACAAGTTTTTCAAAAAGCTGTTATTACAAGGACGTTCATCTTTTTGTTTTGCATCGAGGTATTCGGTTATGAATGCCCAGCACCTCAATCGACGAGGCAAGGGCCGAGATCCCCTCATCGGGAGTGACCCCTTGGACAAAAGGTTTGCGTCAGGGTAATAACTTCACCATAGTCGATTATTCTTGCTTTGCATCGAGGTATTCATCTTACGAATGCCCAGCACCTCACTCGATGAGGAAAGAGCCGAGATCCCTTCACAGGGAGTGACCTCTTTAGCAAAAGTTTTCGCCACTATGTTTTTCAAAAGGATGTATCACGTTCCTTCAACGATATCAAGTTCATTACGTTAACGGGTTTTTCGCCAAAAACCCAGCCGTAGCCCTCCGTCGTTTCTTATAAGTTATACTTAGTATTCGTGCTGCGTTTGTTGACTGTGTCAAGGCGCAGTGAACGGTAGCTAAGTGTAGCTTATTTGCTGGATACAATGTGATTGGTTAGGACATTTGTAGAACCTTGTTGACTGTGTCAAGGGTTATGCAGGTGGGTTTAATGCAATCAAGATAATGACGGGATGAACTTGACTAGGACTTTTTGATTTGTTGACTGTGTCAAGATCACTTGGGTCCTAGGGGCAAAAACTGCATCGGGAGTTTCAAAAGAACTGAAACTTGCAGATTTCGCATACCTTCTGGAGTGTGGTGACTAGAGTGGATTCCATCTATGTTATCACACAATGACAGTTGGATCCCGATCCCACTGATGAGTTGATTTACTCTCGGGACATTATTTCACTTAACGATCAATGCTATAAACCTAGTAGGTGTCTAGAAAGGTGTTAGCGGGGCTACGCCCCCAGGGAAAAGAGGTTCTTTAATTAAGGAACTTCGCGAAAGCGTTGGAAAACCTCCCTCGAAGTACCGACACTAGCCTGGCTGAAAGGTTAAGCAAGTATTGTGACGTGAATTAAAACCCGGCTAGTTCTTCTTTTAAAAGGGTTTTAAGAAGAATTTGAGGAAACAGTGGGAGACATCCTGGTTAGATAAATTAATAAACCAATCTAATCTTGCAAGAGCATACGCTGAGTGTTTCTTTTCTCTCTCTCCAGGCAGCAACCTTTTCACGCCCTAATCAAGATAATAAAATATATCGCTTGACCGATCCGAATTCTTATTCGGGACTGGGGAAAGTTGGTTCAGCTCTAACTTGTGACAACAGTCATGAGAATGGGAAAGGGGATTGTATGGATTTCCAGGATACCCAGTTGAAGAAGAAGCATGGTTTTGCATCTACTTCAGGTGTTCTTGTAATTGAGAACTGTTTTACGGTCAGCCCTACCTCCTGGGTACTTGATACCGGATCAGGATCTCATATCTGTAATTTATTGCAGGGACTGAGAAAAAGTAGGAAAGTTGCACCGGGTGATATGTCGCTCAGAGTAGCGAACGGAGCACAAGTTAATGCGGCAGCCGTCGGTGAATATCACCTAGTATTGCCAAATGGCAAGACTATGATTTTGAACGATTGCTACTATGTACCCTCCATGGTTTGCAACATCATATCAGTTTCTTTACTCGATAAAGATGGATATAACTTTGTTCTTGAAAAGAATATCATGAACATTTACCTTCATAAGGTACTGGTTGCAGAGGGTACACTGTGTAATGGTATCTACGTTCTAAATCAGAATACAGTTCTCAATATACAAAACACACGCAAGAGGAAGAATTCAGATACGAATGAATCCTACTTGTGGCATTGTAGGCTTGGTCATATCGGAGAGAAAAGACTGAGTAAGTTGCATAAAGATGGACTCTTGAATACGTTCGATTTTTCATCTTATGAAACTTGTCAGTCTTGTCTCAAAGGAAAGATGACCAAATCTCCGTTCACCGGACATGGAGAAAGAGCAGCAGAGCTCTTGGGACTCGTACATAGTGATGTATGTGGTCCGATGTCTATACATGCAAGGGGTGGGTTCTCGTACTTCATCACATTCACTGACGATCTCTCTAGGTTCGGATATGTGTATCTGATGAAACACAAATCTGAAGCTTTTGAGAAATTCAAGGAATTCAGAAACGAAGTAGAGAACCAGACTGGCAAAAGTATCAAGATCCTCCGGTCTGACAGGGGAGGGGAGTACTTAAGCACGGAATTCCTAGATTACTTAAAAGAGAATGGTATTCTCTCTCAGCTTACTCCTCCTTATACACCACAGCACAACGGTGTTTCGGAGCGGAGGAATCGTACCCTATTGGATATGGTTCGCTCCATGATGAGTAGTGCTGAGTTACCTCTTTCATTCTGGGGATATGCACTTCAAACTGCAGCACATCTATTGAATCAAGTTCCATCCAAATCCGTGCCTAAGACTCCGTATGAAATATGGAGTGGTAAAAGTTTGTATCTTAAACGTATTAAGATTTGGGGTTGCCCAGCTTATGTCAAAAAGCAGAACCCAGACAAACTTGAGGCACGGGCAGTTTTGTGTAAGTTTGTGGGATACCCAAAAGATTCAAGTGGGTATCTATTCTACCATGCAGAGGAACAGAAGATAATTGTTTCAAGAAATGCCACATTTTTAGAAAAAGAATTTCTTGTTAAAAACATTAGTGGCAGCACGGTAGAACTGGATGAAATTCGAGAAACACAAGCTTTAACAGAAAATTTGGAGGAACCGCTAGATTCAATAACCCCAAACGAACCTCAGCCACTCCGCAGATCTGGTAGGATTTCTCATCCGCCCGAGAGATACTACGGTTTTCTCATAGACGGGGATCGAGAGGATTGCATCTTGGAAGAAGATGACCCTACCAGTTTCAGGCAGGCCATTATCAGTAGGGACTCTGATAAGTGGCAGGAAGCAATGCAATCCGAAATGGAGTCCATGTACGCCAATAAAGTGTGGACCTTGGATATTGCTCCACCTGGGGTAAAACCCGTTGGATGCAAATGGATCTACAAAAGGAAACTTGGTGTAGATGGGCAGGTGGAAACCTATAAAGCTAGACTCGTTGCAAAAGGTTTCCGTCAAAGACCTGGTTTGGACTATGACAAAACTTTTTCTCCGGTAGCTATGCTCAAATCCATTCGGATCCAACTTGCCATTGCTGCCTTCCATGACTATGAAATCTGGCAGATGGATGTTAAAACGGCTTTCCTAAACGGTTGTTTGGAAGAGTGCGTTTACATGGATCAACCAGAAGGTTTCGTAGACAGTGGGAGCAGCGGAAAGGTGTGCAAGTTGCTTAAATCCATTTATGGATTAAAGCAGGCATCGCGGAGCTGGAACATCTGTTTTGATGAGGCAATCAAGGAATTTGATTTCATCAAGAACGAAGATGAACCCTGTGTATATAAGAAGATTGTAGGACGAACTGTCGTATTCCTAGTCTTGTACGTGGACGACATTCTTTTGATAGGAAATGACATTCCTATGCTACAATCGGTCAAGCTATTTTTGTCACAAAGGTTCTCCATGAAGGACCTGGGTGATGCCTCGTACATTCTGGGGATCAAGATCTATAGAGATAGATCCAAGAGACTATTGGGACTTTCGCAGTCCAGGTACATAGAGACCGTACTAAAGAGATTTAGTATGGAGGGTTCCAAGCGCGGTAACATACCCGCATTGCACGGAATTACCCTCTCCAAGAAGATGTCTCCTAAGACTGACGAGGAGAGGGTTCGCATGAGCACTATACCCTACGCTTCGGCGGTAGGATCTATAATGTATGCGATGCTATGTACAAGACCAGATGTAGCTTACGCGTTGAGCGCGGTAAGCCGGTATCAGTCAGACCCAGGGGAGGACCACTGGACAGCAGTGAAGAACATTCTCAAGTACCTGAAAAGGACTAAGGAGATGTTCCTGGTTTACGGTAATGGAGACCTCAGGGTCGAGTCCTTTACCGATTCAAGCTTCCAGAGTGACAAAGATGACAGCAAGTCTGTCTCGGGTTTTGTGTTTACCCTCAACGGAGGGGCGGTATGTTGGAGGAGTTCCAAGCAGGATACCGTCGCAGACTCGACGATGGAGGCTGAATACATTGCTGCAAGCGATGCCGCAAAAGAGGCGGTCTGGATGAAGAAGTTCATTAGTGAACTTCAGGTGGTTCCGTCCATTGTTGACCCAATACCTTTGTATTGCGATAACAATGGGGCTATAGCTTTAGCGAAGGAACCAAGGTCCCATCAGAAATCCAGGCACATCTTAAGGCGGTATCACCTGATCAGGGAGATCATTGATCGACAGGAGATCGAGGTGCGGAGAGTGGACACAAAGGACAACACTGCGGACCCATTCACGAAGGCTTTACCCCAGACTCAGTTCGAGCGGCTGATCGAGATGATAGGTATTCGATACGCCAGTACATGGCCTTAGTGCAAGTGGGAGATTGTTAGTGTATATGCCCTAGAGGCCATTACTGTATCATACTAGTATGTATATTACTTGATGGAAGCTTGGGATATTCACAGTTGTACATACAATCTTGCTCAATATAGTAGTATGCTACTTGGTTTGTCTCTGCTTTAATGTGTACATGTGTGTTTATTTATTATATCACCTATACGCATTAGTAGAGCCCTTAGGATCTTTGCTTGATTACCGGCGTTGTGATGGCGATCACACTCGTGGGGGCTGGGTAATCTACAAGCACATCCTTATACACGTCCCTAGTCGTGGGAGTATCGAGATAGGGCATCGATACTCCGGAGTAGACTAGCGTATGCGCTTCTCATCCCAGCACGGGAGACGGTCTGTCCCACAGCCGTTGGTACGTCGTACTTGAGATAGTATGCGGGTGCTCGTTGGGTTACGAGTACACTGGACAGGACTCGTTGGGAACTGATGGTTGGTATTATACCTATCGTCAGTTATCAGTTCCCAGGTGACATGAGTACAGCTTAGTCCGCTGACTTGACACTGTCACTTCGCCTCGAGTGTGTTCCCACTGTTCTTTGATTGCCACCCTACCACGGCTCTACTGAGTCGTGCAAACAGGTAGTAGTTGGGAGCAGTCCCGAAGCACTTGGAAGCAGTGACGGTTAGACAGGATTCGTCTCTCCCGGTATTGGGGGTTGACATCGCGCTGTGTCTAGGAGAGCCATTACACGAGTAGTCCCTGGCCAGGGCAAGCGAGAT
Organism: Agapanthus africanus; assembly: GCA_030015575.1. Taxonomy (NCBI): domain Eukaryota; kingdom Viridiplantae; phylum Streptophyta; class Magnoliopsida; order Asparagales; family Amaryllidaceae; genus Agapanthus; species Agapanthus africanus. The sequence goes on from JASDDO010000001.1 coordinate 29,007,795, forward strand.
ATACTGGTAGGTTTCCAGTGTTATCTCAGGGTGTATTGGGCTTCACTCCGACACGACTTGTACCGCTATTAGGGGACTGACGTTTACCGCCCCCTAGGCCCTCCATGCGATGTATCAGACGAACAGACCGGACTGTACGGAGATTGTCACATACAGACTCAGTAGGAGTTCGGATGGGTTTACCTCATCGGCCTTCTTATCGACATCTACCTGGGGACCGTTACGTACAGCTAGTGCCGCTTGCGGTCTGTGGTTAAACCCACTGCCAGCGTAGTGTCGAGTCTTTAGAGTCCCACACAGAGAGTTTCCCTGCACTGAGCGAAACGTGTAGAGGCCGTATGGTTTTTACGGCAGGGCTCCGATCACTTACGTACACTTGTGTGCGTATGGTGTTCGGGCAGGCAGTACTAGTAGGCTTTGGTTTAAGCCGGATCCTAGTATTGCACGGATGGATTTGTTTTGTCTTCCGTGCATCCGCATTCTACGGAATACGGATGCAGGTGTGTATGCACAGTTTTTCGGAGTGATGAAGGAGGAGGTGCCTCATTAGGGTTTTGGCAGTTGATTCGGTCAGAACCATTTTGAGGCGGACTCATTAGGGTTTTGACAGTTCGTTTGGTCAAAACCATTATGAGCCGCGAACATCATTTACTAATCCTATTAGTGATAATCTTATGATGGCTAATTGCATTGACCATTTGACCCCGTTGACCTCTCTTGACTTTGTTGACCGGTTGACCGGGTTGACCATTGACTTTCAAGAGGGTTCTACACTTTTCTTTTCTTTTCCTTTTTCTTTTGGATTATGATAATGGTCATTTCAAAAGTAGCCATCAACTTTATCTTGATGGGATTAGTAATGATGTTGTTTTGCATTATTTGCAACCATGGTTGTTTTTCTTTTGATCATAATATTATTCTCATTCTCTCTCTTAAAATGAGAAGCTCCATGGTTGCTAACCTTCCTCCTTCTTCTTCCTCCTCTTGATTTCTCCTTTGATCTCATGTGTTGAGAGAAAAAGGTTTTCACTTGACAAACACATCCATATATCTCCTCTACACATCCTAGGTCTTCTAGATTAGCAATCTCCTTGCCCTAGTTACCTCGGCTTGAGGTGGAGCTCGGTGTACATCTCTCGGGTGGATCGTCTTCGACTCAAGGAGGCCGCGGAGGTGACCAAAGTCCGGATCAACCATTGAGCAAGCAAAGAGAAGAGCAACAAGAAGTGAAGAACAACAAAGAAGAAGAACAACAAGAAGAGAAGGAGTTCAAGTTGAGGTATAACCCCTAACCGAGTAGATATATCTCATGTTAGGCTGCTAGTGTATTGTTTAGCAAAGATCCGGCTTTTACGGTCCATGTTACAAAGTTTAGAAAAAATTTTGTTTTACCGTTTCCGCAACCCCGAAAGTACCGGGAGAGGTAACGTGGACCTAACAGTGGTATCAGAGCCTAACTAAACATAAACTAGCTTGGTAGTGAAGTGTATCGAAGTTCGAAACGGAAAAATCGATAAAACCAAGTTGCGAAAACCTGAGTTTCTGTTAAAAATTTTTCTGGTCAAAACAAAATTTGTCATGCACCTAAAATCATCTTAGGGTTTTCTAAAGATAACCACCAAAAACGAGCCAGAGATCTGACCAAACGAGCGCGTTTCCGCGGCGACAGCAAGCTATGTCGCCGCGGATCCGCGGCCGTCTTGTCTCCTCTCTGCATCGATTTTGGTGCAGTGTATCTCAATATTGGTTTTAGGATTTTTGAGATATATTATATGTGCCCAGATTTTCCAGAATAGAAATTTGTTTTTGGGGGCCTATAATTCCGTATTTTTTCCGAACTTCACTACACTTTGACTATGTTGGTTATATCTGTGATGTTTGTATGTATTGAACGTCGGCTAATCGCTATATGTCGATTAGTCGGGGTTATACATATCTATGATCTGTGATTGTTGTTGATGGTTTGTGTATATGAACTCGTTGGATTGTCGCGGATGAATAGCCGGGGTGGATGTGAGATGAGAGTTTCTTTTTCTTTCATTCATGTAATAAATTTGTAAATTGATGTAATATTATTTGTATGGCCGCACAACCGGGTCGGGGTTGTAGCCGTCATTGTATAATTCTTTTTACTTTTTTTGCTCCTAGGATAGACCCATGGAGGGGGTGCACAAACTACCGGGTATCTCGAAGTGCCGAGTGGCCTACTCATGGCATTGAGGGAGGTTGCTTCGCTTCGGGTACTTGGCGGGTAGTTTGCCGCACCCGTAGGGGTCTTGGGTGGGGTTTTGGCTATTCATCGCGACCGTGTAATCCGCTTTTCGTTGCAGGCTCGAACGAATCGCGGGTTCCTAGTATATCCAAAGTGTTCATCTGTGATCTGGATTGGTTTTCATTGCAGTATATCTATATATAATAACTATTTAGGCGTTGCTTATGTTTTACAGCCGCGCTAGTAAGCCTCGACCAGATGTTCCAGCGACAGCGGTAACCGTAGTTTCTCCGGAATCGGGCATTGGTTTGGAGATCGGGACCCGCCGTCCGAAGAAGCCTGTTAAGCGAAAGCTTTTATCATCGGCTGTTGGTGTCTGTTTCCCTCAATCAGAGCAAAGCACTGTTCAAATTTTGAAATTTTAAATGAAGTAGCGCTTCATAAAAGCGCTGGCGCTAAAAGCGCCAGCGCGAAGAGTTGTAACAACTCCAATTTTTGTATACATAAAATTGATTTAAATTTGAAGTATACTTGGAGTATTTAATATTGCTGTTACCACTTTAACTATTTATTTTCCCACAATAATTATAAGAAAGAGCTTGTGGCTCACTGGTAAGACCTTGCACTGCTGAACCAAGCCACCAGAGTTCAAATCCCATACCCCACATTATTTTTAATATTGATTTTTTTTAAAACCTTTAGAATACCAAGAGTTTACACATGCATATCTCACAAAACCCCCACTACACCCAAACATGTAACATTTGCAGGAGTTAGATGAACCGTCGGGGGGGATCCAGGCTGCCGGACTCGGCCGAGAATCGGCCAACTCGGCCTTGACTCGGCCGACTCAGTGCTCCGACCGAGTCACGGCCGAGTCACCCCCGAGTCGGCCGATTCCGGCGAAAGCTACAACATGAAAGTTGTGTCTGTAACACCCGAGTTCATTTATACCAATTCCAGTTTCAGTATTTTACTTATCCATGGTCTATTCCTGATTTTGCGTGTTTGGGTGCGAATAATATTTTACATGTTACTAGGCATTCGACCCGACCCGCTTGCTTGAACCTGTTTGACTCTCATTTATAAATTACCTTGACTTGTTGCATGGACTAATGCATCTCATAATTTAGTATATATTGGTATTTTATCTAGTAGCGCATTTTTTTGCATATAACAATTTAAATCACGTAAAATAAATTAAAATACTTGTCATGGCCTGCTTAATACCCCTAACCCTGTGGTAGCATCCGCGCATCTTGTTCTCGTTCCGTTCAGTAAAACGGACGTGTTTGGATGGCTACGCGCACGTACGTGCATCCATCCTTGGGGTACGCATTTTCGTTACCTGAGTACTTGTTTTAAAATTTGGACGTCGCATATATTTTTCATATTTTTAATCTGAATTTTTAGACCCGACCCGGGCGTGTTTGGAGTAAGTTTGTATTTGCCAAAATCTCAAAACGGACTAATATTATATTCTAATATATTATAATTATTACTATAAAGTATAAGTCTATTATTTATATTTTGTTATAACTAAAAATATTTTAATTATTCCATCCTAACTGCCTCACCGTCCTCTCTCACTCACTCTATATAATATTAATTCTTTTAATATTCGTTTATTTATTCACTCCTAACTATCTGCACTTTCTCTCTCTCTCTTTTTCTTTCTCTCTCTCTCTCTCCCCCACATAAATCCAACTTTCTTTCTCTTCCCTATTCATCCCACTCTCTCTCTCTCCTCTCGATCTCTCTCATCCTCTCTATCTCTCCCCCTTCTCTTTCTTCTCGCTTTCTCTATCTCTCTCCTCTCTCACTCTCTGATTCTCTTTCTCTCCCCTCTTTTTCTTTACTTCTCTCTCTCTCTCTTCCATATATATTAATACGCAACTCTCTCTTCTCTTCTTTCTTCTTTCTTTTATTTTTTTCCCTCGCGAACCCAAAACCCTAACCCTGCCGTCGCCCACGCCTCACCGTCGCCGCCTCCATCTTCGACCTCACCTCTGTTCCTTCGCCTCCTCATCCCTCTCGACCACCTCATCGCTTTTCGAGACTCCCCTGCACGGAAACCCTGCACGCCTGCAACCCTACCCTCGACTCGCCGGAGCTCTGTTCTTATCGCTTCCATCACCTCGCCTCCACCTCCTCCACTTCCATTCAACCATAGCACCCAAACTCTACACACCCCAACAATCAAGAACCCATCTTTCACTGCAAACCCATGTGTAACCATCACTGCCGTCGCCGGAAAACCCCGTCGACGCCCCTTGCATCCTCTGTCCCTGACCCAGAGCCTTACCTGATACCACAGTGCAGCCCTATCCTTCTTCCCCTCCTCTCCTTATCTCCTTCCTTCTCCCATTTCTTTTCCTGCAACATCAAACACAATCACCGACTTTAGCCTAAGTACCCACTGCCGTGCTGTCGATCCTTGCCGGCGATCCCTCGCCGTCTGCCTCACCCATCTCCACCCCCTCTCTTATCTCTCTTGCACCAAGCTTCGACACAACCATCCCCTACAACCGAAACTCCCTCTGTACAGAAACTGCAACCGTCTAACCGTGAAAGTTCGCCGGAAACCGTCGTACCGTCGACGATCCCGACGATCCTGACGAGCGTACCTGACCCGTGTGATCACACTGTACGTGGTTTGGATCCGTTCCGTGTACCGTGCGCGCATCGCGACGTTTTCCGCCGACGTGAGACGTTCCGTATTCCCGTTCCTGATCCGTCCAGGCAAGTTAATCTTGCTACATGCTATTTAAACTAATACATATACAATTTAAATTAATTTGTGCCTATTAGAGTACACGGTGGAACTGTAGTTCCATTTAATACTAGAATCCCATTTTTTTTCTTAAACATGTCGACGTCCCATTATATTATTTTATAATCATGGCTCGAAACATACCAGTTTGCTTTTAGTTCTGTTATACATAGTATGCGCAATCATATTTAAATCTTGTAACAATTACTGGCATGACCCACAGTACCCCTCTTTATACGTTATACCTGTCGGACGACCGTTCGCGTACGTCTAACCTGATTTATCGTCCCCTGCATCTTAAATTATTTAATACATATTAACTTTTTTTTTATCATCCATATTGTTAAACTGTAGTTGAGAAATGTTAAAACTATCTCTTAAACCCAAACTGATAACCGTGCATCCTAGTAGTGCAATCTGTACCTATTTGCATATCATGTTCCAGTTTATTGTTCCGATAATTCCATGCTTGTTTATTTATAACCATGTTTATATTAGTTGATTTGTGAGCACCCACATATTATTTGTGCTTCCTGACATGACCTGTTGCACTTCCTATTTGATATGACATGGTACCGTACACTCTTGACATGACATGACACCTGTATATATTACCTGGCTTGGCCTGATGTACCATGGTATTACCTGCTATTTGATCTTGTGTCTAATGCCAACAAATCTGACATGTAGTCCTTACGGACCGTTCCTGTTGTCTATCCAGACAAACCTGCTCTTACCTGATCCTGTGTTGGCATTAGTTCTTCATTACTGAATACCTGACTTGACATACATAACTTGGGGATATGGGGAAATCAATGGTGAAACCTGACTTGTAACTCAACAGTTCGATACCTGTTCTGATCAGTTTTAGAGGCTAGGCCAGCCTTGGGATGATGCTGCTGACATCATTCATCTGTACATATTTCCTGTTTTAGTGCCTAGCTGCATGTCTCGGATTCAGCCCGAGAATCATGACCGACGTCCCGGGTATGCACGGGATACTATTGAGTTACATCGATGATTCATCAAATTGATTTCAAAGACTTGAGAGTAGATAACCCAATAGAACAGTTTAGTTTACTCACTGCACACTACCCTTCACTGCCCTGATTTACATTACTATTACATTTGCTTTTCATTCACGATTATATTTGCATTGCCTGTTACCCTGTTTATATTTTATTGCTTGATAACATGACGCGCTGACGTCTGGGTTTTGCATGGCCCAGATTCTTATACCTTGTTGCTGACTGATCAGGAGTATTGCCGCTGTTAGACGAGCGGTGAAGTACCTGTCGGTATGTAGTTTCACTTCCAGGTGTTTCATTTATTGTATCTTTGGCTTCCGCATATTGTTATTTCTTGACTCTTTTACTCTGGCTTATGGACATGTACTAGATAATTAGTTTACTTTCCTGTTCTTGATATCTCTACAGCCGTAATGTGACGGGTAGCATGGTTGGCTATGTCACGTGCCCATCTTAGCGTACTCTGGGAAGCGGGGCTTGACATGGTTCTTTTGGTATCAGAGCCATAGGATATAGGTTAATCGGGTTGATTCTTTGTAGTTGGGTATTGGACTCAATACACGAATCAGAATACTCGTGATTAGGAACATGTCCTGCCACCTTGATTATCGTGATTGTTGAATCATATCCTTCTCTTGATCCTTGTTTCGGCGATATGCAAACCACTTTGCATTTCAACCTGAAATCCTTTTGGTTCTCTATTGTTTCTCCCTGTTTCTTGATTCTGATACTAGGATTTGGGCGACTTGGGTGGAGTTATGTAATTATGCCCATGAACTGCAGTATGGTTACAATGCGGTACTCTATCTAAGTAACTTGGAGTCCTGGTCTTGATTCACTTCCATGTTCCATGATCGTTGTATTACCTTGTCCCTCTCGGTTTCATTGCTTACCAGTTCTTGTTGTACCGCCAGCTTGAATCATGCTTACCGTGTTTAATTCTCTTCATTATCTTGACTTCGGATGAAGTCAGCGTGGTATCCTACTCGTTCATATCTTTCCCGCATTGGAATTATTCAATTCCGGTGCATTCCTTGTTTGTTGTTGTCTTGGGAATGGATTTTCTTGGCACCTTCCGCGCTCATATTGATTGTAAGGAAAGGAAAGTGATTTTCCAGATTCTTGGACATCCAGAGTTTGTTTTGTTGGATATATATGCCCTAGAGGCCTACATTGTATAGGATGCTTGGGATATGTATGTACATGACAGTCTTGCTTGATATGATAGTACGCTATTTGGTTTGACGTTGTCTTAACGTATGATATATTTTACTTGGTATTTATACATATATGTTGATAAAGCCCATAGGGTGTTTGTCTGACTACCGGGGTTGTGATGGCAGTCATACTAGTGGGAGCTGGATAGTCAATAGGCACACCCTTATAAGTCTCTGGTCGCAGGAGTATCGAGATTGGGCATCGATACTCCGGAGTAGACTAGTGTATACATATCTAGACCCTGACGAGGGGCGATGGATTGGTCCCGCAACCATTGGTGGTGTTCACCTAAGATTGTATACAGATGCTCACTGGGTGTGAGTACACCGGACAGGACTCGCCGAGAACTGACTGGATGGTATTATACCTAACGTCAGATAGCAGTTCTCAGATGACATGTGTGCAGATAGTCCGTTGACTTAAGGTCATCATTTGTCTCGTGTGAGTTCCCACTGTGCTTTGATTATTACCCTACCACGGCTCAAAGGAGTCGTGTAAACAGGTTTTAGTTGGGCACAGTCCCAAGCCACGTGGAGGCAGTGAGCGACTGTTAGGGATTCGTCTCTCCCGGTATAGGGAGTTGATATCGCACTGTCGTCGGTTGGTCATTACCATAAGTCCCTGGCCAGGGCTGATTGAGAATTACTGATGGACTGATCAGTAGATACTCGGGTGGTCTTGAGCCATACAGACACGACTTGTATGGTTATTAGGGGTCTGACGTCCACCACCTCCCTAGACCATACATGTGATACTCTTAGACGAACAGACCGTACTGCGCGGATATTGTCATGGACAGGCTCAGTAGGATTTCAGATGGGTTATCTCATCGGCTTTCTTATCGACAACTACCTGGGGACCGTTACGTACAGCTAGTGCCGCTTGCGGTCTGTGGTTAAACCCACTTCCAGTGTAGTAATTGAGTCTTTAGAGTCCCATACAGAGATTTCCCAAACCTAGGCGAAAAGATATAGAGGTCGTATGGTTTTAAGACAAAGGTTCAAACGCGTACGTGTTTAAACGCACGTACGACATTCGGACAGTTTTTACTAGCAGGATTTGGTTTAAGCCAGATTCTAGTATCAGGTTATTGGATTTATACAGTCTAAAGTTTTTCCGTGTTTTCACGGATGAGAAGGGCGTTCTCGTAATTTTCCGAGAAGCTTCTAGAAGGATGTGACATGGAGGGAGAGGTGGCATTTTCATTTAATGATTTAGTGACTCATTGTGAGTGATTCATCATGTCATTAATTGCATTATTAAATGCTTAATGACTCACATAATGAATCACCCACTTGCATTTATGAAACATGATGAATAATCTCATATTATTCATTTCTTTTTATTCATTATGTTTCATATATCAAGTGAGAAGCTATTTCATTATTATTATGATTATGATTATCATCTTCTCACTCTCTCTCTTCAAGCTCTCTCTCCTTCACCAAAGCCTAATCCTACCCCTCATGAGTTGAGAACAAGGATTAGGAAAGACTAATTACTCCATAACCCATCTCTACATCACCTTAGCTACTCTATTTAGCAACTAGAGAAACTAAGTAACCTCAAGTTTAGAGGTTATAGCTTGGATTAGGTTCTCGGGTGGATCGTCTATCACGGAAGGAAGCCAAGGAGGACGTGGAGATCCAAAGAGGCCATAGATAACATAAAGACGAAGGACTAGAAACGTTTGGTATAATCTCTTAACATAGTAGTTTAGAACTCTATAGCTTTTGTTAAAACTTGTTTAGCAAACGATTCATACGGTTACTCGATGTTTAACCATAGAACAAAATTGTTATTCATATTTCTGCCTCCCCATAAGTATTAGGGTGTTGAACATCGACTTACAGTGGTATCAGAGCCTAGCTAAACAATATTTAACACACTTGCAAATTTATATGAATTTCGAACGGAAAAACAAACCGGAAAAACCCCGATATCATGAACTTTCTGTCGAATTTTAAATGAGGTCCAAAAATTTTTCAGGGACCTTCAGAATGACCTAAATGAATGTATTAGAACACCCAAGAAAATTGGGCTCATGAATCGGCCATAGCGCCGCGGAACCGCGGCCGATCCCACCGATCCGCCGCGATTCCGCCGCGCTTTGGACGACTCATCATCCCATGTTTCTTGTGTTGATTCTCTGTGATATTTGGTGTTTTCTGGTAATTGTTATTTTTGCTCAGATTTCAGATTTACAGAGAAGTATTGGAGCAAAATTAAATGTGTTTAATCGATCGAAATTATACGGTATTTGCTTGTTTGATTATATCTGTGAAATATATTATGTGTTCGTAAACCTCCCCTAACTGCTAGTATGTCGGTTGGCAAGGGGTTGCACATATCTGTGATGTTATATATATCCGTTTGTGTATATAAACTGTATTGGACTGTTGTGGTGATTAGCCGGGTTTTGTGATGGGTTATTGTATTAATTCATTTGATGTAAATGTAATAAGTTGTAATATTATTTTGCGGAGCACATCCAGGTTGCGGTTGTAGCCACCGTTGTATTATTTCTTTTTACTGTTTTTGCTCCTATGATAGACCCAAGGTGGGGTGCACAAACTATCGGGTATTTTGAAGTGTTGGGGCAGACCGCTTCACTTCTGGTACTTGGCGGGTAGTTTGCCGTACCCGTAGGGGTCTGGGGTGGGAAAATGGCTATTCATCACAACTGTGTAATCCGTCTTTCATTGCAGGCTCAAAAGAAATGCGGATTGCTTGCAAATCCAATATTGTTTATCAGTGATCTGGAATGCCTATTATTGCGTCTGACGAATGTACAATATCTATATATGGTAGCTATTTAGATGTCGTTTATGTTTTACACCCGCGCTAGCCCAGCCCCCGCTCTGTCGTTAGTTAAGTAACCTAACGGGTGATGACGGGACCCCGTGGCGAATGCAGATGGCATAAGAGGACGTTGTATTTTCGTTGTTATCTGTAATGATAGGTTAAAGATGGGACGCATTATTATTAATGCAAAGAAAATAAAACCTAAACTGAATCGTTGGAACAATTTCTAAAAACCACTCGGTTTTCTTGAAAAAGCAAATTTTAAATGCGGAGCTTAAAACCACTCCTTTTAATAAAAGCTATCTTAGTTCCTTCGATCAAATCAAGTTCACTACGTTAACGGTTTTTTGCCAAAAAACCAGCCGTAACCCTCCGTCGTTTCAGATAGACAGCACATCGTATTCATGCTATGCTTGTTGGCCTACGTCAAGGCATAGTGTATGGTAGCAGTGTGTGTGCCTATTTGTTGCATAGATAGATGCATTAGTTTAATACAGACGTACACCTTGTTGGCCTACGTCAAGGGCTTGTACGATGTATTTAAATTGATCAGGACAACGACGGGTAGAACTTGACTTGCGTCTTATGACTTGTTGGCCTACGTCAAGGTCTATAAGAGCTTGGGGTAAAAATCACATCGGGAGTTTCAAACATAAAGGAAACTTGCAGATTTAGCTTACCTTCTGGAGTGTGGTGACTAGAGTGGCTTCCATCTAGAGCATCATGCAATGATAGTTGGATCCCGATCTCACTGATGAGTAGGATTACTCTCGGGAATTTCTCTCACTTAACAATCAATGCTATAAACTAAGTAGGTGCCTAGAAAGGTGTTAGAGGGGCTACGCCTCCAGGGAAAAGAGGTTCTTTAATTAAGGAACTTCGCGAAAGCGTTGGAAAACCTCCCTCGAAGTACCAACACCAGCCTGGCTGAAAGGTTAAGCAAGAATTGTGACGTGTGATTAAATCCTGACTAGTTCTTCTTTTAGGTTTTGAAGAAGGATTTGAGGAAACAGTGGGAGCCATCCTGTTTAGATAAATTAATAACCAATCTAAACTTGCAAGAGCGTATGCTGAGTGTTTCTTTTCTCTCTCTCTGGCAGCTACCATGACTGGACTTAAACTATTACTTGAAAAGAATATACTGACCGGACAGAACTATAAAGATTGGCTAAGGAACGTCAATATTGCGCTGACTTATGACAAAGTTTCATATGTTACCACCGCTGTTCCTCCCCTTATCCCAGGACCAGATTCCTCAGTTGCGGACAAGGAAGTTCGCAAAACCTGGGATCTAGACTGTGAGCGAGCTAAGTGTATCGTGCTGGCGTCCATGAACAATGAACTCCAGAAACAGCATGAGAGTATGGATATTATATCCATATTCCTCCATTGCAAGGAATTGTATGGTGAACACTCCCGTATCGCAAGGTACGAAACCTCAAGGAAACTCTTCCAGATGAGGCTAGCTCCAGGATCGCCTGTTGGAGAGCACGTCCTCAAAATGATCACCCTCATTGAGGAACTCGCAAACCTGGGATGCGTGCTAGAGAATGATTTGTATATCGACTTGATTTTGCAGTCCCTTCCCCACACCTTCTCTCAGTTCGTGCTGAACTTCAACATGCACGAAATGGAAGCGGATCTTCCAAAACTCCTCAATATGTTGAGGGTAGCAGAGACCTCCTTGAAAAAGAAGAAGACCCCCGTTCTGTATGTTGGCCAATCATCTTCTTCTAAATCTAAAGCGAAAGCTAAAGGGAAGAAGAAGATGAAAGCCACCAAACCGAAGGGTGGGGTCAAGAAGGTGCAGGGAACGAACAAGGCAGGAAGGGTGAAGGCAGAAAAGAACGAATGCTTCTATTGTCACAAGCAAGGGCACTGGAAGAAGGATTGTCAGGCCTTCAAAGCCAAGGACATGAAGCAAGCTGTTGCTTCTGCTTCAGGTGTGTTCGTAATCGAAAATTGTCTTTCAGTAAACTCTACTTCATGGGTACTTGATACCGGTTCTGGTTCTCACATCTGTAATTCTTTGCAGGATCTGAGAAATAGTAGAGTACTGGGGGCAGGTGATATGACTCTCCGGATGGGCAATGGAATGCATGTAGATGCAGTTGCAATAGGGGAATATCACCTAGGGTTGAATAGTGGACACATTTTGGTATTGTACAACTGTTTTTGTATTCCCAGTATGTTGTGTAATATTATATCAGTATCTTTGTTGTCTAATAAAGGATATAATTTTGCGCTTGAAATAAATGTCATGAACATTCTCCTAAATCAAGAACTGATTGGGTTTGGCACACTGGAAAACGGGATATACATACTTAATCAACCTCAAATTTTCAATATTCAAAACACGCGTAAACGAAAGGCTCCAGATTCGAATCAAGCCTTCCTATGGCATTGTAGACTTGGTCATATAAATGAAACAAGGTTGACTAAGTTACATAAAGATGGATATCTAGATCCGTTTGAATATTCATCATATGCAACTTGTCAATCATGTATCAAAGGAAAAATGACCAAATCTCCGTTCACCGGACACGGAGAAAGAGCCACTGAACTCTTGGGACTAGTACACAGTGATGTATGCGGTCCGATGTCTACGCATGCACGAAGCGGTCACTCCTACTTCATAACTTTTACTGATGACTTCTCTAGGTATGGACATATATTCTTAATGAAACATAAATCCGAGGCCTTTGAGAAGTTTAAGGAGTATAAAAATGAAGTAGAGAAACAGACTCGTAAAAGCATCAAGACACTTCGATCTGATCGAGGTGGAGAATACTTAAGTACCAGTTTCCTTGAATACTTAAAAGAGAATGGAATTCTCTCTCAGCTTACTCCGCCTTATACACCTCAGCATAATGGTGTATCAGAAAGGAGGAATCGCACGCTATTAGATATGGTGCGTTCAATGATGAGTAGTGTTGAATTGCCACTTTCCTTCTGGGGATTTGCTCTAGAATCAGCCGCATACCTATTGAATAGAGTTCCAACTAAGTCTGTACCTACCACTCCATATGAAATGTGGTGTGGGAAGAGACCATATCTCAAGTATATCAAGATATGGGGGTGTCCGGTATATGTTAAGAAACATAATCCGGACAAGCTCGAGGCACGATCGGTTTTGTGCAAGTTTGTAGGATACCCCAAGCATTCAAGGGGGTATATGGTCTACCACACTGAAGAACAAAAGGTGTTTGTCACTCGCCACATTGTCTTCTTAGAAAGCGAATTTCTTGCAAAAGAAATTAGTGGGAGTGCGGTAGAACTGGAAGAAATTCCAGAACCTCAAACTGCAACCGAGGACTTAGAAGAATCTCAGATTTCAATAGAACATGACGAACCAATGCCACTTCGCAGATCTAGTAGGCTTTCTCATCCTCCTGAAAGATACTATGGTTTTCTTCTTGATGGGGATCGGAGGATTGCATCATCGATGATGATGAGCCTACTAGTTTTCAGCAGGCTATCACGAGTAGCGACTCAGTGAAGTGGCTGGATGCTATGAGATCCGAAATGGAATCCATGTACACCAATAAAGTATAGACTTTAGAAGTTGCTCCTCCTGGGGTAAAACCAGTTGGGTGCAAATGGATCTTCAAAAAGAAGATTGGTACATTTGGACAAGTGGAAACCTACAAAGCTAGACTAGTAGCAAAAGGTTTCCGTCAAAGACCAGGATTGGACTATGATGAAACTTTTTCACCAGTAGCTATGCTTAAATCCATTCGGATCATGCTTGCCATTGCTGCCTTCCATGACTATGAAATCTGGCAAATGGATGTAAAAACAGCTTTTCTAAATGGACATCTAGAAGAGAGTGTTTACATGGATCAACCAGAAGGTTTCTTAGACAGTGGGAGCAGCGGAAGAGTGTGCAAATTGCTTAAATCCATTTATGGGTTAAAGCAAGCATCGCGGAGTTGGAACATCTGCTTTGATGAAACAGTCAAGGAATTTGACTTTATCAAAAATGTAGATGAACCATGTATTTATAGGAAGATTGTAGAAGGAGCAGTAGTCTTCCTCGTTTTATACGTCGACGACATACTACTGATAGGGAATGATATCTCTATACTACAATCAGTAAAGCTCTTCTTATCACAAAAATTCTCCATGAAAGACTTGGGAGATGCATCATACATTCTGGGCATTAAGATCTATCGTGATAGATCTAATAGAACATTGGGACTTTCACAGTCCAGGTATATAGACACTATACTAAAGAGATTTAGTATGGAAGATTCCAAGCGCGGCAATATGCCCGCTTGTCACGGAATCACCCTCTCCAAAGAGATGTCTCCAAAGACTGATGAAGAGAGGGCTCGCATGGGCATTATACCCTACGCTTCGGCGGTAGGATCAATAATGTATGCGATGTTATGTACCAGACCGGATGTAGCTTACGCACTTAGTGTAGTAAGCAGGTATCAGTCTGACCCAGGTGAGAAACATTGGATAGCGGTGAAGAACATTCTCAAGTACCTAAGAAGGACTAAGGAGATGTTCTTGATTTACGGTAATGGGGACCTCCAGGTAGAGGCTTTTACCGACTCCGGCTTCCAAAGTGACAAAGATGATTCTAAATCCATTTCGGGTTTTGTGTTTACCCTCAATGGAGGGACGGTATGTTGGAAGAGTTCCAAACAAGATACCGTCGCAGACTCAACTATGGAGGCTGAGTATATAGCTGCTAGTGAAGCCGCAAAAGAGGCCGTCTGGATGAGGAAGTTCATTTCTGAACTTCAGGTGGTTCCGTCCATTGCCAATCCAATACCTTTGTATTGCGATAACAATGGCGCTGTAGCTTTAGCAAAGGAACCAAGGTCCCATCAGAAATCCAGGCATATCTTAAGGCGGTTTCACCTGATCAGGGAGATCGTGGATCGTCGGGAGATCGAGATACGGAGAGTGGACACAAAAGACAACACGGTAGATCCATTCACCAAGGCCATTCCTCAAGTACAGTTCGAAAGGTTATTTGAGATGTTGGGCATGCGGTACGCCAGCAACTGGATCTGGTAGAGACAGTGGGTACTCATTGCAGCAATTATAGGCCTTAGTGCAAGTGGGAGATTGTTGGATATATATGCCCTAGAGGCCTACATTGTATAGGATGCTTGGGATATGTATGTACATGACAGTCTTGCTTGATATGATAGTACGCTACTTGGTTTGACTTTGTCTTAACGTATGATATATTTTACTTGGTATTTATATATATATGTTGATAAAGCCCATAGGGTGTTTGTCTGACTACCGGCGTTGTGATGACAGTCATACTAGTGGGAGCTGGATAGTCAATAGGCACACCCTTAGAAGTCCCTGGTCGCAGGAGTATCAAGATTGGGCATCGATACTCCGGAGTAGACTAGTGTATACATATCTAGACCCTGACGAGGGGCGATGGATTGGTCCCGCAACCATTGGTGGTGTTCACCTAAGATTGTATACAGATACTCACTGGGTGTGAGTACACCGGACAGGACTCGCCGAGAACTGACTGGATGGTATTATACCTAACGTCAGATAGCAGTTCTCAGATGACATGTGTGCAGACAGTCCGTTGACTTAAGGCCATCATTTGTCTCATGTGAGTTCCCACTGTGCTTTGATTATTACCCTACCACGGCTCAAAGGAGTCGTGCAAACAGGTTTTAGTTGGGCACAGTCCCGAGCCACGTGGAGGCAGTGAGCGACTGTTAGGGATTCGTCTCTCCCGGTATAGGGAGTTGATATCGCACTGTCGTCGGTTGGTCATTACCATAAGTCCCTGGCCAGGGCTGATTGAGAATTACTGATGGACTGATCAGTAGATACTCGGGTGGTCTTGAGCCATACAGACACGACTTGTACGGTTATTAGGGGTCTGACGTCCACCACCTCCCTAGACCATACATGTGATACTCTTAGACGAACAGACCGTACTGCGCGGATATTGTCATGGACAGGCTCAGTAGGATTTCAGATGGGTTATCTCATCGGCTTTCTTATCGACAACTACCTGGGGACCGTTACGTACAGCTAGTGCCGCTTGCGGTCTGTGGTTAAACCCACTGCCAGCGTAGTAGTTGAGTCTTTAGAGTCCCACACAGAGATTTCCCAAACCCAGGAGAAAAGATATAGAGGTCGTATGGTTTTACGACAAAGGTTCGAACGCGTACGTGTTTAAACGCACGTACGACATTCGGACAGTTTTTACTAGCAAGCTTTGGTTTAAGCTAGATTCTAGTATCAGGTTATTGGATTTATACAGTCTAAAGTTTTTCCGTGTTTTCACGGATGAGAAGGGCGTTCTCGTAATTTTCCGAGAAGCTTCTAGAAGGATGTGACATGGAGGGAGAGGTGGCATTTTCATTTAATGATTTAGTGACTCATTGTGAGTGATTCATCATGTCATTAATTGCATTATTAAATGCTTAATGATTCACATAATGAATCACCCACTTGCATTTATGAAACATGATGAATAATCTCATATTATTCATTTCTTTTTATTCATTATGTTTCATATATCAAGTGAGAAGCTTTTTCATTATTATTATGATTATCATTATCATCTTCTCACTCTCTCTCTTCAAGCTCTCTCTTCTTCACCAAAGCCTAATCCTACCCCTCATGAGTTGAGAACAAGGATTAGGAAAGACTAATTACTCCATAACCCATCTCTACATCACCTTAGCTACTCTATTTAGCAAGTAGAGAAACTAAGTAACCTCAAGTTTAGAGGTTATAGCTTGGATTAGGTTCTCGGGTGGATCGTCTATCACGGAAGGAAGCCAAGGAGGACGTGGAGATCCAAAGAGGCCATAGATAACATAAAGACGAAGGACTAGAAACGTTTGGTATAATCTCTTAACATAGTAGTTTAGAACTCTATAGCTTTTGTTAAAACTTGTTTAGCAAACGATTCATACGGTTACTCGATGTTTAACCATAGAACAAGATTGTTATTCATATTTCCGTCTCCCCATAAGTATTGGGGTGTTGAACATCGACTTACATGTTTTACTGGAGGAAGCAGTTCCGTCGGGCCGGTCGAGTTTAGGGCTAGGCCGATGAATGATGATCTTTCGTTGATGGAAGTGATAAGGAAGAAGCGTCGACAATATTTCGGGAATTCAAGGACGTGTTGGAGGATATCTCGGATTTACCGCAAAATAGGATGTGAAGTTTGTGATTGATCTTGTTTCTGGTACAACGCCAATCTCAAAGGTGTACTATCCAAGGGCACCGTTGAAGTTGGAAGAAAGTCAAGAATCAGGTTACCGAATTTCTAGAGAAGAGGTGGATTCGCAGCAGCAACTCACTTTGGAGAGCTTAGGTTCTTCTAGTAAAGAAGAAAGACGGCACCAGGAGGATGTGCATTGATTATCGAGAATTTAACAGGGTGAATATTATGAACAAGTACCCGATCCCTCGCATTGGCGAAGTGTTTGAGCAGCTTAGTGGCGAGAGGGTATTCTTGAAGCTGGATTTGCGGTTCGGATATTATCAGGTCCGAGCTAAATCAGAAGATATTTGCAAGACTGCGTTCTGAACTCGGTATGGACGAGTAGTTGGTGATGCTATTTGGAGTCACAAATGCACCAGCGATATTTATGGACTTGATGAACCGAATCTTTCACCGTTCTTGGACCAGTTTATAGTGGTTATTAAAGATATTCTGATCTACTCGAGGAGCATTGAAGAGCATGCAGAACACTTGAAAATCGCACTGCAGACATTGAGGCAAGAAAGATTATATGCAAAGATGAGCAAGTGCAAGGTTGGGCTTGAAGATGTAAAGTTTGGGGACATATCGTAGCTGGAAGTGGAATCGCCGTTTACCCAAGGAAGATTGCAGCAGTTCAAGACTGGCCGATTCCGAAGAATGTTATAAAAATCAGAAGTTTCTTGGACTTGCAGGATACATAGAAGGTTGGTGGAGAGTTTTGCTCGTTAGCTGAGCCTTGACCAAGCTTACGCGTAAGAAAATACCATTGGTGTGAGTGGATAAGTGTGCGACAGCTTTCGAGGCGTGGAGCAGAGGTTGATGACCGCTTTTGTTTTGACCGTACCAAATGGTTCCGGAGGATTGGTGATTCACAGCGACGCATCTGGGAAAGGTTTGGGATATGTTTTGATACAGCATGAGAAGGTTGTAGCTTACGCGTTGAGATAGTTGAAGACCCATGAGAAGAATTACTCAACTCATGACTTGGAGCTTGCGGCTGGGATTTTCGCTTGAAGATTTGGAGACACTACTTATTGGGCAAAAGGGGTCGAGATATTCACCGATCATAAAAGCCTAAAGTACGTGTTCGCTCAGAAAAAGCTAGTTGTGTGACAACGAAGATGGTTGAAGCTGACGGCTGACTACGATTTCGATCTTAAGTACCATCCGGGAAAAGTTAGTGTTGTGCCGGATATGCTTAGTCGGTTGCCGGTAATTCAGATGTTGACTACACAGAAGAAACTTAGTGAAGACTTTTGAAGATTCGATTTGGAGGTTGTGCTACCGCATTCTACGGGATAGTTGATGCAGCTACAAGTACGTTCTTCGTTGATCGAGAATATTAAAGCAGCGTTCCGCAGGACCCCAGATTTCCAAAGTTTCGAGAACAGGTTGATGCCGGAATACGAACAGATTTACTGATACAGGAAGATGGTTCGTTGAGGTATGGTAGCCGTTTGTGTATGCCTAAGCGAGATATTCGCGAAGAACTTATGAAGGAGGCACACAGTTCAGCTTATTCCGTACACCCCGGAGGCACGAAGATGTACCGAGACTTACGACAGCATTTCTGGTGGGAAGGTATGAAACGGGAGATTGCTCGCTTTGTGGCAAAGTGCTTGGTGTGTCAGCAAGTTAAGGATGAACATCAAAGGGCTGCTGGTTTATTGCAACCACTTCCGATTCCTCAATGGAAGTGGGAACATATAACCATGGATTTCATGACGGCTTTACCGCGGAGTCCAAAGGGCAACAATGCAGTTTGGGTGATCGTTGATAGATTGACCAAGGCAGCTCATTTCATCCCTTTTCAAGTTGGTCAATCAACAGAAGTTTTGGCAGAACGGTACATGTAGGAGATTGTAAGATTGCACGGAGTACCGGTGAGCATCGTGTCCGACCAGGACACTCGTTTCTTATCACACTTTTGGAGGAACTTATAGGAAAGTTTGGGGACTCGATTGAAGTTTAGCACAGCTTATCATCCTCAAAAAGATGGCCAGTCGGAGAGAACGATCCAAACTCTTGAAGACGTGTTGAGAACTCGTATGTTAGACTTCAAGGGTTCATGGGTGGATCATCTACACTTGGTGGAGTTTTCTTACAACAACAGTTTTTAGGCGACCATTCTGATGGCTCCATTCGAGGCTTTATATGGTCGCAAGTGTCGTTCACCTGTTTGTTGGGACGATATTGGTGAACGAATATTGTTGGGACCAGATTTGGTTATGCAGACAGTTAAGAAGGTTAATAGATTCTGGAATCATATTAGTGCAGCACGGGACCGACAAAGAGTTGGGCAGTTATATCGAGAAGACCTCTAGAGTTCGCTGATAGTGATTTAGTATTCTTGAAGATGTCACCGACTAGAGGGGTGATCCGTTATAGAAGTCGAGGAAAGTTTAGTCCTCGATTCGTTGGACCTTTTAAGATTTTGGGGCGTATTGGAGAAGTGGCACATCGTTTGGGTGTTACCGCAATCTTTGGAGAATGTTCATGACGAGTTTCTTGTATCTCAACCCTGTAGGTATGCTCGAGATGAAATACATGTATTGGATCTTTCGGAGATGACTATATGAGAAGATTTAACCTTTGAGGAGTGACCGATGTCAACGGTGGAACGAAGAGAAAAGGTTCTTAAGAACGATGTTATCACTGTTGTACTTGTTTTCTTGAAGTAATCGCTCACTTGGAGAATCAACTTGGGAACGAGAAGTTGAAGTCCGACAGAAGATTTGTCATCTCTCTTTGTAGATTCTTGATAGATTATCCTTTCTTGTTCTTGGAATTTCGAGGACGAAATTCTTTGGTAGTTGGGTATAATGTAACACCCGAGTTCATTTATACCAATTCCAGTTTCAGTATTTTACTTATCCATGGTCTATTCCTGATTTAGCGTGTTTGGGTGCGAATAATATTTTACATGTTACTAGGCATTCGACCCGACCCGCTTGCTTGAACCTGTTTGACTCTCATTTATGGATTACCTTTACTTGTTGCATGGATTAGTGCATCTCATAATTTAATATATACTGGTATTATATCTAGTAGCATATTTTTTTGCATATAACAATTTAAATCACGTAAAATAAATTAAAATACTTGTCATGGCCTGCTTGATACTCCTAACCCTGTGGTAGCATCCGCGCATCTTGTTCTTGTTCCGTTCAGTAAAACGGACGTGTTTGGATGGCTACGCGCACGTACGTGCATCCGTCCTTGGGGGTACGCATTTTCGTTACCTGAGTACTTGTTTTAAAATTTGGACGTCGTATATATTTTTCATGTTTTTAATCTGAATTTTTAGACCTGACCCGGGCGTGTTTTGGAGTAAATTTGTATTTACCAAAATCTCAAAATGGACTAATATTATATTCTAATATATTATAATTATTACTATAAAGTATAAGTCTACTATTTATATTTTGTTATAACTAAAAATATTTTAATTATTCTATCCTAACTGCCTCACCGTCCTCTCTCTCACTCTATATAATATTAATTCTTTTAATATTCGTTTATTTATTCAATCCTAACTATCTGCACTTTCTCTCTCTCTCTCTCTCTCTCTCTTTCTTTCTCTCTCTCCCCCCACATAAATCCAACTTTCTTTCTCTTCCCTATTCATCCCACTCTCTCTCTCCTCTCGATCTTTCTCATCCTCTCTATCTCTCTCCCCCCTCTCTCTCTTCTCGCTTTTTCTATCTCTCTCCTCTCGCTCTCTCTCTGATTCTCTTTCTCTCCCCTCTTTTTCTTTACTTCTCTCTCTCTCTTCCATATATATTAATACGCAACTCTCTCTCCTCTTCTTTCTTCTTTCTTTTATTTTTTCCCTCGCGAACCAAAAACCCTAACCCTGCCGTCGCCCGCGCCTCGCCGTCGCCGCCTCCATCTTCGACCTCACCTCTGTTCCTTCGCCTCCTCATCCCTCTCGACCACCTCATCACTTTTCGAGACTCCCCTGCACGAAAACCCTGCACGTCTGCAACCCTACCCTCGACTCGCCGGAGCTCTGTTCTCATTGCTTCCATCACCTCGCCTCCACTTCCTCCACTTCCATTCAACCATAGCACCCAAACTCTACACACCCCAACAATCAAGAACCCATCTTTCACTGCAAACCCATGTGTAACCATCACTGCCGTCGCCGAAAAACCCCGTCGACGCCCCTCGCCTCCTCTGTCCCTGACCCAGAGCCTTACCTGATACCACAGTGCAGCCCTGATGATGATGACAGCTAGCTTCCCGACCATCCCTCCCGGAACTATTCCTCCGACTGGCCGCTGCTTTTTTGAGTTCGATCTAGTCTGCTGGACTGTATCCTTCTTCCCCTCCTCTCCTTATCTCCTTCCTTCTCTCTTTTCTTTTCCTGCAACATCAAACACAATCACCGACTTTAGCCTAAGTACCCACTGCCGTGCTGTCGATCCTTGCCGGCGATCCCTCGCCGTCGGCCTCACCCATCACCACCACCTCTCTTATCTCTCTTGCACCAAGCTTCGACACAACCATCCCCTACAACCGAAACTCCATCTGTACAGAAACTGCAACCGTCTCACCATGAAAGTTCGCCGGAAACCGGCGTACCGTCGACGATCCTGACAAGAGTACCTGACCCGTGTGATCACACTGTACGTGGTTTGGATCCGTTCCGTGTACCGTGCGCGCATCGCGACGTTTTCCGCCGACGTGAGACGTTCCGTATTCCCGTTCCTGATCCGTCCAGGCAAGTTAATCTTGCTACATGCTATTTAAACTAATACATATGCTATTTAAATTAATTTGTGCATATTAGAGTACACGGTGGATCTGTAGATCCATTTAATACCAGAATCCCATTTTTTTCTTTAACATGTCGACGTCCCATTATATCATTTTATAATCATGGCTCGAAACATACCAGTTTGCTTTTAGTTCTGTTATACATAGTATGGGCATTCATATTTAAATCTTGTAACAATTACTGGCATGACCCACAGTACCCCTCTTTATACGTTATACCTGTCGGACGACCGTTCGCGTACGTCTAACCTGATTTATCGTCCCTTGCATCTTAAATTATTTAATACATATTAACTTTTTTTTATCATCCATATTGTTAAACTGTAGTTGAGAAATGTTAAAACTATCCCTTAAACCCAAACTGATAACCGTGCATCCTAGTAGTGCAATCTGTACCTATTTGCATATCATGTTCCAGTTTATTGTTCTGATAATTCCATGCTTGTTTATTTATAACCATGTTTATATTAGTTGATTTGTAAGCACCCACATATTATTTGTGCTTCCTGACATGACCTGTTGCACTTCCTATTTGATATGACATGGCACCGTACACTCTTGACATGACATGACACCTGTATACATTACCTGGCTTGACCTGATGTACCATGGTATTACTTGCTATTTGATCTTGTGTCTAATGCCAGCAAACCTGACATGTAGTCCTTACGGACCGTTCCTGTTGTCTATCCAGACAAACCTGCTCTTACCTGATCCTGTGTTGGCATTAGTTCTTCATTACTGAATACCTGACTTGACATACATAACTTGGGGATATGGGGAAATCAATGGTGAAACCTGACTTGTAACTCAACAGTTCGATACCTGTTCTAATCAGTTTTAGAGGCTAGGCCAGCCTTGGGATGATGCTGCTGACATCATTCATCTGTACATATTTTCTGTTTTAGTGCCTAGCGGCATGTCTCGGATTCAGCCCGAGAATCTTGACCTTTTTCCCGGTATGCACGGGATACTATTGAGTTACATCGATGATTCATCAAATTGATTTCAAAGACTTGAGAGTAGATAACCCAATAGAACAGTTTAGTTTACTCACTGCACACTACCCTTCACTGCCCTGATTTACATTACTGTTACATTTGCTTTTCATTAACGATTATATTTGCATTGCCTGTTACCCTGTTTATATTTTATTGCTTGATGACATGACGCGCTGACGTCTGGGTTTTGCATGGCCCAGATTCTTATACCTTATTGCTGACTGATCAGGAGTATTGCCGATGTTAGATGAGCGGTGAAGTTCCTGTAGGTATGTAGTTTCACTTCCAGGTATTTCATTTATTGTATCTTTGGCTTCCGCATATTGTTATTTCTTGACTCTTTTACTCTGGTTTATGGACATGTACTAGATAGTTAGTTTACTTTCCTGTTCTTGATATCTCTACAGCCGTAATGTGACTGTGGAAGGATGTTTCCTATCCACAGGTAGCATGGTTGGTTATGTCACGTGCCCATCTTAGCGTACTCTGGGAAGCGGAGCGTGACAGTGTCTTTTCATATTCCCTATGCACCTGCAAAATTTCAGCCTCAGACCATTTCCAGAGCTCTTTAAAAACCCCAATTACTCCACTTTTAATACATTTTATTACATTTTATCACATTTTTATTTTTAACTTTTCATCTATCCTAACCCTAGCCTAACCCTATAAATACCAACCCTACACATTACCCTCTCACCCCCAAAATCTTGAGCCACTCTCTCAAAAGTTTTCCAAGAAGTGTGTGCTTTGAAAACAAGTTCGCGGCGAAGCTCCGACGAGATTCCGGCGGGAATTCCGGCGACGTTTTTAGAAACAACCGGCGACGAAGCAACGCCTCGGCAACTTTTTTAGTTCCCCTATACTCTTTAGTATAGATCGAAACCCGTAAGTCTCATTCTATCTCCCTTTCTAATTCTCAAAAATACGAAATTACGAAACCCGACGTAATCGGAACAAATCCGATTTCCGATTCGGTTTTCTATAAAATTTCACTTCTAATCAATTCAAACATGTCTAAACATCTTTATCATGATTATTAAACTTGTAAAAATCAATTTGAATAAGTTTTCACACATGAAATGATAACCTTTTTAACTTACCGTATTTTTTTCACTTCAAATTTCAATTTCATATTTAACCCATTAACATTGCTATACCTTAAAATAGATCACGAGGTAATGACCTATCTCCTCACACACACATATGCAACCATAATACGCTATCTTGAAAACTCCTAATACGATAAAACAAGATTTTACATTAAAATACCATTTCCTTAATAAAACCTTTTATAAAATTTTAGGTTTAATACATTTGTTTAAACAATATTTTTAATAGGAAAAATTCGATAAGTTGTGGACATCGACCGTTTATCTAAACCTGACTTTATGGTGTCTAGGCAAGTGTGTCTAAGGCAAGTGGTTACTTAATTAGGGTCACTACTTGTAGTGGAGAGCCTCCCACTTACCTGGCACTTACCTGGCCGCAATTGGCGGTGAAGAGGCGATTTGAGGCTTCTAACGACTTGTCGTTTAGACCTTTTAGAAATAGGCTAGTTGGCTGAGGAAAACCTAGAATCTAAAATACGGAAAATTACACTTTGCAAATAAATACCTTTTACTTTATAAAACCGTTTTCTAAAGGATTGGTATTTTACAATCTTTGCAAAGCGCCACTACAACCCATCTTTGTGGAACCCGTTCAGGATCGTGCGGTTTATCGTGCACCCTTGGGCTAGTAATGCGAGATTCAGACCTCCGCAAGGAGCATTCGGTCTCAAAAGGTTTAAAATACGACATCTTAAGAAAATGAGATTTTTGGAATATAAAATATTTATTAAAACTATTTTTGTATAAATAAATGTATATTTATCATTTAAATATCTATTTTATTATAATATAAATATTCCACCTTTTTCTAAAAATCACAAGAATAAATTTTACACTAAAACACCATGAACTTCAAATAAATCAATATTACAGATAAATACCCCTATTTATAAAACTAGGATATTTTCACTAGAAATGTCACAACATAAAATCCACTCTCATTACAACTCTAAAGACGAACAATAAATACTTGAGGTGTATTTTGAAAAGTATATAAAAGTATTTTTACATAAAACCCTCTCAAGTTTATTAATTACCCTAAGGACCCTAGCAATTATAAGACTTCGATTCACATTTCTGATTGTCTGACTCGGGTTTAAGTCTGATTAATCTGACTTGAATATGATTCAAGTCAATCTATAATCTACAAGATTCTAAGTCAATATGAACACATGAATCCATGAATACAATCATCAATTTACACAACTTGACTGAACCGAACCATGGATATATATTCCTTTTACATGATTCTCAGTATTCCATTTACATGACTCTACGGTTATAACCGTTTCCTGATATCATGGTTTCGGTCAGTCAGTCAATCAATCATACAACCAACACAATTTACAAGATAACAATACAAACAAGACATCGCGGGGTTTAAGGGGTAGATTGGTACGGAAGGTGTTAAAGGTGGCACGAGGTGGTCAGACTTAACACACCTAACATGAATCCAGTTGCTGTTGTACCGTGGCATAAACGGTACCTTGTACTATACATGCCCTTAGTCTCTGGCATATAGAGACTCCCCTCATATACACTGGCATCTTTCTGTACCAAGCTACAAACAACAGCGTTGACATAACATTACAACAATAGTTTACACTTTAAAATGTATCTTCTTATTCTGTCTTTTTCTACTTCCCTCTTACCTTTGGGACTTACCGAGCGACCTGTTCGCTGACGACATTTTGTTTCTCTCTTCTTTAAATGTCGTCAGATGATTTGGACCCGGCAGAGGTTGAGCCATTGCAAGAAGACTTAGGGCAGTTTACTGAAGACCCTGCACTGTAGTTTCATTGTACACTTTTCCTTTCTGTACTTTTCATTTCCTGTTATGCCACTGTTTAGGCATCTTATTATTTCAGTTGTATTTCCTTTTATGTATTGTACAAAGAATGTTAATAAATAAAAGTTGTTGTTCTTTTTATTCTTATTTCTTGTGTATTTATTTTATATTGCTTAGATACGCTTAGCGTATGTATTTCTGAGTATATACGTAGCGGACCTCGTCGCGTCCCCTTCGCCGTACACTGGGAAGCGGGGCGTGACAGGTTTTGTTGGTGGCCCATGCAGGTCAGAGCTGTATGAATCCCTATCATGCAGTTCTATTTTGCGTGAACAACCTAAGCAATATAACACAAGAACCAGCAACTAAAACATTCTTTACAATTCATGTTCCTTGAATCTTGCAATTTCATATTCCTTGAATCTTATCATTTCATGTATTTGAATCTATCCTAACCCAAATTTTTCTTCAGGGTTATGGATTCTCCGAACAACACCAGCACCAACGTCAACAATACACCTCCAGCACTACCTCTCACACCGGCTGTTCCTGCGCCACCTACCGAGCAAACAGTGCTACTTGAGGCAATCCGCAGCCTTCTCGAGGGACAGCAACAACTCTTGAACCGTCCCGAGACTGACGCTCCGGGGGTAAAGCAATTCAGGGATTTACATCCGAAGCAGTTCTCAGGAAAGGGGAGCCCACTGGAAGCTGAGGAATGGGCTCAAAGTATCGAGGATGATCTGGCCGCAGCACAAGTGCCAGACATCGCTGCTCACGGACAACGCTCGCAACTGGTGGAAGGCGGAAGAAAGCCGTCTTGCACAGCCTATTGAATGGAAAACGTTTCGCGAGAAGTTCGACGCGAAATACTTCCCTATGACTGCCAGGTTTGCCATGGAGCAGCAGTTCATTCATCTACAGCAAGGATCGATGTGGGACAAATCGGTAGATGAATACGACGCTGAATTCACCATGTTAAGCCGATAAGATATGTCGCAATAGTTCAGTTTTAAATATCACATACCACACAGCTAACACTATCCTTGAACAGATTCGCGGCACATTTGATACCGACGGACGAGATCAGAGCCCGTCGCTTTCAACAAGGACTGGACACGGAAATTCAGGCTGCTCTAGCCACAGAAAAAATTTTGACTCATGAGAATGCTCTGGAAGCCGCCCGCAGTTATGAGGCAGTGATAAAAGAAAGGGGCAGACCTCAGTCTGCAGGAGTCAAGCGCCCTGCCAACCAGATGGCAGGTGGAGCCTCGTCCAAACCACCTTTTGTGCCAAGACGTCCTGGAGCACCAATCAGCAGACCCAGCCCAGCCTTTTGTAACTACTGCAAGAGAAATGGGCATCTGGCGAGAGATTGCCGTCGTGCGAACAACCTTTGCTTGATCTTCGGCTCAGCTGCTTATGGTATTGGGGCTTGTCTTCATAAATAAAACCCAGTTGCTGCATCCAGGCCAGCAAACAATTATCCACAGCGTCCAGCCATCCAAGCCCCTGCTCCAAGACCTGGACTGCCTGCACCACCCAGAAGACCACAAGCTGCACCACCTCCTCATCAGTTCCATCAAGCTCAGAGGAACGTTCCGAGGAATGCTCCTTAAACCAGGAGGAATATCCCAAGCACCAGGCCTTCACGATGTCTGTGGAAGAAGCTGAGGCCACTGGCCAAGTCATTACTGGTAAACTTTCCTTCTCAAACTTATCTTTTAGTCCTGGTTATATACACACTTTCCCAATACCTAAAACATATCCCATATACCTTAGGTACAATCCTAGTAGCTTTACTACCTGCACTTGCACTGTTTGATAAAGGAGCATCCCACTGCTTTATGTCGCAACGGTTTGTCCGAACCCATGCGATTCCAGTCTCACCGCTTGTATCCAGCTAGAATGTCAGTTCCGGAAATGGCGTTCTAAAGGCAACTATGAGATACAGCCTGTGTCCAGTCATCGTCTACAGTCGAGAGTTTTATGCTGACTTCAAAGTATTGGACATACCGAACTTCGATGTGGTTATAGGAATGGATTGGCTTGGAACCTTTTATGCTACCATCGACTGTTGTCAAAGGAGGGTAGTATTCGAGATTCCAGACCATCCGATCTTCTATTTCAAGAGCGGAGATCGTACCCTGGAGCCAGGTACCTACAAAGCGAAGCCAAGAGAAGCAGTAGTTGCGGCAGCTCAAGCGGAAGAAGAATTAAGACCAGAGGTAGTTCGAGAGTTCGACGATGTATTTCCTGACGATATATCAGGTTTGCCTCCCGATCGAGCTCTTGAATTCAGTATTGATTTAGTATCAGGAGCACAACCGGTGATCAAAGCACCTTATAGACTAAGTCCGGAAGGATTGAAGGAAGTCCGAACACAGTTGGACGAATTATTGGCGAAAGGATGGATTCGTCCCAGCACTTCAAGTTGGGGAGCACCTGTACTACTGGTGAAGAAGAAGGAAGGTTCATACAGAATGTGCATCAATTATAGGGCCTTGAATGAAGTCACCATAAAGAACAATTATCCACTCCCGCACATCGATGATTTATTCGATCAGCTAGGTGGATCTTGTGTTTTCTCTAAATTGGATCTTCGTTCAGGTTATCATCAAGTGAAGGTCAAGGAAGCTGATATTCACAAAACAACTTTCAGAACTCGCTATGGACATTACGAATTTCTAGTGATGCCATTTGAAGTGACCAATGCACCAGCAATATTCATGAACCTAATGAACCAAGTTTTCCGGGAGTATTTAGACAGGTTTGTTGTCATCTTCATCGACGACATCCTGGTATATTCTAAGAATCGGAAAGAGCATGCAGAGTATCTACGAATTGTCCTGGAAACTCTTCGACAACATAAGCTTTATGCCAAGTACAGCAAGTGCGAGTTTTGGCTAAATCAAGTTGGTTTTCTTGGACATATCGTATCAGGAGAAGGAATTTCTGTGGATCCAGCCAAAGTTTCAGCAGTTAGCGAATAGCCTACACCAAAGTCAGTGAAAGACATTCGGAGTTTCTTGGGTTTAGCTGGATATTACAGAAGGTTCATTGAAGGATTCTCAAAGATAGTAACACCCCTGACCAAGCTCACACGAAAAGATGAAGAATTTGTGTGGTCAGAAGCATGCGAACAAGCTTTCGTAGAACTCAAGTCAAGATTGACATCTGCACCTATTCTCGTAATACCGGATCAATCTGGAGGAGTCGAAGTGCATTGTGATGCATCCGGTAAGGGATCAGAATGTGTTCTACATCAGCACGGTAAGGTTGTGGCTTATACTTCAAGACAACTGAAGACTCATGAGCGCAATTATCCGACGCATGATCTGGAGTAGGCAGCCGTCATCTTTGGTCTCAAGATTTGGCGCCACTACTTACTTGGTGAACGAGTGAACATCTACACAGATCATAAAAGTCTGAAGTACGTGTTTACTCAGAAGGAGTTGAATATGCAGCAGAGAAGATGGTTAGAACTCATGGCGGACTTTGACATCAACTTGCAATATCACCCAGGAAAGGTGAGCGTAGTACCTGATGCTCTTAGTCGCCAACCCTTATCGATGAATCTCACCGCTCAGTGGAAGCTTCAGCAAGACTTACATCATATGGAGATTGAAGTAGTCATGCCAGGTAATACTTCAAGTTTGATGAATCTACAAGTTCAATCAACCATTGTCAATCAGATCAAAGCAGCTCAAGCAAGTGATGCTAAGTTGCAAAGGATCAGAGAACAAGTGGAGAATGGACTCAGAACAAATTTCATCATCCATGAAGATGGATCTTTGAGATACGGCAGCAGATTGTGTGTACTAAAGGGTCCTGTTCGGGAAGAGTTAATGAAAGAAGCTCACAGCTCTCCCTACTCAGCACATCCTGGAGGTACCAAAATGTACAAAGATCTACGTCAGAATTATTGGTGGCATGGAATGAAGCGTGAAGTAGCCAGAAGTGTCGCAAAATGCTTGGTGTGTCAGCAAGTAAAAGCTGAACATCACAGGACAGCTGGACTACTTCAACCGTTACCAATCCCAGAATGGAAGTGGCAGCACATCACGATGGACTTTGTGACTGCTCTTCCTCGCAGCACAAAGGGTAACGATGCTATATGGGTCATCGTGGATCGACTCACAAAGTCGGCTCACTTCATCCCATTTCGGGTTGGCCAATCAACTGAGACACTAGCAAAGAAGTACATGGAGGTAATGATCTAATTAAGATTTAAACACTTCATAATATACTATCTCTGATACCCATGAACTCATACAGGAAATTGTGAGACTTCATGGAGTACCGGTCTGCATTGTCTCTGATCGTGACACTAGGTTCCGATCACAATTTTGGCAGAGTCTGCAAGCTAGCTTGGGAACAAGTCTGAACTTCAGCACGGCTTATCATCCACAAACAGATGGTCAGTCGGAATGAACTATTCAGATCTTGGAGGATATGCTCAGAGCGTGTATGCTAGACTTCAAAGGATCGTGGGAAGATCACCTGCATCTTGTGGAGTTCGCGTACAATAACAGCTACCAATCAAGCATAGGAATGGCACCTTTTGTAGCATTATATGGAAGGAAGTGTCGATCACCATTAAGTTAGGACGACATCGGAGATATAGAACTTCTTGGACCAGAGATGATAGTAGCGACCGTTGATGTGGTTCGTACTATCAGGGAAAGAATGCGCATAGCCCAAGATCGACAGAAACACTGGGCTGATGCAAAGAGACGACACTTGGAGTTCCAGCCAGAAGACCATGTATTCTTGAAGATATCTCTGAACCGCGGAGTGATCCGATTTAGAAGACGGGGTAAATTGAGTCCGAGATATATTGGACCGTTCGACATACTCGAACGAGTCGGTGAAGTGGCATACCGCTTAGCGCTTCCACCCTCATTGGAAGGAGTGCATAACGTGTTCCACATATCCCAACTCAGAAAGTATGTGAGTGACCCCAGCCATGTACTTGATCATTCCGAGCTCACTATACAGCCCGACTTGTCTTGTGAGCAACAACCTGTGGAGATCCTGGACAGGAAAGTGAAGACACTTCGGAACAAGGAAGTTAACTTGGTCCGGGTAATGTGGAGGAAAGACACTCCAGGAGAATCCACTTGGGAAAGGGAAGATGAAATGCGTGCAAGATATCCTCACCTCTTTGTAAACTAGTCCTCAAATAAAAATTGTAAATTTCGAGGACGGAATTTTTGTAAGGAGGGTAGATTGTAACAACTCCAATTTTTGTATACATAAAATTGATTTAAATTTGAAGTAAACTTGGAGTATTTAATGTTGTTGTTACCACTTTAAGTATTTATTTTCCCACAATAATTATAAGAAAGAGCTTGTGGCTCACTGGTAAGACCTTGCACTGCTGAACCAAGCCACCAGAGTTCAAATCCCATACACCACATTATTTTTAATATTGATTTTTTTTAAAACCTTTAGAATACCAAGAGTTTACACGTGCATATCTCACAAAAACTACACTACACCCAAACATGTAACACTTGCAGGAGTTAGATGAACCGTCGGGGGGGGGATCCAGGCCGCCAGACTCGGCCGAGAATCGTCCAACTCGGCCTTGACTCGGCCGACTCAGTGCTCCGACCGAGTCATGGCCGAGTCAGCCCCGAGTCGGCCGATTCCGGCGACGGCCACAACATGAAAATTGTGTCTTTTCATATTCCCTATGCACCTGCAAAATTTCAGCCTCAGACCACTTCCAGAGATCTTTAAAAACCCCCAATTACTCCACTTTTAATACATTTTTATTACATTTTATCACATTTTTTTTTAACTTTTCATCTACACTAACCCTAGCCTAACCCTATAAATACCAACCCTACACACTACCCTCTCACCCCCAAAATCTTGAGCCACTCTTTTAAAAGTTTTCCAAGAAGTGTGTGCTTTGAAAACAAGTTCGCGGCGAAGCTCCGACGAGATTCCGGTAGGAATTCCGGCGACGTTTTTAGAAACAACCGGCGACGAAGCAATGCCTCGGCAACTTCTTTAGTTCCCCTATACTCTTTAGTATAGATCGAAACCCGTAAGTCCCATTCTATCTCCCTTTCTAATTCTCAAAAATACGAAATTACGAAACCCGACGGAATCGGAACAAATCCAATTTCCGATTCGGTTTTCTATAAAATTTCACTTCTAATCAATTCAAACATGTCTAAACATCTTTATCATGATTATTAAACTTGTAAAAATCAATTTGAATAAGTTTTCACACATGAAATGATAACCTTTTTAACTTACCGTATTTTTTCACTTTAATACCATCATGTTTCAATTTCACATTTAACCCGTTAACATTGCTATACCTTAAAATAGATCACGAGGTAATGACCTACCTCCTCACACACACATATGCAACCATAATACGCTATCTTGAAAACTCCTAATACGATAAAACAAGATTTTACATTAAAATAACATTTCCTTAATAAAACCTTTTATAAAAGTTTAGGTTTAATACATTTGTTTAAACAATATTTTTAATAGGAAAAATACGATAAGTTGTGAACATCTATCGTTTATCTAAACCTGATTTTGTGGTGTCTAGGCAAGTGTGTCTGAGGCAAGTGGTTACTTAATTAGGGCCACTACTTGTAGTGGAGAGAGCCTCCCACTTACCTGGCACTTACCTGGCCGCAATTGGCGGTGAAGAGGCGATTTGAGGCTTCTAACGACTTGTCGTTTAGACCGTTTAGAAATAGGCTAGCTGGTTTAGGAAACCCTAGAATCTAAAATACGGAAAATTACACTTTGCAAATAAATACCTTTTACTTTATAAAACCGTTTTCTAAAAGATTGGTATTTTACAATCTTTGCAAAGCGCCGCTACAACCCATTTTTGGGGAACCCGTTCGGGATCGTGCAGTTTATCGTACACCCTCGGACTAGTAGTGCGAGATTCAGACCTCCACAAGGAGCATTCGGTCTCGAAAGGTTTAAAATACGTCATCTTAAGAAAATGAGATTTTTGGAATATAAAATATTTATTAAAACTATTTTTGTATAAATATATGTATATTTATCATTTAAATATCTATTTTATTATAATATAAATATTCCACCATTTTCTAAAAATCACAAGAATAAATTTTACACTAAAACACCATGAACTTCAAATAAATCAATATTACAGATAAATACCCTTATTTATAAAACTAGGATATTTTCACTAGAAATGTCACAACATAAAATCCACCCTCATTACAACTCTAAAGACGAACAATAAATACTTAAGGTGTATTTTGAAAAGTATATAAAAGTATTTTTACATAAAACCCCCTCAAGTTTATAAATTACCCTAAGGACTCTAGCAATTATAAGATTTCGATTCACATTTCTGATTGTCTGACTCGGGTTTGAGTCTGATTAATATGACTTGAATATGATTCAAGTCAATCTATAATCTACAAGATTCTAAGTCAATATGAACACATGAATCCATGAATACAATCATCAATTTACACAACTTGACTGAACCGAACCATAAATATATATTCCTTTTACATGATTCTCAGTATTCCATTTACATGACTCTACGGTTATAACCATTTCCTGATATTATGGTTTCGGTCAGTCAGTCAATCAATCATACAACCAACACAATTTACAAGATAACAATACAAACAAGACATCGCGGGGTTTAAGGGGTAGATTGGTACGGAGTTAAAGGTGGCACGAGGTGGTCAGACTTAACACACCTAACATGAATCCAGTTGCTGTTGTACCGTGGCATAAACGGTACCTTGTACTATACGTGCCCTTAGTCTCTGGCATATAGAGACTCCCCTCGTATACACTGGCATCTTTCTGTACCTAGCTACAAACAACAGCGTTGACATAACATTACAACAATAGTTTACACTTTAAAATGTATCTTCTTATTCTGTCTTTTTCTACTTCCCTCTTACCTTTGGGACTTACCGAGCGACCTGTTCGCTGACGACATTTTGTTTCTCTCTTCTTTGAATGTCGTCAGATGATTTGGACCCGGCAGAGGTTGAGCCATCGCAAGAAGGCTTAGGGCAGTTTACTGAAGACCCCGCACTGTAGTTTCATTGTACACTTTTCTTTTCTGTACTTTTCATTTCCTATTATGCCACTGTTTAGGCATCTTATTATTTCAGTTATATTTCCTTTCATGTATTGTACAAAGAATGTTAATAAATAAAAGTTGATGTTCTTTTTATTCTTATTTCTTGTGTATTTATTTTATATTGTTTAGATACGCTTAGCGTATGTACTTCTGAGTATATACGTAGCGGACCTCGTCGCGTCCCCTTCGCCAGTGTACGGCGAAGGGGACGCGACGAGGTCCGCTATGTATATACTCAGAAGTACATACGCTAAGCGTATCTAAGCAATATAAAATAAATACACAAGAAATAAGAATAAAAAGAACAGCAACTTTTATTTATTAACTTTCTTTGTACAATACATGAAAGGAAATACAACTGAAATAATAAGATGCCTAAATAGTGGCATAACAGGAAATGAAAAGTACAGAAAAGAAA
Source organism: Agapanthus africanus (assembly GCA_030015575.1). Taxonomy (NCBI): domain Eukaryota; kingdom Viridiplantae; phylum Streptophyta; class Magnoliopsida; order Asparagales; family Amaryllidaceae; genus Agapanthus; species Agapanthus africanus. The sequence goes on from JASDDO010000001.1 coordinate 29,042,283, forward strand.
AGTGTACAATGAAACTACAGTGCAGGGTCTTCAGTAAACTGCCCCAAGTGTACAATGAAACCATGATATCAGGAAACGGTTATAACCGTAGAGTCATGTAAATGGAATACTGAGAATCATGTAAAAGGAATATATATCCATGGTTCGTTTCAGTGAAGTTGTGTAAATTGATGATCATAGATTCATGTGTTTATGTGTTCATATTGACTTAGAATCTTGTAGATTATAGATTGATTTGAATCATATTCAAGTCAGATTAATCAGACTCAAACCCGAGTCAGACAATCAGAAATGTGAATCGAAGTCTTATAATTGCTAGGGTCCTTAGGGTAATTTATAAACTTGAGGGGGTTTTATGTAAAAATACTTTTGTATACTTTTCAAAATACACCCCAAGTATTTATTACTCGTCTTTAGAGTTGTAATGAATGTGGATTTTATATTGTGCCATTTCTAGTGAAAATATCCTAGTTTTAGGTATTTATCCGTAATATTGATTATTTGAAGTTCATGGTATTTTAGTGTAAAATTTATTATTGTGATTTTTAGAAAAAGGTGGAAAATTTATATTATAATAAAATAGGTATTTAAAAGATAAATATACATATGTTTATACAAAAAATAATTTTAATAAATATTTTATATTCCAAAATTCCCATTTTCTTAAGATGTCGTATTTTAAACCTTTCAAGACCGAATGCTCCTTGCGGAAGTCTAAATCTCGCACTACTATGCCCGAGGGTGCACGATAAACCGTACTATCTCTAACGGGTTCCCCAAAGGTGGGTTGTAGCGGCGCTTTGCAAAGATTGTAAAATACTAATCCTTTAGAAAACGGTTCTATAAAGTAAAAGGTATTTATTTGCAAAGTGTAGTTTTCCGTATTTTAGATTCTAGGGTTTCCTAAACCAACTAGACTATTTCTAAATGGTCTAAACGACAATATGTTAGAAGCCTCAAATCGCCTCTTCACCGCCAATTGTGGCCAGGTAAGTACAAGTGATGAAGGAGGGATCCGCTCATGAATCGTGAGGCGAGCCTTTTAAATTTACCTAAGCTCACTTGCCTAGCCTAGACACCACAAAGTCAGGTTTAGATAAACGATCGATGTTCACAACTTATCGTATTTTTCTATTAAGAAGTATTTACTTAAAAGTAAGAGTCAAAGACTCTGAGGCAGCGCCCACGTGCAAGGCACGAGAGCGCTGCGCCAAGTGCGCTAGCGCTAAGAGTCAAAGACTCTAAGGCAGCGCTCACGTGCAAAGCACGAGAGCGCTAGCGCCAAGTGCGTCAGTGCTAAGAGTCAAAGACTCTGAGGCAGCGCTCACGTCCAAAGCACGAGAGCGCTAGAGCCAAGTGCGCCAGTGCTAAGAGTCAAAGACTCTGAATCAGCGCTCACGTGCAAGTCACGAAAGCGCCAAGCGCTAGAACTAAATGTTCTCCACCTTTGGATCAAAGATCCAACGAAGATGATAAATCATCAAATTACCAGAATAAAATTCTGTTAAGGAAATACTCCTCAGAATCGTTCCAAAGAAGAAAGATTGTGCTCTGTAAATCAGAGCACCGTTGGATCAAAGATGCAATGGTGATTAAAAATCACCAAGATACAGAATAAGTTCTGTATGAGAAAATATTTTCCCAATCTTGTTAAAAACAAGAAAATTTTCTTCTGTAAATCAGAAGTCTTAGAATCAAAGATCCAATGGTGGGGAAACATCCCCAAATCAATCAGAAAAAGATTGCCTTAACCGATCAGCCTCCACTATATAAAGGACCCAAGACTTCAAGTCTTAAAAAAAGGAGAGGAAAAAAGATAGAAGAAACTCCCCATAAGTTTCATACTGAGGAAACCCTCCCCCCACAAACTTTGAGAAATTTCAAAGAGAAGAGTGAGCTCTCGGAAAAAGAATTTCTTCAAAGTAAATAAAGCAGAGAGATCGAAGCATCTCATCAAAAAAAGAAGAAGAACTTAGTTCTTTTTCTAGATCATAGATCTATAAGACAGAGGACTTTCACAAAAAGAGATCATAGCATCTCATCATAAAAGGGGAGAGAGGAACTTAGTTCTTTTCACATCACAGATCCATAAAGACAAAGTCTTATACAAAAAACATAAGAGATTGTAAAATCTTCTATAAAAATAAGAACATTGTTCTTAGAGCCACGAGATAAAGTCTCTTATAAACGAAAACTTAATTCTCAGAGCACAAAATTGATCAAGAGCGCTCTGCACTCATTGGCTGGCGCTCTGCTGTAACATTTCAGAAAATATAAAATATTATTTTTGGAATTTAATATTAAAATAATATATTTCCCGGAAACTGCCCGATTTGCGAAATTGGGGTTTTCGAAAAAGGGTATAAATATATACCTATAATTATGAAATAAATGAAAATTAAAATGATTTATTCATTTAAAAATATATTTAAAGGATTTGGCATTTTTAAAATTTATTATATGCAGTTTTGATAAAAACCCGATTAGTGCACCGCTAATCGCGATTAAAGCCAAATCCGTGTTTTTACAGTTTTCATGGCTAGTGTACCATGACACGTTACATGTTGTTTCATTTCATTTGTGTTATGTATTTGGTTCTATTGTGGTGAGAAAGAAAAATAATGGAAAAAGGGTGTAATGATGACTTGAGGAGAGAGAAAATGGGACATAATCATGAGAGGAGACCATGCTTGAGAGCGAGGGGGGTGCTGCCTCATTTCCTCATTGTTCCTCCACCTTATTCTTCTTCATATTCCTCCTCCTCATCTCCCTCCACCTTCACTCCATGGATCCATCTCAATTCCCTCACCAAAACCCTATACCCCTTTCACAAAAAATGACCACCTCTTCACCCTCTATACATTGGACCAAGCAAAATGGGATATTGACAACATTGGGACTTCTAGGCTTTTGTTTGGGAATAACCATGAGGTATATCTCTTTTCATTTGGGGTAGTTTGATTTCCCAGCTTGTTGTTTAAGTTTAGAAGTCGTTTAGTGTTGGTTTTATGAACTTTGAAATCCTAAGTGAAGGGTTTGGGAATTAGTGATGTATGATGGTTGTACAAGACACTAGGGATCAAATACTAGACCTAGAACAGAGTTTAGAACAGAGAATACAAACTTTAGAATTGATCCATGTCGGTTTTTTTAGGATATAGGGTGTGCAGGGAAATCTGGAGCAACCCGGGGACTTTCTGAGCTTCGCAAACAATACCAGAGACCCATTTTTGACCCTAGGAACCCCCTGTAGTAAAACAAACCCCATTGGAGCACCCAGGGTCGGCGAGATCGGAATTTTAGGTGTAGGGGCCGGCCACCTGGTGGGGTGGGGTGTCGGGGTTGGTCCAGTAGCTCATATACATCATATACAACACGCTAGACTTGTTTTGGAAACTACTTTTGACCTGAGTCAAAATCTGGGAGCATTCTAGTGTGATTTTGGATATGTTTTCCGTATTTTGAAATGTTAATTCTTGATATTTGGATCCGTATTGGGTTGTTGCATGTTTGTACATCAACAACAAGGGTTGTTTAGTCGTTTTTGCACACGTGGGCTACAGGTTTTGACCCATAGGCAATCTATGTGTCGTTTTGGTTTCTGGACTTGATGTTAATAGCAATTGCGATTGTTTATTATATGTAGGTACCCTCATGAAGACTTAGAGGCGACAAGCAAGCGCGTGGCGACATCGGCATCGGAAAGCAAAGGTGAGTAGATATATATCTACGGGGGAAATCGGGTGGATGACGTATAGCAGCCCTGCAGTTCGATATAGTATGCTATATACATACTATATATTTATATGATATCTTTTATGTGAGACATGGATATTCAAGATAGAGTTATATGTTCATGGATTTGTTTAGTGTTAGTTGCGAAACCCTAGAGTAGTTATTACACCCACACACGCACACACACACATGCATTCATGTATTTATTTTACTTGTGCATATACACACACACACACACGAGTATGGGACTATGTATATATATATACGTATACATATACACGAATTATGAGGATAGTACTTGGGATTTGAGATGAGTCGATGAGATTGGGCTTGAGGCCGTAAGATCGGTGATGTGATTTGGTTCGTATTCGAGATACGACTTAATGTTTTAGCGGGTCCTTTCGACGTGGTGTTTTCATACACACGCATGCATATACGTAGATGGTATCAGTTTTGTACTAAACGTAGATCAGTACTCCGGACATGATAATTGATAAAAAGGATACCAGACGAATAATGAGATAATGTGACTTTGACCCATACCCAGATTTAGGAGGCCGGACGACGGATTTACCGTACGAGCTATATATTGATGATAGATCCTGTCATGTCCCGAAAGTACGGAACATGACCGGCACTTAAACTACAAAACGTCTCGAGGCGTACGTAATCTAAGTAAGCCGAAAACCCAGAAATCCAAACCAAGAAAAGTAGTAGAATGAAGGAAAAACCAATTTAAATTAAGTAGTTTTATTAGCATAAGCCGAATTATGCGTTTTTAAAAACATCAAATATTTCTTGAAAATTTCGGCAGAATCTCCTTTGTAAATACTGGCCCCTAAACAGGATACAATATGAATAGTATACGAAATCAATAAAAGGCATCCCCAAGCGGAAGCTAGCTCTTCGTCAATCGATGGTCACAACCACACAAGTAATATAATATACAACGCCAAGGGCGAGGATCAAAACTCAAAAGGAAATTCAAAACCACAAGAAATCCACAGAGATATAACGCGCGACTCTAAGGTCGAAAGAATAACATCACTGGTCTCTATCTCAAAATAAATACATGTTTGGTTGATGGAATTTACTAGATACAACAGAATAATATTATACAAGGTAATATGATGGGTACGATACCAATAAACCCACCTACTAGCAAGTCACCCGAACGAAACTGTGCCCGCAAAGCCGTAATGAAACCTGTACTGCAAACCTGCAAGAAACTGGGGCACAACGGGGGTGAGTTGCCAAATCGTGAATAGAAAAACATCTACGAATAGAAATCGCATGTATGACGCAATCCTAGGTCATACGATCATAATATATAATCCTCAAATATATAACCAGCAACCCATAACCATGGCTAGGGCAAATATCTAACCCAAGTGTAATCCCACGTGCCCGTGTCAGTGCCTCAGGTAGCAATGTATCACATGGATGATGTATGAATGCACGAAACAGAATGCATGTACTGAAGAAAACTGCTTTCATAAATCAGTGAGATTTCTGTATTTTAAAAATGAGGTACCATAACTGAAATCAGCATAAAACAGTGCCCAGTATCGACACAAAACAAGTGTCCAAATATCTCGATATCTCTGTATCACAATCTCTGTACCTCAATATCTCAAAATCTCAATGTCTCAATCACAATATCTAGGGCGCTGTCAGTCCGGACCGGCCCCTACCATCCATCTCAAGACCACGACGGTATCCTCCGGATATCCGATGCGTCGGGTAAAATCACCGGTAGGTAGTGCTCCCCTGCCAGGCTCAACGTCAGCAACACGACCTTCTTGTCCCGGGGTACCTTACCGGGTCCACCATGTACCCGAAACGGTTCATCCAACTCCTCGAATTGGGTCTTGAAATCCATCAGCAAACTCATGGTGGACGACTCATACATCATGGGAAAACCGCACTTTTCATTTAAAAAGAGAGAGAAGAAGTTTGTATAAGTTTTGCGGTTTTCCCCCAAATCCAGAAAATCTCATGGAAATCCGAATCCAAAACCTCAATAGCACGTAAAATAGTGAATATATGCATGAGAATCCATGAATGTGGCATAACAATGAATAACAGTATACATGAAGTAGCAGGTAATAACTACAATGTCTAAACTAACATATTAGGCAAGTACACTAATATCATGTCTAAACTATTAGCTAACAGGCTATGTGAATGTAATAGTATTTTCTAAGTGTACGTGACATGGCAATTACCGATGAAGATGTGTGTGAGCCGGTAAATAAGTGTACGTGGTATATACGCGTCATCGGTAATGGTGATAGTGTCCTAACAGCATGATATCAATAATGAAATATGAATTACAATAAGTATGCGATGCGGAGCAACAGCAATAATATGCGGGAGCTGAATACTAGACACAACGATAACTAAACTGCATTAACCTAATATAAGTCCTACAATAGTGCCTTTTTAAATAACACGAATCGCGGTGTTTTGAAAATAAGGGCTACGGTGTTTTTATGAAAAGTTACATCTTTTGAAATATCCGTAGAATCCCTTGACCTGTCTTTTAAATTACCCATGATTCATTAGTTTTAAAATAGGTAGGAGTCTAATCTAGTCTAACAACTACACTAAACTATACGGCTGAACTAACAAGCTGAATACAGGTAAAGAAACCGCCTAACATCTGAGTCGATACGTATACAAACCTGTATAGATATTAGTCGGTGATCCCGCCTCAATAATATCCTATCCGATACTACATCTATAATCAGACATCCCAAGTCAAGAGTGCGGATCAATCATCAATATATAGCTCATACGTAAATCCGTCGTACGGCATCCCCAAATCTGGGTACGGGTCAATATCATACTCATCATACTGTTCATCTGGTCTCCTCTTTATCAAGATCATCATCTGGGGTACCGACCTACGTCTAGTACAATACTAATATCACTATTCACATGGCATTGTCATCCAAAAATCCGCTATAACATCAGGACGTATCTCAAGTACGAATCCTGCCATATCACCGATCTCACGGCCTCAACTCAAATCTCATCGACTCATCTCAAATCCAGTATATGAACACATAGTCCCATACCCATGTGAACACATAACTATATAAAATCCCATATAAGCGCATATGAAAGAAGAATGAATGCAAGTATGGGTGTGTGTGTGTGCATGTGTGGTGTGACCACTACTCTAGGGTTTCGCGATACTAAATCATCCAAGCACACCAAATATCCATATTTAACATCAATAACCTCAAACAATATATAATCAATATATGTGTGTATACGCATTCGTTTACATCACCACGAACTGCGGGGGTGCTATACGCCATCCACCCGACTTCTCCCCGTAGATATAAATCTACTCACCTGGTCTTCGCTCGCCGGTGCCGACGTCGCCACGCGCTTGCTTGTCGTCTCGAAGTCCACATAGGGTACCTACATATCATAACGCACCGTATCGCATTAAAACCAAATTCGAAATCGAAACGGCATACGAAAATCAAATCGGCACGCGTATCACGCATATGTCAAAACCTATCGCCTACGCAGGCAAGAATAGCCAAACCAACTCTCGATGTTGATGTACAAACTTCAAACCATCGAGAAAAACCCAAACACTCTCATTTGCGCATTCACGAACACTAATTATAATATAAAATAGGTTAGAATTCACAAAAACCCCAAATTCACCTTAAAAGCCATTTTTCCGAAAATCTAGCAAGCAAAAATTACCCGTTTTAGTATAAAACTCAACGTTTAAACAAATCTAGCGGTCATAATACTTATTAAATATCTTAAATAAGTCATAAAAACAATTCCCATAATTTAATCTCATTAAATTCCATAAACCCCAAAATTCTAGTTTACAAAATACCCAATTTTAACAATTTTATAGTAAAAATACACAAACAACAATTTAGCTTGAATTTTCATGAACTAAAGTATTAAACTATATTTTATAATGCTAATGAAGTCATAAAAAACCTAATTACATTTTTAATCTCAATTATTAAACCAATTTTAAAAACCTAGTTAGCAAATTAGCATAATTATTACAATTCCAACTTAACAATTTGCAACTAACAATCTTGGTTATGTTTCACATTTCACAAAATGATGAATTCCACCTTGCAACCATAATCACACAACAAAAACCCTAACTATAATTTAATCCTTCTCTTGAAAACCCAAATTTTCAATTAGAACCACAATTCATTTCCTAAATAAGTTAGATTAAAGCAATAACCAACTATTTAACAAAAATGTTAAGATTTTTATACCTCGCCACCCATTGATCCAACTTGAAATCTATCCCCCCAATTTACCATCTTGTCCCCTAGATCCATACTAGAATGGTCAAGTAAAAATGGTTAGGGATTAGATTTTGATTTTAGCTTGATTTTTTTATGGATTTGGAGGCATTTTAGATGGATTTTGAAGAGAAAAGAGAAGGGGAAATGGGAGGGTTGCTGTTGCAGGAAAGTGGGGTCGGCCAGGTATGGGGGGTGAGGGAGGAGAGAGATTGAGGTGGGGAAAAGTCCAAGTCAACTAGGGAAATAAAGCACCCACCTCATTTCATTTTAAATTCCTTAATTCATTTCTTTTCCTTGCTTTAGTGAGATGAGAAGCCCAAGATGTTGGGCTGATCAAGGGGGGGCCAGCCACTTGGGATGGGAAAGAGAGGGTGAGGTGTGGGTGTGTGGGATAGGGAAAAAGATAAAGGTTATGCCCCAATTTCCATTAACACTAATTTCACCGAAAAAAACTTTTTTCTTCGATATTTTCCAAACCGTTTTGGTAAACCATTTCATTTGAAAAACCACATGATAAAATTTTGTTTAATGTGCTATGATGCACAAAATTTGTTTCAACCCATTCTAATTTGTAATTTTCCCTAATTAAATGTATTAGTGACGGCTTAAAATAATATTAAAATAATTAATTTCGGAAAATTTTCAGAAAATTTGAAATTTCACCAGTGGCTCAATAAACACAAAATACTAGCAATTTCATAGCTAGAATATGTATATTTAATTTTATAATAAAGATATTTGTATTTTGACTTTTTACAGAAAACCCCCTTATTTTACCGATTTTCTGAAATTTCACCGAAACGATTTTCAAAACGTTACAGATCCGCACTCTTGACTCGAGGATGTCATATTATATTAGGGTATCGTATGAGATACTATTGAGGCGGGATCACCGACTATTATATATTATATATGTATCGACTCAGATGTTATGCGGTTTCCTTACCTTTCGTTTAGCATGTTAGCTCAGTCCTGTAGTTTATTTGTAGATGTTAGACTAGATTTGACTCATACCTATTTCAAAACCAATGAATCGTGTGTATTTTAAAGACGGTACAAGGGATTCTATGGGTATTTCAAAGGACGTATCTTCTCTTAAAAACACCGTAGCCCTTATTTTCAAAACACCACGATTCGTATTATTTAAAATGGCAAACCAGTTTTGACACTTGTATGGTATTGTAAATTCCTTATTGTTGCGTTATTATTCAGCTCCCGCATATTATTGCTGTTCGCATCGCATCGCATGCTTATATTGTGTTTTCATATGTTAATATTGAAATCATGCTGTCAGGACACCAGCACCATTACCGATGATGCGTATGTTCCACATACACTTACTTGCCGGCTCACACACATCACCATCGGTAATTGCCATGTCACGTACACTTTAGAGAATATCATTTCATTGACATAGCTTGTTAGCTGATAGTTTCGACATGATATAGTGTACTTGCTTTATATACAAGTTTAGACATTGCAGTTATTACTTGCTATTTCATGCATATTATTATTCACTGTTTACTCGCTATTGATGATTGGATTTCGGATTTTCATGAGATTTCCTTGATTTGGGAGAAAACCGCAAGAATATATATATAAACTTCTCTCTCTCTTTTTAAAATGAAAAATGCGGTTTTCTCGTGATGTATGAGTCGTCCACCATGATGTTTTCTCGGTTATGAGATGGATTTCGAGACCCGGTTCGTGGAGTCGTATGAACCGTTTGGTGGACCCGGTGCGGTACCCCGAGGCGAGAGTGATTTCATGGAGGATGATAAGCCTGGCAGGGGGTAATACCTACCGGTGATATTATGTGGACTCGTCGGTTATCCGGAGGATACCGGCCGAAGTCATGAGATGGATGTTGGATATATGTATGCCCTAGAGGCCATTATGTGATAGTGGATGTATCTATACATGTATATATATTCAGTTTGCATTCTTGCTCGACATGATAGTATGCTATCTGGTTCTTCTTTATCTGACATGTTTATTTGATCATGCTTTTATTCATTCATACATGCTGATAAAGCCCTGAGGATATCTGCTTGACTACTCTGATTATGATGGAGATCATACTAGTGGGACATCTGTAGTCTATAAGCATATCCTGGAACGTCCCTAGTCGTAGGTATATCGAGACGGGGCATCGATATACCAGAGTAGACTAGCGTATATGATACTAGACCCATACGATGGGCGATGGATGTTCCCACATTCATCGATGTTTGACATCAAGATCATATACGGGTGCTCAGTGGTGACTGGGTACACTGGACGGACTCACCGAGAACTCCTATATGGAATTATATCTATCGTCGGATAGCAGTTCTCAGGTGACACTGGTACAGGTTAGTCTGTAGACCCGAGATCGTCATGGAGTCTTGTGTGTTCTCCCACTGCACTTTGATTGCCACCCTACCACGGCTCTACTGAGTCGTGCAAACAGGTGGCCGTTGGGTACAGTCCCGAGACACACGAAGACGATGAGCGATAGGAGGGGTTTCGTCTCTCCCGGTATTGGGAGTTGATGCTGTGCTGTGCTCGACTGGTTATAACAGCAAGTCCCTGGCCAGGGCTGCTGAGATTTGCTGATAAGTGTTATCAGTAGTTTCTCGATCTGTTATAGACCATTCACTGACACGACTTATTGAGTTATTGGGGTCGACGTGACCATCCCTAGGCTCGATATGCAGCATATCTGAAGAAGAGACCGGACTGTACGGTAGTGTTGCCGGATGGCTCGACGGGAGTTGTAGCAGGTTCGCTTGTTGTCTTCTGATCGCTCAATACCCGGGTGGCCATTACGTTTAGCTGACCGCTTGCGGCTTGAGGGTACTTGATATGATCATTACCCTCTGCCGGCGTATTGACGAGTCTTAGAGTCCCATAGAGGAGTTACCCAGTCCAGGCGAAACGTTGTGGTGCGCATATGCGATATGCTCATGCACCCGATTGAAATGTGCGTATATGATACCGAACATTGATCGGGTGAACTGCTTTTGGTGGGGTCATATGAGATATGACCGGATTGATAAATCAAGTGTTGATTTATCATTTAACCATTAGTTTTCTCACTTAAAACCTTTCTAGGGTTTGATGGATGTATGCATGCATGCATGTGTTTCTTTCTTCTTTTCTAGTTTCATGCACATGTAAATGTGCATACATGTACACATACATACATCAAACCATCATGGTTGTTGGCATATGGAAATGGTGGCAATGCAAGACTCACACCATAGATTATTTAATGGATTATTATTTGATTATGGATTTAAAAAGAAAATGAAAAGGAAAGGATAATTATGCTAGTTTCTACATGCTTCTTTTAACCTAACCATGCTCACCTACCACTAAACCATGGTTATCCTTTCCTTTATCATTCTAAACCCAAGTTAAATTAATCATCTATCATTTAATCATGGTTGGAGTCAAGAAGGAATAAATATATATAGTGATATTTATTTCTTATGCAAGCTTAACCTTATGGTTATCATTTTATCTCTTGTTAATATAAGCCACCATCTTCATCTTCCTTCATCTTTTCTTCTCTAGTCTTTTCTAGTGAGTGAAATACAACAAAAGAAAGGTTTTTGAAGTGAGAAACCCAACCACAACATCATTCTACACAAGCTTAGCCGCTTTGTTTAGAGTGTTCTTTTCGGTTTGTCGAAATTGCGAGCTTGGACGGAGTGCTCCGTGGTGGATCGTCGTGGATGCAAGGGAACATCGAGAGGACCTCGACTCAACACCCAAGACACCAAGGAGTCTAGCAAAGGGGAGCTACAAAGGTTGTAGCCTTCAAACCCTAATCTTTTCTAGCTAAAAGTTTAATAACCCTAATTTTCTAGGATCGATCCACTTGCATGTTAGTTTAGCACCTTAAAAATTATAACTTTGGGTCATTTGATGCTTCAAAACACTTCATAGGGTGCTATACTAACCTTACATTGGTATCAGAGCCGACCTAGAACATTAGGCGACGTTTTGACGAATTGAAAACCCCGATCGGACAAAAATACCGTATTTTTAGATGCTCTCTGGAAATTTTCTAAATTTTGACATTTTCCAGAATTAAAAATATGTAAAAAATACAGCAGGAAAATATAAGAGTTACGGTACAAATTATTTTCGGTGAACAGTAGTTGTAGCCGCGGAAACGCGGCCTAAGCTTGCTTAGGCCGCTGTTCCGCGGCCATACATATGAATTAGTGGTTACTGTTTCTACAGTAATTCTATTTTCTGCATGTTTAATTTTTTGGGTATTTTTAAACTGAATAAAGTTTTGAAAAATTCTGGAGATGTTTTTGGATTCATCAATTCGATCGGGACTTTCATTTCGTAGTTTTTCCGGGTAAATTAGAAAGTATTGAAGTGTTTGAATGAGTATCATTTACTCACTATTCATGGGGTTTAAATAGTTTGGAAATACGTGCAAGTCTTTTTGCGGTGGTCCCTCTAGAAGACAACAAACCTTAACTCGATTATGTGACCGTCTTGAACTGCCCTTTGAACCTTAGGGTTTGGGGTAGTACGGCGTGTCACATGTGAGGCGTTGGCTTGACCCTTTTACGGCTGGACCGCCGCTACTGTGTCACACTCCAACTTTTTTGAACCCTGCTCAAGTGTTGAGCTTTAGTGAATCTTGGGTGCTTGATTGTTCGTTCGAAAACTTTAATACTGTCTGTTTGTCTGGAATGTGATACAATATGTGGAATTCATATGGTTTAGGCATGAACTACGAAATATGTGATATTTCGCATTTATGATGTCTAAAGAGAATCTGGATTCCAAATATTGTAGTTTTACACTTTCTTTTCTGTGACCGTAAGTGTAGTATGTTAGATATCGCTGGTTTCGTTGCTATACATCAACGACAATCGGGGTACGCATACTTACTTACGTTGATGATATGTGATATTATGTGTTGCTGAGATATGATGTGCAGGATTGTCGCGATCGAATAGCCGGGGGGTTTTTGTGAGATGAGAGTTTTATATTTTCATTCATGTAAATTCAAATGTAATGTAATATTCTTTTATTTGGGGCACTTCCAGGTTGCGGTTGTGTCACCAGTGTTGTATATTATTTACTTTTCCGCATTAGGATGGACCCAAGGAGGAGAGCACAGGTGACCGGGTTCTGGGGTTCAGTGGGAGGCCATCTCGAGGAGTCGAGACCGGGTCTCCTAAACTCCAGGATTGGTAGGGTCACTTGCCGCTCTCGTAGGCGTCCAGGGTGTGGGCTTGGCTATTCATCGCGACTGTGGAATCCGTATTTTCTATTCTGGCTAAATACTAAATACGGACGTCCTAGTATATCCCACGTTATATCTATATTTCTGCTGCCTGTGTTCTGTGATATCTGAGACGAATGACATATTATATATATGATATATAGTAGACGTTGCTTATGTTTTACACCCGCGCTAGTCCCGTCCCGGTATGCCGTTAGTTAAGTAACCTAACGGTGCATAACGGAACATTGCGGCGAATGCGGATGGCATAAGCGTACGTGTTATTTTCGTTTCTTTTCTGTGATTGGCTTAAGGACTTAAATGATGGGATTACATTAATGTGATTAATGTAAAGAAAATAAACCTAAAAGATGTTGTAGAATCGGATTTAAAAACTACTCGGCTATTTATGAAAAAGCTATATTTCAAAAAATGCGGAGCTTAAGCCACTCCTTTTGAAAACCTTTTGATTCTACAACGATATCAAGCTCAAAGCGTTAAAGATTTTCTTAAAAATCATCCGCAACCCTCCGTCATTTTAGGAAGTAGAGTACTTAGTATTCGTGCTACGTTTGTTGACCTTAGCCAAGGCGTAGTGTACAGTAGCTAAGTGATGTCTTCCTACAAACGCATATGATGCAGATTAATTAGGACGGGCATATGACTTTGTTGACCTTAGCCAAGGGTCATGTGAACGGGTCTAATTAATCAAGAAATGACGGGTTGAGCTTGACTAGTGCTCGTGATTTGTTGACCTTAGCCAAGGTCACGAGTATTAGGGGTAAAAACCACATCGGGAATTTCAAGTGTTGAAATTTGCAATGAGATTGCATACCTTCCATATGATGGTTGGATCCCGATCCCACTGTGGGCAATAGTTGCTCCTAGGAGAGTTTTACAGTTTACAATTAGCTAACTCATTAGGTGTCTAGAAAGGTGTTAACGGGGCTCCGCCTCTGGGAAAACGAGGTTTACTCTAATTAGGTCCGTGCGAAAGCACGGGGAACCTCCCTCAAAGTACCGACACTGGCCTGGCTGAACGGTTAGCGAAGTTGTAGACTGTAATTAATCCTGGCTAGTTTTTCTTTTTAAGGTTTGAAAGAAAAACTTGATAAAAAGCAGTGGGAAATATCGATTAGACAAGATAATAAACCAATCTAATCTGTGCAAGAGCTTTCGCTGAATGTATTCTTTTCTCTCTCTTAATGGCAGATACCAATGACTGGACTTAAGCTTCTACTAGATAAAAACAAACTGAATGGGACAAACTATAAAGACTGGCTAAGGAATCTGAAGATCGCCTTGACTTATGATAAAGTATCATATGTCCTCACGGCTTCAGCCCCGCCCGTCCCAGGCCCAAAATCCTCAGTTGCGGACATTGAAGTCCGCAAGACATGGGACGCTGACTGTGCCACAGCCACATGCCTCGCGCTTGCATCGATGGACAATACACATCAAAAGCAGCACGAGGACATGGATATTCACGGTATATTGCTCCATACAAAGGAGTTGTATGGGGAGCAATCCCGTGTATTACGATACGAAGCATCAAGGAAACTGTTTCAGATGCGAATGGCCCCTGGCACACCAGTAGGAGACCATGTATTGAAGATGATAGCTCTTATAGAAGAGCTTGAGGACCTGGGATGGACAATGGACAATGAACAATATATAGATATTATTCTGCAGTCCCTCCCCTCCACCTTTGCTCAGTTCATAGTGAACTTCAACATGCACGGCATGGAGAAGGACCTCCCTGAACTCCTTAATATGTTAAGGAGTGCAGAGATCACTATGAAGTCAGCAAAGACTCCCGTTATGACCATTGGACAGTCTTCTTCTTCTCTCCCAAAAGCTAAGGCCAAGGGAAAGAAAAAGAAGAAACCCACTAATCCTAAGGGTGGAGTCAAAAAGGTGAAGGGAAAAGGAAAGTCCACGGCTGGAGACCCAGGGAAAGGCGAGTGTTTTCATTGCCACAAGACAGGACATTGGAAGCGCAACTGCACGGAGTACCTAAGCCTCAAGAAGAAGCATGGTGATGCTTCTGCTTCAGGTGCGTTTGTGACTGAAAACTGTTTTTCTATAAACTCTGCTTCCTGGGTATTGGATACCGGTTCAGGATCTCACATTTGCAATTCTATGCAGGGGCTGAGAAATAGCAAGGTTTTGAAGACAGGTGACCATACTCTCCGCGTTGGAAATGGTTCCAATGTACATACAGTCGCAGTAGGAGAGTATCACTTGGGGTTGCCGTCTGGATGTATTTTGATTTTGAATCCATGTTATTTTGTACCTGATATGCTATGTAATATAATATCCGTTTCTTTGTTGGACAATGAAGGGTATAATTTTGTATTGCAAAACAATGTTATGAACATTCACCTGAATCAAATGTTGGTTGGGTATGGTACACTTAATAACGGAATATATGTCCTAAATCAACACACAGTTTTCAGTATACAACACACTAATAAAAGAAAACTTTCAGAATTAAATGAAGCTTTTCTTTGGCACTGTAGACTTGGTCATATTAACGAAACAAGACTAAACAAGTTACACAAAGATGGATATTTAAATCCTTTTGAATATAAATCTTATGCGACTTGCCAGTCTTGTATCAAGGGTAAAATGACCAAAACTCCGTTTACCGGACACGGAGATAGAGCTACTCAGCTCCTGGGCCTCATACATAGTGATGTATGTGGGCCTATGTCTACACAGGCTAGAGGCGGTTTTTCATACTTCATTACATTCACTGATGATTTCTCAAGATTCATTCATGTATTTTTATTAAAGCACAAGTCCGACGCTTTCGAGAAATTCATTGAATATAAACAAGAAGTAGAAAAACAAACCGGCTTGAGTATTAAGATGCTTCGATCAGATCGAGGTGGAGAGTATCTCAGTACAGAATTTGCAAACTTCCTAAAAGAGAATGGGATTCTCTCTCAGCTCACTCCTCCTTACACACCACAGCACAACGGTGTGTCAGAACGACGGAATAGGACCCTATTAGATATGGTCCGGTCCATGATGAGTGACACTGAGTTACCAGTCTCGTTTTGGGGGCATGCATTGGAGACTGCAGCGTTTCTACTAAACAGGGTTCCAACCAAAGCCGTGTCTACCACGCCATATGAGATATGGCATGGGAAGAGACCATCTCTTAAGAGAATTAAGATTTGGGGTTGCCCGGCCTATGTTAAAAAGCAGAATCCGGACAAACTCGAGACACGGTCAGTCATGTGTAACTTTGTAGGATATCCAAAGAATTCTTATGGATATCTGTTCTACCACAAAGAGGAACAAAAAGTGTTTGTTTCTCAACATGCCACATTCTTGGAAAAAGAGTTTTTCACAGATAAAGATGATGGCAAAGTGGTGGATTTAGAAGAGGTTCTAGAGACACAAACTACAAATGACGATTTGGTTGAACCGACTGTTGCAGCAGAAACTGAAGAACCTCGGCCACTCCGAAGGTCTGGTAGGACTTCTCGCCCACCGGAGAGGTACTACGGTTTCCTCATTGATGGTGACAGAGAAGACTGTATCATGGAAGATGATGATTCTACCAGTTTTCAGCAAGCTATCACGAGTGGTGACTCTGTGAAGTGGCTGGATGCCATGAGATCCGAAATGGAGTCTATGTACACCAACAAAGTATGGACTTTGGACGTTGTACCCCCTGGGGTAAAACCTGTAGGGTGCAAATGGATCTTTAAAAGAAAGATTGGTGTAGATGGGCAGGTAGAGACCTATAAGGCAAGACTTGTGGCGAAAGGTTTTCGTCAAAGACCAGGTCTGGACTATGACGAAACTTTTTCGCCCGTAGCCATGCTTAAATCCATTCGGATCCTACTTGCTATTGCTGCTCACTACGACTATGAAATCTGGCAGATGGACGTTAAAACAGCATTTCTAAATGGAGATTTAGAAGAATGCGTTTATATGGATCAGCCAGAGGGCTTCATTGACAGTAGGAGCAGCGAGAAAGCATGTAGATTTCTTAAATCCATATATGGGTTAAAGCAGGCATCTCGGAGTTGGAACATCTGTTTCGATGATGTTATCAAAGAGTTTGATTTCATCAAAAATCCAGATGAACCTTGTGTTTATAGGAAGGCTGTGGGAAGAGCTGTCACATTCCTCGTATTGTACGTTGATGACATTCTTCTGATAGGAAATGATATTCCTATGCTACAGTCGGTCAAATCATTCTTATCACTGAGGTTCTCCATGAAGGACCTGGGTGATGCCACATACATCCTGGGCATAAGGATCTATAGGGATAGATCCAAAAAGTTATTGGGATTGTCCCAAACCAGGTACATTAACACCATCCTAAAGAGGTTTAGTATGGAAGACTCCAAGCGGGGTGCCTTACCCGCTTGCCATGGAGTCACTCTCTCCAAGGATTCTTGTCCAAAGACCGATGAAGAGAGAGCTCGCATGAGCATTATACCTTATGCTTCGGCAGTAGGATCTATAATGTATGCGATGTTATGTACACGCCCAGATGTAGCTTATGCACTTAGTGTTGTAAGCAGGTATCAATCCAACCCAGGGGAGAACCACTGGACAGCTGTGAAGAACATTCTTAAGTACTTACGAAGGACTAAAGAATTGTTCTTGGTGTATGGTAATAAAGATCTCCAAATGGAGGCCTTTACCGATTCAAGCTTCCAGAGCGATAAGGATGACAGCAAATCTATCTCAGGGTTTGTATTTACCCTCAATGGAGGGGCGGTAAGTTGGAAGAGTTCCAAACAAGATACCGTTGCAGACTCTACGATGGAAGCTGAGTACATTGCTGCAAATGATGCCGCCAAGGAAGCCGTCTGGATGAAGAAGTTCGTCTCGGAGCTAGGAGTAGTTCCAACCATTATTGATCCAATACCTTTGTATTGTGACAATAATGGGGCAATGGCGTTAGCCAAGGAGCCCAGATCCCATCAACGGTCCAGACATATCCTGAGGCGCTTTCATTTGATCCGGGAGATTGTAGATCGCCGCGAGATCGAGATTAAGAGAGTAGACACAAAGAACAACGCCGCGGATCCATTCACCAAGGCCCTCCCTCAGCCGCAGCATGAGCGACTTTATGAGATGTTGGGTATGAGATACGCCAATAACTGGCCTTAGTGCAAGTGGGAGATTGTTGGATATATGTATGCCCTAGAGGCCATTATGTGATAGTGGATGTATCTATACATGTATATATATTCAGTTTGCATTCTTGCTCGACATGATAGTATGCTATCTGGTTCTTCTTTATCTGACATGTTTATTTGATCATGCTTTTGTTCATTCATACATGCTGATAAAGCCCTGAGGATATCGGCTTGACTACTCTGATTATGATGGAGATCATACTAGTGGGACATCTGTAGTCTATAAGCATATCCTGGAATGTCCCTAGTCATAGGTATATCGAGACGGGGCATCGATATACCAGAGTAGACTAGCGTATATGATACTAGACCCATACGATGGGCGATGGATGTTCCCACATTCATCGATGTTTGACATCAAGATCATATACGGGTGCTCAGTGGTGACTGGGTACACTGGACGGACTCACCGAGAACTCCTATATGGAATTATATCTATCGTCGGATAGCAGTTCTCAGGTGACACTGGTACAGGTTAGTCTGTAGACCCGAGATCGTCATGGAGTCTTGTGTGTTCTCCCACTGCACTTTGATTGCCACCCTACCACGGCTCTACTGAGTCGTGCAAACAGGTGGCCGTTGGGTACAGTCCCGAGACACACGAAGACGATGAGCGATAGGAGGGGTTTCGTCTCTCCCGGTATTGGGAGTTGATGCTGTGCTGTGCTCGACTGGTTATAACAGCAAGTCCCTGGCCAGGGCTGCTGAGATTTGCTGATAAGTGTTATCAGTAGTTTCTCGATCTGTTATAGACCATTCACCGACACGACTTATTGAGTTATTGGGGTCGACGTGACCATCCCTAGGCTCGATATGCAGCATATCTGACGAAGAGACCGGACTGTACGGTAGTGTTGCCGGATGGCTCGACGGGAGTTGTAGCAGGTTCGCTTGTTGTCTTCTGATCGCTCAATACCCGGGTGGCCGTTACGTTTAGCTGACCGCTTGCGGCTTGAGGGTACTTGATATGATCATTACCCTCTACCGGCGTATTGACGAGTCTTAGAGTCCCACAGAGGAGTTACCCAGTCCAGGCGAAACGTTGTGGTGCGCATATGCGATATGCTCATGCACCCGATTGAAATGTGCGTATATGATACCGAACATTGATCGGGTGAACTGCTTTTGGTGGGGTCATATGAGATATGACCGGATTGATAAATCAAGTGTTGATTTATCATTTAACCATTAGTTTTCTCACTTAAAACCTTTCTAGGGTTTGATGGATGTATGCATGCATGCATGTGTTTCTTTCTTCTTTTCTAGTTTCATGCACATGTAAATGTGCATACATGTACACATACATACATCAAACCATCATGGTTGTTGGCATATGGAAATGGTGGCAATGCAAGACTCACACCATAGATTATTTAATGGATTATTATTTGATTATGGATTTAAAAAGAAAATGAAAAGGAAAGGATAATTATGCTAGTTTCTACATGCTTCTTTTAACCTAACCATGCTCACCTACCACTAAACCATGGTTATCCTTTCCTTTATCATTCTAAACCCAAGTTAAATTAATCATCTATCATTTAATCATGGTTGGAGTCAAGAAGGAATAAATATATATAGTGATATTTATTTCTTATGCAAGCTTAACCTTATGGTTATCATTTTATCTCTTGTTAATATAAGCCACCATCTTCATCTTCCTTCATCTTTTCTTCTCTAGTCTTTTCTAGTGAGTGAAATACAACAAAAGAAAGGTTTTTGAAGTGAGAAACCCAACCACAACATCATTCTACACAAGCTTAGCCGCTTTGTTTAGAGTGTTCTTTTCGGTTTGTCGAAATTGCGAGCTTGGACGGAGTGCTCCGTGGTGGATCGTCGTGGACGCAAGGGAACATCGAGAGGACCTCGACTCAACACCCAAGACACCAAGGAGTCTAGCAAAGGGGAGCTACAAAGGTTGTAGCCTTCAAACCCTAATCTTTTCTAGCTAAAAGTTTAATAACCCTAATTTTCTAGGATCGATCCACTTGCATGTTAGTTTAGCACCTTAAAAATTATAACTTTGGGTCATTTGATGCTTCAAAACACTTCATAGGGTGCTATACTAACCTTACAATGGATACAGGCTGATCCGTTCTGTCAGAGCCCGCGGGCCGATCCCGCAGATGATACGGATGCCTGAGACATGAGGATTTATGTTTTGTGTCGATGTTGGACACGGATTCTTTGTTGATTTCGTTGATGATATCTCAATTTATATACATACAGGAATCTCATTAAATAAAGAAAAACAGTTCTTGATTCATGATGTACCTTGCTCTCATTCTATGCATTTGCACATCATTTTAGTGACATATGGCTACCTGACATTTGTACATCATATTAGTGACATGTTGTTACCTGAGGCACTGACACAAGTACTTGGTATTACACTTAGGGATAGATGTTTACCCTTACCATTATATTGTTTCAGGCCATATTATTATTTTGAGGATATTACTGATCGTATGACCTAGGATTGCGTTATACATGCGATTTCTGCTTATAGATGTTTTCTACTCACGAGTTGGCAACTCACCCCCGTTGTGCCACAGTTCCTCGTAGGTTTTGCCGTACAGGTTTCGTTGCGGCTTTGCTGGCACACTGTTCCTTCCGGGTGATTACTTTGGTAGGTGGTTTCATTGTATCGTGACCACCATTGTATTTATATTTATTTTCAGTTGTATCTAGAAAAACTCCATCAACCAGACTTGTATTTTTTATAGAGATAGAAGACCAGTGTTTATTATTTCGACCTTAGAGTCGCGCGTTGTATTATTATGGGTTTTCATGTTGTTTTTGAGTTCCTTTGAGTTTTGATTCTCGCCCTTCGGCGTTGTATATTATATTGCTTGCGTAGTTGTTCCCGTCGTTTGACGAAGAGCTAGCTCCCGCTTGGGGATGCCTTTTATCATTTCGTATCCTATTCATGTTGTACCCCGTTTGGGGCCAGCATTTACAAAGAAAACTCTGCCGAAATTTTCAGAAATGACTTGATGTTTTTAAAATGCATAATTCGGCTTATGCTTTTAAAATTACTTGCTTTAAATTGGTTTTTCCTTCACTCTACTGCTTTAATTGGTTTTGATTTCTGGGTTTTGGCTTACTTAGATTACGTACGCCTTGAGACGTTTCATAATTTAAGTGCCGGTCATGTTCCGTACTTTTCGGGTCGTGACAAAGTTGGTATTAGAGCATTAGGTTTTACCTTCGGAGTGTAGGATGACCCTTGGTTGATGGATTAGGTGACTCAAGTAGAGTAACGTACCGTTTGTATGTTCCGCGGCATACTTACGATACGGTACTCTGCTTAAGAAGCCTTAGGATGTACATTTCTTTGCTCAGTATTGCATTCATTCCTATGATCTATCCTCATCGGTACCAGTTATGGTTTTGCTGCCACGATTACATGGGCAGAGAGAGCTACGACTAGAGTTTCGGTCAGCACGAGTTCGTCACGGACGAGGATTGACCAGGGCGTGATGCCAGGGATATACAATTGCATAGAGAGGCGTCGTTTTGTTGTGTTTTCGCGCCATGAGCGTTTGATGGGTCTCTTTTACGAGATTTCTCGGACGTGCAGATCAGCACCAGAGGATTGAGCCACTGATAGAGGCCAGCCAGAATGTGATGACCGTCAATGCACAGATTATTCTTGATGATTGAGGCACTGTTCAGCGTGCAGACGAATGAGCCAGTTGTTGCTACGAATGATGAGATATCGCCCCAGATGTTGGAGTTATCGCGGTATGAGTTGTACTTAAAGATATGGTAGAAGGTCTCTAGTCACCCGAGAATGAATGACTAGGACATGTGGTTCGTTTGCTTACCCCGATGCGAAGCCATCAGATTGATTGATTCCAGCTAGAGACGACTTCACACAGATACGTTGGGAGTCGATAGAGACGATCGAATATCAGGAGCAATTTTCCAAGTTTAAAGTATTCAGAGACAAATGCAAGTAATGCTATGGATCCTCTAGAAGAATGAAATCCTAACTCGTCATAATGACCATGGAACGCCTTGAACCTTAGGATTTGCGGCAGTTCAGCGGTGCCATTAGTGAGGCTTGGATTTGCCCTTCTACGGTTGGTCCACAGGTGCTATGGCACGTATTCGATACTATTAAACTGTACCCAAGATGTTGAGCTCTTGGGGGATTATGGAATTTTGACGAATCGATCGAAAGGTTCGACTTCATTCGGATATTATGTGATGGGATGCATTGCTTGGGAGACTCCAGATACGAGTATAGCCGTTGGAGCACAGTCCATGCAGCCACGAAGAGACGAGTCCGAAGCAGTCGAAATTAGAGAAAAGTGGAGTAAGAGGTTCCTACGAGATCTTAACGAGATGACGTTCCACTCCGCTGACATCAGAGATGTGATACGCAAGCAGAGGCGTTGTATATGGATATATCTTCCAGAAGGAGTCGTGATGAGTATGCAGCCGTTCAGGAACAAGAAACAGATTTATTAAAGGGTGCTAACCTCCGGACAGTTCGGCAGAAACGAGATTTGGGAGAGACTTCGACAGGACCTTTCTGGAATATTATACGAGAAGACTTGGACCCAGGAGTTGTCATTTTACGCACACCCAGCAGACCAGAGTTCGGCACCGTCGACGAGACATGTTATGGGTGACCATGACAGTTGGCCAGAGATTCTTAGAGGATGTGCTTGAGCGGGACTATTCTGCCATACTTGATTTCGGTATTTTGGGCGATCTATTCGCATGATTGAGTTTTGATGACTGAGTTTCATGATATTCGTTTTCGTGCACCATGGTTGCACCTACTGGGTAATTATATTTTGTGCACAGTTATTGCACTTGATATCGTTTTTGTGCCCTGGCTGCACATGTTTATAATTTCATGGATTTCATACAGTTGGGTTGATTTTGTTCTTATGGTACGCACACGATTTGGTTTTTGCACTCAGTATAGTTCACATATGCTTGCAGTGCATTGATACGTATTTTGTGCACTACAGTTGCACAGGACTTCGATTTGATGTTATTTGAGATATTGATTTGATTTCCATTCCTATGGCATGCATATGATTTGGCTTGTGTTTTCGGCATAGATTTCCTGCCCTTTTTAGTGTTTCGATCAGATTTTGTGCACGCTGATGCACATCGTTGTGAGATTAGATACCACGGTATACTGGATTTGGATTTGAGATGTATTGTATACCGTCGATTTCGATTGTGATACTCGATTTTTTTTGTTTTGTGCACCTTGTGCACCTGATTGGATTCTTGCGCATATTTGACGCGCTTGGATCGGATTTTGCGCATGTTCGGCGCTTGATATTGGATTTCGTGATTTCGTGCATGTTGGATGCACATAATTTAGATTTTACTCATGCATGATGGATGCACCTGATTTGGATTTTCGCGCATGTTGGGCGCGTGATATGAGATGCGATTTTGGTGCACGCCAGATGCACTAAATCGAGATTCTTTGTGCATATCAGATGCACCTGATAATTGCTGTCAAGCACACCGTTGCCTCTGACAAGTGTTTCGCGCATACCCGTTGCACTTAGATGTTGCTTCTGTGCACATGTATGGCACATTTATGGATTTTGATTTTTCCGTGCGCACCAGACGCACGCGGCATTCTTATGCACATTTTGGGATTGATTTCTTATGGAGCAGTACGTTTTATAATATTTGCTATTTGGTATAGTAGCTGAGCAGGACTAGTCAGAGAACAGTACCTGGATATATTTTGCATGCATTGATAGATATCGAAGGGATTTCCAAAAAAGAGCTATAGTCTCAATATTTACCTACGTGTCTGAGATGACACGAAACGTTTAAAAGAAGGAAACCCTTCTAAATTGTTTTCGAAATGGCGGTACGTGCATATTAAACAAAGGATATATATAGAGAGAGTTATTTTCTTATACTAGACGTCCACCACTGTGCCACGATACGCGCGTTGCGCAGTGATTCGAAAAAGAATTTGGCATACATATCTTTCCATTGTTTTAATGATATTTACATGTATAGTTTGATATATATCATGTTGGTTTCGTTTGGGCTTTGACATTGATGTCTTCGCCATGACTCCGATGATATGAGTGCGTATCAGATGATTTGCAAGATGCTTGACGGAGTTCTATTTTGAGTTTTGTACTCGTCTTTCAGGCGCACGCGATGCGCTGTACTATTTCTATATCTTCCGTGATTTTGGAGCCCCGTTGATTTGATCTGATTATTAAAATGTTTTAGAATTTGGGGGTTTAAATTTAAATTCGGGGACCGAATTTTTTTAAGTGGGGAAGATTGTAACATTTCAGAAAATATAAAATATTATTTTTGGAATTTAATATTAAAATAATATATTTCCTGGAAACTGCCCGATTTGCGAAATTGGGGTTTTGGAAAAAGGGTATAAATATATACCTATAATTATGAAATAAATATAAATTAAAATAATTTATTCATTTAAAAATATATTTAAAAGATTTGGCATTTTTAAAATTTATTATATGCAGTTTTGATAAAAACCCGATTAGTACACCGCTAATCGCGATTAAAGCCAAATCCGTGTTTTTACAGTTTTCATGGCTAGTGCACCATGACACGTTACATGTTGTTTCATTTCATTTGTGTTATGTATTTGGTTCTATTGTGGTGAGAAAGAAAAATAATGGGAAAAGGGTGTAATGATGACTTGAGGAGAGAGAAAAGGGGACATAATCATGAGAGGAGACAATGCTTGAGAGAGAGAGAGAGTGGGGTGCTGCCTCATTTCCTCATTGTTCCTCCACCATATTCTTCTTCATCTTCCTCCTCCTCATCTCCCTCCACCTTCACTCCATGGATCCATCTCAATTCCCTCACCAAAACCCTATGCCCCTTTCACAAAAAATGACCACCTCTTCACCCTCTACACATTGGACCAAGCAAAATGGGATTTTGATAACATTAAGACTTCTAGGGTTTTGTTTGGGAGTAACCATGAGGTATATCTCTTTTCATTTAGGGTAGTTTGATTTCCTAGCTTTTTGTTTAAGTTTAGAAGTCGTTTAGTGTTGGTTTTGTGAACTTTGAAATCCTAAGTGAAGGGTTTTGGAATTAGTGATGTATGATGGCTGTACAAGACCCTAGGGATCAAATCCTAGACCTAGAACTGAGTTTAGAACAGAGAATACAAACTTTGGAATTGATCCATGTCGGTTTTGTGAGGTTATAGGGTGTGCAGGGAAATCTGGAGCAACCCGGGGACTTTCTGAGGTTCGCAAACAATACCAGAGACCCATTTTTGACCCTAGGAACCCCCTGTAGAAAAACGAACCCCATTGGAGCACCCAGGGCCGGCGAGCTCGGAATTTTAGGGGTAGGGGCTGGCCACTTGGTGGGGTAGGGTGTCGGGATTGGTCCAGTAGCTCATATACATCATATACAACAACCTAGACTTGTTTTGGAAACTACTTTTGACCTAAATCAAAATCTGTTAGTGTATATGCCCTAGAGGCCATTACTGTATCATACTAGTATGTATATTACTTGATGGAAACTTGGGATATTCACAGTTGTATAGACAATTTTGCTCAATATAGTAGTATGCTACTTGGTTTGTCTCTGCTTTAATGTGTACATGTGTGTTTCTTTATTATATCACCTATACGCATTAGTAGAGCCCTTAGGATCTTTTGCTTGATTACCGGCGTTGTGATGGCGATCACACTCGTGGGGGCTGGATAATCCACAAGCACATCCTTATACACGTCCCTAGTCGTGGGATTATCGAGATAGGGCATCGATACTCCGGAGTAGACTAGCGTATGCGCTTCTCATCCCAGCACGGGAGACGGTCTGTCCCACAGCCGTCAGTACGTCGTACTTGAGATAGTATGCGGGTGCTCGTTAGGTTACGAGTACACTGGACAGGACTCGTCGGGAACTGATGGTTGGTATTATACCTATCGTTAGTTATCAGTTCCCAGGTGACATGAGTACAGCTTAGTCCGCTGACTTGACACTGTCACTTCGCCTCGAGTGTGTTCCCACTGTTCTTTGATTACTACCCTACCACGGCTCTACTGAGTCGTGCAAACAGGTAGTAGTTGGGTGCAGTCCCGAAGCACTTGGAGGCAGTGACGGTTAGACAGGATTCGTCTCTCCCGGTATTGGGGGTTGACATCACGCTGTGTCTAGGAGAGCCATTACACGAGTAGTCCTTGGCCAGGGCAAGCGAGATATACTGGTAGGTTTCCAGTGTTATCTCAGGGTGTAATGGGCTTCACTCCGACACGACTTGTACCGCTATTAGGGGACTGACGTTTACCGCCCCCTAGGCCCGCCATGCGATGTATCAGACGAACAGACCGGACTGTACGGAGATTGTCACATACAGGCTCAGTAGGAGTTCGGATGGGTTCACCTCATCGGCCTTCTTATCGACATCTACCTAGGGACCGTTACGTACAGCTAGTGCCGCTTGCGGTCTGTGGTTAAACCCACTGCCAGCGTAGTGTCGAGTCCTTAGAGTCCCACACAGAGAGTTTCCCTGCACTGAGCGAAACGTGTAGAGGCCGTATGGTTTTACGGCAGGGCTGCGATCACTTACGTACACTTGTGTGCGTGTGGTGTTCGGGAAGGCAGTACTAGTGGGCTTTGGTTTAAGTCGGATCCTAGTATTATACGGATGGATTTGTTTTATCTTCTGTGCATCCGCATTCTACGGAATGCGGATGCAGGTGTGTATGCACAGTTTTCCGGAGCGATGAAGGAGGAGGTGCCTCATCAGGGTTTTGGCAGTTGGTTCGGCCAAAACCGTTATGTGGCAGGCTCATTAGGGTTTTGACAGTTTGTTTAGTCAAAACCATTATGAGCCGCGGACATCATTTGCTAATCCTTTTAGTGATAATTTTATGATGGCTAATTGCATTGACCATTTGACCCCGTTGACCTCTCTTGACTTTGTTGACCGGTTGACCGTGTTGACCATTGACTTTCAAGAGGGATCTACACTCTTCTTGTCTTTTTCTTTTTCTTTTGGATTATGATAATGGTCATTTCAATGTAGCCATCAACTTTATCTTGATAGGATTTGTAATGATGGTTTTAGTGCATTATTGGAACCATGGTTAATTTCTTTAGTTCATAATTTCTTTCTCATTCTCTCTCTTGTTTTTTTTCAAGTGAGAAGAAAAAAAATTAACCATGGTTGCTAGCTCCTCCTTCTTCTTCCTCCTCTTGATTCATCTTTTAATCTCATGTGTTGAGAGATAAAGATCCCACAAAGACAAAACCATCCCTTTATCACTTCTACACAACTTAGGGCTTCTAGATTAGCAATCTTTTTGCCCTAGTTACCTCGGCTCGAGGTGGAGCTCGGTGTACATCTCTCGGGTGGATCGTCTTCGACTCAAGGAGGCCGTGGAGGTGACCAAAGTCCGGATCAAGCCTCGAAGCAAGCAAGGAGAAGAACAATAAGAAGAGAAGGATTTCAAGTTGAGGTATAACCCCTAACCGAGTAGATAAATCTCTAGTTAGGATGCTAGTGTATTGTTTAGTAAAGATCCGGCTTTTACGGTCCATGTTACCAAGTCCAGAAAAAAAAAATTTCTACCGTTTCCGCAACCCCGAAAGTACCGGGAGAGGTAACGTGGACCTAACAGTGGTATCAGAGCCTAACTAAACACACCCTAGCATGTTAGCAAAGTATTTAGAATTTCGACCGGACGAAAAACCGCAAAACACTCCGGAAATTTCAAGTTTCTGCCGATTTTCAGATCTGTTCCAAAATTAATAAATCATACACTAAAAATCGGCTCAGGCTTTTTATAGAATACTGAAGAAAAATGGTCACCTAACTCGGTTAAAGCGCCGCGGTTCCGCGGCATAAGCTTGCTTATGCCGCTGAACCGCGGCCGAGTTAACTCGGTTGGCGATTTTCTTTCCTGCAGTATTCTTATATGGGTATTTTGGGATTTTTGATATATGACTTTTCTACCCAGATTTTCCAGAAAGCAAAATTTGTTTTTGGGGCTCAAAAATCCGTATTTTTTGGTCGATGTTCTGTAGACTTTGGCTAATGGTTATATCTGTAATGTTATATGTATATTGAACGTCTACTAATCGCTATACGTCGATTAGTGGGGGTTATACATATCTGTGATCTGTGTTGTTGATGGTATGTGTATATGAACTCGTTGGATTGTCGCGGATGAATAGCCGGGTTGGATGTGAGATGAGAGTTTCTTTTTCTTTCATTCATGTAATAAATTTGTAAATTGATGTAATATTATTTGTATAGCCGCACAACCGGGTCGGGGTTGTAGTCGTCATTGTATAATTCTTTTTACTGTTTTTGCTCTTAGGATAGACCCATGGAGGGGGTGCACAAACTACCGGGTATCTCGAAGTGCCGAGTGGCCTACTCACGGCGTTGAGGGAGGTTGCTTCGCTTCGGGTACTTGGCGGGTAGTTTGCCGCACCCGTAGGGGTCTTGGGTGGGGTATTGGCTATTCATCGCGACCGTGTAATCCGCTTTTCGTTGCAGGTTCGAACGAATCACGGGTTCCTAGTATATCCAAAGTGTTCATCTGTGATCTGGATTGGCAATCATTGCTATATATCTATACATAATAACTATTTAGGCGTTGCTTATGTTTTTCAGCCGCGCTAGCCCAGCCCCCGCTCTGTCGTTAGTTAAGTAACCTAACGGGTGATGACGGGGCCCCGTGGCGAATGCGAATGGTATAAGCGTACGTCATATTTTGGTTGTTTTCTGCAATGGTAGGATTTAATTGATGGGACACATTAAAAGAACTAATGCAAGAAAATAAACCTAAAAGACGTTGGTGGAACAATTTTTCAAAAAGCTGTTATTGCACGGACGTTCATTTTTGTTTTGCATCGAGGTATTCGGTTATGAATGCCCAGCACCTCAGTCGACGAGGCAAGGGCCGAGATCCCTTCATCGGGAGTGACCCCTTGGACAAAAGTTTGCGTCAGGGTAATAACTTCACTATAGTCGATTATTCTTGCTTTGCATCGAGGTATTCAGTTTGGAATATCCTGCACCTCATTCGACGAGGAAAGAGCCGAGATCCCTTCACAGGGAGTGACCTCTTTAGCAAAAGTTTTCGCCACTATATTTTCAAAAAAGGCAATCTCGTTCCTTCAACGATATCAAGTTCATTACGTTAACAGGTTTTTCGCCAAAAACCCAGCCGTAGCCCTCCGTCGTTTCGGATTAATATTATTTAGTATTCGTGCTGCGTTTGTTGACCTAGTCAAGGCGTAGTGAACGGTAGCTGAATGATATTTTTCTGTGGATTGCAAATGTGACTGGTTAGGACAGTCGTGCGGCCTTGTTGACCTAGTCAAGGGCACGTATGGGTGGGTCTAATGCAGTCAGGATAATGACGGGTAGAACTTGACTAACATTTTGTGGCTTGTTGACCTAGTCAAGGTCATGAACCGTTAGGGGCAAAAACCATATCGGGAGTTTCAAAAGTACTGAAACTTGCTAGTGTTGCATACCATTTGGAGTGTGATGATTCTGGTAGGATTCCTTCAGTTTTGTCACGCGATGATATTTGGATCCCGATCATACTGTGAGTATATGCTACTCCTCAGGAACTTTCTCGCTTAACGATCAATGCTATAAACTAAGTAGGTGTCTAGAAAGGTGTTAGCGGGGCTACGCCCACAGGGAAAAGAGGTTACTTAATTAAGGAACTTCGCGAAAGCGTTGGAAAACCTCCCTCGAAGTACCGACACTGGCCTGGCTGAACGGTTAAGCAAGTATTGTACGGTGAGATTGATCCCGACTAATTCTTCCTTTATGGTTTGAGGAGGGATTCGAGAGACAGTGGGAGCCATCCTGTTTAGATAAATTAAAAACCAATCTAAACTTGCAAGAGCGCACGCTGAGTGTTTTCTTTTCTCTCTCTCCAGGTAGCCACCATTTCACGCCCTAATCAAGATAATAAAATGTATCGCTTGACCGATCCGAATTCTTATTCGGGGCTGGGGAACGTTGGTTCAGCTCTAACTTGTGACAACAGTCATAAGTACGAGCAAGGGAAAGGGGATTGTATGGATTCCCAGGATACCCAGTTGAAGAAGAAGCATGGTTTTGCATCTACTTCAGGTGTTCTTGTAATTGAGAACTGTTTTACGGTCAGCCCTACCTCCTGGGTACTTGATACCGGATCAGGATCTCATATCTGTAATTTATTGCAGGGTCTGAGAAAAAGTAGGAAAGTTGCACCGGGTGATATGTCGCTCAGAGTAGCGAACGGAGCACAAGTTAATGCGGCAGCCGTCGGTGAATATCACCTAGTATTGCCAAATGGCAAGACTATGATTTTGAACGATTGCTACTATGTACCTTCCATGGTTTGCAACATCATATCAGTTTCTTTACTCGATAAAGATGGATATAACTTTTTTCTTGATAGAAATATCATGAATATTTACCTTCATAAGGTACTGGTTGCAGAAGGTACACTGTGTAATGGTATCTACGTTCTAAATCAGAATACAGTTCTCAATGTACAAAACACACGCAAGAGGAAGAATTCAGATACAAATGAATCCTACTTGTGGCATTGTAGACTTGGTCATATCGGAGAGAAAAGACCGAGTAAGTTGCATAAAGATGGAGTCTTGGATGCGTTCGAGTTTTCATCTTATGAAACTTGTCAGTCTTGTCTCAAAGGGAAGATGACCAAATCTCCGTTCACCGGACATGGAGCTAGAGCAGCAGAGCTCTTGGGACTCGTACATAGTAATGTATGTGGTCCGATGTCTATACATGCAAGGGGTGGGTTCTCGTACTTCATCACATTCACTGACGATCTCTCTAGATTCGGATATGTGTATCTGATGAAACACAAATCTGAAGCTTTTGAGAAATTCAAGGAATTCAGAAACGAAGTAGAGAACCAGACTGGCAAAAGTATCAAGATCCTCCGGTCTGATAGAGGAGGGGAGTACTTAAGCACGGAATTCCTAGATTACTTAAAAGAGAATGGTATTCTCTCTCAGCTTACTCCTCCTTATACACCAAAGCACAACGGTGTATCGGAGAGGAGGAATCGTACCCTTCTGGATATGGTTCGCTCCATGATGAGTAATGCCGAGTTGCCTCTTTCATTTTGGGGACATGCGCTATTGACAGCAGCATATCTATTGAATGATGTTCCGTCTAAATCAGTGCCTAAGACTCCATTCGAGATATGGAATGGAAAAAGGCCATATCTTAAAAGATTTAAGATATGGGGTTGTCCGGCTTATGTTAAAACGCATAAACCGGATAAACTAGAGACACAGTCAGTTTTATGTAAGTTTGTGGGATATCCAAAGAATAGTTATGGATATCTATTCTACCACACCGAGGAACAGAAGGTGTTTGTTGCTCAGCATGCCGTTTTCTTAGAAACGGAGTTTCTTGCAAAAGAAATTAGTGGGAGCATGATAGAATTGGAAGAAATTCAGCGACCACAAACTGAAACTGAAAATTTGACAGATCTCAGGATTCAATAACCCCAGACGAACCTCAGCCACTCCGCAGATCTGGTAGGATTTCTCGTCCGCCCGAGAGATACTACGGTTTTCTCATTGACGGGGATCGAGAGGATTGCATTTTGGAAGAAGATGACCCTACCAGTTTCAGGCAGGCCATTATCAGTAGGGACTCTGATAAATGGCAGGAAGCAATGCAATCCAAAATGGAGTCTATGTACGCCAATAAAGTGTGGACCTTGGATATTGCTCCACCTGGGGTAAAACTCGTTGGATGCAAATGGATCTACAAAAGGAAACTTGGTGTAGACGGGCAGGTGGAAACCTATAAAGCTAGACTCGTTGCAAAAGGTTTTCGTCAAAGACCTGGTTTGGACTATGACGAAACTTTTTCTCCGGTGGCTATGCTCAAATCCATTCGGATCCTACTTGCTATTGCTGCCTTCCATGACTATGAAATCTGGCAGATGGATGTTAAAACGGCTTTCCTAAACGGTTGTTTGGAAGAGTGCGTTTACATGGATCAGCCAGAAGGTTTCGTAGACAGTGGGAGCAGCGGAAAGGTGTGCAAGTTGCTTAAATCCATTTATGGATTAAAGCAGACATCACGGAGCTGGAACATCTGTTTTGATGAGGCAATCAAGGAATTTGATTTCATCAAGAACGAAGATGAACCCTGTGTTTATAAGAAGATTGTAGGACTAACTGTCGTATTCCTAGTCTTGTACGTGGACGACATTCTTTTGATAGGAAATGATATTCCTATGCTACAATCGGTCAAGCTATTTTTGTCATAAAGGTTCTCCATGAAAGACCTAGGTGATGCCTCGTACATTCTGGGGATCAAGATCTATAGAGATAGATCCAAGAGACTACTGGGACTTTCGCAGTCCAGGTACATAGAGACCGTACTAAAGAGATTTAGTATGGAGGGTTCCAAGCGCTGTAACATACCCGCATTGCACGGAATTACCCTCTCCAAGAAGATGTCTCCTAAGACTGACGAGGAGAGGGTTCGCATGAGCACTATACCCTACGCTTCGGCGGTAGGATCTATAATGTATGCGATGCTATGTACAAGACCAGATGTAGCTTACGCGCTGAGCGGTAAGCTGGTATCAGTCAGACCCAGGTGAGGACCACTGGACAGCAGTGAAGAACATTCTCAAGTACCTGAGAAGGACTAAGGAGATGTTCCTGGTTTACGGTAATGGAGACCTTAGGGTCGAATCCTTTACCGATTCAAGCTTCCAGAGTGACAAAGATGACAGCAAGTCTGTCTCGGGTTTTGTGTTTAACCTCAACGGAGGGGCGGTATGTTGGAGGAGTTCCAAACAGGATACCGTCGCAGACTCAACGATGGAGGCTGAATAAATTGCTGCAAGCGATGCCGCAAAAAAGGCGGTCTGGATGAAGAAGTTCATTAGTGAACTTCAGGAGGTTCCGTCCATTGTTGACCCGATACCTTTGTATTGCGATAACAATGGTGCTATAGCTTTAGCGAAGGAACCAAGATCCCATCAGAAAGCCAGGCACATCTTAAGGCGGTATCACCTGATCAGGGAGATCATTGATTGCCAGGAGATCGAGGTGCGGAGAGTGGACACAAAAGACAACACGGCGGATCCATTCACGAAGGTCTTACCCCAGACTCAGTTCGAGCGGCTGATTGAGATGATAGGTCTTCGATACGCCAGTACATGGCCTTAGTGCAAGTGGGAGATTGTTAGTGTATATGCCCTAGAGGCCATTACTGTATCATTCTAGTATGTATATTACTTGATGGAAGCTTGGGATATTCACAGTTGTATAGACAATCTTGCTCAATATAGTAGTATGCTACTTGGTTTGTCTCTGCTTTAATGTGTACATGTGTGTTTCTTTATTATATCACCTATACGCATTAGTAGAGCCCTTAGGATCTTTGCTTGATTACCGTCGTTGTGATGGCGATCACACTCGTGGGGGCTGGGTAATCCACAAGCACATCCTTATACACGTCCCTAGTCGTGGGATTATCGAGACAGGGCATCGATACTCCGGAGTAGACTAGCGTATGCGCTTCTCATCCCAGCACGGGAGACGGTCTGTCCCACAGCCGTCAGTACGTCGTACTTGAGATAGTATGCGGGTGCTCGTTAGGTTACAAGTACACTGGACAGGACTCGTCGGGAACTGATGGTTGGTATTATACCTATAGTCAGTTATCAGTTCCCAGGTGACATGAGTACAGCTTAGTCCGCTGACTTGACACTGTCACTTCGCCTCGAGTGTGTTCCCACTGTTCTTTGATTACTACCCTACCACGGCTCTACTGAGTCGTGCAAACAGGTAGTAGTTGGGTGCAGTCCCGAAGTACTTGGAGGCAGTGACGGTTAGACAAGATTCGTCTCTCCCGGTATTGGGGGTTGACATCGCGCTGTGTCTAGGAGAGCCATTACACGAGTAGTCCCTGGCCAGGGCAAGCGAGATATACTGGTAGGTTTCCAGTGTTATCTCAGGGTGTAATGGGCTTCACTCCGACACGACTTGTACCGCTATTAGGGGATTGACGTTTACCGCCCCCTAGGCCCGCCATGCGATGTATCAGACGAACAGACCGGACTGTACGGAGATTGTCACATACAGGCTCAGTAGGAGTTCGGATGGGTTCACCTCATCGGCTTTCTTATCGACATCTACCTGGGGACCGTTACGTACAGCTAGTGCCGCTTGCGGTCTGTGGTTAAACCCACTGCCAGCGTAGTGTCGAGTCTTTAGAGTCCCAGACAGAGAGTTTCCCTGCACTGAGCGAAACGTGTAGAGGCCATATGGTTTTACGGCAGGGCTGCGATCACTTACGTACACTTGTGTGCGTGTGGTGTTCGGGCAAGCAGTACTAGTAGGCTTTGGTTTAAGCCGGATCCTAGTATTACACGGATGGATTTGTTTTATCTTCTGTGCATCCGCATTCTACGGAATGCGGATGCAGGTGTGTATGCACAGTTTTCCGGAGCGATGAAGGAGGAGGTGCCTCATCAGGGTTTTGGCAGTTGGTTCGGCCAAAACCGTTATGTGGCAGGCTCATTAGGGTTTTGACAGTTTGTTTGGTCAAAACCATTATGAGCCGCGGACATCATTTGCTAATCCTTTTAGTGATAATTTTATGATGGCTAATTGCATTGACCATTTGACCCCGTTGACCTCTCTTGACTTTGTTGACCGGTTGACCGTGTTGACCATTGACTTTCAAGAGGGATCTACACTCTTCTTTTCTTTTTCTTTTTCTTTTGGATTATGATAATGGTCATTTCAATGTAGCCATCAACTTTATCTTGATAGGATTTGTAATGATGGTTTTAGTGCATTATTGGAACCATGGTTAATTTCTTTAGTTCATAATTTCTTTCTCATTCTCTCTCTTGTTTTTTTTTAAGTGAGAAGAAAAAGAAATGAACCATGGTTGCTAGCTCCTCCTTCTTCTTCCTCCTCTTGATTCATCTTTTGATCTCATGCGTTGAGAGATAAAGATCCCACAAAGACAAAACCATCCCTTTATCACTTCTACACAACTTAGGGCTTCTAGATTAGCAATCTCTTTGCCCTAGTTACCTCGGCTCGAGGTGGAGCTCGGTGTACATCTCTCGGGTGAATCGTGTTCGACTCAAGGAGGCCGTGGAGGTGACCAAAGTCCAGATCAAGCCTCGGAGCAAGCAAGGAGAAGAACAACAAGAAGAGAAGGATTTCAAGTTGAGGTATAACCCCTAACCGAGTAGATAAATCTCTAGTTAGGATGCTAGTGTATTGTTTAGTAAAGATCCGGCTTTTACGGTCCATGTTACCAAGTCCAGAAAAAATTTTGTTCTACTGTTTCCACAACCCCGAAAGTACCGGGAGAGGTAACGTGGACCTGACAAAATCTGGGAGCATTTTAGTGTGATTTTGGCTATGTTTTCCGTATTTTGAAATGTTAATTCTTGATATTTGGATCCGTATTGGGTTGTTGCATGTTTGTATATCAACAACAAGGGTTGTTTAGTCGTTTTTGCACGCGTGGGCTATAGGTTTTGACCCATAGGCAATCCGTGTGCCGTTTTGGTTTCTGGACTTGATGTTAATAACAATTGCGGTTGTTTATTATATGTAGGTACCTTCGTGAAGACTTAGAGGCGACAAGCAAGCGCGTGGCGACATCAGCATCGGAAAGCGAAGGTGAGTTGATATATATCTACGGGAGAAGTCTGGTGGATGGCGTATAGCACCCCGCAGTTCGATGTAGTATGCTATATACATACTATATATTTATATGATATCTTTTATGTGAGATATGGATATTCGAGATAGGGTTATATGTTCATGGATTTGTTTAGTGTTAGTTGCGAAACCCTAGAGTAGTTGTTACACCCGCACACGCACACACACACACACATGCATTCATGTATTTATTTTACTTGTGCGTATATGGGGATATGTATATATATATATACACACACGAGTATGGGACTATGTATATATATATATGTATACATATACACGGATTATGAGGATACTACTTAGGATTTGAGATGAGTCGATGAGATTGGGCTTGAGGCCGTGAGATCGATGATGTGATTTGGTTCGTATTCGAGATACGACTTGATGTTTTAGCAGGTCCTTTCGACGTGGTGTTTTCATACACACGCATGCATATGCGTAGATGGTATCATTATATTACTAGACGTAGATCAGTACCCCAGATCATGATAATTGATAAAAAGGATACCAGACGAATAATGAGATAATGTGATTTTGACCCGTACCCAGATTTGGGAGGCCGTACAACGGATTTACCGTACGAGCTATATATTGATGATAGATCCGCACTCTTGACTCGAGGATGTCATATTATATTAGGGTATCGTATGGGATACTATTGAGGCGGGATCACCGACTATTATATATTATATATGTATCGACTCAGATGTTAGGCGGTTTCCTTACCTTTCGTTTAGCCTGTTAGCTCAGTCCTGTAGTTTATTTGTAGATGTTAGACTAGATTTGACTCATACCTATTTCAAAACCAACGAATCGTGTGTATTTTAAAGACGGTACAAGGGATTCTACGGGTATTTCAATGGATGCATCTTTTCTTAAAAACACCGCAGCCCTTATTTTCAAAACACCACGATTCGTATTATTTCAAATGGAAAACCAGTTTTGACACTTGTATAGTATTGTAAATTAGTTATTGTTGCGTTATTATTCAGCTCCCGCATATTATTACTGTTCGCATCGCATCGCATCCTTATATTGAGTTTTCATATGTTAATATTGAAATCATGCTGTCAGGACACCAGCACCATTACCGATGATGCGTATGTTCCACATACACTTACTTGCCGGCTCACACACATCACCATCGGTAATTGCCATGTCACGTACACTTTAGAGGACATAGCTTGTTAGCTGATAGTTTCGATATGATATAGTGTACTTGCTTTATATGCCAGTTTAGACATTGCAGTTATTACTTGCTACTTCATGCATTTTATTATTCACTATTTACTCGCTATTGATGATTGGATTTCGGATTTTCATGAGATTTTCTGGATTTGGGAGAAAACCGCAAGAATATATATATAAACTTCTCTCTCTCTCTTTTTAAAATGAAAAATGCGGTTTTCTCATGATGTATGAGTCGTCCACCATGATGTTTTCTCGGTTATGAGATAGATTTCGAGACCCGATTCGAGGAGTCATATGAACCGTTTGCGGGTACATGGTGGACCCGGTGAGGTACCCCGAGGCGAGAGTGATTTCATGGAGGATGATAAGCCTGGCAGGGGGCACTACCTACCGGTGATATTATTTGGACTCGTCGGTTATTCGGAGGATACCGGCCGGAGTCATGAGATGGATACAGGCTGATCCGTTCTGCCGGAGCCCGCGGGCCGATCCTGCAGATGATATGGATTCCTCAGATATGAGGATTTATGTTTTGTGTCAATGCTGGACACGGATTCTATGTTGATTTCGTTGATGATATCTCTGTAAGTCCACGTTACCCTTCCCGGTTCTTTCGGGGATGCGGAAACGGTAAAAAACGATTTTTTACGGTGAAGGTAACATGGACTTTAGAACAGGATCTTTGCTAAACAAACATCTAGCAACCTAACTACAAGTTTAACTACTATGTTAGGGGTTATACCTAGGTATTGAACTCCTTCTCTTCTTGCTCCTTGGAGTGGTTGGATCGGCCTCATCTCGTCGTCTTCTTGTTGTCGAAGATGGATCCACCCGAAAGCTTCTACCTTGAGCTCCTACCTCAACCGAGAGGAAACTAAAGTCCTTGGCTTGCTAGACCTTGACTTTAGAATGAGTAGAGAAGTGTTTTTAGGGTTTTATCTCAATGGCTCATGTTTCTCAACTCATGAGACATGAGAGCCATGAGCAAGAGGAAGAGGGAGAGCTTGGATGAGAGAGAATGAGAATGATCGAATGAGCTTGACTTTTTACAACCATGCTCTCAAAAAAGAAAATAATCATGATAATAATAATAATTAAGTATTTGTGATGGTCCATATCAATGGCCATTATCATTTCATGCATTTAATGCATTTTGTAAAAAACAACAAGCAAGCAAAAGTCATAGCCATGAAATGATGATGGTCAACAAGTCCAAAATAGTCAACCGGTCAACAAAGTCAACAAGTCAACAAAAGTCAAACTTTCAACTCATCCATGGCACAATAATACATAATTAATATTATTATTAATCATATTTCTTATTCTCATTAGGGTTTAGAAAAAGTCAACAGTCAACAACCCTAATGAGAATCCTCTGTCCCTGTCTCTGTCAACCGTGCATACACACCCGCATCCGTGTTCCGAGGAACACGAATACAAACGAGATAAAACCAATCCCAAAACGCATACTAGGATCTGGCTTAAACCAAAGCCCGCTAGTAATAACTGCCCGGACATCAAACGTGCATAAGTGCGAGGATGTGAACGAACCCTGTCGCAAAACCATGCGACCTCTACTCTGTTTTGCCCAAAGGCGAATAGCTCTCTGTGTGGGACTCTAAAGACTCGACACTACGCCGGCAGTGGGTTTAACCATAGGCCTCAAGCGGTACTAGCTGTACATAACGGTCCCCACGTAGATGCCGATAAGAAGACTGATGAGGTGAACCCATCCAAACTCCTACTGAGCCTGAATGTGACAATCTCCGTACAGTCCGGTCTGTTCGTCTGAGAATATTGCATGGTGGGCCTAGGGGGTGGTGAACGTCAGTCCCCTAATAGCGGTACAAGTCGTGTCGGAGTGTAGCCCAGAACACCCTGAGACAACACTGGAAAACCTACCAGTATATCTCGCTTGCCCTGGCCAGGGACTTTGTGTAATGGCTCTCCTAGATACAGCGCGATATCAACCCCTAATGCCGGGAGAGACGAATCCTGTCTAACCGTCACTGCCTCCAAGTGCTTCGGGACTGCACCCAACTGCTACCTGTTTGCACGACTCATTTGAGCCGTGGTAGGGTAGCAATCTAAGAACAGTGGGAACACACTCGAGGCGAAGTGACAGTGTCAAGTCAGCGGACTAAGCTGTACTCATGTCACCTGGGAACTGATAGCTGATGATAGGTATAGTACTAACCAACAGTTCCCGACGAGTCCTGTCCAGTGTACTCGTAACCTAACGAGCACCCGCATACTATCTCAAGTACGACGTACTGACGGCTGTGGGACAGACCATCTCCCCTGCTGGGATGAAAAGCGCATACGCTAGTCTACTCCGGAGTATCGATGCCCCGTCTCGATAATCCTACGACCAGGGACATGTATAAGGATGTGCTTGTAGATTACCCAGCCCCTACTAGTGTGACTGCCATCACAACGCTGGTAATCAAGCAAAGATCCTAAGGGCTCCACTAATGTGTATAGGCGATATGCTAAAAGAAACACATGCACACATTAAAGTAGAAACAAACCAAGTAGCATACTACCATTTCGAGCAAGATTGTCTTTACAACTGTGAATATCCTAAGCTTCCATCAAGTAATATACAAACTAGTATGATACAGTAATAGCCTCTAGGGCATAAACACTAACAATCTCCCACTTGCACTAAGGCCATGTACTGGCGTATCGAAGACCTATCATCTCGATCAGCCGCTCGAACTGAGTCTGGGGTAAAGCCTTCGTGAATGGATCTGCAGTGTTATCTTCTGTAGCAACCCTTCGAACCTCGATCTCCCGGCGATCCACGATCTCCCTGATCAGGTGATACCGCCTCAAGATGTGTCTGGACTTCTGATGGGACCTGGGTTCCTTCGCTAAAGCTATAGCCCCGTTGTTGTCACAATATAGAGGTATTGGATCAACAATGGATGGAACCACCTGAAGTTCTGTCAAGAACTTCCTCATCCAGACGGCTTCTTTTGCGGCATCAGATTCAGCGATATATTCCGCTTCCATCGTTGAGTCAACAACGGTTTCCTGTTTGGAACTCGTCCAACACACCGCCCCTCCATTGAGGGTAAGGACATAACCCGACATGGACTTGGAGTCATCCTTGTCACTCTGAAAGCTGGAGTCAGCAAAGGCCTCCATCTGGAGGTCGTTTCCGCCGTAAACCAAAAACATGTCCTTAGTCCTTCTCAGGTACTTCAGAATGTTCTTTACCGCTATCCAATGCTTCTCCTCAGGGTTTGACTGATACCGGCTTACCACGCTCAGTGCATAAGCTACATCTGGTCTGGTACATAACATCGCATATATTATAGAGCCTACCGCAGAAGCGTAGGGTATAATAGACATGCGATCCCTTTCCAAATCAGTCTTGGGAGACATCTCTTTGGAGAGGGTGATCCCGTGATAAGCCGGTAGGTTACCGTGCTTGGAATCTTCCATACTGAATCTTTTCAGTATGGTGTACCTGGACTGTGAAAGTCCTAATATCCTCTTGGATCTATCACGATGGATCTGGATCCCCAGAATGTAAGAGGCGTCACCCAGGTCTTTCATGGAGAACCTGTATGACAAGAACCCTTTGACAGATTGTAGCATAGGAATGTCATTTCCTATCAAGAGAATGTCATCCACGTATAAAACGAGGAATACG
Source organism: Agapanthus africanus (assembly GCA_030015575.1). Classification (NCBI taxonomy): domain Eukaryota; kingdom Viridiplantae; phylum Streptophyta; class Magnoliopsida; order Asparagales; family Amaryllidaceae; genus Agapanthus; species Agapanthus africanus. The sequence continues at coordinate 29,083,332 of JASDDO010000001.1, forward strand.
ACAGTTCGTCCTACAATTTTACTATAGATGCATGGTTCATTTGGATTTTTGATAAAGCCAAAATCTTTGACCGTCTCATCAAAACAGATGTTCCAACTCCGTGATGCCTGCTTTAGTCCATAAATGGACTTAAGCAACTTGCACACCTTCCCGCTGCTCCCACTCTGAATGAAACCCTCTGGCTGGTCCATATAGACACACTCCTCTAAATTTCCATTTAGAAAAGCGGTCTTTACGTCCATCTGCCAAATCTCATAATCGTGGAAGGCAGCAATAGCAAGAAGGATCCGAATGGATTTGAGCATAGCCACTGGAGAAAAGGTTTCGTCTTAGTCCAAACCAGGTCTTTGACGAAAACCCTTTGCAACAAGTCTAGCCTTATAGGTCTCAACCTGTCCATCTACACCAATCTTCCTCTTGAAGATCCACTTACATCCTACGGGTTTTACCCCATTTGGAGCAACGTCCAAAGTCCATACTTTGTTAGTATACATGGACTCCATTTCGGTCCGCATTGCATCCAGCCATTTTACCGAGTCAACGCTCTAAATGGCCTGCTGGAAGCTAGTCGGCTCATCATTATCAATGATGCAATCCTTTCTATCCCCGTCTATGAGAAAACCGTAGTATCTCTCGGGCGGATGAGACTGCCTACTACTTCTGCGGAGCGGCGCAGGAATGTCCTGTTCTTTCGAACTCTCTGGTTCTACTAAGATTTTAGTAATAGCTCGTGGTTCTGGAATTTCTTCCAGTTCTATTGCGCTCCCACTTATCTGATTTTCCAAAAATTCAGTTTCCAAGAAGCAGGCATGACAAGAAACAAAAACCTTTTGTTCCTCTTCGCAATAGAAGAAATATCCCTTGGAGTTCTTTGGATATCCCACAAACTTGCACTGTACTGAGCGTGCCTCGAGTTTGTCCGTATGCTGCTTTTTGACAAAAGCTAGACATCCCCATGACTTAATGTGCTTAAGATAGGGTTTCTTCCCACTCCATATCTGATATGGTGTGGTAGGCACTGTCTTAGTTGGAACTCGGTTCAAAAGGTATGCAGCTGATTCTAGTGCATATCCCCAGAATGATCGCGGCAACTCAGTGTTACTCATCATGGAACGTACCATATCCAATAAGGTTCGGTTCCGTCTCTCCGATACACCGTTATGTTGTGGAGTGTATGGAGGAGTAAGCTGAGAGAGAATTCCATTCTATTTTAGGTAATCCAGGAACTCGGCACTCAAGTATTCACCACCTCGATCAGATCTCAGTGTCTTGATACTTTTGCATGTTTGTTTTTCTACTTCATTCTTGTATTCCTGGAAATTTCCAAAGGCTTCAGATTTATGTTTCATTAAGAAGACATATCCGTACCTTGAAAAATCATCCGTAAAAGTAATGAAGTAAGAATAACCGCTTCGCGCATGTATAGACATTGGACCGCACACATCGCTGTGTACGAGCCCCAAGAGCTCGCTCGCTCTTACTCCGTGTCCAGAGAACGGAGTCTTTGTCATCTTTCTTTTGAGACAGGATTGACAAGTTGCATATGATTGATATTCGAACGGATCCAAATATCCTTCTGTATGTAACTTCGTCAACCTTCTCCCATTGATGTAACCCAGTCTACAATGCCATAAGAAAGCATGATTTATTTCTGGAGACTTTCTTTTGTGTGTATTCTGGACATTGAAAATCTATGGTTGGTTTAATACGTTTATACCGTTGCTTAATGTACCCGACCCAATCAGAACTTGATTAAGGTGAATGTTTACAACATTGCTTACAAATGCAAAATCATAACCTTCTTTAGACATTAAAGATACATATATGATATTACAAGTCGTACTGGGTACAAAATAACAATCCCGTAAAACCAAAACATGTCCATCTGACAATCCCAAGTGATAGTCCCCCACGGACTCAGCATCCATGCCAGCTCCGTTTGTAACTCTGAGGGTTATATCACCTGCCTTCAAAACCATACGCTTTCTCAATGCCTGCAAAGAATTACAGATATGAGATCCTGATCCGGTATCCAATACCCAGGAAGTAGAGTTTATTGATAGACAGTTTTCAATAACATATACACCTGAAGCCGAAGCTACAACTTACTTCGGGTCCTGGTTTCTGGCCTTCCAAGCCCTGCAATCTTTCTTCCAGTGTCCACTCTTGTGACGGTAAAAGCATTCTTCCCTTCCCACAAGCTTTCCCGCTACCTTTGCTACCTTTGCCTTTCCCTTCGCTTCCACTTTACTAACACCGCCCGTTGGTTTGGTGGGGGTTTTCTTCTTCTTTCCCTTGGCTTCCTCCTTGGACCTAGAAGAGGAAGATCCTCCAACAAACAAAGTAGATGTTTCCCTTACTTTCTATAAGGTGCCCTCTGCACTCCTCAACATGTTTAGGAGTTCCGAAAGTTCAACTTCCTTTTCTTGCAAGTTGAAGTTCAGGATAAACTGGGCGTAAGTGGAAGGGAGGGACTGGAGAATCAAGTCAGTGTAGAGCTCATTCTCTAACGTGGTCCCAAGGTCCGCGAGCTCTTCAATGAAGCCAATCATCTTAAGCACGTGTTCCGCTACCAATGATCCGACGGCCAATCTCGTCGAAAACAACTTTTTCGAGACTTCGTATCTGGCGATACGTGATTGCTCTCCATATAGTTCCTTAGTATGGAGGAATATGGATTCTAGGTCCATATTCTCGTGCCTCCTCTGATGTTCATTGTCCATAGAGGCAAGCACGAGGCACTTGGCCTTCGCGCAGTCGATCTCCTAGGTCTTACGGATTTTCTTATCCGCGACGCTGGATTTGGGACCTGGGACAGGGGGAGCTTTGGTGGTAAGGAGATACCCCAACTTGTCATAAGTGATTGCCATTTTGACATTCCTGAGCCAATCTTTGTAGTTTGGCCATGTCAGTATGTTTTTATCTAATAGTAACTTAAATCCGGTCATGATGTTTGGTCGCTGCAATTAGGAGAGAGAGAAGAAACACTTTAGCATGATGCTCTTGCAAGTTTAGAGTGGTTTTTAGTTTGTCTAAACAGGATGGCTCCCACTGTTTCTCGAATCCCTCCTCAAACCAAAAAGGAAGAATCAGTCGGGATCAATCTCACCGTACAATACTTGCTTAACCGTTCAGCCAGGCCAGTGTTGGTACTTCGAGGGAGGTTTTCCAACGCTTTCGCGAAGTTCCTTAATTAAATAACCTCTTTTCCCTATGGGCGTAGCCCCGTTAACACCTTTCTAGACACCTACTTGGTTTATAGCATTGATCGTTAAGTGAGAAATTTCCCGAGGAGTAGCATATACTCACAGTAGGATCGGGATCCAAATATCATAATGTGACAAAACTGAAGGAATCCTACCAGAATCATCACACTCCAAATGGTATGCAGCGCTAGCAGGTTTCAGTTTCTTTAGAAACTCCCGATGTTGATTTTTGCCCCATGCTCTTATGACCTTGACTTTGGCCAACAAATCATAAGTCACATGTCAAGTTCTACCCGTCATTTTCCAGGTTAATTTGAACCCACCCGTACCTACCTTTGACTTTGGCCAACAAGGAAGTACAACTGTCCCAAACCAACGCATCTATCTATGCTACATATGATATCCAATAGCTACCAATCACTATGCCTTGACTTTGGCCAACAAACACAGCTTGAATACTATTGACTATCCATATGAAATGACGGAGGGCTACGAATGGTTTTGGCGAAACCGTGAACGTAGTGAACTTGATATAATCGATGGAACGTGATAGCTTTTAAAAGGAGTGGGTTAAGCTCCGTGTTTAAAAGTTGTTTTTTTGAAAAAAAACCGAGTGGTTTTGAAATTGTTCCAACGACTTTAACTTTGGTTTATTTTCTTGCATTAATTTAATGCGTCCCATCATTTAATCCTACCATTGCAGAAAACAACGAAAATATGACATACGCTTATGCCATCCGCATTCTCCACGGGGCCCCGTCATTACCCGTTAGGTTACTTAACTAACGACAGAGCGGGGGCTGAACTAGCGCGGATGCAAAACATAAGCAACGCCTACTAGATATCATATATAGATATATACATTCGTCAGATGCAATGATAGCCATTCCAGATCACAGATGAACACATTGGATATACTAGGAATCCGCGTTTCGTTCGAGCCTGCAACGAAAAGCGGATTACACGGTCGCGATGAATAGCCAAGACCCCACTCTAGACCCCTACGAGTGTGGCAAACTACCCGCCAAGTACCCGAAGTGAAGCAACCTCCCTCAACAAAGTGAGTAGGCCACTCGGCACTTCGAGGTACCCGGTAGTTTGTGCACCCCACCTTAGGTCTATCCTAGGAGCAAAAACAGTAAAAGAAATAATATACAATGGCGGCTACAACCTCATCCCGGATGTGCGGCCATAAAAATAATATTACATCAATTACATATTACATCAAATGAAAAGTAAAGAAAACTCTCATCTCACAACCCCCCGGCTATTCATCCGCGACAATCCAACAAGTTCATAAACACAAACCATTAACATTACAGATCACAGATATGTATAACCCCCACTAATCGACGTATAGCGATTAGCAGACGTTCAATACATATATCACATCACAGATATAACCCATTAGCTAAAGTCTATAGAACTTCGATAAAAATATGGATTTGTAACCACCCCAAACACAAATTTGTTTTCTGGAAAATCTGGGCAGAAACAACATATTCTAAAAATCCCAAAACAGCACACTGAGTACACTGCAAGAAAAATGAGCCACGGCCGAGTCAACTCGGCCGCGGATCTACGGCAAGAAGCATGTTCTTGCCGCGGTTCCGCGGCGCGTTGACCGAGTCAATAGACCATTTTTCTTGAGTGTTCTTTAAAAACCCTGAGCCGATTTTTAGTGTATGTGAAATTATTTTTTGAACAGATTTAAAAATCGGCAGAAAGTTCACTTTTACGACGTGTTTTGCGATTTTTTCTCCGATCGAAATTCTAAATACTTTGTTAACATGCTAGTTTGTGTTTAGCTAGGATCTGATACCACTGTAAGTCCACGTTACCCTTCCCGGTTCTTTCGAGGATGCGAAAACGGTAAAAAACGATTTTTTACGGTGAAGGTAACATGGACTTTAGAACAGGATCTTTGTTAAACAAACATCTAGCAACCTAACTACAAGTTTAACTACTATGTTAGGGGTTATACCTAGGTCTTGAACTCCTTCTCTTCTTGCTCCTTGGAGTGGTTGGATCGGCCGCACCTCGTCGTCTTCTTGTTGTCGAAGATGGATCCACCCGAAAGCTTCTACCTTGAGCTCCTTCCTCAACCGAGAGGAAACTAAAGTCCTTAGCTTGCTAGATCTTGAACTTTAGAATGAGTAGAGAAGTGTTTTTAGGGTTTTATCTCAATAGCTCACGTTTCTCAACTCATGAGATATGAGAGCCATAAACAAGAGGAAGAGGGAGAGCTTGGATGAGAGAGAATGAGAATGATCGAATGAGCTTGACTTTTTACAACCATGCTCTCAAAAAAGAAAATAATCATGATAATAATAATAATTAAGTATTTGTGATGGTTCATATCAATGGCCATTATCATTTCATGCATTTAATGCATTTTGTAAAGAACAACAAGCAAGCAAAAGTCATAGCCATGAAATGATGATGGTCAACAAGTCCAAAATAGTCAACCGGTCAACAAAGTCAACAAGTCCACAAAAGTCAAATTTTCAACTCAACTATGGCACAATAATACTTAATTAATATTATTATTAATCATATTTTTTATTCTCATTAGGGTTTAGAAAAAGTCAACAGTCAACAACCCTAAAGAGAATCCTCTGCCTCTGTCTTTGTCAACCGTGCATACACACCCGCATCCGTGTTCCGAGGAACACGAATACAAACGAGATAAAACCAATCCCAAAACGCATACTAGGATCTGGCTTAAACCAAAACCCGCTAGTAATAACTGCCCGAACACCAAACGTGCATAAGTGCGCGGATGTGAACGAACCCTGTCGCAAAACCATGCGATCTCTACTCCGTTTTGCCCAAAGGAGAATAGCTCTCTGTGTGGGACTCTAAAGACTCGACACTATGCCGGCAGTGGGTTTAACCACAGGCCGCAAGCAGTACTAGCTGTACGTAACGGTCCCCAGGTAGATGCCGATAAGAAGACTGATGAGGTGAACCCATCCGAACTCCTACTGAGCCTGAATGTGACAATCTCCGTACAGTCCGGTCTGTTCGTCTGAGAATATCGCATGGCGGGCCTAGGGGGTGGTGAACGTCAGTCCCCTAATAGCGGTACAAGTTGTGTCGGAGTGTAGCCCAGAACACCCTGAGACAACACTGGATAACCTACCAGTATATCTCGCTTGCCCTGGCCAGGGACTTTGTGTAATGGCTCTCCTAGACGCAGCGCGATATCAACCCCCAATACCGGGAGAGTCGAATCCTGTCTAACCGTCACTGCCTCCAAGTGCTTCGGGACTGCACCCAACTGCTACCTATTTGCACGACTCATTTGAGCCGTGGTAGGGTAGCAATCTAAGAACAGTGGGAACACACTCGAGGCGAAGTGACAGTGTCAAGTCAGCGGACTAAGCTGTACTCATGTCACCTGGGAACTGATAGCTGACGATAGGTATAGTACCAACCAACAGTTCCCGACGAGTCATGTCTAGTGTACTCGTAACCTAACGAGCACCCGCATACTATCTCAAGTACGACGTACTGACGGCTGTGGGACAGACCATCTCCCCTGCTGGGATGAGAAGCGCATACGCTAGTCTACTCCGGAATATCGATGCCCCGTCTCGATAATCCTACGACCAGGGACCTGTATAAGGATGTGCTTGTAGATTACCCAGCCCCCACTAGTGTGACTGCCATCACAACGCTGGTAATCAAGCAAAGATCCTAAGGGCTCCACTAATGTGTATAGGCGATATGCTAAAAGAAACACATGCACACATTAAAGTAGAAACAAACCATGTAGCATACTACCATTTCGAGCAAGATTGTCTTTACAACTGTGAATATCCCAAGCTTCCATCAAGTAATATACAAACTAGTATGATACAGTACTGGCCTCTAGGGCATAAACACTAACAATCTCGATTTATATACATACAGGAATCTCATTAAATAAAGAAAAACAGTTCTTGATTCATGATATACCTTGCTCTCATTCTATGCATTTGCACATCATTTTAGTGACATATGGCTACCTGACATTTGTACATCATATTAGTGACATGTTGTTACCTGAGGCACTGACATAAGTACTTGGTATTACACTTAGGGATAGATGTTTACCCTTACCATTATATTGTTTCAGGCCATATTATTATTTTGAGGATAATACTGATCGTATGACCTAGGATTGCATTATACATGCGATTTCTGCTTGTAGATGTTTTCTACTCACGAGTTGGCAACTCACCCCCGCTGTGCCACAGTTCTTTGCAGGTTTTGCCGTACAGGTTTCGTTTCGGCTTTGCTGGTACACTGTTCCTTCCGGATGATTTCTTTGGTAGGTGGTTTCATTGTATCGTGACCACCATTGTATTTATATTTATTTTCAGTTGTATCAAGAAAAACTCCATCAACCAGACTTGTATTTTTGATAGAGATAGAAGACCAGTGTTTATTATTTCGACAATAGAGTCGCGCGTTGTATTATTATGGGTTTTCATGTTGTTTTTGAGTTTCTTTGAGTTTTGGTCCTCGCCCTTCGGCGTTGTATATTATATTGCTTGCGTGGTTGTGCCCGTCGTTTGACGAAGAGCTAGCTCCCGCTTGGGGATGCCTTTTATCATTTCGTATCCTATTCATGTTGTATCCCGTTTGGGGCTAGTATTTACAAAGAAAACTCTGCCGAAATTTTCAGAAATGACTTGATGTTTTTAAAACGCATAATTCGGCTTATGCTATTAAAATTACTTACTTTAAATTGGTTTTCCTTCACTCTACTGCTTTAATTGGTTTTGATTTCTGGGTTTTGGCTTACTTAGATTACGTATGCCTCAAGATATTTCGTAATTTAAGTGCCGGTCATGTTCCGTACTTTTCGGGTCGTGACATCTGCGCCAAGCGCGCCACATGCTCCTCACGTGGGCGCTACTTAATAAAGAGCGCTCTGCACTCATTGGCCGGCGCTCAGTGCCAAGCGCGCCACATGCTCCTTGTTTCCCCTAATCAGAGCAAAACACTGTTTAAAAATTCAAATTTTGAAATGAAGTAACGTTTCAGATGCAGCGCCAAACGCGCTGCGCCCTAAGTAGCGCACCGCGTGCAAAGCACATGTGCGCTAGCGCTAGGTGCGCTGCACTCTAAGCAGCGCACCACGTGTAAGACACGGATGCGCTAACGCTGAGTGCGCTGCGCCCTAAATAGCGCAGCGCTAGGTGCGCTGCGCACTAAGCAGCGCACCACGTGCAAAGCACGAGTGCGCTAGCGCTAGGTGCGCTGCGCTCTAAACAGCGCACCACGTGCAAAGCACGGGTGCGCTAGCGCTGGAACTAAAAGCTCCCCACCGTTAGATCAAAGATCTAATAATAATGATAAATCATTAATTGATCAGAATTAAATTCTGTTAAGAAAAAAATTCTCAAAATCTTTCCAAATAACAAGATTGTGCTCTGTAAATCAGAGCACCGTTGGATCAATGATCCAATGGTGATTAAAAAATCACTAAAAATACAAAATAAATTATGTTTAGAAGATTTCTCAATCTTGTTAAAAATAAGAAGATTGCCTTCTATAAATTAGAAACCCTTGGATCAAAGATCCAACGAGGGGAAATTCCCCAAATCAATTGGAGAAAAGATCTCTTCAACTGATTGAACTGATCAGCTTTCCCTATATAAAGGCCCCTAGACTTCAAGTCTCAGAGACAGAAGCATAGAGAGAAACCTCCCCATAAACTTTAAGAAATTCAAAGAAAAAGAGCAAGCTCTCAGAAGAAGATTTCCTTTCTTCAAGGTAAAAAAAAAAGAGAATGGTGATGAACAGAGAGATGAAATCATCTCGTAATTAATTTAAAAAGAAGAATTCACTTCTTTAAAAGATCATACATCGACAAAGACCAAAGCCTTTTCAAAAGAGATCAAAAGATCCCATCGTAAAATAAAAAGAAGAATTTAGTTCTTTCTCACAGATCATAGATCCAAAAAGGCAAAGCCTTTCATCAACATAAGAGGTTGAAGAACTTTTGTTCTTAAAATCTTGAGACAAAGTTTCTTTTTAGATCACAAAATTGATCATATGCGTTTTGCACTTTTGAACTGCGCCTCTGAGCTTTTAGACTGGCGCTCTACGCCAAGTGTGCCACGTGTCAATCACGTACGCGCCACTTTAATAACTAGCGCTTTGCACTCTTGAAATAGCGCGCTGCGCTCATGGGCTGGCGCTCAGCGCCAAGTGCGCCACGTCTCAATCAAGGATGCGCCACTTTAATAACTAGCGCTTTGCGCTCTTGAAATAGCGCACTGCGCTCATGGGCTGGCGCTCAGCGCCAGACGCACCACGTGTCAATCACGTGTGCGTTATTAAACTAATAGCGCTCTGCGCTCATAAACTGGCGCAATGCGCCCATCATCTGGCACTTAGGGCCAAGCGCGACACGTGTCCCTCACGTGTGCGCTACTCGGCAGAAGCGCACCGCGCTATTTGACTGGCGCAAAGTGCCAAGCGCGCCACGTGTCGCGCTGATAGAACATAAATTGTTCTTTAATAATCCCAAGGCTACGAGGAATGCTCAGCATTCAATAAAAGACAAAACATGGTCAGAATGCAAATCAATGCTCAGCATTGTTAAAAGGGCCAAGCCCAAATAAAGGCTCAACAGCCCAAAATAAATGTTAAACAAGGTGACAGGTCCCGACAACCATACATCCCATAGACTATAACGTTTTTAAACTGGAATGTGGGGTCCTTAAGCCCATGGACTATGATGTCCTTAATCTCGGACTGTGGGGTCCCTTTAAACCCATGGACTATGATGTCCTTAACCTGGATTGTGGGGTCCTTAAGCCCATGGACTATGATGTCCTTAACCTTGGACCATAATGTCCTTAAACTAACAATGGACCACCATGTCCTTAAACTGGTAATCGACCGCAATGTCCCTAAACTAAACAATAGAGCCCAAATGCTCTTTTGTCTGATCTAAACGATCCCGTTAAGTTGATCTTAGTCTAAAATTAGACTAACGTATTTTCATCAAACGATTAAGTTGATCTTAGTCTCAAATGAGACTAACGTATCCTTAAACCCAACCCCCAAACCCAAATCTAAGAAAATACGGATTTGGACTAATCCACGCCCTACGGGCGACAGCATAAATTTGTCTCCGTATATAATCCACGGGAAACCAAAAAGAAAACAAACACCCACGACACGAAGTGACCATCTGGAGAAGGAGAAAATGGATACCGCGATGCGATAGCGTAATTAACTGCAGGGGCTTGCGCCTGCAGGAAAGAGAGTCCCCACAATCAAAAACCCCTCAAATGAGGAGGAATCTGACGAAGTCTGCAATATCGTCCGCATCCGTTTAAACCTTCGATACATGGTTTCATAAATCAACTTGGTATCTTCGAAGAGGTGGACGGATAGCACCAATTAGCATCTGCCCCCAAATTCATGCAAGACGGACCTGCGCGGTCCCGTCTCCGTGTTTCGGCGGCGATCAGATTCTGGCACGCCCAGTGGGACCTTTTCCTTTTTCCACTCCATACTTCGTGTGTCGTGTTCGCGAACGAATCGCAGTTTAATATGGTTTCCCTTGGGTTCGAGGTACTAAGATTTGGTTTTTCTCTCGTGCAGAAAAAAGAAGATCAAATGGCTTTCAACTGCATAAGCTGCAACAATGGCAATAACTCTCACTCCGTCCCCGCAGAAGGAGTAACCTACGGACCTCAGGCGGCCTCTGTTTTTTCAATGCCAGTGGACCAAGTGACTCAGGCCACCACTGGGCTATTCTTCGGGACCATGCTCCCACCCATGAACTTCGGTGCCCCGCTACAGTCACAAGAAGCTCCTAAGAAGTCGGTCTTTGATCGGCTTGCAACTACTGCGGCCCCTCTTAACGGGGCGTCCAAGTCCAATGCCTCAGTTTTCAACAGACTGGGCCAGAACACCAACAAGCCCGCAATACCTGAAGCAGCCATCCCAAAGCGGATAGCCATCCCGATTCAAGCGGACGAAATCATCGGAAAGGCTTCTCCTGCCAAGAAGTCAGTTTTCACAAGGCTGGCCACTCTAGCTCCCGCTCCAGGCGAAATCACCTATGTCCAGAGGTCTATATTCGATAGGTTGGACATTACTTCTCGACGAACGTCAGTCTTCAAAAGGTTGACACTGGCGACAAACCTCAGCCAAGACAGGGGACATGACGAAGCCATCCCCACAGCTGAACCAACTCCAATCGCACGACATGCTCGCCGTCGTCACTGGCACCGAGTGAGGAAGGCTGGAGGCAACTCCCCTTCTGGACTGACTCCGCCGGCTCCAACGGTGGAAATCAATGCTGCTGTTCCAACTGGGAACAGATTCGAACTACTTAGGAGGGTTCGCAAGAACTCTCCAACTGCCGTGCTAAAGAGATCTCTCCCACCTGTGGAGAATGCTACTGAAAAGAAACCGGAGCAGCCCCCTCATCGGCTGTCCTCCAAAATTTACAAAGTCTGGCGACAGGTCCAGGAATCGGTGATTGACCAGGACTACTCTCGCCGACCAAAGAAGCTTAAAGCTCAGCAAGAAAAGAGCCATCCCGTGGTACCACAGAAAATGTCATCTGTTTGGGTGCCCGCTGCAACGGCTCCCTCAACTTCAACCGCCCACAAGAAAAGGAGGCCGGAGAAAGCCCTCGTGACTGCGGCCAACCGCAAGGATGCTGAATCTAAACGCCCCAAGTCTGGGGGCATGGTGACACACACCGTTTATATGGCTTCTGGAAAAGAGGAAAACCGTGCTTCTACGGGTCATCGACCGCTTACCCGATCGATAACAAAGGCTCAGGAGAAACAGCGGCAAAAACTTCAGGAGATGCTGACTGCGATGGCCGCACTCACTGGGCCAAGAGAAAATCCAGAGACCTCCGAGCAGCGTCGGGAACAAGAAACTGATACTGAATTCCTCCGAAGAATGCTCGAAAGGAAAGAAAAGGAGGCCGCGGAACAGGCGGCTAACATAAAACGAATGGCTCTTTTGTTCCAAGACATGGTCGGGATGATGTTACAGCCGGAACCTCCAGCTGAAGACCCCCCGATTAGCGTTGAAGACGACAGAGGGGAGACATCGAACCCTCCTCTGGCTCTTTCAGCAGCCAAGGAGGAAACCATCTCCAAGGCCACTCTGGAAGATTACATTGCTCAGCAAATACGAGCTCACCAGGCGAATGAAGTGACTGGGCAAATCGTTAAGACCGGACGACCCTATCCGGGCTGGTATGACCAAATAAGGTACCCACTGGGATATACGATCCCTAAATTCCATATTTATAAAGGGACGGGCAATCCGCATCAACATGTCGCTCAGTTCAGGGCCTTATGCGGCAACACTGGAGGCGACGACAAACTATTGCTTCGCCAATTCGTTGGTAGCTTGTCAGAAACAGCATTTGAGTGGTACTCGGAGCTTCCCAACGACTCCGTCAAAACTTTTGCGGAGATGGAGCTACTATTTACCCAGCGTTTCTCAATTGCTAGCGAGCACACCCCAATAACGGCATTGATCAATGCCAGGGTGAAACCTGGAGAAACATAGGTTCAATACGCAATACGATGGCGAAATTTATGGTCGAAATGTGAGCAGCGCATCGAAGAAGCACCGACAGTGGGCATGTTCGTGGGCACTCTTCACCCTCAAGCGACTATTTCCCAATTCATGATGTTCTTCAAGTCGACCACGTTCCAGTCCTTGATTGATAAGCTGGACCAAATGGACCAGATGGGTCATAGACCGTCTCCTTTAAAGCTGGAGCCACGAAATAAGAAAGGCAAAGGGAAAGCGACCTTCGTCGCAAATTCTCAACAGCAGCCCAGTGGCCTAAAACTAACAGAGCGATTAGACGAGAGACGGTGATACTATAATGAGAAAATGAAGCGCCCTTACTCTTTTCCCCGGGACAAAACGAAGAGATTGTTTGAACTAGCAGTGCGCAACAGGCTCATTAATTTACCGAATCCAAAATGCCCATTGCAAACCGGTGAGGCTAATGGTCCCAATTATTGCCCCTACCACCAAGCGGTAAGCCATCCAATTGAAGATTGCTTCATCTTTAAAGGCTGGATCGAAGACCAATATCAATAAGGCAAGTTCGCACTGTCTGAGAATTGGAAAGTGAGCCCGCCTCAACCACATGCTCCTAAAAGGGTAGACACACCGGGGGCATCATGCTCTTTTATAGAGGAAGCTCCATGGGAGGTCCTTCTTTCAGCCAAAATGAAAAGAATGCTGAGGGATCTCCAGACATGCCCGACGATCAGGTGGAAAAATCCACAGGAACCCGAGATCATCGAGGGGATACTGAAACCGCGCCCAATTCCAAAAATTGGTAGTGATAGCCAAAGAGCTCACACCCAGCCGTCAAAGTCTTCAAAAAAGAAGAAGAAGACCAAAAAGCCCGTGAAGCTTAGCGACAAGCACACATACCTGCAAAAATATATTGACGCACTGGAAGAATATAACCAGAAGGCGCGAACTCCAGTCACACTCCAAGAATTTCTTATCCACGTCCTTGAGGACGGAGATGATGACAATGGAGAAGACTCGTCGGATGATCCTGAAGATTATATGGCAAGCTGCCATGTGATCTCTCACTCGTCGATAAATTATGAAGAAGCTCCTTATGCAGAGAAACTGGGGACAGATCCTGAGCCGGAACTTCTAGGACCATCAGACAAAATGATTGATGCATTCCTGAATGAAGCTCTTCTTAAAAGCAAAGCTGATCGGGAGCGCGAGATGGCCATATTTGAAAAGGCCAAACACCGACGACTGGACGAAAGGGTCGAAATACTTCCACCAGATCAAAGTACATCCACCACAAATAAAAGCAAGTTCAAGATGAGGAAAAGGTTCGCTAAAGCCATATCGATGGGAATGAAGCTGCCACCCTTTGAAGGAAACACTCCTGATGAAGCGGATATACATCCTAGCTACTGCTTGTATCATCGAAAGATTGCGCACCCCACCGAAGAGTGCAACGCTTTTAAAAGCTGGTGGCAGGGATATGTTGCTCACTGACAACATTTCAAGCGGATGAAACGCAAAACTCGTCGGGAGCAAAGAAATACGACCGAGGAGCGCAAAAGAACGACCGGCAACTGTCACATAGTCAATGCTGGGGGATCGCAAGTTCTCACCTTTGGGAGCGATTCTGATGAAGAAATTGCTCTTGGCTCTCTCTTCAAAGAATCCACCTTAGGAAAAGAGAAAGAACCGAAGAGCTGTGAGAACATTCAGCTGCGCAATCGCACATTACCTGAGAAAAATCTCAGACCTGCAAATAAGGGCTCGAAAAAAAAGGATAAAGGAAAAAGAAAAGATACCTTAAGATATCGCCCTCGATGATCGAGTCATCAAAGAGCTGATAGCCAAGGACCCGCCAAAGAAAAATAAGGCGGACTATAATGTTCTGGCACACTTGAGGAAGCTACCTTCGCAGCTAAGCATTCTCGACGCCCTTCTGCTATCCAAAGAGGCGAGAGATTCGCTGATCAAGGCATTACAAGAGCCTGAGCAATTCCAAGCTTTCATCGCAGAAAAAAAGATGAAAGATGAGTTGGAAGAAGTGCACACAGCCGATATCACCTTCGGCGATGAAGACCTCCTCCTCAGGACGTGTGAGCATAACCGTCCCCTTTATATCTCCGGATATTGTCATGATATCAAGATAGGCAAAATCCTGGTTGACAATGGGTCCTCCGTCAACCTCCTGAATGTACGAGTGTTGAAGGAAATCTGCATGAGCGTTCAACACCTCGCTCGGGACAAGATCACTATCTCCGGATTTGACTCCCAGTCATCACGGACGCTCGGATCTGTGATACTAACGCTGCGCTTTGGAATGCTAGTCACTGACATCAAGTTTCATGTCATTGACGCTAAGACCTGCTATAACGCTTTGCTCGGCCGGCCTTAGTTACACGTGTACAACATCATCCCTTCTACACAACATCAGTGTATGAAGTACTTCAAAGACGGTCTCGAGTACACTGTGACAGGGGAACTAAACCCGTTCTCCGTGAATGAAGTCCGAAAGAACGAAGATGCAAAATACTTCTTACCAGATTTCGAAGATACAGAAAGATGTCGCAAACCGGAGGACAAGAACAGAGCTATCACAACTATTCCAGTTTTCGGGAGTGACACGAAGGAGGAAGAAGAAATAGTTTATTCAGGGCCGCTCCAAAGCAACAAGCCGGGACCGTCCACCCCTATGCTGGTCTTCAGCAGCGACTCGGAAGATGAGGTCAATACTGTATTTTCCGTTCGACCATCAATACAAGCCTCCGCTGGCGATGATCGGAGTTTGCAAACTGCCATGGTTTCGCAAGAACATTACAAAGAGCTCGACGCACTTGATACCTATAATGTGCAGGAACTGCAGACATTCTACGTCCCTCCCAGGCGAAGAGATGAAAAGGCGATCCTCTTTTATCAATCCACGGAAACCAAAGTGGAGAAAGAAATTTGGTATGGTGCAAATTCTACACTTGACAGGCTCCAGCCCATCCGTTTTCCCAGATACTACACAGACGGATTAAAAAGACTGTTAAAGAGCCAAGGTGTACCCTATAAGCAGACTGCTCGACAAGCTAGGTTCTATAACAGGGTTTGTAACGTCCCCGGAACTCAACGAAAGTTGCCCAACGGGAGAATGGAAATGATCGGGCTTGGATATGTTCAATCCAAGAAATGGGAGCGATCCGCGGCTGTTACGTCATACATGACTTCGATGAAGAAGGACATGCTCTGTTGGAAGATGCTAACCCTGAACCAAAACGAGCTCCCGTCGTGAAAATGCCAAGCCCGTCGTTCGAAGAACAAATGGACAAGCTTATAAGGTAAGCGGGTCAAAAGGTCCGAGACGACCATAATCGCAAAATGGCCATCTACAAGAAAGCCAGAACGCAATGCCTCTTTCAGCAGGCTACGGAAAGTGACGATGCCCTTCGTCGCCAGCCAGTCATACAAAAGACCCGACGCAGAGGCAGAAATAAACCCAAGAGCGGAAAAAGCGTTCGACAGCGACAAAGCGGATCCAAGAAGCCACGCGATCGAGAATCGAGCAACCAGGATTCGTCTCTTATAAAGAAGATGGGTCGAGCGTATTTTTTTCCCAAGACAAGACAAGGAAGATACTCGATCTTTTCATAAAACATAAGATGATTACCCTCCCGGAGTCTAAACACCCCGAGCAAGCCGGCGAGTTTTCTCACCCGGATTATTGCTCCTATCACCGAGCGATAGGACATCCTCTCGAAGACTGCTTCACATTCAAAGACTGGGTAGAATACCGGTATCAGCAAGGCAGGTTTGCTCTATCCAGCAGTTAGAAGGTAACCCCACCACAGAAGTATGAACCGAAAACCACATATGCGGCGAGAGTAGAACCAGACCCACATCGATCTTGGAAGCGATCTCGTACCTGTCACGTAATAACACTTTCAAGAGAAGAGCCCGAGAATATGGATGTCCTCCCCCGGTGCTTCGAAAATAATGATGACGAGGTGATCTCAGAATTTCTATCGGCGCCAAAAGAGCTGGAAGATGGGATACATACTACTGCAGATAACCTTAAGAAAATTGACTTGGGAACGACAAGTGACCCACGGCCGACATTCGTCGGTGAGCTTTTGTCTGAAGAAAGGGTGGCTACGCTCAAAGACGTGCTCATGCAGTATAAAGATTGCTTCACATGGAACTATTCTGAAATGCCCGGATTGGATCCAGAAATAGCTGTTCACAAATTGGCGATATCTCCGGACATCAAGCCGATTAAACAAGCACCGAGAAGAATGCGGCTCGAGCTTGAGATAAGCATCAACGCTGAGGTCAAGAAGCTAATCGACTCCGGCTTCATCCAAGAGTTTCAGTATCCTGACTGGATCACCAACATCGTCCCAGTGATGAAGAAAAATAGGACGGTACGCATATGCATAGACTTCCGGGATCTCAACAAAGCTTGCCCGAAGGATGACTTTCCAGTACCGGTCACCGAGCTGATGATAGATAGCACATCCACTCACGAAGTTTTCTCCTTCATGGACGGCTCATCAGGATACAATCAGATAAAGATGCATCCCGAGGACCAGAAGCATACTGCTTTCCGGACTCCTTTGGGCATATTCTGCTACAAGGTGATGCCCTTAGGTCTAAAGAACGCCGGTGCCACCTATCAGAGGGCCATGACGAAGATTTTCGATGACCTCAAACATGAAATCGTCGAATGTTATATCGATGACCTTGTAGTTAAAAGCAAATCATACGAGGAACATTTAGAGCATCTGAAGAGCGTGTTTCAGCGCCTTCGGAAATACAACTTGAAGATGAACCCTCTCAAGTGCGCGTTCGGAGTTTCCTCGGGTAAGTTCCTAGGATTCATCGTCCGACACCGAGGCATCGAAATCGACCCATCGAAGATCAAGGCGCTCATGGAAATGCCTCCGCCAAGGACTCTCAAGCAGCTGCGGTCTCTCCAAGGGAAGCTCACGTATATCCGGCGATTTATAGCCAATCTCTCAGGCAAGTGCCGTCCTTACAGTCACCTAATGAAGAAGGGGACCCCGTTTGTCTGGAATCGCAAATGCCAAAGCGCACTGGACGAAATCAAGCAATACCTGCAGAATCCGCCAGTACTGACCGCTCCGGCCAAGGGAAAGCCTCTCATTCTGTATACAACAGCCCTCGAAGGTTCTCTAGGTGCATTATGAGCACAAGAAAACGACCAAGGGAAGGAGAGAGCCCTCTACTATTTGAGTCGAGTTCTCCTAGGGGCAGAAAGCAATTACTCCCCCATTGAAAAACACTGCCTGGCGTTAATCTTTGCGATAACAAAGCTCAGGCACTATGCTTTGACACATGAGGTCCACCTCATATCAAAAGTGGATCCTCTCAAATACTTGATGTCGGAGGCCATATTAACAGGACGGCTCGCTAAGTGGGCCCTGCTCTTAATAGAGTTCTCGATAACTTATCGACCTCTAAAGGCGGTGAAAGGCCAGGCTATCACCGACTTCCTCGCTGAGCATCCGATACCTGCCGATTCTCCTTTGAACTGCGAATTACCTGACGAGCACGCGTTTGACACGATCGACGGGGAGAGAAGAGAGATTGATACCCGGTGGGAACTCTATTTCGATGGAGCATCTCCATGAAGAAGCGCAAGCAAAGCACCCCCATAATCAAATCCGGGGTGGGCCTCATCTTCGTGACTCCACGAGGAAGGATAATGCGCTTTTCCTTCTCCATAACAGAGCCAGGGACGAACAATGAAGCCGAATATGAAGCTTTGATAGCAGGTCTTGAGATCGCTATCGACATGGGAATTGAAAACCTCCTCATATACGGAGACTCCCAACTGGTCGTTAGTCAAGTAAACGGCGACTATCAAACGTGCAAACCTGAGTTGGTAAAGTACGGCAAGAGAGTGCTGTAGGGTTGCTAGGCACGTGCACAAGGGTCTACGAGGCATCAATCATGCCCGATTAAAAATTTAGCCGTGCCGAACAACCCGAATACGGAACTTTAAACTAGAGATTAGGCGAAAACTAACATGCTAAACATTTTAACACTAAGTGAGAGGGATTACAACCTTTGTAGATCCGGTCCTTCACTTCATATGCTCCGTGTTGTGGTCCCTTCGCTGCGATCATCGGGATCCGGACTTTCGAGAGGTTCCACGAAGAGAAAGACGCAACCTTTGCTTCCGATCTTCGATACTAAGATGATCTACCTTGAAGTTTCTTTAACACAAGCTAACACTCATGAAATGATGTGAACACCCTCATCTAAATGGCAAGGAAAGATGAGGATGATGAAGTAGGATTTTTGCTCTCTTTATTTATCTTTTTCTCATATTTATCCATCACAAAAATCAAAGCAAGAAACCATTTCAAGCAAAGAAGAAGAAGGAAGAAGATGATGAACAATATTAGAATCCTTTTGTGATGAATAGGAAAAGAAATGATATGATGAATAATGTAACCATGGTCAAACTAACCCTTGTAGAGATTTGACTAAGCTTAAAGGTTTGGTTAGGTTAAGGAAATATCTAGCATAATATCTTAACAAAGACAAAGAAAGAAAGCTTCTAGAAACTTCTAGAAAACCTTAACCCTAATCAAACCCTAACCATGTTTAATCTCTACTAAACAAGTTGCATTAGTTATCATATCATGTTACAATATTATATATCACATATATAATATTTATCGTAACATTACAAAATAATACAATTAACATATATCGCATATATATCAATGTATTAATCCGGTGAGAAAAAGAATCTTTTAGTGAGCAAATATTAGTTAATGTAATTTAATATATCATATATATTATTATACATTAAATTATCGAATCAACACTTGATCCGACAATCCGGCTATATCGCATATAACCGACTAATATTTATCCGTACCGATTCATCGAATCAACACTTGATCCGATGACCCGGCTGATATCAAATATCGCGAGAATACAATACGGTATCTCATATCGCATTATCCTCGGTCCCGCACATATCACATATGTGCTCCTACTCCGTTTTGCCTGAGCCAAGAAACCTCTGTGTAGGACTCTAAAGAATCGTCAATACGCCGGCAGTAGGTGATGATCATATCAAACACCCACAAGCTGTAAGCGGTCAGCTAAACGTAACAGCTACCCAGGTATTGAGCGCTCAGAAGATCAACAAGCAAGCCTGTACATTCTCCTGCGAATCCAAACAGTAACACTCCCGTACAGTCCGGTCTCGTCGTCTGATATGTTGCATATCTCGCCTAGGGGTGGTAAACGTCAGACCCCAGTAGCTTGATAAGTCGTGTCGATTTGAGGTCTATAACGGTTTGAGAAACTACTGATAACACTTACCAGTAAATCTCAGCAACCCTGGCCAGGGATTTCCGGTTATAGCCAATCGAACACAGCATAACATCAACTCCCTATACCGGGAGAGACGAATCCCCTCCTATCGCTCATTGCCTCCATGTGATTCGGGACTGTACCCAAAAGCCACCTTTTTGCACGCCCTCTTGGACGTGGTATGATGGAAATCAAAGCACAGTGGGAATCACACAAGACTCTATGACGATCTCGGGTCAACAGACTACTCTGTACCAGTGTCACCGGAGAACTGCCATCTGACGTATGGTATAATACCATCTGGGAGTTCTCGGCGAGTCCGTCCAGTGTACCCAGTCTCCACTGAGCACCCGTACACCATCCTTGATGTCAAACACCGATGAATATGGGATCATCCATCACCCATCATATGGGTCAAGATGCGTATACGCTAGTCTACTATGGTGTATTGATGCCCTGTCTCGATACACCGTCGACTAGGAACAGTTATAGGATGTACTCATCGACTACCGTGGCCCCACTAGTATGATCTCATCATAGTCCCAGTAGTCGAGTACATATCCTAAGGGCTTTATCAACAACATAGAGACAATCTTAGTACATGTTAAGATAAAGTACAACCAGATAGCATACTATCATGTCGAGCAAGAAAGTCCTCCCTATATATGTCCTAGCATCCACTACAATATACATCGTATGTACAGTAATGGCCTCTAGGGCATACATATAACTAACAATCTCCCACTTGCACTAGGGCCATCTATTTTGGTATCACATACCCAACAATTAGCTGCGGTTGAAGTATCTCATACTCAACCATCCCATAAAAGTCTCTACTGGGAAAAAAGCCTTTGTGAATGGATCCGCTCTGTCGTCCTCTGTGTCTGCTCTCCTAACCTCGATCTCCCTGGAGATCAACCATCTCCATGATCAGGTGATACTGCCTAAGAATTATATCTGGATTTCTGATGGGACGGTAGTTCCTTGGCTAAAGCCACAACTCCATTGTCACACAATGGTGGGAACGAAGTTCATCTCATGAACTTATATATATCCAGACTGCCTCTTTGGTAGCATCCTTGGTAACGATGTATCTTGCCTTTAATCGTCTAGTAAGTCACGGTATCTAGCTTGAAACTCTTCCAACATACCGTCCCTCCACTGAGGGTATAGACAAGCCTGCGACTGATATTCATTCGTTCTTATCACCCTGGAACCTTTCCAGTGATTCTCCCCAGGATCGATTGATACCATCTCACTACAACTAGTGAGTATCCTAACATCCAATTAGATCTATCTCATAGATCCAAAACCTAGGATTTAGTAGGTATCACTTTGATCCTATATGGAGAATCCTTGTGATAAGCGGAGATTGACCATGCGTAGCATAGGAAACTTCTTCCCTATCAAGAGTATGTCATCCACGTACTCTACGAGGATCTCTACCATACTCTCTACTACCTTTTTGTATATACAAGGTTCATCTACCATTTTGATGAAGTCAAACTCTTTGACTACCACATCAAAACAGATGTTCCAACTCCGCGATGCCTGTTTTATTATATAAAACATCTTGCACACGTTTCCGCTGCTCCCACTGTCTACGAAGCCCTCTGGCTGTGTACTTATAGACGCTCTCTTCTAAAACATCATTTAGAAAAGCTGTCATGACACCCAACCACCAGACATCGTAGTCATGGTATGTAGCTGTGGCAAGTAGGATCTGGATGGACTTAAACATAGCTTTGAAAGTCTCAACTTTTCCATGTACACCAAGTAATCTTCTCAAGATATACTCGCTCCTGATGGGGATTTAACCCTTCAGATAAAGCAACCAAAGTCCATACTTTGTCGGTGTATAAGGATTCCATCTCAGATCGATAAGCACCCAGCCATTCTTACAGAGTCCCACTCCTGATGGCCAGCTCGAAACTAGTTGGGTCATCATCTCATGATGCAATCCTCGCTCCCACTGTCATAGAGAAACCGAAGTACCTCTCAGGTGGGTGAGGAACCCTACTAGATCGGCGGAGAGGCTGAGGTTCGTTGGAAACTATTGAATCCTTTGGTTCTACCAAATCATCAGCTGCAGTTTGTATAGCTGGAACCTTTCCAGTTCTACATAACACACCTTGCCTCGAGCTTGTACGGATTTTTCTTTTAGATATAGGCCGGACAACCCCAAATCTTAACAAACTTAAGATATGGGCTCTTCCCTTTCCATATCACATATGAAGTGGTAGGCAACTGATTTGATTTGAACCCTATTCAATAGGTATGCAGCTTCTCAAGTGCATAACTCCCAAAAGGAAATAGGAAACTCAGCAGTACTCATCATAGAGCACACCATATCATATAGGGTGTGATTGCTCCGCCCCGATATACCATCGTGCTATGGTGTATACGGAGGAGTAATGCTGAGAGAGAATCTCATTCTCTTTTAGAATAGTCCAGGAATTCCGTGCTCAAGTATTCTCCTCCTTGATCTCATCAAAGGACATAATACTTATACCCGTATTTTGGTTCTCTACTTCTAACTTATATTCTGTGAATATCTCAAAATCTTCGGACTTGTGTTTCAATAGGAACATATGTCTGAATCTTGAGAGATCATCAGAGAATGTAATGAAGTACAAAGAACCGGTCTTGGCATATGTAGACAGGGGACTTTCATACATCAGCATGTATCAATCCCAAAAGTTCACTAACTCTTTCTCTGTTTCCAATAAACAGAGCTGTGGTCATCTTATCTTTGTGACATGACCGGCAAGTTTCACAAGATGTAAATTCAAACTAATTTAAATATGCATCTATATGTAACTTCAGCCAGTCGGGTCGCATTGATATGACCTGGTCTACAATGCCTCAAGAAGGATTTGTTCATTTCTGAACTCTTCCTCTTGTGTGTGTTCCGTATACTAAGAACTGTAATTTGATTTAGAACGACAATGCTTTTAGATAACGTGCCTGAACCGATCAACTCTTGATATAGGAAATGTTCAAAACATTATCCAACAATACAAAATTATATCCTTTCTTTACTAATAAAGAGACTGATATGATTTTGTATATCAGGTTCGGTATCTAATAACATTTGTTCAGAATCAATGTATTCTAGTAATACAGGGTGACAGTGACCAACAGACTTGGCTGCAACACTTGCACCGTTTTCTATCTCATGAAACTTATCACCCGTTCTTAGTTCTCTACCTATCTGTAGCCCATGTAACAGATTACATATGCGGGATCCTGATCCGGTATCACATACCCAGGACGTAAAAGATACTGAGAAACAGTTCTCTGTAATGAACACACCCGAAGATAATGCATCAATATGCACTTTCTTCGTTTGGGCGGTACGGGAAATCTGGTATTCCCCAATTTCCTGCTCTGTCTTATAACAATTATAAGTTGGAGCGGGACCAACGTTCCCCAGCTCAGTATAACAAGCGGGTTCGGTCAATTCATCCGTTTTATTATCTTGATTAAGGCGTGATATGGTCGCTACCTGGAGAGAGAGAGAAGAAAACACTCAGCGTATGCTCTTGCAAGATTAGATTGGTTATCTAATATATCTAATCAGGATGTCTCCCACTGTTTTAGTCAAATCTTCCTTCAAACCCTAAAAGGAAAGACTAGCCGGGATTAATTACACGCTACAAGTTCACCAATATTTCAGCCAGGCCAGTGTCGGTACTTTGAGGGAGGTCCCCCGTGCTTTCGCACGAACCTAATTAAAGTAAACCTCGTTTTCCCAGAGGCGTAACCCCGTTAACACCTTTCTAGACACCTACTTGATCGGCTAATTGTAATGTGTAAAACTCTCCCAGGAGTAACTCTTACTCGCAGCGGGT
Organism: Agapanthus africanus; assembly: GCA_030015575.1. Lineage (NCBI taxonomy): Eukaryota > Viridiplantae > Streptophyta > Magnoliopsida > Asparagales > Amaryllidaceae > Agapanthus > Agapanthus africanus. The sequence goes on from JASDDO010000001.1 coordinate 29,107,270, forward strand.
ATCGGGATCCAACTATCTCATAGAAGGTATGCAATCTCATTGCAAATTTCAACACTTGAAATTCCCAATAATATTTTGCCCCAAGCGTCCTATGACCTTGACAGAGGTCAACAAACCATAGGCTGCTAGTCAAGTTCAACCCGTCATTTCCTGATTGAAGTAAACCCACCCGCACGACCCTTGACAGAGGTCAACAAGGTCGCACGACTACCCTAAATCAATCACATCATATGCTTATACAGATAAGCACTAATCAGCTACCGCACACTACGCCTTGACAGAGGTCAACAAACGCAGCACGAATACTAACTATTACTTATCTGAAATGACGGAGGGCTACGACAGGTTTTTAAGAAAACCCTTTGCGTAATGAACTTGATATCGTTGTAGAATCGAGTGATTTTAAATGGAGTGTTTTTGAGGCTTTTCTAGTTTTGCTAAAGGGGTCACTCCCGGTGAAGGGATCGTCGGCCCTTTCCTCATCGAATAAGGTGCAGGATATTTCACAAATATCACTATGCAAAGCAGAAACTATAGAAGCAATCAAAAGACAAACCGAGTTTGTAGCATCTGCCAATTATTGCTAAAGGAGTCACTCCCGGTGAAGGGATCTCGGTCCTTTCCTTATCGAATAAGGTGCTGGATGTTCTACAAGGAACACCGCTATGCAAAGCAAGAACTAGAGCTACCAGTTTTATAAACAAGTTTCTACAACATCTTAGGTTTCTTTTATTTCATTAATCACATTAATGAAGTCCCATTTTATTATGCTTCACAAGCATCTCTTTTGAAACGAAATCTGCAATATAACATATATCTCATATATATAATATAAACATTCGTCACAGGCAGTAATATGATCTCATCACAGAACATTGCAGCAGAAGAACATATATGAAATATTGGATATACTAGGACGTCCGTGTTTTCAATACGAGCCTGTATAAAACACGGATTCCACAGTCGCGATGAATAGCCAAACCCACATCCCTAGACCCCTACGAGAGCGGCAAGTAACACTGCCAATTCTAGGGTTAGGAGACCCGGTCTCGACTCCTCGAGATGGTCTCCCACTGGACCCTAGAACCCGGTTACTTGTGCTCCCCGCCTTGGGTCTACCTAATGCGGAAAAGTAAATAATATACAACGGTGACATCTTCCGCTACCTGGAAGTGCCCCAATAAAAGAATATTACATACAAATGAATTTTACATGAATGAAAAAGAAAAAACTAGCATCTCACATAAAACCCCCGGCTATTCAAACGCGACGATCCAATACAACATATCACAGCAACACATAATATCTCATATCATCAACGTAAGCAAGTATGCGTATCCCAATTATCGTTGATGTATAGCAACGAAGCCGGCAATACACCACATACTACGCTTACGGTCACAGAAAAGAAAGTGTAAAACTACAACAGTTGGAATCCGCAACCTCCTTAGACATCGCATGCCTAACCAAATGAATACCTTTAGACATCGCATGCTTAACAATTATAAACCCCGCATTTTAGTCTCATTATCGAAAACTCTTTTCAATATCAAGTCGGGCAATTCAACAAGATTCCCGACGTCCTGATCGAATGCTCGTCGCAAACTTTAGTAGACGGCCGCACCCCTGATACCGTCGACGAAGTGCACCAAGGCGGAACACCGCTACCGGGAGCACCCGAACGGATGCTTTCGGCGACGGGGTTCTCCTACAGTCAGTTGGTCGGGGTTATAGAGTGAGGATGTCTATTAAGTTTACCCGGCGAGTATCCGCGTACGCTACGTGATTGCGACGGACTTTTGATCGCATCAAAATTCCGTGGCAACCAATCATCTGAGACTAAACTGCTATTTTTATAATATTCAAATTAGTTATCTCATAACTACCTGTGGATTCCAATTATTGTATCACATTCCAGATAAATAGAAAAAGTTAAACTTTCCGATCGAATCATCAAGCACCCAAGATTTCCCCAATATATCTCAACACTTGAAATCAGTTTAAAAACATCCATTACATGCCACAGTACCAATGGTCCAGCCATAGAAGGGTCAAGCCAACGCCTCACATGTGGCACGCCGTACTGCCCCAAACCCTAAGGTTCAAAAGGCAGTTCAAGGCGGTCACATAATCGAGTTAAGGTTTGTTGTCTTCTAGAGGGTCCACCGCGTTACTTGCACGACTTAGAACGTTCTTAAACACGAGGAAAAATCCAACTTTTGAAAAATTTTCCGACAGGGGAAAAAGTGAGTTATTGATATCCGTTCGAACTTTTTAACAGTTTCTAAAATTTATCCGGAAAACCACATAGACAAAATCTGATACTCCGATCGAAACACCGAATCCCCAAAACAACCCCAGAAAATTCAACTCTTGAATAAATATTAAAAATTCCCAGAAAATCCAGCATAATAAAATAGAAGTTACTGTGCAAACAGGAGATGATGACGTCACTAATTTGCCGCGGAACCGCCGCATAAGGCATGCTTCTGCCGCGGTTCCGCCGCACTTTTTACTGTTCATGGGAAAAAATTTGCACCGTAATTCTTAGAATTCCCTGCTGAATTTTTTAAGCATTTTTAATGTGGAAAAATCCCAGTTTTTAGAAAAAGTCCAGAGAGCGGGTTTTATCGGGGTTTCGGGTTTCGATCGGACTTTAAACTTCGTCTAGACTTCGCCTAAAGCTCTAGCTTGGCTCTGATACCACTGTAGGGTTGCTAGGCACGCGCACAAGGGTCTACGAGGCATCAACCATGCCCGATTAAAAATTTAGCCGTGCCGAACAACCCGAATACGGAACTTTAAACTAGAGATTAGGCGAAAACTAACATGCTAAACATTTTAAAACTAAGTGAGAGGGATTACAACCTTTGTAGATCCGGTCCTTCACTTCATATGCTCCGTGTTGTGGTCCCTTCGCTGCGATCATCGGGATTCGGACTTTCGAGAGGTTCCACGAAGAGAAAGACGCAACCTTTGCTTCCGATCTTCGATACTAAGATGATCTACCTTGAAGTTTCTTTAATACAAGCTAACACTCATGAAATGATGTGAACACCCTCATCTAAATGGCAAGGGAAGATGAGGATGATGAAGTAGGATTTTTGCTCTCTTTATTTATCTTTTTCTCATATTTATCCATCACAAAAATCAAAGCAAGAAACCATTTCAAGCAAAGAAGAAGAAGGAAGAAGATGATGAACAATATTAGAATCCTTTTGTGATGAATAGGAAAAGAAATGATATGATGAATAATGTAACCATGGTCAAACTAACCCTTATAGAGATTTGACTAAGGTTAAAGGTTTGGTTAGGTTAAGGAAATATCTAGCATAATATCTTAACAAAGACAAAGAAAGAAAGCTTCTAAAAACTTCTAGAAAACATTAACCCTAATCAAACCCTAACCATGTTTAATCTCTACTAAACAAGTTGCATTAGTTATCATATCATGTTACAATATTATATATCACATATATAATATTTATCGTAACATTACAAAATAATACAATTAACATATATCGCATATATATCAATGTATTAATCCGGTGAGAAAAAGAATCTTTTAGTGAGCAAATATTAGTTAATGTAATTTAATATATCATATATATTATTATACATTAAATTATCGAATCAACACTTGATCCGACAATCCGGCTATATCGCATATAACCGACTAATATTTATCCGTACCGATTCATCGAATCAACACTTGATCCGATGACCCGGCTGATATCAAATATCGCGAGAATACAATACGGTATCTCATATCGCATTATCCTCGGTCCCGCACATATCACATATGTGCTCCTACTCCGTTTTGCCTGAGCCAAGAAACCTCTGTGTAGGACTCTAAAGAATCGTCAATACGCCGGCAGTAGGTGATGATCATATCAAACACCCACAAGCTGCAAGCGGTCAGCTAAACGTAACAGCTACCCAGGTATTGAGCGCTCAGAAGATCAACAAGCAAGCCAGTACATTCTCCTGCGAATCCAAACAGTAACACTCCCGTACAGTCCGGTCTCGTCGTCTGATATGTTGCATATCTCGCCTAGGGGTGGTAAACGTCAGACCCCAGTAGCTTGATAAGTCGTGTCGATTTGAGGTCTATAACGGTTTGAGAAACTACTGATAACGCTTACCAGTAAATCTCAGCAACCCTGGCCAGGGATTTCCGGTTATAGCCAATCGAACACAGCACAACATCAACTCCCTATACCGGGAGAGACGAATCCCCTCCTATCGCTCATTGCCTCCATGTGATTCGGGACTGTACCCAAAAGCCACCTTTTTGCACGCCCTCTTGGACGTGGTATGATGGAAATCAAAGCACAGTGGGAACCACACAAGACTCTATGACGATCTCGGGTCAACAGACTACTCTGTACCAGTGTCACCGGAGAACTGCCATCTGACATATGGTATAATACCATCTGGGAGTTCTCGGCGAGTCCGTCCAGTGTACCCAGTCTCCACTGAGCACCCGTACACCATCCTTGATGTCAAACACCGATGGATATGGGATCATCCATCGCCCATCATATGGGTCAAGATGCGTATACGCTAGTCTACTCTGGTGTATCGATGCCCTGTCTCGATACACCGTCGACTAGGAACAGTTATAGGATGTACTCATCGACTCCCGTGGCCCCACTAGTATGATCTCATCATAGTCCCAGTAGTCGAGTACATATCCTAAGGGCTTTATCAACAACATAGAGACAATCTGAGTACATGTTAAGATAAAGTACAACCAGATAGCATACTATCATGTCGAGCAAGAAAGTCCTCCCTATATATGTCCTAGCATCCACTACAATATACATCGTATGTACAGTAATGGCCTCTAGGGCATACATATAACTAACAAGTGCAGCAATTGCTGACTCAAATCCCTGCCTATGCACTGGAGAGCATACCGTTTGAGGAAAATAGCAAGGCGGATGCATTAGCCAAGCTCGCTAAAGAACCGGCCGACGAAAACCTCGATGACGTGAGGATCGTTGTGCAAAGTCGTCGGGTTCTTGCACCGGCAGAAATATCTCCAGAATCTTTCGAAGAAAAGGGAGCGACCGAGCAAGCGACCCTACAAATAAAACATCAGGAAAAGGCTATAGATTGGAGAGAAGTCTTTGTAGACTACTTCAAATCCCGTCGAACGCCTGAAGATGCGTCGTCAAAACATCAGCTCATGAAACGAGCTCTATCCTTCGCCTTTGTCAATGATACTCTGTATAAGAGATCATTTGATTCTCTATGGCTAAGATGCCTAGGACCTGAAGAGGTAAAGAGAGTCATCCAAGATACTCACGACGGACTCTGCGGTTCTCACCAAGCCGGGCCGAAGATGAAACTGAAGATCAAAAGGATGGGCTACTATTGGCCCACGATGATCCAGGACTGCCTTGAATACGCAAAGCAGTGCCATTCGTGCCAGATTCATGAGGACTTCATCCACCAGCATCCAAATCCACTACATCCAATGGTGGCTAGCTGGCCGTTCGAAATGTGGGGAACCGATATAATCGGGCCCATCGAACCAACATCGTCCAGAGGACATCGATTCATCTTGGCGACAACTGATTACTTCTCCAAATGGGCAGAAGTCGTACCGCTAAGAGAAGTGAAAACGGAGAATATCCTCCATTTCTTCAAGACACACGTCATTTACCGGTTCGGCACTCCGCGACGGATTATCTCCGATAACGGGCCAGCCTATAAAAGCCACAAGATCAGTCGTTTCGCACAACAGCATAATATAGACTGGAGATACTCTTCGGTCTATAATCCCCGAGCTAACGGTCTAGCTGTGGCTTTTAACAAGACCCTGACGAAGATCGTGAAAAAAACAGTGTCTCGAAATAAGAGGGACTGGCACGGAAAGCTGCATGAATCTCTCTGGGAATATCGAACTACGTTCAAAACAGCCACAAACACAATGCCGTATGCGTTGGTATTCGGCACAAAAGCGGTACTCCCTCTCGAGATAGAGTTACCCTCTTTACGAGTGGTCGTTCACTACGAGCTAACAGACAAAGAAAATGATCACCTTCGGCTTGAGGAGCTCGACGCCCTTGATGAAACTCGTCTCATGGCGCTGTTAGTGTATATGCCCTAGGGGCCATTATTGTATCATACTAGTTTGTATATTACTTAATGGAAGCTTGGGATATTCACATGTATATAACAGTCTTGCTAAACATGGTAGTATGCTACTTGGTTTTTCTATCTTAATATGTGAGTATACGTATTGATAGAGCTCTTAGGATCTTGCTTGACTACCAGCGTTGTGATGGCAGTCACACCAGTGGGGGCTGGGTAGTCTACAAGCACATCCTTATTCAGGTCCCTAGTCGTAGGATTATCGAGACAGGGCATCGATACTCCGGAGTAGACTAGTGCGTACGCTTCTCATCCCAGTTGGGAAGATGGTCTGTCCCACAGCCGTCAGTATGTCGTACTGGAGATAGTATACAGGTGCTCGTTGGGTTACGGGTACACCGGACAGGACTCGCAGGAAACTGTTGGTTGGGTTTTATACCAGTCGTCAGTTAACAATTCCCAGGTGACATGAGTACAGCATAGTCCGCAGACTTGACACTGCTACTTCGCCTCGAGTGTGTCCCACTGTTCTTAGATTGCTACCCTACCAGGGCTCAAAGGAGTCATGCAAACAGGTAGCAGTTGGGTGCAGTCCCGAGCACTTGGAGGCAGTGGCGGTTAGACAGGATTCGTCTCTCCCGGTATTGGGAGTTGATATCACGCTGTGTCAGAGAGCCATTACGCAAAGTCCCTGGCCAGGGCAAGCGAGATTTACTTGTAGGTCCCAGTAGTTTCTCAGGGTGTAATGGGCTTCACTCCGACACGACTTAAACCGCTATTAGGGGACTGACGCTTGCCGCCCCCTAGGCCCAATATGCGATAGTCTTAGACGAACAGACCGGACTGTATGGAGATTGTCACATCAGACTCAGTAGGAGTTCGGATGGGTTTTCTCATCAGCCTTCTTATCGACATCTACCTGGGGACCGTTACGTACAGCTAGTGCCGCTTCCGGTCTGTGGTTAAACCCACTGCCAGCGTAGTAGTCGAGTCCCTAGAGTCCCACACAGAGAGTTTCCCTGCTCCAGGCGAAACGATATAGAGGTCGTATGGTTTTACGACAAGGGTTCGAACGCATACGTGTGTTTACGCACGTACGACATCCGGACAGTTTTTACTAGCCGGCTTTGGTTTAAGCCAGTTTCTAGTATCCGGTTATTGGATTTATACAGTCTAAAGTTTTTCCGTGTTTTCACGGATAGGAGGGGCGTTCTCGTAATTACGCGAGAAGCTTCTAGAAGATGGTGACTTGGGGGTTAAAGTGGCATATGCATTAAATGAGATTAGTGAGTCATGTGAGTGATTCATCCATGTCATTAATGCATCATAAATGCTTAATGACTCATGGAGATGAATCACCCTCTTGTATTTATGAAGCATGATTATTCATCCTTTATTTTCTTTTATTGGATAAATGATAATGCTTGATATATATTATGATAGATCATTATCTCATCTCATTCTCTTGCTCATTTTCTCTCTCCTCAAGCTCTCTCTCTTCAAACCCAAATCCTCCCCTCTCATGTGTTGAGAACAAGGATTAGATTAGACTACTTAATCCATAATCCAACTCTATATCACCTAGGTTACTT